>OX376365.1:5027500-10027500 GCA_947369235.1 Udea olivalis
TTTTCAAGCGAACATGTCACTCCTCTACGGACTCTGGGTGGAGCTATTCCCGCAAGAGGAAACAGCATACCGACCGGGGTTGGCTTAAGACAGCCAGTAACTATGCGGCAGGTGTCGTTCAGCTCTGCGTCCACGTCTCTGGTATGTGCTGACCTAGCCCACACTGGACACGCGTATTCTCCTGCTGAAAAACACAAAGCTAGTCCCGTAGTGCGCATAACCGTTGGGTTTGCTCCCCAGTTAGTGGAGGAGAGACGGCGCAATAGATTATTGCGGGAACTAACTTTTTGTTTTGTGTTTCTGCAGTGGGTCTTGTAAGTCAGAGAGCGGTCCAGTGTCACTCCTAGGTATCTAGGGAGGTTACAGTGTTGGATGGCGACGCCTTTCCAGGAAATGTTCAGCTCCCTGTTTGCCTCGCGGTTACGAAGGTGGAAAGCACACGATTGGGTTTTGCTTGGATTGGGCCTTAGAGCGTTATGCTCGTAATATTCATGGAGGTTTTCCAAGGCAAGATTCAGTGTACTTTCCACGGTTTCGAAGGTCTTATCTTGGCAAGTTAGTGCAAGATCATCCGCATATATATATCGTTGAGTATTAGGGTGGTGGGGCTGATCATTCGTGTAGACGTTGAATAGAAGTGGTGCCAGGACGCTTCCTTGGGGAAGGCCGTTTTTCTGACATCGCCATCTGCTCTTCTTTCCGTGTAAGTGGACGCAGAAGCGGCGATTACGAAGGAGCTCACTTAACAGTGACACGAAAGTGGGATCGTTTGTGGCACTCGATACTTTAGACAGCAATTTTTTTATGTTCACTGTGTCATACGCTGCTGAGAGGTCGACAAACACAGCACCTGTGACCATGCCCCGCTCAAATCCGTCCTCAATGAATTGAGTTAGGTTAAGTACCTGACTGGTGCATGATTTTCCCGGCCGAAGTCCGGCCTGTTCTGGGATGAGAGTGGGGTCAATGGTAACTGTGAGTCGGTTGAGTATTAGTCGCTCGAAGAGCTTGAGGGTATGACACAGGAGAGAAATTGGTCTGTAGCTCTTAGGGTCAGATGGAGATTTCCCAGGTTTTAATAAGGCCACAATTTTCGACTTCCTCCACAGTTTCGGGATCTTCGCTGATGCCATGCACGCGTTAAATAAACTAAGCAGCCAGGATGTAGCCACTGGTCCCAGGTGTTTCAGCTGTTCGACTGTGATATCATCCAAGCCAGCAGCTTTGCCGTTTTTGAATGCTTTTATGCTTGTGGTGATATCAGTGAGTGTGAAAGGCAAGCTGATGTTGTTGCATGTCTGTTGCGTATGTTGGGCTGATCTTGGTGTTTTGGGAAGTCTTCCAGTAGGCTTTCCATTAAGTATGAGCTGGTGCGCTACTTGATTGGCTGTGGTTTGACCCGGTAATGATGGAGGGGGCGGGTCATTTGTCAGTTTTTGTATAGTGGACCACGCTTTCTTGCTATTATGCGTCAAATCGATAGACGTGACAGTATTCATCCACTTTTCCTTCCTACTATCGCCTACGAGACTAAGAAGCTCTTCTCCGATCGAGATGATCTGTTCAGAGAAGGGGTCTTCTGCACGACATTGAAAATTAAGTATTTATTACACCTTTCTGTAGAATTGGACATTTTATAAAAAAAACATTTGTCATATTTCGTAAATATACTTACAATTTAACTGTGTATATTTTTAAAAAAGGTTAAATTATGCAAGCAATAGAAAAGTCCGTAGTACCTATTTCCGATGATTTTAGTTCCTATTTCTGAGAGACACAAATAACTTGCAGATTACAAGAAAACGATATTCTAAATACTCGTATGTCGAAATAAGGTGCCATTTACGAACAGGATGCCTTTACCTTAATTCCGTTGAGTCCTATCTTGATGTCTACTCTACCTTTAAAAAAAGGAAATACCAGTGCTGGAGAGAACGGTGATTAAATCTTCATCATCTTCATCAATTGTCTTTCAGGAATGGATCAGACATGCAGTTGAAGAGAAGGTATTTCATTTGCAGTAACCAATGATTTTTTATACTTTGGATATAGCACTTCATACAATTTTAAAGCTTAAATATGGCACACACCTTAAGGTGCTCCCTCACTTGTTGCATTCGCCTGTGATGTAATAGTGCAGAGTCGAGCATTACATCAGTGAGGGAGGAGAACCGAGCATTACAGTGCGCAAACTGGTAATCATACAGATTCAGGCATTACGATGGTGCTCTTCGCTCACCACTGTAATCAGTGCGCAACTTAATGATACAATGTGTAATATTTTGATACAACTTCCCTGTTTTGTAAGGCAGTATTGTAATGTAATGCCCAAAATCGAATCTAAAATGTACATCACAGGCGAATGTTCGTCATGTCAGGGAGGCAGTACTGTAATGTAATGCTCAAAGTCGAATCTGAAACGGATATCCCTGTGTTACGAGGTACCAGACAAGAAATTAAGCCAGGGGCGTTTCCCAGCACACCCAGGCCCGAGCTAATTAGGATAAGATCGTTTCCTAAATTCACTTCAACGGGGATCGAACCAGGGACACTACGTAAGTCTAGACGAGAAACCTTGCAACAGTGCACTGCGCCAATCGTGTCTCGAAGTTGCTAGGTCTTTGTATAATGAAGGTCATTGTTAGTAGTTTAGAATCGTCTACAATAAAGAGCAATAATTTTACGGAATTCTTTGAATTTTTGCGACACAGAAACGAAGTGAAAGAATGTCAGCATCAGGAGGACAGCCGCCTAAGCGTCCAGAGCCGACGATGAACATGCCCAGCCCTGCCCGCCAGCAGGACCCAGAACCGTCACCAGGAGTAAGTGAAACCTAGATGGACCAATTACTTGAATAGCTTGAAATTACATCGTTTTTATTTGGTTTCAAAAGATGAAATCATAATCATTATGCCCAGAACTATATTTCAAATATAGAAAATAAAGACAAACTGTATGCTGCCGTCACGGTTAACGAGATAGTCAGAATCCCTCACTATGGCAAAGTGGCACAAGGCGGTCCTGTTGCCTTATTCTGGGTTTATCGGGTTTTTTAACACGGTTTTTTCTACACAAAGATAGAAACTAGAAAAAAACAACCTGATCCTAGGTACTCAAGCAGGATCAGGTCAAAAACAACCTTATCCTAGGTACTCAAGCAGGATCAGGTCAAAAACAACCTGATCCTAGGTACTCAAGCAGGATCAGGTCAAAAACAACCTGATCCTAGGTACTCAAGCAGGATCAGGTCAAAAACAACCTGATCCTAGGTACTCAAGCAGGATCAGGTTAAAAACAACCTGATCCTAGGTACTCAAGCAGGATCAGGTCAAAAACAACCTGATCCTAGGTACTCAAGCAGGATCAGGTCAAAATTTTCTAGTTTCTATCTATGCATAGAAAAATAGTGCATTGGTAAATGCTAAAAATAAAAATTCACTTTTGTTTTTTTTTTCTTAATTCTATTCCCAAAACGCTATAGAGACGTTACAATATGCGACAAAAAAATGACACTCTTTTAAACAAAGGTGCCTCGACTTTCAGAGTGGACTTTAGAATGCTATAGAATTATTAGTTGACGTTATTTAGATGGTGATCATGATTTTAATGTGTGCTTAAAATGTGTTTTGGTTACAGATGGATGCTTACTGGGGTCAAAATCAGGTAACAAATAACCAAAAAATACCTTGAAACAATAATGATTTTAGTTACGGTCGAAAATGTTCGGCACGCTATGAACACCCGATTGTACACACGGGTTAAGCCAGGGGCGTCTCCAAGCACACCCAGACCTAAGCCAATTAAGATAAGATCGTTTCCTAAATTCACTTAACCGGCAATCGAACCCGGGACACAAGGTAAGTCAAGACAAAAAACCTTGCTACAGTGCACTGCGCCAATCGTGTCGTCGCGGTTGCTAGGTCTCTGTATATTAAAGGTCATTGGTAGTAGTTTAGAATCGTCTACAATAGAGCAATCATTTTACAGATTTCTTTAATTTTTGTAACACAGAAACGAAGTGAAATAATGTCAGCATCAGGAGGACAGCCTCCTCAGCGTCCAGAGACGATGATGATGTACAAGCCCAGCCCTGCCCGCCAGCAGGACCCAGAACCGTCACCAGGAGTAAGTAAAATCTAGATAAGTATGAACCAATTACTTGAATGGCTTCGAACTACATCGGTTTTATTTACACCAAGCCAATCTAACCAATCATCTGACCCCAAGCTAAGCAGAGCTTGTACAGTCAACAGCAGAATTAAGTTATAATTTAACGTGCCAAAATTGATGATCTTACAAAAACTATAAAGCTTATTAAACTACTGAGAATATAAACGAGATAATACATTCATCGTAATAATATATGCTGCTTGTGATCATTTTTAGGGTTCCGTACTTCGAAATGAAATAACGGACCCCTCATAGGATCACTATGTTGTCCGTCCGTTTGTCTGTCTGTCAAGACCCTTTTTCTCAGGAACGCGTGGAGGTATCAAGCTGGAATTACTATCAAATACTCAGGTGTACTGTCCCTTAGAGCGGTAATTTTTTTTATAAGCCAATGCAATCAAAAGATACAGCCGTTTATGCTGCAAATTTTCGACACTCGCAAGGGTATCAAAACCTACAGGTTACTTCCCGTGAACTCAGAAACTTGAAAATTGGTACGGAGCAACGTCTTATAGCACAGATAATGGAAAAATTGCGAAAATCGTAAATTTTTAGTTACATCATATAATAAAAATATTTTTAATAAATATACCGACAGGTTTGTACGGAACCCTCCTCGGTGCGCGAGTCCGACTCTCACTTGGCCGGTTTTTTTATGTAGTTTTCACTCATAAATACAAATTATAATTTTGTTCAATCATCATCTACTTTTGCTGTTGACTGTACTATGGGTGTCAGAGACTGATAAACACACTTACATATTTCAAATATGGATAGAAGGGACAAACTGAATGCTGCCGCCACGGTTAACGAGACAGTCAGAATCCCTCACTTTTTTAACAGGGAGTTTTCTACACAAAAATAGGAACTAGAAAAAAACAACCTGATCCTAGGGACTCAACCAGGTTCAGGTAATTTTTTTCTTGTTTCTATCTTTATGTAGAAAAACAGTGCATTGGTAAATGAACAAGAAGAAGAAGAAGAATACTAAAAAGAAAAATACACTAAGTGTTTTTTGTTTTTTTTTCTTATTTCTTTTCCTAAAACGCTATCGAGACGTTCAATAAGCGTCAAAAAATGGCAACCTTTTTAAACAAAGGTGATAAGATAAGATACTCTTTCTTGCACAAAAACAGGAAAAATCAAGAATTACAAAGAAAGTTGAAGTACAATTTAGGCAGTCTTATTGCTAAAAGCAATCTCTTCCTGACAACCTACTAGAGGTAGAGGAAAGATGACAGAAAGGGTCAGCAAGTGCAGAGATATAAAAAAGGATTTAAAAAAAGGTGCTTCGACTCTCAGTGTAAACTTTTGAATGCTACAGGATTATTAGTGCATGTAAGTATTTTGTCTGCTGATGATCATTCTAATATGCTCAAGATGTGTTTTGGTTACAGATGGATGCTTACTGGGGTCAAAATCAGGTAACATTATCACCAAACAATTACCTTGAAACAATACATTCTTAAATAAATAATAACACCCAGACACACAACAAACACAAACGTTCGACCCATTAATGTTTGTCATGGGTGGGGATTGAACCCATGACCTCCGGTGCTAAAGGCAGGATCACTGCCTTTGCACCAACAGGTCAGTCAAAACTGAGGGTGAATGATGGTTTAATTAATTTAATATCGACCTATTTGCACATTCTACTATGAACACCCTTACGCCTCCTGGACTAATTGGTCTATATCAGAGGTTCCCAAAAATTTTCTCGCATAGACATGCCATCACGACTTTATCCCAAGCGGGGTAGTCAAAGGGCGTCATGGTGAACGAAACACTCAGAAGCCCGCTTTTCACCAATGGTATTAGAACCCAACGGGGTAGGTCACGGAGACGCAAATCAGGTGACCGTCAGACGCGGCGTATTTAAACTACCCAGGGTATACCCTGGAGCACAAATTTAAAGCACGCTCTGGCGTGTGCCTATATGCTCGAGATGACATCTGTTGCCAGCGTCTCCGTAACCTTGAAAAACCTGGTTTTTCTGTCTTGTGGGTACTAGTGGACACAGGCGTGGAGAAAATTCTCTATTCCTGTGTCTACCGATCGCACAGCGGAGACCAGGAGACGACCAAACTCTTTGAGTACCTTGGTGCTACGGCTGATGTAGTCCAACATGGTATGGTATACATCTGCGCAGTTAGTGTTTCTGGGGAACTTTAACGATCACCATCGTGACTGGTTGTTCCCATACCAGGACACTGACCATGCTGGTAGAGAGGCGCTGAGGTTTTCTTTGTCGCTAAATCTCACCCAGCTCATCAAGGAAGCCACGCGCATACCTGATGTTTCTAGCCACACACCAAATTGCCTGGACCTTCTGCTGACTACAGATCCAGACCGCTACTCTGTGTCGGTTACTGCCCCTCTGGGCAGTTCAGACCATTGTCTGGTGAAGTCTGTGTCCAACTACGTCCCACCCGATCCCAGCCCTAAAGGCACAAGGCGGATGTGGCGATACAAGTCTGCAGACTGGGATGAGATGCGGCATTTCTTTGCATCTTATTCTTGGCAGCAAGCTTGCTTCTCTTCTGGCGACCCATCGTAATGCGCTGACGCTGTCTCTGAGGTGATATGTACGGCTATGGAGTACTTTATTCCATTTTCCGACGTATCCCTCGATAGCCGAGCTCCCGTTGGTTCAACTCTGAGTGCGCTACTGCTGAGGCGGTAAAGCAATCGGCGTACAAGAACTGGGCTGAAGCTCGCGCACGTAAAGCCTCCGATGTCAGTACAAAGAAGAGAGCCTTTAACGCTGCTGCCAAGTCCTTCAAAAAGGTACTCAGGAAGACTCGATTCCGACCGTGTTACCCGTATTGGAGCCAAACTCGTCTCTCACCCATCGGGTAGCAAGGCTTTCTGGTCCTTGGCTAAAACGGTCGAATCGAACTTTTGCCGCCCATCTCTGCCGCCACTGATGAAGCCCGACGGATCTCTGGCCTACTCTGCGGAAGAGAAGGCAAAACTTTTTGCTCCTTTATTTGCAAGCCATTCACGTCTCAATTCTGGAGGTAAAACACCACCTGTGCTACCTCAAAGCGGTTTTCAGAATGGCAGAAATCCGTATACGCCAAAAAGAGGCACTGAAAACGCTTCGGACTCTTGACGTGAACAAAGCCAGTGGTCCCGATGGGATTCTTGCAGTGGTTTTGCGGAATTGTGCACCCGAGTTGTCTCCTGTACTGACACGCCTGTACCGCCTCTCTCTCAAAACGGGACAAGTGCTTAAGTCCTGGAAGCTTGCCAACGTGCAACCTGTGCCCAAAAAAGGTAGTCGAGCTGACCCTGCCAATTAAAGACCAATTGCAATCACCTCCATACTTTGCAAAAGTATGGAACGTGTATTAAACAAGCTCCTGGCGTACCTCGAGGACAACAGTTTGCTCAGTGATCGACAGTACGGTTTTCGCCGTGAACGATCAACTGGTGATCTTCTTGCGTATGTCACCCACTTGTGGGGCGAAGCCATCGAGAAACACGGCGAAGCACTCACTGTCTCTCTCGACATCTCGAAGGCATTTGACAGGGTTTGGCACGACAGTCTCAAAAGCAAGCTTCCTTCATACGGAATTCTGTGACTGGATATCTGACTTCCTGAGCGAACGGTCAGTAAGGGTAGTCATTGATGGCTGCTCTTCTGACTTATTGGCTATAAATGCCGGAGTACCTCAGGGGTCTGTTCTTTCTGCGACACTTTTCCTGCTGCACATTAATGAACTATTGTGCACAGGTATATTTGGATACGCAGACGACAGCACTGTTACAGAGAGATATATGTCCAGTGCCCGCGCCAGTGTCGCTGAAACTGAGTCCCTTAGAGAGGCAATGGTTGAGCGGATGAATTTAACATTACAAGCAGTGTCCGACTTGGGCGAAGCTAACCTCGTTGAGTTCAACGCCAGCAAAACCCACGCTTGTCTGTTCTCCGCCAAACGGAGTCCATTCAATATGACTCCTACTTTCCTGAATGCACCGATAGCGATAACCAACCACCTCGAGCTTGGAACTCTCTTCCAACCTTAACTTTGGTTGCTTGAGTCGAAAGCAAAAACCGCTGCCTAAAAACTTGGTATCCTCTTTATGGTTCGGCGATACTTCACACCAGAACAGCTGCTCCACTTGTACCAAGCACAAGTTCGGTCGTGTATGGAGTACTGCTGCCACCTGTGGGATGGCTCTGCCAAGTACCAGTTGGATGCAATGAACTCAGTGGACCGAAGGGCTAGGAGACTCATAGGCGACGATGCGCTCGTTGGAACCAACCTTCAGAGTTTGGAGCATCGGCGTAAAGTCACCTGTCTATCGGTTTTCTATAAGGTGTATTTTGGAGAGTGTGCGCAGGAACTACACAACCTGATACCACCGTCTACTTTCTACCACCGGACCACTAGACACCGGGAGGGCTTCCACCCCCAAGTGGTTGACTTTCCGACAGTCCGTACCCAACGGTTTGCTGCGTCTTTTCTGGTACGCACCGCTAGGGAGTGGAACGCTCTCCCTGCGTCTGTGTTTCCGGATACTTACAACCTTGGTCTTCAAGGCCAGAGTGAATAGGCATTTTCTGGGTAGGCGTGTACCACCATCGGCCTCGTCATCGCTTACCACCAGGCGAGACTGAGGCCAAACGCAAACCCATTTGAAATTAAAAAAAAAAAAGGTGGTGAGCCTTCCGCCGTTATACGTTATTGATTTGGTTTGTTATCGATGTTTCCCGTCACCGGAGAGTTAGTCGGATATTTAACAATGAACACAAAGGTTTTGGTTCTGATTTGAACTCGGGACCACACGATCCACGATCTGAGTTCGGGTACTGAGCCACTGGGCCACGACGCTCGCATAGACCACTTTAAAAATTTTGCTGGTTCCGGTGCACCCCCTGCAGCTACGTTTCTACCATTTTCCCAAAACTCGACAAAAAATGTGACGCCAACATATAAACCCTCGTCGAGTGGGGTCCACCTGGACCACTTTAGAAACTAATGGTCTATATAATCTGTATTTAGTGACCTGATTAAACAACATGAAGAAGATAAGACAATCTGCACCCACCCTGATCCTATTTATTGATTTTACAGGGTCCTAAAGAAGCAGAAAGAGCTGGACCAGAACATCTATCGGAACTGGTAAGTCAGCTCACAAAATAAACTACCGATATGAGTCTACCAGTCAGCGGTTACCTCGCACTAAGGCTTCTTCCTCACCGGATGGGTGCGTTTTGTTTTCGGTACCGCCTCAGCACCAATTCTGTACAGATGTTTTGCTAAAAAACCTTTTCTGAGGGGTTTTGACGGTATTATTCTAGTGTTGTGACTGGTGTGAGTGAGCCGCGCGTCGGTGACGGGGGAGGCCGGCCGCTCTGTACAGACTTATGTTGAGGCGGGCGTATGTGCTTGGTAAAAAATCTGTACCGAAACGACCTAATCTGAGAACTCTCATTTGATTACATGCGCTAGGTAAACAATGTGTACAGATTCGGTGCAGAAGCGGTACCGAAACGAAAATGCACCAATCCGGTGAAGAATAAGCCTATCGCATCTTCTAGGCTGAATATTTACTGACAAAGAGGCGACTAAGGGAGCCCTGCAGCAGACCATCTGCTCTTCAGGTGGGAGACATATTATGTCGGCCGGTTGATGTTACCACCATGCAGTTGCGTAAAACCCGCCAAGTGACTCTGACCTATCTCGGTCAGGTCACGTTCCGGGATCAGCACTGCACTAACCGGTACCAGGGCAGGCCTTCAAGATGAGTATGGCCGCTCAGTAATTGCTTTGCATTATTGTGCTTGTCATCCTCATATCTGGACCTCACGACTGCTTTCCATCAGGTGGAGTGATGTCATCTTGACAGGCACTATAAAAAAAATGGCTCGCTACCCTTAGGGAATTAATTTGACCAGAAATAAGCGCTTGTGATAAGGCTATAGGGTGCAAATTACCATTACCGTTTATGAACCTTCGTCGCTTTATTCTTGGTGTTATGGTACAAAAACGACGAAACCAGAAAGCTAGAAGTGGCCCAATTTTTTCCATTCTAGGAAAATTCACAAGAATAAATTATTGAGCACGCTTCAAACTTAAGTATGCTGTGATGTAATTACCTGTATGTTAAAGTAGTAAATTAATTTTTTTTGACGACCGACTTAGTGTAATGGTTAAGAAGTTGGCTACTACACCAGAGGTCGCGGGTTCGATCCCCGCACAGTACAAACATTTGTGTGCATGAACATGTCTGTTTGTACTGATCTGGGTGTCTCCTATGTATAATAAGTATGTATTTACAAAAGAAAATGTATTTAAGTATGTTTATCCGTTGTCTAGTATCCCATAACACAAGCTTTAATTAGCTTACTTTGGGGCTAGATGGCGCTGTGTGGAATAATGTCCAGGGATATTTATTATTGTTATTAATTTATATTCTATTTCTGAATGAAACATAAAATAGACAGCCTTCTTATGTCAGGGAAAACTTGGGCAAATGTTTCAAAATTTGGGCGTGAGCTTTTCAGCGCTGTCCATAGTATTTGAGCTAAATGGGCTCAATGTCAAAATTGACAACTACCAACAACGCCGTCGTTAAGAAAATTTCGTAACAACTCTACGAAAGGACAACGCTTTTTGCACAAATGTATCAAAAGCTTGTTGTAATTTTTTTTAAAGGTGTTTACTTTATATTTCATATTTTGCAAAGCCTAGGGGAAAGGAACTCCTAAATGGAGCTGTCCAGAGACTTCAGGTTAGTGGGTTTATTAATTACTAGCTTTTCACCCGCAGCTGCACCCGCGTTTTTCACTGCTGAAAAGGAAAATTTGTTTCTATTTTGAAATAATAAGTACCTACTTACTGCAGAGTTTCTCCAGTCAAACTACCAAAACTCCGCGGTATATTGGCTGGTTATTTCGCTGGTTATTATACGCGGTTATTTCGGACATTACGGAACCACAGTAGATGCCTAATAAGAAAATAAGCAAGCCAAAAACCAGACTTATTCAATTATTTAAACTTGGGTCGAGCAACGTCTAGATATTAAGTGAAATTAGGCCAAAAATGTCTTTGCGAAGTATTATAAGTACCTAAATACATTTTTTTAAAGCACACCGGTCTCGAAATAAGAATAAGCATCTTTGTTGTACGTACGTTTCCCGGTACACCCAGATAGTAGTAGCTAATTTAGAAATTGACCGGACCGGGAATCGAAACTGCAACAACACATTATAATGACACCTTATTTTCTTCCTTGACCTAAAAAATAAGGACGTGTACCTACGCTGGTTTTAAACTATTTATTCATTGTTTATTTAATTTAATTTTAGATGTTATTATTGTGAATTGTGATGTTGCAGTGAAAGTGTTATCGTCAAGCCATTGACTAACTTGGTTTCTATGATACGGTCCACGAATAATACAAGACTGTACTGTTTTGTTAATGGTGACCATTTCTGCGTGCGCAGAATTAAAAAAAAAACATTATTTTTCATTCAATCTTTTGTTCTTTGAATCGAATCTGTACGTCTACCACGAGTTCCAATTTAAATTTGAAAAACGGTACCTTGATCCTATTATTACGTTAAGGTACCGTTTTTTAGTTCCATTTCGACTCAACAGAGGCGCTGTACGAAATCCTAGTACATATATTTTACGCGAAAGATAACGTTAATTTAAATTAGCAACTCATGGTAGGCGTACTGCTGTCTAGTCGAACTTAGCGATTTATATCAATCATATCGTTTCCGTTCATAAAAAAAGCTAAAACTGATAATACTTTAATGGAATTTCGTTTTGATTTCAATCAATTTTTTACCACCTTTTGAAAAAAAACACAACACGAGTAGAAAAAATTGTACAACATTTTGATTTTTTGTAAGTTAATATTAATTGTGTGCAATAAAGAATGATTAATTACTTACTAAGTAGAGACCGACAAAGCTGATGGAGATTACGTTGAGTTTTTATTGTTTTTTTCAGAACTACGGAAAAACTGGTTACGGACCGTTTCCACCTGAAAACTTACAGGTAAAAGTACAGTCAGCACTCTCGCTTGTACAGATGACGACTGCTCAACCTCTACAAAGCCATTGCAAAATGGGTCTTATTATGTCAGCAGTATGAGATGGTGTTGATAAAAAAAATTATATCACCTAACCTAACCTAAATAACTTAAATATGCGCCAGACAACACACCACTTGTAATGGTCTCGAAGTAAGGATAAATATCCTTGTGTTACGAGGTACCAGACAGGGTATTAAGCACACCCAAACCCGAGTCAATTCAGAAAAGATCATTTCCTGATTTGACCCGACCTGGAATCGAACCCGGGACACCACGCAAGTCAAGGCGTAAAACCGTGTCGTCTAACCTAAACTTAGACAGTGTTATGGGACAGTCTGACTTTTGCACTTGGTCACATAACTGAGAATTCTAAGAAGATAAGCGTAGGCAGTTATATAATAATACGGGTTTCAAGTTTCATCATTTGTTTTTAGGCGATGGGAAAAACGGGTTACGGACCGTACCCCCCGCCTGAAAATCCTGAGGTAATCACCAGCAGCCGTATTAATTTAATCATTTATTTCAGGTTTTGATTGGTATTGATGGAACGCTATCAGGATAAAATGACAATATACTTATCCCTTCAGATAGAAACTAGAAATAATCGGCCCGATCCTTGGTTCGAGTCCCTTTTGAGCCCTACGATCAGGCCGAATTTCCCTAGAAATTCACAAATCTATATCCACAACCTAAATTGCACATAGGCTAGTGCAATTTAAATAGTTAGGTAACGTCTAAATTGTTAGAGTTATTTATTATAATGCTTTTAGAATCGAAATCTTAGTAACCTGAGTAAGCTCAATGAATATATCCAGAATATTCTGTGTCTTGTACTGATTTTTGAAATAAATTTTGCAGATAAACTGATTCTCAAATAACTACACTCAAAGTCTGCTCGGTTGAATTAAGTCCATTGTCCATTGAACGTTTGCTGGAGAAACCTCGTATGCGGCTTCAGTTCTAAAATATTCATTGTTAATTTGACTAGAATTTGAAATGTGCAAAAATATTGATTTTATGGTTATCCTACAGGGATGTCTGAACTCACTTAGGTACCTACACGACTTTATTTCAGTAACATTACGAGGATGCTATTATTGTTTGCAAACTACTTACTTATACTAAAACATATCCATCGCTGGTCTACACTAAAAACTGCAGAAGAATAGTTAATGCAATTTAATCATATAATCAACTGATTTTTTTCAGGACTCTGAAGAGAATGACCACAGTCAAGTACCATTTCCATTAAACAGGATGGTAATCACATGTAGTCGCTATTTATCTAAATTCTTAATATTGAGATAGAAAATTAAAACAATTAGAAAGCCAAAAAGAAACGACGGTTCCTAGGTGTAGAGTGGGTCATGACACCAATTAATTTTAAGTGTTGTATGTTATTATAATTCAAAAAGAATTGAGCCCTTAGACTTCATAACTCCCCGGTGATTCCACCTGTGACAAGTCCCAGGGGGCCTGCTTGCATTCGTCCAAACGCGTAGTAGTACATTTTTAGGCGATACAAAAAGATACTTTGAGTTTGAAATTGATGTTGATTTTTGGTTTTATAAAAATTAGTTTTTTTTTTACAAAACAATACCTTTTACAATGGCAGTAGGCTTCCAGACCCACCATGACAAGGGCATAGTGGGGCTTTAATTAGAAGACTTGTGCCAATTTTGGTGGAGTCACGTTCTTAAATGTACGAGTAAGTAGGTAGTTCTTAACTTTCAAACAATACCATTGGCCGACTGATTATAACATTTCCTAGAAAATGTATCTTACGTACTTATATTTTATTAATCTTCAGGAGAAATATAAAAAATAAGATCATTATCATGAAATCAAATTCGCGTAAAGTCAGAAGTTCAACTATAATGTAAGGTAGGGTAAAATATAGCTAAGCCGAAAACCATTAATCCGTTCTAAGTTCCATTTCCCCGATTGAACTTATAAGTAAGCTTAAAAAGTTTAACAGTCTTCTTAACTTCCGTTAAATTGAGCTGACGTTATGGGCCCCTTTTCCGTCCATTCCCCCAAGTCTACTACAACTTAAAATATCTAGTTTCAAAATCGACGTTAGTTTGGTACTTCTTTTTTTATCCAGTAAAATTTAAATATTGTTTTTATCCAAAAAGGACACTAGATCAAAAGTGTATTTGTACTATATATTTTTTTTACAATTTTAAATGTGCTGATTTCTCTGAAAACAACTCGTTCTGGAAACACAAGCTTGTAAAATTGTGTTTGACGTAATTTTGTTGACAGCAGGTACGTCTACCACGAGTTGCCACTTTAAATTAGCGTTATCGTGCGTTCGATTGGCGCAGTGTGCTGTAGCACGGTTTCTCGCCTTGGCTTCCGTGGAGTTCCGGGTTCGATTCCCGGTCGGGTCAATTCAGAAAAATGACTTTTTCTAAATTGGTTCGGGTCTGGGTGTGCTGGGAGACGCCCCTGGCTTATTTCCCTGTCTCGTACCTCGTAACACAAGGATATTTATCCTTACTTCGAGACCATGACAAGTGGTGTGTTGTCTGGCGCATATTTATTTATATTTATAAAATTTTGTATTGGGATTTGACATGACATGAATCACGCCAGACTCGACTCTTTTAACAGAGAGTTAGAACAGGGGACAAACTAAATTCAAGGGGGATTTCAACTTGCACCCTACGAGTGCGATAATACGGTTGCCTATTTGAAACGGATAATGTTTTCGGCCATAAACTCGTAAATCATAGCTTTCATTGCCAAAATCATAAATATTATTCTTTAAAATATAACTTCATAAATAGCATAATCATTAAAAGGCATAGTTTCAATAAGCATTATAACAAAAGCTATGCCCTAATATTTGAAAGGCATAATGTTTAATAAGTACAGTTAATACAAACCAGTGAGTTTTGGTAACAGTTCTAAACTAACTAATGATCGATGTAACTGTTAGAGTCTAGAATAAGAAATTAAAAACAAAATTAGTTAAAGGATGTATTTTTTAAAAGATATGCTTTTTAAAATTATGCCTTTCCAAGTTATGGCTTCTTATTAACAATTATGACTTTCGATGTTATGCCTATAAAAAATATGGAACATGAAGATTGTGCGTACTTTGTTAAACATGGCTAACAAATAGTGTGTATTTGTTTTATGTCACATAAATGCCAATTTGAAATTATGGCAAAAGACAGTACTTATGCGTTACGAAGAATCAACGTGAATACATGTAGTAAGATAATTGTAAACACCGTTGGTTATAATGAATTTAGCATCGTTTGATAAGTTAATGGATTGATAAGATTTCTCTGGCCTGCTATGATAGATAGATGGATAGGTTAAACGTTTATCTCCAACACACAATACAAGCTTAAAACAAGTATAAGAAAAATAAAAACACTATCTAAATACAAGAATGCACATGTGTGCTGCAGCCAATTAGAGGTCATGGGTTAGTGACGCATCGCTGCAAGAGCGCATGCACTGACTTTCAGCCATCGCCCTGTAAGGTGTAGAAACATCACACAAGCTTTCTGTTCAATATCAAACAGGGAATAAAATGGCAATATGGAAGCAAACCTACCTCATGATCATCATCATCATCATCGTCATCCGTGCCGTCTCTCCCGGTTGTGAACTCACACTGGTGTGTGGGGTCCCAGGGTCCGCCTTTCTTATTTTCTTGGCCCACTTCGCGCAGTCTTGTGCATCCTCAGTGGTGAGTCTGTTGGCACGCATGTCACCATTAACGACGTCGAGCCACCGCTTCTTAGGTCGACCTCTTCTATCGGTACCTGGCGGGGGCGGCATGGCCAGACATTTGTTGCCCACGTAGTTTGCCGATCTCCGTGAGACCATACCAACCAAGGTGGCACTCCTGCAGCTTGTCTGCGATGTCACGAACACGAAGGCTGCCGCGGATGTGGGTGCTTACGCACGCGATCTTTGCGTGAGACTCCAAACATCTTTATTTCCGTGACGCGCAGCTCCTGCTTTTGTCGCTGTAGTAACGGAAATGTTTCACTGCCATATAAAAGGACAGGCCTAATGAAGGTTTTATAGACCTGTCCATTCAGCAAACCTACCTAAAGTTCTGAAAGTAGATGAGTTCGGTCTCCTCTTATGTTTCTTTGATAAAAATAAACCTCAAGAAATACTGCGATACTTATGCCTCATTTACGGAGACGCGGGCCGAATTTGCGGATTGAACACGTTTAATTTGAAAAAAAATGTGGCCAGAAATTGTTTCTGTAACTTTACACGAAAGATATAATAAGTTCATATAGCTGAATTTACTTTTAAATCCATGTTTAACTTTTGCTGTTTGCTTCGTCAGTTTCGACTAGAAGCAAAAGTCAATGCCGAAACCAGGGATCGAACCAGGGACCTTTAGATCTTCAGTCTAACGCTCTCCCAACTGAGCTATTTCGGCTTATAACGTTGCCGACGAAATTGATGACAGCTACAGATAAATAAGCGCAAAATAGAAGTTGAAAGGTAAATGTACTAAAGAAGTACTTATCTTTACAGGTTATCACTATTATTTTGTCTTTTACAAGTTACGGACAAATAAAAACTGCACTATTGTGTTATTTTAGTTTGACTCTAACCAGTACAGGCACGTTATTAGTAGGTATCTATCATTACTGAGAATCAGAGTATGCTTACACCGATCTTGGATCCTACACAGATAGATATATATATTTAAATGAGACGACTAAGTGAAATTTTGGATGAACTATGCCCGATAATAATTTTTTTTTTTTTTTGTTTTTTTTTAAATACCAAGCCACCGCACTACATGGAACCCTCACAAAATCCTGGACAGCGAGGAAATCCGCCAGGCGCAGTAAGTGTTACATCTTTATGTATTCAAATTATGTTTTTTTTTCTTTGTTTCATGAAAAATTATACTTTGCTGTGCCTAAATGCATCATCATCATCATCATTTTGATCAGCCATGCTATTGTCATTAGAACAACTACCACCATTTTTTGGCTACTCCCAACATCTTCAGATAATAATACGACATTTTAACTTGATTTACGTTTTACTCTTGATAACTTGTCTTATTTATTAACCAATAGTGAAATAGACATTCTGTATAAGCACGATTGTTGAAGCCATAAAAAATGAATAAACAGCATTTTTAATTTTTGGAACAGCCTCCCAGCCCCTCCAATATGGCAGCTTCACAAAATAGTGGACCACAAGATACTTTAGGATCGGTAACTTAACTTCACAATCATGTATTAATTATACCTATAATGAACTTGTACCAACTTAAAATTACCAAGAAAGTTTACAACTGCTTCTAACATATTTCACCCCGCCTTGTCCCTTGTATCATAAGCGATACACATTCATGGATTTTCTATTGTTATATTTCCTGGACAGGAAATTTCTTAAAAAGACACAGATCAAAATTAAATCCTCGTCAAATAATTAGATTTTTAAAAGTACTTTTAGTTAATTATACTGTTCTCTTTTTTTGTTTTTATTGTCTAGTTCTTACCTGGCGTTAAAGAAGATGGGCATGAGGAACCACTGATGGCTGAGGCTATTCAACAATTTGCTGGACAGGTACTTTTGGGTTGATATTAAAGTAGGTACATATTATACCGCCTTTTATATTATTTTTTTTACACAAGAAAAATTACGTGTTTTAATCTAATTGAGTTTTAAGGCACATTCTTTTTTAAACGTCACATAAACGTAGCTCCAGTAGAGTTTGTCTAAGCTAAAATGACGCGCCCGTCCACCGCATTAATTAACAGACGAATTTAAATTTCAAATATGGAAGCAATACATAACATGCCACTGTAATTGGTCGTTCAGTATTCGGTTGCATTCGAACCTATGAGCACGTGGCGTTTGTTCGCAAAAGTATATTGGGAACATTTAATTCAACTAAAACAAAATAGTGGGGCGCGTCATTTCTAATTAGACAGGCTCTAGTCTATTCTATCACATTTTAACGACTTGCTACCTATATGCCCTGTTATACCTTTCAGATGTCTCAGAAAAACTACGAAAATTTTCCAAAGAAAGGGTATGGGAGCCTGTCCCAGATGCAAAATGGGGGTCCACCAGGTCCTAATTGGGAAGGAATCCCATCTCAGGTATTTGGTGATTAACTGTAATGTGGTCTCGCTCGCGTCAAAAACTTACTCAAGTGATTATATGCCTGTGTAAATCAATATCTAGTGAGGATTATTTCTTAGTTTCTATCTCTTTCTTTGTGCGAGTTCAAAGTGTGTACACATGAGGCCATTTCAGTGTTGAATATTTTTATAACTTTGTAATGATTATTAACTACTGCTACGTAAAATGTGTTCATCGCACTCTTTAACAACAATGTATTTTCTTCCCATTAAGTGAGTTTATAAATCAATATTTAGTAATGTTTAGTTTCAGAAGCCTCATGATATGCCGCCCCCACCAGGATCACAGCATGAAAATTCAAAAAGGGTAAGCAGCACAAATTATACTCAATTTAAGTATTTTTTTTGGCATTGTTCATGCTTTATTTTCCATCCAAAGACTTGAAAAATTCGACCTGATCATCAGAGGTCCCGCTTGAGGCCTAGAATCAGGTTTTTTTTACTTCATGTTTTTATATCTGCTTAATTTATTTTCTCAAAATACGTACTTTTGAAATGTATATTAGGTTCTTTCTATGTGAGACATGACAGGTGGCAAGCCGCACAGAAAACTTCTGGAAGAGCTACTGATTTCTGAAGGACATTATAGTAAATTATCAATACTAAGCGCAAAAACATGTTTTCAGATACCAGATCCTACTGATATTGAAAAAACGGTTCCGTTTGCTGGACCTATTAAAGCTATTAAGGTATGTTCTTGTGGTACTACAATTATTATATGTTTAGTACCCTCCACCACGCCTTCGTGGCCGAGTGGTTACGGAGCACGGTCCGAAATCTGGAGGTCCCGGGTTCGATTCCCGGATCGGGCAAAGTGTTTTCGGATTTTCCGAAACACAACCCGGGTGGTGATCACCAACCCGCATTTGTCAAGATGATTAAACCGAAACACATTGGCAAAGAGTCACAGTAATTAGTTTAGTAATTAGTAATTTACTTTTCACCATTTCACAGCTGCCACCACCTTCGAATGCTTCTAAATCGTTAAAAGCAAACGCACCGGCATTGAAATCTATGTCGCTAAAGGATGTACTGAACACTCTGCCCCAAGTGGTACGTACTGATGTTTCACGACCAGACTGCTACTGTAAACTGGCCACAAAGTTAAAGTTAAAATCAAAAGTCAAATATCTTTATTTAAATAGACCTGTACTCGTATATCACATAGAAGCATTTTTATATCGTCAAATTTACAGTAACCAAATTATCAATACTTATAAATAGACATGAATAAAATAATAATATACATAAGTATATCCATCTACACTATACAGTATTTAAACAAACGTGTCTCCACACCGGTGTTGGAAAGCTGATTCTGTATCTACTGAGAACTGAGAAGACCCGGCAAGAAACTCAGCAGTTCCACTTTTTAACTTGTTTGCTTTTGCAATGGGATGTTAGTAGATTGCAATAACCTCCCAATTTTTTTTTTAATTCCCTAAAATTGCGTATTCAACATGTGTGGAGTGGTGTTATCACCTTTCAAATTGATTGATTTTTCTGTGTGTGGAGTGCAGTTGTCACCTTTGCCTGATACAAGCTAGCCCCTAGTATCTATACATAACTTCAAAGCCTTATGCAATCCGTTCTTACAGCAAAATCTGAAAAGCCTTAAAGTCGATTTATAGTATTGTATCCATTATTGTTCTATTATTGTTCTTGTCTCTCGGTAGTAAATAAATCGAAATATCCTTTTTTTAAATGGCGTCGTCATTATTTTACCAGGCTTATAAACGATTTTATCTGAAAAATGGGGGTGGATTGATGGATTTGGTCCCAAGTATTATTGTGATGTATATTTTGGTGATTATGCAAATGTTTTACACGTTAATTTTGCCAAATTGAGGTTGTTAAGATGTTAATAAATGCTTGATCAAATTGTTAAAAAAAAACATTTACAGGACGATTTCTCCAGTCCAATTCGATGGGTGAAGTTTAGCTCGGTAAGTTTGTGCTATTGTCATCATCATAATCATTTGTAGCTATCAAATATCCACTCTTGAACATATAGGCGTTTTGAAAACCATTCCTGAGTGGTCATTTGTAGACTGATACTAAAATAAAAAAAAAGCGCCAGAACACACCAATTGTCATAAAATGGTCTCGAAGTAGGGATAACATAAATATCCCTATATTACAAGGTACCAGACAGATAATTAAGCCAGGGGCATCTCCCAGCACACCCAGACCCGAGCCAAATTAGAAAAGATCATTTCCTGAATTGACTCGACCGGGAATCGAACCCGGGACACTCCGTCAGTCAAGGCAAGAAACCGCACTACGCCAATCGTGTCGTCATCACAAACTGAAACCCTGCTATTCACCTTGCTATTCAGAATAGAAAAGAATATGATGGCTATTATTGTAGAATGCGACGTAGTTTTAATGACGATGATAAAGATCAAATAACTAACAACAAAATTAAACAGTCATCAGTTAATAAAAATCCTAATTTAACACCAGCTTCATTCACAGAAGCGAACATAATTTCTTAGGTTGTTTAGTAAATGCTGAGCGATCATTTAAATTTCATTTACAAACGACATCAATACCAATTGTGACTATTACTTTGATTATTTAAGTATTTTATAATGATTATCTAATGATTGTACACAAGAAACATTTCGGACCTTGAATATCGGGAAGGATTTCTGATGGCATTAATAAAAAAATTCTAGTGTGATCTTACACCTGCCTTGCTTTGATATATTAATTCAGCAATTGTGTTGTTAAAATAAAGTAGATACAAAATTTCAGTATACCAAGAATCTTTGAAGAAGGAAGAAGTACAAACTGTAAAAAATATTCAAAATATGTCCAAGAACGGCTTAAAGAATCCATATTATCCATACTAATCTGACGACACGATTGGCGTAGTGCGCTGTAGCACGGTTTCTCGCTTCGATTTCCTTAGTGCCCCGGGTTCGATTCCCGGTCGCGTCATTTCAGGAAACGATCTTTTCTGAATTGACTCGGAACTGGGTGTGCTGGGAGACGCCCCTGGCTGATTTCCTTGTGTGGTACCTCGTGACACAGGGATATTAATCCCTACTTCGAGACCATTACAAGAGACAGAAAACAGTCTGGCGCATATTTATTTGTTTATTTATTTATTCATACTATTATATACTATTATTACTATTATATATTATATAATACTAGTAACTCTGTCTGTCTGTCTCGCTTTCACGCCAATGCAATTTAAATGAAATTTGGTACATAGATTGTCTGAAGCCTGATAAAGGACATAGGCTACTTTTTAATTGGAAAAATTGTGTAAAGGGTTGAAAAGGGGGATGAAAGGTTGCATTGTCACTTTCAGAACTAGAAGCATAAAACTTATAGTTTAGGCTGTCGATTAGTTATAAATAAATCTGGCATTCAAAGTTTGGAAAAATGTTACCCTTAAAACTTTGCAAAAATTCGACCTCTAAGGGGTTGTTTTTTGGGTTGATACTTTCTTTGAAGAAAACTTCGTTACTTCAAGTGCTAGGAGGCTCAAATTTCGCATATGGGTTCTTTTTAGGATGTAGGTGCTAACTAAGACGGGATTTTGTGAATAACAAGTATCGTAAGTCTGAAAAAATCCCATATATCATAAAAATTAGGTTCACGCGGGCGAAGCCGCGGGCGGAAGCTAGTATTATGAACGAAATATGTCCTGTAAATGCTTTAAGTGAATTAAATTCTCTGACTTAGATTTCACGTTCCAACCACTCGATCATCTGTAGAATCTGATTTGATTGAACCCGCCTTATGCGTCATGGCAAGCTGGGGAAGTCTAGATTGTGCTATCTAGGGGTATACTGGGGACTGAAATGATGAAAGGAGGAAATATTTCACTAGCACTCAGGAAACAATTTTAAATACGCTTACAATTATATCCGAAGCGCTGTAGTTGAAGGCCAGTTGACTGTTGCCGTTATGATGAACGGAATAATAAGAAGTCCAATCACCAGTTTCAGTTTAATCCGTTGTCTGGGCTTTTTCGATAATGGTTTGTGCATATGGAAAGGATGGATGAAAGGCACGAAACAAATTTACAAGGCAAGGGTGGATGGAGCTGTGAAGTCCTAGACGGACGTACTTAGGACAAGTCCATGACGTGCTCAGAAAAGGTCAGGTCAGGAGTACCCATAATCGACGAGCATGTATGAGAGTATTAATGAGAGTGGAAGAAGCGCAAGAGGTATGTCAGGACCGTAGCAAGTGGAAAGATGTGGTCTCTGCCTACCCCGTTGGGAAAAAGGCGTGATGGTATGTATGTATGACTGAATATAATTGAATTCCGACGATTATTTTAAATTTTTCATCAAAGGGCATTTAGCCGCAAATTGTAGAATGAACTCAAAGATTCATGCCAGATTTGAACCTGGGATCAAATCCTATGTGTATTCCTTCTTTGTCAATACTTTGATGTGCTATAAATAATTTATTTTCTTATCTTATCTTATTTTAAGACAGCTTGCACCAGCGCGGCAGCGGGGCGCACTTAAACAGGTGGCATAGAAACGGTCTGAGTGCCTAGCGCGAGATACACAAAGAGATTAAAATGACTTCACCGGCACTCTAAGGTCTTTTCCACAAATCTTACTGTTAAGAGTGAAAAAACCGCAGGCAAGAAAAATAACTGTTTCATTTACTAATTCTTTTGCAGCGGCAAACGGAAGACGGGCTGGCAAAAGTCACGGTAAAGTACTTTTTAAAAGGAGGTAAAAATACTTTTTAAATATTTGTTAACAACAATGAACAACAAAGAATCAAAAATATCTTGATAGCAACTTAGCAAGGTACTTTTGAATCGTCAAATCATTACAAGAAAAAAATATCATAGACTTAAATACTGTTGTTGGCGACTAGCAATGCCAACCTATTTTGTACTTTTGCCTCTGTATTTTTATATTACTTTTTAATAGAATTATTTCAAATATAGTTAGTTGACAAGCAAAAGTCTTTTATTAAACTCAACAACTGTATTCAAACATGGTTAGTTAATTTAGGTGATCCGTTTTGGTCGCAGGCCAGTGTTTAAGACATTATACGACATGAAACAGACAAGAGTGAAAATCTAGTCTAATATAGGTTTTATTCGTAAAAACCAAAACAGTGTTTCAAGTTTGAATATGCTTCAAGACTGTTTTATTTTTATGATCATACTAAGAGTATTACATTTTGTGAATCTATCAGATTAAAAGAAATATTTAGGGATTCGTTCTATATGTGATTAAACTTGTAAAACTGCAATTTTATCTGTTTCCAGGATCCACAATCGGGTAGAAATCTCCAAATCCGTATAAATGTAAGTTTTTTTATTATTGAACCATAAGAAATTACAAGTGCTTCTTATCATTGTTTTCTGCCAAACTGTGCAACAGTTTGTCGGCAGAAAGGTGGCCTTTTAAGGTGGCCTACGACAAAACTACTAGGAATGACTAAGTTTAGGAATTCAGAACTTCAGTTGCTTGGTTATTTGTGTAAATAAAATTGTTTGCTAACAATAAAAGCACTCAGCTGAAAATAGGGGCCTTACATAGATTCCTAAAGAATTCGGAGGCCTGTTTAAAACCAGCGGCAGCTATCTTATGTCCCTTGATTTAGAACTTCGCTTTCACCATTTTTGTAATTTGTACCAGAGGTTACCTTTTGCATCAGGAAATGCATTTAGGCATTAACAAGGCCCTGAGTTCGGGACACCTGGGATATGTGGGACTCGGAACTCTTAGAAAAACAGAGACCCCTACCCACTAAAACCTGACGGTGGTCATCTTCGGCACAGAATGGAAGGGACCCGTTATCCCCAACAAGGGAGAGACTCCTCGCAGGACAGCCAGCCTCGGGAGGAGCAAGCTAACAGAGACCACTGTGTCCGAAGACACGCGCTACCGTCATCCTCGGGATCGCAAACCGAAACACACGCAGGCCCCCCCGCGTGCGCTTCGCGACCCCAAGGGCTCTTTTAGTCGCCTCTTACGACAGGCAGGGATACCTCGGTAGTGTTATCTTCCACTAACCGAAGGGAACACCAGGGGTTACCTGTACCTACCATGACTTCACATCAATGACAGCCGCTATCGTCCGCGTAAGTCCCTGGTGACTTAAAAAGGTACCAATAATGACATACAAATTTCTGAAGTCATCGATAGCCGTTTTGTGGCTGCAACTCATGGTAGACATACTGTAATATAATATACATTATGCAACTTCGCAATGTGATTGTGGTGGTGAACTTAACTGTTCAGTTAAGTTTGCTTGACTGGCCCGTTGGTGCAATGGAGAAGTTCTGCCTTTAGCGCCAAAGTTTATTAGTTTGATTACCACCAAGTACCTCTCCCATGAGTTTGCCTCACGTGAACTAAGACAGTTAACTACAGCAACTTGTATGCTATTTGAGTTCCATTATACTGCGGAGCTGGTGGCAATGGGCTGGCCACATCGCTCGCAGAACTGATGACCGCTGGGGAGTAAAGGTTCTTGATTGGCGACCTCGAACTGGGAGACGCAGCGTGGGCAGGCCTCCTACCGGGTGGACCGACGACCTGGGGCAGGTTGTGGGAAGCCGTTGGGTGCGTACGACCCAAAGCCGCTCGTTGTGGCGTTCGATGGGGGAGGCCATGTCCAGCAGTGGACTTCCAAAGGCTGATGATGATGATGACACTGTGGAGGCGCTGTGCCATGAATATCCAGCTTAAAAGCTGCGTACATTAAGATCGGGCGGATAACCGTCTTGTAAATACGGATCTTAGTCGCTCTGCTTAGAAGCTTGGAAACCAGCACCGAGTGAAGAACAGCGCTGCATCGCAGAGCATTTTGTATGAATTCAAATTAAGTAGATATAATTAAATTAAGGATTTAATTATATCTCTATTATTAAATGCACCTTTCGATTTCAAAATTATAACTTTAACTGTAAACAGTAAATTTTTAAGTGTGTGTGTAAAAAAAACGGTTTTTTATTTAATTTAGCAAATAATTGGCGATTACCTAATTTTAAACAATTCAATGTGTTTTACAATAGTATTATGCACACATTAATAGAGTAAAAATTAAGTTTTATTTCAATTCAATGAAATAATCAAGAAAATCTAACAAAAACGCAATGTTTTTGAACCATCCCCAACTAACGCTTTTGAAAGGGATTTTAATAGGGCACTGCACTTCAAAATCCTTTTTGAGTTTCTATATTTCAGTTTATATATTGTTGATTGCACTATGATTTATCCTTCAATACTGCCAGAAAAACGCTGGTCTGAAACCTCTCTTAATTTACCAGCTTTAATTTATTAATTTGTTTATTTCTAGAGGTCAATTTACGTGCCGGTGGTAGACTACAATCTCGAACGTGTGGGTTTAACAGTAGGTATTGTGTTTTTTTGGTAGATCATAATAATCATAGTCATAATCATTTATTTACTCATCATAATAAAAATATACAATGATAAGGGTACAATGAGAACAATAAGTACAATTTGATTATGGTGGGCTGATACCTGAACTAGGCCGGAGCCTGTATCTCAGGTTATCAGCGCTCCACCTCTAGAGAACAGTTCAACGGTATCTAATGACATAAGTATAAGAGTATGATTAAAAATTATTGAAATCTAAGTTTTAATTAATAAATCTTAACTAAATGAATAAAACTGATAATGCCTGCTTGTATATAATTGAATGTGTGTGGGTGTGTTTGTGTGCGCGCGTGTGCGTGTTTGTGTGCGTGCATGTGTATGTGCGTGTGTGTGTGTGTGTGTGTGTGTGTGTGTGTGTGCGCGCGCGTGCGCTGGTGCGTGTGAGTGTGTGTGTGTGTGTGTACGAAGGGTTAGTAGGTGCGTGAGAGTAATGAGAGCGAGTTAGTATGGAGTTAGGATGGAAAGGAATGTGCATGATTGTGCATTTCGTTCGAGTAATTTTCATTTCAATTGAGATTAGTAAGTAACATGGATAAGCTTCTCGGTACCGATGTGATTTAGGAAGACGCGGGGCGTCACGCGGGGCGTCGCGCGTTGCGTTGGGCGGCGGAGCCCGTACTGAATTCAAACATGGGGCGTTGTATGAGTGCTTTTACGAAGAAGCGATTTTACACGCGTTTGTTTGAAATGAAACCTTCAATTCAACGCAACGCGCGACGTCCCGCGTTTCCGTAAATGGGGCCTTACACTTTCACATCATAACAAACCTTTAGAAAGCTCAGAGTCTTTTTCTAAAAGTGGGGATTTAAAAATCCGTCTAATCATGTGGGCTTTCCGTGCTCTGTAATTCTACACAAATATAGAAACTAGAAAAATTGGACCTGATCCTGGGGACTCAAGTGGGCTTTTTCTCTGTAATTCTGTTTTAATAAGTGCAATGGCGCTAACCAGGGATCGAACTACGGACCCATTTAGTCTGATCGGGCTTTTAAAGTTCAAAAGCACGATAATTTAAACAAGATATCTCGTAAAGTTATTATGAAGTAACCTAAAACTAATCTTAAAATTCTGAATCCTTTGTCTGGTAATGGTAGAAATATTTGCCGCTATATTTGGGTACCTATTTTGTTTTAAAAAGAGTATAAATTAATGAGGAATCGTAATTCATATCGGTTACAAGGTAAAAGACAATAAAAACTTTATTTCTAACAAACCACTTACGTGCCACCAGATTTACGGTTGCTTCTTGCAGTTTGAAAAGTTTTTTAGATTTCTTTATAGAAATTATAATAATAATGCTTTTTTCCATCTAAAGATAGAAACTAGAAAAATCGACCTGATCCTGGGCTCAAGCGGGATTCGAACCCGCGTCTTCCTCAATCCGGGTGGCTGCTTTTCCAACTGAACTCAGGCTATTTTGTCTAGTGTAATTTACGTTGTAAGCCAAAGTTGTTTCATCAATGTTAACCAGCAAGCGCTTTTTAACATACTGAAGAAATATTTTAGCAAAAATTTTACTTATGTACGATTAAGATGTAACTTTTGAACTTCTAAGATATTAATATTTCTATTAAGATTCTATCAAGATGTTTTTTTCTAGTTTCCTTTACTCATTTCCAGACTCAAAAGCCAACCACAAGCCCCCCAGCAGCGCTGAACCAATCATTGCAGCAGACTTTATCGGAGAATGTCAACATGGAGAAGGTCGGAGAGCAAGAGTGGCTGGTCATCGAGGGCATCACCGGCTACAAGAACTATGGAGAACAAGTATGTTGATCGTTTCATTTTCTTTCGTTTTTCGTGTCACTTCACAGTTTAGGTATGACAGTAGGTGGCCGATCACACTCCGCACTCTCTAGCACTTTTGTTTTGATTCTGATTTATTGCTACTGTAATTTGTAATTATAATATTAATTTAAATGACTACTAGTAAACGATTTGTATTCATTAAAAGTTATACTCATATGATATTCACACAGATCACCCCCAATAGATTCCGCATGTTGAGAGTTTTGTATTGTTCCAAAGTCACCAGAGATTGAGGAGGGCACGGGTTGCGGGGAGCGTGACAAAGGTGCTATGATTGGTTATGTCAAGGTCAATTTTGCATTAGCACTGCCTACGTTTGCAAATAGGGTTGGGACACCGTGTATCGACAGTTTTCTATAATGCAAAACGAAATATCACTTTGTAACTATTGAGTAAAATATCTCAACACCATAATGTTACATACGATGTAATATATGATACAAAAGTAAGTATAATAAACTCAAACATTTAGTTCCATACTAAAAGACCATTCATTGGTCCTTTAAATTTTGGAAGCACTTGAGTCTTGGTGGCCTTTCACACGTTTACCATATTGAGGTTTATTCATTTGTTGTAGGATGAGGATAGAAGTGGGGGCGATGAAATAAAACATCTTGAACTCAACATGTTTCATTAACACACTAAAAGTTATTTATTTATAAAACTAATAAAAAACGGAGCTTTTAGAAACTCCATTGTTTGGTATTTATTTACAGATAAAACTGATACATTAGAAAATCAATATCTCATTAGTTTTTCTCATTTTAGCTTAATATATCTTACTATAATATTATAAATTCGAAAGTTTGTGAGTATGTAAGTATGTATGTTTGTTTGTCATCCTGGGCGTTGCGCATTTTAGCCCTATTAGGGGCCGATTCAGAATCAATCGTTTAGAAGCTATCCCACGATTCGGTTATTTTCTTTAGTACTTATTTAATTTAGTTTTCCTTTATTGGGACCGTTCATGTTATTTTTATAATACAAACTATAGACCTTTCGTTTTAACATATGAAAACATTGAATACTATCATTGAGCCAGTAATTTAATAAATATCAGAAAAAATAACCTAATCGTATCATAACTTCTGAATAAGTGATTATTAATTGGCCACCTGACCGGGAATCGAACCCGGGATACTACGGATATCACAGCGAGAAACCGTGCTACAGCGCAGTTCGCCAATCTAATAAATGTTGGTTTCAATTTCAGTATGAGAAATAAAGAAAAACTATATTTTTTTACCAATATCGGAAGGTGTAAAGTTGACATAGCGGAATCCAGAAGCCGTCTTCGGAGTTTTGTTACAATAAATGTAACAAAACAATCTGCCTCGAAATATCTAAAACAAATTACACATATTATGATCGGGAACCATTTTTCCCCACGACACGTAGCGTCAATCCATTGAGGGAACCTAAAATATGAAATAAAAGTTAAATTTAAGATGGAACATGAAGTAACTTCAATTCAGATTAATCTAATGAAACAAAATTTACATCGATAAATATTTTATATTACTGGGTAATCATCATTAGTATTTTGTAAGAAGGAGATAGCTTGATAAAAAAATCACATGATAGAAAGAGATTTTCAAAAAGACATCAACGCGTGCTTTTTTTAAGACGCACGATTACTGTTTACATCCATTATAACTTGAGCTCCGTGGGACTGGTCAATGCAAATTATTTTACTTACCGATGAAATGTGATACCATCCTTTTTAAAATTTGATTTTCTTTTAGACTTTCCACACCATTTTATTGCACACGTAGCCATTTTCGCACACCTTAATGGACAATAAGTATTTTTTGGAGTATCAAAATACGCGGAACGCACGGGTCTGTAGTTTGGTCGCTACTGAAATAGTGTTACTAGCGATCGGGACCGTATAGTAGCAAATACAACCATGTGCGGTGACTATTCAGGCCCTGCTATGCGGTATCTATTGGGGGTGATCTGTGTATTTAAATCTGCGTGTTGCAATCCTGCGCTCTGACAGATAAATCGGTTTCGCTCAGTGGCGCACAGCGAAAAATGAACGCTCGTGCTATGTGATGAGTTTCGATTCCGCGTTCAAGCTACCTAAATTTGACCTTGATCGATAGTACGGACAATTAAAAAAAGTACTAGTGAGACACGGACTTGCAATAGTAAAGAAAACATTTTAACTTGTCAGCGTTTCCTGAGTGAACCTTCTGTACGGACACAGAAAATATAGTTATTATTATAACGTACGACGGAGTACTATTTATTACCCATTCTGTGGTTTTAGAAGGGTCCAAATTAAATAAATAATTAGTAAATACCAAAACATAACACTAACTAAATACTTTAAGGAAAATACTAACCAATACAGACAATCAAAAATGTAACAACCGGAAACTTGGAATAAAAGGCTTTTTTATTTTTTATTTATTTTATTTAATATTTTTTGATGTATCATGTGTTTTAAATTTCCAGTGCGACGGAGAAACATGCCAATCCAGAGTAAGCTCCTTCAGTTACTTACAAAGAGTCAGTTCAGTCATCTCTCTTCTTTTAAAGTAATGAAGCACATTTCCTTGCACATTAACACCACCTCCCTATTGTTATAACTTTTCTTATTTCTACTTTTCTATCCATGTCTACCATCAGTTAACACCAATGACAGCCGCTACAGTCCACGTCGAACGCGATGGCGTTTTTGTATGGAATTTGGGTACAGCGAGTGCACTTAATGATTTTAAATGGACCCAAATATGGCAAACCAATTTCTGAAGTCTATTATAGTGCGTTTCACCGAATAGTTCATATGCCGTCATGTTGGCAGCAATGAATTTAAGTGTTGCTACATGTAATTGAAATGTGATTCCTTGAAAACGAGGTGTTTTTGGACCATGATTGAAAGATTACTATTTATTTAAATTCCTGAAATGTTTTACAATTTATTTTAATCTTGAAAATGTTCTTAGTGACCATAAAAGCAAACAGTATTTCGCTAAGAAACAAAATTGAAGAAGTAAAAAGAAAATTGAGGCACCACAGTTTGCATTAGATAACACTGTTTCGTGTCTAATGCACCTCTTTTTACACGTGCAGCCTGTGGGTTAGACATACGCGACGAGCGCTAGACTCCCTTCGCGTTCAATATAACAACGCTTTCAGATCGCTGTTGCGGCTGCCCCCCTTCTGTAGTGCGTCGGGTATGTTTGCGGAAGCCCAGGTGGATTGCTTCCATACCACCATGCGTAAGAGGGCCACCTCGATAGCACGTAGAACGCGGGCCAGCGGCAACGGACTCCTGAAAGCGGTTGCGGCTAGGTCGGATAGTCCGTTTGTGAGACACAGGATACTTTTGCATGCACCAGTGCCCCTTAATTATTATGCCTCCAACAGGAAGTGACTTCATGTTTGTATTTGTTTATTATTTTGTATCTTTCGTTTCTTTTTTTTTAAATATTACATTAATTATATTGTAAACATGTGGACTACATTTCTGAATATATGAATTTAATTATTATATTATTAGCAAGCTCACTAGCTATGGGTGCTACAGTTATTGTTTTACGCAACGGCTGTCCGCCATTTTTATGAGTCCATGTGTGAAAGTATTAAAAAGCAGAGCAGATCAACATTGTTTTTCAACTAAAACCACGATCTACATTTATCAGATCTTAACTTGAAATATAACTATCACTCATTGAATCGCTGTTAGTAGTCACTCTTTTACAATTTCAATAAATTTGTGTATTTCATCATCAATAGCTGGATTTGATTGATTGGATTTATTTAGGGTCTGCATTTTTAAATTTTCCATCTCGTTGATGATTCTCCACCATGAGGTACGATTTCCTCTGTAGTCTATCTCACTCACGTCGCATTTCATGCAACATCTCAGCCAGACTGGGCAATTCGCTTCTGACGGAATAAAATTCATGTAAATTATAGCGCAACGTTCGAAATCATCCACTTCGATAGTTTTATGTCCAGGACCACTTTTGCCCTGGGTTGAATTTTTGCAGACGTGTTTGCTACCTCGTCTTCTCTAGTGAGCTTCGAGACTTTTTTTTTTAAGATAACTTGAATAAACTAGAGTTTCATAATTACGTCATGAAATACGGTCGACCCTAAAATTAAATAAAAAAATGCGCTGTACCTTTTTCATTAAAATGTTTGTTATTCTTAAATAAGATTAAGAGTAACTTACTAGAAATTATGATTTGAAACTAGCTAGTCTCCCTTGCAGTACAGGGCTGGGGAGGTAAATACTATTTCTGGTCACCCTATTTCACTAATCTGTAAACACATTATATTGGAATCAATGGAGCCTCGTGACGTTTTTCACGCTTTTAACAGTTCTTACCGTACACTATTATTTTGTTCTTTACTACCTTTTAATGTTTTAGGCATGATTCAAACGCCGAAACTTAAAAAAAAACTTTGCAATAATTTAAAGTATTTGACAGCACCTAGACAATCAGGGGTGCCAATATTACGGCATAGTTTACGTGACAGAAACTTATGGTAGACAAACTAGCAACTTAGCAACACTATGCGTACTGGTGCAAGCGGTACACTCTGAAATTCAGTCAAAACTTGCAAATGGTGTTAAAGGCATGAAAATCGGAACGACTAATATTTAGGCCATACGCATCAATTTGACCCGTAGCACGCAAAAAAAGAAAAAAAGGGAGGAGTTATGGCTATGGAGTTATGGTTTTTTTGTATGGAAAAAAAAGTTTTTGCTCTTAAACCTATTGTGTGTGGTATCTAATGAAAGGGCTTACTGAGCCAATTCTAAAAATATATCACATTATCACATTTTAGTCACATGTATTAAATTAAATTGAAAAATCGTTTTCAAAACATATACCAAGTTAGGACTCCTCCAGTTATGATACGGTTGAATATTTTTTTGTAAAATATACTTCAATTTTTTTTTGTATTTGACTTGTCATAAGTAGGTACTTATTATAACTCTATGTGAATAAAGATATGTTTTACTTTACTTTACTTACTTAAAATTGGTACGTAATCAGTGAAGTCTGTATGTCAAATCAATGGTGAAGTCTAATAAATATTTCCTTTGAATTTTAGTGTAACACATTAGCATGTCAAACACAGGTAAAACATAATTTTGTTATAACATAACATACCATCTCGACCCAAACGGGGTTATTAGAAGCAAGTGTCTGTTCCGTCGTGGTGAACGCAACACTCAGAAGCCCTCTTTTCACCAATAGTATTAAAACCCAACGTAGTAGGTTTTTATCGATGTTTTTCATTACCAAAGAGGTAGTTAACAATGAACACAAATATGGCCCTGGCCAGATTCAAACTCGGGACCACACGATCCACGATCAGAGTTAGAGTGCTTAACCCACGACGCTCGGATCTCTCCGTGTTGAAAACTGTCTAAGATTATTTTGCTTCGAAAATATGCTATCCTCTAAACGAATAATTGAAGTCTTCCAATACAATACGTTTGGAAAAGTGGGTTTATTGTCTTAAAATCTATTATCGTAACTTTGTAACGAAGGCTTTTATCTTTTTGTAATAAATTTTCGTTATTTAATGATTCGGCCAATAGGACGCGAATCTGATAACCAGGAAGCCTTCATTATGAGAACAATGGGCTTCATTGTCTTAAATACATTAACTGTCAACTTAGATTCAAAAACCAGGTGAAATTTGGTAAAGTCCCTAAAGAAAGTCCAGGGTCTTAGTATTCTATGAGAAAATTATACCTTCCTTTGAAGATTGGCGTTTTAGGAGGAGAATTCAATTTTCATTATGGCTCTTAATTTTATTACTTAACTGAAGAACTTCAATAAGAAATTAAACGTGCAGCATCATTCCAGGGTTGGTAGCTAAAATTAACCTATATAAAAAAAGTGTTTCAGTGTTATGGAGATACTTGCGCATCAGGGGTAAGATTTTTGTTTTTAAACACTAAGTATGATACATCGAATATAACTGTGTAGGTATGATACATTGTCCTAAGAAGCGACTAGAAAGGCAAAGGGTCGTGAAACTCACGCAGGGCCCCCTGATTGTGTTTCAGTCTACGATTGCGAGGATGATGGTAACGCGTGTCTTCGGACACAGTGGTCTGTAGTATTATCGTGCACTGGAGTTGAGCTTGCTCCTCCCGAGGCGGGCTGCCAGGCGGCCTTGCGCGCCGACGGTTCCCGAGCAGAGTCCCGTTTCGGGGATACCGGGTCAATTCCATTCTGCGCCGAAGACGACTACGTTGGAATTTAGTAGGTAGGGTCTCTGTTTTCCCAGGAGTTCCGAGACTTACATATCCCAGGTGTACTCGACTTAGGGCCCTGGGAATGCCTAAACCATTCCATACCATTTACGGACGCAAGAAAAGGCAAACCAATTCCAGTCAACGATTGTAAACTTAGTTTAAGAAATAGGGAAACCTTTTTCCTAAACTTTTTACAAATAAATAAGTGAAATATTAATTATTATGTTTTCATTAACATTTTTATTTCCTTTTTCAGTGTATAGCAAACTCATGCACAGCTTTTGTAAGATGAATTATTTTATTTCACGTTTACCTTTTGTTGTGAGACGCTGGCAAACATTAAGTATTTTTGTTACCTTTTCAGTGTAAAGGGCCCGGTTGCCATGCTATGGTAAGTTATTTTGATCCACGTTACCGTTAAACGGTTCATTGACTCATTTCTTGAGTTACCATCCTTCTTTTTTATGCCCGGGGTGTTCAAGCGTGGCGTGAAAAGGCATTTTTGCAGGGCTTCAAAATGAGGACCAGATATGACATTGACCAGCTCAGCTTGTCAGACTCTTATTCTGGCTGGACGTCACGCTGCTTTCCATCAGGTGGAGTTAGGTCAACTTGACGGGCAAAAAGAAAACCTGTTTATTATCGCGGAGATTCCTATCCGTGCAATTTATCTGGTTGCCGACGGCCTCCTTGGTTTCTCAACCTTTTTAAAACTAGGCACTCGTATCATGAAAGTAATTGGTTTAATTTTCCATTTAATTTAGAATCTGCTTAAATAAAGTTAATTTTTACAGTGTGTTGGCAAAAACTGTAATGCCCGAGTAAGTGACAGATTTATTACCTTTCCATTTCAAAAACTTGGGTTAATTTAATCGGTATATCTCTATTCACAATGGGTGAAATGCAACGGCTTATAATTATTATTTTGATGAGTTATTTACTTTCAATGGAAGCAAAATGCATATTCTTATGCTTACATAATTATAATAACCTGTTAGGTTAATTAGTTAAAACAGGTTGGTATGGGACATCATCATTGAGAAATCTAATGCGACGACTGCCTTTTTTGTTTCCCATATTTGTGGCACTTTAACGACTTTATTCATGATATATTTCACGGAAAGATTTTCTGTACAATCCTGCAAATATTTGTTGTTCGCGTTCACGTTCTTGTATGGAGTTTTGGTACAGCGCCTCTAATGATAAGACATTTAACTAAAAATAATATACACATTGCTGAACCCAACGATCGTCGTTTACGTGACGAAAACTCATGGTACGACATCACCGACGAGTAAGAAAGTAAGGACTCCCCCTTGTGACACTTGAAGTGAAGCACTGTCAAATCTTTGTCTGTGTCCCCTTAAGGATACTCGGACCAGTACGAGAAAATTCTCCCTGCGTGCTAATTTTTTTTTAATTTGGGTTACATTTTACTCGCTTAATTTTTTTGGCTAATTTTGTTAGGCATAATGAATAGAAATAGAAATAAATTTATTTGACATACATACACAGGAAACAATTAAAATAAAATCACAAGAGTGGTCAAAAGGCTCCCACTCAGCATATGCCGTAGTACCATGTTCAGCATCACGACGCTGGTTTTCAGTGGTTACCCTAACAAAGAGGGAGAAGCGGCGCAATTACCATTATCTTAATTACTACTTTAATTAAGCTTTACCGAAAAAATATTGATTACATAGATGATAAAATGACAAAAAAATTACAACAGTGGACCCAAACTTAGCAATTAATGTTGCGTAATCTTTACTGTCATAAGGAAACTTTTGCATAATCTTATTTTGGCTTAATGAGTTTTAAGCATAACGATCTGTTGGGCTATATTCAATCGGACTATTGAGGAGAAGCAAAAAATAGTGTTTAGCCATTTATGTTATTCTCTTAATGATAATTTAGCATAAGAAACAAGGCATAATGAGTTGGGACTATAGGTTAAAGCGCGGCGGGGTGGCCCTTTGTCTATTTAATTTGGATCACCTACGGACTAAAATTATTCAGTTTTACTAACCTTTTCTCGAAGTGTATCAGGTTCATGATTGTGTTTCTTGAGAGTAATTTTAAGACGATTCGATTAGTATACCGATGATCATTATGCTAAGTTAATGTTATGCATTTCTCATTTTATGCGTTAGGATATTATGCTTAGTTATCTTTATGCCATATCTGATTATGCTTTAAAAAAATATGCGAAAACAATTAAGCGTATAGTTGTTAGGCAATAATAGCATTATTCTTAAAAACACTATGCTTGAATAAATTATGACAAAAGTTTTTATGCGAGTAAATATAGACTCGTTTGGTTTATCATTTCATAAAAAACACAATCAAAAATGCCTAATACCTATAATTCTAAAACAATATTTACGAATTTGAGTGGACCACCAACAGAGGTCACCTTGGTCAGGATGACCGGCGATCCATTTGTTATTTGGTTGCCAACGGCCGTCCACAAGGTGCGAACTGACCAAAGTCACCTCTGCCGGACGCTTGTTGCCGACTGCAGATGCTTCAGTTCCATTTAGGTGCTGCGCAAACGTAGACACTTTTAATTGCCGACACGGCACACCGTCACAGGGAACCGTAGTAGCTGTGTCCTGTAGCGCTGATCGGACACAGTTCACGTATGCGCAGGGAGTGGATGGTTTCATACTGGTTCTATAGAAATCAAATATTCATCTGTAGCTTGTATCTGATACAAGACACAAAAGTGTCCACGTTTGCGCCTTACCTTAATTCGGATTTCACTGTAGCGAAAAACAAATGTTTTTAATAATTTTAAAACAGCATGCAAGACTAAGCGCCGAATTCCTTTCTCTCTTGTATAGAAATCACTTGGCGAAAATGTATCTATGCTATATAAATACAATGCAACGCTCCATTTGGATGGCATCCAATCATCTTCACCCCTACAGTTCCTTATACTTCCACAATAATTTTTCCACGGTTTATTACTTGAAGGGAACCTTAAAATCAATTTTGAATAAAAATATTAAGATAATTATATCAAGGTAATAGATTTCCCGAATTTCCGGGAAATATCACTATCACATTTATTATTATGACAACACTGAGCTGCGTCGTTAGAGTTTTGTGTTCCAACTTTATTTTTATTTTGTATTTTTTTAAAACAGGCATAACTCAATAAATTTTGGCTTTCGAGGAGGTACCTGCCTGTGAAATGTAAGACCTTGATGTTTATTTTGGGATGATGTATTATTTTTACACCACTTTACCAGACAAAAAGGCATTTAATTATGCTTCTTTTAACGCGACTGTCATGGGCAATGATTTGCAAACGTGTGCGTGAGACACGTTATTACGATAAACTCGGCCGGTTGCATGGCATCGATTAAAATGTTAGCCGGACGGAGTCCATATTTTTTTACTCGTCCGTGGGTAGACATACAGTATTCCGCGATAACCGCTCGGTGCCAATCAGTACGTCTACCACGAGTTGCTACTTTACATTATCGTTCGCGTAAAATTTTACATTTTTTTCATGATTTTCACGATAATATAATTGACAGGCCTGTTGGCGCAATGGCAGCGATCCTGCCTTTAGCGCCAGAGGTCGTGGGTTCGATCCCCACCCGTGACAAATATTTGTGTGACGAACATTTGTATTTGTTGTGTGTCTGGGTGTTATTATCTATTTAAGTATGTATTTAGAAATATTTAAGTAAAACTGATAAACAGTCTCTGACGCCCATATTACAAGCTCTGCTTAGTTTGGGGTCAGATGATCTTGGTGTGAATTGTCCCAGATATTTATTTATTTATTATTTATTTAAATTGGCAACTCGTGACGTGAATTGACAACTCAGTTAAGGTACAAGTTGTTATACCTTAACTGATTGACGACACGATTGGCGCAGTGCGCTGTAGCACGGTTTCTCGCCCCGATTGCCGTAGTGTCCCGGGTTCGATTCCGATCGATTCCGGGTTCGATAACGATCTTTTCTGAATTGACTCGAGTCTGGGTGTGCTGGGAGACGCCCCTGGCTTATTTCCTTGTGTGGTACCTCGTGACACAGGGATATTAATCCCTACTTCGAGACCATTACAAGAGGTGTGTTGTCTGGCGCATATTTATTCATTTATAAATGTATACAAGTTCTACTTTCCCTTACCGAATGCGAAACGCGCTTCAACGCGGATTGTTCGTTCTGAATCGTTATTGAGAATATCCTGATTCTTTTGCGTTTGAATACGAAATGCAATTTTGCAGTGCGACGGGCAAGCCTGCGATGCAAGGGTGAGTAACGGTTTGCTATTATTAAACTGGCTGTGGTTAAATCGAATCACAGCAAACTATTGGAAGTCCTTTTTTTGCCGATTTTTGCAACTATTTGCCACACTATAGAATAGAATAGAAGAATAGAATATCATTTATTTTAGGCAACATATTACATTTAAAGATCTTAACTAAACATAATCGGCCCATAGATAAAATACCTTTAAAAGTAACATGAATAACTATGTGGCTAGCCGAGAGTAACAACTAATAAATTGAAGTTTCCTACTTGACGGAACCTAGTCGCCTCACTACCTATTAAAAGTCCCCTCACTATCTATTAAAAGTCGCCACTGTCAGGGAGTTCATCCTCACAGTCTGGAACCGCCATTTTCTCGTACAGTTCGGTTTCAGAGATGTTTCCTTCCGAGGACGCTTAGATTGTGGAATGAGCAAGCCGAGGTGTTCAGTTCTTCAAGAGGGGTTTGAAATGGTTTCTGCTGGGTCGACCACGAGCGAGTGATGGTGTTGCACGCGTCCATAGGCTGCGGTAACCGCTACCATCAGGCGGTCCGCGTGCATGATGGCCACCGCGTTGAATAGTCATATTATCGAATTGTTTTTACATAATATACATTGAAGGAAAAACTAGTTATCACATTTTTTGGAGTTTTCTTAATATGTTATTATAACAACATTAATTAAGTTGTAACATTTATTGGCTTTTTCTCCATGACTGTAGTGCTTAGGTGAAGGATGCGAAGCAAAGGTGAGAGAGAGTTTATGAATTTATCATTTGGTAATTTTTTTATGTTTATTAAAACATATAAAATTCACACATAAAAAAAAAAACTAAGTGACTAGAGTAGCGCAAGGCCCGTGGCTGTGGATAAATAAAAAAAAAACTTAGAAAGAAGTAGTCAACCTTCATACTGACAGTCCAAGCTTGAAATGAAGCTTTAGTTACAAAAATTGTAGCCGAGGGCCTCGAACTTGGTTCCAATGAGGGTTTTCTGACACTGTACATACATTATTTGTGTTTTTCGATATTTTTTTTGGTTTATTTTTTCTTTTATACATTACCATAGGAATATTTATTTCCTAAAGGCCACAGTATTGTGCAGTGCCTATGTGTGCAAATAAATCAGGAAGGGAATAAGTTCCCTACGGGAGATAAATACCGATTAAAACAGTGGCTTGTAGCCATTCGTAGTGATAAATTTACTCCCACAAAAATTAATAGCCTCGTTGATAAACGTATATTACTTGAGCATACTGTACTAAAATGTACCTACTATGCTATTAATTATTAATATACTATGCTTTACATATTAAAATCGTTTTTTGTGGTTGGTGAGTTGTAGTTCATTATTGCACATTAATGAAGCATGGTTTATTAAGCATACACAGTTATAAAACCAAATCAAATTGTGTAAACAAAAACTAGTACCTTAAGATACCTTTCAATGAGCTTTTCTTTAGTACCAGTGGCTTTTGTGCCTCTGTTTTTGAGTGAAATCTTCCGTTTGGCGACTTCTTTCTGGCACTTATCCATAATAAAATCAATAACACCTCCAAATACAATAGAATTTCAAAAAACAATTATTTTGTCGGTACGAATGTATGAGATCTGACAGCTGTTTGGACCTGACGCAACAGCAGCGCCGATTGGTGGCAGAAAAAGTATCGAAAACCCTCTTAACGGCTAGGTCTAGGACAAGCATTCACTTAACAACAATTTAATCTGTGTTTGAATATGTTGGTGCAATGGAAGTGATCCGGCCTTAAGCACCGGAGGTCGTGGATTCGATCCCCACCCATGACAAACATTCATGTGACGAACAATAGGGTTTGTTGTGTGTCTGGGTGTTATTATCTATCTAAGTATGTATTTAGAAATATTTAAGTATGTTTATCTGTATCTGACACCTATAGTACAAGCTCTGCTTAGTTTGGGGTCAGATCATAGTGGTGTAATTTGTAACGCACATTTATTTATTTATTTACTTATTATACCTTTTTACATTAGTCTTTGGCACGCAGCTTTAGAATTGACTTCCCCTGAAGCACTCGCGCAGATATATTTTTTTCAAAATGGTGTGTTTGTGTATTTCCTCCCCAGTGCCGCAGTTTCTCCTGCCACTTCACTGCCAACGGCGAATTCAAGATCGGGGGCGGCAGCTGGCAACAGAACTACCCTCAATACGACACGAAGGATGTATTCCCAGCACAACAATACAGTTATTAAGCAGTTGAGGGTTAGTAAAGTGTCGTTAAAACACAAAATTGCTTTGACTTTTATCTAAAGATATCAATAATTTGGTACTAAAAATATGACTATAATTAAATAAATGCGCCAGACAACAAAACACTTGACATAATCTTGAAGTAAGAATGTTTGATTGTGTTAAAAATTAATTTGATGCTTGTTTTCCCACCAAACAAGTTATTGTAGAGTTCAATCTAAATTTTGTGAATGGGCCACGTCTGGAATTTGCTCAAGCAGACGTAAGATGTATGAGTTGTACGGCATGAAACATTGCACACACAACACAACATTTAGATTAATTAATTTAAAAGATACTACTGATCTTTGGGGTTTATCAGTTAAAATTGTTAGCCACATAATTGACGTGATTGCCCCGCCCCTTATTTAGCCGTAATATTCAATGATTGTGTTGATAAAGATGTTTTTCCAAACTTAAGGAAACACAGTAGGGTTGTACCACTTTTTAAATCAGGCAACAAACAAGACCCAGGTAACTTTAGGTCTGTTTCAATCCTACCAGCTCTAAGTAAGATCTTTAAAAAAATCATCCAAGAACAACTATTATGCCATTTTTATGAGAACAATCTCTTACACAGTAAACAATATGGATTCACTAGAGGCCGTTCTACTACTGATGCTGGCATTGCACTTATAAAACACATCTTTAGGGCTTAGGAGGATTCACAGAACGCTCTTGGCATCTTCTGTGACTTGTCCAAAGCCTCTGATTGCGTTGATCACGATACACTTATACGCAAGCTTGATTTTTACGGAGTAAGGGATAATGCTTTAGATTTGGTAATTTCGTACCTTAGTTTAAGAACTCAAAAAGTTGATGTTAACAGTGTACTGTCTACAGAATCTCAAGTTAAAATGGGGGTCCCTCAAGGATCTATTCTGGGTCCATTACTATTTCTGATATATATAAATGATTTACCTTTTTACTTAAAAGATATTTGTGATGTTGTATTGTTTGCAGACGATACATCTTTAGTTTTTAAAACTGACAGAAATAAAAACCTTTTTGATGATGTTAATGACGCACTTTCAAAGGTTTACAATGGTTCATAGTAAATAATCTACAGCTTAATGCAAAAAATTAAATTTTAAGTTGCCTAATGTTAAAGATAACCACATTAGTCTAAAAGTTGATGGTAATACTATGAAGCTTGTAGATACAACAGTTTTTCTTGAAATCACTTCAGATTCAAAACTGCAATGGAACCCTCATATAACAGCTCTCTAAGGCAGACTTAGTTCGGTTGCATTTGCAGTGAGAAAAATTAGGTTATTAACAGATGTTGATACTGCTCGTTCAGTTTATTTTAGTTATTTCCACAGTGTAATGTCTTACGGCATTGTACTTTGGAGTCAGGCGGCGGATATACAAACCATCTTTATGCTCCAGAAGCGAGCGATTAGATCCATCTATAAGCTTCGTGCACTGGCTTCACTTAGGGAGATTTTTAAGGAAATTGGTATCCTCACTGTAGCGTCACAATATATTTAAAATTGCATTGTTTTGGTGAGAAAAAATATTGGTCTCTTTACTAAACACAGTGACATACATTGCAAAAATACTAGGAATCAGGATAAAATTGCACTTCCACTCTTTAGGTTACAAAAAGTTTTAGGATCCTCTATGGAGCAAGGTATACATTATTACAACAAAATTCCAAAAACCATTTGTGAGTTACCTTTACATAGATTTAAAAATCACATTTTACACATCTTTATTAAAAAAGGGCTATTAAACTACAAAAGACCACCTTTTCTTATTTAATTGTTTAAATGAACTTTTGTTTTATATTCTTTAATGGTTGTTTTTTTCTCTCTTTGTTTTATATTCCTTTAGGTTTATTTGTACCAAAATGACACACTGCTTGTACTTTACTAACGCTTGTTGTAAACCCAAAACAAGTTTAAAAGAGTAACTGCTGAGTTTCTCGCCGGTCTTCTCAGCAAGAAACAACTCCGACGCGGTGGTAGAGTCGCATTATGTCTGTATACTGTTTATTTACATATCCATATTATTATGGTATTTATGTCTTTTATGTAGTATATTTTGCTGTAAATTTGACGATTTGAAAGTACTGATACAGTCTATTTGAATAAAGTTATTTGAGTTTGAGTTTATGGATAAAATGTCCTTGTGTTATCGTATTAATATCAATAGCTTTCATCCTATTAAAGAAGTGACAAGGGTAAAAGAGATAGCAAGCAATCTGTAGGTACCTACTCCAAGCTGGCTCTTTTGAAATTAATTATATTTTCTCGAAAGTTGTACTTTGAGCAACGCTGAATATCTTCCGTAATTAATAATTCAAAACTGGAAGATGATTTCAAAGTTTAACGTAAATAAATAATAGTAGTTAGCAAAGAACATCAAACAATTATCACTAAATAATAAATGTTCATCTCGATTCGATGATTTTGCTCAACCTTTTGAAATAAAGTTTTGATCGGAAACAAGATCTTTGCTAGATTGAATTTACAGGGTACAGTCAAAAAATGTGCAGATTACACCTAATACGACCACAAATTTTGTCATTTGAAAAATCCTCTACACTATAAAAACCTATTTTCATTAATTTGGATCTTAATTTTGGGTAGAGGCAGCTCAACGAGAGTTTGAGGAATCTTATTTAAATATCGAATTTGAACTTGGCACATTGGCCAACAATAGATTTTTATATCTTATGAAGACTAAGGCCGAAATCTATAGTCGTTACTTAGCTTAATCTTAGACTTAACTTACCAAAATGAAATTTTTAGTCGAGATTGCGGCTCTGTCTTAGCCCACGCTTAGCAAAGTCCAAGTCTGCGAGATCGACGACTTACCAAAAACTTAGAATATTAACCTGACAAAAATAGTAGGTTATTAAAAGTCTCCCAGAATCGGAAGTTTGGAAGCGATCAACAAGACAAGTTTGACAGTTCGCAGCTGTCATCACTTGGATTGCGTTCCATTTCACTTGAGAAGGAATTCAAGAACTATTAAAAAGCTTTCCGATTTAATTAACTGGATAAAAACGTCAGTTTCATGGTTTTTGTTTAATGTTCGAATATAATTCAATAATATTTCTTGATTATTCACCAATAATAACCATTCATATTTATTTTTATCCGGAGAGAAAGAGCAGTTTATACTTGTATCGGAACGTTGTGAGATTCATTGGCTAAGCCTGTGTAAAGTGCTCAGGCTACACTTTGCATGTTAGGACTATAAATTTCAAATCAAAGCTTAAGCTAAGTTCACACTAAGGTAAGTTCGGCGTGAGTTTTGGCTGAGCAAAGCGTAAGTTGGGACTATAGATCTCGGCCTAAGGCTCCGATGCTCTCCGCTGCGCGCCGTTCGATGTGAACCGTACCTAAGACTAGACAGAGGCTAGTGACGCATTAATTTAATATTAAATTTAGTATTATTATAATTATTTTTTTAATATTATTTGACATTTTGGTAACACTGAAAAATTTGCATTAGTATAAGCTAATTAAGCTCTTTAATTTAAGCTCGGTTCTATGAAATGCTCATAAAATCTTAATTGAATGGCGTGATTTTAACAGTTAAAATACCTATGGTATGACTTTTGGTGTCAAAATCATGCAATTTTAATTACAATTCCATTGACATTTTCGGAATCTGAGCGCTATTGCAATGCAATGTCTAGGTAATTGAGAAAATGCTACGTTTGTTATTCTACCTACGACATAAATATAAGCTCCGAATATCAAAGTAGGTTTGTTTAACCTCCAGTGATATGTAAAGGACGAATTCTGTCGGAATAATGTCTGTCAAGTGAAAAGGCCAAGTTAATTTAAATTATTAGATTATTTTTTATTATCTAAATTACAGACAAAGGTAATTGAATTCGGGTAGGTGTGTCAACTAACTCGGCGAAATATTTTTGCACATACTTTAGGTAGGTGATAACGGAAGGCGGCCTAGTGTCATCTTATTACGCTGATAGCATCGCTCAAGTATTCTTTTTACAAGAGTCCTTAGAGTTTAAAAATCTCAATTCGGACCGTGCGTACGTTACCGTCACTAAATTGACAGGTAAGTTGATTGGTCTCAGCTGAGGCAGCAAAAAAGCACATAAAATAAGAGCTAGTCACCCTAACACTGGGCCCTGGAGCTCTACCAAGCTCGCCGTTTTCTTCTGCAATTTTATATCAAAATTTAACCGCTATTTTTGTGTTCTATTTAAGTTGCTTATGCTGCGTGTGGTATATATGGATAGAGGACACTTAAATAAACAATAAATGGAGATTGCGAAAGAAGATAATATACTGTTCAAATATCCTAAAATCTGTTATTTGTTTAACAAAATAATGCGAAAAGCGTTTTCATATCGATTTTTACTTTCAAATAACTCGGAAACGTGACACTTTAGGGTACCATATTACCAGACATTTTTTGTTTGTTTATGTGTCTTCTTGTACATACCACTTTTATCGTGCAGCGAAACATCGACAAAAAACAAAATGACCGCTGGCTGGTGGCCTATGCCACAAAGGTTCAAACCCCTTTAATTTTTCGCTTAAATCTCAGCAATTTCATTTATTTACATGCGAAAATGAATTTACCCAACAATGTAAATATTTCGCAATTAATAAAAAAATATATATCATGTTTGTATAGAATACGATTTAAATGACATTGCAACGAGTCAAAATGACGAACCTAATCCTTTGATTTGATGCTCTGTACAGATGATTATTTTCATTTAATTTTTAATTTAACAACACTTTTGCGTACGTGCGACCTACTCCCATATTTATTGTCATTTAATTTTATTATTTCTGAGTTCATTTGTCCAATGTAATGCGTTTCAGTCTCGTACTGCAGCGACAGATGCTGAGGCCTGTCCTGATTGGCCCGATTTTTTTTGTAATTATTTTACTCTTTGTGTTTGAAGTATTTTTCGATGCAGTGGACTATAAAGATGCTAGCGGTGGTGAGCTTGAAGGGCAGCAGGGTGAAGAATGTGACTAGCAATGAATAAATTAATATGAATATGAATAAAAGCACCGATCCTCACTGAATATGCAGAAAAGCGTGTATTAACGAACTTCACATGTACAGAACAGGAAACATATACGGTAATGTTGCCACTAGAATAAGAAATACAAATTGAATGTTGGTGTTGCCAACACCTTGTTCTTTTGTTGTTTTTTTTGTGTTTTTATGGGTCTATTATTTTACAAGATAACTTACTCCAACTAAATACAATTCAGGCTACTACGCCTTATCAACAGAAATAAAAATAAACACTTGAAGGTCTAAACACCTCTAAACTTGGCCAGTCCTCTATCGTGCTCGTACCACACACAGCCTACAGAAGATGCCACATAACATAATGGATGTTTCTCCAAAGTCAAAATCAATACCGGATAATACCTACTTCCATGCTTCTAATACATTGATACCTCTACGATACGATATTGGATATTACGTCACGTATTGAAATTAGGAGCAGAAAGATTTACATCATAATCGGAATTGAAACGGTTGCTTAACTGGTGTATGTACGAGATTAAATTGAATTAGGTACCTATATGACTGTTATATCTTTAGTGGATATCATCATCATCATCATCATTTCAGCCGAACGACGCCCACTGCTGGGCATAGGCCTCCCCCAAGGATCTCCACAACGATCGGTCCTGCGCTGTCCGCATCCAGCGGCTTCCCGCGACCTTGACCAGATCGTCGGTCCACCTTGTAGAGGGCCTGCCCACGGAACGTCGTCCGGTACGCGGTCGCCATTCGAGAACCTTTCCGCCCCAACGGCCATCGGTTCTCCGCGCTATGTGTCCCGCCCACTGCCACTTCAGCGATGCAATCCTTCGAGCGATGTCGGTTGTTTTTGTTCTCCTGCGGATCTCATCATTTCTGATTCGATCGAGCAGGGAAATACCAAGCATCGCTCTCTCCATTGCTCGCTGGGTGATCTTGAGCCTTCTTATGAGACCCATAGTAAGGGACCACGTCTCGCTCCCATAGGTCATTACTGGCAACACACACTGGTCAAAGACTTTTGTCTTGAGACACTGAGGTATTTCGGACGCAAATATATGCCGGAGCTTCCCGAACGCTGCCCATCCGAGCTGGATTCGACGAGAGATCTCTTTCTCGAAGTTGGACTTACCTAGCTGGACTGTCTGTCCCAGGTAAACATAGTGGTCAACAACTTCGAGTGTAATGTTCCCAACGTTAACTGGAGCGGGTGCAATATGGGCATTCAACATGATTTTTGTTTTGTCCATGTTCATCTTAAGACCCACTCTTTGAGAAGCATTACCGAGATCTTCGAGCATTATGTTCAGGTCTTCCAAGGTCTCAGCCATAAGAACTACATCATCGGCAAATCGCAGGTGTGTTAGGTACTCGCCATTGATGTTGATGCCGCGTCCTTTCCAGTCCAGAAGCTTGAAAATATCCTCCAACGCAGCCGTGAACAGTTTCGGAGAAATAACGTCTCCTTGTCTCACGCCTCGCTGTAGTTGGATCGGATTAGAGCTCTGGTTCTGTAATCGGACCGACATGGTGGCGTTCTGGTATAAGTACCTTAGCACCTCAATGTACCTGTAGTCTATTTGGCACCTTTGGAGAGACTGCAGTACTGCCCAGGTCTCAATCGAATCAAAGGCTTTCTCGTAGTCCACGAACGCTAAGCAAAGTGGCAAGTTATACTCTTCGGTCTTCTGTATGACTTGCCGCAGCGTATGAATAGTAGTTAGTGGATATAATGGTGTTTAATGAAAATGCCCATGAAGGTGTAAAATTAAACATTTAATAAAGAAAATGATGTGCTCTGTAGTACGATCGATGCCAAAGTGAAAGAGTGACAGTTCAATACAAATTATTTGACACATAATTTAAGCCACTCCTACAGTATATCGGCGTATGCGCCGCACAGAATGATTGCGTTGTCTTTCTCGCAGGCGTCACGTTTACGCCTGAACAATGACTATTTATTTTTAAATTAAAATGGGTTTGCATTCGGCCTCAGTCTCGCCTGGTGGTAAGCGATGACGAGGCTGATGGTGGTACACGCATAAATAAGAAAAAGCCTATTTACTCTGGCCTTGAAGATACCAAGGTTGTTGGTATCCGAAAACACTGACGCAGGGAGAGCGTTCCATACCTTAGTGGTGCGAACCAGAAAAGATGCAGCAAGCTTTGTAAATACAAATACATATGAAGACACGAGAAGAGACAAGAACAATATGCCAAGTTTCTTATCAGGAAAGTATCATCATTACTCTTACCACTAGTTTACACTTCTGACAGTTACTGGTGTGAGTGGTGGGTGACATTGCTGTATGGTAGTTTGTTAAGTAGCGTCTCTAGTGAATAGAAATGTTACCAATAATGGCATAAAAGTTGCTGTATACTATTTTCACTATATGTTAATAAATTAAGTAAATTAAATTAAACGAATATATATTTACAGCGCCTGATGCTTGAAAAGGAACGCCATTCAATAGTGTATTGACACTACTGAATCGACAAGAAATCGATGAATAGTAGCGACCATTTTCTAATCACGTCATTCGCATCAGTAAGAGTGCGTCTGCCTTGTGTGCTATTTATTAGCTATTATTTTCGAAATACCGCGTTTTATTCTACAACTTATTAGCCAAAACCCGTTTATTAAGAATTTATTTGAAAATTAAAAATCGGTAAATCCGATTCCATTTCCTCTGCCAACTCGATTAAATTACATTCGTTACATCACTATAATTGACAATTATGAACTGTCAGGGATATCATCATACGGCGAAAGTAGTATAGTAAACGTGAGGCAAACTCATTGTAGAAATGCATTACCTGTTAGTAATCTAGGTTTTAGAAAAGACACAGTATAACAGTTCCAACAGTTTATTATTAAATCACACTTAAATTGTGTAAACTACGTAATTTAAATGAATAAATAAAATAAATATGCGCCAGACAACACACCTCTTGTAATGGTCTCGAAAAAGGGATTAATATCCCTGTGTCACGAGGTACCACACAAGGAAGTAAGCTAGGGGCGTCTCCCAGCACACCCAGACCCGAGCCAATTCAGAAAAGTTCGTTTCCTGAATTGACCCGACCGGGAATCGAACCCGGGACACTGCGGTGATCGAGGCGCGAAACCGTACTACAGCGCACTCGTGTCGTCAAAAATAATACTTAATCAAACTAAAAATATACTGTTATGACTATTTATGCAATGAAATCTTTATGTTTAATTCTCCATTGAAGCAAGTCTTTATACTCTAAAGAACATTATTTTTAATTTTATTTTATAATTCAATTGAAACTGTTGTCAAAAATATCACTTCATCTTAGCGAAAACCATTTCATCACAAGAACAACGAATCATAGGTACTTAACTTAGCGCTAGTGTTCCCTCTATCAACTTAAGTTGCAATCTGCCACATTTTAGCCCATGTGGCTTGTTTTATTACGCTGCGTAAACAAATTTCCGGAAAAACGTACTTTTTACTAAAGAATTGATTTAAAATAACAAGAGAAATTTAAATTTATAAAATATCAATTCAGATGCCTAAATCCTAAAATGAACTTTCAGTACAACTAAAACATGAATAGCATTTATCGTAGAAGAAATATCTGCCGAAAATTGGCCGCAGGAAGTATGATATTAAATAAAAACAATCAATAAGGTTCGAAATTACAGCTTCCTATTTAATCACATTAATTTTTATATTTAAAACATTATAATATGAACTACAAAATACATTAAATAAGAATTCTTTCTAAATCATGAATTATTTCACTATTATAAATGTGCCGGTAGTCCATTAATGGTGTGTTATTCATTATTTTTTTGAATTAGTTTTATTCATAAGTGAATTTTTATTTTCGGCATTAAACAATGCTCTTTATTCCACACAAAGATAGAAACTAGAATATTTCGATCAGATCTTGGGACTCAAGCAGGATTCAAACCCGCGACCTTTCACAATCTGGGAGACTGCTCTTACAACTTCTCTGTTCAATTATTCTAGTTTCTATCTTTGTGTAGAATAAAGAGTATTGTTTAATGCTAAAAAAAATACTCACTTATCCTAAGTATAGCTAGTTTCATCTTGATCGAAAGTCAAATATTTGCAAAAATATTTCTTTCGGGTGTTAAAGGCGCTTGCCTATAACATTGATGGAACAACGTTGGCTCACAACGTAAAATACACTAGATAAATTCGCCAGTTCTGTTAACGGCCTCGGTAGCTCAGTTGGAAGAGAAGTCACCCGGATTGAGAAAGGTCGCGGGTTCGAATCCAGCTTGAGTCCAAAGATCAGGTCTAATTATTCTAGTTTCTATCTTTGTGTAGTTTTATTAACTTTATTAAGAATAATACAATATTGTTTATGAATTCTGGACATAACATATCATCGGTAGCTGTTGTTTAGATAGCTGGGCTCCTTATTTCTCCTTGCTGACTGTAAAAAAAGTTCCACTTAGCTTTACAGGGTCGACACCACTACCACTAGACGCCGGGAGAGCTTATTTATTTATGAAAAAGGCACACCAACAGTACATACATAAACACATTTTAAAACAACAGTAAAAATATTTTTTTATTTATAAGTACCTATTATAGGTGTACACAACATTCATAATAAAACTATATATAGATGAGAAAAGTAACAGTTAGTAACTAACTGGTGAGCTAAAAAATATACCTAATAATTTCATTGTTATAAATAATAATAATATCCCTGGACATTATTCCACACAGCGCCATCTAGCCCCAAAGTAAGCTACTTAAAGCTTGTGTTATGGGATACTAGACAACGGATAAACATACTTAAATACATTTTCTTTTGTAAATACATACTTATTATACATAGGAGACACCCAGACCAGTACAAACAGACATGTTCATGCACACAAATGTTTGTACTGTGCGGGGATCGAACCCGCGACCTCTGGTGTAGTAGCCAACTTCTTAATCATTACACCAAGTCGGTCGTCAACACACTTACAGTTACACTTTCAGTTTTTGATGGATAGCATGCTTAAACTTTGGCAGCCTGTCGTGGAAGATGTCTAAGCCAACAGTGCCATTTCTATCGTTTAATGCGTTATACCTTGCACAACATCTGCTTAAAGGAGCGTTTTTGCCTACATTCGTCCTTGAAAATGGCAGAGCAAAGGTCTTTTGTATAGGATGACGAGGAATACGCGATGGAACCGAAAGCGAGACATCCTTTAGAAGTTCTTTACATTTCAGAGATCCATTGAGAAGTCTGTGCAAAAACGTCAAATCCTGAAAAGACCGACGGTGCCGAAGATTGTCAATTTTTAAGAAAGACAATCTTTGGTCGTAATTACACCCTCATGTGGTTGACTTTCAAGCATCCGCACTCAACGGTTTGCTGCGTCTTTTCTGGTCCGCACCGCCAAGGAGGGGAACGCACTCTCTGCGTCTGCGTTTCTGGATACTTTCAACCTTGGTATCTTCAAGGCAAGAGTACCTAAATAGGCATTTTCTGGGTGAGCGTGTACCACCATCGGCCTCGTCATCGCTTATCTCCAGGCGAGACTGGGGCTATACGCATACCCATTTTTAATAAAATATAATATATATCTCTAGTTTCACATGTGTTTATAGGCTCCGATAACCGCTTACCATTAGGCGTTTGTGTTCAAGTTGTTCAAAAAGTCAAAATACCTGTTTAAACTCTAATGATTAAACATGACAATGTCTGTTACAACTTTTAAATTAGTGATTCGTGGGAGAGGCTACTCAAAGAAGAGAGTGGCGATCTGCTGTCAAATCGGACTTAGACAACTTAGAGTGTACCTCCTGAAGAAGATCTCGCCGTACGCTAGACCAGAAAAACCCGGCCTGAGCACGCCTACGAGTACATACAACTCTGGTGGGTCTTTGGTGTGCTACTTGCAACAGGACTTTCAAAACCAAGTTTGGCTTTGCTAGTCACGCTCGCGCCTATGCAAGGGCCCAGGTCAACATGAGCTAAGGGTGTGGCCGTCGGTGGATACTTCTGCGAGGACATCATCATCATCATCTATTAAAACTTCAAAAATGAGCAAGAATTTTATATTCTACGAATAGTCAATAACTCGGAATCGATAAATTATTCAGCAACGGGAAACAGAAATGTTCTCAAATTAATGTAGTTAAGTGGGTTTGACTCGATTTAAGTAGTTGAGAGGCTTTGATCTCGGAGAGGTTTTTCCTCAAAAGTGTGTACCTACCTACTTACTCATAAAAGGGTCCATAAGTTCATGTTGTGATCAAAATAGGTATTTCTTTATTCAGAAGGAAGATTTCATAATTCATAAATCATTTATTCGATGCTTCATGTGGTAAGTTACAGGTCTTAAATAAAAATATAGTACTATATATTTGAAATAATTAGGTAAGTTATTTACAAACATAGGTTTTCATGCACATTTTAACATTTAGAATAAATAAATAAATATCCCTGGACATTATTCCACACAGCGCCATCTAGCCCCAAAGTAAGCTAATTAAAGCTTGTGTTATGGGATACTAGACAACGGATAAACATACTTAAATACATTTTCTTTTTGTAAATACATACATAGGAGACACCCAGACCAGTACAAACAGACATGTTCATGCACACAAATGTTGGTACTGTGCGGGGATCGAACCCGCGACCTCTGGTGTAGTAGCCAACTTCTTAACCATTACACCAAGTCGGTCGTCAAATCAATCAAGAATCAAGAATCAATTTAAACACTTTCAAAATACTCCTGCATAGAATAAAAACAGTTTGATAACAAAAATCTTTTGACACTAGAACTAAATAAGGACAAACTATTTATACTCTTTATTGAAAGAGGTAATTTATTAAATATCTTTACCATGTGGTATGGTCCCGAACTAACAATATGTAGCTTCGTGAGAGGGGCTACCAGTCTGTGCCTGTGACGGAGATTACGGGTCTGAGCATAATAGATATCAGTTTGTGTGTTAAGGTGGGGATATTTTTTTACCAGAAATGCACATTTCCAATATGTATAAGGAGGTCTATTTACATACGCTCATGAAGTCACGACTAAGGGTGCGTTTCCAACAGAGATGTGCGAGGATGCGTTGCGAGGATGCGTTGCGAGAATGCGTTGCGAGGAATGTGTTTGTTATGAACCAATAAAAGTAAAGTAAAGTAAAAAATATTTTTATTCATACATATAGACTTACAAAAAGTACTTATGACATCTCAAATATTAAAAAATATAGCAAAAATGTACTAAATAAAAATAAACTTAGATAAAATAATACTATGATAGTAAATATCAATAGAGAATAGAGAATGAAGCGGCAGCCTTTGTGTTCGTGACATCGCAGACAAGCTGCAGGAGTGCCGCCTTCGTTGGTATGGTCATGTCTCACGAAGATCTGAAGGTCTGGCCATGCCGCCTCCGCCAGGTACCGGTAGAAGAGGTCGACCCAAGAAGCGCTGACTCCACGTCGTAAAGGGTGACATGCGTGCCAACAGACTCACCACTGAGGATGCACAAGACCGCGTGAAGTGGGCCAAGAAAATAAGTAAGGCGGACCCTGGGACCCCACACAACAGTGTGGGTTCACAACCGGGATAGACCGCACGGATGATGATGATGAATAGAGAATGAAGCGATTCTATTCGTTCTTAACAAACACATTCATTGCAACGCATCCTTGCACATCTCTGATGGAAACGCCCTAAATCCCAAACAGAGTCGTCAGAAGCAAGTTGACTATCGTGTTGAGTGGTTGTCCAAACCGGTTCGTTGCTTATTTGGGACTACCTAAATATTTTATTAAAAGCGAAGTCCTATGAAAAAAACACCAGGAGCAATTAAGATTAAAGTTCTCGACCGATTTCGTAAATTTCTTTGTAATTTTTTTTTATATTTCCCGTCAAGATGAGCTCAATGAGAATGCGGTCGTGAGGTCCAGATATGCGGCTGACCAGCCCAGTCATTGAAACGAACCACTCGGCTGGCCATCCTCACCTTGAAGGCCTGCAGAAATGCCTTTTCACGCCCCGCTTAAAGAACCCGGGACTATAAGAGGAAGGAAACACATGTGCTGGAAGGGCGTTCCACGTCTGGATGTACGACAAAGAAACGAGTCACCGAACCTTTTAGTTCAGGCCATCAAATGCTGAATTGTGTGTGAAAATTAAAGCAAACGGTTTTAAATTTTATACAAACTGGGCCCATAATACAATCGCTAATATCCAGTCAAGTTAATGCCCTAAACTAAGGCCTAGAAGATGAGTGCCAGGTCACCGAATGGCTGGAAAGGAAATATCTATGTAACGAAATTTTCTCGCTACACGCTCAGTTTTGGGACTGAACTTGACAAGTTATAAGGGATTGTAATATGGCACCAGAATATTATAGACGCTTTCAATATTGAATAGGTACATAAAAATTAACACGTTCTGTACTGCTACCACGACCTGCCACTTTAAATTTACGTTATCGTTCGCGTAAAAAATTTTTATTGGGATTAGACATGACATGACATGAAAGAAAGGAAGAAGAAAGAAAAACCATTTATTGACCCAAAACACCCAATTTAAGCTTAGACTAGAGGGTACATTATGTAAAGAAACAAAATAGGGAAAAACTAACAAATAATTAGTGGGCCAATCAGGACCCTGCCTCTGATGAGCCACTGCAGTGCAAGCACGGCAGAGACGCTGGTATTCTGGTAGGGCCTGCTGGTGTGGTCGTCCGTCCTTAAGATAATTTAATAAATAAAATTGTATGTACTTAATATAGTGTGCAGTGTACAAGAAGAACATAGAATGAAGTGTGTGCATACATTTTTGACTGATACCATACGATGTGAAGAAATATTACTATTATTAGCGGATATTTTTGCATGTTTATTGTACTGAATGGAGAACTACGTAACCTATTCTTAGCAAATAAATATCTTGAAACTAAAAAAATATTTATAAGTTATTCATGGCCATGTATCGTCTTTAAAAAAGAATAATAAAGACATTTAAGTGTGTTTAATCTGTGGTACTACTTATTTGAAAGTGTGAAGTTAAAATAACCCTAACTACCTAGCTGAAAATGAATTTTGGACTGGCAATCTATACTTAATAAGATTTGAATTGGTAAAAATAATATTCTAAAATATGAGACTTGGGATAAAATTCTAAAAAATACAAATTAAAAATTGCTTTCTTAAAAATTTAAACTACGAAATCCATTCAAATACAATCAGACGCCTTAAGCGTTGGTGAATCTTCTTGCCTTTTTTTTGCAGCTTTTCTATTTACCGTCTTACCGATTAAAAGGTTGAAGCCATAGATATAAATTCAAATAGATAACGAAGTCTCTCCAATTACCTACAACAAGCAAGCTATTTGACTATTCTTGTGACGTCAAGATAGCTCTTTAGTGATGGGAATTCTTACATACAAAAAAAACAAACCACCATGGTACAAGTTTTGCAGTGTAAGTACCCTTTTCCTACACTTAACTCCAGTTTCTTTGTAGCAGAATTAACTTCATATTTTCTCATTTCAACTACAGAAGCAACTTTTCCATTTATTTTCATAACTAAGTTAGAACATGAAAGAAAAATATCTTACAACAGACAACGCTTGAAAACTAACTACAGAACAAAAATAAAACTACTGGGTTTAACCCACACTGAAAAGGTTTTTCTTTAACATAACTGTACGCTAAAATAGTTCCGTCTATTAAATTTTATTCATTTGTACTAAATAACCCGTTAGACACGATTTCATATCTTGCCAAAGTAAAATGAAATCACACAGCGAACAGGAGGACATGTCGAAACAAAAGTAGCATCAGGCCCCTGTCACTTTACGAACTTGCGCGCTACCACGAGTTGCCACTATGAATTTACATGATCGTTCGCGTAAAAAATATATTGGAATTGGACAACTTTTCAAATTTTAACGCAAACGATAACGTAAATTCAATGACACATGCCAGCACGCATTTAGGATTAATAAAATTGTAATTTTTCTATTGATGTCATTTATCTGTTACGTTAGTAACTATTGAGTAATCTGTGGTAGCGTGTTGCTCTTGGCTAGCCCCCCAGGTCTTGGGGTTAAATCCATATACCGTTTGTAGCCCACCAGATGACCTCACTCCACCTGTATGCTTACCATGAGTTTACACCGATGACAGCCGCTAGCGTCCACGTTGCCGTTTTTGTATGGGATTTCGATACAACTCCCCTAGTGATTAAAAATGGTACCTAAAAGGGCATACATATTTCTGGAGTCAGCAGCTTAGTTGACGTAAACTCATGGTAGACATACTTATTTAAAGCGGCTGTGAGGTCCAGGTATGAGGTTCACAAACACAGTAACTCAAAGCAATTACTGAGTTGGTCTTAAAAACTCATTTTAGAGGCTTACTTGGTGTTTTGTATTTTTTGGAATGTAGCCCTGGCTTTTGGACACCACCCTACCTTTGGCAAGTCTGATGATTAAACAATTATATAACAATATTTTTACTTAACTTAAAAGTAAAATCAGAGGACCAGGGGCGTATTACCATCTCTTGTAGCCAGTCAAGTTAATTTCCTACACTGAGGGTAGCGAGCAATTTCGTCAGTAAATATCTGTCATAGAGAATGCATTATTGACAGGTAACCGCTGACTGGCTGAAAATGAAAGATAATATTAGGAAATCGCTCGCTACGATCAGTTTAGGAAATTAGATATAATAGTGATACGGCCCCAGCACGTAAGATTACTTTTATTAAAACAAATGAAAGAATATCATCTTCAAAGAAAAATAATAATCATAGACCTTAATTACGCAAATAACCTTAGGCATTTACGTTCTAAGTTTAGAATGAACTGACTTTTCTAGTTTACGTATAACAACTTTCGGTCTTCTTTGAGGATATACCGGGTGATTATCAAAAGACTTGCAAAAGTCATATGGCATACTCAGCTGGTGATATAGAAACTAAGTAATTGCGAAAATTATTTTTCACACCACATGCTCGACAATGCCGAATTATATGTCATGTAAACCTTACCGAAAGCAAGACATTATATCTCTTGGCTTTAGCCGGGTTATAATGTTCTATTATAACCCGCTGGTCAATAATGTGATTTTCACTTTCATAATTCTTATTGCTATGTCCATAAAGTCTAATTTCACTAAACAGAATGTGTCCTCAGCGGGCGCGGCCAACTAGATTTTCGAAGACCGAGGCCGTGGCCCACTAGATTCGCACTGAGACGAACTTCATTTGTTTGTCAAATCGAGTAGGCCACGCCAGCTGAAAGAAGTTGCTATAGCCGTAGCTAGTAGTACTACTATACTAAGCCTGGTTTTTTATTGTCTCGCATAAAGTGAGAAAAGTAGAGTATACACCACCGGGATAAAGCTGTTTTTTTCTTGGGCGCTTGAATACCTCACTGCACTAAGGACTCAATCTTAATTCCCTCGCTTATAACACCCTCGCTGCGCTCGGGAGTTAAATTTGGAGTCCTTCGTTACGTTCAGGATTCAATGTAGCGCCCGTGACATAAAACAGTGCTTTATCCCCTTGGTGTATAATCTACTATTACTAACTTTAATCTCAAGGTCACCATACGAATCAGTCAAACAATCAGTACCTATTGTTTGTACGAAAACCTTTGAAAAAATTGTCAGTAGCACTTACATAGTAACTCCATCACTTACATTATACATAGACTTACACAACAGTGTATAATCTCGTATTTCGTAACAACGGAACACGCAGTACTATAACAAAGCGTAGTCCGTAGCACAATACAATTTCAACGACGCGTGGATGCAAGCAGCTACGACCAGCGTGCGCACCACCGCACAAACGCGAAACAGTGGGTGGTCGTTCGTAGCGAAACGACTACGAAGTGATAAACGCATGTGTTGCCAGAATGCATGAAACCTACTGACGAGCTAACTACACCAATTATACATTTAGAAAGTTCCTAAAACCAACTTGGAGCTAGCGTGATCACACTTCTTCATTTTTTCAGATGAACAGCGTAGTCGTTTCGTCATGAATTCACTATTTTCTTCTTTTAGATAATCTTGGTTCAGCAGTAATAGAAGTAGTATAACACTGTATCTTGTCTCATTTGACCAAGTTGTCATAATATCAATTACAAGGGAAATGACAGATGGCAGGTAGAATGAGAACAACTATGACACAAAACTAAAGTACTTAAAACTCAAATATCTTTATTTAATCAGACTGTAAAGTTCTTATGAATAGCTACAGTCAAAACAAAAGAAAGTATATACTTAATAATAAACATAAATACTATAACAATATTATATATATACAATATACAAACATAAAAGCGTAACTTATTGTTGCACTGTTTTTTGATTCTTGGCTGCGCTAAATTCAATTTAAATAAAGCAAATCAAACGTTTCGAAGTATCAGGCAACATCGTATAAAACATTAACTGGGACTACTGGGAGTCGCCAAAGGCCTAAAACACAAATTTTAATTAAGCGTATGTTAATTTATATCTATTTCAAACGATCGAACCCCAGAGAGTTTTATCCACTAGAAGAGAACCTATATTTTATTTTTCTTTAATTATTATTTAAGAACACATCTTTTGTATCGGTGCTTGACTAAACTCACTCAGCGTCAAAAAAAAACATCTCGGCGAAAATTACTTCCAATCATTATTCACACCTTAGCACACGTATGTAACCTACAAATATTGGTGTCATTGAAAAGCCCAACAATTAAAGCGACTTTAGCCGCCAACTAGCGCCACCAATTGATTTATTTTTATAACTTCCAAATTAGACATTGTATTCTAAACCGAACAATGAATATCTCAAAAAATACTTATTTATGATATTGAATGTCTGTCCACGACTTTTCAAAAAACGTCTTAAGTGACAGTATAAACATTCTGAACAAAATTCCTCATTTTCACCGTATTTGTCGTTTAACTATCGGATAAACAAATAATGCTTTTCTAAATCCAATGTTGATATCATAAGAAAATAGTAATGACGTTTAAAAAATACAGTTAGGAGGTTGACAAGACAGTAATACAGCAACTGCTTAAGCTGGTCAACCTCATCTCGAATGCCTGCATGAATGCCCCGTTTGAGAGATCTATAGCACTATGAAAGTAAGGAAACACATGTGCTGAAACAGCGTACCAGGTCTGGATGGTACGCTGAAGAAATGAGACCTTTTGGTGCTCGCCAACAGATATGCTGGACTATGTATGGATTTATAAGTAGAGAGACGAAGTTTTTCTCTACAAAGTTGGGATATGGAGTTCCAGCGTCTAACTAATTCTTCGCCGTCACTACAGGACAACCCAACAATTGTTTACAGACTGCAGCAGGCAATCGAATTAGGCACGTGTGAACGTGCTAAAACCAGTTACAACTGGTTATAACTAGATGCAACTCGCGTAAACTGGTTATCTGCGCTCGCTTGTCACTTGATAAGCAATTTAGGCAAAATTTTCGGTTGTTTACTCTAGTGATTGTATTAAGCAGTTTGGCAGAAACGTTTTAACTGCAGAAAGCATTTTGGATTTTGGTGAGAGAAAAAGTAAAAAAATAATTTATAAATTTAAGCTTGTACAAAAAAAAGTAAATAGATATAATAATAATAAACGTAAATAAAATAGTACAATAATAGTACATTTCGTGAACATACATAATGTGAATCCACCACCGGTTCGGACGTTGCTTCTTATCGAGAAGACTCCGGAAAGAAACTCGATAGTTACTCTTTTGAACTTTGTTTGTTTTACAACAAATAAATTCAGAATACAGTCAATGAGAGTAGGAAAAAGAATACAATATTGAGAGTAGCAGATTATTCCTACTATGACCACAAACTCTTGTCGTTCAAGTAATCCTCTACATTATAATAACCTTGTTTTATTAACTTTGCTTTAATTACAGACTTAAACTTGTGAAGTCGTTGATAGACATCAAAGAAGCATCAATTTTATTTTTAAAAAGGTTGTAATACTAGCTTCTGCTCTAAGGGATATTAATGGCTAAACAAGCCGTAGCCATCACAATAAATGTTGCCCCATCACTTAGATTAGAACATAATTATCGTGGCTTAGGTGGTGTCCTAAGTGATCGACTACTGGCATACCTTTCTGGCAGACATGGCAGATCTGGCGTTCATCGACTGGCCTGTTGGCGCAATGGCAGCGATCCTGCCTTTAGCGCCGGAGGTCGTGGGTTCGATCCCCACCCATGACAAATATTTGTGTGGCGAACATTTGTATTTGTTGTGTCTGGGTGTTATTATCTATTTAAGTATGTATTTAGAAATATGTAAGTATGTTTATCAGTCTCTGACGCCCATATTACAAGCTCTGCTTAGTTTGGGGTCAGATGATCTTGGTGTGAATTGTCCCAGATATTTATTTATTTATTTATTAAAACATAGCCCCACCGCCATTTTCAGCGAGCTTGCCGCGTTGCATTACATCGCGTCTCGTTTGTCGTTCATTTAAGACAACGGTCCCCTTGGTCATCGCAGATTATCATGGCGTGGCAACGGCACCGCTCCAACCCAGCAATTATTATAAATAATATTATTATACTAAATAAAAAAAAACGTTTGACGCCACACTGACGCCCAAATCCAGAAGCGTCAATCAAAGCTGAGCAGTCCTTACATGCATAGCAGTACCTTTCATTTCTATTCTATTAACATGTGACAGGGCGGCATCAATTTGAGGTGTGCTTGACTAACGTCAGAGTAATAAATTGATGGACCGTTAAAAGTAACAATGCTTTTTATTGAAAAACAATTAATACCTACACCTTTTTGAAACTTCACAAATGTTTTCCCATAGATATTTTTAGTGCATTTAGCTGGTTTGTAAAGTCTGTTAATTTTATGTGATTATGAAAAAAATACTTACTGAAAACACTGATTATAATTGACACAGAAAACAAAACGTTCCATGATTAATTTAAATTGGGTGCGACGTTAATGAAATATTGTAAGGTTGGTAGAATAACAAGAGTGAGCTCTGCAAAGCTCTGCGATAATGAGGTACAAGGTGTTAGCGCGATAAAGAGGTCAAAATTAGAAAATAGAAACAAGCCAGGGTTCTTTGATAAAGTATTTTAAATTCAAGTGTCTATAACCCCTACCTACAATTTATTTAGGAGGAATATGATACTTCATACATAGGATTCTGTAACGGATAACAGTCAAAAATCTGTCCTTGCAATCTTTAGATACTAGATTTAAAAAAATTATAGAACTTAGTGTCTAGATAAACCTAATATAGGATTTAAGATACTACTAACCAAATGTTAGTAAGTTTTTATGTATGGACAAAAATAACAGAAAGAGATCGTCATGGCCGTGGCCTAGTGGTTAGGCACTCCAACTCGGATCGCGGATCGTCCCGAATTCAAATCTGGCCAGAACTAAAATCTTTGTGTTCATTGTTTAATTTCCGACTAACTCTCCGGTGATGGAAAACATCGATAAAAAACTAAATCAACCCGGATAGCGGCGGAAGGCTCACCACCTGCCACGTTGGGTTCCAATACTATTGGAGAAAAGTGAGCTTCTGAATGTGTTCCGTTCACCATGACGGCAACAGTCACTTGCCTCTGACTACGCCGTTTGGGATAAAGTCGTGATGGTATCTATATAACAGAAAGAGAACATAAATTGTGAGTTAACAAGACAGCTATATTATGTTATTTCACTTCAAATGTTGTTCGAACGTTTCTTGCAATCAATAAAAACATTTGAAGCGCATATATCATAATATACGCTATCTTTTTTCTATCACATTCAATAAATAACTGAAACAATTATATTGCTTTTTTACGTTTACACATGACTTACACATACAAACTCTACAACTCTACTACTCATACTCGTAACTCCCAGACATTGTCATGCTTGCGTCTCATTGTTTACTGCCATCCCATACTTTAGACACTAAAATAAATAGCTGTTTGGACCACATTATTACCAATTTAAGCCCTATAAATTATACTGCTACTGTGGCAGTACTAGATACGACAATCACAGACCATAAAATGATAAGCATGTTTATTTACAGCAAGAAAAAGGACTACATATCCAATAAAACAAAAACTATTACCAATTATGCAGACGCGATTAATACACTTAAAACTAAAATGTCTCCTGACCTTTTTACTATCCAAGACATCATAAGATATATTAACATCAAAGCTAATTACTATAGTAACTGAATCAATTAAACAACACACTAAAATTGTAGCAATCCCAAATAGTAAAAGAATCTTAAAACCGTGGATCACACCAGGAATATTAAAATGTATTAAAAATAGGAATAAATTACAACTACAACTAAAACTAGATATACTCGTAACTAATGAAACTCTTTAAATCTCATACCGCAGATACAGAAATTTTTGCAATAACTTGATTAAAAAACTAAAAATTAAATACGAGAAAGACCAACTAAATAAAGCTAAAACAAACAATAAAACTCTATGGAAATGTCTTAAAACTATAACAAACTTAAATAAACCCAAAACAAAAAATAAAGAACATCTTTCTGTCAAGGAAAGTCCAAATGAATCCGCTAACTATATCAATGACCATTTCAAAAATGTAGGAACCTCTCTGGCACAACAAATTCAAGTTAGCAACCAAGCTGTAAAAGACTACCTCAACTTACTCCCATCTTGTCCACATTCAATTGGTATCATTGAACCAGAAATCTCTGAGATCAACTCTATAATAAGGAACTTAAAATCTGAATCAGCTGCTGGTTGGGATAACATACCCACAGTCTTCCTAAAAAATGCAATAACTGAACTATCCCACCTTATTACATAAGTAATAAGATAACTTAGTATATTGGTTTTTCAACAAGGCATATTCCCTCAACTTTTAAAACGTTCCATAATACACCCAGTATTCAAAGGGGGGAACAGAGACGACATCAACAATTACAGGCCAATATCGGTACTATCAGCTATCTCTAAAATACTAGAAAAACTAATAAATTCTCGTCTTCTTAATACTTTCAATCTACTTTCTCAGCGTCAGTACGGTTCTCGTCATGGTCTAAGTACGGAAGATGCAATTTCGGATCTCACTAAACATATTACAAAACACATCGAAGAAAAAAAGAAAACGCTTTGTGTTTTTCTGGACCTAAAAAAAGCCTTTGATGCTGTCTCTGTTCCCCTTCTGCTACATAAGGTGGAAAAAATGGGAATCAAGGGATCATTTTTAAAACTTATAACTAGCTATCTCTCTGACCGCTCACAACTTGTAAAACTTGATACTAATATCTACAGCGATTTTACTTCTGCAAATAATTATGGAGTGCCACAAGGCAGCGTCCTCGGACCAACCTTATTTTTAATGTATATAAATGACCTCACAAACCTTAAATTGAGAAATGGCAGGATTATATCTTATGCCGACGATACGGCGTTACTCTTTGAGAATACTAGTTGGCAGACAGTTTTCGAAACAGCAGAAATGGGATTACATAAAGTAATAAACTGGCTAAATACGAACTTGCTCACCTTAAATATGAATAAAACAAACTACATACCATTTTCCATTAAAGACTCGACACAACCTCAAAGTAAATTCACCATAACTGCACATACTTGCACTTTAGGAACCAACTATAGTAGTTGTAACTGTCATATTATTGAAAGAGTCCATACTACTAAATATCTAGGAGTTACTTTAGATAAAAACTATTCATGGTCATCTGTCTTTAGTTACAAATCGAGCCAGGAAATTAATTTGGTTATTCAGACACTTACGAAACATTGCTGATAAAAAACTAATAACTTATATCTATGCTGCCCTTGTTCAATCTATTTTATTATATTGCATAATAATCTGGGGAGGTACCTATAAGACACGTTTTTTAAGTATTGAACGCGCTCAAAGAGGAATCCTAAAAATCATGTTCAAAAAAAAAAAAATTTAGCACCTCTAAACTATACTCTGAAGCAAACGTTTTAACCGTGAGGCAATTATACATAATGCAATGTATACTTAAGGTTCATAAGCAAAATCCTATAGATCCAGTTATACTTAAAAAGAGAAATCCCTATTCTGTAATAAAACAAACATCTAACAGAACAATGTTTGCAAGACAACAATATTCTTCACAATCAATCGCCATCTACAATAAAGCAAACAGATTAAAAAAAATATACACCATGACCCTCAAACAGTGCAAAACAACTATTACAAATTGGCTAAAAGAGCCTAATTATGAACAAACTGAGCAAGTTCTAGTGTAATAATGAAAATAAAAATAAAAATACATGTAAAATAGGACCAAACAGACAACATAAATTATAAAAATAGGCGATATTTAGGCATCACACATAATATACGCGCACATAACACACACAACTGACACTGACACACACACTCGTAAACACACACACATACACACAATTATCTAACTAGGCTATAAAGTTTAAATATATTCACATGTTATGATTAATACTTACCTTTGTTGTTTACATTTATATGAATCGAACGAAGGAGTGGGCTTCTCCTAACACAGGTTTTTATAAACTAAAAGGTCCAACAGTTGTAATAATGTACCATTTAAGCAATAAAGAACATTTTGATTTGATTTGATTGTAAAACCACAACAAGTTAAAAAAAGTAACTACTGAGTTTCTCGCCGGGTCTTCTCAGTAATAATCAACTCCTCCGACGCGGTTGTAAAGCCGCATTATGTTTGTATATTTTGTATTTATTAAATATCATATTATTGTAGTATTTATGTCAATTAATTAGTATATTTTTTGACTATTCATAAGTACTGATTAAGTCTATTTAATTAAAGATATTTGAGTTTGAGTTTAAGACTGCATAGGGTAGGGCAATCATTTGTTGGTCAATGTGTAAAATATTTTAATAAGATGCCGCTAACTCTTGTTGAACTGCCTCTTCACAAGTTTAAGTCACAAATTGAAGCCAAGTTAATGAAGCGAGGTTATTATAGTGTAGATAAGAATTTGCGGTCAGCTTAGGTATAATCTGCTCCTCTGCACATTATTTGATAAGACTTTACTCTGTCAATTGAATTTTTGTGTATAAAAACAAGATTGAAAAGAGTAACCATCGAGTTTCTTGCCGGAGTCTTCTCGATCGGAAACAACCTTCGAAGCGGTGGTAGAGTCACATTATGTTTGACTATGATATTTACTATCATAGTATTATTTTAAGGAAGTTTATTTTTATTTAGAATATTTTTAATATATATTTTTTTGTAATTGAATAAAACTACTTTTCAACCGACTTCAAAAAAAGGAGGAGGTTCTCAATTCGACTGCATGTTTTTTTTATGTTTGTTAATATGTAGGTACAATTATTGTTATTGTTGGAGTCGGTGTCAGCCAATGTAGGTTTGTAACTACCTACATACATACGTAAACGTGATATGGATGAAATAGGTATAATGTAGTGTTTCCTTGGCTGACTCCGACTCCAACAATAACAATAATTGTACCTACATTATACTATCGTATAAGTTTTAGAAGAATACGCAATTATTTCTTTACTTTTTAGTGCTTTGTTTTGGAATAGTTTTTTTTAAAGTTGTTTTTTTTTTGTTAAAATTATACACAAGTCTATATGAATAAAGATATTTTTTACTTTACTTTACTTTACAAAGACGGTCAGTGCCTTTCAAAGAGGTCTGGAAGACCATCAAAGCGGTTTGTAATAATAACCCATATTTTAAAATAATAGTTTATTGTTTATGCAATACAAATTCCATTCAAATTCATACAATACTTGTAACGTGAAAAAATATAAACAGGCACTTTGAAAAATATGTTTTTCGTATTGAATTCATAAAATTGAATTTATTCGTGGGTTCGATCCCCACCCATGACAAACATTTATGTGACGAACATTTGTGTTTGTTGTGTGTCTGGGTTTAGTGACGCGGAGATGGTTAGGTGCATAGAAATTATTTAACACCAAACAAACAGTTCACAGTTTATTAGAACTTAACAACACGTCACATAAGAATAAAATTTACAGAAGGAGCGGGATAGTTAAGAAGAAGATTTGCGAGAGAAAGTATAGGTAGCACAGAGAAAACATACAATACTAAGATCGTGCACGTATTCTATAGCGAATTACGCAAGCAAGCGACATGCATTCAGCGCGGAGACGTAATTTTGACTGTGGAGCCGCTAGCACTCGAGGTCCGAGCGGCCGGCCTACGTAACTTTGCAAACCGGTCGGATCGACATTCCCCCGACTGCGTATGCGCACTATCTACTAACAAAACGGTCGCACTATTTTATGTTTGTACATTCTCTATTAATGCAAATAGTTAATATTTTAGTTAAACATATTTATGTATATAATGTTAAGTTCATTTTCACTACTTTATATAAAACAATTTATTTATTTATTCTAGGTTAATTTTGATATAATATTGATATTTAAGCTTTATTTATGTTTTAATTACTTTTGTTTGTTTACAAATTATTATTTGATTTTACATAACTTATAATAAAAGCTAAGGTACAGTCAGGATCAGAAAATACTTAACAAAAACATTTTATTTCTACGTTTGTAACAAAGCGGAAATATGTGACACAATGTTAATACCTATTGATGTACAATGCTCCGCTACATGGGTGTTATTATCTATTTCAGTATGTATTTAGAAATATTTAGGTATAAAGATAGAAACTAGAAAAAATTGACCTGGTCCTGGGACTCAAGCGGGATATTTAAGTATGTTTATCAGTCTCTGACACCCATGGTACAAGCTCTGCTTAGTTTGGGGTCAGATGATCTTGGTGTAAATTGTCCCAGTTATTTATTTTATTTTATTTATTTTATGTCTTAAAAATATTAAATGACACTTTACGTCGTTTATAGTTTCATTATATAATATGTATGTATATGTTACCGGCAATGTGTATAATCCGGCCTAGGCACTGTAAACAATACCTATACAGTGCCTAGGCATAGTATACAATGCCTAAAACGTTAAGGAAATGTATGAAATATTATTCATTTTATACTTTGCCTAGGTATTGTATACAATGCTGAATGCGCAGCCGGAAATGTGTGTAAAAGGTTTACTAAAAAGAAAGTTCACTGTCAGAATCGTCCTCTGGTATATATTCTGGGTAGGAAAGATAAATCGATTCGTATTTTTACACTATCACAATATCTTGAGTTATATTAGCAAAGTATAAAACGACAAAAAAGAAAACGAAGTCAATTCCTGTTTGTTCGTTATTGTATAGAATCTTCCGCCAAGGCGTTAAATAAATAGATATTGCCTTTAATTTTCAAGCTTTATTGAGAAATATACTCTAACTCGAACAAGGTTATTCGTTTTACATACTGAAAACCTTTCTAGGCAGAAAGTGTTTCACTCTGCACGAGACGTGGGCTTGTAAGGTTTCGAGGAGCGAAGCGACGAGCATGTTAGGTTGTCATGAACCAGCTGAAAGCCAGAAACGCAATGCCCTCATCCTCTTTTTTGCCGTTTTATACTTTGATACTATAACTAAATATATTTTGATAATGAAAACATACCAATCGATCTATCTTTCCCACTTCAAGTGTATGCCAAAGGACGATTCTAGGCATTGTATACAATGCTAAATTATACACGTTGCCGGTAACATGTACAATACCTGAATTATACACATTGCCAGTGACATTTATATAACATTGAACCCAGCTGTGGGTTGTGGGTAGTAGGCGTCAAGCGTGATCTAACCACTGCGACCAAAAGCCAGTCGACTCGTTAACAACGTACTCTTCGTTCATATTATTATTGTTTATTTATTTATATATTTATCTACATGACATCAATCGCAAACTATAAGCTCCTTTTTACATAATCGGCTTAAGAAAAGTCGTAATAGGGTAAAGAGAGAGATAGAGCTCGTATCACAGATGTGAATCAAAATAGATAAATATGAGTATATAAATATAGATGTAATATATTATTTATGACAACACTTCAACTGTCTCAAAATAAGTTAAATAATCCGACGAGATACCACGGGTGTTTCCTAGCACACCCAGACGCGAGCCTATTTAGACAAGTTCGTTTTCTGCATGGCCTCACCGGTTAATCGAACTCGGGACGACTAGCTCGTTGTCGTGCGAAAGGGCGCTACAGTGCGCTACGCCAATTGTGTCATCAATAAATTACTGTTGATAGTTTTCATCTACTGGGTATTTTACCCGTTTCATTCAAATTAAAAAAAAATAGATGTATTTCGCGATCAGGCAGTGTTATGCTGTTCTTTCAAAATTACTTCATTTTGTCCGCTACCGCTATGGCAACAGATGCCAAAATCAAGTAGATTTACATTTATTATTCTTCTGTCCATGAAAACTCGATTAAAATCAATTAGTAATGAAGAACTTCCCTAATCGAAACCCCACGGCGACGTCACAAAAGTGACACTTGGATTTAGAGGGAGGAACCAACGTCATGTATTTTGATCGATGTCTGTTGCTCGTACTGTCAGCCAATGCTCAAACTTTACACTTCGCACTCTGTACCGTCCGTGTGCACCGATAGTATGGTCAATGAGTGCTCACAAGGGGCATGTGGATGAGAAAGTCGAAAGCAGAAATTTCGACTTGTTTGGACTCGTTGGGAGATACTAAAAGTCCCCCCTCTGAGGTGAGTCCGAAGGAGGGGGGCACAAAGAAGGTCCTGTTTTTTTTTTTGCTCACATTTCGAAAACAGTGCGTTGTTGGAAATTTCGTTCTATTACTTAATGAAAGCTGATTTAATTCTCTACAACATTGGCTTTCACACTTTTTTTCTACTTCCAATTTTTGCCTAGCTATGAGCTTCAAAAATAGTCGATTTAAAAAAATGTGTTTTTACGTTTTCTAAAATTCTAATATTAAAAAGAAGAAAGATTTGTTCGTCTGTTTGTTTGTAATGAACAGGCTCCGTAACTACTGGATCGATTTTAAACATTCTTTCACCAATATAAAGCTACATTATTAGCGAGTGACACAAGCTTCTTTGTGACTTCTTTGTGCCTCCCCCCCCGGGCTCACCTCGGAGAGGTAAGGAAAGATTCTGCTTTCGACTTTTTTATCCACAAATTATTCGTTGTTTAAGCTTTAAGAGGTCAGATGGCCTAGTTATGGTCAACTGTACAAGTGTACAACTGATAAAAGTTAGTTAAAAGTTTGATTATTTCCATAAAGATATTGCAATCCTTCTTCAATCTCACAGGATCAATGTAAAAGATTCGTTCGGAAGCCTTAGTTTTTCAGGAGAACGTTAGAATTATCCTATTTAAAAGGTTATTGTGTTTATTCTCACAATTAGCCACTTGCGTCGAATTATTCACCAAGTAATGCGTATGAAACCCCCCACTCCCAAGAAATATTTCAGAAAAAGCTCTCTTGAAGTTTCTCGTACGTGCCAAGAAGACCCAATTGGGGTGGCAATCCCCATTACCAATAATAGCTTACTTTAAACAGCAAAACTTGTACTGAACTCCATAATATTTAAGAACCTGTAATACCATCTTCTTTGAATTAAATGTTCTCATTCAAATTACCACTACCACAGGTTACATTAACAGCTACTGTACGTCACTTGTGTTGCCACTTTAAGTTAACGTTCTCGTTCGCGTAAAAAAATTGTATTGGGATGACACATGACATGACAATGTCAAATCCCAATATTTTTTTTACGCGAACGATAATGTAAATTTAAAGTGACAACTCGTGGTAGACGCACTGTTCCCGCCATAACAAACAGAATCTCAATATGCCCACATCAACCTGCATAAACCAAACGCGAACGTGGTAGCGCGCCAAATAAAGTCAGTGTAAAAAAACTACTGCAGTTTGCCGGTCAGCATATTAACGCTCCTTAATCAAACAGCTATCTGAAAATTGGTCAAAAGCTGTAGCGACTCGCGTCGTTCGTTTTGTGAACTGCGAGCGACGTGCGCGGGAAATTGAACTGTTACGTCAGGCGGACTTTACACAGACCTGGTGATTGAAGTTTGTTTTAATTTAAAAATGAGGATTTTCCATTGCAGCAAGTAAATAAAGGAACTAATCCTACACCAAGATTAAAATAACTAAATATAAATAAACGTGAAGCCTAGAGTTTTCAGTTGTAAATCAAAACCGCTGTAAATACTTAAAACCAACTTTTAACATTTTAAAATATTCATTGAACTAAGTTATGCTTATTACAATGAAATTGATTCATTAAATATGAATATCTCCTTTAACAGCTGACAGAAGCGACGTCGTGAAGTGTTACACTTCACGACGTCGTTTACCGGTCCTCAAAGTAAGCGACAATCGAAGTCCCACTTTTTTTTTGTTTGGTTTTGTTTTACGGCTCTGGATACAAGTGCTTTGGAGCCTTTCTTCTATTGTATTTGAGCCTATTAGCTTCTCTCAGGTTTTAATTTCTACCTCATCTTCAAAAATCTAAGTCTCACTCCCTTGGCCAAAGTGTCCATCAGCCTTGCTTGCCATTAAGGTTTACTCATGCCGCATGCTGCAGCATCACCATGTTCGGTTAGCAGCACTAGGCCGATAAGAGCAACACATAAATCAGTTTACACTTGTCAGAAAACCTGAAAATGTGTGGGAATGATATAACCACAGCGCCTTGCTGAATTAAAATGGCATTTTATGTCATTCCTATACTTTCTTACTTCAATCAACTCCAAAAAAGAAGGAAATGATCAAATGTTGTATTTTTTTATGTGTACTAACTACCTCAAAACTTCGGCATTTATTCATTGTTTAAAAAATACTTTTTGTTGGGTAGGGGGTACCTAGCCCCGGAGTGTTATTTTTTCTTCTAAATTTAAATGGGACTAATTGGAAAGTAAAAAAATATTGACGTATTTACAATATTAGTATGGAAAAGTATGAATATTAGGTTGGGGAAAAGTCTTTTTTATAGTATGTATGCACTTGTAATAAAATCTCTTTGGCTATTCTATTTGTATCTGGCTGGTTCTGGTATCATTTAAAGTTTAAATTTAAAAAAAGATAATTCCAAATTCAAACTAGGCGTACCTATGTGTGATTTTCACTGTCAAGATCTAATGAAGAAATTCGATAAATTTTAAAATTTTACTACAAAAAAGATAAAAAATGCAACGCAAGCCGCGAAAAAAAATTGCGATGTTTATGGACCTAGTGCAGTGTCTGTGAGAACACCAAAAATTTGGTTTAAGCGTTTTCAATCCAGAAATGTTGATGTCAAAGATGCACATTGGCGTCGCTCTGGTTATATAATTACGGATAAAATGGATGCCATTTTTGAAAAAGTGGAGCAAGGTAAAGAAGAAGAACTGGGAATTGACCACAAAACAGTTCTGGCGCATTTGAAAAAAACTGGGTACACAAAAAAGCTCGATATTTGGGTACCTCACGAGCTCACTGAAAGAAACCTAATGAACCTTGTACTCATTTGTAATTCTTTATTACGACGTAATCAAACCAAACCATTTTTGAAGAAGCTGATAACTGGTGATGAAAAGTGGATCATGTACGACAAGAACGTGCGAAAAAGGTCGTGGTCAGAGGCCGGTCAGACTTCACAGACTGGCGAAACCCGTGTTAAGTTACAACAAGGTGATGCTGGTGTGGTGGTATAGGAAGGGCATTATTCAATATGAGCTGTTATGATTCTGAACTCTACTGCGAACAACTGATGAGATCAAAGCAAGAAGTTGAGATAAAGCGGCCGGAATTGATCAACAGAAAGGGTGTGGTTTTTCATCATTATAACGCCACTCAGAAAAAATTAAGAGAGTTTGGCCGGGAGGTGTTTAGGCGTCCGCCGTATAGCCTGACCTTGCACCTTCAGATTTCCACCTGTTTCGGTCTCTTCAGAATTCTTTAGGCAGTGTCAGGTTAACATCACGAGAGGACTGCTCAAACCAATTGCCGCGGTATTTTGGTCAGAAGCCTCAAAATTCCTATAGCAATGGGATCATGTCCCTACCTACAAGATGGCAAAAATTAATCGAACAAAATGGCACCTACATACTTCAGTTAAATGTAAATAAACTATATTAAAAAATGGTTTGAATTTTCTTAAAAAATGCGAAGAAACTTTTTCCCCAACCTATTAATCATGTAAGTTTTTGAATTTTAGGTTTATTAAAGTTGGGTCCGAAACTTTTTATGCTTGTTATATTTAAAATGTTTGATATTAAACCCTTGACATACCTTTCAGGTTAACCTTATTAATATTCCCAAAAAGACGTAACAGACATCTGCTGGTCATCGTGCCTTGCATACTCGTAACTCCTCGCCATACTTCCAAAAACAAAAAAACGTCGGGAAAAAACATTAATAACCCTTTCAGGTCTCCATTTATGCAAAAATGTATAGACGCGGTCACATCAACCATTACATAGGGGCACCTTATGCTGCTGACATAACACCCATTTTGCAATGGTTTTGTAAAGGTTGATGTGAACGAATCTGTACGAGCACGTCGACCAAACGTGCAAGCGAGCGCGCGGGGGATAGTGTTGATCCAACACGATGTTTACCGCGATAGTTTACATTGAAAATTGTATTATCGTTACTTCAGAGCAGCATCATACCGATGAATACTTATACCGATCCGACCCAGGAAAATGACATTACATACGCAGTAGGTAATATAGGAAATATCTGAGTGATATTTATACGTATGATTTATACTATCACATACATCTGTATTTTTAAACGAGAATGTTGAAATTAAACATAGTTCAGAAATATTTTCACTTTGACAGTTTCAAAATTACCCAATGAGAAAGTCAACTGATTTTCCTTATGATATCCAGTACGGTACAGAGTCGTTCACATCAACCTTTTCATAGGGGCATCTTTAGCTGCTAACATAAGATCTATTTTGCAATTTATTTATTCATTCATTTAAAACACTTGCATGCTTACAGACTAAATCCACCTTGGATTGGCTTACAGGGATATACGGATTACGGAATCAAAATTATTAATTAATTATAGTAAAATTCAGAAAAAAAAAACAAAAATATAACATCTGATTATCAGCAAAATACAATGTTGAAATCAGAATAAATGTCAAGATATAAAATTGTCATAATAAAATGTAACAAAATTATAAGAAGCAAACACAGCACAAACAAATAAACTCATATAAGAAATTTAATAACAAATAAAAAAGGAAACAGTCAAATTATAGTTTAACTTTATCATATTTTTTGAAAAAATGATTGCTATGTATAAAACGAACGATGATTGTGAATATAAAAAAAAACAAATTCCAAATTAGTAAGTCTGTTGGTATCACATTAAAAGTATTGGATACATTTTAATTAGCGATTTTTTAAGCTGTGGACTTAAGAAATACAATAATTGGATTAAAAAAAGGATACATACCTTAGATTCATATCTTAGATTTTGTATTTTTACCCAGTTAAAAAGCTTATCATACGCTGACAAGATCGCCGGCAACAAAATTGAGGTAAAACATCGTCAAAAAAATGATTTTGTTGGTCTCACTGTCCCGTCACTAGCGGCGTTACACGCTAGAGTTCACCATATTTGCGTGTCAATGGCGCCGGCCCCTAACTTAGATTGGATCTCGTGAGAGGGTTCCGTCAATATTGAAGAATTGCCTTCATCCACGTGAGCATCTTACTCAACAAGGATATGGCACCTGGGTTAAACCTATTTAATTGGTTGCAAAAATAATGAGATTGCGGTGGTTTAAACCATAAATCGGATTTTTTTTAACGTGCCAAAATAATACTAATGCATTTATTTATGTGATGTTTATTATTAAAGTAGTAATCAGTAACTATTCAGGTAGAAATTCAACATTTCAAAACTTAAATTTTTCATAATTTCTTTTAATTAAAGATCAAAAACTCAAAAATCAGAAATATCCGAATCGCCCCAACTTTGGGGGCGAGTCGGATCAAACATAACATGCAAGACTAAAATTGCTTAACACAATAAGAGCTTTGGAAAAATTAACATTTATTGAACTAATTAAGAATGAGATTATTTTATTTACTGACACACAAATCACAGGCATAATGTCCTTTTACCCCACTTATATCGGCACATTTTTCGTGGCCCCATTCTTCACAAGCATCGCACTGAATCAAATGTTCTGGTGGTGGATGAACAAATAATTCTGAACAGTAAATATAGTACCACTCACTCTCTCCCTCACTCTGTGTTACAGATGAACGCTTGATTTTGATACCAATGTTTTTCTTGACATTTTCTTTGCCCATAACCTGTTTCTTATTTTCCGCGACTTTCTTGTCTTCCTTGAGATGTTTCTTAGCTTCTTTTTCCAGAAGATTGGTTTTATTCTGAGGTGATGTTGAATGCAAAATAGGTTTAGAAATTTTACGAGTGCTCTTAGACGTCGTTGGTGATTTTAAAGGTGATGGAGGGATTTCTTTAAATATGTTGTTAATGCTGGATGGCTCCGCTTCAGTAGAATTTTGGGTACGTAAAGTTTTTTTTGGATAACACTTCACTAGCAACCTCTGTAATTTTTTCTTGGGACCATTCTCAGGTATTAGTCTTTCTCTTGTACGTGCGAACCATCTACAATAAAATATAATGATACGGATAAATAAACGCCCAATAAAACAGCTTAAAAGTGTGATCTCATTCGCCCCCGGCGACATGATCCGATTAGCCCCATATTGAAGATTTAAATTAAAAAAAAAAACCTCGAAGATCATTCGTAAAAGCAAATTGGTTTTCTAATTAAGGCCCCTTATAGTACAATATGAGCCAACACATTTGAGATATTATCATGAATCCTTATTAAAATACAAAGAATTCGCAAGTACTCACCTTAGGGCTTAGATGAACGCCAAAATTACAACTACACGCATACACCCGGGTCACTGGTGAGTTGTGCCGACACAGCTAAATACGCGGGATTGAATCAGTGCTTATGCTGGGAGATGCGGGGCAAGACAAAAATATTTTGAGCGGAACGCACCAAACAGGCACGTAATGCGCCTGTTTGGTGCGTTCCGCTCAAAATATTTTTTTTGATTATTAACAGATTTCTTATTTTGATCCGACTCGCCCTGTGATCCGAATCACCTCGGTCTACATGACACGTGAAGCGATTTCGAGTACTTCCTATGTATGTAACAATACATACCTATATTAAAAAAGCACGAACAATATTAGTTCAAGGAAAAAATCAGGTATCTTGCTTATCAAGTGCTGCAAATCTTAAAATTACAGAATCCCCTGTAAAATTTACAATTATAAGTTGTGGGTTGTTATATTACTTATCTTATGAATTTAATCCTAGTTACACATCCATACATACATGCCATCACGACTTTATCCCAAACGGGGTAGTCAGAGGCAAGTGACTGTGTCGTCAAGGTGAACGAAACACTCAGAAGCTTACTTTTCACCAATGGTATTATCCAAGTTCGTTAACTAGGATATTTCGTGTGTAATCAAGTGTTTCTTGTCATAGCTTAAGTACAATTTCATCAAGCTAAGTAATTAACTTGTCAATATAAAAGGTATGATAATAAAAACAGTACACCACTTAGAATAATTATATATAGAAACCAAGTCCGCGCGCCCATTTTGAAGCACCTTAATTGGAGCCATAAATGGCTCCAAACGGACCGCTTTGCAGTGTTCATTACAGCTCCGCAATGTTCAATGTCAAAGCGCGCTGCACGTAAACAAGTAATAGTCACGCATGTGTGGATCGGATTAGTGCTTCATTTTTGACGGGGCGGTTGTATGAAGACTATCCTTCTATACGTTATTATTCTAAGACCTACCATCAGTTTACGCCGACAATAGTCTCTAGTCTAGCAAGATTCCGATGGATGCACACCGTCTGCATCTGGAGTGTGAGGGTCGAGATGTTAGGCAGATAAATAAATATAGTTTTCACTTCTCATGCTCTAAAAGTACGCCAGTATAGCCCTAAGAAGCGGGCCTAAAGTGACCACTTTAGCCCCTAGGGAGTAAAAAGTAATTAGTTTTTAATTTCCTTCATGTGATATAGACAAACTCAAACAGTCAGTAAATATACTATTATCTGTGGAGTGTGGAGTGGACGGACCATCTTCATTGCGAAAATGTTGAGAGTTATAGTTCCATGGTTTGTCCGCAAAGAAAGTGCCGCCATGTGTGTTAAATTGTTAATCTGTGACTGGTTTGAAAGAAAAAAAAGATTTTTATTTTATTATTTAATATTTATTAAATGTTTTTGTACTAAATTGACTATTTTACTCGCACTCAAAAGTGAAAAGTACAGTTTGCACCTCGAGACTAAACGCCAACTTAATATACCCTTCTGGTATATTAAGGCTTCGTTTAGTCCCTCGATATAAAATATACTACTACAATTCACTATGGACTTGCCTGACTTTTCAAACCCACATTAAACAATCACTCCAGTCAGTAAACACACGTAGAAATTGTACAGTTTTTAGCCATTAGGAGTTTCACTGTACTCGTAGGTAACACAGCACAATTACTTTTCACAACATTTAACTATTTGATTACGCACGATAGGTAATATACAATGACCGTTGAGTTGCCTGCTAATCTCAGACCAAAGAGAATATTGTCTCAGACTGCTTGTCGCCGACCGATGCGCTGCTTGTCGCCGACCGATGCGCTGCTTGTCGCCGACCGATGCGCTGTGCAAAAATGTAAAGGCACCCTGCGTGTTATTTTAAAAGTCGGTGTGCGTTTGCACGGTACCGCGTTACAAATTATCAACACGTTCCACCGTCAACAGTATGCAAAAAATTAATATTACGATATTAGTTTTGTAAGTTTAATAAATACATAAGATTCAAATGACGTGTAAATATAATGTAAACAAAGTGTAAATATATTAGGCGGAATCTCGTGTCGGAGGCCAAGATCCACCTCGGGTCGCTGAGCCAGCGCAGTAACTAAGTAAGTAAGTTTGTATGTAAACAAATATTATTTGGAAATATAGTTTAGTAAAAATATTTGTTGTAAATAAAGTACGGGTGACACAATACATGTGTAAGTGCCCACAGGTCTCTTTGGTATCTATGTTTTATCATGGGTGCGAAAGATGCAGATAATGATAGTTTATAGCGCCCGTAGTAAAGTATTTGTTTTGGAATCTCGTAAAGCTAATAAAAGTAAATAAGTAATACTCAAGATAATTCATTTAGTCACTCACTGTGCCTCCTCGTTGGATCATTTCCTGTAAGTTGAACAATACTCAATTCTTTATTGCATTCCATAATGTTATACAGGATTGTTCGGGTCAAACTTTTAGTCCACTCTGAAGATGTGCGCATGAGCAATACCTAGTTTTTATAGGAAAAAAAACATCTTTATTTATATAGACTTATAAAAAGTACTTGACAAGTCAAATACAAAAACAATTATAGCAAAAATATACTAAATAAAAATAAACATACATAAAATAATGCTATGATAGTAAATATCATAATTAAACATAATGTGACTCTACCACCGGTTCGGAGGTTGTTTCTGATCGAGAAGACTCCGGCAAGAAACTCGATGGTTATTACTCTTTTCAATCTTGTTTTTGTACACAAAAATTCAATTGACAAGTAAAGTCATAACAAAAAATGTGCAGAGGAGCAGATTATACTAAGATGACCACAAATTCTTATCATTTAAGAAATCCTCTACACTATAATAAAGAACAAAACTGGCGATTCTTCTGATAGCTCTAACTATCGCCCCATCTCGTTGGCAACCAATAGCGAAAGTTTTGTACGGTTTATTAAGGAATAGGATGATGGCATATGTTCGTTTGAATGACGCGCAGTTTGGTTTCAGATCTAGGTTATCCACTGAATCTGCAATTCTATGTTTAAAACATACAGTGAAATATTGTACCGACGGAAGAACACCAGTCTTCGCTTGTTTCTTGGATCTCTCCCTTGCTTTTGATCTGGTCTCTTATAAGGTTCTCTGGGAAAAGCTCGAGAAGGAAACTGAAATGCCGGTGAACTTGATTGCAATTCTGAAATTTTGGTACGGTAATCAAGTTAACCAGGTGAGGTGGACCTCCGTGCTTTCCTCTGAGTACACTTTGGAATGTGGAGTCAGACAGGGAGGCCTGACATCTCCATGGCTGTTTAATTGCTACCTGAACGGCCTGATTGAGGAGCTCAGCTGTGCCGGTATCGGTTGTTCTGTTGATGGCGTGTCATTTAATAACATTAGTTACGCAGATGACATGGAGCTGCTGAGTCCCTCAATCAGTGGCCTGCGTAAATTGCTGAAGATTTGTGAACGGTATGCAGAGAAACACGGCCTCCTCTATAACGTCAGGAAAAGTGAATTCATGGTGTTTAGGTCTGGAACTATGAAGTACACTGACACGCCTGAGATTCACTTGACAGGTGCGCCGCTCAAACGAGTTTTCAGATTGAAATACCTTGGTCACTGGATAACAGACAGTCTCAAAGATGACTGAGATATTGACAGAGAACGGAGGGCACTGGCTGTTAGGTGCAACATGGTTGCCCGTAGATTTGCTCGCAGCTCCGATGATGTTAAGGTAACGCTTTTTAAAGCCAATCCTTCTACTCGTGCAGTCTATGGGCAGAATTTCTTGATTTTAACTACTGATTTTTATTTTATTGACATTTCTTAATTGATAATCATATTATAAATTGAATTTAAAAGACTTTCGTGTGGCATTGATTATGTGTGTTAGATCTAAATAATTAAAATGAGTTTGTGTAACTGAATGTGAATTTTAAATAATGTTGTTTTGTGATTTTATAATATGCATATGGAGCAATCTGAATTAAATTATATTATAATAACCTCGCTTCATTAATTTAGCTTTAATTTGTGACTGCAACTTGTGAAGAGGAAGTTCAACAAGAGTTTTATTTATTTATTTCTTTTTAATTCATTGTCATACATTACCATTACAGAATTTGCGGAATCTTATTAAAATATTTTACACATTGAACAACAAATGATTTCCCTACCTTATGCAGTCTTAGACTGGGAGTTACGAGCTTATTTTTATTTCCAATACCTATTAAGTTTATGAACATCACTGTTTTTCTTGAAGAGATGAAAGTTTTCACGGACATAAACTACATTATCATAAATAAATTGAGAGTACACAGTAAAAATATCTATCTCTGTGAATACTTCACGAAGCGAGTCACGTGGTCTGTGGTTGTAAATGGAGCGGATGGCTCTTTTTAAGGAACAAAGATGGTGTTGAGATCCGCTGCCGAGCCCCACAACTGTGAAGACCATACGACATAACACTTGCTGTTGCGATATCAGTCAGGAGCCTTATTTTTCTAATAGCATAAGCCGCCGAACTAAGTCTTCCTGCCAGGGCTGAAATATGCGGACCCCACTGTAACTTGGATCGAGAGTAATTCCTAGAAATACAGTGGAATTCGTAATCTCTAATGGCTCGTTATTCATGTTTATAATGGTATCGACCTGTCTCACATTGGGCATAGAAAATTTGATACATTTAGTCTTCTTAGCATTAAGCAGTAAACTGTTACTCGTGAACCAATGCAGTACCTTAGAGAGAGTATTATTTACGTCGTCAAGTTTTTTTTTCTTCCATCTACGTTAAAAATCAGAGAAGTGTCATCAGCAAATAATGCAATCCCACATGGGTCTTCGACAAAATAAGGCAGGTCATTTATATAGATCAAAACCGGTAGAGGACCCAATATTGATCCCTGGGGCACGCCCATACGTATGGTGGCACCGGAGTTCGTACCATTGATACTCACTTTTGTATTGTATTAGTGAGGTAAGATTCTATAAGGCTAAGTGAAATATTTGAAATTATATTATCTCAGCTTAATCAGTAGGATTTCATGATCTACGCAGTCAAATGCTTTTGCAAATCACAAAAAACTCCTATTGCATCTTGCTTGCCTTCCCACGCATTAAATATGTGTTTGATGAGCGCAACACCTGCATCGGTTGTATTCTTATTTTTAGTGAATCCAAATTGATTACTATGTATCATTTATTCAGAGCAAAGTGAGAGAGTAATTGATTTAATATTTTCTTTTCAAAAATGTAAATAATAGCCGGTAGAAAAGAAATAGGTCTATAATTGGATGGGTCACTTTTCTCACCTGACTTATAAAGGGGTGACTTTACTAAATTTCATTAAATTAGGGAACTGACCCTTGTCTACACAGTTAATAAAAAGTAACGCTAAACTAGGGGAGATTGTGGTTAAGGCTTACTGGTAAGATTTTGCAGATTTTAAACAATTATCTTTAGTCGCCTTCACAGTTTCTTTTAGTTTTATTATTCACAAACAATTTTAAAAATCTATTTTTTTCGATTTTGTATGAGGTAACTACTACTACTTTAGTTTTTAATGAAAATGTTTAGTTTGGTTTCGTTTTTAATTGATAGTGGTAATTTCAGTTAAACAGAACAACTTAGTGCTCTGTTTAACCTTGTGGTTGACTCATGGTGAATGCAACCTGGCTTTGAATCCGCCATTTGTACTTGTCTTCATGTGCAATAAATATAATACGGCACACAAGTTGCTGGAGTTATATTTAAAGCAGTTTAAGTGATAAAAACCCGTGGTAGAGGTTCAGCACTTGCATTTGTAACGTCAGATTGGACCAAATGAGAATGTGGCGACTTTTAATCCACTTATCGTGACAACATGCGAGCCTTACTTATCTACTCATTTACACTGAATACTTCCCATAATTACTTGTGATGGCTTATTCTAGGAATTTTAGCTAGTTAGTATCGACTGCTTTTAAAATTCCTATTTATATTGATCTTTCATTTAAATAATTGTTATTGTACGTTTGTTGTGTTGTGATAGAAATTAAATACCTAACCTGGGCGTTGAAATTAATGTTAGGTAGCCTAAAAAGGTTTTGGGTGTTCTGTTTCTCATGGAAGTGATTTTGAACATCTCTAAGAGGAAATAAATATCTTAAAACCTAATATTGTTCCACTACTTCGAAATATTGAGCAAACAATTCTGATAGGCACCCTGGACACCGACAGATTAGTGCAAGGGATTAGTAACCTGCGTAGTAAAGAGATTAGAAGCGTGTTCTGTTTTTTTGCGAGTGGCCTCTTCCCGCGCGCTTCCCATTCCCCTGAATTCCTGCCCCTCACTCGCCGCGTGCTTGCAACTAAACACGTCTGGACCGCAGGTGTTAGTGTTTAGTGTTTAGCATTTTGCAAAACTTGTATAAAGTGGCAAGGTAGACGGAAGATTTATCACTATAATGTGTCCAGCGGGGCTAAGATGCGCGCGCCTCACGAGAAGAGTAGACAAAAAATACTCCATTCAAATTTCGCCATTTCTCGTTTTTGTCGTAAAAATGAATGTCTTTTAAATTGTATAGACCTTAGGTACAAAATGAAAGGTGTCCGAGATAAACTGCAACTGAACACATCCACTAAACAGAATTGGACACTACTTGCACTACACACCTGCACTAATCAATCGCTCCTACTAGTCACCTACACTCGCAGTCTCGCACTAAGCAAAGTGAATACCGGCCTTTATATGAAATGGCTTCCAAGCGCCGCGGCAGTTGCAGCGTGCAGCTCGCTTACAAATAGTACCTACCTTTAAACTACCAATGTTTCAAAAACCCAAAAAAGTGGCGTCTATACGAATTGTCCAACCTAGAACGTGAAGATAAGATAAGATAAACTTTATTGCAAAAACAAATATTACAGATTATAAAAATAAGTTTAAGTTTACAATTTAGGCGGCCTTATCATTCGAACCGATCTCTACCCGTCAATCTCCAGGGAGAGCATCAGTTGGCCTGGTCCTGTTCGTCGAACACGTTAGTTAAATGAATTTTCAGTCGTTAAAAAAACATATTGAATTGATGGTGATTTATTGGTATTCTAAAAATCATATTTTACTGTACAAAATAAATGAAACGAGACAGTAGGCTAACCAGCTTAATGTAGAGAGGTTATGTATAATAGCGTGTGTGTGTGTGTGTGTTGCGTGTCAAAAAGACCGGAGACCATTGCGTTATCTAATTAGAATTGACTGTGAAAATAATTAAGCCGGTATATATTTAGTGCTGGCCGTTTGCAGAAACTTCGCCTTTTCAAAACTTTCATCTAAATCTCTAAAGTACTGTAGGTATCCTATATTTTGGCCCAGGTTATACAGACCGCACATTGTGGATATTCCAGCCATTCGCACAAAACGTTTTGCGGACTCCCTAATACGAACAGCAAAGGAGTGGAACTCGCTGCCCGCGCATGTGTTTCCGAAGCAATACAATCTAGGCCTCTTCAAGACAAGAGTATTCACAGGCATTTACTAAATTTTACTAGGCAGACATGTACCATCATAGATCGCATCGTCACTTACCATCAGGTGCGATTGTGATCAAATTACTGTCCTAGACCTATACCTATTTATATAAAAAAGAGACAAAACTTATAAACGTAAAATTTATTATACTTAGCTGCCGAACAAAATGTTTTGCAGAACGCAAAGAAATAGACAGAAAATGACGTCATTTGGCGAAGGCGGCAGTTTCTAGGGAGCGTTTTGGGCAAGTCCAAAAATATGACTTTTAAATTTGTGAAATCTCGAGGAGTTTTGGTGCTTTTGCGATATTATCTTTCTTACCAATGTTTCTATTTTTGAGAGGTCTTTCGACAAAAATAATAGTCAAATACCCTATTGATGGATATTGGTTTAATAACCATTTTTGCCAAATGTGGGTTGGTGATCACAAACACACTCTGCCCGGCCAGGACCAGATCTATGACCGAGCTCTCGGTCACGGTGGGGTTTCACATCTGTTCCATTTTAGTATCAATAGAAGGTGACCAGTATCCTTTTGACATCATCCCTAGCCCTAGTGCATGCCGCCAGCGTTTATTTCGACATCTGTGCCAAACAATAGACAGCATTAGGCGCCTATCTGATGCACCCTGTAACGCTCGGCCGCATTACCGGTGTGGTCCAAGTTAGTCAGAGAGAAGTTTTGTTATTTTGAAAGAGAATATTTAGTATTACAAACAGTTCGTTTTACTGGCTGTTTATTTATACCGAAAGATGCTGATAATTTTGAGCATTCACTTGTATCTACCGATCAGAACATCGATAATTCGTCGTTTTTAAAATTACTCGAACCCATTTGCGAACATGACGTTCGATGTTTTGTTACAACTTGTTATTAAAACCAAACAAAAACGTACACTCCAAGGAAATGTTTTTAGAATACTAACCATTTTCTTGTATCGTACCATTCGTAAAAAGGTTACATTACGATGAAGAAACCATGAAATCTAAACATATAAATTCAATGAGATAAGATAAAGCACTTTTACCCAATGGTCCATCAGATTTCCTTGTGTTTAATTTACCACGTTTGTTAGAGAGATTTAATCCTTATGATTGACCATATCGTTCGATGCCGTGAAAGTACAGAGTGTTATTTTTTCGTATTTTACCCGGTTCGATTCCCGGGTGTGGCAAGCGAATTCTCGAAAATCTGTGGGAAAAATAAAGGGATGTTTCCTTTGAGTGAAATCTCCAGTATATACAGTAAGTACTTTCCCTCCAGGTGGCGTTAAAAAAATCCACCCTGTAGAATAAACAGCATCATACAGTCCGTTGAAGGTCTTGGTCGCCGCAAACCGCCCGCGTATGGTGAAAGGCCGCGGGTACTAGTTCCACCTGATATTTAAACTCAAGTTGAAATTAATAGTTTCTAGCATTCAATGAAACTTCAAGCATCGTTAAATGCTAATACGAATTGATATTTAGTCTTATCTCCCCTTCCGCAAATTTATCAATTGACAACTACCCTCTTCCGAATTAGACCACTCAATGTCAGTTACGGCAATAGGTTAGATCGATCTACTGCCTACAGCGTTTGTCTGGACTAATTAATATCTTCACTATCCGTTTACTATAGATTGATGTTATATAGTTGTCAACGAATAGGAGCATCGACATGACGAATAGAGTGAGCATGATTGAATGTCTTCCCGGCATGTATTACAACTTTAACGCTCGTTATTCATAGTGCTTTATTAAGATGCTAATTGTCACCGCAAACCTCCTACAAAACTAAAAGAGCCATGGTAAACTTTATTTCTTTCTAATAGCACTCAGATGCAAAAAATACAAGAGCTTTTCATAAATATCGCAAGACAAACCCCCAATTGGTCCAGCAAAGATGATCCCTGTGTTACGAGGTACCATAGTCTCCGGCGGCGAGTCCCACACTCCTTCACTTTCCTTCCCCCAGGCAGTGGGATAGTGCGTAATTGTATTTTCAACCCGGTAAAAAAAAGAAAAAAAGGGGCGTCTCCCAGCACAGACTAAAGCCAATAGAAAAGTTCGTCATGTAAATTGAATTGACCGGGAATCTAACCTGCATCACTCAGAGCTCATAACATAATTTAAGGTCCTAATGATAGGCAGGAGCTCCATAATTGCACTGAAATCCCGTGCTGGGAAAAATGTGTTTCCGGATTTTCGGGAACACCATCTAGGTTGGGGATCACTAACCCCAAGCAAGGTCGGTACCCATCAATGAGGGTTTTCTGAAATGGCCTGCGTGAGATGGCAGCACTGTGGCGTTAGGTTCAATTTTAATGTCAAATACATACACTTTTCGTATTTTTCGATAATTTTTTAGGTTCATAAACATTACTATAGGAATATTGTTTTCTTAAAGGCCATAGTGTTGTGCAGTGCTTATGTGTGTGTGCAAATAAATCAGGAAGGCATAAGTTTCCTACGGGAGATAAATACCGATTAAACAGTGACTTGTAGCCATTCGCAGTGATAAATTTACTCCAATAAAAAATTGCCTCGATGATTAATATGCAATATTAGTCGAAAATGGTTTATTATGCTTAATTAATATACTCACGTTTTTTGTGTTTTGTGAGTGGTCGTTGATTATTGTACATTAATAAAGCATGGTTTATTTTGCTCTATTAATCAACTACTACTCAATGAAACACAAATAACTGACATTTAGGAGTTAAAAAACCAATTCAAATTGTGTAAACAAATACTAGTACCTTAAGTTACCTTTCAATGAGCTTTTCCTTAGTACCAGTGACTTTAGCGCCTCTGTTTTTGAGCTCAATCTACATATCGGCGACTTGTTTCTGGCCGTTATTCATAATAAAATCAATAACACCTCCAAATTAATAGAATTTCAATAAACAATTGTATTTTCGGTACAAATCTATGGGATCTGCCAGCAGTTTAAACCTACCGCAACGGCAGCGCCGACTGGTGGCAGAAAAAGTATCAAAAACCCTCATTGTAGCGATGCTTGATTAAAAATGACGACACGATTGGCGTAGCGCTGTAGCACGGTTTCTTGTTTTGACATGCGTGGTGTCCCGGGTTCGGGTTCGAACTTTACAGTTCTATCAAAAGCCATTTTGTCCTTGTGCAGAAATCGAACCTTTTTCGTCTTATTATTTAACAATGATTTAAAAGGTCGCACAATACTTTTTTGTATCATGAATGCCGTGAAACTTGCAAAACATCACATATCGTCTAGAGAGAAAGAAAATCTTTTCATGTAAGTACTTACATTCACTCTGTATAAATTGTTGCAACACAATTTATTAAGTGGTCAAGCTACGAAGTGTTTGTCAATTCACTTGCTAATCACGCTCACGCTTACCACCTTCAGGTTTGAAGGCACAGTCGGAAGCAAGGCCACCTCGCTCATCAATTGAGTGCAATGAAATTTTTCCAACGCGCGTCACTGGGCGCGGGGCGGGACAGTTACAGAATACAGACGTGTCAGACGTCTGCACAACCAGTACCGCACCGAACCTCGGGGAGACCGCACGTCACTTCTCTCCGAAGACGCACGACGCTCGTAGCTATAATAATAAAAAAATAAATCTTTCTCAACGCGATCATGACTTGTGTGGGTGATTAAAATCGGTGTTTACGTTCCGTTTCTGTAATTAAATTGTGTTTATTTCTCCGGTTATAACTTCTGTTGTGTGCGAACGAGCTTTTTCGCTAAGGATAGTGGCTGGGAGGTAAGGCGGTTTTATTTATTTATTTATTAAGGTTTACCAGTGATTGTTTACATCATACCTTACAAAATAACTTAAACTAATGATTTAAACTAAATGTAACAATCTTTTAAGGTAAACACAACATGCAATAGAAGAATACAAAAATCAAAAAATAAAAAGAAATTAATTACTAACGATAGGTAGGTACGCACTTGAGCACTAAATAAAAAATAAAAGAAACAAATAAAACACCATCATCAACCAGCCATCCAGGCTTGGTTCAAGATAGGTCTAAGTCTGGCAAACGAATCGGCGTGTATGTCGACCAAGCGGCTATTCTCATTGAGGAGTTTACACAATCGTGGAACAGGAGAACTTGCACCAAAAAGTGTTTTTCGAAAAGGCGGGCAAAGTGGAGTAATAGGGGCGCGAGGATTCCTCAAGGGAACCCGAAGTCTAAATTTTTGAAGGAGAGGGGGGCAAAAAATTTTATTATTAAAAATTTTAAACAAAAACGATAAGTCCAGCAAGTCTCTACGATTTTCAAGTGTGATAATATTGAAGTGGCGTAATCTTTCTTTGTAGGACTTTATTTTTTTGTGGATTCCATCACTGAAGGCTAGACTTGATACGAACCGCTTTTGCAGTCTTTCCAACCTCAGGGAGTGTGTCGCATAGTGAGGTCTCCATACAATGCTGCAGTACTCTAAGATGCTTCGTACGAGGCTGTAATACAATTGTATCTTTACCTGTTTTCTTTTGAAAACCCTGGTGTTACGCATAACGAAACCTAACATTCTGTGCGCTCTTTTGGAAATGTTCTCAATGTGTGGTACAAAAGTAAATTTTCTATCAAACACTACCCCTAGATCCTTGATTTCTTCGGTTTTCTGGATGGGAATAGAGTGAATTTTATAAGTGGTGTCTTGTGCATTAAGTTTTCTGCTGAATTTCATGTGGTAGCATTTCTTGCTGTTTAACTCCATACGATTATCACGGCACCATTCCACCATACGGTTGAGATCTTCTTGGATCCTTAGCACATCTTCAGAAGTTTCACACACCCCAACCAACTTTAGATCATCAGCGTACATAAATGGAATGGAGTGCTGAAAGCAACTAGGGATGTCATTTATGTAAGCATTAAAGAGAAGCGGGCCCAAATGTGATCCCTGAGGTACGCCTGATGTTATCTTGCGCAAGTCACTTTTGAAGCCATTGACGACAACGTAGAAGCTGCGGTCCCTCAAATATGACTCCAACCATGCCAGCAATGAACCGGTGACACCATACGCACCCAATTTCGACAACAGGATATCATGAGGGACCCTATCAAATGCCTTACTAAAGTCAGTGTATATAACATCGACATCCCTGCCACCATCCAAAGCCTCCGCAACAGTTTCAGTAAATAAGGTCAAATTGGTGCAGGTAGACCTGGATTTAACAAAACCGTGCTGACAGTCAGTAAGGTAATGATTAATATGGTTCCGTAAAACATCACAAACTAAACACTCTAAGATTTTACCTAGAGTTGACAGGATTGAAATAGGTCTATAATTGCTCACTATTTCAACGCTATCGGCTTTATGAATAGGCACAAGTTTTGCTGCCTTCCATACGTGTGGGAATATGCCAGACTGAATAGACTTGTGATAAATTAAATGTATGGGCGTCACCAGCTGCTCCGCACATGCTTTAACGAATATCGGGGGAACACCATCCGGTCCCGCTCCCTTATTGGGATCCAAGGACTTAATTCTTTTGAATATCTGATCCTTACTATGGTATGGTGCTAATAGTTCAAGGCCATAGCTGCTGATCGTGTTCCAGTGATTACCTAGTAGTGCTTGATGGTTACCATCATCAACAGCATACACTGCTTCAAAGTAAGAAGCAAACAAGTCACAGATCTCTTTTCCATCTGAAGATGTTTTGGCACCGTCAGTCATTGAGTGGGGATAATTACTCTTTCCACCCTTTTTAGTTTTGACAAACGACCAGAAGGTTTTGGGATTCGTTTTAATGTTATCTTCCGTTCTTTCTAGATACTGTTTATAGGAAATCTTTGCTAGCGTGCTGCAACGTTTACTTAGTAAACGTAGCTCAATCTCATCTAGGGGATTCCTATTTTTTTTTTTTTTTTTTTTTTTTTTTTATGATTACATTTACTTCCGTTTTTTATATCGCTGAGTTTATATTTTGAATTAGTCTTTAATGATTTTAAATAATTGCTTTGAAACGCTGTTTATTATTTGAAAAGTATATTTGGGAATTATGATTTCTTTCTAAGGAAACGCACCGAAAAACATATACCTACGTTTCCAGACAGCAGGCTAACTTTCCCAAACCCATTCTTACTATGTTATATAGCAGCTTAAAGTGTTAGTGTCATTTGTACATTTCGACTTGTTTATATTTTGTATTCAAATATTTATTATCATTATTCGAAATTGCTAGGAGAATATTGAATTTAATAACAATGTTCTTCACGATTACTATTACCAAAACATTTTATAAAAAAAAAATATGTTCGGTGAAGGTACGGAGGGATACAGTTTTACGCGAACGATAACGTAAATTCAAAGTGGCAACTCGTGGTAGACGTAAAGGTCCACCTTTACGAAATTATTGCAAAATAGGTCTTAAGTCAGTAGCATAAGTTGCAAAAAAAGTAAAGTGAAACTTGACGTGCTGTCGTGTGTACATTTGTATTAGGATATTTTCATTTTTTATTTAAACTTGATAAGAAAATATTGAATTCAATGGCAAAGTTTACTGAAACATTGCTTATATTTCTTCTACGTTCGGTGATTTAGTTACAGTCAACAATCAAGAAATGTATGAAATGCCTACACCAACATTTGAAACGTGAAGAGGCGTTGAATAATAAGAAGAAAATTCTTAATTAATTCTTCAATTACCTAAACATAGGAATACCGAACGATAATGTGTGACAGAGTTTCTTTTGAGACTTATTCATTCATCATGGTGTGCCAGCACTATTAACCTCTATCTTATCTAGGCATAAACAGGGTGTCAGGGAAAATAGGCATAGATAATGCCTTCGAGAAAAAATTGCTGTAAAAAAACTTCTGAAATCCGGACACATAATGAACACACACTTTGTTAACACTTATGGACAAGAATATGCAATAACAACCAAGATAACTGTAAAAAACGTTACAAATTTTTAAATTTTCCTGCAGAAGAGCCCAAGATTTCCGCAGATTTTTGTTCAAAATAAAGCATGATTGATAATATAAATTAATAAAATACCTATGATCGTTATTTGATCGAAATACCAAGTTTTATTAACAATCCAATCTGTTAATTAGACCTGAAAACGTAATGGGGATACCCAACAATTTGCAATAAATCACGATGCAAACACGCGACACTTTGACGTGCATATTTTTGGTTAGGGCCCTTTAGTTTATACTTAGTCATATTTAATTAATTTTAACATAACCGAATTACTATTTTCTCCCTGCTTTCCTGGGGGCCAGATAACCGCAGTGATATTAATTCACATCATATCAAATAAATAAATACAATTAAATATGCGCTAGACAACACACCACTTGTCATGGTTTCGAAGATCCTTGTGTTAAGAGGTACCAGACAAGGAATTAAGCCAGGGGCGTCTGCCAGCACATAATCGTTAATTCATATCATGTCAAATAGGTTGGATAGTAATTCAAAAAAACACTTTCCATCAGCTGTATTCAAACGATGTTATATATGTGTGCTTTAACAGACGATAACAATGGATGTTTGATTATAGTGATTAATGATAGAAGTGGATCTTAAACAAAGTTAGGAGCTACTACCCTAAGACACCACTTCAATTAGTTTGTGCATTCGTTATGTATGTTAAATTATACATACTGGGGGCAGAACAAGAGAAAGATTACGGTAGTCGGTGAGAATGCCGTTGATTTTGCATCTTCTTGAATAATTACTTTGGTTTATTGACATTACAGGTTAGTTTTTCTTGTTACTTTTCATGATAATCATGTTCTCATTGTGACGACGACACCCACAGAACATCTAAAATGGTGTGCTTGACGTCATTGTTCTAATTTTTTCTTTAGTCACTAATGTGTAATTCCTAATCCTTTCACACATTATGTCAGAAAGCAGGATCTCATTTTGACGCTTGTGCTATGTTAAGCTTTTGGATTGTATGTTTGCTATATCTTCTTCAGTCGCCCTTTTCAGCAAATGAAGGTCGTGTTTAACTACTGCTTCTTTGGTATGCTTCGGTGGCGGTCATGACTAGGCTTCTCAACTCGTCGCGGTCAAGCTTTTCGGAGAGCAGTGGTGATGGACATTTTTAGCACTGATTTTATTTGGTCAGACCAGCGATGGGGTACTCTACCACGACATCTTTTAACTTCCATTCTGCCTAGCGTTACGAGCTTCTTCAGATTATTGGGGCCTCTTCTAGCCACGTGGCGAAAATATTTGAACATTCTCTGGGAGTCAATTGCTATATCTAGTGTATGAAGAATCATTGTATAGGTGTAAAAAAGCTTGTCATTGCTAGTATACTATACTGACAATGACTATACGTATCGAATTTGAAAAGTAAGTAGAAATCGGGAATTACTCTCCGGTTTATCCTCAGCTAGGCACGAAAGTGTCAATACCCATCCCGTCTCCTCCCTATGGAAATCAGGGAGTCGGGAACATTTTACAGCTTCTTAACGTCAGCGCGGACTCAGCACTGGGACCCTAGTTTTTAGATATTCATGGAAATATTGGGAAAAATTTTCACAATAAATATAGGCCAACTTGTGTTTAAGTAAAAAGTATAACACGACTATGGTGGTATGGGGTAACGCAGCCTATAGCTAGGACCGCTTTTAGCCTATTTGGGGCCCTGAGCACATGAGGATAAAGGGGCCCTTTTGATTTTGACCGTCAAATATTTAACCAAGTGATTGTATGGGAGGGGCCCTCAGGATCGCGGGGCCCTTGGCACGAGCCGAAAGGGGGACCTCCCATAGCCTATGAGAACTTGTGGCTGTTATAGCTTTCATTCTGTGTTGCACACCTTTCTAAGCAGCTTTCAAAAACAGGAAAGTCCAATTAAAATATTTCAGAATGCTTCAGAAACAAAATTAATAAATGTTAACATGAATAAATGTTTACTTCATTCTCACGTCTTGTTGGGTTCAACAGTATGTCCGTTATCTTAACTCTTGGGCAGACTGTACTTACGACCACGTCTGAATTGATGTATTTAATTAAAAGTAAAAAAACAAAAATACAGAAGAGCAACACCGAAAACTGTATGAAGCAGCGTATACTGACGCACTACTCAGTCTATCTTTAAGAACTATTGACGTTCATAAGATCCACCATTTCGGATTATCAGTGCATGAGTGCGAGTAAGCGATCTCATCTAGTAGGCCGGCTTAATGCGGTCCCTCGTCGCATGGCGCTTGCAGAGTAGAACCCACGTATAATCGGTCCAACATACTACAACCACCTACCCACTGCGCTGAAAAATGCACAATCAGACGAAGCATTCCGACGCCAACTGAGAAACCTTTTGTGGGAAAAGTCTATCTATTCCATTGACGAATATTTAAATTGTGTATTTTAATTTTAGTTGACATTTGTATTTATACTATTGGTATTTGATTGTATGATTTTGAATTTGTAATTTGTATTTTTTTTTTCAACCTTGACATTTCTATGCATGCTATTATTATTACTATATTGTTGACAATCTTATTACAAATTCTTATATCTGACATTCAATGTAAAATATATTGTAATTATGAAGAGAGATAAAAATCTAATCTAATCTGTATTTAAGAGGGCAAAAATAAAAATAATAATGAAATTAATGAGAACAATTAAGCGTGCAAATAACGGAAAAAAATATGTGTTCATCATACGAGTATGACCCCATGCTCAACAGTGGCCCTACGTCTTATGACTCTTCAAGGCGCAACCATTTGAAGCGCAAGCAACTGTTTATTATTTATTTTCATCGCAGCATTCCTTCATCAACTTTCGTATGCAATATTACTGTAAGAATCACAAACTAGTAACTAGTTAACCTAAAAGTTGGGCAATATGAAGTCCGACAAGATAAATCTTTTTAAAACAACCAACGGTCGGCAATCCGCCAAAAGTCGGTTTTATAGGTAACCGAATAAAAAGTTATGTGGTCCCGAGGTACAAAATAACATTTCTTGAAATAGCTAGTTTTAGAGTTGAAAGAGGTATGATTCGAATGGAAAACTTGGTCGAATAAAAATCGATGAAATTAAAGGCCAGTTATTAACATTTAAAAAGTAAAAACAATTTCAGTTAACTAGTTAATACGTAAATTAATATTTATTTCACGCTGCAGTATTTACCTTTTATCTTGATTTTATTTTAAGCTCGTTAAGTTTGCTTTTAAATTAATTATTAGCGGCGAATCGAGCGAAGCCAAATGTTAAGACCTAGAGCTTCAAACCGCAGGTCTTCGTGAATCGAAAAGCAAGATAAACTTTGCAGCTGCTACAATTTTTATTCTGTTTAGCCTTTGAACATAATGCGTAATTAGATAAATACATTAAATTACGTTAAATGCTTAGCTTGATTGTTCAATTAAACAAACGTAAATTATTTCAAAAGTTAAAAATTGTCTCGCTGGATAATTGGGTATCTCAACCAACGAAATATTATACATTAGGTATTCACAATAAAAACTCTGTTGGATCAGACGTTTAATTCAGCGATTGGTATTAAAAATACCTTGTTTGTAACAAATATTTAATTAATCATTTGTAACAACCGCTCTCGTCTTTTTCCAGTATAATTAGCTAAACTGGCCTGACCGGCTATGGTTTACTATATTCGCTCTGAATTTTTTACCTGAAGAAAGTAGTTTATACTAACTTGACAGAATAAATCATCATGTGAAATATTGCACCAAGTTCGTCAAAAACAAATACATACGCGACAGTGCGTCTGGGCGCGTGGCCGATTCTCACTGGTGTCGCCTGTGAACTCACTGTGTCTGTAAGCGTGCTCAAAATGGCGGTTTGTTATATGCGGTCTATCTGTCGGGGGTACCACGCCGCATGTGTAATTTATGCCCTTATACTATTTTCGCCGTATGATGATATCCCTGACAGTTCATAATTGACAATTATAGTGATGCAACGAATCCAATTTAATCGATGGTTTCAAAATATCGGATGTGTTGGCGAAGGAAATGGAATTATATTTACCGATTTTGAATTTTTAAATAAATTCTTAATGAACGGGTTATGGCTAATAAGTTTTAGAATAAAACGCGGTCTTTTGAAAATAATAGTTAAACTATATTAATCATTTACTGCTAGAACTAGACTTTTCTGAACTGATATCAGAATCGGAATCGTATTCTACTGTTATTATTATTTGCAGGTCTCTTATTCGCTCAATGTGGATGTATTGGTCCCATTCCTCCATTATGGTTTAGCGAGTTTTTTCAACGACCTTTCTTTAATTTTCACCGGTTACATATTGACATGCATTCATTGTTTTTTTCGGCATTGTACGTACCAAACAAAAACAACAAAACGAAAAACTTAACAAGAAAACTCAACAAAAACAGCAACAAAAGTCAAAACAAACAAATACGCAACTCAGACGTAACGCAAACACAAACCGCATACAAGGCAGACGCACTCGTACTGATTTAGGTATCTAATTACTTTTTTTTAATTGACTGCTTTGTAATAAAATTGGACATTCTGATTAAGATGACTACTATTGTATTGTATGTCTGTGAGGCGGAACACAGTGAGACTCATATATATATGTATGATCTGAACATTATTGATTTACCTGTAATTCCCTATAAAGTTTATTTGTTCGTGAATGACGTGTATTCATCGATTTTTTGTCGATTCGGTCAATACACTATTGAATGGCGTTCCTTTTCACGCATCAGGCGCTGTAAAGATATATTAATTTAATTTCATTTACTTCATTTATTAACAGTTAATAATTATAACAATAATTTACTTGATTTCGAAACGACAATAGTTTTTTAATAGTTTATTAAATTTTATTTAGCCAGTTTCTTTTTATTTAATTTGAAATAGTATGCGTGACACGGAACGGAACAATAAGAGCTGTCAGGCATATCATCCGAAAGTGAAAATAGTATAGTATAAAATGTCCAGGGATTAATACCTCCGTGGCACTGTGGTATAAGATTTCGGCCCGCAATCTAGAAGTCCTGGGTAGGGCAAAGTGGAATTTTGGATTTTTCAAAACAAAGCCTGGGTTTATTTTAACCAACCCGCATTTGACAAGCATGGTGATGAAGCCAATATCCTTAAGGTGTTCCCTCACCTGGAGCATTGGCCTGTAACGTAACGTTACAGAGTCGAGAATTGCATCAGTGAGGTAGAAGAACCGACCATTACAGTGCGCAAACTGTAATGTTACAGATTCGAACATTAAGTTGGTGGGGGAAATGCACCGAATAATGTTCTAATGAAGTAATGCTAAAATCGAATCTGAAATGTACATTACAGGCGAATGTTCGTCATGTCTGGAAGCACCTTTAAATTGTGGCAAAAACTTTATTTTACTGATGGAGGCCTTTACCCAGCAGTGGGACAGTATAAATTCTAATTACTCACTGACCCATACATTTCCACATTAAATTACAGTTTAAAGATCTTTCTGAAGTTACTTAACCGAATTTAAGTAATTATTTTAATGGGTACAGCTGTACAGTCGCGTACACCCGGGTTGTATTGTGCTTGTGACCCATTTTCCGCACCGGTGTAGGCGGCTAAATCACTCCTCGCTCACAGGACTGTGAAGCAGGGTTGTCGAAAGTTTCTGATTTATAGCACAAAGTAAAGATCTTACAGAAGGACCGCTCTCGCCTTTTCCCAGTATAATTACCTAAACTTGCCTGACCGCCTAGGGTTACTACTATATTCGCTCTGAATTTGTAAAATGATGTAGGTAGGCTTTTACCTATTACCTACTTGACAAAACCCGCCAAAAACAAAATTCATCATTTTTTTTCATCATATGAAAAATTGCACCAAGTTCAACAAAAACAAAAACACTCGCGACAGTGCTACTAGTTGCGTGACCGATTTTCACCAGTATCGCCTGTAAACTCACTGTGACTGTGTCCGTGATCAAAATTGCGGTTTGTTCTAAGTGGATTATCTGTCTGGGGTGCTGTGTCCCATGCGTAATTTGTGTTCATAGGCTAACTCAGTTTTATGATATTTTCCAGCTTATAATATGATCAAATATTTTGATCCGTTAAGTGTAAGTGTTAGGCTTTAAAGTGTGAAGAGCCGCAGGTTTTCCCATTAGCTGTAGCATTTAATTTTCTCCAAGAAAAGGTTGAAAGGGTTTATAGAGTCAAAAAAAAATTCATATTCATATTCATATTCATTTATTCATTGCATTCATGTTGTTACACTTTTATAAGATGGTACATTATGGTGTCCAGGTATTACATGAACCCTGCTAGGGTGTAGCAATATTCAAAATTAATTTAGATTAAATATAGAAAAATCACATCACCAAAATGAAATAAGATTAGAAATAAGTACAATACAAAATTATCAAACATAACTATAAAATTTCAATTAAAATTAAAAATTAAAAACATTAAAAACAAAAATTAAAAATTAAAAACAGGGGATAGCTTATACTTATTCAAAATGAATAAAATAATGGTAATAATATGTGCAATTTATCATGTCATAAAATTTTACGAAATTAATAAATTAAAAATTATACATTTAGGTGGAAACATCAGTGAAAAACTCCTGCAGATCATAATAACATTTTTTTATCAAATGCTTTTTTAATTTGTTTTGAAATTTTCTACTGTTACCTTCTTCCTTTATGCTATCAGGAATTTTATTATATATTTTTATGGCACTTGAGTGGGGTCCTGATTTATGTATTTTTAATTTAGAATTTAGGGAAGCTAGCTTTTGTTTCTGTCTTAAGTTCGATGGTCTTGTGTAAGTAGGGAAAATATGTATGTTCTTTCTGACAAATTTGCAAATCTCAAGCACATAAATTGCTGTGAGCGTTAGGATATTTAAAGCAATAAAATGAGGCCTGCAACTAGTCATATTATCTATGTTAGCTAGTATTCTAATGCAGCTTTTTTGTTTTGTAAACAAGGTATGTACTTCGGTGCTGTTTCCCCATAGTACTATTCCATATGAAAGCCAAGAGTGAGCATGTGCATAGTATGCCATTTTTGCTGTATTTAGGTCAGTAACTTTTTTAAGGTTGTATAGAGCGTATGTGAATCTAGCTAGTTTACTGGAGATATCTGAAATGTGGCTTTTCCAATTCACATGAGTGTCAATGGCAATTCCTAGCAGCGAGAAGTTCTCAACCGTTTCGATTTTGTGGATACCAAAGGAATAATCAATATTAAGCGCTGTTTTTTGATAGGGTCGGAACTGCATTATTTTTGTTTTCTTTAAATTTAAAAGTAAATTATGGTCATTTAACCATGACTCTATACTTGAGAGTGGATAAATTCGGCCATAGGCTTCGTTAACTGCTTGCCATAGTCCTTGTTTGCCACCAACATGGTTAAAAAAGCTGAAAGGGAAGCGAAGAAGGAAGAGTGAAATCATATTTAAATCCTTTTATTCGTAAAAAAAACTCCTCATCGTGATTATGGTGAGATGTAATTTGGAGCGGACAAACTCACCTCTGTCAGTAGCAATTTTTGCCGATTGCGTTATGCGTAGAACTTCCATGTTTCTGCATCATTAAGTTAATCAGACCATATAATTTGGTGATCAGCCTTTCCATCAAACCGTCCTATTTAGGTGCCTCCTTACGGGTAATATTACCCTTTAAGGTAACAACAATACAAGATTCGATTTGCAGTGGCACGTTCAAATACAATACCTTAGAAACTGACGCACGGTTTCATTCAATGTATTGGTCATTGAGCCTTCTGTTCAGCTTATGCTCGAATTTGCACTGTTGCATTTCAAGCGCATATTACCAGTGAATAATGATAGACAACCCTATTCACCCAAAGTAGTCCCACAAGAAATCGACTCTGAATTATATAGGAATCCTTCGCAATCAGTCGGGTTCGAACCCTGGCGCTCTGGGGCTGTGACAAAAACAAGGATAGTTCGAAGGTGCGATGTTCGGGTTTTGTGATGCCATTCAGTAGTTGCTTGGTCAATTTAATTAATTGTCCATTCTATTCGTTCAGTAGCAATCCGAAGTTTTTTTATTATTCAAATGCTTACTATGTTATCTGTTAAAAGTTGATAGATGTAAAAGTAAACCAACTAATATTATTGATTTAGGGTGCTTGTTTTTTATCATTACTAATATTATGTTGGGGAAAAAGTCTTTTCGCATATAGTGTGTATGAACTTGTAAGAAAATCTCTTTGGCTATATTATTTGTATCTGGCTGGTTTTTTGTATCATTAATAGTTTAAATTTTAAAGAAGACAATTCCAAATTCAAAATAGGAAAATGTGTGATTTTCATTTTTTTTCTTACTGTCAAGATGAGTGAATCTAACGAAGAAATTCAATACATTTTAAAATTTTACTACCATAAGGGTAAAAATGCAACGCAAGCCGAGAAAAAAATTTGCGATGTTTATGGACCTAATGCAGTGTATATGAGAGTAGCACAAATTTGATTTAAGCGTTTTCAATCCGGAAATTTTGATGTCAAAGATACAAAGTGGAGCAATATCGGCATATCAGTAGTTACGACGTAGCTGAAGAACTGGGAATTGACCACAAAATAGTTTTGGCGCATTTGAAAAAAACTGTGTGCACAAAAAAGCTCGATATTTGAGTACCTCACGAGCTTACTGAATGAAACCTAATGAACCGTGTACTCATTTGTGATTCTTTATTACGACGTAATGAAACCGAACCATTTTTGAAGAAGCTGATAACTGGTGATGAAAAGTGGATCACGTACGACAAGAACGTGCGAAAAAGGTCGTGGTCGTAGGCCGGTCAGGCTTCACAGACTGTGGCAAAACCCGGGTTAACTCGCAACAAGGTGATGCTATGTGTGTGGTGGGTTTGGAAGGGCATTATTCGTTATGAGCTGTTACCACCAGGCAGGACCATCGATTCTGAACTCTACTGCAAACAACTGATGGGATTAAAGCAAGAAGTTGAGAGAAAGATTAACGGAATTAATCAACAGAAAGGGTGTGATTTTTCATCATGATTACGCTAGACCTCACACATCTTTAGCCACTCAGCAAAAATTAAGAGAGTATAACGTTCGAAACAGGTGGAAATCTGAAGGTGTAAGGTCAGAAATAGTACTGACCTTACACTTTCAGATTTCCACCTGTTTCGGTCTCTTCAGAATTATTTAGGCAGTGTCAGGTTAACATCACGAGAGGACTATCAAAACCACTTGTTGCGGTATTTTGATCAGAAGACTCAAAATTCCTATAGAAATGTCTACAAGATGGCGAAAAGTAATCGAACATTATAGCACCTACATTCTTTAGTTAAATGTAAATAAACTATGTTAAAAAATGTTTTGAATTTTCTTAAAAAATGCGAAGAAACTTTTTCCGTAACCTATTATTTAAATTTTCATTAAATAGGAAAAAATTGTTTGATTGTTTGTATTAAATAGGTTCCGAAACTACTGGACCGATTCGAAAAATTCTTTCACTAATATAAAGCTACATTAACAGGAAGTGTCAAAGGCTATTTTTTTTAAATTAGACCCTTTTTAAACGGAAAAGACAGCCAAGGCGTTCTTATCGTAAACACTAGAGTTGCTGCCTTAGCCCTAATGCTTAATTGATATATACATCATAACTATCAATAGGCCAGAAAGAAAACCGAGTTCAACCAGTCCTCACTTTGTTAGAGAACCGTGTAAGAGTTGACAAGTTTCTAAGTTCTTTGACAACACAGAGAACGAAGATAGACAAGAATCTGTGGTCATCTTAGGAATGAACCACTTATGTGAACATTTTTGTCTTGAATGTGCCTTATTTTTAAATTACATAATTGTAAACAACGGTAAAAAAATATATGTAGGATTTGAATGATGAATGGAACGGAACGACAGTGTGACGTATGAATGAGTGAAGGAGAAAGACTGATCTGAGGTATGTACGGGAGTGAAAGAGAACGATTGTGAACAGATTGTTCTGGAAGGAGGGAAAATACAGTTAGTGTGCAAAAGAAGTCGTAGTTGTGCTCATTATCTCTGCTCATCTGCTGTAGTACTAAGTAAGATTTTTTAAGACGGAAATAAAAGTGTGTTTGTCCGAAATCCTCGAGTTTCATTGAAGAAAACATCCCACATATATATTCAGTATTTTTCAAGATTCTTCTGGAAGCAATCTCTGAGCTTGAGGTAGAGTCACATCACATTACATTAATGAGTATATTTATAATTACAGTATTACTATATTTTCGTTGAGGTAACTTTTTTTTTCTGTGATGAACCGTCATAAATGCTTTTAAAAGCTTACTTCAATAAGTATTTTTTCTTTCTTTAATTATTACTTTTCCGAATACCACCTCCCTGTATCACCCTCATTGCCCCACTTTAGTGCTTCCCTTATTTTACTTCTTAGGGACGCCCCTATTTAAGTGTGTTTCTAAATGGTGAAAAAGTTTCTTATTATTTTCAATAGCATCCTCATCATTATTACCTTTATTTGACCACAACATCCACTGCTGAAAATAGGCCTCGCAACCGCCACCAGAACCATCTGACTGATTAGTGTCTTCCAACCTAACGCTTAGGCATCCCACACCTACTTTTTTAATCCTCATATAATCGTATACCATTCGAGACTAAGCACATAAACTTGCCACTCTTGCCAGTCATCCATAAAGCGCATTTATGACGTTAACGCGTTGCAGCCCACACTGACCCAGTTCTGATAGGCACTCCTAGTCTATATAGACTCCCTCGTTTATGGGCGACGTATGTCACTCTCGGCAGGACGTGGCTTGGATCAAGCTTGTTGTTCTAAGTTAGGCTTAAAGCGATATAAAACTCAGGCTGCGTGGGAATCCTACGATAGCTTTTAATAATAAATATAAATCATAAATAAAAACCACAATATTATTAAAACAATAGCAATAATCTGAAGATCTATCGACCTACATAAAAGAGGAGTTTTGGCCGATAGGTGTTATTTACCGGCGCTTTCGAGGTTTTTGTTTTTCGCTTTCGACGTCGGTTACCGGACACCATGATGAGTCGCACGTCGCCGATGAACCATACGTGTGTGAATTAAATATTGTGTTATATGTATGTTCGTTTTAAGTTATTTATTTGTGGGACAATTATGTTTAGTTTTGATCTTTAAATGTAATTTGTTGCCTGAAAATAAATGATTAAGATTATGATTATGAATAGTTGATTATAATCTACGAGTACGTTAGTACCATTAAAATGTCAAGTTGTTAAGAACTAGGTGTCCGTTAGCAGTTTCTGTCGCGTGAGCCTAATTTAAAAAAATATAGCCTATGTCACTTCTTGCTAATGTAGCTTTAGATTGGTGGAAGATTTTTTAAATCGGTCCAGTACTTTCGGAGCCTATATATTACACAAACAAACATAAAAATATTTTTTTCCTCTTTAGAATATTAGTATACATATAGATATTTAGCCCCGCTAAGAAAAAAATATTTTTAGGGTCAAAAATTTTGGCTATCTAAAGGTAAAAAAAACTAGAAAAATCTATCTTTAGATATGAAAAACAAGCATTGTAAAATGCTAAAATAATCAAAAGTAATATATCTTAGAATAATAACTTAAAGAAGGATAGTCTTCATACAACCGCCCCGTCAGAAATGAAGCACTAATCCGATCCACACATGCGTGCCTATTACTTGCTTACGTGCGGCGCGCTTTGGCATTGAATATTGCGGAGCTGTAATGAACACTGCAAAGCGGTCCGTTTGGAGCCATTTATGGCTCCAATTAAGGTGCTTTAAAATGGGCGAGCGGACTTGGTTTCTTTATGTAATTATTCTAAGAGTCTTGTCTATGTTCTCTCCCAACCTATGCAAAAAAGTCATCTAAATTAATGTAGCAGATTAGGCGCGAAAACGTTTTGTTTTTTCGTATGATATTAAGTAGCATGGATGAATTAACGGTATCATCAATGTGACAATTTGAAACCTTTGAATTCGATCATTGAAAGATAGAAAGTAACTTAAGTAAGTAAGTAGATAGCCCTAAGCATTTATTTATACAGAAAAAAATAATTAATATATACAGCACAGTGAAAATTAAAAAGAAAACCTGAAAATAAATATAACTAAAAACTTACTAAGAAAATTTTGCACCTGTGGTAAGGATATATAAGATAAGATAGAAAGTAGAAAAAATCGACCTGAACCTCAATAATGCTCAAGCGGGACTCGAACCTGTGTCTTCAATGATCCGGGTATCTGCGCTCCTGAGCTGTAGAGGCCATTATCAGACCTGGCGAATATGTGCGTTGTTTCATCAATTCTTCTGCGATAAAGGTAAGACCCGAAACTTCTATCATTTAGTTTATAAAAAAAAATTCTAACGTTTAACAAACGACAACAGCCGGGAAAAGTGATCCCTGACTAAGTATTATGTGTTTTGTGACTACTCTGTAATTTCAATTATGTTGAGCAAACAATGTCGGAATGAGTTACTATCAAGTTTCTCGCTGGAGTCTTTTTGGCAGGAAGATTCTAATCGAGAGATGGGCCAGTTTTTTTAATTCTTTATCTAGACTAATATTTTAAAATAGTAAGATTCGATTTTTTGTTTGCAATCTGTGTGTGTGTGTGTGGATTACCCTAAAAACTACTGGACGGATTTTCAAAAATCGTTCACTATTATGAACAGCCATTACAGCATGTAACATTATATTTAATGTTTGTATTATATTTTAATGTTTAAGCTTTATTTTAGCTTGACAAATAGTCGTAAGTTAGTATAAAACAAATCCCTAGCTGTCTCGATAATCATATTTTTTTTCTTCACTTACCAATGGATTTCATAGTTACTAGGTAAAGAAAAATTTTTTACCGGTACCTACCCGGTAACCCATCACAGCTACTTGCTATAAAAAAACTTTGACAACTTTCGACCTATGAATAACTTTTTATCAACTAACGCTTTTCGACTGTAAGTGAAATGCTCTCTTAGACCCCTACATTCCATAAGGAACCTACATGCCAAATTTCAGCTCTCTACGCCCAGTTTCGGCTTTGCTTGACGTCAGTCACTGGGGTGCTCACTTGGTCTTCAGTAACGAAGCACTTTGAAGCTATTGATCTGAGTTTCAGCCTTAGCAAGGTTGCATAACATCCGCCAGTAAGGTTGGCCATTAGCCTTACAAAATCCTGTCATATAATTCGCATTGAGCTTGCGCATGCTATGGCTCGTTCGACCTCATAGTTAAGGTGATTGATACCAATGATGTTTTAGGCACAAGAACTTAGCATCATACACAAAGGAACAAATAAACGTGATTTTATGGACACTTTTTCCTCAGATACAATGTATTTCCACTCCCTTTACTTACATTCCTGACGACTTATTCTATGCAGGAGTATTTTGAAAGTGTTTAAATTGATTCTTGATTCTTGATTGATTTGACGACCGACTTGGTGTAATGGTTAAGAAGTTGGCTACTACACCAGAGGTCGCGGGTTCGATCCCCGCACAGTACAAACATTTGTGTGCATGAACATGTCTGTTTGTACTGGTCTGGGTGTCTCCTATGTATAGTAAGTATGTATTTACAAAAGAAAATGTATTTAAGTATGTTTATCCGTTGTCTAGTATCCCATAACACAAGCTTTAATTAGCTTACTTAGGGGCTAGATGGCGCTGTGTGGAATAATGTCCAGGGATTTATTATTATTATTATATTATTATTCCTCCCTTTTCAATTGAATGACGTGCACTCAACGGTTTGCTGCGCTTTTTTTGGTCCGCACCGCTGTGTGGCACGCTCTCCCTGCGTCTGTCTTTCGGATACAACAACCTTGGTTTCTTCCAGGCCAGAGTGAAGAGGCATTTTCTAGGTAAACGTGTACCACCATCGGCTTCGTTATCGCTCACCACTAGGCATGTCCATTAAGTTAGCAGAGCAAAGTCAGCAGAAAAAAAAAGTAATTATGTGAAAATTATAAGCTAATTACAAGCTAATGAATTGCCCTCATATAAAATTTTAAGCTTCTTTTTTTTTAAAAAAAAACGTGCTCTGCTGGTTTAAGCAAAAGTTAGCAGAGCACCATAGCCAAATTTACTGGAAAACATTCAATGGACTCAAAAATATCGGGCAGATTACAAGCTAATTAATTGCCCTCATATAAAATTTTGAGTTTCTTTTTTTTAAAAAAAAACGTGCTCTGCTGGCTTAAGGAATAGTAAGCAGAGCAACATTGCATAATGTTATATAGAAGAATGAGTTCTTAATAAACAGATACCGATTTATTAACGAGCTAATTACGAGCTAATTAATTGCGTTTAGCGTGAATTAATTGCTCTTTCATTTTTTGTTTTACTTACATGCTCTGCTGGATTTAGTCAATGTTAGCAGAGCAAGTTTGCAAACTGAAATAAAAACATCTTTCTTAGCATAAAACTTGACTAGTTATAATGTGAAAATTATAAGCTAATTACAAGCTAATTAATTGCCCTCATATAAAATTTTAAGCTTCATTTTCTTTTAAAAAAAAAACGTGCTCTGCTGGTTTAAGAAAAAGTTAGCAGAGCACCATAGCCAAATTTACTGGAAAACATTCAAATTGACTTACAAATATCGGGCAGATTACAAGCTAATTAATTGCCCTCATATAAAATTTTAAGCTTCTGTTTTTAAAAAAAAAACGTGCTCTGCTGGCTTAAGGAATAGTAAGCAGAGCAACATTGCATAATGTTCTATAGAAGAATGAGTTTTTAATAAACAGATACCGATTTATTAACGCTAATTACGAGCTAATTAATTGCGTTTAGCGTGAATTAATTGCTCTTTCATTTTTCGTTTTACTTACATGCTCTGCTGGATTTAGTCAATGTTAGCAGAGCAAGTTTGCAAACTGAAATAAAAACATCTTTCTTAGCATAAAACTTGACTAGTAATTATGTGAAAATTATAAGCTAATTACAAGCTAATGAATTGCCCTCATATAAAATTTTAAGCTTCTTTTTTTTAAAAAAAAAAACGTGCTCTGCTGGTTTAGGCAAAAGTTAGCAGAGCACCATAGCCAAATTTACTGGAAAACATTCAAATCGACTTAAAAATATCGGGCAGATTACAAGCTAATTAATTGCCCTCATATAAAATTTTGAGCTTCTTAAAAAAAAAGTGCTCTGCTGGCTTAAGGAATAGTAAGCAGAGCAACATTGCATAATGTTATATAGAAGAATGAGTTCTTAATAAACAGATACCGATTTATTAACGAGCTAATTACGAGCTAATTAATTGCGTTTAGCGTGAATTAATTGCTCTTTCATTTTTTGTTTTACTTACATGCTCTGCTGGATTTAGTCAATGTTAGCAGAGCAAGTTTGCAAACTGAAATAAAAACATCTTTCTTAGCATAAAACTTGACTAGTTATAATGTGAAAATTATAAGCTAATTACAAGCTAATTAATTGCCCTCATATAAAATTTTAAGCTTCATTTTCTTTTAAAAAAAAAACGTGCTCTGCTGGTTTAAGAAAAAGTTAGCAGAGCACCATAGCCAAATTTACTGGAAAACATTCAAATTGACTTACAAATATCGGGCAGATTACAAGCTAATTAATTGCCCTCATATAAAATTTTAAGCTTCTGTTTTTAAAAAAAAAACGTGCTCTGCTGGCTTAAGGAATAGTAAGCAGAGCAACATTGCATAATGTTCTATAGAAGAATGAGTTTTTAATAAACAGATACCGATTTATTAACGCTAATTACGAGCTAATTAATTGCGTTTAGCGTGAATTAATTGCTCTTTCATTTTTCGTTTTACTTACATGCTCTGCTGGATTTAGTCAATGTTAGCAGAGCAAGTTTGCAAACTGAAATAAAAACATCTTTCTTAGCATAAAACTTGACTAGTAATTATGTGAAAATTATAAGCTAATTACAAGCTAATGAATTGCCCTCATATAAAATTTTAAGCTTCTTTTTTTTTAAAAAAAAAACGTGCTCTGCTGGTTTAGGCAAAAGTTAGCAGAGCACCATAGCCAAATTTACTGGAAAACATTCAAATCGACTTAAAAATATCGGGCAGATTACAAGCTAATTAATTGCCCTCATATAAAATTTTGAGCTTCTTAAAAAAAAAGTGCTCTGCTGGCTTAAGGAATAGTAAGCAGAGCAACATTGCATAATGTTCTATAGAAGAATGAGTTCTTAATAAACAGATACCGATTTATTAACGAGCTAATTACGAGCTAATTAATTGCGTTTAGCGTGAATTAATTGCTCTTTAATGTTTCGTTTTACTTACATGCTCTGCTGGATTTAGTCAATGTTAGCAGAGCAAGTTTGCAAACTGAAATAAAAACATCTTTCTTAGCATAAAACTTGACTAGTAATTATGTGAAAATTATAAGCTAATTACAAGCTAATTAATTGCCCTCATATATAATTTTAAGCTTCTTTTTTTTAAAAAAAACGTGCTCTGCTGGTTTAAGAAAAAGTTAGCAGAGAAAGATGTTTTTATTTCAGTTTGCAAACTTGCTCTGCTAACATTGACTAAATCCAGCAGAGCATGTAAGTAAAACGAAAAATGAAAAAGCAATTAATTCACGCTAAACGCAATTAATTAGCTCGTTAATAAATCGGTATCTGTATATTAAAAACTCATTCTTCTATAAAAAATTATGCAATGTTGCTCTGCTTACTATTCCTTAAGCCAGCAGAGCACGTTTTTTTTTTTTAAAAAAAAGAAGCTCAGAATGTTATATGGGGGCAATTAATTAGCTTGTAATCTGCCCGATATTTTTAAGTCGATTTGAATGTTTTCCAGTAAATTTGGCTATGGTGCTCTGCTAACTTTTTCTTAAACCAGCAGAGCACGTTTTTTTTAAAAAAAGAAGCTTAAAATTGTTTAAGAGGGCAACTAATTAGCTTGTAATTAGCTTATAATTTTCACATAATAACTAGTCAAGTTTTATGCTAAGAAAGATGTTTTTATATCAGTTTGCAAACTTGCTCTGCTAACATTGACTAAATCCAGCAGAGCATGTAAATAAAACGAAAAATGAAAGAGCAATTAATTCACGCTAAACGCAATTAATTAGCTCGTAATTAGCTCGTTACTAAATCGGTATCTGTTTATTAAAAACTCATTCTTCTATAGAACATTATGCAATGTTGCTCTGCTTACTATTCCTTAAGCCAGCAGAGCACGTTTTTTTTTTTTTAATTTTATATGAGGGCAATTAATTAGCTTGTAATTAGCTTATAATTTTCACATAATTACGTTTTTGTTCTGCTGACTTTGCTCTGCTAACTTAATGGACATCCACTAGGCGACTGAGGACAAACGCTACCCACTTAAAAATATATATCCAGTTTTGAAAAATTAAATGAGAAAACTAAACAGCGTTACCATTCTAATTATTAACTAAGATCTACTTTATGGGACTGGGCTGGATACGTCTCTAGAACTCCCGCGACAGTAGTCTTTCTTCAGAGAATCAGCAATGTCCTGGCAGACCAAGACGCAGATGGCGCGATGAATCGGATGCCTACGCGGAGAGCTGTACCCCTAAGTATCCCCACCATGAGTTTCCCATAGTTATACTACCGCAACTATCGAATATCGGCGCCGTATCGATATCCCATACAAAAACAGCAGACGTCATTGTCATCGACGTAAACTCTTGGTACTGGCCTGAAGAGATTCCAGATCGACTGGCATGGAAGGGGAAGAGAGACCTTTTCTCAGCAGTGGGAGCCTAATGGCTGATTCAGATTAATTGGATTAGCGTTATTTTTGTAATCATAAAGTTGGAAATTGTTCTTTTGCTTTTTGAAACAACATTTGAACTAATTATTCAACTGTAACCATTATATATTCAAATATAATCATGTGCAGTTGCAGTTGGAATATTTCGATCAATTCATTAAATTAAACATTAAAGTTGGTGAATTCTATCCGATAGCAGAATATTGAAATACTCCACAATAATATTATGGTCGATATATAGAGAGAGTTATCTAGATCGTTGTGGTTTAGTAGAGGACACAACCAGGGTTGCGTAGGGTTAAACCTTATGCAAACTTGACATTCCCCACCATATTGATATTTCACTACTAGAGGTAGATTATTGTTTGATCAACATTAAATTAAAAAACAGTAATTAATCAGAAATAGCATAATTAAAGAACGTTGTGGTTTGATAGAAGATATGGTCACAAAAATTTAGATTAGGATGGTAATGGTTTGGGCTTGAGGAAAGAATGCATTCGAAGGATATTAGAAAGGTTCATGTCAGAATACAAATAATCGATGAGCATTCATGAAAGGATTAATAAGAGTGGAAGAAGCGCAAGAGGTGTGTCAGGATCTTAGAGATGTGATCTCTATGACCCTGACACACTCTACCTACCCCGTTCGGAAAAAGGTTTGATGGTTTGTATGTATGTAACTAACTAATTAAAAAGCTTGCTATAAGTAGTAACTGATTTTGCTGTGAAAAAAATAGGCTACGCTGACATGTGAACTAAATATACGATAAGGCATGAACGATAAGGAAAAAAACTTAAGATTTATCAACCAAATGGAGATAGGATCCCAGAATGTTGGCTGCGTTTTCTCGATGAAAACGGTTAGATGGTATAAATTGAAGTTAACAAAGAAACCATAAACCATAATTAATTTCTTTCACAACCAACTTTTAGCTATGAACCAAAAACTTAGCAAATTATGAGGGAAAAAAGAATACCAAACTTTATTAAATTAAAAAACCTGTACGTCGTTAACAAACGACAAGGAAGCGAAGAAGAGAATTCATTTATACAATTGTTTGTGAAGGAGAGCTTTTTTGAACTTTTTAATTATAATTATGGCACGATCTCAGACAGAATTAAAGTCATCTATTGTGAGCTTTGCGTTTGAAATTGCAATTATTTTTGTATCATAACACGGTGGTGTGACTTTTGCGTCTTAAGATGTGTAATTCTTCTTTCATTATAAACTAGGTTTTGCTTGCGACTTTGTTCACGTTTTTTTTCGTTCCCGTATTAATCTCGCATTAAGAGCGTCTGCGTCGTGGCCTAGGAGTTAAGTACCCCAACTCGGATCGCTGATCGTGGGACCTCACGAGTTCAAATCTGGCCGGAACTAAAAACTTTGCTTTAAATTTCCGGCTAACTCTCCGGTGATGGAAAACATCGATAAAAATCTCACCATCTGCCACTTTGGGTTCTAATAACATAAGTGAAAATTGGCCTTGTGGGTGTTCCGTTCACCATGACGGCAACAGTCACTTGCCACTGACCACGCTCTGTTATGGAGTCGTGATGGTATGTGTGTAATCCTCTCTCATGCTCTCTTACACTTCCCAAGGAACCTACATACCAAAAAAAGGGCGGCGAACTTCCATGTAATTTCAGACCTCTACTTACAGGCCGCGTACATGAAATAAATCGGTTGATGTTTTTAGAACTACGCTAGACTAACATAAAAGTTAATTGTTTTAACTCTTTCAAAGCTGGGGTTAAAAAGATAGGTATGAGAGGAGAGGAGAGGAGGTATAGAGGTTATAATTTTAACTGTTGATTTTCATTTATTTTTTAACACTAAGGACACTGATGCTTACACATCAGTCAGATTTGGTCAGACGTAAGCGGTGACATGTTTGAGCGTTCCACTTTCGCGTTTTGGAGGCTGTTTTGCTACGAGTAGATATGTGTTATTATAGTGACACAATGCAACGTACATTTCCGCATTTGGTCTGACTAGGCAAGGTTTCATGCACAAGTGTTCCGTTCCGGAGAATTGCGCAGATGACTGCGTCGCGGGAACGTGGACTACGTGCCCTTGCAGACGGGACAGCGTCCGTGCGACGGGTCCCGTCGCGTGTGTACGTGCGGGCTTGTTCAACAGTCAACAGCGCTTAATGATACGTGCAATGGGCCCCATCCACTCTACACCATCTCCATCCCATGCAAAGGCGCACTGCGAGGTTGTTAGTATGACCGCGCTCTTCTTCAACTATGCGGCTAGCATCAGTGAGCGACACGAGCGATCTGTCACCTGTGGCCCTTATTACATCATCACAAACTATAGAACTAGACAAAGAACAAAAGAAGTACATTTCTGGTGTACATAAATTAAGTTTGTTTAGCTCAGTGAAAGGCTAAATAATAAAATACTCGTAATATCCTAAAATGGCTTCACTCCCTTGTACTACTTATAGTCTACTAGGACCCTTCTCCATATAGAATCAGGTACTTGAAGTTTTACCCAATCATCACACTCTAAACAAGCAACGGTCAGCAGTTGCAGCTGCTCTTCTTATTGTTGAAAGAGCTATTTGACTGTTTTTTTTATTTGTTTGCTGGGTTTTCAATTTGATTTTGTACTTCTGCAACAGGTGGTGCAGCAGGTAATTCTGGAGGGCTACGTTCTCTTACAGTTTGATTATTTGATGACCGCAGGGTCGTTGAACCTCAATTTGATTTTGTTACTGGCCATTGACTGCTGCACGCTGTGCTTCTAACCAACCTGGTATGCACACTTCATCCGTGGGTTGAATCAGAAATAATATTGCTTAAAATGTTAGAAATAAATTTAGACAAATTTACAAGGCGAGGGTGGATGGAGCGGTTGAAAGGGGAAGGCTTAGACGGACGTACTTAGGACAAGTCCAAGACGTGCTCAGAAAAGTTCAGGTCAGGAGCACTCATAATCGACGAGCATGTATGAAAGGATTAATGAGAGTGGAAGAAGCGCAAGAAGTGTGTCAGGACTGTAGCAAGTGGAAAGATGTGGTCTCTGCCTACCCCGTTGGGAAAAAGGCGTGATGGTATGTATGTATGTATGTATAATGTTAGTAAGTGATGAATCCAAAAACCACTTTTTACAATGGGAAGGCAAAGAAGTATGTGCCCATACAGCCTTTTTATCAGTTTACTTCGCATTATAATGCATTCAAAATACAGGTAAATACATTCAAATGTTTATTTAAAGAATTTTTATTTATTCAAATTAGGTCAAAACAGTTGACATATAACTTAACTCATAACTTACCATAACACAAATTGAAAATAGAATTGAGTGCAGTAATTGAAAACTTCTGCGTAGATTGGAATATACTCTTTCAGGAAATAAAACCGTTTAGTTTTTGCACTTTTTGTTGCACTACAGAAAAGTTTTGTTTTATTGAAATCGGGAATAATTTATCTTTGATTCTTTAAAAATCACGATTTCATGGAAATAAATTCAACAAATTTACCTCTATTTATTTAACATGTTTTCGTTTGGTAACGTTTTTGTTAAAATGCAGTTTCCGCCGCCCTTCTTTCAGCTTAGCAGCTATAGTCACGTTTTGTTCACAACAAGCTTTTAGTTTACACAAATACAAAATATTTATTTCAGTATCTTACAATATACTTGTTTGTTACAAGGTTTGGAGTCTCCTTTTAAGCAAACAATTTGCTTACACCATCATCTTCTTTCAGAAAATACTTTTTTAAACAAAAGCTTCAAATTAGCCTACCTATGCCATAATTATATTAGTGACGACTATCTCTAAAATAGGTTGTCGGCGACAAACCGCTGCGTCTGCTTCATTTACATTTTAATTGCCCGAATAATTACAGCCTAAAGGCCTGTTACTTTTAATTTCACTTTTAGATCAGTATTTTAAAACGAATTTTTGATTTTATAAAAGAGGGGAGCAAAGGAGTTATAAGTTAACTTATGGAAAATAATCTCTTCCGTCGTTTGGCGTTTGATAACATTTTAAGTGCGAGAAGCTATTATAGGGTGGATGGATTTACATTATCGTCTGCGTGGAACCCAGTGATTACAAGGTGTAAGCCGCGAATTGAACCATCTCGAAAAAACCTGGACACTGTGAGTGTAGTTTGCCGACCTGACTACTGACGTGAATATTCTAAATGCGCGGGTGGATGAAAATCTTTCGCCGCGCCCACTCAGACGACGCCGTGCACCACCAGTCCGCTCGTGACCACGATGACATGCAATTGTCATCGAAACGTCGAGATAAAATAGGTAAATCCATTTACCATAAAATTAATTTCGTTGCATAAACCCGATAAGGTTTAAAAATAAATAAATAAATATGCGCCAGACAACACACCTCTTGTAATGGTCTCGAAGTAGGGATTACTATCCCTGTGTTTCTAGGTACCACACAAGGAAATAAGCCAGGGGCGTCTCCCAGCACACCCAGAAAAGTCCATTCAGAAAAGATCGTTTCCAGAATTGACCCGACCGGGAATCGAACCCGGGACACTACGGAAATCGAGGCGAGAAACCGTGCTACAGCGCACTACGCCAACTGTGTCGTCCAATGTTAAAAATTGTTTGGCGTTTGGTTGTTACGTTTATACTCCTAAGCAAACCGTGAATCTGACTTTTTTTTGTCAAACTAAGGCCCCATCCAAGAGCAAAATTCTAATTTCCTTCTGACATTCTAAATTCAAAACTGTATGGGACTGTCATCTAGTCAATTAGATTACACGAGTGTCTAAGGGTGTTTCTAATATAGTGCGGATTTTATCACGCAGGCGGGTTTGCCCCGCACGCGCGATACCCGCGAGGGTACTGTTCATACAAGTATTTATTGTGAAACGGCATTTCGTTCGGGAGGGGAGGGGAATCCCGCCTGCGTAAAAAAACGTAATAATAACAAGGTCAATAACATTTTTGAATCTTACATGTTAAAAGTAAAGTAAAGTATAGTAGCAATTTGGTATTGGTTAGAGCCTTCATAATGACGATTATGTACACTAAAATATTTCGTCAAAACCATTTCCTTCATTTGATCAGATCTTGCGGTGTAATAAAATTTTAAGAGCTAAGTATTACATTCATACTGAAAACACGGTTCTGTTTAATTAAATTAAGTATTACTGTACAAGTTCTTCAGCACTGATTACAACCCTAAACTTGAGTTACGACTGTAGATACAAAGTATTAATTTAATTGAAATTTACATCAAAAGGTGGTTGTAAGGTGCGAATAGTAAAATACTTAGATACTGGAAAACTAACGAATTTTGGCGTGAAATCATTAGACAAAACAAGGAAACCTTTATGGTGTGGTACAAGAATAATTATAATATTCAAAATCAGGAATTTAATAGTTGTTTTGACTTCTGCAAATTGATTTCAAATTACCCTAAACTACCTCTTAAATTAGTGAATTTTTATTATTGGCACGTAGAAAGTCCCTAGGATCGGGTTAATTTTTTCTAGTTTCTATCTTTACCTCTTAAATTATACTAACGGTAGTTTTAAGTTTATCACAGAATAACAGTTTTTTGTATTTAACCGAAATGCTGCGGTATACCAACTTATCTTATTTCCTAGACCTAGAACTGCCCGAAATAAATAAAAATGGCAAAACAACGGGTAAAAATAAGTACTAGGTATGAGCCTTTATCTAACTAGATAAAGGCTCCTACCGGTAGTAGTACCAGTAAAGTATTTAAAATCAGTATAGCTCTTTGAATGTTTTAATGCGGCGTTACGGTCAGCTGCAGGCTAAGTGCCACTGTGCCATGAAGACGTAACTGCATAGACGCAAATCTATTATAATACGCTTGCTTGTAGCTTTCAGACGAACTGCATTTTATCGGCTTCGATATCACTTATAACAATTCTGACCACTCGGAAATAAATAATAAATAAATAAATAAATATGCGCCAGACAACACACCTCTTGTAATGGTCTCGAAGTAGGGATCAATATCCCTGTGTCACGAGGTACCACACAAGGAAATCAGCCAGGGGCGTCTCCCAGCACAGCCAGACCAGAGTCAATTCAGAAAAGATCGTTTCCTGAATTGACCCGGGAATCGATCCCGGGACACTACGGAATCGAGGTGAGAAACCGTGCTACAGCGCACTACGCCAATCGTGTCGTTTTATGTTCTGTATGTGAACAGCAAGCCAGTGCACAGTGTGTCAAAACTTCACTGTCGGAAACGTAGGGATTTCATTCATCATACCTGAAATAAATGCAAGACATAATGACATAATTTTTGTAAAAGATACAGTAAGGCAATGATTTCCATTTTTTGCTATGGAAACGCAACTCAGTTGTTTATTGCTGCCAATACGGCCACCCTGAAGCCACTACAGATGTCATCCTGATGCCTCGTCTGTAAAAGTAGCATTCATAAACGCGTAAAGTTTTTTTTTTGATAGTAAAGAAACACCCAGTGTGATGTATGTAACCTATGGAAAAAATTGACGATTAAAATACTCGAGACAATATACTGAAGTTTTACTCACTATGGGGCTTACAGCAAGCCCATTATGTCGAATACTTACCCAGGGCACCCTGCGGAATCTCTTCCATGCTCATCACCAAATCCACACCAGGTTGAGAGACTCTCGAAGTCTGTCACAAATGAAGGTTTTCTCTGCGGCTACATAGCTTCGTCCCGTGGACAGTGGCACTACGTGAGTGAAAATTAAAAGTTTAAACTTTTTCTTTATGCTTATAACTTGTACCAATTTGCAGCATTTACCCTCGTCAGCGGTCAAACTTCACGGCACAAAACTCTGTCCTCAGCTTGTCCTATTTGTTTTAATTAAAATAACTCCTTTATGAAAGTTTCGTCTTTATTAAAACAAGCCATACCTGAATATTCTTGCCGCCTCTGTGACTCGTTGGTAAAATTTTATGCGACGCGGTTGAAATTTGAATATTGTTGGGCGAGCAAGACAGCTATTTTTCATAGTTGCACCTTATTTAAACGGTTTAGTTTCAGAATTAGCAGTTTTTCTCAATCTGTAATTAAATTGATATTTGAGTCGGGAGTCGATGCGAGGCCAGTACGACTACCAGTTGCCACTTTAAATTTACATTATCGTTCGCGTAAAAAAATGCATGTATGTAATGGTGTTTATGCCCATCTCTAACATATTTCGCAGCAGATTGTAAATTTGTACGAAATACTACGTGGTCCTTACTCAATTCTTGTTATAACTTCCCTACTGCTACACTGAACTCGAGAAAAAAAAGCCAAAGTCAGTACTGTCAAACTGAAAGTGTTTACAGTTGAAGTTTACAGAGAAGAAAATAGTTATAAGAATCCCGCAAAGTATGCTTTTCTTTAATTATTGTAGCTTTTAAAATGTTGTGCATAAGTAGTGTATTCTATGGAAAATTAATACAAATGGATAAATTGCGCTTATTTAAAAGGACTTGGCTTCATAGTAAAGTTTTCAGTAGAGGGATTCGGTACAATTTATTATTGTTTCAGCATGGGAATTAGGCGTTATGCTTAGATTTTTATAATTGATTCTTCATTTAATAAATAAGTAATGAGCTATAATAAGTTCAAACATCTTCTTAGTGTAAATCTGATTAATAATATTAATTTAATTAATAATCATATTTTCCGATCGTTAGTGAAAACTCATGAAAACCCCATTCCTGGACGTTTGACCACCTTTGCATGTCGCGTGTTATGTAGTGTAACGTATGTGTGTGTACATGGATAGTAATCAGACATAAATAATTTCAATTTCAGCGCACTCAATGCCCCCCGTAAACATAGCATCATACACACAGATTAGCTCGTGTACAATATGCATCGTTATCAGTCTGAAATCCCGTGAACAGTGATAAGAGATAAGGCACACTTCGCCGAAATTTAGAACCGTACAGGCGCGCCAAAAAGGTTTGACTTGAAATACGTTACGACAAATCAATGATTCAGAGAGAGTATTTGGTCGTTCCTCATTCACTCAGTCCTGCCTCGGTCCAGAATCGTACGATCAGGATTTCCAACGATTTCAAGCTGACAAGTGACTTGAACTGGTAAGCCTCAGACAACACGTCGATTCCCTCTTGCGTGTTTCACGGCATATACAACGGGTTTTTGTTATAAAGAATGTTTGTTATGATGCCCACGGCTACTTTCTGTCACCGTACTGTTCGTAGTCAACATGGCGTTCTGCTTACACCATCATCTTCTTTCAGAAAATACTTTTTTAAACAAAAGCTTCAAATTAGCCTACCTATGCCATAATTATATTAGTGACGACTATCTCTAAAATAGGTTGTCGGCGACAAACCGCTGCGTCTGCTTCATTTACATTTTAATTGCCCGAATAATTACAGCCTAAAGGCCTGTTACTTTTAATTTCACTTTTAGATCAGTATTTTAAAACGAATTTTTGATTTTATAAAAGAGGGGAGCAAAGGAGTTATAAGTTAACTTATGGAAAATAATCTCTTCCGTCGTTTGGCGTTTGATAACATTTTAAGTGCGAGAAGCTATTATAGGGTGGATGGATTTACATTATCGTCTGCGTGGAACCCAGTGATTACAAGGTGTAAGCCGCGAATTGAACCATCTCGAAAAAACCTGGACACTGTGAGTGTAGTTTGCCGACCTGACTACTGACGTGAATATTCTAAATGCGCGGGTGGATGAAAATCTTTCGCCGCGCCCACTCAGACGACGCCGTGCACCACCAGTCCGCTCGTGACCACGATGACATGCAATTGTCATCGAAACGTCGAGATAAAATAGGTAAATCCATTTACCATAAAATTAATTTCGTTGCATAAACCCGATAAGGTTTAAAAATAAATAAATAAATATGCGCCAGACAACACACCTCTTGTAATGGTCTCGAAGTAGGGATTACTATCCCTGTGTTTCTAGGTACCACACAAGGAAATAAGCCAGGGGCGCCTCCCAGCACACCCAGAAAAGTCCATTCAGAAAAGATCGTTTCCAGAATTGACCCGACCGGGAATCGAACCCGGGACACTACGGAAATCGAGGCGAGAAACCGTGCTACAGCGCACTACGCCAACTGTGTCGTCCAATGTTTAAAAATTGTTTGGCGTTTGGTTGTTACGTTTATACTCCTAAGCAAACCGTGAATCTGACTTTTTTTTGTCAAACTAAGGCCCCATCCAAGAGCAAAATTCTAATTTCCTTCTGACATTCTAAATTCAAAACTGTATGGGACTGTCATCTAGTCAATTAGATTACACGAGTGTCTAAGGGTGTTTCTAATATAGTGCGGATTTTATCACGCAGGCGGGTTTGCCCCGCACGCGCGATACCCGCGAGGGTACTGTTCATACAAGTATTTATTGTGAAACGGCATTTCGTTCGGGAGGGGAGGGGAATCCCGCCTGCGTAAAAAAACGTAATAATAACAAGGTCAATAACATTTTTGAATCTTACATGTTAAAAGTAAAGTAAAGTATAGTAGCAATTTGGTATTGGTTAGAGCCTTCATAATGACGATTATGTACACTAAAATATTTCGTCAAAACCATTTCCTTCATTTGATCAGATCTTGCGGTGTAATAAAATTTTAAGAGCTAAGTATTACATTCATACTGAAAACACGGTTCTGTTTAATTAAATTAAGTATTACTGTACAAGTTCTTCAGCACTGATTACAACCCTAAACTTGAGTTACGACTGTAGATACAAAGTATTAATTTAATTGAAATTTACATCAAAAGGTGTGGTTGTAAGGTGCGAATAGTAAAATACTTAGATACTGGAAAACTAACGAATTTTGGCGTGAAATCATTAGACAAAACAATTTTTGTAAAAGATACAGTAAGGCAATGATTTCCATTTTTTGCTATGGAAACGCAACTCAGTTGTTTATTGCTGCCAATACGGCCACCCTGAAGCCACTACAGATGTCATCCTGATGCCTCGTCTGTAAAAGTAGCATTCATAAACGCGTAAAGTTTTTTTTTTGATAGTAAAGAAACACCCAGTGTGATGTATGTAACCTATGGAAAAAATTGACGATTAAAATACTCGAGACAATATACTGAAGTTTTACTCACTATGGGGCTTACAGCAAGCCCATTATGTCGAATACTTACCCAGGGCACCCTGCGGAATCTCTTCCATGCTCATCACCAAATCCACACCAGGTTGAGAGACTCTCGAAGTCTGTCACAAATGAAGGTTTTCTCTGCGGCTACATAGCTTCGTCCCGTGGACAGTGGCACTACGTGAGTGAAAATTAAAAGTTTAAACTTTTTCTTTATGCTTATAACTTGTACCAATTTGCAGCATTTACCCTCGTCAGCGGTCAAACTTCACGGCACAAAACTCTGTCCTCAGCTTGTCCTATTTGTTTTAATTAAAATAACTCCTTTATGAAAGTTTCGTCTTTATTAAAACAAGCCATACCTGAATATTCTTGCCGCCTCTGTGACTCGTTGGTGAAATTTTATGCGACGCGGTTGAAATTTGAATATTGTTGGGCGAGCAAGACAGCTATTTTTCATAGTTGCACCTTATTTAAACGGTTTAGTTTCAGAATTAGCAGTTTTTCTCAATCTGTAATTAAATTGATATTTGAGTCGGGAGTCGATGCGAGGCCAGTACGACTACCAGTTGCCACTTTAAATTTACATTATCGTTCGCGTAAAAAAATGCATGTATGTAATGGTGTTTATGCCCATCTCTAACATATTTCGCAGCAGATTGTAAATTTGTACGAAATACTACGTGGTCCTTACTCAATTCTTGTTATAACTTCCCTACTGCTACACTGAACTCGAGAAAAAAAAGCCAAAGTCAGTACTGTCAAACTGACAGTGTTTACAGTTGAAGTTTACAGAGAAGAAAATAGTTATAAGAATCCCGCAAAGTATGCTTTTCTTTAATTATTGTAGCTTTTAAAATGTTGTGCATAAGTAGTGTATTCTATGGAAAATTAATACAAATGGATAAATTGCGCTTATTTAAAAGGACTTGGCTTCATAGTAAAGTTTTCAGTAGAGGGATTCGGTACAATTTATTATTGTTTCAGCATGGGAATTAGGCGTTATGCTTAGATTTTTATAATTGATTCTTCATTTAATAAATAAGTAATGAGCTATAATAAGTTCAAACATCTTCTTAGTGTAAATCTGATTAATAATATTAATTTAATTAATAATCATATTTTCCGATCGTTAGTGAAAACTCATGAAAACCCCATTCCTGGACGTTTGACCACCTTTGCATGTCGCGTGTTATGTAGTCTAACGTATGTGTGTGTACATGGATAGTAATCAGACATAAATAATTTCAATTTCAGCGCACTCAATGCCCCCCGTAAACATAGCATCATACACACAGATTAGCTCGTGTACAATATGCATCGTTATCAGTCTGAAATCCCGTGAACAGTGATAAGAGATAAGGCACACTTCGCCGAAATTTAGAACCGTACAGGCGCGCCAAAAAGGTTTGACTTGAAATACGTTACGACAAATCAATGATTCAGAGAGAGTATTTGGTCGTTCCTCATTCACTCAGTCCTGCCTCGGTCCAGAATCGTACGATCAGGATTTCCAACGATTTCAAGCTGACAAGTGACTTGAACTGGTAAGCCTCAGACAACACGTCGATTCCCTCTTGCGTGTTTCACGGCATATACAACGGGTTTTTGTTATAAAGAATGTTTGTTATGATGCCCACGGCTACTTTCTGTCACCGTACTGTTCGTAGTCAACATGGCGTTCTTCCTTACCATCTGGATCTACATGGACGCTTAAATTGGAAATTGAGTGTGCTCAATGCCGCGGTTTTTTTCAATAATGCTATACGTATTATGGAGTTCTTCAAGAGGAGTTTGAAAAGGTTTTAACAAGGTTGACAACGCGTGAGTTATGCCCCTGGCGTGGCGAGCGTCCATAAGCTGCGGTAACCGCTCATAATCAGGCAGTCCGCGAGCTTATTTGTCATCGACGTAGTATAAGAAATATTTACAGTCGAACAAATAAGGTCCAGGTTCTTTTTTGAAGACAATGAATGTTAAAAGATGTACTCGTAACTTTGCTGTGGAGGTTCGCTCAATTTTGACCTAAGGTTTCAAGGCATTTATTGCCAGACGAAAATGGGCCTGAAAAATGAAATGAAAGACTTTTATTCCACCGAGAAAAGTAAAACAAACAGTAGCAATACGAGCACCTTTTCGTGCCTTTTAAATTTTCATACCACACTGAGTCAAGTCTCGGGCGTATGTTTATATGAATATTAAGGTTGGGGTATGTAGTAACGCTGTAATTTGTTCTTTTGCTATTCCTTTGTGGATTTCAGGAAATAAATAATTTGCTGCCTGGAAAATCTTTTTTTTGACGACACAGTTGGCGTGATGCTCTGTAGCACGGTTTCTCCATTTGTCGGGTCAATTCAGGAATTGGTCTTTTCTTAATTGACTCGGGTTTGGGTGTGATGAGAGACGCCCCTGGCCTAATTCCTTGTCTGGAACCTCGTAACACAAGGATCTTCTACAATTGTAGCATCGTTTTGATCGGAAACCAATTAAATAATTATTTGGAACTATTCTCAATTCCAGCAACATAAGTAAATAAAATAAATAAATAAAATATCTGGGACAATTCACACCAAGATCATCTGACCCCAAACTAAGCAGAGCTTGTACTATGGGCGTCAGAGACTGATAAACATACTTGAATATTTCTAAATACATACTTAAATAGATAATAACGCCCAGACACACAACAAATATAAATGCTGGTCACACAAATATTTGTCATGGGTGGGGATCGAACCCACGACCTCCGGCGCTAAAGGCAGGATCGCTGCCATTGCGCCAACAGGTCAGTCAAAAAGTAGTCGCTGTGATATGAAATACGTGATGGCGCAGGTCGACTAGACGCTACTTGGTACCTTTCACAATCACACGTGTGAGACAAAATCACTTCACACTTTGATCTTTACTTTGAGACCATTTTTTTTATATTGCCCGTCAAGATGACCTCACTCCACCTGATGGAAAGCGGTCGTGAGGTAGAGTTGTGCTTGTCAACCTCAGATATGAGGTTGACAAGCCCAGTCAAAATAAACAAAACATTCGAGGGCTGAAGGTTTGCGGTAGGCGTTAGGCCATTGCAAAAGCGTTTGAGCTGCTTGACTGGCTCTAATATTCTAGAAGTTCATTTTTACCGAGAAGGAAATAAGGTGGCCTGGCCTACCCAGTATGTAATGCAAATGCTATGTAATAAAATTTAGCTTTTTCTAAAGCACGAGCAGGTGAAACTTTGGGCGATAAGCCAGTGTACGTTATTGAGGAGAAATCAAAATTGAGGGCTCTACGGTCTACACTGAATGAAAGACCTACAAAGGATGCTCTGAATGTAAAATATTTAATTAACATCAAGTAAAATTACATCCTTCGACAGTTGCTTAAATATTATTTTTTCGTTTACTTTATTGACAGTTAAAATAAATAAAAATTAAGACTTTTCCGCTTGAATGTACCTACTTAGTCGCTAACAGCCTTATCAAGATTAATTAAAACGTTCGGTGAACTTTAGGACGAATTTTCAGTGGAAAATGTTCAGACAACCACAAAATCTCTATTTCGGTATGTGTCATTGTTTTTCACATTATTGTCGGTGCGACGCCAGCTCGGGGGGTTAGTTAGTGTGACCGGAAATACCTCTTTTGAGTTCCGTAGTCTCTATATTCATTTTCAAACTCTTTGACTCTAGATACAATACAATGGCTAAATATATTTTTCGGTGTAGCATGTAACTATAGGCTGCGGTGACCACTTAAAAGCAAGCTTCCTGAAATCAAACGTCCCTGAGATCCCCAACGTAGAACACCAGTGCTATAGAGTTCCAGTTAGGAAATATTTTAGGTGCCTATTTAGATTTATTTTACATTGAAAACTGATTGCCAGGCCCCCAGGAATGGATTTAATTTTCACGCCATTATACCCCTAGGTATATTATAAATCCGCCCAAAAATGTCTCTGAAATTCATTTCTCTTCAATTTGCTTTGAAATCCAATATGAACGTGGAACAACGTTTCCTAATAATCCGGAATGATAAATTAAATTGCAAAAAATACAATCCCCTTTCAAATTAGAAACGAAATCTATAACTTTTTAATCGAAGGGCGCGCCTTTTGTGATTTTAATAAATAAGGTTCTTTTTAAAAATGTGTGTTGGTTTTGTTCAATAAGGATTTATTTACACAAGAAGTTCTTAGATGTAGCTATCTATTACACTGCACGATTTGCGTAGTGGGCTGGTGTTCCAGGTTTGATTCCCGGTCGAGTCAATTCCGGAAACGATCTTTTCTGAATTGACTCAGATCTGGGTGTGCTGGGAGACCGCCCTTGCCTTAATTCTTTGTCTGGTACCTCATAACACAAGGATATTTATCTTTACTTTAAGACCATGATAAGTGGTGTGTAGTCTGGCGCATATTTAATTAAATATAAATTATATGTTTGTGGTTAACTTATTTACCGTTGCCTGCATATAAACCTGATATGAAAGTGCAGCCAGGAACTCCTTTTGAATTCTGACAATATAAGAAAATAGAGCAAGATAAATCTTAACTTGGCATATTGAAACAGAAACTACATAATACATTGCAAAAAAAAAAACACAAGTTATTCATCTTGGCGAAATTTTCCAGGATAGCTTTCTTTTATCTACCTGTGTAGACAAAAGAAATACAACACACAATTATCCAATACCCAGAAGTACATCACTAAGTTTTGGTCAGGATGGTCTCATCTGACCAAATACCAAATCCTACCTTACAAGCATAGTTAACATCCACAATCAACTGCCATCCACAATCCCTTGTCCACTGACCAAACTGTGCATACCAATTAAGTATGTTGGTTAAGAGGACAATAAATAAGCATTTTCACTTCTCATGCTCTAAAAGTACGAAAATGTAGCACTACGAAGTGACCACCTTAGTCCCTAGGGAGTAAAAAGTAATTAGTTTTTTAATTTCCTTTATGTGACATAGACAAACTCAAACAGCCAGTAAAAATATACTATCATCTGTGGAGTGTGGACCGTCTTCATTGCGAAAATGTTGCGAGTTATAGTTCCATACAAGAAGGCTAGAAACTAAGGAGAGATAACTCCCGAAGTGGGGGGAACTTTCGAGGGCCGAAAGTCGTATACTCTGTGCCGGGCAAAACGCTGTATTGCGCATGTGCAGCGGCAGCTATTTGTCATTTCATGGTCACATGGTTTTGTTTTGAACGGTGTCACGTGCGACAGTTGTTGTTTTTCGAGGTTGTGTTGACCAATTTTGACACTTCGCGAGGATCGCGGCAAAGAAGCGTAATGCGCATGCGTCACTGTGGGATACGGATTTAGTCCAACCCTTTCCAGGGAGTTATCTCTCCTTAGTCTCTAGCCTTCTTGGTTCCATAGTTCGTACGCAAAGAAGGTGGCGCCATGTGTTTTAAATTGTTAATCTGTGGTTCAGTCAGAAGAAAAAAAAACTGACCACGAAAATTGCAGAACTTTTGTCAAGTGTAAATTTGTTCGGTTTTAAATGTTTTTGTACTAAATTGACTATTTTTCTCGCACTTAAAGTGAAAAGTACAGTTTGCACCTCGAGACTAAACGCCAACTTAATATACCCTCGGTTTCATTGACTCCCTCGAACGCTCGGGAGTCAAACCACCTCTGGTATATTATGGCTTCGTTTAGTCCCTCGATATGAAATATACTATTTTATATTATACATTTATACCATTACGCCTTTCTCCTCGCGGAGTAGGCAGAGACCACATCTTTCCACCTGTTATATACGATCCTGATTCCTGACTCACATCTTGCGATTCTTCAACTCACATTTCATACATGTCCATTGCCCATCGCTTATGTGTATTCCTGACAGGCCCCTTTTTGATAAGGTCTTATCCAATTCATTATTTTCTTAAGACCAACCCATCTTAGCATCCTCGTCTCAATTTCAGACTACATCTTTTAACACACCACAACGCTCTCTTATTCTGTCACTCAATGTCATACTTCGCAATGCTCTCAGTTCTACTGCATTAATCTTACCTCAAAAAAATGCTTGTTAATTATTAGATATATCGTGCCGCGTTGTGTAAAGGTCACAAAGAAAGAGCCCAGGTGGTCTGCTTGATACACAATGGGACATTTCCAGCGACAATGAATTACATTTTTCTCAATGCGGTCGCCATTTTTATTTCCTATTTATGTCATACTCATCTAAATTGTAGCTCGTGTAATGGTTTTGCTTTAATCTCCATTTTCCATCCATTTTATGAGTTTGTTCGTGCGCTATGAATACAGGTTAGATTAGATAGACGCCAACATGTCACGATTGGTACAGTTCGTTTTGTCAATTCAGGAACCGAATTTATCAAGATTGACTTGGATCTGGCTGTTCTGCGAGACGCCCCTGGCTCAAATCCTTGTCTGGTAGCGAATAACACAAAGAGATCCTCATTTCGAGACTATGACAGTATACTCTCGCATTTATTCATTTCATTTTCCTGTATAGTTTAATAAAAATACACCAACAATTACTGTCGTTATATTAAATAATAAATAAAACATAAATATCTGGGACAATTTACACTAAGATCATCTGACCCCAAACTAAGCAGAGCTTGTACTATGGGCGCCAGAGACCGATAAACATACTTAAATATTTCTAAATACATACTTAAATAGATAATAACACCCAGACACACAACAAACACAAATGTTCGACACAATAATGTTTGTCATGGGTGGGGGTCGAACCCACGACCTCCGGCGCTAAAGTCAGGATCGCTGCTATTGCCTCAACAGGTTAAGAGGTTAGAGGGGCAGCAGATTCCTTCGTGCATAAATCGATATCACCCATATATCTCAATCTTACGGAAAACCACAGCCAAATAGGTACCACTATTAATTTAGGCGCTGATGTATTCCTCAGAGTAGCCAGCAGGTATCCCTTCTACCTATGAGTTTACACCGATGATAGGTATACATTTGTTTTTTGTTCCTCCCAGAGCCCCAAAGTTCGATGCCGTACGCCCAAATAGGTTTTAACACCGCTTTGTAGATGAGGAGTTTATTTTCCAAAGAAACAGGTGATTTATGGTTTAGCAGGCAGTGCAGTTTTCTCAGTTGCAGGTTCAGCTCATTTCGTTTTTTCTGAATATGGTGTCTCCAAGTTTGCCTTTGGTCAGGGTACATGCCATTTGGGCAAAATGGCATACAAATTGCTGTAGTCAACTATCATAGTTTACGTGATGGGACACTTATGCTTGATTTCTTCATGCTGATAAACATATACAATAGTTTCTTTTAACGCACCGGCAACCTGTGAGTTCTGCTTCTGTTTTGTATATTAGAAAATTATAGTGGACTTTGAAATACAAAATTTTACCTTGTCAAAATAGTTTACCGCCTGGGTGCACTAACTTCGAATGAATTTTTTTGATGTGTAACCGATGATGTGCATTTGATTATCATTGGCTGACAATCGGGTCTGCTGGCGCCAAAAATCTGTAACGTTTATGATTGACTAAGGCCGAGACTAGTACGGTAATGATGGTGAAGCACTCATCCTATCGCCGACGGCGAATGAGAATTGAGTAGAGCTACGAGTAGAAACTAAATACCAGTTTGCGAACAGAGAGCAGAGAGTGTGTAGTTCCGATGCAAACTAATGGACTACCAGCGATGGTGCGAGAGTGACTTGCGATTAATTGCACATATAGTAGTAGATTAAACGCTGGTTGGTAGCTTCGTTGCGACAAATTAGTGCAAAACTAGTCTGCAATAAACAATATATTGGCACAGCATATAGTTATTGTACGTCAGGACAAGTGCCTAGAGAGCTACTCAAAATCACGACGAAAAATGATGGGTGAGAACTTCAACTCAACCGATCTCACTGAAATACTTAAGCAATGGGGTAAAAAAAAGGGAACTTTGTTAAATACCCTACACAATAAAAGAAAGTTTTTGGTATTTTTTGGAAAGTTTTTAAATCAAGCATGTCACCAATTCCTAACTTTGTTTCTGGCGTTTTCTTGCGGAGTTTGCTCTGCAAAGTTATGTGACCATTTTAATAATAGATCAGAGAAAAAGTAACATGTAATGCTCACTTTACTTTTATATTATTTACGACGAGGGAAGTCACGTAATGTTTTTGTTTCGAATACGAGTTGGGGAAAGTAATAAGTCAAGATGATTGTTGTAATGTTTTCTTTACGGTAATATATTTGCTGGGGCTACGTGTCTGCCTTGTTAGGCTAGGTTTGTGGCAGCTAATGGAATAAAAATTATAAAAAATTAAAAAGTTTTTTGTTGAAGTAAATGTTTAACAAATATATTGCCGGAGATTCCCAGAAAGTAAAACGTGTAGTTGTTGGTGTGTGAATGAGTAAGTCCAATATACCTACAGATTTATGTTGTGTCTGAGTAAGTGCGTTTCTATCAAGTTCAAGTCAATCTTACCAAAATGTCTTCAACATCATCGTAGCTAAGACTAGAGAGCCATTCAGCCAGAGTTTTCCTACACTCATACAGTAACATGGGGTAAATCTTAGAAATCTTAGGAATAGTAACTGAATAAATTTTTACAAGTTGAGTAATTCTAGCTGGTATTTTGTTCAACGTCATTGGCTAAGCGCACTAGACATTTTGTCCGCGCGATTTTCCAGCGAGGCGAGATCATTCGTGTGTCGATTTTTAAGTTGAGGCAAAATTATAATATAAACGCAATAATCCAAATGGATGTAAAATATTCCTAGGAACTTACCAGTGGCTCAACATTGCATAGCATGAAAGAGTAAATAAGCGTGAGGCGTAGCTCTGCAATATTAGATAACGCGGCTCACTAGCTTCTGCTCGCTGCCTGCACGCCTCTTCGTACCCCGTTGAGATATTGCGCGTAGTGTGCGAAGGCTGTAAGTGGCTAACACAGCCTATGAACAAGTGCAACACCAAAAGTTCCTCTCGTTTGCCGTCCTTTTGAGATAATCTTGGCAGGCATATGCTACAATTTAAACGTCTCAGGAAGGAAACATCTCTGATAGCGAACTAAATATTAGTTTGGCTTGGATCTGCTTACTAAAACCCCGAAACTCTCCATCCCCTTCAGGTGAAACCCTGCAATTTTACCTTATCAAGAGATTTAAAGTGTTGTTCCAAAACAATTTAAACAAACAGCTAGAAGAGCGTCGTCGCCTAGGGGTTAAGCACCACAACTCAGACCGTGAATCGTGAGGACCCGAGTTCAAATCTGGCCAGTACCAAAATCTTTGTGTTCATTGTTTAATTTCCGACCAACTCTCTGGCGATGGAAAGCACCGATAAAAAACCAAATATATATAGGATAGCGACGAAAGGCCAACCTTCGACCACGTTAGGTTCTTCCACTGGTGAAAAATGGGCTTCTGAGTATTCATCATGACGGCAACAGTCACTTTCCTCTGACTAGCCCGTTTGGGATATAGCCGTGAACCAGTGATGGTTTGTTATGTTGTAACGGACAATTGTATCAAGAAATTAATAGGTTAGTCAAAACTAATGTTCCTATTAGAAAATACTTACAAAAAATTTAACAAAAACTCTTCTAATGTTCACTGTAACTAATGTAGATAAGACAAACCAGAAGTCGGGCGACGAGAACCATCAGCAAAATATACTTTTGAACGCTTTCCCTGCACACCTTTGAAATCTCCTCGCTATATCGCACAAACGTTTTTTTCCAGTCAACGTAAACCATTTTCTACGATTTACAGCAAAGCCTTTTATCTCAAATCGACACCCCTCTTCCATTCAATAGGAGCTTAACGTATTAATCCTAATATTTAATTTACGAAAAGAGTAGAATCCACTCGGCTTCTAAAGTATACAAGCTTATGTAATAGGATCCTGATGACTTTATGGATACAACGACTTTGGAAAAAACATAAGTATTTTGAAACACCGTGCACCATGATCATCTGGATAAGCTTGAACTAATGGGTGTCACAGAATTTAATTTACTTGATACGAATTATAAATACATACTTCAATAGAAAATAACACCCAGACACAGGACATACATAAATGCTTGTGTCTGGGATCGAACACACAATTTTCGGCGCTGAAGGCAGGATCGCTCAACACGTTTACTGTAAGGGTCTACAGATGCCCGCAACCATAGATGGAGCAGCTGCTGGTGGCCGTCGCGTGCCATTTCCATTATTACCACGCAAACTAGGGTGGTCGGTGGTTGCCACTGGCTACAAGTTGGTTGTAGCCGCGTTTGGTGGCCCGCTTGGTGACCCGTTGACGCTGAATTTTACCTACCTTTTTTTGCGTCGGGAAATGCATTTAGGCATTCCCAGGGTCCTGGGTTCAGGACACCTGATATGAACTGGAACTCGGAGCTCCTCGTAAATCCTGTCGGTGGTCGGCTTCGGCGCAGAATAGTCTGGGCCCGGGATCCACGAAGCGGGATGCTACTCGAGACCCTTCGGCGCGCAAGGACACCTGGCAGCCAGCCTCAGGAGGAGCAAGCTCAACTCCAGTGCACGACAACACAGACCACTGGGTCCAAAGACACGCGTCACCGTCTTCCTCGAGATCGTAAACCGTTACACAAGTGCGTTTCACGGCCCTAAAGGCCCTTTTAGTTGCCTCTTGCGACAGGCAGGGATATCTCGACAGACTACTGCCCCAAAAGCAGGGAACAGGTTTTTACCTACCTACCTTGATCTCAGCCACTAAACTTGAGGTCGCGTTTGGTGGCCCCGACTCAGTTTAACCACTAGTCGCTGCTTTTTGTGGCCGTCGCTGTGTGCAGCACTAAGACCAGACGGCACATTTGTATAGTTAAGATATTGCAGACTATACGGTCATTTATCCTAATTGCAACAGGGACTGTAGTTAGCCACAACATTACGCACCTTAACACCCAAACTCAACAACAAGTCCACTCAATTGACCCCTAACGGCTAATAACGGCTGTAAAACAAGAACAAGAAAACAACTCGCTGCAATAACCGTTGGGCTAACGATGGAGTCTGTTTATATAGGGTTCTCAACTACGGCCATAAGAGATAAAAAGTTACAGGTCTCGTCAGGAGAGCGTCGTGGCCTAAGAGTTAAGCACCCGAACTCGGATCGTGGATTGTGTGGTCCCGAGTGCACTTTGTGTTCATTGATAAATTTCCGACTAACTCTCCGATGATGGAAAACATTGATTAAAAACCAAGGATAACGGCGGAAGGCCACCTACCACGTTGGGTTCTAATACCATTGGTGAAAAGTGGGCTTCTGAGTGCTTCCTTTACTATGACGGAAACAGTGAATTGCCTGTGACTACTCCGTTTGTGATGTAGTAGTGATGATATGGTACAGGACAACCAGCACACAGGCTGTATAAGCTATCTATTAATAAAAAGCTGTTTAGTTACTGTTCAAAAGCTGTACAGTCATAAATATTCTTTATACGAGCATATTCTCGCACCAACTCATGTTACTTATGCAATTCACGTTGGACCAGAACTGCCCCTCTATTGATGGGCTAGCAACAAATGTCCCATGAGAGGTGAGGTATGTATGTAAACCGGATGGTGCCGGCTAGAATAAAAGAAAATAACCAAGAAATTCAGTTGCTTTTTTGGAGCAAGAAATGCCAACGTGGGTTAAATCCCGGCCTGGATAGCTCAGTTGGAAGAGCAGCCACCCGGACTGTGGAAGGCGGTTTCGAATCCCACTTGAGTCCCTAGGATCGGAGCAATAGCTGCTCAAGGATTGTATGGGCCTTAAATAGCTGTTATTCAACAACAAATTACGCATGCAGCACGGCGCCTGACAGATAGTCCGCTTAGAACAAACCCACCATTTTGATCACGCACACATACACAGTGAGTTAACAGGCGATTCCAGTGAGCATCAGTGTCGCGAGTCGCACTGTTGCGAGGGTTTTTGTTTTGGCGAACTTGGTGCAATTTTTCACATAGTGAATTTTGTTTTTGGCCGGTTCTGTCAAGTACCTAAGTATACCCTACCTACTTTATTTTTAAAATTCAGAGCGAATATAGTAGTAACCCTGGGCGGTCACGCAAGGAAAAAGGTACGAGCGGTCCTCCTGCAAACTCTTTATTTTGTGTATTCAACCAGTAGAAAGCCCTCTCTAGCCTGCTAGTTGTGAAGACTTATACTAACTATGGATCACTGGCCTCACCTCAACTACGAGAGGTGGTACGAGCTATAGGTACTCTAACACGCGGTCTTAGTGCAGATTGCTAGTCGGGTCTACGTAGAGGTTCAGGTAAATGATATATGTTATCAAACCGATAGACATCCGATAAGGCCCAAGGACTGACATACTACAGTGACTTTAGCCAGAACAGATAATCATTATCATCATCATTGGCACCCATAAGACGACCACTGTAAAATATTTGTCTCATAAATTTTGCGATCTCTTTTAATACCTTGAGTTAACACATGTCAGTGACTAGCGTCAGTGTTGACGTTTTAGAATAGAAATGGAACTGAAAATGGCATACCAATTGCTGTAGTCAACTCATGGTAGACGTACAGTACGTTTACCACGAGTTGCAACTTTACATTTACATTATCGTTCGCGTTAAAATATGTATTGGGTTTGAAATTGTCATGCCATGTCATGTTAAATCCCAATACAAATTTTTACGCTAACGAAAACGTAAATTTAAACGTACAGATTGTTGAAAAATGAAAACCTAAATTTGGGATGGAGTCAATTCCCTAAAGTCCTTATATCTGTTAATTGTTAACAAAATAACACGAAAAGTATTCCTTTCCATATTGATCTTTACCTTCAAATAACTTCGTACACGTGAAACTTTAAGGTAGCATTTTACTAGACATTATTTATTTGTTTATGTATCTTCTATCCATATATATATACCACTTTCATTATGTGCAAAAACATCGAGCGGCTATGCTACAAAGGTTCAAAACCCTTTATTTATTCGGATTTTTTATCTACTCCTATGGCAACATATTGTTATTAAATCTTGCAACACTTTTGTTAGTCGATTCAATATCCAATTCTATAATCCACAAAAATCCTTCTTTAGCATTTTTAATTTCCAAAACTGAGTTCAACAATGAATCTTTTCAAGCCAAATCGTGTTTCTGTTGAGCCACAACATTTCGAGAAATTCTCGTTAAAATGTTTCGGTAAAATTGTTTGAGGGCTCGTTAATTCGTTACCGGGCCACTGAGAAGCATTTTATTAATTAAACTCTTCTAAGATTATAATTGGGTCTAGTTATTCGGGTAGGGAATTTGAAAACCTAACCAACACCATGAATAATATTGTTAACGAGGAGATAACTATGCTTAAACGGAACCTCTTATTACATTAGCCATTTGTCATGATTTACAACTTGCTTCCAAAACTCCTCTTCTATCACCCCGAGTTTGTTTGTGAAAACACTGGTTTGGAATTACGTTCATGAGCTACTTCCTTAGATTTTGTCCGTGGGTAATAAGCTTAAAAAAAATGTTTGTGCAAAGTGGAAAGAAGGAAGAAGAAGAAGCCTGTTCGTCAAAATCTGTGTGGTGTTGCACAGACCGGACCGAATCATCTCTTGCGTCCAGCTATACCCGTGACGCTACTGTACGTGTCCCGTCTCCATTACTCAACAAAGGCAGAGGAGATCGTAGAGTACATGCGAATAAAGTCTAAATTCACTTTGAGGGTCGAGCGGTTGGAGTCCCGCCATAATGTAAATTTTAACTCATTTGTGGTGAGGGTTCCCACTGAACATCTTTCGACCTTCATGAAAGAAGAGTTCTGGCCGAAAGGTGTCCTGTATCGGCGGTTCCGAGGGCGGCTACCGGGCACCAGCTTGCGTCACACGTCGCCTGTTCTTAAGAGTAATACGTGTAAATTTCATAAGTAGTTTTATTGTTTATTAAATATGTATGTTAGTCTCTAAGTTATTTATTATATGGGCCAATTATATTTTGTAACATCTGAAAATGTAATTTTGTAGCCTGAAATAAATGATATATTATATTATTATTATTAGTATAGTCTAAACTACCATTTACAAGCTAGATTTTATGAGTGACCAAAGATGCACTTAATCCATCTAGCAGTTATCACGGGTTACAGGAACATGAAACGAGACAGACACACATTCTACAATGTATTTATCTTAGTACATACTTATATGTTAAATACAAATAAAGTTTCACATCGATTATTGTTTTATTTTATTTAATTTTCTGATTGTTATACTAGTAGTAATGAACGAGTATTTTGATGTAAAATCACAAAACTGTATGTGCGTAACTTTGGTATAACTAGGCTGGCTTTTATTAGTTTGAAAACTTAATTATAGCATCCAAGCAAACCTTGTTTGAAGGCTATAATTAAGTTTTCAAACTGGCTTGACTCGGTGGCTTGGTCGACGATAATCCTGCCTACAAAGAGACATGTCCTTGGTTCGATTTTGAACTAGGAGAAACATTAATGTTATAAATGTTTTGGTTTTTAGTTTTAGACAAACAGGTTTTCTATTTATTTTGGTTTTCTTGTGTAAAATAAAGTTTAAATACTTATTTATTTAATCGGGTTTTACTATCGATCGAAGTTTGTAAGTATGTTAAGAAGATCCTAGTACAGGGTGGCCCAGAGCGAAATGCACTTTTGAAAATTCAAAGAAAAAATAAAAATGTAATGTTGTAAAACTTTATTTATTACAATTTAAAGATAAATAAATAATAAAAAAGAAATTGAATTTTCTCTTTAAAAATTACATCGTCCAGATGATTTCCTTGACGATTACAGCATTCTTCCAATCTTTCATCAACATTTTGAAAATTTTTGTTAGTGCTATCCCCGAAACGGGTTCCATTTCAGCTTTTGTTGCTGTAGAGCTGTTGGATTACTAAAATATACCCTATTCCCAAGGTAATTCCACAAAAAGAAGTCTGCTGCAGTGAGATCGGAGCTTCTTGGTGGCCAAGAGATGTCACCCCTGCGTGAAATTATTTTTGTGGGAACATGTCTCTTAACACCTGGATGCTCTTATTTGAAGAGTGATTTGTAATCCCATCTTGCTGGAACCAAGTACTCCTGTTTTAACCTCGCGATTCTTGGAGCTTTAGAATCAAACAACTTCTCAGCATGACAGCACAGAATCTGAATTTCACGGTCTGGATTCGCGCGTACAAATTCTTAAACTCATGTTTTCGTCGGTCCGTGATACTCTTTGGCGTATTTTTTGGGTCCATCCTGTCCTTTCAAATCTTCAAATCTTTTTCCCAAATTAGTGCATGGACACTAACTGATGCGCCGCAATTCGACTTCAGCACGGGCATGCCGTCGAACAGTCACATAAGATCGAGCATTCCAATGAAATATTTGAAAGGCGCGGACACAGAATGACTTAAATCACGAGTACAAAGCCCACGCTACACACTGTTACCATTCCCGAGCCCCACCATTCTGTCGTTTATAAAAGCGGGTAAAGTCAAAAGTGCATTTCTTTCCGGACCACCCTTTATTTCCATCTAATAACCAGGCTAGGCTTTGATTATTTAGTGTTTTGAGAGATAATGTGCCGATATATAACTCTACTAGCTGTCCGTTAGCGGCTTTGCCCACGTAGACTGTCTTTCCCGTCAAAATATAGCCTAAATTAATAGTATATTTTATATCGAGGGACTAAACGAAGTCATAATATACCAGAGGTAGTTTGACTCCCGAGCGTGCGAGGGAGTCAATGAAACCGAGGTATATTAAGTTGGCGTTTAGTCTCGAGGTGCAAACTGTACTTTTCACTTTGAGTGCGAGAAAAATAGTCAATTTAGTACAAAAACATTTAAAACCGAACAAATTTACACTTGACCAAAGTTCTGAAATTTTCGTAGTCAGTTTTTTCTTCTGAACTGAATCACAGATTAACAATTTAAAACACATGGCGCCACCTTCTTCGCGGACAAACCATGGAACTAAAACTCAACAATTTCGCAATGAAGACGGTCAACACTCCACAGATAATAGTATATTTTTACTGGCTGTTTGAGTTTGTCTACGTCACATAAAGGTAATAAAAAAACGAATTACTTTTTACTCCTTAAGGGCTAAAGTGGTTACTTTAGGCCCGCTTCTTAGGGCTATATTGGCGTACTTTTAGAGCATGAGAAGTGAAAAGAAACCTAAAACCCCATGTTACTCCCTGATAATGTAGCTTTATATTGGTAAAAGAATTCTTGAAACAGGCTTAGTAGTTTCGGAGGCTATTCAATACAAACAATGCAATCTTTCCTCTTTATAATATTAGTATAGACAAAGAATATTAGTTTATTTATCTTTGGTATAGATAAACTTCTTCTTGTAACTAACTAAAGTTTTAATATCCTTTTTTTTCATTCATGCCAAATTTGTATCTTTGTTAGGAGTTAATAACTGCAATACATTTTGTGAATGATGTTTTGCGATAACGAGTGTTGAGTATATGTACTTACCTACATGTTAATTAGGTAATTTTAAATATTGTATTCTTATATGAACTGATATTTAAACACATCAACGAGCTATGTTGTACGATAAGGGATCGAAAACGTTTACGTTTTACCTAACAAACAAAACATTCCATCACGACTATATCCCAAACAGGATAGTCAGTGGCAGTGCCTGTTTCCGTCATGGTATATGGAACACTCAGAAGCCCACTTTTCAACTCTGGTCTTAGAAGGTCGTGGTAGGTGGTGAGGATTTCTCCGTTATCCGGGTTAATTTGGTTTTTTATCGATGTTTTCCATCACCGGAGAGTTAATCTGAAATTTAACAATGAATACAAAGATAGTTTTGGCCAGATTTGAACTCGGGACCAGACGATCCACGATCCGAGTTGGTTGATTAACCCCTAGGCCACGACACTCTTATATGAAAAACAAATTCTCTACATAAAAATGTTTCCTTCGATATAATTTGGTAAGAAATAGGAATCGCAATTTCAATACCAACACACCAGTCGTTTTGAATAGGGACCCAAGTCGTATACGAAATTAGTCCGCACGAAGTCTTGACACGGAAACCTCGTTTGTAAGACGTTCGAGATGAAATATGGGGTATTGTCGAGGAGCCGGCCTACCTATGTAAATGAAGTATCGGATGTCGTTATGCTCTGTAAGAAAGTTTTGTAGTGGGAGTTTTCAGTTCTTATGCAGTATTAATAAGGGCTTCTCACAGTAGGTATTACGCTACGAAGTAAAGTTGAAGACGTAACCTTGCGGCTGATAAGATAAGATATCACAATGATCTATATGGCAGTGAAACATGGCCGTTACTAGAGCGACACAAGCAGGAGCTGCGCGTCACGGAAATGAAGATGCTGCGGTGGATGTGTGGAGTCTCACGCAAAGATCGCGTGCGTAACACCCACATCCGCGGCAGCCTTCGTTTTCGTGACATCGCAGACAAGCTGCAGGAGTGCCGCCTTGGTTGGTATGGTCATGTCTCACGGAGATCGGCAAACTACGTGAGCAACAAATGTCTGGCCATGCCGCCCCCGCCAGGTACCGGTAGAAGAGGTCGACCAAAGAAGCGGTGGCTCGACGTCGTTAAGGGTGACATGCGTGCCAACAAACTCACCACTGAGGATGCACAAGACCGCGCGAAGTGGGCCAAGAAAATAAGAAAGGCGGACCCTGGGACCCCACACACCAGTGTGGGTTCACAACCGGGATAGACCGCACGGATGATGATGAATGATAACGCTTAAAAACTTCACTGGTTCATTTTAGGTGCCTCGATCTTTTCGAGACTGCCTTCAGGAGTAAACAGGTACGAAATGAGCAAATAATCAAAAGAAAGACATTTACATGACAATAGCATACATAATGATATTAATAGCAATAAATATACACTAACATACTCATTATTCATAAAGCTTGGTATGGATTATTCAGTACTTAGGCAACAACATTAATAGACGAGCAATAATAATGACTATGATATAATCAGGCTATCAAATAATGCTTGGAAAATCCATAACATAACATAGATGATGATGATGACCAAAAAATGGTAAACGGTTACTGGTTAAGGCCCATTGAAATATTTATCCAAATCATGAAAATTCAATATGAAACGGCAATCAATCTTTGAACTTTCCCTGAAACTTACCTAACTAGTTGCACATAAAATGTAAATAAATGCGAAAATGAAAAATAATTTATATGGAAAGCCCAAATTATCGTTCACATTGTTTAAAAAGCAGTTGGAAAGAAAAACATCTAATAGTAATTCCCACTCCAAAGATTATTCTGAAAACAAAAGCCAAATGTTCTCGTTTAGGCGTTGCTTTCGTAAATTTAGATATATTACGCAAACTTTTGTAATATTTCTCATCTTGTCTTTTGACGAAGCAATAACCTTACCTACTGAATAGGTAACGTCATCAGAATGAGAAAACAAGAAACAAATGCTGAAACAAAAAGTTTGTTGATAACACGCTGAGAGCCAATTTATTTATTTATTTATACAATTACGAAGTAACCTGTAGTAGGCAATTGGGTTTTCATCGTTCATCGTTCATTCTCTATCATGGCAAGACAGATATATAAATATAAATAAACAAATATGCTCCAGACAACACACCTCTTGTCATGCTCTCGAAGTAGGGATAAATATACCTGTGTTACGAGGTATCAGACAATGAATTAAGCCAGAGGCGTCTCCCAGCACACCCGGACCCAGGCCAATTTAAAGAAGATCATTTCCTGAATTGAACTGACCGGGGATCGAACCGTCCCGGAATTAAAGGCGAGAAACCGTGCTACAGCGCACTACGCAAATCGTGTCGTCAAACTTCTCGTAAGACTTCTCAGAATCACTAACTGGCATATTATGAAACCTCGGTGACAATCAAGCAGGCGGAACCCCTGATGGTAAATTTACCATCAGGGGTGCTTACCAATTGGTAAGCAGTTACCGCAGCCTATGGACGTGTGCAACAGCATCACTCGCGCGTTGTGAACCCTTCAAAAACCTCCATAAACTCTATAAGCCACAAATGTTAATTAAGTCAAGATCAAGATCAGAAATCTGAACTTACCAATGTCAATTTCTCGAGGTAGTAGTATTCAGTTTCAGATAGGCCTAGGACGAGCCGGATTTCCGCAATCATCCAGAAAATAACGAGTATGTCTACTAAGAGTTGCCACTTTGAATTTACGTTATTGTGTTCGCGTATGTATTGGGATCTGACATGACATGACATGACAATGTCAAATCCCAATACATTTTTTTACGCCAACGATAATGTAAATTTAAAGTGGCAACTCATGGTAGACGTACAGGGTAATAATAATATTAAATGTTCCTTCATAAAATTCCTATTATCCGGCATTCCGCGATCGTCCTAGGATTTTCGTGAAACTGCGGCTCTTCCTATTATTATCGTACGATAGTTACAACAATAATATATTCACGGCTATTTATGTACATGGTAAATTACTTGCAATTCTTTTTTTAGCCTCTTGTTATCAGGTCTTCACCACTACGGGGTCTTCAACTTTAATAAGTTTAAAGCCACTCAAACACCCAGCTCAGAAATTCACAAGCAAAGTCTTTAATAGGTAATTTACCTTTCCCGGAGTTTGAAAGTTGATAAGTATAACGGTGAACACGTTATGTGTGATACGATGGTTGGTAGAACTCAAAATATGTATATCAGACGAGAAATATTTTTTATTCCAATAGGATAGGTCGGACTGCTGTTTCCACTGAGAAGACTCGGCAAGAAACTCAGTTGTTGCTCTTTGCTAAAAAAGAGGTTAAACAATGCAGTTTATTAATAAATTAGATAAAGTTTTTTAGACAGTTGAACTAAGTGATACAGTTTTGAAATAATAATAGCTTGATTGAAAGGATGTATTTTATTTTACCAAGAGGCAACATTATTCAATTCCTAACAAAATACGTCACAAACTATGAAACTGCCTACTGAGAATCGTGGTTATTTACACTATGGTAGCCTTATTAGTTTAGATGAATAACAACTCACCCGCAAGATCTTCAGTTACTCCGTGATCACGGCACTTGCAACAGTGCCGAAATATTGGAAACTCGAAAACAAAAAGGTACCTACATGGTAGAAATCCCGGAACTAATAACTTTTCTAATGTCGTGACCATGAAAGTTTAAATTAATTATGGCAGTCGTTTTCCTGTTGGAAAGTTCTTATTGAATTTCTTCGTTTTTCCTGCTGCGGTCCAGGAATTGCATAAACACTTAACACGTTTTTGGCGAATGCTTTAACTAAAAAAACAAAAACTTTGTCTTCATTGTTTATTTTCCGACTTACTCTCCGGTAATGGAAAACAACGATAAAAAACTAAACCAACCCGGATAGCGGCTGAAGGCTCACCACCTACCACGTTGGTTACTAATACCATTGGTGAAAAGGCTTCTGAGTTTTCCGTTCACCATGACGGCAACAGTCACTTGCCTCCGACTACCCCGTTTGGGATAAAGTCGTGATGGTATGTATGTATGCATGTATAACTAAATGAGAACATACATTACTAAGATCTTTTGTTCTATGATTTTATGTCCTCTGTGTAGACGTTTCACCAATGATAGAATCGCATGAACATATTTTTTGCCCGACTGTGCCTGTGAAAGTATTTTTTATGGGTCCACAATTTAACAAGAAACCCTTAGTTAGGTATAGAAAGCTGTATTTTGGCACATATATGTTTATAAAAAGCATATAAAGTGATAGACATCCTTGAAAAAATACCATTTGGGTCATTAAGGTAAAGTAAGGGATTTAAAAAACTCACTCCTAATAATTGATAATGTGAAAAATATTTAGATAGGTCTTCCAAAAATGTTATGGGTTTTTAAAACCATTTTACGATTGAAGGATCTATTTGGTACACAAAACTTATTGCGGTAATTATGTGTCCCTCTCAGGTAAATGAAAGTTGTTTTTTTAAAGTAAACGAGGAGTAGTCGATCAAATGGTTTTTTTAGAGTAATTTTTCTGCTCAGTGTTCATCGAACCTATATAAAAGTAATATTATATTATTATTACTGCGTCTGTAGTTTGGCAGAATTGTAAATGTAGCTTATTAAGTTTTGAGAAGAAAAAAAAAATAAAAAAAAATAAATATAGTATGCAAGCAAGTGTATACTTACATCTATGGACCTGTCCGAAATATATTATTTAATTCAGTTCAATAGCAATTAAGTCTTACAAAGTGTGTAATACGATTTTAATTGTTTTGAATGCACCATTGAGTGTGGAAACAGTTAATTTAAGAATCTTTGTATTTAAATTTAAATAGATTTTTGCCGTATTTTGCGCCATCAATGATTAAATAAATATAAATAAACTACGGAACCTTATATTGCCCGTGGCCTGTCAAGCACTCGCTATTTTTGCTTGACGCTTACCATTTCCTCGTCGTCACATTGACAAAGGAATGAGCCCAATACTGAAGTATCTGAAGGGCTCTCAGGACGTCACTTACTTTCGGACCGTGTCACTCCACGCACACTTAAGTTCTGACGACCACTTAGAGTTTTGGATGTTTCTATTCTAATAATGAATTGAATATCTTGAAAAGTTTTATATTTCTTATTTTCCTGAAATACGCTCACAACCACCACTATGACTGTGTCCAAAGCAGTGAGACACAAATTATTTTTTGTATTTGTTAAACAGTGTCAAAATTGGTTTTTAAAATAACTGTACTGTAACTGTGTAAAAAAAGTCAAAGGCACGTCACTATCCCTTGCAGGCTTGCCTTGGAACTCTCGACTAGGCGTATGTGACGACGGCAAAACGTGTTCTTTTTTTATTTGTGTAAAAGTGATAATAGAAGTATTAAGTAAACGTAGTGTTAAATGCTAATTGGTAGTGAATTTGTAACATCTTGACAACTAGCTTAAACTTTATTAGTTTTAAAAATTGAAACTTTTTTTTTGTTACAGGTTTTATTCAGCATTTGGATTATCTCCACCGCCTACGAAAAAGGTATGTTTAACATCTTACAACCGAGCTATGAATGTAATTCATAAACATTCTAAAAAAATTCTCGTACTAGAATGCTATTAGAGTTCGGCCCTTGTAGGTCACGTTCAATATACACATTCATTACACACAACACAGTGTCTATTTTTATATCGGTATTGGTTAAGACGCATGCGTTTGCTTGCACCAAGAGAAGTTCTCGTGTCATAGGATCTTCCAGTTGAATGAAGTTGAGGACTATTTAATTTTGTCTGTACTTAAGTGTAGGACCTATAACATGCAGTATCTATGTCTACCATGAGTTTTTGTAATGTGAACTACGATTGTTGACTTCAGAAATGTGTATGCCAGATTTGGTTTCATTTATACTCACTGGGGGCGCTGTACAGAAAAAACGTCAACTATGTCAACGCGGACGCTAGCGGCTATCGTTGGTGTAAACACATACTAGATATGCCGGCGGATGTCAGTACGTCTAGCACGAGTTGCCACTTTCAATTTACGTTATCGTCGCGTAAAAAAATTGTATTCGGATGACACATGACAATGTCAAATCCCAATACATTTTTTACGCGAACGATAATGTAAACTTAAAGTGGCAACTCAATGTCTCGTACTGGTTATGTAGGACACTAATTGATACCTATTGATTTAGCCTTATGTATATTCCGGGAGTTTTGGTAGTTTTCGAGATATGAATGCACGAACTATCGCCAATCAACTCTCTAGAAAAAAACAAACTGAAAAAGTGAGAAATAGACACCGGTATTCTTCAACCCCGATAGCGAATAAAAGAAAATACAAACACATCCAGGATGAGTTTCCTCCCCTCTACAAACTGGGTTACTTCGGACGTGCGTGTTAATACCCCAATCAACGTTCCGTTAAATGTGTTTTTTAACTGTACGGGTAGCGAAATAGGTTAGGACAATGACACCATTAAAAGGAGTGTAGGTTATGAGTCATTTCGATGTGCTATTTGTTAGATTGACCGTTATCGGTTTTATTAAATACAGCCCAGACAACATACTAATGGTCACGGCCTCGATACAAGGATAATTATACTTGTGTTACGAGGTAGCAGATAATAATTTTAGCTAATTTATTTTATTCTGTGCTAGGGGTGGCTCTCAGCACACACACACCAATTAAGTAACCTGCGTTTTCTAACAGAGTGCACAATTTCAGAGGCATTTTTGAGATCTAAATTGTATCTATAGTTATTTCGGTTTAGGCACAGAGAGGTATAGAAAGACCTTCGCCTAAGCTAGCCTTACTCACCTACCTATGGCTATAATTCCGTTAATTTAAAAACCTGCGTAGACGATGGACTTTACTCCCCGGCGGAGAAAAACGTACTCTCTGCGAATAAAAAGTTCGCCGCGGTTTTACCGCGGACTCAACACGCACGGTGTGCGATCATTTGTTGTCCTAGAGTATTTAAATATTCTGATATTACGTTGTGCTGTAATTTACATGAAGTTTAAGAAAAAGAGAATACTGGGTCCATCCCTTTATTTCGAAATTAGAATAGATTATTAACGCGGACTAAAGTCCGCCGTGTGCGTTGACTGCTTATAGTTCGTTTGTATTATTTCTTTCGCGGACACCCGCGTATGTAATCCGTTACGCTCCTTGGGCGTCCGCGGTTATTCGGCGGACTTTTTGATCAGGGTGCTTTTAGTCGTCCGTGTGCGTTGCTCAATACAGTTTGTAAGGGATCTATTTTGACGGACAAAAAAGTACGCCGTGGATAATCCCTCGTCTGCGCAGGCCTTAAGAGCTATGTTTTTTCTGTTTGGCACTGAACAGCACTATTTCAGAAGCATTTTTTGATTTTTCTCGAATCCTTCGCCTAGTTATCAGTATAAAAACAATTTTAAGTTTGATTAACTTACTCAAATAAAGGTATGAGAAATAATAATTTCAAATAGAATAGGACCGATATTATGGATAAAACCCACTTTGAAGAACTCAATTAAACTTCTTTGTTATGTATTGTGACAGGTAATGAGAAAAGTTACCTGTTAATTTACCTTCTGATCAGTCATCTGGTTAGGTATACGTATACCAGATTGTCTACCTTGAGTCAGATATTAATAGTTACTGCGTAACAGATAAATCACATCACAGAAAATTAACCATTTCCCCAATTGTAAATGCCTGCTGTCATGTGACATGTACCTATTGCGAGGGCTATCTCTTCTGCTGGTCTAACCAAGTGTCAAACGTTGAACGAAAACGCTCAAAAAATTGTATGGAAAATAATCGTCGATCGACATGTCACGTGACTTAATCGTAACGAATCATAGATTGGTAGCCAAGTGTATAATTTTTTTCTAATAGATAAAACGAAACATTAGTCGTTCACTAAATACAGCCAAGTGGCACTTTTTGACAAGCGACTACGCCCCATGAGCGTTTCAACGCTACGATGGTTAGTGAACGCCAGCCCCTTGACGCCAACGCGGCAACGTAACAAATAGGCGATTTTTCAATCAGCTGGTGTTAATATTATATAATATTGAATATAATAATTAAGTGAATTAATACTTGTCTAATAAACCAAAACATTGCCATCGGAACTAAATAATTTTTACAGCAAATTGGCAATTTTATGCTTTTTTTGAAATACTTACCACTTGAAAATAAAGATTGTTTCACCTACTAACTTCACAAATACGAATACACTTTAAAGTGATTAAAAAACACTGAAAATATTCTTCTTCTTCTTTTGTTATATGGCGTTCTCTGGGTTTTTTTAACCACAATTCCGCCAATGTCACGTGAGTAGCCTTTACACGGTAAGGGGATTATGCATGTCTGACAATATTTTAATAACAACAACTTAAAACATACGTCACGTCAAACTCTTCGACTTTGACATTACGTCTGGCTGGCGTCGTGCGAAACCATAGACAACATTCTTAGCAACGCAAGTTAGAAGAGAACTTGCGTTCGCCGCGTTCCGTTCATCTTGGCTACCAATCTATTAGCGTTTGCGACAAAGCGTTAGCGAAGGCGAACTTCGATTCGTTTCCGAGCGTTTGCCACTTGGCTAGAGGTGCTGATATAGATATATATATATATATATTTATATATATATATTTATATATATATATTTATATATATATATTTATATATATATATATATATTTATATTACTGATTATAGTAGTCTGTCTTACTTTACGTCATCGCGTCAATTCAAACGCAAGATTCGCGCACAAATGCTCTAAGCGGCTTTTGACAACCAACTGCCAAATAGGTATAGGAAGTCCCAGCGGGTAGGTGATTATCGCGCGCGAGTACATGGAGTGACAGAGGCCTGCTTGAGTTTACCAATGACGGCAGCTAGCGTCCGCGTTGACGTTTTTGCCCTGGTAATTAGAAATGGAACCAAACATGGCATACAAATTGTATGCCTAAAATATCATTTTTTTTTTGATGTTCCTATACAAACTCTCGCCGTTACACGTATTATATGTAGATAAATAATAATAATAAATAATAAAGTGAAATTTATTTCCTCTTCACAAAAGCCACATACAAACTTATCAACTAAACTTAAAGATAAGAACATGAGCCACCTTTGTGGGAGACTGGTGTCCATTAGCTAGTGTAATCCCTGTGTGACGGATCGCCAGGCTCCCACCCTCTCAATTTCGGTTACATTATTATTAATATCACTAGTTTAATTTAAATAGAAAAACAAAACATGAAAAATGAAGAAGAATATAACTACCTAATAAAGATAAAGTGGCATGCATACATGCATGCATACGTGTGTCGTGTGTTTGTGTATGTGCATGAGTGTTTGTGAGTGTGTGTGTATTTGTGTATAGGTTTGTGGGTGGGTGTGTTTATATCTGTGTGTAAGCGTGTGTGTGTGCGTGAGTTTGAGGTAGGCGTGTGATTATATATTTAAAGGTAAGTGCCATTTATTTACTTTTAGGATACAACTGCCAAAAGATTATCTGTGGTATTGTAGTCTTTGCCATGATACCATGAAATAAATAAAATTTAATGAAAAAATCCTCAAAAAGTCAGAAAGTTTCTACATCACCTCCTGAGTACGCTATATTTTTTTTTTACGGCAACTAGGTATAAGGACTCTGTATACATACCGGGTGATTTGTTGTTGTAACTATGTGAGTGAAATTTTTATTATTTCAAAGTCACCTACCTCACTTACATAGTAATCACTTCCTGAGTAAGCCATATCGTTTTTGTAAGTCTTTTAATATTCACCAGATATATTACGAACGGAGAGAGGTCTGTACAATAAACCTTTTGAACAATAGGAAAATATGATACAAATAATCCTCAGGCGAGCTTACATAAGGCGATTTGAAAGACTTACAGCTTGCTTCTGTCTGACCGTTCTGTTTCATTACAGGTTCCATTTTGTTTTACTTAGAGATCAGATTACAATAAAATATCCAAAAATATTTGTAGCTTATAAAAATTACTGCATTCTTTGCTCTGTGGCATTTAGAGCATACGTCATGCATGCATGAAGGCGCGTACAGGCGTGCGTACAAGCGTTGGAGCTCGTATAATCCATACAGGTACTGACTCAACACTGCCGGTTTCAGCAAACACGCCGCAATAACACTGTGTACGCGCGTTTGGTCTTTTGAAACGCGCGTGTGAGTACGTATGCCAAAGCGATCGTTAGACTGAAACCGCTCTCATACCCTTTTATCTTTTACCTCAACACTTTGCAACCTCGAGTTATTTAAGATAAGATATTATTTATTGCACAAATTTAAAAAGCTTCTCTCTCTCTGGACGGTCCTTCATGTGTGAAGATCGTGATTATGGTGGGGTGTAAGTTTGGCGCGGACCAATTCTCTCTACCGGCCTCTGTCGGTAGCAATTTTGGCGACTGTGTAGAACAAAGGTGTTTCTGCAACTTTAAGTTGATCCGACCATCTCGTTGGTGATCGGCCTCTAGGTCTCTTTCCTTCCGTGTTCCCAACAATGATCATCTTCTCAAGGCTTTCTTCCCCACGCCTCTTATAAGGCTTACATAACTTCAAAGTAAAATTGAGGAGGCCTTAACTGCTGGGCTCAAAGCTCACCTCAACTATAAGGGTGATTTTCCACAAGAGATACTCTATGCTACGTTGCTGTGGATGCATTTGATATCCACTAATCAGATACATTGGTCCTGTGCTTTGCTATGTGAACCAATCAATATGATTGGTGGATCAGCCTAACGGCTCGTGTACACCTGATCCGTTGTCGGCCGAACATGCTCTGCCTTCAACCCGTCGGCCGATCAAAATCGGTTAAGATGTACGCGCACCGTTCATTTATATGCATTTGATTTGATCGGCCAATGACGCCCGAGTATAGTTCAGCCGATAACGAATAGAGTGTACGCGAGTCGTAAAATGGTACAGTCAGCAACAGAAATAGCATGACACTTTAGTGCCTTGTCATATTATTTTTGTCCAAGTTGTCACAGGAATTTTAAATTATTTGTCATTTATGAATCAGTCAAACAAAAAGTTATGGTGATCATTTGATCCGTATGACAGAGTTGTTACTTTATTGAGTTGCCATATCGTTTTTGTTGATTAAAAGATGATTGAAATTCAATGATTTTCTTACTACGCAGAAAGTTTTTCGCTACAGAGCGTGTATCTACAGCGTCATTCGAAACTACGTATCAGCCCAACTTATACGAAATCTCACATTTTCCTCATTAGTTTACTCGATCGATGCTGAAAAACCTACAGAACCTTCGTGGAATTAATGTTCTTACGATTGACCTATTTCATCCGATGCCCAGTTGAGGCCGAAAATCATCCTTTTTTTCTTATTTTTCTTGTGTCATTCGTCACATAACTGAAACGTGACGTGTAGCGAACAATGTGAGTTTTGATGCTTATTTGTAGGTCACTTTTGCTTGATTAAGCCAAAAATAAGTGACACATAGTATGACAGTGGTATGTCATGTCATACAGCACTGTACAGACTATACTACATTATGTGCAATAACTTGTACGGTATGTCTGCCATGGCTTTCCGTCACGTAAACATAGTTGACTTCAGAACGTCTACCACGAGTTCATCATCCGTGCGGTCTATCTCGGTTGTGAACCCACACTGGTGTGTGAGGTCCCAGAGTTGCTTTCAATTTACGTTATCGTCCGCGTGAAAAAATTGTATTGGGATGACATGACATGACAATGTCAAATCCCAATACATTTTTTTTACGTAGACGTACAGAAGTATGACATTTTTAGTTAATTTACTATTTACTGGAGGCAAGACCGTCTCTTACCCATTTAAGGCCCTGGACACATTGGGATGATGGGGCCTTTCTAGCTTTTAGTGCTTAAAATCGATGTTGCAACTTGAATCTCTTTTATTAAATCCTTTAAGAGCAACATTGAAATTTAAATCTTAGTTCACCTCAGGATTGCAGGGCTCTGGGCACGTGCCGGAAGTGCCTAAGGAGAAAGAGGAGCTTTATTAGAGGCACTGTTACGAAATCCCATAGAAAAACTAACAACTGACGCTGGGTACTGTATACTTTGTTCAAATATATAAATATATATGCGCCAGGCCACACCTCTTGTCATGGTCTCGAAGGTGGGATAAACATCCCTGTGTTACGAGGTACCAGACAAGGAATTAAGCCAAGGGCGTCTCCTAGCACAGCCGGACTCAAGCCAATTTAGAAAGCTCGTTTCCTGAATTGATCCCCGATCGAACCCGGGACACACGGGAGGTCGTGGGTTCGATACCCACACAAACATTCATGTGATGAACATTTGTGTTTGTTGTGTGTCTGGGTGTTATTATCTATTTAAGTATGTATTTAGAAATATTCTAGTATTTTTATCAGTCTCTGACACGCATAGGAGAACCTCTGCTTAGTTTGGGGTCAGATGAAATTGGTGTAATTTGTCCTTGATATTTATCTATCAATTTTTCAGGGTAAATATACATACATTGATCTCATCCCTCATGAGGCGATTCACTCATCACGAAATCTCAGAAACTACAAGTGCTAGGTGTTTGATTTTTGCATGGGGGTTCTTTTTAGGACTTTCGTGCTAACTACCGACAAGTATCCTAGGTCGGAAAAGAATCCGTAAGTATGTTATAAAAATAAAGTTCACTAGGGCGAAGCCACGGGCGGACAGCTAGTAAGTAATTTGTAATTTATTTACGCTCATTAATCATTATGCTGAAATATAATGAGTGAAGATAAATTACTTAGTACGCTTTTATCTAGCCTCACAATATAAATACACCTCTCCAACAATTCTCCCGGTTGGACTCGTTCCACCTTACAGTTGATGAGGCCTATGCCCAGCAGTGGGCCGTGGTGGTAGGTATACTGCTTATTGCTTTATTATACCTTGAGAAAAAATGATCAGAAATACGCAGTAGAAAATAAGTCTAAGGTTTTCCAAATTAGACGGGTGTTCGTATTTAATATAAGAAAACCTTCAAATTAAATAATAACTGACTATATTCCAATCTTCGCATCTTTAAATAGTTTCTAAATCGCCTACTTAGTAGACCTTAAGATAATATAAGTATATTCACCCGTTATATTTGATGATAAAAACCTTTGACTGGCCTGTGGGCGCAATGGTAGCGATCTTGCCTTTAGCGCCGGAGGTCTTGGGTTCGATCACCATTCATGACAATTCATGTGAAAAAAAAATGGGTTTGTTGTGTGTTTTTTATACAGGTCAGGTAATCTTGGTGTAATTTGTCCCAGATATTAATTTATTTTACTGAAGACAATTGAGTAGATATACATAATTGTCCTCCTGATTTAAGACAAAATAAGCAATTCTGTAACCACACAGCTCCTAGCCTTCTGACAGTCCATGTACTTGCGCGCGATAATTACCTACCAGCCGCTGGGTCTCCCTAGACTCATTTGGCTGTTGGTTGTCAAAAGCCATTTTTACGCGAATCTCGCGGTTGAACAGATACGATGACGCGTGACGTACTGGTAGGTACTGACTACTGACATCTATATCGAAAGAGGCAGCCCTGGCAATATTATGCCTGTCACCAAGACAGTACGCATTTAAAATTTGTTATTTTTCTATGTAGTGATTCATCTGTTACGTTAGTAACTGTTTAGTAATATGTGCTATTGTACCGAGCGCTGCATTTATGCCACAGTTAAGTGGAATCGTGAAGTTTTATCAAAACATGATAATTGGCTCTAAAATATTGAGAAATTGGTATTTTTATGGGCCAACGTAAACTGGAACTAAATTTGACTGAATGAAGCTAAAATAAGGACGAAGGAAGTATATAATATACTATTTCTGATCAATGGCTAAATTCATTTGAAGGAAATAGTTGGCTACTACTGCCGAAAAACCAGACACAGCCACGGCGTTCAACGTGATAAAAACCTAAACTTAATAAAATTTTAGGACAATATTTGTGCGTCATCATAAATGTAAGAAAATTAATGCAAATAGCGTTATTTAATACCCCTTATCACGTGACGGCGAATGCCATCAAAAGCGCGATGACGTCACAAACAATCTGACATAAATGTCATCATACCCAAGTTAAAATAAGTATATCTACCATAAATTGACACCAATGACAGCCGCTATCGTTCGCGTAAACCGTTTTGACGTATTTATATGGGATTTCGATACGGACGCCCAAATGGCATACAAATTTCTGAACGCTATGATCGCCGTAAACGTAATGGCAAATCATGGTAGACACGCAGGTTAACTTTGACAGAGCGCAAGATGTTCATCGGTCTGTGACGTAATCTCAGTCACGTGACAGTTTGAAGCGTTTTCGCGGGAATCCGAAAAGCTAATTTTAATAAAGTATTTTTTTTATTGAAATTTGACGTATGTTCTAACGAATCAAAATCAATTCCTAAAATTATACCCATTATAGTCTCGAGAACAGATGGCCACCACAAACTATGGACGAGATTTCGACTCAGCGTTCGACTGGCTGAGTGCTCGTTTAGTGACCCACATCTCGCGCACACTCGGTCACAGGCGCCAGCTTCTCACCGGTCGCGTGTGCAGGGACGATGAATTCTACCCACTTCTGACAGCGTTCCAGTGGCCATTAGTGGTCGCGTTCGATAGTCCCTTAATAAAAGAAGAGAGAAATAAGTTGTCTTCGTACATACGTTCCGAGCGAGGTTTGTATGTAAGCGCGCCCGTACTATGCCCGTACCTACGCGCGTCGCACGCACACAGTGACAAAATATAAGGTCAAGAGCGGTAACTCAACTCAGTCAATCGTGGAAGCGCCGTCCGTAGGTTATGTCGCGTACTTCGATGTAACGCCGCTCTGCCGCTCACAATATTTTTTTAGTTTGCGTATACGTAGGTACGTCCAATATTCAAGATCAAAAACGGCCACAACCAGGATGTGTAAATATTGTAGTGTTAATGGATGCCCGCCCTAACAACAGTTCATCAACGCACTCCGCTTAATTGGTCGCTGCGTAATACAATAAAATAATAGGTTACAAAAATCAAAAATACATTTTCATAATTTAATTGTTTTTGAATAAATACGTGATTCGGGAAAATACTTTTTAATTAATCCCATTAAGACCGTAATTCTTAAAATCACCAACCTGATAAAGTTACGTGATAAAAAATTGTAGTCAGCTCCTGGTCTATGCACAAACGAATACATCAATAAACTGTGTAAGATCCCAATGCTTTGCACACCTTACAGGATGAATAGGCCAGGCCTAGTTTTTTTTTACGGTTAAATAATCTAAAAGCGACAGCCCTACGTGTTTAGGGTGTTAACGCTTGTTCAGTGCCCGAGTTGGCTTACTTCTCTCTCCTTTTACTATGCCTTTAGTGGCTCAGCTTAACTACTAGTCGCTGCGTGTTGACACTCAGTTATACCGGCGGCCGATCGAGAGGAAAACAGGAAGCCTGCATGTTGTGCCGGTTGGTGTGCCTGTCGAGCCACGATGACATCTTTGCGACGATGAGGGCTTCCAGAAATAGAAAGGAAGAAGAAGAAGCCCGATCGCCGCAGCTGTGTGGTTTTGCGCCGGCCGAACCGAAGCTGCTGTTGCGTGCTGCAATACCGACGACGCTGCTGTACGATTCCCGCCTTCATTACTCTACGAAGGCTGAGGAAATCGCAGAGTATATCAAGGTCACCACCAAAGCCAACTTCACCTTGAGGGTCGAGCGGTTGGTATCCCGCCATAATGTGAATTTCAATTCATTTGTGGTGAGAGTGCCGACTGAAGATCTACCGACCTACATAAAAGAGGAGTTTTGGCAGAAAGGTGTCATTTACCATGATGCGTCGCACGTCGCCGATGAACCATACGTGTGTGAATTAAATATTGTGTTATATGTATGTTCGTTTTAAGGTATTTATCTATGGGCCGATTATATTTAGTTAGGATCTTTAAATATAATTTGTTACCTGAAAGTAAATGATTAAGATTCTAGCCAAGCGTAGAAACGCAAGTCGTAGATTCGTTTCGCGGAATTGATCAATTCTGAAATGAATGTTTTAGACGTAACAGGGATGTCACGCAGGAGATTTCAGACACCTGCCTCCATTTTTCATTTCCAGTTATACGCAGATAAATGATGAGTTTTTTTGCTGAGTAGGCCTGTGAGGAAACACTTTGCTAGACCTTTTAGGCATGTCAAATTACTTTCCTGAGCTTAGCGTTGGTGTGAAATAGGTAGGGACATAGATACATAATGGGGATACTTAGATGGTTTCGTCGTGTGAAAATGATGGATGATTTGCTCTATAAATCTTTGAATTGGACGTTCTTAAAAAGGGTTTTTATGTCTTTAATAGATGCAAGTTTAACTCTTCAACAAGCTAAGTCAAGATCGATATGGGTCAGAATAATTGTGGCAATTTAAAGACGTCTGCTTAAATGTAAGTAGTCTTAAAAAAATGTAAATGACGAACTGACAAATCTTTAAGTATTTAATTTACCTGATCATTGAGCCAAAGAGAGTTCAATCCTGAAATTCTTCCATTCACATATTAATATAGGTACTCGTAGGTTCCTTTTTTTCCAGTTTCGAGAACGCGGTTAATAGGATCTCCTTTAGCTTAATAAGCTATTAAAACTGATAATAGGATCTTTTCAGAGATTTAGTATTCCCCTCCTTTGCACCCACATTTTTACATTTAAGATTTACAAAATGAGAACTTAGGGTTAGGACACAAATTACGCATACGGTTCGGCGCCCCGACAGATAGTACCTAGTAGACTGATTTTACTTACAGGGCGATACCGGTGAGAACCGGTCACGCGGCGAGTCGCACTGTCGCGAGTGGTTATGTTTTTTCGAACTTGGTGCATGGTGGATTTTGTTTTTGGCCGGTTCTGACAACAAAGTATCCTACCTATTTCATTTTAAAAATTCAGACGGAAGGCGGTCAGTCAAGTTTAGTAATAAGGCGCGAGCGGTCCTTCTGTAAACTCTATATTTTTGAGTTAGGAGTAGATTAATACAGTCTCATTTACACAAAAACTTAACTTACTCCGGCTTCACACGGTAAAACCTTAAAATATTTACGCATAGAATACGAGGCACGACGGTACCTACTCATGGCGATGCCACAAATAAATAGCCGTCAGGGCTAAACACGGACTTACCGCCAGTAAGAGCGTCAGTGAAGAATATTCATATGTTGTACTGACAGTTATTTTGGCGCGCTCTTCTTTATGCTTCAAACTATCCTTCTAAGTGTTATTATTTTATGGGTAACACATAAAAGTGGGATGTAGGTATTAACAGGCCTATGTCACTTCAAAGTTTAGATTACCTATTCTGTGGTTCAGGTACGCTCGGCCGCCGTGGCCTCTCTCTGTGGTATGACAGTAGCTTGCCGCGCGGCGAGTGTGTTTTGTTTCTGATTTGTTTCAACTGTAACTTGTAATTTTAAGTAATTTTAAGAATAATAATGGCCACCACTAATAACTAAACGACGTTATATTAAGTAATACTTTTTTAAAGTTAATAATTAAAGCAGAGAGTTGCGACCCTGCGCTCTGACAGCTTGGTATTTATTGACATTGTTTGGTCTTTATAATTATACTGCTATTTTCATGTATTCTTTTGCACGTCTGCGAGCAGGCTAAACACACTGGACTTACATTATTATTTCACCATTTTATGTAATGTGTTTGTAGCAAATAAATATTTCTGATTTCTGATTTAAGCTAAATCGGTTTTGTTCATCGGCGCACAGTGGAATATGAACGCTCGTGCTACGTGATAAGTTTCGATTCCGCGTGCAAGCTACCTAAACATGGCCTTGATCGATAGCAAGAACAAATTAAAAAGTACTTGTGTGACAGGTACTTGTAAGATTAAAGAAGACTTTTCTACTTGTCCGCGTTTCCTGAGAGAACCTTCTGTACAGAGTACTATTACCTATTCTGTGGTATTAATAATTGCTTACTAATTCCTTACTGCACGACTTAAAGTTTAAGGTAATTTTGCAGAAGGTTTTACTATGCCTCTGTTATTCTAGTAAATTCGCAAGTATCTAACTTTACACTAGTTTTGTTCATGAACTGTTTGTGTCTCTTTAGCACAAATGTCAAAATTGCTATGATTGCAGTCAGCCCGTAGCTACCCATTCAGAAATCCCATTCAGAATTCATTCCTACGAGTATCACCGCCACTTCCAGTTTCGATACAATTATGACAGGTTCCGTAAAATATGATTGTTACAAACTTTTATTACGCAAAAGACAGATATAGGGTGTAGAACACAAAAAGAAATCAAAATAGACGACACGGGTGTCGGTAAATACATACTCTCACAAGTACATATTTCGTGTGTCAAAAGGGAGTGCAATGCTCTTCTTTATTTAGTCTGCTCTACGACAGTGGGTGCCTAATAAAATAAATTTAAAAGATATTGAACCTTTGTGATACAGCCACTAGCCGCCATTTCCACTCCATAAAAATGCGACAATACACCTAACCAACCGTTTAAATGCCCTGAAATCTGTTATTTGTTGACAAAATAACACGAGCACCACATGTTTCGGAGATTTTTAATTAATATCACATTTTTTATAACGATCTTCACCTTCAAATAACTCGGAATCGTGACGTTTTAGGTTGCATTATTGTAAAACATTTCTTGTTTGTTCATAGACTTTAACTGTGCGCGAAAACTTGAAAAAAAAAACAAAGTAACGGCTGGTGGCTATGGCAGCTTCCATGTAAAAAAATTCTAGCCTCTATAACATTTCTCTGTCAAAAAAACTCGATTAAAACCGTTTGAGCATTTTAACAATACCTACCACTTAAACGCTATCGCAACGTCGTGCGTCTTCACTGTAAGCTTCAAAAAAGTAACGGTTTTATTTTCATACAGACGGATTTTATCTTTATCGATTATGATTTATATCTGCGGTGCGGAACGAAATGCGAGGCATGTCAGTCGAGATTTAGGCCGTTAATAAAGGATAAGCGCGAGGGATAAGTGTGAATCAATAATGTCGGATAATGGTTCCGTACTTGTATAAAACAAACTAGTACTCTGACTGATTTATAGGTGGCCTTTGGCCGAGTTTTTTTTGAATATTCGACTAGAACGTCGTTTGATCGCAATCGCACCTGATCGTAAGTGACGATGCGATTTATGATGGAACATAGACATGTTACGCCTAGTAAATGCCTATTCACTCTTGACTTGAAGAGACCCAGATTGTATAGGTTTGGAAACACATGCGCAGGCGGCGAGTTCCACTTATTTGCCTTACTTATAATAAAGCGTCCGCCAAATTATTTAATAATTAATATTTTGTTTACTAAACCAAAATAACTCTTTCGGACCCCTTTTCCCGCGGAACCCAAATAAATGCCGTGATAATGATCACAAGTGTTCGGGGTTATACCCTTAGACCCACGCAACCGCTTCACTCAACAAATGAAAAACAGACAGTGTTTTGTTTTTACAGTGACAGTTAATTTCGTTTCACATTTGATATGATTGAGTAGTCACACTATAGCTTTTCTAGTCTCAAATGGCGCGCCCCTCGAGCGCATTCACGCACACATGCACAAAGCAAAGAAAAGTAAAGCAATTCGCCTCTTTACTGTTCTACTGCTAAGAAAAGGCCTGCATCATTGAAATCAAGTTATTGCTACAATTGATTGTTAATGTATCTATCACCATGCTTGCCAAATACAAGCTGGTAATCATAAACCCAGGCTATGTTCTGAAAAACGGAAACACACTTTGCCCGACCTGGAAATTGAACCCGGGACCCCCGGGTTTTGGGCTGAGCTCTGTAAATCAGCCACGGAGGCGTTCAAACGTATGTTTATAATGTGACTTAATTTATGGTCAGATGATTTTTGTAGCAGCTGTTCCAAATAAAATAAGAAAGAAGAGCAGGTAATGTGTGTATTTTAACTGAAGGCCAACAAGTTTTTTCACACTTCAGGTACTACTTCACAATGTAATGTCATCCTCAAAATCAAGTACAGTCAACCTGAAAATCTTAAGTATAATAACCATTTCAGCGTAGTACATTTTTGACGCCATAATGATTATTTCTTTTCGTCGTTTCTTTCCGTATACGAGAACAGACGGTCGCTCTCAAAGGGCTTAACGAGCAATTAAATCGTTTTGAATGGTTGATAAGGTTTTTACAATAAAAAACATGACGTTAAAAGGGGAACAATTCAAATGTTCACGAGATGTTCAGAATAGATAAGATGGTATTATAACAATCTCATTCATATCGTATGATCAAAAAACTGGTTGGCTTTTGATTCAAATTGAATTAAAAAAAAAAACATTTTTTTACAGCACACTACGCCAATCGTGTCGTAATAATCAAATAAATAATTCAATCATATAGGCGTCCGACTGTACGCTGACAAGATCTCTAATTGGGGCATTGTCGCGTGTCGTGAGTGACTTTAGTTTGCACTGCTCGTTGTCATCTATTTGACACCCTTAAAATGACTCTCTATTAAAAAAACTGTTACACGGGCTTATTTCGGCGTGTTCGCTGGAGCCGGTAGTGGAGGGAGAGTCAGTATCAACGCTCGAACGAGTTACACGTGTGGCAAGTTATACTTGCGCTTCCGAGAATGAGCATATACGCGCGTATAAAACGCTTGTCTGAAACCGCAATGAGACCTAAAAAAAATAGTGATAAATATCGTCAAAAAGAGCGCTTTAATTTTTTTCAAGTACCTGCTGTAAAATGTAATGTTATTCTATAAAAGAAGTTTAGTCCACCTGAAAATTTTAATAACAAAAGCCATTTTAGCGCCGCCGTCAATGTTTGACGCAATAATGTTGTCTTTGTCCCTTTTCTTTCCTTTTTCGAGAACTCTCTCAAAGGGATTTATGGAAAATCGTTGTTTTGAAACGAAATCGTCATTTAATTCGCATTTTATTACTTTTGAGTTAAAATAAAATTAGCTAATTTATTTATTTATTAATATAACACAATTAAACGGGATAATCCCAGTTACATAATAAATTATGGAAGCTACAGGAAGGAATAAATTTCACCAATTTTTCGACTTTGTTTAAAAGCGATTGAGGACTGTCAATGAATATATCCAATTCAGGGTTAGCGACCAGTAACATGGTTAGCGCCCTCTGCATACGACACAGCGGGGATTGCTCAAGCGCTACTGTACGGCACGGTGGAATAGGGAACAGCCGATGTCTCCGGCCGGAGCGAATACGTAAATGTTTATCAGGCACATATAGACGAGACAATTGCTCAACACACTCGGGCGAGTCCATCCAGCCCCACAAGATTGCTAAGGCAGTTGAAACCTCCAAGCGGGCTCTTATTACTTCCAAAGAGTTCATCTGCAACATTCCCAGCAAAAAATTGGTGGGGTACATGAAGGGATAATACCCATACACTCGCTTATAGTAGTACCGAAGAAAAGCCTTTTGAATCTTTTCCAACATTAACATATACTTGGCTTCGTGAGGATTCCAGATACATGCGCTTGAGTCCAATGAGCTTCTTACAAAACTAATAAATATAAGTTTGATTACCTACATCAGGACTGTGGAAGTCACGCAGGTTACGTAATACAAATCCCAGTCGACGGAAGCAACTACGAGTTAGAGTGGTGATGTGCTCATTGAAAGTAAAAACGGAATCGAATCTTTTATAGTGTATTTTCTATCGATCACATTACAACCAAGCGAATAATTAAATTTCACAGGATTTTGCTGGCGACTGAAGGTGCTGATGACTGAGCATTTATTGTGGTTAAACTCTAAATCATTTGATCTAAGGTAGTGTTGAGGCTCACAACGTCACAACAAGTTGTATAAAATACTACCACTGTTTCATTTTATTCAACAGTACGTCCACTACGAGTTGCCAATTTAAATTTACGTTATAGTTCGCGTAATTTTTTTTTATTGGGATTTGACGTGACATGACATGAAAATGTTAAATCATGAAATTTTTCACGCGAACGATAACGTAAATTTAAATTGGCAACTCGTGGTAGACGTACAGGTAAAGTGCGTGTGTGTGTGAACAGTGTCGTGGCCTACGGGTTAAGCACACCATGGATTCTATTATCCCGCGTTCAAATCTTTGTTTTCATTGTTAAATTTCCGACTGATTCTCCGGTGATGGAAAACATCGATGGAAACTAAATCAACCCGAATAACGGCGGAGGGTTCAACATCTACCACGTTAGTGGTAGGCTTCTGAGTGTTCCGTTCACATGACGGCAGCAATCACTTTCCTCTGAATACCCCGTTTGGAATAAAGTCGTGATGGTAAATGTTATGATAAAAAGTGTTCTGATACTGTCGATTGACGTCATGAGAACATAAATAGCTGCATGTGGATTATGCGAATCATTGCGTTTTTTAAATGGAGGGGGTTGATTGTGCCAACGGAATAGTAGTTGGACGTAAAACAACACATTTCAAAATGTTTTTTCAAACAAAACATGCTGCTGTTGTTCTCAGTTCTTTTCTCTTGAACAAGCACAATTAGGTTACGTCGAGTCGCGGCGGTTCTGTACGTTCATCTGAGGTGTTATTCTGAAAGATTCTTATTCAGAAACTCAAGTGAGAACTTTCACCAAGCATTTTTAAATTCTGAGGATTGCATTTTTTTAAATTGAGTAAACGGTTAAATATCTTCATTTCTCATAAGAATTACAAATTCACTTACATACTACATTACCTACTCAGAAAACCATTTATAACAATATTATTATAATCGCGTCAGATGAGCGTACTACAAAATAAAAACATTAGTATGTCGGTAGCATGCAAAACCTGACAGTGGCCGGGGCAGTAGCACAAACCAGTAAAGGTAGCCAAAATCGTGTAATTTTATATTTTGAATATTTCTGTTGATTATTTTTCGAGAGCCACATCAGAAGCCCTACCCTAAACCGTTCAGAGTATCATTGAAATAAGAATACTCATACGTCACCGTTTTTTTTCTATATATCAAAGGTTGTCATTTAGGCGTACGAGGTGCATTCAATAAGTACCTAGCCTCATCGCCAGAGGGCGCTGTAGTTTCAAAAGAGTGTTACCACAGTGTAGCACATTCTTTTTTAATTCTTTTTTCAAATTTTCATTCCAATCCCTTCATTTGTTTTAATTTGACAACTTATGGAAGCGAACGTGTCGATCGGTTTTACAAAAATGGAAAAAGAGCAATATCGTTCGGTGATTCGATTTATATTTTTGGAAGGGAAAACGCGCATCGAAATCAAAGAGCGCTTGGATGCTGTGTACGGTGACTCTTTTCCATCGATGGCCACCGTCAAGAATTGGTTCAACGAGTTTGCACGTGGCCGTACGTCGGTTTTTGATGAACCACGTCCAGGTGCACCGAAAACAGCTGCTACGGAGGAAAACATTAAAAAAATCAATGATCTCGTATTGGCAGATCGCCGATTGAAGGTTCGGGAGCTAGCTGAGACTGTAGCCATTTCAGAAGGAACAGTGCACCATATTCTTCACGAGGAACTCGGCATGAGAAAGCTGTCGGCGCGATGGGTGCCGCGTTTACTCACACCGGAAAACAAGCGCAACCGTGAGACCACATCGGAGACGTGTTTGGCGCTGTTTAAGCGGAATCCAGCGGAGTTTTTGCGTCGTTTTGTGACCGTCGATGAAACCTGGATCCACTGGTACACACCAGAGACCAAGGAGCAATCAAAACAATGGATCCAGACCGGGGAACGTGCTCCAAAGAAGGCGAAAACTGTAAAATCGGCCGGAAAAGTTATGGCCACCGTTTTCTGGGATTCACAAGGTGTGATCTACATCGATTACCTCGAGAAGGGTAAAAAAATTACAGGGCTTTACTATGCCGATTTATTGGGCCGATTCGACGCCAAATTAAAGAAAAAACGACCCCATCTGGCGAAGAAAAAAGTGCTGTTTCACCACGACAACGCACCGGTTCACGCGTCTGCCGTTGCCATGGCCAAATTGGTCGAATTACGCTACGAATTGCTGCCCCATCCACCGTATTCTCCAGGTTTGGCCCCTTGTGACTTCTTTCTGTTTCCTAATCTGAAAAAATCACTTGCCGGGAATACGGATCAAATGAGGAGGTCATCGCCGCCACGGAGGCCTATTTTGCAGAGTTTGACAAAACTATTTTTCGGTCGGGTTAAAAAAATTGGAGCATCGCTGGGCTAAGTGTATCGAACTAAAAGGAGACTATGTTGAAAAATACTTTACTTTTTGTAGGCTAAGTACCTATTTATTGAATGACCCTCGTATCTGTGTATGGCTGTCTTAATTCTAAAATAAAAGCGAAACGTCACATCATGAAATCTCAGAAACTACTGCTAGGAGTTGCAAAATTTGCATGGGGGTTCTGTTTAGGACGTAGGTGCTCACTAAGAATGGATTTGCAAAATTCCACACCTAAAAGGTTGTTTTTGGGGTTGATAGTTCGTTTTCATGAAACTTCGTTATTACAAGTGCTACGAGTCTAGAACGTAAGGTGCTAACTAAGAGATTTTGCGAATCTAGTTTCGTAAGTCGGAAAAATCTTGTATGTCATAAAAATAAAGCGGAAAGCAAGTATGGCTATTATAGATTATAATTCGGGGGCTGTTATTTATTTGAGCGGCTAGCACAAACCATGACATGTACGTAATCGTATCTTTTACAAAACTGATTAATCTATGTTGACATGTTAGATTAATATCAGTATTTAACATGTCCACTTCATATGGTCGGTAATATACGATACGATTACGTCGAAGCTGCCAGAGTTCGTGCTAGGGGCAATAATGAACCCGCGCTCTCACGGCCTTTGAGCTGACGAGATTCGAGATGAGCCTGTAGATTGTTTTCAGAATAGTCCTTCTAAGCTATTGTACTTACCTGCACCGGTGGCTTATTAGTATGAGAGCTTCACTCAGTAATTAGAAAGGAAAGCGCAACAGAGACCACTTTATTCCCTTAGACACAACGTAAACATACAAGCTGTTGTTCTCGAATTTGTCCGCGGTAGTGAAACATTTAACATTTTATAATCAAAAACATGGTTGATCAGATCTCACTGAATAGGGCGCCTGACTGGCTCTCTTTCTTTTTTCATATGCCCCAATCATTAGAATGTAAATACATTCTGTATTTTTAACGAATCTTTTCCTTTTTTTAGAATGAACATTCATTTTCCCTTCATTCTTTCTCAAAACCAACAGACGTCATAACAAACTGTGTTCGTAACGAGTTCAGAAAATGCATTTACAATCGCAACTGCATCGCATTGCATAACACAGTGTCTTAAACGATGTTTTTGACGTACAAACCCTTTGTAACTCCATTTTCGAATACACCTTGGGAATCAAATAACACCAGAGTTCTGCAATCTAAATAGAATCCTTAAATGATGTGATTTATCGATAGATTCATTATTAGTTTTATGAATGTAAATAAAAATATTTATTGTCTAACATAAATACAACAGTTCTTATCATTTAAATACACTACTAGACAGAAGTAATAGGTAGGTACTCAGTAATTACTGCCACTGGAACTGTAATTCCCGTGTAATGTGACACTAGCTTTCAGCACCTCCCTACTCTACAATTTAGGTATTCGATACCAAGAAGAGCTAGTTTGCTTGAAGATATCAATACTCAATAACAGAAATAGAAATAGAAAAACATTTATTAACTTTATGGACATCGTTACATTTATAAAGTACACAAAAGAAGTAGGCATTAACAACAAAACATATGGGTAACAGGAAAAAAAAGATCATACCATCAGACAGCGGTGTCCCGATGCCCAAAAAGACAAATGGACCTCACTCAGCATATAGCCTGGGCTTGATGGACCCAGGCGCTGATTTTCAGTAGGTCCAGACTGAGATGACGCACGGACATTTGTGGCGGACATACGTGTGTGCATATACATATAAGTATCATAAATACTATAGTATAGATAAAAATAAATGGTGAGTGATTCAATATATTGTGTAGTGTAATAATTGTAATACAATACATAGACATTAGATACGATAGGTACCGAATGTGTAGTGTGACTGTGTGTGTGTGTGCGTGTGTGTGTTGGTACAGCACAATACAGGTGGTGCTGCAACTGGAAATTAATAACAATAATATGCCGCAGGTGGGTAGTTTGAATGTGCAGAGCGGCGCTTGGGCCCGCTGGTGTAATAACTCAATATCGACTAACTCACTCAATATTAGTTCCTAAATGATTGCATAATAACGAAAGCCAATAGTTTGCGATACCAATGATGAAAGACAAAACCTTGTATGGCATAGATGTTGTCTTACATAAAAAGCATCGAAAGTTGCATACAATAATAGACAACATTGATATTCTTTAGATATTATTTGAGACCTACTAAATACTATCTCGATATTTATACAATTTCACATGAATTGAACTTGTTAATAAATGCTATGAATAAACTGTTTAGAGTGTCGATGGGTATTTTTACCACCAGATTAGATTAGATGACATCTACAGGATCACGATGGTGTTGTGAGACAATCGAAATGTCATACTAAACTAATGCGTACAACACTCTTCTGTTCTGTTCTCACTGTTTCAAAAATGTCAACAGTTGTTTATGCTCTTTCTGGGCCCGGATTGTAAAAAGAATGTAATTTATTAGCAGACGTTTTTGAAACTAATTAAAAAAGATTGCGGGCGGAAAATGTTCCTCGGTCTGCGTATGATTTTTAATTTTATTCATCTTTAATTAGCAGATGGTATTCCTCGTACCGTAAAATTCTCTGTCTAGACTCAGATTAAACACTGGTTTAGAGTCATTTTCTTACGTACTTTGTCATTCCTCCATCGATTTCTAGAGGAATCCAATACATACTATTCCTAGATACTTCTCATAAGTTGTTTTTTGGTTCACCTCATTTCTGACGCCATCACGTAGCAAAATACTGAGATATTTTTCCTGTCCAGTCTCACTCACATTTTACTTACCAACTCTATGGTGCAATGGTTACTGGTACTGTCGCTGAAGCCGAACGTCCAGGGTTCAATCACCGCACAAGACTTACTTTCTCTATGTGTGTTTTGGTGGTATTGTGATTTTTGGGTAGGTTGTCATTTGGTTCCCATTATTTGATTCTTTATTACCTACTTATACCGGGTGAAAAGATTTAGAAAACAATATGGCACACTCAGTAGGTAAGTGATGTAGTAACTATGTAACTGAAATTTCAATTGATTCAAATATTAAGGTTTTCGTACAAAAAATACTGACTGTTTGACTGATTTGTTTGCAGACCTTGAAATGAAAGTTAATTAAATAAATTTCATTTTGTTTCGTTTCTTCATCACCAACTGAGTTTGCCATTTGTCTTTTGACGATCACCCGGTATATAAAGTTGGAGTCAGAAAATACTGCTGTGAATTCTTCCCAAACACACATAACACATACCATCACGACTTTATCCCAAGCGGGGTAGTCAGAGGCAAGTGACTGTGCCGTCATGGTGAACGAAACACTTACAAGCCCACTTTTCACCATGGTATTAGAACCCAACGTGGTAGGTGGTGAGCCTTCCGCCGTTATTCGGGTCGATTTGGTTTGTTCTCGATGTTTTCCGTCACTGGAGCGTTAGTCGGATATTTTAACAATGAACACAAAGATTTTGGTTCTGGCCAGATTAGAACTCGGGACCACACGATCCACGATCTGGGTTCGGGTGCTTAACGACTGGGCCACGACGCGTGAATTGGTCCCAGCCATTTATTCATTATTTTCTCCACTAAGCGACAGCGACGTCAGTGAACTTTCTCTTAAGTTTCGATCTTCAAGACTCACATTTAGCACCGCATACTCGACAATAACTATGTACATTGCTTTATTTTCTTGCTTTAATTCCTTCACTTCTGTGAAAAATATCCTCGTATTCTCAAAGGAGCTCGTGCAACCGTTTAGAGCATTCGATCTGATTTAACTTGCAGATTCCAGACATTATTATTCTGAGCTTGTCAACTTTACGCGCGAAATGTTAAGGCCCAACTAATGGTTTTAGTTTTGAACTCACCTTCACTATTATGAAAAGAAATACTTTTGTATATAATGGAAAAAAGAAAAAATCACGATTTGGAAGAGATTCTGGTAGACGTCGACTACGGCATCGTCGGCAAAATTTGAGCCTTTAAACTATTTTCACAATAAGATGATATGCCTGACAGGTCTCATTGTTCCGTGGCCCGCATACTATTTCAAACTCAATAAAAAGAAACTGGCAAAAGAATATGTTATAAACTATAAAAAAACTATTGTGTTTTCGAATCTTATGAAGTAAATTATTGTTATTATTATTAATTGTCAGTAAATGAAGTAAATTTAATTAATTTAATACATCTTTACAGCGCCTGATGCGAGAAAAGAAACGCCATTCAATAGTGTATTGACACTACGGAATCGACAAAAAATCGATGAATGAGAGCGACCATTTTGTAATCACGTCATTCGCATCAGTACGAGTGCGTCTGCCTTGTGTGCTATCTTTTAACTATTATTTTCGAGATATAGCGTTTCATTCTACAACTTATTAGCCATAACCCGTTAATTAAGAATTTATTTGAAATTAAAAAAATCGGTATATCCGATTCCTTTTCCTTTGCTAACTCGATTAAATTACATTCGTTACAGCACTATAATTCCCATTTATGAACTGTCAGGGATATCATCATACGGCGAAAGTAGTATGGCAATAGAGCTGCGTTTCTAGCTAAACAATAAGGGAGTCGGAATGGTAAAAATTTCAGACCTTCTGATATTTATTGACGACCGACTTGGTGTAATGGTTAAGAAGTTGGCTACTACACCAGAGGTCGCGGGTTCGATCCCCGCACAGTACAAACATTTGTGTGCATGAACATGTCTGTTTGTACTGGTCTGGGTGTCTCCTATGTATAATAAGTATGTATTTACAAAAGAAAATGTATTTAAGTATGTTCATCCGTTGTCTAGTATCCCATAACACAAGCTTTAATTAGCTTACTTTGGGGCTAGATGGCGCTGTGTGGAATAATGTCCAGGGATATTTATTATTTATTTATTTATTACCTACTAGCGGTCCGTCACTACCTGATTAGGAAGCTTTTTACTGGTGAAAGAATTTTTAAATAGGTGCTGTAGTTTTGGAGCCTATTCAATACAGACAAACAAACAAATCTTTCATCCTTAGACAGACTTCGTTCTGTCAAAAGTTATTAGCAAATGTCAGCTGTCAACAGCTGGGAACATTTTATATTGGAAAATTGAATTGTCGTTATTTTATTTACTATTGCTTTATATTAATATTTCTCACCGTTTAAACCATCCCTGAATTCACACAAACATTTCAAGATCAAAATTAGCCAAATCAATACAGGCTATTCACGAGTTAAACAGCTATTTATTTTTATAAATGTATGTTTTTAGGTAAATAGATTTTACTTTCAAATCTGGAAAGTTAGTTTCAAGAATTTATTCCTCAAAAGAACATTACAAATAATTTGCTGCGAAACAAAACACTAACTTATAAAAAACTACTTATTCTCAAAATATATTACTAAAGTGAGTTGAGTTACAGATTACAGAATAAGTAAGTACTCAGTATTAGTGTCCTTAGTAGCGGCTGATATTGAGATCCCTCCTACATTATGATGACCAAGGAAATCGAGTTTTTAAGTTCCAGAGTTTTACTGTGAGGCAGGCGCGTTTCATTTTCCAAGAAAAAATATTTTTCCTCCACCAGACATGTTCAAAAACTGCCGACGGCTTTTTAGCCGGGATAAATGTCACTTGCATGGGTTAATAATTTCAGTTTTCATGCTTATTAGCGTACGTTATGTCCTGATAAAAGAGTAGGAAGGAATAAAGACTTATGATACCGCAGGCAAAAACGGCTTGGCAATTGAACCAACTTTTGTAGAGTTGTGTTACATGCAAAAAAAATTAAGAAACGTAATAAGTAATATATTTTTACAGCTTAGACAGATACGTGCAGGGTCCGGCAGCCACCGCCCGCTATTCGAATGTAAAAATCCAATAAGTGTTGCGATAATATTCATGTCTCTATTATCCCCGGCTTTGAGGGGCGATTTGTAACGTCATAGAATGGGATGACAGTAAAAAAATGTTTTAAGGATAGAATGCAGGGACACTTTTCGTATTGAATTGTAACTACGGTTATAGCCATCATGTGGAAGGATAGTAAATATAAATAAATAAACAGGCGCCAGAGAACAACAGTCTCGAAATGAGGATTAATATCCTTGTGTTACGAGGTATCAGACAGGGAATTAAGCCTGGGGCGTCTTCCAGCACACCCAGACAGGAGCCAATTTAGAAAAAATCGTTTCCTGAATTGACGCGACCGCCAATCTAACCCCGGACACCACGCAAGCCAAGGCGAGAAACCGTCCTACAGAACACTACGCCAACCTTGTTGATAATAGCTATCATGTGGAAGGATGTAATGTTAGTAACAAATTGATAGCCTATTGATTTTATTGAAATATTTTTGTTCCTAAGTTGATACAAAGGGTTTGTTTTTATACAATAATTAACTCTTACCTTGGGTGTGTGAGTTATTTAGAATATATTGCTTATTAAGGAGGGTTTTCTACTCGTGTACTACTTTTGCCGAGACGCAGTCTACACTCAGAAAAAAAGGGGTTTTCAAACCGGCGGTTTATACGCGCGTATAAGCTCATAAAAGCACGCCTTTTGCCTCACGCCCAACTCTTACGTGCATTGACGAGCTTAAGCTCACGTACGCGAGTCTAGCTAATGGAAGCGCGCGTGTAGGCGCTTAATATGCCAAAGTGACCGTATACTTAATCAGAAATTGCAATTCAATTCAATTTAATTAGTTTATTGGCAATTTCGTTACATTACATAACATTGGTACGTCTTAAGACAGTTTCAAATTAATAATTAAGTAGGTAATACATCATCATTCAGCAATAAATAAAATAATAATTCCATTATTCCATTTCATAATAGTCAACAAAAGGTGCGACAGTAGATTATTATTCTTTTTAAAATGCAAGCTCTCTTACAGTTTGCGTGTCCTACCCAAAACCTTATAATACATACTCGTACCTGAATCATTTAAACAACCTGCAAAGGTTGTGTGTTTGTTAGATTAATCTCACAAATAGAATCACATTTACACTTGAGTGACTTTTATAAATACTTAACCTAAAAAGTAGGTCGGTGCTCAAACGGGGGACACTTCTTCGCATTTACATATTAATATCGGATCAAACATGTGAACATTCAACAAAGGATAGGGCAGAATAGATCCTTATGCCTATAGCGATAAAAGCGATAACCACAAGCTGTTTTGTTGACATCCATACTTTACAGGGGAGATGTGTAAATTCAAGGTTTCAAGGTCTTTGATCTCTGCTTGCTCTAAAATGATATCCGCATTTTATGGTTCCACATAATAATGAAGACAATATCGTGTTGCATTTCCTCGCAATTTTATCTTAAGGACTTTATTTACATAATTAGTAACAAAAATAGCTGGACTTGTTTGGAACTAGTTGCATAGTAGAATTTATTTTAATTATGCTGTTTTCCGCAACTTAGTCAGAGTTGACATATTATTATCTTAATTTTGTAAAAAGGACTTTCGACGTACATAATTATAAGAAACGATGCTGAAAGAGAAAATTACTAAGTATGATCAGAATTTAGTGTCTGTTTCTATGTTTTAACATCGTTTTGAGGAAACTTTGTTACAGTTCATCATCATCATCCGTGCGGTATATCCCGGTTGTGAACCCACACCTGTGTGTGGGGTACCAGGGTCCGCCTTTCTTATTTTCTTGGCCCACTTCGCGCGGTCTTGTGCATCCTCAGTGGTGAGTCTCTTGGCACGCATGTCACCCTTGACAACGTCGAGCCACCGCTTCTTGGGGCTTCGACCTCTTCTACCGGTACCTGGCGGGGGCGGCATGGCCAGACATTTGTTGCCCACGTAGTTTACCGATCTCCGTGAGACATGACTATACCAACGAAAGCGGCACTCCTGCAGCTTGTCTGCGATGTCACAAACACGAAGGATGCCACGGATGCGGGTGTTCCGCACGCGATCTTTACGTGAGACACTTCCACCGCAGCATCTTCATTTCCGTGACGCGCAGCTCCAATTTCGATGTACATAATTCTAATAAAATAATTGAACAATACTGAAAAAGAAAATTACTAAGTATGATCGGAATTGAGTGTCTGTTTCTATGTTTCAACATCGTTTTGATGAAACTTTGTTACAGTTATTACACTGTAAAACCTAGAGAATAAAATATCCATTTGGTACTTCAGATTCATATACAGGGTTAATAAAACTTCACGCGGACACAGTCAACGTCACAATGACATGTCTGTCAACATTGAGCGAAACTTGACTTTTGCTCAAATTCTCAATTCAGAATTTAATAAGATTTGATAACGAATTAAACCTTTTTCTTGCAAATTCCATTATTTCTAGTTTACTTTGACAGACGTTATCGCTAACACAATTTCCCTTCGTCCAGTTCCTAAATACCATTATCATACCTGTAAAAGAGTGACAGGTTTCCGCGTCATTTTACTATTTTGTAAGGGCAACGATCTATAGGCAACCTTACTCTTTCATTTTGAATAATATTTACCAAACGTTTTCAAACTTAGTTATAATGGATACCCTTATCAAGGTTGTCACGCAACTCAACACCGTGCGTGTCAACAAATTAATCAAAATGTGACGTCCTGCAAAATGATGTTGATTTAGTCATTTTGTAGACTATCACGAACTACTTAGGTGTTTGGAGTGCTTCCATTTTTTATCGTTCAGTCGTAATAATTGACGACGACCTAACATGACCACTTCTGAGTTACTTTGGTTGGGATTATCTGCTCCACTGCGCAATATGTAATTAATTTTAACTGTACTCTGGATTGAAAGTTAATCAGAGTTTTGTTAAAAAAAAAAAAACGAGTGAATATCAAGTGTCTTGTCAAAGTCTTCTCGGAAGAATTATCGTCCGAATCGGTGTTATAGTCTAGTATGAATATTTATTATAATATATTAACTATTGATATAATATTATTTAAATCTATTTTTGCGCTTCGTGGCCTAGGAGTTAAGCACGCTAACTCGGATCGTGGACCGTGTGGTCCTTAAACCATCTTTGTGTTCATTGTCAAAGGACAATGCCAATGTTGGCCTATGAACCAACAAACATTTGACATTTATCATAGTTCTAGGCATGATTTAAGACATAATTATAACATATTAGATTGTCACGAACACTTCTGATTTTTGATATCAAAATTTAAAATACTTAAAAGATTTATCGTACGAAAACATTTTTTTAATACCCTTATGTTGACGTTATTTAGCCATCGCAACAATATTTCAATTTACTTCGGATTGACAAAAGAAACCTTGTATGTGCAAGAAAATGAAGTTGTGAGCTTACTAAAGGCTCTCAAAAATTAGTTACAATACATTACTGTCAATGCGATAGATGTTCAATCGACTTTTTTTATTTTGAGTTGGATTATACATTGGCTTAAATCAGCTTTGTGCGAAGACAAAAAAATAAAGTTAATGACGTTTGGTTGACACTTCAACGCAAAAAAAATACCGGTATCACTCACTCGTATTTTTCGGTTTCAAATTGCAACGCTCTGTTATCGTTTATGTAGTTATATTCTTACGACTCGGTTTAAAAAACGGACATTAATAGCTCTCTATAGTGACCTACCTGGCTAGATTTGTAACCTGCACAAACGCTAACTCGGCAATAATTACGGATTTACGATCATCGCAATGGAATCAACATCTTGTGTGATTTATGGCTCAGCTAGTGGTTCCATGGAAGTTTTTTTCCGTTCTTAGGGTTCCGTACCTCGAAAGGAAAAAACGGAACCCTTAAAGGATCACTTTGTTGTCCGTCCGTCCGTCTGTCTGTCTGTCAAGACCCTTTTTCTCAGGAACGCGTGAAGATATCAAGCTAGAATTTATTTCAAATACTCAGGTCTACTGTCCCTTGGAGCTGTGAAAAAATCAAACTTCTAAGCCAACTCAATCAAAAGATACAGCCCATTATGCCGCAATTTTTCGACACTCGCAAGGGAATCAAAACCTACAGGGTATTTCCCGTAAACTCAGAATCTTAAAATTTGGTGCGAAGCAACGTCTCAAAGCACAGACAAAAGGAAAAGTGGCGAAAACCGTAAATTTTTAGTTACATCATATAATAAAAATACTTTAGTAAATATACCTACAGGTTTGTACGGAGTAGAGTGTAGAGTGTAACCTCGGTGCGCGAGTCCGACTCGCACTTGGCCGGTTTTTTTGATAATTAACGAGTCCTTAGAAGTGTCCGTCCATAAACTATGTTTGACACTAAAGTACATGTATTTATGAACCCTAAGAGGTATTTCTCATGATTGTTGGTTCTTAGGCCGTAATGTATGGGCGAATGGGCACTATCCTTTCCGACTTACTCACCGGTGATGGAAAATATCGATAAAGAACCAAATCAATCTGAATAACGGCGGTAGGCTCACCACCTTCCACTTTGGGTTCTTATAACGTGGTGATAAGTGGGATCCTGAGAGTTCGAGATAGAAATGGGATCCTGAGAGTTCGAGATAGAAATAGAATAGAACGAATAATAAAAACGAAACTAAAAATTTATTAACAAATTGATGTAGTCAACTATCGTAAAAACGTGACCTAAACTCATAGCAGACGTCTTTTGACTTTCGTAGTCGAAATGACGTCATACCTCATTGTAAAGAAGCTATAATTTCGTAGTTTTAACAATAATATTCCGTCGGCGAGTGATGATTGCGGACCCACAGTTAACGATTAACAAGCCCACTCTTTGCTAATTGGTTGCTGATAAAGGTACAAACTCACTGATAGCAATAACATTTCAGTATAGTATTTAGTTAACAAGAGCGTAACAATCATAATTAGTTTTTTTAATTAACATGTATATCGCCTGGTAAGCGATGACCGCAGACTATAAATACGTGTAACACTACAGGTGATACTCGTGTGTGGCCGGTCCCTCACCTGGAGCATTTTCCTGTAATGTAGCGTTTCAGATTCGGTTTTGAGCATTACATTACAATACTGCCTTACAAAACTTCAGGGAAGTTATATCACAATAAAACACACTGTATCATCAAGTTGCGCACTGTAATGTTTGGTGCTTTTCCCTCACCAACGTAATAACATTACAGTTTGCGCACTGTAATGCTCAGTTCTCTTCAATCACTGATGACGACTCTGTAACGTTACAACAGGAAAATGCCACAGGTGAGGGAGCACCTTAAGGCGAACATTTGTATTTATCTGAAATAAATATGCGCCAGACAACACAACACTTGTCATGATCTCGAAGTCAGGATAAATATCCTTGTGTTACGTGGTACCTGAAAAGAATTAAGCCAGAGGCGTCTCCCACTTGGGAGACGTATGTTCACGTGGTTCACGTATGTTGGAGGTATTACAGGTAGCCCATAACCTACTGTCCCACTGTTGAGTGATGTACAAGGCTCGAGGCTTCCGAGTCCTTTTGTCTAGAGCTCGATGTCGTTTAGAGGGCTCGCCTCGTTTGCATAAAGCTCGACAGCTCGGGAGTCTTTCCTTTCTTGAGAGCTCGATCGATGTCGAGGCTTTTTCAAGGCTCGATCGATGTCGAGGCTTTTTCAGGGCCGATTTTTTTTTAGCGCTCGAAACGTTTTCACGTGGCGAGTCGCGCTCATATTTCCGTTTGGAGTCTTCCTTATCATAGCAGGCAATAAAATATGTGTTGTGGGATATAATATAAGTGACCAGAAGTATTTTGTAAGATAGAGGTTCAATTAACAGAGAAAGACATTTCAATCATTACGAAAAATATTATAGTGAAAAGGTTTAAGAAGACTCCGAGTTCTTTTAGGCGCTCGAGCTCTTTTAATAAGTTCAAGCTCTTTTGAAGGCTCGAACTCTTTCGAAGCCTCGAGGCGTGGCTCAGGGAGTTTGCGGCTCGGCTGGGCTCGGGTCTACGAGCCTACCGAGTTCACTGCGTCCGCCCAATCCGCCTCGAAACTTCATAAGTAGAACTCGACGCCTCGAGGTTTGAACATCACTAGTCCGTACTGCTACTGCTCATAGGTTGCGGCTTACTACCACGCTTGCCAAATACGGGTTCGTGATGATCAGCCTGAGCTATGTTTCCAAAAATGCAAAAACAAACTTTTTCGCCTCACTCGCAGAAATATTAACTTTCTATCTAACTACTTTAATCTAAAACCTCTTCCCTTCTTACTTTCCTTAACATGCATTTTTATATTTCATGTCATGAATCAGTTAAACGACAAGCCTTAAATATGACGAGATTTGATATTGACAACAACGAAACATCAATACTTTTAAGTGTGTTGGCTCACTGGGAGAGGTGAAAGCCTGTTGCGTTTGATTTAATAGATATTATTTTTGTTCCTATCCTGCCTTTTGTTGTACTATACATTCAAAGCGGGCGGGTAATTCAATGCTGCCACCCCAACCATTTTGACAACTTGAAATGCACAGTTTATAAAAATCGGGTTATAAAACGCGTGTTAAGACCAATAATTGAAACGCTTCACAATACCATCCAGGCATATTTTTAATGCAGTCAGTGCAGTGTACGCAGCCCTTACATTCATTGCTAAGGCCATTTGTCCACAAGGCCGCACGGACGTGATGCGTTATACACTGATTTACTATAAACGATTAAACAAACAAGAGTATTGGAAATTAATGGTTGCGTCAAAGGTCAGGGACACATTCATATTACTTAGATCATTTTCACTAATAACCATTTTTTCTAGACCTTTCCACTTCCAGCGAAGTGGGAAGAGAACTAGGCTAGAAATCTGTAAGTCCTGGGCCCAAATTTTGAGTTAGGCAATGTGTGTTTCTGAATGTAAAACATAGCACGGATTTCCATCCATCGAGGCTCAGTCAGAATACCAGCGCTGGTGCGGCTTTATACTCGTAGCTGCACCTGCAAATGCTGAGCCGTGCACCGAGTTGGCTCCACACAGAGGCTCTTTGAAATAGAAATAGGAAAAACATTCATTAACTTTCAGGACATCGTTACATTACAAATAAAACGTAGAACGGAAAAAAACCATACCATCAGACAGCGGTGTCCCGATGCCCAAAAAGACAAATGGACCTCACTCAGCATATAGCATGGGTTTTATAGGCCTAAGCGCTGATTTTCAGTAGCTACTTACTGACTACTTATTATTATTACTCTGTTCCACCATGTTTCTCAATATTTTTATGCTTTTTTGTGTTTTTCAATAGATTACTTTTTACTTTTTCTTTACTTTTCTCAAGATTTTCCATTAGCAAATTTGAAATAATATATTAAATCATTATATTCTGCTGCTGAAAAGATAGTTTTTGATAGGAGCCTTGTCTACAATCTAAAATGAAAAGCCGCTGAAGAACTAAGGACTGAAAGGCATTTTATAAAATAATAAATAGCAACAGATAATATAAAAATGCAATTTAATTTTCATAGATAAACTTCGGTATCTAGAAGATGGAGGGAGGTAATTTTGGAGGTCTTGAGAAAGTGGTCGCGGTAATGGCAATTATAAGCTTTCAGACCCAATTATGGAGGTAATTCGTTAATTGAAGCGTATTACGAGTACTACTGGCTCATTGGCGCAGAGGTTGGCGTTAGAGGTCCTGCTTATAGTGCGGGCCGTGGATTCGATTTTTAACTGGGACCAACATTTATTATATGTATTTAACTATTTGGAAAACCTGAGTAAAGGCATATTTAACATTACTAAATCTCCTTCTTTTCATGATCTAGTTTTTTTAACTTAGGTCTGTGTACTGACTACTTATTTATTGCTATCGTAATCATCTGTATGTCTATTGTTATTTTCAATATGTTTTTAGTATGATTAATTACGGCTCATCTAGCACAACTGCAACTGATTTTACTTTTTTCGGTTGCGAAACTGAGGGTTCGTGATTCCGTCATTGTGTATTCGCGTCAAACTTCAATAGAGTCTATAGGTTGACTGCTATAAAGTCGACCACAAAATAAAGAGATCACAGAAGGACCGCTCGCACCTTTTTCCAAAACTTGCGTAAACCGCCTAGGGTTACTACTATATTAGCTCTGAATTTTAAAATGAAGTAAGTTATACCTACTTGACAGAACCGGCCAAAAACAAAATTCATCATGTGAAAAATTGCACCAAGTTCGACAAAAACCAAAACACTCGCGACAGTACGACTTTCCGACTCACCGAAGCTCACTGACTTCGCTTGTAAACTCATGTCTCTGTGTGCGTGCGTCAAAAATGGCGTGTTGTACTAAGCGGGCTATCTGTCAGAGTGCCGCGCATGTCTAATTTGTGAGTCGGGACTCCTGATGGTCCGCGGGACGCGAGGCGGCGGGTGCGCACGGGTACACACGGCATTCACCTTGCGCCGCGGCGAGATTTCTCAACACATGATGAATAAAATCTGCGTGTTTTTATTTAAGAAATGTGTACCTTCAGATGTGTTATTATTTGAATTAGTATTATAAATGAAAATAAACTCATTTAATATTAATTCCTTATTAGACGTGGGACTTTTACTTTACTTTTTAATAGTTGTCATAAACACGCCAGGGGCCTCTGAAATTGTCTTATTTACATTAATGTATGTCTTCACAAGGAAAAATTATAAATTACATTATACTAACGACATAGCAATAACAATGTAAAAAGAATCAAACACATCAAAAATACTATGAAAACTTTATTAACACAATGTAGAGAACGAAATGAATGCATACCTGAAGAAGACGCTTGTTCAAATTATGTTCTTCGAAAATAATTCGTCACAAAACAATTTAAATTACAATTAAATTAAAATATCAGAATAGTTATTAGTTACGGGATTTTTACCATGATTATTGTTTTCGCGTTTCCGATATTTCGGCACTGTTGGGAGTGCCCAGATCACGGAGTAATTACGTGACAGAGCGCAATTTCAGCCTATTTGAAGGACAAACACAAAATATATTTTTTCGAGCGTAAACATTTTATTTATAGATTTAACAAATGAATCAAAGTAAAGGAAGAATTAATTGATAAGAAAAAAATATTTCAAGTCTTATTTCTCAATCTTAACCCTCCAAATACGCGATTTTTTTGACCACCCCTCATATGAGTTTTGATTATAATTGTTTCAATATTGCTTTAAGAGCTTAAGGTAAGCCTGGATACTTTAGTTATCTAGCAGAATTGGATACAAGGCTACGTGCAGGAATCTCGAAAAAAAACTGCAGATCTGTACAAAAAAAGCTATAACTTGTGGATTTTTTTTACAGATCCATCATCGAAATGTCGAAATATAAATTTCGGTTTGGTATTACCTACCTAAAATATATTATGCTACAATTCCTTCGCTCGTTTGGGGACACCTGCGTCTATTTAGTTTATGTCAGTGCAATACGAGATACCTAGTCATTACGTGACGTCTCGCCGCTGAGGTTTCACGCACAATTACCTGCAAGCTGCTTTGGTAATAGGGTTGGCACAGCGAGAAACCTCAAACGTTCGTGTCACCAACACGTATAATAATTGCTATTGTTGGCGGTAAAACGCCAATTTAGAACGAAGTTATCGACCGAATTCATAATTTTATTTTGTCAGATATTCGTCTAATAAAACAATTAATTTTTCAATGTCAAAGCCGAGAAGCCTTTAGTTTCAAAGATGGACGCTTCCTGAAAAATACAACAATATGAGAAAGGGGAACGGCTAACTTCGTAGAGGTCCTGCAGGCCTTCAAGGTGAGGATGGCCATACCAGTGATCCGTTTGCATGACTGGGCTTGTCAGCCTTATATCTGGACCTCACGACCACTTTCCAACAGGTGGAGTGAGATCATCTTGACGGTTAATATAAAAAAGGTCCACAATTTGAATGACTAGCCCTCCGTTTTATTCTGTGCTTCTTTACTGTCTTCTGAATCCAATTTAGTGACACTGACGGACGCACGGTCCGAATTGTGGTTTTAAAATTCTAAGTACGTGAAAAAACCTAAACGATGCTCAAAGCGTACTAAGTTGATACTGATAATAAACTAGGGCTTTCAAATTCCCATGCGTTAATGTGAAAGTATTCAAAATGTTTTTTTGTTTCTTTTGAATGAAAGTCCCCTTTTTGAGTTGTAAAAAGTTATTTTTGAGTCTGTGACTGCTAAATGTCGTTGTTAGCATTATAATAAACTATAATAAAATGACGCCTGCGTGGCCGAGTGGTTTCAGAGCTTGGCTCAAATGCCGGAGGTCCCGGGTTCAATTCCCAGGTCGGGCAAAGTGTGTTCTCGGATTTTTCGGAACATACCCTGGGTTTTTTATTACTAACCCGCATTTGGCAAGCGTGGTGATTAAGCTAATACCCATCAACTGTAGCGATGACTTGACTTTAATGATGGAGGCCTTTGCCTAGCTGTGGGACAGTATATAGGCTAATTACTAGCTGTTTCTCCTGTAAATGCTGTACAAGCTTTCCTTAAAAAAAAGATTTCCCCTGTGTGTAATTTTTAATACCATTAGTGTCAACCCTAAGATCTTCGTGGGGCAGTCTAAACGGCGTGAGTTTCGTGTGGTGAGGTGACCGTAAGTAAGAGTCCCTTATGTCACAGTGGGAGATACAAGTACTAGAAGGTTGGCGATGTCAGAGTTACCAATACAAGGAAACGAAATTTAGCTAAATGACTGATGGGGCCTCTGAAGAGATAAGGAAGTATCACAACACATTCATTGGCTCACCTGCGACTGATACCACAGAATGGTACTTTTTTATGCAACGTCTGAGGTGTCATGAATTTTTCAACCGTGACTTCGCCCGCGTTATCGTTATATATCACGGCCAAATTACATGAAATCTTTATAAATTGTAGCCTTTGTGTTATCCTGATGTATAAGCTGTATTGCTGTAAAGTTTCATCTAAATCCATTCAGTAGTTTTTGCGTGAAAGAGTAACAAACATACACACATACATCCTCACAAACTTTCACAATTATAATATATTATTAGTAAGATATGTTGAAAAAACGTCACTCCACCTGATGGAAAGCGACTGTAAGCAATAACTAAGCTGGTGAGCCTCATCTTGAAGGCTTGCAAAAATGCCTTTTCACATGCCTGAAGACTCCAGGACTATAAGAGAAACAAAATACATGAGCTGGACGAGGGTTCCACGTCTGGTTGGTCATGTCACGCGCGTTGTCGGCTCTTGAAGGCTAAAATCCACTGTGATTTTGTGACCTTACCTTGAAAAAGATCAATACTTTACATACAAAATTTATAACAAAGATTATGTTAACTTAATACGAACTTTTCTTTTATTATTATACTAGTCCGTAAAACTAGGAGTGCCCAGAGAATATAAACATTTTTAACTAAATCATCCGGGCGGGTACCGAGTAGACAACATTAGAACCGGCGTTTACCTGCCGCTAGGGTGACCATACTTCACGGATGTCAATGTATAAGTATAAAAATATAGGAAGTATATTTAATACTAAGTCTTAAGCCTACAGGTCATATGAGAGGAACTTGAGTTTACAAAACGAATCATTAAGAAATGTATTCATTTTTGATTATGCAGTTGAAATAGTGTTTTAAAATCACAGCGCCATGTCATAGCCAAAAAGATACCCCGAAATTCTGTTCATAACATCTCCATGACATCTTTACTTAAGGCACTGACACAATGCTATAACCTTATAGTGCTTGTACTATATGGGTGTCAAAAGCTAATATTTATTATATATGTATACTAAAATATTTTTAAAGCTAAGATTTGAAACCCGTCAAGCCCGTTTTCAATACAACCTATTGAAAACGTGGTGAGGGTTTCAAATATCCGATTATTTATATTAAACAGCCACAACTGGTCACCAGGCTTGTATGTGAATGTATATTTAACCTGTATGTATATTTTGTAGAAGCAGTACGATTTAAATTCGAGGCGAGAGAGGATTAGCAAATAAATTTTAGACACCCCGTTTAGTTTTAACTTTGCTTACACACCACTGCACCGTTACTTAACCATATTGATATTAAGTATAAAAGTACAAACAACACTAAGTACAGTCGAAAACACCACTACGCTAAATTTTTTTTTAATTATAAATTGCTGAAACTATAAGCTGTCCGTCAGCAGCGCGTAGACTATTATTCCCGTTAAAATATAGCCTCAAAAAGCGAATTAGATAGCCTACGTCAGTCGCTGATAATGTGGCTATATATTGGCGGAAGAATTTTTAATATCTGTTTGGTAGTTTCGGAATCTATTCACAGTTTAAAGGTTTGATTGTTTGTTTGTTGCGTTGACTGTGCTCCGAAACTACTGGACCGATTTGAAAAAATATTTCAACAAAATAATGCTACATAATCAGCGAGTAAAATAGGCTATATTTTAACTAGTCAAATGGTCCACACTGGCGATATCACTGGCGACAAGCTGGTATGATAACTTATCATTGATAGGTGAATTTTTATTTTTAGGGTTTATCAATGCTTTGTTTTCTACGCAATGATAGAAACTAGAAAAATTAGCGGGATCCCGCTTGAGTCCCTAGGATCAGGTCGATTTTTTCTAGATTCTATCTTCAAGCTAGTCTACACTGAAATTATAAAAAGGTTAGCGTTTTTGAGTTTGTATTTTTATAGGAATATACATTTTTCAAAAACGTATGATAAAAATTTGTCCACGCGGCCACAGCCGCGAAAGCCACTATGAGTGAAAGAAAAAAAACTGAAAAAAAAGCAGTTCTTTATCCAAAGTGGGGCCTACTCCCCTTCGTCCAAACACGTAGTACCGAATTTTTATGCGTTAATAAAGATCCAGTTCGAAATTGATGTTGATTTTTTGTTCTCCTGCATATTTTTTTGTACAAAATACATTGTCCTAGTCATATTACACCACTTTTTGTGATGAACGAAACTTCTTCAAGTTTCAGCTTCAGTTTGCCGCTTTTAGTTCCATTTTTATTCACTAGAGGCACTTGTGAAACCAGTTGCCAGCGGCTATTGCTGGCGTAAACTCATGATGTATTGTCAAGGTCCACAATAGTCGTAGCTGAGTGCAAACATCTGGTCACCCTTTGATGTTATACGTGGGTAGACGGTAAACGGACGCTTTATACGAGAACGGACCGTTTTGCGTCTACGACCGGTGTTACTAAGGATTTGCATGCGGGATTTAGAAACTAACTATCTAGTTTTATGATGAAACTTATCCGCAAAAAACGATTTTTATTTTATTTATTTATTATTTAGGCTAGTTGAAATGTGATGCCAAATCAAATTCTGAGTGATTATTTCATCGTTGGGAAAATGATGTGATTTACTCAGTCAGTAATTTAGGAGCTAACTAAGGGGAATTAATTGTAGTGTTTTTTTATTTTAAACCCTTTATCAATGCACTATTTTCCATTCAAAGATAGAAGCTAGAAAATTCGCATGGTCTTGATAGCTCAGTTAGAAGAGCATCCCCCTGGGTCGTGGAAGACACGGGTTTGAGTCCCGCTTGAGAAGGTCGAATTTTTCTAGTCTCTCTTTTTATTGAATTGGGAAACAGACAGTTGTTATAAATCAGAACAAACTTAACGTAAATAGATTAGTCAAACCAATAAAGTTTCCACTAGTATTATTTTACAAAAATGTGAGCAAACTGGAACTTACTATATTATTATATAATAATTAACCTAAAATAAAGTTAAATCTGAGAATGAAAACATACAAGTAAGACTATCAGTTACATGCTGAACTGAAAGCTACGAAGGTATACAAATATCTGCAATTTGTTTTTTGAAGCCATACATATTTGTCGAATTTTTTTTCAAATCAAGTTAAATTTTTAAGTTCTCAGCCAAAATTAGACGAAGGGAGGACAGCAGAACGATCATAGCGAAACCGTGCAAAATTATATCAGTAGCTAAATAAAATAATTTTATATTAATAGCTATTGGGTCGTAAATTTTTATTTTTAGCTTTTTTATCAATGCACTATTTTCCATTCAAAGATAGAAACTGGAAAATTCGCATGGCCTTGATAGCTCAGTTGGAAGAGCATCCCCCTGGCCCGTGGAAGACGCGGGTTCGAGTCCCGCTTGAGCCCTAGGTCGAATATTTCTAGTTTCTATCTTTGTGTATTTTTTTTTCAAATCAGGTGTTATTTTGAAGTTCTCAGCCAATATCAGACGTGTAGGGAAGACAGCAGAACGATCATAACGAAACCGTGCAAAATGATATTCGTAGCTAAATAAAATTATTAAATTCATAGAAATTATATTATAAGCTAGCTATTAAGTGCCGAATCTTGAAATGCTGTCGTGTGTACATTCGTATTCTTTGTAAAAAAATAGAAGTTGAATAAAAATATAATTACCCGGAATATCTGGAAAAAGTACATCCCTTGTGTGCCTCAGGTGTTGCAGGTGTAGCACGTAGTCATAGGCTACGATACCCGCATCCCACAATCCGGCCAGCATGCTTGTTTGCTAGCAGCTCTGTACTGCAATGCTTGAACGAATCATGGTTTGAATAAAACTTCGCAGGTAGGTATTAGGTACACTTTTCTTTAGATAGTATTCAGGAATTCATTCAAACTTCTCCACTTTAACATCCGATCACGTGTCTCCGTACCGAGCATCCTGCACGGCAGGGAAATAGGCCAAGTTGTTGTAATTGCCCATTAGTATTTTGGCGTACCGACGGGTTTTGGTAACTAAAGCGACTTTAGCTTCTTAAAGTCTAGCAGCAAAAAGGTCTTTGTACAGTCAACTACAAAATTACAGTAGTTTTTGAGGCAAAATCATTGGCCATATACCCGGTGATCATCAAAAGATAAAAACGATATGGCATACTCAGTACTGTATGTGAGGGAGTAACTATGTTGGTAAAAATTTACTTTCTAAAAATGGAAAAACTAGAGAAAATCGAATTTCGGACCTTGAAGAAATCAGGCATGATTGGAACCCACGTCTTCCACAATCCGGGTGGCTGCTCTAACCACTGAGCTACTGAAATCTTACTGGCCTGAACGAATCTTTCTAATATATGCTTACGTTGCAAGCCAACGTTATTTCATCAATGTTCTAAGGCAAGTACTGTCAAACATCCGAAAGAATTTTTTACATTATTTAAACTTTCGGTTAAAAAGAAGGTCTGACTGAAATTTTAATATTTCTAGTTTTTTTATCTTTAGGTATGAAAAACAAGCGTTGTAAAATGCTAAAATAAAACAAAGTAATAATTAAATAGCATATTTAGTCTTAACCGAAAGTTTGAATATCTGTAAAAATATTTCTTTCGGATGTTTGAAAGTACTCACCTTAGAACATTGATGCAATAACGTTGGCTTGCACCGTAAGCATATACTAGAAAGATTCGTTCAAGCCAGTAAGATTACGGTAGCTCAGTGGTTGAACCAGCCACTCGGATTGTGGGAGACGCGGGTTCGATTCCTGCTTGATTTCTTCAAGGTTCGAAATTGGAATTTTTCTAGTTTTTCTATCTTTAGATATGAAAAACAAGCATTGTTAGATGCTAAAATAAAACAAAGTAATAAAAATATTTCTAAATTGACTAAGTTTACGATTTTCATACAAAATGCTGACTGTTCAACTGATTTGTATTATGTACTAGCTTTCCGCCCGCGGCTTCGCCCGCGTGAACTTCATTTTTCTTTCCCGTTTTTTGTTGAAATTTTTCCTGAATTTCCTTTGCTATAAACCTCACGGAGCCCGAGACCTTTCCAACGAATGCAAAACCGTGGAAATCGGTCCGTGCGTTCTGGAGTTATAGCGTCAGGAAGGAAAACCCGACTTATTTTTATATAATAGATTACCTTAAAATTAAAGTAAGTAAAATAAATTTCATTTTCACCAGATGGTTTCTACATTACCTACTGAGTGTGCCACATCATTTTTGTAAGTCTTTTGATAATCACCGGGTATACAAAAATTATAAAGACTCATTTACTCATTCCTAATACTACGAATATTTTTACAATCATGAAATTCTCTGGTTACTTTTTACAATCATGTTATTCTCTGGTTACTTTCCTTTAAATGCGCACTTATTTGTCCTTCTCATCAATTTTCTTTAGTTGCGGGTTGCTTTGTACTGTGTGTGTGTACAATCATTGTACAATTTGTGTGTGTGTACAATTTTGTACGTTTTTGTTACAGTTTAGAATATTTTCTTACTTTACTGATTTATTTTTATTGAAATATAGTGAAAGGATTATTTTAGTTTATTAATATCCGAGTTACATGACGAAATAGTGTTTTTCATAAACGACTCAATTTGTAAACCCATGGTTGAGTAAACTATGGTTCGAAACGTACTTCAAAAACTTTTAAGAGGTGATTTTTGTCCAACAGTGCTTGATTTATCGGCAACATACTCGTACATCATCTGAGCGGCTTTCTGTTTCAACACACATAAAACATATTCATTTTACGATCTTTGACATGTGGTCTATTTAAGCATTCATAGTGATTGAAATTTAGAAAAACACCTAGAAGCATAGTTCCATACAAAAAGGCGCCAAGATTAAGATTCTAAAATCGACTGACAAAATTGTTGTTTGTTTCACATGATAAGCATGTTACTGAATTGTTTCATATGAATATTGTTCGTGTTTTTCTGTTAATGTTGTTACCACACAAATTATCATTTTGTTGGAGTTCTCACCACAGAAACTAGAAATTGAGCGCTGAAGGTGAAGCTAAATACAGGGTGGTCCAAACATACACGTCATATTTTTTTTAGGTTCCTCACACTCAGGGGTATCCGAAAATACCCCATGTATGTTACCCGAGTTTTTGTAGATTTCGAGTTATGCTTTTTTACGAGTTTTTGAAAATGTTTGAGTTGAGTAACTTTTTCTGTCATTGTAGCGTGATCTGTTGAGATAAATGTTTGATTTTTTTTATTTATTAGATGATTAATAGCGATAGAAGATTCTGAAGAACTCATATCCAAAACGCTTATCATAACTCTAAAAAAATATGAAATTGAAAAAGTTAGAAATGCTGTTTTTTCCCTGAACTTTGAGGGCCGTTTTAAAAATAAAGTTACCTTAAGTTTTTCATTCAAACCTTTTTTAAAAACTTCACTACACTCTTAACTAATTACCATGTAAATTTCAATAAGTTACTTTAACGGTATCATACCTAAACTTTACTGACACACTGAATTCCGAAACATAAATAAAAGTATTTATTTAGTAAAGGTTTTTATTTATTTAATCAAAACCACTTGTAGGCTTACAGTTACAGAGTACTCCAAAACGCCATCACGTCTCAGTACACCACAATTTTCATTACATTAGAACAAAATTGTCCACTGTCTAAAGTATAAAAAAAATATCAGTGTTTAGTCAATATCAATGCATTAATTTTAAAAGGTTAAACATTAAGAATTAATGGACGTTGCCAAGGTTTGGACCAAGTGCTGACTAGGAATGGAAGTTGGTCCAGTGGTACTGTAGCATTAACATGAACAATTAGTATCAAAAAAAAATTAGACCCAGGAAAAAAAAGGCTGGTTTTTTTTAAACTCCTGGGATAGATTTTATGTGCTTTGAATTATAGATTAGTGATAGTCTGAGGTACAAAATGAACTACAGGAAAATGCATTCTAGGCAGCAGCCATGGTCCAACTTCCATACAAAATATAATACATAATGTATGTATTATATTTTACATTGAACTGTAATACAATTATAACTGTTAAATTATTTGCACTGTTTGCTAAAGCTAGTGAATAGACTTGTTAGCTTTCACAAATTGTAAATTGAATTCGATTAATATGCCTGAATACATGAGTCTAACCATTTTCTGTTATAACGCTGTAACGCCTTAATTAAAGTGATTTTCAAACCCCGCAAAGTAAATCAGCTGCATACCGCCTTAAACGCCTGAAACACATTATTATATCTACGTTTTGATTTTGACGACGAACATTTCGTGATTCTACTGGGTAAATATCTAAGAGAGAAAATGAACAAAATTCTTGATCTGTTCAAATTAAATTTAAACCGTGCTTTTTCATCATCTATCATGTGTGTTTTTTGTTGCAGGTAATTCGTGAATTTTGAACCGAAAATTCGAGTGAGTGAACGTCTTTTTTAAATTAATTATAAATATATGGGACATTTCAATTCTTTTTCGTAAATTCTATCATTTGTTTTAAAATGTGAAATAAATTGGTCTGAAATTGGCAAATTTCCTTGCATCTTTTAGAGATTTCTTTCAGTGAAACTTGTGTGTACATTAATATAGTTATCTCAATAGTTAGTTCTGTATGATTGTGAAGTATTCATGAGAGATGGCCATTACCTTGCTCAACGTATTATTCAGCGAAGCCATCCAACTAAGTAACTTGTGTACTGTACCACATAAATTAAGTATTAGTTTGGAAATTTCGCGAAGATACGTGGTGAATAAAACTAATGCAATATTTTTAAATATTAAATACATCAAAATATCAGCTAAGCCTTTAGCGGTACTTCCTCATGACTTGGCTCGGTACGCAACAATGTGTGAAAAAACTCCCCTCGATCAAAAAGCGAGCTGATATCATAAAGTTAAGATATGCAAATGTTCCACCGCAGCAGTTTATCGCCAGATCTGACATTTGTTCAGAACGCGTAGAACAGAATATCATAATTTTACCTTGAACAGAGGTTCTAGCATAAAAAATAATGACATGTTTTAAAAAATGTGTACAATTTGAAGCTTATCTGTGAAAAAGACGGAAAAATTATACATTTCGCATCTTTGGTAGGACAAGAGCACCATTAAAGTTTTACATTTTCTGAAATATTGCATTTGTGTTTTTTTTCGGTATTACAAGGGCACATTGATTGAAATTGTAAAAACCTTTTTTTACCGATGTTGCGATATACGAAAACAGTAGCCGATGAAAAACTGTTCAAATTAAATATTAAAAGAGTGAACAATAAACATATTTTACTAAAAAGACTAATTGAAATTAATGGATATTACAGTGCCTTGTAAGTGTTCTTGGTCACGAAGAAAAAATTCTTAAAAAGTTACTGAATTAATTTTGATGTATTATTGTATTTTCTGTCGTTGACTGTACCTTACATGCAGCATTTTAAAAAAATCTAGCATTTTGTTGTTTTTCCGATGTACCTATACGAGTTGTAGGTTGATTATACGTCGTAATGGAATAAAGGCATTCGCATTCACGGCACGTAGCTGCGACGTTAACGAAAATTGCGAAGTAGTAGAAAGCTTGAGGTGTTTGTATTTGTTATTAACAATCGGACCCCTTTTTTGACTCATGAATTCCAAAACCCTACCACGCGCTTGGCGTAGGATATATCTGTATGTCCACAAGAGTTTGCGTCACGAAAACGGCGACGCCCCTGGGTTAATTCCTCTTCTGGTACCTCGTAATACGAGGATATTTATCCTTAGTTCGAGACCATACCATACGCCAGACAACCACAAGGTATTAACATAAGAATAGTTCGGCAACAATAATATTGTCTACGCCATTTTCTGTATCAATGTTTGTGGTTTTCGACCGACTGCGATTTCGACCGGATGTGTTTAGAGCTATTTTTATTTTGTGCTAGTTTCGTTGGCATTTCATATCTTTAAGCAAACACATTTTATACAATAATGAAATCCTACTTCCTTCAGGTATGTTTTGTATTTCATTGTAATTGGCAAACACAACGATATGAACGAATAATAACCTTAGTTAACTATGATGCCTTTACCGTAACAGTGCACCCTAATAACTTTATTATAAATCATACATTCCTTAAATGAGTATGATGTGAGCAAAATTCCGTTTGAATTATCGAATATAACGACAGAAGCAGTCAAAGCAAATATTGCATTCAAAGAACCAATTTATGCAAAGATGCCTTTGATGAAAAAACATCTTACCAATGTTCGAAACTCTGATTAAAATTTAGTTTTTATGTTGCGCGTCAACCTTACTCATATTCAATAAATACCATACATTATGTTACAAATGGGTTGGCCAGAAACGAGTTACTGAGATCATGTTGCACGAACATTCAGAGTGCCACACTTCACCGAGCGTACTGTACTGGAACCCAAAATGGTAGATGGCAAGCTCATTGACAATATCCGGCTCGCTTAGGTTTTGCTACAGTGTTTTTCTTCAACTAGAGATATAGCCGCTTACCCGAAGTAGATCTTCTGACTAAGTTCGAACTTGGGACTATATAGACGATCTACATACACATGTTGAAGCACAAATGACAGACAGATAGTCCGCTTAGAATAAACCGCCATTTTGATCACGCACACACAGACACAGTGAGTTTACAGGCGATACCGGTGAGAATCGGTCACGCGACTAGTCGCACTGTCGCGAGTGTTTTTGTGCAATTTAAGGCGGGTTCTGTCAAGTAGATATATAACCTACCTACTTCATTTTAAAAATTCAGAGCGAATAATAGTAGTAACACCTAGGCGGTCAGGCAAGTTTAGGTAAATACACAGGAAAAAGGCGAGAGCGGTCCTTCCGAAAGATCTTTATTTCGTGGTTAAAGCCACGACGGGAATTTTGAATTTGAGTTTTACCTCAAGATGACTCTGAAAATGAAAATTCTTACTGGTCCTAGGACTATGGTGTCCAGTCCGAAGTTTCATACTTTCTTTCTTTAGATGGCCAAGCGTGCATTAAGAAATGTTAAAAATAAAAATTTACTTATCCTTTAGCTAGTTTCATCTTAATCGAAAGTCAAATATTTGCAAAAATATTGCCTTATAACAGTGATGAAACAACGTTGGCTTACACCGTACAATATAATACATAAGAAAAATTCGCCAGGTCTGTTAATGACCTCAGTGGCTCAGTTTGGAGCGCAGCCACCCGCATTGTGGGAGGCGCCCAATTGTGTAGCACTCGAGCCCGGATCAGGCCGATTTTTTCTACCTTCTAAATTGATTGTTATTCAATATTTCTAATAATTTTCTCTATGGCCGTGTAACAAGAGCGTTTGGTAGGAGTGGAGGGTATAAACTTCCTTCTTACTAAAACATCCATGCATCTGAATAATAGGTAGCACTATCCATTAGGATCGTTTGCGTCTAAAGCTAATTAGAATTTGCTGATTCTAGACTACAGGCTGTGACCTGAATAAATAACAACACGTATAGTAAAGCTGCTTTTTCACTAGAGGTGTGCTGTACGTTGCTGTTATGCGTTTGATATCCCCGATCACATTCATTGATCTACATTGCATATCACTGATGAAAACAGGCACAAATTAGACATGCGCGGCGCTCTGACTGATAGCCCGCTTAGAACAACACGCCATTTTTGACGCACGCACACAGAGACATGAGTTTACAAGCGAAGTCAGTGAGCTTCAGTGAGTCGGAAAGTCGCGGTGTCGCGAGTGTTTTTGATTTTGTTGAACTTGGTGCAATTTTTCACATGATGAATTTTGGTTTTTGGCCGGTTCTGTCAAGTAGTTCTGTATTATAACTTACTTACTTCATTTTAAAAATTCAGAGCGAATATTGTAGTAACCCTAGGCGGTTCACGCAAGTTTTAGAAAAAGGTGCGAGCGGTCTTTCTGTGAACTCTTTATTTTGTGAAACAGGGTTCTATTATGCTATGTTTCTTATATGACACATGACAGGACACATGCGTGCTGTGGATGCGTGATATGGAGGCGTGCCATGGATGCGTGCTGTGACGTCCCTTGCCTACTGTCGATACATCGCATAGCTCGAGCTGCGCATCTGAAAACAGTCAACTCATTTAGAAAAACTTTGAAAAAGCATCTCATAGCAAAGCAAATTTCAGACCCACAATAAAGCGAATGTCTCACATCCGGGTTGTTCACGACGCGACACGCTGGGGGGCTCTAATCCAATCATATTTTTTTCTCGACTTATTATCCTGTTCTTTTTCTTCTTCGCATCTCTGTTATGGATTTGCTACCTTTGATAGTAACTTTGTCTTTGCACGCGGTTACCATTCAACGTGGCAGCACAGATTACGGAAGAAGACGTGGCAGTAGGCAAGTAAAAGTCACTAGTAGAATATCTGTCACTATGACAGCTGACCTACCACAGATTAAACACACTTAAATTTCTATATTATTCTTTTTTTAAGACGATACTGGTCGCGAATAACTCATATGTGTTTTTTAGTTTCAAGATATTTATTTGCTCAGAATAGGTAGTTCTCCATTCAGTAAAATAAACATGTAAAAATATCCGATTATCATAGTAATATTACTTCACTTCGCATTGTATCATAACTCAGTCAAAAATGTATGCTCACACTTCATTCTATGTTCTTCTTGCACTATAATTAAGTACATACATATTTATTTATTTAATTATCTTAAGGACGGACGACCACATCAGCAGGCCCTGCCAGAATACCAGCGTCTCTGCCGTGCTTGCACTGCAGTGGCACATGCTGAGGCAGGGTCCTGATTGGCCCCCTACTTCATTGTTAGTTTTTATTCCCCTATTGTTTCTTTGCATAATGTACCCTCTAGTCTATTATTATTTTAACTGGGGACGCTGGCAGTGGGCCGGGTGATCGGTCCGCTTGTTATGGGCCATTTCACCCCTCTAGTCTAAGCTAAAATTGTGTTTTGGGTCAATAAATGGTTTTTCTTTCTTTCTTTCTTTCTTTCTTTCATCTTGCTCGCACAGCTACCTTGCGGAGGCGCATCTTCGTAGCACATCTTACTCTCTCCGTTGGATATCATCAGTACGTCTACCACGAGTTGCCACTTTAAACTTACGTTATCGTTCGCGTAAAAAAAATTGGGATTTGACATGACAATGTCTATCCCAATACATTTTTTTTACGCAAACGATAACGTAAATTTAAAGTGGCAACTCGTGGTAGACATACAGATTAGTAAAAATAGTGTAATAGTTACGTAGCTTAGCTTACACATCCTTGCAGCATTGCACATAATAATAAAGAAATAATAATAAAATGTTTATTAAACAACTTTGACATTACAGAAAATAAAATAATAAAAACAATGTAACACAGCAGCTTAGTTAGAGTGCCAAAAATTGCGTCGACAAACGTATAATTACACAAGGCAAAATGATTTCTACACTAGGCACAGCCTGTCCTGTAGAAAATCATAGGTCACATGTTGCCAAAACATTTCAAATTATAAGCGACTATTAGTAAGATAAGAACAGTGAACTAAAGATTAAAGATTAATCATTATCATTATTGGCCACAGCATCTTTGCAGATGATTGTTGCAGCATCACGGGGGTAAATTTTGGGGGCTGCAACGTCTCCGGTGACTATAAAGTCCGATGGCAGCACGACACCTCTTGCCACACCTGTCACAGACGAATCGAGAGCCAGGGGGAGTCGCGGCACTGCGTTGAAGTCTTTTCCTCTTTAGCTGTCCCAGCCAGGCCCCATCATGCTGTGACATGCCAAGGGCTACAATATGACGCCACTCTGGTCTCATGTTGGCGTGTTTCTCCCAGGTGTCAGGATCGATTTGAAAGGAACTCATGTCGCGCTTGCAGGAGTCCTTGAATCTCAACATTGGACGGCCTACAGATCTTTTGGCATTAGCAATTTCACCAAGCATGACCTCACGCGGCAATCTGTCGGGACCCATTCTATAGACATGGCCCAGCCAACGGAGTCGTCTCTGTTTCAAAATTGCTGTGATGCTGCTACAGTTTGTTTTTGAGAGAACCGATTCATTCGTCATTCTGTCCTCCCACGTAACGCCTAGAATAGATCGCAGGCACCGCATATGAAAGGCGTTAAGTCGACGCTCCTGCTTGGAGTAAGTAGTCCAGGTCTCTGATGCGTACAGGAGAATACTTAGGACGCATGTTTGATAGACAAGGACCTTCGTGGCAATGGTTAATTTATTGTTCTTTCATACACGTGCAGAGAGTTTTCCAAATGCCGTCGCGGCCCTACCAATGCGAGCATCCAGTTCTCTGCCGTTAGAAAGCTTGGAGTCTGTGGTGGAGCCCAGGTAACAGAAACTGTCCACAACCTGCAACGCAGCGCCATCTAGGGTAATGTTTGGTAACTGGTTTGCACCCTGTACCATAATGACGGTCTTCTTGGTGTTGACACTCATCGAGAACTGATGGCAAGTGCGACCAAACCTAGTCACAAGCTCCTGCAGTTCCTCCTCTGAGTTGGCGACTAGTGCAGCATCATCGGCATAAAGAAGTTCTCGAGCAACCACTTCATAGCGTCTTCTTTTAGATTTTAATAAACTGATGTTAAATAGTTTGCCATCTCTTCTCGTGTGCAGATGTACTCCGACATCGCAATCTTTAAAGGCTACTAATAGGAGAGCAGAGAAAAAAAAAACACTAATTAAAGATGTTACATATAAAAATGGTTGAACTTGAGTGAATTTGTGTGTGTTCCGGTGTGTGTGTGTGTGTGCGCGTGTGTGTGTGTGTTGGTGTGAATGTGTGCGTGCGTGCGTTAACCAGTATCCGGTCTAGCCCTACGATGAAATATCCTGAAACCGAAAAACAAGTTATCTAGCCAAGTGCTCTCAGTAGTTTTTCACTTTCATTGTACGACAATGTCAGAGTCCACATAAGTAGTCACTTTGCGTTTAAGCTCGGGTACAGAACAGTGTTTAATGCAGCAGTGAGATTGAACCTTGTTATAGACATAAGGATGCAGGAAATAGCTATGCCTTCTAGCATGCAATGTTTTGATTGCGGGAAGCGGCAGTCTAAACATTCGCTTTTTAAGCATTTTACCATACTCGGGGGATTTAACAACTTGGCGATGCACGTGGGTAACAACTTTCAGTACATAAAGATTGCGAACGTTCAGAATTTCGTTTTCCTTGTACAGCGTATCAGTGGGGTACCTAATGGGCTTCCTAAACATCACTTTTATCACTGATCGTTGCGCTCTTTCTAAGACTATCATGTTACTAGAAGCCGCACCCCCCACCAGGTTATAATACAGTAAGTAATTATGGACTGACAGATGGCTATGTAGACAGACTTGAGTAATTCTTGATCAGCTGCCGTGCGCAGGCTCTTGAAAACGTAAATAAGTTTACGGTACATCTCTAGTGGAAAAGCAGCCTTACAAGAATACTGAATCTCATTGAGATTCGGCAGCCGTGTTCTCGATTACTAACGTATATACACCCAAATTAGGTATCGGATTAATAAGAATATTGAATTTGTAAACCGAACATCACTTTTTATATAGCAGATTTGGTAATACAAAAATTTCAATAATCATGTTCATTAACAAGTTCGGCAGTTAAAACTTAGTAGTTAACAAACAAAAGTGAGTAAAAAAAATGAAATGGATCATTGAATAAAATATTGAGCAGTAACAATCAATCTTATTCTAAGCAATTCTATAAACAATGTGGTGGAAAAATGTATTTAGTGTGTAACTTGTAAGGCTAAGACCTGACGGCGCGGTTTTCTGCCGCGCCCGCCGCGGTTGTGGGCCCGCAGCTTCTATATAATGAAGAAATGTATGATAATAATGAAAGCAGATTTCACGACGCGTTTAATTCCCGCGGCGGGCGCGATCACCGCGCGGGCAGCCGCAGCCGCGGCGGTTGGCGGCCGCGCGCTCGGCGGTCGATCGGCAGTTGTCTTTGCAGATAAAAATCGCGCCGCCAGTTCTTAGAATAATTAACAATAACAACATAATGTTAATAACAATACACTGGCTCACTCGATAATAAACCAAATGAATGAATTTGACACATCAACACAGCGACCAAACCCTTTGATTGCGAATCCCCCCATTTATTTAATAAACCAAATTAATTTTCTAACCGCTGATAAAAAAAATAACTGCCTTTTATTGTTTTCAACTAATCATAATAACCTCTCAATTTTTTAACTAACAGTTTAAAAAATTAGTAGCCTTAATAAATGATATTGTAAACTGTCATAAACCCAATTTAAATCTACTCCAAACTTTGTCAAACGTCTTTCTGAGATTTCTTGGAAACAATAAATTAGTGTCATGAAACGCGTTTAAATGACTTAAGTGTCACTCAAAAACTTTTGAAGAATGAAAAGTTGTGATTGTAATTATTCCTGAAGACGATACGAACCGGTACTTGAATTTATACCAGGTCCATCCAATTTCAGGTCGGGCCAAGAATGTTTTTTTATTTTTGGAACATAGTCCGGGTGCAAATTGGCAAACGTGGTGATTTAGTCTTTATCAATCAATTGTAGCGATGACTTGGTTATAATGCTGTAGGCCCTTGCCAAGCGTGGGACAATGGGGGACAGAAAGACGTGGGGGAATTACAATAGTATAGGCACCAACCAAAATGAAAGTAATCTCTAATGTCACACCACATAACCTCAAAATGTCAAAGTACACGCATAGAAAGAAAGAAAGAAGAAAGAAAGAAAAACCATTTATTGACCCAAAACACAATTTTAGCTTAGACTAGAGGGTACATTATGCAAAGAAACAATACGGGAATAAAAACTAACAATGTAGTAGTGGGCCAATCAGGACCCTGCCTCAGCATGTGCCACTGCAGTGCAAGCACGACAGAGACGCTGGTATTCTGGCAGGGCCTGCTGATGTGGTCGTCCGTCCTTAAGATAATTTATAGATAAATCTTATCCAACCCCTCGAGAAGCAGATAACTTTATTCCTCAGTTAGCAGTTTTATTCTACGAGTATCTGACCATTGAAAAGTTAAAAATGTTGTTAACCTTCGAATAAACTTTGTTCTACAGATAAATTTCACTATCTGAGGATTGAAAAATCGGCCCTTAAGGACGCCTATATGTTCTGTAAGAAAAACCACGGTCTTGCGGTTCATTTATTGGGTTATTTGGCACTAATAAAAGCAAGTTTTTACGTCGCGGACGGACTATCGCGCGAGGTATACGTGTGATTCATTTTGGTTCGGAGTTGTTTACTACAAGTGCGGTGTAGGTATCGGCCGCGCACACCTGGCCGGCCGGCTACCGTCGGCCCGTCTTTTGTGTCCTGACATTGGAATGCGAAGCGATAGCACAGTTTAGGTACGATGAATGAGAATAGTAATTTAACTAAAGAAACCGAAAATATAGGTACAATCGGTACAGATAACATATACAATATGATAATGGAAGAGTACGAGGAGGAGCCCTTAAATATGTCACATTTACAAGATGAGGAGATGACTGATATAAAACATTCAGGAAAAAGAGAACGAGAGGAAGACGAAGAACCATGGAAATTAGTTAGTAAAGGGGGAAAGAAGAGGAAGGAAGAAAAGTCAGAACTATATATATCATGCCGGGAAAAGTTACCTAAACAATTTTCTTTGGCGAAAATATTTAAAAACCTTGGTATTATAAAAGTTGAAAAAATTAAATACTTAAGTCCATACAAAATACGAGTGGAAATGAAAGATGAATGCATTGATAAAATCATGATTTGCGAGGAGCTGCTTGAAAAAGGCTGGAAATTCCAAAAGGCATTTGAAGTAACTTTTTCATATGGCATAATAAAGAACGTTGACCTAGAATTAACTGAAAAGGAAATTATTGAAAGTGTGCAATGTCCACTTCCCGGAGTTTTGATATCAGCATTTCGTCTCCAACGTCGTGAGCGAGACGGCTGGACGCCGAGTGAAACTGTGCGGTTATGCTTTAAGGACAACTATTTACCACCCTATGTAACGGTAGATAGTCTACAAATCAAAGTGGAGCCTTACATCTTTCCAGTGTCACAGTGTTCACGCTGCTGGAAGTTAGGCCATTCCGCAAAGAGGTGCCCTACTAATAACATAGTTTGCCCTAAATGCGCAAAAGAGCACGAAAATTGCGAAACGAAGGTTTTCAAGTGTGTAAACTGTGGAGGCAACCATATGTCACTGGTTAAGTCATGCCCGGAATTTATAAAAGAGAAAAAAATACGGAAAATTATGTCGGAGTTTAACTGTACCTACAGGAGAGCGCGTACTATGTATGTATCGACGTCCCCAAAAATAGAACCAAATTTAGCTACTTCTACGCCTGCTTTCGAGTATAAGTACAGGCAAACAGAAATGGTGCTACAAGGAGATAGAGAAGACATAATTGAAGTTGATGTTACACCAGGACCCTCAGCGACTACCGATAATACGGGATCGTACGCGCAAATAACAAAGAGTAAACAGAAGAAGGATGAGAAGAAAAAGAAGAAAAAACAGAAATACGAAATGGAGATGGACGAGGAAGAAACCGACTCGCAAATAGAGGAGAACGGATTTAAAAACAAAAACAACAGCGATAGACGAATTACTTTTAGTGAACTACTTGAGAGATTGAGAGAAATAATTTTTTGGAAGAGTGGCAATATAAAATCGAAGGTTCAGGATATAGTTCAATGTTGTACAGAATGGTTCATCTTGTTGATAACAGAAAATATTGCGGACTGGTCGGTGTTGAAAAAGGTAGCAGAATACTTCAATGGGTAAGACAACCAACTTAAAAATCGGGGTGAACATTATACAGTGGAATGCCCATAGTGTAAATCCAAAAAAAAGTGAACTAGAAAATTTATTAATCCAGGAAAAAATACATATTATCTGTTTAAGTGAAACGTGGCTGGAGCCAAATAGTCATTTTAAGATAAAAGATTATAACATTTACCGTTGTGATCGAGACGATTCCTATGGTGGCATTGCAATCTGTACTCATAAATCTATTAAAAGTCAAAGAATTCCAGTGCGAATATCCAATCCAGATATACAGATCCTTCAAATTCAACTTTACAACTGCTCAGATATAGTACATTTAATTTCTGTTTACTGTCCTCCAGGAGTTAACACGCAGATGAGTGACTGGGAGCAAATTTTTTCTTTCACTAATGAAAAATCTGTTATAGTTGGAGATTTCAATGGGCATCATACGAATTGGTCTCGTAAAACGGACTCTAGAGGGTCCCAAATTTATAACGCGCTGGCGGATTCACCATTCGTCACATTAAATGATGGTACGCCTACACGAATAAGAGTGGGCAGTGGGGGTTATTCTCCAGATATAACTTTTGCATCCTCGGACATAGTACTTAAACTCACATATAGCGTCTTAAATGAAACTCTGGGCAGTGATCATTGTATGATTAGAATATCTTCTATAATTGACCATACAAGCACCTATACGGCAAAAAGAAATTACAAAAAGGCAGATTGGGTCCAATATAGAAATATTTTAGAAGAACTATTTAGTCAGTGGTCGTTTACGGATAACTGTCAAGCTGCCTATAACATGTTCGTGGAGAATATCAATATAGCGGCAGATCTTCATATACCTGTTATAAAATCTAACCCCAACCCTACAACTAAATTTTTGCCTCGTGCATACTGGAGTCCGAACCTAGCCAAAGCAGTTGCTGAAAGACGTTTGGCGCTATCAATATTTAGACGAAATCCAATACCACATAATTTTAATATTCTTAAAGAAAAAATCAAGGTAGCGCAACGTCTAATACGCAAAGCTAAAAGCGATAGTTGGAAGTCCTTTTGTTCTTCACTGGATCACACGTCAAACATGCATGATGTGTATAATAAAATGCGTTGGGTGAAGGGATATAGGACGACAGCCGGGCATGTTAATACAGAGAAAGCTAATGAACTGTTGCATAGTCTTACTCCAGATTTTGTGACACCTAAAACTCCTACATTTACATCCGACAATAAACTGTTGAATTCTGAGATCACTGTAGAGGAGCTGGACAAATGTATACGTAAATCAGATAGTTCTGCGGGGTACGATAACATCTCGTACAGTATGATAAAGAACCTCCCCTATAATGGCAAAATAATATTAGCTAACATGTTTAAGGTTTTCTATTCATCTAGTTATGTCCCCGAACAATGGAGAGAAATGTATGTTGTAGCAATACCAAAACCAGGCAGAGACCTTTCTAGTATTTCATCTTTGCGACCAATTGTACTGATGTCATGTTTATGTAAGGTTTTTCACAACATCATTAAGGGTCGACTGGAGTGGTTTTGCGAAAAGAACAATATTTTTTCTAACAGCACTATGGGTTTTAGGAAATGTCGTTCTACCTACGACAATTTAGCTTGTCTGACTAATCAGATACTAGTGAGTTTTTCAAGTAAACAACAGACTCTAGCCTGCTTTGTAGACATAGACAGTGCTTATAATAATGTTAATATGAATTCACTGCTTGCAACAATGGATCACATTGGGGTTGGAGCTGACCTGTGCCTATACTTATGGAACTTCTTGCATAAAAGAAACTTAAGAATTCGCTCAGATGATTTACACAGGATCCGAAGTACAGGTCGGGGCTTGGCCCAGGGTGACCCTCTATCGCCTTTATTATTTAACATAACCACTATGCAGATCTGTAAACTCATAACAAGCGTTTATATAAGCCAATATGCTGATGATTTTGTACTGTATACTACCTGTAATACATTAGAAGAAGGCAAGTTAAAACTACAAGTGGCATTAACCAGATTTTCTGACATGTTATCAGATTTAGGCTTGGAAATTTCGTCAGCAAAGACTAAGATATGTTTGTTCAAAAGGGGGTTTAGAAGAAGAATAGAAGATGTCAACGTTAATACAACTCAAGTCAAAGTAAATGGTAATGTTTTACAGGTGGTAGACAGTGTGAAGTATTTAGGGGTGTGGTTGGATCAATCACTTAGATGGTCTAAACATATAAATGAGATAAGTCAAAAAGCATGTAAACTAGTTGATGTACTTAAAATGCTGAAAGGCCCTAAGTGGGGAGTTCACCCTAAACACCTGCGGCGGCTTTATATATCACTGGTTCGCAGCAGACTGGACTGTGCCAGCTTTGTTTATGATACTGCCTGTAAAACTAGTCTAGCAAAGCTTGATAAAATCCAAAACGCGTGTATGCGATTGATTGGTGGGTTTATAAAGACAACTCCTATACATGTAATGGAGTCTGAATTGTACTTACAGCCTTTATTCATAAGACGCCACTATCTAGCGGCAAGATTTTGGCTAAAATGCAGATCCTTTGAAAACAACACCAATATTGAGTTATTGAGGACCCTTAATGATTTGTGTGACAGTAGAACGTATTGGCAACGGAAAAAACTTCCCTTGCTGGTACTTATACATAAAGACTTTATTAATAGGCCTATATACAGTAGCAGGCAATTAGAAATGTTCTCACTTGAAATCTGGATACATAAAGTAAATTTAGATAACTGTATAAAAACACACATTGATTATGTTACTGAAAGTAAACACAAATTTAACAGATCATATTTACTTCATTTATGTAACAAGTTCATTGATGACAACTACAAAAACTTTTATAAAATATTTACTGACGGGTCGGTAGAAGCTCAGGAAATTGGTGCTGCGTTCTTTGATACCCAGACGGAAGATAAAATGAAATTTAAAATCAATAATAAGGTTTCTATTATGTACGCCGAATTAATAGCAATTTCTGAAGCTTTATCTTATGTGAGCTCCATCAGCTGTAATAATTTTGTCATCTTTACTGACTCAAAAAGCGCTTTACAACACTTGGCTCGATGTACCTCGACGTATCGAGGAACACCGATAGCCTACTCAATAATACAGTGCATTCGGGAATTAAAAAACAATGGCAAAAATATAATATTGCAGTGGGTACCTGCTCATATTGGACTTATCGGTAATGAATGTGTAGACCGATTAGCAAAGGAGGCCACGGTCGATGGGATAATATACAATTGTTTACCTTATTTTTCTGATCTTCTGTATCTAGCAAAAAAAAGATGTATTAAATTATGGCACGAATATTTCGATGAGCGTGCGCTTAGTAAAGGCATTTGGTACAGAACCATGCAGGCAGAGCCTCCGAGCTTCACCTGGGTGGATGGTGCTGCTATGAGCAGGTACGACATTGTCACCGCGCTTAGACTGCGTTCCGGACACACCCCAGTGAATAGCTTTGCTTACCTTATGGGTAAAGTAGAATCACCCAACTGTACAGAATGTCATGTTACTGAGGATACATACCATATTCTTATGGAGTGTGTCCGAAACGAAAGAGAAAGACGGGACTTTATAACTAAGTTTAATTTTGATGACTGTAACCTAGGCTATTTCAATACTGTGTTATCCTACCCAACGTCTGAAATAGCAAAGTCCTTGTACACATTTGTAAACAAGGGGATGAACCGTAGAAATTAATGTAATTAAAATTGTAGTCCAAATTGTGAATTAAGTTACTATGAGGGTGATGTTTTCTAAAAAGAAAAAACCCTCCTCAAATAAAAAAAAAAAAAAAAAAAAAAAAAAAGCAAGTTTTAAATTTTAAGGGGTTATTAGATCCTTTATCTACAGTTCATGGGAATAAAAAAATAAAAAAATGTTATGCCCTCTTCTCTGTGATTGATTTACCAAAAGCATTTTTGCGTAAACGGCTAAAATACTGTCAGTTTCGGTAAGTTAATCTGGTTAATTATATAATTTGAAGAATCAATAAAAATATTTATGGACGGCCTACATAGTCTATTTAAATTTGTGTTTGTAAAATATTACAAAAAAGGCCTTAAAAGTCGTGAAAAAAATAAAATAATTATGGTCAAAAACTCAATTTATATTAGCCTTATTACAATGGAACGAGGGTCAAAATCGCTCGCTGTATTAGGTTTGCGTTTTCGAAAACCTATCTCAGTCTGCGCCGGAGCGCCTTCGAGGTCGGACGTGCGTCGCTCTGTCTGGACTTTGTTCACGATCGACTCGATCTATTCGGATACAAAATATTCCTCTAAGAGCATTTGATACTTGCGAAAAATAAGGTAGGTATAAGCAATACCAGTAACTAGTAAAGTACATTATAGTCAAGAGATATCTATTTCATATTTTGACTTGGCTGACCTGCTCATTTTGTTGGTTTTCGTGAGTCCTGGATGACTTGGCTGACCTGATGATGGACTCCGAAGACACCCCACGGAATTCGGAAACTGCCAGAGTTAGGTATCCCGAGTTTGGGCTCGTTTTGTAGGTCTTTGTGAGTACTTACATGCTGGATGACTTGGCTAACCTGATGATGGACTCCGGAGACACCCCAAGGAACTCGGAAACTGTCAGAGTTAGGTATCCCGAATTTGGGCTCGTTTTGTAGGTCTTTGTGAGTACTTACATGCTGGATGACTTGGCTGACCTGATGAAAGACTCCGGAGACACCCCATAGAACTCGGAAACTGTCAGACTAGGTATTCCGAGTTTGGGCTCGTTTTGTAGGTCTTTGTGAGTACTAACATGCTGGATGACTTGGCTGACCTGATGAAAGACTCCGGAGACACCCCATGGAACTAGGAAACTGTCAGACTAGGTATCCCGAGTTTGGGCTCGTTTTGTAGGTCTTTGTGAGTAGTTACATGCTGGGTGACTTGGCTGACCTGATGATGGACTCCGGAGACGCCCTATTGAACTCCGAACCTGTCAGAGGTAGGTAAGAAAAGAAAGAAAGAAAAGAAAGAAAAAATATTTATTAACCCTACAAATACAAACAATGAAACGGTAAAGCTAAACAATAGACAAGAAGCGACACAAAAAAGGTTTTTACAAAATAGTAATAGGTTAATCAGGCCACTGCTTCAGCATGTGTCTCTGCAGCACAAAACCAATGCTGGTATTCTGGCAGGGCCTGTCGTCATTCGTGATTTATGTATGGGTAAGTGTATGCGATAAGTTAAGTGGAAAAAGTATGAATTGCGAGTGTAATAGTGTCGTAATATAACGTAAGCAAGTGAAGCGTGCGTGCCTAAAGCTGCAAATAAGTAATAAATTAAAAAATAAAATATCTATGGTATGACAGCCGAATGACTTTGCTGTGGCTGTGACATGGATTTAGGAATACTTAACAGGATTGATAACTCTGAAAAAGTGTATTAACAAAAATGAACTGTATTGTTTGCTTTTAAAGTATATTTTTGATTACGCCTTTTACAGAAGCTAAACCGAGCCGACTTATACAGCATTATCAGATGCCGTGTGTCTCGCTCTTTCATCTTGTCAGATCTAAAAAAATATTGTTGATTGAAAATTTAGACTTAGTAATCTTTGTTGAAACACTTGTTTTTAAATGGCATTGCAATCAATTTAAGTCACTGTATTTATGTATCACGTTATTTATTTTGATATTATACAAATAAAATATTAATTTTTATCAAATCTATATTTTGCTTATTTTCTACTGGTAACTCTTAAAAATGTCATAGTGAGTGATAGATTGGACAGTTTGTATTCGATAATTATCAATTTCACGAGATTACTTTCTAACGTTTAAAATGGTTAAAAAAGTGTTGCGTTTATGCTTGCCCCAGTGAATCATATGTTGGTAGCAAAATTTATTTTCACAGGCAAGCTAAAAATAACATAATCATAAATCTAACAACTATGTTGTCCATGAATTCTTGCATTGTGAGGACGAGGAAGGTCGTACTGGCTCACCTTCGGATTGTGGGGCCACGATTTTCGAGTTGAGATGTTTACCATTAGAAAGATAATATTTTTTTACACATATTCACTAAATATTAGATCTCGGAAACTTGTACTTTTTTTATAATCACTGATTGATAATCGTAATAATTTCCTTCGATTTTTGTTGTTTTGCGAGTTTGCGACTGAAATTTAAGATTTCATGTGTTTGGCGTTTTGATACGTGTTGGTGTCATCGCGTTGTGGTGTTTTTAAAGCAGTATTTAAATACTTTTACAGTTTTATTTAAGGTCAGCGTATTCGGATTGAGAAGGAACCTCCTCCTTCTATGAAGTCAGTTAAAAATTATTTGCACTGTATAAATTGCTGTCAGCCAATAATAAAAAATGTTTTTTTTTGTGTTTTGTTTGTATTATAAATTTCGTAATCAACCCATACATCCCTTAGTAATCGTCTATTGCTAAAATTTAAAAAGTTCAATACCAATGTTTTTATATGGACTACCAAGCAGTAGATACCTACCTACATACATAGTATAAAAACTTGATTTTTGGCTTTAAATCTACCGAATAACTGAAACCAATAATAACTATACGTTTTCCTGTGAAATTAATCAAAAAAAAAGATGAAACGTGCGATGTCCCACATAGCAAAGATCTTTTAGTCACCCTATTTAAAAGAGACATACATACCTAACTCTGACAGTTTCCGAGTTCCATGGGGTGTCTCCGGGGTCCATCATCAGGTCAGCCAAGTCATCCAACATGTAAGTACTCACAAAGACCTACAAAACGAGCCCAAACTCGGGACACTTACCTCTGACAGTTTCGGAGTTCCAAGGGGTTTCTCCGGAGTCCATCATCAGGTCAGCCAAGTCATCCAGCATGTAAGTACTCACAAAGACCTATAAAACGAGCCCAAACTCGCGACACTTACCTCTGACAGTTTCGGAGTTCCACGGGGTGTCTCCGGAGTCCATCATCAGGTCAGCCAAGTCATCCAGCATGTACTCGTAAGTACTCACAAAGACTTACAAAACAAGCCCAAACTCGGGACACTTACCTCTGACAGTTTTGGAGTACCATGGGGTGTCTCCGGAGTTCATCATCCGGTCAGTCAAGTCATCCAGCATTTAAGAACTCACAAAGACCTAAACTGAGAGCCCCATCTTTGGAAACCTACCTCTAACAGTTTCAAAGTTCCATGGGGTGTCTCCGGAGTCCATCATCAGGTCAGCCATGACACACAGAGATTTCCAATATTGTGTCTATTAACCAATGTACAAGTTAGTTGGTAAGTACTTAATAATACAAATATTTCATTTTTTATTTTATAAACAAGCAAATAAAAATAAATTGTATGATTTGTCTGCTATAATTACAACAAGTATCAAGATTATAATTACGTCTGTTTTTTTGCCCTAACGACAGTTTCACTGTGTGTGTGAGCCGCGCGTGTGTGCGTTAGGCTTCTTTTTGACAGAAATCGAAACGTCTGAAACGTATAGGCGTCCTTAATCTAAGATTTTACCATTGCTTAGTTAGAGAGATAGTTTCCTACATACTCGTAGACAACAAACTAACATAAGATCTTAATTGACAAACCTCTGTTTGAAAAACAATTCTAATCGGACATTCCGAAACTTCGAAAGATAGCTAGAAAAATCACAATGATTTCCAATAATGAGGTTGAACGTGAAATAAGACCGTTTTCGGTGTGTCCGGAGTGGAATGGTGACAGGACGGAGGTACAGGAAATAGCTAGTAAGATATCGGAAATTAGCATAAAAGTATATGCTAGGGTGCGATGGAATCTCGTATATTTCTAAAATTAGTTCGACGACGTGACTTTATGCGTTATTACAGTCAGTTTAATAAACCTAATGTAAGTACATTTTGACTTTGGCAGTTAATATACAAAATTGACTTGGCTTGAATCGATTGTTGTTTTGATCATAAAATTCAATATTTTCCCAAAAGACGGTACCTAACCCACCAAACAGCATTCCTTTCACGAACTACCACCGTTTGACTCAGCACCTACCACGCTGGGTTTTAATACGCTCAGTAAAAAGTTGGCCTCTGAGTGTTCCGTTCACCATAACAGCAACAGGCAGCTTGCCTCTGCCTTCTCCGTTAGGAACAAGTCGTGAAGGTATGTACGAGTATGTGTAACATACACATACATACCTTCACGATATATTCCTAAACTTGTGCGGTTCAAGATGAATTCACTACCCCAGGTGGAAAGTGGTCGTAGGGTCCAGAAATAATGTGTTTACCTAACTTACGCACTAATACAAAATGCTCCCGGTGAGTTCTTTCTGGGAAGCACATATATTTTTGTTGAGGTGCTATCGAAAGACCTCTCAAAAATAGAAATTCGTATAAATAATATTTCGAAAGCACTAAATTTCCCCAAGATATTTTGAAGTAGGTAATTTCAATTTGGACTAGTCCAAAACGCTCCCTACAAACTGCAGGTGGCAAATGACGTCATTTGCGGACTATTTCTTTGCGATCTGCAAAACATTTATTTTGTTCTTAAAGGACAGTGCCCAAGTTGGCCTATGAACCAACAAACATTTGACATTTGTCATAATTCTGGCCATGATTTAAGACATACTCGTAATTATTACTTATTAGATTGTCACGGACACTTCTGATTTTTGATAACAATGTTAAAAATACTGAAAAGATTTATCGTTCGAAAACGAAGTTACGTACGTAGTTTTTTAATACTATTTATGTTGCGTTCGTTTGTGCCCTCTGTTGTTTAGCCATCGCAACAATATTTTAATTTACTATGTATTGACAAAAGAAACCTTGTTTGTGCAAGAAAACGTTGTGAACTTACTAAAGGCTCTTAAAAATGAGTAACAATAAATAACTGTTAATGCGATAGATGTTTAATCATTTTTTTATTTTAAATCAGTTTGAACATTGGCTTATATCAGCTTTGTGCGAAGCCAAAAAAAAAAGTTAATGACGTTTGGTTGACTTGACTGACACTTCAACGCAAAAAAAATATCAGCATCTGTCTAGTGTCTTGTATTTTTCGCTTTCAATTTGCAATGCTGTGTTATTGTTTTTATATTAATAATTTTATTCTTACGACTTGGCTTAAAAAACGGACGTTGAAGGCTCTCTGTAGTGACCTACCTCCTTTTAGATTTAACCGTTTGAAGATTTTGACCTGCACATAGCTAACTTAGCAATTTACGATCATCGCAATGGAATCAACATCTTGTGTGAGTTGGTTGTTGGTTGTTTGGTTCCATAGTACTGGCAGAAGTGGCAGATCAACAAAATATGTGCTTGAAGAACATTAGTCCCACTCACGTAAATAAAACTTCGCATTATATTATTAAATATAACCTCAAAAAATTTAATTTTTTTGATAATTAACGAGTTCTCAGAAGTGTCCGCCCATAAACTACGTTTAGACACTAAAGTGTATGTATATATGAACCCTGAGAGGTATTTTTCATGACTGTTAATTCATAGGCGGCAATGTATGGGCGAATGTACACTATCCTTTTCAATTTTTGGCACTCGTAAAACGTTTAACTAAAATAGTTACACGTAATTGTAATTCTTTCTAGATGTAAACACAGCATGCATTTTTGAAGAATTAACACTGCGAACAATAATAAAAATAAACTATGTCTTAAACAATAAAAAAAAAACATTTTCTCAAAAGACAATGATCAAACAGCCATTTGCTGTTTACATAAAAATAATTTAAACTACGTTTAATTGAGGCTTAGAACCAGAAAACAAGTCAATATTAGCGCGAACAGCTTTAGAACTAGCTGCTATGAGATAAAGTGGCGAATGCTGTCCAAGGTTTCTTTTGCACCCAGGCAAGGAGAAAGCTTTTCTGTGTGCAAGCTGCTCATACGTGGCACACAAAAAGAAAATCTCTCAAGGGTATTCGATGAATCCATGAGCTAGCGACAAAGGTGAAATGAAAGGCAATGGACTGTAATAAATGGATTATAATAGAAAATAGGCTAGTTAAAGATACAAAATCTCCTTGGTAACTCAAATAACAACCACCAAAAATATCAAAAACTGACAATGACAGTAGAATTTGGATAGTAAAAATGGAGCCACAAACAATATAAAAAAGAGTCCGCAACATTCATTCGACAGCTGAATAAAATTTTGCATAAAAGAATATGGTTTCCTAAAAAAATTGCTTCGAATTGTGAAGATTATCAAAAGGTATAGTTTTGTTTGTTTTACGAGTACTTTACACTTTCAAAAATGCACTTTACCACCCAAGTTTGAAGGGCCATAAAATTTATTGTACTTATATAAGTTGACAAACTAAAAGTTTTAATACTGCCCTTTTTTAATGAATTCTTTAACTATATTAAATTATTTTTAGAATCTGATGATGTTGTCAAAGGCCCTATTGTTATAAATTTCAAATGAGTAGCTGAGAATCTTCCTGGAAAAGCAAGATGTTTGCAAGCCCTCCAAGTCCAACTGACAATATAACCGTTTCATAATTCAAACAATCACATCACAGATGAAAAACTAGAGAAAATAAGCATTGTATTGTGTGCGTTGTGATATGAAAATAATCATTGTTAAATGCTGAAAACTTATAAACACATTACAGAGTTCAAAGCGATGGCTCTTAGGTAATTAATGATGTACGATTTATAGCTACAAGAATAAAGCGTTGAGTACACATCCACAGTCTACATCCCATAATCAAAAGATTTCTCATTGATGATTGATTTATTTTATCATTATATTGACAAATATTACAATGATGATAATTTACGTTTTATTAGTTTGATGTGCAATTAAGTGTTTCTTATCTTATCTTGTCACCAATATCTGACAGTGAATATCTCATCCCCTTCCCCCTGTAAAAAGTAAATACGCACCGTATAACTATTAGTTAATCGGTGGATCTATCTGGATATGTCGAAAAATCGTATGCTTTTTGATTTTGATGCCATGAGGTATAATTGTATTTTTTTATGATTTTTAGGAGCCCGATCTTCACTAACAATTGATCTAACAACTTCAACTGAAGGCGTTTATACCTCTGGTATTACCATAGCTCCTTGATCGTTGCCATGGATATTGTACTGATTAAACGTTTTTTTACGTCCGTGTCCGCAAATATTGTTTTTGTCTGCTGATAGATTTCCATCTTCCAAAGACAGTTCGAAGAGAACCAAATGCCATCCACAATGCTGCAAACAAATGTCAGTCATTTTTTCCTTTCGTTTTGCCTCAGTAAATATTTAGACGTGGTGAAACGAAACACTTTCTGGAAGATCAGTTGTTGTTTGATTCAAGAGATTGTTTGAGCGGCATGTTTGGATGGAAAAATTAAGTGTTGTACTCGTATACCTACGTATTTTTTTCTTGCGGTGCACGTCATAATTATTTGCTGTTCCAGCACATGTGTTTCCTTCCTCTTTTAGTCCCGGGGTCTTCCAGCGGGGCGTGAAAAGGCTTTTCTGCAGGGCTTCAAGATGCGGATGGCCAGCTCAATGATTCCTTTGCATTACTGTGATTTTCAGTCTCATATTTGGACCTCATGAGCGCTTTCCATTAGGTTGAGTGACCTCATCTTGACGGGCAATATTTAAAAAAAAATTGAAGAATATCTAGACTGAATCAGAAACTTGTAAAAACATTTCTATTTATACCAACCGTGATTAAACTTTTTGCTCGTTACCTAACCCTTCAGAGGAAGTTCGGGATGAAAAAAATCGGTAACCAGCTAAATATTATCATCAAAGCGCTTCGCAATCTGGCTCCTGTCACGAACACTCTCCGGATATAGAACAAAGATCTGTGGTAGTGTTGCCTCACTATCGGCAGTGAAACTATAACAAGAAGATAGTTTCACTACCGATTGTTGGATCTTGGAAGAAAGCAATAATACCGATATCGAATAAGTATCTATCAATACCTATAGATAGATAGATTTAGCGTAGATTCTTTTTTTACATTCTTTCCAAAATGAACTAATACATAAAGATCCTAAAAATGCCTTTTCATTTATTTAATATTATTTATTTAAAAAACATAGTCAATCAATACTATTGTCAATATTTATCATTTATGTGTTTAACCTAATATATTTTTACAACAAAAGTCGCAATATATTAGCTTCCGATATCGGTATTGAGAAACTATCGATGTATTATGCTACGAGTTTTTCGCCCATCCCTAGCTAGTTCTGTATTACAGATACGAAGGTAATTACAATAGCTAGTCGACCAAATTATTAAGGAAATTGTCAGAGGGTCAAGATTAATTGGGCACGGTATCTTTTGAATTGGGCATAAGATAAGATAAATAATACTTCGTTGCACAAAAGAGCCATAGTAATTGAATACTGAAATAGCCAAGAGTTAAATTGTCCTAGGACAAATCTGAATTACGTTATTGTTAATGTACCTATAAAATGCGGCGACACACCAATTGGCGTAGTGCGCTGTAGCACGCTGTCTAGCCTTCACTTGCGTGGTGTCTAGCGTTCCATTCCCGGTCCGGTCAAATCAGGAAACGATCTTTTTTAAGTTGACTCGGTTCTGGGTGTACTCGGAGACGCCACTGGGTTATTTCCTTGCCTGGTCCCTCGTAACACAGGGATAAAATTGTCCTTTCTTCGAGACAAGTGGTGTGTTGCCTGGTGCATCTTTATTTAATTTGACTAATTTGTGATGTGTCAAATTGAAAGCTTTGATTAAATTCATCGCAAAACACAAAAATTAAGTGCTCTTTAAGTATTTCTTTAAATGTTTCTCTTATTTTGTTTTATTACTTGTAATAATTAATTTTGTGATTATCAATAAATAAATAAAATAAATAAATATCTGGGACTATTTACACCAAGATCATCTGACCCCAAACTAAGCAGAGCTTGTACTATGGGTGTCAGAGACTGATAAACATACTTAAATATTTCTAAATACATACTTAAATAGATAATAACACCCAGACACACAACAAACACAAATGTTCGTCACATAAATGTTTGTCATGGGTGGGGATCGAACCCACGACCTCCGGTGCTGAAGGCAGGATCGCTGCCATTGCACCAACAGGTCAGTCAAATAAGTTAGTAAAGCTACAACTCTCCTCCAAGTTCCTTCAAAAGATCTATTTCGCCCGACCGTTTGGCGCAATGGCAGTGGTCCTGCCTGTAGCGCTGGAAGTCGTGGGCTTGGGGATCAAACCCACGACTTCCAGACCGACTGTCAAAATTCATGTGACGAACATTTTCTTATTGTGTTATGAAATTTTTAAGCATGTGTCAGTCTCTGACACCCATTGTAGAAGCTCTGCTTAGTTTGGGGCATAGGTTTGAGGCCAAGTTTAATGATTTTGATGTAAATTGTCCCAGATATTGATTCATTTTATTTTTAGTCATTTATTTATTACAGACCTGTGCCCATATTCGTCTTACCGAAGTGATGAAAATGTAAAAATAAGTTGTTCCCCTTTGTATAGTGGTCTCGACATTTACTCTATTTCGCTTGGGTCACAATAATGATCTGGAAACTAATGAGTTCCTAAAATATTCAGGCTATTAATTAGGTCAGGCAGACTACCATTATTAAGAGGTAAAGTCAGCTGTAAAATCTATTGAACATGCAAGTATTTGTCAACTTAGACAATCTAACATTTATAATGAAGGGAGAAAATGGCAACATGACCAATCAAGGTGAAACATCATAAAATAAAAAACATAATTTGTTGGCTACTACACCAGAGGTCGCGGGTTCGATCCCCGCACAGTACAAACATTTGTGTGCATGAACATGTCTGTTTGTACTGGTCTGGGTGTCTCCTATGTATAATAAGTATGTATTTACAAAAGAAAATGTATTTAAGTATGTTTATCCGTTGTCTAGTATCCCATAACACAAGCTTTAATTAGCTTACTTTGGGGCTAGATGGCGCTGTGTGGAATAATGTCCAGGGATATTTATTATTATTGTATTATTGTATTGTATAAATTATGCGCCAGAAAACTCACAAATTACCTTGATTTCGAAGTAAGGATAAACATCCTTGCGTAACGAGGTATACAGCACATTACCACAGATCACATAATAGTTACTAACGTAACAGATAAATCACTACATAGATATTCGTGCTGTCATATGCCAGGCAAATATTGCGAGTGCTATCTCTTTCGATATAGATGTCAGTAGTCAGTACTTACAGTACGTCATCGCGACAGCTCAACCGCAAGATTCGCGTACAAATGCTTTACAACCAACTGCCAAAATCTTGGGAGACCTGGCGGCTGGTAGGTTATTATCGCGCACAAGTACATGGAGTGACAGAGGCCTGACACTACGCCAATCTAGTCGTCCACGTACATGTCTACAGTTATAATAGGGGAGACCGGGTACAAAAGTAACGCGTCTCGAAAGTAACAAATACTCTGGTAGACCCGTATAGTGACCGAAACGAGTCGCGCGCTCCTCCGATGTCAGGCAGCAATGCGCTTCACGCATGCGTTTAGTCGCCGCGCCTGCACCCCGGTCGTAGTTTGTGTTAGGAGACGTCAAGTGATATTGCTCACCAAAAGTACGTTTTTTTGTGATTTTTCCTCAAGTATTAGCGCAATGTTAAAATGGTGTTATCAGTGTCATTATTTTCTTAGTCATTTTCAGTTTGTTGTCTTTAGCATGTGATAAACAATTTTGAGCTGCATGTTCCCGTTTGAATCGCCGGCCATTTTAACCTCAGAAAAGAAGCTGGGTACTAAAGTAACATGGCATAAGCAGTCAAATATAAAAAGGACTATCCAGAGAAGTAGAATGCCGATAGTATGGCAGGCAAGGAATGGTTAACCTGATTTTAAACAGACACCCGAATATCACTGTGAAGCCCACAAGCAACGAACCTGAGTCACTTTTCGAGCATAAATGAGCTTTAATTACTTTAAAATTTCATGAGAAGAAAGTGATTTTGTTTCTTTTTTTTCTTAACAAATAAGTTGATTGTATTTGGTTTTCCTTTTTAATTTACATGTTATAGGTAAGTTCCAGAAATTATGTTGTTAATTTCGTCCTAACTTTGTGGTCGAAAGTAACATTTGCCAGATTTTTTTGAGACCTTTGCAAATATTAAATCGCTTGTTAAATGGCGTCAATTGTAATGAAGATTGAAAGAGTATAAATCAAAGTTATATATAACGACATCAAATCATCGAAAATAGGTTTGATAGCTAGAAATCAGAGAAGAAGTACGAAATGTTACTTTTCTACCCGGTATCATGAAATACTGTTACGTAAGAGCGGTTTAAGATCAGCGTGTTTTTTTGCGCGTATACATTAGTTTTGGCATACGCGTTTTCACGCTCTTTACATTTCGCACTCCAAAGAACCTAATGCACGTCCTCGGGCTTATTGCGGCGACTTACCACTACCGGTTCGCTCCGGAGTGTACGAGAGCACCAAGGGATTGCCCGAAATCCCTTCGAAAACGGGAAAATCTGGAAACGGGCGTACAAAGTCGCGGGCCATCAAATCAAATCTAGTAATTAGATATTTCTGGAAATATGAATACAACAATAGAAGCTGCAGTAATATTAATTAGCCTATATACTGTCCCACTGCTGGGCGAAGGCCTCCATCATTGGAATCAAGTCATCGCTACAATTGATGGGTATTACGAGTAATCACCACGCTTGCTGAATGCGGGTTGGTGATCCCAAACCCGGGCTAAGTTCCGCAAATCCGAAAACGCACTTTGCCCGACATAGGAATTGAACCCGGGACCTTCGGGTTTCGGGCTGAGCTTTAAAACCACTCGGCCACGGAGGCGTTACAAATACTATGGATAAAGTCAAAGTCAAAGTTTGATTGCACTCATGTTGCTGCTGTCATGTCAGGTTGACAAAGTTGTTACAAAAAAAAATATAGATAAATAAAATTTAAAACGTCCACAAATAAAACTTTCTCATTCTGACTGTACGAAATGAAAATTCGGCTAATGGCAGGTTGCAGTTTAGAAGTCGGCATGAATATTTGAACAAAATAACAAACAGTCTCGACGGAAATAATGTCATCAGAATTTGGATAAAGTAAGCTATTATGACTCTCCATGGTATTTGACTATGTGATCAAACTGAAAGAGGGAATCCATATAATAAAACTTAGTTCAACGGCATATCCTATAGGGAAGTGATCACATCATCAGTAAACAAGTTACATCGCACCAATGACATTTGAATAACAAGGACCTAGCATGTATGCGCTGTCAACGGGACAACAAATAGTGTGCTTCACGTCATTCTTAGCCCACTTTTACCGTAGTATTCCTATTGTATAATTACACATATTATGTATTAAGATAAGATAAGGATGTCTTAATTGCACATCAAAGCAAAGTATTCACCAATCTATACTCTATACTAATATTATAAAGGGGAAATACATGTTTTTTTGTTTGTGTTGAATAGGCTCCGAAACTATTGGACCGATACTAAAAAAAACACCAATATAAAGCTACATTTTCAGCGAGTACCATAGGCTATATTTTTGTTTAATTATGTCATAATATAACGGGAGAAATAGTCTACCCGGGCGAAGCCGCAGACGAACAGCTAGTGGAAATAAGGGAGCCAGTCGTCAATATCGACAAAAATATTTTAAGATTTCACTTAAAATTCATGTTAACAGTCAGACATTTGAATACATTATTTTGTCCCATGGTAAGCTCGTGATAATATTTGTTAGAAGAGGCTGGCACGCGTATGGCCCATATTTCGTAGATTATATCGACGCTACGTGTCTGACAAGTAAATTGCTTCGGCCTGTCTGTCTGTATACATTCTTAAGAGAAAGTTAAACGATTAGTATACAGGACCTGTCACTTCGAAGATTGATAGATGTCACTTTAGAAAAAAGAGATAAGTTGAGTAGGCCTTCCAGTAGGAGTTCCTCACTTTCAAAGGAGATTTGTAAATGTATATATTTTTTTATGTTGATTTTATATTATTTGGAAAAAAGGAAGGTGTAAAAGTTATTCATTACTTTAGCAATAAGGCTCGTAAAAATAAAATTTAAAAGTAAACGTTAATTGTGAATAAAAAGTGTTTATGTTGTAAAACATCTACTTTATTTTTGTACTTATTCATAGTTATTTCGTTTATTTATACAAATTGAATTATAAACAGAAATAATTTGTGAGAAAACGTTTGAATACATCTTTCGTCTTCAACACGATTGTTGTAATACTGAGGGGCTAGCAGGAATCATTTGACAGCTACCCTACATGTCAAATAAATTAACATGAGTATTTAACATTATCCACCTCAAGACGAGGTGGTTCTGCATAACATTTCTCGAAGGAAACTGGTGAGCGCCACGCGGACCGAAAATCACTAAAATAATCTATTAAAGATTAAAAGATGTAAGTAATAAAAAACCATCGAATAAAATCCCTCCAGTTATCTTTAAACTTTGTTTTGGTAAAGGACCCAGATTATCAGATCAATTATTTTAGGAATAAAACCAAGAATAGAAGACAATGTGTCACGAAAAGAGTTAACTTTCCACCGGTTGAACTTACTGATTCAACAGGCGTTTAATCCCCTCAACTATATCAGTCAATTTTATTAGATTTTAATTTCACTGTTTACTACTTCAAAAATGAATTAAAAACGTGTTTTGTTAACCACCTCCCCTTAATTGGTCGGTTTTAACTAAACTATACGACTACGTAGCTGCCAGGGTTTGTGCCAGCCCTATTGTAATAAGCTACTCGTACTCTGATCAAGTAAGTGTTTGATAGCTATAATACGGACTGTTACACATAAGCCTAGTATGAGAAGGGTATGAAGCACCTATCACAGACTTACCCTCATTAAACTACCCTTAAACTCAAATCAATCGTGATGCCTCTTGTTTGATGTATATTAGCAGGCAATGTCTATGTGTAAGCAAAATTGGCGGACCTATTAAATTATTCTATGTACATACGTTCAATTCTGATAAATACATACATACATACATACCATCACGCCTCTTTCCCAACGGGGTAGGCAGAGACCACTTCTTTCCACTTGCTACGATCCTGACATACATCTTGCGCTTCTTCTACTCTCATGAGTCCTTTCATACATGCTCGTCGGTTAAAGGTACTCTTGACCCGACCCTTTCTGAGAACATCTTGAACTTGGTCAAGAAACGTTCTTCTGGGTCTTCCCCTTCCAACAGTCCCATTTACCCTTGCCTCATAAATCCGTTTCGTTAATCGCCTTTCATCCATTCTTTCCATATGACCAAACCACCTCAGCATCATATTTAGATAAATAACTGAAATTAATAGTTAAGGCATAGGGGGCTTTTCGACCAGAGATGTACTATGCTACGTGAAGCGTTGTTGTGGATGCGTTTGATATCCGCCAATCATATTCATTGGTCCACATAGCATAGCACTGGTAAACGGGTTTTACTAAGATAATGGGTTTTATATGAATGGATGCGAGCTCTGGATGCGTGCTATGGAGACGTGCTTCAGCCTCCTCTTTCAGATTTGGCACAATGAGGGCCCCTTATATCACTTCAATAAAATATTTGAAACTTAAAGTAAAAAAGGCCCGATTATCCTAATATGCCCAGGGCCCCAATTAAGTGGAAGACGGTCCGCTGCGTGCTGTGCGTGCCTTCCCTACTGTCGGTACATTGCATAGCTCGAGCTGCGCATCTTCCTCGCACAGTGTAAATTGTACAAGAACCTTCTTTGTAGTTCAGAAAGTGTTAAAATAGTGTGTCCCGTTTTCAAGGGCAGGGGTGACCACTATGACGTGAACAATTACCGGCCAATAACTATAGTGCCGACCATATCATAAATGGTTGAGTCCATCTTGTCATCGCGTCTCATGAGTCATTGAGACAAACGGCCTACTGACAGAGACAATTTGCGTATAGGAAAAACATGTCAACCGCCGCAGCGGCATACCAAAATCTTCGACTGTGTAGTAACTAGTCTTGATGACCATTTAAAAATGGCGGGAATACTATGTGACCTGTCTAAAGGTGCGTACTAACCAATGTTACGCGGCGTAATGTAAACATTCGCAGCGAGCATGTGACGCATCGAGCATTTACGCTGTGGACAAATGTAAAGTTACCATAGACTAAATCAGTTATTTGTGAAATAATAAATAAATAAAATAAATAAATATAAATATGAGCCAGACAACACACCTCTTGTAATGGTCTCGAAGTAGGGATTAATATCCCTGTGTTACGAGGTACTACACAAGGAAATAAGCTAGGGGCGTTTCCCAGCACACCCAGACCCGAGTTAATTCAGAAAAGATCGTTTCCTAAATTGACCCGACCGGGAATCGAACCCGGGACACTACGGAAATCGAGGCGAGAAACCGTGCTACAGCGCACTACGCCAACCGTGTCGTCAAATATTCATATTATTATATTCATATTATTGATATATTTAACAACATATAACTAAACACGCTAGATAATGACCATCAAAACGTAACACTACGTACTGACTGCATAACTTTACCACCTTTAAGGCATTTGACATCATTAGTCATGACTTATTGCTGAATAAGTTAAAAAACTATGCAATCAGAGGCTCCGCATTCGAACTGCTTACATCGTTTTTGTCTGACCGTAGGCAAATAGTAAAGATATCAGCTAATGGCAAAAACATTCGGTCGGAGACAGGTTATGTAAGTCTGGAAATCCACAAGGATCGTCGCTTGGGAATACCCTGTTTCTCTTTTTTGAGAATGACCTTCCGTCGTCTATAACGGCAGGCTTTTCCGTCCTGTTTGCTGATACAACGAAGGTCGTCGGTGCGCGGACGTACTCGTATCAACAACTCGGTGTAAAAATCCATGAAGCGTGTGGGCAGTTACAGGATTAGTTCTCGGCAAACGGATTACTATTAAATGTCACCAAATCGAATATAATGGTATTCTCAGGCAGAAGCGTCGACTTGCCCGATTGCGTAATAAACGGCCCGATGCCATTATGTCGTGACGTGAGAGTAAGTTCGTCGGATTTACGATGAATTCCAATCTCAACTGGAAGTGCCATGAAGACAAACTGCGATAGATTGAGTGGTGCAATCTTTGCGTTGCGTAAATTGAGACCTCTGGTTTCTCCTGATGTACTACGACAGGTTTATTTTGCCCATTTCCACTGTCTGATGTCATTTGGTACTCTTCTTTGGGGTAATTCAACTGATGCCCACAGAGTTTTCATACTGCAGAAGAGTGCATTGCGTACACTGCTCGGGGACTCATGCAGGGATTTGTTTTTTGTTCGATATACTTAATTATATTCATTAGAAGAAACAGCTTTTTGTCCATGAATAGTAATAATAATCGGAGTCACCTTGCAGGCCGTCTGAAATCAGTTCCTAGACACATGGCACTTTCAGAGAAGAACCCGCGAGTCATTGGTCCTACATATTATGAAAAACTGCCCGCCAAACTTAAAAGCGAATCATCGGACGAGGCATTTGGACACCAGCTAAAGAGCCTTTTATTGAAAAATCCATTTTATTCTACATTGGAACTCTTGAAAAAGGATTTCACTTTAGCCTAAAAAGACATTTGTTATTGTTCGTAAATTGTTTATTTATAGTTTATGAACCTACTCGTACCTTTACTTGACATTTTTTTTTCTCCTTGACTTGATATTGACGACATCTTTTTTTTATATATTCTATTTATTTTGGCCTTGACATTTTATTTATTTTGGGACTTTTTGTATTTAATTTGAATTTTTGTGTTTTTTTTATTATTTTCTTTTATTTAATTTCATTTTATTATCTTTGACGATCTCATTGTGAAAATGCATCAATTGACCATGAACCAATGTAATTTATTGTGTATTTTTGTAATGAGAAATAAATAATCTAAATCTAAATCTTATCTGATACCTCTGTTAGAATACCGATAGACAGGCGACTTTACGTTGATGCTCCAAACTGCTTAAATATCAAGACTGAGCCGCTTAGTTCCAAGTTACTAGCGGAACCTAACCTAAAATTACTTGCAAGAAATAAAGTGAAACGAGTGGCTTTGCTAACTTAGAGGGCCATTAAATCCATTCTTTACCAAGCAAGTGCGTCAAGAAATTTTGCTTTTATACTTTTTGAACTATCGTTAGTAGAATTTACGCACGAGCATTTATTCGAGAAACAATTCAAAGTTGTTGGCTGTAATACTTTAAGATAACCTAAGTTTACAGAGTTAAATTTTATTTTTAGCATTATAACAATGCTCTATTTTCCATAAAAAAAATAAAAACTAGAAAGATTAGACCTTATCCTAGGGCTCAAGCGAAATACACATTTTCTTTGGACTTTACCAAACACATACAGATTTTCTTTATTCTAACCACTCAGTAACGCATAAAAATCAGTAGTGAGCGAGCAAGCTTAAATCAAATTCGATTCTATTTTAATTACGAGCTTGGCTTTTTAGTTGTCATACCCAATATAATACGTCGTGAAGTACTATTGTGCAGACAATAGTTCAGAATACTTTTTTTTTTTTCCAATACCGTCCTCTATCGAATGACAACACTTTTGCAATACGAGCTTATCTAGGGGTTGCCCTGAACGGACCCAAGAGGCTTCTGATTCTGAACCACATAACATACTCAATAGATATGCGTATGTGTTACGGTAAAACTCAAAAACTATAAAAGACTTATTAGTTAGCCCACTCAACGAGGGCAAATTAAGGGCAATAATTCGTGTAAAAGCGAATTTTGGCATAAATGTAAGGAATGGTGTCTGAAGCCACATACTCAAATTACTAATGGATGGGGGTAGAGCTAACGGGTAGAGGGGGGTGTGAAGGTACTTTTATTTTTCTTAGACAACTCTTAAACGGTGGCTGTTAGCAAAAAAAGAATTTCACTCAAGTAATCTACATAAAACTTCCTACAAAACAGGTTCTATACCCTTTTCGCTGGGATCAAGATTTAATGACATATTGAAGCGGAAAAGTTGGAGAGGATGTCGACTTGATAGTCCTATATGGGATTGCCTACAGCAAATATCAGCGTGTTCTTTAAGAAACCAACCAAAAATAGCTTTTACACGAATTATTTCCCCTATTTGGCAGTTTTTCGTCTTCGTTGAGTGGGCTATATACCTTTGACTTAGGGTGTCGGTCAGTAGTGATTTTGATTAAAAGTGTGAATCACTTTTGATTTTTAACTACTTTGATAACTTGCTTATACTTTATAAGCAAGTTATTTACCATGTTGAGAAATCAGTAACAAAGAAATAGTTGTTTTGTTCTAGATGTTAGTTTATATCAAGTTTTTTTTAATGAAAATAGTTTGGTATTGTGCCGCTAAATTCGTATCGTGTGATGATGACAGTAAACACAGAAAAAATTATTAAAAAATAATTTATTAGAAAATTATGTTTTTTCTTACTTGGGAATATACCCATATTCCCAAGTAAGAAAAAACATAATTGTCTAATATTTTAAGTTGCTCAAGGCTCAGTGAGGAGTCACCTATTCATCATTGCATATTTTTTTCAGCCAAAAGTTATTTTGTCCGTTTAAGAGTTTTGACTGTAACACTTCGAGATCGCAAAAGGAGCGAAGTTTTCCTACGTCTTCATCCCGGATACTTACGGCAAACTAGTTCCGGTAGAAATAGTGCAGACCGAGAAGTTTTTCTTTGTCACCCGTGGCTTCCTATCGGACTTCTTAAATTCGCCAAAAGATTATCATTGGCGATCGCACGAATTTTTTCATTTTATTCTTACAGCCAGCGTTGGACATTAAAAGAACTTCTGTTATAACTAAATAAATATCTAGGACAAACTTGCGGCCACCAGCAAGGACAGTTAAGAACTGGCTCCTTCCTCGCTCAAAGGCTCAGTATAGCTATTCAGCGAGGAAACGCAGCCAGCGTTCTGGGATCCTTGCCCCACGGCCCATACCTTTTTTAAATGGTTTTTTTTTGTTTACTTATTTTAGTTATTTTAAGTTTATGTGTATAGGTAAGATGTAAATAGTTTGAACTTTTTTGTTAAACTGGACAAATTACACCAATATCATCTGACCCTAAACTAAGCAGAGCTTGTACTATTGGTGTCAGAGACTGATAAATATAATATATTTAAATATTTATATAATATGTAAGTAAGTTGTAGACTTTTAAATACAGCACAAAAAATGGCATACGGCAGTTTGTAATATCGGAAACTCGAAAACAAAAAACATGGTAAAAAACCCGTAATTAATATCGATTCTAATTTGTAATGTTGAGGAAATGTATGTTACTAAAATTTTAGTTTGTTATCCGTTTATGGATGTATTAAAAAATATCTAAGAATGTATAAAAGTTACTAAAATCAATCATGAGTGGTCTCAGTTTGTCTACCATGAGTTTATTTCACCAGTGACAGCCCTAGCGTCCGCGTCGACCACGTTGACGTTTTTGTATGGGATTTCGATACAACACCCCTTAGCGATTAGAAAGGGAACCAAAAGCAGCACACAAAGGGGTTTGAACATTTTTGTATGGAGGCTGGCATAGCCTAATTATTGAAAAAACAACAAAAAACTAAAAAAAATTAAACTAACTCCTTCACGCACTGATGCGCAAGCGAGTGACATCTCCTATAATTGTTATAGATTTCTTTATATCTTTATTATATTTGAAGGATTCTGCCTACCTTCTCTGTGGGTTTTCAATAAAGCTCTCTTAAGGAACTATTTGTTTTTAAAAATGTATTACAACTGCGTACCAGCCCCAACAGCATTCTACAAACAGTCGCAGTAAGGTTTGACGGGCTGTTTTTGAAACATTGGACGACTGTCCATGTTAAACCCTCAAACCTAGGTGCAGTTAATAAGTCCCTAAAATTACATATTTGTACTAACATAGTTTTAAGTCATCATTGTTACTAACAAATCTATATGGAAAATGTTAATTAATTTATGCAATTCCGATGTAAATGATTAATTAATAATAGTTGCCGCCATTTTTTTTTTCCCGCTTACGGTGAAAGTGGTACTTATATTCAAATAGATTGAAGACACATAAACAAACAAAAATGTCTAGTAATATATACGTTGAAATTAAATAACGAATATTAATAAATGCGTCCTCCTCTGTCCTATTTGCTGTGCCCGACAAAGTCTGTAATGATCATAAGAACTTTTGTAACATCTTTTACTACACATTATGGAATGCAACAAAATGATTGAGTACCCCAGAGTGTCACGTTTCCAAGTTTTTTGAAGGTAAAGATCAATTCGAAAAAGGTGATAGGTAGGTAATAATTATAAATCTACTACATAATTGGCTGGCTTTACGTGTTACATAAGTGGTCAACAAATAATAAATTCCTGCACATTTAAACCGTTGGGTATGTGTAATATCGCATTTTTATGGAGTGAACATTTGAAAATGCTCAAAATAATGAAGGTTGTGTGGATTTTACCTGTTTTTTGGTAAAAGAACAACAAAAATGTTTCAAATTAAAATCAAAAATACTTAATTGCATAGTAGAAATACAAATTTTTAAGTAACAGCCAAGGATAGGCAATTTTCGACCTAATCGCTTTAAGTGATTTCTTTTATTCGACTTTGGGATGTGGGAAGATTGCGCAAAAAGTGAATAGACGGTTCAAATGTTCTAATATCTTACATTTTGTTATCAAAATAACACGAAAAGCATCATAGTTAGTAGTTTTTTCATATCACCTTTTTCATATCGATATTTACCTTCAAATAACTCGGAAACTTGACACTTAAGGGTATCATTTTACTAGTCATTTTTTGTGTATTTATGTGTCCTCTTTTCATATATACCACTTTCATCTTGCTCGGAAACATCGAGAAAAAAATAATATGGCGGATGGGTAGCTATTCCACAAATGTTCAAACCCAAACAACGATAGTTGACTTCAGAACGATTCTAAGTTTACATTATCGTTCGCGTAAAAAAATGTATTGGGATTTAACATTGTCATGTGACGTCATAGCAAATCCCACTCGTGGTAGACGTAGGTACTGAAGTCAACTATCGTACGTGACAGTAACTCACGGTAGACATACTTATGTATTAATTATCAATACTTCGCACACGAGTAAATATACTTACTACTAGTATATTAATAGCTGCCTTCCCGAACATTCATAGTTGACAGAATTAACGTTAATTAACTGTCCTTTAACAATCTAACGACCACTTAAGCGTGGGTTGAGTTTACTCAGGAACATAACTTAGAGTAACTTGAGTTAACTTACTTACTTTGCGTTAGCTTGGAAGTTTCTGATTAAGCCGAGAGGCTATCTTGATGTATTTGATGACCAAAATAGTCCCGTGTTGTTACACTAGTTCAAACTACTGAACAGGGCTCTCCTCTCTCCTATACAACGTGTTAATGAAAAAGCGTTTAGTGTTCTCTATCGCTTCTATAATGGGGAATGCTCTGACGAGTTATTCCAGCTTATTCCACCCTCGCCTTTCCACTCCCGTACCACGCGTGCTGGACTACGGCGTCATCCACACACAATTCAACATTTGTTGGCCCGAACTAAAAGGTTCAGAGACTCGTTTCTTTGTCGTACCATCCAGACGTGGAACGCTCTTCCAGCACATGTTTTTCCTTCCTTGTATAGTCCCGGGTTCTTCAAGCGGGGCGTGAAAAGGCATTTCTGCAGGCCTTCAGGGTGTAGATGGCCAGCCCATTGATTCGTTTGAATGACTGGCCTTGTCAACCTCATATCTGGACCTCACGACCGCTTTCCATCAGGTCATCTTGACGGGCAATATTTAAAAAAATTAAAAAAGCGCAAACCCTGTAATTAGTTTGTTCAGATCTGGGGGGATTCGCTCCAATCTGGCAGCAGTGCTCTTGAGTGGTGTCTAACGCTGCGTTTGCTTTCAAATGATCTCCTGCCTACAACTTTTCTACCCCATCCGACTTCAGTTCTTGTCCACTGCCTCTCCAGCTCATTTACCTGCTGGGCTATGTCGGTTACCTTAGTTCTTTTAAGGTTTTTAACGGTTCAAAGATATGTTTAGAATTAAAAAATTAAACAAAAAGATAGGTACTCGTAATAAAAAAATTTTTTTGCAAAAAAACAAATCACTAAAAAGTAAAAAAAAAATGCGTATTCTACTAAAACTTATACGATAATAGTGTAATTTAGGTACAATTATTGTTATTATTAGAGTCGGTGTCAGCCAAGGAAACACTACAATATACCTATTTTTTACATGTTTTTGTTACATTACAAGAACACGCAATATTTTTTTTACTTTTCAAAGTTTTGTTTTGGAAGTTTTTTTTTTAAAGTTGGTTTCTTTTTGAAAAAAATGTTTATTTATTGATTTTCAGTGAAACGTTTTTGTTCATTTTATACATCGAAAAAGTATCGTTCATTTGCTCCTAAGAATTGAAGAGTTCCGTTACTTGGTCATGGATCCCATAATCAGAATCTAACCAAACTCTCACTAAACTACCCTTGAAGTATATCTTTTCCAGTAAAAAAAACATCAAAATCGGAGTGATTCATCCATTTGCCGCGCATATAGTTGATCTAGATTTAAGACTTACATGGTTTTCTAATGGATGCCACTGTCAGAACAAGACCTGATAAAAATGGGACCACACGGGAAGCACCAACTTTCAAATAAAAAAATAATTATCAAAATCGGTTGGCGTGATATTGAGTTATTCGTCCATTTGTCGCGCATTCAGTTTATCTAGATTTATGACTTATATGGTTTTCTAATAGAAGCCACTGTCAGAACTAGACCTAATAAAAAGGGGACCACACGGGAAGCACCAGCTTTCAAATAAAAAAAAAGAATGATCAAAATCGGTTCACCCAGTCGAAAGTTATAAGGTAACAAACATAAAAAAACATACAGTCGAATTGAGAACCTCCTCCTTTTTTGAAGTCGGTTAAAATTTAATTAAAAATTAAAACATTGAAACATTGAAATTATTTTGCTAGTGGTTTGCTTTAAATTTGTACCTACTCAGCTTGTCTCTGATTGACCAATATTTACTTAATCTCATTTTGGGAAATAATGTGGTATACCTTGCTATAGTGCAAGAGACAAAATAATAAGCTATCTAATGCCGTAACTCAGTCAAGCACTAACACGGGAGGTCAGGATTTCATTTACTAATTTGTACCCACATTTGAGGAGTTATTGTTTCATCATCACGTTATTGTCACCCACCGTTCTTTTTGTGTACAAATTAATGTTTTTTGGTATGCACAATAAACATTTTTTTTGATATAGCCCTCTGAATTTATAATTTCTTTTTATTTTTTTCTTTCTTTTTCATTTCTATTTTTCTCATGTCTGGAGGAGCCCAAACTTGGTATGTTTTGAAAATGGTTTAGATTTTAATTTAAAAGTGACTGAAATGTAATTGTTTTGGTATATTTTAAGAATTGGCTCAGTAAGACCTTTCATTGGACACTACACACGATAGGTTGCAGACCAAAAACTATTTATTTCCATGCAAAAAAAGATGACGTCATAAGTCATAACTCCTCTTCTTTTCTCTTTTTTTCCGTGCTACGGGTCAAATCGATTGGTATGGCAGGCAGGTTGATTTGGCGTACCGCTAGTATTGTAAGACAACTACTTTGTAAAAACATAATATACTGATGTTAAGGTATAGTTCATGCAAATCACGAGCGCGCGTGAATTTAACGAAATTGAACTTTATTATTCAGTATTAAGAGCGTCGGCACGCGCGCTCGTGAAATGATTGTACTATACTGACCGTACGTACGATTATGTCAAATTTTCAAGTATGCACAGCCTTTTCAGGAGAGGCAAACATAAGCCACTCTTTTCAATTTCGAGAAAGTCGTATGATTAACCTGATATTCTGAAAAAGGTTAAGTACGCCTTTGACGAAACACGTGTTAATTTCAAAGGTATGCCAAAAAATTCAAAGTAGATTATTTAAATAAATTAACACAGGTATAGAAGGTGCCCTTAGCGACTGGCGATCTAAAGTAATTAAACAGTTTGATGTTGAAAACAAGCCTGTATTAAATTAAAGGCGGGTTCTACAGTGGTCGCGGTCCTATGTCAATACGGTGCTCGCAGCCCACTTGTTAAGGCTTAGTAACTTAATATAATTGAATCTACAGACGATATAGCCACTTCCAGAAAATAGGCTATTGCCTACTCGATAAATAACATGGGGAGAGTTTACTTGACTACTCAGGGGTATAGATGCACCCCTATACCCTTGAGTTATTTATTAACACTGTCGGAATTTTGGCATCGAAGTGAGATTTCAAATGACCACTAAGTTTTTAATTTATTTAAAAAGCTTAACCCGTACTGCATTAGATAAAAATAACACGTATTACATGTAAGCGGAAGGCATGTTTTCATACACAGCATCCTGATAATTAACTATTTTACAACTTTCTTATCACTAAATTCTACAGTAAAACTAAATAAATTATGCATCTGTAAATGTCGTTTCATTACCGCTACAACGTAAACGTACTGCAGGCCTTCAAGATGAGGATGTCAAGCCCAGTGATTCCTTCGCATTAATGTGCTCGTCAGCCTCACATCTGGACCTCACGATCGCTATCTATCAGGTGGAGTGAGGTTAAGGAAAAAACTTGTAAGTAACGGCAAGAACACTTTTTTCGTTTAAGGTCGTGTCTCGTGTTCCAATCCGTTCACTCACTGCTATTGAACTAACATTGTGTTCACTCATTTACCTTCACCTGTTCTTTGTGTATTTAGCTTTTTTTTTTTTTTTTTTTATTTAGCTTTAGCTGTATGTGCGCAAAAACTTGCATATGTTCAAAATGAACAGTGATACTCATACACACAATACTAGAAATAAAAACAAACTTATTACTCCAAGTCTTAGGCTACATAAGGTAGGAAATTCTTTTGTGGGTCAATCTGTAAAACACTTTAACAAAATGCCTCAAAGTCTTGTTGATCTACCTCTTCACAAGTTCAAGTCTACAATTAAAACAAAGTTGATAAAACAAGGTTATTATAATGTGGAGGATTACTTGAACGACAAGAATTTGTGGTCATAGTAGGAATAATCTGCTCCTCTGCTCAAATAATGTATTTTTATTGTTCTTTTGACTGTACTCTGAATTTATTTGTTGTAAAACAAAACAAAGTTCAAAAGAGTAACTATCGAGTTTCTTGCCGGAGTCTTCTCGATAAGAAGCAACTTCCGAACCGGTGGTAGATTCGCATTTGTTTATTTAGAATATGTACTATTATTGTATTATTTTATTTACGTCTATTATCGTTTATATATTATTTTTGTGAATTTTGACATTTCATAAGTGCTTCTTTGTAAAAGCTAAAGTGAATAAATGATTTTTTACTTTTACTTTAATTTTTAAAAACGGTTATGTAATTTCGGATCCCATCCAATCCCAACAAAAAAACAATCCAATCTTTCAATAACTAATTTATTTTTCTTGAAATACGCTTGATACAAAGTGCAAGTCCAATACTGAAAATGCCCTCTTTAACTAAATCATTTGATAACTCATCGCGCACGGCAATGAACATTTATGCATATTTTTAGCATCGTGTCGTATCTACTGACGCGGCAGGATTTTTTTGTACTATTATTAATGAAAAATCTTAAATAGCTCCCAAATCAGATACATGAGCAATTTCCTGTGGTTCGTACTACATCAAGACAAATATTTACTAACCATACCACATAGTACGTAAAGGATAACCATACGCTTCAGAGGCGCACACTTTTCTAATGCGTGTATTTATGCTAATAATTTATATTAATTTTTACTAATTTAAAAATGTGAAAGGTTCAAAAAAGCTTCAAAAATTAAATGCATTTATATAGAGAAACTTTATATTTAAGTAATTTTTAACTTATAATTAGTAGACCTCTATAAAAAAATAATTAAAATAAACAGTCTTCTGTTTATATTAACAAATACTACAAATAATCAAAAATCAACTATGTTTCTTTCTTATAAGATAATATACTATAGTTTATTCAGTCTAAAAAAAATTAAAACCCTGGTATAATTGAGTTTAGAGGCAGTCAGAGTAAACGTCATTCTTGAGTTCGCCACAAATGGGTTTTTTGCATTTCGCGCAGTTCATCTTTGACATTCTTTTCTTTTTCGACGGACAGTAGCTGCAGTATCGCCTTTTTTTGACTGGAGGCTCTCCTTCGTCATCTATGGAAGCCAGTGCAGCAGATCTTGGAAGAATATTATCAATATTACTTCGTACATGTCTTGGCAAAGTAGGAGCTTCAAGTCTTTGGGCCATCCATTGTACAGTCATCTGGGTACTGAGCGTTTTCAGGTATTCCCTTCGATTCAACAGGTTTTCATTCTACGAAAGAACATTGTGACAATAAATGACATATGAATTGACAAATGCAATGTTCAATATACTATAGAACATGGCCATAGGCCATCTATTGGTTTTTCTCGACCATGACATCGAAGAGCACATTTGGTCGAAAGTATCAACGCTTCCTTTGGTCTAATTATAGTAGTAAACCAGCAATGACGGTTCTTACCTCTAATCACTCTGCCAGCAGGAACAATTATACGCTGATAACGCTCTGAACTTCCACTAGGCTCTGGAGACGCAGGATGAGGCAAATCTTCATTCAATACATCGTTTGACTCTTCTATTGTCTCGTTATCGATAAACTCATCTTCGACGTCACTCTGAACATCATCTTCGCTCACATGATCTTCTATCTCGCTATCACTTTATCGAGAATCACCACCGTCATTCTCATCTTCTCTCGCCATTAAGAAGCATATTTCGTTCTCCGCAAGTGTCCTTCTACTTGTCATGGTAACTACGCATATAATGTTAACTAAAAACCAAACAAAAAAATGTATAAATAACACTTTACATCAATAGATCAAGAGTATTGAACAACATCATAAGTTACATAAAAGATAACCATACGCCTCGCGAGCGCATAAAAAGTCATAACTTCAAAAGTATGGTACTCACCGTTTAGAAAAAGCCGTCCCGCGATAGGTCTGGCCGACGACTGAGTTGGCTGAGATGGACAAGTAAATACACGCGCTGAATGAAAACAGACAGCAATATGTTTACTGCGCGGGCGCCTCTGAGGCGTAGGTTATCTTTCTAGGGTTAACAAAATGCCTCAAAGTCTTGTTGATCTACCTCTTCACAAGTTCAAGTCTACAATTAAAACAAATTTGATAAAACAAGGTTATTATAATGTGGAGGATTACTTGAACGACAAGAATTTGTGGTCATAGTAGGAATAATCTGCTCCTCTGCTCAAATAATGTATTTTTATTGTTCTTTTGACTGTACTCTGAATTTATTTGTTGTAAAACAAGACAAAGTTCAAAAGAGTAACTATCGAGTTTCTTGCCGGAGTCTTCTCGATAAGAAGCAACTTCCGAACCGGTGGTAGATTCGCATTATATTTATTAAGAATATGTACTATTATTGTATTATTTTATTTACGTCTATTAGCGTTTATATATTTTTTTTGTGAATTTTGACATTTCATAAGTGCTTCTTTGTTAAAGCTTAAGTGAATAAATGATTTTTTACTTTTACTTTAATTTTTAAAAACGGTTATGTAATTTCGGATCCTATCCAATACCAACAAAAAAACAATCCAATCTTTCAATAAGTAATTTATTTTTCTTGAAATACGCTTGAGACAAAGTGCAAGTCCAATACTGAAAATGCCCTCTTTAACTAAATCATTTGATAACTCATCGCGCCAGGCAATGAACATTTATGCATATTTTTAGCATCGTGTCGTATCTACTGACGCGGCAGGATTTTTTTTGTACTATTATTAATGAAAAATGTTAAATAGCTCCCAAATCAGATACATGAGCAATTTCCTGTGGTTCGTACTACATCAAGACAAATATTTACTCAGTGAGAGCCTCTCGAGCATTACATATTCAGTAGGAACGCTTAAATCGATCAAACGTCAACGCTACGCCCTCCACTTTATTATCATAAATTTTCCCTATTTCCAAAAGAAAAATGTTCAGAGGACCTTATTAAGTTTGCGTAGCTCCTTCATTTGAATACATACTTCAGTTTTCTTTTCATGACATTTTGTGTAAGTTGGATTTAAAGTATTTTGACACTGACAAAGACAACAACAGTTACATTTTTGCAATAAATTGTTTTTATTCTATTCCGAAGAATTCTAATTATGTTTATGTGATGCTGGTTCAAACTGAAATATGGCTTATAAAAATATGTTTACAATTGATTAAGAGCACCTTGAATCGTAGCAGGGTTCATGGATTTGTTTAAAGGCCCGACGTGTTATCAGACGACGTGTTATTCGCGGCGTACTTTTTTCTCCGACAAAATAGATCCCTTACAAACTGTATCGAGCAAAGCAAACGACCCACTAAAAGTACGCCGAACCAAAAACCCGCCGAAACACGGCGGGCGCCCGCGGAGCGTAGCACAATAAAGTGCGCGGGCCCAGTAAGTATTCTCTTTTAAAACGTCTTCTCTTTTGCTTAAACTTCATGTTAGTTACAGCAAAACATAACCTCAGAATATTTAAATACTCTCGAACAAGAAATGATCGTAAACCCTGTGCGTTAAGTCTGCGGGGGATTTTTTATTCGCGGAGCGTGCTTTAGTATTCGCGGAGCGTAAGTACTTATTTTCTCCGCGTACGTCGTCTGCGCAGGCCTTAAGACTAATATTACAACTCACAACTTGAAACTATTTATACCTACAATAAATAAATAAATATGCGCCAGACAACACACTTCTTGTAATGGTCTCGAAGTAGGGATTAATATCCTTGTGTTACGAGGTACCACACAAGGAAATAAGCCAGGGGCGTCTCCCAGCACACCCAGACCCGAGTCAATTCAGAAAAGATCATTTCCTGAATTGACCCGACCGGGAATCGAACCCGGGACACTACGGAAATCGAGGCGAGAAACCGTGCTACAGCGCACTACGCCAATCGTGTAGTCAAATAACAATAATTTAATATGATGTATTTTTTAAGAGAGTAACGTGGCCTAGGGGTTGAGCACCTATGTTTAAATCTAGCCTAGAAAAGTCTAGAGCTGTAATCTCATACAAATTGTATTAAAAATCCGTTTAATACTTTTCACGTGATCCTACCTACTAGCAACCAAGCACAAGCTTCATCCATGTAGCGTTCATGTTATAAGTACTTTTTTTTAATAGCACACCCAGACACGAGCCAATTAAAAAAACCGGGTATCGAAACCGGGATACTACGGAAGTAGAGGTGAGAAACTGAGAAACAGCGTACTATCGCGCGTTGTTTCCACAAAAATATTGATTGTACAACTTTACATTAGTTATCTAATTTACTATTTGTACAGATTTATACACACTTCATACAATTTTGATGGATGGGAACACGTGCCGTGTATGAACTTGATCCTAATCCGACGCTCACCATTTTTCCTCCCCTAATCGTGCTCCCTCACTTAGAGCATTTGCCTGTAAAGTATCGTTACAGAGTCCAGCATTACATCAGTGAGGGAGGAGAACCGAGCATAACAGTGCGCAAACTGTAATGTTACAGATTTGAACATTACATGGTGAGGGAAAAGCACCGAGCATTACAGTGAGCAACTCGATGATACAATGTATAATATTGTGATACAACTTCTCTGAAGTTTTGTGACTGTAATGTATTGCTCAAAATCGAATCTAAAACGTTAAATTACAGCAAAATGCTCCAGGTGAGGGACCGCCTTTATATATTTTTTGCAAGGAATATGTATTGTTGTATTACATTTTAGAGTCTAGACTGAATATCTTAGAATATCGTCTAAATTCTGTGTTGTTTCGCTCTAATGGCTATATCTAAACCTGGATAAATCCTCCTAAGACTTTCTAACATCGAGCCAATAAAAGCTTCAGGTTTAGCGTGTGGTCTAAGTGCATAAGTCTAAAATAGTTTTAATTGATAGAGACAAATGTCGAGAAGGTTAAGAAGTATCACAAATATGAAACAATGACGTGTCATCATCATCATTCACGGCCTTTAGAAGTCCACTTCAGAACAAAGGCCTCCCCGATAAACCAAAGCGCGTGGCTTTGGGCTACTAACATCCAGTGGCTTCCCGGAACTTGCACCAAGTCACCGGTCCACCGGGTGGGTGGCCTACCTACGGTGCGTCTTTCAGTTTGTGGTCGCTATTCAAGGACCCTTACACCGCAGCGGTTATTAGCCCTACGTGATAATGTGTATTAGTATGTATATTATGTTTTAAATCTCCTGTCACAGGTGGTTGTACACTTAAAAGGAGAAGTCAACCTTAATAATTTATGTAGAACCTACTTATTATCAATAATAAACAATTTTTACATTTTTTTTTTAAATTATGTAGCATTTTGTTTTGTTTCAGGTAAACCAATCCTGACACACCAGAGCTCTTCAATTTTATGAAAAAGAGGTACTTAACTGTAAAATGTATTAATAGCATGCACTTTTTGGCCTGCACTAGAAGGTTCGGTGACAAGTTTTTTTCTTTGTTGACGTGGAACACTTATGTCCTGGAGACTCCAAATGGAGCGCGAAAAGGCCTTCCAGGTGAATTTAACAAGTCCAGTAGATGCTTTTCATTAATATGCTTGTCAGGCTCACGGCCGCTCTCAATCTGGTGGTGCGAGGTCATATTGATGAGCAATTAAGAAACAGCTTTTTCTGTCCAGTTCCATGTCTCTAAATTCCTAGAATTATGCAAGGTTTTATTCTTGTATTTCTACCTTTTGACTTCTTCTCTAGATGAAATTGCTAATTCTTATAGTTTAGGGCAAACCTCGTCTCTCGTTTTACGACTACCCACATCGGCCTCTTTTATCAGCCGCAGACTCTTGTCCTGCCTCGGACTGCGGATACGATAAACTGTGAAAGCAATAGCGACACTTTTAGAAAGCTTTCTTTTCTTTCTGATACAACGATTTAAGTAATCTACAAACAAACAGAAACATTTTTTTAAATTCAATTATATACGAATAGGATTTAACTCCACCCCAGGCGTGTCTATGCTGAGCAGATCTGGCAAAAAGTCAGCAGTATAAGCTGCTTTATCCCTTATTGCTAAGTATAGGCCTATATTTGTTTTGAAATAATTAATTTTCATGTCAGAAAAATGAAGTTCACGCGGGTGAAGCCGCGGGCGGAAAGCTAGTACTCAAATAGAGTGTAATCTTTTAGTCTTATCTAAATTTAATAAAACTAAACTCTTGTTAAATCGACGACATCTTGACATCTAAAGGTGTCTGCCCACTACACCGTATCGTGACCGTGCTAGGAACGTGTCAGGCAAAAAAAACATTGTATTGAAAGGTATGAAACTATGCTCACTAGACCGTTCCGTCACCGACCAATACCGTCGCGTACCATGCACGAAACGTCAACAATTGTCGGCGAGAATATTTTGCCGACGTTGATACGCTACGTACGAGTACCAACATATTATTATGGCACGCTGAATTAGCGTACCGCTGGACGCAACGTTGTAGTAGTGGTACGCTAATTTAACCTCCAAATGGTGTTGAAGGCATGAAAACGAACGATTGATCCCTAGGCCATACGAATAAATTTGAACCGTAGCACAGAAAAAAGACTATGTTTACCTGACCAATAACGATACATGTATTTGTTTAACCTAGAATTTATGCAAATAAATTGTTTGAGTTGGAGAAAGAAAAGGGAAGTAGTTATGGCGTCATCTTGTTTTTGTAAGTGAAAAAAAATGTTTAGCTCCCAAACCTATCGTGTGGAGTATCTAATAAAAGGGCTTACTAAGCCAATTCTGAAAATAAATCACATTATTACATTCTAATCACTTGTTATAATAGGTACTGTCCCACTGCTGGGCAAAGGCCTACATCATTGAAATCAAGTCATCGCTACAGTTAAAGCCAGTCACTTGTATTTAATGAAAATAAAAATCATTTTCAAAACATACAATTTATATGATATGATACGAATAAAAAAAAATTACAACCTCCAGATATGATACGGTGGAATCTTTTTTTTTAATATGCTTCAAATGGTACGTTAAATTCTCATTTCTAACACTAAAAAAGGATTTTTGATGATTTTTACATTTAAGTATCTTTTTGTAATTTTTAAATTTTACAAAATGTGATAAAATTACGATTAGTTGAAACATTAGTTTTTATTTTCAATATTATAAATTATTATATTTTTATTAATAATAATACCCTACTACAGCCGCGGTTTTGAGTATGTCTCTGTTCCCAATTCTGGCAGTTTGTCACCTTTAAAACGAGCATAAAAGTGATTCCATTGCATAATATTGATTTAGCGCAACTATATAGCCACAACGGAATCATTTCGCCGTTACCTACACCTATATCTCAGGAATTCACTGAAGTATACAGCTGTAGCAATCCTGCATCGCCATTGTATGGGTTCTGCATTGTGAATGTATTGATGATACATCGCGGCTGTATCGCAATTACAAACATATCGACGATAGATCGCGGCTGTATCGCAATTACAAACATAAAACAATATCGCCTTATTATGCGAAAACACTCGCTTTCGCATAATTTTGTACTTCGCGTGACAAAAGATTAACCATTCCTTTGCTTATGAATTTAATTAAAAACGATTGCAAAATTTAAATGTAATAAATATTATATTTACACACAAACGCATACATGGGGTGGACACTTTCTACTCCATGTGGTTGACTTCTCAGCAATCCGCACTCAACGGTTTGCTGCGTTTTTTCTAGTCCGCACCGCTAAGGAGTGCAACGCGTTTTCTGCGTCTTTAGGTATTTCCGGATACTTACAACCTTGCTATCTCAAGGCGAGAGTGAATAAGCATTTTCAGGGTAAGCGTGTACCAACCTCCTTGCTATTATACTACTGGCCCCATCAGCAACCCCATCACTGAAATCGAGTCATCACTACAGTGGATACTAGCTTTCGGCAAAGTAAGCGTCAAAAAAGTTTTCATCCAGACGGAGAGCTTTCGTTATACATTTCCAGTTACGCCTCTGATCGCAATGTACCTAGGATCGTTGTCCAGGTAGGCGGGTCAATAACAGCCACAATTGGACTTATCTGTAGATTATCAGAGCGACCGATAAGAGCCGCCCAGCATCCACCATAAAACCATAATCCCGTGCCCTTCGAGACGAGCGTGAAAGTCGTGGGCCGGTGGGCGTCCCACACTGCGCTTGCTGTTTAAAGCTTTTGAGCAGAGATTTTGCACTTTTAGATGTGTGGAAATCTGATTTCAATACAAAACATTTATCTACGCTTATATAAAGAGGAAAGATTAGATTCTTTGTTTGTTTGTAATGGATAAACGGACTCAACGGATTCTAAGAATTCCTGTACTTTATTACTATTCAATGAGATGAGACAAAACAGGTTATGACAAATTACACCTTGGATTTTTTCTGCAAGCTTGCAAAATTTTTAGAGCATGTAAGTCAATTAATTGAATTTAATTGAAACCGACTTTTAAGGCCTCTGACTAGACTAGTGAAATCAGCCAGAATTCACTGCAAAACACTTATTCATGAGCAACAGAGATGCCTAAAAATTAATCTCTAACTTTCAGTCGAAATGGCCATCCATTCCTTTAACCAACCTGGTGTGTGTAGCTTAACACTGTAATCGTTCCAAACTGCTGTCACCACTAAGCAACAGGCATTCAGACACAGTTTAAGCATAGAAAAAACTATTTTCTGGTTTAAGTGATGCCGCATACTGGACCCAAGTCGCGGCCAAGCTCTGAACAAGATTTTTCAGACTAAGCGTTCCGGCTCGCGTACACGTTATCGGTTATTGGCCGAATTATGCTCGGCCGCCATTGTCCAATCCAATCAAACGTATGTAAATGAACGGTATAATATTGTACACCCAAAACCGATTTTGTCGGCCAATGGCGAACAGATCTACTAGAACTACTCGTTTGACTATGCTCGGCCGGTGACTGACGGGCGAGCATGGTTCGGCCGATGGCGAATTGGGTGTACGTGAGCCGTTCGAGTAACCCCGCCACTTCAAAAGCTGCAGCTTTAGCCGTGAGAAGTGGCCCAGCTCATCCATGTTGCGTCTAGTGGCACGCCTCGTGATTCAGTGTTCGGCAACATTTTAAAGTTCATAATTATGGCTCCAATATCACCGGTATCATGCTGTAATATTTCCGTTTCCTTTGTAAGCTGACTCGCTTTGACGCCCGTAGTTTAAAACGTTTATTATGGAATCCTTTGTAACATCGAGATGAAACGCAGTGCAGAATTTGCTCTTTTATAATCTATAATTTTATCTATCTAGGAAGCACACGTGGGAGTTGTCTCTATTTAAAGGAACAGATTTTTGTATACAAGTTTGTACTGTGTTTTTGTTTGTCTCAAAGCCTGAGACCAACTTGTGATTACTGGTCCTCGAGATAGCAGTAGCAGAGCACTGGGATGCTGTTATATAGTTTTCTACAGTTAAAGGATCATCCACACGAAAAAGAAGAAGGCTTCCAAAATATCTGAGCAAAACATTCGCCACAAATATCTATACGAGAAATCGTTCAGACTCTTTGTTGACTTGTATAGAAATCTGTGGCTAATGTTTTGTTAGGATATTTTTGAAGCATTTGAAAAGAACAGATTTTTATGCTTTGGACTGTACATGTGAATGATCTATGAAATTTAAAATCAATCAGCACGATAAGGTCTTGTGCTCACTGTCCGCACAAAACGAATGTCATTACTAAAGCTGCTCGTCAGCGGCTTCGCCCGCGTAGACCATTTATCCCATTTTTTTAATGTTAAAAAAAATTGTCAATGTTACTCCCTGATCTTGTATAGTACAATCATTTTACGAGCGCGCGTGCCGACACTCTTTTTACCGAACAATAAAGTTTAATTTCGTTAGATTCACGCGCGCTCGTGCTTTGCAAGAACTATTTATAGCCTAATATTAGTAATTTTAAAATCGGTTTAGTAGTTTCGGAGCCTATTCATTAAAAAACAAAATAACAAACAATTAAATCTTTCCTCTTTATAATATTAGTACCTAAAGATATTTTATCACTACAAGAAAAAAAAATTACCAAAATTAAACATTCCATTCAAAACCAATGCAACTTGTTGCAAAAATAAGTTAAAATCCAGATAGAACTTAAAATTGAGTCGCCTAAATTACAACATGAGTGCTGTGGTGTGAAATAAAAATAAACTAAACAACTCTCTCCAACTCGTGCGGGCAGTTTAAAAAACCACTGCTTATTTCAGGAAATACAGGAAAGGGAGTTTTAAAAGGAAAAAGCTAGCAGCCATATTTGATTTTCGTGTTACATTTGGTGATAAAGGAGATGACCCATTTCTGGCCAAGTCTATGTACATATATTTAAAAAAATAAGAAAAATCTACTGATTCCAGTAAAAATACAAACAAGAAGAATGATTACCTACTTCATTTTCTAGTTCTTTGATAAAAATGATTCAGGATTCAAGTTCTATTTCAGTATGGCAATTCACTTGTCTACATTCAGAGCGAACTGTCACTGTCACTAGTTTCACTTGGGTTGTGTTTGTACTTATTTTGGGTTCCGATTTCGCAATTTGCAAAAATAAGTATTTGTCTCAGCTCAGCTTTTGTTTTGAGAACTTAGAACTTCTAATGCTATTCAGACAACAATTACTACAAAAGCTGTTCGTATGTAACAACTGGTGAAGTGAAAATCACCTCCATGTTGTTATTGTAGTCTTGTCAAATTGACACCGCGTCTGTGTTGACACATTTTCGCCATGATGTTTTTCGTTGTACAAAAAAATATACCTTTTTAAGAAAATTGAACATTCAGAAACTATTACATATATTTTTTTACAATTTTTTGGTATGGTGTACATACCTGTACGTCTACCACGAGTTGCCACTTTAGATGTACATTCTCGTTCGCGTAAAATATTTGCAATTTTTTATATGACATGACATGACAATGTCAAATCCTAATACAATTTTTTACGCGAACGATAATTTAAATTTAAAGTGGCAACTCGTGGTTGACTGCCTTACTCCATACATTTTGGGACATCTCCTTTAAGCTAAAAGATCTTAAATTAGTTTTCCTGACTAACAAAACAATGCTACTGATCTCTCACATCAATTAAATGATTTCTATACTTATGATAGCTTGTTAGTAAATAGTAAAGTTTATTAGTCTGTGATTTGTAATGGCTGTCTATGAAACTTTTCATCATAATTCGCAGTCACACACAAGACGTACACTTATTAGGTATATCTGAATAAATACGAAGGCGGCCTGGATTCATCGATAATTGATATTCACTACTAAATCAATATCCAAATATGGTATTATGCACGAAACTTGTAATATTCATACAGCAAAATCAACTTGCAATAATTAAACACCTTTTGTTATCCTGTGCGCACAGAATGCATTCAACCGTACAAAGATAAGGAAGTTACCGAAATCTGTACCAAAATAGCGGGTCCAAAGTTGTCGGCCGAATCTGCTTTTAAGTTGTCCCAACTCAGTGTAAAGCTTGCTTCAAGTTGGGTAATTTTAAGGGAGTCGCATCGGGAATAGTTAAGCTTTGTTTATTAGGACGCAGCGCAACCATTGTTTAATAACTAAAAATAAATAAATATGCGCCAGACAACACAACACTCGTCATGGTCTCTAAGTAAGGATATTTATCCTTATTGATCGCTGTATTACGAGGTACCAGAAAGGGAATTAAGTCAGGGGCGTCTCCCAGAATACCCAACCCAATTTTGAAAAGATCGTTTCCTGCTTATTCATTTTAATTTATTTGTTATTAGGTGGTATTTATTTGTTTGGTAGTTCTTTATGTGAGGCTTATATCGGCACTACATTTTTAATAGTGTAGTGCGGTTTCCGCCTTGGCATGCGTGGTGTCCCGGGTTCCATTCCCGGTCGGGTCAACTTAGGAAACGATCTTTTCTAAATTGACTCGGATCTGGTTGTTGCCTATGGCTTATTGGCCTATCTGGTACCTCGTGACACAAGGATATCAATCCTTACTTCGAGACCATGACCAGTGATGTGTTGTCTGGCGCACATGTGTTGATTTAATGAATCAGCGTCAAAGTAAGAGTATTACTCTCACTTTTGTTAGGTTAACAGCTGCGTCATCTATTTAGATGTAATCTGTGATTGAAACATTCCTATTTGTGTTTATGTATTTGGAACGATTCGTCGTGGTTTGCTTCTGTCGCAATTGTCAACTCGTTCAGCCATGAATCTCACTTGAAACAAAGTTAACTCGCGAGCCCTCGTCTGCATTCTTGGAACTGCGAGTTTCGATCTCCGGTGACGTCAAACTGACGCCAGTACTGCCGTAACGTGAAACTCGACTGAGGATTGTACAGTTAGTCGACACTGGGATACCAATAGCACACCTGGGGCACCGTTACTATTAGATATAATTATTTTTGAGCTTTTTATTATTTTATAAAAATTACACATTCAATTACATTTTGACAAGTTTGATTTACTGCCATAGTCGCCCGGACGCTTAACGTCAAAACGGACGTTTCAATGGCTAAATGAGAAACTTAAAAATAGGACAAATTGTACATCAGAATAAGTAGATAATTGTCGTACGTGAAGCATCGACTTCTAAAATAAATAAAAAGATATCCGGGACAAATTACACCAAGATCATATGACCCCAAACTAAGCAGAGCTTGTAATATGAGTGTCAAACACTGATAAACGTACTTAAATATTTCTAAATACATACTTAGATGCGGATTAATGTGGGTTTGTGATCACCAACCCGAATTTGGCAGGCGTGGTGATTATGCCAATATCCATCCATTGTAGCGATGACTGGATTTCAATGATGGAGGCATTTGCCCAGCAGTAGGATAGTGTATAGGCTAGTTACTTTTTTACTTTACTTAGATATTATCACCCAGACACAACAAACAAATGTTCGTCACATGAATGTTTGTCATGGGTGAAGATCGAACCCACGACCTCCTGCCATCGCTGCCATTGCACCAACAGGCCAGTCAAAACCAAAGGAACAACATTTTTAAAATAAAATATAACTCAACATTATCGCTACTTTGGTTAAAACCATCCTAGCAGGGCAACCAAGACTGCGTGCAGTTCAACAATGCGCAAGAACTTTATTTGACGCGGAGCAGCAACCACTAGATGCGACAAGATCAATACATCGATTTCGATTTTTTTATATTGCCCTCAAGATGACCTCACTCCACCAGATGAAAAACTAGTTATTCTGTGTAATAATACATGCACATACCATTAGAACTATATCCCAAAGGGGGTTCTCAGAGGCAAGTGACTGTTGCCGTCATGGTCAACGGAAACGGACCCAAGGTTCCCAGGGCCCCAAATAGGGTTTCGCACTACATGAAGCTTGTCTAATACCATTAGAAGAAGAATAATCTACTATCGGTATTATTCTGGGGCTTAGCGATAGAAATATTTTAGCAATAAACGATAATTTGATGCGTCTTTCATGAATGTGATCACGCTCACGCAGGAGCTGTGGCGCCGGTAGTGACGTCATCCAAGACTTCACGGCTGTCGATCGCGCTTTCACCATTTCCGGACGTGTTTGAGTGCACCAACAACGCTTTTGCTTGGCCCAATTTGGAAAGTGGCATTGATGGGTGAAACTTGGCGATGATAGCACTATGCGGTTTGATCGATTTTAAGATGAAGCAGCCTGTAGAAGAAATATAGGTACTGATGTGACAGTGTAACGGCTCACGAACACCATTCGCGTTATGGGAGGAATCAAAACTCTGTAGTTTCTGTCTGCCATCGGCCGATAAAATCGATTTTGGTGTACGTGTACCGTTCATTTACATACGTTCTATTTGAACGGCCGATGACGGCCGAGCATAGTTCGGCCGTTAACAGATTAGGTGTAAGTGAGCCGTTCAGCAGAAGCCAATCAAATAGTGTGAAATGTTGAACCTGCTGATTTTACACCATTTGCTTGGTCTCAGCTGTCACGAGACTGCTACTGATACGGCCAGCTGCAGGCATGTGCATTTTTTTGGGCTCGTGGCTAACGCAGCAAAGGTTTTCAACGGTCGTAAGATCAACAAAGATGAGCGCCAGGATGCTTTTTCCCGTTTATTCGAAAACTAAGTATTGTAAGGCCCGTCGCACACTCGATCAACAGTCGAGGCGAAGTTGAGACGCGGGCGCAGAGGCGGCATATTATAGGTTTTCTTTAGAAATGGATGGTAGTGCGCTCATATACTGGAATCGCGGTACGTGCGGGTGAAGGCGGTGCCGGCGCGCCTTTGCCCGCCACCGCGACGTCACCTCGACTTACCAGTGAGCGACGCGCCTAAATCTTTGGGGGTTCAAAAATATTCTCAGTTTAAAATTTACCTTATTTTTTTGATATTCTATTTACATGCATACATACTCGTACGTACCATGCCGCCTTTCTGCCATCCTATTTCTTTTACCAAATTAGTTAGTAGTAATTATAGCGTTCATAAATATCCGTAGTTGAACTCCAGACCAACCCCTTATGACGGAACTATTAAAATGAGCCCAATATGACCGAATCACTCTTGAAGGAATGCTTAGAGTATGACTGGTTTAAGGCGGCAAGTCATTTGAAAAATGTCGCAACCTCATTGCTTTGAAATAAGGTTTCTACCATTTCTTCAAGGCTAATCCAATACTACTCAGTTCAAGAATACGGCCCATCGAAGATAAAGTAGTCTGTGGCTATAGTAATACCTAGGGGTAGGTTTGGATAGTTACGAATTGCAGAGGTGAAGGGGGAGTAAGACGTATCATTACCTAATGATAGTTATCAAGATTTGTAACATATGTTTACTCAAAGGAAGGAAGTAGCAGGGCGTGGGAAGATTCAGTTTTGGAATTTAGCCTCAAGTAAAATGGAGTACATAAGTAAGTTCACTTTAGTACATTGCATACCAATAACTATATTAGTAAAACATCAAATTCCCCATGCGATTATATTCGTTGCGCTAAATCAATTAACATAAACACAAGTTTTGGTTATATATAATTGCTAAAGTAATTGATTTTTGACACAAAATGGTAGCCAATTCTTCTTGTTTCGGTTTTTTTTTAACTATTTTTGCGCCTCGTTAATTGGTGGTAACTATTACACTCTGTTTAATATAATCTGCAATATAAGTCGTTGAAAACTTTAGCTCCTCGTCATAATTACTTGGTTGAAGTTGTCTAAAAAATTGTCAAAGAACTAACAAATTAGCTAATAGAACAGCGTTAACTTGTTGCTTTATGCTCAGGACCGTCTTTAACTTATGTGGGGCCCTGGCACATTAGGGTGATGGGACCCTTCTGACTTCAAGTGCCTACAAATATATGTTGCAACTTAAATCTGTTTTGTTGAATCACATTTTTAAGAGCAGTATTTTCATTTGATTCAAAGTTTACCTTGCTTTTATGATCCAATATCGAATTTCGACCACATTTATCTTCGTGAAGCTACCTGTGGCGAGCTTACACAGGTTTTTTTGCCGTTTTTCTGATGACAAATTAACTGTCATAGCTAGTCTACAAAAACCCTAAAAAACTGCGTGTTTTAGGGGCTCTCAGAATTGCGGAGACATCCCTGGGCACGTTCCAAAGTGCTTAAAGAGAAAGAGAGGTTAGTTTATGCTGGAAAAACCTGTATAAACATAATTTTGCATTAGTTTTCTATTTACAACGTACTCGTATTATAAATGTAAGTTGTTTTACTCCTCTTCAATTGTCTCAGTGAAACCAGCCCCTAGCTCTATTATAAACATGAAATCGCGTTTACATTTGGGTTTCAATTTTGGGGCTTTTCCTCGCTACAATGTTTGTGGTTAGGCAATAGCAGCAGATTAAGACTAGCGTTTTATACGCGGTATAAGCTAGTTTTTGGATGCGCATGTTTTGCCACACGCGTACCGTGAAATATATCAACATTGCCCAAGGGTTACTCTGACCGAAGAACAATTTTTAGGCATAACTTTGATCTGCAAAAAATCTTAGTAGTTGGAAACATTGATTGACTTCGGTCGAAAGTAGATTATATGTAGAGCAATACTGATTATCGTGTTTGTCACTAATTTCGCTTAGTAGGAACTCGTCGATTGAGGTGTTTGTTTCTGCGGGAAAAATTTAGCGCAAATTTGATAGTAAATTCTGCGAGATGGCGCAAACACAGGTTAGTTTACTTTATAAGAAGTCATAGAAAATGACTTGTAGAGTATATTAATGTAAGTATCATTGCTTAGGATCTTTTAAAACATAAGTTATGATGATGGGCAAAGTTATCTTGTAATGTTTCCACCTACGATTGACAACATTGCCCGTCGTCAAAACGCTTAGGGTTGGCACATTACGAAACCTTATATTATTAATTTTTGCCTCTTTAGTTAATGGTTACTGCTGAGCTTATTTATTTTAAAACTTTATCAACAGTATTTAATAAATGCATTACATTAAATTATTAATTCCATATTACCAAAAATACATATTTATTTTAAAAATAAGTGATTTAGTTCGAGTTGGATTTAGACTAATCACTAGTAGACAACCCCAAAAACTTTAATTTCTGATATAACTTTATAACTTTACCTAAGAATAAATTAAGAGTAAGAAACTCCTACTTGTGATATTTGTTTTATAAATCTCTACATTATTATGGTTAAGGTTAGTGTATGTGTTTACATTTAGAAAATATAGACGTGGCATGACTGAAATGATGATAACATTGGATATAATCTAATGCTGTGCCTTCTCCAGTTGTATAAGTTCCGAATTTTAATTGTGAATTTGTGAAAGGTTTAAGAATATAGCCGGGTAATAAAAAAGTATCCAAATATTATTAACAAATATAAAACCTTATATGAATGAAACTAAAAATATTATATAATTATAATTTTTCATTCCTGAACAAAATGTCTGTTGCGTCTCTTCAAAATCTGTCTCGTACAACTCTCACATATAATACAAGTTACTTGACTTGATCTCTATTTGTAGGTAGTAAGTACCTATCTACTTTATAAAAAAGTGTTAATTGCTATTTCAGATTTTATAAATAATATAGGCGTGAACCATTGTTTCGTTTTTCTTTTTATTAACCTGAACACAAACTCCTTGTAGAAAGGAAAAAAATCAGAAAAATTACAACCTTGTGCCAACCCTACCACTTTTGAAAGGCGAAATATGGACTGTATGAAAACGTTCAAAAAGTTCAGGGTAACATTACCCAATCATTCCAGTAAGAAACTTTTTATAGTTTCGTTTACTTTCCTAAAGTAAACGCCATCATTACCAAAATATTTGTCCTGGTTTTTAAGTCAACTGCATAAAGACTATTTGCGTCAAAAATCAATGTGGGTAAAGTTGGCTAAAAATCTAGATAATGGCTAAACTTTGCCCGCTGACAAAATTGGCCAAACATTGAATTAAATGTTGAATAATAATAAATTTAGCTACACCAACACATGCAAATGATCTTACAGTTGTGGCTGATGAAAAAACATCGTCATCAAAAACCTTCCTAAAATTTTAATTATTTGAAAAATGTGGGCAAAGTTGGCATGTTTCACGGAAACTCGTACGAGCGATGATGCACTTATAAGCTCGTATAATCCATATACTCGTACATACTGACTAACCACTACCGGATCGAGCGATCACGCCGCAATCATCCCGTGTTTAAACAAGCGTTTGGTTTTTTTTGAAGTGTGAAATATAGCCCGCGCGTGAGTGCGAATGCCAAAGCGCCCGTAGACGCGCGAAAAAAAACTAGTCGGATACCATTCTAAACCAGCATGAATTTGGTAAATAGCTTTTAAATCCGTCACTATTCATTTTAAATTATTTTTTTTTCTCGTAATTATCATATTTTAAACGACTACATAAATGGAAGACAAAGTAGATTCCATTTCAAACCAGCAAATACGAAAATATCATACTTTTGTACAATTGTATAAAAAATACTTCACTTGGAAATTTAATAAGCTACCCGATGTAAGTTACGAGCCACTAAACACTAAGAAATGGGAGATTTTATTGTAAATAAACACATTTATCCTCTATTGCTCTCGTGAGGGAAGTAAATGTTGCCGGGGGGTCCGTTACTTTTGCATGAACGAGTATACTACTGTATGAGAAGGCACCATTTCTCTTGAATATTTTTTTGACTGGCCTGTTGGCGCAATGGCCGCTGCCATTGCGCCAACAGGCCTGCCTTTGACGCCGGAGGTCGTGGGTTCGATCCCCACCCATGCCAAACTTTTATGTGACGAACATTTGTGTTTGTGGTGTTTCTGGGTGTTATTATCTATTTAAGTATGTATTTAGAAATATTTAAGTATGTTTATCAGTCTCTGACGCCCATATTACAAGCTCTGCTTAGTTTGGGGTCAGATGATCTTGGTGTGAATTGTCCCAGATATTTATTTATTTGCAAAATCTAATGTTGCTAGATTTTTATCCTGTTTAAGGTGATGGTGATTTTCAATTTATTGTCCATAATGTTTTGCCATACACTGGATTTAGCACGTTTTGAGAAGCATGCATGACATGGACATCCGGCTTTGCAAGGAAAACATTATGATTAAGGCGCTACACTGAAAATAAATCAAATGATAAGGGCTACGAAAATGTACTGAATTTCTATGTTTTTAAAGTCGTAAAAGCGCTGCGCCTACGTGCAATAAAAATGGCCAAGAAATAACGACGAAAGCGTCAAAACACTAATTATTTTATTCAAATATTAATATATACTATGAGGGTAAAATGGTTCTTTACGATTGTATATTAAATGCAAATCAATCATTTTGCCATGACGATGACATATCCGAGTATAACCTGGCAAAATAGAAAACCCCTTTCCGCCACAACGTATAAAGGGATTATGTAACATTTTAGATTTGGTAGAGTCATAGTGACAGTAAAAATGTGTTCGGACCCCTGCTTCTTTTAGGTTTTTACATCGACAATATAGTTTGATGCAAGACAAAATAATTTATTTAGGCAAAAGCCTCCTAAATTCTGAAGTACTGTACTTTAAATGAGAACAATAATTAAATGTGACAGCTGCTATTTATGTAGATTGTATTAAATTCAGCATACATCTTAAAAGTAATAATGTTTATTATACTTGTACAAACCACAATGTGTACCCTCAAAAGAACCTTTTGCTACATCTGTACGTCTACCACAAGTTGCCACTTTAAATTTACATTATCGTCCGCGTAAAAAAATGTACAGGGATTTGACAATGTCATTGTCTAATGCTATAACGAATGAAGTATAGATTGAAATCAAGCTGACATTTTGACAGAGCGCAGGTGCTAGGTCCTTGATCCATACTCGAACTAGTAACTTACACTTATATTAGGAGTAGAAATGCGAAAACAATTTTTGCATTTATCCCTATTATTTGGTGACGTTTTCACGTCTAAAACGCTGAAGCAATTTCCAAGCATTTTGCTATAGAGATGATTGGATATTGGAAGAGTGAATACCTATTTATATTAATGCTGACTAAATAGTAAAAAAAATTAAAGATGAAGGATTATTCAGAATAACATGCAGTATCTATACCGTGTAATTATGTATTCCTTGCGCAAAATGCTGTGGTAGACTCAGAACATAGTTTTAAAACTATCTTGGTGACAACAACGTAAATCTACGTTTATAATCAGTCGGAAATTCATAGTTTTCATGTGAGAACCTTAATATTATTGTTAATTTAAATATTCAAGTTTCCCTTAGCTGAATCACTAAGCATGTCATATCATTTACCTTAGTAGATACTTAAATAACCACCTGGTATCGTTTTTAAGATTCCGGTGGTAAGCATAGCTAACGAATATGGTGTCCCAGAAATGGTAAGAAAAGTTGATTCTCATCAGAGGCCGGAGCTGGTTTCAGCCTTCCTTGCTCTGGCATGAAAGCTGCGAATGATATCAGTAATACCAAAGCAATTAAGTTATCAAAATAATTATATATCAAACTGTGGCAACTATACTAGATTTGAGACAGAGCAAACATATAGAAGCATGTAGCCCCCATCTAAACCCACCCATTTGAGAAAGGGTACACGCTTATGTGTATATGAGGTGGTTAACGAGATATCTCTGTTGAACATTATCATGAACTACGGATTTAGCAAATTTTAATCGACTGGGAATTCAGTGGATCTGTCTGCTACCTTGATAGGGTGGTGTAATTTATAGTATAAAGCGATAGATCCTCAAAATTTTTTTTTTTTACACCTGCTTCTATTGCCAAATGCTGAGAACGTTTGGCGAAGGTGTGTTTTTAATTTTGGAAACTAAGCCCGGGTTTGTGTTTTCCAATCCAGATAGTTCATTCATTTTATCATTATATTCTCTGATATTAATACTCGTATCTATCCTCGATACTTTTTTCATATAGGATAGGCAAAAGATAGGCAAAATGGAAACCATTTATCATTTCGTTACCTTACGCAGAATCTCTACCCTATTGCACCAATTATCTAGTTATTTATCACCTCCAATCTATTTATTAATTTCAACAACTCCTACACAGAAGGGAGAAAGAGAGAGAGAGAGAACAGTATAAGTTAGCTTCACCTCTGACAGATAGTTCCTTTAGAACAAACCCGCCATTTTGATGACGCACACAGGCATAGTGAGTTTATAGGCAATACCGGTCAGCATCAGTGTCGCGACCAGTCGCACTGTCGCGAGTGTTTTTGTTTTTGTCAAACTTGATGCAAATTTCCACATGATGAATTTGGTTTTAAGCCGATTCTGTCATGTAGGTATAACCTATCTACTTAATTTTCAAAATTCAGAGCGAACATCGCAGTAACCCATGGCGGTCACGCAAGTTTAGTAAAAACGCGCATGTGGTCCTTCTGTAAACTCTCTATTTTGTGGTATAACTTCTGAGTACAACGTGTCACTAATATAAGTGAACATTCAATGCCTTCCATTGTACGATTTGTCATTACTTAGTTTTTAAGTTTGAGGTGTCTTTTATATTATGTCTTGCGCCAGTGACAGCTTATGTCATCCCCATACATTTGAACGATTTCTATTGTAGAAATCGTCGTGGCGTGTTGCTCTTGACTAGGCCCCCTGGTACCCAATAAATACTGTATTTGAATGAATAGCTCATTTTACTAAAAGACTTATAATACTTCTAATTTCTTGGTTTTTTTGTGATCTCCTAGCTGTGGCATTTTCTGAGAGATAACGAGATTGGGCCTTCAATAAGATGGCGTATTCCGCGGCTTTCTTGAAAAAAGGTTTTCTGAAGAAATTGTGTCCAAATTCTACACCTCTTCACTTGGCGCTTTGGCATCAAACGCGGTCCTCAAGGCCATCTTAATTATTAACGGTTCCAGGAGAAATTCTCGCCTCTAGCTGTAAAAAGCCTGCAGATCTAAATTAACTCTGACCCTACTCCGTAAACCTGTTAAGTTTTTAACGACGAAGTAATTATGTGAAAGTTTCGGAGATCTGATTTTATAATGAAGACAAACTGGCCTACGGTGGCCGATTTTCGGAACTGAAGCATGAGTACAAATGTCAGCCGCTAGCGTCACCGTAAATTGCGTTAACGTTTTTATAGGGGGCTTCGGTACAGAGCCCCTAGTGATTAAAAATGGAACCAAAAATGCCAGATGAAGTTCCGAAGTCAACTACCGTAGTTTAGGTGACAGAAACTCAGGATAGACAAACTGAAACAGAGCCTGTCTAAGCTGAAATGATGTGCCATCACCGCATTAACGCATGAATATAAATAAATAATAATAAATATAAATATCTGAGACAATTCACACCAAGATCATCTGACCCCAAACTAAGCAGAGCTTGTAATATGGGCGTCAGAGACTGATAAATATACTTCAATATTTCTAAATACATACTTAAATAGATAAAAACACCCAGACACAAAAACAAATACAAATGTTCGTCACACAAATATTTGTCATGTGTGGGGATCGAACCCACAACCTCCGGCGCTAAAGGCAGGATCGCTGCCATTGCGCCAACAGGCCAGTAAATGGACGTAATACATAAAAACATGTCAATGTAATTGGTCGTGAAGAAGCCGTTTGGACTCGAACCTAGGAGCTCGCGTAGTTTGATCGCAAAAGTACACTCGCCACATCTAAATCAACTAAAAGAGTAGTGGGGCGTGTTTTTTTATTTTTACGCCTACCTGTCAAGGTACTAGGTATTAACCTTTACAAAACCATTTCAAAATGGGTCCTAAGTCAGAACCATAAGGGGCACCGCACCTTATGTGAAACTAGATGAGAACGCCTCTGTACTGTAGAATATTTGGCACCATGTCATTGGCTGCTATCACGTGACTGCTCTTGGCAAACCAACTACAGGAATGTGTAATTAGGGCTGTATTCTGAGAGTGACATAACAAAATATTAGTAGGTATGTTTAAAATTCAAAAGGCGTGACGTGTTGAATATGGTGCGCTGTAGCTAGGTTTCTCGCGTTGAATTGCATAGTATAGCGGGTTCGATTCCCGGTTAAGTCAATTGATAAACGATATTTTCTGAATTGGCTCGGATCTGGGTGTGCTGGGAGACGCCCTAGCTTCGTTCCTTGACTGGTACCTCGTAAGACAAGGATGTTTATCCTTACTTTGAGACCAGTTAACTTTTATCAAATCTTGTAGAAAATTGCCACAATTACGTTTTTTGTATATTCAAGAGCAAGAACTTAGCTCCACAGCCGTATCCACAGCTCGTTACACGATATCCCCTCCAAATCATGGACCGTAAAATTCCGGAGATGTCTGAATGGCATCCGTGACAAATGTGGCAATAAAACATTCGAGAAGCCATTTCTGATCCACCTAGTTCAACTCGCGTTCAATAGCGAACATTTATCTTCTTATATTTAAGTGTTTTTTCATAATAAAATTGTGTTTAGATTGATTTCGTCGGTTTCAGGTGGCGTAATAAATGAATACTGTGTAAATATCAAAAGACTAACAAAAACGATATGCCATATTCAGTGAGTGATGTATTACCTACCCAATTGCGCTTCATTATCCCTATTTATATTTATATTTTTATTCCTTTTTTTTTGGTTAACTTTTGTTACGTCTACTTGTGATCTGTCACTGGTTCTTTTTCAATTATGTTGAGTTAGTTTATTATAGGTCAAAATTATTTCTCCGGTATCTGCTTGTTGATATTAATACTATAATAGTTAATGTATCTAAATATCTTTAAATTTAGTGTAAGTTTATTTTAAATAATTTTGTTATTAAATTGACATATTTCTCCATCTAAATAACATAGTTTCTATTGTATTTGTGCACATACTTGCCTCTCGTTCACCATTTTTCCTCTACCCGTAGGTTGCCTGGAAGAGATCGCTATTAGCGATAAGGCCGCCTTAATTGTGCATTGTTTTAAATGTAATACTAAGCTATAAGTCTCTTTTTGTTTTTGTACAATAAATAATATATCTATCTATTTATGTAAGTTAAAATTAGATTTTCTCAATCTACTTTTATTTTTAGGTTTTATACATAAAACACTGACTGTTAGACTGATTTTGTATGGTGACATTGAAATTAAAGTCAATTGAAAAAAAACACTCGCATAGCAAGTACTTCACTTACTGAGTAGGTATACTGTTTTTGTAAGCATTCGGTATTTATCTCTTCATATTTGTACGAAAAAAAGAAAAGGTAATCATATAACTGATTACCTTTTCAAAAAAATCTACACTTGGCTAAGCCTTTATTGTCTGTGGTTCTTATTTCATACTAGCGACCCGCCCGCGGCTTCGCCCGCGTGGACTATATATGCATGTATTATACATATAAACCTTCCTTAAGAATCACTCTATCTATTAAAAAAAACCGCATCAAAATCCGTTGCGTAGTTTTAAAGATTTAAGCATACTTAAGGACAGACAGCGCAAGCGACTTTGTTTTATACTATGTAGTGATTAAAAAACTTTCTCATGTCTAGAGGCAATTCATGAGATGTTGTTCATTTATTTGTTACCTTGATCCAGTGATAAAACAACGCCTTCAGTAGGCCTTTCTTTTGTATTTTGTTTGTTCATTTCTTCTGAAACAAAAAAAAGGTCCAGTTGCGCAGTCAGTGTCTACCATGAGTTTTCACCCCGGTAACCGCGTTGGCGTTTATGTATAAGATTTCGGTACAGCCTTAGTGATTATAAATGAAATGGCGTACTTTATGAAGTCTACTATCGCAGACGTAATACCACCACAAAATAAAGAGTTTACAGAAGGACGGCTCTCGCCTTTTTCTATCAACTTGCCAGATCGCCTAGGGTTGCTACTCGCTACTATATTTGCCTGATAAGCGTGATTTGACAGATAATTCATTTACCGGGGTCCAGGTGCAACCTGCTAGCCTAATGGCTTGATCATACAGTCCTACCTACCTACCTACCTAGTAGGCTGTAGATAACACCATGAGCCACCGCTTCGGCGGTCACCTGTCGGCGGCGCAGCGCGGATTCAGCAACCATAAAGAATATACCAAAAATACTGGTGTTTTACCAATGCATGATAAGATAAGTTACGGAAAAAGTAATAGCCCATTTGTACTGGATTTGAATGTGTTACGAAATATAATGGTTTACCTACCTATATACTTATAATACTCGTACATTACTATGTACCTACCTATGTAGTAAAACTCTGAGTTTTACTTACCTTGCAACATCATTTGGTAACTTAAAAAACGTATAATCACAATTTTGTGTGGTGTACATACAGCCAAATACACTGGAAGTAGGTATCTGACGACGTACAAATAATATCGCAATGTTTTCGACAGTGCGACTGACCGCGACACTGAAACTCACTGACTTCACCTGCAAACTCACGTCTCTGTGTGCGCGGGTCAAAAATAGCGTGTTGTTCCAAGCAGGCTATCTGTCAGAGCACCGCGCATGTCTAATTTGTGGACCGGACCACTAGACGCCGGGAGGGCTTCCACCGCCATGTGTTGACTCCAACAATCCGCCCTCGACAGTTTGCTATTTTAGTCTGCACCGTTAGGAAGTGGAACTGTGTTTCCGTATACTTACAACCTTGGTATCTTTAAAGACAGAGTGAATAGGCCTTTTTGTGGGTAAGCGTGTACCACCATCGGCCTCGTCATCGCTTACAACCAGGCGAGACTAGGGTCAAACGCAAACCCATTTTAAATTATAAAAAAGATACAGAACTGTATATGGATGACGATCATTAATAAAAACGACAATTGTCACAGAAATGAAATAAAAATGAAAGTCGTGACAATTCTTAAGAAAAATGAAATATTAGGGCCTTTTCACAAAGTAAAACGAAAAAAAAAATTTAAATACAGGAAAAATTCAACCTTATTTTATTTTTCGTTTGATCAGTCAAGTTTCATTTCAGTCTAAGAGATCGGTAAGCACTTTGTTTTACCTCTTATTCTGTATGTTTTCTTTAAACACTAAAATAAATCACAATTCAGAAAAACCATCAAACATTATACTGCTAGTTATAATTTAAAAATAATAATTATATTTTTATAATTTATTTATATTTATGTTGTCACAAAAATTGAGATGGGAATGCTAAGATGGTTTGGGCATATGGAAAGGATGGATGAAAGGCGATTAACGAAACAAATTTACAAGGCGAGGGTGGATGGAGCTGTTGAAAGGGGAAGGCCTAGCTAGACGGACGTACTTAGGACAAGTCCAAGACGTGCTCAGAAAAGGTCAGGTCCGGAGTACCCATAATCGACGAGCATGTATGAAAGGATTAATGAGAGTGGAAGAAGCGCAAGAGCTGTGACAGGACCGTAGCAAGTGGAAAGATGTGGTCTCTGCCTACCCCGTTGGGAAAAACGCGTGATGGTATGTATGTATAATTAAAAAAAAAACAGCTTTGTGAATGCAACTTTCCTTCACTTTTGTTATATCATTTTTGTGACGTGAGAAAAAATCATGACGAATCGTAACAAAAATGAAAAAACTTTGAAAATAACCTCGAATGTTACAAGTCAAATACTAATAGCGATGAGCTAAAGCACATTGCATTTCAATAATCGTCGACAATAAACCTACTCGTATTACACAATCTCGATCACTTAAATAGTATTCGCTTACCTGTATCGTTAAGTCAAATAACAAAAATGATCAATTAAAATTGGAATTTTCTTTCGCCGACAAAGAAACACGCCTTCACACAATTTTACATGACGGACATAATATGAACGGATAACAAAACGGACGACACACAATCGCTTTGGCTTCTGATTGACTCCTCAGGGAGCGAGTGTAGTGTATCTTATACTTATAATAAATATAAATTTACCAAAACTGGTAGTTAAAAAAATTAACAACAAAAATGAACAAAACAATGGACATTTATTTAGAGCTAATTTTTTATTGTTAAAAATAAGCGAATTTAAATAGCTTTACCCATTATCAATGACAAATAGACCAAGAGGTAAACGGATAACGTTACTAATATTTTCATTCAGATGTATTTTGTAACAAGTCGTGATGAGGACAAAATTATTTTGTATGAAGTATTATATTATTATTATTTATTTATTTATTCACTTCTTATATCTAAAATTTACATTAATACTCGCAAAACCATTTGCACGGTTTATCCGCGAGTGAAGAGTAACAATAAAAAAAATTAATTAAATCAATACAATAAATAAATTCAACGGAAAATAATAATTACTAACTTATTTGCAATTTTATGACTATGTTAATATTATTCTATTTAAATAGTGCTGTTTTACCCTATTACAAAATTGTTTTCTTTCATCTTCGCTTATAATGTTCTGTGGAAGTTCATTCAAAGGGTATGGAAGACGTTTACTAAGTGTGCGGTCGCCGTAATAATTATCAACTCTAGGCACTGTGTACCTGCCTCTCGACGCCGCTCTGGTGTGGTGACTGTGCTGTCTGTGCAGCGGTACCAAACGCTCTCCGCATCCGTGGTTATTAGATAACAAAAGTTGTTTATGCTTTAAGCTGGCTGGAAGAACCTTGCAAACCTTAAATAACTGGTAGTAGTCACCTTTACATTTAACTTTAGTTTAGTTATCCACTATAAGTTTCAGAAATATAATCTGTAATGATTATATTTTATATATCTGGATTCGGTGTTAAAATAGGAGTTTACTAAATACTGGTAATAAGGAACATTACACTAGATATATTTAGCTAGGAAATGCACCATTCTACTATGTTAAGTACATATTTCGTTATTAAAAATAATATTTTATGAAATAAAGCGTCTGGACAAATTTTGTTGTCAAAATGGTCATTTTAAAAGATTTAGACACTCTCATTACACACTATTACCACAAATTAGACATGCGCGGCGCTCTGACAGATAGCCCGCTTAGAACAACACGCCATTTTTGACACACTCACACGGAGACGTGAGTTTACAGGCGAAGTGAGTGAGTTTCCGTGTCGCGGTCAGTCGCACTGTCAAAAACATTGAGATATTATTTGTAGGTCGTCAGATACTTATATTATAGTTCACTGATCAAAAATGGTTTCACGCAGATATTTCTGTTGCAGTGTATTTGGCTGTATGAACACCGAACGAAATTGTGATTATACGTTTTTTAAGTTACCAAATGATGTTGAAAGGTAAGTAAAACTCAGATAACAGATTTGATTTGATTAATTAATACGTATACCTTTATTTCTGACATATTATTCTAGTTTTGACATTTTTGATTAGTAGACATTTTATAATTTTTATTAATTCTTTAAGATTATTCCTTTTTGACATTTTTGATTAGTAGACGTTGTATGTATCATTTTTATTAATTCTCTAATTTTTCTTTTTGTTTGTATGGTTTATTTTTGTTGTTCTTATATGATTTTATGTTGTTATTAGTGTAATAGTTGTATTTTTTTAATTTTAAGCTTGTGTGCGTCTTGGTTCTACTGTAAGCCACAATTGTATTATGAATAAATAAATAAATAAATAACGTTTGCAAGTTAGTACTACTATGTACGAGTATTATAAGTATATAGGTGTTTAAACCATTATGTTTCGTAACACATTCAAATCCAGTACAAATGGGCTTTTACTTTTTCCGTAACTTATGTTATCATGCATTGGTAAAACACCAGTATTTTTGGTATATTCTTTTATTAGCACGCGCAGCAGCTGCATACACGCCGCGCCGCCGACAGGTGACCGCCAAAGCGGTAGCTGATGGTGTTATCTACAGCCTACTAGGTAGGTATTTTTCACTTGATGTATTTTATTTTTAGCGGTATCTGTCAAATCGCGCTTATCTGGCGAATATAGTAGCAAGTAGCAACCCTAGGCAATCAGGCAAGTTGATAGAAAAAGGCGAGAGCGTTCCTTCTGTAAACTCTTTATTTAGTGCTTTGCATACACCGTAAATGTAAATCACACTAAATAATACAGACAGACGATTAATATTACAACATTCACGTACATGCCAAGTAACTAATATCGTGTGTAATCCGCTAACCCCCCCACTCCCCAGCGCTGAAACTATATGCCTTGTATGAACTTATACACAACTATTACGGAGAAACCGCTAGTTAGTTCTGAACTACTCAAGGGGGAGATTGTCTTGGACTTTCCAAGGTAGTTATTGCAGCTCTGATCCCGCCTTAGCCGCAGGATGAAAGCTTATATTCCTAGCTGATGCCAGCAGATTAGTCGCGCATGGAGTTGAAACTTTTTACCGTGTTTATCTTAAATATATTATGCTGCAGTTTTGAGTGTACCTACATTTTCTTTAGGGGTAGGGTAAAATTTCATACTCTCATGACTATGAATAACTAAATAAATAAATATCCCTGGACATTATTCCACACAGCGCCATCTAGCCCCAAAGTAAGCTAATTAAAGCTTGTGTTATGGGATACTAGACAACGGAGAAACATACTTAAATACATTTTCTTTTGTAAATACATACTTATTATACATAGGAGACACCCAGACCAGTACAAACAGACATGTTCATGCACACAAATGTTTGTACTGTGCGGGGATCGAACCCGCGACCTGTGGTGTAGTAGCCAACTTCTTAACCATTACACCAAGTCGGTCGTCATGAACATCCCATTGTTTTAATTTTAGAATAGCGGTGCTTATTTTATTATTAATTCACTTAAGTATACAAAGTATATACTATTTCCAATGAATCTATCCAGTAGTTTTGTGATGCTGGCGTACACAAATTCTAAAAATGTTTCTTCTTATTCTGTTTCGTTCATATTAATTATCGTTTAACGTAACGTGCTTTGTGGAGAGGTGCCCGTGGCTAAGTGACGGCAGCGGATCGGCAACGATCCGATGTTAAGCAACGCCAGTCAGGTCGGGTTATGGATGGGTGACCATCCCGACTGAAATTAAGTGATGTGTTTTCGGGCATCTCCGTGCTTCGGAAGGCACGTTTAACAGTTGGTACTGGCCGACGTCGCAAGATATCAGTCGTAAAGCCTAGTCAGAGGACTAAAATGGCGGCTTGATAACATTTATTTATTTAATTATTTATTCTTTATTGCACAAAGAAAAAGTACAATTGGCGGACTTAATGCCTAATGGCATTCTCTACCAGTCAACCACTGGGCGAAGCAGAAATCGTGTTGGCGGTGTCTCGTAAAACCGGAATAAAATGTACTATTAATACCAAATACATACTTATACCAAAAATATACATATTACACATACATAATCATAATACATAAATTTAAAGATACATACACTAAATATCGTACTTAAATCTTACAACATCTGACGGTAAGGTTTATCACTGGCCATACATTCACCTCTCCAACAATCCGCACTGAGCCCGCGTGTTGGAGTATGGCTCGTACCACCTCATAGTTGAGGTGAGGCCTGTGCCCAGCAGTGGGACGTATAAGGCTGTATTTGAATTATCGTTCACGTTTATTATTAATAAATATGCCCCAGACAACATACCACTTTTCATGGTCTCTACAGCACACATACCATCACGACTTTATCCCAAGCGGGGTAGTCAGAGGCAAGTGACTGTGCCGTCATGGTGAACGAAACACTCAGAAGCCCACTTTTCACCAATGGTATTAGAACCCAACGTTGTAGGTGGTAAGCCTACCGCCGTTATCCGGGTCTTTATGTAAGGATAAATATCCCTGTATTACTAGGTACCAGACAAGTAATTAATGCTAAACTCAAACTCAAATAACTTTATTCAGATAGACTTTGACAGTAACTACTTTCAAATCGTCAAATTCAAAGCAAGATATACTAAATAATAGACATAGTTACTAATAGAGATATAAAAATACACAGTATACAGACATAATGTGACTCTACCACCGCGTCGGAGTTGTTTCTTGCTAAGAAGACCCGGCGAGAAACTCAGCAGTTACTCTTTTAAACTTGTTTTGGGTTTACAACAGGCGTTAGTAAGGCGTCTCCCAACACACCCAGACCCGAGCTATTCAGAAAACCTCGTTACACCAATTGACCCGACCAGGAATCGAACCCGGAACACTAAGCGAAACAAGAAACCGATTTAAAAAAAAACATACATTGTCCATGTGTATTGTGTGGCGCAAAAAAGTTCTGAAATAGATTTGTCGCCCAGAATGTCGTGGGTTCGATACCCACATAGTACAATCATTCATGTTGCGAACGTTTAAGGTTGTTCTGTGTCTGGTTGTTATCTTTATATCATTATTTTAGAAATGGTTACGTATTTATCAGTCTCTGACACCCATAGTACAGGTTCTGCTGCGTTCAGAGTGAGATCAATGGTGGTATAAGATGTTCCTTAAACGAGTATTTATTTTTATTCAATTCACATTAGTTTTAGAAGCAGTAAAGCTAATCACTTTGTAGCTATTACTTAGCGATGGTATCATCTGTAATGATGATAATGAAACAATGTCATAATTTTTTTTTAAAAGCTTCATTAGAATAATGTCTAGCCAGTAAAACAATCTATTTTAAAAATAAATAAGAATAATGATGAGGTCGGCAATGCTTTCCTTTTGAATACCCACAAATAACGTGGCTTATTTCGTAGGAAAAAGCCCGAAATCAAACAAAATAAATGTCCGAATCATTGCTCGAAATCTACCGCCCAAATCGTGTCAAAAATAATGAGATCGTGACGGGTATACCATCCGGTATCCGGCGGACGCCTTCAGCCGCCAATTTACGATATTTTTGACGCGACCTTTTACATAGTATATGCTATTGGTGTCGGAGCTTTAAGGTTGTCCTTTCATTTGTATCTTTTGTAGTCTAGAAAATAAAGTTTCTACTAATAAATGTTTTTTATAAAGTGAACATATTTAAGTAAAAGGCATAGGGTCAGTTAGGTGACGTAAATATTATAAAAGTGATAATTCGTTTTTTTATTCCCTTTCATTTTAATAATTTCATTCAAAAACAGACGGTATAATAAAGGTATGAAATTTATTCATTTAAATTAGGCAATATGTCATTACAATGCGTGCCAACTGACTTACCACTGAGGATGCACAAGACCACGCGAAGTGGGCCAAGAAAATAAGAAAGTCGGACCCTGGTACCCCAAACACTTGCGTGGGTTCACAACCAGGATAGACCGCACGGATGATGATGATGATGTCAATAAAAAAAATCATTAAATTACCAAAAGTACTTTTTAGTCAAAAATAGTACCTAACCGTAGGACATTAAGTTCAATATTGCTTTTCATGCAAAAGATGCATGCAACCATATTGTAAGGCATTTTTTGTTTGTCTATGTGTCCTCTATCCATTTATACCACTTTTATCGTGCGCGGAAACATCGAGTAAAACACAAAATGGCGGCTGGTGACCTATGCCACAAAGGTTCAAACCCTTCCAAACCAATTTTTAAACTTGATTATATACTTTAGCTTACCTAATGATTTGGATATTGATAAGGATTATTCTCATCACTTGACATTTATTGTAATTATTGCTGTTCTAATGATGTTATGGATTATATATAGATTTACTATGAATATATTTTTTATTCATTTATTTATTATTGATTGCACAAAGAAAAAGCCAATTGGTGGACTTAATGCCTAATGGCATTCTCTACCAGTCAACCACTGGGCGAAGCAGAAATCGTGTTGGCGGTGTCTCGTAAAACCGGAATAGCAGAAATCGTGTTGGCGGTGTCTCGTCAAACCGGAATAAAATGTACTATTAATACCAAATACATACTTATACCAAAATTATACATATTACACATACATAATACATAAATTTAAAGATACATACACTAAATATCGTAACTAAATCTTGAAACGTTGTCTTGAAAGGAGAGAGGTTTGATTGAATGAGTTAAGGTTTCTCTAAGAAGAAGTTGTGGATTACTCTTTTGAAGGAAAACTTACTGGTCGACAATTAAATTTTATTAGACAGCGAGTTCCATAGTCTAATGGCAGCTAATGTGAAAGCATTCGACATATGGGAAGACGTATGAAGAGGAGTGTGAAGCAGCAAAAGGCTATGCGATCGCTGGTTACGCGTGCTGCACTCGCCCCTATACTAAAAATTACATTTCAGATATCTGGGGGAATTGGGATTACTAAGAATATTAAAAAGTAAACAGAGCGTTCGAGAATTCCTACGGTGACGAATTTTAAGCCATTTTAATTGAGAACGGACTGGAGAAATGTGGTCTTATTTTCGTACACCATAGATAAACCTAATGCAACTGTTTACCAGACGTTCAAGTTTATCAAGGAGACCTTGGGACAGATTAGAAGTGCAAACGTCTGCATAGTCAAGGAGGGGCATAAGGAGTGCTTGTACTAAAAGAATTTTGGTGCCGAGAGGAAGAAAGTTTTTAAATTTATATAAGGAGCGTAAGGAAGCAATGACTTTAATGTGCTTATCCCAACTCAGAGTATTGTCCATAAACAGGCCAAGGTTCTTGACGTGAGGTCTGTAAGGTATGCCGGCAGTGCCGTTATAGGTTTACACCGGCCAATTAGTCCAAAGGCTACCCAGCTGCCGCGGGGTGCCTACCACAATCACCTGACACTTACTTGGATTTACCGATATCCCGAAGCTGATAGACCAGTCAAGTAAGCGTTTGAGATCATCCTTCAACTTGAAAATAGCCTCTTCAGTCCCCTTCATGTCAGTCTGTACGTACAGCTGAAGATCATCAGCATACAGATGGTAAGAGCTGCAGAGAATATCGGTTACAAAGTTAATGAATATAGAAAATAAGAGATAATATTCCTCCTTGTGGGACTCCAGAATCGAGGTCACACCACTAAGAAAAATTTTGGTCAATGCGCACTGCCTGTTTCCGGTTACGGAGATATGACGAAAACCAATCCAATGCCTGTGAGGTGATGTGCAGATGAGAGAGCATGGCTAGAAGAATGTCATGGTCAACGACGTTAAAGGCATTTGAGAAATCTATTAAAACGAGAACAGTCATTTTGGAAGCCTCCAGGCCAGCTCTGATATCCTCAGTAACCTTCAGGAGAGCAGTGGCCGTACTGTGACCAGGCCTGAAGCCTGATTGGTATTCACTGACGAGGTAATGGGTGAAAACGGAATGTTAAAATGAAATAAATGTTAAATATTATTTTACTTAAAATATAAAATACAATCTCACGGCATATCTGGAAATAACTGTCTGTCAGTTTGTTACATACAGAATTGGTATAAATATAGGTCAGACTGCAGAAAAAACCTCTTGCCGCAAAAATATAAAAAATAGGGGTGAAATAGGGAAACTGAACCACCTTAAGTCTGGAAAACCATCTTTGGCTAAACAACAGAAGTAGTAGTCATATATAATACAATAAAAGGATGAAAGAAACTGGAGGAAAGGGATACCGTATTGAACCTCTCGTGAGTACAGGAAAATATCGTGAGAACCGTATAAATGTAAGCTGGTGGTTGAAAATGAGAAACAAAGATGTCTGAATGAAGCCTATCTGAAAAAGTTGCTACAGATGAATTGTAATATGATAAGCTATTTATTTATTTGAATGGAACTTAAGTTACGCCAGCAACTTTAAAATCATTATCGTTAAAATAACGCAGATTAGTAATAATTTGATGCAATTCATCGAAAGCTCCCTCTTTTATGGGCCCTAGCTGCCTTCAAGCCTAAGTGGGAGATTACAGCTAACCCTATAAAAAAAATTAATTGTGAGTTCCGTACAGATAAAACGAGAAAAAACGCTTGATATAAATATGTACGAGCATAAACCTGTTGATAGAAAAAAATATGTTAGTAAATCGGGTGTATTTTGAAATGTTTTTATGTCACCATGGTCTGTTTGAGAGCGTCGTGACCTAGGGGTTAAGCACCTCAACTCCGACTGTGGGTTGTGAGGTCCCTGTTTAACTTTGGCCAGAACCAAAATCTTTGGGTTCATTGTTAAATTTCCGACTACGCTCCGGTGATGGAAAACATCGATGAAAAATAAAATTAACCCGGATACCGGCGGAAGGCTCACCGCTTACAACGTTTAATTCTAATAACGTTGGCGAAAAAAGGGCTTCTGAGTGTTCCGCTCATCACGACTGCAGCAGTCTATTGCCTCTGACTACCTCATTTGGGATATAGTGGTGATGGTGGGTGGATGTTGTGTTGAATAAATGAAGAACAAATAAATGAATGTATTCGCATTTAACCTAAGATCAGTATGCAGATCACTAACCAAAGGGCTGGTCAGTTACAACCAGGCTGAACATCTAACGTTTGGGCTCCATTGTTATTTTAACAAACGGCCACCGAGCCATTCAATTGTTTGCTAGGCTCTAGTGTTGCCGACCGATAGTCGGATATCGTTTAAAAATAGGAAAAGAAAACAAAGGGGATTAAACATTTTTGTATGGAAGCTGGCAGAGCCACCTGCCGCGAATAATTTATTTTGAAGGAACCGCACAAGCTGAAAGTGGTACATATCGATAGAGAGCACATAAACAGACAAGTAATGTCTTCTAAATATACTCGTATTACCCTAAAGTGTCACGTTTTCGAGTTATTCGAAGGTAAAATCCCTATTTGAAAATTTCCCTGAAATCTGTTATTTTGTCAACAAATAACAGATTTCAGGACACTTAAACGGTTGGTTTGGTTTATTCTCGCATTTTTTTGTAGTGTACATTTGAAAGTGCTCAAAATAATGAAGTTAATGTGGATTCCTACTTTTTAATATGATATGACTATAAATCTTGTGAAATACGTTAGTTTCCCATAATCCACCGACAACGAGCTTGCTAAACCAGAAAGGATTTTTTTTAGAATTTTTATCGAATATACTTAATATTGATGGTAAAATAGGCCGACGTTAGGCCTTATTTCGGACCTAAGATCACAACGTCATCACTTAAAGATTATGATTAGGATTATGATTAAGATCAGGTAAGATTGTAATCAACATTCAACTAAACATTGCGACACTTTTCTTAGTTTGTGCGCAACAATAGCTATTATACTTTTTGCTATTATTGATAGCATTATTTACTCTTGCAATATAAGCAAAACTATCGAGAGTAAGACAACACTAACTTTCCAAATAACCAGTTGGTTAAATCATCCTACCGTTAACTGCACTCGTGTAGAGCCTTTCGTAAAATATTACTCTATTTTCCGTTCCAATTCGCGTGCACTCCGTTTGTAACAGATGAGAAAATTTTACATAGGCAATAAAATTGCTGAAATTTAAATCATATTTTTTTCATTACTCATACACGGAAAGTACGCTTGAAGTTGCCTGAGCATAGGGTTGAAAGCTTCACTTTCAGCCCTAGGGATGTTAAGTTTTTTTCAGCCCTGGGGCTGAAAGTAAATAACTGTCAAATGTCACCTTCTATTTTGACATTCCTTTTGCGGCAAGTCGATGTATTTTATTCAGGCACAGCTGTATTTAAAATTTCTTTATCTTGATTTCAAATGAATATTTAAACAATCGAAGCAGGAATATACTCATTAATGTATGTTTCACTTAATTAGTATTTAATTGAATAAATTTGAGCTAAGCATTTACGATTGAAATGAAAAAAAAAAATTCTTTAAATAAAATAAGGAGGGGGAATTCCATCAACATTGTCTAAGTAAGCTTTTTTACAAATATAAAAAAATGGTTGAATTCCACAGACAAAAAAAAGCGTTATTGCAACTATTCGAACTTCATTCAGTTGTTTCGTAAATCGAGTGAGAAGTTTATTTTCTGCAAAATGAGTTCATCAGACTTAGATATGGATTTGACTCCTGATTTCATTGGAGAAGGAGCTCAAACAGTTGAACTTTCCTTATATTCGTAATGAAAAGCAGAGTGTTTACCTCGGAAGAAAGACCTTTTCAATGACCTCGAACTATTAGCGCTCTCGCTACGCTCGCGCGCCAAACCATCTCGTGCATTGAAAAGGTAACTTTCCCACCTTGTGTAACAATCTACTATTACAAGCTACGATCAATTTCAAAGAGTCTTTGAAAAAAGGTATTTTTTAATTGTCTTCGAATTAAGTTCCGTCGCTCAGCATGAAAAGTTAAATGAACTAAGTTCACGCTAAGGAAATGGTTGGAAACAGCTAGTAAAATTATAAAAAAAAAACAATTTGCGTCTGCCTGTTTCTGTGTTCCAGAGTTATTGTTACAAGTCCCACTTCCTGTACCCCGCTAGTAATTCTAAAAAGTCATCCTAAGACCTAATAATATCAAAAATCCTTATTATTGCTATTACAAAAAAAAAATAGCAATAACAATAATTCTTGCTGAAATTTTTTCAATTATAAGTTACCTTCCGCTGTATAAAATATTATGCCATGATAATATTTTATATCTTCATAATTACTGTAAATTTGATTCGTAAACCTGATTAATAATTTATAATAATAATTAGGATGCTCAAATTGTATTTAATATGTATAATGTCAACAATTTAAGCATTGAGTTGTATTGAAAAGTATAAAAGGTGGCGTCGTCCATCTTTGATTGCATTATTGAATCGATCGTCAAGCTTGAAACGTCGTTATTTTTCTCCACTCTGAACTGCGCCTTTACATTATGTAAAAAATACTTGATGAATTTAAATTAATCTTTTTTCACGTTACACGTTTTGGATTACATGGTGTACTTAAAATGAAATTCATGGACAGGTGAAAAGATTTGTAAGCAAAGCCACGTGGCTGAAGTCGCTGGTAAAAGTAAGTATTCAAATAAGTACAAAAGAAAGCAAAAAATATATTTGGACACTTAAAATCAACAAATATACGTAAACCACAACAAGTTTAAAAGAGTAACTACTGAGTTTCTTGCCGGGTCTTCTCAGTAAGAATCAACTCCTTCGACGCGGTGGTAGAGTCGCATTATGTTTGTATACTGTTTATTTATATATTCATATTATTATAGTATTTATGTTTATTATTTAGTATATTGTTTGACTATTTAAAAGTACTGATTAAGTCTATTTAAATAAAGATATTTGAGTTTGAGTTCAAAAAAACATAATTTGTTGATATAACATTACATAATTAAGTTTTGAACAGTACGAAATATTGGATGAACCGAATAAAAAAGTTAGTATGAAGTTCGGCAGAGCCTACGGTGATGCTGTTATATCATTTCAATTAAGAAGAGGGCCTTGATTCGATCCCTGGGTCAGTCGGTCACCTTTCTGTGACCTACATATTATTTAAAAAAAACTTTTTTCCCTAACTTTTGTGCCGTGCTGGTGGCGGCACTTTAAAAGAATACTTTCCACAGCCCCATATCTTCCCATGGGTGTCGTAAGAGGCGACTAAGGGTTTCTTCCAGCAGACCATCTGCTCTTCAGGTGGGAGACTTATGTCGGCCGGTTGTTGTTACCACCATGCAGTTGTGTAAAACCCGCCAAGTGATTCTGACCTATCTCGGTCAGGTCGCGTTCCAGGGTCAGCACTGCACTAACCGGTGCCAGGGGGACTGTGATCGTGGCAATTGTTGGACCAGTGGGAGCCCTAGCGGCGGTATTGTGTGTGTAGTGTGTATCGGCCCGCCGGCCAGGGAGACCCGTAGAAACGGTGGTGCCGCTGGCCGCCCGCGGCATAGTACAGGGGCCCAAAAGGGGTTAACCACCTCTGGAGGCTGCCCCACCAGGTCGCGCATAATCTCGGAGTGGCTCGTCGTGCCGGGTGGTGCCCGGTTACGGTGGGGCCCGGCGACCACACCCGAGGGGGTACGGGGGCCCTTCCGTCCGGCGGACCGGCCTACACTATTCCACGCGATTAATACCAATGCAGGGCACCACGCTTTGTCTTTCATTGCCTCGATCACAGTCGTCCTTTCACGCCCCTCCCATCCTCCAACTTCTATGGCAGTCAGAAGCATGAAAAAACGGCCAACAGCGGCATCCCCATCCCCCACCAACACGCTGTTTGAGGTGGAGTTCGCTAACATCCGCGGACTCCATGCAAACCTCAACGCCGTCCATCAACACCTTGAGACGGCGAGGCCTGCGATGCTCTTTTTGACGGAAACACAGATAGGCCGCCCTGCCGATACGTCATACCTGCACTACCCCGGCTATGTGCTGGAAGAGTCCTTCCAACCTAAAGCCGGTGTATGTCTATTCGTCAGGGCGGACGTCTGCTGTAGCCGTCTCCGCTGCCTAGAAGACCCATCCTTCTCCACCCTCTGGGTGCACGTTGACCTGGGCTCCACAAGCCGGGTCTATGCGTGCATATACCGCTCCTACAAAGGGGACGCCGAGACAACTCGACTCTTCGAGCATCTGAGTCAGGCCGCAGACAACGCTCAGGCGCAGTTCCCAAATGCTGAAATGGTGTTTTTGGGAGACTTCAATGCCCACCATGAGTCCTGGTTAGGCTCATCAAAAACAGACCATGCAGGCCGAACTGCCCATGCGTTTGCTCTCACGCAAGACCTGACGCAACTGGTACACCAGCCCACCCGGGTACCAGATATTGTCGGTCATACTCCCTCCTTATTGGACCTTCTGCTGACGAGTCACCCAGCCGGGTATAAAGTGTCGGTTGGTGCTCCATTGGGCTCCTCCGATCACTGTCTGGTTGGCGCTACAGTGCCTTGTGCAGCTCCCCCACAGCCTGTGGAGGTGACGCGGCGGTTATGGCACTACTCGTCGGCAGATTGGGACGGATTGCGAGAATATTTTGCCTCCGTCCCTTGGCGGCAGTGCTGCTTTGGAGAAAGGGATGCTTCAGAGAGTGCATCTGCTATCGCTGACGAGATCAGTACCGGAATGGAATACTACATTCCTTTTACTGATGTCGTCAGTGCTAGCAGAACTGGTCCCTGGTTCAATCGCGAGTGTGCCGCAGCTGGTGAACAAAAACAGGCGGCGTACCGTGATTGGTCTAGGGCCCAGGCACTCAATGATCATTCAAACCTTGCCTCCCTGAAAGCAGCCTTTAATAAAGCCACCAAGGCCACAAAGAGGGCTTACATTAGAGCAGACGCCCAGCGAATTGCACGTGTTGGCCAAGAACTCATCACGCACCCTACAGGTAGCCGCTCCTACTGGCGACTGGCTAAACACGTGCAATCTAACTTCTGCGTGCCTTCGCTGCCCCCACTGAGATTCCCTGATGGATCGTTGGCTCATCAGCCGCAAGAGAAAGCCGATTTACTGGCTAACCTCTTTGCCGCAAACTCTTGCATCGATGACTGCGGTGCTGCGCCGCCTGAAATTCCACATTGCGGCTCCACAATGCCTGATATTCGTATCAGGCAGTGTGATGTTCGTGCCGAACTGCAGTCACTCGATGTCAGGAAAGCCAGTGGCCCTGATGGAATTCCAGCTGTGGTGCTGAAGAAATGTGCAGCGGAGTTGTCTCCAGTGTTCACTAGCCTGTATCGCCTCTCCTACAATTCGGGTCTTGTGCCGCTGTCTTGGAGGGAGGCGAACGTTCAACCAGTTCCCAAAAAAGGGGACCGGTCTGACCCTGCCAATTACCGTCCAATAGCCGTAACCTCAGTTTTAGCTAAAGTGTTTGAGCGGATCATAAACACGCAGCTCATCCGCTACCTAGAGGATCACTCTCTCATTCACGACCGTCAGTACGGCTTCCGACCAGAACGGTCTACGGGTGATCTTTTAGCGTACGTAACACACATCTGGGGGGAGGCTATGGACAAGCATGGGGAATCTTTGGCCGTCAGCCTTGACATTGCCAAAGCTTTCGACCGTGTATGGCATCGTTCGCTTCTTTCCAAGCTTCCGGCATATGGTCTGCCACCTCGCCTATGCGACTGGGTCGCCGGATTTCTGGAGGGACGTAGAATTCGTGTCCTTTGCGATGGTCAAGAATCACGCTTTCTCCAGATTAATGCCGGAGTGCCGCAGGGCTCCGTCTTGTCGCCGACGTTGTTTCTTCTGCATATCAATGACATGTTATCCCTTGGTAATATTCATTGCTATGCGGATGATAGCACGGTCCACGCGCGTTATTTCGAGCGCCCTGGGGCAAAGCAGACTGACATCGAGGAGAAGAGGCAAAGTCTTGTTGTTGAGCTCGACGGAGTGTTGGACCGCATTTCAGAATGGGGTGCATGCAATCTTGTCGAGTTCAATGCCAAGAAAACGCAGGTGTGTGCATTCACAGCAAAGGCGTCGCCGTTCCTTTCCCATCCCACTCTTCAGAGCACCCCGCTACCGATTAAGGATAGCCTAAACATCCTTGACATGGATGTTCGTAGCAACCTAAACCAGCGGGACTACATTGAGAGCGTCATTAGAACTGCATCCCGTAAACTCGGAGTCCTGAACAGAGTGAGACGATTCTTCACGCCTGAGCAGCTCTGTCTCTTGTATAAGACACAAGTTCGCTCGTGTGTGGAATACTGCTCTCATCTCTGGGACGGTTCCGCTAAGTACCTACTCGAAGCTCTTGACAGGTTGCAGCGGCGTGCTGTCCGTATTATTGGAAACCCAGAGGCAACTTTGACCCTTGAGCCTCTCCAATTGCGTAGAGACATTGCCAGGCTAAGTGTTCTCTATCGCTTCTACAATGGGGAATGCTCTGACGAGTTATTCCAGCTTATCCCACCCTCACCTTTCCACTCCCGTACCACGCGTGCTGGACTACGGCGTCACCCACACACAATTCAACATTTGTTGGCCCGAACTAAAAGGTTCGGTGACTCGTTTCTTTGTCGTACTATCCAGACGTGGAACGCTCTTCCAGCACATGTGTTTCCTTCCTCGTATAGTCCCGGGTTCTTCAAGCGGGGCGTGAAAAGGCATTTCTGCAGGCCTTTAAGGTGAGGATGGCCAGCCCAGTGATTCGTTTGAATGACTGGGCTTGTCAACCTCATATCTGGACCTCACGACCGCTTTCCATCAGGTAGAGTGAGGTCATCTTGACGGGCAATATAAAAAAAAAAAAAAAAAACTCCGTGTTTCCGTGTTTGCGGCACATTAGTGTGCAGTGACTGAGCCGTGAAACCAATCAGCGGCTAGCAGCATTATGAATTGAAAAATAAACAAGGTCACTGTACACACGAGCAATTTTAATTAAAACCTGCAACTAAATGCTTATCTTTCCCTTAATTGTGCTATAAAATGCACAATTTACAGCAATTGTAAAACCCTAGACTAATCTCGCAAATGAAATAGCGCTAAATGGATCGCGTGTGCTTCTGCTGACTGAAAGATAACGCTCTTACGTGCTGGGTGGGGCCCCAGTGTTAGCGTTCAAGAAATACGAGTATGTACATCTGAGGCTACGGCCTTGTTGAGAGCTGAGCATCATGTCATTATATTATTATGTCGGATAATTGTGACATTGAACGAGAAAGGAGAGCGTTAGTTTCGATGTATTATGCTTGGTTATAGGTTTGATAGGTGTACACAAGAGGTCAACGTCACCCTTTTTAAGGTGTTCTGTCAAACTTTCGACACTTGCAGCCTGTGGTGTAATCATACTCAGGACACATATGACGCTCACCGCGTTCAATACAATAACGCCTTCAGGATGCTGATGGCTTCCCTAGATTCTACAGCGCGTGATCAATGTCTATACTTCATTTTATAAAAAGGAAAGATTTTAATGTTTGTTTGTAATGAATGGGCTTTGCAACTACTGCATCGTTTTAAAAAAAATATTTCTTAATATAAAGTTACGTTATCAGGAAGTGACATAGAATATTATTTTTTATTTAAGTTGTTTATTGACGGGAGAAACAGCTTACGCGAGCGAAGCCGCTGACGGACAGCTAGTCTTTTATAAAACTTGAACAAGTACTGAACTATTATCGCTATCAAATAGACCACAACCTTTAAATCTATGAATATTCATAAACAAAAGCTGGCTGTATAAACACAATATTGTTGTGTTATGGAAATAATCTAATCCAGATAATGAAATTCTAGACAAAGTAATAATTGTAAGCTGTTATTATTGGGATTACACTCACATTTTTAGGAGTGATTTAGTTTGTCTTTACTGATATTATTATGAGGAAAAACTTGATTGTACCTATATAAAGGTACATTATCAGGGAGTAACATAGTATTTTTTTAGGTTATATTTTAACAGGAGAAATAGTCCACGCGGGCGAAGTCACGGACACCTAGTTGTTTATAATAGAGAAAAAAACTGTTACAATACTGCATAAAGAGTTATTTATAGCTTTTAGTGTTGTTCAGAAACTCTTTTTATATTTGATTCTTTGTTATTTAAAAACCAGAACTTAAAGTTGAGTTAGCTCGATGTTTTGAAACAACTTGTTCATAAAACCAAGCAATTAAAGCACTTGCAATGAATGAAGGCGTCCAGTTAAAAGTAATTTAAGTCCAGGATAAGGCAAGATGTTTTAAGTAGGTAATACACTGACTGATGAACGGAACTGAATAGATTTATGAAGAAAATAATAAGTTCAAGCAAAAGCACTTCGCAAGGAACTCTTGCAACCTTTGTCTATCCTCCTCAGTTCTGATCTTGCAGTGAATAAAACATTTTTATTCTCTTATAAAACCTTCGTGGAGTTAAAACAACTTGCACAACAATAAAGTTCAATTTGAAATTTAATCAACCGGCTGCTCCAAAGTAAACTAAGGCTTGTTTATTCCGAGTTAGGGTTCAAAGTCGGAAATGACGAAACCTCAGCCAAGACTATTTTTTTTCCAGCTAAATAAATAAATATATGAGACAAATTACATCAAGATCTTCTGGCCCAACTAAGCGAAGCTAAAAATATAAACATAATTATATAAAAAAAAACATAACAAATGTTCGTAACATGAATGTTTGTCATGGGTGGGTGGGATCGAACCCACGGCCTCCGGTGCTAAAGGTAGGATCGCTTCCATTGTTTAATTAGTTAATATAATATTTACTTTGTTAAAAGAGTCGTCACGAACATAAAAATCTACTGCTTCAAAGAATGGTTTACTGTACTGCTATCATGTCAAATCCCAAAACAAATTTTAACACGAACGATTACGTAAATATAAAATGGCAACTCTTGGTAGGCGTACAGAACCTTTAAATAAAACCAAGTTACTCTTGACTTATTATTTAAGAAAAGAGACGTCGCGTCGTATCGGTGAATAGAACGATTTTACGTCGTCTACAAAACAGTTGCGAATCAACCCTGTCGTGAGACGAAGTGAAAGTATTTTACACAGACATATTGTACCTTATTTGTAGAACTATTAAATTATTGATGAGTATGTTTTTAAAATAGCATGATCTTTTAGTTTGGTATTATAGCCAAAACCGCCAATCCTTTTAAACTTTTTTTCATTCAAGATGGGTTTACGTTTGGCCTCATTCTGCCTGGTGGTAAGCGATGACGAGACCGATGGTGGTACAGATACAGATCAACCTTTACATAGGGGCACCTTATGCTGCTGACATAAGACCCATTTTGCAATGGTTTAAAGGTTGATGTGAACGCCTATGTAAAAGCTTACCCAGAAAATGCCTTGAAAATACCAAGGTTGTGAGTATCTTGGAACACAGACGTAGAAAGAGCATTCCCTAGCGATGCGTGCCAGAAGAGACGCAGCAAACCGTTGGGTGCGGATTGCTGGAAAGTCAATCACAACCAGCGTAGTGTTCCGGTGGCAGAAAGAAGAGGGAGGTATCAAGTTGAGAAGTCAAGAATATACAAATCTAACAAGAACTTCAACTTTGCACTTGACATTGCTCGAGTATTGTTTGTTCAAAAGAAATGTGTTCAAATACGACTCTTTTTATTGCAGACTTAGATAAAAACAACAGTTTTTAGGTAGTAAATATTTAACACCGTTTTATACCATATTAGATTTACTTTATGACTGTTTTACGGGTTTCAAAATATCAAATACTGAAACAAGCAATTATTGTGAGACAAAGATATCGCTCTTCGACAACAGCTATTGGGTTTTATTAGTTTTCCAATTCGATATTCCAAGTTAAGTGCTTGAAGTTCAAGCTTTAATAGCACTCAACTCTTTTCAAGATGCAAAACTTAATTTTTTGATGAAACTGCTTGTTAGATAACAGTTTTTTACTTAAATACAATTTTAAAAAACCTAGGTTGTCGAAGAGCTTACTGCCTGGTTTCAGTGACTTGACTGCACGCTGTCAATCTAAGGGTGGGATTTTTTTAAATCATAAACTAGGTGTCCGTCAGTGGCTTTGCCTGTGTAGACGCAATAAGATAAGATAAGATAAGATAAATATACTATATTGTACAACAAATCATAATTAACATAAGCATTACATTACATAATCTTAGATTGTACAATGTAGGCGGTCTTATCGCTAGGAAGCGATCTCTTCCAGACAACCTGCAGGTAGAGGAAATGACAAGATTAAAAAGAGAAAATAGGTAAGGTAGTGAGATAATTTTATGCATTCATGAATGCAATTACATAAAGTACTTATAAACGTAGTAAGTATCTGTAAACATACACAAAATTACAAAGAAACGGTAAAAAAGACTTATTCAGGGTTGGTTTATCCACACACTAGAGACATTTAAAAGTTACAGTGTGAGGAAATAAGCTTCGAGTCGGGATGTGAAAATAGGTAAGGACTGAGATTGCCTAATAAGTAAAGGTTAGCTATAATGTACCTGCCTTTATATTAGTGAAGGTATTTTAAAATTTGTTGAGTAATTTCGGACCCTATTCATGAAATTCAACCAACCGAATCCGAATACATTCAAAATTATAATAAATATTAAGAAAACTCTCTGTTTATGTAGGTAGGTGATCTAGAAACTGCAAGGCTCATATCAGTACTAGAATACGCGTGACTTTGATTTTGTTTACTCACTTACTTACTTACTCCGCTGGCTCAGCGACTCGAAGTGGATCTTGGCCTGCGACACGAGATGACGCCACTGCTGCCGGTCTTGCACCACTTCCTGCGCGTCAATGGGTCCGCGCAGCTCGGACAAATCCCTCCTCGCCATATCCTTCCAGCGGTACTTGGGGCGCCCGACCGGCCGTCGCCCACGGGGAACTCCAAGGTACGCGCGCTTCACGGCCCGATCCTCCTGCATCCGCTCTACGTGGCCCAACCAGCGGAGCCTCTGTGCCTTCGTCTCCGCCATAATGTTTGGCTGCGCCACCAGCTGCTCCACTTCGCAGTTCTTCCGGATTCTCCAGCTTCCGTCCTCTCTCTTCGTTCCGAAATTTTGTTTAAGTACTATTCAATGATTTATTGGAAGATTATTACTAAATTACAATAACCATGTGCACTATAATAAATATATTAACAGATGAATAAATAACTCTGTCGCATCCTACTACAACACCCACCACCCCTCATCATCACTTTTCATATGAAATCCAGAATGAGCCACCTCATAGTTAGGGTGAGGCCTGTGCCCAGCTTTAGGATATATGAGTAAAAGCGAGAGTACATGTAATGTAACACTCACTATCCCGAACAATGAGGAAAACATAAAACAGAAGACGATCAAAAAGAAAGAAAACACAGGAGGTACGTGTAGGCTTCCCTGTCCCTGCATGAGCCGTTGCAGCTAGAAAAAGAGGCGACCATTTGTTTTTGTGTGCTTCGTGCACGGTGACATTTCGTTGGAGTTGGTTCACCTTTAAAACACATACAGTTGACTGTAGCTTTGTTTTGGGATCATAGTTTCGTAGCCATGTTTCGTCACCAGTCAGTATATCATACACGTTTTTTTTCTCGCCACCGTCGAATTTATCTATCATGAATAGGCACCAATCCATCCGAAGGGCTTTCTGATCATCGGTAAGTTTGTGCGGCACCTATCTTGAACAACGTTTACGGAGAGAAAGGAGGTCGTGAATTATGGCTCGACTGTACGAACGTTTTCTCGTGTGACCGCGGTTGGGGGCCGACCTGTATTCGCTTCATCTTCAAGACATCCCTGTCCTTTTTAAATTCAGCAAACCAATTAAATACTGTTGCTCGTGAACAAGCACACTCACCAAAAGTTCAAAACCTTCTTGAGGGTGTAAACCTTTTTTATAGTCATAATAAATCATAGCGCGAATATCACGTCGACTGAGCTCCATTGCTGCAAGCGAATTCCCGCCAGATTCTCGGAAAAATAATGCGCATTCAAATAAAAATAAATATGTGTGTTCCATTTTCAAATATATCAATAAACAACCAGTCTATAAGATGGTGTATAACTTGCCAGTGTCAATCAAATGAGTAAAGAGTATCTAACTTCTTCTTCTTTTGGCATTTCCCTAGTAACTTTTATTCGAAAGCCTTATGTACCTAATTGCCATGAATCTTTGTTTAAGGTCGGAATTCACTTTGCTTTTATACAGAAGTCGGTATTGGAAGCCTTTACTTTGCACTCAGTAAAAGCTAAGTTTGACTAAACCCTTAACATTATTCTTTATTAATGGGTTCTCGGCTCTGAAGTTTGCATTAAAGTGATGTTTGTAAAGTGTCGATCAGAAAACGGTTTTATTCTTGAAGATAATGGTTTTAGATGGAACCTTTCCGTAATTATCTCGACGGTTCGTTATCATTCGAAATCATGTGATGACCTTTATTAGTTCTGTTTCTGTGTATAGTATCATATATATTTATTTAATTTAAAGTGCCTTCTGCAGCATCTAGACACGCACGAAACCAAGAGCATAACTCACGCGTTTTACAAAACCTTAATAGGAGGAAGGAAATGAATTATTACGATAAGTATTACGACTGATACGAAACAATTCCTACAACTGAAATTATGTTAATGAACCATATCAGATCCCATTAGTATTAGAAACACGAACGATACTTAGTATAATAGCGATAAATGTTTGTCTTCTATAAGGCTGCTCATACACCATTGTTTTTCAATTAGGGGCCTTATTACAATGTCATACAATGTCAGTCCAGTTAATTCTCTAAACTTAGGGGAGCAAGCAATTTCGTCAGTGAATATCTAGCCTTGAAAATGCGTTAGTGCCAGGTAACCGCTGACTGGCTGGAAATGATAGATCATTATATGTGAAATTGCTCGCTGCTCAGTTTAGGGAATGAACTTGACAGGTAATAAAGTAAAAAAAGTAAAAGTAACTAGCCTATATTTTGTCCCACTGCTGAGCAAAGGATTGATGCGTATTAGCATAATCACCGCGCTTGCCAAATGCGGGTTGGTGATCACAAACCCGGGCTACTCGTATGTTGCGAAAAATCCGACAGCACACTTTGCCCGGACCTGGGAATTGAACCCGGGACCTCCGGATTTCGAGCTGAGCTCTGAAATCACTCGACCACACACACACAGGTAATAAATAATAGTAAATATTGTAATAAGGTTTCTGTATAAACTTTTTAAGGAGTGATTTCAACCATGATAACAAATGTGTTTCTGACCAAATCTGAAATCCTAAAAAAATACAGCTGGTTTTATATAATTATTTTTTTACGGAGATTTAAATATTAGACTGTATAGGTAGATACTGTAGATATTGTAGATAAACAGAATAAAGGAAACACCAAAACTACCTTTCCCCTACCGGGAATGTACCCAAAACCTCTGAACTTCATGACGGGCGCTCCTATCAATCGTTCCTCAAGATTATTCAAAAGGAAAATAAATGTCAGCCGTGTAATTATTTTGTGTAATGGCTTGTAACCCTATACGACGAATCTCCATTTGTAGTAATTTTCGCTAACTTACTTAAAATTTCTAATTAAATTTTCCCCCAAAAATAAACATTTTCTTTGGCTAAAAGCATTACGTTTAATTATACTGATTAAATTAATCAAGTAAAACATTTAACCCTCCTGGTAACAGTTGAAATTTAATCCGATGACTTTCGGGTTAGCATTGTTTGCGAAATAAGTGGGTTCGTACGGTGTGTTCAGTGTTACTCATATTTACATTTTGCTAACATGGTTAAATAAAATAATACAGCCAGACCACACACCCATTCTCTTGGTCTCGGAATAAGTATAAATATCATTGTGTTACGAGGTGCTAGACACGGATTTAAGCTAGGGCATCTCCCAGCACAACCACACACTAGAAAGAAAAGAAACTTGAACTGAGAAGCCAAATTCTCTTTCTTGCCTAGTCCGTCAACTAAGCTCAATAAGTAGCTTATACATCCATTTTCACTCTTAAATCTATAACTGTAGATGTCATTTTCATATCATGTGTTGCAGCTGAGTGTGACCCTTGCTAACAAGATCACCAAATATGAGTGTTTCGGAATATTTATGTAAATTAGGACTCGGTTTTTGGACCGTAAATCGAGACAGAGTTCCGGATTTCCCTAATGGTGTATTCACAGCACAGTTGCTTTTTGCAGGAAAACGTTTTCAGGAGTTTCCGTGATCTACCATGTAAGTTTTTCATGTAAGATGTTTGAGTTCGTGGTAGTGGTAGTTTTGGCCTTATTATAAAGACCTACTAAAATTGAGATGGGAATGCTGAGGTGGTTTGGTCATATGGAAAGAATGGATGAAAGGCGATTAACGAAACGGATTTATGAGGCAAGGGTAAATGGGACTGTTGGAAGGGGAAGACCCAGAAGAACGTTTCTTGGCCAAGTTCAAGATGTTCTCAGAAAGGGTCGGGTCAAGAGTACCTTTAACCGACGAGCATGTATGAAAGGACTCATGAGAGTAGAAGAAGCGCAAGATGTATGTCAGGATCGTAGCAAGTGGAAAGAAGTGGTCTCTGCCTACCCCGTTGGGAAAGAGGCGTGATGGTATGTATGTATGTATGTATAAAGACCTTATTTGATCAAAAGATGTTAAACATGGAATTTGACTTCATCGATGTTGTAGATAAGGAGGACATTAGGGCGAAGTTGGTCTAAGTGACTATTACAGGACTGACAGACCGTATTTTTATGCTATAGTCTAGTTTACACTTGTAAAAAAAGATTTTAATCAGTATTCATACTTGTTTCAGGTAATTAAAACAACTTTGTTTACAACAGGTAGTCATCATCATTTAAAGCAGTTCCGACGACACGATTGGCGTTGTGCGCTGTAGCACGGTTTCTCGCCTCGATATCCATAGTGTCCCGGGTTCGATTCCCGGTCGGGTCAATTCAGGAAACGATCTTTTCTGAATTGACTCGGGTCTGGGTGTGCTGGGAGACACCCCTGGCTGATATCCTTGTGTGGTACCTCGTAACACAGGGATATTAATCCCTACTTCGAGACCATTACAAGAGGTGTGTTGTCTGGCGCATATTTATTTATTTATTTATTATTTATTTAATTATGATAAACTATACGAAAAAGCCAAATTGTAAAACGAAGTAGGGATAAATATCCCTGAGTTACGAGGTACCAGATAAGGAATTAAGCCAGGGGCGTCTCCCAGCACACCCAGACCCAGGCCAATTTAGAAAAGATCATTTCCTGAATTGACCTGACCGGGGATCGAACCCGGGACACTACGGAATTAAAGGCGAGAAACCGTGCTACAGCGCACTACGCCAATCGTGTCGTCACTCACAAACATAAACATAAACGCACACTTGAACTACATTATCTAAAAAACAAGCCAGTCATTCATAACAAGAAGATCATAATATATGTAATCATCCACCAAAAGCCTGCGGCCGATATCGGGTGGCTACTGTGGCCAAGTGTTCGCGGGATACGGGCCACTACTGATTGCAGCCACTAGCATCTTGTGGCTCGGACTCGGCCACTCGAACGCTTAGTTTGCGCCGTTGGTATTCCAAATATACACAGATAAAGTGCACCCCAGGTGAGGGACGATGTAAATTGTGGCGTGAGACTCACCCTCCACTACCAGAGTATATGGCGCCCCTTGAACATCTTCCTGCCGGATGTGAACTGCCGTGGCCCACATGGAAGTCGCTTAACCGTCTCCGAACCCAGGTGGGCCGCTGCAGGAGTAACCTTTTTAAATGGGGGTACATCAGTGCGGACAGGGTAAAATGCGACTGCGGAACCTCGGACCAAACAATGCAGCACCTGCTGGTTTGCCCCCAGTGCCCTACCAGCTGCTCAATTAAGGATCTGTATGAGGCCTCCCCCACTGGGGTGGCGATGGCGGAGCACTGGGCTGCTGTTATTTAGTATTGGCGATGGGATCATCGACACGAAGAAGAAGAAGACAGATACACAGAAACAGAAACAGAAATATTTTTCTGGCATGAAAAAACTCGTGGAAATTGTGGCAGTCATTTGTGGCCACGTTTAAGGCAGCACTTACAGTCCTAGTGAACTGGCTGGAAAACTTAAGTTATAGGGAGACGTAATTTTTCATTACAAACACATTTTAGATCGTCATACACATCATACAGATCCCATGGTCATGATCCCATATTACACATTCACATTCATCCTTACATCTTCATACATGTACGCACGTAATTTTATATGTATGTGTTTGTGTGGAAGTATGTATCCACACAAACCCATACGTATAAAATTATAATAAGTGAAAGTCAGCATAACTCTTGCTAAATCGTTTCCTTTTTTTTTATATAATTTAAATATATAAATAAATAAATATGCGCCAGACAACACGCCTCTTGTAATGGTCTCGAAGTAGGGATCAATATCCCTGTGTCACGAGGTACCACACATTGAAACCAGCCAGGGGCGTCTCCCAGCACACCCAGACCCGAGTCAATTCAGAAAAGATCGTTTCCTGAATTGACCCGACCGGGAATCGAACCCGGGACACTAAGGAAATCGAGGCGAGAAACCGTGCTACAGCGCACTACGCCAATCGTGTCGTCTCAATCAATCGTCTCAATCGTTTTGTTTTTTATTTTTGAGTTTTGTGACATTTTTTAATCTTAGAGCGTACCTATCTACATAATTTGTCTAGAGCAGTTTCACCTAACACAGGCGTACACTAAAAGATGCTAAAAGGTGACTCCATTGTCAAAGATTATGTAAAATATTTATATGAAAATAAATTATTACTTATTACTACAATGAAACAGAACAAAAGAAGCCACATTGTTCAAAAATTAGACATTAATCGTGAGTTGCCCTTTTGTTCCCATGTTTGGTTGGTTGATTTCTCGTGCCAAAATGAATACAGGCTGGAGACGCCACATCCTTATCAAATACGAATCCCAGTAACCAAAGACAAAGGAAACTCGTCAAATTGAAGACCAATATTTACTTTACACTTTGATTTGTCGGGTGCAAGTCTAAAAAGAAGGCGATTTTGATTTAATTATAATGTTTTTTCTCAATTCGGACTGACGGATTGTAAACTTTTACTGCAGCTGGTGAGATCATCTGAGAGAATTTGGTTTGAGAAAGGTTTCTGTGAGAGGTCGCTAAAGTTTGAGTAATAGTCACTGTCATAATGTTATTGCAAGGGCAAGCTGACTTTGTTGTTTCATGACGTTTAAATGAATCTAAACTGTAGGGTTGTTGACCACATTTTTGGCCGACCGTAACTATGGGAGTCAGAGACTGAAAAAATACTTAAGCATTTCTTAATACATAATTGAATAGATAACACAGAGACGCAAAACAAACAGAAATTGGATAGAAGATAATTAAATTTCGACAAACACATTAGGACCTTTATTCTGTCGATAACAGGCAGTCATAATTTCAATTGTGAAATAAGATTCTATCATGTTTTAACTAAATATCCGCTGTAACTTGCGACTCAGAGCCCATACAAAGAAAGGGGACAGCGTAAATGGATGGCTAATTGTACTCGTACTGACTCATTAGAGAGTATGGCTACTTTTAATTGTAGGGTCTGGCCAACCCAACTAGGTGTGACAGGTGTCGTCACGAATTAAAAAAAAGAAAACTTTAAAAAAACGCCCAGTTAGTGCAGATGTACTCGTATCATGACCTATATATAGATAGATGATTTGTTTTAGGCGTCAGTAAAATCAAAATATTTTTCATCTTAACTGATATTATACAAAGGAAAAATGTTTATTTTTGTAAGGAGTAAATGCTCTGAAACTGAACCATTTTACAAATTCTTCCAATAATATAGAACTGAATTATCTACGAATAACACAGGTTATATTTTTAGGCTATATTTTAACGGAAGGAATAGATCACGCGGGCGAAGCAGCTGGTTGAGAGCTTGTATTGAAAAAACAAGGGCACTGACCTCGTCAGAAGTTTTTAAGAACAGAATACAATAAAACCAACACTTAAAAAAATACTCGATCCTACCAATGTCACTTTAATTCAGTTTTTATGCTCTTCAACATTGCTTGTGTAATCAATTGACCACCACCAACGTGCCACTGCTTATGCCCATACACAGACGACCACAACTCTTACTCACATCGGTTAGTATTTAACATTATATTTAATCATCATTTCTGATCCTCTGAAGGCTGAAGGCTGTTGTGACAATTATTTACTGCAAAATAAACATTTTGTTGAAACATTTACCACAAGCACTTACGATTAGCCTATAATTACTAAATATTTGTGGCATCACCAAGTGTGCCCTGTAACGGAACGCACCTTAGGCTACACTATTTAAAGCTGGGATTTGAATTTTTTCGCATTAAATCTATGCAATAAAAGCTTGTAGGTAGATACAATACAAAGGGTAATTGTTTTCATGAGTCGATTCATTGTTAGCTAGAATTTCGATTTGATGTTTGAGTGGAGTCTTACTTAATGGTTGGTTTTGTTAAACATTCTCAAATATCCTAAGTCAATGTTAGTTCTCATGACCATAAATTAAACTAATAAAAATTGAATTATGTGACTGTTCATATCAATAAATTGTTCCAAAATGTTTATTTTGCTGAAGCGTCAAACGATAAGGTCTAGTGGTTGGTGTAAAGAAATCTGTTTAAAAAGCTGGCCAAGTGTAAGTCCGACTAACTGAGGGTTCCATACCTACAAATTTAGATATTATAATATATTGGTTTTATTGATTTATTCATTTATTTATTTGAATTCAACCATGTTTCAACAGCGTTTACACAACGAAATAGATTATAACATTGCTTGAGCATAAGACAATTAAAGAAACATACTTTGTTACCTGAAATGTCGACAGGTAGTACGTAGGTAATTTGACAAGTTACAAATGAGAGACACAAATTGAATTGAATATCGCAAGATAACAGATAAGATTTATTCTTCATTGCACGGGAGTAACACGTACGAATGGCGCAGTTAATGCCTGAAGGCATCGGTTCTTTATTTATCCTGTTAGTTAATATGTGAGACATTAGCTTTTCTTAAATACTGATTTTATAACAAGGCCGCAAGGGGAGTAATTTATAGGTTTCGATTATCTGAAAAGTTTCAGAATATTATGTGACTTACATTGCGGTGTGTTTTGTTTGCGTTGACTTAGAGGTCTGAGTTTTGCAATTCTAACGAGTAGTGAAGTTTGATGTTTGAGATAGACTTCGGCTTGATGCCTCTACGCGTGACTATGAGGGAGGATTTTGACAGTCAATTAGACGGACACAAGAATATTATATTGTAGTGGTTCTCTTTTTATTCAATGAACAAAAGGCGGAACCCTAAAAATATCCAAGTACTTGTATTTCTCAGATTAGTAATTTAACGTTGTTCAGAAGTCTGTCAGCCCTTTTCAATTTATGACCTCAAGTATCATTTCACTTTAACGCCACATGTGCAAGGGTCCGGTGTTGTTTTTGTGACATATTTTAAAACAATTCATTTAGAAATTCTCATGTTCAGCATTTGCACTTAAGGGTAATAAATCTCTGCTTTTTATTGAGGAACTTAGTCTGCATTATGATTCGGAAATCGGTAGGGAGGACAGTTCGTTTGTGGTCGTGATAGAGTAAGGATCTAGGCCTTAGACGGTCAAAAGTTTTTAGTTACTTGTATTGTTTTATCTGAAGTATAATATTAATAATAGAATCAGTGATTTCAGAGACGCAGCATTTAAGGTCAGATCTTTCCGTTATTATATAGAGCTATAAGAATGTTAGGAAATCTAGACTTTCATTATTTAGAAGAGAGTATGTTTTTGGCCTTCGGACGGTTAGGTCCTAGGTTCAGGACAGTTAGTTGGTGGTCGTGAGTGAGTAAGGATCTAGGCCTCAGACGGTCAAAAGTTTTTAAATTACTTGTAATATTTTATCTAAAGTGTAATACTCGTATTAATTGTAGAATCAGTGATTTTAGAGACGCAGCATTTAAGGTCAGATCTTTCCGTTATTATATAGAGCTATAAGAATGTTAGGAAATCTAGACTTTCATTATTTAGAAGACAGTATGATTTTGGCCTTCGGACATTTAGGTCCAAAACATAGGACAGTTCGTTTTTGGTCGTGACAGAGTTAGCATCTAGGCCTCAGACGGTCAAAGGTTTTTAGTTACTTGTATTGTTTTATCTGAAGTATAATATTAATGATAGAATCAGTGATTTCAGAGACGTAGCATTTAAGGTCAGATCTTTCCGTTATTATATAGAGCTATAAGAATGTTAGGAAATCTAGACTTTCATTATTTAGAAGAGAGTATGTGTTTGGCCGCGGGACGGTTAGGTCCAGAACGCGAGGGAGTCTAGTTTAAGCCGTGAAAAAGCTAGATCCTAGGTTCAAGACAGTTTGGTCTTGGTCGTGAGAGAGTTAGGTTCTAGGCCTACGACGAATGAGGTTTGTAAAAGTTCTGTACAAAAGTGTTTTAATTTCTATTATTTATCTAAAATAGAACATTAATTGTAGAATCAGTGAATTAAGAGACGAGCATCATAAGGTCAGATCTTTCCGTTATTATAAAGAGCTATAAGAATGTTAGGAAATCTAGACTTCCATGATTTAGTAGGACAGTCTTTATTTGGCAGTGGTATAATCAGGTTAGGAAGTCAGATGTTCAGGGTTAGGTTCAGTAATAGTTTTATACAAAAGTGTTTTAGTTGATTTACTTAATCTTTGTTTTATTTTAAATAAAGTCATAAATTTTAGAATCAGTGAACTTAGAGATGCAGTATTTTAAGGTCAGATTTTTCCGTTATAAGAACTATAAAATTGAAATTTAAAATTGTTAGAATTTTATTTCCTATTAAATCTCAGATATAGTGCAACATATTCTTCTAAAACTAGTAATGATTTTATGAAACAGTTATATGTTTTATGCGTGTACCTAATAAATATTTACCTAATGGAATCTAGTCATGGTCTTAGCATTAAAAACGAACATTAAAATGTTGAGGCTTTCTTTTAATGAAAGTAGTACTTACAAAGATAGTACAAGAATTAGTATTTGTAGAATCTGTTTTACATTGGTAAAGTAATTAGTAAAGTTCACCTTGTCATTTATTTAATTCACTGATATGGTCTGCGTAGTCCAGAATGGAGGTTATCAAAATACATTTGATTATATTACCATCTCTTATGCAATATTGTGTGGAAAAGAGGGATGTTTCTTTGGCCGCGTAGCAGTATACCTAATATTAATTAGGGTATTGATATGTGTGTGCCTCCCGCTGAGTCTACTCACTATAGTTATAAGTCGTGGCCGCGTAGAAGTAGGGTATGTGTGTTGCCTGGCTGTTAGGCCGCGTAGCAATACGTGTGTGCGTGGCAGCTGGACCGCATATCAATACGTGTGTGCCTGGCTGAGTTTACTCTTCTCGTCCATTGATTAGCCGAAGATTTGAGCGTACCAAGTCCTGGGACCTCCATCCCCTGACAGGTCAGGCTATAAACGCTGCTGTAAACGAATGGAACCTAGAGATGAGGTTTAGTTTTTATGTCCCGTTAATCAACTCTGCTGGTCAGTGGCTAACCACTGCTGGTCAGTACTCCACATGATAATTGCTAGCTTATACTAGATTTTGTGGGGGTCCAATGCCTAGTATGAGTGAATTGTCTTTTTGTATTTACTGCCAACATCTATGCTGGACTAATTGCTAATGTTACCTAATGATAACAATTGATTTTAACAAGGGAACTTGACTAAGGTTCTTAGATTGCTTTTGGCAAACCTACCTACTATTGGTTAATTAAACCTATTACTAAACACTATTCATTTTAACAGTTATTCAACTATTTATGTTGAATAACTGTTAAAATCACTGTTGATTCACTTAAAACCAACATATGTTATCTAATAATAACAATTGATTTTAACAAGAGAGCTTAATTAAGGTTCTTAGATTGCTTTTGCAAATATTATTGGTTAATTAAACCTATTACTAAACACTGTTGATTTTAACAGTTATTCAACTATTTATAAGTGCTGATTCACTTAAAACCCAAAACATAATAATTTAAACTATCCCAGTTTAAATTAAACCTTATCCTACAAACCTAGCTGCAAGATTTATTGCAAAGCTAATTATTGACTATTTTATATAGTTCAATCTGAGTCTTGGTGGTGATGCCGCTTGATGGCTGTGAATATGTACATTTCATATCACATTAAATATTACAAATCTACAAATATGTGGAGGCATCTTATCTCTCAGTAACGCCATGTACCACACCCTACTCTACATATATGTGGCGGTATTCTGCTATAAGCCAATACCCTTTTCCACACCAAATTATACAAATCAGTGGTGGTATTCTGATTGATAACAAATATGCTTTTTCCCCACATACAAACTCAAACTTCACACTAGCTTTCCTGTAAGTGACCTAGCTCTCCATTGACTCTAGTATTTTGTTAAGTCTTCGTGAATTGAATTATCTTCACCCTAAAGACGATGTTTTGATGAGTCCTATATTATCCGGTCCAAGGTCTGCTTTTGTGAATGTTTATCTACAATCGACATCAACATGATGTACAAGTTGACAAGTCATGAAGTATCATGCTACCAATGATTTATATTGAATTATTTCATTTTAATTAATGATGATTCATCTACAGAATGAGTTACGTTGGAGCTGGGTTTGACATCCTGCTACAATCCTACAATTCAGTGTTTCAATTGTGTTTTACACATTGTCACGCCACAGTCTATGACTGTCACTACAAATATCCCCAATCCTATTTCGGGGGGAGGCGCGAGCTGGTTGGCCTTCATCGGTCTGGAGCGGGGTGGAGCTCGTTATGACCACCTCCAAAGGGAATGCTCCTTTGGAGAAATTTCCTATAACATTTTGATTCTTTTAACCATATTTAATAATTCTAAATATCAGCTTTTTACTCTAATATCAAATTCTGCACTATATTAAAATCATAATCAATATTTGTTGGGTACATACATAGAATGATATATACTTAGTTCCGAATTCAGCAATTCATTTTAAACTCGTCATTCTTATTTACTTAGGTACTTCTGAATAGTTACTAATTTCACTGTCTTTGATTTCATGTTAGTCTTCGATTAGGTGAGTTAGTTAGTCATGTAATAAATAGAATGTCTGAAACAGTTTAACATAGCATAGTAGGTTCTTAATTGTCCAATCAAACTCATAATTAGCACTCACATACCTCATAAAAGAATATTGAGTTACTACAGTAATAAATACTATTTACACAACACAACGTAGACGGTTCTACCACTATTAGACGATCACAACCATTTGGCCATTTTATCTTCAAGTTACATGTTCGATCATGTATCTATTTTAATAATTGAAAGTTTATATCGATATGTTTATTCATATTGATTTGGGTAGTAGAAGTCTTTTAACATGTGAAAATATGTTGAAAATATGATGAAGTTGGTGAGAGTTGGTGAGGGGGGGTTGTTACAGCCCGGACTTGCCTTTCATGCGTTATTATTCTAAGGCTTGACTGCACCAAGGAAATGATCATTTATTTTTACAAATGCTTCATAATATACTGTTAGCGCCAATCAACCTAGTATGCTGATTCGAACCTCCCTCAATTAATTACTTTGAGTAATTTTAGCCTCAATAAAAGGCTAAAATTACTCAACGTCATTAATTTGTATTGCAATTGGACTTACCGTATATACTTTACCATGTTTCCAGTTGCAGCATTCGTAGTTGCTAAAGTGAAAAATGACAGATATTTTCACGGTACCATCAATAAATGAAAATGAAAAAAGAAATAGGTATAAATGAGCCTTTGCGTTTTAGCCCAAATATACTTAATCCCGAAAGAATGAATGTATTTACCAAGGGAAAATTACAAATTTAACATAAATCTGGGGTGCATAATCCACCACAAATCCACAGAGACTCCAGAGCTATGTATTTTCTTAACACAAAATCTCTGAGGTGGGAAAAGAAATACACCATTTCATTACTCAGAATTTTCTGCGATTACACTTGCGATCAATAAAAAGAAAAGACAAATATATTGTTAAGTACCTAATTATAAATTCATAAATGAATATTGTATCTGGGATATTTCATTTTAAGCCCAGCAGACCCCAAACTAGGGCTTCTGCCGTTGGGTGTCAAAATTTATAACAGGACATTTAAATGTACATGAATGTTTTTTTCTGGGTAAGACCTTATCCCCAGAAGTGGACCTAAAACCCATTCATTCACCCATGTCATGAGCGTCAACGAGCCAGTCAAATGAAGCATGACTTTATTCAAACCTAATTAAATATTAAACTCATTGATAATGTGGTTTGTGGTGCTAACTATACTCACTGTACTTTTCAGATCGAGCCAATGATAAGTATAAAACATGAACTGTTCTCTTTGCGGTTGTTTTCCATTATTGAGGATTACGGCTGCCCCTGTAAGCGATTGCTTTTATTCCATACGAGATAAAAATTCAATCAATATTAATTTATTTAAAACACGTCCGTATCTAATGCTCTTGACAACACACAGAGGTGGGTACAATTAATATGGAAATCGCCCATAATGGATGGTGCCCCAAAACTGTAAGGATTTGAAGAAAAAATACATTAATAATTTTGTGATATAATATATCCTTACAACATTTCTATAAATGCTGTTCAGCGTTGCACACATAACAGCTTATTCGTAAGTTGGCTAGAGGAGCTTATTTCTTCTGACTGACTATGCAGGTGAGTAAAATTATCGCCAAATGAATATTTTTACTGGAAGGGAATCGAACCCACAGGTTCTCCATGGACGATGATGAAGTATCACTCAAAATAGGTGTTAACGAAATCTATACTAGGGTGGTTCTTCAAAATTTGGTTAACTTATGGCTTAATGTTGACAAAGGTGTTTTTAGATGGTTAACAGTCAAGTTTTAATTTTATAATGTGGATATAATATCTACTTTGCTGTATCTAAAAGGGCCAGTCACTTTACTAAGTAGTACTAGTTTACGACGAGGGCCTGACGGGCTAGGGACTGAAGAATCACCGCAAAATCAAACATAACCTATTATTTATAATAAACATCAAAAGGTGATCAAAATAAAAAGGCAGGCAAAGCTCAACTTTACATTATGTAATGATATCAATTAATTAAATTAAATATTAATTATATTTGAAACGACTTACCTAGGGCCTGAGAGTTTGACTGGCACAGCACGTGTTTCCGTAACGAAGTCGGCGACCGCACTAAAAACGTAATGGCTGACGCCGGTTTTGTCGCGTTTGCAACTACACACCAATACTTTCGCTTGTGTGAGTTATCAAGGACGCCGTAAGCTTAAATGCCGCGTATTTTTGAATTTCACAAACAGCTAGGGACTGATATTTTTTAACGCTTACACTTTTTGGTACGATTTTTTTTATTGTATATGTGGTTTTTAAGAATTAAATCGCAATGGCAAGATTAATAATCTAAAAGTTAATAATCTAAAAAGCTATTTTCGGAAATAAAAAATATTGCGATATGAATCAAAGTGAGTGACCATGTAACATATACTTCACAGTATCGCTTAGTAGTTACAAATATCAGTTTTAATTTAATAGATATAAATAAGTGGAAATTGCTGCTAACATCAAGTTAACCATATTTCTAAGAACCACCTACTAATATTATGAAGAGGAAAGATTCGTTTGTATGTTTTTTTGTTTGTTTGTATTGAATATTTTTTTATTTTTTTTCACCAATATAAAGCTACATTATCAGGGAGTGATATAGGTTTTTTTTTTCATTTAGGCTATATTTTGTCAGGAAAGACAGTCTACGTGGGCGAAGCCGCTGACGGACAGCTAGTAAAAAATAAAGCTTGCGTAGTAATGAATGAAACATATCGCGGTCTAGTTTCTTGCGCCAGCAGTGTACAAGTAGTGAAGTGTTCCGTTAAATTACGTAATTTCCGTGACAAATCGTTACCATCACTCGCTCGTGGATGCTGCAATTTTTCGCGAAATAAATGTGATGTAATATTATCGAACATTAAGTACGTGCAGTGTAACCCATTAAATATAAAAATTCAAAAATACTTTGTTAAAGTAGATCATAAAGTTACAGTTCTATACTAGCTTCTATCTTCTTCTATCTATCTAATTTAGCTTAAGTATAAACATACATAATATTAAATACAATCTATATACTAAATAGAATACATACATAATCAAATGTGACTTTACCACCGCGACGGAACGCTGATTCCACTGAGAAGACCCGGCAAGAATCTCAGTAGTTACTCTTTATCCGTAGTTAAGTAAAAGTAGTTTGATAAGATACCGTGAATGGTATGGTAGGCCAATTGAAAAACGAATTTCTGATTCATCAGGAAACTTTGAAAAGAAAAGTTGGGAGGTCTTAACTGCCCTTGAGATCTTAATTTATTAAAACTTTATAAGCTTTGATCGGTTTCTACGGAGCGGAATAAAGTCCATGCCTTAGAATAATAAAATTATAGAAACCAAGTCCGCGCGCCCATTTTGAAGCACCTTAATCTCCGAACGGACCGCTTTGCAGTGTTCATTACAGCTTCGCAATGTTCAATATCAACGCGCGCCGCACGTAAGCAAGCAATAGTCACGCTTGTGTGGATCGGATTAATGCTTCATTTTTGACGGGGCGGTTGTATGAAGACTATCCTTCTATAAGTTATTATTCTAAGGTCCATACTTTAGACTTTACTGCCTCCATTGAAGCTGTGATATCCTTTACCATTTGTGGGTCAGGGTGTTCCTGAAAGGTCAAATAAAATTAACTCATGAATGAAGGGGGTCTTGCGTGACCTTTTTAACCCAATAAATGTCAGTTTCATTACAAACCGTTTTGAAGTTATGATCACCTTTTTCGCCTAGAGGTTAATCAAAAAAAAAATTTAGCTAAGGTTTTGACCATATTTTTTGATAAAAGGGGCTGGCAAGAATCACAACATTTTGGTATGAACAGAAATCTATCAATTTGTATCTTATCGAAAATTTAACTATGGGTCTTATGACAAAATGTGACCTACAAAATTTTCCGAACATTAAAAACAATTTATAATTATGAATTATGATACAGACGTATTGCTTTTTACAGCCACTTAAGAAAAAGTTTAACCACAAAATACTTAATTTTTACTAAGTAACAGATAAATCACATTCATAGAAAAAATACCATTTTCTTAATACTACATACGTGCTATCATGTGACAGACACACTCGTAATATATTGCTAGGGCTACCTCTTTTGTTATATGTAAATGTCATAAGTCAGTTCTTACAGTATGTCATCGCGTCACGCGTCAGTTCAACCGCAAAATTCGCGTATAAATCATAATGCTCTACGCTACGCGGCTGTTGACAACCAACTGCCAAATGAGTCATGGAATACCCGGCGGCTGGAAGGTAAAATCGCGCGCAAGTACATGCAGTGACAGAGGCCTGGTTTAACCAGCACTCTCTGTTTAAACAAAAATTTTAACAAAAAAAACCAACTTCAAAAAAACTATTCCAAAACAAAACACTAAAAAGTAAAGAAATAATTGCGTATTCTTCTAAAAATTATACGATAATGTAGATACATTTTTATTGTAATTGCTGGAGTCGGTGTCAGCCAAGGAAACACTACAAATACCTAGCAATATACCTATTTTTTACATATCACGTTTACGTATGTATGTTGGTAGTTACAAACCTACATTGGCTGACACCGACTCCAACAATAACAATAATTGTACCTACATTATCGTAGAAGTTTTAGAAGAATACGCAATTATTTCTTTACTTTTTAGTGTTTTGTTTTGGAATAGTTTTTTTTGAAGTTGGTTTTTTTTTGTTAAAATTTTGGTTTATTTGTTTTTTCGAGAATGGTTCTTATTTATTTTATACATCGAAAAAGTATCGTCCAATTGCTCCTAAGAATTGAAAAATTCCGTTACTTTGTCACGGATCCCATAATCAGAACCTAACCAAGCTCTCAGCAAAACACCCTTGAATATATCCTTTCCAATAAGAAATAAAACATAGAAAACATTGGCGTGTTAATGAGTTATTCGTCCATTTGTCGCGCATTTTGTCTATCTAGATTTAGGACTTTATGGTTTTCTTATGGATGCTACTGTCAGAACTAGACCAAATTAAAATGGGATCACACGGGAAGCACCAGCTTTTAAATAATAAAAAAAGATCAAAATCGGTTTACCCAGTCGAAAGTTATGAGGTAACAAACATTTAAAAAAACGTACAGTCGAATTGAGAACCTCCTCCTTTTTTTGAAGTCTGTTAAAAAGAAGTGAAAGTCATAAAATAACATCTCTCTTGCACAAATTAAAAATATATTCTTCAGTTTTAAGGTTATCATAATGACGTAAATTAGTTTACCTCGTTATTGAATCTAATTGTAATGTTTGAACTAATTTCAACCCTTATCTTTTAGAAATGATAAGCGACAGACTAATAGACCTTAGATCCTTGTTTATCACGAGGAACATTATAATATCTGCATGTATTTGAAAAGGAAATTACACAATTAATTCCCTTGCCGTGACCGAAGCTAATAAAAAATAATTGGATCAAGAACAAAATGAAACGTTGTAATTTACCCTATTATTATTCGCTAGACATCAAAAAAATTGTTGCTATTATTTCTTAATATAAAAATCGAACCCTGTTGAGGTAATATTACGGTAAGAAGCATGATATTTTACTGTTTTCCTGTCTGAAAATCAGTCAAGAAAGCAGTTTAAGATCATTTAAAAATAAATTGAAGAATTTTCTCAAATTTAAGAGTTTTCTCCTCCATCGCAGATTTTTTTTTATAGTGCCCGTCAAGATGACCTACCTCCACCTGTTGGAAAGCAGTCGTGAGGTCTAGATATGAGGTTGACCAGCACAATAATGAAAAGCAATTATTGAGCTGTCCATACTCATTTTGAAAGCCTGCCCTGGCACCGGTCAGTGCAGTGCTGATCCCGGAACACGACCTGACCGAGATAGGTCAGAGTCTCTTGGCGGGTTTCACGCAACTGCATGGTGGTAACATCAACCGGCCGACATAATATGTCTCCCACCTGAAGAGTAGATGGTCTGCTGCAGGCAGAGCTCCCTTAGTCGCCTCTTACGACATTCACGGGACGGATGGGGCGGTGGAAAGTATTATTTTAAAGTGCCGCCACCAGCATGGCACAAATAAAAAAATTAATAATCAGATTAATAAAAATAAACAAATAAATAAAAAACATAATACATATATAAAATATACAAATTAAAATAAATGTTATTAATTTATATGTATATAAATAATACATATAAATTAATAAAATTACTCTGACAACACAACACACTTAGATTTTAACATGTGTGTGTGATCCATGTTTACAACATCAAATCTTGTTGTTTAAATAACAGTTAATTTATTGAAATAAAAATAAAAAATGTATATTGACATTATAGTGCCAGGATTCATGTGCGCTCCAAAATAATTTTAAAACCCTTCATGTACTTACCACTTGATATAATAACTAAATGAATATAATTATGTGTTTAGTGTAGGTAATCTTCAGCTATGAATCGAGATGCGAGAACAATCAAGTGCTTTACGTTGAAGAATCAAAGTTAGCCTGTAGCCCTGCCTGCTTTAGGGTGCGTTTCGACCAGAGATGTGCGAGGATGCGTTGCGAGGAATGCGTTTGTTAAGAACCAATAGAATCGCGAAGCTAGGTGAATGAAACAATTATATTGGTTCTTAACACACACATTCCTCGCAACGCATCCGAGGATCATCTCTCGTGGAAACGCACCCTTAGGGGAGGTTTAGAATCGAGACTATTCGACAGAAAAATCACTATCAGGCCACATACACCAAAGTAGGACAGATGACCTTATAAAGGTTTTCGGTGTAAACAGGCTGCCTGTAATTTATCTTAAATTATGAAGTGGGAAAAATTATATGTTTGAAACGAACAAACTCAAAACTTTTTGATCATTTTTTCAACTATATTAAGCTACATTATAAGCAAGTAACGTAAGCTATATTTTTATTTTTATTCTTAAATATACGGAAAAAGTAGTCCAGTCCCGCAGGTGAAGCCTCTGGCGGGACTGTTGTAAGAAAATATAGTATTACGAGTATTTTGGCATTAAAACAAACCTTTGTGGTTTTCACAATCCTAAAAGTAGTATAAGCGTCACTGTCACAGGCACCTAAATAGGGTACCTACTATCGGTAGTGAAATCGGTAGAAAATGAAATTTGATGAAAATTTAAATGTGTGTAGAAATATACTTAAATATTCTGATTTTGAGTCATAAAAGCAAATTATTGTTTTAATAAATTGGAATTAAAAGTCGTCATTTTTAATTTGTATATCACGTCGTGACCTAAACCATGAGCCACAATGGTGTGTCATATAGGTAAGAACTGTCAGTTCAGTGAAAACAGCTAGGTACATATACATACATACATACCACCACGACTTTATCCTTAAACGGGGTAGTCAGAGGCAAGTGACTGTGTCGTCATTGTGAACGAACCACTTTTTCCCAATGGTATTAGAACCCAACGTGGTAGGTGGTGAGCCTTCCGCCGATATCCGGGTTGATTTAGTTTGCTATCGATGTTTTACATCACCGGAGAGTTATTTAACAATGAACACAAAGATTTTGGTCTGGCCAGATTTGAGCTCGGGACCACACGATCCACGATCTGAGTCCGTGTGCTGAACCACTATGCCACGACGCTCTCCCACTAGGCCACGAAGCTACATCACATAGGATAGGTACATATATTATATAATCTATCAACTTGACGTTGATAATACCGACGATCATGACTGTTGCTTTTACTAATATTACGTCACCAAAATGGCTTACAGCGTTTTCGCGGGAATAAAAAAAGATTTAATTTTATGACAAGAAAATGTGTTTATTCGAAATATACTTTCGGTGATTTTTTAGAATACCATTCCAAAATAAGTTGCTGGTCGGTGACGTGCTTGAACATGATCTAACCGTCATGGGATTACAATGTCACAACACGATATATTTTCTCAGAATTTGTGAAGGGAAATATTATTTTAATCCTTATCCTACCTAAGTAGGGTTTTCCTACCCAAAAAAGGCTTCTCATGCCTCGGGCACACATGAAAAATCTTCATAAGTGAAGCTTATCCAAATATCAGTCGCGAAAACTTATATGTTTTGCCATGAACGAACAGACGGCTTTCATCAATAAACAGAGTATAGTAAATATTTCCTCTTTAAGTATAGATAGTAATACTTGAAATAATTCATAATCAATTTATTCGATGCTTCATGTGGTAAGTTACAGGTCTTAAATAAAAATATAGTACATACACATGAACCCTGCTAGGGCACTGCAAGATATTTTTGGAATAATTAGGTAAGTTATTTACAAACTTATGTTTTCATGCATATTTTAACATTTATGATTCTTAATTCTTTATTGCTAATGTGATTTAACAAGCTCTTAAAACTAAAAATAAAAAGTAAAACACATGACCCTGTGAGGGCATTGCAACATAATTAAAAAAATGCTTAACAGTTAACAATTCTTACAATTGAATTTATATTCAATTGCTTTATATTTATCAAATATAAAGCATTATAAGTACATTATTATTATTATTTATTACATTTATTTATGTATGTATGTATTCATGTCATGATAGGAAATAAAATAACTTTTGATTCAAACTCGCCACCTCTCGCCAACCATGTGTCTGAGCCACCGAGACCTTAACATCACAGTTAATCTGTTTAACCTTCGTGGTCATAACGTCAGAATAGTTCGAACCGGGATTGCTACCATCTAATAACTCATCATAAATAAGGTACATGGTAGCAAACCCGTTTTGAACTATTCAAATCTCAGTAAGTTCATTTGAAGCTGTCTGTCAGCGTTATACCATAGAGGATTGTCATTAAATACAAATACAAATACAAATTCATTTATTCGTCATCATAGGTGGTAAAAAGTTGACAGGTATAGGCATATGCAGTCTCTCCATGATGTGCTTTGAATGGCATACGAAAATTATTTTATATTAAAACTCATTAATTAATGTCAATAAACGGTAATATAAAAATTAAAAAAGCTTACATAATTAATGTTTACAACCTTCATTATATAATAGCAACACGATTAGGTATGAAAAAATATGCAGTAGAAAATAAATAAATAAATATCTGGGACACTTACACCAAGATCATCTGACCCCATCATATCATATCATTCTTCATTTACTTGAAACACGGTACATAAGGTTACATGGTTAAAGTGGTAGATTCACATGTTTCGCCAAACATAATGGCTTGTAAATGTTTTAAATATTAGTTAAGTAACTCTCCACCACTGTAAAAATTCTTATTTAAGAGCCATAAATGTAATTTATTATAAAATATTGGAAGTCTTAGTGATTTTAATATTTCTGGAATTTTGTTATGAATTTTTATGCACATATTCAAACAGTTTTTAAGGAGGCTAACTAAGGAGAGCTTGTAGGTACTCGTACTATGGGTGTCAGAGACTAATAAACGAATTTAAATATTTCTAAATACATACCTACTTAATTAGATAATAACGCCCAGACACACAACAAACACAAATGTTCGTTACATGAATGTTTGCCATGGGTGGGGATCGAACCCAAGACCTACAGATTCTACACCGTCGTAAGAGACGCGCAGGACAGGAACCGGTGGAAGTAGACCTTCCGCTCTAGGTGCAACCTTGAAGCTAACCTCGATCATCAGACATGAAGGACCGACGAGATAGAGAGAGAAAGAAAATGAAACATAACATTTATCGACTGGCCTGTTGGTGCAATGGCAGCGATCCTGCCTTTAGCACCGGAGGTCGTGGGTTCGATCCCCACCCATGACAAACATTTATGTGACGACGAACATTTGTGTTTGTTGTGTGTCTGGATGTTATTATCTATATATGTATGTATTTAGGAATATCCATAGCACAAGCTCTGTTTAGTTTGGGGTCAGATGATTTTGGTGTAAATTGTCCCAGATATATATTTTTTAATTTGTTGCGATTTACATTTCAATTGAATACCTACACATAATTGCTGGCTTGTGTTTTTATTATGGTGACAGCTCAAGGTTAATTTTAATTGAACTTAACATTGAATGTGTGACATCGTTGTATTTTTAAGGTACGAGTATACCTAAGTAGCAGGTGATTATCAAAAAACTTCCAAAAATGATATGGCATTAAATGAACCTAATTGATGTAACTATGTAAGTAGAAATTACATTATTAATTTGACTTTAATTTTAAGGTTTTCATACAAAAATACTGAATGGTCTACTGATTTTGTTTGTTGAACTAGAAATTAAAGTTAATTAAATGAATTTCATTTTCACTTAGATAGTTTGTATATTGCCTACTGAGTATGTCATATCGTTTTTGTAATTCTTTAGATAATCACCCGATTTACTGGTAGAATACCTTAATGAATTATTAATGAACTAGCTTCAGCCAGCGACTTCATCCGCGTGGAATGATGATTTATATAGCTTAAAGTTTTCGTCGATAAATGGGCTATCTAACACTGAAATAATTTTTCAAATCGGACTCATAGTTCCTGAGATTAACGCGTCCGAGCAAACAAACAAACAAACTCTCTAGCTTTATAATATTAATAGTATATAGATTTGCATTTGGTTCATCTGTCTATGGTCTAAGTTGCTTATACAACATAGCTAACAAAACAGAAGAGATAGTAAATAATGTTTGCCGATAATTTATACTCTCATATTTTTCCTAAGAAAAAGTTATTTATCCTGTGGTAACATGTAACGTCAAAACATTGCTATTGTTGATTTCTGACCCTCTAGGGATAGACTTCGGCATGACAAAGGTGTTCGGAAGTCCTCAGGGGCCAAGCCGTTTATTTTTTCCTTTTGTATTCTTTTGTGAGGTAAGGAAAACTCTGTTTACCGCAGGAAATATATTTTCGAATTGAGTGGTAAAACTGTATTAGTAACGCAAGAACTTGGAAGAGAATCAAAAGTGAATTCGTACATATACCTACATTTGAAAACGTAACATTTTTCGAGTAATTAATCAATCTCATTATCATAATATCACAAGTCGTCTGCTGAGCATTTGTATGTATTTCAAGAAATACACTTGCTTTTCTTCACATTTCACGAGTTCATGCTTATTAAATAATTCAAATATGAGAAATCTCATTGCCTTGGTTCTAAAGTAACATAAGGCGAGGTGGTTCTGCACAACATTTCCCGAAGGAAACTGGTGAGCGCCACGCGGACCGAAAATCACTAAAATAATCAAATAAAAAAATTATAATGTAATTAAAAAAACCAGCGGATGAAACCCTTTTAGCTATCTATAAACTTTGTTTTGGTAGAGGACCCATATTATCAGATCTATTAATTTAGGAATAAAACCAAAAATAGAAGACAAAATGTCACGAAAAGAGGTAACTTTGTGAATTTATTCTATCGAGACAACTTTATCAAATCATGTTTCCACCGGATGAATTCCCTGTATTATCCCCTCAACAATATCAGTAAATTATATTAAATTTTAATTTCACTGTTTACTACTTTAAAAATGAATTATAAAGCGAGTTTTGTGAACCATCTTCTCAAAAGAAAATTGAAAGTTAGGTATTACGACGACAGACTTTCCGACTCAATAGTATTTTTTGTTGGGAATACCTGCTATCACTACACCGTCGGTATCGTCTTTAAACACTGGGTCATTATCTCAAAACTACTCATTTAAGTGATATATAGTAACTTATATATAGTGATATATAGTTTTCGTACAATAATACTGACTGTACGACTAATCTTGTATGTAAAGAGACCTTGTTCAATCAAAGTTAATTATAAGTCTTTAGATAATCACCCGATATGTTAACTGACTGTTCCATCTGATACCTCTCCTCATACTGAAAATAATAAATTAATATGATCCCGATCTGTCGATGCACTGACCGACGGTAAATTGTAGTGTTGTTTTATTGTGTCTGACATAATATTGTATATATATACGACAGACTAGGGATAAACTTTGTTTTTACTTATGGAATTCAACAATTCTAAACCAGATTATCATTCCTAAAGTATCACGATACGAACACTTGGTTGAAAACATTGTGACTATAGATTTATAATTATGATTCACCGTTATGCTACATCACATCCGTTATACAGGGATTTTATAGCCCACGTAATGAGCTTTCGAAGTGTAGTTACAACGCAGACGTTGTGAACATTGAGAAACATCATAGCAAAACGGTTTGGTACACTAAAAGCAATGCTATTTAGACAAAAATCGCTTTGTATTGCTTAACTTTGAAAGTAACGACTTCAAATCAATCAAATATTGTAAAGGTATCTCTAATTAACCAAATAAAATTGTTCTCAACGTCGTATTAGCTGATTCCACGCTTGTCGTATAGCACATTTTTATTGACTTAAGCATTCTCAAAAAACGAGCTTAAGAATTTCATTAAAAAAAATCATTGATGTGAACTGGGTAAGTAGGTACACCGGCTAGTTAATCAGGTCTACTATAAATGCTGTTTTCAAGTTCAGGCAAGAAGGCATTACCTATCTGCGAAATCAAAGTTAGTCGTTTCTTGTCTCTCTGAGAATGATATTGATTTTTTTTAACCGACATAGTAACCATACAACATACACTTACCCTCAAGTTTTGTATTATTTCATAATTTTTTTTCCTTTGTTTTTTTTTGTGTTATTAAAATAAAGAATCACACTACAAAATCCGATAAATTATTCGCCAATAAATTGCCTAATGAAATAAAAACCATTTTCAATGAAAAAGTGTGAGAAAACGCAAACATTCATCATATAAACTTACAGTTTAACTAAATCGAATCGTAAGGTACCAAGATGCAAAACATAACCCAGTTTTTTTAAAATTCAATTCAGTCATAACTACTCCAACGCTCGCCCTTAATCGCCTAGCTCTTAATGTACAGATTGCCCTACGTATTATTATTGTGCAGTTTATCGCAGACGCCAGGGATTATTCGCATTTGCAGAAACAAAACTAAATTTAACAAGATTTATGCCAACATTGCTCTACAAATCTTGCTTCTTGAATTAGTAAAAGTTAAACTCGTGCATCATAGATTTGGATCCTAAATCATACTGAATTGGATCCTAAAAGCATGAATTTCATTTGAATAAGACGAAGCACTGTTGTAGGAAAGTCAAACATTAACTGTGCCTGAGACTCTGTTTCGTTTGCATGAATCCCATTGAAAAAGCCGGAAGCACTGTTGTAGGAATAGTATAAAATGGATAGTCTATCAATACTATTACATACGGACATACGGAGCCGAGACGTGGAACCTGACAGTGAAACTAGCCTACCGATTACACGTCACTCAGAGAGTTATGAAAAGGTGCATGCTAGGAATCTCGTTAAGGGACAAGTGGAACGAGATAATCCGGCTAAGAACCAGAGTGACTGACGTAGTCCAGAAGTGTAGCAAACTGAAGTGGCAGTGGGCTGGTCACATCTGTCGCAGAACCGATGGTCGGTGAAGTAGACGGGTTCTCGAGTGGAGACCACGACTCGGCAAGCGTAGTGTTGGATGTCCACCGGCACGTTGGACCGACGACCTAAAGAAAGTGGCTGGTAGGGACTGGATGGCAAAACCGGGAGATCGGGCTGTGTGGCGCGCCCTGGGGGAGGCTTATGTCCAGCAGTGGACTGCTAAAAAGAAGATCAATACTATTGTATCTTTGAAGGATAGATTAGGTTTTCGGAGCATTAGACTTATACAGCTCTCCATCCTTAGCTTACCTTACGGTATAAATTATTACCGGATAAATAAATCTACTTATCTCCTGACCAGGCGCCGCTGTCAAAATTTATCAAAACGGAATCTGATACGGGTTACTAACACCTTGCTTCAAAGTGACTTCTTTTTTATCGATTTTTTTTCCTTTCTGTTGGCGTTGGACGTTTATGAAACTAGAAAATGCCACGAACACAACTAAGACATAGGCAACCGAATGAAACAATTAAAATAGAAAACCGTATTGAAACGGTCGTTTGGAAACCCACGTAACGTGAAGTTTAGGTTCTGTTTTATTTCTTCTCTTTGTAAAAAAATCTGATTTGATCTCTTTCTAGTATTTTTTTCATTAATAACATAAAAGGATTGGACTATACAATACAACACGATAATATTTGATGGTTCATGGCATAGTTACCCTAACACGTAATGATTTTCATGTAAGAATTTACGCGTAATTTGTTCCATACCTTCAAGAATTTTTCCATATATCTCCTGACTCATTACTATCCTGAATCCTTTCATAAATCCCTAAACTGCCTTATCCGGATATCCCTCTATCTTTATCACCAAACTTGATATAATACCCAGTGATATCGCAGAAAAGCGCGTCTAACCAGAAGAAAAACTACGAACGTGTGGCGAAAGCTTTATGCTCATAAAATGATATGGCCAATCTTAATTGAGCCCTGAAAGACGAGTAGATTAGCCCTTTGAAGTTCAATTAGAGGCTTTGAACGCCAGCGTGGGGGTTTGGGTATATTGGTTACTTTTGCAATATGGATGGCGAGCTGCTGTGATTGGATATGTCAACAACAGACAATCGCAATTTGGAATTGATCAGTAAACTTCGGTTTTATATTTTTGAAATAAAGAAAAAGAATTTACTAGACATTGTAACACAGACTTATGGAGTAAAAATAAACAAAAACAGACAACAGGAATAAAAAAAAACAATTAATCCCACCAGACAGCGGTGTCCAGCCGAGCTATTCTTAAAAACTCGCTTCGTACCCCGCACGCGGAATCCGCTGTGAGATTTAACTTTGGCATTCCTAAAACAAGAAAACGACGGTAGCGCCTCCACTAGGAGAGCGATAGTAAATGGAACTAAGGTAAATGAGATTTTTGACATCACATGTATAGGAATCACGTTTAATTGGTATTCTCAATGTGAACTCGACCGTCATCTCGACACAGGGAACTCGAAATAATCTGTCAAATAAACCGTTACTACAGAGTGATCGAGTTTGGAATTTACGAGTGGAAATAATCGAATCCTTGGTCATGTTTCGGTCAAATAATTAGAAAAAAAATTGTTTGGAGTGTAGAAAAGTGTGTGCAAGGCATTTAGGAGACTATGCTTTGTCTACCAGCCGAAACCAAGATGAAAAGTTCGACGCCCATGTAATTGAAAGTTCAATGTACCTACCTTGAAGTCTAAGCATGGACAGTGAAGACAGTTATTTGCTGGTTCACATGTAACTCCTGTACTCCACTATGATTCTGACATGGTGGCTAAAGAGCATTAGCATTTAGCGTGCCTAACATCTGCAACCAAACGAGGACTACCCAGCCAGCAGTGCACCCTTGGATCATCGCTGGATCCCAGAATGATTTTATACCTAGATGGGCAGTTATGTAGACGAGACTTTGAAAATAATATGTGGCGTCCAGTTTAATTAATTGAATGAATGATTTCCATTGTTAATCTGAGGTTATTTAATCAAATTTATTTTTAAGAATAAATGTAAAAAACCAGCTTTTTTAAATTATACTCTTTATGTGTCTAAAATTCCACGTATATCAATAAATTCCCTCGTCTGGAGGCCACCCTCGAGGAAACAGCCAGGTCAAAGAACAGGTTATTGTAACTAAATGCGAATACTAATACAATTCCGTGACTGTGCAGTTAGCTGCAGGTCCAATTTTGGTTGGAAAATCAGGTCAAGCTTATCATTGAAATTCATTGCCATCAGCACTGCACTAACATGTAAAATTTTATTCTGCTGGCTAGGTCACATAATGTGCAGAGAAGCTGACTTCAATGTAAATAAAGAACTTCTTTTTCTTAACCCGGCGTCATGGCTAAAAAAATAAATATCTAGGACAAATACACCAAGCAAGATCATCTGACCCCTTACTAAGCAAAGCTTGTACTATAGGTATCAGAGACTGATAAACATTCAAGTACCTAAGTAATTAGCCTATAGGTATATTGCCCCACTGCTGGGCAAAAGCTTCTCTCATTGTAATCAAGTCATCACCACAATTGATGGGTATTGGCTAAATCACCACGCTTGTCCAACGAGGGTTGGTGATCACAAACCCTGGTCCATGTTCCGAAAACACACTTTGCCCAACCTGGGAATGAACCCGGGACCTCTGAGTTTCGGGCCAAGCTTTGAATCCACTCAGCCACGGAGGCGTTCTGATAAACATACTTAAATATTTCTCAACATATTTTTTAAATAGTAAGTAATAACACGCAGGCACACAACAAACCCACAACCTTCAGTGCTAAAGGCAAGTTGCACCAACAGGCCTTCACATCACTCACACAATAATACTTCAAGGTGATGAGTAAAGGCGAAAAAAAAGAAAAATATTATTGAATCACAGGATCTTTTATTAATTTTCATAACACTTCTCAAAACACCTCAAAAATAACGAAATTAGCAACCAGAATATGTGGACCTTTTTGTAACCCGTTTGCCTTGCAGCAATCTCAGGATAAGTTGATGGTCTGCCTTTGCTGCATATACAGTTACAGCTTTTAGCAGTGCTGTTTTTGACTTCTCTGATTATCTACTGTTTAACCAGTCATTTGCTGCACTCTACAACCACTGCTGCTGATGTGGCTCTTGACGAGCCATCTTCGGATTCCTGAAGCTGAAACAAAAAATAGTCATTATATTATATTACACAACAATTTTATTGAACTCAAATGAGTAGATGGAACCTAATCTACAAACTTTCATTGTTTTGAAAAACTACTTTTTTATGAATTTTAACAATTCAATTCATTTTTTCACCATTTTTATATATTACATAACATTGGTATGTCAAGTATAATACAAAAAATTCGAACTAAGTTTTTGATAAGCCCAATCATGACTCAATTAAACGCACACATATTTGGATTTCCAACTTAGCATTTTGTTAGCCGTTTGAATAAAATTTATCATTTGTACTACTACTACTTTAAACTAGTTCAACTCACTTTTAGTGGGAAATGGCCGCTAGGTAGGTCTGTTGAGTTAACTGTGGAGTTAAAGCCAATACTAAGAGTGGCTTGCACCTTGCCCAGAAGGCATAATTTGAGCATGTAATGCAGCTTTTTTCTTTACAGCAGTTTTCGTCGACCTAGAACAAAAAATACACATATTGATTAACTTTAAAGTAAATACAAAAACTCACACATGCATACAGCCTACAAAACTTAGGTAAAAATCATACTGAAATATTATGATAAACTCATAAAGGAGCGATATTTAGGCAAACACGATATTCTGGCAAAAGCCTTCTTGAAATTAAATATATTGCATGTACGAGTATGTTTTTGTATTGTCAATGCAATCTATTGATAAACAAAAATACCTTGTCCTGTTTCTAGGATTTGGTTCTTCCTTCCATGCTGTTTATTTAAGCGGCCAACCACTCTCAATGCCTTGTAACTACATCTTTAGCACTCTCCATCTTAGCAAATCCCTTGGGTAAGCTTGGGATCTCTTCCAGAATAGTTTTCAGCGTTTCTGTTTGATAGTTCTGCAAATTACAGTAAATCGTCATTTAACCAAAACTCCATGTATAAATAATAGAAAAGTAAACGTAGTCATACTTACTTCATATTTTATTTGATATAAACTCAAATGATTATAGCATTATATTTAGTTAGAAAACACAAAGAAAGTTTACTTTACCAAACGCCAAACCAACAACAAACAACATTGTCGCCATTTTTTTTTGTTTTTTTTAATCAAGCGTAATGGCATTGGCCCAAAAGGCCTTGGCGATGTGGATATTGAGCCAGAAAAGTAACTTTATTGAAATTTTTCATAGTTTACCTCAAGATTATGCAATAAATAATGTAGACTTAGCCAAAATACTATCATATCACATTATTCCTCGTCGTTTAGTAGAGTATTCTTGTTTATAAATCTAAATAAAGTTTTATCGATTTATCGATTCATAATTGCCACATACATGCAAGCCCTATCCTATTTCAAGACTCACTCCGCTTCACTCAGGCTTTGAAACAAATTGAGAATACCAAATCAAGGTCAGGCGAACGCTTCTTCGAAGTGTGTTCGGTTCACTCGGCGTATTTCTTTTCTTATTGTGAGTTTTTAAGAATCGCTCTGCAGATGTCCATAAATAAAGAGGATCTCACTCAGCGAATGCTTCGGCCCGATAGGTCGGGTCTGGGTGTGCTGGGAGACGCCCCTGGCTTATTTCCTTGTGTGGTACCTCGTAACACGGGTATATTAATCCCTACTTCGAGACCATTACAAGAGGTGTGTTGTCTGGCGAATATTATATTTATTTATTTATTTATAGGTTCAGGCTCAGGTTCAGTTCATTGTTATAAAATGTTGTCAACCCTTAGAAGCCACTACAAAAGCATAGCAATTCATTTCTGCTGTATTTTATGAGGATCCCTAAAAGCTATAAAATAAATAAATACTGATTACAGGCCATAAACTGAATACCGAAAAAACTGACGCGTACGGAACGGTTTACGACGGAGGCTCTAAAACTTGGATGGACGAACACATCAGCAGGCTATAGCTTCCTATTAGACAGGTTTTAATCCAGTATTCATTGACCTAAATCGTAATGAATACTATTTCCTAAAAAATAAGTGTGTTGGCATTGTATCTTATTTATATTGGTGAAATATTTTTTCAAAACAATCCAGTTGTTTTTGAGTAGTTCGCTCTCCCTGCGTCGGTGTTTCCGGTTACTTCCAACCTTGGTGGCTTCAAGGCCAAAGTGAATAGGCATTTTCTGGGTAAGCGTACACCACTACCTGCCTCGTCCTCGCTTACCACCAGGCGAGACTAAGGCCAAACGCAAACCCATTTTAAAAAACAGTTCGATCACAAACAAAAAAACTGATAAAACACACTTTCCTTTTTTATTATCAGCATGAAAATGTACCACGAAAATGTCCATAGAAACGATGTTATTAAATTTTAACGCTATCTTAGAATAAAAACGTATAGAAGGATAGTCTTCATACAACCGCCCCGTCAAAAACGAAGCACTAATCCGATCCACACATGCGTGACTATTGCTTGCTTACGTGCGACGCGCGTTGACATTGAACATTGCGGAGCTGTAATGAACACTGCAAAGCGGTGCGTTTGGAGCCATTTATTTCTCCAATTAAGGTGCTTCAAAATGGGCGCGCGGACTTGGTTTATATGTGTAATTATTCTAAGAACGCTATTGATATTCAATCAATAAGCCCTGTATAGGGCTTCAAAAGTAAAAAGTTAAAATATCTTTATTTTATGCACTTTTAAATCGTCAAATTTACATTAATAAAAATTATTTATACTTAATAATGGACATTAATAAATTAATAATATATATACATTAGTCCAGAGGAAGGTCCGCTTCGCATCGGGGAACGTTGGCACGCTGACGGGACGCGCTCGCGAGCTGGCCGATGTGCTCGCCAGGCGGAGGGTGGCCGTGGCGTTCCTGCAGGAGACTCGCTGGAGAGGCAACAGGTCCCGGAACATCGGACACGGCTACAAGCTGATCTACGCGGGTTCTCCTGGTGGGGCCAATGGAGTGGGGGTGGCGCTGTCCGAGGAATTCCAGAATAGTGTCTTGGAAGTAAATCAAAACAAATTGCATTTGTGTGCATGAACATGTCTGTTTGTACTGGTCTGGGTGTCTCCTATGTATAATAAGTATGTATTTACAAAAGAAAATGTATTTAAGTATGTTTATCCGTTGTCTAGTATCCCATAACACAAGCTTTAATTAGCTTACTTTGGGGCTAGATGGCGCTGTGTGGATTAATGTCCAGGGATATATATTTATTTATTTATTAAAAAAAAAAAAAAAAAAAATCGCGTTAGCGACCGCCTTGTGGTCGTGAGGGTGCTTATCGAAGGGATCACGACCAATTTGATAAGTGCCTACGCACCGCAGGTCGGTTGTAGCGATTCGGATAAGGCACTGTTTTGGGAGCAAATCGACCAGCTCCTATGCACTATTCCATTGTCCCAAGGCGTCGTTCTGGGTGGCGATCTGAACGGTCATGTGGGTGAACAGTGTGAGGAATACGGGCGTGTTCACGGTGGTTTTGGTTTTGGCAGTCGTAACGCTGAAGGCGAAGAGATTCTCCGGACGTGTATGGCTGCCGACTTGGCCGTCGTGAACACGTTCTTCAAAAAGAGTCCCGAGCATCTGATCACCTACAAGAGCGGTAGGAGCGCAACCCAGATCGACTACTTTCTCACCAGGAGAGCCCAGATCGGCAAGGTAGCTAACTGTAAGGTCATACCCGGAGAGAGTCTTACTGCCCAACACCGTCTACTTGTGATGGACCTGCGAGTGAAGCCTCGAGGCAAATGCCGGGAGCGCTGCCCGCCCCGAACCAGGTGGTGGCTGCTTGAAGGAGCCAGATCCCACGACTTTGCTGCCGCTGTCGGTGACCTGTGCATCGCAGCGGATAGTGAGTCCGGGCAACAGCTCTGGGATAGGTGTCAGGCAGCTATCACCGGGGCGGCGAGGGTGGCGTTGGGTGTGTCTCGGGGTGGACGTGGGCTTGACAAGGAGACCTGGTGGTGGAACGAAGCAGTCCAGAAGGAGATTAGGGTAAAGAAAGCCCTCTTCAAAGCGTGGCAAGCGTCCAAATCTCCTGAAGATCGCGCCGCGTACAGGGATGCCAAACGTGCCTCTAAACGAGCTGTCTTACGTCCTTTGTACGATAAGTTGGAGTCGTCTGAAGGGCAGAAGCTCGTTTACAAGTTGGCACGTTCGAGAGTCAAAGCGGCCCAGGATATTTCCATGTGCCGCTGTGTAAATGACACTCTTGGAAACCTGCTATGCGAGGACCGCGCGGTGAAGGAGAGATGGCGCTCTTACTTCCACGAGCTGCTCAATAAGCAGCACAAAGAGGTGCAGCCACCTGAACTCCCTCCAAATCAGGGACTAGTGCCACCGGTAACGCCTGATGAAGTCCAGTCGGCTCTTCGCCGCATGAAGAACCGGAATGCTGTCGGACCCGATGGAGTCCCTATCGAAGCGTGGAAATCGATGGGTTCTCGTGGTGTGGGCATACTTACCCACCTTTTTAACCGCATTCTCCTCACCGGGAAGATACCTGACCAATGGAGACTGAGCATTATCACGCCAGTCTTCAAAGGCAAGGGCTCGGTGCAGGAGTGCAGCAATTATCGCGGCATAAAGGTGATGTCCCACACCATGAAGCTCCTCGAGCGCATTGTAGACTCTCGGATCCGACAGGAGTGTACAATCTCGGGGTGTCAGTATGGGTTTCGACCAGGTTGCGGGACCATGGACCCCATATTTGCCTTGAGAACGCTCATGGAGGGATACAGACTGAAGAATACACCTCTGCATCTACTTTTCTTAGACATGCAGAAGGCCTTCGACTGTGTCCCTCGTGAGATGATCGGCTGGGCGCTGCGGTCCAGGGCCGTTCCCGAAGTCTTTATTGACATTATCCGGGACATGTACCACGATTCCAGTTCCATAGTTAGGACTGCGGTTGGTGACACGCTTCCTTTCCTTATTACCGTTGGAGTACACCAAGGCTCCGTGCTTAGCCCGTTTCTGTTCAGCGTAATATTAGACGTTCTGTCAAACAACATCCTAGACCACCATGAGCAACCACCCTGGTTGCTTATGTATGCTGATGATATAGCGCTAGCAGATTCGGACAGGGGACGGCTGGTACAACGGGTGAATAAGTGGAAAAATTCACTTGAAAACGGCGGTCTGAAACTTAATGTGGCGAAGACGGAGTACATGGCCTGCAACACCACAGATACCCAGTCCGTCCGCATAGGCGTTGACGTGGTCGAGCGCACGGACCGTGTTAAATACCTGGGATCTGTTTTAAGCGCGTCCGCGGACATCGACCGCGACGTCAGAGCCCGAATTTCCGCGGCTTGGGCTAAATGGCGTGAGGTGGCTGGTGTCATTTGTGACCCCAAAATGCCGATCAAGCTGAAAGGGCAGGTCTATAAAACCATCATTAGGCCTGTCCTTTTAAATGGCAGTGAAACATGGCCGTTACTAGAGCGACACAAGCAGGAGCTGCGCGTCACGGAAATGAAAATGCTGCGGTGGATGTGTGGAGTCTCACGCAAAGATCGTGTGCGTAACACCCACATCCGCGGCGGCCTTCGTGTTCGTGACATCGCAGACAAGCTGCAGGAGTGCCGCCTTCGTTGGTATGGTCATGTCTCACGGAGATCGGCAAACTACGTGGGCAACAAATGTCTGGCTATGCCGCCCCCGCCAGGTACCGGTAGAAGAGGTCGACCCAAGAAGCGGTGGCTCGACGTCGTTAAGGGTGACATGCGTGCCAACAGACTCACCACTGAGGATGCACAAGACCGCGCGAAGTGGGCCAAGAAAATAAGAAAGGCGGACCCTGGGATCCCACACACCAGTGTGGGTTCACAACCGGGATAGACCGCACGGATGATGATGATGATTATGATGATACATCTACATATACAATACTTATATAAACGTGACTCTACCACCGAGAAGACCAGGCAAGAAACTCAGCAGTTACTCTTTTCAACTTGTTATCTTTTTACAATGGATGTTAGTAAATAACAACAAAGAAAAAATAATAATAATGAAAACAAAAAGTAACTACTTCTCTTTTATTGTAAGTAAAAGTAAACTGTAAGATCATCATGACATTGAAAGTTATTAAGTACAATTCAAAAGTTAGTGTAGTAATCAGCTAATATAATTCTTACTACGAGTATTACGAAAGCTTACTTTAGCCCCAAGGATTTTTATCCACAAGGAAATGTTTTGTGATGTGGCTCTTAAATCTATGTAAGTAACGGTATCGCGCAAATTTACACCTTGCCCTTTAAAAGAACCTAACACATTTTGTAATCTGAAAAATGGGAGTGCAATTTTATCCTACAATCTATCCATCTTATTAGTATAGATAGATATATTAAAATAGAACAAGAACAAAACTGTGACGTGGTCAAGCTTGCTACAGAACGAAAATAACCACAGTTAAATGTTTAAATAAAATAACATCTAAGACGAAGTTAATTTCAAATCCATCCTGAGCCTTACGGAATTCGAACGGATCCGACTAAGCACGGACTTATCGTGTGATAGTCCGGCTCTGCCCTTGGGACTATCCGGCGAGGTAAAAATATTACTTCGACCATTTTGCTTCGATGAAATAATATTTATAGAAATATAAGCTATCGTATGCAGTTTTAATATTATATATTTAGCTTCGGAAGTAGGAATTTATTTAAAAGAAAACAATTATTTGCAATAACGAACGTTTATTTAAATTACAAAAATAACACGTGAAATAACCTCAACTATTTTACTTTCAAATCGTACAAAATCAGTCTCTCAATGTTACACCAATCTTAACAAATTCTATCACTATAATTCACTTAATAATCACTTTAATAGTCACTTGAAAATAACTTACTAGTCTGTCTACGAAACCGAGGAACACGCCGAGAGCGATGTGCACGATTCGAGCGCCAGCAAGCAAATGATTGCCTGCCATAGAGTATTTATATTGCCGGTCTGCGCAGTCCTTTTATAGAGAGTGGAGGGGTTAGTGACGTTGTCACAGTCTGATTACTTCATACCCGGGCTTATTTTATAATTTTCTATTAATATATTTAACAATATGATGAATTCGCATTTGGATAAACAATTTGATCATCAAACATGGGGTAAACATGAGCATGGCTTTGATATAAATTGTACTTGTTTTAATAATACTTATACAATAATACGTTAATTCAAAAAATCGTTTGAAACACGCAGTACGCGCTCGTGGCTGCTGCCCTTTATTTACGGTGGCTCCTACAAACTGCGCTGCGCTTGTGAGCGTTCGCAGCGCCCGCTTCCCCGCGGGGCCCCTCTCTCTTGCTCTGTGAAAGTACCTTCGATGCCCAACTGTGTGCTTTTAAAACTGTGACATAGGCCTCCCATACCGATCTCCTCCAAACCGAACGCTTGCCGGCGGTCTGCATCCACCGGGATCCTGCCAGTTTTATCAGGTCGTCCGTCCCACAGTCGATTGGAAAAATCAAATATTAACTTACATAGTTACTACATCGCTTACCGAGTATGCCATATCTCTTTTGTAAGTCTTTTGATAAGACCCGGTACAGGCTTAAAGCTTCAATTTACTATGTATCACATTGGGACCCATTTGCCCAAGCAATCCCCCTTGCACGACTTGACTTGCTACCGTACATTTTGATTTACGTCGTTGTTCCCACAATTTCCGACTTCGAGTTATTTATGACCGTCGTAAAGTTTAATAAAGGAACTCTTTACTGTGATTGCTGTTTTGTTGCCATCTCCATGTTGAGGGCTCAGTTAAATTGAGGTTTGGGTAACGACTGTTCTATCGTTTGGAATTATTTTTTGATTGTTAAAGGAAGAGTAAGGTGAAAATAATATTAACTAGTGTAATTGCCAAGCACATAAATGTATCTCTATATCTATACTAATATTATAAACGTTTGTGAGTTTGTATGTTTGAGGCAGGGAATCTCCGAAACTACCAAGTTGATTTTAAAAATTCTTTCATCAATATAAAGCCACATTATCAGGGAGTGACATAAGCTAATATATTTTTTTTTGGGCTATATTTGGACGGGAAAGCTGTCCTTCAGCTGTCCTCAGCGGCTTCGCCCGCGTAGACTGTTCTACGCGGGCGAAGCCGCTGAGGGACAGCTAGTATTTGATAAATTTACCGATTGATTATTCATGCTTTCAGGGAAATGATATCCCATGCTCATTGGGTGATGCAAAAAGCCCAACAGTATACAACCAGCACCGGTTCAGAGATTGCTTCCATCGAGAAGAATCCGGCAAGAAACTCGATAGTTACTCTTTTCATCTAACTAAATCTAGGCAATATTTGGATTTGTTAGCTTTTTTAATTTAAAATAAAACTGGCTTTTATGATGCTGTTATGTCATGTTATGCTTTTACCTGCTCGCGTAAGGACTTACTTGTCAGTAACCAGATGGCTACCACAGTAGCCGCTTTCTGGGCAAGTCGGATTTAGCCCGTGTTCTTGCCGACACGAAAGAAGAAGAAGAAGATGATGCTGTTGGAAATAACAAAGATTACGAGTACATATTATTAACTTATTATTATTGCTATTGAATATATTAAAATGTAATTCTTAATTTAATGTGATTCTTAATTTGATGTTCTAATTTTGTCCATATTTAATTGGTATTTATTGACATTGTTTGGTCTTTATAATTGTACTGCTATTTTTAATATTTTTTTTGCACGTCTGCGAGCAGGCTAAACACACTGGACTTACATTATTATTTCACCATTTTATGTACTGTGTTTGTAGCAAATAAATATTCTGATTTGATTTCTGATTTCTAGAGTTACATTAATCTAACATCAATTTGTCTTTGTTTCAGATTTTAACCGGGATATTTCGACCTACATTACGGTAAGTTAAAACTGACGTAAAAGGAGAATGCAAAAAAGTTTATTGTTTGTACATACATAATACAATTAAATAATGGCCTATATTATTGAAAGTATCGAATTTCAACGATTGCTACGCAATAGATATTATACTTATACTTACACAGTACAGTGTATTTTTATAAACATTATCATTTCACGTAACAAGTTCCTTTATTGTATAGTTTATTTTCATAAAAATGTTGATAGGATACATCTTACAAAAATAAGAATAACTAACCAAATTTAGAACATAAAACCCAGAAATATTTACCAAACCGACAGTAAATATAATCAAAATTAGATCAAAAACTATCAACGATTTTAGTTGAAATGCGATGCATTCTGAAGAGACTCCGCTGTATATGAACAACCATAAAATCTATATTCAAGTAGCTTTAGCCACGAGTTTATTCTTGCCAATAGCCATAAATGGGCTTAATCAACGCTAAGGGTGTCTGCTGTTTTAGTAAAATACTAAAAAAAAACAGATTTATATATGAGATAACTTGAAGGACCGCACGAATTCAAGATTAGGGGAACCTACGCATTATGCAGTTAGCCGGAATGCAGTCAGCCGCGGTTAACCGCAGTCAAAAATATGTATGAAAAATTGTTTTCATGCGCACTGCCATGCGGCTGCCGCCAGTTGCAACCGCGTGCTGTAGCTAGCCGGACGGACAGCCCCGTTGGGGTAAATCGGTCAGTGCCTATATACCCTAACATTTCTAATGTAGACGATTGATCGTTATTGTATTAAATATTATACTATTTCCAGAGTATTCTGAAAAACCCCGTAGGGCTGATTCCTTCGCTTTTAGAAAAAAAACTAGGCCAATGCTCGGTTTAGGAGCGCAAAGAAAAATCCCGCACAACAGTCCCAAAGATCCGTCAATCTCCTATCTCATGCATTCCGCGGACGGACTTGTCCTAAAATCCGCTGGGATTAGGGAGTCTGTACTCAAGTCATGTCCGCTACGAGCGTTGATTAATACCTAGGGACCGAACGAACGACCTACCCAAGATACGAGACGGACGCAAGAGTGTAGAAATGTAAACAATGGATGTGGCAAAAAGAACTGACCCTTGTTTGTGAAAATGAAGGTCCTCTGGCTTAGTTATCCTTGTTCAAATTGTCCGGATTCAACTGCTAAGCAATGGCCTCCCTTCCCCTCTTCATGCAACGTCAATTTTTGATCAGTCTTTCGCAAAGGCAACCAGTATTTTTTTTAAATAAAACATGTATTGGGATTCGACGTGTCAACCCAATACATTTTTTTTTACGCGAACGATAACATAAATTTAAATTGGCAACTCGTGGTAGTCGTACAGATCGTCGGGGTCTGTTATTTCTTTGATGCTGCTTCTAAAATTCACACTAACTTCTTGTTTAGGCAAGTTTCCGATTCATTGAATAATTCAAATAAGTACAGATTAAAACTAACAAAGTCCCATCATAAAAATTTTTTTGCTGTGGTAAATATATTTCCCGAAAAACTTAATAAATTCGAGATTGAACACAAAATAGCATTTACTTATATTCAGAACTTTTCTTTTATTTGAACATCGTTTTTAGAAACCAACCTGTTTAGTATTAAATCAATAGGTTTGTGGATACGTACATACTAGACAATAATTAATTACTTAAACAGCTTTTGCGAAGCTTCACTACTTTTCATATCAGAAAAAATTTCAATGTTAACGAATTTAATCGTTGATAAATAAGTTTTATCTGTTGTATATAGTCGAATTTAAATAACATGTCCCATGCATCGCGTTATATGTTTTTAAACTTTAACTGAGATATTTAACTTAGTATACCTTAAAAGCTTAATAATTGTGCACTAGGTACAATTATTAGCTAAGTATGGCATAGGTAGGTTGCAAGCCGAGATGCATTCTAATTAAAGAATGAGAACATCATAGTTTGAGCCCACTGAAAATCAGCGCATGGGCCTTTAAAGCCCAGACTGAATGCTGAGTAAGGTTCTTTTTAGGGTTCCGTAACTCGGAAGGAAAAAACGGAACCCTTAAAGGATCACTTGTCCGTCCGTCCGTCCATCCGTCTGTCTGTCTGTAAAGACCCTTTTTCTCAGGAACGCGTGGAGGTATCAAGCTGGAATTTATATCAAATACTCAAGTGTGCTGTCCATTGGAGCTGTGAAAAATCAAACTTCTAAACCAACGCAATCAAAAGATACAGCCGTTTATCCCACAAATTTCCGCAAATTTTCGACACTCGCAAGGGAATCAAAACCTACAGGGTACTTCCCGTGAACTAAGAATCTTGAAATTTGGTACGAAGCAACGTCTTATAGCACAGATAAAGGATAAATTGCGAAAACCGTAAATTTTAGTTACATCATATAATAAAAATATTTTTCAATAAATATAGTCCGACTCGCACTTGGTCGGTTTTTTTAATTTTTTGGGCATCGATACAATACAACGCTGTCTGATGGTATTTGTTTGACTTGTTGTTATTTTGTGTTTTTATAAAATGTTGCGATGTCTTCAAATTTAATAAATGTTTTTCTATTTTTTTTTATAGTTCTCATTATAATATAGACCAATCTCGCAGGCCTACGGAAATATTATCTCACAGTTGGTAATAAGGTAAAAGTGCCCTGACAGTATCCATAGTTGAAAATAACGAGAATAGTTCCTTTGAGAGTAATGGTAATGAGTTTGTATGGTTTGTTAAACACAAATACGAGCCTTCATCTGGCGAAGTTTCAACGGAATTCAGCTTCTGGAAACTAATCGTTTGTACTTAAACCTTAACTGAGATCGGTTTTGAACTAAATTATTGTCTAGAAACCTATGTAAGTGCTTTTCTTTGAAATATCTGGGAGCCTATTATTAATGGAAAAGGTAATTATATACTTTATGGTACTGTAGGCGGAAAGGATATCGTTTTTGTAAATAGTACTTAAACAAATTTGAAATTCTATGAATCCCATGCCATTTTCTTCCCATTGCAGGGTTTTAATGCAATTTTTTTTATCGCGACAGCCCAACTGGTCTTGAAGAGAGTTTTTTTGTGTTATGGACAAATATAATTCTTCAAGCAGCCAGGCCCAACAAAAATACCGGCAATCTGGGGTGAAAAGCAACTGCGGGGTATATAACAACATTTTTATGGAAAAAAATAAACATCTAAAACAACCTTTTTTATCACGCTTGTTCATAAAACATGCCTTTGTTTAAAAAGCGAACTTCATTTTTTGAAAATTGGCAATTCTTTCATTTGACAGTTGCCATTTTCGCGGTATTTTGGGTGTAAAAGTGAGACGAACAGTTAAAAGCACGGGTAGCTGCTCTTACTGGCGACTGGCTAAACACGTGCAATCTAACTTCTGCGTGCCTTCGCTGCCGCCACTGAGATTCCCTGATGGATCGTTGGCTCATCAGCCGCAAGAGAAAGCCGATTTACTGGCTAACCTCTTTGCCGCAAACTCTTGCATCGATGACTGCGGTGTTGCGCCGCCTGAAATTCCACATTGCGGCTCCACAATGCCTGATATTCGTATCAGGCAGTGTGATGATCGTGCCGAACTGCAGTCACTCGATGTCAGGAAAGCCAGTGGCCCTGATGGAATCCCAGCTGTGGTGCTGAAGAAATGTGCAGCGGAGTTGTCTCCAGTGTTCACTAGCCTGTATCGTTTCTCTTACAATTCGGGTCTTGTGCTGCTGTCTTGGAGGGAGGCGAACGTTAAACCAGTTTCCAAAAAAGGGGACCGGTCTGACCCTGCCAATTACCGTCCAATAGCCGTAACCTCAGTTTTAGCTAAAGTGTTCGAGCGGATCATAAACACGCAGCTCATCCGCTACCTAGAGGATCACGCTCTCATTCACGACCGTCAGTACGGCTTCCGGACAAAACGGTCTACGGGTGATCTTCTAGCGTACGTAACAAACATCTGGACAAGCATGGGGAATCTTTGGCCGTCAGCCTTGACATTGCCAAAGCTTTCAACCGTGTATGGTATCGTTCGCTTCTTTCCAAGCTTCCGGCATATAGTCTGCCACCTCGCCTATGCGACTGGGTCGTCGGATTTCTGGAGGCACGTAGAATTCGTGTCCTTTGCGATGGTCTAAAATCACGCTTTCTCCAGATTAATGCCGGAGTGCCGCAGGGCTCCGTCTTGTCGCCGACGTTGTTTCTTCTGCATATCAATGACATGTTATCTCTTGGTAATATTCAATGCTATGCGGATGATAGCACGGTCCACGGGCGTTATTTCGAGCGCCCTGGGGCAAAGCAGACTGACATCGAGGAGAAGAGGCGAAGTCTTGTTGTTGAGCTTGACGGAATGTTGAACCGCATTTCAGAATGGGGTGCATGCAATCTTGTCGAGTTCAATGCCAAGAAAACGCAGGTGTGTGCATTCACAGCAAAGGCGTCGCCGTTCCTTTCCCATCCCACTCTTCAGAGCACCCCGCTATCGATTAAGGATAGCCTAAACATCCTTGGCATGTATGTTCGTAGCAGCCTTAACCAGCGGGACTACATTGAGAGCGTCATTATAACTGCATCCCGTAAACTCGGAGTTCTGAACATAGTGAGACGATTCTTCTCGCCTGAGCAGCTCTGTCTCTTGTATAATACACAAGTTGGCTCGTGTGTGGAATGCTGCTCTCATCTCTGGGACGGTTCCGCCAAGTACCTACTCGAAGCTACAGGTTGCAGCGGCGTGCTATCCGTATTATTGGAAACCCAGAGGCAACTTTGACCCTTAAGCCTCTCCAATTGCGTAGAGACATTGCCAGCCTAAGTGTTCTCTATCGCTTCTACAATGGGGAATGCTCTGACGAGTTATTCCAGCTTATCCCACCCTCACCTTTCCACTCCCGTACCACGCGTGCTGGACTACGGCGTCACCCACACCCAATTCAACATTTGCTGGCCCGAACTAAAAGGTTCGGTGACTCGTTTCTTTGTCGTATCATCCAGACGTGGAACGCTCTTCCAGCACATGTTTTTCCTTCCTCGTAAAGTCCCGGGTTCTTCAAGCGGGGCGTGAAAAGGCATTTCTGCAGGTCTTCAAGGTGAGGATGGCCAGCCCAGTGATTCGTTTGAATGACTGGGCTTGTCAACTTCATATCTGGACCTCATGACTGCTTTCCATCAGGTGGAGTGAGGAAATCTTGACGGGCAATAAAAAAAAACAGATTTGGTGGTGTATAACTTTGCAATTATCTACGACAAAAATAACGGAATCAACCAGATTGTGCTTACCATGTGTAGTTTTACTTTTTTAAAGAAAAGCAGCTCACAGGTAAGCGTGATTTCAATTATTATTTATTTGTGGGTAATTTGTCATTTGATGTTAGCTTTTCTATAAAAAACGGTGTGAATAACAACGATTTGAGGGGTGTTAGCCAACGACTGATGGGGTTATTTGCAACAGTATTAATGTTTTTAAAAGCTATAGATACAATAAGTCGCACAACCTACTTTGTTGCTTAGGTTAGCATGCTATCTTCATCTCAAAGTATTATTTTTCCAGATTTCAATTCAATAATGCCTGAATAATTAAGCCTGATCCTCGTGGAAAAAGACATTTTTCCTACAAAAACGAAGATATAGAAAGAGCCTTAAAAGACAAGCGAACAAACAATATGTCTTACAGAGTAGCAGCAGCTAAACACAATATAGAATATACTGTTCTATATAGGTATGCCATACGGGTTAATATAAAAAAAATGGGTGGCCAGACTGTTCTTGGGCCTGATGTTGAAGACATCATCATTGAACATATTAATGCTGGCTCTGAATGGGGATATCCTATTGATCAATATGACTTAAGATTACTAGTTAAAATGTAAATGGATAAAAAAGGCATTAAATGCAAAATATTTAAAAATAATATGCCTGGGGGGCTAGCCAAGAGCAACACGTCACGATGATTTCTACAATAGAAATCATTCAAAAGTATGGGGATGACATAAGCTGTCACTGGCGCTGGTAGCGTGTTGCTCTTGGCTAACCCCCCTGGTGTAGACTTTGCTACAGGTTTTCTATAAACGCACAAAGATAAAATATCAGACCGATATGTACATAACATAAAAAGAGTAAGAGCTAATGTATCTGCTGACACTATAAATAGTTATTTTAATGAACTTGAAGAAACTCTGAATTATGTTCCACCGAGTAACACTATAAATTATGATGAGTCTAATTTGACCGATGACCCAAGCAGAAAAAGGGCATTGTAAAAAGAGGATCAAAATACCCAGAACGTGCTATGAACACGAGGAAATGCTCTATATCATTATGGATGGCTGGTACTGCAGATGGCTATCTTTTTCCTTCCTATGTTATGTATAAGGCACATCATCTGTATCATTTATGGAAGATAGGGGGCCCCAAGGGAGCTAGATATAACAGGACGTCTTCTGGATGGATATAAATAAATATAAAGAAATATGCACCAGACAACACACCTCTTGTAATGGTCTCGAAGTGGGGATTAATATCCCTGTGTTACGAGGTACCACACAAGGATATCAGCCAGGGGCGTCTCCCAGCACACCCAGACCAGAGTCAATTCAGAAAAGATCGTTTCCTGAATTGACCCGACCGGGAATCGAACCCGGTACACTATGGAAATCGAGGCGAGAAACCGTGCTACAGCGCACAACGCCAATCGTGTTGTCGGATATACATTATTACTTTTAAGGACTGGATACAATCTGTTGTGGTTCCATATTTAAAAAAAAAAAAGGGAACAGTTTACTTGATTGGTGTAATCTTTCGTGCCAGCTTTCTTTAGATGCTATAAAAATTTCCAAGATGAATAATATTAATTTAGTTTTTCTACCCCCTAATACAACACACTTGAACACCTATTTGTGTTCCTTTTAAATTTTAATGTTGATTTATTGCGATAATATTCTATTATAATTAGCCTAAAAGTTTTTTTATTTAAATATAACTCCTCCTGGGGTTAATGAAAACGTTAAAGACGATCTTAACTCATGTAGTCTTTGTATTATCTTCAAAATTCAATGCATATTGTCAAAAATATGAACTAGTCAAATACAAATAATGTAAATAATGTAATAATGGTTATTCACCCCATTTAACGTATATATTTCATCCACAGACACGGGAAATAAAACTGTTACCTTTAATGTCTCAATGAAACACTAACCATAAGTTAGTAAGTCTAAGTTATTGTTATTCTCTAGTGCGCAATAAACGTCTTTACAGCATAGCGCTGAACGGATTAGCGTTTATTTGAAACCACATCTCATATCACTTTGTATTAATTAGAAATATAAAGCGTATCTAAACTAAATGAATATAAATAGTTATTCTCTATTAACTACAGTAGTAACATTCACAACATTAGCAAGTTATTGCGCTAAGCACAAATTTTAGCACGAGTTGCGATTAACTACCGTTTAAGTTATGGGTAACATGATGTACTGGAAACCATCACAACTTCCATCTAATTGTAACATTCATGAATGCAAATAAACGTATTAAGTAAAGTTAAACATTAATTAAGCAACAGATTGCTAGTATTAGGTACACAGATCGTGTTTTTTTGGAGCTTCTAAATGAATAGATAAAAACAATTCCGAGGTTTATTAACGCTCGTTTTTTTTCAATACGTGACGAACTTGAGAGCTACTACAGGCTACATGGAGAAAACATTAAAAAGCATGTGACTGACATTAAACGTCGTCGGTTGGGCGAGTTACTTTGTCATTTCCATACATTTTAGAGTTTTGACACATTGAAACGCTTGTAGAGACTTGTTCTTGGCTAGAAAGAAAAGAGATCAACTCCGCCCGCGGACATCAGTGCCACCTTTTTTTTTGACGGGGAAATAATGCGTTACACACTATCCTACTGCCGGGGGGAAGCAGTAGGGTGTGTGACTCTCCGCCAGTGGAGCCGCCGGCATATCCACTAAAAGAACCCCGATGTATCTCCGCTTTGCTCAGGCGGAACGATGTGGGATGCCCTGTAGATCTCGGCCACATCGCCTCAAGCGGTCGGCCAGCCACTGCCGGGATCCCTCACGCTAAAGGGGGGTATCCTGAAACACGACAAATACCCCACAGACGGTGTCTGTATCTCACCCACTGAGGACATTAGTATCCCTACCGTGAGTTTAAACTTATGACAGTCGACGCTTTGCTCGGGCGGAACGATGTGGGATTCCCTGAAAATCTCGGCCACATCGCCTCAAGCGGTCGGTCAGCCACTGCCGGGACTCCTAACACTATAGGCGGGTATCCTGATACACGACAAAAACCCCCCAGACTGTGTCTGTCTCTCTCTCAACCACTGTCTCTCAACCACTGAGGACATTAGTATACCTACCGTGAGTTTAAACCAATGATAGTCGACTAGCGCCCGCGTTAACGTTACTACTAGTAGTAGTAGTCATACTAGTATTAGACTTCGGTACAGCGCCTATAGTGAATAGAAAAGAAAATCAAAATGGCAAAGTCACAAAACCAAGCAAAACGTCTTATTTAGTGTCGAAAAAGTGTAGTCTTAAGTAAGATTTAAATCAGAGATGTGAGTCTTATCTGCTCAACAGCCACGTCCATCGTCAAGTTGCTTTCGTGCTCCTTGGTCGAGTTTATCTCCGACGCCGGTCCGTCACTGCATCGAACCATCCAGAGTTAATAAACTCAGTAGTGGTTTTCTGCGGCGAAAATAATAAAGCTTTTTATGTGTTGCTAAGTCATTTCGTATGTGCGAAGTGTTTGTTATTAATTTTGGTAGTGCTAGTCGATGTTAATAATAGGCAGTCATATTCTGGAAATGATGATCGTTTTGAGGGCTTTTTCTAACTAAAGCTTTGGTATTCAGATATAATCTATGGTTATTCAAACTAAGAATTGTAAAATCGGCGCTTAGGGCCGATCTTTCAATTCTTAGTTTAGCCCCTAGATAGCTAACTGAAGTATAAAATTACTGGCTGTTTATCAAACGAATGTCTAGTTATTTTAAATTTTTCAATAGTCTTTTATCCAAAGAATAGCTATCTATCGGTTGTCTATGTCATAATATCGCTAACTTCACACTGATTATGCACAAGCGAGATGCACTTATACGATCATTGCAATGTTAGAATGAAATAAGACAAAGTTGATGTTTGACAAATTGATACTGACCTTTATGAAAAACAACCTCAGCTTTTTTGTTCTCTAAAGTTGTGGTAAAAAGGTTGTGATTATAGTAATACTCCGTAACTCCTTTTCACCCCATGTACTAAAATTATTAGGTCTCTCTTTTACAACTTTTACCGCTTTTCATCAGGTGGAGTGAGGTCATCTTGACGTGCACTAAAAAAAAAACTCGATATTTTCTATTGGGCTCAGCGTTTATAGATAAGCCTTTCCTCCTCAATCTTTGCGTCGTTAATTTTGGTCATTAATATCCATTAGAATGTGTGTACGTGAGAATTACAATAATATAGGCACCAAACAAAATGAAAATAATCTCAAATGACACACCACATAACATCAAAATGTCAATGAAAACGCATAAATAAATCTTATCCAGCCCCTCAAAAAGCTGATAACTTTATTCCTCAGTTAGTGGCTTTATACAACAGAAAAAATCTATCTGACCTTGAAAAATTAAAAATCTTGTTAACCTTTGAATAAACTTTATTCTACAGATAAATTTTATTAAGAGGATTGAAAAATCGGTTCCTAATCAAATAAAAATAGGGAATCGATCTTCTGCAATGGTAACTACACACTTTCAGACTTCTAGAGTTTATTGTAGCAGGCTATGTACCCAATCAACGAAATGGAGCGGGGGAAGTCACGAAATACTGAATGATTAAAATTCCACAAATTATACGGGGTTAATGAAATGCGAGCAAGATTGAAATCATCAATCATATCAGACAAATTCGTACTTTTTATGCAACGTCAGTGGTCGACAGCAGAGGTAAAAGTCAACAATTGCTGGCCCCTTTTTCCTTGTGGGGGAAAATCTATTGTGTGGGACGTGATTATATTGAAATCCTTCCGGCTTATGGTGCTTAGTATTACGTATATGCGCAAGACAACACACCAATTTATCATGGTCTCGAAATAAGGATAAATATCCTTGTATCACGAGGTATCTGACATGGATGTTGCGCCAGGGGTGCCTAGTACACCCAGAACCCGGCCAGCTTAGAAACGTGCATTTCCTGAATTGATCCAAGCGGGTATAGAACCTGGAACACCACGCAAGACAAGGCGAGAAGCTACGTTACATCGCACTTTGCAATTCTTCAAACATCGTAACTTCGGCACTTAAGAAGAAGTAAGGTTCCTTAATAATAATGACCGACGCCGAGGTGCCTACGGGCTGCATCCTAAGGCCCCACGCCTGAGGATGCAGCACTCGCCCGTAGTCCTACTCTTAGAAAAAGTTCGAGAGAAAGAAGTTTGGACTAGGTTGTAGGGAGTAGATAGCACGTCCCACTAGTAGCAGCTAGATTCATAAATATTGTAACACTCAAAAATTACAATGATAAGTTACAAAGTACAAAAAGGTTCGGTGACACGTTTCTTTGTCGTACCATAAAGACGTGGAACGCTCGTCCAGCGCTTGTGTTTCCTTCCTCTTAGAATCACAGGGTCTTCAAGCGGGGCGTGAAAATGCATTTCTGCAGGTCTTCAAGGTGAGGATGGCCAGCCCAGTGATTCGTTTGCGTGACGTGATACGTCAGCCTCGTATTTGGACCTCACGACCACTTACCATCAGGTAAAGTGAGTCATCTTGATGGACCAATTGTTTGTACTTAGAAATAAATAACAAAACGCTTCAATTTAAGTTTAGACAATTTATTATTAAAAGTTCAGAGCGTAGGTCAGGTCCTGTTTCCCCCGTGCTACCCTTAGAGACCACTATGCACTCCCCTTGGCCGTCCACAGGTCCACAGTCTCCTATCCACGCCACTTCAAGAGGTCTTCGTCGGTATCTCCTTAAAGGTCCTCTTCTTATGGCTCGGATCAGCTTCGATAGCCCGTCGGGTGAACCTGAAGTCATTACAACAAACAGTGTAAGATGACTGAGTCGATGTAAGTACATCGGGGCAGAGAAGTACAGGCGAAGCCAGGTGAAAAGAACAGGCACGAGAAGAGGCATTCTAAGAAACCATAGGTATGATCTAATGAGATGCGGCATTTACAAAAATTAACAAGCAGATACGGGGCATATACACTAGCTAGTGGCATGATTAACCAATTATGGATTTACATCTAAAGTTCTATAAAAAGGATAACTTATTATTTAGGGCAACATAACACGAAACAATCAAACATATTTATCAAATACAAATGAAATCAGAGGTACCTAGCTAGCTAATTTACGTGTTCGAATGAACAAGTATGTTATTGTCGTACATACTGATTTAATTATTCATTTAGTTCCCTGTTAAACCAGTGCACAATAAGTTTATGTAATATTGCCAATTCATTATATTATATTTGCTAATACTAAAATATGGAATATTCTAGAAACATTAAGTGGAGGTAGAAAAGCTTAGATCTAAGTACCTTACTACGATAAAAATAGACTGTGCACAACTTACCCAGTATGGGAATTATCTCACAATTAATGCAACACTTATTACAAAACAGGTATTAGTACCACTAGATGCACTAGACTTGCATCACTTAAACCAATTAAGATTAGGTTAATAATACGTCGCGATCAGTAATAGTCCGCGGCTGTTTCTCATTGAGTTCTTAGGCAGAGTGAGTCTAATTGTAACAAATTTCCATTGTAACATTTGTAACTAATTGAATTATGTGTACATTTGCTTGCCGAATCAGGCTGAATATGGTGACACTATATATATTTTTTTGACATCTGTATAAAATACACCCATGTTTCTTGCAAATAAATAATTTGGAATTTGGAATTGGCCATATAAAAAAACTGAAATTAGTAATAAATGTACACAAGAATACTTTCACTCAGCATAATGCCCGCACCCACGCATACAAAACCCAGATCGCACTCAATTTAGAATCGCGATGGTACCTACAAGCGTTCGGTGAAAAGTCTAAAATGAGAAATAGGTAGGTATGCCAAATCTCATTCATCATACCCCCATAAATCAAGCATATTCTCATGATGAAACTGACAGCGCATAATAACATACTGGATTTTTTAGTTTTTCAGATAGTCAATTTGAGATTAACCATATTGAAATAAGTGGTCCAAAGTTCCAAACGGTTGCTGCCATCGTTGCCAATGTTAGTGATGAGTCGCTTTTCTTCCTCAGCATGCGAACAACACAGCAAACGTGCACTGGTGAACATATGCCTCTCCTATAGGTTTCCAGAGCGGCTGCAGGCGTTCTGCATCCAGCAGAAACCTCGACCTCTATCAGGTCATCCGTCCGTTTGCCATCAAAAAGTTCAGTAGGAACAAAACATTCTGGACTACGTGGATCACTTTTCTAGCAACTGAAGAGGTTGAAACAACTTCACCTAAATCAGGCAGACAAATCCACAGACGAGAAAACCAAAAATAAAATGCCCATCGCATTTTAGAACCATACGCCAAACATGAAATTCCGACCGTTTATCCAACGTAAACAGACATTCAGACAGAAATAAATCTCACACATCTGGGAAGTTTGATTATTTACCCAAATTTTCTTGGAATTCATTCATATTTAGTTCACCAAAACAGTGGGTTTGGTTCTACAACTTTGAACGACCTTGAAGTTTAGCCTGTTTCAATACCGAAGATTTGGATGAAAATAAAAGGTTTTTTTGGGTGGGCAGTTACCGTAGCCTACGAACACGTGCACCACTAGAGGTTTTCCCATTCGGTTTCCGAAAGAATAGTGTAACTTTTGCATAGTCAGACAACCAGAAATAAAACCGATCAAATTTTTCTAGTTTATATCTTTGTGTAGAAAATAGTGCATTGTTAAATGTTAAAATATAAATTCACTTAAAAAGAAATAAGTTCTCCCAGCTGACCAAAACATCAGGTCTCTGATGAGCTCTAACTACCTTACTCATATCAGGAACACCATACTACCACCACTTTCTACCACCGAACCACTAGAAGCCGGGAGTGCTTCTACTTTCTACGAATCTGCAGCCAACAGTTTGCTGCGTCCTCCCTGGTCCGCACCACTTGGGAGTGGAACGCTCTCCCTGCTTCTGTGTTTTCGGATACTTATAACCTTGGTATCTTCAAGGACAGAGTGAGTATAGGCATATACTGGTTAAGCGTGTACCAACAACGGCGTCGTCATCGCTTGCCACTAGGCGACACTGAGGCCAATAGCAAACTCATACCAAATAAAAAAATACTGTCATAGCAGTATTATTTAGCTTAGTTTTTAGTTTCAGTGTTGTAGTTAGATAGTAGTTGTAGGCTGTATTGAGTCTCTGCCAGTGAAGAGGTAGCCAGGGACTGCAACAATGGAATCTTCTATGAGATCTTCCTTTATCCTGTTTAACACAAAAGCTCACACTGGCTTTACTTGCTTCTGTACGTCTACCATGAGTTGCCACTTTTAATTAACGTTATCGTTCGCGTAAAATATTTTATTTGGATTTCGTACAGCGCCTCTGTTGAGACGAAATGGAACTGAAAAACGGTACCTTGATGCTGTTGTTATAGTTCAAAAATAAAAAGTAAATTTAAAGTGGCAACTCATGGTAGACGTATATATTCATTGCTATGCGGATGATAGCACGGTCCACGCGCGATATTTCGAGCGCCCTGGGGCAAAGCAGACTGACATCGAGGAGAAGAGGCGAAGTCTTGTTGTTGAGCTTGACGGAGTGTTGGACCGCATTTCAGAATGGGGTGCATGCAATCTTTTCGAGTTCAATGCCAAGAAAACGCAGGTGTGTGCATTCACAGCAAAGGCGTCGCCTTTCCTTTCCCATCCCACTCTTCAGAGCACCCCACTACCGATTAAGGATAGCCTAAACATCCTTGGCATGTATGTTCGTAGCAACCTAAACCCGCGGGACTACATTGAGAGCGTCATTAGAACTGCATCCCGTAAACTCGGAGTCCTGAACAGAATGAGACGATTCTTCACGCCTGAGCAGCTCTGTCTCTTGTATAAGACACAAGTTCGCTCGTGTGTGGAATACTGCTCTCATCTCTGGGACGGTTCCGCTAAGTACCTACTCGAAGCTCTTGACAGGTTGCAGCGGCGTGCTATCCGTATTATTGGAAACCCAGAGGCAACTTTGGCCCTTGAGCCTCTCCAACTGCGTAGAGACATTGCCAGGCTAAGTGTTCTCTATCGCTTCTACAATGGGGAATGCTCTGACGAGTTATTCCAGCTTATCCCACCCTCACCTTTCCACTCCCGTACCACGCGTGCTGGACTACGGCGTCACCCACACACAATTCAACATTTGTTGGCCCGAACTAAAAGGTTCGGTGACTCGTTTCTTTGTCGTACCATCCAGACGTGGAACGCTCTTCCAGCACATGTGTTTCCTTCCTCGTATAGTCCCGGGTTCTTCAAGCGGGGCGTGAAAAGGCATTTCTGCAGGCCTTCAAGGTGAGGATGGCCAGCCCAGTGATTCGTTTGAATGACTGGGCTTGTCAACCTCATATCTGGACCTCACGACCGCTTTCCATCAGGTGGAGTGAGGTCATCTTGACGGGCAATATTAAAAAAAAAAAAAAAAAAACGTACAGATATTGAATGTGGGCATAGGATGTAGTTACCGCTTAACACCGGCAGTCCGCATGATTTGAACATAAAATAGTCCATTATTACACCTGTGTTTAAGGGAAGGGTGGAGACGATGTCAAAAGTTATCGAAAAAATTATAAAAACTCGCCTTTTGCAATATCTTAATAGATTTGATATTCTGTCACCTCTTCAATTTGGATTCAGACAAAAAAAACAACTGAAGAAGCTGTTGTAGCACTAAGTTCTCTGGTGACTGATCAATTTGATAAAGGAAACAAATGTTTAGCAGCCTTCCTCGATCAACGAAAAGCATTTGACACCGTCTCTACACCCATTCTTTTGCGCAAGCTTGAGGCTATTGGAGTTCGTGGAATACCATTGGGCATTGACACTTTTTAAAGATTATCTTTCTGGCAGAACACAAAAAGTGAAACTTGATCATTTTGTTAGTGGGGATGCAGTCGTATTATACAGCGTGCCACAAGGCAGTGTACTGGGACCTATGCTTTTTTAAATCTACATAAATGACCTCTGTAACATGAAGATTAAAAACGCCAAGATATTCTCGTACACTGATGATACGGCTATTGTCTTCACAGGACAAACATGGATGATGCGAAAAATGTTGCAGAACAAGGGCTTGCTCTTGTTGCAGCATGGCTAAAGGAAAATCTTCTAACCCTGAACACTAGCAAAACCGATTTCGTATGCTTTAGTATTTATGATCAGTCAGATCAACCAGATAAAGCATTTGAATTAAGCGTACACACAGGCGACACTACTGCGGATAGGACTTGCTGCAGTTGTTATACTATTCATACATACAAACATACCATCACGCCTTTTTCCCAACGGGGTAGGCAGAGACCACATCTTTCCACTTACTACGGTCCTGACACACCTCTTGCGCTTCTTCCACGCTCATTAATCCTTTCATACATACTCGTCGATTATGGGTACTCCTGACCTGACCTTTTCTGAGCACGTCTTGGACTTGTCCTAAGTACGTCCGTCTAGGCCTTCCCCTTTCAACAGCTCAATCCACCCTCGCCTTGTAAATTTGTTTCGTTAATCGCCTTTCATCCATCCATTCCATATGCCCAAACCATCTTAGCATTCGCATCTCAATTTTTGTGACAACATCCTCTTTTACACCACATCGCTCTCTTATTATGCTATTCCTTACTTTATCACTCAATGTCACTCCTGCCATACTTCACAATGCTCTTATTTCCACTGCATTTATCCTACTTTCATCCTTCTTTTGCCATACCCAACTCTCACTTCCGCACATAAGCGTCGGCACTAACACCCCCGCATGAACCGCCAGTCGCGCCTTCTCTGACACCTTCTGGCTGTTCATAAAGGCATGCAGCGCTCCATTTAACATATTCCCTGCATTCACTCTTCTATCAATATCACCCTCATGCCTTCCATCCCTCGTGAAGCTAGTCCCCAGATACACAAATTCTTTCACTTGTTCTACCTTTTAACCTCCAATTAAAACATCACATTCTGTCATATCCTCATCTCTTTCAAAAGCCATGGTTTTTGTCTTACTTACGTTCACTTTCATACCTCTCGCTTCTAACGACGCATTCATTAATGTTACCATTACCTGCAACTCGTCGGCTGACGACGCCAGTATGACTTGGTCATCAGCGTAGAGAAGGCATTTAACAAGCAACCCATCCATTCTCAGTCCATAATCACTGTCTTTTAGATCTGTCAAACATTCATCCATGAATAGGTTGAACAGCCATGGGGACGCTACACAACCCTGTCTAACCCCTTCATGGATGTCAAACCAGTCAGTGTACGCCCCGTTTATTCTGACGCAAGCACTGGAACACTCATAGAAAGATTTCAGCGCTCGTGTCAGACAGCTGCTCACCCCATGGGCGGATAAAGACAACCACAACTCATTCCTTTTCACCCGATCATAGGCTTTTTCCAGGTCCAAGAAAATGCAATAGACTTTTTGGCCAAAAATTTGTCCGCTACGCAACGCAAGGAAAAAACCTGATCCGTACATCCCATTTCCTTCCTGAATCCCGCTTGCGCATCCCAAATCTTTTCTTCCGTCTCTTTCACAACCCTATTAATCAACACCTTAGCATACAGTTTGCCGACAACACTGAGAAGGCTGATTCCGCAGTAATTATACTATTATACTATTCAACGAGTTACTAATACAAAATACTTAGGAGTGATCATTGATCAGCGTCTCTCTTGGTATTCTCAACTGGAACAAGTCATGGGTAGAATACGAAATGTTGTTGTTGGTAGAGCAAATAAATGTAAATAAAAATAACGACAAACAAAGAAATTCATTCGCTGAAATCTGTGTCTTGGTCCAGTCTGTCTTAGTACAATGCATAGCTGTATGGGGGTGGTGCGGCAAAGTCGAATTTTCTGGAGTTAGAGCTCAAAGATCCATACTTAAGGTGATGTACTTCAAAAAAAGATTTTTTCTCCACTGACAAGCTTTACGAACTTTGTAATCTGCTCTCAGTGAGTAAATTGTACATTCTTCACATTACCCTCAAAATACATGAGATCCCTAACGATCCTAAAATACTAGGAAAAAGAAACAAACACCGCATAATAAATATTCACACAACCAAAATAAATTTTCCCAACAGACAATATTAAAAAACGCTCAGCTTTTTATATAACAAAATTGTTAATAAAATAATACACACATCAAAAGTGTCTAGGGATCAACATATATTTTTGCAATAACTTTTCTCCTGATTGATATTAATTAAAATTTTCTTTAAGAATTCATCAAATAAAGTGTTTTCGTTTGTCTACAGTAACGATAAACCAAGTCACTTTTGCATTAATAAAAAAAATTGCCATTTTCCTAATAAAGGGATTTTTGACATTTAAACCACTAACATTAAAGTTCGAAAAAAAGACTGTAATAACAGTTTTCTTTAAAATTTTATTGGGTAACTTAAACAATTAATAATCCGTGTTTCTACCGCGAACACTAACAACACAAAAACATCGGTTTGGCATACTCAAAATGAGTTCATCCAAATCACGCTGTGGAATGGCCGCCCATGTTCGTTGCAACAACAGAAAAAGGTCTTCTTGCGACTGGATACCCTCCATATTCGGCAGAGCTCTTCTCTGTAGCATATCCCATGCATGCTCAATCGGGTTCAAGTCTGGCGACTGAGCAGGCCAGGGCAGGACATTGATGTTAGCTGCGGCGAGAGTCTGTCTTACATCTCTTGCGGTGTGCGGTCTTGCATTACCATGCATTAACTGAAATAAGGGACCGATTTGCACTTGTAGAGGAACGATGACGTCTGATACAATCGTCTCAGCATAAATTTGAGCGTTGAGGTTGCCTCTGATCCAAATCAACTCAGTTCTTCCGCCGATCCAAATACCCGCCCATACCATGATGGTTCCACCACTATAAGGATGGACTTCCTGGCAGGATTTTAATCGCTGTTGGCGTCCAGGGGTTCTCCAGTGTCGTATACGTCTTGTATCCGGTCTCATACCAAAACGAGACTCATCAGAAAAGCACACGAAACGCCATTGTTCTTCTGCCCAATTTCTGTGTTCAAGAGCCCATTGATATCGAATCCTACGATTGTGCATTGCTATAGGTGGTACCCTTAGCGGTCTTCGGGAACGTCATCGTTCCTCTACAAGTGCAAATCGGTCCCTTATTTCAGTTAATGCATGATAATGCACGACCGCACACCGCAAGAGTTGTAAGACAGACTCTCGCCGCAGCTAACATCAATGTCCTGCCCTGGCCTGCTCAGTCGCCAGACTTGAACCCGATTGAGCATGCATGGGATAAGCTACAGAGAAGAGCTCTGCCGCATATGGAGGGTATCCAATCGCAAGAAGACCTTTTTTTGTTGTTGCAACGAACATGGGCGGCCATTCCACAGCGTGATTTGGATGAACTCATTTTGAGTATGCCAAACCGACGTTTTTGTGTTGTTAGTGTTCGCGGTAGAAACACGGATTATTAATTGTTTAAGTTACCCAATAAAATTTTAAAGAAAACTGTTATTTCAGTCTTTTTTTCGAACTTTAATGTTAGTGGTTCAAATGTCAAAAATCCCTTTATTAGGAAAATGGCGAATTTCTTTATTAATGCAAAGGTGACTTGGTTTATCATTACTGTAGACAAACGAAAACACTTTATTTGATGAATCCTTAAAGAAAGTTTTAATTAATAAAAATCAGGAGAAAAGTTATTGCAAAAATATATGTTGATCCCTAGACACTTTTGATGTGTGTATTTATTTATTATAAAAGGAAATATGAATGTAAGAAAATCTTGATGACATGGTTACACAGTCTAATTTATAATGATTCATAATACTCCTGCAATGTATAACTTAGTTGTTAAATTAGAGTAATGTATACACACACATAATATGTAATGTTAAAGAAAATAATGATAAAGAAAATATCGACTCCAATAACTCAAAGGTCGCATTATGTCATAAAGCGGCTGCCTAAGCGACCTAAACCTATTAATCCTGCCTTTTCTACCGCTCTTCAGAAAGACCCAAGTCAGAGTGATTAGTGACGGTCAAAGTGTCCGGAGTTAGGTACCTGTCGCAATAGGGACTTTCACCCTAGCCCGAGATTAATCTTAGGGCGGTGAGTGCAGGATTAAGTTACTAACTTATTTTAATGTCTACGAGTAGTAAGGTGATCCTGTGTTATGTAGTCGTGAGGCGTTGCAGAGGTTCTAGGGATAGGTTCTGGGATTCATATTATTATCTTATCTAAGACTAAAGATATAATTGGTTAAGTGTTTGATGATTTTTTGTAAAAAGTTGCATTTGCAGACTACAGAGTGATTTATTGAAACCAATAAATAATAAATAAATAAATAAATATCTGGGACCATTCACACCAAGATCATCTGACCCCAAACTAAGCAGAGCTTGTAATATGGGCGTCATTGACTGATAAACATACTTAAATAGATATTAACACCCAGACACACAACAAATACAAAATGTTCGTCACACAAATATTTGTCATGGGTGGGGATCGAACCCACGACCTCCGGCGCTAAAGGCAGGATCGCTGCTATTGCGCCAACAGGCCAGTCAATAAAAAATATCGCATATTTATACCTATTTATGATGTAGAAACTAATTAAGTTTTAAAATATCCTTAAAATTATAGTATATATTTTTTTGTAATAACTTAATAAAGTAATTAAAACAGTTATAGAATTTCAAAACAGTTACCGATGTTTTGTACATTTATAATCTATTTTCTATTTTTTATTTTCAATACGATACTGAAAACGAAAAAAACATTTTCCTCTATTTATCTGTCTTCTATAATATCTACTAAATGAATTACATAAAAGTAAAATTAAAAATTTTAAAAACCCCCGACACAAAAAATAAACTCCAAAAACTAACAAATAATATTTTAAATTCACATGTAAAAGGTAAGTTCCAATATTTTTATTTTCCAAGTGTCGCGTCGCGTATGGGGACCGCTCAAGTTTATGAAGTATTTTTCCAACAACAGTTTTATTATTAGTCAGATCCCCTCATCAACTATTAAAGACCTGATGATCTTCAAACAGCTGATCAGGTCATGGTTACCTTACCATATACTTTCGGTACCAAATTTCGAATTGATCTGGCATAAGGAAGTTAGTCATATCCCCTCATCAACTAGAAAAGACCTGATGATCTTCAAACGGCTGAACAGATTTTCATGAAACATGGCTAAGAACACTCGGGATAAAATTATCTATGACACAAAAAAAAACTAAACGAAAATCGGTTCATCCGTTTGGGAGCTACGATACCACAGACAGATACACAGATACACAGACACGTTAAACTTATAACACCCCTCTTTTTGCGTCGGGGGTTAAAAAATACTTTCAACACGTGGATTAGTCGCTGTCAAAAACTAGTACAGAGAAAATATATTATATATATCTCTGTAGCGATAAGACCGCCTAAATTGTACTGTACATAATATTTACTTTTTTGTTTTTACGTGCTGTAAGTATTTGTTTGTGCAATAAAGATTATTTATCTTATCTTATCTTATCTATCTTACTACGCCAACGCGTTAAGCCTCTTCCTTTTTACATTTACGATTTTCAACAGGCTTTCTAGTTTTCTGTACCCTTTTTTAGATTACGAGATAGTTCGCCAAAGCACACCCAATCACCTGTCGACGTGATGGATGACGCCTTATGTGCCTATGACAGGTACCGGCTTTACACGTGCCGTTAAGTACAGTCAGCTAAAGCCAAAGTCTAAACATATATCAAAATAGTCCTTACGTCTGGATGAATACCCCGCGAACCACGTTTTTGATGCTTACTGTGATGTCACGAGCTAAAGACTACCTGTATGTCCACCATGAGTTTTCGTCACGAAAACGTTGCGGTATGCCAATTTTTGGTTCCATTTTCAAATACAAGGGGCGCTGCACCGTAATCCTGACAAAAACGCTAACGCAGTTTACGCGGGCCCTAGCGGCTGTCATTGGTGTAAACTCATGGTGGACATACTGACCATTGACGGGACGCAGCGAAGCGGAGCGAGGAGGTAATGTCATTTAACAAATCAGGCTTAGCTTTGAGCCATCTTATTGGTAAAAATTGACAAAACTCTGCTGCATCGCTCCGCGTCAATACACAGACATCCTTAGAGAAAAAAATGGTAAATGTAAAATTACTTGCTTATAACATCACTTAATAAAGCAGCTTCGAAGGTATTGCTCTTCCTTTTCACAAGCGGGTACACTCACTTACGTCGTCTATTAAATCGTATCGAATCATACTAGCGACAGAATTTAACGATCCTGATTGGTGAATGGTTGACTTAGAGCCAATTTTTGAGACCACCAATTTGTCATGCTATGGCTTGCTAAGAAATTTTTTTTAGAATACTTAGTTTTAGAATGAAGCTTTTCCAAACAGTACAACCACGGCATTTGAAAAAATATCATGTTTCTCTCTTAAGTTATGATGAGATTGAAATCAAGGACCTACAAACTAAAATTCGATACCTGTAAACAATTGCAGAAGTATTACCGTGCTGATAGATTCAAACATAAACTTGTATTAAGGTCGGTTTAGACCAAACGAACAAATGCTTATTCTAGCTCATTGCAGTGTGGATAGAATGAGCATTCGCTCGTTTGGACTACCTTTAGACTTAGAGCATCAAGCAATCGCCGTTTTTAAACTTACTCGAACCATATTGCAAACATAAAGCTTGTACAACTTGATTTTTAAAAACCAATCAATAACGTTACATTACCTGGAAATGTTTTTAGTAAACTGAGTAATTGCCTGTTTTGTATCATTCGTTGAAACGTTTCATTACAATGTACTGCTCTAGCAAAAGCTTTAGTCTATACCCACCTTTACACAGAATCCAGCGGGCAACATAAAACATACAAAGCATAAATTTCCTCAGTCTATAAACATTGGTAGGTGAAGCATTAGAGAAAATATGCTGGGTCTCCCTGTACCGATCAATCTTAAAACTTTATGGGGGTAACAGCTTTTTATTCCACCTTTAGGAGCAAAGTGAGGATTCGTGTTGCGATCTAACTTGGGATGATACTTACCTGTATTTTATTTTGTAAAAATATTTAGAGTATGACGAGTTTTAACGTTAAAATACTGCAGTATAATTCGTTCGCGTGGACTTAGCTTATAAAAAATTTTACCCCATATTTCAGTATTAAGCTTTCTTACAAGTTTTAAAGTATAAGTTCACAAAGTCCTTAAATTATCCATTTACTCAATAATAGTGTTCGAGGTATGTTAAAACATACAAACAGACAGACACCAATTGTAAAAAAATCGCATTCATATTCGTTTATAGTTTTTAAATACAGCAAGTAAGTACTTAATTAAATACTTATCGTAATTACTTGCTTAGCAGCGGTAGGCTCACTTTCTCGGAGTATTTTGTTCCTTAGGCTTGTTGAGGTCTAGGCAACCCTGGTAACGTTATGGTAACAATACTAGACAGACCCATTTTGTCACATACAGCAACAGGTTCTCAGCTATTAACCTCGGCTCTCGGCAGCTAAATGCATATTGATGTCATTACTGCTAGAGCCTTCCGCATGTTGGGATTCGTTATGAGAACTGGTAGGGATTTTAAAGACTGTACGACTTTAATTATCTTATATAATGCTTTTGTTCGTTCTATCTTGGAATATGCGTCAGCAGTCTGGAGCCCTCAATATTCTAAATACATAAATGCTATAGAAGCTATTCAGAATAAATTCATTAAATACCTCAACTATAGGATGAGTATTGGGAGGAATGACTTCAGCCAAAACGTCGTTCCGTTATCGAAACGCCGTGTTGAAAGAGATCAGGTCTTTTTATTCAAACTTTTAGCTAATTTGATAGACTCTCCATATCTTTTGGGAAATATATCTTTCCGATGCCCCCGGATAAATGCTAGACATCACCGCCTTTTCCATGTGCCTTTAGTAAAGACTAATTATGCTCGCAATACATTTTTGCTTCGTGCTTGTCGAAGTTATAATGCTATTTTCCAAGGTGTAGACTTATTTAATGTTTCGTTGTATGGATTCAAAAAACAAATTAAAGATATTTGTGTTCCATCATAGCTTTCAGTTTTGCATGTAACTGATAATCTTAGTTTTATGTTGTTATTCTCAGATATATATATATTTGTTTAATTTATAGTTAGTAAGTTCCAGTTTGCTCACATTATGTTAAATAATACCAGTGGAAACTTTATTGGTTTAACTTAGATATTTATGTTAAGTTTGTTCTGATATATAACAACTGTCTGTTTCCCAAATAAATAAATAAATAAATAAATAAATAAACCTCATTTCAAATGATCACGCTATTATTCCGGACAGCGTAATCCACATGAAATTCCCTTACACTAAAAAAACTCTTTTGACCTGAAAACAAATTACTTTGCTTGGCTGTGTTAACACTAGTTGTTTTTATTACTTTGATTCTAGTTTTTGTTAAAAACATCCTTTTTGCGATGGCAGCTTGTCTGTTGGCACTATCACGAATTCTGTGAAACGTTTGATTTTCAACCAAAACCCGCGAATTCCGTTTCTATTTAGTCGAACGGACTATTCGGGAATCGCATGGACAATATTGCATAAACTATGCAGTTTTTCTACTAATATTTGCTTCGGGGTCACTGGCGCCGTGGTAATAGCGGAACGTCAACGATCTAATTATGAGCACGACACGTCAGGAATGGGATAGGCGACCATCCCAACCGATATTTAGCCATGTATTTACAGTCATTCCCGTGCTTCAGAAGGCACGTTAAGCAGTTTGTCATGGCTTGTATCGCTAGATGGCGTTATACGATAAGACTAGTCTGAAGAATTGAAAACATCTTAGTGAGGCTTACATGGGAACACCTGTCCAAGAATCCGCATCGAGCCCACGTGGTCGGCGATTTTTTTATTATGCGAACAGCAAATGAGTGGAACTCGCTGCCCGCGCAAGTTTTTCGAACAATACAACCTGGATCTCTTCAAGGCAAGAGTGAAAGGACGCTTACTGGGCAGTCATTTTCCATCATAGACCACATCGTCACTAAACACCAATTGCGACTGCGATCAAATGACAGCCTAGTCTATATAAAAATTGAAAAACGCATTAGTACATACACGTTTGTACTCGCATAAGGTGGTCCTCATAGTCAAACTTAAGTTTGTGCCTCGCACTGGGGATGTAAATGGTGTTTTTAATAATGTAATTATCTTATGAAATAAATACATATACTCACGACTATATCTCAAAGGGTTGTGGCGGAACACTCTGAAGCTCACTTCCAGCAAGCTTATTAGACCCCAACGTGATAGGTGGCGAGCCTTCAGCCGTTATCCGGTGTTTTCCATCACCAGAGTTAATCGCGAATTTACCAATGAACGGAAAGATCGTTCTGCCCAGATGTAAATTCAAGACCAAAATGGTTCCGACCTGAAGTCCTCAACACCTACAGACCACGACTCTCTCCACGTCATCTTTAATCAAAGGCCACTAAAAAAACCGCATAATACGGTGCCTTTCTTAACCGCATGTTATTTATGATAGGTTTTTATATTCCTATTCTTCTACTGCATTATTGCCATAGATTACCAGTTGGTGGAATGAAACATCATCCCTTATTAACACATTTCGTCAGCCATAATATTCTACTGCGGCCTTTTGTCAGACAAAATTCACACATCGACGCTCCGATAAGGGATGTAACAAATACGTCCAGGGCATTTTGGGATTCAATAAAATAACAACAAAACCACATGATAAACATACGGAACAGAGACAAAGCACAAGATAAAGATCGGACAGAAAGGCCGCTCTCACCTTTCCCCAGTATGATTACCTAAACTTGCCTGACCGCCTAGGGTTACTAAGTCTATATCCGGATTTTTAAAATGAAGTAGGCAAGTTATACCTACTTGACAGAACCCGTTAAAAACAAAAATCATGAGTGAAAAATTACACCAAGTTCGACAAAACCAAAAACACTCGCGACAGTGCGACTGACCGCGTGACCGATTGAATCTCACCGAGCTCTCTGTGGCTGTACTTATGCGTGATCAAAATGGCGGTTTGTTCTAAGTGGAATATCTGTCCGGGGCAATATTATTTTAATTTTATTAATAATAAAAGTTAAATTCAAATTCTGTTCATGCACACACGCGTAGTAGTGTACGTGTCACACACAGTCGCTTGTGTGAAGCTTTGCATCAGTTCCGTTTATATAGTCATATGATATAACTAGGCAGTAAAAATAACGGCGGTAAACAGGCTGGCTCTTTTATGAACGGAGCATTTCTTTAAACGCAAGCTCATAATTAAAGTATACTCGAAATGACCCCTTAAAAATAAATTCACGCTAATGGCGCTCGCTCAGATTCTAAAATGACTATGAAAGTTGAGCGGCTTTAGCAAATTAAGTCTGTTGCTTAATTTTAACTGACTTGTTACCTGAAATTCAGGTTTAAGGGTGCTCAATCATGAGTTATGTTTTGAGGATTTAGACTACACTATTTTGAGGTAGAAAAGCTATGAAACGTCGATTTTTCACCCTAATGTCAAGGATCGCTAATTTTCTGACAAAAAAAACATTAAAACTCAATATCACCGAGCGAAACTGGGTAAAGGAGATCATAACAAAACCCCTAGAGTAAAATTTCGGAAAAATGCAAATCTATTCAATCAATTATTAGTTAAGTACCAAAAGACATCAAGTCTTGACCACGTTCTGACATCCTAACATTTGGAATTTCATAAATTCAAATAATAATTTGCTTTCTTTCTATTTTATCATCAGCGAACGAAGACACAGAACCATTTCTATCAGAGCCCGACTTTCGCTTCGCCCGGATTTTATCTGAGAATTGCCCATTTATTGCTATAAGATCGGCGTTTCAGATAGTTTCTTCTTTTTCCCAAATATGTCGATATAAAAATTGTCCTTGGTTCAAATGAAATTTCTCTTTCGGATGATTTGGTTCCGACTTTTTGTGTGCGATATGAAAAGATTTCTGTAAAAAACGAATTATAGGTACATGATTGAGGTTATGGATCGGCAGAACAATTTCATTTCTGTTGCTAGTAATGATACCTTCTGCTTGTGAGTTCGTTGGACTTACTTCTTTTAACTTTTACTGGAGTATTAAGTTATGTCTTATGAAATAGGAATACATTCGGTAAGGCAGTCTATCCAATTGTATCTGTCAGATGCTTCAAATTATCAAACAGACAAGGTCTTGTATAGGTAAACTTTCTAAAGTTGACAATATTTTTAGAAATAGATAAGTACGATGACACACTTACCTTTCTTTTAATGGACTGATCCATTAAAAGATCGGTCCACGGTAGGTAGGAAGTGGATAAATAGGCCTTTTCCCTAAAGTGGGCTAAGTTAAACTACTCGTAGATTCTACCTAACAGACAACAGGTGGAAAGGACTTATATGTGATGCCCGAAAGAGAAAGATAAATAGTTAGAAGCAGCAAAATTGTCTTTTTTTTTCTACGTGGCATGCATTGTTAGCCGCTGATGGCTTTGACAATTTCACCGGACAAGTGGGTGAGCGGAAGGCTCTCAACCCTAATATTTAAGTAACGTGCCTAAGGGCGCCCCAAGGGTGGACACGAACCTCGGCTTAAGGCGTTACTGGGAGATGGCAAACGCACATAGGTTTCAGGAGAGAAGCGACCCGGTACGTGCTGGTTACGCAAATCTAAATATGACTGGGGTCGCGGCGCGCGTCCACGCCGGCGTGGACGATAGATCGGTCAGGTGGAGTGTTGGTTTTGTGCGAGTTGTCTGGCGGTGGCAATGGCTAGCGTGATAACATTGTCCGGTTCGGTAAGTGCGTGCAGCCTAGGGCGGCATGTCTTACGAATGGTGCTGGGGTCGGGCGTTACCTGCCTCCACTACCAAGGGATTGGGGTGGGTCTGAGTAGAGTCGAAAAAAAATTGAGGACAATTACTTGAGATGCTGCGAGATGGTCGGCAGACACTAAGTCAATGTGGCGATTTTCGCATGCTAGCTTTACGCATGAACCTATTCTGCAGGGCCTGTAACCTATGGATTGTTGACATGGGCAAAAACGAGACTAGCGTAGGTCATGATGGGGCGGATGCAAGACGTGTAGAGACTCACCTTATTTCTAAGGGTCAACTTACTACGCTTGTTAATGAGATAGTGGAGACGGCCTAACACAAAGGCGGCGCGATCTCTTACTATTTTGATGTGGGCTCGAAAGGTCAAACCACAATCAAGGTGAACGCCTAGGTAACGGAGCAAAATTGACGTTAATTCTCAAAACGTATTATTAATAAATTTCCGGGTTCACAATTGAAACATAGCTATGTTGATTTAACAAGATACGAAAATGTATGATTTAAATGATACGAGTAATTTCATGTAATTTGACGCCGGGCGGACCATCAAATGTATATTTTATTTTTATTTTGTAATGTGCTTAGCGACAGGCCGATTGCCCCCTTCTGCGGCACTGGGTACAAGCGCAAACGCGTGGTCCCGGTGCCCCAAAGGGTGGAAAGATACATGAACTGTTTTTTTTTTTATAAATCTGAATTTAATTAAAAGATTGTTATGTTATTAATTAAAGAGAATACGTTTAACGTAGTTCTTAAATAATTAATATCTAACAGTAGTATAATACTAATCTAATCTCTCTCTCCTATTTAAGCAATCGTTCTTTTTGTGTTGTAGTAAACGGATCGCAATCCGCCAGTCATGCAATAACTTCAGGAGTTCCTCAAGGCTCACATTTGGGTCCAATTTTATTTACCTTGTTTATAAATGATGTTCCCCGGTGTTTTCGTTTCTCAGAGGTGTTCATGTATGCCGATGACTTAAAGTTTGGCCGTAAAATTGAGAATCAAAAAGATGGAGAACTACTCCAGGCTGTATAGAAAAATATTTTTAACAAATTTTTGAACTTTTGGTTAAAATGAAATACTCGTACCTATGCTATTTGACTTTTGATTATTAAGAAATTTTAAGATGCTCGTTTTTCATATCTAAAGATAGCATAGTGAAGGACGCGGTTTGATTCCCGCTCGGGATGATCAAGGTCCGAAATTTAATTTTTCCTTCTTTCCTATCTTTAGATATGAAAAACAAGCATTGTCAAACGCTAAAAAAATAAAAAGTAACAAGTAATGTTTGTCCTAAATGATCGAACCCACGACCTTCGGCGCTAAACGCCAATGGGTCAGTTACAATGGCATTACATTGTACTCGTCTTTGAAAGTAACACACAACATCCGGCTCTTAAATAAAATTTGATCTTGTCCCGTAAAGTGACAGTTAATTTAAGCAATCGAGGTTAACTTAACCCAAACCAACCCAAAAATGTCATAGCATCTAATTAACTTTTATTAAAGCATAGGAATATTTTCTCGTTCAATTTCCCCGAAAATAAATATTCCCAAAGATAAATTCTTACCACAAACCCGAAAAATAAACAAAGTTACCACTTAAATTACATCAAAAGGAAAAAATGTTAATGTTATTGTGGACAATTTACCAGACCCTTGTGCATTTTAAGTATTTTTCAGCTTTAACGACCTTTTCAGTTTATTTATTCGACCTCAGAGCTAACCTGGCATCGCATTCGCAACACAGATATATACCGGGTGGCTCTTTTTAGCGTAAGGAAAATTATATTGCAAACAAAATGAGTGAAGTAGAAACTTAAACTGAGGGTAAAGGTTCTTTTTTCATTGTTATTACGTTTTATATTAAGTATGACAAAAATAATACGAAATTCTGTATGATTCATTTCTAATGCCTTATACGAGAGGAAGTCAAAAAACCGCGGAATGAGGGGTATGGTGGGGGGAAACTAGCTCCAGCTTTTTAACATACTTTCTCTGCCCTGGCCTCTAGCGTAAAGAGAAACAAGGAACTGCCTGTTATTTCATTATATTTATTGTGCATATATTATTTCATATCATTGTTTTAATTCATTCAATTTTCACAATATGTATTAAATTAATGACGACCAAGTAAGTTAGGAATAGCAATTTATTTTCTTTACCGTGAAAAAATCACCTGGTATATTTCGACATGTACTCGTACAACCCAATAACCGTATACAGGCTGAACAGGTCCCTTGGCCACTCTTCCTCTGCGAAACAAGTTTACAGGGTGGAAACGGGCGCCATTTTGCAAGAAATCGCGTTAAAAATTCATTGAACCAACGTGTTTAGATGCTCTAACATAGTTCGTCCAGTGGTAGTTTCAAGTGATAGTTTCAAGTGATACTTTGTGCCTTAGCCTACAATCACTAGTGAATATGAAATGATTCGAAATTGGAAGTACGCACTAAAAGTGATTAATGCTAGCATTGCTACCAACGACTTAAGATTATTGTCTATATTTATTCATCTCAGCTCTAGCTCGCGAAATTACCTAAATGAGAGGTATATTCATCAAAATTCCAATTTTGCTAGCTTTGACTAGTATTATCAATATGCTAGTATGCTCAATATCAATTTTCCTATTTGTCCTCGAAAATTTACAATAAAATAAATAAAACACTAAAAATATATTCACTTACCTCAAGAGAATGTAAAAAAGTACTTACCGAATGGCTGAAACATTTAGACTATAATGAAGCTGAAAGTATTCTGAAAATATGTTGCTACTTCACACACACTGTCACACACACACTGACACACACAAACAAATACACACGCGCACACACACTCTCAAACACTCTCAAACTTTTTGGTTGTTAAGACTTTGTTCACAAAATGTGAAACGATCATAAATCGTTTCTTTTTTCCTGTATAAAAAGCTGTCATTAAATGTTTTTAGAATAAGGTCAATTAGTTTTGACAACTTAGCTAAGGAAGAGTGGCTTCCTCTGACACAGGTGCTGTACTTGATAGAGGAAGTCAACACCAGAATTGTAAACCTTAATTGAACAGAATAAACGTTTTAATATTATTATTATTTGGATGATTATTTATCTCCACTTTAATTAGTGGGAGGAAAATCTGAAATGCGGGTCTCAACCAAGCATAACAGTTCCATAAGATGCTGTCTCGGGTGAGAGGAACTTCCTAGTTATTCTGCAAGTATTTAGAATAACGGCATTATTATCATTATCACTCAGATCTGCTTTTGCTGTTGAAGCTCTGCTTAGTTTCAAGTCAAATTATATCATGTAGAAATGCTACAGAGATTAACTTAATATTTGTTTGATTTATGACTGGTCTGTTGGCATGAAGGTAGAGGTTTCGCTTATAGCACTAAAAGTCTTTGGTTTGATCCATAACCAGGACAAAAATTTATGTGACGAACATTTGTGTTTGAATCATATGCTGTTCCCATCATCATCATCCGTGCAGTATATCCCGGTTGTGAACCCACACCAGTGTGTGGGGTCCCAGGGTCCGCCTTTCTTATTTTTTTGGCCCACTTCGCGCGGTCTTGTGCATCCTCAGTGGTGAGTCTGTCATCCTTGACGACGTCGAGCCACCGCTTCTTGGGTCGATCTCTTCTACCGGTACCTGGTGGTGGCGGCATGGCCAGACATTTGTTGCCCACGTAGTTTGCTGATCTCTGTGAGACATGACCATACCAACGAAGGCGGCACTCCTGCAGCTTGTCTGCGATGTCACGAACACGAAGGCTGCCACTATTGTAGGTGTTCCGCACGCGATCTTTGTGTGAGACCCCACACATCCACCGCAGCATCTTCATTTCCGTGACGCGCAGCTCCTGCTTGTGTCGCTCTAGTAACGGCCATGATTCACTGCCATATAAAAGGACAGGCCTAATGATGGTTTTAAAGACCTGCCCCTTCAGTTCGATCGGCATTTTGGGGTCACAAATGACACCAGTCACCTCACGCCATTTGGCCCAAGCCGCGGAAACTCGGGCTTTGACGTCGTTATCGATGTCCCAGGACGCGCTTAAAACAGATCCCAAGTATTTGACACGGTCCGTGCGCTCGCCACGTCATCGCCTATGCGGACGGACTGGGGATCTGTGTTGTTGCTGGCCATGTACTCCGTCTTCGCTACATTAAGTAATGCTGTTATTGTCCATAAAGTAGTAGTAATTAGCTCATATACTGTCCCACTGCTGAGCAAAGGCCTTCATCATTGAGATCAAGTCTTCGCTACAATGGATGTGTATTGGGTTAATCACCACATTTGCCAAATGCAGGTTGGTGATCACTAATCACAAACCCTTGCTATTTGCCGAAAAATCCGAAAACACACTTTGCCCGACCTAGGAATTCAACCCGGGGCCTCCGGGTTTTGGCTCGAGCTCTGAAACCACTCGGTCAAAGAGGCGTTGAGTAAGCATGTATTTAAAAATATCTAAATAGCCATGTCTATCAGACCCATAGCAGCTTAAAGCTTTGCATAGTTTGGGGTCAGATGATCTGGGTGTAAGGAGTCTCAGATATTTGTAAATTTTCTAGTTGGTGGTTATTTCAGAAAAAATATCTCATCCTTATTCCTTTAATAAAGAAACACAACATATTTTATGCCATGAATGACTCCAGAAAGTCGACGAAGCGAGTAATATCGGTCCACTCATTTTGTGGACTTCCGCGACATTTGAAACTGGCAGTTTAGGTAGAACGCTTGAGCGGTAACATTGTACTGTAAATTGTAATGCCCTGCGTGTAGCATTTACCTCTGATTAGGGATAGCAATTAAAATTGTAGGGATTTTAATAACTCTGCAGAAAAATCGCAAAATTATTTCATATCAACATAATGAATTTTATATATTTGTATGAAAATGCTAGTAGTGGAGGTGATTAACAAGAAAAAATCTCTTAAGGGGGTCAGAAACTGATAGTCAACAACATATTGAGCGTTTTCTGAACTTTATGACTAGTGGCCAAAAAAAATCTACTCAAGTACGGGCTGATATCTGGTTAATGTTCAATTCGGACCCCATTTTTTGAATGGGTCTTTTCCTGTATGTAGATACTACTGTAATACAGAAGGTGCCATAACCACTATTAAGGGGAAAATAAGAAATGTTCATTATTCCTTTGATTATTTTAGCATTTTACAGTGCGTTTTAGTATCCTAAACATAGAAAACTAGAAAAAAACGAATTTTGGACCTCGAGGTCATGATCGAAGGTCAAACCCGCGTCTCCCACAATCCGGTTGTGTGCTCGGGAGGGTAGATTGTGGAAGACGTGGTCATCAAGGTCCGAAATTCGATTTCATTAAATAAGAAATTTGCACTCCAATTTTAGTATTTTTATATTAGAAATACGCAGTTAAGTTTTGTTTTAAAACCTAAAAAATGAAAGTTACGAAACCTTGTATTTTTTTATCTAATCACTGACATGTTATTTTTCGATCCGTTCATAATCAATAAATATATTTTTTCTCTCAGCGACCAGCCCTGTTAAAAGCAGTCGTGCTTAGCAATACCTCTCTTCATTATTAGCCCGATGTCAGAACCACTTGGGCTTCCCTGAGCGGTTCCAGTGAGTTGTCTCTTTTGTTCGTAGGTAGTTTGTTCTTGTGTTGCGTGTTTTTTGGCACGTGGCCCAATATAGCGAGTATGAAACATACAATAATACTTAAGGATATGAATTTACATCGTGAGCATTAAAATACTTGAGAAAAGTACATTTAACAATTTGTAAGCGTTGAAAATCACGTAAATGTAGCTACAACATGCATGTTTTTACCTTAAACAAGGACTTTTATTTACACCAGCTATAATTACCCGATATTTACACATTCTCCACATGGCTAATTGACATGAGTAGTCTAGTAAGTAGTATTAGGTTTGAATAATTACATATAGAAACCAAGTCCGCGCGCCCATTTTGAAGCACCTTAATTGGAGCCATAAATGGCTCCAGACGGACCGATTTGTAGTGTTCATTACAGCTCCGCAATGTTCAATTTCAAAGCGCGCCGTACGTCAGCAAGTAATCGTCACCCATGTGTGGATCGGATTAGTGCTTCATTTTTGACGGGGCGGTTGTATGAGGACTATCGTTGTATATTTGACGGCAAGATTGGCGTAGTGCGCAGTAGCACGGTTTCTCGCCTCGAATGCCGCAGTCCCCGGGTTCGATTCCCGATCGGGTCAATTCAGGAAACGATTTTTTCTAAATTGCCTCGGGTCTGGGTGTGGTGCGAGACGCCCCTGGCTTAATTCCTTGTCTGGTACCTCGTAATACAGGGATATTTATCCCTCCTACGAGACCATGACGAGAGGGTGTGGCACATATTTATATTTATATGTTATTATTCTAAGTGTATTAGAGATATTAAAAGGTCACTCGATGTCAGGAAAGCCAGTGGCCCTGATGGAATCCCAGCTGTGGTGCTGAAGAAATGTGCAGCGGAGTTGTCTCCAGTGTTCACTAGCCTGTATCGCCTCTCCTACAATTCGGGTCTTGTGCCGCTGTCTTGGAGGGAGGCGAACGTTCAACCAGTTCCCAAAAAAGGGGACCGGTCTGACCCTGCTAATTACCGTCCAATAGCCGTAACCTCAGTTTTAGCTAAAGTGTTTGATCGGATCATAAACACGCAGCTCATCCGCTACCTAGAGGATCACTCTCTCATTCACGACCGTCAGTACGGCTTCCGACCAAAACGGTCTACGGGTGATCTTCTTGCGTACGTAACACACATCTGGGGGGAGGCTATGGACAAGCATGGGGAATTCTTTGGCCGTCAGCCTTGACATTGCCAAAGCTTTCGACCGTGTATGGCATCGTTCGCTTCTTTCCAATCTTCCGGCATATGGTCTGCCACCTCGCCTATGCGACTGGGTCGCCGGATTTCTGGAGGGACGTAGAATTCGTGTCCTTTGCGATGGTAAAAATCACGCTTTCTCCAGATTAATGCCGGAGTGCCGCAGAGCTCCGTCTTGTCGCCGACGTTGTTTCTTCTGCATATCAATGACATGTTATCTCTTGGTAATATTCATTGCTATGCGAATGATAGCACGGTCCACGCGCGTTATTTCGAGCGCCCTGGGGCAAAGCAGACTGACATCGAGGAGAAGAGGCGAAGTCTTGTTGTTGAGCTTGACGGAGTGTTGGACCGCATTTCAGAATGGGGTGCATGCAATCTTGTCGAGTTCAATGCCAAGAAAACGCAGGTGTGTGCATTCACAGCAAAGGCGTCGCCTTTCCTTTCCCATCCCACTCTTCAGAGCACCCCACTACCGATTAAGGATAGCCTAAACATCCTTGGCATGGATGTTCGTAGCAACCTAAACCAGCGGGACTACATTGAGAGCGTCATTAGAACTGCATCCCGTAAACTCGGAGTCCTGAACAGAGTGAGACGATTCTTCACGCCTAAGCAGCTCTGTCTCTTGTATAAGACACAAGTTCGCTCGTGTGTGGAATACTGCTCTCATCTCTGGGACGGTTCCGCTAAGTACCTACTCGAAGCTCTTGACAGGTTGCAGCGGCGTGCTATCCGTATTATTGGAAACCCAGAGGCAACTTTGACCCTTGAGCCTCTCCAACTGCGTAGAGACATTGCCAGGCTAAGTGTTCTCTATCGCTTCTACAATGAAGAATGCTCTGGCGAGTTATTCCAGCTTATCCCACCCTCACCTTTCCACTCCCGTACCACGCGTGCTGGACTACGGCGTCACCCACACACAATTCAACATTTGTTGGCCCGAACTAAAAGGTTCGGTGACTCGTTTCTTTGTCGTACCATCCAGACGTGGAACGCTCTTCCAGCACATGTGTTTCCTTCCTCTTATAGTCCCGGGTTCTTCAAGCGGGGCGTGAAAAAGCATTTCTGCAGGCCTTCAAGGTGAGGATGGCCAGCCCAGTGATTCGTTTGAATGACTGGGCTTGTCAACCTCATATCTGGACCTCACGACCGCTTTCCATCAGGTGGAGTGAGGTCATCTTGACGGGCAATATATTAAAAAAAAAAAAAAAAATACCTAAGTCAGTTGTCAGTGATAAGTACCGGTTTCTGTGCAATAACTGGTTTATGAACTAACTTTATTTATTTTATTTTATACCTAATTTATGTGGACAACTTTACATGGGTGAAACTAATATTAGAAAGAGTCTTTATTTATTTATTTATATATTTACAATGTAAACTTACAGCTATGCAGCCAACACGCTTACATTTTATACAATACAAAAAGAGAAAAACAATAAAATATTAGTCTAAACAAATATCTAGGATTTCAATTCTTATTTTTCAAAAGTATCTATACCTAATATTGAAATGTAAGATAACTATAAAACCGTATGAATTTATTATGCTCTATTTATTGGAAGACTAAAATTGATATACTATTCTCACTTTATGATGATATTCCTGACAGTTCTCATTGTTCCGTGTCACACATACTATTTTATCTAAATAAAAAGAAACTGGCAAAAGAAAATGTTATAAACTATTTTCCTTTCGAATCTTATCAAGCAAATTATTGTTATTATAATTAACTGTTAATAAATGAAGTAAATGAAATGATTTTAATATATCTTTACAGCGCCTGATACGTGAAAAGGAACGCCATTAAATAGTGTATTGACACTACTGAATCGACAAAAAAATCGATGAATAGGAGCGACCATTTTGTAATCACGTCATTCGAATTATTATTGCGTCTGTCTTGTGTGCTATTTTTTAACTATTATTTTCGAAATACCGTGTTTTATTCTATAAATTATTAGCCATAACCCGTTTATTAAGAATTTATTTAAAAATCAAAAATTGGTAAATCCGATTCCATATCCTTTGCCAACACGATTAGATTACATTCGTTAGGTACATCACTATAATTTACAATTATGAACTGTTAGGGAAATCATCTCATCATACAGCGAAAGTAGTATAGTATCAAATACTTACTACCAAATTTTAGCCTTTTTACTTATGAACTAATTTTATTGTTCACCAGTTTTCATATAACGTTTAGTTCTCTCTCTAATTGGAATTAAAATGGAGAATCGTTCCATTTAATTGAATTCCCTTGTTTTTGCCTAAATAAGCATTGACGAGGAAAGTTTAATTAAAAGATAGCGGGAAAAACAAATTAGCACTAAGGTGTTTACACGAAGAGAATAAATGCTTACACCGATTGTATAATATAATATAAAATAATATTTTGAAATGAAATGAATTTATTTTTTAACTATGGGGACATTCAGTTGCTAATTATTATTACTAATTAGTTTTCAAATATTATTATGAGCTGTTTGTTTAATTTAATTTTGTGATGAAAGCATGCTATGTTTAAAAATGTGGTTTTAACTGTCTACCATTTGTTGTGCTGTTGACTGCCTACTGTTTTACTTTTTTTTTACTGATGCAAATCCACATTCAGATTTGTTTGCGGATGAATGGTCTAAGGTTGTGTTTTTGTGAGAGTATGTGAATGTGTGTATTAATTAGTGTCTGCTAATATTTGTGCTGTATCTTTAATTATTGTTAATTAAAGTAAAATAAATAAATAAATTATTAATTTAATAAATTAATTATTTGATTATAATTTTGCACGTCACCTTGTTTGACAAAACGTGAGCTATAATACTGTATCTTTATTGTGACCTGTACTACCATGTTTTAGGCGAATAAAGGAATCTGAATCTTAATCTGTATAGTACCAAACGTAAATGTATAGTGTATGACTTTGTAGGAAGAGCGAGGCTTTCCCAACACAAGTATCTTTTGATTACTTTCTGAGAAGCCCCGGCAATTTAATTGTTAAACATTTACTTCAATAAAAGACTTTTTAATTTTAATTTAATTTAATCTATAACGGCCCTAATAATACGTAACCTAGAACAGTATTTTTTTTATGTTAGAATAAACTATTTTTGTAGTTTCATTTTCAGGTCATTCACTGCATATTAATCTAAATTTAGCAGTCCTTGACATCCATAGTAAGAGTTCTGCCTAATTTGGGGCCAGATTTATTATTGTTTTTGTTTATTTTTATGTTTATGTGGGCGCAGACAGCAAATTTCTGGTAATCTAACTGGTCTGGTATCTGGTAATATCTTACTGCTACGTATATTGTTAGAAGATATTTCATATTTGATAAGAAATTATCACGGCATGTCAAATATATCGTCACGTGTAAAGGCCCTTGGAGAGAATTTAAAAAAATAATAACTTCCTCATGGCTTGTTTCATTACGGGAAACGGGTGGAAGGAATGCTTGAAGTAATCAGGCAGTTTTGTTTTAAAAATCATAAGACACGGAAAAATCTAGAAAATGTGGAGGTACCTACTACTATTGTTTTACGTTGTTTTGATTTAGTCAGTGAATATTTTGATTATTTGGCCAATTTTTATTCCACCAATTGTTTTCTTCAAACAATTTCTTGTGATAAGTTTTGGTATAATTTCCTTACAGATCATCAATTCAATTTACCCTACTAGAGTTTAAGTCTTATGTGACTCCCTTATGGGTTAATTTCCAAATGCAAGGAAGATTTTCATAGTTGAGCAGAATTGTAAACTTTAATATCCATAGCTTTCGTAGTTTTAATTTTTCCGTATAAAAGTATTTTTACTTTGCCACCTTCTTCAATGTTTTCGCATCGATAAAGATACTTTTTCATTAAAAAACATCACCCAACTTTTAAGCATATAAAATCACTTCACTTCTAAGGCTCGATCCCACTCTTATTATACCTTCGAAAAATAATATCCATTTGAGTATTTTTTCTGTTTACCAGAGTAAGCTAAAAGAGGGTAATATATTTAATTAACGGTCTCATAAAAGAAAATTGAAAACATTGTTGTCATTGGCCCTTAGAGTATATACAAAGCGTAAGCAATTTTTCAATCTACTCATAAAAACCAAAATATTGTTTTTTTTTTTGTTATTGTAACCAGAGTCATTTTAACATTAATAAAGAGTTTACATTACGGAACCCTTATGAAAGTAAACCTGAAAGAGGTATCTAGAAAAGTAAACACTAATTTTGGCCTAGCGCTATAATGTATACTTATTAACTATGTGAATGCTTCAATGGTATTATAACTAGACAAATTAGGGAAGTTCGTTGGAATTACAAGGGCTGTCTCGTGCCGAGATTTGATACCAACCCTTATTGCTGGTGAGCAAATAACCCTCGCAATATCTTAGGTATTAGTATGAGGGTCGTCATTAGTCACGGAAATGTAGGTAACTAAAATAGCAGCTGTCCGTGGTTTTCTCACACATAGAAATTGATATAGCGGTTATGTTGTGAAAATCCTTCAACCCGTACCGCGCCACTAGTACAACCGGTTCGCGTTTATTTGACCATATTATAATGTGAGGAGCACGAGGAAAGTGGGCCTGAAGATTTTCAATAACATTCAGCTTTCAGCTTATAATAACATTTTAAAATTCGTTAGGTAGATTTTCACTTTAAAACGAAAGATATAGATAATTGATAATTGACGACCGACTTGGTGTAATGGTTAAGAAGTTGGCTTCTACACCAGAGGTCGCGGGTTCGATCGCCGCACAGTACAAACATTTGTGTGCATGAACATGTCTGTTTGTACTGGTCTGGGTGTCGCCTATGTATAATAAGTATGTATTTACAAAAGAAAATGTATTTAAGTATGTTTATCCGTTGTCTAGTATCCCATAACACAAGCTTTAATTAGCTTACTTTGGGGCTAGATGGCGCTGTGTGGAATAATGTCCAGGGATATTTATTTATTTATTTATTTACTTATTTATGATCGTCTAAAATAAAACGTTCAAGTACAGTGAAACATTAAAAACATGAAGATTTTGCTGCTGGCAGGAAACAAAAAAAGCAAATCGTTGTCTGGGAAACTGTCACAGTTGACGAGCTGTAGTCCGAAGAAAGCCAATGTGATTTCAGTAGGCTTTAATTGATGTAAGCTTACTAACTGCATGCTATTATCGACATTTTGAACAAACTTTTATCATCTAAGAAAAAAGATGTGAAAAAAATATTTTCTTTTCTTTCAAAAATGGGATAGTAATTTGTCAGTGTCAACGCTTATAGCATCGTTTATATTTTTTTTTACAGGAGTCCTTATAGTTGTAAAATCGCGATTCGGACCGTGCGATCCGTGTCACTAAATTGACAGGTAAGTATGTTGGCCACTACAGGTGAGACCAAGAAGGCTAGAGACTAAGGAGAGATAACTCCCTGGAAAGGGTTGGACTGAATCCGTATCCCACAGTGACGCATGCGCATTACGCTTCTTTGCCGCGATCCTCGCGAAGTGTCAAAATTGGTCAACACAACCTCGAAAATGTCAAAAACAAAACATATCGGACGTTGTGTTTCGAATTGATGTAAAATGCAATTCAATTGGAAATTCATTGTTTTGGCAATCAATAATTATCAAAAATATTAGTTCGGAATAGAATCGAAGGCACTTTGTTTTTTCGTACGGGAATACTGATAAATTATGACGAATTAGAACTGAAACGTTTTGTTATAACAAGTTCTTCGCCCCATGGCGATTAATTGAAATTAGCAATTACTCTGGAGATAAAATCAACAACATTGCCATCATATGAATTAATTCTGTATCTTATCTTTCTTCACTTGGGAAACAACAAAAAACAACAACTGTCGCACGTGACACCGTTCAAAACAAAACCATGTGACCATGAAATGACAAATAGCTGCCGCTGCACATGCGCAATACAGCGTTTTGCCCGGCACAGAGTATACGACTTTCGGCCCTCGAAAGCTTACCCCCACTTCGGGAGTTATCTCTCCTTAGTCTCTAGCCTTCTTGGGTGAGACGGTAAAGATCGAAGGTCGCACGCACGCGTGTCTGTATCGAAACTATATTTTGATACAGACAGACACGCGTGCGTGCATTATACGCCCTAAAAGTCAAAACACACTTTACCACGGCGCGCCGTAAGCTCGCGGTCCCCTCGCTTACAGCGCGCGGGCGGCGAGTCGAGTTGTATGGTAGTGATTAGCGCTCGGACCGCCCGCCGTCCGCTTTGTCATATTGACATTTATTTAAAATATGTCATAGTACACACTATTTAATGCTTTAATTTGAATGGCAAATTAACTGTCGGGTTAGAGCGTGGCTCGACTTGCAGCCCGCGAGCACGCCGACCTACGCCGACATACGAGACGATGCCGATGCCGTGCTGTAACTGTGCCGTTGCGGTGCGGGTAGTGTGCTTTGACCTTTATACGCTTGGTGATTATGACGAAAAAGTTTGCCTTGAAATCTTAATCTGAATTTATGATCAAAAGGAGATATAAAATTTATTAAGAAAACCACTATTTTCGCCACCTATTTTTTAACAAAATAAATATCTAAAAGGCATAAAATTATATTATTCGATTTAACATTTGTGAACAAACGCTTCCATTTAGCAATTCCTCTAGGCGAAATATTAATTACATCTCTTTGACAATCTGAGGAACTTCTAAGTGCCCTTCTGAGTTTAGGGCTGCTTACGAAACTATGTAGTTAATAGATTGTTAAATATTAAATTTGCACTAAATCTTGAAATAAATTTAGCTTAAGTGCCAGGGTCAGATGTCTGGTTGATTTGTCACCGATTTCTAATTGTTTAAGTGTTTCTGAGATGAAAATAAAGGCATTTTCTACAGTGATATTAAACAACGAATAATTTTCCGTAATTATATGTATGTTTATTACTCTTTCACGGAGATAAAACTACTGAACGGGTTCAGATGAAACTTTACAGTAATAAAACTACATCACAATAACACAGGCTACAATTTGAAAAGATTTTTGTATGAAATTTAATTCACGCGAGCAAAGCCGCTTGCGGAAAACAAGTATTGTATAAGAACGTGCCTATGACACTTGCTACAATGTGGGTTTAAATTGGTAAAGAAATCTTTAAAATCAGTTTAATAGTTTTTGAGTTTATCCATTACAAACAAACAAGAAATCAAATATTTTATCTTCATAATATTACTAGCTGCCTCGACAGACTTCGTTCTGTCAAAAGTAATTGCACGTCGCGGCGTCGGTATAGCAGCACATCTCGCCCGCGTTTCTCCGACTTGATTTACATATACTAATAATTTTTACTGAATGTTTTGTTCAATCATAATAAAATATAGCCTATGTCACTCCCTGATAATGTAGCTTCAAAATCGGTAAAAAAAATTTAAAATCGGTTTAGTAGTTTCAGATGCTTTTCAGTACAAACATACTATACAAACAAACAATCAAATCTTTACTCTTTATTATATTACTCGTAGTATAGATATAGATAATGCAACTGTATTTTAAAGCTGTGTCCAATCATCATAAATAAATACAGTGACGTCAAAGGCCTTAGAGCAGCTTGATAATATGATTTTCTATCTATTTATTCCATCAACAGTAGGGTTAACATAGCCATCAATACACCTCTCATTCAGTTCGCGCCAAGTCTGCGTGTTGAAGTATGGCTCATACCACCTCATAGTAAGATGAAGCCCTACAGTCGAACTTCAATGGCTGTTTTTTCATAAAGTTACTATTTTAATTTAATGTCCAGAAGTTGTAAGCCCTATTCGGGCTCTCAACCATTGGAGTGAATCCACTTTAATACCAACTTTATTATTAATTTAAATCTTACTTGTAGGTCGCCGATTCTGCCTGAATAATACATCGTTATCGCGTTGACAGATTGGAAAATCACTTCGTTTACAGTCCAACCTCGTTAATTTTTAATTCAAAATCAATAGTTATTTCTACTCGTAGTACGTTTGACAGGCTAATTTGCTACGTGAATAGTTTTGCAAAATAAGCCTCTTTTTGTATATCTTTTATTCATTACTTATTAAGTAGTTTAGTAAATGAATAACTAAAGCAAATACTACTTCTGATTGCTTCTTGGGGGCGGGGTGCTTGTCCCAGGAGGGCATGCGGTCATATTTTGGTAACCCCTAAACATGACACTATGTTTAGGGGGTCGCTATGTTTAGCTTTTCGTGGGTCATTCAGATTTGCCGCTTCACGGTGCTGGAACGACCCGCCACCACCAGTACGCGACCCAAAAACAATTAACACATTCAGGCAAACCCTGAAAAGACATTTGATCAGCTGTCATACCATGGACAGTATTTTTGTTTTTTATATTACCCTTCGTTATTATGTATGTACCGTGGCCACTCCTCGTAATCTTAAGCACACTCAACATTAATGTTTGATTATTATTATTTTTTGTCACATTTGCGCTCACACTCAAGACACTTTCTCCACACATAGAATGCCCTTTATTATAAATTTATCTCACACGCACATACACAGACTACACGACGAACACTCAACAGGCTTTGCCAGAATACCAGCGTCTCTGCAGTCTCGTACTGAAGCGACACATGCTAAGGCAGGGTCCTGTTTAGCCCGTATTAATTTTAATCTAAACGAGACTTTTTGTTTTTAATTGTTAATTTTATTATTTTATTTTATTGTTTCTTTTATTAAGAGTCAATAAATGTTTTTTCTTTCTTTCTTAGTTTAACTGGTTATATTTTTATTTTATTAATTAGCACAACGAACAAGACGCTGTCTAAATTCGGAAGTCTAGAATCAGGGTTGTTATAACTCAACACAACTTTTTATCGGCGTATGTTTCTTAAAATATCTTTCACCTATGAACTTCTAGTCTGCATTACGAGTATCTTTTGACAAAGTACGTTTCCATGGCAGTCGTTCCGACAGCAATCGTTTTCCCTGAGTAATATTTTGACCCAATAATATAGGTCCCGACGCTTGATCGCTCTCGACTTTATCTTATCTTCGAAATAAAAGTAACAGCAAAAAAATTTGGATAAAAGTTGACGTCATCTAGATAAATTATTCTGAATTTTTTGCATTTTCGTATTAAACACTTGGTTCATAGACTTCTGCCTCTCTGCAGGACAATGGTTCCAAACTCTTATTTAGAATTTTACATTGCTCGTTTTTATACGAGTATATAGAGATAGAAACAAGCAAACAATATCTAATGTGTGTGTATCATTGTTTGTTTTGTGTTACAGGTAAGTACTTGTCTTAAAACATTGATGGAATAACGTTGGCTTGCAACGGAAAAATACACTAGAAAAAATCGATCGCTCCATTAAGATTTCGATAGCTAAGTGTATAATTTATTTATTTATTCTTAGTTTCACCTAACGAGTTACATTACAGTCAGTAGGCAAAAGCAGTTAATATACAGGCCAAACTAGAAATTGAACACACACACACCTTACCTTAAAGTTATTAAAAAAAATAGTGTTATATTGTATTCGTTTTCGTTAAAAATATGCAGATTATACATATTAAACGTTTATGTGTGAAATGTAAATTAAAGTAAATTGCTTTTTAACGGTTTCAAAAAAAAACATATCTAAGGGTAATCTTTCAATAAAAAAGTAAAATTCAATAAATCTTTCAAGGGGTAGGCAACGATCGAAAGTCGTAAAGAAATCTTATCAAGTCCAATAAATCATATCCAAATTCTATTAAGCCAAAAAATAATGGCACTATTACAACCCTCGCGAAGGGGCCATTTGGGTGAACAAGTGCTTTCGCAATTAAACTTTAATGTGTGTACTGTAGACGCCTTGGTTATTAATTGATAGTTTATTATAATTATTTTTTCACTACTCATGCTCTAAAAGTGCGCCAATATAGCCATACGAAGCGGGAATAAAGTGACCACTTTAGCCCCTAGGGAGTAAAAAGTATTTAGTTTTTTAATTTCCTTTAAGGGACATAGACAAACTCAAACAGCCAGTAAAAATATACTATTATCTGTGGAGTGTGGACCGTCTTCATTGGGAAAATGTTGAGAGTTTTAGTTCCATGGTTTGTCCGCAAAGAAGGTGGTGCCATGTGTTTTAAATTGTTAATCATTTTAAATTGTGGTTCAGTTCAGAAAAAAAAACTGAACACGAAAATTTCAGAACTTTTGTCAAGTATAAATTTGTTCGGGTTTAAGTGTTTTTGTACTGAATTGACTATTTTTCTCGCACTCAAAGTGAAAAGTTCAGTTTGCACCTTGAGACTAAACGCCAACTTAATATACCCTCGGTTTCATTGACTCCCTCGCGCGCTCGGTAGTCAAACCACCTCTGTGTTAGGAACATTAATGTAAACTGAATGATTAACTCTGTTTTAGATACTTTACCATTGCACGTCACCTATTTGGCTAACTGTAGCAGGATAACCTAAACTTAAGACCCATCTTTGTATGAACCTACGGTTGCAATAAATATATTTGACTTTGACTTATTTTTAGCATTTGACAACTTTTTTTTACAGAAAAGAAACCAGAAAAATAATACCTAGGATCAGGTCGAATTTTTATAGGTCTATCTGTGTTTTGTACATTTTATAAGTTAGATATGTGTGATAAAACAGTTAATAAACCCGTCTCGTGTTTCGATTGTTCTGGTTTTGAAGCGAACTACTGAGCTTGCTTCTACTTTAGGTGCCAGAGTCTGAATACATGGTAACGTGAATATTGACGTTACCATGTATTCAGACTAGTAAGTAGTTAGTCCGTTGAGTATCAGCGGAACACACGGGTGTTCCTAAGAAAACCCTAAGAAAAAAATGGCAAACAATGGCACACAATGCAAAAAAAGACTCCTACCATGAGTTTTTAACGATTACTGTCGCTAGCGTCAGTGTTGACGTTTTTGTATGGGATATCGGTGACGCCTCTAGTGCAGCGTTTCCCATTTGCCGGGTCGCGACCCGGTACTGGGCCACCAAAATAACATACCGGGTTGCAAGAGTCGCAACGTTCCCGCCTTGTTTTAAAAATAATACCTACTATCGATCGATGCATCGTCAATATTCTTTATTGTCGTCAAGAAAACACAAATTGTTGTTACTAATAATATAGATAATACGAGTCCCAGTTACAGTTATATTTTTTGATCTTAGTAAGGCATTTGATCTCGTCGATCATAAAATTCTCTTTAACAAATGTGAAATTTAGGGTATTAGAGGACCTGCCCATGACTGGATCAGGAGCTACCTAACCAACAGAAAACAAAGTGTTCAAATAGCAAAAACAGACAAAAGTAACGAGGTTGTATCATTTAGGTCGTCATTTCAACAAAACAAAGTAGGTGTTCCTCAGGGAAGCGTAATGGGACCGTTATTGTTTCTTTTGTATGTCAATGATTTACCCAAGGCTACTAATTATGAAACCGTACTTTTTGCAGACGACATCTCACTTGTAGTGCCAAATAATAATAAAACAGTGCCCTATGAAACCTCCATAAATGAAGCGATAGAAAACATTTACATTTGGTTACAAAGAAATAATCTCTCTATTAACCCTTCAAAAACCAAATATATACAATTTTTCAATTATAAATCTAAAAGTCTCAATCTAAAAATACAATGCCAAGGACATGATTTGAATAAAGTTAATGATACAATTTTTTTGGGTATTGCAGTGGATCGTCATTGTAATTGGAAGATTCATGTACGGAGAATTTGTGACAAGTTGAGCCGTTTCGTGTTCGCTCTTTATCGTTTAAGAAACACAGCCAATGAAAAGACTGCCCTACTAGCATATCGTGGTTTTGTATCGTCAGTGCTAAGGTACGGAATAATCTTAAGGGGTAACTCCACTGATGTATGTAATTGTAAAGCATTCATTGTTCAAAAGTAATGTATTCGAGCTATAAGTGGTATTGGGCCACGCGATAGTTGTAAACCCATATTCAAGAAATACAATTTACTCACAGTGACTTGCATGTATATCCTCGAAATAGGAAGTTTTATAAGGCAGAACGTACATTTCTTTAAAACACAAACTCATGCACAGAGGTTGCGTCCGAGGGACCCTCATAAGTTGGTAGTGCCGCAACATAATAGTACGCTTCACGGAAACAACTGCTCTATAATGCCCATCCGTGTATATAACAGAATTCCTATAGAAATCAGACAGTTGCCCACGCCTTTGTTTTTACGTAAGCTAAGAAGATGGCTCATTGAAAAATGTTTTTATAGCCTAAAAGAATATTTTGACACAAACACGTAGGCGAAGTAATCATTATATTCTGAACATTCCAATGTACTTAGTTATTTATTTAATAATTTAATAATTTTAATTTTTTATGTTTTTGCCTGACATTGTATAATATATATAATACTAATTTAATAATAATTTTTATACTAACATTAAAATAGAATCTGTTATCTGTCATAAAGTAATTACCTATATGTATTAAAGTAGAAAATTTTGCATGCTGATATTTCGGCAGAGCACGTATGTACCTATCTATAACACATTGTGTCCAAAAATATTTACCGTGTCTCTTAAGCAAATAAAAAAAAAACATTTCATTTCAAAAATAGCTCATCAAGCAAAAACTTTTTTAATGCCTTTTGTCACAACTTATAAATGTGAAGCTGGGTTTTCAACACTAGTTAACCCTAAAAATAAGTATAATATATTAACCGACTTGAAGTGGAACCAGAAGTTAGGATAAAACTTTCGTCATTTTCCGCGAACTTGGATTCTTTAGTAAAGAAATAGCAGCAGCTTCATACTTCGCACTAAAATTTTGTGACTAAAATAGGCGATACCAAAAAATGTAGTTTTCATAAAACATTTACTATCAAATGTGTAATAATTAGGTATAAATAATAAATGTTTAATGTTCCATTGGGTAAAATATACCCAATGGAACAAGCTCAGGTTTAAAATTACCGGGCCATGGCAAACAATGTTTGGGAAACACTGCTCTAGTGAATAGAAAAGAACCTACAAAGGCAAACAAACTGTAGTAAAACTATCGTAGTTAACGTGACAGAAGTTTAAGTATTCAGACTCTGGCATCTAAAAGTAGAAGCAAGCTCAGCAGCTTGCTTCAAAACCAGAACAATCGAAACACAAGACAGGTTTATATTAACTGTTTTATCACACATATCTAACTTATAAAATGTACAAAACACAGATAGACCTAGAAAAAATCGACTTGATCCTAGGTAATATTTTTCTGGTTTCTTTTCTGTAAAAAAAAGTTGTCAAATGCTATAGATAAGTCAAAGTCAAATATATTTATTGCAACCGTAGGTTCATACAAAGATGGGTCTTAAGTTTAGGTTATCCTGCTACAGTTAGCTAAATAGGTGACGTGCAATGGTAAAGTACCTAAAACAGAGTTAATCATTCAGTTCATAATACCAATTTTTACATAAAAATGCACATAAAGCTAAAAAATCTCATTTTTAGTGCGTTCCAATATTATGATCTAGATTCTCAGTCTTTGCCGTAGGCATGCAGAAGAAACAGACAATTTTTTAGAAACGTATAAATATTTACGATTTTCCGATACAGATAAGCCATTCAGAAGGTTGAGAAATAACTTCAAGAGTGTTGGATAAACTTTTCTCAAATTGTATAACGCCAGATCCCATCACTCAAGTTCACTAAACTTTTTATATTCAAATTCCTTGGCCCATTTCACTTTATCGTGATTAAATAAAGAAATCGGCGGGAAAACTGAAGGGAATAAATAAATCAGCTCCTGAATAGGGTACCGTACTTGTGGGTTAAAAAGAGACTTTATCGGTTCATTCTCAATTTCATACCCTACAAGCGAGTATAAATATTTTTTTTATCATCTGTATGTTTGCTCGTAAACGTTAAGATTCTGGTATTTTAGTTTCTCGCAAAAAATGTTTTTCAGACAAACATTATTGGGGTTTTTCTCTTCACAAGAACACTATTTGCTTTTTAAGTTAAATAATCTCCATTTTAGAACTATTGTGCCCCAATGACCATATGAATACTAAATAAAGACTAGATAAATAATTTTTATTCATGGACAAAATAACCATATTTTGGGACTGAACCCTTAAGAATCAATCTAAAAGTATACAACTGACGTAGTGATACGTCAGTTGTTTTGAACAGCAAACATCTGCTTGGAAGCTCCCAGACAATGTCTTATTCTATAAAATTAAGGTTTAGCATTGTTAAGAATAAATAAAATATGTTTCTTATATTAGAAAAAGACGTCTAAAATACAATAAATAACGATTAACTGGTGACTCTTTTCTTAAGCTTTTTTATCGTTGTTTTCCATCATCGGAGAGTAAATAAAATACCCAAGCACCCCGGATAACAGCAGAAGGCTCACTATCTACTACTTTTGTTTACATTAAGCTTGATGAAAAGTGGGCATCTGAGTGTTCCATTTACCAGGACGGCAACAGACAACTCGCTTCTGACTACTGCATTTGGGATATAGTCGTGAGCGTAATATGTATGTACGAGTATGTAAAAAGGCACGGAATTAAACAAATTATCGCAGATTATTTTATAAACAGCGAATATTAAGTTAGCGATATTATCGTAAATTTTAACACCAATTTTCAAATAATAAAGGGTGTGGTTAGTAAGTGTTATCATAATAGTTTGCAATGCCAGAGGCTATTGTGGTGCATGGTCGGATATATTTCATTTAAATTGTTGTAGTAAAATATAATATACTATTGCCTTCCGCCGTTACCCGGGTTTATTTGGTTTTTTGAACAATGTTTTCCATCACCGGAGAGTTAGTTGCAAATTTTAACAATGAACACTCAGATGGTTTTGGCCAGATTTGAACTAAGGATCACACGATCCACGATCCGAGTTTGGGTGCTTAACCTCTAGTCCACGATGCCTAAAATTTTATTGTTTCTAAAAATAGATCTAAAGGTTAGATCGGCGCACACTTGGCTACTTAGTTCGAGCCTCTAGATACCGCCACACGGTGTTCGGCACCGGGAGTAGCCAGCGAATGTTGCAAAGTTTGACTTTGCTCGGAAGGCGGACTGTTGCGGACCCCGACGTGACATCACGTCGGGGTCCACCACTGTTGCAGTGCTGTCGAGGAGACGCAATAAGATACAGTTGGACCTTAAGAATTACTATATAACCACAGACGGAATGGCAGTGAAATGAGACAACAGTTGGTAATAGTCTGGTTTATTATAATTCTACTAAAGCTTATATACGAACTCATACACGAACACTGTGTGTGCCTAATCTTACTACGTGACCATCCGGCACACGGACCACTAGAATGCCACTAGAACATAGTTTTGGTGAAACAATAAACTGTCCAGGAAATGTGAGTGAAAGGATGGTGAGTGGATATGATTGATATTATCTTATACAACACTTAAAATACTATGAATAATACTTATAATATCGATGGCATAGTGCGTTGCGGCATACCGGCCTGCCAATATCGGGTCCCGGGTTTTGGCAACATTCACAAAGCTCAAAGTGACATTAGCAGCTGTCAGTTTACTCCATCTAACAGGTAGCACTAAGCATTCCACGAAATCATGACTTTTGTCGGTAACCTCTAATTTACTTTGTGTCAATGCCAACAATATAATTTGGTCTTAACTTTAGGAAGCCATCATTGTCAGAGACTGCCTGTGGAAGTTTTTGCTTCAAACTAAGTTTGTTGATTGACGAACGAACTTTGTTTTTGTCTTAATAATATTTTACAATCGTTTGAGTAGCCAATTGGAAAATTATTTAGAATATAGGAAAATGGTTATTTGTTTCAGCATTGTTATTATACGAAGTTGGATAATAAAGTATCCCAACAGAATAAGTACAGAAATACAATTTCAAAGACCGAAATCTAGTCTATGCTGACGAATTCGCGGCAAAAAGCCACTCAAAATATAAAGAAAGCATTCAACGTGGATACAACTATATTATGTATATTTTAAATTCTTATTTACTTAAATTATCCCTATTTCATAAAATATTAAAAACTAAGATAACAAAGGTATGACAATAAAACAAAACAGAAACGTAAGCAGGATTTTTTTTTCTGAAGCCATGGAGTCAATTGAAGGTTAACCTTTTTTTATTTATTTATTCTATGCGCCAGACAACACACCGCGCTGTCATAGTCTCGAAGTAAGGATAAATGTCAGAGTCAATTTAGAAAATATCGTTTCCTGAATCGACTCTGCCGGGAATCAAACCCGGGACGCTAAGCGAGTAACCTTGCTACAGCGCACTATGCCAATCGTGGTGGTCAAAACATTTTTACTTGACATTGACGAAATATGAGTAGGTAAGACTCCTTCGTACGCCTCAGAAGAAGAAAAAAGCACTGAAATATTCAACTTCAGCATACCCAAAATCACTTATCCATCAGCAAAAAGCTGACAGCCACGACCTCTACCATTTTGTTTATGACAGGACTAACAGCCAAGGTCGAGAAGTCCTCTGTTTCCTCTTCAAGTTATAAGCTTTAAATAATCTCAATCAATAAACTAAGTTTGTGAAACTTTGACAGGCCCGAAGCTTCACAGTGATAACAAAGTTGACCAAAGAGTTCGGTTGGAATTTATTATGATGCTACATCTCTGGTGCTAAAATTATCTCTTCTATTGGTTCAACCCATACCTACATTGGGCCTAATTTTCATTTTTTCGAATAGTCGAATTTTGGTTTCACTTAAACAATATTTAGTTCTAAATCTGGTTGATTTAAAATAAAACATTACGGAGAGACATACAAAAAGGATTTCTATTTTTTTCTTATAGGACGTTAAAATAATAATTTTCACTTTATTGAAATCCTTTTTTGCTTAGAGCGGACTAAAAACCCCTCCCTTTTATAGGGTTAAGAACGGGATAAAATCCAACGGGCAAGCAATCACTAGTATTGTAATTTATCCTCCTTTAACAATCTGTTTAGGACAGTTTTTCGTAATGAAAGGAAGGAATAAGGTTCGTAATATGTGGTCAGTACCACTCATATTTCAAGGGTTTTATGGAACCTTTTGTACAGTTTTTGCTTCGCAGGCGACATAACAATGCACGTAAACATTTTAGGGTTTCAGACGGTAATTTATTCTTCCATTTTACATTTAAATACAGTTTTACTTGTCAGTCTAACGATATTCTTGAAAAACTATATTTCAGCGTTGAAAGAATGAAATGAACAAACACTTTTTTAAATTTTGTGGATGCAATCAAAAATCACATCAGGCACTGAATATTTAAACGCACAAAGTTGATATAAAATTTTAGGTAACAAAAACTTTTTTTTACATTTGTTCCGAGTTTGTTTACTAAATTATAAACAGAAACAAACAGGATAACCTCGAAACAAACAAAACTATAAGTAATTTACATATAATTATCCCCACAACAGTAAACACATAATTCTAAATTTAGCCAGCTATGTCGGAAAAAAAACAACTTATCTTCGTGGCTATCGTCCATTGTTTATGAAATTCAATTTCGGGAAATAAAAATGAAGGGCAATTCGCTAAACGATTTTCCCCGAAGCAAACAAGGGGACGACGCGACGCGACGGTTTGAGGGAACGAAATGATATAGTGCAAGGTATTGGCCATCTATTCAATAAAACATCCCCAGGATTCTTTGAGATTATCTTATCACCGATAATAGTAGAAATCGCTTGCTTAAAAAGGTAGTCAGCCATATAGAACATGACGTTGTATTCATAAGTCTAGCTAGTAAATTACTTTTTGACTGCACCCAAGACCAAGGGCGTCGCTAAGGGGCAGGGGGGGGGGGAGGCAGTAGTATTAAGTTGCTCACAACAAAAAAAACGCTGACCGCTGCTGATTTTATCAAACGAAGAAAGCTTCTTATCATCGCTAACCTGATAGCCAGAACGGAACCACACATTCGAGTCTAGGCTGAGTTAGAGATTCTATTTAATTAAATTATTCAAATTTATGAGGTTTAGTGAAATATACGTACGACCTTAATTATGTTACGTTCCTGTGCGTTCAGAAAGCTCATAAATCAGAAAAAGGGTCATTAATTTATTACCCTTACGTCCTACATTAAAAGCCGCGAAAAGAAATAATCCCGGCGCATTACCACAAAAATGGTGGCTGCTTACAAAAGTGTTCGCTTCGCTTCTCGGAAAATAAGTACCCGAGAATAATGGCCGCCAGAGCGCGATGCAGTTGCAATGGAAGGAAGGCATTGGATGTACCTCTTTTATAACGAAACTAGCTAGTCACGGGACTTTTACCACATATTACATGATAGTTGCTACGTAACAGATAAATTACATAGTGAAAATTTACCGTTTTGTTAATTGTCAATGCGTGCTGTCATATACCAGGCATATATTGCCACGGCTACCACTTTCGATATAGATGTCAGTAGCCAGTATTAACTTTACGTCATCGCGTCAGTTCAACCGCAAGATTCGCGTACAAATGCTCTACGTGGCTTTTGACAGCCAACTGCCAAATTGGTGCCAGGTAGGTAATTATAGCGCGCAAGTACATTGAGTGAGAGGCCTGCTTTTTCCATGCTTTTTCTAAGGGATCGTATCTTGATAGTATTAAATGAAATGTACCTTACTGAGACACACAACTAGGACTATGGGACAATCCTAACGATATCACTTAATTAGTTTAATTAAATAGCAAATGTCTTATTAAATTATTGACATAGTATATAAAAAAAAACATTTAAAATTTTTATAAAAATTCGACTATGCACAAAACATAAATATAAGAGGTAACATAAAATATATATATCATATAGAAACTCAAAGCAAACGATTTGCCCTTTTGAGTGTCGTGACAGCCATATGAGTAGTTATAGAGTCCTCAATCAACCACTGAAAACCCCATGCTGAATTATTATAAGAAGTTTATTTAGAACTAGTTGCCCCGACAGATTTCGTCCTGTCAAAAGTAAAAGTGTTGTTTTTACTATATCCGTTTAGTAAGCGCACGCCGGTTAAGCATCACATCTCGCCCGCTTTTCTCCGACTTGTTTTTTTTTAATATTGCCCGTCAAGATGACCTCACTCCACCTGATGGAAAGCGGTCGTGAGGTCCAGATATGAGGTTGACAAGCCCAGTCATTCAAACGAATCACTGGGCTGGCCATCCTCACCTTGAAGGCCTGCAGAAATGCCTTTTCACGCCCCGCTTGAAGACCCCGGGACTATACGAGGAAGGAAACACATGTGCTGGAAGAGCGTTCCACGTCTGGATGGTACGACAAAGAAAAGAGTCACCGAACCTTTTAGTTCGGGCCAACAAATGTTGAATTGTTTGTCGGTGACGCCGTAGTAGATTTACATTTACTATTATTTTTCCCTGATTTTTTTGTTTAATTATTATAAAATATAGCCTATATCACTCATGAATAATGTAGCTTTCTGTTAGTGAAAGAATTTTCATAATCGGATTTGTATTTCCGAACGAACAACGTTAGAAACTTTACTTCTTTATAATATTAGTATAGATTAAAAAAATATTTGACATTTTAATAAACAATTTTTTCTGTTCGAATATGATTCTACCTTTCCTTATAATAGGTATCCACAAACAACTATTTCAATTTTAATATAGGTAATGAGTTATTCAATCAAACCACAAAAGCTACACAATCTAGGAGTGTTTTTGTTTTTTTGGAAACATAGCCCGGATTTGTAATCACCTTCCCATATTTGGCAAGCGTGGTGATAAGCCAATACCAATCAAATTGTAGGGATGAATTATGTTCAAGGATGTAGGACTTTGCCTAGTAGTGGGACATTTAATAGGCTAATTATTTTCTATTACTATTCAATTATGCTCATTTGGATATCGAACATAAAACTCTCTGCCCTTGACAATTCTAATAAAAATATCACGAGTACCGTAATAAAACCGCGAAATACGAAATATTGGATGTGAAAACTGTTGTTCATTGATGCATACCAGAACCCGTTAAATTTGCAAGTATATTGGATGGAGCCGCAGTGACGTCTGACTGGCACTTTCAATCTGCTGTTGTCTGCTTTGATTAGGGTTGCCACCCGTACGGTAAAGAATAACTATTATACATAGATATTCTACTAGGTCTAGAGATTACCGACTTTCTCATGTGTAATTTGTTCAAGACAAGAGGATGCTTCTAGTTTGCTGCATCTAAGTGTTGGAACGACATACCACCACCTTTACATAAAATAATATTATGTCTTCCAACATTTAAGCGTAAAATTACAAAATTGCTTATTAAGAAGGAGTCTCTCCTGTTTGGCTTTGTTGAAGAGTAGTAGCTACCTGATAATATAATAATAATAATAAATATCTGGGACAATTCACACCAAGATCATCTGACCCCAAACTAAGCAGAGCTTGTAATATGGGCGTCAGAGACTGATAAACATCCTTAAATATTTCTAAATACAAACTTAAATAGATAATAACACCCAGACACACAACAAATACAAATGTTCGTCACACAAATATTTGTCACTTGTGGGGATCGAACCCACGACCTCCGGCGCTAAAGGCAGGATCGCTGCCATTGCGCCAACAGGCCAGTCAATATGAAGTAATAGCGTGGTGATTTTCTTTGAACTTCAGTTTCATTGTATAATCTTCAATGTAAAATGTGTGTTCATTGTGCGAATGTAATATGGCAGGTTAGGGCAGAATATCAGCAGCTGGCCAGGCTTATCTTTCCAGCAACTCGCTGAGCCTTAATCCTTTTTGTCAACTTATGTTACTTATTATGTACCTACCTAATTGTATAATCTGTAGTGTAAATTGTGACAAATAAAGCTCATTTATTACTATTATTATGTTGGTACTTGGGAAATTCACGGGCTCATGGGGACCCGGTCCTCTGCTTGCGTGGGGCCGAAGCCAACACGTTGAAACCTTTTTAGTACCATTTAATCTACTTTGTAGGATTCAACAAATACAGTAACGAATTAGAAATAGAGAGAAGAGTCAAACACACATGGAATAAATACTGGAGTTACAAAGAGGTGCTCAAAAGCGCAATGCCCATTAATTAAAAAAAGGAAGGTCATGGACTCATGCCTCATCCCCTGCGTTACATACGCATGTCAAACATGGAAGTATTCAAATGCAACAAATAACAAAATAAATACTTGTCAGCGTGGCATGGAACGCAGCATGCTAAACATTCAGAAAATGCAAAAAATAAACCACTCAAATATTAGAGCTACAACTAAAGCTATACATTATCATCTATAGTTTTAGTTGTAGCCCTTAAGCCATGCCCAAAAGCTGAAGTGGAAATGGGCCGGACATGTGGCTCGACTCAAAGACCGTAGATGGACCAAGACAGTCACGTTATGGAATGGCCCGTCGGGCAAGCGCTATAGAGGAAGACCACTAGCGAGATGGGACGACGTCCTTAAGAATATTGCCGGCCTCGAATGGTATCAAATAGCCCAAAATAAAGAAAAGTGGCAATCTTTGGAGGAGGCCTTCACCATGAGGGGGGTTCCAGAACAGATAAAGTTTTAAAGATAATAATAATCACTTAAGTATCTAGATTCTGGAAATAAAAGGCTTTTTTTATTTTTATTTATTTTATAATTTACTTTGTTATGTGTACATCTGCTGAGTTTTGTCTCTAGATAAATATTGTCGATCTACATAAAGACAACAAGCACCCAGCAGATGCAAGGACTATTGCAAAAATGTTAAAAAGTAAACTCTGGGCTATGGAGGTGAATTGTTTGGTGGACTTGTAAACGGGCTATTGCTTGTGACAACGGACGTCTGCCATGCAAAATGTCTCAATGTTTTTTCTCCTGGCAGACAGCCACTCACTAAATGGGCCACCCAAACGTGCTGACGCATAGGGCCAGCAAAGGCAGCAACATGGTCGTGAACGGCTCAGGGTGTCGAGAGGTGTACACCGCTTTCTACGAAGTGGGTTAACCACCCGACCAACTCGCGACTTATGCATCTTTCACTTCCACCCTGCGTACATTCCGCTCTTACGCCCCACTCTGGCCGGCCAGTTAAGGCAAGCTAGAGGTGAGAGTCCTGCGGCCCCCCTTGGGGTCCACTCCAACCGGCCAATGAAGGCAAGCGGAGGCGGAGGGCCTGACCGACTCTCGGGGGACCTCGGGTCCGTGGTGTCGCTACACACCAACAGCTCGCCACAAGCTGCCCTGCGGGTTAGCATCGGGATAATGGTAGCCCGTGGTGTCGCTACGCACTAACAGCTCATAGAACTGCCCTGCTTGTTATTATTATTATTATTTATAACGTAAGGAAAATAACATCGTTTTAACAGTAGATGATGTAGAAAACGTCCGCTTTCCATATGGTGGAGTGAGATCATCTTGCCATAGATTAACAAAAAATCCTAATATGCAAATTGATTCAAAGTTTTCTTATTTCATTGACATAATAATATGTACTTATTTCTATTGCACCTACCGATTTTTCCATTTTGTTTTACTTACAATATAATTAATAACCCGATATTATTATAGATAAATAATGTACCTAGTACGAAAATACAGTTATGTATAAACTGTAACTAGAATACTGTCGCAGCGCAAGTTAAGTATTAGGAAACCAATTTAATTTTAGGAATTTTTCGAAAAATACTTTATTTATGAAATAGTTATTAAAAATAAGTGTGTGTACAAAAATTTTCATAAATTTCTGTAATAAACTTTGTTTTTGTTAATGTTTTAAAAAATCCTTTAAATAATAAGTGGCAACCCTAGCTGCGATGGAGTTTAAAGTTTGAACAAGGTTGAAAATACATTGCAATTTGCAACAGGTTGGGACAAGGGCAAAAAATAAACGGACTACAGTATGCAGTTAATAGCAGATATGATTGAAAATACAACGTGTCAAAATGTAATGACTTCTTTAAAATGAAATAAAATAATAAATATCTGGGACAAATTACATTAACATCATATAACCCCAAACTAAACAGAGCTTGTAATATGGATGTCAGAGACTGGTAAGCATACTTTAATATCTCGAATATATGCTTATATCTCTAATAAATACCTGGGATCTGTAGAAGCTTTCTTTAAGCCCGTCCGCTGACATCGACCGCGACGTCAGAGCCCGAATTTCCGCGGCTTGGGCCAAATGGCGTGAGGTGACTGGTGTCATTTGTGACCCCAAAATGCCTATCAAGCTGAAGGGGCAGGTCTTCAAAACCATCATTAGGCCTGTCCTTTTATATGGCAGTGAAACATGGCCGTTAGTAGAGCGACACAAGCAGGAGCTGAAGATGATTTCACGGAAATGAAGATGCTGCGGTGGATGTGTGGAGTCTCACGCAAAGATCACGTGCGTAACACCCACATCCACGGCAGCCTTAGTGTTCGTGACATCGCAGATAAGCTGCAGGAGTGCCGCCTTCGTTGGTATGGTCATGTCTCACGGAGATCGGCGAACTACGTGGGCAATAAATGTCTGGCCATGCTGCCCCCGCCAGGTACCGGTAGAAGAGGTCGACCTAAGAAGCGATAGCTCGACGTCGTCAAGGGTTGTCACCCTTGACGAGTGCTAACAGACTCACCACTAAGGATGCAGAAGACCACGCGAAGTGGGCCAAGAAAATAAGGAAGGCGGACCCTGAGACCCCACACACCAGTGTGGGTTCACAACCGGGATATACCGCTCGGATGATGATGACACATCAATCACACATGGATACGCGCTGTGGATGCGAGCTATGGAGGCGAGCTTACACATTCGTCGCATAGCTCGAGCTGCGCATCTTCCTAGCACAGCTACCATGCGGCGGCGCATTTTCGAAGTACATCTTAATTTATCCGTTATTAGCATAGTATCAGTGGAAACGGTCTAATAGTTTCGTAGCTTAGCTTGCACATTCTCGCAGTATAGCTGCATAGGAAAAGCTGCATGAAGATACGGCCTCGTGGACAGTGGCGGTTAGACAACTCCTAGGATGCCTAATAGTAATAATAATAATAATAATTTATTTATTCAGACATCATAATATGGTCCATTTGGTTAGTAACAATATAGCTTACAACTAGGTTAGTAACAAGACAAAATTTGGATAAATAAGATACAACCAGACAACACATTTAATTAACATAATAAATAGGGTTCGGGTTTATGAGTGCAGTGATCCAGTGCCGTAGTAATGCACTGTCCCACCTCCCCGCCAGTACCCTTAGAATCCTGTTGGGACTACCGACCATTCTGTTTTTAATGGACAGGATTTTCTTCCTAGCCACTGCATGGAAGTCGTCTACATGGGCGTCGGCGAACATGCCAGACGCACTGCAGAATCTCGGTAGTCCCAAGAGGACCCGGAACATATTATTATACAATACACGCAGGGCGCTGTATGATTTTTGTGTATAACTTACCCACAAGCCGCTCGTGTACAGGGATTGACAGAAAGACTTAAACAGTGATATTTTAACCTCACCTGTACAGTGCGCGAACCTGCGGGCCAGCATATTTCCTCGCACTGCCAGCGCCCTACGCTCCCTGTCTATGTCACAATCGTCCCTCACGTCATCAGTGATCACGTGACCCAAGTATTTAAACACAGGCACAATGTTCAATGCATTCAGCCTAATTCTTAATTCTCCATTCAGCCTAATTGGTGGTACGAGACTTGAAGATAACCCACGCGCCCCAAACACTACGACTTCGCTTTTTTTACAGTTGTATCTTAGCCCATGATTAGAGACGTATTGTTCGCAGACGCGCAGCATCCTCCTCAACGAGTTGACCGACGGACTCAGAAGCGCCATATCGTCTGCGTAGCTTATATTGTTGACCATTTGCCCATCTACAGAGCAACCCACGTGCATACTGCTAAGCTCGTCGATCAACCCGTTTATATAGAGACAGAACAGTTTTGGAGATGTTAACCCCCCCTGCCTAACTCCACACTCCAGGCGATACACATCGGATAGTTCCCCTGCCCACTTCACATAGTTGTCCTGATGTTCGTACCAATACCTAATTACGTTAACGAGCTCCCGAGGCATCCCCGTCGCGCCCAGTTTGGCCCAAAATATCCGATAGGAAACCATATCAAAGGCCTTTGATAGGTCGAGAAAGCACCCGTATACTCGAGTCTTCCTTTGTGTGTAGTACCTGACTGTCTCCTTGAGAGAAAAAATGGCACTCTCTGTAGAAAGTCCGGCTCTAAAGCCGAACTGAGCATCGTTGAGGTGTAAATATGTATTTAATTGTTTCTCAAGGAGACCGTCAAGCACCTTAGCTGTAACTGTGGCCAATGATATGGGTCTATAATTATTGCTATCAGATACATCGCCTGTCTTGTTTTTTATTATAGGAACCACTACAGTTTTTATTAAATCGGTGGGCATATAGGCATGTCTGATACTTAGATTAAACAACATGCTAAGAACACGCGGAAGGTGATCTCCGGCGTGTTGGAAATGCTCGATGCTGAGCCCGTCATGACCAGGTGACTTACCGCGCTTGCTCTTTTTTATTATATTTCGCACGTCGCGAGCCGAGAAATAAGCCAACGGCTGATCTGTCTGTGGCACAGCATCGAGCACTCCCCCCTCCCCCGCATACATCGCCTGGCCCGGAGTAGGCACTGCCTGCACTCTAAAAAGGCTGCTAAAAAGATTTGCTATTTCCTTGGGGTCATTGACACCATCTACACTAACCGGAAGACTAGACTTTGAACCTAATTGGGTGCTTTTCCAAAATGTTTTAAAATCTTTATTTTTAAAATGGCTGGCTATAATGTTCATTTTAATTTGATTTTCGTTTTTAACGCACCATTTGAGTTTTGACTTAAAGATTTTTCTAGAGTTATACATTAAATCATAAATCTGTCCCGATAACGGCTTGCCATACAGAAGCCACAAGTCAAAACAACGACGAGCCTCCCTGTGTGCTTTACTGACATGAAAGTTCCAACCTGCCACTTTCTTTTTACGCTTACAACCAGCCTTATGAGTCAAACTCGCGGCCCCTGTTAAGACATGAATTATTTCCAAATATAATTTATCTAAAACCTCTTTATGTTTGTTATTATCACACAAATGATCGGCACAGTGCCTTAATTCACAAGGAAAATCAATCTCTCGCAGTAGTTCATTACACAACTTTTTATATTGTTCAATTTGAGTTACATCCCTATTACCCCACAGTACTTTATCACAGATTCCCTTTACAGCCCTTAATTTTGGTCTTATTACATCTAAATTGCTCTCAACAAATATTGGAAAATGATCGGAGGAATAGACACTATAATCTATCTATCTATCTAATACCGTGTGGAATTTGGAATATTCCCACACAGTATGTATACGAAATGACAGTACACATTAATCGTTGTTAATCATTATTGATGATGTTACAAAGTTATTCATCCACTGTTACATCACATTATGATTAACACTATGATATGCATCAGTAAACACACCACTGGTCATGGTCTCGAACTCAGAATAAAATCCTTGAAACCTGGGGCTCCTAATACACACAGACCCGAGCCAATTTTGAAAAGATTGTTTCCTGAATTGTCTTGACCGGGAATCACACCCGGAACCGGAACGTGCTACAGCGCACAACGCCAATCGGGTCGTCAAATAATATGCATAATGCCATTTTGTCTATCTCATTTATCTTTTAACGAATGCGTTCTGACGTTTTCTTTCGTGAAAAGTAATACAACACTATCACACACATCTTTCAGTAACATCCTGTAAAAATATTAATTATTGTTTTTTGTTTCAGGAACACTTGGATCCACAAAAAGATTGCAAAGGTGAGTTTTCATTTCAATGATTCAGAAGATCTATTTTCTCTTCAAAGCTCAGCCGTAATCCTTAAATCGCACAAACATTTTGGTTTAAGTTTATATCTAAAATAAAGGCTAAGCAATTTTGATTCCTTTCTTTTTTTTTTAACAACGGGTGTGCTTATCTTACATTGTTTGTGAAGTCGAGGACTGGTCGGCTATTAAGAAATTGAGGGACCGCCTTTTGTATTGGGAAAATCCGGTATTGAATACATCCACGCATCCGCGACATCATTGTACGTTTACATTCTGACCATGGGATCACAAAAGGACGTGTTGTTCTTATACACTTGTATTGCGAATATTTTGTATTTTAGGGTATAGATATTATACCTATCCGATATACAGGGTTATTATTTAAACACCATCAAAAATTTTCCCAGGCATTAGGCATCAATCGAAGACACCTTTTTTTTTTAAAAAAAAGGGTAGGTCTTTCTAACTTTCACATTACAATATTTTTTTCGATCGGATTATCCGTGCGTGGTTACTTAGTCCAAATTAAATTTCAACTTCTGAATAAAACGCGGGCGGGGAGTTGAGAGGCAGTTGAGAGGCTGCGAGCCCACCGTCTCTAACGTCGCGCAGTCTCAACGAAACTAGTGTTTTTCTTACCTTGTAGTAGTTATAGTAACTAAACATTTTAGTACTGAAGGTTATCAAACAGAAAAATAGGTATTTTGCCATTTTCTCTATAGATCCTCATATTTCAATTTGGATGGTGTTCATAAAGGACGACCGACTTGGTGTAATGGTTAAGAAGTTGGCTACTACACCAGAGGTCGCGGGTTCGATCCCCGCACAGTACAAACATTTGTGTGCATGAACATGTCTGTTTGTACTGATCTGGGTGTCTCCTATGTATAATAAGTATGTATTTACAAAAGAAAATGTATTTAAGTATGTTTATCCGTTGTCTAGTATCCCATAACACAAGCTTTAATTAGCTTACTTTGGGGCTAGATGGCGCTGTGTGGAATAATGTCCAGGGATATTTATATATTTATATTTATAAAGTAACCCTGTATAGTTATCTAGTTTAATTTTAAGCTTTAACCTATTCATAAGCATAAACGGACAGAACATGTATAATATACAGTATTTCAAAGTTAAGATCCAGTTAACTTGTGCAATATTTTCATCGCGCCGCTCCCATCGGATTACTTGTAAACTTATGTGAAAGTACAGTCGCGGGTTTAAGTGTTTATTAATTTTCAAACCAGATGCCTGTCACAATGTGCGCAGTATGGTTCAAAATACCAAAACAAGTTGTGTAATATCGGTTCTATTGAAGAAAGGGTAGGGTTGGTCTAATATAGTATCAAATTTGCTTCATTTAAAGTACCTACATTGTTTTTTTTTAAGTGATATTAGATCAAAATATACTGGGTTCGACTTTGTTTCAACAAATTGTATTCGCAATTTCATTCTCATCAAGTAATAATTGATAAAAAATTTAGTAAGAATAAATAAATAAAAATGCGCCAGACAACACACCTCTTGTCATGGTCTCGAAGTAGGGATTAATATCCCTGTGTTACAAGGTACCAGACAAGGAATTTAACCAGGGCGTCTCCCAGCACACCCAGACCCAAGCCAATTTAGAAAAGATCGCTTTCTGAATTGACCTGACCAAATGCCAACAAACTGTTGCACAGTTTGGCAGAAAACAATGATAAGTAGCACTTGTAATTTTTATGGTTCAATAAATAAATAAATAAAAATTAAGAATAAATGTCGTTAAACCTAAAACTTGTTAAATGTAGCAATTTCGACCCGTAAATGCTTCCAAAGTTGTTGGTGTGTATCCCTATGTCCTTTAAATACACAAGAAAAATATTACTGAACTCATTGAGTTTTATGCGTTTGTTTTAATTCTTGGAAGTGATAAACTCTGTTACTAAGTCCATGAGGCTGGAACGAAACGGCATCGTTACAGCACTTGCTCACCCTTTCTATAATTTTTCCTATACCTGTAGGTTGTCTGAAGAAAAACAATGTATCTTCCTTGTTTGGCCATTTTTTTTATTTACATATAGTCTATATGTACATAAAAAAATATCAAAGGCTAATCGAACATCAAACTTGTTACTAGTACGTTCATAATATTAGATAAAAAAAAATTCAACACACACTTGTCATGGTTTCGAAGTATAAATATCCTTGTGTTACGAGGTACCAGACAAGGATTAGGCCATTCTCCTAGTATAGACACCTAATTTAAAAAACATCGTTTCTTGAAGGTACTGCATGCAATTATAAACTTACATTCAGGTGGAATCATTTTTGGCCGTGACTATACCTCGAAATATTAGTTCAGTTAGCAAATCTGAGTTCGGGCGTTATTAATGTCTCAGTAAATATTAGCAAGTGATTTAACACAAGCTGATCTGTAATCTGTCGATGCGAGCGTTCCCCCGTTTGCCTTGGAGATTACTTCTAGCGATGAGACCGCCGAAATCGTACAAGCTAAGTTTGTTATCGAAATACTGTGAATGGGTATTTAGACACCACCGTTGGATTCTAATAACTATTCAATCTTATGAAAAAAAAAATTATAAAAAAGGGCAGTATGAAAACTTTTAGTTTGACTTATTTATTTTATGGCCCTCCAAAATTAGATGGGGAAGCTCATTTTTCAAAAGTGGAAAATGACTAAAATATAAATACATTCACAGATCCACATAATTTACAGCAACTTTTGTTAAGAAAACTTTTTCATAAACGCAACATTTTATATACTTAGCTGCCGAACAAAATGTTTTCAGAACGCACGTCACATCTTGAAGTTGTATCACTATAATACAACTTCAAGATGTGACGTCATTAACTTGTGTCCGTCTGATGTAAGGAGGGTTTTGGGCACGTCAAAAAATATGATTTCTTAAATTGCAATATCTTGTGAACTTTAAGTGCTATCGAAATATTTTACACCAATGTTTCTATTATAGAGAACTCTTTCGATAACACATCAAAATAATTAGTCAAATACCCAATTGCTTAAAGGAAATAAAATTTTATAATTTCATCTATACTAATTTACGCTATGTTTACTGTTCAACGTACTTAAAAATCCCGATGCTACTAAATATCTCAAGCGTAATTTTAAATATAGGGGTGAGTGCAGCTCACGTAACCAACGCTCAAATACTCTTTTAAAACTTTCCACTCCCCCTCATCTATCCACGCATGTGTCTAACTCCTTTACCTTAGCTGCTATAAGGTTATGGAACTCGCTTCCGAACAGAATCAAAATGTCCCCCAATAGGTTCTCCTTCAAAAAATCTATCCACAAGCTTTTTTTACAGACACCCTAACCAGTTTCGATTAGTGCTATTTAATCATTGGTCAGATTAGTCAGATCGTCAATCATATCATTCCGAGTTAATGTTTCGTCTTCCATTTGAGTACATAATATGTATTTATATATCATTGTATTTATGAATTTATATGTATATATTTGCTATTTTTATATGTAAGTAGGTACACATATATATATATATATATATATATATATTGTAATTTAGATAAGTAGGTATATATATTATATGAGTAAATTGTTTACTTTTATCTTACTGAAACTTAGTTTTACAAAACCCCGCCGTAAAGATTTCTGCTTCACCTAGTGGTTGACTGGTAGAGAATGCCTTTAGGCATTAAGTCCGCCAATTGTACTTTTCTTTGTGCAATAAAGATTAAATAAATAAATAAATAATTTTATAAAGAGGAAAGACTTGATTGTTTGTTTGTTTTTTGTTAGTATTGAATAGGCTCCGAGACTACTGATCCGATCGTGAAAAGTCTTTCACTAACAGAAAGCTACACTATTCAGGAGATATTTAGGCTATATTTTATTGATTGAAAAAAAAATCAGTGAAAAATAATAGTATATGTAAATCAAGTCGGAGAAAAGCGGGCGGGATATGCTAATGGAAACCAGCTGTCAAACATTCTGTTTGACAGTTGGTTCAACACAGAACGAATTCTGTTAAGGCAGCTCGTCTTGCCTAAAGAGCTTGACGAAACTGTACCTATTGATCATCATCACCGGTAAAATGAAAACAAACTTTTACTCAACATATGTGGCAGGCAAGCATGCGTATCGTCTTATGGTAATTGGTTACCGCAGCCTATACTGGGTGTTTCACAAAAGCCTTACAAACACGATATGGCATATTCAGTAAGTGACGTAGTAACTATGGGATTGAAAATTAGTTTTTTTTTTTACAATTAGTTTAATTTTAAGGTTCTCATACAAAAAATACCGATTGTTCGACTGGTTTTGTAAGGTGACCTTGAAATTAAACTAGTTTTTACTTACATAGTCACTACATCACTTACGAAGTAGGTAGGTACCTATGCCTTAATAATATCGTTTTGGTAAGTATTTTGATAATCACCAGGTAGACACGTGCAATACTAAAGGCATCACTTGCACGCTGCCGACCCTGTAAGGATTTGCTAACTTTTTTTTTATACTACGTCGGTGACAATCAAGCACGTGGACCGCCACATGGTAAGCGGTTGCCGCAGCCTATGGACGCGTGCAACACTAGAGGCATCACTCACGCGTTGTCGACCTTGCAAAAACCTTTTCAAGAACTCCATACTATAACTCATTGGGAAAACCTCAGCAGGGAGCTCATTCCGCGATTTAAGCGTCCTCGGAAGGAAACATCTCTGAAACCGAACTGTACGAGACCATTGCGGATCCAGACCCAGAGTGTGCTCGGAGAGTGGCGAGCGGTGCGATAGTAAAAAGTAGCCGTGGGCATCATATCAAACAGCTCTTCAGAACAAAACCCGTTGTACAAGCGGTAGAACACGCATAGGGAGGCGATAACTTGCTTATATACCACGCATGAGTGGTAACCGCTCGTTACATGAGTATTAGTTCTGGATGGGGGTCAAAACCACTACCCGTGGCGTGGCATATTAGGCACGGATCGCTTACAACCGAAACAAACCTCACCAAAAAAAAGACGTTTTTTTTTTCTTTAATTCTGTGTCTAGGTGTACAAATCCATTTCAGTACTGTTAGCTACAAGTAGCAAGTTTTTCTCTTTACTGTGACATCACTTTCAAAGCCTTTGTCAACTCCTTTTTCCATTGCTATGTCGCAGTAATCCAGCTCTTTATTAAAAAAGTTACAGCCTCTCTGGACTGTATTAACCAAGTCCGAATGGCAGTAGTGCAACGAAGTAGTTCTCAGCTACAGAATAAAATTCTTTAAAATACCTGTTGTATGTAGAATAAAGAAAACTTCCCTTTAAATTGGCACAAGATATTTTTGCTGAATATAACAATCGCACCTTTCACGATGACATTAGCCATACATGTTACTTAGTTCTAGATTGAGATTATTAGCCTAGTACCAATTTTGTCACGGGTTCAATTCACGGTCGGGGCAAGTCAGGGAACGATCTTTTCTAAATTGATTCGGGTCTGGGTATGCTAGGAGACGTGATATTTATCCTTATTTCGAGACCATGACAAGATGGAGTTAAGAATTTATTATTAATTTTACGTTACGCTTGTTTAAAACCCATTAACAGAAGGCAACCTCACTTAGCTAAAGTTTTGCCATCCAACAGTTATAATCTTTTCTCTCTGTTACCACCTCAATCAACAGTAACTTTAGTAATTGATTTAAAAAGTCGTTCTGTCGATTGACTCTCAGATCGTCTATTTGCGTTGTTCTAAGTAATTAGAAACAAATTCAAGGCAATACATGCTGGATTATGTGTTGATGTCACCGTTAGTCCAGCACGCCAACTACGTAACAAGATCGGTTTTAGATTAACGTATTCTACGTGCGTATAAGCTTTTTTGGAAGCGCATGTAGCGTAACTTGTACGAGCGTTGACGCGCTCATAAGCTCGTATAATCTATATAGATACTGACGCACCTCTACCGGTTTGAACGAACATGATGAAATAAAAAAAAAGATCTAAAAAACCTCTACCAATCCATTGTTCTGTTTATCTGTCAACCCTACATCCGGACAGTTGTTAAGCATTCATCGATTTACTTTTAAAAGGCAATGCATAATGTCTAACTCGTTCTTTATCTAATTTGTCTTAAGGTAACAAAATTGATTTATTAAAAAAAACAACCCTTTTTCTGCTTCGCTTGTAGCGCTATTAAGGTGAAGCCTCAGACATAAATATAATAGATAACCCAAGGTTAGTATGAAAATGCAATAAGTAATTGGAATATTGAAGAATATCAATTTTAATATAGTTTAAGGAATGACTAGTATAATCGATTTTAACAACTGTTATCTTAACGGGGCCGGGGCTTGTCCGTAAAATGAGCGTGGTTATTATTGAGCCCGCTCAACTCGCAACGATAATTTTTTTGGTCAAAATTATCGTTGTGAGTTAAGCGGGCTCATTAAGAGGACACAGCACGGGCGAAAGAATGGGCGATGCCAGAATTTTAAAAGCTATTAATTTTATATCATTTTTCGAAAATATACGCCATTTAAAGAAAGTTGTTTGAGTATTTTATTTTTTGTTCAATTATTTTTTCAGTTATGATTTTTTAAAGTTTTACCGGAAGTGACGCATTAGCTGGCTGTATCTTGAGCAGTTTTTTGGCCTTAAAAATGACTGGCAATTTTGTTGCAAACTTCAACATTCATTGATTTACCGGAAAAAAAATACGAAAAAAAATCAAAATCTGATCACTGAAAACTTTGAAAACTGAAAAATTGGGCATCGCCCATTGAAGAATAGGTATTTGTAAAATCTATTGCTGTCTGTTGCTAACCTCGAGCCCCCCGCAGAGTGTGATAAAGACAACTGCAACTCGGACTAAAGATCACGAGACAAAATCGACGCCTCGTAGTCCCCTGATCCATTTTTGAATACTTGGTCGATTGAATTACTTTTTTCAATTAAAACTAGAAAAAGGCTTCAGCCGTGTTCCTATGTTTTCTTTCTTTTATATAATCTAGTCAAATGAATTTTTTGGATGTTTGAACAGCAAGAATTTGACCAATTCTTTAGATTTACGAAGAGTCATATCTCTGCTACCAGTATACATAGATTTTCGGAAAAAACTATTTCTCTATTAGAATTATCCAGGAAGGAAACAGGTGACTACGTTTGTCTGGCAAAAGCGCGCTTCTGTATCCTCTTAATGATCTCGCTGAGCTCCGGCTTGAACCGCAATTACTAAGTAATTATCGAAGGATGCTAATACACGAGTAACTCAGTACAGAAAAAACGGTAAAACCAACTATTCTCAGTTTATAATCTTCCAAAGTGAAGAATTATAAAACGAAACTTCTGGAAAAAATCTGCTTAAGATAAATCGGTAGCTGTTTATCTCCAGTAATGTATAAAAGCTTTTATCGTTATTCTAGACGTGGTGTAACTTAGTAACGGAGGTGGCCCATGAAATATGCAGCGTCGACTTTTCAAGGAATCACCTCACTGGAAGCGTAGATATAAACATGCTTTGTTCCAAAATTAAATGTTTATTGCTTGCAAAGTTCTTGGAGGCGCCAAACTTTCTCTTACATTTGCTGAGATTTTTATTTATCTTTTTGAGTTAGAAAAATAAATTATAGCCCAACACCAAATTAATTTACTTACAGATCCTCTCAAGTAAACATAAATATATCTATACTAGCTTCCCGCTCGCGGCTTCGCCCGCGTTATCGTTATATATTATGGACAAATTACATTAAATCTTTATAAATTGTAGCCCATGTGTTAGTCTGATGTATAAGCTGTATTACTGTAAAGTTTCATACATACATCCTCACAAACTTTCGCATTTATAATATTAGTAAGATTAAGACCTGTCTATAAAATAAACTTGAGACTACATCACATACATTTTTCTAGTCCCAAAGTGAGTTTTTCCATTGTATCATGAAAATCATTAACAATAATTGTGCCATAAAGATCCAGCACAAACACAAACACCTAAAAAACGTAATTTGATAAATTTATGTATTATTTCCCACAATCAAGTTAATTTTATTATCTATGAAGCTCTGAATGCGTATATCCTTTAATTTAGCACTAATCTACCATCTACAGCTGATGTAGTTGATAGTATATCATTTTACAACGAGGAAAAAGCTATGCTTAAAAGCCTCATTTTTCGCTTGCACTGGGAAGCGATGTTAAAGGGAAATTCCTGTTAAGTAGAGCGTGTCAACATCGCCGGAATTTTTCATAAACGCAACGCGTAATGGAGTTCCACATAAGTTGGAAACGGTGGGGAAGATAACGTTGCTAATGAGGTAGACGATGTACAAGGTGTTGGTAAGTGGCATAATGAGAAAACATCTGCCTATGCTGGAATAACTTAACTGTGCGCATTTTCAAAGGAGACTAGGAGCCTCTTTGCCATACTTTATGCCGGTTGATTATTAAAAGCCTTACAAAAACGATATGTCATACTCAGTTAATGAAGAAAGTAGAAACAAACTATCTTGCTTAAAATGGAATTTATTTAATTAACTTTCATTCCAATGCAAGGTCACTGTACAAAACAGTCGAATAGTCAGTATTTTTTGTAAGAAAACCCCAAAATAAAAGTAAAAAAACTAATTTTCACTTTCTGAGTCTGCTATATTGCCTTATAAGTCCTTTGATAATCACTCGGTATTAAGATAAAGAGAAAGATTTGTATTGTTTGTAATGGATCAACTCAAAAACTTCTGGACCGATAGTAAATATTGATTCATTTGAAAAATGAAAAAATGTTTTTTCATCTAAAACAATAATATGATTTCACGTAATTGTGATTTTTAATAGTACCTATTCATTTGTTATTATACCTACCTTATTCTACGTCTGCAATGGGCACACTGGTGATTCTCATATTTATGTAACAACATTGTTACACAGCTCTGACCATAAATTATTATCTTATCTTTTCTTATCTTACCATTATAGAGCTATATTATCAGCGAGTAACATAGGCTATATTTTAAAGGGAGAATGTTTGTAGGATAGTTTAAATTTTCATAATTCTGTACAAATGGATTGCCAGCATTCACTGTTAGCTCTAATGATTACTCATCATCATCATCATCCGCGGTCTGTCCCGGTTGTGAACCCACACTGGTGTGTGGGGCCCCAGGGTCCGCCCTTCTTATATTCTTGATCCACTTCGCGCGGTCATGTGCATCCTCAGTGGTGAGTCTGTTGGCACGCATGTCACCCTTAACGACGTCGAGCCACCGCTTCTTGGGTCAACCTCTTCTACCGGTACCTGGCGGGGGCGGCATGGCCAGACATTTGTTGCCCAAGTAGTTTGCCGATCTCCGAGAGACATGACCATACCAACGAAGGCGGCACTCGTGCAGCTTGTCTGCGATGTCCCGAACACGAAGGCTGCCGTGAATGTGGGTGTTCACGTGTGGAGTCTCACGCAAAAATTGCGTGAGACTCCACACATCCACCGCAGCATCTTCATTTCCGTAAAATCATCTTCAGCTCCTGCTTGTGTCGCTCTAGTAACGGCCATGTTTCACTGCCATATAAAAGGACAGGCCTAATGATGGTTTTATAGACCTGCCCCTTCAGCTTGATCGGAATTTCGGAGTCAGAAATGACACCAGTCACCTCACGCCATTTGGCCCAAGCCGCGGAAATTCGGGCTCTGACGTCGCGGTCGATGTCCTAGGATGCGCTTAACACAGATTCCAGGTATTTGACACGGTCCGTGCGCTCGACGCTCTAATGATTACTTTAATGATTACTGTAGTCATTTAAATCAACTAGGATTCAATTATTTTAAAAATAACGAAGCTCACTTTCTAATTAATTTGAATCTACATTTCTCGTTTCTTAAAAGGTCTGTATTATCATAAAATCTAGATTTGTGATTCAAATTACATGTATATGTATGAAAGGACGGTCTTGGAATGAAATTGTATTTTCTTTCTGAGCAAATGAATAGGGGAAGTTGACGCATTCAAATTTTCTTTCGCATGAGAAGAAAGGAATGAGTAGGTAGCTGTCAGGCTTTGGAGTAAGATGGTATTAAAGAAAATGGAAATGAGGGGGGAAATAAGTATCTGTTATTCTTTAAAAAGTGTAAATATTGGTTATAAAAATATTCTTTGTCATAATCGTGAGAGTGCCTCCGTCTTCGGGTAATCTTTTTATTAGAACGAAAATCCATTGACTGGCCTGTAAGCGCGTATGGATGATTGCAAATCTACGTACACTTAAGGCACAAGCATAAGTTAACTTGAGCATACATTTGTTTAAGTATTTGAGTGTATTATATTTTAATGTCCCTTATTACTACAAGTAGCTGTTGTCAGAATTTCCACTTGCTTTTTGAATGAAATCTCAATCACGATTAAATCCATTCTACACTTCCTTAAACATGGGGGTCAAATCGAAATGCATTGGTGTCAGACAGCCGTTCTAACACGTACAGCCTGTATTTATTCGGTTTTTATGAGACCAAAAATATCATTGGGAATTCAGTATGATCTTTTGCAATAAAAACACAGTTAGAAGAATCTAGCTATCAAGGTCTTTTGCAATACTTCGGATGCGTCTAGACAAGTTTATGGCTAAAGAACGTTGTGGCATAGGAATAGCACATTGAATAGAGTTGCTATTGATCCAATACAGAACGTGCTAAATACTGATATGAATACATTCTATCATATTTTTATCTCAAAGGCAAAATTAATATTTCTGATCACTTGAGTGGTAGTCACGCTTTCCTAAAAACACTCAAACAACGGAATAACGTTGACTTGCAATGTAAGCATATACTGGCGAAATTCGTTCGTCCCTCTGAGGTTTCGGTAGCTCAGTGGTTTAGAGCAGTTGTGAAAGACGTGGGTTCAATTCCCGCTCGAGATCATCAAGGTTCGAAATCGATTTTTTGCAGTTTTTCTATCTTTGGATATAAAAAACAAGCATTGTAAAATGCTAAAATAATCAAAGTAATGCAAAACACTTATTTAAAAATAACTAAAAGAAAGCATAAAAGTACGTTAAAGGCCCTAAATGATCATAATATTAGGCCCGTATTCTAGAATCGTACTCAACCACTGATCTGTGCTTGAGTAGAGATTTCAAAACGTCAGTTCATACAAAAACGTCACTCAGATCTATACTCAAGTACAAATTTTGTTTCAAAATACGGGCCTTTTATAATGTTTCGTAACGTTCTTAGCAGCGTTCTGTTTTCGGCTGCTACGTCGTAGTCCCTTTGTCAACATCTCGTAACATTCTTTGCTTCGTAGCATTCATTGCTACGAGAACGTTTCGTAACAGTTTTGCTACCGAGAGACTTACTAGCATTCTACGAGTGCCTCTGTGATTACTGTCATATTATATTATAAGTTCGATTGTACGTAGTACTCCTAGGCATGTACGATTCTCGTATCGGCAGAAATGTCTTGTTATGAAACAAATATTTATGTTGAGTCTGGGTGCTCATTTATTTATTTTTTCTCACATGGAAAGACAATGACAGCGGAAACATTCGATAAAACAAAAGCACGAGTGAGTTTATATCCAGATAGAAATTTTACAACGCCTTGTTCCTTATGTCAAGGATCACACCGCAATGGTTTGATAAGTCATCGCACAATAGTTTCTGAATCTCCTTGTTCCTAATATTGCTAATATTTGTTATTACATAAAACAACGGAATTCCATCAAAGAGTACATAAACGGAAATATTGCGTAAACCATTTACCAAAGTTACTATTGATTGAGGTGGTAATAGAAGGAAAATAACAAAGAAGGAGTAACAGAAGATTATAACTGATAGATAGCAAAACTTCGCCTCATTAAATCTCACCTATGAAGTTACTGTGTGAAGTGAAGTTACTCCTTGAAACTCGTGATTGCGTATATATGAATAGAGATGTCTTGCTCCAATTGTTGTTTATCTAAACCTCACGGCGACTTTCCATCAGGTGGACTAAAGTCGTCTTGACAGTGCCAATAAATTTTGGAAAAAAAAATATTACAAATAATCACACAAAAACACAAATCGTTTATTTATTTTAACTATTATTTTCAATTCAATTACGGTTAATTACGGTTTTTTGGTGAGTCGGTACTTACCAAATGCAGTTGATCGTAGGTTCAGGCGCCACCTTGACATTGTTTATTATTATTTTTTATTCAAAGTTTTCATACAAAATAAACGAATATCCGTCTGATTTTTGCCGTTATACCTATTATAAAAGTTTAACTTCAAAAACTAGTTTTGCTAAGATAGTTAAGTGTAGTTTCCTGGACGATAACGATCACCTGTACAATGACGTTTAATAGTATTTCAAAATAAATTCAATTTCACAGCTTGAGCTAAACTACTCGAGAGTTAAATTATTACCTTTCACAATGAAAAACGGGGCTCTGTGATTAACGATAATTATTCCGACCTCGACTTTTTCATTCCTTTTTCACCAAAATAAGGTTCAACAGACGCATTTTTCATTTAACTTTATCATACTTAATCCCTGTAATAGAGAGTCATGGCGTATCTTGTGGTCCTGTTTAGCGAGCGGTGGTTGAGACTTTGAGATGTATGGGCCACCAGTTCGATTTTTTTCTTAGACTGCGTCGATTTTTACCAGGTTTCACATTTTTGTTCATCTTATGTGTAAGGCTATACAAGTTTAAATGACTTAGTCTAGACTTAATTGGGTTCACGAAAAAAGTCTATAGTAACAAGCCCTAAGATAAAGATGTAAATTCGCAAGATAATTAGTTTCGGAGATACGTAATTAGGTTAAATGTGGGTGGCCTGGCCGAAACAGACCTTAGTGTGACATTTCAGGCCTAGATATATCATTCTAGATTGCTTTACGTATTTCAAACCAGCTGTTGCCAGCGATTTTTTCACCTTGAATTTCCAATATATTTATATTATTTACTTAGTGTTTTATTTTAAGTGTCAAAATAAATTAATTTCCATTTCTATTTATTTCTATATATATAGTATTATTATTATACGTATTTTAATTCAGCTTTCATTATTAAAACAATACAAAGTTGCATTAAAACCTATGTTATTCACGTAAAGCAAACAAACAAAATTATTAGTATTCAGTTTCATTCACTTAATGCGAGACAGTTGTAATTTAAATCATGATCTATTGACAGATTTTGAATTTTTAGTACTGTTTTACGATTTTATTAGATAATATGTAAATGGCTTTTCATTTAGAAATTATCTTATCATTACTTCACCTAAACTGGTGTTATCCTATCAGGAGGAAAACCCAAAGATTTTTTTCATAAATGTTGCGTACACGGTTAGATAAATAATACTGCAAAAATACATGTAAAAAGCCTGCAACATCCGGACAATTTTCCGGAATCCGGCCATATCCGGATTGATCCGGTTTAAAGCAGATTTATTGGCTGGCTGTAAAACAATGCCTGTTCGGATTTCCAAAGATTTATTTGCAATAGGAGGCGTAGTAAATCATGTTTTCTCAGACAAGACTTGAGAATTTTAATACAATATTTGTATTAGTATGTATAAAATATTATTAATAATGTTAAGTGACATGGGCTATATTCTATTACGATTGAACAAAACATTCAGTGAAAAATAATAGTATATGTAAATCAAGTCGAAGAAAAGCGGGCGATCTGTGCTGCTTTACCGACGCCGCGACCTGAAATTACTATTGACAGAATGAAGTCTGTCGAGGCAGCTAGTTAGATATAAATAAATATGCACCAGACACAGCACTTGTTATCGTGACGAAGTAAATATATGTATCCTTGTGTTACGAGGTATCAGACAAGGGTCGTCTACCAGCACAAACAGAACAGAGCCAATTTAGAAAACATCGTTTCCTGAATAGACCCGACCGGGAATCGACCCTGGGACACCACGGAAGTCGCTGAGTGCGCTGAGCTCAATTTCTCGCCTGGTGCCTCGTAACACTGGAATATTTATCCTTACTTCGAGACCATGATGAATACTAGTGGTGTATTTTCTGACGTATATTTATTATTAATTTATATTTACAAGTGGGTATCAGCGTCCAAAAGTGGCACGCTAAGTTTTTTTACAGATGGTTTGAAAGATGGAGATAGAGGGTTACTATACTTTCGTTTTCCATTTTGTTTTTATATCTGTTACTAACACTTAACTAACACTTTAAGTTGGCAAATCAAATCGCAGACCATCCTATTAAGTCCACAACCGAATCAGAAGCGGCGAAATAATATTCCTAGGGTCAACTTCATCAAGGCAAGGCGCTATTTCATCCCGACGCTTTTAGAAATATTTTTTTATATAATATTTCTTTGAAGATATATTGGTATAGTTCTTGCAAATCACGAGCGCGCGTGAATCTAACGAAATTAAACTTTATTGTTCGGTAATAAGAGCGACGGCACGCGCGCTCGTAAAATGATTGTACTATACGTATATAGCTAAAGATATATAGACAGTGTGGGCTGGCCATAGATATGGCTACAATGCACTGAATTTTTATGTTTATGAAACCATGACACTACTGAGAAAAGTCTTTTACTTTTTTAAACGTTTTATAAATAAGTTCCTTTTTTTTTCTTTCCGTCTCTATCAATCTTAGGCATCATAACAATAAACATGAAATATATTGTTTTCATTTTTGTTAATTACGCCATAATAGAGAAAAAAAAATAGGTTTTCAATATTTCATTTATTTTAAGTTGTCAAGGAGCGTTTGTCTAGTATTTACATCATAAATTTAAGCCTTCTGTATAATTTTGCGTAACTAGACTAGCTCCAGTATATTTGGCTTACGGGTTGATAATTTCATTCATGGTAATATTTCTGTAGTGGTATTGGATCCAATTAAAGGATAATTATTTTTACAGTCTAATTTTCTGAAATTATAGATACAATTAGTCTGTTCTGGCGCCAAAACAAAGCCATCAAGGCAGAGGCCAACTGCTACTGTCGGTTTAGTGTAACGACTTTGCATCAATGTTTTGCTACAAATCCAGCCAAAAACAGAGTATTTTTGTTGTCGTTTCAGTGGCAGTTTCAGGGCATCTTTTAACTGTATTCCTTAAGAATAAAAAAATAACAATGTTAGTTGTTTTTCTATGATCAAAACAATAAAGTGGGCGACCGTGTCATAATGCATTAGGGTCAAGGTTCGTTTAGCATGTTTACGCCCGAATCCACGAACGTCTATCAAAGCTGTGCAGCCATCATATATATATAGCTGTCCCTTTCATCTCTATTGACATGTGACAAGGGTAGCATCAATTTGAGCTGTCTTCAAATTTTGATTAGTGTTTGTAGATTCGAGCGTTAGTGTTTTAATGCTTCTCACGGGCTCAGCAATGCGCCAGAAATACTTTTCATGTTACATGTGCCCACAGACTGAGATGACGACCTTAAATTGAGATAATCTAACTTACTGTATAAACGCTATTTTAAATCCCATTGTTACTTTACAGCGCTTCAATTTTACTATCTGACCTAATTTTCCAACAACCAGCTAGTAAAACCCCTTGATACTCAGAAAGCCACAAACCTCAATCCTCGCGAATTAATCAAATAGCAAAACTATTCCAAATAGTTATTCCATTTTCTAGTTATTAGTTCATTTACCCACCGACCTACTAAACTAAAAACTATGCTAATAATGGTCCTCTTAAGCATCGGAAGTGTATAAAGTTTATAGTAGTGGTTTGATAGTTTACTTTCGAACTCGATTTCCTCGAAAATCCAAAAGATATTGAACAAGCTTTTGCCATGTTAATGGATGAATAACTTTGGCTGGCTTTAGATTTTTAAATTGTTCTGATTTACTACTTGACACCACTACCACACTATTACTTAAGCTATAGTTACATACTCGTACCATCACAAATACTCCTACCATCACAAATACTCGAACCATCACAAATACTCGTACCATCACAAATACTCACACCATCACAAATACTCCTACCATCACAAATACTCGAACCATCACAAATACTCGTACCATCACAAATACTCACACCATCACAAATACTCGTACCATCACAAATACTCGTACCATCACAAATACTCGTACCATCACAAATACTCCTACCATCACAAATACTCCTACCATCACAAATACTCGAACCATCACAAATACTCGTACCATCACAAATACTCACACCATCACAAATACTCGAACCATCACAAATACTCGTACCATCACAAATACTCGTACCATCACAAATACTCGTACCATCACAAATACTCGTACCATCACAAATACTCGTACCATCACAAATACTCGTACCATCACAAATACTCGTACCAACACAAATACTCGTACCATCACATGTATGCCCCAAATGGGGTAGTAGGTAGATAGGCAAGTGACTGTTGCTCTGATGGTGAACGGAACACTCAGAAGTCAACTTTTTACCAAACGTATTACCAAGGCCTAGACGGACGTACTTAGTAGAAGTCCCAGACGTGCTCAGAAAAGGTCAGTTCAGGAGTACCCATAATCGACGAGCATGTATGAAAGGATTAATGAGAGTGGAAGAAGCGCAAGAGGTGTGTCAGGACCGTAGCAAGTGGAAAGATGTGGTCTTTACCTACCCCGTTGGGAAAAAGGCATGATGGTATGTGTGTATGTATTAGAACCCAACGTGGTACCTGAGCTATAGCTATCGCAATTCTAAAACCCTTTTCTTAAAACTTGCCCGCACTAAGCTTGTTAAAAGGGCACTTGTTGAGACTTGCGGTTCCAATGTAATTTTTTTTCGAACTGCAAAAAGAACAGAAAAATGGTAACAATTTCTAGAAATTAACGTTCAAACATATTTTTTACAAATAATTCCTTCAGATTCTGCAGGACACTTGAAATACGATTTCTAGGTTAAGTTTTTTTTTGTAATAAATAAATATCCAGGACAAATTACACCAAGATCATCTGACCCCAAACTAAGCAGAGTGAATATTTCTAAATACATACTTAAATAGATAATAACACCCAGACACACAACAAACACAAATGTTCGTCACTTAAATGTTTGTCATGGGTGGGGATCGAACCCATGACCTCCGGTGCTAAAAGCAGGATCGCTGCCATTGCACCAACAGGTCAGTCTAAAGAAATATTATGTTCAAGAAATATTTCTGCGAGTTAAGGCTAAAAAGGTTAGGAGTTAACTCCTCGTATTTTAAAGAAAATGATCTATTTCCAAAGTAATCCAAAACTTAACATAAGTACAGGTATAATCCACCTTACGAAGAAAAATATAACATATTTTTCTATTTAAGTTACAATGAAACAAACATAAATTCATACCAAGTTTGTCAGAAGTATAAAAACAGCCGAAACTATAATAAGTTTTCTCTTCTCATGCTCTGAAAGTACGCCAATATAGCCCTACGAAGCGGGACTAAAGTGACCACTTTAGCCCTTAAGGAGTAAAAAGTAATCAGTTTTTTTATTTCCTTCATGTGACATAGACAAACTCAAACAGCCAGTAAAAATATACTATCACCTGTGGTGTGTGGATCGTCTTCATTGCGAAAATGTTGAGTGTTTTACTTCCATGGTTTGTCCGCAAAGAAGGTGGCGCCATGTATTTTAAATTGTTAATCTGTGGTTCAGTTCAGAAGGAAAAACTGACTACGAAAATTTCAGAACTTTTGCCAAGTGTAAATTTGTTCGGATTTAAATGTTTTTGTACTAAATTGACTATTTTTCTCGCACTCAAAGTGTAAAGTACAGTTTGCACCTCGAGACTAAACGCCAACTTAATACGAGTATACCCTCGGTTTCATTGACTCCACCTCTGGTATATTATGGCTTCGTTTAGTCCCTCGATATAAAATATACTAATGCTTTATTTATGAATGAGTTTTATTGAATGGACATTCACCACTTATTTGTTCAGTAATGTGTGATAATATTCAGTTTGCTTATGTTGGTTGGCTACTTTCAATACATCACATAGCTCGAACTGTGCATTTTCCTCGCACAGCTACCTCGCGGCGACGCATCTTCGTAGCACATCTTAATCGATCCGTTACGTAGCATAGCATCAGTGGCAACGGTCTAATAGTTAGTCGTAGCTTAGCTTGAACATCCTTGCAGCATAGCACATCTCTGGTGGGAAAGCAGCCTTAGGACTTGATACCACCCGTCGTGAGGTTAATCACTAGCTTACATAATCTCGCAAACAATTCTTATTTTTTTACTCACAAGGCCTGTGCCCTGCTCACCTCACATTTCTCTATTCTTTTAACACACACAATGTTTAATGTATTTTATTGCACTAAGGCGTTTGAACCATCGTTAGGCCAACAGATTGGTTATTAATGTGTATTAATTTCTTAACAGTAATAAAATGTTTTAGGAAAAAACAACATACAGATTCTTGTGCGAGTGTGGTGTGTCCTTAAAATGATAAAAAACATGGTGTTAGAATAACATAATAATTTACCGTTCTGTTTGTAAAGTTAAACAACAACAGTCATAAATGTGTCTCTGCCAAGTAATCGTTCACCGTTGAGAGTTCCGCAACTCGATTAATAAAACGGGTTGTTTTGTTTAACAATCGATTAAACTCGATCTGCCCGACTCGCGTATGATTTGTCGCATTTAATCGAATAAATTTGTGGTTTAATTAAATCGTTTGTGAGTTTTACTGTGATATTGCTGTTTGTTTACTAAGTCAATTGACTGGTTAGCTTCTTATAACTTCTTGCGTTGTGTGTTATTATCAGTACGTCTACCACCAGTGGCCAGTTTAAATTTACATAACGTTCGAGTAAATAAATTGTATCGGGATTTGACATTGTCATGTCATGTCATGTCAAATTTTTACGCGAACGATAACGTCAATTTAAAGTGGCAACTCGTGGTAGACGTACTGAAATTGCAAGTCAAGCACCTCTTTCCCCTAAGCATTTTGGGCACGTGCCGGGGACGGGGCCCCGCGATCCTGAGGGCCCCTAATTTCAGTTTTTTTGGAGATTTCAGAACTAAGGAAATAAAATGAAAAAACATTGTAAACTTTAACACTGAATTCATACTTATTGTAAATATTGCCCTAATATATTTAGTTCTACAAAAGAAAATGAAAACTGTTCTAGTTAAAGTAAATGCCTTTTTGATTCTAAAATTATCATATTTGTTTTTTTTTTGGGTAATAAAATATTTGTCAGTAAAGGTAAAGTTAATGATAATAGTAACCGACTTCGTGTTCGTTATATGCTTTGACTGGCCTGTTGGCGCAATAGCAGCGATCCTGCCTTTAGCGCCGGAGGTTGTGGGTTCGATCCCCACACATGACAAATATTTGTGTGACGAAGATTTGTATTTGTTGTGTGTCTGGGTGTTATTATCTATTTAAGTATGTATTTAGAAATATTTAAGTATGTTTATCAGTCTCTGACGCCCTTAATATAAGCTCTGCTTAGTTTGGGGTCAGATGATCTTGGAGTGAATTGTCCCAGATATTTATTTACAATGCCATACAAAGCATCATGAAGGGTCTATCATATATAAAATACAAAAAGGCACTCAGCAAATGGCTCAAAGATAAAAATTATTATTCCATATCAGAGCTGATGAAATGACTAGTTCTATCTTAAGATGTAGACTAACTTGACATGTAATTATCTCTGCAACTAATTTTAATCTTATTTGCTAACTCTAGAATAATGCTGCTTGGCTTAAGTTTTTAATATAGATAATAATGTTGACATGTACGTGTTAAATTGTTCTTAATAATATCTCACTGAACAAATAAATAATTTTGCATGCTAAGTGAATTAGCTAAATGTGCTGTGTAACTGAATAAGAAAAATGTCATCAATAATAAAATAAAATAAATATCCCTGGACATTATTCCACACAGCGCCATCTAGCCCCAAAGTAAGCTAATTAAAGCTTGTGTTATGGGATACTAGACAACGGATAAACATACTTAAATACATTTTCTTTTGTAAATACATACTTATTATACATAGGAGACACCCAGACCAGTACAAACAGACATGTTCATGTACACAAATGTTTGTAGTGCGGGGATCGAACCCGCGACCTCTGGTGTAGTAGCCAACTTCTTAACCATTACACCAAGTCGGTCGTCAGAATAATGTACCACATATAAAGCAAAATAAACATATTCTATTCTATTCTTTTTTATATCTGGACTTTCTGGTAGATACGACCAGAGTCCGATAAAGTTATTCATCTAAACAACATTTCTGCTAACTCTCGCATCCACTGAATTTTAACTTTATTGCTTACCTAGGAAATGTAGTGTTTTGTACAAACACTTCACCGTCAAATTCTACTTTGGAACAAAGTTTCTAACAACACTATTCCATTGTAAACGACAAAGGAGAACTTTAACAAAAGATGGTCCATTTGTTTGCGGCTGAATCCGTGTCTAGCCTTGGATAGTTCCTGAGTTGATAGTACGACACAATTGGCGTAGTGCGCTGTAGCACGGTTTCTCGCCTTCAATTCCGTAGTGTCCTGGGTTCCATCCCTGGTCAGGTCAATCAAGATGTGCTGGGAGACGCTCCTGGCTTAATTCCTTGTCTGGTACCTCGTAACACAGGGATATTTATCCCTACTTCGAGACCATGATAAGAGGTGTGTTGTCTGGCGCATATTAACAAAAAGTGAAATTGTGTTGTACCTACTAGTTGAGTGAGTAGAGTAGAGTAGAACGTCAGTTAGCAAGCAAGTGGACCGCCTTAAAGTTGAAGATTGCTTTAACTTATAAGAAAGTGTAACTATGCTTCCGATATGGCACTCATAAAGTAAAGTAAAGTAAAGTAAAAAATATCTTTATTCATATAGACTTATAAAAAGTACTTATGACAAGTCAATTTCAAAAAAAAATTGTAGCAAAAATATACTGAATAAAAATAAACTTACATAAAATGATACTATGATAGTAAATATCATAATTAAACATAATGTGACTCTACCACCGGTTCGGAGGTTGTTTCCGATCGAAAAGACTCCGGCAAGAAACTCGATGGTTACTCTTTTCAATCTTGTTTTTATACACAAAAATTGAATTGACAGAGTAAAGTCATAACAAAAAAGTGTGCAGAGGAGCAGATTATACCTAAGATGACCACAAATTCTTATCATCTAAGAAATCCTCAACACTAAAATAACCTCGCTTCATTAACTTAGCTTTAATTTGTGACTTAAACTTGTGAATATAATAAATAAATAAATAATAAAATATCCCTGGACATTATTCCACACAGCGCCATCTAGCCCCAAAATAAGCTAATTATAGCTTGTGTTATGGGATACTAGACAACAGATAAACATACTTAAATACATTTTCTTTTGTAAATACATACTTATTATACATAGGAGACACCCGGACCAGTACAAACAGACATGTTCATGCACACAAATGTTTGTACTGTGCGGGGATCGAACCCGCGACCTCTGGTGTAGTAGCCAACTTCTTAACAATGGTTGGTAATGACACCAAGTCGGTCGTCAAAGAAGGTGAAGAGGCAGTTTAACAAGAGTTTGCGGAATCTTATTAAAATATTTTACACATTGACCAACAAATGATTTCCCTACCCTAAGCAGAGATGTAGTCACCATGACAGGTGATGTAGAAACTATGTTGGCGTAAGTTAGATTCTGTCAATTTATTTTTATTTTGGGGTTCTCATTCAATAAGGAAAGTTAAGTAATTAGCCTGTATAAAATCAAGTCATTGCTACAGTTAAATTGATTTCAAATTTATCACCATTCTTGCCAAATGCCGGTTGGTGATCTCAAACCCAAAAGGCATGTTCCGAAAAATCTTCAAACACTCCTTGCTCGACCTGGGATTTGAGCCCAGGACCTCCGGATTTTGGGCCGAGCTCTGTAAGTTACCACGCCTGACAACACACTTGGTCTCGAAGTAAGGATAAATATCCTTGTGTTGCGAGGTACGAGACGGGGATTTAAGCCAGGGGTGTCTACTCTTAGCACACCCAGACCCGGGCTAAATTAGAAAAAACAATTCCTGCATTGACCCTACCGGGAATAAAACCCGGGGCACTAAGAAAATCGAGGTGAGAAACCGTGCTACAGCGCACCCCCCAATCGGTTCAATATCAAATAACCCATGGAAAATAACAATCAAATATTCCAAAGAGTTTGCAACTGCTCTCAAATCAATAGAAACACAATATCCCTGTGATACAATATTCCTGTACTAGGTTTAAGGACGGTTGTTTCCCAAAAAATATCATCATTTGAAAAAAAATAAGTTTTTATAAACATTTCAGAAAAGCCAGGGCAAGTTCACACTGGATCCGTCATTGACGATTCGTCAAAAAACCCGATACGTCATGACGGATAGACGTCATTGCATACGGAATCGTGGCTTTTCACGATTCTTCAAAATATCCGGTTTGGTATTTACATTCGTTTCGTGATTCACGGATTACCTTGTATGGGCGCAGGTGGACGCGAGCGCATAAAGCCGATGAACCATACGTGTGTGAATTAAATACCTATTGTGTTATATGTACGAGTATGTTAGTTTTAAGGTATTTATCTATGGGCCGATTATGTTAAGTTAAGATCTGTAAATGTAATTTGTTGCCTGAAAATAAATGATTATGATGATGATGATGATAAACGGATCCGTCAGAAAAAAAAATTCGTGTTTTTAGAAGTAAAAGATTTTTAAAAGACGTTGCGTAATTTAAAGACGCTTCCGTAAGTCCTCACGATTCGTGGTTCGTACACGGGCATTTAAGCATTGCTGTTGTGTTCTTTTTGTGATTTGGAAGTTGCAAAGCCGCATGCAAAGCTAATATTACTGCTACAGAGAATGTTTCTAACTAACTTACACCACAGAACATGTGCTGCAGGGTACCACAGTATGAACGCGTCAGAACTTAGCAACACATGTGCCCATAAGCCGCACTCGAGCTTCAGAAAGTTCATACTTCCGAGATCTATAGAGCGTGCTTAGCTTATACTTAGACTCATCTTACACTTTGAACAGCTGTATCTTTTTCAGTTACTTCTCATCGATATTCAATTATTTTGTCTTAGTTACGTCAACTTAAATATTCGTTCGTAAAAAATTATAACAACACTCAATAAGTAAGATAACAATTTATTTGATAAATATGTGCTTAGCTTAGAAATGGCTATAGATCTCGGCCTCAGCCTATTGATCTTTGAACATGTTGAGTTCTTCGTAAATGATCTCTGACTGCAAATTTTAAAAATCAAAATGCTTTTGTAACGGAACTAAATAAACGGTCATTATTTTGCCTATTTCATTTTGGCGTTATGTTGGAGTTCCGAAGTATGAAACGTACCGAAGCGACTGTATGCCCACCATGAGTTTACATCAATAACGCCGCGTTTACGTCCTCATTGATATAATTTTATAGAGTTCCGGTACAGCTCCTCTTGTAATTAGAAATATAACTAAAAATGGCATTTAAATTGCTGAACTCTCCTATTGCAGTGTACGTGACGTACCTAAACTCATGGTAGACGTACCATTCTGGTAAGTAAAACATTTTAATCTTCATGGGCAATTCAATAAGCATTATTGCTAGAAGCACTCCTTCCAGACAACCTGCAGGTGAAGATAAAGATGTCAGAAAGAGGTGTAAGTTTCAAAACCCAAGTCTGACAAAAATTGTTATGGTTTTTTCGGAAAGAAACCTATTTGTGATCACGGCCAAGCCTTGCATTTGGCAAGTGTAGTGATTGTGACTGGTCTGTTGGTTTAATGGTAGCGTATCTGTTTTTAGCAACGGAGGTCGTGAGTCCAATCCCCGCTCATGACAAACATTCATGAGACGAACATTTGTGTTTGTTGTGTGTCTGGGTGTAATCATCTATATACGTACATATGTATTTAGTAATATTTAAGTATGTACTTACCAGTCCCTGACACTTATATTACAAGCTCTGCTTTGGTGCCAGATAATCTTGGTGTTATTCGTCCCGGATAATTTTATTTGAGTGATTAAGTCAATGTCCATCAAGTCAAGTGCGATGACTTTATTTCGATGATATTTACCCATCTGTGAGACAGTATAAAGGCTTTTCACTCTAACTTTGCCTTATTTTATACCCATATGTTTTGAAAAGTTAAATGCTATTCACGCATCGGACATAAATCTTCGTGTTTAAAGAAACAAATAGACACATGTATTCTTCCATGTTAAGTGTCGTTGCTAGAATTTCCTCTCTCTGCTTCAGCGTATGCCACTGCATTTAAACCGGCAAATATGCATTTTAATATTTGCATAATTATCTGGTGCAATGAAGCGTGAAATGGCTGCTGCAGTGGGAATTAGTTTGTTCAATATTTTCATTCATATTTGCATAATTTTCGAGTTGTACGCAACCCACAACGCGTCTGCCAAAAACTTCCAGTCAAAAACAGTTTGACTAGACTTGGGCCTAGACAAAGTTACAATTTAAAAACGTTAACGAAGTTCGGAAAGACTTAAATATATGGGTTTGACATAACATACTACGTTACATAATCACGTGGTCAATCTTCATCGTTATCAGAAGTTGGTAGACAATGTTACAATTCGTAACGAAAAAATAGTTTTTGTGGTTATCCCCAGTGCTGCCAACTTATTTTTGCTGATTCCCCGCTACTTTAGGCCCGATTCCCCAAAATTCCCCGCTGTTTTCGGCCGATTCCCCGAAAATTTCCTAACATGATGTATACAAAAAACAAAAATTACTTACGTTGTACTTATTAATGGAAATGGACATTAATTTTTCTTACTAACATAGATTAAATGACTTTACTAACTATAATGGATTTAATAATTATCTGAAATAAGTGAATAAATTGAAATTGAAAATTGAAAAATAAACATTGAAAACCAGAATTTATTTGTTCATTAAAACATCATGGTTCAGATTTTGACTGTGCAGAGTTTTATATTATTTTATGTAAATACTTTAAACTCTTTCCACAGGAGCTTTTGAAATAACCTGCATTAAAAATGTCACAACCGATAGATAGGGGTAGTTCCATAACGTAGACAATCATCTCGGCATGATACATTGCATGATCCATTCCCCAAAATTCCTGTATGTGAACTAATCCCCGTACGCTCTCCGCGCTACTTCCCTTTTACCGCAAATCGCGGAATTCCCCGCCAATTTGGCAGCACTAGTTTATCCCGCACAAATGCGTAGACAAGCAGCACCTTCAGTGTTCGCCTTCGCCTCGATTGCGACCGGAAAAAAAGGATATTGAAACGAAAGTCAAAACGTTGTAGTTATCGTAACAAAATGGCCGGATTTCATTCAGCAGCTGATTTTTGACTAGAGGCTACTTGTACTCGTATTGTTATTTATTCTGAGCTAGAAGCATTTTTCATTCGAATCAAATTTATTGTTCTTAAGTAACTTTCAGTTCAAGGTTGCCATGCAAATCAATAATAATAATAAAAACCTTTATTTAGTAAATTATAACTTATCAGTCGAACAGCAGTATTTTTTGTATGATAAACTTAAAAAAGGTCAATTCAAAAAATTAAATTTTCATTTGAACGCAGCTTCGCCCTCGTTATCATGATATATTATGGCCAAATTACATAAAATCTTTGTAAATTGTAGCCTATGTGTTATTCGGATGCATAAGCTGTATTCCTTTAAAGTTTCATCTAAATCCGTTCTGTAGTTTTGCGTGAAAGAGTAACAAACGTACACACATCCACAGTCCACATCCACAAACCAAAGTCACCTAGTATAATAAAAAAATACTCTGACCAGAATTAAATAAAGAACAATAATTAAAAAAAATATTAACATTAATTTATATCTACATAAACATTCACTATTCCTCAAAGTTCTTGACAACCTTACCAAGTTTTCCCATAAGTAGGAATGTCTATAGATTCGAGTGTCTCTGTTACGATTCCCGTTGCCACTGTAATATTGTATTCTCTGATCGTAAAGGGTTGGCCTGTAATCATGACCATGCCTTCCAGGAGACCACGGCGAAGTGAACACCTAACATTACTCGAAAGTAATGTTAGGTGTTCACTTCGCCGTGGTCTCCTGGCGTCATGATTTGCATTGAGGGATCTGAAAGATAAAAAAATAATAATAAATAAATATCCCTGGACATTATTCCACACAGCGCCATCTAGCCCCAAAGTAAGCTAATTAAAGCTTGTGTTATGGGATAATAGACAACGGATAAACATACTTAAATACATTTTCTTTTGTAAATACATACTTATTATACATAGGAGACACCCAGACCAGTACAAACAGACATGTTCATGCACACAAATGTTTGTACTGTGCGGGGATCGAACCCGCGACCTCTGGTGTAGTAGCCAACTTCTTAACCATTACACCAAGTCGGTCGTCAAAAATATTTCCATAAAATAGAAAACTGGGTGTAAAAGTAGAAAACAACCATTTGAGAGCTAAAAGAGAGCTAAAAGCGATCTCACAGTAAATTGCTACAGGAGAAAGAGTAGAGAATATATATAATGTATATTAAATAAATATCCGGGACATCTCCTCATAAGACCATCAGACCCCGAAGCTTAGTACTTCACTTCAGAAGCCTGTCTCGTAATAACAGAGAAACTATTACAAGCCGACCTTCAAAACCACAAGGGTGTGTCCCCCATAAAACCAACACACAAACTTTAATCAGATGAATGATTATCCCGGCTGGGAACAAACCCACAAATCTTGAAACCATAGCTAGGACTGCCAACCACTGTTCCAAAGTGGCAACGTCAAATACGTAGTCCGATATCACGCAGAGGATAGTTTCTGTGCAGATTATACGTACCTACCTAATTCAAATGAAGTGCAAGATAACAAAAAAAACTTCTCAAATAATTCACGAAACTATTTTTTTTAAATTTATTTGGTGTGTTAAAAATCTGTTGGAGTGTCTTGAGTCTTGCACGATTTAATAAACACTTTGTTTACTATCTAATATCGTACAAGTATGTTTGGAATCAATTAGACCTTGATGAAAGCCAAACACGCCGTTAAAAGTTGATTGTTGTACCTAAATTACGATGAAACTGAAGGAATCCTTTCATCTATGAACTGACATGCTTGAACACCTACCACATCCGCACACAAACACACACACGCACACACACTTAAACACTCTATACACACGCCTACACACAACCATCCTCATCCCAGGAGTCACATGTAGTTTTTTAGTATAACCTTTGTTGTTGTTTATTTGTTTGTTATTAGTTTTTATAAAAGTTTACTTTAATACCTAATATTTATTGGAACCGGAGATATCCTAAATTTGTTAAATCTTTTTTGTAACTCACTCACTGGCTGCTGCGATACAGGCCTACTCGCCTAGTGCAGAAGTCGCTGTAATTTTATTTTGTATCTTACCAATTTGCATTATTAACAATTAAGAGACAGATAATACATTTTATCATAGTGCTTTCCTCGTTGTATACAATCGCAATTCTTGTAATGATAGCTAAACAGGTTCGAATTGGGTTTTTATATACCCTTAACACTTTATGATTAAGAAAAGTGTTCTTTAAAGTCCGTTGCTATTGTAACCCAAAATCGGTCTTTCCTGAATTTTGGCCTCACTCGAAAAGTTTCGAACAAAACTCATCACAGCTACCATCAGTTTTTAACTGAACCTTTATTCCTTTTTGAAGGCAATGTTTCAGTCGAATTGGAAGTGAAGTTTCTGATCTTTAATGCAGAATAATTAATACCCTGTTCTGAAAAAAATAGTTTTCATTTTTTCTCGATCATAACAGCTTCTTTGGAGATATTAGCCTAGGGTATGGACTTTAGGTCTGAGTTCAGCACTTGGTCCAAACCCTGGCAATGTACTTTGTATGCCATTTATAATCACCAGGGGCGCTGTACCGAAATCCGATAATGAGGTCAACGCGGACGCTAGCGGCTGTCATTGTTGTAAACTCATGGTAGACATCCAGGCAACTTTGTTTTCGCCATGGCAGCTGACTGTCTGGTAATGAGGATGTTAAAAGATAAGTAGCCAGAATACCGGCGGTAGGCTCACCACCCACGGCAATTAGGGGGCACGTGCTTTTTACAATATTTGTGTAATTTAAATAGACTTAAGCAGTACTTTTGAACAGTCAAAAAATTGTTGTATGGATTCGGAATCTATATTTTTGATACTGTTCAAATATTTATTTATTATTTCAAGTCTCTGATGGTAAGATAGAAACGTGTGAAAATATCCAGTGATAGTTATTATTTTGATACCGCTTAAGTTGTGAATACATTGCAGAGGTAGAAGAACCTCGCTGTGAATACCTGTTGTATAAGTATGTTTTTGCAATAAAGACTATTCATTTTAAATAAATAAATATCTGGGATATTTACACCAAGATCATCTGACCCAAAACTAAGCAAAGCTTGTACTATGGGCGTCAGAGGCTGATAAACATACTTAGATTTTTCTAAATATATACTTAAATAGATAATAACACCCAGACACACAACAAACACAAATGTTCGTCACAACAATGTTTGTCATGGATGAAGATCGAACCCACGACCTCCGGCGCTAAAGGCAGGATCGCTGCCATTGCGCCAACAGGCCAGCAATATTAAATTTTTATTGCATTAATTTATTTGATGTGGTAACCTTTGTGCTTTATACCTTTTTGGTTGCAAGATGATTAGGTCTCGTCTAATGTTGCTATAAAGGCGAAATACTGAAATAAAATCGCTACAAACAGATGTGTTAGAGTGTTATGTCCTTTTTATCGTTATTACTCTTATTTAAAACATCTAAGATAATTCACCAGTCTCTCGTATAAATACATGCCATAATTTACCCAAAAACAGAACAAAAATGGCAACACTGTCGTAATCATAAAATCTAACGTCCTGCGGATAACCATTGGACGTCGCAATGCTGGCAACACTCAATTTTTACGACTGAAGCTGGTCGCATTTTATAGACGGACGAAACGAATACTGTTCATATTTTTGTAAAACAAAGTCATCTGTTTCGGCACTAAAAATATGAAACTGAAGGATATTATTTTTAATCTGTTTGGATGAATTCTTATCCTTTGATTTCCTTGCCATTGGCTTTATTTGTTTCGTCGAAATTAGGTTCTCAAAGAGCAGTACCCAATTAAAAATTTGGAACGAACTCTTCAGTCGTAAACTAGTTCGAGAGAGTGGAAGTCCGCCAAATAAGAGAAAAATGCCCGGATTTTTGGCAGAACGGTCTTATAATATGCTAATTAAGTACTTGAATCACCTTTTTAACTGACTCGAATGTAATATAAATGATTTACGCGTATTACGTTATAAATTGAAACGGCTCTAAAAGCTCTCTTTGAGTAACAAGTATAGTTGTGAAAAACCCGTTAGCTACCGTTACTTTACCAAATTTATGATTAACTACTGATTAAAATGCGGTTATTACCGGTTAATTATCCGACTGCGACCGAGAAAAAGAGTACAGTTCTTCAAGTTCCCGAAGATGACCGACCGAAACTAAGCAACTACATAGATGACAGCGCTATAGTTAAATAGCGAGACGGCTATGACATTAACATTTATTTGTTTGCGAAAAAGTTAAAATTAGAAGCGTTTTAAAAATAATTACTTTTTAAAATTGTTTTTGGAATGTTTTATTCCGATGTTTTCCGATGCCCATTATTTATCTTGAAGTACTGTAAATAATTTGTCTTTTTAATTGTTTAGTCAACTTCTAGGTGAAGCTTCCTTCTTACGGAATTCCCATCGCACTGTGTGACTGGATATCCGACTTCCTGAGGAAACAGTCAATAATAGTGCCGCCAGTGCCATCTAGCAGTGGTATTTATCCGTAACAAGCATAAAATGCGGGTTAATTAACTGTTAATAACGAAAAATCGTTAATAACCGGCTTCGCATCTATAGTAACAAGCAACGAGATTTCGAGTTGAGCAATCAGCCGCGCGCCTTTGGCGACACGATTGGCGTGTGCTGTAGCACGGTTTACTCGCCTCTAATTTTTATTTTCATTTATATATATATCTATATAAATATATATATATATATATCTATATAAATATATATATATATATATATATATTTATTTATTTATTTTATTTATTTTGCCTATTAGTGTGACAGTAAGTAAATCTAGGCTTTTAACATACCATCACGACTATATCCCAAACGGGGTAGTCGGAGGCAGTGACTGTTGCCGACATAGAAAACGGAACACTCAGAGGCCCACTTTTCACCAACGCTATTAGAACCCAACGTGGTAGGTAGGAGCCTTCCGCCGTTATCTGGGTTGATTTGGTTTTTTATCGATGTTTTCCATCACCGGAGAGTCGGAAATTTAACAATGAACACAAAGATTTAGGGTGATTTAGGGTGCTCGCTTAACCCCTAGGCCATGACACTCTCTATAAGATACTAGCTGTCTGTCAGCGGCTTCGCCTGTCTTTCATGTCAAAATTTAGCGTAAATTAAAAAAAATGTCCATGTCACTCCCTGAAAATAAATAAATAAATATCCCTGGACATAAATGTAGCTTTATATTGGTATTTTTTTATAATCAGTCCGGCAGGTTCGTAGCCTATTCTATACAAACAAACAGACATACAAATCTTTCCTATTTATAATGTTAGTAAAGATATTATAGGATAGGCTGTTTGCTGAAAGAAAAATGTATAAGAATGAGGCTGACGATATCTCTACAAAGGAGTGTCAAAGAATATAAAACTTAACAAACAACATAAAAAGCTCGTTCAACACTTGTAGTCCAATTGAACCGTTTCCTAACTACAAGTATATCGTCAAGGTTTATGCTCAAGAAAATGGTTTTCTAACAAAACCAATACAGAGAATGGGGTTGTTAATAACAAGCGACAAATTGATATTAATAAAATATACGAGGGCGAACGCCAGGGGATGGTCGGCAGAAAAAGTAATGTTCCATTTATTGCTCAGTTCTGCAAACTTTATGTTGTTTGCGACTGAATTGAAATGGCCGGATAGTTTTGGTATATTTATGGTTTTATAAACGTAGCTGACCGACTGATATATTAGCAAACAGCCTCAATTTCAGAGCTAAAGAGAAATGAATATGCCCAAAAATATTTTTATGATTAGTTGCATCGACTTCCGAACCGGTGGTAGTCTCATTATGTTTATTTATGATATTTCCTATCATAGTATTATTTCATATAAGTTTATTTTTATTTAGTATATTTTTGCTTTTCATAGGTACTTTTAAAGGTGATCAATATATTTTCCATTTTATTTTCGTTTAGATGTAAAATCTACCTGTGTGTCATATAAATGCTATACAAAAACCGGCCAAGTGCGAGTCGGACTCACGCACCGTGGGTTTCGTACAAATCTGTGGGTATATTTAATAAAAATATTTTTATTATAAGATTTAACTAAAAATTTACGGTTGTCGTAATTATTTCTTTACCTGGGCTGTAAGATGTTACTTTGTACTAAATTTCAAGATTCTGAGTATGGGAAGTAGGTACCCTGTAGGTTTTGATTCCCTTGCGAGTGTCGAAAATTTGCGGAAATTTGCGGCATAAACGGCTGTATCTTTCGATTGCGTTGGCTTAAAAGTTTTATTTTTTCACAGCTACAAGGGACAGTAGACCTGAGTATTTGATATAAATTCCAGCTTGATACCTTCACGCATTCCTGAGAAAAAGGGCCTTGACAGACAGACAGACAGACGGACGGACGGACAACAAAGTGATCCTTTAAGAATTCTGTTTTTTCCTTTCGAGGTACGGAACCCTAAAAATGATTACAAACGCAAAATTTTGAACATTTTTAGATTGATTACAAAGGAATTGATTAGTTAATGATATGTAAATTCAAAATATGTACACTATTATGTTAAATGAGGAATAGTTTTAAGTGAATTAAAATCCAATATTGAACAATTCTGTAGCCACGCATTTACTATTTATTACAATTATTAACCTTTCAACCTTTAAGGAGGTTGTTATCAGGGGGCAAATAAAAATCCAATTTAAAAAAAAAACACTGCACCTTTAGATAGAGTTTTCCACAAAAAGAGCATTTACTGAAACAACCTCTATCGTCACACGCAGAACACTAGGTGAGCTCGCTTTGAATGTCCCGAACGCATTTGCAGAGTGGCTTTTTGTATATTGCATCTATAGAAACCCTGTGATTTTCATCAGATTGATTTATTAACTTACAGTATCACTGATTCATCAATACTTTTCGTTAGGATTGCGGTGCGGGGTTTGTTCAACCACATGTTGCATTACAGATAAGCATCCGCTTTTTGCATTTCTGTTCTAATATTATAGAGAGAAAAGATTTCATTTAGTGAATTTTTAATTTTAGCATTTAACAATGCACTATTTTCTACACAAAGATAGAAACTAGAAAAATTCGACCCGATCCTAGGGACTCAAGCGGGATCAGGATCAGGATATACCTAGAATCAGGTCGAATTTTTTAGTTTCTATCTTTGTGTAGAATATAGTGCATTGTTATATGCTAAAATCAAAAATTCACTTATCCTTTAGCTAGTTTCATCTTAGTCGAAAGTCAAATATTTGCAAAAATATTTCTTTCGGATGTTAAAGGTACTTGCCTATAACATTGATGGAACAACGTTGTCTTACAACGTAAAATACACTAGATAAATTCGCCAGGTCTGTTAACGGCCTCGGTAGCTCAGTTGGAAGAGCAGTCACCCGGATTGTGAAAGATTTGATTGTTTGTTTGTTGATTTGTTTGATTGTTTGTAATGAATATTCTTCGAAATAACTGGACGTATTTCTAAATTCTTTCTCAAATATTAAGCTCACCACCTACCACGTTGGGTTCTATTACCATTGGTTATACCATCATCTGAGTGTTTCGTTCACCATGACGGCACAGTCACTTGCCTCTGACTACCTCGCTTGGGATAAAGTCGTGATGGTATGTATGTATTAAATATTATAAGCTTCCTTTTTGCATTTTTATATTATTACTTTAACATTTATCTTATAATCTTTTAAATTAGCGTTCAATCTTTTACCGGTAAAAAAGGTAAGCAAGTAACCGGGTAATTGTAATTGGTAAGCAAATAAACGTTTAATTGTAAAATAGAAGATTCTATCTTTTATCACTCATCATCATTTAACTTAAGAACCCTGGATTGCGCCAGCATCTTCACCTCTCTATACGACATATCATTTACTTTCTCTTTCACTAGGTTCATGTAGTTCCGTCTTGGTCTTCCTCTACCTCTCCTCCCTTCTACTTTTTCTATACTAATAATATAATTTATTATAATATTATATTATATAGCGGAAAGATTTGATTTGTTTTTTGAGGAACAGGGTGTAAAGTTTTCCATCCACCATTGAAAAGAGAGGATCCTCCGACCAGACGGGCGTTGTGTCTGGTGGGCTACTGCCGGATGTAGGATACGTCAGTTTTTAGTTCGTATGTGGCGAGATAGATGTCGCTACAGTTTGTTTGTTTGTATTGAATAGGCTCCGAAACTACTGGACCAATTTTAAAAATTATTTCACCTATATGAAGCTAGATTATCAGGGAGTGACATAGGCTTTATTTTATTATGATTGAACAAAACATTCAGTGAAAAATAATAGTATATGCAAATCAAGTCGGAGAAACACGGGCTAGGTGTACTGCTTTACCGACGGCGCGACGTGCAATTAGTTGCAAGTGCAAGCTAGTCTTTTATGACTGTTGTTAAAAGTTTGTCATGTCGTATAATGTGGCTTTTCGTTTTTCACGTCTGTTGTCTATGGTCCTCAATATATTTCTGTTCTCCCCAACCATCTCCAATACTTCCACATTTGTTTTACACATTTCTTTTATCATTGTGCAGAATATTTCACCTGTCGTAATAAGGTTCCAGAACCGCTGTAGACATGTTAAAGTACAAAATTATGCGTCAATCGCCGTCATATGAAAACAGCACACCACTTTCACTAATTGCTTTACTCTGCCGATAATTCATGGATATTATGTAAATGTCCCGGAACAGCGACTGTCGCTTAAGTATCGCAATCTGTGTAATAGTATCACTAATTACCGAAGGCAAGGAGAGAAATTGCGTGGGTGTTATTAAGCAGGGGCTTGTTTTTATATATCTTTCAAGCGTAGTGATAAAAGCATGTAGCTTTTATTCATAAACTTAAGGTTTTAATCTGAAATAAATGATTTTTATTTTTTATTTATTTATTATCCTCTGCAAAGGATTTTAAAGTTTGGACGAATTTTCGCAGACAATCAGCTTAGTTTTGTGAATTTTTGCGTTATTCTCACTATAGTGGACGTCATCAAAATAGAGTTTGTAGTGCTTATTATTCTGAGTTTAATGACGTGCTCTTACAGGATGCCAGTTCTCAATGTCAGTTGAAATTCGGTCTCTGTTCCGTTAACTCATTTAACGTGCCGGTTTCTTTTTACAAACACCCCTCTTTAGAGACCTGTTAATCAATGCACCTAAAGACTAGTTTATTTTTTAATTCCGTTGTTTTTTCTGCTGACGAACACCCGTGCTAGGCGTGATGCTGTGACGTCATCGCGCAAATTATATTGAAGCCAAACTGCTATCGGCCTGTTACACACTCTATTAGCTAGGCTAACACTTGATTGTTTTAAACAGTGTGTTCCAGCCTAATTTTCATTTAGTAAGAACAATTTTAATAAATTCTTCGATATAATTATAAGCTTTTTCAGTAGGATTGATTAAAAGGTCTCCAGTGCATGCTCTATGAGGAATACTCTACCACCTAGCTACCAAACCAGAATATCTGGTAATTCCACGTGGCAATATTATGTTAAATAGAAAAATGAGTGCTAAATACGCATAAACAAAACTAGATAGGGTTTACAAATAAATTGAACCAGCATTCGCTTCAAAAAGTGCTTTTTTAATTAGCAAGAGTTTTTCGACGAATCCTTAAAAAGTAGTATTGTTGTTGCAAATGATTATAGGTAGTCTGTTGTAGATTATTAAAATTGAAAACTAAAAAAATGCGTCAGACATCTCACCTTCATAACAAAATCATTGTGTTACGAGGTACAGTCAACAGCTAAAGTAAATGATGATTGAACAAACTTCCAATTGGTTTTTATGAATGAAAAAAACGTAAAAATAATTACAAGTAGCATATATATATCCATTATAGTGAATGACATGTCTCATTTATATTCTTAGTAGTTTAATAAACTTTTTTTTTTGTAAAATCATTAATTTTGGCACGTTAAATTATCACTTACTTCTGCTGTTGACTGTACCACACAGGGATTTAAGCAGTATAACATGTAGTAGTCAATTCATGGAACAAATAAAAATGATAACTTGAAGTTATAAGAAGGACCTCAATAATTATTAAATCATCAAAGAACAGAATTATAAATATAAATAAATAAATATGCGCCAGACAACACACCTCTACAATTATTTGCTATTGTGTAAACGCTTGCAAGAGCAGGATCGAGTGATAGTAAGTCTTTATTATGTTGTAGAAATAGTTGTGTAAATAGATCTTATTGCTCTGTATTAGAACGTACATGTTAACATGTACATGTTACATGTATCATGTTACTGACATCTACATCGAAAGAGGTAGCTCCGGCAATATATACTGCCTTCTTTTTTTTTATTCTTGTTGCCCTGGCATGGGTGGCCAAGGATATTGTTTTCTTATGTTTCATAAAGTTATATATAAATTTATTTGGCTACATAATTTTAATGTAGTTGTGCTATTGTGCACTATTTCTTACTTACTAACTATTTTACTATTATGTTTTTTACATTATTGCTTTTTTTTTTCTTAAATTTCTACACTACCTATATACTATTTCATAGTTTACTTCTAATTTGCTGTGTTATTGACTCTCAATTTATATTCCAATAATTTGGAGTCAATAATTTAGTTGCCTTTATTCCTTTTAATTACAATTTCCGCTATTTCGCAGCAATAGTCTAGAAATATTTTACTTTAACTTTAACTTTTTTACATTATTGATGTTTATTTTCATTATCTATATGTTGTTCCATCTCATATCTGTTACTGCCGAAGACGGGGCACTCCGTTATTATGTACGGTTTCAGCGATTTCGGGATCACAGGTTCATGATGGACTCTCCTTGCACTTCAACCTATGCAAATACTCGGAGAATCCACCATGCCCTGTCATTACCTGGACTAGCAATGGATTGAGCTGTATTTTCTTAACTGTGCCGTACGCATCGATTGCGTTCGGAAAAAAACATTTTTGTTTTTGCTGCCGTTTCCCCCATTCTGTATCGCCTGTTCCATTCGTCAAGCGAATCCTTTCGGATTTGTCGCTTGACGAATGAGACAGGGCACCGGTCGTAGTTTGGCCTCGTTTTGAGTTTTATAGCGGCCTCCTTGGCGACCCCGTCGGCTCTTTCGTTTCCCTCCAATCCTGCGTGGGCTTTTATCAAAAATAGGTTCAATATTTTGTTTTGCCTGGTGATATGGCTGATGTACTGTCTGATCTCCACTGCAAGGGGATGGAGGGAATCACCACGGATGACGGTTTCAAGAGCCGATCTGGAGTCGCTGTAAATCCAAAAACGTCTGCCGTGTCTGTGTGTGTGCACCAGCTGAATTGCCAGGGCCAGCAATTCTGCCTGGTACACCGTGCCAAAACTGCTCCAGCCTGAGTTTGGCAGATTTTGTTTCGGCGCCATTTTCCCAAAAGGGAATGGCTGCTTCGATCTTGCCCTCAATCTTGCTACCGTCAGTAAAGATTTTGACGGTGTCGCTCTCATGCTGATTCAGCTGGGCATGGTCCACGATGTACTCAAATTGCAGGTCGCTTTGTTATAACTCGACATATGCTGACCCACATACCATTTCAGCCCTGCCATTCTGCTGTGGATTATATGGGGCAGTACACTCATGTGTTATCCCTTTACTTTCCAGGAAGTTCTTGAATTCATGGTTCAAATACTCACGGCCATTGTCTGTGTGCAAAATGCAAACATCATGTTTAAACTGATTGTTTACTATAGCATTAAACTTTATGAAACATTCAAGGACTTCACTCTTATATTTCATGAAATTTCATCAGAAGAAATGATAAAAAGTTTTGAGGAAACTGATGACACATATTATCTTCCCAGAAGCATTGAAGTTCCAAGTTGGTCGAATAACTGATTTTATTTATTTATTTATTGACTATGGAATACCTAGTAATATAACTGTACTCTAAGACCTCGACCAGGAAGGAGAATGGAAGTAAATCTCACTGAAGGGGATATACCATTCACCTATGAAGAGACGGTTACTGGTCATGACCAACATAATTGGTAGAAAGCCATTGAAGATAATAATAATAATATCCCTGGACATTATTCCACACAGCGCCATCTAGCCCCAAAGTAAGCTAATTAAAGCTTGTGTTATGGGATACTAGACAACGGATAAACATACTTAAATACATTTTCTTTTGTAAATACATACTTATTATACATAGGAGACACCCAGACCAGTACAAACAGACATGTTCATGCACACAAATGTTTGTACTGTGCGGGGATCGAACCCGCGACCTCTGGTGTAGTAGCCAACTTCTTAACCATTACACCAAGTCGGTCGTCAAATTAGAGTAATTTCTTATGATAAACCTAAATCCCACGAGGATAACAAAACATGGATAGTAATATAACTCTAATACCTCGACCAAGAAGGAGAATGAGTTTGAGTTTTAAAGGAAGTAAATCTCACTGAAGTGGATATATCATGCACCTATGAAGAGGCGGTTACTGTACTGGTCATGACCAACCCACTTCAAATAGGTTTAACTAACGATGTGAACGTAAGATAACTAAATCGTATGCTCTTTTATTATTGGGGCCGAATATGTAAAATGGAATCATTTTTATTTCAACTTATATAATATATTATTACCAAAAACCTCGAATCCAATATCGTAACAATAATTGGTTACTCTTTCGCATACCTACAGTTATCTCTGATTCCCTGAAAATTGGAAATTCATCAAAGAATTTGTTGAAAAATAAGTACCTACCGATTTACTTTATTGAGTGAGTACATATATACTAACATTAAAAAGAGAAAGGATTTGTTTGTTTGTTTGTATTGAATGGGTTCCGAAACTACTGGACGGATTTTAAAAATTCTTCACCAATATAAAGCTAGGAGATTCTATTATCAGGTAGTGAGTATGATGTAGGCTATTTTTTTTAAATTTAGGCTGTATTTTGACAGGAAAGACAGCGGCAAGCGGAGCCGCTGACGGACAGCGAGTATTATATCTTACACCGTTTAAGCTGGCATAAGCTTAGGCTACGAACCCGGTGATTTTCAAAAAGTACTTCCAACAAAGTTAGTACAACATTTAACACTGTCCAATTTTTCAAATTCATTTGGGTTGCTATTTACCTTGGGTTGGTATTTACCTACTAGAAGTGAAATTGTTGCTAATTCAGCTTATTAGACGATGTTCAACTGAATACAAGAAATGTTTTATTTTCTGAACTTAGTTAGAATAGAATCAGTCAGTAACATTTAACCTACTAGATATAATTATAAATGAGATGGCAAAAAAGCTTACCTACAAGTCATAATTGCGGAAAACCCATATCATAACAGAAATGATTTGTTGTAGGTAGTAAGGTAAGTCTTGCCTCACAAATGGGTTTTCTCTCAGTGATTTCTTTCGCTGGAAAAGGTAAAAGATTATGTAGTTTTCCTTTTAACATGAAAAGGGTCCGCGAATGTATTAACAAAAATTTTAATCGAACTTTTTATTTGTATTAATCACGAAATGATTTCTATGTGGCAGCATCAAGAAATTAACATTTATTTCACCGTTCATTACAGATATAAAATTAACAATAAGATTTGATGAATAACATTTAATTACGAAAACCAACATATTCCTGAAGGAATTATTAAAAAAAAAAAAACATTTTGATATTAAGAAAATATTATTATGTTAAAATCCATTATTAAAAAAAAAATTATAAAGACATTAAAGCCTAACGTCAACATGTATGTAGCACATGTTTTTGCAAAGGAAATGTGTTACACATAACTGCGTGGTAACGACGACTTCAAAATCAATGACAGAAAAGAAATTTTCGTGTGACATAATCAGGATAAGAGTTTTAAGGAGTGAAAAAGAAGAAGTATATAGTTTTGAGGAACGGTCAATATACCTCGTATGTGCACATGGGTGGGGGAGGCATCCTGCCACATAGTTTATTTCGTGTATTACTATAATGTCGAGAGTTAAGGAAAGGTTGATCCAATTGAGGCGAAGAACTTACAATAAAAAAAAAACATACAACACGCAATTGTTTTAGTGTTTTATTTACTGATGTAATATTGAATGATGAAATGAATGAATTTAATGAAAAATGACCACAGTAAAATTTTTGCATCTAGACATTCTGGAGGAGGTTATTCGTTCGTGGTAATTGTCGAAGCCATTTTTTACGTAATCGACTCGGTGGATGCTATTCTCCGTTCCTGATAGGTACATTTAAAAAGTAACTAGGAACGATTGTACAGTAATTTGCTTGCTTGAAAAAGCAGGTGGTAATCTAACTACCCTGTTCAGTACAAAGTTTAATTCAACTTCGGAATTAACATTTTCCTATTATCAGCCAACCGTGATGCAACAAACAACTCCTCGCGAGTTAATTTTACAGTGAGTTGTAAAATGGTTAAGCGCTCTACACCATTGCAATAAGGTAGGAAATTGTATAATCGATTTCCGAATGTCCCTATCAGAATTGAGCACGTTGATATTCACTCCCCGTTTCAAGAATAAGTCAATTACCTGTAATGAAGTTACTCAGATACTTTCTCATTGGAACTTCGCTTAGTTAACCTGTCGAAGGCCGGTGATTGCGTTTTCAATCACGTTAGGTCTCGTATATTCCACATTGTGCGGGATACATTTTCTTTAGCCATTTTTATTATTAAAAGTGTTTTGTCATAAAGGTTAATAAGTATAGATTAACAGGTGCGAGGAGCAAAGCGACGAGCGTCTTAGGTGTATATGAACCTAACGCACGAAGCCGAGCGAGCAAAGCGAGCGTGCCGTGGCAGCGGCCGGCGAGTGCAAGGGGCCAAAAAATCTCATTATTCTAGATTTTGATGATTTTACTCATTCATGTCATGCGTTTCTCATTTTATGTGTTAGAATATTATGCTGAGTTAGTTATCTTTATGCCATATCTAATTATGTGTATACAATTATGCATGGTATGCCATAATATCATTATTCCTAAAAACACTATGCCTGAATAAATTATGACAAATTCTAACCTTAGCTTAGATAGTTTCTACGTAACCTGCTGAGTATGATAATTACGGAATAAATAGCTACCAGTATAAGTTGTTATTTATTTGCAGTCCTAGATTTAACAGTGCATAATGTGGGTGTATATTGACTCGCTTCGCTTTACTTTCTTATTTAAATTTTTATATTAAATACATTTAAGTAAAGTTGTATTGCAAAAGCCTCTTGGGGCCATTGCAATACAATTTTACAGCGGTTCCTATTCTATTTTCCACCGTATTACAACGAAATATTCTGAAAGAGGTTTTAGTAAATAAATAATAAAAATACTTCAGTGATTTTCGTCACAAAATCACAGTTGGTGGTACTTGATTAGTAGCAAAAACGGAGCCGCGAACAATGTTTTGCTTTGAGTTAATTAATTAGGAAGATTAATAATCTAGAGCCACTACGCTTGTTTTTACAAGGGATAGAGAATTAATTATCAGGTGTCTTTTGCTTGTGCTATCCTGTATTTTTCCTGTGCTTTGTATTTTCTTTACTTGTATTCCAGTTGGTATTTTATGATAATTGTTTCTTCGCCAATTTTGAGGGCTCCATGCATCAATTAAAAATCCTCTAATAGGATACCTTATTTCGCAGGCGCGCGTAAAGGTAACAAGTTGAACTTAATATTAAATACTCAAGTCGGCAGTATTTTGAAGCTGTAAAAAAATCCGACCGATGAGTAAAAACAATTAAAAGATTATAGCGAGTATTTGGCCATGGCAGAAATTAATGAATCGTATTGCCTCCTAGTCATGTAGTTTGACAAAAAAATGTCCTACAGAGAAGAAATACGAACACTGTAGGAAATAGTACGGATTCATCGGTGTGATATGCACTTTAGCGCTAAATTCACGATAAATGATCAGATTTTCCAAATTTAAGAAGCTTAATTGAGCAGCTATCCATCCTGAATTAAACAATATTAAAAATACCCTTAATATCTTTGCTGCGGGTTCGTAATATAATAATATGAAAGCAGCCTAATTTTTAAAATTAACGCTGATTTTCCGATATCATTTTCGGTAATTTCATAAGTAAATTAACCAATTAACCAGTTCATCTTTATTATTTACTAGCTTTCTGCCCGCGGCTTCGCCCGCGTGAACTTCATTTCTGTAACATAATGTATAATATACATAAAATCTTCATAAATTGTAGCCTATGTGTTATTCTGACGTATAGGCTTACTGTAAAGTTTCACCTAAATTCGTTCTGTAGTTTTTGCGTGAAAGAGTAACAAACATACGGACACACATACTTACATAGATACATCCTCACCAACTTCTCATTTATAATATTAGTAAGATTTTATATTGAAGTTATGTTAATATGCATACAAAATACGATAGTCAGTCTAAACATAGTTTCATTAAACATACGAGTAACATAACATCTGTACCTATGTCTACCATGAGTGTCAGTCACGTAAACTACTATAGTTTTATTTATTTATTTTATATATTAATTCTTTATGGCACAAATAGAAGTACAATTGGCGGACTTAATGCCTAATAGCATTCTCTACCAGTCAACCATTGGGCGGAGCGGGAAATCATGTTGGCGGCATATTCTAAAAATAGTTGAAGAGAGAATTTCGTATGCTATTTTTGGTTCCATTTACAATCAATAGGGGTGCTGTACCGAAGCCAGCTAGTGGCTGTCACTAGTGAAAACTCATGGTAGATATACAGTAAACGCACCTTGAGTTTGCAGCGACTTGTGTGATATTTTAGGTTACATTACTATTTACTACTCGTAGAGGCGCTGTCTTAAAACTTGACAGCAGAAGCTAGCGACTGCCGTCAGCATAAATTCATGGTACACAGTAGTTAAGGCGAGGTGGTTCTGCACAACATTCTGTACCCGAAGGAAACTGGAAACGCCACGCGGACCGAAAATCACTAAAACAATCGATTAAAAAAATAATTCATGTAATAAAAAAACCATCTGACTCAAACTCAAATATCCTCATTTAAATAGACTTAATCATTGAGTAATAGACATAAATACTATAATAATATGAACATATAAATAAACAGTATACAAACATAATGCGACTCTACCACCGCGTCGGAGGAGTTGATTCTCACTGAGAAGACCCGGCGAGAAACTCAGTAGTTACTCTTTTAAACTTATGGTTTCACAATGGATACATCGGATGAAATCCCTCCATCTTTAAACTTTGTTTTGGTGAAGGACCCATATTATTAGATCAATTATCTAAGGATTAAAACCAAAAATATAAGACAAAGTTTCACGAAAAGAGGTGAATTTATTCTATCGAGCCAACCTTATCAAATCATGTTTCCACCGGATGAATTCCTTGTATTATCCCCTCAACAATATTATTCGATTTTAATTTCACTGTTTCCTACTTCAAAAATGAATTCTAAAAACGTGTTTTGTGAACCACCTCCCCTTAATAAAATCTATTGTCATTACAATAAAATGTACGTCTGCGGTACATTTTTCTTTCAGTTACAATATGTGTTGACATACTGTATTTAATCAGATTTTCCGAGGAACACAACATTATCCACAACCCGTTTCAAAATTAGCAGCGCTTACCATAATTTCAAGCGTCGTTCAAAATAGAATTAATTCCTTCATGTTATAGCAAATTCGACAGTCACTTGCTAATAGCGCGTTTCTGGAACATGATCGATGGAGCTTCATTAGAATGCTTCGTAGCTCGCGGATTGAAAGGGGTCCGACTCGCTGAAGGAATTATTAATGCGTTTTGTACGTTTTTATCGCATGTGCAGTTGACGTTGCATATGTAAATAATCGTATAGTATTGTCCTCAAGCATAACTATTCATTAATAGTATTTAAAACTCTTTGATTAATGACTGAGTGAGCGCATTAGTGATTGACAAATAACGCTCTGCCGAAACTTCTGGGCGTAGAAAGCTGAAAGGCATGTTAGTTCTTTGGGGAGTGTGGGGAAGCACAAAGAGAGGAATAGTATTTTTTATAGTGCCCGTCAAGATGACCTCACTCCACCTGATGGAAAGCAGTCGTGAGGTCCAGATATGAGGATGTCAAGCACAATAATGCAAAGCAATTACTGAGCTGGCCATACTCACCTTGAAGGCCTGCCCTGGCACCGGTTAGTGCAGTGCTGATCCCGGAACGCGACCTGACCGAGATAGGTCAGAGTCACTTGGCGGGTTTCACGCAACTGCATGGTGGTAACATCAACCGGCCGACATAATCTGTCTCCCACCTGAAGAGCAGATGGTTTGCTGCAGGGCTCCCTTAGTCGCCTCTTACGACACCGGGAAGGAGATGGGGCGGTGGAAAGTATTATTTTAAAGTGCCGCCACCAGCACGGAACAAAGAACAAAGAAGTTTAAAGCGGGATTGCTACCATGTCCGGCCTTATTTCTTTTGACTTTCTGATATTCTGGCACTGTTGCAAGTGCCATTATCACGGAGTGACTGATGATCTTGCGGGTGAGCTGTTAATAGAAATAGAAAACATTTATAAAATTTTTGGACATCGTTACATATGAGGAAACAAAAAACACGCAGGTGGTGGCATAAAACAACAGAACAAAACAACAACAAGACAAAACAATACCATCAGACAGCGACGTCCCGATGCCCAAAAAAGAACAAAGGACCTCACTCAGCATTCAGCCTGGGCTTTGAGGGCCTGTTATTGGCTGACATATCCGTGATAATGGCGCTTGCACTGTGCCGAAATATCAGAAACTCATAAAAAATAAGGTAGGGCATGGTAGCAATCCTGTTTTAAACTATTCTAACGTTGTGACCAGAAAATTTGAAGACATACAAAGAGAGGATTTCTTATCTCTATCACTTTGTTAACGCGAACTAACTCTCCGCCCGCGGCTTCGCCCGCGTGAACTTTATTTTTATAACATACAGGATTTTTTCCGACTTGATACTTGATTCGCTAAGTCCCGTCTTAGTTAGCGCCTACGTCCTAAAAAGAAGCCCTTTGCAACATTACAAACTGCAACCCCAAAAACACATCGAAGGGGTCGAATTTCGCAAAATCCTGTCTCCCATCAAAACTCCTAGCACTTGTAGTTTCTGATATTTTGTGATGCTCATTTTGTTTTAAAATTCAAAGAAGATTGTGGTATACCGGCTGTTGTGAAAATCTTGAACGTACACTTATAGAAATACTTCTGTAAAAGCTTGAAATTCTGTAAACCTTGGTTCAACCCCATCAAACCCCCGACTCTTGGCCCTTTCAGGAACTCTAAGAATTGCGCCTACGGGTAATACAAAAGGTATACGCTTAAAACGAAACTGGATGAACAAGATTGATGACCCTACAAGCTTAGTAGGGGAACGTTCTGTATAAAAGATTATTGGCGTCCGACCGTGTAACGCCTCTGTCAAATCCGTAGAGCGATTTTATATCCGTAACCCACCGTAACCCTTATCAATAGACGATAATATTATCGCCCTATCCTTAATGCCCATGATGGTGAGTTTGTTAGGTATAAAAAATTATTACATCAGTTTGACTGGCCTGTTGGCGCAATGGTTACTATCCTGCCTTTGACGCCAGAGATCGTGGGTTCGATCCCCACCCATGACACACATTCATGTGACGAATTATGTGTGTTTGCTGGTGTCTGGGTGTTATTTTCTTTATTTATTTATTTATTTATTCTTCATTGCACCAAATTAATGATACAATTGGCGGACTTAATGCCAAAGGGCATTCTCTACCAGTCAACCACACGATTAAACAGATAAATTAAACACGGTGCACGAGATTAAACTAAATAAATTACTTTTGAAAACAACAACAGATGCTGCAGAATTATAAAATAACAAAACAACAAAATAAATAATATATAAATTAAATATAAATCGATAAAAATAAACATACATAAATAGAACTCATAATATAAATAGAACTAACCAAACCAAGAATTGCTAGCCACAAAAAAAAAAAAACATAATAATAGCCATATAAACCCCTCAGAATAACCTCGTATTAACTTTGAACCACATTCACCTAACAGTGACTCAAGGACCCATCCCTAATGCGTGACCACCGATCCGTAATGCTTTCGAACAGCCACTTTAAACCTGTATTTACTAATAGATTTTCTTATTGGAACAGGAAGTTTGTTCCAAAGACGAATCGCAGATACAGCGAAAGAACTAGACATGAAACCGGAAGAATGAGAGGGGGGCGTAAGAAGGGAAAGAGTATCTTCAGAACGCAACTGACGACAATGTGAAGAATGAAGAAACTGAAATTTACTTTTTAAATAAGATGGAGAATTAGGATCAAAAAGAATAGAAAAGAGAACATTTAAAATTCGAATGGACCTACGCTGCCGGATAGGCATCCAGTTAAGTTCAGAGCGGAAAATGGAGACGTGGTCATATTTGCGCAGTCCGAAAATGAAACGTATACAATTATTTAGAAGTCGATCCATTTTGTTCAAAAGCTCCTGTGAAACGTTACTGAGACAGACATCACCATAATCAATCAACGGCAAGATAAGGGCTTGCACTAGCAGTGTCTTTGTAGATGACGGCAGAAAGTTATTCAGGCGATAGAGAGCGCGAAGAGTCCCAGTTACTTTCCTGCTCACTTCACTAATATGCTTGGTCCAGCTGAGAGAGCAGTCCATATGAATGCCAAGATTTTTCACACAAGGGGAGTAAGGAACAACGATCCCGTCCATTACAATAGGTGAAACTGCACTCATATCAAGCTTCACCAGTTGTCGTGAGCCACCGATGATTATGGCTTGGCATTTGATAGGATTAACCTTGACTCCGAATTTGGCAGACCACTCAACAACGCACTCCAGATCGCGGTTAACTTGTCCAATAGCGCTGTTAATCTCAACAGTCTTTCCCTGCTTGTAGATCTGTAGATCATCTGCGTAAAAATGGTGGGGGCATCCAAGTTCGCCAGCCAGAACGTTTATAAAAATTGAGAATAGCATAGGTGACAATATGCCACCCTGAGGGACACCAGTATCCAAACCTGACCAATCAGAGAGAGATTGTCCCACTCGAACAGCTTGGTGGCGATCACGGAGATACGAAGAAAACCAATCAAGCGCTGAAGGGGAAATTCGAAGGTACGAGAGCACAGCAAGGAGAATGTCGTGATTAACGGTATTAAAGGCGTTAGAGAAATCAATAAGAACAAGTACCGTTAGGCACGACTCCTCCATGCCGGCTCTGATGTCATCAGTGACCTTTATGAGAGCAGTGGTGGTGCTGTGACTGGGGCGAAAACCAGACTGGTAGGGACTAAGGAGGTTATTAGCGTAAATAAAGGGGGATAATTGTTTGTGAGCAGCAGCTTCTAAGACTTTGGACAAAAAAGGTAAAATTGAAATTGGGCGAAACTGATTGAGCGAGTCAGGGCTAGAGACTTTGGGCAGTGGAATGACAAAGGCTTTACGCCATGCAGAGGGAAAACACCCACGATCAAGAGAGAAATTAACAATATGTGTTATCACATGAAGTATTTGGGCCAAAATTAGAACTATCATTGTTCTACTAACATCGTCATACCCGACAGCCTTGGATTTTATGGACAATATAATCTTGCGAATATCAGACTCTGACACCGGTGAGAAGGAAAAGGTTTCTATTGGCAAGGGAGTTAAAGATTTTATAATAGATAAGGTGGAGTTTACCGTAGTAAAATCGAGAGAAGTGGAATGGGAGAAGTGAGTATTAAGCTCATTTGGAGAAAAAGAAGATAGCGTAAGATGAGATGACGATTTGCCGAAACCAAGAGATTTAAGAAATTTCCAGATATCAGAGGAGGACGAAGACAGCACGTTTTCATGTATGTAATGGCGTTTGGCAGCCCTCACCACCATATTGCAGCGGTTTCTGAGTTTTTTGAACTTATCCCATTTCAGGATACAGCGATCAGCTTTGAAATCACGAAACGCCTTGTCCCTTATAGACATTGCCATACGGACTGCTTCTGTTATCCAGGGGGCTGGCGGCCGTCTCACTCTCACCGCGCGTCGTGGAGCGTGTTTGTCGAATAACTCCAAAATAGCATTATTTAGTGCAGAAACCTTACCGTCAACTGAGTCTGCCTCAGCCAACAAAGACCAGTCAATGGCCGTCGCCTCAGACTGCAGCTTATCCTCATCAATCTTTGAGAAACAGCGGAGATGTACAAACTCAGCCCTGCGCTTAGGTGGACGAATGTTATAAGACAAGAAGATCAAGTCATGATGAGAAAACCCTGGCGCTAGGAGCTGTCCATGCTTAGACACGAAATCAGGAGAAGAAGATAAAATTAAATCAAGCAAAGTATCGTCAGAGTCAACGTTACGATGTGTGGGAGATGAAGGAAGAATAGACAGGTTGACAGATTCAACAATGGACAGAAGTTTACGGGAACGAGAACCAACCTTCAGAAGGTCGGTGTTGAAGTCACCCATGACGATAATGTGAGTATAATCAGAACAGATTTGTTCCAGCATGGCCTCTAACTTACAGAAATAGTTTACATTAGGTGGGCAGTAGACGACGCCAAGAACAGCCTTGACCCCTCTGAAGTTGACTTCTATAACCAGATACTCGACGGAACGAGAATATTCAGACGGTGTAGCGGCAATAATATTATAAGGGATATCGCCACGTAGGTAGATTGCTACTCCACCACCACCCTTATCTGTTCTGTCATTACGAATGAGAACGAACCCAGGAACACTGTAAGATGTAGAATTAATATGCGGTTTAAGTAAACTTTCAGACACAAGTACAGCATGTACCAAATCACCAGAGAAAGTATTAAGCAATTCAGAGTGGTGCTTAGGTATGCTTTGGGCGTTTATATGGCAAACGTTCAGATGTCGGCGACTATCAAGTAGGTCAGCAGCGAGCCTTTTCTGGATAGTGTAATTATCTACAAAGGAGCTTAGAGATTCATACGACGACGAAAGAGACCCGAACGCTGAATAAAAACTACCATCACAAGACATTTAGCCAAGTGCAAGCAAGTATTTAAATAATAATTATAAATATATATATATAGTCCCTATAAATATAAAAAAAGAAAAGCAATATTAATATTACAATGTACGCGTTAACCCTGCCGGTTGACTGTTTACATAGAAGAAAAACGAATGAATACAGAACAAAATCAATAGGCTAAAAAACAAAAGCTCAAAGCCATGGCACAAAAACAAAACGCAAAATAAAAAAATAAAAAATTACAAGCAAATAGCAGTTTTAGTTTTCTTTTTATGTATTTAGAAATATTTAAGTATATTCATCAGTCTCTGACACCCTGAGCTTGAGCATCTGACCCAAAACCAGTCTGATGACCTTGGTGTGAATTGTCCCAGATATGTTTGTTTGTTTTTTTCTTTGTTTGTTTGTATTGAATAGGCTCCGAAACTACTGGACCGATTTTTAAAATGCTGCATTATCAGGGGGTGACATAGGCTACATTTTTTTTAAATTATGGCTATATTTTGACGGGAAAGACAGTCTAAGCGAGCAATGCCGCTGAGGGACAGCTAGTTATTTATATTTAATATTACATATATTTCAATAACTTCAAAAATAGGAGAACGTTGTCAAATACGAAGGAATCTTTTTTTATGTATGTTCTACGATTACTTGAAGGCAATAACCGATTTATAAATTTATTTTTTGTTTGATAGGATAATTATACGTTCTAGGTAGTTCCATAGTCATCAGGTCAGGATCTGATGATGGGATCCTGTAGTAATCGAGGTACATTATTTCATAATTTTCAGTGATTATTATTTGGAGTCAGGTGGCCTACTCCGGAAAAATTCACGAACTTTCGTGAAACTTTGGAATGTTGAAAAGGACGCAAAACGTAGTACGTTATGAATATAAATGCCCTTTCGGTCAAACTTAGTTCGGCAGCATTCGCTGTCAGTAAAATAAGGTTATTAACAGATGTTGATACTGCACGTTCTGTTTATTTCAGCTATTTCCACAGTGTAATGTCTTACGGTATTGTACTTTGGGGTAAGGCGGCGGATATACAAACCATATTTATCCTGCAAAAGCGAACAATCATATATATCTAGGTATAAGCTTCGTGCACGGGCCTCACTCAGAGAGCTTTTTAAGGAAATTGGGATTCTTACAGTGGCTTCCCAATTTATTTACAACTGTATTGTCGTGGTGAAAAAGAATATCAGTCTTTTCACAAAACACTGCGATATACACGCCAAAAATATTAAGAATAAGGATAAAATTGCGCTTCCATTGTTTAGATTACAAAAAGTTTTGGGATCTTAAGGGGCAAGGTGTACACTACTACAACAAAGTTCCTCAGGCCATTTGTATGTTACCGCTGCACAGATTCAAAACCACATAAAATCTGTTTTATTAAAAAAGGGGTATTATACTACCAATGATTACATTTTTGATAAAAAAGCCTGAGACTAAAGCTCTCTGCTCGGTGCGGGATCAGTTACCTCTTGTAATACTTATTAATTAAATACCGGACTAACAATTTTTATTTTACGGAATTGTATAAATGACTTGGTACAGCCTATTGTTTTATATTATGTAGCTTTGCTGTACTTGTTAGTTTGTTCTGTCTATTTAATAATGTTAGAATTTAAGCATTTTTTTATCAACAAACAAATTGCACTCTACTAACTCGCATTGTAAAACCACAACAAGTTTAAAAGAGTAACTACCGAGTTTCTCGCCGGGTCTTCTCAGTAAGAATCAACTTCTCCGACGCGGTGGTAGAGTCGCATTATGTTTGTATACTGTTTATTTATATATTCATATTATTAAAGTATTTATGTCTATTATTTAGTATATTTTTTGACTATTTAAAAGTACTGATTAAGTCTATTTGAATAAAGATATTTGAGTTTGAGTTTGAATGGTTTTTATGTATTTTGTACAATAAAATACGGTTATGAAAAAAAACATAATAATAATAGTAACCCAAGAAATCAACATCAATTTCGCATGGTAACGTAACTACGTGTTCGACGAACGGGAGTAGGGCCTCTGTTTTTGATATCAGATACTTTCCGAACGAGAAGCTTAAATCAAATTATTATTAAAATTATATAATTTGATCTGATTTACTTATAAATCTCATTAAAAAGAGTCTGAGATATAGATAGATAATTTGCGTTATAAACGCTTTTGATCCAAAGCCCGTTAAAGAGCTTATAACAAAGTTATAAGACGACCTCGAAGCGGGATATAACGTCGTTAGACCGCTTCATATTATCAACGATAATAGACGACAACTTGGTTACGTGCAAGGTTCCTGCTTCCTCCAAATACGGGGAATCATACAGTCACAGTAACGCAGTTTGCCTTATGGCAGTTTAATACTAACGTTTTATAGCTCGTTTTGCGAAGCACATGCAGACGCGTACAGGCGCGGATGTAGCCACACGTGTAACTCGTACGAGCGTTGACAAGCTCGTATTATTCCTAAAAAAAAATTACAGTCAAAACTCATACCAACGGTCAAAACCACTTTTGACTGAAAAAAAAGGTAAAAGTGGTTTTGACCAACTTCCATAGTCAAAACTACTTTTGACTGATTTATGAAGTCAAAAGTGGTTTTGACTAACGTTCTCAGTCAAAAGTGGTTCTGCCTGAATTTATAGTTCAGATTATCTTTTCAAAAAATTATAAAAAGTTAACATCAGTAAAAATTTGCAAAAAAACAAAAAAAGCTTAAATAATAGGTACTACATTCAAGGTGTAAGTTCATACAAAGTGTAAATTTCTTTAAAACTAAATTAACAATTTCACTTCTATGTGAAATATACACTTAACATGTTATATTTATGAAGCAAAAAAGCTTTCTGGCGCTTCGCCGGCGTTTTGGTCAGAGTTCTAACTTAACCTAACTTATATTACCCAATATTTTTCAAATAAAAAGTGGCTTTAGGAAGTCAAAAGTGGTTTTGACCGACTATAAGTTTTGACTGTAACATACTCACCACTACCGGTTAAAACGAACATGCTGCCTTTGATTTTTTTGGTTGCCCGAACTGTAGCGCGTGTGTAAGCGCGTATGCCAAAGCTACCGTACGGTAAAACGCTAGTCTGTAAACGGTAACAATAATAACGGTATTAGAACCCTCTAAATAACCCCTGTATCTATAAATTCTTCGGAGACCCAAAGTAAAGGTAAACGTAGGTAAAGTTTAGTTTAGTTTAGTTTTTTCAGACTGATCAATCTACCATCCCCATACCATACCATACCATCTACGATCCCCCTGAAAGATAGTGCTGCTGCACATTATGCCACTAGATTCGCCACCAAACGCGACTGAAAGTGGATGAGGTCAGCCACAAGCAGCTTGTGGCTCGGATATGGCCACTCGATCGTTCAGTTTACGCCGATGCCAATTATGTATGAAAAATATTGTGGATTGTGGCAGACACCTACTGACCATCACACCTTAATGAGATAGAAGGCTGACGTTGCCTTAACAATAAGATTATATCGCTAGCCTTCAGGATGTGAACCGGCAACCGTAATTTTCATAAATTACACGTAATAATCCTCTTAATCCTAATCTACCGTAATCGTTTTCCTAAAGGTCTAATCTCCTACCGCTTAATGGTACATTATCAGGCTGTTTAGTTGGCAAAAAAGGCTATCGGTTCTTAAAAATGTTATAATGGTCATTTAGGAATTAACGGATACAAGAATCACTACTTTTTCTGACAACCGGTGAGACTATAGCAAACATTATCGTGCGGGGTTAAAAATATTAACAAATCAATTGAATGATGATTTCTTCATTCAGTATCAGAGCATAATATGTTGGTAATGTTTTATTTGTGAAATAAAAAAAATATTATTTTATCTTATTCTTTTCATGGAGCGCTTAGATGTTCTTATCGTTAAAAATTTATAACTGTAAAAAAGCTTTTTAACACTTTTATCACGTCTTTTCTCGCCCGAGAAATAATAGATTAGCAGTTGCTTTTGAATTTCTAATGAATGTCTATCGATTTTAGGGCTGCCATCTTCTTGTCGTTTAAGTCATTTAACTACTATGTTTTCATTTTTAATTCAACACGCATTAGCCACTTGAAGATCATGTACTTACTGTTTAAACTGTCTCACTGCTGGGTAAACTCATTCCAACGGTTGATGGTGTTGACTTTTAATTACCACGTTCGCCGAATGCGCTTTGGTGATCACAGTCCCTTTGCTCGGCCTGGGATTTAAACTCACGGAAATGGGATTTAAACCTTCGGATTGAAGTCGAACTCTCTCGTCAGTCTATCACAAAGGTGTTGATAACAATAATTGTTGGTACCTAATAGAGAATAGCGAGTCAACTCAGTGCAAAATGTGTCTTTCGATGGCAGCATAAGTTACCCGACCACATGCCAGTTGCAAACAATAGTTTTAAAAAGAAAAACGCAAGAATTTTACATTACTTTACATCATATTTGGTCTTCTTTACAAAATATTTTTTAAATAGTCGCAGTCGCCAGCCCTAACGAATTTCCTTTCAACGAAGTTATTATAAGTTATTATAGAAAAAGTTTATAGATGAGACTCTATCGACGGGATTAATTAAGATTTTTAATCAACATCTGCGTAGAGGAGGGAGGGATTGACAAGAACTAGGGCTTCGAGAGGGGTTAAAACAGCTTCAACGTTTTTGTTAAAGAATGTTATGGATTGCATAATTTGTGCTTGAATTGAGATTTGACATTAATGCAACTCAAATCTTAACTCAATTACACAAGGTCAGGGTACATTTTTGAGCACCATGAGGGCTTGTAATGCTCTCAAATGAAATGCATTATTATGCTCTCCAGTGCACAAAAGTCAAAAAGACGAATTTTCACTGAGAGCTCCCTGATAAAAAGTGAATTTGGTTTGCCACAATCTTTTTGTTATGTTTGCTCATCATTTTCAGTGTGTTATTGAAGCTAATTCTCTATCGATATCTACTCGTACTCTTCTGTCGATATAAATTGAAACTTTTCTACATATAACTTACCTCCCTAGTGTCCATGCACACGTACCTACTACAACGACACCATATCGCATAAATGGGAAGCTTCTTGAAGTTGCTTTGTGGGAACTTCAAAATCAACACGTTGCATTGTGTTTGGTCGTCATGTCACCCTATCACTGGTGGTTGCGAATGTGGTCAGTATCGCTCAAACCCGTAGGAACACAGTTGAATTTGACGGCAAGTTTCCCGTGTAACTACTCTTTTACTTAAAAATTTGCATTCATACATTCAAAAAAAAATCATCCATGTATTTTCATTGTGGTACGTGTGAATGAACCCTCTTATTAGGACGTCTATCTCCAAAAAGCCACGCCGAGGGTTCTAGGGGCCTACTCGCTTACGCAATGTCCGTAGTGTCGGTCAAAATAATGTGTCAAAAAAACCTACAGAAATGTGATATTCTTGTTTTTTATTTTCTCACGAGTACAAAAGTACATGATGTTTTGTTAAAATCATCTTTGTTTTTATACTAATTAATACCATGTTAGTTAGTGAGTAGGTACCCAGTCTCGACTTAAACTGAGTGGCCGCCTTTTTGGTTACAAGACCGATCAATTGTTTTTAATTTATTGCATGTTGTTTGTTGTTGTTGTTTATGTTTGTTTTCCTTCTTTCTATACGTGTTAAATTAAACGGTGTATCACTGACTTCTTTCGTACCAATTTTCATGGTTTCATATTTTTTTTAAGAAAAAATACAATGTTGCGAATTCTTTGAAAGGTACACCCGTGACCTCGAAATTGTGGGTGATTAAAATTAAAATTAAGCCTCAAAATTTAAACCCATCCTAAATTTTGAGGCTTAATTTATTAGAGAGGGGGGAAATTCAATAAACATCTGTTAGAGTTAGGCAGATTATATAATTTAAGGATTTAATGGTTTTTAATTATATAAATTAAAGATTCAGTGCATTTTCAATTCAATAAACCTTTCTTTATTTCCATGAGAAGTTAGGATGATTTACTTATTACGAGTAATTCTAAGATGTTAGCCAGCTGTTATACATAAAATAATATTGTTTTATACTTCAGCAGTATTTTCTTCGGTCGATAAATAGCAAATTATTCAATCAAAAAGGTTTGTCCTGGATAGGGAAACAACCAACAACTCGCATCTAAGAGACAAGTATCTCTATCAAAGTAGGTACCAATTTGAGCTTTTAATAATCACAATTATCCATACCAAAATACCTTTTTGAGGAATTGTGATCATCATAAACATGTATTTACCTGTGTCAAAGTGACGTTCTGTCAAACAGCATCCGAGACCACCAAGAGCAACCGCCCTGGTTGCTCATGTATGCTAACGATATTGGGCTAGCAGATTCGGACAGGGGACGGCTGGTACAACGGGTCAATGTTCGGAAGAATTCACGTGAAAACGGCGGTCTGAAACTTAATGTGGCGAAGACGGAGTACATGGCCTATAAGTCCTGCAACACCACAAAGCCCCAGTCCGTCCGCATAGGCGATGACGTGGTCGAGCGCACGGACCGTGTCAAATACCTGTGTTATGCGCGTCCGGGGACATCGACAGCGACATCAGAGCCCGAATTTCCGCGGCTTGGGCCAAATGGCGTGAGGTGATTGGGTGACGGGTCATTTGTTACCCTAAAATGCCGATCAAGCTGAAGGACGGTGGCTCGACGTCGTCAAGGGTGACATGCGTGCCAACAGACTCACCACTGAGGATGCACAAGATCGCGCGAAGTGGGCCAAGAAAATAAGAAAGGTGGACCCTGGGACCCTGGGGATGATGATGATCCATACCAAAATACCTTTTTGAGTAATTGTGATTTGTGATGTATTTTAATCATTGTTATGTATTTACCTGTGTCAAAGTAATGTTTACTTAAATTTTCTTTAAAAGAGCGAGTCCGAAAAGTGGTTACCGAATTAAATCGCAATTAAAATTAAATCTCATCAGAGGAGAAATTTCATATTTATTTTACTCATCATACACACGAAAGTTGTGCAACGAATGAGCATTTCCAAGTTGCATAAGTTGGAAATAAATTCGCAATTACCCGCATTTCGTTAACTTTGAATTAACTTACATGGACGTTAATCAAATGGGTTTTCGACGACAAGTAATTAAGACACCGCGACGTCAGAGCCCGTATTTCAGCGCCTTGGGCCAAATGGCGTGAGGTGACTGGTGGTGACAATTGTGACCCCAAAATGCCGATCAACCTGAAGGGGCAGGTCTATAAAACCATCATTAGTCCTATCCTTTTATATGGCAGTGAAACATGGCTGTTACTAAAGCGACACAAGCAGGAGCTGCGCGTCACGGAAAGATCGCGTGCATAACACCCACATCCGCGGCAACCTACGTGTTCGTGACATCGCAGACAAGCTGCAGGAGTGCCGCCTTCGTTGGTATGGTCATGTCTCACGGAGATCGGCAAACTATGTGGGCAACAAATATCTGGCCATGCCGCCCCTGCCAGGTAGCGGTAGAAGAGGTCGACCCAAGAAGCGGTGGCTCGACGTCGTTAAGGGTGACATGCGTGCCAACAAACCCACCACTGAGGATGCAAAAGACCAGTGGGCCAAGGAAATAAGAAAGGCGGACCCTGGGACCCCACACACCAATGTGGGTTCACAACCGGGATAGACCGCACGGATGATGATGATGATGAATTAAGACAACCTTTCCCACAACATTGTGAGGGTTTGATATTGACTGGCTTGTTGGAGTATTGGGAACAATATGTCTACCATGAGTTTACCAATATCATCCGCTAGCGTTCGCGTTGACCGCGTCCCTTTTTTGTATGATATATCGGTACAGCGCACCTAGTGATTAGAAATGGAATCAAAATGGCATACAAATTTCTGAAGTCAACAAACTATAGTTGAATTCAGCAATTTGTATTACGTAAAATACTAAGTTTACGTGACGGAAACTAGACCGAAGACTTAAATTTTGGAGTTATTTTATGGCTTTAATGTAACATTTTACGACGAGTGTATGTACTTCGCGTATCAAAATAAAGTGGTGCTTGGCCTAGTGCGCTGTAGCACAGTTTCTCGCCTCGATTTCCGTAGTGTCCCGGGTCTGATTCCCGGTCGGCTCCATTCAGGAAACGATATTTTCTAAATTGACTCTAGTCTGGGTGTAATGGGAGACGCTTCTGGCTTATTTCCTTGGACCTTGTAAAACAGGTATATTTCCCTACTCCGAGACCATTAGAAGAGGTGTGTTAAAAAAATATATCTGGAACAATTTACACCAAGATCATCTGACCCCAAACTAAGGAGAGCTCGTACTATGGGCGTCAGAGACTGATAAACATACTTAAATATTTCTATATACATACATATATAGATAATAACAAACCGACACACAACAAACACTAATGTTGGTCGCACAATTAATGTTTGTCATGGGTGGGGATCGAATCCAGGACCTCCGGCGCTAAAGACAGGATCGCTGCCATTGTGCCAACAGGCCAGTCAAAAGTGTGTTGTCTGGCACATATTTATTTTTTACACAAATTACGCATGCAGCGCGGCGATCGATCAGATCAGATCGATGGCAGCAAAGTAGATACGGACATCTATTTATTTTGCGAAAATGTTTTTTTCTCAAAATTTGCTTTCTGTAAAAAAACATTCCGAATTTCGAAATAAATTTTATATAAATTAATTCGAAATAAATAAGTAATATTTAGCACGTGAATGAAGACATCTACACTCGGATTTTAAAAAACATCGCAGTAGAAACGGACATTTGAACCTACCAGCGATTTCTTCGCAACTATGCCAGGTGATTCAAACGTCAATAAAGACATCTGTCACATGTTTCATTAAAGAATGAGTGTCAAGGAATAAATAACTGTGAAATTTGGCCCAAAAAGGTGTACAGAAGAAGATCAATTTAATAATCTTAAAGTAAACCTGATATAAAGACGTAGAAAAAGATATCTCTCAGATATCTTCTTCTTTATTTGACGTATAAGAAGATATCTGGCAGATATACGGAGTTATAAGAAGATATCTGGAAGACATCTTCTTATACGTCAAAGTTTTTTAGGATTAAAAAAGACATCTGCATTATTTCAGTAATAAAACAATAAACAGATATTATCTGTTATATAATCACTAAATAATGTTATTTTAATGTATCGTTCCAAGTTTCATGTTAAGCGGTCAATAACTTCAAAATGACCACTATTTTTTGCTAAATGTGTTCTCCTGTAAAATTGCGATTTCTTAGATGTCTTTCTCTACTTTGCTGCCATTGAGATAGTCCGCATAGAACAAACCGCCATTTTGATCATGCGCACAGACAGTGAGTTTACAGAGGATACTAGTCTAATTCGGTCACGCGGCCAGTCGCACTGTCGCAGGTTTTTTTGATTTTGTCGAACTTGGTGCAATTTTTCATTTGATGAAATTCGTTTTTTTGGCGGGTTCTGTCAGGTAGGTATAACCTGCCTACTTCATTTTAAAAATTCAGAGCAAAGTTAACCATACGAGTTTAGGTAATTATGCTGGAAAAATGCGAGAACGGTAATTCTGTAAACTCTTGAATTTGTGCAGTATGCGTCAAAAAACACAAAATATTTTCAAATAGACTCGACCTTTATCTATTACGATTTACATTGTGGTCGCTCCATTCATTCATTTGCCAATTCTAAATTTAGATCGTAAAGACGTTAAGAGGTTCCCATCACAAAGATATTTTAACGATAATACCATCAAGTCGTTCGTTTACGCCGCGAGCCATAAACAAAACTGAGGGGAAAAGTAAAAAAAAAACACTTTGGTTTAATGTAAGCGATTCCAGATGTCCCGGATGTAATTTTCCTTAAGGGCAAGACTGTCAATCAATCTTTTTACGAGCTTATAAAAAAGAATGAGATGGCATAAAAAAGAGGTTTCAGATGTAAGATTTTTAAGCACTAAAAGTCAAAAGGGCCCCATCATCCTAATGTGCCCAGGGCCCCAAATAGGTTAAAGTAAAGACGGTCCCGGGGAGCTATCTCTTCTTCTTCTTAGTCAGGCACTCTTGGCAAAGTGGTCGTGACTGCTGATGGACAGGGTTGCAGCTCGCCGTCACTGCTGGCTTCTATGGCAGCCGCACATTGCGCGATGTCTCTCCACTTTTGTCGACTTTGTGCGTTGCGAGTACACTATACTGCGGCCGACTGCGTCTATTTTCTAATAAGCTCGATTCAGCGAGTCGGAGACCGGCCTCGGGCTCTCTTCCCTTCAGTATGGCTCTGTACTACAAGCCTCTCCTCGTTCCTGGAGATTTGCCCAAAGAACTTCAGTATTCGTAACTGCACAATCGACGATAACCTGCCTCTTATGTGCAGTTCTTTGATGATCGAAACATCGGTGCGAAACGCCGTCCATGGTATTTTTAACAAAGTTCTCCAACACCACATCTCCAGTGCGTTGATTTTTCGGCGGTCTTGCAGTCTTAGTGACCAGGTTTCGGCTCCATACAGAAAGATTGGAAAAACAAGGCACTTCATTCAACGAACCGTGTTTTTGATTATTCTCCTGTTTTTCCAAATCTTTCCTAGTCGCTCTACTGCCGATCTGGTGATGGCGCAACGGCGCTTGATCTCGTCGTCGCATCCTCCAGAGTTTGAGATAGTAGAACCGAGGTAGATGTAGCGTTCGACTACTTCGCAGTTGGCTATCTGTATTACTCTTGTAGGGATATGTTCAGCTCGATATACTATCATAACCTTCGTCTTGTTTCTATTTAGAGTAAGACCGAATTGGAGACTAGTGGTTTCCAGACGAGTCAAGAATTTTTCAAATCTTCTTTCGATCTGGCAAGAACAGTGGTGTCATCAGCGTTATTTATAACGCGACCACCGACTGAGATACCGTTTTTCCACCCGTCTTACACGATGCGAGTGTTCTCCTCACCATCAAAAACATAACACTGCATATTACTCCAAACAGTATCATAATGGGTGTTTCTTCATACTCATTAGGTGAAGAGACTATTCATGTAAAAACAAGTTTTTTTGAATTTGAGGTTTCATACATCAAATAGTGTATGTCTGAGTTGGTTAACAACCCTTAAAATAAAAGTTCTGCAATAAAACATCTTTTCACCAATATTCACGATAAGTTTTTACATCACTTACTGAGCGAGTGTGCCATATTCATTTCCTTACATATTATTACTTTAATATCATCTTCCGTTCAGTTTAACAAACACATAACTGTGCTGTTGCAAAAACAAGATGGCTGCTCCCACGTGCAACTTATCCTTATCAAGTTCGTGATAAAACCGAGTCTACCGTCGTTATTGAATTTCGTTCCCTTCAGTTACTGCCGCTGAGTTGAGTGAAAGTGGAACGCATTGAGGATTCGCGGCGAATCAACGAGTCTGTGCTAGTTTTTTCAATACACACTCGTTGTCTAACATTTTCTTTAGTTTTTATATCATTTGTTGGTATTTTCTTATCTCCTAATCATTAATAGCCAAATACATATATAATTGTACATATATTTCATTCGGATGTAGCCATTAAAACATGATGAAATTGCTTAGCTTATACACTTAAAAAATACGAAAGAGTTTGACTAGTCTGTAAAGGTTTTAGTAGAAGAAATGACAGTCGCCTGTTTATCTTAATTTTCATCCATTTTTTATATTATTATACCAAATTAACCAACCCCCAATCATGAATTTATCAAAGTGCCGCCCTCGCCATCTTCATTAATATTCTTTCGGTATCTTAATTAAGTGGTGTTGCCATTATAAGTAATCTGAATTATGAGAGACAGTTTTAGGAATCTGAAGCTAATTTACGAGGGAGGGAACGAAGAAAATTGAAAGGGTTACTTCAGGATATTTTTTTAATTAGTCAAAAAGCTTCGTGATATAGGTACTGAAAGCAAAGCAATATTGAACCTTACCCTGTCCCATGCATCATACAAACAACAAACAAAAAAACTTTCTTTCTAGTGTGTCTGCTGTCTGGACAGAGAACATAGAACTCACGAACAGGTCACGAGAATTAACAAAACATATTGCATGTAACTTTGGGTAAGTTACGCTCGGTCGCTGCACCCCAGCGAGGGGCGCATGACAATAGGTTATTTATGATTTGTTTCCGATGTGTTGCAACTGTAATTTGTAATTAATAATAATAACAACTTGTAAGTACTAAACGATATTGGACGACACGGTTGGCGCAGTGCGCTATGGCACTGTTTTACGCCTTGACCTGCGTGGTGTGGATTCCCTGGTATTGGTATTGGTATTATCTGGTAACTCGTAAGACAAGGATATTTATCCTTACTTCGAGACCATGGCAAGTGGTGTGTTGTCTGGTGCATATTTATTTTATATTTATTATTTATATTATACTCAATAAAAGTATTATACTTTTTGATTTTAATAATTAAATCAGTTAATTTCAAACCTGCGATCTGACAAATCGGTTTCGTTTAGCGGCGCACAGCGGAATATGAGCGCTCATGCTACGTGATCAATTTCAATTCCTCGTGCAAGCTACTTAAACTCGACCTTGTTCGAAAGAACGGACAGATAAAAAAAGTATTAGTAGGACACGGACTTGTAAGAATAAAGAAGACTTTTGCTTGTCCGCGTTTTTTGAATGTCCCTTCTGTATGGAATACTATTCCCAATTCTATGGTAGTACCAAGAGAGAATTTCTCGAAATTTCTTCGAGAACTGAAATCAAGGGCCAGAGCTTGTTTTGAAATAAATAGGAAATTTGAATTTGTCTACGGGAACTCTCTCTTCATCCTTGTACAAAGGAATGATGCAGCCGTGTGCACCGCGCTTCGTATCTGAAACCGACTCTACTTGCATGTACGAGTATGTGGTCGCGGTCTGAACCGTCTGAAAGTGTTCCAGTTTCTTAATTAAATGCTTGCTAACAATGTGCGATGTAACATAATGTCGTAGCCTTAGAATAATAACGTATAGAAGGATAGTCTTCATACAAACTCTCCGTCAAAAATGAAGCACTAATCCGATCCACACATGCGTGACTATTGCTTGCTTACGTGCGGCGCGCTTTGACATTGAACATTGCGGAGCTGTAATGAACACTGCAAAGCGGTCCGTATGGCTCCAATTAAGGTGCTTCAAAATGGGCGAGCGGACTTGGTTGCTATATGTAATTAATCTAAGGTCGTTGCAGGTTCTTCCCTGTTTTGACTAACAGCTTTTTCATTTTAATCTCATTATGAAAAACTTTGGATTTTATTTTTGTTAATATGTCATTTGACACATTATTACCACTGAATTCTGAAACGAAAATCAAAGCACTTTTATGTATAGCTGTCCCTTTCATTCCTACTGGCATATGACACGACCACATCAATCTGAAAGGTATTCAGTATGTCTACCATAAGTTGACACCAATGACAGCCGCTGTTGTTCGCGTAAACCGTTGTGACGTATTTATATGAGATTTCGATACGGGCGCCCCTAGTGTTATAAAAAGGAACTAAAAATGGCATACAAATTTCTGAACGTAACGATCGCCGTAAACGTAATGGCAACTCATGGTAGACACACAGCTTTGTGTTACCTACGTTTCGCGAGTCAGGGAGTTATTTATCACGTCTTCTTCTTCATCGATACACTCTTTACAGAGCGGTCGTGGTCGTCATGTAGTCGTGGAAGTGCAGGGGGCAGATAGAACACGCCGCACGATGCCTCGCCATCTCTCTCGGCTTGACGTCATCCTACTGCACTCGTTAATGGACTTGCCCGCAATGGACTTGATCTGATCGGTCACCTAACACGCGGTCTGGTGCCTTCTACCTTCCCTTGGACGACAAGGCGCTCTATGGACAGGCTATCGCGTCTAGAAACGTGACCAAAGAATGTTAATACGCGAGACTGTGCTATAGAAAACAGACGCTGCTTTATGACAAGTTCTTGGAGTATGGAGACATTCGTGCGAAACTCGGTCCATGAAACTCCAAGCATTTTCTTCCAGCACCACATCTCCAGACCGTCTATCTTCTGTCTTTCCACATCTCTTAAAGTTCACGTTTCGGCAGCATAATGAAATATGGGAAAGATAAGTGTGCTCACGAGCCTGGTCTTCGTAGTTTTGGTGATGTTCCTATTCCTCCATATTTTCTTCATTTTGTCCATCGATGTCCTTGTGATAGCCATTCGTCGCTTTATCTCATCTATGCATCCGCCATTATTCGTTATTAAAGCTCTAAAATATACGTAAGATTGGACAACGACACAGTTCGTGATTTGAATAACTAATAATATTTATCACAACACTAAATAAATAACAGAAATAAATACAAAACATGGTAGTTTTAAGTAATATATTTTTTTAGAGGTCAAGTTTACTCAGAAGTCGTCAGTGTTTTATATTTCGTTATTTACCAATATTATTTGCATTGAAGTTTTCCAATCGACAAACAAGAAAGTTTTCATTCCGCAATCAAAGTTCAACTAATATAGTAATAACTACTATAGTAGTAAGTATATAACTTTTGCTTTAACTGGCCGGTTTGTTAATAAACAAACCGGCCAGCCCCGGCCGGCTTCCCCTTCCCAGTGGTGTAGGGAAGCTACAGTCCTGAGTTTGATCCCTAGAGAGAACAAACATTTTGACGACACGATTGGCGTAGTGCGCTACAGCACGCTTTCTCGCCTAGACTTACGTAGTGTCCCGGGTTCGATTCCCGGTCGAGTCAATTCAGGGAACGATCTAAATTGACTAAGATCTGGGTGTACTGGGAGACGCGCCTGGCTTAATAATCTTTGTCTGACACCTCGTTACACAGGGGTATTTATCCCTACTACGAGACCATGACAAGTGGTGTGATGTCTGGCCCCATTTATTTATCTACGTGAGGAACATTTGGGTTCCTGTGATCTGGTCTAGATGGCAGTATAAGCTAAGCTTAGTTTGGGACTAGACGATCTTGTAAGCAAGTTTCCCCAAATATGAATTTATTAATTATCTGTAGTTTACTGTTGAAATGCTTACAAACACAAAATCCCTTTGTTAAATCATCTCGTACTCGTTAATTATAGCAACCCAGTGAACAAGTATCGAAGTGTAGGTATTATTAAATATCATAACACAACATTTCGGTTAAGCTCATATGGTTCATTAGTCTCGGGGCAAATTAACAATTAATTAACAGTCACTAATGAAGCTGAAAGAATTGGTTAGAATTTGGATACATTGCAAATGTAAATTTAAATAGATATAATAATTAGAATTCGAACAAAACTTTTTCGAAAGTAAGTTAAGTTACCGTATAAATTAACCTTTTCTAGCACTTGTTAGTAAGGCAGTCAGTCTCTACAAGGTAAATCGTATCGTCGCTTGCCCCCCACATATTATCCTCTGGCAACCAGGAGCAATTTAGGAGACCATCTTAAGGCTGGGATTGAGCGCGCCGTCCGATAGAGCATTTGCTGGGCCACTGATTAGTTCTGCGCGAACGGAATAACGCCGCGGCTACCTCCTGATTTTGTGTAGTGAATTTATTATGAAATAACCTTAGACGAATCAAAAAGTTGTAAAAGTTGTCGACCTAGAATATACAAAGACCTATCTATATTTATATTTTTTCAGTGCAAAATGTTAATAATGAATATTTGAGAGTAAAACAAAAAACGTCGACGTACTTCTTTGTATTTTTTTTATCGGTGGAGTTATGCTAAGTATATCCTGTTTTGGAAAAGTTGTCGCCTTAGTTAAAGAAACTATCCTACTCGTACAATTTTTTATTTGCTAAAATGTCCTTTAATTTAGTAATTATCTTCAAACAAAGTCGATCAAATATTGACAATCTTGGGAAAGCATAACTTTAGAGTAAATACCTGGAAGTTCTTGGCTAAAAAGCAACACTTTACCTAAACTATACACACTCATTGACTCCTCACCGTGCGCTTTCTTATGCATACAAACAAACACACAATCCTCCTCACTCACTCACATGCTCGCTCACGATCCCCAACACCTGCATTCATGCTTACACATACACACACGTACTTTCAAACGACTTACGAGTACTTCACGCATTATTGCTATTTGAAATTAAAGTACCGTATTCGAAAAAAAACATGATACTGTATTTTTCTAATAACGCTCGCGCACAAAGAATGTACACTTCCTGCATGGTTGGTGTGTGCACGGATTTGGCGGCGTCGCCGGTGGTTGCTTCATTTATTGTTTTTCTAGTGAATAATGAAATATTATTGTTAAAAATAGATTAGTAGGTAAAAAGAAACAACGTTAACGGCTCGGATGCCCGGTAGAACTCGAACGAGTTTATGTGGTATATCTTATTAATTTTTTTCATTGTTAATGTATTTGCTGAATTAATGAATAAAAAAAACTTTAGTTGACATTTTTGCATGCAACATTTTACTTATTTGGATTTCAATGCCGATTGAAAATGATAGAGTTGATACGGATACTCGTTTATACGTTTTTGAATTTGAGTGAAGTATTGTTTTACATGTAATAATATTTTTAGGAATAAGAAGCGGTTTTGCTTAAAAAAAACAATATAAAACGTAGATCATTTACCCTTATTATTCATTATTAAACAAAACTTTAACACTGCAAATATGCAATTAGGAATAAGGCTTATTTAGTACATAAAATGGGCACTAAGGAAGTAGAGAGGTCCGCAGTGCGCGCTGGCTCGAGCAAAAGTGGCCAGAGCGCGCTCCTGCGTCGGGGGCTGACGTCACTCGCTATCGTCGTCTATACTAGGCGTAGCATCCAATAATATTTACTTTTAAGAAAAACAATTCACACTGTAAATATTTCACTTCGAAACTGTGCACTTGTCGGCAGTAGTTCTCGCCTTTTGAATTGACAATTCATGATAACAGAACAAGACACAATGTACCTACACAAAATAAAAACATTTTGGTGGGTAGGCGTCCTTTTGTGTCGGCTCATTTTTGGCAGTTTCTAGAACTTCGTATAAAATTGAACTCTCTGGATAACACTGTCAACAAGTTTTCCATGCAATTCCAGCAAATGCTCGAACCGAGAACAGAAACTTGGATGATATTCAGATTATCCTAAACAGTTTGTTTTGGTACTTGAAATAAGGACTTGTATAGACCTGAGCTTTTGCTAGAGCACTACATTGCAATGTAACATTTATACGAATGGTTCAATGCAGGCAAATGCTCAGTTTTCTGAAAACATTTCCGTGTAATGTAACGTTTTTGCTTGATTTTTAAAATTAAGTTGTAACAAAGCATCGAGCGTCATGTTCGCAATGTGGTTCGAGTTAATTTAAAAACAACGAATGCTCGATGTTTTGATACAAGACATTGCTCAAATCTATCAGCACCTTTAATGATAGTTAGGTTCGTATTTAAATCGTTATTTTTTAAGTCAAAATAAAAACAAATATTTTAAGGGGTACAGTTTGTGCGGCATGATAACTTTGATAATACAGATTGGTCTCACAAAATCTTTTATGAGACCAATCTGTGATTCTACACTGAATTTTTGAAACTAAGTGTTGTTTTTTCGACGAGACGATTGGCGTAATACGTTGCAGCACGGTTTCTCGCCTTAACTCACGTAGTGTCCCGGGTTCGATTCCCAGTCGAGTCAATTCAGGAAACGATCTTTTCTATATTGGCTCGGGTCTGGATGTGATGGAAGACGCCCCTGGCACAGGGATATTTATCTTTGAGACCATGACAAGTGGTGTGTTGTCTGGGGCATATTTCTATTTATTTATAACCCTCACATTACACAGTTAATCATGCTTTTTTTTCATTGTCAACAGATTCCAGCGATGTGACTACACACACAATCATGCGCAGATCTAAAACATAACAAACAAAATGGCACAGGAAAAAGAATGGGAGGAATACTTCGGCGACTTCAACAACAGAACCAAGCCCAGATATGAGGAATACGCGCCAACGGAGAAGAATTACAGCTACTACGACAACCAGACTGGCGAAGAATACTCGAATTTCACATCAGACGACTATTGTTCTTCAAACCATTCTCATGTTTATTTGAACGTGACTTGCGAATTTCCGATCAACTATGCTGAGCCTATGTATGGGTAAGTGTCCTTTTTTCCTTTCTGTAGTTCAAACTTAAAAAAAAGTAATCCGTAAGAGCTAAGGCAACAACAAGCTACTAAAGACGACTTTAAGAATACTTATAAGCTTTCAGAAGGTCAGTGAATGAGATAAGCACAATCCCAAATATGGGGTTGTACCCCTTGACACCCGCTTACACCTACCGATGACGAGGAGTTTTAGAATAAAATAATTTCGGCTCAATCCCTAACCAACCAAATAAATATTGGTATCATTTGGTTCTGGCACTCGCCGGCTGCTGCCTTACCTCCCACAAAAAGGTTTTTTTTTCGTTTCCGTGCGGCTCTTCATGGCGAACTTTATGAGAAAAATGCCTTCCAATACGTACGAGTATATTGGAAGGTATTTTTCTCATGAAAAGAGAAGAGAGGGTTTCGTAAAACCTTTGGTTCGCATGTCACACTGAACTGCATTTCAATCTATTCAGTAACGTCCACTCACATCCTGTTCCATTTTTGCTCGTTCGATGTGAATCCTTTGATAAATTCTATTTGTGCAACAGAAGAACTGTAACCGTCCAGTCCAATATAATAATGTCTTGCGATGTTCTTGTATTTATGAATTATGTACACAAACTGTTGGTGTAAGCTCTTTTTTTTGTCTACTTATTTGAATAGTGCTGACTAGGAAAATGAATTTCAGATTACAAAATAAAAAAATAATTAAAGCCAATGCTGACAGCTTAGCAAGTTTTAATTCAACTTAAGTTTTGCTTAGCAAGTAATCTCGATCGATTGATTATATAAAATAAGGGTTGCGATTAAGGTATGAACGAAGAAAAACAAAGAGTAAACAAACAGCCGTCATTGTGTACATTGTAACTTTTCATTTCAGTAGCTATCTTGACAAATCTTGATTATATCCCATAGAATACAGGTGCTTATTTTTGCTCGGTAATTAGATAAAGATAATCTAGAAAGTTTCCAGATTATTTATTTCACAGGACATTTGAGAGCCCTTTCAGGGTAGCAATTCCTAAAATTTACAAAAGGCGATTTCTGAGAAGCCTTTGAGAACAAGAATTTGCAAGTCTTTTCCGCTTAGCTAAAAAACCTTTCAGACTCGATAAAAAATCCGACTTTTCATCATTTGTAGACAGTAGAGTGTAAATTGGGCCGTCTTTTTCGATCTCTACTTGTAATATTTGCTTTTAACAAATAATTCTTTCAGATTTAACATCCTGTTTTCTCCTTTAATTGTCGGGCTTCTCGAAGCTACGGGTCGATAATTACGTAACATGGAACGTATTATATGAGTTCTTTTGATTTTTTTGGTCACTGGTCACCTAAAAAATGAAAGAAGTAGGTATCCTCAAGCTTTTTTCCGCCAGAGATTTATTCTTCTTGTAAGATCTAAGCAAATGCGTTCTTTTTATTTCATTTAATTCCATTGTACAACACCCAGAGTCATGAGAAAGAGAAATTTGTAGGTGATTGTGAAAAACGTTTCTAATTATCATTTCATTTTAAAAAAGCACAAAAAAAGTGTTTGGCAAAAAAGCACAATATTATGTACTTGTTACGTCGACACTCACAAGTGGTATTTTAAACACTTTCATTTGCAATTTGACGTCACGATTGGCCCAAAGTGCGCTGTAGCAAGATTCTCGCTCGGGTCAATTCAGGAAACGATCTTTTCTAAATCGGTTCGGGTGTAGGTGTGATAAGAGACTCCCTTGGTTCAATTCGCGTTCCTTAGCCACGTAATACAAGGATATTTCAACCATAATTCAAGCCCATAAAAACATCTACCACTAGAGGTATTTTGATCCGCAATAGATTGAAGTTCTACCGCAACATACCATCGAAAGATTAATGTGCAGAACAATTGTGTGTGTTGTGTTGTATTATGAATTGTAAGTTAATCTTCATTTTTCGCTGGGAATCCAAACGTATTCTCGCAACTGCTTATAACAGTACTCGCATGTGAAAATAAGTCCCCATGCTAACGTAAACGGTGTGAGGAATCTCCGTTATCTGAAAGTGAAGTATTCTTACTCACTTGCTTGATAGCATAGTGGTCAAGGAAAAAGCTCTTTTTGAGGAGATTCTTTGCTCGCATTGGAGTTGCCAGTCTGTATGCAAATGCATCTACCTTATTGAAAAAAAAAGGTTCCAAAGTTGTTTTAGAAGCCATTCTTCTTCATGATAACTCAAAAGTTGATCTTAGAGTTACAGGGTCAACACGTGTGTAATATCTCTATGTGTTCCTACTGCTATCATGGCCGCATGCTTCTTTGCCATCATCGACGTTGTATTTTTTTAAAAATAAAAGATTGTGGCAAAATTTCACGCCTGGAGATAATGGACTCGTGGCCAAAGCAACACGCTACTACAGTTCAAATTTGTAAATTGTTTAGGACATTAATGACATTAGCACTCACGTGATTGAAATTACATTTAAAAACGATAGTTTGAAAATCGATAGGTAGTGAGTTTCTTTCAGTTACTGCTTCTGTAACATGAACATTCCTGATATAATCGCATAGCATATGTCGCTCAACACTTGTACATCAGAAACCACAGCGTTGAGATGTCCCTCAACGTCTCTCGGCTCTGGAAAACGATCTATTAGCTACCCCCTAATCCACAGAATTAACAATCCTCCAGCTAAATAAGGTTGGTTGGTTTAAATTATAAGGCTGCCCGCCGCTCTGGAGAGTTATTTAGCCTTGATTAAATATGCCGCGGCCTTCCGAGGACGGACCTAACTAATAGACCAAGTATTATGGTTTCGGCCTCAATGAGAATGTTTTGATCTTTTGGAGAAATATTTGGACTCGAAAGGATTTGAAAATTCGCAGACTGAACAAAGACTTTTAGGTGGCTTATAACCCCCGCTGGTCAGGATTCTGTATGTAGACTCTTGCAGCAGCCATGTGCTAAGGTATGTGCTAGTGATGATATAAATCGAGCGAACATTGTGTGTTTTGTTACAGCTGTAGTGTAGAACCCTCTTTATCTTATAAGTAGTATGCCAAAGAAATGATTTCTAAAATAAATCATTTCAGAAGATGCAGTTACTACAACCCTTGGCATAAGACATGTGCAATAATGCAGCCCTACAAGTATACCTTGTGTGTCGGCCGCTAACCCTTATAAAGTGGGAGTAACTTTTGAGCAGTTTGCGTCACAAACAATGTAACCACACAACAGCTCTCTCCGCTGACCACAGAACAGCTTACTCAGCTTACCACATTTACAACTCCCTTAGCCTACAAACAAGCATGCTGTAAAAACCTTCTCAAACTCCTTTGAAGATCCTAATGCTATAGCTCATTGGATTACTTACCAGCAGCACCACAACACTGCCTAAGCAAAGTTATTGCGTAGATAAAATCATCCTCCTCTCTTTGCGAAATGTTCCTCATTACTTAGAGGGGTGAACTCCTCAATGGGTAGCCAATATTACATGCCCGATGTCTCCAGATCTGATCATGAGGTCACATGCAAGATCGTGTCTAACGTCTATTGTATTTGCTACCCACCTGAACAACTACCGTCAGCTACTCGAGGTTATGCTTTGACGACACGATTAGCGCAGTGTTGGTTTCTCGCCTTGGCTTGCGTAGTGTCCCGGGTTCGATTCCCGGTTGGGTCAATTCAGGAACGATCTTTTCTAAATTGGCTCGTGTCTGGGTGTGCTAGGAGACGTCCCCGGCTTATTTCCCTGTCTGGTACCTTCGTACCTTCGTTACACAAGGATAGTTATCCTTACTTTTAGACCATTATAAGTGGTGTGTTGTCTGGCGCATATTTTATTTTATTTACGTCCATCTGTTATGTGCTGAAAACATATCCCTGACTCTTCACAAACAGGCAGTGTAGTCTAGTTTTAGTGTTAAGCTCATGAAGAATGTAGTTTGTGTAAAAAAAAAAACTATAAAATAGCTAATTTTTACGAGTACTCAGGTGAGTATACGCCTACTTCACTTTCCATTTGTTCCAGATACATCGCCCCCTTCCTGCTAGCCACCACCATCGTAGCCAACACCCTGATCGTCGTGGTCCTCTCTCGGCGCCACATGAGAACCCCCACGAACATCGTGCTGATGGCCATGGCCCTCTGCGACATGTTCACGATGCTGTTCCCTGCACCCTGGCTGTTCTACATGTACTCGTTCGGGAATCATTATAAGCCGTTGAGTCCTGTGAGGGCTTGTCAGGCGTGGAATTATATGAATGAGGTCAGTCCAATGCATACTTGAAACAACAGATTTAAAAAAAAATAAGATGTTTAGAAGATTAGAGTAAGAAAAATTTAAAACCGTGTTTTATTTATTGATTATGACGTTAATTTAAAATACTCAAAGGCCTCCCTAAACACCACATTTTCAAGACCACATTCATTATATTGATCTGGCGGGTACACAGCGGTAAAATAGCGGTTACACGACGGGTAAATACGGTACGTGTGTGGTGGGCTATTATGATCCCTAGCTGACCAAACAAGATCTGACCGATGAGTTCTATGATCTATTTATCAATCAATCATACTCTAAATGCTTCGGGCTACACCTCGTTTGCTTTAAAAAGAAAAATGAGCAAAGCCACAAGCGCCGCGAACTACAGACAGACAATCCGTTTCACACAACCATATACCAAATTAACTTTCTTATTTTAGCTTTGTTCCTCTGTACTTTTCTAACGTGTCATGTTGAAGTATGTAGTCCCTTTAATACTTTATCATCAGGTCCATTTATCGTAGCTCTCGGGACTCTACGGCACTTCCAGACCACTCTAGTTGATGGAGAGTAGTTTGTCTTTATTCCAGGAATGTTTCGTTTAGAGATTCTATGCCTAATGTGAAACAGGTTGATACCATTATCAACATGAATAATGAGACATTTGAAATTTTAAACTTTATGGTATTTTTAGGAATTACACTAGATTCTATGTTACAGTGGGGTCCGCTTAAAACGACTCTGGTACGGCTGCTTGTGCCGTCAGAAAAATTAGACACCTGACTGATGTTGGCACAGCAAGACTAGTGTATTATAGCCTACTGTTGTGGGGCTCAGCTGCAGACCTTAAGTACTCCAAAAAAGAGCCATTCGTTCGATATACAACCTTAGGCCACGCGACTCGCTGAGAGAAGTATTTATGAAGATTGATATTTTAACTGTGCACGCTCAGTATATTTTCGATAACATAATGTGTGCGCAAAAACTTGTATTTGTTCAAAAAAAAACAGTGATACTCAACACAATACAAGATATAAAAACAAACTTATTACTCGCAAGTCTTATTCTACATAAGGTAGGAAATTCCGTTGTGGGTCAATCTGTAAAATATTTTACCAAAATACCTCAAAGTCTTGTTGATCTACGAGTACCTCTTCACAAGTTCAAGTCTGCAAGTCAAGCAAAGTTGATAAAACAAGGTTATTGTAATGTGGAGGATTACTTGAACGATAAGAGCGTGTGGTCATAGTAGGAATAATTTGCCCCTCTACTCAAATAATGTATTTCAATTGTTCTTTTGACTGTACTCTGAATTTATTTGTTGTAAAACAAAACAAAGTTCAAAAGAGCAACTATCGAGTTTCTTGTCGGAGTCTTCTCGATAAAAAGCAACGTCCGAACCGGTGGTAGATTCGCATTATGTTTAATTACGATATGTACTTTTATTGTACTATTTTATTTACGTCTATAATTATTTATATATTTTTTTTGCGAATTTTGACATTTCATAAGTGCTTCTTTGCAAATGATTTTTTACTTAACTTTACTTTACTCAATTTAAAATACGGGAGATCTGATCAAAAATAAAGCAGAGCTTATTTTTTAGGTGGCAGAGACCGACATAAAATCGCGATGGTTTTATATAAATTCTTACTAGAATGTAATTATTTCTTTTGTTTGCTTAACGAAGTTTTCAGCGATCGAAAAAACAGCCTCATCGAATATAAAAAATGTCTGTGTGCGTACTATGAACCCGAACACATGGCCAGTCAACCAGAAACGAGATGGATAATGGGTCAACGTGTGAGCAATTAAATACGTTGTGGCTTTTTGTGAAGTACAAAGAGTCAATAAGTAATATACAAAGGTACAAAAAACGTTATGCTTTTATGTATTGTTTAAACCTTTTTTTAAAGCTTAGCTCTTGTAGAACTTCATGTTGTACGTAGTTCATTTGGGGAAACTTTAGCAGTAAAATGTGGCCTTGGAAGGAAACGAGACCATGGTGGATCCAGTGTGAGAATGAACTCATTGTCGATAAGGTAAACGTCCCAGTAACCGTTAAGTTTTGAACATGGCTGAGTTTGCACGTCTGCTACGTAAAAATGGGTAGAGGTACAAAAATTATTTTTACATAAGCATTCAAGTGATTTAATCTAGCTCATGAATAAATAATTTTGCTTCTAAATATGTAAATGCTAATACACATAAATTCAGAGAAATATAAAAAACACTGAATTGTACCAATACCCGTTAATTTTGTACTAGTAAGCGTTTAAGTGTCCTAAAACCCGTTATTTTTTATTGCGAATTTGAACTCAGTTGCCTTATGTTAAAGTTCACTAAAATATGATATTTTTATTGATGCTAGAAATATATAATAGTAAGGCTATTACTATACTTTCTTAAAGAAAAGCCATAACTTTATGGGAAATTATTTATTTTTGTTATAATTAATTATGAGAACATAAAAACAATCTTTCTTTGTGTTATAACAACAAATCAAAAATTTTAGAACCGCGAAAAAATAAAAAAAATATTATTGTTTGAAACACAATTCCCGATATATCACGAATCTTTTGCTTTATCTCTTTCATACGTGAATTTTATACAAGAGATACTTTTCGATTGCTAGAATAGAATAACAAACTCATGGGTCGTCACTGGTTTGAACCGTTTCATGAGAGGAACCCTGAAGTAGGCCAACGAGTAGCACAAAATCGTGATGGACAATAGTTTAGGATATAGAAGATTGCTTTATATTGGCACAACTGGAAGAAGTGGCTCAATATCCTAGGCGAATATTCAACTGTGAAGAAAGCGCATTCTTTTTGTCCCCTGTAGATAACCGAGTGTTAGTAGAAGGTAGGGCGAAAAATAATACAAAGTTATCCCCAGCGGTAAAAGAAAATACGTGACAGTGCTGATCACCGCAAACACAGTCGAATAGGCACCTACAATGGTGTTGTTATAGCTAAAGTCGATGCCGCACAAAATTTCTAAAAGAGTTATACCAGAGGGTTGGTCATTCTATGAGTACATAGCAAACTGTTCTGGCTTGTGATACTCAAAGAACAATAATATTTTTCTAAGATGGGCATTGTTCACGGAAATAGTACCTTCAGCCGTGAGAAGCATTCAATAAACCGCTTTCTATCCAAATGCGACTCATGTTTTTCAGCCAGTGAAAGTAGCTGTTTTCAGACCTTTTAAAAGGATCTGGAAAAAACAGTTATGACTGGCGTACCTAACAAAAAAGTTTCATAAAACTAAAAAATAAAATTCCTGCCCTCTGCTTCAAAACCTTGACTCGATTTAGAATGTATTTAGGAATTTCCTATATTAATTGGTTTTCCAATTCAGAATGGATGTAGAAATTTCCTATTATTATTTTTCGATGCAAAAAATCATAATATTTACGTTGGGCAGCTTACGGCTCTATAAGCTTACTACGCGACCCAAAATAGATGCTATTTCTCAACAAGAATTATACTACACGCAAGCTTCTAACAGGGTCTTCGTCTTGATTTAGCAAAAATGTACTCACATTTGTTTGTAATGCTAATGTGATGAATGATGATCACAATGGCCATCTGATATCAGACCCTAATTAATTCATTCATTATTTGGCACTAAAGTAATTACTGAAATACTTACAAACAAACACCCAGCAACCAACAAAAACAGGCTTCGTCACATAAATGTTTGTACTAGGTGGGATTCAAGCCCTTGACCTAGAAAGTATTAACAATTATTACTCTTCGATGCAAATAACTTCGACAAGCGGGTGTCAAGTAACCGAACAAACACCACTAAACCCGGCCACATTGACCAAAAAGAAATATATTTCGTCGGCCTTTTATGATAATAATACTCCAACGTGGAAAGGTGATAAAATCTTTGAAAAAACTCTTTGCGGTTTGAGGGAAAATTTAAGGTTTAAAATTTACTAGACGATTCCAACTATTTCCAAGAAGTAGGTACTAAATAAGAGATTGTCACAAATATCTGGTCAGGGCAATACCTGTGATGTCAATGAATGTGATGAAGGACTCAAATTATAACCTCGAATGATTTTGTGAATTTGTGACGGATAGTAAGGAAATCTGTGATTTGTTTAATACTTTTTTCGCAACAATCGGTTCTGTTCTAGCTAAACAAATCCCTAGCACTTATCACCAAAACTCTGGGAATACACTTATGTTTGATAATAACTACACGCATAACCTGATTCTTAGCGAGCTTAAACCATGTAGTACAGCCGAAATATGTAAAGTTATTGATAACCTGGATAATAATACGAGCACAGGTCTAGACGGAATTAACACAAAGGCAATTAAGTGCCTCAAAGACATAATAGCCAGTAGGTTAGCGGAATGTATTAACGAGTGCTTGTTGCGCGGTGTTTTTCCCGATTCACTTAAGAGCGCAAAGGTAAGTCCAATCTACAAGTCCGGACCTAGGACAGACCCTAGTAATTACAGACCGGTGTCTGTCTTACCCGTGATTTCAAAAATATTCGAACGCATATTATATGACCGTTTATATACCTATGTCACGAAAAAAGAAATACTGATCGACCAACAGTACGGCTTTCGTCCAAAATCTGGAACGCTGAATGCTGCTGTTGACTTAATAACACAAATAAAAATGAACATCGACCAAAAAAACAGGTTTAGGAATATTTGTCGACTTAAAAAAATGTTTTGATACAGTCAGCCATCGAAAACTATTGCAAAAACTTAACAACATAGGCGTTACAGGCGCTGCTTTCGCAATGTTTTCATCATATTTAAATAACAGACACCAAGTTGTTAAAATAGATAACTTCACTAGTTGCTCACGTCACGTGACCTATGGTATCCCACAAGGCTCAATTGTTGGACCCCTGCTATTTTTAATTTACACGAATAATATAGCTAAAATAGGACTCCAAGGACACAACATTGTATGCAGACGACACCTGTCTATTCTATTTTGGGAAATCTATACATGAAATTATAAATACGGCGCAACAGGATCTCGACATATTAAACGAATGGCTTAAATTCAATTTATTAACAATAAATACATCTAAAACATCCTACATGGTATTTTGTGCTAAAAATAAGTGTATACCGGATTTCACACCACTGTCTATTAACAGCGAATATATACAGCGTTCTTATCGAGAAAAATATTTAGGACTATGGATAGACGACAAGCTTACCTGGAGATGGCACATTGATCATGTTAAAACAAAATTAACTTCATTACTGGGAGCGTTGCGTAAGATGGTTGGTTGTATTCCAGACAAAACCCGAAGTAAAATTTATAATTCTTTAGTCAAATCACACTTAGAATATTTAATAGAAGTGTGGGGATCAGCCGCTGCAACTTATTTAAATCCATTACAAAGACTACAAAATAAAATTATTAAAGTATTGTTCCGCTTCCATTATCTGACACCAACAACAGAGCTGTATGAAAAAACTAACTTATTTAATCTTAAACAAATATTCACCTATTGCACCTGCATTCTTATAAAAAATATAACAACCAATCCAAACAAACATAACACTGCATAAAAAACTTCACTCGCGCAATCTACGAAATAAAAACAAACTTCATCTGTGCAAAGTTCGTACCAACTATGGACAGAAAACGATATTGTTTGAGGGAGTACAGATGTTTAATAAGCTGCCTAGTGACATTGTGAAATGTGAAAGTAAAAATGTATTTAAAAGTAAACTTAAAAAATATGTATTACAATTGAAATAGAGTGTAGTGTATGTTGTAAATCGGATATTGTTGTTTTTCTCTTTTGTATTAAAGAAAGGTTTCTTGCTGCCTGATTATAATAATTGAAAAAACATGTAAAACACTAAAATATTAAATTTTATATTGCTTTCCGATGTACCAAAAGTAGCAATAATTAATTATTTATTAAGTATAACCTTATGTATTCTCATTTTAAGTGGACTCTGTATGTCTTTATGAGAAATGAATGTCTTTAAACCTAATTTAATAACAGAATGTGTAAACCATACTGAAAATGTGGGCAAGATAGAAGATCTGGAAAGAAGGTTGATGAAAATCAATGATCTGGTCTAGGTAAAGAACCTACAAATACGTTATGAACATCCAATTGCATAAGCAACCATGAATTATATCATCTATCCAACATCGTTCGTGGAATCAGCTGATATCGCATTTAGGTATTCCCAAAGCCCTGGGTTCGGGACATCTGGGATGACTGAACTCCTGGGAGAACAGAGACCCCTACCTACTAAAACCTGACGGTCGTCATCTTCGGCGCAGAATGGAAAGGACCCGGGATCCCCAACAAGGGAGAGACTCCTCGCAGGACTCTTCGGCGAGCCAGGCCGCCTGGCAGCCAGCCTCGGGAGGAGCAAGCTCGACTCTTGTGCACGATAACACAGACCACAGTGTCCGAAGACACGCGTAACCGTCTACCTCGGGATTGCAAACCAAAGCACACGCAAGGATCGCAAGGGCCCTTTTGCCCGCCTCTTACGACAGGCAAGGATACATCGGTAGTATTCTTCTCCCCTAACCACAAGGAACAGGACCCCTTTTTTTTTTGCGTCATGAAATGCATTTAGGCATTCCCAAGGCCCTGGGTTCGGGACACCTGGGATATGTGGGACTCGGAAATCCTGGGAAAACAGAGACCCCTACCCACTAAAACCTGACGGTGGTCATCTTCGGCGCAGAATGGAAGGGACCCGGGATCCCCAACGAGGGAGAGACTCCTCCCAGGACCATTCGGCGCGCAAGGCCGCCTGGCAGCCAGCCTCGGGAGGAGCAAGCTCAACTCCAGCGCACGATAACACAGACCACTGTGTCCGGAGACACGCGTTACCGTCTTCCTCAGGATCGCAAACCGAAACACACGCAGGCCCCGCGTGCGCTTCGCGACCCCAAGGGCCCTTTTAGTCGCCTCTTACGACAGGCAGGGATACCTCGGTAGTATTCTCGTCCCCTAACCGCAGGGAACAGGGAACAGGACCCCTGCGCCAACATCAATAATAGAATGATAATAATCTGAAAGAAGCCTATGCTCAGCAGTTAGTGTCACGTGGGTGAAATGATGAAGAAGGATGCCTCGATGACCCAAGTAATTAGCTAGTGCGCAAACCACTTGTGCTTCCGAGGCATCCTTATTTCCTTTCAATAGTTATAGTAATTTTTCCTTCTTTTAATTTTCCTTTTAATTTGTGCGAATATGTGTGTCAAGCAAACTACAAGCAAAGCAACTCGGTGGTTCTTTGGTTCAGCCACCAATTCGCAATGAGCCGTCATGATGAGATACAGCAGCTAGGGATAGCTCTCTACCTATTTATCAGGAGTCCTTCTATAGGAGACATAAATATGTCATGATAATGATGAATAAACCTAAATTATTTATATTTGAATGGTATTTATTGCATTGATTGAATGTAAATACAAACAGCATTATTTTTTAACTATATTACTTGATTTATTGACATTATACAAATAAATATAAAATATATTAATTTCATTTTCGATGAATACTCTTCATATCGAATAAAAAATCAGAATGAAGTTGTATGACATTATTATAACAAATGTCACCATTATTCTAACCTAATTATGAGATTCAAAGAAAACCCAATAGAAGAAAATGACACTTATACTTAAGTAGCTAAGAACTATGACGAGCTTAGGTACATTGTCAAACGTTTGTCCCAATAACCGATAAAAAGGTTTGCAATAATTTAATTATTATATTCAAAAGTGACCCTTATTTCAAGGACATAGGGTACATTAACGGGTTTTGGTGCATCGGCTACTACTAGGCTGATGAGTGTACCAAAACCCGTTAAAATAGTATACGATTTTAACGGGTATTGGGTCAAGTAGCAATTTGCGTGTACCAATAGATGTAAAAAGGATTATTAATAACTTTTCAATAAAATTTGCCATGAGCTTCAGGTTATATCGCTACATAATTAATTCAAATATATAAGTAAATTAACACTCTTACCCTATGGTTAAAAGCATCAGCACAGCAAGCTAAGCAATAAAACCTGGTGGTTGCGTAGTTCAGTGACAAAACTTCGGAATCAAAATTATTTTTCGGGCACAGTACTTTCTATGTTATACAGTTAAGACACCATTTCAGTTATGGTTAAGTGTTGCCTTTATAAATACAAAGAATATTACTAACAAAATTTTGCCATTTAAATACTTATAAAATCTGTTTAGTAGAAATTAGCAAAAATAAAAATCTTAGTAGTTATCGGGTACTGGGACGTTATCGGCAAAAGGGACATCTACGCCTCCCATGCTCTATCTAGCATTAACAATCAGATAATATACATTTAAGTAAAACTCTCTCGTTATTGAATGAGTGAGTGATTGACAGACAACGCAACGCTAACACTTCTGGGCGTAGGAAGCTGAAATTTGGCATGTGGGCTCCTTCGGAAGTGGTAGTAGGGAAACACTAAGAGGAGATTTCCTGAAATTCTTACGGAATGAGAAAAAACTGGTACGGGTGACGTACAAAGTTGCAGGCTAAATCTATTTTCAATGCAATTAAATACTATTAGTCTATGTTTGTGTATGCTATCATTTTTCTAAAATCTTTTACTATTTCATAATTTTCTTTTCATTTCTTTTAGAAAACTTAGTTTTCTTTAACTATTATCTTTTGCACTGCCTGAAATATCTTCGTTTGACCGTATGGTTGACTAGTAAAGAATCTAGGCATCAAATCCGCCGATTATACTCTAAATTATGTGCAGTAAAGAATAACTATAAATAAATAAATAAAAGCCAGTATTATATAGTATATTCTGAAGTTCAGCCTAGTGGATGCATAAGGCTAGAGTATAGTCCGTAAGGTTGTTTACGAGCCTTCTACCCACCAACCTACCTACACATCATTTTTGGCAACCAACTACGGATCATCCGGGGTGAATTGTGGGGAGCTCGTGCCAAACCGGGTTTATCTAATATCATAGGAACCTATGTTCCTCACCTACCTATGTTAATCACTAGAATTTAGTAGCTCATAGAAAGCATTCATTAATAAATTAACTCTTACTCAAACATTTGAAAAAGATACCACTACGTTTTGTGGAATTTACAAAAAAAATATTCTTTTTCGTGTTGCAAATGATGAACATTGGTGAAATTACGCTGCCTTGAAGCGTAAAATACACATATAATTCGAATGGTCAGCTAAGGTCTCGGTAGCTTAATGATTGGAGCCGACGCCTGGCTAGCGGAGGATGCAGCTTTATTGAGATAAAATAATCAAAGTAGTAATCAAATAGCATTTTTCATCTTAACTGAGTTTAAATATTTGCAAAAATATTTCTTTCGGATGTTTAAAGGTACTTGCCTTGAAACATTGATTGAATAACGTTGGCTTGCAACGTAAACATATACTGTAAAGATTCGTTCGTCCCTCTGAGGTTTCGGTAGCTCAGTGGTTTAGAGCAGTCACCCGAATTGTGAAAGACGCGGATTCGATTCCTGCTCGAGATAATCAAGGTCCGAAATCGAATTGCTTCAGTTTTTCTACATTTATATTTAAGCATATTTATCAGTGTCTGACACCTATATTACAAGCTCTGCTTAGTTTGGTGTCAGATGATCTTGGTGTAAATATTTATTCATTTTATTTATATTGGGCAGGGTTATCAGAAACTGTTTTTATTTGCCATCACGACTTTGCAAGTTCCTCCACGTAGTCCCTGGGGATAATTTCGTTTATCCCGTAATTGGAGATCATCTTCCCATGTCTGGCCTATTTGCTACTTCTGCTTAGGGAATTGCACTCGTGATCAATCACGAAACTCTGGTACCTAATCAAATCGTGGACTGAGATTGATCGGACATTTTCATACAAAGATTACAGAGACACACAGATTTCCTTCCTGATAAATGATAGTCTAGAAACTAGTTGTCTGTTATAATTATATCAGCGCACCATTGAAACTGGACACGTGAATTTTGTTCAAGGATGTCTTCATAATACTTGAAGGTGTTTACCTAAAATAAGTGGTTTGTTTATTTTTGTATACTGTTTATATATATTCATATTATTACAGTGTTTATGTCTAATTTTTAGTTTTTGACTATTTAAAAGTACTGATTAAGTCTATTTAAATAAAGATATTTGAGTTTGAAGGTTTTGAGAAATTGAATAAAATTGTTGTTTAGAAAATCAAAATTGCTTAACTAAATACTTTAATTATGATATTTAGCTACTGATTAAAAAAAGACATCGGATAAAGTATCAAACTCTGCATAAATAGTTGTTGCCCAAAATATTACAATGATATTAGGTTCTATTGAAACCAGTCAGAAAAATAGTCAACTTAGTACAAAAACATTTAAAACCGAACTTTACACTTGACAAAAGTTCTGAAATTTTCGTGGTCAGTTCTTTCTTCTGAACTGGACCCACAGATTAACGATTTAAAACACATGGCGCCACCTTCTTTGCGGACAAACCATGGAACTAAAACTCTCAACATTTTCCCAATGAAGACGGTCCACACTCCACAGATAATAGTATATTTTACTGGCTGTTTGAGTTTGTCTTTGTCACATGAAGGAAATTAAAAAACTAATTACTTTTTACTCCTTAAAGTATATACTATAGTATATAGTATAGTATAGTAGGGCTATATTGGCGTACTTTTAGAGCATGCGAAGTGAAAACAATATTTTTTTACTTGCAGCCCTCTAAAAAGTCAGAATAAAAGTATTAATCCTTTCGATGCCATCAATGGAGGTCATCTTCGAACGAGTATGACCTCCATCTTTTACCCATGCGAGCTCCTCAAGTCTTCGTAAGTTATATCCATCTTCGTCCAAGTACGAGTATGATAGATGGTGCAAAAACGGTTAATCTGATCTAAATAAATATTCTTAGTTCTGAGTAGAAAACCATCCAGCCAAGTTTCTAGGTAACTTTCACTAAGAATGAATTAAGACAGACTGACTGTCAGACAAAAATACTTATTGATATGCCATATTTTTGCTTAAAATGGTTTGTCAAGGATTATTCAAGGGTTATTATTTTTTTACAGAATTATCCACGTCAGTTCGCAATTTTTTCCCAAAATTCTCAATTTCGTGGCCTAGTGGTTAAGCACTCCAACTCGGATCACGGATTGTGTGGTCCCGAGTTCAAATCTGAACAAATCTTTGTGTGCATTGTTTAATTTCCGACTAACTCTCCGGTGATGGAAAACATCGATAAAAAACCAAACCAACCCGGTTAGCGGCGGAAGGCTCACCACCTACCACGTTGGGTTCTAATACCATTGGTGAAAAGTGGGCTTCTGAGTGTTCCGTTCACCATGACGGCAACAGTCACTTGCCTCTGACTACCCCGTTTGGGATAAAGTCGTGATGGTACGTATGTATGTAAAACCTGGCACAAAATTGAGGATTTAAAAAAAACTCCGCTTCATGATGAGGACCTTTGCTCAGCAATGGGACACAACGGGTTAATAAAAACAAACACGTCAGTTCATAATATAACGGTACTGGTTTCTAACTCAAGTAGATGTTCTAGTCAATAGATTAGATTAGATTAGATTTATTTCTCTCTTAGTACATAATTACAATATATTTTACATTGAATGTCAGATATAAGAATTTGTATTAAGATCGTCAAAAATATAGTAATAATAATAGCATGCATAGAAATGTCAAGGTTAAAAAAAAATACAAATTACAAATTCAAAATCATATAATCAAATACCATTATTATACATACAAATGTCAACTAAAATTAAAATACACCATTCAAATATTCGTTAATGGAATAGATAGACTTTTCCAACGAAAGGTTTCTCAGTTGGCGTCGGAATGCTTCGTCGGATTGTGCATTTTTCAGCGCAGTGGGTAGGTGGTTGTAGTATGTTGGACCGATTATACGTGGGTTCTTTTCTGCAAGCGCCATGCGACGAGGCACCGCATTAAGCCGGCCTACTAGATGAGATCGCTTACTCGCACTCATGCACTGATAATCCGAAATGGTGGATCTTATAAACGTCAATAGTTCATAAAGATAGACTGAGTAGTGCGTCAGTATACGCAATAATAATAATAAGGGTATTAGAGAAACATAAGGGTTTTTAGTTTAAACGCTTAAGGTTTCCCAGTGAAAACACCTTTGTAGGCAGTAAAGGGGATGATTATTCGTGAGACTCCGCTCTAAAGACCATTCACCTGGTAAGTTGTCAAAAGATCAAAAGACTTAGAAAAACGATATGGCATACGCAGTCATCACCTACTGAGGTGATGACGTTTAAACTATCTAAATGAAATTTATATAATTGACACTCATTTCAAGGTCACCATCTAAATCAGTCGAACCGTCAGTATTTGTTCCTACTGAGGTGATGACGTTTAAACTATCTAAATGAAATTTATATAATTGACACTCATTTCAAGGTCACCATCTAAATCAGTCGAACCGTCAGTATTTGTTGTTTGCTACAAAGATGTGCTCAAGCGTAACCTCATAGCTTGCAATGTACCAGCTGAACGTTGGGAGGAGCGAGCGCATCTGAGACCGGAATGGCGACATACTGTTCACAAAAACGTGAATGAGTATGAACTGCAGCGGCTAGAAAACCTTGACGCCAAGCGCCAAGTACGGAAGACTCGACCGAAGCCCTCCTACACGTACACAGTCAACAATGCTGGCCAGCTCTACTGTGTGCCCTGCCGGCGTATTTTTAAAACAAAGTTCGGCTTTGCAAGCCACATACGAGCCTACCATAGCACCAGTCAAATGTAACTGAGAAGCATGTTTCGAAGTCGCCGTCACCGAATACGGTGCGGAATGAATGAATGATTTGTTGTTTGAAAACCTTAAAAATAAAGTTCGGAATAAATCAAAATTTTCATCAATAGTTACTGCATCACTTAGTGACTATGCCATATGGTTCTTGCATGAGTCTCTTGATAATGACTATTTTTTTCTAGGCGCTACCAATAAATAAATAAATAATAAATAAATATCTGGGACAATCCACACCAAGATCATCTGACCAAAAACTAAGCAGTGCTTGTACTATGGGACTATACTATGGGTCAGAGACTGATAAACATACTTAAATATTTCTAAATACATACATATATAGATAATAACACCCAGACACACAAATGTTTGTCATGGGTGGGGATCAAACCCACGATCCCCGGCGCAAAAGGCAGGATCGCAATCATAACTTGGTTTCTCGCCAGAAATGGGACATCTCCTATAAAGAGCTCTTTCAAGAAGATGTCCCATATCTGGCCAAGTCTAGTACACCTTTTTAAAAAATTAAGCAAAATCAACTGATTCTGGTAAAAATATAAACACTAAGATTATTTACTTCATTTTCTGGTTTTTTAATAAAATGATTCAGTACCTATTCAAGTCCATTTTCCAGTTTGGCACTTCACTTGTCTATAGAAATTCAGAGCGAACTGTCGCTGTCACTAGTGTCACTCGTGTGATCGTACTTATTTTGGCCTTGATTTTGCAATTTGCACTGATATTTATCTCTGCTCAGCTTTTGTTTTGAGAACTTAGAAGTTCTAATACTATTTAGGCACCAGTAATTATTACAAAAGATGTTTTTAACAACTGGATAAGTGAGAATGTTTTGGTTGTAGTCTTGTCAAATTGACTCTGCGTAATCTGTATTGGCACAGTTCTGCCATGCTTTTTTGTATTGTGTTGCAAATTGTGCTTTTTGGAAATGTTGTTTGAACCGAGTAAACATAGCTTTTCAAGGAAATTTAATGTTTAAAAACTGTTCCAAGTAGTTTATCCTATTTTTGGTATGGTGTACATTGACCTGACCAAGACTCCATACACTCAAAACACTGCCTTGTAGTAGTGCTAATTTAGATACATCGTTATTTAAGTTAGGTTGTGTATCTGAACGGGAGAGTTCGGTATCAAAGCTACCCACTGCATTGTTTACCATTGTTACTTCTCAAAGCCTTTGTTCCGACGATATTACGAATGCAAGCCAACTGATGATAGCCCCAATCTTTTATGCTTTGAAAGGCTCCCCAAACACTAGCGACTTTGCGCAAAACGCATAGTTTTTCACGTCATATTTTTATTTCAAACTTTATTACACCAGTATCACGCGAATACCGCCTGGGAAGTATAGAGAACTCGCCTTTTGTTGTGCTGTTGTGTGTGTACTAGACTGACATAAGCCTTTTTGTATCCCTATGGGACGGCAACGATTTAATGAGTTTATTCATTATTTTTGTTACAATAGTGCTTGTAAACAATGGCACAAGCAATACCCCTGTTTTCCTACTTATTGAAGACACGATTGATTTGCGTAGTGTCCCGGGTTCGATTTCCGATCAGCCCCCCGATTCAGAACGAAGTTATCGACCGATTCGGTAAGTTTGTTTTAATTATAGTAAATGAACCGCATAGCACATCAATATCAAAAGGCCTTTAGTGTTCTTAAAAAAATATATAAAAACAACATATACTAAAAGATGAATTAAAAATAAAAGAAAATAACCGAATCGGTCAGTAACTTTGTTCTGAATCGGGGGGCAGGTCAATTCAGGAAACGATCTTTTCTAAATTAACTCGGGTCTGGGTGTGCTGGGAGACGCCCCTGGCTTGTCTGGTATCTCGTAACACAAGGATATTTATTCTTACCTTGAGACCATGACAAGTGGTGTGTTGTCTGGCGCATATTTATATTGATGCATTGATTTTTTACAACTGTTTTTAGCTGTTCGGACACAAGGGGCATGACAAAAGGTGGTCCATAGTCTGGGGGGATGCACCGCATTCGCACACATTCCTCGCACCCTCGATGTATCCCCATCTGAAAAGATTGTCCTTGCAGCGACCGACCCGTGTCCGTAGACTGTTCAAGGTTTTCTAGGTCGGTCGCGTCAAACATGGCCAGGCGGTAGACATTCCGAAGGTGCAACGAACGTAGCACCAGGTTGCGTTGCATGCCACAAACCGATTTTGGCTTGCGATGGGGTGCCAGATAAAGGGCGGACAGACTTCATAAAGCTCCGTCGACTTTTCAGTCTTTGCAGCACGACAGAGAAACCGAACATGGGATACCGAGGGTCTTGTTCCACTTTGGATCTTCTATGGAGTTAGCAACTATTCTGCGAACTTGTGGTGGCGCAATTCCGGCCAGCGGATACAGCATATTAACAGGGGTCGGCTCTAGGCAGCCCGTAATAATCCGGCAGGTTTCATTGCTGTATTCACTTGCCTTGCGTGCGCCGAGCGACTCCAGACGGGGCATGCATATTCGCCAGCCGAGTAGCAGAGTGCTAGACCAGTGATCCGCAGAACTTCAGTGGACGCTCCCCATGTCGTCGACGTGAGTTTCCGAAGAAGACTGTTGCGGGCACCTACTTTCTGCTTGATGTTTATACAGTTGGCTTTGTATGTTAAGGACCTATATAATACAACACCCAGATACCTGAGGTTTGAGCAATGTGTGAACGGCTCTCCACGCAGTGTTAGGTTGAGGGTCCGGTTTGCCTGATGGTTTCGCAAGTGAAAGGCACATGACTGTGTTTTGGCAGGGTTGGGTCTCAACGCGTTACTGCTGTAGTACTCGCTTAAGTCCCGCGGGGCCACCGTCAGGTCCTCCTCGACCTGCTCAAAGGAAGACGACTGTGAGGCCAGGGCCAGGTCGCCGGCGTATAGAATCCTAAAGGTCCTAGAATGCTAGCGCCTTCCACGCAGAAAAGCGAAAATAAAATAAAGCAGAATCTAAGATAAAATAGAAAAGAGGGTTGTCGAACCCCGCGCTTCCGCTCTCAAGAAACTATTGGTGCCAGTTAGGGAGGTACTCTTTTCACCGTGTTGTCCGTGTGTGTTTCAGCAAACATGGCGTACGTGCTACAAACGTAGCAGCCCCTGAAAATGTTGTTATACTGAATACACAAGTTGTTTCGCGATTTCAGCGTATTTGGTCCACAGTCCACACGAAGGAAATATTGACAGAGAGATTTTGAAAGCATGAAATAAATCGGATCAAAATAACACATGGGAACCAACCAAATTCTTCAGTGTATTAGTATTCAAATTAAGAATGACCTGTGTACAAGTGAGTACAGTGTTTACATTTTTGTGGCTGTGACTACCTGCAAACTGGTCTAATGATTTAATATTTAGTCATCTTGTCTACTAATATTATGAAGATGTCAAATTTTTAAAACTATCGGGTTTTTGCAACGAAATTAATTTTATGGTAAATGGATTCACCTATTTTATTTCGACGTTTCGACGACAATTGCATGTCATCGTGGTCACGAGCGGATTTGATTTGAGTCGGATATCAATTTCGTTGCAAAAAGTGTTTAAAATTTGTAGTGAAATATGCAACAAGAAAGTTTGAAATCTTATAATAAAGATTGTTTGCATTAAATAGGCTCCAAAACTACTAGACAAATTTAAGAAATGTTTTAACCAATGTAAAGCTACATTATCAGTGAGTATTAAAGGCTATATTTTTTTAGAATAAATTTCGACGGAAGAAATATCTAAAATACGATTTATATAAATATTAATCCATATGAATCGTATTTTCTATATTTTTCTGTCCTTAGGACCTGCCGTATAAATAATCATTAGAACAGTCAAAAGCACGTTTTCAAGACTTCAAAAATATCTGAGCAAAACAGTAACCATAAATATTTATACGAGAGTTCAGACAAGGCTTTAAAAAATATCTAAAAGCAAAAATATTTGTAAATAACGTACAAATATTTCCAAGTATAAATATTTGTAAATAACGTACAAATATTCATGCTGTTGACTGTAAATCTGTCCCCGAAAAACATATCTATTGTACACAAATACACAAGAAATATTAAGTGAAGGTTTTCAAGTGGATGAATGCCCAGAGTAAGGTTTAAACCACTATCGACTCGTCTGGGCTCTAAGGTCGTAAAGGACAATAATTATATCTTTGGGCCCACTATTGCGCTCACAAATAGGTTACTGACCTAATCAGATGACATTATTTATGCAATGTTTGAAACAGGGCTGTTCACACTAAATCCCACAGGCTATCTGCTTTTGAAACATGAATTAGAAATATATTAGATGATTTATTTCTTATTATAAAAATACACAGCAATAAAATAGAATGACAAAACAAAATAAGGAAATATAACGCAAAAAAATCAAATAAAATACAAAAAGTCACAAAATAAATAAAATGTCTAGGCTTAAAATCACAAGATAGAAATAAAATAGGCCCTCCTAATAAGAGCATAAATAAGACGTAATCACAGTTGCAAACAGAGATAGAGAGTATTAGTTGAAGCAAAACATTACAAATACTTTATAATGTTTTGCTACACCTTGTCGGGGTTCGTGTACCTAATTAGACTATTGTATAGATAGTATTTCTTTTCCTTGACTGCAAATAGTGATGCAAGAGACTCAGTATGACTCAGTCTTTTAAGGCCTTTATAGACTCGCCTTGGTTTTGACGACTCACGACTGACTCAGTGTTTTAGTCCCCAACCTTAAGTCATAAGACTAGCCTTCTTAGTCGAAGTCTTTTACGGTAAAAACTGAGCTGTTACTCAAACAGCTTGTAGGACTTAAAATACTGTCGACTTATCGCCAGGGGAGTCGAGTCGTAAGGCGTGGTAATGCAACTATTGCTTTTCTTACAGCACCTTACGTTAATTATCCTTTAAATACATAGATTCACTTTAAATAATAAAAAGAGTAATCTCATTTCAGCCTAGTGAGTTTTTGTAAACAACTTTTCTCAAGCGCCAGTTCCTTCGTACAGGACTGCAGTCGTTTAAGCCTTTTAGTCGTGTAAGTCGTTTTAGTCTTCTAGTCTTTTACGTTAAACGACTGAGTTATATTAATAAGAACTCAGTCGTTTAACGTAAAATTCTTCATTTTAGAGACGAGTCGTGTAAAACTAGTCTTTATTATAAAGGATTCGAGTCTCTTTCATCACTAACTTTATAGGCATATAATAAATGGCTTGCTGTACGTCAGCTGCTTCGTCTGCATGGACTATTTCTCCCATTAAAATATAGCCTGATTAAAAACACAACCAACGTTACTCGCTGATAATGTAGCTCCACATTGGTTAAAGAATTTTTAAAATCGGTCCAGAAGTTTCGGACTACTCCATATAATATTAATATGAGTTAATGATAGGTCGACGGGATCGATAGGGACATGGTCGATCGATGGTGTGAGTCAATAAAGCTTATGAGGGTCTTAAAAATGTAGTGTTTCATGCTATCTATACCTACTCGAGAACGTGCTTAAGATTAATTCTAAAGTGTGCGATATCGCATGTTCAACAGCTAACTGATTTAGAGCCAGTATTTAATCAGTGAAATGTTTGCAAAAGCCCCCTAACCTAGTCTATTTAGAGACCCTATCTGTGTCCTGTTTCTCGTGTCGTATAACAAGTGCTTAAGATCACGTCTTAAGCATTGGGCTGCAAAGTCGCCCGCATAATACGCCTCTAATTTAATCTTGATCGAACACAATGAAACTTGCACGTTGTTCGGAATGATTACGCTGTAAAATAGTATGGCCGCCTTTGGTGTAAAAGAGGCCTTTTGTCCCTATTCAGAGTTTAGAAGGATCTAGATTAACGTAGAAACTACTCAGTATTTAACGCTGGAACGTTAATTACAAGGTGTTCGCTGGGAAGTGCCGTAGTTGAATAGATTTTAAAAGCACGGCTTTATAGTATTTTCTTTGTTAGTATAGGTATACTGTTGTTTTCTTAAACGTTGACGTCTAACTTGTATAAATAAATAAATAAATAAATATCCCTGGACATTATTCCACACAGCGCCATCTAGCCCCAAAGTAAGCTAATTAAAGCTTGTGTTAAGGGATACTAGACAACGGATAAACATACTTAAATACATTTTCTTTTGTAAATACATACTTATTATACATAGAAGACACCCAGACCAGTACAAACAGACATGTTCATGCACACAAATGTTTGTACTGTGCGGGGATCGAACCCGCGACCTCTGGTGTAGTAGCCAACTTCTTAACCATTACACCAAGTCGGTCGTCGGCTATCGGTATCGGTATAGCTAGTCCTATCTTTTTGCGTGAATTTCATCTTTATGACATATAGGATTTTTCCGACTTACGATACTTACCGTTTCATATAATTCGCAAACCATTAACAGCTGGATATGTCACTTTAAGAACGAAATAATTATTATATATAAATCAAAGTTAAGAGCAAAGACTTAACTTTGTACTGAAATACTTATCTAAGGATTACATTTTTACCGATTCGCTCACTTTGTGAGACTATATTATTGTGAGTGTGCGAGTAGTACACCAGCAGTAACTTTTACGAGTCTCAACCGAGAAATACCTTCAAATTTAAAACTTGGTAAAAAATTGCCCAAGTTAGCTTACAGTTAGCACACGTAGCTACGAGTACTTGTATGGGACATGGCTTACCGTGACACTACCGGCTTATGTACACATAATCCGTTATCGGCCGAACTATGCTCAGCCGAACTCGGCTGATTAACACTGTATAGTAGTTCTGTCCGCCGTTGGCCGACAAAATCGGTTTTGATGTACGCCTACCGTTTATTTCTATACCGATAACGGACAAGTGGTACGCGAGCCGTAACTCTTCTCACATGAAAGCTTACGACGAGTTATGTGTTTGCGTTAATTACTTATATAAAATGCAAAAAGACAGTTTTAAATGTTTTAAAGCTTATTTAGAGGTAGCGGGATCTTAGTGTAAGCTGTCACAGTATATCTGCCATGAGTTTACACCAATAATAGCGTCCACGTTGACTTTGTATTGTTTTTCGCCTCTAGTGGTTAGAAATGGAACTAAAAATGCTTTGCCTTGCGGTTGACTGGTAGAGAATGCCTCTAGGCATTAAGTCCGCCAATTGTTCCTATTTTTATAAATGTGCAATGAAAAATAAACAAATAAATAAAAATGGCATACAAATACCGGAAGTCAACTAAACCGAAAAGTTATTTTAATTAGGAATAACAATAATTGCATTTCCCAAGGTGTTTTAACATAATTGAAAAGGCACTAAGTTTAAAGTTTTTTGGTACTTATTAAATTTAATTTTATATAAATTTTAATTATTTTTTTTAAATTTGGTCACTAACTGTATCTTTGTTTTACAGAATGTAAGATTTTTAATATTCCTAATTAAAATGTGTTGTCATGACTATACTATGTTAATAGCAATAACGATTCAAATTCAAAAGTCAGATTTTGGCTCGGCGCACTACCGGTCCGCTGCCACGGCACCCCTTCTTAGCACTCAAAGACTTGCTTCAATTGCGATGCGGATTTTTCAGATATTTTACAACCGTCGGTTTTACGAACGCTCTCCGTTGCGATCTTGGAATTGTTATATAACTCTACAATTCCAATGTAACTCCGAGCAAACGCTCTGAATTCTGTTAGATCTCCCTTTGGCTTTGGATATAAAGTTTAGTTGAGATCAAAGATACAAATTGGAATCAATGACGAGAGTGAACTTTAAGTGTCCAAAAGGGAGTGCAATGCTCATCTATCGATACTGCTTGATTTAGTCCGCGCTTTACCGTTATGGCAATAAATGAATTGTCAAGTCCAGTATATTTAGACTCATCGTTCCTAACCCCAAACAATACAATTTTCCGTCAGCCGGTGCATTGACGGACGAAATTCTTCTCACTGAAGCGCCATCGATACGTTACAATAAAAAAAATAGAAGTGTTACTTCTAATTTTTTTTGGTTTTGGCTTGGTTAACGGAGATATTTAAGATATCTTTTTTAATGTATATCTGTGGTTGCGATCTTCTAATTGTTTTATAACTCAATAATTCCAATGTACCTTCAAGTTCTGTAATATTTTTCCTTGGGAATAAAGTTCACTGTCTATTTATTCGTATTGTTTTGCTGCTTGTCAGGTTCTGACAAGCACTTAGAATAAATAAGGATCACTGTCACTTATTTACATTATAGAGTACCTAAACAAAACAAGTATTAAGCCTCCAGAAGTGCTGAAATTTAATACTATATCTACAGTGTCCATCATGCGTTTCTGTGACGTAAACTGCGATGGTTGACTTCAGAAATTTGTATGCCATTTCTGGTTCCAATATTCATTTAGTTAGATCAAGTGGTAAGTAGATATATAATTGTTTATTTTATATCGAGGGACTAAACGAAGCCATAATATTCTCGTACCAGAGGTCTCGGGGGTCAATGAATCCGAGGGTATATTAAGTTGGCGTTTAGTCTCGAGGTGCAAACTGTACTTTTCACTTTGAGTGAGGGAAAAATAGTCAATTTAGTACAAAAACATTGAATAAATATTACATAATAAAATAAAAATCACAAATGTTTCTTATTCCTCCAATCCATACAACTTTCGATATTCCGCGATTTTGGCGGCAAAAGATTATCTAATAAGTCTTTTGCTCTTTGCTCGACGTCAAACTCTTGACTGTCTCGGGACATTCCTAATAAATTTATTTAAAACCGAACAAATTTACACTCGACAAAAATATTGATCTTTACGCGGTCAGTTTTTTCTTCTAAACCAGTCACAGATTAACAATTAAAACACATGGCGCCTTCTTTGCGGACAAGCCAAGAACTAAAACTCTCAACATTTTCGCAATGAAGATTGTCCGTCCACACTCCACAGATGATGGTATATTTACTGGCTGTTTGAGTTTGTCTATGTCACATGCAAGAAGGCTAGAGACTAAGGAGAGATAACTCCCTGGAAAGGGTTGGACTAAATCCGTATCCCACAGTGACGCATGCGCATTACGCTTCTTTGCCGCGATCCTCGCGAAGTGTCAAAATTGGTCAACACAACCTCGAAAAACAACAACTGTCGCACGTGACACCGTTCAAAACAAAACCATGTGACCATGAAATGACAAATAGCTGCCGCTGCACATGCGCAATACAGCGTTTTGCCCGGCACAGAGTATACGACTTTCGGCCCTCGAAAGCTTACCCCCACTTCGGGAGTTATCTCTCCTTAGTTTCTAGCCTTCTTGGTCACATGAAGGAAATCAAAAAACTAATTACTTTTTTACTAAAGTGACCACTTTAGTCCCGCTTCGTAGGGCTATATTGGCGCACATTTAGAGCATGAGAAGTGAAAAAGATCTTAAAATTATTGCGAAGCGCAAATGAACCATGTAGTAGGGCACTATAATTTAAACTTACACAAAATTGATATTTATATAACAAGACGTGTTGTGGTAAACATGGATGACACATGTACACATGTTATAACCTAATTGTGTTATGTTGTCAGTGTATTTATGTATTTTATTTTTCTATACTTCTATGCTAATATTATGAAAAGAAAGATTTATTTCTTTGTTTATTTGTACTGAATAGGCTCCGAAACTACTGGACCGATTTTAAAAATTATTTCACCAATATAAAGCTACATTATCAGGGAGTGACATCTAGGCTATATTTTTTTTTTAGGATATATTTTGACGGGAAAGACCGTCTAAGCCGCTGACGGACACCTAGTTTATAAGTATAATTGGATAGCTTTATTTATTTATTTAATTTTCGTATTTATCTGTTAAATATTCTGAATATTCTTCTTCATTCATGAGATAGTTCTTTAGTTTATTTTTAAATGATCGAAACCTTTTTTCTTCTCTTATCGTGAGAGGAATTTTATTGTAAGGACTTGATTTGAACATTTGACGACACGGTTGGCGTAGTGCGCTGTAGCACGGTTTCTCGCCTCGATTTCCGTAGTGTCCCGGGTTCGATTCCCGGTCGGGTCAATTCAGGGAACGATCTTTTCTGAATTGACTCTGGTTTGGGTGTGCTGTGAGACGCCCCTGGCTTATTTCCTCGTGTGGTACCTCGTAACACAGGGACATTTCTCCCTACTTCGAGACCGTTACAAGAGGTGTGTTGTCTGGTGCATATTTATTTATTTATTATTTCTATAATTGATAGACGAAGATTCTGCGGTGGATGTGTGGAGTCTCACGCAAAGATCTCGTGCGGAACAGCCACATCCGCGGCAGCCTTCGTGTTCGTCACATCGCAGACAAGCTGCAAGAGTGCCGCCTTCGTTGGTATGGTCATGTCTCACGGAGATCGGCAAACTACGTGGGCAACAAATGTCTGGCCATGCCGCCCCCGCCAGGTACCGGTAGAAGAGGTCGACCCAAGAAGCGGTGGCTCGACGTCGTTAAGGGTGACATGCGTGCCAACAGACTCACCACTGAGGATGCACAAGACCGCGCGAAGTGGGCCAAGAAAATAAGAAAGGCGGATCCTGGGACCCCACACACGAGTGTGGGTTCACAACCGAGATAGACCGCACGGATGATGATGATCGACAAACCTACGATTAGTTTTGTGTTTAAAGTATTCCGAATACTTGCAAACGAAACGAAAACAGCTATCTCCATTATCTCTAGGGACGTAAGGGTAAGCAACTTTAATCTAGTGAAGTGTGGTCTACAGCTGTCAGTCAATTATACCACAAATTACGCATGCGGCGCGGCACACTGGACAGATAGTCCGCTTAAAACAAACCGCCATTTTGATCATGCACACAAACTTAGTGAGTTGACAGGCGATACCGGTGAGAATCGGTCACGCGACTAGTCGCTCTGTCGCGAGTGTTTTTGTTTTAGTCAAACTTGGTGCAATTTTTCACATGATGAATTTTGTTTTGGCGGGTTTTCTCGAATCGGTATAACCTACCTACTTCATTTAAAAATTCAGCGCGAAAATAGTAGCACGCCTAGGCGGTCAGTAAAGTTTAGGTAACTATACTGGAAAAGGGCGATAGCAGTCTTCCTGTAAACTCTTTATTTTGTGATTGTACGGAGACATTTCTCTCTTTCATCTGAAGCGACATCTATCTCGCCACATACGAACTAAGAACTAACGTATCCTACATCGCGATATCAAAGTTATTCAAGCGGTTGAACATAAATACAAGAACCCGACAACAACCGTCGGGCAGTTGTAGCCCACCAGACACAACACTCGTCTGGTCGGAGGATACTCCCTTTTCAATGGTGGATGAGAAACTTTACACCCTGTTCCTTACGCCCTTCAAACTAGTGACCCCGACGTGATCATCCACTTCGGGGTCACTAGTTTGAAGGGCGTCAATATTAAATTGCTTTTCAACACAACGCCATCTTTTGGCACAAGAAAAACTTAATTTATGCATAAATGGACATGATACAATTGACTTTAATTTTAAGGTATTCATACAAAAAATACTGACTGTTCGAGTGATTTATTTGGTGGTGAAATGAAAGTTAATTAAATAAACTTAATTTTAACTTAAATAGATCATTTCTACATAATTTACAGAGTATGCCATATCGTTTTTGTAAGTCTTTCGATAAGCACCCGGAAGATGAAGACATTCTAAGTCTTTGGTCTCCTTTGAACTAGTTTCCTAAGTGTTCCAATACTTTGCTATTTCTTTGAAGAACTAAAATATGAGTATTTCTGCGACCATTACCACTTCAGTTTGCCTTAAATTCAAGTCAGGAAATCTCGAGTAGAAATTCTGCAGCCTCTGCAGAGTGCAATCGTGTTCCTCTCAGTGGAAAGTTGGGATTTATGTTTGGCTTTTTTGAAACTTTGCCTTTCAACTCTAAAGGCTGCGGCCTCATACATGTGCGGTTTAATTTTCTTCGGAAGATTGAATTGTGAACGCAAATCAAAATGAAATTATTTATTTCACCTCTTCTTGCATGGGCATCTTGATGACGGGGGGAGCTTCTGTGTTCTCATATTTTATTTGCAATTGGGTAGTCGACAACATCATGGAGTTTTAAAAATTAATCATAATTAAAAAAAATACACTTAAAAAGGGGGCATATGTAAACTTTTAGTTCGTTTACTTAGGTATAAATAATTTTATGGCTCTTCAAACACGGGTGGAGCCAGTCTATTTTTAAAAGTATAAAATAAATAAAAATAAGTATACCATTCGATAATTTATACGAATTTATAGTAACTTTTGTTAAGAAACCATATTCACAAACGCAAAACAAGCTGCCGATCAAGTCTCTTGCAGAACGCATAGAAATAGGCGTTCTGTGACGTCACCATCTTGCGACAGTTTGTAGGGAATAAGGAAAGGCGTAAAATACGATGTAATTATTATGTCTCGTTATAACTATTTATTTAAATTATACGTTATACACATTCTGACCATGGGATGGAAAAATAACGTGGTGTTCTTATACACTTGTTTTGCGAATAAGTATGTATGTAGAGGGACACTCTTTATTTTTTACCCAGATTTCGCTGGATATCTTCTTATTTATTCGTGTATTTCTAGACGTATTCTTATCGTCTTCACTAAGCTAGCGTTTTATTGTCTTCAGGTGATACCAGCTATGTTCCACACGGCCAGCATCTGGTTGACATTGGCGCTGGCGGTGCAGAGGTACATCTACGTCTGCCATGCTCCGGTAGCGAGGACGTGGTAAGTACATCCACAGGATACAATGTTCTGGCCTTAACCGTCAGAGTCCATGTTCTGAAGGTTCTATAAATTCACCATTAGGCCGAACAATGCAGGTAATCCGTACTATTCAAAAATAAAAACGTTACGCCTAATGATGTTTTTTCTTGCAGTATAAATACATATACATATATACATATATATACATACATACCATCACGCCTTTTTCCCAACAGGGTAGGCAGAGACCACATCTTTCCACTTGCTACGGTCCTGACACACCTCGTGCGCTTCTTCCACTCTCATTAATCCTTTCATACATGCTCGTCGATTTGGAGTACTCCTGACCTGACCTTTTCTGAGCACGTCTTGGACTTGTCCTAAGTACGTCCGTCTAGGCCTTCCCCTTTCAACAGCTCCATCCACCCTCGCCTTGTAAATTTGTTAAAATAAATAAATAATATGAATAATCATCCAGTATACTGAAATTAAAAAACAAAAAACTTGAATGGATGAAGTGGGGAACTATCATGTTCCCCAATTCCTCATCAATCAATCATGGGCTAACGGTTAGTTAATCTAATTTGAACTGATTAATGTTTGCAACTGCATGCCACTTCGAGGCCAAATATGATGGAGTCCAACATCTTCAACGATTGGTTGGGCATCAGATTTTAATAGATCGTACAGAGAGGTATTAAAATTGAAAAAGTGAGGATAAAAAGGGCAGGAGCTAATCTTCTACGTTAGGTCGTTAGGCGGAATATGGCAGTTACATCGCTTTTCTAGCTCTGAGTGGACCTTGCTCAAAGAGCAGACTTTTTAAGTCCAAATAAAACTGACGATTTAAATAAGACACGCGTCAAGTGGCGAAAGTGCATAAAAACAACAACAAAGGACAATGCCCAAGTTGGCCTATGAACCAACAAACATTTGACATTTGTCATAATTCTGGCCATGATATAAGACATACTCGTAATTATCACTTATTAGATTGTCACGGACACTTCAGATTTTTGATATCAAAATTAAAAATACTGAAAAGATTTATCGTACAAAAACATTTTTTTAATACCATTTAGGTTGCGTTCGTCTGTGCCCTCTGTGGTGCAGCCATTGCAACAATATTTTAATTTACTTTGTATTGACAAACGAAACCTTGTTTGTGCAAGAAACCGTAGTTGTGAACTTACCTACTAAAGGCTCTTAAAAATGAGTAACAATACATTACTGTCATTGCGATAGATGTTTAATCAACTTTATATTTTAAATCAGATTATACATTGGCTTAAATCAGCTCTGTGCAAAGCCAAAAAAAAAGAAGTTAATGACGTTTGGTAGACTTGAACTTCAACGCAAAAAAAAAATACCAGCATCTGTCTAGTGAGTGTCTTTTATTTTTCGCTTTCAATTTGCAATGCTGTGTTATTGTTTTTATATTAATAACTTCATTCTTACGACTCTGCTTAAAAAACGGACGTTGATGGCTCTCTGTAGTGACCTACCTCCTTTTAGATTTAGCCGTTTAAAGACTTTGTATCCTGCACATAGCTAACTCAGCAATAATTACGGATTTACGATCATCGCAATGGAATCAACATTTTGTGTGAATTGTGGCTCAGCTAGTGGTTCCGTGGTACTGGCAGAAGTGGCAGATCAACAAAATATGTGCTCGAAGAACATTAGTCCACTCACGTAAAAACTTCGCATTATATTATTAAAATATATTATATTATTAATTACCTCAAAAATTTTCAGTTTTTTGATATTCAACGATATTTTGATATTTAAAATTAATACTTACACTAAAGTGTAAGTATTTATGAACCCTAAGAGGTATTTTTCATGACTGTTGGCTCATAGGCGGCAATGTATGGGCGAATGTACACTATCCTTTAAGAAATTTATTTAATAATAATAAAAAATAATAAAAATTGTTAATTGATTTTTAGTTTTACAGTTCCTCATTTTACAAAATCTGCCAAACTATACAATAGTTTGTTGGCAGAAGCTGGCTCCCAATTTGTTATATAAACTGTTTAGTCAAAGCTTACTTAACCAATAATTTACGTGTATATTTGACTTTCGATAAAAGTGAAACTAAGTAGGTAATGGATATTATTGTGTTATTCAGCATTTCACTTTAAATTTGATAGAAAAGAGGTTTTAGTAACGACAGAGAGACTTGCGTAAACTTTTTAGATATAAATGTATAATAATCGGTATATAATAATCGGTAATAAACCACTGCAGGGAAACTGATAAATGGAGGCGTCCCTCTGTTATCTATTTCGACATATTTCTTTTATGCAAGCTCATCTGTTTGAAGGTCTCGCTGTTTCGATGGCATTATAGAAATCTTGGTGAGATTGCCAAAAATAATACTTTACTTACTTAGTAAATCAAAATTTTGAGTTTTTTGTGCACTTGATTACCCTTCCTAACATTTTCCTCTACTTGGGTTGTCTGGAAGATATTGCTTTTAAGCAATAAGACCGCCTAATTGCTTCATCATCATCTTGTAATACCAACCTGTAATATTTTATTTGATGTGCAATAAAGAATATTTATCTCATCTTATCTTAACTTAAGGGTGTTTTAAATATCATGCGGATTTCATCACGAACGCGGGTTGTACCTCCACTCCCGCCCGAGGGGCGCTGGCGATCCACACCAAAGAGAATTTAACTTTAATCCACACCTAATGTCCTTAACAAATGAAACTGACAAATATATTACTCTGGGTAGGTCTAGCCGTTAATCATTAAGCGTAACGATTTTTTCGTAAAATACATAGGTTTTCCTCGATATACACAACATTCTTTCAATAGTGAAGTACAAACACACAACCTGAGAAGTGCTAGGTAGTATTATATTAAAATAATTGTTAAATATTTTTGAACTCCACACATCAATTGTCTGGTTTGACATGAATCTGGGTCCATTTGGTCCAGAGACACTCCATAAAAAGCTTACCGGAGACAGAGATACTTGTCTCGAACTTCTGTCTCGGTCTGGGCACCAGGCACCTTAACAAATGCCTCTACCACCTTCTCCAAACAGTACAAGTCAGATCAACCAGTATGTATCTCAGTCCCGAATGTTGCAGTCTGCTGTAAATGATAGATACATAAAATATCTGCTTTGGGAAGAAAACAAAAACAAATCTTATTTTTGAAATAACGAGACTTTACTCAAAACAAGTTAACTCACAATTGGATCGAGTTTATAATATTATAATATATAACTCGATCCAATTGAGTTTATTAATCAACAGGACGAAATCTTGATTAATGTCTTTTCATTACAGATCTGAATACCAACCTTTAGGCTTCTAGTCTAGGGGACATGGTTCGTAATTATTTTCTTCTCCCAAAAACAGTACTCGAAACTCTCTCACTAAAAGGTTCAACAACTTAAGTACACTCTAGTAGTCATTTCAAAGTAGCTGATTTGACATTCACCTGACAATTTCTCAGACAACCTCACCATAGCCATGTGACAATTTGACTGATGACCTATGTTGGTTGGCTTGTTTGTCGAAAATTACACATTAGGGTGCAATTTGTGACGGCAAGTGCTAATTTAGCATGAAATGAAAATAGCAACTAAGTACTACTTCTATTTTCCTATGTACAGTAGGTTAGGATGTCACAGGCTCAAGGCTTTAATTCTCGTACGGATTTCCGCAATTATATTTGGCTTTCGTGTCAAAATAACGAACATACTCGAAGCTCTTTTAACAGCTCCGCAAACTAGGCTCCATAGCCTGCCACGTCTCCTTCCTATACTACGTCAGTGACAAACACAAATACTGACCACAGTAGTCACTGCAGCCCTCTTTCATTGTGGGCACGTGCCTTTGGCCCTGCGATACTGAGGGCCCCCTTAAATTACTTTAACAAAATATCTGACACCTAGAGTCAAAAAGGCCCCATTATACTATTGTGCCCAGAGCCCCAAATAGATCAGGGTCGGTCCTTATACTGCAGCTTTTGATCACGTGCAAGAGTCCTTGTAGGTTGTAAGACAAAATCTAACTCTTGTAGGTTTTATCCCCAACTGATCAAACACCAGCTTCTTTATGAGCCCTGGCTTGTTCACACACTAGCAAGAACACACTGCCAAAGCAGTGTTATTAAATGAATAAATATGCGCCAGACAACACACCACTTTTCATGGTCTCAAAGTAAGGATATAAAATCATTGTATTACGTTAAGAGGTACCAAACAAAGAATAAAGCCAGCGGCGTCCCCCAGTATAACCAGACCGAGGCTATTTAGAAAAGATCGTTCCTGAATTGACATGACCGGGAATCGAACCCGTGACACTATGAAAATGGAGACAATAAACCGTGCTACAGCGTACCACCCCAATCTGTTCGTCAAACATTACATGAAGTACATTTGAGGAGTGAAAAGAGAGATTTATTTACGTCTATTTAATCAAAGTGTTGCTATAGTTAGACCGACAAGTACTCGTGCCGCCCGCATCTCCCTGCTCCCTGTTCTCGTCATACCCCCGCACTCCTGTACCCCGCAGGCGAGGACTCAATTAAGCGGTCTAACTATAAAATAGTATGTCTCTGAGCCTATTAGGTACGAGTTGGGTGTGTTGTGCTAAACTAATCTGATCTCCAGTAAACAGCTAATCGTTCTCACTGGCCGTTTTCTTAGGCCCGAGTAAATTCGTACTAAAAGAGATAAATGATCCATCGAGACCTTCACACGTGACTTTTTCCTTCATTACCTTCCCCAATTACTTGCTTGTTTGCTTAAGGGAATTCTTGCTGAATTGTGAGGTATTTAACTAGGGAGCTCTTTCAACGAACTACACTTTACACTACGGTTACTCGTTTAATAGCTTTTACTTAACAATGCATAATTTTTCACGCAAAGATAGAAACTAGAAAAATTCGAGCTGATCCTTGGGCGGGACAAGACGTGTGGAAGCCGCGGCGGTTCGAATCCCGCTTGAGACCTAGGATCAGTACGTTTACCACGAGTTGCCACTTTAATTTACATCATCGTTCGCGTAAAAAAAATGTATTGGGATGACACATGACATGACATGACAATGTCAAATCCCGATACTTTTTTTTACGCGAACGAAGATACAGTGCATTTCTGCTTTCCTGGTAGTTTTAATAAAGAATATGCAGAGCATGTCTTGACCCCTTTATACTAATAAGTTCCTTAACGGTAATTTGTTAATTTTTTTGATTGGTGATTGTTCAGATTTCAGCTGTGGGGCCAGTTGACCAATTCAAAAATGTTATAAAATGGCATTGATTAACTAACCCCGCGGGGTCAAATTCGAGCGGGCCCACTTCCCTGAGCCCTCAAAGAAGCATATTTTGCGCAACCGATCTTAATTTTGTACTTAATGTAACTTAATCCATGTAAATTATTCGCCGAACCCTGTAACACAATTATCCCATCCTCCAATGGAGCGTCGGCCATGATGGATAGCCATCGAACCCGTAGTGGGTTTCTTTCCTTAATAAATTAGATGTGCGCTCCCTAATTCATCATCTGATATCGGACCTGTAAGGTGATCTAAATTATTTATAGAATTAGATCAAATTGCCACCCTGGGTCGAAATAATTAGGGACAGAACCTGGATTAATTGACAATGTTTGTTCTTCCAAAGGGCTATTTATCTATTCTTAGATTAGATTAGATTGCACGACCATTCACGGTGATTATGAGAAACACGTGAGATACAGTAGATACACATGACCATTTCAGAGGCACATGAAGAGAATCAATACTAATGTTTGCTTGTTTGTATTGAATAGGCTCCGAAACTACTAGACAAATTCTGCAGGTCTGTTAGGCCTCGATTGGAAGTGGAAGAAGGCCTCAGTTGAAAGCCACCTGGATTCTGGCAGACGGGGGTTCGAGTCCCTTATGAGCCTTAGGATAAGGTCGAATCTTTCGATGACATATAAAAGTTTGTGATAGACTGAGGTGAAGCCCTTACAATCGCTCAAACTCTCTTCTAAAACTTTTGATTCTCAAAGTTAAAGCGGTAAAAAGTATACCAATAAATAATAGTACCTACACTACTAAAAATAAATCTTAGGTAAAATTGGGATACTTTCTTTTTATTTACTAGGTTTTGGCCTAGCTGAATAAAAAAGTTTTATTGCTTTTCCATCCAACGCTATTTTTATGTTAGGTATAAAACAGTCTGAGTAAAAAACATGCTTTGCTAGCCATTGAGAGATATTGGTCTAGTTTCAAGCCCAGACGAGCGTCTGGCAGATATTTATTTTTATAAGAGGAACTATATTTAAATGTGCTTAAATCTGACCTGTTTCCTAACTTATTGAATGAATCTAATGACGATAGCAGCGAATTTACACTTTACTAAGTTATCTCCAATAAGTATAATAAAAATAAAACGTTTGTTAATATTAAAATAATGAGAAACAATAGACACACGTAACTCCGCATAAGTATATAGTTCGCATCAAACTTTTATTCCTCTGAAGTTGTTTAGCAGTAAGTATCTATTTTTCATAGGAAAAATATAAATGTGGGACTCAGGACATTTTCAAAGTTGACCAGAAATTTGACGCGGACTGTACCAAGCGCCTTGCTTCACTTTGAGAACCTTTTCAAAAACTCCTTCAAAACGCTTTAAAACAAAACGAAACCATTTTTCGCCAGTGCCGTTCTACCAATGAACAGGCCTCTCTTTCCCATTGGGCACATTGGGCCTAGGGCCCCGCGATCCTGAGTGCCCCTTAGGGCTCTAAAATATATGACATTTAAAGTCATAAAGGCCCATAATCTGTATGTAACCACCAGGGGCCTTATTATACTTATAGCCAGTCAAGATAATTTCCTAAACTGAGAGTAGCGAGCAATTTCGTCAGTATCTGGCCTTGAGGATGCATTATTGCCAGGTAAATAACCGCTGACTGGCTGGAAATGAAAGATGAGATAAGAGATGGTAATACAGCCCCTGGGCCACAATTAAAGACGGTCCTGCCAACGCCATGTGGATGTAACTAGAAAACACACTATTTATTTGATGTACGTTGCAATTCAAATGATTCAGGCCTTCTAGGCTCCTACGAACGTCTCCAAGACTGAAGATGCTAGGGCCAATAATCAGGGCGAGCTTCTTGCGCGATCCAACGATGAATCTAAAGGTGCGTTCATACCAAACGAGCGAATGCTCATTCTATCCCTATAAACAGAGACAGTGCATTCTTTCATTTTTCTATCTATGTTCGCGGAGACCCTAGAGCACGAGCTAGAATGCTCGTTCTTGTCATTCGTCGTACTTTTTCGTTAGAATTGTTTCGGTGGAAATGAAATACCTACGTATTATCATTAACACTAAAAGATCACGAAACGATATTCTTACTTCTTTAATCGTTTGGTCTAAATGCACCTTTACAGAATATCCATCATGAACTGTCAGCCTAAAGTCTACTAACAAGCCAATTAATGATCGGCTGGTGTAGACAAGTTACAAGCTCCAGTTCCTGATTTAATTAAAGCCATCCTAATAAATTGTCTGCGAAAATCTCAGAGGAGATTATCGGGATTCGAAAAAAGGGGTGATCAGACGGCGATTCCTCCTTTTTCATGGCACTGACTGAAAACACTGTTTCACAGTCCCAAGCAGTGGCAGCCAAATAAATAGTTAACCGTAAAAATTACTTAGTAACAAATATATCGATAGCGGCCGATCGTATTGTTTGTGAACGACAACACTAATGAATTACAACCACTCACTAGCTAGCATCAGTAAACGATTGGATGTTATTCTATTGGTGACTTAAATAACAACATACATGGTGGTCCGAACACGCACGTCAATAATTTCTTTCACTTATGGTATTCAAAAATACACCATGTTAATTACCCGATTTTGTGTAGTTTTTGAGTTATGATTTTTTTAAAGATTTTTGTAAATTTGTGGGTTGAGTAATTTTTCCGGTCACTGTGGCGCGATCTGTTGTGGTAAATGATTATTTTTTTCATTAATATATGAGTACTAGTTTTAGTTGTTTCTGAAGCACTTACATACATAGCGCTTATCAAAACTCTAGAAGTAAATCTGAAATTAGAAATGGTAGAAGTCCTGTATTTTCCCTGAGTTTTGTAGGCCATTTAAAAAAAAGTTGAGTGAGAACAATCTAAAAAATCCCCCCTGTATAATTTTGGGTTCGTTTCAACACGCTTTTTATCTTGTCTCCAATACCATGCCTTTTTTAGAAACAGAATTTCTTTACACATTTACCGCCGCTATAAAAGCAGTGTTCTCTCCAAAAACATTTAGCAAGCCTCGTCTCACCACAGTTACCACAGAGTTGGTTTACGATGTCAATAAAATTTTCGCCAAATAAAATATCGTAATGTCCTGTTTACTCACCGTTTACGACTGAGCCAATTCGGTTATGGCGAAGATGTCTAATTTATTAAAATTCATGAGTCATGCTTTGAAATCAGAAAGACGTGTACAGTGTGCGGTACAGCAAGGCAATCAATACCAGGCGATTATTAAAGACTTATGGCATACTATGTGGCATAGGTACTCAATCAGTACTGTAAGTATGTAAGTGAAACTTCGTTTTTCGAAATTGACTTTAATTTGAAGGTACTCGTACGACTACTGCCCATAGCATTTTTCACGATTTACCAATATTATCGATGTATGTACTCGTAGGAATCTGCCGCACTAGCCAAAAGCCACACGCTATCGTACATGAAAAAGAACTGTATGAGAATGACATTAGTATATGCTTATCAGACGAATGCTAATGTCATTCCTACAAATTTTGACATTTGTCATGTGGAAACGGAAGTTCGCCCTCTGTTGTCGATATGTTTATCGATATTCAGTCATCACTACTTGATATTATAGGTAGTCTGCCAAAGCACCCAGAGCCGTAAAAACGCTATTAAAAAAGTAGTCTGCCTAATCTCTTCCATACCGAAATAACCAAATCTATCTACTAGATAAACCCTGAATCTGAATTCTCAGAAAAAAACACTCACTTTAAAGCGAGTTGTTAAAATCTCATAAAATAAAACCAGTCAGTTTATTAATTTAAAAAGTTTCTTATAGAAAACCATAAAAAAGTTATTACATGTCTGTGGTTTCTTACTACTTATGCTCCTAAAGTTTATGACTGAAAAACGCAAACTCTTAGATAATATTTTATTATGAAAGTGAACAAAGCTTCATAGGCCAACATTTTAGTTTTTATCTCATAATGTCATATGCAGTTTTAGTTATTAAATAATGAAAATATCCCTGCTACTCCTTTTGCCGCTAGCTGACGCTAAAAGGCCTTGCCACAGACTTAAAATTGAAATAGATAACGCAAGTGTCCAGTACAAAGGACTTCTCTTGTCAAAAAGTGCACCTTACGCTGCTTCATTTAATCCAGGCTATACTGTTATAATATAAATAATAAATAAATATGCGCCAGACAACACACCTCTTGTAATGGTCTCGAAGTAGGGATTAATATCCCTGTGTTACGAGGTACCACACAAGGAAATAAGCTAGGGGCGTCTCCCAGCACACCCAGACCCGAGTCAATTCAGAAAAGATCGTTTCCTAAATTGACCCGACCGGGAATCGAACCCGGGACACTACGGAAATCGAGGCGAGAAACCGTGCTACAGCGCACTACGCCAACCGTGTCGTCATGATAAATAATGTAAAATAAATTAAAATAACAGTTAAGATAATCATTCACTGTGATAACTGTGTATATAGTACTGTGTACTGTGTAACATTTTACAATATTTGAACAATACAAAAAATTACTCACAACTAAAAAACTCATCCAAATTATAAATAAATTACAACATCAACAAGTCTTTAAGCTTGGCGAAGCTAAGGGAAATGGTTAATTATCAGAATTCCAGTTATCAAAGCGCTTTTGATATAAATATAACTGAATGATTTCAAGATACACATGTCAATGATTGAGATATTTAGCTTTTGTCAGACTTTTCATTATGTTTTACAATACAGAAATTTCCATTCAAATAAATAAATAATAATAAAAAATTATCTTTATTTAAATAGACCTGTAACAAGTACTTTTAAATCGTCATTACAAGAAAAACAATATATACTTAGTAATAGACTTAAATACTATAATAATATGAATACATAAATACACTGTATACAAACATAATGTGACTCTACCACCGCATCGGAAGTTGATCTTATACTGAAAAGACCCGGCGAGAAACTCAGTACTTACTCTTTTAAACTTGGTTCGGTTTCACAAAAAGAGTTAGTAAAGTACAAAGAGTATTCAAAAAAATGCTTACGTTATAGGTATAAATACAAGTCTGAGTTAGAAATTTATTATTTTCGAATACATCACTTACCGAGTCATATTTATCAGTTATCCTATCATTGCTCTTTCTATGAAAATATTGAAGATCGATGAAGAAAAGGCGCATTCCTATTAATCAATCAACTTCATCAATAAGGCACGATTGGTATACGCTGTAGCACGGTTTCTTGCCTTGACTTACGTCGTGTCCCGGGTTCGAATCCCTAACGAGCCAATTCAGTAAACGATATTTTCTAAATTGGCTCGAGTAGGGGTGTGCTGATGATGCCCCTGGCTTAATTCCTTGTCTGGTACCTCGTAACACAGTGATATGTATCCCTATTTCGAGACCATGACGAGAGGTGTGTTGTCTGGCGCAAATTCATATTTAAAATCTATAAATAAAAATGAATCGCCAAATGTCTTGCTACGCGCAAAACTCGAGAATGGCTCGACCAATTATTCGGTTTTTTTTTTATGTCAAGGCACAAAGAAACTTCTTAAGGAGTGAAAAAACGTGTCATCATCACAACACGTGGTACGCTTGGTTCATACAAACGAAGTGCTTTGCGATATCTGTAAGGATTTAAGTCTGTGGCACTTGCTAATAAGGATAAAAAAGTTTTAAAAAAGCATGCATAAAAACGATAGACCTACTTTCACAACATCAACGTGTTTGCACACGTCCTTATCTCAAAATATCTTCACAATCCCACCCAATTAAGCAACATTTACTGGTATGAAAAAATTTAAAGGTACGAAGAACTCATATCATTAAAACTTTGAACGGCTCTTCCCTTTTTCCGAGCAGGTAAATACGTTTGCAAACGCTTCGGCAACTTCATTCCCATGTCTCATTTTATGAACAAACTCGTAAGCGACAGGAGACATGTCAACATACTGGAACTTCAAAGAGCACGATAGGAGTTTATTATTGTATTTGTAACTACATTGTATTTTTTTGTCATATTGCAAATTATACTTGCTAGCTTTCAAAATCTACTTTGAACCACCAAAATATGTTTATTAATAATCTTATATATAGATCTTCATCAGACTTATCTATATTAACAGATCGTTATTAAAAAATGTATCAATTCATGTAGGTACTCGTACATTTTAATATTTATACATACATTGACCTGCTGCCAATTAAAGTAATTTTGATAAACTTTGAGCATAAACTTTATATTATTAATGCTAAAAACTGAATGGGCTCGCTTTTGTTAATCATTATTTATCTCAATCATGCCACAATGCTGACTCCCTTTGATTTTGGTAAAACTAACGCGCTATCCCTACTCAGTAGCTTGTCGAAGAGCCGCGCTGATGAGGCATCTGCAAACCCTCTGCAACTTGGACTTAAATTATTACAGTCAACGTCAGAGGCGAGATAAATTAAACTACCTAGAAAAGGATCTCAAATTTCAGCATTATCGGACACACAACTCGACTCATTTTTGTCGTAGCATCCAGACGTAGAACGCTCTTCCAGCACATGTGTTTCTTTTCTCTTATAGTAGTTTTCTAGGGGTCTACATTGATTCTCATTTAAATTGGAAATCACAAATTGAAAAGATAAACGCTATATCAATACTGACCAATGTTACCTCAATAATTGATGTTGCAAAAAGTGCATATTACGGCTACGTCTATAACCTTTTAACTTATGGCGTGATATTTTGGGGAAATTCAGTAAATGTTCAATCCACGTTTATTGTCCAGAAAAATTGTTTGCGAATAATGTTTAATATAAATCGATATGAGTCTATAAGGAATGTTTTTAAGGAATTTAAATTCTTAACCCTGACGTGTATATTTATACTAGAAATATGTGTATTCAGAAAAGAGCACAGTGAATATTTTTCTACAAAGTGTGAAACTAAAAATAATTTGAGTTCACAGTATAAGTAAGACTTGTGTGTAGTAAAGTATTCGAGTTTTATTTTTAGCAAAAGCACTTACGTAACGGGAATCAAGGTTTTTAATAAATTGCCTGAATCAATAAAATCGATAGAGGGTGCACAGTTTAAAAGGAGGCTAAAAGAATGGCTATTGACTAATTTTTTTTATAATTTAAATGAATTTTATAATAATTAATTCGATAATGTATCATTCGCAAAATTTAAATTTAAATTACTTACCAATTTTATTAATACTGTATCAAATAATTTAATTTCTTTTTGTGTGATATTGTACGTCCGAAATGGGCAAGCTGTTGATTCTATCATGACATATATATTTATAAGAACCATTGTACACAGTTTAACAATAAATAAATATCTTATCTTATCCCGGGTTCTTCAAGCGGGGCGTGAAAAGGCTGCAGGCCTTCAAGATGAGGATGGCCTCAGTGTTTATTTTGCATTACTGGGCTTATCAGTCTCTTTTTGGACCTCACGTCTGCTTTCCATCAGGTGGAGTAAGCAATGTAAAAAGATCTAGGAAAGGATAGAAGTAAGTAGAAGTAAATTGCGATTCTGTCTTGCCAGATGTATTTCAACCGTTAGAAATATGTGTGCATTAATATCCTATTATACTGACGTTTGCATCATCTGCATGCAGGTGAAAAAAATGCTCTGCACTCTATTCAAAGTTGTCATTATCAATCAATACATTTAAAACTCTTACGTTATTCACTGAATGACTGAAGACAATGCACCGCCGAAACCACTGAGCGTAGAAAGCCATTTTTTTCGGCTTTGTCTTTCAAAAATGCCAAATTGATGAATGAACATTCAACTTTTCAAAATGTAGGGGGCACAAGAAGAGGCTTTCCCAAATTTCCCACAGGGACGAAAAAAACGGTACTGGCTGCAGAAAGCCGGAATTAGGCTTGTACGAGTGGGTTCCTTGGAGAGTGTAGAAGATGAGGGGAGTATTTTTTTTGGTGTGTTTTTGAAAGACTTCTCAAAAATAGAAACATTGGTAAAAAATATATTCCGATAGCATTAAAACTACCCGAGATATTTGCAATTTTAAAAAGCTTATTTTTTTACTAGTCAAAACCCTCCCTACAAACTGTAGCGAAGTAGTGACGTCACATGATGTTATAAATTTTTATAAAGCCATATTCAATTGTACGTTTAAGGAAATGGATCTTATCAAAAGTTGCTATGAATTGTGTGGATTATCGAATTGTATTTATATTTTTTTTCAATACTTCTGAAATTTGTTTTCCACACATGTTTGAAGGGTCATAAAATAAATAGTACATAAGTTATCAAACTAAATTTATTTATTTATCGAAAACTTATTCTATCATTACAGGTTTTGTACCTTATACAATAGAACAGCATCAACAGCAAACAAACAACAAATTTTAAAAAAGAATGGCATACGAAGACAATTCAACATTAACCTTGTGAATTCACTCCGAGAACAGTAGAAAATGTCTAAATCCTGGGCTCGGTTGAGTGTGGCGAGAGTGCGCGCCAGCGGCGCCTCACTCAACAAGTTAGTTCTACCGCGCGCCGGCGCAAGTAGCCGCGGCCTCTGCCGCCGCCACACATACCTGTCCGGAACAAAACTACCTATTTGGCCCAGTAACACTGCGTTTTCGATTTTTCCTAAAAGAACTTTAAATATGTAGGTATACAACCATACCTAGAATAAATAAAGTTGGATACATTAAAGGGTAAAATGGATACACTAAGTACAGTTTCATGTACCTGACAAATTCATTCTACACTCGTTCCAGCATGAGAATATACTTATCTTCATGAGTGGCCCAAATGCCTAAATGTTTACATATTGCCCTTTTTTAACGTATTTTTCTTTAATTTTGAATAATTATCCGATGATGTGGTGTGAGACCCGATTCCTACGAGAAAACACGGTGGCAGGCGTAAAAAGACACAGGTGAAAACTAGTTATTATACTAACTCAAGTACCTCTTCAATTCCAGGTGCACGATGCCCCGCGTGATCAAGTGCCTGATCTACATCGGCGTGGCGGCCTTCCTGCATCAGCTGCCCCGCTTCGTGGACCGGCAGTACGTGCCGCACGTCACGGTGTGGAGGGGCCACTTCGAAGAAGTCTGCCGGGTAAATAGCAACTGACACATTTAGTTGTAACCCATAGTCATAGTGATAGACATTTATTCATAAACAATTACAAATTGTGTACCTACATACTTTAGATAATTAAAATTAATTGCAATCAAGAATTATTAAACATCAATGTCAGACATGAGAAATAACAACAATAATCCAAAGAATACAAGTATGTCTAACCTCTTTGAGAAAATTCATTTAAATCATAGAAATTGCTTTTAGAAGATATCCATTAGGGGATTTTTAAATCCACTCTTATAGCACTCTTTAACTCAATCGGTGATTCATTGAACAATCTGATCGACTGACAATGCGACTATACTTAACGACATTGATTCTGGGTATTAATTTGTATGGGAGATCCTTACGCCTAGTTGACGCACTCTAATTTGTCTTTCTCCGCGGGTCTCATATTTACGTATAACCTTGCAAAGTTACACAAGACCCCGTGTTCTAAGTGGTCAAATAATTATTGCCCGAATTTTATTTGCAATAGATTTGTTTACCATAGTTTTAATAGTTATCCGGGTTAAATTTCACAATGACCACAAAGATGTGGTTCTGGCCAGATTTGAACGGAGTCACAATCCACGATCTGAGTTAGGGTGCTTAACCCCTAGGCAGCGACGCTCTTGTGTGCCTCGTGTCTCAAATGCCATAAGTTTTACACTAATTTCAATAGTTAATCGAATGACATACTCGTAGTTTTGAAGTTTGCCATACATTTGATTATAAATAGGACCATTATTTTGCTTCCAGCGAGCTTTAGGCGTTAGTAACTATTAAGTAATCTGTGCTTTAAGTTCATGTAGACTTTACATGCTTGTTGCTACGCTAAAGACACTTTACGGTGAATGAAAGTAAAACAAATATTGTGATCAAGGATCAAAATGGCTAATATACCTAATGATTGCTAATAAAATAACGTTAATGAAAACATACCATCCATTCAACGTCTACCAGGTAAGTTGGAATGGCAATGAGCAGGAAACTTAGATTGTTGCCTCCACATCCCAAGATAAAAATATAAACAGAGTTACAAATAAAATTGATAGTTACTTTTCATTAATTTTGTCGCCGCTCGTTCCTATTTGTTAAATGTCTCTCATCGTCTCACCGCGAATAAATTAATAAGTAAATTAATTAAAGAGTTACTTTCAGCAAGGAGGGAGTTGCAACATTCTGAAACATCACTAAACACGGCAACATTGAATATAAAATCTACACAAATATTATAAAGAGGAAAGATTTGATGGTTTGTTTATTTGTATTGAATAGGCTCCAAAACTACTGATCCGATCGTGAAAATTCTTTCACTAACAGAAAGCTAAATTATTCAGGTGTGTTAAAGGATATATTTTATTATGACTGACCAAAAAAATCTGTAAAAAATAATAAAATATAAATCAAGCCGGAGAAAAACGGGTAAAATGGACACCAGCTGTCAAACCTTTGACAGAACGAAGTCTGTCTGGGCAGCTCGTAATAATATTATAAAGAGGAAAGATTTGATTGTTTTTTTGTTTCTTTGTTTGTATTGAATAGGCTCCAAAACTACTGATCCGATCGTAAAAAATATTTTATAACATATTTGCTCGTAAAGGGTCTCTTATTTCACCAATTTCAATAACGTAATATATCTCATTACGCACTTGTGCGGTAATGTAATGTAAAACGCACGAGTTTTTTTTATTATGGTAAAACGTACGGTTTAGCAAGATGCTCCGTCTAAAACGAACGGTACTTTTTTAAATTTTAGCAAAGAGTTTTTATGTCAGAAAAGAGGTCAACATTTTATGAATAAAATTAACTTTGGGAGATGAAATATAATAAATAAACATTTAATTCTTTAATTTATTTAATTTTGACAATAAATTACAACCATCTGTAACAAAAACACAGAAATATTAATTTACTTTATTGGTAATACTGGCTGTTTTTAATGCCTTTTGCCTTAAAAAAAGCGCTGATGCTAATTTGTGAACAAGTAAACATTTTGCTTCTCAATCTTTCTAAAACAAATAAAATCTTTAATCACTTGCTAGAGCAGTTGCTCTAGCAAGTGATTAAAGATTTTATTTGTTTTAGAAAGTCCGATTTTTATTTATTTCCTCTCAAATATGTTATAAAACGTCGTATGACATACGTGCGCTTTGATAATTACAGCCTCTGCTTTCTTGTAGCCCTCGCCTACGGCTCGGGCTAGCAATATCGCCTCGGCTGTAATTTTCAACTTACCGCACTTATATCATAATGTACTATTACTAACAGAAAGTTAAATTATTCAGGAATTTTATAGGCTATATTATGATTGAAAAAAATCAGTGAAAAGTAATAAAAAGTCAAGTCGGAGAAATGCGGACAAAATGGACACCAGCTGTCAAACATTTGACAGAACGAAGCCTGTCTGGGCAGCTCGTTAAATATAATTTCGTCATTGCCGCCACAAAAAAATAATTTAGTGTGAATAGGAGTCCAACTTGAACATTGAGGTACCTACTTAAAATAATACACAAAACCAGTAAAATTTCCACTGATAGATCCAGTTGTGTCTTAGGCCGAGATCTATAGAGCGTGCTAAGCTTCAATTTATACTTATCTTAGACTTTGAACAGCTGTATCCATCCATATCAGTTACTTCTTATCTGTAATTATTTTTCTCTTAGTTGAACACCAACTTGGGTATTTGTTAGTAATAATTATAACAATACTCAATATGTAACAAAATAATAATGTGATAAGTCTGTGCTTAGCTAATTAACGACTATTTACAGATCTGACTAAATTTTAAGAACACTTTTTTTATTTGTTTGTCTATCATAATTTTCCGTCACGTAGACGGCAATCGTTGCGTTTAGAAATGTGTATGCCATTCCTGGATTCATTTTAAATCACTATGGGGGGGGGGGGGGCGTACCGAAGTCTCATACAAAAACGTCAACGCGGTTTACGTGGACGCTAGCGGTTGTCATTGGTGTAAACTTATGGCAGACATCAGTACGTCTACCATGACTTGCCACTTTTAATTCAGTTTTTTAGTTCCATTACGACTCAACAGAGGCGCTGTAAGAGATCCCAATACAAATATTTTACGCGAACAATAACGTAAATTTCAATTGGCAACTCATGGTAGACGTAGCTTACGTGACAGAAACTTATGGTAGAACTGTATTTTTGATGCATGACGCAATTTCTTGTTAAATCATAACTTTGCTGGGCAGGACGCACGCAACCCTGACATGGGCGCCAGACAGCCCGTCAATATTTCACCCTATGTCGTAAAAGTCAGCCATGCACTATCAACTCGATTAATTAACGAAGTACTCTCGTCTATTTGCCACACCCTCGGTAAAGTATGGGAAAATTAAATTACTCTACACCTTCGCTGTTCCGAACACGAACTTGGCAAGTTTGAAGTGTAATTAGTTATTCCATTATTGCACATATATCAATAAATGAGGCGATGACAGGTAATACCTATTATACAGAGAATATATTTTGTTTCTTGAACATTTTGCTTGTAATAATTAAACTCAAAAGCACGAAACTTATTCTAAAAATAATGATTTCCCATCATCTTTTCCTTACAAAAATAACGTATAGAAGGCGAGTCCGGGCATCCGTTTTGATGCCACACGGCTAAATATGAACTCACCGTAAGCGCTCAATGTCAATTTCCTGAGGTTAAAGTTCCTCAAAATGTTTATTAGTGGTTTTAACGACATATCAGATGAGCAAAAATGGTAGGTATGCATACCTACATGGTAAATATTTAAAATTGTAATTACAATACATGTTTAACGAATAATTATTTTGACAGTTGATTTTGGGCTTTTGGCATCACAAATGGCGCGGCTTTTTGTATGGCTATCCTTTTATGTGTGAAAGTTCTAAGTTTCACTCATAAAAAGCTTCATACTCGTGAGTTTTTCCATGTTTCATACTCGTAAATCTATAATCAGCAGGAATTCACATAACTTATTAATTAAGTACGCTTTTTCACAGATAGAATACATAATTATGCCGACTCTCTGAGACAGATCTCAGAGAGTCGGTATAATTGTGTAGCAGATTCTCAAAGGCTTAGGTATGTACTTCTCGGAAACCATCCACATACGCTTGCTTTAAAAATACAAGAAAAAATACGCTGTCTCAAAGACCTCGCCCACCGTAGTCAGTACTGTTAATAAAGGTAAAAATGTTAGAAATCGCTGGTGAAAATCAAAACCATTGCATTGTGAAGCTATTCGAATGTTGCCAACAGAGATAATAAAAAGAGTTTCACTAACGTAGAAAAAGTTTTCGTACAATGAAACACCGCGATAACCACTAGTAACAGAACTTAAAATTGACAGTCGCATTTGACTGGCCTGTTGGCGTAATGGCAGAGATCCTGCCGTTGACTCCGGAGGTCGTGAGTTCGATCCCTACCCATGACAAACATTTATGTGACGAACATTTGTGTTTGCTGTGTGTCTGGGTGTTATTATCTATTTAAGTATGTATTTAGGAATATTCAAGTATGTTTATCAGTCTCTGATGCCCATAATACAAGCTCTGCTTAGTTTGGGGTCAGATGATCTTGGTGTAAATTGTCCCAGATATTCATTTACTTTCTTTCTTTTTATCCTTTCATGGTTTCAGGAATCCTCGCAAATTAGTACTGGAGTAGGTAGGCCCCCAGGACTTATATGGTAGGGAATCCATATGAAATTTCCTCATTTATTTTTCCTGCGTGGGCGTCATATGGGTAATATTACTTGAGATGCTGACGTTAGAACAAATTTCCGCAACAGATTCTATTAAAATATAATTTACTTCCACTCCCACTTTGTCTAGTCTAATGAACGATTAATTTTTTCAAGAAAGATTATGAACAAGCAGTTTTAAGTCTAGATAGTCTCAAATTGTAATATTACAGCGGTACCGCCATCCATTTTGTGCATTAGGGTGGCGCTGAAGGTGAAATTCTGAATAACAATTTCCCGCAGTCAGTTTTTAGTAAAATTTTATCGGTCTTGCTTTAAGATAAAATGCATTGTACAGCAATAGATTATGAAACACTGCGGTAAATTTTAATTCTTATAAACTTCTTATAGTCTTCAGCGGGTAAGTAAGTTGGAGTGCAGGATGTGGCCGTTTGAGCAGAAAATATCTGGTGACCAGGCCCCACTTTTCAGCGATCCTGACTGAGTGCACAAAAAGTCCAAGATTTTTTAAGGTTTTAGAACATTAAACAAGTTTAACTAAGAATTCAGTGTTAAAGATTTAAGTTGCAACATAGTTTTTTTAAGCACTAAAGGTCAGAAAGTACCCTTGTCTTAAAGAGTCCAGGTCCCCCAATTGGTTAAAGACGGTTCTGCTGAAGACCCTTTGAAGGTTAAGCGTGGGACACCCAAGATTTGTGAACAACACCAACCAGGAGTGGATGCAGGCTACTTGCAACCAGTCAATTTGAAAATCGATGGGGATTGCCAATTCCAACATGGTGATCGTGAGTCTACAAAAAGGCTGCCTCTCACTTTATGTTTACTGATATGTTTTTCTTTCCAGGTGGAGCTGGCCCCGTGGGTGAGGACGCTCTCCCTCGACGCATATTTCATCTCTTACTACGGCTTCAGAGTCCTCTTCGTCCACCTGATCCCCTGCACCTCCTTAGTCGTTCTAAACGTCCTCCTCTTCAAGGCCATGAGGACTGCCCAGATCAACAGGCAGAAACTCTTCAAAGAAAACAGGAAATCCGAATGCAAAAAACTTAGAGATTCTAACTGTACCACTCTTATGCTGATTGTAGTAGTCACAGTCTTCCTTTTGGTCGAAATTCCAGTGGCAGTCGTGACTATCTTGCATATCATTTCGAGCAGCATCGTTGAGATTCTGGACTACCATATTGCTAATATATTAGTGCTTGTTACAAATTTCTTTATCATAGTCTCCTATCCTATTAATTTCGCAATATACTGTGGTATGTCGAGGCAATTTAGGGAAACTTTCAAAGAGCTGTTCATACGAGGAGCAGTTACCAGCCGTAAAAATGGTGGATCGAGTAGATATTCTCTTGTGAATGGTCCCAGAACCTGCACTAATGAAACTGTGCTTTAAAATGTGACTTTCCTTTTTAGACCTTTTGTAAATATTCGTTTTTCTTATGACTGTAGCTTATAAATAAGGTTTTTGATATAAGTATATGGTTTGTCTATTCACATACATGTAGACATATCATGGATATAAATGTTTCTTTTTGGAATATTTTTAGATGCTTCAATCCTATTCGAGATTAACTTTGGATAAATTTAGAACAACTTGCGTGTTATACTTTGCTGTTGTATAAATATATTTAGTGAAGTAGTTGTATCTTTTGCTGGTACTTTTTCTTGGCTATGCGGTTACCTTATCAGAGGTTACTGTAGTAATTTACTTATTGTGGTTTTAATTTTTTACAAAGATTCTTTATACAATGATTAGCTAATCACATGGCCTTCAAATGGTGAGCCCCCATTTGGAAAAGTACTTGTATCTTTTGTACATATATTAAATCTCAAATAAAGTTTCAACTAACGTCATTGTTTAAATTGTTGTAATTTTTGTGCTTAGATGAGAACATAATTTTTCAATATTTTCTTGTAAATAAAAGTGTAATTTATTATTAATGAATTTATGTAGGCGTATTTGTAAAATAGTAAAAAACTAGATGGATGTATAAAATTGGTAGATATATTTACATGTTAAAGGTACTAATAATGTATAATTTCTTTTGTAATAAGTGTTTTTAATGATTTGTAATGCTTTCGTTCGTCAGAGCGACGTGGTCAAATTTCATAGGCATAGAATCATATAACATTTTTTAATGTAAAGGAAAGATGATGGACCATGGCGAAATGAATCAAATTAACGTATATTAGGTGCATATTAATAAAAAAATAAAATATAGGTACGACTTTTTAATTTCTTTGATATGCAGTTGATCCCATAAGTAGGACCCACTTTATAGCTCATTTGCTAAGTTTTCTGAAACTCTAAAATTCATAGGTTTACATTTTGTGAGTACAATTAAATATGATGCTAAGCATGACAAAAAATTTAGTCATGCCGTAACCGTAAAAGTATAAATTTTTGACGTGTACCGATTTACGATCCTTCGTGTTCGGACGACCGAGAGTGAGCCTCCCGCTGGGCTATTCACTAACTTCGATCGCAAGAAAGTAGTGTTTTTGGAAGCGATTATTGCTATTAATCGCCAAAAACTGTCGCTAAGTGTCAATTACAATAATTAAAACCAACTTACCGAATCGGTCGATAACTTCGTTATGAATCGGGGCTGATTGGAACAACGACCTCAATTGTTCAATGCACAGATTCATCAAAACAAGACTAAGGTAATGACTGGGTTTGTAATAAATTACAAGCCTTTAATTACCGTGTTCGACGTCAGTGCCGTCGTAATGAAGCAATTACAGCACTGAAGTACAAGTTACACCAAACGGCGTTCGTCGTAATGTAGTGGTTGACTGTAAATTCTAATTAAAATATAATAATGGCGTTATATTTCTTCTATTGAGTGTTTTTAAGGAATTTATAATAAAAATGCAGCAAAATAACCCGTCTCAAGTCATAACAACGAATGCTAATTAATGAAAGTCGTTCTATTTCACTTGTCCACTATTATCATCATCGGTTACATTATTTTATAACAGGGTCTCCCAAAAAGAAGTGTCAAGCGGAAGCCCACAGAAAGAGCACCCCTTGGGGTACCCGAATCACCCCCATGTATGCTCCGCGATTGTTCATAGTTTTCGAGTTATGATTTTTTTTCTGAATTTCTGAGAATTTCGGACCTAAAAGTTTAAATTTTTTATTTTTTAAAAAGTAGAAGACTTTCATATTTTTTCTTTGCCCAACTGAATCATCCTTAATTTTACTTTGATGCATAAAATAATCAGCTTCATAACTTTGACCAAAATTATTAAAATGTTGGTATAAAACCAAAAGTGTACGGTTAATGAATAAAACTTAAATTTTCAACTTTAAATTAAAAATCTAAGCTGGTGACTGTATGGTTTCTAAGTAAAACTCAAAAATGCTCCAGAATCTCAGCTTTCATAATCATTCATCACCTTCTTTGCGGACAAACCATGGAACTAAAACTCTGAACATTTTCGCAATGAAGATGGTCCGTCCACACTCCACAGATAATAGTATATTTACTGGCTGTTTGAGTTTGTCTATGTCACATGAAGGAAATTAAAAAACGAATTACTTTTTACTCCCTAGGGGCAAAAGTGGTCACTTTAGGCCCGCTTCATAGGGCTATAGATATTAGCGTACTTTTAGAGCATGAGAAGTGAAAATAAATAAATATACTTGAATATATTACGACTTTAAAAGCCCCCAAGTGAATTAAATAAGGTAGGTATAGTAGGATTTAAAGTTATTTATTACTGATATATAATGGTGCACACCTTAAATCACTTTCATTCCTAATCATCATCGTCATCATCACTAGAAGAACTGTCCCTTATGTTTTTTAAATTTAATTCACAACCGATTTTCTATTGTCTGTTGTTTTTCGTTTGCAAGGCACTTCACTAAGTGGGCGGTACCCGTCAAGAAAGTACGGTATTATCTGTACCTAGTACACTTTACCGAAAAAAATGCAATACTTCAAAGGCGTGTGAACAATGGCGCGCGTAAAATGGCTTGCGGAGATGTTTACGACCCAATTAACTATGTTGGCTGCGGATGTGTGATTGAAATTATAAGGGTAGGTTATTGCTTACTACGGCAAGAGGTTATTGCTTAGGTTGGTGATGTGGTAGATAAATAAAGCTTGATGACTTGTGTTTTAATTTATCTGATACATAAATCACAAAAAAGTTTAACAAGTAAATATATAAAATAAAACTTCTAGCAAATACTACACAGCCTGATTGGAAGAATCGTTGGCGCAATCGGTAAACACCTCTGTCTCTAACGCCGAAGGTCCGATCCCAACCCAGTAGATTGGTCATGTGTCGTACACGTACGATGTACGAATAAGTTACGTTACCCGACACTGTCCGAAAAGAAGCGTTACCGAACGCCAGCTCTTAATCGTACACTCGGACTATTAATACACCGTCGCACATCACCTCTATCTAGATGACGCTGTGTGTCCGAGAGTAGAAACGCGCGATATAGTGAACGAGACAAGGCTATATTCACTTTTAACTATTTAAAGCAGCTTACAGTGGCTGAAAGTGGTTTTCTTCCCAAATTTTTTCAGCGCTGTCGGTCGCTTCGTTTGCATCTCAAAATGACAAATCTAGTAAATTCGCAGCGTAAAAGCACTTTAAAGCAGGATGCGTTTACACAAACTCAGTCTAGTAAAGCGCTTACCATGCTTGAACATAAAATAGGATTGTAATCGAGCAAGCGCTTTTTAAAGCGTCGCGTGTATGACACAAAATTTTATAATTACTGTACATAAAAGTTTTAAACACGCCATTTATTCTACATGCGCTTTAGAATAAAATAACAGTCCTAAGCATGTTAGAGTATGAAGGGAGATAATAATAATAATAAATAAATATCCCTGGACATTATTCCACACAGCGCCATCTAGCCCCAAATTAAGCTAATTAAGGCTTGTGTTATGGGATACTAGACAACGGATAAACATACTTAAATACATTTTCTTTTGTAAATACATACTTATTATACATAGGAGACACCCAGACCAGTACAAACAGACATGTTCATGCACACAAATGTTTGTACTGTGCGGGGATCGAACCCGCGACCTCTGGTGTAGTAGCCAACTTCTTAACCAACCAAGTCACCAAGTCGGTCGTCAAAGAGATCAACTAAGTATGTAAATAAAGCAGTAATCCTTGCATCATTTATCCCGTAAAGACTGGTGTACTTACTGATAGTACTAATAGTACTAATAAGGTGTACTAGAACATTATTCGGACTGCTCTGTTATCGGTGCGCACCGGAGCATTTATTGCATTTATTTGACGTCCGTTTTATTTCCTTTTTTTTCAAATGGGATTGCGTTTATGTTTGGTCTTTTTAAAATAGATAACACATTTGAATGTATTAATACATCCATTAATACATTCAAATGTGTTATCTATTTTAAAAAAATAAGTAAGTAGGTAGATATTAAATCAGTCTCCAATTGATGCCCATAGTATAGGTATGAGTTCTGCTTAGTTTGGGGTCACAAGATGTTGATGTAAATGAACAAGTCCCAGACATATTGATACTCACTTTTCGCAATGACTTCGTCCTTAACGTATTATTTTGAAAGGTTTTATGTATACTGTTTATCAACCCTATCATATCCTGTTAAATTTTAGCATATTTCTCAGTTCTACAATACGAGTCTTCACTTTACAATTTTATTTAGAACTAGCTCTCCGCTCGCGGATTCGCCGGCGTGTTCTTTTTTTTATAACATATTTGCTCGTAAAGGGTCTCTTATTTCACCAATTTCAATAACGTAATGTATCTCATTACGCACTTGTGCGGTAATGTAATGTAAAACGCACGAGTTTTTTTTATTATGGTAAAACGTACGGTTTAGCAAGATGCTCCGTCTAAAACGAACGGTACTTTTTTAAATTTTAGCAAAGAGTTTTTATGTCAGAAAAGAGGTCAACATTTTATGAATAAAATTAACTTTGGGAGATGAAATACAGTAAATAAACATTTAATTCTTTAATTTATTTAATTTTGACAATAAATTACAACCATCTGTAACAAAATCACAGAAATATTAATTTACTTTATTAGTAATAGTTACTGGCTGTTTTTAATGCCTTTTGCCTTAAAAAAAGCGCTGATGCGCGCGCATCGCTAATTTGTGAACAAGTAAACATTTTCTAACTGCTCTGGCAAGTGATTAAAGATTTTATTTGTTTTAGAAAGTCCGATTTTTATTTATTTCCTCTCAAATATGTTATAAAACGTCGTATGACATACGTGCGCTTTGATAATTACAGCCTCTGCTTTCTTGTAGCCCTCGCCTACGGCTCGGGCTAGCAATATCGCCTCGGCTGTAATTTTCAACTTACCGCACTTATATCATAATGTACTATAACATGCTTGTTTAAAATCTTTATAATGTATAACTACTGTGAAGTTTCATCTGAATCCGTTTATTAGTATTTGCGTTACAGCGTAACAAACAAACACACATATATACATCCCCTCAATCTTTCGCATTTATAATATTAGTAAGAAGTAAGAGGCTTAGTAAGAAGTTAGATAAATGACTAATGAGTTCAACCTTATTAGCTTACAAGAAGACATTAACCCCAAACAAAGCAGAGCTTCTAGAATATAAACTGATATAAATTCAGATTTTACGCTGGATAAGTTACTGAACTACAAACTAAAGTTTAAAATATTTATCTTCTTTTTAAAAACTCATGGCTCATTCTAACGCAGCGATATTTAAACCCTAGCTTTGCTAACTATTGCACTGTTTGTGAATATTTATGGCGCTTAAGCCTTAGCATTTGCGCTCTAGTGACGGAGATTGAACTTGAATAGAAATGCAGGGAAAATGCACAATGTTTACAATGAAAATAGAAACACCAGGAAAATTGTACATATCATACCATCATGACTAAATCCCAAAGTCAGAGGACTCAGAGGCCAGTCACTGTTGCCGCCATGGTGAACGGAACATTCAGAAGCCCACTTTTCACAAATAGGTAGTACTAGAACCCTGCGTGATAAGTGGCGAGTCTTCCGCCGTTATCCGGGTTAGTTTGTTTTTTTACCGATGTTTTTCATCACCGGAAATTTAACAGTGAACACAAAGATGTGAACTCGGGACTATACGATCCGCTTTCTGGGTTGTGATGCTTACCCGTAAAAAAATGTAATATATCAAACCGACAAATCTAATTAAAACAATTATAACAGAACTGACTTGATACTGACGGCTTTTACTTTTCCCCCAGAGAGTGCTACGTTGCTGCGGATGCGTTTGATATCCACCAATCATTTTCATTGGTCCACATAGAAATAGAAATAGAAAACCTGTATTAAATTTTTGGATATTGGTGCATTTGAGGAGGTACCAGAGGACAAAAAACACGTAGGTGGTAGGCATAAAACAACAGAACAAAATAACAACAAGACAAAACAATACCATCAGACGATGCCCAAAAAATAAAAGGATATCACTCTCACTCAGCATTCAGCCTGGGCTTTTTGGCTCAGGCGCTGATTTTCAGTGGGCCCCAAATGAGTGGACTCACGGACACTTGCGGTGGACACACGTATGTGCCTTATACATAAGTATAATAAATATTTGATATAAGTAAGAGGATGGTGAGTAATTGAATGTTTTGTGTAGTGTAAAGAAGTGTAATACAATACCTACATAGATAAGTGATACCGTCTGGGTTGTATAGTGTGATTGTATTTGTGTTTTGTGACAGCGCAAAGTGAGCGGCGATGACGCATTTTGCATATAGCACTGGTGGAGACGTGTGCTACTAAGCTATGTTTGAGTATTAGATATGGGATGCGTGGTGTGTATGGTCAAATCATCGCATTCCTCGCGCAGATACCTTGCGGCGGCATATCTTCGTAGAAAACTTAGAATAATAATGTATAGGATAGTCTTCATACAACCGCCTCGTCAAAAATGAAGCACTAATCCGATCCACACATGCGTGACTATTACTTGCCTACGTGCGGCGCGCGTTGACATTGAACATTGCGGAGCTGTAATGAAAACTGCAAAGCGGTCCGTTTGTAGCCATTTATGGCTCCAATTAAGGTGCTTCAAAATGGGCTCGCGGACTTGGTTACTAAGTATATGTAATTATTCCAAGGTAGCTCATTTTACTCGCTGCGTTACATAGCATAGCATCAGTGGAAACGGTGTAATTGTTTCGTAGCTTCCCTTGCACATCCTCAGTTTAGCTGCATAACATATCTCTGGTGGAAAAGCAGCCTCAAAAGCTCCAGCATTACGAGTCTATAATTTCGAATTATTTCGACGTCATATTGGCTTTTGAACACTTACTAAATAAGCAACAAGTAGGTTGTGTACGTAGAGTTTGTCTAAGATGAGATGACGCGCCCCACTACATTTTTCGATTGGTTTCGACGTGCCAAGGTGTACTTTTGCGAACAAACGATGCGTGCTCCGAGGTTCAAGTCTAACCGGCTACTGAACGACCAATAACAGTATTTACAGTGGCATGTTTTTAAGTATTTATCCGTATTTAAAATTTATAGTGTGTGCGTGCGTGAATGCAGTGGAGGGGCGCGTCATTTGAGATAAGACAAGCTCTAGTAACATTTAGCGCTAAGAATGCAAGTGATAGTCCGTGCGTTGATGGGTAGGACCAAACCTTTATGAATAACAAGTCATAAAATATCTATTTGCTTTTTTTTATTTAACCCTTTAGTAGAACAATTTTTGCTTTCAAAAGTTAGTATTTTTATGTCGAATACTTAAACACCAACGAATGTAAACTCTGTGCTTGTGAAACAATTTTTTACATGTTGATCACCCTCCTGGCCCGGTGCTAGTGAATCTCAAATTCTATTATCCTGAAATAACATCAAAGCAATAGAAAGTTTAAATATTTGTCCAACGTTCGGGAATAATGAAGGTGCCGAAGCTGAACTTTCAGGCTTGTTATTCGGAATTCTTTTTGATCAGTCTGTGTGCAGAGTCCTTTAGACATTATGTTGAAAGTGTACATAGGTAAGTACTTAGGTTCTTTTGAAACTTTAAGGATAAAAGTTTAAGCGATGTTTGTCATAATGACCTTTAGGATAATTACGACTAGGTAGGTATCTTAAAAGAAAGAATAGAGGAGGAAGTTAAATATTTTTAAAATGCTTGTGGCGTAATAAGCTCGCGAGAGTTTCAAACTTTCTCCGTAGTTTTTTGGAGTTTCCAAAAGCATGTTAAAAATATTTAATTTACTTGAATATTCTTACTATCTTACTAATATTATAAATGCGAAAGCTTGTAAGGATGTATGTGTGTATGTTTGTCATTTCACGGACAAACTACGCAACGGATTGAGATAAAACTTCATAGTAAAACAGCTTATACCTACATCACAATAACACGTAGGCTACAATTTATAAAGATTTTATGTAATTTGGCCATAATATAAATATGTTCGATATGATGCCCACGGCTACTTTTTACCACCGCACCGCTCGCCACCGACAGGGCGTTCATCCTCACACTCTAAATCCGCAATGCTCTCGTACAGTTCGGTTTCAGAGATGTTTCCTTCCAAGGACGCTTAAATTGTGGAATGAACTCCCTGCCGAGGTTTTCTCGATGAGTTATAGTATGGACTTCTTCAAGAGGGGTTTGAAAAGGTTTTTGCAGGGTCGACAACGCGCGAGTGATACCCCTGGTGTTGCACGTGTCCATAGGCTACAGTAACCGCTTACCATCAGGTGGTCCGCATGCTAGATTGTCACCGACGTGGTATAAAAAAAAATAGCTTTCGATTTATTGGCGAATAGAACGGGACTACGTAGTAGAGTTGACACATTTTCTTTATACAACGTCGGTGGGAGACAGGAACGGGACCGCCTGATGCTGAACGGTAACTGCAAGCTCAACGCTACAAGTTTTAGGCTGCCTTTCCAGTAGAAATGTGCTATGCTGCGAGGGGGTCTCCTACGTAGTTTCGAATGACGCTGTCGTGAATAGTTTTCCACTACCTCATAGGTTCGAAAGTTTATGGTCTATTCAATCACTACCGCAACTACCTAATAAATATTTTTCATACATCTTGTGACTAAATTTACAGTCACAAGCGTGCGAACGTATGAGGCAGTGAAAACGTTTTTCGAAACAACGTCGGCGAAAAACGACTACGTCCATTAGAGACCTCTGGCTTCCGAACCGATGAGGCAGTGGAAAAAAATTAGCAACAGCGTTGTTCGTGATAGCGCCATTCGAAACTACGTAGGAGACCCGCTGCGAGGATGAGCAAGCTGAGCTACGAAACTACAGAGTGCGGAGTGCGAGTTGCAGTGAGAGAAGTGAATAAACTTCACCATCGCGTTGGCGAGAAAAGAAACGCGAATTTGTATGGCATCGAGTGAGCGCCATCTAGCGTCCTTAATGTTGGCTGAATTTGCTGCAGGATGGCGCTGTCTGGATTCCATACTAATTGACATTGACGTGCTCGCAAAACGCGATGGTGAAGTCATTCAGTTCTCTCACTGCAACTCGCACTCTGGTGACTAAGCGTGCGGCGGCTGATTTTACGGTCCGACGTATTCGGCTGAAATGACTACACCGTGCCGAACTTACGCGGCATAAATTCAGTTGCTCAACTTTGTGAGTGTATTCAGTGTACACGTGTGCTTCACGAAATAAGTCGCTGAACTTACGCCCGACCGAAGTTAGGCTGTACGCTATAACGCAACGTAATTTTGCCATAATGTGTCATCAGTAATTCAAATGGCATTGCAGACGTTAACATGCCGAACTTCGGTCACGTACCTACGGCATAGTGTGTAGACACTTAGACTGTTTCCACTGATGCAGTGCTATATGTAACGGAGTTTACGAAGTGAGTAAGATCGCACCTCGGCTAGGTAGTTTTATTAATTATTAAACATCGGTTTAAAGATCATTTATTTCAATTTCAAAAGAACACAGAGTGTTCACTTATATGAAATTACAAAATACTTAGTTTACTTAAGATTATATTTTAAAAAATATAGGTCGCAGTTACTAAACTACGACAATAGTTTATTTAAAAATTTAACATTTTGATTGAGTCAAAATTTTCTAGGTAAGTCAGGTCGGATCCGCAAACAAGACTCCACAAAACCATGCAGACCGAGCAGTGTATTCGTGTGCATGAGTAGGTAGTTTAATTGACCTAACTACGAGTAGGTACCTTGTTCCCTTAGTTTTTGACTTGATCCCATTTACAGCACATGGAGCGCTTACAATCTACCCACACATACCTACACCAATATATTAAAGCGGGAAGATTTGATCTTCTGTGGGTTTAACAACAACATAAAAAAATAAACATCTAATTGGATGACATCCCCTGTCCAATTTAAAAGTAAGACCAAGCAAAGTCTTATTTAAAGGTTAAAAAGCAGATTAAAGTAGTCTAAGGGTGCGTTTCCAGCAGAGATACCAACAGAGAACGTAGAGCGGTTCTTAAAGCGATTTATACGCGCGTACACCCGTTTTAATTGCCCTTTTATTTCATACGCTGATATTGTGTCGTGATACCGTATCAGAGCGGCTTAGGAACACACCTAACTTTCGTTCTGTATGATATCATTCGGATTGTAATTTAGTATATGGAAACATGAGGTAGTCCAAATCGTTAAACAGTTTTGCCAGTTTTTCTCTGTCTTATTATTTCCTCGGCCCGAAACCCGGAGGCATCAGGTTTAATTATCAGGCCGGGCAAAGTGCCTTTTCGGATTTTTCGAAATACAGCCCGGGTTTGTGATCACCAACCCGTGGCATGCGTGGTGATAAACACATCGGTCGCCAAATTATCGGTAAACAATAGAATATCTATTGTCTCGTACCGGGGCGACGAATGAATGAATGATACCCATCATTTGTAGCGATGACTTGATTTCAATGATGGAGGCCTTTGTCCAGCAGTGGGACAATATATAGGATAATAACTTCACTTTCTACTTTATTATTTCCTAAAGAAGGCAATAACTTCATTGAGTATTTTAAAGTTAAAAAACAATATTTGATATTTGAGTCACTTTATTAGATTTTTCATCAAAAAGTTCTAGTACCTAACTACTGCTATCAGTATCCCAATCCATAAGTTTTAAATTTTTTGTTAGTTTGTTTTCTTTTTTGCTTTTTCAGTCTATTCTTTCAATTTATAGCCTGGTAATTACAGATACTACGACCTCCTAAAGAAACCCAGAACCCATCTGTACATTTTGCACCAATCAATTCTCACAATTGTGGAGACTAATCCGAGAGCGAAAGCCACTCTGAGGGTGGTGATTATATAAGGTTTTGCCGAATTATACTTAGCCCAAGTTGGGTCTATTGTAGTTGTTCTAATCGTCGAATTCATGATGTCAAAAAACTTAATGACTGATCTGACAATCTTCTTTTTAATGTCATCATCCCTTTGTTTTAAAACACGTCGAGTACGCATTTCAAGGAGGCTATAGTTATATTCCAACGACAAACATTCAAAGCTCAGCGTAGTTTCATACAAAGTATATCCAACAGAAAAACGAAGTCATAAATCTTCGGATCGAGCGAAACCAATGATTTCAGGAAAACTATCAATCATATTTAATTAATTACCAATATACGATTTTTTTACAGCGTTCAATTCCATACATCAATCATACTTTACAAAACTGGATATCACTTTTGAATTTAATTCCGGTAAACGCTGTTTTTATTTTCATTCAGAACCAATGTGGAAGTTTGTTCAATCATCATTTCAACTTTTCAGACTTTACCAACTGGAATGGAAAACACCGATAAAAAAGCAACCCAGATAACGGCGGAAGCTCACTCACAACCACGTTGGGTTTCAATACGCTTAGTGATAAGTGGGCTTCTGAGTGTTCCGTTCACCAGGACGGGAACAGCCAACTTACTTCAGACTACCCCGTTGGGGATATAGTCGTGACTCGTGAGCGTATGTATGTACCTTTATAGGTAGAATGAAGACTGAGTTTCTAGAACTGCCAGACGTTAAATATTTTTTTAATAATAAATCGGTGAGCGCTACCATTGCGAAATATATATAAATCTTAATATGATTTATATATATTTCGCAATGGTAGCGCTTATTTAATATATTAATCCATATTTGACTTTCAAATATTTGACTCCTTGTGTTTAGCGTTGCATAATTGTGAATTCGCATTTTTTTCTGTATTTGATTAGGTTTATCATTTTTACGTGGCGTTATTATAACAAACAAAGTTTAAAAGAGTAACTATCGAGTTTCTTGCCGGAGTCTTCTCGATAAGAAGCAACGTCCGAACCGGTGGTAGATTCACATTATATATATTCACGATGTGTACTAATATTGTACTATTTTATTTACGTTTATTATTATTATTTCTATATACTTTTTTGACATGTCATAAGTGCTTTGTACAAGCTTAAATGAATAAATGATTTTTTTACTTTTACTTTTAAACAATTGTACAATATTATGACGAACCTAACTTTAACCTAAGAACCTATGTTCTATTATGTTTTACGTGTAGTGTTCATAGATCGCTGTCTTTTATAATTACGACTATTTATTTATTATTTATTTATTTATTTATTCACTTCTTATATTTAAAATTTACATAAATACTCGCAAAACCATTTGCACGGTTTATCCGCGAGTGAAGAGTAACAAAAAACAAAAAATAATTAAATCAATACAATAAATAAATTCAACGAAAAATAATAATTACTTACTTATTTTTTAATTTAATGACCTGGCCGTCAGCGGTTTCGCCTGCGTAGATTGTCTTTCCCGTCGAAATATAGCCTTTGTCAGGCCTCTTGTAGACAAAGCAAAGCTCGCTGGCGAAGCGATGGCGCTAGGCAGGTTACTGTTAGTTTGAGTTTGTATATGCAATGAAGATTCATATTTGGCAAATGGTAAAATGATCTGTCGTCAAGATGCTATGTTATTGTGAATAATTAATAAATCTGATTTTACAGTCTTTCGTCTATAAATATATTAACATAGTAGCAGAGCGTAGTTGTTTAGGTGTGGGAAACCAAGTAACTGGATAATAATTATTAAAAATAAATAATATCGTAATTCCAATTTTTACGGGACGGATTATTCAAATTGGAGAATACGTAGAATGAAATTTTTTCAATTTAAAAAATGTAAGGATGTCGCTGTACGATTAAAAATGGATAATGAGAATGAGGCATCATGGAATGAGATGGATATTGAAGCGACAAACTATACATACAGCGCGAATACGAATCAGCAGCTAGAATATAATATATAATATAATTAATTAATTGTAACAAACAAGTATATTGTAGGATACTGAAATAAATATGTTGTATTTTTTTTTTTTTAATATATCAGTGACTTAGACTCTACGTATAAAATAATTTTGAAATTCGACGAAATGTATTTAAAACAATCCACAGCGCTACAAATCGTGTGTAGAAAAGCAATTTAGAAAATATAAAGCTTGCTAAATATTCAGATGTCAACATATTTTTCGATGAATTCGAATGATGTGTCAACGATTTAAAGAAAGCAGGCGCCATAATGACAGAAAGCGAAAAATTAAATTATATGCTAAAAGCATTACGAGATTTAATAGACGTACTACCGGAGAAGAAAAGAACAGTTGAATACTTGAAAAGAAAAATTCAAATGAGAATAGTTAGTAAAGATGAAGATATACCTACCGGATATATCAAACGCATTTAAAGCAAATTTTGAGAACAAACCAACTTGTTTTACTTGTGAAAAAGCTAGACATGTGCAAAGAGAATGTTGGCACAGAAACCGTGGTCGTGGACATCGTGGTCTTGAACGTGGCCGCTACAATTTTAAACAAAATAGAGGCAGAGGAAATTATGCCTAAACTCGTAGAAATAATATATAACGTCCAGTAGACCTTGAAAGCGGACGTATTTTTCGTTTTACCCAAAATATGGAGTTCTAATTCATACAATATCGACCTCTAAAGTGTTTTAACATCAAGTGTAATAAGTCCTAAAGTGGAGTGCTCGTTTTTTACAATTAATTATTAAACGTGTGAGTTTGAGTGCAACTTCGCGCATGCAACGAAGCTGAGGTAACCCTTTCCTCACCTCGGGGGAAAGAGACGGGCTGCGCGCGAAAAATAATTCGTCCTTGTCGCACTACAGCCTGATAACGGTTTACCATTACGCACGGACTACTTATGAAGATCTCACGCACACATGGCTCCATTTGAAAGTACTGATACAGTCTATTTGAATAAAGTTATTTGAGTTTGAGTTTGTTTTGAAATGAATATGGCAAGTGAATGCAGCGCTTGTTGTTCAACCATCATGAATAATTACTTTATGGAATGCTCTAATGCTGATTGTAAGAAAAAGTATGACGTGAATTGTCTAACCATTACACCAGGGGCCTGATTCTGCTATTTAAAAGTGATGAAATCGTAATTGAATGGCAGGATTTTGACAGTTTTACTATGGACCAAATGTCAAAATCTTGCCATTTCAATTACGATTCCATTGGCATTCAAATAGCACGTGTTTTGTACTAACACCAAACACCTGCACTAATCACCTACACAAACTACTTAGCAGAGTGAATACCGGCCTTCAGACGCTTAGATTAATTAAAACTGTTAACTTTTAATGCAGGTGTTACTTAAGTTGGGTATCAAGCAAGAGATTCGGATTGATAAGATATTTAGTAAAAAACCTTAACTATATAACTAAAAACCATTTATTAGTGCTATGTGAGGGTATCTTCTGATCTTATGTATTCTCCTATATCAGCTTGATGGAACGCAATGGTGGCCAGAGGGTCCGCCTGCCTACACTCAGCGGTGGTGCGTGCTGCCACTCCAAAGCCGATTGGAACATCAGACATTGTGTATATTACCACTCCCTGATGTTTTGGTGTGTTTTCAGTTATTCTGCCAAGACCTGGAACCACAGAATAATAATAATATCATAAAAATGTTTATTCAGTTATTAACTAACTACTACAAATAGGTAAACCTTGAAACTGAAAATGTAAAATGTCCATGGCAAGCAGCAAAATAAAATAAATAAAAAATTCTGAAGATGAAAATTGTGCAACTCATTTGCTCTTTCACCAACATCTAAAGCAAGATTGGTCTATTGGTAAAAGTCCTGCATGCTTTTAATTTCAGAAAGTAAAGGATAGGATTAATTTATTATTTATGAAAAAAAAGCCCGTTTCAACAATAATTAGCACCTTTATAACATCATTTTCTAAGTTATTATGATGCAAGTTGACCTTTTCTCAATATGCTTCATCAACATGGCCCTTTATTCAGAATCTACTTGTCATTGTGTAAATTATTGTTAAGGTTCTAAAGCTAAACCATTATGCTAACAAAAATCCAGTAATATAAGTATAAATATAATAAGAACACAAAAACACTTCAAAATGTCTGCCTGAAAGGCCACAAAGACTGACTGTAAGCCAGTTTTGGATGGCCAATTTTACAATTTATCTGACAAGGGGCAGCATTTTTATTAGAAACGGGAGTCAAAGGCTTCTAGTTTTACAAAATCTTTCCATACTGGAGTGAATTCGACAGGGTTATAATTATAGTAAATTCACCACCATACAAATGAGTTAAGCTTACCGCTTTTAATCACATGATGTCCATACAAAAATTGTTGCTCCGATGATGGCTTCACCCAAATCTTATATGGAGCATACGGCGCAATGTATGTAAGGGATGTTATGTGCAGCCTGAACTTATTTGTTTTCGTGAACTTTCCAAAACAGGTACCAGCGGACACTAAGTGGTCAGGTTTGACTGTCTGGGCCAGTTGTAACAAACGCTCAGATATGTAGTAAACTCGGTCCTTTTTCTCTCTAAAACAATACGTGCCATCTGGTCTGTCTATCAACAACTTCACATTCACGCCAATGCTGAAAATATCAAACAAAACTATTAGAAAAACTCGTGTGAATTGCGGCTGTAAAAAAAATGGTATTGTATGATTAAATTTTACTCCAATCAGTTATATGGGTTATACATACTATTTGGTAAGTTTTTCGAATAATATTCTCATTCTGTCTTCAGATAGGACCTTCATTTTCTGTTGTTTTAGTTACTGTATTTACTAATGTTTAACTTTTAAACAACACGTGCAATGGTTATTCCGGGCATGTAAGTGACACTGACTGACAGCACCATACTCGGCTCGGCTGACACTGACTTTTCAGAAATGTCAAAACGACAATTAGAGAGATGTTTGGAATATCATGTGAAAGAAGCAAGTATTAAACCAAGCACTATTATTGCCGAGGCCATATTGGAAAAAAAAAATTAAACTAATACTAAATCTAAATATAACTAAACACAGCTTTCATTTTGAATCTATAATTCACATTTCATTTAGAATCTTTATTTACTCAAATGATGATAAAGAAGCTGATCAAAATTTTTATTCAGGCGTAAAATATTAAATGGTTGGTAAAAATTGCAGTAACACCCTCATTTAACAACTTACAGTGATGATCAAAAATTATTTAGGTTAAACCGCTGACCAGCCAGATATTTTTGGCAAACACTTGTTTGTTTGTTTGGAAAATTACGTTCACTAATCAATCACCTAATTAAATAATTCGGATTCTTCATTAGCAGCTAGGTAGTTTTCATTATTTGTTACGTGTCCACTGGCATGTTGCCGTAATCCTTATTGCTTTGTTTGTTGTCGTCGTCTTTTAATAAAAAACCATGGTTGTTGAACTTTATGTTGAACATATTTTTTGTTTTAAAAATAGTACATACATAATATAGATATTATTTATATTACTATTTCTTTGTTCAAAATTGTTATGTTATATTCTTATTTTCTTTGTTTACCTCTGCTCTTTTTTTCTGCTCTTGCACAGCCTTACTCTTTTACCTGTAGGCTGTTATCATTACCTAATACCTAAATTCACCTAAATTGTATATTTTTAACTATTTTAGTTTCAAACCGAAGTTTTAACAATTTTTTTTTCAATTTAGCTTTTATTCAATAGTTATTATTATACTGGTTACAAATAATACTAATTGTAAAATACTAGGTATTATAGAGGATACTTGTAACACGTGTACGTGGTACTTTATGCACCCCTGCTATATTTATCTCTGCTCTACAGCAACGTTCAGAAACCAAGTTAGCAAAAGTTATTTTGCGTTGTCTTTAAACCAGTTAATTGCAGCGACAACCTTTTCAGTTAATTACAGAAAGTACACTAAACAGCAACCTTGTGAAGACAGGCCACTTTAATATTGGAGTAAAGATTTTTAGAAAGATAAATCAAGATGTGTTTTTTCGTTCTGAAATGGCCGTGACGTCACTAGTTTCACTCACAGCTCACTCATATATTACCGGTTCATGTTCACGTCACTATTTTACGAGCATACCATTCGTTCGCGTAAATACCCATTCGCTCAACACAGTACCTGAGCGAGATAGTGGTAAGTTTTTCTTTCTCTATTTTAAAATGTGTAGTAAATAGTAAACATTTTTTTAACGTTTCTATCGTTTTATTGATAGAAGATGTTAAAAGTCACTGGTGCCACTGTGGTTTTTTAATTTTATTGATACAATTATGTTAGCAACTTTTGTTTTTTATGTATTGAATGAAGTTGTTCAAAACATATGTTTGCCGTGGCCTTGGTTCGCAGAGTTAAAAACAAAATAGAGCGGTCGCAACTTCGCAAGTCAGTTGTTTAAAAGCTAATTTTAAGGGTTAATAAAATGTATATTCATCTATCAATAAGAAGACCAAACCAATAGTACTTTCCATGATAACATTACTTGTATTTAATTAATATTAGATAGTTAAGTACAGACTTAGCCATAACAGGATACTAGACTCCGCACAAAATTATTGTTATGGTAATTAATAATTAACTAGGGTTTTTCTTATAAAGTACCTTAGTACTACTTAGGTGGTAACTAGGGCCGTGAATTAAGTTGTAGAAATACCTAGTAGGACTGGGATACCTATGTTTTTTGTTCCAAGTTTTTAATTGAAGACTTTTTTGGGGAGTTTTTTTGAGGAGTTTACTCATTTATTTGTGACCGCAACATGGCCAAACGTCCTAGGTATTAGGATTGCGATAGATGAAGGCCGCATGCAAGGGGCATAATATATTCAGCAATGGACAATGGGCATTTGCGAATGATGATTAAAAAAAAAACTGGCCAGTGTTGACTGGACGAAATATGCATAAATAGAAAAGGTTGGTGGGCAATAACATTTCGTCCCCATAAAACTCGTTCTAATTAAGTCCCCGGATTACAAAGCTATGTGACGTCAAATTACCTACACACCTAGCGAGGGAGCGGTAGTTTACTTACTGTTCGCGTTGCCCAACCCAACCCTAATTTTGGCACTCCTAATTTTTGTACGTCATAGGTACCTACTTAATCTTACTTACTAATGTGACTTACATTTATTAATGAGAGCGTTGTGGCCTAGTGATTAAGCACTCCAATTCTTTGTGTTCATTGGTTAATTTCCGACTAACTCTCCGGTGATGGAAAACATGGATAAAAAACGAAATCAACCCGGATAGCGGCGGAAGGCTAACCACCTACCACATTGGGTTCTAATACCATTGGTGAAAAGTGGGCTTCTGAGTGTTCCGTTCATTATGACGGCAACAGTCACTTGCCACTGACTACCCCGTTTGGGATAAAGTCGTGATGGTATGATACTTAATTCGTGCCCTAATTTCGTCAGTGACGAACTGCAATGGAGACAGCAGTAATTTGCTACAGACGTAGGTAAACCCCTTGGGTAAATTTAGGAAACCTATCGACTTACAGAACATAAGGTCCTTCAATTCAAGTTAGAAAATAGACAACTCGTATCATGGATAAATTACACCAAGATCATTTAATGCTCAAATAAGCAGGGTTTGTAGTCAAAGTCAAATCATTTATTGTAAACTAAGTGTATGTACGAGTAAGTACTATGGGTATCAGATACTGATAAACTTTCTCTAGTATTTTTTAACACATACTTTATTAATAGTACTACTAGTTATAAAACTATAAGTACCTACTTACTATTATTTTTGACTTGAGTCCATTGGCTCCCAAAGTGCCCTAGAATGGTAATATATTTCTTTATTCAGGCGTAAAATTAACTGTAAATTTTCCACGGCCTGCTCTACGGTTAACTCATTTCTGGGTTCCCTCCGGTATCTGGTAAGGTATCTGGTCCTTGCAGCTACATTTCCTTCATTGGTAAACAATGTTACTACTGCTTGCACAGATAATTTATAGAAGCATCACAAAACCATAAGGTTCATTATCTTAGAGGTTATTCACATCGACGTCTACGATAGATAAAACTGCAAGGTCAAACATCCATTGGAAAAAGTTAATCGAATGACTCATTTTAATTTCTAGTCACGATTTTTCCTCAAGAAATTAGTTAATTGAAGTACGAATTTGCCTTTACTAGAAGCTGACTTCATATCTCACGCTTTTACGTAAGAAACTGTTATAAACAAGCATTTTGAATTCGTATAAAAATATCAATTAAACGCTCTACTAAAACATAAGCTTGTCATAAATTGACAAAAATAATAAAAATAGTTTGAGGCGATTAATTTGTGAGCCAAAAGGAAAAGCAAGTATTTTTCGCCGAAAACCGTTGAACCTTACACAAAGAACTCGTGATTTTACATGCTACCTTTATCCAATTCAAGTGAAATATAATTTCGGAAGTGAATCAACACATTTCACTTCATAAAACCACATCTTTGTTTCAGATAAACAAACCCAGACCGCGTTCGTTCACTGGAGAGTTCACTCGTCTATTTTGGGACTGTCTGTGTTGTGATAGTGTTGTGTTGGTTTCGCCATGTCTTTGATAACGTACTATCCGAAGAACTTTCGCGCCAATGGCTGGGGTTGGCATAGATCAGCGAATGCTGCTACAGCAGTCCGCGGTTTTTTGAATCGAGAACGCGGTGAAGGAAGTTCTGACGTTGAGCCTTTGATCGGCGACGGGGCTGGTGGGAGTTTGTACCCATCTTTGCCGAGTGAGGATGACACTATATTCAACCATGGGGGAGCCAGGCTGTACCCGGCGCTGCCTGCTGAGGAGTACGAGAGCGGAGCTGTGGAGGAAGTGGTCGAGGAAGCTTGCGCGTCTGTCAATGTCAATGCAGTGGTAAGATGTTTACTTATATAGTATTTCCTTTTGTTCACTGTAGATAAGGACTGGACAATCTTTCAAAATAATATAGTGTTTATAAACAAGGGTATTGAGGCAGCCGTAATAATCCACGTAATTTAGTAAAGTAAGATTATTAGCCTTAATACTGTCCATACTTCTAATCTAAAGTCATCGCTGCAATGGATTGGCATTGGCTTAATCACCACACCTGTCAAATGTTGGATGGTGATTACTAATCCTGGCTATGTTTCGAAAAATCCGAAAAAACACTGCCCGACCTGGGATTCGAACCCGGGAGGACTCTGTTACCACTCAGCCTTGGAAGCGTAACTTGTTGCCTGTATTATCTCTAATGTAGACATAACCTTTTCTGCATCCAATCATAGCAGTCTACAAATAATTACAGTAACCAATTTTTCTAAGTGGACGCGCCTATATTAACTTCTGTCACGCACAAGTTACAGACACTTTTATAGCGTTGCTCAAAAGCACCATCAGAAATGAAAAGAATAGAACATTTTTTAAGGACATCGAAAACAGAGTACAACAATTAGCAATTACAAGAAGGAAAGAAAAAAAATATAGATAACGAAAACGAGAATTACGATAGAGATGAAGAGGCCGCTGGTTAGATTTCCACCATAGCACAAAGGTTCTATGTTCCTAGTTCCCATTAAAGATTGGATAATTTAGCATTAGTATTAGGTTTAGGTGGAACCAACAGAGTCAAACTAGTACATCGACGTCTTATTATCTAGTATTTGGTTAATGTAGACATTTTGAGTAACACTTTTTAAAAATTATATTGGGGAGAGAACAGACTTCATGGCTGCTTAAGATGTTATTCCATGTTTTTAATGATTCTTCATTTTATCCTCAACTATGCTGCAGCAACACGTCCTGGAATTTCGGAATCTGGTGAAGTGTTTTCTTTGACTCATTTTTCGTTGTATTCACCTGCTATCGGCTGTTATGAATAAATAATTTATAACCTGTTTAAAATATATAAATAATATAGCCATAATACGTGTGCCCTATTTTATTTGCATGGTGAAGAGGAATTCCAATAATTAATCTATGTTTCTGAACCTAAACCATAAAATAACGGTTCCACAAGATACGCACCACATCAGCCCCAAAATGTCTGTTGATGAAAAAAAGGTTTTTTTTTGTACAAAATGTGAGCATTTCATTCGTCGTATTCTTGATTCAGAAAAACATCCCTTTGCTGTCTGTGATGTTGTCTTTTATGTTTCTTAACTTTTTTTTGCTTTTTCCTGAGTGCAACTAGTGGCTCCGCAAAACTTTCAAACTGTATTTTACTATATTCACTCCATGAAGAAGAAATTTTGTCCTTAATAATAATCATCGCAATAAATTTTGCTAAAATGCACTTAAATTATATTTATTCTTTTAAGCTTTTTACATTCTTTCTTACGTATTTTTTCGAAATATGTTAACCGGCCACGGGTTATACCTAAATACATCATTCATCTGTAAATAGTTTATTAAAATTCATGAAAAGTAACATACTCGTATTGTTGAAACGAGGGGCGGCGCGCGACTTTAACAATTGATTGACATTGAATTGTTTACGTTCCAGCACACTCACCTTACATAAATTATCAAGATACGGTTTCTTATTATCATCACGTATTACAATTTTGTGCATTTTTAGCTCTGTGAGAAAAAAAATTGACATGGGCCAGACAACACACCATTTAATTGTCTTGTAGACTAAGGTTACTGCCGAAAATCACATTCTGAACACCACCTACGAGGCATTTCTGTACACTAAATTCTTAACCTCCTGGCCCCAGTGGGCTATTGAATAAAGTATAAATAAATAGAAATAGAAAATATTTTACTAACCCAACAGTACAAGGGACAAAAAAATTAAGAATACAAGAAGTAATTTGAACAAACAATTAAAAGAAAAATACAGAAGCGGGTCAATCAGGTCCCTGCCTCAGCACATGCCGCTGCAGTACAAGGCTGCAGAGACGCTGGTATTCTGGCATAATTGCTATGAATTCATCAGAATACTTACTGCTAACCGCAGTAGCCGCCTAACTTAGGCCCGTATTCTAGAATCGAACTCAAGCACTGATTGACTCAGTTCATCCAAAAACGTCACTCAGATATATACTCAAGTACAGATTTTGTTTCTGAATACGCAGATTTTGTTTTGTTTCTGCCTAATTAAGCGAGTTCATAGCGTTCGTACTATTATTTTTTTAACCTGTCAGTATTACACGATTTAAAGGATTTTCATGTTTTAAAAGTCTTATTATTTCGCCCAGTTTTATGCATCGTATCCCTATTGCTGATAATGTTGCAATTTTATATTAATCTTCTTTTTTTGAATCAGATCCCCCGGAAGACAGCGAAAACTTCCGAAATTAATAGGCTTTAATTTAAATTAAAATCGCTCTTTAACGATAAGACCACCTTAATTGTACGTTATTGTGTTTCTTTCTTTATTTACCTGTTGTATTTGTTTGTGCAATAAAGTTTATTTTTCTTATCTTATCTTAAGGGGCCACTTAAGTCAGCTTACATTCTTGATGAATCACAATAATTATAAGATATTTGGGTTTCTCGGTCCCAAAGACGCAGACTCGTGAGAATAAAGGCAAAACCTAGCCTACATTCTAAACGTATTATTACTTCAATCTCAAAAATAGTTAAGATAATAAATGTGTAAGGCATAAATCACCATCTTTATTAAGCACTAATTAGTCATTCGATCTGGGACTAATAACAGCGATATCAAGAAACGTTAAAACCTTACTCACGTTCGTTTTCCAGTGACTAAGTATATATGTAGTCTTAAGAGTATTTTGACCCACCATTAAAGTTGAATCACTGTGATGACGTTGGATACTTATTTGGTCATGAGCGGTACCCTACCTCGACCTAAAACAGGTGAGGTCAATGTAATAAATGACTTTTGTTCAAAATTTGATGAAATTTCTGAAAAAAAAATAAGAATTATTGTTTTCTTATTGATCTCCATAAGGCTTAGCCACAGTTTGATATTGTTCTTATTGTGGATATCGTTACTCCGCGTTTTTATAGTTCTTGACCTGTTTTCTGGCCTGTTGGTGCAATAGGTAAAAGATTTCCTATGACGCCAAAGGTCCTCTACTCTATTCCCCATGCAAAAAAATCGTGAGATGATTTGAGCTCTCATTGCGATTAACTTGCGTAGGTTAATTAATATTTATTACCTTTTCTTTTCTTATTTTACTACATCTAAACAAAAAGATAATTATTACTTTGTTTATTTTAGCATTTTACAATGTTTGTTTTTATATCGAAAGACGGAATACTAGAAAAAAATCGAATTTCGGACCTTGATGAAATCAGCAGGATACAAAAAGGTCAAAAATTAGAATTTTTCTAGTCTTCTATCTTTCGATAGAAAAAAAAAAGAGTTCATGGATCATGCATGGACAAGGTTTCCACATCTACAGTTTGGCAGCATTACGACGATTCTGCTAATAAGTAAGATTTCGCTAGCAAGACAGTTAAACTATGTTGGCGTAGATTCAAAATTTATAGTCGAAGATGACTGTTAAGGTTCATACTATTTTCAGCATAAATCTTGAATTGATGAGCATAGTTCCATGTAAAACAAGCACATAGCAACTAACTATGCTATCTATAGCTAATTTTAAGACACACCTCGAATAATGCCAGTCGGAATTCCAGACGTATTTCCAGAGCATAAAAATCCAGCTACGAAACATGTTACAGTACAAGTATATTTTTGAACGAGGAAAAGGTGGCCAGATTGACTTTATAAATAACTTTCCCTTCGAAACCCGCGTCTTGTTAATTGGTATACATATACCTACCTATCATTACGGCTCCGTGAAAATGAGGGAATTTTAGAGGTGTGTCTTAACTTAAGTTCGTCCGTTCGACTGCATTAAAAAACAGTATGAAAAATCAACAAATACATCTGCTGGGTATTGTCTTCGTTCTTAAATTTCTTTGTCTGTTAGCTGCAAGTGCTGCAACAAATATAGAGTTTTATAGCCACAATAATAACGTCACTATTACAGAATTAGTGTAAACATACTATGTTGGTAATGACGAACGATGTCGCCTTTAATTCCAATGCACCGACTGCAGATTAGATTACAATGATAATGATAATGATTCTTTATTTGCAAAAAAACATGGTATACAAAGGTGACACAGTTATAAAGCGCACATATCTCGCCATTTAATGTAGCATGCAAATATTTACAAATTGTAATGCAAAAAAAATACTATAATTAATTCAATAAAATAACATGTAGTCTGGGTCAAATAACAAAATAAGGAATTACAGAATTGATACAAATTATGAGGTTAAAATATGAAAGTCAAGCCATGCCATTAAGAATCTACGGTCAATTAACTAAATCTTTAATGTCGTATATTTTTTGGTCAATGAGCCATTTATCAAGCTTCGACTTGAATGAATTAAAACTAAAAACATCTTTAATGTCATTGGGAATTCTATTATATACCTGAATACACATATTTAAACAATTTTTCTTTTATTTGTCAAATACAAATACGTATAAGTTAGTCATAGGACAGGCACGAAGTTGGTAAACTGTTAACTAACACTATCAGTCTAGTTTGCAAGTCAGTTGCTTAGTCAGAGATTTAAATCACGCGTTTGGTATACAGTTTTTGTATCTTATTGCAATTTTTCGTTGATGAAGTCACAGTTCAAAGTAAAACTGTTGTATGCATTAAAAAAAAAGGTTTGATTACAAGATTAGTTTAACTACAGTGCTTAGTTGTTACGGGTTTTCCGAAATACCTTAATTAATGTACAGTCAACACAAGTCAGAGTGTAACACCGCCTGCTCTATTTTTCTGTGAAGAAAAAGGTATGAAGTCGAATGTCACTTGAGCCGTGAATAACTATACCTTCATTCTGTAAAAATGATCATTATCAGACGGCGACCTTGTAGGCCGTGTTAAAGTGGTAGACTCAGTAATTTACGTAATAGGTAACTTGTTTTCGGCAACTCTATAAATGGAAAAGCCTTCCTTGCCCACATCGTGAAATCAGGTTGTATTTCGACATTTTGGTACAAAATAAGTACGAGTATGCGGTCTAGTTGGCGCAATGGCAGCGATCCTGCCTTTAGCGCCGGAGGTCGTGGGTTCGATCCCCACCCATGACAAACATTTTTGTGACGAACATTTGTGTTTGCTGTGTGTCTGTTATTATCTATTTATGTATGTATTTAGAAATATTGAAGTATGTTTATCAGTCTCTGACACCCATAGTCAAGCTCTGCTTAGTTTAGGATCAGATGATCTTGGTGTGAATTGTCCCAGATATTTATTATTTATCGTTATTGCTGTGAATGTAGAGCCTGTAGAGTATGTACCCTTTTACATTTACCAAACTTGGCTACCTTAATTAATTAAGGGAAGTGATGTTGTAATGTACAAGATAAAGGACTATCTCACTCAATGCAAAACAATATCTAATATTTACACTTTCAGTTTTAAAAAAAAAGGACAATGTTTTAACGAATTGCATGTTTGTACGTGCATGCATACAGCTTGAAATGAAATTGCAAAATTATGGCAATGCAATGGAATCCCATTACATTTACCCTTAAATCTTATATTTTAATTTTAATATAATTTTGGTTAGGTTTATTTAAGTGTGCTATCATAGCACACCCTGGCTAAGTATTTTCCAAAAAACTATAAAATAATATAAATATAATAGGTATTACCTACTACGCCCTACCTACGCTGCTTGGGTTGGGGATCGAACCCGGAACCACTTGCGCGATCTTACCATTTCCACTTGCCTAACGAATAAAACCTACGGGTATGAGCTTTCCCCAGCCGTGGCCGTGGGACATACATGGGTAAACAAACAGACAGAAAATGAAAGTCAAAGAGTTCTGAATGTGACGATAAAATTAAATAATAGACTAAGACCAACATTTTAATTATATAGCTTTTTCTTATTTATTGAGTTAGGCACCTTCCTAGCGATTGTATTTTAACCAAAGTTTTAGTTTAGTAAAAATCAGATTATTTTTACGATGACATGACTTAACATTAACAACTAAAAAATCCGTGGAAAGGAAAATCAAAGCGGAAACTTATCAATCTAGTTAGGTACCTACCTACTTAATAAAACTTACCTACTTTTCAAACGGCTTACGTCATTCACTCCTCTGGCAATCTGTGGGCAAATAATGATACCAAAGTAAATAGGCCGCATTGGTCGGCTAATCATTCTAGTGCGGGATCGCCTACATTCAGTCGGATAGCCTGCTGTCATTCATTGTACTCATTGTCAATTTACGTGAGAAAATTTTACGGTACGGTTTCTTTCTACCTAACTCAGATAAATCTTTAATTTCTCATTAAAATACTCAGATGATTTGTACAGAATTGTGCATATAAGCTGGTTTTCACTTTGTGGTGTTGTTTGTTTATGGATTTACTGTGTAAAAAAGTGTTAAAACTGTTTAAAATATGAAAAATATACAGCGGTGTCTTTGGGTGTTGAGTTCTAAACCATGACCTCACTTATTTTGGTCAAATTTAGTGCCCACGGAATAGTTTCATCACTGCCGCCCGATTATACTATTCAGGGAGTATCATCATAGTGTATCAAGATCAGATTTCACTGCGTCGTCACGCGGTACTACTAACCTATTTTTGTTAACTTTTTGAATTTTCCAAGGATTTCTGTCAATAAACTACCTTTATGAAATGTTTGTAAACATTGCATCTTTATCGTTATCGGGCGATAAGGGCGTCTTGACTTGACTGTGTGAATTAATGCCTTATCTCTTTTGATTAATCCAAACCAAAGTTTTGGTGTTTATAAGAAAACTTTTTTTTAAATTCATTATATTCAATTGTAATTCCTCTTTCTAACTGTGCTTTATTCAAGCAGTTATCAACTTTACTATAACAGTAGTTCACCTTTTTTAATATAACATTCCTAGCTCAAATTCTTTTTTTTTGTATGTCTTCAGCATGTTCAAATAAGGTGACCAAATTTAAAGAAAAATCAACCTTTTTAATAGAGTACTCAAATAAAACTATAGAGAATGGTATTTAATTAGCATCTTACAGCCAGAATGCCATGATGTCACTTTTAATGGTTGTACTGACTAAGTGACCTCCAAGCTAGTTCCACAACAACAGTACTGTGATCACAGTCATTAGAATCAGTTGTTTTTAACGTAAATTAGAATCTTTGGAATAGAGATGGACTGAATTTGTGATAAGAAGGAATAAAATGTAGTCGAAGGATGTCTTAAGAGACTGTATTGTATAGGAGATATCCCTGAGAAACTGGAGATAGCAGGACAAATAATGTGATGATGTTCAGTAGGTCACCTGTGAAGAAGTCTAGCAATTAATAGAGAATGAGAACATCTCTTCTTTTTTATATTTTGTTCTCTCTATCACAGTTAAATACTTTTATTACTACATAAATTTCAAATGACAGTAAAATACCTAATCCGATCCATTGAAGAAATAAAAGTCATAGCTAACTCAAGTACCTACCTCAACACCACATTGTGCCTCAAAATATGCACAATTTATGTACTTAGTAAACAGTGATTTTTAAATAGTTTCTGAAGAAAATGTCCTAGTGAAGAATGTGCAACATTTAGCAAAGTGGTAAAAGTGATACGCCATGGCGCAAAATGGCGGCGCTGATTTTGGTGCGCTTTTACAAGGCGCTGGAAGACAGCTGTTTAACCAGGGCGGGCAAGCGCTTCTCCAATATGGAGCTCAGGCCATCGGGAATATCATCAATGAAGTGTTTCAGAAGAAAGAAGTTGAACAGAAGAGGTTTTTGCCAAGCATAAAGAATTACAAAGTGGTATGTGTATTGTATAATACATAATATTCATAGTATAACATTTTTAGGATTAAGAATAGTTAAGTAAAATGGTCCTTTTGACTCATCAATTCATTATCATCTGTGCAGTCTTATCCCGGTTGTGAACCCACACTGGTGTGTGCGTTCACAACCCAGGGTCCGCCTTGCTTATTTTCTTGGCCTACTTCACGCGGTCTTGTGCATACTCAGTGGTGAGTCTGTTGGAACACATGTGACCCTTGATGACGTTGAACTACCGCTTCTTGGGACGATCTCTCCCGGTCGGTTGAAAATGGTCCTTTTGACTGAATTGGACTTAATTACATTTATGGCTCACCATTAAATTATTATTTTATCATAAAACTATACACATACAAACAACCAACTTTAAAACATGACCATCAATTCAACCCTTGCACTGGCAGACATAATAGGTGCTATTGTTATTTTTTAATTCTACACTGCACTTATGGGACATTTAATTTTTTTACTGATCGGTTTTTAGTAATCCTGCTTAGTAAGTTATGGGTAGAGTTTTATCCCCACCTAGGCAAAACATTTGTGTAATGTACCTAGAAGCTCTACTTAGTCTGGGGTCACATTAGAGCTGAATTCAATTGGAGGTAAATACTTACTTAACTTTTTTTTTATTATCTACTTTAGATTTCCAAGGACATGAAGCCTGGTTACAAAGAACTCGCACATTATTACGTAATGTTTTATCATCATACGATTTCAGTGTTTTTACAATTTAACAAACATCTACACAACAAAAGAGATTTACCTGTGTTAAATTTTTGGGCATTGCTTTATAAAAGTCTGTGCCTAATAGTACATGTAAAGGTCGTCGTCCATTTAGCACCTCAGCACTACTTTACCTCACATTCAATTGAAGACAAATCTTAATTCGGAACCTGTATGGCATACAGTATATTTTAAAGTTCTAGCACATCAAGTGGACGACGCTATTTTTGCTCTGCTAAGTAGGTACCTACTTTAACTCAAAAATCTATAGTGTAAGTAAATGAATGAACATGGCTGGAGCTCCTCCCGCATATCGACTAACAGATAAGAAAAGCTTGTGCTTAGACAAAATCCATGACCTTCGGCGATATAGGCGGGACCTTTACCTCTAGGGGTTGGTTTGATTCAGAACCATCACCTACTCTGATGTAAAATTTAAAAAGTTTTTCGTCAATCTTTGGAAGGCTAGAAAAACACAGAAGAAGTTTTGTGTTAAGAACTGGTTAAATCTAACTTAATTATTTTGTACAATAAAATATGATGATTGGAACTACCAAAAAAATCAACATTATTTTAACTAGAAGTATATATGCTTTAATGCCTAAAAATTGACACTGCTGCGTGTTATAAGAAACGGGAATAGGCTCCCCTTTCTAGTGCTGTGAAGTTAAATAGACGACGACCTTAAGAAAGATGAGGTAAAGTACCTATTACACCTAAATATGTGGTCCTGCAAGGCAAGGAGCTTGTGTTTGCTGACTAATGTTCAAAAACTTCCCACAGGGTTGCCAACTGCACCGCGGGTGGGTGCTGAATGATACCCCAAATAGTGCTAGATTGCTATGAATTCCTAAAAATAGTGCTAAACATAAATCAAAACAAAAAATAAATCATCGAATGTTTCTTTAACTGCCACAATTATTGATAATAAAAAAATACGAAATAAGATATTACCGACATAAAAATCATCTTTGAATCATAGTTTTCCTATCATCTTCCCTGCACTACTGTTGTTTGGATGGCTCTGGCTCACTTACACTTATCTATATCCAGCTTGATAGCTGGCTATCTAGTGCTAGATTGATTTTATTAAATTTTAGTGCTAGAGACATGAAAATAGTGCCAGTGAAACTAGCACTGAAAGTGCTGAGTTGGCAACCCTGACTTCCCATGCCTCAAACCATAATGAACATGGTCAAGGCTACTGGTTTGAACATGTTCTTTTGCGTATGTGGGTGTATATACCTAATCAATAATGAACTCCACCTACTCAGTTCAATGCCTTTAATTTGGTGCTGTGTGGTATGATTATAATTTAATAGCAAATTGCCATTAAATCTGTTCACAAGACAAGACAACAAGATCATTGGTTGCTATTGATTCAAAATCAGTTTTGTTCTAAGTCTTAGGACAATTTTATTGTTTTTTTGTTGTGCTTTTCATACTTTTGCTCGAACACTGGAATTTTGGAGTACTGCTCTTATCCCTGGGACGGTTCCTCCAAGTACCTACTTGAAGCTCTAGACAGGTTGCAGTGGATGGCGTGCTATCCGTATTATTGGAAACCCAGAGGCAACTTTGACCCTTGAGCCTCTCCAATTGCGTAGAGACATTGCCAGGCTAAGTGTTCTCTATCGCTTCTACAACGAGTTATTCCAGCTTATTCCACCCTCACCTTTCCACTCCCGTACCACGCGTGATGGACTACGGCGTCATCCATACACAATTCAACATTTGTTGGCCCGAACTAAAAGGTTCGGTGACTCGTTTCTTTGTCGTACCATCCAGACGTGGAACGCTCTTCCAGCACATGTGTTTCCTTCCTCGTATAGTCCCGGGTTCTTCAAGCGGGGCATGAAAAGGCATTTCTGCAGGCCTTCAAGGTGAGGATGGCCAGCCCAGTGATTCGTTTTAATGACTGGGATTGTCAACCTCATATCTGGACCTCACGACCGCTTTCCATCAGGTGGAGTGAGGTCATCTTGACGGGCAATATGCCTAAAAAAAGAACCTTATTTTAATCCTGTTTATTTGGCCAGTGTTTTAAAAATTCTGGTTTCATCCCCTACTTTTATGATACAGCTAAAATGTTTAAGGGTTCTGTATGTTTACCATAAGATTACACCATTAGGGCAGCCGATGGGATTTCGGTGTAACGCCCCTAGTGATTTAAAATGGGACCAAAATGGCACACATTTCTGAATGCAACGATCGCCGTTCACGTGACGGAAACTCATGGCAACTCATGGTAGACATACTGTAACTTTAAATATACGGACCCTTCAGCTATGACATATTATTATGCGTTCACGGTAGCCTGCAGTAACACTGAGTCCTCTTAGTTATTAGTTATATTTCCATTGCAATGGGGAAATTATTGCATTTCCTCATATTGATCTAAGGAAGAACATGTAAATATGTGTCACTTACAAACACATAACTGCCTTTGCTTGCCTTAATGTGTAATGGACCCAATATTAGCATACATAATTACTGGCATTATAACAAGACAGGTAATACTTTTAACACTAGGTAATGGTTTAATTATAAATGGTGTTATGCGAGAAGACAGACATGGCTTACGAATGCTGTATGTTAATGTGTAATCTCAGTTTTAGTAAATGCTTACTAAAAGTGGCCTCAGCGCAATTGGTCTGTCTTGCTTATACCACCTAAAGTCGTCGGTCTGATTCCCGAGATTCTAGCACCTAAAACAATAAATCTACTGATGAATGTTTGCAATTTTACATGCATTCTTCATCTGGATTCATAAAGTTACCGCGGTACTCTCACAGTACCCTTAACAAGGAATTTGAAGTTATGCGTGTAACAATAAATCTACTGATGAATGTTTGCAGTTTTACATGCATTCTTCATCTGGATTCATAAAGTTACCGCGGTACTCTCACAGTACCCTTAACAAGGAATTTGAAGTAATGCGTGCTCAATGCATCACAATTCGCACAATCTACTGAATATCAGTCCAATATCCAACGTCCCGAGTGACCGGTTTTCTAGATCACACATGGCAATAAAGTTCAACGAGATAATTCGTTGGCCTTGGCTTCATTCAACAGATCAATTGAGAAGTGCCGCAGCGGCAAGGCGGTTTCGTGTGTCATTTTAATGCTCATGGTATGGGGTGACCTTAGACGCTTTTGAATCACATTTCGGCGTGCAGACTAGACAATTTTATGAAGATAGAAGGCATTTTTAAAGGCTTTCAAGATGAGGTTGACCCGCTCAGTAGCAACTGCATCACTTGTTAATCTCATCTGGACTTCACGGCTGCTTTTACTCAAATGGAATGAGTTTACACAATGAAAAAATCTTTATCTATACTATATTAATATTATAAAGCTGAAGAGTTTGTTTGTTTGGTTGAATGCGCTTATCTCCGTAACTACTGGTCCGATTTGAAAAATTATTTCAGTGTTAGATAGCCCATTTATCTAGGAAGGCTATATACTATACATACCTATATCATTACGCTAAGACCAATACGATCGGAGCACCAATGAAGAGTGTTTCAAAATAGGGGTTTTTCCTTTCATTTTGAAAGCTTCCGCTGCCTGAATGATTAAAGTTTCTCAATAATCATGTATGACAGAATTGTTCCCCTTTAAAAGATCTAAAAAAAAATCTGCGACAGCATGTCTATCTTTTAAGGTTGGCTCACTATAACCTTTTTTATGCTAACCAAATTCGTTCCAAAATATTGCATTATTTGCGAAGTTTTTTTATAAACAGCGTTAGCCCAAAGTAACTATTTCACGCGGACAAAGTCGCGGGCAGAAGCTAGTATGATATATAACTACTGAGTGTAATGAGAAGAAAAGGAAAAGCATAAGGTTCTCCAACAAAAACAAGAAACAACAGTCAATAAATGATGTTGATGATGCAACTGACGATAGTTTGCCTTTTTGTGTGTTCAAGCCTATATTATAGGACATCTATATCTCTCAAGCATAACATTTTAAGTAGGAGAAAGAATTCAGTAATCTTTCTAAACGACAAGTATTGATGAAAAGCCAAATGTCTGATCATTCATCGAAGATAATACAGGTTAATGAACTAACAAAGCTCGGGCATTCTTCATAAGCCATCTGCGATTATCATATCGTAAAAATAGTTGAGTATTGACATGCTGCCAGCATTTCAAAAGATGTGTGTTGTTGAGTTGAGAGTGATTAAACCAACGGAAGGGACATTCTAATGATGAACTTATGGAGCTACTGATCCCTAATGAGTACGTGTCGTATTCCTTCACCAAATATGTAGCTTAGAATGAGTAAAATGAAATGTAGCAGAGAGAAGTAAGTAGGTACTTTTCAAAAGTTTTATCTATCAAAACTAGCTTTTCGCTAGCCACTTCGCCCGCGTTATCTAAACTTCTCCCGTTAAAATATGGCTTATGTTACTTGCTAATAATTTAGCTTATTAATTAACTAGTATGTTGCATTGGTGAAACAACTTACAAAATCGGTCCATCCATTTTGAATTTATTCGTAACAAGTGCTTTTAACGAATAAATTAGCACAAACGTAAAATTCATGTGTCCGAATAATAGCCATGATAGCCGATAGATAGAATAGCTTTCTCCTTAAAAAAATGCTGCCACAGCCCTGTTACTAGTTATACCAATAAACCACAAACCCGATAGTAAAGGACAGTGCCCAAGTTGGCCTATGAACCTACAAACATTTGACATTTGTCATAATCCTGGCCATGATTAAAGACTGATAATTATCTCAGAAGTGTCCTTCTGATTTTTGATATCAAAATTAAAAATACTGAAAAGATTTATCGTCTGAAAACATTTTTTAATACCATTTATGTTGCTTCGTCTGTGCTCTCTGTTGTTTAGCCATCGCAACAATGTTTTAATTTACTTTGACTTGACAAAATAAACCTTGTATATATGTGCAAGAAAATGTAGTTGTGAAATTTATTATCTATAGGCTCTTAAAAATGAGTAACAATACATTACTGTCAATGCGATAGATGTTTAATCAACTTTTTATTTTGAATCAGAGAATCAACATTTTGTGTGAATTGTGGCTCAGCTAGTGGTTCTATGGAACTGGCAGAAGTGGCAGATCAACAAAATATGTGCTTGAAGAACAATAATCCCACTCACGTAAATAAAAATTCGCATTATATTATTAAATATAACCTCAAACTTTTTCAGTTTTCTGATATTTAATGAGTTCTCAGAAGTGTCCGTCCATAAACTACGTTTTGACACTAAAGTGTATGTATTTATGAACCCTAAGAGGTATTTTTCATGACTGTTGGTTCTAAGGCAGCAATGTATGGGCGAATGTACACTATCCTTTACACAAAGCTGAAACCATCCATCAAACGAAACAACTTTTCCGATGCTAAATCTCTCAAAGCTTGACTCTGCCCTGTTGCGTAGTGCACACTACACGCCAGATATTTATACCCAACCGCATGTTCGCAATCTCCGACGTCGTCTATCCATTTAATTAGTCCCGCCCAGATGGTGAGGAATAGTTTATTTATTTATTTATTAGTTCGTCCACCAAAAGTACATAACAAGGGACAACATTAGAGAGCAGAAGTACAGGTTAGCTTATCTCTACAAAAAGATTTTTTCCAGCAGGCCAAGTAACATGATACAACAACAAGTGCGACAAAAGAAGACAGACAGCTGTGCACACAACTAAAAAGAAATAAAAGTAAAAAAAAAACTAAAAAGCTTTTCAGAAAATACAGTCACCTTAAACCTCAAACACTTTATCAATAAATACACTGGACTCTTTAATATAAATAAAAATAAATATAAAGTGTGTAAAAAGGCCCTTAACAAAGCCGAGACCTACGTATTCTACACATCATCAGGACCATTTTTTCTTTTTAGACTATACCTGGGAACTCAATAGTTACCAAGTTATTGAAGGCCAAAGTAAAAAAAAAACTCAAGATTTTGTAAATACAAACTCTATTTATATTAAATAACATTATTGCTTCATTTTTGTCCTAAGAAACATCATCAAAATTGCAAGTATTTCCTAACAAAATTGCTTCAAAACGTTCAACTCGCAATGTACATCGTGCGTACCCCTTTATTATGTGAAATAGCCACGCACAAGAGCGCATGAGCGGTCAATTGCACGCGTTACATTGCGTAGTCCGTTTTTAGCTTGATACCAAAAAAAAATTCGTTTCCCATCAATTTTTTTTGTGACTTGATTAAATGGTCTGATTGCTTAGAAGCCGGCTTCGTTAAGGGTCTTTTTACGCATACTACATATAAATACTTGTGATCAAAATATCTGGGTTCTTACTTAACAGCAAAGTTTCATTGGATCAGCCTTTAAGAAATGTCATGTAAGAACCTTATAACAAAGCAATAAGGTTAAAAAAACAAATGTCGTTAATATTATACTAATTCGGCGAAATTGTTGTAATTAAAAACGCATACATCGAGCCATCACAGCTGGAAGTCAAGCAGCACTTTTGTAGCTGACGTTTTTGTGAGCAACAGTGATACTGATGTGTTGAAACACTTGCAAAGATGAAGACACTCATGAAGATACTACAGTTGCGGTGAAACTGGCAGTTGTGACAGAAATCATTGCTATTTGACGTGGTTGTCCCGGTCATCAGTTTTACTTGTCGTCATTTACTGTATAACCATTTACTCATTCAACCACGGTTTACTGTTCGATGCTTTTGACAGAATTCCTATTGCCTGATTAGATTAAAGTTAATGTTATCCACTTATTTCAGTAGGCTTGTTTCCGAAAGATACGCCGCGGTGAGTTTTAATACTTTTTGATATTATACAATACAGCAATGAACTCATTGGCCGTGAGCGTATTTTTTATTCGAATCTGTGAACAATAAGAGTTTCTTATGATAGGTCTGAAATTTTACCGTGCTAGCCTACAAGTAGAACAATACCCGTCCCATTGCATAAGATGACAATCAAGTAAATTTTAAGAATAATACATAAGTACGATCTCACGACTATAGCCCAAACAGACAGTCAGAGGCATGTTGACGTCATGGTGAACGGAACACTTAGAAGCCTACTTTTCACCAAGTGTGTTAGAACCCAACGTGTTAGGTGGTATGCCTTTGTTTAGGTTTCTTTTTTTTATGTAATAAGGAGCAAACGAGCCGGAAGGTCACCTGATGGAAAGTTATCACCTCCGCCTATGGACAACTGCAACACCAGAGGTGTCACCGATGCGTTGCTTGCCTTTTAAATGGAAATACGCTCTCTCCTTGAAGGCTCCGATGTCATATTCCCTTGGAAATACCGACGCAGGGAGATCATTCCATATCTTGGACCTACGCGGAAGAAATTGACGCGATAAACGTACGGTTGTTGAGCGCCAGCCATCCAGGTGATGAGCATGGAATTTCGACTTATGACGTGTCGTGCGATGATACAATTCAGCGGCAGCTGCAGGTATAATGTCACGCAATTCGTCTGAGCACTCCCCATTGTAAAGACGGTAGAAAACGCAGAGAGATGTAACGTCTTTCCGAAGGGCCAAAGGATATAAGCGGTCGGAAATCACAGGGTCGTTGACAATTCGAGCGGCTCTCCGCTGTATATCGAGAGGATAGAGAAGATACTGAGCTGCTCCAGCCCAAAGATGGCAGCAGTACTCCATGTGAGGCTTCACTTGTGCCTTGTAAAGTTGAAGGCGCTGAGACGGAAAGAAATACTGCTTTGCTTTGTTTAGTACTTCAGTTTTTTTTTGGAGGCCAATTTGGCTTTACCCTCCAGATGACTGCGTAACTGTACATCACTCGAAACGTCAACGCCAAGGATTCCGATGCTAGGCCTGATACTCAAGAGAGTGCTCTCAAACTCAGGACATGCGACAAAAATGTTATTTTGCTCCCATTGTAAGACCTGTTCAAGGGATATGCCTCGATTACAGACACAAGCTCGCGCTTATCGGTGGTTTCCATCACTGAAGAGTTATTCGCAAGTTTAACAATGAACACAAAGATGTTTTTGGCCAGATTTAAACTCGGGCGCACACCCCTAGGCCACGTTGCTCTCAAATTTACGAATGTATTAAAAGTCCCCTGCTATTTTGACGACACAACTTTATCGACAATTCATGTAAACAGTCCAGACTCCGTCGCGTAGTCCCCCACCGTCTAGACAACGAAACGAACAACCTCTCGACGGATTTGACCCCCTATCGATCCGAGTGAGTCATAAAGGTCAAAAGTAGTCTGGTTTTTACTTTTAGGAAAAAATTGTTATTAAATGGTGAAAGTTGGACACGACAATTTTATTATTATTACGTAAAAAAATAGATACCAATAGAAGTTTCTGTATAAAGCATCGAAAATTTATTGATCTGAAAATCGCCCGAAATCTTTGCGATGATATAGATATCAAGAAAGCTAAACTTAGTATTTTATCACCTGAAACAATGCAGTGTGTTTAACGCATAATTGCGTAGAGTAAACTTACAGTACGTACATCATACAAACCTGCCCAGACAGCCATGTGTATTTATCTTTAACCATACTTACACTTATTATCAGACAACATGTTGAAGCTGAATATTTACCATATCATATAATATGAACTTGAAAGAGACCCAAATGCACTATCTTATCAATAGATACATTGAATGGCCATACTGTTTGCCCAAGTTAGAGTAAATATTGCGAATTTCTTCGAAAATACGTTAATCACTACAGATCTTATCAGATTTAGACTTTTATACGTTTCCGTTATTTGAATAAGTTTATGATTACGATGATATGTTTTAGATGAAATTGCGACTATGATTCACTTTTGATCATTTCGACACTTTAGTAAAATTTTACTTACTTTAAACCGTCTGTTTTCAAACTGTATTTAATAACACGATAAAATTAATTGTATCTGCTCGAGTAGCAACTGGATAAGGTCCTATAATAAATACGACGAAAAATATGGCTTATTACTACACAAATAACAAAAGCCTAGTTGATTGTCTTTATTGGACTGAACAAGGGCTTTCGATAACGTAACAAGGATATGAAATACAATTAACTAATGGTTCCATTTAGTAATCGCAGTAATTATTTTTATGACCCCTAGACGCGTAAGCTAATGTGAAAACTGTCATATACCACGCCTTCGCACGGGGGTACTGAAAGGTAGTCTCTTAGGGCCTATGCTTTATGGCTGCTAGCAGTTAAATTACTTAATTTTAGCTATAGGAATTTTCACCAAAATGCTATGCTAATGCTATATCTTGTGAAAAATATCTTAAATAACAAATATTTTTCACGTTGATATCATAAAGTGTGCCTAGTCTTTCTAATGTGGATGGCTCTACATAAATGGAAAAAACACGGTCGGAAAATCAATATAAACTTCCCGGCAAATCTATTTTTGTACGCTTTTAATAAAATTAATTGGTTACTAATTGAAGATTTTATCTCGTCCTTTCTCAAAGTCTCCTACTTGGTTTTTAAACCGATTTCAAAAAAGGCGGAGGTTCTCAATTTATCGGAATATTTTTTGAGGAATTATACCTTCTTCTTTAATTTTCTTGCCCAGAAATACGAGGTGCATTCAATAAGTACCTAGCCTCATCGCCAGAGGGCGCTGTAGTTTCAAAAGAGTTTTACCACAGTGTAGCACATTCTTTTTTAATTCTTTTTTCAAATTTTCATTCCAATCCCTTCATTTGTTTTAATTTGACAACTTATGGAAGAGAACGTGTCGATCGGTTTTACAAAAATGGAAAAAGAGCAATATCGTTCGGTGATTCGATTCCTATTTTTGGAAGGGAAAACGCGCATCGAAATCAAAGAGCGCTTGGATGCTGTGTACGGTGACTCTTCTCCATCGATAGCCACCGTCAAGAATTGGTTCAAAGAGTTTGCACGTGGCCGTACGTCGGTTTTTGATGAACCACGTCCAGGTGCACCGAAAACAGCTGCTACGGAGGAAAACATTAAAAAAATCCATGATCTCGTATTGGCAGATCGCCGATTGAAGGTTCGGGAGCTAGCTGAGACTGTAGCCATTTCAGAAGGAACAGTGCATCATATTCTTCACGAGGAACTCGGCATGAGAAAGCTGTCGGCGCGATGGGTGTCGCGTTTAGTCACACCGGAAAACAAGCGCAACCGTGAGACCACATCGGAGACGTGTTTGGCGCTGTTCAAGCGGAATCCAGCGGAGTTTTTGCGTCGTTTTGTGACCGTCGATGAAACCTGGATCCACTGGTACACACCAGAGACCAAGGAGCAATCAAAACAATGGATCCAGACCGGGGAACGTGCTCCAAAGAAGGCGAAAACTGTAAAATCGGCCGGAAAAGTTATGGCCACCGTTTTCTGGGATTCACAAGGTGTGATCTACATCGATTACCTCGAGAAGGGTAAAACAATTACAGGGCTTTACTATGCCGATTTATTGGGCCGATTCGACGCCGAATTAAAGAAAAAACGACCCCATCTGGCGAAGAAAAAAGTGCTGTTTCACCACGACAACGCACCGGTTCACACGTCTGCCGTTGCCATGGCCAAATTGGTCGAATTACGCTACGAATTGCTGCCCCATCCACCGTATTCTCCAGATTTGGCCCCTTGTGACTTCTTTCTGTTTCCTAATATGAAAAAATCACTCGCCGGGAATAGATATGGATCAAATGAGGAGGTCATCGCCGCCACGGAGGCCTATTTTGCAGAGTTTGACAAAAACTATTTTTCGGTCGGGTTAAAAAAGTTGGAGCATCGCTGGGCTAAGTGTATCGAACTAAAAGGAGACTATGTTGAAAAATAAATTGCCACTATTCCAAACTTTTCGTTTACTTTTTGTAGGCTAAGTATTTATTGAATGACCCTCGTAATTAGGCACGTGTGCGTTGCATGTTGCCAAATCTGGTTTACTTGTATTCGCAGTAATAGGAAAATTGTGCTTAAATATTAAAAATTAGTATTATAGCTTCCCTAACGTTTATATGATTATCAAGCTCACTACTACAAACCTTATCGCCCGTACAGTCAGCTAACAGCGTAACATAGCTTTAGAAAAATGAGCTTTATTGCATTAGTATAATCCTTTAAAGTGGTAAGTACTATTAAGGTGTTACGGTTGAGGTGCCTGGTTGGGGTCGATTGTATGTATACTATTCTCCGCGGTCTTCCGCCACAAATTTATGTGTCCCTACATGTGTATATTGTATATGTATGTGTACTGACCACTACTTGTAATGGGGTTCGTTATCAGTCGTTATTCAGTCAATAGTTTCAGTTATGAACGAACGGACAGTTTTCAGTTGGCTTGAGCTTTTATAACGTGTTGTAGTGAATTTTGGGTGATTTTTTAATGTAAACGAGTTTTTTTTATGGTGGAACTTTTATTTAGAGTTCAGTTCTATTTGCCGTTTTTAGATAGATATAACAAATTGCTTGATGTTTAGTCATCTTGAAGTTAACAGGAAGCATAAATTCAAAAAAACACAGGCTTTTCTAAATAAATGGTGTAATGTGTGTATGAGTTGAATGTCTATTTCCCGGGAATCTAAAAAGATTCCAAATATAATTAAGGCGGTTAAAGTTGCAGTTACGTCAAAATCGATTTATTTAAATTTAGTTCAAGGTCTCTCAAGTAATATACCGTCTGTCTGTCTTAGTAAACGCAATTGAGAGAGATTGAGAATTTAACGATTTATAGAACAATTACACATCATAGCTTTGAGATTAAATTGTCTTTTAGAAATTGGTGCATTTGACAAATACTTATATGCAAATTAAATGTAAAATGAATTCCTCGTCAGTAATATCAAAGGTTATTCATCACAATATACCTTAGTTTAAACAATGATTCTAACTAGAACGTAGTCCTTGGACCAAATATTGACTAAAACTCATTAACAACATCATTTAATTGCGTTTAAACAAAACAGCGTTTCAAGACGGACAATTCAGTACTAGTGTTCAAACCAGTTCAGAAAAATGCCAAAAGAAATACAAGAAGACGAGTTTTTGAAGTGGAAGAAAGAAGACGTGGGACCAATAAAGACGTTTTATTCAACAGCCAATGTATCGAATACTATAGAAACATGGAAAAGAAAATCTGTTTCCATAATCTCGCCAAAATCTGGACGGATATTGAGAAAAACGAAAAACAAACCAGATGACAAGAAAAAACCTGAACAGAAAGATCTCGGCTTCTTCTCAAGACTGTTTGAAGACTTCAAAAAGGCAAGAGTGTCAGATTTTGAATACCAGCAGTCTAAAGTTAGAGAAAATAGTTCTTATAAACCTTTCTGGGCTACGAAAGTAGTCGGTGCTAAGGATAAAACAGAAGTTTTTAAAGAGGAACCAAAATTGAAGGCTATTAATCTGAATGAAAACAGCAATGCAGCGGTGAACAGAAATTTGGTGTTTCAAAAGGCTATTCGCCAGTCTCCTAAAGTGACGTTGACGAAGAATGTTCAAGAGACACCGCCGAAGACTCCGGTCAACAAGAGACTGTCGAGGGTCCATCTTCACACTGTGTACAAACTGAGGACGCCTCTGAACTACCATGGGAGTAAAATGTACATGCCCACTGGCGAACGGTTGTTTTGGGTTCGTTATTTATATTAAAACTATTATATTTGATATAATTTTAACAGTCTTACAAACTGAGGGTCGACGATCGAGAGGGTGTTTTATTTAGAAATACAGGAGAGATAAATAAAATGTTTATTTATTTTATTTTTATTTAGGAAACAAACAATTTTATTCCACCTTAAGATTACTTAAAAAAATAACACTAGAATCAGTTAAGTTTCCACTGATGTTGAACTGATTCTAATATTTCAACTCACAGCTGTGTAGTAATTAAGTATTATCCCAATCTAAAACGGATGCAACATTATTGTACTAGGTATTGTTAACATAATAAATAATGTAACCCAAGAACATCACAATGCTGCACTGGAAAGGATAAAATAATGGTTTATTTACCTTATTTATTTGTGTTTGTTTTGCGAGCACTTTTTATTTTATCAAACCTTGTCGTTAGATAACTAATGAACGAATGAACTAATCCCCTCTATTATACACGTCTAAATACCTATCTGAATATGGAAATAGCTAGAGACTTAAAATAAAAAAACGGAGTTTTTTTATGATGTTGAGTAAAAACAGAACATACAAGGGAAGAATGTAATGCTTAATTAACGAGGGTGAATCTTGTGAAAGCTCAGTATTATTCTAATCGCAGTCGTCTCAGTTGAAATTCCAGGTAGGGCTGTCTGTTTTATATTTTCTGGATCAAAGCCCACCAACTAAGGTTTTTGATCACCAACACGCATTGGGTAAGCTACAAGAAGACGAGGTCTTGAAGTGGAAGAAAGAAGACTTGGGACCTGTAAAGACATTTTATTCAACAGCCAATGTATCGCATTCTACAGAGACATGGAAATGAAAATCTGTTTCAAATCTCGCCAAAATTTTTGATCTTATGGAAAAAGCCCAGCGATTGTAACGATCTCTTTATTATAATATTGGCTCCTGCCTGGCCTATGACTGCATAACAGACTAAATATTAACCCCCTTATTCATAAAAGATAATGCTTTATAAGACTTTTTTTACTATGGTAAAGTTGCCTTGAAGCATTGTTTAAGTTTTTATGAATAATAGGGAAATTCGTTAACTTTTTCTTACTAACCAATCATTATATTTTCCTCAGCTCGGTGAGACTCGTCCGTCATCTTTCGGGCCAGCCACTTACCAGGACTTCAAGGACATCCGTTCGCGATGCCTGGCCGAGGGACGGCTGTTTGAGGACCCGGAGTTCCCTGCTATCGACCGCAGTCTGTACTACAAAGAGAGGCTGGACAGGCCTATTACTTGGCTGAGGCCTGGGGTAAGTGCACAGTCATTTAAATATTACTTTGTGTGTCGAATTTATTTTTTAATTTTGTATTATTATTTGAACTGTGCCACGGAACAACTAATTATACTTGCATATTAGGAACTTTTCGTGTGGACTTAGCTCATACAAGCAATGCTTAGTGCAAAGTCCACTAGTCATATAAGCCTAATTTTTTTTTTATAATTTCATCATGGGATAGTCAAAGGCAAGTTAGGTGTTGCCGTCAAGGAGAAATAACACTCAGAAGCCCACTTTTTAGGAAGCATATGAAAATCTAACATGGAAGGTGGTGAGCTTTCCGCCTTGCCTTATCCGGGTTGGTTTTATCAGTGTTTTCCATCCCTGGGAATTTATCAATGAGCACAAAGGTTCTGGCCAGATTTGAACTCGAGACTACACAGTTTTTTGAGCTGGAGGCTTATCCCCTAAGCCACGACGCCTGAAACGCCTTTGTTTAAAAATATTATACTAGCGTACCTACTTACTTTGACTGGCCTGTTAGTGTAAAAAGCGATCCTGCCTTTATCACTGGAGGTCGTGGGTTTGAGCCCCACCCATGACAAACATTTATGTGACGAACGTTTGTCTCTGTTGTGTGTATGTATTTAGAAAAATATTAAAGTATGTTTATCAGTCTCTGATACCCATAGTAAACCTCTGCTTAGTTTGGCTCAGATGATCGTATGTAATTCGTTCCAGATATTCATTTAACTCCCTGTTTTCCTCCACAGGAAATAGCCGACAACCCCCAACTGTTCGTGGAAGGCTACAGCCGCTTCGACGTGCAGCAGGGCGAGCTCGGCGACTGCTGGCTCCTCGCCGCCGTCGCCAACCTCACGCTCTACAGGAAGCTGTTCTTCCAGGTCGTGCCGGACGACCAGAGCTTTGATGAGGAGTATGCTGGGGTGTTCCACTTCCGGTAAAAGTTGTCTTCTTCTTCTTCTTCTTCTTCTCGAGTCAATGGCAAATATAATATATTGATCTAATTTATTTTAAACGGACCCCGCCCAGAACCCAGCGACTTTAAGCGCAGCGGCATTCGCCATGTGCAGGTCTTCCATTGTGCAGGTGGTTGGGCACTGTGGGCACTCGAGCATATGAGCCATAGTTTGAGGTGACCAACCACAGTCACACTCCTGATCTGCTTCATCAATAAACCCCCATTTGGCCATGTTGTCCTTGCTACGGCCAACCTGGGAACGAAGGCGGGTAAAAGTTGTTAATCATATTGAGCACAAATCGAAAGGAGAAATTATCGTGGTATAAACTTTTGTACTGATTATGGCCTGATTCTGAAACGACGCTCAAGCGCACTTTGAACTGTGATTACCTGATCTACTCTTGAGTTTAGAATCTGTTCTTGAGTACGTTGCTTAATCTAAAACGAATTTCAAACGGGTCTCAGTTGAATTGAGTTTCAAACAAGATTTGAGTAGTTTTGTTTTTTCTTTTTGTCTATGAATCAGGCTTGTTTTCGTTTACAATAATTCATATTAACATGCTGATACTATGTGTTTATTGTAAAAATTAAACCAATACACAATTGATTTGCACCAAAAAAAGGTTTAATTAGCCTTTCAAAACTTAACTTGTTCATGTAATGTAATTACACTGAAACTATTTCAATTTCAGTTTTATCTTTTTAATTGTTAATTTATGCTATTAACTGTAACGGAACGTAAAATAATTGTAATTTGACAAGGAAGGCACTCGATATAATCTGTCCTCGGTGTGTATGTGTGTGTGGTTTACTACCTATACCTACCTCTACAATATAGATTTGCATACCCACTTCGATTTTTTATAGGTACCGAATTTCTTTCTAATAATGGTTAATAAAAAATTGTAGTTAATCCAGGAATGAGAAAATGAAATTATCTTTATTTATTGAGGTCGTCAAAAATAGCTAAGGATCTTTCCTTGAATGAATCCATCGTTTTTGAGAAGCAATTAAATCTATTCAAGCGTGGTCAGGAGGTCACTTGCGTGATCACAGATCAAATCTCTACTTGAGCGCAATTTGCACCTGAGTGACGCTTGGAATAAATCTAAACTGTGATCAATTACACTGTACTCAGGGGCTATGCTTTCCCAAGATTGTCAGTATTTGATCGACTTTGTTTGAAGATAACAGATATTTTCAACCGACTTCAAAAAAAGGAGGAGGTTCTCAATTCGACTATGTTTTTGATTTATTTATTTTTTATGTTTGTTACCTCATAACTTTCGACTGGGTGAACCGATTTTGATCATTCTTTTTTTATTTGAAAGCTGGTGCTTCCCGAATGGTCCCATTTTAATTTGGTCTAGTTCTGACAATGGCATCCATGAGAAAACCATATAAGTCTTAAATCTAGATAGACAAAATGCGCGACAAATGGACGACAAATGGACGAATAACTTAATATTACGCCAACCGATTTTGATAATTCATTATTTATTTGAAAGCTGATGGTGCCCTTGTGGTCCCATTTTAATTTGGTCCAGTTCTGACAGTGGCATCCTTGGGAAATCCATATAAGTCTTAAATCTAGATAGACAAAATGCGCGACAAATGGACGGGTAACTCAATATTACGCCAACCGATTTTGATAATTCTTTTTTTATTTGAAAGCTGATGCTGCCCTTGTGGTCCCATTTTATTTTGGTCAAGTTCTGACAGTAGCATCCATGGGAAATCCATATAAGTCTTAAATCTAGATATGCGCGACAAATGGACGAATAACTCATTATCACGGTAACCGATTTCGATGCTTCTTTTTTTATTGGAAAGGGTATACTTCAAGGGTAGTTTGATGAGTGTTAGGGACTGACTATGGGATCCATGACAAAGTAACGGAACTCTTCAATTCTTAGGAGCAATTGGACGATACTTTTTCGATGTATGAAATAAATAAGAACTATTCACTGAAAATCAAGAAATAAACAAAAATTTTAACAATTAAAAACCAACTCTAAAAAAACTATTCCAAAACAAAGCACTAAAAAGTAAAGAAATAATTGCGTATTCTTTTAAAACTTATACGATAATATAATGTAGGTACAATTATTGTTATTTTTGGAGTCGGTGTCAGCCAAGGAAACACTACAATATACCTATTTCTTACATATCACGTTTACGTATGTACGAGTATGTAGGTAGTTACAAACCTACATTGGCTGACACCGACTCCAACAATAACAATAATTGTACCTACATTATATTAACGTATAAGTTTTAGAAGAATACGCAATTATTTCTTTACTTTTTAGTGCTTTGTTTTGGAATAGTTTTTTTTGAAATGTAAAAATTTTTGTTTATTTCTTGATTTTCAGTGAATAGTTCTAATTTATTTTATACATCGAAAAAGTATCGTCCAATTGCTCCTAAGAATTGAAGAGTTCCGTTACTTTGTTTGTTACGAGGCCACTTGCAAAAAAATAGAACACGCTTCTAATCGCTTTACTACGCAGGTTACTAATCACTTACACTAATCTATCGGTGTCCACACGAGTTTTCTACTAACACTAAGCACCTGCACTAACTACTAAGCAAAGTGAAAACCGGCCTTCAGTCTCATTTTTTTAATCGGCGCGACTTTAATTCAATTCAGTTCAATACGTTTATTTGCTTTGCTATTTTATTTGCTATGTTACAGTTGGATGGAAGTTGTGGTGGTTTCCAGTACATCATGTTTCCCATTTGGGCGTAACAACAAAAACATGGAGATATAAAAGACAAAATGATATGAGCGTGAGATGAATAACAAGTTTTAAGAAGTGAGGTTCGAATCGGAGAAAAATTCGTTGACACTACTGTGCCTCTCGTAAGGCACCTTTGTTTTAATTATTTGTTGTACATTTGTTCTTATTGCACTTTGTCACCTAAAGGAACCGCTACTCGGCTCGGCCCTATAGGGATACTAAAATATATTGTAAAAAAACATTATTTGGAAAAAAGTAACTGCTGAGTTCCTTACTGCGACTTCTCAGTCAAGAAGCAACACCTTTCCGACTCCGGGGGTAGATTCAAATTATATTTTTGTCTTGTATTGTATATTTAATATGTTCAAAGTGTTATTGTATTGTTCACTATTAGAAAGTACTCATATTATATGATCAATTTGAATAAATTTTCCGAAGCTTCTTTCTAAGTCTTTTTTAGGCGCTAGGCACCTTTGCTCATGCGATGACAATGAACTAACATGAAAAGAAAATGATGAGGGTGAGGTTATCAGGTGGAAGTCGTGGGTTCGAATCCTGCCTGATTTCTTCAAGGTCCGAAATTCTTTTTTTTCTAGTTTTTTATCCTTCGTTATCAGGTGTAGTTTTCATGCGTGGATTCTTCTAACGTCTTATAATGCTTGTTCCAGTTTCTGGCAGTACGGACGCTGGGTGGACGTGGTCATCGACGACCGGCTGCCCACGTACCGCGGAAAACTGGTGTTCCTCCACTCTTCAGAGAACAATGAGTTCTGGAGCGCACTGCTGGAGAAGGCTTATGCCAAGTGAGTTTGGCCTTGAAGAGTTTTTGTGAACTAGATATATTTGTGTATTGATGTTTGGGGATTTATATGTGTCTATGAACAAATTCTGTTAGTACATTTATTTTCTACAGTGATTTAAAACTAAACTCTGTTACATACAGAAAAGTGCAATAAGTCAATATTGCTGACTAAAGAAAAGTGCATCATTATAAGATAGCTACTTGACTACACTACTCCTATGCCAGAAAAAAAATAATTAAGTAGGTATCTAGTTCAATTTAATAATTTTCACATATATACTAATATCATAATGAGGAAAGATTTGATTGTTTGTTTTTTTATATTGAATAGGCTCCGAAACTACTGGACCGATTTAAAAAAATCTTTCACCAATATGAAGCTACATTGTCAGGGAGTGACATAGGCTATATTTTATTATAATTGAACAAAACAACTACTACGGCAAGCGAGAAAGATGCTGGATAGTACCTTCGTTAATAAATGAGTTGCCCTGCGAACTCCATAAAACCGCTGTAAGTAAAAAGCACCTAAAAGCTACACTGAGAAAACACTATTTGTCATTGTGTCCATAGTAACCTGATAAAAATGTCCATTTATGTAGTAATCTGATAAGAAAAATGCTGTAATACCTAATTTAGCTCTGTGTTACACATCACTGTGAACTTAGAATAAATACACATAGAAGGCCAGTCGGGGCACCGATATGAACTTACCGATGTCAATTTCTCGAGGTGGGAGCTTCTTCAAAATGTTTATTTGTGCAGTAAATGGTCTAAACAACATAACAGAGAAGCACAAGGAGTATTCATACATGTGCAATACTGAAAATTGTGATTACATGTCTATAGAGTTGGTATTTTGATAGCTCATTTTGGCATCACAAATGGCGCGCCTTTTTATAAATGTATAACTATCCTTCTAGGTGTAAGTATTCTAAGACTGTGAAAATAATAGCGAATGTGACGAGTGTGTGTCTCTCTCCCTAGATAAGTTTGTGTGTGTGTGTGTGTGTGTGTGTGTGTGTGTGTGTATGTATGCGCGTATATGTGTGTGCGTGTGTGTACAGGTGTGTGTGTACGTGTGTGTGTGTTTGTGTAGGTAGGTGGATGGGTAGATGTAAATCCACGAGAACTACTGCCGACAAACTGTTTTTCAGTTTGGCAGATGTTGTGAAAATAAATAAGTGTTGTTATATGGAAAACAAATTAAAAAAAAAAAAATCAGTGAAAAATAATAGTATATGTAAATCAAGTCGGAGAAACGCGGGCGAGATGTGCTGCTTTACCGACGCCGCGACGTGCAATCAAACTTTTGACAGAACGAAGTCTGTCGAGGCAGCTAGTGTAACATATAATTCTTTGGACTGTTGATTTTGGCATCACAATTCGAGCCCTTTTAGTTTTAATTCTAAGGCAAATTACCTAAATTAAACTAAATAGTCTAATTGTGCTATACTTGACAAAGAAATCTTTCTTAGACTCCACGGCTCCTACGAGGCCCTCAAAGGCGGTTCCACCTGCGAAGCTATGGAGGACTTCACCGGCGGAGTCACGGAGATGTACGACATACAAGAACTGCCTCCCAACTTCTACACCATTCTGCTGAAGGCCTATGAGAGGAACTCGCTCATGGGCTGCAGTATTGAGGTGAGAACATGTTACAAGTGGAACGAAACGAACAGTAATAAGGTTGAATATCATTATATACCATCTTCCTGATTCCTTCCAATGCAGTATTGAGGTAAGAACATGTTACAAATGATCAGAACAACAGTCTAAATCAGAACTAAACTTGTCTAATGCATTCAAGAAAAATATTTGCGTGCGATTTGAGTTTCGCCACAAAAGATCTTCTACTACCAGTTTTTGTGACGTCAAGTCACGTGATCTAAAACTATTGACATTTCTATGTTTTTATATTAAAATGCTTTCGACAGTATGTGTCTTTTACTATGTTGAAATGATTTAAATGTATATATAATGATAAATAATGTATAATGATATTATACAAAAAAAACGATGCAAACCTATTGAGCATTGACTCGTTTTTTTTTACATTTTTTTCATTGAAGCTTGAGCCCTAACCGTTTTTTTTCCTTCACCTTTCCGTTTTTTTACTTTAATAAGACATTTTCCCCTCCAGCCAGACCCAAACGTCCTCGAGGCGGAAACCCCAGTGGGCCTCATCAGGGGTCACGCGTACTCAGTGACGAGGGTCAAATACGTGGACATCGAGACCCCGGGGCGCGCGGGGAAGATCCCGCTGCTGAGGCTGCGGAACCCTTGGGGCAATGAGGCCGAGTGGAACGGGCCCTGGAGCGATAAGTGAGTGTTAAATACTATTGGGAGCAAACCAGTTTTTCGAAAAACTGGTAAAAATGGTTTTGATTAGCAACTTTAAGATTTAAACCGGGTTTTCCTGTGGTCTCTACATAAGTGGTTTTACAGTTTTTACCTAGCACCAAAACCGGTTCTCTAATAAACTTGTGCCAAGCCAAGTGCCAAGAGTCAAATACGGAGGGCGCGGGGAAGGTTTTATGTTCAATTATGTTGTAATTTTTTAGTCTTTGTTTATTTTCTATGAATTTGTTTTATTTTACACCAGTTTTTTGTAAACTGGTGTAAATAACTGGTGAGGATAATTAATGACATTCCACTATCTTCTTTTGGATTACTAATGTAATTTTATTTTTTTGTCGATCTAAATGTGGAAATCCTATTTAGACTTCTTGTGTAATCTATTGGTAATATATTTCAAATTAGTAAATTTTACTCAAAATTGAGGGCTCATCGTGAATGTTCCTTTCAGATCACCCGAATGGCGATTCATCCCTGAATCAGAAAAAGAGGAACTTGGCTTGAACTTCGATGACGACGGTGAATTCTGGATGGCATTCAAGGACTTCTGCCAGCATTTTGATAGGTAAGTTTGTTTAAGGTAAAAATAGGGTGCTCAATGCTCATCAACATAAGTGTCGGTATTATTTGAAGTATGGTTTGGTGTTATACTGGTTATTTTTTTGTATTTTAATCAATATTAATAGAGCTAATTCGATATCGCTCTGTCCACAACAATTTTGATCGGCACAGTACCGTCTTCACCGAAAGTCGCTAACGAATTCGGTACCTTGTTTAAGTTTTCATAGATAGAAGTATAGCTAAAAGCTAGAGTTGCAAAAATCATTTAAACGTTTTCAACCGTTTGTTTTTCAGACGTTATTTTTTCATTTAATACGTTTAAAACTACAATTCGATTTTTGATGTTGGTTTAAAATGAATAATATAGTTTTTTTCCTATTGAAAATCACTGAGACTAAATTGAAATTAGGTTAAACTATTATAAACCTAATTAAGTATAAACAAGATATTTTCTGGTTTTAGAAGGTTAACTCACTACTATAGTAAAGACAGATTTGCGCCCACAACAATGTTAAACTACTCATGTTGCTGACTGAACCAATATTAATGTATTTCGCAAATAATGTTCAAAAATGTAATAATATTGTTTATTTTCTAGAGTGGAGATCTGTAACTTGAATCCCGACTCGTTGGACCCGGAGGAATGCCCCGAGGGCTGCACCAAGAAGTGGGAGATGTCTGTCTTTGAAGGAGAATGGGTTAGAGGTAATAACTATTCATATCTTACTGTATTACTAATAATATAAATGCGAAAGTTTGTGAGGATGTATGTATGTATATTTGATACTGTTTCACGCTAAAACTACTGAAGCGATTTAGATGGAACTTTACAGTTATACGGCTTATACATCAGAATAACACATAGGTGATTTGACGCGTACACGCGGGCGAAGCCGCGGGCGAAAAGCTAGTATACTAATAATTTATTATATACGGATATTTACGGATTAGTAAAATTATTTGTCTTTTAAGTTCAACATAGGAGGTCCTGCACTTTTGTTCAAGACCGATAAACATAGGGTAAATATTTTTATAAATTTACGTTAGTAAAAACCGCAATGACCAATATTATATAATTTCGCACATTTATAGATTTCATTGGTTTTTCTTCCCAATATTAAATTTTTATTCATAAATTTAAAAATACAATTGTGGGTCACAAATATTTGTCCCAGTCGGGCGTCGAACCCAAGACCAACGGGCCATTCAATTGATTTATCCTCTTTCAGGCGTTACCGCGGGTGGCTGTAGGAACTACCTGGAAAGTTTCTGGAAGAACCCGCAGTACACGATCACTTTGAAGGATGTGGATGAAGGTGATGAGGAGAACAAGTGTACTGTGAGTATTCACCTATTTACGGGATTTATTGTATTTTTTTTAAGTTCATTGATAATTTGCTGTTAGCTGCTATGAAAACTCAAAAAAGTTACGGAAGTGGTAAGCTAATTGGACGTAAAGGTAAATATTAAAACAAAAAGAAGATTAATACAATAGTATGCAAGTATTTTTTTGTTGAGGTGTTATCGAAAGACCTCTCAAAATTTGGTAAAAAATGTATTATGAAAACACCAAACTCCCGGTGATGTAACAATTCGAAAAATATGTTTTTTTGGAATAACGCCCAAAACGCTCCCTACAAACTTTCGCTAGCTTGTGACGTCACATGCTATCTATTTCTTTGCGTTCTGCAAATCATTTGTTCGGCAGCTACATTCGATTGTGTTCATGAATATGGTTTCTAAGCAAAAGTTGCTATACATTGTGTAGATTTTCGAATGGTATACTTCTTTTTATATTTTACACTTTCAAAAATTTACTTACCCAAGTTTGAACGGCCATAAAATGAATTGTACGTAAATAAACAACTAAAAGTTATTATAAGGCTCTTTCTTTAATGTATTGTTAATGATATTGAATTATTTTTAGAATCCGATGATGACAAATACCCTATTACTTCAGTTTTCCAATCATATAATCTTTTTTCCAGATAATCGTAGCCCTGATGCAAAAGAACCGCCGCTCGCAACGGCACCAAGGCCTCGAATGCCTCACTATAGGCTTCGCCGTGTACAAGCTTCCGGACTACGGGCATGTTCCGAAGCCTTTGGACGTGAACTTCTTCAAGTACAACGCTTCTATTGGGAGATCGCAGGCGTTTATCAACCTTAGGGAGGTCAGCGCCAGGTAAATTAAATATCAACTTGGTTTATGTTTTAGATTTATTATCAAGTGTCATTATAGGTCAGGAAAGTCTCCCTAAAAGTGTGAAAAAGTCCATTACATCAATAAATTATCAAACAAAAAATTTCAATTACGAATAACATTCAAATTAACAATAAAATTAAAATTACCAATAACATTCAAAATACCGAGACATTTAAATCATGTAGCGTTCATGTCATTCATGACACTTAATATCTTCAACATAACTCAAAATAACCGATAAATAAATTTAAAATTACTATCTTAAGATAAAAATTGCCAATAACATTTAAATGATTAATTAAAATGACAAAATTAGAAAAAGGGGAAGTGTGGATGGTAGTGTTAGATAGTACTACAAAACAAACTGTCCAAATTAAAGTAGAGCACCCTTCATTGTTCGATAGTGCTACTGAAATTCAGAATCGTAACTCAAAGGCCTAGAATGCCTCACTAGAAGCTTCGTGCATTACATTAGTAAATAATAGTAAATGAGATGCACTTACGCAACACAACACAACTGCCAGGTATGTACGCGAAAACACTTTGACCAAAAATATGGACTTAACTCGAAAGTTGAGCACCGTTCAAAGTTTAAGAGATTAAGCCAATGTTCAATAACGTTAATATCTTGAATTTGACTAAAATTTGTCTACAGAGTAGTGAAAATATATGTGAAGTCGATAGATATTTTGATAATTTTTTGGATACTCATTGTCTTTTTCAGTTTGAAAAAAAAATTGACAGTGTTGTAACGCTATTACAGCTACTGAACTGTGTTGTCTCTTTTATTTTTAACACAATCTACCACGAGAGTATTAATATTTGCTATACTAGTATAAATATATTAATGTTTTTTTGTTACAACAAGTATCAAGTCTTTCCGATCCGTCACAATCTATTCTGAACCTTACGTTCTTTGTCCAAAGGTTCAAATTCGACCCGGGCCACTACGTCATAGTTCCGTCCACGTTCGAGCCCAATGAAGAAGGCGAATTCTTGCTACGTGTGTTCTCTGAAAAGGATAACAATATGGCGTAAGTGTTTATTTATATTTAAGGTACCATCAACATTTTGTTTACTTAGTATGGTTGGGGAAAAAGTATTTTCGCATATAGTATAAAAAATAAATTTAATGAAATTTCAGAAATAAAATAAGATCTGGTGAAACTAGTTTGTAAAAAAAAATGCGAGAATATTGATCCCCAGATTATTAATTTATTGTCGACTTATATTTCAAGAAATAAATTATTGCTTTTTTGTTTTTAGTGAAAATGACGAAGATATCGGAATGGGCGATGTTGATGACCGAGTAAGTTACCACAAACATTAAATAATTAAATTAATCATTCTTAATCTGGACTTTATAGCATTTTAAAACATTTCTGTAAGAAATAGTGATCAAGAAAGAGACAAGTTAATTTTAGCCTCTGTGGTGGTACACGAAACACTCATATGCCATTAATGTATTAAAGCCTCTGTTAACGAAGTTCCATAAACAGTTTCAATTTTCTATTCTACTAATATTATAAAAGTGAAGGTACCGATGTTTGGATATTTGTAAGTTTGTTCCTTGATAACGTCTAAATCGTCAGCTACATTTTAGTCCAATGAATGTATATTTTATGCTTTACCTATTGAGATAACTCTCTGAAGTGCCATAAAAAGGCCAATAATACCATAACTATATGGTGTTACTTGCCTGTTTTCATAAGTGCTGATTCTCTCAAAGGGATTAAATTGTAAAAAAGCATCGCAATCGAATAATAACACTTGCGAACACAAAATGGTAAAACCAGTGGTCAGTTTACGCGAACGGGCTCGCGGGCAGAAGCTAGATAAAAGTATATTTTATATCGAGGGACTAAACGAAGCCATGATATACCAGTGTTGGTTTGACTCCTGAGCGTGCGAGGGAGTCAATGAAACCGAGGGTATATTAAATTGGCGTTTAGTCTCGAGTTGCAAACTGTACTTTTCACTTTGAGTGCGAGAAAAATAGTCAATTTAGCACAAAAACATTTATAACCGAACAAATTTACACTCGACCAGAGTTCTGAAATTTTCGCGGTCAGTCTGTTTTTCTGAACTGAACCAGTCACAGATTAACAATTTAAAACACATGGCGCCACCTTCTTTGCGGACAAACTATGGAACTAAAACTCTCAACATTTTCGCAATGAAAATGGTCCACACTCCACAGATAATAGTATATTTTTACTGGCTGTTTGAGTTTGTCTTATGTCACATGAAGGAAATTAAAAAAACTAATTACTTTTTACTCCATAGAGACTAAAGTGATCACTTTAGTCCCGCTTCGTAGGGCAATATTGGCGTACTTTTAGAGCATGAGAAGTGAAAAATATATTTTTGTACTCATTTCGAGACTTAGCATAGGTGCTGTTGGAGAACATGATTCAAATTATTTTTGATTTTGCGTAACCAACAACAAATAAATCATTCAGGTAAAAGAAGTAGCCCCGAACCCAGAACCCGCCGACCCAGTGCGCGATTTCTTCACTCGTTTAGCCGGCGCCGACGGAGAAGTTGACTGGCAAGAACTGAAGGAGATTCTCGACTACGCTATGAGAGAAGGTATGTTACACCACTGAATTATATATAATAAAATATCATCTTTAGTTTGGTAGCGGAACAGGAAATATTCCGTACGATGACCCCTAAAAATGTTCAAATGGGTACACAGTTTGGTAGCAAAAGAAATGATTTACAGCAACAGTAGAAATGCGGAGAGTATTTCTTATTATTTTGTTCAAAATATAATCCTATAGTTTTTCTTGAATATAGTTGGGACTGTAGGGTCAATGTACGCAGATTTTCCTGCTTCGCTACCGCATTTTTACTGTTAATATCCGGAAAACCATTTAGGTAGCTAATATAAAAGATTTTTAATAGCAGCATCTAAAGTAAATGACCTTATCAAGAAGCGCAATTACTCAGAATCTCGTATTAAAATATTTGTAAGAGTTAGTACAGACGCAATTCGTCGGTCACACGTAAGTGTCTACACTATAGTAATAGGTATAATTTTATACCATTGCCCCAGAGTATTTTTCGAAGGATAATATCCACCGTAACATCCTAAGTTACGCTAGTTTTGCGATTTTTAGTACCTCCTAATCTTTATATAATTAATATTTATTTGAAATGTGTTTTACTAAAGTTTTATTAATATAATTTTGTGTCCCTACCTAAATAATAATAATATATGGTTTTTACTCATAAAATCTTGTATTAATCCATGCAGAGGTTTTCCTAATACAAATATGTAAAATGTTAAAAAGCGAACAAGACATATTTTTTTTCGTTTGTTTTACAGAAGATTGGTTAGACGGCAAGTAATACCTACTTAAAAATCGTATAATTTCGTATTAGAAGCAGAAAGCATGTATATTTAGCAATTATACATGCTCAAAACAAAAAATAGATTACGTTTTTTTAAAATTAGGTTAATTCTGTTGCAACTTTTTGATATTGAGCTGATATATTCATGTGCAGTTGGTCAGCTTAATTTTACTTTTTTCTTTGAGTTATTTGTAAGTCGGATCTAGCAATTCATTATAAAATAAATAGTTGTCATACTTCTCATTATTATTAGTACATATAAGCTATTTGTAAGTTTGTTTTTGCTTCCCTTACTACTTACCGTATCTGAAATAAAATATGCTCACCATCAAGAATTTTTAAAATGTTCTTGCCAAGTTAAATCATTTTATTTTTTCCATTTCTAGTTATTATTATATTAATAACTTAAATATACTTACCAATTTGCCCATTTTTGAGCTTTCGATGTGAAATGCTTACTGTGCCCAGTTAAAGCTGCTTTTTGTCTTAATTTTTGCAATCCGTATGACGATATAAAATATGTAAGTATTAATATAACAGAAATATGTTTAATGTAGAATACAGATAGGTTACAATTTAACATGGCAGAGGGACAATAGATTTATTTATTTATTTGTAAAGTAATCATAAATTGAGAGGATACAGAAGTGCTGTTTTTCCATACAAACGTAGTCCCCTGTTTCCTGCCTTTATATTGCTAGTAAAGGAATATTTTTTATTCAAAAAATCTATTGCTACTCTCTTTTAATAATTAATGTATATTTTTAATAATATATAAATTCATTATTAAAAGAGATATGAACCTTTGAAAATCGGAAAAATTGGTCAGATTTTCCGCTGTGTTTAACACCGAGAAAACGAATTTGACTAGTTTATATAAAGAAGGGAAAACATGCTTTAATTTATAATGAAGAAAGGAACTTAATCGGTCACCTTTTCGAAAAGGGATCAGGGGACTACATAACGTCTATTTTGTGTACTTTTGATAGGTAATTTCGGTCCGAATTGCAGTCTCTATCGCACTCTGCGGGGGGCTCGAGGTTTGCAAAAGACAGCAATAGCTATTTTATAAATACCTATTTTTTAATTCTCTCGCCCGTGCTGTGTCCTCGTAAAGTAGTTCTACAGATCCTTGTAATAAAATCAATTGTCGTCCTGCCTTTCGTTAATCTTTATAACTTTAAGTTGTTTACGTTATGTTAATTACACCTGCATATTATACTTCATTCTGCAATAATATTAGCACCTGTTTTAGCAGGTGTTTTAATGCTTGTTTTGAATTTTTTTATTGCTAACATTTTTTAACATTAGTTTTACATTTACATTCATTCTTACCTTCAAAGGGTCTTCACACTTACACAAAAAAACAACGAGATTTTAATTCAAGCTCTAATATAGAGCCTAAAGTGTCAAAACAGTGATTTTTGTTAGATAAACGATGTAAAATTCTTACATAGACACTGATTCTTAGCAATATAACAGTAGCACTATAGCATTATATCGTGGGGCAGAGCTGGCCATGCGGCACGGCGCGTACGACGGCGGGGGCGGCGGGGGGGGCGCGGCGCCGCACTCCCCCCCGGGGGAGCAGTCCTGCCTGGAGCAGCTGCTGTGCGCGCTCTGCTCCCCAATCTGCAAGGAGCTGGGGGTGGACCTGCAGCAAGTGCAGCAGTCCGGCGAGCAGGTCAACCTGAACCAGCCACAGCCGCAGCAAGGTATGAAGGCTTTAGCAGCAGTATGGGGGAAAAGGGGAACGCCAACGGGCATTGTAACCTAGGCCCCAGGTGCACACGTATGAAACTACTATAGGATTCTTGTATGATACCAATAACCAATTATCATAAGAGGGGGTTCTATAAAACTTGCCTTAGTCGGGTCGTCAGTAGTTGCTAGCATTCAAACCAGGGTATTGCTGGAGTTGTCGTTAATAGTGGGAGCGGAATTCGTGTTCAGGCCGTCTTTGACGACACGGTTGGCGTAGTGCGCTGTAGCACGGTTTCTCGCCTCGATTTCCGTAGTGTACCGGGTTCGATTCCCGGGTCGGGTCAATTCAGGAAACATTTTTTTCTGAATTGACTTTGGTCTGGGTGTGCTGGGAGACGCCCCTGGCTTATTTCCTTGTGTCTCTCACAAGAGGTGTGTTGTCTGGCGCATATTTATATTTATTTTATATATATTCAGGCCATGGTCATCGAGGATGAAGGGATCGTCGGAGTCAGAATCCATGCTTAGTCAGTAAAACACCGCAAACAATCGCAAAAACAAATCACAATGGTGCAAACGCAGCAAACTTATTTATTGATTTTTTATTTTGGCTAATGGCAAATGGCAGCCGGCTGTCTGCCTTTACCACATAATAGGTAATAGTACTTCGTACAGAAGGGTTTCTCAAGAAACGTGAACAATTAAAAAAGTCTTCTTTTACCTTACAAGTTCGTGGCACACTATTACTTTTTAATTTGTCCGTGCTATCAATCAAGGCCATGTTTAGGTAGCTTGCACGCGGAATCGAAACTTATCGCGTAGCACGAGCGTTCATATTCCACTGTGCGCCGCTGAACGTAACAGATTTAGCTGTCAGAGCGCAGGGTCGCAACTCTCTGATTTAATTATTAACTTTAAAAAAAGTATAACTGAATAACATCGTTTAGTATTAGTAGTAGCTATTAGTATTCTCATAATCACTTATAATTCGGGTTACATTTGAAACCAATGAGAAACAAAACATTAAATAACGCGCTCGGCGGCGAGTGTGCGAGCCGAGCGGCAACCCACTGTCAGATACCCCAGAGAGGGGCCTCGCGTACCTAAACTTTGAAGTGATACAGGCCTGCCTTTATACGAAAACGCGAGACAAAAATAAATGAAGTCGTTACCATCTCCATTTTTCAGCAAATCTTATTCTAAATTATACTAAAAAGGAACAGAGGAAAATCAAAAAATAATATTTTGAACTCATCCATAAAATTGAATATATTGAGCAGTCGAGGCCATAGTCCGGCAGCCCCCTTTGTGTATCAAATCTATACCCTTTAACCAGGCCGTTCATACCAATTTATCATTGGTTTTAAGCTTTATGCACGAGGGTTAGGGTTCAAAATAATGTGGCTAAAGATGTAGAAAATTATTTTGTTATCGTTATAGCCCATTTTTACAAAACTGAGAAACATAAAAAATAGGTAGTCAATTAACAAAGTTGTAGGAATGAAAGTGCAAATCTAACCGACAACATTCAATGTTTTACTTGGAAACCTGATAGCATTTAGCTATGGTTTTCAGTAAATATTTGTTATTTTCGTCACAGACTTGTAATGAATGCAAAATATTCTTGCATTTTTGGGGAGAGTTGATGAAAAGTTCATTTCTTTCAAATTAAGGCATATTTACTATTTGCGGTTTTCTTTACACGAAAATGAGACTCAAGTGCAAATAAGTAACACACGGTATCTTTATCTTCACATAGCATCAACGGTAGTTTGACTAGCAAAGTTATTCGTAAAATTTGGTCGGTCTTTCTCTATGAGTCGACCACTGAATGTTAGATTAGAAGTGTCAATTCATGCAAGCGAAATAACCAATTTTTTTACTACATAAATAGTCCTCTAAAGTCGTATTTTAAATGAGAGAAAGTAAACTAACGTTTAAAGTGGTCTGGTTTATATAAAACAAATATAGTACCGTCGCAAATTAAGTGAATGAAACAATTATTTAGTACATTATTTATCGAGCTGCCCATACAGACTTCGTTCTGTCAAATGTTTGACAGCTGGTGTCAATTTTGCCTGCTCTTTTGACTTATCAGACTTGACTTTTACATTTACTAGTACTATTATTTTTCATTGAATTTTTTGTTTAATCATAATTAAATATAGCCTATATCACTTCTGAATAATTTAGCTTTCTGTTAGTAAAAGTAGTTTTGGAGCCTATTCAATACAAACATACTAACAAACAATCAAATCATTCCTCTTTATAATATTAGTATAGATAAAACTTAAATAATGATTGCATAGTACTTTCAATAGACTAGCAAGTGGTTAGAACACCGGATTGCCAGTATTGGGTCCCAGGTTTTGCCAACATTATTGCACAAAGCTACATTAGCAAATGAGGATGACTGCAGCGACCTTCAAAATGATATAGAGGCTGTTCATGGCTGGGCTTTAGAGAATAAAATGAATTTCAATTGCTCTAAGTGCAAAGTGATGTCTTTCTCGCGATCGCAGTTACCCTTACATGCAACGTATTGCATCGCTGGGATGCCAATGAGCAGAGTAGGTGAAATTCACGACTTAGGCGTGACTTTTGACGATAAGTTGGATTTTTGCACACACATCACCTCTATTTGTAAGCAAGCCAATAAGACCTTGGGCTTTATAATGCGTACCGCTGCCCAGTTTCATAACCCAGGCGTTGCAGTTTTACTCTTTAACGCTTTTGTGCGCAGTAAGCTAGAGTACTGTTCCTCAGTCTGGGATCCGAGTACCACTAAGTACGAACTCCTAATAGAGAAGGTGCAGAAGAAATTCGCGCGCTTCTTATATAAGCGGCAATATGGGTACTATCCCTTTCTTTTCCCATCAATGTTTGTGGCTGGCATGGTTGGCCTTGATTCCTTAAAGTTTCGACGAAAGCTATTACTGGCCATCCATTACTTCCTATTGCTTGGTCATAAAGTTGATAATCCGGCGGCTGCAGGTCGATTCGGGCTTTATGTCCCTCAAAACTATATGCGAGGTGTTGGCCGACGTTGGCGTCAGCTTTTCTCCACTCTGGGTAGCCTGCGCACACAGCATGCTAGCAACTGTCCCACAGCTCGTGCTATTAATTTGCTGAATGGATTTTTAAGGGAAGTCCATGATGCCGACGTTTTCGCTGATTCCTTGCAGTGTTTCGTTACAAAATTGCGACGCTACCTTAGTTTTATGAAATAGATTTTAGAGTAACAATATAAACGTGTTGGCTTAAGTAGCTGTAAGTTTATGTTTGTATCTGTGTTAATAAATAAATAAATAAATAGATAAATAAATAAATTAGCAGCTGCCAGTGGAATAAAATTCGTCCAGTTGAAAGTACGTCTTCATTCAAAGTTTATCTTGTATGAAGTTTAGTTGTAGTATAAAAATTATTACTTGCTATTAATTTTTGAGACTTTTCAAGTTTTTCAGGTATAGCAGTTCATCGGTGCATGAGACTTTCTTCTTGGACATGTTTATATATTTTTTATAGAAATGGAGGCGAATATATATTTAAAATGTCTGTTTTTGAATATTATTTATAATTTTATTTTAATTTTAAGTATTGTTTGATTTTTGGTTTTTATGTATTTCAGATGGTCGTCGATAGATGTATTTCTTTATAAAATTTGATAAATAATAATGTGTATTTAATGTAGTAAAGTGATGCTTTGAGATATTTTTTGATTCCTATCGATATATTTTGAAAAGCATTACTTTACAATAATCTGCTTGAAGTCGCTACTAACAACACTGATGTTAATGTTATCAATATTTATTGGTAATATTATCATAATATGGAAGCTTTTTTGTCGGCATGTGTAAATATGGCACGTCTATGAAAGCACTCAAAAATGGGCATTTTAAAGTAAAATACTATTTCTAGAATATAATTAGGTCACCTCCATTTCGATAAATATTTTAAAAATATAATTAAATAACATGGTTACTGTGCATATATTTCTTTAGCTATGTTATTGAATTATTTCATATAATGCGTCACGAAGATTAAATTACAAGTGGATGCCATTTCGATCAATTCACTTTTTATTGTTTTTATTCGTGTATCATGAATATCCATGTTCTGCAGCCAATAGGTTCTGCCATACCATACCAGTGGTTCCCAGGCAGGCATCAGATATCTAAATATTCAAACGGGATTATTTACAACAAATACGATCACAATTAAATGCCAAATAAGATAATCAGAGGCAAGTTTAACTCCTGCCGCCATTGTAAACGGAACGCTCAGAAATAAACTTTACTTTGCTTTAATTTAATATATTCCATTCAATAATATTTTTTTTGTTTCTTTACGATTCCTCATACGCAATCTTTTCTTGCAAATCTCACTATAAAAAATTAAGGTAATAAATACAGTCTATCTTTATCAATCCAGGAACGGGACGTCATTACAAGATGAATACAATATAAATAAATGAGTTAGTATTTACTGGGTGTGGCATCTTGACTTATGAATACATACATTTTTATAATTACTCGTATCTGGGACAGCTTACACAAAGATCGCCTGACCCCAGACTAAGCAGAGCTTATAAGCTTGTACGATTTCAGAGGCTGATAAGATCGCTCTCAAATATTTTTGAATGAATACTGACTTGTATGTATAATAACACCCAGCCACAGAACAAACAGATATACTCATAATCGAAATGACATTGAATGTCATTCCCATACATTAGAAATGACATTTATTGTCATTCCCATACATAGGATTTGCATTTCTCTTGGCTACTCTAAGGTCAAATCTGTATTAATACCCTCCGCATTTAATCTTCGTGTCGCATCCACTATTCACCTCACTCTGTCTCCATTCCTCTCTAACGCCACCTTCGGTTGCAGAGCTAAAAGGCCAAGGCTTCTCCAAGGAGGTCTGCCGCAGCATGATCGCTATGCTGGATAAGGACGGCTCTGGGGGCCTCGGCTTCGAGGAGTTTAAGACTCTATGGATCGACCTTCGCAATTGGAGGGTAAGTTTGATTGCGTTTTCATGAAGGGGCTGATAGATTTGAGCATTCGCTTGTATCAGAACATCGAGCATTCGTCGTTTTTAAATTTACTCGAACCACATGGCGAACATGACGCTCGATTTTTTGTTACAACTTGTACTTGTAACCAAACAAAAACGTTTCATTGCATTGCATTTTAGAATACTGATCATTTTCTCGTATTGTAACCATTGGTAAAAATTTAACATTACGATGAAATGCTCTAAGCTCATACCCACCCTTAGACATTAAATGATGTTATTGTTGTCATATATCACTTTGTACACAAAAATACAATTATAATGAAACCGAATGAAAAGTATGTACAACTGAACTTATCTCTAGCATGAGATTTCTTATAACCGACCATGGTGACACTGGATGAACCTTGAAATTGTGGTGGATAGACACAGATTAAAATAAACTTGAGTGAGTAACGTCAACGTTATGTGTGAATAAGAATGAAGAACAAACTATCACTTATTCTCAACTTAAAGCATTTTAAATCGCTATCTATGTTTTTACGAGTTAACAAATACTTGGATGAGTCAAGTCCCCTCGAACAAAAATCCAAGATCCGGCAATGTGGTGTGTTATTAACTACTAGCTTTCCACCCGCGACTTCGCCTACGTTGCGTTATATTATGGCTAAATTACATAAAATCTATAAAAATTGTAGCCCATGTGTTATTCTGATGTATGAGCTGTATTAATGTAAAGTTTCATCCAAATCCGTTCAGTAGTTTTTGCGTGAAAGAGTACCAAACATACATACATCCTCACGAGCTTTCGCATTTATAATATTAGTAAGATTGTCTAACTAACCTATTTAAAGGTAATTTAATGTAAAAAACATACCTTTGCCTACTTCTTTTTATATTATCAAATATTTATATTAGAAATTATTATTCAGCTCTAGCAGTATTACTGGTACTAATACACTTTTTCTAACAGTAAATAAATAAATAAATAAATACGTGGGACAATTCACACTAAGATCATCTGACCCCAAACTGAGCAGAGCTTGTAATATGGGCGCCAGAGACTGATAAACATACTTATATATTTCTAAATACATACTTAAATACATAATAACACCCAGACACACAACAAATACAAATGTTCGTCACACAAATATTTGTCATGGGTGGGGATCGAACCCACGACCTCCGGCGCTAAAGGCAGGATCGCTGCCATTGCGCCAACAGGCCAGTTTCCTTGTCTCTTTCCATTCAATTCACTTTGCTCATTATACTTATTATTAACAACAGACACTTACACCAGTGTTTCGTTGCAGGCCGTGTTCCGTCTATACGACACAGAGAGCCGCGGTGCTATCCCCGCGCACCACCTGCGCGATGCGCTCCACTCGGCTGGCTACACCGTCAATGCACACATACTCAACGTTCTTGCTCACAGGTACACTCGGCTACATGAAGTTTGGTAGCTCCTTTAGTACTACCGATGATAATCAAAAATAACAAAGACAATAAATTGTACAATTTATATATTTCCAATTTACCAATTTAGTCAATTTCACTTTAAAATAATGCGACAGATAATAGCGCTCTCACAGCAGCATATTCAATCATTTTCATAATTTTGACTATTTTTGTCATGAACTGTTTTTGACATAAATAATAATATTCTACATCTTTTGAATACCTATATTGCACTATTTTACAGTGAATAGATTTTCGTGAATCTTTTTCAATTGTATTGTTAAAAGCCTCTAACAAATGTTTACCCATTTGTTTTTTCCGTTTAGTAATTTTACTGGAATAAAAATATTTGAATAAAACCACGGTTTTCTTAAAAACAAAAGCTTATCACTATCCATTTGCGGTTTACATTGTCAAGAGTAAGTTATTAATAATTATATGTTAATGATAAATTAATATCCTATAGATACGGCGGCTCCGATGGCTACATTCAGTTTGACGACTTCATAATGTGCGCTGTGCGGCTTAAGACCATGATCGGTAAGATTTACATTTGACCATGATAATAACAATAATGATCAATAATTCTGAACAAATATTTTGTTTTGATGAATTAAGATTTATTTCAAGGAAAGAAGATTTATTAATTTTTGAAATTTTTTGAGATTTGAATGTATCGCATGTTTTAAGAGCAATGTATTTAATACCTACCCTAAAATTATTTCTTTAAATATATTTTTTTTGGTGACTCTGGGTTCAATTCCCAGTTATGCCTCGAATCGTTTTGGGTGAAGGTTTACTGATTATTAGAGAAGCAACTAAGTTAACATGTTGTTCCGTAGTATATTGTTTATATCCCAGTAAATACTCGTAGTACTTTTATCAGAACTATAACATATAACTACAAAGTAGGCCATTTAAGTTTCATTACTGTAATTTTTTAGAGTTTCAGTTAATAATAGAGTTACATGATAGTCTTAACTAATACCTTTTGTATTATGTTACATTTCTACATACAGGTTTACCCCCATAATCATAAAAATTTAAATATTGCTGTAATACTGTAATTATAACCAATCTAAAGTATTTTTAAAGTATTTAACAAGTATTTTATGAATAAAGGTGTCATTATTTAATATGGTCAAATAAATGTATAATAAATGTGACAATACAAAACAGCGAACAACGAACCGCTCGAGAATCTCGAACGCGAGCTGCAGTGGAACCCGTGAGCGCCGGCGCCGGACGCGCGAAGTATGACGTCACTTACGCCACGTACATGCCCGTTGCCCGCTGCATCGGGGGGTTAGGGGGACACGTTAAAAAACCTAACTTTTAAGAAGTGATGTAAAATATTTTTTATTTTGGCTCTAGTTTTTTAGAATGTTTTGGGTGGATTGAAGTGATTGTAAGTTTCATTACGTATTCAAGATAGATAAGATTTTTTTACATGCAAGGTGGCACGAAACTATGCTGGAAGTTATGCAGTCTTCGTTAATTTTAGGTTGAACGCCAATAAGGTTACACTTTCACAAAGGATATTATATTGTCTGTTTGCGCGGCATTCATGTTTGTGATCTACCTATTTTTAACTAAACTAAGTTGATCAAAAACTTGATCCTTATCTCTAACAGTTACACAACATTTGTTTAAAGTGAATTTTATAGAAAGTTAATAATATTGGCTTCTGAACGAAAAATTCGTTTAAGTAATTAAATTACATAGTTTTAAATTCTAAAAATAAGAAATGTAAGAAAATACTACTCGTGGTGGATACTTGAACCCCACCTCCTGCTAACCGGAACTGTTAACTTTAAATTCGTTAATCTCTTCAAAACATTCAAGTCATTGAAATTCATCCATGAACCTCTAGAATTAATGAAAATTGCAAACTGTTACATATCAAGAAAAAGTGTCTCCCCTTTTCCCTTTTAAGTATTATTTACGACAGTGACAACAAGACTTTATTATACTAACTAAACATTATTACTTTTTGAAATGTGTTATGGAAATTAGATTGAAACGAATTGATACTGTTCGCAGATAATACACACAACTCATTATATGGGCTTATTTTCGGTTTACTAATTTATTTTATAACGTCACTTTTCTGCAAGTAGTGGGTCGATATCGCTATTAAACAATGGTTTGGAATTGATCTGCATACTACAAGCAAAGATATAATTCACTATCTCAACCCTCTTATATAGTAAACATATTAAATAATGCAATTAATTCAAAACCATTCGTATTATAATATATTTTAAGCTCAGTTCAGATAGATTGAAAAAAAATGAAATTCTGGCCTTCCATAACTTAAATTCAATTGAAAATTGTTCGTTTACCTCTAACTTTTTGTCGTTACGCAATTATATAAAATCTTGAAAAAGGTAAAACATTATGAACATTAATGTAACGAAATCGTCCTCTACAGTCTCACACATAACGCTAACTAATCATTGTAACCACCGCACCAAGACACACAAATTATAGTAATACAAATTACTATATTCCAGATACCTTCAAGGGGAGATCTTCGGGAGGCGAGTACGCTACGTTTTCCCTCGAGGAATGGCTGAATCGCACAGTCTACTCTTAAACCACAACGAGCCTTATTATAAAGGCCTTAGGTATATATTGGCCTATATTTACTGATAAAAAACTCAATCTATGCAGTTGTTCAAACTCATGAATTTAAAAGTAAGAATGAAAAATCCTCTTGCAATGAACAGTGATATGTAATCTACAAAATGTAAATAAAAAAACTCGTATTATTGAGTTATCAGTGCAATTTTTATATGTACCTGAAGCTCTTATGGATATTCTTATTCATTCTAAGTCACAAATTTACTTATTTGATGTCGTGATTCCTACTTATTTGTTTCAAATATACAATTGTTTCGTTATTGCAATGTAACATGATCTGAGGACATTGTTTTTATTTTATATTTTACTGCTCTATCAGAACAAATAACCTTATATGCAACAATCGTGCTTTAATATTGATTATTTAGGGAAATAAAAATAAACTTCGCTTAAAAAACAAGATCTCTTTAGGCTGTTTTTTGCATCAGGCGACCGGTGAATGACAGCTCGATCATTCGTTCGCTTCATTTGAATACATTCTGTAACGGTTAAGTTATTTCCCGCTTTATTCAGCTATTTTTAAACTAACCTAAAACCACTTGCTTTTCTTCACAATGTCCTTAATTCATGCTACAACAAGAGGTTTTCCGAATAGTACCTATCATTAGTCTCAATTTGCTATAAACCTCGTCCATGTTAAAGTGTATGAACAGTCTATTAAATATAAGATATTATATAGAAACAGTATTTTTTTATCCACCGAATTCTCATTCCATATGAAACGGTTGTAATTGTTCAATTTGTGGTTTCGTTGTTGGTAGCATTGTTCACTCGCCATCTTTGTTTTTTACTGTGCGATTAGCTTGCTATGCTACATGCTTCTGTATTCGTGTATTTTTTTATAATATTTATCCAAAGATAATTTGTGTCTCGAAATACCGTTGCATTGACAATGCATTTTTGTAATTCTATTCGTAATTATAATGACAGTTTTAATTATTTTGTTATTCCGAAATATGAGATCTGAAATAAATATCTTTTCATTTATTTATAAATCTTGTTTTATTTTTATACCTTGCTTACATTTTATACCAACACCAAATAGTATCGTCCAACTAATTATACTTAACCTGGGTTATAAAAAACACACCCAAATTACCATTGCAATAATTATTTTGGACTTGCATTGCAATCATTATTATCACTTTGGATTTACCTTACAAAACCACAAAAAAACAAGTATTTAAAATAGTTTTAAAAATCCAAATATTTAACTGAAGGTAGACCTAAGTAAATTGTACGATATTTGCATAATTCAATGTAGGGACTAAACTACCCTTCATTGAATTATGCAAATTGTTAGAAATCTAGGTATTAGAAAAGATATAGTATAACAGTTCCAACAGTTTATTATCACACTTAAATTGTATAAACTACGTAATATCATACTTAATCAAACTAAAAGTATACTCTTCTTATGGCTATTTATGCCATGAAATCTTTATGCTCAAATTCTCCATTAAAGCAAGTCTTTAATCTCTGAAGAACATATTTATATTTTATTTTATAATTCCATTTAAATTGTTATCAAAAATATTACTTCATCTTTGTGAAAACCATTTCATCATAAGAACAACGAATCGTATTAAACTATGAGATAGTGTTCCGTCTATCAACTCAAGTTGCAAACTGCCACGTTTTAGCCCATGTGGCTGCTTTTATTATGCCGCGTAAACAATTTTCCGGTAATGACTTAATTATTATTAAAGATTTGATTTTCAATTAACAAGAGATTCAGATTCTTAAATCCAAAAACTTTAATCTGAACTACAAAGTAGGTACATTTCTTAAAATAAATCTGCCGAAAGTCATTCAATGGTGTTTCATTATTTTTAATTAGTTTTATTCACTTTATCAAGAATAATGCAGTATATTTAATGAATTCTGGATATATTGTTAACCAAGTTATAAAAAATATAGTACAATTTACTTAGGTACCGGGTTACCGGGTATATTTAATACTAATTAGATATACCCGTTGATTATTTATACCGTAGTGAAAGTTATATGGCAAACTCAGCAGGTGATGTTAAAAACTTCCTACGTAAAAATTTGGATTTTTTTAATATAATTTTTTACTCGAAATACAAATCTGTCTGATGTTTTAAGTAATCTTTACAAATTTTCCTCACGGTTTAAATTGTCACCCCACCTTTGCTAAGCCTTCGCGGACAGCGTCGCCTAAAGCCTTGGATTACCCGTAACAACGAAAACGGTGGTATGTGAATGGACGGGGATCCTGCCGTTTTGCCAAAAGAAATTTGCCAAAATTTCATTACCCAAACAAATTTTAGCAACCTTTTAATATGACAATGCAACATTTCGAATGATTTTAGTAGGGTCACCGGGTAAACGGTGGGTCACTTTTTTTTGAACACTCACATCTCTCAACCTACTATTCAGATTGGCTTGAAATTAAGTTTGATGGATTGTGTATTTCATTAACTTTCAGAATATGCCTAAATCATTATTCTCCATTAGGGGACAGTAGAGTAATCAGGGTTTTTTTAAAAAGGCAGAATTGACTCACTGTGTACACCGGGTGGTGAACAATGAATCACCCCCTGGTACACAATGGGTCTAGGGGTTTGACTAGTAAATTATATATTTAATAAAAAAACTAAATCGGCATTATGCTTTAGGCCCTTGAATCTTAAAACTTGCACAGATAATATTTTATTTAGTTTTCACTAGCATGAAATTATTATTTTTTTGTTAAGGCTCTGCACTTCTCATATAACATTAAAAATAATATGAAATTGCGAATATATGGATTATCACGTATTACAATTTTAACAATTCTACATAGTTTAAGTTCGACGTATTAGTTGATTGTCGTTGTTTATTTAGGACGCTTCGAGCGCGGTTTTTGTATGCGAGTGCGCCTGTTCTATGTCCGTACCTACGCGCGTCGCACGCACACACTAACAAAGTCTCGGGTAGCTCGTCAGTCGTGGGTAGCGACAGTCGTGGCTGCGCCGTGCGTAAATTTTTATTTAGTGTAGTACGTCCTATATTCAAGCTCAAAAATTGCTACAAATAGTATGCGTAAATATTTCAGTGATTGAATATGGATGTCTTATTAAGAACTCATCAAATCCAGAATTGTCTTTTATTTTCCTATGATTTCTTCACATTACATTATGTGTAATCGGATACGATTTGTAGGTCAGATCACTACTCACTACGCCCCCTACCATTAAAATTAGGGTTTAACATTTTTTTTGAACTAAACTAAAGGCTATGATTAAACTTAGCAGTTGTATATAGGTAGTAGTTTTGGTATGTTAAAAATTGGTCATAAATAAATTGAAAGGGATCATTGAATAAATATTGAGCAGTGAAATAACTAAAAAGGGCAGTTATGTTACGTGTGGGCATAATAAGCAATTCAGTGTGTAACGAGAAAAATAAACAAAAAAATAGTGTGTTTTATGATTTACCTGGATTCAGCAAGTTTAATTTTGATAAAGGAAATTATATTAACGCTGCATTTTTGACGATTGTATAAACAACATGCAAGAGCCCTACGTGTTTAGGAAACTATCGCACGGTAGGGGCCCGACTTGGCTTACTTCTATCCTTTTATTATGGTTTAACCAAACAATAACCATGAACAAGTTATCATTTATTAGCAGAACCATGCACATCGCCTTAACAAAAAGTACACAGTGATTCGCGACCCACTATGTACACAGTGAATCAGACCCACTCTTGACCATAGGACCATTTTTAATACAAACAAGAAATAACATGCTAAGAACGAAGAGCTAGTTAATTTTAATTGTGCTATACTATAGCATACTAACAAGGCATTGGTGCGATAGTAGAATTTTATCGATATCTATAATAAGTTAGGAATTATAAACAAAATACCAACTCATATTTAAAAAACTTTTAGTGGTGTCTCAGCAAAATCAAGCGCCAAACGTCTTACGATGAACGCAGCGGCACGGGAACTGGGCGAGAGTGTATCGCGTGCGGGGGAGCTCCCTTGAGCGGACAAGCGGCGGCGGTACCTATAGCGGTTTCGTCAATACGTGCCTGACCCACTGTACCCAACTGACCCACCGTTTACCCGGTGACCCTACGCAAATTTTCATTTGGACATATTTTTACTTGGCAGATTATCAGTATGGATAATGTCATTTGGACAATTGGTCTTTTACCAAATGATTTATTACGGCAAACAATCTTCAGACAATAGACATTTAGTCAAATGATTTGTTATGACAAAAAATATACAGAGAAAATGTTTTTGGGAATTATATAATAAAAATGCACTTTCATTTTAATGTTGTAAATCATTTAATCAAAACAAAATATTAACTTACAATTTTAAGTTTTTACGCACTCTTCGCACCAGCGATGCACATCTCTTGCGCATGGTGGCATGAAAACAATCTGCTACCGCAAACATACCCGAGGCAATGCAAAAACGGGGCAGCCCCAGCACCGCCCTAAACGCGTTATTGTACTGGACGCAAAGGGCGCTGTAACTGCGCTGTGTGTAGTCCGCCCATAGGCTCCAGGTGTATAGCGATGTACAGTAAGCTCAGAAAAGTTCAATTTTGACCCTGTCTGAACATCGAGCAAACCTGCGGGCGTTGGCCCGCTTTGACAGCGCCCTCCGTTCCCGCTCCATGTCAGCATGATCTCTTAGGTCTGTTGTCAGTATGTGGCCCAAGTATTTAAATTGGCCCACCCTTTCAATTGGAACATCAATTAAGCGGATAGGTGGTACATTCCGCGAACAATTGGCACCTCAAAAAATAAACTGACTTTTGACAGCATTATACATCAAGCCGTGTCCACCAGCATACTCCTCACAGATCTGCAACAGTGTCGTCAGGCCACAGACCGATGCACTCAGCAACACCATGTCGTCTGCGTAGCTCAGATTATTAACGCAAACACCGTCGACATGACAGCCAACATGGCGGCCGCTGAGCTCAACGATCAGTGCGTTCAGATACAGATTGAACAATGTTGAATAGGTAGGTAAGCCCCCCTGCTGTTTATATTAAAACCAGCCGTTTTGCCGCTTAATGTGACGTCACGATACCGATTAAGTGATAGGAATCCGCCAATTTTAGACAGAGGAATGGTAAGTGTAAACAAATCTTGATTTTGGCATCTGCACCTTTGTTACAACAATGACGCTTATTTTAAAAACTGTAATTGTGCCATTCTTTCACGAAATGAGCGTGCCTTAAGGGTTAATAATAAGAATAAGAATAATTTATTTTACGAAAAATAATTACAAATTTTGAACAATAATGGTGTCTGCACTAAGCTAAAAGCTTGTGTTGCAGTAACCAAAAAACTTACAATAAACAAAAACTTAGTTAACACTGCTGAGTAATAAAATCAAAACAAAACATGTACAATTTTAAAAAAATATGAATAAAAATAAACAAAACATGACAATGACATGACATGACAATCAATTTAATCAATAACTAATGTAACTAACATTAAGCAAAATTTATGTAACTTGTGTGTGTTTGTTTTGTGCTAAGTATGTTTGAGTATGCTTACGTGTGCTTGGGTGGATTAGTGAGTATCTGTGTGTGAATATATATATATATAAACATACATATATATAAATTTAATTTGATATATTAGTAGTACTTTGAAATATAGGTACCAGACTTGAAGGCTATAAACCGTAAATTTTCAGCACATTTTCAGTTTCTTCATATGACAGGTTTAAAAGCCAAAGAGTTAATTAGCTTCTGGCTACAGCAGTTGAGTAAAATTTGAAGTCCTTGAAAAACCGACAAACTCTATTATAAACGTAGCAGGGTAAAAAAATAGGAAGGCGTTGTATGAAGCTAGAGTGTGTTACAAGTGTAGGGATTCGGTAAACGCGACGTTGACAAAGTTGGTCAAATTCCGGTGAGTTTAGTACTTTTTTGTGAACAGATGTTACGGCTTTCAGTATGTAAAGTTGGCGAACCCGCAAAACTTTGCATTCTTTATATAGTTCGTCTTTCGGGTACATAAATGGTAATTGTAACATAACTTTTAACACTGCGCGCTGCGATCTTTCGACTTCCATCAAATTAGTCTTTATTGATCCTCCCCAAACGAGCATACAGTAGTTAAAAAGAGATTGTGTAAGCGCTTTGTACACCATAATAAGTGTATCTTTGGTGGCACAGCGCCGCAAAGCCTTCATTATGTATATAGTTTTCCTAATTCTACCTGCTAAAACAGTTAATGTTTTTTAAAAGAAAGTTGTTCGTCTAAAGTTACTCCTAAATATTTAATGTTACCTGTGTTAGTTATTTTGTGGGAGTCACAAGGACTACCTTTTCCTTGGCATGTGTGTATAGTCAAATGCCAAGGAAAAGGTAGTATAGAGGTAGGTAGTTGAGAGTGGACTTAATGATGTAACGTGAAAAAAAGATGCACCCTTTTTTGACACCCGAAGTACGTACACATTCATCTATTTAAATTTATCTCGCTAATGTACGCCTAAATTTAACGAAATACCTACTTTTAGAGATAGCCTAGTTCTGCTGCGCTTACGATAAGTACCTACATTATCGTTCGTGAGTTATACAGGTTGTCCCTGGAAGTTTTTCAGACAATCGCCTAAGTCCATACAAAAATAATTATTTAAAAAAGTGTATCCAAGGTGATTTGTCTTACTTTCACTAGTTACTTTATTGAGCTAGAAAACCCATGTCAATATAAAAACAAAAAAAAAATTGCAAGAAAAAATCCTAGTTCAAGCAGAATTTTGAGAAAAGAAAAATTACTACTGTAAGTTGTTTAAGTATTTCAAAAAGTTGCTCATTTAATACAGATTCTTTTGAGGTATAAATTGCAAAATTATTCTCATAATTTCTAAAGTTGTGAGTATTTTGAACAAGGAAGTCGTCTTCTTGGGAGTTTGTCATTTTAACCTATTCAACTTTTTTTTGCAAGAAAGTCCAATTATTGTTTCTTTCTGAAAACTGCAAAAAAATTAAAACCAAAACATTTTTTTTTTTTTTACAAAATAGAATTATATAATTCTATGAAAATCCATTTACGATCAATTTCCAAAAAATGTAAGCGATGAGAAGTGGACTGTATTCAATAAATTAAAACGATACGACAGAAAATAAGATGGCAATAGTGGGAAGAGATAATCAAATGGACAAAACACTTACCAATAAAGCTGTGCTCTTGTGAGCCTCGGTCTTCGGCGGTTGGTTGGGGCTCCTATCACCTCTGGGACTCGAACTCACCTCCACCTCCTCATTTGTTTTTGAAACTGCTATATAATTTTGTACGCTTTGACTAATTATTAGTAAATCAGAAGCTAACTAGTAAGACGAAAAAGACGACTTACTTGTTCAAATTACTTAAAACTTAAGAAATTATTAGAATAACTCTGCAATTAATAGTTTAAAAGAATCTGTATTAAATGAGCCACTTTTCCAAATAGTTACTAAGACAACGTTCAGTAGAACATTTTTTTTCACATCTGCTTGAACATGAAATAAACTTATTGATGAAGATTTTTTCTTGCATATAATCACTTTTAAAATTGAACATGGCTTTTTCAATAAAATAACTAGTCAAAGTAAGTAGGACAAATCACCTGCTAATCTTTTGCCAAAAAAATAAATTGGTAGGTACCTTTGATACATTTTTTAAATAATTGGTTTTGCATGGACTTAGGCGACTTTCTGAACAAAACTAAAATTTATCATAACTTTTTAACGGTGTGAAATCGGAACAACATTGATAGGGTTAAGAAGGTCAGAAATGACCCTAGCTATGCGCTATTTTGATTTGATCCTTACTTCCAGGGATCCTTACTGTATAGGGTGGTCTAAACATAAACGTTAATATTCTTTTACTAACTTCCTCATACGCAGGGACTCCAAAAATACCCCATGTATGTTTACCCGATTATTAGTACGAGTCGTTTTCAAGTTACCTATGAATTTTTTCACGAATTTTTGAATATTTCTGGGTGAGTCACTTTTTCGGTCACTGTGGCGCGATCTTTTGAGATAAGTGCCTGATTTTTATCCGATAATATAAGATGAAAAAAAGCGCTAGTTGTTTCTGAAGAATTTACATCCATAACGCTTATCAAAACTCATTTTTCTATGAAATTGGAAAAGTTAGAAATGCTGTTTACCCCTGAACTTAAGAGGCCGTTTTAAAAAAAAAGTTACATTTGTATTTTCTCATCCATTCTTTTTTAAAAACTAAACTACACTTTCAATTTCAACTACTTACCATGTACCTACCTAAATTTCAACGTGCAACTTCAACGGCATCATACCTAAATTTTCATTTTAAATGTCAGAAGTATAAAATTCTGCTAGGTGCATCAACTAAAACTTGTTTACAAGTTAACATAATGGATTTATTTATAAAAAAACATCACAATTGAGATTTGATGTCGTTTAAGATAAATATCTTAACACAAAAAAGTCGTTTAAATAAATGCATTTATGGCCTTAAGTTTGCCAAATTCAACACAACTCGGTATTGGCGCGATCTCATTTTCGCGAAAATTTATTCATGTGTGCGTTACTGATTTGTGTGTACATGTAAATTAAAAACGTTCCATTTTATGAAAGAAAAAAATGTAAGGAACCACTATATAGTAGGACGGGCGTCGCTTGATACTCAACTTTTTTTTAACTATATTTTATGATAACATATTATTTACTAATAATCAGATTTACATCTAATAAGATAGGTTTCAATTGATTCCATCTTTTTAGAGCTAATAAATCCCGCTCCCGCTCGACATTATTATTTTTCTACTTTGGTATCTTTAGACTTGAATTTACATTGGATATCTATAAATCAAAGTAGCGTGGATTTATATTGTAAAACCACTTTGAGAATCTGAGCCGGTTGCAATCAGGCACTATGTTCCTCCTACAACCTTCATGTCACATCATCAAGTCTACAGGGTGACTGGGGATTCATTGGCATCCTTTTAAAATAAGAACCTACTCATGATATACAGTAGTTTACCCAAGTATGAGGCTATTTAATTGGTACAAAATTAGCTCAATTATAGGACGAACGTCGTACACGCATACGCAACAAAAATTTCAAGCGGCAGCCCAGCGTTGCCTCGACGTGCGCGGCATTACCTATGTACGGCGCAGTCACGACTAATCCCCCACGATTTCCCTAATATTTTATCAATGTGTGCGTGCGACGCGCGTAGGAACGGACATAGTACGACCGCCCTCACATATCTACAAACCGCGGTCGGAGCGTATCTATGTATAAAGACCACCTGCTTCTATCCATTTACTATGTCGCCGGGGACTGGTCTGAAAAAATTGTTAAAGTATATGTTCATAAGTCTTTGGCACCCATAGTACTAGTTTTGCTTTTGAGTTGTTAGGTGCCACCAGATAGTACGGACTTCGTACTTCGTACCTATGTATAATAAGTATGTATTTACAAAAGAAAATGTATTTAAGTATGTTTATCCGTTGTCAGGTATCCCATAACACAAGCTTTAATTAGCTTACTTTGGGGCTAGATGGCGCTGTGTGGAATAATGTCCAGGGATATTTATTATAATACTATAGAAGTTATAAAAGCAAAACAAGAACTATGAAACCATCAGCTTTATTCCGCACAGACAAAAATAACATTACATAAGAAAAAACAACTCATATTTACAAAAACAATAACATCCCTAGTGTTATTCTAACAGCATATTGGGCCACTTCCTTGTTATTTATTTGTATCAATTTTTAGTGTTTCAAACTGGTACCGACAAAAAATTATTGAAGATACTTCAGATTTTGTAGAGAGCTTCCTTTAGCGTTTCTTTTTCCGTTTTAATCTAGAAATATCACATTTCCGCAAGTCTGAAGCTTCTAACCACTATCACGAAGTAGACACCGACTGTAATGAATAAAAATATAAAACACTATCTAAATAACTAATAAAAAATGATATTTTAAAGAATTTTTCAAATCATTCAAATAAAGATTCAGATAAAGGCATCGTATATAAAGCAAGGTGGAGTTGCTTGAGTGACATAAAAATAAAAATATGTAATAATATGTTACTTGCTGCTAAAGTAGATTTATATTGCTGGGAGAATTATTCAAATCGATTCAGTAGTTTACGAGTTTATTTGTTACAAATCTTTCCACTTTATAATATTATAAGTATAGATTTCTTTCTGCTATCGTCATTCAATGAACGGTGCTCCCTCACTTGGAGCATTCGCCGCTAATGTAACGTTACAAAGTCGAGCATTACACCATTGAGCAACAAACAAATAAAGAAGATATTGGTAGCCATTTCATTTGCAATTTGAAGTAGGTATATAACTTTAAGTAAGTGTTAAACAAAAAACAATTATAGGTCTAAAACATGCGATCACAAATTACCTAACTAATTAAACAATTTTTTTTTGGTAAATTAAGTCTCCGTAAAATTTACAATAACAGAGAAGTTGCATTGCAGGCTCTTATTTTATGTATTTGTTGATTAATTCAATCCAAATTTACAGCCCTTAAGTTTGTAACACTACAAACGGGTCACATTGTATAATTTCAAGTGTTTTTCCACAGTTAAACTGAGTACCTACACAGTTTTGTGGAACAATTTTTTTTGTATTTTTTTTATTTTTTATTCAATACCTTTTCCTATTTTAAGAATCTACTTTGAATATTTTGTAGATCTAGCCGATAGTTTTCTTTTAATAATTTTTAGAAATTGCGAACTCATGACGTCACAAATTTGCTAAGTTTTCCCACATGTGTTTTTTCCACCATTCGTGGTAAATAAATAATGAGGAGAAAATTAGTAGTTAGACCAGACATTTTTTGCGCACGTAGTTTGCCGATCTCCGTGAGACATGACCATACCAACGAAGGCGGCACTCCTGCAGCTTGTCTGCGATGTCACGTACACGAAGGCTGCCGCGGATGTGGAATCGTGACATGTCCCGGATAATGTCAATAAAGACTTCGGGAACGTCCCTGGACCGCAGCGCCCAGCCGATCATCTAACGAGGGACACAGTCGAAAGCCTTCTGCATGTCTAAGAAAAGGAGATGCAGAGGTGTATTCTTCAGTCTGTATCCCTCCATGAGCGTTCTCAAGGCAAATACGGGGTCCACGGTTCCGCAACCCGGTGGAAACCCATACTGACACTCCGAGATTGTACACTCCTGTCGAATCCGAGAGTCCACAATGCGCTCGAGGAGCTTCATGGGACGAGAGCCCATCACCATGAGAGCCCACCGATCCATTGGGTCCGACAGCTTTCCGGTTCTTCATGCGGCGAAGAGCCGACTGGACTTCATCAGGCGTTACCGGGGGCACTAGTCCCTGATTTGGAGGGAGTTAAGGTGGCTGCACCTCTTTGTGCTGCTTGTTGCTCTCCTACACCGCGCGGTCCTCGCATAGCAGGTTACCGAGAGTGTCATTTACACAGCGGCACATGGAAATATCCTGGGCCGCTTCGACTCTCGAACGTGCCAACTTGTAAACGAGCTTCTGCCCCTCAGACGACTCTAACTTATCGCACAAACTCGCCTATAGCTGCCTGACACCTATCCCAGAGCTGTTGTCCGGACTCACTATCCGCTGCGGCGCACAGGTCACCGACAGCGGCAGCAAAGTCATGGGATCTGGCTCTTTCAAGCAGCCACTACCTGGTTCGGGGCGGTTGGCGCTCCCGGCGTTTGCCTCGAGGCTTCACTCACAGGTCCATCACAAGTAGACGGTGTTGGGCAGTAAAACTCTCTCCGGGTATGACCTTACAGTTAGCTACCTTGCCGATCTGGGCTCTACTGGTGAGAAAGTAGTCGATCTGGGTTGCGCTCTTACCGCTCTTGTAGGTGGTCAGATGCTCGGGACTGTTTTTGAAGAAAGTGTTTATGACGGCCAAGTCGGCAGCCATACACGTCCGGAGAATTTCTTCGCCTTCAGCGTTACGACTGCTAAAACCAAAACCACCGTGAACACGCCCGTATTCCTCTCACTGTTCACCCACATGGCCGTTCAGATCGCCACCCAGAACGAAGCCTTGGAACAATGGAATAGTGCGTAGGAGCTGGTCGATTTGCTCCCAAAACAGTGCCTTTTCCGAATCGCTATAACCGACCTGCGGTGCGTAGGCACTTATCAAATTGGCCGTGACCCCGTCGATAAGCACCCTCACGACCACAAAGTGGTAGCGCTAACGCGATTTACTTCCAAGACACTATTCTAAATTTTTCGGACAGCACCACCGCCACTCCATTGGCCCCACCTGGAGAACTCGCGAAGATCAGCTTGTAGCCGTGCCCGATGTTCTGTGACCTGTTGCCTCTGCAGCGAGTCTTCGGTACCGATTAGGGCTACCGGGCCCGCCCATGGCCCGGTAGCCCTAACCCACTTAACACAGGAGTAGGGCGCCCTGCACGTCGTTTTCCGACGACGCCCTATCCAAGTCAGGAACTCTCTGCTGACTGTCCATTTTTGTTTGGCTGCAGTTGGCTTTACGGGAGTGACTGCCATCTGACCTCCCAACCCATAAAGGGAAGCCGGCGCCAGATCCTCCTTCGTTGATTAGCAGGGTGCACCAGCTTACAGGCGAGGCTGGCTTGGGGCCCGAAGATGTTGGAGCCTTGGAGGACCCCCTTATACCCCAGTGAGAAGTAGACTTCAGATACGATTTATTTTGCTAAGTTCTGAAACCAAGCCCTGCCTGAAAGGGTTGAGATTATAGCGAATGGCTATTTAAAGTACTGCCTACCCGTCTGGGCAATGGGCGTAAATTAATGTACGTACTCGTATTATTAAAAATAACTTTGTGGAAAAATATTTGTTCATCTTGGGGAATTTAAATACCATGCCATACCATTAATTTCACGTATGATACGGATAGCGTCATTTGATTGGTTGATGGATAGATTATCAATCAATCACGTGAAAGGAAGTTTATTCGACCCAATGGGTTTCAATTGTAAGATGTCAATTTGATTACCGTCAAGAGTCCAATAAGAACCTTAATCCTACTCTTTGCGTACGTTGGCAATCCGGGGTCAAATAAATGACCCCAGATTGCCAAAGTATTCAATTAAAAATATCCTAGGTCCTTTCCCTTTAAAAATGTTAAAAATTTAAATAGGACATGTTTAATTTTTTTCCCATACCCAATGGTAAAACACAAAAATTAATATATTAAAGTATGGGAAAAAAAACAAAAATTAACTCAACGGAATATTCAAATTAGTTAGGTAGGTACTTAAAATAGTAAAAGGTATTTTAAATAAGTATAAAAAACTGTTCCCACACACAATTGTAAACTGATCCTTTTAACAATAAATAAACAAATAATCGAATGACGTGCAATATCCAGTCTGTGGATGATTGTTGTCGACTTTGGTGAAAATTATGTAACACGCGAAAAGATACTTACTAACAAAATTTATTAGCATAAGGACGGTTCCCACAATGGGGAATTTGCATCCGTATGACAGCATTCCCACTATCCCTGATAGAAGGATTATCACGAGTGATGCCACGTTCGCCACTAACAAACTCCAAAAGAAAACCTCTGCGGTTAGGGGACTTTCCTGCAACAAACAGAAAAACCACAAAAACCTCTCGAGGCGTAGCGTCACAGATTACTTAAAACATAGTTACTACGAAACAGATAAATCAGTCCATACAAAATTTTCAATAACCTGAATTGTCATGTGTCAAGCATATAATGCAAGGGCCTCTTTCGTCATACAGGTCATAGTCAGTACTACAGTACAGTACGTCTCGTCATCACGTTCAGTTCAACCTTAAGATTCGCGTACAAATGCTCTACGCGGCTGTTGTCAACCAACTGCCACGAGCCCCGGCGGCTGGCCAGTGTGGCAGAGGCCTGCCAGCGTTTTATAAGCTCGTTTTTGGAAGCGCATGTTGGCACTTATAGGCGCGCTTTTGCCACACGCTTAACTCACACGAGCGTTGACGTGCTATAAGCTCGGTTAAGCCAGTGTACGCGAATCTCGCTTTCGTCAGGTGGTAAGCGTGTACGCCAAAGCGACCGCATACGCGCAAAAAAAAGCTTGTTTATTAAATAAGTAATAAATAAATAAATATCTGGGACAATTCACACCAAGATCGTCTGACCCCAAACTAAGCAGAGCTTGTATAACGGGCGGTAGAGACTGATAAACATACTTAAATATTTCTAAATACATACTTTAATAGATAGTAACACCCTTGTGTGTCTACAACAAACACAAATGTTCGTGACATAAATGTATGTCATGGGTGGGGATCGAACCCACGACCTCCGGCTTCAAAAGCAGGATCGCTGCCATTGCCCCAACAGGCCAGTCATCGCCATGTTGCATGGTGTTCCATGCTTCTAAACATCGAACATCTTCGATACCTTGTTTCGTCGACTATTATTTGTCCGACGTTAAAGAAAATTGTTTCTGCACATTTTTGTGCGAAATAATGTTAAATCTAAAGGTGCATTTAGACCAAACGAACATAGAGCTAGAGTTTGAGCAGGAATGTTCTTTCGTGATCTTTTAGTGTAAATGATAATTCCTTTTTACATTTACACTGACACAAAAATAATTCTAACGAAAAAGTACGACGAATCAAGACTGATCATTCTAGCTCGTGTCCTAGGGTCTTTGCGAACAAAGATACAACAACGTGAGAATGCTCTAACTCTGTTTACACAAAGAGAATTTGATAAAATGGAGATAAAAGGAGCATTCTCTCGTATGGTCTAAATGCACCCTAAGACGACATCGCTATGTGAAACATCAGCATCTAATGAAAAAAGAGTTTTTTAATACAATTAATGAAATTTAAATAGAGAAATAGTAAGTAATTAAGTATGCATTTAGCCTATACACTGTCCCACTGCTGAGCAAAGGCCTCCATCATTGAAATCAAGTCATCGCTACAATTGATGGGTAGTGAATAAATATACCAATTCAACACAATTAAAACGCATGCATCTTTAGATCTAATTTAGACACAATCGCCGAGTTTGGTTTGGTATGCATTTAGAAATATTTTAGTATTCTGGCATTGGTACTTTTATTGCAAGCTTTGCTTAGTTTCGCATCGTAATATCTGTGACAAAGCGGTCCCTGATTTTAAAATAAAAAATAAGATTTATTGTTAAAAGTTCACTCACCATGCAGCACATTCCTATTATGAATACGATAGCCGTAACGAGCACCAAAATACACAGTACCACTTGCACGTAGTACAACGAAGATAAGGCTCCGAACATAATACATCCACGAACGAAGAACATCATGGAACCTGGCCCGCCGACAAACTAAAAAGGAAAAAACACAAAAATAGTAACAATTTAGGTTTAAGAACTGCAGTTTGAAGCGATTAAACCGAGCTTCCCTCGTTTTTGAAGTTTTAAATGAATCAGGCAGGAACCGAACCTGCAACTTCTAGCTAAACAGGCATCTTGACTAAACATCCGAAATTACCTTAATACACGTGACCATGTTTTTTTAAATATTAATATCTATAATTAGAAACGATACGATTGGCGTATTTCGCCTCGATTTCCGTAGTAAGACACTACACACTCGATTCCCATTCGAGTCAATTCAGGAAACTATCTTTTTTGAATTGACTCGAGTCTGGGTGTGCTGGAAGACGCCCCTTGCTTGATTCCTTGTCTGGTACCTCGTCACACAGGAATATTTATTCCTACTTCGAGACCTTGACGTGAAGTAGTGTGTTGTCACAGACAACTTGTCTGGCGCATATTAAAAAAAAGTATATTCACAATTTTCACGTTCAGTTGAAAGTCAAATCGATAATGGTCATTAAATTTTATTCAGAGAATAATTAATTATTTTTTATTAGTCATATCTCTTTAATTAAAAACACGATGAGCCCCAAAAAATTTGTCAGTGACTTCGTGCCATACTATTTCTTTCCACTCATTATAGATTTAATTCAAGCAGAATAAATAAATAATTAACATTGTATTTAGTTAACTGTAGGTAAAGTTGTTTTTAATGTTACTTGATCTTTACAACAATTAAACTTACTATTACTTGGATTTTCCCATTAATAATTAAATAATTATAAAAGAAGGAAGACGAGAGTGGGCCTTAAGTTTACCGTGTGTTTCAAGCTGTGTTTCTTAAGCCAGAAACACAGCTTGAAACACACGGTAACTTTTAAAAAACGTTAAATAGATTTCCACTTTAAAATCTAGGATTTATATCAGATTAAAGAGGTTTGAACATTTTTGTATGGAAGCTGGCATAACCACCATCCGCTGATTTTTTTGCGAAAAGAAAAAGGACACATAAATAAACAAAAAATATTAATACGGTACCCTAATGTGTCACATTTCCGACGATGACCTCATCGCTTTGAGCGATTTCTTCTGGATGACTTTGGGATGTAGTAAGATCGCGGAAGAAGTTAACATACCATCACGACTTTATCCCAAATGGGGTAGTAAGAGGCAAAGTGACTGTCTCGTCATGGTGAACTAAACACTCCGAAGCCCACTTTTCACCAATGGTATTAGAACCCAACGTGGTAGGTGGTAAGCCTTCCGCTGTTATCCGGGTTGACTTGGTTTTTTTATCGATGTTTTGCATCAACGGAGAGTAATTCGGATATTTAACAATGAACACAAAGATTTTGGTTCTGGCCAGATTTAAACTCAGGACCACACGATCCACGATCTGAGTTCGGGTGCTGAACCACTAGGCCACGACGCTCTTAAGAAGATAACAACTGTTGACATGTCCTAATATGTGTTAATCGTTAACAAAATAACGCGAAAAGCCACAAAATTAGTAGATTTTAAATTATTTGCACCATTTTACTTCCTTATCTTCAAATGACTCAAAAACGTGGACTTCAGAGTACCATTTTAGAAGAATACTTTTGTTTGTATAAGTACTTATCTTCTTTCCATATTTTATACCACTTTAACGTTGAAAAAACATGGTGGCTGGGTGGTTAAAGAACATTATCATAAATAATCATCAAGGAAGGGAAGACTCCTCATTCATTGCCAGAAAACCAGACACAATAAATGACCTTTTGTTAAATCACTCAATATCGCGTGACCAGCAACGTGTTAAGAAACTCGATACTTAGTTACTCTTTTGAACTTTATTTATTTAACAACATTAGAATTTTATTAAATAAATAATAAATAAATATCTGGGCCAATTCACACCAAGATCATCTGACCCCAAACTAAGCAGAGCTTGTAATATGGGCGTCAGAAAATGATAAACATACTTAAATATTACTAAATACATACTTAAATAGATAATAACACCCAGACACACAACACATATAAATGTTCGTCACACAAATATTTGTCACGGGTGGGGATCGAACCCACGACCTCCGGTGCTAAAGGCAGGATCGCTGCCATTGCGCCAGCAGACCAGTCAAAATGCTATGCCATGGGAACAAATTAAAGAATTACGAGACATCAACGACAAAATTAGACTTTATAACAGATTGCTGCTTACTGTAGTTGATAAAAATTCTCGCTCGCGTAAAATTCGTATTGATCAAAAAAGTTATCCTTGGAATGCATCAGCATATTATCAAATATCAAAGTCATGATGCACTCACTAAATGCTGCCCTTAGAAGATACCAAAAAAGCAAAGTTGACGCTCACCGAGTCTATTACAAAAGTCTACGTAACTACACAAATGCAGCAGTCGAACGAGAAAAGGCGGTTTTTTAGATAAAGAAAAGTGGGTTTGACGTCAATGCATCGAATTGCACCGTCGACACCTAGCTAATAATCAATAAAGTGCAAACTGCAGCCTCAGCGATCTTCTTAGGGTACCGTATGGTAATTCCTCCCCCATTAGAACGGCAATTATTTTAGCACGTTGAGTGAAAATGTTGCCGGAATAGTCGTAGGGTCTTCCTGTTCCTCCGAGGGTGATGACTCCTTCTCGTTTCCTTTTTCTTTCTTGCAGTTCCAGGATCCGCAGCGCCGGCGTAAGAAGAAGATTGCGAATGCGCAACAGCTGATCGTTACGACATAAAATGGTAGTGTCGTATGATATAAAGTTTCAACTGGGATGCTGTCAATCTTGATAGGATCTTGTACCATGATCTTATCTTGGATGCTGTGTAACTCTCGCAAGTTGATGGAGTTCTGTTTGATGTGAGATGCTATGTTGGTCTGCCTAGTGACGTCGTATGGTATCTTGGTAAGCATGAGCGGCTGCCCCTTGATTTCATCGTTTTTGTTGGTGATTGTGAATTCTGAAGATTTCAGACGGCAGCCGACGGGAATAGTGACGAGATAACTTCCCTGGAGAGTGTTGTAGTCTTGTCTTCCACAGGTAAGTTGAATTTTGCTGGGGTGCGGGAAAGAGATGACGTAGTGTTGGTCGTCCAATTTTTCCAGGGCTTCTTTCTTCAGCGTGACTGTTGCACACTCGCAGCTGTCCTTCAGGATTTGATTAACTATAAGCTCGTGAATACAGTCAAATTTAGTAAGCAGCTGATGATTTGGAGTGCTTTCACACAGAAACCAGTCGTTTAACTTCGGACATTCTGTCTCTATGTACATGAATGAAATCTCGTTTGTTGCAATGAAAGGATAGGTGGGGACTAAAGCCTGTGTTTTTTTATTTGGTACTACTGATAAATGATATAAGCTATATGAATCTCTGGAGATAATCGGGAATTTAAAAATAAAAACTAGTTGATTCCTAGAATAGTATGACCATGGTTTTATGATCTCATAATACTGTCTTAATTCGAGATTTAATATTTGATCCTCTCCATAAATATCCTTAAGCTTTTCTATCATGGAACTTAAAATATCTATATCTATCATAGAATGGTGAGTGCTAGATGCACGAATAAAAGCTAAACAATTTTCTAACCTAATTAGTTCTTGAGCAAGATCCTCAATGTTCTCATTTACTATTATTAGTAGCTGAGCAAATCTGGCATATTTAATAAGACTATTTTCCCTGTAAGCATCACTGTTTAAAATTGGTTCAATTGTACTATTAATCTTATTTTGGTTATCTAATAGCTGAGTTAAAATGCTGTTATGTTTAGATATCAATTCCTTGCTGATACTTATATGATTATTAAATTCAGAAGTTATCTTATCTTGATTGCTTTTGAGAATCTTAATTGTTTCGTCGTATTTTACGGCATCCGTATGATCCAAGTTACCCGTTATACTTTTAATAACTGAGCCTAGGCCATCTACAATACCTCTTTTAACTCTATTTGGCTCTAATGATTTTAACTGCTGTAATACATTGCCAAGCTTGTCAGTTAAATAGTCGATTTGCGTCTCGTACAAAAGAAAGGTGTCGTTAGTAAGTTGTAACTTGTAGCCTTTTAATTGAGTCTGTAATGAGTCGACTTTGTCCTTAATGTCGTCAATCTGAACGTACTGTATGAAGGTATGATGATGAGTAGTCAGTCGCATGGCTCCAAGTTTGTGAGGTAATAGTCCTGGTCCGTCCGCTAGACTCTCAAGTTTTATCTCTTGAGGGTGGACGATCCTGAGGATCACTACTAACAGTATCCTGCAACAAATTAACTGCTTTAGGTACTCGTTTCAGACGTGACTTGGCCACGGGGCCACGTTTTTTAGATGTATAGATATGTATTGGTAGGTTTGCTAAAACTGTATCTTGCGTATAGCGAGCAGCTGTCTTTTGACGACTAGCAAGCGGGTTTTTGATGAAGATTTGTTGTTCAGGGGCGTACTGTTGTTCGGGTTCCCTATCTTTGTTCCTATTGTCTATAATGTCAGTCCGATTAGCTAAGGATGTACTATTCACTATCTCGTATACCTTTTGCACTTGCTCTCGATGATTTTGAACGTACTGTTGCAACAGGTGTTGGGTCATGTCAATATCTAAACAGTCTCTTGGGTCGAAGTGTCCAGTCAGTAAGTCAAATGGTCTACACTTAGTGAAGCTATGGATGGAACTATTATAGGCTATCAACGCGTAGGGCATGAGATTAACTATAGGCTCTTCTTTGTGCTGTAGCTTTAGGAGTCTGAGGTGTTCAAGACGAGTTGAGTGAAATCGTTCGATGTTACCGTTTTCATTCGGAGAGTGAGCTAAGATTCTATGGTGATTAATCTTGTGCAACCTAGTGAATTCTAGAAATAGTTGGTTGGTGAATTCTGTTCCATTGTCGGTGATTATAGTCAAGGGCACACCATGGTGAGTGCAGAAGTTCAAAAGGGCCTGGAGAATACTGAGGGTTGTACCATCACGCAGATAATAAGCTTGACCATACTTGGTGAAGACATCTATAAAAGTGACATATTTTTTAATTTGCACCGTGAATAGATCCATGTGAATTATTTCAAATGGCTTCGTAGCGAGTGGTACTACGTTAAATTGGGGTCTGATAGGGTTTCTATCATACTTTCCTTGACCACAGATGGTACATTCATTAATGAATTTAGCAATATGATCTTTCATTTTTGGCCAGAAATATTTACGTGATAGAGCTAAGTGGCATTCAGTAATACCACGATGGTTAGTTTTACCCTCGTGATAATGACGTATAATCTCCTGCTGGCGGAGATATTCCTTCACATTCTCAATTTCGAATTTGGTATGTACTAAATTCATTGAGGAACATTTGAATTTGTTTTGTAGAATGGGGATAATAGAATACATTGCTAGCGGTGGATTAATAAGAAGAGCTGTCTTAACTTTTGGACTGGTGTATTCTTTAACGGCATTTACTAAATCTTGTTCTAAATTTGATTCTGAAAGTTGAATGTTTATGCGAGTGTGGGTGTCGAAAGGCTTAGTTACTGTGGGTTTTCTCCTTATATCATTTACTACGTTAAAACATATTTGTCTGTTGAACTTGTTCAAAGGTTCGTCAGTGATTGGGACCTCTAATATGGGATTTTCGTTGCTGGTATGAGCTGTTGCGGTAGAAGAGTTTGGCTTAGCATTTAAGGTATCAGAGGGATTACCTAATAGAGAGTTAAGCTCATCTATCTCATCCATCAGAGATTTAGTGTCACCTAGATGAATTTCTATTCGAGATAAGGCGTCAGCATTGGTGTTCATTTTGCCCTTCTTGTATTCACTCAATCTTAAGCGCCACCTAGTCAATCGTGGGTTCGATTCCTTCAACTTCATCATCCATTCAAGAGGCTTATGGTCCGTTAAAACTTTAAAGTTTCGTCTAAAAAGATACGGCCTGAAGTATTTGGTAGCCCATACGATTGCCAAGAACTCTTTCTCGGTTGTGCTATAGTTCAATTCACTTTCATTGAGAGTCCTTGAAGCATAGCACACTGGTTTGTCACAACCTATGGGACCTTGGGATAGTATGGCTCCAATTGCCACATTAGAAGCGTCGGTAGTGAGAAGAAATTCTTTCGTAAAATCTGGGTATTGAAGGATCGGATCGTTTGTAAGAAGAGTTTTACATTTTTCGAAGCAGTTGACATATTCTGGGTCTAAAGTGATCTTTTTGCCTTTTTTCAGACATTGCGTGAGAGGCTTGGTGGTATGTGCAAAGTCTGGGATGAATTTTCAGTAATAACCGAGAAGACCTAAGAATTGCTTGATTTCCTTTTGGGTTTTGGGAAAGGGATACTTTTTAATAGCGGATATCTTATCAGGATTCGGCTTAATTCCGTCTCTACTGATGATGTGTCCGAGGTAAGCTGTTTCAAGCTTCAGAAATTCCGACTTATCCCTCTGAATTTTGAAGTTTGACTCTCTAAGTCGTTGGAAGACCTTTTCCAGGTTTATCATGTGTTCCTGGAGTGACGTGCTAAACACTATGATGTCATCGAGATAAACCAGGCATATGTCATTCTGGAGACCCCTAAGGACATTGTCCATCACCCGTTGGAAGGTAGATGGAGAATTCTTCAAACCCATAGGCATTCTAAGGAATTCGAAATGTCCATGCTCGACATTGAAAGCTGTTTTCGAAATATCATCGGGATGCATCTCGACCTGGTAGAACCCACTGGCTAAATCTAGGGTGGTAAAGTATTGACATTTCCCTAGTTTGTCAAGAACGTCACTGATGTTCGGGATTGGGTACTTATCGTCTATGGTCTTCTCGTTAAGTTTGCGAAAGTCTATTACAACTCGCCACTTTTGCTTGCCTGAAGCGTCCATCTTCTTGGGCAAAACCCATATGGGTGAGCTCCAAGCTGAATCCGAGGGCCTGATTATGCCTTGTTCTAACATCTTCCCTATCTGATTCCTAACTTCTTCCCGATGGACGAACGGATATCGATAACTTTTAGTGTGAACTGGGTTTTCGTCGGACGTTCGAATGCGATGTTTGATTCTATTAGTGAAGGTTAATGGTTCACCTTCTATGTAAAAAACGTCTGCGTACCGGGAGCACAAAGTTGTCAAGTTAGCTTTTTCTTCTTCGTTAAGATGGTTGGTTCTTAACCGAGAGACAACGTCTCGAGTACGTATATCGAGTTGATTGGCACGAGTAAACTCTACGTTAAAAACTTCAGCTTGCGCTGGACTATCAAGAGAAAAGATGATGTCATTAGCCGTTGGATTTTCTATCTGTATGTAGGCGCGATTATTTTTAACCGTAGTAATACATTCGTGAACGATGCAATTACATATAATTTGTTCTCGAATGTACGCGTCTCCATCTTGGACATTAAAAGGGACTCTAATTATTTTAGATGAGGTAGCCGGTATTATGTCTTCATATAAGTTAACATTTCGCGAGTTATACATGCGAATAGGGTTAGATGCGGAACGGGTTACTAATTGTCCGTCTTTCAAATCTATTCAGGCTTCCCATTTACCTAATAAGTCTAGCCCTATTAGGCCGTCAAAGAAATCGTGAAATCTATATACAAATAACTTCATACTGTCTTGGTCGTTAAATTCCGTGAAACAAGGAAGGGTGATTGAATAGTCATTTCTAGTAGTCGCGTGTATGTTAGTTACCTCAAACGGATCATAGTCCAAATCAAAATTAAAAAAATATTTTTCAACTGCCTCTGGGCTGATAAAAGATTGATTTGCGCCTGTATCTATAAGTATTTTTAGTGGAGGATGATTAATTTGAATATAAGGTAACTGTCTTTGCGTCTGAAGATTTAACTCTATCTTTGCTTTTTTAATACAGAATCCTTCGGAAAATCCTGTTCATCATGGCCAGAAGATGTCTGCGGTTCAAAATAGTTGAGGAATCACCCTCAACTATTTTGATTTTCTTCAGACACATTATAATAATTATTAAATTCGGAAGATAAGCCAGGGTAATCGCTATAAGTATAGTTTGAAGCGACGTCGTCAAAGTAATTGTACACAGGCTCATGATAATAGTCACAATATGTGTTGTAATATGAATACGCGTCGTCATACGGCATGTATTGATTCACGTTCATTTCGCGACTTTTAAAATAATTACTGGGTGGTGGATTACCGGATTTATTCCAATCATGTCCCGTTGACATCAAAGTATGTGGTAAAGTTCTAGGCGTAAAACGTTGGACGCTACTCATTGGTTGTGGTGGATGACTACGGGGTGGTATTCTAAATACGTTACTACGAGGGTTGTAATTAGGTGGTGGTGCACTGAACATTCTCTGAGTGTTAGTGGGCATACGCATGCCCTGATGAGGTTGCATATGACCCTGGAATTTAAATGGCTGAGGTGGAGGCCTCATGGGTTGCCGTCCCATGGGAACAGGCCAGTTAGGTACCGGGAGTAAATTATTATTCACTCGCGGAGGCGGGGTCATTGTAGCCTGTGGTGGTAAAGTAGCTCTAGGTGGAAGATAAGGTTTACTGGGTTCGTTCCGTTGCTGAAGGTATAAGACATTCAGCTCTTCCTGGACGTATTCCAGCGCCTTCTCTATAGTAGCAGGGCGCATACAGCGTACGTGGGAACCTAGGGGTTCCTTTAAACCACGGACAAACGCCTGCACTGTTACCTTCTTATATAAATCCTGCTTAGCCTGAATATTCGTTTGTACAGATTCATGCAATCTCACATAGGTCATTATAGTGCTAAACAAAGTCTGGCAATGGTCATAAAATTCCTGTGGGCTTTTACTACCCTGAGTAGCCAGAGAGAGATCATTGTATAAAGCCGTCTCGTCGCGTTGATCTGAGAAATTGTTAATCAAGGCAGATCGAATGCCTAGCCAGCTATCAGGTATCCCGTTGGAGTTAATAGTACATGCAGCACTACCTGTTATCTTATTAAGTATGCCATTCAATAAACATATATTAGAAAATTCACTATCGGGTGTATTACTTAAATATTGCGCAGCTAGTTGATCGCAGATTCTAATGAACCTGGTGAGAACATTTGGGTTCCCGTCAAATTCCGGGACAAGGCGTAAGCCTTTAAAAATAGTGTCCGGGTCGTGGGCCATATTACTAAAATTACTTGAGCTAAGATCTGAGTCTATATCTAAATTTCTATTTATATCTACTTGATTACGGCGAGCCTGGGTCGATCCAGACTCCCGGGAACTATTGGCTCTAGGGTGGTAAATTTTGCTAAGGATAAGATAAGGCTAAAGGAAGCAACACGAGATCAATTCAAGTGTACTCACATTCGTTGCATCTGGTTCTGATTCGTGAATCAAAGGTTGGATTCTCCTCTGGGTCTGCAGCAGGTCCGTAGAGTTCGGATACTCGGTGACGGGGCTGGATAGCCACCCGGGTGACTCGCGACGTGGATTAGATAATATCCCTAATATTCCCGATATCGCGAACCGGCCCGCGAGTATCCTACGGACTGCGCCAATTACGTTAGTTGCAGCCGGAGGATCGAAAAGAAAACAAATCTATTTAACTAATTTATTAAGATAATAAAATATTACAATAAAGACTTATGTTTTAAGAGATGAAACCTAATCGAAGTATGATTTTGGAATACAATTATAATTAAAGATTAATATAAAGAAAAGTGGGTTTGACGTCAATGCATCGAATTGCACCGTCGACACCTAGCTAATAATCAATAAAGTGCAAACTGCAGCCTCAGCGATCTTCTTAGGGTACCGTATCGTAATTAACACTACCTTTGACCATTCATCCGCAAACAAATCTGAATGTGGATTTGCATCGAGGAGAGCGTTGAGTGAAGCAAGAGACCGTGGTATAGGTGACTGGGCACGGGCCACAGTGCGGCTGGAACCAACAGCAAACAGTCGGTGCCTAATGCTGCGGTGGTAATTGTTCGGGGCAAACAACTGAACCAGTTTCTCGTGGAGATCAGGTGCATCCACTTTCCCGCGCAATATCTTGCACATAAAAAGCAATTGGTGCTTTACTCGTGTGACCTCCAAGGAATTGTATCCAAGGCAGCCAAGTAAAAATTTAGTTAGGTACATGTATGGGTAATACCTATGCACTCGCTTGTAGAGGTACCTCAGAAAAGCTTTTTACACTTTTTCAAGCATCAGTGCATACTTGCTTTCATGTGGGTTCCAAATGCACATGGAAGCCTCCAGGTGGAGCGAACCAATGCCACAAAAATCAGACGAATTACGTGGTAATTGTGAAAATCCTTAGAAAAAAAAAGTAAAGTAAAAAATATCTTTATTCATATAGACTTATAAAAAGTACTTATGACATGTCATGTAACAAAAAAAAATTGTAGCAAAAATATACTGAATAAAAATAAACTTACATAAAATAATACTATGATAGTTCATATCATAATTAAATATAATGTGACTCTACCACCGGTTCAGAGGTTGTTTCCGATCGAGAAGACTCCGGCAAGAAACTCGATGGTTACTCTTTTCAATCTTGTTTTTATACACAAAAATGGAATTGACAGAGTAAAGTCATAACAAAAAAGTGTGCAGAGGAGCAGATTATACCTAAGATGACCACAAATTCTTATCATTTAAGAAATCGTCAACACTATAATAACCCCGCTTCATTAACTTAGCTTTAATTTGTGACTTAAACTTGTGAAGAGGCAGTTCAACAAGAGTTTGCGGAATCTTATTAAAATATTTTACACATTGACCACCAAAAGATTTCCCTACCTTATGCAGTCTTAGACTGGGAGTTACGAGCTTATTTTTATTTCTGGTATTGAGTTTATGAACATCACTGTTTTTATTGAAGAGATGCAAGTTTTTAAGGACATATACTACATTATCATAAATAAATTGAGAGTACACAGTTAAAATATCTATCTCTTTGAATACTTCACGAAGCGAGTCGCGTGGTCTAAGGTTGTAAATGGAGCGGATGGCTCTTTTTTGAAGAACAAAAATGGTGTCGAGATCCGCTGCCGAGCCCCACAACTGAAGACCATACGACATAACACTGTGAAAATAACTAATCTTGCTGTTGCGATATCAGTCAGGAGCCTTATTTTTCTAACAGCATAAGCTGCCGAACTAAGTCTTGCTGCCAGGGCAGAAATATGCGGACCCCACTGTAACTTGGAATCGAGAGTAATTCCCAGAAATACAGTGGAATTCGCAATCTCTAATGGCTCGTTATTCATGTTTATAATGGTATCGACCTGTCTTACATTGGGCATAGAAAATTTGATACATTTGGTCTTCTTAGCATTAAGCAGTAAATTGTTACTCGTGAACCAATGCAGTACCTTAGAAAGAGTATTATTTACGTCGTCAAGTGCTTTGTTACTTCTATCTACGTTAAAAATTAGAGAAGTGTCATCAGCAAATAATACAATCCCACATAGGTCTTTGACAAAATAAGGCAGGTCATTTATATAGATTAAAAACAGCAGAGGACCCAATATTGATCCCTGGGGCACGCCCATACGTATGGTGGCACCGGAAGAGTTCGTACCATTGATACTCACTTTTTGTATTCTATCAGTGAGGTGAGGTAGAGTTTCGTAAAATGAAACCTAAACGCCGGTAGGCTTCCTTCGCTAGTGCTTCCACGTTAGGAACGTTAGTCTATGGTCGAACGTTACTCCCAAGTCCTTAATGGTTGAGGGGCGGCTCAGATTATTTCCATTTATTTGGTAGTTATAGATTAATGGCTGTCGAACTCGTGAAAAGGTCATTGCACTACATTTAGATATTTTAAATTCCATGCCATTCTGGCGACTCCATTGGCATATTGCGTCAACATCTTGCTGAAGAGCATTGCAATCTGCTGCCGACTTAACCTCTACGAACAGCTTAAAGTCATCTGCGTACAACAAGCACTGAGCATGTTCGAGAACGTTTGGAAGATCATTAACCATTACAGCAAATAGAAGAGGTCCCAATATTGAACCTTGACTGACCCCTGAACGCGTGTGATAGGGAGCAGACTCGTACAAACCAAGTTTAACAAACTGATGTCGATTGCGGAGGTAGTCTGCAAGTAGCCGTAGCAGTCTTGGGGCAACACCTTTAATGGCCAGTTTTGCTAACAGAATATCATTATCAACCCTATCGAATGCCTTACAGAAGTCAAAATACAGGACATCCACTTGCAAACCTCGGTCCAGCCTGGTGAAAATGAACTCAACTAAAGACAAAAGGTTGGTCTCTACTGATCTCTTTGATCGGAAACCATGCTGCTCATTGCAAATGTATCCTTTCACTTGTGCGTAATAACATTTGTGGATTACGCTCTCAAAAACTTTTGCCGGGTAAGATAATACTGCTATCGGCCTGTAGTCCTCCACCTTAGACTTATCTGAGCTTTTCGGTATGGGACTTTACTCTCGACAGTTTCCATTGAGGCGGGTAATTTCCCATATTTAGAGCAGTATTCAGAATATGACAGAGAGGGATACACAGGGAGTGTTTTGCCATCTTAAGTATTAGGGGTGGAACCTTGTCAGGGCCGATAGAGCTGCTAGGTTTTAGCTTATTGATAGCGTGCATAACATCCTGTCGTGATATATGCAATACATTTATGTAGTTACTGTTTTTGCTACGGTCAGATTCATATGCATAATCAGTGGTCAATTGAGGAGCATCAGTCAGAAAGACACTAGAAAAAAAGTTTGCAAAAGCTTCAGCCGCACCAACTCCTGACAAAGTTTGACCCTTGTAAGTGACTTTGGGCTCAAAACCACCCTTAGTGCGCAAGCTAGATACATGCTGCCAAAACTCTCGCGGATTAGACTTTAAATTTTCCTCTATTTTTTTATGTACAAACTGTAGGCGCTTGCAGTACGAAGTTTAAGGGCGGACCTTAAGTTGGAAAACTGCTTGTAGGTTTCTTCATTATTCGTACGCTTCCACTTTGCATGCAACCTAGATTTACGTTTTATGTCACTTATTATATCACTGCAAAACCATACAGGATATCGACTACTGACGTTATTTTTTCGGGTCTTCTTAGGTGTGCACTCATCAAAGGTACTATAGAGAATGTCGTAAAACGCGGTCGTTGCCGTGTCAACATCCTTTGCTTGCAAAACTGATTCCCAATTAACTCCAGAAAGCAACGCTTTCAACAGATCGTAGTCGCATTTTACGAAATTCCAATCCTTGCCTGGATGGATGTTCGATGGTTGCAAAAGATCTGCAGGACGAGCTATTTTGACTTTAATGTCAATGTCTAAAGGTGGGTGATATGCATCAGGATTGACTATTCCATCTGTGGCAGAAACCCGAACACAGGTTACGTCATCGCTTCCCCCGACCAAAACCACATCCAACTTGCCACCATACACATTCTGGACCATATTCATTTCAGATAGGTTACAATAAGATAGGAAATAACAGTAATAATTGGTTACATTCAGGGACGCACTATTTGAGTTTAAATCACCTAAGATTAAAATAGGTGCTTTTAGCTTTACAATAAAACTTTCTATTTTACAATACCATTGCATATAGTCACTATCACTTGATTTCGGTTTTATGTAAATAACACACACAAAGTAAGAACGACCGTGCCATTCAAAGCACGCCCACAAATCCTCGCCGCTGCCGGTCTCAAGGTCCTCGCGCCGGCGCAATACTATTGGGGCCCGTGCAGCTAGTGCCACCCCGCCACAAGGTGTTAGTCTATCACGACGTAATATACTCCAGTTCCCACATAACAATTCAGAGTCATTGACAGAGTGATCCAAATATGTTTCAGTCACGGCTACAATATTGTGCTCCGACAGAAGTAAGTGGTTTCGCCATATTCCCAGTTTAGTTTTCAGGCCACGGACATTCTGGTAAAACACACTAAGGCCGCTGTCCTGGTTCAGCGCTACGAAAGGGCTGATTGTTTGTGGCAGCAGTGAGGCGGTCTTCACTGGACCTCTTTGGGTAATGAATCCAGGCCTTAAGTTTGGCATTTACAGGCCAGACATCAGAGTTAAAACAAACATCGTAAGCAGCAAGCGGAAGGCCAATTTCAAAAGATTTGTTATCTCCCCTTGGTGTCAGTTCATTAACAGTGCACGACCTCATAGGGCATAGTTGATGTAAATATTCTTTAACATCTTCGACATTAGACTCCATATTCCATAAATGTAGGTACTTACGCGGTTCCACAGCTTTCAAAGTAGTTTTGCAGGGTCCCGCTGTTCCAGACAGTGAGGCTGGTCGGTTCTTTTTCCGTTTGCTTACTTCGGTCCATCGTTCGGCAGCTACACTTTCTTGACAGAGTGCAAAGGAGCTACCTGTACTCCTACCTGTGACGACACTTTCTTTAAGTGGCACTTGAAGTGACTCATAGTGAGGGTTTCCATTGCTTGATGGGATTTGTACCTTTTTCCTCTTTTGCCGCCTAGGTTTAACATTCAATGCCTTAATAGTGCCAGCCTCTTCTCCGCCACTCCCACTCTCCTTCTGCAAACTGCTGCTCAATCCTATGTCTTGCTCCACAAAACTCAACCTGCTATTCAGAAGCTCCACTGTAGCCTTTAATTTCGCGTTTTCGTCTCGTAGATCCCGGATCGTGTTGACTTTTAGCTGCAGGTCGGACTTCATTTCTTGACTTTGGATGGTAAAAAGTGTGATCATCTCCCGAAGAGTACTGAGCTGTGAGACAATACTATTGACTGGTATCGCAACAGCATCGACTCTGCTACGACACTCCGGGCACTCCCAATTTGATTTTCTTTCTAGATCTAAGGCATAAAAACTGTGGAATCGTGCCGATGATATATTCACACATTCTATGTCATACCTCAGTTTGCACATTGAGCATGCTAGGAACTCCGTTGTATCAATAACGCCACGACAAACAGCGCAGCTACCATAGTTATTTGTAGACATTTTCACAAGCACGACCAAGGAAATACCGAACCAGAAAGAAAGACAATTTTTTTATTGAAATAATTAACTGCGCGACGAGTCAAATTACGCCGCGTGCTTGCTCTTTGCGTATTCGTACTGCGCATGCGCGAACCTGCGATGACGGCGCGGCTAGTAGAAGCTGCGCGGATAATGAGTCTTACACACTGCACTTAACCGTGATTTTCGCTAGAATGGGTGCGTAGCTTGCGCGTCGACCGTAATGGCGGTGAACCGGCTGGACGAAAATTTTACGAGCCACTGTGATTGTTGATTATGTTATTCACTGCTTTTCGACTGTACAAATTAGGTAATAATTATGTAAAATTTATGTAAATTTATCTTTTATGTTAGGGTAAAACTCGGTAATACACCCCAGTTGACAAAACGCCCCACCCACCTAGGACGCACGGTAAGAAAGCTACACAACTCACGTATAGCGCGGCGAGTAGCCATCAGTCGCCAGACAACATGGCTGACGTGCACGCGTGGTTTATTACGCTCGGTTAAGAAATTTTGATCAACTTAGTTTTTCGGTGAAGATACAATTTGTGGCAAGTTGCTAACATTTTTTCATAAATTCATACTCACTGTAGTTAAGTTAAATTGGTCTAAACTGTTGAAAATACACATAAATACACTTCATGATTCTCGTTCGCTCAGCGTTATAACCTTGAAATTGCGGCTTTGTCTTTGATAGGGCGTTTTAAGAAGCAAATTTTACAATATGCCTCACTGCTGTTTATTTAAAACGCCCCAGTATTCAAATTACACAGAAACTATTTTAAATTGTATTTCTTTTTAAGAATATGTCTCGTAAATATAAACGTAAGACTCATCGAGCTTCTTGGAGCTCAGAAGATTTGGATAAAGCAATGCGATGCGTACGAAGTAAAGAAATGGGAGTGAATCAAGCTTCAAGGCACTTCAATATTCCATCTCAAACCTTAAGAAAGCACCTTATAACAGGTAGATCAAAAGTGCCTCTTGGTCATCATCCAGTATTTTCTGCAGAGTACGAAACAAAGTTAGTTGCATACATAAAAAAACTAGAAAGAGTCGGATTTGCCCCCGAAAGAAAAGACGTGAAAGAAATGGCTGTTCAGCTGGCCAATGTGACTGCACGAGAAAGAAAATCTAAGAAAAAAAAAAGCAATTTAAAATTGATAGATGTATCCGAAGGTGAAATATCAATTACCGAGTAAACACAAATGAGAAAAATAATACACTCGTAGCTTTGTAGACAAAACCTCAAAATAAAAATAATTCAACAGATGACGAAGATAGAACGGATGCATCTCCAGATGAAATTTTACGTAACCGAGCTGAGAAATTTAAGCACTTTGAAGGAGCAAAGAAGAACAAACCAGCAAAAGTAAAGGGGGTCAAAAATAATGAAAAAGAAGAAGCCAAAAGAAGTAAATCAGATAAATTTAGCTTTATTAAAAAAAAAACAAAACAAGGGTGTCAATATCCTGTTGTGGAATACTGTCCCAAGTCCTGCTAAGATGCAAGAAAAGCTGGTTTTCATGCACAATATCTTCAGGGAAATTTCTAAGAGCTCTTCTCTGAAGCATATAGCATAGCAATAGGATTTAAGTCAGGGGATTGTGCAGGCCAGTCTAAAGCTTGGATATCATGCTGTTGTAACCAACTTGTCACGATACGCGCCGTATGTGGACGGGCATTGTCGTGCATTAGCTGGAACTTTTGTCTTATTTGCTGTCTGTGGGCCAAGATTACAGGCTCTAGCACCTCATCTCGGTATTTTAGAGCAGTCATATTGCCTTGTATCCAAACGAGGTCCGTTCTACCGCCGAGACGAATTCCTGCCCAAACCAAAATCGTGCCACCTTGATATGCATGAACTTGTTGTGGGTGCTGCAGTCGATTCCAACGTCCAGGTTCTCTCCAAAGACGTACTCTTCGCGAATCAGTATGAAATCCAAACCTGGATTCGTCAGTGAAAAGCACAAGTGACCATTGAGAATGGTTCCAGTTTTCGTGTTATCTTTTTTTTTTTGCCCATTGTAATCTTCTTCCTCGATTGCCTCTCCTTAGCGCTGGTACCCGAAGTGGCCTACGAGCACGTAGGTTGACTTCATGCAGTCGTCTTCTCAAAGTTTGACTGCTTACCAGCAAACCGTACTCTCTCTGTAGCCTTTGAACCAATTGCATCGCCGTTACATTTGGTTGACTTCGTGCAGCATTTACTATGAATCGGTCCTGTACATGTGTTGTAATGCGTTGAGGTCCTCGGTGCCGTTCCACCACTTCTCCCGTGACACGATAACGTGACCAAAGCCTGGATATAACGCTCTGACTAGTCCTCATGGCTTCAGAAACCGCAATTTGGGTAGCGCCAGCTTGAATCATGCCCACTGCTCTTAACATTTCGCTGGTCAAGTGTCTACGTGGCATGATTAAATGAACACCGGAGATGCGTTTGACAAAGATTTATAGAAATTTATGGAGTTTTAATCAAGTTAGAAGTTCGTGAAGATTTACTTCTTTGGAAGAAATTCAATGAATGCGAATTTCATCTTAAAACAAATCCTTTTTTAAACAAATTTTAATTTAAAAAAGGAACTTAAGAATGTTTTTATAATCTGTCATTTATAGTTTTTTTGTAAGGCCAGTACTTTTTAAGTTATTTAAAAAAGTTTTATATATCCCTAGACCATGTTGTTGTGTGTAGCTTTAAATGTGTTTTTATCAATGATGTTGATGTAATCGTGATATTTTCTTATTTATAGGTCAAAATGGAGTGGAAAGCTCAACTCAATGAAAATAAATGATAGAAAAGAAAATTATATTTATATCAATTTGAGATGATAGAAAAAAATACCAAAGAAAGTAAAAGATACACACATCAAAAGTGTCTAGGGATCAACATATATTTTTGCAATAACTTTTCTCCTGATTGATATTAATTAAAATTTTCTTTAAGGATTCATCAAATAAAGTGTTTTCGTTTGTCTACAGTAACGATAAACCAAGTCACCTTTGCATTAATAAAGAAATTTGCCATTTTCCTAATAAAGGGATTTTTGACATTTGAACCAGTAACATTAAAGTTCGAAAAAAAGACTGAAATAACAGTTTTCTTTAAAATTTTATTGGGTAACTTAAACAATTAATAATCCGTGTTTCTACCGCGAACACTAACAACACAAGAACATCGGTTTGGCATACTCAAAATGAGTTCATCCAAATCACGCTGTGGAATCGCCGCCCATGTTCGTTGCAACAACAAAAAAAGGTCTTCTTGCGACTGGATACCCTCCATATTCGGCAGAGCTCTTCTCTGTAGCATATCCCATGCATGTTCAATCGGGTCCAAGTCTGGCGACTGAGCAGGCCAGGGCAGGACATTGATGTTAGCTGCGGCGAGAGTCTGTCTTACAACTCTTGCGGTGTGCGGTCGTGCATTATCATGCATTAACTGAAATAAGGGACCGATTTGCACTTGTAGAGGAACGATGACGTCTGATACAATCGTCCCAGCATAAATTTGAGCGTTGAGGTTGCCTCTGATCCAAATCAACTCAGTTCTTCCGCCGATCCAAATACCTGCCCATACCATGATGGTTCCACCACTATAAGGATGGACTTCCTGGCAGGATTTTAATCGCTGTTGGCGTCCAGGGGTTCTCCAGTGTCGTATACGTCTTGTATCCGGTCTCATACCAAAACGAGACTCATCAGAAAAGCACACGAAACGCCATTGTTCTTCTGCCCAATTTCTGTGTTCAAGAGCCCATTGATATCGAATCCTACGATTGTGCATTGCTATAGGTGGTACCCTTAGCGGTCTTCGGGAATGAAGGTTCACTTCATGCAAGCGGTTTCTGACTGTTTGGTCGCTAATTAAGTTCCCTGAAGAGTGATGAAGCCTCACGGCTAACATCATGGCGGTTATTGTTGGAGCTCTTCGAGTTGTGATTTGAATGTATCGGTCTTGTCTCCGTGTGGTGCAGCGATACCGTCCTCCATGGCGCTCAGCCACGGTACCAGTGCTTCGGTAACGTGTCCAAAGTCGACTGATAACACTCTGACTTGTATTCATAGCTAAAGGCACAGTACGTTGCCGGGAACCAGCTTCTATCATTCCCACGGCTCTGAGCATAATGTCTTCAATGCGTTGTATGTACAGCTGATTTTCATCTTTTACTCGAATTTGATTGACAGTTCCTGTTTCAAATTATGAAATGCACCAAAAAGGATCTATATAAATTTATAAAATATTAAATTTATTACAAAGCCACATCTCAATCTCAAGAAATCCGCATAAAAATGCTTGATCCCTAGACACTTTTGATGTGTGTATTTATTGTAATTTGAGTGTATTTAATCAAGGCAGAAGTATGTGATTAGTTTATTTTCAAGCAAAAAATGCAAGTCGACTTGCCATACTGCTGACTAGGCCCACTTTCAAGTGTGACCAAAATCAAAAGACTGATGGAAGAACTGATTTATTATTATTTCGTTATCAACTATTATCATAAATCTATGTTTAAATGATTTATTCCAATCAAGACAGTTATATTAGTTTTATATCCATTTTAATTTTTCTCGGGCAAATTTTTAAAGAAAAAGTTAAACTTTGTTGATTTATTTTAGAAGAAAACTCTATATCAAGAACAGTATTAGCAGTGAATGTCATTTGCATAATGGCATGGTGATTATTACCTTTATTTATTTACGGGCCCGCGACTCACGTTTGGAAAATAGCGATTATATCTTTTAATACGCAATAAACTTATGTGTAGGTAGTGCAAATAAAAATCTCATTATTTTCATAATGTTTTTTATTTATTTATTTATTAAAATTAAGAATCCCACAAGGTTTTGAAAGTAAGTGGGCCTTGATAGGTGCCGGTACCTTATTAGAGGATTGATTTCCTAACTGTATAATTTAATTGAAGCTTGACTAACATAAATATTTAACTGAACAGTTATTTCAAAAGATTTTTGCGATCTGTTGTTAGCGTGATTCATTGAACTGACAAAGCTTTTTTATTCATGAATTGATTGTTAATTAAACCGTTTCTAAGATGAGCTAGCGCACAAACGTACAGACAAACAGACAAGAACTTTAAAAATAATTGTTTTGTTTTCTTTTACGTTAACAAAAGCCTCCAATAATAGTTTTTCTCCTTTGTCTTCCATGTTGTATGAAGAGGGTTTCCTTGACTCCTAAGGGAACCTCCCTTCGATTTGTTTCCTAACCGGGACTCGAACCCGTGCGGTTGGAATAAGCAAATTGCGAGCAACAACTGGGTACTATTATTGGAAAGCGAAAGCAAAGTAAGCTCCAAAATACTAGAGTTATTTATTTAGGCAAACAAATAAAATTACAAAATTGAGCACTATTATAACAAGCTAAGCCGCGAAGGATAAAGTAGCAGTGTGTCGTCGTCCGTCCCGGGAGCGCGCTTTATAGGGGCGGGTCTGGTGGGAAATATTTGACGACGCCATGATGAAGTGGGCAGGACCGCGGCGTGCGCAGGCGGTCCGTTGGTGTCCGTGTTCCAATCGCGGCGCGCTGCGCACGGCCATCTTACTGCTGGTGAGCTCGAACAATAGACGTGACGTCACATCGTATGACCATCGGATGATTTCCGACTCTGGCGCATTTCATCGACGGTAGCGGTAGCGATCTTGGTCGCTACATCACTCCCCCGCTGAGATCGTTGCTACGATCGATAGTAGTCAGGGAATTGCACTCTCCGCCCGCTTCTTGTAGTTTTGACAATTTCTTGCGCCGGAGCTGCAGGAGTTTGCGTTTCTGGATATGTCATCCTGTCCTCGTCTGCGATGAATGCTGGTTTCAAACGGTCAATAGTGATTGTTTGTGTTCGGCCTCGTATCTCAACGTCAAAGGTCTTGGATCCGCGCTTCAGTACTTTGTAGGGACCGGCGTAGGGAGGTTGCAGCGATTTGCGTGCAGGGCCTTCACGGACGAATACGTGAGTGGTTTGTTGCAGGTCTTTAGGCACGTAAAATGGGCGGGTACCATGCCATGTTGTTGGTGTTGGAGACAGTCGTGTGATGTGCTGCTTCAGCCGGTCAAAGAAATCAGTGACGTCGACTGGGTCGCCTGAAGTTGGCCGGAGGAACTGTCCAGGCAAGCGTAGGGGCTCACCGTAGACTAGCTCCGCCGTTGAAGCTGCGGAGACCTAGAAGCACAAAAGGCAATGCCTCTGACCAAGACATTTTGTTATGGCACATAATGGCGGCTTTAAGTTGCCTATGTAGGCGTTCTACCAGCCCATTTGCTGCAGGGTGGTAAGCTGTAGTTGTATGGTGCTCGGCTCCCACCAGCGATGCGATGCGTTTGAAGAGTCGGGATTCAAACTGGCGGCCCCGGTCAGTTGTGATGCGGTCTGGGCAACCGAATCTAGCGATCCACCCAGACAATAATGTAGCTGCGCAAGTTTCTGCTGTAATATCTTGGAGTGGAAATGCCTCAGGCCAACGGGTGAAGCGGTCGACTAATGTAAGGCAGTACCTGTAACCAAGAGAAAGAGGTAACGGGCCAACAATGTCCATGTGGACATGTCGAAAGCGGGAGTTTGGTAAAGCAAATTTAGCTAGCGGTGCAATTGTATGCCTTGCGATCTTATTACGCTGACATTCCTGGCACTCTCGAGCCCATCGTCGACAGTCTTTTTTAACGCCTGGCCATACAAACCGCTCTGTCACAAGGCGCACAGTCGCCTTTGCTCCAGGGTGACTTAGGCTATGTAATGTGTTGAACACTTGGCGGCGAAACTTGCTTGTAATATATGGCCTAGGCTCTCCCATGGAAACATCGCAGTATACCTCGAACTCTGCATCAAATGGTTTCATTTTTCTTAACTTGAGGCTAGTTTCTCCCTGCAGGATTTTACTTAACTCGCTGTCGTTCAGTTGGTGTTCTGCAAGAGACTGGTAATCAATAGGTGCTGCCACTTCTTCAATGCGGGTTATCTTTCCCTGCCACATAGCGTATGTCAGTGCTGAATTGACTTATTAGGTCCAAATACCTGAACTGGCGGGGTGAACAGTGGTCTCTGCTGGAACCAAAAGCGAAGGTTAGCGGCTTATGGTCTGTGTGAATGGTGAATTGTCGGGCTTCTACCATGTGTTTAAAATACTTAATCGACTCGTAAATTGCCAGTAATTCACGATCATACGGACTGTATTTCCTTTGCGCTGGGCTGAGCTTTCTCGAGAAAAACCCAAGTGGCTGCCAAATATCGTCCATTCTTTGCTGTAGCACCGCACCGATTGCTGTATCCGACGCATCAGTATGTATGGACAATTCAGCGTCCATCTTGGGATGAGCTAGCAGAGTAGCTTGAACTAAACTTGCCTTATCGAAGGCTTCTGCTATCTGAGGGGTGACAGTGATAGGCTGAGCTCCTTTAGTTTTCGGTCCGGTCAATAGCTCGTTCAAAGGCGCCTGTAACGCCGCGGCCTTAGGTATGAACCTGCGATAGAAATTTATCATACCCAGAAAACGCCGGAGTTCTTTGACCGTCTTCGGTACTGGATACTCCTGGACAGCCAGGACTTTGGATTCCAACGGTTTTACGCCTGCTGCATTGACAGTATACCCTAAGAAGGTTACCTGGTCTTGCCCAAAGATGCACTTTGATGTATTGATGAGTACACCGTATTCTGTTAAACGTTGGAACAACAAACGCAGGTGCTGCTGGTGTTGAGGCTCTGAATCTGAAAACACCAATAGGTCATCAATATAGCAGTAACAGAAGTCCAACCCCCTCAGTGCTTCGTCCATAAACCGCTGAAAAGTCTGCGCAGCGTTTCGAAGTCCAAATGACATAAATGGGAATTCGAACAGTCCGAACGGCGTGGTGATCGCTGTCTTTGGAATATCAACCTCATTTACGCTTAGCTGATTATATGCTTTGAGTAAATCTACGGTTAAATATATATTTTTGATATCTGGGTATTCTCGCACAATGTCCATGTACACGGATCTGCCTTGGGTGGTGTGTATAGATGAAATACTCTCCTGATTTGCATGACGGGTGACTTCAACCGTAAGCAAGGTTAACTGGTCTTCTAATCTTTGTTTACGACAGTTAACCAACAGGTTGTAATGGCTCAGGAAATCCACGCCAATGATTGGTTTCGACACATCAGCTATTGTGAATCGCCACTCGAAGGCACGACGCAGGCCTAGGTCCAGGGATAAGTTGATGGAACCATATGTATGAATTACTGTGCCGTTAGCTGCAAAAAGCTCATACCTGGTCTTGGCGCGTGGCCCGCTTATGCGAGAGCGAGGAAACACGCACAAATCTGATCCAGTGTCTATGAGGTATTGAAGTTTAGTTCTGCGCTCAGTAATAAAGATGCGGCCTGTCGTCGTAGGGCAGACACTTTCGGCCACTATCGGCTGCCCCTGTCGTTTCCCGCTTTAAATGAGCACGGCGAGACGCATTTGTTGGCTTTTGCTCCGAAACGGTAGTGATACCAACAGTGTGGGTGGCCTTCAGGTGGGTTTTTGGATCTGGACTTTGAACGCGATCGGCTATGGCGCCTGTCGTTGAATCTGCCTCTGTAGCCATCTGAACGGGAGCTTCGTTGCTGCTCAATGCGTATTGACTCCACTTGCCGCGTCAGTTCTGCTATTTTGTCAAATAAAGTAATATAAGCAGTACCTGGCATTACTGTAGGCGAAGTGGCTACCTGTGCGACACTTGGCGGCGCGATATCTTGAACATGATCTGCCAAATCCGCTACAGCTTCGAGAGTGCTATCCTTCTGTAAAGCAACGATAGTTTGTAAATTAGAAGGCAATCTACTGGCCCAGATAGTGCGCATAAGATCGGTAGATAGTAGATACTGCTGTCCCTGCTAAGCTTTGTAGGTGGCGTAGAAATTGCGACGGCTTCCGATCTCCCAAGTTCTTCATGCATAAGGAGCTGTTTAATTTTTCGCTCCTTAGAAGTAGTTAAGCGCTTAATAAGCTCTGCCTTAAGCTTTGCATATTTATCAGTTTTAGGCGGGGACACTATAATATCCTTTACTTCCGCCGCATATTGATGCTCTAATTGGCCAAGCACATAATAAAATTTAGTTGCGTCACTAGTAATATTTGACAGGATAAACTGACCTTCCACTTGGGCAAACCACACCTCGGGCTCCTCGGGCCAAAACGGCGGAACACGGACACCCACACGACATGATTCCGGAAACCCGCTTGCGCTCCGCACTCCGCTTGTACTTGGGCCACCGCTCGGGAATTCTTCTACATCCTTGAATGCGTCCTGTTGCTCCATAACTTATTCGTAAATGTTCTTCGGGGTCACCAGTGAAGAGGGTTTCCTTGACTCCTAAGGGAACCTCCCTCCGATTTGTTTCCTAACCGGGACTCGAACCCGTGCGGTTGGAATAAGCAAATTGCGAGCAACAACTGGGTACTATTATTGGAAAGTGAAAGCAAAGTAAGCTCCAAAATACTAGAGTTATTTATTTAGGCAAACAAATAAAATTACAAAATTGAGCACTATTATAACAAGCTAAGCCGCGAAGGATAAAGTAGCAGTGTGTCGTCGTCCGTCCCGGGAGCGCGCTTTATAGGCGCGGGTCTGGTGGGAAATATTTGACGACGCCATGATGAAGTGGGCAGGACCGCGGCGTGCGCAGGCGGTCCGTTGGCGTCCGTGTTCCAATCGCGGCGCGCTGCGCACGGCCATCTTACTGCTGGTGAGCTCGAACAATAGACGTGACGTCACATCGTATGACCATCGGATGATTTCCGACTCTGTCGCATTTCATCGACGGTAGCGGTAGCGATCTTGGTCGCTACACACAACAGTCCATATGCTTTGGTCTCGCGATCGTACGCACAACGCTGCGGTAATGTGGCATGCGGTGCCGGACATAAAATCGTTTAAAAAACGTCAAAAGTTTTCTCTTGTTCCGTCGCGTCTTCGTCGCAGTATGCCTCAGCGGTACCATACAATTGGTCCAGCAATGGATGCCGCATATGTGTGCATGCCGCATCTGTGTGTATGCCGCATCTGTGTGCATGCCGCATCTGTGTGCATGCCGCATATGTGTGCATGCCGCATACGTTCTGCGTTACGATCGCGCGACCAAAGCATTACAATCTTCTGTATAATATAAAAGCAAAAGGACACACACTTACTTACTAATTCATCACGAAATCTCAGAAACTACATGTGCTAGGAGTCAAAGAGCATGTAACACTACGTTTACGTTTTGGTAGGAGTTTCAAACTTTGCATGGGGGTTCTTTTCAGGACGTAGGTTCTCATTAACATGAGATTTTGCGGAATTCAACCACTAAAGGTGGGTACTGACTGACCGGCGTTACGTAGCGTAATGTAACATGTTACTAAGCGAGCATAGATAGATAGATAAAACGTTTATTAATTTCTTCAACACACACGTACATACAAGATACTCGTAGAGCTTAAGACACAATCAGATACTTAAAAACTAAAATACTATACATGAAAGCACATGTGTGCTGCAGCCAACTAAGGGTCAAGAGGCTGGCCAAGGCTCAGTGACGCATCGCTGCAAGAGCGCATGCTCTGATTCTCAGCCATCGCCCTGGAAGGTGCAGGAACATCGCATCGAGTACTATAGCATTCATCAAGTCAGTATGGAGAAACAAGCGAATAACTGACTTGACGAATGCTCGCTGTGTAACATGTTACATTACGCCACGTAACGTTGGTCAGTACCCAGCTTAAGGGTGTGTTTTGGGGTTGACAGTATGAAACTTCGTTACTACTCCTGTAAAGGTGTTTCGACCAAACGAGCAAATGCTATTTCTAACCTCTCTTTAAAAATATCGTTGACTGTTCTCTGTTTACACAAAGATTTGGGAGAGAGGGGACAGAATCAGCATTCTCTCGCTTGGTGTAAACGCACCGTAATGCATAAGTATCTTCATAACCACGCGGACGAAGTCGCGGGCAACAGCTAGTTTTATTATATTTATTGATTTATATAGGTACTCATATACACCAACAGCAAAACATAGAATAACATTTTGACAAAATGGTAGTCGTGAAGCATAGATGGATAAATTATATTGTGGTTGAATAAAAAACAAAACATTGCCTAATGTTCATACTTTTTCAATGTATATTATAATGTATTAATAAGGTGTCTTGGAAAAACATTAACATATACTTCAACAAACACGTTTCACAGAGGCAGTATTTGCAATACATTTCTTTCTCATCCTGAAGTATCAGGGGGCCTTCGTTTTTTCTTTGAAGCAACGAAGACATTTCAAGCTCCTATTCAGATTTCGTTCTTGCATACTGGAACCTCAAACGTGTGTATCTGAGCTGACTTCAGCCCATTTGCAGCTGCTATGTAGGTATTTTTATCTCGTGATTTGTATTTTTCTTACGTGCTGAAGTTTCATAGTTGCATGACGAAGTCATGCATCAGCAGGACATGGCCTGACATGACCTTGCTTGACGAACCTGGTGTTCAGATCCTGGACTAGTAATGTTAACCTGATTTGCAGTGCCTGTTCTAGTAAAGTCATCACGATTTTATTTCTTTCAGTCCATTTTCATTCGCAGTCAACATGAAATTATGGTTGCCTGCAAAATTGTGTAACGTTGGTGCACTGACGAAAGCTTAAAATAATAACTTGTAAAGGAATGACTATATAAACTACCCTAAACGTGGTTTTACTTATTCATAACTATTTAAATTCTTGTAAATACATATCAAAACGTAAGAAACGTGCCATGTTTCTTCTGGTTTATTCTATTTTTTTTTTTTCAATTGTCAGATTAGCGACACTTAACATGTAAAATTAAAAACCTTGTTTTTCAAAGAGGTTTTATGATAATATGGTGGTTTATGATCGACGAGGTCTAAAGACGGTCACATACATTTGGAATTTCCGTACGAAATTCCGTTTCAGACTAATTTCGAACGCAGCCAATACAATAAAAAATCAAATCTTATTAATAAATTGCAGTAGCGGACACGAGTGTACATACTTCGCGTCAAAAAAAAAGTGCAGTGCTTCAGTTATAGGCCACCACACACGTACGTATTTACCCATTGTGTACCCGCCGGGTGCACGCCTGGCACAAAGAACGTCCCGTTTTTTGAACTTTTGCTCACAGCGCGAAAACGGTGCGGTGTCATACCACATATTGAAAACTGATAATTTTCTACAACTTTGGCAATCACTCTTGTTACATAGTTATCTCCAATCTTTGCCTTGGGCTCACCTCGGAGGGGCACCTAAGGAATTTAAGTATGTTTATCTCCTGACTAGTCCAGTTTTATTGTTAGTGAAAAACATTAACAAAGAAGTTTAGGAGGACTAATGTTACCTTTCTGTTTCTTTAATTATTGAATATCCAAAATTGGTGATATCTATTAGATTTTAATATCAACAAGTATACGTATTTGTCAAAGAATATTTGGCTGTGATTACATATTTAACTACCTAACTAAAAATACTAAAATATGACTGTAAGAAGTACATTCATATTTTCATAACAATAATGGAAAATTTATTTTAGTTATTGGCTTTTAAACTACAAGGGGGCATGGACGCCTGTATTGCCAGAGGCACTACGTGCGCGTTGCCGACCATTCAGGCGATACGAGGGGCATGCCAAAAGAAATTAGATTGAGTAGGTACCTATTAAAAAAATATGAAATATATTTTATCACAAGTATCGATCTTTTCGAAGTATTCACGCTGAGCACTACATACGTTATGTGTCGGTTTTCGCAAATAAGTTTTTCGACTGCACGAACGTTTTCTAGTGTGACCGCGGTTGGCAGCCAACCTGTCTTTGCTTTATCTTCGAGACACCTCCGTCCTACACACATCAAAAGTGTCTAGGGATCAACATATATTTTTGCAATAACTTTTCTCCTGATTGATATTAATTAAAATTTTCTTTAAGGATTCATCAAATAAAGTGTTTTCGTTTGTCTACAGTAACGATAAACCAAGTCACCTTTGCATTAATAAAAAAAATTGCCATTTTCCTAATAAAGGGATTTTTGACATTTGAACCACTAACATTAAAGTTCGAAAAAAAGACTGAAATAACAGTTTTCTTTAGAATTTTATTGGGTAACTTAAACAATTTATAATCCGTCTTTCTACCGCGAACACTAACAACACAAGAACATCGGTTTGGCATACTCAAAATGAATTCATCCAAATCACGCTGTGGAATGGCCGCCCATGTTCGTTGCAACAACAAAAAAAGGTCTTCTTGCGACTGGATACCCTCCATATTCGGCAGAGCTCTTCTCTGTAGCATATCCCATGCATGCTCAATCGGGTTCAAGTCTGGCGATTGAGCAGGCCAGGGCAGGACATTGATGTTAGCTGCGGCGAGAGTCTGTCTTACAACTCTTGCGGTGTGCGGTCGTGCATTATCATGCATTAACTGAAATAAGGGACCGATTTGCACTTGTAGAGGAACGATGACGTCTGATACAATCCTCTCAGCATAAATTTGAGCGTTGAGGTTGCCTCTGATCCAAATCAACTCAGTTCTTCCGCCGATCCAAATACCCGCCCATACCATGATGGTTCCACCACTATAAGGATGGACTTCCTGGCAGGATTTTAATCGCTGTTGGCGTCCAGGGGTTCTCCAATGTCGTATACGTCTTGTATCCGGTCTCATACCAAAACGAGACTCATCAGAAAAGCACACGAAACGCCATTGTTCTTCTGCCCAATTTCTGTGGTCAAGAGCCCATTGATATCGAATCCTACGATTGCGCATTGCTATAGGTGGTACCCTTAGCGGTCTTCGGGAATGAAGGTTCACTTAATGCAAGCGGTTTCTGACTGTTTGGTCGCTAATTAAGTTCCCTGAAGAGTGATGAAGCCTCACGGCTAACATCATGGCGGTTATTGTTGGAGCTCTTCGAATTGTGATTTGAATGTATCGGTCTTGTCTCCGTGTGGTGCAGCGATACCGTCCTCCATGGCGCTCAGCCACGGTACCAGTGCTTCGGTAACGTGTCCAAAGTCGACTGATAACACTCTGACTTGTATTCAGAGCTAAAGCCACAGTACGTTTCCGGGAACCAGCTTCTATCATTCCCACGGCTCTGAGCATTTCTTCCCTGCTTAAATGACGTCGCCGCTCCATAATAACGTTGGTTTTAATCAGTAGTAGGGAAACAGTAGCACTAATAATGTCTTCAATGCGTTGTATGTTTTTATAGGGAAAATATTGACAGCTGATTTTCATCTTTTACTCGAATTTGATTGACAGTTCCTGTTTCAAATTATGAAATGCACCAAAAAGGATCCATATAAATTTATAAAATCATAAATTTATTACAAAGCCACATCTCAATCTCAAGAAATCCGCATAAAAATGCTTGATCCCTAGACACTTTTGATGTGTGTATTTTAAATTCAGCAAACCAATCAAATACTGTTGCTCGTGAACAAGCAGACTCACCAAAAGTAGTAGCCAAAAGTTCAAAACATTCTTGAGGCTTTAAACCTTTTTTAAAGTCATAATAAATCATAGCGTGAAAATCACGTCAACTGAGCTCCATTGCTGCAAGCGAATTCCTGCCAGTTCCCGGATAAATGATGCTAATTCGAATAAAAATTAAAAAAACATGTGTGTTCCATTTTCAAATATGAGCATTTCTACAGGGAGGACCGATTGACCTACTGGAGAGGAAAAGTACCTTTAAAATTGAATTACGTACTTGGAAAAAATCACACATATTTATAGGACTCTTGACCTGATGGAGAGCATAACATCTAGAAGACCGCCAGGTTTTACATATCCCCTAAAACAAATCGGACATTGAAAAAACGGGCAGAATTTGGCTTAAAATGGAGTGTCCGGTTTCCAGAATTGGCTCGTTATTGTTTCATAGCAAATTTTAAAATATTAACCTGTTCATTATAATTTCCACATACAAAGAACAAGGCATAGACAAGAAGCGTGTGCTTCAATTCGGTGAAATTTACTTATGCTTACTTATATCACTAACTACGCCTAGTACGAACACACACTCCTGATTCCCGCCACCGGGTAGTTGTGTCCAAGCGACCGAGCAGTGTAGTCGGGGGACAAGTCGCATTGAGGAGCATTTTTCAAAGGTTCGAAATCATTCGGTGTTTTTGGGTCGGGTCATTTCTCAAATCGGTGTGCGACATTAATTTTGTCTATGAAGTATTTAGTTAGATTTGTGCTAAATTAATTGAGTGTTTAACAGACTGCCAGTATGTTTTGTAGAAATTGTAGTAATATATATTATTTTCGAGTAAGTAATTTGATGAATTGTGTTATTTTCTTAACTCCGTGGATCTCAATTCCATTGAATGAAAAGGATATTGTAATTTCCTTTGTTTATTTTTTCATTTAATTTTGACATTTTACGCTGACATATCTGATATCCAAAATGCTTTATAATTATTTTTCTTTTTTAAAATTGAATCATCTTACATTCATCTTATAATAATCTCACTAACATTATTATTTTGGACATTGATTCTTTTTTTGTGTCATTATAGTGTACATTGTACCGACTCGAATTGTTTTTATAAACAACGTTTATATTAGATTTTATTTCACTCATATATTTTTTTTGTTTTTGACCTGTAATTGTATTGTTACCAATAAATGACGTTTGAATATTTGAAAACAAGGCATCGAATTGAGAAAAACTTACACCAAATTGAGATTTCACTTTAATATTATTCAAAAGTTAGCTAATGGAACAAGCAAACTACAATTCATGGTTGTCATCATCATCAACACCATCACCCTTTGGAAGTTTACAGCTGGACATAGGGCTCCCCCATTGAACGCCACAACAAGTGCTTTGGGCCTTACGCATCCAACGTCTTCCGCAACCTGTACCAGGTCATCAGTCTACCGCGTAGGAGGCCTGCCCACACTGTGTCTTCCAGTTCGTGTTCATCACTCAAGAACCTTTACTTCCCAACGGTCATCAGTTCTGCAAGCAATGTGACCTGGCCATTGCCACTACAGCTTGGCTATGCTTTGAGCTATATCGTTAACTTTCGATCTTTTGCGGATCCTATCACGCAAAGAAACACCAAGAATAACTCTAACCATAGCGAGCTAAACAACCCTGAGCTTATTCAAGAGACTTACTGTCAAGGACCACGTCTCAGTGCCGTAGGTCATCAATGGCAACCCGCCCTGCTCAAAGACTTTAATATTCAGGCTCTGTGGAAGAAAAATCACCCAGTTTTCCGAACGCGGCCCAGCCGTGTTGCATTCGTCGTGCCACCTCTTTATCGAAATTTTACCTGCCAAGACGAATAATTTGTCCCAGGTAAACATATTTATCAACAACTTCAAGTATTTCGTTCCCAACATCTACTGGTACGGATGCGACATAGACGTTTAATATCACCTTCGTCTTGTCCATGTTTATTTTAAAACCCACCAGTTGGGATATGCGACAGAGGTCGTCAAGCATAGTACCGAGGTACTCGAACAACTCCGTCATTATACTCGTAACTATTTCTTCGGCAAAACGAAGGTGAGTGATGCATTTGACATTGATGTTGATGCCAAGCAGAGTGGCGGAATCTCGTGTCGGAGACCAAGATCCACTTCAGGTCGCTAAGCCAGTGCAGTAAGTAAGTTTATGCCAAGTCTGTTCCAATCCAAGAGCTTGAAAGCATCTTACAGAGCGTTGTTAAAGGGTTTGGGGGAAATTAAATCTCTCTGTCTCACGCCTCACTGCAATGGTATCGATTCCGTGTTCTGGTCTTGTATACGCACATACATAGTGGCTTTGCTTTACAGACATTTCAACCTAAAGTCAATCTGGCATCACTGCAATCGATCGAATCGAATGCTTTTTCGTGACTCACTAACGCTAGACAGAGAGGCTGAATATACTCCTCAATATTTTGTACAATCTGGCGTAGCGTGTGGATATGGTCGATGGTGCTCAAAAGCCTTTCGTAAACCGCCCTGTTCGAGAGACTAGCAGTCATCAACATGCGTGCAAGACGATTTGTAATGACTCTGGATGGAACACAGCTTTTGCTGTGGCTCAGGAGCGATATGGGTCTATAGGACTTTATAACCTCTTTTGAAGAAGAGTGAAAAGCCTCTGGAGTACTACAAAAATTGCTTTTCCACCTGCTCTCGGAAGTTTTTTTGTTATTTCGTCCTCACCTGTTGCCAGGTGGATATTAAGCTGTTTCAGAGCCACTGCAATCTAATACAGGCTTATGTTATCATGGAGAGGCCCTACTTTTCCATGAAATCAGCCAACCGTGTGCCTTTCCGATGTTTCAGAGTTCCAATGGCTCCCCTCCTAACTCGTCGCTGTTATTTGGGCCCAGCTTGGCGTTGAAATCACCCATTACAACGGTGTACCGAGTTTCCGAGGTGTGTATGGCTTTTAAGATGTCCTCATACATAACCTCGACCTCTACGTCTGGGTTTTTCGAGGTCGGTGCGTAAACCTGTATGACCTTCAGCGAATATCTTTCTATGATTCTGAGTATAAAGTAAGCTACCCTGCTTGACACAAGTTTTTTAAAGTTGAACTATCTTAATTGTGCTTAAGATAGAAAAACTCGAAAAAAACGATTTCAGGCCTTAATAATCTCGAGCGGGAATCGTTTCGGTAGCTCAGTGGTTTAGAGCAGTCACCTGGATTGTGAAAGACGCGGGGTCGATTCCCGCTAGAGATCATCAAGGCCCGAAATCGAATTATTCCAGTTTTTCTATCCTTAGATATGAAAAACAGAAATAATCAAAGTAATGTAGATTTTTCGTCTATATTTGAACCTAAAAGTGAGATCGTGGTACGATCTAGCAGTGATATCGTTATCTCGTCATAAAAACGATAGAAACATAGTGAAATATGACAAAAACAAGGACAGCAAAAATATGACCTGTTTTCAACAAAAACAGTGTAAACATCAACAAAAATCAATAAATTAATATGCATCTACTTGGTGGAGCCAGCCAGGAATTAATTTTGCTCAATCTGGTCTTAGGGCCTTTGGCTTTAACAATTAAAACAATTTTACCGAATCGGTCAATAACTTCGATCTGAATCGGAGGGCAGGACACAAAATAAGATTAAAGTCAAGAACAGATCTGAGTTCCGAATGAAGCAAGCCTATTTTTATGAACCATATGCATGAAGATATTAACAAAATAATTCCTAATCTTGAAAAATACGAATAGCTCTGGTTACGATGACATCTACGAATATTTTAAAACGTGAATCCCTGCAAATATCCTACATTCAAAGCTATTTTATCAATTTATGTATTTTTCAAGGCATTTTTCCTGAAAAATTAAAATTGACTATTATTAGTTTGATATGTGTAATTTACAGACCAATAAAGTCAGTTATTTCTAAAATATTTGAAAAGGTAATCAATAACTCCATAAATAGTACTTTAACAAAATAACCTTTTCGCCACAGAACAAGCTGGTTATAGAAAAAATCAATCCATAAGTATGGCAATCTATAAGTTTCCTAATACTGTCATGAGTAATGTGGATAAAAAAAATCTCACAGTCGCTCTTTAAATGGATCTAAATAAAGCGTTTGACTATGTAAACCACAACACATTGTTAAAGAAATTGTATGCATACGGTGTAAGAGGTAATGTGCTCGAACTTATTAGATCTTATCTTAGTATTAGAAAACTTAAATTTCAAGAATATGTTCAGCCACCCATAAAATAGTTACACATTCGTCGGAAACTAGGTATGTCACCTTTGGAGTACCACAAGGTAGTGTTTTGGGCCCACTTTTTATTTATATGAATGATCTGCCCAAAGTACTCGTAACTAGTAATGAAAATTATTTGCAGATGATAGCACTGTTTTATTCACTGGGATCGGTAAGAAACGCATTGGGCATGACATTAATAACACTTTATCGAATATGATAGGCTGGTTGACATTAAATAACTTGAATATAAATCTTGATAAAACAAACATAATGACATTCAGAAGTAGGATTAATAAAATAGATAACATTGACATTCATAATTATAATTACCAATTAATACCATTAAAACAGTTACACAAGAAGATTTTTAGGATTAAATGTTAATAATCGTTTGAACTGAAAAGCGCATGTTGAAATATTATGTTCATAAATTAACCAAACTTCATATGTATTATATATGTTAGCAAAAACCGTTACGATGCACACCATGGATATGTCGCTCCACTTGTAAGGTAAGGTATTATGTTTGGGGAAATTCAACCAATAAAGCATCTATCATCAGAGCGCAAAAGTAGTGCATACGTGCTATTTGTAATTGAAAACAGATTGACAGTTGTAGACCGTAGACCCTTTTTCATTAAAAAAAACCTAAGATAAAAAACCAAATCGACCCTGATAACGGCGGAAGGCTCACCACCCACCACGTTGGGTTCTTAAACCATTGGTGAAAAGTGGGCTTCCGAGTGTTTCGTTCACCATGACGACACAGTCATTGGCATCTGACTACGTTTGAGAAAAGTGAGGGTATGTAATGTTGAAGATTTCAACTCTTGCCAGTACCTATATATTTTTGAGACTGTAATTTTTGTTCTAAATAATATAGATCAATTTGTAAGATTATAGCCGACACCATTTAAAGATTTGTATTCCGCCAAATAAAACAACATTTCAAAATAATAGTATTTTTTGCATGGCACTTCGAATATACAACCATTTACATGAATGGTTTTTAGAAAAAACCGAGATGAATATATTTAGGCATAAAGTGAAATTGTTTCTGTTATAGAAGGGCTACTACTCGGTTAATGAATATTTGTCTGTCACTTTTTAGTTTTGTTTCGTCTTTTATCTGGCATTCATATTATTTTATAATTAATTCTGGATGTTATAATAATATTTCATTGACTTAAATTAAACAGAATAAATATATTTTGAAATAGTATTTATGCCAGTTCTAAGTGTAATGTTAGGTTTTGTTTTTTAGTGATTTTGCACGCTGAGAGGCCGAATGTGGAGAAACTTATTAGTATATTCATGACATCAAATGTACCTACCTACCCATGATTCGCAAATGAAGTACTTTGACTTTGAATATTATTTAGTATATTTTGCTTTAAATTTGACGATTTGAAAGTACTAGGTACTATGAAAGTCTATTAAAATTAAAGTTATTTGAGTTTGAGTTTGAAATCGTGGAAATAATGTTCATAACTAAGGACTATTTCACTAACCATAAATATATATATATATATATATATATATATATATATATATGGTTAGTGAAAATGGGTTGATCATTCAAACATCCTTAGTTATGAACATTATTTCCACGATTTCAAACTCAAACTCAAATAACTTATATATATATATATAAATATGCGCCAGACAGTGCCCGTGGCTAAGTGACGGCAGCTGATCGGCAACGATCCGATGTTAAGCAACGCCAGTCAGGTCGGGTTATGGATGGGTGACCATCCCGACCGAAATTAAGTGATGTGTTTTTCGGGCATCTCCGTGCTTCGGAAGGCACGTTAAACAGTTGGTCCCGGCGCAAGATATCAGTCGTGAAGCCTAGTCAGAGGCCTAAAAAGGCGGCTTGATAACATCTGACGGTAAGGTTTATCACTGGCCTTACATTCACCTCTCCAACAATCCGCACTGAGCCTGCGTGTTGGAGTATGGCTCGTACCACCTCATAGTTGAGGTGAGGCCTGTGCCCAGCAGTGGGACGTATAAGGCTGTATTTGTTTGTTTGTTTTATGCGCCAGACAACACACCTCTTGTAATGGTCTCGAAGTAGGGAATAATATCCCTGTGTTACGAGGTACCACACAAGGAAATAAGCCAGGGGCGACTCCACACACACCCAGACCCGAGTCAATTCAGAAAAGATCGTTTCCTGAATTGACCCGACCGGGAATCAATAAAACCTACATATTGCAAATTTGCAAACACTTACATCAATAATATCAATATTTTCTATTGATAAATACAATACCCGATGTAGTTATTGCATTTATTTAAAATCGTGAACTAGTCGGTAATCCCAATGAAATAAAATAATATGAAACTAAATAAATAATACATGACAAAATAGACTTTTTATCAAAAGCCACACACAGCGCACAGTGCGGTTTTAGAGGTATTTCCACCCGCGAACAATCCGATTGTGGAATGAACTCCCCTACCGAGGTTTTCCCGGGGGAATACTGTATGGGGTATAGATACATGCCAAAAGAAGTTAGATACCCTTTACTCTTTTGACTGACACTGGCAAGTTATACACCATCTCATAGGCTGTTTGTTTATTGATATATAACGGGTTATTCAACAAGAACTTTGTTTTTTAAAACAAAATAAAACAAAGAATTTAGTGGAAAATGAATAAATTTTTTATTGTATTACAAAGAGAAAAGTTTGGCAATTATGAATGAAAAATGATATCTGACAAATGTCCACCACGACCACGCTGACAGATGTTGATTCTTTCATCAAAATTTTTAATCACTTTTTGGCAAGATGGAGGGTCTATTTCGTTAAGTAATGACATCACGGATTTTGAGTTTTAAGGCTGCAATTGATTGGCCGGCCAGATCGTGTGATTTAACACCACTGGATTATTTTTTGTGGGGCTACGTTAAAGACAGAGTCTATACGGAGCCAATCGAATCAATTGCAGCCTTAAAACTCAAAATCCGTGATGTCATTAACGAAATAGACCCTCCATCTTGCCAAAAAGTGATTAAAAATTTTGATGAAAGAATCAACATCTGTCAGCCTGGTCGTGGTGGACATTTGTCAGATATCATTTTTCATTCATACCTAATTGCCAAACTTTTCTCTTTGTAATACAATAAAAAAATTATTCATTTTCCACTAAATTCTTTGTATTATTTTGTTTTAAAAAACAAACTTCTTGTTGAAAAACCCTTTACAAGGAGATTTTATAAAAACTATCCAAATTGAAATTTAAGTATCTAAAGAGAAAACTGCAAAATACGTATGTTTCTGTTAGACAACCTTCAGTACTAAAATGTTGAGTTATTAATGTTATTATAACTACTCAAAGGTTCAAAAGAATCACTAGTTTCGTTGATACTGCGCGACGTGAGTGGCAGCGGACTCGCAGTTTCTTTATTCAGAAGTTCGAAAAAATATAACAATGGAAAAGTTACAAAGACCTACTTACCTTTTTTTTTTAAAAAAAGCTATCTTTAATTGGAGCCTAATGTCTGGGAAAATTTAGGATGGTGTTAATAAAGTACCCCTGTATATAAAGTATGTGTACTCTGTATGTAAATGCACAGTATACAGACATAATGCGACTCTACTACCACGTCGGAGTTGTTTCTTGCTGAGAAGACCCGGCGAGAAACTCAGCAGTTACTCTTTTAAACTTGTTTTGGGTTTACAACAGACGTTACCAAAGTACAATGTGTCATTTTGATACAAATAAACCTACTGTGTGTCTAATCTAAAGACATTAAAGAATAAAAAAGGTCATTTAAACAATTCAAAAATATGTACAAGTATCCGTTACAATAGAGTTATCTATTCCCGCAACGAGCAGAGAGCTTAGCTTTCAGGCCATATGCTTCATATTTTAACATAAAATAAATTTTGATATGCCTCTTTATCTATTGTTCTTTCAATTGGTACAAGTTTCATGTAGATACGTCCAGTAGTTCATGAGATACAAGAAACACAAAGTTCAAAACTTTGAGCGCTTTTTCTCAGAAGCGGCAAATTCGAGTTGTTGTACTTTTCGTGAGAGCGGCAGAGTTGTGAACTGATAAGAGCCTTTATAAATGTCTCGCAATGTCCCTACAACTTCATTCTAGATAGACTGACCGACCAATCTGTGTTCTAGAACAGTATTAATATCTAACATATTAATTACGAATAAGTTATAGTGTAATTAATTGAACTAATCTAGTGGCGTTTGAAAACAATTTGTGTTTCCGTATTTATTTATCAGTTTAAACGATAAAAAATGGCTTTGGTAAGTTATTAGTTTTATTTATTTTATTGTTACGCCAAAATATGAGTACTTAGCCTAGGCAACAAAAATAATTTTGGCTTAATTTAAGGCACTTTTGGGTAAAACTATTTTAAGAAGAATGCAGATTGTTATTTATTGCATTCTATGATTTATGATGTGAACTAAGCAAAGTCAATGACAACTAAAATGTAAAGCAGGCAGCTTGGGTTGTTCCGTTATTTAATTACGTTTTACTGATCTTATACTACTCAGATATATTGAAATGAGTTTTTTTTTAATTTATCATATGATCTACTTATCTGAGCCAAAGAACAAACGTTCGTCACATGATATTGGCCTGAATGAGAATCGAACAAATGACCTGCAAAGGCGGTGTCAGTTACAGACCCAACGGGTTAGATGGCCATCCCTAGGGCAAGACGATAGTATTTTTTTCTACATGTAGAAAACCTTAAATAGCACTACCCAATAAGTGATGCATTAAGTATGTTAGTGAAATTTTGATAATATTTACAATCGACTTATTTTGTAGGCATAGTGTTTTGTTCAGTATTGCATAAGCGAATCCTACTGACACGGATTTTCAAGTGAATGTGTATTCAATAATATTGATTTGGATGTATTTATTGTTCCAACTAATTCGTAGCAACTGCACTGTGTGCAAAAGATCTAATTATGTAGAACAATAAACTTAGTATTATATTTATTTTATATTCACAACGAGGAATCCTGCTATCAGTTATACAGATACTCCTAAAGGGGTTTTAATAGTAAGGTTCATTAGTAAATAAGAAAGTATGTAATACTGTTGTGAAAAAAAATGCAATTAACCTCATAATTAACTTCTTTTGTGTGGATTAATAGAAGCAATAAGAAACAAATAAGTAGGTAGGGGATGCGTTCTCAACCTATGAGTAACCAGATAAAACATAACTCAGGTTGTGACTATAAGTTTTGATGAGGAAGCAGTATCTGAAATCGTCAATATTTCCGATAAAAATAGTTTATCTCCATGATAAATCGGCAAGGCCATTCACTAGCCCCCGCCTTCCTGCGATTTGCAGCAGTCAATGCACCAGGTCAATAACATTTTTACATTAGAATAGAAAAAAGTTAGGTGAATTTTTATTTTTAGAATTTACAAACCCGTCATTCCGTCATCACGCTTCAGTCCCTAGGATCAGGTCGATTTTTTTCTAGTTTCTATCTTTGTGTAAAAAAAAGATACTAGATTAGCATTCTCATTTCTTTTTCATGTCAGAAAAGTGTGTTTTCGCATAATTAATAAATAATAAATAAATAAATAAATATCTGGGACAATTTACACCAAGATCATCTGACCCCAAACTAAGCAAAGCTTGTACTATGGGTGTCAAAGACTGATAAACATAATTAAATATTTCTAAATACATACTTAAATAGATAATAACACCCAGACACACAAAAAACACAAATGTTCGTCACATAAATGTTTGTCATGGGTGGGGTTCGAACCCACGACCTCCGGTGCTAAAGGCAGGATCGCTGCCATTGCACCAACAGGCCAGTCGAACATAGCCCTCCTTATTAAATTACGAAGTTTCGTGAAACTTCGATAACCTAAAAGGCACACTAAAAGTATTGCGATATGCATTTGGAGTCTAAAATATAATAATTGCAATACAACATTGCAAAATTTGTAAGCCAGAAATGGTAGATGTGTTGTACTTAAATCTATACCTTGTCACCTTTATGTCACCCACATTTGAACAAATAAATGATTGATTGATTGATTGATTGATTGAAAAAAACATAAATTTCGAACCTACGTACTTATCTTTTTTGAACGCCCAAAGATTCACACGTGTGACATACACCGGGGGAGTGGTCCCATTTTAATTTGATCTATACTTCATTCATTATAACATTAGAAATAAGAAGCAGGGGGGCTAAAATGAATGACAATTTGCATTTGACGTTGCCATGACGATAACATACCTGAGTTTATCCTGGAAAAATTGTAAACCGCCACAACGTATGAAGGGATTATGTAACATTTTAGATTTGGTAGAGTTATAGTAACAGTAAAAATGGAAACCCCTGCCTGTTTCAGGTTTTTAAATGGACAATAATAGTTTGATGCAAGACAAAATAATTATTTTAAGCAAAAGCCTCATAAATTCTGAAGTTCCTTTATATTAAATGAGAACAATTAAGTGTGACAGCTGCTATTTATGTGGATTTTAATAAATTCGGCATAAATCTTAAAAGCAATGATGTTTATTGCACTTTTACCACAAAGTGTACCCTAAAAATAACCTTTTTTACTTCTGTCTAATGCTATTATGAATGGAGTATAGTTCTGACAGTGGCATCAATGAGAAAACTATATAAGTCTTAAATCTAGATAAACTATATGCGCGACAAATGGACCAATAACTTATAATCACGCCAACCGATTTCGATGCTTCTTTTTTTATTAGAAACGATATACTTACTTCAAGGGTAGTTTGGTGAGAATTTGGTTAGGTTCTGATTATGGGATCCCTGACCGAGTAACGGAACTCTTCAATTCTTAGGAGCAAATGAACGATACAATGTATAAAATGAACAAGAACGATTCACTGAAAATCAAATCAAATAATTGTACCTCCATTATATTATTATCGTATCAGTTTTAGAAGAATACGCACTATTTTTTTTCTTTTTAGTGTTTTGTTTTGGAAGTTTTTTTTGTAGTTGGTTTTTTTTTGTTAAATTTTTTACAAGTATTCCTTTTCAGAAGCAGCAAAGACGTTCCATAACCCACCTGCATGACCAGGACTTCGCGAAGATTCGCGCCCACTGCCTGAAGGAGCGCCAGTTGTTCGAAGACCCCCTGTTCCCAGCAGACCGGCGCGGGTTCTACCAGGACTATGACGAGATGAGGCCCCGGGTGCCCTATGTGTGGTTAAGGCCGGGGGTGAGACAAATTTCAATCACTATAAAGATAAGGATTATCAACATTATTACTGGTTTCTGTGGGCCGGAGTTGAGATTCAAATTATTATCAATGCCAAGCATATTTCCCTTTGTTTTGCAAGGGTTGAACCACAGGGATGAACTTACCTATCTGGAAAGGCTAAACTATTTTTTTAAACCATACGCGTCACTGTGGGTTGACGATACTTTATTATTTTAAAGTCAAACACAGGTAAACACTTTTGTTTATAACTTCGGTGTCACAAGCAAGCATGTGGAACGTCTGAGATACGAGCATATATGGTAACTGATGATGGTAAGAAAGAAACTACAATATCATTCGCACTTTGTTGACCCTGGAAGTAGGTACACTCAAAATCTAAAATGTCTTTATTGAAAGACACTTACTAAAAGCAGTACTTTCAAATGGTCAATAAAAATAGTAATTAATAGACATAAATACTATTACATAGTGCGACTAACCACCGCGTCGGAGTTGTTCCTGTAAGTTTCACAAGGGTGAAATTTTGTAGGAGTCAGTATAGTCAGCAAGGAGAAAATAGGTCTACCAGCTGGCTAAGGAACAGGTCCCCGATGAGCTCTAGCTACCTTACTCACCAGTCGAAACGCAACACTGCTTTGGAAGTGTTGTTCAGCTGTGGCTTTCCTTATTGTGGATACATTTGCATCCAGGCCAGCAGCTCAATAAAATTGCTTTTGACTCGCGTACTCCCCTCAGTTTACTTTTTTCATGATCCTTAGGAAATCAGTTCGGATCCCGTCCTGGTGGCGGGCGGGACGAGCCGCTTTGACTGCAAGCAGGGCGAGGTGGGTAACTGCTGGTTCATCGGAGCCGTGAGCAGTTTCGCAGAGTTCGCACACCATTCTAAGGAGTTGGTATACTTAATAAGTACCTACTTAAAAATATAAAATAACCTGCAAATATTTAGTCTATAATTTTGTAAATGGTAGCTGAAATTGGGTAGGTTAGGTTAGGTCAGTCAAAAACATAAATATCTATACGTTTCCAAGGGTTCAGAAATATCAGGAAAACATTCGCTACAAATAAAATATCTATACCTACTCGTACAAGTCAACAAAGAGTCAAAACGAAATTTCGTATAAATATTTGTGGCTCATGTTTTGCTCAGATATTTTTAAGCCTTGAAAAGGTATCGATATTTATGCTTTTATCTGTCCATAAGCCTCAAGCAAGCAAAGCATCAAAGCTCGTAACGTAATGGTATTTGTCTATACGCTGTAGCCGAAATCGACAATGAAGTTAAATTACAAAATATTTACATTCTAAAAATATTTACATACTTACTAAAATCTACATTCAATAATTACAACAACTTACGATTAGGGCAAAAGAATTTATTAATTTATTAATTCATTTCAGGGTCTTCAATCAAGTAGTTCCCAAAGACCAGAGTTTCGACAAGAACTACGCTGGTGTGTTTCACTTCAGGTAAACGGTTCAGCACAATCTTTTTTGTGCAAACTTTAACGTAAATACTTACTAATATAGTTTAGGTATAACTTACGAGCTAAAATAAGTAGGACGCTTGAATTTTATGGTTTTCCTACAAATCTTAGAGACAACATGTAAATATATACAATATTAATCAGAGGCCATTTAAAACAAGAAGTGCTATGCCATTGTTATGTACAGTACAGTCAGCAACTTAATCGTTGAGCAATTAGGACCTTGTCATATTTAAACTTTAGAGAACTTTTTAAGAGAGCGTCGTGGCCTAGCGATTAAGCACCCCGGAGGTGCAAAGCTTTTGAGTGTTCCGTTCACCATGACGGAAACAGTCAGTTGCCTCTGACTACCCCTTTTGGGATATAGTCGTGATGGTATGGTATGTACAGATTTTGGCAGTACGGAGAATGGGTAGAAGTGGTGATCGACGACCGCCTGCCTACGAAGGAAGGCAAGCTCGTCTCCCTCTGCTCTTCTCACAAGGATGAGTTCTGGACGGCGCTCCTGGAGAAAGCTTATGCTAAGTAAGTGGTTGTAATTAAACTTCCTCCCATGACGATTTAATTGGCAAAGTTGCAATGGTTTCCACTTGCTTTTTGCACCATACGTTTCAAAGGTTATTTCAACCCCAAGGCCGCTGTAGCCTCCTCGAACTGGTTGCCCAGACTGGTGTATGGTTAGATTACCACTGCTCGGTCACCATGGCAGAGCTTCGAACTATTGAGATCCTATATAAGTCAGACAACTAAAGTGTCATTGAAATTTAAGGAAAATAGGTCCGTGATCGCTCTTCATTGGCCAACCAAAAGTGGTGATTAAGCAAACCCTATATCAATCGTATTTGCAGCGGTGACTCGATTGCAATGATGGAGACCTTTGTCCAGCATTGGGACAATTAAGCCTTCTTCACCCTATCGCAGGTTCCTCCTTCTTTCAGACTGTACGGGTCATACGAGGCCCTGGAAGGTGGCGACGGTAGCGAGGCCCTGACAGACCTCACCGGCTCGTTCTCCGCGCCCTACACCCTGTGTCCCGACCTGGACATCTTCGACGAGCTGCTGAAAGCCTATGAAAGCAAAGCCCTCATCGGATGCTCTACTGTAAGTGAAGGATTAGCGTTAATACTTAATCAACATTTATTTTTGTGTTTTGTCTTCGCGATAAGTGAGTAGAATATATAATTTGATATCACGAGGTACTAAGTTCAATTATTCATAGGTCGGGTTTTGAATAGTAATAAACCTTCTTTGGTAGGTAGTGAATTATGTTCGCTTAACTTATATTTCGCAAATACGGCGATCAAACCAGTAGGCAGATAGGTTCACTTTTTTTTATATCCACTCATAAGGGATTTATTTTCGCAACCAAAGACAGCATTATTTGTACCCACAAAAGGTCCAATTTGTCTCTATGCCAAACCCATAAAGTTATTATGATGTTTATAGAGGTACCTTTGTTGTTTTTAATTTCCAAACATTGAGAGTAACCTACATTGAGCCTTTGAGTCCTGAATTTTTTAGCTAGACTTATAAATTGCGCGACTCGACTCATTGATTGCAACATACAACTTGAGTCTTTTTTAGCGCTCGAGTCGTTTTTACGCGGCGAGTCGTGCTAAAGTCCTTTTCCGTTTGGGGTCTTCTTTTTTAAACCAGGCCAGGAAGTGTTACTTTTGGGGAATATGTTTGATACCAGAAGGGTATTTAGAAAAATAAAAGTATTGAATAACAGAAAAAACATTGTAATCACCATTCATGAAAAATATAATAATGAAAAGGTTTGAAGAAGACTCAAGTCTCTTTTAAGACTCGAGCTCGTTGCGAGACTCAAGCTCTTTTTATAACTCGAGCATTTTTTAAGACTCAAGCTCTTCTTAAGGCTGGGATTTAGCGCGCCGTTATTTATTCGGTGGGCCACTAATTAGTTCTGCGCGAACGGAATAACGCCGCGGCTTCCTTCTGTTTTCGTGAATTTATTATAAAATAACATTAGACAAATCAAAAAATTTGAGTTTCGGAAAAAGTTGTCGACCTAGAATATACAAAGAAATACCTATCTATATATATATATTTTTAAGTGCTAAATGTTATTAATGAATATTTAAGAGTAAAACAAAAAAATCGTCAACGTACCTTTCATTTTTTTGTGTTTTTATCGGTGAAATTATGCTATATCGTGTTTTGGAAAAGTTTGCGCTTTAGTTAAAGACACTGACCTACTCGTATAATTTTTTATTTGCTGAAATATTTTTTAATTTAGTAGTTATCTTCAAACAAAGTCGACCAAATATTGACAATCTTGGGAAAGCATAGCCATAAGACTTGAGTTCTGTTTTAGCACTCGAGTCTACTTGAAAAGTCTGGAGCTTGGTTCGACTCTTGTAAAATTAGGCAGAGTCTATCGAATTAAGAATAAGGACTCGGGTTCTTTACAACACTAGACGCAGCCCCCTGATTCAGAACGAAGTTATCGACACTTCGGCAATTTTGTTTTAATTATAGACAATTACGCGCTTAGCAGTCGTATTCAATATTTCATATATTTTGTCAGAGGTTTTCATTAGTTTTCACACAGCAAACAATAAATATTCGAATCGGTCAATATTTTGAATCGCCGAATCGACCTGCCCGTCAATGCCAGAAATACCTACTAAAACTTTTACTAACTGGGCGACTGTTCTGCAACAGAGACTATAAACGACGTCCCAATGATTGTCTCACATTATTTATTCGTAGGACACACTTAAAGCCGAAGAAGCCAAAGGCCTAGTGGACACGCACTACTACACGGTGACCGGCGTCCGCACCGTGCCGTTCGCGTTCCTCGGCGAGCACGGCACGGCGCGCATGCTGCGCATACGCAACCCCTGGGGCAACGACAAGGAGTGGGAGGGGCCGGGGAGCGACGAGTTAGTGTTTTTTGTTTTTCTCACATTTTAAAGTACTAGCTGCCTCGATAGACTTCGATCTGTCAAAAGTAGTTGCACACCGCGGCGTCGGTAAAGCAGCACATCTCGCCTGCGTTTTTCAGACTTGATTTACAGAAACTATTATTTTTCACTGAATGTTTTGATCAATCATAATAAAATATATCCAAAGTCACTCCCTGATAATATAGCTTCTGGTCCAGTAGTTTCGAAGCCTATTCAATAAAAACAAGCAAACAATCACACAAATCTTTCCTATTTATAATATCAGTAGATTGACGACACGATTGGCTTAGTTCGCTGTAGCTCGGTTTCTCGTCTCGATTTCCGTGGTGTCCCAGTGTGATTCCCGGTCGGCTCAATGCAGGTAACGATATTTTCTAAATTGGCTCGGGTCTGGGTGTGCTGGGAGACGCGCCTGGCTAAATTCTTTGTCTGATGCTTCGTTACACAAGGATGTTTGTCCTCACTTCGAGACCATGACAAGTGGTGTGTTGTCTGGCGTATATTTATTTATTTAGATCACCAATAACAAGAGAACATTAAAAAAGACAACGATAATGGACAAGGCAATGGAAAACTAATTTAAAAGCTTGATGACATTTATAGGTATTTTTATTAACCTTTGTCAGGTAAAAGAAATGGTACGTGGTGATAGTTTATTAAAATCGAACAGAACATGAATCACAATAGATATGTAAATAGTTATGTAGGTATGTCACATGTCAAAACAAATACCATCGATTATCGATAGCTAGCCCTGTCACGTTTTATTATAAGCAGGGTTTAAAAATAAAACGATCGAATTAAAATTATTATTTTAAAGAATTTAATTAAGTTTTCTAAGTACTCAGAGCGTGGGTCTGGTGTTAGCTCCTTAGTCCGGCAACTCAAAACACTAATTAGCACTCCCCTTAACTAGCCGGTGAGCAGCTGCCGCAGATTAGCTTTCTTCCTGGCGTCCCTGGTTCCAATACCGTCCAACTTTCCAATAACGTCCGACTTTCCAATAACGTCTGACTTTCGTTCTTCGGCGGGACGATTGGTACGGAATGTCAAGGGCAAGGGTGATCCCAGTATGGGAAAATTATCACTTAATTAACACAGAGGTAACAAACGTTTAAGTGAAGATGCAATCGATCAAGCAACGATTTGCTGGTTCACAATTATTAAGAATGTATCTAACGCAGCTGTCGCACACTGAGGTTAATAATCAATGCGGCTGCGTCGCTTACCGATCTACGCTCCCGGCTCGATAGTCACACGCTTACATAATCATAGGTAACTGGTTTGCGAGTCGGGAACAAGATTCACTACAACAAATATGATTTACGCTGCCCTTATTCTAGTTATTAGGTATTTCGCTGTTTGTTTTTAGCATTAAGTTAAGTTATTTTATTACTTTACTGTAGGTATATAATTTTATTGTTAAGTGTATTATAGTTATAAGATTAGTTTTATTTATATTTGGGTGAGTTAGTAGTAGTAGTAGTAGTTATAAGATTAATTATTAAATATAAGTAACCTGCGTTACAGCCCCTCCAAATTATCGAGAATGACAGTCAAACCCTACTTATTTTAAGAACGGAACGGATAAGGTAGATAAGGGCCAGTGGATATCTTTTTTTTAGGATATTCACAAGAAATATTAACATATAGGTATTTACGTAGCGATAACAATTTCTACTATACTAACAAGTTTGCAAAGTAATGTACGTACTTCACGAACACGATTTTATTTTTCAATTGAAGATCACTGGAATGGAACTATATTCATCAAGATGTGAAAGACTCAATGGATTTGAAGACTGAAGAGGATGGAGAGTTTTGGATGCCGTATAAATACTTCACAGAAAAGTTTAAAATGTAAGTTATTAGTACGCGAACTCAAAATAAGTAAGTACAGCAACCAAGTCATATTTTGACCCAAAATAACTATTTTTAACCCATAGAAAGTTATTCAGAATCTGACTCGCATCCCTTGAAACGATACGAACACATTCTCCTCGATAGCCATCAAACGAGCTTGTAGTTAAATCTAGATTTAGGGCCACAGCACAAAATCACACTGCGGCAACCTGTCATCGCCTCGTATTAAAAAGACGGTCTGCTTTTTCATATTAACATTGTTTAGGCGCGTTAACGATATGCGCTTATGAAGATAAAAAGACAATTTCACAGGGAAGTGACAGTGTTGCATCAGGCGAACTATTAATATTTACGTAGGCCTACCGGCCACGGGTACTTTTGCATCAGTAAAAATCCATATTTCACTCAATAACCGAGATTTAATTATGGCTCCATTATGTATCAAAGACATTGTAAAATATAATATAGTCCACACAATTCAATGCTCAAAGAATGGCAAGTTAATTGCCGGGTTGAAGCGGTACCGAGATTTTGTGCAAGCAAGATGCAGTAGGAATATTTTGTGATCTTTCAAAAGCATTTGATTGCGTGGATCATGAAATATTACTGATTAAGCTAAGACATTACGGTGTTTCAGGTATCTCATCTCAATTAATACAATCCTATCTTACAGAGAGAACTCAAAAAGTTAGTATCAACGGAACTGCATCTTCCGGTGCCACCATACGCATGGGAGTGCCCCAGGGATCTATATTAGGACCTTTGCTTTTTCTTATCTAAATAAATGATCTTCCTACCTATGTCAAAGATATTTGTGAGATAGTATTATTTGCTGACGATACCTCGTTGATTTTTAAAGTCGACAGAGGTAAGCAAGCATTTGACGATGTAAATAATACTCTCTCAAAAGTACTATGTTGGTTCACTAGTAATAATGTATTACTTAATGCAAAAAAAACAAAGTGCATCAAATTCTCTATGCCCAATGTGAGACAGGTTGATACTATGAATGACGAGCCATTAGAATTAACAAATTCTACTGTATTTTTAGGAATAACTTTAGATTCTAAGTTACAATGGGGTCCACATATAACGGCCCTGGCAGGGAGACTCAGTTCCGCTGCTTGTGCTGTTAGAAAAATAAGACTCTTGACTGATGTTGAAACAGCAAGACTAGTTTATTTTAGCTACTTTCATAGTGTTATGTCGTATGGTCTACTGTTGTGGGGTTCAGCTGCAGACTTGAACACCATTTTTGTACTTCAAAAAAGAGCCATCCGCTCCATTTACAAACTTAGACCACGCGACTCGCTTAGGGAAGTATTTAAGAAGATCGATATTTTAACTGTGCATGCTCAGTATATTTTAGATAACATAATGTATGTGCGCAAAAACTTGCATCTGTTCAAAAAAAACAGTGATACTCATAATCATAATACCTGAAATAAAAACAAATTGAAAACTCCCAGTCTTAGGCTACACAAGGTGGGAAACTCATTTGTGGGTCAATCTGTAAAATACTTTAACAAAATACCTCAAAGTCTTGTTGATCTACCTCTTCACAAGTTTAAGTCTGCAATTAAAGCAAAGTTAATGAAACAAGGTTATTATAATGTAGAGGATTACTTGAACGAAAAAAGTTTGTGGTCATAGTAGGAATAATCTGCTCCTCTGCTCAATAATGTGTTCTTTTTTCTACTCTCGTTGACTGTACTCTGAATTTATTTTTTGTAAAACAAAGTCCAAAAGAGTAACTATCGAGTTTCTTGCCGGAGTCTTCTCGATAAGAAGCAACGTCCGAACCGGTGGTAGATTCACATTATGTATATTCACGATATGTACTATTTTATTTACGTTTATTATTATTATTTCTATATACTTTTTTTGACATGTCATAAGTGCTTTGTACAAGCTTAAATGAATAAATTATTTTTTTACTTTACTTTGCTTACTTTACTGTGCTGTGACTTTTAGGCCCCAATTCACGAACGTTACTCAGTCAAAATCAAGGTTTTCAATTTCAGAGTGGAGATCTGCCGAATGTGTGAAGATGTGGAGGCGAACAAGTTTGTGCAAACTCTCCACGGAACTTGGGTTAAAGGTAGGTTTCAGCTGTTAGCAAGATTTATCTCCTTTTCTACCAGAGATGTGCTATGCAACCAGCTATGCTGCAAAGATTTGCAAGCTAAGCTTCGAAACTATTAGACCGTTTCTTCTGACGATATGCTATGTGACGGAGCGAGTAAGATGTGCTACGAAGATGCGCCGCCGCAAGGTAGCTGCGCGAGGAAGATGCGTAGCTCGAGCTATGCGATGTAGCGACAGTAGGGAAGGCACGCAATACATGCATCTATAGCACGCACAACACATCTGTAATAATAACTTACCGTGTCCGTAGCACGCATCCATGTGTCATATTGCAATGTGTCAGTAGAACCCGTTCCACCAGTGCTGTGCTATAATGTGGACCAATGAATGTGATTGGTGGATATCAAACGCATCTACAGCGCCACAGCAACGCAGCATGGCACATCTCTGGAGGAAAAACTGCCTTAAAATAGTAAAGGCGTTAAGGCCTGCGCAGACGAGGGATTATATCCGCGGCGTACTTTATTCTCCGTCAAAATAGATCCCTTACAAACTATATTGAGCAACGCACACGCACGGACGACTAAAAGTACGCCGAACCAATAGTCTGCCGAAACACCGCGGACGCACGCCAAGCGTAGCGGATTTAAATACGCGGGCATCCGCGAAAAAAATAGTACGAACGAACTATGAGCAGTCAACGCACACGGCGGACTTTACTCCACGTTAAAAATCGATTCAAAATTTATTTTGAATCCTTATATATATATTCCTTTAGGAATGAACCCAGTATTCTCCTTTAAAACGTCTTCTTTAATGTCCAGGGATATTTATTTATTTATTTATTATTTATTCTATTTGCTTAAACTTCATGTAAATTACAGTACAACGTAATATCAGAAAATTTAATTACTTTCGGAAAACAAATGATCGCACACCGTGTGCGTTGAGTCTGGTAAATCCACGGCGGACTTTTTATTCACAGAGTGTTCTATTTCTCCGCCGCGGACAAAAGTACGTTAAAGCGAAACGTTACAAGCGAGTGAATAGCAACGAGTTCACGTTTTGCCACTCATCGTATCGCTTGGATAACATCGCCGTGTAGAAACTGTAGAGCCACGTTTTATGAGTGTGTATAGAAACACGTGGCATTATGATAATATCGCCGCGATACACTCGTTCGTGGAGGTGACGCTTAAGGTTCATTCACATGTTTTTTCAGACGGTTAAAACGCCCAGAATTTTTAAAATCAGTCCAGTCGTTGCGGACCCTATTGTGCTAAGTATATTACCTATTCTGTGGCCTATTCGATACAAACAATCAATCAAATCTTTCCACTTCATAATATTATTTGTATAGAAGTATAGACGACTCCGAATACTGTCATTCATCAATCAAATAATAACTTTCCAACAAGTTTAAAGTGGGTTTTGGAGTATAAGTTTTTTTTCTCATTTTAGGATCAGCACCAGCTCTGAACCCTCAACACATAATAGAGACCCTACACAAACAGACGCCTACGACGGTGAGTAACTACGTAATCTTAAGGTGGTCCCTCACTTGGAGCATTTTCCTGTAATGTAACGTTTCAGATTCGATTTTGAGCATTACTTTACAGAACTGCCTTACAAAAATTCAGGGAAGTTATATCAAAACATTACACATTGTATCATCAATTTGCTCACTGTAATGCTCGGTGCTTTTCCCTCGGTAACGTAGTGCTTGAATTTGTAACATTACAGTTAGCGCACTGTAATGCTCGGTTCTCCACCCTCACTGGTGTAATGGTCGACGTTACATTACAGGAAAATGCTCTCGATGAGGGAGCACCTTTAAAAAAACTCTAGCTTAGGCTGCTGTTACTGGCTGTCAGTTTTTAGAAGTGGGTTCTATTTTCACTTAAGACAAACTATTACCTATGTGTAAAGCATCGTATAGAGGCCTGGTTGTTAAGTATTTACTTAAAAAAAACTATTTATATTTGTGTAGCATTCATCATCCCTGAGATATACTCGTAGACCAAGCTCTTTGGCTTGGTGGTGAACGTGGGGTAACGTTAATAAATATATTATTTGATTTTAATTATCAGCTTGCAATAAATTGACCTAGCGCGTGCGTGACAAACCAGTAAAATCAGATTAAACCGGGTAATTATTTATATCGTAAGAAAAAGATGAGAGCTTAATCAGCCGGTATTAAATAAAGTCATGTCTTCACAGGTACACATTTATTTAATGGAAAAAAATCGCCGCAGAGGTAATCGAGAATATCAGGAGCTGACCATCAAAGTGTACGAAAGCGGCAGCAAGTCATACAAGCATAAAAAACTGAAACTGGACGAAGACTCTGTGGTTGCACGTGCCTCGTTCTACGGACGGGAGGTCCACGTTACGTAAGTACAGAGCGCCTAGCGTACGTTGCACAAAGAGATTCGCATAAAAGGCCTGCGCAGACGACTGATTATCTGCGGCGTACTTTTTTAACCGTCACAATAGATCCCTCACGAACTGTGTCGAGGAACGCACACGGACGACTAAAAGTACGGCGAACAAAAAGTCCGCTGGATAGCCGTGGACGCCCAGCGTAGCGGTTTAAAGTATGCGGGTGTCCGCGAAAAAATAGAACTAACAAACAATGAGCAGTCAACGCACACGGCGGACTTTAGTCCGTGTTAATAATCGACTCGAAATACAGGGAATGGACCCAGTAATCTTTTTTAAAACGACTTTTCTTTTTCTTAAACTTCATGTAAATTAAAGCACAACGCAACGTTATCTCAGAACATTTAAATACTCTCGGACCTCAAATGACCGCACACCGTGTGCGTTGAGTCCGCGGTAAATCCGCGGCGGACTTTCAATTCGAGGAGCATACCGTCGTCTGCGCAGGCCTTAACTTCACCATCGCGCTTTGCGAGCACGTAAACGTGATTTTTTCGATTCAGCGCAACCTAGCGGCAAATCGGGCAACATTGAGGCCGCTCTGGTGGCGCTGACTGGATGCCATACAAATTCGTGTTTATCTTTTTCTTTGTGCTAACTCGAAATAGGTACTCTAATAGATACAAACACAAAAAGTTTGAATGAGGATCTACGGCTGTTTTTTTTGCATCGGGAATAATACCTTCCTTTTTGAATATAATAATACCTTCTTGATTGCTTACAAGAGCTTATAAATTAAAAAAAAAACACCTTAGTTCTAGTTTTCAATGAGATGGCTTCAAAGATACCGGGTGTAAATTTATTTTTACTATTAGTGTGTATTTAGGTACACAATGGGGCAAATTAAATCCAAAATTATGGAAAAAGTATTTAATTTAGTGTTCTCGTTACAAGGTGAGATAGCAAAGTGAGGTAGTGCGAATAAAATATTAATATGGGCGCGTTCACTCCTTATATAAAACTGCAGGCAATATCATCATTTTTGGATTGGGTGCTCTTTAGTGCCAAAGGCGCCTGAACATGCTCCCCGCCGTTGAAAGGTTCCTTTCAACTCTTCAGCTCTTCTGCAGTTGGCAGTGGACAAATACGGACCAAAGGCCGGCGTACACATCCTCTAGTGGTATTGATATCCGCCACTCTTGAGATACCATCTGGTCCAGGAAATAAGCGTAGCACTCTTCCAAGGCGCCAGTTCAGTGGAGATGTGCCATCCTCTTGAATAAGCACCATATCGTCCAATTGAAGTTTGGTGGTGTTGCTCCGCCATTTTGTTCTTTGCTGCAGCTCGGAGATGTACTCTTTCTGCCATCGTTGCCAGAAGTGCTGACGAATTTTCTCCATTCGCTCATAACGTGTCAGCCTAGATTCACTGCAATTCTCTAGCGGCTGCGAAGGCATCGCAGTCAAAGGCCGTCCGATCATGAAATGCCCTGGGGTTAGGGGTAGGAAGTCATTGGGAGAGGAAGATAAGGGACACAAAGGCCGACTGTTAAGGATCGCTTCCACTTGTGCAAACAAAGTCAATATCTCCTCAAAAGTTAAGTGGCTATTGCCAATAACGCGTTTTAAGTGATGTTTCGCGGATTTAACACCGGCTTCCCAAATGCCGCCGAAATGAGGAGCGTAAGTTGGTATAAACATAAACTTAATACCTACCTGACTTGCGAAATCAGATAATGGGTCACTATTTTCCCTTAAAAACGCACCTACTTCTTTGGCGGCAGCTACGAAATTACGGCCGTTATCGCAAAATATTTCTGCTGGCTTACCTCTGCGCGAGACGAATCTTCGAAGAGTCATAACAAATGCGTCTTTGGATAAATCACTTACAGCCTCCAGGTGAATGCATTTGAACCGCAAGCATACAAAAAGACACAAGTAGCACTTTATTACACGACTTCCACGACCCTTGCGATTAATAATCATAAATGGACCAGCAAAGTCTAAGCCAACGGATAAAAATGGGAAATCTGGGTTTGTGCGCTGAGCTGGTAGATCGCCCATTTTAGGGTGTAAAGTTTCACCTCTCAGACGTCTGCACCGAACGCAATTGTTAACTACACGCCTAGCCAACTGTCTGCCATTCATTGGCCATACTGTTTCCCTAACAGTTGCTAACAATAATTGCGGCCCAGCATGCATATTATCGAAATGCTGTTTTTCAAAATAAAGTTTGGTTAATCTATGGGATGCATGTAGCAATATCGGATGCTTCTTTTCATAACTATACATTGAAGCTTGTAGCCTTCCGCCCACACGTAATAAGTTGTCTTTGTCCATAAATGGAGACAGAGATAAAATCCTACATTTAATACCCAAAGTCTTGCCTTTAGACAGCAATTCGTACTCGACAGGGAATGACTCACGTTGAGCAACGGCACATAATAAATGAAACGCATCTCGAATCTCTTCTACAGACAAAATACCTACCTTCCTATTTTTTGGGTTCTTTAAATTAAATATGAATCTTCTTACATATGCAACCGTTCTTTGAAGTTTATTTAAATTGGAATATTTATCATCATTTATAATTGGCTCAGATAGTACTGTGGCTGAATGCGATTTTACTTCAGGCAAACCTTCCAGGTCCCTATCGTTACAGTTTAAAATTGGCCAATCGCTTTCGCTTTCGTATAAAAACTTAGGACCTAACCACCACATGTCAAAATCAACTTTTTTGCATCTACACCCCTTGATATTAAATCTGCAGGATTGAAAGCAGTTGGCACGTAGCGCCACAATGACGGTTTTGTGAGTTCCTGTATTTCAGAGATGCGATTGGCTGCAAACATTTTTAATTTACTTGGATCACTGTTTATCCAACCCAGCACCACCGTCGAATCACACCAATGAACAATGCGATCAATCCTTTGCCTTTGTGAATCTGTCACCGACTTGCAAAGTTTGGCTGATAACAGAGCAGCGCATAACTCGAGTCGTGGTATGGTTGTTTGCTTCAGCGGCGCTACCTTAGACTTGGCACAGAGTAATCTGACAGTTATCTCGTCGTCCGAGTTAATGGACCTTAGAAAAATGCAAGCACCATATGCACTCTGCGAGGCGTCACTAAATGAATGTAGTTCTATCGATTTCGGTGAATCGCAAAGAACCAATCTTGGGATCTCTAAATGCGAAAGATAAGTAACATTATCAGCAAATTTTGCCCAATTGTCGTTTATTTCCTTTGTTACTGGCTGATCCCAATTCACCTTTTGTTGCCAAAGTTTTTGCAGCATGATCTTAGCTAAGACTACAACTGGACTCAAAAGGCCCAACGGATCAAAAATCTTAAAAGCATTGGACATAATGAATCTTTTTGTTATTATTGCATCTTGATCATGAGAAAATTCCTTGATTGGAAAATGTAAGCAATCGCTAGACGGAGTCCACCCTAGACCAAGAGTGTCCGACGACTCGCTCAGAGTTAATTTATCTTGCTTGTTTATCTCAATGTCATCAAAAATTGTTGGGTGATTACTTTTAAATTTTCTTAAATTGAAACACCCCTGTTTTAGCGTTTCAGTAATAGTTTTTTGTATATGTTTTAACGTTTTTTCATCATTTGCGCCAGCTATTAGATCATCTACGTAGAAATCATTTTGTATGATGCATTTTATCGATTCATCATCGCTTTCTTCACCTAACTACCATAAGCATCGTGTGCTTAAGTAGCTTGCGCTTGCGGTGCCATAAGTGATGGTGTTTAAATTATACGTTTTCAAGGGCTGAGACTCATCCTCTCTCCACAAAATGAATTGCAAATTACGCTGTTCTTCTTCGACCAAGATTTGCCGATACATTTTTTCAATGTCACCAGTCAATAAAAATTTGTATTGTCTGGCGCGTATTAAGATTGAAAACAAAGAATTTTGAATATTTGGGCCAACCATTAACAAGTCATTCAAAGAGTATCCGGAGGAGGATGGGGCTGATCCGTCAAACACCACTCTAAGCTTGGTAGTCTCGCTTTCTAGCTTAGTAACCGCATGATGGCATAAGTAATATGCAGTCCTTGGCACATCTGTGTCATATAAAGAAAGATGCCCTAAATTGGCATACTCTTCAATAAATTTAGAGTAGTCAGACTTAAGGTCTGGGTTTCGTTTAAAACGCTTTTCTAAGTAACTAAACCGCCTTTTAGCTAGCCTATAAGTATCTCCTAGGCAATCTACGCTATCTTTAAGTGGCAATTTTACACAAAAACGACCATTTTCATCTCTACGAGTATGAGTAATGAAATGTTTTTCGCACATATTATTTTGGTTATTTGCTAAATTGTTTACAGGAACTTCTTCTATTTCCCAAAATTTTGTAAGCATGTTCTCTATATTCTCAATGTCCTTTGCTGACTCCGACACTATTACATGGTTGCAATGAGTTGTCTTATGAGAATTCATTATTTTTACGGGACCGGATATGAGCCAGCCTAATCTTGAATTCCTTAGCCTGGGATTGTTAGTACCCAGAGAGCGCTGTTCGTTACCTAAAATATCCCAGAATATATCAGCTCCTATTAGCACATCTATTTTTGCAGGTTTGTTAAATGTAGGATCGGCCAATTGAATATCGTTAGGTAGTATTAACGTCTTTATGTTAACTGAGGTCTTTGGTAAATAACCTGTTAGCTCGTTTAGTACTAGACATGATAGTCTTACATTGAAATTGTTATTTAGTGAATTTATTTGTATGTTACAACTCTCAATAACATTGTTAGAAACGTGATTGCCTATTCCTATGACCTTTAGTGAGTCAATGGGATTAGATTTTAGTCCTAATTTGTCCTTTAGTGATTTAGTTATAAATGATGACTGACTTCCATAGTCTAAGAGTGCTCGAACCGTCTCCTTTTGCTGGTTGAATGGATTCAGAACCTCTATGATTGCTGTGGATAGCAGAACTATTTGGCTCGAATTTTGACTACAGAGATTGACTATGGATTCATATTGGTCTTCTTCAAAAGTGACATCATTATTGATTGAGGATGACGGATTGTGTATCAAACTGTTATGTTTATTTTTGCATACACGACAGGGCCCCATACGACACTCATTGACGGTATGCCCCTGCCTAAGACAGTTTGCGCATAATTTGTATTTACTAACGTCTATTAGTCTATCTTCGATTCCCTTGGCCTTAAACACTGGGCAATCGTATATTTTGTGGTTATCGTTGCATATAATACATGTATAATTATTGAGTGCTTTGCTTGGGCTACGAGTATGTTGGGTACTTGCGAAAGATTTAGTGTGTGCAGCTTGTCCTTGTTTTTGGTGACTTGAAGCAGAATAGTTACGATAGTTAGAAAATTGCGCTTTTGGTAAATTGGAACTATTATTATTATTACCTAAATCATGTTTGTTACGATTCAAGGACTCAAGTACATCTGCACGGTCTATAATAAACTTAAAGAATTGTTCTAGCGTCGGTACATCACCATCTAAATCGTTACGACGCTCTTCCCATTTCAGCAACGTATTGCTGTCCAATTTGGAAGACAACATAAATATGATTAAAATATCCCACTTATCCGTTGGCTGCCCCAAGCTGGCCAAAGCACGTAAGTTTTTTGTTATATGATCGACTAAAAATCGCAATGACCGTTCCGATTCACGGGGAAGCTGTTTTATATTGAACAACGAATTTAAGTGGTGATTAATTAGACTTCGTTTATTGTGATAGCGACTGCAAAGAAGTGACCAAGCCTCAGAATAATTCGCTGAGGATACTTCCAGGTTCGAGATAATCCTGGCTGCGCCTTCTAAATACGAGATGAGGTAATGAAATTTATGAATAGGTGAAATGCGCATATTGTTGTGAATCAAATTCTCGAATGTGTCCCGGAACTCCAGCCAACGGAAGTAGGCGCCATCGAATTTAGCAATCTGAATTTGCGGCAGCCTAATTCCAGTGTCCGGTGGCCCCGAACAACATGAAACATCATGAGCAGAATTGCGTCTATTTTCTGTCTCTGAATTTAAAAAATACTCTAATAAGGTCTTTGCAGTGGCTATATTTATTATTAGGTCTTGTTCGATGACGTCACGCGCATCGATCTCAACAGAAATATTCTCGGAATTCAAAATTTCTATTTCGCTTTGTAATTCATCAAATTTCATCGACAATGATTCAAACTTTGCAATTTTCAATTTTAATTCAACAATATGAACGTTGCTCAACTCTGATTTGTCAGCTATGCTATCCAAATAATTTCTAAATTTCGTGATTTGACCCTTTATTGATGACCTTTTTGTAATTAATTCTCTCAGGTCAGGTTTATTTTGACTGTAGTCCGGCATCGTGTCACACAAAATTGATATTTAATGAAACAAATTACTACTTATTTAAAATAACGGCAATAGCAAAAATATAAAATAACTAAGTAATAGCAATAAATAAGTTAGCTCACGCTCCTCGCCTCGACGTTACTTGCCCGACAGGAAACCGGTTCCTTATCACCTTTGGATGTGCGATGACCGCAACGTGGATTGCGCCTGGCAGCGTTGATATCCTGAAATAGTCAGCGAGGTTTCTAAGAATCACGTAAGAACTGGTAGGTTATGATCCTAAACGACAAAAATAATTTGGATGGTGGTGGCTATCTATCTATGCAATTTAGCAACCTCCAGAGAATAAATAATCTATAAAAACCTATATCACCTTATTTTATGTGTAGAATATCACAAATATTCAATTACATTAATGATAGGTACAGCAAAAAACTACACTAATTGCACTATTCTAGAAAATTTATAATTTGTTTTTGTAATGTAGGTATTCGTAGACTACTCCTTTTTTACTGTCCTTTTGGGCGACTATTAGCACTAAATCGGAGTAAAAACACTTTAGATTGCACAACTGAATGTTAATTTAGGATGGATTTATGATGTAAGATAGGTAAAATGGAAATTTGTATGAGGTTATAGGAAGAAGATGAAAGGTCAAAGGGCACTTAACTTTCGTAGGCCTCCACTGCTCGATGCTATACTTTAGCTGTATAGCTGCTCGAATAAGCTCTGATGGTATCCTTAGTTGATCCTTGAAATTTGTCCTTCAATTTCGTCCTTCAATTTTCTTCAAAACGGCTAGAATGTTCGACACTTTCTTCTGGTTTTTTTTTTCTTGATTTTCACGTATAATTCTTCTTGATTTTTCTTGGTTCGTCTTTAGTTCCCCTCATGGGCCACCATTATGTGTATTTAGGTACACAATGGGGCAAATTAAATCCAAAATTATGGAAAAAGTATTTATTTTAGTGTTCTCGTTACAAGGTGAGATAGCAAAGTGAGGTAGTGCGAATAAAATATTAATATGGGCGCGTTCACTCCTTATATAAAACTGCAGGCAATATCATCATTTTTGGATTGGGTGCTCTTTAGTGCCAAAGGCGCCTGAACAATTAGAAAAATTAAATAGCATTAAAAGAAGATGTAAGATGACTTCACTTTTAGAGAAAACTAGACTGAAATTTACTTGGATTACCTAAATACAAGATATGACTTCAATATAAAATGAAGGTAGACAAACAAACCACGCTGGAACAAATTCAATTCATCCTCAGAAAGGTTGTAAGTTACCTCTGTGCTTGTATAAAAGGATTATTCAGCCCAAAAATATAATCTATACAAAAATAGTACCTATTTATATAATAATAATCTCAGTACCTATGTGTGCCAACAAACTCACCACTGAGAATGCATAAGACCGCGCGAAGTGGGCCAAGAAAATAAGAAAGGCGTACCCAGGGACCCCCCCACACACCAGTGTGGGTTCACAACCGGGATAGACCGCATGTTTGATGATGATGATGAATCTCAGTACCTATGTCATTAGGAGAAAGACGGGGCGGTATTTTTATTTTTGTATGTTTAACAACACGTTGTTTTCAGGACAAAATTGAAACCGCTTACGCAGTACGTGGTGGTGCCCTCTCGCGACGGCGCCGCGCCCAGCGAGTACATGCTGCGTGTGGTCCACGACAAACAAATCGCACTACAAAGCATAGAATAAAACACATTATCATTATAACTATGAAATATAATCTGAAATCGGTTCCTCGATGTTTGGCGCTTTCAGAGAAGAACCCGCGAGTCATTGGTCCGATATATTATGAAAAACTGCCCACAAAACTAAAAAGCGAACCATCGGACAAGTCATTTGAACGCCAGCTAAAGAGAGCCTTTTATTGAAAAATCCATTTTATTCTGCAGAGGAATGCTTGAAAAAGTATTTCACTGCAACCTAAAACGACATTTTAAATTGATTGTAAATTGTTTATTTAATTTATAGTTTGTGTAACATTATTAGACATTGTTTATCTTTCCTTTTGACTTAATATTGACGACATCTTATTTTATATTCTATTTTATATTATATCTTGACATTTTTTTTGGGACTTTTTGTATTTAATTCGAATTATTGTGTTATTGTTCCATATTTTGTTATCTTTCATTCTAATTTATTTTCTTAGACGATCTCATTGTGAAAATCCTTCAATTAACCATGAACAAATGTAATTTAATGTGCATTTTTGTAATGAGAAATAAATAATCTATCTATCTACAACTATTTATTGATGAACATACTGCTGTGGTTCTTCATTTATTTGATTTTTGAAAAGTATCTACTGTTAGCGTAATATGTGTAGACGTCTCAGACGTGAACTCAGATATTGGGGCTCGAACTTCTGAGTCCATCCATGACAAATCTTAAATTAATCTGCATAATATTATCCTACTTTTTTGTAAGTTGAACACTACCTTACCATAAGTACCTACAATTTTCATCATTTATTCTTTAGTGAATCTATCATAATACTATAACTTTTTTTTACAATCCAATCAGTTAATTACACCTAAAAAGGTAATGATACTAAAACATTTGCAATGAATCACGATAAACACACGTGCGCTCATGACGTGCTTAATTTCGGTTAAGGGCACAGTTAGAAATAAGTAAACACACTGCTCTACTGATATTTTATAAATCATTTATTTTCTCTTCACAATTTCAGTGCCATTAGTGAATATCAGTCTTTTCACAAAACACTGCGATATACACGCCAAAATTACTAGGAGTAAGGATAGAATTCCGCTTCTATTCTTTAGATTACAAAAAATTTTGGGATCCTTTATGGGGCAAGGTGTACACTACTACAGCGAAGTTCCTCAGGCAATTTGTATGTTACCGCTGCACAGATTCAAAAACCAAATTAAATATGTTATTAAAAAGGGGTATTATAACCAGTGAATACCTTTTAGATAAAAAAACCTGGATAGAGATTTAAAAAAGTAGGTGAGGTTAACACCCCCTGCCTCACCCCACACATAAGCTAGTGTCAGAAAATACATTACCCCATTTAACTACATTTATCTGATGTGTGTACCAGTACTTAAAAATATTACTTAATTCACAAGGAAAATTACACTTTTTTAACTTATCCCTTAACAGATTATATTGTACTAGATCAAAGGCTATAAATAAATCCAAAAAGGATGCAAAGATTGGTGTTTTTCTCGATGTATAATACTCTACTGCATGTTTCAGACTCAACCTAGCACTTTCAGTCGAAAGTCCTGACCGAAACCAAATTGCGCATCACATAATATATTTACTCAATTCGCTATTCAGAACATTATTCAATATTCTTGCTATAATTGTTGCAAGAGAGATGGGTCTGTAATTACTTCCAGAAGAAATATCACCTATTTTATTTTTAACAATAGGCACAACAATTTTCTTTAGCAGTTATCCTGAGCCAGTGGCTTGATGGCTCCAGACGCCTGCTGTGACTGACATGCCAATGGTCTGACAGTGAAATGGCTTAGATTAGCAACATCTTTGGAATAAGTCAAGCCATCCACACAAGCCGGCAGTCCTTGCCACGGGTATAGTTTACTAGTACTTTTCCAAAACCTTTTGGAAAAGTACTAATGCCGCTAACACGTCCATCCTGATGTGTTTTCTTGTTATCTTTTACATTTGTGAGAATAATTACAGCTATATATAGAAGCCTCTCTAAGCGCACTGACAACACTACAATACAGGTTATCTATTACATTATTATGACTAGTACTATTACAATAGCCATCACAGCACTCATTGAGTTCCTTTGGGAAGTCAATCAGACTTAAAAGCTCTTGACACTTACTAGAATACTTATTTATTTGTTCATTACTTCTTTCAACCCATATAATTTTATTACATGGAAGGTTATCACTTTCGATTTAATAATACCTAAATTACAATTCATGAAAAGACGATCATGATCAGACCATCGTACATCATGTTTAACATCAATACTTAAAACTATTGATACCGCAGAGTTAGTTACTAAACAATGGTCCAACCATCTATGACACCCATTACTTTACTAATGAACTTAAAAACTACCTTAATTGTTTTCTAACCTAGCCTTATATTGTTTAAAACTATATTTTTACTTTTATGATTGTAGTTTTGCTATGCCCAAAAAGGGCAACTGAGTTTTAGTTTTAAAATGTATACCCTCCAGCGTAACACTTAGTTTGCAAATAAATACTTTGATACTTAGATTAAAGATATTAGTAATTCGACTCCTGAACTGATGCAAGATGAAGAGCGTTGTGAACAATATTACCGATCCACTACAAGACGCCTAGCCGACAGGGAGATACGAGGAGGCTATCCCGATGAAATCAGAGTTCAAACAACATCTGGGTCAATCAAAATCTAAGGCGATTGCACAGTTCCACAATTTAGAAAACAAGATGTTAAAGAATGAGGTATTTGCCGATAGCTATAGACCATTCTTGCGAGAATATGAACAACAAGGTCACATGTATCCAGTGACACAAAATATGAAAACTGACTCCACTACGACAAAGTTGCGAACTGTCTTCAATGCATCGTCAAAAACAACATTCCAGCAAACAGCTGGATACAGTCTCAATGATTTGATGGACCGAGGCGTCATTTTACATGGCTGACCTAATGGAAGGATGTGATGAGAAAATCTAGTGTAAGCAGTTACAACTTGAAATTATCGACATACTCAAAGGCGCTGGAATGAATATACGAAAGTGGTTCAGTAACGCACCCGAGCTCATTCAAAACTTATCAGCTGAGCAATTGGACATGCCGCTTGATTTCAAATGTACTGAAAACAGAAAAATATTAGGCCTACGCTGAAATCCTACTTCAGACAACTTCACTTTTAAACATATTCGAAGATGCGACGAGCGATTCTGCGTTTAAAACAACAAAGCGACAACTATTAACGCACATCTCCAAAATCTTTGATCCGCTGGGATGGTTAACGCCTCTTACTATACCTACGGGCGAAACTACTGTTTCAACGAACATGGTCGGAAGAAACGGTTGATTGGGATGGGATACTTTCTTACTAGATGACGTAAACAATGAGTGGATACAGCTGAGACGTGATTTCCAAAAAAATGGAAACTTTAAGATTCCAAGATATTTGGGCGAAAAAAGCAATTACATGGTCCATGGATTTTGCGACGCATCAGAAAAGGTTTACGCTTGTGCCATTTACGTCATAATACAAAATTCTAAAGGCGAGTTTACACTGACACTTGTAATCGCCAAAACTTGAACTCAGTGGTGCACAGTTTAATATCACAACTCATGAAGAAAGAAATAGAAACAATAAGCGAATACGTTCAGGTATATGCGTGGACCGATTCCATGATCGTACTTTGTTGGCTCCGTAGATTATTAGATGGAAACATATTGTAGCCAATAGAGTACGTACCGTACTCAACATCATTCCATCATCATCTTGGCACCATGTAGGTACGGTCGGAAGAAAATGCAGCAAATTGCGCTACAAGAGGGTTGACATCGCAACAACTGTCAGATCATCTCTTGTGGTAGCCAGGCCCTCAATGGCTGTCTACATTTGATCTGAGCATGATCAAAGATAACACTTATAAGCCACCGAAATTAGAAACCAAGAATACCTGTGTGAGCACCGCCTTATCTCAAAAAACTATTTAATTATTAGATTATTACATGAATTCAGCTCGACACGGCGCATAATAACAACGATCGGCTGGCTGACGCGTTTTCGCAGTGGTTGCGAAATAAACAAATTCCACGACAAAGTGGAACTTGCAACAACTGCAAGTTCGCACAAAGTGGAGAACACCTTCAAAAAACATATGAGGTTGACGACATTGTATTTATGAAAGATGACAACCTGCCCCCAGGCAAGTGGGCCATAGGTCGAGTCGTCGAGGTACACCCTGGGAAAGACGGATACTCGCATGTAAGAGTACAAGAGTGGTTTCCGTCAAAGCGAAAAATGGCACTAAGAAGAGACCGATTTTAAAATTGTCTACATTACGAAAAAGCACAACATACAACAAACGACGAGCCATCATTGGCATGTGTTGACGTCACACAGAGTGAAACAAGTAAACGACGATCAAGACGTAACAATCAGAGATCTCTTGGAATAATTATTTCTATCGCAATGATGCTATTCATGCTTCTCTTAACGATTCAACGACAGCCAAAACCTCTATTTTGATAAGATGTACGACGTGAATCTTATTTGAGATAAATGGAAATTAACAGTTTATTATAATATGAGTATCTACCTATTGGACATCGATCCGTCACGTGCAGAATTACATCGGGCACTTAGAACAATACCTACACACTACGGAACTTCTGATACAATACAGAAGGTCCAACATTACAACCTAGATACTTGATGACTCTCCTTGCAAGCGCGAGACTTGAACAAGGGGAAGTCCGCACAGCACAACTGTAGTTTTATTCAACAACAAACATACAGCGTATAGACATATCACTAGTTTTACTTCTGTTGTGGTATTCGATTATCACTTATTTGTTTCTTAGGTAGGAATTAAGAATTTTCTTCAGATATCTGAAACAGTTAAAAAAAGGGGAATGATAAGAGTCAGTAATAAAACTTGTGTTATTAATTGTTTAGTTGAAGTTGTTATAAGACGTTCCCTGCCGAACATAGATTTCCTGGATAATTTCACTAAAATTTAAATTGTCAATTTTATTTTGGCGATTCAAAGTTGTTAAAGATCAAAGGAAAGATGGAAGCTGCGAGCAAAAAAATATTACTTACCTGAGCTTATTTCATTCCCCTTTTTTCTGATTTTGCAGGAGCCATTTGGTTAATGCTATTTTCGTCGTCACCTTTCCCAGTTTGCTCAGGTAAGGGTTCAGAACCTGAAACATAAGAGGTGTTTCATCGTAATATTCATCTAAAGGTGCTCTCACACTTGGAGCATTTGCCTGTAATGTAACGTTACAGAGTCGAAAATTACAGCAGTAAGGGAGTATAACCAAGCATTACAGTGCGCAAACTGTAATGTTACAGATTCGAACATAATGTTGGTGAGGGAAAAGCACCGAGAATTTACAGTGCACAACTTGATGACAATGTGTAATATTTTGATACAATTTCCCTGACAGGCCAGTAGAATTAGATTTGGCTGACCTGTTGGTGCAATGGCAGCGATCCTGCCTTTAGCACCGGAGGTCGTGGGTTCGATCCCCACTTATGACAAACATTTATGTGACGAACATTTGTGTTTGTTGTGTGTCTCGGTGTTATTATCTAATCTAAGTATGTATTTAGAAATATTTAAGTATGTTTATCAGTCTCTGACACCCCTAGTACATCATCACCATCATCCGTGCGTGCGGTCTATCCCGGTTGCGAACCCACACTGGTATGTGGGGTCCCAGGGTCCGCTTTTCTTATTTTCTTGGCCCACTTCGCGCGGTCTTGTGCATCCTCAGTGGTGAGTTTGTTAGCACGCATGTCACCCTTAACGACGTCGAGCCAGCGCTTCTTGGGTTGACCTCTTCTACCGGTACCTGGTGGGGGTGGCATGGCCGGACATTTGTTGCCCACGCCGATCTCCGTGAGACATGACCATACCAACTAAGGCGGCACTCCTGCAGCTTGTCTGCGATGTCACGAACACGAAGGCTGCCGCGGATGTGGGTGTTACGCACGCGATCTTTGCGTGAGACTTCACACATCCACCGCAGCATCTTCATTTCCGTGACGCGCAGCGCTTGCTTGTGTCGCTGTAGTAACGGCTATGTTTCACTGCCATATAAAGGGACAGGCCTAATGATGGTTTTTGTTATATAAGTATACTTATAAATGTGCGCGTTGCTGCTCCCCCGCACCCCGCGCCTGACCCGGCGCACCTGTGCGAACCAATTACAGTGCGTTGCCAGCTAGCAAGTGTTTTACTCGTGTCCCTACGTCCCATACATATCACTGGCGACGAGGATGAGATTCATTACTTAAGATATATTATTACGCAAAATTGCTTAAAAAAAGCACCAGAAAAAGTCAAAGCAATGACGGACGCACCTGTTCCAACTAACCTAGCGAAATTACAGTCGTTTCTAGATCTTGTTAACTACTACAGGAATTTTGTACCAAACGCCTCTACGATTCTTAGTCCTCTAAATGACCTGTTGAGAAAAGGTTGTAAATGGGCGTGGACTAAAAACCATAATTCAGCATTTTAAAAATCAAACAGATGTTAGCCTCAGAACAGGTGTTAACTCATTTTAATCCGAAAGCCAAATTCATATTGACCGTCGACGCTTCGCCTACAGGTTTAGGTGCCATCTTATCTCAGTTAGATGCCAAAGGAGTCGATCGGCCCATTTCCTATGCGTCAAGAACATTGAACGCGGCGGCGAAGAGGTACGCACAGATTCAGAAAGAGGCAACCGCTATCATATTCGGCGTGCGGCGCTTTCATCAATATCTTTATGGCAGATTGGAACCGTTCGTCTTACGTACAGATCTTAAGCCGTTAATTTCTATTTTCGGGCCACATAAAGGTGTACCGGAAGTATCTGCAAACAGATTACAACGATACGCATTGTTACTTGGCAGTTACAATTACGTATTCGAATACCTACGAAGTCATGATAATAGCGTGGATTAATAATCTCGGACGAGCCTGCCCGCTTCCAGCGCGAGCGCACCCCACCTCTGCCCGCACCCCTGCGCCCGCGCCAGCGTGCCTGGAGCCGTGCTTGTAGCGACCTGTGACTGAGCTACCTATATTTGTTTTGTATCCGATAAGAGTATGCCTGTGACCCTGGCGAAATTACGGGCAGAGACTGATAAGGTTTTAAAAACAGTAGTTATTTTTATAACTAACGGTTGGCCGTTGAAAGTTAGGGACATAAGATTAAAACCATTATTTTTGTGTAGGTATCAGCTTTCTTTCGAAAGTGGATGCCTAATGGGAGGTCATAAAGTGGTTTTACCGAAAAGTTTGTACACACCGATTCTGAAAGAACTACATTCTTCACATTTAAGCATTTGGTTTCCAGGTGTCGACCAAGCTCTAGAAAAAATGATAGGCTCATGTGAGGTCTGTATTCAGTTGCGGCCGTGTCATCCCCCCGCGCCCCGCCCTCTTATCTACTGGGAGTTTCCGTCTTGTCCTTCTCAGCGCATTCACATCGATTTTTTAAGTCCAATTAATAGTTGTGTATTTTTAGTGATTGTGGACGCACACAGTAATTGGGTCGAAGCGTATCATTAGCAGTAGCGCATGAATCATTCTACAACATCTACTGCTGTAATTGAAAAGCTATGTGATTTCATGTCAAGGTTTGGTGTTCGGACCCGCTTAACACAGATCCCAGGTATTTGACACGGTCCGTGCGCTCGACCACGTCAACGCCTATGCGGACGGACTGGGGATTTGTGGTGTTGCAGGCCATGTACTCCGTCTTCGCCACATTAAGTTTCAGACCGCCGTTTTCAAGTAAATTTTTCCACTTATTCACCCTTTGTACCAGCCGTCCCCTGTCCGAGTCTGCTAGCGCAATATCATCAGCATACACAAGCAACCAGGGTGGTTTTTCGTGGTGGTCTCGGATGCTGTTTGACAGAACGTCTAATATTATGCTGAACAGAAACGGGCTAAGCACGGAGCCTTGGTGTACTCCAACGGTGATAGGGAAGGGAAGCGTGTCACCAACCGCAGTCCTAACTATGGAACTGGAATCGTATGTCAATAAAGACTTCGGGAACGGCCCTGGACCGCAGCGCCCAGCCGATCATCTCACGAGGGACACAGTCGAAGAAAAGGAGATGCAGAGGTGTATTCTTCAGTCTGTATCCCTCCATGAGCGTTCTCAAGGCCAATACGGGGTCCATGGTCCCGCAACCCGGTCGAAACCCATACTGACACTCCGAGATTGTACACTCCTGTCGAATCCGAGAGTCCACAATGCGCTCGAGGAGCTTTATGGTGTGGGACATCACATTTATGCCGCGATAATTGCTGCACTCCTGCACCGAGCCCTTGCCCTTGAAGACCGGCGTAATAATGCTCAGTCTCCATTGGTTAAGTATCTTCTCGGTGAGGAGAATGAGGTTGAAAAGGTGGGTAAGTATGCCCACAACATGAGAGCCCATCGATTTCCACGCTTCGATAGGGACTCCATCGGGTCCGACAGCTTTCCGGTTCTTCATGCGGCGAAGAGCCGACTGGACTTCATCAGGCGTTACCGGGGGCACTAGTCCCTGATTCGGAGGGAGTTCAGGTGGCTGCACCTCTTTTTGCTGCTTGTTGAGCAGCTCGTGGAAATAAGAGCGCCATCTCTTACCGCGCGGTCCTCGCATAGCAGGTTACCGAGAGTGTCATTTACACAGCGGCACATGGAAATGTCCTGGGCCACTTTGACTCTCGAACGTGCCAACTTGTAAACGAGCTTCTGCCCCTCAGACGACTCTAACTTATCGTGCAAAGGACGTAAGTGGTCATGTCTGGCTCTGGCTACAGCTCGTTTAGAGGCACGTTTGGCATCCCTGTACGCGGCGCGATCTTCAAGAGATTTGGACGCTTGCCACGCTTTGAAGAGGGCTTTCTTTACCCTGATCTCCTTCTGGACTGCTTCGTTTCACCACCAGGTCTCCTTGTTAAGCCCACGTCCACCCCGAGACACACCCAACGCCACCCTCGCCGCCCTGGTGATAGCTGCCTGAAACCTATCCCAGAGCTGTTGCCCGGACTCACTATCCGCTGCGATGCACAGGTCACCGACAGCGGCAGCAAAGTCATGGGATCTGGCTCCTTCAAGCAGCCACAACCTGGTTCGGGGCAGTTAGCGCTCCCAGCATTTGCCTCGAGGCTTCACTCGCAGGTCCATCACAAGAAGACGGTGTTGGGCAGTAAGATGGAAGCTGCCAGCAAAAAAATATTACCTGAGCTTATTTCATTTCCCTTTTTTTCTGCTTTTGCAGTAGTCATTTGGTTATTGCTGTTTTCTTCGTCACCTTTTCCAGTTTGCTCAGGTAAGGGTTCAGAACCTGAAACATAAGAGATGTCTCATCGTAATATTTATCTAAAGGTGCTCTCTCACTTGGAGCATTCGCCTATAATGTAACGTTACAGAGTCGAACATTACATCAGTAAGGGAGTATAACCAAGCATTACAGTGCCCAAACTGTAATGTTACAGATTCGAACATAATGTTGGTGAGGGAAAAGCACCGAGAATTACAGTGCACAACTTGATGACAATGTGTAATACTTTGATACAATTTCCCTGACAGGCCAGTAGGATCAGATTTGACTGACTTGTTGGTGCAATGGCAGCGATCCTGCCTTTAGCACCGGAGGTCGTGGGTTCGAACCCCACTTATGACAAACATTTATGTGACGAACATTAGTGTTTGTTGTGTGTGTGGGTGTTATTATCTATCTCAGTATGTATTTAGAAATATTTAAGTATGTTTATCAGTCTCTGACACCCACAACACATCATCATCATTATCCGTGCGGTCTATCCCAGTTGTGAACCCACACTGGTGTGTGGGGTCCCAGGGTCCGGCTTTCTTATTTTCTTAGCCCACTTCGCGCGGTCTTGTGCATCCTCAGTGGTGAGTTTGTTGGCACGCACGTCACCCTTAACGACATCGAGCCACCGTTTCTTGGGTCGACCTCTTCTACCGGTACCTGGCGGGGGCGGCATGGCCAGACATTTGTTGCCCACGTAGTTTGCCGATCTTCGTGAGAAATGATAATACCAACGAAGGCGGCACTCCTGCAGCTTTTCTGCGATGTCACGAACACGAAGGCTGCCGCGGATGTGGGTGTTACGCACGCGATCTTTGCGTGAGACTCCACACATCCATCGCAGCATCTTCATTTCCGTGACGCGCAGCGCCTGCTTGTGTCGCTCTAGTAACGGCTATGTTTCACTGGCCACACTGGTCACAGGCCTAATGATGGTTTTATAGAACTGCCCTTTCAGTTTGATCGGCATTTTGGGGTCACAAATGACACCAGTCACCTCCCGTCATTTGGCCCAAGCCGCGAAAATTCGGGCTCTGACGTCGCGGTCGATGTCCCCGGACGCGCTTAACACAGATCCCAGGTATTTGACACGGTCCGTGCGCTCGACCACGTCAACGCCTATGCGGACGGACTGGGGATTTGTGGTGTTGCAGGCCATGTACTCCGTCTTCGCCACATTAAGTTTCAGACCGCCGTTTTCAAGTGAATTTTTCCACTTATTCACCCTTTGTACCAGCCGTCCCCTGTCAGAGTCTGCTAGCGCAATATCAACAGCATATACGAGCAACCAGGGTGGTTTTTCGTGGTGGTCTCGGATGCTGTTTAACAGAACGTCTAATATTACGCTGAACAGAAACGGGCTAAGCACGGAGCCTTGGTGTACTCCAACGGTGATAGGGAAGGGAAGCGTGTCACCAACCGCAGTCCTAACTATGGAACTGGAATCGTGGTACATGTCCCGGATAATGTCAATAAAGACTTCGGGAACGGCCCAAGACCGCAGCGCCCAGCCGATCATCTCAAGAGGGACACAGTCGAAAGCCTTCTGCATGTCTAAGAAAAGGAGATGCAGAGGTGTATTCTTCAGTCTGTATCCCTCCATGAGCGTTTTCAAGGCAAATACGGGGTCCATGGTCCCGCAACCCGGTCGAAACCCATACTGACACTTCGAGATTGTACATTCCTGTAGAATCCGAGAGTCCAAAATGCACTCGAGGAGCTTCATGGTGTGGGACATCACCTTTATGCCGCGATAATTGCTGCACTCCTGCACCGAGCCCTTGCTCTTGAAGACCGGCGTGATAATGCTCAGTCTCCATTGGTCATGTTTCTTCCCGGTGAGGAGAATGCGGTTGAAAAGGTGGGTAAGTATACCCACCACGAGAGCCCATCTTTTTCCACGCTTAGATAGGGACTCCATCGGGTCCGACAGCTTTCCGGTTCCTCATGCGGCGAAGAGCCGATTGGACTTCATCAGGTGTTACCGGGGGCACTAGTCCCTGACTTGGAGGGAGTTCAGGTGGCTGCACCTCTTTTTGCTGCTTGTTGAGGAGCTCGTGGAAATAAGAGCGCCATCTCTTCTTCACCGCGCGGTCCTCGCATAGCAGGTTGCGAGTTCATTTACACATCGGTACATGGAAATATCCTGGGCCGCTTTGACTCTCGAACGTGCCAACTTGTAAACGTGCTTCTGCCCCTCAGACGACTCTAACTTATCGTACAAAGGACGTAAGTGGTCATGTCTGGCTCTGGCTACAGCTCGTTCAGAGGCACGTTAGGCATCCCTGTACGCGGCGCGATCTTCAAGATATTTGGACGCTTGCCACGCTTTGAAGAGGGCTTTCTTTACTCTGATCTCCTACTGGACTGCTTCGTGCCACCACCAGGTCTTCTTGTCAAGCCTACGTCCACCCTGAGACACACCCAAGACCACCCTCGCCGCCCCGGTGAAAGCTGCCTGACACCTATCCCAGAGCTGTTGCCCGGACTCACTATCCGCTGCGATGCACAGGTCACCGACAGCGGCAGCAAAGTCATGGAATCTGGCTCTTTCAAGCAGCCACCACCTGGTTCGGGGCGGGCGACTGTGAGGTGGACCTGCGAATCTCGGGTTGCAAAGCTTTATGCAAACTGAACAGCAGCATCAGAACCCTGGCTGCAAGGAAGGCGGAGTGCACGTCGCGTGCGTTGTTGAAGTCACTCTGTTGTTGGGCTGACGCATAGCTTTTGCTATGCGTGAGCCTAAGGTTACCAAAAGTTTTAACATAGGTACTCTAATAAAATATTTTTTATGAATAACGAAATTATTGCTTTCAGCTTTAATATTTTCACAGTTTAGACATGGCCCATTATGCTGACCCTTAAGTATTAGTGCTCTTCTTTTAAACACGTTGTATAACATAATAAAACAAAAAATATCAAATATCATTTTTTGCCTACCTAACCTACTTTTTGCTAAATACCAAATTTATTACCGTCTAAAGATCCACAATTTTATTGGCGACAAGATATCCATTTTCCGACACTGAGAAAATTATCCCGAAAATATTTTCATTGAAACCGTCTACTGTATCATGAAAGACATTTTTTTTCGGGGGGAGTGGTGCAGGAATGGCCCCTTTAAGTATTTAGAAGTAATTCCATAATTTCTTTACTAACATAATTTGGAAGCATTACTAACAAAATGAGTCATTGTTACTTGAAATAAATAAATTCATTCATTCATTCATTCATTTTTCAACCGCTGGAACAGACATAAAAATATCGTCTAACGCCGAACAATTTACGCATATTATTATGTTTTTAAAACAAAAAATTTGCCTGTAGTGGGTTCTGATTATTAAATAAACGAAGGTAAGTAACTTGCCTTTGCTGTTTTGTAAATATTAGTATTCGTAAAAGTATTCGTTGTATTACTAGGTAAGAGTTACACTGACAAACATATACAGCATGTTTATTTTTATGAATGGGCTACCGACCATAATCACCAGCTATTTGTTATCTGTAAAGAATAGTATTGAAAATTGTTAGGCTATCGATTGGGCAAAACTATCAACAATCGATAGTATCTACATGCGTAGGTACTTTGGATAGTTTCTCTGCGTACTATCGATTGCATTTGAAGCTTCACTTCATAAATCACATTTTCTTAGTAAGTACTACACGTAACGAGTCAGCCCCCCTCCCCCCAAATGTTTAGGTACAAAGCTCCCCCCGCCCAACCCTACCCCCCTCAAACCTAAAGCCTGGAACCACTACTGCATGTGATATTTGCAAGAATCATGTCTCAGCAGCCCCAATATCTTTTAGACGTATGGTTGACCGTACATATCTAAATTTCAAATGTTACCTTGCACTTCCAATGTCATACTATCCTCAGTAATCATTTGGTTATTGTTATTACCCTCATCACCATTCTCAGTTTGCGTATAGTCCCGGGTTCTTCAAGCGGGGCGTGAAAAGGCATTTCTGCAGGCTTTCAAGGTGAGGATGGCCAGCCCAGTGATTCGTTCGAATGACTGGGCTTGTCAACCTCATATCTGGACCTCACGACCCGCTTTCCATCAGGTGGAGTGAGGTCATCTTGAGGGCAATATAATAAAAAAAAAGCAGAGCTTGTACTATGGGTGTCAGAGAGTGATAAACATAAATGAATATTTCTAAATACATACTTCTATAACTAGCTGCCTGGACAGACTTCTTTCTGTCTAAAGTAATTGCACGTCGCGGCGTGGGTAAAGCAGCACATCTCGACGGCGTTTCTCCGACTTGATTTACATATACATACTATTATTTTTCACTGAATGTCTCGTTCAATCATTATGAAATATAGCCTATGTCACTCCCTGATAATGTAGCTTCAAATTAGTAAAGTAATGTTTAAAATCGGTCCTAGAGTTTCGGAGCCTATTCAATACAAATAAACAAACAATCAAATCATTCCTCTTTATAATATTAGTAGGTATAGATAACACCCAGCCACACAACAAACACAGATGTTCGTCACTGAATGTTTGTCATGGGTGGGTCACGACCTCCGGCGCTAAAGGCTGCCATTGCACCAACAGACCAGCCGCCAAATTGACCAATCACGTTTCTCAATTACGTATTACCTTTCACTTCCAATAGCTCAGCATATTTGCCTGCGTTTATTTCATCCCGAAGTTTCTTCAGAAAATCTTCGTCGTCATTGGCGTCATAAATTTTCCTGTATTTACTGATTATTTCTTTGTTTCTGGTATAGTCCTCCCCAATCATTATTTCCTTTATTCTATCACTTATCACTTGTCGTGCTATCAGATATATTTGCTTGCACTCTTTCTCTATTTCTGTTATATGCCTCTTCATATTTCGCAATAAGCTTCTGACTGGTGTCACAAATCGGGGGCTATCTGGTTCAGGTTTGCCTAACTTTACTTTGGTCGGAGCATCCTTCCTTCCGAACTGAAACAGTCAGATTAAACTTTTAATGTGTTCTTGTACTCGCTTAACTCTAAATTGATACATAGAGAATTTGGTTCCCACGATACAGGCTCGGCCTAGTGTGATAACCGCTGGTAATCAGCACTGAAAAATGTATAAACTTAAACTGTTACTTGTTAATTGTTTCTGATATTATAGTGTTTTTCAATAAAGATTTATTATTTATATTATTATTTTTATGCAATTTTATTTAAAATTGTCTCATTTCTGAGGGTTTACCATTTCCGCGGGCTTGTGGCCAAAACGGAAAATCCTTTTTTTTTAATCAAAAGACAAAAAATTTCGTACAATGCGGCAGGTGTTAAGGATTGCGGCTTTTTGTAGAAGAAGAAAGGTGAGATGGTGAATTTGCAGAGTTTTTAGGCCATTGTGCAATGACTTTGGGATGATACCGGTTGGAAATGATAATTAGTACAGTTTTGACACTGTTTAGTCGCCATTTGCGTTTTTAACTCTATGGCGAGGTCTTTGTGTATTTACTGAGTTTCTCAGTATGGGGTGGATGTCAGGTTATGTGTGTTGGGGACGGCAATATCAATGAGGTAAACTGTTTTATTATTTTTATCAGGTCTATTGTGGTGTATAGTTTTATCTGTTAAAATGGTCCTGTCCTAGTACATTCAATTAATTTTAAGACAGAACCAATATGTCTCCCATGACATTTTACACCAAGCCGCTACCGTCCGCGTTGATCGCGTTGACGTTTTTATATGAGATTTCTGTACAGCGCCCCTAGTGATCAATAATGAAACCAAAAATGGCATACAGATCTCTGAACACAATGATCGCCGTTTACGTGACGGAAACTCATGGTAGATATATAGAGAATTTATTATGATGGCGTTAAGAAAATATTTGTATGATATTAAATAAACTAACACATTTACAAATTTAATCTTTTCGATTTTAACTTTGAAAGCGCGTACAATACATTATGTTTGCCACATTTCTTGACTGCTTCATGAGAAAACAAAACACAATAGACACATAAATAAATAGGAATTCAGTTGAACAAAATTACCACATCCATTTGTGCATTCTGTAAAATTTCATCCTCCACGATCCAGATGTTGTCATGTTGTGTGGATGTCGCAGCAGGCTCAACAGCTGGAACTACAAAATTCAAAACAAAATAGACTTTTAAGTTGAACCAATGATTACCCAACCTGCATTTAAAACATTTTCTTGTATGATTTTGATGAAATTTTTGATTGACTGGACTCGAAACCGCGTCTTCCACAATTCGGGTGGCTGCTCTTCCAACTGAGCTACCGAGGCCGTTAACAGACCTGGCAAATTTGTCTAGCGTGTTTTACATTGTACACCAACGTTGTTTCATCAATCTTAGATGCTCCCTCACTTGTAGCAAATGCTCCAAGAACAAACAAACATTACAGGGAAATCTCTGTAAGTAAATCCCTAATGTAACGTTACAGAGTCGAGCACTACATCAGTGAGGGAGGAGAACCGCGCATCACAGTGCGCAATTTGATGTTATATGTGTAATATTTTGATACAACTTCCCTGAAGTTTCGTAAGGCAGTATTGTAATGTAATGCTCAAAAGCGAATCTAAAACGTTGCCCAACAGAAAAATGCTCTAGGTGAGGGACTACCATACATAAACGAGGGCTCTTTAAACACCCAAAACAATGCAAATACTTGACTTTCGATTAAGATAAAACTATGAATAAGTTAAGTGAATTTTTACTTTTAGCATTTAACAATTTCTAGTTCAACAAAAAACTACTACTGTCTGCTAGGTTGTTTCATGTTTGCAAGGGGTCTAAATGAAGTAAAGGCTAAAGAAAAAGAAGAGTAGGTATTCCAGTTTATGTTTGTAACTTACCTACAGGCGTTCGTGAATACGGGTAATCTACATAATTCTTTGCCATTTGCTTTATCAGATGTATGTCGTGATCCAATCTATGGTGATCTTGGTACCACCGCAATAAATCATCAGCAGAGATCACGTCAGCAGGGAGTTCCGCCATTCTTTTCTGCACAATAGATCTTAAAGTTCCTGACACATGTTTGCTGGTATTTTCGGGTAGATTGTTCAAAGCTGCTCCATTTGATAAAATACTATCCATTGTTTTATAAATTGCTTCATCTTTTTGCATATCTTCGTTGGGTTCATTTCTGTAAAGTTTATGAAGTTATACTAACTTTTTTGGACATTTATTGATGTCCTCAAGGTTTTTGACAGTCCTAGAGCTTAATGCGTTTATATGTCCCACAGGTTTTGTTAAGCCTTAGTCACTCATTTTTACCTCTTAAAAAAGTGACGAAATGCTTATATGACGACAGGCGTGTAATCCTGAATGGATTTTGTGTAGCCAAAAGCGGGTGGTCGGTGCGCTTGTCACTAACATACAACTGGACTCGCAGCCCGCGCTGTAATCGAGCGGACCGCGCGCCGACTCTCAAGTCGCGGACGGCGCGTTGTTGGCGCGCTGGCGGCTAGCCGTAGCCTAAATACGAGGCGATATGAACACAAGGATGGTTCTCGCCAGATTTGAACTCGGGACCACACGATCCACGATCTGAGCTGGGGTGCTTAACTCCTAGGCCACGATGCTCTCTGGAATGGCAGAGATTTCGTAATAGAACAAGTTAAAATGAGGCACTACGTTACTTACGTTTCAACACTGTCTGTTAAGTCAATCAAAATTGGTTTTTCCTCTCGTCCATAACCTGATGATGTCGTTGGATACATGGGCGATTTCGACTTTCGGTATTTCTTACATTCATAGGTATTCGAAGACCGCGAAGTGCTTGCATCTTGCGACCACCTTTTGTAACGTGAGCTTGCCGGTGACACTATTCTCTCCCGTGGTCTATAGGGTGGTGACCTTGATCTGCGCTCCATTGAAGATCTTGAGATACTTCTACTCAAGCGTCTACGGCTGTGGTGAACCGGGGATAGAGATCTAGATGGTGATCTCCTCTTGCGATATTTTGGCGACCTTGATCGCGCTCTACGTCTCGAGTCCTCACAAGAATCAGAACTGTCTCGTTTTTTGCTTCGTTTTTTGTATTTGTGGCCAACCTGTATGTATAGAGGTTTGGACAGTTTTACATTGATAAATAGCCCTCTCGGACAAAGCTATGACAATAGAGTAGGATACGTACTTTCGTCGAGAAATATTCCCGGTCGAGTTTCTTTTTTTCTTTGATAAGCTGCCTCTCTGCTTTTAAAACTCGTTTTTGTTTTTTCAAGATCTGTAGTTGAGCCTGAAATTATTTTAATTAAAACAACAATACTTACTTAATATTTCATAGTTGTGAACCAGTTGTAGAATGGCGAAGTCCGGACCTATTCTTAGAAGGGTGTAAGTGAATTTGTTAAAAAGGATTATGTATGGGTTAAAATTTGATGGTTAACTACAATGGCCTTATTTTTTCTAAAGTTACAGACTTGTTTAGGGTCATCTAATTTCTCTGACACCCTGTCTATGCAAAGTAGCCACTAGCCGAAAAAGAGACAGACCATTTGACATGATGTCAAAAAATGTCACCCACAGACCTGGATTGAACAAGATGACGTGGGTTTACAAGTTCCCCTGTTAGTGCTAGCGGTACGCTAAATTAACCTGCAAATGGTGGCATGAAAATCAGAACGATTGATGCGTATGGGGGAAAAATGTTTTTGCTCTGAAATCTATCTTGTGTGGTATTTAATGAAAGGGCTTACTGAGCCAATTCTAAAAATATTTTACATCATTACCTTTTAGTCTCTTGTATTAAATAAAAATATAAATCATTTTCAAAGTTTGGGCTCCTCCAGACCTATCATGTCTGGAGGAGCGGAGAGAGAAAATTGTGGGGTAAAGCTGACAAATTGAGCGGACCATAACGCCACCCAAGAACTGGGGATGGAAGCAGCCAAGTGATCAAATTATGGAGCCATTATGGACCTCGAAGATACGCACTGGAAAAAAGAAATATTTTCAAAAACCCTTTTTCAGGATTAGATATGAGGATATTATGTACCATTTGAAGGATATTTTACAAAAAATATTTAACCATATCATATCTGGAGGAGCCCAAACTTGGGTAGGTACTTAAGTTCTGAAAATGTTTTTTATTTTAATTTAGTAAAAGTCACTAGAAGGTAATGATGTGATAGATATATTTTTAAAATTGGCTCAGTAAGCCCTTTCATCAGATACCACACACTCCTCCCCTTTTTCATAATATTTTTCCGTGTTCCAGGTCAAATTGATACGTATGACCTAAAGGTCATTCGTTACGATTTTCATGCCTATAACACCATTTGCAGGTTTTGACTGAATTTCGGGGCGCACCGCCAGAGCACAGAGAGCACTAAGTATGTAAAACAGGGGAGAAATTGGCCGCTACAAACGCTGCTTCGCTTAATCCTCGTCTATGGCTATTGGCAGCGGCTGTCAACCGAAATTCAAAAAAATTACAAATTGTGTTGTATTTGATCTGTAAGAACTTGTCAAGAAATGTAAGCCGAGATAGTGGAACCGTTTCCTTTCATCACAAAATAAATTCATTCATAAATTGTTTCTATTTTATTTCAAAATAATTATTTATGTTTGTTGTGGTTTTACTATGAAGAAATACTAACTTACTGTGAACTGGATAAATCCTAATACATTGCAGATTTCTGTCAGCCAGTTGTATGACCAGTTTCTCAAAACACGCAATGATAATAAAACCGTCTATGGTTTCACTTGTCGCTTAGCGTAGGGATCGGGCACTTATGATTTTTTTTCGTCAAATATTTTTTTTTCACACCAAGATCATCTGACCTCAAACTAAGCAGAGCTTGTATTAAGGGCGTCAGAGACTGATAAACATACTTATTTATTCCTAAATACATACTTAAATAGATAATAACACCCAGACACACAACAAATACAAATGTTTGTCACACAAATATTTGTCATGTGTGGGGATCGAACCCACGACCTCCGGCGCTAAAGGCAGGATCGCTGCCATTGCGCCAACAGGCCAGTCAAATAAAGTGTGTGGACTACAAAACATTGGGTTTCGATGCGATTCTAATCGGTTTTCACAACAGAAACGATTAAATGTAAAAGTTAACTTGTGATTTTTTACTGCGACGTGTAGCTAGTAGACTGACGTGATTAAAATCAAGTGCTTGAGTTCCTTCGTCTTTTCATGAATCAAAATAGGTATAAATAGCAAATTTTACTTTCACCATTTCTCTATTAGGTACCTCTAATGAAATCGATAGCAAAATCGATTGATGAAAGTTATATTACTTGACTCATATACCGCCTTTTCATCCGCTTCGAGCGGATGAGCATCGCCTTCACTAAAACGTCATTTTGACTCGACAGTTAGTGTCAAAGAACTGGCACGCTGGGTTTTCATACAAACGAAGAGACTCACGTTGTCTAGTACAATACAGGGGGGCTAGCCAAGAGCAACACGCCACGACGATTTCTGCAATAGAAATCGTTCAAATGTATGGGGATTTCATGAGCGCCAGTGACAGCTTATGTCATCCCCATACATTTGAACGATTTCTATTGTAGAAATCGTCGCGGTGTGTTGCTCTTGGCTATCCCCCCCAGGTCTGTGCTGTCACCCTAACACCCTGGGACCGCGGGGATGATGATGAACCTAAGCTAAGCCATTTTAATAAACCCTATTTCAAGGTATCATTCTAATACAAAAATTGATTTTCGGGAAATGTACTTAATCTGTTTTTGTGTGTTCAATGTATAGCGTGGGAGGTCGAAAATTGGTAGTATAAAGGTACAATTGCGAGCCGGACCGCATACCGCAAACTGCCAGTAGGTTCGCTTGCAGTTTGCAGCTGCAGTTAGCGGACTGCGGTCCAATATTCAAATATTATAATAAATTATATACTCACATCCAAATCGTTTGTGGTCTTCAGTAATTCTTCACCAGACACACTGTGATGCAGCATACCAAAAGTACTAGCTCTGCTGGTGCTTGGGGAAGAAATAATTTCCATATTACTTCCTAGTGGACTTGAATTTGGCAGTATCCTTGCCTTAAAGATACTGATATCTTTATCATCTCTCCTATAAACATAACCATCCAATATTTGTTGGACAGTCATGGCGTCATACCCCGATTTGAAATCGAGAGCCAGTTGACGTTTCCCACTTTTATATTCATGTAGCTCACGGACTCGGAATGAACCAATTTCATCACGATCTAATATTTTATCAAATTCCTGGCTCAATGTCCTGAGATGTTCCTGAAATAGAAAGAAACTAATGACAATAGTTTTTCGTAATAGACTAGCTGTCCGTCAGCGGCGTCGCCCGCGTAGATTGTTCATTAAAGCCTAAATTAAAAAAATATATAGCCTAGGTCACTCCCTGATAGTGTAGCTTTAGGTATTAGTGAAATAATTTTTGAAATCGGTCCAGTAGTTTCGGAGCCTATTTAATACAAACAAACAAACAAATATTTCCTCTTTATATTATTAGAATAAATGAGATGATATTTCATTCAGTAGAGAGAGATGCGCCGAATGTAGGTTCAACTTCAACCGAATACGAATGTTCGGCCGAATATTCCGTCCACAATTATGTACCGAGCCGAGTTATTCAGTTCAATTCCGCGCGGTAAGCAGGATTATACAAGTCTGGGATCTAACCCGGGACACTACGGAAATCGAGGCAAGAATAAATTAATATTTGTCACTCAAGCTTTTATTTATTGTTAATTTCAATACTATTGATTAAGAACAAGCACTGTTTCACAAAACAGTGCTTGTTCTTAATTTGCTAATAAATAATTGGTCCACAAAGTAGTGTTTCCTGTATTTACAAAAACTCATTACATATTTTGGAAAAAAACACTTTTTTAGTATTTACTTACTTACTGTTAAATAAAATGCTTTCATGTAAATATCACCAATAATTTAAACGTTCGGTGATTATTCGGCATATTAATCGAATGTTCGGCCGAATACGAACATTCGGCGGGACATTCGGCGCGTCTCTAATTATTTAGTAAAAGTAAAATAGTTGTATCTACACAGTATAAATATATTGACACATTCCTCATCTAACTTGGAAGATCTTACAATTTGAATTTGTTGATCTGATTCAGCCGCCGACGGCACATGTCTTATTTGTATGTTTTCTAGGGCTCAACCCTTATCCAGAACATTAAAAAAAGTGAAGATTTTAGTTTCTGTTTTAGCAATAAAAAACCTTTTTATTTTAATAATAATATTTAGTCGCAAAGTTTGTATGGGAATATGTGCTGATCTGATACACACAAAATTTTACTTAAGTTTTATTGTAAATCATTGTTTTATAGAAATACTGTACAAATTTTATACCTAAGTATACACTTCTGAATAAAGAGAAAAATAAATTATTTATTTGAAATAGGTTACATTAGCATTAACTGTGGCTGGAGTCTCTTTTTGAGCGTAGAATTGCTTGTGTCAGGAGGCACCGCTCTTATGAACATATTACATGAGTGTTATATATAGACTGTTAATCCAAAAGAAATAAAGTTAAGATTAAATTAAAAAACAGAAAATAAAATCAAAAGCTATAAGCAACGTGTGTGTGTGTGTGTGTGTTTGTGAGTTGGTGAGTGTGTGTGCGTGTGTGTTATTGTAGTGTAGGTGTGTTTAGGTTAAAATAGTGTATAATATATTATACAAGCGACTTTCCTCTCTATAATATAATGATATCTTTTCTTTTCTATAAAAACATTATACAAGCGACTTTTCTCAACGAACCCTATTTTGCGAGGCAGTGTGTCTATCACGACACGATTGGCGCAGTGTGCTGTAGCACGGTTTCTCGCCTTGGCTTCCGTGGTGTCCCGGGTTCGATTCCCGGTCGGGTCAATTCAGAAAAATTACTTTTTCTAAATTGGCTCGGGTCTGGGTGTGCTGGGAGACGCCCCTGGCTTATTTCCCTGTCTGGTACCTCGTAACACAAGGATATTTATCCTTACTTCGAGACCATGGCAAGTGGTGTGTTGTCTGGCGCATATTTATTTTATTTATCATTATGTTGAATTTCCTTATGGTGCTTACATATGAATTACGAGTTTTTATCTTAGATTAAATTAAAATTTTAACAAAAAAAAAACAACTTCAAAAAAAACTATTTCAAAACAAAGCACTAAAAAGTAAAGAAATAATCGTGAATTCTTCTAAAACTTATACGATAATATAATGTAGGTACAATTATTGCTTAGTTGGAGTCGGTGTCAGCCAAGGAAACACTACAATATACCTAGCAATATACCTAATTCTTACATATCACGTTGACGTATGTATGTAGGTAGTTACAAACCTACATTGGCTAACACCGACTCAAACAATAACAATAATTGTTACCTACATTATATTATCGTTTAAGTTTTAGAAGAAAACGCGATTATTTCTTTACTTTTTAGTGCTTTGTTATGAAAATTAAATAGTCTTTTTTGAAGTTGGTTTTTTTTTGTTAAAATTTTTGTTTATTTCTTGATTTTCAGTAATTCGTTCTTATTTATTTAATACATCGAAAAAGTATCGTCCAATTGCTCCTAAGTATTGAAGAGTTCCGTTACTTTGTCATGGATCCCATAATCAGAACCTAACCAAACTCTCATCAAACTACCCTTGAAGTATATCCTTTCCAATAAAAAAAGAAGCATCGAAATCGGTTGGCGTGATATTGAGTTATTCGTCCATTTGTCGCGTATATGGTTTATCTTTTAGATTTATATCGATTTCCCATGGATGCCACTGTCAGAACTGGACCTAACTAAAATGAGACCACACGGGCAGCATCAGCTTTCAAATAAAAAAAGAATTATCAAAATGTGTTGGCGTAATGTTGAGTTATTCGTCTATTTGTTGCGCATTTTTACTATCTAGATTTAAGACTTATATAGTTTTCTCATGGATGCCACTGTCAGAACTAACCCAAATTGAAATGGGACCATTCGGGAAGCACTAGCTTTCAAATAAAAAAAGAATGATCAAAATCGGTTCACCCCTTTCGAAAGTTATGAGGTGACAAACATAAAAAAAAAACATACAGTCGAATTGAGAACCACCTCCTTTTTTTGAATCCGGTTGAAAATAGGAAGATGTGATAGGTGACGCATGGACCGCTTAAATCAGGCCCCCGTCGCCTTAATTCACTCAGTCGCAATAAACGATTTACAGGACTTCACTCTGACGCACGCTTGTCTCGCTTACGCTAAGGTCAAAACAAATATATTTGTCTCTGTCCTTCACATCGCAAAACGATAATGTTAACTCCATTCATTAGAGCATTAGACAGAAGTAAAAAAGGTTCTTTTTAGGGCACACTTTGTGGTAAAAGTACAATTAACATAATTACTTTTAAGATATAAGCTGAATTTATTTAAATCTACTTATATAGCAGATGTCACACTTAATTGTCGATATACAAATTTAAAAGAAGCAGTGGTTTTTATATTTACTGTCACAATAACTCTAAGAAATCTAAAATGTTACGTAATCCCTATATACAGGGTGTCCCAAAAAGAAGTGTCAAGCGGAAGCCCACAGATAGAGCACCCCTTGGGGTACCCGAATCACCCCCATGTATGTTCCGCGATTGTTCATAGTTTTCGAGTTATGATTTTTTTTCTGAATTTCTGAGAATTTCGGACCTAAAAGTTTGAATTTTTTATTTTTTTAAAAGTAGAAAACTTTTCAAATTTTTTCTTTGCCCAACTGAATCATCCTTAATTGTACTTTGATGCATAAAATAATCAGTTTCATAACTTTGACCAAAATGATGAAAATGTTGGTATAAAACCAAAAATGTACGGTTGATGAATGAAGACTTAAATTTTCAACTTTAAATTAAAAATCTAAGCGGGTGACTGTATGGTCTCTCAGTAAAGCTCAAAAATGCTCCAAAATCTCAGCTTTCTTAATCATCACAAAAAAGAAGTACTTAATGGGCTACTTTGGCTAAAATCAGCCTTCAAAGACAGTGAGGTGGAAAATTCTTGAAATTAGCCATCAGAGTAATAACTGTTTTTTGGCCATTTTATCATTCTCCTGAAGTTCATGAATTTGTTATCTAACCAAAAATTACTGCAGGAAGGCTAAGGAAATAATAGAAAGAATAAACATTTGAAAGTTTATTTAATAGAACAAAAAGAAATAGTTATTAATTATTAATTATTTATTTACAAGAAATGTTCAAAATGTCTACCTTCGTTCTCGATACAAATTCTACATCGTCTAAAAAAGTTGTCTTTTAGTTTTTTAAAGGCAATTCTGTTGTTTTTTATCGTCTCTTCTGCTTTGTGGTCATCTTAGGTATAATCTGTTCCTCTGCACACTTTTTTGTTATGACTTTACTCTGTCAATTCAATTTTTGTGTATAAAAACAAGATTGAAAAGAGTAACCATCGAGTTTCTTGCCGGAGTCTTCTCGATCGGAAACAACCTCCGAACCGGTGGTAGAGTCACATTATATTTAATTAAGATATGAACTATCATAGTATTATTTTATGTAAGTTTATTTTTATTCAGTATATTTTTGCTACATTTTTTTTTTTGTACATGACATGTCTTAAGTACTTTTTATAAGTCTATATGAATAAAGATATTTTTTACTTTACTTTTACTTTTACTTTACTTATATTTTTTAAGTGTATTACAGTAAAATTTCATCTAAATATGTTCAGTAGTTTTTGCGTGAAAAAGCAATGCAATGGGGTGCATGCAATTTTGGCGAGTTCAATGCCAGGAAAACGCAGGTGTGTGCATTCACAGCAAAGGCGTCGCCGTTCCTTTCCCATCACACTCTTCAGAGCAGCCCGCTACCGATAAAGGATAGCCTAGACATCCTTGGCATGAATGTTCGTAGCAACCTAAACCAGCGGGACTACATTTAGAGCGTCATGAGAACTGCATCCCGTAAACTCGGAATCCTGAACAGAGTGAGCCGATTCTTCACGCCTGGGCAGCTCTGTCTTTTGTTTAAGACACAAGTTCGCTCCTGTGTGGAATACTGCTCTCGTCTCTGGGACGGTTCCGCCAAGTACCTACTCGAAGCTCTTGACAGGTTGCAGCGGCGTGCTATCCGGATTATTGAAAACATTGACATTTGATGGACAAGTCCTCCCTGAAAGAATATATCTTTGTACAACTCATTACCTGTTGACCTGTATATTTATCCTACAATACAATGTTTCCAATGATGCCGTTATGGACAGATTAAAGCACAATGCCGGTCACTGCCTAGCTGTTTTAAGTGCGGTTCAGGACATTCTGGAAATGACTGCTCTGTTGATGAGGAAGAAATAATGTGTATTTTATGTTCTGGTTCTCATTCGGCTACTAGTAGAAAATGTCCAGAGTATAACAGACAAAAAGGAATCAAAAAGACAATGGCTAAGAAACAGTAGAACATATTCAGAAGTTCTCAAATTACACCCACCAGTGACAAAATTATACACAGATGCAGTTATTTATCATCTTAGCCACAACAACAAGCCTCTCAGCCGCAACAACAAGCTTTTCATAAAACACTATCATCCCACAGCCCCAAAAATAATAAACCGGCTAGAACTTCATATTAAAAAACGACATTTTTGAAACCAAGCGCTCCACCTAAACTTAACAAAGGGCTACGATCGAACGGCCCATGAGTTTTTAACTAAAGAATATAATACTCCTATTTACCCAAACCAAAGCATATTAACATTGATCTTAATTCACTTTCAGAAAAGGAACTAATTCATAAGCTATTAAGCTTAATAACTCAAAACATTTCACTAACCAATCCGTCCAACGTTGCCAATACCCAGGAGAAAGCTTCGTAGCAAACGATAACACTGTTTTTGGACAAAGTACTAAGTCTAATTCAGTGGAATTGCTGTAGCGTTATTAATTAAGAAAAACAGATTTGAATATTTTGTAAATACTTTTTCTTAAACATGCTCGGAAATATTGTCATTACTTTTGAATAAAGAACACGCGAAGTATCATATTTACGTAGACTGAAAACCCAAAATCTCTTCCCGGCGCGTTCTTTGAATTTCGAACGAAGAGCGCGCCGGCAATGTTGTATGAAACGGTGTGCTGTTTGAATTTAGAACTCTTTCATCTATCGTATACATTGCGTACTCGTGGCTGTATAGCAACCAGATGCGTTTACCTTTCGGCACAAATTGTAAAATAAAAAAAAACAAATTGGCGGTAAAGCGGAGTTGTTATTTTGTTAATAATATTAATTAAATTTATTATGTAAAAGGTCCTTTTTATTTCCTTGCATTTTTTTAAGAAAAGCACTATATATGCCTTGGCCGAAATGGCAATTGCCTGTCTCGTATCATTGAAGTCCTCGCCTGCGGCTCGGCCTTCAAACTCATACTCGACCTGCAATTGCCTATTTCGCTGCCTTTGCAATAATGTACTATTTTAATAGTTTTGATGGAGTCATGGCCTCAGCCGGGCTCATTGTATTGAGTATTGTTACATGTATGTATTCAAAGGGAAATATTATAAACATGCATTTCTGTTAAAAAGCTGTTCTCAAAAAAAATATACACTTCTATTAAGTACTGTGGTAAGTAAGTAAGTAATTAATGTGGTGTTGATGTGAGGAGTTTGAATCACCTCCGACCATTTTTCTTGTGAGAAGTTGACCATGCCATAATTTTTTCCTCGCCTTCATCCTTCCGTGTCCCTCTTCCTACGTAGATCCCTATTGTAGCTAAGTAATTATTTTTGAATTATATTCATGTAATCAGATCATTATCTTTAACTGCATCATTCACCATAAAATACAAGTTTAGACTAATTGCTTTTATTATGTAGGTACCTACTCGTAATAACACAATACCTATAATATATTCAACAATCTTTCTTTACCATTTTCAAAATTCCCGGTTATTTTTCTGTACCTCTTTGTGCTGTTTGTTGAGCAGCTCGTGGAAGTAAGAGCGCCATCTCTCCTTCACCGCGCGGTCCTTGCATAGCAGGTTACCGAGAGTGTCATTTACACAACGGCACATTGAAATATCCTGGGCAGCTTTGACTTTCGAACGTGCCAACTTGTAAGCGAGCTTCTGCCCCTCAGACGACTCCAACTTATCGTACAAAGGACGTACTCGTAAGTGGTCACGTCTGGCTCTGGCTACAGCTCGTTTAGAGGCACTTCTGGCATCCCTGTACGCGCCGCGATCTTCAGGAGATTTGGACGCTTGCCACGCTTTGAAGAGGGCTTTCTTTACCCTGATCTCCTTCTGGACTGCTTCGTTCCACCACCAGGTCTCCTTTTCAAGCCCACGTCCACCCTGGGACACACCCAACGCCACCCTCGTCGCCCCGGTGATAGCTGCCTGACACCTATCCCAGAGCTCTTGCCCGAACTCACTATCCGCTGCGATGCAAAGGTCACCGACAGCGGCAGCAAAGTCATGGGATCTGGCTCCTTCAAACAGCCACCATCTGGTTCGGGGCGGGCAGCGCTCCCGGCATTTGCCTCGAGGCTTCACTCGCAGGTCCATCACAAGTAGACGGTGTTGGGCAGTAAGACTCTCTCCGGGTATGACCTTACAGTTAGCTACCTAGCCGATCTGGGCTCTTCTGGTGAGAAAGTAGTCGATGCGGGTTGTGCTCCTACCGCTCTTGTAGGTGGTCAGATGCTCGGGATTTTTTTTGAAGAACGTGTTCACGAGGGCCAGTGTTGTCGTGTTTTCGGCAGCCATACACGTCCGGAAAATCTATTCGCCTTCAGCGTTACGACTGCCAAAACCAAAACCACCGTGAACACGCCCGTATTCCTCACACTGTTCACCCACATGACCGTTCAGATCACCACCCAGAACGACACCTTGGGAAAATGGAATAGTGCATAGGAGCTGGTCGATTTGCTCCCAAAACAGTGCCTTATCCGAATCCCTACAACCGACCTGCGGTGCGTAGGCACTTATCAAATTGGTCGTGACCCCTTCGATAAGCACCCTCACGACCACAAGACGGTCGCTAACACGATTTACTTCCAAGACACTATTCTGTAATTCCTCGGACAGCACCACCCCCACTCCATTCCATTGGCCTCACCAGGAGAACCAGCGTAGATGAGCTTGTAGCCGTGCCCGATGTTCCGGGACATGTTGCCTCTCCAGCGAGTCTCCTGCAGGAACGCCACGGCCACCCTCCGTCTGACGAGCACATCGGCCAGCTCGCGAGCAGGTCCCGTCAGCGTGCCAACGTTCCATGACGCGAAGCGGACCTTCCTCTGAACTAATGTCTTTAACCGGGCTCGCCCATGGCCCGGTAGCCCTAACCCACTTAACACAAAAGTAGGGCGATCCCCCTGCGGGTCGTTTTCCGGCGACGCCCTATCCAAGTCGGTTACTCTCTGTTGACTTTCCGTTCGATTACGTTTTGCCATCTTGTAGGTAGGAGGGACATGATCCCATTGCTATAGGAATTTTGAGGCTTCTGATCTAAATACCGCGACAAGTGGTTTTGGCAGTCCTCTCGTGATGTTAACCTGACACTGCCTAATGAATTCTGAAGAGACCGTAACAAGTGGAAATCTGAAGGAGCAAGGTCAGGACTATACGGCGAATGCATTAAAACCTCCCAGCCAAACTATAACTAATAACTCAATATCGACTAACTAACGCTTTAAAATTAATTCCTAATTGATTGCATTGGTGTTTCGTGATCATGTCATCATAATTGATAAAAGTATATGGTAAACGATAATAATGTAAACTAACGACGACTGAAAATAAAATAAAAGTTATGGCAAATTAAATGTTATGGCACGCGTACTTTAGAATAAATGAAAAGAGGGCAAATGAATATTATGACTGGAGATAAAATGAAATTATGGTATGGTATGGTATGGATGGTAAAATGAAATTATGCCAAATGAAATTATGGAAGACGATATGTTACCGCGTCGCTAACATTAACATTGCTATCAAACTGCAAGTTATGCTAACTGCAGTATGAGGGTGTATGTGATTTATTATCACACGCTTAACTGACTCAATCAACAATTTTCAAAGTAAAAAAATAAACTTCTCTCTCACTTTGTAGCGCCTGAGCATATTGTCATGGCAATTTCGAGTGTAAACATGCTCGTTAAATTCTGTCAGGCGCTAATAAACTTGATCGATGTTTTTTATTATTTCTATGATAGCTACAGGAGCAGAGTTTTAAAAGTTCTACGGCAATAAATGGGCACCAATGGCTGGACGATGAAAAATTCAGTGATGCTACGTACATTAGTCACTACGGCTAGGTGACCGGCCAACCTGACGTCAGGATGGCCGGTCACCATTAATTATTTTTTTTCATCTCAAATGCGATGGCACTAATTGTCTGCTTATCGGCCCCAATGGCACCAATTAGGGCACCAATTATTGGTTGAAACGATAAATACGTCTAAAATAATAAAGTGACTGGCGATTCTGACGGTGACAAAGAAAACGCATAGATAAATCTTTTCCAGCCCCTCAAGAAGCAGATAACTTTATTACCCAGTTAGCGGCTATATACAACAGATAACATCTATCTAACCACTGGAAAATTAAAAATCTTGTTAACCTTTGAATAAACTTTATTCTACAGATAGATTTCATTATCTGAGGATTGAAAAATCGGCCCTTAATTGATAAAAATTCCTCAGTGAGGAACAAGAAACAGGTATGGCTGGCCGAATTAAATTGAGAGCTAAAATATTTTATGGCTTGACTTCGCTCGATATCAGGAACCCAAGGGCAAGCAAGCAGAAAATGAAAAATGATCCTGAAAATCCAAAAAAAAGAAAATCTAACAAGACCGAAGTAAGAAGAATAAAGAAAAAGATTTTGCAGGAGAATGACAGTACATCTAACTCGGAAGTTGAAATGGACGAATAACGGGAAGACGACGACATGGACTTGGATGATGATAACCAAAACAAGTGTCTGATATGTTAAGATTATACGGACGTGATAATGAAATGTGGTATCGGTGTGTTCTTTGTGGCCGATGGGCCCATGTTGAATACTCAGGATACGATTCTCCTGAGGATTATAAATGCTATTTATGCACCTTCGGTGCTTGACCGGTATTACCAACGCCATGACCGGTATTAACAGCATGTGCGTTTTATTTCGGTCATTACCATTTTTTTATAACGTTGATTGTGCCAAATGTTTAATCAATAAATTATTGCTACGAGTATATAATTAAAGTTTAATTTGTTAAAAACTCAATAAAGATATTGTTAATTAATTCTAAAATATGTTTATTCTCCCTTATGTGACCGGCATTACCCATTCTTACCCTACGCGGTAATATGCTAGCCCGCAGGTTTGCGCGTTGCTCAGTTGAGGTAAAAATAGCCGTATTTAAATCATATTGCCAATCTTTTTACACAAGTGGCCTGTGGGTAGGCTATACGCAAAAAGCTTACAAAGCTCTGCTCGTCCTTTACAATAATATTTATTGTAAAGGACGAGCAGAGCTTTGTAAGCTTTTTATTTAATATTTTATTTAATTATTTTTAATCAAATTGCAAGTTCAATACTATTTATTATACGTAAGAACTATGTTACTAACACTATGGATCTAAAGTTATCCGAAATAAATAAATTAAATTTAAAATTGAATTGAATACATATCTAACTCGCGGGTCTCAATAGATTTAAGACAAATTTGACATGTTTATGCATAATAGTTTTAGAGTTATGAGAGGCTCAAAAGTGGCTCCAAATGGTTCGTGTAATTTTACACACGGTGTTGCTCGCCAGTTCTGTTAGCTTAAACTTGGCTTGACACGCTACCGCGTGTCTAGATGAAGTATATCTAGTTGTGCATCATCCCAGTTTTCAGTTCACAACTTTAAGGGCACGTCCTTAAAATTTCCGCTATTTGATTTAATCTAAGGTTTTTATCATTAAAATACAATAGGAGGCTTTTCATACTGGCACATACGAGGTGCATTAAATAAGGACCTAGCCTCATCGCCAGAGGGCGCTGTAGTTTCAAAAGAGTTTTACCACAGTGTAGCACATTCTTTTTTAATTCTTTTTTCAAATTTTCATTCCAATCCCTTCATTTGTTTTAATTTGACAACTTATGGAAGCGAACGTGTCGATCGGTTTTACAAAAATGGAAAAAGAGCAATATCGTTCGGTGATTCGATTCCTATTTTTGGAAGGGAAAACGCGCATCAAAATCAAAGAGCGCTTGGATGCTGTGTACGGTGACTCTTCTCCATCGATGGCCACCGTCAAGAATTAGTTCAACGAGTTTGCACGTGGCCGTACGTCGGTTTTTGATGAACCACGTCCAGGTGCACCGAAAACAGCTGCTACGGAAAAAAACATTAAAAAAATCCATGATCTCGTATTGGCAGATCGCCGATTGAAGGTTCGGGAGCTAGCTGAGACTGTAGCCATTTCAGAAGGAACAGTGCATCATATTCTTCACGAGGAACTCGGCATGAGAAAGCTGTCGGCGCGATGGGTGCCGCGTTTACTCACACCGGAAAACAAGCGCAACCGTGAGACCACATCGGAGACGTGTTTGGCGCTGTTCAAGCGGAATCCAGCGGAGTTTTTGCGTCGTTTCGTGACCGTCGATGAAACCTGGATCCACTGGTACACACCAGAGACCAAGGAGCAATCAAAACAATGGATCCAGACCGGGGAACGTGCTCCAAAGAAGGCGAAAACTGTAAAATCAGTCAGAAAAGTTATGGCCACCGTTTTCTGGGATTCACAAGGTGTGATCTACATCGATTACCTCGAGAAGGGTAAAACAATTACAGGGCTCTACTATGCCGATTTATTGGGCCGATTCGACGCCGAATTAAAGAAAAAACGACCCCATCTGGCGAAGAAAAAAGTGCTGTTTCACCACGACAACGCACCGGTTCACACGTCTGCCGTTGCCATGGCCAAATTGGCCGAATTACGCTACGCATTGCTGCCCCATCCACCGTATTCTCCAGATTTGGCCCCTAGTGACTCCTTTCTGTTTCCTAATCTGAAAAAAGCACTCGCCGGGAATAGATATGGATCAAATCAGGAGGTCATCGCCGCCACGGAGGCCTATTTTGCAGAGTTTGACAAAAACTATTTTTCGGACGGGTTAAAAAAGTTGGAGCATCGCTGGGCTAAGTGTATCAAACTAAAAGGAGACTATGTTGAAAAATAAATTGCCACTAATTCCAAAATTTTCGTTTACTTTTTGTAGGCTAAGTATTTATTGAATGACCCTCGTAAGTGGCATGGTGGCCTGCTTTCTCTGATATCAAGTGTTAAGGCTATTACGCCTAACATGCTTGCTGTGTTTTCCATCAAAAGATTTTTTTTCAGCCCCAACTTTCATGGTGCAAGCCTCGCGTTCTGCCACTAATTGGGTATGGGAAAAAAAACAAACATGTCATAAATCGAAAACAATTTCGAGGTATTTTATGCCTTATTTAAACGTTGTCTATCAGGGGTCATTCATATGCTAACGTCCGCAAAGAGTACCATGAGGTTTTCATTGGACTCTTGACCAAAAATTAGACATGCACTGCGCTCTGACAGATAGCCCGCTTAGAACAACACGCCATTTTTGACACACGCACACAGAGACGTGAGTTTACAGGCGAAGTCAGAGAGTTTCAGCATCGCGGTCAGTCGCACTGTCAAAAACATTGAGATATTATTTGTACGTCGTCAGATAGATACTTACATTATAGTTCAATGGTCAAAAATGGTTTCGCGCAGATATTTCTGTTGCAGTGTATTCGGCTGTATGAACAGCACACGAAATTAGAAATAATGTTGATAAAAAAGGTAAGTAAAACTCAGATAGCGTTCGCAAGTTAGTAGTACTATGTACGAGTATTATAAGTATATACGTAGGTAAACCATTATATTTCGCAACACATTCAAATACAGTACTAATGGGCTTTTACTTTTTCCGTAACTTATCTTATTGCATGGTAAAACACCAGTATTGTTGGTACCTATATTCTTTTACTGGCACGCACGGCTGCTGCATCCGCGCCGCGCCGTCGACAGGTGACCGCCGAAGCGTTGGCTTCATGGTGTTATCTACTACCTACTAGGTAGGTAGGTAGGACTGTATGATCAACGCCATTAGGCTAGCAGGTTGCTCCTGGACCCCGGTAAATGACTTCTTATAATATAATACTTTTATACGTATTCACCCATCTTAACTCCTTTTAAGCTGGACCCCTTTTGTATATTTTTGTTTTGTCGAACTAGGTGCAATTTTTTACTTGATGAATTTTATTTTAGGCGGTTTCTGTCAAATCGCGCTTATCTGGCGAATGTAGCAGCGAGTAGCAACCCTAGGCGATCAGGCAAGTTAATAGGAAAAGGCGAGAGCGGTCCTTCTGTAAACTCTTTATTTTGTGTCTTGACGGTAATTAAATTGACATCTCACAATTGAAACCTATCGGGTCGTATAAACGCCTTTTCACGTGTGTTGGCGACAGGTGTGGCAACCCCGTTGCTAGGGGTTGATAATGTTGGACTACTGGTAACGGGCGCTTCTCGTCAAGCTATTTATTATAAATATTCTATTTGTATTTCCTACCTATAAATAATAAATTAATATCCTGGGTTTTCGAGTTTGTCTTCAACATTTGGTCCTTCGAGTAATAATAAAAAGAATTCAGCTTAATTTTTTTTCTAATTCAATTTCATCTTCCGTGTGACATTATGTTCACACAATAGTTTACACGTTCGCAAACCCGGAAAGCCAGAAGCGCCTATGACATGGGGGAGCTCCAAACAACATCATCTACTTCAAGCGCTTCGAAAGCCACGCGTATCAAAGCTGCAGAAGCGTATCATGAAAAAGAGCTCGCTGAGCAGCAGCAGCGGCGCCTCGACGCAAGGTGGCCGAAGCTGCTCTCGAGGCAACTATCGCTGAACTTGAGATGGATGAGATTATCAGTGCGAGGAGTAAAAATATCAAGTGCACGGAGCAATCGCACCGCAAACTGGGTAGCTAAAAGTGATTTTGCAGTTGACGTGACAGCTCCTGCAGCGGATATCCTTCCGCGTGAGTCAAGTATGACGGCTGTTTTGTCGCACGACGCCTCAGAGGCGAACCACGTGCGCGACACCGCGCTCCCCTCGCCGAAGGTTGATGCTGTAGCAGAAGTTTATTTACCGCCGCGTCGTCTGCCTTGTTTTGACGGCAACTTATCAAACTGCCGGTTACTATTTAAACGTACCTTCGATGAAACTAAACCTTATTTCTCAGCAGGTGAGAATTTAGCTAGGCTACGAAAGCCCTGCAAGAGGAGGCCAAAGAAGCTGTTTTTTACCAACTGCTATGTTCCACTGACCCTGAAACTGTCATGCGTTCACTTGAGACACGGTTTGCTCGCCCTAAGCGACTAGTTCTCAATGAGCTGGCTTTAATCAGAAACTTGCCTAAAGTTGGGGCAGACCTTAGCACTCTAGCTACCTTTGCAAGCAAAGTAAAAAACAGCGTTAGTGTAGTCAGTTTATTAAATCATTCACCCTATATACATTCACCGGAACTTATTAATGTTTTAGTGTCGATGCTGAGCCCGTTGCTGCAAAACAAGTGGTGCGACTACGCGGCTGAGCGTTGTCCCTGAACGCCCGCAGATCGAATTCTTTGCAAACTTCCTCGAAGTGGAGACCAATAAACCCTTTCAGTCCAGAATGTCAAATTCCCAAAATGTCAATCGGTTTCAAAATGTCAAGTTCCTGGAAAGTTAAGTTTCCAAAATGTCAAGTTCCCGGTAAGTCAAGGTCCAAAAATGTCAAGTTCCCGAATAGTCAAGTTCCCGGAAAGTCAAGTTTTCAGTTAGTCTATGAAGATAAGGGAGTTCTCGTTCAATTAAATAAAAATCCATAAATAAACATCTTTTTTTAAATTAGATTTAAATCTAATAATCAACATTTAAACTTACAATGTAAAAAAAACATAGTTTTAATGAAACTATTATTTGAATAATCTAAGTCACAGAAAAATCTTTTTTTTTTTAAATTGCTGCAAAGTTAGTTAGGTCTTTGTTTTTTAATTGGATCATACAGTTCTTGTATTTTTTATCAAACATAATGTCTCTGACTAGTCTTTTATTCCTCATATTTTTAAACAGAGAATCCTTCAAGCGACTATCCCAGTACTTGCTTTCTTTTTTTAATTTATACAGAAACAAATGAAAATTTGGTTTCTTTGGTATCCGCCCATTTAATCGCCTGTGCCATCCTTCTAAAGGGTTTGTTGTCCAGTGACATTGACCAGCACAACTTAATATAGCTGGCGGCTTCTGAGGGTACCACGTGGATTCAAAATATTAACGAAATTTATGCATTTCATCTGAGCTTGAACTTGTTTCTAATATGTAGTGCCACGCAGCTGGTATGTCACTCATTAGCCGGTAGTAAGGGGATAATATCACACATTCGTGTAATATTTCGTCCTTTGCTAGTCGCATTTAATTTGATCTTTTTTGATTGTTTTCAAATGGCATCATTGTAATGATGAAAACATCCAGTTACTTCGGCTTCAGGATATACAGATGAAACTGTATTCATGATACCGATTTCGTAATCTGATTTAAAATGACGGATTTGGACCCCTAGCTTGTCTTTTATGAGTGAAAATAAACGGACATAAGTGTATTCCGATTTATTGGGTAAAAGTGCATAAATTACTGGTACCTATCACATTTGTTGTATTTTCGTCCGATTTCACATCTAAATGGATGAGAAAAAACTGATAAAATGGCCTAGGAGCCGACCTAAATGTCCCATCTGCGTATTACGAGCCCGGCTTTTTCATGGACTTCTTCGCAGTATTAGTTGCAAACACTAAGATTTTATCTGTGTCACCATCTTCAGAAATCAAAATTTTTTCAATATAATCTGGTACTTGTATCACTGTGCACTAATGAATCCGTATTAAGATATTTCTTGCGAAATCTGTAGAATGAATTCTTTATTGAATTAAATGACGGTATTAAATCCTCATCCTTAGGGAATTTTTCCTCCAACTTTTTTAAGGGGTTTTCACAAATTTTCTGTATAGGTCCTAAACTCAAACTCAAATATCTTTATTTAAATAGACTTAATCAGTACTTTTAAATAGTCAAAAAATATACTACATAATAGACATAAATACTATAATAATATGAATAAATAAACAGTATACAAAAACATACTGCGACTCTACCACCGCGTCGGAGAAGTTGATTCTTACTGAGAAGACCCGACGAGAAACTCAGTAGTTACTCTTTTAAACTTGTTGTGGTTTTACAATGTACAATTTGTTTGTTGATCAAAAGAATGCTTAAATTCTAACATTAAAAAATAACAGAACAACCTAACATATAAATCTTTGCATAAGGTTTATTCGACTAATCCCGAAAATCGGGTAATTCTGATAATTATAAATTTCTAACAAACGCGAAAGTATTTTTTGCACTGGCAACCTCCATCTAGCCGCCATCTTACTCCGCTCCCCTGCTTCAGTTGACTCAGGTCGCTAAAATTGAGAATGCGTGTATACTGTCGTGTTTCAGAGATAGAGAGGATTTTCGCGCGTTTTTGTATTTTCGGATTTACCCGAACATTCATAACTTTGAAATTTGCTAAGTTATCCAATTGGTTGTTTCTTTGTTAGTTTAATTAACGTTTTTGATACACTGTTTGTGGTTCAGAATAAGATATCTCAAGTTTTTCGTTTTTTTCGGAATTGACCGAAGAGGGCAAATCCGAACTAAAAATTCATTCGGAATTACCCAATTTGTCCCTTGTGGAGTTTTCAACGCGTTTCTACACCCCGACAAGCCAAAAACAGCGGCGGTGCAGCAGTTCGCACAGGCTCAGCGCACTCATAATGCCCCGTTTCGTGGCGCACAAGCTCATCACACTACTGCACCTTCATCACACAATTCCACCACTTCCTTGAAAATGCCTCTTCGCCTACATGCTTGTACTGTTCGGCCGATGATCATAATATTAAAGCTGGTCTCATGTTTATGGCGTTAAAAGTTGCCGTCCGCATATTTTGGGTCGGAGATAATAAAATCTGCAAGATATGTCTACGCAAGGGCAAATACTTACTACTACAAGCAGTGTAGAGCGAAGGCCTGTGACGTAGAAGGGTGTAACGAAATGCACAACAAAATTTTACATTCACGAAAAACATCGTCATTTTATTTCAACCAAATGAAAATAACGTCATGTCAACCGTCACTCTAGTGCCATCGATATCCCTCGTCACATCTGACATCACTGGCAAGTTGATTGCTGATAAAGAAAAGGCTAACATAAATTCATTCAAAGAGAATTTAGTACCACCCAAAGAGATTTTACCTTGCGATGAAATCGCCGATACCGCATATTCCTGCTCTCTCGAAAAAGAGAATGGCATACTTCTGAAAGTTTTACCGGTGATTCTTTCTGGCCCAAATGGACAAGTAGAGACATTCGCTCTTTGGTTCCACCGTAACGCTTTTGGATTCAGAGTTGGCACAAAAACTAGGTGTTTCGATTAGATTAGAGTTAGTACTTCAGTTAAACTGTTCGATTTTAAGATTCGCGGTAAATACCGTCGCGAACAATTCACTAACTTTGACTGGCCTGTTGGCGCAATGGCAGCGATCCTGCCTTTAGCGCCGGAGGTCGTGGGTTCGATCCCCACCCATGACAAATATTTGTGTGACGAACATTTATATTTGTTGTGTGTCTGGGTGTTATTATCTATTTAAGTATGTATTTAGAAATATTTGAGTATGTTTATCAGTCTCTGACGCCCATATTACAAGCTCTGCTTAGTTTGGGGTCAGATGATCTTGGTGTGAATTCTCCCAGATATTTATTATTATTATTATTATTACTATCCATAGGGCACGCGCTGTCCCTGATTTGAAACTGAGGCCTCAAGAGGTCACGATTAGGGATACGAGCTTTCCACGCCTAAGTGATATCTCCTCGGAGCTAGTTTTTAGCAAGGCTACCCCAAAAGTTTTAATAGGAACGTCAGACAGACTGGCATCTTTTTGTGAGCCATGAGAACAGAACGGGAACCTTTCCTCAGCCTGCTGCTATAAACACAGCTTAAGGGTGGGTTTTATTTGGTCAGGCCCCTTTGTTTCCCTCTGTGCACACAGTCAATAACTGTTTCATTAACAATTCAACAAAGATTGAGAACGAGTTAGATAACCTTATAAGAAATTACTACCTACCTAGATTCGATTGGTATTAAACACGACGAAAAAGTTAATTCAGAAAATTCTAAAACTTACAACTCGCCGTTTAGAAAATGCCCGGTTTGAGGTAGGACTACCTTGGAGTGAGGACGAACCCAGCATTCCAGATAGCTACAATCTAGCCCGATTTCGGAGTTTGCAAAAACGTTTTAATAAAGATGGCAAATACGCAAAATTATACGAAGCCAACATTGAAGCGTATTTAGAAAAAGGCTACGCTGAAGAATGCGTAGATAGTCACAGTCACGCGAGTTCGTCGTCACGCCGATGGTACTTACCTCAGTTTGGGGTGACCAACCCGAACAAACTTGGGAAGCTTAGGATTGTGTTGTTAGATTTGTCAGGCGTAAGTCTCAATTCATTAAGGTCCTACAGGGACCTGCCGAACTTCAATCTCTGCTCGGAATTTTAATAAGGATTCGCCTTGAATGGGTACATTCGCGAAATGTTTCTCCAAATAAATGTTAGAGACGAGGATAGAGATTGTCAGCGTTACCTATGGCAATCCGCCCAAGGAGATGTGAAGGAATTCAGAATGACATCTTTTAATTTTTGGCGCCTCTGCGTCACCCTTTACCGCGATGTATGTCAAAATAAGAACGCCAGTGACTTTCAGGATCAGTATCCCGAGGCTACCCAGTCTATTATACGAGACCATTACATGGATGATTTTCTTGGTTTTTGTGATGGTCTAGATAGCGCAGCTCGCCTCGCGGCTGATATTTTAGATGTAAACGCAAAGTGTGGCTTTGAAATGTGATCCTGGGTGTTGAACAGTAAGATCCGATGCTTTAAGACTGATTCCTCCACATCTTCTCAAGAGGACCCGGGTGATGTCGATCTCAATTTATGTGAGACTCCAGCGCAACCTGATGTTCGGGTTCTTGGGATGCACTGGGATCCACTCGGCGATACATTTAACTTCAAAATCGAGATCGACGTTTCCCCACGTATCAGGCTTACTAAACGCCAAGTACCCAGGGATCTAATGTGCGTATCTATGATCCACTAGGACTTTTACAACCCAAGATCACTAAAAGAAAAATTATATTCCAGAGAACTTGGCGACTAGTTAACTCGTGGAATGCTGCTCTTCCGCCTGCCGAATGCGTGCACTGCTGTGGGAAGAGTGGTACCATGAGATAACTAAAGCCCAAATACCTCGGGCATATAAATATGTTTCTACATACGTCACACTTGAACCCATACATTTACAGATGCTAGCGAGCTTGCATATGCTTGCGTCGCCTACTGGCGCTTCTCATTTGAAGGTGGCAACTGCCATCTCGCCTTGATTGCAAGCAAATCTAGAGTAGCTCCCTTGAAACCGGTGAGCGTACCACGTTTGGAGCTTCAGGCCGCTTTATTGGCAGTTAGGCTAGCCCAGACAATTGCTTCCGAACAAAGGCCTCGTGCATCTCGTAGGGTGTTTTGGTGTGATTTTAAAACTGTACTAGCGTGGATAAGAAGCGATGCTCGTGCTTATAAACCGTTTGTCAGCTTTCGCCTGGGTGAAATTCAGAACTCACCCAAGTTAATCACTCATTAACTTGGGTGAGTTCTGACGGTTCTGAGCGGTGGATTCCGACAGCTTCAGCTCAAATCGTAATTTTGAACTTTCGAACAAATTCTAAATAAATACTGTAATGCGTAGATAAATTAAAATTTAAGGTGCTAGGTTAAACTATGTTAGTCAGTTATCACAAAAAAACTGAACCAGAAACGTCCAACAGAATGAGAAAAAAATCGAAAACTGATGTTAGGTGAAAATTGCGAAAAAAAATCATTAAAAACATTATAACCCGAAAACTACGCAAAATCGTAGAACATACTCGTAGGTACATTGGAGATTTGGATACTCCTTATCATAAAGTATCAAAATTTTACGCTTGAACGTCAACTCCCCGGCCACCCTGTATGTACCTTTGAGATGATTAAAACATGTACAATTAAATTAACATTAGAAATAAAGCATTACAAATTGACATTTGTAAAGCATTACACATTAAAAATTAACATTACAAATAAAGCAATATAGATAAAATAAGATAACAGAACAATATTATTATTATATTAGGTATATTAAATTAGGTATTGTTGAAATTTTTACCAGAACGTCCGTGACTACGTACTAAAACTAAGATATTCTCTCGTCAATGAGACATGGCTTTTGCCCGGCATTTTTGATGCCGAGCTGTTCGACTCGCATTATCATGTTTACCGTACAGACCGAGATTATGCACGGCGAGGTTTGACAAAAGGTGGAGGTACTTTAATCGCGGTCAAACGAGAACTTATGGTAGACTCGCAATGCTCAACACTCCCTGAGTTTCCTGACGCTGATGTGACTCAATTAGAAATTGTTGACTCGCGGCCCGGATTGTAAACGGTTGCATGTGTATTGTTGTTATTTCCCTGAGAGCAGGGATCAGGCGTTTTCACAGTTGTCTTTACTTGAGTCAATATCGGAACAGAGCGTTGACAAACCGAGTGATGAATTTCTAGTAGTCGGAGATTTCAACATTAGGAATGCAACTTGGTCGGAAGATAGTACTTCCAGGAATAGTTTCATTTTGTCAAACCCGTCGAAGGACTCTTTAACCTCCCAGGTATTCACTTTCATGAGTTTTACAGGATGGTCTCAGCGAAATGGAATACCTAATCACAATAACAGATTTCTTGATTTAATATTTACTAGTTTTCCGTGCTCCGTAAAGCGCACTGTGCCTCTGTCTGAGCCGGAGGACAGTCATCATCCGTCCTTAAGCATAGTCGCCCAAGCGTGGTCACCAACGACTCTTGTCTGCGGCAACCACCCAGGACTGTGCGGCGTTATCATGCTGCCAATTATGATGTTATAAAAACCGAACTTGAGAAGGTAAAGTGGGAGCAGCATCTATCCAGTTCTGATATAGAAAGGGCATTAGAGAGTTTTTACTTAATAGTAGATAGAATTATTGATGACTATTTATTGACCTACAAAAATTCAAAAAGATCATAACAGATATCCTATTTGGTTTTCATTTAAACTTATTAAATTGATTAAAAGAAAAGCTAAATTACACATAAAATGGAAAAATTATGGCAGACTCTCTGATTATGAAACCTTCTCTGATTTGAGGCGTTCGGTGAAGAAGCTGGAGATTTCATGTTATAATTTATTTATTATTAGATCTGAGACTAATATCAAGTACAGTTCCAAGTTTTTCTGGGCTTACATTAAATCCAAAAAGAATATTAATAGTATTCCTGACACTGTGAAAATGGATCATACTGTAGGTAATGATGGTCAAACAATTTCTGATATGTTTAATAACTTCTTTCACTCAGTATTTGAAAAAGATACAAATGTCCCTAATTATTCAAGCCCAACAGAATCGAATAACGTGGTAATTGGCAGTATACATATAACAGAGAAAATCGTTGGGAAATACCTTTCAAAGATTGATACTTCCAAAGCTAGCGGACCCGACGGCATTCATCCCCTATTTTTAAGAGTTTGTAGTAAACAATTGGCATAACCCATTGCGCTTATATTCAATTTATCTATTTCTTGTGGGGTTATGCCTGATCGATGGAAGCAATCATTTGTGGTCCCCATACATAAGGGTGGTGATAAACATTACGTACGTAACTATCGAGGCATCTGCAAGTTATCAATATTACCTAAAGTTACTGACCATACACCAGCATGGTTTTGTGGCTAAACGTTCTCTACTGAGACTAACGTTTCTGAGTTTTTGGACATAGTTCAGGAATCTATGGATTACAGGAGATTTCAGGATTAAGGGATTTCAGGTGGATGCTGTGTACACCGATTACTCAAAAGCGTTCGATAAAATTTCCCACTCACTACTTATTACTAAGCTTGAGGCAATTGGTGTACATGGTGATTTGCTACGGTGGCTCACGTCTTACCTTAGAAACCGAACTCAGGCTGTGACGGTTAAGGGTTTTACTTCTAGTTTTATTCCTATTTCATCCGCTGTGCCCCAGGGCTCGCATTTGGGACCTTTGCTCTTTAACGTCTTTATAAACGATGTCATATCATGTTTCCAAAATTCTAAATTATTATTGTACGCTGATGACACTAAAATATTTTCGGTAATCAAATCAGTTATTGATTGTTTGGAATTACAAAATGACCTAAATCGCCTTTGTAACTATTGTTCTCTTAACAAATTACATCTAAATGTTGAAAAATGCCATGCAATTACATTCACACGAAAAAAACATCCAATAACCTTCAATTATACGCTCTTTGACAAGGGGTTGAAGAGAGTCGATGAGGTGAGGGACCTGGGAGTTCAGCTGGATAGTGGATTATATTTTGAATCGCATATAAATAAAATTACTGCTAAGGCATTTAGGTTGCTAGGTTTTATATTTCGCCAAAGTACGGACTTCAAAAATGTAATACATTGTTAATACTATATAATGCTTATGTGAGGTCTCAGCTTGAGTATGCTTCCACTGTGTGGAATCCTATGTATGCAAAGTATATTCAACAGTTGGAAAGTATACAAAATAAGATTAAAAAACGTTTGAAGCACCGGTGCAAAGATTTTGATACCAATAAAATTGAGAATTTGGTAACTCGACGAGAGCACAGGGATCAAGTTCTACTTTACAAAATCATTAACAACGTAGTCGACTCTCCATATTTGTTGAGTAAAGTTTTTTATAAATGTCCTAGGCCTAGCGCACGGCACCGTAACGCTTTCAGTACACCGTCTTACAAGTCCAATTATAGGAAAAATAGTTTCTTAATAAGTCTGCAACGAGTACAACAGCACTTACAGTAACATCGACATATGAAAGAATAGAACGATTCCGTGGCCTATTGAGAAGGCCAGCGGATCTTATCTAGTAAATCTTGCCTCACTTAGTTAATATCTTCATGTGTTGTTTTGATAGCCTTTTTCTTTTTGATCACAGTGTTTTCTAGATCACTACTTTATGTATTGCTTAACAGTGAGAACATTAAATGCTAATGTACCTACTATTTTAGTTAAACTGAGCAAATGTATTAGAAATAGCTGTTTGTTTTCCTTAATAAAGAAAAATAAAAAAATAAAATAAAAAAAATATTGGTTTTCCAACTTAACAATTCTGTACGCATCTGTACTATTTAAATTTCGTTACAACGCCATCAAGTGAGGAAGGATAGTTTGATGTATCGTTCGGCCGCTTTTTAATGTTCACTCGAATTTGGTCGGATAATCTACCAAAAATATTTCAATTGGTTTTTTATCGCTATTGTCTAAAGTAATAGGTATACCTACATACATGATTTTTTGCATACGTATTCTTAAAACAGCGCTCATATTATTGTAGAAGCATGTAATAAGCCAGCTCACAGAAAACTAGTGTTTTCGTATTCTAAGTACCAACTCAAGATAAACTCAAAAAAAAGACAAAATCGTCAAGAACTCGGCAATGATATGTAGTAGGCCGGCGAAACATTACAGGATCATGTGAATATATAATGGGTACCAGTATGCACTAACGCGAAGTCCTTGGTCTTGTTCGTTCGAGAGCCAGAGCATTTTTCCATTGTTTAGGAAATAAAAGAATAATTCCTGAACCATGCTAGTCATTGTAATAAAAATTCCGGCACAAATATGCACCAATTTACTGTATCTGTATACAAAAAATCATTAGTGTGCGTTCAACCGTTTCTGATATATATAGCAATCACCAAAACGTTTGCCCTGCAAAAAACTAAATAACTCTGAAATCGTAAGAGGCACAAATTTGGCATTTACGGCACATTTATGCTCGTATTTAAGCTATCTTTTGGCATATTTAATATACAGCTAGACCCATAATTAAAAAAAGTTTTGCTGGGCGAACGTTTGGTCAGCAGAATCCGTTTTTCTTAAATAACTCTGAAGCTGTTAGACGCACAAATATACAATTTCGGGCACATTTACACGATATAACTCACTAATTATCTTCATCATCCAATTCTTGAAAAGGCGATACTTTTTGCTGAGCGAACGCACACGGATTTTCTTAAATAGTCACCAAATTAAAAAAAAGTGATATTTTTTTGATTATAAATTAATTTAGTTTACCTATAACTAAGATTTATTTGATAACCTAAAACTTGATTTTGCTCTTTCTGATACTTTTAATGGAGGCTTGAGGATGATATCGTTGAATTACCACTTGGAATCAGCATTTTAAATAGTTGATCGATTTTGAAAGTTAGGTTATAGTAAAAGAATTGAATTAGAAAAAATTAGCGTTTTTTAAACGGCATTTAAAACTTTGAGAAAGAACAGTGTTCATCACTTTATCGGAAAAAAAAGTCAAGCTTGAGTTATAAGTCGAGCTTTGATTAGCTCTATGGATGTAGACGTTTTAGAATCAACTAGGTCTGGTATTTATTTAATGGTGAAGGAAAATTCAGACGTAAAGGCCTAGTCGCGCCACTATGTCCGAAAATGAGAATCATCCTAAAATTTTTTAGTAAAATTTTAAGTTTTGATGTTTGTTTACTTTATAATTATTTATTTTTGTTTTTTTCTTCATCTATTAAGATGAAAAAACCTGCATTCAGATATCTCAAAAATCTCCAGCCTGAAATGAGATTGGAACCATTAAATGTGGATAAAGCAACATCCTGTTCTATTATTTTTATGGTCTTTCTTTAGTTACCTACATAAAAAGACTGATCTGAATTCTTGAATCATCAAATGAAATATGTTATTTGATCTCTACTAGTTTTAAGGTTAGTCAGCCGAGTATTTTTTTACATGATCCGGTAATTGAAATTTAGTTTTTGACTTTAACAAAACATAACCTAATAAATATTTGATTTTTTTCCAGAATAAATGTGTTATCTATACCAATCTATGCTATTAATATTGGATAGATAATATAATATATTGGATATATTTTGGATGTTATAATTATCTGAAATAAATAAATTGAAATTACTTTACATAGGAAATACTTGATTGTTTGTTTATTTGTTTGTCAGTATTGAATAGGCTCCAAAACTACTGATCCGATCGTGACAATTCTTTCACTAACAGAAAGCTATAGATTGAACACCGTAAAGTCGACCCTACTGATGGTCCACGAAGAGCGGGGCAGGGGGTAGCACGAGTACCTACACACGACATTACGCCGCGGCTAAGATATCTATCTTAACACATGATTCATAAAATCTCCGTGTTGTTATTTAGGAAATTTATAAATTCAGATGTGTTAGTATTTGTTTTATTATTATATATAAAAATAAACTAATTAAATATCACTTCTTCATTAGACGTGGGACTAAATACAGCCGCTTTCACTTTACTTTTTAACGCCAGTAGCCTCTGGAATTGTCTTATTTACATTTACGTCTTCACGTGGAAAAATCATGAATACATTATACTAACGAAATAGCAATAACAATGTAAAATAAACAAAACACGTCGCAAGTACCTACTATGAAAACTTTATTAACACAATGTAGAAAACAAAATGAATGCACACCTGAAGAAGACCCTTGTTCCAATTTTTTTTTGTGTTAACATTTAAAACATCATTTAAAACCACATTTTAAAGCATCGACTTCTTAATTTTTTATTATATTTTATTGTATTATTCTCATGTGGAGCAGACACAAGGCTGCAACCGCGCCAGCTTTGACGTTGAACCACAGAATAGGTAATAGTACTTCGTAGTTGAACGTATATCGTTGTCGGTAGCCGACAGATGACTGATTGATTGGCTTAGAGCATTCAGACTCTAAGTTGATTGGTCGAAACTCGAAAGCATCCCCCTCCCGCGTCCCGCGCACCATCAGGAGGGTCGACTTTATAGCGGCCAAGCTGTAAATTATTCATCACGAGTGATATAAGCTATATTTTATTATGATTAAACAAAAAATTCAGTGAAAAATAATAGTAGGTAAATGGAAATCAAGTCTGAGAAAAGCGGGCAAAATGGACACCAGCTGTCAAACATTTGACAGAACGAAGTTTGTTTGGGCAGCTCGTTTATTATAAAACACCTGTGAAATGAATTGCATGTTAAGTAATCGACAAAATGTATCGATAGCGTCAAGCACTATGTTGTTCATTTCAATCTGACATAAGATTCGTGCATGTACAGGTTGCCACTGTGTGAGATGGTATTTGTGTGCGTCTTGTTCATGCCATTGTTAAATATTTTCATAATGTGCGTGTGTAGCGACGTCCCCGAAAACTGCATCTGTGTTGAATCTGACGCACACACGTTACCTCGTCCCCCGCAGAAAATAGAAGACTTTTTGTATAGAAATAGTTAAGTATAAGTTCGCGTGGCGTCTCCGGTCATAATGCTCTAAGTTCTTTGTAAGAGCGAGCTCTTACCAGAGGGGAGGATGTTGGCGACAGGTGTGGCAACCCCGTTGCTAGGGGTTGTTATTGTTGGACTTCTGGTAACAGGCGCTTCTCGTCTTTAAGCTATTTATTATAAATATTCTATTTGTATTTCCTACCTATAAATAATAAATTCATATCCTGGCTTTTCGAGTTTGTCTTTAACAACGTGATTGGTTGATAATCTATCCATCAACCAATCAAATGACGCAATCTGTATCACAAGTGAGATTTTTAGCTATACTAGAATTATTTTGTCCGTGCATAATCATAGCTCGGCCTGCAAGCGCGGTGAGCAAGTTGCGCGGGCGCAACACCTTTATCGGTAAAAATCTAACGAGTCATCGAAGGCAGCAAGCAAGGTGCAAATGAGTGCAATGCTAATTTAGTACAAAGAGAAATTTGTTTTTCCGCATTCGCTCTCTGAATTTATTTAGTGACACAATGGCTACTCCTTTGTTTTGTACCAAAACGGCAGAACTTATTCAAAATAATATTACATTCTAAACTATTTGAATAGGTACATAGGTACTAATAATTGCGCGGAGGCCGGGAAAGGGGGAGAAGGAAGTTGCCAACCCCGCTTTGACCCCCCCCCGTCACCCGCACGATTTCGGGTGGTCATAAAAAAATCCAAGTTTCCGAGGTCGTCAAAAGAGCAATCCACGAAATCCAAAGGGAAAGGCGGAATCTCGTCAGTAAAGCAATCGAAACAGGGTCCAGGGGAAAGCAAAAGTCGTTGAAAAGGAACAGAAAAATCACTACGAACACAAAAGAACACATTCACATACACCCGAAAGCAACGAAATGATTGACAGGACGTTGATTTGACAGGACGCGCAAGAAATCGAAATGGCGGCAAAAAGTTCAGTTTTAGGTAACGCGACAGAAGTAGCCGCGTCGGACAACCGCGCTCATACAAAATGGCGCAGTGTAACGTTCCGTATCACAGAAATTATTAAATTTTCAAAATTGAAAATAAAAATCTAGACGCGTCTCCGGCAAGAAATTCTTTCACGGAATCATTCAGGGCATCGATTCAGAACCCTACGTTAAATTAACCCAATCGTGACAGTAGATACCGCATCCGAATCCAATTACGATTTTCCTCGTTATTCAGAACAGCTTACGATTCGGGATCGGATTCGGAAACGATACGGGTCTGATTACAATTAACGTTTACGGAGTTAGACCTAAACATGACATTGAAGGTAAAATCATGCTGCAAAAAGGCAATATTTGTATAAATATTACATCATTGGAACGATTCAAAAGGGTCTCAATAAAATCTTAAAAATTAAGCAAAACTCTGAATCAATCTTCGTAAACATTCACCTTAAAATCAAACCAAACGCAAATAAACTGACGCACAAACCTAGTTTTATTATTTTACAAGTCTGTTTTTTTTTTCGTTCCTTACATCAAAACAGTAAGAGTGAATCTGTCAGTGCCAGCTGCCAAAAAAACGTAAACCAGATTGAAATGACTGTGTTTTTGGTAATTTCTTGAATAAAATGGTCCCACAATATGAATAAATCACTTATTTTCACAGATTCCCTAAGCTGTCTTGAGGCTATTATATTCAACCCATTCAGATCTAAATCCAAATTCCCCACCGTTTTTAAAATTAGAGAAGCCCTACTGAGATGTAGTAACAAGGGTCTCGTAATTATTCTTGCATGAATCCCTAGCCATAGTGGCATTCCAGGAAACGAGACAGCTGATTCATGCGCGAAAAATGCCATAGCTTCGGGTTCTCTAGAACACTTTATTATTTTCTCATGACCTGCCTAGTCTAGCACGTTCCCACCTTCTTTTATCATGGCGCACTGATTGGCAAAATTCCCGTAGATTAGCAGGCAAATTTTACTTCAACATCCAAAAGGAAATTACCTCTCGCCCATGGTTTTTCAATCACCTCAACCTTCCCAAAAATGTCGTCTCTGTCATTTAATTTTGTTGTCTCCGTTTGGGCCATGTTTGCACACCTGTGCATTTAATTTATGTTCCACCAAATAATATAAAAGTAAAACTGAAGAGTTATTTTCTAAACCAGGGAATCGCTGACACTTAGAAGTGCATTCACCAGGGTTCTTACCTATTAAGAAAACATATTTATTAGTATACCTACTTACTTAATATTTTTTATACTAAGTATCTTTCTTAGACATTGTGTTTTTTTTTCCCTTTATTGTTGCCACGGTTCTTCGCGGACCGTAATTGTCTCTCGTTGACAAGATTATGTAAATTACATTGCAGCATTATCACAAACCTTCGTGGTTTTTCGAATGCTAAATTATTTATAATTGTGTTGTGTGACTATTTAAAATGGTAAATGAGCAAATTAAAATTAAAAAAAATATAAAAAACAATATTAGAATAAAAGACAGTTCTCTTTGAGAGTGTGGCTTGGATGAAGGTACTGCCGACCACATATTTTTTAACTGCCCTAATATAGGATCATCATTATATGACTACTTGCCTGAATACATCCCCCACGCATGTAACCTTAATTCCCTACTTAATTCGGTCAACACCCCTTTTTTAGTAACCCTTGCAAATATCATCCAAAAAAATCAAATTAATTTGTAACCCAAGTATGTACTATTGATTAATATTAAAATTGGTACCTAGCTTCAATCTCATAATTGTCTCTAAAATCGCAGATCCCAATGTTAAATTTTATAGCAGAATAAAATTTAACATTGGGAGCGGTACCTCGGCACTGCAAACAGCAGATACCTCTCTCTCAATAACAATAAATAGTACTTAATACCTAATAAGGTGCTTTCCTAAGTGAAGAAACACATTTAAAACATTTTTCAGTGATCATAATAAATGGGTACCTAACTAGCTAAGTAATAAAATAATGTCATTTTGTAAGGTGTTTTATTTGATTTCTACTATAGAATGAGTGAAACAAAACTATGTGGAAATATTCTTCATAGTGGTTTTATTTAAAACACCATTTCCTCCAATCTAAAACAAAAAAAGCAAGGGTTAATTTAATACCATTTAACTGGTCGTCTGTCGCCCAGCGGTAAATTGTATTGTTTTTCTTTTGTGTCTAGTCTAGCACATACGACATAATAAATATTAAGAAATATGCGCCAGACAACACACCTATTGTAAGGGGCTTGAAGTAGGGATTAAAATCCCTGTGTCACGAGGGACCACACAAGAAAATAAGCCAGGGGTGTCTCCCACCATCACCACACCCAGACCCCGAGTCAATTCAGAAAAGATCGTTTACTGAATTGACCCGACCGGGAATCGAACCCAGGACACTATAGAAAACGAGCCGAGAGACCGCGCTACAGTGCACTACGCCAATAGTGTCGTCTTGTTGATATTTACACTAGGCACAAAACCAGAATTTTCCCTTGTTTGGGCTGGACTTTGTTTGATTAATTTTAATACATACTTTGATTCTGTCTGTGCAATGAAACCAAATAAATATTATGGGCAACGATACAATCTTGTCATAATGTCCATAATATTTCGCTGTCTTCTGCAGTCATTGCAAAAGTTGCATTCAAATGGGATGTTGAAATTGCCAGTGATAGACAAAACGACTATACTGAACTATACACAAATACTTGCTTAGCTTTGATGTGATTGCCATATTGACATGACTTTATTTATTAATTTAGTTTATTTATTAATATTTTTTAAACAAAACGCGAAGACTTGCCCTCAAGATATTCCGTAAGACATAAAACAAAATTAGTGCTTCCATCATGTCGCCTTCAACTTGTCTCTTCCAACACATACATGTCGATTAAAATATATAATGAATTACCCAAGCGAATAACAAGTGAAATTAATAATAAGAAATTCGAGAGTCGAGAGCTAAAACAATTGTTAAATTTAAAAAATGTTATTATAATGTTGAAGAATATTTAGAAGACAAAATATTATAATAGGTATTAAACTCAAATGATTACTATTATTTATGTTATTATTGTGATTTATGTTTTTTAATGTGTGATAATCCCCGTAATTGTTTTGTTTGTTGTGTATTCTTTTTTCCTTTTGTATTGAAATGTAATATAATAATTTATTGAAACTTAAATTTAACAGTCACAATGATAATTAATATATATATTAAATGTTAATGTAAAATTTATGGAATTGAATTTCAGAAATCTATAGAAATTATTTTAATGTTTTGCATGCTTGTATTTTATAATTGAAGTTCAAAATAGCTCTTTCAATATATTTTCGGCGCCCTACAGGGTCCATAATTGATACCACAACATTTAAGCCCACTATCTCAATGTACATTATGGTTTGCAATAAAGAATTTAATTTAATTTATTTTGCCATGAGCAAACATACAACATCTGCGAAACTAAAAATTCTTTTAGCAATATTAAGCTACATTATCAGCGAGTAACAATGACTGTTTTACACGGGAGTAATAGCCTATACAGAAGAAGCCAGTGGTGTAAAGGTAATAAAGGTCAACAGAAGTTACCCGCCTTTAAATGTGGTTACATTTGTTGCTTTCGGTCACGATTTTTCTGATTTTACATCTTACATTTTACGTCCTAAATGATGTGCAAGATCACATTTTGTTCATAGATTAAGTTTTGTGCACTTAGCTATGTGCAGTTTTTGAATACATTTTGACCTTATTTTGACATGTAGATGAGTGAGAATTATTGTAGCACCAAGTTTTAGGAAAATAACGACCTCAAAGTACTGAAACTATTATATTATTCCATTTTAAACAGAGGGACTATTGCTATCTGATGGTCGGTACCAGTCGGTTAATTGACGTATGAAAACAATGTGACGTTCGGAAACTCTTGGCAGAAAACTGTGTTGTGAATTGCGTCTAAAGTCTTGACATATGTGTAATCACACGAGAGTGAGGTCATTTTCGATACAGTTCGGGATACTGGAAGATTTGGTTGTTGTAAATTGCAATTTCAAATTACCGTACGATATCTATCCGAACTGTCAGATAACTGAGTTGCTGTATGGATCTGAATCGATACCCAGGTGTCCTTATTTACCAGGAATCTGGGAAAAAACACATGTAGGAACACTAAGCGAATTTGTGACGAATGAGTTTGCAATGTTTAAAAATTAATAAAAAATTGACTACGGGCTAGATCAACAAAATATTCAAATTGGTTGTTTAAAATAGTAAAAGGTATTTTTAATAATATTAAAGAATATTGTTTCCATACCCAATTGATCTCACAGTACAATATCGCCTCAGCTCCTAAGCCAAAGTTGTACCAAGCACAAGGAAGGCTTACAATAAAACTAATTAATATCGGTGTCTGAAATATGATTCGGCAAAGGTATTTATATTATTTTATATGGTTGTACTTACATGCCGGGGTACGCCACTTACAATCACTGTGACTACCATGTTAACAATTTTTATCGCTTAGCCAGTGAAGCCACTGGCACTTGTAAATATAATTTTCTCTTTGTTTTTTAAACCTAACCTCACCTCACCTCACATCAAAGAAAACAAAACATAAATTGAATGCACATGAATGAGTGTAGTACTTTTTGAATGAGTGACAAGACAATGGTGGCAAATGGCAATCAAAGACTGTGATCAAATCAAAGAGAAGGGAATTTGATCGATCAATAACACAGACTAAATAAGGAACAAGTGCAGACGGCAATCTCCCATACAAATTGAACTAGACGTAGAGGATCGTCGCTGATTGGCTGGGTGCAAATGATACATGACGTTTTACTTTTTTTTCCTTACATAGTTAAGGTAACCATTTGGTGATGGCAGATGTGGTTTTTATCCTCACCTAAGGTCTTCCCCGTATACAGCATTTTATTTGTTATTCCAGTACTTTATTAAATTAGAACTCTTTCATCTATCGTACACATTGCGTTCTCGTGGCTGTATAGCCACAGATGCGTTTAAGGCAAATGCCAGGCAAAGATATTCTCCATTTGCAGCCAATATGGAGCACGCTCACACCTATTAAGGCATTTAAGTTTTTAAAAAGTTAAAGGGCCATGTCTATAGCCATAAATTTTCCTTAAATTGATTCCTTATAATTTTTTGAATCAATTGAAAGAAAAGACTCTAGAAAAGATAAAAAACACAATAACTTAAGATGAATTCTTATTTATTTTTGTCTGAACCTTTCTTAAACGAAATTCATTTAATGCTTTTTTTATGCGGGGCAAGTTAAGACTCAATTGAAAGGATATCAGGTAATTAAGTTAGGTACATAAAATAAAAGCTACTTGCATTTAACATTAATGAATTTGGCTCCTCTCATGAATTTACAATTATACTGGAGATTATTTTTTATCGCAGTTATCGATACTTTGTTGCAGACAAATGTGTAAGAGACAATGCTGCGCAATGTGTATAAAAATTACAATGCCATACCAAGTCACATGAAGGGTCTACCATATTTACAGTACTAAAAGGCACTTAGCAAATGGCTCTAAGACAAAAAATATAATTAGTTAGAAATCAGAGCTGATTATATGAGTAGTATCTTAGAGAATGTAGATTATCTTGACATGTGGTCTTCGTTCGGGGGGTCGTGGGTTCGATCCCCACCCATGAATAACATTTATGTGACGAAAATTTGTTTGTTGTGTGTTTGGGTGTTATTATTCACTAAAGTATGTATTTAAAAATATTTAGGTATGTTTATCAGACTCCGACACCCATAGTATAAGCTCTGCTTGGTTTGGGGTTAGATGGTCTTGGTGTAAATTGTCCCAGATATTTATTTATTTATCATCTCTTTATGTAAATTAACTTGACTTGTACTCGTAATTACATAATTATAATCTTATTTTGTTAATTCTCGAATTATGCTGCTTGCCAATTTTAGTTTATAATAAAATAATGTTGACATGTTTGTGTTAAACTATCTTAATAATATTTCACTTATAATTTTGTTTAAATAAATAATAAATAAATATCCAAGACAAATTACACCGAGACTATCTGACCCCAAACTAAGCAGAGCTTGTACTATGAGTGTCAGAGACTGATAAACAAACTTGAATATTTCTAAATACATACTTAAACAAATAATAACACCCAGACACACAACAAACACAAATGTTTGTCGCATAAATGTTTGATATGGGTGGGGATCGAACCCACGACCTCCGGTGCTAAAGGCAGGATCGCTGCCATTGCACCAACATGTCAGTCAATTTTCTAAGTAAATTAGCTAAATGTGCTGTGTTGTGTAACTGAATAAAGAAATAACATCAAAAATGTAGCACATTTAAAGCAAATAAACATATTATATTCTATCTCAACGCCAATATCTTCTGCAAAAGCATTTCTTAATAAACATTTGTTAGATTACTGAACAATAGGGCAAAAGTAACAGACAGAACATTCGGTTGGGTCAGTTTATTTTGTTTGATCGGCTTAGGGTGAGTAGAGGCCAAACGAACATAGAGTTAGAACAATTATGTTCTTTTATGATCTTTTAGTGTAATTAAATAATTATTTATTTCATTTACACACCAAAAGAATTCTGACGAAAAATAACTAGGAATCCAGAACAAGCATTCTAGCTCGTACCTTAGGATCTCTGAGAACAAAGATAAAACAACAAAAGAATGCTATGTCTATTTTTACACAAAGAGAATGTGAAGGGTGGGGATAGAATGAGCATTTGCTCGTTTAGTTAGATCATCCCACTTAACAATGCTTTTTGCTTTTTAAATCTTTGTCTTATCTCAAAAGAGTTTTACAGTCTAAGCAGTTATTTTCTGGAAATATAGATATTATGCTGCACCAGCATAGTCAGAACATTATCCTCAACCAGACCATTATCACACTCTAGGGGCTTTTGAATGTAAAATTCACCATGTATTTTAATATTTTATTTAAAAGAAATGGTTTTGAACAAAGTAATTTTTTAAAGTTGGTCACTGGAATCTTCTTCACAGTTTAGTGAAGTATGGTGAAATTTAATAAACCCCATGACCTGAAGTAATTTAAAAGTATTCACAAAGGTGAAGGTGGTCTGATCAAAGAAATAACTTTCATGATATTGCCATCAAAAAAATTCAGTAAAAAAATTGGGTACAGTATTTTCTTGCCACTGTGGTTTTAGGAACTTAAATTTCTTCGGCTTACATCAGGAAGTTATTAAGTAACTGCAAAAAATCATCAAGTCTTATTTCCCTTAAATATTGTGTCTCAACTTCAATTAATGACTTTTGGCAGTTACTGACTTCTTGCAGTAAGCCGACGATTTACTGAGACATTCAATTACTGTTTCCAAAAACATTTCATGTTTTGAAGAGGCTGTCACAGGTGATTGCAGCTCCTTTTCCCTTTATTGCTGTAGATACTGGCTCCCTTTCCACCACTGAAGAGATTGTCCAGGAAAGTCACCACTTCTGCCATGTTTTTCAAAGTACTGCTCACTGGATTAGTTTTGCGTAGTGTGCTGAAAATTATGTTTTCAAAATATTTTTACAAAGTAAACAATCAATTTATATTTAGATTTTAGATACTTAATTGACTTGGCGTTCGTCCACATTCCTATTCAGAAAATTAAAAGCAAAATATCATCATTAACGGGTATGGTACGTTGAATTGTTAAATCATTACTGCGGTGTGTCCGTTATACAATTTAGAATTCATTAGTGAAACCACACTTCGATTACCTACTAGAACTATGGGGCACAGCAGCTAAGACTAATCTATCCATATTACAAACTACTGAAAATACTTTTTAACTTTCATTACATGACACCAACTAGTAAACTATATACAGAAATCAATTTATTGAATATAGCTCAAATCTACAAGTACTGTACCTGCATACTAGTTCGTAAAATATTGAATAAACAAATACATATAAGTACAAGTTTCACAAAAAAAATCTCAAACACATAAAATGAAAATCAGGTATTGCGATGACATACAATTATACACACTACATACGAATTACGGTAGAAGGAATATGATGTATGAAGGATTCAAAATGTATAACCAGCTGCCTGAATATATTAAGCCATCCAAATTTTTTTGTATCTTTTAAAAAACTATTGAAACATAACATATTTAGCATATAAGTTTCGATACATATGTTTCATATAATAAAATCCATATTTTGACAATTTATAAAACTCAATTAATTGAACAAATAACTAAAAATTATGCAATAAAAATAATAATTGATAATGTTAAATACTATGATTGAAATTATAAGTCTAAATTAATTTGAAACCCTATGATTAAGTTATAATTAATTGCATTAAAATTATATTAATTGAATTAAAATCATATTTAGAAATAAATAAAATGATAAAACAAAAACTTAAAGCTCTAAGACTTTTACTAACCACTCACGTGCTTGGCGCGGCGGGTGAGATCCCTGTCGCGAAAGATGCGATTATCCGAACGAAATGTGAGTGAATCGAATGATTATATTATTGCTGGTATCATCTGCTTGTCGATGGATATGAATGAAATGACAGTTGAGGGTAGGGTAGATTTTAGAGAGAGAATAAAAATGAGGTTATGTAGAACACCGACATTGTTGACGACCGACTTGGTGTAATGGTTAAGAAGTTGGCTACTACACCAGAGGTCGCGGGTTCGATCCCCGCACAGTACAAACATTTGTGTGCATGAACATGTCTGTTTGTACTGGTCTGGGTGTCTCCTATGTATAATAAGTATGTATTTACAAAAGAAAAATGTATTTAAGTATGTTTATCCGTTGTCTAGTATCCCTTATCACAAGCTTTAATTAGCTTACTTTGGGGCTAGATGGCGCTGTGTAATATAATGTCCAGGGATATTTATTTAGAACAGGAGTGGAATCGACTGTGAGTGTGTGAGTGAACGGTACGCGGAGGGCGAGCGGAGGGAATAAAGAAAGGAGGTAACCAAAAGAGTGAGCTAGCCCTCTGGTGAGTTGCACAGAGTTGATAAGTTGAACCTGGCCCCCGGGTGAGTTGCACAAAGATTATAAGAGTTAACTAGGGGTATATATCGAGAGATTACGTAAGAGTGATACGTAGCCGGAGGTAGAGGCAGGCTGTGAGGGTAGGTATGGAGGCCTGAGGGCTCCCGAGTGGGGGCCCCTCCTTAAGGGACCTTTAGTCTCGAATGTGTGTATATAAACGATGATGGTGACTAGCCCGTCCGCGGTGAGAGGAACATACCACGTACGTGGCTCTCGGGCTGGTTAGTGGCACCAGAATCATATTATAAAGATAAGAGGTTAATTTCTCGATATACCCCCCTGAGTCAATTTGTCGTGTAAGTATCAGGCAAAGGTCACGACAAAATGGTGGAGATGCTGGGATACTTAACCTAGGAATGGCGAAGCATAGTATGACTAGAAATCCATGAGTATGAAATCTCCCTAAGTTACTAATCAGCAGAATAAGGTACCTAACCCAACTATGACCTCATGTACAACTGTGAGAATGTTGTACTAAGGAACGAGTTCCCTCTCCTTATCTCCATCTAGAGGGTGGTGATCACTAGAAAGAAAACGACGTGAGTTCACCGGAGATAAGGCGAGGAGAGTGATGGTCACTAGAAAGAAAACGACGTGACATCGCTTATGTTATTAAGGGTGGTGATCACTAGAAAGAAAACGACGTGACATCACATGAGCTAGGTATTGAGGGTGATGGTCACTAGAAAGAAAACGACGTGACATCAAATGAGTTAGGTATTGGGGGTGATGGTCACTAGAAAGAAAACGACGTGACATCACATGAGTTAGATATTGAGGGTGATGGTCACTAGAAAGAAAACGACGTGACATCACATGAGCTAGGTATTGAGGGTGATGGTCACTAGAATGAGAACGACGTGGCATCACTAGAGCTAAAGAGATTGGTAGGCACTAGAAAGAAAACGACGTGCTATCATGATTGCTCTTTGATGTCGCCTAAATGATGGTGTAAGTAGGTTGATAAAGAAGTTAGCTTAGTAGTGACAAAACGATGACCTACTAGACCGAAAAAGAAGTTTGAATTGTGCTTAGGTGTAATATAATCAAGATGAGGTAGATAGATAGAACTGAGATAAAATTTGTTATCGTATGTACTGTGCGATGTGCGTGATGAATGAATGAAACTATTGTTTTATGAAGGACGGCAGATGTTACCTACAGTACAGATAAAATACAAAAGAAAAAAAAAAGAGAAAAACTTTATACCTACTGCGTCTCTCTCTCGCTCTCTCTCTCCTTTGATAATTTACTAGCTTTTACGATTGTATGAACCGTTAGATACAATAAATCGAATCTTTAAATCGGTACCTAGTATTAATCGTCCGATTTAATGTTGTGGTTTTTAGTGGCAATACTAATGTTCTACTGTCTTATTGTTTTCCGTTCACCGTTTATCGTTCGTATGAGAACAAAGCGTGCGTTTCTATTGGATAATGTTTGACGTTTCTTGTCGTGTCAAAAAGAGTATTCGTACGTGATTGGCTCAAGGGAAACCGAGGTGAAATAACCTATAGCAGGCAGACATAGGAAACTAGCTTTTTACCAGCAACATTTTTCGTGTCTTACCTACCTACTTGTTTGTTTGTTGTGTAAAATGCCGGTTGTTTAAAGTTATTTGTAGAATTAGTGCTTTGAATATCAAGTTAAAACACAGTGATAATGATCGCAAGGGTATTATAAAGTGTATTGCATAAGTTTATTTACGCTAACGTGAGTTAAAATATTATAATTTCATCGGTGCTTGTACGTAAAATTCATTGTTTTCTAGCCGGCCGCCGAAAACTTAAAAGTAAGTGTGACGCAAGTCGAATCTAACTTGAATCTAACAATGTGATGTGAATTATGTTAGTAAGTAAGGAAGTGTTAACCTAGGATCATCCTAGTTATAATCTTTTCGTTGACTTGGAAGGACCACCATGGAAGCAATACTTTTACTACAAGTACAGAAGCGCCTTGAAGCCTTGTCAAAAGGACACATAGAAGCGCGCGAACTGCTTGCCCGAATCTCGGACATGACAGAGGGAGTACATGAAATGGATTTCGTCGGGGCAACGCTTCGTCTCAGGCAACTTATTGAGTTGTATGATAAAGAAGCAAACCGCCTGACACCTGTGGCTACGAGCGAAGCCTCCGTCAACCTGATAAGTGAGGGTTTCGAAGTACAGATGGAAGCTGAAGCCACACTTACCAATATGACAACATACGAACGTTGCCTAAAGGAAAAGGCGACTCCAAACCAAGAAACACCTGCACCTGGTTCAACAACAAGATTACCAAAGCTGGAACCTACGAAGTTTAGCGGCGACATACTGCGCTTCACAGAGTTTTGGGACAAATTTAAATCTAATATAGGCAGTAAAACTCTCCGCAACGTAGATAAGATGGCCTACCTAGTAAGTTCCTTGGAAGGCAGAGCTCGTGAAACAGTAGCAGGTCTTCCAGTTACTAACGAGAACTACTTCATAGCCGTAGACACTCTGAAGACCAGGTACGGTTCTAAGGACAGGGTGGTTGATGCCCACTACAAGGAAATCACTAACATGCTCAAGTGCTCTGACAACGCAGAGGAGGCTCTTCGAAGCCTAGACAACATTGAAGGGCACTTGCGCGTATTTCAATCCCTGGGCGAAAACGTAGAAAGTAACCACCTGAGATCTATAATAATGGAGAAGTTCCCGGAGAGAATTGTATATGAAGTGAATGTGAGGTTAACTGGAGCAAAGTCAGTGTCAGGCATCCGAGAGGTTCTCAGAACGGTGCTGACAGCTATGGAGTCATCACAGAGCAAGTTGTCAGCTGCCACCTCTCCATTCACACCTATCGCAACATCGACTGAAGCTTTGTATGTCAAGACTTCTGACAAGTCAACCAAACAAAGGTTTAATGAACGACGTCAGCAAAGAAGTCTCAGCTCTGACGCAGCCAGCTTCAATAAGAGGAATAGGAAACGAACGTTAGACAGAGATAGTCAAGTCCCGAACAAACTGACAGAACGCGCTTGTATATTCTGTGATGAAGATCACTACAATGATGAGTGTGGTAAATTCCAGGATATACAAGCTAGAAAGAAACAGCTAAAGGAACGATGCTTTAACTGCTTTGGAAAATGCCATCAGGCCAGAGAATGTAAGAAATTCATACGTTGCCATCATTGTGCAGGCCCTCACAATCGCTCCTTGTGTCCAACGAAGAACAGCAGAGCGGGTAATGATAAGCAGAGTGATCAAGTAACTACTGCAATGTCTAAGCATGTCATTAACTCAACATCCTTTTCACAGACAGCAACAGTACGAGTTTTGAGCGAAAACGAGCTACCGCTCTGCAGAGTACTGCTTGATTCAGGTAGTCAGAGAAGTTACATCACGACAAGCTTAGCAAAACATCTAAACCTTACCCCGAACGAAGAAGATCTGCTGATGATATTTACCTTCGGATCAGAGAAACCAACTGAGACCCTGAGCCCATCTGCTAATATCATGATTGAAACAAAAAGAGGAGTCCAGAAGTTAATCCGAGTTAACATAGTTCCTCACATTACTGATAGAATAGCAGTACCGAATGTAAGCCACTCGGACCTGGTAGATGTATTGGCAGATGATGGATCAGGTGGCCAAGGTATAGATATTCTTATTGGCAACGATTATTACTTCTCATTTATCAGGAATTAAAAAAATATGATTGACGACCATCTTCATCTAGTGAACACGGATTTCGGATGGATAGTATCAGGCCGTCTGGAACTACAAGAAAGAAGGGAAGTTACCCTCTCCGTAGTAACATACCATCAGAGTGGTTGCGAGTTTTCTCAGTACCTTGAACCAGACCTGCCATTACGAAACTTGGATATTAAATTCTTGTGGACCTTAGAAAACGTTGGCATAACTGACTCAGTTAAGGCAACTAGAGAAGAAGAAGCTGTTCAACATTTCAATAACACCATTCAATATCAAGATGGCAGATATTATGTGAAGTTGCCTTGGACGCAATCACACCCAAGCTTACCTACGAACTATGGCCCTGCATATGGCAGACTGAAGGGTTTGCTATTGCGAGCAGACAAGGCTACATTGGATGAATATAACCACATCTTATGCCCGCATCTTATCCACACATAATGCCCGCGACCCGCGACCGCGAACGGACGTGCGCAAAGACAACGGGTAGTGGTTTATTTATTTACGTTATAAGTTATTGGGACCGAAAATGGTTATTAATTGTGATGGGTGTGAGTCGGCAATTTACGATATATCGTTCATGGAGTGCTCGCAAGGAAATTGCAAGAAACTGTATCATCTAAAGTGTCTTGCAATAACAGAAAAAGCATTTAATGAGTTCACACAAGAACATAAGAATAATTGGCTGTGCCCTGAATGTGTGCGCAATATTCCAAAGCGTGGTAATTCAGACACACCAGTTCGAGGACAGACAGTAATGAATAAAACGTTTACTCCTAGCGGATTTGTGAATACGGAGAGGGGCAGTCGGCGCCGCGAAAACGAGTTACAAACAGAAGATTACGAGATTAAAATAATGGATGAAATAAGGGAGTTTCGTCTAGAAATGCGGAAGATGTTACAGGGGCAAGTAGAAGAGTATGAAAGTCTCAAAAAAAGGTTTATTTCTACGGAAACGGAGTTACAAAACTACGAAGCATGTTGGAGGTAGTTCAAAAAAAGGCAAACAAGGTAGACACATTAGAAATAACAGTAAAAGAGCTAAGAGACGCGAACAAATGCTTAGAGGAACGTTTGAAGGACGGGAATGAGGATACAAAACTACAAAGATCAGGGCAACTTGTAAAAACATTTGCTAATGTGACAAAACGCAGTCAAACGCAAGCGAAACTCAACCCTAACAGCGCTTCGGTTCCGGGCGTGCTGGCGCAAAATGTGCCGGTATCTCAAGGAGTGGCCATAAAACCGGCGACCTTAACTGTTCTGGAACAACAATCAGGAAAAGTAAATAACGAACAGATAGATAAACAGGAAAGTGAGGAAAAGGGAAAGGAAGAAAAATGGACAACAGTTACGAGAAACAGGAGGTATCCGAATGGTCATGTAAGAAAAGGAGGTGACATAACTACTTCGGAAATTCAAGGCACCGAGCGAAAAAAAATTCTACATGTATGGCGTCTTACGAAAGAAACTACGGCAGAAAAGGTAGAAAAACATGTGAAGAATATATGTGGTCAAGAAGTAGCTATAAAGATAGATAAAATAAAACATAAAACGGAAAGAGATTACGCGTCCTTTATTATAGGAGTCCCAGAGAGCCAATACGATTTATTATGTCAACCGGAGAAATGGCCACTGAATGTTGAATTTTGCGAGTGGGTGTGGTTTCGCAAGACAACCAATAATCCCAAAAGTACATAATAATACGGTTGAGCTCCTCTATCAAAATGTTAGAGGACTCCGTACAAAATTGGACGATTTTTACGAAGGCGTGTCACTATCGGAAGCAGATTTATTTGCCATCACCGAAACGGGGTGCAATAACTCCATAAATGATGCTGAATTAATACCACCAGGATACTCAATAATCCGATGTGATCGCGCGGATGGGCGGAAGCACGGAGGCGCATGTTTAGTGGCCACACCGCGCTTCGAGCTGCGGCGAGTGGTGATACCGGGTGACGTCATCTTGGACAAACAGGTGTTCGAACTAGCCGGGGCATCTGTTTATTTACGAAAGAGATTTTTGTTTTTGTGCTGCGTAATGTATATTCCGCCAAATAGTAGTGAGACTGATTACATGATAATGTTTAGGATTATAGAACAATTTTGTGATAGATATAGTGCCGTATTAGTTTTAGGTGATTTCAATTTGTATTCTGCTTCTGTGGCTGTAAATAATTATTTTGTCTACTTGCAAACGTATTGTGGATTCACTCAGAGCAACCGAGTTGAAAATTGCATTGGTAGGTGTTTAGATTTAGTGTTAAGTACATGGGACGATGACGCTGTGAGCGTGAGTGCGGCCGCACCGCTCGTGCGCCCCGACCCGTGGCACCCCGCGCTCAGCGTGCGCGCGCGGCTCGCGCTGCGGCCGCCGCCACTCCCGCCCCACCCGCGCGTCAGCCCGGGTCGCGCCTCTCCGTTTGCGCCGATGCGATGGAACTTTCATAAGGCCAATTTCCCGATGCTGTATTCGACTATTGCAGGTATAGACTGGGGTCCAATTATTGAATTAGATTTAGAGAAGAGCTTAGATTATTTTTATGATACAATAAATTCAGTGTTTAATAATAGTGTACCGCAAAAGAAACAAAATAGAGGGTCGTCGAAGTTTACTCATCCTGCCTGGTACACGAGTGATATTATTTACAATATGAAATTAAAGGCAGTGCTTCACAAAAAATACAAAGAGAGTGGGTTGTATGCTGACTACCAGGCATTTTCAGGATACAGGGCTAAAGTTAAAAATATGTTAAAGACCGCGCATAAACAATACTGTCATCGTGTTCAGAATCGCTTACTTGAGGAACCTAAAGCATTTTGGAATTATATAAATGATAAAAAAGGTACCAGAAGTTCGCGAAGTATCGTGAAGGATGGGTCCGTTTTGAGTGAAGATCAGTGCGCGGTGGAATTTGCTAAATACTTTCAATCTGTATACAGCACAGATAAGGCTCAGCTGAACGTGGACGCGAGCGTGGCGCGGGCGGGCGGCGGCAATGCGGCCGCCCGCGTGCATCTCGACTGCCTGGAGTTCGACGACGTCGCCAACGCACTGCGCCGGCTTAAACCGAAGACCTCCTCGGGGCCGGATGGTATACCCCCTTTCGTGTTTAGGGATTGTCGAGCGTTTTTGACTGCGCCCTTACTTCACATATTTAATTTATGTTTAAGTTCCGCTAAGTTTCCGGAGAGATGGAAGATGACACGAGTCGTCCCAGTCCCGAAGGGGCGTGCAACGAGCAGTGTGGAGGGGTATAGGCCCGTGGCGGTGCTATCAACACCAGCAAAAGTGCTGGAGTCAGCCATACACAAGAGTCTATACGAGCAGGTGAACGCGCAGCTGGTGGACGAGCAGCACGGGTTCCGCGCGGCGCGCAGCACCACCTCTAACCTCCTCAACTACATGGCAGACGTGATTCCAGTGGTGGATGGTGGGGTACAGGTAGACGCCGCTTATTTTGACTTTAAAAAAGCTTTCGACTTGGTCGACAATGATGTCTTGCTGCAAAAATTAGCGGGTGTCGGTTTTACCCCTCACCTTCTGCAACTGTTTGCCAGTTATATGGCTGATAGGCAGCAGTATGTGGAGTATGCGGGCCACGTATCGGATCCTTATTTCACAAGGTCGGGGGTTAGTCAGGGCAGTAATCTTGGACCTCTGGAGTTTTTATTAATGACTAATGACCTGCCAGGCGTAGTAAAGGAGGCTAAGTGTCTATTGTTTGCGGACGACCTAAAGTTGTATCTGCCTGTCGAGGGGCCGGGGGATTGCAAAAGGTTACAAGAGGACATTGATAGGGTGGTGGCTTGGAGTGAGTGCAACCGATTGCAGTTTAACGCAGCCAAATGTGTAGTTATAACCCTATCTCGCGCGCGTAATACTGTCGTAAACAGCTACACGGTGGGAAATGTAACTATGCAAAGGGCGACAGAGGTTAGAGATCTGGGCGTTCAGCTTACTGCTAGCCTACCTTTCAGCGATCATATTAACAGCATATGTAAGAAAGCATATCGCAACTTAGGGTTTGTACTCAGAAGAGCTCACGGTTTTACCAACATCACGGCTATTATTTCCCTGTATAACGCCTTAGTCAGAAGTCAGCTGGAGTGCAATGCGGTTGTCTGGGCACCGCATGAAACTAAGTATAAGCTCATGTTGGAAAGAGTTCAGAACAAGTTCATTAGGTATCTATACATGAAGCTTTACGGTGTCTATCCTTTTTATCCGCTGCGATATCCTAATCTATTTGTTTTGGGAATGGTAGGATATTGCGAGCTAAGGGTCAGGAGGGATTTAGCGTTGGCTTGTCTTATCCACAAGATGTTGAGGGGAAAAGTGGACAACGCGGAGTTCCTTAGGCATATTAGGCTTAGCGTACCGGATCGGTACGTGGGGCGGCGGCGCGCGCCGGCGCTGCTGGCGCTGCCGCGCGCGCGCACCAACCTGCTGGCTGAGGCGCCGCTCACGCGCGCAATGCGCACGTATAACGCGGTAGCGGAGCGATTAGATGTTTTTTCATGTGCTTTGAGTGAGTTCACAAGAACAGCTTTGTATATATTATGTTATAATAAGTAGATATAGATAGATATGTTATGTAGTTATAATTAGTATATTATAGTCATATGGTTGTACTGTTAGTTATACCGTCGCATTAGGTTAAGTAATCTGTAAAGATGGTGTGATGAGGAAAATAAATAAATAAATAAATAAATAAATAAATAATCTTACAAGAACAGATCCAAGCAAACATAATCGAAACTGTAGAACCTGAATCTGATACGACTTGTCAAACAACTCCTCCGATACATTATTTACCACACCACATGGTCAAGCAGGCTGGTAAACGCGGACGTATTGTGTATGATGCTTCAGCAAAGTCGAAAGATCATCTCAGTTTAAATGAATGTTTGTATCGAGGACCCTGCTTATTGCAAGATCTAACAGCTTTACTTGTGAACTTCAGAATTAATAAGATAGGAATTCTAGCAGACGTGGAGAAGGCCTTCCTGCAAGTAGGCTTACAGACAGAAGATAGAGATGTGACCAGATTTCTATGGGTGAAGAATATTGAAGAACCCTTGACCTATGACAATATTCTACACCTGAGGTTCTGCCGGGTGCCATTCGGCATAATCTCAAGCCCATTTCTACTGAATGCAGTAATACGCTACCACATTTCAACCACAAATCCAGATCTTCTAGGGAGCATAGCTGACAAATGCTATGTAGACAATCTAGTGACAGGTGCCAACACCACTGAAGATGCTGTCGAACTCTTTGAGGAAACTAAAAATTTGTTTCAACAACTATCCATGAACATCAGAGATTGGACGTCAAACGATTATGCGCTCATGGAGAAGATACCGATAAAGAGTAGAGCGGAACAAACAGAAGAGACAAAGGTTTAAGGCCTAGTGTGGAACAAGGAAGAAGACACACTGCGGCTAAATCTTAAAGATAACATCCTTGACCCGAGTGAAGTCACGAACAAGAAACAAGTATTAAGAGTGTTAGCCTCAATCTACGATCCATGTGGATATGTGGCTCCACTTTTATTACCCGTGAAACTCTTTCTGCAAGAACTATGGAGAAGAGGTTACAAATGGGATACACCACTGGCTCCCGAGCTTCATGAAGAATGGGTAAAGATTTCCTCCACATTGTATTATGTGAAGGATTGTACTCTTCCCCGCTATACCTACAGGATTCCATAGTTGTGAGAAAGAAAGGAACATTGAGTACGAGTTACATTGCTTCACTGACGCCTCCAAACACGGGTATGCGACAGTGGCGTACCTGCGTGCTGACGATGGACGCAACGTGAAAACTACACTGCTTATGTCCAAGACCAGGATAGCTCCGCTAGAGAAAAAGAAAGGATCAGCGTCGAAGGATCATACCAGTCCTCCGAAAAATAAGAAACCACTTACAATACCACAAATGGAACTGCTTGGTTATCTTATAGGAAGCCGGTTGATAGCCTACTTAAAAAAGACACTGGTGTTACATATCTCCAAGCAATATCTCTGGACAGATAGTCTCGTCGTCCTCAGTTGGGTCAAATCAAACAAACTGTTGCCTCCCTTTGTTGCAAACAGGGTAGACGAGATAAAACAGAATGTAAACGTCGAAAACTGTTACGTCAGCTCAAGACTTAACCCGGCTGACCTTGCGACCCGGCCTGAACTTTGGCATCAGAAGAAACACACTTGGTTGCAAGGTCCTGACTTTCTCCTGGCAAATAAGAAGAGGTTTCCTAACGATAGGCACCTAGAGGATCACCTGTCGACTCTCTCTGCTGTTGTGGACGGTCTGGAAGAGCAGCCTCCAGATCTTACTTAAGAAAGCGACCGCAAAGAAGAAGCAGTCGAAGACAACCTGAATATGGACGGACCAGAGATGCCATTGATTGACACTATGGCAGAGCAAACTAATAATATGGACTCTGAAGTGCGAGAGATAAAGGAGATCCAATCTAGATACTTTCCAGAAGAAGTCAAAGGAAAAGATTCTCATCTTACAAGAAATCTAGGACTGTTCATGGATGTAGACGGTCTTCTGAGATGCGGAGGTCACATGATGCATGCTGATATGGCATACGACACGAAACATCCAATCCTGCTGCCAAGAGAATGCGAGTATACTACAAAGGTTATCAGAAAGACCCACGAAAAGAATTATCACGTAGGAGTCCCACATACATTGAGTATAATACGCCATAAATACTGGATCCTTATGGGTAGAGCACAAGTAAAAAAGGTCTTAAGACGATGCCCGGAGTGCATCAAGCATGGAGGTGGTCCCTACAAGCTACCGACGACACCAGCATTGCCGCCAGAACGCGTGAAGTACAGCGCATCATACGCATTCTTGGGAATGGATTATTTCGGCCCAATGATGGTAAAATGCGAGAGTGGAAATGAAAAGAGATGGATTTGTCTTTTCACATGCTTAGTGGTACGAGCGGTCCATCTCGAGGTAGTAAAGAACTTGACCGCCGAATAATGCTTACTTGCTCTTAGAAGATTTGTGGCCTCAAGACGAGTACCAACGCTAATCCTCTCTGACAACGCCCTGCAATTCAAACTTACATCTGAACTTTTGACCAGTACCTTTTGCGTAGAGAACAAGATTAAGTGAAGGTTCATACCGCAATTAGCGCCATGGCATGGGGGAGTGTACGAAAGATTAGTTGGCGTTGTGAAACATTGCCTGAAACGAACACTGAGCAAACATCTACTGGGTGACAGCGGACTGCAGACAGTAATAAAAGAAGTAGAAGCGGTAGTCAATACAAGACCGTTGACATGTGTAGGCGCAGACGTAGAGTATGTACTGAAGCCATCTGACTTCCTATCACTGGGTAAATGCTTGACCATGAACTTGTTAGGGGATATTAACATGAACTCTGACACAGTGACTAGGCGAGACCTTATAGAAGGATGGAAGCGAGGTCAGAATATAGTAGACGAGTTCAAGGAGATGTTCATAGGTCAATATTTACCAAGCTTAAGAGAACGATACAAAAACAACGTAAAACAACCAAGAGTGACAACGGACAAGACACCACGTGTTGGCGATATAGTCCAGATCAAGAGTGAAGCAAGAAACAGACAGAACTGGAAAGTGGGCAAAATAACATCGCTTGTAAGGAGCGAAGATGGAGAGTGTAGAGTGGCCCGAGTTAAAGTAGGAAATACCGAGTTCACCAGATCGGTTGGCCACCTATACCCACTAGAAGCTGACATGGATGATGTCACAGAGTCAGATAGACCTTCAGAACCAATTCTGACCGAGACTCATGATAGCAGAGAGCCGATGATACAAAAAACGACACTAGTTGCTTTCAGCCCAAAGAAGATCCAAGAACAACTAATGGATCTAGACTTAATAAAAGAGAGTTCTGACAAACCTAACTAGAAGGAGGTTGTCATACAGGAGACTGAGGTAGGAGAGAGAGAGATCAGTAACCACGAGAAAGATAATAATGACTCAGAGGTGGTAGAACAACGGACTCTACCGAACTCAGAAAGTAGAGACGACAGTGAAGAGATGGAGATTCATAATGAGAGTGAGGTGAGCGAGACACAAGAAGTCAAAGTAAGGCGAGTCGCTGCAGTCAAAGCGAGAGAAAAGATTGCAGAGTGGACTCGTCAGCTTTTCGCTTTGCTATAACAATCTTCGTCTTCCTAGGGAGTGTCGCGAAAGATGCGATTATCCGAACGAAATGTGAGTGAATCGAATGATTATATTATTGCTGGTATCATCTGCTTGTCGATGGATATGAATGGAATGACAGTTGAGGGTAGGGTAGATTTTAGAGAGAGAATAAAAATGAGGTTATGTAGAACAGGAGTGGAATCGACTGTGAGTGTGTGAGTGAACGGTACGCGGAGGGCGAGGGGAGGGGATTACGAAAGGAGGTAACCAAAAGAGTGAGCTAGCCCTCTGGTGAGTTGCACAGAGTTGATAAGTTGAACCTGGCCCCCGGGTGAGTTGCACAAAGAAGTTAACTAGGGGTATATATCGAGATTGCTTGGAGAGATTACGTAAGAGTGATACGTAGCCGGAGGTAGAGGCAGGCTGTGAGGGTAGGTATGGAGGCCTGAGGGGCTCCCGAGTGGGGGCCCCTCCTTAAGAGACCTTTAGTCTCGAATGTGTGTATATAAACGATGATGGTGACTAGCCCGTCCGCGGTGAGAGGAACAAACCACGTACGTGGCTCTCGGGCTGGTAAGTGGCACCAGAATCATATTATAAAGATAAGAGGTTAATTTCTCGATATACCCCCCTGAGTCAATTTGTCGTGTAAGTATCAGGCAAAGGTCACGACAATCCCCGTTTAACAATATGTGGAACTGCAGACCGACTCAGGAGATGTAGTACACTCGAAAATCAAAAGGATCGAGCGAGGCACACCGCAGGGCTCAATTATAAGTCCCTTGCTGTTTGTTTTGTACACGGCAGACCTTGGGAGAAATCTTAAGTTCTGTAAAGTGCACCTCTATGCAGATGATACCCAGTTATATCATTCATTCAAACCACACGAACTGTAACAGTCACTGGAAAAAATAAATGAAGATTTGAAAGTTATCGCGGAATGGTCCTTTAGAAACAATATTTTACTGAACCCTACTAAATCTAAATTTATAGTCTTGGGTAACAAATGGCAACGTCAGAAGATTATTGAACAGAACCCAGTTCTTTATGTAGGTACGGAACTATTCAACCGATTAAACGCTGTGAGAAATCTCGGCCTTATACTAGATCATGAAATGAGATACACCGAACACATCAATATAAAAATTAGAAATGCATATTGCAGATTGAAGACATTATATTCCATTCGGAAGTATCTCTCGGAAAAGGTAAGGGAAGTTCTAACAGAATCCTTGGTTCTCTCACAGTTTAACTATTGTGACATAGTATACGGGCCAAGACTACTGCAACAGACACAGAAGGCAATACAACGCGTACAAAATGCCTGCATGAGGTTCCGTTTTAATATACCCAAGAGAGCGCTCATCAGCCCATATTTGAATGACAAAAATATTTTGATTATGGGAAATAGGAGACACTTACATCTGGCAACGACCCTTCGAAAAGTTTTTGAAAGTTGGAAACCAGGTTACCTCTACGAAAAGTTTGTATGGGCCAAACATAACCGCTCAAAACCCCTTAGAAGTCATAGAGAGACGTTACTTGCAATACCTCAACACAAAACAAGCTTTTATAGAGGAGGTTTTAAATTTGCTGCCACGAAAGTGTGGAATGACCTACCGTCGCCCTTGCGAGATCCTATGCGTCCCTTAAAATTTAAACAAGCAGTACGATCTCATCTCATAAAATCGCAGAAACAATCACAGAATCCAAGAAATGGTCATAGTAAACCTCCTCTTCTGCTTAAATAAACAATGACGGACGATTTTGATCATATAATTTACATAATTCTTTTTTTTTCTTCCACAACATACTACATATTACACATTATATTATATTATATTTACATCCTGTTCGTTCCACCTAACATATTTTTCCTCCATTGCCGACCTGCCATAAGGGCCAGTCTGAAAATCAGCGCTGGGCCTCCGTGCCAAGCATACGCTGAGACTGGTACCTATTGCCGAACCTGCATTTTAATGACTTTCTTTTTTTTCTCTGTTCATTTTTATATTTTGTAACTTGTAGTCATTTATAAATTTTCCGTTAACTGTGTTTTAAAGGCAATAAAAAACTTTCTTTTTTTTAAACACACGCAGCCCCCCTCCGCGTGTGCTTCACGACCCCAAGGGCCCTTTTAGTCGCCTCTTGCGACAGGCAGGGATACCTCGGTAGTATTCTCTTCCCTAACCACAGGGAACCGCCGGGATTACGCACCACCACCCCGGCGGCCTCGCCTCCGACGTCGGGCGGGATTGCCCAGCTCGCGCTGGCGCTCGACGCTCTCCTTCTGCGACACGACGGCGTCGCAGAAGGAGAGCACCGCATCCCACGAGCTCGCGCTCGCCACCATGGCAGAAACCACGGATGGCAGCGAGAGGTCGCGCCCGATCGAGGCGGTGAGCGTCTCGCGCTCGTTTGCCCAAGCTGGGCACACCTCCAGCGTGTGCTGAGCCGTATTGACAGGCATCGCTAGCCTCCCGTCCGATCCGGCACAGATAACTCCCGAAGCAGCCGTGCCCCGTGAGTATCTGCGTCAGACGGTACGTTACGGCACCGTGACGCCGATTCAACCACTGCGTGAGGACAGGGCGGATCGTCTGAATCGTGCGATGGCCCGATCTGGGATCCGTGAGCCGCACATCCCAGAGCTCCACAGCAAGTGTGCGGAACTCTTCCAGCCAGGATGAAACCTGGCTTGGGGTAACCCCGTGGACTGTGGACCGACGCGCCTCCTCCCGGTAGTGAAACCGCTGAGAGGGTCCTCGCATCAAGGTCCCAGGGGAGTGTACCGGCCAGCACACAGGCCGCCTCGTAGGAAATTGTGCGGAAGTCCCGTATGACAATGACTGCCATCGCCCGCTGCGGTCTCCGCAGTTCGGCGATACACCGGCTTGTCAGGGTATTGGCCCAGACAGGTAAGCCGTACAGGGCCATGGACCGCACAACTCCCGCGTAAAGCCTCCGGCATGAAGCCTTCGGCCCCGCGATGTTGGGCAGTAATCTGCCTAACGCGGCCGCCGTTCGCACCAGTTTAGGCGCCAAGCGCTTAAAATGGGCGTGAAAGTTCCAGCGACTGTCGAGGACCAATCCAAGGTACTTCATGGTTGACTCGACACGCTGGACTCCACCCACCTGGATTACCGATTACCTGCACCAAGTTGTTCAAGTTGTGAATGCGGACCTGAATCGTGTGCTGGATTGGAGTAAAACTTTTGGCCTTGAAGTTAATCCCACTAAAACGAAAGTTAAAGTTATTGGTAGCCCATGGCAAATATCTAGAATCGACTAGGATTCTATGCCTCCCATAATTTTTGATGAAGCCCAAATACCCTATAGCGAATCAGTGAAAAATTTGGGAATAATCATTGACAGCTCTCTTACCCGGGTAAAGCATATAGGCGAGGTTAGCAGGAGGATGTTTGCATCAGCAGGTGCAATCAGGAAACTACGCAATTTTCTACCTATTCCCACCAAAATAGCTCTTGTACAGGTCTTACTTCTACCGATACTAGACTATCACATATCACTCAGATACTCCTGAATACGCTAGAGAGACTCCAAAACTTCTATATTCGCATAATCTTTGGCCTACGCAAATACGATCATGTTTCTGAATTCCGCGCCCAATTAAACTGGCTCCCTATACGCCGCCGGCGAGATCTTCATATTCTCTCCTTACTTCACACCGTGTTGTTCAATCCCCAGATGCCTCTTTATCTCAAAGAGTTGTGGAAATTTCAGCAATCTGCCAGGAGTGACGTACGAATCTCCTTTTAACTTTCCCCCCACCCCACATTCCTCAAGTTATTACTCGAATTCCTTTACTATCCAATCCATACGCCTGTGGAATTCCTTGCCTTGCCTATCAAGCAATCTCAATCCCTTCCTATATTTAAATCCCGTGTCCAAGCGTATTTCCTCTTACTGTGACCTTCTGCTCCTCCTGGTTATTTTGGTGTCTACTGTGGTCCGACGTCCTTGCCATAATAAATCTTTGTATGTCTGTATGGTATATGTATGTTTATTCCTATTATGTATGCATTTTTTTTGTATTTACAGATATATACATTTATTATTATATGTATTTGTAGGTATATAGTCTTGATTGATTGAAGTATTAATATATTTATTTTTTTGTTGTTTTTCTCATAGATTTATTTTCACTCCACACAAAGCTCAAGCTTTAAAAAGTTCCTCTACCCAAAGGTTGCCTGGAAGAAATCGCTCTCTAGCGATAAGGCCGCCAAAATTGTACAAATTGCTTGTTTTATGTAATAGAACTGTTTTTATTCCTATTTTGTGCAATAAAGTATATCTATCCATCTATCGATTTAAAAACCTCAACCTCGACCTTTTCGGTTGGTAGGAATGAGGGTTACTCGGGAAAATAGCACAAGATTCCGCCGTGGCCTGTGCTAATTTAGTTTCCCCGACTCTTAAAATTATAGTGTTGCTTCCAATCGCATGGTTTCTCACATCTGTAAGCGTATTTTCCATAAGTGCGATGATAATGACAAATTGTTGCTTCTTGTTTACGCGATCTTGAACTTGACTTTGGCGCGTAATACATACTTGCGATAACTGCTGCGTCGGCTATGCTTGCGTTTCGTATCGTTTATCCGTTAGTACTTGTTTTAGCTGTGTCAGCACACCTTCTACCATTTGTTAATGGCCTTCGCTTGCGCTGTCGTCTATATATTGCTGAGACTTTGTTAACTGTTTGCGGTTTCCAAAATTGCTCAAAAGTAGCATGCTTTCGTGCTAGTAATGAGCATGTGTGACTGTTGCAGCAGCAGTGTGTGGATGTAGAGTTATACACACATCAACATGGTCTAGGGATATTTCAATTAAACCTAAATAACTAAAATTCTATTAACTTTTTGTTAAGACACCTTCACATTAAAATAAACCTTGTTTAATAGCCTATCTAATCTGATAAATAAACTTTTAGATAAAAGTTATATTTAAAATAAAACAACTATTTTTTTTATAAAAATTGTTGAAAACTTAAAATTAATAATCCGTGGATCTACTTAAGACTCTCCTGACACATTTGCAGTGGTTGTGCATACGCATAACAAGGGTGTCAATATCCTGTTGTGGAATACTGTCCCAAGTCCTGCTAAGATGCAAGAAAAGTTGGTTTTCATGCACAATATCTTCAGGGAAATTCCTAAGAGCTCTTCTCTGAAGCATATCTCAGGCATGCTCAATAGGATTTAAGTCAGGGGATTGTGCAGGCCAGTCTAAAGCTTGGATATCATGCTGTTGTAACCAACTTGTAACGATACGCGCCGTATGTGGACGGGCATTGTCGTGCATTAGCTGGAAATTTTGTCTTATTTGCTGTCTGTGGGGCAAGATTACAGGCTCTAGCACCTCATCTCGGTATTTTAGAGCAGTCATATTGCCTTGTATCCAAACAGGGTCCGTTCTACCGCCGAGACGAATTCCTGCCCAAACCATAATCGTGCCACCTTGATATGCATGAACTTGTTGTGGGTGCTGCAGTCGATTCCAACGTCCAGGTTCTCTCCAGACGCGTACTCTTCACGAATCAGGATGAGATCCAAACCTGGATTTATCAGGGAAGAGCACAAATGACCATTGAGAATGGTTCCAATTTTCGTGTGCAATTGCCCATTGTAATCTTCTTCCTCGATTGCCTCTCCTTAGCGCTGGTACCCGAAGTGGCCTACGAGCACGTAAGTTGACTTCTTGCAGTCGTCTTCTTGAAGGTTGACCGCTTACCAGCAAACCATACTCTCTCTGTAGCCTTTGAACCAATTGCATCGCCGTTACATTTGGTTGACTTCGTGCAGCGTTTACTATGAATCGGTCCTGTGCATGTGTTGTAATGCGTTGAGGTCCTCGGTGCCGTTCCACCACTTCTCCCGTGACACGATAACGTGACCAAAGCCTGGTTATAACGCTCTGACTGGTCCTCATGGCTTCAGAAACCGCAATTAGGGTAGCGCCAGCTTAAATCATGCTCACTGCTCTCAACATTTCGTTCCTGGTCAAGTGTCTACGTGGCATGATTAAATGAACACCGGAGATGCGTTTGACAAAGATTAATAGAAATTTATGGAGTTTTAATCAAGTTAAAAGTTCGTGAAGATTTACTTCTTTGGAAGAAATTCAATGAATGCCAATTTCATCATAAAACAAAACCTTTTTTAAACAAATTTGAACTTAAAAAAGGAACTCTATAATGTTTTTATAATCTGTCATTAATCGTTTTTTTGTAAGGCCGTCCTTTTTAAGTTATATAAAAAAGTTTTAGATATCCCTAGACCATGTTGTTGTGTGTACATAGCTATTAGTGATCTGTGGTTATACAATGGCCCCTGTAATCGCTATCGAATTTTGACAGCTTTGTCAGCCAATGACTTAGAGTCGGGTTGAGCTACATTTGATCGCACCGCATCGCACTTTACTATGCTTTTATCCTTTTTTATTTCTCAGAACTGTCATTTACTAGAGCGAGAAAGAGAACAAGCGCCGAGCGCCTTGTCTCGGTTCCGTGCGAGCCAATTAAAAAAAAAAAAAGGAGGATTATCATGATTCATGATATTCATGCTTTTATGATCATTCATTCTATAAGGGCCAGTTCCAAATCGCTTTCGCCGAGTAATTTTCACCCTTCGATTCTCACCCAAACGAGAAAAACCTTCGTCTGACAGCTGTCAGGTGAATTTCATCAGGCTCCAGACACCGGTAGAATTCGCACTTGTCAGTGATAAACGTCACCCGAATCCGTTCCGAAACAACTGGGAAACTGTCAGGTGACAGCTCGGTCATCATCGATTTCACTCGGGATCAATTTGGAACGAGTTCGAGTGATTTTCACTCTTCCGAGTGTAATTTCCACTCGATTTGGAACGCAGCCCTAGTCTGTGTGTACAACGTAAGTAAGTACCTACTCAGTACTTCCATGACGTTCTGTGACCATTCTAATGATGACAGCTGACTGTTCTTGATAATAATAATCTGTGCTGTTCTTGGACTGTTCGTTCATGACAACTTGTTTGTTCCCTAGTTAGTCTGTGTTCATGACAAATGACAGGTTCTGGTCTTTCATTTTGTTGTAGGTTTTGATTATATTTTCGCTATTTATAATAGATAGAGTCGCAAATATGCCTCAAATTGAGAGTTTTGTGTTCTTCGATATAGAGACAACCGGATTACCATGGCAGGAGAAAAACCGAACTAAAATCACTGAATTATGTTTCGTTGCTGCCCTAAGAAAAGATCTAATCAAAACAAATCGTGGAGAATCACCAACGGTTAGTAAACTGACCCTAGTGTTTAACCCGGCGAGGCCTATTCACCCCAGGGTTGTTAGCATGAATGGATTGTCTAATAATTTATTACAACACGCACCACTGTTTAGACAAAAAACCGAAACAATAATCTCATTCCTGCACGAGTTGCCAGAGCCAGTTTGTTTAGTAGCCCACAATGGTAATGTCTTCGATTTTAAAATATTGCTGACCGAATTTAATGATGCTAAATGTTTTCTGCCTGAAAACCTGTTGTGTGTGGACTCTTTAGTTGGATTCAGAAAGTTACTATCTGGAACGAAAAACACCACTAAGTCTGATGTAGTACAGATACATACAAAAGACAGTGAACCTAATGAAGAAGATCTGATTACTGATGATGAAGATGATTGGCCTGATTTAAATGTAAGCACAGAAGAGTGGAAAGATATTGACGACATTTGTGAGAGTCTGTCGGATATTTCCTGTGATGATTTTACAGAGACAAATGCAGTTTTAAATGAAAAAAAAATTAAGAAAAAAGGGAGCCGAAGTAAAGTTATTCAAAAGGTTTTTAATACGGGAAATAAACGAGGATGTAGTAATGGGTTTTCCTTGCTTGCTCTTTTTAGGAGATTGATGAATAAGGAGCCAGCTAATCACCATAGGGCAGAAGAAGATTGTCTAATGCTTATACAATGTGTCTCAGCAGTTGTGAATGATTTCATTCCTTGGGCAGATAGTGTATGTGTGAAGCTGTCAACTATCAAACCTCTCATTCGTCAGTAAATGTGTAATTTTTACAAAAATCATGGTAATCATAGAGCAAAAAAATAACATATTGTATAGTAGTTGTAAGTTTTTTTGAACTGATTGTTTTTTTATGACCTAAATGTAGATGTCATTTATATCCTAATATTTACAAAGTGTTATGTATAATAATTAGAAATTATTTATTTTATGTATACCTAGATGTAGTTTAAGAAATATAAAACATATTATATATCTCATCATTCAAATGACAAATGAAGAAACAATTGAGTGACTTTGTATGTTTTTATGAGAATAAAGCTACAGTTACACATGCTCATTTGTAGCGTGCTTATTAGCACGCTAATAAGCATGCTACAAACAAGCACGCTCATCTACTGACACACTTGCTTTTTATTAGCATGGTTTTTTTAAGCCTGCTACTAAATGACCGTGCTCTAAGCAAAGGATTGAACACACATGCTTTATAAGCACGGGTTCGATTCCAAATAGTGTTGTTGCGATAGCGATAGTTGACCTTGAAAATTAGTCGTACAATCGATAGGCCTATCGAAACTATCGACCCGTGATGATACTATCAATAATGAGAATAAAGCGATGCTATTGACCTTTTTCGATACTATCGATAGAATCGCGCCTTTATAGTCGATGCTATCTATACTATTTATAACTATCGACACCTATCGATACTATAGATAGTTCTTCTTTAGTAACTATCGAGGTATTTTCGATACTATCGACTGGAAATAAAACGAAACCTTGTAGGAGATTGCAATATTAGCGTAAAATGTTCGACTTTCGATAGGGAAAAACTATCGATACAATCGACACGTATCCTATCGATAGTTTTGATATTATCGAATTTATAGCATATAGCCTAAATTAAAAAGAAAGAAAGCCTATGTCACTAGGCCATATTACCATTTCATATAGCCAGTCAAGTTTATCTCCTAAGCTGAGCGTAGCGAGCGATTTCTTACATTTTCAGCCAGTCAGCAGTTACCTGTCAATAAAAATGCATCCTCTAGGCACGAAATTGTTCGCTACCCTCAGTTTAGGAAATTTACTTGACCGGCTATAAGAGATTGTAACACGGCCCCTGATAGTATAGCTTTCTAATGGTGAAGGAAATTTTTAAAATCGATCCAGTAGATTCGGAGCCCATTTAATACAAACAAACAAATCATTTCTCTTTATAATATATTGTGTATAGATAAAGCACAACCTAGCTATATAATTAAACCGAGACTGACATCTCTATACCAGTAGTGCGATTCTGTAAAATTCAAAACCCGATCTCACTCAGGTGATCGAACTCACTTTTGCTTATATACACACAATTTATATAAACTTGATATCAAAATCTCAATAAACGTGGTTTATTTTATGAACGCGTTCATCAGAAAGGTGACATTTCGTCGTTATCCAGTTTTACAAGATGCGAAATTTGAATCTCACGGCGGATTCACTGGGTGAGGTTCGAAATGAGTTTTTAGGAATAGCCCTACTGTTCTCAATGGATACTAGACTAGTAGCATGCTCAATAAGCAAACCTGTTCGCACGTGCTGAAAGCACGCCCCCTTCCACCCGCGCCGCAGGTATCATGCTCATAAATCGCACGGCTGTCGATTTTTGAGCATACTCGAAAGTAGCATGCTCATAACTAGCAAGGCTTCGACACACGTGCTATTATGTAGCACTTGCTCATTAGTAGCATGCTTTCGTGCCAGTAATGAGCATGTGTAACTGTAGCTTAAGGCCCGCATTCTGAAACGATGCTCAAGCGCGCTTTGAACTTTGATTACCTGATCTACTCTTGAGTTTAGAATCTGTGCTTGAGTACGTTGCATAATCTAAAACTGTACTACTTTCGCGGTTCGCCTTGAGATGATATCCCTGACAGTTCATAATTGTCAATTATAGTGCTGTAAAGAATGTAATTTAATCGAGTTTGCAAAGGAAATGGAATCGGATTTACCTATTTTTAAATAAATTCTTAATAAACGGGTTATGGCTCATAAGTTATAGAATAAAACGCGGTATCTCGAAAATATTAGCTAAAAAATAGCACACAAGGCAGACGCACTGGTACTGATGCGAATGACGTAATTACAAATTACAAAATGGTCGCTCCTATTTATCGATTTTTTGTCGATTCAGAAGTGTCAATCATGAACCATCCGTGGTGTCAATACACTATTGAATGGCGTTCCTTTTCACGCATCAGGCGCTGTAAAGATATATTAATTTGATTTCAAATACTTCATTTATTTACGGATAATAAACAAAAAAACACGCTCTCTCACAGACGTCTTTTCGTAATCATTTTCTATCATATAATTTTTCAGTTTATTTTCTAGTTAAATTACAGCAAATACCTAAAAACAGTTACAAGCTTCCGCAAAATCAATTTCGTTTATATTTACGACAATTCCAGCGCTTGTTTAAAAGTCCACAAATGCAATAAACATATGTCAACTATGACAACTGTCAAGCCATACAAATTTATAAGATATCAAAGAAGAAATGATTACAAGAGCAAAGGCGAGAGCGCACAATGTTAGCGCACGATCACCACCACCGCCCACTCCGTCGCCCAGCTCGTCGTCGGTGGAGGAGTTTGCTACTCCTCCTGACACCACACTACAGGGCAGGACTACAGAGGGAGGAATCAACCTGTCTGCATACCGTGACCGGATGCTACCTCTGTTTCAGGCCCTTGACCCAGCCGTGGCTGTTTCCGCCCAACGATTATCGGATCAAGTGCGGGCGATTCAGCGTCTTCAGATGTTGGATCAGTCTACGCTTGATCAGCTACGCCTGGAGGCGCTTTCAGTTCGCGTGACTTCTTCCTCGACGCGGGACCGGTCCGATACGCTGCTGCATCCGACCCCGGTTAGCGACTCGGTACCGGTAGCGCCCCGGATGGATCCAGATATCGATGGAGAAGCCAGTGCGAACGTAAGCGTAAGTAATCAGGCCAAAGAGCAGTTGAGGAGGGCTTTGGAGGACGCGATTTTGGTATATCGCTCCACACTAGTCTCTAGGCCGCGGTTACCGCGTTTGCTCACTAATAGACGCAACCTAGGGTTAATGGGGGCCCTAGACGCTTTACTAGCTCCGTTTATACGAACTAGTGAAGACTTAGTTGATACTCACTCGATTCTGTACTGCGGGGCCATTGCGGCATGCCGTGTTGCTCGTGTCAAGTTCCCGGACTCTGACCGTGCAGCGCGACCTAGCTGTCGCAAATGTACCCGCACGGCAAATGCGAATCGAGCATTAATGCGAACATGGGGTCAGTAACTATTGACCCCGAAGACGTTAGTTGTGCAATTCAGACGGCTCAGAACTGGAGAAGTCCTGGCCCGGATGGATTGCACAACTTCTGGATCATGTGGTTTCGATGTTCGCATCCATGCTTGGCAGTGCAGTTCCAGGAATCCCTCGAGGTTGGTTCTCTCCCTAGTTTTCTAACTACTGGTGTCACTTTCCTTTCACACAAGTCAGGAAGTACCTCGGAAGCAAAAAACTATAGACCCATCACGTGCTTACCTACCATCTACATTGTAGATTCTACAAGCTCCTACGTCCATTCTAGCAAAAAAAAATAACTCCCATATCGTTGCGAACAATGTTTTGGCCCCTGCTCAGAATGGATGTAGGGTTGGGTCCCGAGGTACTAAAGAACTCCTCCTCATAGACACGACTATTTGCCAACAAGTCCTGCGGAATCGGAAAGCTCTTTCAACTGCCTGGATTGACTACAAGAAGGCCTATGATTCGGTGCCCCATTCATGGCTCAGGAGGATCTTAGAGCTGTATAAAATTGATACAACTTTGAGATCTTTCTTGAGCCCGTGCATGGGGCAGTGGATCACAGTCCTTCGTCAACCAGGTGGTGGAGATGGCTCCCCTGGTCCGCAGGACTTCATAAGGATAGAGCGAGATATTTTCCAGGGCGATAGTTTGAGTCCTTTGTGGTTTTGGTTAGCTCTGAAGCCTCTTAGTACCTTACAAAAGGATTCAAAGCTGGGCTATCGACTTTGCAGGGGGTGAGTTCATCTCTCATTTGCTGTTCATGAATGACCTGAAGCTGTTTGCACCAAACCCCCATGTCTTGATGGAATTGTTAAAAATCACCGAGATTTTTAGCAACGACATCTAGATGGAGTTTGTCGATAAGTGTGCGGTCATGCATGTACAGGATGGGAGGGTTGTAGATTCACCGAGTTTACAGCTCTCTGAGACGATGACACTCAGATCCCTCTCTGAAGCCGAAACCTACAAATATCTTGGTATGTCAGAGTCATTGGGTATATCAGTAGACGTCAAGCAATCGGTGAGGGAGCGCTTCTTTAGTCGCCTTACAAAGGTACTCAAGAGTTCTTTGTCAGGTGGCGATAAGGTGCGCGCCTTCAACGGTTGGGTGATGCCTTTATTGATATACTCCTTTGGCATACTAAGATGGACTCAAACCGAGCTGGACGCCCTGGATGTACGGGTTCGAAAATTGCTCACAACATTTCGCATTTTACACCCACGCTCGTCTGTCATGAGACTGTATATCTCGCGGAAGGGTGGGGGGTCGTGGCTTTTGAAATGCCAAGAACCTTCATAACCGTGAGGTGTGCAGCCTTAGGAGGTTTTTCCTCAGCAACGAGTGTGAGATACACCGCGATGTTGTGGCAGTTGATAAGGGCCTCACGCCGCTATCCTTGGTGAATGAGAACTGGCGTCAACCCCCGGTGCTCACCACCGACGACCGCAAGGAAATATGGAAGAGCAAGGAGCTGCATGGGAGGTTCTATCAGGCCATAACAGGGCCTGATGTGGATCTCTTAGCGTCGGTGAACTGGCTACGCTTTGGGGACCTGTTTGGGGAAACCGAGGGTTTTGTCTGTGCGATTGCTGACGAAGTCATCAAAGTGAATAACTACCGGAAATACATCATGAAGGACGGTACGGTCGACATTTGTCGGGCATGCCGCCGTCCTGGCGAGTCTATCCGCCATGTTATTTCCGGTTGTTCTCACCTTGCTAACGGCGAGTACTTGCAAAGGCACAACCTAGTAGCCAGGATCATCCACCAGCAACTTGCTGAGTTGGAGGTGCCGTACTATAAGTACGCACAGGTGCCAGTTCTTGAAAATGGTCGTGCGTTGCTTTATTGGGATCGCTCTACCATCACGGACAGGACTATTGTAGCCAATAAGCCTGATATCGTGATGGTGGACCGATCCCAACGCCGGGCAGTGACGGTAACCTCGTGAAGGCCGAGAAGGACAAGCTCAGCAAGTACCTTGACTTGGCTCACGAGGTGACCGCCATGTGGGATGTAGATTCGACGACCATTGTCCCGATTGTGGTTTCGGCAAACGGCTTAATAGCAAAGAGCCTCGACCAACACCTCGAGAGGCTCTCGCTTAGCGGCTGGATCAAGGGTCAGATACAGAAGGCGGTACTTTTGGACACGGCACGTATTGTCAGGAGGTTCCTCTCTCTGCAGCCCTAACCACCGGTAGTTTAGGCTTTGCCTGCCCCGCTGCCGGCGGCACCCTAGGTTAAGGTTTTTATAGTATTTTTATAAATAACTGTTTTTATAACTTTTAGCTTAAGTTTTATAATTGTAATTATTCCTATTTTTATAATTATAATCCATAACTTGTTTTAAGTATTATAAATCTGTGTTTTGTAGGGATACTGTACAAATTTTAGATCTAAGATATACGTTTAATAAAGAGAATAACAATAATTTACTTGATAAGATTCGAAAGAACAATAGTTTTTTAATAGTTTATAACATTTTCCTTTGCCATTTTCTTTTTATTTAGTTTGAAAAAGTATGCGTGACACGGAACAATAAGAACTGTCAGGCATATCATCTTACAGTGAAAATAGTATTGGTAACGCCAGATAGGCTAATTACCTACTTTATAATTTTGCGCGCTTTGATGCGCAGTTTATTCTATTCCTAAATTAAATTGTGTGGATAGGTTGGCAGTCAGTTTATCGCACCTACACCTGTTCATTTCCCTCCTGCACGCCTACGTATCATCTATCGCGCGCGCTGTGATTGGCTTGTTCGAACGCGCCGACCGGCCATGTTTTTCTCAAAACCGAAAAAAAAGGGAACTAACCCAGCGAGCCTTCGCGCAAGTGCTCGCTATTACCGAAATTTTGGAAAAAGGGCTAAAAATCTCAAGCCTTGTACCTCTCGATACGTCGCGAGTGTAATTTGGGAAAAAGACACTGTGGTGGCCATCTTTTAGACAATTCAAGAAGTCTGTAGTGTTTTGTTAGTGATGTGAGGCGACCGTTACTCATCTGAACAGCGCTGGTGCACTCCTGGACCCTGGAACGGCACCCTGTCCCTGGTGACAAATACCAGGCCACCGGAGGACCCATCAAGGTAGGCGTGCGTGCTTGCTTTCCTTCCCACTGACTGCCATCTTGTTGTCTATCATACCGAACCCCATAACCTTACACAGTCCACTTACTCTCAGGTGGCTTCCTTCAGTCTTTGCCCTAGGTCGCATAGAAACCTTCGTTTCTCCGTACCCATCATCAGGTAATCAAACTAACGGGGTCAGGCTTTGGAGGACCAAAGCCTGACCCCGTTTACCCATTATGGTCCTTCGAGCCGGATACAATACGTAACTACACTAATTTCTGACCTTAATTCAGTCATCATGAATTAAATACCGCATCTCATACATAAGCTAAATTCGTTTAGTTATTACTTAGGATACCTAGGTGTCCTACTGGTTATTATTCCGCTTCCGCCCATAAAGGTGTTGCCTAAGCTTAATTATAATTGTATAACCGCCCCAGCCAGTTTAGGTTATAATCTATAAGCGAAGAAATCCTATTCTTAGGATTATTTAGATAACTATAAGAAACGTTGCATTTGTATTGCATTCGTGCTTTAAAATACCTAGTTCTTTATTAGTTTAAAAACAAGTAATTAATAATATAAAACAGTTAAACTAAATACTTATTATTTCGTACTCGTCTTATTATACGAGCGTCGTAGGTAGACTTAACCGCATAGCAACGCGTAGGTACTCGCGACGCGACGTAATGTTCTTTTTGAATTCATGCAAAAAGTGTATTAAAATGCTCCTAAAGCGTACACGAGCGAATTGCTAAGAGAAACATTTCTCGGTTCTGTCGCGACTATCGAGGAAGTTCGCACAGAATTTAAGAGTTTAGTCGATGAGTATAATCGAACGTTGCTTCGAAACAAAGAAGACGCGAAACCTAATTACCAACCGATTATTGCTTTCGAGGAGCTTTTCTGCCTAATAAAACGCGTGATTCACCACGTAACGTATAAATCAAAGCCTCAAGTACCTAACGCTCAAAGTTACGTGCTGCTTTTTCGTAGGACGGCATGTGCGAGTGGCTTCATCTCAGGTATTTCACCAACAGCCTCGCGATCGAGCTCTTTCAGAGGCCATTCTGAAGGATCGTTCTGGACCTATGGCGGTCCCCTGTACCAAAGGGAATGGCTTATAAGCTTTGCGGGCGACAATCCACGCGATAAGCAGTCAGCTGGGTTCTCCACTCCAGCAATGTGGTGGAAGACATTGGCAGGACAGGGACAATCAGGCCTAGTTTGACTTAATGCTTCAAGTTGTCACTCGGGCACGTCTCTGAAATAAAATGTTTTTTATCAGTAGATATCAGAATAATCAAGACAGAAACCTTCATGCGCATTTAACCAGATTCACAATTCGAGTCACAGAATAGATAATAGTACATGTGCAAGGCAACTTTGGTCCCACGCATCTCATTAGGTATGCTTGTGCTACGAGTATAACGTTACGGCTAAAGGTAGGTGTGAACATAAACTTTAGATTAGACGGCTAAAGTTAGTTTCTAATGTTAGTTTCTTCTATCTTTAGCCGGCAAAATTTAAGTGTAACCGCCAGCAAGTGTGATGTAGAACCAAGTAATTTTCATAATTAACTTGTACTACTGGCTGTGGTGTGGGTATATTTGAAATCACATATCACACTTCACATGGCACACGAGTTGGACTCGCACATGAAGAGTTAATTCAAATATTCTAATAATATTAAGAAAAATAAACAACAAAAATATAAGTATAAAATATAACCCACACACAACACTCTTCAAGAGACTTTTGTTTTGAAAGAGTAACACTCTGTCCAGTACTTACTCATCATTGATTGTTTCTATCTCCTGTAAAGGTTTCTTGGATCGGTTCACAATCTGTTGAAACATGTACCTATTTGTATTTTATACCAACCATTGTACACAGTTTGAGACAATAAACGATTATCTTATCTTATCTTATCTAATCAAATCTGCCGGTATCCTAGAAAAAAAAAGAGAAATATAAGAGACAGCTTTACAAGTACATACATTAACACAAATAACACTTTTCAAGAGACTTTCACTAAAAAAAAGGAACACTGTTTTATACTTACTCATCATTGATTGTTTCGAACTCCTGTAAAGGGGTTTTAGATCGGTTCAGTATTAAATCTGCCGGTATTCTGCAATAGATGAAGATTTATCAAACAAAACTTTTTGTTACCTACCGTACTTTGGGATACAGAACCGCACGCAGTACGTGTCTATAAATTTATAACTCTATGCATTGTATTTTTCACCTTTGACAATCTCTATAATTATATCATCTTCACGGGGCTTTGCCGTTTGACATTTTACATACTTAGGGCGGCACTGATTTCGGGCTCTGTTATCTCCGGTACTCAATACTCAATACTCAATTCTTTACTGCATTTCACAGTATAGTACAAGATCTTAAAATATATTTAAATAGTGCACCATGAACCCTGTCGTATGGTACATCTTCAGATTCAACATTCGTTACTTTTCGGATCGCTACATTTGATGGTTTAGGACTCCTTGAACTATAAAGTTGCTGATAGTACATACTCTTCTAGGACCTCTAGCAACTTGTTCTGTTTAGTAACTAGGATTCCATATCTGTCACAAAGCTTTGTGATTTGGTGAGTACCGGGTTTTATAGCCTTCTTAAATACTTTTGGGCTTTTATGCTTCTTGATGATATTTTGCACGGTTCTAATAAAAACGGGTTTTTACAACGAAACATAACTACGGTAAATTGTTTTACCTAAAAGTAAAGTGTAAAGTTTAAAATGTTATTTTGCACGGTGTTTTCGCGGTACGCATCAATATCTCTCTCGACGTCTTGTCGTGTCTCCTTACGAACTATTTTGAACTCGGCAGTATTGCTTTTCCCTTGGTTGACTAGGGTCCTTTTTTTTCTAGTAATGCCTTTGTATCTCCCTGAAGTTTTTGTGCTCGACCGGAGATGTTCTTCGATGCAACCACTTTAGCTGCCTCACACAGTGCCTTGCTAAAATGTTCTAGAAGTTCATTCATATTAGATGTATTAGTGCTGTTGGAAATTAACAGATTTTTTACTTCTTGATTATTAGGCATTCAGGGTTTACTCTAAGCTTTTTCTTTCTAATTGCCGTGTACCTTTCTAGTTTTGTATTGATCACAATGATTGCACGTATGAGACGATGGTCGCCAGTGATTATTGTGTACGTAGTTTTGTTATCCCCTAGACAAGAACATTCTCATTCATTCTTAATAGACTTCTTCGACTTCTGCATCAGTGGCTGTGCTGGTGGGCGCATATACCTGGACAACTTTTCACCTGGACAAAAATGATCTGAGTGACGATTTTTCAGAAATAAGTCCACAAGATTGTGTACTTCACAAAACGATATAAATAGCTTCTTACGTTTTTTAAATTGTTTATGATTTCTACTTATCTCTATTTGTATCTATTCATCAATAACATTTCAAAGTATAAATAATATCCCTGGACATTATATTCCACACAGCGCCATCTAGCCCCAAAGTAAGCTAATTAAAGCTTGTGTTATGGGATACTAGACAACGGATAAACATACTTAAATACATTTTCTTTTGTAAATACATACTTATTATACATAGGAGACACCCAGACCAGTACAAACAGACATGTTCATGCACACAAATGTTTGTACTGTGCGGGGATCGAACCCGCGACCTCTGGTGTAGTAGCCAACTTCTTAACCATTACACCAAGTCGGTCGTCAAAAGTATTGATCGAAATAAATAAAAACAATGTAGGTATTAAAAGTACTTGACGAAGCTTATAAATAAGATGGGCATATCCGCTTCCCGTAGTCTTTTACCATTTTAGTACTAATGAAAAATTAACTACCAGCTAAAATATATGTAATATAACCCAATTAAATAAGTTGGCAAACTGGATATTGATCGAGGCTGCTACAGTAGCAGCCAGCCCATCGACACTGCATACAAATAAACTTTTATATGGAATTAAGAACGTACTTTGTACCAACATTACGATCTAAAATAACTCGTTAAAACTCTTACCCATTTAAAATGTGTACTTTCGCGTATGGGTACTAAGTGTCTAAACTACTATTTAATTTAAGCGCGTTAAATTTTTGTTATTGCTGGTTTACCTGTTTGATCGGTTTTTTTTTTGTTTTCCTTGGGCATTGTATTTGTGCTAGTAGGAGGCAGATCTTCAAGGAAATGTGAAGTTTGTAATATCAGGCGTGTCAGAAGAAGATATTTCGACATATTCCTAGCCAGATTCCCACTTGACCCGGCCAGGTAAACTTTATGTTTCCTGAATTTCGAATATGCATTAATTACTTTAAAATTTAATTGACGAACTAATAGCAGATTCCACGTATATTCTGTAAATTTTGAGCTATTTTCAATATAAAAATCATAAAAACAAGTAGGGTCACCGGGTAAACGGTGGGTCAGTTGGGTACAGTGGGTCAGGCACGTATTGACGAAACCGCTATAGGTACCGCCGCCGCTTGTCCGCTCAAGGGAGCTCCCCCGCACGCGATACACTCTCGCCCAGTTCCCGTGCCGCTGCGTTCATCGTAAGACGTTTGGCGCTTGATTTTGCTGAGACACCACTAAAAGTTTTTAAAATATGAGTTGGTATTTTGTTTATAATTCCTAACTTATTATAGATATCGATAAAATTGTACTATCGCACCAATGCCTTATTAGTATGCTATAGTATAGCACAATTAAAATTAACTAGCTCTTCGTTCTTAACATGTTATTTCTTGTTTGTATTAAAAATGGTCCTATGGTCAAGAGTGGGTCTGATTCACTGTGTACATAGTGGGTCGCGAATCACTGTGTACTTTTTGATAAGGCGATGTGCATGGTTCTGCTAATAAATGATAACTTGTTTATTGTTATTGTTTGGTTAAACCATAATAAAAGGATAGAAGTAAGCCAAGTCGGGCCCCTACCGTGCGATAGTTTCCCAAACACGTAGGGCTCTTGCATGTTGTTTATACAATCGTCAAAAATGCAGCGTTAATATAATTTCCTTTATCAAAATTAAACTTGCTGAATCCAGGTAAATCATAAAACACACTATTTTTTTGTTTATTTTTCTCGTTACACACTGAATTGCTTAGATTGCTATAGCCTGCCAGCTTATTCCGATTTGTTAAATGCCCACACGTAACATAACTGCCCTTTTTAGTTATTTCACTGCTCAATATTTATGCAATGATCCCTTTCAATTTATTTATGACCAATTTTTAACATACCAAAACTACTACCTATATACAACTGCTAAGTTTAATCATAGCCTTTAGTTTAGTTCAAAAAAAATGTTAAACCCTAATTTTAATGGTAGGGGGCGTAGTGAGTAGTGATCTGACCTACAAATCGTATCCGATTACACATAATGTAATGTGAAGAAATCATAGGAAAATAAAAGACAATTCTGGATTTGATGAGTTCTTAATAAGACATCCATATTCAATCACTGAAATATTTACGCATACTATTTGTAGCAATTTTTGAGCTTGAATATAGGACGTACTTGTACAGGCACACTAAATAAAAATTTACGCACGGCGCAGCCACGACTGTCGCCCCACGAGCTACCCTAGACTTTGTTAGTGTGTGCGTGCGACGCGCGTAGGTACGGACATAGAACAGGCGCACTCGCATACAAAAACCGCGCTCGAAGCGTCTTATATAAACAACGACAATCAACTAATACGTCCAACTTAAACTATGTAGAATTGTTAAAATTGTAATACGTGATAATCCATATATTCGCAATTTCATATTATTTTTAATGTTTTATGAGAAGTGCAGAGCCTTAACAAAAAAATAATAATTTCATGCTAGTGAAAACTAAATAAAATAATAACTGTACAAGTTTTAAGATTCAAGGTGCCTAAAGCATAATGCCGATTTAGTTTTTTTATTAAATATATAATTTACTAGTCAAACCCCTAGACCCATTGTGTACCAGGGGGTGATTCATTGTTCACCACCCGGTGTACACAGTGAGTCAATTCTGCCTTTTTAAAAAAACCCTGATTACTCTACTGTCCCCTATTGGAGAATAATGATTTAGGCATATTCTGAAAGTTAATGAAATACACAATCCATCAAACTTAATTTCAAGCCAATCTGAATAGTAGGTTGAGAGCTGTGAGTGTTCAAAAAAAAGTGACCCACCGTTTACCCGGTGACCCTAGTGATGCGCACGACTTATCGATACACTATTATTTGTTGAAGATGTCGTTTATGGGTAAAGTTAACTGGAAATGAGGACTTGGCGTATTTACCTATACAACGACTCAATGAAAATAACTTCATTTGTGGAAAACATTTTGCACGCAGTGCCTTTAGTAAAAATGGAAATAGATTGAAAAGGAATGCCATACCAACTTTACTTCTTAATACGCCACTAACTGATGAAATTCTGTTGTCATTTACTATTTCTGTTCCAATGATTGAAGAAACTAGAAAAGGTATTTATTATGATTTATGCATTTTTTCTACCAAATATCTGGAATAGAGCATTATTCGAATTGATTTTATGTTTTAATTGATTGTTTTTATTTCTGGTGAGGCTTAGGGAAATCTTCCTACTCAGATGGTTAAATGAACTGGATTCAAACTTGCATTAGAATAAACATCAGAGTGAGGTCATCTCGACGGGCAATTTATCAAAAAAATACTTATTACAGTATTGCGAATTTGAAACAGGTTCACATTGCTATCAGGATAGAAGAAACGAAAAATTGTTGGTAATTCCTAAAAAAAAAACATCCCACTGAAAGATATTTGAATACACTATCCGTCACGAACTGCCAAACTTGCCAAGTGCTACCAATCATACGATATTGTCAATTCAACGATTTATCGATACCAATTATAAATTTCAATTGTGCTTTATTAATTTTAAATAATTAATCAATAACAAACATAATCTAATGATAATTTGTAAATATTCCTTAAAATTACAAAAAATTATCGTGATTCTTACACCACCTACTTAACTATCGATCGTTTTTAATTATAAAAATTAGATTTTAGTTGAAAATGATCCTATATGTTCAAAACGTCTGTATTACGAGTATGCTAAACATGAATCACAAGACTCGTGTACGGTAGAGGCAAAAATTGATAAGGCACCAGATTGTGTCCCATCTACATCAAGAGAGAATATCTGCGCGAAATCGGAGAATATACCACAAGGTTAATTTGGCTGTTTTTGTTGCTTTAAAAATGAAAATATGATAATTAGTATCGTTATCAAAATATTCCCATTGTTCGAATCAGTTTTATGTTTTGATTGATTGTTTTTATTTCAGACATCTCTGGAGAAGTTCTAAAGACCTTTCTAGTAGAAAACTAAAACAAGCGGGTAATTCCCTAACAAGGAAACTATTATTAATATTACATAATAACTCTAAATAGAATATCTATCATTAGAATAAAAGAAATTCTGCAGATAAAATCTATTATTAGAATAATAGATATTCTACCATCGATCGTTTTTAATTATAATGATTTGGTTTTTGTTGAAAATGATTCTCAATGTTCAAAACGTCTGCATTATGCTGAACATGTTCAGTAGTATGCTGTATATCATGACATACAAAAGTTGTGTATCATAATAAGAGAACCTGGTTGTGCCCCATCAACACCAAAAGCGCAAGTTACCAAGAGATCTGACAACTTAATGCCAGGTTGGTTGGGCTGTTTTCTCTTCGTAATATTTAATTAATTTAAAATGTATTTATTTACAGCTATCGTTACTTGTTTGCCTTCCATACAATAAGGAGGAAACTTCTTCTCTTGGAACATTACCTCTCGGTGATCCACCATAGAGTTGATAGTCCGTACGTGGTGGAGAGTGTTAGTGTATGCCTGTCGGTACCCTCGCGAATCCCGCGAGATGGTGATGGGCTTATTGCGCCAAGCCAGCGGCCGCGCTTGCTGCAGAGGACCGTCACGCGCACTGTACAAGCCTCGAACGCACCTACAGCGCGCGCGCTGAGCCTCATAAGGGGCATGCTCGCTGAACACGATTCCATCGATTTGTTTGCTGATGGGCTGGCCTTCGATCAACAATAACACTAGATTAAGCCTCAGGAAGAAAAACACAGGCCAAAAATGGGCACCGACTGATTGTGCTATCTTTTGTCTCGTTCATAGTGTGAATGAGACAAAAGATAAGAAAAAGATTTTCAGATTTAATAATTTCAACCTAATTTAGGCCTTCTACGTAAGAAATAAAAAGCAGTTTCTTTGTTAGTTTTCTTTCAATTCAACCTCAATGAAGAAAAAAATAAGTGACATAAAATTTGACAATAATTCAATTGGAATTTTTGACACTGTTGACTTTACTACCCCGAACAGGGTTTAATGGAGTCACACTTTGTATTTTTTATCACTCTATAACTAATTACAATTTAATGTATTAAAAAAAAACCAGTATCTAGGTACCTAATATGTAAAGTACTTACTAATTTTTTGTAACCACTTTGTCAACCACATAATTGCAATAAAACTTCGACTTTGACTGACTACATTACAGACCGTAACGCGTAAAACTAAATTTTTAATGGGTGTTTTGAGAAAACTTTACTAAGAAGCAGAAATTAGTAATCGATAGTTTACACTAAGTTATGTTAAGTTATTTTAATGTTTTTTGCAAATTACTATCAAAATTAATTAAATACTTACTAATTTAATTAAACAAATAAAAACAGTAAAACTATACCAATACCAAACGTTGGCGCAGTCAAAAGTGAACTAAATAGAAATAACTTCCTACTTTTGAAGTGGGACGTTATTTAAGCAGAAGGGTTATAGCTGCTTGCTTGCATTGTGTAGTATCGTTTGGACTCTTACTACCTACCCCTACCTACTATTATATTCGACCAATGAGAGGACAGTCAAGTGTAGTGAGTGGGTGAGTATGTGTGCGTGTGTGGCACAGGCTCAACTCAACTGCACAAAATAGAGAGTTTACAGAAGGACCGCTCTCGCCTTTTTCTATCAACTTGCCTGAGTGCCGAGTGCAAGTTGCAGTGAGAGAAGTGAATGACTTCACCATCGCGTTTTGCGAGCACATAAATGTCAAATAGTATGGAATTGAGTCAGCGCTGACTCGATGCCATACAACTTCAAGTTATTTTTCTCGCAAAACGCGATGGTGAAGTCATTCACTCCCCTCACTGCAACTCGCACTCGGCACTCTTATTCGCCTAGGGTTGCTACTCGCTACTATATTCGCCAGATAAGCGCAATTTGACAGATACCGCCTGAAATAAAATACATCGAGTGAAAAATTGCACCTAGTTCGACAAAAATAAAAATGTACAAAAGGGGTCCAGTTAGATTAAAAGGAGTTAAGATGGGTGAATACGTAAAAAAGTATTATATTACTTATAAGAAGTCATTTAATTAAAGGGGTGCAACCTGCTAGCCTAATGGCCTTGATCATACAGTCATACTTACCTACCTAGTAGGCTGTACATGACACCATGAGCCGGCGCGAATGCAGCAGCCGCGCGTGCCAATAGAAGAATACGCCAAAAATACTGGTGTTTTACCAATGCATGATAAGATAAGTTACGGAAAAAGTAAAAGCCCATTTGTACTGGATTTGAATGTGTTACGAAATATAATGGTTTACCTACCTATTACTTATTAAACTCGAACATACATAGTACTACTAACTTGCAAACGTTATCTGAGTTTCACTTACCTTTCGACATCATTTGGTAACTTAAAAAACGTATGATCAAATTTTCGTGTGCTGTTCATACAGCCAAATACACTGCAACTGAAATATCTGCGTGAAACCATTTTTGACCATTGAACATATACTTAATGTAAGTATCTGACGAAATCCAAATAATATCTCAATGTTTTTGATAGTGCGACTCTGTGAGTGCGACTGACCGCGACGCTGAAACCCACTGACTTCGCCTGTAAACTCACGTCTCTGTGTGCGTGTGTCAAAAATGGCGTGTACCTACTATAAGCGGGCTATCTGTCAGAGCACCGTGCATGTCTAATTTGTGTCAACTGTGAACTGAATTCTGAGCCCTCATTTCTTATGGTTTAGGCATGGAAGTAATAAGTACTTACGTACAACTGGAATGTGCAATGCTACTAAAAAACTGTCCTAGTGAGACAGTAGGTACGGGGTCAGCTTATCTCACTCTATTAGGGTGACCATAATGTATGAAAAGAAAAAATATTTTTCTTGTTTTATTATTAGTTAAATTAAACTAACTTATAAATGCGATGGAGCGACCAAATTCGCATCACGCTTGAAACCACCTTGCACGATGCCCTTCCCTCTGCTTCGGACAGAATCAGATGGCGGCAAATAATTCGCGACAAGATAGGTACTCCATAAGGATGATCACGACCCTCAGCATTGAGAACGACGCGAGAAGGAGGATAAATGCGGAAGCGTTTTTTAGTTTTGATGAAAAGTGATTCAGGGATAGCTGGCCCTAAGTTTGAACCTAGGCAATGATATAAAAAAAATCGATGGCATTGGAATATTCACCTACAAACACGAATGTATAAAATAATAGACTAGAAAAAAATAGCAAAATGATTATGTTCGCGGTTTCACTCGCGTAAGATTCCTTATTAGGATCTACTGGGGATGCCAGAAAGTAGGTGGCGGTAAATAAAGAAGATAAATAATTCATATTATAATACTTTGTTTTATTAATACGCCGATCTTCGATCACTCACTTTGTCTCAAAAAGTCGCCACAGATGCAGTTATTAGTTGCGTCGCTAATTTGACATTCATTTTTTTACCAAAAAAATTAATGTGAGCGTTACAAATCTTGTTCCCCAGTCGTTTTCTTGCAAATTGTGTAATTGGGTATGGGAACAAAAATCAAGCATGTCCTAAAAAAAGCATTTTGAGGTATTTGTATTTTATACTTATTTAAATATTTAATATTTTTAAAAGCAAGGGATCGAGGATATTTTTAATTAAATACGTTGGCAAAGTGGGGTCAAATGAATGACCCCACTTTGCCAACGTCCGCAAAGAGTATATTATGGTTCTTACTGGACTCTTGACGGTAATCAAATTGACATCTCACAATTAAAGCCTATTGGGTCGTATAAACGTCCTTTCACGTGATTAGTTTATAATCTATCCATCAACCAATCAAATGACGCGATCTGTATCATACGTAAGACTTTTAGCTAGGTGATTCTACTGCATGGTATCAATGGGGTTTCCAGATAGCAGATATAAAATTCCCCGAGGTGAAATATATTTTTCCACAAAGTTATTTTTAATAATACGTACATTAATTTACGCCCATTGCCCAGACGGGTAGGTAGAACTTAAAATAGCCATTCGCTATAATCCCAACCCTTTCAGGTAGGGCTTGGTTTCAGAACTTGGCAAAATGAATTGTATCTGAAGTCTACTTCTCACATTCTCGTAAGATTGTACATGATGAACAGCGAGCTCTGTTTCAGTCGTAAGTGCAGTAAATCAATAATTTTCTCCTCGTAATTTATATGGTTTTTTTTTATATTTGGTTTACAAAACTGGATTTACAATTTTTGCCATCCGTAAAACGTTTAACTAAAATAGATACACGTAATTGTAATTCCTTCTAGATGTAAACACAGCATGCATTTTTAAAAAAATAACACTGCGATTAATCAAAAGAATAAAGGAAAAGAAAAAACTATGTCCTTAACAATTAAAAAGACAGGATAAACAATTTCTTAAAAGACAATGATCAAACAGCCGTTTGCTGTTTACATAACAATGATTTCAAATTACATTTAATTGAGGCATTAGAACCAGAAAACAAGTCAATATTAGCGCGGACAGTGTTACAACTAGCTGCCATGCGATAGAGTGGTGAATGCTGTCCAAGGTTTGTCTTGCACCCAGGCAAGGAGAAAGTCTTTCTGTTGTTTAGGCGGCTGCTCATACGTGGCACACAAAAAGAAAATCTTTCAAGGATATTCGATGAATCCATCAGACCGTGCAGCAACTTAAAGGCGAAAACAATATCCAACACTTTTCTACGGGTATGAAGTGGTTCCATTTTGTAATGTGAGAGACGCTCATTATAGGAATTCAGAGCTCGGCATTTGTTGTCGGAGAAAGCCAGATGGTACAAAAAGCGTTTTTGGACACATTCAATTCTATCGGAGTGTACTTGATATGAGGGATTCCAAATAACACTGCAGTACTCCAGAATGCTGCGAATCATGGTGTTGTATATTTTTACATTCAAATAAGGTTATTTATTTATTTATTTATTTATTTAGAATAGGTACACAGACAGATTACCATCGTTACATGGCTTTATATAATATTTTGTACACGATAGGCTAGACAATAATCCAAAAAGTGTGTACACAGCATGATTAATTGTTATTTCCTAAGGACGGTTTTAAAATACAGCTAAAAGATAATAATAAAAAGTAAAAAGGTAAAAACGAAAAGTGAAAAGGAAAAAGTTGAATAGTTACGAAAGAAGTGAGGAGAATTCCTGGCCACTAAGAAAGTCAGATATGACCTTTTTATACTTTGTGAACCTGTGGTTAAATATGTCTACGTCAATATCTTTGCTACTGCGAACCAGCTCATTATAAGTGCGGCACATTCTAACCAGAGGGCTATAAAACGACGTGTTATTCTTATATACTTGTATTGCGAAGGTATTTGGACAACGCGACCGGTGCCGGATGTTAATTTTCAATTCCGAAAGTAAATTTGGTGCATCGATGGATGCATGAAGTAGTTTGTGCAGATACAGAAGGTCGTATCTTCTTCGTCGCGTCGCCAGGGAAATCACGCCAAACTTCGACAGCCTATGACCGTAGTTTCTGAGGGATCGTCCTAAGTTATGTTTAAAAGAAAGGTACTTCAAGCACTTTCTCCGAACTCTTTCCAGGCTATCGACGTGTACTTTATAGTAAGGAGACCAAACCGGACTGCAGTATTCTAGGACACCTCTCACCAGGCTAACGAAGAGACACAGAGTGCTTTGTGGGTTTTTGAAATCTTTTGTTGTCCTCAATATGAATCCAAGCAGGCGTCGACTTCTTTTAACAACGTGCTCATAATGGGGACGGAAAGACAGCTGTTCGTCGAAAATGACACCCAGGTCTTTTACAATGTGTTTTCTCGTCAGTAGGTTATTGTCTATATAGTACGATTGTACGTTTTTATTTTTCCTTCTGGTAAAAGAGATAACACAACACTTATCAACGTTGAGTTTCATATTATTCGAAGCACACCATTCCGAAATGACGTTGACATCACCCTGAAGTGCTTTCGTGTTTTCAATATCTGTGAATATCTTCAGGTCATCGGCGTACAAGAGCGACGGGCATGTTAAGTGATAAGTTAAATCATTAATAAAAACAACAAATAGGAGCGGTCCAAGATGTGACCCCTGGGGAACCCCTGATGGAACAGATATGGGAGAAGAGGTATAACCCTTGACCGTAACAAGTTGCGATCGATTGCTTAAATACGACTCCAGCCATCTCAGTAGACAACCGTGAATCCCATAATGTGCAAGTTTGAGACACAACAAGGAGTGGTCAACCTTGTCAAAGGCTTTACTGAAATCCAGATATACAGCATCAACTTGGCTCCCGGAAGCAAAAGCCTTACAGAGATAGGTTTTATACTCCAGCAAATTACTGAGCGTCGACCTTTTTTTAATAAATCCATGCTGCTTGTCGGATATAAATTTAGTAAAGTGGTTATAAAGATGACTATATACCAGTGACTCGAAGATTTTTGCCAAGCAGGAGAGTATACTAATTGGCCGATAATTCGTGCATGAGTTCTTGGCTCCAGCTTTAAAGATGGGTATAATATAAGCACTCTTCCACTGACTGGGAAAGATTCCGGATGCTATAGATTGATTAAATATTATAGCTAGCGGAGAAGACAGTTCCCAATTGCCTAAACAGTTTCATCTGACGGTTAACAAAGCCAGTTAGACGTGATGTTTGAGATATTATGTGATCTATGTGGTGGCGAAAACTAACTGATCTATCAATTAAAACCCCCAAGTCACGAATAACCTCCACTTCTTTAAGTTTTGTAAGAGGTGTTGTGAGTTGTTTTTTTCTAGTGAGCCTTAGAAATTAACATTTGTCAGGGTTTAGGAACATGCCATTCATTTCGCACCACTCAGAGACATTATCTATGTCGTTCTGCAATATGATTGCATCTTGTGCACCAGTAACAGACCGGTACACTTTGAGGTCATCAGCGAACATTTTGAATTTACTTTGGATGTGACCGCAGAGGTCATTTATGAAGATTAAAAAGAAGAGGGGGCCCAAATGGGAGCCCTGGGGCACCCCTGAGGGTACAGGAGATGTTTCCGAAGTAAAACCATGAATGGCTACCAACTGCGATCTATTAAGTAGGTAGGATTCACACCATCTTAAGAGAGAACCATGAATTCCAACGCCAGCAAGCTTCCTCATCAACAGAGTGTGATTCACTAGGTCGAATGCTCTGCGGAAGTCGGTATATATTGCATGAACCTCTTTCTGTTTGTCTAGAGCTTCTGAGACATCACTAATATATTCTACCAAGTTAGTGGAGGTAGATCTACGCGGGAGGAATCCATGTTGATTAGGGTTTATATGATTTTGAACAAACCGTAACATCTGCGTATAAACAATCGACTCTAGTATTTTACCGCTTATTGAGAGAATAGAGATAGGGCGGTAATTTTGTACGTTGTTCAAATCTCCAGATTTGTGAATAGGAGTCAAGTGGGCTAATTTCCATTCCGTTGGAAATATTCCTGTATCTATTGAGCGCGTGTAAAGTAACGTCAAGGGCTTGCATAAAGTTTTCGCGCAACTTTTGAGGAAAATAGGAGGTAGTTGATCTGGCCCTGGTCCCTTACTGCAGTCTAGTCCCTGTAAAGCACTAAGAACATCTGATTCCGTTACTATTGATTTTGACATTACGTGTTGAGTGGCCTGTGCACCATTCGTCGCTTCCGGCATTTGTAATTTGGAAACACTTTTATAAACAGTCTGAAAGTAAGTGGAAAAGAGATTTACAATCTGTTGTCCACCCCTAGCAACACTGCCCCCGAAATGATATGTACCACGAATCCGGGAAAAAACACATGTGGGAACACTAAATGAATTTGTATCGTCATGAGTTCACAATGTTTAAAAATTAATAAAAAAATAACTACCGGCTAGATCAGTCTTTCCCAACGTGGGCGATAACGCCCCCTTGTGGGCACTGCAGGCCTAAAGGGGGGCGGTAAGAGACCCAGAAAAAAAAGGGGGCATTGTGTAGGGCTTTGGGGTCGATTTATAATTTCATCTACCTAGCTAGGAAGACTCTTAGACACCGACTGAGCCCTCGACTCTCGACTACATCATGTGAACATCAACTAATATTAATTAAGATATAGCTCAAACTCGGTTCGTTATAAAAGACCGCGGGCAATCATGTTTTAACAAGTTTTTGTTAAATAATCCGAATTGTACATTCCTATACCAATCGGCTGGTTCTATAATACTTGTTCTTGCTTGTCGAGTACGATTGGGCGTCGAATGAGATAAACGAGTTTATGCACGTTTGTCTTATTCCTGTTGGTGCGTGCTGCATAAGCAATCCTATATAAGCGACGTAAATTTATTTTATTTTCATTTGCGGTTTCACGCATAATAAATAAGCAGTTACTTGATTTCAACACTTACGTATTTCTTAAAACAAAACAATGTCGGAAGTAAAAAAGAAGAGACGGCAATACTCTGCGGAATATATTAAATTCGGATTTATTGAAAATCCCACAAACCCGTCGTGGCCTTTGTGTCTTCTATGTCTAAAAACATTTTCGAACGAAGCAATGAAGCCTTCAAGACTGCAAGATCATTTGAATAAAATGCATCCAGATAAGACAGAAAAGAATGTAGCATATTTTCAAGACCTAGAGAAGAAGCATAATACTCAGCCAAGTGTATCAAAACTATTTTCGGCGGCTGCTAAGCAAGATGACGACCGACTTCGAGCTTCGTACAATATATCTCTTTGTTAATTGCTCAAAAAGGCAAACCACACAACATCGGAGAACAGTTGATTTTGCCAGCAATAAAGGAAGTAATAACTACTGTGCTTCAAAAACCGGCCGCAGATATTATCCGAAAAATTCCTTTGAGTAATAATTCTGTGCAAAGAGACGAATTGATGAAATGGCTGAAAACATTAAAGAATCATTGTGCAATCATCTGAGGACTAGTCAATTCTCAATTCAGCTCGATGAGTCCACTTTACCAACTAATGAAGCGTTGTTGCTATCTTACGTGAGGTTTATTAAAGATGAGAAAATACGTGAAGAACTATTGTTTGCCAGAAATTTGGAGACAGATACAAAAGGCGAAACCATATTCAATACATTGGAAAATTTTTGTGAAGAGAAAGAGATTCCTTTGAAAAATATCATATCAGTTGCTACGGATGGCGCTCCGGCTATGACAGGGCGCCATAAAGGCTTCATAGCATACTTAAAGAATAAAATTCCAGATGTCCTTGCTATACATTGCGTTATTCATAGACAACATTTGGTTGCTAGAAACTTAAGTGAACGACTATTTCAATCACTGCAATATGTCATCAAAGCAGTCAATAAAATCCGTAGCAGCTCTTTGAATGATAGATTATTTCATCAGCTTTGTGTTACTAATGACGAAGATTTCAACCGTTTGTTGCTTCATACTGAAGTTCGTTGGCTGTCAAGAGGCAATTGTCTGATTCGATTTTACAACCTGTTTGACTCTATGATAGAGTTCTTGGAAACTAAAGATACAGAACTGCGCAACAAGCTCATAACATCAAAGAATGATATAGCTTACATGACATACCTGTATAAAATCCTCAACGACATGAACTTCCAACTGCAAGGCGATGAACTAAATTTAATTAAAACAAAAAATGTCGTTGCTGCTTTCGCAGCCAAACTGCTTCTGCACAAAAAGAATATGGGCAGACGTGAGTTTCACAATTTTCCGAATTTATCAGTATACTGCAGTAACGACGACTTGTTTGCCTACTGCCAACATTTGGAAAACCTCCACATTGACTTCACCGAACGATACCAGGACATTTTAAACTTGGAAATACCAGACTGGGTGTTGGATCCGTTTTCAAATGTCAACACAGCAATGTCACCTCAGCTGGAAGAAGAACTTATAGAATTGACAACAAACGAAGAAATAAAAATCAAGTTCAAAAATGGATATCAAGAATTTTGGCTACAAAAACCGATCCCGCAATTGTACCCTGGATTGTGGTCAATTGTTCAACGATTTTTGATAGCATTTCCATCGTCATATTTGTGTGAACGTGGATTTAGTGCTGTGGCAACGCTGCTTACTAAAAAGAGAAATCGTTTGCGTGTTACCGAACGTGGCGACTTGCGGCTGTTTTTGAGTAAATTGGAACCTGATATCAACAAACTTATTGAACAGCATCAGATTCAACTATCACATTAGTTTTTATGTAAGAATTGATTATGTTTGTTTTATTTTCAATAAAAGATACTCTGTCCGAATACTATAAATTTGCGTTTGCATAATCAGTTATACCGAAGATATCCCGGACGTCAGCCTGTACGAGATTAGGATGGCTCTCAAGCAGCTTAAAAACAACAAGGCGGCGGGTGGTGACGGAATCACAACCGAGCTCCTGAGAGCGGGCGGTAAGCCGATACTTAAGGTCCTCCAGACGCTCTTCAGTTCTGTCATCCTCGAGGGAAAAACGCCAAAGGCCTGGGGCAGAGGCGATGTGATGCTGTTCTTCAAGAAGGGTGACAAAACTCTCTTGAAGAACTACAGACCCATCTCGCTTCTGAGCCATATCTATAAGCTGTTTTCGAGAGTCATTACGAATCGTCTCGCTCGCAGGTTTGACGACTTCCAACCTCCCGAACAAGCAGGGTTCCGAAAAGGCTATAGTACCGTAGACCACATTCATACGCTGCGGCAAGTTATACAGAAGACCGAAGAGTATAACTTGCCACTTTGCTTAGCGTTCGTGGACTACGAGAAAGCCTTTGATTCGATTGAGACCTGGGCAGTACTGCAGTCTCTCCAAAGGTGCCAAATAGACTACAGGTACATTGAGGTGCTAAGGTACTTAAACCAGAACGCCACCATGTCGGTCCGATTACAGAACCAGAGCTCTAATCCGATCCAACTACAGCGAGGCGTGAGACAAGGAGACGTTATTTCTCCGAAACTGTTCACGGCTGCGTTGGAGGATATTTTCAAGCTTCTGGACTGGAAAGGACGCGGCATCAACATCAATGGCGAGTACCTAACACACCTGCGATTTGCCGATGATGTAGTTCTTATGGCTGAGACCTTGGAAGACCTGAACATAATGCTCGAAGATCTCGGTAATGCTTCTCAAAGAGTGGGTCTTAAGATGAACATGGACAAAACAAAAACCATGTTGAATGCCCATATTGCACCCGCTCCAGTTAACGTTGGGAACATTACACTCGAAGTTGTTGACCACTATGTTTACCTGGGACAGACAGTCCAGCTAGGTAAGTCCAACTTCGAGAAAGAGATCTCTCGTCGAATCCAGCTCGGATGGGCAGCGTTCGGGAAGCTCCGGCATATATTTGCGCCCGAAATACCTCAGTGTCTCAAGACAAAAGTCTTTGACCAGTGTGTGTTGCCAGTAATGACCTAAGCTATGGGAGTGAGACGTGGTCCCTTACTATGGGTCTCATAAGAAGGCTCAAGATCACCCAGCGAGCAATGGAGAGAGCGATGCTTGGTATTTCCCTGCTCGATCGAATCAGAAATGATGAGATCCGCAGGAGAACAAAAACAACCGACATCGCTCGAAGGATTGCATCGCTGAAGTGGCAGTGGGCGGGACACATAGCGCGGAGAACCGATGGCCGTTGGGGCGGAAAGGTTCTCGAATGGCGACCGCGTACCGGACGACGTTCCGTGGGCAGGCCCTCTACAAGGTGGACCGACGATCTGGTCAAGGTCGCGGGAAGCCGCTGGATGCGGACAGCGCAGGACCGATCGTTGTGGAGATCCTTGGGGGAGGCCTATGCCCAGCAGTGGGCGTCGTTCGGCTGAAATGATGATGAATCAGTTACAAGTACTTAGCGGTTTTTAAGTATGTTTAAAAAGGGGGGCATTAAAAAATAATTTATTCTTAAAGTGGGCAGTAGACAAAAAAAGGTTGGGAACCCCTGCTCTAGGATAACATTGTTGCATTCCCCTAAGATACCATTGTTAATTCACATTTATTTTACATTCATTATGTATATTATTTTTGTAAGTAGGTACCTACGCCGGGGATGTCCCCCTCATCATGATGGTTGCCACAGAAAACCAGCGTCATGGCTCTGTCATGTCATGACACATACAGTTGAGTGGTCACCATTTTGGTATTATGTCACACATAACTTTCTTTGTTGTATTAAAATTTATCATTGTATTTTATGTTGTTTTTATTTTTTGACTTGTATTTTGTTTTTCTGTGTGATGTATATACCAAATAAAGGTTTATTCTTTTCTATTCTATAAATTACCGTATATAATAAAAATATATATAAATGAAAAAAAGTTACATGCCTACTTTGTTAGTGTGTTTGTCGTGTTTTGCCTTTAGTGAGTGCATATCAATGAGTGAAGAAGACGAACATAGTAGCCGAAATATTATTTTCACACTGTATTTTTTACGATAGTTAATCTCACGGTAATTACACTGTATTTTTAAATGCATGCACGGTACTTTGAGCCTGAAACACGGTATTTTTAATATATCAGCACGGTAATTTATGATTTCAATCTGGTAACATTGCTTCCATGGGTTTAGAGTTTAGAGACGTTCGTTGACGGTGGCAGACAGTCTGTGGTGGCAGACGGTGGAAGGCGCTGTTTCGTTTCGCATCTGTCAGTCTGTGCATCTGTCTTTTTCTGTAATCGGTACGAACGCACGTCAACAAACTGGATTGAAATAATTCGTGAAATCAAAATCAAAAATTCTTGCTATTTTATCGTGATTTCTATAGTTTTATAGTAGCACAATTCATAAACCATGTCCGTAATAGGTATAGCAGGAGTACCTATGAGGGTGAGAATTTGTTTCGATCGTCCCAGGATGGTACAATTTATTGATGTTTTCTGTATTTTTATTTTTCGATTTCAGTGGACTCTCAAACGGTTCATGAATGTATTATTCAAAGCCAAGGTGATAAAAGGCAGGTTCGTAGCGCTGAACTTTGACAAGCCGCGCGCCGGGCTGAAGACTGCATACATACGCATTTCGGAGACTGTAGACCCGCTAAGGGTGTTGCAGAATTTTCAGAACCTAAAACTCACTTCTAACGCTGTATTTAAAGCGTTCATCGCGGACAGCGTCCCAGATGTAAGTTCTTGAATAAATGTCTTGATGTTATGTTGTGCAGTTGTGACTAGTGATGAAAGTGACTAGTGAATTAGTCATTTATATTATTTTTTACACAACTACTTTAAAAATTAAGGCCCGTATTCTAGAATCGTACTCATGCACTGATCTGTTCTTGAGTAGAGATTTCAAAACGTCAGTTCATACTAAAACATCACTCAGATCTATACACAAAGAACAGATTTTGTTCTAGAATAAAGGCCTAAGGCCTAAGGCTGTAGCTTTTAGTCAGAAATACTATGACTCAGTTGAATAACGAATAAGACTAGTAGATTAAAACAACCTAAACAACTGAAAGGCTTAAATGACTGCAGTCCTTTGAAAAAGAACTGTTGCTAAGCTATATTCTATTCATGTCACTGAGTTAACCTTTAATCCCGCTAGTCTCTAAGTGAGCTTTTTACAGTGTTATAACACTACTGCCACTGCCTAAGATATCCACAATTGAGTAATACCATTACATAGTGTCATAGAGCCTAAAAATATCTTTTACCTCAGGAAAAAGAAGGGCCTTTTTTTCATACGTACATAGTCCACTGCTTCCTCCCTGGTAAAAGATTTTTTTTTTTCAAAAAATCTATGGCAACTAAAAGCATGTACCTTTATTTTCCTTTTTTAATTGTTAAGAAAAAAAATCCAGAAAATAATTTGACTAGATTATATAAAAAAAAGAAAACATAGGAACACAGCTAGTCTTTTCAAAATTTTTACTAAACAGTAATTAAAACTGTCTAGTTTTCGAGAAGTCCCCTGGACTACAAAGCGTCTATTTTGTGTACTTTTTAAAGGTATATCGTTTTGATTTGCAGTTGTCTCTATCACGCTGTGAGTGGCTTGAGGTTAGCAACTTACAGCAATAGATTTTAGAAAAACCTATGCTTTAATTCTCTCGCCCGTGCAAACATATCTGAAAATTAAATTCTCAAGGTGCAAAAATAAGTAATACACTTAGGTAAAATACATTGTTAAATTGTGAGAAAGCAATAAATAAACAAAATCTAGTTCTCAACTTGTCAGGATAGCAATAAAATAAAAAGTAATATTGCAATGCAAAAACTTTTTGTTGGCTGATCTGTGCAACTTTTATTTTCACGTTTTCTTTAACAATAATTATTTCTTTACTGGGTAGTTTAGGAAATGACATCTAAGTAAATTTCAAGTTAAAAGTTATTTACTTGCTCTTCAGTATACTTATTTTTTTCATGAAGGTAAAACAATTTATTTGTTTTCAGCTGCCACTGGCAGATAAGCTTTATCAAAGAGGAGGAGGAGGCCTTAAGGTAACACAATCAAAGATGACAACGCAACAAAAAAAGGCAAGCAAAGCCCAGCAAAAACTTAGCCTGTTTGAGCGAAAATCTGGTGTTGGCAAGCCTCCAGAATGGGTGAGTTTTTTTGCTAGAAGCTGAAATTGAAAAAAATTAAAAACTGGCTACTATAACACAGAAACTAGCCATCCTATATTAAGTATTGATGTTACTTTTTATTGGTAGTTACCGGCAATCTATATAATCTGGCATTCTACTATCAATACAATGCCTAGGCAATGTATAGATAAACCTAAACTAATATCATAAGGAGGAAAGATTTGAGTGTTTGTTTGTTTGTTTGTATTGAATAGGCTCAGAAACTACTGATCTGATTGTGAAAATCCTTTTACCAAGAGAACGCTTAACTATTCAGCAGGGCTGAGATGCGCAACTCAATTAATTTCTTGTTTCTCATCCTGATAGTCGGCAAAAGAGGTAGACAAGACAAGTTTCCTCGCATGACAAGATTATTAATTATTAGCACAGATTTATTTATATCAAATAAACAGCAGATTAGGATGGACATTCTTGTTAAGCATCACTTGAAAAAAGATTTTTCAAACTTTTGTAAACTTATTTAAAAGCTTAGCCCTAAATAAGGTATTCCAGCAAATGTGGAGGGGCTGAAAACGTTAGTGGTTCCTATTGTTGAGAATGCGACTGGTGATACTAATGACAAATCCAATTACAGACCAATATCATTGGCAACCATAGTGGCTAAGCTACTGGACAGGCTGCTTGACCAGCAACTGGGCGCTTATATTAAACTTCACGACGCACAGTTTGGCTTTAGACCAGGTTTGTCTACTGAAGCCGCTGTCCTGTGCCTCAAGCAGACTGTCCAGTACTATACTGCCAGGGACACGCCTGTTTATGCTGTGTTCTTGGACAGGTCCAAAGCTTTTGATTTGGTTCAATACAGAATACTCTGGAAAAAACTCTGTGACGATACCAGTATGCCACATGAGTATATTTCCATCTTTAAATACTGGTATGCTAATCAAAAGAATTGTGTAAAATGGTCTAGAGGGCTTTCAAGTATGTACAGCTTGGAATGTGTTGTGAGGCAGGGGGGGTTAACCTCACCAACCCTTTTCAATCTGTACATTTACAAGCTGATTGAGGAGCTCAGCGGCGCCGGAGTCGGCTGTTCTATCGACGGTACCTTTGCCAACAATATAAGTTACGCCGACGATATGGTGCTGCTGTGCCTGCCAACAATATAAGTTACGCCGACGATATGGTGCTGCTGTGCCCATCAATCAGTGCGCTCAATAAACTTGTGAGCATCTGCGAGCAGTTCGCTGTGGCTCATGGTCTTGGGTACAACACAACAAAAACTAAGCTACTTGTGTTTAAGGCTGGTAACAAGTCGTTTATAGTTCCTACTGTACTGTGCTCAATGGTGATCCAATTGAGCAAATAAAAACATTTTAGTGCCTGGGGCATTGAGTCACGGAATCGTTCAAGAACGATATTGATATGGAACGGGAGCGCAGGGCCCTGTGCATTTGAGCGAATATGCTTACCCGCAAGTTTGCATGTTCTAAAGTTCTAAACAAACCAAAATCACACTTTTTAAAGCGTTTTGTCACTCTCTGTACACGTGCGGCCTGTGGATGAATTACACGCAAGGAGCATACAGGGCCCTGCGTACCCAATATAACAATGCCTACAGGGCGCTGTTGGGCCTTCCGTGCTACTGCAGTACTTCAGGAATGCTAGCCACAGCTGAGGTTGATAGCTTTTCTGCTATCATCAGAAAGCGTATAGCGTCCCTGATACAGCGGGTGCGCGGCAGCTTGAACATCCACCTGAAGACCGTGGCGGGGAGGTTAGACGTGGAAAGTGCAATAATGCAGCACTGGACTCGCGTCCACCTAGCTGAGGACACTACTATCACGTACAATAGATATGCGGGATAGTAGTGACTTATTTCTTTGTGTAAACAAATTTTTTGTTGCTAACATAGTTGATAAGTTATTTGTTACTAACACTATGAATTCCGGTCCGAAAAAAATGATTTTTATTTTTATTAATATTGTAATTGATATTACCAATAGTACGAATTTGAAGAAACGATAGTACTTATCGATATAAACAATCGATACAACTAACCGATTCAAATAATTAATGTAATCGATGCAACTAAACAATACAAATCATCGATTTGATCGATTCAACTGATCAATGTAATCTATTCAACTAGTAGATATATCGATTCAACTAGTAGATATTTGATTGATTCAACTAGTCAATATTTGATCGATTCAACTAGTCGATATTTGAACGATTCAACTAGTAGATATTTGATTGATTCAAGAATTCTAGTAGTGTACGAGTAAACCCTGTACATTTGCATAGTATTGCATTTTAACGACGTCGGCGATTCATACTGATTTGACCTAGTTTAAGTAGTCATTGTAATTAGCATAATCAAGTTATCATTTTAGTGTTGGTTAAAGACTACGACAATCGACATTTCTCTTATCATTTCTTACACCTGCATAAGTCTTCGACACTTACAGCATCATATCAAATCTTTAATGTGTAGACCTGACACTGCACATTATACAAGTAGATATTTGATCGATTCAACTAGTAGATATTTGATCGATTCAACTAGTAGATATTCAATCGATTCAACTAGTAGATATTTGATCGATTCAACTAGTAGATATTTGATCGATGCAACTAGTAGATATTTGATTGATTCAACTTATCAATATAATTGATTCAACTAGTAGATATAATCGATACAACTAGTAGATATTTTATCGATTCAACTAATCAATATAATCGATTCAACTAGTAGATATTTGATTCAACTGATCAATTCAATTAATCGATTTAATTAATCTATTCGAAATAATAATAGTTAAATAAATAATTGATTAAATAATAAATAACAATCGATTCATCAAGTAATCAAGTATTTATTTTGCATACCAAGTGTTTTTTAAGGTCTTTTTATATACATACAGTTCTTAATACTTAGTACCTTTTTCAGGTATTGCAGAAGAATGTTTAATCTTATACATATTTCACATGTATTCTGATTAGAATTTTTTTGAATAACTCTCTCCATACTAGCATAGCTCTAAACACCGTTAAAAATATATTTTATTTATTTATTTATTATGAAAACCAACGGCGTTGTAATATAATAATACAATTATAGCACTAGTTAACAATAAAGCTAATTACAGGTTTTCCAATCATTATAATAATCAAAATCATTAACAATTAAAAGATGGATTAGGCAAAATTTAAATAGTCAGATGACTGACATTTTGGTGCAATGGCAGCGATCCTGCCTTCAGCGCCGGAGGTCGTGGGTTTGATCCTCACCCCTGACAAACATTTATGTGACGAACATTTGTGTTTGTTGTGTGTCTGGGTGTTATTATCTATTTATTATGTATGTATTTAGAAATATTCTAGTATGTTTATCAGCCTATGACACCCATAGTACGAGCTTTGTTTAGTTTGGGGTCAGATGATCTTGGTGTAATAAAATTTGTCTTGGATATTTAAATAACCGATAGAAATAATTTTATCGATACCCCCAAACTATTTATACAACACTTGTTTTTTGGAAATAATACCTGAATAAGTTTTTTTGCAAAAAGAGAAAAAAACTAGTCCGCTTTATTTAAATTTAATATTTTTATGTAAAATTAATACTCATAAATAGCTAGATTAGCGACCGACGGCTCATAAATGCATCGCTTTGTAACATAACTTAAAAAAAAATTCAGCATTTTGCCGCACCGCGACGCCTGTTTTCATGTTATTTTATTGCATTATTGGTTTGCCGTCCACAATAATGACCGACAAGTTCACACACGAGACATCACTGCTAAACCACGACAAAAATAAGGCGCTATGTTAGGATCTGTCGACGAAATTGAATTTCCCATACAAAATATTAAGTCACGACAATTTCTGCCATGTTAGGAATGGTAGACAAAAGAGAGAAATGACAAAAAATCGAGAAATGGGGAAATTTGATTGGAGTATTTTTTATCTACTCTTCTCGTAGCGCATCTTAGCCCCGCAGGAGTGATATAGGCTATATTTTATTATGATTGAACAAAAATCCAGTGAAATATATATATATATAGTATATGTAAATTAAGTCGTAGAAAAGCGGGTAAGATATTATGATAATGGACACCAGCTGTCAAAGTATAGAACAGCATAAAATGAAATAAGACCAGCTGGCTCATGTCAACCTAACATGCTCGTCTACGGTTCGCTCCTTGCACCTTAATAAGCCCAAGTCTTACGGAGCTGAACCGATTTCTGTAGGTAAAATTGAGCAAAACGAATTACAAAGCAATAGATTTTGTCAAAAACTATTTACGCTTTATGTTGTTTGAGCTTGAGTAGTACTAGATAGGGCAAAAAAGATTTTTTATATGTCATTGGCCGATCTTGGATTATCAGTTTTTCTCCACCTTTTCATTCATGAAAATACTTGATATAATAATGTGACTGAGTATTTGTTTAGATCCTGAAGGCAACTCACAAGGAAATTCTGGAAGAGGTCTTGAGCAAGTACACCAAGCTGCTTGAGTTGAGCAAGAAGACTGACCATAAGCTGATCGACGACATTGCACGCGTGAGTACAGGCAGCCCCGGTAATGACTGAACATTTAAGAACTATGTGCCTGTGTGTGTGTGGGTGGGTGTGTGAGTGTTTATATTAAGTTAGTTTATATACAAAATAAAATAAAATAGATAATGTAAATACGGCAATGATTGCCCTAATGTTTGATGTGCCCTAGCAGGGCGTCACTTCTAAATATCATTATGCATAACGCCGATTTAAAACCTGTGACTTGCAAAAAATTCAAATTTAAATTGTGTCAACAGTACTGACAGTAACTGTCAGCTCCAATAATAATTATATTGTTCTGGGTTCCCTATTGATTAACATACTCGTGCTTAACATACTTTTGAATCAGGCAAGCCAGCCTGGCTTCCGCCCAAACCGCTTGTGCACCAACCAAATAAATACTTTGCGTATCATCCTCATATTGGCATCAGAGTGGCAAAAGCAGGTTTACCTAACCTTTGTCGATTTCGAAAAAGCCTTTGATACGCTGAAGCGGACAAGCATTTGGACTCAGCTATCCGACGTTGGTGTCCTGCCGAAGATCATCGACCTACTGAGAGCTATCTACAGGAAATATCCCTGTAGGGTTACTAACGACGGCCTCATTTCTGAAGACATCGAGGTACATGCGGGTGTCCGACAAGGCTGCTTGCTCTCGCCTCTCGGATAGAATGGGGGGGATAACCGATCTTAGTTAGAGGACTTGGATTATGCCGGTGATCTCTGCCTGCTGAGCCATACGCACCGCGACATGCAGTCCAAATTGGACGATCTGTGTGAGAAGGCAGGCAAAACGGGGCCAAAAATTAATTGCCGCAAGACCCAAGAGATGCGACCTGGTGTGAAAAATCGCACACCACTGCGCATTGGTGCAGAGGATGTGGAACTCGTCAACAATTTCACCTACCACGGGAGCATCGTGTCAGAAACTGGGGGTACCGATGACAACACACTTCGCGCATTGCCAAGGCCCGAGCTGCCTTTGCACAACTTCGTCCCGTGTGGAATCCAGATCAAGATATTCGGGTCCAACATCAAATCGGTACTGCTGTATGGGTGCGAAACGTGGAAGGTCATCAAAGCCATCTCGCAACGACTTCAAGTCTTCGTCAACCGCTGCCTTCGCCGAATTCTCGGTGTGTTCTGGCCCGAGAAAATCTCCAACAAACAGCTGGTGAAACGTTGCCGCGAAACCCCGATCGCCCAGCTGATCAAACGCCGCAAGTGGAACTAGATTGGCCACACCCTCCGAAGGGATCCCAACCAACCAAATCCCCAAGCAGGCTCAGGATTGGAACCCCGAAGGAAAACGCAAACGTGGCCGCCCCGAACAAACCTGGCGGCGTACAGTAGCGGAAGAGGCGAAGAGGATCGGCAAGACTTGCGCGAGTGAAGTCAAACGCGAAGGTCAAGACCGAACGAGATGGCGATATACTGTGGACGCCCTCTGCCCCATCTCGGAGACATAGGACTTAAAGTCTATACTTTTGATTTGCATAATCATCGTGCAAATTTGATATCATAGCAACTTAATTGATAATATTACGGGTCTCTTCGCTCGTTTAGTTGGCTTGGGTCGTTTAGATCTCTGTTCTAACATTATTTATTTATTTGTTGAATTTGCGATACATATGCAGCTTAATACTAAAAACAAAACTTATTTTTAGTACCTACACAAACATATGCGCCTTGTAAGGTATTGCAAAGTGGATTAACATAATATACCATCACAACTTTATCCCAAACGGGGTAGTCAGAGGCAAGTGACTGTGCCGTCATGGTAAACGAATTACTCAGACTCAGCAGCTTTTCACCAATGGTATTAAAACCCAAAGTAGGTGGTGAGCCGGAGAGTTAGTCGGATATTTAACAATTAACACAAAAAATTTTGTTCTGGCCAGATTTGAACGCGGTCCCACACGATCCCTGATCTGAGTTGGGGTGCTGAAGCCCTAGGCTGGGCCACGACGCTCTCACTGTTCTAACTTAACCTAATTTTATTTTTTCCAGACATTGTTCCTTAGACTGAAAGAAATTATGGAGCCGGACCCTGATTCTTGGGACACTTGTTTCAAGCTCAGCAAAGCTTACAGGTAACATAGCTATCAGGAAAGTTATTAAAATAGTTCCTGCCTGCGATTTTTTTGCCTTGGTCTGATAAGGTGGATAACACTTTATCTATGGATATATACACTATTGATTTAGTGGGACAAGAGTTCTTTTTATAATGTCCCACTTAATCCACTGACGGAAATAATCGCAAATGGAACAAACAGATTTAGAATTTTCAAAAATACATACTGTACTCTGTAATCTGTTCATAAGGTACTGGCAGTTGACTAAGGAAATAAAAAATATATATGACATATTATTTAATAAAATGCTTTAGATACAAAAGTCGCAAATAGATTAAATTAGCGTCGGAGACAGTGAGTGAATGTCCCTGTTGATACGTTTTTGATAGAAAGTGGTTTTATCCACTAAAACATAGCCAGTATGCAGTTCATGTGTTGTGATTAGTCGCAATTGATATAGTGGGACAAAGAATCCCAGATTATAAATCTGGGAATAGACTATCCTACCTGGGATTCGAACCCAGAAGCTCCAGGTTTCGGGCAGAGCTTTATTACATTCGGCAAGCTTGTTGATTGAGCCAATAATAATTGTAGCGATGACTTGATCTCAATGATGGAGGCCTTTGCCCAGCAGTAGGACGGCTTATAGGCTAATTACTTATTGTCTGGCCTGTAGGCGAAATCGTAGTGATCCTGTCTTTAGCCCCGGAGGTCGTGGGTTCGATCCCCAATTCCCCACACCCATGACAAACATGAGACAACATTAGATTTTTTCAATTGACTTTAATTTTTAAGTTTTTATACAAAAAACACTGAATGTTCAACTGATTTGTATAGTGACCTTGAAATGAAAATCAATTAAATAATAAAGTATGCCAAATCGTTATTGTAAGTCTTTTTCATAAAATAGGTGAAAAACCTTTTGGAATGGCTCAAAAGCAGAAAATGTTTACGTACAAAACAATGAGTGACGTGACTATTGGTTCAAAATTGCCGAGATGCCCGCCCTCTCATTACACGCACAACATTCGCGTTGTCTAAAATGATGATTCGTAACATCCGTAGTATGTATTTATGTACATATGTATGTATGTTTTCTTTAAAAAGGAAAGCCCACCCCCACTTCGCGGACTTCCAAATGATCCTGTCGCACCTCCACCGCTTGGAGGACGCGTTAGGCGCGCCGCGCTCGCAGCTGCAGGAGCGCGCCGTGGCCGTGCTGGGCCCCGACCCGACAGGTGGCCACCGAAATATAGCAATATATCTTGTCATATTTTATTAGCATTTTTCTATGCTCTTTTTTTTCAAAGAAAGATAGAAACAAGAAGAAATATCACTTTGAAGGCAGTTAACAGACCTGACGGATTTCTCTAGTACTTTAGGTTGTGAGCCAACGTTTTTCCGAAGAAAGAAATTATTTTTACAGTGAAATATTTGAAAAAATATTTCTTTCTTTGGAAAAACGTGGGTTTTTAGATTTTTTTTATTATTTTATGGCTCGAGCGAGAGAACAAAGGTTGGAATTTTTCTAGTTTCTATCTTTCGACCTTTTCAAGAGACTATGACTTATTGTGAAAAATGTTCTATTATGTGCAAAAATATCTATTTACTAGCTTCTGCCAGCGACTTCGTCTGCGTGGAATAGTTACTTTTGAGCTAACGCTAACTTTAGATAAATAAATAAATAAACTTTAACCCGCGACTTCGTTTACGTAGAAGGTGAAAAACTGGGCCCACCGCCCTTCCCCCTCATGACTGCCCGCCGGCCTTGCACATCATAAATGCGCGCGCAGTGCTTAATCATTATTTTGCTAATTTTATCATTATGTTATTTTAAAACTGCGATATCTCCTTAGATATTCATTGAAATCGAATGATGTTCAGATCAATTTTGTTTTAAATTAAATACTTGTGATGAATAACGTATTTATTTGGATAAGGGTTAATAATTAATATCATGTTTATAGAAATACCTTCGCAAATAATGCATCATTTTAGAACCAAATTGGTTAGCATAAAAAATGTTATAGTGAGGCAACCATAAAAGATAGACATATTATGCAGTCGCGGACTTTTTTTTAGAATTTTTGAACGAAAAAGATATACACATTTCTGTGTATGATTTTTTGCGAAACTTTAACCGTTTACGCAGCGCGCGTAACGAAAGCTCTTTCAAAAGAAAAAAAAAACAGATTTTGAAACATTTTTAATTGGTGCTCCGCTCCTATTGGTCTTAGCGTGATGCTATATAGCCTATAGCCTTCCTCGATAAATGGGTTATCTAACACTGAAATAATTTTTCAAATCGGACCAGTAGTTCCTGAGATTAGCGCGCTCAAGCAAACAAACAAACTCTTCAGCTTTATAATGTTAGTATATATTACTCGGAATATTATGTCACAAAAAAGAAACTTAATAAATTTAAAGTTTACCTGGTATTCAGGTATCTTGACTAGAATCGACAAATATTGTGAATTAGGTTCTCATTAATTTTGCTTTTTATTTGAGTTTTCTCATTTTTGTTTGCAATCATAGCCAATGAATCGTTTTTTTTTTCAGATATTATCTGCAAATTCCCTTTTGAAAAAATGCAGAAAATATGCAATATTTACGCAGACAGGATAGTCAAGAAAGTGAGTTATCAGTTGAAAGCTTTTACATTACATTTTTCTATATTTTCATGTAAGGAAGACACAAAATCCAGACTAACCTGTTGTGTGTAGTCTTAAAAATGTAAAATATGTTCCAGAAAGAGACAGCATTAAAACATACCTAATTGTCATTATAATAATTATAACAACAGCTATTGCTTGGTGACTTGTACGGTGATGTGTGCACAAATAAACATCACAACATACTTACCCTAAATACGGAAAGATAAACAAATATTTAAGAAAAATAACTATGTAATAAAATACAACATGATGATCACGTTTGATCATGCAATTGTTAATTATTTTTCATAATCCATTTTGGGCACTGTTGGTCTTCCTACACAATTATTATTTATAAACATTGTAACATATTATATGACTGTTTGATGCCAAAATAAATTTAAAAAAAAACAACACTCAAAGTTATGCAATACTACAATAATTAGAGGTGTTTTTGGCTGTCGCAAAAGCAAACTAATTTAATAATGGATTAGCTAGCAACAGCTTCAAAAGTAGGCACCTAATATTTATAATTTCTATTTTATAATTTTTGCGTATTGCTTTTAAAGTTAGTTTTTTTAGGTTATTGACTTGTTTCTCTGGTGGCCGTGGCTAAGTGAGCGGATCGGCAACGATCCGATGCTAAACAACGCCAGTCAGGTCCGGTTATGGATGGGTGGGTGACCATCCCGACCGAAATTAAGTGATGTGTTTTTCGGGCATCTCCGTGCTTCGGAAGGCACGTTAAACAGTTGGTCCCGGCTGACGTCGCAAGATTTCAGTCGTAAAGCCTAGTCAGAGGCCTAAAAAGGCGGCTTGATAACATCTGACGGTAAGGTTTATCACTGGCCTTACATTCACCTCTGTGACAATCCGCACTGAGTCCGCGTGTTGGAGTATGGGTCGTACCACCTCACAGTTGAGGTAAGGCCTGTGCCTAGCAGTGGGACGTATAAGGCTGTATTTGTTGACTGGTTTCTCTATATTGTGCTTATTTTTGAATCATAAATTCTTGTATTTAAGTTGTCTGAGCACATGAAGTCCCTGGACGAGTCTGCGCTGGACGATTCGCCGGAGCAAGCGGCGAGGAAGCGCGTGTACCAGGAACTTAAGAAGACGGAGCCTTACCTCGAAGCGGTAAGACCAGACATTAAACAAAGACCTAAAGATTGAATACTCACTGTTCGCCTGATTTGTATGGTGACCTTGAAATGAAATGAAATTAATTTAATTTTTACTTAAAAGTTTAATTAAAAGTCAATTATTTCAGTATTTCTTTTAAAGTTTTACCCTTTCTTGATTAACTGCACCTGTAGGTTTATAAAAACCAATTATTTATATTTTTAGCATTTAACAATGCACTATTTTCTACACAAAGATTCAAGCGGAAGGACTCAAACTGGATCTTCCACAATCCCGCTTATGTCCCTAGACTGAGGTCGAATTTTTCTAGTTTATACCTTTCTGTAGAAACCAAATATGTAAACCAAGTCCAAAATGTGATGCTTCTAATTATACGGAGCCTCATAAACCGTCTGTTCTTTTGCAGGTAGTACGCCATGTTGTCGGCAATAACCTGTCCACTCCCGACATGCCGGCGATGCATAGAATGAGAGTGAGTGACTTTAATTGAATTTACATGATAAATTCATGAATGCACGCACGTACTCACGGACACGCGCGCACGCACGTAGTCACGCACATAAACATACACATGCACACACGCAAACACACCCATAAGCACACGCAAATTTTAACTTGTAGAATAGTTTGATTTTGTTCACCCTTTTATGTGTTATGATGATGTCACTTAACTTTGTAGTAACGGATTTTGCTTTAAAAATCATAATTTGGGTGACATCAAGCTGACTTTAGATGAAAAATCATTCAAAAACGATCTAATAAAAATTTGTTGCGAATTTAATAGTATCATTTGAGACTTTTTACCATATTTTTTTTTTTTTTAAATATAGCGATAGGTACTTAACCAATTTCACTTGCAACCTACGTAGAAAAGAAAATTTAGATTTAAGATTAATTTCGGAAATAAACTCAACTGAATCTAAAAGGGATACTGTAATAAGGCCTATTGACTTTGGGCTCTACAACGTGTTACTGAAAAAGCGCAAAACCTGTAAATAGTTTGTTCAGATTCGAGAGTAGAATCGATTCCACTAATAAAAAACAGGTGTCAAATTTTGACCAATAAAATATTTTAATTACGCCGTGTTTAATCATTACTTAACTCTTTTATTGCGGCGGCACGCGAAGCGGTGACGTCGCACTAGATCGCGCGTTATTACCATAGACTTTTTAATTTGCAGACAAACACAAGAAAACAAAAAAGCTAATATCTTATTAGTTAAATGATCCGCGAAAATTAAATTTAATAATTTACTTAATTCTTTTATAATAAAAATAAGTTGGGTTGTCTGAGGTTTTGCGCTTTTTCATTAACACGTTGTATATGACTTGTTGTACTTAATTGAATTGTCAAAAGTGCTTTTTAAAGTACGAATACATTTTTCTTCTATTCTCGTTCGTCAGATATACGGCGAGCCCTTCCTCCCGGGTAAAGAGGTCATGTACCCCATTCTGCACAAGCTCGGCGCGATTTCAATCACGCGCTCCTTACTGATGTACAACATGCTGCGCCTCAACGTGCCGCTGCACAAGTTTGCCGCTCTGGCCGCGCTGGACGGGACCGAGCGAGGTCAGTGAGAGTAGGAAATAGTTTAAATCTAGGTGCTGCTATTGATTTTGGAATTTGTTTCATACTGAAACTGTCAAAATCACGCCGATGAATAATGTTCGAGATTGTGTAAGTATGTACGCTTGTACAAAGTCATCGCATCGTGTTGAACGGAACGTCATTAGGTATTTCGTAGATTAGTTAGACTGTAAGTGAATTTGATTAGTATTTCTATCTAAAAACAAAAACACAAAAAACTTTTAATTTGTTTATATAGGTACCTGAATTTTTATTTTTTAGAATTCTTTAATGCTCTTTTATCAATTAAAAAGACAGAAACTAGAAAAAAAATATATTTAGTCTTTTTCTTAGATGTCTTATTATGTCATTGTAAACAAATATCACTCCGTAAGAAAATCACGAATTTCCGTATTGATCCACACACTTTAAGTGGCGTTTTGCGTTGCACAAAAACATATAAGACATAAATTTCACGTGAATCTGTGCTGAAATAAGCATTTTTATATAATACTTTTTAGTTTAGTTAAGATCTTTAAATGTAATTTGTTGCCTGAAATAAATGATATTCTATTCTATTCTTAACAAAAATGAGATAATTAAATAATCAAGCCACAATTTAGAAACGTAAATCAAAGTTTGAGCGTGCTTCAAATTGATGCTGTCCTGTCACATGTTTGTATCTATAGTTAGACCGCATAATTGAGTCCTCGCCTGCGGTGTACAGGCAGAACACCTTGCCTGCCGCCCGCACCTCTCCCGCCCCCCGTTTTCGTCTAACCCCCGCGCCCCTGTACACCGCAGGCGAGGACTCAATTATGCGGTTTAGCTATAGTACTGAAAGGGCCAGGTATAATACATTTGAGATTTGTTTAACTTTGATTATCGTTTCTGGAATCGGGCGTTAGCAAAGGGGTTTGAACATTTTTGTTTAGAAGCTGGCATAGCCACCAGCTGCCATTTTTTTTCTAAGTTTTCGCGCACAATATAAGTGGTACATTTGGATAGAGGACACATATACAAACTAAATACCTATGTATTTTACTATGGTACCCTAAAGTGGCACGTTTCCGAGTTATTTTAAAGGAAAGTTCGAAATGAAAAAGGTGATTATAATTAAAAATTTACTTATTAAGTATGTGGCTTTTCGTGTTATTGACTATGACTTCAAGACATTTAAACGGTTGGTTATGTGTATTGTCGAATTTTTATGGAGCACGCATTTGTAAGTGCGCAAAATAATGAAGTTATTGTTATTTGACGACCAACTTGGTGTAATGGTTAAGAAGTTGGCTACTACACCAGAGGTCGCGGGTTCGATCCCCGCACAGTACAAACATTTGTGTGCATGAACATGTCTGTTTGTACTGGTCTGGGTGTCTCCTATGTATAATAAGTATGTATTTACAAAAGAAAATGTATTTAAGTATGTTTATCCGTTGTCTAGTATCCCATAACACAAGCTTTAATTAGCTTACTTTGGGGCTAGATGGCGCTGTGTGGAATAATGTCCAGGATTATTTATTATTTATTATTATTATTATTGTGGTCTTCACCATTTATTTTGTAAAAAATCTACAAAAGATTTGAAATTAATGTCAATAATACTTTATTGCATAGGAGAAATACAATGTCATTTGTGCCAGCGTAGGATACGCAAATAGTGACCAGACGACTTTGGAATGTGGAGAGATGGCGGAAGAAGTTATCGGACTGTTCAAATGTCCTGAAATCGGTTATTTATTAACACATCATACGAAAAGCCTCTTAGATTGGAGCCGTAGATTTTCAGTAAAATCACTTTTCATATCAATCTTTACCTTCAAATAACTCGAAAACGTACCTCAGGGTACCATATAATCTGTCTGATGATGGCAACCATTATCTATGGATCCACATTGACAAATTATGTCTTAATATTGGCGCGATTTACAAACCAGGTAATACGAACCTTAACTCCTTCCTGGAAAGATATTCTTCTCAGTTAGAGCGGCGAAAACGATCAGTTGTAATCGGCGATTTCAACATTGATTTACTCAGCGCGGACCAACAAGTGATTAAATATGTGAGTGAAATAAAAGAAGCTGGCTATGAAATAGTAAATAAAATTGAGAAAAAATTCTGTACGCGGGAAACAAGCACAACAAAAACCATATTAGACCATGTTTGTACGGATATTAACAATCAGAAATTTAACATGACAATTATAGAATCATGCCTTTCCCGTCACAAACAGATATTTATACAAATTGGAAGTATGCCGCAGCAGGTGAATGGAAAAATACATTATCAAGCTCTAGACTACGAGAAATTATACAGCTCCGCCACAAGGGCTAACTACAAAAATGGCACGAATGATTTTAACTACTTAGAGAGGTTCATCACAGAACAGGTGTGTAACAATAAAATAGAAAAAACACCGCAAAAGGACTGGATATCAGGGGATATTATTGATCTAATTAATTCGCGTAATATCTTATGGCAACAAACAATAACGACCCCTGAAGATAATGAACTAAAGAAAAAGTTTATTCAGAAACAAAAACAAGTGAAAACACTTATTAAGACACGAAAACAAGATTATTACCATGGATTGTTTAACAAAAATCAATCAGACCCGAAAAAAATGTGGGAAGTTATTAACAATCTGGCCTCAAACAAATTAAAGGTAAACTGTGCTCCCTCAAAACTAATATCGGATACAGGAATCACTGTGACGGATGGTAAGGAAATCTGTGATTTGTTTAATACTTTTTTCGCAACAATCGGTTCTGTTCTAGCTAAACAAATCCCTAGCATTTATCACCAAAACTCTGGAAATACACTTATGTTTGATAATAACTACACGCATAACCTGATTCTTAGCGAGCTTAAACCATGTAGGTAGTACAGCCGAAATATGTAAAGTTATTGATAACCTGGATAATAATACGAGCACAGGTCTAGACGGAATTAACACAAAGGCAATTAAGTGCCTCAAAGACATAATAGCCAGTAGGTTAGCGGAATGTATTAACGAGTGCTTGTTGCGCGGTGTTTTTCCCGATTCACTTAAGAGCGCAAAGGTAAGTCCAATCTACAAATCCGGACCTAGGACAGACCCTAGTAATTACAGACCGGTGTCTGTCTTACCCGTGATTTCAAAAATATTCGAACGCATATTATATGACCGTTTATATACCTATGTCACGAAAAAAGAAATACTGATCGACCAACAGTACGGCTTTCGTCCAAAATCTGGAACGCTGAATGCTGCTGTTGACTTAATAACACAAATAAAAATGAACATCGACCAAAAAAACATAGGTTTAGGAATATTTGTCGACTTAAAAAAATGTTTTGATACAGTCAGCCATCGAAAACTATTGCAAAAACTTAACAACATAGGCGTTACAGGCGCTGCTTTCGCAATGTTTTCATCATATTTAAATAACAGACACCAAGTTGTTAAAATAGATAACTTCACTAGTTGCTCACGTCACGTGACCTATGGTATCCCACAAGGCTCAATTGTTGGACCCCTGCTATTTTTAATTTACACGAATAATATAGCTAAAATAGGACTCCAAGGACACATAACATTGTATGCAGACGACACCTGTCTATTCTATTTTGGGAAATCTATACATGAAATTATAAATACGGCGCAACAGGATCTCGACACATTGAACGAATGGCTTAAATTCAATTGTTTAACAATAAATACATCTAAAACATCCTACATGGTATTTTGTGCTAAAAATAAGTGTATACCGGATTTCACACCACTGTCTATTAACAGCGAATATATACAGCGTTCTTATCGAGAAAAATATTTAGGACTATGGATAGACGACAAGCTTACCTGGAGATGGCACATTGATCATGTTAAAACAAAATTAACTTCATTACTGGGAGCGTTGCGTAAGATGGTTGGTTGTATTCCAGACAAAACCCGAAGTATAATTTATAATTCTTTAGTCAAATCACACTTAGAATATTTAATAGAAGTGTGGGGATCAGCCGCTGCAACTTATTTAAATCCATTACAAAGACTACAAAATAAAATTATTAAAGTATTGTTTCGCTTCCATTATCTGACACCAACAAAAGAGCTGTATGAAAAAACTAACTTATTTAATCTTAAACAAATATTCACCTATTGCACCTGCATTCTTATAAAAAATATAACAAGCAATTCCATCCAAACAAACATAACACTGCATAAAAAACTTCACTCGCGCAATCTACGAAATAAAAACAAACTTCATCTGTGCAAAGTTCGTACCAACTATGGACAGAAAACGATATTGTTTGAGGGGAGTACAGATGTTTAATAAGCTGCCCAGTGACATTGTGAAATGTGAAAGTAAAAATTTATTTAAAAGTAAACTTAAAAAATATGTATTACAATTGAAATAGAGTGTAGTGTATGTTGTAAATCTGATATTGTTGTTTTTCTCTTTTGGATTAAAGAAAGGTTTCTTGCTGCCTGATTATAATAATTGAAAAAACATGTAAAACACTAAAATATTAAATTTTATATTGCTTTCCGATGTACCAAAAGTAGCAATAATTAATTATTTATTAAGTATAACCTTTTGTATTCTCATTTTAAGTGGACTCTGTATGTCTTTATGAGAAATAAATTTCTTTAAACCTATAATCAGACATTTGAACTGGCCCCAGGGTGGTATGTTCATCTAGTTAGGCCTTCGTCATACACGTATACCGGGGGATTTTGTTCATACTTTATGGAAAATCATAGGGTATGTCAGAAAGTTATGAAGAAGTGATTCAAGTAAAAGTCCTAATTTTCTAACATTTTTTCATTTTAAGTATTTGATATATACAATAGTACAAAATGTTCTTCAGATTTTGTTAGAAAATCGTAAAAGTAAAGTTTAATAAAATAAATAATCTAATTTACACTGAGATAGTTTCTACATTAAAAAAACACATACATTACATATTACTTACTGATTATGCTCTAATATCGTTTTTTTTTACTAATTCTTTATTTTTTAATTTGTTATTTTTATTCGGTTTTGACATTCTGTTTATTGTAATTTTTATAATAATTTTGACGATCATAATGCAAATTTTTATATGTGACATCATATGTAATGTACTCGTATATTGTAATGTTGTATTATGAAATTAATTAATCTAATCTAATCGTAAGGAATAAATAATCACCAGGAAGATATATAGATTTATTTATGTTCTCAAAGGTGCCTTTGTCCACAGGCAGTGCCAAGTTAGTAGTCCGTCAGTCCAACTACGGAGCCTACAGCGTCAAGCAGGCTCTCATCGACGAAATGAAGGTAGCGTTCGGCAGAGCCCAGCCAGAAACCAAGGAGCCGGACAACCAACCAGACGACCAGGAATATATGGTGCAAGATGATGCCTGGGGCTCCGACGAAAACTCAGAAATGTGGATGTAGCTTATGGAATTCTTGGATAAGAATAAATGATAATGTCATGATTGATTGAGTTGAATGTCATTTATTTAGTCTCGCATTCAGTTTTTAAAAGACATAAATGTAATTTCCTAAATTTAAAAAAGACCTTCAAGCACTTGATGCATTGACTTAAAAGAGATGTTTGGCATCAATAACACAATTATGGATTTTGAAAGAAAGAAAGAAAATAAAGAAAAATTATTTACTAACCCGACGAATACAAACAATGAAATAATGAAGATAGACATTAAACAAATAACAAGGTGGTACAAAAAAAAGGTTTTTACAGATAATGGATTAATCAGGCCCAATGGCCTGCTGCAAAGACGCTGGTATTCTGGCAGGGCCTGTCGAGTGTTCGTCATTCGTGATATATGTATGTGTAAACTGTTAATGCAATAAATTAAGTAGAGAAATGAGCTAATTGTAAGTGTAAAAGTGTCATAATGTGACGTGAAGTTTACCTAAAAACAAATAATAAATTAAAACATAAAAATAAAATATTTATGGTATGACAGCTGTGCTGTGCAACAACAACTGTGTAGTCTGTGTCAGTGTAACAACACTGACACACAGTTCACTGACAGGATGCTGCCGCACCATATTCAACCGCATTTTGCCACGTAAAACGCTGATGTGGCGTGTTATTCATATACAAAAACTTACTTAATAAGTAGAAATTAATGACAAGAGTTATGTAAACAAAAAGAAAAATATCAGTATCAGTGCCTAGTGGCTACCCTCCTCGCTACCTACGCGTCGCGAATAAAATGCAGGTAAGTTTGCTTTAATGTGGGTCTGTTTTTTGTGTTAACTTATAATATTTTTTTAGTGCTAACCTGAAAGTGTTGATGGTTTTCAGATCGCGCATTGATGGGGGAGGTCGTTCCGACACCGTGAAGCGGCAAATCTAAAAGACCCATGAAAAGCCATAGTGCGATGTTTAGGGGTAACAAAAATATGAGATTTTTTGACATTTACTACATCAAAGAACTTGATGTGCGTAGTGTTCTTGAGAGTAGCCCGCGTCTTAAGAGGACACAGAAGCGCCGTTTCTCCATACAAACGTAGTCCTCTGTTTCCTCCCTGGTTATTGCTAGTAGAGGAATATTTTTTTTTCAAAAAATCTATTGCCATCATTAGCATGTCTCTTTTTTTATTTTAAATTAATCAATAATACAGAAAAACCTTCAAATCGAAAAAATTGAATGATTTTTCATTTGACATATAAAAATCTAATTTGACTAGTTCATGAAAAAAGGAAAACTTAGAAACACGGCAAATGTTATTCTTATTTTTTTATTATACAAGTAACTATAATATAACTGTCAACTATTCGGAAAGGGATCAACAGCGGAACGTCGATTTGGTGTACGTTTTGACAGGTAATTTCGGTCCGAGTTGCAGTTGTCTCTATCGCACTCGGGGGGACTTGAGGTTAGCAGCTGATCTGATAGCAATGATAGAAATTGCAATTCTCTTTCCCGTCCTGTGTCCTCTTAAGGCCCATGTGTTCGTCGATTTTCTGTCTCCCTCTGATATACCGGAGCGGTACTGCCGCCTGTCGCCCCCGCAGACACCCGCGCGCGCAGAACACTAGAAATGTTAGTTTTCTTGTTGTACAGGGTGTATTTATAAAAACCCAACTACCTAAGTAAGTCGCTGTTACTTTACGCGGAACCTGATAGCCCAGCAGCGCATTACACAGAGATACGTATATTAGAGCTTGAAATTGTGTGGAGCGCTGCATAGGTGTACTCAAATCACGTTTTTATTGTTTGCTGGGCCATAGAGTGTTGGAGTACACACCAGAAAAGACTGACCACATAGTTAATGCCTGTGCAGTATTGCACAACTGTATCTATGTATATCCAAATTTTGACAATGATCTTGCAGCCAACACAGGCTTCACAGGCCAAGACATATTTTTGAATAATGTTAATAAAGGTTTTAATGAGGCTTTAGGGGTAACGGAAGAAGTAATTAATAGAATGGTGTGATTTTTTATGTAGTTGTTTAGGTTCAATTCAATTCAATCAGTTTATTGCACTCCTTAAGTATAATAAAGGTCTTAAAATTAGATACACAGCACCTTTAAGGGTCCGGATTGAACATGACAATATATTAAATTGGTTCTCTATTTTGTCCCATAAAATTTTTATCCTTAATCTGACATGCCATAATGTTTTGTGACTTAATCGTCATTTGAAGTCAACTCACTCATAATGGGTCTGAGAGACGACAGTGCGCCCGGCGTTGATGGCTTTAATCCCAGATTGATCAAACAAATACGACACGTGATTTTAGAACCCCTAGTCCACATATTTAACCTCAGCATTTCACAAGGCATTTTTCCGGAAGGATGGAAACATGCTTTAGTCACTCCTATCCACAAAGACAGAAAAAAAAGTTTCAACAAATTATAGACCTATCTCGTTGCTTTCTATCTTCTCAAAACTTATTGAGAAGGTCGTTAATAACCGTTTGGTACTTTATCTAGAAACTAATAAATTGATCTCTAGCAATCAGTTTGGGTTTAGAAAAGGGGTCTCGACTGAGGATGCAGTCTCTCTGTTGGTAAAAAACATATCGAGCTCTTTGGATCGGAATGACCGTTGTATTGGGGTTTTCATTGATCTTGCCAAGGCTTTCGATTCTACTTCGAAAGATGGAATGCCTTGGTATCAGGGGAATCCCACTAAATTGGTTTCATAGCTATCTAACTAGCCGTTGCCAATCAGTCAGAGTAGGCGATACTACTAGCAACATCTTGCCGATATTTACAGGGATCCCTCAGGGAAGCATACTCGGCCCTAACCTATTTTCAATTAATGTCAATGACCTTTTAAGCATATCAATACACAAAGCAAAGATCATTTGTTACGCCGATGACACTGTAGTACTTTTTAATGACACATCCTGGGATAAAGCTGTAAAAACTACCAAAAATGGCATGAAACTTATTACTAGCTGGCTAGACCGTAATTTGCTCACCTTAAACACAAAAAAACATCTTTTCTAGCATTTCACAAAACTAAATCTTCTTCCCCAAATCACCTTTTACAACTAGTCATACACGAGTGTCAGTCTCCAGAACCATTTAACTCACCGCTCGCAAACGAGGAATCCGCAAGTGCATGCAAATGCAAGACAATAGAGAGGTCTGATAGCGTGAGATACTTGGGGGTCTTGCTAGATGAAAAAGTTTCGTTTAAAAAACAGATCACACACCTTTCTGCTCGACTTAGAAAGATGTTATATATTGCGAGAGCCCTAAGGCGATCAGCTCCGGTAGAGATTCTGACTTTAGTATATACCGCACTATGCCAGTCTATCTTGATCTACTGCATAGGAGTTTGGGGTGGAGCAAGTAAAACCAGTTTCCTGGTATTGGAGCGATCGCAACGCGCTGTCATACGGGTTATGTTGAAGAAACCTTTTAGATTCCCCACAGACACACTTTATAAGGAAGCCAAAATACTTCGTGTCCGGCAATTATACATATGGCGAGTCAGCTGCGCTCAACACAAGCAAACAATAAATTCCCCCGGTTACATACTTATTTCCCAACGTCGAATTTTCAGGATCCCCTTACCTTCAGTCCGCACATTTTTCTCACCCTTTTATATACAACAATATCAATCGCAAATGTTCTATCAAAGACATAAGCGTTATGAAAGCCAAACACGCCGTTAAAAGTTGGCTGTTGGACCTTCATTACGCTGAAACTGAAGAAATCCTTCCATCTATGAACTGACATGTTAGACACCTACCACATCCGTCACAAACTAACGCACACACACACGTACACACACACACACACACACACACAACAACTTTTCTCATCCCACGAGTACGGGACTTATTTATTACAGGAGAACAGTCAATAAGTCTTAACCTACGATTACATTCTTGCCTAAACAAATCTATCTGCTCAGGTATTCTTTCCTCCCACACAACCTTATTATGGCGCGTTAGGTTATTATTTTTTGTAGGCATAACACTACCCAAATTACATTCTATTGCCAACGTATAATGGTCAGACCACAAAACATCATAACAAACATTCACACTTTGAATGGAGTTGACTGCTGCTTCGCTTGATACAATGTGATCCAGCCACCTCCTGGACCCATTTATCTCGCTAACATAAGTGTGAGTTCCACTGTCGGTGCCTAAAATATCAAAGTCCATTATTGACCACTATTGTTCCGAACAAAAATTAGTCAGTTCATAGTAGAACTGTTCATGAGGATGGGCATTAAAGTCTCCCATTATGTATACACAGTCCATACTACAACTGTCTTTAATTGCGCTTACCGCACTGAGGACATCTGTGAACTCGACCAGGTTCATTTTACTGTCTGTAGGCATATACACGCACATCACGAGATTTCCTTTCATTAATAACTACCTTAATCGCACAAATACGCGGATTATCGCACTCAATCACGGTCACATTCACAAAAACAGCGCGCCGCCACAGCAGAGCTACTCCTCCGTAGGGCCGCCCTCTTAGCAGGTCAGCCGATGTGTCCATAGCCGACACTCCTGTGCCGCTGAAGTCGTCACTTATCGTGTTCAAAAACGGGATCTCATCGTTATGCAGCCACGTTTCTTGTAACGCTATTACCTATAACATATGTTTTGCATAGATCTCGAATGTTATCAACGGAATAGAATTATGAATAATCTTTAAAACTTATTAATCATACTAAATGTTCCACGGATAAAACTTTCATTCAATGCGATTTATGTACCCTCCCTGCATGAGGTACCTGGTACTTATTTCTAGCATTTAGTTAAGACCGTACCTAACCCCTAACAACGATTTGGAAAACCTCGTTCTGTTAAGCGTGAAAAACTAGTCTTTACATCAGTTTGTAGAACCAATGCTGGTATTCGTTCTCTTTTAACACATTGACGGACACTCTGCTTACTTACATAATTAGTGATATGACACAGTCAACGTCCTTACAACAAAACTAGACGGCGGTGGACGTCCAGTCACCTTATAAATGATTAAGTTGCTTGTGATGAAGAGAACGTTCTCAACCGCCCGACGGTTCAGGACGTCCCGTCACAATACTAGTAAATATATAAAAACGTGGTGACACTTTCACAGCTGTCCGTTGAGGACGTCTCGTCTTAATATACTGTATTCGTATACATGTATTATGGCAAGACTTCTGCAGCAGTTCTCTCACAATGCATTGCTGGATCATGTAAAAATCGTTCTTACCTCTTACTCTAAGAAATGAAATAAAATGACTTATGATTATACTAATGTATGTAATAAAAAAAACAAATTGCTTTACAATTATTTATTGAAAACCAGGTTAACAGTAATTGTGATCTTTAGATGAACCTGCACACTCAACTTCATCCTGGTTGTGAGGCCATACTCCGCTTATTTCTGTACCACTATCATCGTCATCACTATCGCTTTTGGTTTCAGTGTCACCCACCACTTCTATAATAAAAGGTTTATCTTTTACTAGCGACCCGCCCGCGGCTTCGCCTGCGTGGACTATATATGCATGTATTATACATATAAACCTTCCTTAAAAATAAATAAATATAAATATATGCGCCAGACAACACACCTCTTGTAATGGTCTCGAAGTAGGGATTAATATCCCTGTGTTACGAGGTACCACACAAGGAAATAAGCCAGGGGCGTCTCCCAGCACACCCAGACCCGAGTCAATTTAGAAAAGATCGTTTCCTGAATTGACCCGACCGGGAATCGAACCCGGGACACTACGGAAATTGGGGCGAGAAACCGTGCTACAGCGCACTGCGCCAATCGTGTCGTTCCTTAAGAATCACTCTATCTATTTAAAAAAACCGCATCAAAATCCGTTGCGTAGTTTTAAAGATTTAAGCATACATAGGGACAGACAGCGCAAGCGACTTTGTTTTATACTATGTAGTGATAGATTCAGATTCAGTTCAGTTTAAAGATTTCAGTGAAGGAGGTAAGTAGCTTGTTGTAAATCTTAGGTGCCATGCCAAGGAAAGATTTTTTCAGAAGGGCAGTGTTAAACAGGCTTAGGTTGGTTTTAATAAAAATTACCACACATTTCACATGTATTTATATATATAAATACATGTGAAAGTCATCAATCTCATAGATCGGCAAAAAGGCCTACAGCTTACTGTTGACGCTATTCCACACATCGCCCTTACACATCTTTTTTATGCTTTGAAAATAGTTTATCTAGCGGATGAGTTACCCCAGAATATGACTCCGTAGCGTAAACAGGGTGCCACAAAACCATGATAGGCTGTAAGCACTGAATCCAAGTTCACTTCCTTTGATAACTTATACAGAGCATACGCATAATTTCCTCTGTTTGCGTTTGCCATTTCATATTTTTATCAATATATATTCCTAAAAACTTAGAATTGTCAACTGTTTTAATAATATTATTTTTATATTTTATGTCAAGTATTACTAATTTCTTTTTCGTAGTCATTGAGTGTGCATTTGCTAAAAAGATCTCAAATTCTCGCGAGGGACTGTTAAACCAGATTCCCAAAATAGCGGCACCCTTTCATACTCTGCACGTAGACCATCTTGGTTGGGCCCTTTGTGAAGTCTAAAAGGAGAGGAGACACACCCTTATACTAGTGACGGTGGACTCATTTCATTAAATCTTAAGACTTGGTGAAAATTACAAAGGTAGCTTTTCAGAATGATGGTAACAGCACTAAACTTATGCTTTCATATGAAGGACCCTATAAGGTTGGTAAAGTCCTAGGAAACGATCACTACAAAATTGCTCCAATTCCAGGATTTGAAGGAATGAGGAACAAACGTAAAACGACCGTTGCCGCAGATCGAATGAAGCCGTGGTCCATTTGGCAGCCTTAGAGATTGATGAGGCTCCTGATGCCAAAGAACAGAGTGACAGGGAACTAAATGAATTAGATTCGGAATAGTTAAAGAGCATTACATGGCGATCCAGCTTATGTAGTTAACTCATTTTTGACAAAAATCGACTTACTGCTCTTACTGTTAGCTCGGCAGCACAGTCGCACTGCTAGCTAAAGTCGCCGAAATGTAAAAGCGCTTAAGTGACTATTAAATGGCCAGTACCCAGTAAGAAGAAACAGTTACAGGGTTGGATGTTATGATTAAGGGTATGGGAAGAAAAAACAAACACGGCCTAAATCGAAAACCATTTCGAGGTATTTGTATTTTATACCATAATTAAATATTTGACATTTTTAAAGGCAAAGGATCTAGGATATTCTTAATTAAATACGTTAGCAATCTGGGGTCATTCATTTGACCCCAGTTTGCCAAAGTACAAAAACAGTACATTGAGGTTCTTAAAGGACTCTTGACGGTAATCAAATTGACATCTCACAATTGAAACCCATTGGGTAGTATTACCGTCCTTTCACGTGATCGGTTGATAATCTTTCCATCAACCAATCAAATGAAGCGATCTGTATCATAAGTGAGATTCTTTGCTAGGTGATTCTACTGCATGGTATTAATGGTATGGTCAGATAGCAGATTTTAAATTCCCCCAAGTGAAAAATATTATTCCACAAAGTTATTTTTAATAATACGTACATTAATTTACACCCAGTGTCCAGACGGGTAGGTAGGACTTACAATAGCCATTCGCCAGGTAGGGTTTGATTCCAGAACTTGGCAAAATAAAATTGTATCTGAAGTCTACTTCTCACATTCTCGTGAAATGCTACATGATGAACGGCGAGCTCTGTTTCAGCCGTAAGTGCAGTAAATCAGTAATTTTCTCCTCATTATTTATTTACCACGAATCGGGGAAAAAACACATGAGGGAACAATAAGTGAATTTGTGATGTCATGAGTTCGTTATATTTAAAAATGAATAAAAAGTTAACTACCGGCTAGATCAACGAAATATTCAAATCAGTTACATAAAATAGTAAAAGGTATTTATTATAAATATAAAAAAAAATTGTTCCCATACCCAGTGAGCGGCCGTAAGAGCAAGCGACTGATCAAGGTGGATGCTACTGCGATGTCGGGTAGGGTCGCGCTGCCACTTCTTTGCCTGAACGTTTTAAATAACATAGATAGATAACATATAAAATGATTTTTAATATTTGGTTCAAAAAGTCGCTGCCGGCCGCTGCTTTTTCAGAGGAAATTGTCCCTAAGCCCCAAAACCTGACTCTTGAACAGAATTTCATTATTTTTTTATACTACGTCGGTGACAATCAAGCACGCGGACCGCCTGATAGTAAGCGGTTATCGCGGCCTATGGACGCGTGCAACACCAGGGGTATCACTCGCGCGTTGTCGACCCTGTAAAAACCTTTTCAAACCCCTCTTGAAGAACTCCATACTATAACTAATCGGGAAAACCTCGGCAGGGAGTTCATTCCACAATTTTAGCGTCCTCGGAAGGAAACATCTCTGAAACCGAGTTGTACCAGACCATTGCGGATTCAGAGTGTGAGAATGAATGCCCTGTCGGTGGCGAGCGGTGCGGTGATGAAAAGTAGCCGTGGGCATCATATCAAACAGTTCTTCAGAACAAAACCCGTTGTACAAGCGGTAGAACACGCATAAGGAGGCGAAGTCTCTCCTCAGACATAACGGCTCTAAACCCCTTGTCAGTTTGGGATCGTCGACAATCCGGATCGCACGCCTCTGGACCGAGTCAAAAGGACTGAGTTGATATCCAGGCGCTCCTGCCCAAAGGTGACAGCAGTACTCCACGTGTAGCCTGACTTGCGCTTTATACAGCAGCAGTCTTTGCCTAGAAGTAAAGTACTGCTTCGCCCTGCATTGGACAAGCATTGCAAAAATGTCAAACAAGTTTATGAACCTTATCACAAAGATTCAAAGAAACAGTTTTCTAATGCCAATCCGGCGAAATTAGATTCAAGAGTCAGGGGCCAGGCTCTGTCTAATCTGTATCTGTGAACTTGTCATTCACATCGAGGCCGTAACCAATGTAAAAAAAACTAGTCATTCAGCTGTCACTTCTAGACTGATTTGTGTGTGTTGTGGTTGTGGTTCACTATCAACTTGTTCCAGTCTGTGACTCTGACTTTATCTCAGATTACTTCTTTCTTGAAATCGTTGATCGATTTTGCCAGAATTTTAGATTTTAGTGTTGATGTATTGTATTTTTAATTCTCACTAATTCAGTAAGCTTGCGGCAGGTTATAACTAAAAAATAACTAAATAATATTTGATAATTAAAATGCCTGTTGTTCATGTAACTGAATTGCCTTCAGAGGTAAGCTGGATCGATGTAGTTATAAGTTAATTCATTTGTTTTCGTCCCATGGAGAATTAAATCATTATTATCCACAGAAATCCACGCAATCACAACTTCACTCTCTGAGACAATACTTACGCAAGTCTAAAGTTTCCGGCTTTTGGATAAAAGAAATAGCTGATACTCGAGGAATGGATACGAAAGAAGCCAGCGTAGATGTGCCCTCGCTAGATGATGCTTACTCTTTGGAGTCGTATATAAATCAGAAACCTTACAAATATTCTGGAGGCATGTTTTGTTTGAGAGCAGAAATTACAGAGTTCGAAGAAGATAATGATAGAAGAGCAAGATCTAGAAGTCCTGCTTGGGCCAATCAAAGGGGCAGAAGAAGAAATCAGAGGAGAAACAGGGCCCAGGAATATGATTTTGCCAGATCTTATGAGAGACAAAGTTCATTGTATGAAGATAGTTCTAAACTGGATGTGAGTTTATTGTTGAGAAAAACTAAGAAAAACTAACTACTAAAAAAACTAACTCTGAGCTAACTTATATTTTCTGTCATAATATCAGTTCTAGAACTGTGAAACTAAACTTAGCATATTGTTAGCCTTGTAACTGCCAGGAAACGGGACCCAGGAATAAGTAGTGTTTACAAGTCACTTCCATAGTAGTTGTGACATGTTAGGTGCTTGAGTGTTTCTTGTACACGGGTGTACAGCGAAAACTTTCGGCACGCTACGTAAAACCGCTTGTACTAGAAATACACTACATGTTAAGTGTTCACTATTAATTCAGATAAAGATATTTACCCTTGTTTGTTAGTCATCCTGACCGTCATGGCATTCAAATAGTAATCTGTATGTTGCTCATAACTTCCATTGCTATTTGCAAGTGAGTTTAGCGCCCATTTTTCTGAATCATACTGCAGTTATACTTTCAGCCTCTTGTCATTTGCAAAGCAGTTGTCTCTCTCTAGCGTTCAATATTATGACTTATCATTGGGGCGTTTTTTTTACAGCTAGAGCTTCAACTTTTACGAAAGAAAAGGCTTTTAATTGAGGAAGAGAGGAAATTACTCCTAGAACAAAAAAAGCTAGAGTATATCAAGGTGAGGCCTTATCATCAAACAGTTTTTCTTAACTAAAAAAATAAGAGTTCATTTGTAAACAAAGATGTGTCAATGTCACCATGTCCTGTTTGTTTGTAGGAAAATAAACTAGCTATGTCAAGAGTTCTTTGTTGTTATATTTTATTAAAATCAAGAAATGCTTACAATTCTCACTCAAACTGTTGCTTTTGTATAATGATGACCTCTTGTTTCACAGACAGAACTTTCATAGAATTTCGTAACGCAGAAAATGTTTCACAGAATTTTCAGTGCATATATTTTCATTTCTAAAATTATTCTTTCTTTGACTATTTACTTCATAAATTATTAAGCCCATATATTTTCATGTCGAATATTATTGTTTCAACGAATATTTACTTCATAGAATATTCAATATTCAGTCTATATTTTTTGATGTCAAATATTATTGTTTCAACAAATATTTACTTCATAGAAACATATTTCTCAGTAAAATCTACTGGATAGGTTAGGTTAGCACTGTGACCATAACAAACCAAATTCTCAAAATTAAGTAATATTAAGTAAGTATACAATGTAATAATAAATTGTCCCTCGATAGAATATTTATCTTGGTAATAACAACACAAACAACAACAAATACAGCCTTATACGTCCCACTGCTGGGCACAGGCCTCACCTCAACTATGAGGTGGTACGAGCCATACTCCAACACGCGGGCTCAGTGCGGATTGTTGGAGAGGTGATTGTAAGGCCAGTGATAAACCTCACCGTCAGATGGTATTATTAAGCCGCCTTTTAGGCCTCTGACTAGGCTTTACGACTGATATCTTGCGACGTCAGCCGGGACCAACAGTTTAACGTGCCTTCCGAAGCACGGAGATGCCCGAAAAATACATCACTTAATTTCAGTCGGGATGGTCACCCATCCATAAGCCGACCTGACTGGCGTTGCTTAACAATCGTTGCCGATCCGCTGCCGTCACTTAGCCACGGGCACCTCAGCCACGGGCACCTCACCTTGGTAATAAGTTTTATTTTAACTACTGAATGGATAAGAATGCAACAATATTATTTGATTTGTTATTCTATGATAGGTATAGATTTTATTTGTGACAAAACTATGATTTTAATTTATTTTAAGTAACTATTCTGAAATGATTATATGAGAAACAATTTCTGTGAAATGAAATTGTGTTTAAACATTTTCTGTAAAGCAATGTACCCTTATAAACAATACACACACGATATCATTATGGATTCAACTCCTGACCACCATTTACAGGGTTTTTCGTCTACTAGTTAATAATGATATTGCATCATTATGCAAACAAAATGGTTTCAAGAAACCATTTCAAGTAATGTTTTGATGAATTTCACAGGAGTTTGGGGCTAGTGCTAACGAGTTCGAAAGACTAGGGAGGTCCCGGGACCGGCAACGCCGTCCTATTAGGGACGAGGAGGCCCCAGAGCGCAGCCCTCGTCCACCCCAACCTAAGCGCAAGGCCAAGGGGCTCCCGCTGTTCGTCATGCCTTGCAACCTAATTTTGAAACAAATGACAGAACTCATTGACACAAAAACAGAGCAAGAAGATGAGAAAACTATGCTGGAAAAGGTCCTTCGCACCAACTTGCGCAAGAAGTTTGCAGTCGCCTTAGAAGGCAAAAAATACTTGCCTTCTAATCAGATTGTGAAACTGTACCGAGGGAAATATCCTGAATCTGGCGATGAGGCACTCGTAACGGAAGCTTTGGAAGGCGTCCGCTTGAGCCTCTGGACTAGTGATAAATTTCCCGAAAATGCTACAGATGCACAAGGAAAAAAACAATCAAAAAAAATTGTAAAGGGAAAGAATCAAGAAAATTCAGGTACTCTAAGACTTCTACAACAACTGTTCATAATGGAACAGATTCTGCATTTGTTTCTGAAAGTATTGGCTTGTGTTAAACATGGCAAAGCTAATTCTTTCTCACTGCAGAAATTATGTTGTCTCAAATAAAAGAGATTTGAGCTGTGATATAATGAAAGAAGTCAATTTTGAATTGACCTATAAATCTAGTAACTCATCAATTTCTAAAGTTGGTTGTTCACAAGGCAACATTGTCATGTTGTGCAGCAAAGTAACAGACAGTGCCCAATGAATACCCCGCCGAAAAAATGGTTGAATCTGTTTATGAGGTGACAAATAAACATAAAAATGTATTGAATGATGATAATAATGATAATAAACTATGTAGACTCAGTCAAGATTATCTGCCACATAAAGGAATATCAGAGTGATTGTGCTGAATTCCTGTAAAAGTCTTGCCATTTTGAACAATATTTGTATTCCTTTAAGTATGTATTTAGTGTATATGTCTGGTGTAAGTTAACAAAATTCTTTATTATTATTCAGGTCCAATGAAAGCACAGTCAAATAAAGTGAAGCAAGATCCAGATAAAATTGAGCTGAAACAAGAGAATGTAGGAGCTACTGAAGATAATGGTACAGTTATGTCTATTAAAGAGGAAAACATATCTGAAGCAGACTTATCTGCCATAGGGGCTGATGAACCTGATGCGAATATATCCACTATGCAGGAGGAAGAAGCCGATATTAGTGAAAATGCTAAAGAGGAAAATGAAATCAAAGCAAAAGAAGTATCTGATTTTAACTCATCTACTGAACCAGAGAAAATAACTGAAAGTGTTACAAATGGCACTGTAGAGACAAAAGCGAATAATGTAGATGTGGGTGCGAAAGATTCAAATGCCATGGAAGTTGATGGGAAGGTCCAAGACAAAACTAAGGATGCAGTACATTCCAGTGCAGCAAAGACCACCGTGGAGTCTGCAGACATCGAATCTGAGTTCGACCAGCTGGGCGACACTGGAGATGACGACTGGATTGAGAATGGCATCGATTGGAATGATGGTGAGGGCAAGGTTAGTGACTGAATTCAAATATTTTTAGTGTTAAAATATTATCGTGGATTAATTTTCCACTATTGAGCAAAATCTCGTCACATGAAAAACCATACCAAGAATTGTGATTGTATTAAAAAGTATGTCTTGAAGTATTTTCATCAGTCAACCAAGGTTATTTTATGCTCAGATGTTCTAGATATTTATATAACCATTTTTTTTAGGATAGAAAGTAAACGAAGGTAATGCTGAAGTTGGAATAGTGTAAGTAAGCATAAGGCGTGATTTTACTTTATAAATAGACATAAATAAAACAAATATTTACAAAAACTTTGTTATTTATTTCATGCTCAACAAGCATAGATTCCTATATCTATATAAAAGTCCACTTAAATGTTAAGCTTAATACATGGTTAATCAACAAAAATTCTGTTCATTACAAAAAAACATAGCTGCATGAAATGAAATTATTTCATATTTCAATTACTTCTAAAATATTATCTTAATTAGGCATAACTGAAAATTACATAAATTGCTTTAAAACAAAATAAAAGATTTCTTTTTTCTCGAATTCTTAAAATGTATCAATTATGACCTTATAGGATCCATTAATATTACCCTTTAGGAAAAGGGTAATAATAATGGATCCTATAAGGTAATATTAATGGAAACCAAAACATTAAAAAACTAAATTATGTGATAAATAAAATTTTGTGTATGTATTTAATATCATAACAAACATCCTAAGTTACAATTTCATTTAAGTTGAGTTGGTACAATCTTGCAATGCCAACAAAGTTGCTGTCGATTCGCGTTTTCTATTTGGACTGATGGTTCGTGACGCCAGCGCTAAGATGGGACCGTAGCCCCAATTGCAACTCAATGGTATTAATATTCTTCAAAGTCTTCTTCATTGATTGGCTCATCGTCGTCGTCGTCGTCCACAGGCTGGTCTTTCATCTGGTCAATGATATTCCCCGCGTCCGGCGCTCCGACGTCCGCCGTGAAGTCAAAGTCGTCATCAACCTCTTCTTTCTTGAAGTCTTCTGATTTAACATCTCCGGTTTGAGGTTCACCGGTCATCTCGTAATATTCGCCTGGGTTTTCAAGAGCCTTTTTGCGCAGATTTTGCTTCTCTCTGCAGCTCAGCTTAGGTCCGAGGAGGTTCAGTGGTTTGAACACCAGAGTTATGTGAGCATCTGCAAGCGACAAAAGTGTTTAACTTTAGAAAAGTGCAGCGGTGGTGATTCTGTTAACTCTGGTATTGTGAAAACAGGGTCACTATAGAGGCGGAGTTCTTTATTCAATAAGAACAATTAAGTGATGTTGGTGCCAACGCTTATGTACGGCAGTGAGAGTAGGGTATGGTGAAAGAAGGATGAATGTAGGATTAATGCAGCAGAAATGTGAGCATTGTGAAGTATGGCAGGAGTGACCTTGAGTGTAAGAATCAAGATAGCATAATTCGGAAGTGTTGTGTGAAGAAGGAGGTTGTCACTTAAATTGAGATGGGGAATGCTAAGATACACACAACAACATGGTCTAGGGATATATAAAACTTTTTTAAATAACTTAAAAGGTACTGGCCTTACAAAAAACTATTCATGACAGATTATAAAAACATTATTAAGTTCCTTTTTTTAAATTCAAATTTGTATATAAAAGGGTTTGTTTTAAGATGAAATTCGCATTAATTGAATTTCTTCCAAAGAAGTAAATCTTCACGAACGTCTAACTTGATTAAAACTCCATAAATTTCTATAAATCTTTGTCAAACGCATCTCCGGTGTTCATTTAATCATGCCACGTAGACACTTGACCAGGAACGAAATGTTAAGAGCAGTGGGCATGATTCAAGCTGGCGCTAACCAAACTGCGGTTTCTGAAGCCATGAGGACCAGTCAGAGCGTTATATCCAAGGCTTTGATCACGTTATCGTGTCACGGGGGAAGTGGTGGAACGGCACCGAGGACCTCAACGCATTACAACACATGCACAGGACCGATTCATAGTAAACGCTGCACGAAGTCAACCAAATGTAACGGCGAATGCAATTGGTTCAAAGGCTACAGAGAGAGTATGGTTTGCTGGTAAGCGGTCAAACTTTAAGAAGACGACTGCATGAAGTCAACTTACGTGCTCGTAGGCCACTTCGGGTACCAGCGCTGAGGAGAGGCAATCGAGGTAGAAGATTACAATGGGCTATTGCACACGAAAACTGGAACCATTCTTAATGGTCACTTGTGCTTTTCACTGATGAATCCAGGTTTGGATTTCATCCTGATTCGCGAAGAGTATGCGTTTGAAGAGAACCTGGACGTTGGAATCGACTGCAGCACCCACAACAAGTTTACGAATATCAAGGTGGCACGATTATGGTTTGGGCAGGAATTCGTCTCGGCGGTAGAACGGACCTCGTTTGGATACAAGGCAATATGACTGCTCTAAAATACCGAGATGAGGTGCTAGAGCCTGTAATCTTGCCCCACAGACAGCAAATGGGACAAAATTTCCAGCTAATGCACGACAATGCCCGTCCACATACGGCGCGTATCGTTACAAGTTGGTTACAACAGCATGGTATCCAAGCTTTAGACTGGCCTGCACAATCCCCTGACTTAAATCCTATTGAGCATGCCTGGGATATGCTTCAGAGAAGAGCTCTTAGGAATTTCCCTGAAGATATTGTGCATGAAAACCAGCTTTTCTTGCATCTTAGCAGGACTTGGGACAGTATTCCACAACAGGATATTGACACCCTTGTTTTGAGTATGCAGAACCACTGCAGATGTGTCAGGAGAGTCTTAGGTGGATCCACGGATTATTAATTTTAACTTTTCAACAATTTTTATAAAAAAAAAAGATTGTTTAGGTTTTGATGTTTCAAAAATAAAGTTAAGATTGAAATTTTGTTTGAGTTTTTCCTCTTCTTCTAAGTTTTTTTAAAATTTAACTTTATCTAAAAGTTTATTTATCAGATAAGATAGGCTATTAAACAAGGTTTATTTCAATGTGTAGGTGTCTTAACAAAAAGTTAATAGAATTTTAATTATTTAGGTTTAATTGAAATATCCCTAGACCATCTTGATGTGTAGGTTTGGTCATATGGAAACAATGGATGGTTTTTTTTTTTTTTATACTACGTCGGTGACAATCAAGCACGCGGGCCGCCTGATGGTAAGCGGTTATGGTGATGGTATGAAAGGCGAAAACAAATTTCCGGCCGATTTGTTGGAAGGAGAAGGCCCAAATGGACGGACTTAGCACGTTCAAGACTTTCTTAGGAAAATATCAGGTCAAGAGTACCCGTGTACCTTTGACCTTTTTTAAGATTATGGAATCAAAATGAAAGGATTAATGAGAGTGAAATAAGCGCAAGATGTGTGTCAGGATCATAGCAGGTGAAAAGATGTGGTCTCTACCTACGCCGCTGCGTTGGGAAAAAGGCGTCATGATTAAACGTAAGAATTATTTCACTTCAAAGGTAAGTTCAAACAATTCTTAAAAAAAATGCATACCATACCACTACTATATCCCGAAACGAGGTAGTCAGAGGCAAAGACTGTTGCCGTCATGGTGAACGTCACCAATGGTTGTAGTACTCTACGTGGTGTACTACAACCATTGGTGACGTTCACCATGACGTGAGCCTTCCGCCGTTATCCGGGTTGATTGGTTTATTTATGTTTTCCATCACCAGAGAGTTCGTCGCAAATTTACAATGAACACAAAGATTTTGGTTCTGGCCAGATTTGGACTCTGGTCGGGACCACACGATTCACGATCCAGGTTGGGTTGCTTAACCCCTAAGCTAAATTAAATGAAATAAAGTTTTTACATCTAATTCGACATGACATCTAGTAAGTAACATACTAATTTGCTGGTGTCCCATGTTGAGGAGTGTGTCGTACAACTGGTACGAGCTGAGCGTGGCCACGAAGTACGGTATTCGCGAGCGCGTCGGCTTCTTCAGGCTCACCACGCCGTACGGGATCAGGAACTGCTCCACTTCCGCCTTCGTCGCTTTGCCGCCGTTCATCATGATGCGGATCTGCAGGTTAGAGCGCACGTCCAGGATGCGCTTGGACACGTTCAGTATCACGGCCTGGGAAGAAAGAATGTAGAAATAAATATGCGCCAGAGAACACACCACTTGTCATGGTCTCAAGTAGATAAGGATAAATATCCTTGGGTTGCGAAGTACCAGACCGGGAATTAGGCCAGGGGCGTCTCCCAGCAAACCCAGACACAAGCCCATTCGAAAAAAAGATCGTTTACTAATTTGCCCGACGAATCGAACCCGGGACAATATAGAAATTAAGGCGAGAAACCGTGCTACAGACAGCGCACTACGCTTATCATGTCGTCAACAGACATTCTGTCACTAATAACACTATTAACTGGCCTGCTGGCACGATTTTGCCTTCAGCGCCGGTCATGGACGGTCGGTCAAAAGCCTATCCATTGAAATTCTGTTCAAGAGTAAGGCTACAGGTCTGGGTTTGCTGAGAGACTTATGGCCCAAATCTGACTAAAATATTGACTGGCCTTGGCGCAATGGTAATGAACTAATCATCCAAAAGCCGAAGCCAAACTCAAACAACTTTATTCAAATAGACTGTATCAGTACTTTCAAATCGTCAAATTAACAGCAAAATATACTAAATAATATTATGGATAAGTAAATAAACAGTATACAGACATAATGCGACCACCGCGTCGAAGTTGTTTCTCGCTGAGAAGACCCGGCGAGAAACTCTGCAGTTACTCTTTTAAACTTGTTTTGGGTTTACAACAGGCGTTAGTAAAATACAAGCAGTGTGTCATTTTGATACGAATAAACCTAAAAGAATATAAAACAAAAGTTATTTTGAACAATTCAAAAAGAAAAATTGTTAGTCAGTACATACTAGGAACAACAATTACAATAAAATAAAACATCTGTTACAATAGAGCTATTTAATCCCGCATCGAGCAGAGAGCTTACACTCAGGTATTTTTATCTTTAAGGTAGTTTTGAGTCCCGGAGTTCTGCTGTAGTATAATAGCCCTTTTTTAATATAACTGTTTTGCATTACAACAAAACAACTATTATGTGTTGGAGAAAACACAGTGTTGGCTGTGAAGAAAGCAGTCCTGATATTTGTCATAAATAATGAAAACTTACCAAATTTTACGTTGTTCTTACTTTGTGGCTTGACACCTGAGGGCCGAGTCCGTAACTTACTCGGCTTTGCAACCTGTCAAGGGTGTGAAATTCAATAGTGTTCTCACCAGCAAGGCCTTGCCGCAACACTGTGTTTTCTCCAACACATAATAGTTGTTTTGTTGTAATGCAAAACAGTTATATTATGTGTCTTCTAAAACACAGTGTTGGCTGTGAAGACCTGTTTGTTATCTGCTGGTGTCAAGCAAAACGCTATTGTTGAATAAAAAATGTATATTGTTGACTTCAAAAACATCATTAAAAATAAAAATATTTTATTATTTTAAACGATTCTCTCTTTATTCATCTATTAGAAAAATATCGACAAAACAATTTCTAACCAAGCTTAGAAACCTTATGTGTGTAGAGATAGTCATGCATCCTTTCGTTCCAGTTATGTTGATCTATATATCAATGAATCTAACTTACCAAACAATCTAGGTACCTACTTAGAGACAATTGTAATATGAATTTCTCACAAATTTAATAACAAAATAAAGTAATCTTCTAATTCAGTTTGGAAAAAAATTAGATAGATTTAAGCATAAATAACTAAGTAAAGTTGATCTTCTTTTTAAGTTCTAAAGAAAATTGAGGAGATTTAAACATTCTCAAATAATCTGAATAGGTAAGCACTCCAAAAAATATCACATAGTTAATCAGCACAATAATTGCTTTGAGAAGTGCACTTCTATTTTTCAGGCAGTAACGTTACCTAAAACCTTCAGTTCACTCTTTTAAGGATAAAAATCCATGGTCTTCCTTACAAGTCTAAAGGGTTGCTACTGCAGACCAATAAAACCTCTGTGAGTAGAATAAATCAATCTTAGAAAATGGGTGTGCCTAATTTGCAAAATGCAGGGTTGATTTTTATTAAACATTTTCATCACTCTAGAGGGCAGTGCCTTTTGCAGTTTTTCTTCAGTTATGGACCTGATGTCAACTATGTCACTATGTCACATAATTATGGATAAAGTTTCGGGAAGGATTATTAGAATGCATGCACCAATAAATTTAATTCTGAGATTTTATCTTCCCAGAGGCACAAATTCACCTTTTACTACTTGTATTTCACAGGTATGCATAATTACGGTCCATCCAGATGGCCTCGTAGCACTGGAGTTTATTCAAGACTAGACTTCAACTGATTTTCAAATAAGCATGCCTTGTATGAGTCCAATATAGCAGTCATGCATTCTACGCCCATAAAGCAAGACAGATAATCTGAATAGTCCTTCAAGACTCATTCAAAATGTTAGTTGAATATTAAAACCAGTTTTTTTAAATATCTCGCTTGGCAAGAAAAAAATGTTTCAACTACTGATGTGGCACACAACTAGTAGTTACACTATACACATAGGCCTTTAGTTCACTGAGGCTATTTTATCCTCAAAAAATAGTATCCCCAAGAATATAGCTACCTTTTTATTGCCTGTCAGTGGGTTTATTATAATATTGTGACAGCTGCAACAATAAATTGTTATAGATCATCATAGTACCTATATGGGGGCCCATTATGAAGATGGAGTTCTCTCACAGAAACTATGTGGGAGATTCGCTCTATACACGCCCGATCTTCCATAGCAGGAGGACCATTTATTCACATGGGAAGGGCCTTGGAACTGTTCAATCTACCAAGGTCTTCCGCAGATCCTTTGTAGGTGATGGGTCTTATAGTTATCTGGTTCGGGGATGCCAGAAGAAAAAGAAGGGCCACTGGGGAACAACTATGATGACTGACTCTTTTATAGCATCATGTAATATGCACTTTACATTAGTAAAGTGTGCTAAAACTAGCAGTATCAGGTTAGGATTTGAAAGTCCTCATAACAGTATTGTCTCAGGGACGACAAAAGGCGTCGCATAAGATATTAGGTACTCATCTGTTGTGTCTAAAGCGACATCGATCATTAAAACAAATAATTTTCTGGATCCCCATATGTTGAATATGACCTCCGCGCCCAGGGGCAATAGACGCCAGTCGAGAGCCACCCCGCCTTGGACAGGTGGTCAACAATTTTGCTTGGTTTGGTGGCCAAATTTAGGAGTGCCAGAGATCTGAGCGTCTCGCACTGTTTATGTCTTAATGGCATGGCATACTACCAGTTTTGCTGTTCAGTTGTTCCAGAATGTGGGCTACCTTTAATGCATTGTGTTGGTATAGGATCGTACCATACACTGCATACAACTCCTTGACACAGGAGTGCCATATTAAATGTGAGTTGAACTTAATGTCTTAAGCTCATAAGCACATGTCGTTCAATCAAGCTCCCCACCCTGCATCCGCTGCGTTGGTGGTAAGAAAGTATCTGACTTCTTTGTAGCGCACTGCGCTCAGCGGAGTATATTGCACTTAGCCATAAATTCAGTTGGTGAACAGTGTCACTTCACTCTCAGACAAGACTCTTCACTCTCCGAAATGGTTTCCCTAAAATCCTCTCAGAATCAATCGCATTTTGCAACTTTGAAAACGTCCTCCGGGAACGGTCAATGTTGCAAGACTCAAAGGGCAAATAGGCTTTGAAATTCCTTTATTTGCTTAATTTTTTTTTTTTAATTAATGTATTCATACTGATCTGTGTTTCTGAGAGTATTCTAGTGTATACCTGCTCTTGTGTGGGTAAAATAGACTTTGGATAATTATTATCCTTTCCACAAGTCCCTAGCATCTCAGTATTTCCACAATCTGAGTGACTAGAATTGACGTGCCCCAATGGACTAGACACTGGTATTTTCAATACCCTATCATTCAACACCTATGGCATAGAGGGTTTCCGCAACCCAATTCAACACTGAGAAAATCTGTAGAGTTAAAGAGATGCCAGATGATAACGATAGTTGTAAATCAATCATTTGAGAGGCTCTGCTAATGGTAGTTCAGAAAAGGTATTTGGAGGTTTATTTTCACACACCAGTCCTGGTTGTGTAAAAGTTCACTAGATCGGAATGAAAAACTAGATGAAAGTGATTTATTGCCACACATGTGCATCTAGACTTGACTTGACTTCCGCAGTCTTTGAGTTGAATTATCATTGAATCATTGGCCTCATTTCACTCTTGTTTTTTGGTTACCAAAAACATCTTTTTTAAGATTTTTGTAAGGAAACTGCAATGGGGGAGAATTAAATGGAACACTAAAATTACAACACATTTTGAATAGTACTGATTTGAAACATTGTCCTTGAAACATTCACTATAGTTCATTTTGAGAATTTGTAAAATGGTTATTGGAACCAAAAGGCGTCTTTGGAGCCAATTTTGATAAATGCATTGTAATTCAATTAAAATTTGTAATAAGTATTATATATGTACAAATAAATTGCATATTATTTAGCACCTACATTACTCCTGGTAAGTATAAGTACTTAAGTCTTTACCTGCGACATCAAAAATAACAATGGAGAACAGGTAATTATGTCTGTTATGCAGTTAATCGGAAAAGTTTAAAGGTTCTCTGTATTAAAATCATTTAGCAATATTTAACCACATCCAATAACCACTCTTGCATACTTGAGAGTCAAGTGACAAAGCTGAATAAAACATATTCTTAGCTCAGCATTACATTGATATCTTATCAGAGAGTACTGACTGTACATTCTATTGCCCACTATTAATTTTATACACTCTTACTTGCTTATTCCCCAAGATTTGCAGTGTCACTTCTGCACCTTAAGGGAAAGCAGAATCTGGACAAAAAGAAAAGGCCAAATTGATCACATTTAAGTAACTCTGCTGGGTTGGCAGAAAACATCTTGCAATTATTGTTGAATGAGCTGTTTCTGTTCTAAAAGCCTAAGGCAGGCCATATGGGTCTCAGAAAAGGCTATATGGTGTAAGTCATATTCAATTGTGCACCCAACCTTGCATCCGCTGCATTGGTGGTAAAGAGTGACTTCTCTTTAGCACAATGATTTTAATCAAAGTCACACTGACTTTTTAAAGCTTGTGGGCTAACCATTCATTATTGCATTGAAACATGTGTCAAAAACCTTTTTGTAGCTGAGATTCAAACTATTGTAACTTATATCGTTTGGATTCACAGGATTTGTGATTTTATTTTCGTCATAGTTGACGCTAAGCCCAATTAAAGACAGCTCAGTGAGGCCTCTGTTACACTCGATATTAGATAAGTAGGTACGTTAACACTCTGTATGAGTAGGTACCTACAGTCAAGATAATGTCTGTTCACGCATTTTTGCTTATGCGAGAGGGATAAATATGTGTGTTAATAAATTATAAGACTCACCAATGTTGAATCGATTCGTATTCGGTGGAAATAGCGAACTTTTAAATGAAAAATAAGAAAAGTTTTCATCCTCCGAGGATGCAAACGAATCCGAACAATTCGGTTCAATTCTACACGTTCCCCATCAGGGGTAACACAAATCACGCTTAGCTATTTCCAAGATTACACTGTGTTTTCATGTTTTTATACACTTATTTTATTTATTGAAAAAAATTGACGTATTTAACAGAATTTCACAGCCTTGACAGGTTGCAAAGCCGAGTAAGTTACGGACTCGGCCCTCAGGTGTCAAGCCACAAAGTAAAAACAACGTAAGATTTGGTAAGTTTTCATTATTTATGATAAATATCAGGACTGCTTTCTTCACAGCCAACACTGTGTTTTAGAAGACACATAATAAAGCTGTTTTGATGTGATTTTTGAATCTATGTAAAGGTTTTTTGGAATTTTGTTGTAATAATGTTATACGAGGGTCATTCAATAAATACTTAGCCTACAAAAAGTAATCGAAAATTTTGGAATAGTGGCAATTTTGATTGCTCCTTGGTCTCTGGTGTGTACCAGTGGATCCAGGTTTCATCGACGGTCACAAAACGACGCAAAAACTCCGCTGGATTCCGCTTAAACAGCGCCAAACACATCTCCGATGTGGTCTCACGGTTGGGCTTGTTTTCCGGTGTGAGTAAACGCGGCACCCATCGCGCCGACAGCTTTCTCATGCCGAGTACCTCGTGAAGAATATGATGCACTGTTCCTTCTGAAATGGCTACAGTCTCAGCTAGCTCCCGAACCTTCAATCGGCGATCTGCCAATACGAGATCATGGATTTTTTTAATGTTTTCCTCCGTAGCAGCTGTTTTCGGTGCACCTGGACGTGGTTCATCAAAAACCGACGTACGGCCACGTGCAAACTCGTTGAACCAATTCTTGACGGTGGCCATCGATGGAGAAGAGTCACCGTACACAGCATCCAAGCGCTCTTTGATTTCGATGCGCGTTTTCCCCTCCAAAAATAGGAATCGAATCACCGAACGATATTGCTCTTTTCCCATTTTTGTAAAACCGATCGACACGTTCGCTTCCATAACTTGTCAAATTAAAACAAATGAAGGGATTGGAATGAAAATTTGAAAAAAGAATTAAAAAAGAATGTGCTACCCTGTGGTAAAACTCTTTTGAAACTACAGCGCCCTCTGGCGATGAGGCTAGATACTTATTGAATGCACCTCGTACCTTGCCCCTTAAAGGATCCTAAAACTTTTTGAAACCTAAAGAGTGGAAGTGCAATTTTATCCTTATTTCTAGTATTTTTTCAATGTATGTCACTGTGTTTAGTATAGATACCAATATTTTTTCTCACCAAAAGAATGCAATTGTAAATATATAGTGACGCTACAGTGAGGATACCAATTTCCTTAAAAATCTCCCTAAGTGAAGCCCGTGCACGAAGCTTATAGATGGATCTGATCGCTCGCTTCAAGTGGATAAAGATGGTTTGTATATCCGCCGCTTGACCCTAAAGTACAATGCCGTAAGACATTACACTGTGAAAATAACAAAAATAAACTGAACGAGCAGTATCAACATCTGTTAATAACCTAATTTTTCTCACTGCAAATGCAGCCGAACTAAGTCTGCCTGATAGAGCTATTATATGAGGGTTCCATTGCAGTTTTGAATCTAATGTGATTCCAATAAAAACTGTTGTATCTACAAGCTTCATAGTATTACCATCAATTTTTAGAATAATGGGGTTATCTTTAACATTAGGCAACTTAAAATTAATAGTCTTTATACTACACCTGCTCGGAAAGTACCTTGATACTTTATCAAATTTACGGTAGAAAGTACGTCATTGCATATCGAACAAATATGCGGGGTGAAAACGCATCTGAGCGGGAGAGAAAAGTGTATGAAAATCCATTTCTTACGTGGTTTTTCTTTTTTAATTTTGGGTAAGACTATGCGCCGGTAACCTAAATATCAAAAGCCAAAAAGTTTTTACAGTGAGTTTTTATCTCCAAGTTCGCAAAATGACACTGGCCACTAGCTGTGTGTCGGATGGTGTCGGGCTAGCAGTGCGACCCTGCGGCGGCAGGATAAACAATTTGAAAAAAGAACATGTGAAAATTGCAGACGCCATTGGCGCCATTTTCAATTTGTGTGTTGTTTGAGGATTCAGTTTTCGTAGAAAGTAAAATAAAACTATCAAAATGATAAGTAGTGATAGTGATGATGAAGATTTTTTAACTCCGCCGCAGTTGAAGGAAACAGCAAAAATAATAAAGAAATAAAAAGTGTTACATTAAGCTTCACTAACTGCAACAATTTCAATATAAATTTCAATTAGTAAAGATTTAGTTTTTTATTTTCCTCGTAGGTGTAGTATAAAGCACTATGTATCACTCGAGAGAAAGTGCGATTCCCGATCTCGGGTGTTTCAAACGACACCCTCGACGGTAATCGGTCTCTTTCTCCTCTCGGTGAACAATGTACTATTTTTGCATTAAGCTGTAGATTATTTACTGTGAACCATTGTAAAACCTTTGAAAGTGCGTCATTTACATCATCAAAAAGGTTTTTATTTCTGTCAGTTTTAAAAACTAAAGATGTATCGTCTGCAAACAATACAACATCACAAATATATTTTAAGTAAAAAGGTAAATCATTTAAATTTATCAGAAATAGTAATGGACCTAGAATAGATCCTTGAGGTACCCCCATTTTAACTCGTAATCCTGTAGTGTAGACAGTACACTGTTACATCAACTTTTTGAGTTCTTAAACTAAGGTACGAAATTACCAAATCTAAAGCATTATCCCTTACCCCGTAAAAATCAAGCTTGCGTATAAGTGTATCATGCATGACAGACATTCGTGTGACAAACATTTGTTGTGTGTATTTAGATATATCTAAATATGTGAAGCATATTCGGACACCCATAGTACAAGCTCTGCTTAGTTTTGGTTTCAAAATTGACTCAGGTCTGGGTGTGCTTGGAGACCCCCCTGGCCCAAATTCATGTCTGGCACCTTGTACATAAGGATATTAATTCTTACTTTGCGGCCATGACAAGTGGTGAGTGAGACATCATTCATTTATTAATTAGAAAGATGGTCTTGGTGTGCAATTTCTCCCAGTTTTTTTTATAAACACCTTATAACAATGTGCAAACAGGGAATGGTTCAGTATTTAAGGGAATTGCGTATCTGTTGAGTGTCAAGTAAATATTAGAGAGCCAAACATTCACTATGTTCAATCCATTTTAAGGTAAAATATAAGTGCCGTGTTATCAGCGTGAGAAATAATTTTGCCCTGGAATACGTTGAGTGTAGGTCGTTATTATGAACAAGAAAAAGAACCGGTCTCAATATACTACCCTGCGGAACAACATAAGACAGCGTTACGTACCTTGCGCACCGCTTCGACGGCGCCGTTGCGCATCACCTTGTCGCACGCCGGCTTGTGCTGCGGCTCCAGCGGGTTAGACAGCTCTTGCTTTACCTGTCACGCAAACATACTTCATTTTATTACTATCATTTTTATATGAAGCGGTAGTTTACGATACACTGATCATCATTCGCAACCAAGGCGTCCACTGCTGAACATAGGTTTTGATTTGCTATACAGTTATCAAAGCATGGTGAGTGGGTGATGGTCATGGGTGAAAAGGTCAACTCAATAATATAGTTATTGGTAAAAAAATATTTCGAAAGCACGAAAACAATAATAACGCATGCGGCGCGGCTCCCCGGACAGATAGTCCACTTAGAACAAACCGCCATTTTGATCACGCACACATACACAGACAGTTTCCAGGTGATGATACCGGTGAGAATCGGTCACGCGGCCAATCGCACTGTCGTGAGTGTTTTTGTCGAACTTAGTGCAATTTTCACGTGATAAATTTTGTTTTTAGCGGGTTTTGTCTAGTAAAAATTCAGCAATAATATAGTAGTAACCCTAGGCGGTCTGGCAAATTTAGGTAATTATACTGGAAAAGGCGAGGGCTGTCTTTCTGTAAGCTAATAAACTCCCCGAGATATAGCAATTATGAAACACACTTTTAGGACTTGCTTAACGTAATGACGTCACTTATTGCAAAATATTTTGTTCAGCAGCTATATTAAAAATTGCGTTAATAATAATGTAGGTTATCCAATGTATGTGTCACTGTATGATCATAAGCACCGTAAGTTAATAATCTAACTCGGGAGATTATAAACAATCGAAAAATTGTGAACTGTACAGCAACAGCAAAAGTAAATGATGATTGAACAACTTCCAATTTGTTTTTATGAATGGAAACTACGTAAAAAATTGATAACATGCAGCAAATATTGATTATAATGAATGAATGAACTATCTCACTTATATTCTTAGCATTTTAATAAACTAATTTTTTGTAAAATCCTCAATTTTGGTACGTTTAAGTATCACCTACTCCTGCTGTAGACTGTACCAAGCCATTTACAATTTAACGCATAATTTTTCGATAGTTTACAATTTCGCGAGATAGATTGTAAACTAACTGTGTTCACGATTATATGGTGACGGTGACACATGCATTTTAGCGTGTGTGTTTGTGTGTGTGGGGTACCCACGATGTCGGCGATGAGCTCGGCTTGCTCCCGCAGCGCCGCCTCCTCGCGAGGGCGCCTGGCCTGCATGTCCTCCCTGTAGAAGTTCTCGTCGCCGTCGCGCTCCGCCTTTTGCACCAGCTTCAATTCTGAACGTACCATGGCCTTTTTAGTACAAAAGCTTTTAGATTTAAATACAAGAGGCCTTATTACAACCGCCTATAACCAGACGAGTTGATTCCCTATACTGAGCGTAGCGAACCATTTTCCTCAGTAAACATACAGCCTAGACATACTGACTATTCCTGACTATACTACTTTCGCCGTATGATGATATCCCTGACAGTTCATAATTGTCAAATAGTGATGTAACGAATGTAATTTAATCGAGTTGACAAAGAAAATGGAATCAGATTTACCGTTTTTTAATTTTTAAATAAATTCTTAATAAACTGGTGTTGGCTAATAAGTAATAGAATAAAACGCAGTATCTCGAAAATAATAATAAAAAAATTGCACACAAGGCAGACGCACTGGTACTGATGCTAATGACGTGATTACAAAGTACAAAATGGTCGCTACTATTCATCGATTTTTTGTCGATTCAGTAGTGTCAATACACTATTGCATGGCGTTCCTTTTCACGCATCAGGCGCTGTAAAGATATATTAATTTAATTTCAAATACTTCATTTATTAACGGTTAATAATAATAACAATAATTTACTTGATAAGATTCGAAAGAACAATAGTTTTAACAGTTTATAACATTTTCTTTTGCCAATTTCTTTTTATTTAGTCTGAAATTGTATGCGTGATTCGGAACAATAAGAGCTGTCAGGCATATCATCTTACAGTAAAAATAGGTTAGCTGGAAGTGAAAGATGATAATTATTGCAAAATTGCTTGCTACGATCTGTTTAGGGAATGAACTTGAGAAGTTATAAGGGATGTAATAAGGCCCAAGTTGTAAAAAAAATTAAGTTGTGGCCAGATTGGAACTCGGTGCCACAGGGGCTAGTCACTAACTTCGATCGCAAGAAAATCGCGAGTTTGACAGCGATTGTTGCTATTTGACGTCGAATACTGCATCGTCATTGGCCGCCATGCTGTCAAAATGTGAGTAACTACTGCTAGTTGGAGAATAAGGGGGCCGAACTTTGACCCCTTTAAAGGCCATGACGCTCTACAGAAGACAAAGACAAATCGGTTTGCATCATCTAGCTTGTTGCTGTGCCCCTTCGTCGCGTCACATGTGTACGTTACTTATTAAATACCACCTAAACATTTTTGTGATGTGACTTGCAATATAAATAAATAAGTGAAGCTTGTACAACTACTTATTTTCTATCATCATGATCACGGCTTTGGCTTGCATTCTTGAAATCCTTCCCCCTTAATCAGGACTCGATCTCGAAATTATTTGCCTCGAGATTGGTAGATTTTAGCAATCTATGACCTACCAACTGCCACTTTGCTTTAAGAGCGTTAGATAGGGGTGGTTCAAAGACGCTGTATTTTTGTAAGATTTTCGTGATTATTTCATTGCACTGAAATAAAACATAAATTTTTGCTCTATTATTGTGTGCATAATACTATTAAAAAACACGTCGAATTGTCTAAAATTATTTGCTAGAATAAATAAAAAACCGTTTTTTTTTAAATTGATGACACTTCAAAATTTACGGTACACAGTTACAATTATAATCATGAAATTTAAAGGTGCATTTAATAATAGAGAGATAATTTTTACTTAATTTAAATTCAACTAAATAATCACGAAAAACTTAAAAAAATGCGACTTTTTAAAAAAAATTATATAGCCCGTCAAGATGACCTCACTCCACCTGATGGAAAGCGGTCGTGAGGTCCAGATATGAGGTTGACAAGCCCAGTCATTCAACGAATCACTGGGCTGGCCATCCTCACCTTGAAGGTCTGCAGAAATGCCTTTTCACGCCCCGCTTGAAGAACCCGGGACTCTACGAGGAAGGAAACACATGTGCTGGAAGAGCGTTCCACGTCTGGATGGTACGACAAAGAAACGAGTCACGGAACCTTTTAATTCGGGCCAACAAATGTTGAATTGTGTGTGGGTGGCGCCGTAGTCCAGCACGCGTAGTACGGGAGTGGAAAGGTGAGGGTGGAATAAGCTGGAATAACTCGTCAGAGCATTCCCCATTGTAGAAGCGATAGAGAACACTTAGCCTAGCAATGTCTCTACGCAATTGGAGAGGCTCAAGGGTCAAAGTTGCCTCTGGGTTTCCAATAATACGGATAGCACGCCGCTGCAACCTGTCAAGAGCTTCGAGTAGGTACTTGGCGGAACCGTCCCAGAGATAATCCCACACACGAGCGAACTTGTGTCTTATACAAAAGACAGAGCTGCCCAGGCGTGAAGAATCGTCTCACTCTATTCAGGATTCCGAGTTTACGGGATGCAGTTCTAATGAGGCTCTCAATGTAGTCCCGCTGGTTTAGATTGCTACGAACATTCATGCCAAGGATGTTTAGGCTATCCTTAATCGGTAGCGGGGTGCTCTGAAGAGTGGGATCGGAAAGGAACGGCGACGCCTTTGCTGTGAATGCACACACCTGCATTTTCTTGGCATTGAACTCGACAAGATTGCATGCACCCCATTCTGAAATGCGGCCCAACTCTCCGTTAAGCCCAACAACAAGACTTCGCCTCTTCTCCTCGGTGTCAGTCTGCTTTGCCCCAGGGCGCTCGAAATAACGCGCGTGGACCGTGCTATCATCTTCATAGCAATGAATATTACCAAGAGATAACATGTCATTGATATGCAGAAGAAACAACGTCGGCGACAAGACGGAGCCCTGCAGCACTCCGGCATTAATCTGGAGAAAGCGTGATTTTCGACCATCGCAAAGGACGCGAATTTTACGTCCCTCCAGAAATCCGGCGACCCAGTCGCATAGGCGAGGTGGCAGACCATATGCTGGAAGCTTGGAAAGAAGCGAACGATGCCATACACGGTCGAAAGCTTTGGCAATGTCAAGGCTGACGGCCAAAGATTCTCCATGCTTGTCCATAGCCTCCCCCCAGATGTGTGTTACGTACGCTAGAAGATCACCCGTAGACCGTTTTGGTCGGAAGCCTTACTGACGGTCGTGAATGAGAGAGTGATCCTCTAGGTAGCGGATGAGCAGCGTGTTCGCGATCTACCCCAAACGCAAAAAGCAAACCCTCTTAAGGCACTTCTTTGTCCGTTAAACATCTACCACCAGCCCATTTCTGATAAAAAATATATTATGTACGCATTACATTTTTGCAAGGTGTTTAAACATTTGTGCATACTTACGTTTGAATATTTGTTTGTCTGAAACAAAAGAATGGTGTTTTATTTCAAACAGATTGATTTTTGATATTTTGTACTAATATAAAATGTTTAGTGGTTCATTCTCTTAAAAATCTTGCAGGCCCGAAGGGCTCGATTCTGCTATTTAAAAGCCAATGGAATCGTAATTGAAGGGCATGATATTGACATTTGGTAAATACTAAAATTGACAAATCCCTGCCATTCAATTATGATTCCATTGGTATGTAGCAGAATCAGGGCCCTGGGCACTAAATCTAAAAACTTTGCTGCATGACGACAGTTTTTAGAACACTCTGTTTTATGTACAAGTATGTTTTATGTGTATAGCTCTAAATCATTTACCTGCGTTAGGGTGTGAAGGAACCTTGCCCTGAGCCGGCACCAGCACCGGTACATTTAGACTTTTGAGTCCTTGGCCGTTTTGAGCAGGACCTAAAAATAAAGTAAAATGGCATTGACTGTGAATAAATATTTGATTCTCCTCACCACTCGTCGCATCACAAATATATGTTACATTCCTTCCAATACCCCTTATATAGAGCTTAGCTAAGCTGAAATGACGCGCCCCACTATTTTTTTTAGATGTTTTATATGTGCCGGAGTGTACTTCCGCACCGGTGTACTAACTTTTTTAATTCGTGATTCTCTACGCTAAAGTGTTGTCCTTGTTTTATGTGGTGCCATCTGAAAGTACTCAATGTGGTGGATTTTTTTAATCACCGCTATCCAACGAGTTTCTTTGATCATGTTCTAGGCGGAAGAAATATGACCTAAGAAACCTAATATTAAAAACACACAAAGGCATCAGATTCAGTACGAACACACACCTGCGCCTTGCTTCTCGGCAGCGGCGTCGCCCTTCGCGGGCGGGGCGGAGTTGGCCCCCAGTTTAGCTGCTGGCTTTTCCTTCACCTCACCCTCCCCTGGTTCTGAAAATTAAATCTTATATCAATATTACCGTTGTTTGGCTTCTGTACCAATCGTTTCCGAACACAGCCTTTTGCCGTTGTTTGGCATTGACGTATGAGCTGTATTTTAACTTTTTAGGTGGCACCGGGGTGGAATTGGCGGTTGACAATGCATTTTCCACTGGTAATTCTAAAGGCAAATTGAAATTGAGAGCAAAGGTAATAAATATAATACCCCAACAAAGTTAGATCCATAGTAATACCAGCCGTCTTTAGTTAAGAATTCAAATAGAGTTGGGTACCCTGGCCTATGAGGCTGGCACGATAGTTCAAACTGTGAAAATTAAAAAAACATAGACTAGCTCTAATTTGCATTTGATGCAAGTTGAGTTATTCACCTGGTTATAGATTTGCTTGACATCCCCTTCCGCAAAGGTCAGAAAACAACTAAGATATTACTTATACAAATGCCTAGGTACATAGATTACCCTTAATACACCACCACGGTATAGACACCACTTTATGCAGATTCAAAATATGACAAAATACATTGTTACAAGATTTATATATTGGCATAGCCGAAATTGATTTGTTTTAGTTGTGCGACAACCGGAAGTCTCTTCGATTCAATAGCTGAAATGTATGCCCAGTCAAAGAATGTGTATTCCTTGGCCTGGTAATAATCCGGGCAATGTCAACATTCTGCGTGATGATGTCGCGTAAAGCGACCGAGACAGGAGAGTTGTATTTAAGCTTTTGTTTGGGGTGTCTCGCGTCTCCATTCTCGGTTACGCGCGCGAACTGGCGCCCAAACAAAGCCATAGCGACTGGTACCGTCTTCAGTCTCGGTCGCAGAACCACAGATGCTTCTTTGATTTTTTTTTTTGAAGAAATAAGTTGGAAATGTGCGAAGCGTAGCTGGAACATCACACGCGAAAAAAATCGCTGTATTCACAGTAGAGAACTAATCTCGAATGTGCTTCATCATTGAATAGATCCTCCACTATACTCATTTCACTGTAAGATGATATGCCTGACAGCTCTTATAGTTCCGTGTCACGCATCCTATTTCAAACTAAATAAAAAGAAACTGGCAAAAGAAAATGTTACAGCCTATTAAAAAACTATTGTACTTTCGAATCTTATCAAGTAAATTATTGTTATTATTATTAACTGTTAATAAATGAAGTAAATGAAATGAAATTAATATATCTTTACAGCGCCTGATGCGTGAAAAGGAACGCCATGCAATAGTGTATTGACACTACTGAATCGACAAAAATCGATGAATAGTAGCGACCATTTTGTAATCACCTCATTCACATCAGTACGAGTGCGTCTGCCTTGTGTGCTATTTTTTAAATATTATTTTCGAGATACCGCGTTTTATTCTGGAACTTATTAGCCCTAACCCGTTTATTATGAATTTATTTAAAAATTAAAAATCGGTAAATCCGATTCCATTTCCTTTGCCGACTGAAAAATTACATCTGCTACATCACTTTAATTGTCAATTTTGAACTGTCAGGGATATCATCATACGGCGAAAGTAGTATAGGAGGACTTTAATAAGTATAATAAGTGGAAACTGATATGCAAATGCCAATCAGTTTCTACTCGAACACGCAGACATGATACATTATAATATGAAGAAATCAGACTACATCTTGATATTTCTGTGTATGGGTACTCAGCCAAACAAGGAATATGGGGATTAACTAGAACGTGGTAGATATCTACCTTGATTGAAACCTCTGAACTAACGTTACTAACCATGTCTAAGCTCTTTATATAGGACCGAGCCTGTATTGTTTTTTCAAGTTCAGATAAGGCAAATAGCTCCGAATAATCGTCAAAGGGAATCACATCCTCGAACGAGTGAATCGCGCTGCTATCGTTGCGGAATTGCTGCGTGATAGCCACGAAATACTTTAGAGCGAGGTCACACGATATGTAACGGTGCGGTGCAGCACCCCATCGCAATTATTTCGAGCTATAGGGTGGCACAACACAATGGCGTGGGCGGTGAGGCACCGCAGTACAACACCGAGCGGCGCCGGAACTACAATAACTCAGTGCGTCGGGTTACTTCAGTCTGTCAGCGATTATGGAGCGGTGGCAACACGTTATCACTCCGGCACCGCAGCGCATCACCACTTGCCGGCTCGTCTCACAGGTCACAAGTCCAGCGCGCTTGCGGTGCGAAGCCGCAGGGGGCCCAACGCGTCGTGCGTGTGACATGGTATAGTAATTTGTTTGTAGGATAACGTTGCGGCACCGTGCCGCACCGCAACGTTACCGCATCGTGTGTTGCCTGGCTCTTAGTATCGCCGCGTGACGCGACGACTCTTTATACAATTTGTTTCGTTAACAAGAGTTCAGTTGGGTGACGATAACTACTCGCTGTCTTTCGCTGCGAGAGCGCTACGTTCCGTTGCGAGCGGGCTACCATACGTCACGTGTGGCAACGGCCCTGCGGCGATACGTTGATACTTAGCAGCCGCTCGTAGTATCCTAGGACTCGTAGGCCTGAGTGTATAGGATTACGTGTCACGACGATAATATCGTAACGATACACTCACTCGTGGAGGTGACGCCTAAGAATTAGCATGATTAGGACGTCAACCTAAACTATCTGAGCTAAAAAATGTAAATATCTGACGCATTTAAAATGGCGAAATCGAAAATAGAAAAATTGCCACCATCACGAGGCTTACGAGGCTTACGAGCTTGCGTCTCATTCAATCGTCAGTTTTTTCAAATAGATTCTGTTGAAACAGCTAGACTGTTTCGTGTAGGAGGCCAAGACACATTGGTCGCCAAGCCTGTTGGTACTCCAATGAGTATATTTGACTTGCATTTACCAATATTTCGTTTAAAAAGGTAAACAAGGCAAAACTGAACAAAGCTTTTCGAATACATTCATCAGTAACTGATCGATTCAGGCGTTCACAGTAAAAGATGCAAAATTACGATGCATTTAATGAAGCTGCGAATTAAAAATATCAACAAAATTACCTGTAGCTTTCCGTTGTTCAAAGGGTGTTATCTCGAGGATGTGTCGTACAAATTCCAGGTTCTGGTGTGGAGGGAACTTATGTCGGTACCTTCGCGACATTTCTTCTTTTGTGATCCCGAAGCTGTCAGCCAACACCACTTCGAGACGCGAACTAACCGCTTTTTTAATTGCTTTGTAAAAACAAATTTTTATCGCCAATTTTCCGTCAGTCTCAGATAAGTACTTTTTAGGCAATTTGCTAATGATGTTTTCAGTCATCGTTTTCGCCAAATGGGCAGAGGTTTCGAGACGGAATGAAGTGTCTCTGCGTATCATGGCTGCTTGGGTGAACCGACTAGCATCGGCAGGCCGTGGCACGGCAGGTCCGCCTTTGGGAGGTTGTTGGGCAGGTTTCGCTGCTGCGGCACTTTGACCAGATTGTTGGGCAGCTCCAGCTCTCCGCTGCTTCGCCGGGACCCAATCAGCGCGAGGGCGGAAAGGCCGCACCGCCTGAGGACCTAAAGGGCGAACGGGCCTTTGAGACTGAAACTCATCAGAGCGAGAAATCCTTTGGGAAGGCCCCTTTGATTGAGTATCGTTGGAGCGATTCCGACCTCTTTCCGATAGACCAAACGCATTTTGATTAGGGCGATTACGACCACTTTCCGATGGACGAAAGGAATTTGGATTAGCACGGTTCCATGAATCGCGAGGTTGAGGGTGGTCCCCTAACAAAGGTGTTTTTTTAGGGGCCCAAGCAGTATTAAGAGCGGGCGTTTTCAATAAAGCAGTGGAAGCAGAGGGGCCCCAATTGTTATGCGATTGGCGGTTGGTCTCCACCGGATTGTTTTCCCTCCGACGCCAATGATCGTTCTGGGCGTCAGGTTGCTCTTGGGGGGGTGGAGATCTGCGATCGCGATCCCAGTCCCATCCCAGGGAAGGAGCATTATTAGATAAGAATAACAATTTAGCATTGATTACAGCAATTGATTCATCGTTTTCTCGAATGCTGTTACGAATTTCATAGTCTTGTCTCTGACTCTCTTGGTAGTTTTTGCCCTGTGGCAGGTCACGATGATATTGATCGTCATTTTTCGGTCTTTTTGGACTGCTGAGGCATTTTTCGTGAAACCGAGGGGATTCACTACGGTTTCTCTTCGAACCGCCATCTCTTTTATCACCGCCCCACCTCGACGACTGCCTTCCCCTGGAGTTGTCTTGCTTGCCACGACTGCCTTGTACGTCTGCGTTATTGGCGTTGTTATCTGGATTCCAACGACGCGGCGTATCTTCTTGGAAGCGATTACTATCGCTTCCGTTCCCAGTCCCTATCGTTTGGTTCTGCTTACCAGGATATTGGGAAAACTGGGAAGAGGCCGCCGCGACCTGGCCTTGGCCAGTGTAGTCCAATAAAGAGTTCTGTGAAAGAGTCAGCAAATATAAAAGCAAACACAATTGAAACTTAGTAATAGTGCACATAATCCAATTGGTTCATACACTTGGTGACTAACGTAATACCAATCCCAAAAAATCCGAAGATGAGCTTACGAATTTGAAAAGATAGTGTTTTATCAACAATCAATCGGATCTGTTCACTGCGAATGCTAATTTAAGACATATTACATGAAAGAGATTACTTTTTCACCGCACAGTACAGTATATGGATGAAACCACATTGATTTAGGTGTCTTTATAGATTGCGCGGATAGACGGCGCGGATGGCCTTTTTTAAGCTCTCGTAGATGCACAACGTTTTGCTTCACGATGTAGACTGCGTTTGGGCCACTCAAATGCTTTCGCATGCAAGTACAGGCGAAAGCCCGCTCATTAGCTAAAAAACACGGTTGTAGGAACCGAAAAAACGTCATGTTTGTAACGGCCACAAATCCAATGGTTTAGGAATATGGCGAACCGCGAACGGGCAGCTTAGCACATCACACAACCATCTTGCGTAGAACGAGACTTGCCCCACTATACTATTGATGTTTACTTAATCCTTTAATTTTAATTACTTAAGCCTTCAAATTACGGGCCAGTTATCCATGAGTCACTGCGCACACGGAAGACTGCCGTTTTGAGAGTTCTCGACCATATTAAAAATAGAGACGGTAATGCGTGAACTTTGATCGTGGGCGCAGAATCAACGACATGGTGAAAAAACACTTTACTCATATTTCGTGGCTCTTCTTCGGCGGATGTCAGATCAGGACCACTGTCCCATGTTATGGGCGTTTCTTCATAGCTCAAAGCTCAAATGCAGTGAATATATTAGCGGTAGTGAGGCCACATTGCCGGCCGGCTCGTAAAAGGTCCGTTCACAAACTAAACTAATGCACCGAGAATAGGCCTGTTTGAAAAAGGATCGAGAGCTTCTACTATGAAGTAGTGCGTTTTTCCGCGTGCCGCTTCTGGCTGCGACGTCTTTAATCCCTTTGTTGCCAAACCAGCTTAGTTTGTTGTGGAATAGGCTGGAGAATATTTTAAGTTGGATTGAAACAAAGTTGTGTCCAATTACGAAAACGTTACCACTGTACCTCACGACATGTGGACCGAGCTTACTTCAGCGGATTTTAGGCTACATGAGGTCCAAATGCACGCGTATCCGCGTATCTCGCATAGCTTATAAGAGGTGACAAGCGCAGATTATGCACGCCTTCCAAAAGTTTAACTCAAGAGGCTAGCCAAACAGCAACTGGTGCGCAGAAAGCATTTGCTAGATGTGTTCTGACCTATACCTGAACCGGACTGCGACCGCATATGAACATAAAAGATACACATAGGTATTATAAAATGTTTAATGTTAGCTATTTGATTTACCATTGAAGATTGCTAACACAGTGGCCATAATCTGCATCCGAAGATTGACATTACTTTTCGTGTGAAGGTATGATTTCGTAGCAGACTCCACGGAGCAGCAGCCCATGACGTGTCGCCCTCGCCGCGTTATGTCGATGCGGTACGTCGTGACGTCATGTAGCTTCAGTCACGATTCTGAACCTGACGACGTTATCGCTACACAGCGTTGGTACAGGTGCAAGGTCATAACCGAATTCTGCGTGAATTCGGGTGTGACCTTGCACCTTCAAAGTAAAGGTTATCCTTTCCAACAAGTGCACAAGCTGTATCTGTAGAGTCTTTATAGGCCCATAGTAATAAAGTAGTAATTAGCCTATATACTGTCTCCATCATTGAAATCAAGTCATCGCTACAATGGATGGGTATTGGCTTAATCACCACGCTTGCCGAATGCGGGTTGGTGATCACAAACCTGGGCTATGTTCCGAAAAACGCACTTTTTCCAACCTGGGAATTGAACCCGGGACCTCTGGGTTTTTGGGCCGAGCTCTGGAACCACTCGGCCACGGAGGCGCCACGGAGGCGAGCCCCATGACTATTATAAAAGTTTCCTGAAGGCTGTGAAGTCCTTGCTCTGTCAGCTGCAAGTAGGGTTGCAAAGCTACATCTGTCGTCGCTCCGGACAATACAACCAGCAGAAGTTGTTGTAAAAACTGCAGCTGTGTCAATAGGTATATTACTTATGAAGTTACTGTGTCGCGGTGATGAGGTGAATGGGAAAACACTTGGGTTTTCACCACCCAAACAATACTTTGTGAGTTTTTTGTTGCTTAAGTGCCCTTTTAAATGAATAAAATAGACTGACTATGAACTGTTTTTAGTCTCTGGTTGATTATAATTTCCTAATCTCCTCCAGAGTATTTACAGAAAATATAGTCACTCCTTTTTTAGGCGGACCCTGGGACCCCACACACCAGTGTGGGTTCACAACCGGGATAGACCACACGGATGATGATATTAGTCACTCTTTTTTAATGTTTTATTTGAGGTAATGAGGTAGTTAAGCCTCATGGCCCATTAATTGTTAAAGCTTTTGTAATGTTTGGCATTTGCAGCCTGCGACAGTATCAAAAGCAGTGAAACATATTCATCATTGTTGTATCACTTATTTACATATAAAGGCTATTGCTAGTCAGTGGAGGGAGTTTTAGATTATGCTGATATTTTCCACTTATTAACCAGCTTTATTAGTAATTATGTTTTTTGCTACACCCACAAATTTTGTTCACTTACAAGAAGGTATTCTAGTTCAATGAATAATTAAGGTTTGATTGACAATATACATTGTATATGATTTTAAAGGCATGTCAGTATACAACAAATGTATATTAGTAATGCAAATAATCACTAGTCAGAAGAATTTATTAGAGAAAAGTAAAAAATATCTTTATTCATATACCTAAGTAGTTAAACTTATAAAAGTACCTACTTATGACAGGTCAAAAAAAATATTACTAGCAAAAATATATTTAATAAAAATAAACTTACATAAAATAATACTATGATAGTAAATGTCATAAATAAACATAATGTGACTCTACCACCGCAATGTAACTACCTCTAAATGTATTGAAAATAAATACTACTCCTCCCTGATACAGAAAATCGAATTCGAAGACAATCAATTAAATTAATCATACCTGGGGCTGCATGAAGTACATTCCGTTCCACCCGCCCATCATCTCAGGAGGCATCATGGGCATGACTGCTTCCTGACCCATTAATGGCTGGGTACCAAACTGAGAAAATCCTGCCTGTTGGTTCATTGGCATCGGAAAACCTGACTGGGCTTGATAGTTGCCCGAGGGCTGATATCCGGCCTGGGACTGATTGCTTTGCTGTGGTTGGTAGCCAAGCTCTTTCTGAGCCATGTTTCCCATATTCAAGGAATTTCTGCTACAAAATGGCTGCTCAGTTGCCTAAAAAAAGTGTTTTAGCTGGTCATAAATCATAATAGCACACCAATCAAACTAGTTTCTTTAAGTCTATGAAATTTCCTCAGCATGCATGACAAAAATCATCTTGACAAACATGCAAGCTAAAAAATACTATGGATATAGTTACCATCTCTTTACAGTTATAAACCAAAACAGGTTATCATTAGTAATGCTCTAGGCTACCCTCCGACCTTAGGATTAGATACACACCTTTTTCTGGCGTACATCCTTCACATACAACTGCTTCCCATCCACGTACAAGCCATTGATATTCCTTGTCAAAATAGCGGCGTCCTCTTCCTCTGCAAGACCAACCGTCACTTTCTTAGTGCTTCCCTCGTTCACCAAATTATCTAAAATCACTTCTGTGAAACCGCATTTCGACTGTAACAGTGATCTTATGTCTGCGTATCGCATCTGAAATGAAGATAAAAATTTACATGGCACCGCATACATACACTTAAGTTGATCGATTAAATACATACATTCAACGGTAAATTATGTATTGTAACAAGCATTTTGTATTAATATTATTACAAATACAAGAGAATTAACCAAACAGACAATATGAAATTACGAAATTTACGAAGGAATCGAAAGTCTGTGGAAATTGTGGAATCGAATAATTTCGCTTCGCCTTTTTTTTTTTTTTTGGCATTGCATTTGCACGATTTGTACATCAGCCATGTGCAGATTTAAGCCGGGCGCATACATACTGAATCCGGATCAGGTTTCCGTATCAGGGTTTCAGATTCGGAAACCTGAACGGTCCGCGTGCTTACAAAATGTTCGACAAGGCGCACACCATTCTTACTTTTTCCGGACAGAAAAAAACCTGACGTTTGGTTCGGAATTTCTCCGTGCGTTCGTTTCGGAAGAACGGAAAAGAACCTGATGACGTCATCCCGAACGCAGCATTCGCATACATTTTGGCTCGATCGCCGCACACGTACGGAAATTTTCATTCAGAATCGCGTTGGCGCCATTAGTAATCTGTGGTTTTCAAAGGATTTCATTGACATACTGTAATATTTGAAGAATTCTTCTGGGTATGCCCGTAACTTTGCTCTTTTGACATAGAATTGACTGTGGAATTGACTCTCAGTTAATCTTTGGGTATTCAGTGGATGCACCCAATAACGACGTTTTATGCCCTTTTTGTCTAGCGCCAATAAAAGAGCAATGAGCATCAATTCGTCTTCGTCGTCCATACTCGTGCGTTATCACAAGCGTCTATGATCGAACTGATCGTTTAAATTCCGAATGCAAAAAACAGAATGTGTGCGCTCTCCACACGGAATTCTTGATTAGGAAACCTGATCAGGATTTCTGATCAGGAATCAGTATGTATGCGCCCGGCTTTAGGGTGCGTTCCGAGACAGACCAAAATCGATTTCAGCACTGTCATCGTTGCATAACGTTCCGAAACAGTTGGCGCGATGATAGCATATAAATGTTTGTTTGATTGACCACTGTTCGACAGATACCTACTTAACTAACCTCGCAGATCAGAAAGAAGTTAATATTGTTATTTGTATGTTTAGGGTGCGGTATGGGTGCTGAAATCGATTTTGGTCTGTCTCGGTACGCACCCTTAAAGGTTGGGTAACGTAAAGGTTAAGATAGAAATCTAGGTTAAGATAAAATTTGGATAGGATCAGAAAGGTTTTGAGATGGTAGATACAAAAAGAAATATATATTTGCCAAGTTTTGAAAATTTACAATTTAATTATATTTTTTAAGACATATTCAGTTATGCTATAGACATCGCTATTGTTCAAATGTAATAGACATAATATGGATGTTGGTAATGGGATATGGAGAGAAATGAGGGAAGAAAGAAATGGGGATCGATTATATTTAGGACAAGTGAAGAAAATATGATTCAAATCTCCAACGCCGGTGTCACATACACATAAATCATTGTTTATAATATGAAGCCTTGCCAAATGTGCAGGCAAGCATACATGTCCAAGACGCAATACTGTGGTGGCAAGTTTTCCAAGTTTTATTCTAAACAACCATGGTTTGTTCGGTATAATTGGTTGTATTTGTTTGAAAACTTTACCTTTCAACTCACTACTTTGTTCATAGTGAACCAGCTATCTAGCATGTAGACTTTAGGAAGAGCAGCTAAATCGTGGTGATAATTTTTGTATGAGAAAATGTCACCTATTCGTACCGCATCATTGGCTAATTTATTGGCTTTAACATTTCCCGAAATAGTTTGATGTCCGGGGGATTCCCGGACATCAAATATTTCAAACAAAACTGATTGTATACTCCATTGCTAAACACAAAAGCATAGTCCTACATTCAAATATTAGAGTATGCATATCTTTACTATTGAAAGTAAACTTTTGTAATGCTTGTAGTACGCTCTTTGCATCAGTAATTATTAAAGATTTTTTAAGTTTCATAAGTATGACATATTCAATAGCTTTCAGAATGCCAAAGCATTCTTCAGTAAAAACAGATGTTTCAGGTGGAAGTTTAACTTTTTGAACTACTTATGTTATATTCTCAGTGGTATACGCCTACACCGATATGACTAACATTACCATGTTTTGACATAACACTGTAAATATAATGATAGTCCTGGAAATTACTATCAAGAAAATTGTTAAAAGTTATGTTGGCATTATGATCATTTTTAAGAAAGTCTAAATTCAACAGGATCTCGGGTTTTAATTCAAGTGACTCAAATTCTGGACAAAAAATAGGAAGAGTTATTAATTTATGTGTAGGAGCTTGAAAAGATACATATTTTTTATAGCTTTCTACGAGACAAGGAGTTTTTTTATGTGTCCAATATGCTGATGATTCAACAAGCTCAGACAAAGACTGTAGTTTATTATGCAAAGGATGATCATCGAATTGCAAAGCGAAAGAGGTAACGGATATACATATATACGACATACGGCGAAGTCTTAAAGGTGGTTCGCCGCATTCGACTTGAAGAGCATTAATAGGACTGCTTTTCATAGCTCCAGACGGAGGGCCTGTGATAGAATCTTATCCAGTTTACTCATACCAACAACACTACAAGGTTCTAAAGAGTATGTACCATAATCTAAAATGCTTCGTATGAGCGCATTATATAAGAATTTTAAGGAGAAATGATGAGCACCCCACCACACTCCCGATAGACATCTTAGTATGTTTAGTAATCGTTCACATTTTGCAGTTATATAATAACAATGTGCAAGCCCTGTTAATTTTTGATCTAAAAGATTCCTAGGAACTTAACTTCACTATTAACTGGTATAGCAGCATCGTCATAGAAAACTGAAGTAGAAGGGACCAAACAGGATCTTGTAAGAACGACCAAATAGCTTTTTGGAATAGACAGGCTTAAACCATTTCTATCTAACCATGACATAAGTCGTTTTATTGTAAACGTAAGGGAGTTAGACTATCAAACGACCAGACATACACTACAAGAACATCAGCATATTGAAGAACATTAGCACAACCTAATAGAGAGGATTCTAAATCGAAAGTATAAATGTTATTCAAAAAAGGGCTTAACACTGATCCTTGTGGTAGGCCTTTCCATACTGCTCTAGACTTAACTTCATTATCTTCTAGAGTAACCTTGATTGCATCAAGGTTTGATTGCTCTTTCAGATAATAAGTTTATTATAAATTTAGTTAACATCAAGGGCACGTTTTGTTTAAGTATCGATAATTCCACATTATCGTAGGCCGCTGTAATGTCAAAGAATGCAGCAAGAAGTGATTCATTTTTTGTGAAGGCCAAACGAATATCAGTAGTAAGAATCCCAATGCTATCCATAGTACTTTTACCTATACGAAAGCCATATTGACTAGGAGCCAATAAGTTTCTGCTTTCAAAAAACCACTCCAGTCGATTCTTTACAATATGTTCAGCTAATTTGACTAATACTGAGGATAAAGCTACAGTTACACATGCTCATTGTAGCATGCTTATTAGCACGCTAATAAGCATGCTACAAACGAGCACGCTCATCTACTGACACACTTGCTTTTTAATAACACGCTTTTATAAGCCTGCTACTAAATGACCGTGCTCAGAGCAAAGGATTGAACACACATGCTTTTTAAGCACGGGTTCGATTCGAAATAGTGTTGTTGCGATAGCGATAGTTGCGATAGTGATAGTTGACCTTGAAAAGAAGTCGTGATATCGATAGTCCTATCGAAACTATCGACCCGTGGTGATACTATCGATAGTATCGATAATGAAAATAAAGCGATGCTATTGACCTTTTTCGATACTATCGATAATGAGAATAAAGCGATGCTATTGACCTTTTTCGATACTATCGATAGAATCGCGCCATTAAAGTCGATGCTATCGATACTATTTATAACTATCGACACCTATCGATACTAAAGATAGTTTTTCTTTAGTAATTATCGAGGTATTTTCGATACTATCGACTGGAAATAAAACGAAACCTTCTATGAGCTTGCAATATTAGCGTAAAATGTTCGACTTTCGATTGGGCAAAACTATCGATAGTATAGTTAGTATATAAGGGTATATAATAGTATAGTTAGTATTATAGTATAGTTTTGATACTATCGAATTTATAGCATACAGCCTAAATTAAAAAGAAACATAGCCTATGTCACTAGGCCGTATTACAATCTCTTATAGTCGGTCAAGTAAATTTCCTAAACTGAGGGTGACGAGCTATCTGGTTACGGCTTATATACTGAGCGGAGACCATTTTGGTACCTTTGTCTATTAGGTTAAGATTCAGAGTGTATTTTTGTTTTGCTGTCGAATGTATGTTTTTTTTTTGTTTCTTGTATATTATTGGTACCGAATAAACTTTTTTTCTATTCTATTCTATTTAATACAAACAAACAAATCATTCCTCTATATAATATATTATGTATAGATAAACCACAACCTCGCTACATAATTAAATCGAGACTGACATCTCCTTACTAGTTCTCAATGGATACTAGCCTATTAGCATGCTCAATAAGCAAACCTGTTCACACGTGCTAAAAGCACGCCCCCTTCCACCCGCGCTGCAGGTAGCATGCTCATAAATCGCACGGCTAAATAAAAATAAATAATGTTTCGTTCATTAAGTTGGAAATTTTCGCACTAATGAAGCTTAATATTTTTTGTAAATTATTACTAAGTATGCTAAGCATATTGTATTTAAAATCAAATAGAGCATCTATTCAACAAGCAGAAACAGTCATTTGTTTAGCTTTAAACCACACGTGTGACTCATAAATCGCGTTTACATCTCAAGCGGCGAGTGGTCCGAAGTGGTGACAAATTTATGCGCGTCGCAAGCGCAAAACGGTGATCCCACCCGGCGCGGTACGTGAGTGGGTAAGTGTTGTTAAGGCGCTCCCCCGAGTGAACGACCTTGGGGACTTCTGTTCCTCCTTCCCCCTCCTCACCTCTATTAAACTTCGTATGACTTCGTCAAATTAGAAATGACATCTACTGGACATGGTTCATACTAGCAAAGGAACCATTTTTTTCTCTCGTGGTGCCATCTAGTTACTCTATTTACAACACATTCAAATACACAAGATAAATGGAATCTTACAGAGGTGGCAGTGTTAATATTTTCACCTAACTATTTTTGACGAATCTTGCACTGTTTCCATAGTAGGTAGAAGTAAATAAAAATAAAAGTCCATTTCAACAAACTATTTTGAAGAAATAGAAATAAAGTTATTCAAAATGTTGCTTAGGTATTTAATTTGGTTTGGAAGTCCAAATGAAAAGAAGTCAAGCAGTCTGAAATTAGTGACGCCTTCACCCGTTACCGATTCGATTTGAAATAATAATACATTTTATTAAAGAAGAACTTTCAATCGATTTAATGCATTGAAATACTTTTGGTTTAAATAATTTTTATTCGTTATTGGTTTTTTTAATTATTTGATGAATAAATGAAAATTAAATCGTTAATAATAAAATTTTTACACATAATACTTTAGCTGTCCGATCATAAGTAAGGCGTCCTCTACGATCAAAGCCGGTTCTGTGTTTTAGACAGTGTTCATTTCTGGTCAGACTCAACCATCGTCATAGGATGGCTTAAAATGTCACCAAATAAGTTTGATAAGGTAGATGTAGACGTCTTAAATATAAATACTGATTTATTACCGACCAGCCTACGTTTCACTTGTGCTCCCCGTCAGCGCATATCCAACAGTGGCGACGAGGAAGGGATGGGAAGAGATTTTTTAGACTATTTGTTTTACACAGAGTAAAAAATAGAGGGAGGTGTGTTATGTAGGTAGGTGTAGACGTGTGGTTGCGCCCCGCGGCCTTAGACGTCTTAAATAAATCAGTGCGTTACCGACCAGCCTGCGTTTCATTTGTGCTCCCCGTCGGCGCATATCAAACATAGTTAAAACCATTCGTGCAAAATCGAGTATGTTCGAGTAGCCGAAATAAATTAACTAACAGATAATTCGAAGTGGTTGCATGTGGCGGGTAAGTATAACCCAGCTGATCTGTTATCGCGGGGTGTACACATTAACGTCCTCAATTCTTCAGATAAGTGGTGCCACGGGCTGACCTTTTTGAGTAAACTGCATTTCGATTCGTGCATCAGTGACAGTTGTGATATCAATATCGAGGGATTGCCTGAGGTAAAATCAAGTGCAGCTACCATAACAATGTGTTGTCATTCGAACCCGGGCTGACTTCCGTTTGATCCATTTCCTTGTTTCCACCGGATGCAACGTACAGTCGCATACATATTGCGCTTTATTAATAATTCACGGAATAAAAACAAAACCAAACGTAAATCAGGTCCGCTTTCGGTTGATGAAATAATTAAGGCTAGTTTAATCTTGACACAAATCGTCCAGAAAAAATCATTCCGTAATATTTATGATTCACTAAAATATAACAAGTCTATAAAACTACCACGTAGCATCTCAAGCCTTAACATATTCATGGATGAACATAACTTAATCAGAGTTGGGGGTAGATTAAGTAGTTCTGTAGCATTTTCTTACTACTTACAAAAAACATTATATGCCAAGCATAGATTTTCTCGTCTTTTGTTTGCCTATCAACATAGGTGCTTTTACATGCGGGACCTCAATTATTGTTGTCGACAATTAGAGAAGTGGCCAATCAGGGGACGGGATCTAGCTAGGCAAACTGTACATACTTACATGCGTAAAATGCGTAGGTATGTATGAAAGGTAAATTATTACAAATGCAAATGGCTAACTTGCCACTAAAAAGAATAGAAATAGGTCATCCATTCATGACGAGTGGACTATGCTGGGCCAATACTCATCTTGGGAACGAATTCCCCCGGGTCGGGTGGCTCATCCAATAAACAATCTTATTTACATAAAACTTACCAATATTACGCCAAACTACGATATTATACACAAAATACAAATATAAACAGATAAAATAGACTCAACTGATCATTAAAAATATTAAATTAAATTTTAAAGCCAGAAAACACTCCCGCCACGATTCACGTTTTCCGCGCTTTCCCACAGGTCTTAGACAAAATATTTTTTTTCCCAAAGCGGACTGCAGCCTTAGTCTGTGGTGCGTTCTTTCAATTATCTGTCAAACAGTGTCAGTCAGTCAAGTCAATCAACTTCAATTTCTTTCTACCTATCTTTTTCTTGCTTGCTGTGGTGTGGTGATTGATTTTGTGATGTTAATGATTCCAACAGTGAATTTCTAGCAATCATTGCATTTACACACCGCTTCGATTGTGTCTTGTGTTAAACGATTACATGAAAATCTACCAAGATGATGCTAACAATCCACGGACTCCCAACGAATGTTCGTATAATTAATTATTAATTTCTGAAAGTTTGGTTAATTGATTTTGTATCATTATTTTGCTAAATGTAGCATTGTAGAATTGAAATGTCAATTAATTATGTTGCAGATTAATTACCATGAACTTAAAATGCTAATAAAACACGAAAGTGGCCTGAGTGACTTTATTCTGGATAACTTGGTGAGCGATGCCGATGGTTGCAAGCGGGTCCGGATTGGTCTGGCAGACGAGTCGGAAGGCAGCCAACTGCTAAAGTGTTTCGACGGGTTCCGTCTGCGTGGGAGTGTTTTGCGAGTAGTGCCTGTGGCCAAAGCGGTAGGTTTTGCAGCTTTTTTATTTTGTGATTTGTGCATGCATGTAGGCCACATTTTGGATGTTCGTGTCTCATTCGAGATATTGAATTTTCACCTCTCTTACCTCACCTAGTTTTTGGTTTAGTTAGTAAATTGTTACTTGTGTTTGTTGTTTACTATTGGGTAAAATAATGATAATTTTGGTTGCAGCTTTTAAATTCAACACAAGGAAACTTTAATCAACGTGGAGGTTATCCCCCTCATAATGATATGCAACAAAACCAACATGGTAACTTTGGAAACCAGCCCATGGGCAACCGCCCTACCTCTTGGAACCAAAACAACAACCAATGGAACCCCAATCAGGGCCCTAGGCCACAAGTGGCACCAAATTACAATTATCAACAAGGACCTAATCAACAATTTCAACAACAGGTAAAAGATTTTGATTGTTCTTTAAGTTTATTAAATATTTCTTTGTCACACCACAAGAAATCAGTGAACAATTTGGTTATAATTTCTCAAGAGATTTTAAAAATAACTATAACTACTTAACTTGTATCGTGCCACTAGTACAACTGGTTTTTGCATAATATGTGCCATATGTTTCCGCGGAACACCCGTATGACCGACTAAAACTCAACGGGTTAATCCTCTACGTCTACAGGACTTCGTATGTGAGATACTATAGTTTTAACTTGAAAGTCTAAAACTAATGTAAAATTCCATTGGTCTCTGCTCCTTATAGGGTTAAGCAGTTTTTAATTTTCATGAAATAAACTAAAATAATAAGATTAGTGCAATTTCATAACTCACTTTCAAAGTATGTTGAGCCTGTGTCAATGACAGGCACATGATTACCAATCTATAGGGGAGGCCTATGACTGTAGCAAATGTTTCATAGTTTCTAATGATGAAAATAATTTTGTTACAGCAGGGGCCTCAACAGCCCCAAAGGCCTGATGCAAACTCAAAGCCATTTGGCCAGCGTGACATGCTAAACAGGATGCCCCAAGAACAAGGCTTCCGGTACACACAGAAGAATGAAGTTCCTGAATCCAATGTAAGCTTCAATTAAGTTTCATCATAAGCCACATGCAATGAAATGGACAAATTCAGCACTTTTTTCTCTTGGATATGTAAATGTAATTTTATGTATATGGATAAGTCTTTAGTGTTGGTGCTTGCTTCAGCAGTTTCAAGTAAATTTAATTTTCCACAACAAACCCTAATAACAACCAACAATAATTTCAAAATAAAACTAATTGGGTATGGGAACAAAAATCAAACATGTCCTAAATCGAAAACCATTTCGAGGTATTTTTATTTTATACCTTATTTAAATATTTAACATCTATAAAAGCAAATCTAGGATATTTTTAATTAAATACATTGGCAAAGACTACATTAAGGTTCATAGTGGACTTTTGACGGTAATCAAATTAACATCTCACAAGTGAAACCTATTAGGTCGTATGAACATCTTTTCACGTGATTGGTTGATAGTCTATCCATCAACCAATCAAATGACGCGTGCTGTATCATACGTGAGACTTTTAGCTAGGTGATTCTACTGCATCGTTATTTGTTATTCGTTAAGCATTAGGATGTCGGCAAAGCGATTGACCACTGCGACCAGGATTGATCTATTGTGGTCATCATCCCCTCAAAGATCACTCTCCAGGCCTACAGCCATCATGAACTGAATTATTTTCCTGGGAGTGATGTTAATGGCGTCCGAAGGGGCAAGCTTGTGCCCGCCGAGAACGCGGCTTCTGCTGTGTATTAAAGCATCACAGTCGCATAGGACATGGACCGGGGTCTTTTCCTCTTCACAACAGAATCTACAGGTCGGTGACTCAGCGATACCAATCCTGTGTCCGTGTTTGTTCAGCCTACAGTGCCCCGTAAGGGTTCTGGTAAGGATTCTTATCTGTCTCCTTCTTAATCCAAGGGCCTTTGTGGTGAACTTGTGTGAGTAGCCTTCGATGAGTGCCTTAGCATGTACCATACCATTGCTGCTGGTCCAGTGTTTCTTGCTAAGGTATTCCATTCGGGCTAATAGCGGCTGCCTCAGGGCGCATTTGGGTATACCTACCACAGGCTCAGGGGCATGTGTGATGGTTGCCGCACCCGCCCTGGCCAGTTCGTCTGCTGTTTCGTTACCCGGGATATCACAGTGTCCCGGTACCCAGCGTATCGTCACCCTATTGTTGACCCCGAGTTTGTTCAGGGCTTCGGCACAATCAAGGGTGAGTTTTGAGTTGATTTCAACTGCGTCAAGCGCTCTAAGTTCTGCCTGACTGTCTGATAGTATATATATACTCTTATTTTTAAAAGCGCGTTCCAGGTTCTCCTGTGCGCAGTGCAAGATGGCGGTCATTTCGGCCTGGAAGACGGGGGCGTGTAGGCCCAGACTGCTGTGAAACTGCGCTTTAGGTCTCTCGCCATAGACTCCATAGCCAGCCCGCCCATTTATCCTGGAGCCATCAGTGTACCACACGATGTCTCCGGTTTGGAAGTTTGCAGGAGTGCCATCCTCCCACTCCTTTCTACCTGGTATTTCAACTGAGTACCATTTTTTAAAAAGATACTGTACCGACATGCTGTCCTTAGGCATGAGCATGACTGGCATTTTGTGCAGCTCAGCTTTCAGGACATTCATGTTTTTTGACTGGTACCGGCTACTTTCACCGTCTAGTGCCTTCAGCATGGCCGCTCTGGCTTCCATCCCAAGATGCAAGTGGAGCGGGCACAGTGACAGCATGGCTTCTAGAGCCACGGTAGGTGTAGAACTCATGGCACCAGTTGTAATCAAGCAGGCCAATCTTTGGACCCTGCTGAGCAAGGTAATGCTCGTTATTTGGGTGGTCTTCTTGGACCATAAGACACATGCATAGGCAATCATGGGTCGCACTATGGCAGTGTATATCCAGAGAGCAGCTTTAGGGCTGAGGCCCCATTTGGTGCTGACCAGACGGCAACATATACCTAAAGCCATTCGCGCCTTTTTGGATATGTAGCTGATATGAGAGTTCCAAGTAAGTTTCTGGTCGATGATAACTCCCAGTTATTTGACCTCCTTGGAGAACCCTATAGGTTTGCTGAACAAGGTGGGCTCACGAATGCCTTCCAAGTTCCTTTTCCTGGTGAACGGCACCAGTGTGGTTTTGTCTGCGTTGACCGACAGGCCAACTTCCCGGCACCAGTTCTCCACAAGACGCAGAGCACCTTGCATTCGGCTTGAGATGGTGTTCAGGCATTTGCCAACCACCATTATCACCAAGTCGTCCGCATATCCCTGTGTTGTGAAGTGTGCGCTGTTCAGACGGTAAAGAAGTTCATCAACGACAATCGACCACTCCAGGGGAGACAGTACGCCCCCCTGTGGGCAGCCTCTTGTCACTTTGACTTCTACGTGCACATCAAGGAGTGACGTGACTTACCGTCCCTGATGTTAGCATGGATTCAATCCACCTTAGGGTGGTTCCGTCCACGCCCTTGTTCCTCATACTTTTGATTATGATTTCGGTCGAGGTGTTATCAAATGCACCCTCAACGTCAAGGAAGGCGCAAAGAGCTGTCTCTTTGTCCTCCATAGCCTTTTCCAGTCTGTCCGTTAGTTCCATCAGAGCAGACTCAGTGGATTTACCGCAGCGATAGGCGTGTTGACTTCCATGCAGAGGATTATCCTTTAGGTAGCTCTCTCTGATGTAAAGGTTTAATACCTTTTCCATCGTCTTCAGAAGGAAAGACGTTAGACTGATTGGCCTGTAGGATTTAGGTTGGGACTTGTCCTTGTCGCCAGCCTTAGGTATAAAGACCACCTTAACCTTGGTCCAATCAGTAGGTAGAAAGCCATGTGCGTAGCTGGCTCTAAATATTTAGACGATAAATGGTAGAAGGGCCTCGATGCCCTTCTGCATTAGCGCTGGGAAGATACCATCGAGGCCTCCCGATTTGAAGGGCTTGAAGCTGTTGATGGCCCATTTGACCTGGCTGGGTCTGAAGATTACTGACGCCCTTCTCCAGTCTTCCGGCCTTGGCCTAGGTCTCTTAGGAATCCTAGGAGGTGGGTGGTTGCCAGTAATCGGTATGGAGCCCGGGAAGTGTACTTGGGTAAGTAGCCCTAGTGTTTCTTCTGCTGAGTTTGTAAACGTCCCATCGGGTTTCCTAAGTAGTCCCAGATGTGACGTAGGTGCCTTAGAAAGCACTTTGTGGATTCTAGCTGCATGTGAGGCGCTATTTATCTCCTCACAGAACTTTCTCCACGATTGTCGCTTTACTCTCCTTAGCTCTCGGTTATATTCCGTGAGAGCCTTGGAGTAATCTTCCCACTGTTTAGTTCGCTTAGCAATGTTAAATAGCTCGCGAGCCCTGGCTCTAAGCCGATCCAGGGTTTTATTCCAGCCTGGAATGTTTTTACGATTCCTGCTGCCTTGTTTAAGCGGGCAATTGTCCTGGTAGGCGTTGATCATGCCTTTGGTTACGCCCGCTGTAGCTGATTCAAGCTGCTCAATGGAGCGTATGCTTTTGTTGATAGTGCCCAGATTTTCACTAAGGCATTCTACATATCTGCCCCAGTTAGTGGCCTTAGGATTCCTGTAGGAAACAGTAGGCTGGGTGGCACTGCCTATGTCAAATCTGATATGTCTATGGTCAGATAGTGAGATTTCCGACGAGACCTTCCAGCCGTTAACCCGGCCAAGAATTTGTCCCGTGCAGAAAGTGATGTCAAGTACTTCCTGCCTGCTCCTAGTAACAAAGGTCGGTTCACATCCTTCGTTCAGAACATTTAGGTTGTAACTTAAAATAAAATCATAGAGCAACTCACCCCTATTGTTTGTATTCGTACTTCCCCAAATGGTGTGGTGCGCGTTGCAGTCACAGCCCACTACCAGTTCGGCTGCTTGTTCCCTGTAGTAGTCAGCGAGGGCTTCAAGTTGAAGTGAAGGGTTAGAGGCCTCTCCGGGAAGGTATGCTGAGCAGACAACAATCTTCCTTCCATGAGGACTAGGCAAAGAGATGTAGGCGGCAATGAGGTCATCACCACACATCTCTGGAATTGGGATGAACTTAATACTTTTCTTAAGAACCTTACAAGCTCTAGGCCGGGTGCCGCTAGTATTGTAAAGTACATTACCTGCGCCACTCAGTCCGAGCACCGTGTTCTTGTTCAGCCACGGCTCTTGTATCAAAGCTATGCCCAAGTCCTTGCGGAGGAACCTCTGGCTCAGGACGGCCGAGGCACTCTTCGCGTGGTGAAGGTTTGCTAGGATAATTTTTAACATTTTTATGTGTGTATTGAGATATATATATACAAATATGCAAGATAAATACGATATTAGTTTTATATATATATGTACAATACCGTGTGTAGTTGTGTGTGTGTGTGTGACTTTTGTGTGAGTGTGGAGTGTAGTAAGGAACCTACTGCCTATGTTGGAGTAGGTTTCTAGAGGCCTTCTTGCTGGAGTGCTCCTTGGTCAGAGCTGGGCGGCCTCTTGCACCTCTTGACCCTCTCGGTCCTCCCGCCCTTCCTCTGACTGCTCCTTCAGCAAGTGCCCCGGCCCGTTGGGTAACGAATTGGGGCGGCACCGTGGGCGCCACCCCTCTCCGCCCCCAGCCCTGCGCAGGTCGAGGACCCGAACTTCCTCTAGTGCTGAGGTTGGGCTTCCTTTCGCCCCTAACGGGGCAGGGAAAAGCCTGCACCGGGGCCCGGCTAGTGCTGGGTTGCGGTTGCCACTTTTCCCCACTTTGACCGACAGCGGACGCCGCGTGCGCCTCTACTCCAGCACCTGGGGTGCTGACGCAACCCGCAGGCAGGGCAAAGGTACGGTTGCGACCGACCACCTGCCAGTCCATGTCATGGGAGGACGATTCGCCTCCCGCCGCCGAGTCACCAGTGATGGCGGACTCAGCTGCAGTTCCCGTGTCCACCTGAACCCCCGGTCTCACACTGGCCGTGAGGTTATTGTCCCCATGGGTAGCCGTGAAAGGTCCACCCGATGCGCCAATAACCTCCTCCATAGGTGGGAGGGACACCCCTCCGCCGACCACGGACGGCGGCTTAGTCAGCCCCCGTGCCGAGGTCGAGGGTTGGGCGTTCCCCTCACTGGCAGCCTTCGCCTTAGGGTCCTTTTCACCTTCACTCGGAGAAACCCGAACTCAAAGTGAAGCGTTTAGTTGAGCTCTCTCAAGGCCTCTAGAGCCTCGTCGTCCAGTGCGAGCGCTACAACCTGCCCGTCTTCTTTATACTGGACGTTCAGAACGCGCCATCCCTCCCCTGGGCCAAGTTGCCGGTTAGACCCACGCAACCTTTGTTCAATTGGGTTAGGCTTGGGTGGTGTTATTATCTATTTAAGTATGTATTTAGAAATATTTAAGTATGTTTATCAGTCTCTGACGCCCATATTACAAGCTCTGCTTAGTTTGGGGTCAGATGATCTTGGTGTGAATTGTCCCAGATATTTATTTATTTATTTATTTACGACATCACATTCGATGAAACAATCAAGGGGTTGGGATTATAGCGAGTGGCTATTTTAAGTCCTACCTACCCTTCTGGGCAATGGGCGTAAAATAATTTACGTATTATTAAAAATAAATTTGCGGAAAAATATTTTTCACCTCGGGGAATTTAAAATCTGCTATCTGGAAACACCATTAATACCATGCAGTAGAATCACCTAGCTAAAAGTATCACGTATGATACAGCACGCGTCATTTGATTGGTTGATGGATAGATTATCAACCAATCACGTGAAAGGACGTTTATACGACCCAATAGGTTTCACTTGTGAGATGTCAATTTGATTACCGACAAAAGTCCAATAAGAACCTTAATGTACTCTTTGCGGACGTTGGCAAACTGGGATCATTCATTTGACCCCAGATTGCCAACGTACTTAATTAAAAATACCCAAGACTAGATCCTTTGCTTTCAAAAATGTTAAATATTTAAATAAGGTATAAAATAAAAATACCTCGAAATGGTTTTCGATTTAGGACATGTTTGATTTTTGTTCCCATACCCAATTAGTTTTATTTTGAAATTATTGTTGGTTGTTCTTAGGGTTTGTTGAAGATGGCTGTAAAGCGGTTATCCTTTTGCTTTTTTCAATCATAAACAAAAAACTGGATGTCCGCTGAAATGTCAATGTATAGACCTTATTACTGTGTGTTTTACAATGAATTTCCTCTCACTTATTCAGAAAAAAATGTTCTTTTATTTTTTGTGCAAGTTATTGGCGCCACTTTCTTGTATCAGACGCTTAAATGTGTTTAACAGAGGTCAAGTGGCACATTTATTTGAATTTTATTATAAAAATCGCGAAAATCTAACAAATGCGACGTTTACGATCTCACTCCAGCTCCCACACATAAGAGTAAACAGAAGCGCCGTTTTTTCCTTCCGAACGTAGTCCCCTGTTTCCTCCCTGGATATTGAATTAATAAAGATATGTACCTTCAAAAATAGAAAAAAATTGGCTATATTTTGTGTTCAAACATCCAGAAGATTAATTTGACTAGTTTAGGTAAAAAAAGAAAACATAGAAACACGACCAGTCTTTTTTTTTTCAATTAAAAAAGTTATTGTATCGGTCAACTTTTCGAAAAAGAATCGGGAGAATACGAAACGTTGATTTTGTGTCCTTTTGAAAGGTAAGTATGGTCCGAGTTGCAGTTGTCTATCGCACTCTGCGGGGAGGGCTTGAAGTTAGCAACAGACAGCAAAAGATTTTACAAACACCTATTTTTCAATTTTATTTATTTATTATTTTTTTCTCGCCTTGCTGTGTCCTCTCCTCTTAAAATGCAACAAGAAAGTTTAAAAGGATATTAATAATCACCGCGTATTTGTATAGCGTCGTCCGGAGACAACGTTTAATAAGACCCGCCAGCTGCGCAACGTGGAGGTGGTGCCCACCCGCGCCGAGCCGACCCACCTCTCCCGGCCCCCTCAGGCCCAACTAGGGCAATCGCGCTTCAGCGGTGATAAACCGGTGAGTTTTACTTTGTATTGACAAAAGAAACCTTGTTTGTGCAAGAAAATGTAGTTGTGAACTTACTAAAGGCTCTTAAAAATGAGTAACAATACATTACTGTCAATGCGAAAGATGTTTAATCAACTTTTCATTTTAAATCAGATTATACATTGCTTAAATCAGCTTTGTACGAAGCCAAAAAAAGAAGTTAATGACGTTTGGTTGACTTGACAGTTCAACGCAAAAAAAATACCAGCATCTGTCTAGTCTTGTATTTTTCGCTTTCAATTTGCAATGCTGTGTTATTGTTTTCATAATAATAATTTTATTCTTACGACTCGGCTTAAACGTTGATGGCTCTCTGTAGTGACCTACCTCCTTTTAGATTGAACCGTTTAAAGACTTTGTAACCTGCACATAGCTAACTCAGCAATAATTACGAATTTACGATCATCGCAATGGAATCAACATTTTGTGTGAATTGTGGCTCAGCTAGTGGTTCCATAATACTGGCAGAAGTGGCAGATCAACAAAATATGTGCTTGAAGAACATTAGTCCCACTCACGTAAATAAAACTTCGCATTATAATAATAACGTTATACCTATTATTAAAAATAACCTCAAAATTTTTCAGTTTTCTGATATTTAACGAGATTTCAGAAGTGTCCGTCCGTAAACTACGTTTTGGCACTAAAGTGTAAGTATTTATGACCCTCAGAGGTATTTTTCATGACTGTTGGTTCATAGGCGGCAATGTATGGGTGAATGTACACTATCCTTTCAACAAAATAATGTCCCATAAGTATGTGTACGTCAAAACAAAATCAGCTAGGCTCAAATAAAATCCAAGAGCTCCCTAAATAAAATTAAAAAACCTTATTAACATAGAAATTATTATTATTATTATTTTCACCTACTTTTGCTGTGCCCGACAGGTTCCGTATTGTTGCTATTATTACTTTTAAGACCTTTGTATTACATACGAGAAAGCAATAAATAAATAAATTTCATGTCAACATGTCAACAACAACAAATGTCAACATTTTATTTTATTACAAGGTCCCATTTCGACAGAAAATTGTGAATTCATTCAGGTCATAAAAGCAGTTCTCAACCAACACTCTTAACATTATTCTTTTAAAACGTATGATCGGAAGATTCTGATCTTTTTTGTTTTTCTTTTTTCTTTCGACTGGGTTTGATCATTCTTTTTTTATTTGAAAGCAACCTAGTGCTTCCCGTGTGGTCCCATTTTTATTTGGTCTAGTTCTGACAGTGGCATCCATGAGAAAACCAAATAAGTCTTAAAACTACACACATCAAAAGTGTCTAGGGATCAACATATATTTTTGCAATAACTTTTCTCCTGATTGATATTAATTAAAATTTTCTTTAAGGATTCATCAAATAAAGTGTTTTCGTTTGTCTACAGTAACGATAAACCAAGTCACCTTTGCATTAATAAAGAAATTTGCCATTTTCCTAATAAAGGGATTTTTGGCATTTGAACCACTAACATTAAAGTTCGAAAAAAAGACTGAAATAACAGTTTTCTTTAAAATTTTATTGGGTAACTTAAACAATTAATAATCCGTGTTTCTACCGCGAACACTAACAACACAAGAACATCGGTTTGACATACTCAAAATGAGTTCATCCAAATCACGCTGTGGAATGGCCGCCCATGTTCGTTGCAACAACAAAAAAAAGGTCTTCTTGCGACTAGATACCCTCCATATTCGGCAGAGCTCTTCTCTGTAGCATATCCCATGCATGCTCAATCGGGTTCAAGTCTGGCGACTGAGCAGGCCAGGGCAGGACATTGATGTTAGCTGCGGCGAGAGTCTGTCTTACAACTCTTGCGTGTGTGCGGTCGTGCATTATCATGCATTAACTGAAATAAGGGACCGATTTGCACTTGTAGAGGAACGATGACGTCTGATACAATCGTCTCAGCATAAATTTGAGCGTTGAGGTTGCCTCTGATCCAAATCAACTCAGTTCTTCCGCCGATCCAAATACCCGCCCATACCATGATGGTTCCACCACTATAAGGATGGACTTCCTGGCAGGATTTTAATCGCTGTTGGCGTCCAGGGGTTCTCCAGTGTCGTATACGTCTTGTATCCGGTCTCATACCAAAACGAGACTCATCAGAAAAGCACACGAAACGCCATTGTTCTTCTGCCCAATTTCTGTGTTCAAGAGCCCATTGATATTGAATCCTACGATTGTGCATTGCTATAGGTGGTACCCTTAGCGGTCTTCGGGAATGAAGGTTCACTTCATGCAAGCGGTTTCTGACTGTTTGGTCGCTAATTAAGTTCCCTGAAGAGTGATGAAGCCTCACGGCTAACATCATGGCGGTTATTGTTGGAGCTCTTCGAGTTGTGATTTGAATGTATCGGTCTTGTCTCCGTGTGGTGCAGCGATACCGTCCTCCATGGCGCTCAGCCACGGTACCAGTGCTTCGGTAACGTGTCCAAAGTCGACTGATAACACTCTGACTTGTATTCAGAGCTAAAGCCACAGTACGTTGCCGGGAACCAGCTTCTATCATTCCCACGGCTCTGAGCATTTCTTCCCTGCCTAAATGACGTCGCCGCTCCATAATAACGTTGGTTTTAATCAGTAGTAAGGAAACAGTAGCACTAATAATGTCTTCAATGCGTTGTATGTTTTTATAGGGAAAATATTGACAGCTGATTTTCATCTTTCACTCGAATTTGATTGACAGTTCCTGTTTCAAATTATGAAATGCACCAAAAAGGATCCATATAAATTTATAAAATCATAAATTTATTACAAAGCCACATCTCAATCTCAAGAAATCCGCATAAAAATGCTTGATCCCTAGACACTTTTGATGTGTGTATATAGACCAAATGCGCGACAAATGGACGAATAACTCAATATTACGCCTACCGATTTTGATAATTCTTTTTTTATTTGAAAGCTGATGCTGCCCGTGTGGTCTCCCATGTCAATTTGGTCCAGTTCTGACGGTGGCATCCATGGGAAAACCATATAAGTCTTAAACCTAGATAAACTATATGCGCGACAGACAAATGGACGAATAACTCAATATCACGAATTGAGTTTTTCGTCCATTCGTCCACAATTGAAATATTTTTAGGTTAGATATTAATTATTCGTTTTATAAAGTTTTTTTTTAAATACATAGGCACATAAACATAAATTTGTAAATATAGTCTGATGAATTGTTGTAATTGTAATGTAATAAAAAATCACTCTAATTTCATTTTTACATCAAATTACAAATAATGTATTATAATTCCTTGCAAATGATTATCCATAGAGTCAGATACTATTTTTTTTATTATATTTGCGTTTAAGAATCAATGCTAACAGTCAAATTATTTTTTCATATGATCGATGTACCTATCTTATATCATTTTAAGAGACCTCTTTTATAATATGTGGTTGTTTGTAATGTACAGGTCACTTCACTAAGTGGGCGGTACCCGTCAATAAAGGACGATATTACTGTAGTTAATTATTTCGAAAAAAGGAAACGGTAATTCTGTTATGGACAGAGTAAAAGTCGGGAAAATACAGAATCTTCCTTTATTTTAAATTACAAACACAGCACATGAGACACCGTTTTTACTTGCGTTTTTCTTTATAATGGCGGCAAGAATAGTGTTAAAGTAAAGTAAACTATCAGACACACTTTTTATCTGAGACGTAAGTTCCTTCGTAAGCAAGTAAAACCTTTCCTGATTATTTTGAAAGAGTTTTTTTTGTTTATGAAGACGGTGGCCCTGGTAAAACTACGATTTATATGTGAAAAAACCAGTTATAGTAAGGCTGATAAGATATCCAATTGGAGATGATCTGAGGCCGTGGCGGCCTTTCGAGGCGACCACGGCAGAAAACAGAGGCAAACTTGAAAAAAATACTGGAAGATGCCTGTTTGAAAAAGAAACATTTCGAAGAAAACATTGAAGTACCAGTCATAGCCATTTTAATTAAGCCATAAGCCATTCAAATTGGTACAAAAACATTTAATAAATATAAGTAATATTTATTAAATGTTTTTGTACCAATTTGACTATTTTTCTCGCACTCAAAGTGAAAAGTACAGTTTGCACCTCGGGACTAAACGCCATCTTAATATACCCTCGGTTTCATTGACTCCCTCGCACGCTCGGGAGTCAAACCACCTCTGGTATATTATGGCTTCGTTTAGTCCCTCGATATAAAATATACTATTAAGTTCAATTTCAAACACTTAACCCTTCATTCCGCGAACTTTTTGATTTCTCCTCGTATGTACAGAGACAAGATGGAAAAAGGCGTTCTCCTACTAGTTAGGACCGAACTATTGAATACAATGTGTTGCCGAAAGGCTTGTCCTCTCCTTAGACAAGGCAGCGGAAGTAGAGTGTAGTTTTATTAAATAAGATTGCTTAGTCCTGACATCCAATCGCATTATTTCATCGCTCCGCTCCGCTGCCACGCTCCCCGTCCATGGATAGCCTCTTCAAGAATAGCTTATGAAGTAATCAGCTTATGTCAAATTCATAATTAGAGGGAAAAATCGGACGTTTACTGGGTTGTCAAGTTTAGGTAAAACAAAAATAGTGTCGGGGCAAAGTGAATGAATGAAACAATCGTATTATGATTATTTATCATAAATAATTCTGTAGTACTTTCGGTTGCCTAGTGAGTAGTTAAAACACCGAAATACCGATATCAGGTGCCGGGTTCGAATCCTAGTCTACTTATTTATTAACATAGTATTACTATATTTACGTTTATTCTTCATATTATATTTTTTATTGACCTGTCATAGATAAGTGCTCGTGGCTTATATGAATAAATTATATTTCGACTTTGAGTCATGCCATGCTGGCATCAATATAATTTTCCATATTTTACAATGACTACGTATACGTGAGCGTCGAGATGATCGATTGTTTAAGGACTTCAACATCCTCCAACACGCGTCATACTGCGAGTGGTGAGGGCATGGCCTCTCCTTCCACATGTTGTAAACCATTAGTTTTTCGGTAGGGCTTTAAGATGCCCGTGGTCTCTTCTTTTTTTGGGGATAAAAAAGAGCTTTGGCATATAGTTTGTACGAAACAATATTCAAACAAAATACACAAACACAACGTAATTGGTTACGTTGTGTTTGTGTAAACTTAACAATAAGTACAACAACAACAAGTGAACTCCGTGTGAACAGAGGAACATCCCAGGATGCTGTCTCCCCCCTTTTCCATCTGCTGAGATTCATTTTAGTGGCCCCCCCGACCAACCTCCCGGTTATGCAGAAGGGAACACTATTCCTAGCACACCGTGAAGTGTACCAGGGACCATCTGCGGTCGGGCCTGACGCCACAAAGCACAATGCACAATGCATAACACACTATGGTACTCATAGGCGAGTAGCCCGTGGCATTACCCACTCCCATTTATTCAGCATGTTACCGGAGCAGTTATAGTCGCTCACCACGCGCATCCCAAAGAACGCTAGCGGCTTCAATCCCCGCTGGGGACGTCAGAGAAGCCAACTACCATTTCTCCAGAATGGTACCGGAGCTGTATAGCACGCTCACATCTCTATGCACTGCCGTACATCTACCCGTAGCTACAGCAGGGTGGCCGGATAGGCAATCTAGCGGATACCCATCTCCTTGCTATCCAGGCAAGTACCGGAGGAGCGGCAAACCGCTATAAGGGTTCCTCACTAACCCCGCATCTAAACACTTAACAGCCCAACGCCCTAGACCAGTGAATTTAGATACTCGTTGCGCGCGAGAAGGGACGCTCGGTACACACTACCGAGCAGACGAACATGCCCCTCCTCGCCAACTAACCACATGCCAACACGAATCAACTCCAAGTTGTGGCCTGCCTAAGAAAGGCAGGGCTGGGACCCCCAACACCCATGTTACCCTGATCCTAACAGCCAGACCCGTAGTTCCAGCTGCGAAAACCCTACCTACCCGGGTAAGTAGATAGGGAAAGCAGACAGCAGTCAAACCAGTTAAGAACCAAAAGAAGTTGTTAACCAGAGGTTAACTGGGGACAAACCCACCATCTCCCATGGCCCTACCGACCGTCTTGGTCATACGGGCCGAAACGCGAGAGATGCGCGCGGAACTTGCTACTGCTGGGCAGCGTGCACTCAGCCGCGCGCAATACTTGACTCTCTACAAGTTCTTTATCTCTAATCCTTTGTCCCTTTGCCAACTCACCCCCTTCTGGGGCATGACATTACAGTAACGCCTTTAGCGTCGGGGCATCACTGCTTCACAAAACCTCCTCCTCCATTGAGCTGCTCGCACTTTTTTCCTGGCGCTCCCGCATGCTCCTCCTCCGATACCACGCATGTGCAGAATCCCGCAGCCTTCGGAAGTTCTCCGCCGATGACACGAGATTGGTGTAGTATACCGGTCCCTCATCGTCCCGAAGAACGTTATCCAGCAGCACCCCCCTCAGATCGTCATATAAAGGGCAACACCACAGCACGTGGTGCATGTCCTCTCCCGGGTGTCCACAAGCACATTCAGGGCTTCAACTTTCAAATAAATAAAAATAGAAGTAGTTTCCTATTTTTCGTAAAGTCCCGTCATCATCATTCATTTCTGTGAATGAACGAAACCTAAATACATCACATTGAACATGGCCACATTATTTTTCAAAGTGACATTAGCAGCTGTCAAATTTTTCAATCTAATTATGATACGACTTTAGGGGATTCATTGAAAATATTGAAATCATTGAGTCGGTCAGTTATTTATAAAAGGTTTTTGTTCCAGCTAACAATAAACAAAGACTTCTTCCAAGGCTCTAGCCAATTCCCTGCGCACTCCCCCGGGTCACAGGCCGGTGGGCATTTCCAGCCTTCAGGTCAAGCCCAGACCACGCCATGGAATCAGGTAAGCTGATTCTGCTTGACTTTCAGATTGTTAAAAAGTGAAAGATAAATTTTCTTCTTGCTTTTTGAGAACAGCAGGTAGTTGATACTCGTATCATTATCAACCGTTAGAGGTCCACTTCCGAGGACTTCTTTATAAATATACAGGCTGGCGATTAAAGATAGCCTCGGTCCACCAAAATTCTGAAACTTATCACGTCTAAACGTGTGTTTACGTCTATTACTTTCACGCTCCATTTGACATCAAATCATTATCGTTTGTTGGTTCATATAAGTTTATTAAATGAATGACTAAATCTCTTTGTCCCACCTGAACATCAAACTCATATTAATACTAATCTGGCTGCAGATAGTCTTCATCAAAAGTTGCTGAATAATCACAAACTTTTTATCATTTTCAAAGAGATAATTTTTTTGGGTCAATCAATAAATGTGTAAAAATGACGAATCCTTGAACTTGTTTAACATGGCTTGTGCCCACCCTACGACTTTTGTGCCAAAATAACTATCGTTCCGTATGTACTAGGTATAACATTAAACACATCCTATTGTCATCAATACATAAAGTTTCATAAAGACGGAACTGTCTATTAAACTGTCTGTCTGTTCCTAGGATGAAATGTACACTAGGCATAAGTATAAATTGTAATTTATTTCAATAAAAGTCATTTTTGAAACAAACAGTTTTAACTATTCGTACGATTTTTTTTTCGTTGGCCGGCACTTTCAGAAAAGGCCCAAAAATGTATGGAGCCGAAATGATCTCCTTTTCAAAAGTGAATACATTCTAAAAAAAGGAAAGTCAATAAAGCCCCAAATAGCTGCAACAACTAGCAGTCAAGACTGTCAGACTGCTAGTTGTCCATGACGTCGACGACAGTGTTCTAAAGTATTTCACGATTTTGTAGACAACATTTACGTATTTCAATGAACATTTATTTATTTTGTAGGCCCAACAACAGCCGAAATCCCAACCATTTGGAAAACCGGGCCATTTCGAAGACGAGAGGAAATACCCATTGTTGGACAAACGAGGAGCCCTGCTGAAAGAACCGGAGGCTAGGAATGCTCCCACTACGTACAAGGTACAATTAATGAATGAATAATTAATTTTTTTCGTCAGTGACACAATAGTATATTTTATATCGAGGGACTAAACGAAGCCATAATATACCAGAGCTGGTTTGACTCCCGAGCGTGCGAGGGAGACAATGAAACCGAGGGTATATTAAGTTGGCGTTTAATCTCGAGGTGCAAACTGTACTTTTCACTTTGAGTGCGAGAAAAATAGTCAATTTAGTACAAAAACATTTAAAACCGAACAAATTTACACTTGACACAAGTTCTGAAATTTTCGTGGTCAGTTTTTTCTTCTGAACTGAACCACAACAATTTAAAACACATGGCGCCACCTTCTTTGCGGACAAACCATGGAACTAAAACTCTCAACATTTTCGCAATGAAGACGGTCCACACTCCACAGATAATAGTATATTTTTACTGGCTGTTCGAGTTTGTCTTTGTCACATGAAGGAAATTAAAAAACGAATTACTTTTTACACCCTAGGGGCTAAAGTGTTCACTTTAGGCCCGCTTCTTAGGGCTATATTAGCGTACTTTTAGAGCATGAAAAGTGAAATATTTAATTACAACAATTTGAAGAATATTACACAAATTTTGTAAAATACCTGTTCGTTTTTGAGTAAACCATTACTATTGGTAGGTTAACCTGCTTAGCAATATCCTTTTAAGCAATCTTACTTAATATTATAAATACGAAAGTTTGTGAGGATGTATGTACTTATGTATGTTTGTTACTCATTCACGCGATAACTACTCAACGGATTTGGATGAAACTTTCAAGTAATACAGCTTATACATCAGAATAACACATGTGCTACAATTCACAGAGATTTTATGTAATTTGGCCATAAGATATAACGATAACGCGGGCGAAGCTGCGGGATTAAAGCTAGTATTTTAATAATTGCATTGTATTTTTTACTATCTGAAGATAGAAAGCAGAAAAATTGTACTTTGATCCTAGGTCACATTCGATTCGTCAGTTCTGTTAATGGATTATCGTACTGTGCCTACCGTGGCTCTTTCAACAAAGCTATCCTAGCAGAGCCAGGACAACCTCTTTAGATCTTTTTTAGACTTATAAATACCTATACTAAATCCTTTTACCAGGAGTTCGAAAAAAGCCATGCCGGGGGCAGCTACATGGAATATGAGAAAGGAAGATATGTGGCGGTCCCACCTCACGGGAGACCTGCTTCCCCGGGCCGGAGAATTTCCCCCGGGCGAAGAATATCCCCTGGGCGGAGAATATCCCCCGGGCGGAGAATTTCCCCTGGGCGGAGAATATCCCCCGGGCGGAGAATATCCCCTGGACCGGAGAGGCCGGAGCGCAGCCGGCGGCCGTCGCCCGGGAGGAGAATATCGCCGGCGAGGAAGTCCCCCGGTAGGAGGGTGTCGCCTGGAAGAAGGGCTTCACCGAGTAAGTATAGAACAGAACGATTATTTAAATACATGTATCTTTATTGCATGTCACATGATAAATTTAGGACTACAATTATTAGCCTAATAGGGTATTTGGCTTTTTTTTGTCGAGGACTTATCGAAAGACCTCTTAAAAATAGACGCATTGGTAAAACAATTTCGAAAGCACCAAAACTTCCCGAGATATAGCAAATTGGTAATTTTAAAAATCATATCTATGGACGGGTCCAAAACAATCCCTGCAAAGTGCTTGCAAATGACGTCATATGCTATCTATTTCTTTGCGTTCTGTAAAGTATTTGTGTAGCAGCTATATTAAATTTTGCGTTTATGAATATAGTTTCTTACAAAAGTTGCTATAAATTGTGTAGATTATCATTCGATAATTTGATCATTTCAGTACATTTTTTTTTTATTTACTCTACACTTTCTAAAATGGATTTGCCTACCAAAGTTTGAAAGGCCATAAAATAACTGTACTTAAGTTATCAAATTAAAGTTTACATAAAATTCTCCCTTTTCAATGTATTATATTTTTTTATAATATTGAATAGTTATTAGAATCCGATTATGTTGTCTAAGACCCAATTGTAATGTGTTCTTGTCTCTATCTAGCGCGCCGCCCCGCGCGCTCGCCGGGGCCGCGCCGGGCCTCGCCCGGGAAGAGGGATTCCCCGCAGAGGCATGGGCTGAGGTTTGTTACTTCTTTAACTCACTTAAACTTATTACTATGTTTATTTTAGCATTTTACAATGCTTGTTTTTCATATCTAAAAATAGTAAAACTAAAAAAAAATCGAATTTCGGACCTTAAAGAAATCCGGCAGGATTCAAACCCGCGTCTTCCACATTCCGGGTGGCTGCTCTAACCACTGAGCTACCGAAATCTAACTGAACCGAACGAATCTTTCTAGTATTTTATGTTGCAAGCCAACGTTATTTCATCAATGTTCTAAGGCAAGCACCTTCAAACACCTAAACTTGTTACTAAAAAATTGGTTGTTCAAAAAGGTTAAAATAAAACTTTATTATTTTAGGTATTTTATTGAAATAAGTAGTATTATTTTTGTGTTGATTTAATAAGTACATTTTAGCCACATCATTTTGTGTTTGAAATCTCTAAAGGTGTTATTATTGCAAAATAAACACACAAGCTCAGGGAATTAAAAAAAAATGTAGTATTGAAAATATTAAATAACCAAATATAATAACTACGAAAGCTAGTTCCACTTTAATAGAAAACTTTTCTTAGATAAAACTAGTTAATGTAATATTTTTAAAAACAAACCGCGCCTTCGGTAAAAGAAGGGCAAAATTGGTCAATTTCAAAACCTGTGATTGTGTCCTTGTTATAGCGAAGCCAACGCTCAAACACAACATTTCAGAAACTGTAATTTTGTGTCCTTGTTCCACCGAAGGTGCGTACAGTCATAGTGTAAAAAAGCGTCCTCTGTAGGTATTCGCCGGCGCGACGGCCGAACCCCAGCGACAAGGACAAGCCGGCCGGCCGGGCGCCCGCGCCCAAGGCGGTGCGGCCTGCTTATGAACCCGAGGTATGTCTATAGGCGATAGATCATACAGCAATGGCTTAGCAGTTTTTTTATATCTTGATGTAAGTGTTACAGTAATTATAGGTGTGCTAAAGGCGGCGTTAAAGATACCCTTAGGCCGCTTTAGCGAAAAGTCTTGTTGAATCATCACTTTAGCGCTATCGTGCGTTTATGAATAACGTTTTTTAGCAAACGGTTGCTAAGTCCTCTATAGTCCACTTTAAGCAGGAGCAAAATTTTATGAATAAGACCGGCTGTTTTTTTTTATGGTTTCTTTACTTTGGGTTAGTGTTGTTAAGTAATGGATTCTTTTTTATCGGACCCCTTTTGATTATAGCAGGGAAAAATACTATACTTTTACTGATTTACAACTTTGACAACATGTAGAAAGGTGATGTAGCTTTTGTTAGTCTGGTTTTTTTTACAGTCAAAAGCATAAACATCTGAACGTTACCTAGGCTTCAAAATTATCTGAGCAAAACTTAACGACAAATATCTATACGAGAGTTCGTTCAGACTATTAACTTGCATGAAATATATTTGTAACAAATTTTTACTTAGATTTTTGAAGCCTTTGAAATTTACAGATATTTATGCTTTTGACTGTACTACATGTGTAAATTTGCCATTTCTTGCCAATTGTTGTGATGCCCAACTAATTAGATATGAAAATATCCGATAATTTTGACGTTCTCTAGCAACAGATTCCTAGTAGTCTAACGTTCAAGGCCATCGGAACGCACTCCTTGCATGCATTTCATTTGAGACCTCATCCACCTCGCAGACATCACTCACGGACATACTTTTATTTTATTAGACTTGTGTGCGTAGTAATGAATCTTCAAAACTAAGCATGTTGTTTTATAAATGGTTTTACATAGAAATAATGTGTCTACCACCGGCATCAGGGAGTTGTTTTGTCCTCTAGCTAGATTGGTTTATTTTATTATGATTTTTCAAACAAAAATATTTTGAAGACATTCTGTTAAAGCCAGTGCTGTATCTTTCTGCTTTGTTTACTTGCTTATATTTATGATGTTTACTAACAAATGTGTATGCCTTTTTAAATGATAATGCTTGCGTGAACTGAAATGTTAATAAAAATGTTTAGGTTACATTCTGGGTGTTGTCCCTTATGGTTGCTGTAAAATAGGAGATGTCGATTTACTTAGACATGCTGACTCGATTATGTCCGGCAAAAGGTACAGTAGTGACAAGACATGCCTGAAAACTTGATGTGATGACGATCAAATATTTGTAGGGTACAAATAGCTGATGCCAGAAGAATATAGTTTAAGAAATTAAAGCAAACATCGACACCGTGTGACTGTACTTCTCAATAAACGTGGTACTTAATGGAAATATAAAATAACACATGCTTACGACGATATCTAAAATAGTGTAGACAGAGGGAAATTCACTATAGCAGTCATGGTGCATGGAACACTCAGAAGTCAACACTTGCCTCAATGTGAATGAATATTTAAAGAAATGTGAATTGTCTGCAACAAGAATTACATTTTTGAAATATTATTCAGCTATTATTCAAAGATGTGTTTCATTAACTCTTAATTGTGAATAAGACAACAAGTCGGTACATTTGAAATATGGTGGTGCGTACTTATGTCAAAAAATGCGTCAGCTGACAGGCCTGGTCGAAAGTGAGAAAACGCAGGCTTTCTCGAAAGATTTTCGTTTTGGCAATAGATTTGCTTTTGACACTAGTGTTCAGTGTTTTGGAGTTCTGAAGTCTTATGTATAAAGATGTGTTCAACCTTACAAAAAATTATAAACAACAACAACTTCACAAATGTCACTGCTTTTCTGCGTATGTTCCTGAGTATTGTGTCCAAAAACAATCCGCAGGGAAATCTTAACCTGAGCAATAAACAGATAATGCCCTACGAATATTTGTCCGTTGGTCGCAATGTCAAAAAATATTATCTCTGACATGTTTATAATTGGACTTAAACTAAGCAGAGCTGTGAGTGAAACGGAAGTGTTTCAACAATATATAGAGAACACCCCAGAGACCCAGACGCAAAACAAACATAAAATATTGTTCACATAATCTTTGTTTGGGTATTGAACCTACATCACGGCTTGGAAGGCAATACAAAAAAAAGCCAGACATAAGGATTCCAATAGGAAAAGCAAAAAGAGGTAGTCAAGGGGAAAAACGCGGATCTTACTTAATATTATAAATGCGAAAGTTTGTGAGGAGGTTTGTTACTTTTTCACGCAAAAACTACTGAACGGATTTGGATGGAACTTCACAGTAATACATCAGAATGACACATGGGTTACAATGTATGAAGATTTTACGTAATTTGGCCATAAAATATAACGATAACGCGGGCAAAGCCGCGGACGGAAAGCTAGCAAGACTATAACACAAAAAATGAAGATAAACATGAAAGGAACAGAAGATATTTTAAATCAGCAACTGAAGATCTATCACTATCATCACTAATCTCGTCTTCAAGATTATTAAAATATCATTACTTATCTGAAAATAAGTTTTTTTCTGTGGAGTACAATGTAGACTACATTGAAGGGACATGCACTCTACTGGACCGATACAAGGTTAAATAGCACATGGTAGCAAAACAGGATCTGTAATTTTTTAACATCCTACACGTAGACTTAATGTATCCTCAAGATTTTTTAATTAACATAACAGACTGTTAAGATGTTCAAAATATTTTTTTTTGTTGGGTACAATTTAGACTGCATGAAAAAGTCGTTTGTGTACTTATCTGGACGTGAACGCAATCAAAAGAGTAAGGAAATTCATCTATTGTAATTGATATCAATGCCAGCATATCCATGTTTCGGCGGACTGTGGAGAGCGGTTGCTGCAGTCTTGCTGAGTTGGTTTTGGCGCGTCCTAACGAACACAATCAATAGACAACCTTCCTAGCTACTTCGATAACAGCCTTACATTTTATAAAAAATGTTAACTCTATCGAAAGAAAACCGGCTCCCTAATCATGCCGCGGTATTGTCATCCAAGCCACGCAAACAACTAAGAAAAATACTGTTTCTGAAATAACTTAATTCATGTACTCTACTAAAATTTCCCAAAGAATCCCTGTGGGGCTATTCACCAACTGCGATGAATCGAATAATGTATCGTCATCAGCTAAGAAGCTGTGAAAATGCAAGCGACTTGCAATTGAGTTGGGTTGCTAGTTAGAGAATAAGGGGTCGGAATGGAGTCTGGCGACAAAAATGGCGATGGCAAATAAAGGGACCATTAAGGTCCCTTCATTTGCCTAAGTACGTTGCTTATGATACTACAGCACCACTTCAACAGAGCGTGAAGATCAATTTCTCCCTTGCAAAGCTGAACTGACTTCAAATAAAGTAGAACTTGTACTATGGATGCCAGAGATTGAAATACAACTGTTATAAAATATAAACTCGTACAGATATGGCCACACAGATCGAGAACAAACCCAAATGTTCATCACATGAATGTTTGGCCTAGATGTAATAGAAACTCGACTACTTTCCCACATAAAAAGCTTTATTTATCGTGCTCTTTCGAAAACTACCAATGGATCGTAACGTAAATCAAGAAATATCCTTCGTATAGATTTAGATAGGCTCGCTGTTAAAGGAACTCAGAATTTTTAAGTTCTCAATGCTGGAAAATAACATGGTCTAGTGTCCTTAAGTCTTTAACTGCCGCCAAACCGAACAATAGAAAATCTATTGTTTGCTGGTGACTGGTGACCCCCATGGCAGCTACTGTGTTAAACGAGTACTTGCCTTTTAGCCATTTCATTTAATTCATGTGAAAATAATTGAGTTCAAAAGCCTTTTTTACCGGAATGAGGAAAAGGCAAAAATCGACATGCCACCTTCGCATGCCATTCAGATAATTATAATTCTCGCTATTTCGTCTTTTAGATACACTTTTACTCGTAATTTCGTGTTTGCAAAATGAGTTTCAATTTTCAGGCGCCAAATCAAGCTATGTACTCAGGTGGTTATCGACCGAACATCCACGAGAACGTGCAATACCCGGTAGCTGGAACGCGCCCTGAAAGAACTTCGCCATGGCACGAGCGAGGAAAAGCTGCATTTCCTGGACAGGTGAAGAAAGATGAAGATAGACGGATGCCTCCTCGAGGCAGCGAAATCCGACCAGAGCCTATTGTAGAGCCGAAACACGTTTCGCCGCACAAATCGCGTTCACCGACTCGCAGAGACGGAAGGGAAAGGTCTCCTTTGCGGGACCACTACAGAAGAAATTCAATGTCCCCACGCTTGTCTCGCCGATCCTGGGAGCTCGAGAAACGTCGCAGCCCTGTCGTTGACGTGCCGCCGCCCCCCACCTGGCCGGATCAGAACCCTGACGAATCCTACGGAAGACCCAGCCGTCCATTCCCTGAGAAAGATGACAAGAGCAAACACGTACCTACGTGGGACCGCCGTCAATTCGAAGAGGTTGACCTGAGACGCGAAAGAAGACCAGAGTCAGACAGGCCGTTTAAAGAGGATATTAGGCCTTTCAAGGAGGATATGGAACCGCTGAAAGAGGAGATTCGCGTCTGCCGCGATTTGGAAATGAGAGAGCCGTCGCCACAACCTGGTTTCAAAGAGGATCGCTATTCTCACCATGAACACAAGTTTGAGCCACGCGATCCCAAGTTTGATCCCCGAGATCCCAAGTTTGAGCCACGCAATCCTAAGTTTGATCCACGTGACCCCAAGTTCGAGTCGCGGGATCCTAAGTTTGGTCCACGAGATCCCAAGTTCGAGGCTCGCGATCCTAAATTTGGGCCGCGAGATCACAAGTTTGAGCCACGCGACCCTAAGTTCGAGCCACGCGATCCTAAGTATGGGCCGCGAGATCCCAAGTTTGAGCCACGAGACCCTAAGTTTGGACCACGAGACCCCAGGTTTGAGCCACGAGACCCTAAGTTTGAACCGCGAGATCCCAAGTTCGAGCCACGAGATCCCAAATTTGACCCACGAGACCCTAAGTTTGGACCGCGAGATCCCAAGTTCGAGCCACGAGATCCCAAATTTGAGCCACGAGACCCTAAGTTTGGACCTCGAGATACCAAGTTTGAGCCACGAGATCCCAAATTTGAGCCACGAGACCCAAAGTTTGGACCGCGAGTTCCCAAGTTCGAGCCAAGAGATCCCAAGTTCGAGCCAAGAGATCCCAAGTTTGAGTCACGAGACCCTAAGTTTGGACCGCGAGATCCTAAGTTCGAGCCACGAGACCCTAAGTTTGGGCCGAGAGATCCTAAGTTTGAGCCACGAGATCCTAATTTTGGGCCGCGTGAACCTACATTTGAGCCACGCGATCCCAAGTTTGGGCCGCGTGAACATAAATTTGAGCCCCGTGATCCCAAGTTTGGGCCACGGGATCCTAAATTTGAGCCCCGTGATTCTAAGTTCGACTCACGTGAGCCTGAAACCTTTAAAGATAAACGAGATTACCGTCGCTCGGATCACCCCGATAGAGAAGAGCACCGTAATTTCCCCGAACGCGATGACCACCACCGGGGCGATTCCAGAAGAGAGGAAATCCGGAAGATCGACAGGAAAGGGCACGAGACCTTCGATAAGGAGTTTGATGATATCTACAAGCGTACGATAGAGTTCAAGCAGAAAGTTGAGGAATTACGGCGGCCGGAGCGAAGTCACGAGTTCAGAGACGTTCGGTACCGCGAACCTGACCGCGAAGATAGACGAAAGTATCACGAAGAACCTCGGCGCGAGTCCGACCGCCACCGTGAGGACAGACATCGTTCCAGGGAACCCGATTGGAAGATCGAAGATAAACCAAAACCACTAGACTCCGCTGGCCGCGCGAAGCGAGAAAAGGCAGCCGAAGAAATCGCTGAAAAAATCCTTGACAAGCACACAACCTACAGCATCAGCGATGAAGTCCGCAGCCGCATCTTGACGAAGCTGATACACACAGTTCTGGGAATAATTGACGACATGTTCGGACAGGAAGACGTCTCATTTATAGAGACAGTGATCAAGTTTAACGCTGCACACGACCATAGGGACGAATACAAGATATACCAGAACGTAATGGGCAGTCTGCCCAGCCAACCGAGACCTTTGAAGAGACCTGGAGAAGGTAAGCTCGTGATATATTTTGAATATCACATACTTTACGCATTTAACCCTTAATTGCGCAGGACAAAACAGTTTCCACAAGATTTCAAAGCCTATTCTTATTATTTAGGTTTTAGGTCATGCAGTGCCATCAGGGTTATTAGTTATGCTTTCTTATAAGTAGTGTCTAAGGTTTTGTTGTTAAGTACTTCTCTTAAATTTGACTCACGAGTTTATTCATATGTCGTTTCTTCAATATGTGATAAAACTATTACACCCTAACAAAACAGACATCTTACTGATATTATAAATGCAAAAAATTGTAAGGATGTATGTATATATGTTTGTTACTCTTTCACGCAAAAACTACTGAACGGATTTGGATGAAACTTTAAAGTAATACAGCTTATACATCAGAATAACACATAGGCTACAATTTATAAAGATTTTATGTAGAAAAATGAAGTTCACGCGGGCTAAGCCGCTGGTGGAAAGCTAGTTAACAATAAAAAACTAAGAGAAATAAATCCTGTAATACGTTTTGTTGTATTGTGATCAAACACACCGTTCTCCACCTGCAATAACGAAATCGTGTAATAATATGCAAAACCTCAAAATTAAGCCTATCAAGAAGAAAGCAATGAGTACAGTCTAAAAATCTGAATAACTTCATTATGGGCATGGCGATAGTATATTAAAAATCACATCGATTTTACAGAGTCGTCTGAAATACCCGCGAAGACATCTAGACGCTCTCCTGAACACTTGAAACAAGGTAAGAATAAAGCAAATGTACTTTTTATCATGGTATAGTTGCAATTAATAAATAACCAATGTGCACATTTCACACAATCGTAAACCACGGTATATCTTAGCGGCATTCCCCATTACCCGCTTAATATGTATTCATCTTTTCAGATATTTCCTCTGCGAGACCTTCCGACTCTCATAGTAAGTATCATACTTCATAAAAAACTTTAAAATCTAAACTGTGGTCTTTCTATGTATTATTCTTAACAATTACAGATTGGCAATATAATATGGAGCAGCAAAATTATATGTCCAACATTATGATGTCGCAAATGCTTATGAATCAGTCTTTAAATCCTATGATGGTCCCTATAACACCTTACGTTCCGACGTTCGAGATGCCCCAAGAGCAAAATTTTGCTCAAACGCTACAGGTTTTACCGGAAGAACCATCCAAAGAAGACGGCTTCAACCTGTACTTGTGTAAAACTGACTTCAAACCGTTTTTGAATGCAGACGCGGAATATCTTAAGAACTTCCTAATTACAGAATTGCTTGCGGTCACCGATAGCGGGTGCGAGTGTGCTCCTGACTTCACTCTCAAAGGGTTGCAAAGTCAGTTTAGGTACCTGGTGCACACTAGCGACGAAAAGTCCAAAGAGTGGCTGACCAACTTAGACTATAGCAAACTTAACGTGCTCGTCTACACAAAGGAAGAGTTATGGTATGAACGTGCTGCCATCTGGCTTCCCGGACACTCGAGGTGCCGTAATATTGAGCCGCTTGTTAAGCTCCAACTGCAGAATAGGAAGCTACATGGTGCTGACATAGATAAGTGGAAGTTAGTCAAGAAAATAGTCAATGCTAAAGGAACTAGGGTTTACGTAGATATGCCTCCGTCCTCCGCCCGTGCTCTCGAGCAACACAGCATGCTGCTGAGCTACGAACTCCAAAAAGTCTCTGTTTTCCTCAAGGCTGTCGCCGTCGACAAAGAAGCCTTCGAGGGCGGCCTCAAAGAGAACTCGATCGAAAACCAGGCGGAGATCGTCAAAGCCGTGCAAAACTCTCCAATGGCTTCGCTGCCCAACGAACCGAACATCGTTAAAATTACCCTAAAAGGTACCAAATCGATGACGTTAGTGCAAGCGCGAAAAATAAAGGAGATAATTATTTACAACCTATTCAAATACCTGCAAAGCGGAATAGGCAATAGCAGTACTGATTTTATTAAGTACGGTTTCTGCTCGCCCGACTGCTTCGGGGTAGTGCCGGAAAACGAGGAGTCAAAAAGGTGGTTGTCGTCGCTGAACATCGGTCGTATGAACCGCCAACCCATCGTTGTGGTGGGCGCTGACGACAGCTCCCGTCCCTTCTTCAAGATGATCATGAGTGTTCATTACTCCTATGAGAACAGACCGGCGCGCTTTATCGAGGTACTCCGCACTAGCAACCATGGTTTAAAGGGTTTAAACTATGCGCTGTGGAAACCTGCGCAAAGCATTCGTAAAGAGGGCCGAAAGCGCTATCTCGACGTCGAAATTGACTTAGAATCTGTTGAGACACTCATTAGATTGGATTTCAAATTAGATTACGTGGCACATCTCTCACGGACTGACACGATTTATTTTAAGCACGAGCATTCCACCGCTAAACTCATGGATCTCCTAAGCAGGCACAAGGAGGAACTCAGGGATAGTTATGACGTCGCTAATATGGATATATCCGATCAGTCCGACGACGATGATATCATTTGTATAGATGAAGATTGACATCGTGTTCGTTATTTTTAAGAACATAAGTGAACTCTTAGTCTTATGTTAGACGTAAAATTTGGTGTTAATCATTGATAAATTAGTTAGATTTGTGAAAAAATATCAAACTTCCTTAAATGTATTAAAGTTTGAGGACAAGAATAAGAAAATACTTACCATAAGGTACTAAAGTTAGTAGAATTAACCTTGTGTATTCATTTAATTTTGCTTTTGGACGATGTGTTTTGTAATAAAAAGGTACTGAAATTATTGTTTTGATTACCGCATAATCACTAAGTTTTTAGAATATTTAAATTTGTCTAAGAACTAGACATTAAGGGGAAAAATACAAGAAAGGTAAGATTATTTGTTCATGGTTATATCATACGTTGCTGTTTTAAATCATATGAATGTGTCGCTTGCATAATATCATTGTTTAATGGATGAACTGTCGATCTTCATTGTCACTTTAAGAGTTTCAGCCTGGATATATCTAGTCATGCTATAACAGGACTCAGGAATCGTCACTACCATCTGCCGTTCCTATTGGGCACCAAAGGAACAAGATAACATACAGCTTATTAAACTACTGAAGACAAAACTCACGATTGACTTCTGCGCTAAAGGATACTGATAGGAATGTCAGGTAATGATCAGTATTCACTGTTATTTCATCTACATTTACAGGTACAACTAGGGAGAGCTCGACATTCCATAGAGGTAAAAAACTTACATATTTGTTTTAGCTCGCAATAAAAAAACATTGCGTCATGCATGTCGTTGTTAAATTTAAGTAAGCAGACATGACAGGCTCCAGAGTCCTAAACTGAAAATAAAGAACACACACAACACAAGAACCGAAATGCCTCGGTCGGAGGGAATATTCCTGATATGTGAGTATATTTTCGGTGTACAGTGCTTAGCCCCTGTACATAAACAACTCCAACAGTCGACGGCACTCCGAGAAAGAGGTTCACTGTATAAGATGCGTGCTACAAATACAAGAGGTAACAGTCATGACATTTAAGTTGTTATACATTTCTTAATAAATTTGATCTGCTCCGTTTGAATAATTTTTTGCATGTTTCTTTGAGGACACAAACACAACACGATGCTAAAGTTTGACTAAACGGTGATAGTTTGGGTACAATCGGCGAAAAATTGAGCGGAATGAAATTACGAACGAATCTATAAGAATATGTCGAACTTCGTTTCAGATTGGTCTTTCTATCTTATTGATTAGAAACATCGGCCAGGGAGGACGTTTAGGATTCATAAAAGTGACTGTACTTTAACATTGAAAGGTTTAGGTTTCCTTGCTGAAGATTAATCACAGTCAAAGTTTATTGCCTCATCATTTTTTTTGTCGACGTCATCATTTCTGCGGGATACAAAGTAGTGAAAGGAAATACTTCTATTTAAAATCTAGATTTCAATAACAACAAGTTTGTGTCCATGCACTGAATTCTGTAGATGGAGAGTGTGTGTGAATCTTGTTTTGTGATTTTAGGTGTGACAAGTGATCGGAACGATAATATTTTCAGGAACTTTCTGCATATTTCCAATGAAGGTACTGCTTTACTGATTACTACTTTACTGATTTGTCATTCTCAATTTCAGCATCTTGTTTGCTAACTTTATACACATGCCCACGACTTATACAGTCTTCTTCCATTCCATGATTAGCTACAATTAAATTGGCCGAGGGACGGGATAATGCTGTTTTGTTTTTGCAGGGCAGGCATAATTAACTAGGCCGGTTTTGGTATATAGCAGGGATATGACGAACCTCATATTTTAGACATTCGCGGATGCGAATATTTGTTGTGCGAATGCGAACCTCGAATGCGAATGTTCTGGAAACGATTTTAAGAACACTGAGTAATGTTATCCATTCGAGAATAGACTTGTAATTCACGTTCTATACGCATAAACTAACGCCATATCTCAGTTTTCTGCCCCTCCGCCATGAGAATAACCTGCGGAATGGTTCAACAACAATTAAACACTTATCGGCTACTGGCTTACTTACGCAATAATTCGTGACAACTAAAAACAATGAAATGAACCAAAAATAGTCGAAATCAGAAAAGCGCTTCCTAATGGTCAAAAATGGCCGAGCCGACCAGCTCTCCCTTTACTTGTCCTGACCCACACAACATTCGCATTAGCGAAATATCCGCTGATGCGAATGCGAATGTTTAAAATGATGCGAATCATTCGCATATGGGAATGCGAACGCGAAAATTCGTAACATCCCCAGTATATACGTTTGAATAACAACATAGCGTTTTAAATCAGGTGTCTTTCAATCTATTTTCTCTATTTGCATGATTTAGGAGAAAGGAAGAACTTCAGCTTATGCTCAGAGTGCGTCGTCGTGGCCTAGGGGATAAGCACTCCGACTTGAAACCCTTGTGGTCCCGAGTTCAAATCTGGCCAGAACCAAGGTTCTGTTCATTGTTAAATTTGCGACTAACTCTTCGGTATTGGATAACACCTATAAAAACCATAGAAATCCGGCTAACGACGGTAGGCTCTCCACCGGTTGGGTATACGATTGGTGAAAAGTGGACTTCCCAGTGTTTGTTATGAAGGTAACTGTCAAGTCAACTTGCCTCTGACTACTCCGTTTGGGATGTGGTCGTGATGGTATATGTATGTTTTTGTCTCGAAAGCATCGCGGAAGGTCAAGATTTTTGGTCACTGTAGTTTTCTAGCCTTTGCCCGTACACCCGTCTGTTTAGGAATTCCGGGAAATCCTCTTTGCCCTACCCTCCCCAAAATACCTACATGTATGCCAAATTTCAGCTTTCTACGCCTAGTAATTTCGGCTGAGCGTTATCTCATATCTGTCAGTTTTTCAGTGACTAACGGAGGAGTTTTATATGCTTGCTGATCATTCATACTTTATGGGTAATGATGACATTATCTTAAGGTATTTTGATAAATAAACTCTCAGCATGAAATAAGATATTAATGTTGAACCTTGTGTTTAAATGATTATGTGTTGAAATTGAAGTTGTTTGTTTGCGATAAAACACGGTAAACAAATAAGATCTTACATATACATTAAATTATGGTCAAGCGTATTTTATCCAGTTTTAGACATTTTAGCAAAATTTTTAACTCAAAAAATTATTAATAAATTAAGATGACATAAAATTATTCTATTTTTATAAAAGTTACATTGCTGAAGGATAAATTTTACGGAAACAATGTTATTGTATACTCTTATTAGCATTACGGCACAATTTTTCTCAAATAAACTTGTATTACAAGACGGAATCTGCAATTTAAATGGATCTCTTGGACGTATTCGCTGATTTTGAATGAGTTTTTCAAACAATACTAAATTATGTCGTACAAATTTTGCTATTTCATAAACGTACAGAGATGTTAAAGTTAACAGATAATATTTCTTGAAAACATCTCTGCAACTTTTAAGAGGACCAATGGCTCGAATACATTTCTTTTGAACAATAAAAGCTTTTTTCACATCCGTTGAGTTTGCCCATAAGGTTATTGCATATCTCAGTACAGATGCTACATAGCCATGATAGGCAAGCAGTGCTGTTTCAGACTTGCCTGTACAAATAACTTTCGTTTTGTACAATGTTGGTTATATTTCCCAGGGTCGCGATTCACTCAAGGTAGCGCATTGAAGCCTAGACCGGCGAGGGAAGCCCCGCCTAGACCTGCCGTGCCGAGGACACCTGGGTCTAGACCAGCTGTCAAAAGACCAGTCGCCGCTCCTGTGAAGCCAGAACTGAAGCGCCCTTACAGAGGTATTATTTTTTCTTTCTGAATAACTTGATTTCGAGTCTCTTTATCGGACTGACTGTACGAGTAGTGTCCACATCCGTATGCAGTTAGCTTTTCAGATCAACAATTGCATAATGCCACTATAAATAATAATTGCTGTTGTCATAAATAATGAAGGATCATGCCCATCAAAGTTTGGACCACGTTACAGATTTCTTGCAATACAAAAGTCGTCTAAACGGTAAATAAAATAGCGCACTAAACGAAATATTTGTTTTGATGCATTTGTTGAAAAAGTAACCTAACCTCAAAATCAAGGAATAAAATTTTGGTAAAAAATGGGATTATCGATATGTTTTAATTCGATTTAATGTCCAAAATCGTTGATCTCAATTATTGAAGGCTTTTGTAATTAGTATTGAAGTAGGCGAAGTAAATGGCACGTGCATTCAAGTACAACTTAAATTTTTATTTCGTTTTGTTTATTGGTTACTGTTAACGAAACATCGATTGATGTTCTCGATTTATTAAATTATTTATTAATTATGGCAACATTATTCAAACATCAAACTAAATCCAGTTACTCGTATCTATAAATAATTTATATCTTTTAGAATTCTAAAAGACGGTTTGCAAAACAAATTCCGAATGCAGGAAGGCTTTAGAAATAAAGAAAATAATTTTAATATAGTAGTTTTACAAGATAAACATTTTGAAACCAGAGACAAACCCCTACCACTAATGGGCATTCTCCTTTAAATAGGTACTTTTAAATCTAAACATGTCGGTTTTGTAGCTTTAGAACTTCATGATGACTCTTCTTAATTCGTATAACGTATATGGATACCTACGTTAGATAAATTTAGATTATTTCTTTACGTTATTGCTACCACATATTGTCATCGATAAATGGTTCCTCAACTGCTGGAATATTTACAAATTATTATTATTATTGACATTCGTATTCTTTATGTAATAATTTCACATCAAAAACACTTATTATTTCCATCTCATATTAAGTAAAAATTATATTGTCATCCAATCTAGAGTCGCCCCCCGCCCCAGCCCCTAAGAAGGCCGCCCCCTTGCGCGCGCCGCCGCCCCCCGCGCCCCCGCAGCCCGGGCCAGACGGTTGCTACCGCCTGGACGCGCTCACGCAGCAAGTTTTAGAGCAGGAGCTGCAGCTTGCTATGATCAAGGTAAGGCTTATGGCGACAGAAGCCCCTTAAAGGTCCAACGCCATCAAACTTCCCGCATCGCGTCGGATAGGAACGGATTTTACAATCTTGTATACAGTGTTTAAAGTCTATATTAATCATTTACTGCTAGAACTTGATTCTTGTGAACTGATCAGAATCGGAATCGTCTTCTACTGTTATTATTATTTGCTGGTCTTTTATTCGGTCAATGTGGATGTATTTGTCCCAGTCCTCCATTATGGTTTGGCGAGTTTTTTCAACGCCCTTTTACCAATTTTCACCGGTTACATATTGAAATGCCTCTTCCAATAATTTCATGATCTCATTTGCTGTAAACAGCGGAGACATGTTGTTTTCGGCCGCATAATTTAATGTAATAAACAAAAACTAATGAATGAATATTTAAAAAAATATTGTGTCCTCTGTAGACTAGGTACATTGTTTAAACAATCATTAAAGATAATTTCAACTACGTGTGCCCTAAAAACAGGATCCTTCGGAGTGGATAACTTCTTGTCTTCTGTACCAGTTTCACTATATTTTTCTTTTGTTATACGAGAAACGCTAGCTGTCCCGATGTCCAGAGCTGCCGCAACTCGGTCTATCACTCTTTCGATAGGTATTAATGTTAGTACGCTCTCGTTCGAAGTAGTCCCTCAAACGAATAACCAACTCCCGACTTTAAGCACTTAAAACAGTCTTTTTGGTTTTCAAAAACAGCAACAAAAGTCAAAACAAACAAATACGCAACTCAGACGTAACGCAAACACAAACCGCATACAAGGCACACGCACTCGTACTGATTTATCTGATTACTTTCTTTTTTATTGACTACTTTGTAATAAAATTGGACATTCTGATTAAGATGATTACTATTGTATGCCTGTGAGGCGGAACACAGTGAGACTCTTAAATATGTGATTGTACCTGTGATTCACAATAAAGTTTATTTGTATTTGTGTCTGACGTGAATGACATGTATCCATCGATTTTTTGTCGATTCAGTAGTGTCAATACACTATTAAATGGCGTTCCTTTTCACGCATCAGGCGCTGTAAAGATATATTTATTTTAGTTTCATTTACTTCATTTATTAACAGTTAATAATTATAACAATAATTAACTTGATAAGTTTCGAAAGGACAATAGTTTTTTAATAGTTTATTAAATTTACTTTTGCCAGTTTCTTTTTATTTAGTTTGAAATAGTATGCGTGACATGGAACAATGAGAGCTGTCAGGCATATCATCTTAGAGTGAAAATAGTATAATTACCAATAATATATTAACATTTAAATGTTTCTAGTTTGTACAGTAAAGTCAAAAGTACATATAGGTATTTATCTTATGTTATCGCTTTGTATATTTAGATTAGGTATGAAGTTTACATTAGTAAAGCTAAAAGCTTATGAGCGGCTTATATAAATATTTATCTCCGCGAAAATGAGATCGCGCCAATATCAAGTTGTGTTGAATCTCTTAAACGCTCTTAACATCTTTCAGAATGACAAAGGATTATAGCAAATATCAAAAAGGGAAATATTTAATCAGTAAAATTTTCTTGCAGGTTTGGGACGACTTGCCAGAAAATCCCGAGACGGATGCTGAGAAACTAGTCGTGGATATGTTAAGAAACGAAACCGGGAAAGAAATAAGAAATGTAAGTTTAAAATATGCGAACTACTTTTAGAACAAATGTGTTAGTCATCATTTTATGAAGTCTATTTGCTAACTTCAACTGTCACCATGGACTGTCAAATTAATCTAAAGATAAACATTAGAAAATTTTATCGTGATCCTATAGATCGAACAGAACTAGAATTCGGGCAGCTGCTCTTCCAACTAAGCCACTGACGTCATAATCGGCTATAGCCGCTCCCTACTGAGTGCCTAGTGCGAGTTTCACAAAGAGGTTCGAATGGCTTCACCATCGCCACAGATTACTTAGAGTAACGTACGTAGTAACAGATAAATCACAATTTTATTATAGAAAAATGACAATTTTCTTAATGCTGAATGCGTGCTGTCATGTGTCAGACACATATTGCCAGAGCCACCTCTTTCAATATAGATATCTGTAGTGATAATAAATTATAAATAAAAATCCTTTATTGAGAACACATTAAAAAAAAATAACACAGTGAAAAATTTCTCTTTACATTAGCAGAAGTTCCCAAACTAGGCTAGGCCTGTATCTTGGGAAACCGATTTACATTTGAATTTCACAGTCAAGGCTTAAATAAAAACAGTAAGATTCATAAATAAGTTTGTGTTTTTTCGTGTGTGTGAGAGAATGTATGATTTTACCAATTTGAAATGAGTGATTCTGTTTCGTCGTAGTTAAAAGATAGAAGCAGTCTTTCGATCGTTAACTTTACCTCCATAAGGGAGTTATGATCAAATTAGATCGTGCAGAGACGTCAGTACTCACAGTACGTCATCGCGTCAGTTCAACCGCAAGATTCGCGTGCAAATGCTCTACGCGGCTGTTGACCACCAACTGCCAAATGAGTCATGGAATACCCGGCGGCTGGAAGGTAATTATCGCGCGCGAGTACATCCAGTGACAGAGGCCTGCCATCGCGTTTTGCGAGCACGTGAACGCGAATTTGTATGGCATCGAGTCAGCGCCACCTAGCGGCCTTAGTTTGGCCCGATTTTGATAGGTGGCGCTGACTCGATGCCATCTGTGCAGCTCGCACTCAACTACTATTTGTTTGTTGCAGATATTAGGCTTGAACGTCACAAAGAGACTGCTGAACGTATTCAATCCTCTCAACGTGAAGGTGAGTGAATTTATATTCTATTAAGCCATACCCTATATGACTGGTCATTTACTGTCAAATCAAGCAGCAGACGATCAAACTGACAGCCTTTGTTCAATTTGACCACAAATGACACACAATCAAATTCAGTTCTTTTGGTAATTTTCAACACTTTATCTTAAATAATAATAGTTAGAATTAATAATAACTGAAATGTTGAATGTTGCCAATTTCACTACAGAAGATTGCCTAATTTTGTATGGAAGTTGGACCAAGGATGCTCACATAGTGCATTTTGTTCCTCAAGACTATCTCTAATCTGTAATTCACAGCGCTTAAAAATCTATCCTAAGAGTTTAAAGAAAACAGTCTTTTGTTTTAAATATTTGTATATTGTGAGTAGATTTTTTTTTCCTGGGACCAATTTTATTATTTATAGTTCATGTTAATGCTACAGTACCACTGGACCAACTTCCATTCCTAGGCAGCACTTGGTCCAAACCTTGGCAATGTCCTTTGTCAATAAATGACATGACCGGTCATATTTAGTTGAAAGGCAGCATCTGTCGGTCACGGCGCAAACCGCCACCTGAACGCCACCATTCACCATGTAACCTTCTCCCTAGGTACACTTCTCAACTAAACCGGAGCGCCACTACCTGCGCCTGTTCCTGAAGCGCTACCACTTCGTGGGCTTCAAGCGCATCGCGCGCGTCGAGAACACGTTCGCGGCGCAGGTGCGCGCCGTCGCCGACCTCGACCGCCTCACGCGCGAGCGCGAGATACACGCGGGTGGGTCGCGTACTCAGTCAGACCCAGGGTTGCCAACTCAGCACTATCGGTGCTGGAGCTGGCACTATTTTCATGTCTCTAGCACTGAAATTTTATAAACAGCAGCTAGCACGCAATCTAGCACTAGATAGCCAGCTATCTTCCTTACTAGTTTGAATTAAAAAGGTCAGCTCAAGCTGGATATAGATATGTAAGTAAGCCAGAGCCATCCAAACAACAGTAGTGCAGAGAAGATGATAGGAAAACTATGATTCAAAGATGATTTTTATGTAATATCTCATTTTGTATTTTTTTATTATCAATAATTGTGACAGTTATAGAAATATTCGGTGATTTATTATTTTATTTCACATGTTTAGTACTATTTTTGGAAATTCATAGCAATCTAGCACCCACCCGTGGTGCAGAGTTGGCAATCAGACCATCTTTACAGGCTTTTTGTAGGATGGATACGGCGACTTCTGAAGAAATTCCACTGCAGCACTGCAGGTCGGCGAAATAGTACTTAGTTTTAACTCTGTTCAGGCAAACTTATCTAGGAAATACCTTTTGACATATTATGTTTGACAGCTTTAATTTGACCTTGCACACATTACAGACACAGTTTCTGCTCACACACTTGCAAAAATGACAGTAAATTACTCGTTTTCTCGATTAGTAATCGCTTGCTGTCTTTAGAGATTTAAATCGATTTCTCATAAAATTTACATTAATTTAGCAACTAATGTAATCGATTGCTGTATAGATTGCAAGGATTTCACATAAAAATTACATGAATTCAGAAAAAACTGTTATTGACTGCTGTCTATTAGATTTTGAAATCTATTTTAAATAATTAGTAACGAGATACACGCGGTTCAGTCAAGTAGTCAGTTAGACACTACTTACAGGCTTTACATAGGAAGATGGCGACATTTGAAGAAATTACATTTCACGCACTTGAATCCACAAGATACATGCAGGTCGGTGAAATAGTAGTAGTTAATTAAACACTACTTACAAGCTTTTCATAGGATGAAGACCGTAACTTTTGAAGGAGTTTCATTTCATGCACTTAAATCGACAAAAAACTCCACGGAACCATACAGAAGATTTTACAAACAGCATTACAAATTGATTTAAAACTGTTGTTTTCATGAAAGAATAGGATGAACAGAATCAAGTTTTAAGCAAGTTTCAAGAATCTGACATCTAAGAAATCAGTTGTCGTCAAACTTATTTATTTCTCAACATAATATTTATCTATTTTTATTTATCCCATTTTACCAAAACTTGGTAAGGAAATATCAATGACTTGTACAATTTGGGTAACTGCAGTACCACTTTAGTATCTACAAATCCCAAACATGACCGTCTCGTCTCCATCCTATATTAAAGAGAGGTGGGAAAGGACAGTCTTCCCTAAGCAGGGACCACGATACTAACCCGCGTGGTCAGTCATGTTGTAAATCATAAACATTTATTTGCTTGTACAATGATCTTAAAGACAAATAGATTCAAACAAGAACCCTGTAAGGGCACTACAGTTAGTCAGACACTCCTCACAGGGTAACTTATCTAGGAAATACCTCAGTTTCAAACTACTAGAGCACTGGCCGCAATATATCCCTTGAAACTCATTCAGTTGCTGTCCGGCTTAGTTGCGCACAGTACCCAGGGGATGGTTACATTCCTACTAGAGCACTGACTTGCGCGTAGCTCGTGGTCTCTTCACAGCCGGTCGAGGTATTTCCTAGATTAGTTACCCTGTGAGGAGTGTCTGACTAACTGTAGTGCCCATACAGGGTTCTTGTTTGAATCTATTTGTCTTTAAGATCTTTGTACAGGCAAATAAATGTTTATGATGCCAAATGAGAAAGAAAACAGGCTTTTCTTTCTTATTTGGCACTTTGGGCCCAGGGCCCAAAATCCTGAGTGCCCCTTCCCTTAAATCATTTAGTAAAATATTTGACACTTCCAAGTCAAAAAGGCCCCATTATCCTTATATGCCCTGGGCCCCAAATAGGGTAAAGACGGTCCTGGTTGGCAACGAAGCCTGCGACTACTGAGAGATACAGTCAGTGATATATATTTTTTTTCTTTATTAAGGAAAACAAACAGCTATTTCTAAAACATTTGCTCAATTTAACTAAAAAAGTACATTAACATTTAATGTTCTCACTGTTAAGCAATACATAAAGTAGTGTGATCTAGAAAACACTGCGATCAAAAAGAAAAAGGCTATCAAAACAGCACATGGAGATATTAACTAAGTATGTTTGTTTGCATGCTATTACTAGTGAGGCAAGATTTACTAGATAGGATCCGCTAGCCTTCTCAATAAGCCACGGATATATATTAGTTGAATGTGTAATTATCCCCGAGGTGCAGTGGGCAACGAAGCCAGAACGCAACACCTTCACGTGTTCCTGACTCCTCCGCCGACATTGGCAAATACTTCGGCAACTCCGACACTACAAGTACATAAATGTTAAGCGACTTCAGTTGCTGCTGTACTAGCTTAACCATAACCTGTCTTTCTCATCAATAAATGAAAAATATACTTTGAAACAATAAATTAGCAACTGAGTACCCAGTAATAATCTTAGGAAAGCATGAAAACCCATCACAATAATTATTGATAACTATCACATTTGAGTTATTTGCGATTTGAGAGTTTTAAGTTATTATATTTACTGAGTGGGAAAAAAGGTCACTCATGTTGTTCGATTTAATACTGATAAAGCATTTAAAATTGCCACCTTTATCAATCATGTTCTTTTTTCCACGTAAATTCGACGGTGACATCTAAAATAATCTTTATTAATTTCAATCCTTTGTTGCAGGTGCAGCAAAAATCACAATCACACCGTACTACAGATTCGGCCAGTGCCCCAGCAACCTGAAGACTATGTACAGTGTCTCCAACGCGATCAAGACGGAAACCAAAGGCTCTGTAGAAAAAGAAGATCACTCGAAAGCCACCTCTTCTAAAAAAAGTCGGAAGGCCGCAACACCTACCGACGGTAAAGAAGGTAAATTTGAAGTTAAACCTAAAACAGACACAACTATTAATAAACCCACAACACCGAATGTTCCTAAAGCTGAGATTCAGAAGACAAATGTCAATAACAGCACAGCCAAACTAGCCAAAACTAATACTCCTGCACCAAAAGTTGAAAACAAACCAGAACAAGTAAAATCTCAGCCCAAAGTGGAACCTGCGAAGGCACAAGTTAATAAAACAGAACCTGTTAAACCTCAACCTAAAGTGACACCAACTAAACCTATTGCAGACAAACCCGCCGTCAAGGCTTCACCTAAAACTAAGCCTGCAGCTGCTCAGGCAACTGTTGCCCAACCAAAGGTCGTACAGCCCAAACCCCAAGAGGAGAACAAACCGCAAGCGAAACAATCGCCAGCTAAACCACCGGCAAAAGTGGAGCCCCAAAAACCTCAAGTTGCCAACAAAACTGAGCCCCCGAAGCCCCAACCGAAAGCAACGCCACCAAAACCACAACCTGCGAATAAAACTGAAGCTAAATTGCAACCAGCAGCTGTACCTCCTAGAACGCAAGTTGCTAACAAAAATATAACTGCTAATCCAACAGCCCCATCTAAACCTCAAGTTATCAAAACGGCAGCGACACCGCAAGCGAAAGAACCTGCAAAGCCCCAAACGGCAAGCAAACCTCAGGCTAAGCCCCAGCCGAAAGCCGCACAGACCAGAAGCCAAAACGCAAACAAAACTAATCCTTCTAAACCTGCTACTGTCACTAAGCCAAAAGCCGCTGCAGTAAATAATGCAAAGAGAGTAGCACCAAAGGCTCCACCGAAAAAAATTGCCTCAAGAAATAAAAGTACTAGAAGGTCATATGAAGATGACAACGAGGAACTGGACGACGAGACTATTTTAGCTCTTATGTCTGGAGGGATCGTCCTGGACGAATGCCTTGGATCTGACGGTGAATAGTTAATACTTAGGTATAAGCTACCTTTATTATCAAAAAATATGTCATAAATTAAGATAAAACTATCACAAAGTGATGTTATAATTTAGGTAAAAAGAAAATAAAAGATTGAATAATTTATGAGTATTTTTTATTTTGGATTAGGACTTACTATAATTTAAGTGCTCGAAAAAGTTAAATTGAGTATTACATTGTGATTGTAGTTGAGTATTATCAAGTTAGATATTTTGATCTTGCGATTGCTTCGATAAAAGCTTAAGAAAACGTAAGAAATCCCAATAAAGTAAAACAGTTTGCTTTTTATTTTGGTGGTTCAGTAGTTTCGACGATTTCATCCTCCACCTGTGAAACGAAAAATTCTTAAAATATCATTTGGAAAGCATATTTCTGCAGACAGCGTGAAACTGATTTACAGTTGGTATCTATAGAGAACATCACAAAATTAATCTTAACAAATAAAATCGAAAAAAGGTTTTCGATATTTTTAACTATCATTACAAAAGAGTTTCTCCTACATTTTTTTCAATCGATGCTTAAACAACATTCGATTTGTATCGATACTAACATTTTTTTTTTATTCAGCAAATACATTAACAATGAAAAAAGTTAATAAGATACCACTTAGACTCGTTTTACCGGGCATCCGAGCCGTCAACGTTGTTTATTCTTACGTTATAATCTATTCTTAACAACAATATTTCATTATTCACTAGGAAAACAATAAATGAAAAAGAAGGTAGGTGGTTATATTTAGCAACCACCTACCTTCATCATAAACATTAAAATTGCTTGTCAACCATGGCAACCCCAACAAGGTAATGATGTTCTTACTTCAAAGTTTTTTTAATTGAAAACGTAGAGAATATTATGAAAAATAACGAATGATTATTGAATCCCTACCACAAGATTTTTGTGTCTGAAATGAAAACAGTCTTGAAAAAAGTCAAATGTCAGTCAGTACAGTAGAGAGTACTATATTCCTTGCACTTTGCAGTACAGCATACATAGTGTTTTATTGGTCAGCGCCAGTGATAACCAAATATTTGGAGTCATGTCAAAGCGTTTTTTTTTTATATTGTCAGTCAAGATGACCTCACTCCACCTGATGGAAAGCGGTCGTGAGGTCCAGATATGAGGTTGACAAGCCCAGTCATTCAAACGAATCACTGGGCTGGCCATCCTCACCTTGAAGGCCTGCAGAAATGCCTTTTCACGCCCCGCTTGAAGAACCCGGGACTATACGAGGAAGGAAACACATGTGCTGGAAGAGCGTTCAACGTCTGGGTGGTACGACAAAGAAACGAGTCACCGAACCTTTTAGTTCGGGCCAACAAACGTTGAATTGTGTGTGGGTGACGCCGTAGTCTAGCACGCGTGGTACGGGAGTTGAAAGGTGAGGGTGGGATAAGCTGGAATAACTCGTCAGAGCATTCCCCATTGTAGAAGCTATCGTTCTATCATAGAGTGCCCAAAATTGGCTTATTATAATATTGACATATATTATTATGATGGAATCAACTTCGATTATCTGTTTATTGCTGCCTTAATGTGTAACATGCAGTGAGTCAACTACAGCTTGAAAATAGCGCCGAACAATGCTTTGAACTGATTAAGCTGCATGTGGTTTACACTGTTAAAGAGAAATTATGATTATATAGCTTGAATGATTTTGAGGTGATGTAGCGTTTTTTATTTTGTTATCTTAGTATTGGTTTCTTAATCAAGATAAGTAATGTTTTTAATCGTTTAGTTACACTAACACTCACATATTTTTTAAGAAATCTACAAATTGAATTTAGTTTTGAGTGGCACGAAGTAAGTCAGATGCTCGTCGTTTCTTTGGTGCAGCAGCTTCTATCCTCTTTCTCTCTGCCTCCATCCAGTCACCCAGATCGTAAACTTCTTTGGAAGCCACCTGGGAAAGGAAAGGAAAGGATCGTTCGTGGGAGAAGGATGAAAAGTGTCCATATAACAAAGGATTTGTACAAAAGGCGGGAAGGAAACTTATTTTGTCTTTGAGCATGAATTAATGATCAATCAATATAAAATTTGTATGAACAGTTTGGATTTGTTGAAAACAGAGTCAGGTCTATTATTTAGTATTTTTGTTTTGGTGTAAATTTGACGATTTAAAAGTACTGATACAGTCTATTTAATTAAAGTTATTTGAGTTTGAATATTTAAGTGTTGCAAATAATAATTGATTGAGTGAGATCCATACACTTACGGCTAAACTATTCTTGCAATGTGAAAATAAATGGTTTAGGTTTCCCTGGTGTTTGTTCTATAAAAAGCAGAAAGCGCGTATTGAATGGACCCGACAGACATCCATGGATGATCCATGTGCCGAAAATATGCAATTGTTCTGACTGGGTATTGCTTTATTATCATAGCTACGAAGGAAGGTAAAAAAGCCTCAATCTTTATATAACTTAAAAATCTTTATTATACAGCAGAGGTGCAGTCCGTAAAATATGGCTTGATTAAAATGACAGGTGTAAAATTGATGTAACTATACTCCATTCATTATTGCATTGGGAGAAGTAAAAGAGGTTCTCAGGGTACACTTTGTGGTAAAAGTATGTACAATAAACATTATTACTTTTAAGATTTATGCCGAATTTATTAAAATCTAATATAGGTCTACAAGGATCTGATGGCAAAAAAAAGTTTAAAAATCGCGATTTTCATATGGCAACAAAAAAAATGACATCTGTCAACTGAAATTTTAGACTGGTTAGTAGGAATGACACTCTTGATACTTTGGGTTATTTCATTTTTCGTGTGTATTATATTATGTATACTAAACTTTGTCAGGGGTTTCTAATACTACCATAAGATGAATTGTTGCTGAAGGCAGATGTATCACACACAGAATCAGCCGCTTTAAGGAAAAAAAAGTATCAAAACGTTTTACTCCAATTTCCTCAGTATTGCTAGCGTCAATTTCTTTTTTCCCTTTTTGCCATCAGATCTTGGTAGACCCATAGCAGCTGTCACATTTAACCGTTCTCATTTAAAGTAAAGGAACTCCAGAATCGATGAGGCTTTTGCTTAAATATTTTTTTTTCTCTCGCATAAAACTATATTGTCCATGTAAAAACCTAAACGATGCAGAGGTTTTACTGTCACTATAACTACCAAATCTAAAATGTTACGTAATCCCTTCATACGTTGTGGCGGAAGTGGTTTTCAATTTTGAAAGGTTATAATCAGGTATGTCATCATTGTCATGACAACGTCAAATGTAAATTCATGCATTTTAGCACCCCTGCTTCTTATTAAATTTCTTGTTATAATTAATGAAGTATAGGGCTGGGAAAGTACTGTTGAGAAATTGATGTTGTACGGTCAACGTACATTGAACCTTTCGCAATCGCTGCGCCCGGCGCCCTAGACGCTTGGTCAGAATTTTCATACGTCAATCAATTATTTCATTTTTACTTTATAATTAGTTTCACACCAGTACACGTTCAGCTACCATACATACCGGGCGCGTGCTCACCTTACCATACCATTCTACCATTTAGTTTAGTTAGTCTAGTTAAACCAGAATATAGTTCCATTCCCGTTACCAGTGACTTTAATTTATCTACCATTCAATCTATAAATGTTAGGTGAATAACCATACATTTAAATGGTCCTTCGATTCGTAAAGGAACCATCCGCGAGTGAATAGTGACTCAGACCATAGTGATAACTGTGACCTCGAGGTGTGTTCTGTGACAACCAGTACCATTGGATTTACAAGTCACTCACCATAACCAGCGTACCAGTAGTGTGTCAGACAGGCTCACTTTACCAGTTGTAAGCAGCTCATCAGAAAACCAGTAAGCTCTTTCCAATTTGTCTTATAATCTACCAAAATAATAACTACCATGGAGGCTTTGTTGGAAACGCAAAACCAGTTGATGATGGGCATGGACCAGCTTCTTACCAATTTTAAAAAAGATGGTCACGATCGTAAAGCACCAGACTCGATCAAGAGAAGGTTAGAGACTTTGGACTCTTACTGGCAAGAGTTCCACTCCAACCACTTGAATTTATGTTCTCAGGGGGATCAGAACTATGCATATTTTTCTGATAACGATTATGAAAAAACCAGGGATTTTTATAATCGGGCAAGGCAAACTATTTCAAGCTACCCAGCAGGAAGTAGGCCATCAACACCACTTCTTAAACCAGCGACACCGTTACCTACCACCTCACAAACTCCTACCAATCTACCAGTTGCTCCTCTTACGAAATCGGAGAGTATTAGCAGCAAATTGGATGAAATGCTCAAGAAACAGACCAGCAATTTCAAAGCATTTTCTCGTACGGTGTCGAATATCAATGTCTCATCGGTGACTGAAAAATGGGAATTTGAAGATATTCTGAGAACATTACAGTCACGATGGGCAGTGATTGATTCGCTTCATTGGGATATTGACAGCGAGTTAGATGGCGAAAATCCGAGGTATGACCTGAAGTTTTCACACTATGAGAAAACGTTCCAGGATGTTAAGAAATCGATAAATAGAAAAATGTGGTCGGTTTCACATCGTGATAGGATGACACCCCAAATGGACATACCTAATTTCGCCGGGAGCTACCAACAATGGACTGCCTTCAAGGACTTATTTCAAGAGGCCATTCATAACAACCCCTCCCTATCCAGTGCGCAGAAGCTCCAGTTTTTAAAGAGCAAGGTTAAAGGAGAGGCTGAAAAGCTTATACAGCATTTAAATATCAGCTCAGACAATTACCAAGTTGCCTGGGATATTCTTAACCATCGCTTCAACAACACGAAATTGATATTTACATCTCACGTCCATACTCTGTTGAACGTACCAATTATGCAGATTCAATCGGCAGCCCATATCAAGAGGTTGCACGATACTACCAACGAATGTCTGCACGCCATTCAAAAGTTAGGGGTCGACGTTTCGACGTGGGGTCCACTGTTGGTACACATATTGTCCCAGAAGTTGGATATTGACACCCATAACGACTACATCGAATCACTCCGCAATCCGAGAGAGCTGCCAACCATAGAAGATTTCCAAACTTTCCTGGAATCAAAATTTACTTCCTTGGAAGCATTTAGGCGCAAGCAAGATGTCGCCAAGTCCCACCAGCAAGAAGAAACTCGCTTCAGAAGACCAACATACCAACCAACAACCAATAAGAATAACAATTGAACAAACATCCTCTGTGGTGGCGCGGACCAAAGTGGCTATCATTACATACTGACCAAGACCAACACCAAAAACCAATTTATACCACAGACATAGAAATCCAAAAATCTTCTCAAACTAATGTTGTCACGAAACCGGAAGACAGTATTATACAACAAGTAATAAATAAACAAAGCACATTTACTAGAGCCATACGCGTCATAGCCTGGATTTTGCGAGCGATAACACGTAATCGCAACCAGACACCTTATTTAACTTTAGCAGAATTACAAAAGGCAAGAGAAACAATCATTAAAGATACGCAATTATTAGAATTCTCATCTGAAATTAACCAATTAAAAATACAAGACTTTGTAGAAAAAAGGAGCAAAATTTGTAACTTGAAACCATTTTTAGACAATAATGGCATACTACGCGTAGGTGGCCGGCTCGAAAACGCATACATCGATAGTGAAATGAAGCACCCTACGATTATCCCACATACCAGCAGATTAACTGAATTGTTAATTGACCATGCCCACAAATCAACTTTCCACGGGGGGGGGACCCAGAGTTACCACAGGACACCTTCGGAAAAGATTTTGGATTGTGGGTGGTAATAGTGTTACCAAAAAACAGCTGCGTCTTTGCATCAAGTGCAGACGGACGGACCCTTACAAGCTAAAACAGCTAATGGGAGATTTACCAGCCTCCAGGATCAACCTATCTCGACCCTTTTACCATACGGGGGTCGACTCTACTGGGAGCATCCTAATAAAAACCAACTCACACCATAAAGAACAACCAAGCTCAGTACCTGAAACCAAACCGGACGTAAATGATCATGTACAAAATAGTAAAAGACGACCAAAGATGACCTGTAATTATTTATCATTCGTAATGACAATGTTTATGTTATTATGGACACCAATAAGCGGAAACTATCACGTTTCCAGTCTTCAAAACAATAACACCATGTTTTACTTTGACCAAATTTCGACCTTGTCTCTCGTGCGTGATGAATGGAAACTGATAGTTTATTATAATTTACAACCATATCAACAAGGAAACATCTTATTTAATAAATATCTCGACCATCTGGAAAGTATTTGTGCAAATTCTAAAATTAAAACGCAATGCAATGTCATATTATTGCAATTACGACACGGCTACGCGGAGTGCGATTATTACAACACCATGCTTCTTAGTCAGCAGTTCGCACCGCAGTCTAGACAGCGTCGCGGACTCATAAATGTTTATTCGGAATCTTGGACGAAGAGTTTGCCGAACAATACAAAAAGGACATTGACATATTGCAAAGCAATCAACAACATCTTGCAAAATTGTGGAAAAACCAGACTTCAGTTGTTGAAGCCGAGTACAATCTTCTAAAGAGAGCAGAAAGTAGTATGGACAAGCAGCACAAGATCTTTAACCAGCACCTTAATTCCTTAGAAAAGGCCACGAACGATTTGAAGTTAGGAATTGAAGGTGTTGCAAACACTAACGATTTTGCCATGTCATCGATAATCGCTACCAACATTTTGAATAATCTGCGACATATACAGGACACCTTGTTAGAAACCATTACCAACATATTTCACGGAAACTTTAATATTCACCTCCTGAAACCAGACCAACTTTTACAAGAGCTGAATATCATCTCCGGCCAGCTGTCCAAAGATCTTTCGTTACCAATTGACAACATACGGTATAATTTGGCAAAGATATACCATTTATTGAAGGTTAAAGCAAGAGTTACCAGCGAGTATGTGATTTTCGAAATCAAAATACCATTAGTCAGTCGAGATCACTACGATATTTATAAACCCATACCAATATCCCGAGAAGTTAACGGAACCATGGTCACCCTAGTGCCAATTTCTAGCTATATTGCAATGAACCTACAAAGAGACGTGTATTTGCCTTTGTCCGATAATGATTTCCAAACGTGCATTAGCTTTGATGAAACCACACATCTTTGCTCTCTGCACAGTCCCCTGTACCAGATTGAGAATGACCAGTCCCTGTGTGTGAAAAGTCAAAACACACAAACCTGCAGAACCAATGTTGATACCTGTAAACAAGCGTGGACCCAATTACACAAAATAAATACCTACCTATTCTCATGTTGCGGTCAGTGCACCATAAGAATAATATGCGGAAATATGATTGTAACCGAACGAGTCAGCAAGGCCGGTGTTATCACTCTAGACGAAGAATGCGTTATCAAGGGCGAATCCTTTACCATAGTGTCGCATAAGCAATTTAGTAATCGGCTTGATATCCAACCAAAACTAATGACGCATTACATCCCGCCTATCAATAACGTCATTAATGTGTCCATGCCCAATACTACACTTGAAATAGAGCCTAGTGGATTCGAGAAGGATCTGAAGAGTATTGGAGACCAGATAACTCAACTGAAGGAACAGCACGGTGAAATAAGTCAAATTTCTTACCACGATGTTCACCACTACGTAGCCATATACGTATGTATAGGCGGGGCCGTGTTAGCAGTCGTCACCTGGGGTTGCTGCCGGGCGCGACGACGGCGCGCGGGGCGACGCGCTGCGACGCGCAGTGCCGTCAGCGCCGTGTGTAGTTCGAATGTTCAGTGCGTTAGTGTTAAAAATGAGTCTGACAGTGATATTGTAAGTGCTAGTGCTAGTGAAAAACCATTAAGTGTTAGCGGCAGTGATAAACATAGTGCGCGAAGAGATAAGGCAACGTCGCCTTGTCCACGTTACCACTTCCAAAACAATTGAACACTCCTAGATTAATAATTTTTGTTAGACCAAATGCCCAATCACCTTGTTAAGCACAAAACTATTGTTGATCACCTTGTATTTCATACCATCTCACCTGCACCGATACCATCCCTCATCTCATCTTTTCTCGCCCGGGAGCATGTACGGTCAACGTACATTGAACCTTTCGCAATCGCTGCGCCCGGCGCCCTAGACGCTTGGTCAGCCTTTTCATACGTCAATCAATTATTTCATTTTTACTTTATAATTAGTTTCACACCAGTACACGTTCAGCTACCATACATACCGGGCGCGTGCTCACCTTACCATACCATTCTACCATTTAGTTTAGTTAGTCTAGTTAAACCAGAATATAGTTCCATTCCCGTTACTAGTGACTTTAATTTATCTACCATTCAATCTATAAATGTTAGGTGAATAACCATACAGATGTCATATTGACACATCGACTGCATACTTACATTTTTACGAAAAGTAATAAACATTTTTCGATCTCACTTTCCTTTATGAAAACGTAGGAGGTGCGTTCAAGCCATACAGAAAAGCTACTGCAGAATATAATATTATTCAAACGAAAAACTCCTATACAAAACAATAGAGCGCCTTAAAATGGTGTCATAAAATGTAATGCAGGTTTATACAGCAACAAAACATAGTTTTCCCTGGCGTGGAAGTGTTGGAGAATCACATTAAGAATTGCAATAAAATAAAAAAAAGTTAATAAATAACATTATGTCAGATAATGGTCAAAAAAAATCTTAAAATGTAAAGCATTATTTAGGATAACAAAACACGACAAATTGGAATGATTATTCGAGTTTTAATTTTTCAAATACAAATACCTACAAATACAAATACAAATATCTTTATTGTGAAATGTAGGTACATAGGTTGGTGTTAGGTTTAAAAATCTCACTACATTCCCACCTTTTACAAGGTATACAATAATTAATTATGAAATTAAAATTTAGGTACAATTGGGTATGGGAACAAAAATCAAACATGTCCTAAATCGGAAACCGTTTCGAGGTATTTGTATTTTATTCCTTATTTAACATTTTTAAAAGCAAAGGATCGAGGATATTTTTAATTAAATACGTTGGCAAACTGGGGTCAAATGAATGAACCCAGTTTGCCAACGTCCGCAAAGAGTATTTTAAGGTTCTTATTGGACTCTTGACGGTTATCAAATTGACATCTCACAATTGAAACCTATTGGGTCGTATAAACGTCCTTTCACGTGATTGGTTTATAATCTCTCCATCAACCAATCAAATGACGCGATCTGTATCATACGTAAGACTTTTAGCTAGGTGATTCTACTGCATTGTATTTCATAAGTAAAATTCGCCCAGGTGAATTATATTTTTCCACAAAATTGTTTTTAATAATACCTACGTACATTAAGTTACGCCCATTGCCCAGACGGGTAGGTAGGACTTAAAATAGCCATTTGCTATAATCCCAACCTTTTCAGGTAGGGCTTGGTTTCAGAACTGGGCAAAATGAATTGTATCTAAAGTCTACTTCTCACATTCTCGTGAGATTGTACATTCGGCGAGTTCTGTTTCAGTCGTAAGTGCAGTAAATCAGTAATTTTCTCCTCATAATTTCATTACCACGAATCGGGGAAAAAACACATGTGACACACATGTACTAAGTGAATTTGTGACGTCATGAGTTCGCAATGTCTAGGCTAGATCAACGAAATATTCAAATTAGTTACTTAAAAAAGTAAAAAATTTTAAAAAATTGTCCAAATTAAACAAAAAAAATGTCTACGTCAAATTTTATTAAAATAAATGAAATGAAATGAGATGTCATGGCAACAAGTGTAATCGCTTATTTTCCGTCGGTACAAAGTTATCAGTGTTATCACGTCCATAGTTTTTTCATATTCACCGCAAATAATAAATCTTTGTGTCATTCTAATCATCCTATGTTTTACGAACTATATTACCTTTTGGATCAATCGAAAATTGGATTGACAAAACACTCGATTTTCCTAGAATCGAAATTTCAATTGAACCTGTCACTACCCTAACCTCAACACTAGTTATTTCTTTTGTGACAGACCTGACTGATCGATCGATGACGCTTTTTTATTCATCTGTGAACTGTGGAGGATAACGTAGCTAGCTTCTCTTTCTCCTGCTTAGAATCAGCGACTGTTGAATTTTATTTTGTAGTTTCAGTGCATTTTGTTAGCAAACAACGTTTCGTATTTGAACGTTTACTACTTTTAAATCTGTATAAAAACACAGATTTCTGAAATGAGGCGCAACTCGTCAAGAGGACAAGGTGGCGGCGGTGGCGGCGGCCCTTTGAGGACCGATCACCTTCAACTTCATGTAAGATTTTTGCTAATCCCTTACGATATTACGCGTCAACTGTAAATGTACTGCAAATAAAACTGTTCTTACCTAATAATTGAGCTGGTATGTTTAGAAATTCAAGTAAAGTAAAATTACCACGAGTCGTGTACCGTTAGTTGGCTACCATTGTTTGTCGGATCGTAATGTAATGCTTTTACAAACTATACCTAGCAGCTGAAAACAGAACGATAAAAAAAACGTATTTTCTTTAATTCAGACATCTAAACATTTCCAAAATGATATAAAAGTTAAAACCACTTTAGTGGAAATTTTTGTACTCTAATTTGATCAACTACTAGTCGACCGTTAATTACTCAGTTGAAAGTGCAGAAATGTGTCAATTTATGTGTCTCGGTCTTTAAGACATTGAGGAGCCTATGTAGCTGAGTAGTTAGAGAAGGTAGCCCTCAATCCAGAAGTTCTGGGTTCAAGTGCCAGGTTGGATAATGTGAGTTGGATTTTTTTCAACATAGCCTGGGTTTGTAATTACCACCTGTGGTTGGCCAGCATGGTGATTAAAGCAATACCTATAGATTGCTGTAAAACACTAAATCAAACAAAAACCTGTGATTTATTACAATTTACATTTCTAACAGGTCTGCGATGTTTTTTTTTAATTATTGCAGGTCAAACGTGTTTTTGTTAACCTACATAAAAGTTGCAATTATTTATTTCGTAGACCTGTGTAAATAACAATACAATTTACTGTCGGACAGTGCATCGACGGACGACTAGTTATCATGGCAACCTTTTTTCTTTCTTTTGGAATCGGGGTTAAAGTCTGGCCCTCACACAATCATCACAACATTAATTCTCAAACAGGATATAGACTTGGAGTTGGAGCTGCTGAAGCGGAAGAGGGAGATGATTGAGCACCAGCAGCAGATCTTGGGCAGCAGCACCATGTTCAGCCGTCCGGTATGTTACTCTGGGCATGTTTATGGTTACCGCTGGTCGATTATTCAAAACAAAGCTGATTCTAAGATTCATTTATACTGTTACATATCATTTAGTATTTTAATAAATTAATATTTATTAGTCATTTAGTATTTGTGCTGCAGAAACTCTGTAAGTATGTTTCTCAAACAATTCATTGTAACAAGACTTAAGATTATATCCCACTTTCAAGGATGATGAAAATTTTTGCATGGTATGACCTCAAAAACCAGTGATATTGGTTTTGTTTGTAAGGAGAAACTTCCTGCCTGTTTTGAGGATTATTGAATTCCCTCAACTAAATCTAGTATGCTGAGATATTTGTCACTCATGGTTGATATGTGTTGACAAAGCCCTTTGTTGTCTAGCTCATAGACAAACAAAGAAGCAGCATACACAAATGTGCATTTGATTTGTTTGGTGTTGTGTCTATTCTACTAATTTAATGATCAACATGTCAAAGAGAATAATAATGCTAGTACCAAGTTTTCTACTGAGATATTCTGTTCTGTTTGTGCTACAAGTGTGGAATAAGTGTGTTAGTAATTGACATGTAAATAAGCGGCTTGTCAATCTAATCACTACATTCACAGGTATTTATTTGGACCTATCCTTCATTATTTATTTTAGAACAGAATATCTAAGTACCTACATATTATCATAACAATTGCTTTGACTTTAGAACTTGTAAATCAGGGCAATGTTTAAATTGCGTAACAAATGATTTGCGATGAACAAAGCATGTTTAGCTCTTAGCTGATAATTTATCTCTTCGTTTTATGATTGTATTTCAGAGTCCATTCAATGCTGGCCATGAGCCCCGCCCGCTGTTCGAAACGAACTCGTTTGGCTCCGGCTATTCCCAGGGGTTTGACCCCCGCCAGTCGAGCGCTTTCGGCGGCCTCCTGGGCAAACGGCCCATGAACGACAACTCATGGCAGAACTCGCCAAAACGGTTCTCTGGACCGCAGGGTGGTTCACGGAATAAGTTTAATTCGGGCCCCAGCCCAAAGCAGAATCAACCGAGGTCCGATTCTTTCGGTCAGAGACATCAGGGCTCAAATGATAACCGTTCCCCGTGGAACAAACCTCAACCTCTCAATGGTCCTAAATCCAATTTTCCCAGTCAAAAATTTAACAATTCTAGACAAAATAAATCTGCTAAGAAAGATTTCAAGCCCACTAAAGTGGTCAAGCCCAATCCACCGTTTTCAGGCAAGAAGCCTTCGTCCAATGTGCGCGCACCGATCGCTAAAGAAGTTCAGGCTGTTAAAGCTAACAAGGATGAGAACTGCATCCTTCTACCTGACCAAGTGCCGTCTCAGCAAATGGCGGGTCGGCTAGAGTTGGCACTAGGGAATATATTGAAGGAGATCAGGACTAAATACGCTAATAGTCCGCGCCACGTGGCGGCGTTCCAATCGATGTACCAGCTGCGTAGGATGAAGCAGGCGATTCGCGAACGCCTGCGCACGGCCATAACGGGCAAGCCCGTCGGCAAAGTGGGCGCCATCGTGGACGACTACCGCCAGGTGTACCCCGTCGCCACCGACGAGGAAATCGTGCAAGTCGCTTTCGAAACTGAAAAAGCCGACGAAATGAGTCATCTTGCTATAAGACTTGAGAACGCAGGTAGTTATTTCTTATCATTTTAGCCCATTCCTCTTCCTTTTTTTACGTGTTTTCTTGGGTTAATATGACGCGGTCTGATCTGATACTCCTGTGTCGGATACAGATTGTTCATAAAAACAAGGGTTTTTCCAAATGAATTTGGACAATTTCTTTAAGCTTTTCACATGGTGACGTTTAGCAGCGATACTACTACTAAGTGTTTAAGACCGCTTGGCTTATAGCGTCCTAACACTAGAGTTCGAATGATTTTTGCGACTGCATCGATACATTCCTTTGTTTCGATTGCAGTGCAAATTGTATCAACAACCAATTTATCTTCCTCTCCTTGCGCTCATCAGTACGCATCGTTAACTCTGCCACATCTGGAGTTAGTGACCAACCTGTTGGCGCCTCGCGTTCTATTGAATCGCCGCTAAATGTTATTATGTATATAAGCCAAGAAGTTTTAACATTTGAGGCTATTTGCCTACTGATATTTATAGTGACGTTTTTAACTTAACCACCACTGAATCTATGTTAAGCTTTCGATACAACTCCTAGCTTTTCATGATATTGACTAGTTTCCTCTTCAGAAAACCATTAGGTATTTGAGTACAATCCGCGTATTCATGTTAAAGTAAAGATAATGATGATATTCCTCAGATAATCAATTTCATAAGATTGTCTGAATAAAGCTGTCTGATCCTGCGGTTATTAACGTTATTTGAATGTCTTATATGTTGGTGAATGAGTAACGCAGTTATAACAGTAGCAGGGTGATTCATCTGCTGTGACCCTGAAACACTGGTTTTTATTAACTTATCCATATTTTTTTGCAGATAACGCTTACAAATACTTTAAACTTAACATGAACAGACTACTTTCAACCACTTTAGATGACTTATTCCTGAAGGTAAAATTTTTCATATAGATATATCAAATAAATTATTACTTATTTTATTTAGTTGTTACAATTATTTTTTTGCCCAAAGGTTCAAAATGTGTACGCAAAAGAAAAATTAACAGATTCATTGGAAATTTGTGATAAGCTCCTTGCTGAAAAAATTAAAGATCCATTTGCTACCAAAAGTACTGATGAAGTTACTAATAAAAATGAATCCACTGAACAAGCTGTTAAAAATGATGCAGTTGTTGGAACAGACAGTAAAGAGAATGCAGTAGAAACAGTAAAAACAGAAGCTGTAGCAGACCCGGAACCTATGGATAAATCGGGAAAAACCAATACTGCTACTGAAGAAGCTCCTGTCTCAGTAAATAATGATCAAGCTGAGAACGATAAGGCTGCAGTAGTAGAAAATAAAGCCCAAGATGAAAACACAGCTGGCGATCAGGAGGTAACAGCAACTGTTGAGAAAGAAGCACCGAAAGAGGAATACGATGAAGCTTCCAAGAGGTTGGATGAGCTTGTGCTGTCACTGATAAGACGAAGATTGCCATATGTATTGGGCAAGCACAAACCTGTAAGTGAATATCTTTTCCCCTCATTCCTTGTCTAAAAAATATTCATCATAATATAGCGACCCGCCCTGGCTTCGCAAGAGTGCAATGATACTTATGTTGTGTCAGGCGTTTTTTCTACTGTAATGTACATTTACACCTTCAATCACTGTCTATATAAGAAAAGCTCATTAACATTCGTTGCGTTAAGAGACGGCGGAAAGCTACTCTGTTTTATACTATGTAGATATTAATATAAATTTCTCATTCCAGCAATTGATGAAGATTCTGAATTTAGCTGGGGCGTATCATATTACAAAAACAGCGATAATTGAGAAAACTCAAGAGAAGCTGAATGCATCTAATAAAGGGGATGCCACTGACAAGAGTATCAGCAACCTAAACGAAAGTCTGAACGAGACCACTGGAGAAACAGCACCTTCGCAGACTACGGCTCCTCAATACATAGTGAAGGTAAACCCGATACCACAATTCTGTGTCATGTATTTGAGATTGTGGAAATTGCAAATCTTCTTAAAAGAACCTAAAACTCCCCCTTCGCTTGTTTCCGGATAATGTGTGGCCAAAAACCTTTCCCAGAATATCACAACGCAAACTATTATACGCAAATTTTCGCAAAACAACGTTTCGCAAATTTTTAGTTATTTCATTTTTTGGCAAAACATACTCTTCTCAAAAAATATGATTTTGAATGATACTTACCAAAAACGACAACTAAATTCTACGATATAATATAACAATGTTCATTCGCTCACATTTCGGTTTTGGCACTCGCCGGCCGCAGCCGCGGCTGTGTTCCTGTATCAGCAGAAATCGTCATTTGCATAGCCTTAATGTGAACAAGTATGTAAAGTGTCAATTTGACCAAATAGTTTTTTGGAATACAATAGCTGCCCAAAGGGTTCTTCAAAACCGCCGCGGCAAGCACCAACCGGATCAACCGTTTCATAGCAATAAGCGTGTCGGATTCATGTTGTCATATTCTGTGTTTCGACAGATTTGCATACTTGCCAAAATGAAATATTTTCCATCTTAATGAAACTTGACAAAGTAAAAATTTGCGAAATGATAATTTGACCAAATGTATATTGTGCGAAATGTACATTTTCTAAAGATTCAATTGCGAAATGAAGCATTGGCGATAAGTTTTTTGGGAAGGAAGGGATACCCTCGTCATCGCTTACTACCAGGCGAGACTGAGGCCAAACGCAAACCTATTTTAAATAATAAAAAAACGCTTTGCAATACCTTGTATTAAGTGTATATAAGGTACATTCCAAAAAAAATCTGCAATTTACAGCTAAGATTTTTTTTTTGTTTTAGATCCTCGGGCGTCCAGTCCTACCTAAGCGGAAGGAAATGCAGACATTCCTGGCTGAATTCTCGCCTGCGTCAGTCAAGAAACACAAGAACATGCATCTGTTATTCGTTGCTTTTGACAACAAGGATAACTTTGACAAGATTGTTGCTGTCAAGGAAACCACCATAGGTATGCATGTATTTTAATTTATTCAATGTTTTGGTTATTAAAGAAATAATCCTAAATGGTTTTATAAATTGGTTTTGCTTAAAAATTTAAAAAATATTTTTTGTTGCAGGAAATTGCACCATTTTCATAAAAGTGAGCGAAAGGACGGTTCTAAAAGCAGATGAATCTTTGAACGCAACTGCCACTGACTCTTTGAACACATCCGTCTCATCTCAAAAGGAGACTACCGACGACATTTCGTTCTCTGATGATCTGGATGGTCAGATTGATGACTTGCTCTCAACAATAAGGAAAGAAGACGAAGAAACACCTGAGGGTGACAGTGAGCCTGGCGAAGAGAACCAACCAGAAACGAATGGCAACGGTATTGAAGCGAATACTGACGGCGTAGAGCAAGCTGATGGAAATGAAGAGGCAAAAGATAAAGTGGAGGAATTGAAGAACGAAGCGAAGGAGCCTGGAAGGGTGACGCCCACGCGCGCGGCGGCTCGCGGCGCCGTCAGGACTCGGCGGGCGAGCAGACTTGCCCAAAATAATTAAAAAATTTACACTCCTGCCTATTATTAGTCACTTGACTTTCTGATAAGAAACTCTTTTAAATGTGGATTGTATACAATCAGAATTGCACTACAGCAGAATTTTGAATTATAATAGACCAACCATGTGTGGAAAGTTATTAGTTTGTTTAGTATTATGATTTACTCGCAAAGAAATATGTTGATAAGTTCTGACTTAATTGTTATTTTAGGTTATTATTTCTAGGGATGTATGTGTATGATTAATTTAATTCTATCTTAGGTATAAATACCTAAAAATGATTTATACTAGGATATACCTAACAAAATATAGTTCTTAATTAATTTACTTTTTAAGACTTGTGTATGTAAAGTTAATTTTAAAAATTACTTCAATAAAGTTCTTTCCTGCAATCCTAAGCAAATGTTTTATTTTTGTCTCATGTTCTGTGCTACAGACAGAATGGCGAGAAAGGGGTAGTGTCTATCGGAACACGTAAATTATTTTTTAGTCAATACCCTCCCATGTTTTTTCTTGACTTGTACATTGGTCAGAGTAAAAATAATAACTTTGCTGACTTTACAATAGTTCTTCAGTAGGACTCTAGATGACCTTTAAGCTGATATAACTTAAAGATCTCTAAATCGACTCTTAACATTTTTGAACAAGACACCTGTTTTATTCTGTAAATTCAAAGCAATAAAGCAGAAAATATACGCACCATAAGCTGGTTGATGTAATATTCATAAGTTATAGTGTCCGTCACAGGATCCAAAGCCGTTTGTATCATCTCGTCGTACTCCTCCTGTAAAGGTAGCTAAATAGTGAGTAAGCGTTGTTGCGATATCGATAGTCCTATCGAACCGTGACGATACTATCGATAGTGAGATTTGAACGATACTATTGACCTTTTTTGATAGTATGAGTATGATAACTATCGATAGGAAGCGTATCGATAGTTCTGCCCTATCGATACCTGAACATTTAACGATAGGTACTATTGGAAACTCATAAAAGGTTTCATTTTATTCCTAGACGATAGTATTGAAAATACCTCGATAGTTGCTGAAGCAAAACGATAGCGATAATCGCGATACGACTTTAATTAAGGCGCGATAGTATCGAAAAAGATCAATAGTATCGCCTAATTCTCACTATCGATAGTGTTGATAGGACTATCGAAACTACTGATTGCTGATTTTCAAGGTCAATCGTCGTCGCTATCGCAACAACACTAGTGAAGATCTGTCCCCTCCCTGACTCTTGAATCTAGAATCTAATTTCGCCGGATTTTTGTTTGACATTTCTGCAATGCTCGTCCAATGAAATTCTGTTCAAGAGTCAGGCCCCTGACCTAGGTCATCGCTGTCTCCACACAAAAGAAATGAAAATGTATGATTTGATGAAAAAATTTTTTTTAACAAATCCACGGACGAGTTTGTACTCGACCGTGAACAAATTATAAACCAATCACACAACACATGTCATGTGATGTGATGTGAAAGTGAGTACCTACGTGTAGCACAATACTTGGAACCAACAGCAATTAGGTATTTAAGATTAGTAACAAAGTAACTCCTGAGCTCTGAACTGGATTTCGAATCGTAAAATATATGAATCAAAGGTTGATGCCAACCGGCTTAGTCCTGCCATTAAAGTATATTAAACCAACCAACGCATACGGCTAGGAACAATACCACCTAGAATGATAAACTCTTAACATTGCAATGAGTACCTACCTAATGACGGAACTGCTAAACATTAGTTACATCAAAATGGGTGCTTCGACAGTTACTGTGTTACAATACAATGCCTACTTTGGCCAGCGCCATCTTTGAACATAGGCATGCACTGTGAAGTTGGTAGTTTCACAAAGTTGATTAGGTGGATTTCGAAAGATTATTTCACCTGTATTTTCTAAACATGGAAGAGTAAACCTTGTAGACCCTTAAATATTACTTAAGTAAAAAAGCCAACAGAGTGAACTTGTATTGCTAAAGGAGGAAACTTACAAACCTGGGTAAACGGCTCGCCTTCTTCTAGCATCAGCTGCGAAAACCTCTCTTTCGTGAGATAACCACGCTCTTCCTTGTCGAAATATCTGAACGCGGCGAGAAGCATCTCTGCGCTAGCTGGATAAAATCTAGAACAAGCCTTGTAATAAACTCCTGGGTGGCTGACGAATAATCAAAAGAATTTTTGCTAGTACTAACCTGTGTTCTATTATAACTTTGCACATGTATGGAAGAAAGTTAGTCAAAGGCACATTTCCTGTTGCCTCTTTGTTTTCCGTCGCCAGTATTACTTCTTGGATCTCTGCTTCTGTAGGGCAACAACCTAAAACAGCAAGAGATATTTAAAAAAATCTACCTACGTTCTAAATGGCGGCTGGAGATAAGATGGAGCCAAATCTACATTGAATCTGCGGTAGACTGTGCAGTACCAGTCTTAGTTAGAAAAAGTTTTTAGAAAGATTTTGTGTAGGTAGTTACTTTAAGTTAATCTTGGAATCGGTATTCGGTGATTATGTATTATGGTACATGGTTTATTTAAAAATATAGTCTAACTCTAAAATAAACCGTCTACTCCAGACTTTTCCGTTTGAAGTCGGTTAAAAATTGTGCAGTGTCGTCATGCGGACTGTTGATTGAAGGAATTACTTAGATAAAAGTTCTGTAATTACCGAGTGAACGTAGTATTGTTCCCACTTCTCTAACATCAACAACTTGTTTCCCTGAATGATCAAATACTTCAAAAGCTTCCATGATTTTTTTCTCCAAATCGTTATTAGGTTGAACTGAAATTAAAACGTAACATACCTGGTGTCATATAATATTCTTAATTTAATTGTTAAATTTAAATTGGATTCATGGAAGAACAGCTGCTTTGGCATTTATGTTAGTGTTACGGTGTTACTTTACTTCTTCAAAAATAGTTAAGTATCCTGACTAAACTTGAATTAGTTGAACAAATTGGTATAAACTTACTTTTGGGTTCTTCCTTACGAGCCATTATTGCTACGAGAGTACAGTATAATATCAACAGGAATATTGTAAAGCTATATTTTATCTAAAAAACTGACAAATGAAGCAAGTAAGCAGCAAAAATATTTGATGAATGGTGCTGCTAAGCAACCAGTCAACTGTGTATTAGTTGCTTTATTTATTTGGTGACATGTGTACGGCCCTTAGTAAACAGACGCCATGAATTTTGACGTTTGTTTATTTTTTTAGTCTATGGATAATTTCTCCTTTGCGGTGCGGTCAAGTGCGGTGCGCCGCAGCCATATTGGATTGATTTGGCGCTTCTCAAGTTCTCACTTTTCTGCAGCGTAAGATATTCACGAGTGATGTGTAATTTCACCTACAATAATAGTGATAATTGAAGCGCTGTTATCTAAAAACTGTGATAAGTTAGTGGTTTAAAACAATAGTTTGTGTCCATTATGGATCCCGCTAAAATGAAAGTCGTGGACCTGAGGTCGGAGCTTGGCGCTCTCGGCTTGGACACGAAGGGCAATAAGCCGGCTTTGGTCGAAAGATTGAAGAAAGCACTTGAAGGTAAAACGGGAAAAGGTAATTATAACATTCAGTATCTCTAGTTCGGTTTATTTATTCATTTTGGTTTTATTGTCGTCTTTTGTCAAATCATCATTTTGTTCATTCTTACCCACACGTGGAGGTACCACTTCGCTAATGATAACATTAGCATTGCCTGCCCGTTTACGTTTAGTACAAGTTTGTTACAAAGAAGATGATAAAGTGCTCTAAATAGATATGATGTCACGTAACAAAATAGTGAAATCGCAGTGACAAAAAAACCTGGCAGCTAAACCAAAAAGTATTATTTTTGTTTGCAATTATTTCCTATGTTCATTATCTAAGTATTATTTTTGTTTGCAATTATTTCCTATGCTCAATATCTTGTTATGTATTCACAATTGTCCTCATTGTTGGAATGTATATCAGATATAGTTAACAAAGCAATTCAAACCATGTCAAACACATTAGTTTTGACCTCGGTAGAAAAATAACTACTTTACTAATGCATACTTTTTTCAAGGAAATGTTGAAGGAGAATGTTGAATATAGTGCACATTCTGTAAACAAAACAATAATTATTAATCATGTTTGCACTTATTTTGAGTAGTTCTGTGATTAATTAAACTAGTTCTTATAATTTTCATTCCAGTTTTACTGTTTAAAGAACAATTGCATTGAGTAGAAATGTGTAAACCACACTAATTTACCTTATTTTATTAGTTTTAATTTATAATAATTGTTTTCAGCTAGTAAGGAAGGAAGTTGTGCATTAATACCTACCTGATCAGTTAATTTTCAGTTGTAAAAAAAAAACTTATTTTATCCACAAACATTCTTGTAAATTACAATTTATACTAATATTATAAAGAGGAAAGGTTTGATTGTTTCTTTCTTTGTGTTGTTTGTCTTTGGCCCCGAAACAACAAACAATTTAAAAAAAAACACTATTATAAAGCGATATTATGCATGCATGTTACATAGGCTATATATTCTTCCTTTAGGCACTATGCGGGTGATGGCGCTGATGGACAGCTAGTATTGAAGTTATTTATTTGTATAAGGGATATCTAACTTTCCATATAAATCTCTACCCTTAACACTTTTCAGTAGATTATTATTTACATGTAAAATTATGTAATTTCGTTAATTACCTCATAATAGTTTTTAAAACAATTATTTATCATTAGAGTTATAAATTTGAAATAAATTGTTATAAAACATTTGATTTTCTAAACATCATTTTAACTAGTGAATTTAATTGTTTTTAGTGATTGCTGATACAACAATATTGGATACTTCTACGGAAGATAATGATGAACCACCGACGCCTCGTCGACCTGGGCCTGCTTCCAGGACGATCAGAAGGTCCTCCTCGTCCCGACTAGCAGCAGCTACACCTGCTAAAGTAATTTTATCAAAATTTTCTAAAGGGTAGTTACTGGATTTAACATCTAAATGGAAGATAATCAGAATATTTTAACAGTACTTGAACAATTGATTGGCTGACTATGTGGTGGCAGTAAGTGTTATTGTACGATCTAATCCCTTGTTACCAATTTCAGCAAGCTCATGAGATGTCTCCTGAGCCCATCGAGGAGGAAGCCAATGCTGAAGAAGCTGAACGAGAGTCGTCACCACCTCCAGCAGCCACACCTGCACCCGTGCCAGTCCCCAAGCCAGAGTCGGAGCCGGTGCAGCCTGCGAAAGAGCCCGCCCCAGCTAAAGAAGCTCCTGCACCTGATGATGTTTACTCCATTGATGATGAGAGGTAAGATCAACTCGATTGCCATAGTGAGGTTTCTTGCCTTGATTTATGTCTGTTGATTTTTGCTTGGATTGTTGGTGGTTGACTATGGTTGATTCACAGTTGAGTCTATTCAGAAAACAATCTTTTTTTAATTAGCACAGGTCTGGGTGTTGATTTTTGGTTGGATTGTTGGTGGTTGACTATGGTTGATTCACAGTTGAGTCTATTCAGAAAACAATCTTTTCTTAATTAGCACAGGTCTGGGTGTTGATTTTTGGTTGGATTGTTGGTGGTTGACTATGGTTGATTCACAGTTGAGTCTATTCAGAAAACAATCTTTTCTTAATTAGCACAGGTCTGGGTGACACCCGTACCTTAGATCATTGTCTTTTACCTTGGTAGCACATGATTCGATTGCCAAGCTAGGTTGTCTGGCACATATTATTATCATCAGTGCCGGATTAACCCATAAGCAAATTAAGCAATTGCTTAGGGCATCACGTCTTGGGGGGGCACCAGCACCAGCTACAAAATTAATATACTAGTATTCGCTAGCACATGAACGGCAAGGCTAGTTAGGCTGTTTGAAAATCACCATACTTAGAGGTCTATAGGTCAATTATTTATCAATATTATACTTAAAAGAATGGCCCTGTTTCATTGGTCGAAACATTGGCCCCGTAACCAAAATTGTCATGGATTTTTCTGAATAAAATATTTTTTTCTCATAGCGATGTCTCCAAATGATGACTTTAGAAATTTTCAATCGAGTTACTTGCATGATGTTATTTTTGAAGATACTACCAAACTCACCTAACAGTATAATGCTAGCGGTATGCTAAATTAACACCATTTGCAGGTTCTGACTGAATTTCGGGGTGTAGCACTAGCAGTTTTTTTCAGCGAATGAAAATGTTTTTTTGATTATTACTTTGTTTATAATATTATTTTTTATTTTTTGCTTGTTTTTTCATATCTAAAGATAGAAAAACTAGAAAAATTAAATTTTCGGACCTTGAAGAAATCAGGCAGGATTCGAACCCGCGTCTTCCACAATCCGGGTGGCTGCTCTAACCACTGAGCTACCGAAATCTTACTGGCCTGAACGAATATTTCTAGTATATGCTTACGTTACAAGACTTGCAAGCCAACGTTACAAGACTTGCAAGCCAACGTTTTTTTATCAAATGTTCTAAAGCAAACATCCGAAAGAAATTTTGAAGATGAAATATGCTATTTGATTATTACTTTGTTTTTTTATACTTTTTGTTTAAATTTCCGATACCAAACGCGCGTACACGTGCTTATTGCGGCGTGTTCGCTCAAACCGGTAGTGGTGAGTCTGTATCTTTGTGGAATAAACGAGTTTATAGGCGCGTCAACGTTCGTACGAGTTAGGCGTATGGCTAAAAAGATATTTAGACCACTGACACTGGGCCGCTATGTTGAGTCAAATATGCTTAAAAACTTTTCGGGCATTAAAGTCGCTAAAAATAGTTAATTTTTCAATATATTGTAATGTTTATTAATTTTTCCCTCCTTAGGTGAGAGAAAGTAAGATCATTTTGCTAAAGGTGAAAGAGAATGAAAGTAAGTAAGTTAACTAACGAAATTTAAGTAAGCTTATTAGAATGGAAAGTAATTAAAGATGAGTATGCAAGCTAGGCATAGGAAACCCGAATGAACGAACCAAAGTTATCTAAGGGTTATCTTAAAAAGAAACAAAAGTTTGAAAGTAAAAACAGGAAATAAATTTATTTGGATATTATCATAAATTTGGTCTATAAACCCTTTTAATCTTTTATAATTTAGGTATTACAAAAGGGAACCATGTGGCCTGAAAAAGCCTGGGGTTTGATACCCCGGCCGAGTATGGAACTTCAGTTGAGCCAAGATCACACGTTAGTAGGATTAGATATAGATTAGTGAATTGGATGTCCTACGGGGTTTAGTATGGTTAATGATGTTAATAAATTATTCCCTAAAGGCTCCCTGGTATGAAAAACAATTCAGATCACACGGCTTCTACAAAAAGATGCCCTAAGGCTTTAAAAATACATTTTTATAGTATGGACTTAGCTCTCCGAGGAGCAGTCCAGGGTTCGGGCTGGCTTGGTCGGTAACAATATCTATTATTAAATTAAAGTTATTACTAAAATAAGTACTGTGAGGCTTTAAATGGAAACTATGGAAGTCTTTGTACTATAGAGGCTTGGATAATAAGGGGAACAGCACGTGGGGTAGTACGTGGGGTAGCACGTGGGGTAGCACGTGGGAGGTCCACGCGGTGTCCACGCGGTCCTGGGACGGCCTGCGGCGACCCTCGGTTCTCCCTCGGGGTGCACCACCGATGGGGAACCGGCGCTCGCCTCTCTTTGAGCCGCTACGTTAAGCCTCCTGTCGGAGGACAATGGTGTCGCGTAGGCTGTCTACGCCAATTTCAACTCCCGGGCACGTGGCGGGTCAGGAACACTTTTGCAGGAAAACTGGCCTACAGACTTTAGTCTGCCCGATGTCAACTGCGGTGCTGGCCTGCTGAGGCGCGTCGGCGGCGGAGTCTGCTGCTCTTTACTTTCGGGTGACTGGCTGAGGTATGGCTGGCGTCCGGCCTCCGCTGAATTTATAACCTCCCCGACCCAAGCGTCTGGGAAGTCGCCCATAGACAATCTAATAATCAAGCCAGTTGTCAAACCGACACGTTCCAAAACTCGATGCGATGCGTTCGAAAACGCATAAACAATACAGGGCGAGTACACACCCTTTGCTAGAAAGTAGTATAAAGAAAAAAACACATCCACTGATGTGCGTGAAAATTACAACGTTACAATATAAATAAATAAACGCTTAGTTTTTTGGAATTTTCTACTTATGGATAGGGGGCCCCACAGCCGTGGATTGCTTAGGGCATCAAGTAGTCTTAATCCGGCACTGATTATTTTAGACGACCGACTTGGTGTAATGGTTAAGAAGTTGGCTACTACACCAGAGGTCGCGGGTTCGATCCCCGCACAGTACAAACATTTGTGTGCATGAACATGTCTGTTTGTACTGGTCTGGGTGTCTCCTATGTATAATAAGTATGTATTTACAAAATAAAATGTATTTAAGTATGTTTATCCGTTGTCTAGTATCCCATAACACAAGCTTTAATTAGCTTACTTTTGGCTAGATGGCGCTGTGTGGAATAATGTCCAGGGATATTTATTTATTTATCATTATATGAGCCATACAATACAACACACCGGGGTCAGCTTGTCTTATCCCCAGTATAAAACCGAATCTGAGACTACATTTGAGAAAAGATAATTCATCTGCCAATATTATGTCATGTCAGATTTGGATCCCTGTAGCCGACCATCACTGCAGGTATTAACTATCTACTATTATGTTTCAGAAGCCGGTCTCCAGTACCCATCAAAGAGGAAGAGGATGGTAGGATTCATGGTCTTTTTATACTATTTCTAATTTGTCTCAACTTAATATAACAAAACACCATCAAGGCTATATCCCAAACGGGGTAGTTAGAAGCAAGTGACTGTTGCTGTCATGGTGAATGGAACACTCAGAAGCCCAGTATTAGAACCCAATGTGGTAGCCTTCCGCTGTAATCAGGGTTGGTCTGGGAGAGGTAGTCAGAAATTTAACAATGAACACAAAGATTGGTTCTGGGCAGTGTTGACCACACAATCCTGATCCGAGTTGGGGTGCTAAACCCTTAGGCCACGACACTCATAATTAAGATAGAAACTAGAAAAATACGACCTGATCCTAGGACTCAAGCGTGATTGTGCATTGTTAAATGCTAAAAATAAAAATTCACTTACTCTCATAATTATTATGCCCTGTCAAAATTAAGAAAAAATACTATATTCTGTGATAGATTAGTTGCACCTGTGCCCAAAGTCAAATGCAGCTATTTCTTATCTTTAGCATAACAAATGTCTTATTTAGAACCCATGGAGGTGCAAGAGGCTCCAGAGGTTCCGGCTGCAAAAGAAAAAGAAGATGAGGTAGAAATGAAGACAGAGCCTGAAGAAGGCTCAGAGGACAAAGACACGGATAAGAAAGGCGATGAAGATGCTGACGCTCAAGATAAAGAACAACAATCAAACCAAAACGAACAGGTATTTAAATGGTTTTTATATTTAATTAATATTCTATAAGAAATCAGAGTGGAAAATACTTAAAAAAAACAATGTAATAGACAAACAATTATTTAATGAATTTACAAGTTTTAATCAGAACTAAAAGTAAAACCAAATCACAGAACTTAGACCGTGTTAGACGCTCTAACCACTGATGAACTGAACAAGACAGAGTAGTGACCGTTCCGAGAAGCAAATGCACAAATGCACGTTCTGCCAAATCTGAGCGTTATTTATAGAAGGCGTAGGGTAGGAGGGCTGCTTCTCGGGGTCGCCTACAATACATTTACATTCCATAATTACATACATACCATCATGCTTTTTCCCAACGGGGTAGGCAGAGAACACATCTTTACACTCGCTACGGTCCTGACACACATCTTGCGCTTCTTCCGCTCTCGTTAATCCTTCCATGCATGTTCATCTAGTATGGGTACTCTTGACCTGACCTTATCTACTAAATACATCTTGAACTCCTAAGCATTCCATAATTATATCTATTAATTTAATATCCTTATTCAAATAAGTGAAGTGCTGGTTGGTTACTGACAGCTACGTATTATCGCTTAGGCTGCAGATAGAAAATATACTGGGTAATTACATAAACTGTTGGTAAGGAAAATTATATAGGCCATTTAATTTAGTCACCTGAACTATATAAGACTTAGATAGTTCACAAATGCAAATATCACTTAAATTTTAAGTGATATTTTATGAAACAAAATCAATCTGTATTTTAGGTACTTTGCTAATTTGCAAGTTGTAAAAAAAACACAAAATAATTGTGTCCATTTTGATACGTGTTGGTCGGTAATCTGCAATCTACCATGTCGTCTACAGCCCCAAGAGATGACAGAAGAAGAAGAGTGGGAGGAACTGAACGAGAGACTGAAGGCTCGAGAGGAAGAGCGCTTGGAGCGCGAGCGCAAGCAGGCGGAGGAGGACGCCCGGCGCCTGGAGGAGGTCAGCAAGGTTAGTCACTTCAAATATACACATTCGTTAAGCATTACATAATTCAAAACGGGATTGCTTACATGTGCGGAAGCGTTCACATCAACCTTCACATAGGATGATGTCATAAGACCAATTTTGCCATGGTTTTGTGACGCCTCTGTACCATAAATAACAATTATTATGTGTTACCGATATTTCGGGACTGGTGCAAGCGCCATGATCACGGAGTGACTGAAGATCTTGCGGGTGAGCTGTTATTGGCCGAAATATCGGTCCAACCTTCCTTCTAAGTAAAGACTTAATAAAAGTATTGCGCTCGCCTCCGGTAAAATCTGTTTTTTTTGTCTTACTTTTTTTTTGCTGTGGCAACACTCCGGTTAACAGCTGATTGTATTTGCTCCCGATTATTTTATTTATAGTTTACATAAAAATTAAGAAAATCGTCACTAATTAAACCAAAACACAAAAGAAGTGTTAATAAATATAAGTAGATATTAAGCAATAGTGTTTAAGTGATTATTTTAGTGGATTAAAAATGTTAGTTGTGGACAACAGTGACTGTCAATTACGAATTTAAACTCTTTTGTGTGAATCATTGTCATTTTGTGATTAAGGTAATAATTTGTTTAACATTCAAATTACTTTTTATGTTTAGATGTTAATACATCATTAGTAAATCGCATCGACTGACTGTGGTTGTCAGACACGTGAAGGGGTTAGAAAGTGCTTTTCTTTTACTTCCCAGTGCTTGACCTCTCAATTGATAGAACAACACTTTGGACTTCTTCGTTCACATTTTAAAACCATTTGAAAATGCAGACTCGCGAAGCCTTATCTCGCCAGCTTCAGCTAGCTTTGCAGGAATTGAAGGCATCCAAAGAGTGGGTACTGTAAATATTGTAATGTTTAGTGACGAAATTGGGAAAAATATGGGCCAGTTAGTCAGCACATATTTAAACCAACCAGTAACCAATCACTGTTCACCGGGGGCCTCTTACTCTGATATCATGAACAAGATAAGAGACCATAAGTTTAATGAAAACCCAATTTTAATTATATTTATTGGTAGTTTAAACAAAAAACAGCTGTTAGAACATTGTCATAACCTATGCTTACTAAATGTTAAGAAGATTATAATGTTTACACTACCTTACAGTAGAATTTGCTACAGACTGAAAATGAGATGAGGTACAAATTGAATTTGACATTAGATACTGTGACTTTTCATAACAGTAAAATAATAAGTGAAATTGAGATTAGCAAATTGATTAATATTATGAATGATTTTCATGTGACATATAATAATTTTTATATTACTAATTATTTTAAGCGACAAATAGCACATTTGCTATCCTCTTTTTTTATTTCTTCAGCCAATATTTTGGCTACTCAACCTGCTTTTATTGAGCAGACAGACATGTTGACTTTGGAACTTGTTCCAAACCATTTAAATTAGATATTAAGACAACAGAGGAAACCTCTAGCAAACCTCCATCTATGACAAAAGAAAAGCCCAACTGTAATTACCTCAATTTTGTTGATCAGAATATACAGGGCTTGTCTGGCAAAGGTTTAGAAGTAGGTTTGTTCCTTGACAGTATGATTATAGATGTTTTACGCTTAACAGAACACTGGCTTGAGGAACACAACTATCTGATAAATTTTGATAATTATAGCGTCCCTAGTATGTTCAAGAGAGTTTCAGCTATTCAGGGTGGGTCACTAATATTATTGCACAATAAGTTATAGTAATAAGAACGCAAAGATGTGGTAGCACTCTCAATTGAGCAAACTATTGAAATTTCATGTGCAGAGTTAGAGCGGATTATTATTGTTTGTGTGTATAAACCACCATCTGCGGATTATTCACTATTTGAAGAAACTTTGGAAGAACTGTTAAAGAGAGTATGTAAATCAAACAAGAAGGTGGTTGTTTGTGGTGATTTTAATGTATATATTCTAGACTCTTCTCAAACCTATCTTAGATTTTTGAATCTTTTTAAATCATTCAATTTATATAATATTTTTGACCAACTAACTAGAAATATTGCGTCATCAGCTACCTGCTTGTATAATATTTTTTGTGAAAATATTTATTAGGAGCAATCAATAATTAATTGTTTAAAATCAGACCATTGTGGTCTGTTAACCAAATTTGAGCATGGTCATGTCCCTCAATCGGTGGTCCCTCAATTATTTTTAGACCAGTTACTAAGAAACGTATCAAGAAATTTAAAATCAATATAAACAATCAACTTCCTTAACACACCAAGACCAGAACATAAATGATCAGTATGCGGATTTGTTCAATTTGATAATGTATGAACATAACACCATTTTTTCAAAAAAAAAAGTGACAGTTGATAAATTTAAACTCAGTAATTAGGATTAAATGAGACGAATTATATGATTTAAAAGTGAACTTTTATAGTCCCAAACTAGTAGATTATGTTAAATCTTACTCTAAGATATTTAAAAAATCTTGCAATGTTGCCAAGTCCATGTTTTTGCGAGACAAAATAAAACAAGCAAAAAACAAAATCAAAGCGACTTGGAACATTATAAATAAATAAACTTGTAAGTCCATACCACGCAATAACTCTTTCTCACTTAAAATTAAAGATAATATTATTAAGTCTGACGTTGATATAGCTAATACATTTGAATCATTTTTCTCTGAGATTCCTTTTATTACTACCAGTCAACTAAAATCTAGTTCACTGCTAGCTAGTTATTTCCTCACATCAAGTGTTGATGAGTGCGCCACTAGTTTTTGCTTTGATCATATATCTCCTCATACCATCCTCAAAACGTTTAAAGAACTTAACATAAAAAATGGAGGATTTATGGGGTGTTTCTGTTGATATACCTAAATCAATCAATCACAGATACAATCTCCCCTAGTTTAGCGTTACTTTTTAATAACTGTGTAGACAAGGGTCAGTTCCCGAATTTAATGAAATTCAGTAAAGTCATAATACCCCTTTATAAGTCAGGTGAGAAAAGTGACCCATCCAATTATAGACCTATTTCTATTCTACCGGCTATTAGTAAAATTTTTGAAAAAGAGAAAATTGAATCAATTACTCTCTCACTCTGCTCTGAATAAATTATAACATAGTAATCAATTTGGATTCACTAAAATTAGGAATACAACCGATGCAGGTGTTGCGCTCATCAAACACATATTTGATGTGAGGGAAGGCAAGCAAGATGCAATAGGAGTTTTTTGTAATTTGTAAATTGCATTTGACTGCGTAGATCATGAAATCCTACTGATTAAGCTGAGAGATTACTGTGTTTCAAATATTTCACTTAGCCTTATAGAATCTTACCTCATTACCTCACTGATAGAATACAAAAAGTGAGTATCAATGGTAGGAACTCTTCCGGTGCCACCATACGTATGGGCGTGCCCCAGGGATCAATATTGGGTCCTCTGCTGTTTTGATCTATAAAAATGACCTGCCTTATTTTGTTTAAGACCTATGTGGGATTGTGTCATTTGCTGATGACACTTCTCTGATTTTTAATGTAAATAGAAGTAACAAAGCACTTGACGACGTAAATAATACTCTCTCTAAGGTACTGCATTGGTTCACGAGTAACAATTTATTGCTTAATGCTAAGAAGACTAAATGTATCAAATTTTCTATGCCCAATGTAAGACAGGAGATTACGAATTCCACTGTATTTCTAGGAATTACTCTCGCTTCCAAGTTACAGTGGGGTCCGCATATTTCTGCCTTGGCAGGAAGACTTAGTTCGGCAGCATATGCTGTTAGGAAAATAAGGCTCCTGACTGATATCGCAACAGCAAGATTAGTACTTTAGTTATTTTCACAGTATTATGTCGTATGGTCTACAGTTGTGGGGCTCGGCAGCGGATCTCAACACCATCTTTATTCTTCAAAAAAGAGCGATCCGCTCCATTTACAACCTTAGACCTCGGGACTCGCTTCGTGAAGTATTCAAAGAGATAGATATTTTAACTGTGTTCTCTCAATTTATTTATGATAATGTAGTATATGTCCGTAAAAACTTGCATCTCTTCAAGAAAAACAGTGATGTTTATAAACTTAATACTAGAAATAAAAATAAGCTCTTAACTCCCAGTCTAAGACTGCATATGGTAGGGAAGTCATTTGTTGGTCAATGTGTAAAATATTTTAATAAGATTCCGAAAACGCTTGGTGAACTGCTTCTTCACAAGTTTAAGTCACAAATTAAAGGTAAGTTAATGAAGCAAGGTTATTAATGTTATTATTATAGTGTAGAGGATTTCTTAAATGTTAAGAATTTGTGGTCATTATAGGTATAATCTGCTCCTCTGCACATTTTTTTTGTTATGTGTATAAAAACAAGATTGAAAAGAGTAACCATCGAGTTTCTTGCCGGAGTCTTCTCGATCGGAAGAAACCTCCGAACCGGTGGTAGAGTCACATTATGTTTAATTATGATATTTACTATCATAGTATTATTTTATGTAAGTTTATTTTTATTTCGTATATTTTTGCTATAATTTTATTTTGTATTTGACTTGTCATAAGTACTTTTTAGAAGTCTAAATGAATAAAGATATTATTTTTTACTTTACTTTACACTATTTTCTCGCACCTATTCTCGACACAACGAACGTTATGATAATATAAGGAAATGTTTTGCTAAGTTGATGAACGTTTAGCTTTAATTTTTATCAACCTAGCCTGTTTTGCTCATGTAGTTTTATTTTTACTCAACCCTGTGGTCTGTTTTGCAAGAATGCCGGAGCTCGACCGCGAAATGAGCGTGGTCACTAATGAGCCTGCTTAGTTGGAAACATGGTACTCTATTTAAATTGAACACATCAGCAGCTTATTTATTTCATTCATGCTTACAAGCTAACAGATTACATTATACACGCTTGCAACATTTAATTATTTCCACAATGCAATAATTAAACAAAATATTACAAATATATGTGAAAAGCATCAAATTTAAATGTATTAAATTAAAATTATACACAAAATAAAATAAAATGAACATACATAATTACAAATTGAACAGAATTAATTAGAAAAGGAAAAGAATGGAAAGCAAAGATAAGTCAAAATAAAATATACATTAAGAATTAGGTAGATGTCAGAGTTAAAATTGTACAATGTCACTTATTATCAGTCCTAATTAATTAGTTTTGTTAGTCCATCGGCAAATAAGTCAATATCTTCGTACTGAGCAAGTACGTCACCAATAATGCGCGGAGCCCGGACAGCGGGCGCGTGCTCGCCGCGTCTGGTGCGCGCAAGCCCGCGCGGCCGGCGGCGCGGGGCTACCTGCAGTCCTGACTCCTGCGGTATATTACCGAGAACTAGGGTGCGCACACTCTAATATATGTGGACTATCGATCCTGTTACAAAGTATTGAGAGATAGTGTGTTAGCATAAGCATAATTCTCCTAAATTTTAAAGTATCCATGTCTGCCATACCTGATACGAACAAGTAAGGATAGTATCCATATCGCTTCCGAAAGCACCATCGGGCAAACTTACGCTGTATCCTTTCGACCATGAGGACATACTTATCCTCAAATGGGTCCCAGACAACAGCACCATACTCCAACTTGCTACGAACAAACGAGTTGTACTGTATTTTGACCACTAGTTCGTTGTCAAAGTAATTATTATACAGTTATCAATATTAAGAGGTAGTGGAATTTCTTGGCTCCAATCTTCGACATACCTGATTCGACACCGCTTCAATGTCTGCTTGCAAATTCACGACTTCTGCTTCAGCCTTAATACCCATACTAATTTTCAAGTCATCCGCAAAAAGGAGGCACTCAGAAAAACAAACAGTGTTCGGCAGATCGTTCACAAAGAGCAGAAAGAGGGTTGGACCCAACTTCAACTTAGTAGTTTCAAGCTTGGGTGCTATTGACCACAACACTTTTTAAGAATGTGTATAGGTTTTCTCCTATGGCTCCATATGCCATGCTAGTTCGGATATTAAATCAATAGCAAAAGTAGATCACAAAATATTGCATAAATTACAATCACCAATAGATATCATACATTGTCTCCAGGACCCGGTGAAACTGAAAAGGCTCAGGCGTAAACAAGAGAAAAAGCAACGTTGGAGCAACTTTTACAAGTCGGTTGAGGTCACTAATGAAGTCTTATCGCCGCCCGTTGAGGTATGTGTAGGCTAAACATACTGGTTTATTTTGAGCGGGCGTGGGAGGTCCAGTCCTAAAGCATAGGTAATAATGAAAATTGCTCTGAGGAGTTTTAGGTCCCTGTTCAGGATTGTCTATGTGTGAACGCAACCATAAATCGTCTTTCACCTGGCAACCCCAGTCAATTCAAAGATGGTATATAAGCCCATACGTACTTGTAACGGCGTCATTCAAATTATTATCGTTTTTCGTTGATGGTTGTCCTTCTCGGTGCACAAGCACACTTTTCGTATTTTATCGTTTTACTAAATAGTAATTTAGCACACAACCCCTTGTCGTTGTCGTTCGCGTGTGTTATTATTGTAAAGGAGAGAGAAATCAGTTGGAGGAAGCACTGCTTTATCACACCCGGTATAGGTACTTGGCGAGAGGTAACTGCCGCTAGAGGTGAGTTCGAGTTCCCGAAAGTTATAGGATAGGAGCCCCAATCCAACAGCCGAACACCGAGGTTCTACAAGAGCACAATTTGCATAAGGTGAGTTATATCCACATGATTCTCTTCCCACAATTGTCGCGTTATTTTGTTTCTTATCGTATATATTACTTTATCAAAATCAGTCCACTTCTATCGCTTACATTTTTGGTCTGTCAAGCCTGGTTTATTGGAAAGCGACCCATGGTTTTTGGATTTATAAACATTGTACTGTCATTGCCGTAACGGTAAATAATTTGTTATAATTTTCGCGGTATAATTTGGTTTTAGTGAACGTTATAACTTTAGTCACTATTGATTGTAATTGTCGTTCGTTGCGTTATTTTAAATGTTGATGCCTTAGCCGTGGCATTATTAAAGCCATAGACTGAATCTGTGGTGGATCTATGGTGTAAAAAAAAGTGTTTATCGATTTGTCTTGTCTCGGTTGTCTCATCTGTCAGTGTCATACATTAATGTCTTTCCAATGCAATGGTTTGTATAATTCAGAGATTCAAATTGTCGGTTTTTCGTATTTTCGTTGTAGTTATTCGGTTGTTTTCGTAAATATCTCGTGAGATAAGCAGTCATGGAGGGCGGTGTGATGTCGGGCACCGCGAACAATTATCGTATCGTGCATAATATGGAGTATGGCCGTATAAAGGAGATGGTAGGTACGGATTCACATGGTTGTGCCATGGCTTATGTAAACAAGACTGCTGCCGCGTTTCATAAGGCTCAAATGGACTTGTTTTGTTCTATTGCGCCTTCTGAGAGACGAAAGGGAATGGAGGTAACCCGGCAGTTCCAGCTGATAGCAAGGACCGTGAAATTACGATTGCGGCAGAAACCGAATGTAACAGAACAGGAGCCTGTAGTGTCAAGTGTGAAATTGCCCAACTTAAATTAACCGCCCTTCGATGGTAAGGTGGAGTATTTGTTATTGTCAAATTGGGACATAGCAACTGAGGAAATATTACAAGTGCAACTTGGCTTGAATAGTTCTGTATCTAGTAAAAGTGACATAAACAATTGTAGTGCTAAAAGAGTTGAAACATTGGAGAACTCTGACTCTTTTTTAAGTATTATTGCCAGCAACGAACAACAACAACAACAACAGTCTTTGTGTAGCGTGCCACTTGTAATAATTTGTGCTATATGCTCTGTTGAGGGCCATAGTTGGGACAGGTGTCCGCAGTTTTCAGAGTCTGAACCCTACAATCAAGTTGTTCCAGTGAAAGAGATTAGGCAGGGTATGGGGTGTCTGCATGATGCACATACTGTACAAAATTGTCGATTGTTGGTACAGTGTGATAGGCATAAGTGCAGGCAGCATACAATGCTTCACTTAACTAATGCTGGTGATGCAGAAAACTCAAGTATCTTTTAGTAGTATGCCAATAACTACATTGGGCTATGACACATAGGTCCAATTTTTGGCTTAGGAAGTTTTCATTGAAAATAAAAATAGAATATTTACAAGCATACTACTTCACAGTGCCACTGATATTGATCATGTAGGATTGGCATGCATTAAGAACCTTGGGCTACTAATGTGTAGTAGTATAGCTCATTGTAACATGGTATCCATCAGGTCTCAGCAGACACTTTTATCAGAGGGTTGTAATATGGTGCAATCATCTGAGACCTTGTGTAGCCTCTCTTTGGAGGCTTTCATTTTGCCAAGATTTCATTCGGATATGCCAACTTTGAAGGTCAATGAAATTCTTCAGGGCATATATTAGAAATTTGAATTTTGAAGATCATGTCAGGATTGAACCCGGAGCTGTGGACATATTGGTTGGTGGCAGGTTCCTTGGTCCAATGCCTCAACCTGGTTTTTCAATTTGTAAACAGGGTCAACCTGTCGCTATTTACACAGTTTTAGGCAGGATAGCTACGGGTAAACATGATACTGTGGTTATCTGTTATCAGTGTAATTCTTTTATTTCGTATTTGTCGTTAGCCAATGTTAGTTGTAGATTGGAATTGGAGAAATTAGGTTCTTCCAGGGCTGCATCATCATTGGAAGTCAAGCTGTCGTCAGGGAATGACCACAGCAGGTCTTTGAAATTGGAGAATTTGGAATCTCCCAGAGCTACTGTAGCATTCAAAGCTGATTTATCGTCAGTAGTCTATAGCAAGGCTGCAGATTGTCGAGGTCCTGATGGTGAAGCGGGGATACCAGTTGCTGTCGCTGGGCCTCAGGATAGGCCTCGGCTTTGTCGTTGTCGTTGTCGTGGGATGGCGCAAGAGCGTCTCTTTGGCATGGAGATCTGCCAAAGGTGTAGTTACACAAGGATTGGGTTGCTCTTGTCGTCAGATGGTCGTTTTCATTGCTTCCTTCATAGTGAGGTATTGGGGTCTGTTTATGTGGATTTGTCGAACCACACAAATGTTTTTCAAAGCCTGACGGATCTTAGTTCTCGTGAGTTGTTGCAAGAGAAATTAACCTGGGATGTGCAATGGTAGACGGGACCTCCTTGGCCTCACGAACCCTGGGAGTCTTGGCCACAGTCGGATGGGTTGTGCGATGGAGCAGCTTCTGATGATACATTGCCTTCCGTTCATGTTTTCTTATATTCATCGTCACTGCATCGCACTAGAGCATATTATTGTCGGTTGAGCTTTAGGCTGTGATATCTTGCGTCGCAGCGTAATTTGTCGTATGACGTTTTACGTATCCTCGTGGAACATGAGCAGGGGCGTTTTTACGCACTAAAACTTCGAGCTTCACCGCTGAAGTCGTGCTCTCGTTAGGGGTTAAGGCCATCGGAGACGGTGCCTAATCAGGCCGTTTTTGATGACTTATCAGGACGCAACATATTTTCGATCGCCGTTGAAATTCTTTATCTTTCGTCGACGTTGCAGTACGCATCCTGCGCCTTCTTGTGTATTTTCCTCGACTCATCAGTAGCTTGCGCTGTCTTACTTCAAAACCTTTGTATCGTGACTTGCCGCATGAAGACAATACCCACTCTTCTGTTTTTATCGTGAGTTGTGTCGAGAAGCGTGCTATCGCATCTGTTATGCTATTTCTCTTCCTATCGCAAGAGAAATCACATTCTTGCTCGAAGTCTAGGTGGAAATTATTTCCTGTCTCCGACGAACTTAGTCACTTCAGGGTGGGCGGTCTACTATTCAAGCTAGATTTGTCGTCTGACATAGGCGAGCTGCTTCTCTTGCCTCTTAGTTACCGGTTAGCTGTGGCCGAGTTAGTCACCGGATAATGCAGGAATATCCACCTGCGATAAATGCTTTCGAGCTCAACCTAAAGGTGGGGCAACACCCTATAAAGTTCCGCTGTCGTTTTCGTGAATGAAATGAAATCACGATTATCGCTTGTAGTAGACAACGCAGGTTTTCTCGATGCCTGCCAGGCTAGCGGTCGTGGATTGCGCAGCTTCTTATTATGCATTTATGTATTAATTGTAGTTACTGCTTCTGAAACAGTGCAGTTCGGGTTTTTATTGGAACCGATGTTTGTAGCAGGTGTTGTGTGCAGTTTCAACTCGTGTTATTTCGCGACTTGGTCATTGCTCGAGGTTTGTCTCTGTCCCGGGCAGAAATTTCGAGTCTAATGGTTTGCTAGACTTGGTAGGGCCAAGCTTCGCGTGCTGGACTGATTGGTGTCATGTTCAATCCACCAGGTAGCCCGCATTTTCACGGAAATCGGCGTGAACTAGGTCTACTAGACCTTACCCATCGTGTGTCATTCAGTTCGATTCGAACGGCTCACGTTCAACGTATACACCCGGTAGACTCAGAGGGCCGGTGGTCAAATCGCAAAGCGCTGCTTAGCTTACTTACTAATTCCCTATCGTCATTTCGTTTAATTTTAAATTTAATTTCGTCTAGTTAGTTGTCGTATGTATGAACTATCATGCATAATATCGTTTCGCTGCCTTATGGTGCTTATAATATTTTATTTCGTGTATTATCTATTTGTAGTTTCGTGTAACTTTTAATTTAATTTGTTTCGTAATTAGGTAAACTATAAATCGCATAAATTGTGTATTTATCAGGAAACCTAATGCTAATTATGTTTAGTTGTATATAGTTTAGTTCTTTCGAAAATACACCGTATTTTGGCGGGCGGAATGTTCAGGATTGTCGATGTGTGAACGCAATCATAGATCGTCTTTCACCTGGCAACCCCAGTCAATTCAAAGATGGTATATAAGCCCGTACATACTTGTAACGGCGCCATTAAAATTATTATCGTTTTTCGTTGATGGTTGTCCTTTTCGGTGCACAAGCACACTTTTCGTATTTTATCGTTTTACTAAATAGTAATTTAGCACACAACCCCTTGTCGTTGTCGTTCGCGTGTGTTATTATTGTAAAGGAGAGAGAAATCAGTTGGAGGAAGCACTGCTTTATCACACCCGGTATAGGTACTTGGCGAGAGGTAACTGCCGCTGGAGGTGAGTTCGAGTTCCCGAAAGTTATAGGATAGGAGCCCCAATCCAACAGCCGAACACCGAGGTTCTACAAGAGCACAATTTGCATAAGGTGAGTGTTTTATCCAGACGATTTTCTCATCCCACTATTGTGGCGTTATTTTGTTTCGTATCGTATATATTTAGTTTATCAAAATACAGTTCACTTCTATCGCTTACAGTCCCATTTCAACTACACCTAAAACTCAGTGCTAAGATTTTACCCTATGTTTTAGGATTTAACAATCCATACCCAGTAGAAAATAACCCTGTATTATATCAATAGCTAAAAAAGGATTCACTTACTGGCTAGGCTAAGGCTAACTTGCACACTGAGTATATCGTTTGCCAGTTTCAGATTATTGCTTGTTTTGCCTTTTTTTCTCCCCCAATATCTTTACATTGATTGTATTTGTGGTAAACACATTTTGATTCTGTTATTGCAAGTAGAATGACAGATATATATATATATATATATATATATATATATATATATTTATATTGCCCGTCAAGATGACCTCACTCCACCTGATAGAAAGGGATCGTGAGGTCCAGATATGAGGTTGACAAGCCCAGTCATTCAAACGAATCACTGGGCTGGCCATCCTCACCTTGAAGGCCTGCAGAAATGCCTTTTCACGCCCCGCTTGAAGAACCCGGGACTATAAGAGGAAGGAAACACATGTGCTGGAAGAGCGTTCCACGTCTGGATGGTACGACAAAGAAACGAGTCACCGAACCTTTTAGTTCGGGCCAACAAATGTTGAATTGTGTGTGGGTGACGCCGTAGTCCAGCACGCGTGGTACGGGAGTGGAAAGGTGAGGGTGGGATAAGCTGGAATAACTCGTCAGAGCATTCCCCATTGTAGAAGCGATAGAGAACACTTAGTCTGGCAATGTCTCTACGCAATTGGAGAGGCTCAAGGGTCAAAGTTGCCTCTGGGTTTCCAATAATACGGATAGCACGCCGCTGCAACCTGTCAAGAGCTTCGAGTAGGTACTTAGCGGAACCGTCCCAGAGATGAGAGCAGTATTCCACACACGAGCGAACTTGTGTCTTATACAAGAGACAGAGCTGCTCAGGCGTGAAGAATCGTCTCACTCTGGTCAGGAAAAATATACTTTATACTACACCTATTAGGAAAGTCCATTCAAACTAACCTAATAATTGGGGAGAAAGTTGCTCATTAATCCTCCTTCAAAATCTGGTTAATAATGTTGTATGCAAATCCATTATTACACACTTTATCCGTTTAGTAATATTGTATAAAAATACATTATTTCAGTTATGTTTTTTTTTAAATTCCAAAACGATCCATGGATGCGTGTAAGTAAATACTTTTTATATTTGACACTGGCGACTTTACACAAGCTATATAGGCGTTCTAAACGAATGTACCTCCATCAAAAAGGCTTTTTGGAAAAAAACTCGAAAATGCTATAACAATATCGTTAAAAAGTTTGAATAAACACATGCATTGATTAATTATATAAAACATCATTTATATTTCGGGTGGCACCCAAGATATTTTGTGATGATCTGTCTCGTCCCTGGCAGTAAAGACGCGGCGCGCTCAAATTAAAAAAAAGATTGGCGCGGTTTTCAATTAAAATGAAATATCACCCGCCTTTCGTTTCGATGTAATAACTTTGAGTTTGCTTTTGTGTTTCAAATGTCTTCAGCAATGATTTTTTTTATGCGTAAGAGTACTATAAAGTATTATATATCCCTCGAGGGTAAGTATATCCCTCAAATCGTGTTGTTTAAGACCCTCCGCTTCGCGTCGGGGCTCAAATGACCACTTGTGTAATCAATGCCTTACCCCGAACGAATAAAACGGAATTGGTGAACGAATAACTATTAAGATCTTAGCTGGACAATCTTAAATATTTGTATTTTTTTGTCCTCTAGAGTGATATTCTAAAAGGAAAGAAAGATGAAACTGAGCAGAAGATGACCGACCCTGAGTTGAATGACGAGAAGATCACTCTTTCATGGTGTAAGTACAATTTTGCCTTCATTTATTTTGGAAAAGGTTTCTGCTTTGTCCCGTGGTTGACTGGCCGATGATGCCATCATCATCGGTGCGGTCTATCCCGGTTGTGAACCCACACTGGGGTTTGGGGTCTCAGGCCTAGGCAGTGGCGTGCATTGCTTTTCAGAATTGGTAGGCACTAAAGGCCACGTGGTGTCTGGTCTAGGCGCTATGACACTTAATTCTACACGATTTTGCCCAAAAGATATCATAAGATATCATAGATATCATAGGCATGCATGCCTGAATATGTTTTTCTGATTGGTCATGTTTTTTTGCAAGATTTGTAAAATTGTTCAAGTCAGCGTAACCAGTATCATTCCAGATAGTTTTTGCTGTGGAAAACAGAAGACACGGTAAACAGAATAACAAATTTGAATGGCAACAGCCAGTTAACCGTGTGAATAGTGAATAACCAATATTATAGTAGGTACTTCACATAAAAATGCCTGACGACTTTACCTTTTACTTGCGTTAAATTTAGATTTGGTGTCGGTCTTTGAAATGCAACATTTTTTACTTCATCGACATGAAAACGATCCGAAAGGATTTGACCGCAATTTATTTAAGCAAAGCGATTGATCGCCACACTCTAAGCAGTTTAGGTTATCCATTACACTCACTCATACACAGTAACATGAACAGCAATTAACTCTAACTTAACCACACTAAAATAACTACAACAAACAAACAACACGTAAAAAAATGGCGCGCGCTTTTCCGAAACAAAACAAATCAGCGCGAGCGAACGGTCATTGCGCTACCTATACTCTCTCCTTGTCGCACGCCCGCGCAGTAAATTATCTATCGCTTTCTTGCTTCACACGACCAAATTACAGACATAAAATTTCTGACATTCACATTCGGCCTGTTGGTTGAGTAAGCATGCCTACTTAAGGGTGATAAATTGCGAAGGTCGAACGTCATAGCATTACGCGTGGGAAGTACGTCATTTTTATTTCGTCGTATTAATTTGACGAGAAATTATTAATGCCAATGATAGTAAATTGTATAAGATTCAAGTAGGCCGTCGGGTGATTGCCTACTGGTCGCGCACCGCGCGTTTTTTATGAAGGAAGTTTCTGTTATAATAAAAATTAAGTGTGATAATTTAGTGAGCTTACAATAATAATTGCGGGGCACAGATACTAAAATTTAATGGTGATTTTTTCGATTTTGCGAGGTAGGCACTGCTTATATGCCTATATGCAATGCACGCCACTGGGCCCAGGGTGATGCCATTGGGCATTAAGTCTGCCAATTGTACTTTTCATTGTACAATTCATAAAGCTTTTTGCCCGCGGCTTCGCTGGCGTGAACACTCCAAATTACACAAAAGCTTTATAAATTGTAGCCTATGTGTTATTCTGATGTATAAGCTGTATAACTGTAAAAGTGTAGAGTTTTATCTAAATCGGTTCAGTAGTTTTTGCGTGAAAGAGTAACAAATATACATCCATACATACTTCCTCACGAACTTTCGCATTTATAATATTATTATATAATAGGTTGGGGAAAAAGTTTCTTAGCATTTTAAGAATTTTCAAAACATTTTTTATTTACATTAGTTATAGTTATAGTTTATTTACATTTAACTAAATGTAGGTACCATTTTGTTCGATTACTTTTTGCCATCTTGTAGGGAGGGACATGATCCCATTGCTATAGGAATTTTGAGGCATCAAAATGTTTAGGTGATTTTGGCAGTGCTCTCGTGATGTTAACCTGACACTGCCTAAAGAATTCTGAAGAAACCGAAACAGGTGGAAATCTGAAGGTGCAAGGTCAGGACTATACGGCGGATGCATTAACACTAGGGCTTCCAAATACCGGATATTTTCAATACCGGTATCAATACCGGTTTTTTTTTCGAATCCGGTATTAATACCGGTATTACGGTATTGAGGTGAAAATTTATAATTATTATTGAAAATGCGTTTTTTGGAAGATAAAGCTGAAATAGTAACAGCTTTAATTGAAAATGAACTTTTATAAATATATAAAGCATAATTATATTAATTAAATTTGTTTTATGCGTTTATAGTTTCTACAAAAAAAACAACTTCCTATAAAAAATGTCTTATTTTATAGTAACTAGGTAAATCTCAAAATTAAAACTATGTTACCTTTTTTACAATTATAACTGATCTATTATTATTTTTTATTGTGCAAGCTCTTTTTAAGAAACTGACACCGGAATCATCAAATAGTGTAAGGGGTAAACCAGGGTTTTATCAAGATTGCCAAGAAACTACTTGTTTTCGATATTGTTCTGTAACTATCGCACAACATCTGATATTAATATCTGCTTTTAGGCTATAATATCATAGTGGCATACCCCTTAAGGTAACAAACTAAATTTATTTTGCCTTAAGACTACTAAAATTTTATTTAAAAACTGAGAAAATTATCGTAAGTATCATGAAGGTATATAAACGACACTTAAAAAACGTGTTTGATTTTACCAGTGCAAACAAATAGTATTTAGAACCGTATTCCTATGATACATTTTTTGTTCATACTGATGTACTTAGGGAAAAGCAATTACTAATAGCTTTGTTTCATTCTGCTGCACAAGGTATAACAGCTGAATTGATAACAGTACCCTCCAATTTTCTATGAAAAACAAAAGTAGTATTTTTACTTATCAAAATGTTTACTACTAACCGAAACACCTACCCGTTATATTACAATAATTTTAGCAATCTGTGTGTGCTCGCTATGTTAAATTGTTATTTTGTAAAAATTTGCAATATTTTACTCAGGAAGTGAATTAGTGTAATTCTTTATGAGAAATAAAGTTCTTAAACCAGAAACACTATGAAAAGTCGTAGTCATTAAATTAATTCCTTAGTTATTGTTCAGACAAAAAAACTACGTTTGAAAGTTTTTGTCAAATTGTCAGCCTCACGCCTCAAAATAAATCATTTGTTTAAACCTTAATTCATCAATTAGGATTTATAATTATAATCGATTATGGCCTAATAATTAAAAGGACAAATGCCACAAACAACGTATCTATACTAATATCATGAAGAGTATCATTTGAGAGATTTAATTTTTGTTTGTAACGAAAAGGCTCTGAAACTACTATTTTAAAAATTCATTCACCAATATAAAGCTACATTATCAACCAGTGACATAGGCTATTTTTTATTTAGGCTATATTTTGACGGAAGAAACAGCCTACGGCGAAGCCGCTGACGAACAGCTAGTTGTAAAATAAAGTAAGATACAATTTTGTAGAATTTTAGTCGAATGTACCCTTCCATTACATCGAAGGAACGCAATCACTGCGACTTTCGTCGCGTCCGTTAAACAACTATCATTGGAAAAAAGGGTGCAGATTTGTCAAAAATAAGGGACATTTTGCAGTTTATATGTGACAATTCCAAGCATCACTATTTACGGTATTAAAACCGGTATTGGATTTCAAAACCGGTATTGAGAAAAGGCAAAAAAAACGCCAAATACCGGTATTGACCAATACCGGGATCCCGGTATTGGAAGCCCTAATTAACACCTCCCAGCCAAACTCTTTAATTTTTGCTGAGTGGCTAAAGTGTGTGAGGTCTAATGTTATCATGATGCCTAACCACACCCTTTCTGTTGATTAACACATTAGCTGCCATGGGGTCACCGGTGACCCGCAAACAATAGATTTTCTACTGTGTCTGCTTTAGCGGCAGTCAAAGACTTAATTATTGCGGCCGCTTTCTCTCAACTTCTTGCTTTAATCTCATCAGTTGTTCGCAGTAGAGTTCAGAATCGATGGTCCTGCCTTGTGGTAACAGCTCATAATGAATAATGCCCTTCCAATCCAACCACACACACAGCATCACCTTGTTGCGAGTTAACCGGGGTTTCGCCACAGTCTGTGAAGCCTGACCGGCCTTTGACCACTACCTTTTTCGCACGTTCTTGTCGTACGTGATCCACTTTTCATCACCAGTTATCAACTTCTTCAAAAATGGTTCGGTTTTATTACGTAATAAAGAATCACAAATGAGAACATGGTTTATTTGGTTTCTTTCAGTGAGCTCGTGAGGTACTCAAATATCAAGCTTCTCTCAAATGCGCCAAAACTGTTTTGTGGTAAATTCCCAGTTCTTTAGCTACGTCGTAACTAAACTACAGATATGCCGATCTTGCTACACTTTTTCAAAAATGGCATCCATTTTATCCGTAATAAGCGACCAGAGCGACGTGCATCTTTTAGCCCGAGCCGTAGGCGAGGGCTTTAAAACACCCGAGATCGGGAATCGCACTTCCTCTCGAGTGATACATAGTGCTTTTTACTACACCTACGAGGAAAATAAAAAACTAAATCTTTACTAATTGAAATTTATATTGAAATTGTTGCAGTTAGTGAAGCTTAATATAACACTTTTTCTTTCTTTATTATTTTTGCTGTTTCCTTCAACTGCGGCGGAGTTAAAAAATCTTCATCATCACTATCACTACTTATCATTTTGATAGTTTTATTTTACTTTCTACGAAAACTGAATCCTCAAACAACACACAAATTGAGAATGGCGCCGATGGCGTCTGCAATTTTCATATGCTCTTTTTTCAAAAAAATTTCAAAATTGTGCTGGATTTCAAAATTGTGCAGGATTTCAAAATTGTTTATCCTGCTGCCGCAGGGTCGCACTGCTAGCCCGACACCATCCGACACACAGCTAGTGGCCAGTGTCATTTTGCGAACTTGGAGATAAAAACTCACTGTAAAAACTTTTTGGCTTTTGATATTTAGGTTACCGGCTCATAGTCTTACCCAAAATTAAAAAAGAAAAACCACGTAAGAAATGGATTTTCATATACTTTTCTCTCCCGCTCAGATGCGTTTTCTCCCCGCATATTTGTTCGATATGCAATGACGTACTTATCTACCGTAAATTTGATAAAGTATCAAGGTACTTTCCGAGCAGGTGTAGTATAAAGACTTTTTCCCCAACCTAATATTATATATACTACCTTTCTGCTCGCGGCTTAGCCTGCGTGCACTTATCGTCACATATTATGGCCTAATTACATAAAATCTACCTAAATTGTAGCCTATGTGTTATTCTGATGTCTAAGCTAAAGTTTCATCTAAGATGTTAAGTAATTAGTGTTATTGTTGCACACAGACGACAGCGACCTCGACCAGTACTTGGAGTTGCCAGGGCTGAGCAGCGTGACGCCGCTGAGCGACGGCGCGCTCGCGCACGCGTGGGCCGGCGCGCGCGCCTCGCACGGCGTCACGCAGGGGAGAGTGTGCTACGAGGTATGTGCCAAGTGAAGTATGAGCCAAATGGCCTACTTAAGCTTTTCTTGGTCACTCTTATGTATTCTGAAGCGATTAGTGAATGTTCATAAATTCAATTTTAGGACACTTGTATAATTGGCGAGCCAGTTCTTATAATTACATGTTTTTTTACAGTAAATGCTGACAGATTGTCAGCATAGTTGTTGGTGAATGCCAAACAAAACTGACAATGGTCCTTCGATAAGATTGTGCCTTTATGTCCATTGGTATAAGAAATCTATAAGTATGAAAGTCAATTGCTGGTCATTTGTCTCGCTAAAACTCGAATACTAATGAAAATAATAAAAACGACATTTTAATTTTACAAGAACAAATTTTCGCAGCTGTCAAACATTTGCAAATAACTTTTGACAGAACGAAGTCTGTCGTCGGGGCGGCTTGTAATAAATAAGAGCTATTTCCAACTTTTCAGAATAATTAAAATATTTGTTTAAAGATATTTGCCAAAATATAAACTTAGCTGGCCTACAGCCTGAATGATGGATGACGCAGGCTCTCTCTTGTTTTAAGTTTGTTGATTTTAACTTAGTAATTCCCTCTATTCTATCTTCTAATGCAAAGTAGAGTAATGCAGCAAGGACTACTCTACATAATTACTACTTTGTTACGGGCCTTTATAGACTGCCGGATTACTTGACTTTGTTATTTGCTAGTATTATCTATTCTGATATTATAAAGAGGAACGATTTGATTGTTTGTTTGTTTGTGTTGAATAGGCTCCGAAACTACTGATCCGATCGTGAAAATTATTTTCGCTGACTATTCAGGAGTGATATATATCTTAATATGATAGAACAAAAATCAGTAAAAAATGATAGTGTAAATCAAGTCGGAAGAAAGCGGGCGAGATATGATAATGGAAACCAGCTGTCAAACATTTGACAGAACGAACTCTGTAGGGGAGCATCTCGTTAATATCTAAAAAAATGTAATGTTAGGTTCGCGTGGGCGACGTCGTGACAACTTCCGAAATCGTCGAGACAGAGAGCGCGGCGAGCGGCCTGCGCCTGGGCTGGTCCACTGATGACTCTACGCTACATCTCGGTGAGTGAAATTACTATTGGCAAGCCTGTGTCACTTCAAAGTTTAGGCCGCGTGTCTGATTAGTTTCAACTGTAACTTGTATTTATAAGTAATTATAAGAATAATAATGACTACCACTAATACTAAATGATTTTATATTAAGTATAGTAATACCCATTTTAAAATTAATAATTAAATCAGCGAGTTGCGACTCTGCGCTCTGACAGCTAAATCGGTTACGTTCAGCGGCGCACAGGGGATTATGAACGCTCGTGCTACGCGATAAGTTTCGATTCCGCGTGCAAGCTACCTAAGCATGACCTTGATCGGTAGCACGGAAAAAATTAAAAAGTACTAGTGTGACACGAACTTGTAAGATTAAAGAAGACTCTTTTACTTGTCCGCGTTTCTGGAGATAACCTTCTCTACGGAGTACTATTATATTGTATTCTGTGCTAATGGTTTCTTAATTCCTTTTTCTAGCATTTATTTGAGATTTATTGCTAGACGTATGCCCTTGTAGGTCTCGACAGCTAGTTCTAAGTGGAGTAATGTCTAACTAATTTGTCCTGCTTTTTTAAATTGTTCAATCATCTTGTTTTTACATAAACTAACAAAATTTGAGTAAAATAACATAACTGAACATTTATTAATTTATTTATCTTCAGCCAACTGTAAAGTCGGTTTAAGTGGTTTTTGTACTTTAATTAACACATTAGGTGCCATGGCAATCACTGGTGACCGGCAAACAATAAATCTATTGTGTTTGGCTTGGCGGCAGTAGTACTAAGTTTTTCAAATACTTAAAAAAAACTTAGTGCTGATAATATTTATTTATTGTTTCACATGTTTTACTAAGGACTTACAGTTTCACACCAAGCGCCCTACAGTTATAGTTAAATTGTTACATTACTATTAAAAAAACACCCTGTTACATAACCAATTTTAGAAATGTTTATGATACAAAAAATACATCATAAAATTGACCTCAATTACTATCGTTTAAATGGAACGTTAAAAACAAAAATAGAAGAATGTTTGTACTCCAAGGCGAAGGCGAGACCAGCTGGGGCTTCGAGAGCAGCGCGCGCGCCGTGCACAACGGCGAGTTCAAGGACTACGGCGTCAAACTCCTCGAGAAAGACGTCGTCGGGGTCTACCTGGTGAGTGACACTGTCTCTACTACATTTCCTACGTGAAACTTAATCCTGTGTCCCCTCACCTGATGAATGTGACAGCTGTCATCAGACGTAAGCTGATACAGGGTACTGAACTCTTCAACTCAATATGACTTTTTCTGTTCGTTCTATAATAGGTCTGTTTTCATGGACGGTTTATGCAACTAGACAGATAATGCTACGTTAAGAACTAAGTCATAAACAAAAATAAAACACTTTGGAGTAGAAAACAGGCTTGTAATACGATCTATCTACTGGTCATATTGCATCTGTCCAGCAGATAATGGATTTTGACACTTGTCATATTTCGGACACATATCAGGTGAGGGGATGTTTTTAAACTGTAGGTATGGAGTATTATTTTCAAGAAACAAGAGGTCTTTACCCCAAAATAGTAAAGTATCTTATTTAAACTAACTGTTTAGGTAAGCTGCAGGGAAAACTGTCTTCCACCGGTGGTAGTCACAATTTTTTATGACAAACAAAAAATAGCCTACCGAAAAGGACTGCGCGTCCTTGGTCCTATCGATCTGGATACCCTGAATTCTGACCACTCGTATAAATGATCTGCTTATTCAGAGTACTTCATACTTTTTACGATCAACTAATAAAGTAGAATATTGTAAAAAAATAAATCACGCAAACACCGAAGTATGCAGCTTCCGACCAGAGACAAATAATCTTCTACGGAAAAAAACGTGAAATAATATAAACCTATTTCTTTACTATAAAAAGCTGCACAGCAGTGTCCCATTGTGAAGAGAAATCGTGAAACGTAAAAAAAACACACTTTATAAATGGTTCATGATCATGAGAGTTTCTTTTTTAATGAAATTGACAGTTTGCAACCCCATTATTTTATATTTTTACTAAAAAAGCTACTAAAATGTATATTTATAAAATGAAATGTTCGATTATTCGTGAATTTACACAGATTATTGGTATAAACATGAATTTGAAATGTCCCAACACTATTAAAGAGTCTAAATAACGTAATAACATGTGTATGTGTACGACATCAAGAAAAAACATGTTTTCGGTTAATTGTTCATGATATGCTAAATTCCTAAGCTTAAAAAAATATTTATATTGTGAACAAGTTGTAGTGAATTGAGTAAAACCTAATAATTCGTGTGTATCACGTAGATGAATGTTTGAAAACTTGTGGGTACGGTGCAACGAAGTGATTGCACTGTGACAACCATGAAACGTCAAAACGCATATCTCATAAAAGTTGGACTGTAGTAAAGTTTCGGTTCCTGCACTTATTATTCACTTAATACTCATTATTCACTGTTGACTAGTGGGTAAGAAGTGCAGGTAGAATAATATTTTATATTCGCTCTCATGCACCCTATGGTTTGTGAGATCGCAACTCAAATTACAAGTGTGTTCTTACTTCAACAGCCATGCCATAATTCGTCTTATCCAAATAAATTACGAAAGAACATTTTAAGTTCTATATCCTCGTAAAAACTACCAACAATGTTGTTCGTTTTATATGCAATACCACAAATTAGACATGCGCGGCGCTCTGACAGATAGCCCGCTTAGAACAACACGCTATTTTTAACACACGCACACAGAGACATGAGTTTACAGGCTAAGTCAGTCAGTTTCAGTCACGTGGTCAGTCGCACTGTCAAAAACATTGAGATATTATTTGTACGTCAGATTTATAGAATGGTCAAAAATGGCTTCGCGAAAATATCATTTGTGTTGCAGTGTACACCACACACAATTGTAATTACACGTTTTTTTCGTTACCAAATGATGAAGAAAGGTAAGTAAAAGTCAATTAACTTTTACAAGTAAGTAGGTCGTATAGGTAGATAGGTAGGTAAAACATTTCCGTGACTTATCTCATCATGCATTGGTAAAACGCCACTATTTAAGGTATATTATTTTGTCGAGGCACGGGCGGCTGCCGCTGCCGAAGCGTTATGCTGTTACTTGCCTACTAGGTAGGTATAAGGACTGATGATCAAGCCCAATAAGCTAGCATGTTGCACCCTGAGCCCGGTTTATTTAGCGGACGGACGCCTTCTGTAGGTAAATGACTTCTTATAATCTGGCGCAAAGGTTCATGAATTTAAAGACGTGACTAGATTATTTCACGTTAGGAATGTTCAGTCAGAACATTATTATTTTCCCGTTCTGTCAGATCGGGGTTATCTGGCGAATGTAGTAGCAACCCTAGGCGATCAGGCAAGTTTAGGAAAAACGACGAGAGCGGTCCTTCTGTTAACTCTTTATTTTGTGGCAACACACTACAGTTTTTCTACATGTCACAACTTTAAAATGTATGGGAATGACTTAAGCACTCGCCCAATCGGCGATATTCAAAGCAAACATTAATATGTCATTCCCACATTTTCAAATGTTTTTACATTTAAAAAAAATGGCGTTTATTGCTTCCTTTCTTTTAAAACTCAATAACGGTTCAGTAGCGTTCAAGTAGGCATAACAAGACTGTTGTTGCCTTTAGGACCTGGAATCCTCTCCCTGCAAGATATCGTACACGGTGAACGGCATCGAACATGGAGTCGCGTACGAGTTCGAAAAAGAAGCTCTCGGCGAGAAGGCGCTATTCCCGCACGTGCTCACCAAGAACATGTGCTACACAGTCAACTTTGGACACGACAGGTAATTATTGTTTTAGCCTTATTTATTGAGTTAGTCGCGGCTAATGTCAGTTGTTAGGCTTTGTTGAAGGCCTTTATATCATGACGGAAAGGTTTAACAACTGTTGGAACACTTCAAGTTTTTTTTATATCTAATGTAAGCTCAAGTGTACAGTTAGCAGCTCATGCAGTTCAAAAGTGTTATGTTGTCACATTAACTTTGTCCAATTTTTTAAACCAATTATTATTATATAATACTACTGGTCCCTAAGTAACCAGAATACGTCAGACGTTTCTTCTCTTATCTTTCTTTTTTATTTACATTTCCAAATAGGTATAATGTTCTATGTCTAATATTGAAAACGCATTTGTATTCACATCATGTCTGGTTCCTGCACTTATTATTCACTTAGTACTCATTATTCACTGTTGATTAGTGGGTAAGAAGTGCAGGTAGAATGAAATTTTATATTTACTCTCATGCACCCTGTGGTTCGTGAGGTCGCAAATGAAATTACAAGTATTTAAGACGTTCAAGCTTGCGTTTTGGGATCCAGAAGGATATAAAAAGGGAAGGAAGGAGTTGGCCTACATATTTAGTTAGAACATGTCTGTGTTGTATGAAAATGTTCAAATGTTGCCATATTTTTTCTTAGATACAACATGTTGACAAAGACCAGGATCGTCCGCAACAGACTAGAAATCCCCGTTGAAGAAGTAATTGAGCAGAAGAAAAAGATTGAGGCTGAACTGAAAAGGCAGAAGGAGGAGGTGGCACAGAAAGAGAACGAGCGCTGCGAGAAAGAGAAAAAAGAACGGGAGGAGAGTCAGAGGAAGAAGAACGAGGTAAGAGTGACGACGAGGTGGCGTTATGTTCTAATATAAGACCATTTGAATACCTAATACGAATTTGGGCTCCTCTCCTTTAGTAGTTGAGTTTTATAAATCAAGCCCGCTGAGTAGGGCTCGGATTTGAGGACATTATCTTCAGGCTTATTTTCGGCAGTATGCATCATATAGCTGAAAAGATGTTTTTTAAAGAGTATTTAACCAGTGTGGTTTTTTACAGGACTTTATTCCACCATGCATTGCCTTACCCTAAAAAGGGTATAAATGAAAATGTGATGCTTGCAAAAAACTTCTTTATGATGGAATTATTTAAAGAAGTTTTTTAATTCTATCAATATTCTATAGTTCTCTCTATATATGCTTGGTCCCCAGGAAAAAGAGAAACAAGAGCGCGAAAGGAATGAGCGCGAGAAGGCCAGAGCGGAAGAAGAGAAGAAAGACAACGGCGAGGACGAAACTGAGAACCAGGACAAGGAGGGCGAAGAAGAGGCCGAAGTCAAAGTGGAGGCTGACACTGAAGAGAATGCGGAGAAAGCCGCCGGAGCTGATGGAGTTGCTGAAGAAGAGCAGCCCAAGGTAAGGGAAGGCACAGAATGGCCCTCACTTTGTAACTATTCCAGCGATCTGCCGATTCTTTTATAATGCGCACAGCAAAGGAGAGTGGAACTCGCTGCCTGTGCATGTTTTTCCTGAACTATACAACCTGGGTCTCTTTAAGACAAGGGTAAATAGGCATTTACTGAGCAGACATGTACTACCATAGACCACATCATCACTTACCACCAGGTGCGATTGTGATCGAATCACTGCCTAGTTTACTAATATTATAAATGAGTTCAGTTTCTAACTTTGTTTGTTATAGGTTAATCTTCAGAAATACTGATCCAATCGTGAAATTTTTTATACTAACAGAAAGCTACATTATTCAGGAGTGACATAGGTTCTATTTTAATATGATTAAAACAAAAAATCTGTGAAAAATAATAGTAGATAATATATATACATCAAGACGGAGAAAAGCGAAAAGCAATCTGAAATTATACGGCTGAACTTAATTGTTAAGTTGATAAACTAGATGACAAATTCCCACCACTCCTAGTTAGGTCTTCACCCCATATTAAACTGTTGAGTGTTTACAGGAAAACGGCGATAAAGAGAAGAATCCCGAAGAGAACAGCTTGGAAGCGCCGGAAACGGAACCCACACCCGCCGTCAAGGAGGAAGCCATGGACACCGCGTGCGACGAACCCGCGGGTGAGCGCACAACTATCGCATCTATTGGCTTATGTTTTGAATAGATTCTCAATATTAAAGAAAGTAAAGAGAAAAAAGCATTTATTAATTTAAGCTTGTGACATGTCAAAACAAAACGTATATACAGGGCATTTTTATAAACATCCAAATTAAAATATAGAGAAAATGGCAAAATACGTATTTTTCTGTTTGACAACACTCCGTACTACAATGTTGAGTTATTAATGTTATTATAACTACTCAAAGGTATAAAAAAATCTCTAGTTTCGTTGATACTGCGCGACGTGAGTGGCGGAAGGCTCTCAGTCCCTTTAACTCCCCGCCTGCGCTTTATTCAGAAGTTGAAATTTAATTTTGAATAAGTAACCGTTCGAAAAAAACATAATAATGTAAAAGTTAAAAAGACCTACCCTTTTTTAAAAAAAAGCTTTCTTCGACTGATGCCTAATGTCTGGGAAAATTTTGGATGGTTTTTATAAAGTAACCCTGTATAAATAATAATCAACGTAAATAAAATAATACAATAACAGTACACATCCTAAATAAACATAATACCACCGGTTCGGACGTTACTTCTTATCGAGAAGACTCCTGCAAGGTTTGACGACGCGATTGGCGTAGTGCCTGTAGCGCAGACTCGCTTTGACTTGCGTGATGTCTTTCAAAAGTTGTTTTTAATTGTTGATGCTTTCATTTATTGCCTCTACATATTTTGACGGTGTAAAGTGTGCAATGCTTTGCTTAAGGCCAGTCACATACATACGGAATTCTGATTCGAAATATAAATTCGTACGGAAGCCTGCATTTTTACAATAATGAAAAGAAGAAATATAAGAAAATTAAAATAGGAAAATGTAAATTTTTAATTTTCAATGTGCAATGCGGTGAAATTCAGTTAAATAAATAAGTATTTTTTTAATTCACAGATGATGAGGTGAAGGAAGTGACTGAAGAGCAAGTTTTACAAGGTCATGTATTGGACAAGAGGATTAAATTTGTCACTCGGTAAGTTTTGATACTTTCATCATCATCATCTTTTGCAGCCATAAGACGTCCACTGCTGAACATAGGCCTCCCACACTGATTTCCAAAGTGACCGATGGCAGGCGGTCTGCATCCACCGGAATCCTGCCACTCTTGTCAGGCTTCTGTTTCATTGACGTGACAACTCGTCAACTCGACATATTGTTGCAAAGTGACAATTCGTCAATTTTTCTGTTTATTAAAACCGATAGATGACATAATTGTCATGTTGGAAAAACTGACAATTTTGTGGGATTATCGCGACAATTCGACAATTATCTGTTTAATAAAACCTTTTGTGCGACAGGTGACAGTTGACACATTTTCAGGGAAAACCCGACAATTTTGTTTCATGAAACAGTGAATTGTCACGACAATCCGACATATTTGTAGAATTGTTAGACAATCCTGACAGGTGCTTCCACCTATGCCGGGGATAACATTTTAATTTATGTAAGTGTTCTATATTACAAAAAATAGTAATCAATATTATCACTGAACTTACCAATAAGTAGGGTAGGTTTTTTGTGCATTTTCTTTTTATTAATCGAAATTGTACTAGTGATTGAAGAATTATTCATTTACCTTCTTAAGCAAAGTTATTTGTTAACATGTGAAAAATCGACATAATTGTCACAAAAGTTCGACAATTTTCACCGTCAATCCGACAATTGTCACAGACAGTTGTAGAAATAATTCAACTGTGTTTTTTTGACATATGTCGAGTTGTGTTGTGACATAACTGTCATCGAGAAACGCATTTCTTGACAACAATTATGTCACGGTTTCACCTGTCGGTTTTGGACATGTATGTGAGCTTCCGACATAATTGTCGGATTGTCACGTATGTGAAACAGGGCCCAGGTAGTCCGTCCACCTTGCAGGCGGGCTTATCACGCTGCGTCTGCACTAAAACGTTCTCCATTCTAGAACTTTCCTGCCCCAACGGCCATCAGTTCTGCGCGCTATGTGCCCTGCCAACTGCCACTTCAGCTTACTTACCCGCTGGGCTACGTCGGTCACTTTCGTTCTTCTACGGATTTCCTCATTTCTGATTCGATCACGTAGCGATACACCGAGCATAGCCCTGTTCATAGCTCGCTAAGTGACTTTAAGCTTCTTTTGAGGCCCATAGTCAGAGACCACGTTTCAGCTCCGTAAGTCATCACTGGTAATACACACTGATCGTAAAGTTTTGATTTGAGGCACAGGTATGTTGGACGAGAAAATGTAGCGCAACTTCCGGAATGCTATCCAACCGAGTTAGATTCGGCGGTTTACTTCTTTCTCGAAGTTGGATCTACCTAGTTTGATACTTTAAGCTTAATTAATTTAAATACTTTTTTAATACAAAAATGTGTTATTAAAATCTTTAGGTGAGAGTTAACCACTATTCCTATTAAAATAGCCAACTATTTTTAATACTCAAATTCGTCTTTGACTTTCTCATGAAAGTGTCAAAATCGACAAGTCTCATTAGCTGCCATGATGGTTCATCGGTGATCGGCAAACAACGGATTTTCTATTGTGTCTGCAAAGACTCCAGCGTCATCCCTTATAGACTTGTCGATTTTATTCGGTGTATTTTTGCTGCTTGCGAGTGAAGATGAAAATAGCGAGTAGGTAAACGCATAGTGTGACGTATCTTCAACCATTCACCCAGTCATTCATTTTTTTTCATTTATTTATTTCCATATATCAAAACTTACAAATATTGGGTTAGTAGTATCTTAAATCCTATGTTAGGTTTATCTAGATACTAGGTTCTCTAAAATTATAATCTAACCTTACAAAATACCCTTGAGCAAGCGCGCACACACACAGAGACACTCGCCATCCTAGGCAAAAACAAAAGAAACCGGTAGCCGGTCATTACCCCTTAGCTTACTTAAACCTGTCCCTTATTTGTCTCTTGCATATGGCAGGTACACCGTGGCAGAGGAGCTGGAAGGCGCGGAGGCGGCGCTGCTGGCGGGCTACGAGCTGCTGGCGCGCGCGCGCCTGCAGCCCGGCCCGCGCCGCCCCGGCAGCCTCGCCGACTGCGAGGTAGGAAACCAGATTTAACTTTACGTAATCGTTTTAACCCTCCTTATCTGACAAATAAAGCTATTTCCAAAATCCGGAAGTCCTTTGTTAAAATCGGAGGCCATTTCCGTTTCTGCTGTGATTCAGGGTAAGGCTCAGCTAATTCTGTCAAACTAACTAAAAATATAAAAAGAACTGAATCTTCAAAAACAATTGGGTATGAGAACAATGTTTTAATTTTTTTTTTATGTTTTTTTATGCTACCTTAACTATTTCAAGTAACTGATTTGAATATTTTGTTGATCTAGCCGGTAGTTAATTTATTATTATTTTTTAATCATTGCGAACTCATGACGTCACAAATTCGCTTAGTGTTTTTTCCTCGATTTTATGATGAATAAATAATGAGGAGAAAATTACTGATTTACTGCACTTACGGCTGAAAAAGAGCTCGCCGTTCATCATGTAGCATCTTACGAGAATGTGAGAAATAGACTTTAGGTACAATTTATTTTGCCAAATTCTGAAACCAAGCCCTACCTGAAATATTTATAGAGAATGGCTATTTTAAGTCCTACCTACCCGTCTGGGCAATGGGCGTAAATGAATGTACGTGTATTAAAAATAACTTTTTTCATGAGGGGGAATTTAAAATCTGCTATCTGGACCATTAATACCATGCAGTAGAATCACCTACCTAAAAGTCACACGTATGCAGATCGCACCATTTGATCAGTTGATGGATAGATTTTCAACCAATCATGTGAAAGGACGTATATACGACCCAATAGGTTTCAATTGTGAGATTTCAATTTGATTACCGTCAAGAGTCCAAAACGAACCCTAATGTATTCTTTGCGGACGTTGCCTTTTTGAGGTCATTCAATTGACCCCAGATTGCCAACATATTTAATTTAAAATATCCTAGATCTTTTGCCTTTGAAAATGTAGAATGTTTAAATAAGGTATAAAATACAAATACCTGGAAATGGTTTTCGATTTAGGTCATGTTTGATTTTTTCCCATACCCAATTCAACTCTCGTCATTGTAAGACTTCAGGACTTAAATCTTAATCTGGAAACAATCAAAGTTGAGCGGCCCTTACATCTTTAGCGTACTGACATGAGACAAGACAGCATCAATTTGGATTGTCGATTCCTTATTCAGTAAAGTAAAGTAAAAAAGATCTTTATTCATATAGACTTATAAAAAGTACTTATGATAAGTCAAATACCAAAAAAAAAGTAGCAAAATTAACGGAGTAAAGTTATAACAAAAAAGTGTGCAGAGGAGCAGATTATACCTAAGATGACCACAAATTCTTATCATTTAAGACATCCTCAACACTATTATAACCTCGCTTCATTAACTTAGCTTTAATTTGTGACTTAAACTGGTGAAGAGGCAGTTCAACAACAGTTTGAAATGATTTCCCCTCCTTACTCGGAGGTGCCAATACTAAAGTCGGCGGCAATCGTCAGGTGATCCTAATGGTGGGCATGCCGGGCGCGGGCAAGACGCACTGGGCGCGCGCGCACGCGGCGGCGCACGCGCACAAGCGCTACAACCTGCTCTCCACCGCCGCGCTCTTCGACCGCATGAAGGTACGTACTGCGCCGCGTGCGCATGCTCGTTGCGCCAAATATACACCTTAGTCAATGAAGTGAGACCAGTTTATCTTTGAACTGATGTGTTCTTGGTTATATTGTAAAATTCGAAATAGAAATAGAAATCGTTTATTTGCTGAAAAACACGGTAAATAAATAAATAAATAAAATAAATAAATATCTGGGACAATTCACACCATTATTTATACCATTCACGGTAAAAGGTTATTACAATTATGTTTATGTTGAAATGAAAAAAGTGTTTCTTTCATCTTATAGTCCTGGGGTATTCATGTGGGGTTTGGCAGGCCTTCAAGGTCGGCTGCCAATGAGTGATTTTTTGCCTTAAATCTGGACATCACGGAAACGTTCCATCAAATTACAAATAATAAGTTGAAGGTCGAATGTGGCAACTAGGCATGACATGAAAATAACTCAATTTGTATTAACTACAAACTCATGGTTCATACGTATTTTGGTAGATTGGTGTAAGCTAAAAAGCAAAAGGTGAATATCTTGTGGAGGTGAGAATTAAAACACATGACCTTGAGTCCGAATGGTATCAAAGCTGAGCTGTTATACTTATAAACTACAAGTGTAGTGTGTGTACACGTCACCCATATGTGTGCGTATGCATTATAGCATATACCATCCAGAAATGATTACTGCAACATTAAAAGAGCGCAAAGACAATTTGGCGGCCCTATTGTAGAAGAGTGAATTATGGCAACTGCAGAAGTGCAGACTGATCCTGTTTAGCAACTAGCAATCGACTTTACGATCTGTTACTTTGGAAAACGAGTTGTTTATTAGCGACTATTGAAAGAAGATTGGTATTGGTAAAGATGGTATATTTATGTTTTATAGCTCTAAGCTACATCAACGTTTCACTTTATTATATTCAATGAATACTCAGCATGCTATCAATGTTTTTCTACGGAGGCGTTTAAATGTAGTTACGTAATAGGATTTAAGTTTTAATTTATTATCAATTACATTTTTTTCAAATAAATTGTGTATCAGTAGGAATTTTTATTTTTAAGGTGCCCAAGGGAATCCGATCATCTTGTGAGGTGTGAATGAAACTCATTCCTTTTAATACTGCTAAGAATATGTGTGGTATACATACAAAGGGAATTAGAGATGGTATCTTTCCAATCACCATCATTCAGTTCCTCCTCCACCTCTTTAGGTAAAATTATTTAAGTTTATAGAATTTGGCACCCAAGGCACGTCTCTGCATGATATGTAATAAGTATTATTAGCATTATGATTTTTAAGATTTTAAGTGGAATTGAATTAGGTTTATCATCTAGATTATGTCACGAAAGGTTTGTATATGAGATTCCACCCTACGAGAAGAAGGGACAGGTACATAAAAGGACCCATATAATGTGTTTCTTAATTTCAGCAACCATGGGAGTACTCCAACATTAAAGGTTTTTTTTACTATTTAATTTTTAGATATTAAAGAAATATTAATTATACTATTAAAGCATTAATATTAATAGAGCTTTCTGCATATAAACGTGAGTGTACTGAAACAGAGATAGCTCATTCTGTTTCACGCATAGGTTATTCGGCAATATGACGTCATATTTACGTAGTGCCTTCCTTTCGTTAAAAGACTTTCATTGAACACCTATTGGAATGAGGACATAATCGTTTTTCTATTTTAAGTAGGTAAGCACGTAAAGAGGTTATTGATTGAAGCTTGTAGATATAATATTCCAATAAGCAACTAATATCACATTGTTTCAAAGAATAAAACTGGTCTCTACTATAATTTCTTCTTTTATCGAAACCCACAAGAACTTCACACACACACACACACACATGAAACAATTAATTCAGGATTCCTTTTCAGCGCAATAAGGTTTGCCTTCAAATACAAAAGAACGAAGGAGCTCAATATGTACCGAATACTAATGTTCATCTGTATTTTCAACAGGATGCAATACACCCAAATAAATCAAACCGTTTAATCTGCAATAAAAATTAAAAAATCTTCAAGCATCACCTCTAGAGGTAGCTTTCTGTTTATTGATACCAGTGGAACCAGGACTGAAGAGGATAATTCGACTTCCGAGCCTGCAAGGATGCGTCCCTGGTATCATATGCTATATTTCTCCTAGTTTTAAGTTTAGGCTAAGTCGGGATCAGGTGGGAAGCAGTGTTTGTATGTTATGCCTCGATCCAGGTGGACTGTAAACCGTTCCGAGCTTCCTACGAGGGCCGCTGGGACGCGATGGTCTCCAAGTGCGCCAAAAGCGTGCTGAAGTTGTTGGAACTCGCCAAAGGCAGGAGAAGGAACTTTATTCTCGATCAGGTGAGAACAAAACTAGTGGTTAAGGTGGAATTTTTACTTTGATAGGTGCCAGTGAACGAAAAAATTCTAGAAGTAGCATTTGGCGTAATATTTTAGAATGTAACTCAATCTAGTGGTTGAGTAGTGATCGAACATTTTGTGAGACCTACTCAAGAACAAGAATACTTGAGTAACATTCTGGCTTATATGTTTTTTTACCGACCATTTCATAGTCTTTTGAATCTTGGACCTCGTCACTGTGATACAAGCATCTCAATAGCAAGTTATAACCATTTAACTCAAATAGGCTATGTACCCCCATCAAACAATATATAATATTATGTAATATCTTGTAACAGTTCGAACGTGGTTTTATTAATCTCCTTCTACGTTTTCTTCATTCACTGGCTTATTATTCAGGAACAATCGAGATCTTATTTTTGTTTAGCAAATATGACCCAATTTATGATTTATTGCACACTGTCCCATTGTTTAATAATGAGCTTCAAACACAATATAGCTTGGTTAACCCACATGTATGTATCTTCGCGTCTGCAAGGTACGTCGTATGCTAGCGCTAAGTTCGCAGTCGGGCCGACTCCCACAGTAGTTGAGAGCCGGTAAGTCTCGTGGGAGCGGCCGGCGACTAGGAATAAAGCCTGCGGGATCTCTATTGAGCTTGTTCTAGGTGCGATCTACGATCGAGAAAGCCTATGTTTAACGAGAATCTTTTTCTTCACATCATAATTCGGCGGCGGTACTAAACGCGGTTTCGATATCGCTTATAAAATCAGACGAACGTATACCCGTCGGCGCAACGGCGAAAGCTGAAGGAGCTCGATGGATACCGGCGAGTGGCCGTGGTCATAATCACCGACGAGGAGACCTACAAAGAGCGCCAGAAGAAACGCGAGGAAACTGACGGAAAGGAAGTGCCTGATGGAGCCATCGTGGACATGAAAGGTGTGTAGGATACTCTACCAGCCCACAGGAGCCCCGCGAACGCCAGAATCTACGTCTAGCGGGGCGTCGCTACCACGCGAGCAAATAAACGAAACGGAGATAAAGGTTCAAAAGTGCGCTGTGACAGGTTGCTAATGCGTGTTTGCGACAGCCCTAGTTTAGGGTTGAACAACTTCCGGCAGCGCCGAACCGCTCTCTTCTATCCTTTTTATCATTCTGAAACGTCGTTCACTAGAGCGAGAAAGAGAACGGGAATGTGCAACACATCTCTTTTCTTGCTATGGTTAATGATGATTCTGAGAGATGATAGAAAACGGTAGATACGTAGGAAAGTGCGATTTGGCGCTGCCAGAAGTAACTGAATTCACGCGCGCACGTGTATTAGTATCACCAGTCACGGCGCGGATTTTGAAGCTCTGCCTCTATTCCGTTTATTTTCTCATGTGGCTAAACCCAACATTGATAGGTCTTCCTAAAAGAGATTTTTTATCAATGTTCCTATAAAATCGTAAAGCGACGCGCCGCTCAGACTAGGTAGCCCGTTTAGGCGTTTCCTAACTAAAGCCCACCTTGCAGCTAACTTCGCGCTGCCGGAGAAGTGTTCGTGGCTAGACGAGGTGCTGTACCCGGAACTCGACGCGGAACAGGCCAAAGCGGTCGTGGAAGCCATGCACAAGGAAGCAAGGGCCGCGGGAGTTCACCGCGAAAGGGAAAAGAGGGACAGGTAACTATAGACTTTGCTGTAAGAACGACTTATAAAAAAACAAAATGTCAGATAAGCAGCCCAACTCGGATCGTCGATTGTGTGGTGGAGTTCAAATCTGGCCAAGAACAGTCTTTGTGTTCATTGTTAAAACTGACTAACTTTCCGGTGATAGAAAACATCGATATAAAACCAAATCAACCCGGATAACGGCGGAAGGCTTACCACCTACCACGTTGGGTTCTAATACCATTGCTTAAAAGTGCGCTTCTGAGTTTTTCGTTCACTATGACGGCAACAGTCACTTGCCTCTGACTACCCCGTTTGGGATAAAGTTGTGATGGTATATTATGTTCGGTTACAATGTCAGGCATGACAAGGCGAACTGAGGCACTACAGACGTAATGTCCCCGGTTCTATACCCGGCCGGGTTAGTTCAGATAACTAACTTTTCTCAATTTGTTGGTGTCTGGGTGTGCTGGGCACTCCTGGCTTAAATCCTTGTCTGGTACCTCGTACGTTAAGCAAGGATAACTATCCTTATATTGAAACCATGTCAATTGGTATCTGGTGCATATTTGCAATATTGCATAATGACAGCGATCCTACCTTTGGCGCCGGAGGTCGTGGGTTCGATCCCCACCCATGACAAACATTTGTGTGACGAATATTTTTGTTTGGTCGTGTGACGGAGTGTAATTATCTATTCAGAAATATTTAAGTATGTTTATCAGTCTCTGACATCCTAGTATGTTTATCGGCTCTGCTTAGTTAGGAATGATCTCTGTGTAACTTGCTTCAATTTTTTTTTTATAATACCTGCACAAAAAGGATTGTAAGGATAGTAATAAAAGTGGTATAAAATGGTGGTCATTGCATAAGTTGAGGATCTAGAAGATAAAGCTTGATGTGATTAATAATGTGTACTTAAAAAGTTGTTTTACTTTTTGACGACACGATGTGCAGTGCGCCGTAGTGCGGTTTTTGCCTCGACTTGCGTTGGTGACCCGGGTGGGCTCGATTCCCGGTCGGGTCAAGTCAAGAAAAAAAACTTTGGCCAATAGCTCGAGTCTGGGTGAGCGAGCTGGGATGGTAAATAATTATTTAGGGAACATGACAATATTAGTGTGTTGTCGTAAGCATAGTTATTCAGATTTATAATATCTGCACAACAAGGTATGGATTGTAATAAGAGTGGTAGAAAAAGTTTTTTGTCATGGCAAGGACTTCAAAAGTGGTTTTCCTTTTAAAACAATGATCGGTACTATTGGTACTTCTTCTCGTGTCAACGGCAAAAATGTGATGAGAATGGAAACAAATGCATCTATATTGAAATAAGCGTGGCGTAGTATTGATTTAAAAAGTGGCGCTGTTGTTAAAGTATTGGAAATAAATAAAGTAGTAATATGATTTTACGCTCGGAACCTATGGAACTTAAAATTATGTATAATCCAATGCCAATACTAATTATTATAATCCAATGATTCCAAACTTGGATTGAAGTCTGCTTGAGTTTGAATGAGAATTTCTTACGATGTTCCGGTTGGTGAGTTAAACAGCAAGAGGGAATTAGGGAGCTGCCTATACAATTTTTTTACAATTTTACCAACGAGTGAGCGATAATTCGGTGTGTTTATAGGCTACGGTAACCGTTTTTCATCAGGCGACCTTCTCAAATCCCTGCCGATTTATTAGACAATCTCTAATTTGTTTCTAAGCGACCAATTTGTTTTACTAGGAGTCCTCTGTCTGGGCGCGACCAGCCCACCAACAAGCGCTCCCGCGATGACCGGCGGCACCGAGACGACAGGAGACAAGGACGGGACTTCCCCAGGGATAGAGGTTAGCAAGCTTGTCTGTTTTATTACTCACTAGCTTTCCGCCCGCGGCTTCGCCCGCGTTATTGTTATGTATCATGGCCAAATTACATAAAATCTTTATAAATTGTGGTTTGTGTTATTCTGATGTATAAGCTGTATTACTGTAAAGTTTCTTCTAAATCCGTTCTGTAGTTTTTGCGCGAAAGAGTAACACACATACATACATCCTTACAAACTAGAACCTTAGAACTACAAAATTAGTAAGATTAGTAAGATTTACTAGCGATAAGTTTAGATTCATCTCAATTAAATATGCAATTATTAATAAAATAAACTAAAGTGTCAGTAATAGAGGCACCCAGTTCTTTCTGATTTGCAATTTAGATACTCACAATTAAATTAAAATAATTTATTTCGGACCATAAAGGTGGTCCCTCACCTGGAGCATATTCCTGTAATGTAACTTTTCAGATCCGATTTTGAGCATTACATTACAATTCTATATAACACATTGTAACAACAAATCGCGCACTGTAATTCGCGGCTCCCCTCCCTCACTGATGCAATGCTCGAATTTGCAACATTACAGTTTGCGCACTGTAATGCGCGTTTCCCATCCCTCACCGATGTAATGCTGACGTCTTTTGTTTTTAGTTCAATTTGAAAATTTACTTTGCCTAAGTCTTTTTTGTCTCTTTCCATCCGACGTGGGTGAAAATCACTTTACGAAAAGCGATTTGGAACGCGCGCTGGATATGTCGTTTGCAGCGCTGACGTAGGAGCGAAATCGTCATCATCGGCCATTTATCAATTTGGGACGTCTTTTAGTAAATTTAATTTATTTAACTTTTATTTCAAGGTCACCATACAAATCAGTTGAACAGAATCAGATTATCTGATGAACACCTTATAAATAAGTCACGTAATATACTCACATAGTTTCTATATCACCTACTGAGGATGTCATATCGTTTTTGTAAGTTATTTGATAATCACCCGGTATTTCTAAAACGGACCTTAGCCTTTTTTGTAAAATAGCCATTCGATTGCAATCCAAGCACCGACATACCGCGTTTTCAAGCGTTAAATCAGAGAGGCAGCTGGTTTCACTTGTCACATTCGTTCACAGAAGACCGCTGGGGTGGCGGAGGCGGAGGCGGCGGCGGCGGCGGGCGCTGGGGCGGGCCGGGGGGGCGCGGGGGCGGCGGCAGCCGCTGGGGCGGGCGGGACCGCTCGGGCGGGCCGCCCAACGCGCCGCCCGGACGCTTTGATAGAGGGAACGGCGGTGGCGGCTGGGGCGGACCTGGACGGTGAGATTTGATGCTGAAACTGTTCAATATTTTATGGTTAATGATTCTAGAGAACCCAGGTTGAGATGGTGCCTAGCAACTTGTAACCTTCTGTTTTCCAGGGACTGCCTTTCTATTTAAATCAATACCTTGGAAAATCTGTTCTTCCAATGTTAGTCCTGCATGGTTACTTGCAAACTTACTCATAGCAGGATTTCGAATCAGTAAGCTAACCCTCTTGGGTTAGCTTACTGATTCGAAGAAGAAGTAATAGTTAACAATTTAGAATAAAATCCTCGTTGAAAATGGACGCTCTGTACTCTTATGACATCAAAGAAGTCACGCCACACACCATCGTGCGATGCATTCATCATCCATCCATCGATTAATGCCCTGGATTTTATACGAAAGTTAATCAGTCTTTCTCACTAAAATATTGCGGAAATACCTATTTACTTACGTTATCAAAACTATCATGTATTTTAGAGTTACCTTAACACATTCACTGTCACACCACGCAGATTTGTGTTTCAACTATCGATTTCTTATTGCCTTTTTATTCGACAGTGAATGGGTTAGTTCGATAGTGATGACAATAATTGTTCGGCATGGGTAATTGATATAACATTGTCTTTATAAAAACTGATCATGGCTTATCTCATAATCCTTAGCAACGACTTCAACCGCGAGCGCGACGACTTCCGCGGCGGTCGCGGCGGCGGGCGCGGCGGGCCCCGCGGCGGCGGACGCGGCGGCGAGCGCGGCGGCAGCGGCGGGCCGCCCGACCGCTTCCGCGGGCCCGATCGCGGCCAGCGCCCGCCTCAGGATAAGAGGCCTAATGCGCCTGGTAAGTACACTTTCATCAAAGAATTCTTTTAGTCTTAGTGAGGGATTTTTCATTTGGTAAATACCTTTCCATCCTCAAAAAAAAATACAAGTTTACGAGGAAACCTTAGAGAATTTTTTTTACAAGGAGAATCTTCATGAACATCACACTGCCGGTTGACGGTGTGATAGTGCCGGGCTCCTACCGGCTCAACTCCTTGGAGTTTACTACGCCTCGCCTGTATTGAAGGTCGTGGGAGAGCTCGGAGCGCATCCATCCATTCGACCTATTGTTGACGTTTCTTGCGCTGTTCCAAAACTCATGGACTCCTCATCTGCATTGTAGAAGCCTTTAGTGAAAGCTGTGGACGCCCCTCAGTCCACATGCCCGCTGGCCCCTCCTACAGCGGATGAAGCTGGCGAAAGCTTCTCTTTTGCAATCATAATGTGCTCACAAAAATCAGATACTGCTTTCCAGGCTCTCTTACTACAGGTCATCCGATGATGGACCGCCTGCACCGAGAGATCACTGCCAATGGCTGCGGTGAGAGCACTGCATCTAAAATGCCCATGTAGGACATTGCTCAAGCGTGTGCAATGCAGTGTCTTCTTCGGCAACGCAATGGTGGCAGATTGGAAGATCTTCCCGACCAATTCTCCACTTATATTTTCCGAAACAACTGCGGTTCGACAGGATTTGCACCACCCTGTAAGACAGCGATCCATGTCTTTTTACGATCCAATCTATTAAAATTTTACGGATCTCCGCAATGCCCAAGCGACCAGCCGATGGCTGCTCAAGCTGATCTTTCCTACACTTCATTACCTCTTCGGGCAGTGGACGAAAACCTTGGTTTCGGGCTTCGCACCTGCGCTCGTAGGCTGACGATGAGGCTTCTGCCTCAAGTTCCCAGGGGGTCTCCCTGGGAACCTACCTCCCTACCTGCTAACACGCAAGCTGCCTCAAATGAGATGGTCCGGAAAGCTTAGAGAACTGCCATTTTAAAACAAAGGTGCACAAAAACAGTTTTACAAAATAACTTGATAGTGGTTAGTTTTCTAAATCGTTCAAATAAAAGTTGTGAGGGGCACAATTTTTGCATCTTTTTTTGTAAGTCTAATAGTAACAAAATTATTATAAGGTAATTTTCATGTATTTTAACTAATTTGTGTAAATAATACTATTAATATAATCGCCGTCTTGAAAAGGGGTGCTCTGACTGGGCCATAAATATAGCTATTACGAAGAATCGAGATATTCTTGGAGTTCCTACCATAAGAACTTGAAATTGAGCTCTCTTATAAGACGATCTACAGGCAATTCTAGACATCACAAAGAGTGTCCGTACTAACTTTTTAAATAAATAAATAAATATCCCTGGACATTATTCCACACAGCGCCATCTAGCCCCAAAGTAAGCTAATTAAAGCTTGTGTTATGGGATACTAGACAACGGATAAACATACTTAAATACATTTTCTTTTGTAAATACATACTTATTATACATAGGAGACACCCAGACCAGTACAAACAGACATGTTCATGCACACAAATGTTTGTACTGTGCGGGGATCGAACCCGCGACCTCTGGTGTAGTAGCCAACTTCTTAACCATTACACCAAGTCGGTCGTCTTTTTGCTTGACCTAGAGCTAAAACTTACGTGCAATATCAAAAAAAAGCATTTGTTATTTTAAAAAATATTCATTTCTGTAAAGTCAAAGTCAAAATATTTATTTAGTAGTTCCACAGTGTTAGTTACAATTAAACTTACTACTATGTTAGTACTTAATAAGACGCAGCAACGCCCTAAACACGTTATTAAACTGGACTCTCAGAGCGTTGTAAGCCTTTTGCGAGTGATTTTAGCGGGATAATATTGCAGTAATACTTGGTATTCTGCTGTGCTGTCGCGCTACACCATAAATGCTAAGAATATGGCCGAAGGGGTTTCCTATTGCTTCGAACAAGTTCGTAACCAACACCTGTTGCACGCAGGCGGCGGCAACCAGGGCTCGTGGCAGCGCGGAGGCGCCGCGCCCGGCCCGCGCGCGCGCCCGCCCGGCCCGCTGCAGCGCGCCGGCCCGGGGGGACTCAACCAGAAGGTCAGTACATACACAACAGCGCCCGCCCGGCCCGCTGCAGCGCGCCGGCCCGGGGGGACTCAACCAGAAGGTCAGTACATACACAACAGCGCCCGCCCGGCCCGCTGCAGCGCGCCGGCCCGGGGGGACTCAACCAGAAGGTCAGTACATACACAACAGCGCCCGCCCGGCCCGCTGCAGCGCGCCGGCCCGGGGGGACTCAACCAGAAGGTCAGTACATACACAACAGCGCCCGCCCGGCCCGCTGCAGCGCGCCGGCCCGGGGGGACTCAACCAGAAGGTCAGTACATACACAACAGCGCCCGCCCGGCCCGCTGCAGCGCGCCGGCCCGGGGGGACTCAACCAGAAGGTCAGTACATACACAACAGCGCCCGCCCGGCCCGCTGCAGCGCGCCGGCCCGGGGGGACTCAACCAGAAGGTCAGTACATACACAACAGCGCCCGCCCGGCCCGCTGCAGCGCGCCGGCCCGGGGGGACTCAACCAGAAGGTCAGTACATACACAACAGCGCCCGCCCGGCCCGCTGCAGCGCGCCGGCCCGGGGGGACTCAACCAGAAGGTCAGTACATACACAACAGCGCCCGCCCGGCCCGCTGCAGCGCGCCGGCCCGGGGGGACTCAACCAGAAGGTCAGTACATACACAACAGCGCCCGCCCGGCCCGCTGCAGCGCGCCGGCCCGGGGGGACTCAACCAGAAGGTCAGTACATACACAACAGCGCCCGCCCGGCCCGCTGCAGCGCGCCGGCCCGGGGGGACTCAACCAGAAGGTCAGTACATACACAACAGCGCCCGCCCGGCCCGCTGCAGCGCGCCGGCCCGGGGGGACTCAACCAGAAGGTCAGTACATACACAACAGCGCCCGCCCGGCCCGCTGCAGCGCGCCGGCCCGGGGGGACTCAACCAGAAGGTCAGTACATACACAACAGCGCCCGCCCGGCCCGCTGCAGCGCGCCGGCCCGGGGGGACTCAACCAGAAGGTCAGTACATACACAACAGCGCCCGCCCGGCCCGCTGCAGCGCGCCGGCCCGGGGGGACTCAACCAGAAGGTCAGTACATACACAACAGCGCCCGCCCGGCCCGCTGCAGCGCGCCGGCCCGGGGGGACTCAACCAGAAGGTCAGTACATACACAACAGCGCCCGCCCGGCCCGCTGCAGCGCGCCGGCCCGGGGGGACTCAACCAGAAGGTCAGTACATACACAACAGCGCCCGCCCGGCCCGCTGCAGCGCGCCGGCCCGGGGGGACTCAACCAGAAGGTCAGTACATACACAACAGCGCCCGCCCGGCCCGCTGCAGCGCGCCGGCCCGGGGGGACTCAACCAGAAGGTCAGTACATAGACAACGTGTTCAATAAAAAGCGCTAAACCTCAAGACACCCCAACTTATTTTTATTATAAAAGAATTATGTAAAATATCAAAATTTAATTTTCGCGGATTATTTACGAACATATTAGCTTTTTTGTTTTCTTGTCTTTGTTGCAAAATTAAAAGTCTACGGTAGTTACGCGCGATCTAGTGCGACGTTGCAGCTTCGCATGATAGAGTTATGTAATGATTAAACACGGCGTAATTAAAATATTTTTTTACTTAAATTTTTTCCCTTTTTTTTATTAGTAGAACAGATTCTACTCTCGATTCTAAACAAACTAATTTCAGGTTTTGCGCTTTTTCATTAACACGTTGTATATATAGATAGTTAGGTTACACTATGGCAGGCCTGGTCCACTCCATATAGTTGCGCAAGACAATTACCTACCGACCACCGGGCAGCTAGCTTCCTATTTGACAGTTTATTGTCAACAGCCACGTGGAGCGTTCCTACAGTAGTGCGCGTCGTGAATCCTCGGCCGCAGCGGACGCAGACAAGAACAAATTATTCCGATTATTGCTAAAGAAATGATTAAAACTTTAAATCATACCTATGGTATAGTCTGTTTCATCTTACATGTCTTATTTCTATAAAAACATGGCGTATTGACAACCAAAGCCAATTTGTAGTGTTAGGAAATCATCGAATGAATCATACCGAGTCATTATAAGATGAAGAATAAGAATATTTATTTCGCAAGATTGTGGTACATTACATTAGCCTACCATATTCTTATGGGTTTGCCCGATGGGTGTCAGATGGACAGAACTGTGCGTGTGTGGCGAAACGAGGACTTCGCCTTTTAACTTTACGTGTACGAAGGCTATTAACTTTGAAGTTGATTCAATTCAGTAGATCTCCCGAAATTGGCCTTAGTTTACTGAAATACTAATTTTGAACGACAATCTACCGATTTTTACCAAGTCTTCCTAAAGGCTCTCCAATCCTAATCCATATATCAGATTTTTCTGATCGTCACGAGTTATATATTTCCAAAAAGCATAATATAGTGTAGGTCGCCTAAACTTGTTTGGCGTACATACATATTAAAACGGATAAAATGAAAAAGCAGAATAAATATAATGCACGGGGTCCGAAGCACAAAGACAACATTGATAAGGCATAAAATAGGAACTAGCATGTTTTTGCGCGCTTCGCCGGCCGCTGCCGCTTTGAGTAGGTATTCCTTTCAAATCAATCACTTGTATTGTCGTTCACGATCACGACGATGGGTATCGATACGATATCCCATGTGGCTTCGGATGTGACATTTTTTTAGTAGGATATTTTTTTTTCCTTTAGTTTAGCTAAAATTATTATATAAATAGAACCTAATCTCGATACCTAGTAATAACACCCTCATGGATATATTTTGTTACATATTGTTTAAAAGCTTTAAATAACAAAATAATTCAAACTTAGATTTATATTCTTTTATACTTGATAGTAGGAACCGTATATCGAGCAATGTATTTGTACCACTTTCAATATAAATAAATGAGTCTGATTCATGCAACGTTCCTATCACTACGGTCCAAAGACAACCTGTTTATTTATGAGGAAAAAGTTGTCAAATTGCTGTCAAGCAGATTTCATAATTATTTCAATATTTAGTTTTTGAATGTACCACAACTATTCGCGCAAAAGTGACTAAACCGAGAAAGTTTTGAAAATGCTTTTGTTGGAACGCTGATAGCATGGCAATATGAGCTCCAAAAATTATAAAACTGAGTTTGGTTTAAAACTGGTTTATAATTTATAGTTATAATCTGTTTCTTCCGTTCGTAAACTAAACTAATATTAGGATGCAAATGTATAGTCATATGAGGTTAACAAAATATGTTTTATTAAAACAGGACGGACCAAATCAAAATCAAGGGAACCAACAACAAAACCAGCAAGGCTGGAACCAGTGGGCCGGCGGATGGGGCGGCTGGGGCAACTGGAACCAGCAGCAGCAAGGTAAACATCGATAAATAAGTATCTTGTATGTAGGTCATTGCAAAATGAGTCTTATGTTATTTGAAGTTATATCGTGTCTACCAGTATAATCTTATTCTCAACTACAGTTATACACTTTTTTTTTTTTAAAAACGCTAATGTTCTTAACATTATTAATTTATTTATTTGCTATTATAGCAGATTTATGTTTTTAACAACTTCTCCGAAAGAGAGCACTATGTCTTTTAAGTCAAATAAAAAAATGTGTTTTTGTATAAAACATATTGAGAACCATTTATTGAAACAGAGATAAATTTGTGAATTTTAAATGATGTGAGTTGCTACTCATACTGAAAAAAAAATGATTTTTGTTTAATTTATACAATTATGTTTCCGCCCGCGCTTTCGCCCGCGTGGACTAATTTTTCTAATCTTTTTTTTTTTAATCTAGTGGTTAAGGCCACGACGCACATACATTAGCATACACATTTTCAGTAAATTAAAATATGTCATTTCGTTTATGTCCGATATATGAATAGAAACATTTTACCAAAGCACTATTTGTAAGTTGCAGCCGGCTGGGGCAACTGGAATAACTGGAACAACTGGAACCAGAACGCGGCCGGCGCCGCCGCGGGCGCCAGCAAGCCCGCGCAGCCCGCGCCCGCGCCGCAGTGGGGCGCCTACACGCCGCAGCAGTGGTACCAGTGGCAGCAGTGGCAGCAGCAGCAGCAGCAGGGCTGGCCGGGGGTGCGTGGCCAACCGGGCTCCAAACCATCTAGGAACCCATTAAAGAGGAAAACTCCATCCAAGTCCTGCTAAAAATAAAAATAGAAAATCAAAGAAGATTTTTGGACAAAAAAAATATAACTTCTTGTTGTATGTTTTTCAAAAATTTGCCTATTTTGTCAACTATTCATGCCTTCCATTAATTTAAAAAATTGCACTGAAACTACTAATGGCTGGGCGTTTTTTAAAAACCGAAAATGTTGTATGGATAATTAAAACTTCTTAAACACGTAGGTAGATGCCGGCAATATAACTTTAGTTGATTTAATTATTTATTGTTACAGCAATATCAACAGCAACAACAGCAACAAGGACAACAAACTGGAAATGCAGCGGCTGAACAGGCGTGGGCTCAATACTATCAGGTGATTACAACTTCCTGTGTTAAGAGGCTTTCACAAAAATAATAGACATAAATAAATACTTGATAAATCAATTGGTCAAGAAATCAGGCGAACGAACCTGTATCTTCCGCAATCCGGGCGACTGCTCCAACCATAGAGCAATCAACACTAGAAGTGACCGGTTAAATCATTATCGTGGAGAAATCCTCATGGATACCTCGCCGTCCGGGGGAGTAACTAGTTTATGTCGAACTTTTACTGACTAAAACCCCACGGTACTCGACTTCAACAATTCAGCGTCAAAGCGAGGTCCCTAATAGTAGGTTAGTAGCCAAGGGCTGTAAGGCATCAATTGCAGCCCTGGGAGGCAGGCAATTTAGGCGCACGAGCGCAGCCAGGGCGCCTATAGTTCGAGGGTGCAATTGATGCTTACACCCGAGCTAACTACTCTGCTTTACATCTCGATTGTGAGGTAAGTAGAAAAAAACCGGCATTACAAGAATAAAACATGAAATGAGAACAATTTTCAAATTTTAGGGACAGGTGTGTTTTGGGTATGTTAATAATAGTTTGAGAATGTGATATTTGTTGGTCATGGACAAAATCTGACAGGATGAAGCTTTCTTCAGTAGAAGTTGATGATGCAGCAAAGATGTTTCATTTTTTGAAAGCTGAATAGTTTCCGTTATTTGGTTGGTAATTTTACTTTTATTTTGTATGGAATCTTCAATGTAACCTTCAGCTACCTTGCTGGATTCCCACTCACCGTGCCTTTTTATAGTGGTTAAGTTAGCCCCAGCATCGGCTAAAAGTGCAGCCGATGTTCTCCGGAAGCAATGTCCTGTGTACAATTCCGGGTTTGCTAACTTTAAATAACTTGCGATTTGCTTCGGCATACTTCTGATGGTATTCTTTCCAATAACTTGTTTGTAGCACTTGCCTTGGTGGTACTTAAAAAAAAAATTGGTTGGTGTTTACATTTTCAGGACGAAGATGTCTGTATTTTTGTACGAATTCAGAGAATTCTTGAGGAACTACAAATGTTCGGTCAATTTTAGTTTTTGTGTTCGGTAGTTTAATTAATAACAACTGACCCTGTTGTTCTATGTTCTCTATTGTATTTGTCAATTCAATACCTCGGCATGCGCCAGTTATACCGAAGATAAGAACCACCTAAAACAAGCGAAATATAAAAATAAGTATGTTTCATTGGATTGTAAGAATTTAAAAGATAAATGATGAAGTATTACTATTATGTGATTTGTTATTTTACGTACCTTAACAGCTAAATATATGTCATCAGGGGCTTCATTAATGAATGTTTTTACGTCTTGCGCTGTAAAAACCTTTAATATTTTGCTTTTGTGCCCAGCTGATTGTCTTTTTAGAATAGATGATAATTTTGAAAAGTTCTTGATATTGATGTCGTGTTTAGTACTCATAGTTGCTTTTAACATTGAATAAATGCACCACAAACCAGATGGCTGCAGCTTTTTTGATAGCTATAAAGACTACTCGTTTTTCTTTTCGCCACTTCATGAACTCGTCGTAAGTTTTCAAATATCTCTCTTTAGAACTTTCAGGCAAAATATTGTTAATTGCTGCTTCAGTCAGCTCCCATTTTCATTGAATCGGGAGTGCAGCTTATATCTTCATCACTTGCAGAACTATGTTTTTTTCCTAATTAGCGCGTAATTATAAAAAAATCCCAAAAACAAACAATATTTAAAGTAAAAGTTTTCTATTCCCGCCTTTTATCATCTTTTTCTTTTAATTTTTTTTTCAAGAACGAAATTGAGCTTCGCCGTTAGATATTTAAAATTGATGACTATTATACTCATACAAAGACAAGGCTGAATAGCGAAGCGACCTCTTTTGTCATTGGGCTGAATGCATGATGTCTATTGCCAGTATGATGGTTAGATGTACGCGAACTTTTTGAAAGAGTGAAGAGTTTTTTTTAAATTTCTTACCGCCCTAGGGCTTTTCTAGCTTCATTATTACCCTAGAGCGCTATATGGTCACCTACAAGCTCCATTTGGGGGTAATAAGGACCTACTTACCGAATTTGAGGGATTTAAAAAGTTTAACAACGCCCCACCGCCAGTGCTTCCCCTTATTGGGGCCCCTTCAGCCGACCCCTCAAGGAAGGGGAGGGGCCACGGAAGTACCTAGAGCACACAGATACTTCCGCCGTCGCGGTGAAAGCCGTGCATTGCGGGCAAAAGCACCCCTGTACTAAAGCCCGCTGGCTCCCACTGTACGCGGACCCTACTAGGTCCGCAACCACGATCCACCTAAAAGGAGGATCCGCTGCCGCATCGCTGAGCCGCAGTGCACAGGGGGCCAGCCGTGGATCCCTGCCCCCCTCCAAGCGGTTGTGCACCGCGGCCCCCATCTCGGGCCCGTGGCAGTGGTGGGCACCATACCACCACCACGCCCGGCGGCAGGCAATGGGTGGGTGGGAAGTCCACCGCACTGCCATGCCTGAGCCCTCTTTGCTTCCCGGCGGTTCCACCTGCCACCAGTACTAAGCGCCCCCGCCACGACAAGGCGAAGGCTCGTGGGGGGTGTAGTTTTCGACCTACCTGAACCTGTCTTAGAAAGAAGCATCTCTGAAAACAGTATATTCATCAGTATTTTCACTTGACAGAGTTACGGCAGCGCGAGCGCCGGCAGCGCGCCCGCCGCAGACAAGAAGTGAGCGCAGCGGCGCCGGCGCGAGCTGCTGAGGCCGCGAGAGTAGGGACACTCTAAAATATCGGGTGATTATTTGTACTCTATGGAACATTATGTGCTATGGTAAGAGTGATGAAAAATAATAAATATTTTCTTAAAAATAATAATATTTTGTGATTAAAAATAATAAATATTGTCTTTCTTTCATTGATGTTGAAAATATCTAAGTGAAGTTCAATCAACTTTCATTTGACGGTTCTAAAACGAAACCATTGACAAAAACATTTAATTCAAATATTCTAACTTTACTTTAACAGAGATTCTCCAGCACCTACTGATTATGTCATATAATTTTACTTTCAGTTTAAATAATCACCCAGTATACTTGTGCATATTAATGTTTGTTGACAGAATGGACCACTATGTACATACTTTTAACTATATCAACGTGTAAGCCTGATGAATGCAAATCAAAACTTTAGATACTATTATGTTGAAGTGACAGAAATTCTCTAAGTATTTTAATTTTAAATATAATACTATCTCCCTAATTCACAAAAATGAAATCGGTACTTTAACAATTCTGATAACATGAGCTAATGCACTGATTTGTCACTTTCTCGCTAGCACTTAGAATGGAAGAGACAAACAAACGTTTTTATTTTTGAGTTTATGGGGGTAGTGTTTAAAGTGTCATTAGGCAGTTCTGGATCAATATTAGGCCAATTTGCATTTATTTATATCATTAAAAAAGTTAGGCCATTCTTGCGCTCGCAGCCTCAATAGGATGTTGATTTAGGGACATTCAAATATTATAAGCACTCGTAAGATGCAATGTGATTGTGTTTATTTTTAAAATCAATTTTATTTTTAAGTTGACAGTGCTGAAACTGTCGGTAGGCTTCTATTTGCGAATAGCGAGCAACTGTGCGTTGAAAATTTGTAAAATAGGAGAAACAACATGTTTTTAGGTATAGTTTATTGGTAAATAGGAATTGAATATAATGTATTTTTGCAGTGATTTTCACAATGAAAACTTTCTTTTAAATCTGCGATTTGCAGCTCCTAGTATTATTATACAATCTTGACATTCATGTAGCTTCAAAGTGATGTTGCATTTGTTAACATTATAATGTTTTATTCTACTGCTATCTGTACCTGGTTGTTAACTTCAATAATTCACTTAGAACTAATAAAAGTTCCAAGAGCTAAAGTTTATCTACGTGACTAAAGCAATATCGTCATTAGTGGTAAGGTTATGGTTTTGCACCACAATTGTACAACCTTGTGACGTTTCTACAAAATCCTTGTCTAATTTTACGGTTTTTCGCAATCGCAATAATGTGAACCGGGCATTATACATTCTCCAATGTCATTGGTAGAACTCACTCTCATAATAAATTGACTATGTGTACATACATTAATAATTCTCATTCTACAAAAGTGATAATTATTAATGGCTTTAGTTATTTTTTTATAACTACCACCTTGCAATTGTTTTTGATTGTTACCTAGTTCTTTTGTTTGTTTTTTTTTGCACACGTTATATATCTGTGAATGATGAGAATTGTTCTCTTCAAGTAACAAGATCAGGAGTTTTCGTGTGTGAAGTGGACGTGAGCCCGAATGTGAGTGAGCCCCGGCTCCCGTGTACAAACTTTCTAGGTTAAGTGGGTTTTAGTTATGTCTGAAAATGATTTAGTTTTAATAAATTGTATTCTTTAAGGAGACTAAATAGGACTTTTATTTTATTTATTACACACCTATACGCCTCTGCAGCCGTTTCGATTGTTTAACCCGATACATGGTTTAAATCTCAGGTTGAGCAGTTATCGAATTGTCAGGAAATAGGCTCAGCTTGAGATTGATCACCAGCGCTCATTTGGCAAGCGTTGAATGTCTACTGATTTATTTAATTTAAAGCGATGACTTGATATCAATAATAAAAGTCAGCCTTATGTAAGAATTTATAGGATCTTCCTATCTTCTGACAAAGCATTCACGAAAAATTATTCATCATTTTCTGCACTAACTCATTCAATGCCACCGACACGCCTGGCGTGTTTAGGCTAAGCTAAGTCTCTTTGCCAAGATCACGCCTGGCGTGTTTTCAATGTTTTGGTACTTTTTCTCAAACTAGGCCATATTTTCTGTTAAAAAAAATTATACATCATTTTTATGGTACAGGCTATGGCATATTGAAGCGGCCACCTAAAAAAACTAGTTGTGGTGCCGAGAACACGCTCGGCGTGTTCACTTACTAAAGCTGCCCTTAGGTTCCCAAACATTTAATTTGTTTTAAAACGTCTGCTCTTCTTGACCCATTGACCGCCAAAGACGCTTTTAAAGCGTATTCAGAATAACTTCATGTAAATTACAGCACAACGTAATCTCAGAACATTTAAGGCCTGCGCAGCATGGACCGGAAAACCCTTTTTTTGGATTAAGCCTATTTTTAGGTAAACCCTATAGTCTTACCGAAATGAAAGAGTAACCCTATTGATAGGGCCAGTCTTAGAATAATGACGCATTTATGGATAGTTCCATACAAAAAGACGCGCCAAACTTGAAGCCACAACCGAACGTCAAAAATGTGTCATGGCAGAAGTAACCAAATAATGTTTAATGTTCCAAGTCGAAAGCATATCACTACACTTACTCTATTGTATTGTATCATATCAAGTGACGTTCAGTTTCAGAGTTATTTGTCATGTTGGCATTCAAACCTCAGTGTGCAAAACATATTTTTTTATTATTATAGTAGACTAGGCAGTCATTTGACCGCAATCGCACCTGGAGGTAAGTATTATGTAGTCTGCCCAAATTGTTAAACAGTGTTAAGGAACACTTTTAACAATTTAGGATTAACTTATAAATCCCAACAAACCAGGGGCCTGAGGCATGGTGTGTTGCGAACTTAGGCTGACTTACGGCAATTTAGCTATCTTCGTCGCACTCGAGGTCTCTCGCTCTCGCGTCTTCACGGCTTCCCGCGTCTATGGGCGCCTGGTAATTGTCTTGTACTTTCGAAAAATATTTTCTGATTTTATTTATTTAAAATGGAATAATCACAGCAAAAAACACGTCTGTAGGTACTGGGCAGAATCCACGAGGAAGGGGATTAATTACACGTCATTCATTATTAATGTAGGCATACATAACAACATGTGTATCTGGATTGAGGGCCCGTATAACTTATCCCCGCTTCGCACTGAGTGAAGATAGGACTTACAATAAAACAAAAGGCTGAAAATTTTTACACAGTTTATTCATTCAAAAAATTATACTGCCAATATTTTCTTTTGCTTTTGACAATATTGTGAAAAACTTTAAATATCCATCACCATTCAGCGAGCGGAACATTTTCTACCCCACACGATGTTACCGACTCGCCGAATAGAATACCTACACATTACCACAGTTGTATATAACAATGTTCATATTATTTATATCTAGATTAGTTCGTTATAACGTCCTCCGAGGGTTACATTATAATAAAAATAGAGATTTGTAGATTCATGTACCGTACGCAAGGCTAACATCAAATCCAAAAACTTCAACTCTGCTACAAAATACTTACAAATTTTACTAAAATTATTTGAAGTGCATGAAAACATAAAAGTTAAATGTTCACAAATTGCTAATATTGTTAAATTGTTAAATTATATGCAAAAACAGTACAGTCAATGTCGTTAAGATCAACGATATTTATTCATACATCCAAAAACTGCAACAATTAAACTTAAATTTATTCATAGCATTGACTGTACATGATTTTTATAGTTAAATTAAAGTAACGTATCTAACTCACGCACACACGAAACCTGTATTGTTAAATAAATGCACTACATAAAAGCCGATAAATACCTTCATAGACTAGGATCCGACCACAAATACGCGCATCGCATGTCCTTTGGTCCAAATTAAAGCTAAGTACAACATCTGGCTGACTTAATAAATAATAAATATCCCTGGACATTATTCCACACTGCGCCATCTAGCCCCAAAGTAAGCTAATTAAAGCTTGTGTTATGGGATACTAGACAACGGATAAACATACTTAAATACATTTTCTTTTGTAAATACATACTTATTATACATAGGAGACACCCAGACCAGTACAAACAGACATGTTCATGCACACAAATGTTTGTACTGTGCGGGGATCGAACCCGCGACCTCTGGTGTAGTAGCCAACTTCTTAACCATTACACCAAGTCGGTCGTCAAGAATAGTTAGATTGGAGTACAATGCAAAATAGAATTTTCATTTTCAAATTGCATGCAATGAATAGGGAGCAGTGAGGGCCTGTGCCTGCCCTTAGAAAACTTTCAACAAATTCAAGTGTGAAAATTCACCTATGACTTTTTGAATATATATCATTTTCAATCAAATAATATCTACTTCCTCGTCTGGGTACGTAACTTATACGTATCTAGTATTTAACTTCGATATTCGTTTACTACCTATACGTTTCAAGTCCCAACTTGATGACGTATTCAAGATTGCGGTCGGATCGTGGCCTAACATGACGTATTCAAGATTGCGGTCGGATCGTGGCCTAACATGACGTATTCAAGATTGCGGTCGGATCGTGGCCTAACAGTACTAACTCATGTGACTAACGCTAAATAAATTTGAACTTAATCCTAATTTGGTATAATTAACAGAACTGCTTTCTCACGCGACAGTTTCTCATTTATTAACTAACAAGTAAAATAGACTGGCACTTTTATTACTTAAAATTTAAGTATGTAACATGAAAAAACGAACGTCACAACTGCGGCTTGTTGGCCTCGCGTTCTTTAGTGAGGCATATTGTCGTTGGTATTATTTTAAAGCCTAATTTTGCACAGTAAAATGTCTGTCACTAATTTATGGTGAAGTCTTGTTTCGTAGCTAAGCTTCTATCTCCTCGATACGCATACGTACGCACAGCCAACAAGCTGCGAGTGGACCACAATAGTATAGCTACATATTGAAGTAGGTACACAAAACATTTTATCACAACTACCTATCATTAAGGTCGCCGATGATCATGATGATGAGACTACACTAACGGCTACTTGCAGGAATGCCGGGGACGTGGGGCAGATGATCAAATTAAAATTATTGTCATGGGTAGCAAGAGAGTAAGATGACAGAGAGAAACATTATTTTCACAATCAAATGGTGTCTAATAAATGAAATGGTGTAACTCTATAGTGACGTATATTTACTGGATAATTTATCAGTGATAAAATAGATAAAAGTTTTAATACAAATTTAGAACAATTTGAGAAAACGCTGCAATTCCATGCAAAGATGTGAATAATAGGCTTAATCAGCTCAGGTGGTGATAGAAATAGAAAAAAAATTTATTCGGTACCAAACTAATACAAAAACATACAATCCACAATAAAACAAATAAAACTGAATCTCATTTTAACAACGGTACCAAAAAAAGTGGTGGTATTTCTTATTAAATGGAGTGTTTTTCAAATATTTCTCATACGTGATGATCAGATACGCAAATATGAATAAACTTGCTCAATTAAAGCTTCTCATGTCCGTGAAAATAAACACAGTGAGAATTCAAAGTTGTGTGAGACATAACATAGCATCGCGCACGACTGTACCGCACCAAGTTAACAAAAGACCTCTACTAGAAGTTAATCTTTTAGGTGTAATGTATGTGAAGCGATGGCGTTGTCTAAACAGATCATATAAAACATTTTAGCGTGATTCTGAACTGGAAAAATTACCTAGTATTGATTCGGTTACAAATGTATTGCAGACTCTAGTTACTAAGAAATAACTGTTAGTTTATAGAATGAAACATTGCATTAAGTTCAACAACAATGACTCCTTAACGAGTGACCGTTCACAGAACAGTGATAAGAAGCACTCAATCGCTCCATTTCTAATACAACCTTTTTCCTATATGTATATAATGTAGATTATTTTTATTTATATAAAATGCTGCAGACAAGCAAATTAGTGTAATATTTAAGAAACAGTACTAAAACTCATTTCTTTTGTAAAAAATCATAATCCAAATCGAGAAAGGAGATTATAATCTCACAGGAAATATAATTCTACAGGATATACAAATGAATCAATGGCATCACCTTCCTAATGAAAGAATCGCCGCAAAGCATATAAATAAAAAAAAGAGTTATCTCTATTTTAGTGCTATGTAACGATTACTATATGTTCATAATCATATTACTAACATATGTAGTGTATTGTTGTGCCTGGTATTGATCTTCGTGAAAATATAAAATGAAATAGAAAATATTTAAAGCTAAATAAATAAATAGGCGAATAAAGCAGTTTCAAAACAAATTAATTCAGTGCATGTTTGTTATTTTGTATTATTCATTTGGTGTATTTAGCACTGCACTAACAGATTTTAATCTAGAAGTTGTGTCTAGAAAATGTAAAGAATTAGCCAACTAAACAGTATTGATCTAGCTTTAGAGCGTTTTCGCACTACGCGCGACATTCGAGCGGGGTGAGATCGCAGCGTGCACGCAACGTGCTCGCCGCGATGTAGCCGCCGAATTATTATTCGATAGTGCGTTTAATATACGCCTTGACTTAATTATCGACACGCCACTGATCGCTGCGTGCACGCCGCGATCGCGCCTAGCCAGACCATCGCGCGAACAACTCGCTAGTATGCCAAGGCTCTTACTGATAAAAAAACTTGGGGTCCAGCACGATAACCTTATTATGTACTTTAAATTCAATTCCTTATTCGTTTGTCGAGGTTCCTCTTGCCAGAGCGAGGCCGCACTTAAGCTAAAGGGTTTTGATAAAAATGACACATTTGAAACACTGAGGTGTGAGTGGCACATTTGTGGGCAGTTCGATACTGACAGAGGCACGCTGCTAAATGGAGAAAGCAACTAGCAATTATTACACCTGAAAGATATTCTTCAACTAAACGGTGAAATGTTAGTATGGATTGCCATTGAACTCTTGACCGTGCCTGATGATGAAAGATCAATCACCTTTTCTTTCCAAGGAGAATCCTCACGGACCCCACATTGCCGGGGGACGGTGTGATAGTGCCGGACTCCTACCGGCTAAACTTTGCAATAACACCTGCAGAATGAGCACAAATATCTATTACGTATAAGAATACAGTTTTGAGCAGCGCCTCTGGTGTGCGTAAATTGAACTTTTTTTGACTACTGAAAAATCCATGCGTTAAGACAGTTATTATATTATATTGATTCAAGAGTTATTGCTTTCTCTCTCCACGACGCGTGCCTCCGCGAACGTTGGCGCATTGTCAAGGTAACATAGTCTTTATCACAACGGAAGTAACATCTAGTTTGTTTTAAATATTTGAGTACGTCGTAAGAATACGAAGAGGGAAACGTCTACACATTAATTTATACAAAACCTCGCTAATTTCAAGAACTACATTTTCATACTAGAATTGTTAAATAAAAATTTTTAAACTAGGGAAGATCGAAATGCTATCAATACAATGTACAGATCGAAACTTAACATTTTGTAGGGTTTTCAACAACACTATACCCCTTACTAGGAAACTATGTATGTTACTATCTAATTTAAATGACATTGACATAGCAAAAAGTTTATATAATAATGTCAAATGAGCTAAGATACCGCTCAGCTGGATTCGTGACATGATTTTTCAGGGACTGTGCGCTTTATAAGCCAACTGTGAAGGCATCTTGAAATCTTCTAAAACCTTTACTTACATCTTTGTTTCATCGTAAGTTTCCCAATAAATACATTTACCTAATCCTAATTATAATTTCAACTCTTTTAGATGGCACTTTTACACCTTAAATTTTAAGAAACGTCATCAAGTAGTTACTGTATTTACTATTACAACTAATAATATATTAGCAGTAAAATGTAACGCGAACGGTTTTTCAACAAGTCTTAAGACATTTTCCAACTCACAAATAACAAAGGGCCTCTTAGTTCAAACTTATGTTTAAAAGACAATATTAAAATTGTATGTTATATATAAAACCAAAAATCGGTCTTAAGATGAAGCCAACAGCCCAAAGCTTCCAATATAAGAAGGCCAGTCTTCACTATGTTCTAAATGCATTCTTTATTTGTTTAATTAATAACCAACAACATCTTTTAACAATATTCCTTAAGTTACGTACATATTAATGTTGAATTATTATTTATATTATGACGATTATGTAGCAAAATTGACATAAACGAACTAAATGCACTTAGGACAAACTGTAGTCTTACTCAGGCGTTTTTATGTGGGCTCCGAAAGGCTCTCAAGCTCAAATCTATTATTGTTTTTTTTCACAAATATAAATGTTTTTTACACGAAATAACCATACAGAATTAAGAACTGGCTTTGGTAGTAACAATTTGTAAACCAGAGTGCCTAGTGCGACCTGCACATAGATATCTGTGGAAGTCGCACTAGGCAGGCACTCTGTTACAATGTCTAGGATACATGATTGCGTTCATGTTACAGTCAGGTCCACGGTTTAGGTCATACCAAGATTGTTACGCTCTTAACTTAGAATAATAACGTATAGAAGGATAGTCATACAACCGCCCCGTCCAAACTGAAGCACTAATCCGATCTACACATGCGTGACTATTACTTGCTTACGTGCAGCGCGCGTTGACATTGAACATTGCGGAGCTGTAATGAACACTGCAAAGCGGTCCGTTTACAGTCATTTATGGCTCCAATTTAGGTGCTTCAAAATGGGCGCGCGGACTTGGTTCCTGTATGTACATATTCTAAGGCTCTTAGGGATTATTTTGATTTGACATTTTGAATATCTGATTGCATAAAAATCAGTACATCTCTGTATTATTACTCCAAATCCCAAGTCCGGAGTTTAGACGTATCACTAGGAAATCGTGAAGGACGGAAATTATACGTCTATGTATTTACAATATTAAGGATGCATCCAATATTCAGTGGGTTAATTTAGTTGGTAGCAATCGCAAGTAATTACAAGATTCACATAAATACTTCAAACAACGCCTGTGGCTTGGCAATTTTATGATCATTACTTAGATTAAAACATGTATTCGTATCTTTAATTTACAAGCTTTAAACGATTACCTTGTACCTTTGAAAAATAAAACGTTTATTTTTGTTTTTTATAACAAGTTTAACTAATAGTTTGTTTTGTCACTTGCAACGTAAGTTCAAGAGAGTAATGGACAGAACTGTGTAAATAAATTGAGCTTTCATGGATAATAGTGGTTACAGAGTAAGAGCTGAAAAAGCTCAATAATTGTGTCAATAATTGTAATTTCGCGTAATTTAACATCAAAACGAAGCATAATCAATTGCTACGGATGAACATATCTGAATGTTTTGAGAAAACCTTTACTATTTTAAACCAGCCTTAACCATGCGAAAAAAGAAAATAATGATTTACCAATACAAGGTGCTTTTTAACAGTATACCCACTGACAGTTTAAAGGAGGTAATGTTAAAAAGCTACCTGTATGAAACAGTAGTGATTCCGTTATTTACGTTACGATAACGTCGTGTTGACGACCGAAATCGATTACAAACTAGGCTACCGTAGTATTGACCGTAGTAACTAAGAGGGCATTGACCGAGCGTTCGTAATGTCAAGATCCGGGGATGCGCTGACTCGAGACGAACGCGATATCGCATCGAAGAATCCTGAATAGAGCTGTTGACTATTTATGGGTGATTTTTCCTAAAATATTTAAATTTGAGTTTAAAAATTGATTAAATCCTCTGCCGAAATTTCAAAATTACGATTCAAATTTTGCTCCGAAACGCTTATTCAAACTTGTCACGTGACAGCAATCTTAGCATCGTTTGAGATTGCAAGTTGCGAAGAATTTTCAGATAAGTCTCTATTTATTTTAAAAAAAATTTGTCTTCCTTAATTTGCGAAGAAGAAACGTTACGCACATTGATTTGAGTCATTCTCACTTGAAATAAAGTTCTCGAAACTAAATAATAACATTTTTTCTCTTTAGATTTAAATTTTAAAACCAAACACGGTTTGGCGGCAAAATGATATTCTTATTTGAAAATAGTCAACCTCCCTATTGTTATGTTACACGCAAATGCTCCCAAGCCCTCCCTACGCAACAACAGTGTATCGACAATGCGCCAACAGTAACCTAGTCGCGGTATCGAACCCACTACTATCTACACGGAGTCCGCACAACACTTGCCAGCTCCACTCGCCGCGTCAACGCACACGCTACACTGGATGCAAAAAAAAAATAATGTATTAGTATTCAATGTTAGAAATATTAATTGTAATGATGATAGTGAGAAAAAAAAACAGGAATACATATTCTTAGTTATCATTAAAAAAAATTATAGATCATGGAAAAGAAGTTTGTTGATGGCTGGTAGTTTTTTTCATTTTTCGTTGTCTCGTCATTTTCTTTGATAAATTCATGTTTATTCTTATTCAAAAATTTCTGCATCTTTGGTTTATGTTGCTTTAGAGCCCTTTTGATACATATAGACATAATGACATCGCCAATAATTTTTTTATACGGTTCAAAATTTTACATATTTCATAAATTTTTATTTGCAAAAAATACACCGGCAATTAGTCGGTGGTTGGAGTGTCAGTGGTAAGTACATGTTGTGTGTGTGTGTGTGTGTGCGCGCGCGTGTGTGCGTGCGGCGTACTCACGGGGCTAGTGCGGCGAGTGCGGCGAGGAGGAGCGCGAGTGCGCGGCCAGCGACTGCTGCAGCGCCGCCGGCGTCAGCCACTCCCTGCGCGACCAATATTAGTCAGCCACTATGTATACACGATGGCCACTATGTATACACGATAGCCACTATGTATAAACGATAGCCACTATCTTTACACGATAGCCACTAAGTATAAACGATAGCCACTATGTATAAACGATAGCCACTATGTATACACGATAGCTACTGTGTATCCACGATGGCCATTATTACCAGCCTGTTGGATCGGTGATAAGAGTTTTGGAGATAAAGCCCACATCACATTCAATTTTGGAGATGGAAACACTAATTGCCGGGATATTCGGCCCATTCCTTAAATATTTCGGACATTTTTAATATGTGGCATTATAAGAAAAGACTTTTTATAAATGTGGCATTGTGTGCCTAATCCCTATAGATAAGGACATTTGAAGAAAACCTAACTTTAAACTTTTGACAACGAGTTAAAAACGTCAAACTTGCAACAATGGAAGGCAATCAATTGAATTTCATTTATACTCTACACCGAAATCTTTACTAGGCTTTTTATTATTCACAAAGGAAATTACTAATCAACAGGCGTGCTTTTTACTATGCCCTGAATAGCTTCTTTAGCTGGATTTTTACACACGTTTATGTCAAATGGAACTGTGTCTCATTATCAAACTTAGTATTCCTGGTTTTCCAAACTCAAATCCTAGTTTTTGAAATTTGGTAATGACCTTGCAACCCTAGAGGGCACAGTCAACACAATACCTTTAAGTATTCACTCTAACTATTAAGCCAGTGACTCACTTGGGCAGGCAGCGCTGCAGGAAGGGCACGCAGGAGCTGACGTACGCGAGCCGGTTCACCCACGGCGGGATGTCGCGGGAACACAGCGCCTGATCAAGTATTTACTTTTGTTTACTCAGGAAACAAACATTTTGTATTCCTCCTTCAAACTTTCATGGGCACTAACGGTTGGATAGTTCAGAACGGGATTGATACCTACGGGATGTACCTAAGTAAGTGTAAGTGTCTGAAATCCAGTGATTCATATCTGCAAAAACCGAGAAAATCAACTAAGTGTCGTTTCGCGGGCATATCGTGTTAGTGTTGTGTGTCGAGAACAGGTGCGAGATAATAGTGAGTTTGTAAACAGTGGTACAGGAGGCGAGCGGAATAAAAGACTTCGAAGGAGGGTAGTTCAATATTTCTGCCAATAACTGCTCACGCGCAAGATCTTCACTTACTCCTTGATCATGGCGCTCGCAACAGTGCCGAAGTATCGGAAATTCATAATCAATGTACATAATAGCAATCCCGTTTTGAACTATTCTAATTTTGATTTAACTTCATTTGAATGCACAAAGCATCAAATAAAAGATTTAAAACCCCAATTACAAATAGAGAATGAAAAATATTAATACCGAAAATATTCATAAGTGTCACTCCTTAAGACTTTACACGTATCCTTTTTACTGTTAGGTCTGACTCCAACCCATTAACATACATTAAAGAAAAAAAGAAATTAACCTTTGAGCTGGACCAATACAAAGGCCTCTATAAAAAAACAAATCATCACAGTCTATCAGTATTGGCTAAATCATCGCGTGTTTCATAAAAATCAGTAGTAAATGCATGTCGTGCCGTATTAGAATTAATACAAAGGAGATGTCCCATTTCTGGCCAAGTCTATGTACACCCATTTAAAAAATGAAGAAAATTCTACTAATTGTAGTAAAAATACAAACAATAAGAATGAGTAAGTACTTCATTTTCGGGTTCTTAAATAAAATGATTCAGTATTCAAGTCCTATTTCAGTATGGCAATTCACTTGTCTATAGACATTCAGAGCGACCTGTCACTGTCACTAGTGTCACTTGTGTTGTGTTTGTACTTATTTTAAGTTTCGATTTTGCATTAGCATTTATCTTTGACTCAGCTCTTTTTTCTGAGAACTTAGAACTTCTAATGCTATTCAGGCCACAATAACCACAAAAGTTGATGGTAACAACTGGTTAAGTGAAAATAACCTCCATTTTGTTGTTGTAGTCTTGTCAAATTCACACCGCGTAATCTGTATTGACACATTTCCGCCATGATGTTTTTCGTTATGTGTTGCAATTATATAATTGGAAATCTTGTTTGAACCAAGTAAATATACCTTTTTAAGTAAATTGAATATCCAGAAACTGTTCCACGTATTTTTTTCCTATTTTTTGTGGTGTACTGTACATAGACCCGGCCAAGACTACTATTTTGAGACATCTCCTTCCTGCTAATCGTATAGATAGCATAGCAACACCCACATTCCGCCAGCTTCATGGTATTCTTATTAGCAAAGCATAATGATCAGGAGGCACACGGTAGGACTAAGATGATGCTATAGGGAAAAGGGATAGACTTGTTAGGAAAAAATGGACTTATAGTAAAATTGGCAACAGTGACTCGGACACTGGCTGGAGGACTTTGCCCTTAAAATTCAGTGGGGCTTTCAGGATTGAATTTTAAGAAACATAAGGTAGAAAAGTATAAAATAAAAATAGTCCACGAGTAGATTAGAATCTGTTAGTAGGGCCTAGATGCAATAGGCTTAATCCACATTTCACCATGGCACAAATACGACTAATATCACATCTTGTAGTGATTCAATCTAACAATAACCAAGTTCTGAAGACCTACAACAGTCAGCTGACGTGAAACAATACAATCGATAACATTCAATTAAAGTTTTAATTGGAGCAACGACGAGGATAACGCGAGCAATTCTTTTGTGTTCGATTGTAGCGGTGTGGTGGGAAAATCCATCCATTTTTTATTCATCTATGGACGTATCTGATTTCACGTGGGTAGTATAGTAATTCTACTTAATGACTCGGGCCCTATTCTAGATTATATAGTCAGTGAGTGAACTGATTTTGTTAACTCAGATGATTTGAGTAGTTACTCACCAAACAAAACGCAGAGGTGAAGTGGTTGCAGTTGTTGTTCATTAAATGGTATCTGAAATCAAAATTTTGATTGTTAAAAGACAGTACAGTCAGCAAAGAGACTTTATAATAAACACAACCTACTTAAAAACGTCGAAGACTTAAATATATTATGTAACTGTTATGAAAACCATAAAACATTTATGTCAAAGAGCTTCGGGTTCGATTTAATGGCTCCACTAATAATAGCCCAAACCCAACAGTTTGTTATTATTAGTGGAGACTTGGAGAGTCGTTAGACATGAAAATGCGAAAACCTCGAAACCCGGTTACAGAGTATGGATTTTCGTAAAACCTTTTGCATTGCATTATTAAAAGACTAAATGAGAAAGTTAAGTCATTTTCTTTTAATTTCATTATTTTTTTGCCGATCTCTTTTAATAATAATTAAAACCCTGACTGCTATACAACCAGACACAATAGAAAATCTTTTGTTTGTCTATCAAAAATGATACGTATTTGATTAAATGTGTTAATCAATTGAAATTGGCAAAAATAAATGGGTGAACATTCGATTGTTTAGTGTTTAATTAAAATACATACAAGAAGTTTCACAAACAATCGTTCAATTTACCCAGGTTCCGAGGTATAAAATGAAAAAAATAGTTTAAAGGTGTTTAGGGATATTATGTATGGGTAACACTTTCAGGACCAGGACCATGTATATTAAGTCCATTTTAATGGGCATAGAAATCTGCAATTTGGCATTTAGATCTTAGGGGAGTGTAGGGGAGCACTAAGAGAGGATTTCCTGAAATTCCTACAGGAACGGGAAAGGACGGGATTACGCGTTTATGTGCGTAAGAGTCGCGGGCCAAAGCTAGTTAGCCATCAACTTTTTTCGGTTGTTTGGTAGCCTCATAATTTTGAATCACATCAAACACAGACAATTGCTTAATTGTTGCATAGATAAAAAAATATGGATTGTATAAAAACGATAAGTTATTGTCAATTTGTTCTTGATGGCGGACAGTGACAACTGACTGACCTGTCACCGCGGAACTGCTTGCCGAGCTCGCCGACGAGCCGGCGCACCTCCTCCTCGCTGAAGTCCGTGTAGCCGATGTGCACGCTCTGTCTGCAACCGAACACTGCATGAATCCTGCTCAACTAAGCTTCTACTGAGCTGAGGGCGTACGCTAGAACTCGCGCCGGTCGCACGCACGCTTGTCTGTATCGAAAAATGAGACTCGCACTATAGCGCACGCGCGTGGACGGGTTGCTTTTTCTATGTATATAAGATTGTTTGTTTGTTCAAGCAATTAAATTTACTAACACTTCCCTCTTTGTACATTCTTGAAGCTTGTAAATTTGCTAAGCAACATCCTCCCTTATTTAGGAGGAAAAAAGATGTGTGTCAATTTGGGACCAGATATCCAAATAGATTGGTTCTGCCGCAAATACGAACCGATATGTGTAGTAGAAATAGTTTTGCTCTGGTGGTCCGAATCAAACTACCAACAGAGATTTTAAATTTGCCAGCAATCAATCAATTTAATAGCCACTTATGTAAATTTTTAATTGACAAATGATTTTAATTTGTACCTAAATAGCTGAATTTCAATGAAACCTAATTAATCTATGAATGTTATTATATGACTAACATTTAATTTTGATGTTATTTTAATTAAATATATTGTTGTAATTTTTATTAACCATCATTCGAAAATGTATTTATTAATATTTGTGAAAAATTTGTAAGCCAGAAATGGTAGATGTGTTTTATCTTCACTTTGTCACCTTTTTATCACCCACATTTGAACAAATAAATGATTAAATAAATAAATAAAAATAAATTTGTTTGTATTGAATAGGCTCCGAAACTACTGGACCGGTTTTCCATGAATACGGCTCAGCTGGACAGACAAACGCTTTAGCTATACATAATTGAGAAAGTATTTAAATATTATATTTATAAATATTATATAAGTATATATTTTTTATATTCTCCTTTTCGAGGCTCGGTACACGTAGGTACATGACAAATAAAATCGATTGTTCACCATGTTACGCCCAGTCTATCTCACGGCTTTGATGAACTTATTAGTGACGTGATGATGCATGGCACCGAAAAAATCCACCATATTATAATTACTATAATCTTATTTTTTAATTTATTATGCGTGATTGCGAACAGAACTGAAATAAGTAAAGTTCTTCACAAAAATACCTAAATATTGGCTCACAATATTTATTTATGGCAATATTCGGCAGATTTATTGCATTCAGTTCGCCTCATGTGAGGTAAAGGCAAAATAAAAATATTATTTATTCTTATAGCTGGTATACAAAAGTTACAGAAAACAAAATAAACGTAAATATTTAGATACTAAGTATGAACATAAACAAATGACTCTACGGCAAGAAACTCGGGTTATTTTTTTTCAATTGTTTTTTACAACCATTAACAATTTACAGAGTACAGTCAAGAGATACATGTGCAGCATATATAGCACATTTTACCTAACATGACCACATATTCTTGCCTTAGTCGTTAAATTAACTATCAGTGTTTATGCGTTGCTTGCACAAGCTCAAACGTTCCTTGAGCCTCAGTCTCCTCACCTGAACCGGAACTGCTCGCCAAGCTCCGAGTCGTCTCTGGGCGAGATCTCGAAGACGCCGGTGAAGGCGTACGGGTGCCCGCCGTACGCCCACTCCGAGCCGTGCACCTGTACGCCGCTGTGGAACACGCCCACCCCTGCGCCTGCTGTGTACCTGACACAGATAATATACAATCAGGAGTAATTAAAAAATGTATTTGCGCAGCACAAAATTATGTAGTTAGTGCTTTAGTGGGCATTGGCTAATCATTCTTTTCAGAAGCCGAAAAAAGGCCTTCCCCATTGATTTTCTGGGCCCGTTGCAGGCGGGAGGATTAATTAATTTGATTAAGGGCCGATTTTTCAATCCTCAGATATTGAAATTCATCTGTAGAATAAAGTTATTCGAAGATTAACATCATCATCATCATAATCATCCGTGCGGTCTATCCCGGTTGTGAACCCACACTGGTGTTTGGGGTCCCAGGGTCCGCCTTTCTTATTTTCTTGGCCCACTTCGCGCGGTCTTGTGCATCCTCAGTGGTGAGTCTGTTGGCACGCATGTCACCCTTAACGACGTCGAGCCACCGCTTCTTGGGTCGACCTCTTCTACCGGTACCTGGCGGGGGCGGCATAGCCAGACATTTGTTGCCCACGTAGTTTGCCGATCTCCGTGAGACATGACCATACCAACGAAGGCGGCACTCCTGCAGCTTGTCTGCGATGTCACGAACACGAAGGCTGCCGCGGATGTGGGTGTTACGCACACGATCTTTGTGTGAGACTCCACACATCCACCGCAGCATCTTCATTTCCGTGACGCGCAGCTCCTGCTTGTGTCGCTCTAGTAACGGCCATGTTTCACTGCCATATAAAAGGACAGGCCTAATGATGGTTTTATAGACCTGCCCTTTCAGCTTGATCGGCATTTTGGGGTCACAAATGACACCAGCCACCTCACGCCATTTAGCCCAAGCCGCGGAAATTCGGGCTCTGACGTCGCGGTCGATGTCCCCGGACGCGCATAAAACAGATCCCAGGTATTTAACACGGTCCGTGCGCTCGACCACGTCAACGCCTATGCGGACGGACTGGGTATCTGTGGTGTTGCAGGCCATGTACTCCGTCTTCGCCACATTAAGTTTCAGACCGCCGTTTTCAAGTGAATTTTTCCACTTATTCACCCGTTGTACCAGCCGTCCCCTGTCCGAATCTGCTAGCGCTATATCATCAGCATACATAAGCAACCAGGGTGGTTGCTCATGGTGGTCTAGGATGCTGTTTGACAGAACGTCTAATATTACGCTGAACAGAAACGGGCTAAGCACGGAGCCTTGGTGTACTCCAACGGTAATAAGGAAAGGAAGCGTGTCACCAACCGCAGTCCTAACTATGGAACTGGAATCGTGGTACATGTCCCGGATAATGTCAATAAAGACTTCGGGAACGGCCCTGGACCGCAGCGCCCAGCCGATCATCTCACGAGGGACACAGTCGAAGGCCTTCTGCATGTCTAAGAAAAGTAGATGCAGAGGTGTATTCTTCAGTCTGTATCCCTCCATGAGCGTTCTCAAGGCAAATATGGGGTCCATGGTCCCGCAACCTGGTCGAAACCCATACTGACACCCCGAGATTGTACACTCCTGTCGGATCCGAGAGTCTACAATGCGCTCGAGGAGCTTCATGGTGTGGGACATCACCTTTATGCCGCGGTATTCGAAGATTAACAAGATTTTTAATTTTTCAATAGTCAGATAGATGTTATCTGTTGAATGAAACCGCTAACTGAGGAATAAAGTTATCTGCTTCTTGAGGGGCTGAATAAGATTTTATCTATGCGTTTTCTTGGACATTTTGAGGTTATGTGGTGTGACATTTGAGATTATTTTCCTTTTTTTGGTACGTAAAGATAAAGATAAATATACTTTATTGTACAACAAATCATACTTAACATAAGCATTACATAATCTTAGATTGTACAATGTAGGCGGTCTTATCGCTAGGAAGCGATCTCTTCCAGACAACCTGCAGGTAGAGGAACTGACAAGATTAAAAAGAGAAAATAGGTAAGGTAGTGTGAGATAGTGAGATAATTATATATATACATGAAGTTATTTTATGCATTCATGAATGCAATTACATATAGGTAGTACTTAAAAACGTAGTAAATATCTGTAAACATACACAAAATTATAAAGAAACGTACGTTGTTTGTACACACATTCTAATGGATATTTTTGACCAAATCGACGACGCAACGATCTTGGAGCTAAGGCAGTTACTTAAATATACAAACGCTGAGCCCAATAGAAAAGATCGAGTTGTAAAAGAGAGACCTAACATTTTAGGATGAAAAGGAGTTTTGGAAAAGATTTTTCCCTAAAAACACGAAGCAAACATACTCTTTGCCACAACTTCAGGCAACAAAAAAAGTTAAGGTTAATTTTCTTATATTTACATTTGTCAAGCATCAACTATTGTTTTGTTTCATTCTAACATTGCAATGATTGTATAAGTGCATCTCGCCTGTGGATAATCAGTGTGAAGTTAGCGATATAAGTACGTAGACAACCGATAGATAGCTATTCCTTGGATAAAATACGATTGATTTTTTTAAATATCTATTCGCTTGATAAACAGCCAGTTAATTTTATACTTCAGTTAGCTATCTAGGGAATTAACTAAAAATTTAAAAATCGGGCCTAATTCTCATATACGAATTAGTATCTACCTACTAAGTCATGAAAGAGCTCTATTTCGATGGCTAGTTTCTACCAGCATGCCAAATTTTCGGAAGAATAAAATAAGAACACAGCTGTAGAACTTGCGTAGGCTATAATAGGTATAATTTGTATATGAAAACTAGCCAAGTCAGACCTTAGGCTTCAATATATTATCCTACTGACCATTGAAATTGGCACCCATTTAGATCTCACATCTTTTGTCGTTCAAGTTAACAACCAAGGCATATATTTAAATATTCTGAGATTAAGTTGTGCTGTAATTTACATGAAGTTTAAGAAAAAGAGAAGACATTTTAAAAGAGAATACTGGGTCCATCCCTTTATTTCGAATCGAATATTAACGCAGAATAAAGTGCGCCGTGTGCGTGGACTGCTCATAGTTTGTTCGTTCTATTTTTTTTACGGATGCCCGCGCACTACGCTCGCTTCGCTCCGTGGTGGGCATCTGCGGAGTTTCAGCGTACTTTTAGTCGTTCGTGTGCGTTGCTCGATACACTTTGTAAGGTATCTATTTTGACAGACAAAAAGTACGCCGCGGATAATCTGCCGTCTGCGCATGCCTTAAAGCTTCTTTTTCAAAAGCAGAAATAATATTATTTGAGCTTCTCATAATTGGGGCATAATTAAATTCAATAAAACAGCAGTTTTAACACGAACTATGCCAATATTTGTTTATTAGCATATTCAATGCAGTCATATTTTTTTCTCAACTCAAAGCTTGTGCCTTAAGGGTGTACTGGGGTCGGTCGGATACAATTATAACACCAATAAAACATTTGTCTATATAACATACAGTATAACAAAACAATCAATTTTCAACAGTATCGTTATACCAATGTACTAAAGGGCATTTTCCTAATGCTAGGTCACGAGTGTCTGCACTAAAAATGTAAACTGGGACACTGGAGGGCTAATTCCAGTGTTCGACCGCGTGTCTATAATAAGCTCTTAGAAGGATTGAGTAAAGAGTAAAGTGAATACCATTTGAAATGTTCAAAAACTCGAATCACAATCTTAATTTAGCTTAGCTGGGCACACTTGGAAACGGCTTACGTATTTTTGATCAAGAACTGAGGGGCATTGGAAAATTATTAGGAAAATGTTAGACGAGGCATAAAATAAATAACACTGAAGATTAGACAAGCCCTGAAAATATGCTATCACCACTAAATCATCTGGTAGGTAGTTTTTTAATCTCTCATTGGTCATGTGAGAAGTGGGATATCATTTTTGATGAAATTTTCTTCTCGGGTCCAGGAAGGTTAAATAAGATAGCGGACGGGTGATAAGGTTTTTACTTTTTACGTATTTTTTTTTAGTTTGAATTCCAAACGCCGTAAAACAATTACCAAACACACCACTAGAATTTTAGTGATCACGAGCACGCTTGACATTGGCAAATTATCGTTGATAAAAGAGCAAACGGGCCGTAAAAAATGGTGGCATTCCATCCAAAATGAAACATTGAATTTCTTAACAAGTTTAATCTTAAATAAATTCTATATGCACACTATGAAGCAAACTCCAACAGTTTTCGGGCCCGAAATAAGCGAATTCTCGCAGAACAGTTGACGGTTTTTATTTTCATTTTTGGGTACGAATCAGGGCCGATTTTTTAATTCTTAGTTTATTCTCCAGATAGCAAACTGAAGTATAAAATTAACTGGCTGTTTATTAGGCAAATATATTTTAAATTTTTCAATCGTCTTTTATCCGAAGAATAGCTATCTATCGATTGTCTATGTACTTTCACAATAAATATATTTGTATTTATATCGCTAACTTCACACTGATATGCACAAGCGAGATGCACTTATAGTGACTTATACAACCATTGCAATTAGAATGAAACAAGACAAAAGTTGATGTTAATGTTTGACAAAATAAAAAAAACACCTCAGCTTTTTTGTTGTCTAAAGTTGTGGTAAAAAGTTTCTGAGTGATAATAACACTCCAAGACCCAATTTCATCCCATGTACTAAAATGATTAGGTCTCTCTTTTACAACTCGATCTTTTCTATTGGGCTCAGCGTTTATATAGTTAAGTATCTGCCTTTCCTCCTCACTCTTTGCGTCGTCGATTTGGTCAAAAATATCCATTAGAATGTGTGTGCGTGAGAATTACAATAATATAGGCACACCACATAACCTCAAACTGTCAAAGAAAACGCATATTAAAAAAAAACCAGCCCCGCAAGAAGCAGATAACTTTATTCCTCAGTTAGCGATTTTATTCAACAGATAACATCTATATGACCATTGAAAAATTAAAAATCTTGTTAACCTTCCAATAAACTTTATTCTACAGATAAATTGAAGTATCTGAGGATTGAAAAATCGGCCCTAATCAAATCAAATTAATACGCGCTCTGACAGCTGAATCGGTTTCCTGTCAGCAGCGCCCAGCGGAATATGAACGTTCGTACTATTATTTATTATGTGGTCGTATCGTATTCATCTAGAAATACTGCTATTGCATTAGGAAATCGTTTTTTAATTTGCAGAGTGGTCGCGAGCCAGCTTTAAAAATGGGATAGAATTTCATCACTACAAAACAATCGCCCTGTGAAACTGCTGCAAGTGACATTAAAGAATACAGGGTTCAACATTGTGCACTCACCAGTTGGTCCAGTACATGTCGTAGACGTTGAGCACGACCGCGGTCTGTCCGGGGCGCGGCTGCGGCGCGTCGCTGCGGCGCGACAGCAGCGACATGCACGACGGAAACATTGTGCAGATGCCGCAGGACTGCACACATAACACAGAAATGTCACACACAACATATTTAAAACAATCACTTTCGTAAAATATGGTATAGTTCCTGTCATCTAAAAATAACTGTGCCTGCACGCACAGTGAGCAAATTTAGGGCCAAATTTGTGGTAAGAAACCCCCTTGATCTATGTCCCCCTGACTTCTTCGACTTATGTCTGAACTAGACCTTACCGACTGCCACATGCTTGAACGCCCCAATACAACTGAAAAAAAAGGTCGCGTGTATGCTATGGGCTTAAAAATTATAATTTTTGCAGGTAGAATGAACGAAAGATAAGTAAATTCATTTGCATTTGCACCCACATTGGGTCACATTCATTCAATGCGGATGATAAAGGCGGCTGAAATTTACGAAAACTGAGTAGCATGTGAGCTTCAAAAGTCAGTCTTAAAATTTGAAGCCAAACATCCAAATAGTTGCAACCTTGGTATCCTACACTCAAGGGTGGCCCTGAAGTAATCAGTGCCATGGGGTAGCGTGAGAGGTGCGATCGCTTAAGGCACCAGGTCGCCAGGGGGTTAAAAATAAATATGCGCCAAACAACACATCTTGTCATGGTCTTGAAGTCTTGAGGTCTCTGTGCTACGAGGTACCAGACAAGGAATTAAGCCAGGGGTGTCTCCCAGCACACCCAGACCCGAGACCAGACCGCCGGGAATCAAACTCGGGATACTACGTTAAGACTAACGCTCTAGCACAGTTTACCAGCCAACGTCGTCAAAATGTTATAGCTAACGAAAATAGCGCCATTTCGGAAACACAGAGCGCCCGAAGAAGAAGCGCCCACTATGTGAAATCAGCCAGCATACCCTTGAATAAAATTGAAGGGCCGATGAAATTTCTCTCTCCCCTGATGAAGGGGTAGGGCCGCCACCGCGAATGCAAATTCAATAACCAATTCAATTCAAACCCAAGCACCAAGTTGCTCTCAAGCGGAGATTTCCCAGATGGGTTTACAATAACTGCGTTTACTTCGATTGTTACATAAATTACCTTGGGCACATTCTAACTCCGAACCTGAAAGACGATACTGACTTAGAGAGGGAGCGTAGAGCGTTGTCTGTTCGTGCGAATATGATAGCCCGCAGATTTGCTCGCTGTTCAAGAGATGTCAAAATTACCCTGTTTAGGGCATTTTGCACGTCCTTCTACACGAGTAGTCTGTGGGTGAGCTATACGCAAAAGCAGTACAGCTCTCTACGCGTCCAGTATAATAATGCTTTCAGGGTGTTGTTGGGGCTGCCCCGCTTCTGTAGCGCCTCAGGGATGTTCGCTGAGGCGCGAGTTGATTGTTTTTATACAACCATGCGCAAGCGGTGCACCTTCCTGGTGCGCAGGGTGCGGGGCAGCCCGAATAGCATTCTGCGCGCGTTCGCCGAGCGGTTTGACTGCCAGTACGTGTATCACTGTAACATGGTACATGTGCGGGACAGAGTAGAGGTATTATTTTAAATTATTGTCATGTACTTTTCAATTTTTAATTTATGTAATCTTTGTTTTATATATTAATTTTTATGTATTAATGGTCCTTTTGTTGACTTATACTTATTAAGTTTCTTTTACACTTTATTTGCATTTTCTTGAATGTATACGGTTAAGGCACTGATTGCAATTAATGTAATAAAGTAACTTAAAAAACCTTTCTTGGTGGGGTAATGTATATTTTTTTCTTCATGTTAAATTCACTTTAAACCCAGCTACACTTTAATTCACTCTCACATGTTCAACATATCAGTTTCTTACACACAAAATAAGATGACAGAGCTAAGTACTGTATGTTGGTTCACAGTCGCCCTGCGCGCACGCCCGCGCGACAAGCTAGTCACACTCGCTCTGTTGTCCTCATCCATACAAGGACACAACTTAACGCTTGACAAATTGACACCAGATTATTAAGCACCCTGTCTCATTCATTCCAATAAAAAAACTGATAAGATACCTCTATTGTATAATTAGCCGATGTTTACAATGAGTTTTCTTACCAAACATGGAAGAAGTTCGTTTTTATGATAAAAGCAGGTCATATAGGTCTAGTCTGCATTCATGTAATAGGTAGATTAAAGTAGGCGGCTTTGTTAAGTCAAAAGATGCAGAGGAGCAAATTCGTTCTTACATCATACTAAATTATAATTTTACTAGCTGTCCGTCAGCGGCTTCGCCCGCGTAGACTGTCTTTTTCGTCAAAATATAGCCTAAATTAAAAAAAATATATAGCCTATGTCACTCCCTGATAATGTAGCTTCATATTGGTGAAATAATTTATAAAATCAGTCCAGCAGTTTTGGAGCCAATACAATACTCCCTCCGAATCAGGGACTAGTGCCCCCGGTAGCGCCTGATGAAGTGCAGTCGGCTCTTCGCCGCATGAAGAACCGGAAAGCTGTCGGACCCGATGGAGTCCTTATCGAAGCGTGGAAATCGTGGTTTGGGCATACTCACCCACCTTTTTAACCGCATTCTCCGCACCGGGAAGATACCTGACCAATGGAGACTGAGCATTATCACGCCGGTCTTCAGAGGCAAGAGCTCGGTGCAGGAGTGCGGCAATTATCGCGGCATAAAGGTTATGTCCCACACCATGAAGCCCTCGAGCGCATTGGACTCTCGGATTCGACAGGAGTGTACAATCTCGGAGTGTCAGTATAGGTTTCGACCGGGTTGCGGGACCATGGACCCCGTATTTGCCTTAAGAACGCTCATGGAGGGATACAGACTGAAGAATACACCTCTGAATCTCCTTTTCTTAGACATGCAGAAGGCCTTCGACTGTGTCCCTCGTGAGATGATCGGCTAGACGCTGCGGTCCAAGGCCGTTCTCGAGGTCTTTATTGACATTATCCGGGACATGTACCACGATTCCAGTTCCATAGTTAGGACTGCGGTTGGTGACAAGCTTCCCTTCCCTATCACCGTTGGAGTACACCAAGGCTCCGTGCTTAGCCCGTTTCTGTTCAGCGTAATATTAGACGTTCTGTCAAACAGCATCTGAGACCACCACGAGCAACCATCATGGTTGCTCATGTATGCTGATGATATTGCGCTAGCAGATTCGGACAGGGGACAGCTGGTACAACGGGTACATAAGTGGAAGAAATCACTTGAAAACGGCGGTCTGAAACCCGCCGCCGCCTTAATATGACGAAGACGGAGTACATGGCCTGCAACACCACAAATCCCCAGTCCGTCCGCATAGGCGATGACGTGGTCGAGCGCACGGACCGTGTCAAATACCTGGGATCTGTGTTATGCGCGTCCAGGGACATCGACATCAGAGCCCGAATTTCCGCGGCTTTGGCCAAGTGGCGTGAGGTGACTGGTCATTTGTGACCCCAAAATGCCGATCACGCTGAAGGGGCAGGTCTATTAAACCATCATTAGGTCTGTCCTTCTATATGGCAGTGAAACATGGCCGTTACTAGAGCGACACAAGCAGGAGCTGCGCGTCACGGAAATGAAGATGCTGCGGTGGATGTGTGGAGTCTCACGCAAAGATCGCGTGCGTAACACCCACATCCGGGGCAGAGTTCGTGAAATCGCAGACAAGCTGCAGGAGTGCTGCCTTCGTTGGTATGGTCATGTCTCACGGAGATCGGCAAACTACGTGGGCAACAAATGCCTGGCCATGCCGCCTCCGCCGGGGACCGGTAGAAGAGGTCGTCGGTGGCTCGACGCCGTCAAGGGTGACATGCGGGCCAACAAATTCACCACTGAGGATGCACAAGACCGCGCGAAGTGGGCCAAGAAAATAAGAAAGGCGGACCCTAGGACCCCACACACTGGTGTGGGTTTACAACCGGGATAGACCGCACGGATGATGATGAGTTAGCCAATATAAACAACCAAATCTTTCCTCTTTATAACATTGTAGTATGTATAGATAAAGTTTTTTTGTTTTTGAAAAGAAAATACATATTTTTTATTGTTATTATTACAGTTTGGTTTATTTTTTGATCGTTTTACCTATGTTGTTTTGGTTTTTGTAGTTACATTAATGGTTTTTCATACTTTTTGTACGCACTCACCGCACACGTTAGGCGGGCGGCGGCCACTCGCAGCTAAGTGTCAACCGCACGTCTCTGGTGGCTCACTTACGCGGACACTGACATGTGACACCGGCAAGACAATTTGGCCCATATAGTATCTACTGATGAGTATGAGCCCATATGATGTTGGTTTATAGTATTCAGAAACAATTATTAAAAACCAAAAGACTGATATATGAAAATGTCATGTCCTACACTGATGTAAGTAGGCAACAACTGAATCAATACATCACTAGCACATCTGTACATTGTTGTTCATAGATGTCATTATTATCTAACATAGAGATTTTAATCTACACTAAGCCGATGGCTTTTATCAAGCCTGTTAATGACCCACGCTTTTTTCTTTATTTACTTTTTGTAACCAAGATTACTCCTATCAGACTGGATTAAAATGTGCTTGTTTTGTTTGTATTTACATTTATAATTGTACTTTAATTGTTGCTTACAGCAAATAAAAAATACAGATAATCAATCAATGACCTTATACAAATGCTAAATAAATACCTGGTTCAGTTGTGTAGCGATAAACTGACCGAACGCGCTGCTTCTTTACAAGAATGTTAATTGAATATTAGGCCCAATTCTTATAAAGAATAGTCACAAATTAATATCAAAAAATTAAATGTAAGTCAATCATTACAATAATTACATCACCACTACAAAAGGAAAAATTATAGACAGTCACAAAACTCAAAAATGATATTTAATAAATCAAAATTTCTAAAAACTGTGCACAGAGTCACTAAGGTGCGCTCAACTATAACTGTGCATCTACAACAACAGGACAAGTTGTGATTCTTACTAAATTTCTATTATCGTATGTCTCGTCCTGGGAGATTACTGGTGAGTCTATCAGTGGATCCCGGTCACTCGGGCTCTCTCCGGGGCGGGACTCCGACACCCTCTGGTCTGTGCGGTTACGGCACGCATTGCATGTCTTCATTTCTATACATACTTCTCAACTGTGGACTGTAGATAATAAGTCCTTCAGTATAAAAGAATAAAAAACAAATGACACATTAAAATTGCCAAATAGGAAGATAGTCACTGTGTTAATAATATCAGATTTATCAGATTTATTTATGTTGTTGCAAACTTTCACTTTTTAAGCTAATATTTAACATAATTCTATTAATTTCAACGCATCCGAGATCTAACTTTATTTTCTGAAAGTTACTAATGTGGTATTTGGACATACAGTAGACTCCCAAATAACCTAAATAAAACAGTATAGTCTAGTTATAAAATGAAGTAGGCTAATGTTTTTAATTTTATTTACCTCATCATCACTATCTAGAAGAGCTGAGTGTTCCATTGCACTAATATTATCAACAAAACAAATCAAAGAATACCTAACACTAGTATAAAGAATACTCCAGGCCCATGTGTATAGGGTGGTAATAACGGTAGTTAAAATAAGTACTTATGTACGACAAACGTTATTGGTCGAATCAAAGATTATCTAAGTATCAAACAGGCAGAAGAAATGATTGTATGCAAATGAAAGTGTCGACCGTTAGCAAAAATAATGACCCCCTGGATTTAGTAACCTCACGCGCATACTGAGAGCATGTAACCTAATCTACGACTAATTAACAAAACTGAAACAAATAATTAGAATACTTACTACAAGAAACTGTCCTCAGTGATTCGCACGCGTTTTCCATAGAATTTATTGATACCTTCAAATAATCAGCACCATTGTTCCAACAACGTTTGTAAACAAATATCTAAACTATTAAAATTACACCAAAAAGAGAAATAGTTAGAAAATACGTAAATTGAACACAATAATGCCAAATGTGCTTTGCTTACTTTTTGACCAATCTGACATTATATTTGACCATCGACCAAAGAGCATATAATTAACCATAGACTTTTTGTTGTTTTTTTAAACTTCACTAAAGTGATGCGCTATTATATTCTCTGTAAAGTCAAAATTATTCAATTGCTCCGTCAGCTTTTCACTATTTATTACTTGAGATTGTTTTTTGGCTTCCTTTGTGAATGCTGAAATAGCAACATTATTAAAAAAGAAATTGTCAACACGTCATCTCGCGGTGTGCTGTCATATTTTTGAGTTTTTGAGCATTTTTCATGAAAATAGACGAGATTACTCTTTTTTCAAAATGGTAAATGATGATAAATTTAATATTCATGGGTTTTAAATTCGGGACAACGATATACGACCGATAAAACCAATATTAATGTGTTTTAATTGTGTTCAAAATGTGTTCAAAGTTTATCTTAATGTTTTCATATAATTTCAGGTGCTCATAGCAGCGACAGTGTGTACGAAGTCAGGAAAAGGTAATCCGAATTGTTACCCACATTTATTCCTCTTTGAAAAGTCACCACATCAGAATTATGTTAACAATTTAATTTGTTGCAGCGTTGGTGTCTCGTCAGTTTGTGGAGATGACGAAAACTCGTATCGAGGGTTTGCTGGCTGCTTTCCCAAAGCTGATGACTGGGGGACGTCAACACACCTTCATAGAAACTGAATCTGTTAGGTAATTTACAATATACATAGTTACATATAGTTCCTATGACCTCAGTTCCAATCAATTGTTTATGTTTACTAGGTCAGACAATAGGCAGTAAATACACATATTATATCCAAACATAGGCCTCCCCAAATAGTGCCATAACATCTGGTTTATTTCTAAATATTTATGATTAATGGATTTTTATTTTAAATTATTCATATTGACAGGTATGTTTATCAACCCCTGGATAAACTGTACATGTTACTCATCACCACCAATGCTAGTAACATTCTGGAAGATCTTGAAACTTTGCGACTGTTCAGCAGAGTGGTGAGTTGAATCACTGTTATATTGAAAACAATAGTTAAAAATATGATCTTGTTTTGTTGATTATATTATTTATATTGAATTAACGTAACCAGTCTTAACATCTACTGACGTTCTGTTACCACATTACTCATCATATTTTTCACTAAACTAACTTTACAAAACTTGCAGCCACCAGCAAGGACAGAAGAGCTGGCTCCTTCCTCGCTCAAAGGCTCAGTATAGCAATTCAGCGAGGAAACGCAGCCAGCATTCTGGGATCCTTGCCCCACGGCCCATACCTTTTTTAAATTGTACATATTATTATTATTATTATTCTCTTTATTCATTATATAACTTAAGTATAAAATTTGTACAGTATTTCTATAACACAAAGATTTAGGTACAACATTAAAACCACTTATGAATTATAATTGTAAAAACAAAATACATAATTACAATTATAATGATTATAAAAATACTATAAAAACCATATAAAAGATACAACACCATTGCAGATCAAAACATAACTAATTTATTAACTGAGTACCCACATATACAATGATTTTTATAGAAGTCTAAATCAACCTAACTGAATACATAATATACCTTCCTTTTATAACAGTAGCATTAACAATCAGAAATCAAGATTTTAATTATTCTAACACTATTATTGTTGAGCATTATTCTGTATTGGGTATACCAATAATATCAGGCCACTGTTCAGGTGGTGGTATAATAATAGGCACTTCAGGAGATGACGATGTAGAACCAGACAGTACTTCCACTTGTAATTATGTGAGGGCTACTACGATTCTGGCCAGCAGCACGTCCTAACAACTGGTCGACGTGACGGCAATGTAGCTCACCATCTTCCGTCCTCACTATATATGAGCTAGGACCTTCTATTGTCTCTATGGTTGCTCTCTGCCACTTCTCCCCAGGACCATACATACGGGCCAACACTGGCTGGTCAACAGTAAAAGAGCGAGCTAATGTATGCTGCGCAGCGTCTTGTAGCTGCTCGTAAGTTTGGCTAGGTGCAGCATCGGGGTGCAGTGAAGAAATGGCAGTCCTATACCGTCGGCCATTCAGCATCTCAGCTGGTGTTTTATTTGTACAACTGTTGGGAACCGTTCGTAGGGCATACAATGCCTTCGGTAGTTTCTCAGCCCAGGAGTTACTCAAGTTAGCCAATTTTCTAAGTTTATTCTTGAATGTTTGTATAGCTCTCTCTATTTGGCCGTTAGATGCTGGGTGGTATGGCGAAGAATACAGACGCTTGATGCCATTATTCTTTAGAAATTCGTTGAATTCTCTAGAGGTGAAGTTTCTTCCGTTATCTGAGACCAATATTTCAGGCATACCTTGAGAGGCAAAAATTCTTCGTTGAATTGCAATAACTGTCTCACTCGACATGGAAGGGACAATCTCTGCTTCAAACCATTTGCTGTAACTGTCGATCAAAACCAAAAAGGTCTTACCCTGGAATGGACCTGCAAAATCCACATGTACTCTACTCCAGGGTTTTTCAGGGATTACCCATCGTCGAGGGTCCTTTGCTGGATTATTTCTTACGATCTGGCACTGTGCACATTCAGAAACACACTGTTCAATCTGTCGGTCCATCTCAGGCCACCAAACATATCCTCGAGCAAGCGCCTTAGTTTGGACAATGCCAGCATGCGGGGCATGTAACAATTTCAATACTGCAGCCTGCAAAGGCTTTGGTATTATGACTCTATTGCACCATAGTAAACATCCTTTACTGTGTGAAAGAGCCTCTCTTCTAGTCCAATATGGTTGTAGGGCTGAGTCCGTATTGGTTCGTGGCCAACCATGTAGTACATGAAACAGCACTTTCCTAAGCAGGGGTTCTCGTGAAGTTTCTTTTACTATTTTTGATATATCCAGGTTCCATCCTTCAGGTGGTTCATGTAACAATAACACCTCTCTGACCGGTTCTTCTATAGTAACCGCAGAATCAGCCGCAGTCCAACGGCTTAATACATCAGCATTGCCTAGTGATTTACTTGGTCGATACTTTATCTCATAACTATAACATCCAAGTTTTAACGCCCATCGTAACATTCTTGGAGATATCTGGTCTGGGATAGGCTTACTGGGGTTGAACAAACCAACCAATGGCTTATGGTCGGTAACAATGCTGAATTTGCGCCCTGCTAAAAATTCATGAAACTTAGTCACTCCAAATATGATGGCTAGCGCTTCTTTATCTATCTGCCCGTATTTCCGTTCATGAGGTTGTAGTGTTCTGGAAGCCATCATGATGGGCCTTTCTAGTCCGTCATTCATGACATGGGCAATAATAGCACCTACGCCATAGCTTGATGAGTCACATATTAATATCAGCTCTCTGTCTACTTCATAGTTAACCAAGGTCAAATCTGATGATAGCAGCTCCTTGGCATGTTCAAAAGCTTTGTTTTCAGCTTCACCCCAGTACCAGGACCTTTTATTTTCCAGCAATCGGTACAATGGTTCTAGCAATGTCGCCTTATCAGGTATAAACTTTTCATAAAAGTTATACAGGCCCAAGAAGGCTCTCAGAGACTCTTTATTAGTTGGGGCCGGCTTCTCCTTAATTTCTTTTACTTTGGATGGTGAGGGGTGGAGACCTTCTGCATCTATCATGTGACCTAAAAACTGAATGCTGTTAGAAACAAAAACACATTTCTTTGAATTGAGATGGAAACCCATGTCATCCAGCTTGGCAAGGACAGCATAAAAACGCTGATTGTGCTCTTCTACGGAGCTTCCTGAAATAGCCACGTCATCTAGCAGGCATGCAACTCCCTCAAGTCCAGCCAACGTATTTGCCATGACTCGCTGGAAAATCCCAGGCGCTGCGTTCACACCAAACGCTAAGCGGTTCATTTTCATCAAACCAAGAGGGGTATTGAGTGTTAAAAGGTGAGCAGTGTCTTCGTCTACTTTAAGCTGCAAATACGCTTGTTTTAAATCTATTTTGCTAAATATGCGTCCTCCACTTAACTTGACGAATGATTCTACTGCTGCTGGAAGAGGGTAAGTGTCCATATTAATGGCTGGATTCACCGTAGAACGGTAATCTCCACAGATACGGAGAGTACCATCATCCTTCTTCACAATCCTTAATGGGGTAGCCCACTTAGAGTGTCGTACGGGCGTGAGAATCCCATCATTAATCATACTCTTCTTCAACCTGCCGCTTTAGAGGAAATGGCACCGGGCGTGCCTTGAGAAACCGCGGTGATGCGTCACCACGTACATGCAAGGAAACTTCTGGGCCTTTGTATTCACCAAGTTCTTCATTAAATAAATTTGGAAACTGACGGACTAGGGAATCTAGCTCCCCCTCCGTCCAGCATACTCCCATCATCTCAATGCCCAGACCTTCAAACCAGTTTTGCCCCAGCAGGGTAGGTCCCTTGCCTGATACCACTAAGAGTTCGCACTGAGATTCTTTATTGCCAAGAATCACTCGAACATGTGCGGCACCCAAAACTTTTAATGGATCACGTGTCCACGTCGTTAGCTTGATATTTGTAGGCTGTAACGGCGGCGGCGTATGCCATGTCTTTTTGAATGTTTCTTCAGACATAATTGTTCTTGAAGCCCCGGAGTCCACCTCCATTGTCACAGGGGCACCCTCGATTGACACAATTGCTTTGAAAGGCGGCAAATATTTGTCTGTGCACATATAAACACCCATCATCTGTTCTAACGCCGCTGAAGTTTCATCATCACAATTGCTCTCCACCTGGTGTACCTTTGCCTTCTTTTTAGAACAGACTGACGAAATGTGCCCATATTTCTTACAATAGAAACATCTTGCCTTCATAAACGAGCATTGCTCATTACTTCTGTGCCTTCGCCCACAATGCCTACAATCATCAGCATTTATTCTACCAATTTCCATAGGTTCATCAATTGTAGGTTGAGTTAGTTTCGATCTAGTACCGGCATTGGGGTACAAATCCTGGAACGTCGCCTGGTAGTTGAGACACAGCTGTACAGCTGCCTCATACGTAAGATTCTTGGTCCTCAATAACTCACGACGCAGGCGTTCGTCACGCACACCCAACACTAGCCGGTCTCGCAATTGTCTTTTCAAATCCACAAAATTGCATTTAGCACCCAATAAACTAATTGCTGCTACAAAATCTTGCACGCATTCATCCGGGGATTGTTGACGTTTATGGAATTTCCCGGCCTGCAATATTTCGTTCACTTCTGGTTCGTAAAACTTGTCCAACACCAGCAGAATTTCTTTGAATGACACCTCAGTAGGTCGATTAGGCACTAACAATGAAACAATAAGCGAATATGTCTCTTTGCCACACTGAGATAAGAATAACGATCGCCCTTTTTCCTGACAATCTGCCGACACGCCGGCGGCGTCGAGTGCACAAAGTAGCCGTTCTTTATATTCACTCCACTTATCAGTTTTCGGGTTAAATTGACCGGGAATCACAATATTTGCGATATTAGACGCCATAATCCACTATAACACAGTTATTTTCCGTAGTCGCCACTAAACGATACAACACCATTGCAGATCAAAACATAACTAATTTATTAACTGAGTACCCACATATACAATGATTTTTATAGAAGTCTAAATCAACCTAACTGAATACATAATATTAACCAAGGGTGCCGCTGGCAACGGGGCAGGCAAGGCCCAATCTACCGGTGGTTAGGGCTGCAGAGAGAGGAACCTCCTGACAATGCGAGCCTTGTCCAGGAGCACCGCCTTCTGCATCTGACCCTTGACCCAACCGCTGAGCGAGAGCCTCTCGAGGTGTTGTTCGAGGCTCTTTGCTTTTAAGCCATTTGCCGATACGACTATCGGGACAATGATCGTCGAATTACCATTCACATGGCGATCACCTTGTGAGCCAAGTCTGAACAGATACCGGTGAGTACTTATAGTACGGTACCTCCGACTCGACAAGGCTATATATACCGTGAATACATCACGAAGGACGCTTCATGATGTATTTCCGGTAGTTATTCACCTTGATAACTTCATCAGAAATTGCACAGACAAAACCCTCGGTTTCCCCAAAGAACTGGCTACGGCCAGTTCACCGATGCGGAGAGGTCCACATCGGGCCCTGTTAAGGTCCGATAGAACCTCCCAGGCCGCTCCTTGCTCTTCCATATTTTCTTGCGGTCGTTGGTGGTGAGCACCGGTAGTTGACGCCAGTTCTCGTTTGCCAAGGAGAGCGGCGTGAGCCTCTTGTCAACTGCCACAACGTCGCGATGAATCCCACAGTCGTTGTTGAGGAAAAAGCTCCTGAGATTGTGTGGCGGGTATTCTAAATAAGTAGGCAGTAATTCGATATTTAGATTTAATTCCATTTAGCTACATTATTCGGGCGTGGGTTCCGCACACTAAACAACCGTCACTCAATTAAGTCCTTGTCAACCACTGTCCTGGATGTCTTGAAGTGGAGCGTAGACCGGCAAAGCAGCGTAGCAGGAAAACTCGCGATAGGCAGCTGACCCGCGCTGTGATAATCTTGAATTCTTCAATAGAATCCCAAGTGGGAGGTAGGTCCCCTGCAATTACACCAAACCAGATATTTCACCACAGTTCGACAATTCTAGTTTGACTGCGACACCACGTTCTGCGAAAGCGGTGCATGTTGAGGCGAAGCATACAGGTACAGATGGAATGACTAGCATAAATAGTGATATCAGTGATGAGGCAGTCAAACAAGCAAAATTTGATGATAAAGAAACAGTTAGAAACAAGTAGGTAGATAAACATTACTAACAGAATCTAACGGTAAGTTATGCCCTTCCGACATAATTATTCTAGACGTTTCGTGATCTCTATTTGTTCTAATTGTAACAACAATAATTTTAATTAGGGAGAATTTCACGAAACGTTAGTAAGCAGGCATCTATACCTATTACTACAGCATAGTCTACTTTTGAAATTAAAAGAAAGCACCTACTGAAAATCATTTACAAGTATTTAATTGGTATGTAAAAGTACGAATCTATATTGATTAGAAACAAAATGTAGCTACAGTAATAACATCCTCTTTGTTTGAGGTCGGTTGAAAATTAACGGCAAGTCATCTTTCACACCAAGGAATGATTTGCACTTTTACACACTCGAGGCTACAACAAAAAGCAAGTTCAAGCTTTGCAACACTTACCCAATACGGGGGATTCACTAATGCACTCTTAAATCTTACTAGAAACTTTACTAGAAATATAATAAGTTTGTACAAATTAGCAGCTATTTGAACGGTTCTAGTGAGAACAGGTTACGGCCGTACGTGCTGTAGTCACGGTGCTGCCGAACGAATGATCGGTCCTTACCACTCCCAACGCTTTTAACCGACCGGCCGCCGCCGCGTATTCGCAGGAACAATAGAAACACTAAACAAGCAGTTCGCCCCGACTTTGCTTGTTTATTTAATGAATATATATTTTTTTTACCAATTTGTAAATTAGACATTTTGTAAATATTTAGGTTAAGATTACTATTAAGATTGATTTTAAGTTTTATGTAGTTAGTATTTTTTAAATATAATAATGGAAATAATTTATTATAGTTTGAAGTAAGATAAATAAAAGAACCGTTACATACCCCCCTTTTTAGGTTAGGATTTTACTTATAAAATCACCTAACACTGAAACTACTCTATAAGTTAATTCAATTTGAAATCCTTTATGTGCCATGCTCCCAATCTGTTGCCAAACATATCCTCTAGTTCATATACTAGCTTCGACTTCTTTTCTATGATGCGGCATTTAATGAATTTAGGTGCTAATTTTTTCGAGAACTTATTGTCTTTATCACTGTGATAAAAGGTGCGTTTCCATACGATGTCGCCCACATTAAAGTCTACGTTTTTCTTCCTAAGATTATAATGACTACAATTCCTCGAATGTGCCTTAATGAGGGAAGCCTGAACTTTATCGAAAGTTTTGCGTAGTTGGCCAAGATTTTCAGCATATGAATCTCGAGGTGAGAAGACTATATGATCCTCGACATCTGCGTCAATGTAATGGGAACCACAAGATATAAGTTCACGACCGTACACTAGGAACGCTGGTGTAAAACCCGTCACTTCATTTACCGCGCTATTTAAAGCGAATTGAATTTTTGGTATGTTAGTATCCCAAGACCTATGATCGTTCTCAATAAACGTAGATATAGCCGTGATTATGGTTTTATTATAGCGTTCCACTGTATTTACCTGAGGTGTATACAAGGGAGTGTAGAAAATATTAGGAATATTATAGGTAGTAAATAATTGTTTCATCATGTTGCTAGTGAACTGTCTGCCATTATCCATCAATAACGTACTCGGTACACCATGTACGAGAAAAACGTGCTCTTCCAATATCCTAACAATTATATCAGCTGTAGCACGGCGAATAGGGAAAATCATACAATATTTAGAGAAACAGCAAGTGACAACTAATAAAAATGAATTCTGTTTTCTACTTGTAGGTAAAGGTCCAACTAAATCGATGCTCAACATCTGAAATGGCCGACAACATTCCTTTGGTCTACCCATAACTCCTAAAGAGGCATGGTTCGGGTACTTATAAGACATACATATGTCACAACATGACACGAATTCTGACACATCATGATGCATGCTAGGCCAAAAATATCTTAGCGACAAACGTTTGTACGTTTTAAAAATGCCAAAGTGTCCCGCTATTAAATCGCAGTGATTGTGAGAAATGATATCTTTGCGATTCTCAAAAGGTACGACTTCTTTCCAATCAAATTCTCTAGTAAGCGGGTTAAGGGACTTCCTGTAGCGATAAAGTCTGCCATCCTGTAAGCGATAGTTTAAGAAAGATGTTGGAGAATCCATACATCCATTATAAATTTTAAGGTACCATTCATCTTTAGTGTTTGGCATACCGTTCGCAGATACATTAATAGCTGCTATAGGTACAGAGCGAGACAAACTGTCAGGAACTACATTATCAGCTCCTTTACGGTGTTTTATTTCAAAATTAAAAGTTGAAAGACGTATGCCCCAGCGAGCAAGTCTTCCAGTAGGGTTATTGAGATTCAAAAACCATTTCAAGGAGGAATGATCAGTATAGACTGTGAATTTGAGACCATTCTCTAAGTAACATCTCCAGTGTTCGATTGCTACCAGGACGGCCAAAGCTTCACGCTCCGTGGCACTGTAATTACGTTCCTGTTTAGTCAGAGATTTACTCATGTACGCGATTACCTTTTCAATACCATTTTCTTTTTGGATTAATACTGCTCCTATTCCGTAATCGCTGACATCTGTATGGACTTCAAAGGGCTCGGAGTAATTAGGACAAGACAGTATAGGAGAAGAAGCCAGACAAACCTTCAGTTTCTCAAAGGCTTCATCAGCTTGTTGAGACCAACAGAAGGCAGGAGCGTTTTTACCTTGAGAGGTTAGTTTGTTGAGGGAAGCAGCTAGACTACTAAAATTCTGAATAAATCTGCGGTACCATGAGGCCGCACCTATGAATCGTCTTACTTCTTTACGATTTGAAGGGGTAGGATAGTCTGTTATAGATTTTATTTTTTCAGGATCTGCACGCAGTCCTAAAGAATCCACTACATATCCCAAATACTTTAGCTGTTTCCGGAAAAACTGACTTTTTTTCATATTAATTGTTAGGTTGGCCATCTTTAGTTTTTCTAGGACTCTTTTTAGAAGTAATATATGATTTTGGAAGGAGTCAGAAACAATGATGACGTCATCAACATAAACGAACACCTTATGCTCAAATTCTGGCCCATAAAACAGGTAATCGACAAGTCTTTGCTGTGTGGCAGGTGCGTTGGTCAAGCCAAACGGCATACACTTAAATTGGTAGGTTCCGCGAGATGGAATATAAAATGCGGTCTTACACGTGTCCTCTTCTTTAATAAGGACCTGCCAAAAACTTTTGGACAGGTCTATACTACTGAGATATTTAGCATCCCGAAGGTTATCTAAAATCTCAGTGATATAAGGTAAACTATATGCGTCCTTCTTAGTTATGGAGTTTAGTTTCCTACTATCAAGACAGAACCTAAGTTCACCATTCTTTTTAGGTGTCAGTAGTACAGGAGAGGACCACGGACTTTCACAAGGCTCTACTACATCATCTTTTATCATCTCATCAAGCTGTTCAATCAAAATTCGCTGTTTCTCAGGAGACATTCTGTAATAGCGTTGACGTACGGGGGCAGCATCACCCGTATCAATACAGTGAGCTATGACAGATGTTCGTCCCAGACCTCGCTCCTCATAGGAAATGTTACGAAACTGTGAAATCATTTCGTCAGCATAATTTCTTTGTTCCGTTGTTAGATGTTCATAAGGACATAACGCATCAGGATTAGTTTCTGAGTGTGTGATATTAGAAATTTCAGAATCTTTATAGAAAGAAATAGCATCTAAGTGTTTGGGAAATAGTCCAAACGTACGCCAGAAGTCTATACCTAATATTAATGAATTTTTAACTTTTGGTACGATGAAAACTTCTACAAAAAAAGTTTTATTTTGAAATTGTATAGGTAAGGTGATAGATCCTAGACATTCAAGTTTCTCGCCACCTGCAGTTATAAATTCGGAATGTGACGACTTCTGTAAAGTAAAACCTGCGTTAAGCAGTTTATCATGACTACCATTCCCTAAAATTGTGACGCAAGAGCCCGTATCTAATAGTCCAGTTAAGTGCTCATCTAAAACCCTAATGTCTACATAAGCACGAGTTTTATCGAGGTGAGTAGATTCATTTTTTTCATTATCGATTGACGCGATGTTGTTGAATGTTGAAAAATTTCTAATAAATTTCAGCCAATCCAACCAATCTTTATCACGAGCGCGCCAATCGATACTTTTTAGTTTTTTGACTGTTTCCCATCGCCAGAATTGCAATCAGGGCAATCAGGGTAGCGAACGTCCTTCCTGCCACATTTGAAACAAATCAAGAATCGGTCCTGCTTACAATTACCAAGTGAGTGTGAATCCGATCTACATCTAGGACAGAACACCTTATTAGACTCAAATGACATGGCTCCGACTTCGTTCTGTTTATCGTGTATATTGTAATTGTAAATTTTACTAGGTTCCTTAACATTGCTACTATTAGAATTAGATTTATATTTGTAGTAGGTATTGGTGTTTGTGTAATTATTTCTTTGAGTATAATCCTTATCATTATACAATGTAGTCTGTTGATTATATCTACCAGGTAGTGGAAGTTTATGCTTGTAAGCAAACTCAGGGGCAACAGTAGAACTGTTTGCTTTTGGTGGTTCATGAAAATGGGATGATCTAGATAAAACGCTTTCATAATTCCTGCAAATAGTTTTAAGTTCATCAAGAGACTTAATTTTTGGAGAAGCTGCCAATGTATTTGCATAACATGGACGAATGTTATGAGTAATAATTTCTAATTTTTCTTCTTCGGAAAAGGTTTTTGTCATCCGTGAAAACATTCCATGCATGATTGACAAATAAATTGTTATGTTTTCTTGTTCACCTTGGGTGCGCAAACGAATTTCACTAGCCAAACGGTAGTCGTAATCACTAGGTCCAAAATCTTCTTTAAGCAAAACGCATAATTCAACCCAAGAGTGAACCCTACTTTTATTAAAGCGGTACCAGTGTAACGCATCATCTGTAAAAACCTCATACGCCATAGACAGTATTTTTTCATACGGGATACCTCTAGATTGTACAAATTCCTCAACTTTTTGTATGAAAGCGTGAACGCAAGTCAGACCAGAATACTTTAGTTTGTTAATATCCGCAAACAAATTACGGTCACAAGTTACAACTGTGGTATTTATAGCGTCCGAAACATTCTCGTGACTGTTGACAGGGTTTGGCTGAGAAGCCATAGGCTTTAACGATGATAATTCAGAAAGTTGAGCATTCAGATTAGAAGCGCAGCTTTTATAAATATCATTTACATCCGGCGTACTAACAACTCTATTGAGCCGATGGAATATATGGTGTAAAAGGTTCTCCGTTCTATTGAAGACATTTTTATCAAATTTAGACTTCAATGTAGTTAAAGTGCCGAGTGATTTTATGAGTGATTCTTTTATTTGTTTCAAATCGTCGACTGGAGTTAAGTGTGACTCAAAAATATCCTCAGACGGTAATAATACAGCCAATTTAACTATTTCCTTCCGAAGCTCTTGAACAGATTCTCCGGAACCACCTCGAAGTTCAACTTCATATTGCAATTCTGCCTTTTGCAATGACAGAAATTTAACGGAGTATGCCATGATTGTAATATACGTGTTGGGTAAATGTTGCAGTACAATTAATTAGCTTAGCGTGCTAAAAAGCGTTACTATATTCAACAAAGAGAAACAATAACAATGGCAAAATAAAACACAAGAAAACTATAAAAAAAAACGCAGATAAAAAAAACCCAATAGAGAAATAAAAATATTAAAATATTTTTATCATTCACCAGGGCTTAAACAGTGAATGACAACACAATAACAGAAAAGCTACTAAAAGCTAGGAACTAAGGCCAACACCAAGGATAAATACTATATGCGCAAGACATTAATTAAGTGGAACGGTTGCTAATGTTACCTGCAGTCAGGCGCCAATGTGGCGGGTATTCTAAATAAGTAGGCAGTAATTCGATATTTAGATTTAATTCCATTTAGCTACATTATTCGGGCGTGGGTTCCGCACACTAAACAACCGTCACTCAATTAAGTCCTTGTCAACCACTGTCCTGGATGTCTTGAAGTGGAGCGTAGACCGGCAAAGCAGCGTAGCAGGAAAACTCGCGATAGGCAGCTGACCCGCGCTGTGATAATCTTGAATTCTTCAATAGAATCCCAAGTGGGAGGTAGGTCCCCTGCAATTACACCAAACCAGATATTTCACCACAGTTCGACAATTCTAGTTTGACTGCGACACCACGTTCTGCGAAAGCGGTGCATGTTGAGGCGAAGCATACAGGTACAGATGGAATGACTAGCATAAATAGTGATATCAGTGATGAGGCAGTCAAACAAGCAAAATTTGATGATAAAGAAACAGTTAGAAACAAGTAGGTAGATAAACATTACTAACAGAATCTAACGGTAAGTTATGCCCTTCCGACATAATTATTCTAGACGTTTCGTGATCTCTATTTGTTCTAATTGTAACAACAATAATTTTAATTAGGGAGAATTTCACGAAACGTTAGTAAGCAGGCATCTATACCTATTACTACAGCATAGTCTACTTTTGAAATTAAAAGAAAGCACCTACTGAAAATCATTTACAAGTATTTAATTGGTATGTAAAAGTACGAATCTATATTGATTAGAAACAAAATGTAGCTACAGTAATAACATCCTCTTTGTTTGAGGTCGGTTGAAAATTAACGGCAAGTCATCTTTCACACCAAGGAATGATTTGCACTTTTACACACTCGAGGCTACAACAAAAAGCAAGTTCAAGCTTTGCAACACTTACCCAATACGGGGGATTCACTAATGCACTCTTAAATCTTACTAGAAACTTTACTAGAAATATAATAAGTTTGTACAAATTAGCAGCTATTTGAACGGTTCTAGTGAGAACAGGTTACGGCCGTACGTGCTGTAGTCACGGTGCTGCCGAACGAATGATCGGTCCTTACCACTCCCAACGCTTTTAACCGACCGGCCGCCGCCGCGTATTCGCAGGAACAATAGAAACACTAAACAAGCAGTTCGCCCCGACTTTGCTTGTTTATTTAATGAATATATATTTTTTTTACCAATTTGTAAATTAGACATTTTGTAAATATTTAGGTTAAGATTACTATTAAGATTGATTTTAAGTTTTATGTAGTTAGTATTTTTTAAATATAATAATGGAAATAATTTATTATAGTTTGAAGTAAGATAAATAAAAGAACCGTTACAATTGCTGAAAATAAATAAATTAATTAATTAATAAATAAAAAAATTGCACACCTCACGGTTGTGAAGGTCCTTGGCATTTAAGAAGCCACGACCCCCCACCTTCCGTGGGATGTACAATCTCATAACAGGCGAGCGTGGGTGTAACATGCGATGCATTGTGAGCAGTTTTCGGACTCGTGTATCCCCCAGCTCAGTTTGAGTACATCTCAATATGCCAAAGGAGTATATCAATAAGGGCATCACCCAACTGTTGAAGGCGCGCACCTTGTTTGCCACCTGACAAAGAACTCTTAAGTACCTTTGTAAGGCTGCCAAAGAAACGCTCCAACACCGATTGTTTGACGTCCCCCATTGATACACCCACCCAAGGACTCTGACATACCGATATATTTGTAGGTTTCGGCTCCAGAGAGGGATCTGAGTGTCATCGTCTCAGAGAGCTGTAAACTCGGTGAATCTACAACCCTGCCATCCTGTATATGCATGACCGCACACTTATCGACACCGAACTCCCATCTTGTTGGCGTTGCTGAAAATCTCGGTGATTTTTAACAATTCCATTAGCCTGGGGCTTGGTGCAAACAGCTTCAGGTCATCCACGTACAGCAAATGAGAGATGAACTCACCCCCTCTGCGGAGTCGATAGCCTAGCTTTGAATCCTTTAATAAGGTACTGAGAGGATTCAGAGCTAAACAAAACCACAAAGGACTCAAGCTATCGCCATGGAAAATACCTCGCTCTATCCTTATGAAATCCTGCGGATCAGGGGAGCCATCTCCACCACCTGGCTGACGAAGGACTGTGATCCACTGCGCCATGCATGTGCTCAAAAAAGATCTCAAAGTTGTATCAATTTTATACAGCTCTAAGATCCTCCTGAGCCATGAATGGGGCACCGAATCATAGGCCTTCTTATAGTCAATCCAGGCAGTTGAAAGAGCTTTCCGATTCCGCCGGACTTGTTGGCAAATAGTTCTATGAGGAGGAGTTCTTTAGTACCTCGGGACCCAACCCTACATCTGTTCTTAGCAGGGGTCAAAACGTTGTTTGCAACGATATGCTATATTTTTTTTTGCTAGAATGGACGTAAGGAGCTTGTAGATGGTAGGTAAGCACGTGATGGGTCTATAGTTTTTTGCTTCCGAGGTACTACCTGACTTGTATAAAAGGAAAGTGACACCAGAAGTCAGGAAGCTAGGGAGAGAACCAACCTCGAGGGATTTCTGGAACTGCACTGCCAAGCATGAATGCGAGCATCAAAACCACTTGATCCAGAAGTTGTGCAATCCATCCGGGTCAGGACTTTTCCAGTTCTGAGCCGTCTGAATTGCACAACTAACGTCTTCGGAGTCAATAGTTACTGACTTCATGGTTTCGATGGATTCGCATTCATGCTCGACAGTACGCATCTAGTGACCCTCCATGTGCTCGACAGGCATCGACCAGATGCTGCGCCAGAAGTCAATCATGACACTTGCATCCGGTCGCTGACTGTCATTCACTGTGGTGTCTTCTTAGTTTCGGTACACCTTCCTTTGGTCACTTTGGAAAAGGTGATTTTGTAAATATCTGTCCACACGTTCTCTGTAGCGACGGATACGGTTTGCCCATGCATAGACCTTCTGCTTCAGGAAGTCACTGCGTTCCGTGACACAAGCCATATACTTTTCGGGCCTAGTACCCGTCCCAGCAAAGGGACGTGAACCAAGACGTAACGCATGACCCGAGGGCGATGGTTCCCCCGGCTGAAGCAGACTAGCTTTGCAATGAGGGTCCTAAACGTGTTGATACGCCGCTCGATTCGCATTTGCCATGCGGGTACATTTAGTCGCACTGCACGGTCAGAGTCCGGAAACTTGACACGAGCAACACGGCATGCTGCAATGGCCCCGCAGTACAGAATCGAGTGAGTATCAACTAAATCTTCACTAGTTCAAGCGTAGGCTGATCCAGCATCTGGAGACAGCATCGGGCTTGATCCGACAGACGTTGGGCGGAAACAGCCAGGGTTGGGTCAAGGGCCTGAAACAGAGGGATCATCCGGCCACGATACGCAGACAGGTTGGTTCCTCCCTCTGTAGCCCCGTTATAGGCGCGCATGCAGTTGGCATTCATGTCGTATGTCCATCGCATGCGGCGCACTACACCACCGGTAGCGGGGGCCCCGCGCGGGGCAGACTGCCCCACAGGCCCCAAGCGTGCCGGCAGCGGTCGTCGTCCTCGTCGCGCAGGTGATCGCGGCGATCGTGGCGGCGGTGGCCCGCTCTCATCGCTGGAACTTGAGCTCGCTGCGGTATCTGGAGGAGTAACAAACTCCTCCACCGACGACGAGCTGGGCGACGGTGCGGGCGGTGGTGGTGGTTGTGCGCTTGTAACGTTCGCTCTTGTGATCATAATATTTGATGTTTAAATTTAAATTGCAATATTGTTGTAGTAGGCGTTCTGACATTTGTCACAGTGGAGAAATCCATTTTAATATTGATTTTCTGTAGAATGGCCAAAATTGTCTTGCAAATTATCTGAATATATTTTGCGTTAGCTTGTTGTTGTTATATTATCGGATAAACTGAAATGGGACTGAAAAATAACCTAAAAAATTATAAGATTAAATATGAACACAAAAAGACGTCTGCTGTCATAGAGCGTTTTTTTATTTTTATTATTATTTGTTTACTTATTGTAGTTATATTACGTTTATGTGTTTATATAAGATGTAAATAGTTTAATACAAATACAGTTAATTTCAATTTAAAAAAAAAATAGAAACTCCTTTTAATTATTTATAATCTATAAACTAACATTTACCTAATAAGGAAAACAATAAATGTACACAAAACAATCATGATTGCACTAAGCTTGAGCCTTGCTTGAGTACCACCACATCACTGAGTTTGTCAAAAGCCAAGGAAAATAGGCATAATTAGGCAATTATATCATCAAAATTTTAATGTTAAGATGTTGACTGTACTCAAGAAACTTATGTAATGGCTTTTACTCTTCAAGGAATAATCTTTAAAGATCATTATTATTGTTTTGCTTTTAACAGGTACCAGAATATTGCACCCAACTGACAGAGGCTGAGATCTTGAACCAGGCATTCAACCTTCTTTTTGCATTTGATGAAATTGTAGCCCTTGGGTACAGGGAGAGTGTCAACTTAGCACAGGTATACTAAAATAACTTCAAGAGCTTATTACTAAAGTAACAGTTGATTTCTGAATATTTATGGTTAAAATGTGTTTCATATTCAGGTCAGATCATTTGTTGAGATGGATTCCCATGAAGAAAAGATTTACCAAGCTGTAAGGCAGGTAAGAAAAAATTGAATATAGAATCATGGGGCCGCAAAATAAAGCAGTATTAACCTTATATTAGTCCTCCATTATTTGACTAAAATTAATATCAAAGGCACACTACTACAATATAGTGTCATAAACAATAAGCCTAGGGACCAGAAATCATTATTCTAGAAATTGTATTGTCAAATTCTTAACTTAGATTAATAATAACTGACCTGTTTCTAGACTTGTCAAGTGCTAATCCATAAAAAATGTACATAAATTGAATATAAAACTAACAACTTGTAGACAGTGCCGGATTATGACTACTTGATGCCCTAAGCAATTTGGTTCTGGGGCCCCCGAAGTTGCTTGCCGTAACTATCCGTTTCTGGTGACCCCCCCGCTTATCGCGAGCGCTAAGCATCCGTTTCTGGTGCCCTCCAAGACGTGATGCCCCAAGCAATTGCTCAATTTCTAATACCTACATTAGTTAAACTTAACTAAAATAGTACATTAGCATTTAATGTTCTCACTGTTGGGCAATACATAAAGTAGTGATCTGGAAAACACTGCGATCAAAAAGAAAAAGGCTATCAAAATAACACATGAAGATATTAACTAAGTATGTTTGTATGCATGCTATTACTAGTGAAGCCAGAATAACTAGATAAGATCTGCTGGCCTTTTCAATAAGCCACGGAATCGTTCTATTCTTTGATGAAATATGTCGATGTTACTGTAAGTGCTGTTGTAGGTACTTGTTGCAGACTCTTAATATGAAACTATTTTTCCTATAATCCTAATCCGGCACTGCTTGTAGACCCAAGAGCGCGAGGCGGCGAACCGCATGCGGGAGCGCGCGAAGGAGCTGCAGCGGGAGAGGCTCGAGGCCGCCAAGCGCGGGGCGCCGCCGCGCTCGCAGATGTCCTTTGGTAAGCAAGGCAGCAAAAATTGGGTTGTTACTATTTTTTGAGAATTACAACATAATATTTTAATTGAAAAAAAGAGGTTTCACATTATATTTTTTTCATTTTTTCATAGAATTTTCGAGTCTGGAGAAATCACTTTCCATTTAGCTAGATGATTTCTTACAGTTGTCCACTTGCTGTAAATACTAAACATAATCAATTTCCCCAAATAAAGTAAAGTTTGTTAACCGTAAGATATTTTCAATTAATAAATTATTCAATGAGTAATTTAATTAAAAAATCGTATGCTCCGATTCTCATAAAAGAAAGGTTTAGATGCATTTAGTATTTTGTTTTTCTTTTATTCAGGCAGCAGCGGTGGATTCGGCAGTTCGTCAATGTCGTCTTCGAGCGTGAACGAGCCCACCGCCGAGAAGATACCGATCACGCCGGCGAGGGAGACGGCGTAAGTTTTTGTTTCCTTATTGTACAATATACAACATTAATAATTGTGGCATGCAAGCATACTGACCGTCTGTGTGATATTTGCAAAAGGGTGAATTTTAATGTAATTTTATTAATAAAAAAAAAGAAGAACTGCAACTTCTTTGAGAAGAAGGCATTTGGAACTAATCTAAACAAAAAAACTATTTATTGTATAAGTGCTCTCGCAAACTCGTCCTACCCACATATGGGTCCTATGAAGATTTTGTGATTTAAAAATAAACTAAAATATAATTTATTTGTGATGCACAGGTCTCACAGACTCACAGAAGGCCTTAAAATTATAATTATTATGTACATTCTGTGATCCGTTCTTTGATGAAGATACAAATATTACAATTAATTATTACAAATATTACATTAAACAATAACAGAATGGAATTAAGATTAAAAAATAAAGATAATAAAAAAAAACAAATGTCAAAATTATTAAGTCAAATAAGTACCTACAGATTTAGTATTATGATGTCAGCATTCACATTCCAAATTATTACAATAATAAATAAATATTGAGAGATGCCAACCAAAATGATTATCAAACTACCATTCGCCAAGTCGGTTGGTTAAGAAATCGCTTACCGTGTATCTTTCAGCAGCCGTCCGGCCGGCCGCTCCGCCATGAAGCTCGGCTCCCGCGGCACGGACACGGACTCGTTCGTGTCGCGGCTGCGCGCGGAGGGCGAGTGCGTGCCGGGCGCGGGGGCGGGCGCGGGGGCGGGCGCGGGCGCGGCGCCGGGGCAGGCCGGCAAGCCGCCCGCGCCTCACCAGCGGGAGTGAGTACTTGTACTAATTTCATTCATTCGATCATTCGCAGCCACAAGACGTCCACTGCTGAACGTAGGCCTCTCCCACAGATTCCCAAAGCCACCAGTTTCAAGGGCTACACCTTCGACGGAAGCGGGTTCAGGAACGATGTGTTCGTTGAACATGACCTTAGTCTCGTCCAAATTCATCCCATGCCTAACGCGTCTCGAGGCAGCATTGAGACTGGTCAGCATTTTCTGCAGGTCTTGCAGCGATTCTGCCATTATCACTACGTCGTCAGAAAAGCGGAGGTGTGTGAGATATTCACCATTGATGTTAGGGCCGAGTCGACTTCATCAAGATCTATGTCTGGGAGATCTTCCGTAAAGTGACGGGCAAGTGGGGATCTGGGGTCGCTCGCGTCAGGGGGAGGTTTCGGTGCATGCGAGGCATACAGATGTCCGTAGAAGTTCTCAATTTCAGCCAGTATCCCCTGGGCTGATGTGACGGTTACACCATTCAAGGTAGTTAACTTTGTCAGATGACTCCTTCCCAGTGTTTTGGTAAAGACTTTCGACCCTCGATTTTGCTCAATTGCCTCCTGTATGAGGCGGGTGTTCCAGCTGCGAAGGTCGCGTCTTACCAAGCTCCTGATCTTTTTGTGGAGTGACTGGGGATCTGACAAAGCTTCCTCTGGTGTCTCACGTCTAAAACGCACCAGATCCAGGGTTTCGCTTAAAAGTTTGGACTTCTAATCTGTTCGCCTTTTCCGAAAATGCCTCATTCCCACTTCGCGTACAACCCCGATTATGCTATCCAGGTCCTCGCCAACGTTTGCCGGGGTCTCCAGTGCAGCAAATCTGTTCTGCGATTCCAGTTGGAACGCATCACGCATCAGCTTGTGGCGCAGTTGGACGAAGAACAGACCTCACCATGCGACTGCGTTCGAGCTTGAAATTAATATTTAGGGTGCCTCTAACAAGCCGGTGATCGCTACCGGTATTCAACCTGTTGATCACTGAGACATCCCTAAATATATGCTTCTTGTCGGCTATGATGAAGTCAATCTCGTTCCTCGTACTACCGTCAGGGCTCTTTCAGGTCCACTTCCTTTGGGGTTTTTTCTGGTGAAAGGTGTTCATACAGAACAACCCCTGCATACTGAGGAAGTTAACCAGCATTTGGCCCCTATGGTTTCTGCGCCCATAGCTATGCGGTCCCAAACAAGATTCACCGCACTCTTCTCCAACTTTGGCGTTGAAGTCCCCCATGACAACGGTGTAATGGGTCTTGGTAGTGCGATGTATGGCCTTTGACACATCGTCGTAAACGGCCTCCACCTCTCCGTCTGAGCTACTTGACGTCGGCGCATATACCTGCACGACCTTGAGAGAGTATCTGTCGGTCAGTTTCAGTATAAGGTACGCTACCCGGGTCGACACGCTGCAGATCTTCATCACGTTGTCACGAAGGGCCTTGTTGACGAGGAATCCAACGCCACCCTAAGATTGTCGGCTCCCTTCCCTGAAGTAGAATAGATGGCCTGATTCGAGGGTTACCGTGTCCTCCTCCTCTCTACGAACTTCCGATAACCCGAGAACATGCCACCGTATCTATTCTAATTCCACTTCAAGGATTTGAAGGCTCTCGTCCAGCCGCAGACTGCGTCCATTGTACGTTGCAAGGGTCAATTGTTGGCAGCCGTCCGTAGCCCGGGGATCCCTACCCTACCGTGACCGAGGCCGCTGCCGTGACCTGGAATAGCAGGGCGGCCGGGAACTGGGGGCCGTGTACTTTGGGGTCAACCATGGGGGGTTTTGCCTGTAGTCACCACGCTAGGCAGGCGGGTTGGTGACCGCAGTGTTCTATTATGGACTATGTGGTCGTCACGAGAGGCGCTGCTGCTCACCTCCCGGTTGATCCCTTGATCGCCTTCTACGATACCCACGGGAAGAAATGGGGTGGTGCTATTCTACTCTGCCGGCACTAGTGGCACCACACGGCCATGTGTTATTTCTGGTATGAGGAAAATTTGTAATTTTTTTTTAATAAGATAAGATAAATATTCTTTATTGCACATCAAATAAAACAATACAGCTTAGGATTACAAGATTATGATGAAGCAATTAGGTGGTCTTATTGCTTAAAAGCAATCTCTTCCAGACAACCCAAGTAGAGGAAAATGTCAGGAAGGGTAAGCAAGTTCACAAGAAACTGAAAAAATAAAAATAAAACAATTGATTCACTTAAAAATAACAATAAAAAGAGAAATAAATAACAATAAAATATAGAATCCGTAACTAACAGCCCACGAATAACAAAAAGTGATCAGGGAAAGAAAAAAAGATTATAAGTAAACAGAAAGGGAGAAGTAAAAAGAAGGAGAGAGATTAGGAGACTAAGCAGGAGCGTTAAAGGGCGAGGAAATGTGCTTTGATCCTTGTTTTGAAAATAGACAATGATTCTGACTCTCTAATAAATAAGGGTAGGGTATTCCAGAGACGAATAGATTTAACAGTGAACGACTGTGTGTAGGAGTGCGATGAATGAGGAGGGAATGCAAGGCGAAGCTTCTTAGATGACCGCATCGGCTGACCTCGTACCGGTTGCAGAAATCGGAATCGCTCCTTAAGATAACGCGGTGACAATGGGTTAAACAAAATGTTATACAGGAGAAAAAGAACGTAAGAATCTCGACGAAGACGCATGGGAAGCCAGTTGAGCTGAGACCTGTATTCAGAGACATGATCGTACTTTCGCAGTCCAAAAATAATGCGGATGCAGAAATTCTGGAGCCGCTCAAGTTTATCAAGAAGATTCTCAGTAAGATCTAGAAAGCAGCAGTCTGCGTAGTTGAGAATGGGAAAGAGTAAGGCCTGGACAAGTGCAATTTTGGTAGGTATTGGCAAAAAATTACGAGGCCTACTTAGTGAACTTGCAGCAGCAAAGATTCTCCGGCTAACCTGACCAACCTGGGTTGTTCAAGTTAATGTATTGTCAATACAAACACCTAGATTTTTGACAGTTTTACTCAAAGGAACTACCACACCGTCAAATACAACTGAAGGCAGAACATCCCAGTCAACCCTAGAGATCAGCCACGAACTGCCCACAATTACTACTTGCGTTTTAGCAGGGTTAACAGTGAGCCCAAAAGACTTGCTCCAGTTGGAAATAAGATTCAAGTCAGCATTAATGGTATTAATAACTCTGGGCAGATCAACAAGACTTCCTTGGGAGTAAATTTGGAGATCGTCTGCATAAAGGTGATATGAAGAAGATAGATTTTGGGAAATAGAATTAATGAAAGTAGCAAAAAGAAGAGGAGACAAGACGCCACCTTGGGGTACGCCGGCACTAAGGTCGCACCATGACGAGAATACATTCTCAGCACGAATGCATTGCCGGCGCCCATTCAAGTAACTTTGAAACCAGTCAATTACAATTGGAGATATGTTGAGAGAACGCAACACGCCAAGTAGGATGTGGAAATCAACAGTGTTGAAGGCATTACGGATATCCAAAAGCGCCAACACAGTAAGACTTTTTTGGTCCATACCAAGACGAATGTCATCCGTAATTTTGACAAGTGCAGTAGTCGTACTATGACCAGGGCGGAAACCGGATTGGAAGCTATTGAAGAGTTGGTTTTTGGCGAGGAAAGCACTGAGCTGCTGATGGACAACACGTTCAAGTACTTTGGACAGGAAAGGTAAGATGGATATAGCGTCCTATGGACGGTAATCGGAGTATGCAGAAGGATTTGCTTTTTTAGGAGTGGAATTATTTGAGCATCTTTCCACACTTTAGGAAATGCTCCTGAAAGTAGAGAAAGATTGAGGATGCGGGATTCGTATTTAGTATTTATAAAATTATTATATAATTCATTTATTAGTTTAATTATTTTTCCATCTTTTTTATATTTCTGCACTTGCTGACCCTTTCTGTCATCTTTCCTCTACCTGTAGTAGGTTGTCTGGAAGAGATTGCTTTTAGCAACAAGACCACCTAAATTGTACATCAACTTTCTTTATATTCCTTGATTTTTTCTGTTTTTGTGCAATAAAGAATATCTTCTCTTATCTTATGAATTACAAAATGGCCGGAAGTCCTGGGTTCGGCCTTTGCTCAGCAGTGAGACAGTATTTTAGCCAATAACTTACTAATTACAAATATAAAAATAAGTCACTTATTTTCCAGAGATTACGACAGGCATATGTAAGGTGTGGGTGTTTATATTTCTATTATACAAGTGAAACAGAAAAAGAAGTGAAACAGGACGAATTCACTTAATAAAAAATAACTTGGAAATACTGTATAACATAACATAACATACCATCACGACTTTCTCCCAAACGGGGTAGTCAGAGACAAGTGACTGTGTCGTCATGGTGAACGAAACACTCAGAAGCCCACTATTCACCAATGGTATTAGAACCCAACGTGGTAGGTGGCGAGCCTTCCGCCGTTATCCGGTATGCTTTGGTTTTTATCGATGTTTTCCATCATCATCATTAGCCGGATATTTAACAATGAACACAAAGATTTTGGTTCTAACCAGATTTGAACTCGGTACCACACGATCCGCGATCTGAGTTCGGGTGCTGAACCACTAGGCACGACGCTCTCCCAAATATCGTATCTTGAATTTCACAGTACAATTTAAAATTTAATTATTATATTTTTAAGAAGAGGATTAAAGCACATTTCCTCGGCCTTTAACACTCTACTTTTTCTCCTAATTACTTTCCTCCTTTCACTTCTCCTAGTGCGTTTATTTAACTCATTTTCCTTTTCTGATCTCTTTGGTTATTGGTGGGCTAATTAGTACATATCCTGTATTATTATTTTGTTATTTAAATTTACATTTGACTATTATTGTGCACATACTTACCCTTTTTTTAACATTTTCCTCTACTTGGGTTGTCTGGAAGAGATTGCTTTTTAGCAATAAGACCGCCTAATTGTGTCATCTTACTATTTCTTATTTTTTTTTGATGTGCAATAAAGAATATGTATTATTATTAATGGCATGTATTACAGTGTACATCTACGATTCGAGGAACGGCTTAATTTGGTTGCTGGCCGTGATGGAGACACTCAGAGCTTCGATCTCTCCGGTAAGATATGATTTTTATTCATAATAACAAAAATCTTTTTTACTTTTTTTTTCTTATCAGCTTTCCATCAGCGGCTTCCCTCGCGGAGGCTATTTCTCCCGTTATAATATAGCCCTAGCTGTATGTTACTCTCTGATTTATTTTTAAAATCAGTCCCATAGTTTCAAATAAATAAATATGCGCCAGACAACACACCTCTTGTAATGGTCTCGAAATAGGGATTAATATCCCTGTGTTACGAGGTACCACACAAGGAAATAAGCTAGGGGCGTCTCCCAGCACACCCAGACCCCGAGTCTGAATTGAATTGACCGGGAATCGAACCCGGGACACTACGGAATTCGAAGCGAGAAACCGTGTTACAGCTCACTACGCCAATCGTGTCGTCTAGTTCTTAAGTTGATACTTGATTTTTTCTTTACAATAGTAAAGTAAAGTAAAGTAAAGTAAAAGTAAAAAATATCTTTATTCATAATACCTATAAAAAGTACAAGAAAAGTCAAAATAGCTTGTACTAGCTTCCGTCTCAACAATAAAAAAATAGCAACAACAATAAGTTATATTAACAGCTTACCACTCTGAAGTCAGAACGATTGTTCAATTATTATGTTTTCATAATGTTAAACAGGGTTACTAACTCTCCGCGTCAGCAACGAGCAGTTCGGTCGCATTCGTATTCACCTAGAAAACAAGGACACTCGCTCGCTGCAGCTTCAGGCAAGTTATGCTTATTTTATTTCAGGATTTCAATGCGCATTGTTCAAGCCTTTTGCCTAGTGAAGAATACCAACTCCTTCTGTAGGTTAAAAACTAAAAACAAAATCTTAGAACATAGATTATTTTTCAAATCAAATCAAATACTTTATTTGCTATAAATAGGGTTACATATCACAATTTGTGGGTGTTATTATAATAATATTAGCTCTTATGCCTACTTAGCTATATTTTCATAGCATGCAAAATTTTTATTAAACTATGAGGTCGGTACTATTTCAATATTAATTCTTATTATTCCACTTATTCTATAAAATACATCAACTGTCCTTATTATTTATATTATTTGTAATGCGCTCTTTATTAGATTAGTTTTTTAAAGAAATCGTCAATGGAGTAAAAGCATTTTTCCATTAGCCATTGCCTCAGAACCATTCGAAATCTGTTATAGGGTAGCAGTTTCCTGTCATTGTGTACGTCTATTGCACTTGTTTTTTTAGCAATAACCTTAAGTGTCAAAGAAGTACAGTGCCCTAGCCAAGAGCAACACGCTACTTTATGACATCGACATGTCAAATGTGAAAAATGTACTGGAATGACATTAGCACTCGAATAATCGGAATGACGTTTGATGTCAGTTTCATACATTTATTGATTTGACATGTCGAAACGAAAGAAGCGCGTTGCTCTTGGCTAGTTCCCCAGGTAGAAAACCAGCCCTTGTCAATATTCCTTGACTTCAGAAAGATGATCGCTTTAAAAATGACTGCGTTGTTACGTATTGCGCTATTGACAGTTATGTCGCGCCCTTTTTAGTTTTGTCGTGTTAAGGTGCATTTAGATCAAATAAGCGAATGTTCATTAAATCAAATTTTCTTGTGTAGACAAAGACAAGAGAATGCTCTGTCTGTGTCTGTTTAACCACAGATAATTTGATAACGTTGATAAGATAGTTTGATAATTTGATAATGAGCAGTCGCTCGTTAGGTCTGAACCGACCTTCAGATTACGCTGCACAGGTAACTTCTGCTTCTTTGGGTCTTTTAAAGTGTAAACTTTTTAAGGTGATTACTTAACTTCTATTCATTTATCAGTTCTAGACCAAGATTAAAATATTACATTTTTTATTTCTTCTTTCGTGTCGACAGCAACATTAAATTTCATTTGACCAGTATTCTGCCACCTTAATAGCCTCAGCATTAGCACATATAAGGTCATCGTGTAAGCAGCTGTTCGGACACGAGGGGCATGACAAAAGGTGATCCATAGTCTGCTGGGATGCACCGCATTCGCAAACATTCTTTGCACCCTCGATGTATCCCCATCTGAAAAGGTTGTCCTTGCAGCGACCGACCCGTGTCCGTAGTCCAGGTCTGAAGGTTTTCCAGGTCGGACGCATTATTATCATTTTCATTAAAATAAGAACACAGAAATGGCTATAAATAAAAAAAACATAAGTTTTTGTCGCTAAAATCTGTGTAGGCACCGCCCCTAACATTTGAGCTAACGCGGGCAGTTTCGTGCAAGGGAAGATGCAGACTAGATCCCCATGTGTCCCACAGACGCACCCCAACGTAGACAAGGAGGCGTTCCGCGCGGCCGGGCTGGTGGGGCTCAAGCAGAGCCAGCGCCCCTTCCCGCTGCACAGCGACGTGGGCGTGCTGAAGTGGCGCCTCGGCGGCGGCGGCGACGACAAGCTGGCGCCCTTCTCCGGTCAGTTGCCGTGTCGAGGGCATCAATTCATCTATTTTAGAACTAATAATTGACTTATAAAAGTATTTTTCTCAGTAAAGGTTTATAATTTCAATAAATATTTTTTGACCTTACTGGGATGTAATATTTTTCGTATAAAATTAGCTTCAAATTGTTATTTCCTGCACAGTGTTTATTGAAATAAATGACTTATGACTAAAACATTTACCACATTTATACAAAAATGGAAAAAAAAACGATGTCACTTAGCAAAGACATTTCCACCATACGATTTTTTCATAACCTTGGTGTAAATACATTTTTCGCTGCTTTGAAATAAGTTTATTTAAAATATGAAAAAAATGCATATCTGATTTTTTATGCAACTATTGATCTTTATTTATCATCCTTTGTGCAGATGACCAAAGTACAGAAACACAAAGCACTAAAAAAAAAAACCAACGTTTCTATTTTTACAATAATGATAACACTCAATTCAAAAGTATTAGTTTCAATAGATAGTATTTATATCGATTCCGCTATTTTACTTCATCTACTGAGTATGCAATTTGTTTATCTTTCTTTATGCTGAAAAATCAACAGAAAATTTGTGAACAGTCTTAACAAAACACCAATTAATAAAAAAAACAAAACTAAAATGTTATTCATTCTTTGTCATAGTGAACTGCTGGCCGTCAGAGGGCGCGGACGGTGGTTGCGACGTCAACATCGAGTACGAGCTCGAACAGGAACATCTGACGTTGTCCGACGTCAACATTCACATACCTTTGCCGTGAGTTTCATGCAAAAACGTCCGGATTTACTATGCGATTCAAATGAATAGAACTGGCCCGGCGCCATATTGTGATGTGATATCTGTCAAACTAACTTCAGTCGGGTCAAATTTGGTAGGGTGTGAAAAAAAGACACATTACAAAAACAATCATGCATTGCCCAAAAAGTAGGAGTTTAAGGTGATTTAAAGTGAATCTTTTTGCATTATTGCGTTCTTCGAGCGCCACTTAGTATTGATAGAATGTTTCTTTAATCTTAATGCATCGTCCATTAACACACCAAGGTTGCGTGATTCAGTTACCCGCTCAATGGACGTACCTTTGATCTTAATATCAAGATCACCTATCCGGTTTCTCTGATTCTTTGTACCCAGCACTAGAAACATAGTCTTTGTTGGATTCAATATAAGCCCATTATTTTTTGACCACCGATCTATTTGTCGCAAATCGCTTTAAATTTTTTCAACAGCTGCTTCTGATTCAATTGGATTGAAGATTTATAAACTTGTAAATCATCAGCGTATGTGTGGTGTTCACAATCCCTAATGCAGTTCGGCAAATCGGCAGTGAAGAGGATAAACAGGATGGGACCCAGGATTGAGCCTTGTGGCACACCTCTGGTCACGGGTGTTATAGCTTAATATGTTTTGTCACCGTTTTCACAACATATTTCAACTGTCTGCGAACGATCAGTTAAATAACTAGAAAACCACTTTAGTGCCGTGACATAGAATTCCAGTTTTGATAGCAGCAACGATGGGCTAAGGCTATCAAAAGCCCGTGAATAATCGAGCAAAACCAAAACCAAAACCAAAACCAAAACCGAATCCTGCCCGCCAGGATGTCATCAACTACGTCCATGAGTGCTGTTGCTGTACCTCTGCCCGCTCTGAAACCAGACTGTTTTAGGGGCAAAATATTGTTTACCTCTAAATAATCGGTCAACTGTACAGAAACAACCTTTTCAAGAATTTCGGACATCAATGGTTAAATGCTTATTTCAGGTAGGATTACTTGTTTTAGGTAGAGGTTTTACAACAGCTTCTTTCCAAGCTCTAGGAAATACACCAGTTCTGATAGACATGTTTATTATGGCAGTGATGACTCCCATGGTACGTGGCAAAGTTAACAAAATCATATCTATGTTAATTTTATCCTTACCCTGTGCTTTCGTTTTGATTTTGGTTATAATGTTCGCTACTGTCATTTCATCAACTAGTTTTATACTGAAGGTCGCCGAGCTAAATCGAATTTCTGAATAGTTAAATGATTCTGCGTTACTAATTTTACTATGAGGAACATTGAGAAAGTGACAGCTGGCAATTCAGTGCATTTCTTATTGAAATCGACTACATTTCTAATGTTTTTCCAAAGATTGCGTGAGTTTTTATTTACGAAGTGTTCGAAATATGCGGCTTTCTCGGTAAACAGCGCAGCATTTACCAGTTTTTTTATATTCTCTGTAGTTATTTCTGTCACTATCCAGTTGAGTACGGCGACTTTCAGCATGTGCTTCGTTTCTCAATCTTATAATTTCTTTAACAGTTGGAGTTATTCATGGCAAGCTTTGTGTTTTTATATAATATGATGACTTTAAAGAGGCGTTTTAATCAAATAATTGCACTATTTGTGCATTAAAAGCTTCTAGAGAATCAATAACATCATCGCAAAGCAACTCCCAATATCAGCGTTAAATTCTACTAAGTCTATATCTTTGAAATGTCTATATACTTACTTAGATATTGTTTTACTAGTTTTCTTTCACCTAAGACAATAGTTTCAAAATGAAAACTTTATTATTTTTTAGGAAATCAATAACGTTAATTAAGTGCTAATTAATAATACAATACCTAATCAAATCACTACAAATTAAATAAATTCAATATGTAATTTTTTCACACCATACCGATTTTGGCTCGACTGAAGTTAGTTTGACAGATGTCACATGACAATATGGCGCCGGGTCAGTTGTATTCTTATTTAAATCGCATAGTATATATAACAATGCTCTATAATCCATCTAAAAATTTAATCTAGAAAAATTCGGCCTGATCCGGGACTCGAGACTCGAGACTCGAACTCTCTTTCAACAGAGCACTGAGGCTACATATACCTTAATCTTCGCAAATGTGTCATCACCATCAGTATTAAGATGTGATCGTTGTTGAATGTAGTTCCGGCAACCCAAGCGTGGTGGTCCACCAATGGGAAGGCAGCTATGCGCAGAAGGGCCGCACCTTCACCTGGTCTATACCAATCGTCAACGCGCAGCAGAAGACCGGCACTCTGGAGTTCACGTGAGTATCCCATAGATGGCGGTAGTTGTTTATGATGGGATTAGTCCTGAGTGTGTGGAAATTTTGTATTTATTCTGAGTTTAAGTGTTAAATACACAGAGCTTACAATATTGATTTCAATATTTCGATATGTTTAAAGTGTTGTCTATTCAAGGTTATCGTCGAAAAAAGCGTTATTAGTAAAAAAACACGCATCAGGCAATTCCTTTTTCATTCAAAATATGTTTATTTGTAGCTAAAATTGAAATTTCTCTTATTCAAACTCAAATGGGCGTTCAGAATAACTATATTTAGCCCCTTTGACATCTCGATGTATGCTGTCCTAAGTATTTGTTTATTTAATAGTAAAAATAATACAAATTATGTGTAACAGCGTGACGCCCGCCATCCCCAACGACTTCTTCCCGCTGACGGTCACCTGGACGTCCGACACCTCGCTTGCGATGCTCAAAGCTTTGCGGGTAATAAACACTGTTTTAAATTGTATGTTTATTGCGTCAATCGGCTTATTTGACACCCCAATGTTATTATACCAATATTTATATTATATACCCTAATATTTTTTTAAATACCTACACTAAAAGTGGTGCTGAATAGTTTTAAAGAGCTATTTTTGTGAGAATTTAAGTTAAAGACAAAACTTTATTGCATTCTGTTCTTCTTTGGGTCTTTTGTAGTGTAAACTATTCAAGTTAATTAGTTTACTTAATCTATCAGTTTAATGTAAATTAATAGAATCAATAATAATAGTAGTAAAATAGTGGTAAATAATATTGATTATTAAAATGTGAATAAAATCTATTTAAAACGAATGGGAAAAAACACCACAACTGTCATATCAATTAGATAAAAAGCTGATTAACTAAATAACTAAGATATTTATTATATTATTGGCACAGGTGACGCAAGCAGAAGACAACAGCCCAGTGGAGTTTTCGCAGGAGATCTCCTTCCACCCCGACAAATACGAGATTGTATAGAGCTTCGCTCGGGGGGAAGGGGGGCATTTGTTTTGAGAAGTTATCCGCCACAACTACACTATTATTTTACCCCATTTTTTATTATGTAGTATTTATAAAATATTTAAACAATACAAAGAAATATAAAAATAGCCTTACTATGAATAATTCAGTTAACAAAATTTTGCTACAAAGACTGTTATTATCAAAAATGTCTGCGTATAGTCGTATTTATGAGTAGACGGTGGAAAAGGACAGCTGCTAATGTCACTGAAAAAATGTTGCCCAAACCAAAAATGGGACCCGATAGCGGCAGTCCGGTGTTCTAGCCACTCTAGGCTACCGAAAGTACTATAAGTATTATTTATAGGTATTTTAAGTATTATTTATGATAAATAATTTTAATAATGATTGTTCCATTCACTCACTTGCCTCGATAGTTTTTTTATTTTACCGAAACCTGACAACCCGGTAAACGTCAGTTACTCCGTCTCATCAAAAATACGATTGTAAGTACTTTGAAAGCAAGCGATAATTTAGTTTTTATGTAAATAATTTCCTGATGAATATCGTTGGCATAGCTACCTTTTTTTATCAATGTTTCTTCGTTGTGGCGGCCTTATTTTAATTTATAGTAAATTAGATTGTAAGTTTATAAGGAATTATGCGTTTAGTTAAACTATAGGTACCTACTATTCGAAAATGTTCTATATTTTGTATTATTACATCTTTATATTCGAGTGTTATGTTATATTATGTATTCAGTTAATTAAACATTCCTAGCCATAACATTTTTATGTAATATTTTGAATTATTTATGTATCTTCGCAAAAGTCGATTTAAAGTTTATCTTTGCAAGAAATTGTAAGTAAAATCTTATTTTATCAATGTACTTGTAATATAGTTGTAATAACAATAAAAGGAGTTGCAATAACTGGCGTTTTATTTGGTCGTAAATGCACGTGGGTTGCTTGTTGTGCTTGTTGGCGGCGAGCGGCGCCGCGTGGCGCGGACATCGCCCTAGGGCGTGGCGGAGGGCGGCCGAAGAACTTAATCTAAACCAGACTTGTATGTAAATATACTATTAATTGGTACAGCTTTGCCACACGGTGGGTTTCAATATGAATGTTGTTCCAAAATCACAATTTTAGACCGATTTGTTAGCTAGAAAAGTTTTTATTACTGCGCTAAACTTAACATGTCCATAAAATTTTCAAAAATGCTGAACACGCATTTTTATTATAAATTGTCGCGTAAAGTTACTTAAATTTTCAAGACACACATACACACAGGTGTACTCCGATGACGGGGTACTGCTAGTAACTGAAAAAGTCCTTAGCGTCATGTGCAACATCATGAACAACGGACTGAAAGCGGCGCTATCATGGTGCAGAAGTAAGGGACTCAACCTGAATCCCGAAAAGACAAAACTAGTCCTATTCACCAACAAACGAAAAATTGGGAGGATAGAACCGGTGCAGATAGACAACTCCGACCTTGAAATGGTCAAGGAGATTGAATACCTAGGAGTCACGCTTGACAGTAAATTAACTTTTAAAGCACATTTATGCAACACTTGCTCGAAGGCCAAAATTACCATGATGCAATGTAAGAGAGCCATAGGACGCACATGGGGAATCAAACCGGCGACTGTACTATGGATCTACAGAGCAATAATCCTGCCACGAATCCTTCACCGATCAGTGGTATGGTGGCATAAGGCGGAACTAAGGACCAATAAGCTAGAACTAGACAAGGTCCAAAGACTAGTGGCACTGATGACCACGGGTGCAATGAGAACTACGCCCACATCAGCGCTAGAGATCATGCTCGGGCTAGAACCGCTGGACCTAGCGATTAGAGGAAGAGCGACCGAACAATGGTTCAAACTTAGGAGTACGAATCTCTGGATCGGCAACCATACGTACAGAGGGCACCTATGCATCGGAAGTGAAATCAAGAGCAATAGATTTTCGACAAAAAATACAGAGTACACATAGGACAAAGAGACGAATGGAATATAGACACAAGCGGAACAGTGTGCTACACAGATGGCTCCAGGATTGAGTCACTGAAGCTATCTGGCGCGGGTGTTCACATAAGGTGCGAGGACGGCACAGTTATAAATAGATCAATCTGCCTAGGCAGGTTTGCCAGCGTATTCCAAACAGAAATATACGCCATCATGGAATGTGCTGACATATTAGACAACCAGGACAACGTCACCAAGGCCACCATATACAGTGACAGCCAGGCAGCGTTGAAAGCACTTAGCAAAGCAGAAACGACATCAGTAACTGTCAAAGAATGCAAAAAAGCTCTAGGAAGGCTTGCAAACAAAACAGAAGTAGTGATTGCTTGGGTCCCTGGACACGAGGGGAATGCTGGCAATGAGCTAGCAGACGAACTAGCCAGAGGTGGTGCCGCTGAAGGCTTAATGGGTCCGGAACCCAGGCTGCCAATAGCCCACAACATCACCAAGGGAGTAATCAAAAGGAAAATCATATTAGAAGCAAAAAATAGACGATGGAAGATAACAACAGGCATGCGACAGTCCAAAATGTTCATCAGCGCCATGAACACGAAGAGGACAGGTCAACTGATGAAGCTGTCAAGGAATAGTGCACGCATGGTCATAGAGATCAACACAGGACACTCCAGACTTAACAGGCACCTTACAGTGATAGGTAGGTATCAAAGATGACCCCACATGCCCGGAGTGCATGGACAGCGAGGAAACGAGTTTCCACTTACTCGCCGAATGCCCGATGTACTCACAAATTCGATGGGAGCTCATGGGGACTCATTAGACGAAGAGGACTTGAAAGAACTGACGGTGGATCAGATAGCAAGATTCTGCAGAGCCATGGGAAGATTCAACGGGACGCCGTGAAAATGGGACAACCTAAAGACCCCCTGCGAGAGGGGCCCGGGGGAATGGGTGAAATGGCCCACCACAAACGGACCGATCACCCGGCCCACTGCCAGCGTCCCCAGTTGAAAACAAAAAAAATAAAAACAAGACTTCAATTTTTAGGCGGAAAGCCCGGTTCACATTATTCCAGTAGCAGCATTTCAGTCCGGCGCTGGAATACCACTGGAATAATGTGAACTGGCACTGGAATGTCCACATTGATTGAGCGCTGGATTGGAATAATGTGACCCGGGCATTACGAAAGTTTGATGCGGGATTGAATAACTTTATGGGCAGGGCTGAAGACAATGGAGTTAAGGTCTTAATTTTTTGAGGTACCACGTGCAATATCACCCAGTCACCTTTTCCACCTACTTTACTTTAACTTACGAAGACGCACTATTTTCATCTCTTTCTTCTAATAAAATATTTTTACACTTGCTACCATTCATACTCAATCGGAATACTCTAATAATCGGTCGCACTGAGTTACCGCCTTTACGTTGTTCACCACGCCTGCCAAATGCAGTTTCAAAGAACGACTAAGTAACACCCCCTTGCAGTTTTCTCATCCCTGGAGGGTTACGAAGTGAACGCGTCGCCGGTGTCCGAGGCGCAGTACCCGTGGATAGCGCGCGTGGTGCACTCCCGCGCGCTCGACACGCCGCACATGTGCACTGCGGCCTGTGTCCAAGAGAGGATATTCATCACGGCTGCTAGATGCATTTACAGGTATGGTAGGGGCCCTAAGTGGCAAAGGGCGACATATAAAGATGACCTTTTGGGCTCAATGGGCTCACAGTATCTAGAGGGGCTGACATTCTGCCCATTCTTTTTGTTAACCCGTTGTGTACCACTGCTGAGCAAAGGGGTCTCCCAATTTCTTTTGAAATTCTCTATTTTGTACCATGTTTTGCCAGTCCACTTCATGATATCTCAAATCGTCACTCCACTTTTTTCTGGGCCGTCCCCTGCAACGGAAGTCTGCACAACTAGTAAAAAAAAATCGAAAACCTACTGAATTAAGTAAAAAGCACCCCCACTATAGCCAAACATTCGTGTAATGAACCTTTCTGTTTGTCCATATTTAGATAAGTATAAACACCCTTAGTACAAGCTGCTTAAATTGGGGTCTGAAGTCCTTGAAGGAAGGTGTCCTAAATATTTATTTATTGTACTTTGAATTTCAGTTTAAAAGTGATCCACACTTCAATCATATACATGTCCCAGCGCCTCAACGCGTTGGCGTTCGTGGTGCCGACCAACGGCTCTCAGCAAGCCTTCGACGACGTAGGCCTGGTCGTGGTGCACCCAGGCTACAGCGTCCAATGGGCTACGGTGCAGCTGTACGATGAGAAGCGGACGGACAACATGTTTAGGTGGTTCGCTGATATGAGCCTCGAAGGACCTGGAGAATATGTTGTCGTGGGTTATGCTACTGAGAAGGTCAGTTGGTAACCTCAGTGCACTTTCTTATATACTAATACCCTTAGAACCATGAGTTTTACACCAATGACAGTCGCTAGCATCCGCGTTGAACATGTTGAGATTTTGTAAGGGATTCCGGTTCAGCGCCCCTGCCCCCCGATTCAGAACAAAGTTATTGACCGATTTGGTTTATTTTTAATTCGTTTTTTAAGAGAGGTAGTTTTCATATAATTTAGTTTATGAAAACTAAAGGCCTTTGGCTTTAACATATAAAAATATTGATTGCTAGCGTTAAGCAGGTCATTTACTATAGTTAAAGCAAACTTACCGAATCGGTCGATAACTTCGTTCTGAATTGGGGGGCAGGTCTAGATAGAACCAAAAATGGCATACAAATTACTGAAGTCGATTATCGTAGTAGATAGTTTACGTGACAGAAACTCATGGTAGACAGACATTACTGGTAAAATACCAGACTGTAGCAATTAAGGTTGGGTTATATTATGAATATCAGTCACAAATCATAGTAAGTACAATCAACTTTCTGCTTTGGTAATGATTTTGGTGTCAGATGTTTCAGATTTACCTCAGGGTAGGTAGGTAAATGATGTCCTCATCTTAGTCAAATTCGATCATTTATAATCGAGTAAAGTATTCATTTTTTCAAAGGCAGATTGTAAGTTGGTGATGATGACTAACGATGACATACACCTACAGATGAGAACGTAAAACAAACCATAGAACAGAGACACTTGTATTCCTACCTACGGTCAGCAATGAAAGTAATCAAGTAATGATGGGAAAGTTAAGTTAAGTATGGAAGTTTTCAGCTACTGATGTTGCTGCCTGCACCATTGACGTAATACCGTGGGTCCGAGGTAGAAAAAACTAGTACAGATGCACACCCGCATATAATACAATTCTAATAATTGTATCTAACAGGCTTTACACAAGATAAAGACGCCAGACAGACAGTTCAACCTAACGGAGCTGAAAGTAGCCGTCAGCATTAACCTTTGTTCGACGATCCTCACCTTCAACCACCTCATCACCGGATTCTACGTGCCTTGCTACCACTCCTGCAGCCTGCAAGCATTCAAGCACAAAGCCGGTACATGCAGGAACTACCACGGCGTCGAAGGGGGAGCAGTGTTCAATGTTAAAACGAACAAGTTGCTAGGAGTGGCCACTTGGGGGGCCTATTTTCATAACCACGAGCTGCCTGTAGGGTTCTCGGTGCCCAATTCAGATAATTTCTTCAAGGACTATGTGTGTGCAGAGCGCATAAGGAACGATAACAGAGATTTGGGTACAACAGGCAACTTTCAAATACTTTGTGATGACTGATTCTGTATTTTTACAGTTCGTACTTAGTTGCGTTTGTAAACTGTTACGTGACTAGTAGAAAAGCAAAATATGGCCGGACGCAACATTATTCCATTATGTAATTCCTTTAATTACGCATTTAAGATTAATTTTATGAGTAAGTGTAGTATTTGATGGTTGTTTGTACTTATCAATAGGAATGTGCAAACACAAATTGTATAATTAAGTAGAGAGCCAAGTGATTACATATGTTAGCTGAATTATGTTTACTTCGAATCTTTGTTGTCTTTTGTTTTATATTAAATAAACAATAAAATATTTATAGGTAAAAAGTATTTTTCATAAGGTATACATATAATTAACTTATATACTTACTTATATCAAAACATCTTCGTGACTATTTTAGACAGTAGATGTATAGTATAATGTTTAGGTTCCTTATCTTACAGAATAGTACATTGTTACCCTAGGGGTGAAAGTAACTTATTTAGTCCCGAGACGGGGTTTGGCGCCCGGAACGAAGTGAGGGCGCCAATAGTTCGAGGGACTAAATAAGTCTTTAACCCGAGGTAAACACTGTGCTTTTCATTACAAATACAAGGAAAGTAAAAATAAAAACATGAATTAGCTAAAGAAAAAATGAGTAAATTTTATTTTCCACTACCGCTTTAGCCTCTTGTCTTATAAAATCAGGCGTTAAATTCATATTAGAATCAGATGAACTCATTTAATAGGTACAAATCTCTGCTATACGTATATACAAAAGTCTTCAATTGCCGCTTTCCCGCCTATTTTGTTTGTTTTTTTTCTGTGGCGGGCCAGCTATTCAGCCATTATTTTTTATTTTCATCATCGGAAAAATGGTAAATATTTTGCCCAAATCTAAGTTATTTTAAAGAAATTATTATTTGAAACTAAATTATAATAAAGTATTTAAAAAATATATATTCTTTAATCAATACTTAACTTTAAATTATTTCAATTTTACATCGTGGCTGTATAGAAAGTAGGAATATGGTTCAATAGATATTAGGTGAAAAAGAACGAGTTTTTTTTTTTAAATAGTTTGACAGCTGTCAGTTGAAAGTGATTCTCCTTAAGGATGAAAAGTATTTATTTATTTTATTTTATTTACTTTCATCCCGCTCCTCAGGCAACTTCAGACCTACTTTCAGAGTATAAGTAATGCAAAATTATATTACGCAAATAGGTAACTGAAAACAAAGAAGTGTTATTAAAACTTTCTTATATTTACAAATTTAAAAAAGTTATTACATCTATGTATTATTATTACCTACATTAAAGTTAAATTTAAATTCAGAACCAGAGTATGCAAACTTGAACGGCTTTAAGTCACTATCTACAACCTTCTCCTTACTGCTGTCAGTACTTATTTCTACTTTATCTTCTAAGTTTACACTTTTTACACTAGGTTCAGCTTTCAATGCTGCATCGTCATCTGCTTGCTCCTGAGCTACATCAAAATTAAAACGAAACGAACTGTCCCCCGTTGACAGAAATGCTGATTTCCTCAAAAATGTTGCTTTAGGTTTTTCAGCTGACTCTGTGATTTTCATTTTACTGGCCACTGGAAATAAAATAGAATATTATGTGGAATGTAAAGGTGCGTTAACATAAAATGTATCAATCTGTACTTTGATGGAAAGCATTCTTAAAAAAACTGCTACTCATGATGTCATATTCTTTGATATTAAATCATTTGAGCTGCTATAATAACACTACATGCAAATGCCATAGTGCGTACCCACCTTAATCTGATGAATTAAAGATTCTTGGCAAACAAAACAATAAGTTTAAAATGTTTGCAGATGAATAAAACAATAATATTATTTGTGACTGTTCTAGACTTACAAAACTAACTAAACCTTTGGTGTAAGAAGCCTACTTTTTACTAGTTTCTTTTCCTCAGCGGCCATTTTTGCTCTGTAGTCACCAAAGTGTGTTCTCATCAATTGCCGCTTCCTGATCATTGGCTGACTATTGTTTTTTAAAACTGTTAAAACCTTCCATGCTTCTTGGACTGAAAGAAAATAATACAAAATGATGCTGATGCAAAATATCAGTTCTTGGGAGCCGGAGAACTGGAACTGAACAATAGTTAATATTATAATAATAATGGGGATAGGATAGGGTTACCATCCACCCGGAATAGTCCGGAATGCCCGGACCTTAGGACTTTGTCTGGAATTTTTGGTTTAGTTGGGATATGAGTTATAAAACTCAAAAAAGTGATATTAAATCAGTCGGTAGGTGCGAGGCGCGTTATCACCGCAGGCCGCACACGGCAACCTTCCTTATTACTGTTACTAAATGGGTACCTACCTAATGTTTACATTTTGTGACTAAAATGTCTGGACATTTTTGGAACTGTCAGGACTTTTTAAATTGCTAAATGGTAACTCTAGGCTAGGAAGAGCCTATAGAGGTTTCTTAGGTTTCAGACTACTGACTCCTGATAATATTACGGATTCAGGCCTAACCAATCAGCGACATGAAGATATATTGTGCCAAACATTGGTAGCATATTGTGTGCAATGTGGCGATGTGGTATGGTATAAAATGAAGGCAATTCCATTTAAGATAGGTACCACACTACAATGAACACTTTATAAAAAATAACCTACAAAAATCTTAAAAACGACTTCTATTTCAGCAAGTATTTAAATAATATTTCAGGATCGTGGTTCGAGGATGACTTACGCTGTTTTTCATTAGCTTTTTTATCAGTCAAAGATCGCTCCAACTGCTGAATACACCAACAAAGTTCAAGTTGGAATTGTCTCATAGAGTCATCAGCATCTACAGATTCTAGGGAGTCCTTCTCCACCTTGTGATTCTTTTGAATGGAGCTAGGTTTCCCCTTAATGTGTAATTTAGTTGCTTTCGGCATTCTAGATGAATTATTTCAATAGAATTTGTGATTTTCACGGCAAGCAAAACACTATTTGTTTTTAATTTGATAAATGACAAATGTCACTTCGCATTTCGCAACGCAATTGTCAATTGAAAAACTGTAATCTCTCGATTGGCATAGAAATCAATCCGAGAACATACATTCAATTGTTCCTGACGATCCTGTCGCTTTGTGTTTTTCGTTTTAATTGAGCAACAGTCGCTTTTTTGACAGCAGCTAGTAGCGACTTCCGCTCATGACGCAACGTGTTCAAATTAAGAACTAATTTAATAACCTCAAAGATTTAAAAGATTCTATGCAAATTTTTACGAGACTAGTATGCCGCTTGGAAAATTTGGAAAAATAACTCTTTCGTGGTAATTACTTAAATAATCTACACTACCAGTTAAAGTTTTATGTGTTGTTTGTTTGGTGAGCCCCTAAATATTCGTTTTATTTTGTTTTGCATTGAATGTGAAATTGACTTCTTCTTAACATTTATTATTTATCTGATGATTTTGGTAATGATTATGTACTTTATCTCCGATATTCTAATGATTATGAAGTTTTAAAGAATATCCAAAAGTGGATTAAAATTAGTTGTACTTTTGTAGATAGGGTAACTAACCATCCACATTCATTTTCTATGTATCCCTAATTCCTTAATAATTCCATTCCATTTATTTTAAATATCCCTCATCTTAAGGGCCGCGTTTAAATAATATGAACATAAATAATATGTTTAAATTACTGTGCTTTTGGCTGACGGCTGACCCAGGGTAACAATTTCAATAATGAAACTGAACTAAGCAACCATTTTATGAATTTTTCAGGGTAGGAATAACAATAACAAGTTTATCCCTATTTGTCGTATCGAAGAACTACGTAAATGCTCAGCGTGTGGAGAATATGAAAGCACGGGAACGTATGCGAAAGTCTAACTTTGGAGAGTACCCGGACAGCTACAGGAAGTGAACCTGTTCTGAAGAAAGTAAGTTTATAAAGGAGTAGAGTTCTTAGTAGAATGTAGGACCTAGCTTTAAGCTCAATATGTTCCTTAAGAAGGACTATGAAACCTTTAATATTTATGTCATGTATCAAGAAGTTCACACTCTACTTTGAAATTATGTCACAAATTGTATTTTGTTGAGTTCAATAATATTATTATTGTAGATACCATTCATCTTTGTGTTGATGATCTTGTCATTAATCTGAACTGAAAACAGCAGCCCAGTGCTCCTGATGCCCTCTAGCAGGAAGATAGAATTAACATTTTCTTGAAATACTAAACATTTTTTTTTAAGTTCTTAAGAATTGGCTTAATAATAAAAACCTAAAAACTACATACCTTCTAAACTATTACTCACTAGATATTTATGTACCAAAACACATGGCAAAACTCTAATGTGCATTGTATTTTGAAAAAGAGAAAAAGTGTCTGATGTTACCTTGAAATGTTATTTCAAAATGAAAACTAGCTAGTATCACAGATATTTGACAGTAGTTAATGACCCTGATTTTTGTAAAAAGCAGTATTTATTGTTGACACTATTGTTTCAGAGAGAAACTTACTTCAGTCATTTTTAAAACATACATGAATATTGGTTGCAGGTGTAAAGGTGTGTATCATCAAGCAAGTTTAAAAGTTCAAAATGGCGGCGCCCCTGCTGGACCCTGCGAAGCTGCAGATGGTGCAGGAACTGGAGATAGAGATGATGTCGGACATGTACAACCGGCTAGTGAGCGCGTGCCACCGCAAGTGCATACCCGTCAAGTACCACGAGCCGGAACTTGGTTAGTATTAGCATAGCAGAACGATACAAAAAAAAGAGATTTAGTTTTATTTTGCATACCAAAACACTATTACACATACAATTTTTAAAATACAAACTTAGTGAGGAATGTAGACGAATCTAAGTTAAAATTAAAACTTTTAAAGTAACTTTCATTTTGAGGTATTAATGCAAAAAATAAAAGGTTAATGCAAAACTCTAATTTTCCGTACGAAATACAGAAATAGTATCTACATCCCTTACTGATTATGCCACATATTTTCCTCACAGTAAGTATAAATAATCACTAAGTAATAATGATCACCTATGCTTTGGACTGACCAGGTGAAATCTGTGATATTCCTGAAAAAAATTAAACAAACTCCCCCTTCATTCTGTGCCTGTTCACGGGACCACCCATTATAGCCCAGCATGCTTTTAAGTGATGCGATCTGTAATGAGCATTTGTTGTATCAGGCAAAGGTGAGTCAGTATGCCTAGACCGCTGCGTGGCCAAGTACCTGGACGTGCACGAGCGCATCGGCAAGAAGCTCTCCAACATGTCTCAAGGTGGAGACACTGAAGACTTAACCAAGATGAACTTGCCCGAGAAGAAATAGTGCTAGTTTGAGGTGGCTCGCAATGGATCGTACAAATGTATGGAATATTTTAGTGAATTATGTTATTTACTTTTTAGAACTGTGTACCCGCTAATGTCTTCGGTTTACGTTATTCGTGCGCTTTTTCGAATTTATAATGCAGTCCATTGCACTGCTAGCATCAAGTTGAATCGCATTTATGAGCTCGAGGTAGCCAAGGCATATTTGCTAGGGCTACTAGAGAACTAGATTCTTCCTAAACTCTCTTGAACCTCATTCTGATAGTTTTAGACAAATGTCCAAAAGATCTAAATTACCTAATAACTACACTTTGACGTTTGTCTGATCTGAGGAGCTAGTGGACTATTGACAGCTACGTAATCGTATCGTTTACATTGTTGGCATGACTAGGTAATAAATTAAGATGAGTATTTGACATGTCCATTTAATTTCGTCGGTTATATTAAATAACATGAACCATTATTTATTTATCACAATTGAACGGTATAATCCCAGTTACATAATTATGGTAGCTACAGGAAGGAATACATTACACCAATTTTTCGACTTTGTTTAAAAGCGATTGAGGACTGTCAATGAATATATCCAATTCAGGGTTAGCGACCAGTAACATGTTTAGCGCCCTCTGCATACGACGCAGCGGGGATTGCTCACGAGCTCGCCGACCGGAGCGAATACGTAAATATTTATCAGACACATAGACGAGACAATTGCTCAACACACTCGGTCAACCATAGGCGAACGCTACACGTCAATAAATATTGTGATAAGTATCACGATATTTATTGATGTATCTTGTGCTGGATCACAGCACACCCTCCACCATCGATACGGATCGCGTCAGTACTGAAGCGTTCTTTGTTACGAGGCAGACGTGACCCTATTCCACTATAAAATGGACTAGGCTACGAAAATTACTTTCGGATGCCTGATGTCTGTTTTGAACCTTTTGAAATTGGTAACGCAATTTTTGAGTAAACAGGATACAGTGATGAGGAAATCGATTTCGCCTTGAGAAAAATTGACATTGCGCTATATCGCCACAGGAAGAATCTTTATAGACATCAGATTTTCAATAATAATGTCGCCTTAGTAAAAGCGTCATGGATACTTGCCCTCCATCGCTGCTGTCTCGCTGTATACTGACGCGGTAAATATTGACACGCGACCCTACACGATAGTTAAATATTACAATCCAGGATCTGGGATCAGATCACAAGGAAATCCAGAAATGCAGCGATAAATATTGAGATCCGTGAATACACTACCCTACACGTCAATAAATATCGTTAACCTTCAGTTTATATTGACTTAACACAAAGGATCTTGCGTGTAACGTTCGCCATAAATAACGTCATATTAATCACAATATTTACTGACGTGTAGGGTTCGCCATACGATCACGTAGCTGTCAGGGTTTGTGCTATTTCTATGGATACGAATAAACATCCAGCTCCTGGGGAACCAATGTACCCAATTGTAAGTAATTTAACTTTTTTAGTACTAATAGTGCCTAACATCGGAAATCAGTTTCTGGAGCAGTTGAATGTTCTTCCTTCATCTTTACTTCGTCGACTGCGCCAGTCATTAGATCGTGTATATAAAAACCCTTTTGAAAAGTATACGATCCATTGCAAGTCACTATCCAGTTATAGATAAAAGATTAGGTTAGTCCCTGAATTGAAAGGAGAGAGCTATTTCGAACTTGATATTTTGTGGAATGACATGTTATAGAATTACACAAACTGTTCAGCGTTTACAAGCATTTTTAGTATGAATGATTTATTTTAGTTGTTACCGTAGTGGGTAGTTAACAAATTGTTAGAAATAAAACTAAAATGATAACTTTGTATCTTTTATTATATCATCACAAAATTTCTATAAAACCTATCTACAAAACAAAATCTATTCTAATATTGCTATTTAGACTTTTTCTCAACGGAAACTAATTGGATTTGTCCGAAGCCAAAGCCTGGGGTGTAACTTTTGATGAGCTGTCCCAAAACAAAGATATTCGCGCAGAAAAATATAACGCTCTTCAACCAAATAAGTATAAAAACTTCTCTACTTTCAAACTCTAGTAGGTAAGCGTAAAACAACCAAGCGGCTTGGGCGGCTACCCACACCACCGCCAGCAGCAGCGCTTTAGCGGGCACCATGTTGAAATTGTGCACAACTAAAGGTAACAACGACAAGAACCAAATAAAATACTGTGACGTCACAACGCTGTTATATGCCACCAAGACCACTGCCTGAGCGAACAAGGCAAAAGACAACGTCTTCGGGTCACAGCCGAAGGTCAAACTTATGACGAACAGTATAACAGCTTCCAGCGCTTGAGTAATCGTCTTCAATAAATCGAATGTAAGCTGGTCCTTAGTCAGGTAGGAATAGTAGAAAAGTACCGAGAAATTGTGCCTCGTGTCTTTCCTAAATAAGTGGTAAAGGTAGGTTTCAAAAAGGAATTCATATCCGTAAACTAAATACATTACGAATGTAAGCAAAAATAAAGAGACAACACAACTAGAAGCGAGAGTTATTTGACACTTATTGGGCAAAAGTGAAAGTATCCCATCTTTGATACCGGTTCTGCGGTTAATCTTATATTCGCCCAAGGAGAGGTACATGGGGAAACTGAAAGCTAAGGGATACAAACGCAGGTGTATCGAAATGCCTAGCAAAATGCCGGAAAGGACATACTTGAATGAACCCTTCACCACATCAGTTTGCAAGTAAAGTAAAGACATGATTATGAAAAAACAAGGCACCGAATCCGCGTTCCCTCTAGTGGAGATAGCGATGCTCATGGGATTGTAGAGCCAGAATAAAGCACAGTAAACAGAAATCCTCGATACCTTATCTTTCGCCGTCGATTCCAGCTGATGTTGCACTAGGATTTTAACGGCGATCGTCACTAGAATATCGAAGATTGAAAAGAGAACCTTCCCAAAACTTCTGCCTATGACAATATTAGGAACCATCAGGTACGCGATGATGGGGCTATAGCGATAAGTGTGTCGCAAGTACGGGGAGTGACCAGCGGCGACGTGTCTCGCAGCGTCCGTGAAGACTTTATAGTCAATATCCGTGTAAGCAACATCGTAGAGTCTGTCGTGAAAGTCAGCGTACACGATCAAAAGCAACCTTATAACGAAACCAACTATAAGATGGTGTTTAAATGGTAAGTTTATGAATTGAGTGACTCGCTCCATGTCAAATCCTAGTTTTCATGTCTTTCGCAGCAGATTGTAGGCAAGATGTAAACTCCTTGAACTCTTTAGCACAATCGTCTTTTTTCACGTCCTCTCTGAATAAGACACACTTGGCATAGATGCTAGCTTGCTTGGAACACTTCGCGAAGAGCAATGGATATTTGGACAGCCTCTCTCTTGCCTTCGCGACAGATTCCATATCTTATTCCTCTGGCTTTTCCGGGTAATACGGTCTGCGTGAGAGCGTCGTTGGTGGTTCGGAGAAGTCAAACGGATCTCGCTGTCTGATGAATAAGTCGTAGATCGGCTTTGAAAAGAGACAGCCCAGTCCCAAAAACGTGAAAGTGATTTGAAAAGTCAACGGGTAGCGGAAGATCCAGCTCCTCTTGCCTAGCGGTTGAATCCGACGACGTTGATTTTCCATACCTCTGAAAAGAAAGAAATGGATTAGAAAGCAGTGCCTCCAAAGATACAAAGTTCTTTATTCAAATAGAGTGAAACATATTTTCTGTTTGCTCTGCCATTGCCATAACGACAAAATAGGGAGTAACAAAAGATAAGTTCGCCGTTTTTTTTAAAAGGTAGTACCTACCTACTTTGGTAAGTTTAAGTTTGTAGGTAGGTAAATCATTGATGAACTTCTGAGCAAAAATAAACCGAAACCCTAAATGATTCAAGGACGACTGACCCATTTTATCATAATACTTCAATGTTTGACGTAGGAAGAAAATTTGTGGAATACCTATCTCGTAGCGTTTTTACTGACGCCGCTTAAAATGTCGGAAAAAAACTCAATGTTTGTGGCGTGCGAAGCCAAGGTAGGTATTCAATAATTTAGTAAAAGGCTTCAACTGTTTTAATTAATAGTTATTATCTATTCACCCACCGAGACAAAACTAGGTTTATATGTCAGATACGCAAAATGCCAGACACGCGTATTGTCAGAGCGGCAAACTTCGTCGCAAAATGTCAAATTAGCAAATCGTCAGGAATTCGTACTGACAAATACGAGGTGCATTCAATAAGTACCTAGCCTCATCACCAGAGGGCGCTGTAGTTTCAAAAGAGTTTTACCACAGTGTAGCACATTCTTTTTTAATTCTTTTTTCAAATTTTCATTCCAATCCCTTCATTTGTTTTAATTTGACAACTTATGGAAGCGAACGTGTCGATCGGTTTTACAAAAATGGAAAAAGAGCAATATCGTTCGGTGATTCGATTCCTATTTTTGGAAGGGAAAACGCGCATCGAAATCAAAGAGCGCTTGGATGCTGTGTACGGTGACTCTTCTCCATCGATGGCCACCGTCAAGAATTGGTTCAACGAGTTTGCACGTGGCCGTACGTCGGTTTTTGATGAACCACGTCCAGGTGCACCGAAAACAGCTGCTACGGAGGAAAACATTTAAAAAATCCATGATCTCGTATTGGCAGATCGCCGATTGAAGGTTCGGGAGCTAGCTGAAACTGTAGCCATTTCAGAAGGAACAGTGCATCATATTCTTCACGAGGAACTCGGCATGAGAAAGCTGTCGGCGCGATGGGTGCCGCGTTTACTCACACCGGAAAACAAGCGCAACCGTGAGACCACATCGGAGACGTGTTTGGCGCTGTTTAAGCGGAATCCACCGGAGTTTTTGCGTCGTTTTGTGACCGTCGATGAAACCTGGATCCACTGGTACACACCAGAGACCAAGGAGCAATCAAAACAATGGATCCAGACCGGGGAACGTGCTCCGAAGAAGGCGAAAACTGTAAAATGGGCCGGAAAAGTTATGGCCACCGTTTTCTGGGATTCACAAGGTGTGATCTACATCGATTACCTCGAGAAGGGTACCTAAAACAATTACAGGGCTTCACTATGCCGATTTATTGGGCCGATTCGACGCCGAATTAAAGAAAAAACGACCCCATCTGGCGAAGAAAAAAGTGCTGTTTCACCACGACAACGCACCGGTTCACACGTCTGCCGTTGCCATGGCCAAATTGGTCGAATTACGCTACGAATTGCTGCCCCATCCACCGTATTCTCCAGATTTGGCCCCTTGTGACTTCTTTCTGTTTCCTAATCTGAAAAAATCACTCGCCGAGAATAGATATGGATCAAATGAGGAGGTCATCGCCGCCACGGAGGCCTATTTTGCAGAGTTTGACAAAAACTATTTTTCGGACGGGTTAAAAAAGTTGGAGCATCGCTGGGCTAAGTGTATCGAACTAAAAGGAGACTATGTTGAAAAATAAATTGCCACTATTCCAAAATTTTCGTTTACTTTTTGTAGGCTAAGTATTTATTGAATGACCCTCGTAGGTATGTACCTACGCAAAATGCCATAAACGCCGAATGTCAGATACTTGAACATGAACATTCAAAACTTGAAAAACAGTTAAAAAGAATTCAATAAAACCCCATCTTCGATATCACTTGAAAACGAAATTGACCTTTTTACATGAAATCAGCATATTATATTAAATATTAGCTATAAATATATCTACTGAGTATATAATTCATATTTACCTAAAATATAAACTTGAAAAAAAATTGTACTTAACTTGAAATCAGCAAATTATATTAGACATTTTAGCTCTATCCCAAACATACTTATACTTAAATCATAATTTCCTGAAGTTGTAACATAAGAACAAAATTCATTTTTAATCTTTTTCTACGTGAAGAAACTTAGTGGGTCCTTTTCTCAATTGCCTCCAACTGTTGACATTTTCATGAACTTTCAAGCATATTCGATAGTTTGTGGTAAGTACAGTTTTCTCGCCGAAGCTGCGAAGGCTAGATTCTAGCAACATTGCCTGGCCTCTGGTTCAACTGTCGCCTATTCTTTTTACGTGACGGGGATACTTAAAAGTATTTTGTACCCACCTATGCAGCTATTTCCTAGCCGGCCTGTCCGTGACGGGCGCGAACTTCCTCGGCTCCAAGTCGTACCCGTTGCACACCAGCGACCCAGATGACTTGAACTTGATGCAGCACTGGCGCATACTCTCGAACACACGCTCGCAACGGACCTCCTGGAAGCTGTTCTCTGTAAATTAAATAAACTTACTAGTAAGGTAAGTAACTTACTACTGTGTGAAGAATGGGCTAACGGCAAGTCTGCCCACGGGCAACTGAGCAGTGACCACGGCCGCACATAAGTAAATGGTCGGTACAGAGACCAAGCTTTAACAACTGCTCTGCCATGTACAATGCTTCTTACTAAGGGTAAAGCTACATCTGGCAGCACCGAAGCGCACTTTCCTGTTATTCCTTTTATATCATTCAGAACTACGGCTCAACCCTAAGCTTGAGCACCGAGCCGAACCGGTATAAACCGGTTTCTCTTCGTTCGCGAGACCAGTGCTCATTCGCACACGCACTCGTAGTAGTGTACCTACCACAGCGTACCCAGATTTTGAAGCTTACTTCCTCCCGTATATGTGACCGCCGCCTTTGAATATCGGCAATATAGCCATGGTCTTGTACAGAGGCGTTTACATCAACCTTCACATAGGGGCATCTAATGCGAGTGCGTTACTTCAGCGGGAAAGTAGCTTCTAGAGTGATTTGAGTGGAACGTAAAATTAGTGAGATATATGCTGTGGATGTGCGCGGCATAAAAAATTTGTGGGCGTTGTGGTTTTGGAAAAAAATGAAAAAAACGATTCCTGCTGCAGTAACGTTGTTCTAGCAGGAAAATTCTAAACGAATGATCGAAGAGAAAAATGTTGTACATTGGCAGATAGCTTACTTCTGGGGAAACATGTGCGCCAAAAATATAATATGTGGGGCTTCAGGTTTTCGAAATATTGCGTTTCCTGCTGGGGTAACGTTTCGCGGAATCGTGTTTCTCTCAAACCATGGCATGTGCGTCTCTTTAATAAACATTCACTTGTAGCTCTTGATTTGTGCTTGCGGCACATATAATAAGATTTTGAAAATTATTCTTACATTTTCAGTAATTAAGGTGTCTCTAAAATCTGAAAAAAAAATCACAGCGCCTAAATGAGAAACTGTATCAACTCGCTGAAAACTGCATTCGATTCCGCTTTACACATCTTATGGTCAGAAAATGTTTCAAAAGTTTACATACATGCTTTATCGAATAAGAGATCGAAATAACAAAACCACCGGTACATAACTTTGACGTCAAAATATAAGAAATCAGTTCATCCTGAGATAAGTGAGTGTTAACCAGAAAACAGTGAGTTTCATAAAATAACACTGTGAAAATTTTCAGCCTCCAATGTTTCGTATTTATAGAGAAATAAACAAAAATCAAAACCTTTCAACAACGACTGATTATCCGACCAAATTCGAATGACTACGAAAAAGCGACGGCTTCATACATATGGATGACCTTCTTTACTGGACGTATTACACTAAACTCTTGCCCGTACAATCGCGTTCAATCGGTTTTTGGCAATAATTAGAACCTCATCTTAGATTAGAGTAAAATTTAAAAATGTGAATGAAAGCTTATACCTATGAGCCTATATGAAAGAGCTTAATTTTAAATTGAAATTCTCATTTTATCCTCTTAATTTATGTTCTTAAAGTAAGTATGGCTTATTTTTATGTTATTTTTATGTCTAAGCTGTATTACTATAGAGATCCATCTAAATTCGTACTTACTGTAGTTTTTGCGTGAAAGAGTAACAAACATTCTACAAACTTTCGCATTATAATATAATAAGTATAGTATTAGTAGGATTAAGTAAGATTAGTAAAGTAATTAGAAATTAATATTAGTAAGAAGTTAGACTAAATGTCCGTCAGCGACTGTCTTTCCCATCAAAACATAGCCTTAACATACAAAACATAGCCAAAACATAGCCTAGATTAAGAAAAAGTCTCATTCACTCCCTGATAATCATGTACTTACTTAGCTTTATAATGGTGAAAGAATTTTCAAAATCGGTCTAGTATTTTCGGAGCCTAATCAAAACAAACAAACTTTCATCTATAAAATATTAATAGTAGTTTAAATTTTAGTATTGGTACTTGGTAGGTAAGTGTTAATTAAATAAGTCAAACAATACCTTTAGATACTTACCATTGCAGATCGTCATCGTAACTTGATAAGTGCCAATTATTTGAATATGAATATTATAACACCACTTTCAACTAATTTCTAATTTCACTATTGGTATTTATTATCAATGCCGGTTGCATCACCGCAACAAACGTGCCATGAGAACTGCAACTGTTTGTTTATCAACAAACAACAACAAGTTTAGTAATAAAGCGTCACAGACGTCACAGTTGCTAACAAGCGTCCGACAGAGCTCCGACTCGGCAAAATAGTGTTGCCATTGCCAAATTTTTGACTACCGTGTTTGGTAGGGGGTAATTGTCTTAACTATGCGATTCAAAAAAGAATAAGATTGGCTTGCGACAAACTGCACTCGTTCTTCAGACAAAAACAACCCATGAAAAGTCTTTGTCAGTTAGCGATAGAGTTGATGTGCCCGTACGCCAATAATTTCCCTTTAATTTGGTCGAATTTCCCTTAAAAACGGCAATCGCCGTAGCAATGGTAACCCTGGCCCAGACGCACTTCATATTGAAAAAACACTTCGCATGACTGTTAATAACAGAGTGGCGTTCATCTACCGCCTCTTTTCCACTAATGCCGCACGCTTACTAGCTGTCTCACTCACTCCAAGCTAGACAAAGCAACTCCTCGTGACGCCAGCAGCGGGTAGCGCGGGGCCAATGGGTGCGAAACAGCGGCGAAAGGTGATGTCAAAAAGGGATTAATATGGTAGGTATTGATGGATGCTAATAATTCATCTTGCTTGAAGCATAAATCAAAATATATACTTTATGTATGGTTTCATTGTTGTGTTAATTGGTTTTTTATTTATAAACTGTATCTGCAGGTTTATTTTTGTAATAGGTATTCGTAACAAACACGTCTTTATTCACAGATATTTAAAAAATATAGTTTTAAACATCTTCAATAATTTAATAAAACGTCATAGATTAGGTACAAGTTTATTTGTTTAAGTTGAGTTTTTCTACTTCAGTGTACTTAGCCAAAACTATCTTGTGAGTAAGTTAAGAAGGTCATTGATATGTATGAAACCGTCGCTTTTTCGTAGTCGTTCGAATTCGGTCGGATAATCAGTCGTTGTTGAAAGGTTTTGATTTTTGTTTATTTCTCTATAAATACGAAACATTGGAGGCTGAAAATTTTCACAGTGTTATTTTATGAAACTCACTGTTTTTTGGTTAACACTCACTTATCTCAGGATGAACTGATTTCTTATATTTTGACGTCAAAGTTATGTACCGATGGTTTTGTTATTTCGATCTGTTATTCGATAAAGCATGTATGTAAACTTTTGAAACATTTTCTGACCATTAGATGTGTAAAGCGGAATCGAATGCAGTTTTCAGCGAGTTGATACAGTTTCTCATTTAGGCGCTGTGATTTTTTTTTCAGATTTTAGAGACACCTTAATTACTGAAAATGTAAGAATAATTTTCAAAATCTTATTATATGTGCCGCAAGCACAAATCAAGAGCTACAAGTGAATGTTTATTAAAGAGACGCACATGCCATGGTTTGAGAGAAACACGATTCCGCGAAACGTTACCCCAGCAGGAAACGCAATATTTCGAAAACCTGAAGCCCCACATATTATATTTTTGGCGCACATGTTTCCCCAGAAGTAAGCTATCTGCCAATGTACAACATTTTTCTCTTCGATCATTCGTTTAGAATTTTCCTGCTAGAACAACGTTACTGCAGCAGGAATCGTTTTTTTCATTTTTTTCCAAAACCACAACGCCCACAAATTTTTTATGCCGCGCACATCCACAGCATATATCTCACTAATTTTACGTTCCACTCAAATCACTCTAGAAGCTACTTTCCCGCTGAAGTAACGCACTCATCTAATGCTGCTGTCCCATTTTGCAATGGTTTTGTAAAGGTTGATGCGAACGCCTCTGAACAAATCGGATGTTGAAGTGTTTTCATCCCAGGACAGTTTCCAGGAGGGATATATTTAACTACAGAGTCGGCCAACCGTGAAAAAATCCTCTTGTTCCTAATAGCTATAAGCTGTGTTGCTCATTCACCACCAAGAGACTTGACATTGAGCACTGAATGACGGTATGTATGTACCTACGTCCATAATTAGTCGGACCACCTAGATCTTTGTGGCACCAGGACTCGGTTTCTATGTGTTATTTATTATCTTAGTAAATAAATAAAGAAGTAAAGAACCTTTGAGAAAAATGACGATAAATAATAATAAGCAAGCTTGACATGCGTTCAATCATTGATTAACTAATTACCGTCTTTCGGAAGTGCCGAGGCCGAGTTTTAGTCGGTAGGAGTGCGACATAATCCCCCTACCCTAACAGGTGACGAGGTATTAATTCTATGCGTACCTCCTACCTTCGTATGTTACTCACGTTTATTTACTGATGATACTCTAGCTATTGCTACGAGTATTATCAGTAAATAAAAGATGCTATTGCAAGACGTGGCTAACTGAACTTAATTGATATGTGTCTAAAAATAAATCAATTTACAATGGTTCTGCTCTAATGTGTCACGCACGATATTATATACACTTTCTATAAGGCTTGTGGCTGTTACGTACGCAAGAGATTACGTTACACAAACCAAGTATGCAGAAACTACTCGTGGTTGCTATAGGTATATTACTTATAGAATACATCGTCTCATGATCAGCCTACTCGCACACGTCCGATAATCGGTGACCGATTTTTTGTAGGAGAAAAATAGAACGTACTGATAGCAATGGAGCAACGCACACGTCCGACAAAAAGTAGGTCAGAAATAATATGAAATACAAAATCGGCCCGATTATCGGTCCGACAAAAAGTCTGACGTGGGTGTGCACCCTCATACGTAAAATATTCCTATTTGTTTTATTAGACTGCCACTCAATATTGAACTACGATAAGTGCGAAGGATTCTTGCACACAGTTTATTATCAACATTTACATAAGAAATACATGTTGCTATTACTGCATTAAACATGGAATGAACTGATTCTTAAAACGTCCACTGATAAGTCTAGGCCTCCCTCTAAGTTTTACGGAGCGGCCGGCTGCAGGAGACCTATATCCGGAATCCTGCGACATTTATCGGTTCGTCCTTGGTACGTGTCCCTGCCTTTGCACTCGAACTCCAGAACTTATGGAGTCATAAGTTTAACAGCTATGAATAGTTGAAAGAAAAAAAACCGCACGATTTCCGATCAATATTGGTTCAGCCAGTGCTACGTTGTAGTGCTGTGAATGTTATCGACAGAGGGTTAAAGGTGAAAAACCCCAGCTCTACTTACTTTCATACCTAGTCACCACAGTAATTTAGCCTATTCTATGTCTTACTGCTCGGCAAAGGCCTCCACCATTGAAATTGAGTCATCGTTATAATTGATGGATTTTTGATTCAATCACAAAGCGTGCTAAATGCGGGTTGGTGATCACAACGTCCGAAGACACTTTGACCGACCTGAGATTTGAACCGGGCGCCACTGGATTTCGGGCCAAGCTCTGTAACCACTAAACCGCGAAAGCCTGGCTGTAAAACAGTGAGACAAAAATGATTATGAACTACCTCGAATTTAATTATAATCGATTTAGGTACATAATAACTCTATTAAAACTGAGGCTACTATTCACGAAGGCGTGATTGCATATCACGTTCGAGTCTTGGTATACGCTTACGGATACTCCTTACATAGGTAAATTCAGCAACAGAAGTAGCTGCGCACTTTAGTACCTACTTTGTTATAGTTGTTCCCATTCTCTACATCTATAATTCATTACCCTTACAGTTGCCTCATACTTGACTGTGAACGGCAACTGGTACAGATGCGTTCACTTCAACCTTCATTTATGGGCACCTTATGCTGCTAGTTTTGTAAAGGTTGATGTGAACGCCTATGTACATAAGTGTTAAGCTTCCGTTGCTGACCGTACCAACAAAACCTCTGTTGACGGAGCTGCAGCGTTGCTGTTGCGGCATGCATTTGTATATAAGCAGCAAGCGAGCGTACGTTATATAGCAAGCCTATAAAAACGATTGCAAAACTATGAGCAGTTTCAGACCTTTTACGAGTATATGGTCGCTTTGGCATTCCGCTTACACGTCACCACGGTGTCCACGGGGACAGTGGCGCTGACGTGTTTTAATAGGTGCGTCACAAATTAGCTACTGGTTTTGTACATCAACACAATAGCACCCCGGCTTAATGCCACACGCATTTGGTATTAGCTAGTTGTTAGTAGGTACTCTGTCATAGTTAGTTAACCATTACTTTTTATATGAAAATTTCAACTTACTTATTTAATGCAACAGGGAACTGTTTATTGATTCTATTGCGCATCACTTGTGAAATTGTCGTACCTAGGTGTCATTATCACGATATCAAATCGGTGTGAATCATAAACGTGATGACGTGGTGAACGTTATGATGCCGATACAGTCGTCCTTAAGTCAAGCATATGCCTGTGGACATTTTACCGTTTGCAAGCGGTATACAAATTTATAGCAATGAGAGCTCAACTCACGTTGGCCATTACTCGAGAAATGGTTTCTGTCAGGCTACGTCAGTTAACAAAAAGAGTCTTTCAACGTTACCCCTGTGCGCTGCGACTTGGTTACTAAGGTTACAGCAGCAACAATTTTTCTACCATGAGTTTCTACTGTCACGTAACCTACAGTTAACACATGCTTAAAACGAGCACGCTCACTTTTTACGAAAATGAGCATGCTCATTTTTAGCAATGCTTCGACCGACACACATGCTACTAAGTAGCAATTGCTAAATAGCATAGATAACATTTTCTGTGTCAATAGTAGCATGCTTTCGAGCTAGTAATGAGCATGTGCAACTGTAGCTATAGGTCACTTCAGGAATTTTCATGCCATTCTTAAGCACTGTACCGAAATCCCATACAAAAAGGCAACACGGACGCTATAGCGGCTGTCATTGGTGTAAGTCAACTAATAGTAGACATACTTATAGAAGTAGTCTCATACTTAGTGACCTTGTCACTTTTGATTTTATGGGAAATGACAGTCAGAATGGGAACCACTTCTGTAGCTGCCCGTATCAGGAAGAATAACGATGTAGAATTTTAGAAAATGTACCCACCTAATATTGGTGACACGTTTACAATCTTTTCAAAGAGTAGCAAATTCAAAATGAACAAAATATCTCACTAAATTATCTAAACAAAAAACCCTTGGCAGTTTCTTCGTTTTTATTTTTGTCGCACGTTAGCTATTTACATGTGATGAGAAGTTTACTCTAATATATAGATGCGAGTGAGGAAACTACTCTTGCCCAGTGCCGGATTAAGACTACTTGATGCCCTAAGCTGTAAGCAATCCACGACTGTGGGCCCCCCTAAAGTAGTAAAGTCCAAAAATCTAAACGTTTGAGTAATACAACGGTAATTATCCATAAAGAATATGTATGAAGAAAGAGATACGTCAACTAGGTTTAACTGTATACAATAAACACCACCGATGTTTTTATTTATTCATTGAAATGACTTTTCAAGCATCAAATTCGCGAAAAATAGTTATTTTATGCATATTTGACTCAATAGAGCCAAAGTTTTAAGCTTAAGTTTTTTGACGACACGATTGGCGTAGTGCGCTGTAGCACGGGTTCTCGCCTTTAATTCCGTAGTGTCCCGGGTTCGATCCCCAGAGAAATGTAAATTACAGGCGAAAATTCGTCATGTCAGGGAGGCAGTTCTGTAATTTAATGCTCAAAATCGAATCTGAAACGTCAAAATCGAATTTGGAGGTGAGGGACGACCTTTATAGGTCGAAGAGACTGATAAACGTACTTTATTATTTCAAGACATACTCAAATAGAACACCTCCGTGGCCGAGTGGTTTCAGAGGGCCTACTCCATTGCATAGGTATGCGAGGGCAGGATAGCGAACGAAACTTCGGCCGTAAGTTGAACGGGAGTAGGCCCGCAGAGCTGGGCCCGAAACACGCGAGGTCCCTGGTTCATTTCCCAGGAAGGGCAGTGTTTTCGGATTTTTCAGAACATAGCACAGGTTTCTGATCACCAACCCGCATTTGGCAAGCGTGGTGATCAAGCCAATACCCATCAATTGTAGCGATGACTTGATTTCAATGATGGAGGCCTTTGCCCAGCACAGTGGGCCGCTACATAGGCTAATTGTTACTACTCCTTAATATTATAGATTAAAACGCCCAGACGCAGAAAAAATGACGATCGAACGTACGACCTTCAGAATTATGAGCAGGATCGCTGCCTTTTGCTGAAAGAATACTGAGAACGAATTTCTAAAACCAACATTTTAAAATACGGAACGAATGATGCAATTATCATCGTTATAACCACCCATTTTACTCATAAAAAATCATATACGCTGTTGATAAGAGCTGCCCGGCGACGTATGACACTGATAAAAAACCTATTTTTGTTACCTAGTTTTTTCACTGTGTTTAGCAACATAAACAACCACAACAGTTTTGAGCATCGTCCTGAAACTTAATCGAGATTAACAGATATTCGTAGAATAAAAAAAACTATGTCAGCAATTTATACATATATTTTATTAACAATATGATATAATCGACATGCGCTCTTAATCTCAATACAAAAAAAGATTTTTTATACATTATTATTACACTAAAATCAAACAATTTAAGATATATGATAACAGAATAATGTTGTATAACATGGACTTTCTCCTAATTTACATAAAATAATTAATAATAACTATTATTTTAATTTATTAGCTGACTGACTGTTGATTAGGACTTCGTTTTTGAATGTAGTCATTTATGATAATTTAAAATTGGAGAACAATTTGCAAAAAAACGATTAAAAGCACTAAAACCATACCAACCACAGCCAGCAAACTTTTTAAAACCTAAATCACTATTATAATTCAGTAATTACAGACCCCCTACTCATAAAGCCAAAACCAGTACAACACTACTGTGCCGTTTTTTATGCTGACATCCCTATGAATTAATCAGACATTATTAACAAAAGTGTTGTACAAATAATTGATTTGTATAAATAAGGGCAGGTATTATCATAGAATACGTTATCTTTACTTTTTTCTATATATTTGTTTTCAACATCAATGCAAAAAATTAGTATTAAGATAACACATTGTTTTTATTTTGCTGTGGACGGTCAGCCACAAAACTAGCTTAACACTTTAGTACACTGTCACATTAATTTTATAGAAGTTCTCATAAAAATTAGTTGAGTGATGTCAGATCAACTACTATTACCAAAGTGTTTAGCTGCTGACCGTACCTGGATTGCCAGGGCTTGGCTCAGGAGTTCTATTGGTGTGTTGCTCAGAATAATAGTTTCCTAATACTCCAACAAAGGTTCAATTGATATGAACTACACTCGACAGTTTGAATTGAAATAAATTGATGTAACTATGTACACAGTAAAACACAGAAGGTACTTTGTGGTGCAATATTTGTATCATTACAAGGCGATTTCAAATAATTGCTAAATCAGCAAGGTGTGGTCTACTTTATCATGTTGAAGTTTAAAGATAACTTTCAACTTTTTTTTGTTTCGGTATCATGAAGTAGTCACTTAGTACTTCAATATTTAATGGCACAAAAAAGCACATACAAATAGTTTTCCTTTATAATGAAGTTGTACTTTGCATTGCTCAAGCCAATATTATTCCAAATTTGGATCTTTGGGAATTTAATTATTTTATTAGCACAAAATCCTTTGTTTTTTTAGTGCTTACTTCATTATCACATGAGGTTTATCCAACACCAATATTAAAATATAAACATTTCATTGTTTGAGATAAGAAATGATAATTATAAATAAATAATAATTTGAATAAATATCTAGCTGCAGAATAAAGACTAATATGGTTATTTATTTCAATAGATTCACTGTGAATTTTTTTAATAACGATTATGTGGAAACATTCATTTTATTAACCCTTGAAACATTGCTTTCATTTTTATAAGTGTTATTTTTGCAAAATAAACTACAAAGCATAATGTGCATGAAATAATAATTATGCAGGAAAAAAAAAATGTAGATTATTATATTGATGTTAATGTGAAATAAAAAGAGAAGCTTTTATAAAAAGTAGCATTGCAGTAAACATCGTCATTAGATCCTTCCTCACATATGGGAATAGAACAACAACGTACTATATTTATTTTGATTTAAGCAAAAATCTTCATGATGAAATGATAAATGAATAACGATTGCCAGGCTTTGCAGGTATCCACGGAATGATTTATGTTAGCATTTGCTATCATACCTGCCGAAATGAAACTGGCATGTAACAATTTTTCAAAGACACCACTAGATTGTACATTATCGACACATAGTGCATTTTAGCAGCTAGAAACCTAGTTTTATAGGTTAATAATCTAAAGCAGTTTGATTAACAAAGTTGGATAGTTTGGCTCTGAGTCAACTCATAAGACCAAAAATTATAGTAATTTATGACTAATAACTTCAAATAAATGTATACATTAAAGTCAGGTCACAATAACAACAGGACTTCATTTAATGAAGTATTTATCATTATTATTGCATATATTCAATCTAACTGCATATAAATGCAGATAGGATGAACATTTTTTGTATTTCTAATGAATGTTGCTATTTTTTATGTAAACTTTTAGGTTAGAACAGAGCAATGTACACTTATATTTAAGTAATTACTAACTCATTATTTTCATATTGAAGTTATTACTGAGCGCAATTGTCTAGGCAGGTGCAGCTTCGTAACCACTTGTTTATCATAATGAAGCAAGAAGCCAGCATATAATGATGACGAAAATTCACCAAGCTACGCCTTTCTGGACAGAAGCACTAACTGGCAGTAGTTTCAACATGAAAAGAGAGTTAGGCAATCAGTACAATATAACAATTTTTGTCATATTACTAATATGGTTTTTTTTTAGTTCTCTAAACAATGGTTTTCAAGTATGAAAACATACAGTTCATTTCGTCGGGGACTGATAAGTCAACCGAGCAGGTGCATATAGGCTATTGACTTGGTTCAGCTTCTACACTATCAGGTCGGCTAAGAACTGGCTTGTCTGCTATTTGTGGTTTCTCTGCAACCTGCGGTTTTTCTGCAATCTGTGGTTTTTCTGCTGGAACTGGTTTCTCGAATGGTTTTACAGCCGCAACTGGTACAAGAGACTCATTTTCATTATTTTCGATGTGCGCATTGGTAAGCTTATTTGTTATTACCTCAGTATTGTCTTGTTCCATTTCAGCAGGGCCATTCTGCTTGTCACTATCTCCCATGGATGGCGAGACTGACCTTTGAAGAATGTTATCTGGATGAGGAGAGATGCCTCTGGTAGAATTGTCTTCACTTGAGGCACTCATTTGTCTTGGAATCGTGTTGCTTGGATGAGACAGCGTTTGTGGAAGATGGGGGTTGTGATGCGGTAGTCTTGACTTATCACTCTTCCTCCATAGTGTAACTTCCTGTTGCTTGAAGTAACGACGATCCTCAGTGTCCATCAGGACAAGATTCAGGTAATAGCGAACAGAGAATTTGTTGTTTATATCTCTCATTGTCGGAGTTAAATCATAGCCAGCTAAGAAAACTCTGATAGGAATGCTCTCCCCTCTAACCGGTGCACCATCCATAATTTCATACTTTGCAACTGTTTCATTCTCTGTAAATGTGTTAGGACCAGATCCAGTGGTTTCTCTTTTGATGATTGATATCTCCATGTGTTTGATTTTTATACGGACAAGTAGAAAATAGATTTTACCTACTATCACATCTTTCAAATGGTACTTTGATTTGTTGTACTCAAATTCTATGTGGAGGCAGTCTTCGATTCCTACTTCCATTTTGATGGAGTTCAGTACGTCGGGGTAGCTGCATAGCGTATGGACGGCGATATCCACCTCCTTCACGATGTCGGTAAGGCGCCGGACGATCGTAGCTCGTAGGAAGTATCTCAGCCTGACATTCGCCCCAGTATACACTTCGTAAGGTTTTTCTACGTTCGAAAATTCGAAGGGATACGACGTATGCTGGAGCAGGTCTCCGGGACGAGCCAGCTCTTTCACTAGAGATATGAACTCATGATGATTACCTCTGTCGTAGAACAATTCTATCTGACCTATAAGCTCGACCTTGATTCCTTGGTGCTCGAGTTTCGATCCCGGTTTCCGGAGTGTCACGTTCACGCGTCCCGACACTGTCTCGCCGTCATAATACAATAACAACTTCTCCTTTTTACCGTCATCCGTTTTCACTTCGGCAACCTTCCGTTTGTCAGCATCATCGAAAACGATTTCGATATCCGCAGTCTGTCCGAACCCGAAAAAGCTCATTTTGACACGAAACTGTTACGCAAGATCCCCGAAAGGTTTTTACGTGGCTTTTGTAGAAGAAAATAACGTTTTGATTGAGCAAAACATTGAAATACGGCGATGAAACGCCCGCGAATTCGTGGGACGATTGTAAGATTGAAGCAAAGATGGCGACTGGGTCTGTCGGCTGTCGGCTGAGAAGTTCATAAATAAAATATTGAAAGAACTTACCAACAAGGCATCTTTGGATTTCACAGGCGAATCTTTTGCAAGGGTCCTTATTCAACATGAATGATTTTTGTTATTATTTTTCTTAAAAAGTATTTAAAATCTTCGAATTTCAGTCATGTGTAGAGTTTATTTTTTTAGATGGCAACTTAGGGAAAAAAATAAACAGATTAAATGTTAGGTCATTTTAAAATAAAGGTTGTCCAGTTTATTTAAAAGTGAATTGCCACGATTTTTTTAAGTATGCACTTAAATATAATAAACTTAATTAATAAAACCTGTGACCTGTGAATAAAACAAATTTGCTTAAAACCATAACCAAGCGAAACTAAACTAAACCACTAACAATTGGGTATGGGAACAATTTTTTTTAAATACCTTTTACTATTTTATATATTTAACTAATTTGATTATTTCATTGATTTACTAGCCGGTCGTTATTTTTTTATTTCTTAAACATTGCGAACTCATGACGTCACAAATTCACTTAGTGTTCCCACATGTGTTTATTCCCAGATTCGTCCAGAAATAAATTATGAGCAGAAAATTACTGATTTACTGCACTTACGACTGAAACAGAACTCACCATTCATCATGTACAATCTCACGAGAATGTGAGAAGTAGACTTTAGATACAATTCATTTTGCCAAGTTCTGAAACCAAGCCCTAACAGAAAGGGTTGTGATTATAGCGAATGGCTATTTTAAGTCCTACCTACCCGTCTGGCAATGGGCGTAAATTAATGTACGTATTAATCAAAATAACTTTGTGGAAAACTATATTTCACCTGGGGGAATTTTAAATCTGCTATCTGGAAACCCCATTAAATGCAGTAGAATCACCTTTATTACAACCGTCTAAAACTCTAAATCAGTCTTCGCCTGCGCGGTACAGGTGTGCGGGGGTAGGGCGACAACGGGGACCGAGAGAGGTGCGGGCGGCAGGTGCATTTTTGTAACAACTCAGTACGCTCGCTACACGGTTAGCGATCACTCGTGTTGATAGTTCTGGACGCTTTACGACAGTTATACATGAGATTACATTCTCAAGATGAGTCGAAATATCTTCGGACATAAAATTAATAGCCAGTGCAAGCAAATGGCTTTTAACGTATATGAATATTTTAGAAAAAAGAAACTGGATCCAAATTCCACTGAATATCTGCAAGATATAAATTTGAACAACACCGTAGCAGAGGTTACTGGACTATCGGATAAATCTGTATCTAGAATTGTACAACAAAGGAGACCATTGAAAGATAACGAAATATTTAAATCACCCAAAAAACCAAAACAAGTGCGCAGAAAAAGAGTTGAAATAGACGATTTTGCAAAAGGAGTAGTAAGAAGAAAAGTCTCTCAATTTTATACAATTCATAAAAAAATACCAACTCTAAAAACTTTGAATGTTATACTTAGAGAAGAGAATATATTACACTGCGGAAGGGAATATTTAAGGCTATTATTACATGATCTTGGTTTCAAATTTAAGAAATGCGGATCCAAAAGGAAACTTCTTATCGAACAGCCAAATATAACATCATGGAGGTGGAAATACCTACAGTCTATAAAAAAATATCGTAGGGAAGGAAGAAATATTATATATCTTGACGAAACTTATGTCAATGCGTCTCATAACGTATCAAAGTGTTGGCAATCAAAGGATGAACCCTAATTTGGACCAAAAAAAAAGTATATTAGAGGGATTATTTACTGAATATTCTGCAGAAAAGTGGGAGCATTGCGTTAACCGCGTAATTAAAATTAAGGACGAATACTGCAAACATGATGGTATTGTAGATGATGCTGTTGATTTTATTATTAATGTGCAGAACGATTCTGATGATTCTGAGGATGGCTGCTCCGAAAGTGAAGAATCAAGTTCAAGTGATATTGATATGGACATATGTGATTGATTTCGATGATTTGATTTTTGGTTTTGATGATTCTTGTAATAAACAATATAATAGTTTGTTACCTAAATATTAAATTAGTTGTTTCATTCAAATTTGCCGTCCCTGCTTTAAAAAATATATAAAAATCCACTATGACGTCACATAAATCTTAAGAACTGTCTATTAAGCATTACACCTCATGTGCGTAACGCTTCGCGCGCCCGCCCCCGCACCTCTCTCGATCCCCGTTGTCGTCCTACCCCCTCACCCCTGTACCGCGCAGGCGAAGACTGATTTAGACGGTCGTACTATAGCTAAAAGTCTTACGTATGATACAGATCGCGTCATTTGATTGGTTGATGGATAGATTATAAACCAATCACGTGAAAGGACGTTTATACAACCCAATAGGTTTCAATTGTGAGATGTCAGATGTCAATTTGATTACAATTTGAAGTCAAGAGTCCATTAGGGGTGCATTCCGAGACAGACCAAAATCGATTTCAGCACTGTCATCGTTACATAACGTTCCGAAACACTTAGCGCGATGATGACAATTGTGATTCGGAACACGAAATTGTTTATGTTTGACAGCTACCTAAGCTAACCTTGCGTGCGCAGCATTGGTATTTGTATTTAATTGTGTTACTTGAATGGCTTCTGGTGGTAAAATAATTGCAATTTATTTGATTTCGTGCAAGGGATTTTGTGTGTGAGAAATACCACTATAAAAACAAACAAATAACCTAACCAAACGCTTACACCAAGGCTTACACATTGATCACCTGTCATTTTTGACAGATCGCCTACAGTGATTAAGCTCGCGACCATGGGCATCGTAATAACGGCGAATCGGAACGGGGTCATGGGTGCTGAAATCTATTTTGGTCTGTCTCGGAGCGCACCTTAAGAACCATAGTATACTCTTTAATGGACGTTGGCAAACTGGGGTCATTCATTTGAATTTTGAACCCAGTTTGCCAACGTATTTAATTGAAAATATCCTCGATCCTTTGTTTTTAAAAATGTTAAATATTTAAATAAGGTATAAAATACAAATACCTCGAAATGGTTTTTGATTTAGACAAGTTTACGTCACGACGTCACTAGTCACTGGTCCAGTGGTACCGTCCGCGCCGCCCGCGCGCCGCCCTATTGAAACTCGAGTAAAACTACTTACGTGCACTGTGTGAGTTGTGATTATTTTGCCGAAATAGGTTAATTTATAAATCTTTAACATTAGGTAGCTATCCCATGGAAGTAATAAGTACTTACGTACAACTGGAATGTGCAGTCTGTATAACTGGGTATACAAAAATATACTTTATGGTCTAAGAGAGAAGGTTTACATTTCAAATGATAAGGTCAGCGGGCCAACTGAGATAGCGGATACAAGGTGAGGGTGTCCCTTTCCTTAACATTGCCAGCGCTCGTTAATAACATGTTTAGTAGATTTAATAGTACAACACGTTCGTTACTGAACTAAAATAAAGCAAAATTACCGCTTTGTTTTTAGACAACAACGTTAGATTGATTTATTTGGCACGATTGGCGCAGTGTGCTGTAGCACGGATTCTCGCCTTGGCTTCCGTGGTGTCCCGGGTACGATTCCCGGTCGGGTCAATTCAGAAAAATGACTTTTTCTAAATTGGCTCGGGTCTGGGTGTGCTGGGAGACGCCCCTGGCTTATTTCCCTGTCTGGTACCTCGTAACACAAGGATATTTATCCTTACTTCGAGACCATGACAAGTGGTGTGTCGTCTGGCGCATATTTATATATTTAAAAATATATATATACACGAGCGCTGCGAGAGTGAGCGCACAAGGCAGACGTGTCGCAAAATTTATTTAAAATTTTCAAAGTTATCGATAGCCAATTTTAAACGCTATATACGGCAAAATAATTCTCTTTTTTCTTGAAATCCTTGTGTGTGAGTTGTGACTAATCGTCTACGAGCGATAAGTGCCGTAACCGCTCTTCTCCCCGCGAGGAAACAAGACGGGCTCATTATTTTTCATCCTGATCACGCATAGCAGTGCACTCCATAACTACGTAAGTAACTAAAACCACGGATATACAATGAGCGTTCAACGATCGCCGACTGGATGTGGCAGTGATTCAAGATTTGGAGGTTCTCAGCCAAATTTGGCGGAAATGAACTCAACTTATGAAACCCCTATTAATATCACACAACGCAATAAAAGGAAGGACATGGATGATAATGCTTGGATAAAATCAGAACTATCAGATTAAAAAAAACAAATGTCTGAAATGATGGTAGTAATAAAGGCAAGCAGCACTCACTACACAACCAGAAAATATCGGCAAACTTAGCGAAGACGTCACTGCTATCAAAAATCAAGTAAGTGATATTGGAAGGACAATTGAAAATATAATCATAGATCAAAATAACACAAAACTGAGAGTTGACTGCCTACTGTACAGACCACAAGTAAAAATATTGAGAAAAAAATTGAACTTCTAGAATCCGAAATAAATAATCTTAAATTATACTTCACCATTGCCACCAACCAGATCACACCAGAGTTACGAAGAGATTGTATATGAGGTTAACGAACGCATTATACGATCTAAAAATATTGTAATTGTGGGCATACCTGAAGCTGGTATTACTAGTGATAGACATACCTATAATAACAATGAGGTTATCAAAATTATTAAAAAGATATATAATGAATGTCCTGAACCTCTCAAAGTCACTCGTGTTGGAAAGTTTAAACCAGACCGTATCCGACCAATCAAAGTTTGCTTTGCATCAAAAGAAACAGTTACGTTTTTACTACGCAATAAAACCAACGTGCAATTTGATAACAGCATCATAAAAATATTTTCAGACCAAACCCCAAATCAAAGTAGACATATGCAGAATCTTAAAGAAGAGCTTGAAAAACGCACCAACAATGGAGAGAATAATCTGATAATTAAATATATAAAAGGTACACCTAAAATTATTGAATCGACAGAAGAAAAACAAAAAGAAAGCATAAAGTAGCAAAAAACTGACTGCTTCCACTGGTAAAATAACACACAAAATAACCAATAACTACAATGATATCTTGAGCACCAAAAAATCTCTTAATTGTTTTTATATGAACGCCCGCAGTCTCATCAAGCCGGGTAAATTCGACGAACTTAGATGCATGGTTGTCTCAATCAAACCTCATATTGTCATAGTATCCGAAACCTGGATTAAGAACAACAGTGACCTCCAAGTATTACAAATCCCAAACTACACCCACTATGGTAACTATAGACAATACCGGAGAGGAGGAGGGGTCTCAATCTTCGTTCATAATGATTTGAAGCACAATCTTATCGAGGAACAATGCATTGATGACGATATCCACTATCTCTGGATTCATTTGGAACGGCAATGTCTTGATATTGGCGCTGTATACAATCCCAATAGAAACAGAGTAGACAAATTTCTTGAAACTTACGCTATGCAGCTGCAAAGTAAAAAGAGAGCCATATCAATCTCCAAACACGATTTTAATTTTGATTTCCTAGCGCCCGACAGAGATACTCGTAAATACAAGGATACGTTGAAAGAAAATGAGTACAGAATTTTGAACAAGATTTGTAACAAATATTGTACCCGCGAAACAGAGTCCACGAAATCTATTTTAGATCATGTCTGCTCCAACTTAAAAGATAATAACATCAACTTCAATATTATTGAAACTTCTATGTCAGACCATAAACAAATATTCGTAGAAATAGAGAATTACCTATTAAAAAAATTATGTACACAACGATAAACTATAGTAAACTGTATGAGATGGTGGAGAACTCTCTTAACAACAACGATGAAACACATGCGCATGACTATAATACATTGGAACAAATAATACAAAACTGCACAGCGAAAAGTAAAATAAACAAATCTAAACTATTGAACCCACCACGCAAAGACTGGATAAATAAAGACGTTATACAAGATATTAATGAACGGAACATACTATGGCACAAATATAAAGAAAATAAATCTGATTTAGACTTAGATGTAAAATTTAAAGAATTCAGAACCAGAGTTAATGAAACTATACAAAAAACAAAGAAAACATATTGTTATAACTATTTCAAGAATCATATGAAGAAACCTAAGAAAATGTGGAAGGCTATTATTAATCTGTCACGGAACAAGATAAAAGACACAGTTGGTCCAAGCAAACTAGTTGTGGACTCAAGCACAATTGTGACCGATGAAAAACTGATTTTCGAGTGCTTCAACAGTTATTTCTCAACTATTGGCTCAATATTAGCAAGCAAAATCCCAGATACACTAGTGATGAGACAAAATCACTCAGCACAAGTAACTGATTCATCAGAACCTACAAACTTAACAAACTTCGAACCAGCAACCACGGATGAAATCAATAAGATTATTGATCGACTTGATACTAATGCAAGTTGTGGTATTGATGGTATCAGTACGAAAGCCATTAAATGCATACAAAAACTAATAGTCACTCCATTAACAAATTGTATAAATGAATGTCTGGTTCGTGGGGTTTTCCCGGACAGCCTAAAAATTGCGAAGGTGAACCCAATTCACAAATCTGGAGACAAGTCTAATCCATGTAATTACCGTCCAATTTCGGTCCTACCGGTGCTTTCAAAGATTTTTGAAAAAGTAATATACTCTCGAATTGAGAAATATCTTGATGCTAAACAAATTTTATATAATAAACAGTATGGTTTTAGACCTAAGTCCAACACGCTCTCCGCATCAATTGACCTCGTGACCAAAATAAGAAACAAAATTGACGAAAAACAAATAGTACTTGGTATTTTCATTGACCTTAAAAAAGCCTTTGATACAATTTCCCACAAAATTCTTCTCGAAAAACTTCTTGAAATCGGTATCACTGGCAAAGCTCATATAATCTTAAAGTCATATTTGCAAAACCGTAGGCAAGTTGTTAAAATAGGTCAACATCAAAGCTCTGCTAATCTAATAACTTTCGGCGTCCCACAAGGTTCAATTTTGGGTCCACTTTTGTTCTTAATTTATATAAATAACATACAACACATAGGTCTAACAGCGGATATCACCTTATATGCAGATGATACAAGCTTATTTTACTTTGGCCACTTAATTAGAACTTTAATGTCAAAAGCACAAAGTGACTTAAATCTGCTCAATGGCTGGTTTCTATCAAATCTGTTAACAATCAACATCACAAAAACAAATTTTATCATATTCGCCGCAAAAAACAAAAGAATTAATAATTTTGGAGAGATTAAAATAAATGACGAAACACTCAAAGAAAAAACTAATGAAAAGTATCTTGGCCTTGTTCTCGATCATCAATTAAGCTGGAAACAGCACATAGATAAAATTAAAACCAAATTAACATCATTAACAGGAATAATACGTAATATTGCCAAATGTCTTCCCCGCAAAGTTAAATATATTATTTACAATTCATTAATTAAACCACATATAGATTATTCAATAGAAATTTGGGGTACCGCAGCTAAATCCAATTTAGAATCGATACAAATTGCTCAAAATAAATTAATAAAATCTCTATTTCACTACAAATATCGTACACCAACTAAAATAATTTATGAGGAGACTAAAATAATGACCCTTAAACAAACGTACACCTACTATACATGCATATTAATTCATAAAATTTTAAATAAACAAATCCATACATTGTTATCATTCCAAAAAAGGGACATATTCAAAAAATGAAACTCAGAAATGCAAATAGTTTAATAGCACGCACTCCGAGAACCAATTATGTCATAAAAAATATTAAGTTCGAAGGTGTTAAAATGTATAACAATTTACCCGACGAAATTAAAAACGTGAAATCGCTAGTAAGCTTAAAAAACAACTAAAATTATTTATACTTGAAGAAACCATTTAATTATAAAAGTAATACTTTAATAAAAATATTTCTATGTATATTATATATAATAATCATAAAATCAAAATCACTTGTTAAAATATAAAATTTAATTGTAATCATAAATAAATATTAATTTCATACCCTAATAATAATTTGCATACAATATATTTTAACATAAACTTAAAATCGAACTGTTATCATTATGCCACATCCAGAATGCAAGTACGCTCTGCGATAGTAAACAACAGCAGTCAAGCTATCAACGCACATCTTTGCGACTTGTATCTACCCGACATTTTTATTTTTTTATTCTTAGTTTTATTTAAAAACGCTCACTGTCTTGCTTATTTGTATATCTCTTTATGTTATTCTCAGTAAGTGAATTGTAATATTCTTTATGAGATAATAAAGTTCATAAACCGTAAACCGTATATACATAAATGAAAATTTATTAAAATCAGGGCTTTTACAGCTTGGTCTGTTATGTCAAAATATAATGATAGAATACAGAGTTTTAAAGTGGCAACAATACTGTTATGGCGAACATGGCGTCTTCCTTCTTCAAGAACGCATGCGTTGGCTGTAATATTTGTTAGGTGTTTTCTAGCAAAATGGTGAAAAGGTGTTGTGTTATGGGCAGCGAAAATGAAACATTTGCTGGTTGTAATATTTATTTTCACAGTTAAGGTTTTATGACAATTACACAAATTCTTGTTAAGGAACAATTAGGGTGACAATAAATTCATTTTTTCCCTTTCATTGGAATCTATAAAATGTTGAGAAACCTTATGGTTTTCACACTCAGAAAGCCCTTCTGTCAGTTCCGTCAGTTCACAAAACTGTCTGTCACAAAAAAGGTAGGTTTGGTGGTAGGTTTTTGTTTTGTTTGCATGAGCAAAGAAGCACGTCCCATCGGCATCTTTGAAGATAGGGAGGCTTTTATTGAACTGTTGAGTAGTGGTTGCTAACAAGAGGTTACTGTTTAGCGTAGAGAACCCAACATTTCATCAACGATCAACGATCGCCGTAAACGGGATAGCAACTCATGGTAGACATACTGGGATCTGTGTTAAGCGCGTCCGGGGATATCGACAGCGACTTCAGAGCCCGAATTTCCGCCACTTGGGCCAAAATAATGGCGTGAGGTGAATGGTGTCATTTGTGACCGCAAAATGCCGATCAAGCTGAAGGGGCAAAGCAGAAGCTGCGCGTCACGGAAACGATGCTGCGGTGGATGTGTGGAGTGTCACGCAAATATCGCGTGCGGAACACCCACATCCGCAGCAGCCTTCGTGTTCGTGGTATCGCAGACAAGCTGCAGTGCAGGAGTGCCGCCTTTATTGGTATGGTCATGTCTCACGGAGATCGGCAAACTACGTGGGCAACTAACGTCTGGCCATGCAACCACCGCCAGTACTGGTAGAAGAGGTCAACTCAAGAAGCGCTGGCTCGAGGTAGTTAAAAGTGTCATTCGTGCCAACAGACTCACCTCTGAGGATGCACGAGACCGTGCGAAATGGGCCAAGAACATAAGAAAGGAGGACCTTGGGACCCTATACACCAGTGTTGGTTCACAACCGGGATAAACGGACGGATGACGATGATGATGATAGGATAATGCGACAACTGTGATTTTAAACCTAAATAAAAACTATAAAACACTTGAGGCTCGTAAAAATTTGTGCCAAATTAAATAATGTATTGATTTTTTGAATTTTTTTGCCCAATCCTCCCTAAAACGAAAAATGTACAATTTATAACAAACATGTACAATTCCGATATTAACTTCGGAATTCCGATATTGCGTCTAATATCGTAAAACAGTATCGGAATTGGAAATCCTCTGATATTACATGCCTTAATGGTAACAAGTGGCTCAAAAGCTCTAGCTACTGAAGTGCTTGAGTTTCAAATCGTGTCTTTCGAACAAAAATCTAAATGCCCTATTGGCCATTTTTTTATTAATGAAACTTCAGCTAATGTCCAAGCACAATTAATTCTGACTGTCGAAAGAATCTTACATGGTATAAATATTACTGTGCGATCTTTGACATGTGATGTATAGGTAGATACATCGATATTACAAATCGTTAAACTTTTGAAAGCTAAGGTTACAATTTTCACCTTCCAAATATGGTTTCAATTTTCAAACATCCGTTGCAGGACACTTATATACATTGTATATTTGTCCCACCCCACACGATTAAATTGTCTAGAAATATTTTTGCTGAGACAGAATTAACTTCCGAGGTTGGAAAAATTGATTTTAATTTTGTTATACAATTACACAATTTTCAAGAAAACGAAGGTTTGCGACTGGGGAACAAGATTTGTAACGCCCACATCAACTTTTTTTGTAAAGTATGAATGTCAAATTAGCGACGCAACTATTAAGTGCATCTGTAGCAGATTCCCTAGACTTTTAAAGACAAAGTGGCAGTCCAATTTTCCAAAACAGCGAAGCTACTGTGGAATACATTCGATGGCTAGTCAGGTTATTTGATATATTAAACATATTAGAGAAGAAAATGTTGGTATTCATAGTACAACATTTTTCAACCAAACTTAATGATCTATTTGAATATTCAGCGCAAGAAGATTCACATGAAATTCTTATTGGAAAATTAGTATCTGATTCGTATTTCACCTTGTGAATATTTTATCACGCAAAGTTGAAGTCTATGGCTTGTTTAGGAAACCGTGTTGGTTTGCGCCATAAATGGCACAAGACGATCTTATTTAGTAATGTGTAATACTGTTTTGTATAATAGGTACCTATATTCGTTTTTGTAAGATCTGCGTAATAATAAAACAAAGTATTATAATAATTTATCTTCTTTATTTACCGCCACCTACTTTCTGGCATCCCCAGTAGATCCTACTAACGAATCTGATGCGACTGAAACCGCGAACATAATCATCTTGCAATTTTTTTCTAGTCTATTATTTCATACATTCGTGTATGTAGGTGAATATTCCAATGCCATCGATTTTTTTTATAAAATTGCCTAGGTTCAAACTTAGGGCCAGCTATCCCTGAATCACTTTTCATCAAAACTAACAAACGCTTCCGCATTTATCCTCCTCCTCGCGTCGGTCTCAATGCTGAGGGTCGTGATCATCTTTAAGGACTGGCTTGTCGCGAATTATTGCATTATTTTTTAAGCAGAGTGAAGGGCATCGTGCAAGGTGGTTTCAAGCGTGATGCGAATCTGGTCGCTCCATCGCATTTATATGTTAGTTTAATTTAACTAATAATAAAACAAGAAAACATTTTTTTCTTTTCATACATTATGGTCACCTTATTAGAGTGATATAAACTGACCTCGTACCTACTGTCTCACTAGGACCGTTTTTTAGTTTAAGGTGATTCTACTGCATGGTATTAATGGTGTTGTCAGACTATATAATCCCTACCCTTACAGGTAGGGTTTAGTTTCAGAACTTGGCAAAATAAATTGTATCTGAAGTCTACTTCTCACATTCTCGTGAGATGCTACATGATGAACGGCGAGCTCTGTTTCAGCCGTGCTGTAAATCAGTAATTTTCTCCTCATTATTTATTTACCACGAATCGGGGAAAAAACACCATGTGGGAACACTAAGTGAATTTGTGACGTCATGAGTACGCAATATGCCATGCTCTTCACTAGCAAGGCTTCGACACACGTGCTAATAAGTAGCACTTGCTCAATAGTAGCATGCTTTCGTGCTAGTAATTAACATGTGTAAGTAGTATAGCTTTGAAACTGGCAAATGCACAAGCCGTGCGAGCCATATCAAGAAAAAAAAATGGAGTTTTCATCAGCTGTCAGTTCAGTGCTGCCAACATAGCCTTTCGACAATTTAAATGGCGGATTACAAAATTTTCTTCTGCCCATTGATGTATTGATATTACCGTGCAAATCGAATAAAGTTATTACAATAATAATGGAAATTACCCGCACTACCCTTGGGATTGCAGCGGGAATTGCTGGGACTTTGTTTCTCGGATACTGTGTGTACTTTGATCAACAGCGGAGAAGGGATCCCTTGTTCAAAAAGAAGCTAAGAGAACGTGGGTATTATTCTGGTTTATAATGCTTGCTTTGTAGAATATGATGTTACTATTTGTTATAGTATGAATTGCTTGCTGTACTTGATTATATTAATTTGATAAATCTCATGTTTCAAGACTTCTAACCTAAAAGTTTTTGATCGCATAATGCAAATAAATTAGTTTCACATCAAATTAGCTTTGCTTTATTATTTGATATGGTTTATTTTTTTTACTGAATAAGAATTTATTCAGTGTAAGAGCAATTTTCGTTACCTACTACTAACACCAGTGTATGTAGGTTATTATGACATTGCGTTATGTACTTGCAATAGTTGCCAAAGAATATGCTTGCCCACTTTTAACTTGTTGACCGAAGTTCAATGATTATTTATGTATACAATACTTTGTATGTTGTGTTGTGGCTTGTTCTTACAACAATCACAACACACAATAATTTGGTAGAGATAGTTGAGTCAGGGATATGTACCATATTTTATGCTCTGATAACTATGTACCTAGACATAATACAATTTGTTGGTTGTAGTTTCATCTTAAGAGTATTTACCAGCCTGTTGGCACAATGGTAGGAATCTTTCCTGTAGTGCCAAAGGTATTGGGTTTAACTCCTCCCAGGAAAAGCATTTAAATGATAAACAATTGTGTTTATTTTGTGTCTATTGATGTATGTATTTAGAAAGATTAAAGTATGTTTATTAGTCACTAAAATCCATATTATAAGCTTTGCTTATGGTTCAGATAATTTGGTGTAAGATGTTCCAGATATTGCTTTTTTATGCTTATAACATAGTGGCAGCCCGTAACGTCAAACCCATTAACTGTCTATCAATTAGCAAAAATATATGGTTATTTCATCATTGTAATTGCTCATTTTGTTTTTTTAGGTAGACAGAATGCAAGGAACTCATCACGGTCACAAACAATGGGGGGCCCACTACCCAATATGAGTGATCACGAAGCCATGCAGAGATTCTTCCTGCAACAGGTATTTGTGCTATCATTTCTGGTTGTTAATAGTTAATTTTTAGTGCCAAAGCTATAAAAGAGAGAAACCCTTAAATAGCTATTAATTATTGAAACAAATACCTACACTATCTCACATGTTGACTGTTTTGTAATAAACTGGTTTCAAAACAAACTATGTTGTTAATTATGATTTATTTATTTGCTCACTAAGTGTAGTACATAGTACATAGTAGATCTAATACTATAACATTATAGTACATAGTAGATCTAATACTATAACAGTATTGTGCTTAGAACTAGTAACCTTTTTATTAAGGTATTGCGAAATGCTTAATTAAATACAATTTAAAAACAATAACAAAATTGATATAACATACAATCTTCATTCTGAATAGCATTATGTATGTTGTAGCAACATCAATATTAACTATATATATAACTTTAATATCACAATGTTAGATACGTCAGTTAGTTTTTAGCTCGTACGTGGCGAGATAGATTTCGATAATTCTATTAAATTATTTATACTGAAGAGATGGCCATTTTGCAACAAAGTGATAAACTACTTGTCCATTAAGTATTCATATAATGAATAGTAGCATTTATCTAATAAATGTGGTTTTATCTTTTTGTTAAATACTTGTAATTGTGCTTTGGGGTAAGAATTAATTTATTGTATACTTTGATAACCATGTAATATGGGCTGCAATTTAAAAAAAAAAATCTTGATGACGGTAGGTAGGTCTTTCTTTGTGAGGCGTGTTTACATTATGCTATCTATAAATTTTGCAAATGAGTTAATATTTTTGTAAACAAATAAACATAGGTCCTGTATATACATTGATGTTAATGTCATTAGTTTGAATTTGATAAAGTACGGCTTACGGCTTTGTGTTTTATCAATTTAGGCTATTATTCTTACACATTTTTCCTGCATTAGAAATAGGTCATTGCTATTTATTCACTTCAAGTTTCATCCATGTTTGCATTTAGGTTTTAGTCCGACAGCATAAATGAACCAGAAATTAGAAAAGCTCATGTATCTTGGAATTAGAAAAACTCATGTATCTTGAATGAAAAGGCACTTTTGAAGGCCTAAATTCAAGTTCTGGTTGACCAGCTTAGCTTTGCATTGCTGAGCGTGGCAAGCAACCTTATATCTGCACCTTATGGCTTCTGTCTGTCAGGTGAAGTGAGGACATCTTGACCCGTAAAATAAATAAAACTGTATTCTTGTTTAGATCCAGCTCGGTGAGGAGCTGTTGGCAGCGGGAGACCTGGAGGGAGGAGTCGAGCACCTTGGACAGGCTGTAGCGGTCTGTGGGCAGACACAGCAGCTACTTAGCGTAAGTAACCTTATCAGGCATGTTGCTTAGTCTACTAAGCAGGTTAAAAGTTCTGTGTATGCTGGCATTTTATCATTTTAAAATAACAAACCATTTAATGTTTAAGGGTACAAAATTTGTATGTATAATTCACAAGATGCGTTTTACACAAGTGGTGGGGGGTTAAACTCTTTTATGAAGATATTTTTACTGATTCTCGGCGTAGAAAGCCTATGACAAGAACCGGTCGCGGCCCCCACTAACCCCCACTTTTACACTAGATTACATAGTAACTTGATCTGATTGATTGATTGTTGATTACAAGTTGTGATGACCAACCCGCATTTCGAGTATGGTGGCCTTAGCCCAACACTGAACAGCTTATAATTATTAATTTTACAGCCCCTGTCACGTAAAGAAACCAAACCAATTTGGCCTTAAATTCGCTGATTGCGCAGGTCCTGGCCGGCGGTTTTTAATGGGAGTTATTTTTTACTGTATTGAATATCTTATTCCAGGTGCTCCAACAAACGATGCCAGCACCAATCTTCCACCTGCTTCTGAAGAAGCTGCCCGAGGTGTCGGACCGCCTCCGCGCCTCCATGAAGGCCAGCGGCGACGTGCTGCAGGAGGAAGACGTGGAGTGAACGGTTCTTTAGACTCTGCAACCAGCCGGGTTGAGTGATTGCGGTGGTGGAGATAGTGCTTTTGGTTAAGTGCAGAGTTCCAAATTTAGACTTGTGTTGCAGAACTTTGATAGTTTTACTATCAATAGAACCGACGTTGGAACTTTCTATAGTTTTTGGAACTATTGATAAAATCAAATTGTTTGTTGAACTTTTTAATATCATTGATGGTGTTTTAATTCAATACTATTAATTGTTTTTCTCTTCGATAAACTATTGTGTATCGATACTAGATAATAATATGTACTGTGACTATTTTCCAAGTCCGCAATGCTATCCATAATACTTTTGATAATCACTACTATTATTGAAACACTTCAGACACTAAACACTTGGCTGTTATCTGTACTTAGTAAAAATCTAAGTAATGTTTTTACAAAATGAGGTACTTGAATTACTTTCTTGAAAACTAACCTCAAAAAATGTGCAGCTGGAACTTTAAATTTTATTTAAATCAGAAATGACTTGAAAAAACAATATTCTTGTAATTTTCAATCAGAACATCACAAAGTAAGTATTATTGCTATAAACTTACTAAGAGATTTTAACTTGGGCAGTGCATAATGGTATTATGAATCAAAATCAGCCAAAGATAGAAACTTTAGCCATTATTGGCAGAGCCAAGAATTCAAGAATTGTGTTTTTTCAGTTCAAATTTGTAGTTACATGTCATGAGATTTATTGCTGTCTGCATAAATCCTCAGTCCTACATATTTGTGACTAAATAAAATGACTTGATATAGTGTTTATTTATACCTTGGTATATTGTCTTTCCACCATTTCATATAATGCTGTTAGTTGCAGAGTCAAGTTTGCTACGGATGAAGCAGAATTTTAATCATAAACAATCTTCTTATTATTTGCATAATGTTTATTCACCTGCTGCCATCTCAGTAGTTAATTTTGCAAGTTGATTGTTCATCAATCTTACAATTCTACTCGAAAGCGAGTAGATAGTCTAATTAAGGAGGAAAGCTGATTCAAGAGTAGTTTACAAGTTAAACGTTATAATCGTGAGGATTTAAATTGGAATATATCTTAAATATTGTCTTGTTCATTTTTTTTATCACGCTCAATTTGATTATTAATATTTCAACTTGTCATATATTTTCAATTTAAATTGTTTGAGTAGTAGCATTGGCTGTGATAAAACAAATGCTTGAAAAAAACAATTAATCAGAAGTCCACCCTCCCCGGGATCCTTGCACTCTAATGCTATCGCGAGTTAATTAACAGTAGGTATTTGTTAGTGTTATTTTTAGGTTTTGTTTTGTGTTCACAACTGGTTAAGAATGCTTGTGAGTTTTGATTGAGATTTTATTGTGAAATAAAGGTATTGTACAAATTATATGCTTGTTAATCAATTGCCTTTTTTCAAATAATAAGAGCGTCGTGGCCTAGTAGTTACCGAGTTCTAAACTAGCCAGAACCAAAATCTGTGTTTATTGTTAAAATTAACATCGATAAAAAACCAAATCAACTCTGATAGCAGCGGAAGAATCACCACCTGCCACGTTGGGTTTTAATACCTATAGTGGCCAGCTATGGCGGGCACTGGCCACCGGGTGCGGCGTAAACTGGCCCTCCAGCCCCCCGATTCAGAACGAAGTTATCGACCGATTCGGTAAATTTGTTTTAATTATAGTAAATGATCCGCTAAGCGGTAGCTATCAATATTTTGATATGTAAAAGCCAAAGGCCTTAAGTTTTCATAAGCCAAATCACAAACAATCTACCCTACTTATTTATTTAATCTTCAATGCAAAAAAATTACATTAGGCGGACTTAATGCTAAAAGCATTCTCTACCAGTCAACCATCGGATGAGACAGAAATGCTGTTGGCGGGGCAAAATGTTCATTTAGAATAGGAAATTAATACAAAGATTTTATAAATTCTTAAAAAACGACAGATACAACCTAATCAATATAATACATAGAAAAACATAACATAAATAAATATATAACATACTCACTATTATGGGAAAAGAATAAAATAAAATAGATGATGAACAGTGGAAACTACTGAGAATTTCTTAAAAAATCACGGATTGCTGTTTTGAACATGGCTTTACTTGGTGACATTTTGATAGTGTCTGGCAACTTATTCCACAATCTGACAGCTGTGAGAACAAAAGAGTGATCGATGTGGCTTGTCCCACTTAAAAAATATATTAAAAATAAAAGACACTAGGGCGCGCTGTAGTGTAGCGCGCCGGCGCTGTCGGCCAGTGGGCAGACGGGCGGGGTCGCGCGGGGCAGCGGCCGGTCGCCGCGGCGGTGCGGCGCCCCCGGGTCGGCCCCCGCCGCGCCCGGGTGCCATCTGACAGCCGGGTGCAGACTGCGTTGAGCTCACGCTTGGCAGTTGGGCAGCGAGTCTGCGCCCAGAGGCGCCTCAAACTAACTCGCAACATTTTCGCAATGAAGATGGTCCGTCCACACTCCACAAATAATAGTATACTTACTGGCTGTTTGAGTTTGTCTGTGTCACATGAAGGAAATTAAAAAACTAATTACTTTTTACTCCTTAAGGACTTAAGTGATCACTTTGGTCCCGCTCCGTAGGGCTATATTGGCGTACTTTTAGAGCATAAGAAGTAAACATATACAGACTATAAAATTTGTTAGTGACAGGTAGCTGCTCACTGGCTGGAAATGAAATTTCTTAATACCAAATTGCTTGCTATGCTCAGTTATTAACATGGCTGGCTATAAGAGATTGTAAAATGGCCCCTGGTCTGGGTGTTCTGGAAGACGTCCCTGGCTTAATTCCTTGTCTGGTACCTCGTAACAGGGATATTTATCCTTAATTCGAGACCATGACTACAGTTGTCTGGAGCATATTTATATTTAATTTCCATCCCTTGGCGGTTACTGGCATTACGCAACTTCTAGGCTGAATATTCATTGACGAAATTGCTTGCTTCACTCAGTTTAGGGAATTTAAAAGACTGATTTCATTGTAAAGCTTCAGAGAAGTTTTTTTGTTGCTCAGATAATATTGTCCTACTAGCTTTCCGCCCGCGGCTTCGCCCGCGTTATCGTCATGTAATTCTGATGTTTAAGCTGTATTACCACAGAATTAAAAAAGTATAACTGTAAAGTTTTAGCGTGAAAAAATTACAAACATATATACATCGTCACAAACTTTCGCATTTATAATATTAGTAAGATAGACGTATCTTGCCAAGATGATTAAAAATAATAATAAAACATTTAATCCCAACATCGCACCATTTATTCAACAAGTAAAACCGGGTAAATTAACATAAGTGCTACCATGATAAGTACTTACATGTCCCAATAAACTTAATATTAATAAAATAATAAACATCTGTACACCATCGTACGCGAGGATTTAACATATTCTAAATATAACAATAACTGTACCTAAATAATATTTATAATACATGCATCATGATTTGCTGGCAGTGGAACTTCTGATAAAGTCTTGAGTTACTTTCATTACTTCTAAAGCACCTTTGGAAATCAGCGAATTGGCTAAATCCTTTCCTAAATTATCACATTGGACTATTACATCGATAGGTATGTTAAAATTTTCGTTCAAGCCGCAGTAAATTTGGTTTTTCGACGCCTGAATTTCCTCTAAAGTTCTTGTGTCTTCGCAGCTAGCATCAACATTTTTTTCCGTTATCCTACTGTTTAGAGTCTCCAAGTCTTCAGGACTTTCGTTGACTTTGATCCGTTTGCAGGCTTCAGCTTCGGAAGGGCTAAGTTTGTGTTTAGTACTGCGGGTGATCTGCGGGAAGGTTTGTTCGGCTGAATGCTGCAAGGTAGTGGTACCGTCGAGGCTCCAAACGGCTCCTTTGATGGAGAGGCGATGCTGCCCTTCGGTTGGCTTTATTCTTGTTGATACACCTACTGGTGCGCTGCAGCCACCGCCTGTAATAAACGGTCGATTTTAATTTAGGTGGCCTATGAAGATGAGATTTAGGACAAGATATCGTCGATAACAATGATTTTCCATATGTGGACAATGCACGTAATGCAATTGAAGAGCTTAAACACTGCACACTTCACAGTGACATCCTGCCTTCTGTCTCTTTCTAAAATGTATGAGTCTGAAATGTAAAATCACACTTTTTTATGTTTCTTTGAGCGCTGATGCGGATTCCTTCTATAATTTCAAGGTCAAGGTCGATAAGGTGTTCCTTTCATAACATATTTATGTTTTTTTTACATGAATAAACTTTCTGAGGTCCTGAGTTCAAGAACCTATTCACGTCTGGCAACAGTGATAAAGGCAAGCCGGAACCCATATTGTAGAGAGCGATGACATGACTAACCGGCAGGGGCAATCACTAGTAGCATCCACTGCATCCTATTTGGCTGACCAGCAGTAAATAGCAAGCGACTATTGCGACTTGTAACATCTTAAAGCGAAAAACTAACATGAATACATGATGCCTTCATCACGAATGTGAAATTGTGAACTTCCTACCGACCTAATGCCTAAAGGTACTATTCTTCAGTCAACCGCAAAGTTTTACATAGAACATGTAAATTCGGGCTGTGCGTATAAAAAGTGGTGCAAGAAAATAATTCATAATTCTTTATTTGCGAACACGGAAAAGACACATAACAAATTAATACTTACCCAAAGTCCGTAGAAAGCTCCTCTCAGCCAGCACCCTGCAGTAAGTCTCGGGATGGTTGAACGGAGCCAGCATCTGCAGGAGTTCCTCGTCGGACCCGCGGCACTCCACCGCCAGCGCGCCCTGGCCTACCGCGTACATCATCTCTGCGCATGGCAACACCTGGAGACAAGGGTCATGAATAATATCACCAGAGGTCGCAGCGAGGTTATCAGGGAATCAAGGTCAAAGACATCCTGCTTACTGCGTCTAAGGACGAAGTTTCGTTGACAAAAATTCATGTGACCAACATTTGTGTTTGTTGTGTGTTTGGGTGTTATATTATCTATTCAATTATGTATTTAGAAATATTTATTGCATACATGAAAGTTAATTTACCATTACACCCATAATACACACATCAACATGGTCTAGGGATATTTCAATTAAACCTAAATAACTAAAAATCCATTAACTTTTTGGTAAGACACCTACACATAAAAATAAACCTTGTTTAATAGCCTATCTAATCTGATAAATTAACTTTTAGATAAAGTTAAATTTAAAAAATACTTAGAAGAAGACGACAAACTCAGGCAAAATTTCAATCTTAACTTTATTTTTGAAACATTGCACTAGTGACCATTGAGAATGGTTCCAGTTTCCGTGTGCAATAGCCCATTGTAATCTTCTTCCTCGATTGCCTCTCCTTAGCGCTGGTACCCGAAGTGGCCTACGAGCACGTAGGTTGACTTCATGCAGTCGTCTTTTCAAAGTTTGACCGCTTACCAGCAAACCATACTCTCTCTGTAGCCATTGAACCAATTGCATCGCCGTTACATTTGGTTGACTTCGTGCAGCATTTACTATGAATAGGTCCTGTACATGTGTTGTAATGCGTTGAGGTCCTCGGTACCGTTCCACCACTTCCCCCGTGACACGATAACGTGACCAAAGCCTGGATATAACACTCTGACTGGTCCTCATGGCTTCAGAAACCGCAATTTGGGTAGCGCCAGCTTGAATCATGCCCACTGCTCTTAACATTTCGTTCCTGGTCAAGTGTCTACGTGGCATGATTAAATGAACACCGGAGATAGGTTTGACAAAGATTTATAGAAAGAAATTTATGGAGTTTTAATCAAGTTAGAAGTTCATGAAGATTTACTTCTTTGGAAGAAATTCAATGAATGCGAATTTCATCTTAAAACAAAACCTTTTATATACAAATTTTAATTTAAAAAAGGAACTTATTAATGTTTTTATAATCTGTCATTAATCGTTTTTTTGTAAGGCCACCTACTTTTAAGTTATTTAAAAAAAGTTTTATATATCCCTAGACCATGTTGTTGTGTGTACAATCTCTGCTTAGTTCAACTGAATGGGGGGGGGGGGACGACAATCTGACCCCGAATGATCTTGGTGTAATTTGTCCCAGATATTGATTTATTTATCATCAGCGTTCGCAGCCATTAGACGTCCACTGCTGAACATAAGCCTACCCCATAGATTCTCAAAGCGACTGGTTGAAGCCGACCTGCATCCATCATAATATTTTATAGATTTTAGAATTACTAAGCTAAAGGCAGTAGGGTGGCCACTTATGCCCTAGAACTGATAATCGTTAGGACAAGTATGTTCTAGAGTTGAGACTGAGTTTCAGTAAACTTTATGTACGGCCAGGTCGTAAGGTTGCTGGCAGAAAGTGACTGTGTCAAACTGATAAGGCGCACATTGGAGAACCTAAGCCCAGCAGTGGACTGTCGACATTTCTGAGATTATGCTAATTATTAATAATACATGCCGGGAGACGTAATTTACCGCCGATACATTTTTTTTGATTGTCTTAAGTAGGTATACTTATCTTCAGTAGTTTTTTCGAGTTGTGTCTTTCTTTATCTCGGAGATAAGATAAATAAAACAGAATCATTCAATAGTACTCAGGTAATATAAGATATTACGTACCATCCAATTATCGTTTTTGTAATACAGGTCAGTTTATGACTACGTTTTATTTATTAACCAAAACATCGGAATTTGAGAATTATCTTTATCTTAATTTTGCTCATGTTAGGATTTCAATACAAACAATAACAAACTATATACAGCACGTCAACCAACACGGTAATAATAGATATATTACCGTGACGTCAAGCTTGGCATGTAGGTTTTTTATGCTGCAACAAAATACCCATTTTGCAATGTTTTTGTAAAGGTAGACCAATTCCGTAACATAAAACCATGTAATAATAAAATGATTTATGATATAAAACAGACCCATATCGGACCGAAGCTTATATTACTCAGCCGACATCATTGAGGTTTATTTCGAAAAAAGTAACTGCTGAGATTCTTGATGAAACTACCCAGTGGACTACCACAAATAATACGTATGTTTAATAATTCAGGAAAATTAGACAAATCGTTAGTACCCATCTATGTATAAAGTGGTTTACGAACTTTTTACGATTAAAACTTAACTGTAAGATACTTTACAAAGACGAGTGTGATATGCCTTACCTATTTTGTCAGATATAAAACATGATGCTTCTAATGACACAAAAGATAAACAAATTTTGGCGAAAAAGAATAATCTCCCGTTTCTTTGGGGTAAAGTTACTTACGCTTATCACGTTTGTTTACTAAAAACTAATATCAAATAATATTTGTCTGTCATCATTACTCAACATTTGTGTGCATGAACATGTCTGTTTGTACTGGTCTGGGTGTCTCCTATGTATAATAAGTATGTATTTACAAAAGAAAATGTATTTAAGTATGTTTATCCGTTGTCTAGTATCCCATAACACAAGCTTTAATTAGCTTACTTTGGGGCTAGATGGCGCTGTGTGGAATAATGTCCAGGGATTTATTTATTTATTATTTATTTATTTATTATTGTTGTGAGCATAGAGTAGCTGTGCAAAGAATATTAAACATCTAGCTAACGCTTTAAGGGTTAGTCATATCAGCCCGGGTGGCTCGTTGGCGTTGAAGGTCAAGGGGTCGATCCCATCCCTACACTACACAACACTAATATGACAAAGATTTGTTTTATTTTGTACTAGCTTTCTGCCCGCGGCTTCGCCTGCGTTTCGTTTTATATTATGGCCAAATTACCTACATAAAATCTATATAAATTGTAGCTACCATGTGTTGTTGTGATGTATATGCTGTATACTGTAAAGTTTCATTCAAATCCGTTTCGTGTTGCGTGAAAGAGTAACAAACATAGTCTGTTTCATCTTACATGTCTTATTTCCCAAAAAACATGGCGTATTGACAACCATAGCCAATGCGTAGTGTTGGGAAATCATCGAATGAATAATGAGTCATTAGCCTACCATACAACTTGATTAAATTCAGTAGATCTCCCGAAATTGGCCTTATTTTACTGAAATACTGATTTTGAACGCTAATCTACCGATTTTTACAAAAAAAGTCTTCATAAAGGCTCACCAATCCTAAGCGTAATGTTCATTGTCATAATATCGTGTTCGATATTTCAGATTTTTTTATTCGTCACGAGTTTCATATTTAGTTGCATATTTACAAATAGCATTTTATAGTTAGTTGTTAAAATGTCGCCTAAACTTGTTTGGCGTACATACGTATTAAAACGCATAAAATCAAAAAGCAGAATAACTATAATGCACAGGGTCCGAAGCACAATAGTGGAAAGACAACATTGATAAGGCATAAAATTAGGAACCAGCATGTTTTTGCGCGCTTCGCCGGCCGCTGCCGCTTTGAGTGGGTATTCCTTACAAATCAATCACTTGTATTGTCGTTCACGATCACGACGATGGGTATCGATACGATATCCCATGTGGCTTCGGATGTGACATTTTTTTAGTGGGATATATTTTTTTCCTATATTTAGCAAAAATTATAACACAAAATAGAACCTAATCTCCATACCTAGTAATGACACCCTCATGGATATATTTTGTTACATATTGTATAAAAGCTTTAAATAACAAAATAATTCAAACTTGAATTTATATTCTTTTATACTTGATAGTAGGAACCGTAAATCGACAGCAATGTATTTGTACCACTTTCAATAGAAATAAATGATTCTGATTCATGCAACGTTCACTATCACTACAGTCCAAAGATAACCTATTTTATTTATATAGTATACTGTTTATTTATATATTCATATTAATAGGTTGGGGAAAAAGTTTCATCGCATTTCTTAAGAAAATTCAAAACATTTTTTAACATACTTTATTTACATTTAACTAAAGTATGTAGGTGCCATCGATTACTTTTTGCCATCTTGTAGGTAGGGACATGATCCCATTGGAATTTCGAGGCTTCTGATCAAAATACCGCGACAAGTGATTTGGCAGTCCTCTCGTGATATTAACCTGACACTGCCTAAAGAATTCTGAAGAGACCGTAACAGGTGGAAATCTGAAGGTGCAAGGTCAGGACTATACGGCGGATGCACACCTCCCAACCAAACTCTCTTATTTTTTGCTGAGTAGCTAAAGATGTGTGAGGTCTAGCGTTATCATGGTGAAAAACCACACCCTTTCTGTTGATTAATTCCGGCCGCTTTCTCTTAACTTCTTGCTTTAATGAAAAATGAAAATTATTTATTTGCTGTAACATGGTGATTGATGAGGACTTAACCAAGATTTCCACAGGGGTGGAAATATTGGTTAAGTCCTCATGTTGGCTTACTGCCATGCAAATACTTTTAAGACATGCTAAGTAACAAATGTTTAAATGTATCATACTTTACAACAATAAAGCAGAACAAGAATTACAGGTATGTCATTTAAATTTTAATTGAAGTTACAATGTCAATAAATCGATTAAATAAATACATTATTATTGATTGATTAATACAAAAATTTATTGGTCGACAAAAAATTCTTGAACTGAATAAAAACACTTCATCAAAAGCCAGGCATGCAGTTGCTTTTTAAACTATAGTAGAGGCATATCCTTAAATACATCTGGCAACTTATTATAAATTTTAATAGCCATGCAATAAGGACTACGCTTAAACAATTCCAATCTTATATTGGGCAGCAAAATTCTAGACTGATGTCTTGTAGGTATTTTTTTTTGTTCACCTCTTGTGACAAAGTATTGTGGATATTGTTTTACAAAAATGCAAATTTGCTTAATATAAATACATGGCATGGCAATGGTAAAATTTTCAATTCCTTGAATAGAGCTTTACAGGAATCAAGGAAATGCGCTCTGCAAACTGCCCTAACGCACTTCTTTTGCGCTATAAAAGCTTTTTTTACATCGACTGAGTTACCCCACAACAGAGTACCATAGCTAAGCAACGACGAAACGTAGCCATGGTACGCGGATAAAGCAGTTTCGATAGACGAGACGTTACTAAGTCGCCGTAGTGCGAATACGAACCTGTCCATTTTTTTACACATTAATTCTACGTGTGTTTTCCAGCTACAATGCTTGTCTAAAGTGAAACCTAGAAAATTTGCCTCATCTACAGTCTCCACAGTATTACTGTTATGTTTAACTAACAGGTCGGCCAATTTTGCATTGCGTGTTGAAAATTGGATAATCTTGGTCTTGTTAATATTTATGTTAAGATTATTTAAGCCTAGCCATTCTGTTATGTTCTTTAGTGTGTCATTAATATCATCATTAAAATTTTCCCAGTCATTACATTTTAATACAATAGTGGTGTCATCTGCAAATAGAAAACATTTGTGTTTTGTTGTATCTGGCAAATCATTATAAATAACAAAAACAACAAAGGCCCTATTACACTGCTTTGTGGCACTCCGCAACTGTTTACCCGATATTTTGACCGAAAGGTGCACTTTTTTGATTTTACCACTGTTGATATTTCCGTACATTGCTGTCTATCAGACAAATAACTTTTCAACCAGTCGTAAGCCTTACCTCTAATCCCATATCTACCCAATTTGTCAAGTAATCTCTTGTGCGGTACAAAATCAAATGCCTTGCTCATGTCTAGGAATAGAGCTGCGAGCGGAATCTTATTGTTGATACTTTCCAATACTAAGGACATTAGAAGATTATAGCAAGCCAGAGTAGTAGAGCTACCTTTCCGAAAGCCGTATTGTTCCTCTTTTAGTAAATTGTTGGAGGTAACAAAGCTATAGATACGGTTAACAACAACTTTTTCATATATTTTGGAAAATATTGGAATTAGTGTGATAGGTCTATAATTTTCCATATTGGCTTTGTCACCCTTTTTGAAAAAAGGTTGACAATACAAAATTTAAGAATTTCAGGAAAGAATCCTTGCTCCATTGACAAATTAATTACATACGCCAGGGGTCGGCTGATATATTTGGAACACAATTTTACAAGTTGAGTGCTTATGCCGTCATGCCCTACTGCGTTGCTGTTACTAAGTGACTTGATAATTGATTCTATTTCAATGTCATTTGTGGGAAAAAGAAATATCGAGTTCATATGAAATGGAATATTAATAGTATTAGAATTTGAATCATTATTTACCGAATTTCTCATATCTATAAAATAATCATTAAACATTTCACATATTATGTCAGGATCCTTATATATTATGTCATTTTTGTAAATCATATCCATATTATTATTCATAGTTTCACTGTTGAAATTATCATTAATTATAGCCCAAGTAGCTTTACATTTATTCGAAGCATTTCTTATAGATCTTTGGCTTTCTAACTTTTGAGCCTTTTGAATGCATTTGATTATTTTGTTGTACTTCTTTTACGCATGTTTCTTGATAGCTCTAAGATTATTATTACTTCTTGTATAATCAATATATAAACGTCTTTTATTCCTACACGCATGTTTGATACCCTTGCTAAGCCACTTTTGATATTTAAATCTACTGCGAATCTTAACAAGTTTTTTTGGAAAGCAAAGTTTATAAAATAGTTCAAAAAGGCAATGTAATTCATTGAAAGCTACGTTAGCGTCATTATTGTTATAAACCTCTGCGAAAGACAGTGCAGATATACTCTTTTCAAACTTCACAATGTTTTCTTTACTGTAGTCTATTTTCTGTATCGTATATTCTTGTGGGTGCATCTTTAACTTAAATGATGAAAATTGAGCTGTTTCATGATCTGACAAACCTAGCAGATGGATGTCAGATTTTGCCCTGTAAATATTACTTGCTATTTGGTCTAAACATGCTTTTTGACGAGTTGCAGTGTTTATGTGCAGTTTTAAATTAAAATTTCTCAAAGTAGCTGCTAAGTCCTTTGCAACATTGGTATTTTTTAAAAGATCAATGTTCCAATCACCCGTCAATACTATTTTGTGCTTGAATTTATTTTTACTCAAATATTGTAAGAGGCTTTGGAGTTTAGTTAAAAATAGGCTAACATCAGAATTTGGCGTTCGATAAACAATAACGACTATTAGTTTATATGTGGGAATTTCTATTCCACAACATTCGAAATTCTTACATACTGACAGTTCCTTACAAACATTCAGAACTTTAAAGTCGAAAGACTTTCTTACCAAAATTATTGTACCGCCTCTTTTCTGGTTATCCCGTGAGAAGTACGCTGCTATTTTATGATTGGGCAATTTAAGGTTCGCTTCATCACCGCTTTTTATAAATGTTTCACATAAACATAAAATTTGTACTTCAATCTTTAATTTTTTTAATTCCTCTAATGCTGTTTTCAAGTGATCTATTTTATTGAGAACTCCGGCTATATTTTGGTGCATTAAGGTAAAATTGTTATGAACGAAAAAAAATCCTCATTATTATTTGATTGAGTTTCCTGCAAAACTGCACTCTTGTCTTGGTTACTTGATGTTTTGTTGGCCGAATCGCACATCAGATTAAGCAAAACCTTACCATCATCATGCTGTTCTGCCCTAAAATCTCATCAGTTGTTCGCAATAGAGTTCAGAATCGATGGTCCTGCTTCTGATGTAACAGCTCATAATGAATAATGCCCTTACCACACACACACAGCATCACCTTGTTGCGAGTTAACCCGGGTTTCGCCACAATCTGTGAAGCCTGACCGGCCTTTGACCACGACCTTTTTCGCACGTTCTTGTCGTACGAGATCCAATTTTCATCACCAGTTATCAGCTTCTTCAAAAATGGTTCGGTTTTTTTACGTCGTAATAAAGAATCACAAATAAGTATGTACACGGTTCATTAGGTTTCTTTCAGAGAGCTTGTAGGTACCCAAATATTGAGCTTTTTTGTGTACCCAGTTTTTTTCAAATGCGCCAAACTGTTTATGGTCAATTCCCAGTTATTCAGCTGCGTCTTAACTACTGATATGCCGATCTTGCTCCACTTTTCCAAAAATGGCATCCATTTAATCCGTAATAATAGAGCGACCTGAGCGACGTGCATCTTTGACATCAACATTTCCGGATTGAAGATGCTTAAATCTAATTTGTGCTACTCTCACAGACACTACCCTAGGTCCATAAACATCGCAAATTTTTTTCGCGGCTTGCGTTGCAATTTTACCTTTTTTGTATTAAATTTTAAAATGTATCGAATTTCTTCATTAGATTCACTCATCTCGACAGTAAAAAAAAACAAAATCACCCATTTTCCTAAATAATTTTAATTTGGAATTATCTTCTTTAAAATTTAAACTTTTAATGATACCAAAACCAGCCAGATGCAAATAGTATAGCCAAAGAGATTTCATTACAAGTTCATACATACTATATGTATATGCGAAAAGACTTTTTCCCTAACCTAATATTATAGTACATAGTTATTTCTATTATTTAGTATATTTTTTGACTATTTAAGTCTATTCAAATAAAGATATGTAAGTTTGAGTTTGAATATAAGTAATTAAAAATACCTACTTATTTTGTTTATCAGCTTCTGACACCCATAGTATATATTGATGAAAGCTGTCTTAGTTTATATTTATTATTTTGAAATTTTAAGGTTTGTTATATTCTGTTTTTATTTTCGTTCATGAGATAAGTATATTGGTGCGGATATGCGTGCCCCAGAGTTGCGCGCTGCAAAACGTTCGACCAAGGGCACCTGCAATCAATTTAAACTGCAGATATTATTTCAGTATGTAAGCATGCATATTTTAGGATGTTAAAAATTAATAAGTACGATGTTTTACAACCGTATCATCTAGTTTCAGGGGTGCTCAAACTCGAACTGCTGGCGATTTACCTGAATATTGTAAGACTCCGATTTATCGACTTTTGAGTGGCCGCAAGTATTTCTTTATCTTACTCTTTGTTGCAAGAAAAGCAAATGCCAAGTAGCATTTTTTCCAGCCAACCCTAGGCGGAACAGAAATATCATAGGCATAGGCGGTGCAAAAGATTCTTCGCGCGATTTGGCTTTGAGAAGTACCGGTCATTCCTTTGATAAAGCCGCATTTTGTCGCTAGCAGGGGGCTATGACGATAAAAGTCAGTAATGAGAGTATTATTTTGGCAAGACCTAATTGAGTATCAACAAAAATAAAATCTCTAAAAACTAATAAATCTCTCTAAGATTGAATAAAAAGAAAACACTTGCGCGCGATCGATATCGAACACCATCGACTGATGGTTGAGTATCTCTGCCTAATTAAGTTATTGCTAAGCGAAGTAGAAACTAGGGCATGTAATGGGGTTGAGGGTTGAGCATTCTAATCTAAAATGCTAGTAAATCACCTTACCTTAGATATCCTATGCCCCTACCCCATCCGCTGCAGCCCCGCAGTGGCATCAATTGTAGCGATGACTTGATTCAATGATGGAGGCTTACGCACTGAAGTGGAACAGTTTAATTCTTCTTCTTCGTCATGACGATGATCCTATTTTGTTGACAACTATATAACAGCTGCCCAGTGCTCCGCTACCGCTATCTCAAGAGAGGTGGCGTCATAAAGATCTAGAAGTGTGCAGCTGGCGGGCATTAGGGGCAAAATAGCAAGTGCTGCATGGTATGTTCTGGGGCGCCACACTCGCATTGAACCCCGACTTGTGCAACGTATCCCCACCTACTAAGGTTACACCTGCAGCGGCCCACTTGAGTTCGGAGCCGGTTGAGTGACTTCCATGTGGGCCACGGCAGGTCGCCGCCAGGGAGTTAGCACTCAGTAGTAGTAACATACTCAGATGGTGGAGCATTTTTTATAGGCTAATCAACTAGTTATTAAGAAGCCTATGTTTCAGTGTACATTTTTTGGCTGATAATGATGTTTTTAAGAATGACCATGTGTGTACTCGTAAAACTTATCCGTAACTGACAAACACAAGTGATTGAGTAACTGACGGACAACACACAGCTGAAACTACCGGGCGTAGAAAGCTGAAAGTAATGTAGGTTCCTTCAAGAGTGTAGAGGAACATTAACAGAGGATTTCCAGAAAATCAATTCCTTGGAAACTGAAAAAAAGCAAAACCTAGTAAATCACAAACTCACCTTAGATACCCTTTGCCCCCACCCCATCCGCTGCAGCCCCGCAGCGGCGAGCAGCAGAGCCGAGTACTCCCCGTCCGGCGCGTCCAGCTTGCGCAGCCGCGTGTTCAGGTTGCCGCGCACGTCCGCCACTGTGAGGTGCGGGTGAGAGCCTCGCAGCTGCGCCGTGCGGCGGAGGGATGAGGTTCCTGAGAGAGATAAGCACTTTAATGGATCTACTGAGATGCTTTTCTTACCATACTAAAATTCTAGTACAGATCGCGTCATGTAAAAAGAGCTCTAGGCGGCAGTTCTGCGCACAGGTACAGTTTGAAGGGGGGATTTCATACCACCAATTTGGCCCTCAACTTGCTCACTGTGCAGGTCTTGGCCAAGGTTCTTTTTAGACGACGGGAACGACGGTATAATAGATTTCTAGTCTCATTATGGGAAAACATTACAGGCATTGTTTACATTAATGGCAGGCCTGTCGAGTGTTCGTCATTCGTGATATATGTATGTGTAAACTGTAAGTGTGTGTGTATGCAATAAGTTAAGTAGAGAAAGTGAGCTAATTGTAAGTGTAAAAGTGTCGTAATGTGACGTGAAGTTTGCCTAAAGCTACAAATAAGTAATAAATTAAAAAATAAAAATTAAATATTTATGGTATGACAGCTGTGCTGTGCAGCTATTTAGAAATCTCTAGGTATGTTTCTCAGTTTCTGTCAGTACTTATAAGTTCGGGTTTTTATTGAATTTTCACACAAAGCATAAATCAATGAAAACAATCATTTTTAAGAATTATTAATAACAACACGTACATAATGTTAATACTGTACTTCCACTGCCAGCTCTTCATGAATACGTTAATAGGCACATCCGATAGGCTGCGAGCGATTACAATATAATTAACGAATTTTCATTAACGTACAGACACGCCTTTTAAATGTAGGTAAGTGTACCGGTGTCGGAAAACTAGGCCTGTATTGGTCATTGCCAAGCATGGTCAAGGTTTCCAGGGCTTCAAAAATATCTAAGCATAAACCACTAATATCTTTATGAAGTTCGTTCAGACTCTTTGTTTTCTTTGTTTTACTTGGCAATTTTTTGTAGCCTTTGAAACGTACAGATATTTATGCTTTTGACTGTACAGAAAAGTGACAGAAAGAACACTGGCTACCTTTGATGTTGTTCTTCAATCTGCGTGTTTTGAGAAACAAATGAAAGATATAGAGTTTAATCAAATAGGTGTTCCGCTAGCATTTTTTTGCAACGGACCATCCGCGACCCTGGTTTTCTGCGTACGAAAAGAAAGTGCAAGGTGGACATGCAGATATGTGAAAAAAAACAAGCTAGTGTACCATATATACCCATAATTCTACTCTGTGTAGATCCCATTCGATCCGATAACCTAACAACTTAAATGGAATAAAGAACAGTGTCCAGTGAGAAATAAAAACCCCCAAGGCCTACGCTGGATAAGTTTTGAAAGACCCGCTACCTTAATTTTCAACTAGCAACGCGACTATCGAGCTGTCGAAATGCGAGAGACTGAAACTATCGAGTTTTAGACTCTCGCATTTCGACAGTTTGTCAGCCAATGAAGATACAGTATTTGACATAGCATTAATAGCTGTAAAATTCTCGATTACCTTGCGATCGAAATTACTGCATAGCGGAGCTGAAACATTGCTTACTCGATCTGAGAAATAAACTTAAGTCGCGAAAAACATACCTAAATAATTCATTGGTGATTAGGAGATGCATGTTAATTAGCTATTGCCTTCACTATTTTCCATGAACTTATTTTCGACATTTCACTCGTCTTTCTAACGTAGCGGGATGAAAACTATGTACAGTCGAGGATATAATAATCGCTTTAGAATTTTTTTCGAACGGTTTACACTGAAGCCACGCTGAAATCACCTTACGTTTCAGCCGGACTTCGGACTCCGTCTTAGCATGCAGCGTAAAACGAAACGTTGCTAAACTCTGCGATAGTTGCGATAAAGGTTTAACTTACCGACGACTGAGCCTGCGGGCAGCGTGGCAAGCGACTGATCCTTCACGTCTTCTCGGAGCACCAGCGCGTCCCGAGGGTCCTCCCTGAAGCAAAAGGAACAATTTGGTCACTAACTTTGCGATTTCATGACACAGCAACATACGGGTCAAAGGCGAGAAATCGAACCTTCGCATGAATAGCAGCCCTAGCCTTCAGTCAGGGCAGAGCGATAAAAAATTGCCTTTCCATGCAGTCCGATTTTTTTACTGAAGTTTCTCTTTTCAATTTTTTTATACAATGGCGGTGCCATACAGGCATTCCTGAAACCTGAAGGTACGCTGTTACCGCAGCTTATACACACGTGTAATTCTAGTAATATTCGATCGTTGTCAACATGTGAAGACCTGAGTTTTAAATGACTGTTGTTGCATAGTCAGCAAAAACAAAAAACGGCAGAAACTGCCGGTCCTGGTTAGAAAGGCGTGCAGTAAATATGCATTTAAAAAGGCTTTGCGTGCGCACTTTAAAAGATTGATGACGCCCCAAGAACTGTAGTTTTGTCATTCTCTTGGATCTCCACCATCCACCTGTTATCTGTTTATTTTTTTTACTTTTTGTCTAGATAATGTGTTATTCTTATTATTATGCATTTATGCTTAGGTAATTTCTTTGAAATCTTCTTATTTTGATTTAAACCATTTCACCTTCTTTACACCTAATTTAAAACTTTTATCTCTAGCACTCTGACTCTCGACACTTCATGAATATTGAACATGACAATAAACTCTACAACAAGCGTACCGATTGGAACTCGTATCGGGAATTGGTTCATGAAAGATTGGATTTGAAGGTAAATTTAAAGACCGAATCGGACATTGACAATGCAGTGCGCAAATTAACATCAGTTATCCAAGAAAGTTGTTGGATCTCCACCCCTGAAGTCATCGATCGTCCCCCAAAAAGTAAAACATACTCTGATTCCATACGACAGAAGATACTAGAAAAAAGGAGGCTACGTCGAGTATGGCACGTTAGTAGGCACTCTAATGACAAGAGGGAACTAAACAAAGCCATTCGGGATTTGAAAACCCTTATCAGGGAGGCTAACGAGGCTGCCTTGGATACTTACCTGGAAAGTTTAGCACCTACAAAGAGCACCAATTACTCACTATGGAAAGCCTGCAAAAACCATGATAGACCTTTATGTCAAAAACCACCACTACGCACAAGTGACGGTCAGTGGATTAGAACCACACTTGACAAGGCGGAAGCGTTTGCAAAGCATTTGAGTCAAGTATTTGCTCCCAATGATCCAGCGGTGAATGCAGATGATACAGAGATTGACTCGACTCTAAACCAAGACTTTCAACTGGATATCCCCCTAAAACTAGTGACACCTAAAGAAATATTCAGAAACCTCAGATCACTTAAGAATAACAAAGCTCCGGGATATGACCTCATTGACAAAAAAGTTCTCGAAGAATCACCGCGTAAAGTAGCCGTATACCTAACAATGTTATTCAACGCTATAATGAGAATTGGATACTTTCCAGACATATGGAAAGTATCAAATGTTATAATGATCCACAAACCCGGAAAACCGATTCACGAAATAACATCATATAGGCCTATCAGTCTCTTGCCGATTATGTCAAAGCTACTTGAAAAGTCGCTTCTACACAGAATGATGAAAGTTATAAAAGAAAACTCAATTATCCCGGAACACCAGTTTGGTTTTAGGAAGGAACACGCGACTGTTGAACAAGTACATAGAGTGTGCAGAAAGATAAGAACGTCGCTGGAGAAAAAAGAATACTGTTCATCGGTTTTTCTTGACATTCAACAGGCTTTCGATAGAGTCTGGCATAAGGGTTTGCTCTACAAAATAAAAACAATATTACCACACACATTTTATCCAATTCTGAAATCCTATCTGGCCGATAGATTTTTTCGAGTGAAGGAGAGCATTTGCTCATCCAAACTGCATAAAGTATTAGCAGGAGTGCCACAGGGATCTGTACTGGGACCAGTCCTATACACGCTGTTCACACATGATTTGCCACAAACCCCAGGAGTTACAATAGCAACCTTCGCTGATGACACAGCCTTGCTCACCTCAAACAAATGTCCTACTACAGCTTCCCAGGTTCTGCAGGACAGTTTGAATGAAATTAAGGAATGCCAAATGGAGAATTGCCGTCAGTGTATCCAAATCTGTGCACATAACGTTCACCCTGCGCAAAGAAGATTGTCCTCCGGTCATGTTAAATGGCGTTCAGCTACCACATCACCAAACAGTAAGGTATCTGGGCATGCACCTGGACCGCAGACTTACATGGAGAAAGCATGTTGAAACCAAAAGAGATGAGATCAACCTAAGATACAAGGGACTCTACTGGCTGCTAGGACGTAACTCAAAACTATCTCTAGACAACAAGTTGCTCATATACAAAACTATTCTGAAACCCATCTGGACATATGGAATACAGTTGTGGCGCTCTGCTAGTGCCTCCAACATTATGATTATACAGAGAGCGCAGAACTCCATTTTAAAACAAATATCTAATGCGCCATGGTTTATAAGAATAACAGAGGTGCATGAAATTCTGAATATTCCAATGATAAGAGAGGAAATAGAAACCCACAGAGCTAACTATAGATTAAGACTGTCGAAGCACCCGAACCAACTAGCGGGGCAGCTCACTATCCCTGAAACCATGCGTCGGCTTAAAAAGCGACGGGATATCTTCGACGATAAGACCGCAATCCGATAATGACAAAGAAAGGGCTGGCTCTGCTGAGAGCAGCGCCCTAAACGACCAAACTCACTTACCTCATCTGCTCATAGTCTGAAATGGCTGATTGCATGATAAAAATATACAAAAAAAAAAAAAAAAAATCTCTAGCACTGCCTGTGATATCTCTGTCTGACTGTGTGGTTGACTGGTAGAGAATGCCTCTAGGCATTAAGTCCGCCCTTTGTAACATAGACTATGTGCAATAAAGAATAAATAAATAAATAAACAATAAGAAAAAAGGTCCTTCAGCACTTGTAAGTCTCAAAACTCAAACAATTTGTTCCGAATTCTAATGTCGAGCTGTGTTTAAATTTATACTAATATTTTCAAGAGGAAAAAATTTGTTTGTTTCGAATAGGCTCCGAAACTACTGAACCGATTTTAAAAATTCGTTCACCAATACAAAGCTACATTATCAGGGAGGAAATAGGCTATATTTTTAGTTCATTTAGGCTATATTTCGATGGGAAAGATAGTCTACGCGGGCGAAGCCACTGACGGACAGCTAGTATTTGGTAAACCAAGTTTTAATTATAGTTTAATTAGGTCTATTATCATTGGATGACTGCATAATAATCAGTCTATAGAGCAATTAGTCAACTAATTATCTAAAAGACATTATTATACAATGGTTAATTCGTTAAATATTTAGTACAGAATTGCTCAACACAAATTCTTCAACGGCACTAATATTCAAACAGCTGTGACCTTATTTCCAGGCACTAGGTTGGTTTAAGTAGGTACAAAACTTTTTCAGTAATTAAAACTTAAAGTTAAGATTATTGTAACCAATGAAGTTTTTTTTGTTACAACAATAATGAATGAAAGGGACTTTTGTGAGTTACTGATCGCAATGTCAGATCATGCTTTGTTTAGGATCAAATGATCCTGGTCCCAGATTATTATTATTTCAACTGGGGACGCTGGCAGTAGGCCGGGTGATCGGTCCGTTTGTTGTGGGCCATTTCACCCATTTCCGCGGGTCCCCCTTGCAGGGGGTCATAAGGTTGTCCCATTTTCACGGCGTCCTAAAAGATACCTACTCATTTGTTTTTATTTTGAGTGAGCTTCATCTAGCTAGCTAGATTGGTTACTATTCAATTACCTAATTATAATTTTCAGACTGTTAATGTACATATCTTCCAGATCATTCATTTTTGCCTGTCATGCCAGTTGACAAAAAATGGAGTAAAATAATACATAAAGATATTCACCATGACACTAAACTTGCCTGCGTGACGTAACTAATAAAAAGTAAGTAGATTTCAATGTTAATCTAATTCTAAACCTCTCACATCCTAGTGACACGATCACCTCAACAACAACAGATTTTGTGTCTGGTTTGTCCGTAGTTAAAAAGATAAACAAGATTTTTGGTGCAGCATACCTCTCAAAAACAGCTCCTATAACTAGGCCATCAGGCAGACTGGTCGGCAAATCTTTGAGTGAATGTACCACAAAATCCACAGTATCATTCCTCAGTGCATCTTCCAAATCTTTTGTAAACAAAGACTTTTCTCCTATTTTTGGCAAAGACACATTCAGTATTCTGTCCCCCAAAGTGGTCATAGTCACTGAAACAAAACAATTTGATAATGTTGATAATTTTTTCGATAGTTTTCTGTTACAGATAGGGATTTCAAATATTAATATTAGTTTTTTAAAGACTTAAGAAACCAAAGTAGCTAAATAAAACAAAACATAATGCAATATATTACATTAAAATCATCTGATCCCAAACAAGCGACCTTGAACTATTGGAATCAGAGTTTAATAAACATACCAATTGAAAAACAAATGAAAAATTACTAAATCCTGAAACAGCACAAAATTACATCCTAAGCAGCAGAGCAGGCAACGGTATTCAGCATCAATCTTTTTTGTTCAGATAATAATATTAGTGGGTAAAAAAAATGATAAATTCTCTATTTATTAAACAAATAGTAAATTACCAATAGTAAATTCCTTTTCTGGGTACAGCTTTTTCAGAGAGTCTATGACATGGTTGGTTTGAATCAAGGCTAGCTGAAACAAAAATATTATATTTTGATTAACTGATATCACAAAATAATTAAAAACGATAAATCACAAACACAGGAATTGAACTGAATGGATGAATTGTTATTATCTATTTACCACACTTACCTCACTTTTCCTCGATCCTACTCGTATAATATTATTTTCCGCCTTGTCCATTGTGTCCTAATATAACAGGTACGTTTTATTCAATAAATTATAGAGTAATCAAAACTAAAGGTTATGTCATGTAATATGAACTCAAATACAATAATTGTATAAGAATTTTTATTAAGTCTAGTATCATGAGGCTGCTATTTCTTGTCACTAACCCTGTAGTGGACAAGTTTTTAGCTAAGGTGTGTTTGTTATTTAATAATTTCAAAAAATTGCCCTACACCTCATGACGATTCACAACACGACTGATAAAACTTCGTCTCGTCTGTCACTGTCAAAATGAAATGATAACAACTTTTTTTTAAAGAATTTGGGCTGTGGCATCCAGTATTTTGAGACAGTCTACTTATTGAGTGAGTAAGTCAAAGTCAAAACAAGTTGTTTTGGTTGAATGTACCGGGATGCGACGCCAAGTTACCTTCTCGCTTGTGCAGGGTTTGCCTGTCCGTGGTAACTATTAGCCCGGAACGGCAAGCTTCTGTTCCGGTGCACCCTGGGCAACGTGGAACAACTTCTGCTAACGCGGTTCTTGTTTTTCAGGGGGGAAAAGATTCGTCTGTGTAGTGAGCGCTCTGCACCCTCGTCGCGGGTTCGGAACCATAACCTGTGGCCACTTCGGTGACGTGGGATGGCGAGAGGTGTCGCACGGGGAGGGGGTTTGCTTCGGCGGACCATTATATCACCGGCGGGGGTGGTGCGCCGCCGCGCACTGCCTTAGCGGAGCCAGCGGGTAGCAAGTCGGGGTGGCCTGCTACTTGCACATAAATAAACATGGCTCAGCCCGTTGGGGAGGCGTATCGGGTATTCTACGCTACCCTTTAGTGAGGGAGCCGGAAACAGCCATTCGCAGGGGGTTCGCGGTGAGGGTACCCCCAGTGAAGATTTTATTCGGTATGCTTGCGTAAGGTCGCAGGAGTCTTAGGCCTCAGCCTCGAATTTTACGGGCAGCGGGGCGGCAGCGGCGGCAGGCGCGCTAGACTGGAGTGCACCGCGCACGGGGGCGGGCAACTAGCGGTTTCGAGGCTGAGGCCTTAGACTCGCACGGTCAACGTGTAGTCTATAAAATATTTTGTTTTTACTGGCTATTAAAAAAACAAATGGTTGATGATACATGCAAGCTATGAAGAGCATACATTTTAAAGGGTAAGTAATGAAGGTTTCATCATGAAGATATTTTATTAATATTCTTTCTTTGTTCAGAGGAGGTTTTCTTAACCACACACCGATTATATCCGACGAGAAAATAACAGAAAGTACACCTTCACCATACTTCGTTACGAAATTACATTGTGCTGTAATTTACATGAAGTTTAAGAAAGAGAAGACGTTTTGAAAAATAATACTGAGTCCATCCCTTTATTTCCAATCGATTATAACACTGACTGAAGTCCGCTGTGTGGGTTGCTGCTCATAGTAGTTCTTTTTTTTTGCACGGACTCGCGCGTACTTTAATCCGCTGTGGTCCGCGGCTATTCGATGGACTTTGTGTAATGCGTACTTTTAGTCCGCTGTGTCCGTTGTTCGATACAGTTTGTAAGAGATCTGTTTTGACGGACAAAAAAGTACGTCGCAGATAATTACTAGGCCTCCAACGGATACAACGGACTTTTACCCGCGGAGGAGAAAAGTCCACTCCGCGAATAAAATATCGACCGTGGACTTACACACGGTGTGCGATCATTTTTGTCAATAAAAGTGAAACGCATGTTATGGAGGCAAATATTCTGAGATAACGTTGTGTTGTAATTTACATTAAGTTTATGAAGAAAAGAAGACGTTTTGGTCCAGGTGTCGCAAAGGGGGTGCACTAGGCCTTTTTTATTTTTTTTTATCTTTTTTCTGGCACTCGTCGGCCGCTGCCGCGGCACGCTCGCTCGTTTTTTGGTCACAGTTCTTTTTTTATTATAATCGTGGGGAAATCCTCATGGATACCTCGCCGCCCGAGGGAACGACGGGGTTATGTCGGACTTCTACCGACTAAAACTCCACGGTACTCGACCTCAACACTTCAACGGCGAGGCGGGGTCAGTATAAAGTTTCGCAACGCCCCGCCGCCAGTGCTTCCCTGTATTGAGGCCCCTCCAAAAAAAGGGGGGAGGCCACGGAAGCACCTGGAGCACACAGGTAAGTCCACCGCACTGCCACCTGAGCTCTCTTAGCTGCTTCCCGATAGTTCCACCTGCCACCAGTACTGAGCCCCCCCGCTACGACAAGGCGAAGGCTCATGGGGGGGTTGGTCGCACTTTAAACCTAACCAAATGTATGTCTTTTCACGCCTGAGGAAATTTTTCTAAGTCCCTGCACCCCCTTCACGACACCCTAACCGACGTTTTGAAAGATAATAAAGGGTCCATCCTCAACGCGAACTAAAGTCCGCTGTGTGCGTTATTGCTCATAGTTCTTTAGTTCTAGTTTTTTCGTGGACTCCGCCTTACTTTTGTCCGCTTTGCCGGCGTCCGCGGTTATTCTGCGGCCTTTTAGAACGGCGTACTTTTACCTCCGTGTGCGTTGTACGATACAGTTTGTAAGGGATCTATTAGGACGGTCAAAAAAGTACAACGCGGCTCCCTCGTCAGCGCAGGCCTTAACTAAATTATGAAGAGAAAATAACCGAACGAACTCGCACTTGCCTTTAGTTCGATTCTTACAAAAACAATTTTTTTCTCTATCCTATATCCCCAAGTCTTAGCGTTACTTCGGAGCAGGATCATCTTAATACCGGCTTTTTTTATTCCTGCAAAGTAGGTGTTAAGGCCTGCCCAGAAGAGGGACTATCCGTGACGTTGTTTCTCGTTTCTATACAACAATGATCGAACAACGTGTGCGTTGAGTCCGGTGGTAAGTCCACGGCGAATTTCTTTTCCGCCGCGGACAAAAGTCCTTCGTCTGCTTAAAGGCCTGCCATTAACTATATCAAGTTCATTCGATTACACATATCGAGCGTGTAAACGCGGACTCGTACAAAAAATAGTTGCATAAATGTGGCAACCAACCAGTGACCTGAAAAATGCGCGAAAAATTAAGCGCTCGATGCGTTTGATCGAAAACTAAGGCACCGCCACGCAGGAATCGAACCTCAGAGAGCTGATATAAATTAGTGAATGTGCTTTACTAGGTTTTACTGCGCCGTTACGGCTTCCAGCATTATTAGAGTACTAAAAACGAATTTGCTTACTGAAATTGCTCAAATGAGATTTAGGGGCCACAAAAAAGGTATGCGTACAGTCACATGCACAATGTACTAATTATCAGCCTAGACCTGCTCCACTGCTGGGCAAAGGCCTCTATTACATATCGAAATCAATCACTCAATAATAATTATTTACAGATTATGAACACTTATGCACGTGATTGTACCTAAAAATTAAAATAGATATTCTTAATAAAATTGTTTTATTCTTCTACTCAAAATACACGGAACATTAAAATTCGACGAAAATAGGCTCTAGGTGAACTACCGGCAACACTAAATGCAAATCGATTTTAATACCTATCTTCGTCTAAAGGCCTGAAAATGGGCCGAACATAAAAAATCGACAAAATGTGATGAATATCAATAAATCTTATACAAATCATTTATCTTAAATACATTCACGAAGCATTTGAAAAATCACAGTCAGATTATTCCATTTTAATTTGTATAACTAAAAATCGTATTATTCAAAGAAAAAATGGTGGGTTATTTACCAGGTTTGTAAATCTTAAAAGAAATAATATAGAGAGAACAGAAAGTCTGTTCAGGCAATGAATTATAATATCATCATAATAGATTTCAAAGGCGGTAAAACACATCTTATCTTAAATTACTCAATAGTAGTTGATAGACGAAGTCAATGGGGAAATGAAAAAACTGAGAATCAGTTTTGCTTGCGTCGACTGCTGCTGCGCAGGCGTCTCCGGTTGGTGGGCACAGTCGCGATACTTCTTTCTTTCCCTTCTGAAATATTAATGCAATATATTTTAATGTTTACTAATTAGACAATTAATTATTTACCAAACCATCTCCTTTTATGAGGAAATTACAGATTGTTATGCCAAATAATCTACTCGATCAAAATAGATTATTTGGCATAACAATCTGTAATTTCCTCGTAAAAGGAGATGGATTGGTAATTTTTTTTTTAATTTTGTAAAGAACAATAAATATTTTACCTTCTTTTCTTTTGTAATACTTCTTTTAGATAGATAAATTGTTTGTGTCTAATAAATTTTATCATATGGTTTAATGTTTCATAATTTTTAAGAACTATGAAAAAGTTTTTACCTTTTGGGTATATTTTTATCACTTACTTGATTTCTTGGGTGGTTTCACCTCCTTAACAATTTGAACTTGTTTGATACTCGAAGTTTTGGTGGATTTAGATCTTTTTTGAGTCTTTCTTGTAACTTCAACTTGTTCTATTTTGTCAGTGCTAGTTGTCTCTTTCTCACTTTCACTGGAAGTTTTCTTTCTAAGAGCCTTTGTAGATTTAGAACGTTTCTGTGCCACTTGTTGTGGCTTTTTTTTAATCACCTCCTCCTCTTCAACCTTCTTAGTGCTGGTTCTATCTTTCTCACTATCTCTAGATACTTTACTTCTAGTAAGTTTAACAACTAGTTGTGGTTTTGCTTTATTTCTCGTAGATCTAGTACATCTGGATTGCACATTTGCTATTTCCTTCTTTGCTGAGCTTTGCTGTTTTAAGGCATCAAGTTTTTCCTTTGCTTCTCTCTTCTCTTTCATTCTATAAACTCTTATCATAGCCGGTGTGTATCCTTCTAACCCTTCTATTTTCTCTTCAGAATCTTTACTGCACTTCCCTGAAACTTTTTTCTTAAAAGAAGCTAGAACTTCCTTCATGGCATAAGTAGGGTTTAACCTCTGCAAATAATCTTTTTGCATAAGTGGAGATTGTAGATTATCAATGTTACCCTCTGAAGATGCATTTGATAATTTTCTGATCCTATACTTGCAAGTTGAGTCATCATCGTCAACATTTTCTTCATTTGTGTTGCGATCTTTCCTGATGATATCTTCTGGGTTCCCTGCTAAAATCTCGGCCCATGTAAACTGTCTTGCTGAACCCATGAAGTTCCCAAACTTGCCGATACTACTACGGTGTCGTTTTATACCACGACGTTTTTGTGGCACAACTTTTTTCTTCGATCTTAAATTCTTGGGTGACAATTTTTTACCGAAAACATCATGTGACATTAAAGATTTTTTCAATCGGGCTACTAAATCAGCATCTGATATGAAAAAGTTTCTTGAAGTGCATGGCTTCCGAATGCCATCACTAGAAGAATTCAGAGTTTGCTTTAGAAGTTCTGTCTTAAGATCGTTTTCCAAGGAATAAACATTCTCCCGCTCGTATGCTTTTTTGATCCCATTCCTAGCAAGAAAATCCTTTGGTGTGTTTTTTTTCCCAAATCTTTTGGAGTAACTCAATTTGTTGCGGTTCATAGGAGACATTGGGGCTTCTGCAAAGTTGAGAAACAGTTCTTTGTCATATCCATTTTTTAATAATTCACTCTTGAACAAGCTTCTGCAGTAATCATAGTCGGGTTGCTCTGTGAATTCTAAGCTGGTTACATATTGGAGATATTTCTCAATGAATTGGGGATAGAATTCAGTCTTGAAGCATGTTTTTAAAAGCAATTTGATGTCACCCATAAAATTTTTCTTCAATGCGTGAACTAATTCAGGTTCTGCAATAACTTCAGCAGTTTTCCAGGGCAGGGTTCCTGTTAACCAATCTAAGAGATTATACCCAAGTGTTTCTAAGTCAGATCTTCGGGAATGTGCTCCTATGTGGGAGTCTCTTGAGCTATACTCTAATGTACCATCATGCGCCTTTCTCGCATCCATTCCAAATTCTTTATGGTTTCCTCTGGAATCCAAAAATTTAGAGGCCAAACCATAGTCCAACAAATAAATTTGCCCATTAGACTGAGACAGTATTGCCTCCTTAAAAATCTCATGTAAATAGTCTTCAATTTCACTTGTAGCTTTTACATGTGTCTTTTTTGACTCTTTAGCAAACTCCTCAGTAGTTTTAATGAAATTGTTTCCAAAATCATCAAGCAGTCTTTGATAGGATTGATCAGAACACACTGAACTGTTCTTGTCTTCATAGTTAACGTAATGAGAAAGTTGTCGCAAATTGAAAGCATGGTGTCTATGCAAAGTCCTGCTGTCTCTATCTGACAGAATCCTCCTTAACTTCTTCTTGACACTGGCTAATCTCTTATCGCTTTCACTACCTCCTTCTGAAGATGGACTTTTATATTCTCGGACAACAAAATCTTCATCATCATAATAGTTAGATGTCCTGCCTTTTCCAGTTTTAGCCCTCCTGTGCTTCCCAGATAGTACAGCCAATTCCTTAGTTTCCTTTTGGAATGATGGAGTCAGTCTTACTATTGGTATTTTCCCCTGCTTCATACCATCAAAGCCTAGCATGAGATTGGAGCTTTTTATATCAGAATGTGTGTACCCTTGGTTGTGCAGGTACTCTAAAACATCCAATATTTGTATAGCCAATATGAGAACATTTTTCAAATCTAGAACTTTGGTTCTGGCTATAATTTTTTGCAGATCTATGTCATAGCGTGGAAGAACAAGAAATCTGTACTTTACTCCGGTGTTTTCTTCAGTAAAAGAGCCACTGGCTATGTATACTGGCATGCCAAGGCGTTTGAGTTTCTGCTGCTGACGCCATGATTTTACTAAAAACAAACAAAATACATAGTCATAAAATTTTCATCATGTCATATCGGGACTATCTTTTTACATCTAATTATCCCAATAAATTATACTATTATATTTACCTTTGGCTGCCTGAGCAGATTTGATGAGGCAGTGAATCTCAACAAACAGTGGACCATTGGTGTGTGGTTCAATTTTAACAACATATCTGGCATTCAGTTTTGTAACCTCACTCTCTGTCTTGTCTGATGCAAGGTAAATTCGCCCAAAACTACCTCTGCCTGTAATTCAAAAACAGTTATATTACAGATAAATTGTGATTCAAGGACTGAATTAAATAATTAATATTATTCAGAAACATACCATAACAAATTTGTTGCTTACTGATAATATGAATAGGATGAAGTAGAAACAATTATTCTAGTGTTAAAAAACATCACATAATCATTATCATTCTCAAGGACAACTTTATAATTTCTTTGATAATATGAGTAGCCACTGGAAATAACTTTCTATTTGGTAAAAATCTAGCATAATCTACATAAGGCAACTTAATCTCATGTCGAGACTTTCACTTTTGTAACAACTTTGCAGGTACAATTACTGGCTACAGAAATGTGATATAATATCTCAATATGCGTTATTGTTCTCAAAAATTGTATTTTGCTAAGCAAACTCACCAATAGGCTTTCCTATGCGCCATTTCTTTTGCTGGATATCGGAGAAAACAATGCCGGGGGCTAAGGCTTCGTCGTCGCAGAAGCTCACGTCGAGACTAGGCGGCGGCTCCTCTATCGTCTTGCACTTCTTCTTGGGAGGCATCGGGAGATGCACTACCTCAGTACCACGGCGCGGCATTGTTAGAACAACATCCAGACACCAAAGTTCAATGATCTTATAAAATTTTACGACCTCTTTCCATCAATTCTTATGACGCTATAATCAATGCACAGAAAGCTCGAATTAACTAAACCCCTGCAGGTAATCTAATAAAGTAAAACGTGTTGCAAAATGTGTGTCTAGAAATCAATAAAAGGATAAAATATTACCCAACAAATATGACGCAGAATAAATCCTCCCACCGTAGCGTAACAATGCGTAGTTACGTCTTAACTTTTGCATTGAATTGTCTCTTTTATTGTATCTAACAGATTACTGATTCACTTAAGAAAAATTTTATAGTAATTCGTGAATTGAATATTGAATATTGTACGACACACAACAACTGATTACAAAGTCGCCATGTTGTTAAAATTCAACCGATCCGATCAATGCTCGCTTTTTTTTAAATTATTCATTTTACGGCTACGGACAGTGTCCATTTCAGACATTCTTTATTACAATAGTAATAAAATTGTTCATCTGAAGATGAAGAGTTGCAGAATGTTTGATCAACTTTCTATTTTGTTCTTGCTTCGGACTTCTAGGGCCTGACTCTTGAACGGAATTTCATTGGACAAGCATTGCAGAAATGTCCATCAAGAAATTTTTGAACCTGATAACTAAGCGTTACGGTTCAAAAAATTTTTTGGTGACAGTAATGTAATGGCATTAGCCAATCCGGCAAAATTTGGTTCCGACACTGCATACAAATAAGCATTTGTATGAAATTATGAACGTACTTTGTACCAACATTACTACCTAAAATAACTCTTTGAACTCTTTCTTACCTATTCAAAATGTGTACTGACGCGTCTGGGTACTAAGTGACATATCATCATCCGTGCGGTTTATCCCGGTTGTGAACCCACACTGGTGAGTGGGGACCCTGGGTCCGCCTTTCTTATTTTCTTGGCCCACTTCACGCGGTCTCGTGCATCCTCAGTGGTGAGTTTGTTGGCACGCATATCACCCTTAACGAAGTCGAGCCACCGCTTCTTGGGCCGACCTCTTCTACCGGTACCTGGCGGGGGCGGCATGTGTCGGCAACCGTCTATATATCATACAGACTACCGAAATAACTCTCTACTAATGCATTGGCTAAATACTTTGACACTAAATTATTTTGACTCAATTTGTCTTGTACCTTAAATGTAATCTGCTTCGCTTTATTGTTATCTGTGTCCAGCACTGCGGAGTAATAATCCCATTAAGCTGCTACTTCCATCAGTTATCGCTACCTGTTAATATAAATAATTCCACCGGAATAGAATCTTAAGTGCCTCAAGTTTACGTGGATCGCAGATAAGATATATTATTATTACAACTTTAATATACATTCTTACATTGCCATTCTCATAATCACTGATCAGTATATTACATTAGTACAGAACACATATTAGTCCTGAACCAAGTGCAAAGGTTGATGCACAGCGTTGGGGTGGTAGAATATTATTCACCGCCAAGTTCCCCGGGGAAAGCATGTCACTACATGCTAGACACTACTGATCGGGGTCCACCAGTTGGCGGCCAATACCACAAGCGTATCGTCATACCTGGAACAGGCCTGTTAGGCTTCGTCAGAAGCCTAACATCACCAACGATTAGTCTCCGCTAAGAGACTAACCAACCAAACTTATGCAGGTTCAAGCAATCATGAAAGTGGCAGTATTCAATCAATAGCATTATGTTGTGCGGGATACACGCAACACAACATTCTGCACGCACCAATATACCGTATACTATATTAGTCAGAAATGTAAACCTAAGACACTTAGCTCTCATTCCAGTCTCGCCTCGTGATGTGACTGCTATCACTTAACATGCATTTACACTGACATTAACAAATTATATTCACTTTACTTAAATAGCGGTAAGCAAACTTTTACAAGAACAAACAAATGACATACGAAACCGCCACTATGAGCCTCACGTTTTTAGTCTATGGCAGGGGCCGGAAACATAGCATGAACTTACCATAGAGTCCTTAATGTTGCTATATACAATATTTACAATTCGCAGCGGAGTCGCGAAACTCCCGCAGAGAAAAATTAGAGTAAGGTGATCATTAAGTTGCGCGTCCATTCCCTTATCTTCTTAAGGGCTCGTACAGCCGCACCTCGTTTGATTTTCACCTCTTCAGATTGTCCTTCCCGATCTTCCTCATCAGGTTCTACTATTTCATCAATGTCCATTGTGATAAGATCATTTCTCAAATCATCGTCCACTTTATCAGTGCTCTCAGCAATCTTTGTTTCTGGCTCTTCTTGTCTTTTAGCCTTAACATCTACAGTAATATCTGACATATCTCTCACTTCAACGCTCTCAGTTCCAATTTCAGCTATGGTTTCTTTTTGTGCTTCGTCTGATCCTTTCATTATAATATCTGGTATTATTTCTGACACTTCAGGTATTTTGCTAGGCAACTCTCTTATACATTTTGTAGAAGCTTGAGCTATTGGATTCTTCTGTTCTTGATCATCTACTTCTAGAGGATATAAATGCGCTATGGAACCAGTAAATACCGTATTCCCTACTTTTACTTGAGCTACTCTAACTTGGCCATCTGAACCTTTCACCAAGGTTATTATTTTCTCTACTTTCCAGCCTTCTCGGTTCTTGTCTCCTTTTATCTGGACTATTTGGCCTTCTTTCGGTGTAAGATGTGAAATCACCCGCGGCTGTTTATGTGAGTGGATCATATCTTTCCCTCAGACTTGGTAAGTAACGGTTGCAAAACATCTCCTTGAACTCGTCTAGAATAATACTAGCCCTTTTCCATCCTTTTATTAAATTGGTTTTCGTCGAGGTGCTTTGTGTGATAGCATCTTCATTTGAGGTTTCCATCGTAACACATCTACCTATCTGAAGGAAATCAGATGGCGTTAAAATATGTTCCAGTTCTGAGTCTACGGAAGTTAATGGTCTAGTGTTTAAAACTGCTTCTATTTCCTTAATCATTGTTGAAAGTTGACTATCATTTATCAGATGTTTTTTAAATGTTGTTCGCCCGCAATGTTTTATCAGTCCTACGAGCCTTTCATAGAATCCTCCAAACCACGGTGCAAGTTCGGGTATGAATCGCCATTTTATTTTATTCTCGACACAGTACGCGTTGGAAACTATGTCCGATATCAGCTTGAAATGCAAGGCGTTGTCGTATGTTATAAGAGTTGGTACTCCTCTTGTTGCGATCATAAGGGTTGAGAGCCTTCTGCGCTCACCCTACAGACCGGTGAAGCTGCTAAGGCCGTCGAGGCCAAGCAGCGGCGTCCATAAGAAAAAAAAAAAAATGTTGCGATCATTCGTCTCAGAGCGAGTAAACCTTCTTCAGCTGACAGATCCTCAACAATCTCTAGGTGTAAGGCTCTCACTGCCAAACATGTGAATAAGCATATCCATATTTTGCTTTATCCTTTTTCTGTTTTAACTGATACAGGTCCGAGATAGTCAATTCCAGTAAAGGTAAATGGTTTGCTATAATTTACTCTCTCGTGTGGCAGCGCAGGTGTAGTTGGTAGTTTAAATGGTCCACTACCATGTTTCACACAACGTGGACATTTTTTTAATATCTTTTGTACTTGACGTTTGCCTTGTGGTATCCAGTAGGTGTGGCGAATAAAACTCAGTGTATGACTGATGCCAACATGGTAGTTCTTTTCATGTGTGGTTGTAATAACCATAATAGTGAAGTCACAGTATTTAGGTATTACTATAGGATACCTCTTGTCGAACGACCATTCAGCGTATTTAAGTCTACCTTTACATCGCAGAATTCCATCAATATCTTTGAATAGTCCTAAATTACGATAAAGACTGGTTTCTTTACCATTCAGTTCTTCTTCAAAATGTTCTGCCTGTACTTTCTTGACTTCATTTAATGTATTATCTTCTAAGCGTCCTTCTGTATGGATATCTGTTACATCTTGGACTTTACGCTCGTATCACTTTCTGTTTCTTCTTGAATCAGATTGTCTATTTCTTTAGATTGAGTTTCAGATTCGTATTCTTTTGGATAGTTTCTATCCGGGTTTGACTCTATTACTTCTGAATCCGAAGATTTATCGTGTGAATTATCCGTTTTCGAGAGACTCTCCCCCGTCGAGAACGCGCTGGTCACCGTTGCATAAATTTTACAGGGCTACGTATCAGGATTCACAACAAGAAATTGTGGTCTCACAAGCCACTTATCCTTTTCCTCTCTCGACGAAGACGGTCTTGTTCCTACGTCCGCTAGATTAAGTGCTGTCGGTACGTATCTGATCTCGAACGTTTGGTTTTTATTTATCTCTTCGATTCTTCTTGTTATAAATGGTGGCAATAGTTTGGTAGTCTTGCACCATTCAATAACAATTTGACTGTCAGTCCACAATATTTGTCTTGATATTTTATGTGAAAGGAATCTAAGCACATATTTCATTAGTCTGCTTCCAATCAACACACCTAGTAATTCGAGGCGTGGTATTGTATAACTCTCACTGTCCTTGATTGGAACTAGACGAGACTTTCCCATAACAAAGGTTTTCTGTGTTCCGTTGACAATAAATATTGAAGCCGGGTATGCCTTTTGAGAAGCATCAGTGAAGCAATGTAATTGATATTCTTTTGCCTCTTCAATTGGCATATAACATCTATCCACAAATATCTCGTTGACATCATTAAGCTCATTGCATATGTCAACTAACTCCTTTGACAGAGGTGAATCCCATTTTGCTTTATCTTTCCACAAATCTTGCAAGAAGAATTTAGCTGATAGAACATGTGGCACGGCATAGATCATATACTGAGGCGATTACCTTCAACACACCTCTCTTCGTATTAGCACCTCTAGTTATCTTCGTTCTCAAGTGGAGCATGTCATCCTCTAAATTCCAGTTCGGACCCAATATTTTAACTATTTGGTCAGGGCAAGTATCAGGAATTCGTTCCATGAAGTCCTTACAATTTTTAAAACTCCATTGTTTCGTTGAAATGCTTGATAGTCTCTTCGTCTCTATTAATCTTCGGCGAGTCGGTGATTCCTATGGACTCTAAATCCCACAAGTGTTTCAGATTACCATTATCCAGTGGTGGATCAGGTTGATTGAGTCCGACTTCAACGGATGACGCCATCTAGCGGCGAATTCAGGAAATATTAAGGCCGCTAGATGGCGTTGACTCGATACCATACAAATTCGCGTTTTTTGTCTCGCAAACGCGATGGTGAAGTTATTCGCTTTTCTCACTGCAACTCGCACTCTGCACTCTGATCGTTTCAAGGCACGTTTGGCATCCCTGTACGCGGCGCGATCTACAGAAGATTTGGACGCTTGCCACGCTTTGTAGAGGGCTTTCTTTACCCTGATCTCCTTCTTGACTGCTTCGTTCCACCACCAGGTCTCCTTGTCAAGCCCACGTCCACCCCGAAATACACCCAACGCCACCCTCGCCGCCCCGGTTATAGCTGCCTGCCACCTATCCCAGAATTCCCAAAGCTGTTGCCCGCACTCACTATTCGCTGCGATGCACAGGTCACCGATAGCAGCAGCAAAGTCATGGGATCTGGCTACTTCAAGCAGCCACCACATGGTTCGGGGCGGGCAGCGCTCCCGGAATTTGCCTCGAGGCTTCACTCGTAGGTCCATAACAAGTAGTCGTTGTTGGGCAGTAAGGCCCGTATTCTAGAATCGTACTCAAGCACTGATCTGTACTTGAGTAGGGATTTCAAAACGTTCATACAAAAACGTCACTCAGATACGGGCCTAAAACTCTCTCCGGGTATGACCTTACAGTTAGCTACCTTGCCAATCTGGACTCTCCTGGTGAGAAAGTAGTCGATCTGGGTTGCGCTGCTACCGCTCTTATAGGTGATCAGATGCTCGGGACTCTTTTTGAAGAACGTGTTCACGACGGCCAAGTCGGCAGCTATATACGTCCGGAGAATCTCTAAGCCTTCAGCGTTACGACTGCCAAAACCAAAACCACCGTGAACACGCCCGTATTCCTCACACTGTTCACTTGGGATAATGGAATAGTGCTTAAGAGCTGGTCGGTTTGCTCCCAAAACAGTGCCTTATCCGAATTGCTACAACTGACCTGCGGTGCGTAGGCACTTATCGAATTGGTCGTGACCCCTCTGACTGATTGATTCTGGAATTCCTCGAACAGCACCACCCCCCCTCCATTGGCCCCACCAGGAGAACCTGCGTAGATCAGCTTGTAGCCATGCCCGATGTTCTGGGACCTCTTGCCTCTCCAGCGAGTCTCCTGCAGGAACGCCACGGCCACCCTCCACCTGGCGAGCACATCGGCCAGCTCGCGAGCACGTCCCGTCAGCGTGCCAACGTTCCACGATGCGAAGCGGACCATGTCTTTATCCGGGCCCGCCCATGGCCCGGTAGCCCTAACCCACATAACTTAGGGTGATCCCCCTGCACGTCGTTTTCGGCGACGCCCTATCCAAGTCGGGTTCTCTTTGCTGACTGTCCATTTTGTGTTTGACTTGAGTTGGCTTTACGGGAGCGACTGCCATCTGACCTCCCAACCCATAAAGGAGAGCCGTCGCCATAGCCTCCTTCGTTGATCAGCAGGGTGCACCAGCTTGCAGGCGAGGTTGGCTTGGGGCCCGAAGATGTTGGAGGACCCCCATACACCCCTTACTCATAACTACTACTTAATTTAGATGCGTTATATTTTTGCCATTGTTGGTGGACCTGTTTCGATCGGTTTTTAATCTGTGGTTGGTTTGGATAAAAAGTCGTTGCCGGCCGGCTAAAGTATATTTATTAAATTTTATTGTGTTTTAGCATGTTTGAGAATCCTTCAGCATTGTATTTGTGCTAGGTGGCAAATTTTTCAGAAAATGGGTTGGAGTTCAGTGTAGCAAAGGGTGTGCAAGGCATTTGGAAATTTTCATCATAAATATCGATATCGTTTGAATACAATATTATGTGTTTTTTAATAAATAAAACGTTTTTGTACTTTCGATTTTTTGTCTCCTTTGACTGGCCTGTTGGCGCAATGGCAGCGATCCTGCCTTTAGCGCCGGAGGTCGTGGGTTCGATCCCCACCCATGAAAAATATTTTTTAGCACGTCGAGCGCTATTATGCGGGTTCTTGTAACAGGCCAAACCACAGTTACTGTAAAATCGTTTATTTAGAAGTCCGTGTAGGTTTCACAGATAAATTAGCTTAAACTATCAATGGCGCGAGAACGGAGATCCGCACCCGGTCTCTCTCGCGGCAGCCATTGCTCAAGTGGCGCGCCCTTGCGCTCGCGGCAAAAGATGGAACTATTACGTTCCATTACATAAAAAGGCCGAATAACGCTACGGCTATGTTTGATACGGTAGGCGACACGCTATACACTCCCCTTCGAGTTTGTGTGAACGTCCCCGCTCATAAACTCGCATAAAAACGAAAAAAAAAACAAACATTTAATACACAAAACATTAACATACGGGACAAAAATGTTTGCGTGGACGTCCTCTCTGTCTTCTAGGTACTACAGGACGTGGAGGCGCATCGTCACTATCACGACTATGAAATTTAGTTAGCTCAGAAACATGAAACTTGCCCAAAGTCTCCTCAGGAGAATCTAAACCTGCAATGAAATACGCTGTTGGACTAGCTCTTTTAACAATTAAATAGGGGCCATCTCTCTTTGGAACAAACTTTGCTGTAATATTCTTTGACGCGTTACTAAGGACATGAGACTTCAAAAGAACCTGATCACCGACATTGAAGACTTCGCTAAGCCTTCGAGATTTGTCTGCACATTCCTTTCGGCGATCCTGCTGTTCATCAACTCTTTCTCTGACAGCAATAAGAGAAGAAACAAACTTTTTCAAATACGGAATAATTTGAGGAACAAAATTATCTTTTTTCAAAATGGACCTTATGTAATTATGAACATCAAGTGGCGAACGAAGTTCCCTATCAAAAGTAAGGTAGGCTGGAGACACACCAGTAGTCTGACAAACTGCCGAATTCATGGCAAACCTTACGGCGGGAATATGTTGAGGCCACGATGTATGATCTGCGTCAACAAGACGCGACAAATGAAATTTCAAATCCCTATTTTTACGCTCAGCTGGGTTCGCTGAGGGATGATAAAGCGGCAATAACTCTTGTGAGATACACAACACGAACATGCACTGCTGCATCACTGCTGAGACGAACTGGACGCCATTGTCTGACACAATGCGTCGAGGAAGACCATATCGTAAGAAATATTCCTCTATCAAAGTACGAGCGCACGCCTCTGAAGTCGCTTCCTTCAGAGCGTAAAGCTCTGTCCAGCGAGTTGCGGTATCTTCAACCAGTAATATCCACTTTTCACCGTTGGCTCCTGTGGGAAGTGGACCGAACAAATCTATGGCCAAAACTTCACCCCTTTGGTTCAAAACTGGAGTTTGCAAGAGACCTGACGGCTTAGTGTTTGAAGGTTTGTATTTCTGACAAGTAGCGCAGGTTTTGATATACTCGGCTATGATCCTGCGCATGCCTGGGAAATAAAAACTGTTTGCGACCTTGTGATAAGTCCTATCTACTCCGTGGTGTCCACCGAAGTCATGACACTCCTCCAATATGTCTGGACGAAGAGAAGCTGGAACAACTAACTGCGGTTCCTCACTGTCAACATCTGGATTGTAACTGTACAACACACCTTGTTACAAGAACCCGCATAATAGCGCTCGACGTGCTAAACTGGGTCCCCAAAACGTTAATATCTAATACAGGTCTACGATAAGGTACTTTACCAACAACATTAGCACACTCAGAATAATTTTCAGAAATATCGTTACAACTCGTTATATTGCTATCATTATAATTCACGAGACAGTTATCGTTACAAACATTTAATTTGCTATTTTTATTACGGAAGTCCCCCACGACGTTGTCGATGGAAAAGAATGATTCTACCGGATTGCACTTTTTTTACACTTCGACTTAATTACGTTCGCGGCACCACAACCGTAACACTTTATGCCTACTTCACTTTTAGGACGCTTTTCACACTTTTCTATCGTATGACCGGACCGCTTACAATACGCACAATAAAGTTTCTCCGTTCCCGAATCGACGATATTGACTCCGGCACGGTTCTCGGCGACGATGAATATTGCGGCTTGCGTGAACTTGTTCCGACGGGTACTCGCGACTTCGGTTGCGACGTACCACTCGTAGAACACTGCTTGCTTTCTTTGAGAGAGTCTTCGATGTTTCGGCACTTGTAAAGTAACTCGTCGAAGTCATTGACCCCTTCTCGGGTTAACCTTTTTCGGATGCGTTGACTGAAAATTCCGTAGGCCATATCCAATTGGACTTTTTCGGTCAGATCATCGGTAGGTAACTTCGCAAAGAGCGCTCTTACTCGCGCTATGAACAAATCCGTATGTTCCTCCCCCTGGTCTAGGGAAAATAATTGCTTATAAATTCGGTATGGCGGCTCATGGTCACCGAAGGCACCTCGCAATCGGGTAAGAGCGTCTTGCCATGATGTAGTGGACTTCTTCACACCTTGCCACCACACTGCTGCAGAGTCCACTAGTAGCATTGACAAGCCACGAAGAGCATTTTCATCAGAGACGCTGACGCAATCTTTGTAGGTACTTACAGCGTCGATGAAATTTTCCAGTGACTCTCCTGGGCGACCGGCATACCTGGACGTGCATTGAGCGAAATTCCCGCTGGGTCTTGAAGCGTTTGAAGCAAACGACGTCATGATACTGTTGAACATCTCCTGCGTCATAGTAACATTACCGTCCAAGTTCGCAGCACTTTGATCGTGCACGCTTCCGAAAGACATGCGGCGTGGTCGCGGCATGGTAGGTATAACGAAACCTTCTGAACAGTCCTAACACTGCACGACACGGAGTTCTAGAACGACGACACACTTTTTAGTCAATAAAAACGAGTTTTTACACTGTTTTGTCGCGACGAAAACCGGTTGAGACCTGTTTAACCGCGTTGGGCAGCCAGTTTAGCACGTTGAGTGCTATTAAGCGGGTTCTTGTAACAGGCCAAACCACAGTTACTGTAAAATCGTTTATTTAGAAGTCCGTGTAGGTTTCACAGATAAATTAGCTTAAACTATGAATGGCGCGAGAACGGAGTTCCGCACCCGGTCTCTCTCGCGGCAGCCATTGCCCATTGCTCAAGTGGCGCGCCCTTGCGCTCGCGGCAAAAGATGTAACTATTACGTTCCATTACATAAAAAGGCCGAATAACGCTACGGCTATGTTTGATACGGTAGGCGACACGCTATAATTTGTTTGACGAATATTTGTATTTGTTGTGTGTCTGGGTGTTATTATCTATTTAAGTATATATTTAGAAATATTTAAGTATGTTTATCAGTCTCTGACGCCCATATTACAAGCTCTGCTTAGTTTTTGGGGTCAGATGATCTTGGTGTGCATTGTCCTAGGTATTTATATTTATTATTATATATTACAATTTTTTTGGAAGAACAAATAGCAGATTGAACGTATATTCTGTGAATTTTGAGCTATTTTGATATAAAAATCATAAAAACAAATAGTGATGCGCACGACTTATCGATAAACTATTATTTGGTCTAGATGCCGTTTATGGGTAAAGTTAACTGGAAATGAGGACTTGGCGTATTTACCTATGCACAGCCTAAATGAAAATAAGTTCATATTATGTGTCCCGGCCTATGAAGAAAAACGCTGTGAGGGGCTGGAACTGCGCTTTCGTCCCTCTACGGAGTGCAGCTAGCAATGCAGTCTTTACAGACCGCAGCAGTAGTCTACTATTATTTCATTAGAACTATACACGTTGATTTCGATAAATAAACGATTTTTTATGGCGTATATTTATTTATATATTTCCCTAAAATTTCATGGTCACTTACGTTAGAATAGTTCAAAACAGGATTGCCACCATGTCAATAAGGTAGATGGTAGCAATCTCGATTTGAACTATTCTAACGTATACCGATTTGTTTATTCTTATACGACAAATTGACAGCTACGCGGAATCATCCATTTAACGTTATGGATAAGTAGGCAGGTATGGATTTTTCAAGCCCTAGTGTCAAAACGTGTTGCAGTTGCTTGACTAATGTTGGTACTATTATTTTTAAAGTTGGCACAAAGTACGTTCTTCTACCTACCTTCTTCTTTCATCTATCAAGAGAATCAAGAGATTCTTATCAAGAGGTAATGGGTTGGAGACCATTTGAATCCCTTCGCACCCAGACCCCCAAGGTCACAAGCACTTACAATGGCCCCTCTAGTAATGAGGAAGGCCCCCACATTTTACCAGTTGGCTGAGTCTGCGAAAGTCTCCTTATCGTCTCGGTTTATAGGACTTTGATAAAAGACGTTAAGTCCAAGAATATAGACGCAAAGTGGTCGTTATATTCGGTTTAGTGGCTTCTAGAGAAGTGCCAACTCTTAAAACGTAGTGATTATATTCTCTTTGGTCAGGACCATGGAAGTAATAAGTACGTAATTATTACTTTCATGGTCAGGACTCAGGCCCACAGATTAATATAGTAGAGTAGTAGCAGAGCAAGCTACTAAGCTCAAGGGCAGGGGCACATTTTGAACAGAATTTCATTGGACAAGCATTGCAGAAATGTCAAACAAAAAATTTATGAACCTTCTAAAGTGATAAGGTTCAAATATTTTTTTCGTGATAGTAAATTTGATTCGGGAGTCAGGAGCCAGGCCCCTGCCTTTTAATGCTCATTTCAGGTCAAGGCAAGGCACAGATAAGGCAGAGAGTATCAAAAATGTCTACTGTCCCGCTATTTTTACCTTGAGAAAAATAGGTACACATTATGATTTTACATAAATATTAATATCTTTTTTTACATAAGATATAAAGATGTTTGGTAATTGAGCTTGAAATTGTTCTTTTTCCTGAGAATAAAACCAGTTTTTTTGAGTAAAATGGGTAATTTGCGTAACATGTAACGTTAAAATAAGCAAGGACTACGAGTAGATGCTTGCCGTTCGCCCGCGGGCTTCTTGCAGGCTTATTTGGAAGATGTAGTTTAACTTGTGTTAGCCACGTCCGTAGTTTCAAACTTTCTAGCAGTGGTGCTTAATTTTTATATGGTCGTTTTTCATAATTTTCACTCGCATTTACTTAACGCTTACCGTACGGGTGGCATCTATTGTTGCAGAGAAAACTTGCTTCTCATTACGGGTGGCATCGATTTGTAGAAAAAATATCTATGGAAAGGTACTGTTTTAGCGACTGAGTCTCGCACGGGATTGGTTGATCCATTTAAAAAGTAGTACCCAAAGAATTATCCAGAGGTCTCTCTAACAAAAAATACCGCCAAAGTTGAGTACTGGTTAACGGGCATCTGTTGATGCCACCCGTAATGAGGTGTTCTTTGAGAGAGAAAAAATGGCGGACTTCTAGTGATGCTCGTGCTCGAAATGTGGGTACATCGATATTATTTTATTGGTATTTATTTATTTATTTATTTATTTATTTAGGACAACTTACAAAACATACACCAAGTTAAATACTAGTACACTTATAAACGATACTCCAGCTATAGTGTTGTTTCTATTACAAGTTGCCACGGCATGCAATAAGAAGACAAGAAACTTTTATACTTATAAAATAATTGTTAGATCTATATCTCGGTCTGTGAGAGAAAATCTGTGTTTTTGTGAGTGTGTGTATCTGTGCTTGCCTGCGTGTGCATGCGTGTATTTGTGTGCATGTGTAAATTGTTATATCTAGATCTCGGTCTGTGAGAGAAAATGTGTGTTTTTGTGAGTGTGTGTATCTGTGCTAGTGTATGTGTGTATCTGTGTGCACGTGTGGGCATGTGTAAGTAGTGTGTGTAGTTGTGTGTGTGTTTGTGTGTTTGTGTGTATATTTCTTTACTTAAGAATTAATTAATTTGGATTGTATTTTGTAATTTGAGAGGCTGCATCCGAAGATATCGCCACTAGACAGTTTTTGCGATGCGTTGTACGATTTCTGTAAGCGAGCAATTGGAGAGTTAATCCCTAGATTGGTACGAGCGAAAGCAGGGGAGAAAAGAGAATTCTTACTTTTACGTGGTAATTTTAAAGGAACCTTGAATGTTTTTCCAAAAGCTGAGGACAATCAATAAGACTGTTAGCAATCTTGTACAGAAAAAATTGGTCCAGATATTGTCTACGCTGTTTAAGACTTTTCAGGTTAAAGTACTTTAAACGGTCTGCATAACCGTGAAATTGTTTTGCTTTCCTACAACGGTACGCCAAATGATACAAGAAACGTTTTTGTATACGTTCAATTGTGTTACTATGGACTTCATAAAAAGGAGACCACACAACGCTTCCGTACTCGAGGCCAGATCTAACTAGGCTGTTAAAGATAGTTAAAGTTATGTTTAAGAATATGACGGTACTTATTATAAGTTATTCTGAGGAGTCATCTATCAGTCGTTATCGGCCATTTGCAATCGTTTGTGCTATTTGGAATATAAAATTACAAGAATGTGTGGTGCGGGTGCAAGCAAATCACTGCGTGATGATGAAATAGAAGATCTGTTGTTGGTTTCGCTTCCAAATTCAGAGAACGAACTTGAGCTTGATGAACCACAATATCTTGTTAGTGATTCAGACTATGTTGATGCTAAGCTGTTGGAAGATGATGACGAATGTGAAGCCAATTAAGTAAGTGCATCCACATCAGACTCTGCTCCACGCCAGCTCATAGTTGGCGTGTTTTATTTGTTAACAAACATGGTGGTATTTAGCATTCACATTGCTTTTTATCTAAATATAGCACCAGAAAAATTTGAAAAAACGCTTCCTTAGCTGAGGCTGGATTCGAACCAGCGTCTTCCACATTCCGGGTGAAACCTTTATTTTTCTTTATTTGTTTTTTTTATGCAAAGTGTTTATACCTTATGACCGCAATCCTTTAAGTAGGTAAAATAGGTACGAACATAAGTAACTAGTTTATCGACATATTTATTATGAAGCATATCACTAATGTAAAGTGGCAAAATTTACCTACTTCTAGAAATTAGTTTTTTTTCATATTCTTTGGAGGTTATATCGTTGTTGTCTGTTATTTAATGTATTACATATATAATCAGGAACATATTATTATAATGTTAAATAGTTCATAAAAACTTTGTAGTGGAACTCGCAAATCGACTTTATTTTTTGTGTGAAAAAACTTAGTTTTATGGGCATAATTTTGAATAAAGTGTTATAAATGTAAGTGATTATAAATCTTAATTAATTACAGAAGCTTCCTGCAAAATTTCAATCACGTAAGTGTTATGGTTTTTTATATATCATAATGTAAAGTTGTACAAAAATTTCGACAGCGTTGAAAATGCCCCGTATTGAGAGCGCAACATCGCTAAAAGAGCCCGTACGGAAAGGGTTAAATTCTGGAGGGAGACATAATATGAGCCTGTGTCAAATCTTTGAAACAGGCATGTGCCTCTAGATTGGAGGTTTTATTTTTTCTTTAAAATGGGTTTGCGTCTGGTCTCAGACTCCCTGCTGATATGCGATGACGAGGACGATGGTGGTAGTGGTGGTACACGCTCACCCAGATGCCTATACGCTCTGGCCTTAAAGATACCAAGGTTGTTGGTTGTAAGTATCCAGAAACACAGACGCAGGGGCCAGGCGGAGCGTTCCTCCCTCTAGCGGTGCGGATCGCTGGAAGTCCGTTGGAAGTCCTCATGGCCAACGCCTTGAGGTCCGGTGGTAGCAACTAGAGAGAGGGTGTGATTAAGTTGTGTAGTTCCCGCGCACACTCTCCAAAACACACCTTAAAAAATACCGATAGACAAGCAACTTTATGCCGATAAACTCTGGAGTTTGGTTTCAACCAGCGTATCGTCGCTTACGAGCTATGAGTCACCTGGAATCCTCTTTGCCTAGCCCGTCCACTAACCTGACTCTTGAACAGAATGTCATTGGACAAGTATTGCAGAAATATCAAACAAGAAATTATTAAACCTTATAACAAAGCGATAAGCTTCAAAAAATATTTTGGTGACTGGATTCTAAAGCCAATCCGGTGAAATTAGATTCAAGGGTCAGGGGCCTGCACCCAGGGCCCCTTCAACCCTATATACCTTTCGTGCCAAGCGCCATTACCGCCAGGCTATTGAAGCGAAACACAATTACTACTCTATAAAGTGCACATATTAAAAAATAAATTTAAATTTTAAAGTAAATTTAATCAACGGAATTTTTTTTAAACATTTTTTTTTAAAATCTTAATGGACATTTTACAAAAAACATTTGTAGTTGGGAACTCCATGCAGAAATAATGATATAACTTTTGCAATGAAACAAGTTTTTGATAATAACTAACAACAGGCCATGCTCATAAATTAAAAAATACAAAAAAAAAACCACAGTAATAAAATGATTTTTGCAGAAAATCATTATTATTTTCCGTTATTTTTAAAATAATTTTAATTTTAAATATTTTTATTATATATTTTTAATTTTAAGTAAATGTACGTTCTATCAGCTTTCATAAGGTATAGCTACCAAGTTTGTAACCCAATTACAGCATTTTAATTCAGCGCTCAAAGATGACTGACACGTGTTTTCGCACAACTGATACGCAGGTAAACACACTTTTACGTGAGTTATTAAAAACGGAAGCAGTTCAAGGTGTTCATGGTGCATAGGGTAGGCAGGTGAAGCGGAAGAAGATAAGAAATTGTAAATCTAAAACATTGAAAACAAATCCTGCTAATCAGTTGGTGAAACTACGCTCAAGGGTTTTCTTTAAGCGCTGATTTAAAATGATTCTATTGGGTTACGATTTACGAACATGGTATTTATACCATATGAAAGCTGATACAACGTAAATTTACTGAAAATAAAAAAATAACAGGGTATAGGAAGCAAATATTTAGAAATTGTATGATAATTGTAAAAAAATACGTAAAATAATAATGATTTTCTGTAAAAATCATTTATTTACGGATCTGTAATATTTATTTTTTCGTATTTCTATCTTTTGATCATGGCCTTTTAATAGTTATTATCAGAAATTTTGTTTTATTGCGTTACTTTTGAACTAAATGCCTTACATTTAGTTCAAAAGTTATATCATTATTTCTGCATAGAGTACCGAACTACAAATATATTTTTTAAAATGTCCATTAAAAATTTAAAAAATTGTTAATAATTTTTCCGTCGATAAAATTGACTATAGTTTCCTACTATTTATTTATTCACTTTATAGAGAATCACCCTGTATATAATTTTGCATTGCTGTACTTATGAAATTAGTATAGGTATGTACGTAAATAAGTATTTATTCATTTAATTTCTTCATGTACAGAGGCGTCCACATCAAACTTATAAAACCATTGCAAAATCAGTCATAAGTCTGCAGCATAAAGTGCCCCTGTGTAAAGGTTGATGTGAACTCTGTACATACTTGCTGTTAACTTACGTAGGTACACTAGATTAATTCAATTCTCAAAACCCTGATTCTATCTGAGTAGTTACAAGTTGCCGTTTTTAATCTTATTATGCGCGCTTATCACCGGCCCTACCCGCTATGGGATTGCACCGTGATTTGAGTGCAACGTGCAAGGCGGACTGCGGATAGAGGGCTGAGGCACGGAGTGCGGAGGAGGAGGAGGAGGATAAAACTTTTTCACATTCATTCACCGGTCGGCTGACAAGCGGGACGCTACGTGCGCGCCGTCTCCGCCACATTCGAAACTCGCGTCTTTTGTTTGTCAACAAATATGTAACGTTACGATGTGTTTAGTGAGATAAAAAGAAAAGACAATGACAGTGTTCTTTTGTTTTATTTAAACTAAACAAGATGTTAAGTTAGCAACTTTGAGTTGATCAGTGGCACGATGGACGGGGCCAGCGCCGATTCGGATCATTCTATGACTTGGGAGGACTTTTTCGGTTTGTACCTTTGCATAGAAATTAGCCTAAGATTTAAAAAAATATATGACAGTTGTTTTGTTTTTGTGGCAGTATTTTTGAAAGTTCGAAAAAGTTTTAGACTTTTAGGTAATTCTGAAAATTGTTTTATAAAATATTTTAGTCGTGAATTTCCCGAGGCGGAGCTGGGAAGGGACTGGTTTACACAGCATTTCCCCTTATGGCAGGCGTGCGCAGCGTTCACTGCACTGCTTGGTGCAACATGCAGCCACCGATCGCCGCCCGTTTATTATACGTGATCAATCATTTTATGTCGGTGAATTACGCCTACCTTCTTGTTTTTATGAACGTGATATAAAAGGAATTTTATGCAAGCTTGTGCTTCAAGTACACCTACATTACTTGTTTCATCTTGAGTGCTAGTTTTTTGACAACGTAAGGTATTTTTAATTATATTTTTAAAGAAATCTGTTTTCATTCAATCTCTTGGAAGATATGATATTATAAAGTTGCTAAACCACTACTTGCGTATGCTATCGATCATACTTTACGTTTTTAAGTAGATACCAATCTAACCACTTGCATCAATGTTATGCATTACAGAATTAATCCGCATTCAGTTAGGTTCATTTCTAGTTTCTACTGTTAAACAGTGATAAATAAAAATGTAGAATAGCCCATCAGTGTCTTCTTCACCACTCATCGTTGTCATGCCTTTTTTACAATCATGTAAAGACATCCTATGAAACTACTGGAATCCTATTTAAAAAAAATGGGCTTTATTTATTAAAATTTTAGATTAAAATATTTCTCGAATTTAAAAGAGATAACTAAATAATTAAAAAGTTATTGTAGCATAAATATTTTTAATAATTAATATGAATGGCGCTGGCGAATTTATTTACGAAAAATGATAGAATAATAGGTATAAGATACTCTTTATTGCACAAAAACAGAGGTAAAATCAAGGATTACAAAGAGAGTGGATGTACAATTTAGGCGGTCTTATTGCTAAAAGCAATCTCTTCCTGAAAACCTACTACAGGTAAAGGAAAGAGTTATCCCGCAAGAATCCCTAATTTCGTTTTTTTTCATATAAATAAATATAAATATAAATATGTGGGACAATTCACACCAAGATCATCTGACCCCAAACTAAGCAGAGCTTGTATTATGGGCGTCAGAGACTGATAAACATACTTAAATATTTCTAAATACATACTTAAATAGATAATAACACCCAGGCACACAACAAATACACATGTTCGTCACACAAATATTTGTCATGGGTGGGGATCGAACCCATGACCTCCGGCGCTAAAGGCAGCATCGCTGCCATTGCGCCAACAGGCCAGTCAAATACACACATCAAAAGTGTCTAGGGATCAACATATATTTTTGCAATAACTTTTCTCCTGATTGATAATAATTAAAATTTTCTTTAAGGATTCATCAAATAAAGTGTTTTCGTTTGTCTACAGTAACGATAAACCAAGTCACCTTTGCATTAATAAAGAAATTTGCCATTTTCCTAATAAAGGGATTTTTGACATTTGAACCACTAACATTAAAGTTCGAAAAAAAGACTGAAATAACAGTTTTCTTTAACATTTTATTGGGTAACTTAAACAATTAATAATCCGTGTTTCTACCGCGAACACTAACAACACAAGAACATCGGTTTGGCATACTCAAAATGAGTTCATCCAAATCACGCTGTGGAATGGCCGCCCATGTTCGTTGCAACAACAAAAAAAGGTCTTCTTGCGACTGGATACCCTCCATATTCGGCAGAGCTCTTCTCTGTAGCATATCCCATGCATGCTCAATCGGGTTCAAGTCTGGCGACTGAGCAGGCCAGGGCTGGACATTGATGTTAGCTGCGGCGAGAGTCTGTCTTACATCTCTTGCGGTGTGCGGTCGTGCATTATCATGCATTAACTGAAATAAGGGACCGATTTGCACTTGTAGAGGAACGATGACGTCTGATACAATCGTCTCAGCATAAATTTGAGCGTTGAGGTTGCCTCTGATCCAAATCAACTCAGTTCTTCCGCCGATCCAAATACCCGCCCATACCATGATGGTTTCACCACTATAAGGATGGACTTCCTGGCAGGATTTTAATCGCTGTTGGCGTCACCACTATAAGGATGGACTTCCTGGCAGGATTTTAATCGCTGTTGGCGTCCAGGGGTTCTCCAGTGTCGTATACGTCTTGTATCCGGTCTCATACCAAAACGAGACTCATCAGAAAAGCACACGAAACGCCATTGTTCTTCTGCCCAATTTCTGTGTTCAAGAGCCCATTGATATCGAATCCTACGATTGTGCATTGCTATAGGTGGTACCCTTAGCGGTCTACGGGAATGAAGGTTCACTTCATGCAAGCGGTTTCTGACTGTTTGGTCGCTAATTAAGTTCCCTGAAGAGTGATGAAGCCTCACGTCTAACATCATGGCGGTTATCGTTGGAGCTCTTCGAGTTGTGATTTGAATGTATCGGTCTTGTCTCCGTGTGGTGCAGCGATACCGTCCTCCATGGCGCTCAGCCACGGTACCAGTGCTTCGGTAACGTGTCCAAAGTCGACTGATAACACTCTGACTTGTATTCAGAGCTAAAGCCACAGTACGTTGCCGGGAACCAGCTTCTATCATTCCCACGGCTCTGAGCATTTCTTCCCTGCTTAAATGACGTCGCCGCTCCATAATAACGTTGGTTTTAATCAGTAGTAGGGAAACAGTAGCACTAATAATGTCTTCAATGCGTTGTATGTTATTATAGGGAAAATATTGACAGCTGATTTTCATCTTTTACTCGAATTTGATTGACAGTTCCTGTTTCAAATTATGAAATGCACCAAAAAGGATCCATATAAATTTATAAAATCATAAATTTATTACAAAGCCACATCTCAATCTCAAGAAATCCGCATAAAAATGCTTGATCCCTAGACACTTTTGATGTGTGTATATATGTTTAGATTTGTCCAAGTTGTCAAAGCAATTATGAAGAACAACGAGAAAGAAGTAATAAAATGCACAGTTACTTCTGTTGCTGACTCTTCCATAAATGAAGCTATTGGTGCCATAGCAAATAAATGAAATAAAAAAATCCTACTAATATTATAAATGCGAAAGTTTGTGAGGATGTTTGTATGAATGTTTGTTACTCTTTCACGCAAAAGTATACATCAGAATAACACATAGGCTACAATTTATAGAGATTTTATGTACACGTGTTACAAAAATGAAATTCACGCGAGCGAAGCCGCGAGCGGAAAGTTAGTAAATAAATATGCGCCAGACAACACACCTCTTGTAATAGTTGTAATGGTCTCGAAGTAGGGATTAATATCTGTGTTACGAGGTACCACACAAGGTGATAAGGCAGGGGCGTCTCCCAGCACACCCATACTAGAGTCAATTCAGAAAAGATAGCTTCCTGAATTGCCCCGACCGGGAATCGAAACCGGGACACTACGGAAATCAAGGCGAAAAACAGTGCTTCAGCGCACTGCGCCGTGTTGTTAGTAAAAAATAGTAAGTTTAAGGTATAGTTTTGGCGGACCATAATGAACTTCAATGCTCAATTTGATTTAAATAGTGTAAGCCATTTAGAAAATCTCACATTTTGCATATGAATTCACTTATAGCTAAACTCTAACCTAAACCTACCCGGTGCGGTGAGTATAGGCACGTATAGGGCAGGTAAATAGAGTACAACTATGAAACAAAACTTAAATGTTCTCGACAGACTTTTTTAAAATCCAGAAACTGCACGAATAGAGAATCTCAATTTGTTAGTTTCTTTAAGTGACCTAAAAAGATTTTAAAAAGTCGTTCTTTGATTCAACTAACTTAGCTACGCCTCGCAGGCAGCGCCTCGATTCAAACCTTACTATAACGCTCCTGTAAGTGTCTAAACACACTATGCCGAAGATACGCAACCGAAGTTGCGCGGCGGTATTCGGCTAATATGAATACACCGTGCCGAACTTACGCGGCAGAAATTAAGTTGCTCAACTTTGTGTGTGTATTTACTGCCTCCTCCTGCTTCCTGCCCCTAGATCTTCGTCGGCAATCGATCCGAACTTCGGTCGCGTATAATGTGTGCTCAACAAAATAAGTTGCCGCTGAACTTACGCCCGAACGAAGTTAGGTTGTACGCTATAACGCAACGTAATTTCGGTATAATAATATGTCATCAGTAATTCAAATAGCATTGCAGGCGTGATCATGCCGAACTTCGGTCGCGTACCATCGGCATAGTGTGTTTAAACACTAATACTTAGATAAGTTTAGGTATAGTTTAGTAAACCGGAAGTCATTTTAAGCAGGGTATTTTCCCTTCGTTGGTATATTTTTACTGTCTTATTGTAATCGGGCTTCACAGTATCCTCTTATTCTATCTGTTGTCTAGTCTGGAAGAGAAAATTAAATTGTTTATCTGGAATCCAATATTTTTATGTTGGTAACTCTTCAATGTGGACGTCCGTCGGTTGCTGTTATGTAGGAATGAGTCGATACAGCTTTATTTGATAGCTCGATAACTTCTCTTGATTTTTGGATAAGAGTTATTCTGTCGCCAAATGAAATGAATCAAAACGTGACGCCTTTGTGTTTAGTGGAAGTTTTGTACGAGATTGTATGACTCTGCAGCGGTTATCCACATATAACATCCGGCCTACTACTATATGTTTCATTTCACAGTAAATACTTAACTCCGTATTTTTTACTAATACGATAATTGTAGATACTTATTTTTAATTGAGTTTCTAGTCCGACAGACTTTTGGCATAGGTACTTTTTGAAGGTAATCGTGGAAGATACCAACACTTTAGACTACAGTCCGCCAGATCATAGATAAATAAACTATACTGACAGAGGCTCGAAATTGATAAAAAAAAAATTGTGAGAACGAAGATGGCAATGTACAGTAAACTAATAAAACAGCGTTAGATGAGAGTGAACCCGCAAAGAAGGTCACAAGTGTATGACTCACAGTCGTGCAAGTGACGGTTATTCACAGAAAAAATGCGTTCTTGTGTGCTCGTCCGGAGTAAGTAGGTACAAGTCATACAAGTCAGTTTTTGAATTAGTGTCAGCTCTTTCAACAGATTACTTTGGCGCAAAAGTCAACAGTTAACGCTTGATATATTTCCAGAAGACTGAATTCTGACTTTACATACAATGTATTATAATGAATATATAAATAAATATGCGCTAGACAACACACCTCTTGTAATGGTCTCGAAATAGGCATTAATATCCCTGTGTTACGAGGTAACACTTAAGGTCAGCCAGGGGCGTCTCCCAGCACACCCAGACCCGTGTTAATTCAGAAAAGCTCGTTTCCTAAATTGACCCGACCGGGAATCGAACCCGGGACACTACGGAAATCGAGGCGAGAAACCGTGCCACAGCGCACTACGCCAATCGTGTCGTCAATAATATAATTAAATAACAAATTCACTAATAAGTATTAAGCTTTTAAAAAACCATTGGCATTTTTAATCTTTGGTTTGTAACAAGCAATTTATCTCTTAAATTAAATACATTATATCATCAAAAGGAAGGGCTGCTGATTTGTTGTAACTATAGTTTTCACACACCAAGTGTAAATAACTAAAGTTTTGTCATTCTTTCTTCTACCTAAATCATTTTAAAACGACAATATACCAACTAGACCATGCAAAATAATATTAATGCAGAAGCCTTGATCACAGCTCGTTTTAAAAACTACACTATGAGGGTGCATATTTTTTTCCATAATCTTTGTTTTTACACAAAGATAAAAACTAGAAAAATTCGACCTGATCCTAGGGACTCAAGCGGGATCCCTAGGATCAATACGAATTTTTATAGTTTCTATCTTTCTGTAGAAATTAGTGCATTGTTAAATGCTAAAAAATGAAAAATTTACTTATCTTTGTTTTTATAAAAAAGTCTTAACCTAGACGATACTATTTAACATAACTACATTTGACTCTGAATTAAATGCAGCAGCAGTGGAACCTAGTTTAAACCAGAAATGACTAATGTTCTAGATTTGTCGCACTATACGTAACACCATTTATTTGTTCATCCTACTGCCACCTACGAGTACCTACATGCAGGTAATTGACTTTATCTTTCCAAGAATGTTGTGATAATGATGCGTTACACTACCGCTTGTGAGGACGAGTATTAAATTTTAAAACAACAATTAATTTGTTTGCTTTACTATTCGAAGAAGGCGAATACAGTCGATTGCTTTTATTAAATTGGTGCTGAGTATATTAGTAATATAATAGTTTATATCGAGGGACTTAACAAAGCCATAACATACCAGAGGTGGTTTGACTCCCGAACGTGCGATGGAGTCAATGAAACAGAGGGTATAAAATTAAGTTGGCGTTTAGTCTCGAGGTGCAAACTGTTCTTTTCACTTTGAGTGCGAGAAAAATTGTCAATTTCGTACAAAATTTTTTTTTTTTTTCCTTCCTTGGCTTTGGCACGGCTAGGCGGCTTGTGCATTTGCCACAACAAAGGTTGGGAAACGTTTACAAATATGTAAAAGGAACAATTAGGATTTTTTGAAAGGATCAGTAGGGTAGGTACGGTGAGTAGGATATTAAGTATATATTCCAAATTTAAATGGTTAGAGTAAATGAATACAAAACAGTTTAAATTTTAATATCATTATTAAATAAAAATATAGATAAAAGTTTGTAAATATCGAAATCATTAGTTGATAAAAGATAAGCTATAGATACAGGGAAAGGTACACGGAGGGACAGGAGTGAGGAAATTAAGAAGGAACGATCATAATTCTGACACGCAAATATGATGTGATTAAGATCTCCTACATCAACACCACATTCACACATATTACTTTCAATTATACGTAATCTAGCTAAATGTTCAGGAGTACACACATGACCTAGACGCATGCGAATGATACAAGAGGTGGCTCTCTTGTCAAGCCTCATCTTCGAAAACCATGCTTTACTAGGAATATTCGGTTGAATCTGTTTATAATAGCGCCCTTTGAGTAGGCTAGTTTCATTCCAGTATTCCTCCCAAGATTTTAAGAGAAAACTCTTGGGAAGATTACTTAGATCATGGCAGTAATTGTTATATGGATAAATGTCCCCACAAATCACTGCATCGTTGGCAAGTTTATCCGCCTTTTCATTTCCGGATATTTTACAATGGCTTGGAATCCAGGCAAATGTGACATTAATTTCTTTCAAAGAGCAATTATACAATAGCTTTCTACATTCCATCAGTATAGGATAACAAGTGTTTGATTTGAAGGGGAATTTTTCTAAGGCTTGTAGTGCGCTTTTCGAGTCACAGAAAATTATAGTATTTTTCAATTTCATTATATGAATATATTCTAAGCATTTGAAAAGTCCATAACATTCTCCCGTAAAAACGGACGTCTCAGGAGGCAATTTAACCATTTGATTTATTTCATATTGACTATGAAAAACACCAACACCCACATGACTGTCCACTAAATGTTTCGAAGCATCGCAGTACAAATGATCCCAACCATGAAATCTTTCTTCTAGAATTCTATTAAAAGTCACATTAGCACATATGTCGCTTTTAAAAATACCTAGATCGTAGTGTATTTTTGCTGACAAAATCAAGGATTCGAAGTTAGTAGTGAAAATAGGGAGATAGGAACATCTATAAGTAGGGGCTTGAATAGAACAAAACTTTCGGAATCTATTGACAAGGCAAGGAGCCGACTTATGTGACCAATATGGAGAAGTATTTACCAAATCTGATAACTCTTGTAATTTATTAAAAAGAGGGTGATTAGAAAATTGAAGGGAACGAAACAGAAACCTATCGCACAAGTACTGACGACGAAGTATTAGTGGAGGATCAACACATTCAGTTTGCAAAGCATTGTTAGGACTTGATCGAATAGCGCCAGTAACAATACGTAAAGCTTTCGTTTGGATAACATCTAACTTTCGGAGGCCAACTGCACTACACGGTTCTAAAAAGTATGTGCCATAGTCTAGAGTACTCCTGATAAGCGCATTGTATAAAAGTTTAAGGCAAAAAGGGTGAGACCCCCACCAAACTCCTGCTAAGCATCTTAGAATATTTAAATGGGATTCACATTTAGCTGTCACATAATAGAAATAAGGAAGACCTGTTAATTTGACGTCCAAAATAATGCCTAAAAATTTTGCTTCATCTTTGACAGGAATAACAGAATTGTCAAAATATACAAAAACTGGAGGCGGACAACGTTTTCTAGAGAATAAAACGACTGTACTCTTGGGTACCGATAAACTCAGATTATTTTTATTTAACCACTGGTGTAAATTTTGTAATGATGAAGTTAGAGTAATGCTCAACTGATTAATGTCGCTTCCAGATATATATATTAATAAGTCATCTGCATATTGTAATACATTAACATTGTTCTGGAGAGTTGATTCCAAATCATGAGAGTATATGTTGATATACAAAAATATTAAAAACCGAAGAAATTTACACTTGACAAAAGTTCTGAAATTTTCGTGGTCAGTTTTTTCTTCTGAACTGAACCACAGATAAACAATTTAAAACACATGGCGCCACCTTCTTTGAGGACAAACCATGGAACTAAAACTCTCAACATTTTCGCAATGAGGACGGTCCACACTCCACAGATAATGGTATATTTTCACTGGCTGTTTGAGTTTGTCTTTGTCACATGAAGGAAATTAGAAAACTAATTACTTTTTACTCCCTAAGGCCTAAAGTAGTCACTTTAGGCCCGCTTCGTAGGGCTATATTGGCGTACTTTCAGAGCATGAGAAGTGAAAAAAAAAAAAAAAATGCGCCAGACTTGTCATGGTTTCGAAGTAGGGATAAATGTCCCTGCGCTACGAGGTACCAGACAAGGAAATAAGCCAGGGGCGTCTCCCAGCACACCCACACCCAAGTTAATTTAGAAAAGATCGTTTCCTGAATTGTCTCCACGTGGAATCGAACCCGGGACACTACGTAAGTCAAGGCGAGAAAACGTGCTATAGTGCACCAATACGCCAATCGTGTCGTCAAATAGATTATGTTCGAATATCATAATTAGTAAGCTTGCCAATTTCAAACCAAGAAAACTAATTACATACAGCGTTTTAAAGATCTCTAACAAAGAAACTGCATGAAAACTCTACTGCAAAAATGGATATTTAAAAACTAGCAGTCTAGATTGTTTTAACATGCCCTATTTAGGAACGTTCAATGTGAAAGAAAATGAATATTATGTCTAGGAGATTGAATGCAATTGCATCGATTTGAACTTCAAATAAAACCCATCAAGGAAGATAGTACGGTTGTGGAATTAATGATGAGCACTTCCGTTAAAAACCGGATGTTCATTTAAATTTTGATAGTTGGCTACTCTGTAAAATCATAACTTTTTCAAGTTAACTTTCGGTCGAGATGGTTTTTACAGGAAATGGGTAATTGATTATCACGATATTAAACTGCTAGTTTTTGATTAATATTTTACGGACAGTGTTGATAGCTGCCATCATAATAATATGTAACCTTGTTGTCAGCACTAAACATTAAACATTATCTTAGGAAGGGCTTTATTTGCGGTCCGCATTGTAAACACCATTGTTGCCAGTCTGTTTCAAACAATAACAGGCGTTTTATAACTCCACCTGTTAACGTTTCAAGGTTCATGTGTTATCAAATGTATTATACTTACCTAGTGATTCCATTTTGAACTACTAATGTCCATTTTGTTTGTACGGCAGGGGTTGTAGAATCCAACTTCGCCTGATTGGCGGAGTTATTCTGTAACTTATGCGACTGACAATCCAGTCGCCTAAGTTAGAGAATAAGCACTTGATCATTACTTTGTTTATTTTAGCATTTTACAATGCTTGTTTTCATATTAAAAGATAGAAAATTAGAAAAAAACTGATTTCGGCCCTCGAAGAAATCAGGCAGGATTCGAACTCGTGTCTTCCACACCACAATTGGCCGAACAAATCTTTCTAGTACATGCTTACGTTGCTAGCCAACGTATGTCATCACTGTTTTTAAGGCAAGTGCCTTCGCACATCCGAAAAAAATATATTTACAAACATATAAACTTTCTAAGATGAAATATGCAATTTTTCGATATGAAAACAAGCATTCTAAAATGCTAAAATAAACAAAGTAATAATCAAATAGCATATTTTTCACCTTAACCGAAAGTTTAAATGTTTGTGAAAATATATCTTTCGGATGTGTGAAGGTACTTGCCTTTTGCACTAAAAAACAGTTACGTTGGCTTGCAACGTAAGCATGTACCAGAAAGATTCGTTCGGTTCAGTGAGATTTCGGTAGCTTAGTGGTTAGAGCCCGGATTGTGTAAGGCGCGGGTGCTAATCCTGCCTGATTTCTTCAAGGGCCGAAATTCGATTTCTCCTACTATCTTATGTTATGAAGACCTTGACCGCTTGCTTTTGACAGCTGCTCAGCCAATGATGTATAAGGTTCAAGAGTAAAGGACAGTCAGTCCACATCTCGGACAGGCCCACGTTTAAGTTAGTTGAACCCTATTTCAGAGCTAGTGTTTTTTTATTATTTACTTTTGTGAAATTGTTATCGAAGTTAATAAATTAGCTAGTACGGTCCACTAGCTAAAGAGAGCTCCACCAGAGCTACTATGAATAAGTTAATTGCGAATAGTAGGTATGAAGTCTACATTATTACGCTTCGGCTGTTACTACACATAGTTGATTGTACCATGTGATGGTAGCAGTGCGGCTGCGATGTAATTTACTCGTTTAAACTTCGATGTCTTCACGTTTAATTTTCGAATCATGTAACACTTGTAAAAGTATAAAGGTATAATTAGGATAAGTAAATTTATAATGTCTGTCTGCAGACTATTGGCGCCGCTGTCTGAGCTTGTGTTGCGCGACCACAGAGTATAGATTACTGCGGTGGCTCTATACTCTATGCTATAACAAGATGGAGCGAAGGCAGTAACCGATTCCTACATTTCCTAGCTCGGTGTCGCAATGAAGCAGTTGCTTCTTGCTTTATGGGCAGGGTTCTTCTTGAATGTAGTTGAAGATCCTCCAAGGATCCTTGCGTGGTTTGAATGAGACAAACAACGGCATACGTCCAATCATTAAAACCTAAAACAGTAAAGCAGCTTTATTTGAAAATATTCTTTGCTTGGAGGGTCAACGAAAAAGTACCTTAGGTCAGTTTTTTAACACGTAGACTGCCATGTCAGTCACCGAGGACTGACAGGTAACATAATCTGTCTGAGCCATGTCAGTCATTGGTACCGGACACTGTAGAGTCAAATTTGAATGAGTGCAGTGAGCCGTGAGGCCTGACATGGCGTTGGCGTTGTGAAATGATATTAATGCTTTTTATACCATTTGGGCCGCGTCAGGCACTGGTGACTGACAAATATGTTTTTTTTGTGATTTATCAAAATAAATATGTAAAAAATACTTTTTAATCAATAAATGCCAATTACCATTTTGTACCAGTATCCAAAATTTTCATTTTGGGCTACTTTGCAAATCTGCTATGGAAGAATAGAATAGAATAAGCATTTATTTGGTAAACCAGTACACATTAATAAAAATAAACAAAAGAACACAACAATAGGCAAAAGACAAAGACAAAAAATAATAATAACTACGAATAAAACATGTGTGACAATGTTACCAAAATGGTTACCACTCAGCTGCTATTGACGCTGGTTTTCTGTGGTAACCACGAGGTTACCACGAGGTTACCACAGAAAACCAGCGTGTATCTCGTTATGTGCAGGCGACGTGTTAAATAATGTTTTCCTTCTCAATAAAACCAACATGAATAAATAAATAAATAAATATGCGCCAGACAACACACCTCTTGTAATGGTCTCGAAGTAGGGATTATTAAATCCCTGTGTTACGAGGTACCGCACAAGGAAATAAGCTAGGGGCGTCTCCCAGCACACCCAGACCCGAGTCAATTCAGAAAAGATCGTTTCCTGAATTGACCCGACCGGGAATCGAACTCGGGACACTACGGAAATCGAGGCGAGAAACCGTGCTACAGCACACTACGCCAATCGTGTCGTCAAATGAGAAGATGAAGAATGAATGAGAAGTCTTGGTCAGAGATGAAACACTAAATATTGGTGCAATAACGATGGGAAAACCATTTATAAGCCTGTTGATGGTCAACTGTTCAATTGCGAAGGGAATAGGTAGCTGATGCGCATGACAACTCCATGTAGGAAGGCACGATGACACAAAAGTTTACAAATGGCATGCAGTCATATCGTATGGGCACGTATGGCGTACATGTTTTTGCCATTTGAAGTTGCGCCACAAATTGCAAAGCCTTTTGACTTTTAGCCATAGTTGAGTATTGAATTCAACAATAATTTTAATTATAATACCTCTGTTATGAGTGTAAGACACTGATACACTTGTTACTTTACTTTTAACCCGCAGTCACAGAACTAGCACCTAAATGTTCGTCAATGGTAGGTATTGTGTGTTGTTTTTTCTCATTTTCTACGTTTAATTTATGCTATTAAATATAATAAATCTCTCTCTTAAACTTAGGTACCTAATGAGCAGATTTTAAAGTGCACAAATCATTAGGTTTATCTATACAGGGTGTCCCTGGGAGTAAGGATCAAATCAAAATAGCGCACAGTAAAAACTTAAATTTATTATAACTTTTTAACGGTTAGAAATCGGACCAATATTAATAGGGTTATAAAGGTCAGAAATGACCCCAGCTATGCGCTATTTCGATATGATCCTTACTTCCAGGGACACCCTGTATAATTAGGGCAGGTTTGCTGCCGATGGCACTGTAGGCGTTACTGGCCTGATTCCGTTCTTTCCAACGACAAGTTTAGGTCGAATTAATATCGGGCCTAAGTTTAAAGAAAAATGGAAACCAGAAAAATACTAGACTATTTGTGTGGTATTTGTTTTAATGATTCCTACATCAAAATGAGGCTATGAGAATACGAGTTCCGCGTCGATACGAAAAAAAAATTGACATGATAGTGAAAACTAATAACATATTATCTTTGCAAGTTTTCAGACTCGAGGCGATTTACGCATAATGCCAATTTAGTTACCTTTTAACTTTATAATTTGCTAGTCCAAACAATGTTTTATTTCCATAGAAAAACCCCTCGACCCAATGTGAACCAGGGGGCGATTCAACGTTCACCACCCGGTGTACACAGTGGTTTAATTCTGCACTTTAAAAAAAACCTTATTTACTCTGGTGTCCATCATTAGGGAATAATGATTTAGTCATATTCTGAAAGTTAATAGAATACACAATCCATCAAAGTTAATTTCAAGCCAATCTGAACAGTAGGTTGTAAGATATGAGCGTTAAAAAAAAGTGACCCACCGTTCACCCGATGGCCCTACCTAAGACCCATTAGCAGCTGTTAAAGATCTCCACTGCTGGACAGAGCCGGGCCACCCAACATAATTTTACTACGAGCTCGTTACCTTATATTCGTAAGCAGAGTCACTTGATATTTCCCAATGACATAATGACAGAACAACGAAATGTATAAGGAATTATAGCAGTGATTTGCACCTTTGCACCAGATGTGATGTGATTGTTCAGTTGTGACAGCGTGCAGCTGTGACCTATGCTCGTACTGACATGGTAAACTGTGCTTTTCGTCGTGACAAATATAAATTGGCAGGAATTGGGGTCGCAACTTCCACGTTCAAGTGACAATTGTCACTTCAGCTGGTCCTCAATCATTTAATGTGCATAATTTCTAATTTATCGGTCGTCTGGATTTATTGCCTATTCTATTCTAATATAATAGGTTGGGGAAAAAGTTTCTTCGCATTTTTTAAGAAAATTCAAAACACTTTTTAATATAGTTTATTTACATTTAACTTAAGTATGTAGGTGCCATTTTGTTCGATTATTTTTTGCCATCTTGTAGGTAGGGACATGATCCCATTGCTATATGAATTTTGAGGTTTCTGATCAAAATACAGCGACAATTGGTTTTGGCAGTCCTCCGTGATGTTAACCTGACACTGCCTAAAGAATTCTAAAGAGACCGAAACAGGTGGAAAACTGAAGTTGCAAGGTCAGAACTATACGGCGGATGCATTAACACTTCCCAGCCAAACTCTCTTATTTTTTGCTGACTGGCTAAAGATGTGTGAGGACTAGCGTTATCATGATGAAAAACCACACCCTTTTTATTTTTATTTTTAACTTCTTGCTTTAATCTCATCAGTTATTCGCAGTAGAGTTCAGAATCGATGGTCCTGCCTGGTGGTAACAGCTCACAATGAATAATGCCCTTCCAATCCCACCACACACACAGCATCACCTTGTTGCGAGTTAACCCGGGTTTCGCCACAGTCTGTGAACATCGCAATTTTTTTTCGCGGCTTGCGTTGCATTCTTACCTTTTAAATGTATCGAATGTCTTCATTAGATTCACTCATCTTGACAGTAAGAAAAACAAATGAAAATCACACATTTTCCTAATTTGAATTTGGAATTATCTTCTTTCAAATTTAAACTTTTAATGATACCAAAGCCAGCCAGATACAAATAGTATAGCCAAAGAGATTTTATTACAAGTTCATACATACTATGTATATGCGAAAGACTTTTTCCCCAACCTAATATTATCTTACCCATTGTCGTTCCGACAAAGTTGCATTAGGCCCTTGTATTCGTCGATTTTCTGTCTCCTGACATACCGGAGCAGCACTGCCGCCCGTCGCATCTGCAGAGTTGCAGACACCCGCGCGCGAGGACGCTCGCAACAAAACATTAAAAATATTATTTTCTTGGGGAGAAGGTGTTTTTGAAAACCCAACCAACGTACAGAATAAAGAAGACTAAACTTGAAGCCCATATTTTCTTGTAAAAACTATACAAATCACACTTATAGTTTAGGAGCGCAAATTAAAGTTTTACAACTAGACATTTTTTCAAAAATTTTATTAGTTTAGAAATTTCTATTCTACGAAAATTTCAAACGTACGGAATGAAATGATGTATAAGTTTATTATACATTTTTTTCTGTTTTTTTTGCCCATGCCCAAGGAGTTGTATTTGACCGCGACGGATTTTATGATTTTGGCGTGAGTTGCGTTTGTCGTGACGTTCACACTGACAACTGATATCAGTTGTCAGTCCTGCGGACCCACCGAAAGTTTTGTATTTTATTCTGTGCCGAAATAGTAGTACACTATAATTTTAACTGGCCTGTTGGTGCAATAGCAGCGATCCTGCCTTTAGCACCGTGGGTCGAGGGTTCGATCCCCACCCATGACAAACATTCGTGTGACATATATTTCGGGCTTGGGAGGATTCACAGAACGCTCTCGGCGTCTTCTGTGATTTATCCAAAGCTTTTGATTGCGTTGATCACGTGACTCTTACACGTAAGCTTAGTTATTGTGGTGTGAAGGATACTGCGTTGGATCTTATTTTTTCATATGTGAGCTCTAGAACTCAAAAAGTAGATGTTAATGGTGTGTTATCTTCTGGATCACAAATTAAAATGGGGGTTCCACAGGGATCTATTCGGGGTCCGTTCCTATTTCTAGTTTATATTAATGATTTGCCTTTCTACGTGAAAGATATTTGTGATGTTGTTTTATTCGCAGATGATACGTCTTTAATTTTTAATATTGATAGAAATAAAAATCTTCTTGACGACGTAAATGACGCGCTCATAAGGGTACTACGATGGTTTACAGTCAATAATCTAAAGCTCAATGCAAAAAAGACTAAATGCATTAATTTTAAATTGCCTAATGTTAAAGATAACCAAATTGATTTGAGAATAGATAATAATGCTATGGAGTTAGTAGACTCCACTGTTTTTCTTGGAGTTACACTAGACTCGAAATTGCAATGGAACCCTCACATAAATGCCATTTCGGCCAAACTTAGTTCGGCAGCATTCGCTGTCAGTAAAATAAGGTTATTAACAGATGTTGATTACTGCTCGTTCTGTTTATTTCAGCTATTTCCACAGAGTCATGACTTACGGCATTGTCCTTCGGGGTAAGGCGGCGGATATACAATACATCTTTATCCTGCAAAAGCGAGCGATCAGATCTATCTATAAGCTTCGTGCACGGGCCTCACTCAAAAAGCTTTTTAAGGAAATTGGGATTCTTACAGTGGCTTCCCAATTTATTTACAACTGTATTGTTTTAGTGAAAAAGAATATCAGTCTTTTCACAAAACACTGCGATATACACGCCAAAAATACTAGGAGTAAGGATAAAATTGCGCTTCCATTGTTTAGATTAAAAAAAGTTTTGGGATCCTTTATGGGGCAAGGTGTACACTACTACAACAAAATTCCTCAGGCAATTTGTATGTTACCCCTGCACAGATTCAAAAACCACATAAAATCTGTTTTATTAAAAAAGAGGTATTATACTACCAATGATTACCTTTTAGATAAAAAAGCTTGGGATTAAAGCTCTCTGCTCGGTGCGGGATCAGTTCCCTCTTGTAATTAATTAAATACTGGACTTAAGTGTATTAATGACTAACAATGTTTTTTTTGGAATTGTATAAATGATTTGGTACAGCCTATTGTTTTATATTATGTAGCTTTGCTGTACTTGTTAGGTTGTTCTGTTTAAATGTTTTAATGTTAGAATTTAAGCTTTTTTTTATCAACAAACAAATTGTACTCTACTAACTCGCATTGTAAAACCACAACAAGTTTAAAAGAGAGACTACTGAGTTTCTGGCCGGGTCTTCTCAGTAAGAATCAACTTCTCCGACGCGGTGGTAGAGTCGCATTATGTTTGTATACTGTTTATTTATTCATATTATTACAGTATTTATGTCTATTATTAAGTATATTTTTTGAATTTTTAAAAGTACTGATTAAGTCTATTTAAATAAAGATATTTGAGTTTGTGACGAACATTATTGTGGTTGTTTTGGGTATGGGTTTTATTTTTTATTTAAATATGTATTGAGAAATATTTATGTATGTATAGCAGTTTCTGACACCCATAGCACAAGCTCTGCTTAGTTTAGGGGTCAGATGATCTTGGTGTAATTAGTCCCAGATATTTATTTATTTGAACGAGCCACCTTGTGCTCAGCGTGGTATATAATACCTACAGTTTAAAATGTCAAATCATGTTAATTTTTGGTGCTAATTTCTTCAGCGTTCTCCCTGACCAACGTAAAAGCGTGATTAATTCATTATCTTGGACTTGCAGTGAAAGAAAATCACTGTTATCTGACCGATCATCATTGACATTAATTACTGTATCGTCATTGACTGATTGGCTATTAAAGAATTAGGAGTGGCCCCTTTGGTCAACCGAAGTTAGATTTTAAATTTTAGAATTTTAGGATCAGGGCATGATGATTTTATAAAATGGCACGCAGCGATCTCAAAACATAACATAACTGAGTTAGTTATTTATTTTAACCACACACTCAACTTGTTTATATTTATGATCATAAACATTTAAACACGATGTTTTTCTTTCTTTTGGGAGAGTAAAACTTGAAACAACAGTGTATCTACATTTTCGTTCTTTTAGTTTACATTAAGTATACCTACTTATTTATATTATTTCTGGGTGGGCTGGCCTACAACATTTCCTTTTGTAGCCTTTTCTGACCATTCTGTATGTTCCTAAACTCAGTCCGGCTAGACTTAGGAATCAGGATAATGAACTTGAATAAAAAGCTTTCGACTAGGAAGTCTTCTTTGAGTCAAGAATGTGCAACTTTATTAGGGATGTCACAAGGCAACACTTTTCGTCATTGAATATTCAATAAAATGAGATGAGAAATGTATGTAGGTTAATTTCCTATGTGATATAGAAATAGAAAACATTTATTAAGTTTTTGGACATCGAGTTACATTTGAGGGAAAAAAACACGTAGGTGGTGGCATAAAACAACAGAACAAAACAAAAACAAGACAAAACAATACCATCAGACAGCGACGTTCTGATTCCCAAAAAATAAAAGGACCTCACTCAGAATTCAGCCTGGGCTTTGATGGCGGGCCCATGCGCTGATTTTCAGTGGGCCTGGGCCCTCAAAGGCAATATATTTAACTATATTCTTCTTTTGTTCGCTAACTAAAAATGACTGTGTTTGTGCACCAACACGAATTGCTCAAGCGGGGTGGTAAATATAACCCAAACTCCAGTCAGTTACATGCTGACTTACCTATACTTTTTTTATCTAATGTCTATGATTTAATTTTTCTCAGCCCTGGCTGTATAACGTTACGACAGCGTAATGTTTCGCAGTTAGCCATTGCATCTCGTAAACCACCCTCTGTCAAAGCGAATTTTATTTATATTTTGAAACTTGTTCCACCGCAATACGGACGAATGAATATTATATGCAAAAACGGAAATTTTCAAAGTCACGTCTTCGCTTTGCGATTCGTATTTTAGTACAGCATATTGCAGTTTTTATGATTGAGCGGATAGCAGTGCGTTTATACTGTACGGTATTACATTCGCAGGACTGCACAAGGGACGGTATTGTTCATGTTTTATATTCGTACAGTTGAATGCGAGTCGTTGTCTCACAACATCTTTTTCATTTATGTAATTAGAACCAGCTTTAAGTTCGAAAAAGGTAAGAATCTCTGCTTAGAGAATACACCTTTAAATAATAGAGAACACTTAATGAGCAGAGCATATGGGCCCATCCTGTCGCAATTTTCTGAATCGGTATATGTATTAATTCATTATTAGAATAAATTATATGTTAAAGTTTAAATTTCGGAGTTGTGGACCTGAAATCAGGAATTAGGAACTAGGCTCAAGAAAATAAATATTTTCCTCTCAAGAAATGGCCGTAATACCACGTCTGTTCGTGCCTAGAAACTTGTTTTGAAAGTACGTAGACTATCAACAAAAACAAAGACTCTTCAAATGATGAGAACCCAGCATTACTGGCTGGTTGGGTGGACAGGCAGTCGTTTGTGTGCGGGTTACGCGCGCGGCCGGGTGTGTAATCCCGGCTTTACACGCGCTGCTGCTCGCCCACAGACTATCGAAGCGATTGCAATCTCGTTTTTTAAATTAAATTAATGACACATGGCACTGGTCGCTTTTTACACGCTGAGACGCGACGGTTTAGCTCATGGGTGATGCGATTATTAGATGCAAATAGAGAAAACTATTCATCATAAATTGTAGGAGGGCTTGATCTCAATTATGGAAGTCTTTGCCCAGCAGTGGGACATTGTATAAGCTGCTACTATTTAAACATAAGACAACAGCTAGAACAATAGGTTTCGTTCATCACATTTGATACACCACAGTGCAGGTTCAAGAGGGAGGGTAGTAGATCTCATCCTTTCGCTACGATCACACATTATTTTTTTGAAAATACTTAGAGAAGTAGGTAGGTATACTTACTGTATTCGCAAAGTTATCCATAGCAACCAAGAAAATAACTGTTTTAAGCAAGAAACGTTTACGACTAACAATTAACCACTTTATTCACTAACGGTACTCACACGCAATCATTGAATATAGCCATGCTTTATCATCTTATCTTCGTGTGTGTACAAACAAACAGAGTAAAACATCTGCTTGCTAAATTATTTCAAACGAATCTTAATGTAAAATAAATAGGAATAAGAGCTAAAATCCTGTGTGTTAGCGAAGAAACCTAATACGCATGCGTATGGACGCAGACGAGACGATTGTCTAGACAGGGGTAGCCGCGTCGTATTTTCTGCACTTGACCAGTCTACGTAGATCCTTACGGAACGGTATCTGCAGTTCAACGATCAGAGAGAAAGTATATTTCATGGTTCGTGCCTGACTGGGCCGGGTTGCCCGAAAATGTGGGAAGTAAAGATTTTGCTAACCTTGGCGGAAGGCCAAGCTAATATATATTACCATTCGTGAATGGTTACAAGTTAGACAATACCTATTACGTGTAATAGGTATTGTCTAACTTGTGAGAAAATTAAATGTAAAGTTACTGAATCTAAGGCAGTGCTCATGAAACCCAGACATTGTTGTGAGGATAGCGTTTTCGTCCTTACCTAAATGTTTAGTTCTTGTTCAAAGCAGGTTGTTTTCGGTCATCGAAGACATGGTGTCTACCTAATTGTTTGGTAAGTATTTGCAGAGGAAAAATATTGGGTTTATGAAATTCAGAAACGAACTTCTGGTTTCTCTTTAGGGAAATAGAAAAGCAAATTACCCTCATAACGGCTGCCCCAGTTTCATTCATTTATATAACGTTAACTCTGACGTGTAAATAAATGAAAATGAAATAACATACGAAAAAGTTTTGTACATAACGGTGCAAGAGTTTAAACTACAACAATTACTTCAGAGAACAACAACAGATTCTGATCTATCAACTACTGCAAATGAAAAAATAATAAATGAAAATATATCTGGGACAAATTACCTTATGATCATCTGACAAATACTAATTTAGAAGTGTGCGACGATCTACTCGTACCTCAGCACCATTTGTTTTTATTGGGTTCGTATTTTTTAAAACACGGTTTCCCATTGTTTTTCAATTTTTATCACCATTTTATTGGTGCCTAACAGCTGAGTATGCGGGCAGCTGATAAGAAATTGACAAGCACGGCACAGAATACGACGGTATGAGGGTGTGTTTATTAGGGTGTGGATAGACGGAGTGCAGGGCTGTGCTAGCACTTAGCATCTTTGCGTTAAAAAAACAACAGGTCGGCTGTGTTTTGTCTAGTGGTGCGGTTAATAACTGTCAGCGTGTTGACAGTTATTAACCGCAAAAACAACTTTTTTTGCGATTCACGCTTAAAGGGCTAGAATGTAAAAATATTATCGTCGAGTTAACTTATTGTCCTTCATTAACATAGGGCCGGGCGATATGTTTCACAGTGTGAGCAATAACAAAGGCGTCTGTGCAATAAAAACGCAAATTATTCGTCTGGACGCATAATTCACATTTATTGGAGGCGGCATCGTAACAACCCAACAAAGAACGAAATGACAACCGTAAGGAATGAACGACAACTTTTTCGACGAATACTTGAGTGATTAAAAATCGCTTGCGTGCTCTTTAATATCTGCGGCATTATAAATTGTATCTCCTTTGCCATAAGAGCTTTATTTAAAAAAAATTAAGTATTATTGTTCTCAATTTTTGACAGATTGTGACTCACGCTGCATGCAATGCGGGAATTTTTCTTTGATTTGGATCCTGACATTTATGCCCTTGAGGAGAAATAAATCAGACCGTAAAGAGTTGATTCGGTCGAATGTGAATTAGTTTTATTACGGCCCCGTCGCGTACGTCTTTCGTCATTTTAATTTATCTCTGAATTATAAGTGGCGATTTCCACATTAATCACATGTCACATTTAAATCAATTTTAATGTTATGTAAAAAGAAGTCTAAGTATTAATTTTTTTATGAAAAAAATTGGTTTTAATAGCTTTATTATTTTACTCACACTATTTTCTTTGTAGTTCCCCAAGGAGACCATGCTGCCTAGCCTAATGGCTAGATCTGGTGCTTGTAGCTCAATTTACCATTCTTCCAGCCCGTTCAAATCGATGCGTCAACCCTACAGGTCTATTGTCTACGCTTTGGGATAGGTCGGGTCGATAGCGGCACCCTCGCTACAGAACTCACGCGGGACTTTCGTGCGCCCAATAATGTTGGGTTGCGATTTCGTGTACGTCTTTCTGAAGACTCTCTAGTTACGAAGTTTGGGATTTTAAATTGTTTTTATTTTATTATTTTGATGGTCAGAACAACTTAGGTCAATACTCATACTCAAAAGTTAAACTAAAGTAATTCCTTAGAATAACGTATAGAAGGATAGTCTTCATACAACCGCCTCGTCAGAAACGAAGCACTAATCCGATCCACACTTGCGTGACTATTACTTGCTTACGTGCGGCGCGCTTTGACATTGAACATTGCGGAGCTGTAATGAACACTGCAAAGCGGTCCGTTTAAAGCCATTTATGGCTCCAATTAAGATGCTTCAAAATGGGCGCGCGGACTTGCCTTCTATAAGTAATTATTCTAAGAGTAATTCTTAAACTGCCACAAACACGAGACAGATAATGTTCTCTATGACGCGACAAACTGATATTTATACTTCGTAAGATATTCTACAATGACACGACTCTGTTAGTTAAGTTTGGTCTTAATGTTCGAATTGGGCAATTTGAGCAATAATTGTCGCCAAAATCGCAATTTGAATAAAACCACGCTGGATCCGATTTTAACTCTAATCTCGTCTTTAGTCGCCAGATCATTAAATTACGTACGATTAGTCAAACAAACGTCAAGCTTAACACCTTGTAGTAGAACGTATGTTTGTAATGTAAGCTCGGCGTACGAGTATGTCGGCACTGTTACGTTTAAAATCTGTTACAGAATCATGAACTAGAATTTCTTAATTATCTCACTAGCCGTCATGACATCTTACTATCCAAACGTACAGATTGTCTGTTACCACCCTTTATTAAATAGCTTGTTTCTCGGCAACAAAACGCACCCTCAAAGGTTAATGGCACTCCCGCAAATAAAATGAGCTCGAAACGTATTAGTTTGACGCCACGCAATTGATTTATTACCAGCCTCCCCTAGTTACCGCATACTCTATTACTCCAGGGAAAGCCGTCACGCTGTTACTAGCTACGGCTGGCAGTTTAGTCTACAGAACAAGGAATAAAAAACCTTTTTTGAGAGTCAGCGTTTAATTTTCGCTTTCAAAATACGACATGATGCGAATATGTGGAAACGACATCAGGACTCTCAAGAATAAAGCGTTTTCTTCCTAAAAGGCAAGCACCGTGTCTATCTGTGAAATGAAAAAAGTTTATTTGGTACGTACACATAAAATAAATTAATCTAAGCCTAAATCTAACAAAGTAGTACAAAATAGAAAAGCAGTAAAAATAGATATACATTGAAACAAACATGATAATATAAAAATTCAGAAAACAGCAGATCAAAAATCAAAATACATATATTATATCTAAACATAACATTACGCTAAAAACGTTTTTCTTTCTCAAAATAGTTGAAATATAAAGATAGATCAATAAAAAATTCGAAAATGCATTTTGTGTTTTAAAATTAAGGATAAAATATGGGATGCCAATTTGGCATGTTTCTCATGAGTACATGCGATTACTTTAAAACCAGTGATCCTCAAGTGCTTTCTCCTTTAGAAAAAAAAAAAATCTAAACTGTAGTCATTTTATACACAGTCACCGGTAAAATTTATCTTAACATTGTGGTAGAGCTGTTCCTCACTTTGTCCTCGTGGATTATGCTCGATTTTAAATATTTATATCGAGATTTAATAGTCACTGGTCCTCTTTGCCTGAATAAAATGTACACCCTGAAGCTATATAAATCGTCATAAGTAACTACTCATGGCAGTTATTAGCTCAATAAATAGTCTATCTATTACAATACATAATTAAAAAACAGTATAAGCGTACATTTCATAGTCAAAACAAAATCGATTGCGATTTTTTGTGTATATCAACGACTCTAAATTCGAATAAAAAATTTCTGAGTTTGTAGATATCTCTTCTTATTCTTCTTGCAGTGCCTCTCCACTACTGGAGGTTGGCCTTCAGCTCCGCGAATTTCTTCTTATCTCTCGCTAGCCGAAACAGTTTTTCCACGCTGGCAATTCCAGTCCACTCTCTGATATTTCTCAGCCACGACTTTTTTCTTCTTCCAACTCGTCTTTTCCCCTCAATCTTTCCCATCATTATTGTTTGAAGAAGATGATAGCGCTCATGTCTTCACACATGCCCGAGATATACTACCATTCTTCTTTTGATGTTCTTCATGAGTTCTCGGGATTTCTTGACGCGTCGGAGTACCTCGTTCTTCGTGACTTCTTGGATCCAGCTTATTCGGAGCATACGACGGTAAAACCACATTTCAAGGGCCTCCAGTTTTTGGAGTATGTGTTAGAAAACTATAGGCCAGATATAGCACTGCAGCATTCGCACCCTGAGACTTACGTCGAGTTGTAGATATCTATCTGTTCGTATATTATGCATCACATGAAAACTACTGAATGGATTTCATGAAACGTTGAGAACTTACACTGTAAACGATGGAATTAAAAGTAAGTATGTAAATAATCAGGTTTCGAAGTCGCTGGGAACAGCTAGGTTTTCTAAGCTTAATAAAACTGCTCTTCTTTAAAGTAATGTGAAAAATATCTTCTCGAATTCATCGTTTAGGTACAAGACAAAAAGACACTAAATAAAAATAATCATAAATAGAATAATACTACGATATAAAGAATAATTACTAAACAAAATAAAACTAACACTACCACCGTCTAAGAGATGACTTGAATCGAGGATAGTCCGGCAAGGAAACCGATAGTTAATCTTTTCAATCTGGTTTATACAAAAAAATAATTAACAGCATGGTCAAGACAAATTCTCGTGATTTAGGAAAACCTTCTACATTGTAATAGCCGCGCTTCATCAATTTTACTTCGCTGCGAGAAGTCCCTTTAAGATAATAATACTTAGCACATACATTGATTGTTAAAACGACATATTGTATCATCTACACTGTGTTAACTTAAGTAAAATAATAAAGTAAAGCTGAAAGTGATTCGGTTTTAAGTAATCATTAAACTATCGAAAGCAATTTGGTAACACGTGGTTTATAATTGAAACTTGTAAAAAACATTTTCTTCATACACAGGACTCATTATTATAAATTTCTTTAAGTTTTAATAACCTTGTTGCCGTGAAAATAGGAGTTATTTTAAAACTGCCGTGATTGCTGCTTTGGCACCGTGGGAAAGTAAAAACTAAGGGGTTGTTATAATGTGGCGGTGTTTGCCGAAATATAATTTATATTTATTGCTGCTGTTAAAAACTATGGGTGAAGGGTACTTTAATTATTATCAGTTATTTACAAAATATATTTATGAATTCGAAAAAGCTTTTAGAGTTTTTATGAATAAATTAAAATTGAAATTGCGTGCATTTTCTTAATTTTCTTATACATATTTATAAATACGATCTTTTAGTAGAAATGCACATATTTAACACCATTATTATAAATAAGAAAACAATTAGAAAAAAAAACAATCACTAGTCGAAAATTGTATCTACGAGTACATGTGGGATGTGGGACAGTATACAATTTTCAACCAGCCGATCGAATTGTTCAAAAAAGTCGATTGATGCCAAGTGATTCTGTGTAAAACACAAGCACTAGAAAATTCATTTTTCCTAGTTTTCATATTTAAAAAAAATATATCGGCTCTTACAATCAAAAGAAGGGCTCCATGATGAAAAAAAGCATTCCTGTAAGATAGATAGGTAAGGTAATAAGTAGTTGTTGGTCAATACCAATTATTGCATTTTAAATTTCCGTTTGCGGGTTCCAACATCATCTCGGGGTAAGTTCCGAAAAAAAAAACTATTCGTCTGCATTTTGCACTGAGCATAAACAGGAAACAAATTTCCTCAACTTCCCAATCATCCAGGTAAGTGTTAGTGATCAGATGCGTGTACGCATAGTGTTTGGGCAACAGAAATAGCTGGGCAGGTCGACGAACTGGCGAATAAATAGATCGAGTGAACCAAGTATGGGATGTGACTGATCAAGTGTGAAACAACGATGTTTGTGAGAAAATCTGAGCTAAAATTCAGCCAACGCGCAACTGAGAGAATGATTGAAAGCAAATCGTAAGCAGGTAAATGAAATAACATACACGTCATTTACAAATGAACTTATGTTCAGAATGAATTTTAGATGAAGAGAAATTTTGGTCTTGCAGGGTCAGGACCAAAATTTCTCTTACCTAAAGGTAACTTTTGGGTTGATGGTGACAATGCAAAACGACGAAAAACAAAGGCCTTCAGCTGACCACAGAAGCCTGATGAATTTTGGCCTACCTTACTCACTAGCAGGATTACCACTTGACCCAAGAAGAACACACCTAGCATCAGAGTTGCTTCAAACCACGAATAATTGTTAGTCAGTGTGGTGTTTCAAGACGGTATGTGCACTCAGACAGGCAGAACAAACGTTACGACGTCGTTTATAAACTTTTGATTTTTTTCTTCATGTTCAAAAACACACATGCATTTCAGCATGACGTGTTTTTCGTTTTTAGTGTCTACTTCAACCACACGACTTTCGGCAACAGCAACTACGAGCTAGTTTGGGTTAAACCTTGATATAGCAAATGTCTATAATCGGTGTTTTAGAAGAACTCATTTACCTATAATCTCCGACGGCAGTATTGACCTTTGCCCAAGGTCACTACTACGGCTGAAAGGTCAGGCGAGCGGTCGCGCCCTGAAACGGCATCGATGTGTCGCTGAACTTGAATCCATCCGTGAAATTGGGGCGCCATCCATCCAGCGCCACTCCCACTCTCAACAGGGCGCTGTGTTTGTCAGGCAATATTTTTTTCTGTATTCAAATAATGCTCCTCGCCGTCGCTTGCCCTTGATCAGGGTAGAGATTGGATTTCACTGGTGTGATTTTTAACGCCATTAAACTCCCCAAATTTGCTACCTGGCGCCTAATCGGGAGGAGTGGCCTCAGGGCCACAGAGCTATCGAATATAAAAAATGAGAATGGTCAGCCATTCTCATTTTTTATATTCCATAGCTCTCACAGCTAAAGCAAGTTGGTCTTCTTCTTCAACATAGTGAGTGACTATTCGTGACCAAATCATTTTGCTTATTTAACTAACTGCAGTGACATCGATTATGCTATACGCCATTCATTCATTCTAACATTAGACAGAAGTTAAAAAGACTCTTTTTAGGGTACACTGTGTGGTAAAAGTACAATAAACATTATTACTTTTATGATTTATGCCGAATTTATTAAAATCTACTTATATAGCAGCTGTCACACTTAATTGTTCTCATTTAAAGTAAAGTAACTTCAGATTATAAGAGGCTTTTGCTTAAATAAATTATTTTGTCTTGCATCAAACTGTGTTGTCAATGTAAAAACATGAATGAAGCAGGGGTTTTTATCCGAACACATTTTTTACTGTCACTATAACTCTCCAAATCTAAAATGTTAGATAATCCCTTCAATTTTGCCAGGTTATACTCAGGTATGTCATCGTCATGGCAACGTCAAATGCAAACTGTCATTTCTTTTAGCATCCCTGCTTCTTATTTTCTAATGTTAATGAATGAAGTATGATTGTTTTTAAGTTATGCATCATGATTGGCTGAAAAGGCTTGTCAAATAAACTCTTAGTTGAATTAGTTGAGGAACAACCCTCGACCTGAACTCCGTTTTTTTTACTTATTTGGCAAACTAAAATCCAGTCCTATTATTTTATATTTCTCTATTTATCATATTCTAGATAATGTTTGTTTACACAAGGATAAAGTAGATCTCTTTGAAATTCATATCTCGTCCTCATTATGCCATCGTGACAAGCCGGGTGATGCATGGATGTACGAGTATCAGGCTAATGCAAGCCTTAGAAACCTCCGCTTCCGTGGGAAGCTATGCTAAGCCAAACTTTTATTAGGTAAGGACCTAATTTCACTATTTTGTTCCACGGTAAGGGTTTAATGTCTGTTTTATACAAAGTTAGTTCTCAATTTTTCAGAACATAGCAGTTCCTCGGGTTTACGATTAACAATCCTTATTTGGCGCTTTCAGCCAACAATTTCTGTTTGACTAACCTGCGTGCTAAAGCATGTTATGTCGTTGGTTGAAGTTGGTTTAATAAGAACTCTGTTACGAGCCCTAAATAGTCTTATATGTGCTTTCACGGATATGGACAAATCTGAGGGGAGTTTTTTCTCCATTTCTTCTCTACATCCGAAATTCCCGGGAACTGGAATAGATAGATACCTTTAAGAATTAATGATAAAGAATGCAAGTTCACTTCAGTGAGTGTGAATATTGAAATAATTATGAATTGCTATTCTATTATTTAATTTGTTTTAAACCGTTGAAGTCGGAAAAGGAGGAGTTTCTCAATTCGACTGTATGTTTTTTTTTCTATCATCGCTTGCGCTAATTATCAGAACTTTATTTTACGTTAGTGGAGACGTTGCTTAGCAAAGCCATGCATGCTTACATAATGTTTGCTATTCCACGATTCCACCTTTTCCCGGTACGGGCATGCTTAGTCGATGTCTACTTCGGAAATTGCATTAAATGTTATTATGATAGACCTATGCTATCCTCGTACGCTGTTACAAGCACAACTCGAATGATCCTTGGGAACAAGAACACGGATTGACCTTGTAAGGAAATAGTCCATAAGAAATAATGGTTTTAGGTAAGCATACAATGTCGGCTACTACAGGCATTTACGTGTTACGTTTGCCTAGATTTATTTTTGCTTGGGATGTACTATATTTTCGTACAAGGTTTTCATTTTCATAATCGATGTGGTGACAAAACTTACCAAAACGCGAAAATTGGTTCAGAATTTCCAAATCTTCGCTGATATCAATAAAATAATTTTCTGGGTAAGTGTGTACCACCATCTGCCTCGTCATTCCTCACCACTGCGAGACTAAGGCCAAACGCAAACCCATTTTAAATAAAAAAAATGATATAAGTTAACTGCAAGTGTCTTGAAGCTTGTTTAAAAATCATGCAAGTAAATGTACAAGCGATTCCATTCACGCGTTGAAGGATTGCATATTTAGCCACCTCCTTAGTCATTATTTAAGCCCATAAATATACCGAATGCCATCGACATGGATGCGCCGGCGTCGATCCTAATGATTATTTCATTCGCGATCGTGTTGTGAATGGAAATGCCACAGTGCGAACCCACCAGTGGTGTGACCTTCTTGATTCTAATTGAATATTGCATGGACTAACGGAGGCGGTGAAGTAGCTGGTCTGGAGATACCTTCGGCCCACGACAGCGTACGTGAGGAATTAGGATTACCTGGTTTTAGAAAGTTTCCTATTGATTAAGCCCACACAAGAGGATGAAACAATCACAATGGGTCAGTAAGAAGTCTTTTTAGTGCTTTTGCGTTTGACTTAAGTGTTAGTTTAACCATGCATGTTAAATTCAAGTCTACCGTTAACGTCATTGTTCTTGGTCAGTTATATGGTACTATGAAACATTAGTGCTGATTACTGAATACAGATTCTAACTGGAAGAATCATCACCAGAAGATCTTTTGCTATATAGGTCTTCCTCATTGATTTTTAGACTGTATTTTACTTATATTATTGCAGGGAAACACTTCACACTGATTTAGGAAAATGATTTCAAACTTTTCTGCCCAAACAGCGGCAATCAATCTTACCTACATAATATTAACTATCTCATGTTAAGTTGGAGTCTAGCAGTCATTTGTTCTCCGAAAAACAAAGCTTAGCTTGTGTTTGATGTTGTTACAAGTTTCTAGTATGAATAATATTATAGTTATCGAGCACACGTGCGCACGAGATCGCTGGGCAGGCACGAAGCATCTACAACTATAGACGTGATCAATTGCCTTGCCTAAACTATTATTGGTCATCAAAACATTTCATACTTATACGAGAATATATCTCGGGAGGTAACATTTACATATTATGATGATAATAAGTAAAGAAACATACCTAAGATTGCCATACCTGAACTCTCCTTGGCCTCCTATTACCTTAAAAAATCGAGTTATATTATGTTATCGAGTTGAATTTCACACAGGTTTATGCTGAACATAGCCTGGAAAGTATGTAAAAAAACCAGCAAGATTCTACAAACTTCACCAACAAAACAAGACTGATTAAATAACTAGACAGCTATTTGTAGCTAGTTGCTAAACGAGAAGTTATAGACCTAATCTTCTGAGCTAAATTACATCTTGGTTCTTACCAGACGAGCTGAGAACACTGCCTTGAGCGAACCGACTCTAGTCATTATCATAATACAAGATAAAAACAATTGAACACGCACAAATATTGTATGTTGTCTAATTCATCACGCGAATATTTTTAGCGATCGGGAATTGCATGGTTATCAATAAGTTTTTATATCAATACGCAGTCTGCAATTTGTCGAGTTAAATAATCGTTGCATGGTTGATTACAACTTCCGAATCAAAAGGTATAATTGGATTCGTATTCTGTTTCACCCTACGCCATCTATAATACGGTAATAGCTTTTTGTTCAGGCTTAAATTTCTAGGCGTGGCATAAACCATTTGCCCTTCTATCTATAAATGATTAATCAATAGACGTTCATTATATGGTAACGAGGTTTCTACTATTCAGAAGAACGAGACGTACTTATAGTTACATCCGTAGACGAAATAACGAAGTCCCAAATTAGTACATCGACAAATCTCAATTTAAGGTTGCACTAATACTGGGCAGAGCGGTAGAATTCCTGTCGCAGGCGGAATATTATGACACGGCTTCAGGATCAACTCCTTCGGAATGTCTCTCCATGGCTGGCTGACATTATGGAGAGGAAGTAGAAATTTTGACTTACCTGACCTGTTCTGGTCCAAAAGGACATAGCACATCTTGCAGAACGCTGTGTATAACTGGTCAGCTTTGCGAAGCTCCAAGAAACCTCGACGCTGCACAGTGCTGTGACTGTGCTTCCCATTTTGACAGTCCATCTCAATAAGCCTGACTATGGTACATGTCTCACAGGATCAAAAGACATTGCATAGTGGTGCATTTCAGCAATGAAATACATTTTTGAACCAGGTGGATTAACATTAAGATGTTAATCATCACAAATCAAAATGATTAGTGAAAATGCGATGACGAAGAAGACGAACATTCTAAGCCTTGTACACGAAAGAGATTATTTCAACTACACAAATTTAGAAGTACCTGGTAGGAAAGCACACTCCCTCCTATAAAGTCGGTCAAAAATGGTAATCGCTTTCTGCGTAGGAGTCGAGTAGACCGGTCCGCCCACCGCCACCGTCTTCGGTGTACACTGAGTTATCTTCTAGTGATTAACATAATTATTCTTAATTAGGTAGTACGTTATATTTTTGTTGCATTTTAATTGTCTCGCAGTGGATGATGGAGAAAATATTTCGAAGCATGTCACGACGCGACGGTGAAAAGGATAAGGCAATGATTTCATTTTTAAAAAGAACTTGCAAAGGACATCGCTCGTTACCCATACATTGAATGCCCAGGAACACACAGCAATGAGAAAATACTAGTTGTGTTCGTAATCATTCGCAAATTCTCATCAGGCATTTGCTGAAACACGGACAACTTGAGGAACCTACTACAGAATGTATTCGATTTTGAGTTTATACTTAATCGTAAACGATGTACAGTTTTTATTATGTTCTGATAAATATATATTATTTACCTCTATGTCAGAACGTTCTTAATACAGATTAGGTTCTTATATGATTGAGACGAAACATAATTATAGCGCGATCTAAAGGAGTATAACTCCATCTGTTGATATTACTTGAAAGTAATTTGTCATCAACATTGGTTTTGACACACCGTCCACCAATCGTAGATATAATCCATCGCCATAGATAAAATAAATACTCTTTGCCATCACCAACTATATCTAATTATGTAGTAGTCACAGAACTTTTTATTTTTCGTTTCTAGCCACAGAATGTCCGTTTACTAGAAATAATTACTAATAAAATAATAAAAAGATAAGAATTATAATGAAGGACATTCGTTTGTGCATGCTAGGGCCGATTACGAAGGTGTCCTTTATTCATTTATTTATTTATTTAAGGTACCTACACCAACAGCGAAACATACACTACATTTTAACAAAAAAAAATACTGGCGAGTTTATTCGCAGCGCTGTCAGAATTTACTTTTGCAACTTAGAGACACTGGTTAATAGATTTAGCGTCATTCAAATAAAATTTACTATATTACGGGAATTCTTTTTCTTTGTTACAATCAGTCAAAAAACCCAAAAGGCACGCAAAATTACTAATTTTAACTTTATTTTTAATTTGGCATGCAATGCACGAGACAATATCCACCGAGAATATCCGGTGTTTACAATCCCCGAGGCTATAGTTCTGATCAATGAATTGCATCTTGAAAGTAGTTCAGTCCCTGCTCGAAATTTTGGAGTAATGACAGCAACAAGCGGTAACGCCACGGATCTATCATCGTAGGCGCGTGGTCGGCATCATTAGCGGCCATAGGAACACCAACATTACATCTGTCAACCGCTACAAGATCTAATTTTGAAACAATCTCGTGGAAAAATTATTAAGGAAGATGAATACAAATGTTTGAGAAGTTTCTTTTTTTTAGGTTACCTAAGTAGGTACTTCTTGTGGGTTATCTTTTGTTGTCTTCCGAAGATATAACGTGGAATAAAAGTATCTGTGGCGGTTAACAGGGCATTTAACTCTAGCCTTTTCAAATTATTCTGGTTCAAAAAACGCGCCTCGAGGTGTAGCCATTGACTATTGCTTGCCGCGAGCTTCTTATACCAATCGATATTACCTATCCGCGAGATAGGTTATGTATTTTTTCCAACCCCTGACTGATGGTTCCATTTTCGCGACAAAAGTCAGCATTTTCCTTCTCTAAATCAGAATTATCTGTTAAATATAAATACAGACAGACAGAGACCTATTATGACACAAAATGTCGATTGGGATTGTGAGGGGTTCAGTTTGCTGATCTTTCAATTTCACATCATCATCTGTGACATCCCTTATTCTTCAATGCACTGTGCACTGTGCAATGTACACCTATTAGATTAAATTTGGTAAGTTTTGTGTAAATTCAAATGACTGAATCATCTGAAATCTCTCTATGAACAAGTGAGTGAATGCAGACCGTAGTTAACAATATAATAACCTGTAAAGTGTACAAAGTAATTTTACATATTTCCAATAAAATAATTTCGTAAAGCTATTTGTAGACGAAAGCAACCTTGAATCCTCCACTCAGGAGTATTGATTTGTGTTTTAATTTGCCGGCTACTCCTTCTGTTTTGTATTCTAGTTTTATTTCGAGTGAAAGGGACAGAAGAGTTCACAGCTAAGGGTGAGCAAGACAGCTGCAAGTTTCGATTTGCTGATTTCTTTGTGAATACAATATTAATTTACTTGTCTCCGGTTCGTGTGTTGAAATATCTTGTTGGACAAGCCTGTCTTCGCGTTAAACCTATTATGCAAACTTGAATTCTTAATACTTACGTGTAAAGTTCATTTTTGAATACGAATTAATTTCTAGAGAAAATATTCTTACTAAAATTACGGAGAAAATTACCATGTACGTGCAAAAAATCATTCATTGCGAAAACTGGCACGTTATTTTATTCTTTGTGGTATTTAATATAAAGTTCAGTTTTTTGGAGTTATCAAAATGAATAACGCTACAATACATGTTGTTCAATTAGTCTGTCCAAAATAGTAAAAGGTGCAAAAGTAGGAATGCTGTAATGATATCAGCAATTACGAAGTATGTGGATACCACATGTTTTAACTAACTACTACTTGCTTCACTTGAATACTTTTTGAGTTTCGTACTAAATTATGCTAGACTGTATGTCTCTTTAGCATCCCCTAAAGCTGGTATCTAAAACTGTTTGAAAGGTAAATATCGCTCACTTAGTTCAACTTTATTGCAAATTTGAATTTAGTAGGTAGTACCACGCTCAGACTTCACGCTGGCGATTGCTATCAAAAAGGCTCTATCCCTGAACCTTTCTGCCCTACCAACCATCAGAAGGGTTTTTCTGATTAAACTCCGTTCGCCTCCGAAGTTTATAAAAATTGCGTTGTACATGTAGTTAAAAGTTTGTTCGGTCATCTGAGTGATTTCGGGTTCGAATTTTACAGAATCTGTCCCTACCCTTACAGATTAGTAGAAATAAAACCTGCAATGTTTCGGCCTTATTGTACTTAGTTCTGTCTGCACTTGGCCACCACAACAAAAAATACTTATGAAATGCTAGGTTAATAGGTACCTAGTATGTATGTACTGACTAACAATTTTTGTTTTTGAATTGTTTAAATGAATTCTTATTATATTCATTTATGGTTGGTTTTTTCTCTTTGTTTTATATTCTTTTAGGTTTATTTGTATCAAAATGACACACTGCTTGTACTTTACTAACGCCTGTTGTAAACCCAAAACAAGTTTAAAAGAGTAACTGCTGAGTTTCTCGCCGGGTTTTCTCAGTAAGAAACAACTCCGACGCGGTGGTAGAGTCGCATTATGTCTGTATACTGTTTATTTACATATCCATATTATTATGGTATTTATGTCTATTATTTAGTATATTTTGCTGTAAATTTGACGATTTGAAAGTACTGATACAGTCTATTTGAATAAAGTTATTTGAGTTTGAGTTTGAGTTTGAGCTATCTTGTTTATTTTTACCAATGCAATAGTTTCATAATCCGTAATGCAACATGGAGAGCCTATTGATAGAACGATACCGCTATCACTGGCTCACGCCTGTAGCCGACGACAAAGGCCTAATCGCTTCATAATATGTCTCTGATAGGGACGGCTTTTGTCGAAACCGACCGAGAACATGTTATCGATAGCGAAGTCAGTTTAAAAATCGATAAACTGCAGCAAATGTTCCGTTTCTTTTTTAGTTAATACTGAGCATCAGGTCATCCGTATGATAGCTATAGCTCACAAATGCTGTAAAGGTGTTTTTTTTTTTTCGTTTACCTAAAGTCATGATTCCCTTTTCGTAAATCACTAGTAGGTATTTTACTAGCAAACGCATAATTACACAAGCCAGCAAAAACAATACATTTTTGATTTTATTCTTTTGACTCATTCAAATGATATATAAACTAAACTTTGTGTGAAAACGTTTAGTCAATGTGAAAAAAAAGATTTAGTGGCAAACGCGATTGCACAGTTCTTGATTAGGTTACAACACCATCATACTTTTATTTATTGTTACAAATATCCAACTTATCGTAGGTTGATCGATGTGTATTAAATATCGATATTTCTTTACCACCCATAACATCACTAAATACGCTTTTAGACGAGTCAATTCAGCTTAATTTTATTGTTAAGAGCTCTTCTCACTTTCGCGTTGTCATGATGTAATGTAGAGACGATTCCATATTTGAAAATTGGAACTTTCGTTTCATCATGCGCGTGCTTCGATTAAAAATGTGCACTGTGACGTTTCCAGTGATGTAATGTAAACTTCGTAATCTGCATTTAAAAAAAATCGTATCACAGGGTTACAGGGCGTATTCGTTGTAACGAACGCTCCTCCAGCGCATGTGTTTCCTTCGTCTATATTCCCGGTGTATTGAAGCAGGGCGTGAAAAGACATCTTCAAGGTGAGGTTGACCAGCCCAGTGATTGCTTTTCGTTACTGCGCCTGGCAGTCTTTTATCTGGACCTCACGGCCGCTTTCCATCAGGGTGGAGTGAAATCAGCATTTGGACGGGCAATATAAGAAACTGAAAGTCAAAATAATAACTCAACATTGTGGACATCTGATACAAGATGAATATGTAAATGTATACAGTCAGTATTTCAAACAGTGCTATTTAGAAATGATCGCGGAATCAATTTATGTAACGAACTTTTGTGTTTAGTTCATGTCTGGGTGTTATTAGCTAATAAGTTAGAGTTGGTAATATTTTTATTATTTAAGCAGCTTATAATAAATCTTCGGCAGCTCACGCCATGGTCATCTGAACCCAAACAAAACAGAGTATGTCCTTACAAACTCTGTTTAGTTTCTCACACGCAAATTAAAACCAAAAAGTTGATTTTTATTAATCTTTGTTTTGCCAAAAACATATGCCGATTGTCGAGTTTTTGCGTGTTCAAAACCGATAAGTCTTGAAAACCCAAAACTGAGAGAATCGATCTCAGTTTTTAAACTGCTTAGCTTAAGGTTTTACCATAATAACCCTCGACAGCACTCAAACACTTTCACCCTCTTAATAGGTATTGATTGAGTAATAATAATATTTAAAAAAGGTACCTCTAGCGAGCACAATGATTATGGAACGTCATTTCCTATGCAGACCATAACAAGAGAATCGCTTGAAGCCTTCAACCCGTTAAGGGGTCCGAATCCATCTTCGTCGCACTTTCGGTGTCAAACAAGACTTCGAGACACTTTCTCCGAGTTCAATGACAAAGTTTTTTTATGTAATGACATACACGGGTGTCCATTGGCCAGTTACAAAGTAAAGAAAAACAATTATGTGTGTCTGACGGTGGTGAGTGTTCGTGTGGTTGACCGCTAGCCTAATGATGCGTCATCGATGCAACTAAAGCTTTAATTATATAGCTCTTTTTGATTCAGATGTCATTTTAGTATGTAAATATGCGCCAGACAACACACCTCTTGTCATGGTCTCGAAGTAGGGATAAATATCCCTGAGTTACGAGGTACCAGACAAGGGATTGAGCCAGGGGCGTCTCCTGGCTCACCCAGACCCAGGCCAATTTAGAAAAGATTATTTCCTGAATTGACCTGTCGTGTCGTCAAATATCTTAGTATCGCAGTAACTTTGAAATAAAGTTTAGGAACGCAATATTAGGTATGATTCAATATTACGAAACATGCTAATATTTAGTTAGTCGCTCGATCAAAGCTCTACTTCAATATTATCATTTGATCATTTTGTACCTACACTTACACATTATGAACCGAGTGCCTGAAAAATAGTATAACGCGACTGGTCTGTGTTGGTGCATAGCAGTGTTCCTGCCTTTAGCACCGGAGGTCGTGTGGGTTCGATCCCCACCCATGACGAACATTTATGTGACGAACATTTGTGTTTGTTGTGTGTCTGGGTGTTATTATTTATTTAAGTATGTATTTAGAAATATTTGAGTATGTTTATCAGTCTCTGACACCCATAGTACAAGCTCTGCTTAGTTTGGGGTCAGATGATCGTTGTGTAAATTGTACCAGATATTTATTTATTTATAAATTTGGCAAAAGTAAATGTGGTCTATTACGCTTTATGTATTTTTACTAACACGTTACTTTCTAAAAATATAGGTAATCCAACCTTCATGTAGAATCCCTCATACGTTGCCAGTATAATTGCATTATTACTCTCGTATTTTTATCTCCTTGGTGTTCGCAGATCACAAACGAATAGCAACGCGGTTCACTAATGGCGTGTAATTGAATGTCACTACCACTAGGGTCACCATGCGGTAGAGCTGTTGCGAGATATTAAAGACGTTCTGAACTGTATAGAATAAACCGTTGTTGAATGTATTTACAGTAAATAAAATAACTAAACAAAAAAGATGTACCTATACGCTGCCGCGGCTATTTACACCAGGCATTTTGACAAGATGTCAAGTCCACAGAATTAGAAGAAGAAGTTTCCATGAAAGGCGGCTGACTAAGGAGTTTTTATACTTAGCAAGAGCACGCATGAACACTTGTTTAACTTCGCCGTAGTCGAGTAAAAACCACTTACCTTAGACTCTTAGAGGATGCTCCAACCACGATTCCCTGTAAAGAACACCAAGTTACAAATAAATTATTTGATAACTTTTAATCAAACGTTCACTTTCCAAACGCCACATAGCATTTTCAATATGGCATTTACTGGATGGGTATAGATTCCACTGAATTGTGTTTTAATTTTGACAATCATTAATAAAACTTAGTTTGTGATATAGTTTTCTCACCCTTCTTATCCTAGGTGATGACATACGGAGCCGAGACGTGGAACCTGACAGTGAAACTAGCCCACCGATTACACGTCACTCAGAGAGCTATGGAAAGGTACATGCTAGGAATCTCGTAAATGGACAAGGTCCGTCCAAATTATCAGTATTAAAAAAAAATACAAACAAACTAGGTCATACATTAATTTATAAATACATTTTCTTTGACGTTATGATATTTTTTTATTATAACTTCTTAGAATTAATGTTGTACAATTTCTTTTAGATGTACAGTTTTAGTACTTAGCAAAATATTTTAATTTAGATTTTCTGAAGCAGGAAAGTATTTCATAAGATTTTTCATATTAATGAAATTAATAGGCTACCTCCTGGAAACATTATGTAGTTTAAAGCTTCCAATTTGGTCAAAACATTTAAGCAAATATTTTGGTCACCCTAAAAGTACTCTTTCCTTTCGAGTTAAGGGGCAGACTAAAATGGTGATTAGTTTACGAGACGCCTGCCTCTGACAGGTGAGGACTTGGAAGGGGGAAAAGCGCTTGTCACCGAAGTTCTGTGGCAGAAGCACTTTGATTTGAATAATTGCACGCTATAAAGAAAATCTATTAAAATTCACGTTTAAACTGCTTTTAGAATTCAATTTGGGAATGGACCAGAAGTTCCTAAAGCTGAGCATACACATTAGGTAGGTACATAACGTTCACATGATCCATTACAATACCTTTGCAAAATGGGTCTTATGTCAGCAGCTTAAGGTAGCATAGCATAGCTTGACGTAAACGTGTGTGTACAGTAAGCTTACAGCATAAATGCTGAAGAGGAGCACAACGACTACAATGACAATGATAATAACAAAAACTAGCTTTCCGCTCGTGGCTTCGCCTGCGTGGACTAATTTTTCTCACACGTTGGGTTAAATTTCAAAGTTTTCATACGGCTCCATAAAGTTTTTGAAAAATGTACTTATATGCCTATAGCAATCAGGGAACGTTTACATTATTTAAACGAGAAAAAAACATAAACTATATTATGCTGTATTAAAAACACATCAACTTCCCCTTAATATTAGTAGGATTAAACAAGTTATGTCACTCAAAGGCCAACTGCCATCAAAATGTGGCGTTCAGGCTTGACAGCGCTCACACGACACAGTTAACGTTTGACTTCTTAAGGATGCCTATACGTTTCAGACGTTTCGATTTCTGTCAAAAAGAAGCCTAACGCACACACGCGCGGCTCACACACACAGTGAAACTGTCGTTAGGGCAAAAAAACAGACGTAATTATAATCTTGATACTTGTTGTAATTATAGCAGACAAATCATACAATTTATTTTTATTTGCTTGTTTATAAAAAAAAATGAAATATTTGTATTATTAAGTACTTAACAACCAACTTGTACATTGGTTAATAGACACAATATTGGAAATCTCTGTGTGTCATGGCTGACCTGATGATGGACTCCGGAGACACCCCATGGAACTTTGAAACTGTCAGAGGTAAGTGTCGCGAGTTTGGGCTTCCTCGTCCTCACAATGCAAGAATTCATGGACAACATAGTTGTTAGATTTATGATTACGTTATTTTTAGCTTGCCTGTGAAAAGAAATTTTGCTACCACCATATGATTCACTGGGGCAAGCATAAACGCAACACTTTTTTAACCATTTTAAACGTTAGAAAGTAATCTCGTAAAATTGACAATTGTCGAATACAAACTGTCCAATCTATCACTCACTATGACATTTTTAAGCGTTACCAGTAGAAAATAAGCAAAATATAGATTTGATAAAAAATAATATTTTATTTGTATAATATCAAAATAAATAACGTGATACATATACACTGACTTAAATTGATTGCAATGCCATTTAAAAACAAGTGTTTCAACAAAGATTACTAAGTCTAAACTTTCAATCAACAATATTTTTTTAGGTCTGACAAGATGAAAGAGCGAGACACACGGCATCTGATAATGCTGTGTAAGTCGGCTCGGTTTAGCTTCTGTAAAAGGCGTAATCAAAAATATACTTTAAAAGCTAACAATACAGTTCATTTTTGTTAATACACTTTTTCAGAGTTATCAATCCTGTTAAGTATTCCTAAATCCATGTCACAGCCACAGCAAAGTCATTCGGCTGTCATACCATAGATATTTTAGTTTTTAATTTATTACTTATTTGCAGCTTTAGGCACGCACGCTTCACTTGCTTACGTTATATTACGACACTATTACACTCGCAATTCATACTTTTTCCACTTAACTTATCGCATACACTTACCCTTACATAAATCACGAATGACGACAGGCCCTGCCAGAATACCAGCATCGGTTTTGTGCTGCAGAGACACATGCTGAAGCAGTGGCCTGATTAACCTATTACTATTTTGTAAAAACCTTTTTTGTGTCGCCAACTTGTCTATTGTTTAGCTTGACCGTTTCATTGTTTGTATTTGTAGGGTTAATAAATATTTTTTCTTTCTTTTCTTTCTTTCTTTTCTTACCTACCTCTGACAGGTTCGGAGTTCAATGGCGTCTCCGGAGTCCATTATAAGGTCAGCCATCATTCAGCATGTAAGTACTAACGAATACTAACAAAATGAGCCCAAACTCGGCATACCTACTTCTGATAGTTTCGGAGTTCCATGGCCTGTCTCCGGAGTCCATCATCAGGTCAGCCAAGTCATCCAGCATGTAACTACTCACAAAGACCTACAAAACGAGCCCAAACTCGGGATACCTAGTCTGACAGTTTCCGAGTTCCATGGGGTCTTTCCGGAGTCCTTCATCAGGTCAGCCAAGTCATCCATCATGTAAGCACTCACAAAGACCTACAAAACGAGCCCAAACTCGGGATACCTAACTCTGACAGTTTCCGAGTTCCTTGGGGTGTCTCCGGAGTCCATCATCAAGTCAGCCAAGTCATCCAGCATGTAAGTACTCACAAAGACCTACAAAACGAGCCCAAACTCGGGATACCAAACTCTGACAGTTTCCGAGTTCCATGGGGTGTCTCCGGAGTCCATCATCAGGTCAGCCAAGTCATCCAGCATGTAAGGACTCACAAAAACCAACATAATGAGCAGGTCAGCCAAGTCAAAATATTAAATAGATATCTCTTGACAATAATGTACTTTACTAGTTACTTGCACCTACCTTATTTTTCGCAAGTATCAAATGCTCTTAGAGGAATATTTTGTATCCGAATAGATCGAGTCGATCGTGAACAAAGTCCAGACAGAGCGACGCATGTCCGACCTCGAAGGCGCTTCAGCGCAGACTGCGATAGGTGTTCGAAAACGCAAACCTAATACAGCGAGCGATTTTGACCCTCGTTCCATTGTAATAAGGCTAATATAAATTGAGTTTTTTACCATAATTATTTTATTTTTTTCACGACTTTTAAGGCCTTTTTTGTAATATTTTGCAAACACAAATTAAAATAGACTATGTAGGCCGTCCATAAATATTTTTATTGATTCTTCAAATTATATAATTAACCAGATTAACTTACCGAAACTGACAGTATTTTAGCCGTTTACGCAAAAATGCTTTTGGTAAATCAATCACAGAGAAGAGGGCATAACATTTTTTTATTTTTTTATTCCCATGAACTGTAGATAAAAGATCTTATAACCCCTTAAAATTTAAAACTTGCTTTTATGAGTGCCAAATAACCCAATAAATGAACCGCAAGACCGTGGTTTTTCTTACAGAACGTATAGGCGTCCTTAATTTTGTTTTTCTAGATCTAGCTCCGTTGCACAAGCGAATACACGCAATACGCTGGCGAGTTAACGCTGTTATATGGGCATCACCCTAGAAGATAATATACACGAACATGTAAAAACAATTTTTATAAAAAGATTTTTAAATAATTGCTCAAAAAAATTAAAAGTTCGAAATGTTAGAAATATTATATACTTACCGGGTGATTATCAGAAGACTTACAAAAACGATATCGCAAACTTGTTTACATAAAAAATATTTTTTATAAATTTAAGATAAGTTTTCTTACATAAATTACTGGCTGTTCGACTGATTTGTGTGGTGACCTTGAAAAGAAAGTTAATTAAATGTAGTTTCTACTTCACCTACTGCTACCATATCGTTTTTGTAACTCTTTTGAAAATCACCAGGTATATGATGTTTTGGTATATTTAGCATCATGTTTTATTGTACAAAATGCATGAAACCCCAGGGCAGTAACTCCAACTCCAACGTTACTCCGTTAATTCCGCCCCTGAATACGTAAGAGAATACAGAAGCGCCGTTTTTCCATACAAACGTAGTCCCCTGTTTCCTAACTGGATATTGCTAGAAGAGAAATAATTTTTCCCAAAAAAAACTGCTACCACTATTGGCATGTCCCTATGTTTTCCTTTTTTTAATAAATTGATTACTAAAAGAGATATGAACTTTTAAAATCCAAAAAAATGGCTAGATTATACGCTGTGTTCAAAAAAAAGGCTAACATAAGAACACGGACACAGACCTTCTTTAATTTTTAATGAAAAAAGTAACTACGAAACGTCGATTTTGCATACTTTTAACAAGTAATTGCGGTCCGATTTGCATCTGTCTCTATTGCACTCTGCGGGGCACTCCAGGTTTGCAAAAGACAGCAATAGATTAATAGATTTTACAAATACCTATTTTCCAACTCTCTGGAACGTGCTGTGTCCTCTTAAGTCAGGCCTCCATCACTCCATATACTTGCACGCGATAGTTACCTACCAGCCGCCGAGTCTTCTAAGACCCATATTTTGACAGTTGATTGTCAACAGCCGCGCAGAGCATTTGCACCCGAATCTTGCGGTTGAACTGACGCGATGACGTACTATAAGTACTGACTACTGACACCTATAATGAAAGAGGTATCCATGGCCATATTTGCCTGTCACATGACAGCCGGCATTTACAAATGACAAACTTGCCAATTTTCTATGAAGTGATTTATCCTCAACTATTAAATAATCTGTGCTTAGGTTTTACAATATTTTCCACGATTAGACTCCTAAGTATGTAAGTAGGTTGGCTTTAGCTGTTTGAAGCTGGCCTAGTTGTTTATCGCTGATGTTTGAAAAGATTTGTCGCCGTTCGCCACGCGATACCACAAGGTAGTAAATTGTGAACTGTTTCACAACGATGGATGCCGCCTTACTTCCATAATTTTAGCGGGGTTTTTACTGGTTTGATACGGCTTTTTGTATAATTTCTTCGCACTAAGCTTTCGATACACTTAAGACTCTTTAGACTGGCTAGTCGCAATGGGTAAAATATGTGGTACTCATAGAGAAGATCGATCGCCACATGGGTCAAAACATTTGTGTTTTCTTTTCTCCTGTTTAAAGATATTATTAACTAATTTAATGACTCTGACAACGCTATTAGCTCTGATCAGTGAGTCAGACGATCTTGGTGTCCCAAAGATTTGTTCCATTATTATTTATTGTAAACTATGTGTCTTATGTGTCTATGTGTCTCGTAAAACAAGAATCGCACCTCAACATGCTGGCAGCTATTGTTATGAGAATCGGCGCCTGGGCGGTCTTTAATGTGCGCTGTGTTGGATTTTATCACCAGTGCCCCTACCATTTTATTTTTCAGTCAGTAAAATCCTCATGGATACCCGCTGTCCGCGGGAACAACGTAGATATGTCGGACTACTACCGACTAAAAACATTTTTTTTTTGCCCTTAACCACTTTTGGGGACGGTATAGAGAAACCAGTTTTATCCACACCGTCCCCGTATATCGGTGCAATACGGATCAGGGTTTCACTAGTACCGCCTTTTTTTCAGTCAGGAAATTCCTCATGGATACCACGCTGTCCGCGGGAACAACGTGGCTAAGCCGGACTTCTACCGACTAAAAACCTGATATTTGCCCTCAACCACTTTTGGGGACGGTATACTCGCTAACGCAATCGAGAAGTCGAATGGCAAAGTCCGTAGTTTAAACCTACAAAAATATGATATTCTTGATTTTTTTTTCTGTATGGCAATATCATATTGAAGAGTACGAAAGTACATGATGTTTGTGAAAATCATCTTTAACATCATACTAATTAGTACCATGTTAATTTCCCCGTAGTTACGGACATTGTGTTACTGAATGAGCCCCCTGATGGTAAGCCCAGCTCCTGCTCCAGTTGATCCGTGCAATGCGGATCAAGGTTTCACTAGTGCCCCTACCATTCGTTAACCTCAAGTAAACTACGATAGTTAATTACTGCAACTTGTATGCCATTTTTAGCTACATCACTGTACACTAGACGGACGGACGATCACTTCAACAGGCCCTTCCAGAATACCAGCGTCTCTGCAGTACTACTGTAGCGGCACATGCTGAGGCAGGGCAGGGTCCTGATTGGCTCACTATTTCTTTGTCTAGGTGTTAATTTGAGTTTTTTGTTTTATTTTTTTGTACTCTTTAGATTAAGTACTCGCACGCTCGGGAGTCAAACCACCTCTGGTATATTATGGCTTCCTTTAGTCCTTCGATATAAAATTTACTATTTGTTTCTTTCTTTGCGTCTGACGGACAAGAAAAACAAGGTTGCCACTTTGTTGACGACGCTATGACTAAAGGGCACCCTTTAGTCACTAAATACAATTGTACCCTCCAAATATTGCAATGCCCTAACAGGGCGTCTCGAACACTGTATATACATAGTTTAAGATCTATTTAATAATGTGGCAAGCAATAAATAATCTGAATCTGTCTAAAAAATGTTGTAAGTATGTCAATATCGCGATATCGCTTTAGTGATGGAAAAGATTTCAAAAGATCAAGTCTTTCCTTAGAATATATTATTCTAAGAGTCTCTCCTCTTTATCTATCTCTATATATTTACATAAAGGTGTAAAGTCACTCACTCATCACGAAATCTCAGAGACTACAAGTACTAAGAGTTTTAAATAATGCATGAGGGTTCTTTTTAGGACGATGCTCACTAAGACCCGTCTTAATCCCGATTCAGCGGGTGGTTTTCGGGGTTGGTAGTTTGTATCAAACTTCGTTACTACAAGTGCTAGGAGTCTCAAGTTTTGCATAGTGGTTCTTTTTAGGACTTAGATGCTAACTAAGATGGGATTAATACGGGCGGGCCGAAAACTTAATAGCAATGCATATTTTAATAACCACGCGGACGAAGTCGCGGCAACAGCTAGTAATATTAATGTAGATTAATGTTAAAACTAATGTACAATCGCTGCGTTTTTTCTTACTTAGTATGCGTGTGCGCACAGTTATAGGAACGCAAATGGCACGCGCTTCGCATCTCAAGAGCCTTCCTGAGGGAACCCAGGATTTAGGGTTTCACTCTTGATTTGAGAAAGTGAAGATCGTGCGAGTTTCTCGGGGAATCGTGAAAGTGTGACATATACTTATATGAAAGTGTTTTCTGAAAAACCAAACCAAGTTTAAACTGAATGATAATTAGGAACCAAAATAATGTACCCAACACTAACATTCAAAGAAAACCACCGTAAATGGAAACATCGTTCGTTCTATTAATATTCATCCTGAATCTAAAAAACTTCAAGTCTCGTTGCCTAGGTGTTAAGCACTCTACCCCTTTTAACCCGTGTGATTCTGGGTTAAATCTGGCCAAAACACCTTTGAGTTCATTGTCCATTTTGCAGCTAACTTTTTGGCGATGGAAAAAAACTATAAAAAAAGTTTGCCACGTTAGGTTCTAATCCCTTGGCGAATTATTAGGCTGTCAGTGTTCCCGTTAACCAGGGCGGAAGCAGTAACTTGCCTCTGTCTTGGCTACCCGTTTGGGGTAGTCGTAAGCGTATGTTATTTTAGAAGAGTTTTCTTTAAAAGTTATATCGATTTGAAGTTGGCTTTTTTGGTTCGATTAACCACCATTTCATAGTGGAACATGTAAAAAAAATTGTGTCCTTTGTTCACTTCTAGCTAGAAGCCATACTTCTCACAGTATCATCATTTTATGAGTCATATTGTTGTTGTATAGGTATTGTTTTATCATGCATCGATTAACATAGAATGAAGCGATGAAATCCCAGTTTAGATGGCAAACGCCGTGGGACCACATAAAGATGGCCGGCTAAGGCAAAAACCACATACATTACGATAAGTGTATTATAATTATGTACCATGGTCACAATCACTATGTAAAGCTGTGTGCAAAAGAACTTGGTAATATCGCAATTCATTAATTCATCAAACTTTTAACAAGGAATGTTTCGTTCTTTGTTTACATAGGGACAAATATGTATGAACATTCAGATAAAATAATCACCATCATCAGCATTCGATTGTTTTTCTATACCGGTTACCTACTCTACATAGGCCTTTTAGCCAAAAAAAAGAAATGCTCGAACTGATGATGACGATAACTACTCGTAACATACAATAATACTATTTACGTATTAAAAATACAATAGGTACATAAATAATGTGACTCTACTACCGGAGTCGTAAAGTTGTTGTTTCTAGACTGAGAAGTCCCGGCAAGAAACTCAGCAGGTACTTAAAAAGCATTTCAGTGAGCATGACTACAAAAAAATAGAATTTTACTCAGGACTAGGTCTAAAAATCGCCACATCCTTTCCTATTTCCATCTTCCTGCTTGGCATAGTGTAATTATAGAGTTTTCGAACTGCAATCTTTGTTTCTGCTTGTTGCCTGCGGTAAGTCTCATGCGCGTGCGCACACACATCTCAGCGTCTCAATTCACAAAGAAGGCGGTTGTTCGTTCACTGTGCGGAAGGCTGGCAAGGAAATAAAAAATCTAGTTTACTTTGTGCTTTGCAAATTGCAATACTGTGGCATTCACTTCTAATTAAGATTGCAGTGTACGAGTTTTTTAGTACATCTGTAGTAACGAAGTATTTCTTTGTTAAATATATCTTCTATGGGAGTCAAAGACTGATAAACATACTTAAATATTTCTAAAAACATACTTAAATACTTTTGATATTAACACCCAGACAAGGGCTGTCCAGCAGATCGAGCCCACAATCTTCAGTTCCAATGGCGAATTGTAATGCCCAACAGGAGAGTCAAGCGCCCCTTTTCGCCAGGCATAAGAATGTTCAATAGCTTCTTGGTTTTATGTAAATTAAAGTAAACTTGTCTCTACTATATCCCTGTCTTTCCATTTGGTAGAGTCCAGAACGTATTAATTTACTGTACATTCCCGTAAGTAACCAAATTGAATGTTTATAGCGTAACTAATCCTTTGTTATGTTTGTTCACAGGTAATGCGATCCAGTCTCGGCTGTAAAACCGGAAACATCATTATGTACGACACACACTCATCTATTTTTGTAATACCTTCAACAATGAAAACCTGTCTGGACAAATTAATAGATGTTTCCTAAATTGTATTTCGGAACTCCTGACTCATTTTCTTGTGACTATTTAGTTTAAAATTTATTTAAAAAGGAGCTATCTGTTAATGATTTCGCTTCAAATGCTTTGGCAGACTACTCGATTAGCGATACCTAGGAAATACATGAGTACAATATTGAACTCTGGTTAAAGTCCCATAGTTTTCGTAAATCTTTCAATAATCACCCAGTATAGGCCAATAAACTTAATCAACTTATGTTCATTCTATAAACCATATGTAAACGCATTCAATATGATCGTACACGGACATTAACAGTTCTTTAATTATACCGCGATATCATAATCGGTGTTAACGTCTTGTTAGAAATAAGTGGAATACAAGCGCATGCTCTTAATGATACGTTCGAAAAACGAAAACTAGCCATTATATCAACGCTTCAGTGAACCTTACTAAAGATATAAAATAAAAGCCGGTTAGGAGCGAGTTGAACGAGGAGAAAAGGTTCCGTAGACATGTGAATATATTCGTAGATGAACGAGACGAAGTCTAATGTGCGCTACGGGGCGGTAGTTATGGTTTTTCCATACGAACAGAAGAGTAGGTACTCATGATATTATGGTTTTGCAATGCAATAAAGATTTGAGAAATTACTAGGATAAAGAAAATGTTTACTGCCAGCAGTATAGAGAAAACCTTACAATCTTGGTGTATAATATTTAGGGGGTGGTATTAACGTAATAGAAACTACGTTACGGCCGATTTAGTTAGTTGTATTGTATCCTGATTGCATTCTGGCAATCATCATTGATCACTTATTTCTAATTCTTCCTCAGTGTTATGCATACACTTTTCAATGTGGATTTTATAGGCTTTTAGGAGTTTCCCAAAATCTTTAGTTTATCGCCACACGTTTCCACTTATGGTCTACTCGTAATGTGACTATATTTATTTTCCTTCAGTTTAATTATTGATTGGTATTCTGATCCACACACATGTGCCCAATTTGTCTTAGATAAGTAGGATCAAATTAAGAGAACATACTTACCCTACATTGATGAGCATGTGTGTGGCAGGATCGTAGCAAGTCTAAAGCCTCGTGTAAAGATGTGGTTTCTGGAGAAAAAGGGACTGATGATACCGTGAATGTACTTAAAAAAAACATTGATTTAAAATTGATTTCATTGTAAGACAGTAAATGTTGGTTTAATGTGGTTCTACACGGATCCCTATAAATGCGCCAATCTAGGAACATAGCGGTGATATTGAACTTGTGACGTCATTTCTCTACACTAGTATATACGTTACCCCATTTGTATAATTACACCCAGACACAGAACAAACACAAATGTTTAACTGAGTAGGAAGTGAACCCACGACATAGATGCTTAGTTCTTAATGTGCATTGTTAAATAGAGCATTTAGGTACGCATTTCGAAATATTTAAGTGTCTAAAGATAAAAAACTTGAAAAATTTGAATTCCGGATCTTGAGGATCCCGAGCGGGAATCGAACCCGCGTCTTCCGTCACCCAGATTGTGGAAGACTAGAGGTCTGTGGAAGTGCGAATTTTTCAAGTTTTTTATCTTTAGACACAATCAAAGTCAATCAAAGTTGAGGAAACCTCAAATGTATACCTGTCCCTTTCACATCTCTGACATGTGGCAGGACAGCATAACTTGACGGATGCTCATGAATTTGACGGGCGTCTGATTCCCAAAAAACAAGCTCTGCTTAGTAGGGTCAGATGATCTTAGTGTAAGGTGTTCCAGATATATTTTTATATTATATTTATTTATCATGTTGAACAAGTTTAAGAAAACGCATGCAGTGCTATAGTTCAACTCGCGTTTGACCAGACGTTCAAGACCACCTGAGGTGCGAATTACTTGCCAAATAAACAAACAGGGCCTTTCAAAAACATCGATTTTGACATGTTTTTGTAATGAATAAAGATACTTAACAAATATTAAGCGCAAGCAGTGGTGAAAGTTACTTAACACCCGATAACAGCTGCCATTTGTTTTAGTCATCCAGTATTTCGGAGGGGTGAATGTGGAAATGAAACCGTTCGATCGTTAACGAACCGAAGACGCTTTTATGGCAAATTAAAGCTTGGGTGTGATACTGTACGGCTGTCTGTATGTCTTCAAGCTTGTGGAGAAAAAAATGCTTTTATTATTATTAATATAATTATAACATAAGTTTCCGTCACGTTAACGGTGATCGTCGCGCTCAGTACGACTACCACGAGTTGCAACTTTACGTTATCGTTCGCGTAGAAAATTGTATTGGGATTTGACATGACATGACCTGACAATGACAATTCCCAATACATTTTTTTACGGGAGCGATAACGTAAATTTAAAGTGGCAACTCGTGGTCGACGTACAGGTATGCTATTTTTGTTTCCACTAGCTTTCTGCCCGCGGCTTCGCCCGCGTGAACTTCATTTCTGTAACATATTCATAAAATCTTTATAAATTGTAGCCTATCTGTTATTCTGATGTATAAGCTGTATTACGGAAAAGTTTCATCTAAATTCGTTCGGTAGTTTTCATACATCCTCACAACTTTCGCATTTATAATATTTGTAAGATTTTAAATCAAGGAACGCTATACCGAAATTACATACAAAAACGTCTACACGGTTTACGCGGACGCTAGCGTCAGTCATTGGTGTAAACCTGTTCCTCTTTTAGGACGCCTTTCACAGACACCCATCAAAATAGATAACGCTCTCCGTGGTATGAACAATTTTCGTTTTTGCCCTTACTGAGACAATAGCTCTGAGGTTATAGATATAGATATAGATAGACAAAAGAATGACGCAATGTAATTCCACTTGATTTCGATACCCGATGTCACACGGTAGAGCGCGGACTAAACGAAGCAGCGTCGAAATGTAATGCTGTAACATAACATACATACCATACCATCACGACTATATCCCAAACGAGGTAGTCTGCTAGGGTGCGCTTCCACCAGAGATGTGCGAGGATGCGTAGCGAGGAATGGGTTTGTTAAGAACCAATAGATATCGCCAAGCTAGCTGAATAAAACAATTCTATCAAACACATTCCTCGCAATGTGCGCTGTTGTGCTTCTGAATGCTTATCTAAGCGAGTTCCAGGATGCCGACATATTTAACGACCTACTAACCCTCATTACTAGGGAGGATTAACTCTTTATTTGTTATTTAAGTTTAAGTTTATATTTGATGTAGTTTAAGTTTGTGTTTTGTTCAGTTTGAATTGTTTTCTCTTTTTGTATTGTCGATAATTGTATAGCATGTAAGCGTGTTGGCTCCCTAGCTGTAAGTTTACATTGTGAATAAATAAATAAATAAATAATGCATCCGCGCACTTCTCTGGTGGAAACGCACCAATGGTGAACGGAACACTCTGAAGCCTACTTTTCACCAAGCGTTAGAAGCATTAGAACCCAACGTGATAGATGGAGAGCCTTCCGCCGTTATCCGGGTTGGTTTGGTTTTTGATCGGTATTTTCCATCCCCCAGAGTTAGTAGCTTCAACAATGAATACAAAGAAAGATGTGTCTGGCTAGATCTGAACTCGGGACCACACGCGTAACAAGGCGGAGTGCTTTTCCCAAGAACGCTCTAGAATTTATCAGACAAAGAAAAATATCGAAAATATTATTTTATATGTGATGATTTTATTGAAAATCAAACGAAGATACTTTTCCAGAAACATTTTGTAAAAGAATTCCAACAAACAATGAAGATTATCCGTTTATTTGTGGCTTAAATCCGTCAATTATTATGTGATTTGAATACTTAAATGTAACTCTACATTCACTATCATAATCCTTATGAATCATCGCTCTGCTAATGACACAAAAAGGCTTACAATAAACTATTAGTGATTGTTATTTTTCAAACGTTTCCTTTAACGCATTATAAAACAATCAAACGCCAGCTTAAACCGAAGGACAATGGGTTAAATGAAATGTTTTAGATAAGGGTGTGAAGTCTCACAATGTCTGGGAATGCTTTAGGTTGAGGATATGTGTCACTGTCTTCCTTATCGCATAACCTACTGCCATGTGGGGCATGTAATGAGAAACAATTGAATTGGAAATAGCACGTGTGCCATCTGCTTACAGCTTCACTGTAATGATATGATTGATATAAACTGTCTTGTAGTAATCCTTGTTGTCAAACTACAGAACATTAAACATTTGTACAAGTAGACATTCACAGACTATGCAAAATAGCTAAAAAAGATGATGTTGATCTTGACGACACGGTTGCCTTAGTGCGCTGTAGCACGCTTTCTCGTCTCGATTTCTGTGGTGTCCCGGGTTCGATTCCCGGTCGGGTCAATTCAGGAATCTTTCCTGAATTGCCTCGGGTTTGGGTGCTGGGAGACGCCCCTGGCTTATTTCCTTGTGTGGTACCTCGTAACACGGATATTAATCCCTGCTTCGAGACAAGAGGTGTGTTGTCTGGCGCATTTATTATGTCTGGCGCATATCTATTAATAGGGTTCTAACTTTTAAGAACTACTTCATTAAAAAAATTCAGCTAGTAATTGTTTTATGAATTAAAACAAAAAAAACAAATAAAGAATACAAATTTCCTTTATATAATATTAGTATAGACTAGCTGTCCGTCAGCGGCTTCGCTCGCGTAAACTGTGTTTCCCGTCAAAATATAGCCTAAGTTAAAAAAAAGTATAGCCTATTGTCACTCCCTGATAATGTGGCTTTATATTGGTGAAAGAATTATTAAAATCGGCCCAGAAGTTTAGGAGCCTATTCAATACAAACAAACGAATCTTTCCTCCTAATCAAAATAGTATAGATTTATTCGTAAAAAGCGTTATGGCTTAGGGGTTCATCTCAGATAGTGGATTGTGGTCCCGAGTTCAAATCGGGCCAGAACCAAATAGTGATTTGGTTCTGGCCCGGGTCTGGTCTGGGAACACAGTGGTGTTCAGTGTTAAATTTCCGACTAACTCTCCGGTGATGGAAAACTTCGATAAAAAACCAAATCAACCTGGATAACGGCGGAAGGCTCACCACCTTACACATTAGGTTCTAATACTATTGGTGAAAAGTGGACTTCAGAGTGTTCCCTTCACCATGACGGCACAGTCACTTACCTCTGACCACCGCGTTTGGGATAAAGTCGTGATGGTATGTGGAAAAAATCTGGAAATGTGTTCAGGGGCCTTATTTCCATCTCCTCCATCGCTAGTCAAGTTAGTAGCGAACAATATAGTCAGTATATCTGGCCTAGAGGATGCATTATTGACAGGTAACGGCTGACTGGCTGAAAATGAAAGATCACATTACGAAATTGCTCGCTACGAGTATGCTCAGTTTAGGAAATTAACTTACTGGCTTTATGCGATGGTAATAAGGCCCTAGTTATAACTTGTTTCTACTGTAGACGGTACAAGTACCTGTCAGAAACGTAGGCCTCCTGTTTCTTCCTTTTTTCATAGTAGTTTTACAAGGTGGTGGATAAGAGCGAGATAGAATCGTGTTCTGACTCTATCTTACTCGTATCCAACACCTTTTTTAGCTTAGTTCTGTTTTGCGGTAGTCAATTTCTTTACAAAGCTCTCAAAGGTGTAGTGTATGTAATAAAAGTACTGAAAAAACCAAAATAAACAACAGTATTTGGCCTGTTTAGTCTTTAACAGATAAATAGTTGATCAGCCTGTAGATTTAATCGTATACTCTTCTTATCTTGAATGTTCACACATTCGTCGACACCGGCGATAATTCGTCGTAATCACCAAAATACGACGTCTGGACCAACGGATTCGCGGCCGGGTAATTTTGGAACGTGCCAGTCAACAGAGGGCTGGGTGCTCTTGGTACCTACTGAATATGTTCGCTCATTCATAATCTTTAAACTAACTCGTTTTATTATTCTACACGGCTTTTTAATATAATTATTACTCTAATTAAAACATTAAATTTGAATCTTATTGCTAGTAGTATTAGAATACATACATAATACCTACATTTACTTTGCATAAATTGACAACTGTCCTCCATGTGACACGCAATAAAGGTATTGAATTGAATTGAATTGACTACATATTTAGTATTTCGGTTTTGGATTTTTGGACACCGTTGAATGATCTAGTTAAAAGTCAAACGTTGCTAATTTTAGTACCGAAATCCCATTATAATAAAAGGTATGTATAGCTGAAGAAACCAGATCAAATTTCAAATAGCATTTTGTATCCAATAATCCATAACCGACTCATGTGGTTTTTTTGCCTATTTTTATAGGTTTTCAATAAAATAACTTTTATAAGATTAAAAGTATTAGTTAAGTATGATGAGTTCTAGCTTATTATACCGGCAGATTTCAAACTTAGTTCCTACTTAGTAGTTTAGTTCCCTCAATGCCAGGATGTAGGTCGGTCTGGTCAAATATTTTAAATAGTTGGTAACCCTGACATGTCCCCCATTGTTTTACTCTCCTTTCTTGGACTACAATTCTTCATTGAAGTTCTTGGCGACATGAGACACGCAAAGCAAAAGATTTCAAGCTCTTTTTTCACTAACATTTTTTCAACGATCATTAACACGCCTTTTGCTTGTTCATGCTATTTAAGATAGTTTTGTAGTCTAAAAGGTACTCAGTTCAAAGACAATATTATGACACGATGAATACGATTATAGAGCCATTTATGGTTAAGAGGAAAGTTTATTTAGGGCTCTTGTACTCAAAACAAACATTTAGTAGGCAAATATCCACGTTTCCAACTACATGAGTCTTCAAATATTCAAAACAGGCTACGTAGCGTCTATGGTCGTTCATTCATTCGGTCTTTCAAGTATCTACATACTTACTTAGTTTCTAAATGTGGGATATTTGAGTAGTACTATACAAACTTGATAGCATGACTATTATTCTTATCTCATTTTCATTGCGGTGGGATAAATGTGGTATTTGAAGGCACTCCATTCAAGCTAGCCATACTAAAATGTTACGAAGAGAATGATTTAGTAGTTAGTAGCTTTTATAATGTGTTTCTCTTTGTGTTATGCGTTTCGGAAGCGACGCGCGCGCAGCACGTGTGCGCGCAGGATATTATGGCTGCGCTTTTATTTTGTGAGCTCCTTGCAGCTAGGGTTGGGATTTTAATTGCATCGATACGATAATATTTCAAATCTTTCGTTATTCGTTATCCTTGAGACAGAATAGAGTTTCGGTTTCTTATGCCTAAAACGCTTAGCGATTACACACTTTAATCGTTCCGTCAATGTTTTTTTAATTCCATTCTGCTTTTATTTACTTCTTTTAAAGATCTTAAACAAACGTACGATGTCTTCGTACTAAGCTCAATCAAAATTCGAGTGGATTGCGTCACCTGTTATTTTTAAAATGTTTATAACAGTACCTATGGAGCACATTAATTTAAATAAATGATGAACCAATAAGTTTATTTATTTAACAGCACAAAAACGTCTTCAATTCACAACTTTAGATAAATTAGAAGTTAGTTATATTTATAGCTAACTTAAATACTCACAAATCAATATCCAATACGTTAAAATTATTTAGAAAGAAAACAGAATGCATGTTTTATTGCTACGACTGCAATGAAATGTGTCACTACAATTATCATAACTCATGCGATAAATCAATACGAACACACAGAACGCCTGACATTGACACACATAGATTTGCGACTGTAAAATTAGCGTCTGTGGGTGTGGAAAGGGTAACCTTTAAATTAAACGTTTAATTACATATATTAAGTTGTCTTTGATATAAGTAATAAATTGCTATGATCATCATTGGCACAGGTATTTGGGTTAATGAAAATAAGCTTAAAGGCATAAAATGTGTCATTGACATCATCTTAAGATTTTTCATTTAAGCAATCTTCGATCTAGTAAATATTTTGAAAATTTCATTTATAGAAATGCTTTCAACATCTGTAAATCTATCGATAATTTTTCTATAGACTCTCAACGTCATTGTGCGTGCGATATGACTCGGTTCAATGCACTCACGCACTGGTAACTGAATGCACTGCTCTCATGATAAAAAAAAGATTTTTTTGACGTCAAGATCGGTTTACGGGGTCAAGTGGATTTTGACGGACGTCTTTCGGCTATTCCAAATGGGCACGTCTTGAAACAGTATCTTGAGGTATGTAGAAACGAGTTTTGTAGAACCAACAGAATGTTGAGAATTTGTCGTGCTTTTGAGTTCTGTGCCGAGCACGTAGGTAAGGTAAGGAAGTTCATGACAGACCAGACCGGTGGTAGATACAATTCATCCTCTACCAAGTTGTATTAGGCTCGGCTAAATAATTTATGTGAGCCTTTGTTGATTGTGTCGGCAACAGTCCATTTGACTGCGACTACTCCATTTTAGAATCAAGTCTTGGAGGAATTGTTGCTGGGCTTTATATTAATTGAATATAGTTGAAATAATCGGGCGAGAGGCGACGATGCGCTCGTTGGATCCAAACTTCAGATTTTGGAGCATCGGCATAAAGTCACCTGTCTATCTGTTTTTTATAAGGTGTTTTGGAGAGGGTGCGCAGGAACTACACAACCTGACACCACCCTCTACTTTCTACAACCGGACCATTAGACGCCGAGAGGGCTTCCACCCCCATGTGGTTGACTTTCCAACAATCCGCACTCAACGGTTTGCTGCGTCTTTTCTGGTCCGCGCCGCTAGGGAGTGAAACGCTCTCCCTATGTCTGTGTTTCCGAATACTTACAACCTTGGTATCTTAAATACCAAAGAGAATAGGCATTTTCTAGGTAAGCGTGGTCCACCATCGGCCTCATCATCGCTTACCACCAGGCGAGACTAAGCTAAACGCAAACCTATTTTAAACAAAAAAGTGTTGTTTTTATTATAACCGTTCAGTCAGCGCACGCCGGTAAAGCATCATATCTCGCCCGCCTTTCTCAAACTTGTTTTAAGTTAATAAGTAGGTACTACATGTTGTTTTTCCACTGAATTTTGCAATATCAATTACTATAAAATATAGCCTATTTCACTCCTGACTAGTGTAGAATAATGTCCAGGGATATTTATTTATTTATTTCTTTCAGTGAAAGAATTTTCATGATCGGATCAGTATTTCCGAAGAATATCCCCTACAAACAAACAAACAAAGTTAGAAACTTTACCACTTGATAATATTAGCACAGAAGTATAGATTTTAAAACATCAAAACATCTTTGGTTATGAGGTCACTAGCGTATTAACATAATCAAGTCAATGGCATGATTAATCTCCTTCACGTCAACTGTCGTTTAATGGAAGGCCTCTTGAGGACCTTCAGCGCTCGTGTCATCAGCTTGCTAATCGATTATATCGGAGGCCGACTGGCCAAACCACCTTTCTATTGTTTATCAACCATCTTTGACAGTTATTAGTATACTGATCTATGATGGCTGTCGAAAGACGTGTTATCTGGCCATATTTGCCAACACGCCTTTCTCCTCACAAGGTTGGCAGTTTGATTTTTCTATCAGCTAAGATCCTCTCACACATCTGCGGTTCTTCCACTCTCAATCATCCTTTCATACAAGTCGGTAGCTTGAGGTATTCTTCACCTGACCTTTTTTAAACTTGTCCAAGGTACGTTCGTCTAGGATCTGCCACTACCACATACCACATTTACACTACACGTTCGGATCGTTATCGCCTTTCATCCTTCTTCTTTTCAGTATTTATGTTACTTATACCTTTTTAAAGTTAAGTGTCAAAAAGGATGGATGAAAGGCGATTAACGAAACAAATTTACAAGGCGAGGGTACCTACTGGTTTGCTGGTTTTTAACACATAACTACCGAACAACCAGTCAAGTCATACATGCAATTACGGAAAACTGGCACAATCACCGCGCTTGTCACATGCAACTGGTACTTACATCAGGAGAGGCAAGTTAAATATGCCTTGAGTATGAAAAAATATTTTGAGTTCAGCTGACCGAAAATCAGAGAATCCAAGACCTATATTATAAAACCTCGCTAGGTTTTCGTGTTTCATCATCATCATAATCAAATTACGAGAAACTTTCGCGGCGTACAAACGTATTTTTATAGAAAAGAGCTTTATACGACTGCGTATTGTATTATCAGCCATCATCCCACAAAATTGGGTTAGTTGATCTAATGGTACTTTTTACACCAAGAAGATAACTTGATCAGTTTTATAAAAGTCGTCTTAAGAAAGTTAATGAGAACCTATTTTAGTTGTACTCTAAAATGAATGAGGAGTAAAGGACACTCAATACGTCTAACACGAGTTGCCACTTTAAATTTTTATTATCGTTCGCGTAAAAAAATGTATTGGGATTTGACATTGTCATGTTATGTCTTTTGTTATCCCAATACATTTTTTTTACGCGAATGATAATGTAAATTTAAAATGGCAACTCACGGTTGATAGATCTACACAGGTGTAGTATGTAGTTTGTAAGTGCTTCTTTCAAATATTTACGATGATTGTTCATACTAATTTGAAACTTATTTTGCAGTCGAAGTCAACACGTAGTGGAAATATCCTCATTAAATTTAATATATTTTTACGAGCGTGGAAGATGTAGTAAGGGACCGTAGTAGTATTCGTCGATTGAACTCGATTCATTCATAAATTCGCCACACGTCATCGAAAAAACTCGTCACCACATTTTTACGTACTCCCGCGTAGGTGGCTGTGTAAATAAATAACAGTCTTTATTGCAGTGAGCTAAAGTCGTAGCTTGTCTGAGGACAAGTTTGTTGTCGAATATTATTATCCTACTACAGCGATAGTTAATTGCCATTATTTTGCCTTGTTCGTGATTCATAGAGTCAGTCGCGCGCCGCGGTCCACGGATGACGTACCGCCATTTTGTCTTTTTGACATTTTGTTTTTTTTTATCTAGTTTTTTAAAACATGTGTGAGCATTGGTTCGAGTTAATTTGAGTGCATCTAACGCAAGTGCTGGCCGTATGTGAAGTGTCTTGTGCAGTGAGAACCGGGTTAGAGATGTTTAAAGATTTAATTTAAGTTTGAAGCACAGCTATTTGGATTGAAAAAGGTAAGATTAATATGCAGCCTTGACACTCGAGTAATTAATACGTCTTACTGACATCTTCTTAACGGTGTTTGAAGTTAAAATTCTCTAAGTGACCTCGATGCTGCAGTGGAAATAAACCCACTTGTTAGTTTGCCGCAAGTTCAGCTATTCGATCATACTTAATAAGGAAACGATATTTCAAAATAAAAACATAAATCATATACCTACTTACTAGTCAGACAAACAATTGAAAAATTACAGTTCAAAATATCCAATATAGACAAAATACTGCTGAGTTTTTTATTTAAAAATATATAGTCAGTATCTTTTTTTTCGTTGTAATGCTTACCTATTTGTATTTTATTAGGTAACTAGTGGGAAATGTACAATTGTACATGCTACAAAATAGTCATTTTCATAGTGTACCTACGTAATATCAACATATTTATTTTAATCGTAAAGTAACCAAAACTTAAAATTACACTGTGTAGTAGGTGTACTAACAAATGTACATCGATCGTAGGTACTTATTTGAAGATGTTAAATTATCCGTGAAAAGCGAACAAAACAATTAGCTAAATATAGCGGTTGCTTCTCAGGTGACGTCACCAGGTAGGTACTCTCAGTCATGAACTTGAGAATCTCAGGAAGTGTTAGAACAAGCTTGAGCGGTCAAACACCTAACCAAACATGCTACCTACGTGGTTTTAAGATGGCTACTTTAAAACAAACAATCCAATGCTGTTTTGAATAAAGGTACGGAAACTCAAATTGTTATTGTAAACACCACAAGATTGTGATGCAGGAATAGAAAGTGCAAAATTACTTAATTTAAAGTCTGAAGTGTAATGGAAGTCTCGGCGGCGAGAATACAAAAACCGCAATGGTTTCTTTAGGCGCAATGGTTTAGACTTTAGAGCATCATGGCCTAGTGGTTCAGCATCCGAACTCAGATCGTGGATCGTGTGGTCCCGAGTTCAGACCTGGCCAGAACCAAATATCTTTGTGTTCATTGTTAAATATATCCGACTTACTCTCCGGTGATGGAAAACATCGATAAAAAACCAAATCAACCCGGATAACGACGGAAGGCTCACCACCTACCACGTTGGGTTCTGATACCATTGGTGAAAAGTGGGCTTCTAAGTGTTCCGTTCACCATGACGACACAGTCACTTGCCTCTGACTATCCCGTTTGGGATAAAGTCGTGATGGTATGTGTGTGTGTTCTTTAGGATATCTTTTACTCATCATCTGACTACAACCTAGCAAAACTTGTGTTAGAAGTATGAGACACACAAAACCTCCGAAATAGCCCGGGTCTGCGCGTGTCGTAGGTTACAAAAAGAGCCATAGGTGACGTGAAGTAATTATGCTGATGCAGAACTTCACGAAAGACGTTATTTTGTAAGAGAAAACCTTACTAAATTTGGCGCCCAATTCCTTCTTCTGTCTTTGTGTAAATACAACCCATCAAGTGAGAGAATAGGTTCCGTTGCCATGATTACTTCCTGCACAATCCTTATCCACAAATCTGCTTGAAATTAAACAAATCCGTTTTTTAAAATCCAAATAAGTCCTTACGCATAAAACTGGATCTGTACTTCTCGTTTTTGTTTGGGATTTCAGCACAGCGCCGTTACAAAAGTGAATCGTGATGTAGGATAGATGGTAGGGTTACTGATGACTAATTTGAAATTTAGAACACTGAGTTTGTTTTTTTTATGAGCATTAAGGTTGGATAGGCCTTTCATTGCTTTTCCGAATTCGAAGTCGTTACTTAATCTTGTTACTGGGAAATGCAGCTGTAAGAGACAGACACAGATAACAGGTTCCGTTTGCACTATTCTAGAAAGAAAACAAATAACTGTACGGATCAGTCGCAGGCTCGCCATTGCAAGTGCAGGCTGCAACCCGTCGTGTGCAGGCCACCCAGAGGGCGCCCGCGGCTGGGGGTTGCGTCACACAATGGCTGGTTGCAATGCACTCCGTCACAAGGAAACACGGCTCTTCCTTGTCGCAGGTTGCGCAACAGCTGATGTATCTAATTGTTTTAGTTGACTTAAACTCAACTAAATATACTTCTGGAAGTTGCTTCGTGCTGCGATGGAAATATTATCTTTTGAAGCTGATGATTACACAGCTTTTGTGCTTAGCCCTTTTTAAAACAGGTTACCTACACTAATTATTTACGCCAGTCATTCGCTGCTATGAACTGATCAAATATAATTTTATGGTCAAAACACAATTTTGTTTTCGTACTGGGATTCAAATTTGACTCGGCCCGGCTCTTCACACGGTCAACGTAACTTTTGTTATTAACTGTGAAATTTGCCTACTGATTCAACAGATTGATTTTTGGTGAATAACTGTATTTTGTCGGTAACTGATTGTACATTTTGCCAACGTTTTACGCCAGTAGCATTAAAAGTGTAACATAACACAACATACCATCACGACAAAATTCCAAACGGGGTAGTCAGAAGCAAGGACTGTTGCCGTCATGGTGAACGATAAATTCAGAAACACGCTTTTTACCAATGGTATTAGAATCCAACGTTTTTTATCGATGTTTTCCATCACCGAAGAGTTATTCTTAAATTTAACAATGAACACAAATATGGTTCTGGCCAGATTTGAACTCGGAACGATCCAAAAAACTGTAATCAGCTGCAAATTATGAAAAGCATCTTTGCAGTCGAACGTTAGCTAATTTAACTATTACCAATGTTAACATGTACTTTCCAGTGATGCCAACAATGGGTGACACATAACATAGCTCTGTTTGTTGTCTCTTGATATTGACTCATGCATTGTAAATTCATTAAATGTAAATGTCTAACCATGTGTTATATTGTTTTGATTTTCCTTAGCAGATACCTATTTCTAAGAAAAGCTTAAATATCGGAAACAGTCGATTGTATTCTATATTTTAAACGATCGATGAAATAACGATTCCAATAACGGTCCAATCATTTTGATATTCCATAAATTGGTATTCGATTTGGCATGGGAGACCTCTTCATCGGCCGGCAAACCAATTCAATTTTGTTCTAAACCCTATGTGTAAATCATTTCAAATTCGAGTCATAAAGGAAGCTGTAAACACTATCGTACGATGACATTAAACCTCGGAAATGCATACATCATGCACACAACACTTGCCACTGCAATTTGAACCCTAGCTGCTAACAATAAAGTCATACGGTTGTGTTCTGTATTTTCTCTCTATTTGAGTGCAATTAGCTATCAAATAGGCGTTATCGGGTAAAAATAGGCCGTTATCGTGAACTACTCGCCATACAGTCTGCAGTGATTTTACGCGACATTAGTGTTGGGAAAATTGATGATTTCGAAGTTCCTTGAAACTGTTATTTATTGTTCCTGCTCGAGAACATTTTAATATAAAACAAAAAAGACCAACGCAACCCTCTAGTATAGTGAATGCGGAACTGGTATTGTGCAGACAACAGGACATAACTAAGCTTACTTACCAATACCCTAAAATTTTCTCCACCTCTTCCTCGTATGAATGATTTTTCTTCTTAGAAGAACATCTTCGGAGTCAATTTAAGGTTCGTGGTGATAATTTCCTTAAGATAACTTAAGAGAGCATAGCCGATCTTAAGTAAAATAAACTACTACTAAGTAGTTACTAACACAAAACCTTTGCGTCTGAAAAATTGGATGGTAGTATTCTAATTATTACTGCTCATTCGAAAAAGCAAACAAATTTAATCTTTTGATGACCGTTATTCGTTTAATAATTGGGTCATAATCGTAATTTATTCATTGAATTATGACTAGATATTTGAATTATCACGAATGTTCGATCAAAGAGAACAAATTTCTTTCATCCTCTGACAAGTGCTCAGATGTATTTGTATTGATTAGATCGTTCGACTGCCATTTTGTTTGGAAACCGGGATGTTACGCGTCAAGATGGATGACCTTTTAATGTCACGGTTCACGTGAATTTGGAATTTGCATGCGAAATGAACCGATGCGAAATCTTTTGATTAATGCGAAATCGTTAAATCATCTGAATTATTGGAAAGTAGTTTCCTTTCTTTTCATTTATATTTTATGTAAGTACTTACTTAACATTATGTAACGTGAGGCAGTTGTTACGAGTGTTTTGTTTTTATCTCAATTACATGGGCAAGGATTCGCAGGCGAAGGCTAAATAATAATGGAGTCAGATCGAATATTCATATAATATCGCCACACTGGTGTACTTTATCGCAAAACTGCAACAGTCTTAACTTTTATATAGCCTCGTTCATAAAGAAATACTCGGCGAGCAAAATATGGGTACGAAAAAGCTCTCAAATTAACCAGTAAATTTTTCTTCTTACGATGGCAAGAGTGAACTTCAAAATATTCGGATTTAACAGTTAGATTGACAGATTATGTTTTTGTAACTTGCGATTTTATCGCAACAGATATTGTTGTGTACGTCACTAGTCGCTTATCAGATGCCAGGTGTGCCAGTTTTGCAAGAGCTGCCAGCTACCAGAGTAGGATTTCCTTCGTTGTTTGTTTCCCTTAGGTTATTAATCTTAATATTACGTTAATATAATGCGCTAACTAATGATCGTTTTAGCTACAACGACTTGCCTGAGGAAGTTTGCAAATTATATCATAGATCTCGTTTTAATAAATATTATTCATAACATTCGCAAATGTAGTGGATATCGAGGGGCCTTGGTGCTATAGACAGTCCCTGTACTCATGTCGTTGACTGTTTTTAGGGCTCTTTTTTTAAAACCCTAAATTAAGTAGCGTAAAGATTAGCCTATGGCACAGAATAAAATAAAAATCTATGGGCACCAGGTATAATGTTTTTTTTTTATTGTAAGGACGCCGCTGCTTGGCCTCGACGGCCTTAGCAGCTTTACCAGTCTGTATGGTGAGCGCAGAAGGCTCTCAACCCTAATATTTAAAGGTATAATGATTTATAGGTTGTGCTATGGGTATTAAAAACGGAATGATTATTTTACAATAGATCATACCTCTATTAGTTACTAATAGGCAACCATAACGCTAGCGTTAGCGTTGACGTTTTTGTATAGGATTGCGGTACAGCGCCTTTAGTGATTAAAAATGGAACCAAAAATGGTATGAAAATTTCATAAGGGAGCGTTTCCACCAGAGATGTGCGAGGATGCGTTGCGAGAAATGTGTGTGTTAAGAACTAATATCAAATCAAATCATTTATTGCATGCCACAGTATTAAAAGGATCTTAAACTAAATATAGTGCTTGTGACGCCCTGTTAGGGCATTGCAATATTTAGAGGGTACAAGTTTATGCCCCCTAAAATACATAAAACAGAAAACAAAATCGACAAAATGTAAATCACCGAGAAGCAAAAGAACAAGTTGTTTTTCCTCATCTGTCAACAAAGAACTCTTTCAAGTCGTAGTAGCATTCAGAAATGAGATGCTTCCTTAAACTAAGAATAAATGGTTTGATATCTTGAATTTCTCTAATTTCATTCGGGAGTCTATTATAAATCTTGATAGCCATTGAATGTGGCCCTAATGAAAGCAGTGTAAGTGTTGTAGATTGGCCTTTCAGTTGGCTAACTCCTCTATTATTCCTCTTCACGTGAGCGTTTCTTATAATAGGAGAATACAAATCTGCATGTTTTCGTACAAATTTACTACATTCCAAAATATACAAAGAAGTCAAAGTCAGTATGGCATTCTTTTTGAATAGAAATATAATTGTTTCATTCACCTAGCTTCGCGATTATATTGGTTCTTAGCGAACACATTCCTCGCAACGGAAAATGCCTGGAAACGCACGCTAAGTGAACTATCTCATGGTAGACGTACTATTATGTTTGTCCCGCCGGAAACCAACCCACGAGATTGCTACAGGCAGAATCACTACCCACTGGACCAACGGGTTATCTTCAAGGCTTCGCATTGATTTCTCAACAGTATCTCTTTTCAACGGGGCAATTGCAAGAATTTACGTAAACGGTGTCAAGCGCTCACTTATTTAAATTGTACGCCCTATAAGGCACTGGCACATCTGATTACACCCAGTCGCTAACAGCTACTTCTCAAGCATCGGCACGCAGGTCATTTTAGGCACTTTATGCTGTAGTAGCACGGTTTCTTCGTTGCATTGCAAGGTGTCAGGGTTCGATTCCCGGTCGGCTCAATTCAGGAACCGATCTATTTTAAATTTTATTGAGCCAATTGGCTCAGGTCTGGGTGTGCTGGTATACGCCCATGGCTTAATTCCTAGTCGGTTTCTTCGTTGAATTGCATGGTGTCAGGGTTCGATTCCCGGTCGGCTCAATTCAGGAACCGATCTATTTTAAATTTTATTGAGCCAATTGCCTCAGGTCTGGGTGTGCTGGTAGACGCCCATGGCTTAATTCCTAGTCAGTTTCTTCGTTGAATTGCATGGTGTCAGGGTTCAATTCCCGGTCGGCTCAATTCAGGAACCGATCTATTTTAAATTTTATTGAGCCAATTTATCCTTACTTCGGGACCATGAATAGTGGTGTGTTGTTTGGTGCATATTTGTTTATTTATTTTATTTATATTCTGGGAATCAAACCCAGTATTCCAACCACTCGGCCATTGAGACTTTTCAAGTAAAATCCGAGGTCGGTCGAGTAATTATCAAAGAATGTGGGCTATATACGATACGACCGATAGTAATAAACACCGCTCCATGTAAACGCAGTTTCAAAACTCCGTTTCGACGCGTTTCAATGTGTTTCATCAGAGTTTGATTGAAGCATTACACTTAGGTATGTACTTAGTTCCTCTTCCGTGGTTGTAGTTGTGCAAACTGTGAAGTGACATATTTCGCAATTTGATAGTTACAGTCGTTTAAGTAAAAGCCGGCATAAGAATTGTCACATGAAGCTTAATTCAATCTTTAAGGCGAGAATGAAAAGTCGTGGACAGACATTCAATATTTCAAAGAAGTATTTTTTGAGATATTCATTGTTCGGTTTTAAAAAACCATTTCTAATTTGGAAGTTATAAAAATAAATCTTTTGGTGGCGCTAGTTGACGGCTACAACGTTTGGTTATATGGCTAAATGACAAGCACTTATTCATTTCTAAAACAATATTGGCCTTAAATTGAGAACGGACTTCAACGTAAAACACTTTGAGCTTTTATTAACTCACAATTTGAGATATTAAATATTGCTTTGCAATTTGCAACACTTATTTATGAACCAATAAAAGTCAGTGTATTAACTTCTTAATAATAGCTTACAAGGTTTTTTTGAAAAATTGGAACAGGCTGACTTAGATTACATGACAATGTATGTAATGCACATAGCCTTACAATAAAATTAAACCTAACATGCTATCAAGCCGGTTTTTTCTGTTGGTGGTCATGATAACCAAGCCAACTGTTGTAGTTTTGGTTAACGGAACACTACTTTACTCGTACCTTACTTACTTAGACCGCCGTGAACCAGTTTACTTGAGTTTTTCCCGCACAATCGACTAAGTTTGTCTCAAATCCTAAACAAAGTGCGTGTTTTATGGAATCCTTACAGCCATTTTGTCGCGGGTTCGATGCCATCATCATCATCACTGTCTGTGTATGAAACTGATATTTTTATTGGGTCTGGCTGTTTGGGATACCTTCCAATATAACACGCGGGAAACTTATGACGGGGGCAGGGTTATGTGATGTTATCAATTTTTTTTTTCCACCGTTTTTACTTACTCGTAAGTCTGGGCGTGCAGAAACTGTACGGTACGTAGCAATGAAAACGAAACTTTACGTTCACGCTGCTTTCGCTTCTTCTGACAATATGGCAAAGATCATCATAGTTATGCAGCCAACACCAGCGCGGAGTTTGACGTTATCGCAGCAATCTTTTGCGTCTCGGAACGAGAAATACCGGATCGTCACATTAGGATTAGAAACGTCATCTCTGTCTGTGAGAATTTTGCGGTACACATGCACGTCGTGTGCTTATTCAGAACACTATTATTCAAAATGGCGATTTCGCGGGGCTATTTTGGATGCCTAGCTTTATGCCGCTTGGCGGCACACATGTTATTTTTTTACTTATACCTATGAATACACTTTAAATTAATATTCTTACCCCCTCATTCAAAACTAATTTTGATAAGACTCTTTCAACTAATCTACTGTAGCTTCTTACATGCTTAACTATTTAAAAGTGTGAAGGACAGTAATAGCGATCATGGAAAATGCAGCGTAAGTCTATCGGTAAGGGGGAAGGATGCTCTGATAAAGGTCACAGGATTTTACTGAAAAACTTCAAATATCAATGAAGAAGGACTATGTTCGGCAGCTAATCATTACGTAGGACGACAAATAGGAAGACATTTGGCGCTTTGGGTTTAATTGTTAATACTCCTTGCAGCTTAGCCAATCTAAGCCGAGCAGGCAAGTTTTAAAAAGTAAATATTCGCAAGCGGTATCACAGGCATTCAGCCGCGCATTCTAACCGTAAACCGGCCGGTAACACGCAGTATTTATCACAGTGACCGATAATACGAGTACTGGCACTCCGCACGCACTCCTTGACTCCTTCGCGTGCTGGCTTTAAAAACTTGCTTCGAGTTTTAAAAGATAAAAAACACGGCTCTAGAATTTTCTGACAAGTTGATTTTGGATTTAAAAAAAGTTTTGAGCACAAGAATAGCGGGTTTTCATTTAACTTTTTTTTGCCGTGTTGTTATTTCATGTGCTGTGAAACAAAACCTACTTAGCTAACCTCTACATTATCACGGCAACTTACGTAGGTACGATTACAGAGTAAATCAACATTTTATCTTTATTTCATTAAAAACTTAGATGTGATCGTCTCAGTTGATAACATACTTTTTCAGATTTCTGTGATGGAAATGGCGGGAATGATATGGAAACAATTTTTCATGCAAAATGGTGATAAGTTGTGGAATTTCCGTGGCAGAATCACTGTTCCACTTCTCTTCTTGATGAGAAAAATTAAATTAATTTGCTAATAATCATACGAAATATTTCTGAGATGTTTAATATAATGTAATAATGAATCGGCAGCGCGATTTTGGACCGACAGAGCAAGTAATATCAAAGTCTTCCCAATGCAGTTACTTTTAATCGTCCATCGTTTCTTGTCATTAGACCGCAGTTTTTGCCTTAACGAGGAGAGTTGCGTACACGCACCGGAACGGCTAATAAGCTAGGTGGAACCAATATTATCTCATTAACTAGAACTTTTATTAAGTACAGTCAAGAATAGAAAATTGCCAGCTATTTAAGGTTTGTTTAAGTGGCCGTAGCAACTATGTTGCATGTCACCAAACAAATAGTTCTTAACGTGGGGACCGTGGCTAACAGTAGCAGCAACAGCGGCAGATTATTGTTATTAATTTCCAGTTGCAGCACCACCTGTATTGTGCTGTACCAACACACACACACACAGTCACACTACACATTCGGTACCGTATCTATTGTCTATGTATTGTATTACAATTATTACACTACACAATATATTGAATCACTCACCATTTATTTTTATCTATACTATAGTATTTATGATACTTATATGTATATGCACACACGTATGTCCGCCACAAATGTCCGTGCGTCATCTCAGTCTGGGCCTACTGAAAATCAGCGCCTGGGCCCATAAAGCCCAGGCTATATGCTGAGTGAGGTCCATTTGTCTTTTTGGGCATCGGGACACCGCTGTCTGATGGTATGATCTTTTTTTCCTGTTACCTATATGTTTTGTTGTTAATGCCTACTTCTTTTGTGTTTACTTTATAAATGTAACGATGTCCTTAAAGTTAATAAATGTTTTTCTATTTCTATTTTTTCTATTTCAACCGCACTGACTGGGTGAATAAAGATGATTATAAGAGAACAATATTTTTAAATTCTGCTGTTTTCATTTGCTAGTTCAATTCAAAAACAAAACCAAAGCAGAAGGGGTTGGAAACCTTAGATTAAAATTTATGTGTTTTTATTTAATTTCGGAAGTGGAACCTTTTTTTTTTTTTTTTTTTAGATTTCCGGGTGAGAAATGCGTTACGCACTATCCCACTGCCTGGGTGGGGCAGTGGGGGAGTGTGGGACTCTCCGCCGGTGGAGCCGGCGGCATACCCACTAAAAAACACCCAGGTATACCCTCACCGCTTTGGAATAGGGCGACATGGAGCCTTGCGGATTACCACGTCGCCCCAGCGGTAGGCCCGGCCTACGTGCCGAGCCTCCTCACGCTGCGGGGCGTACCGGTATACTAGGCACACCCCCAGTGGTTACCTGGCCCTGGGGTATTGTCAAATTCAAACCTTTTTCGTTTTAGAAAATTTATCCAAGTGGTCTTTCTTAACATATTCATTAGGTTTAATATAGCAGGTACTTATAAACCTTATTCTATTTCCTTGCCTTTGCAAGTGGTCTTTCTTAACATATTCATTAGGTTTAATATAGCAGGTACTTATAAACCTTATTCTATTTCCTTGCCTTTTATATACTAAACCTTAACACTCTTGTCAGTGGAGAATGTATTATTATCTTTTATTGCAAATATAAAGAAGTAACCACTACCAAATTGTTTAATAGCTTACAATGGCTTGCCTTCATTCGTTAAGATGTGACAATTTCCTCATGTTCCTTTGTTTGAGTCATCGAATCAGCGTTGGACTTTGCACCGTTTAGGTTTAGTTCATTGTTTGTTTGTGTGCGACAGATTTAGGTTTTTAGTTCATTGTTTGTTTGTGTGCCACAGATTGACACTAAGAGTATGTATTACCTTCTCTAGGACCTACTTACCTTGTTGGCATCAGACTAGACGATAGCAACTAGTTTTGAAACTCGGGACTTTATGGGTTTTCCAAGGTCTGGAAAAGTTTTGTGGCAGATAAACCTTAAACTAGAGTAAATTTCATGCAAATCATTCCAGATTTTTCATTTACATTGTTATGGTTTCTCTTGTTTTTTTATAAGATTTTATTGTTCATTTAATTTTACTACATGATCTAATTGTGTATTTTTCTTCTTTTTATGATAAATATTGCTTCGCTTACCCCTAAAAAAAATATTAAGATTTGGATAACGTACGGACTTGATTTTAAACTGATAGACTTAGCATAACCACTGGGTTAAACAAGTGCATTAACACGAAGGTACGTGATAATGTTGGTGGTCCATCCTTAGCTAAAAAACAAAGATCCCAGCAGTAGCAGATAGGAGCGAGTTATTCCAGCAAACAAAAAAAAATTGCAGTTATATGTCATTTTTACTGCTAAATGACAATTATTGATCGTCAAATTCGCAGTGTCTAAACATCCGCACTGCGGTGGTTACCTGTACGCTGACAGTTTGACACTTCATAACACAAACACACATCATTTGTCACGACGTTCTATGCGCTCCACACTCAATAACACACATGTGAAAGCTGCCCGCGACTTGTATCGCTCAAATCTGCATGTACGGATCGCTTTTCCCGCGGTTTCCCGTCGATCTGTCACTGCAAATGTCATGGCGCACACCCCCTCGCGCATGCACTGGTAGGTTCACCACCAAGTTATAGTGGACCAGGAACAAGGAGATTACTATTTTGTGGTTTTAGTTTTTTTAAGAGAACCTTGCTCCTCCGACTCACTTCTAATATTGTTTTCTAATTATGAATAAATAATAATAATAATAATAATAATAATAAATTACCTAAACTCAAATACAGTAAACGGCTAGGACAAATAGTACAATTGTTTAACGTGAATATTTTAACCCAGTTTTTTACAGATGAGTCGCAACTAATAGACATCCATACACTTATGTACTGCAGCGCTTTAGTGATATCAAGAGAACTTGGTTATAAAATTCAAGAAAACACTCAGCCATGCCGAAGTAACGAAGGAAAACCAGCATGGCAACTAAGACTGGAGAGAGACGTAACACAATTGAGATCTGATATAGGCCGGTTAACTCAGTATATAAATAACAATAGATCCCAAACAGTAGTAGACAGAGTAAACATAATATTTCAAAACACAAAAGTACACAGTAGTCACGAAAATAATAATAGGAAACCGGAAGAATATTTAGACACATTAAAACAAAAATTAGCACTGAAAGCTCATAGACTTGCTTGTTTATTGTCATTTTTGCGTTTAAGAGCCTTTACTAAAAAGGCTCTTAAACGCAAAAATGACAATAAACTTTTCCACACCAATGAAAAACTGTTTTATAGGAAATTAACTGCTGACAAGGAGAGGTCTATACCCACAGATAATAATATTCCTGAACGAAAGGATCTCGAAGAGTTCTGGGCGGGCATATGGGAGGAAGAAGTACAACATAACAACGAAGCAACGTGGATAACGGAGGAAGAGAGTAAATGGGAAACGCTGGAAGAAATGAAATTTGAAGATATCACAGAACTAGACATAGAAAAAGTTACATCAAGGCTGCACAATTGGAAATCCCCAGGAATAGATAAGGTACATAACTTCTGGTACAAGAAATTCTACACTCTACATAAAGTTCTAGCTAAAAACTTAAATGAAATTATCCGCGGACATCAGAACATGCCACCGTTTATTGCACAGGGTATAACTTATATGCTGCCAAAGGGCCAATATACATCTGAACCATCCCGGTATAGGCCAATAACCTGCCTACCAACTATATACAAGATTCTCACTTCAGCAATAACACAGAAACTGACAAACCATATAGAAGAGAACCACATTTTAGCCGAGGAACAGAAGGGATGTAGGCGAGGCCACATGGGATGCAAGGAACAACTTGTAATTGACTCACTAATTCACCGACATGCAAACACAACCAAAAGAAACTTACACTGCACCTACATTGACTATCAAAAGGCCTTTGATAGCGTTCCACACTCTTGGTTATTACAAATTTTATCAATATATAAAGTAAACCCAGTTATAATTGAATTTTTAAGAAATACTATGAGCCTATGGAAAACAAAATTACACCTTAATGATATTACAACAAGAGAAATAGCAATAAAAAAAGGTATATATCAGGGTGACTCCCTGAGTCCCATGTGGTTTTGCCTCGCTCTGAACCCACTATCCAACATGCTACGATAACGAGGAGCCGGATATCGTCTCAAACATAACAACACCGAAACTTGCATATCACATCTAGTCTACATGGATGATATCAAACTCTACGCAAAAACGAAAAAAGAAATCAAGACACTAATAGAGACCACAGCTGAATTTAGTAAAGATATAAATATGCAATTTGGTTTAGATAAGTGTAGAATCATTCATATAGTTAAAGGCAAAATCCAGCCTGGTAATCACACGGTTTGTGAAGGAGATACGATACCAGCGATGGAACCGGACGAGTTGTATAAATATCTTGGATATCACCAATCAAAAGGACTGCATCACACTAAGATTAAAACTTCATTAATTCAAGAGTATAAACGTAGAGTAACTGTTATTTGTAAAAGCCAATTATTAGGAAAGAATTTAATCAAAGCCATTAATACCTACGCTGTACCAATACTCACTTATTCGTTCGGGATTATCAAATGGTCCAAAACAGATATCTATAGAATAGAAATCACTACCAGGACCCTCCTCACGAAACATAACTGCCTGCATCCGAAATCTGCCATTGAAAGGATGACCCTCAAACGACAGAATGGTGGTAGGGGATTGATAAACATAAACATATTGTGGAATAAACAGGTTACAAATCTTAAATCATTTTTTCTAAGTAAAGCAAATTACAGCGATCTCCACAAATCCATAGTCTCTAATGATCAGAATCTTACTCCACTGTACCTCTCCAAGGAAGAAACATCTACCGCTATCAATGATTCTGAAACTACAAACTTGGAGCAATGGAAAAAGAAAGTTTTGCACGGAAGACACCCTCATGATTTGGAACAGCCGCACGTAGACTCTATAGCATCTAACAAATGGCTTTCACTAGGATACCTGTTCCCAGAGACTGAGGGTTTCATGATAGCTATCCAAGACCAAATCATAAACACCAAAAATTATAGGAAACATATAATTAAAGACCATACATTAACGAATGATAAATGCCGAAAATGCCACATCCATTCTGAGACTATTCAACACATAACCGGAGCATGCCCTAACCTTACGCAAACAGATTACACTCACAGACACAACCAGGTAGCAAATATAATCCATCAAAAACTTGCGGTCAAACATAAACTCATAATAAACTCACACACGCCCTACTACAAATACACACCTAATCCTATTTTAGAAAACCGTACACATAAAATGTACTTTGACCGAGCGATACTGACAGACAGGACCATCCATTATAACCGCCCAGACATTACATTACAGGATAAAATTAATAAAACAACCTACTTGATTGATATCGCAGTCCCCAACACCCATAATATCTGCAAAACAATAACGGAAAAGATTCACAAGTACTCGGATCTTAAGGATGAAGTCACTAGGATCTGGAAACAGGAGAAAGTGTATATCGTCCCCATAGTTCTGTCCACAACCGGCGTAATCCCAAACCACCTTCACCACAGTTTACGACTCATTGACCTCACACCTAACACTTACATACCATTACAAAAAGCCGCCATACTGAACACATGTCGCATAGCTAGAAAGTTTCTACAAAGCAGCGAAGAGGACAACAGGAATGAAGGATAAACAGACCTTAGGATAAAAACTTTTTAAATGTAATTTACTTGGCCTAGGCCCGTAAATTACATAAATTTGCCAGTTTCGGCTGAGAAAATGTACCTTTCAGAAAATAATAATAAAATGTTTATTAAACAACTTTGACATTACAGAAAATAAAATAATAAAAACAATGTAACACAGCAGCTTAGTTAGAGTGCCAAAAATTGCGTCGACAAACGTATAATTACACAAGGCAAAATGATTTCGACACTAGGCACAGCCTGTCCTGTAGGAAATCATTGGTCACATGTTGCCAAAACATTTCAAATTATAAGCGAATAAGAAAATAAACTATCCTTCTATCGTACAAATTTATGTTATTTCGTGAAAGTTCAGATGTTTGTATGTTACCATCTCGAGCGAACTAAAATAGCGTCATCGATCAGCTTTATAAAAAACCGAAAAAATATATTACACCAAGAAATGTTGATCTCATGAAGTTTAAGTACCTATGCATAGATGTTTGTTACAAAATGGTTATAATTTAGACGTACGAATGTTAAATACTCAGAAGGTACGACCTATAGATTCTCACTATACAGAGAGTCAGTTAAAAGTCTGGAAAGCTAGAAGCTACTTTCTTTCCTATTAAATAGCGACCAAAATGCGTGTTTTAAATACAAATTTTGCCAACCAAACACACATCAACTCTACATAAACCATTCCCATCGAAGACTAATTTTGCAATATTTTCGGGAAGTTCGACCTGATTAGATGTCCTCCGTGCCTAAATGTGCGTGTAAACCGTATTACTACTTCAACAGTATTCGTACTACCACCAACAAAATATTATTTTTTAAAGATAGAAGAGTCGCTACAAAAAAACCTATCCGAAGCTTCCCTACCGCGTGGTCGCACCGGGAGACGAGGGCACTTTCACTAGAAGCGTGACGCGAACATTATTCCCTAAGCAGATACACATGAGATGCAAATCGCGAGATACGCTGCTCAAGAATAGACTACAAAAACCACTCACAGTCAGCAAAGAAATTACGAGTAGATGGTCATTCAAAAAGTTTTAGAGATATTGACAACCTTACGACATTTAAAAATAAGTGTTTCTTGTATTGTTGCGGTTGTGTTGTTTGGCAATAGTGTTGCTAACAAAGTATGCAATTTTATTTTATTTTTTTGTCTATCAATGAAACTTCATTATTATCACTGTACTGTAGATAAACCATAGTTTAGTACAGTGTTAAACTTGTACGTATATTTTGTTACGAGTATGTTAGCTTAACCAAGTACCTACTACAATTAACTGGTCAGCGGTTATTCAGTAAGAAGTAAACCTTTCACTCGAAGGTCCGACAGGTCCGACTGTCTAATTGGGTCACTATTGTCCTACACGCACTACTCCTCGACTATGTAACTTATTTAAATATCTACATGTTGTAAAGATGATGACACCCAGATGTAGAACGAATAGAATAGTTTGTCACAGGAATACTCGTATTCCTCCCTGATCGAACCCCGACTTTGCCAATTTAATGGATTGAGTCTGTCACATTTTCGTGATATGCGAGTCTTCCGCCGTTATCCGGGTTGATTTGATTTTTTATCGATGGTTTTTGATCATTCAGAAATTTTAACAATGAACACAAAGATGACTCTGATGATGTCTGGTCAGATTTGAACTCGGGACCACACGATCCACGATCCGAGAAGCTTAGCTTCTAGGCCACGACGATGTAAAATAGAATCGAAAATAATGAATCGTTCGGAGGCAAGAATCCGAATCAAGGGGCTGTTAGCCAGGCCGCGGTGACTCACGCTGGCTAAGGTTGGTTGGGAACGCTTGTTGTTTTATTCCACTGGCGTGGTTGGCCGGTGATATCATGGGATTGCATGGGAAAATGTTTCGAGTGGCCTACCACGTGTGTAGCGGTACAAGTACTCGCATTCAGGAAGCGTGCGCCATTTATAATTCAGACAAAGTCGTTGTTGAAGTTCAAATGTAAGACAATCAATACGTTCACACCATGGATACACTGTGCTACACAATAAAATATAGAATCAAAGAGTAAATAACTATCTAACATAAATAACTAGTAGCAACACTACAAAATATGAATTAAATTAATACTGTTCTAGTTATTTATGTCGAATCTTCAGAAATTGTGCGCAATAAATACTGTTGAATGAAATAAACCCAACACCAAGTTAGGGTGTTTTTAATATCGACCGGATTAAATAACGCACGCGGGATTTAAATCAGGACGTTATGCCTATTATAACTGTTTGTGCCTCATCTATCTAAATTGCTTATCATTTAATTCAAAAGAAGGCACCAATGGTTTTTCTAAACGTGGTATTCGCACCTTAGACGCACCCCGTATTTAGCACAAATCTCATCGCTTCCTGCTTCATAGACTCACCGAGATAGTGTGGCGCCATGTGTTAATTAGCGGGTAGGGTTACAGAGAAGTAACGTTAGCGGTAGTACCGGTATTGTAACGCTACCGGTATTCATTATACTGAAGTTGCTTTGGAGACTTGCTATTCTCAAATGGTAATTAGAGAATTCAAATCGTTAAATGGATAAAAAGATGAACCACTGTGAAGTCTTTGCTATGCATGTTGCAATATTCGTATGTTTCTACTATAGTTCGCCAAAAGATTCCTTCTTAACAACTTTTAATTGTCCACACCACAGACTCAATAAAAATAACAATAGTTTGTATAATATAGGACTCATGGGACAGGGAAGTTGTTAAGGAAGCCCATAGAGCTGCCTAGAAATGCATTATCTGAAAGCTGTATTATAACTGTCATACTCAGCCCTAAAGTCAATCAAACTTCTTCAATATTTGATTAAAGTTAACATTACATATTTCAAAGTATATAAATAATTTTCGCTTTCAACGTCGTGGACCATGACATCCTCTTAGCAATGCTCTCTCATTTACGCATCACCCCACATGAATTAAACTGGTTTTCGTCTTATCTTCGTGGACGGCAACAGGCTGTGCGTATTGGTCATACGATTTCTCAGTGGTGTAATCTGGATTCCGGAGTTCCACAAGGAGGTATATTATCCCCACTTCTATTTTCTGTATTCATCAACTTTGTCACACTTAATCTCTGCAGCTCCTACCATCTGTATGCTGATGACCTTCAACTGTATGTACAGACTGACGCCAATGGCTTCGAGGATGCTGTTTGCCTACTGAATAACGATCTCCAACGTTTGCTCGAATGGTCTGACAGTTACGGTATTTCAGTAAATCCAGCTAAATGTCAGGCAATTGTGATAGGTACTCCGCGACAGCTGAGTCACCTCAGTACCGACGGTCCTACGTTAACCTATAACGGCACTAACATCCCGTTCAGCCCCCATGTTAAGAACCTTGGCCTATACGTAGATAATAACCTTAGCTGGGACAAACAAATCAAGGAAACAAGCAGAAAAGTTGTCGCTACCTTACGCTCTCTGTATAGATTTAAAAACTTTCTCCCACTCAGCACCAAAATTTTACTGGTCCAAGCCCTTCTGATGCCTCATATTGACTATGCGGACGTTTGCTGTTCCAACCTGTCCCAGGCGCTTCTCGATAGGCTCGAACGCCTAGTCAATAGTTGCATTCGTTTCATTTTCGGTGTAAGAAAATTTGACCATATTTCTCCGTTCCGCTCTAAATTGAAATGGCTTAAAATCCGCCAACGAAGAAATTCTCGAACGCTATGTTTACTGTTCAACGTACTTAAAAATCCCGATGCTCCTAAATATCTCAAGCGTAATTTTAAATATAGGGGTGAGTGCAGCTCACGTAACCAACGCTCAAATACTCTTTTAAAACTTTCCACTCCCCCTCATCTATCCACGCATGTGTCTAACTCCTTTACCTTAGCTGCTATAAGGTTATGGAACTCGCTTCCGAACAGAATCAAGATGTCCCCCAATAGGTTCTCCTTCAAAAAATCTATCCACAAGCTTTTTTTACAGACACCCTAACCAGTTTCTATTAGTGCTATTTAATCATTGGTCAGATTAGTCAGATCGTCAATCATATCATTCCGAGTTAATGTTTCGTCTTCCATTTGAGTACATAATATGTATTTATATATCATTGTATTTATGAATTTATATGTATATATTTGCTATTTTTATATGTAAGTAGGTACACATATATATATATTGTAATTTAGATAAGTAGGTATATATATTATATGAGTAAATTGTTTACTTTTATCTTACTGAAACTTAGTTTTACAAAACCCCGCCGTAAAGATTTCTGCTTCACCTAGTGGTTGACTGGTAGAGAATGCCTTTAGGCATTAAGTCCGCCAATTGTACTTTTCTTTGTGCAATAAAGATTAAATAAATAAATAAATAAAATAAATAACTTTAATAATGACCGATTCGGTTATTTTAAATTTGGTTTTTAAGGATATCATTAAAAGTCGAGGATAAACTTTAGCTCTCATATGAAAAAAAATACGCTACTGCTAAACGAGCACTTATCAAAATTAAAGAAAATTATCGGTTCGGGCCACCAACATCTGCGCCTTAGGGCAGAACCTGACTATCTACCGATTGAGTGAATTTCTATTACCATTTCTTAATTAAAATGAAAACATGCAAGCAAGCTTAATAAAATAAGAAATACCAAGTCAGCGATTAGGGGGCTGCACCAATTGCCGCTATTTAGGAACCGTATCGCAACCCTCTTAGACGTTGACCAACAAGATAAAAAAGATGATGTGGCGCCAAGCCTCGGCGGTGCACAGCGATAGGATCGCAACGCTTCCTGTTGAGCTATAAATTAACTAGTAGAGATAGTATGGCGCCGCGATGCTTGAGGGAAGTTACGTTGTCGAACTACCGGTAAACTACTGGTTTAGGAACCTAGCAGAGTATACTGATATGAGGTTAAAATTTAGGTTTAGAGCATACACGGCGAACTAGGAAGTGTCGACGTCGGTATAAATAGTTTTTGAACCATCGCGTCCCTTCCTTCGTGTTTATGAAAGTTTAACCCATCAGTTTGATGGCTAACATTTTTTTTCTTTTGGGGTGGTGTGATGGTGGTGGACTTGTTTTTTTGACTGATATAGGTATCGGTTCCTATCGCTAGGATAGGAACCGATACCAACAGCCTTCCAAAGTGGGTAATGAATCGTTAAAATTATCACGACACTTGCTAAACGCGGATTGGTGATAGATGACTAACCCTGGCTTAGTTCGCAAAATGTTGGCAGGCAAATTATACTGATTGTGTTTTTACCGATTTCGATTTAGCGAGACAACACTTTGTCAGTTGTTAATTGGAAATGTAATGCTCTTTTTTTAGTACGAGTAGGTGTGAGTTGACCTGAGCCCTAATGAGTTACTGGTGCAAAAACGCTTTTTAACTAAGAGCAAAGGTATATAGGTACTAAGGGACCGAATCATATCCGAATATATTTGCTAAAAAAGAAATAAATCACTTCAAGTGGAGAAAAACCTTGTTCAACTGGAGTCAAACAGGTCTGGATAGGAAGTGTTTAGGTACGACTTACCTATATGGCTAACATGCGTGGAGACAATTTTTTATCACTCAAAGTCAAAAGTCAATGTCAGAAATATTTTTATTCAAATAGGTCTATTTAACATAATGTTAGTACTTTCGAATAGTCAAATCTAATTAACTAGTAAACATAAATTTACATACAATAACTACTCGTTATCTTGGGTAATTCCTATGTAGGGTCACAAAATAAAGAGTTTACAGAAGGATCGCTCGCACCTTTTTCTAAAACTTGCGTGAACCGCCTAGGGTTACTACTATATTCGCTCTGAATTTTTAAAATGAAGTAAGTAAGTTATACCTACTTGACAGAACCGGCCAAAAACAAAATTCATCATGTGAAAAATTGCACCAAGTTCGACAAAAACAAAAACACTCGCGACAGTGCGACTTTCCGACTCACCGAAGCTCACTGACTTCGCTTGTGAACTCATGTCTCTGTGTGCGTGCGTCAAAAATGGCGTGTTGTTCTAAGCAGACTATCTGTCAGAGCGCCGTGCATGTCTAATTTGTGGTGGGGCGTGGAAAAGCGTAAGATAGATTTACCGTGATGGTAGTTCGCTAGTTCGCATCCCTGTCTACTATAGCAGAAATGCGCAGATAGACCAAATTCCTGCTATGCAGACCAAGCGTCTCACCGTCACACTGACCCTTTATGTCCCTCCTTTGCGACTTGCGTACAAGCAGCTAAGTTTTGAAATTTGCATAAAGGATAATGGATATAAATTATTTTTTATTTAATTATACTGCACAAGTCTAGTCTGTCTGTGTAGGTATTTCGTCTCTACTGTAGCTTTTCGTGGGGTTGCGGTTGGCAATAAGTTTTGCTACCCCCCATAACTATTCTCGCTACCTTAATGACTGTAGGATCAATCTCTTTAAGCACGCTTTTGACCACAATTCTTCGAAACACATGTGCAATTCATACAGGGTTAGTCACAAAAGAAAGGCCTTTTTAGATTTCCGTTGTTGCATCTTTCTGTTACACGTTCCCGGTATTACATTTTAAAACTTCCGCGTCCATTTCGAGCTTATGCACAGTTTGTCAAATTAGTCTCGTATTCGGGACGGTCTGTCAGCTCGTTAGCGCATGCGCGACGGACACGCGTCGACGTGACTAATAGCGTGGTGACGGTGGGCTTAGAGAGATAAAAAAATTAAAAATGTGTTACTTAATTCCGCTTTTGAGAAAATTAAGAAGGAAAATCGAAACTTCAAGTCATTTACACTTGCAAACGCAATCCTTGCTGCGAAACGGTAAAACGTCAATCAGTTCATTTATTGTCATACTAACAGATTCTTGGTGATGTTGTGTTATTACTTGTATTGCGCACAATAAAATTGTGAGCAAGGGCTTTTTGGTACATACTAAAAGTACTATGTGCCACTAAAGCTGAACCATCAACTAAACTTTTTAGAAATCACATACTTATCAACGACTAAGGCAAGCTTCTTGCGATAACTTTAACCAATGCTCAAAGGATTGAAATTCATTGAAATCAGTTTCCTCTAATATCCTAACGATGATATCAAATAAGTATTACTAAGCTCGGTTTGAATGGAGTGTTTCTACAACGCCTATTATGTGTCGATGTCAAGAAAGGTTAGGCGTTCAAGGATAGCCCATTGTAGCGAGTTCTATGCATTTGTCACTCTATTATCTCGACAGATCGGAGTTAGGGAATTCGCGGGGCGTGTCCTGTCGCGTGCTTTAGTCTACGACCGAATAACAAATTCATTGTTATGAATCGGCTTCTAGTGATGTAAGACTTGAGACTAGGTGTGTTAAGACTTTTTATTAAAATTACAGAAAGTAGGTCAAGATCAGTATTTATTGAAAAATAACCCTGTATGTATATGCCTGACTGGAGTTCCCGTCACTTAGCGCCAGTATAGCTGGTTATTTGTGGTGAGGTGTACTAGAGTAGAACTGTGATTCTGATTCGGTTATTTTCTTTATATCTAATTATTTTTTGAATATGGTTAGTTTTGATACAATTTACTTTATAAAAACTATTACTAAGCCCTCATAAATAAAAATACTGATTGCTACCGTTGAGGGGATCATTTACTTTAATTAAAACAGTTACCGAATCGGTCGATAACTTTGTTCTGAATCGGGGGGCTGATCAGATTCACAGTTCCTTTTTTCAATCTTTTACATTTTTCTGTCATCAGAATCTGTTGGCCCTCACCAAAAGGTTCGAAGACTCATTCTGCTTCAAGTGCAGGTCTTCAAAATGGGGTTAACCAGCTCATTTGTTACCTTTACCTACTGTATTTTCTAACCTTATATTTCTCTTTCCATCAAGTGGCGTCAGGTCACTGTGCAGGGCACATTAAAACAATGTACCAAGTTCTATGGGTTTGTCACTGTATTATCTAGATTTCTAGACAGTAAGACAGATTGGAACTTGGGAATTCGCGGGCGTGTCCTGTTGTGTGCCATTCGGTCATTGTTAGTAAAAGATTATAATTTATTTTGAATGACGTAAGATTTTCATGGACCCATTAATAATCACTTATTTACTTAAGTGACTTTATTAGTGATGCCTTTGCATTGCAAGTGTTCACAACTTCACTAGCGGTACACGTTTGCCAACGATTTTGAAACTTATCAAACTCTTAAAATATGAAATAATAAATTATTATATATTTATTTCTTACTTAAATTATAAATGTGAAAGTTTGTGAGGATGTATGGATGTATGTTTGTTACTCTTTCACGCAAAAACTGCTGAACGGATTTGGATGAAACTTTACAGTCCCTCATATAGCTTATATACATCAGAATAACACATGAGCTACAATTTTATAAAGATTTTATGTGATTTGGCCTTAATAATTATATAACGATAACGCGGGCGAAGCCGCAGGCGGAAAGTTAGTAATTAATAACATAACATACCATCTCGACTTTATCCATCACAAGCGGGGTAGTCAGAGGCAAGTGACTATGCCGTCGTGGTGAACGAAACACTCAGAAGCCAACTTTTCACCACTGGTATTAGAACCCAAAATGGTAGGTGGTGAGCCTTCCGCCGTTATCCGCGTTGATTTGGTTTGTTATCGATGGTATTCGTCACCGGAGAGTTAATCGGATATTTAACAATGAATACGAAGATTTTGGTCCTGGCCAGATTTGAACTCGGGAACATACGATCCACGATCTGAGTTCGGGTGCTGAACCAGTAGGCCACGACGCTCTCGCGTGATTAATATTTAAATATTAAATCATTTGGCTTTAAGCTTTTAAGTAAGTAAACTCTCTACCATTTTAACAAAATTAAGCATTCATTTTTAATCAAAAAGTTCATTAAGAGCAAGAAGAATGTCGTCACTCTCTAAAACTATATAAAACATTTGATTATGGCTATTCATTCATAAAACCGATGAAGATTAAACATTAATAACAACTCTAGTTAAAACAAAGATGAGTACGAGTACAAGTACTAAGGCCACCCCTACTGTCTCCCAGGAGGTCGATCGCAATCTATATTAGTTTTAAATAGGTTAGTAATTAAAACCATCACTATATCGCGAAGAACTGATCGAAGGCCAAGACGCAGAGACGGAGAGTCGTAGAGCCAAATACATTACGATAAAAATACACTGAGTCATTACACAAATGTAAAGCACGGACGAGTGCCCTGAATAAGTCTATAGAGTTGCCAGCCCTTACATAAGTGTTCTTTTTTTCAACTGACAGAGCATCATTTTGAAGATGTAAAATAAATGTACACCCGCTTTCACGTCAAGATTTACACAGTGGTACCTTATGCTGTTGACATAAGACCCATTTTGCAATTGTTTTGTAAATGTTGACCAGTCTTCCTCCGTACTTAAAAAACACAACTTTTCGCCACGAGATAGTTCATCCTGGGTGGCGAGCAAACACACATGCAGCCACAGGAAGGTGTACCAACAGGCCCGTTAATAAAGAGCGGACCACTTTAAGTAACGTTTTAGAATTAAGGGGTTAGATCAGCTCTATAAATGTTCCTTGTGCCAGTGAACTGTACCCCGGAGTTCAAACGGGCCACTTCCGTCGATCAAGATGTATTACTTGAGTAATATCGCTTCCTACTGCGACTCCTTACAACGATACCACGCTGTTGGGTGTGTCGGCCCATTCAGGGCTAGAGATAACCCTGGTGGATTTTATTTAAAATTAATTGAAATGGAGAAATCTTTTTGTGAATTCGTGTGGTGTGGTGGGCAATGGACCTTCGTCGTTGTCCGACGATGCCCATATGTCCTAAGTAGCAGTCGCACGCCACCTAAAACAAAATTGAAAAAAGGTAATTTTTTAAGTCATCAATTTACATTTTCTTCGTCTCTTTCCTTAAACCATCATGACCTAAGTATTGATGACAATAATTGTCATTCGCCATGAAAAAAATCGGCAGCAGGATGTCCACCGCAAAGATGAGGTCTGCCGTCTACTTTCCCCATGTTTAGACGGACTAGATAAGGGCATGACATAACATTCATGGTTAATAATGTCGGATACAAACTATATGACTATAGTAAAGTAAAGTAAAACAATCATTTATTCATTAAAGCCTGTACAGAGCACTTATGATATGTCAAAAAAAATATAGAACTAAAAATGATAACAAACGTAAATAAAATAATCCAATAATAGTACCTACACATCGTAAATAAACATCATGCAAATCTACCACCGGTTCGGACGTTGCTTCTTAACGAGAAGACTCCGGCAAGAAACTCGATAGTTACTCTTCTGAACTTTGTTTGTTTAACAACGAATAAATTCAGAGTACAGTCAAAGAGAGTAGAAAAAAAAAACATATTGAGCAGAGGAGTAGATTACTACTACTATGACCTTAGACTCTTGTCATTCAAGTTATCGGATATCGAGAGATAAATAACAAATAAAATAACTTTAAAACCTCCTCATTAGATAAAATCAAGCCACGATGTTGTAACGGAAATTGAAAATTCACACCTGCTTTTGTACATATGTAAACATCTAATCTTTCAATCTTTATTCTAATACCCAAACACGAAGTACGTACTACGGACGGACTCAATACCATTAAATTGTTAGTTAACCCTCGTATGTTACAGAAGTTGCATTTGATAGTGAAATCAGACTTTTCACTATGCGTCTGGAAAATGATAAATTAATTTTCAGTGACACACCTTTCATGACATTTTACAATGGCCTTCTCAATACTTTTGGTTTATTTCTGTTTATTTTTACTTCATTTGCTAAACTAAGCAAATCTTGAACATACCGTACTTGCTTGTTTGTGCTGATCATCATACATGATAACATGATACATTTCTTCTTGTTGACTTTACAAAAACTCTCATAGGCCGGCAACGGTCGACTAATACTTTAGTGTTGCACGTGCTCACCGGCAACGGTAACTGCTTTCAGCTGTTCGTTCTTCAGTTTGTCGCCCACGTTGTTTACAAAAATGATCAATTTTACTAACGTAAATTAAAAGATTTCCTAAGCCTAAAAATCCATTTTCAACCAGAGTCTGTAAAATCAATCGAACCAAATCATCGAACCTACGACCCAGTCAGGGTTCAAGGATTGCTTTCTTTTAAAAAACTGATTTGATAGTCTGCCTGCGACATGTGTACTACAGGGAATGAGTCGTTTACATTTTTTATTATCATGTAAAACTGATTTTATGGCCGTGTACCATGCCGAGCTTTTATTGCCACTATATTTCTATGTTGTGATACGTATATTAAAAAGGTTTATATTTTATATGCGATAGCAGATAGGTTTGGTAGGTGGGACCTTGTTTTATCGATTGAGTAAATTGTCAATAGAAGTCTTACCATCTTTATTATCCTATCGAAAACCATTTTTGATTTTTTTATGTAGCTTGGTATACTTAATGCCTAGTGCCATTCACTACTAGTCAACCACTAGGCGGTCAGTATTATCTCCATCCATTCATATCTTAAGCAATCTTACTCAACTGTACCTAATCGTTACCAATCTTGAATATTATCAAAAATCATTTTGATGAAAGGGGCATTAACAACACAGAACACTTAGTTAACAGCATTTAATTTCAGTCAACACAAATGAAATGCTTTGTAAAATATTCTAAACTGTATTTAACTAAAAAGCTTTTATCGTTATTAGAGGAAAACGGTCTGATTGTCATCGGTCTGACTTGCATTTGTCCGTGACTTGACAGTTCTTTGATTATAATAAAGGAAACATGAAATAAAGGTTTTCACAAGAACACATTCAAAAGTGGTTGTGAAACAACCTTCGATCATAAACAGCTTAAATGCACCATTACGAACAGAATCAACTCCAAAATGTGTCAAAAAGTTCAAATGTGAGTTTTGTTAGACACGCAAAACGCAACACGCAACCTTAATAAGCTGGATCACTTTCTGATTTTCAATGCAAGCAGTTTGAGTAACTTTTTATGGAATCGTAGCGTATGTTTTTTTTAATAGCCAGCAATACATATCTGAGTGGTCAGAATTGTTCTAGTTAAGTGATATCGGAGCCGAGATAATATAATTTCTTTAAGTATTACTTTTTCCACTAACATAATAGTTCTGAAATGTTACTGCATGGGGCTAATCTCACCTTACAGCTGTTAAAAAAGATGCAGAAATAGGTAAGGATGGGGGTGTGAGGGGGTCCTCCAACATCTTCGGGCCCCAAGCCAACCTCGCCTGCAGGCTAGTGCACGTGCAAGTGCAAGGAGGCTCTGGCGACGGCTCCCCTTTATGGTTTGGGAGGTCAGATGGCAGTCGCTCCCGTGAAGCAAACTCAAGCCAAAAAAAAAAATGGAAAGTCGGATAGGGCGTCGCTGGAAAACGACGCGCAGGGGGATCGCCTACCCCTGTGGTAAGTCGGTTAGAGCTACCGGGCCATGGGCGGGCTCGGTTAAAGACATTAGTCCACAGGAAGGTCCGCTTCGCATCGTGGAACGTTGGCACGCTGACGGGACGCGCTCGCGAGCTGGCCGATGTGCTCGCCAGGCGGAGGGTGGCCGTGGCGTTCCTGCAGGAGACTCGCTGGAGAGGCAACAGGTCCCGGAACATCGGGCACGGCTACAAGCTGATCTATGTGGGTTCTCCTGGTGGGGCCAATGGAGTAGGGGTGGTGCTGTCCGTGGAATTCCAGAATAGTGTCTTGGAAGTAAATCGCGTTAGCGACCGTCTTGTGGTCGTGAGGGTGCTTATCGAAGGGGTCACGACCAATTTGATAGGTGCCTACGCACCGCAGGTCTGTTGTAGCGATTCGGATAAGGCACTGTTTTGGGAGCAAATCGACCAGCTCCTATGCACTATTCCATTGTCCCAAGGCGTCGTTCTGTCAAACTGCATCCTAGACCACCATGAGCTACCACCCTGGTTGCTTATGTATGCTGATGATATAGCTCTAGCAGATTCGGACAGGGGACGGCTGGTACAACGGGTGAATGAGTGGAAAAATTCACTTGAAAACGGCGGTCTGAAACTTAATGTGGCGAAGACGAAGTACATAGCCTGCAACACCACAGATACCCAGTCCGTCCGCATAGGCGTTGACGTGGTCGAGCGCACGGACCGTGTCAAATACCTGGGATCTGTGTTAAGCGCGTCTGGGGACATCGACCGCGACGTCAGAGCCCGAATTTCCGCGGCTTGGGCCAAATGGCGTGAGGTGACTGGTGTCAATTGTGACCCCAAAATGCCGATCGAGCTGAAGGGGCAGGTCTATAAAGCCATCATTAGGCCTGTCCTTTTATATGGCAGTGAAACATTGCCGTTACTAGATCGACACAAGCAGGAGCTGCGCGTCACGGAAATTAAGATGCTGCGGTGGATGTGTGGAGTCTCACGCAAAGATCGCGTGCGTAACACCCACATCCGCGGCAGCCTTCGTGTTCGTGACATCGCAGACAAGCTGCAGGAGTGCCGCCTTCGTTGGTATGGTCATGTCTCACGGAGATCGGTAAACTACGTGGGCAACAAATGTCTGGCCATGCCGCCCCGGCCAGGTACCGGTAGAACAGGTAGACCCAAGAAGCGGTGGCTCTACGTCGTTAAGGGTGACATGCGTGCCAACAGACTCACCACTGAGGATGCACAAGACCGCGCGAAGTGGGCCAAGAAGATAAGAAAGGGACCCCACACACCAGTGTGGGTTCACAACCGGGATAGACCGCACGGATGAAAATGAAAAAGGAAAGGAAGGTTTTTCGCTTTAAGATGTACCTGTTGGGTATATTTTTCTGATAAAAGTACATCCAGCAATATCTCAAGTTATATAGATATGCATTATGATAATATTGTTCACAAAGCAGTAGGTAGATGTTAAGTATTTTGCATTAAGAAGTGGAACACGAGCTATCACGAAAAACCACCTTAACGCCAATGACATATAAATGACATTTTCTAATAGTCAATATGTGAATAGGAGGTATTGATTCTTAACCGTCGATATTAGAGACATTACATGGGAAAAACACCTGAAAGTCTTTTTACCTACAATAGAAGTACTACTATATTGGCGTAATATTGCACCTGGCCATTGAAAACTAGCCTTCTTGAATCCTAATTGCGTCGCATGTTTATTATGTATTAAGGATTATAAATAATGCCGCTTTTTTACCTTTTCCTTGGTATGGATTAAGTTCAATTGAGTAGTTAGTTAAAAATTCAATTCCTAATTCCTTATCAGCTCCGATATACTTTAGCTATATGTGCTACATATAAAGTTTGTGCCCCTCGATATGTTCCTTCATAATAATAAGGTTTGGTGAGTGGCCGCAAAATTCCAAAAATAACGCCGCAAATTCCGAAAGTGTGCTATGTTTCATGTAATCTTTTAAAATCAATAATAAAAAAGTTTGTCAATTGCCCAATAGATTATTAACAATCACTTTTACGTCTTCCAATACGAAAAAGAACATGAAAAAACAATTATCAAAAAGAAAAAGCTCATGAGAAATGTACTTAACATTCACTAATTACAATTCTTAATTATTTATAATCGCTTAATTACCTATATCACGCTTAATTTGTGTTAAGAGAAACATAACCTCACTTAATTATAATATATTGGGAGTAAAAGTTGATTATATCATTAACTCTTAATTTGCTATGCATAAGGCTCATAAATGCCCAACTTTCATTGCTGACTTTACTTTACCAGTATATTCCGTAGCTGGTCCAACGGAGAATGCAGACTCATTAAATTGCTGTTAACAGCTAATTGATTGTCAACAGGCATATTTAACTGCTTTAGGCCATTCAATTTCTTAAATACAACCAAACAAAGATCATAATGCCGTAAACTGATTTCTTCTGTGTGCGGAAACCAGTAGTCAAATCTCACAAATGTATTACTTTTGTTACAGGTAGCACAACAGATCTGACGCCGACGCTCATAGGCATATACGATTCGTTTCTGGAGCCAGCGAAAAGTCTGAAGCCTGATGTAAAACCGGAAACGGCGAAAGACGCAAGAAACGACCCGCCTGTCACCGAATCCGACATAATGACAGAAGAAACAAAAGATGAAGCATCAAGACCCCAAGTACCAAATTCACCTCCGAAAGACCCGTCCAAAATCGCCGGCAGTGTCAAACTACCCATCGCGACTGTGAACAGAAGTACTTTGTACTCGTTACGAACTAAAAATGGTGCTAGTGATGAAGATAAGTGTGAACTAACGTCCAGTGATTCAGTTCTTATTAGGGACAGTAGGTTACAAAGGACATTCAAGGAGACGAAAGCTTCTGAATCGTCCACCTTTGATAATCTTTCTCCGAACGTGAGGAGAATGATATCAAGTGCCACGGAAATGACAACGGTAAAGTTACAAAAGAAAAGCATAAGTACTGGAAGAGCGTCGACCAGGTACAGAACCAACATTCCTCTTATGGGAGCGACCTCTAAAATATCCCAATCTGGTGTCGAAATATTGCCTTCTGTTGAGATCTACGATCAGCCTTGCGCTATGAAAATTCTCGGTAAACACAAAATCGAAGACAGCAAAGAATCTCCAACAAAAAATGCGCTGCTAAAACCAGAATTTAAAATTGATGAAGCTCAAACGACTTATGACGTCCCAACGAATAACAGGCCGGCGATATACGACGTGCCCACTGCAATTAACAAAACTGCATTTGAATCTCTGTCATTGCCTTATATTGATCAATCCATCGAACTCTCTATAACTTCCAACGATAGAGAGTTCGATATAAAACTATCTTCCAAGGAAACCTCTCCTGTGAAACCTGAACCTAAGAATCTTGAAGGAACTCCACCTAAATTGGCGAAAACTGTGAACGGAACGAACAGTTTGCATAGAAAGGACTTTAAAAGCGAAAGTCCATCAAAACAGTTATCCAAAACTGGTCCTTATCCTGAAGTGATAGGTTCTACGGGGAATCTCAAGATAATTCCAGAGAAGGAAGTGACTAGATTGAATCCTCCGACAGTTGAAGTGTCACGGCCGCTATCGATGAGTTCCATTGCCTCTTCCAGTTCGACGTCAAGCAGTGGAGTTCAGAACAAAGGAGGAGTGAACTCTGCGTATTTGGCTTCGATCGAGAGTTTGGACGACCATAGCGACGCTGACATGACTTCTGCGAATGGCAGCAACCACTTCGTGAACAGCGCTGGGATCATGAACTCCAGTGTGTCCGAAGAGCGGCATTCGGAGGATAAATCACGTGAGTATTGCCATACTTTAATTAAAGTTTTGATATTCTCATCGATATGCAGATTGTGAATATGGTTACGAAAGGAACTGGATATTATAACGATTGCTATCATCAATTATTTAAATCACGGCTCGAAGTGAGATTCAAAACCACACCCTACACTATCCAGGCGGACACTTTGACACAGCATACGGTTGTAGAGATCTATCAAACCATTTTTATCCCTTCTCGGCGGGAAATGCTTTCTGTTTTTTTCTAAGATATCACTGACATTCCGTATGATGGGACTCCTAAATAATTTGTCTAAACGTGTCAATTAGAAGAATCATGATTTTAACTACTCACACCAAAAATCAGTAACGAATGTGAAAATAAGTAACCAAAGTAAGTGGAAAATATTGTTTCTGGTTTACGTTCACTGGTAGTTTTAAGAACAGTACGTCTACCACGAGTTGCCACTTTAAATTTACGTTATCGTTCTCGTAAAAAAAATGTATTGGGATTTGACATTGTCATACAATATACAAAGTGGCAACTCGTGGTAGACGTACTGGCCCCTGACTCCCGGCATTACATTACTGTCACCAAAAATTTTTTTAAACCTAACTCTTTGGATTAAGGTTCATAAATTTCTTGTTTGACATTTCTGCAATGCTTGTCCAATGAAATTCTGTTTAAGAGTCAGACCCCTGTTCTTAAAACTACCAGTGAACGTAAACCAGAAACAATATTTTTATGTCTATTCCCTCACCCAGTAACGCCCTCAATAAGCCAAGGTTTGTACGAGTACATACGTACGTATCTTTGAGGCGCCCTTAGGTACTTATCAATATTAGTTAGAGTCGTCAGGCAGGACTTACAATACTGTCAAAGAAATGTAGAGAAATAGTGGTAGTTTCAAAAACCATCCAGAAAAAGCCAATGCACGTCGCTAGTTAACCGTAAATTCGGAATAATCAAATTAATAAAAGTGCCCGACTACACACCACTTGTCATGGTCTCGAAGTAACTATAAATATCCCTGTGTAGCGAGGTACCAGACAAGGAGTTTCAATATGCCTATTTAGAAAATATCGTTTTCTGAATTGAACCCTGGACACTACGCAAGTCATGGCGTGAAACCGTGCGGCAGCGCACTACGCCAATCGTATCTACAATAGTGTAATAGGGTGGTGTATTTCCCTTGCAGAACAACAGCCTACAGACGAGACGTCAGGGATGTCGCAACTGGAGAGGGTGTGTGCCGAGATCATACAGACGGAGAATGTCTACGTTGAAGATTTGAGGCAGGTGGTCGAGGTAAGTGTCATTTAACCAGAATTTATATTTAATTGTATTAAAAATGGATGCGTTTCTAGTTCATAATTAGTAACCAATCGTACCATCCATCGGGCCAGTAGACGCTAATTGATCTTCATCTTTTTCTAGCCATCTACAATGACAATTATTTTAATTCGATCAAACTCGAACGGTAAAGGAGTAAAATAATTAAGTTTTCTTAACATTCTGCCTTAAACGTGCGACTCTAAAAAGGTCACTTGTGTCATCTTACTTAGACTATGGTCTAATCATATCTTAGATTGAGACCAGAGGTTTCGCTTACTGATGATTTTAAAATAGGGGCATCCACTAAACTGAGTCTAACGCTGGGAAAACCAGGTGCTATTAATTTATGTTGAAGAAGCGTCTTCGGAAAGATTCCACTCGTAATTATCGCATTGCACAAGGCCCTTGAAACTACTTAATTTTAATGAGTATAGTTAATCGATCATCTGCATAGCACGAGCTTAGCTGCTAAGCTATTTCATCAACGTCTTCTAAGTCAATATCCGTGTTATTGAAATAGACTTGTCTGTGTGCTAACATAATCCTGGCGGAATTCCTGTTTGTTTTGCTTTCATTTCCGACGCCTTTGAAACTCCACTCGACTTGACTCATGTCTCCGACGCCATTTTCTTTTTATTCTATCCCTTTAGAAGTGTTGCGCAACTATTTGTAACATTATCTAACTGATTGATGTTGGTTTAGTAAATGTCTTCAGATGTGTTTTCCATTTCATTAGTTTTCTTTAATGCACCTATTTTTCAGTCAGTTTTAAAAGTTACAATTACTTAAGTACCATTAGCAAAGCATTTAGCAATCAATTAATTTGACATCACATGCTTTTCAGAATTAAGCTTCGAAACAAATTATAAAATAAAACTAGTGACGAAACCCAGGGGAACATTTCAGGTAGGTAGATGGTATCTTAGTCACGTTATCTGTGGATTGTCTAACTGCAGTCGCGTGTCGCATGCGCCCCGTGACCCAAATGCGATGCATTTGGCATGCAACGTCACTTGTTATGTCATTTAATCGACTGCATAAACTGGAACGTGCAATTGAGACGACTGAAGTGCAATGTCTAGTGGTTAAATTTGCAATTTGCAAGCGTATAGAATCTACTAAAATGATACAATGAAACTAGCTCTTTAGTAGGTGCTAATGATAGTTGTTGCACCCTTTCTGCCTGTCATCTGTCATTTACTCATTTCCCTTAAAATTGCTATGACAAGATTTCAGCCACTTCTGCTGCTGATTGTACTTACAATGTGTAACGTTTGATGCTACCGAATTTCACTCCAAGCACGGCGTGAAACCGGAAGGGAAACTGTCAAACGTGACACCTGTCACACACGGCGGCTAATAGGCGTAAAGAAGTCGTGAAAGCGTATTCACGTTGGAAGCGGGTTCCATTGCCAATCCACCAGTACTTATTGCTGTTCCACGCAGGTCTAAACCCCGGCACCTAAAAACAACGCTGGATACCTGCGCAATAACCGAATTTAGGCCCAAATCCGTGCGCTGGAACATCTCCTCCTTGTCGACTGACGTTCTTAGTCTGGTTTTGGACATACTCTATTTTAAGATCAATATTGTACTAAAACTATCCAAATAAAGCAGTAGTCTGACAGTACTCGACGTCAAATAGCAAATATCGGTTTCAAAATCGCGATTTTCTTGTGTTCGAATAACCCAGCCGCTTCTGCGTGAATTGTAAGCACAAGAGGTTGATGTCGCTTCATTAATTCGACCATTGACATTATGTTCATAAGATATTCAAAATATTCCTTTGAACTTTTCCCGGACATCGGTTAAAAAGAAAACATTTGCATTCCTATTGAAAACAGAAGAAAGCTCACTTTGCCGCATACTGTACTGTACTGTGTGTTTGCAGTATGTTTAGACGACAAAGTAGCAAGATCTCCCTTAATGTGATGTCTTGACTAGATTTTCCATTTTTATCTTGAGACTAATGACCTGCACGCGGTTTCACTCACATTACATGTGGGTGTGAACAGCCACCTGTCGACGGTATGTAACCGAGTATACTAGTGCTAGCTTTCTCCATCGACTTCGTACATTTAGGTAATTTACGTCCGTCCTTTGAATTTCGGGAAATCTACCTACACTTCCCAAGACAAGGCAAAATCCTGCTTTATACACCCAGTAGTTTCGGTTGTGCGATGCCATTCAGTCACTCAACACTCGGTCTTCAACGGTAGAGCTTTACCTATACATACCCTCTAATTTTTTTCAGTTCCTGGGTTCTTCCTCTCTCCAAGGCTTTTCCGTGGTCTGCTTTTATTTAATTTTATACCCAGTCATTTAGTTTTTCAGACTTTATAAGTATGTTTTTCTAAATATTCTTTGTTGGGCTTCTTGCTGTATTGTGTGCTGTGGTGACGAATTAATTGTTTTCAATTTTATTCTCTTTTATTTTCATTCAGGGCTATAGGTTGTAATCGCCAAGCTGCTAGCATGGATTATACACCAATCCTTATACTGTCATCAGTTTTTCAAGTTCACCTACCTTGCTCATTTTTTTTTCTTCTTTACTTTACTATTTTCTCTCATAATAAACCAGCTGGAAAACATAGTTACGTTACACCTATGTGTGCATAAAAGTACTTAATCTTATTTGGTCCAGATCCTGCTTCTTTCGCTAACACGATGTTAATTGACCGAACAAACTGTAAAATCATATGTTCCTAATACACTTACTTAGACTTAGCAATTCCTATTTAAAAACTGCGACCATAGATCTTAGTCATAGAATGACAATTTTATCCAGACCCTTACTTTTACATGCAGCTAATACTGAACGATCAAAATGAGATGTCTAGGTAAATTGGAGTGTAGTTTCTCAGGGTAGATATTGTTTGATTAACGATTATAGACTTTGTGTCGGTAGTGTTTAGTTAGAATTGGTTGTTTGGCTCTAGGCTTCGAATGCCAGGCTGTGGGACGGTCTCGTAACGGGAAAGCCCAATATGGGGTGAACTGTAGGGTGACCAGAAAATGTAAAAGGTAAGTTCCAGACCTCCATCCAGGATGAGGGGTACTTACTATGTGTTTCGAAAGATAGTTTATATCGACTATGTTAGTGAAATTAGTTTAGAATCTCTCTCCTGACTCTTGACATCATTTCTGATGGTTTGGTATTGTCTCCTCAACCTTATAGTGTTAGCTACTAGGAGAGGACAATCAGCCGTAGAAACAGACAGATTAACGACAGTTGAATTTAATATAGTTTGAACTTTCATGGAGAAGATAAACGATACTTGTCTATTACTTAACGTAACCTTAATCATAAAAACTCACGTTACTATTTTGACTATTTTGCGTAGTGTGGTTTCTCCTGGGCCAATTTATAAAAACAAATTTTGTAGGTAAATTAGCACACAGACCGTGTGTCCTTGGAGATCCAAGTAGATTAAACCCTTGACTGGTTACCTTACAACCCAGGGGTATTCATCTTTACTTCGAGACCATGACAATTGGCGTGCTGTCTGGCACTTAAACATTATATTTTCATTGATGAACCGTTCCATGGCGCTCTAATTCTGAACGCCAACAACGTGTGCAAGAGGATTTCACTAGCGATTCCTCTGCTTTCCTTGGCCGTTTAGAGCTATAATTAAATATACTTAGTGCCAACCGCCAAGCTCATGGTCACCGCGCGAACTGGTACACTCTCCAAAGCGGGAGAGTGCCAAGCACTGGCATCCTGCTCAACTAGGTTGATTTATATCGGACCTAGCTTAGACACGTGAAGAAATGAAGAAGGTAAACAAGCCGACTCCTATTCAGTTACGAAGCGATAAATAAATAAATATCCGGGACTGGATGCACGTGTACTCTGACCACGAACTACGTAGGTCGTAGAGCATAGAATGTCAAAATCAGAGGATGCTTCCTTGGTCAATTAAAACAAACTTCAAATGATCGAATGTATTTCTTTTAGCAAGCAAAGCAAATACAGCCTTATACATCCCACTGCTGGGCACAGGCCTCACCTCAACTATGAGGTGGTACGAGCCATAATTCAAATCGCGGGCTCAATCCGGATTGTTGGAGAGGTGAATGTAAGGCCAGTGATAAACCGTACCGTCAGATGTTGTCAAGCCGCCTTTTTAGGCCTCTGACGAGGCTTTACGACTGATATCTTGCGACGTCAGCCGGGACCAACTGTTAACGTGCCTTCCGAAGCACAGAGAAGTCCGAAAAACACATCACTTAATTTCGGTCGGGATGGTCACCCATCCATAACCCGACCTGACTGGCGTTACTTGACATCGGATCGTTGCCGATCCGCTGCCGTCACTTAGCCACGGGCACCTCATAATTATATTCGGGTATTTCTTATATTAGTAATAATTTATATTTTATCCAATTGAGCGCTAAAGAAGCCTTATTACAATCCTTTATAACTAGTCAAGACCTTTCGCTGAACTGAGCAGAGCGAGCAATTTCGTAATATGATTCTCCATTTCCAGCCAGTCAGCGGTTACCTGGCTGGCACTAACGCATCTTCTGGGCTGGATATTTACTCACGAACTTGCTCGCTAACCTCAGTTTAGCAAATTATCTTGACTCGATTTATGCAAATCCATACTAATATTATAAATGCGAAAGTAACTCTGTCTGTCTGTGTGTCTCGCTTTCACGCCAAAACTACTGAACCGATTTAAACGAAATTTGGCACACAGATAGTCTAGAGCCTGAGAAAGGACATAGGCTACTTTTCAATTGGAAAAAACTGCTGTAAAGGGTTGAAAAGGGGGATAAAAGGCTGTTTGAAAGTATTGTCATTTTCAGAACTGAAGCATACTTATATTTTAGGCTGTTGATTAGTTATTATTAAATAAATGATTATGTTATGTTATGTTAGTTTTAAAAACAAATATAGAGTTTGTATATATATAAAGTTTGTAAAAATGTTACCCTAAAACCCCAAAAACAACCCAATTGTTTTTGGGGTTGATAGTTTGTTTGTATGAAACTTCGTTACTTCAAGTGCTAGGAGTCTCAAATTTTGCATAGGGGTTATTTTTAGGGCGTAGGTGCTAACTGCTAACTAAAACGGGATTTTGTTAATAACAAGTACTTATCTTAAGTCTGAAAAATCCCATATAATCATAAAAATGAAGTTCACGCGGGCGAAGCCGGGGGGGGGAAAGCTAGTGAAATAAATAATAAGGCCACAGAGTAGTTATACTAGTCTCTGATTTGCACAGCCCCATCTTTTGGCGCATTAAAGAACTAATCGTATGCACAAAGAAATGGGAATTACAATGAAAGAGGAGGGACATAAAACATAAACCATCGCTTAATTCACATTTCTGCCTTCGTGCGTGCATTTGTTCGTTTTATTTATATTCGTATGCTTAGCGTGGGCGCGGGATGTAAGAATAGTTTTAAAACCACAGACATAAGTTCAAATAGGTGCCGCGAGTGCTGCCCAGTTAATCAAGTAGCCCGTAACATATAACCCAGTCAACGAAGATGAAAAACTGCCAAATAGGGAAAATAATTCGTGAAAAAGCGAATCTTGGCACGAATGTAGAAAATGGTGTCTGAAGCAACATACTTATAGTATAGTAGTGGAGCTAACAGGTAGGGGAGGGGGTGTAGGTACTTTTTTAAGTTTTTATTAAACAACTCGTAAACGGAGGCTCATAGCAAATAGTATATTTTATATCGAGGGACTAAACGAAGCCATAACATACAAGAGGTGGTTTGACTCCCGAGCGTGCGAGGGAGTCAATGAAACCGAGGGTATATTAGGTTGGCGTTAAGTCTCGGGGTGCTTGTGCGGGATGATTGTACTTTTCAATTTGAGTGCGAGAAGAATAGTCAATTTAGTACAAAAATATTTAATATTACTTAATAAAATAAAAGTCACAAATGTTTCTTATTCCTCCTGTCGATACAACTTACGTAACTTTTAGGTAAATCTTCCGCGATTTTGGCGGCAAAAGATTATTATTATGCCTTTTGCTTATTGCTCGACGTCAAACTCCTCACTGTCACAGGACATTCTTAATAAATTTATTTAAAACCGAACAAATTCACGCTCAACAAAAATTCTGAAATTCACGCGGTCAACAAATTTAAAACACATGGGGCGCCATGGCGACCTTCTTTGCGGACAAACCATAGAACTAAAACTCTCAATATTTTCGCTGTTTAAGTTTGTTTAAGTCACATGAAGGAAATTAAAAAACGAATTACTTTTTACTCCCTAGAGACTTAGTGGTCACTTTAATCCCGCTTCGTAGGGTTATATATTGTCGTACTTTTTAAGCATCAGAAGTAAAAAAAAAAATTGCTAAACCCCCTTCATACTATACCCTAACGCAGAACTATCCCCTCTACTATTGACTAGCATTTTTTTACGTGATGCCTAAGGCTCAAGCAATCTTTTTCGCCGCTGCTTCGTTTAGTTCCGCACTCACTGTTAGAACCCTTTACATCAGGGGGTCAGAGCGCGGCAGCAGCGGATGACTTTACATTATAACAACAGCGGCGCTTATAAAGTCGCCTAAATGTAAAATCGCTCTTCATCATCATCATCATCATCCGCCTGGTATACCCCGGTTGTGAACCCACACTGGTTTTTATTATTTTCTTGGCCCACTTCGCGCGGTCTTGTGCATCCTCAGTGGTGAGTTTGTTGGCAATGTAAAATCGCTCCAAGGTGACAAATGTCAAAATTAGATTTTGCATTTATTAATTCTCTGTTTAAGAAGCCGATCAAAATCATTTGAGAAAGAAAAATGTTAACCACCAAAGTGCTATCATGTTCATGACTGCACAGTTAACGTCAAAAAAGATTTTTTTTTTCTGGCTCTTTTGTGTGTTCTCCTTTCACACAAACTCTGCCAATGTCGAGTAAGGATGAAAAAAAAAGGGTTTTAATCCGGACGGAAGGATTGCGTTATCTGTTCCGATTTATGTCTGTTTACAGAACACATGCGGTGCAGTTCTGTTGATACGATGCTCGCTCAGGATCTCTGACTTCCTAACTCAAATATAGGGGAGAGATGAGTGCTGTTATTGTATGCCAAAAGGAAGTTCGTTTTGCGATCAGTCTATTTTGATTATTGATAGTCCAATTCACTCATATCTGATTTGCCCGAATGCACCAAACTTTGATTGACTAAACTAAACTGAGAGAGTCGTGGTATTTTGGGCATGTTGTACAGTCAAAAGCATTAATTTCTATACGTTTCCAAGGCTTTAAAAATATCGTTCAGACTTTTTGTGGACTCGTATACATAAAATTCAATTTATTTGTGGCTAATGTTTTGCTCAAATATTTATGAAACCTTTGAAATAAACGTAGGTACATATTTATGATTTTGACTGTACATCGTAAAAATTACATACTCTCTTTAACTGACAACTTAGAAGTCTCTTGTGCTTGTGATATCAATGGGATGGGGCATTACTCGAACTATTTTTATTTGAGTAAGTAGTTAAAATATACTTATTTAATAATTATACCTTCATTACATATACTGAATAATTCAAAATTGACCAAAAAGTTCGGTCCTAATCCTAATTTGACATGTGTAATGCAAGTTTTATAAACTTACAAACAGTTGCAAAATAGAGTTCCTAAATAAAATATTCGAAATTCTAAGTTCTCATTTCACCAAATATTTGGGATTCCATAAACAAACACTTAAAGTTCATTAACCTCCGAGTCCCAACTCAATCCACTATCTAGTTATCTTAGCTGATTTGTTAACGCATGGCGCCATGTTTGTCGGTGTCACGCGTGCGTTACCGTTAAAACCTATATTTTAAAATATCATTTCGGATCTAGTGATACACAATAAATGTGAAGCTTTCTATGTAAGTGGTGTAGGATAAGGGCGATAGCGATTTACAACGTCAAAGGAGATCATTTTATTTGGGCCTTTTCTCAAAGTGCCGGCCAACAAATAAAATGTTACAAATAGTTAGAACTAGTCATACGGAGCAATAGTTATCATGACACAAATGTCGGAGGGTTGACACAAGCCAAGTTATAGGACTTCAAAAACTCGTCATTTTCATACATTTATTGATTTTTGAAAGTGCTGGGAATCATTAAACAATAACAGATATTACTAGAAGTAATGATCTGAAGCATTTTAACTTTAAATATAAATTAATACTTTTATGTATGAAAATCACGAATCTTTAAACTTGCTTATCTTGACTTGTGACAACCCTACAACTTTTATAACTAAACGACCCCATATTTTTTATTGGCCAGCATTTTTAGACAGCAAATCGGGTAATTTTATACAGAGTAATTTTCACAATCAAAAATTACGGTTTTCTAATTAACCTTCAAACGGGCGCGCAGTCATTTGTAACGGCAGCGGTCGCGCGTAAACTAAAAGTCCTATGGGATAGATTAGCGAAATAAAGTATCTACTAATTATCCAATATTCGTTTATTATTTTGTATGCAGATATGAATCATTGTATTTAAAGTCTAATTAATAAAAACAAATAGTTTAAATGATGTTAAAGAAAAGTTGAGCGTCGCGTGTACCCTTTTAGACGACAGGCGCGTGGTTCGCTTGCGACGCCTGCGCCACGACCTAAACAAAAGCGATCCGTGGGGTGGGGAAAGCGCGGCGAGCGGATGTAAACTATTTATTTCACTCACAATGACAATGTGACAGGCTACTAGGAATAAGAAAAACATGTGACAACTAATAAAAACATTATGAACGAAAATGTATTAAGTGGGGTCGATTCGACGCCGCGCGACCGCTTGAAGGTTAACTAACAGCTTTCTCGCTAAAGTGAAAATGCTTCAGATCATTACTACTAGCCATATCTATGATTATTTTATATCTCCCGGCATTTTCAATAATCAATAAAATGTGTGAAAATGACGAATCTGGGAACTCTTATAACTTGGCTTGTGGCCACCCTACGGTTTTTGTATCATAATAACTACTTATTGCTTCGTATGACTAGTTCTATCTAGACGTACCATTTTTTTTAGTTGACCGGCACTTTCTTAGAAGGCCCAAAAATGTATGGAGCCTGAATGATATCCTTTAATGTTGATTACTCGATTGGTGCCAAATTATTGCAAAAATATACTAAATTCATGGATAATATGCTTATTAATATGAAAGAACAGGTTTCATGGATTTAAAGTGCTTAAATAATATAAAAAACCTAATGAAAGTAGGGAAAAGGTATCTAAATTCCCAGTTATAATTTAACTGTAACGAAATAATCCTTCTAGCGTTATGTATTTGCCAGCTACGTTATGTCATTACTCGATGATGACAGTAAAAACATTATTTTGACGAAAATTTGCAAAGCGAAACAACTTATCTTTAGTGGCCATTATTATATTTTGCTTTAGAATTGTTAACACTCCGTAGGTCGATGCGGAAAATTTTATTTATTGTGTCTACTATGTCAACAGACGACTTAACTTCAATTTCTCAATCCTGAGAAAAAATGCTAATAAAACGCTTCCTCTCTCGTTTTAATAATTGATTGCGCGGGCGTCAATCGAGTTATTTAAATATCGTAGGGCTGGCACGTGGGCAAACCTGCGGTCGAGGGTAGTGTTGTAAAAACTCGAGTCCAAGTCTAGCCCAGTAAGATTAGCCACTAAGCAAAATATAGCTTAATTTCGCAGGACTGACTGACTAGACAGAGTAGAGTGTGAGTCTTTGGGGTACAGACTCGGTATAGCAAATATTCAGGTTGTATCCTAGTTTGAAAACTTTATTTTTATTATTCAACATTGCACATGTACACTTAATAAAGTAGGTACTCAATCGTAACTAATAGCGATACCTGTACCCTGAAAGGGTGTAGCAATCGTATGTTATACAAAGCTATCGTATGCTGTATAATTCTTATAAACATAGGTAATATTGTTTAGTCTGAAATGATGAAATCAACAAAATAAAAATGCTAACATACTTAAAAAACTATAACAAATTAAAATAAATTTTCCATTCAAATCTAAAGTTATACTTTTCCTATCACTACTCTATTATCTATATATCACGGTATGTACAATAACAGTGTTTTAACACCAACTGTACTTTTCCTAATGATCACACAAGTTATTTACATTTAAGCTTCTGTCATAAATTCTTTAACGAAATAATATTTTTTTTGGATTAAGTGCGCTTTTAATTTATTTTTGAAGATTTTTTTCTGAGCGTTTATTCTTTCACTTGATTTGAAGTAGTTCCTACTATGCTATCAAACGGTTAATCTTTAGTCTGGTGCATCGAACACCATGCCCAACCATCTCGACAGTTTATTCAGAAACTCGATATTATACATCAATCCTAAGAGACTGCATTTACCAGTCGAGTCTTACTACATTCGAGTTCGAAACTTTTAACAACACTTATCGCTAGGGGAGTCACAGACAGATGCTCATTGATGCTTGCAGTATTATTGATTCAAGCTTCACATATACAGCGACCTACGCTAGACATTCCACTGTATTATAGTCTCGTACTCACAGAAATTACGTTTTTCTAACAATGGATTCTCTGAAGTGCGTATTTTCGAATTTGGAAAGGAGCTGTTTGAAGTTTAAATAGCTTTCTTTCAAACTCAAACTCACTCAAACTCAAATATCTTTACTTAAATAGACTTAATCAGTACTTTTGAATAGTCAAAAAAAATATCAAATAATAGACATAAATACTATAATAATATGAATATATAAATAAACAGTATACAAACATAATGCGACTCTATCACCGCGTCGGAGGAGTTGATTTACTGAGAAGACCCGGCGAGAAACTCAGTAGTTACTCTTTTAAATTTCTTGTGGTTTTACAATGCGAGTTAGTAGAGCACAAATTTGTTTGTTGAGAAAAAAAAACTGCTTAAATTCTAACAGTGTTAGTTTTACAGAACAACCTAACAAGTACAGCAAAGCTACAGATTATAAAACAATAGGCTGTACCAAGTCATTTATACAATTCCCAAAATGAAAATTGTTAGTCATTATTACACTTAAGTCCGGTATTTAATTAATAAGTATTACAAGAGGTAACTGATCCCGCACTGAGCAGAGATTTTTAATCCTAGGCTTTTTTATCTAAAAGGTAGTCATTGGTACTATAATACCCTTTTTTTTAGGAAAACAGATTTGATGTGGTTTTTGAATCTGTGCAGCGGTAAAATACAAATTGCCAGAGGAACTTTGTTGTAGTAGTGTACACCTCGTAAATCTTTAATTTAAAACTCGTAATTTATTTCTAATATGTTAATTGTGAAGATGACTAAAGTAACTGAGTGATGCACTAGCTTCTGTGAAACCTCATTAGTCCGCGTGAAATCTGAATTAAATTTTTTGTTGATGCCTGGATTGCGCGGGCAACAAAACATTCAGACATAAAATTGAATTCGATATTTTATCAAAATCTAGAACATCTTTTCGTTAAAATAACTAAACATTACTGAACTGCATCCGAACTCCCGAGTTCATAGTAACTATGTGGTAGCAGAAAGTATTTTTAGTATTTGTAAAATAGTTTGATTCGTAAAAGTTAATTAGTGACCATCAAATTAATAATTTACATACATTTTACGTTGTTACCAAATTCGTTTTATTTCTTCAAAATCTTACATTGTGATTTAAACATTGGAAAGTAGCTAGATTTCTAGAATAGTACATCATTATAAACGGTTGCATTTTAAAATTCTCATTAGTCCAAAACTGAGGAATTAATTTCAACAAATCTAATTATAAATTAAAAACATGCAAATTTCAGACATTAATCTAGTTATAAGTATTATTGTTAAGATGGCTATCTGGAAGTTTCTAGGAAGTAAAAATTAGGTTAACATTGTCACCAAGGCCCACGTAGCGTAGCCAAAGAATCATGGGCATATTTCTGACAACATGGTCAGTTAGTGTAAAAATGGGCATCCATAATAAAAAAGGTGTAGTGGGCGTTTACAGTTATGACATAGTGCAGCAGCGCCATCAGTAACTCTGATATTGCAGAGATTGCTTTTTGTGGGCTAACATAATCTATTCTACAGTATTATCAAAATTACGACTGACTTGCCATTAACTAACAACTTCAAGTGCATGTAATATGAATAAATATGAATAAACACAAATATGCGCCAGACAACACACCTCTTGTCATGGTCTCGAAGAAGGGATAAATAGCCCTGAGGCGTCTCCCAGCACACCCAGACCCGAGGCATTATAGAAAAGATAGTTTCCTGAATTGACCCGACCGGGAATCGAACCCGGGGCACTGAGGGATTCCAGGCGAGAAACTGTGCTACTGCGCACTACGCCAATCGTGCCGTCTAATGTTTCTGTTGCATTGGTGAAATAAAAATTAATCTGAATCTGATCTATAAGTGTAAAAAATCCACAACTTCTAAATTAAAACTACAAATACTTAATACTAATGTAGCACACTTAAAGCAAAAAAGGATATTAACTTGTTTATTTATTCAATTGGTCGGAAGCAAAAAACAGATTAGTGCTCGCCATGAATTTTCCCAAGTAAACTATTGGTATAGCGTATAAGATACGGCTGAAGTGTTATTTCACAAGATGAAAAACCAACATGTTTACTGCACAAACAAATAATACAACAGGTAATTACAGAAAGAAGATGTACTAAGTGAAAATGCTAAGAGTTAAAGGATTGGTCGAGAGGCAAAAAATAAAACATGCTTAAATTAATGTTACTGCTTCGTCGCTGTTTTATGGAGGTCAGAATTAACATAAAGTCCATAAATATGAATGCAGTCAGCTTAATCTTCTAGTTAATATTTTGTGTTGACGTAGGAAAGGAAAATAATAATTTACGGATTAAAAATTAACTGCTCCGTGATAAACTTAGATTAAAACTGGTTTGATACGAGTAGGCATGGGCACAATTTAGGTTCAAATTCACGGGTCGATTCCAGACGGGACATTCTTCCTTCTTCCTTCTTTAGCCATTTTCAACCGCTAAGGTGTAGGCCTCCTTCAGTTTATTTTATACCATCTTTCAGGGTCTTGAGCAGACGGGACATACTTGAGGGAAATAATATCTAAATACTGCCATTTTGAATCCCATCACACCCCGTGTCAGAGGTGTGTGTGACTCGAGCTGGATGTCCACGATGTTTAGAAAACAATAGCAGAATACTTTGAACTTATAGAGATGGAAAAAATTAAACATATCAGGGGCCTTATTACAATCCCTAATAACTTGTCAAGTTCATTCCCTAAACGCGAACAATTTAGTAATATGATGTTTCATTTCCAGCCAGTCAGCGGTTACCTGGCACCTATATCTTTTAGGCTGGATATTTACTGACAAATTTGCTCGCGACCCTCAGTTTACGGAATCTACTTACTGGATATGAGCGGATGTAATAAGGTCCTAAGACCCAACATACAAACAACATACATTTAATTAAAAACTAGAGGGCACACTACAACAAGATGAAATAACAAAAATAAAAAACCGATCCATCACAAGATGATTCCGATATCCAGATTTAGGAAAACCTTACTCAGCATTAGCCTGGGTCAGGTGTTAATTTAATAAATAAATAATGAAATATGCGCCAGACAACACACCTGTGTTATGAGGTTCTAGACAAGGAATTAAGCCAGGGACGCCTCCCAGAGTCTCAGCACACCCAGAAAAGAGAAAATTTAAAAAAAGATCGTTGCCTGATTGATCCCACCGAGAATTGAACCCGGGACACTACGCAAGTCAAGGCAGGAAACCGTGCTTCAGCGCGCTACGCCAATCATGGTCAAAATTTAGGGCTGTATTAAGGGTAGAGGAGTAGTAAAACAACCTTAATACAGCCCTGACTGGAGCTCTATTTAAACAAGGGTACTGCACGTTGCACGTGGCATTGACAATGGGGACCGGTGGGTCGGGTCGGAACGGGTCTGCATTGTACTGAGCGCTCTGAAGTGGCACTGGTCTCAAGATTGTTTGCGGCGACCAAATACTTAGATGAAGTACCTACGTAATCATGTACAGTTGGCCAGAACTCGTACTTAGTAACAGTTAGAATTGGAAATCATTTTAAGGGAATGATCCTAGTGGTAAGCGATCACCACCGGCCATCGAGGATTACGACTTCTCAGGTGACACTGATGTGTGAAAGTTACCTATTAGAAAGAAACACAACATTTTCCTGAACAGTTAATGTCTTATGTCTCTCTAAATGCCGCCGCTTTTGATAAGTTGCTCAGAACTTACATAAAAACATAACATACTATCACGACTATATATCTAACGGGGTAGTCAGGGGCAAGTGACTGCTGTCGTCATGGTGAACGGTACACTCAGAAGCCCACTTCAATCGAATGGTATTAAAACGCAACGTGGTAGGTGGTGAGCCTTCCGCCGTTATCCGGGTGGGTTTGGTTTTTTATCGATGTTTTCTGTCTGCGAAACAAGGGATCACCGTAGACGTAGCACACAAGAACAAAACTAAATAACAAGAAGAAAAAAAGTTCGTACTCGTAAGTTCGTTTGATTTTCTATAAAAATATAAGCATTACATCAGTGAAGGAGGAGAACAGAACATTGCAGTGCGCAAACTGATGTTACAAATTCGAGTATTACGTTGGTGAAGGAAAAGCACCGAGCATTACAGTGCACAACTTGATGACACAATGTGTAATGTTTTGATACAACTTCACTGAAGTGTTGTTAGGCAGTATTGTAATGTAATGCTCAAAATCGAATCTGAAATGTTACATTACAGGCGAATGTTCGTCATGTCAGAGAGGCAGTTCTGTAATACAATGCTCAAAATCGTATCTGAAACGTTACAGGAAAATGCTCTAGGTGAGGGACCACCTTTAGAGTTCGGTGATTTCTGGCCGAGAGATGACGGCCAAACTCTGTAATGAGGAGACACGAAATAGCAAAAAGCTATGGATACATTTTATAATAACATAAATCAATATTTTTAAAAAGAGTTATAAATATATATCATAACGTTCTAAGCTTATCTAACACTAAACTAAGTTTCCCATAATGCTATTGTGTAGTTTTACGGCGCCAACCGGCCTGATCCGTGTCCCGATAGCACCCGCTCTCCCGATATCATCTTACGGACGATACGATAGACGCATTTGTTGTCTCTTTTACGGGCTCCCATTGTTTAGTGGGGTCATAAGATGCCTTATCAAGAACAAAATACTTACAGCCGCTTTTGTACAATAAATCCTAAATATGAACGAGAGCGACAAAATAGTTGTCGTAGCTTATTGGCTTGATTGGTATTATGAGTGACTCTGTGTCCCCCGCAGTTCTTGTGACGATAATTAGCGGTTTTATAAATTACTTCTAATACCATTGGTGAAAAGTGGGCTTCTGAGTGTTCCGTTCACCATGATGACAACAGTCACTTGCCTCTGACTACCCCGTTTGGGATAAAGTCGTGATGGTAGGTTATGTTATGTTAATTAGGCAGCCATTCCATCACAATCATAACCGTGCTATTTTAAAAAACTCACTCAGCTGTGAGATTCCGAATTCTTACTGGATAACAATGACAAGGCGTCTGACTGAAAAACGTGTTATTATGGAATTTGACATTTAAGCTTAAAGAAATTGTGTATAAATTAGAAAAAGTGTTTTCGGTTATCTGAGTGAGTTCGAATTATTTCGGAATCGCTCTACTGCTAAGTGACGATGTGGCCATTTATTTTCTGGATGGGCGTTACTATTAATTTGAGTATTAATTACATACCAGAAGGCTACATTACTGCTAGGATATTTTTAACTTGCAAACACACATCCTCCTACTTCCATTCTCTTAAATCCTTCACTGAATGCTCGTAGATCCCAAACATCTTAGTCATTTATATTTGTATATGTATTTCCTGCGTTGATCAAACTTTAAGAAGCTAAGGATTACCCATAAATCAAAATTCCCAATCCCGTATACATCGGCTCTGCGATGTATGCCGCGGTGGGGGCCTACAACAGTTAGAGGCAGAAATTGTCACCATTATAACAAAAAAGTAGTACCTACTTAGTATAGCAACATGAGGTTAAGTATTGTTTAACCACGAGCCGTGGCCGTACCGACCATTGTCAATGTCACGTCGTCGTAGACTCGACCAACAATGGGATTACATACATACACATGCTTGTAATACAGTGTATTAAAAATACATTATGCATGTGGTAATGAATATATCTGAAGATGTCATAAATTATGTATTAGTACAGGAATTGATAAAAAAATTAAACAATTGTTATGAAGAGTTACGATTCAGATTTCATTCATTCGTTTTCGCCTACTGTGTCGTATTCATGTTTGTTTCGTTTCTGGGTGTGACTGTGGGTATTACTATGTATGTATGTGTGTTTGTCAGTCACCAATAACTCTATTACCAGCTTGGCTTAGTTTGGGTTTAAAGCAAAGTTTAATGGTCAAAACTGTCAAAATAGCATTTATCCAAAATTACGCGCGGTCATAGCGCGCGTGCGTTTCGTGATTTATGGCAAATTTTGGGGGAATTCTCATTACGTTTCTAGTGTCAATTAACTGATTGGATTGTAAATAAAACTTTTTACATAAAGATCAAAGGTATACTGACATTAATTTTTAATAGACAGTAATTAATGCTTCATTTGCAACAAAAAGCCTTAAAAGTGGGCTACTTATTATTCGGGAAAATTATAAAATGTATAACTTTTTGTTACAGGTATTGTGATGAGTTATGCATTTTTTAGTTCATTAAGTGTCAACCAACTGACGTTTTGGTCGTTTTTTTCAGCTACTATAGGAAGTTTTAATCAGAGATTTAGCAACTTTAAGTTGACATGATAGTAACGCTTTTTCGTAAATCGAGGTGGCGAGTTTTATGAAAGAAAAAAGATTTTATATTTCAAATGTTTTTTTTGCATGTTTTGAACAGTATTTTTTTTTCCGACAATGGTAAATTAGGCGCTTGAAAAGTTGGATCTTGCGCTCAAAATACGAAAGGCCTCTTGAAACGCTATTTTAGACACAAGTTAGCCTAGTTGCTGGATTATATAAATGAGTTCAAAGGCACAAGTTTATATTACTCAGATTAGAAAAACTAAGTTGCTCTATCTGATTGTGTTGCGACCTGAATAAGGCGATAGTTCGTGACGCAGTCATTTAGATATCGTTATCGGGTACTTTCTACCGGGTGCGCACGCGCGCCTATCTTAGTACATCTGCCGATACCCTTTAGGAGGTGACCACAGTAGCCTGCTACAACTACAAAGCAATTCTACTCTCTCTTCTATTTACTGTCTGAAAATTACTTACTTTACTAAGATTCTAAACAAATTTAGGAAAGGTAGTTTTCTAAACGGAATCGAAACCGTGACCCTAGGCAATTCAAGGCGAAAACCGCGCGCTACACACACCGCACTACGCCAATCGTGTCGTCAGTAGCAAAGTGCATGCCTGATGGTGAGTGATTAGCGACACATCTTCGCTAATCACTCACCATCAGGCATGCACTTTGCAGGCTACATGATCATTCACGCGGTGCAACCCTGAAAGACCCCTCTTGAGGAACTCCATTCTAGCTCTTTGAAATAGAAACCATTAATAAACTTGGGATCGGGAGCTCATCACATAACTTAAGGGTAGAAAAAAGGCATCTTAGAAACCAAACAGTGAGGGATGAAACCCTGTAGATGGTGACCGGTCCGAAAATATAATGTAAGAGTATCAGTAGCTACGGCAAAATGCACTGTCCTATTCAAACAATATTATTCAAAATAACATAATAATCCCTTTATCATAGTCACTGCACTGTCCAATCAGGTTAACGATATCCCCAAGGTAATCACAGAATAATCGCCTTTAGAGCTATGACTTTACAAAACCCACAAGTAGGCAAGCAAGTATTCGGTACTGTGATGTGGTTGAGAAACTGTTTGAGCTAAATAGGGCGAGAATGTAGACCGGAAGCGGCTACAGGAATCAGGCCGAGCTGTCATTTTGCTAGTGTCGGATTACCTTGATGATCCTGTAAGTCCACAAAAATGGGTTATTGTTTGTTCGAGGTGTTCGTGGCCTAATGGCGACAGCGGATTGACCACGATTACTGATGTTAAGCTACGTATAACAGGTCGACTGATGGGTTGGGTCATCACGTTAATTGAAGTTTTTCATGCAGTTTTCGGGCGTCAGGAGGCACTTTATCTAGAATTGCGTCAATACCTGGCTCTAAAACCGCTTAGATACCAAACATGATTTTTATTTTCGCAGCATAGTTAGCGTTCAACTTTTGACTACAAATAATACTTAACTGTACATCGTCATTTTAGGGTGCATTTTGACCAAACTAGCGAATGCTCGTTCTATCCCCACTCTATAATTTTTTTTGTTTAAACAGAGACAGAGCATTCTTTCGATGTTCTGTGCATGTTCGCGGAGACCGTGGAGCACGAGCTAGAATGCCCGTTCGTGATTCCTCGTTCTTATTCGTCAGAATTCCTTTGGTGTAAATGAAAAACGAATTATCATTGACACTGAAAGATCACGAAAGAACATTCCTGCTCTAGCTCTATCTTCGTTTGGTCTAACTAAATGCAGTTTTAGGTGTTCGAGTTCTAGCAAACGAAAATTAGTGTCTGTTGTTTCTTTGAGTGACTAGCTTTCCGCCCGCGGCTTCGTCCGCGTTTTGTTATATTACGGACAAATTACATAAAATTTATATAAATTGTAGCCCATGTGTTTTTCTGATGTATAAGCTGTATTACTGTAAAGTTTCATACAAATCCATTCAGTAGTTTTTGCGTGAGAGAGTAACAAACACACACACACACACACATACAAACATTACATACATCCTCCTCACAAACTTTTGGCATTCATTTTATTAGTAAGATATATTATTAAGTAAGATTTGCTTTGTTATTCATTTTTGTTCCTATTGTCCCCAGGGCTACCAGCACGTGTGGAAGAAGGAAGGAACGTTTGCAGACGACGAGCTGGCAGAACTGTTCAACAATATCGAGGGGATCTACGCTTTTAATAGGTAAGCCACAATTACACACACAGTTACCACAAATTCATCCTAGTAAGACCTGTCATTAAAAAAACATATATTTCTGTAGGTATCTCTATAGATAGGCGAGGGCTAATCCTTGCCTTGGCTACGTAAAATGTCTTCTCAGTCGTTTCGCTCTTGGTAGAGCGTTCGAGGTCACTCCGAGGCATCCACATAGTGTTAGATGCGGACACAGTTTTGTTCACGATCTCCCGCCATTTTTGGCCCGCCATATCTATGATCTATCCAAAGATTCTGCAAATAGAGAGAACTCATTGCGGATTTCACTTGATCAGTCCAGAGCATAATTGATCTGCCGCGTGATCTAGTTCAATCTACTTTTCCTTGCACGACTATAGAGACATGACCAAAGTACTGCAGTATGCTGAGTATAGTGTAGATCTATAATCTATTTCACAAAAATGATTGCACCTCTCAAAGGGCAGACCTGTATCATAAGGGAGCAACAATTCCATAAATCAAGTTTGTTTATACCGTAGATATTCCAATTTATATTATTCAGTGGCTTCTGTTACTGTCTCTGTGATTAAAATGAAACAAAAGCCCAATCAAACAGCGAAACATCAATAATAGGGGCTTTTGACTTAAAACGTCAAGTCGACATCATCGTGAAGAAAAGGAAGTAACTAAAAAGCGTCCCTCTGTTCGTGAGGGGTGTTAAAATAATTGCAAGGGACTGTCAAATGTTGCCGGGGGTGCATTTTTGGGGCCCGTAAAAAGGAACCATTTTTTATTATAAGTTTCACTGACAGATATGATGTGATGCAAAGTATTCTATAACTAATTAAATTAATATAAATAACAGTAAAGATCGAAAGTAACCGATATAGCTCGTCACATAGCCAAGCTGAAGTGGCAATGGGCTGGCCACTCAACTCGCAGAACTGATGACCGCTGGAGAGTAAAGGTTCTTGAGGGGCAACCACGAACTGGGAGACGCAGCGTGGGCAGGCCTCCTACCCGGAGGACCGATGACCTGGTGCAGGTTGCGGGAAACCGTTAGATGCGTACGGCCGAAAGCCGCTCGTTGTGGCGTTTAATGGGGGAAACCTATGTCCAACAGTGGACTTCCAAAGGCTAATGATAATGATGGTGAATTAAAAGTGAATGCTGCTCAACTTTGAGAGACTTTATAGAAACAGACGTCGAATAATTGAAGTAGTTGTTGTTATTAATGTTTAATTTTAGTATCTCGACAATGGAATGTCAAATAGTAGTGAATCAATAATATTCTTTATACTTCCTCTTCTTCCCTTCAGCACAACATAGGTATTAGGTTCAGCTAACCTGACAGAGAATTTAATACAGTAGGAGTATATAATATAGAGAACTGTAAAATATATTAACAACATTTGTACCTATTCTTAGCAAATAAATAACTTGAACTTTAGTAAGAACATACTTATTTTATTTAATAAAATTGGAAAGTTCGTAAAAGCACATCAATTAAGGGGCATTCATTGAAAAAATACGCTGACATTCTGCTTCAACATGTTAAAAACATTCAAGAAATTTAATAGCCTTTTAAACTGATCCCTACTAGAATATTTTGAACTCCCCTGACTCTGTTTTACAAAAACCAGTGCCTTTATAGCCATAACCACTTACTGCAATGCAACATATTAACTCTTCTTACCATGGCTCTACGATCTAACAAATCTTTCCCTTTTTGTACTTATGGGGTGAGGTCCTCCGTCGAATTCCATAGAGTATAGAATTACTTTCGTCTATAGGTGTCACTCGCTCCTGCTCCACGGGTGGCCCATGGTTTTATTTATGGTTTTTAACTTGATTTAAACTGGGATGGCTTTGGTTTAAATGGAATCATATTTCTTTAGTGAGGGTCAATATATCAAAAGTTTTGCTACTAATATAAATAATACCGCACATATACATCGTAATAATATGCAGGGGACACGTAATTAAACCTTTAGTAACATTTTAACATATTTTTGTACGAGGTGCCTGTGTCTTTGACTCAAATCGATTGTGATTTGAATTTACTCGACGGCGCATCAAAATAATTTAAGCATATTATGGGCTCATTATGGACCTCGAAACAATAATGAACACATAGCCAAAGATTTTTTTGAATATGTATTTAAGTAGTCATGTCAAACTTCCTCTGCATTATAGACACTAGTTAGATCAATGTGGTTTTTTTTTTCATTCCCATATGAAGTAAACGCTATTCATAAATATCTTAGATGCTGAAATAAGTAATTATTTCTCCTACTGCATGAATTCTCCTTTGATATAAGTAGATAAAGATAAGATGAATCAATAAAGTATACAAAGATAATAATTACAACAGTGCTTAAAAACAAAAAACAATCTTAGTCTAGTACAATTTAGGCGACCTTATCGCTAGGAAGCGATCTCTTCCGGGCAACCCTCGTGTTAGGATAACAAAATAAGCGAAGTGGGTAAGATACTCGTAATGAAATAACTAGTAGGTAGGCAAGTATCTAAAAATAAACTCCCCGAATCCAGGTCAAACTAGTAACTTTACACTCTAAGTGCCAATTAACACTTGAATGGTCAAAGTTAATTTGGTGTTGTGTAATGTTGGAAGTCATTCAAAAAGTTTGAGATTCCATCATTGAAATCAAAAAGTAGGTCTACATCAAATAGTAGAATAGATTTATCTATTGATTTTGTTCTTCATACCACTCATAGTTTAAGCTTAACACAGCTGGGATAGCCCATAAAAAGGCTTATAAGCTAGAATATCCTATGACCATTGTTATACCCACACTTTGAACAATGTATAGTTGATTAAAAGATAAGGTTAGATAAAATTGTTATTATATATCAGTATTTCCATTTGCGTGTTAAGTAGTGTGTGTTAGTGAATGTTCATTCTATCGAGACATCTACAAGATTTATGTTTACAAATCGAAACTGAAAACAGTGGCACAAAATAACGCCGCGCATGCCTAATTTGTGACAGTGGTCCCTAAAGTTGTCAAAATGATTAAATAGAAACGTGAGAAAGTAAATACTAGCAGCTAAGCAATCGTCAGAGCGGCGAGCATGCAATACAGATTGCTCATGATCATCATCATGCCATTACAAGAATTTCTCAGATGCTCCGCAGTAAGCACGACAGATCGTATACATATTTTTGTAGTAATTGATAGGAGGTATGTCTGTTATGACTTTTACTAGCTATAAAATCGAATTTTATGATCTGGAAAACTAAACTGCGTTGCTTTTATCAATATATTAGACTTTGTAAAATTGTAACCAAAATGTCAGGTAAGGAATCGATCATAAGTATCGATTCCTTCCTACTATACCATGATAAAAAGAAGAGAGCGTCGTGGCCTAGTGCTCCAGCACCCGAGCTCAGATTTTGGATCGTGTGTTTCCGAGATCAAATTTGGCCAGAACCAAAATCTTTGTGTTCATTGTTAAATATACGACTAACTCTCCGGTGACGGAAAACATCGATAACAAACTAAATCAACCCGGATAACGGCGGAAGGCTCACCACCTACCACGTTGGGTTCTTCTAATACCATTGGTGAAAAGTGAGCTTCTGAGTGTTTCGTTCACCATGACGATACAGTCACTTGCCTCTGACTACCCCGCTTAGGATAAAGTCGTGATGGTATATTATGTTATGTTATGTTAAAAAGTTAACCATGAAATAAATTCGTAAAACTAATTATGGTTACGGTGTTTATTAATATCCCACTTACTTCCACCCGCAAGACATAACATGAACTATAAAATGCCTATTAAATAACAACAATAAATGTGTTGTAAAAACCTAATCTGATAAGTGACTGACGTGTTATATATGAAAATTAAATTTTCTATCTAGTTATTTAGTAACGAAACTAATTCCACTATTAAATGATTTAAAACTAAGTTAATGCAGATTTGTTAACACTCGATTAAATGTTGTAATGCTCCTGCCGACACATTCACATTTCATATCTATATTTAACATCAGCGTCCGACAACGTCGACCACGGATTTAAGATCCAATTACATGCCCTGTTTAACCCGATACTACGGTGTTAAATCTATGGTTCTTAACCACACGAGTACATAAAATGTTGCCAAGTTATTACCACGATGCAACGTTGCTATTTCGCACACGCCCGCAGTTCCGCAAGGAGGTACACTTGTGCCATAGCTATTAAAACGGTTATGATTTCGAACGGGATGTTTATTGACTCATTTGTAATATGCTATAAAGCCTCCCACTCAGATAGGCATGCCGAGTAAATGTAATTAAGTTTTATTGCTCAATCAAAGTGATACCAAAAAACGTTGCTGTCTTTATTAAGAGCCTTTTAAGATTGTAAAAGCGAAGGGAAGAAATGAAAAACGATCGGCGAACATTAAAATAAACATCCATTGGAATGGTCACGTATTTCTTGACGTTCTTGTGCCTGAGCTTGTCGTAAAACTCTGCAAAAACAATGCGCAATTCCTTTAGAGAAGAATGGCATGCCAAACGAGAATACAACGAAAAATAAATTTCCATTGCGTTGTGGAAAATATTGGCTTGTAATATGCAATTATATTTTAAAAAGCAGGTTTAATAATAATAATAATAATAAGACATTTATTTCGAACAATTCATTACAGTTCATATTGGTTAGTAATTAAAATTAATCTTAGAACTAATGTTAGTGGAGAACGTACATAGTTAACTATTGTGTGTTTTGATGCCTAAGTGTGATTGTGTCAGACGTATTTTCTCACATAATCACCCTTCGCACCCAACATCTCCAGATAGGTGATGTGTATCTATCAGACACCGTATTGAGAATGCAGTTGCTACTGCCACGCAGTCTGTTAATCAGGGATGTTGTCTTCTTACGGATAACGGCATGAAAGCCATCAGTGTGATGTTGCGCAAACATCCCCGATGCGCTGCAGTGGCGCGGCAGCCGCAACAACGTCCTAAAGATGTTATTGTATTGGACACGTAGGACATCTAGAGCTCTTTTGGTATGGCAGACCCACAGACTTCCCGTGTAAAAACTCTGACAATATGCTTTAAAAAGCGTGATTTTAACTTGGTCAGTACAACGGGAAAATCTGCGAGCCAGCATGTTACCACGTACTGCTAGTGCCCTACGCTCCCTTTCAATATCTACATCGTCCCTAAGGTCGTCGGTAAGAAAGTGTCCAAGGTATTTGAATTTATTTACGCGGCTTATGTACAAGCCATTTAGGGTAAACAGATGCGCGTAATCAAGACATTTACCGGCGGCTTTAAGACCATGTATTTACTTTTATTGGCGTTATAACTGAGTCCGTGTGACGCCGCATAGTTCTCACAGACTCGTAACATTTTCACGATGGCACTCGCCGTCGGTCCGAGCAGCACCATGTCATCAGCGTAGCTGATGTTGTTAATGCTAACATCATCAACTCGACATCCGACACGCATGCTGCTCAGCTCGACTATGAGGTCATTTACATACAGGCTGAAGAGCTTGGGGGATGTCAAACCCCCCTGCAAATGTTTATGTTGCACGAATAATAATTATGTTTATTTCCTACAGTTATAGCAATTAAAAAGATTGAATAACCTACCATAACCGTAGCAATCTTGTCTTTCGTATGTTTACGGCTGCACAGTACGTCTCCCACGAGATGCCACTTTCAATTTACATTATGTATTGGGATTTGACAGTTTCATGTCATGTCATTTGGATGTGCGCCTCCGCTCTCGCCGAGCTGGAGGCCTCCGCGTGCGCGCTCCGCTGCACACCCGGTTCTCGGCGGCCGAGGACGCGGTGTCAAAGCCAGATGTGTCATCTCAATTCCATTTTTTTACGCGGACGATAACGTATATTTAAAGTGGCATCTCGTGGTAGACGTACAGGTCTCCATAGGGAGACCTGTACGTCCTATGATACTTATGTATCCTAGGATACTTCTTCTCCTTCGTCGTGTCGATTATACTAAGAAAAAATTGGTTGACTATTACTACAGCTATTACAAGGGAGGTGACTTCATGAAGATCTTAAATTGTGCAGCTGGCGGGGCACTGGGGGCAAGACAGCAAGTGCTGCATGGTATGTTCTGGGGCGCCACATTTATATTTATATTAACAGGATACTGTTACGTGATAATTCTGGTGTGCACAGTGCTGGCCTCAGGGTAGACGGAAAGGAGCGGTCGTTTCAGACAACTGGTGGCAATGGGCCCGAAAATATGAAAAAAAAAAATTGGTGCCTTTTGACACACAACCATTTTGAAGATTATCTCACTTTACTCTCATGAAGCGGGTAAGCTGGCACTGTGTCTTTTCTAAAATGCAGGCAATTTTGTCAAAACTTTAACTTACCGCTGATGTGTTTCTAGTAGCTTGTTTTTGCTTGTCTGTAAGCAGATATAAATCAACAACATACGTTTCTACAATTTGAATACTTGGCCTATAAAACTGTATTTTAATTTCAGATCCCTCTGCGAGGAATTAAACACCTGCCGGCTCGACGCAACTTGCATCGCGCGCTGCTTTGTGAACAACACTGCTGGCTTCTCGGTCTACGTGTCATATTGTACCGGGTATCCAAAAACCATGGAGCGACTAGCAGGTAAATTTTCAGTGTGTTGAAGAATTACTTATATTTCAAATGTGTTCTTAGAGGTTAAAAATATTTGACTTTTCTACTTGTAAGTGGATATTAATTCATCTTTGGTATTAGAAGGAGCTCACATTACATGATCTCGATAAAGTGGCTGAAGAGACGACTCGTTCCATTGTTCTACAAGGAAATTTAACCTTGTAGCTATGTACTGAGAGTCCTGTCAGAATGAGATCAAATACTGTAAATATTGTAATGTTTAGTGACGATATTGGGAAAAATATGGGCCAGTTAGTCTGCACATATTTAAACCAACCAGTAACCAATCACTGTTCACCGGGGGCCTCTTACTCTGATATCATGAACAAGATAAGAGACCATAAGTTCAATGAAAACTCAATTTTAATTATATTTATTGGATATAGAGGTAGTTTAAACAAAAAACAGCTGTTAGAACATTGTCATAACCTGTGTTTATTAAATGTTAGGAAGATTATAATGTTTACACTACCTTACAGTAGAGGTTTGCCACAGACAGAAAATGAGATGAGGTACAAAATGAATTTGACATTAGATACTGTGACTTTTCATAACAGTAAATTAAAGAATGTAATTGACATCAACAGATTAATTAATATGAATAATTTGCATGTGACATATAATAATTTTTATATTTCTAATTATTTTAAGCGACAAATAGCACATTCGCTATCCTCTTTTTTTATTTCTCCAGCCAATATTTTGGCTACTCAACCTGCTTTTATTGAGCAGGCAGACTTGTCGACTTTGGAACATGTTCCAAATCATTTAAATTAGATATTAAGACAACAGAGGAAACCTCTAGCAAACCTCCATCTATGACAAAAGAAAAGCCCAACAGTAATTACCTCAATTTTGTTCATCAGAATATACAGGGCTTTTCTGGCAAAGATTTAGAGGTAGGTTTGTTCCTTGACAGTATGAATATAGATGTTTTATGTTTAACAGAACACTGGCTTAAGGAACACAACTGTCTGTTAAGTTTTGATAATTATAGCATCGCTAGTATGTTCATGAGAGTTTCTGCTATTCGGGGTGGGTCACTAATATTATTGCACAATAAGTTAAAGTATAAAGAACGCAAAGATGTGGTAGCACTCTCAATTGAGCAAACTATTGAAATTTCATGTGCAGAGTTAAAGCGGATTATTATTGTTTGTGTGTATAAACCACCATCTGCGGATTATTCACTGTTTGAAGAAACTTTGGAAGAAGTGTTAAAGAGAGTATGTAAATCAAACAAGAAGGTGGTTGTTTGTGGTGATTTTAATGTAGATATTCTAGACTCTTCTCAAACCTCACTTAGATTTTTGAATCTTTTTAAATCATTCAATTTATTTAATATTTTTGATCAACCAACTAGAATCACTGCGTCATCAGCTACCTAATATTTTTTCTGAAAATTTTTATAAGGAGTAATCAATAATTAATTGTTTAAAATCAGACCATTGTGGTCTGTTAACCAAATTTGAGCACCGTCATGTCCCTCAATCGGTGGATATTATTTTTAGACCAGTTACTCAGAAACGGATAGAAAAATTTAAACACAATATAAGCAGTCAACTTCCTTACTTATCACACCAAGACCAGAACATAAATGATCAGTATGAGGATTTGTTCAATCTGTTAATGTATGAACATAACACCATTTTTTCAAAAAAAAAAGTGACAGTTGATAAATTTAAATTTAAATTCAGTGACTGGGCTACTCCAGGTATTCATAAAAGTAGGATTAAATTATACGAATTATATGATTTAAAAGCGAACTTTCATAGTCCCAAACTAGTAGACTATATTAAATCTTACTCTTAGATATTTAAAAAATCTTGCAATGTTGCCAAGTCCATGTTTTTGCGAGACAAAATAAAACAAGCAAAAAACAAAATCAAAGCGACTTGGAACATTATAAACAAAGAAACTTGTAAGTCCATACCACGCAATAACTCTTTCTCACTTAAAATTAAAGATAATATTATTAAGTCTGACGTTGATATAGCTAATACATTTGAATCATTTTTCTCTGAGATACCTTTTATTACTACCAGTAAACTAAATTCTAGTTCACTGCTAGCTAGTTATCTCCTCACATCAAGTGTTAATGAGTGCGCCACTAGTTTTTGTTTCGATCATATATCTCCTCATACCATCCTCAAATCGTTTAAAGAACTTAACATAAAAAAAACGGAGGATTTATGGGGTATTTCTGTTGATATACTTAAACCAGTCATAGATGCCATCTCCCCTAGTTTAGCGTTACTTTTTAATAACTGTGTAGACAAGGGTCAGTTCCCTAATTTAATGAAATTTAGTAAAGTCATACCCCTTTATAAGTCAGGTGAGAAAAGTGACCCATCCAATTATAGACCTATTTCTATTCTACCAGCTTTAAGTAAAATTTTTGAAAAAATAATATTGAATCAATTACATTCTCACTTTGCTTTGAATAAATTATTACATAGTAATCAATTTGGATTCACTAAAAATAGGAATACAACCGATGCAGGTGTTGCGCTCATCAAACACATATTTGATGCGTGGGAAGGCAAGCAAGATGCAATAGGAGTTTTTTGTGTTTTATCAAAAGCATTTGACTGCGTAGATCATGAAATCTTACTGATTAAGCTGAGGCATTACGGTGTTTCAAATATTTCACTTAGCCTTATAGAATCTTACCTCACTGATAGAATACAAAAAGTGAGTATCAATGGTACGAACTCTTCCGGTGCCACCATACGTATGGGCGTGCCCCAGGGATCAATATTGGGTCCTCTGCTGTTTTTAATCTATATAAATGACCTGCCTTATTTTGTCAAAGACCTATGTGGGATTGTATTATTTGCTGATGACACTTCTCTAATTTTTAACGTAGATAGAAGTAACAAAGCACTTGACGACGTAAATAATACTCTTTCTAAGGTACTGCATTGGTTCACGAGTAACAATTTACTGCTTAATGCTAAGAAGACCAAATGTATCAAATTTTCTATGCCCAACGTAAGACAGGTCGATACCATTATAAACATGAATAACGAGCCATTAGAGATTGCGAATTCCACTGTATTTCTGGGAATTACTCTCGATTCCAAGTTACAGTGGGGTCCGCATATTTCTGCCCTGGCAGGAAGACTTAGTTCGGCAGCTTATGCTGTTAGGAAAATAAGGCTCCTGACTGATATCGCAACAGCAAGATTAGTGTACTTCAGTTATTTTCACAGTGTTATGTCGTATGGTCTTCAGTTGTGGGGCTCGGCAGCGGATCTCAACACCATCTTTGTTCTTCAAAAAAGAGCCATCCGCTCCATTTACAACCTTAGACCACGCGACTCGCTTCGTGAAGTATTCAAAGAGATAGATATTTTAACTGTGTACTCTCAATTTATTTATGATAATGTAGTATATGTCCGTAAAAACTTGCATCTCTTCAAGAAAAACAGTGATGTTCATAAACTCAATACCAGAAATAAAAATAAGCTCGTAACTCCCAGTCTAAGACTGCATAAGGTAGGGAAATCATTTGTTGGTCAATGTGTAAAATATTTTAATAAGATTCCGCAAACTCTTGTTGAACTGCCTCTTCACAAGTTTAAGTCACAAATTAAAGCTAAGTTAATGAAGCGGGGTTATTATAGTGTTGACGATTTCTTAAATGATAAGAATTTGTGGTCATCTTAGGTATAATCTGCTCCTCTGCACACTTTTTTGTTATGACTTTACTCTGTCAATTCCATTTTTGTGTATAAAAACAAGATTGAAAAGAGTAACCATCGAGTTTCTTGCCGGAGTCTTCTCGATCGGAAACAACCTCTGAACCGGTGGTAGAGTCACATTATATTTAATTATGATATGAACTATCATAGTATTATTTTATGTAAGTTTATTTTTATTCAGTATATTTTTGCTACAATTTTTTTCTGTTACATGACATGTCATAAGTGCTTTTTATAAGTCTATATGAATAAAGATATTTTTTACTTTACTTTTACTTTACTATGTTTTGCGTTATAGTTTTCAAAATCAAGGATGTGTAATGATTTTTCAAAATTTTATTAACAAATATAGAATCAAATTATTGTGATTATTCCAGCTATGGCGTCGAAGCCACAAAGCGCCAGAGAGTTCCGAGAGCGCCAACTCGCCCTGCATCATCCCCTGCCCTTAGCCTCCTATCTGCTCAAGCCGGTGCAGAGGATACTGAAGTACCACTTACTTCTGCAGGTGAGTTCTTCTTTCTATTGTGTCGAATGGCAACACTACACTAAGTGCGACCAGAACTCCTTTACTTGCTTGGCATTCTTGCTGGCACTCATGACGTCCTCGCATGTGCTGACTGCTGATAGCCGGGCACGCAGAGCACAGTAAAAGGTGGCTCATGTTTTCTGGGGAAACGCCACACTCGCTTGCGTTGTTAGAGCTGTCGATGAACCCCATCTACGCATGCTGTCCTTGCAGCGGCCGACCTGGGTCCGCAGTCTGTTTAAGGATTTCCAGGTCGATTATGGCCAGGCGTGAGACTTTTAGCAGGGGTGACGGATGGGCTGGATCGATTTTGCAGATGAGTTTAAAACTGAAGTTGCCAATATCTTAAGCTAGTCAAGGATGTCTTCGTGGTGACGACAAAGGGTGAGCTAGTTCACAGATAGGAGACATCGTTTAGTGTTTCTATAAACCACTTTTACCAACAGAAATAGCGTGACCCTTTCAAGATTAAATGGTGTATGTCCTTGGGGCCTTGTGTGGCTAACCAGTACCACTGCCATGAGTTTACGCAGATGACAGTCTCTCTCTAGTCTCTATTGTCAAGTCTTTGTATGTGATTACGGTGGTAACCTATCTTGCTTTCGAAAATGTTTAGTTAGAATTTTAATTGCCCGAAAATAGTACAACGAAGTTTCAAATACCAGACGGCATTTTTTCCAAATATTTGGTTTCTATATTTTTCTTTTTCAGATCTTTCATTTTCAGAAAAACTGTTAACCGATTATCAGAACGTTTATTTTTCTTTTCACCGAAGTTTTGTTTACAATAGTTACAATTTCAAGAAGATATCTTTTCCATAATATGTTTTAGCTAGTTTTTTATTTGTAATTAACTGAACATGTAAAATTTGCAATAAATAATGCAAAATAATATAATAAATACAAAACAACAATTGAAAATCGGAATTTCAGCAATATGTCAATAGTGCTTAATGAAATTAAAATATGGTAAACCAAAAAGGGCTAAACGATTTCGACCAAATGAAATTCGTACTAAAACAATTTGAATTTAAGATAGGTAACCGATATAAATCATTCAATCATCATTGTAGCGATGACTTGCCTCCGTTAAAAGCCTTTATCCAGCGGACAAGACAGAACTGTTCAGGATTGTCAGGTGCGACGTTCGTTCTATTCAAGAAAATATGGCTTTGGTTTGAGGAATGGGAGTGGCTAAAAACTGCGCTATCTAGGATCCTGATCCTGGTTCAGCACAAGCTGAGCCGCTTCTTAATACTTTCTGAGTTGATCCTAATGCTATGATTTGGTAGGCGACTCCACGCAGCAGCAGCAGACGACGTGTCGTCGCGACACTACTGATGTCTATGTTTTTCTATTAGAAATATAAATAAATTTATTTTGACACTTAAAATATATACAGGTTACAAATACAAAAAACACTACATACATACACAAATACATACCATCACGCCTTTTACCCAACGGGGTAGGCAGAGACCACATCTTTCCACTTGCTACGGTCCTGACACACCTCTTGCTCTTCTTCCACTCTCATTCATCCTTTCATACATGCTCGTCGATTATGGGTACTCCTGACCTGACCTTTTCTGAGCACGTCTTGGACTTGTCCTAAGTAAGGCCTAGACGCCTTCCATTTTCTACAGCTCCATCCACCCTCGCCTTGTAAATTTGTTTCGTTAATCGCCTTTCATCCATCCTTTCCATATTCCCAAACCATAGCATTCCCATCTCAATTTTTGTGACAACATCCTATTTCACACCACATCGCTCTCTTAAGCTATTCCTTACCTTATCACTCAATGTCACTCCTGCCAAACATTACAAAAAGTGTCAAATAGGCTACCACTCAGCATGTGCATATTAAAGCTTCGTGTCGCTGACGACGGATGGTATTTCATAGAAATACATAGAAACCAGTAGTGTCGCGACGACACGTCGTCTGCTGCTGCTGCGTGGAGTCAGCTGCGAACTTGCGGGAACTTGCGGTGCTCCCTCACTTGGAGCATTTGCCTGTAATGTAACGTAACAGAGTCGAGCATTACATCCGTCAGGGAGAACCGAGCATTACAGTGCGCAAATCGTAATGTTACAGATTCAAGCATTACGTTGGTAAGGGTAAAGCACCGAGCATTACAGTGCGCAACCTAATGATACAATGTGTAACATTTTGATACAACTTCCCTGAAGTTTCGTAAGGTGAATGTTCTTCATGTCATGGAGGCAGTATAATGTAATGCTCAAAGTCGAAACTTAAACGTTACATTACAGGTAAATGTTCCAGATGAGGACCTAAAATGTTATCTCTTGGACTGTATTGGTTTTTTTACTTACTTTATTTTACCTCCATTCTAGAACGTGGTGAAGCAGTCCGCATCCAGCGAGACGGAGTACGCGCTGCTGAAGATGACCGGCATCGCGCAGCACATCGACGACATGAAGCGCCGGCACGAGCATGCCGTCAGGGTACAGGTGGGTGGGCTGCTTTTGTCTTATGTTATAGTAAAATATCAATGATAATTGCGACGGCGATAACATCGCCATGTAGTGCCGAGATTTAGACACTCACAATCAAATATCACTTTGTAATTTGTGTTTTTCTTTAAATATACTGTTTCCTTTTTTAGGAAATCCAATCCCTCCTGTACGGATGGAACGGCCCGGACTTGACGACGTATGGAGAATTATGTGCTGAAGGGACTTTCAGGTAAAAAAAAGTGAATTACTGAAACACATTTTGACAAATGTGAACATGCTTTGATATCATCAGTTCAGCCAATTATTTAAATTATGGTAGTTCCGTGCTTAGTATTGCGAAAACGGTAAAACTGTAAAACATTTTTCGTTTGATTTTGATGATACTTGCTGCTAGTGGTTCCATTGCTATTTTTTAAAAAATGTGGGTCTTAGGAATAACGTCCATTAAGCTTTTGGTTACACTTGTTCGGTTTCAGGGTCCTCGGGGCGAAAGGCATGCGCCACGTGTTCCTGTTCGACAAGATGCTGCTCGTCACCAAGAACCGCGAAGACGGCATCTTGGCTTTCAAGTCACACATCATGGTGAGTTAAACGACACGATTGGAGTAGTTCGCTGGAGCATGGTTTCTCGCCTTGACTTGCGTGTTGTCCCGGATTCGATTCCCGATAGACTCAATTCAGGAAACGATCTTTTCTAAATTGGCTCTAGTCTGGGTGTGCTGGGAGTCCCCCCTGGCTGAATTCCCTGTCTGGTACCTCGTAACACACTGATTTTTATCCCTACTTCTAGATCATGATGATAAGTGATGTGTCAGGCATAATTATATTTATGGTCCATGGCTGCATTCATACTAATTTCGGCTTTCCACATGATCCTCCTCCTCGCGTCGTATTCCTCATTACTAAGGGTCGTTATTCCCCCGTTGCGTCAGCTTTAGCTCAACGATGTTGGCCATCTGTGCGTATTCTTGACATTGTGAAGCGCATCGTGGAGCTTAGTGTCCAGCAATGACCGAATCTGGTCGGACCACCTCAGTTTGTTACGGCCTCTCGGACGCCTGCCTGTGACTATCAGTTGTTTCTATGTGATATCGAGTTTCAAATTGAGTTAGTTCTTTGCACCATCTAACTTGTAGATTTTTTTATTTTACTGTATTTTAAATAGATTTATCTATCACACAATAACTATCAAAGCAACAAATCTACAAATGAAATATTACTGTTATAATACCATCTCTCTTTTATTCTGAAATGTTACCTAATGCTCACATAATAGTTTTCTATTCTACTGACATATTGCGGAACAACATCAGTTTGTGGGCGCATAGGCTTTGAATAAACCTCCGTCATCGTTCACTGCTGCCATGTCCAGAAGAAGATGGGCACCCCCCTGAAATTCCAGAGAGCGGCCGGTTGGAGGCTAATAATCCAAAAGTTTTCTGCCGCAAAAGTCATCAGTACTTCGCGCTATGCACACCACTTCCACTAACTTAATTAACCAATGGGCCACGATAACCTACTTCGTCTAATGAATCATGCCCATCAAAGTATGAAGCACGGTACAGAGTGGTATATCAAAACCAAAGTCATTTTAAACGGTACATAAAATTAACATTTTAAACTATCTTGTTGCATTTTAACTAATTCTAATAAAAACAGGTTTTTGCAATGAACGGGTGCCAGTTACTTTTACTTGCCTTGCCATTAACAAGCCTATGTAAGCTACTCTTCCGTTTTACAGGCATGTGTATCGCCGCCTTAAAGCAAAAGTCAAAGATTAAAAGTCAATAAATAATAACAATTTATTTGTTATTGTTAGCGAAACAACATCCATTTTAGTTCTCGATCTATGTACTCATTTATCATGGCAACATCTCCTAACAACTAAAATGAAATCCGGTGATGCAATTTAATATATTCTGTTTATGATTTAAAAAAACCCCTGTTCAAAAAAATATTTCAAAGGCTGGCTTAAAAAATAAGTAAAATAATTTCAACCTAGGTTTTATCTTGAAGCCAGAGACAAACCTGTAGCACAAACAAATAGGCAGTCTCCTTTCATTATTTCATCTTTTTTTATATTATCTACACGTCAAGATGACCTCCACTCCACTTGATGGAAAGCGGTCGTGAGGTTCAGATATGAGGCTGACAAGAGCTGGCCATCCTCATCTTGAAAAGGAATCATCTTTTACTAATGTTTCAGCATTTAAGTACCTTTGTTAATTAAGTAATAAAGTGTTAGTAAACTGACTAACATTTTATCCACAGTGCAACAACATGATGCTGGTCGAGTCCATAGCTGGGGCGCCCCTATCATTCCACGTGATTCCGTGGGACGCGCCCCGCTCGCAGCTCACCCTGCAGGCGCGCTCGCTGCGGCACAAGCGCGAGTGGACTCTATTAGTGAAGCGGGTGAGTTGATTATTGTATCCACAGTGCTGATGCTAGTATCTATAGCTGGGGCGCCCCTATCATTCCACGTGATTCCGTGGTCCGCGCCCCGCTCGCAGCTCACCCTGCAGGCGCGCTCGCTGCGGCACAAGCGCGAGTGAACTCTATTAGTGAAGCGGGTGAGTTGATTATTATTTCCACAGTGCTGATGCTAGTATCTATAGCTGGGGCGCCCCTATCATTCCACGTGATTCCGTGGGACGCGCCCCGCTCGCAGCTCACCCTGCGGGCGCGCTCGCTGCGGCACAAGCGCGAGTGGACTCTATTAGTAAAGCGGGTGAGTTGATTATTGTATCCACAGTGCTGATGCTAGTATCTTTAGATGGGGCGCCCCTATCATTCCACGTGATTCCGTGGGATGCGCCCCGCTCGCAGCTCACCCTGCAGGCGCGCTCGCTGCGGCACAAGCGCGAGTGGATTCTATTAGTGAAGCGGGTGAGTTGATTATTGTATACACAGTGCTGATGCTAGTATCTAAGGCTGGGGCGCCCCTATCGTTCCACGTGATCCCCTTTCTTCAAATTGAGATTCATCTTGTTTCTTTTCATTATTTGCAGGTAATACTGGAAAACTACAATGCCGTGATACCTTCGCACGCAAGACAAATTGTAATGGAGTTGGGACAAAATAAAACAGACGGTAAGAGCCTTCATTAAAAAGGTTTATGGTTATAGAATACTCAAAGAAAATATAAATACCGATTCACGGGTGTCGGAATCGTCTAACACGCTAAACCAAATAGGGCACCTCAAGAAATTCCGTGCTTTTTGCTTTAAATACCTTTCATGTCTATTTGGTTTGAGTTGAAAATATTATAATTCATCTTATCTTAAATCATCATATTTTCAAAATAGAGATGTTGTACTAATAAGCGAATCGTAATGAATAATATGTCATCGGTGTATATAAACCTAATATTTGAAATGGGATAAACTTCAAAACACAAAAAAATAAACATACACAAATATACTTTCAATAACTTACTTTTCTTTCCATTTTCAGATGATATGCTAGCAGAGAAATCACATAACCTCATAACTCAAGCGTCAATGAGGAAGCAGCTATCAGCTCCTGAATATCTCGAGAAACGGAAACTCGACAGAGAGCGAAGAAAATCCTTCGAGAACGGTGTCAGAGGTCGCTTAAAGAAAGCGAACAGAAAATACACAGTACCTAATTCCCGATCTGAGTCTAGAGAATGCGATTGCAGCCAAGTTTCTGCAGAAAAAGGCACAGACTATACTTGCGAAAACTGCTACGTAGATCTCTGCTCGGACTGTGAGACAGAAATCTCTAAAGACAAAATCAGTGATGACAAATGTGCTTGTAGACATGATGGTGGAGAACTTAGTGGTGAAAAATGTCCAGAATGCGATAGATCTCTCCATTACATCGACTCTGGAAGCGCCGAGCAACTTGAAAGAAAACCAATTGAATGCAGATGCTCAGACTTCAAATCTTCACAAGAAAGCTTCAGCAAAGAAATTAATAGTTCTTTGAATAAAACAAGAGGATACCACTCCTCTGACAACATAGTCGGTTATACCGAAAGTGGCAAAAGCAGAGATGATTTGAGTGAAGCCAACAATTCTTTGCTGAACGTAAGAAGTATTCCTAAAACATGTCTAAAATGTGCTAAAATAAAAGAAAATATAGCTGTGACTGATTCAACAAGTACTTTACATTCGAGAAAATCCAGATGCAATAACAGTGACAAGAAGGCGGACACTTTAAGATCCAAATCCAAAGATGACCCTCAGAGATCTAAACTGTCTAAAATAGGAACTTGGAGAAGAAAATCTGAACCTGGTTTACCGCCGAATACAAATATTACAAAGAAATCGCAAGACAGTGATAGTGAACGAAATGACTCAAGAGGTTCCGAAAAGCTAGAGTTTGAGTGCAGAAATTGTGGCTCTAATAAAATATCCAAAAAATCGAGAACTGTAGATGGAACTATCTTATCTGATCCCGAATTAGATAGCGGGAAGACAACTGCTAACGGCTCTGGAAAACAAAATGTAGAAGTAAGAATGTATAATACTAAAAATATACCAAAGAAAATTTCTAAATTGAAGAAGAATAGAGCTAAAGGCCTGCGTCTCGGATCCGACACTACTGCTAAATTCTATGCAGACTTTTCCACTGATGTTTCTACAGAGAATATCCTGCACATATCTGAGTCTAATGACAGTTTAAACGCAGATAAACCAAAAGAAATTACGCAGAGTCCAGCGATACCTGAAACGATCAGTAAAGATGAAGACATTGATGAAGAAACATACAAGAGGCTGATAGAAAAAACAGATTCGTTCAAAAAGAATGAGCTAGAAAAAGTTAAGTACTTAAATAAACAAAAAGTAATCACGGAAGGTTCAGAAGCAGATGAAAAACCCAATGATGTAATTGAAAGCCGCGAAGAAATTCAAGAAAGTTGTGAAGAAGGTGAGCAACCTCTGGAACAAATAATATCTCAGTTGTTGTTGCAGAATCGAGAGTTCCAAAAGTTGTTAAAGAAACAACAACTAAGGAACAGTGCCAACAGGCGGCATCAGAGGCTCCTTAAATCTCATTCTAACCCAGAACACGTAATAGTGGCGCGAATTGCAGACTCTGCTAAACTGAAACCCAAATACGGCAGACAAACATCGGAAAACTTAGACTTGAATAAGCCTGATGACCTCATTGAAAACGTTACCGAGCCACATCCAAGAGTTGAAGTAGAAAATGCATCAGATGATGATCATATCTATGAAACTTTGAGAGTAGAAAACAGAGATGCAGAAAGTCTCCACTCAATTAATAATAAGAGCAAATTAATCCAGCATCACACACATCCAACCAGACCTAAAAGATTACCTTCACCACCTAATACAGGGCAAAATGTACCAAAGATAATTACGAGTAATGCTCCTGAATCTGATTATGTGTACTTATCGTTTGATAAGTTAAATAACTTGCAGGATGCCGATGGCATATATGATGTACCAGTAAAATCTCCAGAAAAAGTGGAACTTCCGGTAGCATCAGACTATTATGTTTCTATGGAACATCAAGGTCCTGCAAATACAGATGAAAATGTCTACGACAATCTTCTTGAGGTTTGTAGACGAAGAAAAGAGGTCCCTAATAATTTGGCTGGTGATTATTTGCCCATGAGTCCTGATCAGCAAAGCCCTAATACACCGGAAATCTGGCTAAGCCGACAAAAAGAACATTTTAACGTCTCTCACGACAGAAAATCAGGATCTCTCCCTAGGAGTTTTCAAGTTGTCACAAGTACACAAGAAGAGAATAATCTTAATACTTTTAAATGTAAACCGAATAGTAACAGTAAAAATTACTTGAATAGGGATGGTAAAGTTATGAGCTCAGACCGACCTTATACTATTGCATCAGATAAAAGTGAGATTAGTTATGATGATGTTGAAACTTACATGAGCGAAGGAGACATATTAAAATTCAACAAAAGTCCTAAAGTGACTGACTCAGAATACGCACAAAATATAAGCCAGTCTACCTTGGAGCTGGAAGAAGAAATAGATAGGTGTTACAAAAGTAATTTCGAAGAGATAAATTTAGACAAGAACAAAAATGAAAATCTTTTAACCCTTTTACAACCTAACTTGAATACTTCTACAGCTTCATCGTGTGAAGTTTTATCTTCAGAACGAAGTGATAAAAAGCCCGCTGCAATAGAAGTAATTCATCCAGAGCACAAAATTTATAAACCGACTAGCAATATGTTGTCACTGAGAAACGTGTTAAGTCGTTTCAAAACTAAAACGCCGAATAAAAACACTGACGATACAGAAGTCAATGCCAATGACCAAAGCAGCCCAGATAGCGCAAAATCTGATTTGAAAAGTCCAAGCAATGAAAAAAGATCAGCGCTAAACCCTAGAAGTTACTCTAAAAACTTACTTCAGAGATTCAGAAGTATCATTGGCGATGAACATCCAGATGGCAATCATAATAATAGAACAGAAATAATTAAAACACAAGTTACTACAGAAGATGCTTTAAATAACTCACTAAAAAGTGAAATTAAAGTTGTAATAACTTCAACTGATGTCAGCCCGACGACTACAGCTACACCGGTAATGAAAAACGACATCTTCAGCAAAAGTGTTTGCGAACGTACCACTCTAACTGAAAGTCAAATTGAAAAGAATAACATTGAGCCGCTTTCTCATAGTTGTGATGATATTACAAACAAACCAGAAGTATTTCGCCCTTCGTACGAGAAAAGTCTTAGCATGGTGACCAACATATCAAATTCGATCGGCAGCACCTCATCGCCTTCCAGATCCAACAATAGTTCCTATCAAAGCTTAAACAAATTACCTATTTACATGCAAGGTAGTAAGCATTTGGGTGCTCGGATAGCACAATCTGATTATGTCGATCCAATGACTTTAGTAAGTGAAAAATCTTCCTTCAAAAATGTGAATGTACTCATCAATAAAAGCGCTGTTCGTCCTGATAGTTTGTTCTCCAATTCATCGTTTGTGACTTCATCTAGTGAAGGTGCATACCAAGAAAGTCAATTTAAGTCCACAGCTAATGAACCGATACCTGAAAATATCGACTCGCCAACGCAAGTGTACTCGGATGAAAGTTATTATGAAAAATCGTTTGAGAAAATTGAACATATGACAGATGAAGACGTTTTTAGAGATTCAGCAGTATATTCTGATCAAGAAGAAAGAGAAGAGACGAAAGTTGAGTCTAGCAAGAATAAAACTGTCAGTAAAGTTGTTACGCGTGTAGAAAGCATTAAAAGAAACTCATCAATCAAAACCCAAAAAAGCACCTTTGTGACAAATCTATCTGAAAAAACAAATACGACTAGCCGAATAACAATAACAATGAACAAGGCTCAGCATGTAGGGAAGCATCTTGGACATAAGGTGGACTCAAACGAAAAGGTCAAACCTAAAATAGCTCCGCCAGTTCCAGTTAAGCCAAAAATGACAAAGATGCCTACAACCATGTCTTTCCAATCCAAATCCATAAGTGTAAATAAAAACAGCACTCTGCTTAAAAATCAGGAACACTCATCATCTTCAGAATCAGTAAACACAAAAACTATTAAACGTAATACACATTTCAAACCCGCAGTGACTAGGTCAGAGTCTACTCCAAATGATAAATCTAAAGAGACTGTAGAAAAAACAAAATCTGAAAATGTTGGCAAATTGAAAGATGAAAATGATATAAATTTGAAACCACCTGGCAATATACAGATAAAAAGATTGAGTTTTGAGAGAGCAAGTCTCGATTCAGCAACTCGTAAAACGAAAATAAACGAGGTGAAAAGAACCAATGAGCCTCCTAAAATGGCCTCTAAATCGGTTATGGAAAGGCGAATGGAAATAGAGCTGATGGCGAAAAGTCAAGTCATCAAAACTGGCCAAGGGGTTAAAAGGACAGGTCAGATAGTTAAACCTAAACCGATTACAACGAAAGTAGCTACGTTTGAACGAAGCTTAAGTGATAATGGGTCGAAAGAGTCCGTCAAAATTACCCCAAGTAGTAGCACTGATAAAGCTAATGATCCTAGCAAATTAAGTACGAGTGAGGTGAAGTTGGAATCGTTCGAGGACGCCAGAGGCAGTTGGGTCAAGCAGGTTGTCAATAAATTCCAATGAGCTTATTTAAGTGGTATCTTGCATTTAGAAAGAAAATAATCCGTCTGTTTTTGTACTCCACTTTTTGAATTCCTTCTATGTATAGGTATTCAACTTTTAACTGTAAGTCATTTTTAGATTGTAAATATTGTTTGTCAAACCTCTTTGAGCTTTGATGTCTTGTGCCATAGACAAGATGACTATTTTTGCTCATAATATAATTTCACAGCGCACAAAATACAGAAACAATATTCACATTCAAGCTATGTACCTATAAGAATAAAATTGATGAAATGCTTATTTTGCTACACGTATTTATTCAAAAGTGCCATTATAAAAATATATCATAAATTATCTCATTAGGTATACTTATTCACTTAATATAAAAGATAATGTATAACACTTTATTAAGTCGTATTGTTACGAGTACTTAAAACAAAGAAAAGTATTTTTTCAATATCTCAACATTTTAAGTTATAATTTGATTTACGTGTAAATAAAATATATTATTACTGTCATTGCCATGGCAACATTTTTATTTTTGTGCAATTGAGTCGTCTACTTAAAAATATTTATTTTTAGTTACTTATCATTTTTTGTAGAATTTACTAACACCAAAAAATAGAATGTTCTAGTATTATTTTTGTACTAATAAAATGTATAAATTACATTACTGTTTATTTTTATCTCGTTATTATTACATGTAAGTTTATTCATTTTGTTCTCGTTCATATAAATGAATTACAATTGTTAAAAAAAGAAAACACAATTTAGTAAACAGATCATTACTAATCATTTAGTTTAAATAGTTTGGCTTAATGTTTTAAGTGCATACTTAATTTGTGGAGACTGTTAGTCCAGTAAGTTATTTTTTCATAACATTAATAAATAGGAAAAAACTTAGCAAATAATATTAACATCGAAAAACTGTCCCAATTGTCGTTTAAAATTAGTTTAGTTACTAATTTCTTAGGATAATTATAAAAACAATAAAAAAAATACAATTTTGTATCTTAATCCAAAAGTGAGTGCATTGTAAAATGATTTTTTCATTAAATTTTTTTTCTTAACTGTGGTCAAAATGACATAGACAATAGAATAAACCAAGTTTTCCAAGTTTTCAAAAAAATAATCATAACGCTAAACATACAGAGTGTTCAAATAAAGTTGTGAAGTACTAAAATAAGGACTGTATTTTTAGAATACTGTAGTAACAATTTACTTTAGGTATTACTAATACTATTGTCAATATCAGAGCAGCCTTTGACAACAATAAATAAACTTTTTCCATTAACTATTATTTTATTTTTGACAACACGATTGGCGTAGTATGCGCTGGAGCACGTTTTCTCGCCTCGATTTCCGTAGTGTTCCGTAGGTTCGATCCCCGGTCGGGTCAATTCAGGAAACGATCTTTTCGGGTCTGGGAGACGCCGCTGGCTTCATTCCTTGTCTGGTACCCCGTAATACAGGGATATTTATCCCTTCTTTGAGGCCATGACAGGTGGTGGGTTGTCTAGCGCATATTTATTTTATTTTATTTGACTACCTCGCCCCACTAAACACAAAAACATTGATCTTAGGTACCCCATTGAAATTTCTCTTAAAAGGAATTATAACGACCATTTTTCTCGTTTGTAAACTATCCTGATATACCTATAAGCGTGCGTGGTGTCCGGGGTTAGATTGCCGGTCGAGTCAAGCCGATAACGAACTTTTCTAAATCGACTGTGTGCTGGGAGACGGCCCTGCCTTAAATCCTTGTCTTCGCAGTATAGTAGTAATAATAGTGCTAAAACATCGATTATGCGAATCAATAATTCTGCGTAACAAGATTAGGCCAATAAGGTTTAGCCAAATGAAATTAAGAGCAATAATTTTAGGCCATCCGAAGACACCCAAAGCTTAGTAGATTCAGTCTACACCAGGGTTATGCTATGTGGAACAATGAATGTGATTGGTTGATATCAAACGCAATCACAGCTATATAAAATAAAACCCAATTTTTTTATCTGTGCAACTCTCTCTCACAGCCGCCAAGGTGTCATAGTCCAGGAATTTAAGGATTTCACTTCGGAAAAAGTCCAACCAAGCTAGAAATTGGTATACACTTACGTTTCAGCTCTCCGAATAAGGTGTGTACGCATAACTTGCGACAGCCCAAGAACGGTAAAAAAAGGACAACAAATATCTTCGTTCCCGTCAGTCTTATCGACTACAAAGTCTACTTATAAAAAAAAGAGTACAACATTTTCTACGAAAAAGTTTATTGGTAACGCTGGAAGTTTTCACGTAATTTGGCATTGAAGCTGCAATATTAATTTTGTATGGATATTTAATTGCATGTTATGATCGAACTCGATCAAAACATGCAATTAAATATTGCAAATGACATTTTTTTAGACATCGGGTATGAATAATAGTATGTATTTGCAAGTGTACAAAATTAACGATACTGTTTTTTATTTTCTTATTCTAATATTACAAAGATGTAAAAGTCTATCGTAAAGAAGCCTAAAGGCCTGCGCCGACGACGGACATTTCTCCGCGGCGGAGGAAAAAGTACGCTCCGCGAATAAAAAGTCCGCCGCGGACTCAACGCACACGTTGTGCGATCATTTGTTGTCCGAGAGTATCAAATATTCTGAGATTACGTTGTGCTGTTATTTACATGGTTCTCGTGCCGGCCGTGCTGGTGGCGGCACTTTAAAAAAATACCTTCCATCCTCTCCTTCCCGTGGGTGTCGTAAAAGGCGACTAAGGGAGCTCTGCTGCAGACCATCTGCTCTTCAGGTGGGAGACATATTGTGTCGGCCGGTTGATGTTACCATCATGCAGTTGCGTGAATCCGCCAAGTGACTCTCACCTATCTCGGTCAGGTCGCGTTCCGGGATCAACACTGCACTAACCGGTGCCACGGCAGGCCTTCAAGATGAGTATGACCAGCTCAGTAATTGCTTTGCATTATTGTGCTTGTCATCCTCATATCTGGACCTCACGACTGCTTTCCATCAGGTGGAGTGAGGTCATCTTGAGGAGCACTATAAAAAAAAATTAGTTTAGGAAGAAAAGAAGACGTTTTAAAAGAAAATACCTAGGCCATCCCTTTATTTCGAATCGATTATAAATGTGGACTAAAATCCGCTGTGTGCGTTGACTGCTCACAGTTCGTTCGATCTATTTTTTTCGCGTACTTTAATAACTTTAAAGATTTCGGTCCGGCGTACTTTTAGTCGTTCGTGTGCGTTGCTCGATACAGTTTGTAAAGGATCTATTTTGACGGACAAAAAAGTACGTCGCGGATAATCCGTCGTCTGCCTTACGGTGGTGGTTTTTGCATCCAAGTGGGCTCAATTACGAGCAGAAGAATCTGGTGTCCATAATACGGAGCCCGTCAGGTAAAAAGAACGCAAGTAGGCAGATACAGTACGTAAACCACGAGCTGCCCTTTTAAATTTACATTATCGTTCGCGTAAAAAATGTATTGGGATTTGACATTGTCATGTCATGTCATGTCAAATCCCAATACAGTTTTTAACGAGAGCAAAAACGTAAATTTAAAGTGGCAACTCGTGGTAGTCGTAGGTACTGTTTATAATATGATTCGGCACTTAATCCGCCAACTGCCGGTAGCCAGCGTTTTTTTTAGAAAATGGCTAATGAGAGTTATAATTACATGTCTTAACTTAACTCTCTTACAAATATACACTAAGGCATTAACCAAACTATTCAAATTTGAGCTAGCGAAAAGTGGACTAGAGTTGAGTGATGGAGTTACGACCACACCTGTTCCAAGTTTACCTAAGTTGATGAAGCGCATTTCAAAGTTATAATTTATAATTCGCTTCAGAGATCCAAGGTACCTACTAATATTTTTGCCATGGCACAAGCCGGTACGGCTGGATGTTTTATCGCGTGTCGTTCGCCATTTCGTGACGTGCCTATGAGATACCTCCCTAAATCAATATGCAGGTGCCACTTGGGCGGTATCCGTTTCTTGAAGAATATTTTCGGTTGCTCGTAAAATTTTAGAACTGCGCCTTTGTTTGGCTTCTGTTTATTCTTACTGCAACTGTGATGGATTTCATCAATGTATCCCAGCACATAAAATCATCATCACTCTTTGTTAGTGAACTGTTGGACGTAGGGCCACCCCCTATGACAGTTTTACTCTCTGCCAGCAAGCAGCATTTCATAGCTCATTGGAGATCCTATACAACGCTTTTGTTCAGACGTGGGAAAAGTTATAATTATACGTTTCTGACGACAAGAATGCGTAGTGCACTGTAGCACAATTTCTCGCCTTGACTTGCGTGGTGTCCCGGGCTCGATTCCGCGGTCGGGTCAATTCAGAAACGAACTTTTCTGAAAAGGCTTGGGTTCTTTATTAAGTAATCTGTGGCTTGGGTCTGGTGGTGCTGGGAGACGCTTCTGGCTTACAGCCTTGTCTGGTACCTAGTAAGGTAACAGAAGGATATATTTTATCCTTACTTTGAGACCATGACCATTGGTTTATTTGTTTGGCGCACATTAAACTATTTTATTTATTTTCTAACTCAGCCTAGATAGATTGAAACTGCTCTCCTAAATATTTACTATTCTGGTATACATCTACTCGCAAAACCTCATTCTTATTATTCAAACGGGCAGCCAAACTACGGAATAGTCATGTCACGGGGCGCATCGCGTGATTCGGAACTTACTTCCCTCCAAAACCGTAATGGCCGTCTTCAGCCAATGCGCATCACGCAAGACACTACCTGTCACTTAGTGCTGGAGCTCGGGTACCTACATAAAAAAACACCGACTAACATCACATCAACATGTTGAATCAGTCTTTTCGTTAAGAAATTGTTCAAAACTAGTTTGCGCTTTCTCTTTTTAATCGCAATAGCAATAGCACTATATGTGACAAATATTCCGTCACCGTTACGACATTCTTGCAATTAATAAATCATCGTGTGTGCAATTGGAGTCTGTGCATGGTGCAATACATAAGAGGTGACTCATGGTTTGGGGAAAAGCACCACTTCCCTAGCACTGTAAGTGCACACCAATCTGTGAATGGAGACTGTCTTTGCAGCGGTCAACTTTGGTCCTCAGTCTTTGTTTATCCTTTGGTAAAGTGCTAGGTAATACAGACTGTTATAACACGTGTCCATAGGCTGCAGGAACTATTTCATCAACAGCCCACGGACTCTCTCACCTCTCATCACATCATGTATCAAATAAATGTAGAAAAGCCTTGGAAGGTCCAACTAAAGATATTGATGGATTACTCAACGACCAAACGTAATAATTATATTCGCTAACTTATTCACATACAATCTAAACATATCACATACAAGATAAAGCAGATACCATAGCCCTACGACTATTCTCATCCCGAAGAAAATATATCCGTTAAAGCGAGAAAGGTGTATCGTTTTTTCACATAAGTATGAAAGGGACAACGAACAGGAAGTTCGATTCCTTAAAAACTCATTCCTTTTCTGGCGACGAACGTCTGTTGCCGTACGCAATGGATTCCAATTTTAAAAATTCTAATTCTTGAGTACTCACATACCTAAGAGTTCTAATTTTAAATTCAAGAGCCACTAAGAAGGTCAACCTTCGTGAATTCTAATTTAAAGGTTTTGCAATCTGTCCAGTTTATAAAGAACTATAATATTTTGCAACTTTGGTGTGTTTCAAACGGTTTCATGAGACCGATAGATCTATTCTACTGGTTTTGATATTATTATGGGATCTACAAGTTACTTAGGAAAACCTAAGTCTCCAGGATATCGAGCTAAAAGTGGTTCCAGCGTCGGTTCTGACAAGGACATGAATGGTAAACTCAAAAGGAACAAGATCAGGTAAATGATGGCAATCTGAGAACACCCAGATTGGAAATAAAGTTACTCTTATATTTATTCTCTGTTGTTTTTAATTTTAATTGAACCATGTTATTGAGTATGTTATTTTCGGGGATTTGTACCACTAGAGAATTTGACTTCCTCTTTTTTAGGGTTAAATATCAAAAAACATTCTGAAATCACAATAATGATTAACTTCATCCGTAACCAAAATTTTGAATCGAAATCGGCGAAATCAATATTTTTTCATTGAATAACTAGAACGAGTAGCACTTCTACTACAATTCTATCTTGCTTTTTCGCATTCTATATCAGAGCTTTAGAAAGCTTATTGCATTGTACAGTCACCGACAACCCAAACGACCTTTCGATCGAACCGTGTTTTTTGACAGTTATTAAAAAAAGGCGCGCAAAATCAACTCTTAAAAATTATTCTTAGTTTTGCATGATACTTTATTAATACTTATTTATTCATGCTTTTCTAATAATAAGTAATGCTGTTATTACATTTATTTACTGCACAAATTGATATTTTGTAAGCTGTTATCACTGACAATTGACTTTTATACGGAACGTGTGTGGGAGAAACAAGTTACGATAGACTGCGTGCCGTGCATGGCTACAAAAAATCAGCAGCGTTAAGTGTCAAATAATTTTTTTTCTACTTATTTTATTTCTACATTGAGCATTATGATTGTAAGTAGAGATTTAGCCGCAATGGCTAAATATTTGTGGCATCACACGGGTATCCGAATTCGCTTTCTATGCGTTTTAATTCTAAGGTTTTTCGGGTTCTTCTGCAATTATGCAACTTTATACTGCTTATCTAGTAGAGCTGAACTTATGCCAGCACTTTTCACTCTAGCTGTAGTTGACAGTATGAAACTATGAAACTCATAATAATGTAACAAATAATGACAATCTATAGGACAGGTACCTGACCAGAACATTTATTACTCGAGTTGATAACATTAAAATAAATACAATAAACATACCTTGGACTTTTACCGTGTTTTTCATATTTTCACTAGCATTGCAGCTTTAAGTTAATAAAATGAAGCATCTATTAATAACATCCATAACCTTATCTTTTAAGTGTTAAATTAATATTTATCAAATCCTAATATTAATAATCGAACAACTAATTACACGTTGTTTACGTTAGCAACCGTTGTCATGACAACGGGTATATTCGTGTAATCAATACTATTCCATTTTCGAAACCAAAATGTCCCACTGCACACGGCAGATAGCGCAATGCGACACTTGAATTTGAACTTCGAATTTAAGTTAAACTTAAGTTTGAAAATTAATATGTGACTAGTTTGAAAAGAGAATCAGACGAAGGAGTTTCCAGCAATGAGTCCCTACTTTCCTTATAGGAGGCCTTCTAAAATCAGCGATTATGGGTTGAAAAGAGTTCCCGATTATACGGAGCTGGCTTACAAGGAGGCTGTATCAAAGCTGCGATACTTCTTATCGGGAAACTACGCGCCAAGCGTAAGTTGTTTTCTTTAATATTTTATATTTTCTTAAAGGTAAGAGGGCCAACTTGCTTGATCCTAATTCTCAGGTTTAATACTCAGGATAAATAATTACTTAACATAATGTTGTTATAACCACGTGAAAATCATTACTGTAAATTAAATTTGGAAATTATTTATTTAAGTTTTAACAAATTTATTTGCGAATTGATTTGGATCATTTAATTGATGAGATCAAACTAAATATTAATATTTAATCTTCATTGGAAAGTTGTTAATGATTAATGTTATACAGGATGTCCAGGAAATAATACGACATACTGTAGGGCGTGATAATATATAGGGACTAATATCTACCGAAAAAACTCAATATACCTAGGTATTGTTCAGCGGAATTTTACGGTTTTAAAGTTAAACAAAATTTTCCGAAATATCTAAAAATCTACCTTGAAACAGATTTTTTAGAAGATCTCAATGAAAAATTCTTTTTGCAGTATTTTATTTTCTTCAAAACCCTGCTATCACCCCCTGCAGTATGTCGTTATATTTTCTGAACACCCTGTATACTGTGCATCTGAGATTCTTTCCAGTTTTCTGCCACGTTTTAAAGATTATTTTTCAAGTTAATATTTTATTGACCGGCCTGTTGTTTCAATGGCAGCGATCCTGCCTTTAGCACCGGAGGTCGTGGGTTCGATCCCCATCCATGACAAACATTCATGTGATGATGTGACGAACATATGTGTTTGCTGGGTGTTATTATCTATTTAAGAGTATTTAGAAATATTTAAGTATGTTTATCAGTCTCTGACACCCATAGTACAACTCTGCTTAGTTTGGGGTCAGATGATCTTGGTGTTATTAGTCCTATATATTAATTATTACTTAGTTGACTATTAAGTCTTTTTTGATTCTAGTTACGATAAAGGCGTCTGCTTACGAATATTAGAAGCGGTCTGATGATATAGGTAGACTAAATGATAGAAATAATTTTTTTTGACATACTCGTACATACACAGGTTAAACAATTTAAATAAAATCACAAGAGTTGTCAAGAGGCTCCTACTCAGCATATGCCGTAGTACCATGTTCAGCACCACGACGCTGGTTTCCAGTGGTCACCCTAACAAAGAGGGAGAAGCGGCGCAATTACCATTACCTAAATTACTATTTTAATCAAACTTTACCAAAAAATCTTGATTAACATAGATGATAAGATGATAAAAAAAATACCACAGTGGACCCAAATTTAGCAATTATAACTATAGCATTTTTGGGGACGTGAGGAACAGGGTGTAAAGTTCCTCGTCCACCATTGAAAAGGGAGGATCCTCCGACCAGACGGGTGTTGTCGGGTTCTTGTATTTATGTTTTTTCGCTCGGATAACTTTGATATCGCGATGTAGTAGGACACGACAGTTCTTAGTTCGTATGTGGCGAGACAGATGTCGCTACATCACTCCCCTCCGAGACCGGAGGTCGATAGTGGAATGTTCCAGTGAGTCGGAGCCAGATGCCGCATAGGTCACGGTGAGTTGGAACTGTCTGCGGTGATGCCCCAGTGAGTCGGGGTGATGCTGCGAATGCTTCAGTGAGTCGGAGTGGTGCAGTGCTGCGTAGTGGCTGGCTGCTGCGTCGACCAGGAAAGAAATGTGTCTCTGCTTGCTGACCGGCCGAAGTGCAGTGTGCTGTGCCAAGGTCGCTGAGAAGGCTGGCTGTATGACTCGCTGCTCGAAAGCTCGAGGAAGTGATGATAACGTCACGATGACGTAGCTTTACGAAGGCTGCGCTGACGTTCCGTGTTCGGGGTCACCAGTTATGGGGAGTGTGATGATCACGTCGGGGTCACCAGTTTGGAGAGGGGGGAACAGGGTGTGAAGTTCCTCGTCCACCATTGAAAAGGGAGGATCCTCCGACCAGACGGGTGTAGTGTCTGGTGGGCTAATGCCCGACGGTTGTTGTCGGGTTCTTGTATTTATGTTTAATCGCTCGGATAACTTTGATATCGCGATGTAGTAGGACACGACAGTTCTTAGTTCGTATGTGGCGTGATAGATGTCGCTACACATTCAAAATATATATCATATATTACACGACCAAAATATTATTTTCGTTTACAGTGCTAATTTAACGTATCAAACTAATGATTAAAGAAAATGAGAATAGTAAGGAACATTTCAAATGGGGATCGGTTATTCCATGCAGGTTTTCCATGAGGAATTAAGTTAAATTATCACAAGTAGGTACTTACTTACCTCGCCTGTTGGCTTTACCTGCTTTGTTTGATCATTGTATCCTCCAGGTACGTAGCTATGGCGGTTCTCCATCCATCAAGAACCTCGACGAGTCCGACGGAGACTTCGACAAGAAGTACTCGTCTCCGTACCACGCGCTCACCGAGTACAAGCCTCGCCCGAGGCTGACTGCCAAGTATGCGACTCTGTACGCCGACAGTCTTCATAACAACTACACTCCTCAACACACTACCAATGGTAAGTTTTTCAATAATGTAAATAGTATTGAATGCAATGAATGAGAACTTAATGGTATCTTACGATGTCTATGTCATGCGTTCATTGAGTACAATCCTCGTCCAAAGCTAACTGCCAAGTATGAACCTCGTCCGAGGTTAACTGCTAAGCCTGCGACTCTATACGCTGATAGTCTACGTATAACTACACACCAAAGGACACTACCAATAATACGTTATGATAGTATTGAATAAAAAATAGTCTGTATCTTATGATGTTCCTATAATTATGTCATGCGCTCATTTAGCCTCGTACGAGGATAACTGCCAAGTATGCAACTCTGCACGCCAACAGCAAAGTATTATCTAAAAATGTGCCGACAGTCTGCATAACACTACGCTCCACCACACACTAGCAATTTGCAAGCAATGGACACATAATTTGATCTTAACCACGATCGACGTCCTCGCTTATAGGTATCAACAGCAATCTTTAGTTAACAACAGGGGTGTCAGTAGCTAAACCCTTTATTTATTCAAAAATAAAACATTCTTGCAACACTGACTTGACTATGGTTAAATGGTTAGTCTTAAAGTAGGTACTCTTTATTTTTTATGGAGAAGGGTGTAAACCTTTTAAACAGATAGCAGCTACAATGTTAACGGTACAGATTTGGGGCCTGGTTTGCAAATGTTGTTTCCAACAGTTCTTGATCTGTTCCTTAGGTTTCGGGCTCAGTTTGAATGGTCATATCTGAGCACACCAAAAAATTCTTATTCAAATTTCCTATTCAACAAAGATGATGCCATAATTCACCATTTTATGTTTGTTGTTTAGTTACAACCACTCATCCAACTACCGCTGGTGGGGACCTGTCAGGTGGCACCAACCCTGACGTCGTCAACTTCATACAAAAGCAAGAAGAGTACATTGAGCAGTTGGAACGCGAGAGCCAATATTGCAGGGTAAGGTTTTTTAAATCTTCGTGAAGGTAGCAGGATCGATAGAAGAGTTACTTGACTCACGGGCAAAGTGAGATATCCTGATTAAGCCAGTAAATATCTCTTCTAAAGGTACTGGAAATAGAATTTCAAAAGGGACCAGAACAATAACAAATGGACTAAAAATAACAACTAAAAAACTTTCAATTAAATCCGCTGTAATTTCGCAGTGCTCCTACGGGTGTCATGTGAAGGTCATGTGTTAGGGTCTAAAATCCAATGAGTATGCCTAAAATGCAAATATGGCAAAAAAATACCGAAATCATTTTAGTTTTGCGAAAACGCTTCATGATTTAAAAATGCGAAGGATATTTTGAGGCCACCAGAACCAGAGTGGCCCAAGTGGCCCACGTTGACGCTGACGTTCTTTTGGATTTTGAAATGAACAATAAAACTTGCTGTTAAAAACAAGTTAATTTCAATACCAGAGCGGCCCAAAATCCAAAAAAACGCAATTGGGCCATTGTGGTTCTGGTGGCCTCATTTAGTTTATATTAGTAGTGATTTTTTTGAAAACCAGTCACTCCTCTCCGCAGGATGAGCTGAACAACTTGCTCGGCAAAGTGAAAGAGGTGATATCTGAGAACGAGAACTTGCACGAGGCCCAGAAGAACAAGTTGATCACTCGCATGTTCCACTCATACAACGCAGGCTCGGAAACAGATGAGCTGGACGACATCGGGGATAGCACTGGCTTGGACAGCGACAATAAGGTAGTTTCAAGACCACATGGCTTCAGTCAGATTCTAAGCAAATAAACGATTATTATTATTATTATGATTGTTTCTCTTAAGAGACTCGAAGTTTTAGGAAGGACTTCGGTTAATATGATATTCACGGGCCGGGGCCAAGTGAGTATCATTTCTAATCCTGCCATTATGAATTTTGATCGGTTTGTAGGAACTTGCGGGTGAGTCGGCAAGTATTCAGGATACAAGCTTTTTGAAGTTTAACAAACACATCTTCACGAAGGTCCAATGCTCGTAGTGACGGCAGTAGCTGGATTGGTATTACCCCGGTCGAAGATAGTACAATCGGGACTATAGTAACTTTACTTAGTTGCCACATTCTTGTTATTTCATCTTTTAACTCTATATACTTGGTCAACTTTTCAACGATTGTTTTATTGATGTTATGGGTATTGGGTACAGCTATGTCAATCAAGTGAGCGGTTTTCTTAATTTTGTTTATTAAAGTGATGTCAGGTCTATTGAAGTGAATAGTTTTATCAGTTAGTATTGCCCTGTCATAATAAAGTTTATGTGTGGTGTTCTCTAGCACGCTATCCGGTTTGTATTTGTAATAAGGAGTATCTGGATCGGTTATGAGTTTGTATTTATTAGCAAGTAACTGGTGAATGACATTGGCTACTTGATCATGGCGATGTTTATAGTCGGTCTGAGCTATTGTCTTGCATGCGCCTGTTATGTGTTGTATTGTCTCGGAGGCACTATTACATCGTCGACAGATGTCAACGATAGACTGCTTCATGATATGTTTTTGATAGTTTCTCGTTTCTATCACCTGGTCTTGAATGGCCAAAAGAAAACCCTCAGTTTCGGGAAACAGCTCACCGCGCCCCAACCACTCATTAGATGCCCTTTTGTCAATATTGACTTGGTTTAGATCCCGGTAGTGTCTTCCGTGGAGGGCTTTCTTTGACCAATCTAGTAATTTGGTATGTTCATCTGTTTGGTTTTCATTTTTTTGTGTATTGTTGTCATTTAAGTTTAACAGCGTGTATCTGAGGTCATTATGTACTATTTCACGATGTAAAGTACATGTTTGTGTTTTGAAATGGAAGTATTTTCGTAAATTAGTTATTTGTTTTGCATGTAAATTTGTTATGTCTATAAGGCCTCTTCCTCCGTTTGCTCGTGGCAAAGTCATTCGCTGTATGCATGAGCGTGGATGGTGTTTTCTGTGCTTGGTCATAGTGGTGTGTATGGTGCGTTGTAATGTTTTTAGTTCTGTTTTGGTCCAATTTATGATGCCAAATGAATATGTAAGTACTGGGATTGCAAATGTATTTATTGCTTTGACAGTATTTCGGGAATTGAGTTGTGAAGTTAATATTGACTTTAATCTATGTTTAAATTTTTGTGTTAGTGTAGCTTTTGTACTTTTATGTTCAATTAGTTTTGCCTGATTGTAACCAAGGTATTTGTAGACGTCAGTTTCTTCTAGTGAAGTAATATTTTCGCCAGCTAACAATTCATAGGAGTGCTTATGGCTTTGACCTGCTTTAATCGAATTAATCTTGCATTTATCTAGTCCAAATTCCATCCCTATATCTTGTGAAAATCTTTCAGTAATATTGGCTAATTCTTCCAACTCCTTTTCAGATGTAGCGTAAAGTTTTATATCATCCATATATAAAAGATGACTAAGTATTTCTGTATTGCTATTGGTCTGTCTGTCAGTCGCATTGTTCGTCAGTTCCCTTTGAGGGCACTTTAGTTTATAACCTAAATTCGTTGAGTTTAACATGTTTGAAAGAGGGTTCAAGGCAAGGCAAAACCAGAGGGGGCTTAAGGAGTCACCCTGAAATATACCTCGCCTGATTTTTATTGCTTCTGAATGTACAATGACACCATTTGTATTCAGTCGCAGCTGCGTTGACCATTTGACGATGATATTTTCAAGAAAACTCTGTATTATTGGATGGATTTTGTAGATTTTTAAAATGTGTAGTAACCAGCTATGGGGAACTGAGTCGTACGCTTTCTTATAGTCTATGTAAAGGGAAAAGAGGTCCGTTTTCGTTTTTTGTACTTGTTTTAATATGACTGAATCAATGGTAAGCTGTTCTTTACATCCCTGACTCGCCTTTCTGCACCCTTTTTGTTGTTCTGTCAATATTTTATTTGTATCAATGTGTTTGTAAAGAATGTTTGTTAAGCAAGAAGTCATTATTTTATATATGGTTTGTAAGCATGTAATGGGTCTGTACTTTGCGGGATCTGATGTATCTTTAACGTCTTTGGGCAACATATGTGTAATACCAATTGTTATATAGTCTGGAATGTTATCAGGGTTTTTAATGAAGTCATTTATGAAATTCAATAGAAATGAATGAAAATACGTGAAATTCTTAATCCAATAGTTGTGTATATGGTCTGATCCCGGCGACTTCCAGTTATGTATTTTAGCAATCACATTCTGAAATGTTTCTGTTGAAATAGCTTCAAACTCCATATTTTGCACATTCTCAAATCTTTGCTGTTCTTTCAAAATCCAATCAGCCTCAGTATGGTGTCCTATTGAGTTCTCCCATATATTAGACCAGAATGCTCGTAGGGTTTCTGGTTCTGGTGTTCTAGTCAAATTGTTGTTTTGATTACTGGTGGTCGTGCTTGGTTTGGAAATGCTTCTGTAAAACTGCTTCTCATTGCTAGAAAATTGATTATTTTGTGACTTGCGAAGTGTACACGCTTTATACCTTCTTAATCTACTACTAAAAACGGAAAGTTTTTGTTTAAGCGTGTCTAAGAAATGAATTAATTGTGAATTAGCCTCCTCATGAACTGAATGTGTTTCATATTGTGTCATTATTTTCTTTACATGTACTACAAGCTTTTTGCTTCGGTTACCATTTATGTACTGTGTCATTCTACCTATTTTAACCCTCAAGTCTTCAATCTTACGCTCTAGACGTTTCTGCCAATTTGGTGTGTGATCAGTATTCCATGAGGAATTTCTCTCAGAGGGTGGTATTGAGAGTTTAGTGCCATTAAATTTAGCAGCTGTCCACGCTGCACAATATAAAATGGTTTGAAATGTGAGAAAACTGGTGCTTTCATTAACTCGTAACGGTAAGATAAACTTATTTATGTAGTGAACTATATTGGCTAGTTTCTTAGTAGATCTTTGTTTCGGTATGTAGCTTCTGGAAGTCGGATCTGTATTTGTATAATAATTGAATGCTTCTTCGAATAACTTATCTATATCAGGATTTCTTTCTAAATCTAAAGTTTCAGTAATAGTAGTTTCGTTATTTAATAAATCATCTAAATTTGGAACCCCTACCAAGTCATCAAAGTTACTTATTTGTGTTGTGTGTTGATTTTCTAAAAGAGTTTGTAATGGCGTGTTAGTTAAAATATCCAACGATACACTAGGTTCTGATTGTGAGGGCACAACTATTTCTCTGTTCATTTCTAACTGTAATTCCTCTGCTACTTCCTGTCTAATTACCTTCAATCTTTCAGGACTAATCATTTTATTTAAAATAATTAGCCTTCTTTGATCAGCTACTCTCTGTTCTGTAACATGCGATAGGTGAGGGAATGTATAAATGAAGTTGTGGTGTATTTTTTGCCTATAAGTTGTTAAATCTGTCTCCAATCTTGTTTCTTTATAATATGCTCGTATAATTGATTCATTTAATGTGTTATTCCATCTCATTCTTTGTTGTGATTGTGTAATATTTGTAGTTGGTCCTGTTTGTGGTTGTAGGGGTTGTGAACCACCGGTTTGGCTAACTGTATTTAATTCACTTTGAACTTCTAAATAAATGTTGTCTATTTCATTTTGTGGTAGTAGTTTACGTCTTATTATAGCTCTTCTCTGGTCTCCTATCCTTTGCCGAGAAACCTGCATGTTCGGAAAGTTTTCTAAAAATATTGTATGCAATTCGTGAAGGTACGTTTTAGTATCGGATTCTAAATGTGTAATTCTAAGATACGTAGAATAAATTGGTTCATTTTAGGAGTCCATTTTCTACGTTTGGTTGATGGATTCGCAGTGGGTACAGTATTTGTAAAACTTTCTACTTCCTGTACAACATCTACGAATTCCTCAGAATTAGATGATGATGGTGACGACGGGGTCTCTGAAATACGGCATGATGAACTGCTTGACAAAACTGATAAGGTATCTGATGAATTCAGCTGATCTTCAGCGCTACCGGTTGTTATTATTATGCCAACTTTTAGGCCACGTCAGGCCAGAAACTGGCGACAGGACATAGGTGTTCACATTAAACCGGAAACCGGAAAAACAAACTTTATCCTTGAAAACAAAATGCTAGTTGCCGAGACATAGGTAAAACGGATGATTTTTGAATTGATTAGGAAAATAAAGTGGCATATGGCGTAAACCTTTGTCTTGAAATCAAATCATTTTTATAATTTTGTCTATAACCAAGCCTTGTTTTGCCAGATGTCGCCATCTAAAGGCCGCAGATCAGGTAAAGGACGGTCAACTAAACTGGAAGGACCAAACATCGTATTTGAGTCTCGCATCGCAGAGCTAGAGGCCCAGCTCACGCAGTCCAAGATAGACCTTAGGAAGGTGCAGGTAAGAACAAAATCTTGACGCAGCTGATAAGAAGAAGTCGACAATTTCTATCGACCGACGGGGTGTTTTTTATCCCGCAAGAAAAATGATGTTGCATACTCTGTCTGTAGGTAATTTTCATTTCAAAATTCATTAAAATAATTATAATGTTCACTTAGCTATCTTCAACTCTATCTAACTACTGGGTACCTGTCATATAATTGACGACCGACTTGGTTTAATGGTTAAGAAGTTGGCTACTACACCAGAGGTCGCGGGTTCGATCCCCGCACAGTACAAACATTTGTGTGCATGAACATGTCTGTTTGTACTGGTCTGGGTGTCTCCTATGTATAATAAGTATGTATTTACAAAAGAAAATGTATTTAAGTATGTTTATCCGTTGTCTAGTATCCCATAACACAAGCTTTAATTAGCTTACTTTGGGGCTAGATGGCGCTGTGTGGAATAATGTCCAGGGATATTTATTAATTTTCTTTACGGTATAAAAAACACTCAGTAACCTGAAACAAATACAAAAAATATTTATTTCCGTTACTACCAACTATATGAAAGAGAGATGAAAATACGAACCCAACCAACAGTGTTTTTTTTAATTGCATATCTTTATATAACTTCTATTCGTTTCAGGAAGAAAATAACGAGAACAAACGCAAGTTAGCCTCGGGTCTTGTTGACTCAACATGTCTCGATGGCTTCAAAAGACAGATCGACAACTTGCAGAGGTTCGTAACTTTCGTTGCATATAATTTTTCACGAAACTAGGTCCACCAAGAGCTAGGAGACTAAAAGACGGTGACTTCCCAAGAACCTGTGAACTCACAAAAAATACCATCCGTAGTCAGCGACACGAAGCTCTCATAGAAATACATAGAAACAGTAGAGTCGCGACGACACGTCTCGTCTGCTGCGTTGTGTGAACTCGGTTACGAACTTGTACCTACAGGTTCTTAAAACCCAAGCTAAGCATATCAAAAAAGGCATTAACAAAGCTTCCACAATTATTCTGAAAAAGTGCCCTAGTAGTTAGTAGGTAATCTTTGCGATACGGTTGCTTAGCAAATAAATAAAACCCGTTAACTTCATTGTAGGGACAAATCATCGTTGGAATCTCAGATTTCCAAGCTGAAGCTAAGTTTGGATCAGAAAGACAGCGACTTCGACGGACGGTACAAACGTGATGATGCTGTGGAGCACCAGCTGAGAGAGGAGCGGAATAACCTGGAGACAGAGATTCGGCGTCTGAAGGTATACCAGTTTCAGTCTTCAGTAAGTGTTTGCTTTCAGGAGGTTACTAATAGTAGTTTCCAGATTTGTTACTTCTCAGGAGTCGGAACTTTAAGACTTTCGAATAAGAAACAGGTTAATAACACCCTATGATTTTGACTAGAGGTGCATTTTTTTTTGAGCATTCACTTGCATCAGAACATTACATTCTTCGTTTTTAAATTTACTCGAACCATATTGCGAAATGGCGAGCATGACGCTCGATTTGTTACAAGTTGTTCTTAAAAACCAAACAAAAATATTAGGTTCACTTCATGGAAATGTTTTTAAAATACCTACTGATAATTTTCTTGCAATATATACCTTCGTTACGAGTATATTTCGATAAAATGCTCTAGTCTATACCCACCTTAAAGATATAAATCTAACAAGCGCTATCGAATCTGCGAAATTTCGCTATCCGACTGTTTTGGGACTTAGGATTTGAAAAGTCCTACAGCAGATACTTTCCCCCAGGACGACCTAGCCAAAGAACGCAGCAAGATCCGCGAGCTGAGCAGCGAGGGCTCCCGGCGCGCGCTGCAGGAGCGCAGCGCGGCGGAGCAGCGCTACAACGCGCACTTCGACGAGCTGCAGCACGACCTGGCCGCGCAGTACGACAGCGTGGCCAGGCTGCAGGTAGACTGTAGTGCTGTGGGTATTCTAGTTTTAGGTAACTTTAGTTATGGAATCATACTAACATATGGATCCGCGAGCTGACCAGCGACACAGCGCGGCAGAGCAGCGGTACAACTTTAGTTAAGGAGGCAGAGCTGGTCTAATTTGAAATGACGCGCCCCACTACTTTTTTAATCATGCGGTGGGTTTACTTTTGCGTACAAGTGACGCGTGCTCCTAGGTTCGAGTTTAACCAGCTACTGAACGACCAATTACAGTGGTATGTTTATATATATTGCGTCTATATTTAAAATTTACATTCGTGCGTGAATGCGGTCGAGGGGCGCATCATTTCAGCTGGGACAAGCTCTATTCTAAGTTTACACTTGAATAAAATTAGAATCATGATGGTGAATGTTGAGAATTTTTGCTGCCATTTCAAAATCACAACAAGCTTTGCATTTCATGCTGAAGGATACCTGTCGTCTTCCGTACTACACTGCGTCCTTTAAAAACTAAGCTCCTTAATTCAAACTTTTCTGAATTTTAGGAATTTCCAAATGATTTGGACATGTCTTCCTAATTCTGTTTAGGGCCTTTACAAATTAAAGAAATAGAATGAACTTTAAGTTTAACAATAGCCTGCTTATATAATTTTCACATCAAGATAATTAAAATTGTAATTGAGAAGCCAAAAGTAAAAGAGTATTTTTCCCGTAAAGCTCGAGTTGGATCGTCAACACCGTGAGGAGAAGGAGTTGAAGCGGGATTTGACCATGAAGAACTCTGCCATAGAGGAACTTAAAATGGAGTTGAAGAATAAAACTGGTATGGAACTTCTCACATCAATAATGAATACGAGTCATTAATCAGTGGATATTTTCGTGGGCAAACTACCATTCAGGCTACCTACAGCCAACAAAATCGATCTCATGTCATGGTACGGTATAGACGGATACAAAAAGACCTTCCTTTTATTCAGTTCGTGAAAGGAAATGCGAGTACATTTACTGGAAGATGGTATGTCAAGAAGTAATTAGTGTAAATAATTACTGATAACGTAGTAACGAGGAATTGCGGATGCCGATATCCCAGGCTCTCCATCAAGCTGAAGACCGAAGTAGATGGAGAGGTTTATTGCAACGCTTTCGTCGGAGCCACGATCCTCAGCACTGAGGGACCGACTTAAGGAGGAGGAACGTAGTATAATAGCAAAATTACAGGGACATAGATATGTTACAGACCAGTTATGTAACGATATTTATTTACTGAAAATAGAGCTAGTCAAATGAATAGTTATTGAAAGGAACTCATAAAGAACGAATTTTCATTGCCTTTGAATACCAACGGATCCTATATAATTTGGCACATAACTAATTCAAGATTTAAACCTCTTTATTTTTCAGCTTCTATACAGGCAGACTTGACTCAAGCTCATGCTGAGAAGGCGTCACTTGAAGAAGAGTTAGCCAGTGCTCGCCTGGCTATAGAGCGGCAGCAACGTCAAGCCAAGCACGAAACCAACAGACTCAACTCTGAGGTAATTAATTATATATTGTGACAAAACAAAGGACCTTGGAACGGCCGACAAAGCTTAGTGTATCTCTTTAAGATACACTTGAGTTAGTAGCTGTAAATTAAAAACAGATAGACTCATTTAAAAAAGAAAATTTTACACCATACATTTTATACCAGACAATCCTAATAACTATATGAGTCGCTACGTATGTTACAACCCATGTAGGTACAAGGATATATCACTGGGTTGATGATGATTACTTATAAAGCCAACATTTGACAACTTTAAAAAATCGGCTGTTATTGAGACATGGGATAAAATCTCAGATTTTTACAGCAAATCGTAATGATTGCTATTAATCACGAAAACTTATTGTTACGCACTTCAACAAAACTCATTAGACTCTTCAGGTTTTTCTGCTGATGAAACTTAACGTCGTGTCATTCAGAATAATATCAGAGTAGTTGTTAGATGCTCGTCTTCCAATAAGGCTTCAGAAGTGTCAGAACACGAAATGATCGAATCGCAACTAATTATCTTTTTCAGATCCAATCGCTCCGTCAGCGTTTGGACAGAGCTGATGCTGACTTGGTGCACTCGCGTCGAGAGAACTTGCGTCTAACGGAACAAATCTCTACTTTGGAGAAAGAGGTATATGAAAGTAACCATTAATTAGAGTATTATTAAAGCAAAGAATTTAGTTTCTCCCTAATAGGGCGAAGGTTTTTCGTCATTGAAATGAAGTCAAAGTTTGCCACACTTGCCATATACGGGAACATGGTAACTTGCTGGCTAAAAGCTTCACGGAATACTTCACTGTTACCCAATACAAAATTAGTGCTAAAAAAAATCTGAACGCTTTTAAATATTCTTTACAATCTATCGAAAGCGGCTACAAAAAACGAAACATCCCGATTATGACTTACATTTTTACAGCTGAACATGAAGAGTTTGACGCCAATGACTCCAGAGAAGAATAAGAAGGATAAAGAACTAGGCACGATGCTAGAATCCATGGAGAACAAACATGGTATGTAAACTTGCAACAGCAGCTGAATAGAAAACAATTTGGTTCTGCTTAGTATACTGATAAAAGATTGAGCTCAGTCGGTAGCCGTGTTCATCTAATGGGTAAACTATTGATGTTTTGAAATTACGAATAAATCTATTTGACTTTGATTGAAAAGATGAATTGCCAACCAGGGTGTATCCTAAAGGGAAGTTAGGAATTCTATGTTGTTTATTGTTGAAAGTACAAGATTTATCTGATGATTCCAATTACGTTTGCACATATTCCCAAATTCAATTAGGTATATCCTGATTGTCATGAGTATAAAGTTCAAAACATTCATACTTTACCCTTTCATTGATTGCTTGCATGTTCCCTAGTGTTGTGAAAGGGCTTATTAATGTTGTTTGTTAATCAATAGTTTATTCATCAGATTGTTTAACTTGCCTGAATAAAACCTTAAGTGTGTGTTTTCCTAGAAAAAATAATTGGATAGGAGACAATGCCAAGTTTAAACCAAGACACTTTGGTTCCACAGCTAAAAACGTGGCTGGGTTGGAGTCCATGATACATTCTCAAAACAGTCTGATGGAGAAACTCACCGGTGAATGTCGTTTGCTAACAGACAAGCTCGACGACGCAAATCGTAGGCACAAGTACGAAATATTTTAAACTTTATTAGCATGATCATAAAATTCACTTAGGTACAGTAATTTTTTAACCTAACTTTGCACGTAATGTAATTTTAGCATTTTAGCTACATTGTAATCATTGCCCGTTTGTAGATTTTATGATGTCTAACGTCGTGCTGTGTTTTTATTGGTGGCAGGCAGAGCGCAGAGTCGCGGCCGTGCAGAAGAACCAATCAGAACACAGCGCGACTCCTCAAGACAACAAGACCCTTCGGTAGTGACCCGCCGTTCCAAACGCCGCTCCGGAAAAGAGTCCGATTCGTCGACTAAATACCCGCCAATTATTGTCGGACCACTGACGACCAATCAGGATCTCATCAACGCGAACGGAGAAAAAGTTTACAATTTACCACTAATGATTCAACAGCCCTTTTTACGGGAGAAAAAGGAGCCGATAAAGGTTGATATCAGTGTAAAGTTAATTCCAAAACCGAGAAAAAAAGATAAAAAGAAACGTGAAGCACACATTGAAGAAATCATAGTACAGGCAGATGAGGAGAGAGGTGTAAGAAACAGTATCAGCATGGAAGTAGTAAATGGAAATATACAAGTGCTTAAAGAAACCGTAGAAGTGATAGATAGTAATGCTTGTAAAGAAAATGTAGTGCAAGACGCGAAAGAGGAAGAATTAGAAGGGCAGCACGTTCCAGTAGACGAAAATATTGAGTCAGAAACAAAAAAAAACACAGAACCGCTATCAAGTAATGCAGAAGATGAAACCCTTGATGAAATGGAGGCTGTAACTACAAACGAAGAAGATCCCAATAAAAATACCCCAATGACCATTGAATTTAATGAAATCACGCCTGGACAAACCGAAGAAATAAATAAAGAGGTTGCTGAAAATGTATCGGGATGTAATATCGCAGAAGGAGAAAACCCGGTGGGAGCAAACATTGAAATTGATAAAAGCGAAAGTGCAAGAGATGAATCTGCTATTATGGAAGGCACATAGCTCCTATCAATAATTACCAAAATTTAAATAGGAATAGACTTGAAATAAAGGAATTGAAACAAAGCTTTTCAGCAACAGATGTATACTTAGTTCCGAATAATCTTTATAAGAATAGTCCTGTACATTTTGCTCTGGTGGATCTTTATTTATTTCAGGAAGATAGAACTGTGAAACCATTTCAACGCTTGAGCATTTTAACAGTAAATAGTTGTTAGATGAGGTTGCAGTTGTTGCATTCATTGTTTAGTTCCAACTCGTTCGTTTTAAATTATGGCTTTAAAATGTTGTATAAATATCAGTTGTAGTTAATTTACAAAACAAAACGAATTTATGTTGTGTTATTAAATTAAACTTATGTCACAAGTTGAATTGTTATCAGGTGATAAGATAAATCGTTTATTGTTTCTTCATATTATGCATGTTTTTTTAAGCTTTTAATGATATGGATAAAGTACAAAAAATGTGAATTTGATCTAAATGGGTAATGATTACAATGTTATATCATTCCAATATTTACAACTATTATTTTTGTGTATTTTCCTACAATAATGTGCAATAAAATAGATGTAGAAAGATTTACTTTGTTAATTTATAGAAAAGAAACAACACTCCAAGTGATCCTATTATCATATGCAGGAAGATACTTCAATTTTATTTTTTATAAAATCAAGTCATCATCACGTTTAAGTTTTTTAATTTTTTAAGACAACTACTTTGAACACTTAGATGATCTCAAAAAAAGCACAAATTTAAAATTACACTGATTAATTTTCATTTCAGAGCAGACAAAACCCAATTGCTTAGCAGGAATGCTGAACTTATGAGAAAACTAAGAAATCTGTGGTCTTCTCATAAGAGATATTGCACTACCACTATCACACCATTTCGAAGCTACACGCCCTTAAGTGGCTATCCTAATAGTCGTTCATCTTACGACTTAGATCGCACATACTACACCTCAACGCCTTACACCAACCGTTACAAAATTAAACGCGATGATTTTGGTTCAAAATATGGATCACCTAGAGATGAAATTAGCAACTTGTCAAGAAATCTTAGTGATTTATCAATTGATAGAATTGGGGATTCAGATGATGACCCTGTTAAGGTAAAGTAATAAGTTGAAGCAAAGTACATGTATCGTAGACTAATGAGATCAGGCTTTATCTTGCATGTACACATTTATGTATTAGCATTTTGTTGTATTTAGTTGTACTATTTAAAGTGCCAAAGTCCAATAAACTATCTATTTTAGTCTTTTCGTTATAAAATCAACGTCATATCAATAGATCATCTAGATTTATGCACTCTGCACAGCTTGATTATCTTTGTTCAAAATACAGGTCAGCCAGTTTTTAGGCGAGTCAGTCATTGAACCTTCAAAGTCTTAATAAATTAGACCTTTAAAATAATTTATCATGAATAAAAATTCACAACAAAGAATGTGTTGTACTTTTCTGAAATAAAACTGACGAAAGGCACGCATCGAATCAACTGCAGAGAAGTACGCATGCGTTTTGTGAAATCATTGTCTCTATTAAATGTATGGTAAAAATAATACTCGTATTTATCATATTCCGTATATACTGCACGCGTGTGTGTGTTATCACGTTTGTGTGTGCCGCAGGGAGGAACTGGCCACTCTGCAGCGTCAAGTAGAGAGCCTGGGGCGGTCGTTGCAACCTTCTCAGACTTCTCACTCATCCTCACCTAGCATTTATCAAGGTACTGTATAAACGAAGTAAAAAAGGCTTAACATTCATTCATTTGAAAGTTTTAGAGTTTCATTTCTCGCTTTATATATTTTTTACTGACTAATTTACTACTTATTCTTATCACAAACGCTTAGATGATTGTTATAAAATTATGCTGAAAATTAACGTGTAGAAATACTGATTTATCGGTGTTTAATTAAGAAGAAGATATCTAGTTCTAAGTTTACACTAATAACATCTGATTCAAAATAAGCATGTTTGTGCTGGTATATTGATAAACACCCGAATATCATAAAATACCTGCCTTTTTTACAAATAGATGTTAACAATCAGACGCAGAACCAACAAGTATGTACGACATTTTATGAAAATAGTAATATATATTTATTATATTTTAGCACCAACCACGCACCCGCCCGCAGCCAGAAATATATCACATCCTCAAACCGATCCCAGACCAGACCATTCCAGAGATAACACCGCCGGACACACCAGACTCCCTGATCAAGGAGGAGTCAAAGATGTCAAACCAGACACACAACCCAGTGACATTGGAAACCCAAGAACCTTCAGAAAACAAGACTCCCGAAGTTCCTTATTAAGCCAACATGTACCAGAAGATCCAGCCTACGATACTAACATAACTGAACAGTACAACCAACCGGAACAAGTGCAGAGCAATGTTTATAATGAAATTTTAAGTGCAGAGCGAACACAGGATATTGAGGGAGTTGGAACAAACCACAAAGTGGATATTGAAAAGCCAATGGAAGTAGAACAAACTCAAGAATATGAACCTACAGATCAAAATTATACGAAAGGAAATTACGAACAGTACGATCCAAACTATGAACAAACTAATGCAGCTGAGAGTGATTATCAGAACCAAGGATATGAACAAAATTATGAACAACCAGCGTACAATGAAGGTCAGTATGAAAATTATGAACAGCAACCACAGTACGATAATAATTATCCTCAGCAATATGCGGATCCAAATGCTCAATATGAAGGGCAGTATGACAATTATCCCACTGAAGGTAATTATCAAGCTGACCAAAATTATGAAAGTACTACGGACGCAAGTCAAGAATACGCTACTCAAAGTCAGGAAGCAAGTCAGGAATACGCTTCTCAAAATCAAGAAGTAAGACAAGAAAGCCAAGATGTTTCGCCAAATACAATGAATGAGAGTAAAAGAAGTAACTCGCCTAAAGAAAATATTCCTAGCCAAAGTTAGCAGCATTAATAAGAAATTTTGTTTTAATTACTTAGTGCAATATTCTGTTATTGTTTTGAGCTTTTATTGGTTATTGTATTCGTGTTACATTTCTGTAGATAATAAACTTCTACAGTGTAGATAATTGAGATTGTAGAGTCAAATGATTTTTAGTTACTAAAAAATGAGTACGGATTTTGTTAATTAGAATTCGATATGAATAATATTATTCCTCAAAAATATTTTAGTATGCCGAGAGTTTAAGGAAGTACCTCTAACCTATTAAGCAATTGAACATTATGTCATTAAAAAATAAAATGTACTAAATAGCTATTGAATCACTATTCAACACCTTTGTATAACGTATTAGCTGAGAATAAATTCAGTAAAATGATGTTAATAGATACTGAAGTGACTTTTATTCAAGTTCTTAAAAAAGATATAAGAATGAAAAAGTTTTTATCCATTTTTTTAATAGGCTTTCAAAACTTAGTTATCTAAGTACTGCTCTAAAGCAGTAATTCTCACTTTTTCTATTTCATATTTTTTTTTAGAGTTTTTTTGTGGGGAAATGCTTCTGAATCAGGTAGTCCTAATATTCATCTAACTAAATCTAAATTAAGGCGCTACCCCAACTATTTGCGCCCGTCCAAAAAAAAGAGTAGTAGCCAAAAGTGTTACAACCGCGAATATACGAAATTGCGTACATAACTCGTAAAACGAAAACTAGGTACTAAAAATCACGGATCATTATATACATGGGGGTAATTCGAGTACTCCTTGTGATGCTCTACCACTGTGTTTCCGCTTATCACTAATTTTTAAAATAAATAAAAATAAATTTGGATGCTCACTATAGGGTTACAGTTTGTGTGTCAGTAGAAAAGTACTACGAGGGGGGTTCGAACCCGCGTTCTTTCGCAAGCGGCATTCATTAAACTACTGAAATCATTAATTTATAATCATTAATAAACCCAGCAAATTTTTCTAGTGGATGTAGTTAACTACTTTGCAAGCCAAGGTATTATATTAATGTGTTTAGGCAAGTACCAAAGGAATTATTCACTTCCCAGCCACATTTCTAAAATTCAACTTGCCAATTAATTTACCAAAGGGAATACTTAAAGGTTTTGGCAAGATTAACCACTTGTAACTTTATTTAGAAATTAAATGAGTAGGTAAGTATCGTTATACCGTTTCCTATTATTAGTATATTTTATATCGGGGGACTAACCGAAACCATAATATACCAGAGGTGGTTTAGTACAAAAACCTTCAATAAAATAAAAATTACAATATATGTTTCTTAATCCTCCAGAGTAATCTAGTCGGTGTTTGTTTTATGAATTATCAAAGGTTCAGTTGAACTCGAACCTACAGACACGCGTCGTTTGTAAAAGTAAAGTAGATAGACCTACCTACCTACACTCGGCACATCAAAAAAGTAGTAGGGTGCGTCATTTCACATAAAACAAGCTCTTTTAGAATAGGAGTAGGAACTCACCGCCTACAATCATCTTTCTTCATATATTTTTTAAATAGAGTCGTATTGTTCTCCAGGCCCGTATTCGCTTTGATTAGTAGTTAATGCAGGTGCTTAGTGATTAGGAGAAAACACGTGTGGAACTGTGGACAAGGATTGATGAGTGCGAGAGTGTGTTTTCTCATAATCTCTAAGCACCTGCACTAAACACCTGCGCCGCACTAATCAAAGTGAATACAGGCCTTACGGCAGGAACGAGGAGGAGAGCACCACCACCCACTAGTCTGTGTACAACACTTATTAATTTTATTATCACAGATTACAGAAGAAGATTTATTAATAATACTCCCTTCTCTTATTTTTAACTTTTCAAACTGCGTTCCAAAGCGTGCGACAGCGGACAGAACTGCATCTCTTTAAAAAAAGTATGGTTAGTCCGTTGGGTCCTTGTGCCAAAAAAAATTTCGGGGCACTAGCCCCAAAACTTGTGGTAACGAGTAAGGAACAAACTGCGAGGAAACGCAGCCAGCGTCCTGGGAACCTTGCCGCACGACGACCCATACCTTTTTTAAAAATGTACTTACATATATACACATATTATAATCAGTTAATCTGAGGTTGGGGTGTAAGGGGGCTTATCAACATCTTCGGGCCTCAAGCCAACCTCACCTGCAAGCGATGGCTCCCCTTTATGGGTTGGGAGGTCAGATGGCAGTCGCTCTCGTAAAGCCAACACAGGCCGTTAACTATCGTTCGTAATAAAAGAGTACCCGACCTGGATAGGGCGTCGCCGAAAAACGACGCGCAGGGGGATCGCCCTACTCCTGTGTTAAGTGGGCTAGGGCTACCGGGTCACGGGCGGGCCCAGTTAAAGACATTAGTCCACAGAAAAGTCCGCTTCGCATAGTCGTGAGCTGTCCGATGTGCTCGCTAGGCGGAGGGTGGCTGTGGCGTTCCTGCAGGAGACTCGCTGGAGAGGCAACAGGTCCCGGAACATAGGGCACGGCTACAAGCTCATCTACGCGGGTTCTCCTGGTGGGGCCAATGGAGTGGGGGTGGTGCTGTCCGAGGAATTCCAAAATAGTGTCTTGGAAGTAAATCGCGTTAGCGACCGCCTTGTGGTCGTAAGGGTGCTTATCGAAGGGGTCACGACCAATTTAATATCTAAGTGCCGACGCACCGCAGGTCAGTTGTAGTGATTCGGATAAGGCAATGTTTTGGGGACAAATCGACCAGCTCTAATGCACTATTCCATTGTCCCAAGGCGTTGTTCTGGGTGGCGATCTGAACGGTCATGTGGGTGAAAAGTGTTAGGAATACGGGCGTGTTCACGGTGGTTTTGGTTTTGGCCGTCGTAACGCTGAAGGCGAAAAGATTCTCCGGCCGTGTATGGCTGCCGACTTGGCCGTCATGAACACGTTCTTCAAAAAGAGTCTCGAGCACTTGATCACCTACAAGAGCGGTAGGAACGCAACCCAGATCGACTACTTTCTCACCAGGAGAGCCCAGATCGGCAAGGTAGCTACCTGTAAGGTCATACCTGGAAAGAGTCTTACTGCTCAACACCGTCTACTTGTGATGGACCCACGAGTGAAGCCTCGAGGCTAATGCCGGGAGCGCTGCCCGCTCCAAACCAGGTGGTGGCTGCTTGAAGGAGCCAAATCCCATGACTTTGCTGCCGCTATCGGTGACCTGTGCATCGCAGCGGATAGCGAGTCCGGGCAACAGCTCTGGGAGAGGTGTCAGGCAGCTATCACCAAAGCGGCGAGGATGGTGTTGGGTGTGTCTCGGGTTGGACGTAAGCTTGACAAGGAGACCTGGTGGTGGAACGAAGCAGTCCAGAGGGAGATCAGGGTAAAGAAAGCCCTCTTCAAAGCGTGGCAAGCGTCAAAATCTCCTGAAGATCGCGCCGCGTACAGGGATGCCAAACGTGCCTCTAAACGAACTGTAGCCAGAGCCAAAGTGGGTCAAGAAAATGAGGAAGGCGGACCCTGGGACCCTACACACCAGTGTGGGTTCACAACCGGGATAGACCGCACGGATGATGATGACTGTGAAAGTCTATTTAAATAAAGTTATTTGAGCTTGAGTTTGAATGTTTTTTGTTTCCATAATGTAGTTATTTTCAGTTTTTTTTTATATTTAAAATGGGTTTGCGTTTGGCCTCAGTCTCGCTTAGTGGTAAGCGATGACGAGGCCGAAGGTGGTACACGCTTACCCAGAAAAGGCCTATTCACTCTGGCCTTGAAGATACTAAGGTTGTAAGTACAGTCTGTCTAAAAAGAGTTGACAAAAAATGAGGGCGCCACCATCGTTCATATAGCAACCCCATATACTAAACAACAACCAGATTTGACACTTTACAAATACTTTGGGTGTTTAAATCAATAAACAATTAATTGTACCCGTAGTATCCGGGTTGATTGACCGTGTAGTGCCGGCACATAAAAAAGAATAGCACTACCCCCTCTCTTCCCGTGGGTGTCGTAAGAGCCGACCGAGGGAAAATTGCCATAAGGAGATGGGCAGCAGCGTCTCCGGATAACAGCAGGCCATACTGCGATCGCCAACCCGCCTGCCAAGCGTGGCGATTATGGCAAACCCCCCCCAAAATGGCTGCACAACCAAATAATCGGCCCCCAGTCCCCGGCGGCCCTGCTATTCCTAGCTACGGCAGCGGCTATGGTAACGGCGGGGCAGGGGGTGCTAGGAATCCCCGGGTAAGATCCGGCTGCCAACAACGACGACTCGACCTGGCAACATATAACACGCGCACACTGAGGCTCGACGCGAAGCTCATAGAGTTGGAAGAGGTAATTAGTAAGTTACATTGGGATATCATTGGGTTATCTGAAGTCCGAAGAGAGGGGGAGGACTCGATAATCCTGCAATCCGGTAACTTACTATACCACCGGGAGGGCGACCAACAGTCCCTAGGTGGTGTCGGGTTCATCGTCCACAAATCCCTTGTCAACAACGTGATTACTATCGGAAGTGTTTCGAGCAGGGTAGCGTACCTGATACTCAGAATATCGAAACGATATTCGCTGAATGTCATTCAGGTCTACGCTCCGACCTCAAAGCACGACGATGTCGAAGTGGAGGCTATGTATGAGGAGATCTCTAAAGCCATGCATAGCTATAAAACCCACTACACGGTTGTGATGGGGGATTTTAATGCAAAGTTGGGGCAACGTTGCGGTGATGAGTTGAGAGTGGGGCAATTTGGATTCGGGCAACGGAACAACAGGGGCCAGATGCTGGCAGACTTCATGGAGAGGGAGAACCTCTTTATGATGAACTCCTTCTTCAAGAAGCCCGTAAGCCGCAAATGGACCTGGATCAGTCCGGACGGTAAAGTCAAAAACGAGATCGATTTTATCATGTCGACGAAGAAGCATATATTCAATGATGTCACTGTGATCAACGCTGCTAAGACAGGAAGCGATCACCGAATGGTCAGAGGCACATTGAATATCGACCTAAAGCTTGAGAGAGCGCGACTGATAAAATCCACGCTCCGACCAATACCGGCTCAAATTCAAAACCCCGAGTGCTTTCAGCTCGAGCTTCAAAACCGCTTCGAAGCCCTTGAGAACAGCATCGATGTGGACGATCTGTACAACATGGTGGTGGATACTGTCCGTACGGTAGGGTCCAAGCACTTCAAAACCCGCCGTCCCAAATCAAAGAAACTCTCCAGTAAGACTCTCCTACTCATGGATCAGAGAAACGAAATGAGGCTACAGAACTCATCCCATCCCACCCATCGTTATCGGCAACTCAATAGACAGATATCTAAGTCTTTGACGAGCGACCTTCGCCAATTTAATACCCAGCGTATTAAAGAGGCAATTGAGCGGAATAAAGGCTCCAAAGTGTTCGCCAGAGATCTGTCTATTGGGCAAAGCCAATTGACGAGGCTGAAAACTGAGGCAGGTAGCATCATTTCGTCAACACCTGAAATCCTGAGGGAGATTGAGAGTTTCTATGGACAGTTATATTCCACGCAAACACCTGTTGAAAGCAAGGCTAAAGATCCTAGAGCCAAGCTTACCCGACACTATACCGAAGATATCCCGGACGTCAGCCTGTACGAGATTAGGATGGCTCTCAAGCAGCTTAAAAACAACAAGGCGGCGGGTGATGACGGAATCACAACCGAGCTCCTGAGAGCGGGCGGTAAGCCGATACTTAAGGTCCTCCAGACGCTCTTCAGTTCTGTCATCCTCGAGGGAAAAACGCCAAAGGCATGGGGCAGAGGCGATGTGATGCTGTTCTTCAAGAAGGGTGACAAAACTCTCTTGAAGAACTACAGACCCATCTCGCTTCTGAGCCATATCTATAAGCTGTTTTCGAGAGTCATTACGAATCGTCTCGCTCGCAGGTTCGACGACTTCCAACCTCCCGAACAAGCAGGGTTCCGAAAAGGCTATAGTACCGTAGACCACATTCATACGCTGCGGCAAGTTATACAGAAGACCGAAGAGTATAACTTGCCATTTTGCTTAGCGTTCGTGGACTACGAGAAAGCCTTTGATTCGATTGAGACCTGGGCAGTACTGCAGTCTCTCCAAAGGTGCCAAATAGACTACAGGTACATTGAGGTGCTAAGGTACTTATACCAGAACGCCACCATGTCGGTCCGATTACAGAACCAGAGCTCTAATCCGATACAACTACAGCGAGGCGTGAGACAAGGAGACGTTATTTCTCCGAAACTGTTCACGGCTGCGTTGGAGGATATTTTTCAAGCTTCTGGACTGGAAAGGACGCGGCATCAACATCAATGGCGAGTACCTAACACACCTGCGATTTGCCGATGATGTAGTTCTTATGGCTGAGACCTTGGAAGACCTGAACATAATGCTCGAAGATCTCGGTAATGCTTCTCAAAGAGTGGGTCTTAAGATGAACATGGACAAAACGAAAATCATGTTAAATGCCCATATTGCACCCGCTCCAGTTAACGTTGGGAACATTACACTCGAAGTTGTTGACCACTATGTTTACCTGGGACAGACAGTCCAGCTAGGTAAGTCCAACTTCGAGAAAGAGATCTCTCGTCGAATCCAGCTCGGATGGGCAGCGTTCGGGAAGCTCCGGCATATATTTGCGTCCGAAATACCTCAGTGTCTCAAGACAAAAGTCTTTGACCAGTGTGTGTTGCCAGTAATGACCTATGGGAGTGAGACGTGGTCCCTTACTATGGGTCTCATAAGAAGGCTCAAGATCACCCAGCGAGCAATGGAGAGAGCGATGCTTGGTATTTCCCTGCTCGATCGAATCAAAAATGATGAGATCCGCAGGAGAACAAAAACAACCGACATCGCTCGAAGGATTGCATCGCTGAAGTGGCAGTGGGCGGGACACATAGCGCGAAGAACCGATGGCCGTTGGGGCGGAAAGGTTCTCGAATGGCGACCGCGTACCGGACGACGTTCCGTGGGCAGGCCCTCTACAAGGTGGACCGACGATCTGGTCAAGGTCGCGGGAAGCCGCTGGATGCGCACAGCGCAGGACCGATCGTTGAGGAGATCCTTGGGGGAGGCCTATGCCCAGCAGTGGGCGTCGTTCGGCTGAAATGATGATGATGATGATGATGTAGTATCCCGGGTTCGATTCCCAGTCGGGTCAATTCAGGAAACGTTCTTATTTAAATTGCCCCTGGCTTAAGCCTGGTCTGTTACCTCGTAACACAAGGATATTTATCCTTACTTAGAGACCATGACAAGTGGTGTGTAGTCTGGCGCATATTTATTTAAAAAGAAAAAGAAAAGAATTACAGATGACTAAACATGTTCGAAAGAGTAATAATAATAATAATATAAAAAAAAAACTTAATAAAAAAACTTTATTAACTTGGCTCACGAGGTGACCGCCATGTGGAATGTTGATTCGACGATCATTGTCCCGATAGTCGTATCGGCTAACGGTTTAATAGCAAAGAGCCTCGACCATCACCTTGAGAGGCTCTCGCTCAGCGGTTGGGTCAAGGGTCAGATGCAGAAGGCGGTGCTCCTGGAAACGGCTCGCATTGTCAGGAGGTTCCTCTCTCTGCAGCCCTAACCACCGGTAGTCTGGGCCTTACCTGCCCCCTTGCTGGTGGCACCCTAGGTTAAGATTTTTATAGTATTTTTATAAATCATTGTTTTTTTAACTTTATTTAGGCTTAAGTTTTTTAATTGTAATTAATTCGTTTTTATAATTATAATTCATAAGTAGTTTTATTGTTATAAATCTCTGTTTTTGTAAGAATACTATACAAATTTTATATCTAAGATTTATATTGAATAAAGGGAATAATAATAAATATTAATAATTAATTAATAATAATAATAAATATTTACAGGAAGATTATCTACATCTACGAGTACAACCCAACCTAACATAGTAAATGAACTAAGTAGTAACTAGTAACTCCAAAAGCAATGGTTTTCGGAGACTATGATCAAAACTAATATTATTTTCAGTCAGCCATAACTTAATGTCAGCTACTTTGCTTGATGATGTTGGTGCTTTGTTTTTCACTACAGAGTGATAAGGTGCATTATCCATTACTATTATGGACGGGTGTTCCAAATTCGGAATCAGTTTTTCTCTCACCCATTTCGTAGAATTGTTTTTATTCATTTCTGAATGATAGTCTTCTTGTTTGTTTGTGCCACTAAAAATAAGAAGAGTATTAGGCACAAAGCCTTTTTCACTTCCTGCATTCACAAGAATCCATCTTTTTCCTTTAGATATGTCTTAAGTAACTCCCTCAGTGTCAATCGAATGCCAGCATTTTTTTAATTTATATGATGAGTGAATATAACTTTCATCCAGGTATATGATATCTTTTTGCAGTTCATCTGGTAGGCTGCGATTATCAATTATTGCCTTTAAATATTTTTCCCTTTTCAGGGCAATATATGTTGTCTCCATCAAAGCTTGTCTATTTGTTGAACTCTTTTTATATTTAAAACCAATTGATTTTAAAATTTTATGTAAGTGTGCTCAACTTCCACTATAACCAATGTCTTCCCTTACCATTGCCATTATTTTGTTCAGTGTAGGAACCTCTTTTTTTACACTATAAAAGAAATGAACTTTTTGACGGATCGCACACTTATCAAAATCATCCAATTCCTTTTTCGGACATCCTTTTCTTTGCTTAACTGGAGTGCTGAATTTTCCTTTGTTTGTTAAACCTTCTGCAACAATTCTTCGCACTGTACTTTCTGATTTACCTGAAAGTAATAAATAATATATCATAAGTATCAACATTTGCTCAACTGCACTTCAAATATCTGTCAAATGCAATAAACAAATTATAACCTCAATAATTCAATAAAAGTAATGTATCATGTTAGAATTGACTCTTTCAAGTTACCACAAACATGCTTTTATGAAAACACATTAAATGGCTTCAACACTAACCGGTCATATCTGCTGTTCGCTTATAAACATCTTGCAAATCGGTAAGCAATTTGCCCGCTTGAAATTCCGCTAAACATCTTATGAATACTTTGTATATGACTTCACGGGTCCCACTACGAATTGTCTTATTCATTGCGCTTAGTATGCCGTGCACTTCTTCAAGAAACGCTGAAAAACTTTAACGTGTTTCACTCGTAAAGGTTTCAATTCAATCAGGTTCAATCAAGATAATGTTTACATTGGAATGACAGATTTGACGTTAATTTAGGTGTTGCTAGTAACAGTAAAAATAGTACCAGAATATTTAATTTCTACTCTTTTTAGACAGACTGTATCCGGAAACCAGACGCAGTGAGAGCGTTCCACTAAAGAGAGTATATGTGTTTATAGAATGTTTTAAATACCTTGTAAAAAATATTCAAAGCAAAGAGACAAAACATAGTTCTATCATCTTCATCAACAAAATCCAAAGAAACTCAAGAACTTCAAGAAGTTAGCTTAACTCAGATTGATTTCAGTCGTTTTGGACCGCACTTTGATTTGACATTTTGCTTGACAGAGACTGTGACACTTGTTACAGTTAGTGCTGTCACTAACTGTAACAAGTGTGGTGAGTGACATTAGAACTATTTATCAGCAGCAGTGATTTTCGCGATTAAATTAAATTTGTTATTTTTGAGTCTGATGAAATGATATTTACATCGGTGCAATAAATCGAGATTAAAACGTGTAAACTTTAAGAGAAAATAGGTTCTCCTATAGTATTAAATGTAACTACCATTCTAAACAAACAGACACAAGCATTTTGAGGTTAGGAAATCTTGTTTACAAGTTACAAGCAAAGCAGTTCCGTTTTTGAGAGAATGGTTTGCGAGAAATGTGAGAAAAAACTAGGGCGTGTGATCACACCAGACCCTTGGAAAGCTGGTGCACGTAACACGGTTGAGTCTGGTGGACGGAAGATCGGCGAAAATAAGGCGCTAACCGCGACGAAAGGACGCTTTAACCCATATACTTCTAAATTCCACGAGTGCAAGTAAGTTTTGGGGTATTCAATACTTACCAGCCTTTATTGGCTATCTATCTGCTGGTGCGAAGACGCCGACGTCTCAGGCAAAATACACAAAAATATACCAATCGAATCTGCCTTTAAATTGTTGCATTTTAAATCTTTTGACCGCTTCGCAAAGGTAGACCATCAAGTCTTACTCTGACCCATACTGTTTGATATTCTCTTATCTGAGGCACCAGTAATCCCTTATCATACAAGTTCAGACACTCAAATGCAGTCTCTTAACCCACCCGTAAGTTTTTGTTTCACTGCACATTGGTTCAATGAGTCTGTTTTCTGGTCTCCTGAACCTTAGGTTTCTCCTTTCCCTAGCTAGTGAACATAGAGTGCCAGGAACCCATGTAATATTTTATGATAACTTTTTTATTTTACAGAATATGCCGCTGTAAGGTACATCAAGTTGGCTCACACTATTGCCAGGCATGTGCATATAAGAAGGGCATCTGTGCTATGTGTGGAAAGAAAATACTTGATACGAAAAACTACAGGCAAAGTTCAACTTAGTGCAATGTAGGTTTTACAAGTTTTACCTAAGTAGTTTATAAATTAGAGATTCTATTCTGTGCCTCATTACGCATTCTTTCTTAGGCGAAAACTATAATATTATGTAATTTTAATTACAAAACCCTGTTCAAAATATTTTTTACTAATTCAAGTTGTATATAGAAACTGTACATAATAGTGTTTAATTATTCTTAAGGTATGATAATGATAAATAAATTACAATATATCAAATAATGCAATTCTTTTTTTCTGTGTTTCATCGAAAGGAACGTAAGAGACAGCAGAGCTGTAATAGTGTTAGGCCCGAAAACCAGAGGTCCAAAGTTCAAATCTTGCCCATGCAGTCTCAGATTTTTCAGAACCCTTTGACAAGCATTCTGATTCAAGTAATAGTGTTGTGTATGTATTGCCTAAACCCGTACCGTGCCACTAGTACAACCGGTTTTTGCATAGTGCGCCATACGTTTTCACCGAATACCCATATGTTCGACTAACACCCAACGGGTTAATCAACATGCTTGGCTATCCATCAATAGTAGAAATAACTTGATTCCAATGATGGATTCATAAATATTGAGGACCACTTACGCCTTCATAACTGACTTCAAACTAAGCAGAGCTTAGGTGGCTGAGACTGATAACTAAACCTGAATAATTTAAAATACATACTTAAAAATCACACCCAGGCAATGAAAAAACATGTTTGCCATAGGTGATAATGGAACCCAAGACAGTAGTGTTTAACGCAAGACCTCCACCATTCCGCCCACAGGTCAGTAATATCATTTTGTTTTACTAAAAAACTTCCGTAGTTAAATCTATTAGACGGTGAAATAATAATTTGAAAATTGTTCATACGAGCTATGAAGCCAATTGTATAGCTGCGTAAGTAGGTAAAAAGCAATTACATTCAATCTCATAATGAACGTAAGGCGAATGGATTTGTTTCGTTAGCTAAAATGATGTTTCTAGTATTGTGTGTGCAGGTGCTATTATTGGTAAGTACTAAAGTTATTTGATCTTTCAGTCCATGGATTTTTAAACTTAAATAAAATTTAATATTCAATAATCATTATGGTTTGCTCAAACTGCTCGTCAGTGAAGTGATCTGATGTTAAGCACAGCTAACCAAGAGGGACACCCAGATGGGTGACCGATTCGTTCCATGTCGTTGACTGATCGATAATGCCTTTTGACATTAATTCCACCATGTGTTCCTACTCAAAATTCTGTGGCATAAGTAAATAAATAAAACAAACAATTAAATGTCTGGGTAAAGCCTTCCGATTTGCAATGGTTGGTGAATCAAAATCCCTTCCTTTTATGTACCTTGATGAAGGATGAAGTAGAATAATAGAGTGTTTATTGCCGTTTTTAGAATTTAGCAGGTGTGACCATTGCCAATATAAATTATCATGCAAGCAAAAATTCAAGTAGCAAATTCGCGGTTCTGCTCAAAGATCTTATTCAAATCAATGAACAAAGATTCGAGACGTTAAAAAAGCTGACGAAGCTTCAGGAGCACACGATTAGGCATGACCTCAGGACCAGGCCTGAACTGGCATTACAAGAAAGGGATGTGCAGAAACGCAATTTTCTTGTGATATTTCTTGGGGTAAGTGAAGGTTTTTAAGATATGATGGTTGTTTTAAAAGGCTTCCAATTGTTTAGTCTCGTAGAGCCTGTATTGAAGTCTGTTTCTTATGGCTAAGCTGGCACGCCCAAGCGGTTAAGCCATGAGGGAACTTGATAATTCGTTTCCAGACTCCGCTTCTTAATCTAAAACGTTGTCTCCATGGATGTATGAAAGTTGAAAAGCAGTAAGTTGAAGTATCAGTGCTCAATGTAAATCGTGGAAAGAAATGGGACTAAAAGTTCAAAGGAAACAATTAGATCGCAAATTATGCTAGTGAACACTGGCGTGCATTGCTCGTTTACGTCATTGTTATCGTATTAGACATTGCGATAAATGTTACTTGGATTTCGCTAAATCCCGCCAAAATTCTTTTCATTTCCATTCTTTGGTCGTAAGTTTTTCTAATGGACACAGCTATATCATGCTGATTTTTCAATTGTTTACCATAATTTACTTCGGAAGTTTTATTCTAAAGGCAAACGTGCTGGTCAGGTGTGGTAGATTTGCTATATTTATATATATTATCCCATAACATTATCTGTCTTTCCCGCCAGAAACGCAACCCAATAAAAAGAGACCAAATGCTGACGAACAATACAATAACACTCTACGGCAGAACTACTCAAGTTACTTCGAGCGAAGAAACTGCAGATAGTGGTTCCTCTGAAGCTAAGAATGGGAGCGCTCTATCTTATAGACAAGGCACATCAGGTCGGTATAGGTACTGCAAGGACGCCTGTCTGAGTGCCCTGGAGGACGTCTGTATGGATTATAGCTGCAGTTCTCGAATGAAGAAAAGATTTAAAAAAGGTTGTAAAAGTAGATGTAAGGAGGCTGTCCAGATTTAACAGCAGCACCTTGATATTGTGTAGTATTTTTATGAAAACGTATATTAAAGACAATACTGAAATTATCATGTTTTTTTATGCAATAACCTTGGAAAACAAGCCTGCGAATATAAGACACAACGCGTACCCACTGCCTAATGGTAAGCAGTCACCACAGCCTACGGATAAGAAAGAGCCTTTATTTTATTTTAATTTTTAGTATATTGTTTTAGCTCTAATGTAAAACTGCTGTCCTCAAACGTTTGCAATACCATAGCGGTAACTAAGTTTTAAGTACTATTTTGTTATTAAACACCTATTTGTAACACTTAGTAAGCAAATAAAGAATTGAATTGAATTGAATTGAATTGATATTCACAATAGAGGTAGAGGTACCACCACTCAAGCTTTGCCGACCCTGGAAGGCTATGCAACATAGTGTAGTGCAATACCACATAATGCCCCAGTTTATTTATTTATTCTTCATTGCACAGAATTAGAGTACAAATGGTTGATCTGTGAGCTAGACGAATAATAGCCATCTTCAGTCAGGCATCATGTTACGCGGTACTCCGGGGGCAGTGATGACCACACAACACAGCTTATGACTTTATTCATTTGTGGTTTTCCGTAAGGTTGAGATAATTCCATCTAGGGGGCCTAGTCCCGTTCGTCGAATACGTAGCATGAATTTCTAGTCGTTAAAAAAATACAGGGTTACTTACTTTATCCACTCTAATGCTTCATGCAACCACGGTTGCATGAAAACAGACGTCCAAAGCGCTTCATGCAACCACGGTTGTACGGCGGCAAGTGGGTCGCTTCGCATACTCAAGGGGGGCGTGAAAAGGCATTTCCTTTCCTTCAAGGTGAGGATGGCTAGCCCAGTGATTCGTTTGAATGAATGGGCTTATCAACCTCATATCTGGTCCTCACGACTGCTTTCCATCAGGTGGAGTGGGGTCATCTTGACGGGCAATATAAAAAAATAATATGAATCAATGAATTTTTAAATGACAGTGACAGAATAAGTGAAATTTTATTTCTAGCATAAAAAAATGCTCTATTTTCTACACAAAGATAGAAACTAGAAAAATTCGACCTGTAGTGCGATTCTGTAAAATTCGAAACCCGATCTCACTCAGGTGATCGAACTCACTTTTATACACACAATTTATATAAATTTGATATCAAAATCTCAATAAACGTTGTTTATTTTATGAACACGTTCAACAGAAAGGTGTCGTTATCCAGTTTTACAAGATGCGAAATTTGAATCTCACGGCGGATTCACTTGGTGAGGTTCGAAATGAGTTTTTAAGAATAGCCCTACTGATCCTGGGACTCAAGCGGGACTCGAACCCGCGACCTTTCACAATCCGGGTGACTGCTCTTCTAACGGAGCTACCGAGGCCGCTAACAGACCTGGCCAATTTATCTAGTTAGTTTCGCCAAGTAAAATACAATACAGGCGCTTGCCTTTACCATTGATGAAACAACGTTGGCATGAAACGTAAAATACACTATTTTATTTATTTTCGCTTACATCGCGAAATTTATTTCCAAAATTCGTTTTTTTTTATGTCAAACATATGAATTATCTTAATATAGCAGAAAACCAATAGTAAGATGGAATAAAATATAAAAGAACATGTCATAGCATGTCTACAATTAAAAAAAAACGTTCAATAAGTCGGAAATTTTTCACAGTATTGAAGTTTGATATTTTTTGTAAATTATTACTAAGTATGTTAGGCATATTCTATTTAAAATCAAATAGTGCATCTATTCCTTAGTTAGAAACATTCATTTGTTTAGCTTGAAGCCACACGTGCGACTCATAAATCGTATTTACATCTCAAGCGGCGAGTGGTCCGGAGTGGTGTCTAGTACTGCAGGTTGTCAAACAGAAAAATACGTATTTTGCCATTTCTCCATAGATTCTCATATTTCAATTTGGATGGTGTTTATGAAGTAGCCCTGTATATTTACCGTTCTAAATTGATGTTGATTTTTTGGTATTCTAATTACCGTAACTCGATACATAACAAACAATGTTTTGTGTCCATTTTAACAAACTTTCGTAAAGGGGTTTGAGTAACTTTGTATGGACCCGTGGCGTTATTTTTTTTATAAGCGGCCATCAATAATTTTACCACTGAAACGAAGCAGTCCAGAAGGAGATCAGGGTAAAGAAAGCCATACTCAAAGCGTGGCAAGCGTCCAAATCTCCTGAAGATCGCGCCGCGTACAGGGATGCCAAACGAGCCTCTAAATGAGCTGTAACCAGAGCCAGACGTGACCACTTACGTCTTTTGTACGATAAGTTGGAGTCGTCTGAGGGGCAGAAGCTCGTTTACAAGTTGGCACGTTCGAGAGTCAAAGCGGCCCAGGATATTTCCATGTGCCGCTGTGTAAATGACACTCTCGGTAACCTGCTATGCGAGGACCGCGCGGTGAAGGAGAGATGGCGCTCTTATTTCCACGAGCTGCTCAACAAGCAGCACAAAGAGGTGCAGCCACCTGAACTCCCTCCAAATCAAGGACTAGTGCCCCCGGTAACGCCTGATGAAGTCCAGTCGGCTCTTCGCCGCATGAAGAACCGGAAAGTTGTCGGACCCGATGGAGTCCCTATCGAAGCGTGGAAATCGATGGGCTCTCGTGGTGTGGGCATACTTACCCACCTTTTCAACAGCATTCTCCTCACCGGGAAGATACCTGACCAATGGAAACTGAGCATTATCACGCCGGTCTTCAAGGGTAAGGGCTCGGTGCAGGAGTGCAGCAATTATCGCGGCATAAAGGTGATGTCACACACCATGAAGCTCCTCGAGCGCATTGTGGACTATCGGATTCGACAAGAGTGTACAATCTCGGAGTGTCAGTATGAGTTTCGGCCGGGTTGCGGGACCATGGACCACATATTTGCCTTGAGAACGCTCATGGAGGGATACAGACTGAAGAATACACCTCAGCATCTCCTTTTCTTAGACATGCAGAAGGCCTTCGACTGTGTCCCTCGTGAGATGATCGGCTGGGCGCTGCGGTCCAGGGCCGTTCCCGAAGTCTATATTGACAATATCCGGGACGATTCCAGTTCCATAGTTAGGACTGCGGTTGGTGACACGCTTCCCTTCCCTATCACCGTTGGAGTACACCAAGGCTCCGTGCTTAGCCCGTTTCTGTTCAGCGTAATATTAGACGTTCTGTCAAACAGGATTCGAGACCACCACGAGCAACCACCCTGGTTGCTCATGTATGCTGATGATATTGCGCTAGCAGACTTGGACAGGGGACGGCTGGTACAACGGGTGAATAAGTGGAAAAATTCACTTGAAAACGGCGGTCTAAAACTTAATGTGGCGAAGACGGAGTACATGGCCTGCAACACTACAAATCCCCAGTCCGTCCGCATAGACGTTGACGAGGTCGAGCGCACGGACCGTGTCAAATACCTGGGATCTGTGTTAAGCGCGTCCGGGGACATCGATAGCGACGTCAAAGCCCGAATTTCCGCGGCTTGGGCCAAATGGCGTGAGGTGACTGGTGTCATTTGTGACCCCAAAATGCCGATCAAGCTGAAGGGGCAGGTCTATAAAACCATCATTAGGCCTGTCCTTTTATATGGCAGTGAAGCATAGCCGTTACTAGAGCGTCACAAGAAGGAGCGGCGCGTCACGGAAATGAAGATTCTGCGGTGGATGTGTGGAGTCTCACGCAAAGATCGCGTGCGTAACACTCACATCCGCGGTAGCCTTCGTGTTCGTGACATGGCAGACAAGCTACAGGAGTGCCGCCTTCGTTGGTATGGTCATGTCTCACGGAGATCGGCAAACTACGTGGGCAACAAATGTCTGGCCATGCCGCCCACGCCAGGTACCGGTAGAAGAGGTCGGCCCATGAAGCGGTGGCTCGACGTCGTTAAGGGTGACATGCGTGCCAACAAACTCACCACTGAGGATGCACAAGACCGTGCGAAGTGGGCCAAGAAAATAAAAAAGGCGGACCCTGGGACCCCTAGGGACCCTAGACCCCTGGGGTTCACAACCGGAATAGACCGCACGGATGATAATGATGCTGCATAATTTTACCACTGTTTTATAGAACCCTAAGAAAGAAACATACCTGAGTGGTCAGAATTGTGTCAGAAAGTGATATCGGAGCCGAGTTAAGATATCTTAGACTTAGAGTATTATTTTTTGCCTTAGTTTCACTAAAATAATAGTACTGAAATGTTACTTTGTGGAGTCAATCTCACCTAACAGCTGTTCGAAAGGATGCAGAAATAGGAGAGGTAGGTTTTCTTTTCAAGATGTACCTGTTGAGTATATTTTTCTAATAAAAGTACATCCAGCAATACTTCAAGTTTGATATCCATAGTTGTAATGTTGTCTATATAGCAGTAAATGTTAAGTATTTGGCATTAGGAAGTGGAACACAAGCTATCACGAAAACATCAATGACATCCAAAATACATTTTATAATAGTTAATATGTAAATAGGAGGTATTGGTTCCTTATGCTGCAGTTCTACCAGAGATGTGCGAGGATGCGTTGCGAGGGATGTGTGACTTAAGAACCAATAGAATCTCAAAGCTGAATGTAATGAGGTAAATGAAGCGATTCTATTGGTTCTTCACAAACACATCCCTCGCAACGCATCCTCGCACATCTCTGATGGAAACGCAGCCTAACCGTCGACATTAGAGACATTACATGGGAAAAACACCTGAAAGTCTTTTTACATGTCATAAATGGCCTAATATTGCACCTGGCCATTGAAAACTAGCCTTCCTAAATCCTAATTGCGTCGCATGTTCACAAGATAATATAAGATATTCTATATTGCACAAATATAACAATTACAAAGATAAAGTTTACATAACTTATTAGTACAATTTAGGCGGCCTTATCGGTAGAAGCGATCTCTTCCAGGCAACCTTCGGGTAGAGAGAAACTACAAAGAGTAAATAGTTGAGGTGCCGCAAGATGAGCAGTTAATCAATAAAAAATAAACATATTGACTAAAACAATAGACATACATGCCATGCAAAATGCCTAAATTCCTAACCACTTAACCATACGGAACATTAACCCCATCAAATAAAATAGTTGGTAAAGAGTTCCAGGTTATCCTGGAGATTTGATGCGAACCACTGACGACTAAAACTTGCGTTTTATCAGGGTTAACCTTGAGGCCAAACGCTTTAATCCATTCCAGAATACGCACAAGGTCGGAGTTCAGGACTCGGATGGCCTCGTGTAAGTCGTTAAGGCAGCCCTGGGAATATAGTTGTAAGAGTTGTTAATAAATAAATAAAATAAATATCTGTAGGTCGTCTGCATATAGGTGGTAGGAGCAAGAAAGATTATGACTGATAGCATTAATGAATACCGCGAAGAGAAGAGGAGATATGACACCACCCTGCGAAACACCGGCACGAATGTCACGCCAAGCAGACGACTCATCAGCACGAACACGTTGCCGGCAATATATTTAAGGATAAGGATTATAAATAATGCCGCTTTTTTACCATTTCCTTGGTATGATGGATCAAGTTCAATTGAGTAGTTTGTTAATACCTAACATCTCAGCTCCGATATACTTTAGATATATGTGCTCCTTATAAAGTTTCCACTCGATATGTTCTTTCATAATAATAGGGTTTGGTGAGTGGCCGCGAAGTTTCAAAAATTACGCCAACGTTACCCCTATAATACCCCTGATGATACCCCTTTGAACCGGAGTAGGCCCCCATGTCCCCAGGTCACTCGCGTGTTTTATACCTTTCGAAATGACCGGGAGAGATGTTCATTCCCTGATTGAACATGTTCAATTTGCTTTGGGTAATATTGCACTGCGTGAGTGCTGGTTCCCTATACCTACTGGGTGCTTGGACGATACCCAACTCGAAAACATGTTCACTAATTAATAATTGTTTGAACGTCCAACAATGTAGATCTACATAATTCTTGATCTAATAATTTACTGTAGACAGAGTAAACCAAAGTGATTGTGAAAGGTCCCGGGTTCGAATTCCGCTTGAGTCCCAGGATCAGGTCGATTTTTTCTAGTTTCTATCTTTGTGTAGAGTGAACCAAGTTTTATCTCTACGCTCCTGAGCTGAGGATATCTAATGGATTTGTTTAATTCTGAAATCAAATAGGTATATTGTTATCAATATTGTTTCGTCTGAATTTAATCACTCAGATGATTCAATTTTATGATTCAGGACCTTTTCTTATTTATTTATTTGAATTCAACAATGTTTCAACAGCGTTTATACAACGAAATAGACAATAAAATTACTTGAACATAAGCCATTTAAAGAAACATACTTTGTTACCTAAAATATTAACAATAGTAGGTACGTAGGTAATTTTTCGAGTTACAAATGAGAGACACAAATTGAATTGAATATTGCAAGATAACGTGCAGTGTGAGTGAAGGGTGTGCTTGTGTGTAATGTGTGTATGCGTATTGTCGTGCGTGGTTAGTTTACATGGATGCTCGAAATGCTCGAAATGTTGGTATTTACTACTACTTAATTAATATTTATAAATTTAAATAAAAAATAGGCGTCAGACAACACACCACTTGTCATGGTCTCGAAGTGGGGATAAATATGCTTATGTTCCGAGGTACCAGACAAGGATTTAAGACAGGGGCGTCTCAAAGCACACCAATACCCGGGCCAATATAGAAAAGATTGTTTCCTGAATTGACCCGACCGGAAATCGTACCCGGTTCGATCGAAATCGAGGCGAGAAACCGTGCTACAGCGATTCGACGACACGATTGGCATAGTGACGCCAATCGTGTCGTCGAATCGTTACAAAGTTTATCATAACCCAAAGGTGTTTCTGTAGGAGTCAATTTAAATAATTGAAAGCAATATAATTACGGTTTTACAGCATTTCCTGATTGAAATCGATCTGTAAAATTAAAACTTGTTGTTCCTTTGATTCAATTCATTCTTTGCGTCTTATTAATTTTAGAGAATGACGTGAGTGTTACATAACTTTTTTTTTACGGCTTGATTCCAAAAATAATATCATGACGCTTTTAAGATGTATCACTTGGTTGTTGATTTCATCATTTTGTACAGTAAGTTAATATTCTTTTAAAATTAATATCGCTGAGACGTTGTTACACATGACCATCTGACTACAAACAAAGTAAACTTTGTGCTAGGAGTGTCAGAAACCTACTTTTTTTTTATTTGAAACACAGGCATGCTAGAAATACCAATTTTGGTCCAGGGTGGGGGGATCTCAACTAAGATAATTGTCTTATTAGGCAGGATCACTTAAAACCGAGCCAGTCAGCCTGATTTACTTTTATAAAATTTATCTTTCATCGAATAATAAAAATAATATTACTGTTGATGAACATACCCACTATCTACCTAACCATTTTAGGACTTTATTACATCGAAAACAACAGAAACAGTTGATCTAAGCGAGACTGGTGATGAAGATAGTAGTGTTCTAAGCAAATCAAAGATATTGGCTGTGGTAATTCTCAAGGTGAGTACCTATTGATTTAAGTCTATGTAGAAAGATTATTTTATACTTACTTACTAACTAAATGAATAATCTTATAATACAATAATCAGAAGATGCTAGCAGCGATCCAGAATAGAAAGCATACCTATATCTATAGAGTATAATTATATGAATATTTTCAACATTGCATCTTCCTAATAATTGTGATGGATTGTGTAGTGTAAGGTTTCATAATATTATCTTTTTTCAGAGAGGCTGGTCTAAAATAAATGGACCTCAACAAATTTCCAGCGATGTTAGTGAAAACGAAATCAAAAGTCAACACTCTTCACCTAATAAAGACACAAGTGCAGAAGAGCTATTCGAAAGTGATGTTACTGCAGATAATGATCACGTAAATTCAGATTTCTCTAAGTTTCGTAATCAAATATCCATAAGCGATGACTCCCCGTACAAACACGTCCTTAGAAATATATGGAAGGGATGCAACAAGGAAGCAGCTAAATTGTGTGTGAAGGCTTGCAAATATGCTTACAAAGATGTCTGCTCTGATTATAAATGTACGAGAAAAAATAAAAAATCCTTTAAGAAGGAATGCAAGAGAAGTTGCAAAACTAATTTTAAAGCTTGACTCAATAAACTGATTATTTTAATCCTCATATTATATGACTCAATGAACTACTCAAGTTACAAGTCATACTTTTCTGAAGAATCTCTCTCACTTTGCAGCTACCTACAATACCTATAAGGTTTTTTTGTCTTTCCTTGATCGAATCTTTCTGATTCTAACAATGTTATTTAATAAAGAAGCAATTATAAATTCTATCACTATAAAGTTTAACAAAAATACTTAAACGAGCTTATATGGATCTGAGATATGTAGCAAACATAGTTTTTTAGTTCAGTTTATAGGTAGGTAACGCCATTTTCACAACGTCTCAACGTATTTCCCGACTATATAAATTATTAACGAATTTGAAGCTGCCTGTAACACACCTGTCTTGCAAAATTAGTTTCAAGAATGAATTCAGAACCATGAAAATAGTGACCAAACTAACATTGATGATGCGACCATTCTTGAGAAGATGAAACCATTCATTTCATTTTTCTTTCATCAGGCACGATACCCAAAGATCATCCGAAGCAATGATTCCAAACTCATTGATGAAAATTCGGGACCGATTAGTTCAAATAACATAAAAAGGTCTTCGTGTGATATCACTGGTGGTGCGAAAGGTGTTCCGATTGCTAGAAGTATGAATAAAGCTTTTAATAAATATGGAAAGAAGTTGTGCAAGAAGGCCTGTGTGGAAGCCATGAAAATGGCGTGCATGATGCACGAATGTAAACGGAAAATGAAGAAGAAACTGAAAAAAGCTTGCAAGAGAGGTTGCAAAGATAAGTTTGATACGGGAAAATATAGCGATAGTGATTCATGATGAAGTTGTTTTTTTAATATACCTGCAGAGCTAAAATGCGCAACGCGACAATAATATCCCATGGTTCTTCTCGCAGCAGTCCATATAAATGCACGAGATTTTCTTGTGTCGCTCACTGAAGTGATATAAAATCAGAATAAATTATCATAATTCACAGACATTAGACGTAACATAGGCCACTGCTGATCATAGGACTACTGCGGTTAACGTTGTCGCGTGATTTGTTGGGAATCTTAAACATCACATAAACAGGGTTATCTATTGATAAAACATCAACAACCTCTAAAGACTAGGTACCATCATGTATACACGACAAGATGTGTTCTACTATCTACTCTAATTAGAAATTATTTTACGAGCTATTTTTGTACTGTCGTGACATTTGTAAGTCTATGTTCCATTCACATACGAAAAGGCGACGTGCGTATATATTTCTATTATATAAAAATAAGTCGGGTTTTCCTTCCTGACGCTATAACTCCAGAACGCACCAACCGATTTCCACGGTTTTGCATTCGTTGGAAAGGTCTCGGGCTCCGTGAGGTTTATAGCAAAGAAAATTCAGAAAAAATTTCAACAGAAAAGCGGGAAAGAAAAATGAAGTTCACGCGGGCGAAGCCGCGGGCGGAAAGCTAGTTTTTGTATAAAAGTAAAATTTGTCAAATTATCAAAAGTCGTAGAACAAACGTTGTTGTGTATGATGGCAGCTACCTAGTATTGCGAGGTTGTTAATGTTTTTTCAATAATCCTGTAGTTAAGAAGCCCTTCAATTGACGCATTGACGGTTGTAAAAACTTGGAGTGCCTTTTAGAATTTGGGCGTAAATACAGGCTATTCCAATTAGCATATTATATCAAATCTAAGTAGCGCATTAACCGATCTTTTATTTATACTCTATAAATATCAGATTAAATCTAGAAAAATCTACCAAAAGCAGGTACCCTTTTATGTTCTAGAGCGGTTTCAGACCGCGCGTATACGGACACTTGGCGTAGGTACGCCCTACAACTCGCATTACAAAAAACCAAAGGCGCGTTACACGGGGTTATTGGTGAGTCAGTGTCTATGTGGATTCTACGAGCCTATAAGCTTAAGAGCGTTGGTAGATAATTTACATTTGCTTTATCTGTTTATTTTGTTGAGCTAGAAAACAAAACATTGCATAGATTTCACAGGCCTTTTTACGCTTTTGTTGGCCACGATTTTAAGTGATTCTGTCTACTAGGGGTCGTGGGTTCGATTTACAGCCTCAGGTGTTGGTAAGTATATACCTACCTATTTCACATATTCGCCTCGATTAAGATTAGATGGCCATGTGTGAAGATGCCCCAGAGATATTTGTTAATACATAACTACTAATTGATTTTAAATCTGAAGAAAGAACGATATGTTTGGAGTTACATTTCACACCTTAACCACTGAGCTTATTTCTGTATTGACTGTTTCAGGGAGCCTTATCTGATGAGGAAACCCTCGAAACTAGGTCTGAAGAAACTAATAGAATAATCAGTAGCTACAAAACAAATAGTGGAGTTGATAAGTTGATTGCCACAGAGAAAGGCATCCTTAGATATCCTAATTACGAATTCAAGGACTCAGACAAGAAGATGTGTTACAAGTGTTGTAAAAGAACGTACAGAAGCGTCTGCAGACAGCATACCTGCTCTCGGAAAATGCAAAAGGCGTTCAAAAACAAATGTTACGATCACTGCTATTTTTCGTATTATTACCAATACGAGAACATATAGCGAATGAAGCATTAAAGGCGCTGTTCCTACATCTTTTTCTCTTTTGTTTCTTTTCATCCTTTATTTCTTTCGAACGTTTCATTTCCAGCAAAGAATACAAATTTAAATCGTTCATCTATTTTTCGGCTGTGATCAACCGAATGCATTCAATGGAGGATTGACTCCAGTACGTCTCCATGAGTTTCCGTCACGTAAACTACGATAGATAACTATTTTTATGCCACTTTCAGTTTCATTTCTATTAACTAGATCTCTAAGCTATGTAACGAAATCCTGTACAAATAATACTTCAGACGTCAGCGGCTATCTTCGGTGGAAAACTTAAGGTATTGCTACTTACCGATCGAGTTGGGGATTATATGAAGAGTCTTTCTTACTTTCACTTTTGTATTTTAACCACAACATATTTTCGACAAAGACAATTTAAAATTCATAGTGGGAAAAGGTACCAAAAAACAACTACAAACATTTTAATTCCTCTTTATTTTTAAATTATGATACATCAATAAAATACAACTCGTATAATTGTGATAATAACTTGATAATTGTAATTTGTCATACAATTAAATTGAACATTATTGTAACTTTAATACATATCAATTCAACGAGTAACTCTTGTAAACTGTTAATAAATATAAGTACTATCACTATATTTACTCTAACATACTAATTTATGGCTCAGAAATAAATTGATTTCTGCATTTTACCAAAATACAGGGTGGTAAATAAATTCGACCCGTTCCCATAATTCAGTAGAAGTATTTTTCATTACCAACTGTTTTTAGTAAATTTTGTAAAACTTGCGTTATTGTTTCATTTGTTTACTTATCGATGCCTTTATGGGCTAGGTTGGATTTGTTTGTTGTTTAACTTTTTGGCAACTAACTAGTTAAACTGTTGTGGATATTCCAGCCATTCGCACAAAACGTTTTGCGGACTCCTTCATAATGCGAACAGCAAAGGAAGTCGCTAACTCCCCGCGCATGTGTTTCCGAACCAATACAATCTGGGTCTCTTCAAGACAAGCGTGAATAGGCATTTACTAGGCAGACATGTACCATCATAGATCGCATCGTCACTTACCATCAGGTGCGATTGCGATCAAATGACTGTCTAGTACCATATAAAAAAAATGCAAATTTCTTCTACCTGTAAACCTTTTTAAGGAACGGGTCGACTTTCCTGTCACCCTGTATATTCTTACAATACTATGATATAGATACTACAGTATTGCTAACAAAATAAGTAAAATGGTAATACTCATAGGACGGAATGTCAAAAAATAAGATTAATTATATAAGGATATTCCAATATTTTCTAATAATATATAAAGCATTTCTATTTCATATGTTAATCTCATGGATAATAGCATCATAAAGAACCAAATCCTTATCGCTACTACAAATTGTGACAGTATTATTACGACTAAATATATTTTTTTAAACATTCTCAACCCAAATAACATAATAATAATACAAAACTCACAATATTTATTTTTAAGAAAATATTTTTAGTTTTACAATTAGAAAGGCACTTTGTTCCGATATATTTTCAGGTATTTAACAAGATTACTAGATACTAATTTTAACTTATGTAAAATCTTAACGTCGGAAGAATTATTTGCACCTCTGTGAATAGATCACTATCGAACGAAAAACACTACAAAAATTAGTAGATTCTTAAATATTAGTAAATATACTAAACTTTTCCTCCACTAGGACTCCGTGAGCTGCTTTTTATCGAAGTTACCGAAATGTTTCCAGTGCTGGTACTCAGGCCCGGCGGGGGGGACCGCGGTAACGAGAAAGTCTTATCTGTCAAGTTCTCTTGACTCGCTGACTTTTGGCTCATGAAAACAGGTATTTTTGATGAAACCCCCACAGCGACAGGTTTCTGTTTTTCCGCTTTCACCGGAATGCTGCTCGGTTTCGCCAACAACGCCGGCTTCGGGCTCAACACGTTCTGGTCGCTCGCAGCCCGTTGCATCTGGTCCAATTGGGACAACCTCCGGTTTTCAAGGTCTGTACTTGTTACTATCGTACCCTTGGGAGATTCATATGTCGCTGTGCGGAATTTAATGGTGCTGTTTCTCGGCAGATCGAAGTCGGAATGCCGTTTCTTTGGTTCGGTTTGACTCGTTCGTTTTTTCGCTTCGGCCTGGTCTTTCGCCGTGTGTCGACGTTCGTTGAGGATAAAGTCGTTTAGCATTTCAATGTCTAATTCGTATGATAAAGTAGGCTCATCGTAAGCGGCCGTTCTCTGTCTGCTTGCAATTTTGTCTTTACTCATGGTGTTTTCATTCAAGACTTTCTCTGTGCGAGGAGTGACTACTTTAATTTCTGTAACGTGGTCTTTCTGCATTGTATCTTTTGCACTTTCAATTTTGCATTTTGTAATATCAGAGGTTATTGAAGGGTTGATAGAATATTTAGTCTTAGTGACTTCAAAACCATCTCGACTCTCGTTTTGTACATCTTCTAAATCGTGAATGATTCTGATTCCTAACTGTGAAAGCTCTGCTGGAGTCTTCTGAGACATAAAACTTGGATCATTCTTCAGTTTTTCCATTAACGCTTTTGCCTGTGTCTCATTCATGTTATTCGTATTTAGTATTATTGTTTCTGTTTTGGTGTAAGATGGTTCGTCTGTCGTGAAATGCATGTTAGGATTCTGTCTTTTGATTTCATCTAGTACTTTCATATCGATATCTTTAACATTACCTTCTTCTAAATTCAGTTCATCAATTTCTGCAGAATTTTTAACAATGCCGAAACTTACCTGTTCCACCTGCAGTGGAGCTTCAGTCTTTCCTGATATGTATTTTGTAGAAATCTTTTCCACATTTTGTGTTATTACTTTGTTACCAAATTCGTCTTCAGCTACATTCACTGTGACAGTTTTTTGTACTGGCTCTTGGGTCATAGTTAAAGACATATTTGCTGGTTCCATGTACAATGTTCTGCTGTTATCATCCCGTCTCTTGATGCCTTCTATAACATCAGGTACAATTCTTAATGTAGGTTCGCCAATTTCAATTGATTTTGTATAAGATTTGGTCTTTTGCTCATCTGACGGTTGTGCCTTTTCAGTGGTCGTTATCGTTACAACATTACTACTTTGCCGGTCTTTGGGTTCTGACCATTCTGTAGATGTAGACCCGAACGTTTCAAACGTAGGTTTTTTGTTAAATTTTAGACTGTTGTTATTCGAACCAACATTGACGTTGCTGACAAAGTCGTCGTAATCTCTCGGTTTTGATTCCGTCTTTAAATCGAAATTGACAATGTCTGGCTGATGCATAGCGGATTTGAAAGCGTCAGTCATTTGAGCTGGATTTTCTGCACTAGTCGTGGGTTCACTCTTCTGGATGCTTTGATCTATGTGGACGTTTAAAATCGGGTTTTTGGCTAACAGCTTTTTCATCATATCTGATTTAGGTCGTTCTAAACTATTCGCGTAGGTGCTTCTCGACACTTTCAGATCATCTGGGATATTTGTATCATAGGTCATTGTCAACTTCTCATCGAACTTAATTGGTGTTGTTTCAGGTTTTGTAACAATAGGCTGGATTTCTTGAGTGCTATCTAGAGAACTCATATTACTTCCATCAGATGTAGATTTAGCAAATTCTGATACAAGTTTGAAATGAACTTTCATGTTCTCGTCCATTATTCTTCGCGCTAAATGATCTGAGGTTTCATGAGGCTCACATTCCTTGTACAATTCGAATTGTGCTTGAGGTTTCTTGCTTACTTTGTCTTGTTCTTCGGCTCTTTCAGAATCGATTGAACTACTGGAACCTTTTACAATAGCATCTTCCAAGTTACCGAATTCAGATCCTTTCTTTAACCTGTTTCTCTGGAATGTGTTCAGTCCTTCAATCGCTGATGACTTACCAATATTCAAACTCAACCTGGGCTCTTTGTGTTTAATAACAACTCCATTGTCAGTATCCGTCATGTCAGGCAAGATATCTTCGTTGCCAGAATCAAAGAACGTTGTTTCAACGACTGACATAGCCTTTCTCTTTTTAGGAGATAAAGTACTTTCCTTTATTTCTACGTCGTCCGCTGATATATCTAAACTTTGAGCTCTTTCAAGAGTGCCAGTAGATGGTTTATTTGTCTTATTTCTCAATTCAAATCTTGATAAATCACCTAGAGATGTCGCTCTACGTTCGTTTTCATCTATTATCGAGGCGTCATCTGACATCACTGTGTCGTTAAGTGGAGAACTATGTATTGTTATGTCACTATTGTTAAGTTCGATTGTAGTTGAACCCTTCTCACTTTTATCACTATTGTTTAATGACACAACTGAGTGAACATCATGGTTGGACGACAGGTTAGATTTCGAATCCTCGAAAAAGTTATTTAGGGAATCACTTTCTCTTTTGAAAGGCTTAGAGACAATATCGTCAATGTCGTCCTGGCTAAAGTTAATAGATTCATCGATACGGGATTTGGTTTTGTTGACCTTTGGCGTTGAAGTGTTGTAAGAAGCCAATGAAGCTGTAGACTTATTTGGGCTTGTGAAGGACGTATCATATAATACACTGGAGTGTTGTTTCTCATTCTTCAAAAAGTCGTTTACGTTTTTCATCTGCTCTATCATACTGTCATCTGTTTTATTCTTTTCTACATCTGGAGGTGAGGGTGCTTTGCCTTTAGATTTCTTTGAAGGCTTAGAAGCTTCATCTTTTTTGCTGTCAGATTTTTCCACGTCCGTAATATATTCAACTGAACTCTTCCTATTCGTTCGCGCTGCTTTAGCCGCATCTAGCATGTGCTGGGGTAATTCTTGAGGTATGCCGTTCTCGTCTCTTTTGATACCGCTAGAATTGAGATCGTTTCTAGCGAAGGACATAGAACTTTCTGTGGTTTTTGAAATGTCTAGCTGGCTAATATTGACGTCTTCAGCAGGTTTCGCCCTCGCATTTGGGATAGGAGGTGCCATCTTTTCTCGTCTTTTAGCGACAACAGGTTTTTTAGGTTCTGCCTCATTTTCCAGTTTGATCTGTGCTATAGGCGCCGGCCTTGGCGGTTCAGGTTTGTCAGTTTCGTCAACAGTTTTCTTCTCAACAGCTACCACTCCGTTTTCGACGTGTTTTTGTTTTAAAACCCCATCATCGGGAACGTTGGGAGGTAATACTCTTATTCCGAATTTCATCCCTCTTTTAGGATCATAATCTTTTTTCTGCAACTCGGCCTGTTCGATTTGCGTGATACCATTTTCTGGCTGTATTATCGTGATATCATTACCAGTGGAATGCCTCGTTTTGTTTCTTTCTGGTTTGCTTAAATTCACTGGTATATCAGAGTGCCTAGACTTGTGGGCTAGCTTGCTATTCTTCTCGTTCTCTCGCTCCAATGTTGTATTGAATGCATCCTTCTTCTCTTTCTTGCTCCGTTCAAGTGTTGTATTGCTGATAATCTTTTCTGTTATTATCTTTTTTATTCCTTTGGGTTTGGTTTCTAAAGTTAAGTTGTTGGAGTGTGATGTGTTTGGCGATTTTGGTGGGTGCAGCAGTTTTCCTTCTTTCTCGAGCTGAAAAGACAAGAAAAACCCTTATTAGTGTTATAAACATATTACAAAAAAAATGTTACTTTAAAGAACAGCAGTATTGCCATTTCTGTTATAATATGTCACCATTCCCAAACGAATTACATTTGAATGAATAACCCAGGTTATGCTACACGGGGCACACTATCACAGGGTAGTAAACTAGGCTTGCTGCTATACTTAGACAGAATTAAATAAAAAGGTGCCCAATTTTTAGTTATATTTAATAATTAGCACACAAGAGTGATAATCTCGTAGAGAACCAAGTGTAAAAAGTTGTAAAAACGCCCCTATGTGTTAATGTATTACTATTTACTTTTTCTATTTTGGTTTTACTATCACTTTTACAACTGTTTGTAACATAGGTACTACTAGATATATCTTAGTCAACATCTGCAATCCAACATTGGCATGTCAAACAAACATGCGCTTACAACCTTCTTCGCCTGTTTACCTTTGAAACAATAGAGACGTATACATTCCGCTGCGTGTGCGACATTATTGTATGCCAAACAGCCATTGTACCCGCCAATAACATTGTGAAACAAGCTTAATGTTGTTGCAAAAACATCCTAATATCATAAGTTCTAAAGTTAAATATTCTTTAATCCTACTTGAAACATAAGACTGATACAAATGAAAATATGAATTCTTATTGTCATCTAACCATTGCAAGCGGAACCACAAGACTTGTCGAAGATTGCTACTAATTGATTGACTTCAGCAGATACGGTAGGTCAATGTGTAGTGGTCACGAAAGGCTTCAATGAGTAATAGACTGCCGATTTGAATGTAAAGCGAGTTAAAATGCATGGAAATAATTGTTATGCCGCTTATATAACACCCAGCCAGTGTAATGTCCCAGCGTAAAAGTCGTTTGAAAATATGAGCTGTTTTAGTATAACAATGAATGTTTTTAAGTTTTCTTTACTATGAAGGCTGTAGTAACGAAACTTTGCATTAGAGAGCGGAGCCTAGTACCTAGTATCCTTGAATGAAAAATAGGTACGCCAAAAAAACCGGTTGTAGGCTGCAGATACTGAAAACTCCCGGTTTTGCAGGGGAAAGGCACACGCTGCGATCAAGTAGTCAAAATATCTGTTTTTCCCCGTTGCGCCATCTCGAGTTCTTGCTATTACTCTACCCAATGCTGCTTCAACATCCCTACTGTGGGTAGTCAGTGGGCTACGGTAGGTAATTTCCTCATTTCTGATTCAATCACGTGCACATGAACCTTATGCTGCTGAAATAAAACGCATTTTGCAATCTTATTGTAAAGGTTCTCCTGTCGTCCTCCGTACCGAAATACTGAGCATAGCCTTCCTTATAACAGTTACTTTTATTGCTGTGACGAGAATAGAATAGAATCGACATGAATTTATTTTGACACTTAAAATATACACAGGTTAAGACAAAAAATAATACAAAAAGTGTCAAAAAGGCTAACACTCAGAATCGGCTACTGGGCGCGAGGACGCAGGACGCTACCTCGCGTAATTCATAACGTATTTGACGCAATAAATGTCAATTAAGTTAAGCAATTAGCAGTTAACTGGCACTCTCACCAGTTTTATAAACAACTGACGAACGCTTATAAGTAGATTTACGGGAATACCCGTGGGAACTTCCTATTTCTTATAATGTTTAAGGAAGTTTGACCGTGATAGAAGTACCAACGAGAATGCAACTTTACTCTCATATTATTACAGCTAAATTTCGGCTTTATAACAATTGAAATAAATAAATGTCTTGGACACCATACACCGAGTTTACTTGACTTCAAACTAAACAGAGCTTGCACTATGGGTGTCAGGGATAAACATCCTTAATATATTATAATAACATCCAGACGAAACAAACACAAATTCATCATACGTGTATTGATCCAGTGAGGGGATTGCACCTTTGGTGCTATAGGAGCCCGTAAGCTGAGTCGACCCGAGATCAAATCTGGCCAGAAATAATAATGGTGATGTTTGGTAATGCTTACCGTACTAACGTCGCCCATAGACCCAGCTCTCTTCAGCAGCGGATGCTGCACCGCCTTCCCCGCGCCGCTGGCCCTCCCCCCCTCCAGCACCTCCAGCTCCACCGGGTAGGGGGAGGCGAGGGATATGATGCCGACGGCGTCCTCTAACGGCATGCCCGTGAACTCGATCTTGATGCTTTTGATTTTGTCACCTGGAAACATTAGGAGAACCGTTGGATAACATAATAGTTCTGGTTCTGTTAAAACAGAAAGGTACTGTTCAGACCGTATAGCATCGTCTTAACCAAGTGAATTTTGGCAACTGACCAGCAGCAGAGTCACTAGAACGACATTTAAGTAGTCTTCTGATAGCCATTGGGGATTTGGAGCAATGGAATCCTGAATTGAAGAAAGTCCCGATGAAAGTCATTGAATTTCGGTAGATGTCGCCCCAGGAATTTATAGGGGAGGCCTATGTTCAGGCGCTGCACAGAAGGTTTGGTGCTATTTTTGTATTTTTGTTAGGTTATGTTGTTGTTGATGTTACACTTACGATGTCCTTACATTACTTAATGTTTTCTTTCTTTATTTCATAAAGTTTCGATCGATGATGATGATTGCTACGAGTAATAAATACCTGGCTGTAGCTTCGCAGCGTGCGCAGGCCCACTTCTCAGTACCGAGTGCACGTGGACCCCCTCCCGCGCACCACCACCGGCCCGCAGGCCCAGCCCGGTGAAGTCGCGCGCCCATAGCTTCACTCTGCGGATCCGCGCCCTCTGTTGACAAAGAGTAAAGTTTACATCAGTTGAAATGTAACTCTTTCTTTATTTATTGAATGATTGACAACGCACAGTGGAAAACGGCTCAAAAGACGCTGTGAAGGCAGCTAACTCTTCGATGGAAAACGGTGGAAGGCTGGCCACGTTGGCGTCTAATACCCAATGTGCTTCCGAGTGGTCCGTTTACCAGGAAGCAAATAGTTAAGCTGGCAGTGCTGGCACTCACTACCCCGTTTGGAGTAGGTATAGTCGAGGGCGTACGTTCTGTTAATTTGAGACATCACATACATTTCCATTTACCAAAAAACAAGGAAGGTAAGTACCGCAAACACGCAGACCCACACAAATATCTGTTCGACGTTCGAACCAGAGGCTTCTCCGAATCTGAACGGAGTGTAGGACGGTTGAGAGGTTACAGTATAACGATATTGTAACAGTCTTTTTACAAATTGCTCTTTTTGATACCCTTGCAGTGGCATCACCTGACAAGAAGACTTATCATCATTAGGCATCCTGCATTTATCTTTTAATTGCTCAAGATTGTATTGTACACGACTACCGGACGAATCGACAAGATTCGATTAGGATCTCGACAGTTGTGAGGACGTTTTGAGGTCGAATAATAGGACTCGGTACACAAAAAACTTACTCGCAAGGAAATAAAACAATAAAATTACTCCAACGCTTTATCTTGATCGATGAGTTCACCTTTAAGATATTATAAACACCTACTTGTTAAGTTCTAAAGCCACAATGATGTCAGCTGTCATTACAGGCAAAGAGGTTGCATCCGTGTGAACTACGTTGTAGAATTGACCTTCAGTCGACACTAAAAAATATCTACAACCATTGATCAATTTGGCGGGCAACGCTTCTATTGGATGAAGAATAGCACCACAGATTAATAAGGAAAACGCAACTGGCCGTGCATCTTTTACGATTTTGAAATTGAATGCCTCCGCTTTTGAACATCATCAGTCTTTTTGTTAAACTTCCTTTAATAATTACATGAGAAATCCATTTACTGACAACACGGCCATTCAGTTCATTTGTTTTGGTTTTTCTTTGAGGTGTTAACATCTTTTGTTCAGCCGCTTAAAAAAGTTGCCAGCCAGTTTTAATATGTTTTGCTTTTCAAGGGCGACAATCACAGACACGTTTAAAACAATAATAAAGATGTAGGTACCTATGTAACAATCCACTTAAAGGTCCACGTTCCAAAAAATCGGTAAAACTTGCCGAAAAACTATTTACTACTGCACTATTTTGTATGTGTACAATAACTAACTTAATGATGTTGAATGATGTTGGAATAGAATACAAGAAAACTGCTGTCTGCATTGCATCTGCTAAGTATCGCTTATTATTCTAAGGTAACAGCTTCATTTTATTAGCCTTTCAGAAACCGGGGCTAAGTCCAAAAGAGGGCAGCAGATAAACCTAGATCGTGCAGTATGCCTAGTTGGGAATTACAGGCTAGACAGGTGGTGACTGCTTATTTGATAATCCAGCACCGGAATCATGGCAAGACAGGAACGGTATGCTGATGTTGCGCGCATTCCAAGCGACAAGAAACTTGCAACTGGTCTTATTACACTCTGCGAAGGGTTACCACGCTTGCTAAAGAGATGGGATAAATTGAACGACATTTATTTGATTGGCCTTTAATACACAAAATAAACAAATGCTTGGTGTCTAGCCAAGCATAGGTATTATTATGGTTGTCCACCGAAAAAATCCGGTGATTTAGACCTATGAACCTTGAGTTTTGAATAATAACGTCAGGTATTGATGAATTATTTCCATTCCATTCAATTTCTCATTCTGAGTTACAGCTTCATCTAGTTACTCAATAAGCTTTTCTTCAACTTTGGGGATGGTTGATTTTTATAATAACTGATCCCAGGAACACGCGGTTCGATTTGAACGCAGGTTACAGCTAGTCTACCTAAAACCGGTAATCAATAAACTGTGTGTCCCTTTTAACTGTTATTCATTAAATCTATAGCAAATAAACTTTGCAAAGTATGTATAGGCTAACTTAGAATAAATACGGATCTGTCTAGCAGGCAACAGAACAGAGACCCAGCGGACAAATCTATTACCCTTTACGACACACCCAGCCCTAGTTCAGGCAGATCTCAAGTTGTGTGTTTGGCCGGCTTATACTAATTTTGTCCATAGGCATGGCCTCCCTACACCTACAAGCACAATAACGCAATACGATCGCGATCTGCATTCCTCTGCGCTCGTAACAAATCGATCTGGCTGTCTAGTGCTTGCAAATTAGGAGTACTACACCCACAGGGATAAATCTGAATAGATGACGTGAGCCTAAGTTCAAAACAGAGCGGCTTCGCCCGCGTGGACTATTTCTCCCGTTGATAAAATATGTATGGCTTAAAAATAAGCTTAGGTTACCCGCTGATATGTAGCTTTGTATTGGTAAAAGATTTAAGAAATTGTTGAAGTAGGTACCTACCTATTTTTTGAGTGAGTATGTAAGTACGTTACAAACATACAAATCTTTCCGGGTTATAATATTAGTATAAACTGAGAAACATAGATTTTTTTAACTGAACCGTATCGTGACAGCAGAGTAAACTAATGAAAAGTTGTACGATTGATTTTCATACAAGGGACTTGCGTTACCTATAACGATTTATGTCGGTGATCGCAGCATTACATTACATCGCCTCGAATGCCTTCACTGATCTCTTCTTGCGAGGGATACGTGGTTGCTTCAAAGCAAAACAGGTGGTTTGTCTGCGTTGGTGTTTTGTACCCGCTGTTGATTTCCAAAACGTGAATCTGAAAGGCCTGAATACGTTCTTGGTTAGAATTTTCAGTTACACCACCAGACACCACTGTTTTTTTAAGACAACACACCACTTGTCATGTTCTCGAAGTAATGATAAAATATCCTTGTGTCACGAGGTACCAGACAAGGAGTTAAACTAGGGCGTCTCACAGCACACCCAGACCCGAGTCAATTCAGAAAAGACAACTGTAAGGCTGCTCACCCACGTCCGATAATCGGTGACCGATTTTTTGTAGGAGAAAAATAGAACGTACTGATAGCAATGGAGCAACGCACACGTCCGACAAAAAGTAGGTCAGAAATAATATGAAATACAAAATCGGCCCGATTATCGGTTATGTTGTATTACTAGCTTTCCGCCAGCGAATTCGCCCGCGTTTACTTTATTTACATAAAATCTTTATGAATTGTAGCCTATGTGGTATTCTGATGTTTAGGCAAAATTACTGTAAAGTTTCATCTAAATCCGTTCAGTAGTTTTTGCGTGAAAGAGTAACAAACATACACACATACATACTCACAAACTTTCGCATTTGTAATATTAGTAAGATAAGTAAGATTACCCCCAGTTCTAGAAAAGCCAAATGTCAAATGATGTACCTAATAGTTATACAATTTTCATTAACCAATTCATTGGTGAGAATAGTACTTAGCTTGGAAAGTTCATTCCGTTCTCATAAAAATAGTCCTTGATGTCGCAAAAGTAAGTAAGGTTTTCAGTAACTGGGACTGCATGATGAAAAAACATGGTTCGTGTGAAATATTTATTGATTCAGTCCCACGGGGACCTCAGCAACCACCAATCAACCACCCGAAAAACCACATAGAAACCATCTGCAAAACATAAGGAAAAACCTAGCACACCGATACGAAATTTGTGCCAATTAAGAATCGAATATGAAGGAAAATTCAAATTTACGAGGCGAAAGTTCAAACTCAAATAACTTTATTCAAGTAGACTTTCACCGTTAGTAGGTACTTTTTAATCGTCAAATTCAAAGAAAGTATATAATTATAATGTTTTTGTCAAAAGGAATAATCACAAGTTCGTACAAGCGAAAGACGTATACCAAAGAACAACTCGAAATCGTCATAGACTGGTGCTAGAGATAGTCCCAAAAACGAGAAGATTCCAAAACAATTGCTTTGCAATGTGCAGATTGTACAGCACTTTAGATAACAAAACTCCCATATTATTAGTTTTAAAACATCTTTGCGTAGGTGGTTGTTGGACATGACATTTTACTCACTCGATGATTTTTTGAAATATAAAGAATTGTAAAAAATTTATGTGGTTGATGCATGATTTGCTAATAAAATTTAAATTTCTTTAGATAAATAAATTAATACTATTTAAATAATTAATGCCATCGATTTAGTTAACAGATGCGTACCTAAGCACTGATTAAGTTACTGTTAATTATTTTTCTTAAATTATTATTATTTGCATGTTAAACAATTGTAGTTAGGTAGGCTAATGCACTTCTTATCATTTAAATCAAATATTTCAAGTACTGTTCCCTACTTAATGGCAAATAAAATATTTGTATTTGTATAATAAATAGATTACAGACATAATGCGACTCTACCACCGCGTCGGAGTTGTTTCTCGCGGAGGAGACCCGGCGAGAAACATTCGTATGCTCACCCAACTGCATAGTACCAAGTCCGAATAGTACAGAAGTATATCTGTCACAGCACCTATTGTGTCCTAACTGCAGCTATTAGCAGCTAATCATGCACTGGTAGTTGTAGGAAAATTCCTAGTGGCGAGGTCTTGGGCCAGATTAGTATTATCTGTTTTGTTTGAACACACCATCCGCGATTTGTGCCATGGCGTCATTCCGTGTTATGTCAATATTGTAAAGGTGTTATGATTTCTTTATAGCGCGTGTACAGATTCAGGAGGTTTTAATAAGATAAGATAAGATAAATATTCTTTATTGCACATCAAATAAAACATTACAGGTTGGTATTACAAGATTATGATGAAGCAATAAGGCGGTCTTATTGCTTAAAAGCAATCTCTTCCAGACAACCCAAGTAAAATCGTAGGAAGGGTAAGCAAGTGCACAAAAAACTAAAAAAAAATGATTCGCTTAAAAAAAAACAATATAAAGACAAATAAATAACAATAAAATATAGGATCCGTAACTAACAGCCCACCAATAACAAAAAGATCAGGGGAAGAAAGTAAGAATATAAGTAAACAGAAAGGTAGAAGTAAAAAGAAGGAAAGATATTACGAGACTAAGCAGGAGCGTTAAAGTGTTAAACTCTGTATGTCTGTATACTGTGTATTTATATATCCTTAAATATAAATATAATATAAATATGCACCAGACAACACACCTCTTGTCTCGAAGTAGGGATAAATATCCCTGTGTTACGAGGTACCAGACCAGGACTTAAGCCAGAGGCGTCTCCCAGCACACCCAGACCCAGTCCAATTTAGTAAAGATCATTTCCTGAATTGACCTGACCGGGGATCGAACCCGGGACACTACGGAATTAAAGGCGATAAACCGTGCTACAGCGCACTACGCCATTCGTGTCGTCATATTATTATGTCTATTTTTAGTATATTTTGCTGTAAATTTGACGATTTGAAAGTACTGATACAGTCTATTTGAATAAAGTTATTTGAGTTTAAGTTTGAAAGGGCAAGGAAATGTGCTTTGATCCTCGTTTTAAAAATAGACAATGATTCTATTTGGTAGCTTACACCACATAAGCTTGTCAAGGTTTTTTTTGGTTTAATTATAACTGAAGCAGAGCGGTGCATGGTCAGTTGTGGTTTTGACTTTTAACAAGGTCTTAAATTTAACTTCAAATCCATATTAAGGAACGGTTTCCCAGCTCGGCGGTATTCACAGAGTTTATTACATTAGGGCCTTCAATACAAGAGCTAATCTCTAAAAGACAAGCAATGCATGGGTGACATGCATAGAACCTATGGGATGTGGTTTTAGTGGTTATCGCATTGATCCATGTAATAGTAATAGTAATATTTATTTGCTAGCCAGATGGTAGTTGCAGATGCTATTTTAGTACATTGCACACGTGACACCCCGTAGGGGAACCGCAAAAAAAAATAACCTAGAGAACGTCACACGCCTCTTAAAAGCTTAGCTTTCACAACAAATAATATATAGTAGGTACATTCATACTAAAATAAGGAATACAATTTTACTTGTCTTCAAAGAACTCATTCAGTGTGTAATAAGCCTTTTTTTAGTACGTGCGTTTTCAATCCAGATGTAAATAAATTTAACTTTTCTATGTCTTTAATATAATTTGGGATGCAGTTATAAATTTTAATAGACATCCAATGTGGTCCTGATCTAGCAATTTGGAAATGTTTACCTAACAGGAAATTTAATTTATTTTTATATCTATTGTTGCGCTTGACTTGTGTATTTTGAGAATATAGATACATGTGTTTTTTTATAAAACAGGATTCTAATATGTATATAAACATGTCTGGATGAGGTCATATGATCGATTTGAAATATAATCCTGATACATTTTTTGTAAGGTCTTTTTAACTTGCACATCTGTACTGTCACCCATAGAAGTATACCGTCGTGAGCCATGGTTGAGCATACGCATATTATGCTGCAAGAGCCGTTTTAGTGTCTGTCACTCTTCTCAAGCGATAGAGTGCGTAAATGAACATGTCATTCCACTATCAGACATATGCTTAAATCCTCGTTACCCAATAGTGAACATCGTTACCAAATAGATAACACTATCTACTGAGGCCTTATTACAGCCGCTTATATCTAGTCAATTTAATTTCCTAAACTGAGGACGGCGAGCAATTTCGTCAGTAAATATCCAGCCTTGACACCACATATCGACCTCATTTTATACAACGTTAGAGGCAAATTTCATTAAGAAAAGCCATTTTTGCAGGTATAAGTTGGAGTTGACCAGCTCAGTAGCAACTGCATTACTGGACTTGTCAACCTCACATCTCGACCTCACATCCGCTTCATTTCATGTCTTTTTCTAGTATTTTTTGTTTAGTAAATTAGATTGACGATATATATTAGATAAACGAGATTGAAGTGCTTTCAGCACTTTTATCAGGTCTATTAGACTTTTTATATTCGTTTGCTTTTCATCCGGAGAGTGAGTTCAATTTGCATTGCATGATAAAGCCTTCAGAAAAAGTATGAGTATAAGCAATAGAAACTGTATTTAAGCAGAGACGTCTCTCTCTCTTTGGTTTAACAGTGACGTTTACAAGGTAAAATTTCATGACGTCAGTCTCCTGGTTCAAGTCATATCGCCAAAGTAATCTATTTGCTACTGTTGGTACACTAACGAAATTATTGTGTCATTCGCCACTTTCTGAATTACGCAACTTTACACTTTCTATCCCCTTCATATCCATGTTAAAAGTAGATTTGATGTGTTATTCCGTAAATAGTTAAAGAACCAAAAGTTAAATACTTACATTGAAAATACTTGAACAAAGTAGAATGATCAAGTCGCATGCCAATGCTAGTTTAATTACTTATACTTATCGAATACATTCCACAAGAAACTTAAATTTCACCATACCATTAATTAAAATATTACACACCAAGTAATTAAAAATAATTCTTAAGAAATGAGCCAATTACAGAAAGTTCTCTTGTCAGTATTTGAAATCCTTCAATTTTTTTCTGTTCTTGTATATCAATTGTATAATTTCGATAATTTTTACGAGTAATATGCCACGTTCTTTAACTGAAATTCTTCCTGTTCCTCTAAACAACTACATTAGTATTTGGTATTGGTGATTCAAATTAATTGTAAGTAAAAAAAACGAGTCGCGAGTCGGACTCGCGCACCGAGTAGGTATATTTATTAAAAATATTTTTATAATATGATGGTAACTAAAAATTTACGGTTTTTGCCATTTTTCCTTTATCTGTACTTTAAGACGTTGCTGCGTACCAAATTTCAAGATTCTGAGTTCACGTTACCCTGTAGGTTTTGATTCCATTGAGAGTGTCGAAAATTTGCGGTATAAACGACTGTATCTTTTGATTGCGTTGGCTTAGAAGTTTGATTTTTTGACAGTTTCAAGGGACAGTAGACCTGAGTATTTGATATAAATTCCAGCTTGACACATCAACGCGTTTCTGAGAAGAAGGGTCTTGACAGACAGACAGACGGACAACAAAGTGATCCTATAAGGGTTCCGTTTTTTCCTTTCGAGGTACAGAACCCTAAAAAGGCAGATATAGATAGATCCCTAAAAGGCAGATATAGATAGATCCCCGATAGATATAGATAGATCTCGAGTTGCTGCTTGCAGTGGATAACACATTCGACACGCATTAAAAGATGATTATCTTTTTTGCTCACGTTACTTTCCTTACATGATCGAATCAGAGATGAGGAAATCCGCAGAAGAACAGAACTGTAAGTAAGGTGAGCTTATCGGTGAGTTAGTGTTCGGTCAGCTGAGGGCTGGAGGACCTTTATTTTTGCTGCCTGTACCTACGTTTAATAGACAGTTCCCCTTAGCTTTGTGGGACCTACAAGCGTCAAGCGTCGTCGACCTACAGCCTACAGCAGCGTTGTAAAGAACTCGATTCCTTCAGCCTTAAATCGATAGACTCAGCTCAATTTTACAAGAATCAGTGTACTGACTAAACTCAAATTCTTGAGTCGAACCGAGCTTCAGTCCTTTGACAAAGAATCGAGCGCTGAAATAGAACGAGTCTTAAATAGAGCTCCACGTTTAAAAACAGCTCGAGTCTTCCTTAAACTTATTTATTAAAATATATTTCAAGATGAAACAAATGTTTTCTTGAAAATAGACTTTTGTTCTCTTGTCTTGGCGTCTTGTTGTAATGAGTAGAGTCGTGCAATTTGTCAGTCAAACTCCAACTTTAGGACTAAAAGACTTTTGGGAAATTAATAACTCAGAGAGGGTTCACGTGTTCATAAGTTGCGGTATCTAAAATACTCTAAGAGGCGGACCGCTTGCCACGTTTATCACGTTCTATGAAAAAAAAACAAAATAAGTACCTAGTCACAACACCAAGAACAAGAACTGATGGTTCGTTGGGCAGAAGAGTTCTGGTATGGAGAACATTTGAAAGAAAGAGTAGCAGCCTTATTACAATTGCATAGGAATGCAAGGTAGGTATGCAATATAGGTATATATTCAGTCAATTCCCTAAACTGAGGGGAGCGAGCCATTTCGTCAGTATTATTATTATTATTTCCATTATCTCGACTGACAGCATTGAATATCCAAGCAAATGTAAGTTTAAAAATTCATTAGTTGTTAGTCACAAACTGCTTATGAAAGGTGATATTCACCACACGTGTCGTATTCAACACCAAACCAGAAAACCACATTTTTCTCCAAATCCCGTTTTCCAGCCAATTATTAATTTACCTGGACATAAATCAGTAGGACAGAAACTTGTTAAGCAACTGGATACTTTCGATAACGAAAGAAATAAGATTGAACCTTAACAGAAAAGGAATAAAGGTGAAAGAAAAGGCAGGGTAGTAAATAACTATTGTCTATCATTCTTGTCAGTGACAGTTATTGCTTGGGTTATCTGTGGCGAGATAGCAAGCAGATTCGCTGCGGTCTCCGCCTAAGTATTTTTAAAATTAATTTTCTTGAAGGTTGGTAATCCTAACCCTAAAGAAGCCTCTTAACCCTAAAACCCTATCAGAAGCTATAGAATGAAGTTGAATCTGAATTGCATGAACTTGAAGATATACGTTTTCCGTTCGGCATCTACCTCTATCTTATTTAACTTTACCTATTGATTTGAAATTCGTATTAGTTTTAAATTACTAAAGCATGTACAATTTGCGTTTATATATAAATATTTTTGATTTTTATTCTAAGGAGACCGAAAGCAAAATATCAATAGGTAACTTTATATTGGTGTAAGTACATTTAATTGGTGAGTCTTATTAAAATTTGAAATAATAACACTGCTTACTGCAGGTTAAACGTAAAAATTACAGGAAAAGTAAGAAAACATCAGGTTTTCTATGCACCGTATAATCTAGTATTTAATAAACCTGCCTCATTTCACTTCACTACGTCGATGACTTTAACTCTTCAAACAATTTCCTGATTCATATCTAAAATTCTATATTCAAATTCCAGGTAAGTAAAATTACCTGTAAGTGCTCATCATCCTTGCTCCTCTCGGGGCGTGTGAACTCTGCTTGCAAGGCGTGCGTCTTCCCGCCCAACGGCAGCTGCTTCCCGCCCAGCGGCAACGTAGGCGCCTCGTGTTGCCACGCTGAGCGCTCATCCTGCCTGAAGCCGGGGTTGTCGAAGGCGAACTCGTCTTTCACCGACTCCGGGTCCGTTGAGAAGACGAGGTGTTTGCCTGGGGAAGAAAGAGAAGAATTGTTAGATTTCTGTCTGAAGAATATCAGTCACCATTCTTGACAGGTGTTATTGGTAGTAGCGTCATTATGAAAATAACGTATAGTTAACCAGCTGTTATATGTATGGCTGTCTTTATAATGTCTACTGTCAACTTGAGTAACGTATCCTTTCAAACATAGATTTGTTCAAAATATTAATTACCATTATTTCTACGCCAACAAACAATAGCAGAATATGTCGAATATGATTTTAGTATAAGAACCTTTGTACCATATTCTTGGAAATAAATTTATTCTATTCTATTCTTCTATTCTACCGCTCAGAGGTAATCCATGATCCAAAAGTAAACATATTATGTGGTTTCAAAATTCAGAGGTTGGTTACTTTATGCAGTTAAGTACATATTGGATTATTATCTGTAAAGAGTACTTATCAAACAAAGTTAGTTGTTTGTTAGCTTATTTCTGCTAGCCATCCATTTTGATGTAAAAGTAAAAGATGTAAGATGTAGTTTTGACCATTGTTTGGAGAATTTATTCTGAAAGCTTTTTAGGACTATGTTTCAGTGGGTGTTTCTTTATTTTATTAACCACAAAGGTGTTATAGCCAGGACTGAACCCAGAACTTCGACTCAGAATAAAAGTGCTTTAACCTCAAGGTTACGACGTTCAAACTTAATAATTATTAAGTATATGAAACGCATAGCCGCCGGCGGCTTATATGTATTTACATACTTTTAATTGTTTTTCACAGATTGCTATTTATATTGATTTATATGCAATTTTTATACCTATAGCCACAAATTAGACATGCGCGGCGCTCTGACAGATAGCCCGCTTAGAACAACACGCCATATTTGACGCACGCACACAGAGACATGAGTTTACAAGCGAAGTCAGTGAGCTTCGGTGAGTCGGAAAGTCGCACTAACGCGAGTGTTTTTGTTTTTGTCGAACTTGGTGCAATTTTTCACATGATGAATTTTGTTTTTGGCCGGTTCTGTCAAGTAGGTATAACTTACTTAAGTACTTCATTTTAAAAATTCAGAGCGAATATAGTAGTAACCCTAGGCGGTTCACGCAAGCTTTGGAAAAAGGTGCGAGCGGTCCTTCTGTAAACTTTATATTTTGTGATATAGCTATACAGGATGTGGTCTGACATTGACTTTTGTTTAGTTACGTCAAATGTTTTCCGTTACCCACAAAAACTGTTATCTAAAGCGCGGTCAGTGAGCGTAAAATTTTAATTGTTTACGATTTTTTTTATTTTAGATTCGTATATGAAGTTTAGTCAATATTAAGTGTCTTTTTTATCAAGTTATTTAGCATTCACGATGTAGATCCTATTCCTATGTAACGATAGAGTTATTAGAAGACTAGCTGCCTCGACAGACTTCGTTCTGTGAAAAGTAATTGCACGTCGCGGCGTCGGTAAAGCGCACTACATTTCGCCCGCGTCTTGATTTACATAGACTATTATTTTTCCCTGAACGATTTCTTCAATAATAATAAAGTATAGCCTATATCACTCCCTGATAATATAGCTTCATATTGGTGAAATAATTTTTAAAATCGATTCAGTAGTTTCGAAGCCTATTCAAACAATTAAATCTTTCCTCTTTAAAATATAAGTATAAATAAAACCTGCATAGAAATTAAAGATGAAACCTGCATAGAAATGCATCAGGCGGAACTTTGAACCTGCAACTTTTCGCTGTCCTGTGTGTCCGGGGACTGTCAAGGGGCTCTAGCCAAGAGCAACACGTTTTTTCGTGTCGACATGTCAAATGTGAAAGATGTACAGGAATGATATTAGCACTCGTCGAATTGAAATGACATTTGGGGCCCGTTCCAAATCACAATCATAGGAAGAGACAAGACGAACAGAATCGATGTCTGACAGCTGTCAGGTGAATTTCATCGGGTTCCAGGCACCGGTAGAAATCGCACTTGACAGAGTGATGAACGTCACCCTGACTCGCGAACCAAATTTCGCCGGATTGGCATTAGATTACTGTCACAAAAACTTTTTTTGAACCTTAAGTCTTTGAAATAGGGTTCATAAATTTCTTGTGACATTTCTGCAATGCTTGTCCAATGAAATTCTGTTCAAGAGTCAGTCAGGCCCCTGTTCCGAAACAATTAGGAAACTGTCAGATGACAGCTCGGTCTACCTCGATTTCACTCGGGTTTATTTGGAATGGGTTCGAGTGATTTTCACTCCATAGAGGGAAATTCCGCTTGCTTTGGAACGCAGGCTGGATGTCAGTTCCATAAATTTTTAAATTTGACATGTCGGAACGACAGACAGTAGCGTGTTGCTCTTGGCTAGCCCTCAAGGTCTGGGTAGCTCGAATGGACGAGCAGTCGCCCGAAAATTTAAAAGTTCAGGGTGCGGGTTTTTACCCCTCGTCTTTGAACCTTGAACAAGCTGATTTTTACTAGTATTACAATCATTCGATGTATTTTTTATCTATACAAGTATCTTTAGACATATTATCAACCTTTGAGGGATTTACCAACATTCCATCTATATTTGTTTATCAACCACAATAAAAATTTAAATACAGTACTTACGTCTACCACGAGTTGCCACTTTAAATTTACGTTATTATAAATTGTATTGGGAACATGACATGTCAAACCCGAATACATATTTTTAACGCGAACGATAACGTGTGGCAACTCGTGGTAGAAGTACAGGTCAAAATTCACACACATTAACTGGTACCTTCAAACTACGCGATGCGCGTTTTATAAAATTATTAAAGGAGGAATCTATTCTAAATGGCTATAATGGGCCAGTAAAAGCAAATGAAAGAAAAAACTTAATTGGTAAAATAAATTATGGTCCTTATTACCAGATGGGTGCCATGGCCATCCTACACTGAGTTTTTTTCAAGTTTTTTTCACCAAATTACAAGTGCTAAGACATGGTTTTTGAGATATAATTTCTTAAAATCATAATATATTAGGGTGGCCAAATGGAAAATTTGTTGGGATTTTTTAAGATGATGCATGATATTCGTTGTAGGTAATAATATGCAGAGCGGTGTATGTGATATAAAATAAGTTTGCTTACATTACTAGCTGCTGAACTTTGCGGTTAACTGTACAGCAACAGTAAGTGCTGATTAACAAACTTTCAAATTTTCAATTTTCAACAAGCTTTTATAATAAAGCAATATCTTGTTCATGTTCTTTGTAATTGAATATAATATGCAGAATAGCTTTCGTGAAATCATCACGTTTATCATTACGTGATTTTGACACATTAAATAATTACTTCGTTCTGCTGTTGCTGTTCGATTTACTTTTTTCAGAACAAATGCGGATTCAATTTTTGTGCAAAATCGATAAAAGTAACGTTTTTGACTAACCAAAGATTTTGTTTTTTTAATACCATTAATCTTAAAAAAACACATTCCAGTTCTGAACTACTATGAATTCAATATCAATTATCATTTACCAACATAAGGTAATAAAACGATAAAACAGTATTTACTTATAATTATGAGGTAATAAACCTTCATAAACAACAGCCAATGAATATTTGCATAAAAAAAGTCATGTTACAAGATATTTACCATTCATACTGTCAGTAATCATACCCAAGTTGGTGTTAATTGCTATTTCAAGATGGCCAGTGAAGAGAAATGGAAAGGTATTTATTTACGAAGCAAGACAAATAACTCTTAATTTTAGGCGAAAGTCACTAATTTGCGATGCATGTTAATTTTTACGATTTGTGATCACGCAAGCGCAGCAATGCCGAAAGATGGTAAACTACACATAATATAATTCTTGAAATATTTTAACTCTTCAAGTTTTATTTGTGAGTCATTGATTGGCTATTGTCCCTATTTTTTTTTATTTCATGTAATAACTATACAAACACATACTTAATACCAAGATGAAAATATGAATTTTGTTGTAAGCAGTTCACCGCATAGACTTATATTCTAGAGAAAAATGATCCCGGTGCTTTGTCACAGTGGTTGATCATTAAAAAAAACAACATACAAACACGAAGTCGGAGTCACACAAGGTTAAAAAGCACTAACATTTTCCAGTAATGCCAACATAACATTACGTCGCACTGATCACAGTGAACAGGTGATAGATTTCCCTCAGAGAAATCATAGTGGTTCACACGAGTTGTGCAGTCGCAATTAGTCGATGCGTGTTAAGAAAGAAGGTCACTGTCACTGGGGTGGCCAGGCGTCATGTTCTGTAGGGAGGGTCCTGATTTAAGGCACCTGGTTTTCAAAACCCCTTAAAAATATATGGAGTGTTGGGTATACTGTTCCTTGGTTTGAAGTAACCGAAATTCTTTTAGATTTGGTATTTTGATTTAAAAAAAAAACACATACATTTCTCGTTCATTACCAAAATATTTTGTTAATAAACAAGAAAAAAAAACAACGATTAATCAAATCAATTGAAACTTTATAACGATGGAATTAAATAAACTTGTTCGAAGTTTATTTTTACAGGTTTACAATCAGAAAGAAAAACCATAAAAAAATGCGCAATGTTATCTCTATTCCTCATCTATAGAATTTCAAAGCCGTCCAATAAAGTATATTACCTTAAATAGAGACAATGATAAAAGTGACTCAATTTCTTTGATTCGTTAGGTAATATGCAACTAGCAGTTAATAGAAATCATTAGGCGGTTCACACGAGTGATTGCGTCGGCGCAATAAGCCGATGCGTGCGATCAGAAACAAGGTCATTGGAGACTGAACATGCACTATGGGGTAGCCACACGGTTTGTGTTTTGGAAAACCTAACAATAAATGGGTAGTGATTCAAGCAGACTGGTGGAAAACATACATAAGGTAGGTAGGTAAGGTGGTTACATAAGGACGGTGTCCTCTTGAGCCTATGTGGGGCCCTGGGAAAATGAGGATGATAGGGCTTTTCTGACTTTCAGTGCTTAAAAATGTATGTTACTATATCTTTTTAATCGGTAGTTTTCGGTTTAGTATGAAAAAGCTATTTTGAAACTGCACGCTAGCGCTAAACTGTGCTCTGACTGGCTTAAATCTGGGGACACCCGATTTGAGGACACCCGATTTGAGGACACCCGATTTGAGGGACCCTCAGGATCACGGGGCGCTGGGCACTTGTCTAAAGTGCCTAATGGAAAAGAGGGGCTTGTGATAAGTAAGTACACTTAAGTAGTATACTTAACTCAAAAACGCTGGCCAGGATCAGTGAGAAGTGACCGAATTTAGGGCCGAATTGGTGGTGGTTAGTGCTATACCCGAACGCAGCACTATCGCCTGGCACCCTGTTCATGATGATGATAATAACAAACAATCAAATCTTTATCTCAAGCTACAAAAAAATGAAGTGCAAAAATTTAAGTGCATAGCAATACTTTGTAGCTTAAAACAGATCGGGCGAGATTGGAAACCAGGCTTCTGGGGCATTTAGCAAAAGGTATACTAAGCTAATAAATAGCGGGGATAACTTCCATGGGCTTGCTAGGATTTTAAAAGGAACGGCCCCAACCCAACCAAATTATGTTGCAAGATAACAGAGGTCTAATAGATAGGTTACACCGTTGACATTAGGTGGAACACTTTGTTAATCACACGTTACATATCATCACGGCTATATCCCAAACGGGGTGGTTAGAGGTAAGTGACTGTTGCCGTCATGGTGAACGGAACACTCAGAAGCCCACTTTTCACCAATGGTATTAGAGCCCAACGTGGTAATAGGTGGGTAGCCTTTCGCCGTAATCTGGGTGGATTTAGTTTTTAATTTATGTTTTCCATCACCGGAGAGTTCACGCGTTAGAAGTAAGAAATCTAAACTAAATCCTCAAAAAATCCAACATAGTATGTAGTGTGGTCACCCCACAAACGGATGTAAGTAATTACTTACGTACTTTTCTATGCTCATGGGGTTTAACATTGCCGCTAACTTGTTTGTAAAGATTCGTTGTGAGATTCAAGTGCATCGAAGTCCATTTACATATTCTTCATTCATTTACTAAGTTATTGCCTACGTGTAACATTTGTCAGATGGCATTGCCAAGATAGCTTAATAAATTAATGTCGTTAGGTTATGAATTATCATTTGAAATGGCTCACACGTGTAGAGGTCACATTAGTCGTAAGTTGGAAAATGACATTTATTGCATTTACGATTGAGAACAGTTTTACAATAAACGTCTGGTGTTATGATGACGTGACGTAACGTTATAAATGAATTGTTACTGTCCGAATTCACTTTACGAATCCAATCCACACGCAGTGGGTTGACTGTCCGAGTCCTGGGGCCGGACTCTTTAATCCAAACATCATCAGTTTTCCTATGATTTCGAGTGAACGTTCATCGGTCATGATGACGTATCGTGGTTCTTGACAGAACGTCAAAGACGGATTCCGAGTGAATGCGCCATGTGACACACGGACGACAGTTAAGCCACAAAATGCCAAATATTTTGTCTCGCCTTTGACGTAGGTACTTATCTACCTACCTACCTCACACAGAGTACGTAGACTTTTGCTTTCAGTAGACATTATCTAGGTCGCGGCTTTCTCGTCGCGTTTTTGCCTTGTTTCTCGACGTAATGATCGCTCGCTTATTTTCTGATTAAATCCGAGAACTAATCAATTGTGATTCAAATAAGTGATTCATTTGATTTGTCGCCCTTGGGACTTATTAAATTGTTTGCTGATAAATAAATAAGTAGATAGGCATAAATAATCTGCTCGAATGGCGCTGTCATTAATAATAAGTCGTTATTATTTGTATATTTTAATTATGGTGTAGGGGCGCGCCATTTTATCGTAGTTTATCTCTACCTCATAGTCATCATAACACAGGGGTTTTTAAAATAGTTAAAACGGGATTGCTACCATGGAGTGACTCCCTAATCATGGCGCTTGCAACAGTGCCGAAATATCGGAAACTCATAATAAATAAGGTACTTACATCGTAGCAATCCCGTTTTGAACTATTCTAACGTTAGTTAGCATAAAAATTTAAGAAATACAAGGACATTTTATTCTTATTTCGTTTACTGATTTATTTTTTTATTTATTTTATTAATTACTAGCTTCTGCCCGCGACTTCGTCTGCGTGGAATAGTTACTTCGGGCTAACAATGCGCTGTTTGTAAAAACACCTTTGCAAACAATCATTATTTTAGAACAAATTTGGTTAGCATAAAAAAGGTTATAATGAAAACACCTTAAAAGATAGACATATGCTGTCGCGGACTTCTTTTAGATCTTTTAAAGGGGAACAATTCTGTGGTACATGATTCTTACGAAACTTTAACCAATTACGCAGCGCACGCAGTGGAAGATCTTAAAAGGAAATAACCCCCGATTTTGAAACACTCTTCATTGGTGTTCCGTTCCTATTGGTCTTAGCGTTATGATATATAGCCAATAGCCTTCCTCGATAAATGCGCTATCTAACACTGAAATAAATTTTTAAATCGGACGAGTAGTTCCGGAGATTAGCACATTCAACCATACACACAAACAAACAGACAAACAAACAAACTTTTCAGCTTTATAATATTAGTATAGATTGCCGCTATAAATCAGGCGGTGCGTACGCTTTTTGCCACCGACGTCGTATTATAAACGAATGCCCAACCAAAATTTCTTAAAGCAGTATTTTAACTAAAGTGACTGACGTTGACATTTTTGAAGTACAGGGCCAGTTTTGTGGTTTTGAAAGAATATCCATTTGCCCCTAACTATGTGGTAGGATGTACTTAGCATCTATGAGAAATAATTCTGTATCTCTTAATGATAAATATTATTTATATGTAGAACGGTTCCTTAGGGTCATAGTCGTCACGACCGTCACGACTTGTCCGATGTTGTGAGTGCCCTGAGTGCACTAAATATGTAGTAACATGTTACTAAAAAAACATAAACAGTAGTTTTGTTTTCAAAAGTTTAGATCCAGTAAGCTGTCAGGCCGATCTATTCGGCTGGGCAACTACTTTACTGCGATCGCAATAAAATCGCGACTTTAAAAGTGATTTTGGCTAAATAGCAATAATTGCGACAAAAGTCGTGTACTGCATCGTCATTGGCTGAAAAGCTGTCAAAATGCGAGCTACTAGCAATCGCGACGCGTTTTTATTTTTCATTCAAAATGGTTACTCGATTAAAGTCTACATCAAAAAATCCAGTGGTAATAATGAAAGTTATATGACAACTATCATGCTTTTGTAACATATGTACGTTTCATTTAATTAGAATACTATCTCCATCGATTTCATAAGTTTAACGTTTCTCTGAAGAAAACCGATTATGTATCGACGCCACTTTCTCAAGAGATGAGAGTGCAGATTGCACCGTGTATGGATGATGAGGAATGGAATGGAAATCGTGATAATTATTGTACACACAGCATTAAATTCTTATGAAAAAAAACCTTAGCAGCCAGCACGCTAACCCTAAGACTTTGAAATGTTGACATCATTTGAAGTGATGTGATTGGTTAATAGGTTTTCGTCAACCAATCACAGTAGTGGTCACGTCAGTCGTGGGATTGCAGCAGAAGGCTTAAAACCGGGAGTTTTAGCGCACCTTCGGAATTGATGATGATAACGATGAATCACGTTAGTCGAAATAAGATTATCAACTGTTTACTTGGGGAACTTGACTTAGAAGGACAACTATCATGTGGATGGCAGGCATCACTTGACTTTCTGTCTACAATTTCTCATAACACATTCATTGACAGTACGCTGAATAATTACAGCTCCATCATTATATCCATTACACTTAACGAGCCTGGGTTTTTAATTACAGATGCTTACAAGATTACACTACCTACCTGTTCCCAGTTCCCAAGTGTAGGTACTACACTGGGGACTACGTATGGGGGGAAAAAATAGTGATATTACGTCATCAAACCTCATTAGTTTCCCATTATGTCACTTAGACATGCACTAGAGCACACATGGTATTAAAACAACGCATTAAAGTATTGAGGTATAAAGAAAATAACTAACAATTACTTAATCACTTCTTACTGATGTGCTTAAAACAGAAAAACAATAATCATTTTCCTATTTGAAGGTGCTTACAATTACAATACTCGTAAAACAGAAGATAACCGGTTTTAGTTAAATCTCGAAAACATACGATTATGATTAAAAATAAGGCTCTGTTTTTTTTTGAGAAGCGGAATGTAAAACGTAAAACGTTTAAGGTTACATACTTTTGGTGAGACTTATTTTTCTACAGTTGGTCGAACGAATTACAAAAAAAACTACAATGCAGTAGTTATTGTGGGAAAGGTAGCCAGAAATGATTGTTGGACTACTGTGTGGTCAATATGCTATAGTCCTGCTGACTTCACAAAAGTTCCCTGGCCTTACAACATGAGTTAAAAAAGCAAAAATTGTAAGTGACTAACCTAAATTGTAAACCAACTCTGTTTTGAAAGAGTTTCTTCTTCTCAGTGGAATCAGACTTCCGACGCCGGTGGTAGAGACACATTGTATTATATTTAGTTTAAAGATTGATTCGTAACCGCGAATATTTGTATATTCGCGTTTACGTGCTCGCAAAACCGCGATGGTGAAGTGATTCGAATATCTTTGTGCATCTCGCACTTGGCGTCACTCAGGTTCGGCAGAAAGGAGAGTCTTGTTATTTGCCTCCAGTTCATGGCATCACCCGTGACCAAAAAGCTGTAAACATTGCTTGCTGGCCAAAAACTTTTTAAAGAGTGCCCATACTGGCAATCACTTTGGCATACCTTGAATATCACGAAGTCAACCAGACCGGGCTTGCTTACGAAACCGCTGCGACACTGTTTCGGAACAAATTGCTACGAATCATGTTTGCAAATCACTCACTAATTTGCACATAAGGCCGACCCCGCCTTTTTTGAACTGCTATTCAGCCAGTGTTCAATATTCATGACCTAAAAAAGGCTAACAAAATAAAAATGCTGTCGTTGATAAGTTCTTTAAACAAAGTAATATATTTTGAGAAATAATAAACTGAGCAACTAAAAATACTGAAATGCGCCCTAGAATTGATATGTCGGCAACAAAACACTGATTTCATAATATTTAGAGGCTCAGATAGTATTTTTGGTGGTTAGGTTAGTATGTCGCTTCATTCCATCAAATACTATCCATATATTATTATCATCGATAGCCCAAAACTTTACCGATTAACGCCCTAACTAAAGATTTGTGCTACTCTACTCCACGGGGCGCCCCTACTTATGTGACTCAATTTTTTAGATTTACGGATAGACCTTTTGCCGGCGCAATTGACAAGATTATGATTCGCATAGATGATTTATGAAATAAGCTGAATCTTAAAGGTATATTAATTAATTAAAATTATAAATAAGAAATGAAGACTCATCCAAAATACTTAAAAAAAAAACTAAAAAAATTCTTCACTTACAGCATACCCTAATTTCGATAGCGGTGCAGTCATTCACCGAAGTCAACGAACCCGCGTGGGTGTGCACGCGGCTTTACAGTTCAAAAAGGCTACACCCTGTCATCAGTGTGTAATTTCCTATTAGATAATTGCCACAGACTTTGTAAGCGTACGTCGTTTAAATTTACGAAACGCGGATGTTAAGAAATCGGTTCCTAGTTTAGGATTAAATTCTAGTTTGTCATCCCTTTCACTCATTTATACAAGAGACGTTAAATGAATATGTAAGACAGAGTAACATGTAAGTATCGAATTCATATAAATCATGTTTTAATCGGATAAGGCAATAAAAAATAATATTTTTTAACTATAGATACATTTGCATGAATTTGCAATTCGCACAGAGTCTAAGTTTTTTCCTCAATTACCCTCGCTTAGATAACTACCAGGCTTTAGGGATAGTGCAGAAGGCTCTCTGAAGATGTCTACATAAAGCGAATAATTGTTGTACCTATAATTAAGTCGATTTTCGCAAAAAGCCTAGGACGATCACGAAACTCAGGTTAATAGAAATCTGACATATCGCTATCATCCTGATTATTTTCAGGAGGATCGCGGAAATCTGGCGCGTCCTACGACAATCGGAAACTTAAGCGCTGATTGGCTAATCTAAGAATCGACTGACTGACATCTCTTTTCTGATTGGTCTGAACTAGGTATATCACTGTTTGGGTCTACCGGCACTTGTTGTAACACAAGACAGCCACTTCAGTAGATCCCTTTAGTCTGTTGGTCAAACACAAGTTTTGCAGAAAAATGGGATCACCTACCATGTCTTGGCTGATCAGGCCCCACTTTCACCGATTGTTAACTAACCTGACATGACACTCAATTGTCCGTGCTTTGCTTTCACACCGCCCGTGCGAACAAGTCTAGACACAGTGGTGCATCTGCCAAGTTCTAAGAACAAATTAACTAAAATATAATATTTATATTTATACATAAAATTTAAATAATTTATTTACTAATGTAAATCATTTTTTTCAGTTAATTCTATATTTTTTTAAGGATGTATCCCAGGGTGTAGGATAATAGAAAGAGCCAGAATTTAGCGAAAATCCTAGAACGATCGTGTCAGATAAGGTAATTTTACATTGTACGAGTAGGTACTTATATCGCTAGTATCCGTATCATTTTTTCATGAACGTCAGACATATAATTTTGTTGACACAAAATGAACTACAAATTTAATACTATAATTGATCGCATTACCAGTAAAAAAAAACAATTTTCCTGAGTAATACCTAGCCCAATTTTACGTCGGATATTTGTTTTAAATAAAGCATTATAATTAATTGCTCTTAAAAATTAATGTGAGTATACCTATGAGCTTTATTTGACCCGAAATATAAAGTTTTATTTAGAATCCAATCAGTTAATTAGACCTAAAAACGTAATGAGAATACCTCAAATTTTGTAATGAATCACGATGCACGTGCACATACGCGCGCTATGGCCGCACGTAATTTTAGTGAAGGCCTCTTAAGTTATCCCAAAAAATCTAACAAGGATCTATTTTGAAGACACGATTGGCGTAGTGCGCTGTAACACACGTTCTCGCTTTGACTTGTGTGGTCTCGTGCTCGATTCACGGCTGGGCCTGCCTGGGTGTGCTGGACTGGAAGACACCATTCGCTGAAATCTTTGTCATCGAGCACCTCGTATGTAGCAGGATATTTATTTATCTCTACTACCAGACCATCACAGTAGGTGTGTTGTCTGGGGCATATTAAGAATATTTTATTTAAAGTATTTATATATTTTTAAGACACATCGTAAATTGTCAAAAAATAGTCGATCTGTTTTGGATGCCTTAATAAGGCTTAAGAAGTTTTACCGAAACTTTGCATTTTTGAATCAGGTCATGACCTTTCCATCAGTTTTAAGATTAGATGCTCCTCCAGAGAACCGGCCAAGTGTAGAACGTACTTTCCACCAGTTTTCAGATTAGATGCTCCTCAGAGAACCGGCCAAGTGGGTAGCGTACGATGTCGTCTTGAGTTGAAACTCGTGTACACACACGAAGTAATGTGCGATTGTTTGTAACGAAACAAAAGTATTGATGCGTCAGTGTCACGTTAAATGGCGGTCGTTAAATTAATTAATAGGTAGGTACCATACATAAATTGAAACAGATACGACATGACGACATGAGTACTTACTATAATTTTTCGTCGAAGCTTTATTTTTTGGCAACGGATGTCAAAACTAAGTTGATTTACAATTCGCCAAACCAGTAGTGTATAGGATTGAAGTGTTTCCAAACCAACACAATCTGGTCTTCAAGACAATGGGCAACTAGGCAGACATTTTAATCATAGATCGCATTGTCACTTACCACCAGGTGCGATTGATCAAATGACTGTCTAGTCAAGTATACAAAAAAAAACATTCCTTGTCTTTACACGTTGTCAGTCGACAAAGTAGAAACAATATAAACAACAATACAATTTACCGCATCTGGAGCATCGACTGTCGAGGTGTTAAATTCGATTAAAAATTATTGAGAAATGGAAGATTCCCAAAGTACGCCTGGGTTTAATGCAAAGGAATGGTTGTGCGTTAGAAGCAAGGCCTTATCATAGATGTATATAAATGCTAGCCAGGCAGCTGCTGTCTGTCTTACATAATTCGTAAAACCAAAGATTACTTGTGAGCACTACATACATATTTAGCCTGTTTTTATGTTACTAATTACCAACTAACTATGTTCATCAATATTCATACAAAGTCAAGGAGGCTGGCGTATTTATGTATTATAAGTGTGACTGTTTCGTGTTTATATACTCTGAAAGTATATTCATTGCCTTGACTAATATTGTATTTACACTATTTGACACTCACTGAAATGCTTGGTTGATACCGATCAGTAACTTCATTGTTATTTTTTTGATGTGCATTAAATAATATTTATCTTATCTTATCTTATGTCTATGCGTCATGCGCAACGCGAGAAAATTTTGAGACAATATGCTAGTTATACGATTTTTGTGAGTTTGTAGACTCGCTTGACAAGTCATATGAACTGACGTGTGACAAAAATATCTTGCAATGCGTAGATACATTTGTTAGCGCCGCTGGAGTTAATACTCTCGTAGTGACAGAAACTCATGATAGACATACAGTTATCACAAAATAAATTCCCATAGATAAATTCTAAGATAAAAGGGGAAATACAATCAAGCCAGTTAGTGCGCAATTCACTGGTTGTAAACTTCCTTTTTAGCGTGAACAAGTGGTAGCCTGTTTGCCTCACCGTTGCTCTATTTTATGTATCATCATTATTATCACCTGCTCCCTCAATCAATTTAACTTTTCAAAGTATATCAGCAGATAAGAATCATAACTTCGCCTTTAAGGAGCTATACAGGTTGTAAGTATGTAGCACTACTGTACGTTATTTTACAAGTTACAACGGACTAACAGCCTTAAGATACCGTTTTCTAGGTCGACTGTTTACCCTTAAGTCTTCAAAAGGCTTTTCAGTTAATTATACAAGTAAACATTTCTCCGTGAAAGTTGAAGCAACGTATGTTTAGCCTCGAACAGGTTCCCCAGATCGAATCGAATAGGTCTCGACATACATATGGCTTGTTACCAGCAATGTACTAGTGTTTGCGATGCTGTTTTATGAAAAGCTTTCGACTGGGTTAAGAAGTGGGCCTAGATGACATCCTTGGGTGACTTCGTTAAAATTTTCATCATGATTTTGTTCTTCTTGGCAAGTAGGTTAGTAATAAATCGAACAACTCATCTCATTATGGGTTTTTAGCTGTGAGTGTGAACGTAGAAAAGCAATCTTAATTTATTGTAACCAGTTTCGCAACTTTCGTACTTAGGTTTGTTGTGATTGACGAATCAACGAATAACATTCGCAATCTATTTTTTTAAGTATTTTGAATAACAAGAATATAAGTAGTGCTTAGGACTTTACTGTTTACGGTACATTTATAATAAATGTCCACAATTTTAAATACATATGTTCCCACCTACTATCAAATCATGAACGCACTGCCTTATATTGCACCTATAGTTATTCTAATCTAATACTTTCAACAGTAATATTCAAACCGGCTCCTATCGAACAAATTTGGCAATATCTATTGTGCTCAGTGAACAATCATTCCGGTTTGAAGTTGCATATCTCACGGCCACCGTAAATGACAGGGTTACCAGCCAATTGATCAATTAAGAATTTACTCTGGATATAGAACTTCAACAGAGAAAGAGGATACTTTTTTAGTCATTACAAGAACCAGCTGTTAGCGCTGTGGTGATTGGCACTATTGCCAGGTGTCCCGAGTTTACTGATATTGCTTCGTTTTTTCTGAACAAAAGTTCTGACAAAATAAAAGAAAAGTAGGCACTCTTTAAAATTAAATTGATTTACAGATTGTTCTGATACAACCTTCCTTCTCCAAATTTAAGACACTGGGCTTGGCAAAACTGATGATAAGTAAATTCGTTTGGTTGAAGTACTTTTAAATTATCGCTGATAGGCATCACCACTAATTAAAACAAGACTTGTGTCAACTTCTCCTTTCAGAAACATGGCAACCCTGAACCGCCATCTTATGTTTGTTTTGACAGCTGACTAGCTATGGCGAGAACGCGCGACGTAAAGTTGAGTTGAGTAACAGAATTAAGCACGCTATACATAGTGGTTTTGTTTTTCAGTGTTAAGAAAATGCGATAAGGTTTTATTGCATACTTTTAAATCACAATGGTTCTACGACGTAGATGGACATGGCGCCATTTTCTCTTTTTATTCTCATGAAGCCCTTCAATGTTTTTTAATAGCTATCTCTCTAAATAACTTTTTCAAATAAATCTCAGAAACCGCGAGTACTCGTATATATCTCCGATAGTTTCTTACCAGTACTAAACATAGTTTTATAACGCAACGCTATTACTTAATTAAATTTTATAATTTAGGGCACGTCATAATCTGTGAATAAGTCGAATTCTTGTTCAAGAAATTGTTCTCAAATTCAACAGATTAAACAAGTTTGAAAGCAAACGCCCGTTGCTATCGAAATCAGCAGTATATTAATTCCAATAGCTTATAAAGCTTAATTGATCAATTAGAAATGTTGTAACTCCGCAGTGGTTAGGTACAGAGGCGTTCATATCAACCTTTACAAAACCATTGCAAAATAGGTCTACCGTGAGCCGCATGAGGTGCCCCTATGTTAAGGTTGATGTGAACGCTTCTGTACTGCATGCAGTTTGATTAAAGTTGAATTCCAAAATTAACGAAGATTGTTGGAATTGGAAATAGTTACAATGTTACGCAATATGTTCAGAAATCTTTGAGAGAAACCGATGTGAATGATGTTGCATCTCAATAAAAGCAACATAGAAGTTTGCTTTCAATAACCATATGCACTGCATTCTTGATAATTCAAATTGAATACTAGTAGTTCATGTTTATCCACCTCCTCAGAAAAAAACCCAATAAGATTGGTTAAAAATAAAACGCGAGTCTATTATGCAAATGACATTACAACATTCTAAACAGGTTCCTCTCCGTGGCAGGTTTGTTGAAAGTTTATTAATTTCTTTCGCTTTTTATAACTCGACGGGCAACTTGAACTTGAGATCAGTGACCCACTACAATTTAAGTGGCGTGGAGAATTAAAAAATGTTAAAAATTGAATAAAAAATCTAACCCTCCTCAAAATGGTTTAACTTCTTATTTTTTGTAGTTTATTAAAATCAGAAGTAGGTACTGTTGTGTTGTTTATCCTAACAAGAATTTACTAGTAAATGCAGGGATTGAACATAAGTGAAATATTGGAGGATTAAATAAATAGCGATCCTCACGAATAGTACGAGTATGTGTTAAATATTGGTAATAAACAAGGGCCTGCTGCAGTAAAACTTACACGAAGTGTCTCAAAAACTCACAAACATTTTATTTCACCAATATAAATCCCATTATCGGCAAAAGTAGCATAGGCTATAATATTTTTATTTTCAGGCTATATTTTACACAAAATAGTCCACACAAGCGATGCCGTTGGCGGTAAGCTTAAGCTAGTATTAAATAATAACACTTAGAATGCCTGACCAGTACACGTAATCGGATCAGTCACTGTTCTATCAGCAATTAAGTAGTGTTGTGCAATGGTTTTTAAATTGTAACCTTGTTTTAGCTCGCTACGCGTTAAGTCGGTACACTCGGTTGGACAGAAGCATCTAGTTAACGAGGGGTAAAATTGATTGAAAGTGACAGAATCGCCAAATAACTAAAAAGGCTGACGTTTAGTGAAAAAAAACCACGATAATTATTGGCTTTAACTTGAGGGACGTTCAAAATATAAACTGCAGTCTTAAGATATTATCACCTAGATCTAGAAGGATAGAGGCAAAATTGCAAAAAGGCCCCATTGGGCGATTACAGAAATTAAGGACTAATTTAATAAGTAATTCAAGTTTATTATTTTTGTCTAATTATTTTGTATGTTTTAAGGGACCAACATACAAGTTTCACCAAGACAAAAGATAGAATACTTAAACTTTTCCACCTTAATCCATAAAACCATTTGTACTGAACTGGAAACCTGAAGGTTTGTGTTAATGATTAATTGAAAACTACAATTACAACCGTACCTAATGGTTAGCCTGACATGTTTTCGAGTGAAGGTCAAGGTAAGGTTAAACAGCTTGCAATTGACTTGGATGAAAGACAATTTGTAATTGGTTAATCGAGAAGTTAACGCTATTCGTTTTGTAGTCATCAACTCTAAAGCTGGGTACAGACCTGTCAAAGTAATAAAAAAATATCTGATAAAATGAATCGTCATCATTGCAGCCTGGAGATCTATTTTTGAATAATGAGATAACTCTTTAAAAAGGAATGTACAGATGGCCAGTTTCACTATTTCTGGTATGATCGATTTTATTGATTAAAATAGTAATTCTTTAATGTTGTGTTCCAAATGCAACACAGAAGTAATAAACATTGTTTACTACTTCGCTTCTTTTTGTTTTGACAGCGACATAATTTTAATATTTAATTTCTAATGACAGACAACTGTTTCAAGTTAAGATAGCGTAGAGAGGTAAATAGTTATAGAGTTAGCAACGACTTCAAAGTTTTGAAAATTGTATCATCTCTTTCTTCTGAGGGCTAAATGGTGAATAGCGGATGATACAAAAGCGTTAACATCTTAACGAATTTAATAATCAATGTTAAAACAATCGACACATTCGTCACCAGGTTTGCGCAAGTGCGGATCACATCGTCAGTCAAGCAAAACAAAAATCGTACGTTCCATACATTGTTATTGAAATTAGTTCCGTAATGAGAGTCGTGGTAATTAACATAACATTGGAATGTTTACGTTGGTATTGTTTTGAGATATCGTTAAAGTAAATGAGAGATACGTCAGGCTCAGGCATTTGCTTTACGAAGTAGTATTTACCAAAACAGAGGAAATACATTTTAGAACACACACCTCCAGGATGTCGCGCTACCGCCCGGCGGTACGTCAAAATAACCCCTGTGTGTCGCGGAACCGCCCGGCGGTAAGTCACTATGACGTTCAAACTTTTTAATTTTAGCAAGTGAAGCGACGCTCGAATCTGCTTTGGAACGCTTTTGACAGTTTCTTGACAAACTAGCCGTATTGATTCAACGGAATCAATACGGCCTAGTTTGTCAAGAAACTACATACACTCCTAGTACAAAAATAATTTAGAAAAAAACATTGAAAATTGCGTCAGAGGTCGGCCATTTTAAAATTATTATTTTAAAGTAACAAATCATTGAAATGGCAATATTAATGTACAGAAATAGATATAATACTTCATTACGAATCTTATCATAGTAGTTTGAATACTCTATTCCCTTTAGATTAGGAGAAAATCCAATTCTAGCAAACCCTTAGTTGGCTCAAACCCCTGTGTGTCGCGCAACCGCCAGGCGGCACGACACACACGTAAAATGGACGTCAAAATAGCCGACATCCTAGACCCAAGATTGTTTTTTAGAATTCTAAGCAGACGAGTACCAGCTGTTACGTTAGTCAGGAACCTGGTTGACATCAGGGGTTGGACTAGCCTTTGCTACTAACAACTCAATAATGAAAATATAGTTAAAATTAGCTTAGTTAGATAAGTCACCAATTAACTAACTGCGGATTGCCGTTACAAACCCGAATATCTCTTTAGATAAGAAGGCCTGCGCAGACAAAGGATTATCCACAGCAATATAGATCTCTTACAAACTGAATCGAATAACGCACACAGAGTAGGTAGGTACTAAAAGTAGCCCGTTGTTGTACGTTTTTGTACGGGGTACTTTTAAGTCCTCCGTGGTCACTGAAAACCACAAGATTACCAAGCCATGATCCGTAACATTAGCATTAGATCAAAAGGTGGTTTCCGTTTTTAAATGCAGCTTAACATGTAACCTTCTGAAATGTTAGGTGTGTAGCCTTTCCATACATCGTAAGGAAAGTAACCTATCTTGTTCTTAGGAATTGTACCTATGTAAATATATTAAATACAAGACAATAAAGACTTACTTGTACATTTTATTAACTGAACCAGCTCAAACCTATGTGGGAAGATCGAGGTAAACGGTCTCAGAATAATAGTCCAGCCAGGGTGTCATATTTTTTGGTCTGTTGTCTAGGCAAGCAACGAGTTTTCCAAAAAGCTGTAATAGCTCGACGAGTAGTACCTTGTAAACATTGTTTGTGTGTGCAGTAAGAAGTAAATACAACACATACATACAAACTCAATTAATGAATAGTCACCCTGAACATCAACGGACAAGTTGTGCAACATTCTCACAAAGCGCATTTATTTGTTCAAACAATAAATTACTGTGTTAAAATAAATTGCTAGTGTGTTACAGACAGTTTATTTATTTATCCTCTTTACTTGAGTAAAGTCACGTACCTACAATCTAGTAAGGATGAACATGTCGATAAAATACATCTTTAAACTATTGTATGAGTGATTGTATTGTATTGTACCTATTTATTTAGCTCTGTAAAGAGAATGGCAATTTATGCAAGATTATTGATTCCTTTTTTGCACTTTTATTCATCTGTTCTACCCTGGTGAGAGCCCAAAGCGCCCAAAATAATACCTGTGCTTCACTTTCCTCCGTGTTTTGAAATACTCGTTTTTTTTTGTTAGTCACTTAAAACGCAAAAGTTTCAAAAGCAAAAGAATTGAGGCCTAAAGGAACATTTGAAGCTATTTAGCTATTTGTTAGCGACCATCTCTTGATAAAAGATTGATTCATTTACGAATAAAATACAAATTTACGAGTATGTTCTTTTATAATTTACATTCACATTCCAAAGATGACCAAGGGTCGCCATCGGTAGATCATTGTTTGCGACAGCGTAAGGCTAAGTCGTGTCGTGATGATGTCATCACGCCGGTTAGACGGAGGTTGTACAATATTTGCTATGTCTACAGATAGTCAGATCAGATACCGAGGGCTGTGAACATTGTAGCGTTAGCTGTAAACAAACAAGAAGGTGGCCATTCTGTTTTACCAGCTTTTGAACTAAACTTACTGTCTGTCCTCCTCTCCTCTAGCCCCAGTTCATTCACTAATGAAATTATACTTATTGAACTATCTATCATGTGGATAAGGTATTTAAACAAGTAATACAACGGCTGTGTTTAGAAGAATACACTTTTGGGTTCAAGTTTTTAAAATATGAATTTCACTGGTTGTGAAATCTACTTCAATCTCTTGTGTTATTATTGCTTACATGAGTATTCGAGCTGGTAAACAAACCAAAGGACTTAAGATCTTATTAGGAAAACAAATACCAATTTCCATTTTAATTTAATAACCTACTGCAGTGATTGCACAACTAGCTCCTACGACTTTTCGTGCAAATGTTATAGAATAACATGTTTTCCACTAAAAGTCCCTAAGCATAAGAAGATAATGTTGCGGACTGAGAATTCGACCTTGCGGCACTCCGTGTCCGATCGCGAATGCGCGTTGCGGCGCAAAAACTTGAATTCCTCCAATACACTACGTGATGACACAGACGTATAGTTAGGTATAAGCGATTGTGTAAAAGGTTGCATGCCAGAAGTAATTGACAGTCAATTTGTGATCGACAAAGTCAAATGCCTTGAATATGTCCATGTTTACGCTTTGGTACACCTGTCTGTCAACATTTCGAATTGACCTTAGTGATTTAAATGTAAATTCCCAAGGTAAACTTTATACTTAAGTCAAAGATCGGCACTTTGTGATATTGAATAACATGGAACAAAACCATTCATAATATTTTTGCTTTACATTCATGTGTCCAGTCCTGAGTTTTTGCTATTGTCATTTTTAAATTGATAACTTTATTTGCTAGTTTAATATTGTGTGAAACAAAACGATTTCTTCGTTGATCGTGTTTGAGTAAAAACAACATTAAATGAATATTACGACGTGGGAAAATAAAAACATCTACGAGTATAGAGGCACCTCTCTGGAATTTCGATTTGGTCACCTCACGATTTCCATATGATGGCATGTCTTGGGTATGACAATAACATTAAGCTTGAGACGCTTACGAGCTACCCGGCCATCCGCCGAGGAGTCATAATAGATTTAATTCTAAGAATTGTATTTAAATTGCGTTTTTATAACATCCGTCTCGAGAAATCTAATTACCTGCCATAAAATATGAGACGCCAGACGCATTCTAAGATCGATATTAGATATAAAACTTACGTTGACATTTAACCTTACCTCGTAAACAATTCTCCATTAACGATATTAAACAGCTAAACTTGTAAGATTCATTGAGTATCTCATTATTTAGTAATAGTTCTCACATAAAATAGGTTGATTTCCAAAAGAGAGATAGACTTATCCCAGGTGCATAGTGTTTGGTAAATGCAAAAAGGTAGATAATAAGATAATTTAAGCATGTGAAAAGAATTCTGAACTCCACCTTTTATCAACATGTTTTTGTAGGCCTTTCTAAGAGTGTTCCTCTTAATCATTTTGTATTTTTACACCCCACTGACGATAACAGTAGATTGTCTCTTGGTTTACATTGTTCTGTGTTATCTTTGTAATCAGGTGACGATATTTAGACACTGTTACTGATTGTAAACAAGTTTGACGATTATATCTCCTGTGAGAGTTATTATAGGAAATCATATTTTAGTTTTGTATTAAACAAAACATATTCATATTACTGTGTCAAATTCGACCGACGAGACACGAGTAAATATAAATACGAATTAATGTGTGGTTTTATTTCTCCTAATTACTATTTTGTAACACTAATAATAAGCATTTAGTCTAGTTAGTTCGGTTACTGCTGTCCATAGTACAAGTAGCAGTGAAAAAGTACAAAAAAGACTGTGCAATGGAACTGCAGAACGTAGGCAATTATTAAAACTGCTAAATAATTAGAAACGAACTGAACTACAACATTATTTTTACCCACTCAAGTACAATAACTCACAAGTATGCTTGCTTGCTCGCACCTATTACTTCATTGAGTGTCCGGTAACATGTACTTTCCACGAACTTTTTTAACCTCGGCAGTCATTTGTTATACTGAGTTGTTCTTTTCTAATTAGTGCTTGAATCGTTACAATTATTACAAGTATTAAGTGAGGAACCGTCTATTTCCTTCGAAGGTACCGGCCTGCGCAACCGAGCAGGAATTATTGCAACTGTATATACCTACAGTTTCACTTTCTCTTAACGTGCAACTGTTGCTAAATAATCGGATCGTGAAATGTGTTAACTTAAAAAAAATTAATCTGTCGTTGACAAATTGTGTAAATTATTCTTTTCATTAATCTAGATTCTAGATTTTCACGAAGAATCTTGACTCGCACATACAATAATTGACCTATACCGTCCATCTTCAAATGTGAGCCGACGTTATGAATAAAACGTACAAAAGCTGCGAATAATAATGATTTTAGGTGAACTCTAATTTTGTTAGAAGCAGAAACGCAACGAATCCGAACTATTTTTATTTTCAGATAGGTAACAATTACGTAAACGTTATTCTATTGTCCATTGTCATTAAAAGACAACTAAGACATAATGGTGTTACAACCTTTTTCTTGTCACAACGCAAGGCCACGATTGATTTGTCCTAATTTAGGAAGTACTGTGATGTCAAACCTTCTTGGAAATTAGGATCGCTTTGTGTTCAGTTTTTGCGCCTCCTTTTATGTCTGCTGTTTTTGTCAGTTTTAGTTGTTATTACGAGTTAACTGGAAGTAAATTCCTATTCGCAAATGTTTACAATACTAGACTAGACTGGCCTGTTGGCGCAATGGCATCGATCCTGCCTTTAGCGCCGAAGGTCGTGGGTTCGATCCCCACCCATGACAAATATTTGTGTGACGAACATTTATATTTGTTGTGTGTCTGGGTGTTATTATCTATTTAAGTTTGTATTTAGAAATATTTAAGTATGTTTATCAGTCTCTGACGCCCATATTACAAGCTCTGCTTAGTTTGGGGTCAGATGATCTTGGTGTGAATTGTCCCAGATATTTATTTTATTTATTTATTTGATACTAAGTATCGTCATAGATATATTCTCAGGTATCATCAATTTGTTATACCTTATGAATGCACAAGACCGCGCGAAGTGGGCCAAGAACATAAGAAAGGCGGACCCTGGGACCCCACACACCAGTGTGGGTTCACAACCGTGATAGACCGCACGGATGATGATGATGTTATTTATACCTTATAAAAGTACCTATATTGATGAACAAAGCAATAACACATGTATTCCATTATTGAAAACGTCATCCATCAGTAACTAAATTAGCAGGTCATCTCTAAAATATAGCCAATTCTGAAGTCGTATTTTCAGTTATTTTGACTTTAATTATCTGTTCGAAGTCACTAACTTCAATACATAATGTATTTTTGCGTGATGTGCAATACAAACTTCTATTTGTGTTTGCTATGAATGGAAACAAAACATTCAAATTGCACCGTTAAGTTTATTTATTTTATTCTGTGGTTAAGTGTACGCACCTGAATTGTTGTTCTTCAATTGTTTTGTCATAATGTTTATATTACTTATAATTACTGCTGTCAATAAAAGAATGCGTTTCCCAAACTTTCTTATATTATGACTTCATTTATTTTTAATGAGTTCCTGTTCTAGTCTCGACTTCACAGCCGGTCTTCATAAATTCTTCACAACATTTATCTACTGCATAACTTCCTTTTTAATTAACGTTTAGTTCACGCAACCGTTGTGCTTTAAAACGTGAATAAAACTGGGAGATTGAAACAATTTCGAGACGGTAAAATTCTTTCACGCATCGGTATTATCTGATAGATAGATGTTTTTTTTAGATAAATGGATGTTTAGTTTAAGATATGAAAACAAATCACATGTTCTGAAATGTGCATATTTAAAGAATATTTTTTTTGTCAGCACAAACAGATTTCTTTTAAATCGATGGGCGCCAGTACAAGGATCTTAAAATGAACGTAATGGGAAGTGTTCGAACGAAAGAATGAAGCCTTTTTTTTTTGATTGGGATTCTCATGTTTTATTGATTAACCCTAATCAGGTAACCACACACTGTGAAAATACTCTCAATTATTTTGATGATTTTGTCCAAGGTTTAAATCTAAGTTCGTGGTTCAGATCATAGACATAAATTTAAATATTGAACGCAAAATGCTCCGTTAGTAGTAAAAGCAAACGTGCCGCCTTTTTTAAGCTAATTCTGGCGTTATGCTAGCGTTTTAATAATGGAATGACACTTTTGATCGCTACTGGACACATTGTAACTCTAATTGTATTTTTTTTGTATGATATTGTAACATTTCTATGCCTGTAAAGAGGTAGAATATGCTGCGCCACTACCAATTTGACCTAACATCATATTATTGTACCATATTCTATGAAATAAATCATTCATTCATTCACAGTTGTTACCTAACACAAACTGTAGGGCTAAACATGAGCAGAGCACCTCGAGATATTGTCACGCGTTATCACTCGCAAGTAATAGGGGTTAGGAACAGGTGCATCTTTTTTTTCCTGAAACACGATTTGAAGCCGCGCCATGCGCCGCTCCTGTTTAGAGTTTTAGACCACGCCAACTTGCCACCCTGTTAAGGGTGCACACCCACGTCAGACTTTTTGTGGGACCGACAGCCTAAGGCTGCTCGCCCACGTCCGATAATCGGTGACCGATTTTTTGTAGGAGAAAAATAGAACGTACTGATAGCAATGGAGGAACGCACACGTCCGACAAAAAGTAGGTCAGAAATAATATGAAATACAAAATCGGCCCGATTATCGGTCCGACAAAAAGTCTGACGTGGGTGTGCACCCTAAGGCAGCGATAAACAGTCATGTAATCGCTTAAGCCAGCAGTAAATACACGAAATCACATCAAACTTTACATAGCATCTCTTGTTGGTGACTTAAGATCCATATTGCAATAATTTTGTAAAGGTTGACTAAACTTGTCGAGTGTTTCACTAACATGCTGATGTAACGAAGTGCAAGATTAGCAAAATCGTATAATTGAGTGTATTTTATTTATAAAATGTTCATTAATGTGCAGCTCACGCACTCGTGCTATAAACGAAGAACTGAGAGGGCCTACGATACCTTGACCCCAGCACTTAACACGCATGTGTAAGTCTCCGAGACAGACACACACATAATAGACATGTTTGAGATTAGGTGTTTCAGTAAATAAATATCTGGAGACAGCTTGTGGCAAGGACATTTAACCCCTAAATGCTTACAAGTATCAAACTATTTTAAGTTTTCATCAACTTTTCTGCCCTAAGCAGTATTTCAGTTATTATCAGAGTGCAACATAAAAGAAGTAATTACCTATTTACTGTTTGTGTAGTTCTGAATCACCATTTAAAGAGCAAGGAGTTTACCTGAAACAAGAAACACAATAAAAATTAGATAATATCCTGACGGAACAAGAACCACATCTAAATAAAAGTCCTTACATGTTTATAATGAACATGAAATCCCTACAAATAAATCTGGATACGAACAAAATTCGTCAAAATTTTATTACAACAGAGCTGACTAGAATTGGTATCTCATATTTTTTTTACCAATGTAAATTTTTATTTTACCGTTTTTTCAGGGTGTTTTAAATGATACCCCCACAATTCTGTCTGACATGTCTTGAATTTAAGCAGACTCTAATTAAGATGCTGGCCCGCAATATATAAGATAACGAAAAGTGACAGCTATGCTTATATGGGCTGTTTTATCATCTGTGTACATTTCATTGATTGATTGATTGATTATCGTTTAACAATTCGGGCGGCTGTTTTGGTGCAAAGTTTTGCACTGCAACTGTATACATAATAGATACCTATAGAAGACGGTACGATATAAACAGTGTAGGTTGACTAAAACCAGACTTTTGTATAAAAACACTTCAAGGATACGACTAAATCAACAATGTCGCATGTTTGTGAAACAGAAATCTTTTACCATATTTATACTAATTGTGATAACAACAAGATATCTTGAGCAAAGTGACTCAAACAAGCAGACAATTGCGAATGGAGCCTTATCGACATTTACATAAGATATGAAAGTTTGTTAAAAATATTCTCAGGAAATGAGTCAAAGTAGGTCTAATTGTAGTAGATATTAATAATGAATGGGCACGTTCACGCAGGCTAAATACTCAACTTATAATTTTTAAGAGTATCGTTTGGTAAATTTACCCCGTTTCCACCATCTGAACTAAGCTGATTTAGAGTATAACTTAAGATAATGTAGAAAGTCATATTTGCATTAACACATGCGATACTTCCATTTGCAAACTACCCACGTATCTTTGAGTTTTGCAATTTTCGAACGCAGTTTGTCTCTTATTTGCTTTTTTAATTATCACCACTTAGAATGTAGTCGCCGACTATACAGTCAGCGCCTATAGTCACACTGCTGTCATAACTTGAGCTCTCAGTGCTATGAACTGGCGTGGTACTTGTGGGCCATAAGAAGACCACAGTATTGCGTATGAGTTGTGGAGCTACTGTACAAGCGTTCGAAACGATTTCCAAACATGTTTATCCTTCACACAATTTAGTATACAGCCATTAAGCTCCCCATATTTGTGGTCAGATTTTCCTAGAAATTAAATAACCCGAGGTATTTCCTTGTAATTAAGATACTTTATTCATTAATCATGATAATTGTAGGTACCTATTTATTCGTTTGAAAGATATCATTATTATCGTATAATAATAAATAAAAGATATATAAACGTATAAAAAAAAATACACCTTTATACCATATTTTTTGCAAATGAATATTTCTATTTCTAATAATTAATATGATTCACTGATTTGGATTGCATTGAATATGCAGTTTTTTTGTTGATCGATTAAAGATTCATTTACACACGATGCGTCGTTACGCTTGCAAAAACAATGTGTATGTACTGTGTACCGCTAAGGAATTGAACGCTTCACCGGTGGCTGGTTCCCGACCTCAGCGTCTCCTAAGTCCCAGGTCTTCAGATGATTCTTACAGTTGCTACTTTGAGTTTCGACAAGTTAGCGACGTAAACTCATAGTACAGGTGTAATCTGTGTGAGCAGGTTCCATCTTCAAAAATATTTCTAAAGAGGTTCTTAACCTTGCAACACAGCATAGATTTTGGGTCTAATCTGTGGAGCTCAGTTTGAAGACCCTAGTGGTTCAATACTTTTTAATACAGTAAGTTGGATCCATCGATTTGTTTACTGGCTGTTTACGAAGCCTAGCATCTCGCACAGGTGGGAGTGGGAGCGGCCGGCCGGGCGGCATTCTTCGACTGACCCACATACTTGACGAGAGCGACGCCGGCGAGGATTGGTGTCGTGGACATTTAGCTTTATAAGGGTGGGTGATTTCTTAAAAATATGGTTAAGTAATTAGCGTAAACTAAAGTGTTATTTTTTCACCTGCTGAGCAAAGACTTAATGGAAATATTGAATTTAGTCAGTCCAAATTAGGATTGGTGATCACAAGTATGAGCTGGGTTTCAAAAAAGCTGAAACACTATACTACTTCGTAATTGAACCAAGGACTTTCAGGAATGGTAGGTGGACGATGAACTACAGCAGCGAATATTTTACTAAACAGACGCTATCACGCTAGTATAGAGTGTTGTGGAGTCAATTCTTATACAGCAAGGCTAAAAGCACATCGTAACATAATTATCTGAAGTTTTTTTAGCACACAGTTCATACGAAATGCACAAGATGATGCGAGATAAGGTCTGGTGTTCTCGTGGCGCCTATTTTAGCCCTACAGGACAAACTTTCATTAAACGAATGTTTTCCTTTAGTGTCTGAGTGTCAGTGTCTATTTTATATGATACTTTATATAATCAGATACAATACAGTGTACAAAAACTCTGCATAGTTCAGGGCAGATGAGTAGTAATATGCGCGGGTTTGAAGATGTCACACGATATACAGTATACATAAATTTAAAACATTTACCACAGATAAACAAAGCAAACTTGTCGTATAGCTTCCACACAACATTGCATTAGGTATAATATGTTAAAAAAGTCAAGTTCATCTAGTTTTTGCAAGTGTATGAGTTGAATCGTTCATCATTCATTACTCACGGCGATGGACGACGCAAACTGGTCCTAATAAAAAACAAAACAAGTGACCGTCAATAACGTTACGTAACCTTCTTGTTCAGGTAAGTACTTAATATTTGAGATTTATCATTACTTTATTTAAAGACGGTTTTTACGTTTTCCTGTTTATAATCAGGCTTACAAAACCACGAAAAGCCTCGTTTTTTTTTTGTGCAGCTACTTTTATTTTTAAAATGCATTATTTTGATATAACGCAAGTAACGCAACAGACTCCAATACGCATCAAGCTTACTACTTATACCCGAGCCTAAGGTACCTGTGCTGTGACGTCATCGTCCTTCGAATGCCAAGGAGTGTTCTTTTTTTCCTTCAACCCTGCATTCCCAAAACAATTAGGCGTGCTTTTGTTTTTGTCGTGGCAACATTGTTGACGGGATAGCCGGTCGAACGCGTTCGGGAGAAATTTTAATTCGTTTTGGAGTATGATGCAAGACCTTCGCCTGTCGATGGTTGATGTTTTGATGTATCTAGTTTTTATTTCATTTTTCATTTCCATTAAAAGGTTTATTAAACAAAGTAAAATAAATACAAAGTAGGTACCTACTAAAATAAAGTCACTAAAAATAAAGTGGCAAGTAAATAGTGTCTTTTTTTTGGCAAAAGTAATGACTTGTCATTTGATCTTTAACAATTTAACAACTTTTTTTATGCTTGCTTCGCGGTCAGGTGACCTTGATGTATCTTAGATTATAAATAAAATTGTACTTCTTTTTGACCAAAGCATAGAGTTATCGCGAGTACCGAAGCAGTATAGATACAGTGACTATGCAATGCAAAACGCCGACATAAGCATTATTTGTTTTGAAGCGGTTATAGTGACAGCGCGAGTTCATACGAAACAGAAGTCGACAGTGGACGAAATCGCAGCAACCGTTGTCAAGTTTGTGAGTATTGTGTGTATGTATGTTTGTTACTCTTTCACGCAAAAGCTACTGAACTGATTTAAATGAAACTTTACAGTAATCCAGCTAATACATCATGATAACGCATAGGTAGGCAACAATTTCTAAAGATTTTATGTATATAAAAGAAGTTCACGCGGGCGAAGCCGCAAGCGGATAGCTAGTCAACGATGAATGAATTTGACCTGGATCTTTACCTCTTTTCGCCCGACGCTTTGGGGGTACAGGGATGGTACCCTCCCCACCACCTACATCCGCCTCAGCAAGGCTAGACATCTACACGCTTCGGAATTTAAACTAGACCTCGAGATCACACACAACTCACACAACACAAGCAACGAGTTTGAATACACCAACAACAATGTTTATTCTAAATCAGGTATTCGATTCTGATAAGTAGATTATAGCAGATAATTGATATGGTCTTATCGGTCAGGATTATTAATGGAGTGTAGATAGGCACATTCAAAACAATCCGCGTTTTATTTGGAAGGACAAGGGCTTAAATCATGGATCTCGACAATAACTTTTTTACCCGCACATGGTAAACCGTGTCTAGAACAGACTTTGAGCTATGCACATACGAGTAAGGCTCTCACTTTTAAATAAATAACACGCACATTGCCAATTACAATGCCAGGATCAGTCAATTGCAATGCAATGCAATGTCATTCTCCACGCAGGAAGTTTATTTCAAAAAGTCCTAGAAATTCCAGCCAGGCTATAATTGAAATTTGAATTGTTAAGGCTTCATTAATTTTGACGGACCATAAATTAACAATATTAAGATTTATGTTACCATATGGCACTCTAAGAATGTTGTACATGTCATTAGCAGATTCAATTATTTGCTATGGAATCAGCAGTTACGGCAGGACATACGTGACTTATTTAGAGGACATTTATAAATTACAACTTGCCATACTGAAGGCGATTGTACCTAAAAACATAAAGAAATCAAACAGTCAAGATTATTCTAAGTTATTTAAATACTGTAAAGTGATAAGCGTTTTCGATAGGATTTGTGTGTCTGTCGTTTCTGAAGAACATAGCATTATTCCCACATTATGTAAGCGAACTAGGCCCGGCCATTTACTTATCTTGATTACCTGCCTTTGTTTATATTACCACAGTGTAATAATACATATGGAAGGAGAACTATCAAGTACTTGCTACCTAAAATATTAAATAGTTTCCCACAGAAATTAGTAGACGATATATTATCTAATAACCAGCCAAAGAAATGTAAAACTATATTAAAAAGATACCAGTAATAATATACAGATATATCAGTTAAGATCTAATTAATTAGTGTATATTTGGTTTTTTTAAGTACCTATAGTAAAGTGTGATCTCACACTACTATCAGTTAAACCCCTTAAGGGTTTTTAATAGTAGGGTTCATTAGTAAATAAGAAAGTGTGTAATACCTACTGTTGTGAATAAATAAATAAAAAAATAAAGACGAGAAAAAAATGGAAGCAGAAGAGTAAGCAATAATATTACTCTTCTGCTAATAATAAGTAATTTATAGAAGTAGTGTAGTCGTAAAAACACCTAAACATTTCAGCTGATTAGGTATAGATTTGATCTGCGTTTATTAAAACTAGGTATATTACAAATCACCTGGATGTTAAAATATATGAGACGCCGTCTGTAAAGGGTATTTTAGTAGGCAGGATAGTACCGGCTGCGTTGAACCAAAAAAAAATACAATTTGAGATTCTAGGTATTTAGTCCTTTTGGATCTTGCAATGTTGCCAACTTAACTGTACAAGACCTTATGAAAGCCACCCGCTCCGTACAAGGTAACTTGGCTATCTACAACTAGTGACAAGCAATTAAAAAACCGTTTTAGTTTATTTAGACCGCCATTTTTGATTTGAGGACGCTTGAAGGTGTTCCAAATATAGTTTTTTAGTTCTACCATATTTTTAGTCTACGGTTTTTTAGGTATTCAAACCACACTGTTTTGAATTTAAAGTTTACCAAGTCAACTCGAGCTTTATTATTACTGAACTTTTAATATTTTTTCTTACGCATTGTATGTACCTGTATTTCAGCAAAACACAGGTCGAATTCATCATTGATGTAGGTATAATGTAAGTTATATTTATGCAAAAAGAAAACGCGTGCCAGCAGTTTTCTCACAAAGGCCCCACATCAAAGTACCTACCTTAACAAAGAGCTTATGACAATTAATACCAACCAACATATAATTACCATCAGTAGTTCTTGGCTTGGTAATTATCAAAGAAAAAAGAAAAGTGTATGGGACACTAATACAGATATGCTTTTACGATAGTAAAATGAACACAGAGTGATGACGACTACACTTTCACTACCATCTCCAGAAACGTTACTACTACACATGAAGTAATAACTATGTATAAATTAAAGTATCTGTGTCGCCTTGAAGTTGGGACATAGTACATTCTTACGATCTGATCTTTCGGTTGTTAAAAAAAATACTTATTCGAAAAAAACGCAAATGGTAACAACTTAATCAAGTGAAACGTTCATAAAATCTCTCGTAAGGTGGGGGACGCAAAACGTCATACGCTAATGAAGCTATCTTCACCACGTTTGTTTACCGATGAAAGTCTGGTGAAACCTTCGCAGTCGGCCAACAGAAAGTGTCAAACAACGTAGCGCGGTAAGTTAACACTTCCTGCCGTCAAGTTGGTATGGAATGTGTGAAGAATGATGGATGTGTGTCGGGTGCCGTTTCAGAAATGAAACTCGATTGGCATTTTCCAATTTATCAACAATTGAACGTTGTTGATAAATCGGAAAATGGTATTGGCTTGGTGGCAAGCTCGTAATTCTAAAGGAATTTTTGATACTAGGATGATGCTAGGCGGATGATGATGCTTTGATGCTGTTCCCAGTTGGCATGTCTTCTCTTGGCCTTCCCCACTGACATCTAGGTAGGTAATGCTGTGTGGGTGCTTGAAGGCTTTTTGCATCCACCAAATTTCTGCGACCATAAATATGGTCAAATGCCTAACTTGCCAGTGACTTGGTCTTTTATTTATTTTATGCCAATAATTAGAAACATAAATACCTAGTTTACGACGTTGTGACTTGTGAGAAGCCAATAAGAATATTCATGATTTCAAAAAACGCTTGGAAACCGTAATTAAATTCAACGATCAACTTCCAATGTTGATCTACTTAATCGCTGTCACTGATCAGCGTGTAAAATATAAATAAAACACAACAGGAAACCTAAACGTTTCATGATAATTAAGACAGAGACAAAACATATCCAATTAATTTAACTGAAACTATTCACTTACTTTAACAAACTATGCAATTATTCGGCGTAACAATTACCTAATCGGCCGATGAAATATTAAAAACGTTTTTGTTACAAAAAGTGCGTTAAATCCGCTCAAGCAGTGATAAAAAAATACTGTTCACGCGATTAGTGCCAGTGTTAAAGACATTATTCATTCACAAGAACATCTTGAAAATAGATTGCTTACTACTAATTAATTCAGCAAAAAGAAGTTTACGAAGAAAACAAGTTGGCGAAACATGTGCAGCAGATTGGTGCAAAATAATGAGAAAATAGCATAATACTAGGCTTGCGCTGAGAACAAAAGAAGTCTACAATGAATGATATCTTTCAGGCAATGGATACTAAATATTAATATTTAGATATCAATATGTATTCCATAAATATAGGCCACATACTAAAATTTCATTCGCAAAGAACTTGGACTTGGACCACACCTAATGTTCTAATTTACTACTCAAACACGTATTTTTATATAATTTTAATATATACAGGTCAAAACAGATCTTTAATAATGTAAGCAAGCCAGATAAATTGTCTGTTATTTACAATAAAAATTCAAAAGTGTTTATTTATTTGCTTTTGTATGTAATCAATAATCATTTAACATCACGTTGAAAAATATGGGTATTTTCTTCTTAACCCACTAATCCGGTTTTGGCAAGTCGACGTAATAGCAAGTTTGTTTTTATCAAGAACTCTTGATTTAAACTCAATAATATTTCCACTACACATCAGCTGAACCGGCGGTAGCCAAGGATTTTAGATAGTGCAAACTAAAACGAAGAACCGTATACAAACGGTGTTTTTTGCGTATCATCACGGTCTGATTGTGGATCTGCGGTTTTCAAGCCACGCCTAGACTAAAGACATGTTTTCTAGCAAATCCTATTAGATGGTCTAATCTGGCATTTGTATTGTTAAGTGAATTATTGGGATTCACTTGCTAGACGTATAATTATGTTTTGGGCTGCTAGGTCTCTTCTGACATTATTTTCGGCTCAATTAGATGCAAGCTGCAAGTGGTGCGTTCGATCACTACCCAGTATAAACATTATTGTGACGACACCTTCAGACTATTAAAATGCACACATTTTTGCGCTTATGCTAAAAGGCTTGAGGTTCAAGTAGGTACCTATGTATTAATATTAGCGCTCGTGACTATCAAAAACCAATAACCAGAATTTGTACTATTTCCATAATATGATTGACACACACTAATAAGTGCTGAGATGTTTTTGAATAAATAATAACACCCAAATACAGAACGAACTAAAAGTTTGTCCCAGATGAGAATCGTACCCACGCTTCCGTGCTGTATGCTAGGGCCTTATAACAATCCCTTTTAACTTCTGAAGTTCATTCCCTAAACTGCGTAGCGAGCAATTTCGTAATCATATGATGTTTCATTTCCAGCCAGACAGCGGTTACCTGGCACTAATGCATATTCAAGGCTGGATATTTACTGACGAAATTGCTCGCTCCCCTTAGTTTAGGGAGTCAACTTGACAGAATATAAGCCATTGTAATAGATTTAGATTTAGATTATTTATTTCTTATTACAAAAATACACATTAAATTACATTTGTTTATGGTCAATTAATGGATTTTCACAATAAGATCGTCAAAAATAATAAAATAGAATAAAATAAAACAAAAATAAGAAATAAAATAACGCAAAAATCAAATTAAATACAAAAAGTCACAAAATAAAAAAAATAAAAAATGTCAAGGCTCAAAATCACAAAATAGAATATTAAAATTTATATAAAAATAGATGTCGTCAATATTAAGTCAAGAGAGGAATAAACAATGTCAAGTAAAAATTTCACGAAATTATAAATAAACAATTTACAAATAATATAATAAGTCTTATTAAGGCCTCTAAACCACTATTTAATTATATTGCAAACTACTTCTAAAACGTTTGTCATAAGCCTTGGCACTTTCCCTAACACTGCAAATACAGCTCTTCACGTTCTTATCTCGGTGTTGTAACCTTCTGAGAAAGCGACCGACCGCTGCATAGTTGTATACATTCAGTAAGTAAATAAGCAAAGTGCAGGTATTATCTAACAAACTATAAGATGGGAATAAAGCGACGGTAACATGTATGGGGATAAAACGCCAATTACGTTTGTACATGTAGAAAATTTGGAAAAGTATGGGGAAAACATGAAATATAATTTCCAACACCGCCGACTACAATGTCTGTTCTATGCGTTTTAAGTTTTCTTTAAGTATTGACTTCCCGCTTTGCTCTTAGCCGCTGTTGTAAAGTACAGTCAAATACAGCTTTAACACTTTTAACTTATTCTCTGACTACGCTCTTTAGATTTTTTTTATACCACGTCGGTGACAATCAAGCATGCGTACCACCTAATGGTAAGCGGTTAACGCCGCCTATGGACACGTGCAATACCAGGGCTATCACTCGCGCGTTGTCTACCCTGCAAAAACCTTTTCAAACCCCTCTTGAAGAACTCCATACTATAACTCATCGGGAAAACCTCGGCAGGGAGTTCAATCCACAATTTAAGCGTCCTCGGAAGGAAACATCTCTGAAACCGAACTGTACGAGACCATTGCGGATTCAGTGTGAGGATAAACGCATTGTCGGTGGCGGGCGGTGCGGTGGTAAAAAGTAGCCGTGGGCATCATATCAATCTTCAGAACAAAACCCGTTGTACAAGCGGTAGAACACGCATAGGGAGGCGAAGTTTCTCGTCAGTTTGGGATCGTCGACGATCCGGGTCGCCCGACTCGCCCGCCTCTGGACTGAGTCAAAAGGACTGAGTTGATATCCAGGCGCTCCTGCCCAAAAGTGACAACAGTACTCCACGTGTGACCTGACTTGCGCTTTATACAGCAGCAGTCTTTGCCTAGAAGTGAAGTACTGCTTCGCCCTGTTTGGCACACCGAGCTTTAGATTATGCATTTTACAACCATTTTTGAAGTAAGCGTTCAGTTTTGAAATGTAAGCGAAAGCAAACCAAGAATTATCTACAAGATTGTTATCTTATGTACCAGAACAACACTGGTTTCTTTTGCAAAGAACCTATTTTTCCTTTTATCTGAAAGTAAATAGCGCTAAGAGGTAGGTAGGTACCTCTTGTTAGTATCACCGAGTTATTTTGTATGCAGAACATGATAAGGCCGCGTTTGAAGGTCGGTTTTTGAGGTAAATGACGTCTTTTACCTTCTGGCAAACTTTAAAGGTTTATTGCAGGTACAAGTCAGTAATTATTAAGATACTCTTTTGTCAATAAAATGAATGTCAATCTTAATGCAATGATTGTTAACCTATATCTTGTTTTAAAGTTGTAATAAGAGCTAACAAAATGATGTATTGGATAGGTAAGAGTTATTACTTTCTCCTATATAAATACCTTTTACGTTGCAACACGGCCTCTCGTACCTACTCGTCTGCATAGTTCTATAGTTTGAAAGAAGAAAAGACTGGTGGAGAATGCCTAATTGGCTTAATATGTTCAAAATTTCTAGTACATCACACACTAAGATTATCTCACAACCTTTGTGAGCTTGTCTTAGAGTTGGTATGGATATTTTTGTATTATCTATACTTTGACCTAAGTGAAAATAGGTCAGAAGCTTTATCCATTTCACCAACAAGCCAGTCACTCTAAACTAAGATTAACTTGACAAGGTAATCTTAAACGAGTTTAAATATTTCACAAACTATGTTTTAATCACACTTAATTACGTCACAGTATTTCTAGCACACGTATACAAGTATTGTCTTATCAGGCATATTAATGGGACGGTAGGCATGTTAAATACCTAGTAATCCGAGCACGTAGACAATTGTTCTTGTTTCCACAGTGGGACATTCTAATCGTACCGGCGATTTTTAGGGCTGCCACTTTCGTCGGTGACATACATTATACATATGCTCACGACTATTTCCCAAACGGGATTGTCGGAGGCGATTTGACTGTTACCGTCATGGTGAACTCAGAATCTTACTTTTTATCAAGCATATTAAAACTAAACGTGCGAGGTGGTGAGCCTTCCACCGTTATCCGGGTTGCTTTGGGTTTTCAATCGGTGTTTTCCATCACCAGAAAGTCAATGCAAATTGAACAATAAACACAAAGATGGTTCTGGCCAGATTTGAACTCGAGACCACACGGGTTCCGAATGGTGTCATGAACCCCTAGCACAGAACAAGTAATAGTCCAAGCCACGACGCTATGGAGACATGTTGTGGATAAATAAATAGGTAACTAACAGAAGCTCACGGTTATATCCTAAATGCATAGCCACGTTAAATCTTGCAGAACTGAAAGCCTGATATTTTCGAGCGTATAAAACCTAATGTAGTTGGTGGGGTGAGCCCATAGCCGAACCTACTACGACTACTACTCCGATGGCTCAGCGACCCAAAGTGTGTCTTGGCCTCCGATATAATATTCCGCCACTTGCTACGATCCCGCGCAGTTGCACGCCAATCGTTGGCTTTCAACCCGCAGAGATCCGCCTGCACAACATCAGCCCAGCGATATCTGGGCCGGCCGACAGGGCGCCTTCCAGTTGGTCGGCCCAGATAAGCTTTCTGCACACTACGGTCTTCTCTCATTCTCTCCATGTGGCCAAGCCATCGGAGTCTGTGAGCTTTTATCTCGCCTATGATATTGGGCTCAGCCACGAGCTTTTCGATTTCGGCATTTTTCGGCACAGTCGAACCAGGGTTGCTTAAGTTCTTCATCACCAAAGAGTAAGCTACAGATTATTAATATATTGCACGTCAAGCCAGGATGGGACCTGGGACTACACCTGGGACTAGCATTTAGATTCATAATTTACTCTTGTTTTGAAAATGGCGTGTAGTTATCGCTCTACCTCCTTCATACATGCGATGGTCTAGATTAGTTTTACTGGCTACTGGTGGCTATGAGAGGCGATAAGACGTCAAGCTACTGTGGCACTCTTCTTCGCCTCAAACAAAAAAAAATATTTATTACTTGCTGAATTTTAATATACCTACCTATCTACATGCGTGTGATGATTTAAAATAATTGAAAAGTTAGTTAAATTGGCAACCCTAACGAACAGCCTGAGAAATTAGGAATGCGAAACTATAGCAATTGCATAATAAAGGTAGCAGATGAACTAGCTACATGAGAAGCAGACTAATCGACTCACTTTGTATCCGGTCGTCATTGCATTTAATTTAGGCAAAACAGTAAGTACCTACACACAGTGGCTGCCGTGTTGAAACATTGTCGAAGGCTCGCCTTCCCGAATGCCATCGCCTCTCCCAAACAGGCCTGTCCTGTCTCACCCGATGGTCGACTGTGGCAGAGATGCTTTTAGCATGAAGTCTGCCTTTTGTCTTTTTACTATCTTGTGCATTGAAGATTAAATAAACGAGCATTATATACACATCCATATTGATAGTAATAGTAAGTGATAATCACAGCCCATGGACAGCTGCAACACTAAAAGGTGTTTGGCTAAAACACCATCATCCGACTTGAGATACTCCTGAAGCTCAACCTATTAACACTCTCAATGCTACACCACGCACCGGTGCGTTTCATAATTTTCTTGTTCCATTTTCCTATTGTGTTTTTTATTTGGCAATGAATGGGCAAATGATCCTCAGTTGAATGTGCCTCTAGCGGCGGACACGTATTTATTAAATTCAGAGGGGGGAAATAGATACAAAGATACAGACACAATATTACTTGGTAAGTTGGATTTATACAACTCCATTAACTCGACATTTCGTTCATTACGATATTTAACGACCGGTAAAAGAGCCCGAAAAGTAACGAAATGACACGGTCATAAAGAGTTAGGATCACGGATGAAATGAATATTGCTTAATTCATGACTGTGAAAAATGAATAAAGTCTTTACTTAACGGTGAAATGTATGAATAATGATGATGATAACGAGGTCTCCTGCTATGGGCCTCCTAAGGAAGCTCAAGGTCACACTGCGAGCTATATTAGTTTTTTTAGACCTCCGTAGCTTAATGGTAAGTAAAGTAACTCTAAATCAGTTTGAACTATAGTGTGAAACTGTGAAGTACCTACCTACCCTTGGCCCTTGTGGCAGAAGTTCTAAAATTAATAAAAAAAAAAAACTTTTTTTTAAAACTGGCATCACATTTTTCTTGTCACACCCACGATTTAGTTTAGATACAAGTTGACACGATGTTTTACTTTACAGTAATGGAACAGTGATTTATTATTTTATTACGCATGAGAACAAGCGTAAATGGTTTGTTTTGTCTCTGAACAGTGAATCAAAAACTAGGTAGGTACCTACCTGATTTGTGTCTCAGAAAACGAGATTTATAGGTTACATTTATTTTGCAGCAATGGTAAATAAAAAAAAGAAGGTCAAATTATGACACTTTTGATAGGGTTGTGCTTGCTACAGAATTCTACCTAGTCAGGTCCTAAATTCTGTCACATGTTTAATATAAAATAATTGAAACAAGTTTATTCATTATGTAACCATTTACTATATACCAAAATGAACTTAACAAAACATAGATTCTTAAGACACTAAAGTTTATTCAAAATGACCTCCGTGATTTTGAATACAGGCCTTCAATCTGCGCGGCCAGTCGTCTATCGCAGCACGAACGAGGTCCATGTCAATATCGGCGGCTGCCTTAATCAAAGATGTCTTGAGTGACTACAAATTGGGATGAGGCTTTGAGCACGCCTTTTCCTCCAAGTGTTGCCATATCTTGTAATCTAACGGATTCAAATCTGGACTGGAGGAGGGCCAGTCTTCGTGCCGGATGAAGTCGATTTCACGCGCCGCCAGCCAGTCTTGTGTGCTCTTCGCTCTATGAGCTGGCGCCGAATCTTGTTGGAATACCCAGTGCCTGTTACTGAACATGGTATGAGAAACAGGTTCCACTAGGTTCGTCAGGACTGTATTTTGACACACAACTGCATTCGTTTTTACACCTTTCTCACAAAAATGTACCTCTGTTAAGCCCCAATAAGAGACTCCCAACCATACCCTGAGCGAGGATGGAAAATGACCTCGTTGGACACGCGGAAACAACCGTATTAATACCATACCGTGAAGAAGCGAGCAACCGCTCGCTTCTTCACTACTGTGTGCGTACACCTTATCATTTTGTTTGTTTTAGCTCTCCTCTACGGTAAAAAATTTTTCATCCAAAAAAAGAATTTCCAGATATTTTTTTCCCGCGTACCGCTTCAACAAAGCGCGGCATCTCTTCAGTCTCAGGTCCATTAGACGAGCATTCGAACGATGTCCTGTTTTTCTTCGATATGCCCGAAGCCCTAAGTCTTCATTTAACACCCTTTTCACCGTGGTTCTGCTTAACCCCATCTGAAGGGCCAACAATTTCTGCTTACGTTTGGGATTTCTTTGATTTCGCGCCTTCACAGCTTTTATCACTGCTGGACTCCTAACAGACCGAGGGCGACCACTTCTTGACCTGTCATCTACACTAGAGTCTTCATTGTATCGTTTGATGGTACGATAAACGAATCTTTTGGTTATATTCAAATTTTTCAGTATGTCAAAAATTTGAATTGGCGCGTAACCGCAACGATGCAACGCAATAACTGCAACACGGTCTTCTTTAAGCGTCCACTCCAGATTTAAAAATGAGTAAAATTCTAAAAAGAATACATTTTGACGTGAAAACGTCTTAAATTAGGTTGCGGCTGGGAGTCACTTATGAAAAAGTGTAACGCTCGGTAACGTTACGATGAGTCACCGATGAGTTTTTGTTTTAGTAAACAAAATATATTTCTATAGTTAAAATTTGTGCAATTCTTATTTTCATTCAATTCCTTGTTCCTATTGTGCAATTTAATTATATTCATATCAATAAATATTCTACCGAGAAAAAGACGTTGTCACGTAAAATCTTCGCCCGTAAAACCGACTTTTTTATTTTCATGAACAATTCGAAATTCAAATTCAATAAACTTTTTTGTGGCCAGCATTCTAAAAGAAAAGTTTTTACTGTGTGACAATACTTATGACCTGACTGTGTATTTAACAATAGTGAAGAACCAAGCAGAGTTAGAACTATATTCTCGAATATTAAATACATTTTTAAAATATCAAATACCAGTCGGGTAAATATTTCTATTTATTCAATATGATGGCGCTAGAGGTAGGCCTCTCTCGACCCATTGCCCTTTGCATCAATACCGCCATAGCCCGAAACACTGGCATTCAAATAACCTTATTATTTGTGGTAGGTATTGATGCCGAATTTTACCTTTCCACTAAAGTTTTTAGCTGCAAATTATCCTCAGATTCAACCTTGCACTTTCCAGGTACATAATGATGACGTTATTGCTGAACTTTGTCTATACTCTTATTGGTTAAATTTAGTGGGAGATTTTATGCACGTGGCTGGTTATAAATAAATAAGACCCCTAAATGGTTGAGATACAAGTTACAGAAATTCTGGACGTATGTTCTTACCGCTTAGGGGTGGTAGTTTGGCGTATTTTCTTCAATTCTCCGGGTGTAGGGTTCATGACATTGAATTTTTGTTTGCCACAGTTACTTATACTCGTAGGTAGTAAGTATCTTATTTTTGACTAGCGTACTAGTTAGTAAAAACAACCGGCGGATTGTAAGCAATCCCCGCATTTGATAAGCATATTTGTTGGTTATGTATCTTGATTTTTGACGTGACAACGTCTTAAATTAGGTTGCGGCTGGGAGTCACTTATGAAAAAGTGTAACGCTCGGTAACGTTACGATGAGTCACCGATGAGTTTTTGTTTTAGTAAACAAAATATATTTCTATAGTTAAAATTTGTGCAATTCTTATTTTCATTCAATTCCTTGTTCCTATTGTGCAATTTAATTATATTCATATCAATAAATATTCTACCGAGAAAAAGACGTTGTCACGTAAAATCTTCGCCCGTAAAACCGACTTTACAGGCAACCATTTTTCTTTTTTAATGGTATTTTACCACATAATCAAATAACACATAAGGTTGCTTTAGAAAATACAGTTAAAATATATAATTATCCATAATATCAGTATCAGATGTCCTTATGAGGTTCTTTTTAGTTCGGGGTCAAATGACTGTCATTTCACGCATTTCTAGTCCGACTCCAGTGTTTAAAGATGGCTAGAAGTATTTTCCGGAAACACTGATCTCGTTTATTGAAGTTCAGACTTCTCTCTTCTTTTTTAGCGAAGTTATAGCTGTGCAGACAAAAGCGTTGTGCTGCATATTAGGAGTCGGGCCAGCTTACGACAAACACATTTGTGGTGCTCAGGCCCTACACAATCATTCACACGATCACCTAGATGTCAAATGGGTATTATTATTATAATTTGGAACTCATCTTATGACTGAGATGTGTGTATTCATGAATCCCTTAATTTTCGTATCTTACTTTATACCTACCTACCTATTACAACTGCAGGTAATAAGGTAAATTCTGGTACAACCCTGAATGAACGCACGACTGCTTGCATGGAAATTGAGAACCGGCGGTCAAGAAAGCCATAACTGCAGTTTAAGTTATCGAAAAAACTTGTCTCTTGGAAACGTAAAACACGAACAAAACCTATTAGTTAGTGTCTGGGTGTTCAGGGAAGACGTCAGCAATGAACCTACAGTAAAGTTGTCTTGTGGAAATAGCTGGCAATAGCTTTATTTGAAATCGTGACAAAACAGTAATTTATTCCACATCTACTTAACAGGTTTCTATAAATAACAACGAGGACAAGCACGTCGATTCATTAATTTTTATTTGAATGGAGATACTAACAGGTCAACCTTACTACCGCACCAAGTTCACTATACAAGTTACATACGATAAGTGGGTGCGCCCGAGCAAAAAACGTTCAAAAATGCCATGTCAACTCACCTTTGCGCGACTTCCAATACAACTTCCTCAGGTAGTAAGCCGCGGCCACTAAAAGAAGTGCGGCGATAAAGGCACCTATCGCAGCCCCTGCCACGCTGCCAGCACCATAACAATCCGCCACATCTTGCCCGAGAACACTTGGCACCAAAACCGTCACCAAAAACAGATACCGAACACCCATTTTGATACTTGAACTTTTAGGAACCTGGTATTTAATCCGCACAGTGTAACATCACTATTTATGGCACATTAACGTTCCGTCGAACACAGATCACATTCCTAAAGTTTGAATTCGATTTGAATTCGGAATGTCGTTTTTTTTAAATGACAATACGGCAAAGACGTCTGCCGCGTCCGGCAGCGCGGTCGACTATGGGTGCGCGAGTGCGACCAAGTGAATAGGCTGTGCTGTGATTGTGGGACGGGGAACGTGTGTGGAAAACTTGTTTGGGCAGTCCTGTGTGCGTTTACTTGGCACGTAGTTAAATAAATAATAAATATCTGGGACATTTTAAGAAGACCATCTCACCGTAAACCAAGCAGAGCTGGAACTTGAGTCATAGATTGATATAGATACATAAATATTTGTAAATATATAGTTAAATAATGACACTCAGACAGAATAAACCCGTATTCGTCAAATAAATATCTTAGATGGGGATCAAAATCCACGACCTTCGTCGCTAAAGGCAAGACCGTTACCTTAACATTGCGCCAACAGCGAAGTGTGCTTAACGTCATTCTCTGTACCTAGGTACACTTTCTCCATAGGCATAATGTTATCGTACTCCTTACACTCATACATCTCAGAATGAGACAGAAGGCAGGATGTCACTGTGACGCATGTGTGGCGCAATCCGCGTAAAAGGTACCTTCCAGTCTATATAAAGTTCTATAAGGTAATAGGTACCACAAAATGAATAGTTTACAAAAGACCGCTCTAGCCTTAGGCTCTAGCCTTTTTCCAGTAGAGTATTAATTTAATAAAAAAGTACTCGTAGGTAGGTATGAGCCCGATTTGACAGAACCGAACCCGCCGAAAACAAAATGACATCATGTGAAAAATTGCACTAAGTTCGACAAAAACAAAAACACTCCGGACAGTGCGACCGGCCGCGGCACTGATTCTCAGTTCTCACCGGTATCACCTGTAAACTCACTGTGTTTGTGTGCGTGATCAAAATGACAGTTTGATCTAAGCGGACTAAATGTCTGTGGTGCCGCGCCGCACGCGTAATTTGTTGTAATACTTAATATTTTATTCTAAAAACCAAAAGCTTTTCCTCATATTTAATTTAATATTCACAGCAGTAGGAAACTTATCAACTTACCATTTAGACATGCAATACCGACCGCGCAGAGAGAGAAAACTGAGTCACGTAACTAGATGAAAATGTAAGTTTTATAAGTTTATAAAAAAAATGCTTCAAGCGATAAGAACACCTAAATTGAGCACCACACCAACTTAAAGTTGTTCTTTCTTTCTTTTGTGCCGTAAAGTTTATCTTATAATAACTCTTTTGGGAAGAGATTGCTTTGTAGTCATAAAAACCACCTGAATTGAACACATATGTCTAGTATGACCTGTTGTATTTGTTTATTAGTGCTATGAAGTTTATATTTTATCTTAACTTACTTACTTGCAACTATTTTTGTATTTTGCAAGCTGCGAAACCTACACTGTTTTACAAATAGGTACCTGTCGCAATACAATCTTACTAATATTATCAGGGCCAGGGGTCAGAGGCACACCACTCAACTTATTTACTAATTACCTTACCCAGAGGAATCACAGGGTCAAAATAGATAAATGGTCTAGCGGTGTCTTCGAGGTTACCTATGGTGGTAGACCATCAAGGTAGTATCAACGGGCTAACCCTATTCTTGGTCTACATAAACAGTCTCTGTAACCTTAAACTCACGAACGGGAACATTCTCACTTTTGCGGACACAGCCCTTTTCTTCACCGGGGATAGCTGGGAAGGGGTGTATGCCAGAGCCCAACAGGGGGACCACTGTTACCGATTGGCTTTAAAATAATATACTAACATTAAACACCTCCAAAACCAAATATATTACTTTTGCCCACAAATCACACCAACTGCCTCCCCCAGCCCTCTCCATTGTTGTTCACTCATGCTCGTCAGCAACCGTTGATTGTACTTGTCCCACGCTTGGAACGGTTGAGACAATAAAATATCTCGGGATTACCTTGGACCAAACTCTCTCCTTCAAACCTCATGTCCACCTTGTCACACCTCGGCTTCGTCGGCTCATCTATATTTTCAAGACCTTATGATACGCAGCTAGCAGAGGGACTGTCAAAATGGTCTACTTTGCCCTCTGCCAATCAGTTTTGGACCACTGCATCATCTCCTGGGACGATACAGTGAAAACTAACCTAATCCAGTTCGAGAGGGCACATAGAGCGGTCCTGAAGGTTGGTGCAGGCTTTCCTTTTCGTTTTCCAACAATCACCTTCTACAAGAATTGGGAAGTTCTCACGGTCAGACAGTCTTTAAGCAACATTCCCTCCTGGACTTTCACCCGAGTCTAAACAAAGGAAAGCGCAGACAGGGCAAAGTGTGTCAAACTCCAGCACTGCACTCTCACCATGCACAACAGTTCTTCTGACTCCTTGGCCCCTATATCTATAATAAACTGAATGAATTGCTGTCCTCATATTCCCTCCCTAGATCCAGCTGCAAGAGAACCATTACCAAATGGCTGAAAACACTGGACTATATCAATACTGAATCTATATTGCGCCCAATAATCTAATCTAATTGTAAACAAAAAGATTCAATTAATTTAATTATCCTACCTTAACTTTATATATAAATAATATATTTAAACAAATTATTTTACTTAAGATTAATATATTAATATACCTATAATTATACAATACGCTCCTGGAGGGATACAGGCTGAAGAATACACCTCTGCATCTCATTTTCTTACACATGCAGAAGGCCTTCGACTGTGTCCCTCGTGAGAAGATCAGCTGGGCGCTGCGGTCCAGGGCCGTTCCCGAAGTCTTTATTGATATCTGGGACATGTACCACGATTCCAGTTCCATAGTTAGGACTGCGGTTGGTGACACGCTTCCCTTCCCTATCTCCGTTGGAGTACACCAAGGCTCCGTGCTTAGCCCGTTTCTGTTCAGCGTAATATTTGACGCTCTGTCTAACAGCATCCTAGACCACCACGAACAACCACCCTGGTTGCTCATGTATGCTGATGATATTGCGCTAGCTCGGACAGGGGACGGCTCGTACAACGGGTGAATAAGTGGAAGAATTCACTTGAAACGGCGGTCTGAAACTTAATGTGGCGAAGACGGAGTACATGGCCTGCAACACCACAGATCCCCAGTCCGTCCGCATAGGCGTTGAAGTGGTCGAGCGCACGGACCGTGTCAAATATCTGGGATCTGTGTTAAGCGCGTCCGGGGACATCGACCGCGACGTCAGAGCCCGAATTTCCGCGGCTTGGGCCAAATTGCGTAAGGTGACTGCGGTGTCATTTGTGACCCCAAAATGCCGATTAAACTGAAGGGGCAGGTCTATAAAATCATCATTAGGCCTGTGCTTTTATATGGTAGTGAAACATGGCCGTTACTAGAGCGACACAAGCAGGAGCTGCGCGTCACGGAAATGAAGATGCTGCGGTGGATGTGAGGAGTCTCACGCAAAGATCGCGTGCGTAACACCTGCATCCGAGGGAGCCTTCGTGTTCGTGACATCGCAGTCAAGCTACAGGAGTGCCGCCCTCGTTGGTATGGTCATGTCTCACGAAGATCGGCAAACTACGTGGGCAACAAATGTCGGGCCATGCCGCTCCCGCCAGGTACCGGTAGAAGAAGTCGACCCAAGAAGCGGTGGCTCGGCGTCGTTAAGGGTGACATGCGTGCCAACCTGTGGTGCCAACAGACTCACCACTGAGGATGCAGTGGGCCGCGCGAAGTGGGCCAAGAAAATAAGAAAGGCGGACCCTGGGACCTCACACACCAGTTTGGGTTCACAACCGGGATAGACCGCACTTATGATGATGATGATGACCTATACACAAAACAAAAAACACGACAAAGTTCACGAGCGGATTGATGTATTTTCGGGCAATCTGAGTGAACTCGCAAGGATAGTGTTATATATAGCATGTTATGTTATTTAGGAATTTAGTCAATAAGGTACCATGTAAATAGCCACACTATCGCATTAGGTTTTGCCTGTAATGATAGATGTTAAGGATTTTGAATAAATAAATAAATAAATAAATAAATAAATAAATAAATACTTATACAATACACGTTCAACTAGCTAACCTAGTAATATACAATTAATTTAATTAGACAGTAATTAAATAAATAAACTTCATTAATTTTTTCCTACGATAATATCATGTAATTACCACGAATGGTTCTCTATTAATGTTATTTAATTTTTAATTATTTTATCGAGTAGTTTCTCTCTCGCAGTACACATCAACGGAGTTTTGCCCAATGTGTCAACATACGGGTGTCTATGGGAGTGAGTGGGTACTTGGGGAGTGAGCACTGGTGACCTGCAATACGGGTTTTCTAAAAAACCTATCTCAGGCACCAGTCTCTCACACACAAGTTACCGTAACATAACACTAGTTATAGTTTACACAATGTAACAACTTTGTGAAAGAAAATAAATGAATATATTATTATTATAAATGCGAAAGTTTGTGAGGAATGAGGATGTATGTTTGTTACTCTTACACGCAAAACCTACTGAACGGATTTAGATGAAACTTTACAGTAAATTTGCTTATACATCAGAATACCACATAGGCTACAATTTATATAGATTTTATGTACTAAAATGAAGTTCACGCGGGCGAAGCCGCTGGCGGAGAGCTAGTAAAAATTTATTTATTAAATCCTTTTTTAAGTGACGAAGGAATCGCGAAACATAGGCACATCAAAAAATAAAGGGGTCGAACAATAACCTTCTTCTTTTTTGGAACTCGGTTTTTAAAATACTCGTGAATAAATATTCCTTGGCTGTGGTCTTGCCAGTGCGACGAACATAGCACCTGCGGAGCGCGGCGCTCGCGCAGGTATCACATCACACACGTGTCCTATATACGCACACAACTGCGGTGCCCACGGACATGATACTCGTATGCATAAAGATGAGTATTATTATTTCTAAACATAGGTTTATTTATATTATTTTCAATCTTGATTTCTCTCTGTAATCTTTGATTTATAAATGAAGTAATATTTCTAAATATACCAGCTTAAAACCCTTTTTAGCATACCAGTAAAGATCTGAGGAGGATCTTACTTGCAAATTAAAACATACAGCAATTATGCACTGCCAATAAAATAAAAGAAACTTAACTAAGAATTTAGCTAGCCTAGCCTAGTAAAATAGCAGCATTTTTTACGTAATACGTGAAATATTGTTATAGTTATTTTATGGTGGTTATTAGATATTTATGAAAACTGAAGGCCAACTAACTTTTATGCCATAAACACTCAGAACCAGCTCAAATATCTGATTTATTTACCGAACCCATGAGCCTTTGCGGTTACCAGCAGTATCTACCAGCACCCGTAACCACTGCAGTCGACAAAGTTCAATCGGTTCAACACTGCCCGTTGAAGGAAAGTATCCGGGGGGGCAACAGTTCCCCCCGCCAATACCAAACAAACCCGAAAAGAAGCTAGCAGGTGAGCGTCAGGTACCAGAGGTGCCCGCTAACGGCCCCTAAGAAGCGCCGTCACCGCCGCAGACGCCGCGGGGCAAGAAAGTCAGCAGCCGAGCCGGCAGCCAGCGGCCTACTCTACACGCTTATGGCTACGGAGTAGCCGTCAGTCAGCCCTCATCCCCACGATAGCAGCGTTCCTTCTCGGTCGTAGCTTCTTTGTTTCGGTCGAGGACGAGGCCTCTCCACTGCACCAGGTACGTACGTACTTTTTGATCCAGAGCATTATGGTTCAAAACAAATTTTAGTGACAGTAATTTAATGCCAATCCGGCGAGTTTTGATTCGGGAGTCAGGGGCCTGGTTCATAAAGTAATATAGCGCACACCCAGTAGAACACCGTATTATGTCGAAAAGTCAAAATCTTCTGCCATCGACACTGCTCCATCAGCAAGCGAACCCAAGTTCAGTAGAAAAACAAAACGGAACCCTGCTGGCTGGAAGTCTAAGATTGCTAAGTAAGACATTGTGGAATACAGGAAAAGCGTATGTTTCTTTAACAAATCCTACAAAATTGATCGCTGAGTGACAAATGCGTCCTCCTTGTGAATTGTAAAACTAAAATAGACGAAATGGTTAGACAAAACATTTTTAAACAGTTTTGGCAATTGGGTGATTTGGAGAAACAAAGAGAATACATTGTATGTGTAATAAAGGTACACCACTCCTTAAAAATTGAGAGCTTTGTGACTCGGCTTACTATTTTTAAAAAGATTAACAATAGAATTAGGATTTGTAAAGAGTTTTTTAGGGCAACGCTGAGCATTTGTGATAGATATAATAAGACGTCGCTTTCAAAAAAAACAGGTAATGGTTTTATGGAATCTGATACAGCTTGATGCAAGGGAGAAGCACGGTAATCAACGCAAAATAGACTCTGAAATAAAAGATAGTGTGACTGATTTCATAAATTCTATTCCCAAAATAGAGTACCATTATCTAAGAGCTCAGACTTCAAGAGAATATATATTCAAGTGATAAATGTTTGGCAGACTTGTATCGAGATAACAAAACCCTCCGGGAGCAAAATAATTTAACTCCTGCTTCAGCTTCAACTTTCAGTAGGATATTTAATGAGTTTAATATTTATTTTTATATTCCTAAGAAAGACCTATGTGCCTTGTGTGAAACCTATAAAAATGCCGATGATGAGGGGAAGGCAAAAGTCCGTGACAATTATAATAGCCACCTCAAAGAAAAATAATTGTACTGATTTGGTTGATTGATTGTACAGTTGCAAGCAGTCATGCAATAATTTTCGAAACTATGGGCCCAAAGCCAGTACTTGTTTATATTCAAAATGTATTATGTTCCTCCTGAATTTAGTAACATTTTATCTTTTAATTGATTGTTTTTTTTTTTCCTCTTGATATGGCTCGCACGGCTTGTGCATTTGCCAGTTTCAAAGTTAGGGAAACATATTTACAAAAGGATATCGGATACGGATAGGTACGGAAGGATCAGGAGAGCAGAGGATATAATTTTGTATGAGAAAAAATATATATTATATATGTATGTAGGTACATGAATTAATAAAAACATTTATATTATATGCTATATTTTAATATTATTAACAATTATGAAGAAAGCTATTATTTTATATATTTTAAGATTATTTGTACATAATAAAGCTAAGATGTTAGTAGGGAAAGGAATTCTATGCAATGCTAAGTTGGTGAAAAACGACGAATGATCATATAGGGGACAGGAAAACAAAATGTGATTTAAATCGCCTACGTCCTCACCACACTCACATATATCACTCGTTACTATGTGAAGTTTAGCAAGATGAGCCGGGGTACACACATGTCCTAAACGCATACGTATTAAAATCGATGTTACTGTCTTGCTAAACCTCGCTTTGCAGTACCAAGGCTTTGTAGGGATACTAGGTTGGATATTATGAAAATGTCTTCCTTTAGACTGGGAGGATACCTCCCAGAGATTGGTCCAAGATTTATGTAAATATGTTTTGGTCAAAGACAGAAGGTCATGTGAATATTTTCATATGGAAACCTGTCACCACATTGCACCGCTTCATTGGCTAGGCGATCAGCTATCTCGTTGCCAATGATTCCTTTGTGACCAGGAATCCAGGCAAAATGGATTATGCAGCCCTTCAAAGCACATTCATAAGATACCTTTCTCAGTTGAAAAATTATAGGATATAGGGATGTGAGATGAAAAGGGAATTTATCAAAAGCTTGAAGAGCACTCTTTGAATCTGTGAAAATAATAGCATTATTTAATTTCATAATTCGAACATATTCTACAGCTTTAAGTAAACCATAACATTCACCAGTAAACACTGAAGATTCTGGCGGAAATTTGATTTTTTGGACTATTTTATATTGGGAATGATAGACTCCTACTCCAACACATTCAGACACCGAATGTTTGGAAGCATCAGAGTATAAATGATGAAAATCGCCAAAATCCGATTGAAGAGAACAAATGAAGTTACTATTAGCATTAAGGTCATTTTTATCAAACAAGTCATAATGAATAATCGGGGAATACATTAAAGACTCGTAACTATTACAGAACAATGGTAACATAAGAGAACTATAAGTAGGCGATGAAAGAGACTGATACTTTTGATAACTTAATAGTATAGGGGGAATGGATTTATTAAATCTAATTTTCTAAAGGCTGTAACATTGCCAGGCACAAGAAGAAAAGTACCGTAATCTAAAACGCTTCGAATTAGTGCATTATAGAGCAATTTCATGGAGTATAGCGCCCCACCAAACTCCAGAAAGACACCTTAATATATTTAAGAGTCGCTCACATTTTATCGCAATATAGTTACAATGAGCAACACCAGTAAGTTTGGAATCCAGGATTACCCCTAAAAATTTAAACTCTTTTACTAACGGCAGAATACAATCATTGTAAGTTAATTTAATTGGAGGTGGTAAAAGTTTACGAGAAAATAACATCGTTGCACACTTCGATACTGATAGTGTTAGGCCATTACTATCCATCCACAACTTAAGAAGCGATAATGAATGGGATACCAAAGATTCAGCTTCTGAAATAGAACTATTTGTGCAATACAAGAGCAGATCATCAGCATATTGTAATATTTGTACATTTTTACTCAAAGAAAGTTCTAAATCATAGGTATAAATGTTGTATAATAATGGGCTTAGAACCGATCCTTGAGGTAAACCTTTCCATACAGTGCGCGTGATTTCTGAATCAGGCAACGTTATTTTTATGAGGCGTTCAGAAAGCATATTCATAATGAAATTAATAATTATATAAGGCACATTCAAAGATTGTAGTTTTTGATTTAAAATTGGTAAAAGAACATTATCATAGGCAGAATTAATATCTAAGAAAACCGCAATAACAGATTTATTTAGAGTGAAGGCCAATCGAATATCCGAAACAAAGCAACTAATACTATCAGTGGTACTTCTGCCTTTTCTAAATCCAAACTGACTTTCAGCCAAATATCCATTCTTTTCCATGTGCCATTCTAATCGGTTTTTAACAAGATGTTCAGTTATTTTTAAAAGGACGGATGAAAGGGCGATAGGACGATATCCGGATATATCTGATAGATCTTTACCCAGTTTTCGAATGGGCAGCACTATTTGACATTTCCACGACGTCGGAATGACACCTGTTATTAACATTGAATTTATTAAATTTAGATAAAAAAGAAGAATTTCGTCGCTTACGTTCTTAAGAAAGGAATAAGAAATACTATCATGGCCAGGAGCCTAATTGATTGTTAATAGTTCCATTCTTGAAAACAAAACAAATGAGTCGTTATTGTCCATTGAATCTGAATTAAAAAACAGTAGAAAAATTGTGCAATGTTTCAAAATTAATCAGTAAAAAGTACACAACACGAAATAATTATTTTTTATATCGTTCATTTTTGCCTCAACAGTGAATTAAGTCAAAAAATGCATTATTTTGCTTTATTATGGGATATAAAATCGACTTAATTATAAAATGCTGCTACGGATTGTATTTTTCACATGCATATCCAAGACATACGCGATAACTGTGACGTAGCATGAGATAACGGTTTTTCGTCGATTCTGTAAAATGAGCTATTTTGACTTAGTGCCGTGTTGATCTGGGTGTGTGTGCGATATATATATTGCCTGGTTTGCGCAGCGCACGCACCACGCAGTGATGACGCAGCGCTTCAATGGCATTATGGTACAGACTCATTAGGGTAAAGAAGACTCCTTTTTGTTGAACCCAAGAAGGCTAGAGACTAAGGAGAGATAACTCCCGAAGTGGGGGTAAGCTTTCGAGGGCCGAAAGTCGTATACTCTGTGCCGGGCAAAACGCTGTATTGCGCATGTGCAGCGGCAGCTATTTGTCATTTCATGGTCACATGGTTTTGTTTTGAACGGTGTCACGTGCGACAGTTGTTGTTTTTCGAGGTTGTGTTGACCAATTTTGACACTTCGCGAGGATCATTTTGACACTTCGCGAGGATCGCGGCAAAGAAGCGTAATGCGCATGCGTCACTGTGGGATAAGGATTTAGTCCAACCCTTTCCAGGGAGTTATCTCTCCTTAGTTTCTAGCCTTCTTGGTTGAACCCTTCTCTGCTGTCATTCAGTCTAAAGGTTTTTTGGTGGACTTCATTCATTTTTGAGCAGAGTGTTACAAGCATATCTCAGTTTTTCCCAGTTTTACTGGGTGAAGCATACTAATCATAATCATAATCATTTATTGAGTTATGTCGTACTTAAGGTGTTATAAATTTGTAAAAAGTACAGGCACACCCTTCAAGGGCCCAGCAATATTTAAATAAACAGTAACAAAAACGACAGCATTAGGTATAGTATAACAACAACATTAAATTATTTGAACTGTAAGAACTACAAATAGTTACATTAACAATTTACAATTCGGAACTTAAAAAACACAATTTTATTCAAAATACTCTTCTGAACTATAAAAACTCTTCTCAATTAAATACTTAATTAAAGAGTCTTGTAAAATTTTTAGTTACACTCAATAGTTTTTTTTTATTGGAAAATTATTGAAGATTTTCACTGACATACAAATTGCGCCAGAGCTTACTAATTCAAATTTGAAGAGGGAATAGCTGGTTTGTCCTAATGCTTTTTAATGTAGTCGGAAATTAGCAAAATATACATGAAAGTTAACGTTAGAATATTAAATTTTTTGAAGTGTGGTCTGCAACTCTACCTTTTAGTAATATTTACAAAGATCCGTACACAGCGTTTCTGTAAAATAAATATTTCATGTATGAACCTACATCTACACTATTTCCCTATAGTAAAATGCATAACTAATTCGTCTCGCCACCGTCTTCTAGGCCTCCCGCGTAAGCATTGGTAGTTGCCATTCCGTTGCTGTCCTCGCCCACAACTCACCTGGCATGTGGCAGACGTGCCCAGACCATTTCCACTTAAGCTTGGCGGCTGTGTGACCCACGTCAGCGATGTTTGTTTTAGAGCGCAGTTCTTAGGCCAGGGAGCGTCGTGGCCTAGCGGTTAAGCACTCCCACTCGGATTGCGGTTCGTGTGGTCCCGAGTTCAAATATGGCCAGAACCAAAATCTTTGTGTTCATTGTTTAATTTCCGACTAACTCTCCGGTGATGGAAAACATCGATAAAAAACCAAAGCAACCCGGATAGCGGCAGAAGGCTCACAACCTACCACGTTGGGATCTAATACCACTTGTGAAAAGTGGGCTTCCGAGTGTTCCGTTCACCATGACGGCAACAGTCACTTGCCCCTGACTACCCCGTTTGGGATAAAGTCGTGATGGTATGTATGTTTAACCAGTATTTCGTTTGAATGACTGGGCTTGTCAGCCTTATATCTGGACCCCATTACCACTTTCCATCCGGTGGAGTGAGGTCGTCTTGAATTATAATATGTTACACGAGGACAAAAAGCACGAAATTTAAGTCCACCGCTGACAGAGTAAGTAGGTTGATATTGAAAATAATTTTCCCTAGTAAGCTTAATGGTAGCCCAACGGCACATTAGGGATAATTGTAGCTAAGTTTATAACTTAAAGGACTTTAAAGACGCTATATGGGTGGCGGAAGCAGCGTTCTGCTGCTTTGGAGTGGCCAATATGAGTTAAGTGTACAAAATGAACTCTCGGTTGTTTATTTTAATTTAAAAACACTCAGAGGAATAAAGCTGCGAATTTTGCAGCCATTTTACCACATAAAGCCGCATTAGAGTTTAACATGCTACTTCTAATCGTAAACAATGTCTTAATATACCTGTTTTAATATATCCAACAGCCGCAAAAGACAAGCAAAATGACTTTGTTGAACTTCTTAAAATAAATTAAAATAAGTACCTTTCAAAATTCTGAAATCGCTTATATGCCTTTATGACGAAACACTTTAACAAATCCCTTTTTTTTTCTGATTCCAGAAACCTTGCTGAAAAACTGTGATTAAAATACCCAGTTTTGTAACTGTCGAACTCGCTCCTACACTTAGAGGGGGAAAATGAAATTATGGTAGCAACACCGACTTCGTTTTGGCAATCAACTGGAGCGGTGTAATCTTCGTCTTTTTAGCGGAAATTCGCGTAGATTATCAATTTAATAGGGGCCGGTTGGAAGTTATTTCTATAGTATAAATATAAATAAATGTCTTAGGGGCTAAAACAATACAAAATGGAAAATGATATATTAGATTCACTCAATGATTTGGGGTAAGTATTTTTTCGATTGAAATTTCACAATATTATTTCTCTAAATGCATTTTAACTTATTTTCAGGCTTCTGATTGCATTTAAGATGCAGGCTTGCTTAGATTCATACAAAACTATAATGCTGTATGGTTATTTGTTGTAAAAACCGGATTTAGGTTAGGATGTTGTATGACAATATGGCGAAGTAAAAGCTATTACACGTATTTCCTTACAAGTTTACACAAATTCTTCAGGATTGAACGGTTTGTAAGGGTTGAAGTATTGTTTTTGTTATCTTTCATTTGGGATATCCAACCACAAGATGGAAGGACGCTGGGATAAAATTCTAAGGGTTACATTATTATTGTAGTATGACTGGTTGTCTGTCAGCGGCTTCGCTTGCGTGTACTATTCCTCCTGTTATATTACAACCTAAAAAAATGTATATGTTATGTTACTTACTGATAATGTAGCTTTGTATTGGTGATAGTCCAGTAGTTTCGGTGCTTATTCCGCGTACACAATACAAACAAACAAACAAATGTGCCTTCTTTTTTAATATTAGTACAGATGCAAGCAGTCTGCCTGCAACCAGCCGCTCCGTTCTAGTAATCTGTAGGAGACAACTATGTTGTAGGTGTCACCTCCAGAGAGTTTTAAGGCTGTGATGATGCTAAATTTAAGTTTCAATGAACTAAAAGTCCATATTTATATTATTTTTTAAGTTTGTTTCTCCTTCATGTTAAAACTACTTAACGGATTTAGTTATAACTTTACAGTAACATAACATATACACCAGGATAATACATAGGCTACAATTTATAAAGATTTTATGCATACATGTTGCAGAAATGAAGATCATGCGGGGGAAGGTGCGAGCAGAAAGCTAGTTATTTATAATTTTCTTTACATCTCTCATTTATTTGTTACAGCTATGAAGGCCCTCTCACTGATGAAGCGGCCTTTTCCAAAGCACTGGAAGGTGGCCCTAAGTCATTGGAATTCACAAAGCTGGTGCACATTCTGTCTGAGGAGCTGAAGACCCTCTGCCGCCTGGAAGAGACCGTCTCTATGATGAACAATGCTGACGAGTCTAGCTCTTTTCTACTGGAATTGAGCTCATTCTTAAAGGAGCTTGGTTGTCCTTATAAGAAGCTGGTTACTGGTAAGTAAATGATAATGGTGCTCAGAGGGGAATATAGCCAGATAATAAGCATGGGATACCTATCTGCAAGGTAGATGAAGGTCTGATAAAGGATCTGAAAAAAATTGCAGGATTCCGGTGAAAGCACACTACCTGCTAAGGTTTCTCTAGAAATCTATGCCGGATACCAGGTCCAGTGGTTTGTGTTTATTTTGAAATCGGTCCAGTAGTTTTGGAGCCTATTCAATGCAAACCAACAAACAATCATATCTTTCCTCTTTATAATAATAGTATAGATTAAAAATTCAGGTTTTGTGCTATTAGCACATCTTGACTCCTTAAAACAATAAGCTCAAGCAAAACAAAAATTTTAACAAAAAAAACCAACTTTAAAAGAAATAATTGCTTATTCTTCGAAGTGTCAGCCAAGAAAACACTACACCTACCTATTTTTTACATCTCACGTTTATGTATGTATGTAGGTAGTTACAAACCTACCTTGGCTGACACTGACTCCAACAATAACAATAATTATACCTACATTATACTAAAGTACAAGTTTTAAAAGAACACGCAATTATTTTTTTACTTGTCAGTGGTTTGTTTTGGAATAGTTTTTTTTGAAGTTGGTTTTTTTTTGTTAAAATTTTTGTTTATTTCTTGATTTTCGGTGAATAGTTCTTATTTATTTATACATCGGAAAATTATCGTCCTAAGAATTGAGAGTTCCGTTACTTTGTCATGGATCCTATAATCAGAACGTAACCAAACTCTCATCAAACTACCCTTGAAGTATCCTTTCCAATAAAAAAAGAAGCATCGAAATCGGTTGGCGTGAAATTGAGTTATTCGTCCATTTGTCGCGCTTATGGTTTATCTAGATCCAAGACTTATATGGATTTCCCATGGATGCCACTGTCAGAACTGGACCAAATTAAAATGGAACCACACAGGCAGCATCAGCTTTCAAATAAAATAAAAATTAAACAATGCTCTGTTTTCTACACAAAGATAGAAACTAGAAAAATTCGACCTGGTCCTGGGTCCCGCTTGAGTCCCAGGACCAGGTCGAATTTTACTACTACTGGACCAAATTAAAATAGGACCACTCAGGAAGCACCAGCTTTCAAATAAAAAAAAAATGATCAAAACCGGTTCACCCAGTCAAAAGTTATGAGGTATCAAACATAAAAAAAACATACAGTTGAATTGAGAACCTCCTCCTTTTTTTGAAGTCTATTAACTAACCTTATAACTTAGGCGGTCCCTGGGACCTCACACACCAGTGTGGGTTCACAACCGGGATAGACTGCATGGATGACGATGACCCTAACCTTATAATATAACCTTTCCAGGTCACATGTCTGCCCGTCTGCAGAGTAAGGAAGACCGTCTCCTTCTGTTGGACTACATGATATCAGAGCTCATGGCTGCCCGAATGACCAGAGTAGACGGTCCAAAAGACAAATCTTCAGCTGTGATGGATATTGTTGTGGTATGTGTGTGCTGGTAGAACTACTTCTATTAAAGGCTAAATAATCACTATTATAAAAAGTTCTGTGAAATGTGTATAAGGTTTATTTATTATTTATTCCAGCATGAGTCTCCAACTGCAAAAGACCTGAAAGAAATCTTGATTGCGTTGAAGTTCAATAAGCCACCACCAAATATAACACCTGAAATGCTGTTTTCTAAATTGGAAGTAAAACTCAAGGAGACAATACAGAAACAAGGTGAGAATATCATTTTGGAATCTTGTTACTAATAATTGTAAGTATTATCATATGATCAACAAAAGACAATTTGTGTCAGTGTTAAAGGTGCCAACCAAGTTCCAAGGTGTTTATTCATTTATCTATAAGTTGGTCCACTCTTTGCCCTATACTTCAAAAAGCGCAAGAAATATATCAGCAATTTGAAAACATAAAAAGCTGTTGTAATTTTTCGCGTATTTGGGAATTCTAGAATTGTATTCTTGTTACTTGACTGATTGTAACATAACAGACACCTTGAAACTATATACCATAGTTTCTACTAGTTTGCGAGGATGTGTTTGTTAAAAACCAATAGAATCGCTTCATTTACCTAGCTTTACGATTCTATTGGTTCTTAACAAACACATTGACGAATTTCCGCCTACATTGATTAAATATTATAGAGGACCTAGTAGCACCTCTAACATTTTTGATAACCCAATCTTTTGAACAAGACACTTTCCCCGATTTACTTAAAATTGCTGTAGTGAAGCCCATCCCTGAAAAGAAAAAGGCAAAAGAACCGAACAATTTTCGACCAATAGCTATCCTATCTACCTTTCAAAAAAAAAATTAAACTGCCATGGCCACCTGGCTGAACTCCTTTTGTGAAAAGTACAGTGTATTACACAACAGCCAGCATGGGTTCCGTAAACAAAGGTCGACTGTTACAGCAGTTTACAAATACATAAATGAAATTTTTAATATAATAGATGCTCATAAATATGCTATAGGTATAATGTTGGACATGAGTAAGGCATATGATCGCGTTTCTCATAAAATTCTACTAAAAAAACTTTACGATGTGGGTGTAAGGGGTTCAGCGTATCAATGGTTTGTATCATATTTAAGAAAACGAGAACAATCTGTTGAAATAAATCATTATAACTTTAAAGATAATACTGTATATTCTATTAGATCTCAAAATTTATGTATGGAGCACTCCATCCCTCAAGGCAGTGTGTTGGGATGCATTTTGTTTTTGGTATATATTAATGACGTAGCAGAGTGTTTAAATGAAAAGTGCGTTCTTTATGCTGACGATATCGCAGTGGTATTCCCGTGCACAAATAGCCAAAAGATACAACAACAGATAAACAATACACTGGGGAATATATTGCAATGGTTACGTAAACACAATTTAGAAATGAATGTATCAAAGACTAAATTAATGCAATTCAAACCAAGACAAAAATAACCACTTACGGCAACTGTAACGTTTGAAAATAATGTAATGGAATTTGTTACCTCGAGTACCATTAGGAATAGAAGTAGATTCGAATATAAATTGGAAACCTCATATCGAAAAAATTACTGCTAAGCTTTCCAAATTTATTTACGCACTTTATGAACTTAAAAAATGCATTGACTTAAAAACAGCTACTCGTGCATACTACGCCTATGCTAGAGCTTGGTTGAACTACGGAATCATTCTCTGGGGTAACGGTTTGGATGTAGGACAATTATTTGTATTGCAGAAGAGATGTGTAAGGATACTGGTAAATATAACAGATATGGAAAGCTGTAGACCACATTTTACAAAACTAAAAATGCTTACACTTGCTTCAATGTATATCTTCGAAATAAGTAAATTTGTCAAGAATAACATTAAAAAAATTCTCGCAAGCAAAGGATTTTTACACAAAACCAAGGAACTTAAGGCACAAAAATAGGCTAGTGCAACCTTTTACCAAATTACATATGGTAAGTTCAAGTACATACCATATGCCCGTAAAAATATATAACAAACTGCCACTTGAAATTCAGAACATAGACACAAAAAACATTTTTTGTAAGAACATAAAGGAGTGGCTGATTGGGAAATGATTTTACTCTGTAATAGAGTTTTTAAATGAAAAATTATAATTTGTATAATACGATTTTTTATCATGTATTAAATTTTAGTTTGTAAGTTAGGTATCTATTTGTGTTGCAATGCCCTAGCAGGGCTCATGTTACAGGTTCTATTTTAATTTTACGATCTTAAGTACCATCATGAAGCAATAAAGAACTATGAACTATACCTTGCAAAGCTTTCTCCCACATCTGTGGTGGGAAGGCACCCTTAGGGAGAGGTTTCATAACACCAACTTGGCTCTAAATTCGCTCACTGCGCAAGTCCTGGCCAGCATTCTTTTTAAATGACAGTAATCATACTTGATTGAAGTTTGCAAGAAGTAGCAAGAATTATTAAAATGTTCATTTTCAGGTGATCAGCTAGTCGGCAAGCCTTTGTACAATAAGGCGTTAACAGAGAAAGATTGGAAACAAATAGAGACTAATTTCTCAGAGATGTTTGAGGAGTATCAGCTAAGAAGAGAGACGCTTATTACCAGGCTGGAGTGTACTATCCAGAGTTTTGAGGTGAGATCAGAAAACTTAATAAAGGCAAAACTGATTAAATGTATTTTTTGGAGATTTGAGTTAAACACACAGATCGATTCGTTTCGCGCAAAGAAGCCATTACTTGGTTTTGCCTTTACGGGGACCATGAGTTCATTACCCTTATGTTCATAACAATCTTGCTATTGCTAGATGTGAGAAATAGGGATAGATTACAAGGGTATTTAGTGCAAAATTGTAACAACTTACTGTTTAATAAATTATTTGTACTTGTATATTTTAGAAATGACAAAAAACAACTGCACCTTATGTTAACCTTTTAACATACACTGCTCCTACTTATATATTCTATCCCTCCTCTGGGCAAATACCTTCTTTTTTCTTTCTTTTCATTCCTCGCAATTTGGTCGTCAATATTCTTTATAAATAATAAATCATTTATTTCGGACATCAAAGATCTATAATGAGAGCATTGCGAAGTTTGGCAGGAGTGACATTGAGTGACAAAGTAAGGAATAGCATAATGAGAGAATGTGGTGTGACAGTGGATGTTGTCACAAAAATTGAGATGGGAATGCTAAGATGGTTTGGGCATATGGAAAGGATGGATGAAAGGCGATTAACGAAACAAATTTACAAGGCGAGGGTGGATGGAGCTGTTGAAAGGGGAAGGCCTAGACGGACGTACTTAGGACAAGTCCAAGACGTGCTCAGAAAAGGTCAGGTCAGGTGTACCCATAATCGACGAGCATGTATGAAAGGATTAATGAGAGTGGAAGAAGCGCAGGAGGTGTGTCAGGACCGTAGCAAGTGTAAAGATGTGGTCTCTGCCTACCCCGTTGGGAAAAAGGCGTGATGGTATGTATGTATGTAAAGATCCATATTGGTTAGTTACATATTTGACTTATGGCTAGTGTTAGTATGTGTACAGTAAGAAAATACAATAAAGAATAGTGCAATGGGCCCCCGATGCCAGCGAGTCGGGTTATTTAACAGCATGCAATCTTATCCAACGCGCCAGCATAGGAGAATCCCAGCGTTCAGCCAACGCGCGCAGGATGGTTTTGGGGCTGTCGCGCACGCGACGCTGCAAGGAGGCGCAGCGCTTGCGCATGAAGGCGGGGAACCCGTCTGTGAGCGCCTCCGCGAGCATGGCGGAGGCGCTGCAGTAGCGCGGCAGCCCCAGCAGCGCCCGGAACGCGTTGCTATGCTGCACGCGCAGGTCGCCGTAGGCTCTCTGTGTATAGTTCACCCACAGACCGCACGAGTAAAATGATTGACAGAAAGCCATAAACAGGGTTCCTTTGACTTTTTTTGTACACCGTTCGAATCTGCGAGCCAACATATTACAACGAACAGTAAGTCCCCTACGCTCCCTCTCAATGTCAATGTTATCTTTTATGTCCTCTGCTATCCAGTGGCCCAAATATTTAAACCGTTCAAATTTTTTTAACGGAACACCACAGAGTAATATTAGGTATAGTGGTGTAACGCTTCCTGTCTGGATTAATTTTTTTATCAAAATATGTCATCCTTCAGATTTCTGGGAAGACATTATTTTATTTAAAATGTGTTTGCGTTAATGATTCAACAACTGTGCGCTGTCAATAATAAAATAAAATGTCCTAATATTTTCGTCATGCCGATTCATATTTGAGGACGTGGACGTCGTGTATAATTTGATCAATATGGTTATTAATTTATTAATTCCATTGAAGGATGCATCAACAAGAGTTCTCCCAAAAACTTGCTTAGAAAAATAATTTCCTTATCAGTGACTTTTTGTGAAACCAAAAATACCCTTTTTTCTAGTGGTCAGATCGCCTTAAAAACAAGAAAGATGTGATCCAATCCTCGTACAGACCTAAGAAGGAACAACTAAAAATGAAGCCGGATGTAAAGTTGTCCGACTTCCTAGCAGCCCGCTCCTCACTTCTCACCGTTGAAAAGACTTCTAGTGCTACGGTCAGAAAGAACACACAAAGTGAAGTCAATAAAGTTATTATTGGGCAGGTAAGACTATTTTCTTTTCATAAAAAGCGTCAAATTTTGGACACAGGTATAGGAAAAAAAGTGCAGTAAATTGTAGATTTCAGAATGAATAGTGAGTTTTTCTTTAACATCAATTTTATTCAGAAGGGTAAATGCTTTACAAACATGATTCATTTCGAGACGACAAGATTGGCGTAGTGCGAGTGCGCTGTAGCACGGTTTCTCGCCTTGGCTTGTGTTCGATTCCCGGTTAGGTCAATTCAGGAAACACTTTTTTTCTGAATTGACTCTGGTCTGGGTGTGCTGACGCCCCTGGCTTAATTCCTTGTCTGGTAACTCTTAACACAAGGATAATATCAATAACAAGGGGTGTGTGGTCTGGCGCATATTTATTTATTTTAGCTTCTTGATATTTACATAATAAACTTGATATTGCGCTCAAATGTATTTGTTTGTTTGCATTTACAGAAATACACTCACGTTCAACCATTTTTATATGTAACATCTTTAATTAGTATATAATCTTTAGTTCACTGTTCTTAACTTACTAATAGTCGCTTATAATTTGAAATGTTTTGGCAACATGTGACCAATGATTTTCTACAGGACAGGTTGTGCCTAGTGTAGAAATCATTTTGCCTTGTGTAATTATACGTTTGTCGACGCAATATTTGGCACTCTAACTAAGCTGCTGTGTTACATTGTTTTTATTATTTTATTTTCTGTAATGTCAAAGTTGTTTAATAAACATTTATTATTATTATTATTATATTATTTAATTCATGGAATTAAGTACGTATTTTTCATTGAAAAATGGCAAAAAGTTCAAACCATTATAGTAAGCGTTAAGTTGGCTGAACCACTGAAAGAAAACTTGTTCCAGGTCCCTGACCGAGGAGGAAGGCCCAACGAACAGCAGCCACCGCCTCCAGAGATGCCTTCATGGCAGCAAAGATCTTCAAATAAGGTACACATAATAGATTTAGAACAGATTTCATCCAGTAAGTCTATTCCGGAGACTCTTGTCGAAACGGTGAACATAATAGAGGCAGACTCTAACGAGGTAGAAATAGTAGATTCGGAACAGGTGCAATGTGTTATTTCTATTCCGGAGACTCTACCCAATCCAATTGCAGCCCTAAAAGACAAAGTGACGGACAAACAGACAGGTTGTAGAGAATGGATCTCTAAAAGCAAATGGAAGCGGTTGAAGGCCAAGAGAAAGTTAGATAATCGGGAAAGTTCAACGGCTTCGAAAATCAAAAGACTGAATCCTGAAGATAAGCAACAAAATCCACTAATACGGCAGAATACTTTCACCGAGAGTCCAATAGACCTTAAAATTAGAGCCCAGCAGACTGACAGTCAAAATGACGAAGCCATATCTACAAAACAGGCAGACTGTAAAGAACAAATCCTGCAAAGCCGACCGGAAAAGCAGAATACTTCCACTGAGGGTCCAATAGACTTTAAAGTTAGCATCGATCGGCCTGAAAACAAAAGTATGAATGAAGCCACAGTTACAAAACAGACAGGCCTTGATAAACGGTTGCAAAATCGACCCAAAAGGAAGAAAACTTGGAAAAAGGGTCCTAAACACTTGCAAATATGCATCCAACGACTAGATAGAAAAATAATGAATCAAGCCATGGCTGTAGAAGTCAGGAAAAAACTCCTCATCCTTTTAAAGAATGCTGTGTCAAACGGAGTCAATGGACGATGCCTATCATTCGCAAATTCAGGACTTGTTGCAGAAGGATACTTCCTTGTATCACCGACTACTAAAGAAGCAAGCAACTGGCTGTTAAAATGCAACCTCGGTGATATAAATGGCATTCCAATAACGGTCACAAGGATACAAAAACAGAAAGTCTCAATTTGGCTTCCAGGAAGCATCGAAGGGCTTCTTGACCCGTTAACCATGATCCGTGGCCAGAATGACTATAGGGAAGAACTTAAACTTGATAAGTGGAATCTTATTCGCCAAGAGAAATCGCCAACAGGAGTAAGACTTGTATTAGGGATTCCTCCTGATGTTATAATAGAAAATGTGTGGCTGAACTACCAAGCAACGCAAGTTCAGGCACGAATCTGTTAATGACTCGAATTGCACTTGTATGAAGCGCCCCACAATAAGAGACTCAAGGTTCATAAAATAGTTTTTTCGGATTTATTTAACATTATTGACACTAACGAAATTACCACGGACATGAGAAATCAGTGCAGTGTAACTGTTTTGATGCTGCTTTAAGTAAACTATGCTCATCCATGATCAAAACAGATGTAAAAATTATATAAATCGTAGATATTTTTAATGAGACGAAGTATTTTTAAAACAATAATAGTTTCGCGGCAACGTGAAAGAAAGAAAGTATAATTATTTATCTTAAATAATTATACATAAATAATAAATGATACATAAAGTACTTTTGGTAGTGGCTAAAACACCGGACTGCCGATATCGGGTCCCGGGTTTTGCAACATTATTTCACTAAGTGACATTAGCAGCTGTCAATTGACTTCGTCTAATTAAAATACGACTTTAGATTTTCACATATTATTCGATTTAATTATTGGTCGCGTCGTCATATACCTCATTGATTTTAGACTTTTAGTATGTGCTCTTATAATTGTCATATTGTTAAGTTTTCAATAGTAAATAAATATAGATATAAATATAAATACTTTTTATAATTTTCAAAACAATTCATCCAGAAAAACGTATTTACATCCATAGCAGAAGCTATGAGTACTATGAAACTACCTTTTTTAACAATAGTAGCGTCACAAACGAACTACTTAATCTTTTATGGCGCTGTCGACTAAAACGCTTATTTGAGTATAGTGCCAGTCTGCCTATCAATATTTGATATGACAGAGCTATACCGGTGTGTGGTGAATGAAGGAAGCATAGAATAGACGTTGCTCTATTGCAAGACGCATACTCTTAAATATAGACGAGTTTATCCCACCTATCATGACGATATCATAAATTTGATGGGCATTCATGGAACATGTTTGATGAAGGTCTTAGAGAGACAATAGTGGAACAGATTGCCACATTCATCAGAGCTATAGAAGAGTCGACGGGGCGCTGTTAGCATGTGTAACCTAAGCCGCCTAGTTGGCCTATATTAGGTGGACCTATCCATTCGGCCAGTATCCTCAATCGGAAATACTAATAAGGTTTCTGACATATTTAAGAAAAACAGTTTTGCAACCTAGGGATATTTGTAAAGAGTATTTTAGAGGTTCATTATAAAAATTAAAAGATCGATATCCTAGGGTAACTTTTGACTTCTCATACCAGTTAAGAGATATTGTAAGTAAATTCTTACCAACATCTTAGGGACCTAATCATCACCTGTGGAATCATCGAACGACTATTATTCTCAGGTCGGAGCCGGGGGCGTTCCCGGCGGGGACAGGGGCCGCGGGGGCGGGCGCGGGCGCGGGGGTGGGGGCGGGGGCGGCGCTCCCCGCGGCGGGGGGCGCGTGCAGGGCGGGTACAGCCAGGGCGCCGGAGATTTGGGCAGGTGAGTTGTGTGATGGATAGGCTGTTGATGTTTATTTGTGACGAGCTGCCCGGACAGACTTCGTTCTGTCAAATGTTTGACATCAGTGTCCATTTTGCGCGCTTTTCTTATACTTGATTTACATTTACTATTATTTTTCACTGAATGTTTTGTTGAATCTCAATAAAATATAGCTTATGTCACTTCCTGATAATGTAGCTTCATATTGGTGAAAGAATTTTTAAAATCGGTCCAGTAGTTCCGGGGCCTATACAATACAAACAAACAAACAAACAAATTATGTGATAAGAATGATTTGCTATGACATTCGTAAAGGTGCTAATAGAAATGAGCATTCTCTTGAACTCTCTTTAAATTTACTTGAACCTCATTGCGAAAATGACAATGTTTACCACTTGTTCTTAAAAACCAAGCAAAAACGTTACATTATATTAAAATGTTTTGGAATAGTCCAGGAACTTATGACAAAAAATGGGCTCATCTTCGGAAAAAGTCCAACCAACCTGAAAATTGGTATACACTCGCCTTTCAGCTCTCCAAACAATATTTGAAAAATCCCCGGAATTCGGTTGTACGCATAACTTGTGACAGCCCAAGAACGGTAAAACAATTGCCTTTTTCTTGGTTTTTTACAAATATCTTCGTTCCTGTCGGTCTTACGACTATAAGGTATACATACTTTATAATAAATTTGTACCTCGATAGAATATTTATACTACCAATTTTTAGCTTGGTTGGACTTTTTACGAAGTGAAATCCTAAAGTTCCTGGACTATGATCATTTACTAGAATTGTTGTATAAAAAGCAGTGATCTCTTGTTTCACAGACAGATCTTTAATAGAATTTCGTTTCGCAGAAAATGTTTCATAAAATATTCAGTTCATATATTTCCATTTCGAATACGATTGTTTCATCGACTATAAACTTTATAGAATATTCAGTCCAAATATTTTCATGTCGAATATTATTGTTTCATGGACTACTTACTTCAACGAAATATATTTCACAGAAAAATCTATTGGTTAGGTTAGAACCCTGACCACATCGCACTAGCCGAGCGAGCGTAGCGAGCGCGCCGCGGCAGCGGCCGGCAAATGCCAGAACCAAATTGTCGGCGCGAATGAACATATTGATATTAAGTACCTATTACAATGTAATAATAAAGGATAGTGTACATTCGCCCATACATTGCCGCCTATGAATCAACAGTCATGAAAAATACCTCTTAGGGTTCATAAATACATACACTTGAGTGTCAAAACGTAGTTTATGGACGGACACTTCTGAGAACTCGTTAAATATCAAATACTGAAAAATTTTGAGGTTATATTTGATATTATAATGCGGAGTTGTATTTACGTGAGTGGGACTAATGTTCTTCAAGCACATATTTTGTTAATCTGCCACTTCTGCCAGTACCATGGAACCAATAACTGAGCCACAATTCACACAAAATGTTGATTCCATTGCGATGATCGTAAATCCGTAATTATTGCTGAGTTAGCTATGTGCAGGTTACAAAGTCTTTAAACGGTTTAATCTAAAAGGAAGATTCACTACAGAGAGCCATCAACGTCCCGTTTTTTAAGCCGAGTCGTAAGAATAATATTATTAATATAAAAACAATAATACAGCATTGCAAATTGAAATCGAAAAATACAAGACACTAGACCTAGACAGAAGCTGGTATTTTTTTGCGTTAAAGTGTCAAGTTAACCAAACGTCATTATAGTACCCGGCAAACTTCTTGAGCATTTGTAGTCGTAGTGGGGGAAAGTTCGCGCATTGTACACTTACGTGCAAAAAAATAGATACTCTTTTTTTAACTGTGAAATGCTCATATTTATTCAGGTATACATTTTGACAACCTGCGTGGCCCGTAAGTTGGCAGGGTCTATTAGCCCAAAGGTCCTGGGTTCGAATCCCGGTACGGACAAAATGTTTGTGTGACGAACATATTATTTTTTCCTGAGACATGTTTTTTTATATGTATTTATAATGTATATCATTTATATATTTTATATGTATGTTTATTCGTTAACTAGTATCCATTATAACAAAAAAAACGTCTACAACAACAACAAAGTACTTTTCACTGCACGCAAGTGTATTTGGGAAGACAGCGGGACGTAGACACAACGCGGGAGACGAGGGTCGACTGATCTACCAATAGCGCGCTCGATACGATGCCCCCCGCCGTCGCGCCCCGCCTTCACCACCCATGACACCTAAAATTCGGTTCTGCGCAGTCAAGGTCATTTGCTCAAGAAGTTTGCCGGTTACTGTAACTTCTTTTTTTTGGCTTCGCACAAAGCTGATTTAAGCCAATGTATAATCTGATTTAAAATAAAAAGTTGATTAAACATCTATCGCATTGACAGTAATGTATTGTTACTCATTTTTAAGAGCCTTTAGTAAGTTCACAACTACGTTTTCTTGCACAAACAAGGTTTATTTTGTCAATACAAAGTAAATTAAAATGTTGTTGCGATGGCTAAACAACAGAAGGCACAGACGAACGCAACCTAAATGGTATTAAAAAAATGATTTCGTACGATAAATCTTTTCAGTATTTTTAATTTTGATATCAAAAATCTAAAGTATCCGTGACAATCTAATAAGTGATAATTATGTCTTAAATCATGGCCAGAATTATGACAAATGTCAAATGTTTTTTGGTTCATAGGCCAACTTGGGCACTGTCCTTTGTACCTCGATGGAATATTTTTCTCGGTAATTAACCAGTTTTATATTACTTACTTACTTCCTTTGGCGCAGCGACCCGAAGTGGGTCTTGGCCTATTATGCCTCCGACACCAGAGAATGCCACTGGGTTCTATTCCGCGCTAACTCGCCACCACTCGAAGTTTGCGCAGGTCGGCTTTCACAACGTCAATAGCGGTATCTAGGCCGTCCGATAGGTCGGCGGCCACTCGGGGCTCCGATAAATGCCTTTTTACGTTGCGATCCTCATCCATGACAAAGCCACCGAAGTCTCTGCGCCTTCGTCTCTCCGATGATATTGGGTTCAGCTCCTCAATGTCCTGGTTTTTTCGCACTCTCCACCGTCCATCCTCTGCCTTGACTGGACCCATAATTTTGCGCATGATTTTTCTCTCCGCCACCAAGAGTTTCTCCTGTTCTTTCAGCGTTAGTATTCAGGATTCGCATCTTTACATCAAGATCGGTCTTATTACAGTTTTGTAGATCCGAATCTTGGTTCTCCTGCTCAGTAGCCTGGACACTTAACACCTTATGAAGGGCCGCACCACAACAGAGGGCGTTGGATCCTTATGTCAATTTCCTCTTGCCTTGTGTTTGTATTCGTTATAGTGCACCCCAAGTACCGGAAATTCCAGCAACCAAATCTTCTAGCATTACTCCGGTGTTTTTGTAGCGTCTCATGTGAAGATATACTGTCTTGTCCTGGTTAAGGGTGCGTTTCCACCAGAGATGGGCGAGGATGCGTTGCGTGCGAGGATGCGTTGCGTGCCAGGAATGTGTTTGTTAAGAACCAATAGAATCGCGAAGCTAGGTAAATGAAGTGATTCTATTGGTTCTTATCTTAACGCACACATTCCTCGCAACGCATCCTCGCACATCTCTGCTGGAAACGCACCCTAATTCCGAGTCCAATCTCAACCGCATCTGAGAGGTCAGAGTTGTCACCGCTTGTTCCACGTCTCTTTTGGTTTGCCCCATTAGTGCTAGGTCATCGGCATACCCTATCACCTTGTGCAGTCCGTTGAGCCGCGTAAAAATCAGTAGGTATGTTACGAAACCGACAAGAGTTTTATAATACTTGACTAAACATGACCAATAATATTATTGTAATTGTTATTCTATGATATGAATATTCTAGGATATAACCTTCACTTGTAACAAAAATCTATTGATTAGCCTTATTGATTATTCTATGAAATGAAAATCTGAGAAACAATTTCTGTGAAACGAAATTCTATGTAACAATTTTCTATGAAACAACGTACAATCATAAAATGCTCTAGCTAGACTATACCCACCCTGAATGCTATTCGATGCTAATTTGGTTTCTAAAATCTTTTATATTTTTTTATGACTAAGTGCTTGTAACGTGTAATGAATTAATTTGTGTTATAATTACCAGCTAATGAGACGTTCAAAATTCATCTCCTGCCTATACCTCAGATGAAGTTGAGTTTTTCTACCTTCGACCTTCAGTTTGTAAAGCAGTTTACACAATCATACAGATGTGAGGTTTCAAAATTGATTAAATTCTCCTGACTTATTTAAGCTAGCAATCAGCACTCAGCTAACATGATAATTATATGTTAAGAATTATATCCGGTTGTAATGTAGGTACTTACATTTTTATACGGCCTGCATTTTAGGGTAACAATTGCGTCGATCAATCTTTCAGAAACTAAGGTTAACGATTGATGTATCATTTTAGTACTTTGACCGAACATGGAACCAGGACATCGTCACCAGACCAGCCTGGAGACTTGCGTGGTTGTAATGCTGACACCCAAGCTACATACTATCTTGAAGACTTCCATCCAAAAATATTTGATCCTTACCTTTGATAAAATAGAATACAGTTTGCCTATAAGATATCAGTCCAGGCAAAACCTATACAAAACATTTTTAATTATTTTATTAAATTAAATTTCCTGTAATCAGAATTTGTTGTTTTTAATAATCAAATAGAATTGGTCAAATCAGTGGTTTGGTCCCAAAATTCAAATTTATATTCTCTAATGCCTCAAAGTTTCTGGTATGTTTAAATTTAATAGTTTGGGTGCTTGTGTCGTGTCAGTCGAATGGTATAAGGAGATATCATTAGAATAATATATTCCATTCTCACATTACATGTTAAAGCTTGTCTAAGCTGAAACTACGAGCCCCTCCACCGCATTTAAGCACTCATATATATTTTTTAATATGGACGCAATACATATAAAACATGCCACGGAGTGCCGTGTGCGAGTGGCAGTGAAAGAATGACTTCACCATCGCGTTTTGCGAGCGCGTAAATGTGAATTAGTATAGAATAGAGTCAGCGCCGTCTAGCGACAAATTTGGGCAACATTAAGGCCGCTAGATGGCGCTGACTCGATGCGCTACATTCGTGTTTTTTTTCTCGCAAAACGCGATGGTGAAGTCATTCGCATCGCTCACTGTAAATAGAACTCAGCATTCTGTTATTGGTCGTTCAGTAGCCGATTTGACTCAAACCTAGTGACACGCGTTGTTCTTTCGCAAAAATACACTGCAAATCTAAATCAACTGAGTAGTGGGGCGCGTTATTTCAAATTAGACTAGCTCTACTCTAAAGTCTATAGAAATGGTGGTCTACAGATTGTGGTGGGATTATTTTTTGTGGTTGTTGTATGTTTCACGAGTTGTCTTTTTATGATGGAGTAGTAGTATGTCTACATGGGTGATGCGTTAGTATTAATGCCCGCAGTACCTGTGTTGCTTATTTTGGGTTTCCATAACATGAGGAAACTTCACTTTTGCACTAGGAACATCTCATCTGTGACTTCAAAGGGCAGCAATGACCCGATACGCATTTGTTAGCCTGACCTCAATGAGCTTTGAATTACATGGACTTTGCATCTGCGTACTGTCAAATCAGAAAAAAGGGTGCTTGACGTCATTTTAGGCACACGGTTTAGAATGTATTCCGATTCCTTTCACTTACTCTTGTCAGAAAGAGACGGTAAGCAGGATCACTGCCACAAATGTGCAATGTTTAAGCTTTTCAATTGTATGACGTGCATCCAGGGTATGGAAAATCATTAGCTGACCTAAATCATTTCATATTTCCAGGCCTCAAACGAGTCCAGCTGCTGTAAACCAAAACAACCACCGCAACTACCAAACATACGAGGTTCCGCCCGGCGGTTACCAAAACCGGAACTCCGGTTACGACCGGAACCAAGGCGGTTACGAAAGACAAAACAGTTACGAGAGAAATCAGGGTGGTTACAACCAGAATTCTGGGCACAGTCAAAACTCGGGTGGTTTTGATCAGAATAGAGGCGGTTACGGAGGTTACAGACAGAATAATAATAGCGGTGGATATAACCAAGGATATAGCCAAGGTAAAGTTAATTTTTGATACAAGAACAATTTTACCATTATTGACTTTTATTGCGACCGGGACATTGACTCAGATTTGGAGAGAATCTAATTGAATGGCGTTATTTTGTCACTTTTGGAACAATAATGTCAAAATCATGACCTTCAACTACGATTCTATTGGGATTTAAATAGAAGAATCTTTGCCCTGCCTGTACTTTTTTGTGCAATGATAATAAATAAATGACTGACCTGTTGGTGCAATGGCAGCGATCGTGGGTTTGATCCCCACCCATGACGAACATTTGTGTTTGTTGTGTTGTGGGTGTTATTATCTATTTAAGTATGTATTTAGAAATATTCAAGTATGTTTATCAGTCTCTGACACCTATAGTGCAAGCTCTGCTTAGTTTGAGGTCAGATGATCTTCGTGTAATTTGTCGTGGATATTTATTTATTTATTTAAATAACATATCGAATGAAATATACTGTCCAAATCAACCCTGATAGCGGCGGAAGGCTCACCGCCTACTGCGTTGGGTTCTAATACCATTGGTGAAAAGTGGCTTCTGAGTGTTCCGTTCACTATGACGGCAACAGTCACTTGCCTCTGACTAGTACTGTATCACAACCGTTTTATTTTGCGAAAGAGTTGTTTTGATCGGCGAGACGATCAGCACGGTTCTTGCCTTGACTTGCGTGGTGGGCACCACGGGGGCCCGTTATCGATTCCCGGTTGAGGCAATTTAGGAAACATACTTTTCTGAATTGGCTCGGGTCTGGGTATGCTGGGAGAGACGCAAAGTGGCCACTTTTAGCAAAAACGCGATCTAAAACTAATAAACAGGATAAAAAGTCGAGGACAGACATTGGTATGGTATTTTTTGGAATATTTTATTGTTCAGTTATTAAAAACAATGTCGAATTTGGAAGTTTTATCAATGAATCAATTGGTGGCGCTAGTTGGCGGCTAAAAACGCCTTCAATCCTGGTACCCCGCAACACAAGGATATTTGTCTTCACTTCGAATCCATGACAAAAGGGTATGCGTTAATTTAACTTTTTTACCTATTACAACCACCCAATATACCTGTAACATCCGAAGAGAAAGTAATCAATATTTTTTTAATAATTATTTCCTAAATTGCTTGATATGTGAAAACTTTGTGAGAGGAATTTAAATGGCGAAACGTAACGCTATATAAACGGTTTAAACAAAATGACGTCATAGTACATTATGATATAAGTGCGGGAAGATGAAAATTACAGCCGAGGCGATATTGCCAGCCCCTACAGCTCGGGCGGCGAGGGCTATAAGGAAGCAGAGGCTGTAATTATCAAAGCGCACGTATGTCATACGACGTTTTATAACATATTTGAGAGGAAATAAATAAAAATCGGACTTTCTAAAACAAATAAATCTTCGATCACTTGTTAGAGAGCAGTTATAAAAATTTTTACTTGTTCACAAATTCGCGCATCAGCGCTTTTTTTAAGGCATAAGCATAAAAAACAGCCAGTATTACTAATTCGACGACCGACTTGGTGTAATGGTTAAGAAGTTGGCTACTACACCAGAGGTCGCGGGTTCGATCCCCGCACAGTACAAACATTTGTGTGCATGAACATGTCTGTTTGTACTGGTCTGGGTGTCTCCTATGTATAATAAGTATGTATTTACAAAAGAAAATGTATTTAAGTATGTTTATCCGTTGTCTAGTATCCCATAACACAAGCTTTAATTAGCTTACTTTGGGGCTAGATGGCGCTGTGTGGAATAATGTCCAGGGATATTTATTTATTTATTTATTAAAAAAAAAAAAAAAAGCAAATTAATATTTTTGTGTTTTTGTAACAGATAAATGGTTTAATTTATTGTCAAAATAATTAAATTAAAGAATTAAATGTTTATTTATTATATTTTATCCCCCAAAGTTAATTGTATTCATAAAAATGTTATCCTCTTTGCTGACATAAAAACTCTTTGCTAAGATTCAAAAAAGTACCGTTCTTTTTAGACGGAGCATCTTGATAAACCGTGCGTTTTACCTTAATAAAAACAAACTCGTGCGTTTTACATTACCATAACGCACAAGTGCGTAATGAGATACAATACGATATTGAAATTGGTGAAATAAGAGACCCTTTACGAGCAAATATGTTATAAAATAGTTTTACCTTTACAATAGTTTGAAACAGAATATATGCATAACCTAATAGTGTGTTGTCTGGCGCATATGAATGTTTATTTATTTATAATTCTCGCAGGGGGCGGCGGCGGGGGCTACAACCAAGGGTACTCGCAGGAGCAAAGCTACCGCGGAGGGGGGGGCGGGGGGGGCTACCAGAACGAGCACGACGACCGCGAGCGCCGCGGGCGGGGCGGCTACAGAGGGAGACGTTGACATTCAAATACCGCAGTTAAAATAGGAAACATCACTTCTAAAATTTTGTATTTTTATTCGGTCAGTTAGCAACAGCTTTAGAGTTATACTGCCAGCAAAAATTTTATTAAAATTTATTACACTGTAATCTATTTATATTATAATTTATTTAGATTACACTGTAAAAAAAACCATTTATTTCTCCTTCACAATTTTAGCTCACTCTTTTAGGTCTAACTTACATTTAACAATACATTTGGTGAGCTATTAGTGTTGAGAGACTGGTGTCCGCACTAGGTTAAAAACCTGTCTTACAGATTACCAGGCTCTCGCCTTTCGGCTTCGTAGATATGAATTTGCTTAAACAACTGTATAAAATAGTCATTAAAATGAAGGTTGGTACCTTTAGACAACCTATGAAGTTTGTGTGTGTGTTGTGTGTGTGTGTGTAAAAGTGTGTGTGAGTGTGTGTGAATATGAGGCGTTCCGAGTGTGTGTGCGTTTGGGCTGTGTTGTGTTTTGTGTAATTTGTGGCAGGGCTAGTTTATAAGTGCGCGAGGATGCAAACGCTTTATAAACAAGAAATAATTAGGATGGTAAAATTAATAGATTTTCTGTTTCGTCATACGTCAGGGCCTGCAACCAGTCTGATACTTTTTTCTTACACTGTTCTCTGGGTAGAGAATTGATGGACAGGATCGAATTAATTTTATTATAAAGGAATGGGCCGAGGAAAAAGAAGAAATTTTCCGCCAAACTGGTCTTGTGCGCATCAGGTAGGCATACTTTGTGTTTGAGACGTTAATTTTTGAGTTTTTAAGGATCATATGTTAATGAAGAATGCTGTTTCATTATGATTAGGAGTACAAATAGCTGACGGACGGTAATCTATTACGTAATATTGCAATTTTGTTGTGTAAATTATTAGATCATAGAAATTTATCTTCATTAAAGGAATTTCCCATATTTTGCTGTATTAAAGTATGTATGATTGTTAGTATATATATATATATTATAGATTCCTATCCAATGTTACTAAATAGTTTAAGCTTATTCTGCTCTGAACTTATATGTAAGCTCTGTAAGTCCAGTGTTACGCTTAGTGCAACGAAGGTAGGTCAATAACACTTTTTTTTTATATTGGACTAGACAGTCATTTGATCGCAATCGCACCTGATGGTATGTGACGACCCGATCTATGATGGTACATGTCTGCCTAGTAAATGCCTATTCACTCTTGTCTTGAAGAGACCCAGATTGTATTGGTTCGGAAACACATAATTGGGTATGGGAACATAAATCAAACATGTCCTAAATCGAAAACCATTTCGAGGTATTTGTATTTTATACCTTATTTAAATATTTATCATTTTTAAAAGCAAAGGATCGAGGATATTTTTAGTTAAATACGTTGGCAAACTGGGGTCAAATGAATGACCCCAGTTTGCCAACGTCCGCAAAGAGTATATTATGGTTCTTATTGGACTCTTGACGGTAATCAAATTGACATCTCACAACTGAAACCTATTGGGTCGTATAAACGTCCTTTCACGTGATTGGTTTATAATCTATCCATCAACCAATCAAATGACGCGATCTGTATCATACTTAAGACTTTTAGCTAGGTAATTCTACTGCACGGTATTAATGGGGTTTCCAGATAGCAGATTTAAAATTCCCCCAAGTGAAATATATTTTTCCAGAAAGTTATTTTTAATAAAACGTACATTTTTACGCCCATTGCCCAGACTGGTAGGTAGGACTTAAAATAGCCATTCGCTATAATCCCAACCCTTTCAGGTAGGGCTTGGTTTCAGAACTTGGCAAAATGAATTTTATCTAAAGTCTACTTCTCACATTCACGTGAGATTGTACATGATGAACGGCGAGTTCTGTTTCAGTCGTAAGTGCAGTAAATCAATAATTTTCTCCTCATAATTTATTTATCCCGAATCCGGGAAAAAACACATGTGGGAATACTAAGTGAATTAGTGACGTCATGAGTTCGCAATGTTTAAAAATTAATAAAAATATAATTACCGGCTAGATCAACGAAATATTCAAATTAGTTACTTGAAATAGTAAAAGGAATTTTAAAAATATATAAAAAAATAAAAAATGTTTGTCACCATACCCAATTATGTCTTCATGTCTTCTTTTGATTTGCAATTTCTTGACAAGTAATCAAATTGTTAAAGGCATTATGTGTTCTCTGCAAAAGTAATCTCAAGTCATTTATCAATGAATTTTTTTTTTTAATACATGCTCAGAATTGTTTATATTCTTGTCCAATGATTTAAAAACTTTGTTAACGCTGCTGAATTATAGTATGTGTATGTATGATCAATTTACGATGTCAGATGCCAACCTGCCCTCCGATTCAGAACGAAGTTATCGACCGATTCGGTAAATTTGTTTTATTTCTAGTAAGTGATCTGCTAAGCTTGATAGACCAAATTACATAAAATCTATCCTACTTAAAAAAAAAATAACCGAATCGGTCGATAACTTCGTTCTGAATCGGGGGCCTGGGGCCTGACTCTCGAACAGGATTTCATTGGACAAGCATGGCAGAAATGTTAAACAAGAAATTTATGAACCTTATTCCAAAGCGTTAAGGTTTAAAAAATATTTTTGGTGACATTAATGTAATGCCAATCCGGCGAAATTTGGTTCGGGAGTCAGGGGTCTGACCTTTTAGTCCTTATAGCCATCTTAATGTGTAACTTAACTAATACTAATAAGATTTTTAAGTATGACTATTTTATAATACTGCTTTAATAGGCGTATAGGCCCTCGATAACAATATTACCTCTGTAGCTGTATACAAAATATTAGACATTTTAAAGGCCTTAAAAAAAGCAATCATAGTAGCCAATAGAATATCAAGATAAGTATTTATTAAAATTGTATTTATTAAAGTTATGCCTAGTGTATCTCTCATACTAATGTAAATAGGCTGACTTATTGGTCTTTCTTTAAATGTCATATACAAAATACGGTATGTTTGTAGGATGTAACAGTAAAGGCCTGCGCAAACGAGGGATTATCCGCGGCGTGTTTGTATCGAGCAACGCACACGAACGACTAAAAGTAAGCTGAACCAAAAATCCGCTGAAATACCGCGGATGCCCACGGAGCGTAGCGGATTAAAGTGCGCGGGCGTTGCGAAAAAAATAGAACAGACGAACCATGAGCAGTCAACCCACGAGGCGAATTTTACTCCGCGTCCTCCAGTATTCTCTTTTAAAACGTCTTCTCTTTTGCTTAAACTTCATGTAAATAACAGCACAACGATTACGTTAAACGATTAACGTACATAAACGTTACCGCCATTGTCACGTTTTATTTTATGCAGGGCTTGGGAAATAAAACGATTGAATTAGAATTACTATTTAAAAGAATTTAATTTAAGTTTTCTTGAGTTCAAATTCACTTTTTTATTTTTTAGTAGGTACTCAGAGCGTGGGTCTGGTGTCAGCTCACTTATTCCGGCCACTTAAAACATTAACTAGCACTGCCGCAGATAGACGCCTCCTTCCAGACGTCAACGAGTTCCAATCCAATATCGTCCAACTTTCCAATAACGTCCGACTTTCCAATAACGCCCGACTTTCATTCTTCAGCGGGACGATTGGCAAGGAAAGTCAAGGGCGAGGGTGATCCTGTCGATTAGGACAATCGATTATTACACGCGCAAGTATTGTCTGGGGTAGCCCCTAGTCTCTCGGACAGCAAATGATCACACACCGTGTGCGTTGAGTCCGCGGCGGACTTTTTATTCGCGGAGCGTACTTTTTTCTTTGCCTCGGAGAAAAGTCCGTCGTCTGCGCAGGCCCTTAAAAATACCTAGCAACTTCGGTAACCTACCACATACGATTCTGATACGTTTGGCAAAGTATGGGCATCTAGACTTTCCTACGGTACCCGTACCATGAGTTTACTACAGCAAATTGTATGACATTTTTAGTTTCATTACTATTCACTAGAGTTGCTGTACCGAAATTCTATACAATAACTTGACATAAGACTCTAGCGACTGTCATCGGCGTATACTCATGGTGCCTAAATCCTAACTTACTAAACACAACAGAGGGGCCAGTACGTCTACCACGAGATGCCACTTAAAATTCATTATCGCTGCCGTAAAAAAAAGTATTAGGATGACACATGACATGACATGACAATGTCAAATCCTAATACATTTTTTTAACGCGAACCTTAATTTAAATTTAAATGGCAACTCGTGGTTGATAGACGTACAGCCTCCCGATTCAGAACGAAGTTATCGACCGATTCGGTAAATTTGTTTTAATTATAGTAAATGATACTCTAAGCGGTAGCAATCAATATTTTGATATGTCAAAGCCAAAGGCCCTAAGTTTTCATAAACCAAATTAGATAAAAACTACCCTACTTAAAAAAAATATTAAAAATTAAAGAAAATAACCGAATCGGTCGATAACTTTGTTCTGAATCGGGGGGCAGATTCTACTAACCAATGCCGATGGAATCGTATTTGAATTGCATTCTTTTCACGTTTGGTCCATACTAAAACTGTCAAAATCAGGCCCCTGACTCTTGAATCTAATGTCGCCGGATTGGCATTACATTACTGTCACCAAAAACTGTTTTAAACCTTAATGCTTTGGAACAAGGTTCCATAAATTTTTTGACATTTCAGCAATGCTTGTCCAATGAAATTCTGTTCAAGAGTCAGGCCCCAGGTCATTCAATTTCAATTCCATTGAGTTTCAAATAGCAGAATCTAGGCGCAGCTGCCATATAGCAATGATATGCCTGCATTAGTTAACTTATGCCAATGTTCCGAACTCAAACTCAAATAACTTATTCAAATAGACTGTATCAGTACTTTCAAATCGTCAAATCCGTCCGTGTTGATTGAATGAACTTTTCATTGAAATGTGTTGATTGTGTATTGATCTTATTTAAATACATTTTCCAATTTATTTTTTGAATGTTTTATTTGAAGGCAACTCCGACTTGACAATAAGTAGATAAAGTTGCTTAGTGCTTGCTAACTTCAATGGGCAATTTGGGAACACCGCAGTTTTGAAAGATTTTTTGATTTCATTTTAGTAAGAACATTAGTTCTTTTTTTTATATAAATTTGTTGGAAACAATTGGAATGGGAATTCAAAAGATTTACAACCGTCTTATCTCAACAATAACTGGCTAACCATTAGTTTATGTTTGGTCTAAAGGCCGGCATTCACTTTGCTCAGTAGTTAGTGCATTTGCTTAGTGTTAGCAGAAAGCACGTGTGGACACCGATAGATTAGTGCAAGTGATTAGTAACCTGCGTAGTAAAGCGATTAGAAGCGTGTTCCACTTTTTTAGCGAGTGGCCTCGTCCCGCACGCCTCCCATTCCCCTCACTCGCCGCGTGCCTGCTACTAAACACGTCTGGACAGCAGGTGTTAGTGTTTAGCGTTTTGCAAAACTTGCTTAAAATGGCAAAGGAGACGGAAGATTCCCTCCAGTGTAAAGCTATTTTTGTAGTTGAGAGTAATAGTGCCTGCATAATTTCCCTTTGAGGCTAAGTCCTAAAGAAATAAATATAATAAAAATATGGAAAGGCATTCGAAATAAAAGCATGCATTATGACTCTTCGTTGACATATCATATGTTATACTCAAGAGTATTAAGGAAGACATTTTCATGATAAGATAAGATAAGGTATTCTTTATTGCACAGTAAAGTAAAGTAAAGTAAAGTTGAGTTACGAGTATAATCAGAATCACAATGAAGTACATACCACATATATCTGATGTGCACTACTCATAAACAGTTATCATTATCATCATAGCTTTTGAAAGTGTAAAAATAACTGCTCATAAAATTAGTTATAATACGATTTTACTAAAAAAATATATTTTGCTATAAAATAAAATTATTGACGACACGATTGGCGTAGTGCGCTGTAGCACTGTTTCTCACCTCGATTTCCGTAGTGTTCCGGGTTCGATTCCCGGTCGGGTCAATTCAGGAAACTATATTTTCTGAATTGACTCTGGTCTGGGTGTGCTGGGAGACGCCACTAGCTTATTTCCTTGTGTGGTAAGTACCTCGTAACACAGGGATATTAACCTCTACTTCGAGACCATTACTACAAGAGGTGTGTTGTTTGGCGCATATTTATTTTATTTATGTTTTATTATTGACTTTAAGTTCTACATGATTCCTGACAGCTGAGAAACATCTTATTTGCCGAGTGAGTAAGAAAGTTTGGCTCAAAATCTGAGGATTTTTGGTTCAATTCCCAAAATCAGGTAAAAAAATTTTTTTTTTTATATTTCCCGTCAAGATGACCTCACTCCACTTAATGGAAAGCGGTCGTGAGGTCCAGATATGAGGCTGACAAGCCCAGTCATTCAAACGAATCACTAGGCTGGCCATCCTCACCTTGAAGGCCTGCAGAAATGCCTTTTCACGCCCTGCTTTAAGAACCCGGGACTATAAGAGGAAGGAAACACATGTGCTGGAAGAGCGTTCCACGTCTGGATGGTACGACAAAGAAACGAGTCACCGAACCTTTTAGTTCGGGCCAACAAATGTTGAATTGTGTGTGGGTGACGCTGTAGTCCAGCACGCGTGGTACGGGAGTGGAAAGGTGAGGGTGGGATAAGCTGGAATAACTCGTCAGAGCATTCCCCATTGTAGAAGCGATAGAGAACACTTAGCCTGGCAATGTCTCTACGCAATTGGAGAGGCTCAAGGGTCAAAGTTGCCTCTGGGTTTCCAATAATACGGATAGCACGCCGCTGCAACCTGTCAAGAGCTTCGAGTAGGTACTTAGCGGAACCGTCCCAGAGATGAGAGCAGTATTCCACACACGAGCGAACTTGTGTCTTATACAAGACACAGCTGCTCAGGCGTGAAGAATCGTCTCACTCTGTTCAGGACTCCGAGTTTACGGGATGCAGTTCTAATGACGCTCTCAATGTAGTCCCGCTGGTTTAGGTTGCTACGAACATCCATGCCGAGGATGTTTAGGCTATCCTTAATCGGTAGTGGGGTGCTCTGAAGAGTGGGATGGGAAAGGAAAGGCGACGCCTTTGCTGTGAATGCACACACCTGCGTTTTCTTGGCATTGAACTCGACAAGATTGCATGCACCCCATTCTGAAATGCGGTCCAACACTCCGTCAAGCTCAACAACAAGACTTCGCGTCTTCTCCTCGATGTCAGTCTGCTTTGCCCCAGGGCGCTCGAAATATCGCGCGTGGACCGTGCTATCATCCGCATAGCAATGAATATTACCAAGAGATAACATGTCATTGATATGCAGAAGAAACAACGTCGGCGACAAGACGGAGCCCTGCGGCACTCCGGCATTAATCTGGAGAAAGCGTGATTTTTGACCATCGCAAAGGACACGAATTCTACGTCCCTCCAGAAATCCGGCGACCCAGTCGCATAGGCGAGGTGGCAGACCATATGCCGGAAGCTTGGAAAGAAGCGAACGATGCCATACACGGTCGAAAGCTTTGGCAATGTCAAGGCTGACGGCCAAAGATTCCCCATGCTTGTCCATAGCCTCCCCCCAGATGTGTGTTACGTACGCTAGAAGATCACCCGTAGACCGTTTTGGTCGGAAGCCGTACTGACGGTCGTGAATGAGAGAGTGATCCTCTAGGTAGCGGATGAGCTGCGTGTTTATGATCCGCTCAAACATTTTAGCTAAAACTGAGGTTACACGTCTTTATTCACAGATATTTAAAAAATATAGTTTTAAACATCTTCAATAATTTAATAAAACGTCATAGATTAGGTACAAGTTTATTTGTTTAAGTTGAGTTTTTCTACTTCAGTGTACTTAGCCAAAACTATCTTGTGAGTAAGTTAAGAAGGTCATTGATATGTATGAAACCGTCGCTTTTTCGTAGTCGTTCGAATTCGGTCGGATAATCAGTCGTTGTTGAAAGGTTTTGATTTTTGTTTATTTCTCTATAAATACGAAACATTGGAGGCTGAAAATTTTCAGTGTTATTTTAAGAAACTCACTGTTTTTTGGTTAACACTCACTTATCTCAGGATGAACTGATTTCTTATATTTTGACGTCAAAGTTATGTACCGGTGGTTTTGTTATTTCGATCTCTTATTCGATAAAGCATGTATGTAAACTTTTGAAACATTTTCTGACCATTAGATGTGTAAAGCGGAATCGAATGCAGTTTTCAGCGAGTTGATACAGTTTCTCATTTAGGCGCTGTGATTTTTTTTTCAGATTTTAGAGACACCTTAATTACTGAAAATGTAAGAATAATTTTCAAAATCTTATTATATGTGCCGCAAGCACAAATCAAGAGCTACAAGTGAATGTTTATTAAAGAGACGCACATGCCATGGTTTGAGAGAAACACGATTCCGCGAAACGTTACCCCAGCAGGAAACGCAATATTTCGAAAACCTGAAGCCCCACATATTATATTTTTGGCGCACATGTTTCCCCAGAAGTAAGCTATCTGCCAATGTACAACATTTTTCTCTTCGATCATTCGTTTAGAATTTTCCTGCTAGAACAACGTTACTGCAGCAGGAATCGTTTTTTTCATTTTTTTCCAAAACCACAACGCCCACTAATTTTTTATGCCGCGCACATCCACAGCATATATCTCACTAATTTTACGTTCCACTCAAATCACTCTAGAAGCTACTTTCCCGCTGAAGTAACGCACTCCAATATTTTCCATTGTAAAAAGCGCCGAGGACTCAAAACTATCACCAACAAAAAGTGATGTTTAAAACAAATTAAATGACAGATCCCGCTCAAATTTTGCGCGCTTAATCAGTACAGTGCTACCAACATGCAGTAAAAAAAATTAGAACGACCTCTTTTACGCGGGTCTTTTTATTGACTTAATCCCGATACTTTTTACACAGAGTAGTACATCACTTACCGAGAATGTCAAATAGTTTTTTTAATTATTTTGATAATCACCCGGTAAAACTACTAACTGTCTATTTTAGGAAGACCGTTTACCTAAGCTTGTAGTAGTGATATGAACTGACATACCAGTAACACATATGCTAGTGTGCGTGCTCTTAGCGGGATCGCTCTGAATTTTTAAGATGAAGTAAGTTATACCTACTTGACAGAACTGGCCAAAAACAAAATTCATCATGTGAAAAATTGCACCAAGTTCGACAAAAACAAAAACACTCACGACAATGCGACTTTCCGACTCACCGAAGCTCACTGACTTCGCTTGTAAACTCATGTCTCTGTGTGCGTGCGTCAAAAATGGCGTGTTGTTCTAAGCGGGCTATCTGTCAAAGCGCCGCGCATGTCTAACTAATTTGTGATGTGTATGTACACTACTGTAGTATGTACCTTATTTATATAATAAAATTAACAGAGTATTGAACATCTACCACAGAACACGATATGAATGTAAGTCACTTATTCAAAAATAGATCCTAAAAATGAATTACACTGACACATAATCCTTAATATTTACTTTGCTATAAAAGTCACACTCACAGAAACAAGTAACATCACTTACCCACCATACACGCAGGACATGAAGTAATTACACTCGCACCAGACACCCCTTCATTCACCACACACCTCACATCATTCACCACACACCTCACATCATATCACGCTTCACTCACCACACACCTCACCTCATGCACCACACACCACATATCACGCTCCACCCATCACCCACCTTACACTGCACATCACTCACCACACACTATACATCACGCACACACTGTACAGCATGCAAGTGTGCACACTCGTCGATTGACCTGGAGTCCTGAAATACAGGGCCACCCTAGTTTAGGCTCAAGGTCACACGTAAATAATGTAACACGCTAGATCTAGATCCTAGGTGAACTCTGTATCTTATAATTTTATGTGAGAAAAATATTTTCTTTTTTTTACTACACAAGCATAGTTAATAGGTCATAAGTAGGGCTTCCAATACCGGGATCCCGGTATTGCTCAATACCGGTATTAGGCGATTTTTTGGCCTTTTCTCAATACCGGTATTGAAATCCAATACCGGTTTTAATACCGTAAGTGTCGATGCTTGGAATTCTCAGGAATAAACTGCAAAATGTCCCCTATTTTTGGCCAATCTGCACACTTTTTACCAAAAATAGTGGTTTAACGGACGGGATTACCTTATCTACTGAAATAAATGAAAATAAAGTCGCAGTTATTGCGTTCCTTCGACCCTCACATTCGACTAAAATTCAACAAAATTGTATCTTACTTTATTTTACAACTAGCTGTTTGTCCACGGCTTTAGCCCGTCGGCTGTTTCTCCCGTCAAAATAAAGCCTAAATAAAAAAATAGCCTATGTCACTGGTTGATAATGTAGCTTTATATTGGTGAATGAATATTTAAAATAGTACTTTCATAGCCTATTTGTTACAAACAGTTAAATCTTTTCTCTTTATAATATTAGTATAGATGCGTTGTTTGTGGCATTTGTCCTTTTAATGAATACTCGATCATAATTATAAACCTTTATTGATATATTAAGGTTTAAAACTAATGATTTATTTTGAGTCGTGAGGCTGACAAATCTGACAATCAACCAAATTTTCAAAGTGGTTTTTTGCCCCAACAATAAGTAAGGAAAAAAATTAATGACTACGATTTTTGATAGTGTTTTGGTTAGTAGTAAACATTTTGATAGGTCAAAATACTACTTTTGTTTTACATTTTTCATAGATTTTAAAAAGGTAACATAGTTTTAATTTATAAATTTACCTACTTTTTAACTTGTAAAAATCATAAACGCATAAAACAAATCACTGAAATCGATATAATTATGCTTTATATATTTATAAAATTTCATTTTCAATGAAATCTGTTACTATTACAGCTTAATTTTTCACAAAACGCATTCAACAATAATAATTATAAATTTTCACCCCAATACCGTAATACCGGTATTAATACCGGATTCGAAAAAAAATCCGGTATTGATACCGGTATTAAAAATATCCGGTATTTGGAAGCCCTAGTCATAAGGTCTTCCTGAGATAGAATGTATGTATGTAATATGAATGATAGTGAGCGATTATGCGAATGGGTTCTATACATTACTAAACCAAAATAAATTGCCTAAAAAAGGGGATTTTCAAAATCAAAATCTCCAATAATTCTGTACACATATACATTTATTCACAAGTCCTCAGTGCTCCACTTATAAGCTTCTTCTTCCTGGGCCTTTCTCTTGCTCTGTTGGTCGAAGTATTTCTTTTCGTACCCGTTGGAGCGGTCGACGCCGTCCCAGCGGAAGCCGGGCCGGAGGTTGAACCGGTTGGGCGGGAAGTTTCCTTTGTATTGTGGTTTTACTGTGAATAACAAAAAAAAACAACTTCAAAAAAACTATTCCAAACCAATTTATTTTGCACTAAAAAGAAAAAAATAATTGCGATTCTTCTAAAACATAACGATAATAATAAAATAATGTAGGTACATTATTGAATTGTTGGAGTCTGTGTCAGAAGAATGATCAAAATTGGTTTACCCAGTCGAAAAATCTGAGGTAAGTCGGTTGAATAACATTGTAGCATTAGGTTTAAACAGTTAGTACAGATACGAGGTGCATTCAATAAGTACCTAGCCTCATCGCCAGAGGGCGCTGTAGTTTCAAAAGAGTTTTACCACAGTGTAGCACATTCTTTTTTAATTCTTTTTTCAAATTTTCATTCCAAATTTTTTAATTCTTTTTTCAAATTTTCCATTCATTTGTTTTAATTTGACAACTTATGGAAGCGAACGTGTCGATCGGTTTTACAAAAATGGAAAAAGAGCAATATCGTTCGGTGATTCGATTCCTATTTTTGGAAGGGAAAACGCGCATCGAAATCAAAGAGCGCTTGGATGCTGTGTACGGTGACTCTTCTCCATCGATGGCCACCGTCGAGAATTGGTTCAACGAGTTTGCACGTGGCCGTACGTCGGTTTTTGATGAACCACGTCCAGGTGCACCGAAAACAGCTGCTACGGAGGAAAACATTAAAAAAATCCATGATCTCGTATTGGCAGATCGCCGATTGAAGGTTCGGGAGCTAGCTGAGACTGTAGCCATTTCAGAAGGAACAGTGCATCATTTTCTTCACGAAGAACTCGGCATGAGAAAGCTGTCGGCGCGATGGGTGCCGCGTTTACTCACACCGGAAAACAAGCGCAACCGTGAGACCACATCGGAGACGTGTTGGCGCTGTTTAAGCGGAATCCAGCGGAGTTTTTGCGTCGTTTTGTGACCGTCGATGAAACCTGGATCCACTGGTATACACCAGAGACCAAGGAGCAATCAAAACAATGGATCCAGACCGGGGAACGTGCTCCAAAGAAGGCGAAAACTGTAAAATCGTCCGGAAAAGTTATGGCCACCGTTTTCTGGGATTCACAAGGTGTGATCTACATCGATTACCTCGAGAAGGGTAAAACAATTACAGGGCTTTACTATGCCGATTTATTGGGCCGATTCGACGCCGAATTAAAGAAAAAACGACCCCATCTGGCGAAGAAAAAAGTGCTGTTTCACCAAGACAACGCACCGGTTCACACGTCTGCCGTTGCCATGGCCAAATTGGTCGAATTACGCTACGAATTTCTGCCCCATCCACCGTATTCTCCAGATTTGGCCCCTTGTGACTTCTTTCTGTTTCCTAATCTGAAAAAATCACTCGCCGGGAATAGATATGGATCAAATGAGGAGGTCATCGCCGCCACGGAGGCCTATTTTGCAGAGTTTGACAAAAACTATTTTTCGGACGGGTTAAAAAGTTGGAGCATCGCTGGATCTGCATCGCTCTCTAAGTGTATCGAACTAAAAGGAGACTATGTTGAAAAATAAATTGCCACTATTCCAAAATTTTCGTTTACTTTTTGTAGGCTAAGTATTTATTGAATGACCCTCGTATCCCTGGAAAATATTTTCCACCCAGAGCTCTGTTAAACCATCGCGTTTTGCGAGCACGTTAACAAAGAGGTATGGGTAATGTTGGCGTCTTTTTTGAAATTCCGCGGCCACTCACCTATCCTTACTTTTATCAAAGAACATATCGAGGGGCACAAACTTTATATGGAGCACATACAGCTGAAACATATCAGAGCTGAGATATTAGGTATTGTATTTTTAAGTAACAACTCAATATAACTTGATCCGTACCAAGGAAAAGGTAAAAAAGTTGCATTATTTTTAAACCTCAATACGGGCTATAAACATGCGACGCAATTAGGATTTAAGAAGGCTAGTTTTCAATGGCCAGCTGCAATATTGTTATTGTATTGTGGGTAAACTTTCTGGTGTTTTTCCTATGTAACGTCTGTACCTAATATCGACGTTTAAGAATCAATAACTCCCTATTTACCTACATAATGACTATCAGAAAATATCTTTTTAATGTCATTGACGTTAAGGTCGTTTTTCGTGATAGCTCGTGTTCCACTTCCTAAAGCCAAATACTTAACATCTAATGCTTTGTAAACAATAGTACATCCAGCAATACATCAAGTTAGTATGGATATCTAACTTGATGTATTGCTGGATGTACTTTTATCAGAAAAATATACCCAACAGGTACATGTCAAAGCGAAAAACTTTCCTCTCCTATTTCAGCATCCTTTTTAAAAGCTGTTAGGTGAGATTAGCTCCATAAAGTTTCAGAACATTCCAGAATCAAGGCAAAAAATAATACTTTTAAGAAACATATGTTGGCTCTGATATCGCTTAGAACAATAAAATTCTGACCACTCAGATATGTTTCCTAATAAGGTCCTATAAAACAGTGATAAAATTATTGCTGGCCGCTAATAAAAAAAAATAACGCCACGGGTCCATACAAAGTTACTCAAACCCCTTTGCTTACTCGATGCCGTACAATTTCGCGTTTTTTTTCTCGCAAAGCGCTATGGTGAAGTCATTCACTTCTCTCACTGTAACTAGTACTCGGCACTCTGTTTTGAGAATAATAAAAATATTTACTATCATAAGTTAGAAACAGTTTAAATGATTACCTGGTTCCAAATCCCCCCTCTCACGTTTCTTATCCCTCATATAAGCCAGCATCGGATCCCCATCTCGTTCCACCTCCTTCAGGGAATGTTCTAGATCTCTGTCGTCTCTGAGCCTTGCGAGTGGCTTCGAGGCTTCGTGAGCGAACTGAGCCATTCGTTCGTTCTCTGCTTCTATTTGTTTCAATCTGTAGGAAGATAATACATTTATATTTAATCCTGTCCGTCAGCAGCTACGCTCGCGTAGACTGTCTTTCCCAAGAAAATGCCTAAATTTAAAAAAATATAGCCTATGTCACTCCCTGAAAATGTAGCTTTATAAAGATGTTTTTTTTTAATCGGTCCAGTAGTTTTGGAGCCTATTCAATACAAACAAACATACAAATATTTCGTCTTTATAATATTAGTAAAGATTAACATAACATACCATCACGACTATAACCCAAGCAGGAGAGGCAAGTGACTGTCGCCGTCATGGCGAACGGAACATTCTGAAGCCCACTTTATACAAATAGTATTAGAACCCATCGCAGTAAGCGGTGAGCCTTCCGCCGCTATACGGGTTGATTTTGTTTTTATCGACGTTTTCCATCACCGAAGATTTAGTCGGAAATTTAACAATGAACACAAAGATTGGTTTGACGATACGGTTGGCGTAGTGCGCTGTAGCACGGTTTCTCGCCTCGATTGCCGTAGTGTCCCGGGTTCGATTCCCGGTCGGGTCAATTCAGGAAACGATCTTTTCTGAATTGACTCGGGTCTGGGTGTGCTGGGAGACGCCCCCGGCTTATTGTGATACCTCGTAACACAGGGATATTAATCCCTACTTCGAGATAATTACAAGAGGTGTGTTGTCTGGCGCATATTTATATTTATTTATTGGTTCTGGCCAGATTTGAACTCGGGACCACACGATCCACGATCCAAGTTGCCCCCTAGGCTACGCTGCTCTTGATTAAAAATTTGTTACCATTTTTTTAGTTTCATAAAAACAACTAAAGACCTTTGTAATATTGTTTTATTTGCAGATGACACATCCTTAGTTTTTAATATTGACAGGAATAAAAACCTTTTTGACGACGTTAATGACGCGCTTTCTAAGGTTTTACAATGGTTTAATGTCAATAACCTACAGCTAAACGCAAAAAAGACCAAATGTATTAATTTCAAGTTGCCTAATGTTAAAAATAATCTCATTGATTTAAAGGTAGATGGTAATAACATGGGGCTTGTAGATTCAACAGTTTTTCTTGGGGTTACACTTGATTCAAAATTACAATGGAACCCTCATATAAATATCGTTTCAGGCAGGCTCAGTTCGGCTGCATTAAAAAATAAGGTCTCTAACAGATGTAGACACTGCTCGTTCTGTTTATTTCAGCTACTTTCATAGTATTATGTCTTACGGCATTGTACTCTGGGGTAAGGCAGCAGATATACAGACGATTTTCATCCTTCAGAAGCGAGCTATTAGATTCATATATAAGCTTCGCGGACGGGCCTCGCTTAGGGAGCTTTTTAAGGAAATTGGGATCCTTACAGTAGCTTCTCAATACATTTACAACTGTATTGTTTTGGTTAGAAAAAATATCAGCCTGTATACTAAACACCGTGATATACATGGCAAAAATACTAGGAATAGAGATAAAATTGCGCTCCCATCCTTCAGGTTACAGAAAGTTTTAGGTTCATTTATGGGGCAAGGTGTACACTTTTACAATAAAGTCCCAAAGGCAATATGTGAGCTACCACTAAACAAATTCAAAAACCACATTAAGACAGTATTATCAAAAAAGGGCTATTACACTACAAATGACTACCTTTTGGATAAAAAGGCCTGGGTTTAAGCTCTCTACTCGGTACATGATTAGTTAACTCTTGTAATATTTATATAACTAGTTTGTACTGACTAACAAAAATCTAACAATTTCTAGGCTTGAATTGTATAAACTTTGTACAATGTTTTTGCTTTATATCCGGTAGTTTAGATGTACTTTTAGGTCCATATTTTAAGGAAATGTTAGAATGTAAGCATTTTTTTTTTTTTAAAATACTCTTTGTACTTTACTAACTCTTTTTGTGAAACCGAACCAAGTTTAAAAGAGTAAGTACTGAGTTTCTCGCCGGGTCTTCTCAGTATAAGATCAACTTCCGATGCGGTGGTAGAGTCACATTATGTTTGTATACAGTGTATTTATGTATTCATATTATTATAGTATTTAAGTCTATTACTAAGTTTTTTTATTTTCTTGTAATGACGATTTAAAAGTACTTGTTACAGGTCTATTTAAATAAAGATATTTTTGTTTGTTTGTTTGTTTGAACTAAAGTTTACAATTGAGAACTATCACAATTATAAAAATAGGTAAGTGTTCTGTTAAGTCAGGATCAATGTTTTTATGGATTTTCAGTGCTAGACATTATTGTGAAAATCTTGAAGTTGATTCATTAGATAGTAATAAAGTTATAATACTTACTAGAACACGGTTGGTTTAGGTATTAGGTATGACAAATGCTAAATAATAAATGATTAGCTTGAATCCCAATGTTGGGCAAAAGCCACGATTATTATAATTAACATTAGTGTTTTATTAGGAATATTGAGATTATTACCCTCTGCTCCATTTCTTGTACTTCTCATCCAATTCTTTTTGCCTCTCTGCTTTTTCTTTCAGTTTCTGCCTATCTTCTGAAGTTTCTCTTTTAGCTGTAAAATATTATTCTTACTATAAATGCAATTATAAGAAAAAATATTAAAAAAGCAACAGCAAAAATCCATACATTTTGGTAAACACAGTCTAATGTAGACCATTCAAAGGTAAATTGAAGCATGATAAAGTAGCAAAGGTCTATTAAAAATGTACGGAAGTTACATCAAATCTCATTTCGATTAAACAAGTGCTATAATAATATCATATATCCCTACTTTTTCACATTTGACATGTCGAAACGAAAGAAGGGTGTTGCTCTTGGCTAGGCTCCAACCGTTTGAGAAATACAGGCCACTAACTACTGATTATCTTGGAAATTAAGAATTCCTATCATCATGTAAATAGTGGAATGACTTTTAGCTACGAATCATTAATTTATTTCGCACTGTTTTGATAACAGAACATACCTTTTCTTGATACCACTTGAGCATTCCTTCCAGAAACATCATCAGTCATCTTCCTGAAGGCTTCTTCTTCCCTGCTCCTGAATGCTTGGTTTTCATCCCTCAGCTGCCTTGCATTTTGCAGACCAGCCAACTTCCCGTCAAGAGTTTTCTCCATTTTCTTATTACTTGGCGGAGGACTATCATCATTCCGCTTGTAACTTTCTACATCATTTCTTCTGTCCCTTCTAGGTGGTGATAGATCAGAACTGCTGTCTCTTTGTTTTCTCTTATCTGCCTTTGATTTTCTTGGAGGAGAGTTAGATTTTTTTCTATATCTAGGCGGAGACAAATCTGAGTCACTTGACTGTCTTCTGTCTTTTGAAGATTTCTCTTTTCTTGATTCTTGACCTTTTTTACTGTTTATATTTTTATCATTTCTTTCAGGTGACTTTCTTTTACGAGGTGGTGATAGGTCAGATTCGCTAGATTTATCTCTTTTGTCTTTTTTCATCTTTCTAGGTGGAGAAGCATCAGAGTCTCTTCTCGATTTCCGAGATACCTCCTTTTCTCTTGATCTCTTTGGTGATTCTGATCTTTGTCTGCTGCATTCCTCAAAATCACCCCACCGTGATGGCTTCCTGATTCTTTCTTTGGTCTTATGCGTTTCAGCTTTTCTTGGTGGAGATACATCTGAGTCATAATTCTTTTCATTATGTTTGGATCTCTTTGGAGATGAATCTCTGTTTTTTTTTGATGACTCTTTACTTTTTCTAGCCGGTGAGTCTTTTCTCCTCTTAGGAGGTGATTCATTCCTGTTACTAGGTGATTTATTTCTTTTCCTAGGTGATTCCCTCCTTGTACTAGGGGACAATTCTCTACCTTTCCTTGGGGGACTGAAATCACTATCACTGTTGTTCAGCTGTTTCTTTTTAGAGTCTCTATTGTTCGGCTTCTCACTCTGTTGGGAGCGAGGTGGTGATGGGTCAGAGTCCTTTTTGTTATTCTCATCTTTCTCGTCCTCGGAATCACTGTACATCTTGCCAAAGACAACCTCATTTTCTTTCTCTATTTCTTTGATGTCCTTCTTTATTTCTTCTATTTGGAGTTTACTGCTAAACCCATCATCCTGTAACCAGTGAATGAATGATATCAGTAAAATAAAAAAAAACTGGTTCTCTATGATTACTTGCAACAATACCTAAGTATCATAACTTATCTTTATTACTAAATTTTGAAACAAAATACTGTTTTATCTATTTTTGTATAAAATGTACCTACATTTGGTCTTGTAGTTTAAGTGGACAATAATAAAATTGTAAGGATTTCAGCCAAGCCATGTTGTCCAATGGGACAACACAGCTTACTTAAAATCTTTGTCTGGTGGATAACATCAGGATATTTATTTATCCTAATTTCGAGACCATGACAATCAGGGCGTTATTCATTAATAAAAACATTATTCAGACAAAAATTAAAATTTACTCATACAGATAATTCGAATAATTAATTTCTTGTTATTTTAATTTATTTAGATTTAATTTAGGATTTTTTTAAATGTTGTATGTAGGTATAATAAATAAATACTATAATAAATTAATACAAATAACATAATCAAAACTGTTTTTATGTACCTGGGTCACTACTCTCCACTTGGAGCTAGTTTTGAACTGCTCAAGTTTTTTAACCTCCTCGGGACGTTCATCAATGATTCCAGCTATCTGGGGACCATCCTCTCCCTGATCTAAGATATCCAACTCATCTCCGTCTAGGGCCCGTAGCTTTGTTATATCTACTTCATCGTCTAGTATTATTTTGAACCTGAAATATATCATTTATTTGTCAAGTGGTGGACAAGCAGATGATAATTTTAAGAAACAATAGCTTTCATATTCTCAAATCTTTAATTTGCTAAATGATTCTGCATCACATTTACAGTATTTTTATTTATTCTTTTAACCAATTACATAATCTTACAGGAGAGGATCTTAAGTGATAACTGATAATATATAGAATAGGTGTTAATATTGAATGCTCTCAATTATAGCATGAATGTCAGTGGTAAGTTAACTTTCTGTAAATTTTTACTAAAATTCTCAAAACCCAAAATCCAACGAAAGCTTGTTGGATTTTGAGTTCATAAGCATGAAGCTAGTTCGGTAGGTGGTGACTGTCGTCTGAGATTATCGCGGTAATTCGCATTTTGTATTACAAAACAATATTTATGTAATTTGAACATGATTCAGGTTATGGCTGGAATATAAACTTTGATTACAATGGTGATGTTATAAGGGTTATAAAATATAGCACATCCACTAAGAATTTGTAAAATATAGTTTTAAAAAATTAATAGTTCAGATAATTCAGTAAGGAATCTATATAGATTTGAATTCATTCAATGGCACAATTAAACAGGGATGTTTTAGACCAAACCTATACACAGATTTCGCATTGGATAAACCACATTAAACAAATGTGTTTCATATTTTATAATCATGCCTATAAACATAAATGAGGATAAATAAAACAGCAACAAGTAAGCAACAACATACCCCTTTCCCTTTGGTGTTTTCTTCTTCTTTTTCTTTTTGTCTACCGATGGACCACCTAAATATTTTTGCAAGTATGCCTTTTGGTCGATCTTATTAGACATTCTAAGTTATTAATTTAAAACCAAGTTAATATATTTACGAAAACCCACAGAAATTACAGCATTTACAGCCAAAAGCTAACCCGAGTAAAGTTGCCTTACGTGACGGACGGCTCACGGTCTGACACTGACAGTTTGTTTTTTAAAGTCACTGTTTCTAGGGATGCACCGTTATCACCGTACTTTACCGGTGAGGACTCCAGCAGATACGACGCGCAGCGGCGGTAGGTACAATAAGCAATTGGGTATGGGAAAAAAAATCAAAAATGTCCTAATCGAAAACCATTTTGAGGTATTCGTATTTTATACCTTATTAAATATTTAACATTTAGGCAAAGGATCTAGGATATTTTTAATTATATACGTTGGCAATCTGGGGTGTAATGAATGACACCAGTTTTCCAACTTTCGCAAAGAGTAGGTACATTAAGGTTCTTAGTGACTCTTGATGGTTATCAAATTGAAATCTCACAATTGAAACCTATTGGGTCGTATAAACGTCCTTTCACGTGATTGGTTGATAATGTATCCATCAACCAATCAAATGACGCAATCTGTATCATACGTGAGACTTTTAGCTAGGTGATTCTACTGCATGGTATTAATGGTGTTTCCAGATAGCAGATTTTAAATTGCCCCAGATGAAAAATGTTTTTCCACAAGGTTATTTTTCATAATAAGTACATTAATTCACGCTCATTGCCCAGACGGGTAGTCAGGGCTTAAAATAGCCATTCGCTATAATCCCACCCGTTTCAGGCAGGGCTTGGTTTCAAACTTGGCAATATAAATTGTATTTAAAGTCTACTTCACACATTTTTTTTCAAATGTATTTTTCTCAAATGTATTCTTAGCAAATAAATGATTTACTTACTTACTTACTTACTTACATTCTCGTGAGATGCTACATAATGAACGGCGAGCTCTGTTTCAGCCGTAAGTGCAGTAAATCAGTTATTTTCTCCTCATTATTTATTTACCACGAATCGGGGAAAAACACATGTGGGAACACTTAGCAAATTTTTGACGTCATGAGTTCGCAAAGTTTAAAAATTAATAAAAAATTAACTACCAGCTAGATCAACATAATATTCAACTTAGTTGCTTAAAAATATGAAAAAGAATTTAAAAAAAAAATCCCATACCCAATTTACAAAAAAGCGAGGAAGTCTATATTTCGAATGGCTCAGTTTAAGAAGTCACTTTAGTCCATTTTTATCATAATCAATATTAACAGGTGAAAATAGTTTTTTTATAGTTATCGATTGGAATATTTGATTCAAAAATATTACGTCGGTAAGTCCTACTTTGCCACAACCTAATATTTGTGAAATGAATTTTTGAAATATAAAGTCACTAAATCAAAAAACAAATTTAGTCTCCAACTCAAATACTAAAATTTTAAAAAATCACTAAGTCCATGAAACAAGAACTAAATTCTAAGAAGATCAGGTTGTTCCGTGTTGGTTTGAATGGGAAAATCACCGGTGAACCTAACAATTGTTACCAGTGAAACCATTGAAAGTTCTGGACATCTAAAACTGCTTAAAGTGACCGTACCTGTTCCTTTTGATAAAAATACGTTTTGTTTGAATATTTTAGAAGCTCAATGCTCAGAATCTGAACGAGAACCTGACACTAGCTCTTCAGAGGTCTATGAACAAACTATTTTACTGTCTCCATTTTTCTTAGCTAAATCCTGTGCGATTGGCAAAAAAACACCCAACTCCACTATTACTTATAACTACATCATTTTAGGAATATAAAAAATGTATTTTAACACAGATATTGATTAATTTTTTATTAGTATAGTTCAAAACCGGATTTCTATCATGATTTATGTTGAGGAAACTCAATATTACGATTTATATTGAGTTTCCGATATTTCGGCACTGTAGCAATCTTGCGGGTGAGCTTTGTTGGCAGATTCGGACTACCCTCTTTCGCAGTCATTTATTCAAAGTGTTTTAATAAAAGATGTATTTTATCTATCGAATTTCCTAGCAGTTGGTCGTCCCAAGTTACATTGGTCTTAAAAAGAGGAACACGTAAAAATTCCGAAACACGTTATTCCGAATTTTAAAAAAATCAAATTTTATAATTCCGACACAACATAATTAAATAATAATAAAATAATATTCAAAAGCACGAAAGTAATTTTTCCGAAAGTCACAAATCCAATATTTAAAATTCCCGAATTTCATTAGTACGAAGAATTAAAAATCCGAAGTTTCTCATTTGTCCGAAAAACGATATTCCGAATTTAAAATTCCGAAAATTCATTGCAATTATTAAAAGTTTATATAAAAATATTATTAATATAAAATTAAGCTGAAACCCGACTTGCCGCATCCTGCGGTAATAGACTAGCTGCCCTAGACTAGAGTGTAATTCAAGAACCCGCTTAATAAGCTACGATTGGTTAAGGTATCCTGCCTTCTCGCCAAAAATTTTGTTTGCCAACCAATGTTTCAAAACCCAAAAATCCCGGGAACGGTAGTTGGCACAGACAACGGGAAGGGGGCTCGGGGGGCGAAGACCTCTGCCAAAAACATAAACTCAGTCGTGAAAAGATAATCATAATCATAATCATTATTTATTTGCTCTATACACATATAAAGTTATACAAATGTAAAAACTAAAATGCACATAGACCCTCTAAGGGTGTTGCAAAGACATCTTACAAAAACTCAAATTGAAATATAATTCAGTACGACCTCAAAACTACAAAAGGTGTACCAAGGTAATTAAATAGTAATAGTTAACACTTAAAAGAATAAATAATATTTAATCAAAACAAAAAAAAAACCTGAATCAAATTATAATTTTATCCTCAAAATATTCTTTCAAATTGTAATATGCTTTGCCGATGAGAAATGTTTTAAGCAAATCTTCAAATTTATCACATTGGGGGGCTTTTAAGGATTTTGGTAAATGATTAAACACTTTAACAGCCATGTAATGAGAACCATGCATCAGAAGGGTGAGTCGCGCTGTTGATAAAATTAAATCATTTTCTCGGCGTGAGATGTACCGAGTTGGTTTATCGCCAACTCTTTCAAAAAAGTGTGTATGTTTTTTTAACTAAACGACATAATTCAATGATATATAGGCAAGTAACTGTAAGGATCTTCATTTTCACAAATACGGGCCTGCATGAGATTTTCGGTGCCGTCGATGTTATTATTCTAAGGCAGCGTTTTTGTAGAATAAACAGATTGTACGTCTGTTGCATTGCCCCACAGTGCAATTCCATACCTCATCCACGCACCGGCATGGCTGTGGTAGGCAATCAGCGCACATTCTTCGTTCGTACTTTTACGAAGTTCCCTTAGCGCATATGAAAATTGGCTCAGTCTGCTTACCACTATTTCAATGTGTTTTTTCCAAGACAGCGTTGAGTCCATAGTTATTCCTAGCAGCGAAAACGAATTTACTTCCTCAATCTTTTTGCTTTCATGAAGTACACAGAGAGGTACCTCTGGTCTCTGATACGGGCGAAATTGCATGATTTTGGTTTTTTCTAAATTTAGTTTAAGTCCTATTTCTTTTAAGTGTGCGACTATTTTTGTTAGTGAATCTGTAATTGAATTGTGTAATTTATGTAATTCGTCATAGTCGCCATATTCGTCAGATACAAATTCGGTAGAACTGCGACCGAAAAACGCAGAGTGATTGTAGCGAGCGTGCCGCAGCAGCGGCCGGCAAGTGCCAGAACCGAATTGTCGGCAAAGTAACTATTGCGGACGTAGGGACGGGGAAAGTGTAGGAAAACGCGTTGTAGGTTAGGTAGGTAAAATTAATAATTAATTATAAGGCAAACGTTGTTGACAAAAAGTAAGAAATGAAGTAACAGACGGATGAGAAACAAAGAAAGGATGAATATGAATTTGACAGTTAAAATTAAATAAAATCTTTATGGAACGGAAATGAGATCGGTTTGCCGCAGTAACTAATCTGCTAAATACACACATCAAAAGTGTCTAGGGATCAAGCATTTTTATGCGGATTTCTTGAGATTGAGATGTGGCTTTGTAATAAATTTATGATTTTATAAATTTATATGGATCCTTTTTGGTGCATTTCATAATTTGAAACAGGAACTGTCAATCAAATTCGAGTAAAAGATGAAAATCAGCTGTCAATATTTTCCCTATAAAAACATACAACGCATTGAAGACATTATTAGTGGTACTGTTTCCCTACTACTGATTAAAACCAACGTTATTATGGAGCGGCGACGTCATTTAAGCAGGGAAGAAATGCTCAGAGCCGTGGGCATGATAGAAGCTGGTTCCAACTGGCAACGTACTGCGGCTTTAGCTCTGAATACAAGTCAGAGTGTTATCAGTCGACTTTGGACACGTTACCGAAGCACTGGTACCGTGGCTGAGCGCCATGGAGGACGGTATCGCTGCACCACACGGAGACAAGACCGATACATTCAAATCACAACTCGGAGAGCTCCAACAATAACCGCCATGATGTTAGCCGTGAGGCTTCATCACTCTTCAGGGAACTTAATTAGCGACCAAACGAGTCAGAAACCGCTTGCATGAAGTGAACCTTCATTCCCGAAGACCGCTAAGGGTACCACCTATAGCAATGCACAATCGTAGGATTCGATATCAATGGGCTCTTGAACACAGAAATTGGGCAGAAGAACAATGGCGTTTCGTGTGCTTTTCTGATGAGTCTCGTTTTGGTATGAGACCGGATACAAGACGTATACGACACTGGAGAACCCCTGGACGCCAACAGCGATTAAAATCCTGCCAGGAAGTCCATCCTTATAGTGGTGGAACCATCATGGTATGGGCGGGTATTTGGATCGGCGGAAGAATTGAGTTGATTTGGATCAGAGGCAACCTCAACGCTCAAATTTATGCTGAGACGATTGTATCAGACGTCATCGTTCCTCTACAAGTGCAAATCGGTCCCTTATTTCAGTTAATGCATGATAATGCACTACCGCACACCGCAAGAGTTGTAAGACAGACTCTCGCCGCAGCTAACATCAATGTCCTGCCCTGGCCTGCTCAGTCGCCAGACTTGAACCCGATTGAGCATGCATGGGATATGCTACAGAGAAGAGCTCTGCCGAATATGGAGGGTATCCAGTCGCAAGAAGACCTTTTTTTGTTGTTGCAACGAACATGGGCGGCCATTCCACAGCGTGATTTGGATGAACTCATTTTGAGTATGCCAAACCGATGTTCTTGTGTTATTAGTGTTCGCGGTAGAAATACGGATTATTAATTGTTTAAGTTACCCAATAAAATTTTAAAGAAAGCTGTTATTTCAGTCTTTTTTTCGAACTTTAATGTTAGTGGTTCAAATGTCAAAAATCCCTTTATTAGGAAAATGGCAAATTTCTTTATTAATGCAAAGGTGACTTGGTTTATCGTTACTGTAGACAAACGAAAACACTTTATTTGATGAATCCTTCAAGAAAATTTTAATTAATATCAATCAGGAGAAAAGTTATTGCAAAAATATATTCGGAGTTTTGTTTTCGGAATTATGTAGTGTCCTAAAAAGTTCTCGCTCTCCATTATTAACACTTTTTTGCCTCAACTTAACATACAATCACGACTATTTCCCAAACGCGGTAGTCAGAGACAAGTGACTGTTGCCGTCATGGTGGATGGAATTAGAAGCCCAATTTTGACGAATGGTATTAGAACCCAACGTGCAACCCACCACCTTATTTAGTTTTTTATTGACACAAAATTCATTACTTATTAACCTTTACGTGACCTGCTAATTTAAGCTCTGTGAGTAATAGGTATTCGGTTTTCTACAGATTTCCTCATTTTCAAATAAAACACAATGATCTTGAGCTCATAAAAAGGCTGACTAGTATCGAAGCAAGTTGTCGAAAGAATTATATAAATGAAACCGTAGAATAATGCTGCAGCTGTGACTATTTATTTGCTTTTTAAATTAGTTCATAAAAAAACATGGTCCAATTGGGAGAAGCACGGGTTTCCTGTAACATTGATTCAATGCATTGTTTACTTATTTTCTTCGGTCCCACTGTCACGATTTTCATCCTGCTGCTCTCTCTTGAAAAGAAAAAATAAGGTTAATTAATGAATGAAGTACCTAGCCATGAACAAATTATTTTCATTTTTTTTAGAAATGGTCCTGGTTCTGTTTATATTATCTTGTCGTAGAAAGCGCTGCAAGCGGCATTGATTGCATGTTAGGTAGGCAGCGGTAACACATACTAACAAGTGATTCGTATGTCCGTTTACCACCCATATGGTTCAAAAACCTATGAGAATAAGTGTAAAGGGACAGTAGGTTTTCTCAGGGCATTCAATAAATTAATTTATGTATAGCAAAATATGACTTTCACTGGGATAGTAGATGTATAGGTACTTAGTAGATATCTTTAATAGTTTGTGTGATAGTAGTATACTCACTAGGTATGCGCGTACCTAAAATGCAGAATATTTATGATTTAAATAAAATTTTCGTCTACATTAAGTTTAATTAGTATTAAAGTTCATAACGAATGAAAAAGTTATAACCATTTTGTAAGCAAGGGATTGAAGTTTGGATGTTTCAAAATACACATTCTTGTGACACACTTTTATTTATACATTAGTGAGTACACAAAATTACAGTTAAAATAGATAAAATTGAGGAGAAAAAAATTACGAGTATATACTGTTTCTCTAGAAATATTTCAATTTTTATTAGTGTTTTTTTATTTATTAAGGTACACCAACAGCAAAACATACATCACATAAGTTTTATTTAGTGTAGTGTTTTGAAAATACAATCAAAATTGAGTACCCATTGAATGGATGCTACCTGCCCCATGTCTTGTCCTACTTTAGCAGTTTAAGTAGGTATATATTTGAATTGTATCTATCAATAGAAAGTAACGTAAGGACAGGTTTATTTATACTTACTAGTTCATTTGACAAATAAGGGTTGTTTGCAAAGCCAGGTACATACTAAAGAAAAAAAAATATTTTGTTGAGTAGGATAGTAATCATAATAAGATGTAACTTTATTTCATAAATTATTTTCTTGAGGGTTAAATTAACCCTTTATAGCCCTAATACTTTTCAAGTAAAGGGTAGCCCATGAACTATGGGACAGCTGGGCATAGACCTACATCATTTAATCAAGCTATTGCTCTTATTGCTGGATATTGGCTTAATCACCAGGCTTGCCAAATGCGAGTTGGTGATCATAATTCGTAATATTTTGAAAAATCACACTGTGCCTTACGTAGGATTTGAACCCCGGAGCTCTGGATTTAAAAAAACTTTAACACTGACAACAGATATTTCGCATAATGTGTTGATGCTGACTGCAAACTCTTGCTGAAACCTACAAAGCCCTTAGCTACATCCCACACCTCTAACAGACTTCTGGACCCCTACAATTTTATTGCATTATTGTAGTTAACTGTAGTTGATGACTTGAGTAAACTTATTCAATATCGTAGTTGTTTTATATAAATCAAAAAATTGCGATTATATTCAACCAGATTATACATACGCTCATCATCATGTCGCTAACTCCAGCTACGTTGCCTCCATAGCCATAGCTTCCACTGCCATCCATAGCAGCGTAGCTTCCGTAGCCTGCATAGCCTCCATTGCCACCTTTGGCACCGTAGCTTCCGTAGCCTGAGTAGCCTCCACTTCCATCCATAGCACCGTAGCTTCCATAGCCTGCATAGCCTCCATTGCCACCTTTGGCACCGTAGCTTCCGTAGCCTGAGTAGCCTTCACTGCCACCTTTGGCCCCGGAGCTTTCATAGCTTGCATAGCCTCGACTGCCATCCTTAGCTCCGTAGCTTGCATAGCCAGCGTTGCCTCGACTGCTATCCTTAGCTCCGTAGCTTCCATAGCCTGTGTAGCCTCGATTGCCATCTTTACCACCGTAGCTGTATGCGTAACCGTAGTTAGATTCCTGTTGTTAAGAAATAATTGTTAAACCCTTATTACATCACACTTAATTTTGTTATTTTTATTACTTTTCGTTCTTAAATGAACAAAATAGTTATACAATTATTACCATCTGACAAATATAGGATATGGTAAACTTAGTAATTTACCTGTCTGTGGGCATCACGATCATCGCTTGGAGGAACCTGTGGAATATTCCGATAAAGTGGATGGTGAGTGGTGGTCTAGCATGCTACTGAATTGTCAATTCCCCACCTGTCGTTTATTTGAGTAAAAAATATGACTTTTATTTTATGCTCTTTATTAATTTTGACGAGGCTTTCAATATTTTTTTAATATCAGGCCTCTGGTTCTGGTGCACCAAACCATGATATTGGTATTTTTTTAACAGAATAAAAACTTAAGTATTGTTAGCAACTAAGCAGCTAAAACCAAATGGCAAGTAGTTTTTAAATTTATATTTGACTCACGTAAGCGAAGTTCAAAGACTGAAATTAAAACATTTTATTTGTTAGTCGGTATTGGGAGCTAAAGCTAAGTGGGTAGACTTACATGTAACATGTATATAAAATCTTCATAAATGGTAGCCTATGTGTTATTCTGATATATATTAAGCTGTATTACTGTAAAGTTTCATCTAAATCCGTTCAGTAGTTTTTGCGTGGAGAGTAACAAACATACACACCAACTTTCCATTTATAATATTAGTAAGATCTAATTTATTTGCCACTTGTTTATATTCGTGATGACAGAAGACACAGAAAATGCTTTTATTGTTAACCTTACCTTAAAAATGGGCAGAAAATGTACTCTTTTTTTTAATAATTTATTTTATACTTTAAGTTAATATTTGATTATGCCGTTTATCTACACTAATATTATAAAGAGGATAGATTTGTTTGTTTGAAATGAATAGGCTCCGAAACTACTGGACCGATTCAACAAATTCTTTCACCAAATTAAACTATATGGCATAACGCAATGGAACAAAGTTGCTAATAATCACTAATAACAGCTACATTAACAGGGAGTGACAGGCTATATATTTTTTAATTTAGGCTATGTTTTCACGAGAAAGACAGTCTACACAAGCGGAGCCACTGACGGAGAGCTGGTTAATTATAAAATTATCATTTCTGGATGCTATTTTACGAATAACTTGTTGCGTTTTAATTAACTTACTCCAAGATTGTGTGCTCCTGAGTGGTACTGTTGAAAAGAGTACAAAAAATAATTGAAACAGATGAAAGGCCAACAAAGCGTTCGACTGATAATTCACGCAATTTTTTGAATATAATTTGGTTTGACATCTGAGGTTGTTTTGCGACACTTACTTTATTGTACTTTGGAGGATCCTGAAAAATACAATAACTTTTACTTCTTTATCTACTTTACACCAGTCTTTGTATCTTTACAACCCCTCTTGGGTTTGCTTTTTGCGTTTGGGGTAGATCGTAAACGTCGCATTTTTTTTTAGGTTTTTGTGATTATTTAGCTGAATTCATATTATGTATAAATTATTTCTCTATTATTGAATGCACCTTTCAATTACATAATTATTATAACTTTAACTGTGTACAACAAATTTTTAGATGTCTTATCAATTTAAAAAAAACGGTTTTTTATTTAATTTAGAAAATAATTGGCGACTACCTAATTTTAGTCAAATTAATGTGTTTTTAAATAGTATTATGCACACAATAATAGAGCAAAAATTTAAGTTTTGTTTCAATTCAATGAAATAATTATGAAAATCTTACAAAAATGCAACGTTCTCGATCCACCCCCAGCAAACGCTCTTAACCACATTGCACCACGATTGCTTTAGAGTGTATGGCTTGGCTAGGAAGTGATATTGCATAGTGAATCTTAGTATCGTGCTTCAGAGTCTACGGCCTGAACTAAAATAATACCAATTATTGTGTAAACTCACGATTTAGTTAAAACAAAAATGCCAATAAATAATACTAACATATGCCACTTTGAGTACCTGCAAAAAAGTTAATAACGTTTTCACGGTTTTAAGCAATAAAACGACAAACAAAATATAAAAATGTTAAAACATGAAAATTATAATATTTATCTAACATCTTCCTACTGCAATATTTTGTATTTTATTGTTTTATCTTGTAGTTTTTATGGTTATAAGCTAATTCTTGTCAGTATTAAAAAGTGAAAACAATTAACGAAGTAACTCCACCCCTAGCATGATTGGCGACGCCCTTTTCCCCATCTAGATTTTGATAGACATCGGTTTAGCCCAGTCAAATTAGACCAAAAATAGGAGTGAGGTCACAACCAGTTCAAAATTGGAAGGATTGTTCGAAACACTATCATAAATGAAATCTAAAAAGTCCTCATCAATCTACGATTCCGCTCCCATTCCATTAATAAATGATGTACATCCTCTAATATTCCACACACGGTACAATTTGGAGACTGATAATTTCATGAGATATTTAAATTTGTTTAGTGGTACGTAACCGGACCGTAACCTGAGAGCTGTGACAATATGTAGTCTAACCAAGGAGACCCGAGGAGGTTCTGACTGTATGGTTTTGTACCAGATACCTTTTTCAACAGATCTTCTATCAAAATGCTCTTTCCACGTATTTTGAATAGTTTTTTTATATTTAAAGAAAACTTCCGAGCTACTGGGTTCCACATCTTTAACAATATCTTCTATAAGTGCTAGTCTAGCTAAGCGGTCAGCCTTCTCGTTTCCCAAAATACCTGTATGAGCTGGCACCTATTGTAAAATAACATTCTTAAAATTATTTTGATTATACAATAAATGGTTTAAAATAGCATAAGCTATCGCCACTCCTCTGTGTCCAGAAGCAGCCCCAGAAGGGGGAGAGTTGGCAAAAGGACAAATAATGTAGATACAAAGGAACTTGTAGAGAGTCAAGCATTGCACGCGGCTGAGTGCACGCTGCCTGGCAGTAGCAAGTTCCGCGCGCATCTCTCGCGTTTCGGCCCATATGACCAGGATGGTCGGTAGGGCCATGGGTGGTTGGTGGGTTTGTCCAGAGCAGCAGGGAGCTATATGCTGAAGAGCGCTTTTACTGTCTGAGAAAATAACAATGTTGTTGCTATCCAAAATTAATGCATACGAAAGTGCCTCATTTATGGCAACTAGTTGTCCAGTCATAATGTTGATATTACAATTAATATGGAGAATGCTATTTCTTTTAAGTAGTGGCTCAAAAAAGGAAGCGCCATCAACATTAGTGCTCTTAGAACCATCTGTTTATATTTTCCACCATCCGTTGTATTTCTCATTAATTTCCTTAAAAGTCTCTGCTTTTAACATATTACTAGTTTATTTCGTTTTAGCTATGTCCAAACAATCTAAATTAATTACAATATTAAATATAACTAATTAGTTAGAACTCCAAGTTAGTAAATTAAAAAATTCAAGACGTGGTGTATTATAATTTTTTCTCGTTTAACTTCATCAAAAATTAATTTCAGATAAGGCTTTTTTTCTATTCCAATAGCTACTAGAACTAAGGTCATCAAGTTCCTGTAACAGACCAATTGTATTATTATCAGACCAAGAAATCAAATAAAAAGAATCTAAGAAAGTTTTTATAGCCTAAAAATGTTCTCCTTAAGTGTAGTGGAAGTAGACAAAGCTCACTTTCCATCACATGGATTGGCGTGCTTCTAATGGATCCACCGACAACTCGCAAAGCTTTGTTTTGAAACTTACTCGTATCTAACTAAGAGACATTATGTTCGCGCTGTTGTCATAAAAATCTATAGTCGAGCCGGCTCACTGGTACGCCAGTGAAACATACAAGCGTCGGAGATGCATTGGATGGACGCCCTATCCCGAACCTGATAAATTTTAAGCACATTTCATGATTTCTTTGCTTTACCATACAGTTCATCTAAACCATATATTCTGGGTCAGAGGTCACAAACACGGACTTCTCGCGATTTTCAGCAAAACGGTTAGTTTTATCATAAAATCATCATTTTCAGCAAAACGGTTAGTTTCATCAAAAAATGTAGATCAGATAATTATCTATAAAAATGTCCTAATACTTTTTTCCCTAAGAGCCACTGCTTCGGAGTTAATAACGACTCAAAAAGTTCGAAGAGTTGTAATCGTCATCTGCACACCTTTGAGGGACTTAGCGCGTTTTTTATCGTAGTTTTCTCGGTAGGCCTATTGCACGGATCTGTAGTGATTCTGTTTAATTTGAAACTATTGAATAATAAAAGATATTGGCAAGAGTTGAAAATGATAAAAGTGGTGGTGTATATTTGAAAAAATAGGGAATTTACTACGTCTGAATCATAATAATTCTCTAATACTTCTGCTTCCTCTTCTTCTTGTTATTCTTCTTCTGTCTTCTTATATCTCCTCGTTGGTATCAAATGAATCCTCGACTGTTCGTGATTCAACATCAACACGACCGGTCTTGACAATACATGCTAGAGAACAAAACAGTCAACTTTTTTGCAACCACGTTCAATAGGTAAGTAAATAATAAGTAAGTTGTGTCAGTCAGTCAGTTGTCGTCTACATATTTTGACGATAACAACTCTCCAACTTTTTGAATCGTCATATCTCAGAAACAGTAGCTCTTAGGAAAAAAAGTATTTGAACCCTTTTTTCTAGATTTGATATACAATTTTTGTCGTAACTAATTTTATGTTAAAACTTACCGTTTTACTGAAAATTGCGAAAAAACCTATTTTTGTGACCTTTGACCCAGAATATATTTTTTCCTGGTGATCGATGAGGACTTTTTAGATTTCATTTATGATAGTGTTTTGAACAATCCTACTAATTTTGAGCCGAGTGCGAATTATTGTAACCTCGGATGTCGAAATTTACCGGATTAGTTGTTTGTTCTAGTTTTGTAATTTTGACCCTGCCCCCTGAGCAACCGCCACTCTCGTTCTATCTCAGGATGTGAGTATGACTGTTTTATTATTACTTTAAGAATACATGCGACATGTAGTTCAATCCGTATCTAAAACTTCGTTCTAAAATCTTGAATAGATGAATAGTCCGTTAATATTTTGGAGGCGATGTAATTAGCTATGGGCTTTATCGTAAATCCTGAAAAATCGTAACTTTATTGTAATGCGAAGGAAAAAAAAAATGTTGAAAACTTACCCCTCGACCATTATATCTCTAAAAAGTTATATTTGAAAGTGTTAAGTAGGTTTAAGTTCAAATAAGTTGATGTACATAAAACAAAACAGTTTTTTGGAAAAATATTACTAACCGACGACAATTCATCCAGTTGTTCGGACAGATAATCTAAATGGGCAGTCTGGAAGAAATAAAACTTGTTTAACATTTAAAAAGTATTTTTTATTTTTTTTAAGTGTTAGGGTTATCGGTTTTTACATTATAGTGACGAAATTGTCACATCACTAACACTGCCATAGAATTATTTATTGCTACTTGCTCGATGTTGCTGAAGTTGTTGGAATATTTATTACAATACAATCGCTATTGATCAAACAGAACGATCAATAGTATCGATAGTATTTTAATTAAATAGTATCGATGGTATCGATAGTTTTATTTTGATGAAGAAGTAAACTCGATCGAAGGAGACCTTTTGACTATCGATAGACCTATCGATATTGTGCCTGTTTACCAATTTAACTATCGATAGTAAAACAAATAGTTCAATACAATTTTTGCAACGCTACTGTAGTTGTGGTCGGTCAGTCAAAAGAATTATAGAAAAGCTTAGGTAGATATCTCTCTCTTAGCCTAGAATTTTTATTTATCCCATCAGCCATCAGAACAAAACACAGAGCCTGTTGAAAAGAAGCGTTTTACGTGCGTTTTGAGGCCTAATATTGGTTACACCGCTGCTTATGTTGTATAATCAACAAACAAGCTTAGTTCTCAGCGATCGGTGTATAACAAAACGCTCGTACCTATAACGCGCGTAGTTCTGAACAGATCTTAGGAGCGACGGCGCAAGAAACTGACCCTCAACGCTTGATCATCTTCATTATTATCGTCATCGTCCTGCCTGTCATCTTGCCTGTCATCATCTCGCTCCCGCAGCCATCGGTCTTCGTTGTCATTGCGCTGATACTCTTGTTGCCTGTAGCGTCTGTCGGCCTCGTCGCGTCGGTTGTCGCTGCCATCTTGCCGTCTCTCTTGGTCGCGTCGGTCCTGTCGCTCGTAACGGTCGTCGTCACGTCTGTCGCCATCACGCCTGGTGAATTTCAATGGGAGAGTATAATTGAAACAAGAGATATTGTAATGCACTAGGTGGCTAGGAAGTTAGTCCAAGAATACTATGTTGTTTTTTCTGTTAGTAGTAAATATAAATATAGTCGGATATAAGGCATTAGGCGGAAATTCGAAAAACCTTCGATCCGTGCCCTCTAAAAAAAGAGAGCTTCGTGACCTAGTGGGTAAGGCTATGCTTTCCCGCAAGATTGTCAATATTTGATCGACTTTGTTTGAAGATAACTACTAAAATAAAATATATTTTAGCAAATAAAAAATTGTACGAGTAGGTCAGTGTCTTTAACTATGGCGACTACTTTTCCAAAACACGATACACGAAAACAGAAGGAAGCCGCGGCGTTTTTTCGTTCGCGTAGAAGTGGCTACCGAATGCTTTATCGGACGGCGCGCCGTCGATATCGTGTGGTCCCGAGTTCAAATCTGGCCAGAACCAAAATCTTTGTGTTCATTGTTTAATTTCCGACTAACTCTCCGGTGCGATGGAAAACATCGATAAAAAACCAAATTAACCCGGATAGCGGCGGAAGGCTCATCACCTACCACGTTGGGTTCTAATACCATTGGTGAGAAGTGGGCTTCTGAGTGTTTCGTTCACCATGACGGCAACAGTCACTTACTTACCTCTGACTACCCCGTTTGGGATAAAGTCGTGATGGTATGTATGTATGTTATGTACGATCCGTGACTAAGCAGAAATTGGGGAACGACATAAAACTTAAAAATATTTAACGAACGCTACTCAAAGGCTACTGATAGTCCACTCATAGATTAGGTTAGGTTAGTCTCCTGATGCGTGCCATCACGCCCTATAACCCGATTTTTATAACTGTGCACCTTGAGTTGTCAAAATCCTTAGAGTGGCAGCATTGAATTTCACCCGCCCGCAAGCTTCCTCACCACTCCGCTGACACCTTGGCGGATGTGAGCGGAGTATGGAGGAAGTTTGCGGGCGGGTGAAATTCAATGCTCCCAACCTAACGATTTTGACAACTCAAGGTGCACAGTTATAAAAATCGGGTTATATCCTCAGCTTGACACATTCACTGCTTGACAGCCATCTTTCGCAAGTCATCGTTTCGCCAGAACCGGAGAGCGTCCTAAACTACGTTTTCACTTCTCACGCTCTAAAAGTACGCCAATATAGCTCTACAAAGCGGGACTAAAGTGACCACTTTAGTCTCTAGGGAGTAAAAAGTAATTAGTTTTTCTAAATTCCTTTATGTGACATAGACAACCTCAAACAGCCAGTAAATAGAAATAGAAATTTATTTGCAAAACCAAGTGTTACAAGGGGTATTAAATAAAATGGGTACTTACAACTTAGTTACCTTGTACAGGTGTAGCAAGTGTTCATTTGAACATTTTCTTATAAACTAATAATAACAGTGGCTAAATCAAATGTTCTTACATATAGCAATAAAATTAATGGAGATAGTTTTAGTTTATATTATCTTAGATATTGTAGTTTATGTAAAGTAAAGGTATGGAATAACTACTTATTGTACATACGTATCGCCAATTAGTATTTACTAGTCAGTCATCTTCTACAGAGTAAAAGCAATGCGCATTATGAAACTTTTTTAACTTATTTGTAAAAGAAGGTAATTTTTGGTCATTTTGTATTATCAGTGGTAATTTATTGAAATTTTTTATTGCCATATAATGCGGACTGCAATTTAACATTTTTATACGTGAAGGTGGTAGATAAAGTCGTGCTTTGTGACGGGTATTTCTATTGTGAGTATCTTGAACTTGGGCAAACTTATCGCGATATCTAAAAACAAACAAGCAGATGTCTAATATGTAAATTGACGGTAATGTTAGTAGTTCGTATTTAATAAAATGAGGTTTACAGCTTTGCATGTTGTCTATTCGAGCTATAATTCGAATGCATTTCTTTTGTAACACGAATAGTTCAGCTACGTTTACACTATTGCCCCACAGCATAACTCCATATCTTAACCAAGATTGTGCGTACGCATTATAGGCTACTAGTGCGGTTTCTATATCAGTTGTACATTTGATTTCAAAAAGTGCGTAAGTAAACTTTGATAATTTGGTTTTTATGCTCTCAATATGGCTTTTCCAATTTACGTTTGAGTCTACAGTTAGTCCAAGAAGCTTAAACGAATCTACTAATTCTATAGGTGTGTTATTAAAGATAATATTCATGTTTAATGGAATGGATTGATATGGTCTAAATTCTACTAATTTTGTTTTTTTGAGGTTGATCTCAAGATTATGGTCAGTAAGCCAATCTGATACTTTTTTAAGCGTTTGGGTTATTTCAACGTACGGATCTTCGTTTTTTTTACATTTTATTAATAGTGATACATCGTCGGCAAACAACACAGGTACCAAACGACAAGTGTCTAGAGCTTTTGGTAAGTCATTAATGTAAATAATAAACAAAATACATCCCAACACGCTGCCTTGCGGGATCGAGCAGGTAAGTTTTCTCATATTTGATTGCACTTTTTCCATCGTGTTATTATTACTGTTAAAATGTTCTATCTGTACAATCTGTTGTCTGTTCTCTAAATAAGATTTGAACCATGAGTAGGCAGGACCTCTTATTCCACAGCCGTACATTTTTTTTAAGAGAATGGGATATGAAACCTTATCATAAGCTTTTGCCATGTCCAACAACAGACCGATTGCACAATTCTTATCATTTATTTGCTGGAGCGCAGTTTGGATGTATTTAAATACTGCCAATGTAGTTGATCTATTTTTCCTAAATCCATTTTGTTGATTGTTTAATAAATATACTATTACTATACTATACTATAAAAAAAAATATACTGTCATCTGTGGAGTGTGGACCATCTTCATTGCGAAAATGTTGAGAGTTTTAGTTCCATGGTTTGTCCGCAGATAAGGCAGCGGCATGTGTTTTATATTGTTAATCTGTGACTGGTCCAGAAGAAAAAACTGACCGCGAGTATTTCAGAACTTTTGTCGAGTGTTAATTTGTTCGGTTTTAAATGATTTGTACTAAATTGACTATTTTTCTCGTTCTCAAAGTGAAAAGTACAGCTTGCACCTCGAGACGAAACGCCAACATAATACTCGCCTCGCACGTTCGGGAGTCACACCACCTCTGGTATATTATGGCTTCGTTTAGTCCCTCGATATAAAATATACTATTTTGCAGAGCTGCCATTAAATAATACTTTCCGTAGAGCCAAACTTTACAGTCATATTAAAAAGGTTTGAGAATGTAAACAAATAGCTAATACACAGATCGATAGTACTTTATTGCACAAAAAAAAACAACTTGTACATATTTGGCAGCCTTATTGCTAGAGCGATTTCTTCCAGGCAACTTTTCGAGTTGTATTTTTAGTGCCTGCATAATTTATTAAAGAATAGAAAATGAGAGCGAAATACGTTAACCATGATCAGAAAGAGATTACATTCATTCCGACATCACATTATTACGATTGAGGGTTCAAGCTTATGTCGTAGGTATAATGTTTAAATCTAGGCAATTTTTGCTTATTTAAAAAATATTGACACAAAAGGTGTTCAAAATGAATAAAATAAATGCTACTATACAATTCAAGAGTTCCTAAATGATAAATTTTAGATGTAGTGGTGTTATCTCTACTGTAAATTACTATTTGCTTTTTCTTTATTTATTTTGTATGTGTACCTGCATGATTTATACTTAAAAAGAAAAACAACATTAATTATTGCATGCCTTAGATAGGCAGAATATAGCAATGTACTTTATCTCTGCTCTAATTACCAGTGACACCTGTATTCTGTGCAATAAAATATATTCTATTCTATTCTAAAATTCGTCTTCATAGACGTTTAGTGTCGGACCACTGCGGTGCCGAAGCGGTGCGTGCGACACGGAACGTCTAAATTGAAAGTGCCCTTAGGTGCGTTTCGACCAGAGAGGTGCTAAGATGCGATGCGAGGAATGAGTTTGTTAAGAACCAATAGAATCGCGAAGCTAGGTGAATGAAGCGATTCTATTCGTTCTTAACAAACACATTCCTCGCAACGCATCCTCGCACATCTCTGGTAAGAACACTCTACAGATGATTTTCGTTTACTTTATTTCCTTTAGAACAACATACCTGTCTTCCTCACTCCTACCGCGGCCCTCTCGATCACGTCGCCTGTCAGCGTCGTCACGTCGTCTGTCAGCGTCGTCACGTCGCATCTCCTCGTCGCGTCTCCAGGCATCGTCGCGGCGACCACGTCTCTGGAAAGAAGTTTTTTATTGATTTTACATTTACTGTCATTGTTGACATCTGTACGTCTAAAAACTCGTGGTAGACCTACTGATAGTCTGTACGCCTACGAGTTTACGCCAATGGCAGTCTCTAGCGTCTGTTGTCGAGTTTTTCTGTGGGATTTCGTTACAAGCGCCTTAGAGGCCCAGGTTCCACCAAAGCTGAAGGAGATGTGTTTTGAATAACCAATCAGATTTCATTTTTTTTCACATCAGCCTGTGAAATGTGGAAATAACGAATTCTGATTGGATATTCAAAATACATCTCCTCTCCTCTCCGGTTTGGTAGAAACAGGGTCAGTCAGTAGTAATGTGGGTAACTGAAAATGGCAATTATAAGTTTCTGTAGAGTTTCTCTAACCAGAAATGACGCATCCCACAACTTTTTCATTGCGTCCATATTTCATTTCTTTATATGAAGCCATACCCATCCATTGTAGCGATGACTCGATTTCAATAATGGAGACCTTTGCCCAGCAGTGGGACAGTTTATAGGCTGATTACTTTACTATTCTTCACATTATGTGTGCATGAATGCGGTGGAGGGGCACGTCATTTCAGATTCGACAAGCTCTAATTTACTATTGTAGTAGTAGATTGTGGGACTGGTTTGTGTAACTGATCGGCAGTTCTAGCATCAAATGATGACATTGAGCGATAATTGTCACTGACCTTGAGCTGAGTCAAACACCAACTATTTCAGTCCATTAGACTTACTAACCTACGACCAATGATGCCCTATAAACCTTCAGGCTTATCGAATCTTGTAAAATACCATTAAAAAGATTGTACACATTGACCCTTTAAACAAACAAATGTGAAAAATGGCGACAATTTTTTGACTTGTACACCGGATGATTATCAGGTTTCTACTTTCGTGAAACTTTGGAAGGCTAAACAGCATACACGTTATAACGTCTGAAGATCAACGCGGAGTAGGGTTACCTGCCTTAAGATCGATTTTTTTTCGACCGAATTTCACTTCACCGAAAATTTTTCGACTATTTTCGGTTCGTCTTTTTTCACTTCGTCGAAATCACGTTTGCCACTGTATCAGTTGACCGATTATCAATTCGTTTTTTTTCGTTGCTCCGACGTTTCACTTGGTTAAAAAAACTTTTTACCGAAGTTACGCTTGGCCGAATTAACATTTGATTAAGTATTATGTTTCCGAACATTATGTTTCTGAATATTATGTTACATTATGTTATTATGTTTTATTAATTAAGTAAAATGAAATGCGGACCCTGGCACCCCAGTGTGGGTTCACAACCGGGATAGACCGCACGGATGATGATGAAAATGAAATATTCAACAGAACTTACAAAATAATGTTACTAAGTATTTCTGAAGATTCAAAACTAGAAAAAAAATATTCAAAAACAAGCACTGTGAAACTAAAAAAAAACAAAGAAATAATGTAGTTTAGGTTCAATAAATATACATGCAGAATAACTACCGATCGCTATATTTTTCTTTATTTTACTAAGCATACATGCAAGTCGGCAAGCCAACAAGCAAGCAAGTAAACAAGTATGCAAGCAAACATGCAAGCAAGCGTGCAAACAAGCATGCAAGTAAGCAGGTTAGCAAGCATGCAAGCAAGCAAGCATTGTAAAATGCATGCAAGCAAGCAAGCAAGCATGCAAGTAAGCATGCATGCAAGCATGCAAGAAAGCAAGCAAGCATTGTAAATGGGATGCAAGCAAGCATGCAAGCATGCCAACAAGCATGCAAGCATGAGGATTGCCTCTTCTCCGGCGCTGCGGAAAGTGCAGCCCTTTCGCCCTTGCTTAGTAAACCACAGTCACCCACGCTCGCTTGCGATTTTCACTACAGCGGGCGTGGGCTACAGCTCTCCCTCCGCGCCTCCGGCTGTTGAATTACACTCTAGTGTAGGGCAGACTAGTATCACGGCGAAGTGACCAGTCGGGGTCTACTTATTAAGAATCCATGCCAGCTTACCTACATGCAGCCGTGCTCGCTTCGAAAGCCAATATTGGGTGATAGGTATATGGTATCGGTGAAGTGAAAATAAATTTCTGGCAAATGAAAAAAGTTGAAAAGAGACTTCGGCCAGTAGTAAAGAGTTATTATGAAAATCGGTGAAACGTAGTTCGGTAAAATGATACTTATGGCAGAGGATATTTCGATGGTTTGAAAATTCGGCAATTAATACAGATAGCAAAAAGACGTCGGTCAACCGTTTTCGGTCAAATGAAATTCAAATTAGTTAATTTCGGACAAGTTATCGGTTCCTTTGGAGGGGCTTTTGTCCAGCAGTAGATTTTTGAAAACTTGAAGATGATGTTAAACTTACGTCGTAGTCTTCGCGGTAACGATCACGCCTGTCTACTCGCCTGCCGCGGTCTTCGTCGTCCTCACGATCTCTCCTCTGTCAAGGAAAATATCATTCAGAGCTAGCACACGTTACTCGTGAATTAATATCATATTAATTGCACATAAATATACACTCACTAGAATCCCTTAATTTCAATGAAAATTATAGGAGACAGCAAAATGGAAAAATCCATGCAATTGGTGATCCATGTATTTGTGTTTGCGCGGGTGTAATTTAAGTCGAATAACTTTTTAATTATAAGAAATTAAAAAGTTATATTATGATCCTAGTCAAATATGTTTTATTTTAATTTTTTAAGTAAACAAGCAGCCTCAATACCATATACTCAAATTTAAGAGATTTCGTTTATTGATCACTTAATGACCATAATGCATTTAGCAAGCAAAGTAGCAGCAAAGTATTTAGTAAATTAGATTTTTGTTTTTTTAAGGTCAGGTAATTTAGTATATTTTCATAAAAACACTTATAACAATGGTGTTGGAATTAAACAATGTTCTGTCAAATCGGCAACTAAGCATAATATTTATAACTTTTGGTCCTTCGGGATTGTGTGTAGGTTATCGTTAATATTCTTACATCTTTTTCACCATTTTCGACGACCTAAGGAACAACAAATCCATGAGTTAAATTAGGAGATAATACCTATGATAAACATTTTACAGATGAAAGCGTGATTTATAAGAAAATAGTCTAGTAGAGTCTTGAAATACTTACTTTTAATTCGAGAGTTTGGAGGTATCTGCGCCCATTTTGCTGTCAAAAAATATTAGATATTACCATGGGAAAGACATTTGTGGAAAGGCCTCACTATTGTATTTTCACTTTATGATGATATGCCTGACAGCTCTCATTGTTACGTGTCCCGCATACTATTTCAAATGAAATAAAAAGAAACTGGCAAAAGAAAATTTGATAAAAGACTATTGTCCTTTCGAAATTTATCAAGTGAATTATTGTTATAATTATAAACTGTTAATGAATGAAGTAAATGAAATTAAATAAATATATCTTTTCAGCGCCTAATGTAAAAAAAAACAACGTGAAAAAGGAACGCCATTCAATAGTGTATTGACACTACTGAATCGACAAAAAATCGATGAATACACGTCATTCACGTCAGATTCATAAACAAATAAACTTTATTGTGAATATTAAAACAGGTATATCAATAATGTTCAGATCATACATGTTTATCAGTCTAACTGTGTTTCGCCTCACAGGCATACAACAGATACAATAGTAATCATCCTAATCCGAATGTCAAATTTTATTACAAAGTAATCAATTAAATAAATCAGTACGAGTGCGTCTGCCTTGTATGCGATTTGTGTTTGCGTTACGTCTGAGTTGCGTATTTGTTTCTTTGACTTTTGTTGCTGTTTTTGTGGATTTTTCATGTTAAGTTTTTCGTTTTGTTGTTTTAGTTTGGTACGTACAATGCCGAAAAAAACAATGAATGCATGTCAATACGTAACCGGTGAAAATTGGAGAAGAAACTCTCTAAACCATAATGGAGGACTGGGACAAATACATCCACATTGTCCGAATGAGAGACCAGCAAATAACAATAACAGTAAAATACGATTCCGATTCTGATATCAGTTCACAAGAATCAAGTTGTTGCAGTAAATGAATAATATAGTTAAACTATTCTTTTCGAAAGACCGCGTTTTATTCTATAACTTATTAGTCATAACCTGTTCATTAACAATTTGTTTAAAAATTCAAAATCGGTGGATCCGATTCCATTTCCTTTGCCAACTCATCTGATATTTTGAAACCATCGATTTAATTTCATTCATTGCATCACTTTAATTGTCAATTATGAACTGTCAGGGATATCATCATACGGCGAAAATAGTATAGGATACCACTTACAATCTGATAAGGTGGTCTGGATATCGACAGTAGCTCTCGCCACTACTTGACATTGGCCAAATCAATTTGCTGTTTAAGCAAGATTGCAGAGGCCATTAATTTTAAAAAAATATATCAACAGTAAGTATGTCTGCCATGAGTAAACTACGATAGGAAATTTGTATGCCAATTTTGGTTCCATTCGTAATCACTAGGGGCGCTATAGCGAAATCTCATACAACCACGTCATCGCGGACGCTAGCGGCTGTCATTGGTACAACCTCATGGTAGATGGATAGGATAAATTTATACTTAGCCGTACGCCTTACAAGCTGTGATGACAATGGTATCTAAATTCTATGACCACATCATCACTTGAGATCAGGTGGGCTTGTGGTTCAAACAAACAGAAAGAGGGTTTTTCAGTGCGGATTCTAAGTATTTAGTGACCACGAACATCTCACACGAAGAGACTAGTCGATATGAGATTTTACTTAATTCTACGTGTAGTCATTAATTTGATAATACTTTTTAGTCACTCTTTAGTTTTAAATCTTTGAGTTTAAAAATTTCATAAATAAGGCGATGGTAAACATGTATTCTGTGTTATACAAACTGCGTAAGTAATTTTAAGATCTATATAAATTTACGAACCTGTTGAAGGTCTTCATCAAGCTGTTGTTGTTGTTGATGTTGTTGCCCAGGCTGAAACAAAACAAATGTATTATTTCATCCTGATTGCCTGTACTGTTTTTTAAAACAACGTCTAAGGCAACCAAGCAAGCGAACCCTGTGGTCCAGAGTTTCTGAGGAAGAGTGAGAAGTTCAGTCACTTTAGACCCCAGATGGCAAGAGCGCCAAAAAGTCAAATGAAAAGGCGCCTTTTGAGATACCTAAAGTGTCTTATAGGGCACCGACTAGTAAAAATCCGTCAACACACTATGGTCGTCGAGAGCCAATCACGCTCTACCATTATCAAGGGCTAATGGTGCACTTACACCAAGGTTGTGCTAATGCTATGTTTCTGTGGATGCGCTTGATATCCACCAATGGATGCGTGCTGTGGAGACGCGCTACATTCGTATATGGCATGACGACAATGGCAACCTGCGATACCCCAGGGTGACCACATTAACCCCCGATGAGCTCTGGTCACCTTGTTCACCAACAGGTAGGTACATTACACTGCCTTGTTCACCCTTTTTAAACCCTATCCTTGCGACTCTATCCGTCATCTCTGGTTTCCCTAACAGAGATTCGTATGTCTTTTAATTTCAATTATTACTGCTAAGTATCACTTTGTGAAAGTTGAGGAAGAAATAAACCAGTTAATGCTACCAGTAAACATACTCATAACATACATTTTCTTTCATGTTATAGAAATCACCTTATTGCACGAAGAGAAAACCTTGAAAACAAGATTATGTGCTAAAAATGAGTTAGGCAAGTGGGATATGCCTTCCTGCCTGCAGGGTTCCCCACAATATAATAACAAAACAATGGATACCAAGCCAGCATTACTTCATACCTTTATCTGGACATGTCAATAACCAGGAACACAATTTCCAAAAATTGCCTCGATACGCTTTTTAATATGTCTTACTCAGATTGCATTTGTGGTTTCAATCAAATTTTTTAACGGTTAATACATCTAAAACCAAATATATTATATTTTCGGCAAAAAATAAGAAAATTGGTAATCGTTACCCAATAATGATTAACGGCATAACGGTTGATAAAGAAAGAGAGGAAAAGTATCTCGGATTAATACTCGATACACACCTTAAAGTAAAGTAAAGTAAAGTAAAAAATATCTTTATTCATATAGACTTATAAAAAGTACTTATAGCAATTAAGCAAAAATATAATAAAAATAACCTTACGTAAAATAATTACATGATAGTAAATATCATAATTAAACATAATGTGACTCTACCACCGGTACGAGGGTTGTTTCCGATCGAGAAGACTCCGACAAGAAACTCGATGGTTACTCTTTTCAATCTTGTTCATAAACACAAATATTGAATTGACAGAGTAAAGTCATAACAAAAAAAATGTGCAGAGGAGCAGATTATACCTAAGATGACCACAAATCCTTAACACCATAATAACATCGCTTCATTAACTTAGCTTTAATTTGTTAGTTGGAAGCTTAGTTGGAAGCCACACCTTGAGAAATTACGTAAAAGCTGACTCAACTGAGGGTGCACTTCGAAGAATTGTGCGCAGCCTTCCTAAACAGTGCAACATACCATTTACAACTCCTTGGTTAAGTCTCATCTACCTTATCGAAGTGTGGGGATCTGCAGCTAAAACAAGCTTAATAAAATTACAAAGACTACATAACAGAATTATCAAAACTTTATTCCGATATTATTATCTTACATCAACAAAAATATATGTATATGGAAACAAAAATAATGAATATTGCTCAAATGTTTAAGTTTAACACTTGCCTTCTGATAAGAAAAATATTAAACAAAGATATTCACAGGCGGTAGTTTTACGAAAAAAATCCCAACACCACAAATGTAAAACTCGTCAAGCGAATATTATCTACTTGAAAACTCCTAGAACAAATTAAGGCAAAAATAACGTAATGTTTCAAGGTTTACAATTTTACAATCAACTGCCGAAAAACATCATCAGATGCTAAATACCAATCAACATCTAGGAAGTTGTTAAAAGACCATATATTACAGGTTCACAACCCAAAATATACAGCACTAAATTTCTATGTCCGCGGCCTTACCGCTAGTATTGAAGCGCAACGCAAGTCACTACTACATTACTTGATTTCAATGATGGAGGCCTTTTTGCCCAGCAGTGGGGCTTAAGGGGGGTTTTATTAAATACAGAACCCTAAAATTGTATTTTATTATAGCCTTTGCAAAAAACCTGTCTGGAAGCTTACATAATATTATTAGACGCCCAACATTAATCTGTCTGGTCTCGCTGTATAAAACTTTTTAAGCCCTGATCAGTAGGTATTTCGCAGAAAAAATAACCTGATTATTTTATTATTTTTAGGACGGAGGAATCATTCTTCGAAGAATACTTTGTAGTGCTTCACCGAAATGGTCCTCTACAGGTTTTATGGCGATTAAAAGGTAGACTATTAAGATTTGCTATGCAGCAGGGATGTGTGAGCTAAGCTACGAAACTATGGACAGGGCTACACTTGACGAAAATTTCGTCACGATAGATCTGTTAGATTAGACTGTTTCCACTTCTGCTATGCTATGTAACAGAGTGAGAAAGATGTGCTGCGAATCTTTGCAGCACATCTTTCTCGCTCTCATTATCAGCTCGAGCTATGCGATGTAACGACAGAAGGGAAGGCACGCACAGCGCAGTACGCATCATTAGCGCGCCTCCATTGCATGTATCCACAGCACACATCCATGTGTCATAATAAAAACATACCACATAGAACCCGTTTCCACCAGGGCTGTGCTATGTGGAACAATAAAGGTGATTGGTGGATATCAAACCTAGCATAAGTAGCATATCTCTGGTGGAAAAGCAGCCTAAAGATTTGAAAAATCCGTTATGAGAATAAATCACCTGCAATAATGCAAAAGAGCGTCGAGTTAATCAGAAATAGAAGATGAAGTTATTTGTTTCCTTACCTCTGGGGCAGCCAAGGCGACAGCCAGAAAAAGACCGAGCACTACCACCAGTTTCATTTTGAGCGCAACAGAACGATAATTAAGTTACATCGTTTATAAAAGGCTCGATTGTATCCGTGCATAATCGATATTAATGACAGAATAGTCAACGTAATCAAGCGCGAAATTTTTACGTTGCTCGATTATGATTGGCCAGCGTAATTAATTTTACACGATCATTCATTTGCTTGCAGTTGTCTCAGTAATTGAATTAGGTATTTATTTAACAAAAATTTTATTAAAATCTCTTGTTGTACATATCTACCTCATAATTTTATTGGTTTAGAATTTAGATTAAGGTGAAGGCAGGCTACAATAGCACCTGCTATTTAAGAGGACACAGCACGGGCGAGAGTATTGAAAAAATGGTATTTGTAAAAACTATTGCTGTCTGCTGCTAACCTCGAGCTCCCCGTAGAGTGCGAGAGAGACCACTGCAACTCGGACCGAAATTACCTATTAAAAGTACACAAAATCGACGCTTCGTAGTCCCCTGATCCCTTTTCGAAAACTTGACTGATTGAATTACTTTTTTCAGTGAAAATTAGAGAAAGGCTTAGGCCGTGTTCCTATATTTTCCTTTCTTAATATGATCTAGTCAAATAATTTTCTGGATGTTTGAACACAGTGGAAAATCTGACCAATTTTTCAGGTTTTCAAAGGCTCATATCTCTTTTCATAATAAATTTATTAAAAAAAAACATAGGGAATTGGCCATAATTTTTTTGGAATAAAATCTTTCTACTACTAGAATTATCCAGGGAGGGAAAAAAGGGACTACGTTTGTATGGAAAAACGGCAGAAAGAAACTAGAAAAAATAGGCCTGATTCAAGGGCTCGTGCGGAACTAGAACTCTCCCTCTTCTACAATCCGGATGGCTGCTCTTCCAACTGAGCTTCCGAGGCCATTGACAGACCTGGCGAACTTATCTAGTGTATTTTACGTTGTAAGCCAAATGTTATGAGGCAAGTGTCGCGGAACGCAATTTTGAAGTTAAAATATAGTAGCAAGAACAAAACGTTAGGGACAAGTAACTGGTAAGGTTGGTGGTAACAGAGGGAGGAAAAAATGGTGACTGTAACTAGTGAAAAAGAAAATGAGAAGTTCTTTCTTAGAATGTGGTGAGTTACAAGCTAGGCATGAAGAAGATATCACAGGTGATTTATTATTATTATGTTGTTATAGATACCTAAGAATTTGGTGGCAGAGGAATGGCTCAGAAAGGGGTGGTTTGGAGGCCATTATCGGGACACATAGGTCCCACCAGAAACAGATTCTCTTTTATGAGACAAAGATCTGCTTCTACACTCGAAGCTGAATATGAAATGATGATAATTATGTATGAAAGGTTTGATACAGAAATGCGAAGCAGACAGATCCAGAAAACTCTTCGATCGGTAAAAAAACACTATACTGAATAGGTACTTTGTTTTCATTCGTATGCGAACCCTAAGATTGTAATCGCGATGTTGTTGTGCATTCGCGATAGCAATTTTTTTTTATTTTTTTTATTTAAAATGGGTTTGCGTTTGGCCTCAGTCTCGCCTGGTGGTAAGCGATGACGAGGCCGATGGTGGTACACGCTTACCCAGAAAATGCCTATTCACAAGGTTGTAAGTATCCGGAAACACCGACGCAGGGAGAGCGTTCCACTCCCTAGCGGTGCGTACCAGAAAAGACGCAGCAAACCGTGGGACTCCCGGCGTCTAGTGGTCCGGTGGTAGAAAGTAGACGGTGGTATCAGGTTGTGTAGTTCCTGCGCACACTCTCCAAAATACACCTTATAGAAAACCGATAGACAGGCGACTTTACGCCGATGCTCCAAACTCTGAAGTTTGGTTCCAACGAGCGCATCGTCGCCTATGAGTCTCCTAGCCCTTCGTCCACTGGGTTCATTGCATCCAACTGGTACTTGGCAGAGCCATCCCACAGGTGGCAGCAGTACTCCATACACGACCGAACTTGTGCTTGATACAAGTGGAGCAGCTGTTCCGGTGTGAAGTAACGCCGAACCTTACGGAGGATACCAAGTTTTTTGGCAGTGGTTTTTGCTTTCGACTCAATAGAGCTACCAAAGTTAAGGTTGGAAGAGAATTCCATACCTAGGAGCTCGAGGTGGTTGGTTATCGGTATCGGTGCATTCAGGAAAGTAGGGGTCACATTGAATGGACTCCGTTTGGCGAAGAACAGACAAGCCTGGGTTTTGCTGGGTTTTGAAATAGCAATAAGAAATATATTTTGCGACTAACTATTTGACTTCCGATTAGGATAATCTATTTTTGATGGAAGGAGGTTTCTATTGAGGATTGAGCACACAGATGAAAGGAAGAAACTAAAATGTTAAGTAAATCTAGAAAAATGTATGATAATTATGCGTTTTTAACTAGTTTAGGAAGTATCGTGTATTTCGCAAATAATATCAATAACTAAATAAGATAACTGAGATTTCTAAGTGTTGCAATTTAAAGAGTTTTGCTGCTTGAAACATAACAGCAGTAATTAAATAATAAATAAATAATAAATAATAAATAAATATCCCTGGACATTATAATACTAATGTAATATCCTACTTTTAACTGCGTATTTTTAAAACGCTGATGGCTATCCGTATTTACGAATTTAATGGAAATCATAGATGAAAAAACATTAGTCTCGGGATGTCATTCGGGAAATCCTTTTATTTTTTTATTGTTGTAGTAATGGCTAAGCTAATAGTTGTTTGCCGTCGCCATTTTTGATATATATTTTTAATATATAATTTATTAATTGGTGTTGTATTTCATAAATGAATGTCGTAGCGTAGTATTGTACTTTGAACATTAACTAATGTTGATGATTACCAGTATCTACGTCTACCACGAGTTGCCACTTTAAGTTTACATTATCGTTCGCGTAAAAAAATGTATTGGGATTTGACATTGTCAAGTCATGTCATGTGTCATCCTAATACAATTGTTTTACGCGAACGATAATGTAAATTTAAAGTGGCAACTCGTGGTAGTCGTAGATAGCAGCGTAGCACCTGTATGCAGTTCTTTATTTACTATGGGTTCTCTTGGGGATTGTGGTATTTTTGTACTGGTGCCACTTGCAACTATACTGTCTTAAAATACAAGCTCAAACAAGTCAATTTCGAAGATAACGTCGCAATCATCACTTATTTTGAGATTGATCTTAAAATGTAATGAAAAAGGTCTTGTGGTTATTTCCAGAGTTACAGTGTTTCTGGCTAAAGCGTCAAAAGTTTCGTCATTATTCTTACTGGTGGTAGACAAATCTAATATGCGCCAGAAACCACACCTAAGTTCTTGTAATGGTCTCGAAGTAGGGATTAATATCCTTGTGGCACGAGTCACCATACAAGGAAATAAGCCAGGGGCGTCTCCCAGCACACCCGAGAAAATTCAAAAAAAGATCGTTTCATAAATTGACCCGACCGAAGATCGACTGAAGATCGAACCCGCACAGCGCACTACGCCAATAGTGTCATCAATAGCATCTTAAAAAGCAAAGACTTCATCGTGCGAAAACACTTACCCCGGACCCGAACTCATTTTAACTTTGTAGACTATCGATATATTATTGCCCACCACTACTAAAGCAACGCCAAATCACATGACGATATGTACAGAGATGAAGCTTTATTCAATGGTGAAAGTGTTATGACATTACTGGGTCATTGAATTCCACGAAAGCAAAAAATATATTTAGCATTATCACGTTAGCAAAACATGTAAGCCAAGCCAGTCAATACCACAAAAAACCATAGCCAACCCAAATATCTGCTTCATCAAAAGCCACTGTAAAAGTAAAAAAAAAGTAAAAATTTATTTACAACATACAAAAGGAAGTTTATTTACCTACAACAATATAAAGAAATACAAGAAAACAATACAATTAACCGTCATGTGTGTCACTTGAGCCATATTATTAATTTAAGTATACAATCAGGCATCTTCCCAACAGATCTAAAGATAACCGTTATAAAAACTCTGTTCAAGAAAGGTAGTGAGGAATTGATGGAATGTTACAGACCTATTGCATTGATATCAATATTCTCAAAAGTTTTTGAAAAGTTTTACTATGAGCAAATAAACTCCTATTTGGAGAATTACAATATTCTCTGTAATGAGCGAAAGGGTTTCCGGCGTAATAAAACAATAAATATGGCAATTTTTGATTTCTTTAAAAATGTTATTACGCAAGTTGATAAGAGATTGCCAGTCTGTTTGCTATACTGTGATATGGCACAAGTCTTTGACTACGTAGATCATACAATTTTAATAAATGAACTTGAATATAACGGGATCAGAGGCAATGTCTTGGCTCAAATTGAATCATACTTATCTGATCGCCGACAAGTACGAGTAACTGAGATAACTAGACTTAATTTTGCAACGAAACATGAAGAGAATACCAATAGACTGAGCGCATAGTTATGTACGGTGTTTCTCAAGGTAGTGTCCTGGGGCCGCTTTTATTCATGATTTATATTAATGACTTGCCGAGTGTAACTAATCAACGAATGACATTATTTGCCGACGATAGCACAGTAACAATAAAATGTAATGATATTAGTTCTTATGAATCGGACATCAATGAAACCTTGACATTAATAATTAATTAATTGGCTTAATAATAATAATCTGAAAATAAATTTTAATAAAACGAACATAATGCATTTTAATTAAACATCTCCAAATCCTTCTGACATAACAGTGAATTATCATGACATCAATATTCAACAGGTTGACTCAGCACGGTTTCTTGGATTAACAATTGATAAAAGATTAAGCTGGAAAATCACATAGACCACATAAGTAAAAAAACCAGTAGTTTGGCTTTTGCTTTATTTAGACTTTCATCCACAGTTAACACTGATGCACTACTCACAGATTATTACGGGCTTGTAGAGTATGTGCTCAGATATGGTATAATCTTTTGGGGAAATTCCTCTGATAAAGATGTGGCTTTTAAATGTCAGAAACGTTGTATTCGAGCCATGTTTGGACTGCAGAGTACCGATAGTTGTCAGCCCCTATCATCAACTCTTAACACTTCCATCTCTGTACATGGTAAAATTGAGATAGCCTTATTTGTTAAAAATAACCCTGATTTGTTTTCGCGCCTTTCAGACCAAGTTATAAGAAACAGACGTGATATAAATCGACTTCGTCTGTTCCCTTCTGAAACATCACTGTTACGGAATAGTATAGTCTGCATGGGCCCTATAATCTATAATAAAATACCAAACGAACTCAGACAGTTTAATGTGGTATTATTTAAATCTAAACTTAAAAAAATGTTAATTAATAAATGCTACTATACAATTCAAGAGTTCCTAAAGGATAAATTTTAGATGTAGTGTTGTTAACTCTACTGTAAATTACTATTTTTTTTTTGTATGTGTACCTGCATGATTTATACTTAAAAATAAAAACAACATTAATTATTGCATGCCTTAGATAGGCAGAATATAGCAATGTACTTTATCACTACTCTAATTACCAGTGACACCTGTAATCTGTGCAATAAAATATATCCTATTCTATTCTATGTATAAAAATAATCCTCAATGCAGGGCCAACCAGGTCCCTGTCTCAGCATGTGCCGCTGCAGCTATGAAGCTGCAACAGCGCTGGTATTCTGACAGGGCCTTGATTGGTGTCGCTCGATATCGTGTGCATGAAGGTTTACAGTTATTAAAATAAATAATACAAAAAAGTGAGAAAAATTAATCAAATAACTAGACCGAGAAAAAACAAATAAGAGACAAGACAGGGTGCCATTGCTGCTTTGGCAGGAATCGCACACACAAGCTTTTGCATTACCATTTGAGCTCGTTACCAAACAGACCCCTGGGTCATATGTAAGTGGGACAGTGGGACAGTGGTCATGTACAGTTTTTAGAAACCAGTTTAGTTGGGCAAGTCTTTCCAGTGTCTCTACCATGAGTTACGTCAACTTGTTTGTCACTATTAATGCCATTTCTATTCAATAGGGTACCAAATCATATAAATTATTTACTAAAGACGCTTCGCGTTTAGAACTTTGTATGCCAATTTCGGTTCCATTTTAAATCACTAGGGACGCTGTACCAAAATCCCATACAAGAACGGTTTACGCGGACGCTAGCGGTTGTTATTTGTGTAAACTCATGGTAGACATATAAAGTAAAAGAGCAACTTGAACTATTTATGCCTGAATATTTTTCCTCATGGACGCGTTATTTATTTGGCACAAAAATATTACTAAAGTCAAAATTACTCGAGTAATCACTGGGAGGACCTGCCTATCATTAAGAATAAATCAACGGTACCATCTCTGGTGTGGTTGCTCTATGACAACACGACAGGGGGCGCGTTCGTTGCCTAGCAACGCACAGAGCAGCTCGCGACAGAATAATTGATTGACAGATGATAATTGCTTTGAGTCACAGCATCCCGATTCAGTGATGAATAAATTTACGTGAAACGTGCCTCTACTCGTACCTCCTGCATCCAATGGTACGATATTACGACAGGCTTTAGTAGGAAGCAAACATGGGTTTTAGATCTGTAGGGCTTTTTGCTCACTTTGATGGGCATATTGAATTCGCCAGTCGTGGCCTAGTGGTTTAGCACTCCAACTCGGATCGCGGATCGTGTGGTCCCGAGTTCAAATCTGGCCAGAACCAAAATCTTTGTGTTCATTGTTTAATTTCCGACTAACTCTCCGGTGATGGAAAACATCGATAAAAAACCAAACCAACCCGGATAGCGGCGGAAGGCTCACCACCTACCACCACCACGTTGGATTCAGCGGCGGAAGGCTCACCACCTACCACGTTGGATTCTAATGCCATTGGTGAAAAGTGGGCTTGTGAGTGTTCCGTTCACCATAACGGCAACAGTCACTTGCTTCTGATTACCCCGCTTGGGATAAAGTCGTGATGGTATGTATTATATTATTGTTATAAATCGCCATTTCAACAAAAAAAAATAACAACATATTTTTTTGGACCTCTTAACCATATAACTTGACATTGAGCACTGCCAGAACTTGGAGCATCGGTCAGCTAATCGTTTGTATCACCATCACAAGTCACAGATTGCAAGAAAATTACATTTCAATAATTTCAATTGACATCAAGATTTCGTTAAATCGGTCTATTTTATTTTTATCCTAGTTCATGTACCGAATTTCCAGGTATTTGGGTATTACGTTTCCTAATCCAGAATTCCCTGAAATATCATAATAATATGTTTTGTGTACGTTCATACATTTAATATGTTTCGAGTTTCTTTCTGAGTAACTGCTGTCTGTAATGTTTTAAAGGGTTTTAACAAAATCTTAAAAACATTACTTATACCTAAACAAAATTGCAATCTTTATTTAAACTGTTAAAGTCGTAGTGATAGGCAAGGGTTTAATACCACGTTTCGGGTACGATCTCGGATTGGAACCTTGGATCTCTGGATTATTGGCCGATGTGGCTACTTTTTTTATCGCAATATTTCTGAAAAATACACCACGTATTTCTTAATAATAATTACAGAAAAATAACATAGGTAACGTAGGTAGACGAAAACTATTTTCTACTCTGTGATACGAGGCAGACGCCTAGGCGCCAGCGCTCGCTCCCCGGGCCGCTACCAAGAGTCCTAACGACGTTAACATCTCGCTTCGAAGATCTCGACACGAATCATTTTGAGAGATACAATTGCAATTGTGGAGCGCTTGAAGGATAGTGAGGATGTTTGGTTACGAACTTACGATGTGCTGACCTAAGTAAGGTTTAGTGTTGCGAATCTTTTCCATTGCCTCGATATGTAGATCATTAGTTGCATCAACATTTGGCATACATTTCTGAGTAGATAAGTTTTCCTCATAAGCGTTTTCGGCACGTGCCGGTTGAAAAACAAATTCTTGAACCCAGGACTTTCAGCATGCCAAGGAGACACTACCACTGAGTTACAAAATGCAATGTGCCCTAGGTCGCCTCTAGGCACGTCAATATAAAATATTTTGTTCCAACAGACATGTCGCTAAAATCAAAGTAATTCACTTAAAAAAACGATGTTAGTTATGAAATCATTACAAAACACAGTCAATTCACAAAAATAATTTATTAGTTAACTAGATTATTTAGTAAACTACAAGAGATTTTTCAATTATAAAGTTTATTCTGAAATAGAGGCCAGGAGCAGAAATCCGGAATGAAGAATATTTGACTATGATGCCCAGGGAAGGATGGCCCTTTAAAGTTCATAGGATTTCGGTTTTAAGCAGGCCTCCTACAACTGGTCACTAGGAGGCGTATGTTCAGCTTTTGACGTCTGATCGTTGATGAAAATAGTACAAATAAAAAAAATACTATTTTATGCAATTAAACATCGGTAGGAAGTGTACAACACTATTTCTCGAATATCGATTGTGTTGCGATGCGTTCTCGTGGTACCGGCAGACTGCTATCATAATTTTATTCGGCCACACCATGTCGGACAAACTGTCGGCGTTTTATTGTTATGTTTGTTTCAAATAAATATTTTCCGGGATTTTTAGAGCTTCTGAATGTGTTGCTATTATTTGACAAAATTTCGTGGGATAAAACGGGTAAAAACGGTCATGTGGGGTGGATATGAAAACTAGCGATATAAGAAACGTGATTATATGAATTAATTGCTTTTCGAATACAAGTACCGCCGTCTGAGACGCTACATGAGAAATCCGCCATCTTTATTTTAAAAACCTCCTTCCGACTCACTCTATTTACGTTCATCACTGCCAATCAGTCTTATGTTCCATTCCACACAAACATTCCTACGTTTACTATTAATGTTTCACAATCCCAGTGGCAATGTTTTTCTGAACAAAAAAATTTTTTCTTATGTAAAATCGTAGTCGGTAACTTGACCTGATTAAACCGGTTAAACATTTAATACAAACAGAAGCAATAAATTAACATCAAATGCTCCAGGTGAGAGAGCAACTTAGGGTCAACAAAGGTTTTGAATTTTTAAGATGAACCTGTACACAGGTGGTGTTTCTAGATAAAAAGTTCAGGGCATCTCTTCAGGTCCTTACCAGCTGCTAACCTGTGCTGACCTTTCAGGAAGCAAACCTATTCCAGACAGACCGCTTCTCAGCCCAAGAGTCACGAGTAGACACAACTGTGAAACCACTGCCGATTTCCATTTCCATACCTAAGCCAGGGCCCTACTACAATCACTTTTAATCAGAAAATGATCTTTTATAAATTGGCCTGGCTTAATTACTTGTCTGGTACTTCGTAACATAGGGATATTTATCCTTACTTCGACACCATGACAAGAGGTGTGTTGTCTGGCGCATATTTATATATTCATAATCTGTCAAGTTCATTCCCTTATCTGAGTGTAGCGAGAAATTTCGTAATCTGAGCTTTCATTTCCAGCCAGTCAGCGGATACCTTGGGCTAATGCATCTTCCAGGCTGGATATTTACTGACGCAATTGCTCGCTACACTCAGTTTAGGAAATTAATTTGACTGGATATAAGCGATTATAACAAGGCAATAGATTCGTCATCATCCGTGCGGTCTATCCCGGTTGTGAACCCACACTGGTGTGTGGGGTCCCAGGATCCGCCTTGAAATCCAAGTCGGGAACTCTTTGCTGACTCTCCATTTGTATTTGGCTTGAGTTGGCTTTACGGGAGCGACTGCCATCTGACCTCCTAACCTATAAAGGGCAGCCGTCGCCAGAGCCTCCTTCGTTGATCAGCAGGGTGCACCAGCTTGCAGGCGAGGTTGGCTTGGGGCCCGAAGATGTTGGAGGACCCCCTTACACCCCAACAAGGCATTAGATTCTGCCATTTAAATGCCAATTGAATGGCGTCATTTTGACAGTTTTAGTATGGACCAATTGTGAAGATCATGCATTTCAATTACGATTCCGTTTGCATTTGAATAGCAGAATCAGGCCCCAGGTCATTCACACCCAACATACTGGGTCATTCAACTCCATTCGTTCAGTTTCATGAAGTTTCACTTGGCAGACAGCTGAAAAACTTCAGCCACGATTGTCTGGGATGCAACAGCAACCGAGCAAAATGGGGTTACACGCCAAATACAGGCACTTACGCCCAATAGAATAAAACTGCAATGGTGTGTGAGGATATGAATGTTTATTTGCAATGCATGGGATGAATCCCATCTACTTTCAAGTAGATTTGACTTTCTACGTCTGCTTTAATTGGTTCAATAGGGTATTTGACTATTTTTTTGTTGAGGGGTTATCGAAAGACCTCTCAAAAATAGAATCATTTGTATAAAATATAGCAATTTTAAAAACCATAATTTTCAGGTCATTTGCGATCTATTTCTTAGAGTTCTGTAAAATATTTTTTTCGGCAGCTATATTAAATTTTGCGATTATAAACATGGTTTTCAAATAAATACATACATACATACCATCACGCCTTTTTCCCAACGGGGTAGGCAGAGACCACATCTTTCCACTTGCTACGGTCCTGAAAATAAAAATTGCTATAAATTGTATAGATAATAAATAAATAATAAATCCCTGGACATTATTCCACACAGCGCCATCTAGCCCCAAAGTAAGCTAATTAAAGCTTGTGTTATGGGATACTAGACAACGGATAAACATACTTAAATACATTTTCTTTTGTAAATACATACTTATTATACATAGGAGACACCCAGACCAGTACAAACAGACATGTTCATGCACACAAATGTTTGTACTGTGCGGGGATCGAACCCGCGACCTCTGGTGTAGTAGCCAACTTCTTAACCATTACACCAAGTCGGTCGTCATGGATTATCAACTGGTATAGTTTTTTATTTACTTTGCACTTATTTAAAAAAATGGTTTGTACCAAAAAGTTTTAAGGGAAACATAACTGAACAAACGAAAAGTTATTACAATGTATTTGTATTGCCTTTTTAATATATTCCCCTTTTGAATGTATCTTTTGATTATTTATAGATTAATTTCTGAACTCAACTATCGCCGATTACGTGATTGAAGCTCATGGTAGACTCAAGGCACTGATTAATTTATCTATACTAATATTATGAAGCTGAAGAGTTTGTTCGTTTGTTTGCTTGAACGCGCTAATCTCAGGAACTATTGGTTCGATTTAAATAATTATTTCAGTGTTACTTAGCCCATTTATCGAGGAAGGCTAATCTATCATTATTCCACGCGGACGAAGTCGCGGGCAGAAGCTAGTTATTTATAAGTTCATTTTCGCACATGATTTTGAGTGATGGTGTTCTATAGGGCATATTATATGCCTGAAAACTTTCTAAGCCTTAAGTACAAGAAGCGTATTTTTAACTATATTACTTAGTAACAGCTCCTGACAGAAATATAAACGTACAGCCAAAACTGCTTGGGGTAAATACTTGTAATAATTACACATAGCGATTCATTTGCTGTAGGCGTACTCGTATGAGCTTATGAACACGTTTGATATATTGAGAGATGATTTAAATATTTCACACCTAAAAAAAGCAATTGATACAAAGACAATGGTTAAAATTTTGTTCTACATTTATGTCGTTCTAAAGATAGCTCTGTAGTGTAAAATCATATCAGCTAACCCTATACAAGTCGCCCTGATATCTGTGTAACCCTTCCGTGACCTACTTTCACTGATAACCCCCAATGTGGATTTGCGAAGGCAAGCGTCGCTCAACAGATCCCTTGTGACATATTTGACACATTGACGGAACATGTTATGTTGGGGTTGAAAAAGAGACCTTTTTGGAGGTATTATGTGCCAATTATGGATAGGCGTGCATTGATTGACTGATTGACAGAAAAAATAAGTTAAAAAGAGTTCATTTTTTTGCGGAAATAAAAAGAAAATCTCTTTCCTTGCTGAGGTTTTTGCCTTCTAACTTTTTTGGGTGGGTTTATTAACGGTAGCTGGTTTTTATTTGCAGATGATTTTTTTAACTGTAAAACGAGTCTCGTTCACAGATCCTGATCTAAATGTTTACCTACGAGTACCTTTGAAGGTACTATATACTTCATTCATTATAACATTAGAAATAATAAGCAGGGGTTCAAAAATGAATGACAATTTGCATTAGACGTTGCCATGACGATGACATACCTGAGTATAACCTGACAAAATTGAAAACCCCTTCTGCCACATCGTATGAAGGGATAATTTAACATTTTAGACTTGGTAAAGATAACTCTATCTTTTATCCGAACACATTTTTACCAAGTGACAGTAAAAATGTGTTCGTGTAAAAACCTCTGCTTCTTTTAGGTTTTTACATCGACAATATGTTTTGATGTAAGACAAAATAATTCATTTAAGCAAAAGCCTCATAAATTCTGAAGTGACTTTACATTAAAGTAGAACAAATAAGTGTGACAGCTGCTATGTAAGTAGATTTTAATAAATTCGGCATACATCTTAACTAATAATGTTTATTGTACTTTTACCACAATGTGTACCCTAAAAAGAACCTTTTTTGATTCTGTCTAATGCTATAATGAATGGAGTATAACACATAACACACATAACATACCATCACGACTTTATCCCAAGCGGGGTAGTCAGAGGCAAGTGACTGTGCCGTCATGGTGAACGAAACACTCACAAGCCCACATTTCACCAATGGTATTAGAACCAAACGTGGTAGGTGGTGAGCCTTCCGCCGTTACCGGGGTTGATTTGGTTTGTTACCGGTGTTTTCCGTCACCGGAGAGTAAGGCGGATATTTAACAATAAACACAAAGATTTTGGTCCTGGCCAAATTTGAACTTCACACACGATCCACGATCTGAGTTCGGGTGCTGAACCACTAGGCCACGACACTCTGAATGGAGCATAGTTAATTAATATAATACGAAAGTCGGTAATTTCGACGGATACCAAATAATCTTTTGGGTATTTATATGTATGTATTTATATGACTTTGACTGGCCTGTTGGCGTAATGGCAGCGATCCTGCCTTTAGCGTCGGAGGTCGTGGGTTCGATCCCCACCTAATGACAAATATTCGTGTGACGAACATTTATATTTTTTGTGTGTCTGGGTGTTATTATCTATTTAAGTATGTATTTAGAAATATTTAAGTATGTTTATTAGTCTCTGACGCCTATATTACAAGCTTTGCTTAATTTGGGGTCAGATGATCTTGGTGTGAATTGTCCCAGATATTTATTTATTATTTATTTATTTTATGATCTCATATAACTACTACTTTTATCTGTCTGATTACAATAAATACTGATTAGGTGAATAGAAAGATGTTAAATAAACAAAGATTACTTACTTCACCAAACGAAGACACCTTCTGTAAAAGTTCAAAGGTCGCTTACGCCCTCTGTAGTCTTAGATTAGAACTGAGGGAATAAGTGCCTCTGACAACCTCTTTGATGTCACTCAGAGGACCAATCGATTAGATTTCAGGGTTCCTTCTAGTGATTATAAAACAATGCCCGAATTTAAAATAGTTATTAAATAAGAATTAAGTGTCAAACATAAAATTAATATAAAATTAACACACGTAACATAGACTCATCATCATTCGCAGCCACAAGGCGTCCACTTCTGGACATAGTTAGGCCTCCTCATTTCTAAAAAGGTTGGTTTTAGGCAGCTAACAGCTTATTGGACTATATACCAACCGATTATTAGACGACCGATTTGGTGTAATGGTTAAGAAGTTGGCTACTACACCAGAGGTCGCGGGTTCGATCCCCGCACAGTACAAACATTTGTGTGCATGAACATGTCTGTTTGTACTGGTCTGGGTGTCTCCTATGTATAATAAGTATGTATTTACAAAAGAAAATGTATTTAAGTATGTTTATCCGTTGTCTAGTATCCCATAACACAAGCTTTAATTAGCTTACTTTGGGGCTAGATGGCGCTGTGTGGAATAATGTTCAGTGATTCTCCCGTTTAAATTTTACTTAAAAATAACTACTTTAACAGGTACCAAAATGGCCAGTGGTAGTGACAATCTCTTGTCACAACCAGTGGCATTCTGCGGATGTATGCTTGAAAGAAAAAAAAGAACAGGCACTTAACCCAACAGTGAACAGTAAATCTTCTAAAATTTTAATGTATAAAGTAGCCTGTACCCTTGTCATTAGTGATTCTGCAAGCGTTCACCGCCAGTCGTTTCTCCATTGGACTGATCACCAATAGGAAGTTTCTTTTCGAACAACTGTTCACAGTTCATATTGGTTAGTAATTCAAATAATCTTAGAATTAATGTTAGTGGAGAACGTATATAGGTGCTTGTATTGTATGTTATGCCAAAAGTGTGATTATGTCAGAAGTGTCTTCTCACATAATCACCCTTCGCACCCAACATCTCCAAATATCCAAATGTGTATCTGTCAGCCACCGTCTTGAGAATGCTATACCTATGGACGTTTCGTCGACAGAATGGTTTGTATTTGCGACTTCCACTATGGACTATTCACCGAAAGAACTTTACACCTGTGGACGAAAACTAGCTGGTTTTTATATTCATTTGAAGTCTGTTTGTTATTTTTACATGAATTACACTTGGATAATGTTGTTTTGTGACACCAATGACAGGCGCTAGCGCTAGTATTGACTATTGAAAAGATATGCAACTAAAAACTCCATACACATTGCTGTTAGTCAACTATCGCAGTTTACGTGACGGAAAGTACTCATGGTAGACGTATTGTCCGGCTACTGTCACTCTATGTACTTGCGCGCTATAATTACCTACCAACAGCCGGGTCTTCCAAGGTCCAAGACCCATTTGGCAGTTGATTGTTAATGTCAACGACAAACAACAAACAAATTCAGCCTTATACGTCCCACTGCAGGGCACAGGCCTCACCTCAACTATGAGGTGGTACGAGTGATACTCCAACTACAATACTGATTGTTGGAGAGGTGAATGTAAGGCCAGTGTTAAACCTTACCGTCAGATGTTATTGAGCCGCCTTTTTAGGCCTCTGACTAGGCTTTCCGACTGATATCTTGCGACGTCAGCCGGAACCAACTGTTTAACGTGCCTTCCGAAGCACGGCGATGCCCGAAAAACACATCTCTTAATTTCGGTCGAGATGGTCACCCATCCATAACCCGACCTGACTGGGGTTGCTTAACATCAGATCGTTCCCGATCCGCTGCCGACACTTAGCCACGGGCACCTCAAAATGATCAACAGCCGCGTAGAAAATTCCTTAAATAAGAATATGTACCTTTTAACGTAACTGTAAGAACTGACTAGCCGACATCTATATCGAAAGAGGTAGCCCTGAATATATGCCTGTTACATGAAAGCATTTAGAAATACAAAATTGACATAGGTAATCTGTGTTACTGTGGTTTTTGAGTTGATTCACGTTACGTATACAAATCTAACCTTTGTTTAATGTTAGTAAAGATGTATAATAATTCTACAGTACTTAATCTTTAAAGCTCAGACCAAAGTAGGAATTAATTAAACTCGATTTTTAAGTGTAATTCCGCCTTTTGTTTCCAGGGGTGTAAGAATAAGGATTAAGGAACCCTATTATTGCGTATAAAACGCGCTCGACGTCTCTAAGGGAATTCCGCTGTCGGTAAGGTTGGTGGAACCCTAATTTCGTGATCACACTTCATTTAACACTGATTTTTATTTGAAGGGTAACGTTAGAGGACAATCGGGGGGTCATGTGATTAGACAACTGCTTTTACCTGTTTTGCTACGCACTATGAGAAGAAGAAATAGTTTTTTTCATTTGTGATGGATAATACCAAAAACTACCGTACTGATTACTAAATTCTTTTATTAATATAAATCTGCATTAACAAATAACATGGGATTTTAATTTATTTTCAAAAAAATATTAATATACCTAATAATGTAGTCCGCACGAGCGAAGCCACGTGAGCTATTTATATCAAAATACCGGGTGATTATCAAAAGACAAAACGATGTAGCATACTCAGAAAATAAGTGGATGGTGAAAATGCATTTATTTTATTTTATTTTTACTTCAAGGTTACCTTAAGTATAAATCAGTCAGTATTTTTTGTATGAAAACCTTAAAAGTCTAATAAAAAAATCTTATTTTAGTTTCATAGTAGGCCTACTGAAAATCAGCGCCTGGGCCCATAAAGCCCAGGCTATATGCTAAGTGGGGTCCATTTGTCTTTTTGGGCATCGGGACACCGCTGTCTGATGGTATGGTCTTTTTTTTAATACCTACTTCTTTTGGGTTTACTTTATAAATGTAACGATGTCCTTAAATTTAAGAAATGTTTTTCTATTTCTATTCCTAACATACATATCACTTACTGAGTTTGTGATATCGTTTCTGAAAAGTCTTTTGTGTATAAGGCAACGTCACCACCCATCGGGCTCTAACAGCTATAATATGGCATCTTTAAAGGTCTCAAATTAATGAGAAATAGAAGTAATTACGAGGATTTTGGGAAGACCAAACAGCAAATGATGAGTTGACACTTATGAATGGCACACTAAAATATAACAAAAACAAACGCACTGCAATTTGCTTAATCCTGCCGAGATATCGGACCAAATAAATAAAAAAAAATATGCGCTCGACAACACGCCACTTGTCCTGGTCTCGAAGTAAGGATAAATATCCTTGTCTTACAAGGTACCAGACAAGGATTAGGCTAGGGTGTATCCCAGCACATTCAGATCCGAGTCAATTTAGAAATTTCTGAAATGACTCGACCGGGAATCGATCGTCGGACACTACGGAAAAAGGGGCGAGAAACAGCGCACTACGCCAATCGTGTTGTCAAATCGGGCCGTGTTCGTGTGTGTCCTAGTTTTATTACTCGCACTTGTATTTTCAGTGATTGTTATTCCTGTTTCCCAAACGTCTTTCCCAAGTCCAGAGCAAGACGTTGCTAAAAGAACGTAAACAGTATTAAGGTGAAAGGTACATATTTGTTTACCATTGTCATACCTCATTCATGCCCGCTTACGGTGCGCGAATACTTCAGAAGATAAGAGGGCCGACTGAAAATGTCATTACATTAGGACCAGGCAGAGATTACAGGTGCAGAGGGTACAGTTCGTAGCTATACCGGGTGATTTTCAAAAGATTTACAAAAGCGATTTGGCATTCTCAGTGAATGTTCTAGTAACTATGTAAAAAATTAAGTAAAAAATTGTTTTTGTTTTAAGATTTTCATACAAAAAATACTGGCTGTTCAACAGATTTGTATCTTGACCTTGAAATTAAAGTTTTTAAGTCTTTTGATAATCACCCAGTGTAAGATAAGTGATTGTATACATATTTGTTAATTTTATTCGTACCCAAACGGACACATAACGGTAACAAAGGTAGTGAAGAAGAATTAATGGTCAAATCCGGCAAAGCCTGTTGACAGGACAAATTAAAAGATGCTGCAGAGATAAACATAACAGATAGAAATAAATCTTCATCTAAAATCGATTGAGAAATGGGGAATTCCGTTCACTGAAACGCTATCGTGATGGGACAATGAACTTTAAGAAGTGACACGCTTAGTTTTCATATCTAAGGAGCACTGCACCCTTCGTCACCTACTTCTTTGGACCTATGGCTGTCTGCGCATACGAGTATAGCGCAATTATTACGCAAAAAATTTAATAGTTCTAAGTCTTAACCCTCGAGGGTCTAGTTTAGTGATCACTTAACCTAGAAAAAAGGTTCAATGAGTGTCTAATAAAAGTTAATAACTGACAACTTGATCACAGCTCATGATTAGGCAATAACTGAAAGAGCGCCGTGAAAACCCTCTGTACGTTTTATTTTTGTGTCTAGGTGGGGTGTCCTGGCGTATCCTTCTCGGCCTACCTCAGAGATATTATTCAGTCGTGTCTCGCCTACTGTTCGGATCGGCCGTACCACCCCGTACAAGCTCGAAGCTCGCAAAAACCAGTATTACCTACAAGTGTATTGCTGAATCAAAATTAAGTTTGAAAGTGCAACTGTGCGTGAAACGTGTAACTTGGATTGATTGCTGTATAAAACCTCATTTGTAAGTAGCTTCTTTTGTCTGGAATGATTGATAATCGATTGTTGTTTTCGCATCACTAGTTTTCGCGCTCGATTTGAGGTTTGTTTTTCTGATTGCTTTGGTTTAGACAAAGATCATAATAGGCTTACGGCCTGCTAATATTGTTTTTGATGAAATGATAAGCTTTTGCTTCACCATGGATTATAAAAACAGATTTCGCAGTTGTTAGTTGAGTTGTTAAGCATAAGTTTTAATAATAGACTTAACATACTTTTAAAAACTGTATTATTTATTTATAATAATTGAAAAGCAATATAAATTTTAATAATATTATGAACTTTTCATGTTCTGTATTGTGATTTCCAATATTATGTCGAATTAAAGTTTAATTATTAGTCTATAATTATTGATGAAAACCTGTTGAGTCTAGGCGCTATTTCTGTCCGATCTAATTAAAATTTGCGCTGTTTTAATGACGCTGACACTGCTAGCGCTGAATAAGTGTGTTCGTTAATAAAAGCGCCGTTTTCCTCAATTTTGGTGTTGCGTAATTAAAAATCGTGATTCTTTGAATGGGAATTACTTAAATAAAACTCGTAGATAAAGTTGCCTGAAATAGAATGGCGAATACAACAACCAATAAGGTATAATTGATATTCGTTTTCAAGGTAAATAATAGATGGTAAATTATTCACACTAAAATATATAAACTATAAAAAGAGATTTAGTCCTTGAATAAATCTCTTTTTATAGTTTTATTCCTTGAATAAGTATTTTCTTCACACAATCTTCGATGCACAGACAACCCGTTGAGGTAACCTAAGTAAAAATTTTAAGTATGTATACTCTTTTCATACATAACAACGTCATAGGTACTTATATATGAATTTATAATGTGTGATCCAACTCACAGTTGCACTATATTTGACATAAATTATGATAATATACTCGCAAAACCTTTTATTTTAAATATACTCTAGCCATACGAACAAAACTTAATATAAATGAACACATTTCACCAATAATAAATCGAATTTTAATTTTTTAGCATTATAAGTACAACGCTCTATTTTTCCCGCTTGAGTTCCAGGATCAGGTCGAATTTTTCTAGTTTTTTCTATCTTCGAATAATATCTTTGAATAATAAATCGCCTCAAAATCTGATCAAATAAACCAAACATAAATAAGACATACGTATTAATAAAACACTTCATGTTTAAATACGCAGTAATCAAAAATATTGTGTCTATATGGCGTCGGACAGTTGTTGCAGTACTGAGAAGACTGCAAAAAAATCCACCTGTTTTTACATCTAAACCTCGCCTTACAATAGAATTATGGCGATGGCTACGGTTAAATTATAGCAATTGAAACATTATAAGCCTCTTTCGAAAGTGGCAATATAAATAAATGTAAGGAGTGTATTACCAAGACAAAGGACGTTTAGCGCCGCGAGTAATGACGAACGAAATATTTTATAAGAAAAACGTACTCGACTCGAAAATTGGCAGACTGAGTGGCTCCGGCTTTGGGGCAACTACTAAGTGTTCGCGAATGGTTTATCCAGATTTTTAGGGTATCAGTAGCTCTGTTGGAAGAGTCGCCAAGTTAGGGATAGGTGGTTATGGTGTCGCATAGGGGGTGCAGGATCTCAGAAAAATTGACTCAGTCGTGAAAAGATATAAATTCGGTTAGGTTAGGTTAGAACTGCGAGTTCCCTGCGGTTAGGGGACGAGAATACTACCGAGATATCCCTGCCTGTCGTAAGAGGCGACTAAAAGGGCCCTTGGGGTCGCGAAGCGCACGCGGGGGTCCTGCGTGTGTTTCGGTTTGCGATCCCGAGGATGACGGTAACGCGTGTCTTCGGACACAGTGGTCTGTGTTATCGTGCACTGGAGTTGAGCTTGCTCCTCCCGAGGCTGGCTGCCAGGCGGCCTTGCGCGCTGAAGGGTCCTGCGAGGAGTCTCTCCCTCGTTGGGGATCCCGGGTCCCTTCCATTCTGCGCCGAAGATGACCACCGTCAGGTTTTAGTGGGTAGGGGTCTCTGTTTTCCCAGGAGTTCCGAGTCCCACATATCCCAGGTGTCCCGAACCCAGGGCCTTGGGAATGCCTAAAAGCATTTCCTGACGCAAAAAAAAAAAAAGGTTAGAACTGCGACCAAAAAACGCACGATCCGAGCGAGCAAAGCGAGCGTGCCGCGGCAGCGGCCGGCGAGTGCCAGAAAAGAAGATATAAAAAAAAATAAAGTCCCTTGTTCACCAGTCAACTAGTGTCCCCTTTGCGCCACCCGGACCGGGATAGGCCTAGTGTTCAAGTCCAGCCTGATACCAAGAGTAAGTACATCGGGTGATTATGATTAGATACTATATGGTGAGAATTAGAATAATTAGAATCAAAACTGAGTAGAACTTACCTGTTTATAATAATAATAAATCATTTATTTCGGACATCAAAGGTCCATATTTATGGCTAGTTATGGCTAGTGTTAGTATGTGTACAATGAAAAAATAAAAAGGAAAAAGAAATACAATAAAGAATAATGGGGCCCCCCATGCCAGCGAGTCGGGTTATTTCACAGCATGCAATCTTATCCAACGCGCCAGCATAGGAGAATCCCAGCGGTCAGCCAACGCGCGCAGGATGGTGTTGGGGCTGTCGCGCACGCGACGCAGCAAGGAGGCGCAGCGCTTGCGCATGAAGGCGGGGAACTCGTCTGTAAGCGCCTCCGCGAACATGGTGGAGGCGCTGCAGTAGCGCGGCAGCCCCATCAGCACCCGGAACGCGTTGTTATGCTGCACGCGCAGGTCGCCGTAGGCTCTCTGTGTATGGTTCACCCACAGACCGCACGAGTAAATGATTGTTTATATGTCCCTTGTATTTTTACTGACATTTGATAAGACAGCATCAATTTGAAGGGTGCTCACATTTGATTGTTGGCCCTGCGGTGTTAGCGTGAAAATGTATCGAGCAGAAAGCCGCAAGTGAGTTTTAATTTATCATTTATTTATTTATTTAAATTAATGAATGTTAGTGTGTATTCTTCTTTTTGTCTCTAAAGGGATAGACTTAACATTTGGTAGAGCATTACATTGTAATGTACCGGATCCATAAAAAGTACAATACATGCAAATGATCGGCTTTCTAAAATCATTTCCCTGTAAAATAACGATCTTGCTTAGTTTTGAAAATAAAGTTGTAACAAAACATCGAGCGTCATGTTCGCAATGTGGTTCGAAGTTTCATAACGACGAATGTTCGATGTTCTGATGCAAGAGAATGCCCAAATCTATCAGTACCTTCTTCGATAAAATCACGGGTAGCAGGTGATATTCAAAGATATTCGTCCGGAAAATGGCGATTACAACTCAAACAGTTGCGGCCACTTATCCGATCTTATCAGATATTGGATTCTATTCACGGCGCGACGCTACCTGAAATAAGTACCGAATGAAAACAAATCGCGTCTTCCCTGAACCGAAATAAAAACAAATGGTAGGGGGATGTCGTGGGCCCGTACATAATTAATGGAACCTCCCGACAGGACAAAAGGACAAAGAAACATTTGGCAATATGCTAATGCTTACCGAACGATGACCTCAAAACGAATGTCTGCCAAAGACAGCATCTGTAGGTCTATTATGGGTAAACTCGAACCAAAATTCATTAAGGAGCTTTACCATCACCCCACAGAGCAGTGATTAAATAATATTACTCATACGTCAACGTCTTTGTGTTTGTCTGACGTTGACATTCAGACGTCATTCCCAAGTAACTTTATGAAAGCTATGAGGTCATAGCACATGAGTAGGTGATCAAACACACATATACACGCAGTATATACATTACATGAATACTGTGTGTATATAAGCGTAGAAGACGAAGAATAACATTCATACTCGTTCTCATAACGCTATAATATAATTGAGCTTACTTTATTTTACTCCGTTTTCAAGTTTTAGAGCATGGCAAAGTTGAATATCACAGAGGAATAAGTGTGCGAGATACGAAGTGAGTTTGTTAGAATAGTCCTACTGTTTTTCACCAATTTCTGAGCATCAAAGAGTCAAATTACTTATCCTTATTAGCAAATCTTGAGAGCCACTTGGTTCTATGCTAAATCCCGATTCAACTCTTTTTGACCGCACTCCTTGAAATTCAGTCACGCTTGTTCTAAGACATTTCAGTTTTTTACATCACTGTTCAAATATCTCTTAAGATAAATTTACTTTATTTCAAAATCAAACAAATTCAGCAGTATTTAAAAATCAAAAATTAGATCGTACAATTAAGGCGGCTTCATCAATAGAAAGCGATTTCATACAGGCATTCACTACGCAGGAAGAGGAAATTGACGATTAAAAAACACCTTCAACAGTTACCTGCAACCTGCTAGGTCGTCGGTCCATCAGCTGGGTAGCTTGCCCACTCTGCGTCTTCTAGTTTGCGGTCACAATACTGAAGCAACAATTTGCACATGCTATTCTATCATTACTCAATAGTTACACCGTCTAGATGACTCACTAAATCGTAAGTGAGCTTACCTGAGTCAGAAGAAAACCCCAGTCATTTTCCTTACCAAAGTAAACGTATCCAGTATACGTATAGGCAGACACTAATGGTCCTTCTGAATACTTTATGTGAGACCGCCTAGATCCATTTAAATATACGTCACTTCAAGAACCTTTTTCTCGTAAAGATATAAAAACCCCAAATTAAATTAAGGAGAGAACTGTAGATATGTTTACTTAGTTTGAATGTTTGAACAGAAAGTTTTTTGCAACTCATCTGTGCAAATAGATTTCAATGAGATTGAGATAAGTCTAAAAGTCGTTTGAAGGTGAATTGCTTGCATTTAGATTTAACAGATTATATCGACGTATAATACGACCGTACTAAACTCATCTGTAATTGTGTTTCTGCATATCTCTGTTGTTGGTCCAAAACCCTTAATTTTCTGAATTCTCCACCAAGGATTATTAGATTCAATTCCAAACTCTGAAATGGTATATAGGGATATATACATAAAAGGATTCTACAACGCAGATAATCCTTTTTATTTCTATAATAATGAAAAGGACATTAACAGTTTGAGGGAAATATCTGAGAGAGCTTACTCAAAATCATCACGAAATAAGCAGAGCTCGCACTATGGCATACTCACAAACATACTTAAATATTTATGAATTCATATATCATATATCATAACAAATGATAACGACAACGAATGATAGGACTCGGACACAGAACATGCAGAAATATTCCTCTTATGATTGTCAGTCCAGGGAGGGGATTGAACCAACGACCTTCAGCACTATAAGCACCCTTATTATACCCATTGTACCAACGATTTTGTCAAAATAACTATTATCTTTGCAAGTATACCGATTTTTGTGTGTCGTCCCAAACATAGAACAGACAATATATTTATTACATAATAGTGGCTTGGCGGCAAGCGGCCGACCTCAAACTCAGTGATTGGAAAACTTAGGATAGGTTATTGACATGGAGACGCTCTAAAAGCCTTCCTTTGACAGTTAAATAGGTTAAGGATGTGCTGAAAATAAATGAAGGTACTCACTACGTGAACGAATCAGAAAGGATTCTGAGGAATTGTTAAGCCATTGATTGTTGACTTAGCCACGTACAAAGCCAATATCCATTCATTGTAGCGATAACTTGATTTCAATAATGGAGACCTTTGCCCAGCAGCGAGACAGTTTATAGGCTAATTACTTTACTTTTCTTTGCTTTATATGTGCGTGAACAAGGTAAAGAGGTGCGTCATTTCGGATTAGACAAGCTTCAAATAAGTGGTATCCTGGAAACTGAGCGCGAATAACCGATAGCCATTTTCTGGATTTTATACCATTTGTAGGTGAACGCAAAGTGCAGAGTTCGACCCGATAAACTGCGATTACTGTCTATCATAGTTGAAGTGGTATTTAATTGATTATTGATTTAACGTTTAATCGATCTGCAGTAACAGATGGACAAACTGTTTAAACAGGTTTGCCGAACTATGTTTATGTACTGATCTTACTCGTTTTATGAATGTTCATTGAACTCAAACTAAAATAACTTTTTTCAAATAGACTGTATCAGTAATTTCAATTCGTCAAATTTACAGCAAAATATACTTAATTAATAGATATAAATACCAAAATAATATGGATATGTACACAGTATACGGACATAATGCGACTCTGCCACCGCGTCGGAGTTGTTTCTTGCTGAGAAGACCCGGCGAGAAACTCAGCAGTTACTCTTTTAAACTTGTTTTGGGTTTACAACAGGCGTTAGTAAAGTACAATGTGTAATTTTGTCATTGTCATTTATCATAACTAAATAAATATCAGAATTCCCTCTTAAAATCTATGGAGAAAACTATATGTTCAGCAGTAGGCATTACACGGCTGGAGATGATGATGATGAAATGCAGTTCTTGATGTGAGAATTTTCGCAAACCGTTGTGTAGTAAATTCTTGTCGTAGCAACCTGCAGCAACTTCTCGTAGCAACGTGTAGCAACTTGTCGTAGTTACTTATCGTAGTCATTAAATATAAATATAAATATGGCTCAGACAACACACCTATTGCCATGGTCTCGAAGTAGGGATAAATATCCCTGTATTACGAGGTACCAGACAAGGAATTAAGCCAGGGGCGTCTCCCAGCACACCAAGACCCCGGCCAATTCAGAAAAGATCATTTCCTGAATTGACCTGACCGGGGATCGAACCCGAGACACTATGGTATTGAAGGCAAAAAACCGTGCTACAGCGCACTACGCCATTCGTGTCGTCAAAATTACTGCCAAGGAGTACTTTATTAAATCATATCCTTTCATAAGTTTACAATCTAAAATAATTATATTATGCGATGTGTGTTCGCATTATGTTTTCATTTTGGAAAATATTACGACAACGTAAATATCTTTACCTTTCCATTGAATAAGCTTCTAAAAACCCTTGTTAGTCTCCATTGTTCGCAAAATTCAATTGTAACTGTACCTGGTTTCTTTGCGAGCTATGTTACTCACTTACACGAATATAAATCAAAACCGACAACGCAAGGCGTTCCATTTGTATAAAAACTACGCTCGCCGATTTTTTGACGCTCATTGTGACGTCACGATGTAGTTCCAGTGATAAGAACTCTCCATTCCTCAATAAGTTTAAATTAAGTTTACAGAGGAATTAATAATCCAAATCTACTTGACTTTGACATCCATTGCCAGTTGAACGTGAACTAAACGTGAAGCAACACGAAGACAGCACCGTTTTTAACCTATTTGGGGCACATAAGTATGATGGGGCCCTTCTGACTTTTAGGGCATAAGAATCTATGTTGCATCTTAATTATATCAGTTTTGTTGAGGCAACATTTTTAAGATCATTTGATTAAGCATCAACCTTTACCTTGTTCTAAAATGTACAAAAAAACTAATTTAGGCCCTAGGTGCTTGTATAGTGCATTAAGGAGAAGAGGAGCCTGCTTTAACCCCTTGAGTGTCAGCCGAACACACGGGTGTTCGTAAGAAAACCCTAAAAAAAAAGGCAAACAATGACTCACAATGCAAAAACCGGAAGAATAGAAACACGAGACGGGTTAAAGGAGTTTTGCATTTTCACTCTCTTTTAACACAAAGTACAAACACTAGCACCATCCATTTTAGTTAACGTCTGCGTTGCTGACCGTACATAGGTAGGTACATATGCTCGTAGATAAAGAAGCATAATATACGATATCCGCACAATGGCGGTCGCGGGTGACCTTTAACTTCGGGATTGGAAAACTTGAGACACGATGTTGACGGAGTCACCCCTATCCTGGTTAACGTTTCTATTTACGTACTAGTTGTTGTGGGTGAAAATAGCCTGAAAGGGGAGGTTTTGTAAGTGTTTATTAATTTTTACGCGCGTCAGAGCCTGTATTATTAATTGTCGTAGCTTCTTATCGTAGCTACATCTTGTAGCTGTTTGCCGTAGCCACCTCTCGTAGTTACTTGTCGTAGCTACTTGGCGTTGCACTTTTCGTAGCCAATTCTGTTTGGGAGCATGGCGATTGAAGTCCTACAGTCTTTTTCAATAGATGTACCGAGTTGTCGAATTTCTTGGTTTTTTACCACTGTAAAAGGGGGTAAGGCGAGTGTTGACAGAATCAACCCTATCTACCCCTAGCCGTACACAATAATCCTTGAAGACAAAAAAGATGAATGATATACGTATTTTTGGTTTTTCCGGAACATAGTTTGGGTTTTGACCGCTAACCCGCATTTGGCAAGCTTGGGGATTAAACACATACCCACGAGCAGTATAGATTTGATCACAACGTTTGCCAGCCTCCGACTTTTTCATTTTACCCTCAATAAGAAAGACGATGTATTTCGCCTCTCCCTTTTCGGCTAGACTGAAATTCAAACCGCACGTTCCACCGCATTAAAATAAATGTCAACATTTAATTAAACGCGTGATGAGGAACGGAATCCTAAGCCGAGCCGCATGGATACAGTGACTCAATCAAGATATTTCTGCGAGACATTACTTCTGCCTTCTCGGCTTAAGGTACTCGTGACAGCGTAATCTGATATTTTTTACGCGTACTTTTACTCAACATAACTTGATATTTCAAACAAACCTTTCGAAAGATATTTTATGAGGCAAACTAAAATGAAAAACAAATACAAGATAAAAAATATTAGAGACTGAAGATTAACAAAAATAATAATGTCAGTGAGTCACCACGAAGGTGTTTCAGATTATATTATTATTATTAATTTAATATTCAAAACACTTTAAATACACAATGGATGACTTACAATCCCCATATAAAAACCTTGTAGGTTTATCTGTAGGAGTGAGACGTTCTTCTACAATACACATTGATGATAGGCATAATAATCTAATACATTCACATCAAAATTCACTTAAACTTGGATTTGACAAGTAGAATCTTTTGTATTGACCTTTGTAATTAGTGAATTCAGATACATACACTGTAAATTAGCTGGTAATTAATTTAGGTATTTTGGTATTACATAGTTGAGTTCCCTTGATCCATATACATTCGTTATTTTTGGTATTATCGGTATAAGGTTTTTTCAAAGTATTTTAACGGGTTGGACAGCGCCTTGATCAGTTTTGCAAGGGTGTCAAGCGAGAGTTACATTTATTTGTTCTTCATTTTACAAATTAAAAGTACAACAGACGGCAAAATGCCAAAAGGCATTATCTACTAGTCAAGGACACGATCACGCTGATAAATCATAGACATTTCATTCATGATTGCTTATCACAACACAACAGCGTTTAGATACCTATCTTTCGGATTTGTCTCACTGAAGTATCCTTTTGTTATAACATTTACGTTATTTCGAAATGCCTTGTCATCTTAGTTTTTACTTCGGTGTAATAGGAGGCCTTTAATTTTCCCTACGGAGGGGAAGTAATATGTACAGAAAGGTAAAACTTGCCGTTTGCAATTTAAATAAAGGGAAGCTTACGCGTGAGTCAGTCATTTCCAAGATGAAACAATTTAATATATTCTCTTTTAGCCCTACCATGGGTTATTTTGTGTTCATATTACAGAAAAAAAGACCACACGCTAAATAGATTAAATATAGCATAGCATATTCTATAAAACAGCTGCATACTAAGGTACGATATACTGAAGAGATCAAATACAATAGATAAAATAAAAGTGTCAATGCAGGATATGAAGTATTTCTTGCATTTGCATAGAATTGATAGCGTTCTACGGACTCTACCTTTTCAAACATTGCAATTTGTCCTGGAACACTATTTATCCGAGACCATTTTTTCGGAGGTTTCGTGTCAAAAAAACCTGGTGGAAACTGATAACTCCAAAACATTAGAAATTTCACATTTTATTAATTGACCAAAAATTCCATTGGTGGTATCAGGTTTCGCGGTTTCCGCACGTTTACATTACACAACATAACAACAATACAACATAACAACAATACAACATACCAACAATACAACATAACAACAATACAACATAACAACAATACATCATAACAACAATAACAACTCAACCTTAACCACTTGAAAAGCAATAAAGAACTATGACTAATTAAACAACATCACTGACTTTGAATAAAATACAAAGGTTTCGATATGCATTCAAGATTGTTTGCCACTCAGCTCACATTAGATATAGGTATGGTATAAAGCTGATTTCAGTGGCACCATTCTTTCTTTGGCATAATTACTGCTCTAATAGAATTTCCAGGTTACAAAACCTATCTGAATTATTAATAGAGCACTAAATAGCCAGCTGAAATTTTGTAACCTTCATTCCTACAGAAATGGCAACTGTTTTTTAACACCTGCACTGGAATAGGATGCGCAAAAGCCCTTGAAAACCGGTTCACATTTTACTGTCTTTTTATGAGCACATGTTACGTGTTCAGGCTCTACCTTGGGAGCTTCTAATAAATTAGTTTTAGTTTTTAGAACGTAAAGATAATGTTCTAAAGCTTTTTTCATAAAATAGAATAAGGTCTATGCGCAAATGAAAAAGTAATAGGTTTCATTAATTAGATCAAAAATGTGCTTGAGTTTTTCAGAATATATCCCAGTGGGTAATTTTTTTGTTTATGAATTCAATCTACTCAGTGAGTGCTGCCCTTTATCGTACGACGAAATGCATTTATAATAAGTCTAATTACAATTCGAAAATGAATAAACAATGCTAAAAATCATGCTTGACGGGCATCATAAAAAAAAGTAATGCAAATTAATAGTACTGTTAAAGCTGAGAAATTATTTCTTTTTTGTTTTTTCTTGTAATTTTGGTTGTATTATTTATATATATATATATATATATATACATATATATTTTCATTTTAGACGATTCATCTAAATGCTTAAAGATTACTAGATCAATAGAATATGTGCACAAAGCCATGATTCACTATAACATGGCTCCAAAGCCATCCAAATGGTCTCCAAATCAGAAGTTTTGATACCAGAAAACCATCAGTTTCTCGCTCTACTGCCTTTTCAACCTACTCACCCGTAGAATTACGTACAAAACACATCTAACGTTGCCGTCACAAACACCCGTGGAGCCATATTCAAAGCTTTACACCGTCACACATGAGCAAACCAAGTTAGTGCCAAATGAGTAAGCATTACTTCGCCTGTCTTCATGATGTTGCACAAGTGCATTCCCTTGTACGCGAGTTGACGGCCATTTTGTTTTGTAGTTATTCCTTGTAATACATTAGCCGGAACACGGTTTATTTTGCTGCAGTTCGTTATCAGGGCCATCTCAGTTCATGTGGCTCTAAGAGCTTGGGTGTTAAACTGTTATATTGAATTTAATATCATATGATAAGCGGAATACGGAACTAGGCGAAGATGGAACAGGTTTTTGTCTGTTACGTTTTTTATATTGCTTGATAAGATGACCCTGACACCTGATGGAAAGCGGTCGTAAAGACCAGTACGAGTTGCTTCTTTAATTTTACCTGATTAATGTATTGAGAATTGACATTGTCATGTCATGTCATGTCAAATCCCAATACAATTTTTTACGCGAACGATAACGTAAATTTAAAGTTGCAACTCGTGGTAGACGTACAGATATGAGGTTGACAAGCACAGTAATGTAAAAAAATATCAAGTACCCAGTACAATACCAGTCCATATAAAATGTCAGTAACAAACAACTTATAAAACTACTAGCTTTCCGCCCGCGGCTTCGCTTGCGTGAACTTAATTTTTATGACATACAGGATTTTTTCCGACTTATGATACTTGATTCGCAAAATCCCGTCTGGACCTACGGCCTAAAAAAAACCCCTTTGCAAAATTAGATACTCCTAGCACTTGTAGTAACGAAATTACATACAAACAAACTATCAAACCCAAAAACAACCCTATAGGGGTCGAATTTCGCAAAATCTCGTCTTAGCATCAAAGCAATTTTTTGGAATGTTTCAGTTATTGTTTTAGTTATTTTCGTTTTTAATTTTGAAAATTTAATAGTGCTTAATAATGCAATGTTTAATTATTTGATGTTTTATTTTATGTTGTTGTTGTAATTGTTTTAATTGAATTGTGTGTTTTATATAAATTATTCTTATTCAATTTAGTTTATGCTTATTGTATAAGTATATTGCAGTGCCCTAGCAGGGCTCATGTTCTGCGGGGCTAAGATGCGCGCCCTACAAGAAGAGTAGACAAAAAATCCTCCAATCAAATTTCGCCATTTCTCGATTTGTCTATTTTGTCTACCGTTCCTAACATGGCAGCAACTGTCGTGACTTAATATTTTGTATGGGAAATTCAATTTTGTCGACAGATCCTAACATGGCGCCTTATTTTTGTCGTGGTTTAAAAGAGATATCTCGTGTGTGAACTCGTCGATCATTTTTGTGGACGACAAACCAATTATGCATTAAAATAGCTTGAAAACAGGCGTTGCGGTGCGTCAAAATGCTATCATTTTTTTAAGTGCATGCATTTATGAGCCGTCGCTATTTAAGCTATTAAATGAGTGTAAATTTTACATAAAAATATTAAATTCAAATAAAGCGGACAATTTTTTTTTCGCTTTTCGCAAAAAAACTTATTTAGGTATAATTTCCATAAAAACAAGTGTTCAATAAATAGTTTGGGATATCAATAGTATCGATAAAATGATTTATCTCGATTATTGATTTTTTTAATAGCTTAATTGAAAATTAGTTTCAATAAACCGATTGTTATTTATCAATTAATTAAGTATTTAACGATTATTATTTCGAATCGATTAGTTGAATCGATTAGTCGAAACGATTAGTTGAATCGATCTGTTGAAACGTTTAGTTGAATCGATTTGTTGAATCGATTTGTTAAATCGATTAGTTGACTCGATTAGTTGGATCGATTAGTTGAATCGACTAGTTTAATCGATCATTTCGATTCTTTGTATCGATTACATCGATTATTTAAATCGATTCTTTGTATCGATTGTTTATATCGATACTATCGTGTCTTCAAATCAGTACTATTGATAATATCGATTATTATAACATTAATAAATCTGTATTAAACATGTCTACTCCCCTTTGTCATCCGAGGAAACTTGTCTTGTCTACCTCTTTTGTCGACTCTCAGAGACGAGAAACGAGAAAATACCTAATGTTGCGCATCTTAGCCAGGCTGGACTATTTTGTATTTTACCAACTTTTGTACTTGACATGAAGCAATAAAGACTAAGATTATGATTAAGCTACTACGCTACGCCCCTAAAAAGAACCCTCATGCAAAATTTGAAACTGCTAGCACTTGTAGTTTTTGAGATTTCGTGATGAGTGACCTTTCGCTTCTATATAACAACGAGCTGTAGTCCCGACAGACTTCGTTCTGTCAAATGTTTGACAGCTGGTGTCCATGATCACATCTTGCCCGTTTTTCTCCGACTTGACTTACATATACTGTTGTTTTTTACTGATTTTATGGTTTAATCATCATAATACATAAGCCATTATCACTCCTGATTATTTCAGCTTTCTGTTATTAAAACAGTTTTCACGATCAGATCAGTAGTTTCGGAGGCTATTCAAGACAAACAAACAAAAAAACAAACGAACAATCTAATTTTTCTTTTTCATAATATTAGAATAGATAAATAGATGTTAGCAAATAGAGTTAAAACAAGAACAATATCATTTTTGCAAACTGCATCCACCCCGCCAGCGACCATACGTGCAAGTTAGTAAACCGCCGGAATAAAGAGACATCCATCCTATCTGCAATCATCCTCAGGATCTCATTGCTACTCTCCCTAACCCTGCGCACTAGTGACGAACTGTTTGTGGATGGTCGGGGGGGCCAATAAAATAAATCTCTGTAGTTTGGGAAAGGGACTTGTTTGTGCGTATAATCGCATAAAAGTCGACATGCCCGAAGCACTGCAGAAGCAGGGGAGCTGCAACAAGGCCCTGAAGGTGTTATTATATTGGACACGCAGCAGTATCTGATCTATGCGTGAAGCTGGACCACAGTTATGAAAACTTACTGCAGTTGTGCACTGTCTTTTTAAGTAATAAAGAATACAAAAGTACCTTGATGTATTTAAAGATTTTCTATTCTGTTTTATTTCTCGGTGTACTATTTAAAAAACAAAAGCAAGTTTAGAAACGCGGCTCCATACCTATGCAAAAAGTAATAACAGCATGGGGTTTATGGAAAAGTTACTTGTAAGCATCGTAAACCGACACAATCACCATAAATCGTATTTGCCATCGTATGGGACCATGGGTTCGAAGTTCTGCATAACAACCCATTAATGTTATGGGAAAAGCTACATTAGTGAATTAAACTAAGATAGCTTTGGGTTTTTATATCAAGAAAAACAATTTTATCATCATCATCATAATCAACCAAAAGATGTCAACACCGTATTATGTGATAATGACGTCGAAACCTTAAAAATTGTGAAGGCTCAATATGTTTGCTCTCAAGTGTGATTTGAAAATTATTTAGGATATTGACAATTGATCGGATGTTAAACCAATAAAATACATAAATAACTAAAACTATCTGGAACAGCTTATACCAAGCCATCAAACTTCAATCAAATCAAACCTTTGTTTGTGGGTTAAGGTTCTATTTTGAAGAGGCCTTTCGGAAAACACCTTAACAAATAAATAGTCAAATACCCTATTGTGTAACCTTTTTTGTTTTACACAACACGTTTGCAAACAAAACAAAAGCACACTGTAAAGCTAGTTCACACGCCCGTGTCAAGATGACTGGCACATGTCGGCGGGCTGCTTTACAATGGGAACATGTTTATCATTCGTACTATTTGTAAGGGATTGTAGGTTTGAGCAAGAGTTAGTGAGATGTAGGATTCATCGCTTGTGTTTTCAGTGGAAAACCTGTGAAGTTTTAAGGTCCACGGAAGTACCGAGCAGACCGGGACAGGAGACATTATGTGTCATGATGGCTTTTTGCAGGACTAGTTCGCGCACGAGACCGGTGATAGAGACGTGAGACACCACAAACAAAGCCTACCTGTCTCGGTTGGATTACGCCACAACAGGCACCTTGATTCTTCTGATTAGGTCCGCCAATGGTATCTTAGCATCTAAGATATAAAGAGGAAATATTTGTTTGTATGTATTGAACAGGCTCCGAAACTACTGGACCGATATAGCTTTATTTTGGTGAAATAATTTTTAAAATCCGTCCAGTGGTGTCGGAGCCTATTCAATACAAACAAACAACAATAAAACAAACAAAGAAATCTTCCCTCTTTATAATATCAGTATATACTGTATATACTAGATACATGCGAGTTCATAACAATGATAGCTTAGCTTATGCTAGCAGCTTTGGTAAGGGTGCTTTTCCATCAGAGATGTGGTATGTATGCTACGTAACTGTTGAGAAAAAAATATATAAATGATTGGTCCACAATTCCATAGCATAGCGCTGGTGGAAACAGGTCCTATGTGCTATGTTTTTAATATGACACGGGACGTTACACATGGATGCGTGCTGTGGTGTGAATAGTTTCGTAGCTTAGCTTGCACATCCTCGCAGCATAGATGCATAGCACATCTCTGGTGAAAAAACAGCCTTACACTCTGACCGTGACTGAACAACGATACATCTTTGCTTTTCAATTAACTGCTCTTAGTAGTGAGCGTAGGGAAACCATTTCGAACAATAACTTGTGGACAGTAGCATGACGTAGAGAATAGTACACGTTTGTTTCCGACGCGAACTAGGGTTGAGAGAAAATAATAGCATAATGATAGAAACTAGGAAAAATCGACCTGATCCTATGGATTCAAGCGGGATTCGAACCAGTGACCTGCTACAACGTAAAATACAGTAGACAAATTCACGAGGTATGTTATCGGCCTCGATAGCTCAGTCACTGGTTCAAGTCCCGCTTGAGTCCATAGGATCAGGTCGAAATTTTTCTATTTTCCGTCCTTGTGTAGAAAAAGTGTATAAAAAAACTTTAAATAAAAATTTGTAGAAACAAAGTACTTTTAAAATTCTACAGATTGACTCTCACCTGAATGAATGGCTGTGATGACAGTCAAGAACGCATCCGGTCTATTAATGTTTTTTTTTACAAACAGAAACTTTTCACCTACTGACTTCCCTGATCTTATTCCAAGTAGGTACCTAAAGGTATTATGCCATAGCTTTAGACCGATTGCCTTCACTAAAAATAATAACACTTTATCGGTTATTCTGTATAGAAACATACTAAAACGACTTAGTGCCTTTAGAACTTTGCTAATAATGGAACAATCGTTTAATTAAGCGTATCGCGTAATTAAAGTGATTAAGATAAGAAATAAGCGGAGCTGGAAAACCGTTCCATGGTAGGCTGGGAATTGAGCCTCAAAGACATTTTAATATTTTCTTCCAATATTTACGAGTATGTCATGAATTCAGCAACCCTACAGCATACCTGTCAAATCGGCGTTGGTACAGATTTTCTATTTGCACCACACTACATTCAAGCGGCAAAGAGAAATAGTAGGCCTGTTTTTATATTAGCACAGATTAATTAACAAATCTATAAGTTACCATTTAACCTCTCATAAAATTTAATCCTCCACGGAGACAATAATAAAGAAATATTTTAGATACTACATATCATTAGATATTTTGATTATTAAGCACACTTTGCTTACATTTGTTTTCTTATATTATAAAAACTAAAGGTTTGTTTGTTTTTTTGTTTGTTTGTATTGAACAAGAGCGTTGTGGAGTTCGAATCTGGCCAGGCCCAAAATCGTTGTGTTCATTGTTTAATTTCCGACTAACTCTCCGGTGATGGAAAACATCGATAAAAAACCAAACCAACCCGGATAGCGGCGGAAGGCTCACCACCTACCACGTTGGGTTCTAATACCATTGGTGGAAAGTGGGCTTCTGAGGGTTCCGTTCACCATGACGGCAACAGTCACTTGCCTCTGACTACCCCGTTTGGGATAAAGTCGTGATGGTATGTATGTATGTATTGAATATTTTGACGACACGATTGGCGGAGGGCGCTGTAGCACGGTTTCTCGCCTCGATATCCGTAGTGTCCCGGGTTTGATTCCCGGTCGGGTCAATTCAGGAAACGATCTTTTTTGAATTGACTCGGGTCTGGGTGTGCTGGAAGATGCCCCTGGCTTATTTACTTGTGTGGTACCTCGTAACACAGGGATATTAATCCCTACTTCGAGATCATTACAAGAGGTGTGTTGTCTGGCGCAAAAAAATAAATTGGCTCCAAAACTAATGGACCAATTCTAAAAATTCTTTCACCTAGTTATATAGTAGTTATAAAGTTACATTATCAGAGATGACATAGGCATTTTTTTTAATTTAGACTATATTTTGACGGGAAAGACAGTCTGAAATAAAGTCGTGTTAAGTAGAACACCAAGTTTTTCATCTATGATAGCAACTGTAATCCTACAATATCCTGTTTCACTGATAACCGACATGTAAAACACCCCAGACATTCGAGACCCCATCAAAATGTAGTTTATGACAATATCGTAACATAAACCGTGATGGCTCCTAAAACCACCCGCAACACGTTCCAATGTGTTTGTATGAAAATGTATGTCTTTATATTTCGAACTTGCAAAAAAGCGAGTTATATTATAAAGAACTTGGAGAAATTGTTTAGTTGTAACTACTTGTGAATACCATACTAATAAAAAAACAAAAATTGACTCAAAAAAAAAACCCGCGAAATTATGTTTTTTTAATTGGTTCCGGCCGGGATCCATAAGAATCAATCAAAAAGCCAACACAAAAGAACTTGGAGAAATTGTATATTTGTAACTACTTGTGAATACCATACTATAGGGTTTGGCATATGAAGTAATACCCACGATATCTGAGAGTAGTTGTTTATTCACGTACATACACACTCATACAGTACATACTTATGAAGTAATACTAATTAAAAAAGAAAAATTGATTAAAAAAAAAACCCGCAAAGTTATGTTTTTTTTAATTGGTTCCAGCCGGGATCCATAAGAATCAATCAAAAAGCCAACACATCAAAATAATTGTAGGCCACTTGTAATAATCTATTCTAATATTATAAAGAGAAAAGATTTGTTCGTTTGTATTGAATAGGCTCCGGAAATTTTAGACGGATTTAAAAAATCTTTACCCAATATAAAGCTACATAATCAGGGAGTGACAACGGCTATATTTTTCTTAATTAAACCTATATTTTGACGGCCAGACAGTCTCCATTTCATAATTTTGAGTGTTTTTTTTGTCAATTTTTTTTACGAAGCTTTGTCTTTGTTACGTTTATGTACTCATGTGACGACAGTTCCCAAACAGTATACTATAGTAGTCTTTGTTCCCGAAGGAGCCGTGCCGATCCACTCAGCTTTATTGAAGGGAATAAAATGACCCGTCACGTTCAAGTCACACATGTTCAATGCTTTGCTTTCGCCTGTTTTTTGCGAAAGCGTTATTAATTCTTTTACAATTCGATTTCAAATTGCCAGTGAAGGCAACGTCATCCGGTTGTGATAGCCAGACTGTTATGACAACACAACAAAAAAACAGTATCAGGGCTTAAGCCTGATAACATAAAAATAAAACCTTAAGATAGGCCAACTAGGAAAATATACATTTCGGTTCCAGATGTCGAGAGAGAGTTTTTAAACATATTTCTGTCTATGCTATCAGCACCCGCCCGGTTTGCTGAAGACGTGGGTTCGAATCCCGGTCGTCATATATGGCAGAAATTTTAATCTTTTTTTTATCCTTTTTTTTCTATCCTTGGATATGAATATAAGCATGGTAAATTATAACGAAATGGGCACATGACAATGGAATCTTTATTAATATAAGGAAGACCAAATGCATGCATATACTTTCAGCTTATAACACTATAACAAAGAAAACTAGATTAGAAGAAATATCTATTGTGGTTCACAGTTTTGACTGCTTGCATAATAACATGGATGATTGTAATTGTAGTAGAATTGATTTTGTTGAAAGATGTAAATATTTAAGATAAATAATTAGAGAGATTTATGGATAAACCTTAGAATAATTACATTGCTCAAGGGATAAACAATTTAATTGGAAACCCCAAATAACTGATGTATGTGCAAGACTGTCAGCAATAATAGAAAAGTTTTATTATTTAAGTTATTAGTAAACAAAAAGACATTGTACTTAATATATTATGCCTTGGTGGACAGTATACTATCTTATGGGCTTAGTGAGTATGGTCATACTTCTGCCTCGTATATGTATAAATGATATTAGGAGTGTACAAACAAAATTTTTAGAACATTTAGTATAAAAACGAAGGAGAGTAGTGGTCATAAAGATCATAATAAATTATTGTTTATCTGTAAAATTTTGACTGTAGACTGCGAAGTAAATACTCTTGTAGCTTTGGATAATTACAATAGTGATGAGTATAAAAAGAAAATAGATAACAAATATAAAACTAGACTAGTTAGAGAATGGAAATTAGATTAACCGGATTTATAAGAGATTATTATGGAAAAATATGTACTAGATATTTAATACTAAATATATATAATGATCTTATAGATTGGCTAAGGCAGAATGATAAACAATGTAAGCTTACAATTAAAATTGAAACTTAAGAAATACTTCCTCAGTGAACTAGAAGAGATAAATACATAAATAAATGTATCAAATACATAATAGATATCCCCACAGGACAAAGCAACTTCTTTGTAGGTACTCCCTTCTGCTCACACTTTTCTCACAATTTATTATTTTTCAATGTTTTTAAAAGAGATGTAGTTTTGTAAGTAGCACATATACCTCATTAAGTTAAGAGTGCAATCTATTTGCCAACAAACTACGCAACAGTTTAGCGAAGATTATTGTTAGTTTATTATTTGTGAGCAAGTTGGTAAAGAAATAACAAAAAATACTAAGATCAAAATAATTCACCTTGGCTTCATTCTGAGTGGACATCTGAAGTTGTGTTAAGATACACAAATTCTGGTAGTAGGTACTACATCAGGAATAATACTTACAAAAGGGAAGGTTAGTTAAGTTCTTTTTTTACTTTCTAAAATACAGTATGCAAAAGCTAAATTGCGTTCGAAAAATCAGTTCGCGAAATCCACGCCCACTGCTAAATATACAAATTTCAGCCTTGAATCCTGCAGCATACTCTCCAATTTTCCTTACCTTTGAAAATATGCAATAACGATACTTTTTACGTCTAAATCCTACGTCACACGTTCGTTTCTTCCTTTATTGATACCGAATAATGGATTGTTACTCGTGGATGCGAGGAAGCATTGTGGGAAGACGACATTCGGAAAATATGAGTTTGTGTCGTTGTGACTGCTCGCCTGTGACAGATACGTGACTGTGATTTGTAACGTGATATTTTTGCAGCACAAAGGAAATGGCTGCGGGCTTTCCTCATGTTACTTTTGGTGGCTTTCAGACGTCAAAACCTACTTAGAAAGCAGCTGTTGCTTTTCGGCTATCTATTATTACTAATAAGCTAGTAAGCTTACAGTTACAGTAGGCCGCAGTGGATTCCTTCGTTAATATTTAAGCTAAGGCCTTAATACAATCTGTAATATCCAGTCATGTTAATTCCCTAAACGGAAGTAAACTGAGTAATTTAGTCAGTAAATATCCAGCCTACAAGATGCGTTCTGCCCGGCAACCGCTGACTGGCTGGAAAAGAAAGATCGTTACGCAATTGCTCGCTACGCTCTGTTTAGGGAATGAACTTTGGAAGTTTTATGGGTTCATAACAGGGCCCCAGCTCGTTCAGATGCAGATATCCCATACTTATTAAACCTTGCGGCGTAATAAAACTGTTTAAGCAGCGTTGTATTCTTACGTGGTTGAGTTAGATAGGTCAAGTACCCCCCCATGAGCCTTTGCCTAGTCGTGGCTGGGGGGCTTAGTACTGGTGGCAGGTGGAACCACCGGGAAGCTACGAGGGCTCAGGCATGGCATTGCCTAAAACCGGGCGTGGTGGTGGTATGGTGCCTACCACTGGCCGCCCAAAGGGGCGCCCACGGGCGCAGCGCCTTAGGGCGCGAGGTGGCTGCCGCGGTGGACAACTGTTTGGAGGGGGTCAGTGATCCGCTGCTGAACCCCCTCCCCCCCTGCGCTGCGGCTTGGCGGGGCCGCACCACCAGATGCGGCAGCAGATCCACCGTTGAGGTGGATCGTGGTTGCGGAACTAGTAGTGTCCGCGTACGGTGGGAGCCAGCGGGCTTGAGTACAGGGGTGCTTTTGCCCACAATGCACGGCTTTCAGCCGCGACCGCGGGAGTATCTTTGTGCCCTAGGTACTTTCGTGGCCTTCCCCCTTCATTGAGGGGTCATCTTGAGGGGGCCCCAATACGTGGAAACAATGGCGGCGGGGCGTTGCGTAACTTTTTAGGGACCCCGCCTCGCCGCTGAAGTGTTGAGGTCGAGTACCGTGGGGTTTTAGTCGGTAGAAGTCCAACATAACCTCTTCATTCCCCGGGCGGCGAGGTATCCATGAGGATTTCTCCACAATAATAAAAAAAAGGTAGGTCAAGTGCGGGACCTCAATTCTTCTTGCTAACAGAAGTTTGAGGGGAACTCATAGAGTATCGTAGGGGAACGTATAACCTTATAGGATCAGCAACGCGCGAATAATAGCTCTAAGTGTCTAAACACACTATGCCGAAGGTATGCGACCGAAGTTCCGCGGCTGATTTTACGTTCCGAGATATTCGGCTGTTAAGACACACCATAAGTGCCGAACTTACGCGGCAGAAATTCAGTTGCTCAACTTTGTGTGTGTATTTACTGCCTCCCAGCCCCTGAATCCTCGTCGGCAATCGAACCGAAGTTTGGTCCCGTATAATGTGTGATCTACAAAATAAATTGCCGCTGAACTTACGCCCGACCGAAGTTAGGCTGTACGCTATAACACAACGTATTTCCGGCATGATGTATCATCAGTAATTCAAATAGCATTGCAGGCGTAATCATGCCTTCGGCCGCATACCGTCGGCAAAGTGTGGCACGTGTCCAGGCTTACCAGGGATGTTACCAATGTCATACTTCTGACATTCGCGAACGCGAATGTGAATGTTCAAGAAAGGCTTTTAAAAACACTCAGTTATTTTTTCATTCATTCGAAAATAAACTTCTTCGCAAACAGTGCATTTTGCGTGGTCTCGATCTATAGGTATAAAATCGCCATTCATAAATTTTCTTTCCTCACGGCATGTGATAAACCTTGGGAATGGCTAACAATCAAATACTTTCTAGCTACTAGGATACCTAATAATTAGTGACAACTAAAAAAAATGTTATTTGTGGTTAGTTCTTATTATGCGAATGAGATGAACAAACCGCAGCAAACAGTCAGAATCGCAAAAACCTTTCCCTATTGGCCAAAAATGATTTATATGCCCATCGCTCTCATTACTTGTTGTGACTCACACAACATTCGCATCAATTGATGCTAATGTGAATGCGAATGATTCAATGATGCGAATAATTTGCATGTTATGCGAATGTGAGCGCAAACATTTGTAACATACTTACTATTTACCAATAGGCGGTCTGCATGCTTATTTAAAACCGCCGTGTATATCTGGTAAAATACAGCCAAAAAACTTTTTTACTTGAATTAAATTACTGGGCTGTTCAACCCCTAAGCTTGTTTATCGTCAAATCGAAAAACAGAAAACATCCTTGTTCCCAGATTTCCATCCTGTTACAGATTTCCATAATCTACTGCCTCACAGATGAAGTTAATTGACGCCGATATGCATACTGAACGAACCCTTTTGAGACCGAACGAGTGAACGGAGCGAATTGATCGCTAGCAGATTAATATTCCGGAATTATGAATAGTTTCTTACTGCCAGAACATTTTACATGGTTGCACACAAATTGTCGATTGGATCATCATCTTCCGTGCGGTCTATCTCGGTTGTGAACCCACACTGGTGTGTGGGGTCCTAGAGTCCGAATTTCATATTTTCTTGGCCCACTTCGCGCGGTCTTGTGCATCCTCAGTGGTGAGTCTGTTGGCACGCATGTCACCCTTGACGACGTCGAGCCAGCGCTTCTTGGGTCGACCTCTTCTGCCGGTACCTGGCGGGGGCGGCATGGCCAGACATTTGTTGCCCACGTAGTTTGGTATTAAAAACAACTTCACTGACTTAATGAATCCCGCACCTTGTAAAAAACACCCAAAATTACCATTTAGTTTCGGAATTTCGCCTCAGGCGACACGGTATTCCGAAAACCACAATCAGAAAAAAGGGCTATATTTTTACCACTTAGTTACGGAATCCTAAATCTTGGGATTAAATTGTAAATACTCCACCCCGGTCTAGCCTGGAATGTGTGGACGTGTTATTACTGTTTGTCTGGATTTTCTCGGACAAGTATAATTGGGGACTTTGCAATCTGGCTGGCGATGCTCCAAAATCAGCAATTTATATGTTTTTACTTTTTACGCTTGAATAAAAGTTTTACTGCAAAAATCAGTAACAACGACATTCTTTGTCGACGCAGAAAAAGAATCACTAGTAAAAACTAATCCGTCAAAAATTGGACTGATACCAACTATAACTATACTGTACTATTGTTCCTGCAGCGTTGTCATTGAATTCATTCTTAATGCATACGTAAAATCACGACTATATCGCGTCGTGATATATAGGTGAAGCACCCCAACTCGGATTGTGGATCGTGAACCATCTTTGTGTTCATTGTTAAACTTCCGGCTAACTCTCCGGTGATGGAAAACTTCAATAAAAACCAAATCAACCCGGATAGCGGCGGAAGGCTCACTACCTAGCGCGTTGGGTTTTACTACCATTGGTGATAAGTGGGCTACTGAGTGTTACTTGCCTCGTCCCCCCGTTTGGGATAAAGTCGTGATGGTATGTTATGTTATGTATGTGTCATCCAGCTCTTAAGCACTAGTACTGCTAAACTAACTTCGCAAGATGGAAAAAGCTACGTGCGGTACATAAGGTGACTTTAACCATGTACATACAAGATCTTAACCAGACACTAGAATAATAATAACGATCAGAAAAACTGACGATAAATATTGAAAAACCAGCCGAAATAGAGACGTGTTATCTAGCGCCGCCAAAAAGTTGAAAAGCAAACGCCAAAGTTTTAATTCGTAAACACTGAGAATCTTGTCTCCAAAACTTTGTTTCAAAATACCGTTAAACTGTCACGTTCTGTTATATCGTGCGATTTAATAAACGCGATGTGTTCTTCACAAGAGTTTTCTTTTGAACGAAAACTTCTGAACTGCAATTTCATGATTGCTCATGTTTGGAAGTTTTTTTTTTTTTACATTGCCCGTCAAGATGACCGCACTCCACCTAATGGAAAGCGGTCGTGAGGTCCAGATATGAGGTTGACAAGCCCAGTCATTCAAACGAATCACTGGGCTGGCCATCCTCACCTTGAAGGCCTGCAGAAATGCCTTATCACGCCCCGCTTGAATAACCCGGGACTATACGAGGAAGGAAACACATGTGCTGGAAGAGCATTCCACGTCTGGATGGTAGGACAAAGAAACGGTGACTCGTTTCTTCGTCCTACGAACCTTTTAGTTCGGGCCAACAAATGTTGAATTGTGTGTGGGTGACGCCGTAGTCCAGCACGCGTGGTACGGGAGTGGAAGGGTGAGGGTGGGATAAGCTGGAATAACTCGTCAGAGCATTCCCCATTGTAGAAGCGATAGAGAACACTTAGCCTGGCAATGTCTCTACGCAATTGGAGAGGCTCAAGGGTCAAAGTTGCCTCTGGGTTTCCAATAATACGGATAGCACGCCGCTGCAACCTGTCAAGAGCTTCGAGTAGGTACTAAGCGGAACCGTCCCAGAGATGAGAGCAGTATTCCACACACGAGCGAACTTGTGTCTTATACAAGAGACAGAGCTGCTCAGGCGTGAAGAATCGTCTCACTCTGTTCAGGACTCCGAGTTTACGGGATGCAGTTCTAATGACGCTCTCAATGTAGTCCCGCTGGTTTAGTTTGCGACGAACATCCATGCCAAGGATGTTTAGGCTATCCTTAATCGGTAGCGGGGTGCTCTGAAGAATGGGATGGGAAAGGAACGGCGACGCCTTTGCTGTGAATGCACACACCTGCGTTTTCTTGGCATTGAACTCGACAAGATTGCATGCACCCCATTCTGAAATGCGGTCCAACACTCCGTCAAACTCAACAACAAGACTTCGCCTCTTCTCCTCGATGTCAGGCTGCTTTGCCCCAGGGCGCTCGAAATAACGCACGTGGACCGTGCTATCATCCGCATAGCAATGAATATTACCAAGAGATAACATGTCATTGATTGCAGAAGAAACAACGTCGGCGACAAGACGGAGCCCTGCGGCACTCCGGCATTAATCTGGAGAAAGCGTGATTTTCGACCATCGCAAAGGACACGAATTCTACGTCCCTCCAGAAATCCGGCGACCCAGTCGCATAGGCGAGGTGGCAGACCATATGCCGGAAGCTTGGAAAGAAGCGAACGATGCCATACACGGTCGAAAGCTTTGGCAATGTCAAGGCTGACGGCCAAAGATTCCCCATGCTTGTCCATAGCCTCCCCCCAGATGTGTGGTACGTACGCTAGAAGATCACCCGTAGACCGTTTTGGTCGGAAGCCGTACTGACGGTCGTGAATGAGAGAGTGATCCTCCTAAAGTGTGCTTCCGAAACTTACTGGTCAGCAGTTTGTTTCGGAACCACATCTTCACTAATATTATAAAGAGGAAAGATTTGATTGTTTTTTTGTATTGAATAGGCTCCGAAGCTACTGATCCGATTGCGAAAATTCTTTAACTATCAGAAAGCAAAACTATTCAGGAGTGAGATATTTTAGTATGATTAAACAAAAAATTCAGTGAAAATTACTAGTACATAAAGTCAGAAAAACGCGAGCAAGATGTGCTGCTTTACCGACGCCGTGACGTGTAATTACTTTTGTCAGAACGAAGTCTGTCAAGGCAGCTAGTGAATAAATAAACGAAACAAAGACATAGCTTTAGCAACTGCGCTGTCACAGGTTTCTACACAGTAGACAACACTAGAAAGAAAGAAGGAAAATAATTTGTTGTCCCAACAATGCACAGGGTAAAAATATAAAGTAGACAGTTACAATAAAACCTGAAAAGAATAAAAATCGAACAAAACCAATCAACAAAACAAAACCAAAGCGATAATTACCTACCAGCCTCCGGGTCTCCTAAGACTCATTTGGCAGTTGGTTGTTAACAGCTGTGCATTTGTACGCGAATCTTGCGGTTGAACTGACGCGATGACGTACTGTAGTTACTGACTACTGACATCTATATAGAAAGAGGTAGTCCCGGCGATATAAATGCCTGATTTATAATTTTCTATGTAGTGATTTATCTGTATGTTAGTAACTATTAATCTGGCGAAAGTGCTCACTCGACACTACCTTCACAAAGACGTGGTCGCTACTCAAGAACACGCTAACTCAACGGTTTTCAAGTTTATTTTGGTGTCTAGTCAAATTATTATTTCCTCCTCATGTAGTTTTTTTCCTATATTTTCCGTTAAAACTACAGCCACAGTTCCCACCGAGGCCACCTTCTTCCAATCATCGATTTCCCATTAATATGACTACAGATTTAATAACTATTAATTATTCCCAAGGATTTATCAATTCGCGTGCCTTCACAGCTATTCAGGGGTGCAACCGCCAACTAAATATCGGTCTTGAATATTTATTGCCACTGTCTTATTAGCTAAGTGCCTGACCAGACAGTCTGGGTAGTAAAGGTGACACTAATTTAGTATTGTTTTTAAAGCTTAAATTTGGTTGGTTTAAGTAATTACTTAATAGTCTTTGAGAGCGTCCTTTGTGAAACTTAAATATACTTAACTAGTATTCTTCAGATAAGAGCGTTAACTGGGGGTGGATTGAAAACGTTAAACTTATTTTTTTTTCTATTATCGTATGCATAATACTATTTAAAAATACATTGAATTGTCTCAAATTAGGTAGTCGCCGAACATTTGCTAAATTAAATAAAAACAGCTTTTTTAATTGATAAGACACTTGATAATAATACTTAATTTGAATTCAGCTTAATAATTACGTAAACCTTAATAAAATGCGACGTTTACTATCGACCCCAAACGCAAAAAGCAAACCCTCAGGTTTTTTTTTTGCGAAAAATCTCTAGTACAAAATTTACAACAGAATCTACGAAAGTTATTTTAGAGATATTCTAGCCAAGTTTTTTAGAACAACTGGCTGAACAATTTATGTTTGAATATTTTTGCGTTCAATAAAAATTACCAAAATGATATGATAATGTTCAGAAGTATTATCGTTCGTCTCGGGATGGGAGTATTTTTGAAGAAACCAAAAGCCAATTTAACGACTGAACTAATGAAATAACTACAGCTCTCAGACTTCGTGCCGGACACATCCAACAAGTTTGGTTTTTTAATGAAAAAAGTAGAATCTCCTTAATGCAGCGTGTGTGACGTCATTGAAGATGTGTACCACATAATGATGGAATGTGTGCGGAACGAGGCTGAAAGAATTGATTTCTTACAGATTATCGATTTTGAGGGTGGCATTGTAAACAGCATACTGGCAGAACCTTACTCAAAAATCGCTAGAAAACTTTATGTTATTGTAGAAACAGGCTCTAAGCGTAGGTCACTGTCAAATGTAGTATATAATATATAAATAGCAAAATTTGTAAGAACTATGAGAGTGATATTTTCTAATAGAAAAAACTCTCCATAAAAAAATTACTTGGTCCCATGAGTTTTATTTTATCAGGCTATTAGATATATTATATTACTATTTTTATTTACTTGTTAGAAGAGGTCCATTTTGTTTTTGGTTGGACATCGGAACCACTTCTGCACATCGTACTCTGGTAGATTTCCTTTTTTTTGGTTTTTGCGGGTAGTTATCCTTTGTTATTTCTTTTGTTTATGATTATTACTTTCATTGAGTGATTAAAGTGAGGAAAAGCATAATTACAGAGCGCTGTGGTGTGAAAGAGGATGTTGTCACAAAAATTGAGATGGGAATGCTAAGATGGTTTGGGCATATGGAAAGGATGGATAAAAGGTGATTAACGAAACAAATTTACATGGCGAAGGTGGATAGAGCTGTTGAAAGGGGAAGGCCTAGACGGACGTACGAGTACTTAGGACAAGTCTAAGACGTGCTCAGAAAAGGTCAGGTCAGGAGTACCCATAATCGACGAGCATGTATGAATGGATTATTGAGAGTGGAAAAAGAGCAAGAGGTGTGTCAGGACCGTAGCAAGTGGAAAGATGTGGTCTCTGCTTACCCCGTTGGGAAAAAGGCGTGATGCCACAGAATAAAATTAAAAGTGATGGTATGTAGTATGTATGTATTACTTTCATTATAATAAAATTCCGATGCTAAAAAAAATAACTTTTTTTGTGAAGTCGTTGATCTCATTTTTTGTAAGCTAAAACAGACGAGACGAACAGACACTCGGTATTGATTTTCAGCGTATTTCAATGTAACTAAAGAAGATTAGCAAGGCGGTAATAAATAATTTAATTGACCTGATTTAGCTTTATTTAGCATCAACATTTTCGACTATATCTTCAATGTGCATGTGGATTATGAGATCATCTCTTCAATCTTAACAAAAAACGAGAAAGATTTTTTTTAAATAGTCGAAACATTACGAAGTAAAAAATTTGATAAACCTGAAGTATTGATAACTTCGATCTCCAGGTTTTTACTATGTAGATGTTAAGAAAATTTAAATAAAAAAAACAAGTTAACTAAGACAAATAATATTTATTTTTATCTATTTACGTCTGATTTATCATACTAGTTTACCGGTTTTTTTTCGCTGTCTTTTAAATTGAAGACAAAGATGGAGTGCTTAACAGTTAATGTTAACAATAATTTTTAAACCCTAGTTTTTAAGGTTTCAATACAGAAAATACTAATGCCTGTGCCGGTGGTAGGGGAAAACTATGTTAATTAATACAAACATTTCCTAATATTATTAAACAGTTTCTTGTGACTATAAGTGCTTACAATATCTTAAATTAATAGTCATTATTTTCACTTTACTTTACTTAAAAATCTGAATCCAGGCTCAGATTTTTAAGAAGACATTTTTCGACGTTTTTATGGCAGCAAGAACTGATTTACAACGGCATAATATTGACGTCAGGGGCGGACTAAGGTTCACGAGGGGCAAAAAATAAGTATGGCTCCGGGGCATAACAAATACTTACATAGATTTATGTTGCGTTCGGGAATTTGTAGATTTGTGCACTTTCGGCCTGATTATATCTACCTTTTACGCAATCCTTCTTCTTCTTGTCGTGTTGAGAGCAACATTATTTTGATTTGGTGTTGAGAGAAACTTTACAGCCTTTTCAATGGCACACATTAGGTCGTCGTGTATGCAGCTATTCAAAGGGGCATATGAGAGGGCATTTATGTAATTAAATACGAACTTACCATTTTCAACTTATTTTTCGTCTTTGTCCGTGTTCTTAAATATTTTTCTATCATGAAGGTTTTCTTTTCATACCCTTACAGTAATTTTTTTATGAAGCAACTAACACCTAAGTTTGTCCCTGGTCTGATCAAATAATATTTTATTTGGATGTCAGTAAGGTTCAAAAAAGTCTAGACATGCGTGAACTAAATGAAAGGAAAACAAGGGGCCAAGCCAACGTATATTCTGCAAAAAAAAAACACCATGTCTGTTACGAGAACGTCATATTAAATCTTTTACATCGCTTTTATCCTGTAGTTTGCACATGATACTGGAGTATACAAAAGAGCACATCCATGTTTAAAAATATTTTTTTCGAATTCAGCATCTTTGATATTGTACATTGCAATAGATTTTGCAACAGTTTTTTTTTAAAAACAAGATGATCTGACTCTAAACCAAACAGAGCTTGTACTATGGGTGTCAGAGAGTGATAATCCTACCAAAATGTTTCTAAATTCATACTTAAATAGATAAAAACACCCAGCTACAAAACAGACACATAATTCGTCACATGAATATCTTCTGACGGTGATCGAAGCTACCTTCCGAACAGTCCAATCTTAGAAGACTACAGGCGCGGGCGTAGTGAGCTGTAGCACGGTTCGATTCCCGGTCAAGTCAATTCAGAAAACGATCTTTTCTAAATTCGCTTGGGTTTGGGTGTGCTGGGAGACGCCCCTGGCTTGATTCCTGGTCTGGTACCTCGTAACAGAGAAATTTTTATAGCTATTTCGAGATCACGAAAGTGGCGTGGTCCAACAGGACCCGAAAAAAACTTTTTTTTACATCGTTGACTGTTTTACTATGTAGACTTTTCAGTACAATAAGTAACTAGACCATCCTAGCCACATTATCTGGTCAGCCGCACCACACCCGGTCTAGTTGCGTGTGAAATAGCGCGATCACAAACGTTCAGCCCGCACCTAGAGCTAAAATGTAAATACAGGGTTTCCCTGGAAGTAAAGATCAAATTAAATTAGCGCATAGCTGGGTGTTTACAATAAGTAACTAGCTCATTTCTGACCTTTTTACCCTAACAATATTGATCCGATCTCTTACTGTTAAATAGTTATGATCAATCTTAATTCTTTTCAGAAAATCACACAAGTCCATGCAAAAATCATTATTAAATATTAAAGATACCAACTTATTTTTTTTGCCAAAAGATTTGACTTACTTTGACTAGTTATTTAATTGAGCTAGAATACCCATGCTAATTTAAAAGGTTAAATATTGCAAGAAAAAAAATACTTTATGTTCAAGCAGATGTCGAGAAAAAAATGTACTACTGAAAGTTGTCCAAGTCCTTTTAAGGTATATATGGCAGAGTTATTCTAATGATTTCTAAAGTTGTGAGTATTTTGAACAAGAAAGTCGTGTTTTTTGGAGTTTGTGATTTCCACATAAGTATATTTTTTTCACGAAAGCAAATTTATGTTATGTTCTGACAAATGAAAGACGCTTTTATCCTTAGTACTTACCATTATTTTTAATTAAAAAAATAATAACGACAAAGAAAAAATAAAAAAACATTTTCTATGAAATTAAATTTGATAATTCCACGAAAATTCATTTACGATCACTTTTTGTCGCAACTACAATACTATTGCTGACTTTTTCAATAATTAGCAAATCAGAAGCTAGTAAGTATCAGTCAAAAAGTGGAATAATTCATTTCCATCAGAAAGAAAAATATTTTTTTTGCTTTATTATCCTTATCCAGAAGACTGATGATTAACAACTAACTTTCATGAACGATTCAGAAAGTGATCATAAATGATTTTTCGTGGAATTATTAAATTTTATTTTGTAAAAATATTTTTTATAATTATTATTTTTCGATACAAGTTTAATGGGTAGATTGTCAAAATGTTTTGAAAAGCATGATGCTGAGTTGCTGTTCGGAAACCCGGTCCAGATAATTTATTATATCTATGCCCGGGCTATGTTGCTAAGAATCCATAAACACATATTGCCCGACCCGAGATTGAACCCAGAACCTCCGGATTTCGGGCCGAGCGCTCTAACCATTCGACAACGGTTTAATCGTAAAAGTGATTTCTAAACAAGAATCATGGCCATCATCAGATGCCATTCATTTAAATACTTATGCATTCCTCAGAAAAACCTATAACATTATACATACAATCAATAACATCTTTCAAAATGTGCAAAGCTGGGGAGTGGAACCAGCTTATCACTCAAGAACATGTCGTCAAATTAGCCAACACAAAAATGCTAAGGTAAACGTCCCAGTAACCGTTAAGTTTTGAACATGGCTGAGTTTGCACGTCTGCTACGTAAAAATGGGTAGAGGTACAAAAAATATTTTTACATGAGCATTCAAGTAATTTAATCTAGCTCATGAATAAATAATTTTACTTCTAAATATGTAAATGCTAATACACATAAATTCAGAGAAATATAAAAAACACTGAATTGTACCAATACCCGTTAATTTTGTACTAGTAAGCGTTTAAGTGTCCTAAAACCCGTTATTTTTTATTGCGAATTTGAACTCAGTTGCCTTATGTTAAAGTTCACTAAAATATAATATTTTTATTGATGCTAGAAATATATAATATTAAGGCTATTACTATACTTTCTTAAAGAAAAGCCATAACTTTATGGGAAATTATTTATTTTTGTTATAACTAATTACGAGAACATAAAAACAATCTTTCTTTGTGTTATAACAACAAATCAAAAATTTTAGAACCGCGAAAAAATAAAAAAACTTATTATTGTTTGAAACACAATTCCCGATATAATACGAATCTTTTGCTTTATCTCTTTCATACGTGAATTTTATACAAGAGATAGTTTTCGATTGCTAGAATAGAATAACAAACTCATGGGTCGTCACTGGTTTGAATCGTTTCATGAGAGGAACCCTGAAGTAGGCCAACGAGTAGCACAAAATCGTGATGGACATTGGTTTAGGATATAGAAGATTGCTTTATATTGGCACAACTGGAAGAAGTGGCTCAATATCCTAGGCGAATATTAAACTGTGAAGAAAGCGCATTATTTTTGTCCCCTGCAGATAACCGAGTGTTAGTAGAAGGTAGGGCGAAAAATATTACAAAGTTATCCCCAGCGGTAAAAGAAAATACGTGACAGTGCTGATCACCGCAAACACAGTCGAATAGGCACCTACAATGGTGTTGTTATAGCTAAAGTCGATGCCGCACAAAATTTCTAAAAGAGTTATACCAAAGGGTTGGTCATTCTATGAGTACATAGCAAACTACTCTGGCTTGTGATACTCAAAGAACAATAATATTTTTCTAAGATGGGCATTGTTCACGGAAATACACACATCAAAAGTGTCTAGGGATCAACATATATTTTTGCAATAACTTTTCTCTTGATTGATATTAATTAAAATTTTCTTTAAGGATTCATCAAATAAAGTGTTTTCGTTTGTCTACAGTAACGATAAACCAAGTCACCTTTGCATTAATAAAGAAATTTGCCATTTTCCTAATAAAGGGATTTTTGACATTTGAACCACTAACATTAAAGTTCGAAAAAAAGACTGAAATAACAGTTTTCTTTAAAATTTTATTGGGTAACTTAAACAATTAATAATCTGTGTTTCTACCGCGAACACTAACAACACAAGAACATCGGTTTGGCATACTCAAAATGAGTTCATCCAAATCACGCTGTGGAATGGCCGCCCATGTTCGTTGCAACAACAAAAAAAGGTCTTCTTGCGACTGGATACCCTCCATATTCGGCAGAGCTCTTCTCTGTAGCATATCCCATGCATGCTCAATCGGGTTCAAGTCTGGCGACTGAGCAGGCCAGGGCAGGACATTGATGTTAGCTGCGGCGAGAGACTGTCTTACAACTCTTGCGGTGTGCGGTCGTACATTATCATGCATTAACTGAAATAAGGGACCGATTTGCACTTGTAGAGGAACGATGACGTCTGATACAATCGTCTCAGCATAAATTTGAGCGTTGAGGTTGCCTCTGATCCAAATCAACTCAGTTCTTCCGCCGATCCAAATACCCGCCCATACCATGATGGTTCCACCACTATAAGGATGGACTTCCTGGCAGGATTTTAATCGCTGTTGGCGTCCAGGGGTTCTCCAGTGTCGTATACGTCTTGTATCCGGTCTCATACGAAAACGAGACTCATCAAAAAAGCACACGAAACGCCATTGTTCTTCTGCCCAATTTCTGTGTTCAAGAGCCCATTGATATCAAATCCTACGATTGTGCATTGCTATAGGTGGTACCCTTAGCGGTCTTCGGGAACGTCATCGTTCCTCTACAAGTGCAAATCGGTCCCTTATTTCAGTTAATGCATGATAATGCACGACCGCACACCGCAAGAGTTGTAAGACAGACTCTCGCCGCAGCTAACATCAATGTCCTGCCCTGGCCTGCTCAGTCGCCAGACTTGAACCCGATTGAGCATGCATGGGATATACTACAGAGAAGAGCTCTGCCGAATATGGAGGGTATCCAGTCGCAAGAAGACCTTTTTTTGTTGTTGCAACGAACATGGGCGGCCATTCCACAGCGTGATTTGGATAAACTCATTTTGAGTATGCCAAACCGATGTTCTTGTGTTGTTAGTGTTCGCGGTAGAAACACGGATTATTAATTGTTTAAGTTACCCAATAAAATTTTAAAGAAAGCTGTTATTTCAGTCTTTTTTTCGAACTTTAATGTTAGTGGTTCAAATGTCAAAAATCCCTTTATTAGGAAAATGGCAAATTTCTTTATTAATGCAAAGGTGACTTGGTTTATCGTTACTGTAGACAAACAAAAACACTTTATTTGATGAATCCTTAAAGAAAATTTTAATTAATATCAATCAGGAGAAAAGTTATTGCAAAAATATATGTTGATCCCTAGACACTTTTGATGTGTGTAGTACCTTCACCCGTGAGAAGCATTCAATCAACCGCTTTCTATCCAAATGCGACTCATGTTCTTCAGCCAATGAAAGTAGCTGTTTTCAGACCTTTTAAAAGGATCTGGAAAAAACAGTAAAGACTGGCGTACCTAACAAAAAAGTTTCATAAAACTAAAAAATAAAATTTCTGCCCTATGCTTCAAAACCTTGACTCGATTCAGAATGTATTTAGGAATTTCCTATATTAATTGGTTTTCCGATTCAGAATGGATGTAGAAATTTCCAATTATTACTCTTCGATGCAAAAAATTATAATATTTACGTTGGGCAGTTTACGGCTCTATAAGCTTACTACGCGACCCAAAATAGATGCTGTTTCTCAACAATAATTATACTACACGCTAGCTTCTAACAGGGTCTTCGTCTTGATTTAGCAAAAATGTACTTACATTTGTTTGTAATGCTAATGTGATGAATGATGATCACAATGGCCATCTGATATCAGACCCTAATTAATTAATTCATTATTTGGCACTAAAGTAATTACTGAAATACTTACAAACAAACACCCAGCAACCAACAAAAACAGGCTTCGTCACATAAATGTTTGTACTAGGTGGGATTCAAGCCCTTGACCAAGAAAGTATTAACAGTTATTACTCTTCGATGCAAATAACTTCGACAAGCGTGTGTCAAGTAACCGAACAAACACTGCTAAACCCGGCCACATTGACCAAAAAGAAATATATTTCGTCGGCCTTTTATGATAATATTACTCCAACGTGGAAAGGTGATAAAATCTTTGAAAATACTCTTTGCGGTTTGGGGGAAAAATTAAGGTTTAAAATTTACCAGACGATTCCAACTATTTCCAAGAAGTAGGTACTATATAAGAGATTGTCACAAATGTCTGGTCAGAGCAATACCTGTGATATCAATGAATATGATGAAGGACTCAAATTATAACCTCGAATGATTTTGTGAATTTAATACAGAATGTGTAAACCATACTGAAAATGTGGGCAAGATAGAAGATCTGAATGGAAGGTTGATGAAAATCAATGCTCTGGTTCTAGGTAAAGAACCTACAAATACGTTTTGAACATCCAATTGCATAAGCAACCATGAATTATATCATCTATCCAGCATCGTTCGTGGAATCAGCTGATATCGCATTTAGGTATTCCCAAAGCCCTGGGTTCGGGACATCTGGGATGACTGAACTCCTGGGAGAACAGAGACCCCTACCTACTAAAACCTGACGGTCGTCATCTTCGGCGCAGAATGGAAAGGACCCGGGATCCCCAACAAGGGAGAGACTCCTCGCAGGACTCTTCGGCGAGCCAGGCCGCCTGGCAGCCAGCCTCTGGAGGAGCAAGCTCGACTCTTGTTCACGATAACACAGACCACAGTGTCCGAAGACACGCGTAACCGTCTTCCTCGGGATTGCAAACCAAAGCACACGCAGGGGTCGCAAGGGCCCTTTTGCCCGCCTCTTACGACAGGCAAGGATACATCGGTAGTATTCTTCTCCCCTAACCGCAGGGAACAGGACCCCTGCGCCAACAGGTCTATCAATGATAGAATAAAGCAGTTAGTGTCACGTGGGTGAAATGATGAAGAAGGATGCCTCGATGACCCAAGTAATTAGCTAGTGCGCAAACCACTTGTGCTTCCGAGGCATCCTTATTTCCTTTCAATAGTCCTTTAATTTGTGCGAATATGTGTGTCAAGCAAACTACAAGCAAAGCAACTCGGTGGTTCTTTGGTTCAGCCACCAATTCGCACTGAGCCGTCATGATGAGATACAGCAGCTAGGGATAGCTCTCTACCTATTTATCAGGAGTCCTTCTATAGGAGACATAAATATGTCATGATAATGATGAATAAACCTAAATTATTTATATTTGAATGATATTTATTGCATTGATTGAATGTAAATACAAACAGCATTATTTTTTAACTGTATTACTTGATTTATTGACATTATACAAATAAATATAAAATATATTAATTTCATTTTCGATGAATACTCTTCATATCGAATAAAAAATCAGAATGAAGTTGTATGACATTATTATAACAAATGTCACCATTATTCTAACCTAATTATAAGATTCAAAGAAAACCAAATAGAAGAAAATGACACTTATACTTAAGTAGCTAAGAACTATGACGAGCTTAGGTACATTGTCAAACGTTTGTCCCAATAACCGATAAAAAGGTTTGCAATAATTTAATTATTATATTCAAAACTGACACTTATTTCAAGGACATAGGGTACATTAACGGGTTTTGGTGCATCGGCTACTACTAGGCTGATGCGTGTACCAAAACCCGTTAAAATAGTATACGATTTTAACGGGTATTGGGTCAAGTAGCAATTTGCGTGTACCAATAGATGTAAAAAGTATTATTAATAACTTTCCAATAAAATTTGCCATGAGCTTCAGGTTATATCGCTACATAATTAATTCAAATATATAAGTAAATTAACACTCTTACCATATCGTTAAAAGCATCAGCACAGCAAGCTAAGAAATAAAACCTGGTGGTTGCGTAGTTCAGTGACAAAACTTCGGAATTAAAATTATTTTTCGGGCACAGTACTTTCTATGTTATACAGTTAAGACACCATTTCGGTTATGGTTAAGTGTTGCCTTTATAAATACAAAGAGTATTACTAACAAAATTTTGCCATTTAAATACTTATAAAATCTGTTTAGTAGAAATTAGCAAAAATAAAAATCTTAGTAGTTATCGGGTACTGGGACGTTATCGGCAAAAGGGACATCTACCTTATCTAGGAACAGGTGCGTCAAAATCATCTATATGTGAACAACGTGGTAGGTGGTAGCTTGTTCAAATAACAATGATTTTCAGATCATGATGAAAACATGTTTTTTTATTATAAAAAAAACTTCTGATCAACTTTCCTGCAAATAAATAATGATTCATAATCATTTCTAGTTAAATAGCTGTCTCTTTGTATTAAGCTTGTAATAATTTTTGGTTCCAGCGCATTCAAAATTATAGTTACTGCTTGTTTTAAACACTGATTAAAATGTGCTCCAATGTAATAATCGCGGGCTTTTGCCGTAATTTCGCCGCCATTTTGTATTCTTTTGTCCGGATTTAAACGTGGAAGCAAATAAATCATTTAGCTAAATATGCGAATTCCGCTTTGGGGAAGTATTTCCTGTTCAAATGTACATGTTTTGCGCTGTTATGGGAATTTGCGGGGAAATTTATTTTCATCAGTAGGACAAGGTGGGTTCCTCCGCCCATAATTGTTATGCGAAAACCTCCCTCTCTGATCGGTCCTTGATGTCTGAAGATCGTGATTATGGTAGGGTGTAAGTTTGGCCCTGACCAATTGTCTCCACCGACGTCTGTCAGTAGCAATTTTGTCGACTGTGCTTTTTTGCACAAAATACACTGCTGGTAAAATAGCTAGAACTCAACCAGGGGTCTTATTACAATCGCTTATAAATTGTCAAGTTCATTTACTAAACTGAGCGGAGCAAGCAATTTCGTAATATTATCTTTCAATACCAGCCAGTCGGCAGTTACCTGGCACTAGGGCATCGTCGCGGCTAGATATTCACTGACGAAATCGCTCGCCACCCTTATTAGGGACTTAACTTGACTGGATATATCCGATTGTGTAATATTAAGGTCCTAGAGCTTAACCAGGTTCTGCTATCTACTTCACTGCTTCTTACTGAAGGTTTGCTTTGAAACTAAAAACTTATCCATTGAGGCTGGATCGACAAAAATAATGAAAGTAATTAATTTCTCAAACTGTAAAGCACAGGATTGCCAAGAACTTTGAAATTGAAGCTTGTTAAGTACTTCTGCTGCGGTCGTTGAAAAACAGCTGATTTTTTACAAAATTCTTCTGGCAAAACATTCGCCACCTGTGTGCTTTACAACAAAAAGGACGTGTCCGAATAAAAGGCTTCATAACACACTGGGGACTAACAAGTCAGACGCCATTTTGCGACCCCAAAGACCCTTTTAGTCGTATTTAACAACAAAGCCATTTGAGAAGCTAGCATAAGTATTCGATATGACTAGAATGTGGCGTATAATAGTAAAATATTGAATTCCTATTTGACAGAAACAGGCAGCCATCATCCACATTTATCGGAATGTCACTAACCCTAAACTACCATAACTATTACCGTAATTAACCCGTCGCTGTTGACTAATTACATTTCAGGGACGAGTGATGTGGCTTCGGGCACGTGACGTTATAAGTGAAATTACACTTTTGGGTGTGCGGACATGATGTCACAAATGTACTGAGTCACAGTAAATAATAAATATCTGGTCAATTTGTGCCCAAATAAATAAGTCTGATTATGCTTTCCACACGATATCACTGATACGTGAGTTTGTTCGGTGGCAATATATCATAATATTAATCATTTTTGTTTATTTCGATGACAAGATAATGGGTTATTAATACAAAACAATTGACTTGAAAACAAATTTCAGAACTTAGTAGTTATTAATTAATACAAAAACAAAGAAAAGAACGATAAAAAAACTGTGACTCGGCACAGACTTTTTTATCTTTGATTATCAGCCGTACAAAGGGACTCAGCACAGGTGCTCTGAGGTCCTCAGCGACAACCTTCAGGATGCTGTTGTGGCTCCCACGCACCCTCCTCATCAATGACGCGACTTCTTACAAAAAAATAATAATAATAAAATAAAAATTCTATATTGACAACACATTCAAAATAAATACAATAAAATAATAACACAGTGAAAAACTACTCTCTACATTAGCAGAGGTTCCCAAACTAGGCTAGGCCTGTATCTTGAGAAACCGATTTACATTTAAATTTCACAGTTATGGCTTAAATAAAAAATAAAAAAGTAACATATTAATTATAAATAAGTTTATGTGTTTTTGTGTGTGTAAGAGAGAATGTATTTGTTTATCTATTTGAAATAAGTGATTCTGTTTCGTCGTAGTTAAAAGATAGAAGTCTTTCGATCGTAAACTTTACCTCCTTAAGGGATATAGGATTAAATTAGATCGTGCAGTACCTACGGCATTGTATGTAGAAAGGTGACAGTAACGGGGGAATCTTTTTGCAAAACTAGTCTTTACAGCGGGCAATGGTAACATATAGATTCGTTTTTCTGCTATTTTTGAATGATTTTCAGATTTAATTGCTGACTTATGAGCGGACAAACAGGCCAATGACCGCGTGGATGCAGTCAGTGTGCGCTTGTGTGAAAATTTCAACCCACGACCCACGACTACGGCTTAGAAGGCAGGGTCACAACAACCTAGCCAACGAGCCACTCTCAATATGTAATCACAAATGCCGCGTTCCTTGAATTCGGATTTACTCATATTCAAAATCACTTCCAGAAAGATATTTTTTGCAATCGAATTTGCTGAATAACCCCGCCGATGGGCTAGCGAAGCTGATTCTGAGGGGGTGAGGTGTCTGAAACGGTGGAGGGAGGGTGATTCTCCTTTGTGTGTGTATATAATACACACTAAAAACATACACTTAAAACAGTCATGTGGAAGGTTTTTTCTCGTTGGGTAACAAAATGTAAGCTTTTGGTTGTATCCCAGAAGCCTTTAAAAACTTACAGATAATATAGACACAAAATTCAATACGAATCTGTTGTATATGTGGCAAACGTATAATATTCAAAGTATGCTTATTCCCCAATAGAGATAACTACAGAGTGTCGTGGCCTTTTGGTTCAGCACCCGAACTCAGATCGTGGATCGTGTGGTCCCGAGTTTAAATCTGACCTGAAGCAAAATCTTTGTGTTCATTGTTGAATATCCGATTAACTCTCCAGTGCCGGAAAACATCGATAACAAAGCAAATAAACCCGGATAACGACGGAAGGCTCACCACCTACCACGTTGAGTTCTAGTACCATTGGTGAAAAGTGAGCTTCTGAGTGTTTCGTTCACCATGATGGCACAGTTATTTGCGTCTGACTACCCCGCTTGGGATAAAGTCGTGATGGTATGTTAAGTGTATGATAACTACAGGGTGATCCTACATTTGAAATATATTTTAGTATCTACAAAATCTAAACATACTTACTACGATAAATATCCAATATTTTTAAACAAATCGACAGTTGAATATTCTAAATTGCAGCGGTCATCATTACAAAATCGTACTCAGAAAGTTATTACAATCAGTTGATCAGTTGATTATTAAAAAGCTTTCGAAAACTTCAACTTTCCTCAATATATCTTTCACTATAACACTTTGCAAAAAAGATCAAATGCCATCATGGATCTTTAAAGTGGTAACCTGATTTACCGTTGCCTGTTGTTACCGCGGCTTGGCTTTGAGTATTGAGGCTAGTTACTCATAAACACATTTAGTAGAATTATTGGTGGGGTCTGCCACTGCATTTCAAAAATATTTGTACACAGCCAATCACCATTACTTACTAATCCATTCTAATTAAATAAATGCAGAAGATACTATGTCTCACGTCTTTTTATTATTATTTAAATGGGTTGGCGTTTGGCCTCAGTCTCGGCTGGTGGTAAACGATGACGAGGCCGATGATGGTACACGCTTACCCAAAAAATGCCTATTCACTCTGGCTAAGTCTCAACGGCTGAACCAATTTTGATTACGTCTCTATTAATGTTTCTCAATATGTTGTTGTAGTAAATTACGCACTAAGCGGTAGCAATATTTGTATATGTTAAAGCCAAAAGTTTTCGTAATCCAGATAAAATAGCCACTGCCATACTAAAAAATATAGTAAACGATAAAAGGAATAAAACAAAACTTTGTTCTGAATTAGTGGGAAGGTCGCGGAAAACAGATAATGAACATTAATTTGAGGTGACACCATTTTATTAGTCTTCATTATATGAGCTTCTGAAACAGTGAACAGATAATATAGTTCATAATGTATTATATAGATAGGTAATTAAAAATTCTATTATACTAACATGAAATGTAATTGGAATCTATAAAATATTAGGTGTATTATACATATTTGCAATGCTCTTACGGGGTTATATACTGTACTAATAATTATAATGACCATCTTTAATGTGAATGTTTATATTAGCAAATGAATAACTAAATAAATAAATAACATTCCAAGAAAATATAAATAACAAAAACGATACGATACGATTGATTACGATATTGATAAGTCATGGTATTCTGGACATGAACGAGTTTATTTGCATACCCTTAAAAATATTACTGCTATTTTCACAGCCTGTATGCCACCGTTTTGAACAGTCACGTTTGAAGTTCCGACTCCTGTTTCACATAAAGTCAATGTCTGACCCTAAGGGTTGGACCAATGGCCGAAACCAGATACTTACGTCAGTTAACTAGGGATAGGATATGAGAGTGAATATTTCAGGATATTCCTTTTTTATTTTCCGCATTAACATTAATATAACAAACAGGGTAGTCAGAGGTAACTTGGATGTTGCCGTCATAGTGAACAGCCCTTTTTCGGATTTTTTTGTTTTGATATTGTTGTTTTCATCAACGGAGAGTAAGTCATCAATTTAACAATGAACAGAAAGACGGTTAGATTTGAACACGGGACCACACGGGTTTCGACCAGGGGCCGTATCACTCGTACCATCTTTTGTAGCCAGTCAAGTTAATTTCCTAAACTGAGCGTAGCGAGCGATTTACTAATATTATCTTTCATTTCCAGCCAGTCAGCGGTTACCTGTCAATAATGCATCCACTCCGAAATTCTCAGAAATTCAGAAAAAAAATCATAACTCGAAAACTATGAACATACATGGGGGTGATTCGGGTACCCCAAGGGATGCTCTTTCTGTGGGCTTCCGCTTGACACTTCTTTTTAGGACACCCTGTATAAAAGAAAGTCGTGTTCGTTAGTTACACCACTTTTAACTCAAGAACGGGTAGACCGATTTCTAAGATTTTTGTGTTTTTGGATTTGTCTACATCGTGAAAATTATAATAAGTTTAATAAACATTGGGAAATTGGAAAAAAAATAAAATAAACGCAAAAACATTTTTCCATAATAAACGTTGACAGCTGTACATTTCGCAATAACTTTTGACAGAACGAAGTTTGTCGGGGCCGCTAGTAAGTCATAAATCAAAGTATCCGGGAAGATCCTAGTAAGTACGAGAAATGTGGGCGTCGTATCAAGATGCCCACCTTTCTATAATAATTATGTACAAATGTACTAACTATCGAAGATGTATATGAAGTTCAAGGGAAGTTAGTTACCTTCGTACGTATGTTGCCTTTGATCACCTTTCGAGTCTAAACGGTACTTTTCATAAAAAGCCCCTTGGCTAGAGTGGTACGAGTAGTCGAGTCAAGGCGAAGTAAAAATGTTTTTTCCAGCGATTTCGTTGACGTAGACAATTTTTTCTCATAATTATGATTTAGCAACAAACGCAGTGTTTCTATAATTTTCCTAGGCCTAATCTATCGCTTTAACAAAATACATCAAAATTGATCCAGGCGGTTTAAGCGTGAAAATGTCACTAACATACTAGTTTCTTTCGCATTTATAATATGTCTTAGTATCGATGGACATAACACAAAATACTACTTATTAAACGCAAAGTAAGAATAGTCTTTGCGATCTTAACTAATCAAATATAAATTGTAAGCAATAACACTTTCAAAATCATGTAGTGTAATACGTGTTTGTAGTACATGTGGTGTATGTAGTACATGTGGTGTATGTAGTACATGTGGTGTATGTAGTACATGTGGTGTATGTAGTACATGTGGTGTATGTAGTACATGTGGTCTATGTAGTACATGTGGTGTATGTAGTACATGTGGTGTATGTAGTACATGTGGTCTATGTAGTACATGTGGTGTATGTAGTACATGTGGTGTATGTAGTACATGTGGTATATGTAGTGATAAGTTGTTGACTGGTTTGTTGGCACAATGGCAGCGATCCTGCCTTAAGCGCCAGAGGTCGTGGTTTCGATCCCCATTCATGACAAATCATTTATGTTTTTTGTGTGTCTTTTCTTTTATCTAGTTAAGTATGTATTTAGCAATATTAAAGTATATTTATCTGACACCCAGAGAACAAGCTCTGCTTAACCTACTTTGCCCTAGTTATTTATTTATTTATAAATAAACACCTGTATTTAAGGCTACATTCAAAATTATCATAGCAAATACTCATGGCTAAGACTTTTTTTTGGTTTTGATTGCTTAAAGTTTAGATGTCATAGAGGTTTTTGACGAGCTGTTTGAGACGTTGCGTGAACAATCACGATAGAAACCCTAATTTAAAATTAATTGTTTAGGAAAGCCTTAACAGGGATCGGCTTTAAGGGATTTACCCAAAAGATTGTATAAATTTAGCTTTGCGATGTATGTAGGTCAAAGTAGTTAGGCGATCCGGGTTATCGAACAAACTGAAAGATTAACAACTTGGAGACTGACGGATGATAAAGTTTTAGGACGAAATACATAAGTACTTTGTCTACCTGCTGATTATCCAGGGGTTTATCGTACAAGCCAGGACCCTTTTAAACTTATGTTTTTTTCACAATACATGTCATAATATTAGTTATACAGGTACTCAATGTGACGAACATTTGTGTTTGTTGTGGGTCTGGGTGTTATTATCTATTTAAGTATGTTTGTCAGTCTTTGACACCTATAGTACAAGCTCTGCTTAGTTCGGGGTCAGACGATGTTGGTGTAATTTGTCCTGGATATTTATTTATTTATTATATTTTTCCATAAAATGAAAAAATTATATATTTTTTTTAACAAAATGAAGAAAATTGAACGGATACAGTGTTTATTTACTATCAGATAAGATGGTATTAAAATAAGAAACTCAATTCCACAAAACCAGTTGAAATAAACTTCATGAAATTTTGCTAAAATCAAATCAGAAATATAATAGAACAATATTTTGTAAATTTATAATGTTCTTATGTTTAGATATAATGTTATTTTCCTTTTTGCTTAAAGGCCTGTTTACACTTTGCTTATTAGTAAGTGCAGGTGATTAGTGCAGGTGCTTAGTGTTAGGAGAAACACGTGTGGACAGCGATTGATTAGTGCTATTGAATAGTAACCTGCGTCGTGAAGTGATTAGAAGCGTGTTCTATTCAATCGCTGTCCACAGGTGTTTTCTCCTAACACTAAGCACCTGCACTAATCACCTTCACTAACTACTAAGCAAAGTGTAACCAGGCCTTAATAGTAACGAGGGGTGAAACAGCAGAAGCCTCTCTACGTAGTTTCCCTAACGTAGTTCAAGTAATCTTGATCTTTGGATTAGCTTTGGGATGAGGGCAAAGTTTGTTTTGTGTTTAGAACACTCAGTCGACTTTCAGGACCTGGGTTCGATAACCATTTGAAGCAAAATGTAGTGATAAGTCTCATATGTTGAAAATATAACTCGATTTTAGGTTTTATGCTTTGGAAAGAACTAAGCTATGAACTACTTTGGAAAATCTATGAAACTGGTTCGACCCTGAAGAATAATATAGTAGTTTTGCATTATATTGACGACACGATTGGCGTAGTGCGCTGTAGCACGGTTTGTCGCCTCGATTTCCGTAGTGTCCCGGGTTCGATTCCCGGTCGGCTCAATGCAGGAAACGATCTCTTCTGAATTGAAAGGGGGATTGAAAATTCTGAGGGATATTAATCCCTATTTCGAGACCATTACAAGAGGTGTGTTGTCTGGTGCATATTTATTTATTTTAATAAATCACACTTATTTCAGTTCAGGTTCATAGCTATCCAAGTATGAAAAAAACACCAATCTGTTGAACAGACATTCGTTTAGAACAAGCGATCAGAAGCTAACTTTAGTTAAAATAAAACAACCTTGCAGCTTTAGGTTAAATGCCTAACCCATTGCCATGGCCAATTTGAACAGTGACGTCACAATCACGTTCCATTTCGCGAAGAGCCGCAACTATCATCAATGGGAGATCGCGTGCTGAGCTACATTCTGCGGCCGTGGAACGGAATCGCTAAAATTAGAATACGTTGCAATGTGATTTGAATTGCAAATAAAAAGAGGGAATTAAACAGTTGGCATAATTTAAAAATGTGTTACAAGTCTTGTTAATAGTTTTCTTTTAACCTATCATATTGACATAGACTGGTGCCGTTTTTATTTTTAATACCACGAAGTTTAAGGTAAGATTTTTACCCAAGGTTCAATTCCCAAGACGGGCAAAGTGTCTTTTCGGAATTTTGGGAACATTGCCTTGGTTTTTGATCACCGACCCGCATTCCGCAGGGCCAAGAGCCATCAAACGGTAGCGATGACTTAATGTCAATGATGAAAGCCTTTCCCCAGTTTGACAGTATACCGACTAATTACTTCACGCAACGGCGAAACCCTGACAGTTATGGCAATTTTTCACGTCCATAAGTACGTATTGAAATATTCTAACTGATGACGTCACACTGTAATATAACTAATTACTTAACTACGATGACGCTATGGCTAGTTAATTAGTGATATAGTAATTAATGATATTACGTAGTCCTCTAGGGGCTGCATTAATGATTCCGTTACATCACGCCTCTTTCATCGCACTTGAAACGGTAGTTATATGTCACACAGGCTGATGTTTTGGTAGATAGAGATGGCCTATATTCTTAAATAGACAATAAGACCAGATAGAGAACACCAACGTTTATCACATAAATGTTTGTCCTGGGAAAGGAGCGAGCTCATAATCTTCAACTGAAAAGGCAGAAGCGCTACAATTATACGCAAGTTAGAATGTTCCAGATCATTAAAGAACACAAGCACAAATTACGCATGCAGCCGGCGCCCCGAACAGATGGTCCGCTTAGCAATAACCGCCATTTTGATCACGCACATAGACACAGTGAGTTTACAGGCGATACGGTCAGAATCGGCGTCGCGGTCAGTCGCACTGTCGCGAGTGTTTTTGCTTTGTCGAACTTGGTGCAATTTTTCACATTATGTATTTTGTTTTTGGCGGGTTTTTCCAAGTAGATATTTTATTTATTTATTTATTTTTATTTTATTTATTCAACACAATTAAACGGAATTAACCCAGTTACATAATTATTGAAGCTACAGGAAGGTATACATTACACCAATTTTTCGACTTTGTATAAAAGCGATTGAAGACTGTCAATGAATGCATCCAATTCAGGGTTAGCGACCAGTAACATGTTTAGCGCCCTCTGCATACGAGACAGCGAGGATTGCTAAACTACCTACTTCATTTTAAAAATTCAGAGCGATTATAGTAGCAACCCTAGTCGGTCAGGGAAATTTAGGTAATTATACTGGAAAAAAGCGAGAGTGGGCTTTCTGTAAACTCTATATTTTGAGACTGACTGTCTGTATTTTCAACGTCACTGACTAATCAAAGATTTGCATTGTACCATAAAAAACAGAAGCAATTGTGGTTGGAGACTTTCGTGAAATAATATTATGAATAAATATGCTCCAGACAACCCACCACACCACCTGTCATGGTCTCGAAGAAGAGACAAATATCCTTGTGTTACGAGGTACCAGACAAGAATTTAAGCTTCTCGCAGTACGCCAGTTTCTGACACACAGTGCATTCTTTGTTAAGTTTGGGTTCAAATGGCCTTCGCATAAGATGATCCAGTTAATTATTGTCTGTATAGCTGTAAATCTAGGCTAATCTTGTAAGTGCTGCTCAGACTTAAACGGTTTTCAGGATGGGTATTGTCAGTCGCGAAAATGACTGATTAAGAATTTGCTTTTTTTACTTAAATGTTTTTTTTTCCTTTCAATCGTTTGAAGTACTTACCTGCTTTTTGCCCGCAATTTGTTTTTGTCAGGGAGCGTTAGGTACGCTAAGCCTTAGATAAGACCTAGGTTTGTTTAGTCGATAGTACTAGTTGCTTCACGCCCCTTCAATGCCGGAACCGGTTGTTACTGGATTGTTTCTGTACGAACTACTTAGAGTTCTTACGCGCGGGACGGGAAATGCCGTCGACCTCTGCCGTTAGCGTGTCGGCGGCTGCCGTCGGTTGTCGTCGACATCTACCGTCGACGGGTCAATCACTGTCATTTTAAGGGTTAAGCTACATTTGGCCGAACCGCATCGCACTTCCTATGCTTTTATCCTTTTCTATCACTCAGAACTGTCATTTACTAGAGCGAGAAAGAGAACAGAATGCGACCGCACGCGGCGAAACGGACGAGGCGCTCGGCGCTTGTTCGCTTTCTCGCTCTAGTAAATGACAGTTCTGAGTGATAGAAAAGGATATAAGCATAGAAAAGTGCGATGCGGTGCAGGCAAATGGAACTCAACCCTTAGTAGTCCAAGAGCCAGGAAGCACACAACATGAGCTTAGCCGAAGAAATTGATTCTGAATTGCTTATTGTGCTTTCTTTAGAGAACGATTTTGATGTTTTTTTTATTCTTCGTATAAGGGTTCAATTAAACTATACCCACATAAACGTGAAGGAAGAAGAACTAAGACGATAGCTATAGGAAGTCCCTTATTATAAATGAACAAGTATTTTACAGCCTGCTGTAAAAAGCTGAGCTGTATGGGAAGGAATGAACTTTTTTATTACGGCAAAGAAGCAAGCGTACACAATATCGTTGAAACCTACTTAATAAATATTGTTATTTTTTATTGTAAAATATTGCTTTGCAATTTTCACTGCGACGGTGGAATGCCGGCAGCTTTTACAATCTCTCTTTCATTGTGCATACAGGGTCCTAGACACAGTATGGCAAGCACTGATGACATCTTTCTCAAAGAAACCTGCCTTTCCATCAAGTGGTCTTCGGTCTAGAGACCGACAAATACTCTGGTGGTCCCCAGATTGTATTTAAAAGGTCCTTAATAGACTTTTATTCAGAAAGTAGATTCTGCCCGTGACTTCGTCCGCGTGGAATAGTTACTTCCTCCACTCCGCTCCTATTGGTCTTAGCGTGGTGCTATATAGTCTAAAGCTTTCCTCAATAAATCGGCTATCTAACAATGAAATAATTTTTCAAATCGGATCAGTAGTTTCTGAGATTAGCGCGTTCAAGCAAACAAACACATCAGCATTATAATATTTATTATTCAGAAATAGGGTAAGTTGATCTTGGTGTGAGTGTTTACTTATTGATAAGATACCTATTTCAGTAACTGTGAGCCTGATTAAGTCTTTACGAATAAGTGGGTTTCATTTTATGTGGCATTAGCTGTCCATCAGTGGCTCGCCCGCGACTGTCTTTCCCGTTAAAACATAGCCTTAAATAAAAAAAATATAGCCTATGCCACTCCCTGATAATGTAGCTTTATATTGGTAAAATAATTATTAAAATCGTCTCAGTAGGTTCGGAGCCTATTCAATAAATACCTACAAACAAAAAACAAGCAAACTAATCTTTTCTCTTTATAATATTCTGTAGTATAGACTGCTACGAATAATGCAGTCGTATTTCAGGCTCAGGAAAGTCGGCTTTAACAAGAAACTGACAACTCTGAAAACGAGAAAGCCAGTTCCTAGTTACACAGAGCAACAATGGAAGCACTCCATTCTAGACTAATAAAATGAATAACTTACTAAGACTCTTTGTGAGAAAGGGTAGGCTTCTGAGTTTATTGTTCGCTAGGCAAGGGCTACTTGGGCTTTTCAGCGACAGAAAGAGTGCGCTCAGTTTCAGAAGTAAAAATTAGTTTTTCAGGAAGAAAAATACAGGGTTAGTCTTTAAATATCCTGATTTTATAAAAAGGCAAGATTTGTTTGTTTGTATTGAACAGGCTCCGAAACAACTGGACTGATTTTAAAAATTATTTCACCAATATAAAGCTACATTATCAGAGAGTAATATAGGCTTTATTTTTTTCTAATTTAGGCTCTATTTCGGCTGGGAAGGCAGTCCACGCGAGCAAAGCCGCTGACGGACAGCTGGTTAATAAAAATGATGGTTTTGACCCATCGTGAATCACCTATGAAATACAAACTTCAAGATCTATTACCTATTCAGAAGTCTTTGATACCATGTGTAAAGATAAAATCAAAACCAATTACACTTTTATTCAAGTGGACCTTGTGATTACAGTACTTTCGAATCGTCAATACTATTTTGGCTTTAGCTATATTTTTGACTTATATAAAATTAATATCTAATATTTGTGGCAACGACTTGATTTTAACGATGAAGGCTTTTGTACAGCAGTGAGACAGGATATTTATAAGTAATACTATTTATGTACTAATTTACACAATCTTGGCGACGTTCCTAAAATCATAAAATAGTCATCATCCTCATACTCTGAATCCACCATGGTCCCGTATATTTCGGTTTCAGAGACTCTTCAGAGAAGTGCGAGTTTTGCACGCGTCCTTAGGCTGCGGTAACCGCTTACAATCAGGCGGTCCGCGTTCTTGTTTTTCAGAAATTGGCATGAAATAAGTCTAACATCTGTCGATCTATTCAAATATTGTTTATTCAAATTATCATTCAAGTCGTTTGTTTGCGCCGAATTTGTTTTATTCAAAAATTCACACACACGCTTCAATAGCAGGGGGAGAGTGGGAGTGAGGGTAGGTAATGAATCTAATTTGCGAAGTCGAGGGGTACATTTCAAAACATTCATTAACAGGGAGGGGAAATTTATCCGAGAGAGGAACAGGGCTACCTAGCTACGTTAAGGCATTTTTCATGTTTTTTTTAACTTTAGGCAGTCAATGCAAAGGGAGCTTATATTAAATTAAATTTCTATTACAAATCACTAACCAGTATGTCTACCATGAGTTTCCGTCACGTAAACAGCGATCGTTGCGATTATAAATCACACAGGGGGGGAGCTGTACTGAATTCCCGGCTGGGGTGACACTTAATGTTTGTTACCATAATCTCCACTGACATACATCATATGTAATACAAATAAAAAAGCATTATAGATTTTAGCAAATTTTCCGTTACGCTTGGACATAATAACGCCGATTTTCAACAGAAAGGAATAATAATGTATGTTATTGTTTTTCACAATTTTACTAAGCATAGGTAGGTACCTTAAAACGCATAATTGAATTATTCATAATTTTGTTTGACTTACTCTTACAAATCATAATTGAAGGCATAGTCTTAAAAGGCATACCTAAATGAAAATTTACATTACGTTAAAAAGCATCCTAGATTTTTTTAAGTATTTCTAACTCCAAAAAGCCTATTAGTGATATTTTAGCCTTTAAAAAGAAGAAAAAAAGGTTACACCGTTCATTGGTTAGGTTAGGTTAGAACTGTGACCAAACAACGCGCGAGCCGGGCGAGCGAAGCGAGCGAAGCGAACCGCCAGAAAAAACGCTATTTAGAATCATGCGGTCATGCAAGCATGCTTTTTGATATTATGGTAAATTGGTGTTATCTCTTAAGAGTTTAGGTATTTTTTTAGTTAAGCATAACTCCATAATGCATAATTCCATGTAAGCTTTTTAAATAGTATGTCTTTTTAAATATCATGGCAAATAAGCATTATGCCTTATGATACTTATGCATATCGAAATTTTGCCTTTCTATGATTATGCCTTACAAATTTCGGCCATTGATGTTATGCGTTATGAAGTTATACTAGAAAGACTTTTGGCCACTAGACTAATGGGTATTAATGGTTATTAACATTATGCACTGTCAGTTTATGACAAAAAACGTTATGCGTTTCAATAGGAAACCGGTAGACAACTTATCCCATTTCAAACTGCAGAGCTGCAATATGAGTATCAAATATTAATGAATAAACGCTTAAGTACTCGTAACACACAGACACAGAACAAGCACTATATGTAGGTACTTACTTAGTTTAGTTCTAAATATATATGTTTAATATGTTTTATAAAATCTTAAATATATTAAGTTGCCTGAATCAAATGATTTATTATTATGTACACTATACTATTAGTCGGTTAATTAATATAAAGCGGAACGATTTCGTAGTCTTATGCGAACAACATTAAAATAGCATGTCGATAGTAAAATAAGTCACAATCAAAAGTGTTTAAAGCGGTCGTCAAATTGACGTCAGAAAGATTGATATGACCGACTATACTTCATTCATTATAACATCAGAAATAAGAAGCAGGGATGCTAAAATGAATATCAATTTTCATTTACCGTTGCCATGACGATAACATACCTGAACGTACCTATAACATGGCAAATTTGAAAACCCCTTCCGCCACAACGTATTCAATGAAGGGATTATGTAACATTTTAAATTTGGTAGAGTTATAGTGACAGTAAAAATGTGATCGCATTAATACCCCTGCTTCTTTTAGGTTTTTAGATCGACAATATAGTTTGATGCAAGACAAAATAATTTATTTGAGCAAAAGCCTCATAAATTCTGAAGTTACTTTACTTTAAATGAGAACAATCAAGTGTGACAGCTTAGCTTGTGCACAGCGTCCACGAGCTAAGCTGTCACATACATACATCCATCTTAAAAGTAATAATGTTTATTTGTACCACAAAGTGTACACTAAAAATAACCTTTTTACTTATATTTATGATACAAAGAACGGAGTATAGTCCTTTGGCTTATATTTTCTATGGCTAAAAAAAAACAGAAATAAGTGATAGCCCTAAATGCGGCAGACTCGCCCGCCCGTTATTATCGAAATACTTTTTAATCTGTGCTTTTATGAGATTTGAAACTTTCCGCGCGGGACGAGCTTTTCAGAGATTGGACAGACAGCGCTTTAACGCGATTCGGGAGGCATTGGATCGAACAACGTCGTTTATAATGAAACTACCGTCTCATAGTTAGTCATTGTTTACCTTATTTTAATCCCCTTGGGATGTTGTTTTTTTAATTCATTAGTGTACGCGTTATTGAAGAAGTAACTTGAATTAAATAGTGTAAAAATATAAATCTTTATATTTCAAAATATCTGAATTAAAGATCTGTTTGAACCACATTACAACATAATTAATTCTGGCCCAAAACTAAGCAAAGCTTATACTTTGGTTATCATAAACTGATAAAACTACTTGAATATTGCTCACTTACTCAAATAGATACTATAGTAATAACACACTAACACATTAATGTTCCTTACTTACATGAATGTTTTTTCTAGGCAGGGACCGAAACCACAGCATTCGGTGCTGAAGGCAGGATCGCTACCACTGCGCCAACAGGCCAGTCATTGACTTTTTACTTCCTTCATTTTTGGGATCTCTATTCTGTGAACATGACCCTAAATGAATAAAGCACGAACTATCGGAGTCCGGGACTCTTAATAAATGTCGTGGCCTAGTGGTTAAGCACTGCAACTTGGATTGATTTCCGACTAACTCTCCGGTGATGGAAAACATCGTTAAAAACCAAATCAACCCGGATAGCGGCGGTAGGCTCACCACCTACCACGTTGGGTTCTAATGTCATTGGTGAAAAGTGGGCTTCTGAGTGTTCCGTTCACCATGACGACAACAGTGACTTGCCTCTGACTTCCCCGTTTGGGATAAAGTCGTGATGGTATGTTATGTGGTTTATTCTTACTAATATTGTAAATGCGAAAATTTGTGAGGATGTACGAGTATGTATGTGTGTGTATGTTTGTTACTCTCTCACGCAAAAACTACTGAACGGATTTAGAAGAAACTCTACAGTAATACAGCTTATACATCAGAAGAACACATAGCTAGTTTCATCTTTTAATCAAATATCTAATATTTGCAAAAATACTTCTCTCGAATGTTAAAAGGATGAAACAACGTTGGCTAACAACGTAAAATACACTAGAAAAATTCGCTAGGTCTGTTAATGGTCTTAGTAGCTCAGTTGGAAGAGCAGCCACCCGGATTGTGGGAGACGCGCGTTCGAATTCCGCTTGAGTACCTAGGATCAGGTTGAGTTTTTTTAGTTTTTATAGCCTTTGTGATATTCTGTAGCGAAAAATTTAATTTATAAATATTTCATGTAATTTGGCCATATTATGTAACAATGAAGTTCATGAGGGCAAAGCCGCGGGCAGACAGCTAGTACATATATAATATTATGAAATATACTTAGGTGAATATAAAATCCCAACACAAAACAAAAAAAAATCTCTCATAACATACAAATTTTGCATGTGTTTTCACAGTGTATCAGATATCGACCTCTTTTAACTATGCTTGTTTTTCTGCCTTTTTCTATCATTAAGCAGAAAGTGCCGTCAATGTTTTCATATGGAACAGCACAGCAACATAGCAAGTTATATGAATATCTACTATTTGCTAGCTCTCAAACTCAAACTCAAATATCTTTATTTAAATAGACTTAATCAGTAACTTTAAATAGTAAAAAAACTCACTAAATAATAGACATAATTACTATAATAATATCAATATATAAATAAACAGTATACAAACATAATGCGACTCTACCACTGCGTCGGAGGAGTTGATTCTAACTGAGAAGACCCGGCGAGAAACTCAGTAGTTACTCTTCTAAACTTGTTGTGGTATTACAATGCGAGTTAGTAGAGTACAATTTGTTTGTGGAGAAAAAAACTGCATAAATTCTAACATTAATAGACACAATCTCTCATAATGTTTGGTCCTGAGTTTTTCCTTTAAGATATCCTCAATTAATTTTTACCAATGCTTAGTTCTAAATGAGCCGTTGTAATAACGATTAGAATAAATGTTGATTGCAGTATAATTTTTTCCAATTCTTAGTTGTTTTGTTAATAAATCTAATAAAATTTAGCCTACGATTTTATCTGGTAAAGTTAGCGAACTAAATTCATTTAAAATTTACTTGCAACCTCCGTGTATAGCCACGAAGGTTATTAAAGCGAATTCTAAAGGTCAGGGTATACAAAGTGTTTTAAAAATAGAAATAAATTCATTTTGACACCTAAAATATACACAGGTTACAAACTAAGACAAAAAACATTACAAAAAGTGTCAATTAGGCTACCACTCAGCATAATGCCGCAGTGAAATAGCACCGCAACGCTTAATACATATTAGATATTTTACATTTTCATTTTCCATTGTTTCAGGTAAAACCTAACGAAAACTGAAAACCACGTAAACAAGTATGTTATAGTCGGAAGTGACATCCACCCGGAAGTACGCGGTATTTACCCTTCTCTCCACTAGTGGGCGTTAGTGTCGAGGTCAAAATGGGATGCAATACCAGTTCAGAGGCCAAAGCTGAAGACAAAACTACTAAAGAAGATAAGGACCACGTAAAGGAAAACCACGCAAACACCGACACAGGTAAGAATCTTCCATTTTTTAAGTTATTTCCATGACGTGAAGTATTGCCACACAGCGCCACCTATACAACAAAGCTGTAACTACGGGCGAAACTCGCTCTGTGGTTTTTGTTAGAAGTTGCAACCATTGACTTTCCGTTTTGATCTCGTTAAGTTCAGATAGATGGCGTTAACAGACAAGTTAATGTTTGAAGCTTTTTGTAGATGACGCTACCAGTGCGTCGATAGAATTTTAATGAATAGGAATTCAGAAAATAAGCGACCGATCCGGTAAACTTTAAGCTCTATACTGCAAATCGAAAACTCCTCAGTCGGCTATTAAGTTGGATGCTTATTAGAGCTTTTCAATTATCTTGATAAGACGGCACTTTAAAACGCATTTTTTGCACAACAACGCTTTTGAATTCTCAACAAAGAACATGACACTTAACGCGCGCCGAGACATGCAAATTTTAAGTAAAAAAGCTCATTAACTTAGTTGCTAATGTCCATGAATTTGCCTCAGCTAACTACCAACTTATCAATTTCTATTACCGCTGTATTGTATGTGAACTGAAAGCAGACACTAATAGGTATGCCTTCAATGAAATACCAAGTCCCCTGTTCAGAAATCAATACGCATTTCGCAATAGTACCCATAACAATGGAAGGATTACACTTGAGCACGTCAGATTACCAGGTGGCCTACTCCGGTAGAAATTCACGAAGTTTCGTGCAACTTTGGAAGGTTAAAAAGGACGCAAAACGTAGTATGTTATGAATGAGTTTTATGTATTTTGTGCAATAAAATACGGTTATTAGGAAACCAAAAAGTCATTATCAATTTTGAAAGGTTAGTATGTTTTTTTAATGACTGAAAGTTCACGTAACTACTTGTTCGACGAACGGGAGTGGGGCCTCTGATACGGCACGGAAAACTTCAGCTGCCATTTGCAATTAGCAAGTCCTCATAATACTCGTAATAGGGTCCTTTGCATAGAATATGTTCAACTGCAGCTGATACTGATCTAGTGCTGTGAAAAACAGGATTTTACATTCTAAAAAAAAAAAAAAAAACCCTGGACATTATTCCACACAGCGCCATCTAGCCCCAAAGTAAGCTAATTAAAGCTTGTGTTATGGGATACTAGACAACGGATAAACATACTTAAATACATTTTCTTTTGTAAATACATACTTATTATACATAGGAGACACCCAGACCAGTACAAACAGACATGTTCATGCACACAAATGTTTGTACTGTGCGGGGATCGAACCCGCGACCTCTGGTGTAGTAGCCAACTTCTTAACCATTACACCAAGTCGGTCGTCATAAGAATCAACTACAATCATGAGACTAGACTCATAAACATCGAATACATTTTTGGGTCTAAATTCGACATTTGAAGTGCTCGTAACTTAAAATCCACAAAGTTCCTTCAAATGGAAGCTGTCTTGTCACTTAGCAATAGAAACTAATGGGGACACCATCATCATCCGTGCGGTCTATCCCGATTGTAAACCCACACTGGTGTGTGGACAAATCAAGCTTATATCAATTCAAGTTGATTTCCTAACCTGAGTATAACGAGCTATTTCGTTAGTGAATATCCGGCCTAGAAGATGTTTTTTTGCCAGGCAGCCGTTGTCTGGCTGGAAATAAAAAAAAACCGACTAATCCTCCGGCGATGGAAAACATCGATAAACAACCAAATCATCCCGGATGACGGCGGAATGCTCACCACCTACCACGTTGGGTTCTAATACCATTGGTGAAAAGTGGGCTCATGAGTGTTGTTGTGACTACCCCGTTTCCCGTTTGGGAGATAGTCGTGATGGTATGTTATGTTATGTTAGACATTTTCCTTTACCAATTGTATATGTATTTTGGTCCAACACGCGCTGTTGGTTGTGAATCCTCCTTTAGACAGCCATTTTGGAATTTAACCTAGATACGTTATGCAAATAACCTAGATTTTATAACCTAGGCTTTGATTCTGAGTTATTTAGATGCAAAGACCTGGAAAGCCTGAAGTTGTCGCCAATAATAAAATTGGTTGGAAAATGTATTCTATACCTAAAGCTACAGTTACACATGCTCTAAAATAGCATGCTTATCAGCATGCTTAAAATGAGCATGCTCATTATTAGCAATGCTTCGACACACATGCTACTAAGTAGAAAATTGCACAATTGGGTATGGTAACAATTTTTTTTTTTTCATTATTTTTTATGAATACCTTTAGCTATTTTAAGTAACTAATTTGAAGATTTAGTTGATCTAACTAGCCGGTAGTCATTTTTTTATTCATTTTTAAATATTTCGAACTCATGACGTCACAAATTCACTTAGTGTTCCACATGTGTTTTTTCCCCGATTCGTGGTAAATAACAAATAAGGAGAAAATTACTGATTTACAGCACTTACGGCTGAAACAGAGCTCGCCGTTCATCATGTAGCATCTCACTAGAATGTGAGAAGTAGACTTCAGATACAATTTATTTTGCTAAGTTCTGAAACCAAACCCTACCTGAAAGGGTTGGGATTATAGCGAATGGCTATTTTAAGTCCTTCCTTACCGTCTGGACAATGGGTGCAAATTAATGTACGTATTATAAAAAATAACTTTGTGGAAAATATGTTTCACTTGGGGGAATTTAAAATCTGCTAACTGACAACACCGTTAATACATACCATGCAGTAGAATCACCTAGCTAAAAATTTCACTTATGATACAGATCGTGTCATTTGATGGGTTGATGGAAAGATTATTAACCAATCACGTGAAAGGACGATTAAACGACACAATGGGTTTCAATTGTGAGATGTCAATTTGATTACTTTAAGAACCTTAATGTACTCTTTTCGTACGTTGGAAAATTGATTTGACCCCAGATTGCTAACGTATTTATTCAAAAATATCCTAGATCCTTTGCCTTTAAAAATGTTAAATATTTAAATAAGGTATAAAATACAAATACCTCTAAATGGTTTTCGATTAAGGCCATGTTTGTGTTTTTATCCCATACCCAATTGAGCTTGTTTTATTTAAAATGTCACGCCCTATCACTTTTTCAGTTGTGTCTGACATGCGAATGTACTTTTGCAAAGCAACGACGCGTGCTCCTAGGTTTGAATCCAACCGGCTCTGAACGACCAATTACAACAGTGGTATGCTTATTGCATCCGTATTTAAAATATATATATGAGTGCGTAAATGCGGTGGTGGGGCGCTTCATTTCAGCTAAGACAAGCCTTAGCATGCTTTTGTGTTAGCAATGGGTATGTGTAACTGTCGCTTTACTTCAAGTAGGTACCCCCACTTTTTTTGTGTAGGTTGGAATGTCTCTTCCAATTTAATTTATTTTACAAATATTTCTGCTTCAATAATAACATAGTTGTAAAGAAACGATGAAGGAATGATTCTCAAAGTTTGTAAAATATTAGAAATTTCAACTTATTTTTTTGGTGTCTGTATGCATTCGTAGTTCAAGAATTCTGGGTACAAATTCAGTCAGGTGAAGGAAATGAGTTTTTTTTTACCTGCATTGGATATGAATAATAATGAGCTGTAATTCAAAAAATTTAGTGCCGACTTTTTATAGAAAAACGGAAGGATTTTGCAAGTCTGCAAGTCTACGAGTATTATATCCTATAGGAGTTTTTTTTATTAATCATGTGAGTAATGAAATATCTTCCATAGAACCACATTAAACCATCTTAAATAGGTGAGTAATGAGGCGTATTTCTCCCCTGTGGGGGGTTTAGGCACCTCCGCCTCGAAGCCTCTCAGGTAGCCGAGGAACGCGGGCGTTTGCGAGGACGGGAAATAATTTACAATGCCCGGTATATTGACTTTTACGAGCTGTTTGGACAGCTATGTTAAACACAAACGTGAAAGGAGTATGAATATGCCTAAATTGCGTGTGTTTGCCATTTTGATTCTTGATAATAACTGCTAATAAAGGTGCTGATAGGTTTTAGGATTCACTTGTTTCAGTTCATTAAGCAATGGTCGAGCGACATTGCGAACATGACGCTCTATGGTTTGTCACAACTTGATTTTAAAAACGAAGCAGAAACGTTACATAATATGGAAATGTTTTTAGTAAACTGATCATTTGCTTGTGTTGTATCATTCGTAAAAACGTTATATTACAATGTTATGCTCTAGCAAAAGCTCTAGTCTATACCCACCTTAAGAATAGCATTCCTAGACAGCCTATACTCGTATATAATACCTTTTTCATTATTCATGCGTTTATTTCGCGTTTTTTTATTTTGATTAATGGTAAAACATTTAGCCAATCGAGTTAGAAACAGAAAAACGGGTAAGGATTGCCAAAAAACGCAAAACTAGAGCACTGACCGAGTCGGTATAAACCGGTTTGTCTCCAAACGCTACGAGGCCGCCAGTGCTCACACTCACATGTGTGTGTAGTAGTGTGTACTTATTAAGACGCGGTTGTTGTTTGTGGTTTACTTAATATTGTGACCAAAACATAAAAAGTACGGAAATAAATAACATCAGAACTCGCCCAATCTGAGTTAAGTATTCAAAGTGACTTTTAATGTAAATCCCACTGTGACACGTCGCGATTTAACCTTGTTTCGGACGCCTACTCTCCCATTAATTCGTCAACCTCCTTTGTTTGTAACTTAAAGGAGTGTTCCTGAAAGGAAAACAATTTATTTCATTAATTTACTTTTTCACAAGAACATTTGCATAAAAACATAGACTTGGACATCTTTAGGATACTTTTAGGATTCGTTTACCCATGACCATCATGTGTGTCAGAAAATACATACTTTACTGACTTGACTTGACGGTCTTGACGCTAGTACGAAGTGTTATAGTCTTCTTTTGTGATTGTTCAAAAAGCGTCTGTAAAAATAAAAAGACTGAAACAATGGAGTATGTGATGATGTCAAGTATTTATTTACTTGGAACAAAATGTTTGCTCCCGTTAGACATATTATGTGACATCATTATTTTCCGCCTGTGCGAACCCAAATTACGTCATGCGAGAAATTCCTAAGATGGCTCTCAAAGTTGATTTATTTGATGTCATCAATACGTCGTTCGCTCGTTTGCCAGCGTTTTGATAATCTTTTTCTATTTTAACGTTGGGAAAATGAGGCTTTCCCACGCCAAACAGGTAAATTGATCGAGATTTCAGGTCGATTAAGTAATGATGAACTGGTTTCGAGTGTCCCGCGTAGCGTCCCGACTTGGGGATTCCGAGTCTTCCATTCACCGTAAGGTTTTAGTGGGAAGGGATCTTTGTTTTCCCAAGAGCTCCGAGTCTTAAATATACAAGGTGTCGCGAACCCAGGGCCCTTGAAATTCTTAAATGCATTTTCTAACGCACAAAATTACTATGGTTTCGAGTGAAATTACACGGTACTTTAGCAGTTTATTGGCGATATGGGTTCCGAAAGCTTCGCCTCCGCTGCTTGCCCCATACGTGGTTCTCCTAGCCAACCTTCAATGAAAAGGAGTGTTCAGGAAAATCACCTGGCGTACCCCAAGTGCACTTTCATTATCTGGTCATGGCCGCGGGAGCAAGGCTCGGATACCGGTTTTCAAAACGTTTTCACCTTAAATGCTTGGTTCTTGTTTAGTTCGAACAAAAAAAAAGTGCCTTCTGAATCTAGGGGTCAACTGGATTCACCTCACGTCATGAACATGGGCCCATACCATGAACTGGGGGGCTACCTAAGGGCAACACGCCACGACGTTATTATAGAAATCGTTCAAATGTATGGGGATAACATAAGCTGCCACTGGCGCCTATGTCATCCCCATACATTTGAACGTTTTAAACCCCCTGATCTACCTGCCTCTGTCACCCATTCATAGTATTTTATTTTTAATACTATTATTTCAATTGATGGGTCAATTTAACCTAATATCCATCAATTCAAGGAGGCCTTGGTCCAGCTGTGGGCAAATATACAAGCTTATTACTAACTAAACTACTATTTTAATATCCTTTTATGATTAAAAAAAATACTCACGTTTGGAATTTATGTTTTCTTATAATACCATAAAACTTATTCATGACATACTATTTTTTGTGTCCCTTTTACCGTTCCAAATTTTCATGAAACTTCGTTATGTATAACCATGGTAGGCCCTTAACCTATTTCTAAATCGATGAAGCCATTAAATCAATCCCGTTACACCAACCCCTGAACTACGTTATAACGTTAGTTATAGTTAATAATCTGAATATTATATTTCTCGCGTGTGTATAGAAAGGTGTGTGAGGCTTCTGACGTGACTTGACGAGCAACTACCAATCGATAACTCGTTATATGCCGTTATCATAAAAGTTAGTTACTGGTTCAATATGTTATAATAGCTATGTATGTACAAGTTTCAATGAACATGAAAGACAACTTACACAGGGACGATTGGCGCAAAGGGACGCAAGGTAGTACACTGTCTACAGGTCTTACAAGTATAATGGACGTAGGCCTTAAGGTGGATTTATATTTGTTTGACGTGTCGTGTCGTGACTATAGTGGTTAAAAACAAGCACAATGTGGGGTAACAAGCATAAAATGCAGATAATCATAAGCACATTTAGTACTATAGGTGACAGCAGCTGATAAGAATTATTACATATTTTTAAATATACCTAGGGATAATATAAGTGTATACGAAATCGGACGGAGATTCCTTTTTTTTATAACAACGTTAAAGTAGAAGTTATTATTAAAAAAACGTATTTTCACCCAGTTGCTCGAGGTGGCCGTGGCTAAGTGACGGCAGCGGATTGGCAAAGATCCGATGTTAGGCAACGCCAGTCAGGTTGGGTTATGGATGGGTGACCATCCCAACCGAAATTAAGTAATGTGTTTCTCGGGCATCTCTATCTTCGGAAGGCACGTTAAACAGTTGGTCCCGGCTGACGTCGCAAGATATCAGTCGTAAAGCCTAAAAAGGCGGCTTGATAACATCTGACGGTAAGGTTTATCACTGGCACTGAGCCCGCGTGTTGGAGCATGGCTCGTACCACCTCATAGTTGAGGTGAGGCCTGTGCCCAGCAGTGAGACGTATTTGACATCAGCTACTTAGTAGGCCATATGATTTTCCTTACGATAGTTTTAAGATACTCGTAAATAATCACATAATTTAAAAAGCCCAAAACATACACAGCTATTCGTCACGTGAATGTTCCTCTTGAATCAGACGATACTGTAACCACTGTTTGGATAAACAGTTATTCGCATTTCTAAAAAGCGGCTTGTCCTTTATTATTAACAGGGAAGTAAGTACAGTTGTAAGCATTAATATGAACACATTTTTATTTTACACTTTAAGTCAAAAGTTTGCCTTTGAAACCATTTGTTCAAATTTGGCCAATATCAGTGGTATTAACTGTACGTCATAGATAATCTGTACATAAACAAATACGAGAAATATTGATATGAAACCAAGGAACAACCTTGTAAACAATACTCTCGTACATATTCTGTTTGTATCATTAGGTGTTGATGTGGTCATAAAAATTATCATTTTCTTTTCCATAAAGTCTATGTTCGAGTAACACTCAACGATTATGGTACAGAAGCTGTGGTTATATCCATGTTAAAAAAACACTGTATTGAATTTTTTTTTTGATAGAGTGTACTTTGCTAACAGCATTTGGCGTGTGATTTATTTGACTGAAAAATGTAGGACATAAAATTGTCACGGCGATAAATGGATGTGAATTACGTTGACTAAGCTTTTTTTATATGTCAAAACAGTCAACCACTGCAAAAAAATGTAGTAAAAGTATTTTTTTTACCAAATCGTTAGTTATATTTCAATCAATCTTATTGAAAAGCTCGGCTTCAAGGCATTTTATTCTAATAGGCACTCGGTTGCTAGCCGTATTTAACAGTGGGCTGTAATTATAGAATCGATCGACTAGTGTAAACAAACATAAATACAAACTCGTACCTACATGTGATTACCTATTTAATGATGAGGTTCGAGAGGAATTATAACAATTATTTTGAGAATTCGAACCTAGAAACGGACAAAAACTCCTCAAATAAAATTATACCGGATGAATATCTAAAGGTTCATAAAAACGATATGGCATACTTACTAACAGTAATAGATATAGAAACTATGTCATTGAAAATGAAATTCAAATAATTGACTTAAATTTTACAATTTTCTTCATAGTGAATTACAAACAAAAAACTGATTGTTCAAATAATTTGCATTTTTGCAGTCGTGCATGCAATCATAACCCATTAAAGAGGCAGTTAGCGTCGCGTTCGAGACTGGAGACCCATACAGAGATAGGACACCACGAGTGGTGCTTGTCGCCATGGCTTGGTTGCGCGCGTGAGCCCTTGAAAAGAGACACAGTCGCGAGAAATCTCGTAAATGACAAGTGCAGGTTGTGGTCTCCTGTCTCGGTCTCCAAGCGGTCGCGCTCTCGAACCGTCACCATATGGTGGTAAATATGTTCTGACCGTGACTGTACATACTCGGATATTTTCAAATAATTGGACGATATCTTCGTCTCTACCGATTACCCAATCCGCCCAGTGCACCCGACCTGCCATAAATTACCCAACCTGAATAATTCAACTCCATACACGGCTTGACGTCTCTTTTTTCAGGCATGATGAAATTTTTTACAAAGCATTTGTCACATTTTTCGGGGAAATATAAGTTTTTCTGTGGATAAAACAAGTTTGTTTGGTAAAGGTGCTGAATTAATTTTGTTTAGGATAAATTGATGTTCCTAAGAGTCAGGATTACAAACTGAAATTCTGAACTGAAAATTCGGGCAAATCTGTAGAGTTTCTGTCTCGGTTTGATTAAAAAATCAGTTAATCGTAAAATGACTTTTTAACTTCAAATTCTTATTTCTTCTTGTTGCTTATGAAAATTACAAGGTGAGTTTGATTCTATTTCCAGTAGATATTTTATTTGTATAGTTTATATGTGTATCTTACTAAGTTATACAAGCGAAAGAATGTGTTTATTACTCGTTCTCGCAACAACTAACGGATTCCGATAAAACTTTACAGTAATGACTTGACGACCGACTTGGTGTAATGGTTAAGAAGTTGGCTACTACACCAGAGGTCGCGGGTTCGATCCCCGCACAGTACAAACATTTGTGTGCATGAACATGTCTGTTTGTACTGGTCTGGGTGTCTCCTATGTATAATAAGTATGTATTTACAAAAAAAAATAATATTTGAGTATGTTTATCCGTTGTCTAGTATCCCATAACTTGGACATCAGAACAAGACAAAGGCCTTTAAACATTTTATACATTTAAACCTTTAAACATTTCATATCATTCGGCCATAACATTTAATGATAAGCATTGCAAGTCTGAAGAAATCCTGCACAAAGAGTTCACGCGGGCGAAGCCATCCCACTGCAGGAAAAATGCTTTCATCAGTAAAATCAAATTACTCCCTATAACTGAAGTCTGAACGTGGGCTGGCGATTAAAACTCTTGGCTAATTCCGCCAAACCCCTGACTGATTTTGATATTGAATTAGAAATCAATCTCTTCCACCGAGGCATTTAAGCCTCTGTTTGAATGATTGTTAGTAAAAATATATCTAGGTCATTTTTATAACCCATCACCATTTGACCTCTAATAAACTAATGAGCTCTAATAAGCTTTCACCATGATGTCTGAGACTGAAAATGAGGGTTTACTACATAGATTTGTAAATTCAAAATAAAATAAGCAATTGAGATAAGACGTGCCTAACACAGACATCAACGGATTTATTTGATACATCATAATGATTTTAATTCTATAAAATTTCCTGTTTACTGCAGAACTTTAATAAAAAAATAATAATAGAAAACTTAATGGCAAACTGGGGTCATTCATTTACCCCAGTTTCAACGTATTTAATTAAAAATATCCCAGATCCTTTGCTTTTAAAAATGTTGAATATTTAAATAAGGTATAAAATCCAAATACCTCGAAATGGTTTTCGATTTAGGACATGTTTGATTTTTGTTCCTATACCCAATTGTCACATTTTCAGGAAAGAATTGAAGTGGCTGTTAATTAAAAACGCTTTTTATAGTTTAAGGGTATTCCCTTACCTTACCTTGTTCTCGATAGCACATTGTGATGTAATCTTTAATTACTTATTATCTTTTTTTGTGTGTTATAATTATGAACTAGTTAATTAGTATTTTATTTTTGTTTATTGATATTATTTCTCTACCGTAATTTGCACGCTTAACAGCAAAACATGACTCATCACTTGTGAAAGTTTAAACACCTTTGATACCTCTGGTATTTGCAAATAAATGGCATTTGAATTTGAATGTGAAAACTAAACTAAATCTTAAGGCGAGGTGTTTCTGCACAACATTTCCCGAAGGAAACTGGTGAGTGAGGCACGCGGACCGAAAATTACTAAAACTAATCGATTAAAAAATAAATATATGTAATAAAAATAACCATCGAATGAAATCCCTCCAGTTATCTTTGTTTTGGTAAGGAACCCATATAATCAGATTTTAGGAATAAAACCAAAAATAGAAGACGAAATGTCACGAAAAGAGGTAACTTTGATGAAATTTATTCTATCGAGCAAACTTTATCAAATCATGTTTCCACCGGATAAATTCCCTGTAATATGGGGATAATATCAGTAAATTTTATTAGATTTTAATTTCACTGTTTACTACTTCAAAAATAAATTCTAAAAACGTGTTTTGTGAACCACCTCCCCTACCTACCTTTGTATTTGCAAATAAATAGCATTTGAATTTGAAAACTAGTGCCATTTTTAAAGCTTTGACGTCGACTGGTTAAAATACGGCAGGATTTAGGCCTGAAAAATGACTGTCTGGCATTTGGCAGGTGCGTCTATGGCCTACTTCGGTGATAGGCGTGCAAATGTTCGAACATTTATCTGTCGATCAGGTTAAGAGCGGCAGCGATTGTGAACCAAGTGCTGTTGGGAACAAATTGAGCACCACGTGACAATTACAGCCGTTAACACAATATACCCAGCAGTGGGACCATATTATATAGACTATTTACCTTTCCTTTACCTTATAAGATCCTAAAATCTATTCGAATGGTATATTGTGATCCAAACCTCAATAAAGTACCTGTGATCCTTTGAAGGTTTTTTTTTATTTATTTATTTATTCAAAATCCTCATCCTCAACATCTATCATTACAGGCAAAACCTAATGCGATAGTGTGGCTATTTACATGGTACCTTATTGACTAAATTCCTAATTAACATAACATGCTATATATAACACTATCCTTGCGAGTTCACTCAGATTGCCCGAAAATACATCAATCCGCTCGTGAACTTTGTTCACCAAGCGGATCGTTTGCACAAGCGGTGTTTGACTGTATAAATTGGTCCTGGCCACGCGCACCGCCAGCAGTGGCGGGCGACGCCGCCTCCACACGTAACGGTCCGGCACGCTCAGCTGCAGGTGGCGCAGGACTCCCGGGTTGCACGCGGCGCCTCGCAGGAGCTTCAGCATGTACGTGGCCAGTGCGAACTGCCTTCTCACTCTGAGCTGGTTATAACCAACCATTCCGAGTACGAACAAGGTGGGGTACATCAAGGGGTAAAACGGATATACCCCATACAGCTTAAAATATAAATGCCGAGTGAATTTATTCTGGACACGTTCTATCATTAGGCTATATTTTTCCTCGTGCGGTGCCCATACACCAGCTCCATACTCCAAGTGACTCCTGACCAATGCGTCATACAACACTTTCAGTGTGGTAATGTTGGTAAAACCTCGTGACTGTCTAAGAAAGAAACCCAGATTCCTATATGCCTTCTTACAAATTTTTACGCTCGCGAAAGGTCACATCAGCCGTGAAATGGACACCGAGGTCTCGCACCTGCGACACACGCGTCATCGGGACCTCGTCCACCGTGTAGTCAAAAAGCACCGGCTTACGCGTACGGGTGAATGACAACACTGAGCATTTTGACACGTTAAAGTAGAGTTTATTGTCGTGGCTCCACTTTACCACTCTATTAATGTCCTCCTGCAAACGCTCACAGTCCGATGTATCGCTAACCTGAAGCAGCAACTTAAGGTCATCTGCAAACAATAAGCACGTACGACAGTACGAGACATCTTACAACCTGCGGTAAGTTATTTATCAAAATGATAAATTCGAGAGGCCCCAGATTACTGCCCTGGCTCACCCCGGACCTTGTAAAGAAGAGCCCAGATTCATACCCATTAAATTATACATACTGTTGCCGGTCCTCCATATAGCTGACAAAGAAACGGAGCATTTGTGGTGTAAATCCAACTTGAGCTAGCTTCTTTAAAAGGACATCATTATCTACTGTGTCGAATGCCTTCTTAAAATCAAAGTACGCTGCGTCCATTTGTCCTCCCGCATCCACCGCCGGCACCACATGGGCCATAAAATTGAGCAGGTTGGTAATAGTACTACGGCCCGGTCTAAAGCCGTGCTGTGCGTCGGAGATATGAGCGCCGACTTGCGCCTGCATCCGCCTCTGGATGGCTGAGTCGAATACTTTCGCCGCTGTCGATAGCACAGCCACAGCTCTATAGCCACTCACGTCAGGGCCTGCCTTGCCTTTCGGTACCGGAATGACCTGTACTCTTGTAACCTTCCACCTCGCCGGAAATGTAGCTTGCTTCAGGCACATGTTATAAATATAATGGAGCGGTTCGGTTTAATAACGCTACGGCTTTAACTATGTGAAGAATAATTGTGTCGAGCTGTTCCTATCTGTTGAACAAACCTCATATCTTATTGTCAACAAATGTCCGGGCATTACATTATATTTTCACTACAACATTTGTTATGACGGGCATGTAGGTTACGTTACCAGAACTTAAACTCATGCTAAAAAAATTGCAGATATGTAATATGAGCATACAATGATATTAAGTCTTCTAAATTGCTTGATCTTATCACTGTAAAAACAATAAAAAAACGTTTTCCTAAAAAAACAATATCACCTGTTTTTTTTTTCATATTTGGAATTTCGTATTCAATGGCAATCATTTACCTGAGCATACGACTTACTATTCATTTTATCTCTGAAATCGTCTAGCTTTCAACACCGTAATCGCAAGCGGATTCCGAACTAATAGTGAATATAAAAAAAGTTTCACAACTTCAGTGAGCAATACTTCAGTCGGAAACGTTTTATTCTGAGTCAGATTGGAAAACTAATAGGAGCCGATCGCTCAGGCATTGCCGACGGGCGGGCGGAAGAATAAAAAATGATACGATGGTAAAATGTTCAGAATGGAATCCGTTATGACTGCTGTAAGGTAACAGATTGCTTCCAAATCATCTTGGCACAGTTCCAGGGATCTGTCACGATGACATCATGAATTTATGATGTACAAATTAATGTAGGGTAGAACTGAAAGACCGGTGAAGATGGGGATTCTGAAAAGTCTCTACAAGTGGAGGCACAGAATGTAGAGGTCCTAGTTTCAAATTCCATCTCCAAAAAGGTTTATTTTCTGATTGTTCAGATAGGTTTCATATAGTAGGTACATCTCATTTGGTAAGTATGGTAATTGAGCAAATAAATGCCAATCAATTGTAACAACGGCTAGATTTCAATGATGGAGATCTTTTCTCTCCGCTATGGTAGAGCATATAGCTAAGTTACTTAAGTTGACTTGGTTCTATTTATTTAATCATATTTACTTATTTCTAATTTACAGGTTAGGTCATAATATTATGACTTTTTAATGACTCTAGAAATCAACTAGAAAGGCACGTGTTCTAAAATAACGGTTCAACAATACTCATCTTGGCTTTCATTTGACAGTATTTTTTATTAAACGCTTATTGTTGTGAACTAGTCTATGTGGGGCGCTAGTCTCATAAAGAATTTGTAGGTACATAGTGTTTTTATATATATTTTATATTAAAGTAGAGTGAGTGTGATAAAAGAAGAAGAATAGTTATTATTTATTTCATTTATTTGTGGTCCCGAGCTCAAATCCGGCCAGAACCAAAATCTTTGTGTTCGTTGTTAAATATCCGACTAACTCTCCGGTGACGTATAATAAACCAATTCAACCCGGGTAACGGCGGAAGGCTCACCACCTACCACGATGGGTTCTAATACCATTGGTGAAAAGGGGGCTTCTGAGTGTTTCGTTCACCATGACGGCACGATTACCCCGCTTGGGATAAAGTCGTGATGGTATGTGTGTATGTATTTCATTTAGAACGTCCTAACAGTCTTTTGAAAAGGAGCCAAATGGTAACCCAGTCTTAGAAAAATAGATTGTTATCTATATCTCGTTGCAAAAATACACAGTAAATTGCATTTAGGTGAATTAATTAAGATTTTCACAACGAGATTGACGAGAAAATAGTAAAAACAATTTAATATAAAATATCACACATGTTTACTCGAGTTCCTGTAACAAACTGCCACCATTGCCAACCAAGTTAAATATGAAAGAAATATATCATAGGACCCCAAATCGGATCGTGGATCACGTGGTCCTGAGTTCAAATTTGGCCAGATCCAAAATCTTAGTGTTCGTTTCATTGTTCCGAATCTCCGGGGTGATGGAAAATATCGATAAAAAAACAAATCAACCCGGATAGCCGCGGAAGTTTTACCATGGGTTCTCTTATCCATACAACCATCTACCAGCGCCAAAAGACGTACAATCTGACGAAACATTCAGACTTCAGCTGAGAAACCTTTTGTTAGAAAAATCCTTTTATTGTGTTGAAAAATGTTTGAATTATAACTTTGGATGACTTACAAACAATTTATTGTTATTTTTGACTGAATTGAATTTATTATTGACATGTGAATTTATTTTGTATATAATTGTTTATTTATTGTATTTAGTTTAGTTTTCTCTTCATTGTATTAATTGTAATTTGTATAATAATTTGACGGTCATAATAAAAATTCTTTTAAGTGACATCGAATGTAATATATATAGTTATTTTGTATTATGAGATAAATACATTTAATCTAATCTAATATCATTGCTGAAAAGTTGGTTTCTGAGTGTTCGTTTACCATGATGGCAACAGCCACTTTTCTCTGACTACCCCGTTTGGGATACAGTCGTGATGGTATGTTATATAAGTTTATCATTAGATATTTAGCCAGCTGACTCCAATACAGACAAAACTTGTCCGGTAGATCCAAGAAATTAAAAGCAATACCACCCATACACTCAACAAACACTAACGTTCGTTACATGAATACTTGGACTTCTTCATCCGGGATGGGAATCGAACCCACGACCAACTGTTTAACTGGCATGGTCACTAGCAGCTGAACCAAAGAGTCATAAAAACCAGTCAAAACTATTATAACTTTCGCTACTACACTACGAGACGTTCTTTGTACAATCTTATCTTTATGTGCTACGAAAACTACGTCGTAGTACCAATGAGTGCTGCGGACGCTACGAGTACTACGAGAGACCGCATATTGCAGTCGTAGCAGAACTTCGTAGTTTCGTGAACTAAAAATAAAGGAGCTAGCGTTTATGCTACGTTCAAGATAAATAATGCTACACAGAATGTAAAAGTTTTTATATATTGCAGGGTGTTAATTTTATATCTTTCTCTTCTTAGTCGGTATACTCGTAGTCTCGTGCTTGTATGCAATTAAGAAGCTTATGTCTTCCATAGAAGCGCAAAAACGTACAAAAGAAGATTCATGCCTCGAGGTTAACTTTTCCAATGGTAACACTCTTAACAGATTTAGTTTTAAAATAAATACGGACTGCGAAACATACATGATTGTTTAGAAATATTATAGTTTGTTATGAAATCTAAATTGGTAACTAAATCCGTCCCACCAGTCCATTCTATATTGGTAATCGTGACGCCTACCCACCCCTCTGTGTGATGTTTTTCTTATTGTTGTTTAATTTCGCCTCACCACACGTAATGATTGTTTATTCTTTTAGTAATGTATACTTTTCCCGTAAATATGTATTTAGATGGTTATGGCCTGTGGCTAGAATAATTGGCGACAAAAAAACCTGATATGTACACTTTGGTAAATAGTGTAGCTATTCCTTGCCAAAGGTCAAGAAAACAAGTACACAAAGATAAATAATAAAATAAATATCTTTGTTCATTACAGATCGCTGAACCACTAAATTCAATACCCGAAAAGCCTAGAAGGATTACTTAGCAAAGATTATATTTGAAGAGGCTATTCTGATATTTGCTAACCGTTCGATGTAAGCCGATTAGCCATTCTAAAGAAGCGGTAATCGCACAGGCATAAATTCATATAGAGAACGCAAGTCCCTTCGTCTGTATGAAAGCTGCCCCACTTTTTAGACGCTTAACGTGATGTCTAAATGGTGCTTTAGTATTAGGAAGTATCCACTCATGACTCAATAGATTTTATTCGAGTTTATAGACAGAACAATGAATAGTATAATTATACTTGACCAGCCTTTGCCCACGACGTTAGGGAGAAAAAAAAGAAAAAAAAATCTTTAAGTTTGTGAGTAGGTATGTTTGTTACTCCTTCAATATCTACTGTACGGATTTGAATTAAACTTTACAGTATTTCAGCTCATACATTCGAATAACACATAAGTTACAATTTATTAAGATTTTATATATAAATAGAGTGTTCACAGGGGCGCAGTCGCGTGTAGTAGGCTAGTATTTCATTATCTTTATAAACACTCATAACAGGTTAAATACAACAAAATACCTTCACTAAATATAAATCAACGTGAATAAACAAAATATGACTATCACCAGCACCAGTTCGGAGGTCGTTTTCATTAAGGAGAATATGGCAAGAAAACCGTTAGTTTTAAAATTTCGTGAAAATCAAATTATCACTAACATAGTAACTACATTACTACTTACTGATTCTGCCATAACGTTTTTTGTAGGTTTATTGAAAATCACATATTCCACGCGTCAACTATTTTGATTCATAGCTGTGGCTGTAGCATCGATCGAAAGGTAAGAAGTAGGATAGCTGCTAAGTAGGTGGTTGAATGTTAGGCGAATAGTCTAGGTTTTATTAGACTTTAGGTCTTTGGATATTGAGTTTGGGTCTCCCGGGACAACTATTCAAGAGATAATCTTTTATTTTGGTCAACCTAAACTAAAATCTTTCCACTGTTAGCAGGGCTTCTAATCGTTCTATAGGCTGAAAAACATATTTAAATACGTACTTAGACATACGAGTTTTTATCATAAGCCATGTCACTAGTTTTTCTGCCGGCATAGTATCTAGTTGGCTCACGCTTGAGACTTCAACTGTATTCTTTACAATGATAACAAAAATAATGAAATGCATTGTTACCTTCCTAGGCAACAGGCTCCTGCTAAGCCCTGCAGCTCAAACCAGTAGTGACCCGAGTGCAAATCTGGCCTGAACCAATTTTTTGTTCATCTTTAGACTTGCGACTAACTTCATGGTGATGAAACCTCGATAAAAAACCACAGTAACCAGGACAACGGCTGAAGGCTCACAACCTACCACGATTGGTTTCTATTAGCTCATAAAAAGGGGGCTTTTAACTTCTGTTCACCATGACGGCAACAGTTACCTTGCCTCTGACTACCCTGTTTAGGATGTAGGCGTGAGCGTATGTATTTACGAGTACGTATGTTATAATATTGCAGGTAACCTTATTCCCGTATGTAGACTGAATACCTAAAGTGAAATAATTCGATACTATTGGCTTTTAAAATACTGAAGTGTAAGATACTTGAATAAAACAACGATGCTCTTGGACTATGTTTATTTATTCACTTCCACCGCACTACAATATTAAGTTCCCTTTATAACCGTTCACTAAGACTATCCGTCACGAACTGCCAAACTTGCCCAGTGTTGCCAATTCAATGATTAATCGATACCAACTATAAATTTCAATTATGCTTTACCAATTTTAAATAATTAATCACTGACAAACATGATTTAATAATATTCTGTAAATATTCCTTTCAATTTATACAGTTTATCGTGATTCTTACAGAAGCAAAATAATTTACATGACATTTAAATATAAATAATTCATTCCAGTTGTTATGTATTTTGTTCCAAACTCAAACGCAAACATCATTAATTAAAAATACCTAATCAGTACTTTTGAATAGTCACAAAATATACTAAATAATAGACATAAATACTATAATAATATGAATATTGAAATAAACAGTATACAAACATAATACGATTCTACCACCGCGTCGGAGAAGAAGATTCTTACTGAGAAGACCCGGCGAGTAACTCAGTAGTTACTCTTTTAAACTTGTTGTGGTTTTACAAATTCCTTCATGTTTTGTATTGTCACTTTCAGTAATATATTGCAACCACGTTTGAAAACCCCTACTTTATAAATTCAAGTTTATTTCCAATACAATGTATTATATTAAAAACACAGTAAAAGGAAATTATCAGAAATCATGTCAGACAGTTTTTGCGTCACATGAATTAAGTCAATTTGACTTCACACACATTAACAGCCACGCCATCTGCCCATTCAAATGTGTGTGTGTACAGTATTGAAGCGACATATCACAGACGTGGAAGTATCAATCAAACCACGCCAATACAGTATGATATCCGCGAAGCCTACAAGTGTTGTATCGCATATATGTATATCTTTATATTATGACCTAAATCCCGGCGTTGAAAGCCGTATGTCATCCGTCATAGTGAATGGGTAACTAGCGCCCATAGGCTTAAGTTTAAATGGATAACGCTAGGCACTTCATTGCATGAGATCCAAGCGGGCCCATTATTTAAAGCATTGTGACGTCACAATAGCGTTTAGTGATAGAAAGTCGCGGTATGTCAATGTATTTCAATCTTGCTCATATAAAGTGGCAAGGTTAGTATAAATCTACTTGATTTAAACATGACGACACGATTGGCAAAGTGCGAAGTGTCCCGGGTTAGATTCCTGTTCAGGTCCATTAAGAAATCAAACTTTTCTAAATTGGCTCGGGTCTAGCTGTGCTTGGAGACGCTCCTATCTTAAATCCTTGTCTGGTATCTCGTAACAGAAGGATATTAGACTGCTCTAAGCAGCGGCAAAAGAGATATACCACACTCCTTGATACACAAAGTACTAACACTCGTGTCTTCTAGTTCAATTTATGTCTTTACTAGCACCCGTGGGATCCGCCCCAATTCCCGGGGTAGGCTCGGGATTTCTCGGTATTCGGTATTATGTGGTAACTCGTGGTTTGGACTGTACAGTGATGTATTAGAAATAGAAGCTTTGTAATTGATTTATCTCGATTTGGTTTCAATCTGCGAGCGTAACACACGTTAAATAAATGAAAGACAATAATTCGAGTCTCCAACAATTTTGTGCCGCCCAAGAGAACAGTTTGGAACCCATCGCTACCTATATGAATAACTGTTTGGTCTCAAATCTAAATCTGTTAACACTTTTTTTATTACCTACTTTTGGTTTTGGTTTGGTTTTTGGACGAATGTACTCAAAAACTACTGTTAAAAAAAGCAATGGAAGAAAGTAGTAGTTGTATTTCATAAAATAATCACGAAAATCTTTCAACAATGCGACGTTGCCGATCCAGCAAGCTCTCATAAGCATCCGTTCACAAATCACGTGTTGCAATACTCGGAGATGCACTTGTAATGGATTGCGGCTTCAAAGTGCTTCCTAAAGTACCCTATCCTGCAGGCCGAACCTCAAAGTGCCTATTATTTCCAAAGAAAGCCAAGTTAGACGTGAATGCACATTATTGCAATATCTTTGCACTTTTTACACTTTTTTGCTTTAACTAAAGAACATTACTTCGTTTTAATTACCTAATTAAAAAGTAGAGAGCGCAAACGTTTTATAAACACGCTACACGAATTACAATGTGAAAAAGCGAAAATTACTTCAACGCAACAAAAAGATAATTGTCTTATCCGGAGCATCCCTCGGGCGCTAACCGTAAAGAGCCAAGTCAACGCGATGGTATGAAATAATAAATAAATAAAAAGTAGGTCATGGCCCAAGATGACCTTTCTAGCGTTAGGTAAAAAAGTGTTTTCTCCCACAACCAAGGTGTATTTGAATCACATTGCTACACAAAAGACTACATTAATCAAATTTATTATGCGAAAACAGCATTTTATAAGAATGTAAGGCTTTAGAAAATTGTGGCGACGAGCAAACAAGGCCTTTTCCCGCGCAACCGCCGCCTCACAGTCTCTGCGAACGCCGTGTGGGGCGCACGTCGCGTCGTTCTCACCTGTTTCTCGATCCAACATCGTTTTAAAAACGTCCACTTCGACTTTTCGAGCGCGCTAAATCGACCGTCTAAATTCAAATTCGGAACTCGCGTGTGCAACCCGGAAGTTCAAGACGCCATTTTGAGGTAAGCTTAGCGTATAATTTGACGTTTTGTTTTTTAATTGCTTCTTTGAGGGCTAAGGAATTAATCTGATGAGGTTTCTTTACATTGTTTGAAGTATTTGAGAGATTTGTTCAGAGGTCGCTTTCGTTGAAGAAGGGCAGGCTAATTAGGTTAGAACTAATTAGTTGGGGAAGGTTTCCCTCCGGTTTATATTTATATACGTGGCGCGTCAGCTATTCTTGCCGCGAGGGGTCACCTGCGCTTAGCCGTGACGTTGCCTATTATCCTTGTGTTAATTAATAACCATTAATAATAATAATTTGCTGTTAAATAATTATGACAGAAAGATAAATGCCTGTTTCAGCTACTTAAATTGTGTTTTTATTTCCGCTAGCAAATGTACCACGGTGATTAATAGTTTTCATATTTTATTAAATTGAAAAGACCTGCTTGGAAGTTTTGAATTTGTCAATATTTTACCTATCTCTATACTCATCTAAGTATTGCTTACTAAACCATTATTGTATTAGGTACAATCGTTACCTATGTTCCAAGACAAGGCGTTTTAAAGAAAAAACTCTTACTTCAGTGGATGTATTTTAACACTGTTAAGTATTAAAAGATAAATGTCACATTATTATTTGTGAGTGCAGTACTCAAAATATTATTCACTTATAAACCCAGAACAAAGAAAATTCATACACGTAAATATGGCAAACCCGTTCCTAGCCGCAGCCATTATACATACAAGTATGTTGAATGCGCAGTTGTACTTAGAATGAATATATTCAGCTTGAAATTAACCGAGATGACTGAACTCGTACACTTCACTATACCGATGGGGGGGGGGGGTTCTTCTTTATTTTAGGGATTTGACCTGCCTTCCGAAAAAGAGTTATCCCCAAGAGGGCTTCCACTTCCATGAGGTTGACGTCACAGCAATCCGCACAACGGTTTGCCGCGTTTTTTCTGGTCCGCACCGCTAAGGAATGGAACGCTCTGCCTGTTTTTGTGTTTCGGGTACTTAAAACCTTCGTGTCTTTGAAACCAAAATGAATAGGCATTTTCTGGGTAAGCGTGTACCACCATTGGCCTTGTCGTCGTGAGCTGGTGACACAAACTCATTTAAACAACATGAAACTTGCAACAGTTACAGACATAGAAAAACATCAGTCCAGTTATTAGTGTTCGAACTCTATGATTATAATATGCGCCAGACAACACATTACTTGTCATAGTCTCTAGGTAAGGATAAATATCCCTGTGTTACGAGGTAGCAGACAATGAATAATGCCAGGGGCGTCTCCCAGCACACCTAGACCCGAGCCAATTTAGAAGAGATTGAAAGATAGAAAACTATAAAAAATCTAATTTTCGGCCCACCAGGAAGGATTCGAACCCGCGTCTCCCGCAATCCGAGTGGCTGATCTAACCACTGAGCTACCGAAATCTTACTGAACCGAACGAATGCTAAAATAAACAAAGTAACAATTATAAAAGATTGTTGAGAGCGTCGCGGCCTAGTGGTTCAGCATCCGAACTCAGATCGTGAATCGTGTGGTCCCGAGATCAAATCTGGCCAGAACCAAAATCTTTGAGTTCATTGTTAAATATCCGACTAACTTTCCGGTGACGGAAAACATCGATAACAAACCAAATCAACCCGGATAGCGGAGGAAGGCTCACCACCTACCACGTTGGTTTCGAATACCATTAGTGAAAAGTGGGCTCTGAGTGTTTCGTTCACAGTGACGGTACGGTCACTTGCCTCTGACTACCCCGCTTGGGATAAAGTCGTGATGGTATGTATGTGATTGTTGTCTGAAATGCGTCGACTGGGAATCGAACCGGTGACACGACGCAGATCAAGGCGAGAAACCGTGCATTACAACGTTCTAAATTGGGTGCTGTAAGGCAGGACCTACAAAAAATCTAAATCCGTACATGAATATGTAATATTTGAATTACGCAGTCAAAAAAAAACAACAACAAAACCTTTGTTGGAGAAAATAAAAATAAATCTTTTGTTTTCAGTATCTTATCGTTTTATATCCACAGTGCTTCGCAGATAATTTTTCCATAAATTTCATTTCGCTGACATCTGAAATCACTATTCAGAAATATCGTGTTCAACTCATTTTGTTTAAAGTATATTTTACTTATTTGGCACAAGCATTTTATTATATGTCGGGAAAAAAGTATTACAAATACTGGAGAAACAATAATACGCGTGAAGTAGTGATTTAACTATCAAGTGGTGAAATTGCAGTGAATTTTATTACCTGTGGTCAGTAGTTTGGCGGGCTTTGATATTTGACATCTGTCAATATGAAAAATGTGAAAGTATTATCACAAAATAAAGAGTTTACAGAAGGACCGTTCTCGCCTTTTTCTATCAACTTGCCTGATCGCCTAGGGTTGCTACTCGCTACTATAATCGCCAGATATACGCGATTTGACAGATACCGCGTAAAATAAAATACATCAAGTGAAAAATTACACCTAGTTCGACAAAAACAAAAATATACAAAAGCGGTCCAGTTACATTAAAAGAAGTTGAGATGGGTGAATACGTAGAAAAGTATTATAATATAAAAATTCATTTACCGGGGTCCAGGTGCAACCTGCTAGCCTTAATGGCTTGATCATACGGTCCTACCTACTTACCTACCAGTAGGCTGTAGATAACACCATGAACCACCGCTTCGGCGGTCACCTGTCGGCGGCGCGGCGCGGATGTAGCAGCCGCGCGTGACAATAAAATAATATACCAAAAATACTGGTGTTTTACCAATGCATGATAAGATAAGTTACGGAAAAAGTAAAAGCCCATTTGTACTGGATTTGAATGTTTTACGAAATATATTGGTTTACCTACCTATATACTTATAATACTCGTACATACTCGTATTACTATTATCTTGCAAACGTTCTCTGAGTTTTACTTATTTTTCAACATCATTTGGTAACTTAAAAAACGTATAATCACAATTTTGTGTGGTGTTCATACAGCCAAATACACTGCAACAGAAATATCTGCGCGAAACCATTTTTGACCATTGAACTATAATGTAAGTATCTGACGACGTACAAATAATATCTCAATGTTTTTGACAGTGCGACTGACCGCGACGCTGAAACTCTCTGACTTCGCCTGTAAACTCACGTCTCTGTGTGCGTGTGTCAAAAATGGCGTGTTGTTCTAAGCGGGCTATCTGTCAGAGCGCCGCGCAGTCTACTTTGTGGTATTATGGTGGTGCTTGAGAGTTTTTTTTCTGTGTTAATTTGTGTATGTGGACTATCGAAGCCCCTCGACCGTGCTGAAAAGGCGCACTGAGCACTTTGTGTATGAAATGATGTAACAGGACGACGTATCAGAGTGGAAGTCTGACTAATTCTCCGATATATATATACATATACGTGCTGGACTACGGCGCCACCCACACACAATTCAACATTTGTTGGCCCGAACTAAAAGGTTCGGTGACTCGTTTCTTTGTCGTACCATCCAGACGTGGAACGCTCTTCTAGCACATGTGTTTCCTTCCTCTTATAGTCCCGGGTTCTTCAAGCGGGAAAAGGCATTTCTGCAGGCCTTCAAGGTGAGGATGGCCAGCCCAGTGATTCGTTTGAATGACTGGGCTTGTCAACCTCATATCTGGACCTCACGACCGCTTTCCATCAGGTGGAGTGAGGTCATCTTGACGGGCAATATAAAAAAAAAAAACATTTGCAAAAGGTTTTTATATTTTCTTTGTCTCTAAAAGTCAGCTTTTCATACAACTTTGGTGCTAAGTGAGCATGTAGCATCTCAATCTATGAATGTGTCATTGTAAGTAGAGGTATGTCTCGCGCGTGTAATGTGGTGGTAACGGGAAACTTTTGTAAAGTCAATTGTCTACCATGAGTTTCTGTCACGTAAACTACGATAGTTGACTTCTTTAAGTCTACCACGAGTTGCAACTTCAAATTTACATTATCATTCGCGTAAAAAAATGTACTGGGATTTGACATTGTCATGTCATTTCATGTGTCATCCCAATTAAATTTTTTACGCGAAGGATAACGTAAATTCAATTGGCAACTCGTGGTAGACGTACAGTAAGATGTTTGTCATTTTTAGTTTCATTTTTAATCACTAGAGACGCTGTGCCAAAATCCCATACAAAAACGTCCACGCGGTCAACACGGACGCTTGCGGCTGTCATTGGTGTTAACATAACATAACATAACATACCCATTTATTTTCAGGCAACAATTTTTTTTTATATTGCCCGTCAAGATGACCTCACTCCACCTGATGGAAAGCGGTCGTGAGGTCCAGATATGAGGTTGACAAGCCCAGACTACCAATAATTATAGCAATAAAAAAATAATGTATCCAGGGTTGAAACATGTATAGCGAAGGTTGATATAGCCGCTCTGTAAATCTACTGAGGATGCAAATGTTGATAATGATGTTGATGAACCAAAAGAGAGAAGGCTTTTTCCGTTATTTTTATCGTTTGGTTTTCAGCAATTATGTCTTCTCCCGTGTAATTTCGACTGTAAAAAAATCGTGCTTACACAACCCCTAAGAGCCATTGCGTGATTTCGTCCTTCGTATGTGGAATTAATATGAATTGAATTTGCATACCAGAGGGCGTAAGACTCGCAAACGAATCTCGTGTTCCGACCGTCATTCGAATGTTACGAAAAACTGAGGTAAAACTTTTTACTAATTCATATTTTTAACGTTCTGGCGCTTTCAAAAAAATGCATATGCTAGCGAAGACATACTATTAGGTATTTATCAAAAGACTTACAAAAACGATATGGCACACGCAGTAAGGGATGTACAGAACAGACAGAACTCTTAATGTTCACAACTTCGTCTGCGTGGACAGTTTTATATGCGGCCGCGGAGGGCGAAGCCCGCAGCGGCGCCCCTCAGCGTTGCAGACCTAGCTTTAGGGCCACGAGTCGGCCGTAGGCCGGCGGCCCAAAGCTTGTATACATGATAATAAAACGGCAACCCAAAACTATACATGTTATATTTCGTGGAAGTTTTAACCGATGATATTGAACAGAAAAAAAATAAGTCTGTTTGTATAATCCAAGTATCAAGTGAAAACTACTAGATGGATTTTTATGAACCTTAATAATTTAAGCTAGGTATGTTTATAGAATGAGACTCATATTATACAGTGAAAAAAGTTATGAAATCATAACTCGTGTGGGCTTCTGTCTACCCACAAAGTTATGAAATCATAACTCGTGTGGGCTTCTGTCTACCCACAACAGCTATATTATAGAACAGCAAATAAATAAGTAACATTAGACTGCTTCTCAGATATCATGATTCAATTTGTAACGAGAAGTCAGGGAGAAAAATGCGTAGCACGAACAATTAACGTTATATGATTTCCACCGGCACCTACTATATAATGGAGGAGGCTTTATTTATAACCTTAAGAGGATTCAAACGTAGTCCCCTTGTTTACTCCCTGGATTTTGCTAGGAATATTAAAAAAAAATCTATTGCCAGTATTGGCATGTTCTCCCCTTAATTATAAATTAATTATTAAGATTACGAACCTTCAAAAATCGAAAAAAAAACATCCAGAAAACGAATTTGACTAATTTTTATAAAAAAAAAAGGAAAACAGAACACGGCCAACGTCATTCTTTCATTTTTAATGAAAAAAGTTACTCAATCGGTTAACTTTTAGAGAAGGAATCAAGGGACACCTAATCGTCGATCTTGTGTACTTTTGATAGGTAATATCGGTCCGAGTTGCAGTTGTCTCTATCGCACTCGGCAGGGGGCTTGAGTGTCCTTTTAACCCCTGAAGATAAAGGTCTACACCTTAAAAGGCTCAACCTTGTTAAGCTTGAATAACCGTAGTGATAATGTTGGCGCTGTCACAAAACGGCATACTACTACATCAACGCAGACGCATTGAAAGGGATTTCCGTATATACAGCGCCCCTGGTGATTTAAAATGGGACCGAAGATGGCATACTTTCTGAAGACACCTATCGAAGATTACGTGGCTAAATCTCTTAGTAAACTGAAAAATCATCAAACCTGTTTAGCGGAACAGACAATAAGTAACTCCTTGTGATCCTTCTCTGAAATTCAATTCATTCATTTTTTATAATTCTGAAAAATTAGCATGCCTATATATTACAATCACTTGTTTTATTTTTCCTTCAAGAAATATGTGAAACTTCGCTCTAAAAAATATGTAGGTATTTCGTATTATCTCCGTCGTGGTTCGACCTTGAGCCCTTTATCCCTGACGTTGGCTGACGTAGGCTTTATTATCTTTTTCATAAGGCCCGAATGTCAGACGCCTTCAATATACTACAATGGGACGTTTAAGTAAGATATACACTTACTGAACGACAACAAGATACGAGTAGGTATAGCCTTAGACGTTGTGGATTTCCATTAACGATTTATGCAACAACACAGGTTTTTTTTTAACATTTTCATTACATACGTTTCAGAGAATAAGCTTACAACTATATCCGAAAAAGGAAAATTTGACTGTTGCCTTTTCGACACGTGGATTAGAACCCAACGTGGTAGGTGGTGACCCTTCCATTTTTATCGGGGGGAAATTTAGCCGTAAATTCAATGAAACCCTCGCTCGCATTTACCCACCTTCGGCATAGTTGGACCTCCGGCTTCGTGATTTTCATAGTTTTTGTCATATTTTCATGTTGATAATTGAGCTGAGAGTCCCGGAGCCGAATGCAGGTGCATGAAAACCATGCACAAGCAGCTGGAACCGGAATAAACAACTCAATGGGACAAAAGACTGGATAATAGAAATAAATGAAATAATTCACGGGCCCCTATAATAAAGATAAGTAATAAAATACCCAAAAACAAAGAACACAATAGTCGAATACACTGAATAATTACGATAAACATACGTTTCTTTTGTTTATTCAAATTATAACACCTTCATTTTGTTGTTAGGCATTGGGAAAATTATATTCATAATTCATAAACTTTATTTGCATAAGAACATGGTATTAACAGATGTACATATCATAGATAAAGTGTGCGACATGTCTTGCCAATTTATTAGCATGCAAATCTTAATCCGAAGAGTAATAATTAATGAATAATATTCCAAACAATAATGTCATACTAGAGCCACACAAAACAAAGCGAAAATAGTAATAATGTTAAATCAAATATGGCTGGATCAGTACCTAGATACTAAATTAAATAAATTGAAAATTAATTAAGAATGTCACACTTAAAATCTACGGTCAATGAATTCTTTTATGTCATATATATTATTAATAATGAGCCATTTGTATAACTTGGCCTTGAATGCATTCAGAGTCAGATTTTTTATTGTACTTAACTGATTTAGGAATGATGCTATTTAATAATCTAATCTTAACACAGAATCTACTTACTTCTTCCCTTCCATTGCAATGTTTTTTCTTGTTTCTAAATCAACATAGTAACCAGCGCATCTTTTGCTTGTATGCTTTATAAACATGCGAGAAAATAAGCAACGTGTGTAGCTGAAATATTTCACACTGAAGCAAATTATGCCATAAATTAATAAATTAGCAATTCATTATACCTTCTTGCCAGCTCTGGCTAAAAGTACTTAGTCTGTGGGATAAAAGCTAGGGACGCTGAAATTAGAGACTGAATTATTAAGTGATCGTAGCCCAGGTGAGATTTAAAAGTTAAAAATCTCGGGAATCTATTTTTTTGGTTTTTTTATTCATAATGGGTTTGCATTTGGCCTCAGTCTCGCCTGGTGGTTACGCTTACTCAAACAATGCCTATTTACTTTGGTCTTGAAGACACCAAGGTTGTAAGCATCCGGGAACACAGACGCAGGGAGAGCGTTCCACTCCTTAGCGGTGCGGGCCAGAAAAGACGCAGCAAACTGTTGAGTGCGGGTTGAGTTCGAGTGCTGGAAAGTCCACCACATTGACTTAATTGATAGAAATATAACGTTATTTTAAAACATTATTTGTAAGACCGAAGCTAACATATTCGAAAACCTTACCGGTTTGGTGGCTAGAAAATTGTCTTAAAAATACAAAAATGAATTGTTTAGAATAGAAAACATTTATTGGTTTCTGGTTAATAAAAATTAATAAAAAGGGACACAACAACAAAAATAATATGATATACAAAATACCATCAGACAGCGGTTTCCGTCCGGAAATAGGAAGAATATAAGCCTGGGCTTTGTAGGCTCGTAAAATAGCATAGGTGAAGTAAAGTTATTAGCCTATATGTATAATATTATTATCACTGTATTTTTTATACCACGTCGTCAAGCATGCGGACCAGCTGATGGTCCAGCCTATGGACACGCGCAACACCAGGGGTATCACACGGGTGTCGACCCCGCAAAAACCTTTTCAAACTTCTCTTGAAGAACTCCATACTATAACTCATCGGGAAAACCTCGGCAGGGAGTTCATTCTGAAACTGAAACCGAACTGATTCAGAGTGTGAGGATGAACGCCCTGTCGGTGGCGAGCGGTGCGGTGGTAAAAAGTAGCCGTGGGCATCATATCAAACAGTTCTTGGGCAGAGCTGTTGTTGGGCACATGTATTAAGGGTTTCAATCATTATAATTGTCAAGCTCTGTTGCGGCTATATAGCTGCAATCGCACATGCTGAGAGGCGGGGCAGGTCTCACATTGAGACCCATATTTCCAAAAAAAGGAGAAAGAATTGCACGCCGCGGCGTCGGTAAAGCAGCATATCGCGCGCGCGTTTCTCCGACTTGATTTACGTATACTAATATTTTTCACTGAATGTTTTGTTCAATCATAATAAAATATAACCAATGTCACTCCCTGATATGTAGCTTCATCATGGTAAAATATTTTTTAAAGTCGGTCCAGTAGTTTCGGAGCCTATTCAATATAGTATAGACATACTGAAACCACAGAATTTCACCAAACATGGCTGAGCTAACTCATTCAGTAGCATAGGTTTTCAGAGTAGGTTAGGTGCTAAACACTATATCAGAGACCTAGGTCAGGGATGAAATAAGCCTGACAGCAGCGTAGCTGTAGAGTTTAGTAATAAGATCAGATCGGACACACGGTTATAGAGTTAGGAGAATAGATGCGTTAAATCACTGCACGCCCATGCCACTGCACAGGTGGTGTCTGCCCTCAAATGGTCTCCATTCTAGAAGTTTTCTGCCTTAACTGCTAGGTCACGTCTGTTGACTTTAGATAGATAATATTCTTTATTGTACAAAAACAAAGAAATTTCAAGCTAAATAATATATCTGAATTAATTAGTCTTCAGTGTGTACCTACATTGCCTAAGTCCAAGAGTAAAATTGCCCTTTTTCTCTGGTAATTGGTCTGCTGCCTCTACTACAAGTACACTAGATACGGTTGAGAGCGTCCAGAGTCGAGTCGCGATTGTTACTTGAGTCTGTAAATACTCAAGTATGACGTCGATATCGTATCGTATATATAACACTTGAGCTCTTCTTGTGTAAAATAAGCAGAATTCAATTTATCGGCAACTCAATTCGCCTGTTTAACATTTAACAGTCAAGTCTCTATCTCTGAGTCATAGCGAATTCAGAGTCCGAAGATTAAGGCCCGTATTCTAAAACAAAATCTGTACTTGAGTATAGATCTGACTGACGTTTTAAAATCTCTACTCAAGTACAGATCAGTGCTTGAGTACGATTCTAGAATACGGACCTTAGACTTCAGCACTCCAGTTTAAACAAAATAATAAAAACGAAAAATGAAAGAATTGTGGTTGTTCGTTCCACGGTCTCGTGTGTACACTAATGGGATTGAGGAGAGCATTACGTCGCGTCTACGCCTGTCTGTTACATACTGCGGTGCCAACGCCAGCCTGTCTGTTATATACTGTACTCTATGCTATCAGTGGATTGGCTGGTGAAACTTAAGCTTCATATTATGCATTTCATGCTGAATCACATTTGTTATTTGAAGTAAAAAAAAGTGTAAAACGCATGAATAGTAGATTTATCGCAAAACTTTGTGTTTTTCCATATTATTTTCAGTGTTAGGTTCAGATGATTATAAGACTGGATGTGCTGATGATCATAATATAGTATGATTGATATTGTTCCTCGTGAGGCCGTATGGATAACACTGAAGAAAAATGGTTGCCCAGAAAAAATTGTAAGGTTAATTTGATTACTTCACGACAATATGACGTGTTGTGTGGCAGCAAACGGCGAACAGACTGAGTTTTTCTCAGTCTCCTGTGGTGTCAAACAAGGATGTGTGTTTGCACCTACTCTGTTTGCTTTATACTTTGCCATGGTGGTTCGTGAAGCCTTACAGGATGTATCAGAAGGCATCCATATTCGTTTTCGGATGGATGGAAAGTTGTTTAACCTAGCGAGACTCAAAGCCAACACAAGAGTCTCTACAGACACCATAACGGAGATTATATATGCAGATGATCTTTGTTTTGTGGCGGAGTCCCCAACAGCTTATGACTAGACTTGATAGGGCATGCTTTAGGTACGGTCTGAAAATCAGGGTCAAGAAAACCGAGGTTATGTCATTGGACACACTGCATTCGACTGGCTCTACACTGAACATTCGCCTTGGTAATAATACTCTTGAGCAGGTGGACATGTTTAGATACTTAGGACAGCCAAGGGTAATACTGATGCTGAGATCAACAGCAGGATTGGCGCAGCCTCTGCTGCTTTCGGGAAGCTGCAGCTGAAGCTTTTCCGCTCGCACGACATTCGAAGGTCAGCCAAGATCGCTGTGTACATGGCAATAGTACTGCCGAATCTCCTCCACTCAGCTGAGGCGTGGTGCATTTATCGCAGGCACATCCGGGCATTAAATAGATTTTACCTCAAATGCCTTCGTGAGATTTTAAATATAAAATGGACTGATCGCATTCGGAATACAGAGGTGCTTCGCCGGGCTAAAGTTGGTGGCATTGAAGCCTATCCAATGAGAAGGCAATTGCGCTGGTGCGGCCACGTCTCTCGCATGTCCGATGAGAGGCTGGCGAAGCGCGTGTTCTTCTCGGAGCTCTGTGAAGGCAACCGCAAACCACCCTGTTTGCGGTTGCCGTTTGTCAGTTCCTTCGTTATAAGGATGTTCTTAAGAGGCATATGAAGAGATGCGACATTGCCCCCGAGAACTGGGAACAATGCGCAGTTAATCGACCAGAGTGGAGGCATCTTGTGCAGTCGAAGATCTTTGCCTTTGAAGAACAGAGGATAAAGGATCTCGACAGTAAAAGAGATCTACTGAAAGCCCGACCACCGGCGGCCATAACCTATCGGTATGAGAACAGTATCTTGAAATGTGATATATGCGGGCGAACGTTCACCACTAAGATTGGCTACGTCAGTCACATTCGAGATCACCAGCGGAGCCCTTTAAATCATTCGCAGTCGCCGTAGCCGTGTCGGCATGGAAGACATCATCATGATTGATATAAGAAATTAATGAACAAATAATAAAGATATTCAATCAGTCTAATAAAATGTTTACCATATTAAGAAATATGGTAAAAATGAATAAAACAATTTACTTTGAAGAAAAATTATAATTTCATGCTTGCTTCATGGTTGGGGAAAAGGGTATTTTCGGGCACAAGCTTTATTTCTGGTATTTTAGTGTCTTAAGTTCTTAGAACAATACGACTTCGAACAAAAGGTGTTCAAGCTTTGTTTTAAACCTCGAAGGTAACAACAGTATCGTTATGGTATTTTAGACTGTACACGAATTGGGTCTTAGACACACAATCATCGGATTCTAATAATTACTCAATATTATAGAAAAATACATTAAAAAAGGGCAATAGATGAACTTTTAGTTTGATTACTTATGTACAATTTATTTTGTGGCTTCAAACTTGCGTGGGAAAGCCCATTTTTTAAAAGTGCAAACTAAATAAAATAGATTTAAAAATCGATAGTTTACACAATTTATAACAACTTTTGCTAAGAAACCATTTTCATAGACGCAATATTTAATATACCTGCCGTATTTCAAAATATTTTGGAAAACACATAGAAATAGACGTCATGTGACGGTAGTGTTTTGGGCAAGTCCAAAATATGATTTTTAAAATTGCAATATCTCGGGGAGTTTTAGTGCTATCGGAATATTTTTTTTACTAATGTTCTATTCAACTATCTATTCTATTCGATTCTTCAAAGCTCTTTTGATAACACATCAAGAAAAAATAATCATATATCCATTTATTCAGCCGAAGGGTGTAAAAAGTATTTTTTGCAGGCCTTTAAGATGAGGTTGACCAGCTTAGTGCTTGTCAACCCCTAGGTTGCAGGGTAGGATAGCCCTTGACCTCCCTGTCACATATCACCAGGTGTATTGAGGTCAAGGCAAGTAAAGAATTTAACACGGCACTGATTTCAAGTAAATAAGCTTAACAGGAAATTAGTTGTGACAACACAAAGAAAAAATAACAACAATTTTGCTGCTAGCCTTTTTACCTGCAATCTTGATCTTGGCTTTTATTTTCGTTTCCTTGCCTTATTTTCGATTTCACTCGATGTGAACTCGCGATACTGTCCAAATGAGCACGCATTTTAAAATAACAGGCTTTTGTGCCAAGAAAAAGTCACTAGATTACTTTTTTGGCAACCTAAAACCATACAGGAGCAAAGTTAAAGAGCGGATGCAATATGAAACTTTTGTGTACTTTGCTCAAAAACCTTATCATCTAGCAGTTCTATTATATGAGGCCTCCCTCCTGGGGTGGCAATGGCGGAGCACTGGGCAGAAGAAGAAGAAGATCTAGCAGTTCTACTCGCAATTGTTAAAGAAATGTGTGTTTTTGAGTTTTGAACATTTCATTTTGATGGCATAAAACATAACAATTTGAATAATTAGCGATCCACTAATCTAGCAAGTTGAAGTAGTAGCAGGGAGATAGATCCCTAATCGCAAAAAACTGACAGCCATTTGAACAGAGAAGTTTGTCAAGTATGCCATTTTTAGTTAAATTACTTACCACCGGAGGCGCTGTACCGAAGTCCTATACAAAATATACAAGAGACGCTTGCCACTGTCATCGGCATTAACTCATGGCAGGAGTACTATACGTCTACCACGAGTTGCCACTTTAAATATACATTGTCGTTCGCGTAAAACAATGTATCGAGATTTGACATGACATGACAATATCAAATCCCAATACATTTTTTACGCGAACGGTAACGTAAATTTAAAGTGGCAACTCATTCTCATTCATTTACGCTCGCTTTTATATTCAATCGTGTATCACATCATCATAACTTAGTACATCATTACTTTTATGGGCAATCATAACCGAAAACTATGAACAATCGCGGAACATACATGGGGGTGATTCGGGTACCCCAAGGGGTGCTCTATCTATGGGCTTCCGCTTGACACTTCTTTTTGGGACACCTTGTATAGGCCGGCCGGTCCTTTCTTTTAGATAAATCATCATTAAGTACATATTTTGTTTATAGTCGACTTTCATAACAAAAAGCAACAACGACATTTGCTATGCGCATAGTCTTACTTATCAGGGTCACGTTTTAAGATCACTTGATCTCCAAACATTTACGTAGAGAGAAGCTCGCCTACACCATGATCTAATAAAGGATCTGATACCCTTACCTTCTACCATTATACCCTAATAGATCATGTCCTCATTTAAGATCTATCTGATCTCTAACGGTTTTCACAGAGAAACCTCGTTTACACCCTGATCAAACTGAAGGATTTTAAACCGTCTTACACCGTCATATTTGCCCGTAATACATCTCCATTTACTATATTCTCATTTACACATCTCTTCAACTGTCAACTCTCACCAATTTTTAAAAACACACCTCGCAAATGACTCTCTCAGCATAAATGATATTGTTTGCTTTTGCGTGACAAAATATATGTACTAAAATAGTCCCAGCTTTTCTAAATATACTCGCCATACCGTACCACGTCATACTTTCGTTGATAATCCATTCATAAAACTCTGTTCATCTATATATTTACCTCCGAATGTAACAAATGCCTCTATCTATAGCTACAAAACGAACTTATACAACAAACCAAACTTTACCATTACTGACCATGAATTGACCAAAATACAAAAATAACATTTCCAAATATCATGTTTTGTAGACAGAAAAAAGTCTTACTTACTTACAGCGACCCAAAATGAGTCTTGGCCTCCGACACAGGAAGACGCCTCGCCGGCTAAGTCCGATGGACTCGCAGACCAACGACGGCTGTGGTCCTACAGCAAATTGGGGGTTGTGCGGTGGGCTAACAACCCGCCCGCGTAAAAAACATTTGTAACGAAACCGACCCAGAAGGTATAGCAATCAAACGTAATAAGTTCAGTCCAATTAGTCCAATTATGAAAGATATGATATTACATTTGAAAACATTAACGAATTAGAAACATGTTTATAAGCAAAAACAACTTATTAACTCTGATATTACGATACCTGATATCTGATATTGTTGGATTCCCATAAAAGGCCAGTTTCTTATTTCTTTCTGAGACTTGTCGGTAACAAATAATAATACTGACGCGTTACCACGTGTTGTTAGTATTACGGTGCGTCAATAGATACAAATATTAAAAAAAAAAGTTTTTACATTTTCATACTGAAATACCTGACAATTAACTTTACTTCGGAGTTACATATGAAGGAATAAGAATTTCTGATCACCTATTGACAATATGCTTCGAAAATTGTCTATTAATGCAATGCTTCATTAGTAGTTTTTTATAATGGACACTGAAAATACCGAAATTAGGAAACGCAAATTGCGTTCCATAATTAACATTTCATATGTATTTTATTTGTTAGCTAATTTAAGAAACAGTTAACTAATCGAAATGTTGATTTAATATTATATTAATAAAAGAAAGAGTAAAACTGATTGTAATGGATTTAAAGTGATTAGATAAATCCGAATCGATCCTAAATTTATTAAAATTTTGCAGAATAACCTTCTGTCATGAATGTTAGTTAAAAAATAAGGAAATCAAACGCGTTCTACGCGTATTTCAAAACATTTACTACCACTCCTACTAAATCCTCAAAACAAAACATTATTCGAACTCTGTGAAGGGAGCCATTCGTAGCAAAAGTATTGAATCTTAGCAAAGTTTATTCCAATTTCCTTGGAATGTTTACAACAATGATTGCACTCGCAGGTTGTTCAGCCGCTATTCACAAACTTCTTGGAAGTAGGAAGGTAGTGCATTTGAAGTTCTAGAACGTTATTTAAAACTCGACAAATAAAACTCTGTTAGAAATGGTACCTGAGCATCAATTTCTTGAGAACTTGAAATCTCCTTTATTCTCTTTACTTACAAAAATTAGACGTTTAGCCCAAATTAAACATTTTTTGTTGCCAATCTTTTAATGACGACGTTGGTTAAAAAAATAAACCTTAGACGCCAGGCCCTCTTTGTGCAGATACACTGAACAGAAAAATTAAGTAGTCGGTTTACCCAACGATTTTTGTTAAACGGGTCGTGATATCAAATAGAAATAAGAGTAACATTTATTAGTCCTAATAGAAAGGTGTAGGTGGTATTTTTGAATCAACAAACTTTCTATTTAAAAAAAAGCTTCATGTAAGTTTGGAAATATTGTGATTTTTGTAAGGGACTACATATTTTTACTCGCCAGTGTATTCACAAAGCTTTATAAACCAGGTGTGACGAAGGAACGTGCGTGATATAATTACACAAGTTGAGTTTGACTTTGGGAGCCTAAAAGTTGCTATTTGCATGCTTGAAAATGGGAGCCATGATGTGGAAAAAGTATTTAAATGAGTCTGACTCAGCTGCCAGTGAACTGGCGCGTTTATGGAAGGGTGGGTTAGCCATTCAGGGGATAAAATCGGCTTTATCCCCATGTCAGAGAGATGTTAGTGGGGAGTTCATTTTATTTGTTATGAAGGTAAAATCATATTTTACTAGGTAATTCTGAACCTTTATTGAAAGTTAAATACATTCCGTGGGAATCACCTAACACATACGGGGGTGATGATATCATAAATATGATTAACAATTAATCATATTCTTTGAGCACACTATAAACTCAATTTAAGAGCCGGCTACCATTTGATCCAGCAATTTCTGCGTGCAAACTACGACCTTCGGAAAAAATGTTGACTATTGAATGCTTGCTAAATATAGTCCAACCTTTCATATTGACACAAAAGGAATACATTTGTAATTGAAATGGAAAAAACCTTGGTAAAAACACCCTAAAACTTGCGCGGCTAATTATTGCACTAGCTAAAAAATTACAAGTTTCATTAGGAAGCCTAACTTGACGGGGAGGTTTAAGAAAGTGTCTAACCGTATGGCGAAATAAACCCATGTGAACCCCCATTGAGCACTGGATCTAAACGCCATTACTTTCGTTTTCAACGCGATTGCTATCGCCGCGCCCCCATAGATAGCGTAATTACGTGATTCGACTGTAGTTCTAGATGCGGGCTACTGAGTGAACTTTGCCATCTGATAATGGCGACGTGCTTGGAGAAACTTTGGAGTTGATGCGTAAAAGAGCGGACGATATCTTGACATGTGCGAATTGCATATACCATAGCGAGAAATGATGGGAATAGATTTTCCATTAATTGAATTCCATTTTACAGAATCAAGTTGACCCAAAAGGCCCATAATTCCCACTATATTCAAAATTCCTTAAATAAAACAAAAGCAACTTGGCAAACAATAAAACAATGTGAATTAAACTATCCTAAAAATCATATAAAACAGATCAAAGTCGACAACATAATCATCACTGATCCTAATTTAATAGCTAATTCGTTTAATAACTTTTTTACAAATCAAACAAGTTCCAAGACGAACAAAAATATCAATTGCACTCTCTCAGAAACTAGGTCTTCTTCATTATTTATGAAACCAGTAATGCGGGATGATATATTACGTAGCTATCATTAAGGCGTTGAAAAACACAAATAGCACTGGATATGACGACATTTGTACGAAAGTAGTGAAATCAGTGGGAGACTTGATTTCCCCGGTTTTAGCATTTATTATTAACATGTGTATTGAAGAAGGCACCTTCCTGGACCGCCTTAAGGTTACTATCATTAAGCCACTTTTTAAGAAGGATGACAAAGAAAATATAAACTCTTATCGACCGATTGCTCTTATATCAATCTTTCCACGACGACGACCGACTTGACGACCGACTTGGTGTAATGGTTAAGAAGTTGGCTACTACACCAGAGGTCGCGGGTTCGATCCCCGCACAGTACACACATTTGTGTGCATGAACATGTCTGTTTGTACTGGTCTGGGTGTCTCCTATGTATAATAAGTATGTATTTACAAAAGAAAATGTATTTAAGTATGTTTATCCGTTGTCTAGTATCCCATAACACAAGCTTTAATTAGCTTACTTTGGGGCTAGATGGCGCTGTGTGGAATAATGTCCAGGGATATTTATTTATTTATTTCCAAAAAATTTCGAGACTGTTATCTATAAGTCACTTTATGAGTACTTTGAAATTAACAATCTATTTGCTGACGAACAAAAGGGATTCTGGAAGAATAAAACAATAAATATGGCTGTATTTCCTTAAACAGGTTATGACATGTGTGGATGGGGGAATTCAGCACTTTTCATGGACATGACACCGCAATAAAAACCAAATTTGTCACATGAGCTTTAAAACAGCTATGTTTAGTTAGAGTGTTCTTGGTATGGCCTCAAGAATTTTTAACAAGCTCCCAAAGTATATTCAGGAAACAGATACTATCATAGAATTTAAACGTAGCCTGAAAAACTTGGTCTTAGACAAAGTTTATTATGACATAAATGAATTTTTAATCGATAAATTCTAACGACTAGTCCGACATGCCAATAATACCATGCCTACAATTAAGAATTATTCGTTAAGATTATAAACAATAAACATGAACATTTTATTTTAATTCGAACTTTACTTTGACATTTATTTTAATTGCATTTAGATCAATAATTTGTTTTAATAATATATTGTAAAGATTTTTCAATTGATGGAAGGCAACATACTGGTTTATTTAAGTATTGCATGTATATTTCAAATATATGTTGTACGCCTTAGGGCAGGACACGGAGATGCTACTTATGTCATAGATTAAGATCCCAATTACCTGTGGACCACGAAATAAATAATTTGACTTTGACTCTGACTTTGAAGTTTAAATAAATTCTTATATTCATCAAGAACATTTTTGTTTCCTATTCTTGTTCAACCCTGATAACATAATTGCTTATATGCCTTACTTTGTCATTATCCTTGGCCATCAATGCTTTATAAAATAATAACACAATAATTACTTTTCTACTAATTACAAGACATCCACAAGTAGGTTGAATATAAATGATAACTCTATCAACAACACCTGCTCCGTGGCTGGGGTTTCCCAACACCTGGCCTTTTTCTTGGAGACTTGCCACGTGCAACATAAAAGTCAATACAATTACTACTCCAAATCCAACTTACTATGAGGTCAATCCTTCAGCTTTATTAAAAGCTAAGCCTTGGGCCTAGAAACATGACAATAGAATAGAATCGTAGTTGAGTAGCGTGATTTTGACATTTGGTTATAATATACCTGTCAAAATGCTTGATTGATAATTAATAGTCTACTTGTTTAATAGTCTACTAACTCCAATTGGGTAGTTGAATTTATTTTTGATGTGTTATTGAAAGAGCTCTTAATAATAGAAAAACTTTAAGGTAATATTTTTATGGATTTTGCCCAATACGCTCCCTACAAACGAACGCAAGTTAGTGACGTCACGTCCGTCACGTCTCAGTTTCAGTTCTATTATCTACTCTTCGTTCTGCAAAGCATTCATTAATTTTGCGTTCATGAAAATGTTTTTTTAACAAAATCTGCTATAAATTGTGTGAATTATCAAATGGTACTTTATACTTTTAAAAAATGGGCTTTTCCAGTTAAGTTTGAAGAGCCATAAAATAAATTATGTAAAGTTATCAAATTAAAAGTTTTCATATTGCCTAATTCAATAATTATTACAACCTGATGATGGTGTATGTATAATACCCATTTTCAACATTGTTTGCTATTAGACTCTTACTATCACCATTGGCTATCAGATAAATGTTGCGAGTGATAGGAGAATTGAGAGATCGGCGTCCTATTAGCGTTTTTATCTTAGACGCATAGTTCAATTCTCCGAAATTATATTTTGTTTACCCCAAACATCCCGTAATGAAATATTCTTTAGTTCGTCAAACATTGTAATGGTTTCGAAATGTTCGGTACACAGTAATAAAAGTATAACAATGTTAACATCTACAAAGCAATATAATTTCATTTGCGCAATTAACTGTTGGTTATTAAACTCAATTATTTACAAACTAGAAAATTATTTCTATAATTTAATGTAGTTGAGGTTAATTATTTCTTAATTATATGCTGTCCAATATTCTCTAATCAGGAAAACATACAACGTAAATTAAATTGAATACACGCGTTGCCGAATGCCTCCGTAGCCGAGGGGTTTCAGAGCTCGGCCCGAATCCCGGAGATCCCGGGTTCAATTCCCAGGTCGGGCAAAGTTTGTTTGCGGATTTTTCGGAACATAGCCCGCGTTTGTGATCACTAACCCGCATTTAGCAAGCGTGGTGATTAAGCCAATACCCATCTGTTGTAGCGATGAATTGATTTCAATGATAGAGGCCTTTGCCCAGCAGTGGGACAGAATATAGGCTAATTACTTTAACTTTACACGCGTTGCCAACCGTGCGAAGCTGGATGAAACTTATTCGTGTTCAGCAAAACTAGCTAAACCTAACTCGTTAAAATATCTACTAACTCCCCAGTGTTGGAAAACTCCAACACAAAACCAAAGAAACCTATAACGGCAGAAGGCTCACAACCGTCCACATAACAGAACATACCATCACGACTTAATCCCAAACGGGGTAGTCAGAGGCGAGTGACTGTTATCGTGGTGAACGGATAATTCAGGAGCTCATATTTCACCAGTGTGGTATTAGAACTCACGTGTTAGGTGGTGAGCTTTTCGCCGTTATCGAGGTTGCTTGGTTTTTATCGATGTTTTCCACCGCCGGAGAGTTAGTCAGACATTGAACAATGAACACAAAGATGATTCTGGCCAGACTTAAACTCAAGACCACACGATCTGAACTAGGGTGCATAGCCCCTAGGCCACGACACTTTCACTACCTACCACGTTGGGTTCTAATATGCTCGGTGGAAAGTGGGCTTCTGAGTTCACCATGTTTTTTTTATCAATTCTTTATTTATTTATTTATTATTTAATCTTTAATGCACAAAATAGTACAAAAGGCGGATTTAATGCTAAAAGCATTCTCTACCAGTCAACCTTTGGGCGGGACAGAAATGTTGTTGGCGGTGCTAGTATCTGGGTTTGAGAAGAAAATAAAAGAAACAAAGATATTAAAAAAGACAATAAATAACCTTTAACTTACTAAAAATACCTAATACCTATATCAATAAATAAATAATTATACAACAAACAATAATATATATATTTATATATATAAATACACATACCAAATAATATATACATATATATAAATAACATACTCACTTTTCCATAAGAAATGAAGATGATGGAGGGGAATCTGTAGGAAATTTCTTTATCTTTCTATCAAATGACTTTAGAGCTTGTTTGTCCCATCGTCGATAAAAAAACTCAGTTTTCTACCAAACAAAGCTCGTCCAATAAGTCAACTGACCTATTTCCGGCATCAATCGATGTGTTGACACACCACTGCCGAAGCCTCCGCCATTAGAACGCCGTTCAGCGTCAGGCTGGGCAAACAGCTGCTTGTGCTAGCGATTAATCGCGTGATTATTACTTTATGGCTCGATAACACGGCTATGATACACTACCACTAAATGAGTAAATAAACGGAACAGAATAAAGCTTCAAGTTTCAACATGTATGCTGTGACGGGTACACTGTGTGCTACGCGTGTGTGCAAAATATTAGTACTTTTAGCCTCTGCGTACTATCAACTGCATCAGGCCGTTAAGGCAAATCCCTAAGAACATCATTATTTTTAAAAAATCTAGCAAATGAAAAAGCTTTTTTAAATAAATAAATATGCGCCAGACAACACACCACTTGTCATGGTCTCGAAGCCTACTAAAATCCCTGTGTTGTCATCCAAAATTAAATTTACTTGTTGCAATTACTTGTTTTGACGACCGACTTGGTGTAATGGTTAAGAAGTTGGCTACTACACCAGAGGTCGCGGGTTCGATCCCCGCACAGTACAAATATTTGTGTGCATGAACATGTCTGTTTGTACTGGTCTGGGTGTCTCCTATGTATAATAAGTATGTATTTACAAAAGAAAATGTATTTAAGTATGTTTATCCGTTGTCTAGTATCCCATAACACAAGCTTTAATTAGCTTACTTTGGGGCTAGATGGCGCTGTGTGGAATAATGTCCAGGGATATTTATTTATTTATTTATTAATTAAAATCAATGTACGAGTAGATAAATAATCCTAATATTATGAAAATAAATACACTTAGTAAGACTCTGCCATCCAGCAAGAAAATAGTGTGCACACCAAATGAATTTATTCATTTCCATTGCCTATCTATCCCTGAATGAAAACTCGCATCATCACTGACGTCACAAAAGAGAAGTTACAAAATTTCAAGCTCCTCACTTCACCTCTGTTGACCTGAGATCGAGGTCAGTGACCTGCATCTAGTGTATCAGCTGAGCCTCGGACGGCTCCTCCGCTTCATTTCCGCGCCTCTTCATCTATCCAGTCACGCAATCGGGATGTGACGTCACATGTTGTGTGTTTTTTTGGTGCAGCAGACCAACGACCCAATGAATAGTCAGTGTAAGGTAGAGCTTGTCTAACCAGAAATGGTGCGTAACACTACAATTTTTCAATGGAACCTTAGACCCAGCACTGGGACAGTCAGTATTTAGGCTAATAAAGACTTCACTTTTATTTACTTTATCCGATGGAGGGGTGCGTCATTTCAGATTAGACAAGCTCTAACTACTAGTGGTGTACAAGTAGTTAGAGCTTGTCAAATATAGTAATACGGTAACAAACGAAAGTTTGTATAGGGCAAACATAAATCTTGAAAAATAAATATCTGTTATATACCTTTCGATGAAGGTACTTAAAATGATTAACAAATTACCGTGTCGAAGAGTCATGTTTTGCATAAAATTTCATATAGGAGACCTTTATTTATACTGTACTTTATTTTATTTCATTTTTTTATTTATCAATTGTAATAAACATTACATTACATTCAAAATGATGCAACAAAAACCATAATAGGTTTTTACTGCGCACCAATGACACATAAAAAAAAATATGAGCATTTATTTACTCAGATAAGTATCAGGTAATTTCCTTTTGTCATTTTTGTTCGTGAGAGATTTTATGCATAGATAGACTATGAAAATCAATTTGGTCTAGGAATCAGGCAGGATTTGAACTAGCAACTTATATTATCAATTTAAGCTAGACATCAGCAGACCTTTGGAAGTGCTCTTATGTGTTTCGTTTTTCACAACGTAGCATTGCCCGCATAAGGGTGCACACCCACGTCAGACTTTTTGTCGGACCGATAATCGGGCCGATTTTGTATTTCATATTATTTCTGACCTACTTTTTGTCGAACGCACACGGTTGCTCCATTGCTATCAGTACGTTCTATTATTCTCCTACAAAAAATCGGTCATCGATTATCGGACGTGTGCGAGCAGCCTAAACACTGAGCTCTCAACACTGATCAGATAGTACGAATTCCACAGGGTAACTCTTGAGCTGAATTTCTGGATCCTGGATAAAAATTGATAAACCAGAAAGCAGTTTCAACATCAACGAATAGTTGGTCAAAACAAAAAAAAACATGGTGGATATTGGCAACAATTCTTGCATTTTTTTTTGCGGTGAAGCTAGTACCATGGTCATTCATGGTACTAGATTCGGCCATGAAAAACTTTACTATCGCTACTTTATAACATAATATTTCGATCATAACGATCTCATTTTCCTTGTGCCTAAACACATCGTCAACCACGAGGTATTGATCGCTAGACCCACAATTTCCCCCAACATTTAGTTGTTTCCTCGTAACGTACATTTATCTCCATGTGTCTACGTCGCGGGCGAGCCACCATCTCCGTTAAAACAACATCATTTAAAAAGCTGGAGGATCCACGACTAGGTAGTTTGAAATTGTGCTCCTCCTCTTGAACTGATAGTTTTAAATGCGGAAAATGTAAAAATGTCCGTAACCGGGCTAAAAAGCATTTTACTTAAAGACACGTAGAAACAGCGACACAATTACATGGGATACAACGCGACTAAAGAAATAAAGAAAATTGTTTTAAAATGCTTTTGTGTAACGGTAAGCCATTTTCATTGAGTTATGCGACAACCCGGTTTTGTGATCGGTAAAAGGCAGGGCACATAGTGCGAAGAACGGGTGGTCATTGAGATAAAAAAGTTCTTGAAGTCGGATCAGTTAAACGCAGCGTAGAAAACCTAATATGAACTTTGAAATGCGATTTAAAAGCGGTTATTTCTATTTGACGTCGAATACTGCATCATGATTGGCTTACAAGCTGTCAAAATGCAAGTGACTAGCATTGCATTGTCTCATTGCGAGCTTGAGAACAAGGGCCCGGATGACCTGATGAAGGTAGAGGGTTATGAGGGTAATGAGGGTAGTGACATGCGTGCCAACAGACTCACCACTGAGGATGCACAAGACCGCGCGGAATGGGCCAAGAAAATGAGAAAGGCGGACCCTGGGACCCCACACACGAGTGTGGGTTCACAACCGGGATAGACCGCACGAATGATGATGATGGTTTCCCACCCCTGTGTTACTACTAGTGACGTGACCACAAGGCCACACGTTGTGTTTACTGGGTCAGTAAATTTTCAACATTTTCTTATTCGTGGCCGCCTTAACCACTACGTGTCGTTAACGTACTGACCATTGCTAACAAGAGCTTTTTATTTTCAGGTACGTTTATCTACGGTTAAATCAGCATTCATCGATGGAACTATGGGGTTCATCAGTGAGTTGATATGTCGCTAAGATTTACCTATCAAAATGTGTACTACTTCATTTTAAATACGGTGTTACTTTTACAAGTACTCGTTATCTTGTCATTTGAGTGTTAAAAACTAAGCAACGTGGCTGCTAAAAAACTTCCTTGAGTCCTTGAGTCTTAATTTTATAGACTTGACTCAAATATGCAAGGTACGGTGAGCTTAAAAATCATAAGTCGAGACAAATTCGGGTTTGGGAATTAACTAGTCTACTTAAGCTCAAGTTAAATGGCGTTTTGGCTGCTCTTTTACGTTTCGCCATGAAAATTCAAAGAAATAAAAATAAATAAGTGACTGTTTTTAGAGCACTCTTAAGTACTTCTTGGTATGCAATGTTTCACAATGCAACCCGAGACAGTACTTACCGATCCGATATTTTTGTCAACCCTAGCACCGGACGGTCGCGGTGCGACATGTCACGACTCGCGACCTATCAAATATTAACGACCATTCCGTGCCACTGATCAATATTTGATACTCGCCACTACAAAGCGAAACTACTATTACCATAGACCACGTAACACAGTGTAATATAACCGAACTATCACATTGTTCGGTGACAACGCGTTGAAGGTACAATGCCGAATAAAGCTATTGAAGCATTTAGAAATGAGTACAATAGTTGTCACGATGAGAAATTAATTGTTTTACTATTTTAATTAGGTGTATTGTGTAATTACAGAATTGAGGTTTTGATTTTAAAATTATTATAACTAGCTAGTACGTACGCATGTTATAATATAATACTACTACCAGTAAATCAAAACGAATACTGCAAACAGTAAATTTAAACTAAATCAAATACGAAGTATTAGATAATCAATTTTCAGTGAAATTATTGCAGTGGTCTCTAGTACCATATGGTAAGCCCATGTTCAGGAGAGATTCATGGGAAAAGTTGATTTTGATGCAGTTTTTTGTTTGACCTAGCGTTTCTGCCAGGTTGTTAAACTAACAATATAAATTCAACGATAAATCGCTAGGTTGGCATTTACTCCTCATTACTTTTGTCAACTAATAAAATAGAGGTCATAATTTGACCTACATAGCCCCTCAGTGAGCCATAAAGGTCGGGTGCCCTTTCAACCACCTCCCTTAGCCCTATTTTTGGCACAATATAAGCAGACACAATGTACTGGACCTTGCAGAAAATGAATTATTAATCTTCTTTTATTCTTTTACAGTACAAATATTTGGTTTGATAGCAGTTTTTGGCCAATTGTTTAACTACTTTCTGTTTTAACCCTAGTGCATAACGACTTTGCTTTGACTTGATCATGAAATCATGATCTTTTGGCACTTTTTCTGGAGTCAGGAGTGTTTGATAGTTACCCTGGCTGAAAATTCATTTTGTGCTTGCTCGTTGTCTATTATCTATTGTATTCAACAATATTTCAGTGTCTCCATCGGTCGCTAACACTTATAAAAGGTACAAGCTCTTTAGTGTAAAATGTCCCTGATATTGATCATTATTGAAAACGACTTGAGCCCTTGAGCCATTTTTAGAGCAAGTGAAAACGATTTCAGTGTCTAGAGAGGACACAGCACGAGCGAGAGAATTTAAAATAGGTGTTTCTCAAATCGATTGCTGTCTGTTGCTCACCTCGAGCCCCCGGCAAAGTGCGATAGAGACAACCGCTACTCGGACCGAAATTACCTATTAAAGGACACAAAATCGACGCTTCGTAGTCCCCTGATCCCTTCTCGAAAACTTGACCGATTGAATCACTTTCTTTAAAAAAAAATTGGAAAAGGCTTTGGCCGAGTTCCTACGTTTCCTAACGGAAAATTTGACCTTTTTTTCAGAATTATTATTCTACTATCTAGGGGGCGGAAACAGGGGACTACGTTTGTATGAAAAACGGCCCTTCTGTTTCCTCTTAAATGCGATCTGCTACTTCGACCTCACAGACAATAGTTTCGTGAATTCCACATCATGTTCTCCATTTGCCGGATCCCATCCGTCGAATAGTCAGTAATCCAATCGGCTACGGATGCGATGGAAGTGCATCCGAGTCGGAAAGGCCTCGCCGCAAATTGATCCCGGCGTTCCCACGGGATGGATGACCCTGTTGTCACGTGTTGTAACGTGTAAGCTAAGTCTGTTCTAGATTCTAAATTATTTTGTATTTAAACAACGAGTATATTTATGTTTTATCAGGACCCCACGACCGCTTTCCATCAGATGGAGTGAGATCATTTTGACAGCCACTATAAAAAAAATAGAATTATAAATATAAATAAATATGCGCACACTACTTGTCATGGTCTCGAATTACGGACATACGAGTATATCCTTGTGCTACGAGGTATCAGACAGAAAAAAAAGGCAAAGGCGTCTTCCCAGCACACGCAGACACATGCCAACTTAGAAAAGATCGTTTCCTGAATTGACCCGACCGAGTATCGAACCCGGGATACCACGCAAGCCAAGAAGAGAACCGTGATACATCGCAGCACATCTAATTGTGACGTCAAATCAGACAGATCTCCTGATGATAAGCGCTTGCTCAGCATATGAATGCGTGCAACACCAGTGACATCACTTGCGGGTTGCCGACCTCGTTATAATCTTTTCAAACCATTCTTGAAGAATCCCCTCTACACTACAGCTCATTAAAAAAACCTTGGCAGGGAGCTCATTCCACAATTTAAGCATTCTCGGAAGGAGTGTGAGGACTGACTCCCTGTCAGCGGCGATGATAAAAACTTTCTCAAAAATCTGTTGAATACGAAACGCCAGACTATTTTTACATAATTAAATATGACAAGGTAGCTCGTAGACTATAGTAAGTAGCCTCTAGAGTTGTACGTGTCTTTAACTTATGCAAACCTACTACGATAAAGGTATTATCACTTAAATGCCGACACTGTGATGCCAAAGGTCTCGGGTTCACACACATAGTACGTGCTTAGTTTGGTGACTATATGCCAAGTATGTTTCAAGTAAACTACGATAGTAGACTTAAGTTTGTAAACCTTTTTTGGTTCTGTCATTGGTGTTAAGTTAAACTGTCATAGTAGACATTCAGGGATTCCTCGGTGTAAATAACTGTCCTAAATATAGATTAATCTTTGCCGCCCAGTAACCAGTGGTTTGACCTTCTGCTTTTAGCTAAATAATCTTAGGCTGTAGTTAATATCGAGTCGACTGCAACGGCTATTATGCAGCGGAAAGCATCTAACGGATGCCTTCGTTAGCACAAAATGACCCAACATTCCACTTCCTGGAACGAGATGAACTTTGACCTAACTGTAAAGCATCCCTTTGAACTTCTGTAATATTCCAGTAAATGTTGCCTATTGGCAACAGATTGACCGTATTCCAACACATATATACATGTTTACCGTACATCAACAGAACCATTGTTCTCTTGGTGTATTACGGTGAATCTGGGGGTGTTTTGGCCAATGATTTAAGGATGGTACGGATCCCGGTAAGACTTTCCCGAAGGTTCTAATACTTTAACCCACTAGGCTACGTTGCTTAATTTAGTTATTATTCTACTGATTTTGTCGTTTCCAAGCTATCTTCACGTAGAGCTCCACCAAGCATAGTATTTTTATTTTCACTTTCATATTTCATGACTTGCCAGTTGGTTATAATTGGTAGCGATCCTTCGTGTGGCAGGACATAAATTAATTAATTAATTTATTATTTCGTACTCAAAGAGACAAATTACAGAGATAACAATAAGGAGTACAAAAGTACAGGTTAGCTTATCTCTAGAAAGAGATTTCTTCCAGCAGACCATGGCAACGGTAAAAACTCATTTAACATTGTTATGGATAGACAAACGTGTACAAACGGAAATGAAAATGAGAGTTACATATTCAAAAATCGTAACAAACTAAAAACCCTTAAGTAAATATTTTACTTACAAACAAGTAAATTAATATTCTACAATAATAAATAAATAAATATAAATAAATATGCGCCAGACAACACACCACTTGCCATGGTCTCGAAGTAAGGATAAATATCCTTGTGTTACGAGGTACCAGACAGGGAAATAAGCCAGGGGCGTCTCCCAGCACACCCAGACCCGAGCCAATTTAGAAAAAGTCATTTTTTTGAATTGACCCGACCGGGAATCGAACCCGGGACACCACGGAAGCCAAGGCGAGAAACCGTGCTACAGCACACTGCGCCAATCGTGTCGTCAAATGAATAATACATAAATAATACAAATACATAAACATATACATAACATTTATTTGGGTAACATTTGTTTCTGTGCTGTGTCTGGGTGTTATTATCTATTCATGTATAGTATTTTGAAATATTTAAGTATGTTTACCAGTATCTGATATCCATAGTTAAGCTTTGCTCAGTTTGGGGTCAGATGATCTTGGTGTAGCGAAGTGCAACGGATACTATGCATCAGAATGCATCCAACGGAAGAGCCTTAGTCACTGAGTTGACCCGGTCTTCTCAAGGGGATAGTGTTGAACTTTGACATACTTCAGAAGCGTCTCTTGAACTTTTGTAATATTCCAGAAAATATTGCTGCAAGATGAATGTTATGGGGAAAACCCTACTGGCAACTTTTGTACTTTTATTAAAATGTGAAATGCAATCCTATCCATTTTAGATTTTATTAAAAATAGATAGGATTTTAAATTATACCACTTAACATTTTTGTTAAGTATGCAACGACTACGTATTGCTATGACTGTAGCAATGACTTTATTTCAATAATGGAGTCTTTGCTCATCAGTAAAGCTTTTCCAAGCCCGGAGCCTTGTAGTCTCGAGTTCGAATCTGGCCGAAAAAACTTTTTTTTTTGTATTTACGTATTCTCCGGCGATGGAGACCACTCAATAAAAAAATTGAAAGCAACCCGGACAGCGAAAGACCTGCCTAATACCTACCTACCTAATACGCTCGGAAATCGTAGGCTTCCGATTGTTCCGTTCACCGTGTAAATAAATTTAAACCTTAAAATGTTACCCATGTTAACCACAGGTGATTAAACCTCAACAATGTTGATATAAATGACTCACGCGGATAAGTATTATATTGTGTAAGAGACAGTTTTAGGCTAAAATATTCATGAAAAGCCTTTCACCCCTTTCATTACAGACTTTGGAAGTAAATAAAAAGGGCGTAGTGTTAGTACGAGTAATTTGCTAAAACGCGGCATGACTGGCGAGATGAGTTGATTTATGGAGCCCGGCGGAAGGTTGATGTTACACACGGTGTTTGGGCGGAATAAGCTTTTTTAACGTTCTATTGCTTTATAGGACCAGCTGTTTTTTTATTTGCCTATTTCATATTATCCTCGCGTCGTGGCCTAGAATTTAAGCAACCGAATTCAGATCGTGGATCGTGTGGTCCCAAGTTAAAATCTGGCTAGAATCAATAATTGTATATAGTCATTGTAAAAATTCCGATTAACTCTCCGGTGGTGGAAAACATCGACAGAAAACCAAATCAACTCGGATTACGGCGGAAGGCTCACCACCTGCGTTGGGTTCTGATACCATTGGTAAAAAGTGGGCTTCTGAGTGTCCGTTCATACCGACGGCAACAGATGCCTCTGATTTTGGGATATAGTCGTAGTAGAAAAGTAAATATACACTGAATCAACGCCTGAGCCCACCAAGCCCAGCTAATGCTGAGTGAGGTCCATTCTATTTTTGGACATCGGGACACCGCTGACTGAAATTTTTTTTACTTTTTATTTTTCATATTGTTGTTGTGTGTCTGACACTTTAGGTATTTTCAAATGACTCCCTAAATACTGGGGGCTACAAAGCTAAGACAGAATAAGTAGAAGATTATCCAGTCAACGCCCACTAGTTCGTTTTGATATCATGCCTGTTCATACTAAAGCTAGGTTAACATATTAATTGAAAATTCGAAAGTACTGTAATAATAATTGGTCTACTTGAATGAAGTTTAGTTCATTTTGTTTTATTTCGTCTTTTGCAGTTTTCAGTTTTTTTTATGTAATTGGGAGCAAACGAGCTGGGAGGTCACGTGATGAAAGTGATCACCTCCGCCCATGAGCAACTGCAACACCAGAGGTGTCACCGATGCGTTGCTTGCCTTTTAAATGGGAATACGCTCTCTTCTTGAAGGCTCCGATGTCATATCCCTTTGGAAATACCGCCGCAAGAAGATGATTCCATATATTGGCTGTACGCGGAAGAAATTGACGCGAAAACCGCACGGTTATTAAGCGCCAGCCATCCAGGTGATGAGCATGGAAATTCGACTTATGGCGTGTCGTGCGATGATAAAATTGAGCGGCAGGTTTATGGTCATGCAATTCGTCTGAACACTCCCTACTGTGTAGACGGTAGAAAACGCAGAGAGATGTAACGTCTGTCCGTAGGGCGAAAGAACCTAAGCGGTCAGAAATGACAGGGTCGTTGACAATTCGAGCAGCTCTCCGCTGTATGCGGTCAAGAGGATGGTTTATTAGAAGGATTACAGTTGTTGTTTTGTTACAAGTACCTAACAACGCTGTCAGCTTGTCAATGGTCTTATATTTAATTCCCAAACATAAAGTCCACTTAACTCATTTTAACTAGTGGCACAACTTTACTCTTCAAAGTTGACCTCAAATTATATCATGCGTGTTCTCTCGCAGAAACTGAAAACTTTAAATTGGCTAGCTTAGCGGTTTGTCCGATTATGAGAGTTTCGCCTGCAGTAGACTTTGTCTATAGGGTACTTTGAAGGCACTGTCAGCTAGATATATGAGTTAATAGCTTTTCGCCCGCGGCTTCGCCCGCGTTATCGTTATATATTTTGGCCAAATTCCATAAAACTTTATAAATTGTAGCCCATGGTGTTATTCCGATTTATAAGCTGTGTTACTGTAAAGTTTCATCCAAGTCCGTTCAGTAGATTTTGTGTGAAAGAGTAACAAACATACAAACATACATCCTCACAAACTGTCGCATTTATATATTTATATATAAATAAATATGCACCAGACAACACACCACTTGTCATGGTCTCGAAGTAAGGATAAATATCCTTGAGGGAATTAAGTCAGGGGCGTCTCCCAGCACACCCAGACCCGAGTCAATTCAGGAAAGATCATTTCCTAAATTGACCCGACCAGGAATCGAACCCGGGACACCTCGCAAGTCAAGGCGTTTAACCGTGCTACAGCGCACTGCGCCAACTGTGTCGTCAGATATTAAATTGTATTAGTGAGATATTAAATTGTCTAAACACATTGCATTAATATGGTATTGCCTATTTCTTCCATGTGTTAACGCCAACGGCAGTCGCTAGCGTCAGCGTTGACGCGGGATTTTTTGCATGGGATTTCGGCAGAGCACCCTAGTGATTAGAATTGGAAATTAAAATGGCATACAAACATCTGAAGTCAACTGTCGTAGTTAGTATCGTAGTTTCCGCGACAGAATCTCATGGTAGACCAACTGTTACCACTCGACCACGAAGGCGTCAAAAGTTGTCATGATATAATATATCAAAGAACTGTTAAATCAGCTTTACCAAGATTTAACGAATTGCTTTGCTGACTAAAGAGGAAAGCCGTTAAGACCGGGTGGGAGGAAGGCGGGCTTTAGGTGTCTACGTGATTCGAATCAACCAATTACATTTGTAGCGCGTACTTGCCACCGTGACAGGTTTCAGTCAAGTGAGTACAGTGAAGTACATATAAAAAGAAAGAAATGAGAAAAATAAATTTATTTATACCCAGATAAGGCGTAACCTAGTGATTTGTAATGATAAATGTTCCAAACATCTGATACTTACCAAAATGTGACCCCAAACTTTACAGAGCGTATGATTTAAAGACTTACCTTTATACTCTTAAATACATCCTTGGATCTACATATTTATTATGTTATTTCGATGTGTACTTTTTCGTCACATTTTTTTTTGAATCCAACCTCGCATGGGCCAAAATGTAAATTTAAACTTTACTTCTTAATTATGTCAGTGCAATAGATACCGCCCCTGAGCTGAAAAAAAAACTCTCTATTACAAAATTAAAACCGTTGAAGCCTTTTATAAAAGAGACTAATCTCTTTTTAAAAGGAATCCATTTATGACCGCAAACAACAAGAGCAATTAACATTTCCGCACCTTGCAAAGGGAAATTAATCGTTGTCAATAAAGTTTTAATCATCTACGGACGTAGCCATTACGTGCGACGCCATATTGTGGACGCCATTTTGTTTTGTGAAATCAGGGCAAAATGGCTGGAATATTTTTCAGTTGTGATTTGTGTGTTTTAATCGTTGACACACAAATTAAAACCGAAGCAGATAGGTATGGTAGTGAACGTTAATTAAAAGTATGCTTTTGATTTAGCGAATCAATGCGATATTCGGATGAAGGTTATTTTCTGTTTTTTTTAAACATTCTGGCTAAAAAGATAGAAACTAGAAAAAACCCTCGAAAGTCAAATATATCTTTCGGATGTTAAAGGCGTATGCCTATTACATTGATGAAACAACGTTGGCTTACAACATAAAATACACTAGGTAAATTTGCCGGGTCTGTTAACGGCCTCGGTAGCTCAGTTTGAAGAGCAGCCACCTGGATTGTGTGAGGTCGCGGGTTTGAGTTCCGCTTGAGTCCCTAAGAGCAGGTCTAATTTTTCTAGTTTTCATCTTTGTGTAGAAAATAGTGCATTCTTAAACGTTAAAAATAAAAACTCACTTTTTCTGGATAAAGTTGTTATTTTCCAGTGAAATGTTACCAGGGTCTTATTCTTAAATCGTACACGTAGTCAATGGTCAGATAACCTTTTAGCATACTAGCCAGACGTATGTTAGACTCCGCAGTATTTTCAGGTCCAAAGAAATCGTGCAACCTTTATCGAGTCTTCTCTCCTAACAGATTCTCGACACAGGTAGACTGATTTCGATTTAGACATCAAAAGGCCCTAATTTAAAGCTTTATTCAATCAAATGATTTAGTAACTAGTCTAATCCATTATTAACTAAGTCTAAAACGCTTGAATTGCGGTAAATAATCCCTCAAACGAGACGTTGATTCCTGGACGATCCGGTAGGTAAGCGGATACTGTAAAACTGATAGACCTGTTAAGATTCAGGGAAGGTAAGGCCCTCGGTACTAGCTTTACTAAATCAAACTATTTCTAGTCTTAACTAAATCTAAAAGGGTTGGACTGTGGTCAGGTCGAAAAGCCCGCAAATGGGACGTTGATTCCTGGATTTTGCGTTCCGCGGTCTTAAAGCTTTGCGAGGTACTTTGAACCCGAATTCAATCCTTGAGCTGACCGAAATGCGATCCTTCGGTTTTTATGGCAATAGATGGCAGTTAGATACAATATCTGTCCTATTCTGGATTCTATTTGATTCAACTGTGGTTCTTTTTATTGCTTGGATTGTTGTAGTTCGTTCAATTTACCTGTGTTTTTACCCGAATTCGCGTGCTTCAGAGATAAAATGGCAACGTCGTGCCTGCAAATCGAATCACTACTCTTGTCCCACTTGAGAAAGCACCATTTTGACAGCTTTCAGCCAATAACGCTTGTGTAATGTGACTTGCAATATGAATAAATAATAAATAAACGTATTCGACACGAAACAGCAATAACCACTCTCAAAATCGCGATTATCTTGCGATCGAAGTTAGAGAATAGCTATATTAGATCTATTTGATTGCCTGTTACACTTGGACACTGGCCTTTAGTCCGGCGACAAAACTATAGGAACTACACTCTATCTTCTCAATCGCCAATGTACCTATTTATCTAGTTCCTAGCTCTACTCACTTCTCGTTCATAGTCGGTACTGGGATAAGTGACCGACCGCTAGAAATCGCTCTCCCTGCGTTTGTGTTTCCCATCTTGGTGTCTTCAAAATGTAAGCCAGGGCTTCAAACTCAGAAATGAAACGATGATTGCAGTGATGTTTCCGGATTGTATTCTCGGTCCACAATGTTTAGGATCCATGAACGACCGCTCTGTTCAATGGTCAAGTGAAAAGTGACGAGTATCTGTCAATGACACGAACGTCAAACAGACAGGCTAAGAAATAATAATTAAAAGTCACTGACCGGACTATTTAGTTACAAAAATAACTATTACCAGATACTCGACACTAGACGGTGTATACTATACTACAATACTAAATTATGTATAAAATACGTAATAGTCTTACAAAATCAAGAGTGAATATTCATTTCGTTCCACAATTGGCTTCGTCATCGCTTACCATCAGGCGAGACTGAGGGCAAACACAATACTATTTCAAATGTAAAACATTGTGTAACATCAGTAATCATTGCCAGTCCCCTATCGCCACAAAGCCAAGGGCACCTACACACTCCTAAAATACCCAACCAAAATTTATTATAGCCTAACCCACTTCGACCCAACCGACTCAATTTAAAGCTGAAATACCTGAAAATCGTTAGTTGCTTGTTACCCGACTTTATGAATACTTTAGTTATGGGTTGTTGACCTACTTTCTCTTCAGGCTTTAGAACGGAATATGACAAAAAGTCATTTATGCATATTTAATGTAAATGGGAATATAAATACTGTGATGTTCGTGCAAACTACTCGTAGTAACATAAATAGACTTTCAATTTAGACTAACATAAGGCTAGTGTTTTGAAGCCTTCAATCTTACTAATATTATAATGCCAAAGTTTGTGAGTATGTATGTATGTGTGTTCGTTACTCTTTCACGCAAAAACTACTGAACGGATTTAGATGAAACTTAACAGTGATACAGTTTATACATCAGAATAATACATTGGCTACAATTTACAAAGATTTTATGTATTTTGTCCGTATTACATAAATATGAAGCGGGCGAAGCCGTGGGCGGAGAGCTAATATTGACTGGTCTGTTGGCGCAATGGCAGCGATCCTGCTTTCAGCGCCGGAGGTCGTGGGTTCGATCCCCACCCATGACAAATATTTGTGTGACGAACATTTGTATTTTTTGTGTGGCTGGGTGTTATATCTATTTAAGTATGTATTTAGAAATATTTAAGTTTGTTTATCAGTCTCTGACGCCCATAGTACAAGCTCTGCTTAGTTTGGGGTCAGATGATCTTGGCGTGAATTGTCCCAGATATTTATTTATTTATTTTAATTATATTTTAATATTTATATTATATTTTACCTAAAATTCTTGATAAACTGCCTCTACACTGTTATCGTCGCTGATTTAAGTAAATACCATCTGTGGGATGGCTCTGCCAAGAACCAATTGGATGCATTGCACTCAGTGGACCGAAGAGCTAGGAGACTCATAGGCGACGATGCGCTCGTTGTAACCCAACTTCAGAGTTTGGAGCATCGGCGTAAAGTCGACTGTCTATCGGTTTTTTATAAGGTGTATTTTGGAGAGTGTGCGCAGGAACTACACAACCTGATACCACCCTCTACTTCCTCCCACCGGACCACTAGACGCCGGGAGGGCTCCTAGCTCCATGTGGTTGAGTATCCAACAATCCGCACTCAATGGTTTGCAGCGTCTTTTCTGATCCGCACAGTTTTTCCGGATACTTACCACCTTGGTATCTTCAAAGCCAGAGTGAAAAGGCACTTTCTGGGTAAGCGTGTACCACCATCGGCCTCGTAATCGCTTACCACCAGGCGAGACTGAGGCTAAACGCAAACCCATAAAAAAAAACAAACGTAGCGAGGTTTTTCCTATTATATTTCATGGGTTCACTCTTGGCCACAATCTTTCCCGAGAGCAGAGATATTGCCATAAATAAAGCGGGCTGGGCCAGAAGTAGCATATTCACTCTTTTCTCTCAAACTTAAGGGCTAAAAGCGACTGGAAACTCAGATGCATGTAGACCATTCCATTCGTTCGCTGTGCTTGTTCAAAATCATTACATTTATCAATGAAATAAAATTTTCATAAACTCGACCTTTTGGAAGTATCGGAAACTGAATTGGTTGGTTTTATTAATTCAGATTACGATACCTTCGAGAGCCGATGGGCCACCATTTTGTTCTTCTTCCAAAGATTCCTCCCACGGTGACAGTGGTAAATATAAAAAGAGGAGAAAAAAATAACAAAAATTGTATGATACCCTAAAGTGTCACGTTCCGGACTTTTTTAAAGGTAAAGATTGATTGGCAAAAGGTAATATTGATTAAAATCTAAATTATGAGGCTTTTCGTCCTATTTTGTTGTTAACAAATACAAGATTTAAGGTCATTTGAACGGTCTTGAACGGTCTGTTATCTTCATCCGATATTTCACACGCTATGCCACAAAGGTTCAATCCCCTTTGTGTTTAGATAATTTTGACGCTTAGGTTGCTACAATAATCGTAATAAGTACTATTGTAGTGCAAATGTAGGTATATTATTCTTATTTCCATACCTCGATTAGCGTTTCCAGGTTGTCTGCAATATTTTCAGTGTCGCCGACTCAAGTAATAGCGCATAACCGGGGTATTCTCAAACCGTGCTGTTTTGTCTTCGCAAACAATCTGTGCTGATTCATTTGAGGCCCCGGGCTATTGTAGCCATTGTTTGAATTATCTAGATTGCAGAATTGCACCCAGGAATATTCGTTATTAAAGCGCGTGGTATTTTTATTTTCGTGGAAGATTTATTTCTTAATCTTTTTTGGAGCTCACCAGTAACAAAGCAGTTTGATGAAATGACTTGGTGAGTCTAGTCTTCGTGTGAATATACATTAAACTTTCAGAATAAGTAGTAAAAGTAGATATAACTCTTGCTGTCTCGTCTTTGGCATTGGTATTCAGGTAGAACCTCTTTAAAGCCAGAGTAAATAGGCATTTTCTGACTAAGCATGTTCCACTATCGGCCTCGTCATCGCCAAGACGCCAACTGCTACAAAAGTGGCCTTAGTGTTGGTAATGAAATATGTTCAAAACGCTATTGACATAAGAATCAAATTGTTGAAGAGAACAAACACACAACATTTTTGGCTTTTAAAAACTAGAAAAGTAAAACTTTTTGTTATCAGCTGCAAATAGCTTTGATATGCAATTCATATTGACCGTTGTATAGAAATAAAATCCAAGTACACATTAGTTATAATTAGACACTCTTTTATTACTTATTTACACATATTGCTCCCCTGAGGTAAAAGCTTCTCCCCACATTATGTGTGACGAGTCTTTGCCGCAACCTCAGCAAATTACACATACGGTAAAAGGCCACCCGAAAATGTCTAAAATTTTTCATTTCACGCACGCATGGATATACCTATGTTACCAACGTTTAAGTATACAGGGAGGCCTTTGATCCCTTCAGATGTAGAACTATTTAAACACTTTACGTAAAGTTGTTAGGGGTATTTAATATACTTTAGTAAAAGCTTCAAGATGAAAGAGTGTTTTAGAGCCAGCTGAAGTTATTTGTACACAGTATCTATTCCACTGGAAAGTTGATAGATTAGATAATATTTTTTTACTATAATATTAATCCAAAATACATGGCCTAACTGCTATGAACCGGTTTCTCTCCGTACGCGACGAGGCCGCCAGTGCTCATGCACGTGCAGTAGTGTCACTTGTCCAGTTCAGCATGGATTAGATTAGATTAGATTAATTTATTTCTTATTATTAATTTACACGTATTTAAAAAAAACAAACGTTTATTTCGGGAATTACCCTTAACGTGTTATTAACAAAGGAATGTAGGATACTACATTGATGACTTAACATGGGAATTGATATTGTAATCGTATAAAATAATGAATTAAAATAAATACAAAAAAATGTCAGAACTATAATAAACAAAAAAAAATACAAATCAAACAGTGGTTATTGAAGCTTTGTCTCCGTCCCGATTAGTTACTCATATGCATTGCCGGATTAAGGCCCGATTTACAAAGCGGAGAGGAGGGGAGATGTGTATCGATAATCAATCAGATTAAATAAAAAATAAAATAAATATGCGCCAGACAACACACCTCTTGTAATGGTCTCGAAGTAGGGATAAATAACCCTGTGTTACGAGGTACCACACAAGGAAATAAGCAGGGGCGTCTCCCAGCACACCCAGACCCGAGTCAAAAGTAGTGTGCTGTAGCACGGTTTCTCGCCTCGATTTCCGTAGTGTCCCGGTTTCGATTCCCGGTCGGGTCAATTCAGGGAACGATCTTTTCTGAATTGACTCGGGTCTGGGTGTGCTGAGAGACGCCCCTAGCTTATTTCCTTGTGTGGTACCTCGTAACACAGGGATTTAATAATCCCTACTTCGAGACCATTACAAGAGGTGTATTGTCTGGCGCATATTTATAAAAAAAAAAATCAGAAAATATCGTTTCCTGAATTGACCCGACCGGGAATCGAACCCGGGACACTACGGAAATCTAGGCAAGAAACCTTGCTACAGCGCACTGCGCCAATCGTGTCGTCAGATACTTAATTATATTATTAAGATTACTTTATTTCCACATCTGTCTTTGAATTGTGGAAATAGCGAAATCTGATTGGTTAGCGATACACATCTCCTCTCCTCTCCGCTTTGGTGGACACCGGGCCTAAGCAATCCACGCCCGTGGGCTTTCTATTCTTAAGGAAACTAGTATCGGTCTGCTTTAGGTCTTTTGCCGTGATGCCTTAAGCTTTGCTTAAGCTGCTTTTGGGCTAATCTGGCACTGCTCACGTGCCATTATGGTACACTTCGGTCAAATCACAGTAGTTTCCCACGTAACCTCTGTATAAAGTTCGTAGGGGTAGTTGACCGTCTGACAGTTAGGTGTGGGTTATAAAAATAATTCCACGCGATCTCTGCACGTGCATGCCATTTGCAGGGCGGAGCTGGCTAATGTTTATATTAATATTCAAGTATTTGCATGGTAATTAGAATTTTAAATTATTTCACTAGCACGCTAGTTTAGTTAGGGATCATTCATAAGCTACGGGACGTGAGTTTGATTCCTTTCTACGTACGACAAACACTTATGTGACGATAATTTGCGTTTTGTTCCTGTTTTTGGCACCAGTAGGTCTACCACGAGTTGCTACTCAAATTTATGTTATCGTTCGCGTTGAAAATTTGTATTGGGATGACACATGACATGACAATGTCAAATCTCAATATTTTTTTTACGCGAACGATAATGTAAATTAAAGGTGGCAACTCGTGGTAGACGTACAGAGGTCGTGGGTTCGATCCCCACCCATGACAAACATTCATGTGACGAACATCTATAAGTACGAGTATTAGTCTGCATTTAAAAATATTTAAGTATGTTTATCAGTCTCTGACACCCATAGTAATAGCTCTGCTTAGTTTTGGGTCAGATGATCTTGGTGTAATTTGTCCCAGATATTTATTTATTTATTTCGTTTGAGTATGTATAAGATATCAATACGTACGAGCATACCAGTCTCTGACTTCCATAGTAAGCTTCGCTTAGTTTGGGCTCTGATAGCAATGTGTAAAGATGTCTAAGACATATTCATTTATTTATTTTTCTAGCGCTATGTTTGAAGTAACGCTAAGAAGATATTTTTTACAAGTTATTGGTGTGAAAAATATGTTGCTTTATTTTTGGGAGGTATTTGTTTCACTTGTTATGTTTTACATTAAATATGAAAGTAAGCTGAAAATTGCGAAAAAGGACATTTTTTGGGTGTCCAGTAATAATAACAGATATGCTTGATTTTATATTCTAAACGCATGTATCAAAGTATTTGAAAATAATTTATATAATATATGCGCCAGAAAATACACATAGTATTTCATATCCTCAAGCAAGGTCAATATATTTGTGTTACGAGGTACCAGACAAGGATTTAAGCCTGGGGTGTCCCCCAGCACACCCAGACTTGAGCCAAATTAGAAAACGTTCCATTTCTGCTTTGACCCATCCGGAAAACAAACCCGGCCCACAAAGAAATCGTACTACAGCACACTGGAATAGTGTGCTGTAGCACGATCTTTTCGTCAAATTAACAAAATAAACGAAAACTGCGGCCGTATTTTTCGCTTTTAAAAAGTTTTGTATAAATGATACTTGCTCACATGTTTGAGGGATATTTATCTACGCGTATGTAAGTCAGGCCGAGCGTTGTTAGATGTAACCACATTTTATGATAACTACAAAATACTCGTATAACAAAGGTTATTCTAGAACCATAAATACTTGTAGAACTGATATTATCAGTTACCCTCTAGTTACGTTATGTAGTTAGATAATATTATATGGTGAGATTAATAAACCAATATTAGTTACGAAATAAACAGGTCATGCGCTCGAATTCCGAAACATGAATTAAAATTGAGGAGCCTTTACTTAAATAGCTGTCCCTTTCATTTTTACTGACAAATGACAGGACAGCATCAATTTAAAAGGTGCTTAACGTTGATTGTCGTTTCTGGATTCGGGGAAAGAGTTATATTTTGGGCATGCTCGCAACGAAGCTGAAACGAAGAGAGATTTGTTTTTAGTATTTTTACTATGTTTAATTTTCCATAGGGTAAAAACTGCAAACAACGTAAAATACACTAGAGAAATACGCCAGATCCGTTAATGGCTTCGTAGCTTAGTTTGAAGAGTAGCTACCCGGATTGCCGAAAGCAGGGGTTCAAATTCGTTCCGATCCCTAGCACCAAGATATTTTTTTTCTCAAAAAGCTTTATCATATTAACATTTTAAACTTTCTTGTTGCATTCTAACTAATTCTAATAAAAACGGGTTTTTGTAACGAAAAGAGTCCGCTCGTGACCAAGGTGACATGCAATTGTCGCCGAAACGTCGAGAAAAATAGGTAAAACAATTAACCGTAATTTTGTTTCGTTGCAAAAACCCGTTTTTGTTAAAATTACTTTATCATATTGCTATATTTTTTGAATAATATTACTAAATATTTTCTTATGACTTTTCCTTCAGCAAAGCAATACTACTCAGTTTTTGATTTAAATTAATTATCCACTGAGCGTGCCTGGGCCAGTCAGACCAGCACCTTAATTTGTTAAGGTACCGCCTGACACCCACAAGGCCTCATTTACGGAAACGCCTGGCGTCGCGCGTTGCGTTGGGCGTTGAATATTTAAACTCAGTGCGGGCCGCGCCGCCAAACGCGACGCGTAACGCCCCGCGTCTCTGTAAATGAGGCCTAGCGGAAGCTTTCGTCAATTTTATAAGAGGGATATGATCCTTGTGTAAATCGTTAAATCTTACTTATCCTACTAATCCTACTTATCTTACTTCTTACTAATATTGTAAATGTGAAAGATTGTGAGGATGTATGTATGTATGTATGCATGTTTGTTCCTCTTTCACGCAAAAACTACTAAACGGATTTGGATGAAACTTTGCAGTAATACAGCTTAAACATCAGAATAACACATGGGCTACAATTAGTATAGATTTTATGTAATTTACCCATACTATATAACGAAACGCGGGTGAAGCCGCGGGCGGAAAGCTAGTAATATTTTAAATGCGGAAATTTGTGAGGATAAATGTATGTTTGTTACTCTTTCACGCAAAAACTACTGAACGGTTTTGGATGAAACTTTACAGTGATAAGCATAGACATTAGAATGACAAATAAAAAACACATGGGCTACAATTTTTATAGATTTTATGTAATCTGGCCTCGCGTCACATTATGTCTGTGTAACCAATGCTCTCAAAATTTCTTTTCCGGTTTTCTCTGCAAAACTTGAAGATTATCTTAAGTTTAGCCTTAAGGCGTATTTCATTGGCACTTAAGACACTGAAGTTGTTACTCCCCGGACATTTTTTATCCAGTTAAAAACTCCCCTCAGGACATCAATTAATTAGGTCTTAGTTCTATTTCTTGGTATAACTTTTTAAAAGGGAACGCAAGAAAACTTAACAGTTGATTTACAGTGAGATAGGAAATTGTAATGGCTCTTGCTTGTATTCTGCGGAATAAAATTCTACTATTTTTTTTTCATTAGAAAACTGGCATATAAGACGTGGGAAAAACTACTGCCTCATTACAGTGGAACTGGGTTGGCAAAACGTACGTAGGATAGACCACTGATAAAATATGGGTGCGGTAAGATATGGTAAAATGTGACCCAGGGGGTCACATGTCCGAGAGGACGATACTCAGGCGGACCCTCTCCGACGCAGACGGAGGGGGGGAAGAAGAAGGCGGTTCGCCCGTTCTCCTCCTGCTCCCCAAAAGCAGCACTGGGGTGTCAGCCAGGGGGCCTTCACCCCATTTCAAGGTATACCGGGAGTATACCGGGGTCCAGTTCCAGTATACCGGGACACCCCCGTTGCGTGAAGAGGCCCGGCACGTAGGCTGGGTCGCTGGGACGACTTGGTAATCTTTTGCTTCATGTCGTCCCGTTTCAAAGCGGTCAGGTGTACCAGGTTGTTTTTAGTGGGTAATCCACCGGCTTCTCCGGCAGCAAGTCCCACACTGCCCCGCTGCCTTCCCCCGGGCAGTGGGATAGTATGTAAATGCATTTTCAACATGATTAAAAAATAGGGGTCACATGTGATTTATATCAACACACTGGCGTCCAAAAAGTCATCTTCGCAAAAAAACGTATCATGTGATTCCAACGAGTCCCTGACCCAGGATTATGACAGGTATGGGTGGAGAATCTTCACCACTGGTGGAATTCTTTTATTTCGTTGTCTTTCGCATCTGTATGACGTCCACCGCTGATCATAGGCTTCCATATATTTCCAGAGGAACCGATTACTAGCAGTTTTGAAGCGTTCATCTTGGAACACATATGGTATGGAATGGACCGACCACAGCAGACTTGATTTGATCGGTTTATTGCATGGGCGATCTACCATAGTCTTTGATTTTGCGTTGCATAACGAGGTGGCCGATGGAGCCTTTGTCCTGACAAAAACTTGAGGATGCGAGTTTGCTTCCATCAATGGTCGTGATTTCTGTAATTTTCTGCCCATCTAAAAAGGCCTTCAGTTCTCAGCACCATGAGCCCTGTCTACTGCTTCAACTTCAGCCTCCTTACCCCTTGGGCTATGTTAGGAAATAGTATCTTAATGGTCTTCATTTTAGGACTTTTCTGCCTATTCAAAAAGTCCGCCAGTAGTTTGTACTGTGCCCTACCACCTGCTTCAACTTCAACCTACTTACCCGCTGAGCTACGTCGCGTATTATATATCAGGAAATAGTATCCTAATTTGTTACTTTAACTTAAGTTTATTTTCACTGCGCACTGCTTCGGGGCTTACTAAAAATAAACTGGAGTCTGTGAGAAGTTTCAATTTCTCTTCAGCTTTCAAGTAAGCCTTTGTTTCTTTTGTGTATTCAGAAGTTTAATTAAAGGGGTTTGTTTTCTGATATCTATTACTGTGCATTCTCTGGGATTTGGTTTCCATCCTGCCTGTGGCGCTGGTCTTGGGTTCGACCCAAGACAAACATTACTGTGCCGAACATTGATGTTTGCTTAGTATGTGGGTATTAGTAAGTACGTATCAAGAAATGTTTAAGTATAATTTATCAGTCTCTAAAACTCATAGTTCAAGCTCTGTCTAGTTTTGGGTCTGATGATCTTTGTGTAGGCCGTGTTTGTCAACTGATACAGCTTGTCTACTTTGAAATGACGCGCCCCTAACATTTTTACATGTGCCGTGTGTAGTTTTGCAAACAAATGGAGCAATCCCAGGTTTGAGACCAACCGGCTAGTGAACGACGAATTACAGTGGCATATAATATGTATTGCGTCTATTTTTAAAATTTATATGTGTGCGTAAATGCGGTAGAGGGCCGCGTCATTTAAGCTTAGACAAGCTCTACCTTTTATTAGTCGGTGTCTTGAATGACGAATTATCTCCTTCACGAATTATCCACTTCAAAATAATTCCCCACTGTCTATAGCTTGTTTACAGATATCCTTTTTTCTTAAATCACAGCATAGTTCGTTATGTAACCTTAAGCTTTCATAAGAGCCCTATGGCAATTAAAAATTCATTTATTAATCTGATTACCTCTATCCATGCCATTTTTTTTACAAAAAATGATTCCGATTCCGGTCCACATTTGACATGACAAAGGATATGCAGACAATGCACGGAATAAAAAATGCGGGAAACAAACCCAGTAGGTACTTATTAGGGCTCATTGACACTGGGGCACTTGATTGTGATAGCAACTTGTTTTGTTATGAATTCAGAAAAACATGTAATGCATGCAGTATTTCTTCCTTACATGATTCAAATATACTACACTAGTGTAGCAAATATCTAGTGTGGATACGATACGACTCGATTGGGTTGCGAAGCAAATCAGGAGAACATGTCGCTAAAATCTCTCTCATGTTTGTTTTCTAAAACTAAAACTAATATAATCTGTAACAGTATTAGTAATTGTCATTGCTAAAACATTATGTCAATGAAGTAAGAAAGTTCTTATAAATTACATTTCCTTTTGTAACTGGACAGTTTTTTACTGCACACCGGCACTATATTAAACTAAATTAACAATTTAAGCTAATCTTTGTTGTTTATTGAAGTACAATACCGAAGATCAAGCTGATAAAGCTACCTAACTTCATAATCATCTATTTTATTTCCGTCCTGCTCTACTATAACGAACTTGTACACAGCATTTATAACTAGGCAATATGACATTTCTTACCATAAATAATGGTCATAAACGAATGCGTTCGGATACCACCGCCCCAGTGTGTCCGAGCCTCATCGGGCGGGGTTATCTATATGACGTCATTACCCACCTGTTCCCCCCTTCGTGGGGGTATTGTATGGGAGGTGGGAAACCTGGATGTGGTTGATGGGGCCTTTTAATTTAATTAAGGACGATTAGTAACGTTACTTGGTTTTGCGAGAAGAGAATTGTTTGTAGATAATTTATGTAACGTATTTATATTCAATGGGTTGCGTGGTTAGCTTATCTTATCGGTTTTAAGTTCAAATTGACCTTAATAATAGATATTATTGCCATATACAATAATTGATCAACTAGTTCTGATATATAAAATACTAATTATATATTATTAATGCCATTATCTTTGGTTTCAATCATAATGTATCGTAATCAAGATATCATAGTCATTGTTATATCAAGCCTTTGTTCAATGTAGCTTACCAACTTTAGAACACAGTATTTCTCTAAGGCTACAGTTACACATGCTCATTACTAGCACGAAAGCATGCTACTATTGAGCAATTGTTACTTAGTAGCATGTGTCTAATTATTAGCAATGCATCGACGCATGCTAATTTCAGTGAAAAGTGAGCATGCTTGTTTTAAGCATGCTAATAATTTTAGAGATTATATGTAAGTTAAGCTTTAGTACCAATAAAAACTCGCACAAATCAAAGTTTACTCATAATATAACATTGCAGTTCTATAAAGAAATATCAAAATGTATTCTTGGTAGGACTGGTTACCTGTTATATTTCAAAATATGAATCGTTTCATGTATTTTTTTTTGTTTATTGATATTGTTAATTTATGTTTTTGTTTTAAGTTTTGTAATAACATACTGCTCAAAAAATCTAATATGAAACTTCATTTGAGAGCTTTAAGAACACCCACATAAAATATTGACATAAGACTGGGAACAAGCCATGAACAAGCAAATGCTAAGGATAGGCTGATCGGTGTGATTTATCATGTAAATGAGTGACTTTTTGTCAAACACAGTTGAAACGCCACAGAGATGCACCGATTGCTACCGTGTAAATGACTTATAGGAATGACAAGTAGCCATTTTCATCACTAGCTGTCTGTCGGCGGCTTTGCCCGCGTAGACTATTTCACTCGCTAAAATATACCCTAGTAATATAAAATAGCCAACATGACTAACTCCCTGATAATGTAGCTTTATGGTTTTGAAGGAATTTTTAGAATCGGTTCTGTAGTTTCAGAGCCTATAACTAACAAACAATCAAATCCTCTTTATAATTTTAATATAGATTAAAGTTGCGTTTTCACCAGTGCGTTGCGAGGAATGTGTTTGTTAAGAACCAATAGAATCGCGAAGCTAGGTGAATGAAAGCGATTTTATTGGTTCTTTACAAACGTGAAGTGATTCCATTGGTTATTAAACACACCCCTCGCAACGCATTCCCGCACATCTCTGGTGAAAACGCAGCCTTACTCCTTACAATTTTAATCGCAATAGAATCGTAGTTCATTTTCATAATTTTGACATCTGTCTGTTGAACTGATGCTGCTGAATTTTGGTATATTTTGGTATATAGATAGATTAGTATCTGGGTAGAGGACAATATCTTAGTCTGCCTTATATTGCTAAACAAATTCAACCCGTAATGTGAAAGAAACTGATCTAACGAGTAAGAAGTCGTGGTCAAAAATTGTATCTACTTAATGGAAGCACGAGCAATAAACGAAAACCACCAAAACAAATATGAATCAACTGCTCCGGTATATATTGCAACGCTGTTTCATTTTATAAATAGAATTCGTCAAATCTGCCATGTACTGAAATTCCTTTTGCGACAGAAACTCGTAGCAAATTGGGAAAGAGGGGGTAAGAAGGAGGGGGTACAGACGCGTTTACATCAACGTTTACACAACCATTGCGAAATGGGTCCTATGTCAGCAACATAAGGTGCCGCTACAAATTTGCTATGCGTTTAGTGTTTTGAAGCATGAGTGAATTTGCAGTAAAGGAAAACATGACATGCAAGTTTTGTATAGGGAGGGCTTAAAACCAGAAGCGTTTTATTTTGACGTCTCCTGTAGGAGTCGAATTGATTTACATATAACGTGTAGATTAACGAATTACAATATGCAAGTATCTTATTTAAATTATTGCAGGAAATAACACAATCTCTTCGCTCTCTCTGGATTAAAGTACGTGTAGGTAATATCTTAAAGATGATTTTTACACTTTCGAGAATGAAGCCGTTAAAAATATATCTTGGAAACTGTCACAATTGAAGAACTCCTATTTTCCTATTTGGCTATCTCCAGATGACAGCCATATAATTACCCATTTTCATTTTCAACTTCGTTGCCAAATAATGACGGTTATCACAGTCATGAAAACGTGCAACACTAGAGACACAGAGTAGGTAATAGTACTCCGTACAGAACGCTCACTAAAGTAACGCGGACAAGTGAAAAAGTCTTCTTTAATCTTACAAGTTTGTGTCACACTAGTACTTTTTTATTTATTCGTGCTATTGATCAGTCTTGTTTAGGTAGCTTGCACGCGGAATCGACACTTATCGCGTAGCACGCACGGTGAAATTCCACTGTGCGCCGCTGAAACCGATTTAGCTGTCAGAGCGCAGGGTCGCAACTTGCTGATTTAACTATTAACATCAATAAGTATTACTTGTTATGAAAATAACTTTGTTTAGTAGATAGTAGTTGTCATTATTATTCTTATAATTACAAGTTACAGTTGAAACAAATCAGAAACAAAACATTTAATAGCGCGGCGAGTGTGCGTGTCGAGCGGAAACCCTGTCATACCCCAGAGAAGGGCCAGGGCGGCCGAGCTAACCTAAACTTTGAAGTGACACAGGCCTGCTAGAGGTACTATGAGACCATCTGGATTTTTGTTTCGTCTGCAAAAATAAATAAGTGGCCAGCTGGGAACTGGCCAAGTAGTGTGCACTCCGATGAGTTCTGGCTACTGTACTCAGAAACACAATACTAAAGGTTTTTTAGCTGTGGTTTTCCATAAAATGGAGTTATAAGCTCGATTACGAACAAAATCCCTTTGAAAATCGAATTGGCTTAGACCTTCGCTAACATGCCTACGCTCTTCTAAGCGTCTTCAAAACTATGTATGTTTGAGGACCGACTTGGTGTAATGGTTAAGAAGTTGGCTACTACACCAGAGGTCGCGGGTTCGATCCCCGTACAGTACAAACATTTGTGTGCATGAACATGTCTGTTTGTACTGGTCTGGGTGTCTCCTATGTATAATAAGTATGTATTTACAAAAGAAAATGTATTTAAGTATGTTTATCCGTTGTCTAGTATCCCATAACACAAGCTTTAATTAGCTTACTTTGGGGCTAGATGGCGCTGTGTGGAATAATGTCCAGGGATATTTATTATTATTTATTTATGTCGCACGTTTTATTTCCATGACTGGCAACAGTCAAGTTTCCTACCGTCTGAAACTCTATGGCATCCTAAATAGCATTATCGTGACTGTAAATCACGACAGACTTCACATCGGGCACGCGACTCGTTCGAATCGATCACTGATAGTGACATGCGATGTCGAGAAAAACGACCTTCCGATACGAATGGTGATCTAATTTATTTGTAGGGCATATGGATAAGAGCTTATTGGGGCTTGCTTACAAGGCTATTCAGGTAAAGAAGTGTTGCATATAGGTACTCGTATTTAATAAGAATGCAGAAATCAGACATATTTTAACACTATAAACACGCTTTCCTTTTACTCCTAAGTTGATAAAACTCCTTTGATTCCTCAAAACTATATAAATATCTTGGCTTAAAATCATGAATAGTTGTTTTCTGATGGTCAAAGTCTGTTTCGGATTTTCCGAAGCAAAGCTCGGCAGAGCTAACTAACTTTGATTGCAAAAAAATGTTGACCGCGTTTATTAATACTCGTAATTGTCGTCAATTACTGAAACTAAATTGGCTGACAAACAGAAATAAAATCACACTGCGAGTTAGGGAATAAGGGGGCAGGTTTGTAATTTAGATGAATCCTTTTCTTTATGTACTACATCAATGCTGTTGACAATTTATCACCACCTTTGTCACATGGCCAGGCCCCTGTCACTGCATGTACTTGCGCGCGATAATTACCTTCCAGCCGCCGGGTCTTCCATGACTCATTTGACAGTTGGTTGTCAACAGCCGCGTAGAGCAGTTGTACGCGAACTTTGCGATTGCACTGACGATGACGCGATGACGTACTGTAAGTACTGCCACAAATTAGACATTTGCGGCGCTCTGACAGATAGCCCGCTTGTAACAACAAGCCAATTTTGACACACGCACACAGAGACGTGAGTTTACAGGCGAAGTCAGTCAGTTTCAGTGTCGCGGTCAGTCGCACTGTCAAAAACATTGAGATATTATTTGTACGTCGTCAGATACTTATATTATAGTTACATACATACATACATACCATCACGCCTTTTTCCCAACGGGGTAGGCAGAGACCACATCTTTACACTTGCTACGGTCCTGACACACCTCTTGCGCTTCTTCCACTCTCATTAATCCTTTCATACATGCTCGTCGATTATGGGTAATCGTACTCGGGCAGAAGTGGCAGATCAACAAAATATGTGCTTGAAGAACATTAGTTCCACTCACGTAAATAAAACTTCTCATTATATTATTAAATATAACCTCAATTTTTTTCAGTTTTCTGATATTTAACGAGTTCTCAGAAGTGTCCGTCCATAAACTACGTTTTGGCACTAAAGTGTATGTATTTATGAGCTTTATGAGGTATTTTTACTGACTGTTGGTTCATAGGCAGCAATGTATGGGCGAATGTACACGTACGCACAGACGTACTGAGTTGTGTTGTTACTTACTCCTGTTAGTGTCTCCTAAAATGTAAATTCTTCAAACGACTAAAATGAAAGCTTTCCCTTTATTGAACCTTCAAATTTTCTGTTATTTTTATACTAGTCTTGGGATTCCATGCGCATTCTCACAAAATCTCTGATGTGGTATTATCTCAGGCTTCTCAGGCGGTTTATAAATTTCTAAGTGGAAGGAAAACTTCTAGGAGCTAAATATCAGATAGAATTTTCTTACTTCCGAGCTGGAAAACCGTCTTATTACCACTACTTTTAAACTAAAGCTGGAATCTATTCATAACAATGCGTTGATAGGAAGTTGGTTCATATTATTAAATTACTACTTTCTTCATTTTATTAACTAACCTTTTGTACTTATTCGTTCATTTTATGCAGGAAAATAGCGTCTATCGTATTTTATAGTCACCGTCTAAATTTTTAAAACACAAAAAAAAAATATAAAAAAATATAAATAGAAATAGACATAAATTTATTTTGACACTTAAAAAAAGTAACTAAAATCGTGACCTATGGATAAATTTGGGATAGACCTTTGCTCAGCATTAAATGTTATTAAAAAACGTAAAAAAATGCTCATCATCATTTGAATTGTAAAAAAAAACTACTACATTCAAAAGATATTCAACTGGTTATTTATTTATGAAACAACAGCCCCAGAATTCTCCCAAGTTCCTTACAGTTTTATTTATTCATCCAATAAATCCCTCCAATACGTTTTCGGACGAAAGTCCCAAGACTAATAGATACCCATTATGATGGCCAATCGGACCTGATTGAGCGATTCATCTTGATCCTTCATCCATCAGTTTACTTATCTACTTATAGCTGTGAGTAGTGTTGCTTGCAATAGTTAAAAATATCGATAGTATATCATTCAGTACTTGAAAACTATCGGTACGTACGAGAGTACGGATAGCCAAAAACTTGCAATATTGAAATACAATCGAAAGTTAATAAACAGTATATGATAGGTGAGACATGTTAGTGCAACTTTTATAAAAAGCGCCTTTGAATACTTGTTATCTTTATTTTTTTGTTTTGCGCTGCTTAAGGAGGCGATCATTCATTAGCGATACTATCGACACATCTATCCATATACTGCCTGTGTTTTAAGGTTAACTATCGATAGTTAGCAACACCAACCAAGTGCAACAAGCTACTGAGTATAATTGATGTGGAAATCTTTGAAATGTGAAAAAAAAACACAGAGACTTTGTCATCATCATCATTAGCCCTGTTTAGTTCCAATAAACACCTTGTTAGATAGATTAAAAAATCACATCAAAACAGCTTTATTAATAAAGGGCAGTTATACCTACTATAGAAGACTACCATATAGATAAAAATCCCTGGGTGGAAGCTCTCTGCTCGATGCAGGATTAAATAGCTCTATTGTAACAGATGTTTTATTGTAATAGGTACCTAGTATGTACTAACTAACATTTTTTCTTTCTGAATTGTATAAATGAACTTTTGTTTTATATTATTTTATGGTTGTTTTTTTTCTCTTTGTTATTCTTATAAGTTTATTTGTATCAAAATGAAACACTGCTTGCACTTTACTAACGCCTGTTGTAAACCCAAAACAAGTTTAAAAGAGTAACTGCTGAGTTTCTCGCCGGGTCTTCTCAGCAAGAAACAACTCCGACGCGGTGGTAGAGTCGCATTATGTCTGTATACTGTTTATTTACATATCCATACTATTATGGTATTTATGTCTATTATTTAGTATATTTTGCCTTAAATTTGACGATTTGAAAGCACTGATACAGTCTATTTGAATAAAGTTATTTGAGTTTGAGTTATCAGCTTGTTGCCGCTTCTGAAAACAATTAAGTGGACATATTAGGCCTCCCCCTTTAAATTTATGGCGACAAATGATGATGATTTATTGTGTCTGTTACGGGTCAAGCGCTTATGTTAAAATGTTATCATTCTGAAAACAACTCTGTGTTCACTCCATATTGCTATTACGTACGAGTCAAAAAACCTGCTTCGGTATAATTGGTGTTATGTTAGGACTCCTAAATTTACCATTTGATTAACATTACAATAATATTAAGTTTATAGCACTCGGCTGGAATCCAGACGAGCATTTTCGGTGTTTTTGGAACATTTCCCGGGTTTACAATCACCCACCAGCATTTGACAAGCGTGAAGATTAGATTCAGATTCAGATTCATTTATTGCAAGTCACACGTTAGATAGGATGTTACAGGGTATATAAGGTACAGTGACGCCCTGCAAGGGCACAGCAAACATTGGATGAGAGGCAACTATTGCCTATTTACTTAAAATATAGGTACTCAAAATACCAATAAATTCAATTCGAATACAATTATTATAAATATGACATTCAATAATAAACACATTAGTAATGTATAAGTCTATCATTAAATAAATTAGAATAAAAATTATGGTAACACTTTTCTAACTAGAAACTTTTAAGTACCTATCAATTGAAAACTTGATTTCAATGATGGAGACTTAAGTCCAGCATTGGGATGGTACGGTATGTAGCCTTATTACTAATTTATACAAATATTTTTGTTTACAGGTAAGCCTTGGTGAAGTTCATAGCTGCTCAGCTTAAAAGACGTAAGGTAAGGGTAGGTCGAGCTAGGACCCGATAATCGATAGACCGACTTCAATCGCCTGCAAAGGGCAATAAACACAGATATAAATCGAATTAGATTACGAAAGCTTCGTTCGTTTGAAACTGAACCACTTTTTGACACTCACTCAAGTAATATTTAAGTATTATTTATTTTAATTCAACAATTTTGCAACAGCTTTAATACAAAGAAGTAGATCATAACATTACTTGAACATAAGCCAACTACACAAACTTACTTTGCTACCCAAAAATATTAACATCAGTACGTGGGTAATTTATAAGTTACAAATGAGAGATAGAAATGGAATTGAGTAGTCGTAACGCGCATTGTGAGTGATGTGTGTGGTAGAATAAGCAATATTATTATGTCAGTATATGTGTGCATAAATGTACCACGAGTACCACGTCATAATGCTGAGTGGAAGCCTTTTTGAAACATTATGTTTATGAATTTTGTGATACGAGTATTTTTATTTTTAATATTTGTGGCAAATAAACTCTTTCTATTCTATGCTATTCTGTGGCAAATAGGCTACACCTCGTAGACAGTGGCTTTAGGCATCAAATTGCTATCAATGGTAAAAAAACAAAAACTGACACAAATTCTTATACTATGCGAAGGTAGACGAGACGATTCGTTAGCGTTGGTCATCAGTCTGGCAGATACTTGAATAGGAGGCTTTGGCCCGTTTTCTAAAATCATACTCAATCATTAATCTGTACTTACTTGAGTGGAGATTTGAAAACGTCAGTTCATGCAAAAACGTCACTCAGATACACAAGTACAGATTTTGTTTCAGAATACGGGCCTTAGAAGACTGAAACTTGGTTGACCTAGTAACCACAGGAAATAGAAAGACCTTTGATACACAGACAGTTTCAGGTGGACAGATTCCTCAATTTGAACGTCAATGTATTCTTTAAACTGAAAAGCATTTATCTCAATAGAAACTAACATGATATTTGTAATAGGTACTTATAAAATTGATGAAATGTAGCTGGCTTCCAGCGTCAAATACATTAAGAATTTGACAGGTCATCCATCATTAGTATCTCCATAACTTGTTGTTAGTTGTTTAAAGCAGGTACCCAGATAACTTGTACAAGATGATCAGTACGTCTACCATGAGTTGCCACTTTAAATGTACGTTATCGTCCGCGTTGAATATAGCGCCTCTGTTAACTCAAAATAGAACTAAAAACGGTACCATGACGTCACATAGCATCTTAAGGTACCGTTTTTAGTTATATTTCGACTCAACAGAGGCGATCATCAATAATAAATCGTCAGAATTCGTACATTTTGCATACTATATTTCCTTTTACGTCCTGCTGTGCTAAATTTCGAAACCATAATGTACAAAATCCACAGTTTCTCAACATAATGTGTGAAGTGCGTATATAGTTATGGCTGTTAGCTTTTTCTTTTTGTACTGCCTGACACGTAGGTGCATCTAAAAGTTTGAAGTTTCAGTGTTGTTAAAAACTTGCGCAACAATCTGGAATCCCGCAATTTCTCTTTCAGGACTCTACTCAAATCAGAAGACTCAAGTCTTAATATCTGATCTACTTATTGTGAAACTAGTTTAAGTCGAGTTTTGTATGAACAAATCTTGACTCAAACTGACTTACTCTCCATTCATACTTTTTTCACATTCACTTATGTTTGTTTGTTTGCTTGTTTGTATTAAATACAAACTCAATTTTGACAGAATGAAGTCTGTCAAGACAGCAAGTTGAAGTATATACTTTAGAAAGCTTTGCGTTTCGAATACTTTTCATAATTTGAGTCTTGCTCTTTGGACTTGCGCAAGACTAGTTTTTCGATGCGTGAGTGAGTCCGCCAGAACCTCAACTATGTATTAGGGTTTATAAATTAATAAAAAAAATTGTCATGGTCTCGAAGTAAGGATTAATATCCCTGTGTCACAAGGTACCAGTCAAGGAATTAAGCCCACACCCAGCCCTTTAAAAAATATTTTTTCGTGAATTGACTTAACCGGTAATCGAACCCAAAACACTACGGAATTCAAGGCGAAAAACCGTGCTACAGCGCACTACGCCAATCATCTCGTCTTATGAATGTAGCTATATAGACTCACGAACTCAAGTTCTTCACAACACTAGCTCGTTTCCGATATGCGAAGTTTCCTCGAACCTAATTTGTTATTGTAACGATGTTTTTATCCTCATCAAGTGTAGGTCGCATTTGTTTTTTTTGTTATTTATTTGCTGAAAGCTAAGAGTCGGTTAATTAAGAGCTACAATGATTTTCTTGTCTATATTTTGCATTGGCTATATAAGTTACTTCATAGCGAATACTCCGTATAAGATTTATTTATGTAATCCATGTTATTACCGAACAAAATCGAACAAAATGAATTAAAAAACGCGATGGTAACATGCTAATAACAAAACACTAAGCTAATAAGAAAACAAGTAAATATTGTTTTAATTATGACTTAATTTTGTTTACTTAATTTGGATTTCAATTTTAATTTCGCTATTTTGTATGGTTTTCTGTTACCTGAAATATTTTTTTTATTTTATTTATTGTATAAATACACGTTGCTTAAATATATTTCAGCGTTGGTCTTTTGTTATAGGTGTATCTTGTGAATTGCTTTCAATTTCTTTTCACAGTCTTCTTGGAGTTTAGATTCAGACCTTTCGTAGTTCTTTTCACTGTTTTCTGTTTATACTATCCTTGACCTATCCTGTGTCAATGTTGATTTTATTGTGAAGTAACGTTCAACTCTTCACTCGCGTATAAATCGTACAAATGGTTTTGCGGGTCTTTTTATACATATTTCAGATATCAAAATATTGTTTTCACTTTTCATGCTCTAAAAGTACGCCAATATAGCCCTACGAAGCGGGCCTAAAGTGACCACTTTAGCCCCTAGGGAGTAAAAAGTAATTAGTTTTTTAATATCCTTCATGTGACCTAAACAAACTCAAACAGCCAGTAAAAATATACTATTATCTGTGGAGTGTGGACCGTCTTCATTGCGAAAATGTTGAGAGTTTTAGTTCCATGGTTTATCCGCAAAGAAGGTGGCGCCATGTATTTTGAATTGTTGATCTGTGGTTCAGTTCAGAAGAAAAAACTGACCACGAAAATTTCAGAACTTTTGTCGAAATGTTTTTGTACTAAATTGACTATTTTCTCGCACTGAAAGTGAAAAGTACAGTTTGCACCTCGAGACTAAACGCCAACTTAATATACCCTCGGTTTTATTGATTCCCTCGCACGTTTGGGGGTCAAACCACCTCTGGTATATTATGGCTGCGTTTAGTCCCTCGATATAAAATATACTATTAATTATTAAATAGTTAAAAGTAGAGATGAAATGGCTGAAAATGGATCAGGTCCCAATAGGTTAGCAGGCTATACTTAAAAAGCCCTCGCCATAGATTTTTCACGTTCCGCTGGCGGGTTTTCACACGTTGTGCTAACATAACTATAAACCCGCGTACCCGCTACGCACACTTACTTTTCGGTGCCAAGTCCCCAGTGTTTCTTTGGCTAACTGTACCTTATAGTTGTTATTCTCAGTAGAAAATCTTCGCGGCATGTTTGAGAACCGCCATTTTATTTTATTACCACACTGCCGACGAAGTTTTTTTATTGCTTGTTGGTTATTTTTTATGAAGTTGCTGTATTGGGACTAAAATTACCTTTTGGGAATCTTAAAAATTCATGAAGAGAAAAAATTACTTGTGAAATTTATAAAATATTTCATTTTTATTGTATTTTGTTAGTTTGCATGCAAAATAATTCAATTCCTTATATAAATTTTAAAAAAAAATCTTGGTATCATACAGAATTCTAAATACATGTAGACAAAAATTAAGACAATTTTAATTAAAGGCCTGTACTAAAAACATATTTTTTTTAAATTAACCCTATATATTTTGAATAAGCAAACGGCAAAGTAGTTAAATGATCTGCCTGTTCTAGATTTTCCAGACCATTACTGCAAAGGTCTCGTTAGTATGAAGTGAAAAGGCAACACAATTCTTGGGCTAGCATATACCTACCGTGCCACTTTCGTATATTTTGGTACTGTGCACATGGGTACGTTCCATCACAGCACCACCGCCAATTCGCTATCCTGGTGATTTGCAACTTCGTAATGAGAAACAAAGATCTTTACAAAAAAGCCAGTGACTGCCGAAACTCGGGGCAGCGTCGAAACCCACATAGAATAGAATATAATAAATCTTTATTTGGTACCAGTAACAACAACAAAAAAACTGACAATTGACAAAACAACACTTAATAAGAGGTAGGTACCAAAATGGTCTCCGCTCAGTATTTAGGCGTGACAAGAGAGCTCGTCACGCCCACTGGTATTCTGCGGATGCCGAGATGAAAAACAGTACACAACATAGATTATTAATAAATAATATTCCCAAATCTGACTGCTACAGTTAAAGCTGTTTAGCTATGGGCGTTTAACAAGATTCTTGACATTCATGACTTTATTGTTTTTGAACTTACTTTTTAACATATAATTTATTTAATGAAATAACCGAGTTGTATAAGTTGACTTAATATAAATATGTCACTAATGATTTGCTTCATCCTCATCATCATCAGCCTTTGGAAGTCCACAGCTGGACATAAGCACAAAATAAAGAGTTTACAGAAGGACCGCTCGCACCTTTTTCGAAAACTTGCGTAAACCGCCTAGGGTTACTAATATATTCGCTCTGAATTTTTAAAATGAAGTAGGTAAGTAAATTATACCTACTTGACAGAACCGGCCAAGAACAAAATTCATCATGTGAAAAATTGCACCAAGTTCGACAAAAACAAAAACACTCGCGACAGTGCGACTTTCCGACTCACCGAAGCTCACTGACTTTGCTTGTAAACTCATGTCTCTGCGTGCGTCAATAATGGAGTGTTGTTCTAAGCGGGCTATCTGTCAGAGTAATTTACTCCCCAGCGATCATCAGTTCTGCGAGCGATGTGGCCAGCCCATTGCCACTTCAGCTTGGCTATGCGATGAGCTATGTCAGTAACTTTTGATCTTTTGCGGATCCTATAGCGCAAAGAGACGCCGAGCATAGCTCTCTCCATAGAGCGCTGAGCAACCCTGAGCTTATGCAAAAGGCCACCTGTCAAGGACCACGTCTCAGTAACGTGATTTAATGCTATTGTTAAATGACAAAACATGAGGCCAATTTAAATGAGAAAATACCACGTTTTATACAAATAAATATTTCTATTTCTTGCGTTCATTCTGACTTTGAAACCACATGAGTAAATAAACGGAACAGAACAGAGCTTACCCTGCGTCTGTGTTTTGAATAGGCATTTTCTGGGTAAGCGTGACCCACCATCGGCCTCGTCATCGCTTACCACCAGGCAAGGCTGAGACCAAACGCTACCCATTTCGAATAAAAGTAACGGTGCGATCTCATAGCGCATAGCCCAAAAAAATTGAAAAAATTAAGAATCAACTTAGACGTTTGAAATTGTTGTAGGATAGAAATTTCAAAAAAAGTCTAGAGAAAGGGTCTTTTTAAAACTTCAATTTGCTAAGGCTCCTGAACTATGAGTATAAGTGTGATTTGTATAGTTTTTACAAGAAAATATAGGTCATCAAGTCTTATTTAATCTGTACGTTGGGTTTCAAAAATACCTCCTGTGATGCTCCTGTGTCCCAAGAAAATAACATTTAGTGTTTTGTTGCGAGCGTCCTCGCGCGCGCGTCTGCGGGGGCGACGGGCGGCAGTACCGCTCCGGTATATCAGAGGGAGACAGAAAATCGACGAACACAAGGGCCTTATACATATATTTAGTATAATTCTATAATCGTACTAATACTATAAATGCGAAAGTTTGTGAGGATGTATGTATGTTTGTAACTCTTTCACGCAAAAACTACTGAACGGATTTGGATGAAACTTTACAGTAATACAGATTATACATCAGAATAACAAATAGGCTACAATTTATCAAGATTTGATGTAATTTGGCCATGACATATAACGATAACGCGGGCAAAGCCGCGGGCGGTAAGGTAGTATATTATAAATGCGAAAGTTTGTGAGGATGTATGTATGTGTGTTACTCTTTCACGCAAAAACTACTGAACGGATTTAAATGAAACTACAGTAATACAGCTTTTACATCAGAATAACACATAGGCTACAATTTATAAAGATTTTATGGATACATGTTACAGAAATGAAGTTCACGTGGGCAAAGCCGCGGGCGGAAAGTTAGTTACAACAGAATCATCTTAAGAACTTCTTTTAGCATTAGTTCTAAATATAGCTCAGAGGATACCAATTCATGGTTCATTTTTAATGTTCCAGCACTTTTTTCTTTCTCAATGTTCTTGCGGTATTAGAAAATTACTTTAAAAGCTCTGACACACTTCTCAAGATACATCGTCTAAGAAACTCCATGAAAGGAAAACGCCAAAGTAAACAGTGAAAAAAAATTGTTTTTCATCAAAAGAACTTTGCAGAGGCGTCGATCAAACAGGCTTCTAAAAATACTCCTCTTACAGTACAGGAGCCGATCGCGGGTTTGATACGCCCGTTGAATACACATTACGGAACTTTGTAGTTGGTAAACTTTATTAAAACTAAGTCATTGACTGGCCTATTGGTGCAATGGCTGCGATCCTGCCTTCAGCGCCGTGGGTTTGATCCCCACCCACGACAGACATTCATGTGACAGAAATTTGTGTTTGTTGTGTTCGGATGTTATTATCTATTTAAGAAGCTCTAGTGACGCTTTATCACTGGGCTTTCGCTTATCACTACTTTTTGGGACACCTGTATATAATATATTTATTGTTTCATATTATTTATTCCAAATATTGTGTTAAAGACATCTTTGCGGTTAAGCCGCAGAAATAAAATGAATTTATTTATTCTTTATTGCACATAGTCTATGTTACAAAGGGCAGAATTAATGCCTAGAGGCATTCTCTACCAGTCAACCACACAGTCAGACAGAGATATTACAGGCAGTAGGCATCTTCGCTGACGGATAGGTAGCCAGTTCAGCTTCATCCGGAAGCTAGAAACATGGTCGTATTTGCGAAGCCCAAAGATGAAGCGAATGCAATTGTTAAGCAGACGTTCAATCGATTAATTTAATTTTTTTTTGTGTCATAATTTAGACATACCTAAAAATTTATTTAATGAACAAACTGGCTTTGAAACTTTGTCCGATTTGGTCCACTTTCATAATCCCCAGCGACAACTCTGGTTGACATGGGTGAACACGGGGTCGGGGATGGTCGGGATCCTGTACTATAGCTACTCGCGTTTGTTGGACCAAAAGTTTTTGATGAGTTCACAGCGAAAACATTTAGTATTGATCTTTGATTCTAAAATATCTGTGCCTGTTTCCTAACATTGCTCTAATTTGAAACATCTGGATACATATTTTAGTTATCAAAGGGAATTTATTTTACACGACATCCTTTGAACGGCTGTGCCAACACTGCTAACTATCAAAAGAACCAATGCACCAATCAGAATATATGTGTTTGAATAGTGACTTTAGTCCTTGGTCTTTTAAATACAAATTTTGCTGACACAACATAGATGATGAAGCTTTTCAAGGGTCGAGGTTATATCACTCCCTGATAATGTGGCTTTATATTGGTGTAAGAATTTTCAAAATCGGTCCAGAAGTTTCAGAGCTTATTCGATACAAACAAACAAACAAATCTGTCCTCTTTATAATTTATTAGTATAAATAATAATATAGTAAAACGTATAGACAAGACACTCATTTATCACAACCGCACCTGGTGGTAGCCTGGTGCCACCTGGCAATGAGGTATTCGATCGTACATGTTTATTGACATGCTTCGAACTTTTATTTCTAGCTATAACGACACACTAACAGTCATCATCATCCGTGCGGACTATCCCGGTTGTGAACTCACACTGCTGTGTGGGGTTCCACGGTCCGCCTTTCACATTTTCTTGGCCTACTTCGCGCGGTCTTGTGCATCCTCATTAGTGCGTCTGTTGGCACGAATGTCACCCTTGAAACCGTCGAGCCACCGCTTCTTGGGTCGACCTCTTCTACGAGTACCTGACGGGGGCGGCATGGCCAGACATTTGTTGCCCACGTAGTTTGCCGATCTCCGTGGGACATGACCATACCAACGAAGGCGGCACTCCTGCAGCTTGTCTGCGATGTCACGAACACGAAGGCTGCCGCGGATGTGGGTGTTGCGCACGCGATCTTTGCGTGAGACTCCACACATCCACCGCAGCATCTTCATTTCCGTGACGCGCAGCTCCTGCTTGTGTCGTTCTAGTAATGGCCATGTTTTACTGCCATATAAAAGGACAGGCTTCATACGACACGCTAACACTGCCTAGTCTAATTACTATTGTCTTTATTTAAGCAGTCAGTTTAAGTTTACGAACGTATTGTGGCTGATAATTGTGTTCATCTAACACTAAAACGCTACTGCAGGAGTTTAGGTGAAAAAACGCATTATTACATAAATTTAATGGAACGAAACAAACTAAAAGCTAAATAAAACTCTTTTTAGCCTGTAAAATGAACTATTATAGTGTCCCGTCGTTAAATTTAATCAACCCGGGAGAACTCAATATCGTTTCCACAAGTTTGCATAGCTGCAATATGCCCGCGGCTTACTTCACTACGCAATGAGTTTTGTTTTAAAATATTTTTGCTCTGAACCTGATTCTGAAAGATCAAAGGTGAGCAGTTTTACGCTGAAATAAAACGTGTTTTATAAACATTTTCATGAACACGAACATCATAAAGATTATGAAATACTAGCTTGACTTCGTGCGTGACCTTTTTACGTTCTCGTTGGAATTTCAGGAAATCCTTAACACTTCCTAAGGACACACATGCCCAATTTCATGCTTTCTACGCCTAGTAGTTTCGGCTGTACGATGTCGTCCCTCACTCAGTGAAAAGGAAGTTTTATAATGAATGAACCCATGCAAGGTACTCTCGCAAATCTGTAACAGATTTTTAGTGTCGCAAATACGACAGATAACTTTAAATTATCATTACTATGTCTCCATAAATAATCTTTTTTTAATCTTCTTGTATTTGTATCTTTTTGTTTACTAAGTATCATCATGAAATAACCAGATAAAGCTCTGTATCCATCACAACAATATAACATTAACGTCACCCACATACCCCGTTGGTCATCAAACAGTCTCAACTCCACTGCCTTTCATAATTAAACCAATGCTGCAATAATTTGTATTTCGCGTGTTGCCTCATTTTACGTAATTAAGAATTCAAACCTCCGTTCTGTTCATTACACGAATTTACACACCGAGAATTCACCTGAAAACGCATTGTTGCTACGTAGCAATGTAAATGTTAACCAATTTGAAATGTAGGCCACCCCAGAACTTCACAGCATAGTAATTGCGGACTAGGTCGAGTTCCTAGTTGGAGCTGTGGCTGCAAAATCTGCGGAAAATACAAAATTATTTCGTGAAAATATTTTTTTTGTTCCTGAGTCCTTTTGAAATATTTGTTTTATATGGAGAGATAAACGCTCCGCGCGATAAAGAGCTCGGTTAAGAATCAGAAGTTTAAATGAATCGCAGGCTAGGGAAAGGGGGTTAAGCACGCAACTCAGGACGTGTTTTACCGAGTTCAAATCTGGCCAGAACCATCTTTGTCTTCATTGGGCGATGAAAAACACCCATAAAAAACCAAATCTACGCAAACAACGGCGGAAGGCTCACCGCCTACCACGTTGGGTTCTAATATTATTGGTGAAAAGAGGGCTCTGAGTGTTCCGTTCGCATGATGGCAAACGGTCAGTTGCCATCATGCGAACGAACTATACCGTTCGGGATTTACGAGTATAGTCGTTTGTATGTATAAAACCCGGATTAGATCAATTTCCATCATTTTGTGGCTTTTGCCCAGTAGCAAAACAGATTATATGTTATGGTTTATTTTGTTTACCTAATATTGGAGGAGTGCTATTAACTTTGATCTGTTAACAACTTATATTCTATATTCTTCGTTACGTATCGAGTGGAAGGAATATTGTTAACACAAACACGTAGACCTGGCTAAAATTTATTCTGGTTTTTCTCACACATTATCCACTAATCTAAAAGATCACAAGAGAACGAAACGGAATGCTTATCAGGGCCTTTTGTAGGATTTTTGAAGGATTTTATATTTTTGTGAGGACTTTTAAATGCTTGTGTTTTATTTCTATGAAATACTATACCCAAGTTCTTAAAGAATTCAGAGAAAAAGAAAGCGAATAGATTCATTAGCATCATCATTCGCAGCCACAAGACATCCATTGTTGAACATAGGCATCCTCCACATATTTCCAAAGCGACCGGCTGCAGGCAGTCAGCATCCATTAGAATCCTGCCACCTATACCAGATCCGTCCGTCCACCTTACAGTCCCCCCATCCCACGCTGCGCCTACTTTGAAACGGTCTCTAGTCCAGAACTTTTCTGCCCCAACGGCCATCAGTTATTCGCAATATGTGTCCTGCCTAGTGCCATTCTGAAAAATCTTTTTCAAAGAACTCCATCACACCTCGTTGATAGTCATAGCACACGCGTCACCGAATTTGCTTTCAACCAGCGAAATATTGTTCTCCCGCGAAAATCCGGACCGGAATGGACGGATTTAAATTCTACTAGCAAGAGGGTGCGAATCCAATTTGAAATTATATAGGGCTTGTTTTCGTGAAATTAGTTTTTCTCGAGTAAAGCATGTTATAAAACGGTTTTTGCCTTCAGGCGTTCTGTATTCAAATAAGCGGAATAAATGGGCATGACAGTAACAATACTTTTGTAAAATAAGTGAACCTTTAAGTATTTAACAATGCACTACTCGTATTTACCACACAAAGATAGAAACTAGAATTTGACCTGATCCTAGGGCTCAAGCAGTACTCGAACTCGCGTCTTCCACAATCCGGATGGCTGCTCTTCCAACTGAGCTATCGATGCCATTACCAGAACTGGCGAATTAGTTAAGTGTATTTTACGTTGTAAGCCAACGTTGTTTCATCAATGTTTTAAGGGAAGCGCCTTTTGACACCATTTCATGGATGAATTTAATTACATAATTATACAATCAGCATAAGATGTAGCTGAGCATCATCATCATCATCCGTGCGGTCCATACCGGTTGTGAACTCACACTGGTGTGTGGGGTCCCAGGGTCCGCCTTTCTAATTTTCTTAGCCCACTTCGCGCGGTCTTGTGCATCCTCAGTGGTGAGTCTGTTGGCACGCATGTCCCCCTTGACAACGTCGAGCCAGCGCTTCTTGGGTCGACCTCTTCTGCCGGTTCCCGGCGGAGGCGGCATGGCCAGACTTTTGTCGCCCACGTAGTTTGCCGATCTCCGTGAGACATGACCATACCAACGAAGGCGGCACTCCTGCAGCTTGTCTGCGATGTACCGAACATGAAGGCTGCCGCGGATGTGGGCGTTCCGCACGCGATCTGTGCGTAGCTGAGCACTAGCGTTTTAAAATTGCCATGACCACTTGAACAAAATTGAGACAATCTTACATAAATTGCCCTGGTCCCAATCGAAAGTTTTCCTATTGTTATGGAAACCGGATACAACAAAGGTTTCAGAGACACCCAAACTCCTATAGAGACTCTTCTTTATCAGACATTTATGCTGGTGTGGGAATCAAACCAATGACTCTCCGAGCCAGCCGAAGCTCGTAACCAGTCCGCTAGACGAGTCATTCTGAATCACTTTGTATGGGTATGCATTGTACAATCCAAATTAGAATATTGACGTTAAGGCCACACACACCAACCAATTAAATCTCAGACTAAGTAATTCCGAGAATTTGAAAGGCAATTATTAATATTTGTAACGCTGAGGTTTCGTTATGATGAATGGCGGATATCATATCTCTTGTATACCGGGTGATTGTTTTCACCCTGATAATATGGTAAATAAAATGACATACTTGGTCAATAGAAAATAGTAATATTTTGAATGAAATATTTTTTTTGAACAAGAAATGTTGCATTTTGACTAATTCTAATAAAAACGGGTTTTTGCAACGAAACAAATTTACGGTAAATGGACACGGTGACATGCAATTGTCGCCGAAACGTCGAGAAAAATAGGTAAAACAATTTATCGTAATTTTGTTTCGTTGCAAAAACCTGTTTTCTTAGAATTAAATACAATTTTGTTTTATTGTAAATTTTCCTAAAAATAACAGATAAAACATAGCTTACCTGATAGTTAAAGTATCAGGTTACCTACATGATGTTGACAAGCAGGCGGCTTCTTCTTTTTATCATGATTGAATGTCGTGCTCGAACTCAGTAAGCTGACCACGGGTGCAAACAAATTAACTGGACATTGATTTTTCCATTCTTAAAATGAAACTTAATTATACATTACAGTATTCACTTCACTCTAGGTAGTTTCTACAACACCTACTGATTATGCTTTATCATTTTCTTTACGCTTTATATAATCACCCAGTATATACAAAATTAAATAACTAAGAAACTTCAGACCTCCTTTGTGGAGATTCGCAAAGAGATTTCAACTTCTAGTCAGACTAGATTACTTTAGATGGAATCTTTTCATTATTGTCAGTGGAAATATAATGCGAAAGAGGAAAATTGGAAATTTGCTTCAAAGAGCTAATGCTTTGAAGTAAATCATTTAAAAAAATCATGGCTTATTTTAAGAAATATTACTACTATTTCAAATTGTTAACATATTTCTGAACATTCTGAAATACCATGCAGAGCAGAAAATTTTATAAGATACTATTAACGTCCGAATCCATAACGTTAATAAAAGTTTCAAATTGATGCTGTCCTCTAACATGTCAGTAGATGTGAAAGGGACATCTTCTGACATGTGAGAGGACAGCATGTGAAAGGGATGTTGAATCACTTTTGGTCACTATTGAATAAAAAATGCAAGCAAGTATGATGCTGTTAACGTATTTCTTAGAAATTCACATGATGAATAGTCGATAGAATTGTTAAGTTTTTGAAAAAGATTTGCATGAGAAAATTGCTGTAACTTTTGTTAAATTAACCTACAAAACTTGGCTAAGAACTGTATTCCCTTTTTTAGGTTCCATTTTCTTAAGTATTGCTCTGTGCTAGGGAAGTTAATGCTTCTTAATTGAGTAGACCGAGTATTCAAATACCAATAAATTGTAAGACAACATTTACCGGTCACTGTTAAAAGCAGACTCAATCGCTTCCGCTCAGTAATAAATCGCTTTCAGCGGCTGAGGCGACATTGGCGACTGTACTATGCCTATAGAATACCGAGCGAATTCGGATTGCCACAGACATAAATCAAAATAAATTAAACGAGTGTTTGTACTTCGCGTGTCAAAAAGTGAATAAAAAAATAAATATCCTGGACAAATTACACCAAGATCTAATCCCAAACTAATCAGAGCTTGGGCTTATGGGTGTCAGAGACTGATAAACATACTCAAATATTTCTGAATCAAACACTAATGTTCGTCACATGAATGTTTGTCATGGGTGGGGATCGAAACCACGACCTCCGGTGCTAAAAGCATCATCGCTGCCATTGCACCTACTATGCATATTATGCACTTAATTTAAACTTATTAAGAAATGGAGATTTTTTATCACTGAAGTGACGATAACCGATAAAATGTTCATGCAGACGTAAACGGAGGTTCTCGCGTTGTCTAATTTAATTTATGTTTGTACTACAATTCGTGCTCTTTGCATATACATCTGATGATTGTATTGACTGACAATGAAGGGGCTTGTTGGGTTTGAATCCAACAAAGAAGCTTCACCAACAAGCATAAATATGAATACATTATGTGATAAACCTACTTATGCATGGAACATTAGACAGACGTGCGGCGCCTCGTACTATGAATAGCGTTAAAACGCTATGCACAGATATCAATAAATCTCAAAATTCGTTAGTTACCGACTTAGCATTTGCTCCCGTAATTAGAACCCTAAAGACATTCCACATTACATTGATGGTGGTGAGCTGTAGCACGGTTTCCCGATCGGGTTTCAGTCAATTCAGAAAACGATCTTTCATAAATTCACTCGGGTCTGGGTGTGCTAGGAGACGCCCCTGGCTTAATCCTGGTCTGGTACCTCGTAACACAAGGATTTATCCTTACTTCGAGACAATGACAAGTGTTATATGTTTGACATATATATTTTTTTAAATTTACTACTGATAAGAAAAAAGCTGACGGCGGCAGTTCGAGGTTCAGTTTGTTCCCGTCATCGTGTTCGCAGCCATAAGTAAATATGATGATCGCCAGAAAATACAACCATTTTATTTTCAATGGAAATAAGGATAATCTAATAACCTATTTATATTATCTCGAAGTAAGGATAAATCCTTGTGTTACGAGGTACCACACAATAATTTAGGGCGCGTCTCTTTGCACACCCATGGCCAAGTTAGAAAAGTTCATTTAATGAATGGACCAATCTGAGACTTGAATCAAGGACATCAAGCAAGTCAAGTCGAGAACGGTTTGTGGCTACAGCGCACAACGCCAATCTTGCGGTCTTATTTGGCCATATAACGTCCACTGCCGAACAGATGTCTTAGATATCCAGGCACAAATTAGACATGCGCGGCGCTCTGATAGATAGCCCGTTTAGAACAACACGCCATTTTTGACGCACGCACACAGAGACGTGAGTTTACAAGCGAAGTCAGTGAGCTTCGGTGAGTCGGAAAGTCGCACTGTCGCGAGTGTTTTCGTTTTTGTCGAACTTGGTGCAATTTTTCACATGGTGAATTTTCTTTTTGGCCGGTTCTGTCAAGTAGGTGTAACTTACTTCATTTTAAAAATTTAGAGCGAATATAGTAGTAACCCTAGGCGGTTCACGCAAGTTTTGGAAAAAGGTGCGAGCGGTCCTTCTGTAAACTCTTAATTTTGTGATCCAGGGGAGCTGGTTATTATTATGAAGAGAAAAAATTGGATTGTTTGTTTGTTTATATTGAATAAGCTCCAAAATTACTGGACTGAATTTAAAAAATATTTCACACGTATAAAGCAACATTATCAGCGAGTGACATGGGCAACTTTTTTTAGGCTTCATTTTATCGGGAGAAATAGTCTACGCAGGAGAAGCCGCTGACCGACAGCTAGTTCATTTAGATTTTATGTATCATCATTTGTCAGGACTAAAGGAGGTTACCGTCGTAGGCCCTTGAAGTTGTGCAGGACCTAGGTCAAAAATTACAGCTGGGTAGAGATAACTTTGAGGGTGAAAACACCAGAAGAGTTCAGCTTGGATGCATCTGCATTTGAAAAGTTGCGTCACATCTTCGAGTCACCATTGCCACAATGCCTGAAGACCAAGGTGTTTGATCAGTGCGTCCTACCGGTCATGACATACGGAGCGGGGACGTGGAACCTGACAGTGAAACTAGCCCACCGATTACACGTCACTCGGAGAGCTATGGAAAGGTGCTAGCAATCTCGTTAAGGGACAAGGCCCGGAACGAGATATTCCGGCTAAGAACCAAAGTGACAGACGTAGTCCAGAAGTGTAGCAAACTGAAGGGGCAGTGGGCTGGTCACATCTGTCGCAGAACCCATGGTCGGTGAAGTAGACGGGTTCTCGAGTGGAGACCACGACTCGGCAAGAGTGTTGGACGTCCACCGGCTTGTTGGACCGACGACCTGAAGAAAGTGGCTGGTAGTGACTGGATGGCAAAAACGAGACATCGGGCTTTGTGGCGCGCCCTGGGGGAGGTCTACGTCCAGCAGTGTACTGCTATAGGCTGAAAATAAAGAAGAAAAGAGGTTACAGGAGTTGTAAGGCCCTCATCATTACGTCTACCACGAGTTGCCACTTTAAATTAACGTTATCGTTTGCGTAAATTTGAAGTGGCACCTTATGGTAGACGTACTGTACTTCTACCACCATTCACGTCACGTAAACTACGATTATCAAACGACTAAATGATATGCTTATAATGATATCTTCTTCAAGCGGCTTGCAGGCTTTCAAGATGAGGATAGCCAGCTCAATGATTCCTTGGCATTACTGTGCTTGTCAGCTTCGTTTCTGAACCTCACGACCGCTTTCCATCAGGTGGAGTGAGGTCACCTTGACGTGCACTATAAAAAAAAAGATATAACTCTACATATTAAATCGGCCAATATTGATTGAAAGTACTTTCCCTACATCGGGTCACTTAGTATCTGGCGACCGAATACAGTACTTGTGGTAACATTGTCCAAACACATTAGGGTTCTGCTGACAGCTTTGTTTACTTTCGAGAGGGGACCAATCCCCCTGATTTATGGCCGAACAGGACTTTTAATGAAGGGTTCTTTTGCGCGAGCGCGGTGCTGGGTTTCAAACGGATCGAAAATCAGGGTAGGTTTTATTATTAATTACTGCTTAAACTTTTTTCGTAAGGGTACAATATTTTCTTTTAAAATTTCAAAGTGTGAATTTCTTTATTGTAAATAATTTTAGGTTCCTACATCGCACAACACTAGTACCTTTATATCAAGGGTTTTAATGATGTTTTGAAACAAAACATCATTTTGTATTAGTTAATGAACTGCTTTGTAAGATGAAAAAAAATGTTTTCGTCCCCGATATGTACAAAGATATCGTTATATTATATTTCGTAAAAATGAAATTGGCCCTTCCTGTAAATGTGGTTATGTTTATGAAATTACCTCAATAGGTATGTACTTCTTTGCTCTCATAAACACAATACTATAGTCTTTATGAGTAAATACTGTTTTGAGAACGTTACTTGGCAAGTTTTACCATTTCAGTTATGAAGTGCCCATTACATTAAAAAAAATATATTTTTCTTTAGTTGATTCAATTTTGGGGTATGCTCTAGATTGTTATGGCCTGACATTTTAAACATATATTGAGAAACTTGAATCACTACAAATTAGATTTTTAAAATTGCTTGCGAATAATAAAACTAAAAGAAACTGTAAAGGTGACTATAGAAAATTGTTTAAAATCTGCAAAATCTTACCAGTAAGCCTCAAGCACAAATATTTGTTAGCGTTAAACAACCACGGCAGTCTGGAGCGTGACCCTTAGTTGATACACGGCTATGGCACGAGGTCGGTGTGCGCGGGTAAATTTGAAGTACCAAGAGTTTCCAACTATCATGGTGACGGAACCCTAAAAAAGCGTCTACCATATCTGTTAAATAGTTTGCCTGAGGGCATCCGCCTTAAACCGAATAAAAACACATTCAAGAAAGTGTTAAAATAGCTTTTCTTGGATTCGCTTGTTGTGTGAGAATAACATAACTACGAGTAACTAAGGCGTATACTGATTTTCAGTGGGCTCAGACTGAGATGACGCACGGACATGACGCATGTAATCATCGTCTGATTTATCTACTGGGTATAATTTGTTTACGTATTTCCCATAAAAAAATAAAACAAAATCCAAGAACACCCTTAGGGCTAGCAGAGCGTGGTTTCGATCCACGGACCTCTGGGTTATGGGCCCATTATGTTTTTAAGTGTTAAATACCTATATTATTTGAGACTCCTTCCTGCAGTCAAACTGTTAATACAGTTTTGCAGGGTATTGTTAACTGTATGATTATTGTTCTGTATTAATAAATAAACATAAATAATGAATAAGTTATCTAAATAAAGTCATTTCTGAATCATAAATAATGCCTTCATGCATTTAGTGCGCCAAGCCAACTTATATTCAATTATGACCAAATAATAACTCTCAAACAAAATTTTCAAGTATCTCTTCTTGAACTGTCCACATTTCTAACGAAACAAACTCATTCGCCAACAATAATTTCAGAATTAGCTGCCAGAGGGCCTTACTTGGGCGGTTTTGACAGTTTCAAAGTAACGACATAATCCAAGTTGAACTGGCCACGTAGATAAGAGGTTTCGAACATGACAGGGGTTTATTTTTATGACAGGACGTTATGAGATGTAGAAAAGAAGTACAGATAAAATAATTTGTTGAATGGATGGATGTTAGAATTTGAACTAACTACATTACAAAGCTACAATATGTTGTTACTAACACTATATTATATTGGAAAAATCTGAAATTAATTAATTAATTATTATTAATGAAACTATGAAAGAAAACGATTTACTTTTGTGTTTTAATCCACAGTTTTACTATGATGATGGAAGTGGGTTCATAATAACATTGACATAACTTTAAATGTTATTATCGTAATAGAATTCATAATTTCTCGGTTTTTTTCGATGCACCTATCTTGTTAAAACCGAGAAAGCCAATTATTTGTCCTGCAGTAGGGATAAAATAATTGTGTAATTAATTAATTTCTACTCTTGTAAAAAAGTACCAGATCTAAAACCGCACATTCAATCTATTTCATATCATAATGCATTTTGCAAAATCGTTTACTCTCGGTGGTTTTATCAATTCCCAGCAAAAATGCTATCTATTCCTCTGACAGTTTGTTCATAAAATTTCAAAATATATTTACTACGTTCCACAAAATTGCTAATATGCAAATCTTGCGAAAAACATTAACATTTCGCGGTTTTTAAATTTTTATACGTTAGCTAGGAGACTAAAGTAATTGGCTTTGATGGTGTTAATTTATATTAAAACACGTTGTTTTATTTATTTTTTGGATAAGACAATATGTATGGCCATACATATTGTCTTATCCAAAAAATAATTACACATGGACAATGTCCGCCGAAATTGTCCATGTGACTACCCAGCTGGACTTGCCGAAACCTCCATCAGTCTCGCTCGCCACTATTGCGGATAGGAGGCTCGCCAATACAGAGTGAGGGTCGTTGATTTACGATAACGTAAATTTAAAGTGGCACCTCGAGGTAGACGTACTGATAAACCTCCGGATCCAGAAACGTAAATCGAAGTTGAACACAATTCAAATTGAAGCTGTCCTGTCACATGTTAGAAATAATAGGTACAGGTAGGCTATATAGGAAAAAGTTCTAAACTTGGTTAGTAGGTTAGCCAACCAGCCACTCCGCAAAATTTTAAGTTGTTCAGCAAGTGTTGATGGTTTAGTTGTTTTGTTGCCAAGTAGACGAAATTTGATCAAAAATAAATTTCTTAATCTAAGTGATGATGTAGTACTAATGATTATCCACTCTCTTTTTAATGAGTCCCAAACTGTTATTGCTTTGGAAACACTAGTCAGTGCCTAATCACCACCGGCCTTCATACGGAGGCCCTGTTGCGATGTTTCTACAGCTACGAGTAACATCAGATGGTCTGTGTAATTCACATTATGAGTTCACATACAAGTTCGGAGATGCATAAACAGACGCTGAGAGCAGTACTCGTAATATTACTTCCGTAAAACACACTACAGCTTCACTTTGATACTTCTAGCTAAAACAGATACACTAACACGACGTCTTACTTCCTTTAATATTTGTGTTGAGATTTAGCACTATTTAAGACCAACTGAATCTCGAACTTCACGAATGTGAACTAAAAGGCTCCAACCACCCATTTACTTTGAAATTTGTTAAAAGTATAGTTCAAATTTACTAGCTTTCAGTTAGTTTTGGTTTGAGCTAAAGTTTAAATTAAAATAACAAAAGCTACCGATAGAATGCGGGTCAGTTTAAACTAGACGTAGTTGATTGCAAATACCTTTAGAACAGATTTTCTGTTTCATGAAACAAATTACTAGTTCAGGATTTGATTAAATAGCAATGCTTTCATTGTTCTAGTTTTTAAAGTACTTATTTCATGAATTTAACTCTTTCTCTGCAGAATGAAAAGTTAAAAATTAATCTTACCTAGAGCTCCTACTTAATAACTGATAAAATTATTGTTTAATTCAAAATGTCTAATGTGACCATCACTTTATTTGGTATAATCATGTAAGTACTTAGAATATAATAAAATTATATTATTATGACGAAACGATTGGCACAGTGCGCTGTAGCACAGTTTCTTATGTTGATTTCCGTAGTGTCCCGGGTTCGACTCCCGGTCGGGTCAATTCAGGAAACGATCTTTTCTGAATCGATTCGGGTCAGGGTGTGCTGGGAGACGCCCCTGGCTTATTTTCTTGTGAGGTACCACATAACACAGGGATACTAATCCCTACTTCGAGACCATTACAAGAGGTGTAAAAAAAGTTAAAAAAATAAGTAGTTGTAATGTCTGTGGATCAACATCGTCGTAATTCAAGGTCAACCTTGACAAAAGTCGGCAAGCTTTGTCTGTTCGTCCATCCAGCTGTCTTTATTATCTCTATGAGCTACATCACAGTACGCCTACCATGAGTCTATGCCGATGACAGTCGTCAGCGTTGTTGTCAAGTTTTTGTGTTGAATTTGGGTACAGTTCCTCTAGTAAAGAGTAATTTAACTAAAACTATCGGCCCCGACGAACTTCGTTCTGTCAAAAGTCATTGGCAAATGCTTGACAGCAGCTGTGACCATTTTATATGGAAAAATGTTTTTGTTTTTTTTTGTATTTTTTTTTTATCCTATTCCCGATGTAGACAAATCCAAAAACACAAAAGTCATAAAATCGGTCCACCCGTTATATATATAGATTGCCATGAACGTTTCTGTATTTAACTTGCGTAGTTAAATTGAACTACGGTCAAGCACAGGCACTGATAATTTCATGATTTGATCATTTTGACGACACGATTGGCGTAGTGAGTTGTAGCACGGTTTCTCGTCTTGACTCGGGTTCGAAACCTTTTATATTGGAAAATTAAATTATTATTTTTTCATTTTCCGTCACTTCCTAGTTATGTTTCTCACCGTTTAAACCTTCCCCCAACCTTTACTAATATTTCAAGATCAAAACTAGCCAAATCGGTCCGGCCATTCTCGAGTTTTAGCGAGTTAAACGAACAGTAAGATGAGATAAGATAAAATAAACATACTTTATTGTACAACAAATCATACTAAACATAAGCATTACATAATCTTAGATTGTACAATGTAGGCGCTCTTATCGCTAGGAAGCGATCTCTTCCAGACAACCTGCAGGTAGAGGAAATGACAAGATTAAAAAGAGAAAATAGGTGAGGTAGTGTGAGATAATTATATATATATACATGAAGTTATTTTATGCATTCATGAATGCAATTTCATATAGGTAGTACTTACAGTAATTGATTTGTATATTTATAGATTTCAAAAAAACCGCTTGCCATGGGTATCATTGGTCTATTTTACGTCTGCTGCGTTATTGAGCGAATTGATTTAAAACGGATGAAATGAGAAAGAATTTTCCGGAGCTAGTCATTTCCGGCGAGCGATTCATGTCGATTCACATTTAAATACGGAACAACAATGGACTGATGCTGAAAGGTATTCTCAGAGTGGAATAAATAAAAACTTAGAATCGATACATACCTATATTGCAGTATTACATCCAGCTAGTTGGTCCCTTTTATCATCACGGTATTGTCAAAAGATTCCACGTTTAACTTTACTTTGTTAATTACCTGCAGATACTCATAAGAATCGAAATAATCACCATCTTTGTCACATTTTACAGACTTAAGTTCAATTAGAATCTCACAGTGAACTCACTGTGCGCGATTCGGAGTAAGTTTTCAGAATACTGTCTGAATTCTCAGACGTTATCCCGAATTTTCCCTACACAAGTTTTTTTTTGTCAGTCTCTGCCAACCTTGCTTAGGTTCCACCTCCAAAAGCCAGCATATACAGCATACGAGTGGCTGAGTTATCAACGTATCGCCGCGCAGGCTCGTCGTTACACGTGGCGTATCGTAGCGCGCTCGCAACGGATCGTTGCGCTTTTGCAGCAAGAGACTGCGAGGTTTTCTGTCACCTTTTTTTGACGAGGAAAAAATGCCTGTGGGAATGAGTATGGAACTCTCCGGCGGTGAAGCCAGCGGCGCACCCACTAAAAAGACCCTGGTGTAACTACGCTTTGCTTTATTAGCGGGACGATGTGGGATTCCCTAAGGCATAAGCTTACGTTCGGGAAACGTAGCACTGTAAAAAATAGTTCGAAATTTATGTTTTTTTTTGGTATTCCTGAGTGGAATACACATAGACTATATATCAAACCTTTCCATATCACACATTTCTGTGTGTTTCTTAGCCTCTCAAAGATACACGACACTTCGTAAACTTCGCACCGAAGTCGGCTTTCGTGTCTATAGTCACGTTCAGACCCTTAAGTAATCAGCGGGAACATATGATGTAGACTTCTGTAAATAGGCACTGAGAAATAATTATTTTCATCATCAAATATTTTTATGTGGGTTTTGTTAGTATGTTGACGATTCAAAAGGACTCTTAAAAATTTGATTGAAGAGGTTGTTGTTTCGTTTAAAGTAAATTAGTCCAGGACATGTTTAGCTGAGTTGGTGTAATTTGTCTTATTTGTATCGATTTATTATCTTTGTTTAAGCAATGTGTATACATCCCAAAGATATTTATTTATCTAAACTAAGTATAAAGCCGCCAGCATCTTGGGGACCTTACCGCAGGGGCAAAATTTTCTGAGTAGTTTTTAGAAAACTCAAAACTCATATTCATATTCAAGAGCCTTAGACACATAGCAGACCGTCGTGTCACCAGAATAGTCTATTACGCCGTGTGACAAACACTCTTGGAATATTGCATATCGGCTTGGGGTGGCATTGCAAAAACCACCCTCATCGAGGTGGAGCGTGCTCAGCGACCAATACTGAAGGTTGCTGCAGGCCTACCTTTTCGATACCCTACGGTTGATCTCTATAGGAATTGGGACGTCAGACAGACTTTTATCCTGCAAACCGTTCTGAAGAAGCACGAACTACTGGACTACAATCCTGAACATTTCAAAGATAGGCGTAGAAAAGGACATGTCTGTACAATCCCACCACTAAATACAGCCTCCTCACAAACATGTTTTTGCTTTTCAGGGAATTATTTATATAATAAACTCAATAAGTGTCTTAAAATTTACGATCTTCCCAGAGTTAGATGCAAAGCCAAAGTTGCAAATTACTTAAAGGAACTAGACTACAAATCCACTGAATCCTTTCTTGTTGTCCTAAAATAAAATACTCTAAATTCTAATGCTTAAACCTATATCTTATTTATCTATTTATTAGCTATCTTCTAACATATTCCATTCACACTCAGGCCTGTTTGACCTTGATATAATACGCATCCGTACTGTTTGTCACACATAAGAACACCAAACACACATTCATTAAACACACATTCATCACACACGCATTCATCACACACACATTCATCACACACACATTCATCACACACACATTTATCAAACACGCACGCACACACACATACACATATATATCCACAAACCAGACTGCTTTCTCACTGACACTTAGATTTTTTATATATTTTTTGCTTTCCCTTTGGTTATTCCACTCAAATTTTGCCCTAAGCCTTTATGTTATTTAAGTACACATTTTTTTAAGTTTCTTTAAATGTATCCTACTGCGGGGGTAGGCCTGGTGACCTGTAACACAGGTCTTGTTTAAACTTAATATATTTCAGGCACCAACCTCTCACACCTTAGGATTATTAATTTAATTTGTTATATACCTACATTTAATTTGTTATATACATTACTTACGAAATTAAATTCTTCACAAGTACCAATTTTAATCATCAATTTCAATCATTTCAAGAATAATTAACATCCTTTGATATTCAAACCGTTCTACGAGAATCCACGTGAGTAATTCGATCGTCCCACTTTTAGTGATGTGACACGATGCATTCAAATGAGTCGATAAGCCGTGGATCCGATTCGATTGTAGTCGATTAGTCAGGCTATTTTAACAGGCAAGCTATTCAGGCGACTTCGAACTGAAATGCATAATTCACATTGACCGTTTTTATTCCTAGTCATAATTTCACTCGATTTGTTTGAGCTATTTGTGAGCTTTTCCACATTTATTTTTTTCAGAATGTAAAATAAATTTATACTTGGTCTAAAAAAGATGCTGTAGTTTATTAGCAAGGAAGTGCTAGATTAGAAAAAAAACAAATACATTTAAATAACTTTTCACTGATTCTGTGAGTGTTATAATAAGAGGAAAATAAAGAAGCTAATTAACTAAACCACTAGTCAAACCAAACCAAACAGCCAAAAAAAGCCAAACGGTCTGTCTGACCGGCGGACAAAACTATATCGTAAATTCTAATAAAACCAACTGTGTAATATCTACTCTTTTTGAAGCCGACTTCAAAAAAGAACGAGGAAAAACCTAAATATTATTTTTTTGTATGTCCAGCAAAATTCTTATCAGTCAGGATCTGTTGATGGGATCCCAGAGTAATCTAAGGGAACCCTCAAAGTTTATATATATTTCATATAAATTTATATAATTTGCCCAACCAACTTAGCGAACAGTGCAAGTTTCATCAAAACCGGTTTAGTATAACTAAAGTATTTGAAAGAACATAAAACCGACTTCAATGAAGTCGGCGCCCCCATGATCTTTGCAAAGCGAAATCTTTTTTATGCTTTTATTTAAACACTTTTTTAGAAATTTGTGTCTGTCTGTTTGTCTGTTCCAGTATCACGCGGAAACATACTTAATGGACTTAAATACAACTCGGTACACTTATAAAATCTGAATTTAAAAACATATATGGAACTTTAAATTCGTAAATATAAATGGTGCAAATTTTCAAAATCTCAGTCCAAAAGCTGGTTTACTATATACATCTAAGGTCTCAGTAAAATTAAGTAACAAATATCGATATATCGATAGCCATGGGCTCAACCGTATCACGGCTCATTCCTTATGCAAACTCAATTACCAAGTGTACACAGCACTGATTAAACCAGGGTGGTGTGAGTATTACTCCAGCCAAACTAGAAATAAGGTAATGAAAAAGTTAAAAGTGTTAGGTGGCCAGGTCCATAGCCGTTGGTTTCACATTTTTTTCTGGCTTATGAAAGAGTAAGAAAATGAGTTACTGTGAAAACTAATTGCAGAATGTGGAAAATAGGAATCTTATCAGTAAAAAAGACAAAGACATAAACTACAAAAATTCGACCTGATCCTAGGGACTCAAGCGGAATACGAACCCGCGACCTTCCACAATCCGGGAGCTACGGAAGCCGTTAACAGACTTGGCGAATTTATCTAGTATATTTTACGTTGTAAGCCAACGTTTGTTTCATCAATGTTATAGGCAAGCGCCTTTAACACCCTAAATTAATATTTTTGCAAATATTTGACTTTCGATCAAGATGAAACTAGCTATAGGATAAGTGAATTTTTATTTTTAGCATGTAAAAATACACTTTTTTCTACACAAAAATTGAAACTAGAAAAATTCGACCTGATCCTAGGGACTCAAGCGGGATTTTTGTAGAAAATAGAGCATTGTTAAATGCTGAAAATTAAAATTCTCATAGTAAAAAAGACGTTCTTCTTAGCGCAAGGAATTAACGATATGTGGTTTATATTGCCTGACACTCTGTTGAAATAACATGAGGATGAAGATTTTTAATCCAAAAAGTATAATTTATTTTAGCATCTCCACAGATGACGCAATAGGACAAGGTCGATTTGTTACTATAAGTAGAAAGTACATTAATTTGAATATGGGTACAGCGAAAGACATTCATCACCTAACTGTAAACCGGGGGATGATACTGTAAAACTATTGCAACTTTTCACTAAAGCACAGAATAGATAATAATTCTTCGTACAGAAGGTTCACTCAAGAAACGCGGACAAAAATTAAACAAGCCTTCTTTATTCTTTTGGTTCTTACAAAGCAGTGTCTCACTAGTACTTTTTTATTTGTCCATGCTATCGAACAAGGTCCAGCTTGCACGCAGAATCAAAACTTATCTTGTAGCACGAGCGCTCATACTCCGCTGTGCCCGCTGAACGAAACCTATTCAGCTGTCACAGTGCAGGGTCGCACGCAACTCACTGATTTAATTATTATTATCAAAAAAGTATTACTAATACATATCTGCTTTCCACCCGCGGCTTCACTCGCCTTAACTTCATTTTTATGACATACAAGATTTTTGCCGACTTACGATACTTGATTCGCAAAATCCCGTCTTAGTAAGCCCATACGTCCCAAAAAGAGCCATAGGCAAAATAAATTTGAAACTCCTAATAGCACTTGTAGTAACGAAGTTTCATACAAACAAACTATCAACCCCAAACACAACCCCTTAGGGGTCTTAGTTAGCGCCTACGTCTTAAAAAGAACCCCTATGCAAAATTTGAGACTCATAATAGCCCTTGTAGTAACGAAGTTTTGTATAAACAAACTATCAACTTCAAAAACAACCCCTTAGGGGTCGAATTGCGCAAAATCCCCTTTTAGTGAGCACCTAATCCTGAAAAGAACCACCATGCAAAATTTGAAACTGCCAGCACAAGTGCTGAAAGATTCTGAGATTTTGCGATGAGTGACCTTGCGCTTTTATACAAGCATATATAATATAGATAATCGTTTAGTACTTACTAGTAGTCATTATCATTCTTATAATTATAAATTACAGTGCAACAAATCAGAAACAAAACACCAAATTACGCGCTCGGCGACGATTGTGCGAGCCGATCGGCAGGCCACAGTCACAAATTACTTAGTAGATACTACATAACAGATGAATCACTGCATAGAAAATTGAACATTTTGTGATTTGTAAATGCGTGCTGTCATCTTTCGATATGGAGGTCAGTAGACAGTACTTACAGTTATGTCAGTAGGTCGATATGCTTATCTATGGAATATTCTACGCGGCTGTGGACAATCAAATGCCAAATGGGTATTGGAAGACCCGGCGGCTGGTAGCACAGAATTATGTAATAAGCACTCCGTACTGGTAGGTAACATAGCTGCCACCATTCGTTCTTTTGATAAATTATGGAAAAGCCTGGCAGTCTATTGCACACTGTCGATTACACAGAATGGAAGCATTTAATGTGTCCAGCCGATTATTAACACTCTGTTTAAGCTACCGAAAAATTGTGGCATTACGGCTGACTGTGCTACGCTACGGCACTGTGCCAAATTGCTTTTGTCTTTTTTACAGATTTTCAACGTAAAAATCGTATGTTAATAGGACCGATTTAAACATGTAAATGTCCAGGGTACCGACAGGGAGTTTATCCTCACACTCTGGATCCGCCATGGTCTCGTCCAGTTCGTTTTTAGAGATGCTTCCTTCTGAGGACGGAAATTATAGAATGAGCTCCCTGCTGAGGTTTTCCCAAAGAGTTCGGAGTTTTTCCAGAGGGTTTTTCCAGAGGGTTTTTCAAGGGTCGACAACGACAGTGATACCACTGGTGTCACACGTCGATAGGCTGTGGTAACCGCTTACCATCAGGCGGTTTGCGTTCCTTATTGGCACGTGTATAAAAGAAAGTATTGCAACTGTGAGGGATTGCCTCTGTGCTGGGTATCCTAAATACGATTCCCACCTAGGACAATTATGTATTTTCTGTAGCTGAGTGTAAATGTATGTCTAAGTATATATTTAAACACAATATAAAGTGTTTAAACTAGCCTCTGACTCATTGTACATGTTTTACTTATTTTGAGGTCCGGTGATCTGGTGTAAGATGTGAGTTATAAAGATCCCTATTAAGTTTATCACTACGTCTTATTTTGTTTTTATAACTACAATGATATTATTTTTATGTCTACAACCAACGAGTGCAAAACAACAACTTCTCTATATTTATGTTTATTAACGAAATTAGATACCTTAAATCAGTTACTTATAAATGTTAATGAACCATAGAAACCATAGCTGAATACTCAAAATGAAAACAATGTTGAATGGTTTTTTAATTAAATTGTATCTTTCTCTCTGCACTAAAGGCTGCACTTAAAAATACTATAAGGAGAAAAGTATAATGAGTATTTGACTATCTTGCAGAAATCTTGCAATAATGTACTTTAAATGTTCCCATATTTCCCCAGCTACTGTCATTTAAAAAGCCTTCCCAGTGCCATGTACAGTAACGTACTAAGGGAAATAAAAACACAGCTCTTGGCAAGCGCACAGGGCCGCAATAGGGCGTGCAATAATAATGCCAACAGCATGAGAACGGCTTGAAGTGGCCACGGATTGGGAATGTGGTGGATTTTTGAGGAAAAAGTTTTATCAATTTTTTTTACCGTTTAAAATATGCGCTAGAAATATGAGCCAGACTTATAAAAGCTTGAATACTGAAACTTGATAAATTTTAAGTCAAACGGACTACCACTTTTCATATTAGTTGATTGAACATATCAGTCAGGTCAGGTTTGGATACTGGTGTCCCTCAGGGTGGCATATTGTCACCTACGAGTATGCTATTCTCCATTTTTATAAACGTTCTGGCTGGCGAACTTGGATGCCCCCAACATTTTTACGCAGATGATCTGCAGATCTACAAGCAGGGAAAGACTGGTGAGATTAACAGCGCTATTGGACAAGTTAACCGCGATCTGGAGTGCGTTGTTGAGTGGTCTGCCAAATTCGGAGTCAATCCTTTCAAATGCCAAGCCATAATCATCGGTGGCTCACGAAAACTGGCGAAGCTTGATATGAGCTCAGTTTCACCTATTGTAATGGACGGTGTTGTTGTTCCTTACTCCCCCTTGTGTGAAAAATCTTGGCATTCATATGGACTGCTCTCTCAGCTGGACCAAGCATATTAGTGAAGTGAGCAGGAAAGTAACTGGGAATCTTCGCGCTCTCTATCACCTGAAGAACTTTCTGCCGTCATCTACAAAGACACTGCTAGTGCAAGCCCTTATCTTGTCGTTGATTGATTATGGTGATGTCTGTCTCAGTAACGTTTCACAGGAGCATTTGAACAAAATGGATCGACTTCTAAATAACTGTATACGTTTCATTTTCGGACTGCGCAAATATGACCACGTCTCTATTTACCGCTCTAAACTTAACTGGATGCCTATCCGCCAGCGTAGGTCCATTCGAATTTCAAATGTTCTCTTTTCTATTCTTTTTGATCCTAATTCTCCATCTTATTTAAAAGTAAATTTCAATTTGTTCATTCTTCACATTGTCGTCAGCTGCGTTCTGAAGATACTCTTTCCCTGCTTACGCCCTCTCATTCTTCCGGTTTCATGTCTAGTTCTTTCGCTGTATCTGCGATTCGTCTTTGGAACAAACTTCCTGTTCCAATAAGAAAATCTATTAAAAAAGCATTACGGATCGGTGGTCACGCATTAGGGATCGGTCCTTGAGTCACTGTAAGGTGAATGTGGTTCAAAGTTAATACGAGGTTATTCTGAGGGGTTTATATGGCTATTATTAATTTTTTTTTTTGTGGCAAGCAATTGTTGGTTTGGTTGGTTCTATTTATATTATGTATTCTATTTATGTGTGTTTATTTTTATCGATTCATGTTGAAGTTTTTTTCGTTTTTTTTGTATTTTATAATAATTAGCATCAATTGTTGTTATTGAATGTAATTTATTTAGTTTAATCTCGTGCACTGTGTTTAATTTATCTGTTTGATCGTGTGGTTGACTGATAGCGAATGCCCTTGTTGTTGTTGTATCATTAATTTTGTGCAATGAAGAATAAATAAATAAATAAACATATCGCTTAAACTGTATGTACAGTCGCCATCAGATATATTTTAGCGAACAGGGAGCCCATAAACATCTGAACAATTTAAAAAGCCTATATGTTCTTTACACCACAAGTTACCAATAACATCTGAACGTTAATTACAGCACTATTTTCTGAGCAGCTTGTCAAACATTCCTATATGTACGATTAACCAAAAACATCTGAACATTTACTGTTTGAATTTGAATATTGAAAGGAAAAAAATATGTTTGTTTATTTGTATTAAATAGGTGCTAAAACTACAAAACGCTTTCGTGGCCTAGTGGTTCAGAGCTCGGCCCAAAACCCGGAGGTCCCGGGTTCAATTCCCGGGTCAGGCAAAGTGTGTTTTCGGAACATAGCCTGGGTTTGTGATTTAGCCAATGATTAAGCCAATACCATCTATATTGTAGCGATGACATGATCTCAATGATGGGGGCCTTTGCCCCGCAGTGGGACATGTATATAGGCTTATTGCTTTTTTTTACCAAAATAAAGCTACATTTGCAAGTGGCATAGCGAGTGGCCTAAATTTAAGCCTATATTTAAACGGGAGAAATAGTCAACACGGGTAAAGCCGATGATCGACAGTTAGTTAGTAATAAAGTAATTAAAAACTGCGGGACCAATTTCCAAAATCATTTTAGCATAAAACTTACTACAAGTAAAAAGGATATATTTTAACGGGAAAAAACAGAACAGCCAATATCGTAGAGTCCACGTAGGCAAAGTCACGTGCGAGCAGCTAGTGTTTTTAATTTACAATGCTTATTGTTTGTCTGCGTAGATGCATTTGATGTTTTAGGTGTTTAGATATTTTTGGTCATTTGTGCGTATAGAAATTATTGACTAACTGCTGCTCAGATATCATTGATGTTATTAATGTTCAGATATTATTGGTAGTGTGTAGTGTTAAGAACTTATTGCAATTTTAAATTGTTCAGACGTATTTGGTCACCCTGTCTGCTACAATATATCTGATGGTGTCTGTACCTGCTAATTTACCAAGGTCTCTTAAATTATTTGGGTAATTAAAAACCATTTTAGTTTAATACAGTCCTTTGTCATCTTGAGATTTCCTTGAAGCATTGAAAAAAGTTGTAACGCCCTCGTGTTGGTTTTAAGGCACTGAGGTATTTCGGATAAAATAATCTTGTTATAAAAAACCGTTGCATGTTATAAAACTATTGTAGGGAACACTCTGACCTAGAGTAAATCTTTATTTTCTAAGCCAACGTTTTCCACGATCTAAAGAATAACGCAAATTTAAACACATTTATTCGATATTAGGTACTTAGTTACAATAAATAATTTGCTTAGCTGTAATGATTACAATTTAGTTCATTCCTGCTCTTAGGAGTTACAAACTTTTAAAAAATTACACAAGTCATCAAAATATATTAAAACCGAGTATCCCACAATAAGTGAGTATTGCAGTCACTGTATGTGAAGCGTAACGGTTGCAATTAATTGTACGGAACACACGGTGAATTGAGCACTTTTATACAAAAAACACAATTAAAAACAAACATGACTTTTATCGCAACGCTGGAATGCTGTGGAATGATAAAAATAAAAATAAACTTCAAATTATGGGCGCGGTTATTTGAACATTCAGTTGATTTTAATCAAAAAGACTGAATGGACATCAAAAGGCCCGGTGTTGTTTTTGAATAAAAACAATGGTAGTGAACACAAACAATTTCGTTGGATGTTTTAACGATTGTTTTAAAGAGCCTAGTCGTAGGTGGCACATTTATCGGTTTTTTTCTCACGCATTTTAAGGTCAAAGGTATCAGTTTTATACTGGGGCAAAGAGTTGTGGATACTGCCTGAAGAAGGCCTCCATCATTGAAACCAAGTCTACAACTCTTCAACTGATGGGTGCTGGCTTAATCACAATCATTTTGATTTTAATAATGAAGGCCTTTGCCCAGAACTGGGACAGTTTATTTAGGCAAATTACTACAAAGCTTTAGGTAGGTACATTCGTTTTGGTCAAATCTATTTTGATTTTGTCTTATCAGTAACTGTTAAAATTTGGGACATTTGGTAGATTTTGTTGAAAGTTTCATTAAAAAAATTAAAAGAATAAAAAACAGAGAAGTAGCTTTGGATTTTTAAACTTTCCTCTAATATTACGAGTATGAAGGTACTTTTATTCAATTTAATACCTACAGACTACCTAAAGAAATAAGAAAATATATGACCACCAATGCATTCCGTAAAACGAAAATGAATTATCTTATTGTTCAAAGTATTGGTTGTATTTTTTACCCAAATCATTTTTTTTTTTAATAACGAATCCAAACTTGCCATACCATTATAAATTCAGTCAAATTAGCTTATTTAATTAGGTACACCGTTTATCGAAATATGAATACATGGAATATTGACTCGATACATTAAATCACGGTTGGCAGCGTGGGTCGAACTCGCCGGTAAACAAGTAAAAATTCAGCGGCCATTTTGTTTACCTGCTCTTCTGTTAACGGTCGAGTAGCGGGGCATGTTCAAAATTGGAATGCACGTTTGCAACTTATATTGTGAGTTGCAACGCAACTAAGCAAAACCTGTCCTCGAAGCATATCTGAATAGACTTGTAACCGTTATAATACGCCTCCTCAACTCTCGCTTGCTCTTACATACAAAATTTGCTAGGTGCCCTGTCGACGGAGCGGCAGCGTTGTTGCATCAATTTGTATGTAAGCTGCAGGCCAGTGTGATAAGACGCGGCTTTGTAACTACGTCACGTAGACCACTGGCCACGTCACTGCAACGTTAATGCCACTAACCCGTACTGTAACGTGTTGCGTGACAATAAAATAAAAAAAACTTTATTGCACCCAAAACTTACAGTACAAAATTAATTAACATTAATTGCAAGTACAATTTGGGCGGCTTTATAGCTAAAAAGCGATCTCTACCAAGCAACCCACAAGCAAAGGAAATTTGGCGAAAAGGGCGAGGAAGTGCACCAAGAAAAATAATAGATAAATAAGTTTGATTATAAATATCTATACTTACAGTATAAGACTAGGTACATATATTCACATAATACATACATACTATATATAAAAAGTAGAAACAAATGTTGAATAAGTGTAGACAATGAGGAAGGGAAAGGTTAATAAACAAGTTATTTTCAATTATTAACGACCTTCTTTAGTTTTAGTATATGTTAATGCTCGCAGACATCATGAACAAGCATTGTAAAAGCGTCATGCAAGTAGAATATTTGTAAAAATATTTATATTTCATCAACCTTCCAAAAAGTACTTGCTTCAAAACATTGATGAAATAAGGTTGGTTTGCAACTAAACATACACTAAATTCGCCAGGCCCACTTATGATTTCGGTAGCTTAGTACTGGTTTGCGAAAGATGCGGATATAAACCGCAATATTTAAGTTTCTTTTAAGATAACAACTTAGCTTTCTTCCTAAAAATAACAATATACTTAAATAAAATAATAGAACATTCTGGAACCTTCAAAAACCTTTAAAATCGACTGTTGACAATCGAAACAAAATGGCGACAACAAAGTTTGTTTACGGACCCTCTGTAACCGTGCCGCCGAGCATGAAGATTTACCACCGAGCTTTCTACAAATAAATACTTTACATGCTGCTGTGCTTTAGTCAGTGGCGGAAATAATGAACGAACTTGTATGAACACGGCGTATTTTACAATGTTTACTATTTCGAATGTAGGTAGTTATTGCTAGATTGGCAAGGGCTGTAATTTTCATTCTGTGATCAGGTATCAGGACCATATGGTCCTTAAATAGTATAAAACGACTGGACGCAGAAAGCTGGAATTTATAATGTCGGTTCCTTGCGACTGCAGGGAAGTTTTAAGAGAGGGTTTCCCAAAATTTCTTCGGTAACGGAAAAAAACAATTTTTTGCCAAGCAAACCGGATGAAAAAATTGCGCGTAAGAAGTTCCGGGAAAAAGCTAGTGATAAATTAGTCCTTTCTGCTGTTGAATTTACTAGTTCTTGTCCTGCAGTACCCTAAAAACTAGCAGACAATGACACGTCCACAAGCTCGGTCGCTCGAGCGCTCTCGAGCCAAGTGTCGAGTGTCGAGTCAGCGCTACGTGTCGTCGCGACACTCGACACCGCCGATAACACTGCTAGCGTAGCTTTGATGTCGGCCACTGTTGTTTATCTTGTGTTTACAGATTTCAGATTTGGACGGTTGGGGTACTTTGGCCACTTTGCTGGTATTTAATTGGGTCTGCTAAAAATGTTTTTGTCGCGACATCTTCAAACGGGTGCTTGTATATAGCCCTTAAGAGGACACAGCTCGGGTGAGAGAATTGAAAAATAGGTATTTGTTAAATCGATTGCTGCCTGTTGCTAACCTCCAGCGCCCCGCAGAGTGCGATAGAGACAACTCGGACCGAAATTACCTATTAAAAGTACACGAAATGGAGGCTTTGCAGTCCCCTGGTCCCTTTTCGAAAACTTGACCGATTGAATTACTTTTTTTAGTGAAAACTAGAAAAAGGCTTTAGCCGTGTTCCTATGTGTTCCTTTTTTTATATAATCTTGTCAAATTTACTTTCTGGATGTTTGAAGACAGCGGAAAATCTAACCTATATTTTATCCTTTCGAAGGCTTTTTATAATTAATCAATAAAAAAAACATAGGGACACGTTTATAGTGACCATAGTTTTTTCGAAAAAAAATATTGCTCTACTAACATTATTCAGGAAGGAAACAGGGAACTACGTTTGTATGGAAAAGCGCTACTTTAAGAATAAGATTCTTTTAATGAGGACAAAAAAACAACTGCAGGTTGGTGTGTCTGTGGTAGGTGGCATTTCCTCGGGCGAGATGTGACGTGGAATGTGCAAGACTGCAGCGAGACACAGGCACAAAGCGCCTTGCAAGTCAGAGCAGTGTCTCATTAAAAATCATTCTAGAAGCATAGAAAATACATCCTTTGTGAGACAGTTATTTATAATGACATGGTGGTGGTATATGAATGAAGTACATACAGTTACAGACACATGGGTATTTTGATTTAAAAACATTTAATTAACTTTTAGGACAGCGTTACAATTTACAATAAACAAAATAACAGAAAATAATACCATAGCATCAGACAGAGGTGTTTCGATGCCAAAAAAAATTAATGGACTTCACTCAGCATTTAGACTGGGCTTTATGGGCCCAGGCGCTGATTTTCAGTAGGCCCAATCTTAGGGAAGCGTTTGTTAACTTTATTTGACCGTGCTCTTACTCACTTCTACACATCTAGTTGTGACGTAGAAGATAGCATAATCTCATACCACAACGAGAAAAAAAGGCAAATTACTAGTAAACATTTTAATCATTATACACGTAGATAATGTTTGATATGTGTACCAAATACACTAAATGCGTTGTTTACTGTCTTAAGCAGAAACGATTATGTTTGTGGGTGTTGTCCGATATAATCCCAACCTGTTATAGGATAGGCCACCCACTGAATTCTGCGAAATTTATCAAATTGTCCTACGCAAAATAAGAGTTCTTAAAACGCTGAGACTGTTGACCTAGCGGCAATTCAAATAAAGCGGAAAAGAACTAAATTAAAGAATTAAGAAGATTGATTAGTAATGCTTTTTATTCTGTAACCCCTTATGTGTTTGTTGCACATACGGGTAAATGATTTTGCAGAAATGAAATAACATATTACTGCACATTTTTTTAATATTTTTTGTAAGCATAAAACTTACTTCAACACTAAAACTAACCATTGATATAACTTTTGACATTAGATTTACCTCGAAATTAGCGGAAAACCGTATATCCAAGCTTAGTTCCGAACCAAATTTATTTGTTATCTACCGCAAACACTGCTGGCCAAATATATCATGTTTATTATATTCTGTGGGCTATTCAGTCTATAATTAGCGGATGATTAATCTCAGCGGTATTGGGGAAACGAATTAGAGATACAATATTAACTCGGAAATTATTATTATTATTATTATTTATTATTTATATTAACTCGGAAACTATTAATCAAGGACCTTGGTGCTGGTTTGTTTTGTTAGGAAAGTTGATTACCATACCATCACGACTATATCCCAAACGGGATAGTCAGAGGTAAGTGACTGTTGTCGTCACGGAATACTCCCAATTTTCATCAATGGTATTAGAACCCAACGTGGTAGGTGGTGAGCCTTTCGCCGATAAATTCGGGTTGATTTGGCTTTTTATCAAAGTTTTCCATCACCGGAGAGTTAGTTAGGAATTTAACAATTAACACGAAAATTTTTTTACTAGTCAGATTTAAACTCGGGACCACATAATCTACGATTCAGGTTGGTGTGCTGAACCCCTAGGCCACGACGCTTTCATTAACTGTACGTTGATTAACTATATGCTTTAGCCAAGATGCGTCTAACGGCAATAGGGGAATAAAAAATACTGCAAACTCCTACCTACGCCGCGCATATCGTTTCTATAAGATTTTTCATTATCATTCGTAGCCACTGCTCGATATAATATACATTATTAGCTTCCCCCATAGATGTTCATAGGCAAAAAGTGCAAGAAGTCTCTCCCTATATTTCGACACAAAAGATCACATGTCTTGTTCTTACTCGTATGTTTAGGTACCTACTATCAACTGCCACTTCTCTTCACCCGCGAGACGTCATTGATAACTTCTGTAAGTATTTTTAGCAAAAATAGCAGCGAAGTAACTCCCTTCAAATCTCACTAAAACACAGTCATTTTTAAAATACATTTTTGTAGTGTAAACCTTTTCGCAACATCATAACAAATTTTTTGAAATTATTTTTTACTTACAAAAAATATCTTTAAAATAAGTCTTCGTCAGTGACTTACAAAATATTTATGCCGCCATATTTAACGAGCACGGTTATTCTGATCTCCACTGCATACATAGCATAGTTTCCTTTTCGCAATTTAACTTGGAACTTGAGCTTGATTCAGTGCAAGTCGTAGAGAATACCGCACATCGTTAGAATTGTTGTGTGTAAGTACCTACCTTGTCTTCTCTTTAGAAACCACTACAGGGAAATTATCATTTTTACTTTCAGAAGACCTCTTCAGCCAAAACCAGAAAGGTTTTATTTAAACTGACTAGCAAAATTCAAAGTAATTTTTTTGTTAGATCATATTAAAAACCTCATCGATAAATAAAAAAATAAAAACAAAAATAAAATGTTTTTATTTTCATTAACTAATATTTTGTAGTCTTGAACATGTAACTCAAGTATTCCCTTTTAAGCCTTTAGTAGCCTGTGTCAGGGAGATACCGCTCTTCTTTCAAACAATTCTCATTTATTAGCTTATGAAGTACTTAGAGGTAAAACATTTCTTTACTTTTACAAATAAATGTGTGTGTACGTGTGTGTGTGTGTGTGTGTGTGCGTGTGAGAGAGTGAGTGAGTGTGAGTGTGAGTGTGTGTGAGTGTGAGTGTGCGTGCGTGCGTGTGTAGGGTGTATGTGTATGTGTTAGATCAAGAGTGATTCCATATCGTCGTAGGTTTTTGATTGTAGCCATGATCTTAGCAATTTCTTACATTCGAAGAACTGTGTATCACATATATTTAACTCCTTGTCAATAGCATTATACAAATCAATTGATCGTCTATCGTATTGGGCTTTAGCAAATTGACTATTTACCCTGTGCGCTCGAAAAGCACAATTTTTTTTTCCTTTTTTTTTTTTTAAATGCAAAAAACTTGTAGCTAAACCATTAACTAACAGCATATCTCACGTTCATTTATACCAATTTGGCTCTCGCTAACATATAGCGTTACCAAGTTTAAATTTTATGACACAAAATAAATTTCCCCAGTAATTTGAATCGCAAGCGGTATACATTAAAAGTTAGAGCTTTATATAAGCAAAGCACACATAAAAAACTAAAGTTACTTTCGTTCAGGAACGATTGCAGAAACTACCATTACCGGTTATTTCAACGAAAAAAAAACACATATTTCCAAATGAGAGGTTATGGGCTCTTTTACGGGCTGAAATGGCTGAAAGTAAGCGAAAGGAGGTAACGACTAGGGTTGTGCAGGTAGCTATATAAATATCGGATAATGTCACATCCGGTGTAGAATTTCATAGGCTGTAGTAACGACTTACTATCAGTACGTCTACCACGAGTTGCCACTTTAAATTTACACTATCGTTCGCGTAAAAAAATGTATTGGGACTAGACATGGTCATGTCATGTCTTGTGTCATCCCAATACATTTTTTTTACGCGAACGATAACGTTAATTTAAATTGGCAACTCGTGGTAGACGTACAGGAGCTTTATTGCCTGACGTGTTTAAAAAAGGAGAGTCAAATACAGAACTTTTTTCATGCAAGATCGCAAATATTCTTTGAACATATTAACAGTTTTTACTCATTTTGTTGCTGCGTCTTTTTTTATACCACAAGGTGGCAAACAAGCTTACGGCCCGCCTGATGGTAAGCAGTTACCGAAGCCTATGGACGCCTGTAACATCAGAGGCATTACGTGCGCGTTGCCGACCATTCAGGAGATACCTATTAACTCTCCTCTTAAAGGATCCCATACTGAATCCCCCCGAGAAACCTTGGCTGGGAGTTCATTCCACAAGCGGATTGTTCGCAGGAGAAATTTCTCTGTAACCGCACTGTGCGCGACCATTGGGGTTCCAATGTGTGAAGATGAACACCCTGTAGCTGTAGTAAAAGTAGCTGTGGGCATCATTTGAAACAGTTTCTCGGTACACAACCCATTGTATAAGCGGTAGAACATACATAAGGAGGCAACGTCTCTCCTTAGACCTAATGGTTCTATACCACTTGCGAGTTTGTGATCGTCAACTATTCTCACAGCTCGTCTTTGAACCGACTCAAAAGGTTCAAGCTGGTATCCTGGTGCTCCCGCCCAAAGGTGACAGCAGTACTCCATATGGGGCCGATTACTTGCGATTTATATAACAGCAGTCTTTGCTCCGATGTGAAGTACCGCTTCGCTTTATTAAGCACACCTAGCTTCTTGGATGCCAGCTTGACCTTATCATTCAGATGACTTCGGAATTGCACAAAACTGGAGATGTCAACACCGAGGATCCCAATACTCTTAGAGATGGTAAGTGATGTGTTGAGGAACTGTAGGGTTATGAGGAATGGGGTTTTCTTAGCGGTGAAGCCACAAACTTGTGTCTTGGTAGGGTTAAATCGGACTAAGTTATCCCGGCCCCAATCGGAGACTTTGTACAAAGTAATCAAGTTCTTCGCGACTTTCTTCCACTACGGAAAACAGGGTTGTTTGCACGGCCCGTATAAAATGCATCTCCTGTACTGTCACCTGCATAGCAATGAATACTATCAAATAAAGTAATGTCATTAATATGCAGCAGAAACAGCGTTGGAGATAGCACGGATCGTTGTGGGAGGCCAGCGTCTATGGCCATGGTTTTGGAGCCACTGCCGTCTACTACGGCTCTTATGCTACCAGACAAGAAGCTAGCAACCCATTTGCACAGGCAATCTGGTAGTCCGATGGCAACTTCAATAGAAGACCCAAGTGCCATACCCGATCGAATGCCTTCGCTATATCTAGGCTTACTGCCAATGCCTCACCTTGACTCTCGATAGCCGTAGCCCGTATTTGATTCGTTCTAATGTTTAATAACTGTCTGTTTCCTAAATAAATAAAAAACAATATGGTGACAACATTCTTATTTAACCACTTTTTGTGCCGCCCGTTCTTGCTACTTACCGTTGTTACTGATTTATGCTATAACCGAATTTTAGTCCCGACTGTAAACTAATACCAAAGAGCCACAACAAACAGCTTTTACCTTTAACCTAATAATCCCTTATTCATACGAACGGGCACATCCCTAATAACGGCGAAAGAATTTTCTATATTAGCAACGCCGTACATTTCATCGCCACTTGAAGGAAATTGTGGTGGGACTTATTTACCCTCCCGTTATTGTGCCACATATTTATTCACAGGCCAATTAAGGGTAGAATGATCGAAATTAAGCTAATCAGAGTTCCTATAAGGCTGTATTAAGCCAATAAAATCGTATTAGACCGAAATGGCAGTGTTACCCCATAAGGGGCGTTCTGAAGACTGTAAACTTTTACAGGGCAGGTCCCGCCCTTGACATTAGGTTCATTGTTACTTCATCTTTACTTACATTAAAGATTGAGGTCAATCGTAAAAGAAATTGAGGTCAGCTTTATTGTGAGGTTAAACTACCTAATATTGGCTGATAGTTTCACAAGATAAGTTAGCGTTTGATCTATCTGGATTGATGTTAAGTAACGACGTAGTTGAATGGGAAGGGGTAAGTGCACACATAATTTTTCATCCTTGCTTCATTTAGGTACGGAAATGTACCGTCAGATTTAAGTTGGTGAATTCTAGATAAAAAAAATCGTACCAAGTAAGCGAGATTCCAGGTTCTGAGCTGCCCAGCTTTGATGCAAAAACATCGCATAACCAATAATATTCCACTTGAGTCCCAGGATCGGGTTGATTTTTTCCAGTTTCTATCCTTGTGTAGGAAATAGAGCATGATAAATACACTTGTGCTATAGCTGATTCATCTTAATCGAAAGTCAAATATTTGCAAAAATATTTCTTTCGGGTGTTAAAGACGCTTGCCTATAACATTGATGAAACAACGTTGGCTTACAACTTTCCCCAGGTCTGTTAACGGCTTCGGTAGCTCAGTTGGAAGAGCAGTCACCCAGATTGTGAAAGGTCGCGGGTTCGAATCCCGCTTGAGTCCCAGGATCAGGTCGAATTTTTCTAGTTTCTATCTTTGTGTAGAAAATAGAGCAATGTATAATCCTTAGAATAAAATTTGCAATATTATTCGTTTTTATTTTTCATACCTGGCTAGACAGTCATTTGAACGCAATCGCACCTGTATCTCGTTGCACGTTCTAACGCTTAAGAACAAATAGGTATCACAAAAAGAAAAGAAGAATCACTAGGCCTGAACAGCCACTCAATACATCTCAAGTGAGTGCTCTCAGCAGTTGTTAAGTGAATGTAAACACCTCTCTACAAGCTCTTAACGCGGAGAGAGGTTTAGCAAATTATTCCTTTAGCAAGGGGTTTGTAACAAATCTTAAACTTGCTGTACGTGTTAGAATGTTAAAGTAACGACCAGTTTTCACGAACGTGCTAGCTTAAAATTTAATACTTACTTGAGACTTTACTTGGACTGAATAGTCGGGAGTTTGTTAAACAAGAGCGGAAGTTAAATTAATTCAATTAAAATAAGAATTTGATATTCAGTAGTATAATAATAGAAGAGTTAGAGAGGTCTTGTTTCTGTTCTAGCTTACCGATTTGAAAGTGAAAACAACCGTGGCTAATATCAAGTCACGTGAGGACAGTGCGTACAATGGTTACGCGTGTCCTGGAACGCCATGTCCGTACCTTGCAGTTTAGCGTACCCTCTTCGGGAACGCGTGCTTCGCGAGCTTTCTCACGGCCAGCGAGACTGACGGTCAGTCGGTTTTTGGTTGCGCGTCAAAGGAGACTGCACGCCTAAGCTATATTTGAAAAACAAAATGGATAGACACGCGTGTTCATCGAGTTTTAATAATGCATCCGCCATGTTTCTCTCGATGGAATCGTGGCAAATGGCTGGAATCCGCGTAACATTATGGATCGATTGAACTTGCGTTCAGGTTCGCCGCGGTCCGTCCAGGAGCTGTACGCGTATCCAATTACGCGCTATCCGTACGCAGCTTCAGAAGTATCTTAATTTGAAATAAGACGTTTTCAGTCACGCAGAATTCAAACCCGCGTTTTCTGCATAGCTTACTCTTGTCACTATCCTATCAAATTGAATGAACCTAGCGGATTCTTCTAGAGTATATTCACGTTAAACAAGTCAACCTATGCCATCAATATTATAAAGTGAAAGTCCATCAATCCATTGCGCAGATATTCCACGTTATCCAACAAATTTTCACACTAAACGACTCTGGAATGTTCTAGAAAAAGAGACAAAATGGTCCAAAAACGAATTGTTGCCTCGTGAAGGAAGTCTTAGCGGAATTTCTTTATGTCTTCCTCAAAGGTTGGAAATAACGACTCGAAAAGAAAGGTCTATTCTTTCGCGACAAAAGACTAAGGTATTTGAGTTTTTCGTATCGTTTCATAATCTTTCCAGATGGTCGTTCAAGGAGTGATATCTTTGAGGTTGGCCATTAAAGCCGACTTCTATTGTGACTTAATAGAGTTCAAGCAGATCGAAATAACTGCGATTGTAGTAGAAATTTGGCAACGGACAAAACGTGGGTGGTGTTCCTATTACGAAATGAAAATAAACCTTGTTATATTAGATTGAATTCACCATTTCCCTTTTTTAGGTTATTGTTCAAGTGCCAAATCAAAATGTCGAATCACAGTAAGCGAATGCAGTACCATCTTAGTAATACTCGTTCCTACAAGGCTGGATGCCGAACGACCAATTTCCTGGGTCATATTGTATGTGAAGTTAGGAGCCAATCAGCGTAGTAGTTAAAACATAATCTTAAGTGATAAGCCTTATGTAATGTTTAAATTCTCTACTAATACTTCATGTAATGTTCAATTCTCTAATCATATAATTTGTTTTCTGAAAACATTATTAAAAATTGTGATTCTTGCTATTATCATTTCGGCCCTTCAAACGTTGCAGTTGTTTATAATAATTTACTTGCAAAGTTTAATCTAACTATTCATCAGATTTAGCGATTCCGCGGGATTGATTGATTAAAAATTCCTACGGGATTGCATTCCCCAACCACAGTGTAATCGTAACCGCAGACCACTTGCTAACACTACTGTAACCACTTACTATTATGTGACCAACATGTTGTTTGCCATTGACATCCTTTAAACTGCTTTATACATTATGTAACCTTACTCGCTTCAGCCAGCGGCTTCTTCGCCATCTCTATTCCGCCCGTTAAAATATAGCCCATGTAACGAGGTGATATTGGAGCTCTTTGTTGGTAAAGGATTTTTTTAAAACATTCCAGCAGTATTTGAGTTTATTAGATACCAACAAAAATATACTGAAATGGTTTCTTTTTATAATTTTAGTATAGATTAATTCCATTTAAAAAAGGCATGAAAAACATTAGAGTTGGCATTGAAAACATTCGAGAATCATGAAACGAAAATCAAGCCTTTTCCACAAACATTTCGAGCTGCATTTTCGCAAATCCTAAAGCGATTGTATTAATTTGAAACATTGCCAAACAAACACTTAGAATATTGCGAGCCGTAGATGTGGCTAGCGGACCTGAAAAAGAGTTGGCACGTTTCTTTAATTCAATTATTGATGGATACAAAATTCTGGCTGTTTCATGAAAACGTTGAAAGTAAACGTGAACAAATAGAATTGCAAAACTTACGTCGTCTCTACATTTGATGGGTTATTTTTAAATTATTTAGCAGAAATGGGATGGATTCTGCAACCTACATAAATTGATGCAAGAATAGACAACAAAATTACAAAAAAATAATTACATTGCTACGTAACATACATTTTATCCGAGGCTTTGTCTCAATTCACTATGAAAAACATACCCAATAATATTGTGATAAGCAACTTTCGCTCCCATTTATCAAAAGCACCTTTTCCGTGCCTAGGTTATCAAAAAAGTCTACAGACAAAAAGAAGGCTTAAATAATGATATCAGTTTTACTTTGTAGGCGGCTTCGAAAAGCTTCTATGCGCCGACTGAAGTTTTTAAGAGCGTTGGAAGAATCGCGGTTTAAAGCGCTAATTTCGCTGTGTTTTAATTTTATGTTTAAATATTTTACTAGGTAAGTGCTTAAGTACTAGTACTTTCGATGAGACTTTGGATATTTTGACTATTATAAATATTAATGTGTTATAAGTAGCACTGATGGGTATTGGTATATTCCCCACTTTTGTCACTTGTATTTATTGTTTCCAAAACATCTCAAACACACATTTTTACGGCGCCATAACAAAGTGGCTACCGAGACGTTCACAATAAAATTGTACCAAGTAGCTGTAGTCTTTATCTTTGAATTTATGTTTTGGGGTGAATAACGTGGGAACATTACGACTAATGTATACGAAATTGTGAATTCGTCTGTAGAATACCAGGCTTGAAGCATTTTGGTTTGCAGCAAGTCAGTAAACCATTTTTTGCCAGAATATGGTAAAAAGTTAAAAAGGAGCCAAAATGTTGAATCATTCATTACATTACATTAAAATGAAATTATAGGTACAATGAAATAAAATCATAAATTATTAATAATTGAAGCTGACCAAACATAAATTATCCCAGAAAAAACATGAAAGAAATCAATTACATTATTAATAATTTATTTTGAAAAACATTTGATGTTGCATTTTGATTAATTTATTCTAATATAAAACGGACTCGGTCCGCTCGTGACCACGTGACTTGCAATTGTCGCCGAAACGTCGAGAAAATAAGTAAAACAATTTACCGTAGTTTTGTTCAAAAACCCGTTTTTTATTTGAATTTATTTTGACTTCATAATATTTAATCTTTCATTTAATTTTAAAAAGTTTCAAAAGGTGATTGCACCAATTTACTACAATCACGGCACTACGGATTTTCCGTCCTTTGTCCTCAACAAAAAACGTAATGAACACACTAATTAAAAAGATCTTTAAAGCCGAAACGTTAATCACTAAGGTGCTTTTGAACGCGAAGTCACTAATGCAGGCCTAATTACAACGACATTAATACATAGCAAGATTAAGTTAGCTATAATTGTATATCTTACATTAATACTTTGCAACTAATGCATCTAAGGAGTGTTATCTATTAAATTGTAACACACAATATACGCTCACGAATAGGTATGTACCAAACAGGATGATAAGCTAGTTGACGGTGGTCGACTTAGTGAGCGGAACATTCAGAAGCCCTCTTTTAGCCAGGCACGTTAGAACCCAACGTAGTAGGTGAGGTTGCTTTGATGTCTCATAGTGTTTCCCGTAACCGAAGAGATAGCCGCATATTTTTACATTAAACACAAGATGATTCATTGGTGACCTATGTTCAACCGTATACGTCTCATAGCTGTATGTATTATATGTGATGATTGCTGATATCGAAAAATAATAATGTAATTTAATAATATGCGCCAGACAACACACCTCTTGTCATGGTCTCGAAGTAGGGATAAATATCCCTGTGTTACGAGGTATCAGACAAGGAATTAAGCCAGGGGCATCTTCCAGCACACCCAGACCCAAGCCAATTTAGAAAAGACCGCTTCCTGAATTGAGCTGACCGGGGATTGAACCCGGGACACTACGGAATTCAAGGCGAGAAACCGTGCTACAGCGCACTACGCCAATCGTGTCGTCAAAAAAAAGCTGAGGCAAAGAAAAATTAAGCTTACAAGCAGTTCCGGTTAAGTTTTTTCACATAAAATCACTGAGCTTCAACAATTACCTAGTAATACACAGTACATAAAAATAAAACACTTAGTACAGCGAAATTAGCGCTTTAAACCGCGATTCTTCCAACGCTCTTAAAAACTTCAGTCGACGCAGAGAAGCTTTTCGAAGTCGCTTACAAAGTAAAACTTAATTAAGACTAAGTAGACACTAGTTTCATTATTTAAGGCTTCTTTTTGTCTGTAGACGTTTTTGATAACCTAGGCACGGAAGAGCTGGTGCTTTTGATAAATGGGAGCGAAAGTTGCTTATTACAATATTATTGGGTATGTTTTTCATAGAGAAATTAGACAAAGCCTCGGATAAAAATAGTAGCAATGTAATTATTTTTTTGGAATTTTGGTGTCTATTCTTGCATAAATTTATGTACGTTGCAGAATCCAATCCATTTCTGCTAAATAATTTTAAAAATAACCCATCAAATGTAGAGACAACGTAAGTTTTGCCATTCTATTTGTTCACGTTTACTTTCTACGTTTTCATGAAACAGCCACAATTTTGTATCCATAAATAATTGAATTAGAGTGAAATATTAAACTTTTGTATACTTGTTTGTTCCATATGCTGCTCAGGGAGCTTTTATTTGGTACACGTGGATACTGTTACTGTAGGATATACAAAGCCGAAGGAAGATAATGAAATGTCTAGAATAGGATTAGCTGAGACAAATGATTACGCTTTTTTGTTGAATCATGACAACTTCACTTAAATATTTAGTTATTGTTACTTATAAATTTAGATAATTCTTCCGAGATTCTTGCTGGTTTCTTATTAGTAAAATTACTGTCCGTACTGAAGTTAATTATGTTTATTCATATATTTAGTATTGTAGGATGACTTGTTTATATTCATTTCATATCGTTTATTGTGTCGATGAATAATAATAATAATTGTATTAATTATACGTTCATATATGCGTATTTCATCATAATAATTCAAGGATTTACGTGGTATTTTCCAATGATAAAGTAGGTAGTCTCGGATATGATTGCCTGAATCAATACCATTTATATTCGATTTGAGTAGTCGACGCTAGTGGTTAAGCTGCAAAGAAAGTAGGCTGCTCCTAGGCCATAAACACATTATTGCGTTCAAAAATATAACCCAACCCTTTCATTCACAGAAGACAAACAGAAAGCGGACGGCAAGAGCGAACCGTCAGAAGAACTAGCAGCTACCAAGATCCAGGCAGTGTTCCGTGGGCACAAGACGAGAAAGACCATGAGCATGAAGGCGGCCAGCAAGCAGCCCGCGCCGGAGCCCGAGCCCAGCAGGGCCGAGCTGGAGGCGGAGTTCAGGGCTGATGATAAAGGTAGGTCAACTAATGAAAGCTTCAGAAGGAATGTGACTTTTCCTAAAACAGACCCCTGTGTGAGCCCCATTTTTTAGCTACTAAGTAATGTAAGAAAAAACCCAATGTTATTTATTTACAGGCACAAGTTACAGATTTTTATTTGTTAGTGCTTTCTTGCATTAGACTTGCGAATATGCCCATGTTACACAATTTCTTTGTTAGTTTTTTGTCACGCATTAGGCTTGCGAATTACTATGAGTTGGCCTGCAACCAGCCTGAGTTGGTGCTCGAGCCCAGCTGGGCCGAGCTAATGACACAGTCAAGGTGTGTACCAGCAATTGATGAAAGCTTTAGAAGGAAAACGACTATGACAGACCCTAATGAAGGAATATGATCTGTCCTAGCACAGACCCCTTTCTGATATCCATTTTAAAAGCGTATGCAGCTGTTAAACAAAATAATATTGCTAAATTTGCAGGCACATATTCCAGAATTCCAATTAGTTGTTCTTTTGCTTTAGGTGGCAAATTACTAAAATAAAATAAAAATCACCAGCTTTAGTGAACAATTAATCTTAATATTTGGTAATTAGCCTATATGTATATACGGCCCCTTTGCTGAAGCAGCTAAACAAAGGTTTCCATCATTAGAATCAAGTTTTCATTATAATTAACAGGGCGTGACATAAACACCACCTTAGCATTATGCAGATTTGGTAAGTAAGATCCGAAACTGAATGCCTAACTTTGGGCTGAGCGTTCTAAATACTAGTAATAATTGTATAGCTAAGCAAAGTAAAATATTTTCAAGGATAAGAAACTCATAACTCACAATTAATGACTGTATTTTCCCCTTAATGAATACAACCAAACCTAATAACCCTTTATTCAGCTGTTTCCAAAAGTATTCTTAACTAAGAAAATTAACGAGCCTAGAACTAATCCTTGAGGAAACCCCAAGCTAATGATTAATACCTGGGCGTTCCATGGGGACGAAGGCCGACCCCAACGGGGTGTCAGGGCCGACAATAAAGGTAAGGTAACAAGTGACCTTAACCCCTGCGTGATTTACATTCCAAAAAGTAAGATTTCTACCTAATTTTCTTAAGTCATGTAAAAACCATACGTCTTGTATTATACAGGGTATCCCAAAAAGTCGTGTCAGGAAGCCTATCGTAAGAACATCACTATGGCTATCTGGACCACCCCTTAATACGTTCACCGATTTTCTTAGTTTTCGAGTTATGATTTTTATACAAATTTATGAAAATATCTGGGTTGAGTCATCATTTATTTAAAAACGCTTGTCATTATTATTTAATGGGCTTAAATTTAAGTTTTGCCATCCATAGTCTGTGAAGACAATAAGCTCCTGATCTATAAGTCACTTCTCAAGCCAATATGGATGTATGGTATACAGCTCTGGGGTAGCGCCTGCAACTCCAACATTGCCATGATACAAAGGCTCCAAAACGGCGCACCATATCCAACGTGCCTTGGTTTGTGACAAACATGGAAATATACCAGAATCTGGAAATGAAAACAGTGAAAGAAGAAATCCGACTAGCCTCTAAATCATACTTAGACCGGCTTTCCTTACACCCTAATGTCCTAGCAGCGCAACTAAGAATACAGAGCCACCCCAATCGTCTGAAAAGACATAGCATTCTGTCGCTACAAGAGCGCGTATAAAAATCCAGCACCAGAAGTAGTGCCCTCGTTGGACGGCGCACTCGACATGTCCACTGACTTACAACCCATCCATTCATAGTCATAGGACTGATTGTGGATTAAAACTAAAAAAAAAAAAAAACCCATAGTCTGTGCAACATTATAAAAGGAATCCCTTACTGTGCAAAATTTTACGTTTTAAGCTCCAAAGTTCATTCGGTTACCCCTAAATATATATGTATACAATATATTGACGCATTGTTGACAACACTTACAACGGAATTGGAACAATATCCTATCATTTCCGCTTGCGTAGCTACGCAAATAGGTTTGCTCCCGTGGAGCCCACTTTAGCATTCACAACTGTACTTATATCCCAAGAATACAATTGAGTGAAGCTATTCTAAAATAATAGCATTGCTGTAATCCTAGTAGTCATGAATTTATCGGATGTTCATTTTTAACTCTACGAGAATGTGATGGCTTACTTCAATACGTTACCGTAGATTTTTTAATGAACATTTATTTTGATTTTACCAATTACAAACTGAGGAAAGTCCGTCTGATTTAATGTTAAAACCGCTGAGATTCCTACACCACACAGGTAAGGACATTTGATTCATTTTTGGCAATTCTGGATTGACCCGTTGACGCAATGATAAAGGTTAGTGTTTACAGCACTAACCTCTATCATAGCGTAGGTTCGATTACCACTGAGTACATTTTGTGTTGATTCGACGAAAATTTGCATTTGATATGTATCAAAACACATGTATGTACCAGTATAGGTATATAATAGTAAGTATACCTCGTTTATATTAAAAATATTTAAAGCATATTGGCCAGACTTTGACTCCCATTATCAAGGTCTGTTTAGTTGGGGTCAGGTGATGACTAAGACGTCCCTAATGTTTTTGTTAACAGGTTCTCTGTCTAGGAAATAAAACGATAGAAAATCTATTTTAGGTATCAATAATGGCACATTGGACAGGTAAAGAGTTAATTACTCAAATATTTAACATCAACCTTCGGAGTATTACATGTAATTTAACTTACGGTAAAAAAATCACCCGGTGAAATTACTCAAATATTTAGCATCAACCTTCGGAGTATTACATGTAATTTAACTTACGGTAAAAACATCACCCGGTGTAGTTATTTTAATACAGCAGAACGCTTTTAGGCCTCGTCATCCCTTATTTTCGTTAACGTTGGCCTACCTTTGTAATCGGCCGGAACTACGTTAAAACTCGGCCTTGGGGGTTCCGTTTCCGTTAAGAAACTACGGGCGTAGAGCTTTCAAATCTATTGTAATATTTTTAACTTTTTTGCAAGTTGAAGTGTGTACATAAGTTTTTAATCGTTGAAGAGAAGAAGTGAAAAATGTTTGTTCACGAACTTTCGTTATATTTAAAACATTTAAAGCATGTTCTACAGACTTTGACTTCCATTATCAAGATCTGTTTAGTTGGGGTCAGATGATGACTAAGACGTCCCCAATGTTTCTTTATTAACAGGTTCTCTGTCTAGGAAATAAAACGATGGAAAATCTATTGTATGTATCAAATATGGCACATGGGATAGGGAAAGGGTTAATTACTCAAATACTTACTTAAGTTACTGCGGGTTTATAGGTGTAAAGGCCATTGAACTCTTTCTCTTTTTTTGCGCGTATACGGTCGCTTCAGCATACACGCTTACATGCATGTAACAACGCTCTTCAAAAGACCAAACTCGCGTACACGGGCTTATTGCAAGGTCTCTCTCACTGCATGTACTTGCGCGCGATAATTTCCTACCAGCCGCCGGGTATTCCATGACTCATTTGGCAGTTGGTTGTCCACAGCCGCGTAAGTAAAGCATTTGTACGAGAATTTTTGTTGAACTGACGCGATGACGTACTTTAAGTATCTACTGACTACTGACATCTATATCGAAAGAGGTGGCCCTGGCAATATATGTCTGTAATATGACAGCACTCATTTAGGATTAAGAAAATTTAAATTTTTCTATGGATGTGATATATCTGTTCCGTAGTAACTAATATACTTATTAAGCAATCTGTGTTATTGCGGCATATTCGCTCGAACCGGTAGAGGTACTAGTGGTGAGTTAGTATCTACATGGATTATAGAAGCTTATAAGCATGTCAACGGTCTTACGAGTGGGGTCTTTTTTTTATATATAGCCCGTCAAGATGACCTCACTCCACCTAATGGAATGCGGTCGTGAGGTCCAGATATGAGGTTGACAAGCCCAGTCATTCAACGAATCACTGGGCTGGCCATCCTCACCTTGAAGGCCTGCAGAAATGCCTTTTCACGCCCCGCTTGAAGAACCCGGGACTATACGAGGAAGGAAACACATGTGCTGGAAGAGCGTTCCACGTCTGGATGGTACGACAAAGAAACGAGTCACCAAACCTTTTAGTTCGGGCCAACAAATGTTGAATTGTGTGTGGGTGGCACCGTAGTCCAGCACGCGTAGTACGGGAGTGGAAAGGTGAGGGTGGAATAAGCTGGAATAACTCGTCAGAGCATTCCCCACTATAGAAGCGATAGAGAACACTTAGCCTGACAATGTCTCCACGCAATTAGAGAGGCTCAAGGGTCAAAGTTGCCTCTGGGTTTCCAATAATACGGATAGCACGCCGCTGCAACCTTTCAAGAGCTTCGAGTAGGTACTTGGCGGAACCGTCCCAGAAATAAGAGCAGTATTCCACACACTAGCGAACTTGTGTCTTATACAAGAGACAGAGCTGCTTAGGCGTGAAGAATCGTCTCACTCTGTTCAGGACTCCGAATTTACGGGATGCAGTTCTAATGACGCTCTCAATGTAGTCCCGCTGGTTTAGGTTGCTACGAACATCCATGCCAAGGATGTTTAGGCTATCCTTAAACGGTAGCGGGGTGCTCTGAAGAGTGGGATGGGAAAGGAACGGCGACGCCTTTGCTGTGAATGCACACACCTGCGTTTTCTTGGCATTGTACGGCACTGCACAAGATTGCATGCACCCCATTCTGAAATGCGGTCCAACACTCCGTCAAGCTCAACAACAAGACTTCGCCTCTTCTTCTCGATGTCAGTCTGCTTTGCCCCATGCCCCATTCCAAAAACGAGCTTATACGCGCGTATAAAATGCTAGTACAGTAAGAACGCCAAAGGTAATTAAGTGGGTGGGAGTGGTACGGTCATTTGAGGGTCCGGTGGTTGTGATCCCTCTAGCCTTTGTACCAGGTTGGCTATGCGTGTGGTACCTCTGGTGATACACGTACCCATAGGCTGCAAAGGGTGATGACCTCAATTTTAGCAATTATGTCTAAACAAGAACATCTATTTTATGAAGGACCAGATTCAGAAAGAATTTATCGACTGATTCGGTTTTATTTTATTACAAGAACATCTATTTCATCAGATCCCCGATTCTGAACGAATTTATCGACTGATTCGGTTTTCTTTTATTACAAGAACATCTATTTCATCAGATCCCCGATTCTGAACGAATTTATCGACTGATTCGGTTTTCTTTTATTACAAGAACATCTATTTCATCAGATCCCCGATTCTGAACGAATTTATCGACTGATTCGGTTTTCTTTTATTACAAGAACATCTATTTCATCAGATCCCCGATTCTGAACGAATTTATCGACTGATTCGGTTTTCTTTTATTACAAGAACATCTATTTCATCAGATCCCCGATTCTGAACGAATTTATCGACTGATTCGGTTTTCTTTTATTACAAGAACATCTATTTCATCAGATCCCCGATTCTGAACGAATTTATCGACTGATTCGGTTTTCTTTTATTACAAGAACATCTATTTCATCAGATCCCCGATTCTGAACGAATTTATCGACTGATTCGGTTTTCTTTTATTACAAGAACATCTATTTCATCAGATCCCCGATTCTGAACGAATTTATCGACTGATTCGGTTTTCTTTTATTACAAGAACATCTATTTTATCAGATCCCCGATTCTGAACGAATTTATCGACTGATTCGGTTTTCTTTTATTACAAGAACATCTATTTTATCAGATCCCCGATTCTGAACGAATTTATCGACTGATTCGGTTTTCTTTTATTACAAGAACATCTATTTTATCAGATCCCCGATTCTGAACGAATTTATCGACTGATTCGGTTTTCTTTTATTACAAGAACATCTATTTCATCAGATCCCCGATTCTGAACGAATTTATCGACTGATTCGGTTTTCTTTTATTACAAGAACATCTATTTTATCAGATCCCCGATTCTGAACGAATTTATCGACTGATTCGGTTTTCTTTTATTACAAGAACATCTATTTTATCAGATCCCCGATTCTGAACGAATTTATCGACTGATTCGGTTTTCTTTTATTACAAGAACATCTATTTTATCAGATCCCCGATTCTGAACGAATTTATCGACTGATTCGGTTTTATTTTATTACAAGAACATCTATTTCATCAGATCCCCGATTCTGAACGAATTTATCGACTGATTCGGTTTTCTTTTATTACAAGAACATCTATTTTATCAGATCCCCGATTCTGAACGAATTTATCCACTGATTCGGTTTTCTTTTATTACAAGAACATCTATTTCATCAGATCCTTGATTCTGAACGATTTTATAGACTGATTCGGTTTTCTCTTATTTTAATTCAATTAAACTCTTCTATAGGTAAAGTACTCATAAATACCTACCTTCACCTTTTTACAAAATACCATACTCGCTCCCATACTGAAAAGAATAAAAACTAAATGAAATTCACTGAATCGATCAATAACTTCGTTCTGAATCAGGTGGAATGTTCAGATAACGTCTACGTAATAATATATACGGGTCCTTTGAATGATGAATAACTTCATCGATTTACCCAAAACTTAGTTCAGCTTTTCACAAATTTGAGCCCCCAAGGCATAAACGAAGGTCTGAGTATGCATAGAAAAATGTCGACGGGTCTATGAGGCCACTGGGACTCTGTACTTTACATAAAGGTTCATAAAATCCAACATTCTAGAAAATACATTTTCTCTGTAGTAGCTTCAAGGCAAATACATTCTTTAAATAGACACGTGTGGCTCTACAAAGCGCTTTGAGAGCGTTTCAGGATTATAGGTAGTTTGAAGTTACAGTTTCATGTTTATTTTAGGTATTGTCTGAAGTGAAGATAGTTCTAGGTTTTTGTCGGTGTCCAGGTTGGTCCTTCCTGAGGAGGTGAGAAATTAATCAGGTGAGACTTTACCTTTTCTTGGTAGCTTAGTTGGTTAGGTCAGTCACCCAATTTCTGTAATTTATAAAAATATGATACAATTCGCGGTAGCGTGTTAACCCAAGTCAAGGCATCTTATTTACAGAAATCTCATGAAATAGTTTGGCACTACTGTGCGTCTACCACGAGTTGCCACTTTGAATTTACGTTATCGTTCGCGTAAAAAAAATGTATTGGGATGACACATGACATGACATGACAATGTCAAATCCCAATACATTTTTTACGCGAACGATACTGTTAATTTAAAGTGGCAGCTCGTGGTAGACGTACTAATATACATAGTTACAACAACTTTGTAATAAAACCAGAAAACAACGCTATCAAACAAGTGTCATGTTATGTATCAATAACGTTCAACAACACTCAACACCAACTTTTCATGTCTGCCTCGTATCAAGAATTGTTACTGTGTTTGAACAGTTTCTACTTGATAGAGGATCGTGAAGTACGTATATTTCACGAGCTGTTCGGGGCATGTTTTAGGGATGTCACTGAAATGCAAAGTTTACTTCAATTGTGTGATTAGCCATTGTAAAAAACTTTATGACACATGAAGGGCAATTTGAAAAGGGCTTCGATAGTGTAAGAAGCCGCAAGGCATCTAGTACCTACATTCCGGTAGTTCACAGAAGGTCAAAGCCTACTCATGTTTAAATTATATTTCGTAGCTCGAGGTTCGCAGGCCCGAGTGTTTCTTCCCTTTAAAGGTTGTGGTTGGCAGCTCACATGCGGTTTTCAATCGTCTAGTTCGTTGATTTCGTATGAAAAAAAACATCTGGCTAACCGATTCCTCCGATCTGTTCTTCAATCGGCCTGCAATTGCCGTCCGGCAAGGAGAGACGTTACATCACAAAAACATAGATTGATATAACACATAGATAGAGTGTGGAGCAGAATCTGCTTTATTTGATTTTTTATATTGCCTGTCAAGATGACCTCACTCCACCTGATGGAAAGCGGTCGTGAAGTCCAGTTATGAGGCTTACAAGCCCAGTCATTCAAAACGAATAACTGGGCTGGCCATCCTCACCTTGAAGGCCTGCAGATCTCCTATTGCGGCAACAATACCTCTTCCATGACTTTACATGATATTCACCAGTAACAAAATTCCATACAAAAACGTCACCTAAGACACTAGCGACTGTCATCGGTGTATTCTCATGGCAGAGTAACCCCCCGTATTTCAATGTATAGTGTACGCATAAATATCAGATAACAATACGAATTGGTAACCCTACTAGCCCCACCCCAAGGAACGGCCTCCAAGTGGTTTTAGCATAAATTTGTAAATCAGTCTGCAGCTATTCCATATACCTTTGTCAATCAATAGTTGGCACAAGAAGAACTGAACTTGGGATTTTGCAGTTACTAAGTAACATGTCGAAGTTTCTGACTATACGTAGGGACACATTGTACACGGAATTATTTTGTTCATTGGTTAGTTGATAAACTTACTTACTGTTCTGATTACTAATGGCAATAGGGATGGTATTTTTATTGATAATAAAATTAGTTCCTTTGATTATAACTAACTTTCCGCCCGCGTTTCTCTATAAATTATGGCCAAATAACATATAATATATAGAAATTGTAGCCCATGTGTTATTCTGATGTATCAGCTGTATTACTGTAAAGTTTCATCCAAATATGGTCAGTAGTTTTTGCGTGACAGAGTAACAAACTTACATACATCCTCACAAACTTTCTCATTTATAATATTAGTATGATAGTAAGATTCAGACGGTCAAAAGCATGCTCACAGTTTTACTAGTATTAATCAGTACGCATGCAAGACAAATTTACAACATAATCAAATAACAAGCTAATAAAATGTCAACAAATAATGAAGCAATTTCCGTGAAATAAAGTGAGTGTTAATTAAATTAAAGCTAAATAAAATGTCAATAGAAGAAAGTACAACACACGAAAAGCGATCTAAATGAAAGTGAATTTGTATACCTAACAATATCCAAGTCACATTTCTTGTGGTTAGTCTGGAAGAGATTATATTTAAACCATCAACATCCAGTGTGATCGGGTAGTAATATCCGGTGATGGCTGCCTGCTATTGGCCTCTTCTAAAATCTCCAGGAAATGATGATAATACCACAATAGGATAATTATTATCATTCTCAGTTGACATAATGCTTAAGCTGTTTACTATACTAAAAAACAGGAAAAAACAATGTCTTTTGTCAATTCTGTTTTTGCAAACGAGTCTTGCAAAACTTGCTCACATAAAAATATACAGCCAACATAAACCATTGCTTTGATCGTTTTACTATAATACTGTACTTTGCTGTCATCGGCCATGTTTTTTAACAGTTAAACTAATTCCATTTACAACGGTTGATGATATAACTTAGGTAGGATACAAGCCTGAAGTTTCAAGTGTAAGGAATACCAGTTTGTTAAGTGTTCCAAAAAATACTCTATCATAGTTAAAAATCAGACAGAATTTATTAAATGATATTATGATACTACATTAAAGTATGAGGGAAAAAAATCTTAACACCGCGATTCCGCGGACAGAGTACTACGAAGCAACGCCATCTAGTAGGATGCAACTATAATTATTGTAAGCAATTAGGTTAACTTATAACACTCTTTTTTTTCTTATTGACTGAGTATACTACGGTAAATTATGATGATGATGGACAAAAATATCCTTAACAAAAGCAGAAAATTTTCGACATACGTAGTGGTTAAAAAGCTCGAGCCTTAATCCAGAGCTTCAGGGTTCAAGTCCTAGAGGAGGTAAGTCTGTGTTTTTGTGCTTTTTGGAACATAGTCCGCCTTTGGCAAGCGTCGTGACGTTGTGCTTTTTGGAACATAATCCGACTTTAACTAACTCATCTTTTGTATCGACGACTAAACTCAATAAAGGAGGACTCTGCCCAGCAGTGGGACACTTTCTAGCTTAACTAACATGCGTATGATTAAAAGATATTTGGTCCCTCAATAAAATATGATTTCTTGAGCCTACGACAATTTCTCCGGAACCCCTTTATTAGGGTGAAGTGGGTAATAGCGGCCAAACATTGAGTGAGGAACGAGGGGTAATCCGGAGTGACTGATCGCTGCTGGATAATACTCGTAAGGTAGGGTAAGACGGGCGCCGTCGGCTCTACGGGGTTCCGTACTAATTTACTTGAAACTTGGCTGTGGTTTGTCTTTTGCGAAAATTAGTTTGACGCCGGTGTTTAAGAGGAAATCAATTTGCCTTGTCATTTTCAAAATAATTCATATTTTACTTAATGGATAGTAAGTATTAGTAAGCTATCATGGAAATATTTATGTAAGTCTAAATTAATTACTTAAGTTCCATGGTTAATATTTTTAAAAATGTTTAAGTATTTTTAGCATACTCTGATGATAGCCGCAGAAAAACTTTCAATTATTTAACAGCTTTTTGTTAATTTCGACTGTGACCAAAATATATGAGTAGCATTATTTTCGAAATTGTAACCCTAAATGTATTTTCTTTAAATGAACAGTCAAGTATTCAACTTTTATCATCAGTCGCCTCTGCACTAATAGACAAACCATCATACCCTATCGCCAATAGACAACTTTATTTTGCCGAAGGAATTTGTTCCCGAAGAATTTGTTAATTCCAATAACGTCTTGCCCAGCTCCGTGGCCAGTACCTTAATCTCTGTTCATTGTTAAATATCCGACTTACTCTCCAGTGATGGAGAACATCGATAAAAACCCACATCAACCCGGATAACGGCGGAAGGCTGACCACCTACCACGTTGGTTTCTAATACCAATGGTGAAAAGTGGGCTTCTGAGTGTTTCGTTCACCATGACGACACAGTCACTTGGGATAAAGTCGTGATGGTATGTAATAAAGTCTTATAAAGCAAATCAATCATCAATAAAACTTAAAATTATGCTAACCGGACCTTAGGTTTAGGGTTATAGCATGATAAAAATGGTTTTCCATCATGCTATAACCCTAAAAAAACAAAATACGAGTCCTACAAGGTCCTTGAAACTGGAAGAGTCGTTCAACTTCTTCGGACTTCTAAGGGCCCTTCACTTCGGGCCTTCGAGTCAAAGTAACGACTTCGCCTACAAATAAGAAAATATATTGAAAGTTGCAACTTTCTCAAGCTTCTCACGTAGTTTTAAAGCACTACAAATTGTATTCAAAATATATTATTGGAATTCTGGATTGTGGACGATCTAAGCTGACAATCGTCTGCACCGCTCTTGTACAATAGGTTTTTTACTGAGAATCAGACGCTCACTGAACAAGTGAACACTACCAGAGCTTCAGAGGGTCCAGGTCGTCATAGATAAGAATACCGCGAGTGATGGCAAATGAAATCCCTATGGTTACAGTAGGGTCTATATTTGGTGCTGGATCGTCCGCCAGGGACGGCACGGTAATACGAACTAGGCACCATGTCGTCCCGTCAAGGCGATGAGGTATACCGGGGGTCTTTTTAGTGGGTATGCCGTCACCTTCAGTGACGGAGAGTCCCACACTCCCCCGGCAGCGGGATAGTTCGTAATGCATTTTTTTCCCCCGTAAAAATAATAATCAGTATTTAGTGTAAAAAAAAGCTTTGGTGTAATATTTTTTTTTAATATGTGCCAAGAATTACATGACACAATGCTTGCGCGATTCAATCGACTGCAAACGCGATCTCTTATCCATATACTAATATTATCGTATGGCGGTCACAGTCCTTACGCTTTGAATGTATTAAATTAAATACCCTGTACCTCTACCACGAGTTGCCGCTTTAAACTTACATCATCGTTCGCGTAAAAAAAACGTATTGATGACCCGTGACATGATAATGTCAAATCCCAATACATTTTTTTACGCAAACATAATGTAAATTTGAATTGGCAACTCTTGGGAGACGTAGGTACGGAACACTCACCTATGGCAGTTGCTAGCGTCAATCCCATACCAAACGTCAACATTTCGTGTTGTCATGTCATGGTAGACACAGTTCGCCCACCCCTGCGTTTCATATCGGATCGTCTGTTGACCTTCAAAATAAATCCATTTCAGAACATTCTGCCCCAATAGCCATAAGTTATTCTCGCTATATTGGGGATTTTGTACTGACATGCATGTCGCCGTTACTTATTCATTTGTTTACGTAAATATGATTCTCATTGCCAAAAAACATTATCTAGTAGTTAATCTCACAGCGAGATAGAGAAATTAAAGACAATTTAACATCGTTTTTTATTTTCTATGATCCATTCCTGCAATGAAGTAAATCTATTTATCTGTCTTTAACCAAAATAACCTGCACTTTTATGTATTAAGAATTAGTAACCGTAATCCCCCAGATACCTCAAATGCAATTACAAAAATAGGGGCGAGTGCAGCACGCGCAACCATCGCTTGCATGACTTATTACGACTTCACACTCCTCTTCTTATGCTAGGCTATGGAACTCGCTGCCCAATAAAATTAAATTGTCCACCAGTCAGTTTTCCTTCAAAAGTGTAATCCACCACGTCTTCTTGCAGAAACCTTGACAACAAGTTGTTGAGAAGTCAGTGTTTTAAGATTTGGGTAGTTAAAGTATATATTTATATATCATAATTATGTTTACAAATATGTACTTTTTTGTTGACATTACATTTATTTCGGGTTGAGCATATTGTTTACGTTCACCAATCTTTGTTTTACAAAACGCCGCCAACACGATTTCTGCTTTGCCCTGCTTCGCCCAGTGGTTGACGGTCTGCCAATTGTACTTTTCTTTGTGAAAAAAAGAATATTACCATAGCCCATAAACCCGACAAAACCACCCAAACACCTATCTTTCTTTTCTATTTACAAAGCAAAGTAATACAACAAAACAAAAGTGTGAAAACCCAGGGACCGCAGCTCTCACCGTGTGAATAGTTAAACATTCTCGGACCTACTTCGTCTCTTGAATTTATTATTTACAGCGATAGAAACAGGCCATTTGTCCTGTTGTTGCGCTGTTTTTATTTATTACTAGCGTTCCCTGCAGTTGGCTTGGACAATAATATTTTGTCCTCTACGCAACTAACGAGTTTTTGAAGTGATAGAAACGGTGTGACGTACCTACTTCCTGCCTGATGGAAACAAAATATATTTCCAATGTGTTTTTCCTATCGATTTGTATGCAAACCTATAGAGGAGGTCTAAAAATCTGAAAGAAACAAAACTTGTTAGCTTAGAATAATAACGTACAGAAGGATAGTCTTCATACAACCGCCCCGTCAGAAATAAAGCACTAATCCGACCCACACATGCGTGACTATTACTTGCTTACGTGCGGCGCGCTTTGACACTGAACATTGCGGAGCTGTAATGAACACTGCAAAGCGGTCCATTTGGAGCCATTTATGGCTCCAATTAAGGTGCTTTAAAATGAGCGCGCGGACTTGGTTTCTATATAAAATTATTCTAAGCTTGTTGGTGATGAAAAATGCCTGAGTAAGTATATATCGTACTATCATTTTTGTAAGGCTAAAAAATAATCCCGTTATAAATACACACATACATTATAGGTAAGAAATAGATTCGGTAGACGATGAACGGTGAAATAAAGCGGAAATTCAAAGAAATTTTGCTCAATTTGAAAGCAAGAAGCCCAAACAGAATTTTCAGGCGATAGAAACGGTTTAAATGTGATTTCCCCGTTGCATACTATTTGAATGCTTTCGATCTTGTCTCCTCTTCGCAGAAAGCGATATATTATGTATGACCATGCGGACCATCTATACATAATGTATGTGCGGCCGATTGCGGTATTACATCGCTTTTTATTAGGCTGGAGGTTTTTGGGGTTCCGTAGTCCTATGAGGATTGTCCGACAATGACTTTTTTACAACTTGTAATAAAAATACAAGGGTTATCGACTTAGTAAAAATCTCATCGACATCAGTACATCAGTGCGTTTAGGATTTAGTCCTTGCTAATGCTAGATGTCAGTCGTAAAAACTACTATTTATTACACCCTTATTTGTATACACCAATTATCACTGAGCACATGTATTGTGTATTTGGTGGTAGTAAGATCTTCAATATGATGCTAAACCGAAGACCAACTTCCGGTTAGTATTACTATCACAATGACAGTCTCCAGCGTCTGCAATAACGGCGTTGACGGTTTTGTATGGGAATTCGGTACAGGAGCACCCCTAGTATAAATAAAACCAAAAATAGCATAAAAAGTCTGAAGTCTAATAGTAACACATCCAGGTGGAGCAAGGATTTAGAAAGCTAGCGGTATGTGGATGCATGTATCGAGGTAAGTCTTTGTGTAGGTACTAACAGCGGCCGATGAAGCCCAGCGGGTAAGTAAGCTGAAGTGGCAGTGGGCAGGGCAGATAAGATAAGATAAATAATCTCACATAGCGCGCAGAACGGATGGCCGTTGGGGCAGGAAAGCTAGACTTCAGGGCAGACGCAGCGTGGGACGGACGACCTAATAAAAGTGGCGGGATTCCGGTGGATGCAGAACGCCTGCAATTATTACAGATTACAGACATTACAGATCAGATTTTGATTTTGTTTCGTACTTTTTGAGATATTTGAGCAAAAAGCTACGTCCTTTGCTTGACCTATATGACGTCACGTCTTTTCGCCCTAATATTTTTAAAATGGCAACACTGAAACCAAACGTCAATTGACAGTTAACTCTTGTTGTCTTAACAAGAGGATAGACGTTAAAGAGATAGGACTCCCGTACCAAGAAAAAAAAAGGTAATGTATGAAACGCATGGACTGCTCAGTGACAACCTTACAAAAATTGCAACCGGTTATTTTGAAATTCGATAGGGGAGGCCTATGTTTACCAGTGGAAGTCTTGTGGTTGCGAATGATGATGATGATGACTAACAGCGGAGTATCATAGGCTGCTGATATACGTGGGTTAAAAATGAGAAGCTACGGAACCAGTTTACGCATTTGCCTTTGTTTTTATATTTACCTACCTCGTTTATTGCTTCTGTAAGACATAAAAATAATGCTGCCAGCTAAGAGGCCACGCGAGTGGCATTGCGTTTTATATTATTATGCCTAATAACTTGGTAAACGTGTACTTACACTGTTCCTGCTGAATATAACTTTTTGATGTCATTCCTGACGTTTTCTCAACGTATTATCTTTTTCTCAACGTAATATGTTTATTATAGAAACTAGAAAACGAATTCTTTGGTTCTACGTAGTTAGGTTGTTATCAGGCAGAGCTTAAACCCACGCCTTCCGCTCTTCCCACTAAACTACCGAAACCATTGATGAACCCAGCAACTTCCTATGTTGTATTTACATTGCAAGCCAACGTTGACCAATGTTTTAAGGCAAGCGCCATTTACAACTTACCATCACGACCTTATCCCAAACGGGGTAGTCATAATGGTGACCGGAACCGAAGCCTACTTTTCACCAATGGTGTTAGAACCCAACGTGGTAGGTAGGTAGTGAGCCTCCCGCCGTTAGCCGGTTTGATTAGGTTTTTTATCGATGTTTTTCATCACCGGCGAGTTAGTCGGAAATTTAACAATGAACACAAATAATTTGGTTCTGGCCAGATTTAAATTCGGGACCACCCGATCCGCAATCCGAATTTGGGTGCTTAACCCCTAGGCCACGACGCTATAATTGATCAATTTTTATTTTAAGGTGCTCCCTCACTTAGATCATTTGCCTGTTATGTAACGCTACAGAGTCGAGCAATTCATCAGTGAAGGAGGAAAACCGAGCATTACAAGAGTGCGCAAACTGTAATGTTACAGATTCGAGAATCACGTTGGTGAGGGAAAAGCACCGAGCATTACAGTGCGCAACTGGATGACACAATGAGTAATATTTTGATACAACTTCCCTGAAGTTTTGTAAGGCAGTTTTGTAATGTAATGCTCAAAATCTAATCTGAAACATTACATTACAGGAAAATGCTCCAGCTGAGGGACCACCTTTAGTAGAATAGAAATCTCATACTCTGTCATTACTAGTTTTCTTCCACCAGTTCAAACTTCTTCCAAGTTTTTAACCCTCGCCTGCTCAAGGCAACTAGCGACGCAAAACAAAAGATACACAAAACGGACATTAAAAAGAAATAAATCATATTTTAAACAACCAAGACTGGGAAGTTGGTGGAACTCCTAATCGCGCTACAAAAGTTTCTGCTTTGTTAAGAATAAAATTGTTCAAGTGCGAAGCATATTTTTTGCGAGAGTTTTGTATACTTTAATAAGAATATGACGTTAACAATTTTATTTGTGCTTTCACTAGACCCGACATGGCCACTGGTGATGACAGTGAACCTTTCATGAAGTTATTATACTGTTATTACTCACCCTTTTTTTCCAGTAATTGCTTTAACAATTGTACGTTTCAAATAAAGATGAAATTCAAAAAAATTGTGTCGCTAAAGTTACTCTTGTTGTAAGTGTAATATTTATTTGGTAGGAAAAGGTGATATTATATGGTTTCTGTTATTTTAATGGTTATTTCTTCTAACCAGCATGTCTTTCTAAGGTTAAGTAGAGAAGGTTGAAAGAGATCTTTGCCTAGCAAGCCACTGCACGTTCGTTCTTTTTCAAACCTCACCTTTTTTTTTTTATCATATTGATAGTTAAAAAAAAGAACGATCACACAGTCTTATCCATAATAAGTAAATCTCGACAGTAAATAATTTAATTATGTCAATTTCTCTTTCAAAGGATCTCTAATAAACCTTCAAACTGTGTAAAGATTTGAGTAATAAACATAAAATTTCGCATTTAGTCCTTCCCGTGGGATAATTGCGACAAAACCCTGTGTAATTAGTTGTCGCAAAAGTTCTGATAGAAAGAAACTCCCGGGTTGAATATTGAGTTTCTTAGCTCATTTAAATGAAAATCTCTGCGATACTTTTATATAACAAAGCTGTTTTTATTGAGGCGGAATTATGAGATTTGATGAAAGGGAAAATAAATAGACGACGATCGGCAAATTAGGGTTGTGTTTAGTTCATTAATGTTTATTATTTGATTTAATGCTTTAAACTTTGAAAGAGTTTTTTTTTAATAAACCGATTCATTCTGGTCTAATCTTTGGCATCTATATATCATTACTTAACCACATTGCTACAATTAGTAGGTCCAGATACATATTCATGATTTAAAGTATTTTTTGTGATTCTATAAATAAAATGTTTCAAACACTCGGCCTAAGTAAGTAGATACTTTTTTAAATATTCACTCGAACACTTATCACCTAAGAAATCAAATTTACGGACTCATTTGACTGTATCTTATTTTTATTTTTTAACTAAAGATAATTATGAGCCAGACAACACACCGCTTGTCATGGTCTCGAAGTAAGGATAAATATCCTTCTGTTACGAGGAACCAGCCAAGGAAATAAGCCAGATGCGTCTATCAGCACACCTGGATCCGAGACAATTTAGAAAAGATCGTTTCCTGAACTGACCCGAACGAGAATCGAACTCGGGACACCAGGCGAGCCAAGGCAAGACACTGTGCTACAGCCCACTGCGCCAATCGTTTAGTGTCAATATGCGATACTGATACAGCAGCAGCTTAATACTGAAAACAATAATGTACAGTAGCTCAAACATAAGGCGTTGCATGCGTTGTAAGGCATTGCAAAGTGATCTGATGTCAGGGATTTTTTAATCACACTCGTACTAGTGTAATGGCAAGAGGGTTTTTTTCTAGCAAAGATTGGGTTTCCCAAAGGCAATTTCAGGGTTTAAAAGATTTAAAACTACGAGAAGAATGTTGTTTTCTTCCAACGTAGTGTTTAACTTACACTCCGCAAGTAGGTATACTTGTTAATACTTTGAGAGCTTTAAGAATATCCGTTTTCCCCGAAGGATACATGGAAATAAAGCGAGGAAAACTTCGTAGGAACAGCTAAATTATTCTATAAACCGCTTTACAATATAGCCTAGTGCTATGAACCGTGCTGAAAGGACTTGGCTGCGTTCAGCCGGAATGTTTCAGGAATTATGAAGAAAATGCTGCACTGACTTTGTCGTGCCTTTATTCATGACGTAAGGATATTTTTTTATTAAATAAATATGCGCCAGACAACACACTTCTTGTCATGGTCTCGAAGTAGGGATAAATATCCCTGTATTACGAGGTATCAGACAAGGAATTAAGCCAGGGGCGTCTCCCAGCACACCCAAACCCGAGTCAACTAAGGAAAGATTGTTTCCTGAATTGACCCGACCGGCAATCGAACCCGGGACACTACAGAATTCAAGGTGAGAAACCGTGCTACAGCGCACTACGACAATCGTGCCGTCTGATTATTATGGCTGATAGATAAAGATATAATAATCAGTTATAACTATGATTATGATGTGACATTCGCAAAAACAAGGATGCAGGTATAGAATTGCTATGGCTGATAGACCGCATATTTGTTATACTTAGATGAATCATTCATTCTAATGTTATGATTGCAAGAGTAACCTTGTGGGAGTTCTTTACACTAGGACGGTAACAATTAACTACTTCTACGGTTACTTCTACCCAGTTGGGCATATAGTCGTGTGCTTGTGTATCTTCACGCCTAATTCTCTAAATCAATTTTTATGGCATTTGGTATAGAAAAAGATTGGACATTAGATGCTTAAAGATGGTTTCAACATCTGATTGGGTTCTGCTTTTACGTGATTGCTACTGGCATGCGTATCTCCGGCTTAAACGTCACAGTATACGTAACGTAAGCTCATTGTTGGCACTAAAGCACAAATTAAGCGGACAGATAGTCCGCTTAGAACAAACCGCCATTCTGTTCACGCACACAGATACAGTGAGTTTACAGGCGATACCGGTGAGAATCGGTCACTCGGCGAGTCACACTGTCGCTAGTGTTTTTGTTTTTGTCGAACTTAGTGCAACTTTTCAAATGATGAATTTTGTGTTTGGCGGGTTCTGTCAAGTAGGTTTACCCTACCTACTTCACTTTAAAAATTCACAGCGAATATAATAGGAACCCTACTTTCGCCGTATGATGATATCCCTGACAGTTCATAATTGTCAATTATAGTGCTGTAACAAATGTAATTTAATCGAGTTAGCAAAAGAAATGGAATCATATTTACCGATTTTTATTTTTAAATGAATTCTTATTAAGCAGGTTATGGCTAATCAGTGATAGAATAAAACGTGGTATCTAGAAAATGATAGTTAAAAAAATTCACACATGGCAGACGCACTGGTACTGATGCGAACGACGTGATTACAAATTACAAAATGGTCGCTCCTATTCATCGATTTTCTCTCGATTCAGTAGTGTCAATACACTATTGAATGGCGTTCCTTTTCACGCATCAGGCACTGTAAAGATATATTAGTTTAATTTCAAATACTTCATTTATTAACGGTTAATAACAATAATAATTTACTTGATAAGATTCGAAAGAACAATAGTTTTTTATAGTTTATAACATTTTCTTTTGCCAGTTTCTTGTTATTTAGTTTGAAATAGTATTCGTGGCACGGAACAATAAAGAGCTGTCAGGCATATCATCTTACAGTGAAAATAGTATAGTCGGTTGGGTAACTTTAGGTACCTAATGATACCGGAAGAAGGCAAGAGCGGTCCTTCTGCAAACTCTTTATTTGATCACTAAAGGGTGAACGCGAATAGTGCCAATAGAAAATTTGTCAACCACAAGTGCCGAAGTGTATGTCACGTTTACGTTCCATCTTTTGCGGTGTTTCGTTGCATGAGAGTATTCGACAGAAATTAAAACATTTTCTGCGTGAGATGAATAGAACAATTTTCATTTCACTTTATTGAAACACCGTTTCATTGGTTTAAAGAATAAAAAACATCAGTTTGTCACCATTTACAACACTAACGGAGCACAGACTGTGTAGCTGTAACGACACTGATATTCTGACAGGACCATGAGGTCTACTCCGGTTGAACGTTTGCGAAATTTCATAAAAAATTAAAGAAAATGAAGCCAATAACAGCAAGTGGGAGGTAATATGTTTGAGATGTTTCGAGCAAATGTATATATTTATATTCATTAGAATACAAAAACTCAAATAAATAAGTATTTCGAATTGTAAGTGTGATTTCTTAACGCCTAGATATTTACGATTCTTCGTATTCGAACAACAGAAAGTGACGTGTTTGGCCATTTAATGAATTTATTTGAATGTAAGAAGAAATAAGAAATGACAGATAAAGGGAAAAAGAAACCTGTTGTTACGGACCTGTCAACAACTGTTATTTCAACAGTTCTTTGCGCTTTCTGATATTTCCACTTTCCCTTACCTGTACGTCTACCATAAGTTGCCACTTCAAATTTACGTTATCGTTGCCGTAAAATATTTGTATGGAATTTTAGCAGAGGCGCTGTACGAAATCCCTTAAAAATACTTTTTACTCAAACGATAACGCAAATTTAAAGTGGCAACTCATGGTTGACGCACTGATGGGCCTCGTCAGTTAATTCAGTTCTGGGAACATCCTCATTTCTGATTCGATCCCTAGATTCGTGACCTTCAAATTACTAACGGGCCTATGAAAGATACTATTAATTGAATCCACGAGTTTTTAGCTATTTGAAGGTAAATATGTCAATTTAAGACAAAAACGGTTGTATGAAAGTCAGACGATTTGAAAATACTTTGCATATTTAAATAGTCCGATTAAATATTTGCAGAACCCTGATAAAATATAACCAAGTACTTCTTAACTTCAAACCTTTACACGTGCAAGCAATAAATAAGGATTAATTTTGTTGATGTGGATAAAGTACCTATTTTCATAAGTTTCGATGTTAAATAACTTTGAAAACTGGAATTGAAAAATACTCGTATATTAATTTTGTAGCACCGGATACGTTAAGTATACGTTATAGGTTTCCGAATAAAGGTATTAATATTTTGTTCTACTTAACAAAACGTTCAGCCTTTCAGCCAATCAGTACCTACCCTCTGAACATAGGCCTCCCCCAATGCTTGGCCAGCTGGCGAATCCTGCCTAGAGGTCGTGGGTTCGCCGCCCAGGACAAACATTTATGTGATAAACATTTGCGTTTCTGTGTCTGGGTGTTATTACTTATTGTATGTATTTAGAAATATTATGTATTTCATCAGTCTATGGAACCCAAAGTACAAGTTTGCGATCAGATGATCTCGGTGTTTGTAGGTGTCACAGATAATCACTACCAGCCCAGGCCCAGCTCAATCACTATTGGCCCACTGTGCAGCACTTATACCACAGAATAGGTGATAACACAAATTACGCATGCGGCGCGGCGTCCCGGACAGATAGTCCGCTTAGAACAAACCGCCATTTTGATCACGCACACAGACACAGTGAGTTTACAGGCGATTTCGGTGAGAATCGGTCACGCGGCGAGTCGCACTGTCGCAAGTGTTTTTGATTTTGTCGAACCTGGTCCAATTTTTTACATGATGAACTTCGTTTTCGGCCAGATCTGTCAAGCAGGTATCTAACTACTTACTTCATTTTAAAGATTCAGAGCGAAAATAGTGGCCAGACAAGTTAAGGTACAGGAAGTATACAGGAAAAACGCGAGAGCGGTCCTTCTGTAAACTCTTTACTGGTATTTTGTGGTAATAATTTACTTAAACTACGTTTGCTGTGACAAGATTCCCACTAAAAGACGCGCTTATCCAATGGTTATTAATTCTTTGGCCTATTGCCACCTAAGCTTGATCAGTTTATCTCAGATACCGACATTGCAGATTTATCCTTCGTGGCAACTCGAGCATTCTTTTTTAATAACTCGCTTAGTGAGTTTTAATAAATGCACTGACCTCAATGTGTTTTGTCTGAATGAGGATTAATTTGTATTCTATTTCTGAATGAATCTTTCTCAACTAGCCAGTGAAGCTATCCTGAGAAAAATCGAATTCGAATTCACTCAGGTGACCTAACACACTACTTCCCAGACACACTTACATTTAATACGTATAGTAATTATAATACAGAGAAAAGTTTTGTATTTTTTGGTGTTTGTAACGAATAAACTCCAAACAAACACTTTTCATCTCACAAGATTTGAAATGAAAAGTGTTTTTCAGAAAGTTTAATAATGAGTATTTCATGTGATCCGACTATAATACACAATGTAAGGACGATATGCCACTGCAGCCCTCAACTATAGCAGGGGTACTTGTAAAATGAAATCATTAGAAAATATTTCTTCTAAAATACCATTTCCATAACTTGGTATCTTCTTTTTAGGCCCTGACAGAACAAATAGACCCTGTCAGCAGAATACCAGCTTTGTTATTGAGGTCTGATTTTATTTAAAGAAGTTTCACTTTGTATTTTTTTAATGTGCACTGTAAATTGCATTCTTTGTTTTGGTTTTCTTTTGTTGTGTATGCCTCAGGGTTTTCGTGCCAATAAATTCCTTTTTTTTACTGTATCCTAAACGAAACAAGTGGAAACCACACTATTTCACAATATTTACCGTTGTACAGAGACATCAATAGTAGGTCAACATTGACTCGGTCTGAAAGCCTGGTACTGGTGTGGGGACAAAGGGGATTGTTCGTGTTCAAGCTTATATGCCATCCGAATGCCTACTGAACTGAACAAAGATATGAAAACTACTGGTGAATCTAAAAAACAACGAGAACAACTCGATTATTTAATTTCACGAGGATCCAAACGCTGTTTTACTTGAAAACAAGTAGATACATATTAAAACACAGAGACAATAACGGGTTTTATGGGTTCGAGGCATCTGACAAAATAGCTTTCAAAATTCGATGTCGCTTCCTATCAGATGTATACCATGACATTTGATGTCAGTACGTGTACCACGAGTTGCCACTTTAAATTTACATTACCGTTCGTGTAAAAAAATTGTATTGGGATACATGACATAACATGACAATGTCAAATCCCAATACATTTTTTTACGCGAACGATGATGTAAAGTTGAAGTGGCAACTCGTGGTAGACGTACAGTTCTATACATTTTTAAATTTGACATGTCGAAACGAAAGAAGCGTGTTGCTCTTGGCTAGCCCCCCAGGGGTCCACGCAGACGCTAGCGACTGTCATTGGTGCAGTAAGCTCATAGTAGACGCACAGTTCTTCGCGCTATGTGGTTAGCCACTGCCACTTTAACTTATCATTCATCATTCATCATCCGTGCGGTCTATCCCGATTGTGAACCCACACTACTGGGTTGGGTCCCAGGGTCCGCCATTCTCATTATCTTGGCCCACTACGCGCGGTCTTCTGCATCCTCAGAGGTGCGTCTGTTGGCACGCATGACGTCGAGCCACCGTTTCTTGGGTCAACCTCTCCTGCCGGAGACATGCCTTCCTCACTTGCTCGTTACTAAAATGTGTTAACTGCGTAAAATTTTATTACGGTACAACCAGATAAAGTATTTAATAAAATATGCACCTAAATATTAAATGCAGCCGGAAAAAGGCAGGGTAAGTTTGTAAATGAAGAATGAGTTCCTACGCGAGTCTCCGGATTAAGTCCGAAGTCTATATATTATTCACAACTTACAGAAACTTTGCGAATGAAACTGGTTTTGTCGTGAAACTAGGTTGGGCGGGCGGAATTAACTTTTTAGCTTTTTACCAATAAAATGTCGTTTTGTATCAATGTTGAGCAAGTAAAGTTTTTTAGCTTCTATACGTCGCTATCGTATGTATCGTACTGTTTAGTCGCACATGGCATTGACAGTGCTTTTGGGTTGTTAGAATGATGGCAGGAGGCCGCTCCAAACACTCGTTGCGCTTTTGAACTTTGTCCATTTGGAGCATCACACCATGTCTACTCAACATGCTCTTCGTTGTTTAACCCTTCGTAAGTGCATAACTCCTGTGATTTTATGAAGTGATACAACAGTTATCGAACAGCACGAGCCCTCTGCCGTTCCTAAAACCAGCAACCTTCTCGAACGGTATGAGAATAAGGACTGGAGCAAGCTTCATCTTTCCAGAGACGAGCTGAGGAGAGGTCAGGTAAGCCCCATCAGTAGGCCCTTACTTATCCACAACATTTTTTGGCAATAGGCCACACCACATAAATAAGGGGTTATTTATGTAACGTGCCCTATTGGGACTCAGAGGGTATGGACCTTATGTGACGTAACAAAGAGAGGGACATGAACATAGTAACTAACTTAGTATTCAGAAAAGTAAGTAAAGAAATTAGCTTAAGGTTGCGCAAGTGAGTGCAAAATGTAAATATTGATGCGCTGAATTCAATAGAAGCATACCATTACAACTCTATCCCAAACGGGGTTCTCAGAGGCAAGTGCCTGCTGCCGTCATGGTGAACGGAACACGCAGAAGCACTTTTCACCAATGGTATTAGAACCCAACGTGTGGTGAGCCTTCCGCCGTTATCCAGGTGGATTTGGCCCTGATAAACTTCGTTCTGTCCAAAGTTATTGGCAAATGCTAGATAGCTGTGAACATTTAGTATGGATAAATGTTTTTGCTTTTATCTTTTTTTTTTGTCAATTTCCCAATGTTTTAAATACTTATTATCATAGGTATTCCCGATGTAGACAAATCCAAAAACACTAAAATCTTAAATCGGCCCACCCGTTCTTGAGTTATAAGTGGTGTTACTAACACGACTTTCATTTATACATATATTATTTATAGATTTCTATCGCCGGAGAGTTAGTCGGAGATTTAACAATTAACACAAATATGGTTCTTGTTGAACTCGGAACCAGGCGATCCACGATCCGAATTGGGGTGCTTAATCCTTAAGCCACGAAGCTCTCAAATAGTATCTCTTAATAGTAGCTCCAGACACAAAACAAATACACACGTTTCTATCATGCATTTTGGTCCTTGTTGGGAATCGAACCCACGATCTTCAGCGCAACAAGGGCCAACATGCGTTACTTTTTAGATACAAAAAAAGTGTGATAGGCTCAATTAGTGTGCGATATAGTATACCGTTTCCCTACATGACAAAGGCTTTCATCATTAAACTGAATTTATTTCGACATCGGCCTAATCACCACGCCACATTTGTGCGTTACCGCGAAAGACACTCACACCACAAAATAAAGAGTTTACAGAAAGACCGCTTGCGCCTTTTTCCAGTAAAACTACCTAAACTTGCCTGGCCGCCCTAGGGTTACTACTATATTCGCTCTGAATTTATAAAATAAAGACAGAACCCGCCAAAAACAAAATTTATCATGTGAAAAATTGCACCAAGTTCGACAAAACCAAAACACTCGCGACAGCGCGACTCGCAAATTACCGAAAATCACCGGTGTGTGGCTGTGTGCGTGGTCGAAATGGCGGTTTATTCTAAGCGGCCTATCTGGGCCGCCGTGCCGCATGCGTAACGTGCTCACACGAAAACTACTAAAAGGACTCAAACGTGTGAGATAAAATAGTAAAGAAGCCTTTTGGTATGTGTAAATGTCCTTGCCACGACTTCACGCGAGCGTTTTCAGCGTAAATGTCCTAGATTTTCCATAGCCACGATTTTATTTTCAAATTAATGTGAGGTTCAGGAAGTAGGTAATACAGTAATGGCTCTTTCCGTATCGTAGGAGCCAGTAGACTGCTCTGCTCGGACGTTAAGTCGGGACTCACTGTAAAATTCATAGAAAACGGTCGTTGCACTTGTTTTGTATACCGTTGTTGCATTTTGGTGCAGTTTCAGGTGCAAGATAAGATAAAATATAACTAGTTAAGTGTGCACCAAAGAAAAGAAGATAGGATGTTATCACATAAATGAAAGGGCCCGAAGGATCCACTGAAAACCAGCGCCAAGGCTTCTGGCTTGTTCACCTTTTAGCTGCAGAACTGTTAAACTGTTCTTTTATTTAAGACATGTGGTAATAAGCTTGGAATCAACTTTTTTTCTTTCTCCATACAAGATAATCTAAATGAATCACAACTAGGGAAAAATTCAATAAGGAATATCCACATCTATCTAGAAGCAGTACCTGCACACAGGGCCACAAAACGTGACACCGTTTAGACCTCAGCCAGGCCTCTGTCACTCCATGTACTTGCTCGCAAAAATAACCTACCACCCGCCCATTTTCTATAGAGTGATTCCTCTGTTACGTAGCAACTAATAACAAGTTCCCTATAAAGGAAATAAAACAATAGAAAATCTGTTGTTATGTATCCTATGGTACATGAGACAGGAAAAGGGTTAAGTAATCTGTACCTCAGCCACTATTGGACAGAATTTATCATCACTGCCCCGGTGGCAGCGACTAAACCGAGGGTGTTGACAACCAACTACCAAATAAGTCATGAAATACCCGGGGGCTGAAAGGTAATTATCGCGGGCAAGTACATGCAGTGAGAGGCCTGCTTCTGGCTCTGAGGAGCTTTTTTATTTAAGTAAGTAATCCAGTGATAACTTGGTCTTAGCAGTATTGACCTTATTGCGTGCAGTTTGGGACAAACTTATAAACCCTTTTAGATCACGACCTTAGGTACAATCCTTATCTTCTGATGGAACGTAAGTAGTTATTTACAAGGACGACCTAGTTAACCATCTTCAGCTATATTTATACTTCGAAGAGAAGTTTCTCTAACAGCCTTAGTTGAAGGATCATTGTTCGAGGTAAGATTAGTTCAGTCAAAGGCCACAACAACTTAATGAATCTTGTAAAGACTTCTAGCCAAGTTTGAAGGGAATCTTAATTTGTGCATCCTATTTAGAGCAAAAACGTAACAGTTTGTTAACATAAAATACTCGCGACTCTGTCCCCAATGGGGTGATGATCTCAAACGAGGCCTTTAGTCCTAAGTTTGCGTTGGCAAATTTTAGCCTTAACTAACGCTTGCTTATTAAAACTCAACGTGGTAGTAAACCTAAAGCAATTATAACAGATGGTGTTGGTTTTTCAAATTTTTAAGTTTCCATTAACGGATATTTCACCGCGAATTACAATGAACAAACGCTGGTTGCGGGCTCCAAAGCTGGAGTTTTAAGCGCCTAGGCCATGACGCTTATAGTTTTTTTTTATATCAACATTATAACAATGGCATCATTGAGACCATTTCTTACTTTGATAAGATCAAAAATCAGTATTGCAGCTCAAATCTTAATTGCAATAATTATGTAGAACCCTAGCTTTCCGCCCGCGTTATCCTTATATATTATGGCCAAATTACATAAAATCTTTATAATTTGTAGCCTATGTGTTATTCTGATGTATAAGCTGTATTACTGTAAAGTTTCATCAAAATCCGTTTAGTAGTTTTTGCGTGAAAGGGTAACAAACATACTCACACACATGCATACATACAAACATCCTCACAAACTTTCGCATTTATAATATTAGTAGGAAGTAAGACTATACACAACCATGAAACTGATTAAGCGAAATAAAGGGGCAAAAAAGAGCCATAGTCATCATCAAGGCGATTATTATATTTAAGATATATTTTTTTATTTAACGTTGTTACTTAATTAAGAGAAGAAAAAGAACTTTGACATTACTTTACTTTTGCATAGAAAAGTCACTTTGACGCAAGTGCTGAGAGCGCTTAGTGCACAAAACTCACCTCTCCAAAATCAAGTAAGTTTTCACACTGACATCTTTATCGTACAGTTCCAGATCTCCATCATCTACAAGTTCCCTCACAAGTTTAGTTGAGAAGCCCATTGTAGTGAGATAAGTTCAAGAAGCTTTAAACAACAAGTTGATATCATCAGTTTCTTGCGAACTTGCAAAAACTTGTCGACTGAGATGACCTTAGGGAAATTTGGATACAAGTTTCTGTTTCCTGCTTTGTTTATTAAAGTTTTTGGCTGGCAAGAAACCGTAAACAGAAGCTTTTATTTGTATTTTCATCAGTGACTTTATAGCATTGAACATGTTTATAGGTTGCTTTTAAAGGTGGAGCCAAACTTCAAAATAATATTTTGAGACCAAGTTGAACCTTAACCATTTTTTTTCTTCATTATAAGAATGTTTAGGTTAATTTAGTTCATTGATTGTTTTATTAAAAATGGCGCCCCTAAAAATCATCATGTATTATGACAAACTATTATAAAGGCATAAACTGGGCCTGTATTAGGAGTTGTTGTGTTGTTGCCTTCTTCTTAAGGTGCTCCCTCACTTGGAGCATTTGCTTGTGATGTAATGTTTCAGATTCGATTTTGAGCAGTACATTACAGTACTGTCTCTCTGACATGACGAACATTCGCCTGTAATGTACATTTCCCGATTCGATTTTAAGAATTACATTCCAATACTGCTCCAGGGTAATGCCCCAGGTGAGTGACCACCTTCAGCCAAACTTTATGGCCAATTTTTACCCCTTTATAAATGGTTGTAAATGTATTCTATATGCTGTAAAATAGTCAGCGTTGTGTGGTATCGATATGAGATATATCTTCCTTTTTAATAGATCTAAAAACACCTTACAAAAACAAACAAGACCGCAAGGAGGACGCGTTTTTAGAAGGATACTGTGAAGGTATTTGAGGTTTTCTTATATATTCATTTTTAAGCTTAAACTTATTTGATGTTCTGTCTCTTGAAATTTGTTTTTGAGGCGCCAGAAGCATTATTGGGACGTCTTTCTGCTTTTCCTATTTTCCTCTTAAGTTCTTTCATAAAAGAGATATAAGTAGAATAACAAAAGTATCCAGTTACATGCGCAGTACAGCTGAACACAGAAACTTGACTCCGCACTTTTGTCTTGTTCCGCGGCAGTCGTAATCAGGGCATTATTGGTACCGTCTTAGTACTTAAGGATTTCAGGGATCAAAGGCTAGACACTTTTTTAGTTATTTATTATATCACATTAGCAATTGTTAATAGAACATAATAACCATAGTATTTAGGCCCTGTTAGTATATTAATCGATTGATGAAAAAAAAAATAACATAACATGGGATAATTTGAGCTAAGGCTTTCTTGTACCTCATTTAAACTGGCACAACAATTAAGTGCTAGAAGTTAAGTCGGCTTACGAAAGTAGTTAAGAAAACCAATGTTAACTCAGCAATAAATGAACTGCATTTAAGTTTTCTCACCTCTAAGAAAACAAGAAAACTATAACGCGTTAAAATACAACACGGTAGTTATTATATTTTTGCTATTGCACAAATAAATTATTGATGCTATTCTAACATAAAAATAATTGACATTACCAAAATATTAACTCAATAGAGCCTAGTGAAAAAATAAATAATAAATAAATAAATAAATATGCGCCAGACAACACACCTCTTGTAATGGTCTCGAAGTAGGGATCAATATCTCTGTGTCACGAGGTACCACACAAGGAAACCAGCCAGGGGCGTCTCCCAGCACACCCAGACCCGAGTCAATTCAGAAAAGATCGTTTCCTGAATTGACCCGACCGGGAATCGAACCCGGGACACTAAGGAAATCGAGGCGAGAAACCGTGCTACAGCGCACTACGCCAATCGTGTAAATAGCACGCAAATTCATTGATCAAACCAAATTTTCCAGCAGTACGAACATCCAATCATTTTTTTTTTATTTAAACACAAAATATGAACTCCTTCAACAACGAATGGTAAAAATAGGTAAGAGATATTATTTATTGTAATTGTAAAAATTGCAGCAGCCTTGAATTTTAATTTTTAGCATTTGACAATGCACTATTTTTTACACAAAGATAGAAACCAGAAAAAATAGATCCAATCTTACGACTCGAGCGGGACTCGAAAACGCAACCTTCCCAATTTAGGCTTCCTTATCTTTAATAACGATCTTTTTAGGCAACCAAAGGTGGAGTACAAAAATAAAAGAAAAATAATACCTTCCAAATTATAATCAGCCTTCAAGTTACTGCTTTAAGTTGCCTTACAAACCGCCCAGCCTCCGCCAGACCCAATGTCGCCTAGCAAATTTAACGGAAGTTATAGTCCGTTTTCCTGTTGGCAACAATTCAACACAGTGTTAGACGCCATAGAGACATTTCTAAAATTTATTTCGGCGTCTGTCACGTTTGGCAGACATACAAGGTGACTTACCTATTAAGATTTTATACCTAATGATTTCTAAGAATCTTTCACAACCGTCCAACGCTGCCAATACCCAATGGATAATCATTCTGTAGTAAACAAAAACACTGTTTATGGGCAAAGTCCTAACTCCAATGCCATCAATGGCGATACAGTGGAATTGCCGTAGCGCCAATAGTAAAAAGTCAGATTTATTATATATTGTAAATACTTTTAAAGGAGGAGCGAAATTTTCAGGAGGGATAAAGAATCGATAACAAAATTGGTCTATGAAATGAACTCATGTACAAACTTTACTTAATTTTTACTCTCTTTTTACTGCCCAACCATAATTTAGCTACTCACTACTTGAATATCACTATTACATATAATGAAGGGGAAAGATTTCATTTGTTTGATAAACTTAGATCGATACATATTGCAACAATAAAACTCCTTTATTAATATCGAGTAATATAAATATATTATAGGCATATAACGAGAGGAAACGGACCAGGCGGAATGGTGTCCACGAAGGCAAAGCCACCGGTGGAAAGTTAGTATTAATAAAATACAAACAAAATGTTGAGACAAATATACTCGCAGACTAACTTTAAAATTATTTCTCATATAATGCGAAACAAACCACAATGCAAACAAAATTTGCAATCATAAATAAAGAAGCAATGCTACTATAACCCAAAAACCGTTGTGTAAGCTAATACGATATTCTAAACAAAAATATGGGATAAAATTCTCATAACATCCCATAAGATCCAAATCGCATTATTGACCTACATAAATAAGGAAACGTAAGCCACTGGATCCCGGAATCATTGAAGGCTAGAATTGCCAGACTGAGAGTTAGTGTACCTTTGGACTAGTGAACTCGTTGTAAGGCTGGTTTTTTTGGTTATACGACAGATCAGAACTATAAAAAATCAAGTTAATAAAACAAAAAATAATTAATTAGCTGCAACTTGCTTCTACTGATAATGTCACAATTCTAGATCTGTGCAAAAAAGCGAACAAAATTAAATTAAGTGATTTGATAGCACTGTTATCAAAAAAAGAAACAAGATTTGCACTTGCCGGTTATCAGTACCTAATTAAAATTGAATTATAACTTTATTATTGAAATATCGTAACAATATTTTGTAAGCTAAAAAGATTTTGTATAACTATTCCCAGAGCTAACGTGCTCACTTGTTTGTTTTAGACCGAATCTGCTTATATTATACATAGCTTCACTTTTCAGCCTTACAAAGATAGCTTACTCAAAAAGGTCTGTCAGTAGCTTAAGCTATGTCGTTTCGACAATATATTCGGCATTACATCGGCTTCGTCAATACGATGCCTTCTTCAGAATTGGTTTACTACGTCGTAAGATGAATGAATAAGTACCATGCTCGCTCATTTTGTTGGTTGCTGTCTTTATCAAGACCAGCTAGAGCGCCACCCTGTTAGTATACGCTGAATTCTTTATTGCTATATCCTTTCAAACTATAGGTACATATAGTAATATGTTTGTAATAAACAATGGGCCCACTACGTTGCAAAATTCATGCAATTTTGTGAAACTTGGGACGGCAAAATCGAACACGGAAAATGCTATCAATAGGTTTCATGTTTCTTTCAAATCTGCTGCCCAAAGTATTCACTTACTAACCAATAAGTTCTAACTTAGTAATAATGTCAATATCATTTTAAAACCAAATTTGTGACCAGGTATCCACATTTAAGGAGCGTAGAAATGAGGCTAATAACCATAAATTGGACCAATATTAATAACAACGATAGAAGTCTTAGTGACTTAACTTTACGTTTTTTGAATATTAAATAACTTACTTACATCGCATTGCCATAAACTCAAAAATTCAACAGTTGCATTTAGAATGCAATTTATTTCTGGATGCAGGTGCTATATACGCTACAAACGAATAGAAACACATAAGTAAGTCGATCGAACCAACAGATGTCACTCGTAAAATTGCAAATGGAGTATGGAAATTGTAAGGATGCCTTCGTCGATAAAATTTTGTTACGTTATCACTTTGCGGTAGGGAAAATATTATTTCATTAGGTATTACGAATGCTTTCAATCTGGGATGGCATATTTTATGAAATTTAAGAATTTTCAATGAGCACTTCAGATAGAATCTCATACACTTGTTTATCTGTAACATTTTAATATACAATAACAGATAAAATTGTTTTTTTTTTGTACGGTTTGCAAATATATTTATCCAGATCATTTGAGTGAATGCATGAAAGTTTATTTGGTACATACACAAAAGGAACTTATCTAAGCTTACATCTAATTCAATAGCAACAGTGCCAAAAGGGTATTTGCGGTGTCATCTATCCGCAAGGTGAATGGTCCACCTTTTGAAAGTCGCTCAGTTGTAGTAGGTCCGACCACCCACATATTTAAGTAAACTGGGAAAAACGAAGGACATCATTTTCCTATATTTTGAAGCTTCTTCCTAACAAGTGCAGTTTCTCCATGTCTCCATTTCCACGTTCCATGTCTAAAAGACATGGAACGTGGAACGACGTCTATCATATTACTAGTCTGATCAAGCCGTTCTCTACGAGTGAAGAGTTATTAAGAACCTGTGAAAATCTCTCTCACAGTTTAAAGAAGGATGATATTGTAATATTATGTATTGGCTGTAATGACAAGGACCCCTACAAGTTGTTGTCCGCGTTATCTAATATTTTGTATGTTTTAAAAGCCCAAAGGGTAATGTTACTAAACGTTCAATACAATAATTATTTAAATGTTGAAGTACTCAATCGTAAAATAAGATTACTATCCAATAATTATGACCATGTTACTTTTATTGACACTGATGTCGGCACGAGTTATAGCACTTCTAGCGTAAGGTTATACTTGGATTTAATGTCTTTTAAGCTGAATATTGCAATTGACTCCTTAAGATACGAGCATCAATTTATTAAAGAAATAAAATCAGCCGTAAAACTAAATACCTATACCTCTAAGTCTTCATATACCGCGAACGAGTACCGATCTCACTCAAGGAAAGGAACTATACCTTATTATTTTAAAAAGCTAAAAAAACCAAACTCGGACTATGACGTTGATGTTTTACCTGACCTTTCTAATGACACCACGATTGATTGCAATGGTTTTGTAATACCTGACATTTCAAAAGACACTACGAATCATCTTATTAATAATATTTCGCCTGACATTTCAAATAAATCTATAGATCATCACAATGAACGTACGTTTTTTCGTTCCTAAAACCAAATCAAAAATGACAATTCTACATCAAAATATTCAAGGTGTTTTAAAGAAAAAAGAAATCATAGAGTCAACTTTAGATGAATGGCGCCAAATTTTAGAAAATATTGGTATCATTTGTTTGACGGAGACGTTTATAAAACGAGGGGCAGAAGCTAATTTATGTATCAATAATTATCAAATGGTCTCATCCTACTGTCGTAAAAATGAACGCAGGGGAGGAACGTGTATACTTTTGCATAGAAATTATACACATAAACCTATAAAGATGAACATAGAACCCATTTCTTATCTATTTGAATATTGTTTGACGGAAATTCATAATTTACATTTAATTGTTGTTTGTATCTATAGAACTAAGCCTAGGGACGTAAAATTACCAGAGTGCATGAACATTTTCTTCGAGAATTTGGGAAAAATACTACGTAATATAACAAAACGGTTTCCAAAAAAGAGCATAATAGTTTGTGGAGACCTAAATATCAACTTACTTAAACACGATAGATATTCTAAGGAGTTGACATCTTTGATAACAAACTTTAACTTTCAACATCATATTCATGCACCTACAAGACAATCGTCTTGTCTTGATTTAATTTTCAGCAACCTACGAAATGTACGCTCCGACATACATTATATGGGGTTATCAGATCACGAGACTGCCCAGTCACTATCTTTTGACACTATAATGAACGAAAATGATTCCTTCTTTAGTGTCCCCTTCTGGTTTGAAAAGGTAAGGGACTATCATAAACAAAATGTTCAAAAATTTTGTGAATGTGTATCATCTCTCAGCTTTACCGATGTTCACGCGCAAAGTGACACAGATGAGGCATTTAATACTTTGCATAATCATTTAACTCTATTTCATGACTTGTGTTTTCCTATTATAAGAGTTAAAAAAGTAAACAAACAAAAACGTAACAAATGGATGACCAAAGGTATAAGGAACTCATGTATAAATAAAAGGCAGCTGTATCTGCGGTACAGACTAGATAAGACTTGTAAGCGTCGCAACAAAAGTAAATATTCTAAATATAATAGAATATTGAAAAAATGTATAACCTGGGCTCAAAAAGTAGGTAATTCAAACTATATCGAAAGAGCTGAAAATAAGTGTAGAGCATCATGGGATGTGATAAACTCCAGTTTAAATAGAAGTAACACGTCATTAAAAATTGCGGAAATTAGGGTAAACGAACAGGAGCCACCAGTAACATGCCCGCAACAAATAGCTGAAATGTTCAACAACTTTTTCATTGATCTTTCAAATAAAGAAAATCATTGCACTGATTCGACTTCAGCTACTAGATCTATGGCATGGTATCTTAATTCTATGTTCTTGGCGCCTACTGATCCACTGGAAGTGTTTAGGGTCATAAAATTGCTTCGTAATACCAATTCTACTGGTTATGATGGTATTAATAGTAAATTGTTGAAGCGTTGTGCGGATACTCTTGCTTTTCCCCTAAGTCACATTATAAATCTATCTTTTGTGCAGGGTAAATTTCCCTCACGTCTTAAATTGGCTGTAGTAAAACCACTATTCAAGAAAGGTGCCAGAGATAGTATGGATAATTATAGACCTATTACCTTAAACCCAGTAATTTCAAAGGTTTTGGAAAAGATTATGTTTTTTAGACTGAACTCGTACCTTGAAAAAAATGGAATTCTAAGTGAGAAGCAATTCGGCTTTCGAAAAAATAGTTCAACCACCTTAGCATGTTTCTCACTCATGAAAACCGTTACTGAAAGTCTGAGTAGAGGTTTCCGCGTTTTTTCTGTCTTCCTTGATATGACGAAAGCATTCGACATGGTATCCCACGATATTTTATTACAAAAACTTAATGCTTTCGGCGTGAGGGGTGAACCTCTGGAATGGCTAAGTAGCTATCTTGAAGACAGAGAGCAGTATGTGGAGATCTCGAACTTAGTCAAGTCACATAGTAAATCCTACCAGAAGGAAACATTTGCGTCCTCTCACATTGCGAACAAATATGGAGTGCCTCAAGGCAGTGTGCTCGGTCCATTATTGTTTCTTTGTTACATAAATAACTTCATAGCAGAGATGGGACATGAGTGTTTGCTTTTTGCTGATGACGCTACGCTTATTATCAAAAGCAGGGACAGGGATACTATTGAATCAGAAATAGGTAAAGCTGTATCTTCTGTCATCAAATGGTTAGGAGTTAATAATTTAAATTTGAATGTGTCGAAAACTAAAATACTGGAATTCCAAACATATAATAGTACCTCGACGGAGATCAATGTGAAAATTGATGACGACCTGATTGAGATAGTAGAAAATATTTCTTTCTTAGGGATAACCATTGATAAATATTGCAACTGGAAGGCACACGTTGGCAAATTAGTGGCTAAAATTGATAAATACGTATTTGTCCTACACAGATTAAGAAATATTGCCACAAAAGAAGCAGTTCTGGCTGCTTATCATGCTTTGGTCTCCTCAAATATTCGATATGGTATAGTCTTGTGGGGAAACTCAGTAGAATCACATAGAGTATTTGTGACACAAAAAAAATGTCTTAGAGCTTTAAGCGGTATGAAGTTCGACGAGAGCTGCAGGCCAATCTTTAAGCAAGAAAACATACTTCCTCTACCGTCCTTGTATTTGTTTGAGATCTGTATGTTTGTTCATAAGCACCCACATTTATTTTTGAGACAAGGTGACACTACACATAGAAATGGGCGACATGGGCGCGAAAATAGGCTATATGTACCGTTACAAAGGCTGGCTGTTTTTAGTAAAAGTTCATATTGCATGGCTATCAGAGTCTACAACCACCTACCAGATAGTTTGAGGGTGATGAACATAGTTAAATTCAAGAAACAGGCTTACGGTTTCTTTGCGCGGAAGTGCTATTATTCTGTGTCTGAGTACTTGAACCAAAAACTAACAATTTGAATGAATTTTAAGTTTCTAGTGTTATCTGTTAATTTGTATTACTAATGATGAATCAATTTATTTATGTGTTATTTAATTTTGTTTTTTTGTGTTATTTTTTAAAATGAAATTATTAATTGTTTAATCTTTTATAATTTTTATGTTTGCACGTCTTCATAAATAGATAAAATGTGTGTACAACTATCTTTAAGAACATCATGTAATCCACCATATTTCTGCAAATAAATATTCTAATTCTAATTCTAATTCTAATTCTCAATTGTTATCCTAATTAACAAGACCTATTTTACTTCTAAGTACAAGTTAAAGTTAACGAGATAACTACGTGCAAAATACCCGAGACTCGGATAATTGTGTAAGTTATTGCAGCGTGGATAGAACAAAGGATGAATACGGTAGCTGCGGCCACAACCACAGTACAAAATTAACAGACCCACGATGGTAACCATGTCTTCTTTTACTAAAACTACAACGTTCCGGGACTCACTTTGTAAACACTTGACTGCAGGTCACAATGATTTTCCACACACTGAATAGGTGTAGCACGTCATAATAACCAGGCCTCTTAACTCACTCCATGAACTTGCGCGCGAAAACCCCCTGACAGCCGCCGGGATTTCCATGACCCATTTGGCAGTTGGTTGTAGTATAGTAGCATTTGTACCCGAATTTTTCGATCGACCTAACGCGATGACGTAGTACTGTAACTACTATAGTAGTAGTACTGGCAATATATGTCTGTCAGATGACAGCACGCATTTAGGATTAAGAACATTGTAATTTTGCTATGGATGTGATTTATCTGTTAACTACGTAGTAACTACGAGTATATTGTAATCTGTGATATAACTGCAAAACATGCGTGACGGTGAAAGCCTGCCTTCCGTCTCTTTCTAACATGCGTGATTGAAAAAAGTATGGTGTTTTTAACAAGAAGCGCGAGCGCGGGTGGGGCAGGCGGGGAGCTTATAAAGAAAGATAGACTAGATACATTCGACCATCCTAGGGTGTCAAGCGGGATTTGAACCCGCGACCTTCCACAATCCGAGTGGCTCCTCTTTCAACTGAGTTACCCAGGCAGCAGCCCGCTTGAGTCCCTAGGACCAGGTCGAATTTTTATAGTTTTCATCAATGTGTAGAAAACAATGCACTGTCAAACGCTAAAAATATAAATTCACTTGAGCTTATAAAGACTTGAAGCACACTCTTTGCTGTCCCATTTATAGCGCGGGCAACTTTACTGTACAGCCAATTCTGGGCGTAGGAAGCTAATGAAGATTTTGAGGAGTGTAGTGGAGCACTAAGAAATGATTTCCCGAAATCCCTACATGACCGGGAAAAAACGTTAACGGGCGAACAAAGTCGCGGGCAAAAGCTAGTCCTTTAAATAGTGTTAATGTTCTCTTTGCCCATCCAACCCTAAACTGCGAACTGCCAACCGATCTATTTGCCTCCATCGTTGCAAATTTGATGCCCGGCCCGCATTGTTTCAGAGTTTGGAACAATGCGCGATGAGTCCGCGAGTTTCGGATTAAAATTTCATAGTTTCCGTGTTTCGAGGCTTCGGAATTTTAGGGTTAGTCCTGTGTGAATAGGCTTTGCAGTGATGAATTGCCTGCAAAAGTGTTTTGGCAATACAATCGGTTTATCTAATGGTGGGTTTACATTGGACGATTTTGTCGACTTTTTAGGGTGACGTAACTTGAAAGGAAAAACAGAGCTATTATAGCATCACTTTTGGGCAGCCTCTATATCTGTCTGTCAACCACCATTTTTCTCAGGCACGCGTCAAATTACTCGTATCATGTTGTTTTATTTTACATTGGTGGCGCATAGTATTCTTTTTGATTAAAGGAATAAACAGTTTATTTAAGAAACAGTCGCACATTGTTTTCTAACTCAGTTCTAGCTTCTATATACTACATATACTATAACTGCATCGACACAATAATTGCATTACTACCAGCTTAAATAGAAAAAATAAATTCAGAGTTTAGTACGCTCTCCTATATTTAAGAGTATACCTTCTCATAGTAATATCAAATAAAGATAGCGAAACAGCTCTTAGACACGTCTTTAAAGCTGCAAAATTCGCATCTCGTACTCAAGTTTAACGATAGCAATTGAGAAAATTGGGACCTGTAAAGTAATGAAATAAATTGACTATTCCGTAAGGACCGTTCTACAACTGCAGCCATTACAAAAGATAGTATCTATTCCCTAAGCGTTATTACATTAGGTTACAATTTAGTGCCCTCTGGGGGCTTCTCAATAAAAGGTTGAGAAACGTAGGTACCAGGGGCCATAATACGATCTCTTAAAGCTTGCTCGCATTTGTCTGTGAATTGAGCGTCCTGGCATTTTGGTATCTATTAAGATCACATTCGCGTGACCATTACGTCATGCAAACTCAACTTCTGCGCGGCGTTTTTGACGTTTCATACCGTTGTTTATCTGTCAAATAGTACCAGTCTAAAACTTTTCAGTTGCAGAAGTAGCTCTGAAAAAGTGGCATCGTAATACCAATACAAAGTAAGCATTTTCAGCGCCGTAAACGGTCATCGCAGCGTGACAACAAAAATTAATACGGCGCCAGGTAATTTTGCAATGAACGAAACTTTAAAGAAAATAAATATGTTTAATTTAATGTGATGAAAGAATGTTGCTGTGATTTCAGTGATTTTTTCTACTGTAAGGATCACAGTAGAAAAAATCTTCTTTGTAATTTCAATGAGAAGATTAAGGCCCGTAGGCGTCTCTTGACTTGAAACTCGATTTAAGCCGAGATCTTATTCTAGAACCGCCCCTGAGTACAGATTCATTGATCACAGTTTTGACTTATTCCGAAACGTCACTCAGGTGCTGGTCGGCGCTCGAGTAGAGATTTGATCTGTGATCACGCAAGTGACCTGACCACGCTTGAGTAAAGATTTGTTTGTCAAAAACGATGGATTCCGTCAAGGAAGGGTCCTTAGATATTTTTGACGACAATAAATAAAGATAATTTCATTTTCTCATTCCTGGATTAACTACAATTTGTAATTAACCATAATTAGAAAGAAATTCAGTACCTATAAAAAAACAAAGTGGGTGGTATGCAAATCTATATGTAGGGGTAGGTATAGTAAACCACATAACACATATACGCCAAGCACAGATTATATCGAGTGCCTCCCTTGTCAGGTTACAAATACGTTCCATTACAGTTAATAGCAATACACAAATAACAAGATAAAACTGAAATTGAAATAGTTTCAGTGTAATAATTACATTACATGAACAAATCACGTATTGAAAGGCTAATTAAACCTTTTCTTGGTGCAAATCCATTGTGTATCGGTTTAATTTTTAAAATAAACACATTGTATCTGCTTGTAATAGAACGTAAAAGAGGTCAAAATGAATGTAATCGAAAACGAGACTGATTCATAGACAAAAAGCAAACTCTACTCAAATCTTGTTGAAACTCGATTCAACTGAGATCCGTTTGATATTCGTTTTAGAATAAGCAACGTACTCAAAAACAGATTCTTAACTCAAGAGTAGATCAGGTAATCAAAGTTCAAAGCGCGCTTGAGCGTCGTTTCAGAATACGGGCCTAAGACTCCTCTTCCCCAATGGGCATTAAAAGAGGGAGTGCAGGAAACATTTTCAGTGGAAAAAAAGACCAGTACTGTTATTCAGTTAAAAGCTGAAACACAATAATAGTCAACACACACACACATACACACAAACCACATCATTTTTTAAGGGTAGTAGAACATAGTTTTTGTGGAAAATAAAAATATCCCATCTACTAGAAGTGGATTTTTGTCTAACCTTAAAAGTTTAAGTAGTGCTTTTCTTGCTCAGCCCAAGACTTGTATTCCTCAACATTAACTTAGACTGTTGCCTGGGTGTGTGTGCGCTTTGTGTTAATCCCTTTGCTGTGATACACTTAACATATTTGTACGACATGTTCAAAAAATAAGACACTCTAGTGAGACAAATTGTATTAAGACACATTGTTTTCGGCTAGATGAACTTTGAAAACCTAGTAGGTTTAATTTCTACGAACATATCTCGTCAACTAGCAGTGGTACACTAATACCTAGATATTTACCTCCAAGTTATTTCAGTGATTTCCTTGCTAAAAACCAACGACGTGTCTGTTTTTTCATTTATTTAATCAGGATAACTTACAAAACATCCACCAAGTAAAGTAATAGTACACTTGTATATTATTCCCGCTATAGTGTTGTTTCTATTACAAGTTATAAAAGTATTGTTATATCTACTTGGATATTAAGATAATATAATAAAAAAGCTAACACAAGATGTGTATAAATCTGAATGATCTAAAATCTATGGAATAAATGGTGTGTTACAGTGTTATGTTTGTGAGGGAAAATGTGTGTTCGTGTGTGCTTGTGTGCGTGTGTGGGTGTGTGTATGTGTTGGTGTGTGTGTGCTAGGCTTTGTGTGGATGGGTGAATGATGTGTCTCGTTGTGTGTATGTGCCTGTTCCGATTAATTGGCTTATGGTTTTTTATCGATGCTTTGCCCTCAACACTGGGTGACACCCTAACCAGGGTTTTGTGTAAATCCCGTTAAAAATTACCTTAATCTCTCGCAATGAATTACCATGGCAGAAAGGCAGTTCTTTGAAAATTTATTCAGCGTTGAGCTAAAGAGCACGGAAGAGTAAAAAAGTAAGGACTCCATGCTGCCTATATTTCAATTGAGCCCATGTGAAGCAGCCAATATTTTCGTAATTACGCATCTTACGCACGCATTTAAGGCCTGTATTCACTTTGATTAGTAGTTAGTGTAGGTGATTAGTGGAGGTGCTTAGTGATTAGGAATAAACACGTGTGGACAGCAATCGATTAGTGAGAGTGATTAGTAACCTGCGTAGTTAAGTGATTTGTAGCGTGTTCTATTTTTTTGTGAGTGGACTGCGAGCAGCCTTGTTTGGAGCGCCTCCCTACCCCCCTCACTCGCAGTTTGCCTGCCACTAAACACGTCTCGACAGCAGGTGTTATGCAAAAAATGGCGAAGTAGATGGAAGACATAGACTATAATTGTATGCAAGAGCATTAAAATAAGCATGTCTTTTCAATTGTAAAGACCCAAAATACAAAATTAGGGGTATCCGAGATAAAATAAACACTGCAACTAAACACAGCCACTAAACAGAAATAGACACTACACAACTGCACTAATCACTCTGACTTACAAATCACCTGCACTCGCACTAATCAAAGTGAATACATGCCTTTACACACCAGAAGGCCAGCCGGCCGGGCCGCCATTTTGCGATCTATCACTGCCCATGACAGTCGCGTGACACACGCACTCACACGCACACACACACTATGATTTCGAAGTATAGTGTCACAACGAGCATTCCTTACTTTTTTACTCGTCCGTGCTACCCATGTAGTTTTTCGATAAAATTAGCTTATATTTTTTGTCGATGCTCTCCCCTCCATACTGCCCTGCACCCTTACCACTCTCACCAGGGTTTTGTGTAAATCCCGTTAAAAATGACCTCAATCCCTCGCAAGGAATTATCATGGCGGAAAGTCGGCTCCTTGAAAATTTATTCAGCGTTGAGCTAAAGAGATAAAATATTTAAAACTATTTCTCAGTATCTTTAGCGAAATAAAATCAAGGTGGTTTATACCCGTATTTCTTCGTGCTTTTTAAGTTAAAAATAATGCTTGAAAATTTTAAGAGTCCTTACTGTGCTTTCCTTCTTTTCTTTCATAAAGATTTTCATCTCAACTACTTTGTAAAGATATAACTATTTTTAAGTCTCATTCTTATAACCTTATCGTTTTTAAATATTTCATGACAAAATTAAGCAAAATTACGATTTTCATGAAAAGAAAAGACCTTAACTTATTTAGATAAATGGACTTTACAATACCTAGGCCTCCTTCTGTCCTGAGCTGTTAATTTCTTCTGGGTTCCTCCTGATTCTGTATTGAGAGCAAAAATAGTACTTACTTTTACGATTAAATCTCATGGCAACAAATTGCTCAAATTCCGCAAGTGGTCCCCACAAGTTGATAGAACCTTTGAGTATTCATTTATTTAAACCCATACTATTACCAATTTCCCATTCAAAATTAAGCACGTAAATTGTGAATTATGGAACCGCTCCTATAATGTACTGTTAATGACTTTCAAGGCAAAAGAGAAACTGCTGAAATATTAATAGTGGGCGGGCGGAATATTCAAAGCGTATTGGAACAAGTTCCCAGTGGCTCCGTTCGGTTCATTAGCTTGGGACAACTGTTACAGTTAAGTTGTGGACATGTTCATGAGCAGAGCGGGTAGCGGTAAACATTGATGTGAAAATCTGCGTCACACCGGCTAAGCTATTCATTAAGTACGATTGCAAGGAATCCGCAATTTTGACAGCTATTATTGCTGTTTGTCGTCGAAAGCTGCATGATCATTGGCTGACATGCTGTCAAAACGCAAGTGACTGAAATTAAGTAACGTTGCGTGCAAGTGAATTAGGGGCGGAGGACATCGGCCAGAGACCAAATTACTTAGCGGTTCAAACTTAGTAAAAGTAAATATCTTTATTCATATAGACTTATAAAAAGTACTTAGAGTAGATACTAGTAAAAAGATATGTTTAAATGCTGAATTGATTTGTCTGTCGGTGTTACTCAAAATGTAGTTCGGTGTGTGAAAAGAAGTTATACAAACTGATTCCACTAGCTCCTTTTCACCATCAGTACAATAAACAAAGTATGTTTTTTCAACCGATATTTACGTTATTCTAGTTTTAAATTAGGCTTTACAAAGACATACTGACGAATGAAAAGAACTGTAACTCTATGGTCTACTTGAATAAAAACATTTTAGAATTGAATTGAATTGACATAGATCTCCAAAAAGGCATTTATAGGCATTCTTTTGGCCAACTATGAAATGTAATACCTTATAAGACATCAGTTCTGTGCACTGTGTGCTCTGACCACTGCTATACTTCAACATAGTTTAACACAGTTATGTGCTGTCTACAATTGTGACAGAACGTATTGCCCTATTTATTTATTTATTTAACGACACGATTAGTGTAGTCAATTCAGGAAACGATCTTTTCTAAATTGGCTTGGGTCTGGGTGTGCTGGCAGACGCCCCTGGTTAAATTCCTTGTACCTCGTAACACAGGGATAATTATCTCTACTTCGAGACCATGACAAGAGGTGTGTTGTCTGGCCCATAATGATATTTATTTCTGATTTAATCAGGGAGCGAAAAACTAAGCATAGTCCTCTTCTCTCCATAGCGCGTTGAGTATCCAAGTATAAGAAAAAAGATCGTCTCAAATTGTGACACCATGATTCTGATTTTAAAGTATCGTGCCTCAAAAATAAAGTGGTTTGTCAAAAAAATAACTAATTCATATTTTTAATTTTTCATGACCCTTAAAAATCGCTTTCTCTAAGACCATAACAGCATCCTTAACCATACATGGCGAAGCTTCGGTTTACTCTGCTTGAGGAGTGCTGCACCGAATTTCATTTAGAATAATGAGCCAATATGGCCTTGTTAGTGCATAGTGCATTAATGCATAGTGCAATATTGCACTACACTCTGCATTGCCTTTGCACCAAGCGTGTAAAATATAATAGGTAGGAAAGCTTGTTTCCTTAATATGCACTGGGAATATTTCGACGATTTTAAGATAACAGTGGCATGGTTCAGTTGATTTTATTGCAACCTTTAGCTACCTTTTCTGCTTTTATATCGATGGCAGCTAAGTACTCGTAGATACGGACATCTAAATTTTATGCGAAAGTGTTTTTTTCTCAAAATTAGCTTTAAATAAACCTTATCTAAAAGTATGTATTAAAATTATTCCGAATTTCCAAAAAAAGCAATATCTAGCACGTAAATGAAGACATCTACACTCGGTTTTAAAAAAACATCGCATTAGAAACGGACATTTGAACTTACCCGCCATTACTTCGCTACTTTGACAGGTGATCCAAACGTTAATAAAGACATCTGTTACTTGTGTCATTGAAAAATTAGTGTCTCAAGGAATAAACTACTGTGAAATTTGGACCAAAAAGGTATACACAAGGTTATCAATTTGACAATCTTGAAGTAAACCTGATAAGAAGACGTACAAGAAGATATCTGGCAGATATCTTCTTCTTTTTTTGACGTCTAAGAAGATATTACATTATTTCAGTAAAAAACAATGAACCGATATAATCTGTTGAATAATCAATTATGAATGTTATTTTAAAGCATCGTTCCAAGTTTCATGTTAATTGGTCTATAAATCTCAAAATGACTACAATTTTTTACTAAATGTGTTCTCCTGTAAAATTGCGATTTCGTAGATGTCTTTCTCTACTTTGCTGCCATCGATATACAACTAGCATTCCGTCAGAGGCTTCGCCCGCGTAGAATTAAAAAAAAATTAGCCTATTTCACTCGCTGATAATGTACCTTTATATTGGTGTAATCATTTTCACACACTACACTCTCTAAGGAACCGACATGCCAAATTTCAGCTTTCTACGCCCAGGAGTTTCGGCTGTGCATCATCGTCATACACTCAATGAGTAACAGAAGCATTTAAGAATAATGATCAATCGATGTGTACGAAATAAGCATGCAGATTATATGCTGCTCAGCAACCTGACAAACCTCCTTCAAACTCTTATGCATGAACTGATAAATTTTACAAGGAAACAAACTTGCTAACTGTTCGTCAACTGTATATTTAACACCATTCTTTGCCATCACAAAACAGTTGATGTTGCGCAAGCTCCTACGGGTAAAAGACGCTACCGCACCCCAACCCCTACCGTAAGAACCAAGTTTGCTCAACGCCAATTACTTTACTTGGCTCCTTCTCTATACAGGTCTTTCAATGATAGGTACAACATTATCAGAATGAACACAGCAACATTGAAATCTTCTTTAAAAACAGTTACGTGCTGTAAACCACATCGGTACCGAGAAGCTTATCCATGTTACTAACCTCAATTGAAATGAAAATTAGTCAAACGAAATGCACAATCATGCACATTTCTTTCCATCCTAACTCCGTACCAACTCGCTCTCATTATTATCACGCACCTACTAACTTTTCGTACACACATTTATCTTGAGCATGTAAGATGATTTATTAGATACAGAGCCCACATAGACTACCAGGTGTATTTTTAATTCCTTCTTTCAAATATGCTCCCTTTTGTTACTTCTGTATGCCCCAATAAGAGTACATTTCAAGAGGTAGAGGGCACTCTATCGAGATTAAGTTTCCTGCGGTAGATAAACTTTGTTACCCATAAAAGACTTTTGGTGAGTGTTGCCAAACTATCGATAGTTTCCTTATTGTCAGCATTGATACTTTACAATTCTGGTAGATATAGAATTGTCGATATTTCAGGTGGTGACAATGGCATTGAAAATTTGCAATAGTAACTAGTAACTAGTAACAATTTCCTTCAGCGCCGGATGTCCTCGGTTCGATATCAAATATTATTGTGATAAACTGTTGCATTTGCTTTGTGACGGTGTGTTAATATTATCGATTTCAATATACTTAGATATATTTGAGTATGCTTATCAGATTATTATTATTTTGCTTAGTTTTGGGTAGTTGGTTTTAGCGTAAGATGTTCATTCATTTAATCAGACCATCACTACTATATCCCGAACGGTAAACAGGGTAGTCAGAGGCGAGTGACTGTTGCCGTCATGGTGAACGGAACACTCAGAAATCCACTTTCACCAAACCCATTAGAACCGCGTTAGATGCTCCAGATATTTATTTAATATTTATTCAACTTCAAAAGCTGCTTTGATTTCAATACTGTCTGTCTGCAGCTGGTACCAATAATATACGTACCAAAGACAAAAACACTACTTTTTGATTTTTAAAATCTAAAACACACTTACTCCCAATCAAGTAAGTACTAAATGCCTCTCCATACTGATCATTAAAGGTATTGCTGCATTCGAACTATTGATACCAGCGATATTATTTTTATCGATACAATCGGTATTCGTCTATCGACAACACTACTCCATGCACAATTACATCGAAGAACTCAATAACGCGGATCGACTCTATTACTTCGTGAAACACTCTTGTAATGGAACTCGCTGCATTCGTTCGTATGGAAAGAAATGGAAAAACAAGGAGTGTAGACAACAGAGGAATATTAATTACTTTCGGCTTTTTGGGTTCTAAACCCGAAAAGCCTTTTTGTATGTCAGTCAATCCAACGAATTTTGAAAAGTAATTAAAACTTGAGTAACCCTTTAGTCTAGCTGTCTAATACTGTCAGTGTATTAATGTCATATTCTGGTACTGACAGTAGGCAGACAGATTTTTGGCAAGCGCTGTTTTGCGTAATGTATTACATTACGCAAAATGTTAATCCCATGTTGATGCCTAGAGTCGCATTATGTTTGTATAAAAACTGTTCATTTAATCATATTATTATATTGCAGATATTATTTATTAAAAAAATTGGGAAAAAAAATCCTCAATATTGGTTTGGTATTTGGATCAATTAATTATTTATTTTCATTCACCGCTAATTTGCACACGAAACAAAGCCACCAAATTCGCATTAAAACAAAGTATTTATTGAACATAAGACTTAATGAGCTTCCAATTGATTTATGATAGTTAAATTAACCTCGATTGGTAAATTCGAATGAACAAACGAAACACTATACTTAGCGTTAATAATGTGATGAAGTGTTTTAAACCGATATATTTATAAATAACTATACACGTGTGGTTAATCAATATAAATGTGCGATAGACAACACACCTCTTGTCATGCTTCAGAAGTAACGATAAAAATACTTGTCTTAAAAAATAACAGACAAGAAATTAAGCTAGGTCAACCCCCACAACCTCCCCCCACTCCCAGCACAACCAGACCCGGGCCAAAAGATCCTTTCCTAAGTTGACCCGAGCAGAATGATGCTAATCGTGTCGTCAAATTGAAACTATGATTGAAATTATTATTTGTATTTTTGTGCGCCCATTAAACAATATATTGAATTTCTAAGTAAATGATAATTTCTCATAACTTGAGAGAATAAGTGTCTTATGCCATAAATTATGATAAAGTTTTGGTAGTTGGTTAGTTAAAAAAATATATATGTTATGGGCAAAGATACCATTTAGATTTTTTCACACATTTTTCCTACTTAATCACTTACTACACGGTCTAGTTTGGAACCGTTCATGATGATAACGTTTTGTCCGAACAAAATAAAACCAAATCCTTTCAGAGAACGGCATAAACCGAATTTTGATAAACGACACGTCAATAAGCCATGCGGTCATTAAATAAAATTAACGAAATATAAAAAAGTAATGGGTTAAAACGGTTAAAAATAGTTAATATGTTGACTAAGAACGATTTCGATTTCGGTACTCTTTAGAAACGTTTAAAGGGTTTTGTACTATGAACGAATCGAATAGGTGCTTGGATAATAAAGGCGAAAACGTTTCGAAAAATATACCGTTAAACAAGGATATAGAAACGTTTTTTCTCGGCTTTCACCGTTACGTAAACATACAATGAACAAAATAATGTTGAAAAGTGGTCATCGTCGGGTTTTAAACTGTTAAAATGAAACCGACGAAATAAACAGTTTTATAACAAAGCATAATAATTTATTCAGTTTAAAAATTAAAGCTATTTTCAAAAAGAAGAGAGGCTTTGTATTTGTTCGCGGTCATGTCTCATCTGTTCGATGTTTTTAGTCGTTTTTAGCAAGACATTTCTGGAAGAGAATCTGGTTTTACCAGATTATGTGGTAAAGTGTATGTAAAGTGTTTATGTGTATGAACGAAGAAGCGAAAGCACATTATTTTCGGCTGCTATGCTATAATTATTTAAACTAGCATTCTGAAACCGTCTAGTCCTAGCTCTACCGGTGAAGGATGTAAAAAAAAAAGTAGAAAAAACGAAGAAGCCCGTTCGCCGCAATCTGTGTGGAGTTGCGTGGGCCGGACCGAAGCTGCTGTTGCGTGCTGCAACACCCACGACGCTGATGTACGTTTCCCGCCTCCATTACTCTACGAAGGCTGAGGAAATCGCAGAGTACATAAAGCTCACCACCAAAGCTAACTTCACTCTGAGGGTCGAGCGGTTGGTCATCATCATCATCATTCGTGCGGTCTATCCCGGTTGTGAACCCACACTGGTGTGTGAGGTCCCAAGGTCCGCCTTTCTTATTTTCTTGGCCTACTTCACGCGGTCTTGTGCATCCTCAGTGGTGAGTTTGTTGGCACGCCTGTCACCTTAGGGTCACGTCGAGCCACCGCTTCTTGGGTCGAGCTGTTGGTATCCCGCCATAATGTTAATTTTAATCCATTTGTGGTGAGGGTGACGACTGAACATTTTTTCGACCTATATGAAAGAGGAGTTTTGGCGAAAGGTGTCATTTACCGGCGATTTCAAGGTCGGTTACCGGACACCATGATGCGTCGCACGTCGCCGATGAACCATACGTGTGTAAGTTAATAAGTTAAAATATTATAATGTATGTGAGTTGCTAAGGTATTTATTTATGGGTCGAATATGTTTAGTAAGATCTTGAAATGTATATAATTTGTACCCTGAAAATAAATATTTTTTTTTATATTGCCCGTCAAGATGACCTCACTCCGCCTGATGGAAAGCGGTCGTGAGGTCCAGATATGAGGTTGACAAGCCCAGTCATTCAAACGAATCACTGGGCTGGCCATCCTCACCTTGAAGGCCTGCAGAAATGCCTTTTCACGCCCCGCTTGAAGAACCCGGGACTATAAGAGGAAGGAAACACATGATTTAATACATTTTTATTATTGAAAAACAACAACATTAATATTTTTAATTTCTCTTTCTATGAACTCGTTTAAAATCAATTAAGAAATGTAGAAATTTCTACCAGTAAAGCGCTATCGCAATAAAACTAGAAGGCATGGATCTCATGCAGAAGGGATGCTTGACTATTCCTTTTTATGTCTGAAAACATTAAGTACGCCATTACCCTCGATTTTTTTACGCAATTATCCAAGGAGAGCCAATTTTTCCCCTATCCCCTCATCGGGGCTGATCAATTTTGACTCTGAAAGGTTACCCCGATTCTTTCAATTTGGCCCCGACTCTGCTTACAAATCGGGGGCTTATCCTTCCAAATTGCCCTAGTAATTGGACGAGAATCTCTCCAGTAGAAATTAGGACGCGATTGGTATATTCGATTCGGTATCTGTGGAAAATTTTGAGATGAAAAATTGGCAAAACATCTTTTCGGAGCGCATCCCTATAAAATAATAAAGAAGGATCTACACTGGTTAATGGTTTAGCAATTTAAGTACTTTTTTTGAATAGTTCTTTTAAAAAATATTATATTGGTTTTTTTGTTATTGTGTGTGTTTACATTTTTGTTTACATTTTTTGACGTGACAACGTCTTAAATTAGGTTGCGGCTGGGAGTCACTTATGAAAAAGTGTAACGCTCGGTAACGTTACGATGAGTCACCGATGAGTTTTTGTTTTAGTAAACAAAATATATTTCTATAGTTAAAATTTGTGCAATTCTTATTTTCATTCAATTCCTTGTTCCTATTGTGCAATTTAATTATATTCATATCAATAAATATTCTACCGAGAAAAAGACGTTGTCACGTAAAATCTTCGCCCGTAAAACCGACTTTACAGGCAACCATTTTTTTTTTTAGCTATAAGACGTATATCTTGTATTTATGTAAGTCTATGTATGTATATAGATAATGATATATATAATGATGTATGTGTAAGTATATTTTGTTGTTTTTGGTTATTTTTTAAATGTTTAGCTTCAGTTAGTTTTAGTAGTAATATGTTATCACTTGCACCGTCTGTAAATTTATCTGTTTAATTGTGTGGTTGACTGGTAGAGAATGCCTTTTGGCATTAAGTCCGCCTATTGTACGGTGTATTTTTTTGTGCAATGAAGAATAAATAAATACACTCATATCTATTTCATAAACAAGCAAAAACATAATAATATAGGTATGTGAATGTGAAAAACACACTAGGAAATCAAATTATTCTTTGTTGTTGATTGGTGCAAATGAACAAGACAAGGTAAAGCCAAGTTGCTTGAAAACTGACTCATGGTTGCACTCTTGATAGCCACAAGAAAAAAAAACTCGTACTTCATGCCTGTGATCCAGTCTTTTATACATAGATACGCATAAATAATCAAACATTTTTAAAATGATTTTCAATAGTACTTGTTTTTATTGCTTCAATTATATACAAATTAATTCAAAACATTCGAAGTGATTTCAAAAACAAAACAGAAGAATAAAAATTGTATGGCTTTGTAAATGTCAAGTGTTTTCGAAGTTGGATTAAAAATCTCATTATAACATTTGTAATTCAATGGGTTACGAAGGTTATTGAGTTACTACGCATTTGAAGTTCCATATCATTAATTAAGATCATCAGTTTTATTTAGATAATATAGAAAAATATGGTTCTGGTTGCCCTTTGATCTAGCCATAACAAGTAATGATCTAGGACATGTCTTGAATGACGTAAAACACTCTCTGCTTCAAAACATTAAATCGCTTGTAAAAAGACGCTTTTTGCTAACAAATTGTGCCAATTAACAAGCAGATTTAAATAAGCATTCCCACCATTAAGAGGCTTATTGTATTTCCCTTTTTTTGCTCTCTTGAGCCAACAGGAGTGAGTGGGATGAAAGATACTAGGTTTTTACGCGTACAATTTGCACTTGTTCGCTGTTTTTAAATTTAATAAAAAAACATTGTATTTGTCTTCTTTTTAGCTGGCACATTCGAATTTAGACTACAATATGGTAGCACAAGGGAAAGACAATAACAACAATAACATTTGGTCGTCTCTTATAGATTAGATTTGATTATTTATTTATTTCTCAATTTCACATTACAATTTAAGTGCATGTTAAGAGTATGTCAAATAACACGTATTATTTTATTTTGAGACCGTATCAACTACAAAATTGAATAAAGGCCGCATATCATTGAGTATTTTGCAAGCACTAAATGAGCCGTGAGTAGTCGAATGAAACAAAAAATACTGGTGATTATCAAATTAAAACTGCGCGCTGCGATCTTTCGTCTTCTATTAATTAAGTCTTTCATGCTTTATTGATTTTGGCAATGAGCTACGATTTAGCTAGCTTATTTATGTACGAGTATGTACCAGCAGTCTTTTCCAGACTACGATGTACAATAAAATACAGAAAATTAAAAGTTACAAAATGTTAGGCGTTCTTATAGTACGAGTATGTAAAATGTCACAGTGAAATAAAAACGAACTTACAATAAAAATAAAGTACGAATACCTTGACAAAAATCCAAATTTTATTAATGATTATGAAAATGTTCAATGTCACAAAATGAAAATACATAAGAAATTGTCACGAAATATATATTTATTTTATATGTATACGAGTATGTTGATATGCCTTAATAAATGATCATCTATAAAACTTCAACTATCCATAATTTAATTGACGGCACGATTGGCGTAGTGCGCTGTAGCACGGTTTCTCGCCTTTATTTCCGTAGTGTCCCGGGTTCGATCTACGGTCAGGTCAATTCTGGAAACGATCTTTCCTAAATTGGCTTGGGTTTGGGTGTGCTGGAAGACGCCACTGGCTTAATTCCTTGTCTGCTACCTCGTAACACAGTGATATTTATCCCTTCTTCGAGATCATGACAAGAGGTGTGTTTCCTGGCGCATATATAGAAGACGTACCTATGATGTAAAACCAATATTTTAGCTAGCTACTAGCTTCAGATACTCAACTATTATAATGTTGTAGATACACCAGAGCAGCATTGCAGAGAATTAGTAAGGCGACTTTATACAGGGCTATTTAAATATGAGAATCTGTGGAGAAAATGGCAAAATACCTATTTATGTGTTTGACAACCTTCAGTACTAAAATGTTGAGTTTTTAATGTTATATAACTACTTAAAGGTAAAAAATATATTCCTTGATACTGCGACGTGAGTGGCGGCGGGCCCGCCACCTCTTCAACTCCCCGACCGCACTTTCTTCAGTAGTTGAAATTTAATTTTGAATAAGTAACCACGCTGCACGAATAATATGTTAGTTAAAAAATATAATAATGTAAAAGTTAGAAAGACCTACCCTTTTTTTAAAAAACTGGGTAGAAACTAGGTCTGGAAAATTTTTGGATGGTGTTTATAGAGTAACCCTGTATATAATTATTTGAAGCTTCTTACTCTAAGAACTGGACACCAAACAACACAAAGTTTGTACTTATTGACTTTGACTGTCAAAATCTAAATATTTACACTCATACATACGAGTAGAAAACATAAATTGAAAGTCCCATTTAAACCCCCCAAAAAAACTCCCCCGAGCCAACAGGGCTATTCAAATTATATTCAAAAATAAATCCCATAATTTTCCTCAAGAAAACATGCGGATCGACACTTAAAATCTGCCAGCATACAATTTTGTAATCTAGTCGGTAATTGATTCGGAGATTGCGGCTCGTTCTCGATTAATATCAATTCGCGGAAGGTATCGATTCGGACCGACGCGTTGACGGTTTGATTTATGAATTCGGTGGTTAACATTCCGAATTTACACGGACCATTATCACTACTGGTTGAAAAGTTTCGACAAAGACTTTTCAACCAGTTAATTTTAGTTAACAGAAGCTAGTAACTAATAACTGGTAATTTTCAGACCTATGATCATGCCTAGGGTTACTCAGCGCGCTCTGGAAAGAGCCAGGACGTCTCTTCGTGTGATAATCGTGTACGGGAAGGCCTATGTCCAGCTGTTGACCTCTTAGGGCTTTAGATGAGCATGATAATGAGTTACAAACAAAAATCGCTTTAGGATTAAAATATCTATGCTACCATTGCTATGAACTAATATATTCATACGCTTTGGCTGAGTTTGATATTATATATAAATAAATTTATTCCTATTTCTATAATGAATGTCTCATTTATATTTTTGGTAGCTAATAAACTTTATAGTCTTCGTGAAATCATCTATTTTAGCGCATTAGAGTATCACTTACTTCTGCTGTTGATTGTACAAAATAATCAACCATCAAAAAACTTACAAAAATTATGTGGCATACTCAGTAGGTGATGTAGAATCCATTAAAGTGAAAATTAAACTTATTTAATTAACTTTCATTAAAAGGTTACCTTACAAATCAGTCGGAAGAGTCTGTTTTTTTATACCTTAAAATTCAAGTCAATTAAAAAAATAAACAAATTTACACTTGTACATAGTTACTACATTTATCATCATCCGTGCGGTCTATCCCGGTTGTGAACCCACACTAGTGTGTGAGGTCCCAGGGTCCGCCTTTCTTATTTTCTTGGCCCACTTCGCGCGGTCTTGTACATCCTCAGTGGTGAGTCTGTTGGCACACATGTCACCCTTAACGACGTCGAGCCACCGCTTCTTGGGTCGACCTCTTCTACCGGTGCCTGGCGGGGGCGGCATGGCCAGACATTTGTTGCCCACGCAGTTTGCCGATCTCCGTGAGACATGACCATACCAGCAAAGGCGGCACTCCTGCAGCTTGTCTGCGATGTCACGAACACAAAGGCTACCGCTGCTGTGGGTGTTGCGCACGCGATCTTTGCGTGAGACTCCACACATCCACCGCAGCATCTTCATTTTCGTGACGCGCAGCTCCTGCTTGTGTCGCTCTAGTAACGGCCATGTTTCACTGCCATATAAAAGGACAGGCCTAATGATGGTTTTATAGACCTGACCCCCAGCTTGATCGGCATTTTGGGATCACAAATGACACCAGTCACCTCACGCCATTGGCCCAAGCCGCGGAAATTCGGGCTCTGACGTCGCGGTCGATGTCCCCGGACGCGCTTAACACAGATCCCAGGTATTTGACACGGTCCGTGCGCTCGACCACGTCAACGCCTATGCGGACGGACTGGGGATCTGTGGTGTTGCAGGTCATGTGGAGTACATGGCCACATTGAGTTTCAGACCGCCGTTTTCAAGTGATTTTTTCCACTTATTCACCCGTTGTACCAGCCGTCCCCTGTCCGAATTTGCTAGCGCTATATCCTCAGCATACATGAGCAACCAGGGTGGTTGCTCGTGGCGGTCTAGGATGCTGTTTGACAGAACGTCTAATATTACGCTGAACAGAAACGGGCTAAGCACGGAGCCATAGTTAGTTACTACATTACGTACTGAGTATTAAACATAGTTTTGTATGTCTTTTGACCCAGTATGTAGAGTTGCTCAATGCTAAATACTTCGAAAACCTACTTACCTTACTATATTGTCTCTACTAGCTACAAACTTCCGTAGATCGCAATCCCGGCATGATCTAAGCATTGTTGACTATCTCCAGTATCCGTGTTTGAAATCGAAATCCCTATCCTTGAATCACTCGATAATTTATTTATTTATTTTATTAATTCAATTTTAATTAAACGGGTGGCATACTCAGTAACATGATTTAAACTATACATGCACAGTAATACACTAAACATAGAAAAATTAAAAAAAATGAAAATTAACAGATACTTACATGTCTGTTTGTACTGGTCTGGGTGTCTCCTATGTATAATAAGTATGTATTTACAAAAGAAAATGTATTTAAGTATGTTTATCCGTTGTCTAGTATCCCATAACACAAGCTTTAATTAGCTTACTTTGGGGCTAGATGGCGCTGTGTGGAATAATGTCCAGGGATATTTATTATTATTATTATTACTTTCACAAAAAGTTAAACATTTTGATAGGAGAATTCCCTATACGTCCTTAAATAAATCGTTTTCAGGTCGCTGCCCCAGGAGAGCGTTGAGTGCAGTGTGCATGCGACACACCGGGGACTGCGCGTGCGCTACTATAAATTATTTTTGCTGCTACACGTTGGGCGCCATTTCTATTTTGACCCCATCGATTTTGAAGACGACGACCCTGACTCCTTTATGAAAATTTTATGAATCTGGCCTCTTCATGTGGGCTATAATGTGATTGGTGAGACTAAATTTGCTTTCAAATATTTTACTTCAGAGAGTTGGCTTTGTAAAAAAAGCGTTTAAGTCGTTATTTGCGATCATTTTGCATTGTTGCATTGTGTAGCAGAGGTTCGCGATCTGGGAGTTACTCTAACACCGGAGCTAACTTTTCGTGAACACATCGTGGACATCCTGCAAGAAGGCCTACCGAAAACTAGGTTTTATTCTTCGTACTGCTAGTGGCTTTAGTAATGTTAAAGCAGTTGCAGCTCTGTACAATGCATTGGTCAGGAGTCAGCTTGAGACCAACTCGGTTATATGGGCACCCCATGAGGCAAAATATAACCAAATGTTAGAGAAAATACAAAACAAATTTGTAAGATTTTTGTATTTAAGGCAATATGGAGTATATCCATTTTTCCCACTTATGTACCCAACTCTGTTTGTTTTAGGTATGGTTGGGTATAACCAACTAAGAGTGAGGCGGGAATTCTCACTGGTGCTCTATGTTTTTCAACTGCTAGTTGGAAAATCTTATAACTCCCAGTTACTAGCCACCATTAACTTCTGTGTTCCGAACGACTACGTGGGGTGAAGGCGGCGTCCGCGACTGTTCGCAGTGCCGCGAAGTCGGACCAATCTACTCGCCAGGGCTCCTTTGACGCGCACGTTGCACACACTTAACTTGGTTTCGGAGCAAATTGACTTATTTTCGTGTGCTCTGAGTGAGTTCACGAGGCTAACAATGTTTATTGTGTGTAATATGTAAAATGCGTTCTATTGTTTTTTTACTACTCTATCGCATAAGGTTGTGTTATCCTGTAAGATAGTGTAATTGATTATAAATAAATAAATAAATTTTGTGGGTGAATTTGCTAACTAAACCTTTTTTCTAACAAACAATTCATACGGCATACATTTTTTTGTTATGTATTTAGTTATTATTACTATCACTTCTCGTGGTCATAAACTGAACTAAATTGAAGATTTTAAATGTTTTCAGATAGAAACCGCAACATCGATAGAAAACTTATCTATCGAGTGCTTACAAAATAGACACCTATCTCCCAGAATTGTTGTATTTCAGTTAGCCCGGAACGTTGTTTATCGATCTACGAGCGCCGAGAACGGGCAGGAATGGAACTTAGCACTGAAAGCCCAGAGCCTGCCACAGCTGGCAAAGGGATTACAATGTTGGGTACAAATAACCCGGTGAATTGTATGAGCGATGTGACATCTTGTGCTCAAGTTTTAGAATGTTGTGGTATACAGTACTTTCATATCGCTTGAATTAATCTAAATCTAAATTTATTTTTTGGTATTAAGAGCAATGACAAACGCGTTTGCTACACATTATAAGAATTAGTTTAAAGGAAATTGTTCGAGCTTAGATTCATGAATACACCAGGTGATTATTTATATAAATTTATCAGTCAGTGTTTTGTATAAGAACCATAAAATCATAGTCAAGCTGAAAAAATCGAATTTTCCTATTACCTATAAATCAACCGGTATATTATGTGAAATTGTTAGGACAGAATACTCATGTGTAATGAGAAGAACTACGAGTATGATAACAGCATTAAAAAAAGAATAGAAAATGAGCAGTTTCTCCCCACAACGAATTGTATAGAAATTCCATGACTTTATTTGAACGGTTAGATAATATATTTATTTCGAAAACTATCCATTAATTAGCTCGAATAATAACTATGTATTACTAATCATTCTGTCAGCATAACCAAAGGTTAGCATTCAAATGTTAGTTAATTTTAACTGATATTGGGTAACATCCCACCAAAAAAATACCTACGTCATCGATTACCTATCTTCTAAAGTCTACCATTAGTTTATTTATTCAAGATTTAATTGAAACTTGAAGGCAAATGCATATTGAGGCCCTCCCTGCTACATGGACGAACTTCACGACCTGATATAAGGCTACCTAAACTGTCTACTCTTCCTAGTTGTTTATTTAAGTAGCAGACTCCTGGATTAAGGCTATAAGGCTACCTAAACTGGCTACTCATCCAAGTTGTTTATTTGAGTAGCAGACTCCTAGATTATCAGCTCTATACTTGGATGCAAAAAAAATTGAACCACTTCTTTTTAAGTTTCGCAGTTATTTAACTTGGTATAATATAATATTGTAGGTAATCAGCACTTCCTTAGCTTACAAGAGATATTTTATATGCTACATTTGAATTACCCTCATCACTTTTCATAGCCTAACTCGTTCTCCCTTATAAATCGTTCTGCCGAAGATTATTTGAAACTGAACGCTTTAGGGATAAGACTGCCTAAATTGTGTTTTTTGTGTATTGCTGCTGAAACTACTGCCTGTTGTATTTTTTGTGCAAAATAGATTTTTTATCTTATCTTAGAATGACATAATGACCAATTGTAGAATATTGTCATGTCACCTTTTATTCGGCACCTGCTTTCTTACTCACACCATTTCTGAAGGTACAATATAAATCTGTCCTAAAGTCTGGTATATCATGGCAAAAGTAAAAACGCGGTCGGATCTTGTACTAAACGATTTTCCCACACCATTAATAATTTGAGTCGACAAGTTCTCTGTTAGACCCTTTAGGCGTCTGTAGGCTTTCAGTATAAATGAATTTGTTGTATAGCGGAGCTTTTATTCTCAAGCTCGTATGAGTTTTAAAAGCTTTCTGATGTGATTGCTGGTTCTTCATACATAATGGGATAAAAAGCCTTTTTTGTTTTATTTCTTCGGAAAAATATATTGTTGTGTAAAAATATCATATTTATAGTATAGAGCAGTTTAGGGGGTAATTACAAGATAATGTTATTTTTACAGAGCTTTAATAATAGGAGTTATGTACTAACATTTTATAGAGGAAAGATTTGATTGTTTGTTCGTTTGTATTAAATAGGCTCCGAAACTACTGATCCGTGACCGTGCAAGTTCCGTGCAAGTTCTTTCACTAACAGAAAGCTTTACTATTCAGGAGTGATATAGGCTTTATTTCATCATGATTGAACAAAAAATTCAGTGAAAAATAATAGCATATACCTATATGTAAATGAAGTCGGAGAAAAGCGGGCGATATATAATAATGAACACCAGCTGTCAAACATTTGACAGAACGAAGTCTGTTGGGGCAGCTCGTACGTAATATGTGTTTACTAACGTAATTAAATAATTACAATAGTAATGTAAATATACACAGAACAAACGAAAATGTTTGCCCAGAGTGGGATTGAACTTACGACGTTGGCGCTGCAGGCAGGACTTCTAACCATTACACTAACGGGCCAGAAGTCAGTAAAGATCAGTTCCCGTATTAAGTTCAAAGGAAATAACGTTACACTTCTAATATTAAAAATGCTATCTGGGTCATTCTGAAAAATAGCCACCCCATGGAGGTGGATCGATTCTCCTCAGACTCCCTCACGCGACCTCAAGGTCATTGTGTTGTGAGTGGTTTCCGACCATGGAGCGTGAAAGGGTTGGTCACTTAAATATTTATTTAGTAACAGCAAAACAATGAAACAAAGGCTGGGAGGATTTTATTTATGGACAGTCCTCACATGTAGATATAGCTGACCCTTTCATTTCTTTTGACATCTGACAGGGCAGCATCAACTTTGATTATCGCTTCTAGGTTCAGGGGTAACAACACTATTTGATTTTGTGCGCAACTGTTTGGACTTTCTATAATTTTTCCACTACCTGTCTGTCGTCAGGAAGAGATTGCTTTTAGCAATAAGATTGCCTAGATTGTAGATCAACTTTGAAATATAGTAAAGACCTTATCTTATCTCTAACTGCATCAGTTTTTTGTGAATAAAAAACAAATTCCTTAACAACTATTTTCATTGTTTCAGGTATGCAACATCACAAAACTCATACCGGATGTTTTTCTGCCAAACATGAAGTTGGCTTATAAAAATGCCTTTTCACCAAGTCTAGCATGTTTGAACGGACAGTGCAAGTATATAAAAAAAACTCTTCAATTCACTGAGTGTCTGACTGACAATGCACAGCCGAAAGGTAAAATTTAGCATGTAAGTTCCATAAAGAATGTAGAAGAGGATTAATTTTATGCGCATTCATAAGTAACAATAATAGTAGTTTCCCTAACAGTTGTGTTATGTATGCGACCGGAAAGCTCTTGACAAACTTGACAAATATTATGTTCTAAACAATTTGTTCCCAAAATAATATCAGTATGTCTACCATGACGTCACGTAAAATACGATAGGTGACTTCACAAAGAATACCACTTTTGTTTCACTTTTAATCCACTAGGGGGCGCTGTACTGAAATCCCATACAAAAACGTCAACGTGGTCAACGCGGGTGCTAGCGGCTGTCATTGGTATAAACTCATGGTAGATATACTGTTTAGGCTTTCTATTGCGTGAAAAATACAAAAGCCACAAACACTGCACCCTTCTTCAACACATTATGAAATTGCTACGTAGGTACTGAGAGTCGAGCAGCAAGAAATCCTTAGAGGTTCACAAAATAATATACATTTCAGAAAGTGCTCGTCGTGTATGTGTGTGCGAGAGAGAGTATGTGTGTTTGTGTTTGAAAAATTAAGGGTGGCCAAGTGTGTGTGCGTGTGTTCAAAAGCTCGTGTTTTAGTGTGATATATTCATTTTCGCTATATAAATAACACACAGACCGTCAAAAACCACAAGCCAAATACGTAAACGTACTCCAAAGTATGTGCTAATTTATTATTTTTTGTTTTGGCAACCCTAAATATACCCCTTTTAATGTTAGTTGTAAAGCTTTATAGGGGCTTGTTAAACCCGAATTGGGAATGTTTTCGGATGTCGTTTATATTTTTTATGGGCGTCGGAATTTACTTATTTTTTATTAATGCTATTTAAAAAAGAAAAGCGAAAGATGGGTGGGATAATTTCCTTTAAATTGGCAGTACAAACAACTAAAGCTCAAAACACTGCAGACTGGTTACAGGTTGTGCAAAGATTGGGTGTTACTAGCGCAGTTTCTCCCCTTGACTTGCGTTCGATGCCCTGAAAACGATTCCTGGTCGCGACAATTCAGGAAACGATCTTATATAAATTAGCACGGCTCTGGGTGTGCTGCGAGACACCCCGGGCTTAGTTCCCTATACCTCGTAACACAAGGCTATATATATCCTTACTTCGAAGACAATGACAAGTGGTCTGGCGCATATTTAATATTTATTTTGAAAAACAACTCAGCTAATGTCGCATAATGAGTAAATCTTCTTCTTATTATCGAATCGATTCCGGCAAGTCACTATTTTGACCAGTAATCAGCCACGCGAACTGCATTTTCTGTGGCGTTACGCAGGACGCGACAATAGGTGTGCCATTTTTGAGGAGTAGCTTCACAGGGGCATGAGTTGTCAGAGCTGAAACCACACCCCACCTGGACATGTTCTCCTTGCAACGGCTGACTTGGGTCCGGAGTCTATTTAAATATTTCCATGTCAGCCAAGGTAGGTTGTGACCAGGGGGGCGTTCCTCCGAAAAAGGAAAACAGAGTAAATAAACAGAACAGAGACAACAACCTTCAACAACCGCGCTGTGACAAGTACACTTCTACGCGTGTTTGCGTGAACACTGAGCTTGAGCACAGGCAGAGTAGGTAAACACTGGTTTCTTTCCCATCTCCGGGCTTGTCCGGCGGTAGGCCTTAGCCTACCATAGAAAACAGCTTAGCCTTCCGCACTTATAAATTTTATCAACTAGTTTCTTAAGTATTTATGAACTCACTGCCACTCCATTACCAATTTTACTTTACCTGCAGGTTGCCTGAAAAAGATCGCTGTTAAATAAGGCCGAACCAAATGATTTCTTTGTCGAACCATCGAACGTGGAACGCTCTCCCAGCGCATGTGTTTCCTTCCTGTTATAGTCCCGGAGTCTTCAAGCGGGGCGTGAAAAGGCATTTTTGCAGGCCTTCAAGACGAGTGTTACCAGCTCAGTGATATCTTTGCATTACTGTGCTTGTCAGCCTCATGTCTGGACCTAACGACCGCTTTTCTCAGGTGGAGTGAGGTCATCTTGACGGGCACTTTAAAAAAAAAGGCCGCCTCAATAATATACTGAACTGTAAGTTAAACGCAGATTTCCGGAGCAACCGCTGTTACCAAACGACCTTTATCAAGTTTTGCTAGACACATTTGAGGTGGGTGATCAAGGTGAAATCACCATAACAACAAATAGTCCGTCCTCCATCTTTCTTGATCTGATGGCCAACCCAATCTTAACCCTGTGTACCCTTTACTGTCACTTTATCTCACAACACTAGCCTTCGTCGTTGCCTTTGAGAAATGTCCACAAAAATTACTTTTACGCTGTAATAATGGGGCTTGGCAACAAGAACCATTTGGTACTTTTTCTATAGAAAATCCAGTTTCCGTTAAGAGCCTTCCGGAGTGACCCGAAAACGGGGCAAATTACCCTGGCCTGAGGTAAAATAAGTTTTTTGCACCAAACTCTTAACCTTTTGGACTTTGGGAGTCTGCTTTCAGAGTAGTTCCTCGTACCATCTATTTCAATTAAGATTAGGGTGACCACAAGTAGGACTTGAAGGGACATTTGTGATTAAAAGTATTGGTAAAAAGCAGGCAGTTTAGTGGCAGTGACGCTCTATTTTTTTTATTTTGTTGTCGTTTGCCCTAATAATTAATTCATAGCATCTTGAAATTGGTTTGTTCGGTATAACTAGATGGATTAATTACTAGATAAACTTTTGTTGGATTAGTCTGTGTTTGAATACTGCTGTAGTTATTCATTTATTTATTTATTTATTTTATTTTATTTATTCTTCATTGCACAAAATTAATGATACAATTGGCGGACTTAATGCCAAAGGGCATTCTCTACCAGTCAACCACACGATTAAACAGATAAATTAAACACGGTGCACGAGATTAAACTAAATAAATTACTTTTGAAAACAACAACAGATGCTAATTATTATAAAATAACAAAACAACAAAATAAATAATATATAAATTCAATATAAATCGATAAAAATAAACATACATAAATAGAAGTCATAATATAAATAGAACCAACCAAACCAAGAATTGCTAGCCACAAAAAAAAAAAAACATAATAATAGCCATATAAACCCCTCAGAATAACCTCGTATTAACTTTGAACCACATTCACCTAACAGTGACTCAAGGACCCATCCCTAATGCGTGACCACCGATCCGTAATGCTTTCGAACAGCCACTTTAAACCTGTATTTACTAATAGATTTTCTTATTGGAACAGGAAGTTTGTTCCAAAGACGAATCGCAGATATAGCGAAAGAACTAGACATGAAACCGGAAGAATGAGAGGGCGTAAGAAGGTTCATTCGTGCTACAATTTTATTCTTTGAGTCGCTGCAGGTTTTACTTGCAGAAGTTTACATACTTTTTTTGGTTTCAGCTTTATGTTACTTAAATGTTAAAACTTTTAATTTCTAAAAAGAAAAATCCTATAAAATTTATAATAAACAGTCACCTTAAACTTACGTTGTTTTTGCAAACCGCCCGACTGGCCGTGCCTCAATTTGTTGAAAGGGAAGTTGGCGATGGACTTTTTAGTTCATTATCGATTTACGGTGGTTCAAGTCAATTACTCTTTTGCCTTAAAATTTATCTCTTTCGCTCGGATTTTTTTTTCCATTTCATATGGATACTTGTCGCCATTGAAGATATATGTGGTACAGTAAGGGTACTGCACCGAAATCCCATGGAAAAAGTTGATAACTGACGCTGGCGCTCTCTTGTGCATATTAATGACACTAAATATAGCATACAAGTAACTATAATAACACATGGTGCTTTGGCATTGGAATAAAAAAAAGTTCAAAATTAATAAAAGCCCTATGCAAGAAGTTTTTCTAAAGAATGAAATCTGTAGAGAGATTCTTTGTTACAAAACCAACATATCGTTATTGTTTTTAAGAATTAGTTAGCTGTAGCAAAGGGTCACATTGGCCTTATAACCAAAAACTGATGCGGCAAGCGCGTTTTCCCGATTTGTCATACTTACATCAACGTGTATTTTTTTTGTTTTCAACATGGGTTTGCGTTTGGCCTTTGTCTCACCTAGTGATAAGCGGTGACGAAGCCGATGGTGGTACACGCTTACCCAGTAAATGCCTATTCACTCTGGCCTCGAACACCCCAAGGTTGTAAGTATTAGGCAGACGCAGGGAGAGCATTCAACCTAGCGGTGGGGATAAGAAAAGACGCAGCCAACCGTTGAGTGCCAACATGCACAGCATGTTAAAATAGAGAAAATACCAGAATTTAGTCTTTTTGATTGTCTTACAACGCCCAGGTTTTTTCAAAATCAATTTGATAAAGACCCTTCTGGGTGATTTCCATTCGTTCATAAAAGATCACCTAAAAAACATTCAAGAAAATGTTAGGTCTGGCTTATGGTAGGCCCAAAGTCAGATTTTTATTTCGCACTTCATCAGCGTCGCAAATCCACTTAAAATTCGTTCAGTACCTCTGTGAACAGCCGCATTATCGTGCGGCAACAATTCAAGGCAAAGTCGTCGGATAGGTGGAACTCCTCAGGCCTTGGCTTAGATTTTATGCGATTGTACCACACAAACAATAAAGCACAAACTCAAACTCTCAAACTCGAATAACTTTATTCAAATAGACTTTCACAGTAAGTACTTTCAAATCGTCAAATTTGAAGCAAGACAGACATAAATACCATAATAATATAGATTTATAAATACACAGTATACAGACATTATGCGACTCTACAACCGGGTCGGAGTTGTTTCACAACCTTTGGACAACTCCATAGCTAGAACAAGTGCACGCTTTGAGTGGTCCAGTTACTTCCAAATATTTTAATGTGTGTTTTGATTTGTGATAATAATATAGATCTTCTGTTACGAGTATTTGAATTAGAAATAGGAAATACAATTTTGGGGATATTTTATTTGACTTCGGCAGTAATAATAATAGAGAATGAAAAAAATATTATGAGTAGTTAGGTTCATGGTCCTAGTAAACTTTTATTTACAATCAAAACATTTGTCAATAGTATATTTTTCAGAGAAAAATAATGCAGATATGGCAGATTTCTCGACCTTTTGTAGACCACATACAAACAGACATAGAAACAATTGTCCTCGAATATCTGAAAAACGGGCCAACAAAATCAATGTCTTCAATGTTCATATAGGTATTTTTATAGTTCCGCAATAAGTATATACAAATTTGTCTTTGTGCAATAGTAGTTTTCAGGTCTAGCGTCCAATGACTCTATCGGTACATACTTCGCACCTGATTAGTGGTCACCCTAGTGAAGTTGTTTTTGCGAAGTCCCGCTCAACTTGCAGCTTACTAATGAGCTAACTTCGCTCACAAGGACATGTGAGATAAGTCTTTGATATATGACTTAGTAGGCTTGTTTTATAGAACATCTCTTATTACAAAAAATACTTGAAGTCAGTTATTTGGAAAAATGTTGGAGGCCGGCCTACGCTGGGTAGATAAAAATGGTCGCAATTCCTGAACCTTCCTGAAATAACCGCCATTCGTTATGTGCACTGGCCTTTGCCACTTCAACTACTTACCCGGGGATTTACAATTCGTTCAGTAGCGGATACAGGAGGGAGGGGCAGGGGAGCTCAATAAGTCAAGCCCCTTAAAACTAAAATCCTGGATCTGCCCCTGCTGATCCGCGTAGAAAGCTGAATTAGAAGGTTTATTGGAAGTGTTGGGAAGCACAAAGAGAGCATTTCACGGACATCCAACGGGAACGAGAAATAACGGAATCGACGTACAAAGTCACGGGCAAAAGCTTGTTTAACATAAGATACAACGATAGCAAAACGTTCCGAATTATGAAAATTTAACTTAATCCCAAATTTGGCCTTAATCCAAGATCATTGAAAATACCGGTCACATTCAGTATGAAGCTTATGGCCCATTTAGAATTAGCGTTCCATGCTACATGCTACATCGTTCATTAACCGGATAATGTTCGTTATAACCGGTTCTCTAGTTTTAGGAGTTACTGTTCTGTAGTTATGGTGAATATTTATAGTGATGAGGACAAACTTTTTCGACGTTTCAAAATGTTATTTAAACTCAGCATTTGTTCTTTTCTAGGCAGTCTGCTATTGCAGTATAAAAAACCGGGCCTTATAGAATGCCGATTTCCCTAGAAACTAAATTATATTCGCACTTAATTAAATTTGACCCTTCTGAATCCCTTACTTTACTCCGGCTAAACAAGCGTTATTGGCCATTACTTACAGAGACATAAATTGGAATGGATAACATCCGCCCAGTGGTTGGTGCCACTGGTGCCATTTGGTGCGACTTTTTAACACCTAAGACCACACGAAGTGGTTGTCACCTGCGCCCACTGCGGTTGCACGCCCGCCGCTTCTACAGAATGCAGAAATACTTGTATTATAAGTGAATTTTTATTTTTAGCTTTTAACAATGCACTATTTTGTACACAAAGATAGAAACTAGAAAAATTCGACCTGATCCTAGGGACTTAAGCGGAATTCGAACCCGTGACCTTCCACAGTCCGCTCTTCCAACCGAGCTAGGAGCTTCCAACTTGAGTCTTAAGATCAGCCGTGTGATTCTGAAAAAATTTGAACCCGATCTCACTTAGATGATCGAACACCTTAAATACGCACAATTTGTATGAACTTAGTGAAAAAATCTTTTAAAAAAATTTCTTCGTCATTAAATTTTATACGATGAGAAACTTGAATCTCACAGCGGATTCACTATAAAGGTGAGGTTCGAAATGAGTTTTTCAGAATAGCCCTTCAGGTCGATTTTTTCTAGTTTCTATCTTTACTTGTATTATGTAGAAAGTGAAAGCCGATTTCACGACAAGTTTTATCACGGCAGCCTGGAGCCTTATTACAATATCTTATATCTAGTCGAGTTAATATCCTAAACTCATCGTAGCGAGCAACTTTGTCAGTAAATATCCAGGCTAGAAGATGTGTTAGTGCCAGGCAACCGCTGACTGGCTGGAAATGAAAGATCACTTTACGAAATAGCTCGCTACTCTCAGTTTAGGGAATGAACTTGACAAGTTATTGATTGTAGGAAGGTCCATGGCAGCTTAAATACTAACGAAAGCTCCCCGCGCGGGCAACGAGATGCGTTGCAGTCTCTTCTGCGTTTTGACACTCGAAGTGTCTGCTCGCATTTTCTGTTCTTGTTTTGTTTCTTATTAGGTACTCATTTACTATTCTTATTCACTATTTTTTTGCTTATTATCGCTTATTAATATACCTAAACGGTTTCCAAGGTTAGAAGACACAGGCAGCTGTGATCCAGTTAAACTGGTACAGACCGACAATTACTGGCAGTGTAAAATTTGTGTTTTACATATGATTACTTTAATTGCAAAGAGCAACATGCCACGAAAATATGTGGATATAATATAATGAATGCATGGGAATGACATAAGCGGTCGCTGGCGCTTATGTCATAACCATACATTTCAACGATTTTGAATGTCGAAATCGTCGTGGCGTGTTGCTCTTAGCTAGCCCCCCTGTTCTCTGTGGAAATCTTTTTTTATCTATTTCCATGTATGTATTTGGTTATTGAGCCGTTCCCAGGTGTTAACCTGGCCGTGAACAAAACACGACCATCCGGCTCGTACGTCATCCGCCCGTAATCGAAGCCCACACCCTGATTTACGACTTGTACGTGTGGTATCTCTAATGCTAGGGATGAGAATACAGGGTGAGCCGACATAGCCGAACATATTTTTGAAATACCCCTAGGCCGGTTTTTAATTCAATTCAATCAAAGGTCTTAAAATTAGGTACATGGCACATTTGTGGGTCCGGATTGGACATTAGAATATAAAAGAGGGCACTATTTTTAAATATTTATAACAATATGAAACTATTTAGCATAAAAACTTATAAATTGTTTATGTATGTTTTTTATTCTGAATAATATTTTAAAGACTTATCACTCAAATACACAGCGACTGTATAATAATAATATGCTTTATTAATACTCGTTATTTTAGACTTAAGAATAATAAGGCTCCAGGAATTGATGGCATACCAGGTGAATTATGGAAGTATGGAGGAGGAGCGACACAGTCCAAGTTGTATGAGCTACTGTGCATGATCTGGGAAAAGGAGCAGCAGCCGGTGGAATGGAACGTTGGGGTCATATCCACAAAAAGGGGTGTCGAAAAAGGTGCAATAATTACCGGGGAATAGCTTTGCTACCAACAGCGTATAAAGTTCTTTCATATATTTTGCTCGGACGTCTGGAGCCATACACGGAAGCCATTGTGGGGGACTACCAGTGCGGCTTTCGTCCGAACCGTAGTACAGTCGACCAGATCTTCCTCCTTAAACAGCTTATGGAGAAGAGGTGGGAATACGCACAAAGCATCCACGCCCTCTTCGTGGACTTCACCAAGGCGTACGATAGCATAGATCGAAACGCCTTATTTACTATCCTGAGGAATTTCGACATCCCAAGGAAACTTGTGGATATGATCCAGGTAGCCACGCGAGACAGTATGATGAGGGTCCGAGTCCAGGGGGAATTGACGGAGCAGTTTCCGGTTGTTACCGGGCTGAAGCAAGGCGATGCTCTGTCTCCAATGCTTTTTAATTTGGTTCTTGAGTATGCAATACGGCGGGTGTTGACACTAGACGTCGGGGTAGAGCTGAATGGAAGGCATAAGGTAATTGGCTATGCGGATGATTTGGCCTTGCTTGGCGAAACCGGTGCACAGGTTAAGACTTCTGCTATGACCCTCGAGGAAGAAGCCTTAAAGCTGGGGTTGAAAATTAGCCACGATAAAACAGAGTATGTTCACATGCGACGTTATAAAGATATACGCGCTAAACGACAAGATCTACAGGCTGGAGATACTACGTACAAGGGAGTGGCTAAATTTAAATACTTAGGCTGTACCATCACTGACACTAACACCAGGGGTGAAGAGATCGACATCCGGATTCAGAACGCCTTGAGGTGTACCGCTGCACTTCATAAGGTGTTGGTGTCCAAGCTCCTAAGCCGAACAACAAAGATGAGAATCTATAAAACCGTTATACGACCAATTCTCATGTATAGGTGCGAGACTTGGACACTAACACTCAAAGAGGAAAATAAGTTGCTGGTTGTCGAAACGAAGATACTCCGAAAAATGTTTGGACCTAAGAGAACAGAGGATGGGAACTGGAGAATCCTGAAAAATACGGAGCTGGAGGAACTGATGGCTGAGCCCAACATTATCGGAGAGACCAAAGCACACAGACTCCGGTGGCTCGGTCATATTGAAAGAATGGCTTCAGATCGAAGTGTCAAGAAAGCATATTTCGGAAGACCTGTTGGTCGACGGCCGGTCGGTCGCCCTCGCTACCGGTGGGGTGACGCTATAGGTGCAGACCTTCAGGAGCTTCAACCGGTAGACTGGCGTGAAACCGCAGGGGACCGAGATAGGTGGCGCTATCTTGTATCGGAGGCCAAGACACACTTTGGGTCGCTGAGCCACAGGAGTAAGTATTTATACTCGTTATTAGATCTCGTTAAAGTTTGTTGTTGGACTTTTTTACTTTATCAATTTCTTTTATATACGTTTTTTCCAATTGTTTTATCACTAAGTGTGACCACAAAATAGGAGCTGAAATGATGATAGCCATATAAGCTTTCTTGATTCATCTTCCTTGTAGGAAACATATAACTTACCTACATAGGAGCCTTAAATATAAACCAGAAAGTTTGACTTGATCCTAGGGCTCAAGCGGTACTTAAACCCATCTATTCTAACTTTAGATTGTAAAAATAGCTGAAAAAAATTCACTTCTCCAGGGAACTGTTTCGTCCTGTATATACAAGAATAAAACAGTTTTATGAAAATGATATCATGATGCAAACTTTTTAAAGATGTCAATAAGAGTTTGAGCATGAGAGATGTTTTGTTAAACACTCCGAGAGATTGGTTATTGGAGTTCTGGTTCTAAACGATGACCTTCAATACAAGGACCTTACATCTGCTCGCTGTCAAAAAAGCGTGCTTAAAGAATGAAGCTAGGTGTGTACAATGAATTCCTACTCCTTTCATTCATACATGTCAGAGAGAGCAAGATGTCACTATGACGCATGAGCAATTTTAATAATTATAAGTTTTTCAACTGTGTGAAAAATCATTGGATCTAAAGCGAGAATAAGTACACTTTAAATCTATTAACAAACTGAATTATAACCTTCTAACGCAGTCAGGAGAAATTATCCTAAGATTGCTTCCTAAGGAACTTTCAGTTCTGATGAAATTCCTTCAGTACCTCTCAGTTACCTGCATTGCGTGTTCCAAGTTATTACAAAAACTTCCGAACTTTAATCTGACTATAATAATTGAAAAAGTTTCGAGAAAGGGAAGTTGTTGACGGCAACTTATAGATGGCACTATTACAAGTTTAAGTATTTATGTAGCTCTGAAGCACAAATTACGCATGCGGCGCGGCGGCCCAGACAGATAGTCCGCTTCAAACAAACCGCCATTTTGATCACGCACACAGACATATAGTGAGTTTACGGGAGACACCAGTGAGAATCGGCGACGCGACTAGTCGCACTGTCGCGAATGTTATTTTTTTGTCGAAATGGTGCAATTTTTTACATGATGAATTTTGTTTTTCGCCGGTTCTTTCAAGTAGGTGTCACCTACCTACTTCTGGGGCCTCATTACAATTTCTTGAATCTAGTCAAGTTCATTCCCTGAACTAAGCGTTTTCATTTCCAGTTGGAGGGTGCCTGGAATAGCCCATCTTTTAGGCTTTTACTGGTAAAAGTCATGATTCATGTGTAAAATTAAACCACTGACTTTACAGTACCGTTGCATCACGTTTTCTTTATCCATTTTTAAATGAATTTCAAACAAAATTAAGTCAGTTTTTTATCGGCACCTCGTAATACAGGTTAAACCCCCAAAGTGAGATGTATGATTCTACGAAAAAGATTGGAATAGGACAGGTAAAGGGTTGAAATAAATAATGGAAAATCAGAACCGCTGTAACTATATCATATTTTAGCAAAAATCATGTTATCTATTGCAAATAAGCTTTCAATATTGTAAATATAACTTTGCGCGGACAAAGTCGTAGATGGAGGCAAGTCATCAAGAGATCTTTTTTTAAACTTTATCGTCCCAAAAGTAATTGGAGTAATGGGGCTTCTGTCGGCACATGGCACATGCCAACCTAACTGCTCGGGGTTTCTCTTTTTGCCTCATACTTGTAACCAATGTCGTTTTTACGTCACAAATGGATAAAGTTAGTTTAACCCATTCACTGCCGAAAAAGGCTGAGATCTATACCTATCTTAGTAATCATTTTAACAAAACTTATTAAGTAAGAAAATACTTATTGTGACTAGTCTGTGCTTAGCTTAGTAACGCTAACGACTATAGATCTTGGCGTAATAAAGACAATTATAGGAAATCGATTGTTGAAACTGGTGCGTTGTGTGGCATTGAACCAGTTAATGTTAGTGATGTACAAACCTCGAGGCGTAGAGCTCTACTGTTGAAGCCTCGAGACAGATTGGCCGGACTCAGTGAGTTCGGAAGGCTCGTAGTCCCGGGCCCAGCCGAGACGCGAGCTCCCTGAGCCGCGCCTCGAGGCTCCAAAAGAGTTCGAGCCTTCAAAAGAGGTCGAACCTATCAAAAGAGCTCGAGCCTTCAAAAGAACTTGAGTCTTAAAAGAGCTCGAGTCTTCTTAAACCTTTTCCTGCTTAAGTTTTTCATGACTATTAAAATTTCTTTTAACCTATCTTTTCAAAATACCCTTCTGCAATGGTCACATATATTTTATATCGCACAAACACATATTTTATTGCCTGCTTTGAAAAGGAAGACTCCAAACGGGAACTAACTTGAGCGCGACTCGCCACGCAAAAAACGACTCGAGCGCTAAAAAGACTCGAGCCCTGAAAAAACCTCGAGATCGATCGAGGTCTCAAGAAGGCTCGAGCTCTGGAAAAGACTCCCGAGTCGTCAAGCTTCATACAAACGAGGCGAGCCCTGTAAACGACACCGAGCTCTAGACAAAAGGACTCGGAAGCCTCAAGCCTCGTACATCACTAAATAATGTCCTAAAATTGAGTTATATTCATTTATTTGCTCTAAAATAATATTAAGTAAGCCCCCCTACCTAATATCAAAGTAGGGGGAGTCTCAATACAATCTTTTAAGAAATGAAACATCTGCTGAAAAATATGGCGCTCAATTGAATGATATACCTGAAATTGTGATAAGAGCTACGAGCTACGCTACGGCAATGTGACGCAGCGCCTTAGTCTGTTTTAGGCTCTAGAAATTGGGTATTAGACAATTTTTTTTGGTATCAGCTCGCAAAAATAAAAAAATTGGTAAGTAAAAAATATTTCGATCGCACTAAAACTCCTCGAGATATTGCGATTCTAAAAAATATATTTTTTGGACTCGCCCAAAACGCTCCCTACAAACTGTTGCAATGTGACGTCACAAGTTTAAAAGAGTAACTGCTGAGTTTCTCACCGGGTCGCCTCAGTAAGAAACAACTCCGACGCGGTGGTAGAGTCGCAAAAAATCTGTATGCTTGTGTTTATTGTAGTAGGTATTTATGTTTATTATTTAGTATACTTACTTACTTTAGTGTACTTTGATAAGTCTATTAGGATAAAGTTATTAGAGTTCACATGACGTCTATTCTTATGTGTCCTGCAAAATATTCGTTCGGCAGCTAAGTATACTAAATTATGCGTTTATGAAAATGGTTTTTTAACCAAAGTTGCTTTCAATTGTGTGGCTTATCGAATGGTATAATATTTTTAATTCAATTTGCACTTTTAGAAATAGGCTTACCCACGCAGGTTCGAAGGGCCATATTTTTTTTAATAAGTTCTCAAAGTAAAAGTTAACATATTGCCCTTTATTAATGTAATTTCTTTCATAAAATTGAATAATTATTAGTATCCAACAGTGTAAGACCCAATTGTTTTATTAAACAGTTCTTGAAGTTAGTTAATTTGCAATTTTCATCATCACTGAGTGTTCAATGCGATATTTAATGCAAAAAAAGTGAGTCAAATACCATATTGATTCGCCAGACTTCAAATTCAATACCGGCCAGCACTAAAACTTCAAAATAATTAAAAGACCTCGAGGTTTCTAATCTATGGTAATTTTACGAACAGCTTTCCGCTGTCTCATAGAGTCGTACAAACGAGGCATAGACACGCGTCTATAAATCACTGGTCTATGAAAAGCTCCAATTAGGTATTTTATTAGCAGAACGACCTTCGGTTAAAGTAAAGCCCTTTTCTTTTTTATTGTATATGAATTGGACATACAATTTTAAGGCCTTTCGTTATTATTTAACCTGCCAGGGACTTTACTACATAATAATCCTTAATAACTTGTCAAGTTCATTCCTTAAACTGAGCGTAGCGAGCAATTTGAATTATGAATTATGAATTAAATAAATAAATAAATAAATTTCCCTGGACATTATTCCACACAGCGCCATCTAGCCCCAAAGTGAGCTAATTAAAGCTTGTGTTATGGGATACTAGACAACGGATAAACATACTTAAATACATTTTCTTTTGTAAAAACATACTTATTATACATAGGAGACACCCAGACCAGTACAAACAGACATGTTCATGCACACAAATGTTTGTACTGTGCGGGGATCGAACCCTCGACCTCTGGTGTAGTAGCCAATTTCGTCATATTATAACATTTCGTTTCCAGCCAGTCAGCGGTTATCGGTCATCAACGCATCTTCTAGCCTCAGCTTAGGGAACTAGCTTGACCTTTTATGGGTGATTGTAAAAAGGGCCTCAGGTTTGACTAGTTGTAAACTTACGTTGTATTTTAAAAATAAAGTTTTCAGCACCTGTCGGTCTCTCGTTTAAATATACCCACTGATGAAAAAGATTGAATATTCCCTGGCCGTAGAGATTTCCATCATTCATTTCATAACATTATTTTGTCAGTTAAAGTGTTTTAAAGAGTCAGCCAGTGCTGATGTCGATAAAAATGATATCTTTGTTTTACATCCCTCCTGTGATAGTATGATAGTTTGCCTGCATTGACCTGTATCTGTGTTCACTTCTAGACAGTTCCTGTTCACTTCACAATTTTCCTATACAATGAACATTCTGAATTGGCCTCAAACCATTGAATTCGAAAAAACAGTTCACATTATTGGCAACGCCATAAACAGGTTCATAACTGAATCAACGCTGCCGGTGTGAAAACCATCACGTTGAAGCGAACTATAGTATGAAGATATAATCCTTCAAGGTGAGGAAGGCCAGCTCAGTGATTCCTTTGCATTACTGTGCTTGACAGCCCACATCTGGACCTCACGACCGCTTTCCATTAGGTAGTGTGAGGTCATCCTAACGGGCAATACAAAAAAATGTAGGAAGGACATTTGTAGGTACTCAAGTATTACATCTGCCCTAAAATACCAAGACAAAAAGAACAGTCAGTTCAGGGATTTCTATGAAGTCCCCAAAGCGTGTCAATCACATTTATAACATTTTTTTTGTAGTATGTTAAAGATATCTGATTAATAGAATTATCGCTAAAAATATACCGAAAGAACAAAAACTCCGCAAAACAGGGCAATTTCGAGAACACCTTTTTCGGACTTGCCCAAAACACTCCCTATAAACTGACGCTTTAATAATGACGTCACTTCACAGTTTCAGTTCTACGAGTATTTCTATGCATTCTGCAAAACATTTTAGTATTTAGATTTAGACTGTTGCCTAAAGCCGGGGCTCGACCGCAAAATGAGTGAGCCCGCTTAACTCGCAACTCTAATTTTCATCGACTGTAGCATAACAAAAAGAACTTATAGAAATGCCGCGTTTGCCTTTTTCTAGTATAATTACCTAAACTTGCCTGACCATCTGAGGTTACTACTATATCCGCTCTGAATCCTTAAAGTGAAGTAGGTAGGTTATACCTACTTGACAGAACCCGCCAAAAACAAAATACATCATGTAAAAAATTGCATCAAGTTCGACAAAACCAAAAACACTAGCGACAGTGCGACTCGCCGCGTGCACTGACTGATTCTCGCAGGTATCGCTATGTGCGTGATCAAAATAGCGGTTGGTTCTAAGAGGACTATCTGTCCGGGGCGCGCCGCGGCCGCATGCGTAATTTCTGATCCTCTTTCGCAGTCGAGCCTCAACTATGAAAATTATCGATGCGAGTTAAGCGGGCTCATCAATGACTTCGCTCATTCCGCGGTGGATCTCCGCAATGGTACTCGTATAGCGCGGAGCGGACTATATGAAGCAGCATCGTACGAATTATGTATAGCCAAAGTATATTCGGTATGGCCCCAAGAATCTTTAATAAATTGCCTCATAGTATTCAGCAAATAGATAATTTAATGCAATACAAACTGAGCTTAAAGAACATGCTATTAGACAGATCCTACTACAGTTCGTTACCGACTTCTTAAATGATAAACTTTAGTGGCTCTAATTTGATAGGGCCTTATCTTTTTTTTTTACTTATTAAAATCATTTATTCATTTATGGAAAAGGCACACCAACAGTACATAAACTCATTTTAAAACAACAGTAATTTGTATATATAGGTACCTATTATAGGTGTACACAACATTCATGATAAAACTAAATATAGATGAAAAAAGTAAAAGTTAGGAACTAACTGGTGAGCTAAAAAATATACCTAATAATTTCACAGTTACACTTTCTTGAAATTGAATCTTTTTTGAAATTGCATCTGAATATGGTTATGGTTGGGTTATGTGTTGTTTTTAATTTGTTATTTATCTAATTTAATATGATTTAACCTAATTATTCGTTTTTTTAATTTGAATTTTGTAAAGTGAAACAAAACGATGTATAACTTAAAGATCTGACCACCTGTGATTCACAAATAAATGATTTGATTGATTGATTGACTGATTATGTCAGTTGTGTTAATAGTTCAGTTGTTTTTTTATCAAACTAACGATTCTAAAGTAAGACATAATGTTGCGAAGGGGCATTTTAAGAAAAGTTACTTTTTCATGAATTACTTTTGCTGACAGGCACGGGTAGTTCTTGAAAAGCTTCTCAAAGCTTCTTGTAGTTACATTTCGCCAGACGCATAGCGCATGTATACCGTCATGTATATGCAACATTCTAAGCTTTAGTCTCTGCTAAGTATCATAAATTCTAATGTTAACACTAAGTCTGTTGACTATGACCCTTAACGCGAAGTAATCTCGTAACTAATGACGAAACCAGGGTTGAGCACGAGCAGCTTGTAGAATCATACGACTGAGTGCGATTTCAATGTCATTTAGAACTAATATAACTTGGGCGTGAAGAGGTGGGCAACTATCGATAGTGGAAAATAGTCAAAATATCGATTCGCTTATCAACGTGACGATAGGCAAATAATTTACGATGCTTCTGATGAAAAAATTGCTTGACTACTACAAAAATAGACGATATATCAGTAGAATTAAATTGGGATACTGACGGTTGTATGTTTACCTACCTATCATGGTTTTCACGCAACATTACTTAATAGTTTTTTTTTTGTAAAAGTTGCACTAATCGCTTTGATGGTATCGATATTATTGATTCTTTTTAAACAACTTCAAAACAGTAGGAGGTTCTCAATTTATCGGAATCTTTTTTTTATATAACACAAACCTATTGCTCTGCATTATCAGTATGATATCAACTCATGGTAGACATTCAGCAACCTGGGATTTTTTAATAGAGTCCTTATTAAGCCGTGTAGCTACAAATACACGGACTGACTCTGACGGACTCGCTATTATTCTTAAACAAAATGGAACATTAACAACATGAATATGGCCACCTTCCAGCTGTCCAGTGCTATCTCCAATGCATTGAATTGATGTCAGCAGTACTTTACTGAGTCCAAAACGGGTCCAGAAGTTTTTGTCGCGCAGACTGCCCATTTATCAGTATGACAAATGGGTGGACCCATCCGATGGTAAGCGGGGCTTACGTGTTTCGGTGACAAAACGATCTGAACATCAAGACTTCAAATTATTTTTATTACCCAATCTTGTTACTGTACCGTAGCCTAAATTAGTAAAATGTGAATCAATTAAAAAGAAAACATCATATGGTTTTAACTAAAATTAAGTTTTGTAACTATGAACTTTTTTATGGAAAGTTTCGGGAAAACGGTAGAACAGTTAAAATTAGCCAATTTAAAAGATATTCAATAATATAAATAGCAATGAAATGATAAATGCACACTTTTTAACAATAATCAGCTTTATGATACTGAATAGTTCTTACGTACAGAATATGCACTCTGGAATGGCACTTAAGATAAATAGCTACGTATGCCGCGCAGCAATAGGGTGTAAATTATAATGCATAATTTTTCAAAAGTAATACAGTCCGAAAATATTATATGACAGTGTAGTACTTGAGGTATTTTTTTTGTTTATTTTATGCTGTCACAGATATCGCGCCGTTTAAACCTCTTACAGATGGCTACAGTTTGTTACAAAGGTAATTTGAATACACATAACGTAGGTGAGAAAGTTTCTCGCCTCTTCTCGGTTCGTTTGGGTTTGACATCAAGGCCTCACGTCTGATGTATCTGGGCCATTACCTCCCCCCACTTGTTAAGATAAAAGTTAGGTGAGCTTTTTGGGTATTAAGTGCTTTCTCACAGGCTTTTGCGTTTCTTTAACTAGGCTGTAACTTTGGTTTTCGTGGTAATTGCTATCCAATGGCACTTGTAACGGCTATGTTTAAAATAATGATGGAGTTTCACCGTGTCCTAAAGATTGGAAGACCACGACTTGGATCTCGTGTGGCCATGAAGTTCAAATCTGTCCAGCCAGAAACATCTTTGTGTTCATGCAGCTAACCCTCCGGTGATGGGCTCGCTTTCACATTGGGTTCTACTACGCTTGGCGAAACGTGGGCTTCTGAATGTTCCGTTACCCAAAATGGCAACAGTCGATTTGCCTCTGACTACCCCGTTTGGGATATGCATGTATGATATGTTACGAGTATTCACCGACATATGCATTTTCTGACCATTCGGACGTCGAGATGGTGGCCTTATTTGTTCAGCAACGTGGACTAAGCGTTATTAAAAGTTTGCTATGTCAAAAACTGCTTATTTCTACTAAAAAGCCTTTTGTTACATTATGTGACTAATACAACAAGGGAACAGATTTCAATTCCGGTAACCAAAGAGCTGATTTTATATTTCACTTAAAATAATGAAGTTAATCTGAAATAGTCATATTTAGTTTGTGAAGTGGGAACCGATCTGAAATCTCCCGCAGTCCGGGCGGCCATTTTGGCAATTAGATTTAGACCACTGAGAACTGAGATAACTAGGCAAATTTATTCACTTTATTATGACGGTAATAATCATTCTACATTGAAGTAATATTATTTCCATGATAAAATATTCCGTGAGAGATGAAACAATAAAAATATAATATCAAATTCCCCTTTGTAACAGAATTATGTAAGGAGCAAAAGTTTCCGTGACAAATAGCTCCCATTCCATCCCATTTGAATATCAATATACCAACTTTTCCAATTTTGAGACTTGTGCCTCATACTTAAGAGGTACTTTGCATTGGACTTCACTTTTAATCCGGTAAAATTGATCGCTTTAACACTAGGCACGAATTGCAACATGACGGAACTGGTGGTTAGAATTTCCATTCTAACGCTTTGAAATAAAGTATATTTTCGTAGAACACTCGATAATGGAGTCGTCGCTGAAAATTCAAAATCTAAACTAGATTTGCTATAGCTTTGTTCGATGCATTTAAAGCACTGAAAGCTCTCAGCGTTATTATGGCGCTTTAGTAATATCGTGCCAAGATGTATTTTCTTGTTAGTTTCGTTTTTTTACTTTTAAAACAAGCCCAATTAACGGCTTTTATCCACTTAGTGTCTTTTGACTAACGACCATTTTCATTTCATCGTTAAAATCTTGGTATAATAGTGATTTTACTTGACTCTTTCCTTTTACCAAATTCGTGCCATTTTATGAACTAAAGTAATTATTAATTAGCTTTAATTTAAGACGTCGAACAAGCCATTTCATGTTGCTAATGTTTTGGTCCTTCTAACCGGATTAAATCGAAAGACAAAATTGACTTAGTGACTTTCGATTAAATCCGGCTAGAAATGGTCGTTAGTTAAGCGCAGGCGTGATTTAGAGTGGAGGTACGAAAGACCGAGCAAATTCAGGGTAATTATCGTAATCAGTCTATTTGGTCCACTGCTGGGTATAGGCTTCCCAATGGCGTACCATAGCATACTATCTTCAGCTTGACGTAACCATCACGAGAGTGAAGACTGGAATCGTCTTTCGAACCAATGCTGTAGAATCTACAATGTAGATTTTGTATATCTATGAAAATTATGAAATAATCCTCAAATCTTAAGTATAAATTCTACGAAACACCATATTTTCGCGGTATTAGGGGGCGGGGCGAGGGAGGAAAGTGGAAATCCCGCACCTTGTTTAAAAACCCTGAGTGCGTGCAAAATATGGAAATGTATTTGTCCATATTTTTCACGCATTGAGTTACAAAGGTTTTTCCAAAATTAAGTCTCAGATTTCCAGAATCTTTTTGGTCCCCGAAAACTGACTGAAGAACTCGTCTGATGCCATTACGTATATTAGGCCGTAATGACGTTCAACGATGACTGTCCAAAAAAATACTGAATATCAAAAGGCAAGCAGGAGTTAATACGAGTGTACCTATGTGACATTGTCTTCAAACACGAAGAAAGGCTCAAGGCCTTCGCAGTGACGAATCGATTACGCTCGTTTTGATTCGATTGCGACTCGGCTATAAGTGCTTATCGATTTTCGACGCGAATGGGTTACGTTATTCGAATTTTGAAATATTATCCCAGCTGCTCAGCAGGTACTTTGTATGCACTATTATGAAGTAAACACATTAGATATGTTTGTGTGAAAACTTATGGTCAGCATGATTGGACAAGTGATTGTTTTTTCTTTATGTACTCCACATGGAAAAATACGTAGAGTTAAATGAGTAATACACTCGCATAAGCCGTTTTTTCTCATCATATGACATACCATTTTGTAGTACGATCTTCTGAGCTGTGACTGTGAAAACAAGTTTATCCTTTTTGGCCTTGAATGTAGGCTCTGTTTTAAAATACATAGTATACCTAACTAACACACGTTACATCCAACATTAACATTTTCTTTAAAAATAAATTGCAAGGATGTGCCGAATGATACTGAATTATTGGTATGTTCCAGCATCGTGGGTGAAAAGATTTTATTTAAACTTTGTACATAAAAATCTGAATCAAAAGCGTAACAGCACTAGCTACCTACTAAGGTACATAACCTACTTTCAGTAATAAAGGAACTTACATTGTTAGGTTTCAATTTGATTAAAGACAACGGAAGGAATTATGAAAGTCGAGTTCAATATTGTTTTTCTATTTCGGGGAGGCGAAGTCATTTTCTTTCCATTAGGATTGGTGATCGAAACCATTAGGTGAATATTGTTCTTTCTTGTTAATCAATCATTACGATCGTGGGGTAAAATAGTGTTGCTCAACTATCGATTGTTTTTTTAGATATTAAATATTATTATTAACCGAATATCGATAAAACTACTGTAACGGTAGCTGGATGTATGAATTGCAAGAGTATTTAATTATGAGGTGTATCAGTAGTAAATATTAACGATTATTGGAAAAAAACACACACTCTGTTTCAGATAATACATTTTTGTGTTTATTCCTGTATTTTACAGTTAATAAAGCTTAGTAAAGTAACTGCCCACTGCAGGGCAAAGGCCTGCATCATTATCATTGACTGGCCTGTTGGCGCAATGGCAGCGATCCTGCCTTTAGCGCCGGAGGTCGTGGGTTCGATCCCCACCTATGACAAATATTTGTGTGACGAACATTTATATTTGTTGTGTGTCTGGGTGTTATTATCTAATTAAGTATGTATTTAGAAATATTAAATATGTTTATCAGTCTTTGACGCCCATAATACAAGCTCTGCTTAGTTTGGGGTCAGATGATCTTGGTGTGAATTGTCCCAGATATTTATTTTATTTATTATTTATTTATTAAAATCAAGTCTTTGCTACAAAGTTTGGCTTTGTTTCGTAAAATCCGAAAACCCACTACCCAATCTGTCGTTCAACATCAACAGAGAAATGGGAATGGCTAAAAAACAGATTTTTCGGTCAGCACCAACTGAGCCGCCTCCAATTTTTGTTTTGTAACGAAATGTTAATTCGGTGTCAGTTTTTTTTTGATAGCTAGAAACGAATTTTTAGCTTAAAGTAAGCTAATAACAATGTATATCTGACTGATTGACTTTCTGTTATTAACCTAAGAAACCCCTCATCAAACTCAAATTTTAAGAAATGCGCCTTTAGGTCTACAATACCTTCAAAGACCTTTAGATCCAATCAGACTTATATTTGGGGGCGAAAGGCGACCCAGCACTTGTAGGTAACGAGGATTAGGGTGACTAATTGTTTTGCAATCGATTAAATCAAGAAAAGGTATTTGCGACTCATGAACTATCGATAGCTTTTTTGGCGCTATCAGCAATGCGATGGATATTATCGATCTGCTTAGATTGAACACCGTCGGTCCTATCGCAATAACATCATCACTATTTGAACAATAATTCTCAATCGATTGCAGTCGAGGGGCAGCACTAGAGGTAAATTAAGGATGACTTGTTGCTGCGATGAAAAATGAAAGATAATTAATCCTTTATAAATTATGGACCTGACCAAAACTCTTAATAGCATTTTTATATTAATCATCACCTGAAATGACGTTTTGATATCTTTAACAAATTGTTATAAAGATGTTTCTGATAAGCAACTGTTGCCGAGCAAAAGTCAGGTATCCAATTTGGGGCAATAAGAAGACCTCTTCTTATCTAGAGCAATTTTAGAATATATTGCGAAGGTTTCTACAGTATTGCTTTTAATTAAAAAGGAATTCCTTATTATGCCTTATTGTTCCGTACTCCTGGCCATAGCTCACAATATGACGTGGGGCTTTATGAAGCAACATTGCTGTAAATTGCTAGATGTGGCCGTGACGTCAGCATTGACTAAATTGCTCAGAATTTTCATGTCATTTATAGTAATTCCTGACAAATTTTCCTTCTAACTAATTTTTTGTACTTTCTTCAAGTGTAATGTTTCTGGTTTTAATATTATTTATCTGTTTGTCTCCAGAGCTTTGCAGCGCCGCGACCAAGATCCAAGCTTCCTTCCGAGGTCACCAGGCCCGCAAGGAGGCGGAGGTGAAGGACAAGGCTGATAAGGACAAGGAACTGCAAGATCTGCAGGATAAGGTAATCTATACTAATATTATAAAGATGAGAGATTTGATTACTTGTTTGTTTGTGTTGATTAGGCTCAGAAACTACTGGACCGATTTTGAAAATTATTTCACCAATATGAAGCTACATTATCAGGGAGTGACATAGGGTATATTTAATTATGATTGAACAAAACATTCACTGCAAAATAATAGTATATGTAAATCAAGTCGGATAAACGCAGGCGAGATGTGCTGCTTTACCGAGGCCGCGACCTGCATAAGTGGATCGGATTAGTGCTTCTTTTCTGACGGGGCGATTGATGTTGATCTTGTATGAAGACTATCCTTCTATACGTTATTATTCTAAGAAGGCCCCTGTACTATAAAACGTCAGGGGAAATAAAAGGAACAGTAACATATGTAAGGAAAAGCTGAATTTTGATTCAAATTTAGGACGTGCGTCTTGATAAACAAGCTTATCATCGGGCCTTACCATCGGTATTTTTTTAAATTGCAAGTATACCTCTCAATATACAAATGTACCGTGTGTAGAATAAGCTGTAAATTTAACGTTTGAAGCGTTGATTTTGCGAACGATTTCTTTATATTAGGAACTACAATTTCTTCACTTCTTACGACCGTTAAAGCCATGTATTTGCTACGTACTGCCTAATTGATGTTCAATCTGCAGAACCATAATTGGCAGCATTTTGTTTTAAAGTTGATAAAAACCAACTGCATACTATAGGCAAAAAACCCCCGTAAAGACCAGTGCTTATTTTACACCTTAAATACAACAGCCTGTTTTCAATAGTCCTTCTCCAACGTTTACAAAATACATTGTTGATACTTGTACTCGCTCTTCACTAGATGATGATGAAGATATATTTTGTGAAAAACACCTGTATGTTTTTACGTTACAGGAAGACATAGAGAAGATCGACCTGTCTGATCCTGACTTGAACAAGGCCGCAACTAAGATCCAGGCCTCCTTCCGTGGCCACAAGGTGCGCAAGGATGTCCCCAACTAAGGCGACTACACGCCAGGCAGGACACGAGTGGGACTCGTATGTACGGATGTAATGAAGTTTTCAAATATAAAAGTTAATTTACTTACAACAGTCAAACGATTAGATCGATAATAGTTCAAATACGTGTCATATTCTACTTACCTTGATAGACAATTATACAAGCTATTTCATAAAACTGAACTCTAAGCTATACCTACCTTACCTTACCACTACAAATTTATTTTATACTCTATTTAAAATAATTTGAAAACGATTTACTTATTTCCTTAAAATTAATCCTAAAAAATGTAAAGGTGAAGAGTTTACTATGAACCCAATAGGTTTTTAACAATTCGAACTCTTTTTTGACTTACTTCAGACGTAACGTAACATAATCTTTTAAATTCTGCGATAAACAATACGAACACAAACCCTTAGAGCAAATAGCTCGTACATACGAATCTAGGCTCCCTTGCATCATTTTACTAGTTAAGTAAAGGTGAGTAATCGTGAATGGTATGTCAATTCTCTACTAAACATTTTATGTCAATTTTTATCCTTTACATGCATTACTGTATTATCAACCAAAGCATTGGATTGACGTGTCACATGAATACCAAAAAGTAGAAAATATTGAAAATGAATTGAACTATTTATTACATACGATATAGGTATCTGTCCCCTTTTTTCTATGATAAACTATGATCACCCTACTTCATGAAGCTAAATCTGCATAATTATTATTATGAAACATTTCTAATTAAAATTATTTTTATTATTGCGACATTCCGAATTTCTTTCTCTTTCAATGTTTGTTGAAGATGTAAGATTTTATTTTAGAATAAAGTAGTGTTAGGGTAATAATTATTGTAGCTTTAAATGCCACTAATACAGCTTAATAATTTATATATTAATCAAATTATGTTATAATAACGCGTTTAAAAAATTCAATGTTGTCTGCATCTTTTGGCGCCAAACGATCATGTTTATTTTATTAATTGTATAATTTGATTTTATATTATTTCACAATCATCGATACCACATTTCTCGCTGGATTTTTCTTGTAAATTTTCTGGTAAATTTAGGATTTATATTAAATAAAATATTTAATATTCGCCTATACTATTGCCTTTTATTTTAATGCATACGAATTATTACAAACCCTGAAATCACAACATTGCCACTATTCTGCCTTAACTATTTCATTAAAAAAAATTGCCCGAATGAAAACTGCATCGATTGTCTTTGCTTATTTTGATTTTTACACTAAGCATTAAGTTGGTTCGTTTTCCATACAAAAATCAATGAGCTTAAACTATGAAGTTTTTGCCAAGATTTCCTCATAAATGTCCTTTCAATAATGAACATGTTTCCTAAATCATTCAATTGTTAAAATTGAATGAAACGCATTTACCATATAACTTTCACACTTGTTTACCGTTACTAAAACAAGCGAATCAAAATGTATTTTCAGTTAATTCTCCTAACTGCACTACACTGTTGGCAGTTGACAGTAGGCGGGATAACGGTGCCATGAATTTGAATATGAATAACTGTGAGGGTAATGATACTGGTACTGCTTTTGATAATAATTACGCAGAGCTAGATAATAACTGTCAAATTTATATTGCGAAATCTGAGGCTCCTGTGCCATTTTTTCTACCACTTTTATATTGGAATAACTATTTGGGTATCGCCTTAGATAATAATTATATCCATTTGGATAAACATATTTATCAAATCTATAATCGTTCCAGATCTGTGGATTCTGCGGAATTATCTGTTTCATTTTATCTTCAGTTCCATAATTATTCTGTCCATTCCTCATTATTACTTCCGTATTACACCACAATTTCCATATAGTATTTCTGTTGTCTTCAGTAACATCAGATTTTGGATTATTATAGTCCCTGAGGTTGTATGTGTATGTATTTGCATTAATGATATCTTGAGCAGGATATTCATAAGGTAGCAGATTATTTCCATATGGAATTTGATATATACGATAACCGTCATTACATTTCGGTGAATCGTACGCATAGTGTTGAAGATTTCTGTAAGGTGCTTCTGCCGTCACATGATCACTTTTAGAAAGTTTTCTTTGCATTCCAATTTTAAATTTCTTTAGGTTAGGCGTGATTTTTTGTACCGGTTCTTTTTTTGTTTTAATAACTTCCTCATAATTAAGTTGTTTAAATTTTATACTGTCCGGTATATCTGAAAGAAAACAACATGTAGGTAATAAAATAATTTCATTAAAAAACAAATAACTAAAATATATATTTTCTGTTCTTACACTCGCGCAAGCACTTTTAATTTTTGTAAACCGTTTAGTTTACTTTACTTTAAATTGTTAGTGTTCTCTATGTAAGTTTATACATTACACAAGTTGGTCAGAAATAATTAAGAAATAATTACCATTTACAAGATAATCACTGTTAGAACCAGTTTTATTTGAATCAGCAACGTTTGCACTTTCATTAAACTCGCTTCGAAGAATGGGTTTCAGTAGAAGTTTTGAAACATCGTCGCTTCTGTTGAAGTTTATGTTTGTTAATTTTGAAGTTTCAAGGCTTGGTTTTTCAATTTTTGATTTATCACTTTCTGTTTTATTTTTACTAACTTCCAGGTTTCTTGGAGTCACTCCACGGTTGAGCAAAGATTGTATCAGATCTGGTAGTTGGTCTACTACTGTTTTTAAAACATCTACGCCATGTTTTTTTGTAATTACTGTCTTCTTCATTTCAGCACTCAGTTGATCTTCTTCTAACTCCGTATTTGTTGAGGTTTTCCTTAAATTTGGTTTGAAATCAGTATTTAAGATCTGTTGAGCAGATTTATCAGTTTGTACTGTTTTTGATTTGTTCTGCTTTCTTATTACTTCGGATTTATTGGAGTCTACATTGATATTTTTGTCATCTTTGTCGTCATTAGATTCCAAAAAGAATTTGGCTTTTTTAGGTGTCAGTTTCAGGCTAGTATCATTATTTGCAAATGTTGAATCACCATACAATTGGGAAATTCTATTATTTTTTGAAATACTAACAGATGGTTTTTTATCATCATTCTCAGTTGTTCGAAAGTGTGCATGAATAGGAATGTGAGGTTTTTGTTGTTCAAACTCATTTTGCACAGGCTCATTGTGGTTTAACACATAATTTGTTTGTTGTCGTGGTTTTACTTCTATTATTGGCTTAGTCCGAATGATCGTTCCTTGTCTAAATTTCGTTGGTAAGATTTTGTTATTAAGTAAATGCACTATTTGTCTAGCTTGTTCTGGTTGAAGCTGGTTGATTGTTGTTTGCAACTTTGATCTTTTAATTCTTGACAGTTCTGCATTATCTATTATGGCTTTCTGAAAAATGAGAAATGTAATGATATATGGAATTTCGAACAAACTTTTGAAGACTTATACTTTAAATAAGTGACTATCATAAAATGAGTTTGTAAGTAAATTTTGAGTCCCTACAAAGAATGCTAGACTACCTAGACTGATCGGAGTATCGAGCCTCTCTGACTATGTAATTGTGTTACACTCACCGTTTGATCTTTTTCGGCAAAACACAGTGGTATCAGTACTACTAATAACACTAAATGTATCAGGTCCATTGCTATTTTACACTAAACCATTCTAAACGTCTTGAACTTTCAAGATACACATCACGAAAGAAGCATGTTTAATCTTTGTTTAAAAACAATTACACTGTGTTTTAATTGATTTTCAATGGTGTTTATTCATAACTTATAAATAAAAGAATTAATTGATGTTTAATTTTATGATAAGTGTCGATAAAAAAATAGAGTTTTTTTTTGTTAGGCGTTATGCTGATTAGTATTGCACGTGTTTTGTGCAATACTTATCAGCATCTCTTTACCCCGTTGTAAAGAAAATGTTTTCTTCATCGCGGTAGAAAGATGTGTTTTCCCACTGTGTGTGTGTGCTACGACCCTAAAACACTTATATAAACTCTTATACTTATTTCCCTGTCATTATTGCTTTCATCCAGGCTAGTCGGTTACGGGACTTAACTGCTATAGGTGTTTGCCTAGCAGGGGCCTTATTAGAAACCCTAATAACTTGTCAAGTTCATTCCTTAAACTGAATGTAGCAAGCAATTTCGTTTTATGATCTTTCATTTCCAGCCAGTCAGCGTATACCTGACACTTCTTCTAGGTTGAATATTTACTGACGAAATTGCTCACTACACTTAGTTTAGAAAATTTACTTGAATGGATATAAGTGATTGTAATAAGACCCCTGGGTTAAGGCTTTCATCATTGAAATCAATTTATTGCTACAATTTATTTTTTATGAGTAGGAGTAGTATAAACCCTATTCATAAAAAATAAAACAGTCTTATAAGACTCTTTTCATCATGGTAAAGTGTTCTTGAAGCACTGTTTAAGTTTTTATGAATAAGGGGGATTGACTTTAGACCAGGCTTTCCAAATACTGATGATCACAAACTTGCCATGTTCCAAAAAAATCTTCCTTCCAAAAAGTCTTCCCGTAAAACCCTGCTTGGTTTGAAGTCATGATCTTGGTGGACAGTTATTTTTATTTTTTTATTCTAAGAAACCATATAACAAGTAGTAGAGACGCTGCAGCATCGGGTAGAACTCCAACGTGGCAGAGAACAGCATCACGAAGAGAGAGACGACGCGGCTTATGCTCCTCACGAGCTCCAACTTGCTGCTCAGTGTGAGGGACTTCCTCAAAGACTGGCCAGCGAAGACCGAGGCTTGGGGAGCGGTGACCTGCAACGGGGCACAGTGGATAATACTGTGATTTTGTAAGTATAACGTATTATCATCATCATCATTCGCAGTCATACGTCCATTGTTGAACATAGGCCTGCCCCATAGATTTACAAAGTGACAGGTTGCAGGGGGTACTGGTCTTCCGTCCACCTTTTCGGAGGGGCGTCTCAGGCTGTATTTGCCCTGATAAAGTCTCCAGTATTTAACCTATTAATCACCAAGTCAGCCCTTAGTTGAATGTGCCAAATAGGTATTCAATAAATTCAGAAGGGAAAAAAGATACAGATACACAGATTCAAAATTACTTCAGAAACTTTACAAAGATGGTAGTTACATTTATACAATTCTTGCGGTTAGTGGGTTAATTTTCCTGCCCCAACGCCATCAGTACTTCGCGCTATGTGCCCTGCCCAAGTGCCCACTGCCACTTTAGCTCACTTACCCGCTTTGCTTCATCGGTCACTTTAATACGACTAGTATCCAAATGTGCAGAAACTGTCCCTTTCTAAGCTAGTGGTAATTTTTAAAATTAAAATTTTAGATAATTGAGAGTGACAAAAAGTTTTATGTTAAGTTTTAGGTAACGGGCGGGTCACGTGTGTTGTAGAACTCATAGAAGATAGGGGAAACGTGTTCTGGAGTCTAAACGGCTAGGGCGACCACCTGCTAGCTGGACCGACGTCCTAAAGAACGTGACAGGAAGCGGTTAAATACGGAAAGCGGAGGACCGTGTGTGGTGGCACTCTCTAAAGAACGCCTATGTTCAACAGTGGACACGTACAGGCTGAAGATGATGATGATGAATTTTTTTTACCACGCCATCAGTTACGACCTACCTGAAAAACGGCGCCCAACTCAATGGCAGATGGCAAGCCTTTCTCTGGGCATGGCTGCAATTTTCAATGAGGATGATGATGTAAATATTGATAAAAAATTATGTTTCAAAGGTCCCGTAAAGGAGAAAGAAACTAATAATATACCTATTCATATTCATTTATTTGCTTATCACAGGTGACAGGTAGGTAGTGAACTTTTCCGAGTTATGCCAGTACGTCTACCATGAGTTTTTTTTTCACGTAAACTACGAGTGGACTACAGAATATGCTATTTTTAGTTCCATTTCTATTTACTATAGGCACTGTTCCGAACTTACTGACGCTAGCGACTGTATCGATGTAAACCCATGGTAAGGATACTGTATTTCTACTAATGACAGTCGCTAGGGTCCACATTGACGTTTGTGTATGGAATTTCGGTACAGCACCCTTGGTGATTAGAAATGAAAACTTCTAAAGTCAACTAACGTAATTTACGTGACGGAAACTCATGGTTGATATCAGGTCACAGTGGTAGTCATGTGGTCCACCTAGTTAGTGAAACCTATAGGTTCATGTGCCACTTAAAGCAACATTTTATAAAATAATTTTACTGTGTTGACTGATTGTTATTACCTTTTTAGGCTCAATTTTAGTATAGTTTGTTTATCAGTCTCTGAAACCTAAAGTACAAGCTTTGTTTCGTTTTGGGGTATGGTATGTTAAATGTTCATATTATTATGTTGATAGCCTATAACCCTGTGAGCTAGGATAATATAATGTGGTGGCTTATGTTATGTTATGCATTGGACATTTTTATGGCTGTCAATGATGATGTAGGTACATCATTAAATTGAGGAAGCCAATTCCAAGTTTTTGAAAGTGTGTGATAGTCTTAAAAGGATCAGGATGAAGGTATGATCACAGTTCTACTTAAAAGTAGAACTGTGATCGAACTTGATTCATCTATCTAGACGTTTAACTAAGTCAGATAATAAGTAGTAAGTATATGTTTATATGTACGTACTTACTCCCTTTAATTTTTTTTTAAAATCTTTAATGTGAGTAGGTACATTGATGAAAAAGTATTTTTATAAATCTTTAGTGTAATAACATTGAATGAAAAATCTTGCCTTAGCATTGGTATCTCCGGTTTCCGGCTTGACGTCCTCGTGTATGGGCTGCGCATGATTCGTGACGATGTGGAGAGCACCGGCTACTTCTCTTTTATGCCTTTGTAAGAGATTTGGTGGCTGAAGCTAAGAAAGGAACAAAAATAAATAGATAGAGGGGGATTGGTATGATATTTAATGTTTGTAATTAGATTCCCAAAGGGGTTTTGTATGGAAGCTGGCTTAGCTACCTGCAGCCATTTTGAGTTTTTTTTAAGTTTCCGCGCACTATAGAAGTGGTATACTTATTTATAAAGAGGACAGGTAAACAAACAAAAAAAGTCTGATGATATGGTACAGTGTCACATTTCAGAGTTATTTGAAGGTAAAGATCGATATGAAAAAGGGGCTATTCATTAAAAATCTACAAATTTAGTGGCATTTTATATTATTTTGTTGATAATTAACAGGTTTCAGGACATTTTACCGGTGGATTATGCGTATTGTCCCCTTTTTATGGATTTTAAAATTGGTGGGTGCTCAAAATAATTACGTAAATATGGTTTTAACCTGTTTTTTGGAACGCAAGAAGAAAGAATCAAAATCGAATTTACTTTATTGCATGGGAGAAAAACAATTTCATTTGTGCCAGCATAGGGTAGCAAATAGTGACCTTATCGCTTTGAGCGATTTCTTCTAGACGACTTTGAGCGTGGAAAAATTACAGAAGAAGAAAACAGATTATTTCAATTCCCTATAATCTGTTATTTGTTAACAGAATAACACGAAAAGCCTCATAATTAGCAGATTTTTAATGATTTTTTTCATTTCGATCTTTACCTTCCAATAACTCGGAAACGTTACATATTAGTGTAGTTACCATATTACAAGAAATGTTTTGTTTGTTTTTGTGTCCTCTTTCCATAAATACCACTTTCATTGTGCGCGGAAACATCAAGAAAAAAACAAAATGGCGGCTGGCTTGCTATGCCACTAAGGTTCCGCTAAGGCCCTTTTCAAGTTATACAACACTTTAACTAATGTACTACTTTATCTCTGAGCACAGTCATAACTTCCGACTAACGCCCACATCCAAAACGGCAATTAACGTTAAGCAGCGCTTACATGTATAGCTGTCTCTTTCGTTTCTACTGACATGTGACAGGATAGCATCAATTTGAAGTATGCTCAACTTTGAATGTCATTTGTGGAATCAGGGGAAGTGACAGAACGTTTCATTAACTAAAATAGTGTTGAAGTGAGTTTTATTAGAGTTTACACAGTCACGTTGATTTAAGTAACATTTCTTAAGAGGAAATGCACTTTGTGAAGAGCAAAATTAAAGAGTAGATCACTTACTGTGTTTAAGGTATGAATTGACACTACAAAACAAAATAACAATAAAATGAACAACTTCATTTTGCTTCACTGCATTTTACCAAACTCACGTTTCTCTCAATATTTATTTAAACATAAAACAAGCCATAAAACGTTCGTGCTAAGTGTTTTATATAGTTTTTATTTCAGACCACATTCTTTAGATATACTAAGATATTGTAGGATGTGGGAATTACTTACGTTGGGATTTTTATTTGTGACCGTAAATGGACACAGTAGCGTAAGTACATAATTTTTGACACATTGACAATAAAATGATAGCAAATGATAAGATAAAGATACTGACAAAGTTAGTTTATTCGATCCCCGTGTTAGACATTCGTGTGACGAACATTTCTGGGTGTCTGCGTCCAGGTGTCGTTATATAATACGAGTATATAATCTTTTACTAGTCTCTCTGTTAATGATTAAATAAATAATCATGTAATCTTTCTGTGAGTTGTCGCGGATAATGATTATCAAAAAAAACTAATTATTAAAAATAACAAAGAACCCGACTGCAAAAAATTACTCCTCAAAAGGAAAAAAACAAGCTCGTTCGCAACGTTTTAAATCATTGCGGCGGGGACCAACATTAATCGAACATAAACAAAACCTCTTTGTTCAAGTAATAGTAACTACCTACTAAGTTATTCCCTGCTTTGTCCCCGTCGGCAATGATTTAAAACGTTGCGAACGAGCTTGTTTTTTCTTTTGAGTGGTAATTTTCTGCAGACGGGTTTTTTCTTATTTTTAATAATTCTTTTTTATTTTGTATTTATAAAATTTTGGTTGGTGGTATATGCAAAAACAATGGGTAACTATGTATGGATGGATATTATCACCACGCTTTCTCAATTTGAAGATGATAAAATTCGAACTGTTCTAAATAATAATAAGGCGAGTAAATGTTGAAACGGACTGAAACAAGCTGTGGTAAGCTATCAACATTTTTTTAATTCTCGATTTGACCATGTGTGCCTTACTTAAGGAAACGAGTAACATTGTTAAAATATCCGCCGCGGCTTCCCACACTGCACTGACTCGCGTGGTACAATTTTCCCTGACTGAATTTCAACGACGCTGCTGCATAGATCCAGTTGAATTTCCGCCCAGTGACGAGTAACTTGTTTTCATTCATTTCAACATCTACCCGACTCATTGAAAAATAATTCAGCCTAGTCCTAAAAATAATTTATAATTGAATTAGAAGAATCAGGATCTCAGACCGTATTTTCAATTAAACAAAGATTTTTCGCATACCTCAGACTAATGATACTTACTTGTTAGCACAATCGGTCGATAAACTTATGGTAAGGAGTTCAAAAACCTAACTCCAAGAAAATAATTAAGTAGAAAACATTGTAAATGCTAAGAAGTCAATAAAATCCTGTATTTGTAGAATTATTTCAGACTATTTCAGGAAATAGTGCCTCTTGAAAACGGAAACGTGGGAGGTAGAATAAAAATAAACTTACATAAAATGATACTATGATAGTAATTATCATAATTAAATATAATGTGACTCTACCACCGGTTCGGAGGTTGTTTCCGATCGAGACGACTCCGGCAAGAAACTCGATGGTTACTCTTTTCAATCTTGTTTTTATACACAAAAATTGAATTGACAGAGTAAAGTCAAAACAAAAAAGTGTGCAGATGAGCAGATTATACCTAAGATGACCACAAATTCTTATCATTTAAGAAATCCTCGACACTATAATAACCTCGTTTCATTAGCTTAATTTTAATTTGTGACTTAAACTTGTGAAAAGGCAGTTCAACAAGAGTTTGCGGAATCTTATTAAAATCTTTTACACATTGACCAACAAATGATTTCCCTACCATATGCAGTTTTAGACTGGGAGTTACGAGCTTATTTTTATTTCTGGTATTGAGTTTATGAACATCACGGTTTTTTTTGAAGAGATGCAAGTTTTTACGGACTTATACTACATTATCATAAATAAATTGAGAGTACACAGTTAAAATATCTATCTCTTTGAATACTTCACGAAGCGAGTCGCGTGGTCTAAGGTGGTAAATGGAGCGGATGGCTCTTTTTTGAAGAACAAAGATGGTGTTGAGATCCGCTGCCGAGCCCCACAACTGTAGACCATACGACATAACATTGTGAAAATAACTGAAGTACACTAATCTTGCTGTTGCGATATCAGTCAGGAGCCTTATTTTTCTAACAGCATAAGCTGCCGAACTAAGTCTTCCTGCCAAAGCAGAAATATGCGGACCCCACTGTAACTTGGAATCGATCCTAGAAATACAGTGGAATTCGCAATTTCTAATGGCTCGTTATTCATGTTTATAATGGTATCGACCTGTCTTACATTGGGCATAGAAAATTAGATACATTTAGTCTTCTTAGCATTAAGCAGTAAATTGTTACTCCTGAACAATGCAGTACCTTAGAGAGAGGATTATTTACGTCGTCAAGTGCTTTGTTACTTCTATCTACGTTAAAAATCAGAGAAGTGTCATCAGCAAAAAATACAATCCCACATAGGTCTTTGACAAAATAAGGCAGGTCATTTATATATATCAAAAACAGCAGAAGACCTAATATTGATCCCTGGGGCACGCCCATACGTATGGTGGCACCGGAAGAATTCGTACCATTGATACTCACTTATTGGATTCTATCAGTGAGGTAAGATTCTATAAGGCTAAGTGAAATATTTAAAACACCGTAATGTCTCAGCTTAATCAGTAGGATTTCATGATCTACGCAGTCAAATGCTTTTGATAAATCACAAAAAACTCCTGTTGCATCTTGCTTGCCTTCCCACGCATAAAATATGTGTTTGATGAGCGCAACACCTGCATCGGTTGTATTCCTATTTTTAGTGAATCCAAATTGATTACTATGTAATAATTTATTCAAAGCAAAGTGAGAATTTAATTGATTCAATATTATTTTTTCAAAAATTTTACTTATTGAAATAGAAATAGGTCTATAATTGGATGGGTCACTTTTCTCACCTGACTTAAAAAGGGGTATGACTTTACTAAATTTCATTAAATTAGGGAACTGACCCTTGTCTACACAGTTATTAAAAAGTAACGCTAAACTAGGGGAGATGGTATCTATGACTGATTTAAGAATATCAACAGAAAATTCGAATCACCACCTATAAATAACCCACCGGTTGAATTGTTCGTTTGATTCTGAAATTTTTGTTTGATTCTAGAAATACCATTTTATTGTTGTAGAAAATAGTTTTTATTAGTGATTTCTGTTATAAGATTTCAAATTAAGGAGTATTTTAAACCACGCAATTGCTATGTTTTGGCGTGTCTCTGTAGGACTGCTAGTAGGTAATAAGATCTCATCTTAAGAACGTGACAGTAACTTCTAATATACGTTATGATAAATATATAAAATACATGTCTTAACAATATGACAACTGCTGTCACACCTCGAAGCAAGCACCACCTCTACCATGAGTATACCTCACCGTAAACTACATAAGTTAACGTCGGTTGTTAACTACAGCATCTTTATTTGAAATTTCCATTAAAAAACTTGACGAAAAACGATAACGACGTCATCGATCGATGTAAACTCGTTGTACATAGCTTAATTGTATGGGTGTCAGAGTGCCAAGTGCGAATTCATTCGATCATACGCACCGGGAAAATCAACGCGGACTTGCATAGAAAAAAATGAACGCGCCACCAGAGGCGTTTACGTGGTTGTGACCAAATAGTGAACGGAACGTGTACCTACTAGGCACTTAAAGACCGAAAGTAGATGTTGGCCTACAGACACACGTTTTGCATTTCAGGTTGAGAGCATTCCGCTCACCCTCTTGTCCAGTGAAGCTGTGAAAACCACCACTTTTTGCTCACAAATCCCCTGTGTCTTTCTTCTACTAACTCTTTTGTTTGGTTTAGAAAATACAGAATGAAGGCGATTTGCAGTCCGAGCTGATGCCACAAGAGCTGAACCCAGAGTTTGTTGCTGGAAAGGTAAATGGATAAGTCACTTTTAGACAGTTTGCCTGATTTAGGAAATCAACCTTTTTACGAGGATAATCCGTATGGGATACAAAATATCATGTAGGTACCGCCGGAACTGAAATGTTGCTACCATTAACAAGACGAATATTCCCTTGTTGTACATTTAAATTTGCCTTTTGTACCAGTAATGCGTGAGAAAGTGGGGACTGTAACAGAACTGTGCTGAGCGAGACCAGCTGTGCATTTTTTCCCGAACTTTGGGTTCGTTGTGCGTCTGTAAATGGATCATTAAATCAGATCAGTATCCTAAATACTTTTTTTTATGCGCGAGATAACACACCACTCGTCATGGTCTCAAAGTAAGGATAATCCTTGTGTTACGAGGTGCCAGACCGGGAATTAAGCCAGCACACCTAGACTCAAGCCAATTTAGAAAGGATCGTTTCCTAAATTGACCCGACCGGGAATCTAACCACTACGGCACTGCGCCAATCGTTTCGCCAACTTTGCTAATAATCAAGATACATCGTAGAGATTGTCATCTTTTCAGGGGCTGGAACCATGGAAAGCCATAATGCCTCTCACACGCCTGCGTCGCGACGTGTCGCTGGAACCGGTCACCAACTACGGTGACATGCTCAAGCGCTACAGCCGAGTCGCCGCGTGCGTCGTGCTGGTGATATCCGCAGTTGTGGAGATCGGCCTTTATGTGTTCGAATCTTATTCGATTGGTTAATAAAGCTTGTTTGTTTAGCTGTGGTCCTTTATTTGCGCCAAACAACACACCACTTATCATGGTCTCGGAGAGAGGACAAATAACCTTGTGTCACGAGGTATCTAGCAAGGATTTTAGAAAAAATCGGGGTTTTTTTTCTTTTTAAGAGTTTCCGCTGCGTGCGCTGCGTACCTAAATGCTTTAAGTTTCGCAAAAATTTTGTATGACAGAATTGTTACGCTTCAGAAGTTCTAAAATAAAATTCACGACAGCATATGTCTATCTTTGAAGGTTGCCTTACTATAACCTTTTTTAGGCCAACCAAATTTGTTCTAAAATAATGCATTATTTGCGAAACATGATATAATCCTTATTCAAATAATTATACGTAATTATACACGTTCGTACATCACAAGTATTTAATTTAAAACAAAATTGCCCTTGAATCATTTTCAATAAATATCTTAGAAGATATCGCAGTTTTAAAATACCATCGCAGCAAAATGATGATCAGTACTGCGCGCGTATTTATTTTCACCTTCTACGTAAACGCAGTCGCGGGTTAAAGTCAGCGTTAGCCCAAAGTAACTATTCCACGCAGATGAAGTCGCGGGCAGAAGCTAGTAATAAATAAAGAGCAATATGAATGAGAGCTCTGAGTCAAATTTTCATCAGCACCGGAAATAATAGTCCATATAAAATTCACCGAGACGTGATGACGAATTGTTCACTAGGTTTTTATTACAAATAGATGCAGGGCTAAGTTCTCAAATAATAATTATATTTAAAAACTAAGTAAGTAAATTATTATTGCACAAAAAAATATAATAAGTTACTTAAAAGCAATGTTGTACGATTTGGGCGGCTCTACCAAGCAACCCACAAACCAAGTGAACTATACAAATTCTTTTTATCTTATCAATAGAAGAAGTTGAAGTGGGAGTGGGTAGGGCGCCAAGAACTGATGGTAATGACCATCAGTTCTCGGCGCCCTTCCATTGGGAGAGGGAAAGAAAATTTCTAGCGATGATATTTGACAGCAAGCGCAGCGTACCAAGAATTCGATGGATGCAAGCTGCGGACACCTAAAAACTATAAGGAATGACTTCTACATTTTGACGTCAGGCAGCGAGTCGTCGCAGCTGCAATTGGTGTGGGTTCCTGCCTATATAAATAAATAAATATCTGGGACAATATACACCAAGATCATCTGACCCCAAACTAAGCAGAGCTTGTACTATGGGCGTCAGAGACTGATAAACATACTTAAATATTTCTAAATACATACATATATAGATAATAACACCCAGACACACAACAAAAACTAATGTTTGTCACACAAATGTTTGTCATGGGTGGGGATCGAACCCACGACCTCCGACGCTAAAGGCAGGATCGCTGCCATTGCGCCAACAGGTCAGTCATATACATATAGTCCATGAACTTTAGGATTTCACTTCGGAAAAAGTCCAACCAAGCTAAAAATTGGTATACACTTACCTTTCTATGGCGTGAAAACCCCCGGAAATCGGTTGTACGCATAACTTTTGACAGCCCAAGAGCGGTGAAAAAAATGTCTTTTTTTTGGTTTTTTACGAATATAAGATATACTTAAAAAAAAATGAGCGGAAAATTCTCTACAAAAAAGATGGAATAAAGTTTATTGATAACGCTGAAAGTTTTCACGTAATTTGGCATTGAAATTGCAATATAAATTTTGTATTTAATTTTGCTTGTTATTTCGCATGTAATGATCGAAGGTTTCTGTGCGGTTTCTTTAAATTTTGACATTTTTATAGACATTCAATTCGATTTGCCGACGATATAGTTGGTCATGAATAAAATGGCGGGATTCCGGTGGATGCAGAACGCCTGCAATCGGTCGCTTTGCAAATCGGTGGGGGCGGCCTATGTTCAGCAGTGGACGTCTTGTGGCTGCTAATGATGATGATAGACATTCGCGTATGAATAATACGAGGGGCATGCCAAAAGAAATTAGATACTCCAAAATCATAAAATTCATTATTTATTACAAGTATCGATACCAAGTATCAATTTTTCTGAAGTATTCACCCTGAGCACGTAGGTATACACTTTTTTATACGTTTGAACCAATTGGAAAACACCTGTGACCACTCTTCTTAAGACACCTCAAAAATCTCGAAAATATAGGCAGCCAGTGCATCTTCCTTGCTTTCAAACCTCTTCCCCTTTAGTTTTTCTTTTATTTTTGGAAACAGGTAAAAATCACAAGGCGCTAGGTCAGGGGAATATGGTGTGTAAGGAAGGATTGACACATTTTTTGAGTTGAAAAAGTCAAGTGTTCTGGCAGACGTGTGCGGCGCCGCATTGTCGTGGTGCCAGAGAAGGTGCCGGATTCCTGACTTCGGTCGCTTGTCACACCAAGCTGATAACTATTACTATTGGAACACAAACTGTCACATACCATTCAGAGTTCACCGTTCTTTGATCCTCTAGCACTACAGTAGCAATATGACCCGTTTTGCAGAAAAACGAGGCGACCTTTTGTTTCTGAGTGCTTCGTTCACGGCGACATTTTGTTGGAGTTGGTTCATCTTCAAAACACCATACAGTCGACTATCGCTTTTCGAGATCATAGTTATACATATAGCCATGTTTCGTCACCAGTCAGTATGTCATACACGTTTTTTTTTTCTCGCCACCGTCGAATTTATTTATCATGAATAGGCACCAATCCACCCGACGGTCTTCCTGCTCATCGGTAAGTTTGTGTGGCACTCATTTCGAACAACGTTTAAGGAGAGAAAGGTGGTCGTGAATTATGGTTTTCATTACTGCTGATCCAATTCCCAGTTCTCACTCCAGCTCTACATACGTAATTCGTCAGTTTTCGCGAAAAAGTTTTTCGACTGCACGAACGTTTTCTTGTGTGACCGCGGTTCATCGCGTTCTTCGCTTCATCTACGAGACATTCCCGTCCTCTTTTAAATTCAGCAAACCAATTCAATACTGCTGCTCGTGAACAAGCAGACTCGCCAAAAGTAGAAGCCAAAAGTTCAAAACATTCTTGAGGCTTCAAACCTTTTTTATACTCATAATAAATCATAGCGCGAAAATCACGTCGACTGAGCTCCATTGATGCAAGCGAATTCTTGCCAGATTCTCGGAAAAATTATGCTCTTCAAATAAAATCAAAAAAATATCTAGCCTTTATGATGGTGTATAACTTGCCAGTGTCAATCAAATGAGTAAAGAGTATCTAACTTCTTTTGGCATGCCCCTCGTAGTTTAAATGCAAGTGTACAAAATTAACGATACTGTTTTTTATTTTCTTATTCTAATATTACAAAGATGTAAAAGCCTACCTAAAAAAAATTAAGCCTGTCGGGTTAGGTTTATTCTAATCTTTTTTTTCGTGAACATTCAGGAATACGTGACTAAAAAAAAGAAGGTTGCTTTTGTAATTAATTTCTGACAGCTTATCTCTCTTTCAGTTTCTTCCTTCTCTTACTGGTGGGAAATATTCAAATGGCTTGAAATCATCAACAGAATCATAAAAAGAGCCTCCCCGCGGCGCACCCTGGAAACAGCTAGTCACCGTAACGGAGTGGCTAGGCTGGCGAATCTTTTTACCACGGCAAATGGGCGTTCCATGCTTAAACCAGTCCTATCAAGGGCCCCCAGAACGGTCCTTTTCAGGACCAACTAAAAAGCTTTTTTCAGAGCCAGCCCTGACTGTCATCACGATTAATATCGAAGGCTTTTCAGATGACAAGTCTATCTTACTATCCAGACTCTGTCAGAGGCACTCATGCGACATTCTGTGTGTCCAAGAAACACACCGTGGTTCTCACCAACAAAGACCACATATAGCAGGTATGGTCCTTATCGCTGAAATGGAGCACAAAAAGTATGGCAGCGCAGTTTTTGCAAAACCATCCATCACAGTTCTTTCAGCAGACTGTATATCAGAGGGTTCGATAGAATTTATCACCGCCGACCTCGGAAACTGTACAGTGACCTCTGTCTATAAGCCCCCGAATGACGACTTTAGATTTATCAAAACTAAGAACTTTGATAATCACCCCACTAAACTAATACTTGGCGACTTTAATAGTCACAGTACCACCTGGGGCTACGCAGCCAGTGACTCAAACGGAGAAGCTGTAGAGCGATGGTCAGATTCGCACGGCCTGGAACTCATCCACAGTGCCAAACTCCCTGCATCGTTCTACAGTCGCCGTTGGCGTCGCGGCTATAACCCGGACCTCGCTTTCTGCAGCGCGAATATAAGACCTCAATGTACCAAACAACTGTGCTCTCCAATACCTAAAACACAGCATCGGCCTGTGGTGATCCAGGTGGTGGCTACTGTGAGACCTTTACAGGTCCCATTCAGAAGACGGTTCAACTTTGCCAAAGCTGATTGGACCAGCTTCTCTGAAAAAGTGGACCAACAGCTTCTCGACATACCGCCTGAACCTCAAAACTACGACGAGTTTGTAAAAGTCATCTGGTCAGTATCTCGGCGGACCATACCCAGAGGCTGTCGCACATCATACGTCCCAGGCTTGACATCAGAAGCTTCCACCCTGCTTACACAATATGAGGCACTCTTCGCAGAAGACCCCTTCTCTGAACAGACCATCTCGATCGGAGAAGAGCTTCTTAGTCTCGTGGGCGATAGTAGGAAGGAAAAGTGGATGAATACTGTCACGTCTATCGATATGACGCATAATAGCAAGAAAGCGTGGTCCACTATACAAAAACTGACAAATGACCCGCCCCCTCCATCATTACCGGGTCAAACCACAGCCAATCAAGTAGCGCACCAGCTCATACTTAATAGAAAGCCTACTGGAAGACTCCCCAAAACACCAAGATCAGCCCAACATACGCAACAGACATGCAACAACATCAGCTTGCCTTTCACACTCACTGACCACCACAAGCATAAAAGCACTCAAAAACGGCAAAGCTGCTGGCTTGGATGATATCACAGTCGAACAGCTGAAACACCTGGGACCAGTGGCTACATCCTGGCTGCTTAGTTTATTTAACGCGTGCATGGCATCAGCGAAGATCCCGAAACTGTGGAGGAAGTCGAAAATTGTGGCCTTACTAAAACCTGGGAAATCTCCATCCGACCCTAAGAGCTACAGACCAATTTCTCTCCTGTGTCATACCCTCAAGCTCTTCGAGCGACTAATACTCAACCGACTCACAGTTACCATTGACCCCACTCTCATCCCAGAACAGGCCGGATTTCGGCCGGGAAAATCATGCACCAGTCAGGTACTTAACCTCACTCAATTCATTGAGGACGGATTTGAGCGGGGCATGGTCACAGGTGCTGTATTTGTCGACCTCTCAGCAGCGTATGACACAGTGAACATAAAAAAATTGCTGTCTAAAGTATCGAGTGCCACAAACGATCCCACTTTCGTGTCACTGTTAAGTGAGCTCCTTCGTAATCGCCGCTTCTGCGTCCACTTACACGGAAAGAAGAGCAGATGGCGATGTCAAAAAAACGGCCTTCCCCAAGTAAGCGTCCTGGCACCACTTCTATTCAACGTCTACACGAATGATCAGCCCCACCACCCTAATACTCAACGATATATCTATGCGGATGATCTTGCACTAACTTGCCAAGATAAGACCTTCGAAACCGTGGAAAGTACACTGAATCTTGCCTTGGAAAACCTCCATGAATATTACGAGCATAACCAATAGCATAGCATAACCATAAGGCCCAATCCAAGCAGAACCCAATCGTGTGCTTTCCACCTTCGTAACCGCGAGGCAAACAGGGAGCTGAACATTTCCTGGAAAGGCGTCGCCATCCAACACAGTAACCTCCCTAGATACCTGGGAGTGACACTGGACCGCTCTCTGACTTACAAGACCCACTGCAGAAACACAAAACATAAAGTTAGTTCCCGCAATAATCTACTGCGCCGTCTCTCCTCCACTAACTGGGGAGCAAACCCAACGGTTATGCGCACTACGGGTCTAGCTTTGTGTTTTTCAGCAGGAGAATACGAGTGTCCAGTGTGGGCTAGGTCAGCACATACCAGAGACGTGGACGCAGAGCTGAACGACACCTGCCGCATAGTTACTGGCTGTCTTAAGCCAACCCCGGTCGGTATGCTGTTTCCTCTTGCGGGAATAGCTCCACCCAGAGTCCGTAGAGAAGTGACATGTTCGCTTGAAAAACAAAAACAGGAAAGCGACCCGAGACATCCACTCTACGGGCTCTCCCCCGCCACAGGTCGATTGCGAAGCCGCAAAAGCTTCCTGCGATCTACGCAGCCTACCGACGAAATCCCTACTGACATGAGGTGCAGGCTTTGGGCAAGCGAGTACCCACATTCACTGTACCCCCCTGATGAAAATCTGCCTCCAGGGTATAAGGAACCTTGGCCAACCTGGAGAAGTCTAAATAGGCTGAGGACCCAGGTTGGTCGAAGTAAAGATAACCTGTGTCGGTGGGGGTACTCAAGCAACGTAGACACCAGCCATATTTGCAAAAAAGCTGGAGAGCTGAAAGGCGAGTGTATACCAATTTTCAGCTTGGTTGGACTTTTTCCGTAGATGAGCCCATTTTTTGTCTAAAGTTCCTGAACTAATAGCGTACTCTTATATAGGCTATTGATGACCTTTTTGTATTAAAAGTATAAGCAGTGTGAAATGTACCTTACAGGCCCTGGCCCGAAACTTCGTTATTTTGTACCGTAGTAGGCTCCTACTACGGTACAAAATAACGAGGATTCGTGAAACTTTGGAAGGGTAAAAAAGAGACAAAACGAGGTATGTTGTAACTAGGTTTCATAGGCTTTTGTTCAATTAAATATGGTTATTAGAATACCCAAAAATAAACATCAATTTCGAACGCGAAGTATGTTCATTTAACCGACGAAAATTCACGATGTCACGCCTACTGATTTGTTTAGAGTCAGATAACCCAGGTGTAAGCTATCCCAGATATTAATTTCGGTTAAGAATAATGATGGTGATGAACTTGGCTCAATTTTAACTATTCATTAAGGCGTTGACGTCTTATTACAATCTTTTTCACTAAAAACCCCATCCAATCGATCCGTACCGCGCAGTTCTTACGCTCGTAAACTGTTGGCCGTGGAGATTGGGCATAAAAATAATTAATATAAATACGACCGGTAGTGAAGACAAGGCATTGTGGTCACCACAATGAAGTGGTTCGTAGTGTTGTGTGTGTTGGCTGCGGTGCTCTGCGCCGTGCTGGTAAGCATATATTTTGTCCTTTTTTTATTATAATAACATTTGACTGTCTTGTTGGCGCAATGGTAGCGATCCTGCCTTTAGCGCCGGAGTTTATTGGTGACACCCATCCCACCCATGACAAACATTCTTAAGTCGAACATTTGTGTTCGTTGTATGCCTGGACTCTGGATGTTATTATATTTGGGTACCTATGTATTTAATCTCAGGCAATCACAAGCTCTGTTTAGTGTGGGGTAAGATGAACTTGGTGTAGTTTGTCTTAGATTTTTAATTAATATTAATTTTAGTAGTAGATACAGTCAACAGCAAAAGTAAATGATAATTGAACAAACTTCCAATATGTTTTAATAATTAAAATTACGTAAAAAATTGATCACATGCAGCATATCCATAATAATGAATGAACTCAATTATATTCTTATCAATTTAAAAAACTTAATGGTTTTTGTAAAATCATCAATTTTGGTACGTTAAAGTATTCACCTACTTTTGCTGTTGACTGTACCGCTATAAAAAATAATATTGTGGATTAAGAATATTAACGTAAGCGAGTCTTATTGGTCAAATTCATTCTTGATGAACATTGGGGCCTGATTCTGAGCTAGACATAATTTATGTGATATAGTATTATTAAGAAGTATGTTTTTTTCAATTAAAATTTAATGACTAGATACTTAACTTACAGTTTTTGCATTGATTAAACCTTGACTCCTGGGCATATTTTGATAAATGTATGCATTCATTTTAATTCATGGCGATGAAAATATTTTGAATTAACACATTACAAAACCCTGCAGGGTTAATAAATGTTCATCTCGTTCACTTATAAACACATTTCTTTGAGAGATATAGTTCTCTCTTTTTCTACCTTAAACGCAACCTGAACCTTTTTTGTATTAAGTAAACCATTTTCAGGGAAATGACGGTCAAGATGCAAGAGGAGGTGCAGACTACACTGGCCGGTATGCTGAGCTAGCTTCACCTGTGCCGGCACATGTGGACGTCAACGGCCTAGTGCAGGGCCTGCTTCGAGCTGGTCAACAAAACTAATGCTTAATCAATACCAGAGTCGTAACTGTCTCAGGCGAGGACTCCCGGAAAAACCTTAGCATCAAAGCACAGAAATTACATTTGGGGCTTTCTTCAGTATCTAGTGTGTTTACGCAACAGGCCCAGATAAAATTTAAGGAAAACATTTCTTGAATTTTCACCCACTAGTTATTTTAGTTACGGCTCTGGTTACCACAATCCTTCGCAATTATCTCTGTGATTTCATACCACAGTATCCTGGCAAGCTTTCACTTGAATCGACGACCACAAAAATTTTGCTGCTACATTTCTTTGGCCAGACTTGTTCGTCGCATTTGGCTAGTTTTGTCCCACTCAAATTCATACCGTATTGATGTGATATAAGATTCAACTTGTTATGAGTCGAACATATTTTTATACAAAATTTTAACATAGAAAATGTGGTTTAATCCTGTCTGCAAATGTATGTATAGTATGTAATATATTAAAGTTTGAATTGTGCATTTTGTCAATCATTGTTTCATTTTGATTAGATACATTGTAAGCAAAGAAGGATGTTTGACTTTTTTTCTCAAAAAATAACCCATAGATAGTTGTTTTACGTACGCTTGTGTAATTCCTACTTGTTTGCACTGTTAAGCTGCTGTAACATTTGAGCATGTACTTGTATCAGAACATCTAGTATATGTTGTTTTTAAATTTTCTTGAACCACAATTTTATTCGAACATGACACTTGTTCTTAAAACCAAGAATAGTTACATTACATGCAAATGTTTTTGGAATACTGATCATTCACTTGTATTTTACCATTCGTAAAATGTTAAATTACGGTGAAATGCTCTTTAAGGCTACCCTCCAGAGGATATTTGATATACTTAGTTATTTTTAATAAAAAGTAAACCATGGTTGTTTCAAGTGTGCATAAGCAATTGGCATTTGATTTTACCGTTATATTTTATTGAGCCTACGACTAGCCAATCGTTTTCGAATTGTTCTTGGCGGTGTTTGATGTTCTAAAAATACTTAAAATAAAGAGTACTAGCTAGCTACCAGTCAGCAATATTTATCGTTTTTTCTCGCGCCCGTATTGCGCGAGATACCGCGTGACAAAACAATCTCCGGGCGCACAGTCCGTCTACCATGAGTTTACTAAACTACGATGGTTAACTACAACATAAGTGCGCTGTACTGAAACTCCATAAAAATACATTACAGCAGTCGCTATCTGCATACTAGTTATCGTTGTTGTAAACTCATGGTACGCGTACAGTTAGCTCTTCTTAAGAAATAAGAACTATTTGTCTACCATTAATTTCCGTCACGTAAACTACGATAGTTGACTTCAGTACTTCTTCCATGAGTTTCCACTTTAAATTTACGCCATCGTCCGCGTAAAATATTTGTAAGGGATTGCGGTAACCACAACGTAACAATAGCATCTTGAGGTACCGTTTTTTAGTTCCATTTCGACTTATAACTAAGGCGCTGTACTAAATCCCATACAAATATTTAACGCGAACGCTTACGTTTTAAAGTGGCAAGTTATGGTAGACGTACAGAAATTGGTATGTCATTTTTGTTTCCATTTTCAATCAACAGGGGCGCTGTACCGAATTTCCATACAAAAATGCCAACGCGGACGCTAGCGATTGTCATTGGTGTAAAATCATGGTAGAATATTGAAGACCACACCACACTTTAATGATCTGCAGGTTCAAAACGGCGACGACAAAGGCAATAACTTTATTGAAATAAAGGTTATATTTTATTCAGCACTTGTATCTACCACTTTACAAGGGAACATCTACCCACTTCCTTCGCGATGGGAACAGCTTCTCATAGACCAGGCTCACGTCTGAGGGGTGAGGGGGGAAACCTTCGCGTCTTGCTTCGCGGCCTATGGGGACGTAGTCGTATGGGACCTTGAAATAAATACGGATTTTAGTCTCTTGGTTACATATCTTCTAGGTGGGTATAGACTCGTATGCCTACCATGGGTTTCTAAAACGTAAACGGCGATAGATGCGTTTAGAAATTTGTATGCCATTTTAGGTCCCATTTAGGTCTATCGATAGTATCTTGATACTTTCGTGACCTCGAAAATCAGTCATACTACCCATAGTCCTATCGAAACTATCGACCCGTGACGAAACTATCGATGCTATCGATAGTATCGATTAATAAAAAAAAGTAATGAAATTGCTAAGGATCAATAAAAAACCAAATCAACCCGGATAGCGGCGGAAGGCTCACCACCTACCTCGTTGGGTTCTAATATCATTGGTGAAAAGTGGGCTTCTGAGTGTTCCGTCACCATGACGTCGGCAGTCACTTGCCTCTGACTACCCGGTTTGGGATAAAGTCGTCATGGTAGGTATGTATGTATATGTCAAGATCAATACTATCGAAACTATCGATAGGATGCGTGTCTATAGTATTTACTATCGATAGTATCGATTGTTTTGCCCTATCAATAGTCGAACATTTCACGATACTATTGCAAGCTCATAAAAGGTTTCGTTTTATTTCCAGTTGATGGTATCGAAAATACCTCGATAGTTACTAAAGCAAAACTATCGATAGGCGTCGATAGTCATAAATAGTATCGATAATATCGACTTTAATAGCGTGACACTATCGATGGTATCGAAAAAGGTCAATAGTATCGCCTAATTCTCACTATCGATAATATTGCAAAATGTCGATATTTTCGATAGGACTATCGAAAGTATGATTGATTTTCAAAGTCAACTATCGATATCGAAACCATTGCATTGCACAATATTACATCTTTTGTTTCAGTATACCTAAGAGGACCTGAATTTGCAGCTGCAAACAACGTTGGCTTGCAATGCAACGTGACCCCCGTCGCCTAATTTCACTCTATCGAAATATACGATTGACAGGACTTTATTTTGACGCGCGCCTGTCTCGCTTACGCTATAGCCAAAACAAATAGGTTTGTCTCTGTCCTTCAACATAGCACAACGATAAACAGAATCACAGCGGTGTGAGTTTGCGTGCATGTAGTTGTGCATCATCCCCGTTTTCAGTTGTCAATTTTAAGGACGCGCGGTATCTTCCGCTATCTGATTTAATCTAAGGAAACACTAGGAAAAGTTCGCCAGGTCTCTTTGTCTGGCTAGCTAGATCAGACAAAAGAGCAGTCGCCCGATTTGCGAAAGGTCGCGGGTTTAAGTCCTGCCCAAGTTGATGTTTTCTAGTTTCTGCTTCTACTGGACACCGGTGAGAATACTGACCAAATGAAGACATTTTCAATAAGTTGATTACCTGACGCCTTGCTCCACGGCCGATAGGGATATAATCGTAGGGAACCTTAACAAAACATATTATTTTAGCAGGTATAATGTTATTAAGCCTTCTTTTTTTGAAGGGCTCCTTCTCAAGCCTATTCAATACAAACAAACAAAAAACAATCAAACCTTTCCTCTTGATAACATAGTATAGATTAATAAATCAATGCTTGACAAATAAACCAACCCATGAAAATGTTACTTATCTTTATCAGCAAAATGCTCACTGGGCCTCAGATCGGACCGAATTAGAAAAGTAGGAAGATATTATAGGATATACCTAAACGGGTCTACCTGGATGAATTTCATGTTTATCATTTCACAATGCTGTATAGACCACAGAAACTAGAAAAATGTAAGTAAGCTTTATTTTCCATCTAACGATAGAAACTATAAAAATCAACCTAGGATAAAGGTAGGTAGATTGTTCCTATTTTATATCTTCAGATGAATTAATGTTAATCCTTAATAACCCATCAAATGGAATGGAACTGCGAATAGCGCTTTTTCCATTAACAACTAATGAAATACTTCACCTGCGGGCCAGCGTTCGCGTTTGCCATCAAAACGGCGCAGATTAAAAACAATATCGTCGCGGCGGCCATTTTGTTTGTGAACAGCGTTATTGCTTCATGCCTGTTAGGCTGCAGCGCAATTAAAATGCAAGGAAAGCTTTATAAAATTGTCAACATTAAACCTCGCTTTTATTACCTGCTGTTTTAATCCAGTTTCAATTTGATTAAATCGGCGTGCCATAACAATAAAAAGAATGAAATATTGTTCAGACGTTACGCACCTACTCGTAGTGTAGATATCTACGTTTGGCGTCATAGGTTATGCACAGAGTTAATAACTAAGTAAGTAAGTACCAGTAGGTACTAACATTCACTATTTATTATAAGTATATAATAAATAGTGAATGTTAGGTATTTACTCGGTTTTTACTTTGTCATGAGTAGGTATTCTGCGACAACTCTTAGAAAACGTAAAACGTTTTGTTAGTAGGTGCCATCTTATTATGATCTGAAACATCAGCATCAGCGACATTTCAGCTAATCATAAAGTGACAGCAACTTCATGTTCAAGGGCTAATAAATCAAATTGAATGAACTTAAATTCTTAGACGTAGCCTAGCAAATGGGTAACTTGAATTGGCATCAGGTAAGCTAGGCGCGGAATGTGCAGAAGCAAAAAGTTGAATGAAGGGTGGAAACCATGGGAAACCAGCTGAGCCAATGCATGTAGAAGGGGAAACTGGAAAGTACCTACTTATTACTTACGCCGCGATACATAGTCGTTACTTAGCTGAGCACAGATTTATCACATTAATCATCATCTTACTTAATGAGTAATTGTTATAATTATTACTAACGAATTTTAAGTTGATGTTTAACTAAGACAAAAATAATTTAATGGGTATCGATAAGAAGTAACTGATATAGATAGATAGGTACAGGTGTTCAAAGTCTAAGATAAGTATAAGAAGCTAAGCACGACATATAGGTCTCGGCCCTCGTATCATTAAGTAAGTGTTTTGATTTTTGGTACCTTTTGAGTTTTGACTTTTTTTTATATTGCCCGTCAAGATGACCTCACTCCACCTGATGGAACGCGGTCGTGAGGTCCAGAATATGAGTCTGACAAGCCCAGTCATTCTAACGAATCACTGGGCTGGCCATCCTCACCTCGAAGGCCTGCAGAAATGCCTTTTCACCCCCGTTTGAAAAACCCGGGACTGAGGAAGGAATGTGCTGGAAGAGCATTCCACGTGTGGATGGTACGACGAAGAAACGAGTCACCGAACCTTTTAGTTCGGGCCAACAAATACTGAATTTCGTGTGGATGAATTTCGTTACAAAGACCTTATAAAATCAGAAGCGTGAAAATAAATAATAAAACCATAAAACACCAGTAGTAGGTACATTTGTTTTATTTTACTTTACAATAAACTTAGATGTAGGTGAAACGCAAATAGCGATGTAATTTCACGATAAGGAAAAATATGTTCGGCAAGCAAACGTGTGAAAAATGAAATCATTTCAAATGAATGTTTCATTCTTTTTGTATTGTATTCAGTTTATTTATACTGTAATAACTACTGTAAGTGAACGAAAATATTTGCCTTCATTTTAGCGGTCTCAGGTCTTTTTTATTTTTACTTTCAATATCTACACTTTTCCATTTCCACCACTCAAAACTATTTACAGTACCTATTGAGAAATTTTAATAAAGTGTCATTCCCTGGTTTAGCGTGGGCCAAAGCCGTTTTTTAACGTTATAACCTCTTCCCTCTTTCTAAGCCCCAGCACCCAGAAATAAACGACCAATATGAAAACACAACAGTTGACGACAACCCAAAAGTTGACGCAAATCCAAAAGTTGACGAAAGCACAATTGTGGACAGCAACACGACTGACCCTGATGATAACCTAGTTATACAAGAGAATGAATTAAAGCCAGCAAATGTTACTGAAAGCCGAAGAACTGAACTAGTGCCAGTCCCAGAGGGTTTTACAACGAGGATTTGCAGTATTATCGCAAACCCTTTCGTCAATTTCATTGCGATGCCAAAAGTCCATTCTGTGTTAAGGAATATTGGCACTTGCATTGTCAATGGGGCAATGGAAATCATCACTCACTTCTTTCCGGCACCTTTGATTCCGTTGATAGCGACTGCAGCAGGTGGGTAGCCTCTTAATTGCTTTGCCATAAAATTCAAAATTGGGGTAGCTACTATTAGGCTAAAATTGGTCAAAAAAAAACCTTGGATCAGCTACTTCGACAAGATTCTTATTTGCATTATCTTGAGTTTGCGCTGATGATAGTAGCATGTAATCTAGGTATACCTACCTATTTTTGAAATATTTGTATAGGATTTCGGTACAACGCCTCTATTGTGTAAGAAGTGCTGCACTACCCTAATATACGTCGCTTCTATTTATTACATATCTATTACGTGTACCACGACTTTCACGTAAACTATGAGAGTTGATTATAGCAATAAGTAGGAAATCTTTAGTTCCATTTCTATTCACTATAGGCGATGTTCCGAAATCCCATACAGAAACCTCAACACTGACGCTAGCGACAGTCACTGGTGTATACAGGTACATACGTACTCTCAAAACCAGAACCAAAAACAAAAGTTCGTCACATGAATTTTGTACTTCGACGCTATGGGCAGGCCAAAAAAGGGGCTTATTCACGGTATCGCTGCGAGTGTAAAAATGTGACTTAAAATACCTAGGTTATAGGTAAAAGGTTTACCTAGCAATAACCAAAAAAATGTGTTTCAGGTATGGTGATTCCCTTCGAACCAGTAGTATTGCTGAGAGAGAAGATGCCAGTGACCAGCTACAGAAGAGCTTTCAGAACTGCTCTGAACAGTTTCTTAAGCACCTTTGACAGGTACCGACTCGATGATGAAGCTGATGATCCTTACATGACGAGAAGGTTTAATAGGCGGCTAATGAACGACGACACGGGGGAACAGGTTAATTTAAAAAAAGTATGACGATAAAAACAAATGTGACTTTTCATTTCAAATCATGCCGTTTCGAATCTCAGAACCATTTTGAGACGTGAGGGGACCAAGGAAAATGTGATTTATTGCAAAATTATTAATTTATCATGACCTATAGGTATACTTAAGTAGGTAAATAGTATCTATCAGTATCTTTACGACGTAGTGTCACCAATTTGCACAAAAAGAGATTTTGTAAATGAATACTGCTGTTATTGTTTATCGTGGTAATAAAAGATCTAAGTAAATATGTATGTACGAAACTGAATTTTAACGATTCTCATCCAAAATGCTAGTCATAGTCACTACACCAAAGAATGGACAGAAAAAAGTAGTATGAGCTAACGTTTTGGTAGTCGCCGACCTAAGAATCTTCGGGGCAACAGCTGGTAACTTTAGCTTCTTTTTCCTTTTTGGCAGCTTTCTTGTTATCGATGTTCTGACAGTACTTCCCGTACCATTATTTACACCACCCTCTGTGACCGTGCTTACAACACTCGTATTGCCATTATTTGAACCTGTTTCTAGATCGTTATTGACATCACTCACTGTATCATTCACATCAGACTTTCTCAAACTGGGAATCTTATTTTCCATTCCTTCCCAATAATGTCTAAAGCCATTATGATCTATAAATACACGTTTAGTGGGAAATTCAGAAGTGTCTCTTCTTAAAACGACATCTTTGAAATAATCTTTGACGATGTGGATGGTGGGTTTAAGTACATTGTACTTTTCATTGTTGAAATCGACTTCACCCACTTTTTGAAAGTCCACGTGCCTTGGAAACTGCGATGACGATGACTGGAGCTGAATTAATAAACAAACTATCAAAATTATCATTATATCACTATCAAATCGATATGGCACTCTAAAAACGTATATACTCTAGTCATATTTTTCTTCGCAATCAAGATTCATAATTTGAAAGTGAATTGAGCGGAAAAATCAATTAAAAATAAGGAGGTAGAATGGGTGGAGAAAATGAAATACCATAGTTAATTTGACTTAAATATATTTGCAACATATTTTACTAAAGCGTAATCAAGACAGCCTCCCTGAAAACATTCCGTCTAATTAATTTAGCAAATAATTATAATATTCGATGACCTTTTCACAATTCATTGAAACCTGGTCATAAAATACCAGGTCACACAATTCTAAAAAAAATGCATTTTACAAACCCATTGTAGTTGTAAACCAGCTTTTTTATCTTCATACCGTATAACCTTGGGATTACAATACAACATTCAAATGATACAAATCCACCGTAAAAAAAAAACAACGCAATGTAAAAAGGAAAACAAAGTTTTTAAAGCATTTTTACACCACTAATAAAATTATACAACAAAATTATGAATAGGCAGATATCTGAGAACTACGTTCAATATCAATATTTGAAGTGAAAACTTTCGCGTTGCTATCTTGTACTACAACAAATTAAATCTTTTGAAAAAAAATATTGTTACGGGTTTATTATTTTGAACAATGTTTTACAGAATCAAATATCTGCCAAACTAACCAACCAATGCCAATTCACCATTTTCTCCAACTCAAAACGCCAGTAACAACTAACTTAGTAGACGTGCGTGTTGAAAGAGGTCTTCAAAATACCAGGCACAGTACACAAATAACAGAAGCAGTAACTTTTTCAGTAACAGAGTGATTTTTCATACTGCATGCTAGAAGACCCTGTGATGGACGGTTTTAAACAATATGCCGTTAGTGAATCTTTTATGAAGAATAGTTCATTTGATATATCACACACAAGTAGTTTTCACAATTACTATGTGGGATTATGATTAAGAGCGTTAGCTGGGGGTAGTTCAAAAACGTTGCACTTTTATGAGAATTTCGAGATTATTTCATTGAATTGTCTAAAATTAGGTAGTCGCCAATTATTTGCTTTTTTTTTTTAATAATTAAAAATAACTGAACACAGTTAAAGTTATAATTATGAAATGAAAAGGTGCATTCAATAATAGAGACATAATTTATAATTAATTTGAATACAGTAAATAATCACGAAAACCTTAAAAAATGCGACGCTTACGATCTACCCCAAACGCAAAAAGCAAACCCTCTTATGAAAATAAGTGCGTATGAATTATGAAGAAATAATACTGTTATTTGTGTACAGTTCAGTGATTTAGTGTTGCCGCTTGAATGACGCGGCTCTTTCGGGATATTGTGATTATTTTGCTGGGTTTATTAACATACTGGATTGCACAGTTTACTTAAGCTCTTCTAAAATGATTTTTTTGGCCAATTGACATGACACGGGAGTCTGATCTAATAGTTGCGTATTCTGTGTAACCCAGGAGGTACGTAAACAATATTCTACGAGTGCTTAAGCACTTTGCTTGGTTGTCAGAATTTTAGTATTTCCATCTAGGAACTATTTGGCGACAACACATTGTGAGATTATAACTATACTTAATATAAAAATATTTTACTAATATAAATAATAATTAATTAATTATGCAACATTTTTAATAATTTTACAATAATTCTTTAAGCGATACTGGTGATGAAATCAAAGTGAAAATGTGAATTATCAATATTTATGAGACTATAGTCGGTTACAGGACTTCTAAAGGCTAGTATACACTCACTGATACGAAATAAATATATTTTACAATTAGTGTTCGAATTTTGAAATATTTGACAGTATACGTTAGGAGTTAATTTAGAGGCTAATATTATACAAATAGGAATTCCCGTGTCCTCAAGTGTACACTGAGCCCTGGATTACAATCTACTAAAAGACCTAATTCATAAAAACACTAGAAATATTAATATTTTTATGAAAAAAGTCAATTATGTTTATGACTAGTAATCTGGTGGATATGTATTTTCATAAATATTATGTAGGTATCTAAACTTCAGTGGGTAAATCTATATTATATTTTATTACAATTGTATTATTAAAATTAAAGTCTAAAAGTTACAACTTCATTTTTTAAAATATACAAATTAATAGCAAAAATGAACATTAAGACTAGATAATTTTTAACCTAAAAATTCAGTCAAGTAGTATACTATGCAGCACGTTGAATATGTGCCGTAAGCGATATTAAGAGAAACTCGGGCAACATGGAAATTGCACTTCAAAAACTTGATTGTTCGAATTAGTAACAAATATTTTATTAGAAAAATATTAGAGACAAAGATCTTATTCCAAAAAGATTTTTGTATTTTGATAAATCAAAACGATTTTACAAAACTACTAATAAGTATCTAAAGGCTCGTCTACACTATGGCACATTTGAGTTGCAACTTGTACCAAAATCATGTAGTGAAAACGTGTTCAGTGTAGGCAAGCCTTAACTTATTTTTAGGGTGGTACCACGCTAACGATTACACAGCATGTATTACGGGCGATTATCAGACTAAGGTCTTTATTATAGTTTGTTACTTTGCTATCATGCTAAAAAGTAAACGTATGAATGACATCAAATGTTATTTTGAACATGGTTAATTAGGCAAGAGCTCATGTGTTTTCCACACATTTATAACTGTTCTAAATGTAGAAATTGAGTGGTTTGTTGCTCGCCACCGCCTAATTCTTGTCTAGAATAATTGGTTGTCTAGAATTTGCCAAAATATCTCATGCAATTATTAATGCAGTCTGGTCTGTTAAAAATACTAGCACCACCACATACTGTTACATTTACGTATAAAAGTATTGAGTAATCGATAATGTGTGACCACCCTAAGAAAGGAAGATATAATGTAAAATACAAATTTCCAAAAAAAAAAAAATTCATAAATATTTACAACAACAATATTTTAAAAAAGTAGAATAGTTACGCTAAATATTAAATATTGCAAGTGTTTCATAAGTCGAAGTGTCAAATATTTTTACATACACATAAATATGAAAAAATATACTCTATGTGAATTGCTATTTTTAAGTAGTTTTTTTCTTGGGACAGCAATTTTTTTATGAAAATATAAGTAATATTTATTTTACAATTATAATATTTACAATGACTTAACGTTGAGAATGAGTAAGATGAATACTGATTGAAACATAATTAAAACACTGGAATTGATATTCAATACAATAAAATAAGTGTCAGCGGAAATAAATGTTAGAATATTGTGCAAATTAGCTATGGCTAACTATAACTTTAATTGTAAGTTTGATTTACAATGAACCTAAAATACTATCACACTTTTTCATAGCTGAAAACAGTAGTCATACAATTCATCTCGTATTTATTCACTGGTGAAAGTAACTGACTAGGATTTCATGATCCTGAAATCAAATTTACTTACATGCGTGTTTACGAAATCGTCAGTTTTTAAAAGTGACTAGCTTACAATTTACAACATTTTCATATTTTCATATTTCAACATTGAACGACTTATCGTTGTGTTTGGAAGTACCATTATGACGTAATATGTAGTTTTGAAACTTAAGAGTTAGAGAGAGAGAACGATGTTATCGAAAATCTCACCTCCGTATTCATAGTAGTATGCCTTAGTTTTTTAATCTAATATGATAGCATTAAAGATCATTTAGGGATTATCATAAAACCTTTGTAAAGTCTCTTCAAACATTTTGATGTATTTCTTTTGCAACTTACTGTATCAATGACAATTCGACATCAATTTGTATGATACAAAAGGCACATTGTTCATAAAAAAGTGGTGTAAGAACGGTTTCTATTGCTTTGAAAGACAAGGATGGCAGATTTGTACACAACATCAGGTTATTTAGTAAACTGTGCTCTCTAGTGTGGGAATTGTAGCTGAAAGTCGTTTGTACAAAAGATTTATAGGCTTTTGTAATGAACGAAGCTTCGTTCACGCGATTTAGTAGAGCAAAATGTAATGTTCATTATAAAGATAAAAAGAAGTCAAAGAAGTTGGCTAGCCACGCCAAAATCAGACTTATCATTTGAATCATATAAGGTACAAATTGTCTTTGCAATTTATTTTGTTTCTATTCGACACGATGCGATCCAGTTTCATTTAACTTATTCCTGTGACTATTTTGTTCTTACCATTTCTGTTGCATATTTGCCGTTCTAAATATTTTAATTTTTGCTGCCAAAAACTTTAGATTAACAGCAGAAATCGACAAAATACTTTAACCATAATATAGTTGCCTGGTTAAAAAAGATTGATTGAATACCTTTTGACTGGTATGCTATAATTCAATCACATATCTTATAGAAACAAAACGAAAGATAACCGTACCATTAACAAATGAAGCGTCAGCTTCGATGAATAACTAACAATTACCGGATAACACGTTTTTTATTTAAATCCATTTTAGTTAACGAAGACAGTTCTTCTCTTGTTACTCTTATTTCCATTACTAACATGTGATCATCAGATTATAAACATTACAGACTCAAACGCATCATTTCACTTTTAGATTCTTTGATTTTTCACGATATTTTATACAAAACTCATCATTTGTTTAATGAACACTTCAGATGAGGCAAAACCCTACACATTACAAATAAAAAACAAGGCGACCCAAACCTAACATAAAACATATTTCCGCGCACCTATTTTCAGTATCATGTCCATGTAAAACCCTAATCTTATAGTAAATACCACAGAAGAGAGAGATAGAGAAATCTTAAGTATTACAAGTGAACACTCAATGCAGTCTGTAGCCCGATTTGAAATTACCCACACATCTTGGATAATGTGGATTGTAAATTAATCCTTAACGACCTGTAATAAAGTCGCAATTTGAATGTGTAGTTAAATTTACTGAGGAGACTGTTCTACTTTTAAATTCTTATCATCCTGAGTTCAAAAAATGGTCAGAACCATATTTGCGTTTACTGTAAAATTTCCAGCTAAATCTCCTGTGATGAAAAAAACCCAAATCTCTCAGCAAAACGTGGGCTTCTGTGTGTTCCGTTCACTAGAACGTCAACTTCCTTTGGCCATCAGGATGTGGTCATACTTCTATGTCTCTTTATTTCTGCAGTAAATACCTACCTTTATACTAACATTTATTGGGCAGTTTCGCCCCAAATTCGTGCAATATATCGCAGGCCATCTCCAGATCGTTCCGCGTGATGCCCAATGCCCTAACCACTATGTCCTTGGGATAACCTTCGCCTACTAAACGCGCAATGTAGTCCAAGTTTATGTTTTCGTAGGAAACGTTCTCGGCGTATCTGCGGCCGTGCTTGTCGTGCGTTAGAGGGTTGAATTTTTTTGCTGAAACAAAAAGGGTTCGTTAGTTTATTTGTTACAATTTATTTCGTGTAAGGATTAGGAAGACAGTTTAGGACGAAGAAATGGGTGAAAATTACCATTGTGTTTTTGCAAGACTTAACATTGGTTAAAGCTATGAAGCTTCTCGTATGATCTTTCATTTCTAGCTCACAAATGTATCCATCTTGGACAAGAAAAGGGGGGTATTGTTTGATGTAGATTTAAATATAATCGAACACTTCAACACAAATTATATTAGGAATAATATAAAACTTTATATTTTCAGCGAAAAACTTCTTCAAATTCTGATGACTGCTACGGAATTATTTCCAAGTCAAAGTATTTATTCGCATAAAACTGGTGTGGAGTTTGTCTATTTTAAAATGACACGCCCCGAGTTTCCCGCACACATAAAGTGGAGAAAAGTTTTTTTTTATAAGCGCCAGACAAGACACCACTTGTCATGGTCTCGCAGTAGGGATTAATAAATAGCATTACGAGGTACCAGACAAGGAATTAAGCCAGGGGCGTCTCACAGCACACCCAGACCCGAGTCAATTCAGAAAAGATCGTTTCCTGAATTGACGCCACCGGGAATCGAACCCGGGACACTACGGAAATCAAGGCGAGAAACTGTCTTAGTAATTAGCCTATATTTACTGCCCCACTCCCGGGCATCGGCCTCTATCATTAAATGAATAAATATCGGCGTCTTCCAGCACACCCAGTCCCGAGACAATTTAGAAAAGATCGTTTAATTGTAATCAAGTCTTCGCTACAATGGATGGGTACTGGCCCGCCACTCCCGTTCGTCGGACACGTAGTAACGTGAATTTTCAATCGTCAAAAAAACATACTCAGCGTTAGAAATTGATGTTGATTTTTTGTTATTCTAATAAACATATTTTATTGTACAAAATACATGATACACAATCATATTTATATTCGTTTTGTGTCCTTTTTACAATTCGGAAGTTTCACAAAACTGCGTAAGTTTGTACCGTAGTAGGCCCCCTGTTTTCATATATTTTTAAAATATGGACGTAATAAGAAAGTAGTAGATAGTAGTAGTAATGCTCTATTCTGTCGAACTAAAGATGCTAATTATGAGTTAAAATTCTTGTATGCTATAAAACAGAAACTTAAAAAAATAAAAAAACTTTATTACTCAATATCAACATTCAAAGTATTGAGTTGAGACACCCTATACTATTTTAAACCAGTTTTACATTGAGTACAATAGTGACATTATTAGTACAAAGCCAGCCTATATTACTATGCGTGTGTGTTTCGTGTGTGCGTTTGCGTGTGGGTGTGTGTTTGTGTTGTGTGTATGAGTGTCAATTTAAGTTATTCTTGTCAAAAGGTTATCTGTTGTTTCGTAATCTAGTGTGTTATGCCAGTCCACTTTTTTTGTTTATTGTATTATATAGTGTTGAAGAACGTATAGGATATTGGCGCTCAGCAAAGACTGTTCGAACACAAGGACAAGGAGCTACCTTATAATATAACTTATCAACTACTTGCATACCTTTGTCGTCGTTTTAAGTGCGGGACCCTCCTTAAAGTCATCGGAAATTTTATCAAAAGCTTTGAGGCACATAATAGTATATTTTACATCGAGGGACTAAACGAAGCCATAATATACCAGAGGTTATTATTACAATCAACACACATGCTGAGTAGTTTGACTCCCGAGCGTGCGAGGGAGTCAATAAAACCGAGGGTATATTGAGTTGGCGTTTAGTCTCGAGGTGCAAACTGTACTTTTCACTTCGAGTGCGAGAAAAATAGTCAATTTAGTACAAAAACATTTAAAACAGAACTTTACACTTGACAAAAGTTCTGAAATTTTCGTGGTCAGTTTTTTCTTCTGAACTGAACCACAGATAAACAATTTAAAACACATGGCGCCACCTTCTTTGCGGACAAACCACGGAACTAAAAAACTCGCAACATTTTCGCAATGAAGACGGTCCACACTTCACAGATAATAGTATATTTTTACTGGCTGTTTGAGTTGGTGTTTGTCACATTAAAGAAATTAAAAAACTAATTGCTTTTTAGGGACTAAAGTGGTCACTTTAGCCCCGCTTCGTAGGGCTATATTGGCGTATTTTTAGAGCATGAGAAGTGAAAAGTGCCTTTAGGAATCGCTATACTATGTCAGCTTAGTATACTGGAAAAGTATTTCATGTTTGGTTTGCGTGCGCGTGTGTGTATGCTTGTGTGTGTGTTTGCGTATGTTGTGTGTGTGATACTGTATTTAACGTAACTGTTTGCTAATGGTGAACGTATTACCAAATGAATAATTAGCAAATACTTACGTCCAACAGCCAATTCATTCTTCTCAACGGCTACATTCTCATACGGCGGGTCTTTCGCTTCTTCTGAAGGGAACTTCGGCATCGTAGTAGACTTTGTAGGTTGATGGTCCATACTCCCGCTTGTGGTCGATGGTAGAGATCGCTGCCGTGGGGGCGCGCGATTTTCGACTCTGTCGCGATCGTAACTAGATCTATCTGACCTGTAGATTAGATTTAATATTTGAAATAATTATTTTGGAAAGTGTATGAAAAAGGGGTGAGCACGAAGAAATTTCATGAAAGTCTCGCCACCTCCGGTGCCATATTTACGTGAACAGTATGTCAACTAAGTCAGTCTTTAAGTACTCATTAAGTTATTATGCATAAGGGTGGCGATGCAATATAAGATATTGGATTTCTTTGTAAGGAATATTTTATATATAACAAAGCATCAGTTTCCGCTTATACGAATAAATAAACGGCACATAATAAAAAAAACATTTGTGTTCGTGACACTAAATTGGTTGTGTTAGATGGGAACCTGTTCACTAACAATCGTAGCACGAGGCTGTCAAGCGTGTCTTACTTGTCTTCAAAATTTAATATCGCAACAAAACTATAATAATTCTTAGTTTTTGTAAAGAGGTACATCATAAGTCATAAAAAGTTCTTACAAAGGTGCAAGTGCTATTTTCGATTTTGTCGAACTGTTATATTATATTTAATTATTTTCTTTGTAGTTGTACAATAAAGTATATTTATCTTATCTTATCTTATCTTATTTGCCAACGCTATTGGTTAAAATAGTAAAAACAGACAACTTGTAATGCATTTTTCAATTTTACATATTAAATACATACCTATCAGGTTTATCCGGTGGTCTTTCCGGCGGATGTCTAAATTCTATATGCCTGCTTTCGTTCGGCAACGGCACATGCCTATCCAGTTTCTCTGGCAAATGCCTATTTTCACTTGGCACTGGTAAATGCCGGTCTAAATGTCTATTTTCTGGCCCTAAAAGTCTATTTTCTGACCCTAAAAGTCGATCACACATAATTCTATCTGCTCTACTTTCTGGTATATTAGGTCTTTCTGAATTAGATCTATCGTTATGTCTGTTTTCTATATGTCGACTTTCTGGTACTGCTGGTGCATGCCTTTCTTGCCTGCATTCCAGATTAGGAAGTAATCTTTCGGTTCGACTTTCTGGCGGATTCGGTCTTTCTGGGCGATGGTTTTCTGGCGGATTCGGTCTTTCTGGGCGATGATTTTCTGGCATATTCGGTCTTTCGGGGCGGTGATTTTCTGGCGGCCTGTCTGGTCTAAACTGATCCGTATATCTGTCATTGTTCTTGTTGTCATTTCTGTTGTCTAGTGGGCGGGGTTCAGTTGGGGTTGGTCTGTCGTCGGAAGGATGTCGTTCGGGCGGGGGCGCGGGGAGGGGGCGGCTATTAGATTGCGGGGTGCAGGCGCGGCGCGGCTTTTCGTAGGCTCTGGGGTCTGGGGGTACCTGGGAAAAGATATATTCGTTTTTACTTTGTAAGTGTTACCCTAAAAAGTATCTACTTTCGGTAAGCAACTTTGCATTAACCTTTCACTTAAATTTTTATTTCTAATCGCAAGCGCAGCGTAATTAGCAGCTTTGAGCAGCTTGACTTTTAGTTCAATAAAATATATGAGATGAAATCTGTTAGAGAATTCAGAAACAACACAGGCATAGTAAACTTAATTCCTACACATTTGGCAATTACTACTTATAATGATCAAGAGTTAGCTATCTTTCTTTAGAGTTTTTTTATATAGATTTTGTGGACACCCAAAAACTGTCACTTTTTGCGTGGAAAATTTAAAGTTTATTACTTAGCATTTTATTAATTAGGCGCTTTAGAAATGACTTCTTAGACTTATCCTCTTTCTGATATAAACTGTGTGTATTTTAATTATATTTCGCTTAGTTTCTAAAAGGTAGATCAATATAACAGTCACTTAATCCGCGATCCAACTCAGGTCTAGGATTTTAGTTTGATATTTTTTGCTCGTTCAAAATGTTTTACATCTTGCTAATTAGATACCTTTCGCAACCTGGATATTAGTTGAGCAAAAACACGGTTTAGATAGATTATTTCACAGTAAGAAATTTAATACGTTCAATTACAAACTTCGTTTACCTCGTGTCTTGTGTCAATGATTCCTGTGATCGTTTCTGTCGACCCTGTGATGATAGATGTCAGCCGATGCCTTGAGTCAGGCTCGGGTTCTAACGATGATCTCCTTCTGGGTTCTGAAAACCGGAAAAACAATTCATGTAATATCTATTTCCCATAATAAAACAACACCCCTCAAATGAGTTTATAATTTCTGGGAAGAGGCTGATAGGTCAGTAAAAATGCCTAGCAATAAAACATCTTAGCCCTTGATTAGGTACTTTATCTGCCATCAACCGAGTGGTCTTTTCATAGTTGTTTCAATTTCATAGTAAAGTTAATAGTCACTTATAGCTATAGTCACAGCGGAGACCTTTTTGGTATAGATGTTATTAAATTGTAATTTGTATTTTTTTTTTTTAATTGTATGTTATTACCTGTACCAAATAAATATTTTTACTTACTTACTTACTTACTTATTCAAGAAAAACCAGTTTAACCTAGAGGTGTGAGGAATATGTCCTATGGATACCTCAAACCATTGTTTGGCGGGTCGTTTCATTCCCTAAAATATGGTTGAGTGTGTGGGTATGATGGGTTGGTGTGATACCAACTATACCACACGGTGTCGGGTGTAGTATACGGAGTAAAATAATATTCAAAACTCACGTTCAAATGTTTGTATTCCCAACACAATTATTAGAAGGCACAGTAGGAAGATGAACACACAGCACAAGCACAGTCAGATAGTAGGTAAGCGACACAGTTCGGAAAGATAGATGTGGAAGAATGAAAGTCTTAAAAATAACATACAAGGCACTCAAGCGTAAGTATTTATGCGAGTCAAAAGCGGCGTGCGTTCCGCGTCGTAAGCAAGTTTCGACTGATGCGCGGGCGCAGCGGACGGCGCGTCCCCGCGTTCGATACATGAGCGTTATGTACGGTCCGCACGAACGCGCTTTGCAATGCTCGATGATGATTATTGTCGATATCGATATCGAAAAACTGATATGCACCGTAGTGTCGCGCATGTAATGTAAATATATAATGTTATTTTAGATATAAGTAATTTAGTGTTGTAATGTGTGTGCTTAGGTTAAGTGTAATATAGTTTAGGATTAATAAATAGGTATAAGTGTGAAATATAACATTTATAAATAAAAGATATGAAGTGTAGGAAAGTTGCCTACAAGTGGATGGCTGGATCATACGTTAGCTTGTGAACAGGTGGCACCTTCGGAAACTGGTCTGCTCAGGTTCACTATAATTTGGGTACCGTACCGATACATAACTTATATTGATGTTCAAACTGTATAACTCTGGTTACAAAAGCAAAAGTTTTAAGTGACTAACCTAAATTGTAAACCACCTCTTTTTTAAAAGAGCAACTACCGAGTTTCTTGCCGGGTCTTCTCAGTGGAATCAGACTTCCGACGCCGGTGGTAGAGTCACATTATACGTATACAATGTATTATATTTAGTATATAGATTGTATTAATATTATCTATGTTTATACTATAGCTAAATTTATAATGTTAAATGACGATTCAAAATAACTGTATATTCATGGGCTACTTACATAAAGCATTTAATGTGCATCTGACGTGCTTATGTAGCAAGATTTATAGGTGTATTGACATTTAACTTTTATTTTCTCTGTTTTCCTATTGATTTGACATTGTATCTGACATTGTTTTTCATATCTGACGTTGGTGCAAAGGTACGATACCGGTAGTAGTACTTATTACTTCCATGACGATACCATAAATATGACAAATTACGAAAATTTTGGAATAGTAGCCATTTTATTTTTCAACATAGTCTCCTTTTAGTTTGATACACTTAGCCCAGCGATGCTCCAACTTTTTTAACCCGTCCGAAAATAGTTTTTGTCAAACTCTGCAAAATAGGCCTCCGTGGCGGCGATGACCTCCTCATTTGATCCATATCTATTCCCGGCGAGTGATTTTTTCAGATTAGGAAACAGAAAGAAGTCACAAGGGGCCAAATCTGGAGAATACGGTGGATGGGGCAGCAATTCGTAGCGTAATTCGACCAATTTAGCCATGGCAACGGCAGACGTGTGAACCGGTGCGTTGTCGTGGTGAAACAGCACTTTTTTCTTCGCCAGATGGGGTCGTTTTTTCTTTAATTCGGCGTCGAATCGGCCCAATAAATCGGCATAGTAAAGCCCTGTAATTGTTTTACCCTTCTCGAGGTAATCGATGTAGATCACACCTTGTGAATCCCAGAAAACGGTGGCCATAACTTTTCCGGCCGATTTTACAGTTTTCGCCTTCTTTGGAGCACGTTCCCTGGTCTGGATCCATTGTTTTGATTGCTCCTTGGTCTCTGGTGTGTACCAGTGGATCCAGGTTTCATCGACGGTCACAAAACGACGCAAAAACTCCGCTGGATTCCGCTTAAACAGCGCCAAACACGTCTCCGATGTGGTCTCACGGTTGCGCTTGTTTTCCGGTGTGAGTAAACGCGGCACCCATCGCGCCGACAGCTTTCTCATGCCGAGTTCCTCGTGAAGAATATGATGCACTGTTCCTTCTGAAATGGCTACAGTCTCAGCTAGCTCCCGAACCTTCAATCGGCGATCTGCCAATACGAGATCATGGATTTTTTTAATGTTTTCCTCCGTAGCAGCTGTTTTCGGTGCACCTGGACGTGGTTCATCAAAACCGACGTACTGCCACGTGCAAACTCGTTGAACCAATTCTTGACGGTGGCCATCGATGGAGAAGAGTCACCGTACACAGCATCGAAGCGCTCTTTGATTTCGATGCGCGTTTTCCCTTCCAAAAATAGGAATCGAATCACCGAACGATATTGCTCTTTTTCCATTTTTGTAAAACCGATCGACACGTTCGCTTCCATAAGTTGTCAAATTAAAACAAATGAAGGGATTGGAATGAAAATTTGAAAAAAGAATTAAAAAAGAATGTGCTACACTGTGGTAAAACTCTTTTGAAACTACAGCGCCCTCTGGCGATGAGGCTAGGTACTTATTGAATGCACCTCGTAATTGTGGTTTATTGTAATTTTATGTAATTAGCTATCTGGCGCTTTGGTATAGACTGTAAGCCAGGTGGTCACTTTTTAACAATAAATAATAATAATAAATTATAAATAATTTGAGTTTGAGTTTGTCATTGACAAGTAGCTGTCAGCTCCTTTCGGCGACAGACTCTTCCTAGGCGGTTCCCTTAGTTCCCCATAAGCATTATTGTTAGGCAACAATTATTCGTTTACTTCAGGGAAATAACTTACCCATTAAATGTGCACTGTTCTACAGGCTACGAGAGACTCTTCCTCTCTCATTTGGCAGACTAATTCAGCGAATACCCATTTTACCTTTAGGCATTCTAATTATTTTTACATTTACTTACTCTGGAGGTGTCAGATGCCCGTGGCTAAGTGACGGCAGCGGATCCGCAACGATCCGATGTTAAGCAACGCCAGTCAGGTCGGGTTATGGGTGGGTGACCATCCCGACTGAAATTAAGTGATGTGTTTTTCGGGCATCTCCGTGCTTCGGAAGTTAAACAGTTGGTCCCGGCTGACGTCGCAAGATATCAGTCGTAAAGCCTAGTTAGAGGCCTAAGAAAGGCGCTTGATAACATCTGACGGTAAGGTTTATCACTGGCCTTACATTCACCGCCCGCGTGTTGGAGTATGGCTCTTACCACCTCATAGTCGAGGTGAGGCCTGTGCCCAGCAGTGGGACGTATAAGGCTGTATTTGTTTGTTGTAACTTACCCTGTAAATGAGCGTTAGATATATTCTGCACGCTAGAAGCTGCCACGATAGCCGGTTCGACCGGCGACAGACTCTTCCTAGGCGGCAAGGGCGGAGCCCAAATATTGCTATGGTGATTCTTGTTCGCAGACTATTGCAGCGATTACCCATTTTACCTAAAGGCATTCTAATTATTTTTGACATTAACTTACCCTGTAAATGTGCGTTAGGTATATCCTGCACGCTAGAAGCCGCCGCGATGGCCGGTTCGGCCGGCGACAGACTCTTCCTGGGCGGCAAGGGCGGAGCGCGGAGCTCCCCGTAGGCGTTCTCGCCGGGCGGCGGCGCGCGGCGCGGCGCCAGCGGCGAGTGCCGCGGGGAGGCGCCGGGGGAGCGCACGACGGGGCGCAGCGCGTCTATTGTCGATGTTGCTGCGTTGAATTCCGCCCAGTCCTGGGGAGATCGGAAAAGTGGTTTTGGAGAATGGTGGACGCTTTATCTTCGCCTTAAGGCCTGCGCAGTCGACGTACGCGGAGAAAAAAGTACGCTCCGCGAATACCAAATCCCTCGCGGATTCACCGCGGACTCAACGCACACGGTGTGCAATCATTTGTTGCCCGAGAGTATTTGAATATTCCAAAATAACGTTGTGCTGTAATTTACATGAAGTTTAGGCAAAAGAGAAGACGTTTTAAAAGAGAATACCGGGTCTATCCCTTTATTTTGAATCGATTTTCAACGCGGAGTAAAATTCGCCGTGTGTGTTGACTGGTTATAGTTGGTACGTTCTATTATTTTCGCGGACGCCCGCGCACTTTAATTCGCTACGCTCCGCGGCGTTCGTGGTGTTTCGACGGATTTTTAATTCGTGTGCGTTGCTCGATACAATTTCAAGAGATCTATTTTGACGGAGAAAAAAATAATCCCTCGCCTACACAGGCCTTTAGACAGTCGCGGTCAACGAATGCTTACTTGAAAGGTGCAGCGCAAGAAGGTTCTCGAATCTAAAAGACTCTACACACCTAAGTTGGAAACGTGCCGAAAGAACCACGGTCACGGCACTGGTCCAACCCGGCAATTTACTTGCCATTCAAATTAGGGCATTGAATTGTGTGAACTATAGTTTATTTTAGAGAGCATCGTGGCCCAGTGGTTAAGCACACCCAACTCGGATCGCGGATCGTGTTGTATCGAGTTCAAATCTGGCCAGAACCAAAATCTTTGCGTTCTTTGTTCAATTTCCGACTAACTCTCCGGTGATGGAATACATCGATGAAAAACCAAATCAACCCGGATAGCGGCGGGGGGCTCACCACCTACCACGTTAGGTTCTAATACCATTGGTGAAAAGTGGACTTCTGAGTGTTCGGTTCACCATGGCGGCAACAGTCACTTGCCCCTGACTACCCCATTTGGGATAAAGTCGTGATGGTACGATAGTATATTTCAAATTGTCAATATGAAAAAACGGACGTCGGGCAGCCACCTTTTCAATACGAGGCGATGACAGGTGGGAGCAGTGTCGTTGCCGCGCCGTGATATCGTGCCGTGACCTTCAGTCGGCAGCTTCATGTCTCGGAAGAGTTGGAAAATTTTATCAGTGGCACAAAATCAGCAGGTTTTTTGGTAGTTACTAATTTCCGCGTTAAATGCATTACGAATAGTTTGGTCAACGTTTACATCGATGCTGACTAATTAGGTAATAGCATTGGCATTATTAATTAGAAGACCCAAAAACACTAGCTATCTATAGGTACTATTGCCTTCTGTAGGCTTAGATGTGTAGTCCTTACTGTCGCATTTGTGCTATATATGCTTTATACAGGGTTATTAAAAAAACATCAACAACCTCGCAAGACTAGGTAGTTACCATAATATACAACAACATTAGTTCTACGACTTTTGCTAATTTGACACATTTTACTTTCATACAAAAATAAATAACAATTTAATTTTACGTCTGAATGTTCTTATCTCTATGCGCATGGCATCGCAAAAATAAGGTAAACAAACTCTTCCGAATCACGGGGTGTGAATCCGAATCACTTACTATACAGTACTTTATATCACTATCAGTTGCAGAATCGCGCGCGTTTCTCGCACGCTTCGCCTTTTCGTATGTGAATAGAACATTATTATTTTCAACTGGGGACGCTGGCAGTGTGTCGGGTGATCGGTCCACTTGTTGTGGGCCATTTCACTCATTTCCCCGGGCCCCCCTTGCAGGGGGTCTTTAGGTTGTCACATTTTCACGGCGTCCCGTAGAATCTTCCTGTTGCTCTGCAGAATCTTGCTATCTGGTCCACCGTCAGTTCTTTCAGATCTTCTTCATCTAACGAGTCTGACCCCATGAGTTCCCATCGAATGTGTGAGTACATCGGGTATTCGGCGAGTAGGTGGAAACTCGTTTCCTCGCCGTCCATGCACTCCGGGCATGTGGGGTCGTCTTTGAATTTGAAAAAGTGAATAGAACATAGACTTAGGTACAAATGTCACGACAGTCTAAAAAAAAGCTCGTAATTTTTTTTTTAAATAAAAAACACAACATACCATTACGACTTTATCCCAAGTAGTCGTAGTATAGTCAGAGGCAAGTGACTGTGCCGTCATGGTGAACGAAACACTCAGAAGCCCACTTTTCACCAATGGTATTAGAACCCAACGTGGTAGTTGGTGAGCCATCCGCCGTTATCCGGGTTGATTTGGTTTGTTATCGATGTTTTCCGTCACCGGAGGGTTAATGTATTGAGTTATGCTAAAACTCGTAGAACAAATGTTATGTGTACGATGGTAGCTACCTAGTCTTGCAGGGTTTTTGATGTTTTTTCAATAAGTACATGCTATATAAATTTAGGCATAAAAAAATTACTCATTCATTAGCAAAAGAAATGAAGAAAATTTTTACGACATGATGAAATTTGAATTTTGCAAACAGTTTTTGGTAAACATTGTTTGGTCAAGGAGTTTACTACTAAATATGGCAGGAAAAAGTTAATTTTATTTGGTTTTACTTTAAAACCAGATTCCTGAGTACCTCGCTGACTCTGAAACGACCTTACTATGAAAATCGTTAGAAAGAATCTAGTTAAATATTTTGAGTCGCACTTATTACCTTGTCGTAACACTATGAACAAAGCAACTTTATCTAGGCTAGAATATTCCCTAATCCACACAACATGTGACACAAGCATTATCAAGTTTAAACGACCTTTACTTTACAACAAAACTTATCTAAACATCATAACCTTTAGAATGAAATTTCTAGTTGAAGGGAGGAGGCATAAATGAGCACAGTCGTATCGTGTACAGCGGCTGATTATTCAAATCGAAAGGTAAATAATTTGGCATAGGTACTCAGTAGGTGATGTAAGAACTCAGTGACAGTTGGATCTTATGATTTACTTTTATTTCTAGGTTTTCTAACAAAATACTGATGGTGTTTTTTTATGAAAACCCTGAAATAAAACTCAGTTAAAAAAAGATGGCATTATATAGTTTCTTAATAATGTTCCTCACAGAATGAATAGTGACCCTGTACAATGTATAATGTGGTGTTAATACGTACCTTAGAAGCATGCTTATTGAACATGCAGCACTATATTTGTCCCTTTCTTTCTTCATTATACTTCTTTATTTCATTATAATTTTTATTTAACGGTGTTAAAAACTTTGACGATCATTCTCAATGTTTAAATCTCAAATTACAATCATCCAAATGTTTGAATGTTTACAGTCATGATATATTATTATGACTAGGGTTATCAAAAGTATTGAAGTTAAAATAATAATTAAAAAACATGCAGCAGCTTGTCCGCCAACTAATCTAAATTGAAATATCAAATTTGACTGCACTTTCATTCTATTTACGACATCAAAATAACTATTTGTTGCTGAGTGTACCGATTGAGACAAAGCCACACAGAAAAGAAAAAGAAAACCACACAGCACATGTCACCAAGCATATAATTGTCAACATTCAAAAACTTACAAATAAATAATGAACTCAAAATAGGCAATTAAATAATAACTAAAGAAATAATGCAAATGATAAAAACTAAGCGTAAACAATACTTGTATAACTTAATACTAACCATAATACTATTGCATTAAATACTTCAACAAAAACACTCGCGAGCATAAATAATGACTGAATTAAGTACCTATTCATTTTTTAATTTCTAAATAACACTAACACTATTTTTCTTATGAGACAGAGACCTAGGTCTAAGGTTTTAAAATTCATAAATGTGTGAATGATCAGCGAAATAACTTACCGCAAAATCTCGCAACTTTATCTTGATACTTTTCACGACTTTTTTAATGTCTTACACATTAAAAAAGTCGTGAAAAGTATCAAGATAAAGTTTCTGTAAAATCGATCAAATCAACTAAAAAAAAAGAAATTCATTGGCCCAAACACAAAAGGAAACTTTTTATGAAAAAATACACATTAATATTACGTAAAATATACATACATACAACAAACAAAAACAATAAACCATCATGTTTAAAAAGGATCCTCAATGCCAACCAGGTCCCTGTCTCAGCATGTGCCGCTGCAGCAGCGCTGGTATTCTGACAGGTCCTTGATTGGTGTCGCCCGATACCGTGTGCATGAATGTTTACAGTTATTGATACAGATACAAGCAAGTGAGAAAAATAAATTGACAAATAGCCAGACCCAGAAAACATAAATAAATTAACAAAATCAAAAAAAAGGAGAGCTAAAGGCGTCAATACGGTTTTTTTTAAATGTGATTTTCATTCCCGAAGATGGTTTTTAACTAAATAAATATATATTATTTGCATCAAATTATTTAATTCTTAAAGTATTTTAAACCGATTATCTTGCTCGCGAGTGTTTTGTAAATCAAATTGATACTTCTAAAAATATTATTTCTGTTTGAACTAAAACTATTTGTGATATAAACTACACAATAAATAAAGTTCAGTCAATTATATCTTCAAATATACAAACAGTAAGCCTTAACGACTGAATTTCGTTCCTTTCTAATATTACAATCAATTTTATTTTTGCAGAAAAAACATTTTAATAATATCTTGCACTAAATAATTAGATTATTGTTATAAATAATTATTAACATTTGTTTCATTGCATCCTTGTTGGGTCATCAATATGCAATAATAATGTCATACATTTCTCAATTCCCAAGATTTCAATAAAAGAGATTCAATAAAAGTCAGGAACCTCAAAAAAGATTCCTACACTTAAATATTATACGACAAAGTACCTAAGTATAAGTTTGATTTAACTAGGTATTTAACTGTACTGTTTTTTGTGCGATGCATATCTGATTTTGCCAGTATTAATTTTTTAAAGGTTTTGGCATACAATACGAGAGACGAAAGTAATTTTATTTGTATGCAATTTTTTTTCATTCAAAATATATTTAAAATTATTAAAAAATTTACTGGACTTATCCCGTGTCGTAGGACATACCTAAGTCCAAAGTAAAACGAACTCCAGAATAAATATCTCACAGGATTGAGAAACTTATAAGCAGAGAGACAAAATGGTTATACCGATAACAAAATTGTTCTTGATTTCAAATGGCTCAATACTTCAGCGTTTTTTCCTCATGCCTCTCAGACAGAACTAGATGTAAACTTTTAAAAACTACATTTTTAAAGAATAAGTTTGTTGATAGTTTCGCCAACTTGTTCTGTAGTTATTATTTCAATACTTTATATAACTCATTGTTTTTATCTTTCATTACATTTACAGATATCTATTAATAATAGCACACTTAAAAATATTAAATTCATTAATATTCAATACAATGGACTGTAAAACGTCGTTAAATACTACTAAAAACAATAGAAGATAAAACAAAATATTAACATAATTGGAATGTATTCACAACAACACAATGTCAACAGTGATGCAACGACAATTGTGAAATATTTTAGTAAGAGATTTCTTTCAGAGAAGGCGATTCCTTTAGAAATTTCTTTTATATGTATTATGCTTTTTATTTTGTTCACTTTGGGGCGCCCCAAAGATATGATTTTAGAGTTTTACCGCGTTTAATCCAAAAAAATAATTCCAAAATTCAATGGGGACTAGAAAATTTTTTCATCGTTGATACTGACATTAGTATCCGTTGCATCACTAAATGTGACCTTGTCAAAGCGTAAAATTCATACAAAAACGAGCGCATACAACTATAATGTACATTTCAGACGATGTGACTTTGTAGAGCGTCAAACGTTAAGGCAAATGAACGCGTGCAAACATTAAGCATGCGGTGACTTTCTCTGGTGCCTCTGCAAAACAAACAATCACACTTTATATAGGATGGACCGCATGCAAAGGTCACTTTGTATTGTTTTGCTCATCTTCATTGGATCGAGACTGTCATTTCAAAATGGCGGTGTTGCCCATTATACTTTTCACACATTTATTTCATACTTTAACACAGTTTTTTATTAAATTATCAAATTACTAATTAGTAATTTAGTAATTCCAAGATACTGTCATTTTTGACTAATACCAATTTTAGCCTAAGAGCGCCCCAAAGTCTCCTAGACCAAGACTTTGGGGCGCTCTTACTGGAAAAGAGCGAAACAGACATTCATAAGTAAATAATAAAGTAAGCTTGTTTGTTTTCCATGGAGGACCAGCATCAAATAAATAAAAAGCATTGCAATGAAAAGCAAATGATGAGCAAAAAAACACAAAGTAACAAAAACAAATAAAAACATGATAATAATGGTGCGATTCCACTCGAAAGTGAATACACACCACAATAGACAACCAAAATGAAATCATCAAAATCATGCCACACCACAAACGGGCATAAAAATGCAACACCATGCCTTAATGTAAATTTTTATTCTTATTGATATTTTATTGGACATTATTTCATTATTATAATAGTTTTATTAATTGTATGATTGGGAACTTTTTCCTACAGTGTTATATTTTGCATGCCGTCACTTCGGCAGATCACGCATGTACTTTAAAACTTATCACAAGACCAATGTATACAGTGTTTCTAAAGCAAATAAATATTTCATTTCATTTAAAAAAAGAAAAGAAAATAGCATTATTTTGAAAGTAGTTTTATTCAGGTTTTATCATAAAAAGATCTTCAATTTTCTGAATCAATATTTAGACTGTACACGGCCTGAATCGTAATTATCGTAATTTATGTAGTTGCTAGGTTAATAAACTTACTCCTTTTCAATATTTAATGAATTTGTTATTAGATTATTTTCGTACTAAAAACCCCGATTTTTTTCATAAAAAAACAGGTATTTATTGGGTAATACTCATTTTAAAATTCAGTTGAACGCTGCTACGAAATGAAGAGAAATTTTGTAATTTAAGGCTGATTATGAGATATTTACTTACGGTGCTCCCTCAGTTGGAGCATTTGCCATGAATGTAACGTAACAGATTCAAGCATTACTTCAGTGAGGGAGGAGAACCGAGCATTACAGTGCGTAAACTGTAATGTTACAGATTCAAACATTACCTTGGAGAGGGTAAAGCACCGAGCAGTACCTACATTGCGCAATTTGATGATATAATGTGTTATATTTTGATACAACTTCTCTGAAGTTTTGTAAGGCAGTATTGTAATGTGATGCTCAAATTCTAATCGTAAATGTACAACACAGGCGAATGTTCGTTATACCATGGAGGCAGTTCTGTGATGTAATGCTCAAAATCGAATGTCACATAACAGGAAAATGATTCAAATAATCTTCTCTACATTTCGTAGCAGAACTACGCCTCCTTACACGTTTGTCTTCCCTGAAGACTGTCGTAAACAAAAATGTTCTTTAACACAGAGTAATAAAGCGGTATTTACCTCAGAATCGTCGATGTCGTCAGTCAGCCCATTGAAGGTTGCGTTTCTCGACGACCAACCGTTGGAATGGCTCGATATTGTTACGTCTGCGCCTGGAAACATTTAAATATTTATTGAGGGTTAAATCGTGTTTTTTAGCAGTCGAGTAGAGCAATCTCATTATAGTAAGGGCCTCTTCTGAAGCTCATTTCGATGTCCCGATTGTTTAGTAATAGAAAAAAGAATAGAATAGAAAAAACTTCATTTGGTACGAGTAGTATACACCAAACACAATTTAACAAAAAAAACAACACTTATTCATAAAAACAGCTTAAAATTAGCTTTTTATATATATATTTTTTTATATTAAAAGTTTTTTTTTTGTTGATAGTACTGAAGTTCTATCCCAGAGCCACTCTTTACATGAGAAACTGTTTGAATATGTGCATAAAATTGTATAGCAAAATTCCAGAAATGTTAAAATCACTAAGACTTCCAGTATATTATAATAAATTACATCTTTGGCTCATAAATAAGATTTCTTACAGTGTTGGAGAGTTACTTAACTGATATTTAAGAAAATTACATGACATATGTTTGGCGAAACATGTAACCTTTATGTACCGTGTTTTAAGTAAATAAATAATGATCATGATTACCAAATTGGTCTCCGCGCATAGGAATCCGTCCTTTTTTGATCGATTTTCATTTTGTTCATCTATAAAGTTTGTATGTTTGAAGAAGGTAATCTCCGAAACTACTGCACCGATTTTCAAAATTCTCTCACCAATATAAAACTACATTATTAGAGAGTGACATAGGCTATTTTTTTTAATTTAGGCTATAATTGACAAAAAATATTTTATAACTTACTAGATCCATTGCACCCTGATGATCCGGACGACCCGGACGAGTTTGAAGATACTGGTTTCACTGCAGTCTTTGTGATTTGTCTGTAAAGGATATATGAATAATCATTACTTGGCTTAAAAAGATAGACTCGCTTGTTAAAAAAATGTGGAAAAAAAAACTACTACAATTCTGTACTGTGACTTGTCATAATCATTTAGATAAACTTTATACAGGGTGACTGGGGATTCATGGGCATTCTTTTAAAATAAAAACCTGCTCATGATACAGTATTTTACCCAAAGTATAAGGCTATTTCATAGGTACAAAATTGCATATTTTTAACCTTATAAACATCATGTTTAATACTTGGCTTTGTTTATACGGTTTAAAAATATGAAATTTTGTACCAATTAATTATTTAATAGTTACAAAATTTCATATTTTTAAAAATATGCAGTTTAGGATCTACATAATGAGGTTATCCTCATCTTATAGATCCTAAACTGCATATTTTTGAAACTTATTATCATAATGCTTAATACTTGGCAATTGTTTATAATGCAATAATGCAATTGTGTACCTATGAAATATCTAAATCTAAATATCTGGGACAATTCACACCAAGATCATCTGACCCCAAACTAAGCAGAGCTTGTAATATGGGCGTCAGAGACTGATAAACATACTTAAATATTTCTAAATACATACTTAAATAGATAATAACTCCCAGACACACAACAAATATAAATGCTCGTCACACAAATATTTGTCATGGGTGGGGATCGAACCCACGACCTCCGGCGCTAAAGGCAGGATCGCTGCCATTGCGCCAACAGGCCAGTCAAATAGCCTCATACTTGGGGAAAGTACTGTATATATCACGAGTAGGTTCTTATTTAAAAAGGATGCCAATGAATTCCCAGTCACCCTGTATACAGGAGTAAAAACAGCCAAATTCAGAGTCGTGTCTAGAATGCAAGTAAATATTTAAAAATACATCTCAAATCGTGGTTGTATTATACACGAAACATTTATAAGCATCTTACATCACCATAGCTGCTTTTTCTTCTTGATTTTCTACCAGAAGGGCGCCTGGAAAACATCGATTCTACTGATTGAGCCAATACCGATTATTATTGTACCGATGACTTAATTTTCAATTTATGGAGGCATTTGACAAATGCTAATACCTTTTTTCTTATGTGCGACAGCTTATTAAATATAACGGGACCTTTACAAATTGGTGCAAGAAAAGACACAACGAATTTGAAGCTTATCTAATACTTTAATAGAATATAAACTAGATTATAATGTACTATTACTATATTATCTTCTGCTTACTTGTCAATATTAGTATTAGGCGGTCTCGGCGGCACAAATGCGTCTACAACCACCTGTTCCGTGCCTTTGATCTCCGCGCGGCAGAACGGACAGCCCTGGCCTTCCGAGTCCTGGAAATTAAAATGAACAGAGGTATGAATAGAGGGCTCACTAATTCTAAACATAATGTTCATTGTCATAATATCATGTTCCATATTTCTGATTTTCCTAATCGTCACGAGCCATAATATTGTGTGGCATATTTTCAGATATCCTAATATAGTGTGGGCTCAAATTGTTTGGCATAAGTATTAAAACGCATAAACTCGAAGAGCAGAATAATTATAATGCATAATGTTTCAAAGCATAATAATCAGAACGACTAATAACTAAACGCAGATTTTTTGAAAGCATAATAATTAAAACGAATAATAACTTGACATCATGTTTAGACAATGAACATTATGCTTAGATAAAATACATATAATTTGGTTCAATTAACCTACTCTAACTAAACAAGTATAGTTTGGTTCTGGTCGCAGTTCTAACCAAACCTAACCTAGCTATTTCGGTCGAATTGACCTACCGGAACAAAGCAAGTGAAATTGTATTAGGGATTTTACTAATTATGCCATCTTAAATAATGCTTTTAAATTCGGATTAACTATATAAAGTAATTAGGCAAAATATGCATTTGGACTATTATGCTACTTGAAAGTTATGCCAAGCGTAAATTATGAGAGGTTAATGTTATGCTTTATGATGTTATGCCTAATGAATTATGCCAAGCGACTTCAGGATAATTGGCGTTATGGGAGACTGAATAAGGATATGATGCGAGTGTAATTCGCAACTTTGGATAGGCCTGTCCAAAAGCCAGAATCTCACAAGGTGAAGGTTGATGGATCAGTTGAAAGAGCAGTGGATTGTGGAAGACGCGGGTAATCTTTAGTTTTTAGAAATTGTTATTGTGCACTTTTTTTACCTTTTTTTATTTAGTTACCTAGCTTGTAAAAGGTATTGCAATGTAACCTTCAATAAAAAGAAATGGAACTAAAAAAGACATGCAAGTCATGGTAAAGGTACAACAGCCCCCTGATTCGGAACGGAGTTTTTCATATCTTTTTTTTAAATAGAAATAGGAATTGTTTTAACTTTACTTGGTGCTAAAAACAAAAACATAAAATAACAATGAAAAAAACAATCAGCTTAGCTATTTAAACGAAGGAATCAAAACAGTGAAAAACTTACGAAAATTAGATAAAGTTACCGAATCAGGCGATAACTTCGTTCCGAATCGAGGGATGGACACTTTAACTTTAATCTATTGGCAGGCTTTCGACAAATAGTTTTCGCAAAGCTTTTTCTGCGTCAAAGGGCCCGACCGGACATTTAAATAAGGATTACGCGACCGAAAGCATATTTGCATTGAATGTTCCAAGGGTGAGGGTAGCGTTGGCAGAATTAGGCAAATTCTGGGACCGAAACCTTTGGGTCTGTTTGTAGACCAAATAGAGAATGTCGTTAATGAAACCTTTGGATTTGAATAAATAAATTTGGAATCCTGATTTTGAGTTAAATCGGGAAATTCTTGACCGAAAGTAGAACTAACAAAGCTTGCAATTACGAAAAGAAAACAATAAAGGTATTTATTAGGTTTTAGTGAAAGGTAAAAATTCCCTCACAAGAACGATTTTAGTACGAACGATTGTAAGTATATTTGACATTTCTGGTAGAGTTGTAACAGCACTCAGCAAGAAATTCATGAGGAAGGACTTGTTGATCATCAACACGAATGGGCTAGCTATTTAGACAAATACCTATCAATTGTAGTTGTAGCGGAGATTAAATTTTAATGATACAGATAGTTGCATTAATTACCCTATGTAATGTACATAGGGTAATTAATGCAACTATCTACTTTATTACAACTTAGGAATTTATTTAGGCAAATAAAGAGAATTATTAAACTATTTAACAAATTGAAGGGTATTTCGCACTAGGCAGAAACTATGACAAAAGGCAAGACTGAAAACCTAAACCTGGTGAGCGCTATTGTTAATTAGGACTTAATTATTAAGTAATTTCAAGTGTAAACTTACAATTTGCCAAGCTGTGAGGCACGGCGTGCAAAGGAGATGTCCGCAAGGCTCTATTCTGATATCTTTGTCGTTTTCTGCGCAGATCTTGCATAGTTGGAACGTGCTACCTGAAATTGTTAATTTAATTATTTTAGCAATGTCTTAAATCCTTATAAAATATAAAGAAAACTTTATTTAAATAACATCATCACAGCAAACATTGGGAAACCTCGACAGGGAGCTATTTCTAAAAAATAACTGTACGAGACCATGGTGGTTCCAGAGTGCTAAGATGAATTCCCTGCCAATAGTGTACACTGTCCTTTTAATAACTAGATTCGCTGAGCTATGTGGAAAACTATAATTCATCCAACTAATTCAAAATAACAATCAAAAATTTACGAAATGAATGCCAACTGACCCATTTCACAATACAGTTCGTACTGTTCCTGTGTGACGGTGATGTGGTCCTCCGCCGGCGATATGATGGCGCTGCTGAGGTCCGGGTTCACATCCCGCCCGTCCGGGTATAGATAGCTGAAATTAGACGAGATGAGTTAACTTAATTGCTCAAACAAATTATTATAACAGTAGGGCGATTCTGTAAAACGCGAACCCAAAATCACTCAGGTCACATTTTTAATTATTTTACACAAAATGCCTATAATCTTAATGTCAAAATCGCATTTAAATGTAGTTAATTCATGAACTAGTTCTTCAGTGAGGCGACTTTGTTGAATTTCACAGGGTAAAAAAATGGTACCTCACCGCGTATTCACTGGGCGAGGTTCGTAGTGACTTTTTCAGAAAAAGGACATAAAAATGAATTTTGTAGAATTGATTTACATTTTAGTAAAATGATTAACGAAACAAACAAGGCGAGAGTGTATGGAGCTATTGGAAGGGGAAGGCCTAGACGGACGTACCAGTACTTAGGACAAGTCCAAGACGTGCTTAGAAAACGTCAGGTCAGCACAAGAGGTGTGTCAGGACCGTAGCAAGTGGAAAGATGTGGTCTCTGATGTATTAATGAATTCATAATCATAACACTTACATTTTTTTTAATATTGCCCGTCAAGGTGACCTCACTCCACCTGATGGAAAGCGGTCGTGAGGTCCAGATATGAGGTTGACAAGCCCAGTCATTCAAACGAATCACTGGGCTGGCCATGCTCACCTTGAAGGCCTGCAGAAATGCCTTTTCACGCCCCGCTTGAAGAACCCGGGACTATACGAGGTAGGAAACACATGTGCTGAAAGAGCGTTCCACGTCTGGATGGTACGACAAAGAAACGAGTCACCGAACCTTTTAGTTCGGGCCAACAAATGTTGAATTGTGTGTGGGTGACGCCGTAGTCCAGCACGCGTGGTACGGGAGTGGAAAGGTGAGGGTGGGATAAGCTGGAATAACTCGTCAGAGCATTCCCCACGAACATTCCCGTTTATAGTCAGTAACCCTCGAACGATATTTTAAAGAAACTATTAAAACAGACTTAAACACACTATGAAACATGTCAAAAATGCAGCTTTGGTTAAGTAGTGTTCAAATCATCGATAGTACCTGTACTTGTAAGGCATTGCTATTCCACTTATACCACCAATGCCTTAACCGTGTTACTTAGCTCTTCACGAAAAGAGGTATATCCATCCTGACGAACGGAGAAATCAGCTATACCTCACCTAAACCCACGATTCGCCTCGATTTCCGTAGTGTCCCGGGTTCGATTACCCGTCGGGTCATTTCAGGAAACGATCTTTTATAAATTAGCTCCGGTCTGGGTGTGCTGGGTGACGCCCCAAGCTTAATCTTGGTCTGGTACCTCATAACACAGGGATATTTATCCCAACTTCGAGACCATGACAAGTAGTGTTTTGTCTGGCGCTTAACCATACCGGGTTTCACACCTAGAACTTGAACGATTTCGTACAGCAAAAACTGATAAAGTTCCATGATCTCATGATAGCTAGCTAATGTTTCATTCACTATCCACACCAATTCGTATCTTTCAAACTGGGCCATTCCTTATCCGTAGTATTTGCATTCCCATTCTAGTTTCATTACAACATCATTTACATGCAACAATGAGATCTGATCGTGATTCATACCGCAAGTGTGATCTCCTTATATGGCCCAATTGCGAAGTATTTACCTTGAGGTAATGAGTAACTAATTATCAGAGAGACAAAAGTTTATATAATTATATTTTACACACTAGGTTCAGCGTGGAGAGCTAGCGTTGTGGCACAAACTGCGCATGCGGCGCGACGCCTCTGACAGATAGTCCGCTTAGAACAAACCCGCCATTTTGATCACGCACACGGACACAGTGAGTTTACAGGCGATACCAGTGAGCTTCAGTGAGTCGGCCAGTCGCACTATCGCGAGTGTTCCTGTTTTTGTCGAACTTGGTGCAATTTTTCACCTGATCATTCTTTTTTAGTAGGTATAACCTATCTACTTCATTTAAAAAAATCAGAGCGAATATAGTCGTAACCCAGGGCGGTCCACGCAAGTTTAGGAAGAAAGCGCGAGCGGTCCTTCTGAAAACTCTTCATAGTTGTTGCCAATAAGTTAAGAAAGCCCGTGTACTGGTTATTCCTGATCGAAACACATACTTGTGGTCATTATAATATATGTGGTTAATGGTGTGAACACTACCAAGAGATAAGTTATATATAAACACGGTCGTTTCGAATGTTTTTCTGGGAGTCAGTATTATGAGTACTAGCTTCTGCCTGGGACTTCGTTCACGTGCACTGGTCATATATTATAGTTTATACTGAAATTCACTCATAACTCTGGTGAAACTTACAAACTTTGCCATTTTGTAATATAAGTTTAGATGAGTATTTAAATATATCACAGAGACAGTAATGAAACTCCAAAATGGGTGTCAGAGACTACAGGCACAGAAGAAAGTGGTTAGGAATCGAACCCACGACCAGCGGCTTAGTGACCGTGCTTCATTTTGATTTGCTAAGTGTCCGACTGTACGAATACCACTGCGTATCGGCTAGCAACAGAACAATGATAGAAAGTTCCTTTGTTTCGCCGACCCAATAAATGTTAGAAAGACTTCGTGTTCTAAGTATTCAGCTATTTCGTAGAACAAAATAATGTATCTACTGATCGACTTTGTAACAAGGGGATTGTAGCTCTATATAAAATGGTAAAGGTTAGGGAAGGCGTAAGTACTTTTTAATTATTTTGGTTTAGTCGATGCGTTTTGCCTAATCTCATGCCATAATACAAAAAACGACAAATATAATATATACGGGTTTTCTAAAAAACCTATCTCAGGCACAAGTCTCTCACACACAAGTTGCCGTAACATAACACTAGTTATAGTAATGTTTACTCAATGTAAAAACTTTGTGAGAGAAATAAATGAATATATTATAATTGTCTACGCCACACTTCGACCAATCAGAGAAGCCAAATATCACGCGATGAACGGAGACAAGACGTAGGCCAATCAACACTCAGCACCCCAGCAGCGGACGCCACATCGCCCGCAATCCTCGTCCACTTGCCTTGCTCACGCTCGCCAGATCGGTCTAGATTCTAACCCCTAGCTAAGCATTAATAAACTATGGTCATTTCATATTATACTCTTTAATAGAGTTTAAGATCTCTTTTCTTCTTTTGTTTATCGCAAACAATAATAATATACTTAGCATTTATTTCGGACCATGATCCATATGTGTTAGCAACAATTATATCTTACGTTTATGTAGTGATTACATTTAAGTTACAGTGTAGGTAGATACCTAATTACTTAGCTCCCCAGTTGTTATTAACGTGAGTAGCCGTGAGATGGCGAACTATCAGGCTATCCACCCTTTCTGCTACAGGGCCCAGGAGGCTGTTCGTGCTGGCCCATATGCGCTGCATCAGCGAGGCGACACGCTTACGTATTATGGAATGAAGGCCGTCAATGCGAAGACAAAAGGAAAACGTTCCTAATTTTCCTATTAATGTTTTCTTATAATATCACTTTAATATTGCTTCTGTCCTCAGCAATATTCATTTGAATCTGACTTAAGACTCGATTAAAGAATGAATGAAATTGATCTAAAATATGTGCAATGTGGGGACCGAGAGTAGAGGAGTGAAAAACAAAGATGTCAACAGATGCGACTTTATTGTGTCAAATATATCATTACACGATCTTATATACTATACTGCATACACACACATACGGGTGACGTGTACACATACTACACGTGATTATTGTTGGTTCAGTTATAGTCGGTCATGTTTTTTCATTCTAGGTCGGTAACCAATAAGCACCCCCCGATGGTAGGCGGTATCGCAGCCTATGGACGCGGGCAACACTGGGGATGGACATCACTCGCCCGCTCGCTCGAAAAAGGCTAGCATTAACTATTGTGAAATGTACATAAAGGTCGGTATAGACTAGAGCATTTCCGCGAGCAATTCATTGTAATGCACCGTTCTTAAGAATTTTCGACGCTGTGTTTGACGGAATGCTCATGGCGAGTGAGCATATACCTGTAACATTTTAGCGTGCACTCTATAGAAAAGAATATGTACTGACGATACCCGTCATTCGCGCGTGTGCTCAATAAAATGTTACACCAAAACGCTTGTTGATATTTAATTGAAAAACGACGAGTGTTACAAGTGAATGCTCTAATATATCAGCATCTTTGACTATGCAATGGCTCTAAAATAGTTTTGTAGTTAGCCACATTCGTAATATCATACTAAGTCACATCACAAACAGCGTTGAAAGGCAACTAGGCATTTTTCTCCTGGTCAACAAAAAAAAACTCAAAAAAGTACTCACAATCCTTCTCTATAGCCATCTAGCAGAGCTTGAACCAGACTTTTGTTCTGCGGTATCGTCTGAAGTATCTCTCCATCCACCGTGACGTATCCTATCGCCCATTGTCCGAGACGAGTACACGACAGCCTGAAAACAATGTAAATATATATAAAAAAAGTAGTTGTGTTTAGGTCAGTAAGGACAAGGACTGCGAAAGTGGACCCTCCTGGTTTTCGAGTGGTTTCTAGGTCAATCGGTGGGCAATATTTATTTATAAAATTATTACTTTTCTTTTTTGACCCAAAAAAGAAAGAAGAAATAATATGAAAATATTATTTATAATGGAAAAAAGACAGGTGTAGCTAGCTTGTGTGTAAGAGGCATTACAAAGATGCCTCTTTTTATGAAGGATTTTTTTTGATGTTGCGAAACCAAGTTTGTTCGTTTTTCTTAGTGACGCTGTTTAGTTAGTTGTAAGATTTTTTTTTTTCGTTTTAAATTACCTTCATACGACAATAAAATGTTCCATTACATCTATCAATGTACATTCAACGGCAGATCTTAGTGCCACTGTTTGTCTTAAACCACTTCGACATATCGAATATGTATATATATACATTTCAATCAAAATCTTTTCAGCATATTTAAGTTTGTAACCTAATGTGCCTGTACGGAATTCCTCTATTACCTAAACACGTAGCTCCCAGCCTTGTTGATGTACTTCTGAAGTCGCGCCTTCACCTCATCGTAAGTGAGGAACGCGACGTAACCTGGATGCGTCACGGCCAGCAACTGCCAATTCCGTAGTAAAGTACTCCACGGTTGAAATAACCTGAAATAGTAATGTTTGGATTAATGGAAGTAGCACAGTCTGCACGTTTGAATTCTTTAACGGCAATTTAAGTTGAGCCTTTAGATGACGCTTTCGTTTCTTCTGACATGTTGATGTGACAGGATAGAAGTTGATTTGAAGTGTCGCAAATTTCAATTGTCGTTTCTGCTGAATTCCGGGTTGAGTGTTTTGAGAGCCTCGTGACCTTATCGATGCTGACTAATTGTTCTCTTCAACGCTACTCCCCGAGGCTGAACAGCAGTCATTAAAAAAATGGATAGAATGGGATTCAGGATCGAAGCGTGTGAAAAGACGTAGTCTCTGTCACACGCTGAAGTAGTAAGGTATTTTGGTATATGTTTATGAAGGAGATGTTTAATCAAACACCATGCATCAACATAATACCTCTTAAAGGCAGTGTTAGAGACTGACTGAATGGTGATGAAATTATATAAAATTAGGGGGCGGGAGTTTCGCTGGCTGAAATTACACGAAGAGTTACTTCGCTTTGTTATGGCATACTGATGTAGGTTGTATTTTTTAACTTTCATAAGAGACTAGAAAAATCCTACATTGGTCCGAGCGGGACTTGACCCGCGCCTTCCACAGTCCGGACGGCTGCTCTTTAAAATAAACTACCAAAGCTATTAACGGACCTGGCGAAAATCTCTGCTGTATCTGTACGTTGTTGTAAGCCACCGTGATTTCTTTTATCAATGAATAATGCCCTTCATGTTTTGTTTGCTGCTTCTTGGTTGAGATTTTCCTATACCTTTTGTAATATAAATTTAATTTAAATTGAACGCTACCGCCTGATAAAAGCTCGCTCTGTAACCTTATGGAGGCGACTCAAGCCTACTAGAAGCCTGTTTACTGCTGGGTTACAGGACTGTTCAGCTCTTTTTTTTGGCTTCCTCAGAACACCATTAGTTGTGACGAGCTCTCCTTCTATGTTATCTTCTATATTATATTCTATGTTCAGCAGTGAAAATCTTACGGTTGTCAAGGATGATGATGATACTAACCAAGACCTTCATCAACATGCAAAGTCTTTTCTTTAAGGCTAGATATAATATTACTAACCTCGTAAAAACATCAAACTCGAAATTAGATATAAAGTCGTTGCATGTCAGGTCTATCGTGGTCTTCAGGGCCATCGTCTCCAACCCTGTGGATATGGGGTGCACGTTGTTCAACTCCTCGCGGAAGATCTTCCAGGGGACCAGGGTGCTGTGGACAAAAGAAAGAGGTTTTATTAATGCTATGTTGTTATAACAATATCAACATATTTTTAACTCTTCCGCGAGTGAAGAAAGAAGCTAGAAAAAATCAACCTCGGTCCTAGGGATCGAGCGGAGTTAGAAGAACAGCCTCCTGGATTCAGAAGGCTTGGGTTCGAGTCCCGCTGATAGGAATAGAGCAATGATAATTGAATTGAGCAATGATAATTGAATTGAGCAAAAACTGAATAAAAAAAAGCTAACGGGCGAAGAGAGCTGATATTTAACATGTAGGTTCCTTGGGGAGTGTAGGGGAGCACTGGTAAAAGGATTTCCTAAAATGGCTGCAGGAATGAGAAAACATGGGTACCTATGGGCGTACGAAATCGTGGCACAAGCTAGTAGAATTATAAGATGGAGGGCACAGTAGATCACTTCAGCCATGTTTGAGCTTTAAGTCTGGATGCTGTTTTTTTATTTATCAAAGCTGAAATAATGCTGACGCCTGCGAAATAACTGTACGTGATTGTAGTTCTGTGATTATGGCCTCCGTTTGTGCGAAGCACTTAACTCTTTTGGTAGGTTGACTGAAAGCTGGGATGCATTTACCGAATCGATTTATTTTTCCTTTATCGAATTAAATAGTATTATTTAGTGACACAAAACACTCTACCAAATAGTTTCAGCTCTTTTAATTATATGTACTCTTTGATAAGATAATCTGGATGTGAATCGCACATGATGAATCTGTAAATATTCTTTTGCATAATCATGAACAACAAATTCTGCTATGATCAGTATATAGCGCCCCTAGTGATCAGAAACCAAAAATGGCATACTCATTTCTGAACGCAACAATCGCCGTTTACGTGACAGAAACTCATGGTGGACATACAGGTTCAGTAAATTACCCTCAAGCATAATTATGCAAGTTACCTCAATCATCCAGCAGAGTGCCGAGTACGAGTTGCAGTGAGAGAAGTGAATGACTTCACCATCGCGTTTTGCGAGCACGTACATGTCAATTAGTATGGAATCGAATCAGCGCCACCTAGCGCTAAATTCGGGCAAAGGCCGCTAGAGGGAGCTGACTCGATGCTGTACAATTTTGCGTTTTTTTCTCGCAAAACGCGATGGTGAAGTCTTTCGCATCGCTCTCTGTAACTCGCACTCAGCACTCTGATGGCACTTAACTGGTGGACGTTCATAATCATCTCTCAATAAATACTTATCTGAGATGACGTCATAAAATGCTAATTGCCATGTCCGAGCGTATATTGTAATCAGCGGAATTAATATCCGCTGTCAAAGGGGGTGTGTTCACGACAGACGGCTGGACTGATTGGCCCGATCAACATGACATAGGTACCTACGGGGAGTCACTCGAGAAACAACGAGGTAGTGGGTTCGATACCCAACCATGAGAAACATTTATGTGACGAACATTTGACTGGCCTTAGATTTAATAATTGTTAGAAGATGATACAGGCGGCAGATGTGAAGAGAAACCATCTTCAAGGAGTAATTTTATAAGACACTAGCTTTTCGGACTAATTTTTCTCACACGTTGGGTTATCAAAGTTTTCATACGGAACCCTAAGGTTTTTGCCTATAGCAATCAGGGATAATTTAGTTTTTTCACAGTGAAAGAATTTTCGAAATCGGTTCGGGAGTTTCGGAGATTACCTACCTCAAACATACAAACTCACAAACGCTTACACCTCTTCATAATATCAGTAAATAACGCACTTTTAATTTATTATTTGCAATTCCATAACATGTAAGATCGATATTCTATTCACGAATGATGCAAGTAGTGATTGGTATGAACTGTTAAGCGTCAGAAACTCATCTATCTCAAGACTTCACGGAGGAGGAATTACTCAAGAGCTCTTGTTAATCGATATCTTATTCATAGTTTAATCGCAAACACTTGCAGTTAATAATTTACAACTTCAATAGTAGCTTCTGAACTACTTAATCTAATCTAGGATGTCTCTTGAGTAGACATTTCTGCGTCGAGTGAGTCAAGGTAGACTAACTAGTTTGATTACTTTACAACACGTCAGACATATTCGAGTGAAAATCACATGCCGGTATTTGTAATTAATTACTAGTTTTTGTAAAAAGGACAACAAAATTCCGAAAACAGAACAAACAAACCAGTTTAAAAAACTTTTATAAAAATGTTGTTAGCTGAAAATGTGAGAGCGACATGTGAAGCAGCAATTGCAATGAAACCAACGAGCGATTCCCGCGTAAAACTGGGTTATATGAAAACAAAATGGCTACTGAGCATCGGGCCGGAATTTAAATTTCATACAGCTCTATGCTGACTACTTGTTGTTGAGTGTAAATGTGAATTGCATCTTTTGTTTAAACATGCTGGAAGTTACCATCCTCTTTTCATACAAAAAACAAGCTAGTATCATAATTTTATCTGAGCGATTCAATCCAGTTTTGGTCGAAAGAACATGACATACTTTTATTACAAACCCAAATGCCTGATCACTTGTTGCTATGTGAAAAAGTATTTAAAAATGCAACTAAAATATTTAATTTAAAAAAAAATTGGTATAAATAAATTTTCTGGGATATGCTCTTACCATTCCCATACGGAACCTTAACAGAGACACATTTCGTTGACGACACTGATAGCAGAGACGCACGTTCACTAAAAAGCTCATTAAGTACTTAAATATTCGGGTATTCCGGTTCCCTCTTAGTACAGTTTTGTTGCTTTGACAAAACATCGACCGCATTGCAAAACGGAATGTTGGCACAAATTCACCGACCAAGTTACCGAACAGACAACATCCGATATTCCCAGTGTTGACTGTGCTTAAACACTGTCGAAAAGTTGTTCAACAAGAGCGAATTGGGTCATTTTGTATCCGCGGTATGGATGGAACTATTGGCGGAACTAAACCAACGAATTGGCAAACCGTTTGGTTACAACAAAGTCATACATTGTGAACTCTTTTTTTTTTTTTTTTTGCTTGAGAAAGTCATCATGTCGCTGGTATGACGACGAGGAGGTTATGTCAGAATTCTTGGATCCTCCACCATAATCCCACGGTATTCCACCCCACGTCGCCACCTCGCCAAACAGGATTCTAATTAAGGGTTTGGGTAGGTTTTTAGAAGCTCAAGTATTCGTGTAGAGAAGTGGAAGTTATTATAAGCATTTAACTTTTTGAAACCCTTTGATTAGTTTGAAGGTAGGATTATTTTGATGGTTAATGTCAGGTTGTTTGCATAACCACAAGCATTCCCTACAAAACTCTAGCGCCCTTTGGAGGAAGCAGCAGTAACACTTGAGTTCGACAATAAAACCCTAGACTCCATTAAAACAGTTCTTCAGCAGAAAACAGTGATCGATTGAGATTAGAGATTCAAATATTGGCTGTTCGATATTGTAATCGAATTATCAATTGCCTTGGGCGATCAATCGGAAACCGGAGACGATCTGTCACGATCTAGACGGGATTGAATTTTACCAACACAAATTGAAAATGTTCCCGATTGACTAGTTTCGTCCGTATCTGCAATATTAATCCAGGCTTCATTGGGTGGGAGTGGCGGATCGAGGGTGCCTAGATATATCAATTATTTGTATGAAACAAATTTAAGAAAATGTTGAACGGTATTGCGAGTGTTTGCGACGAAAATCATGGAATATCTGCAACTTTACAGACACCGGTGCCAAACCAAATTTTATTGGTAAATTTTGCTAGTAACAGAAACAAGTATTTTAAAAGCGAACTGAGAATTTAATCTGTCGCTTCAGCTTTATTTGGTGGAAGCATGACGACAATATCATAACTGATTTACCAAAATAAATGAGTTTAGCAATAACTTTAGCACCTTTTGCCAATGAAACTAAGGCTTAACGACAGCAACTTATAACACTACGTAAGCAAGACAATGATTTGAGTAAAAAAATTACAAAATAAGAAGGCAGTACTGCTTCTGCTGTTTCGAGAATTCGGATGAGTTGGCCCGACCTGCCCCCGATTCAGAACGAAGTTACCGACCGATCCGGTTATTTTCTTTTGTTTTTAATTATTTTTTTAAGAATAGATTTTATGTAATTTGGTATATGAAAACTTAGGGCCTTTGGCTTTAACATATCAAAATACTGATTGCTACCGCTTAGCGGATCATTTACTATAAATAAAACAAATTGACCGAATCGGTGGATAACTTCGTCCTGAATCGGGGGTCTGGTGGACACACACATCTGACGAGCTACAAAAGCACGATAGAAATGGCATTCAGTTCAGCACCTTATGCTAATCGTTTTAAAGTGCTCCACGCCAAGACCGGCCACCATATTAACGATGCCTCTATGAGATTACTAATCACATCCCACAGCCTGTCACGCCTCCCTATCTCCGCAACCTGTATTACGGTTAATGTCTTTTTAAATGCCTGAGGGATAAAATCGCATCGCCCATTACCTTTCCCGGCCATTATACTTAGTGCTATGTGACACTAGAAATAAACGGCCTGCTCCTGGGCTTGTTCGGTAATTGTTTTAGAGAATATTAAGATAGAAATGGCCCAATTTTGTGGTTTTAAAGGACTATTATGCCAATTATGCGTTTTGAACAGAGCCATGTTCGTGATGGTATTTATGTTAACTCCTGGAATGTGGTTGACTCTACAAGTCTTTGATATATCCATACAATGAGTTTGCACCGGCGATAGGATTTCAGTAAATCATATCTAGTGAATATTTTTAGCTACAAAAAATGACATTTAAGTGTGTTCTTCCTACCTAAGTCATGCCTTTTCAGATTACAATATAGTATTATTATTACGCATAAATTTCCTCGGAAAAATAAATATTTAAGGTTCTTATTAATGTTCGGGCCACCCACGCTATAATTGGGGAGAAAAATAGATTAAAGGACCATGCCCAAGTTGGCCTATGAACTAACAAACACTTGACATTTGTCATAATTCTGGGCATGATTTAAGACATAATTATCACACATCAGATTGTCACGTACACTTCTGATTTTTGATAACAAAATTTAAAATACTTAAGAGATTTTATAGTAGTAAAATAAAACATTTTGAATCCCATAATGTTTGTTCGTCTTGGCCCTCTGTTGTTTAGCCATCGCATCAATATTTTAATTTACTTCGTATTAATAATAATAATAAGAAATGAACAACTTCAATCTCAGAACATCGAACCCATGGAATTCAATGAAATACCAGTAGATTTTTTTTTAAAAGTTATTCAAAAACTACACAGTTGGAAAGCACCAGGAACAGACCGCCTACACAACTATTGGTACAAAATAATTACATATCTTCGTCCGTACTTATACAACCACGTACTCAGTTATATACAAAATCCCCATACTCTGCCAGAATACATAACAACAGGCATCACATATGCATGTATGTGTATTCTGGTACCTAAAGACCAAAATGACCTCGGTAACCCATCCAAATACAGACCAATCACCTGCCTGCAAACAATTTATAAAATAATGACAGCGTGCCTCACAGAAATCATTTACAAACACCTTGACAAACAGCATTTTAACAGAGCAGTAGAAAGGGTGCCAAAAATACAGCCAGGGTTGCAAAGAGCAACTTACAATGGACTCGGTTATAATGCAACAGGTTCAAAGAAAGAAAAAGATTTGTATTCTATCTTACATAGATTATAGAAAGGCCTCACTCATGGCTTGTAAAAGTCCTGCAAATATACAAACTTCACCCTCAAATTATTTCATTCCTAAACACAGCAATGCAAAGTTGGACAAGCAAGTTGAAACTAAGTACTCTAGATAATGTAGTGGAGACAGAATCAATCAGAATACAAAGGGGTATATTTCAAGGTGACGCACTGAGTCCACTGTGGTTTTGCCTCGCTCTTAACCCTTTATCAAATTGTTTGAATGCAGTAGATACCGGATATCAGTTCAAACACAGCATATCAGAATTCAAGCTTAACCATTTGTTTTATATGGATGATATCAAACTCTATGCAGACAACCAAGATGACTTGCAACAATTAGCAGAAATTACAGAGAAATACACGACGGATATCTGCATGGAGTTTGGTTTCGACAAGTGTAAGATAACTGATAATTGACTGGCCTGTTGGCGCAATGGCAGCGATCCTGCCTTTAGCGCCGGAGGTCGTGGGTTCGATCCCCACACATGACAAATATTTGTGTGACAAACATTTGTATGTGTTGTGTGTCTGGGTGTAATTATCTATTTATGTATGTATTTAGAAATATTTAAGTATGTTTATCAGTCTCTGACGCCCATATTACAAGCTCTGCTTAGTTTGGGGTCAGATGATCTTGGTGTGAATTGTCCCAGATATTTATTTATTATTTATTTATTTATAAATTCCGTGAAATCAGGGCAAAGCCACAAACATTACTATCAACTACAAACTGGTGAGCAAATAGACCCTTTAGATGAAAATGAAGCATATAAATACCTCGGGTATCATCAGTCAAAACAAATACACTTTAAAGAAATTAAACAGGAACTCTTGCCAAAATTCAAACACCGACTGTATTCCAAAAACACTATTAAGGCAATCAATACATACGCCATCCCTGTATTGACATATTCTTTTGGAATTGTTAAATGGTGGAAAACTGAACTCAAAAATATACAGCGAACTATCAATACGTCAATGACCAGAAACAGAAAGCATCATCCACGTTCCTGCATACAGCGTGTGACTCTACCACGAAGTGAAGGAGGGAGAGGGTTAATAGACATCACTAATCTGCACAACAGCCAGATTACTAACCTGCGCTCTTACATTCATTTTAAAGCTCAAACATCTCCGTTACACACAGCAATAGTTGCAAATGATTTTCATCTAACACCCCTAAATTTACAAGACGCCACTAAACAGAATAATGAAGTACAGACAGATATACATGCCAAAATAGATGACTGGATCCGGAAATCTCTGCATGGCAGACACCGCCACGACTTAGTCCAACCAAACTTCGACAAAAATGCGTCGAACGAGTGGCTACGTCGTGGAGAACTGTTCCCAAAAACAGAAGGTTTCCTCCTTGCAATACAAGATCAAGTAATTGTAATACAAACTAAAAATTATCAGAAGTACATTATTAAAGCCAGAAATTTACCCACAGATGTATGTAGAAAGTGTAGCAGCAGCTCCGAAACAATCCAGCACATTACCGGTGCTTGTAAATCAATTGTCCAGACACATTATAAGCACAGGCATGATCAGGTTGCAAATATTGTCCACCAAAAACTCGCACAAATGTATAAGCTATTGATGCAAACACCAGTTCCATATTACAAATATACCCCATCAACGGTTCTCGAAAATCAAACTCACAAATTATACTTCGATAGAGCAATACTTACTGACAAAACCATACACTACAATAGGCCAGACATGATATTAATAGATAAAAATAATAAAACAGCCCAAATAATAGACATTGCCATCCCAAACACACACAACTTGCAAACAACTATAACAGAAAAACTTACGAAATATACAGATTTGAAAGATGAGGTTAAACGTATGTGGAAACTGCAAAAGGTTTCAATAGCTCCGATAGTCCTCTCAACCACCGGAGTCATCCCGAAACAGCTACACCAGTCAATTAGTGCGCTTAGTTTACCACAGTATATTTATGTTCTACTACAAAAAGCGGTGATTTTGAATACTTGTAGGATTGTTAGGAATTTCTCACAGATCGATAATGTATCACAGATACACAATTCCTAACAACAACCTAGTACGAATACAAACACTTCTTATTCATACTCATTTGATCAATATGTAACTTCACCTCAGACAAATATTTTCATATAGACATAATCACAGGATTACTTACATCCCCTAGTTTTACAGCAATCTGCATGAGACGAAATTGTCTCATTCATAAATGAAGTAGGGATACTACTTGGCTTTGGCCCGTAAATCCTGAAAAACCAGCTCTTATGCCGAGATACACAAGTGTTAAAATAAACCATAATAATACTTTATCATTTATTTCGGACCAATAATCCATATTAACAAATTATAATGTTGGTAACAATTGTTGCTAAAATTACGAGTATGTTAGTTTATTAACCTAACTTAACTTAAAATAATTTTTTGGCACCTAGACCGGCATGTGACACGTGCCTTGCCACCCAATTATTGAGCAAGGGACTGTCGTCCCTCATAACGATGGTGTTCAGTAAGCCACAGCAGCCGCCGCGGACCCGGCGCATCAGAGAACTGACTCTCAATTTCGTATTGACAAAAGAAATTTTGAATGTGCAAGAAAATGTTGCGAACTTACTACTCCAACAACTTCCGAAGCGGTGGTAGAGTCACATTATGTTTAATTATGATATTTACTATATAGTATTATTTTATGTAAGATTATTTCTATTTAGAATATATTTGCCATTAATTTTTTTTTTATTTGACTTGTCATAAGTACTTTTTATAAGTCTATAAGTAAAAGATATAAAAAAACTAAAGGCTTTTAAAAATGACATGATTGACAAATTTTCACAAAATTTCTAGATACTTTCCTTGAAAAATAAATTTAATTTTAATAAAGACAATAAATATCAGTTACCCTAAGGAAGAGATTCCCGTTTTTCAGTGAAATTGCCTTTCCAATAAACATCAAATGGACATCAAAATAGTCATCAAAACAAGGAAGCGATAAATGTAATGGGATTGCTATAATAATAAATAATTTTATAGATACTCATTTTGCTTCGATATTGGCTGGCGAGGCGTTTTAATGACTACTATCTTTTATTGACGACTCAAACAAAGTATAGTATGATTTGCCAAAGGCTTTGTTTATTGACACAAAATGCGATGGGTGGCGCGTCACGAATATGAAACATGTTTATGGATTCTTTTTGAAAGCAATAAGCGTTACGCGTTGGCTTGATTGCGATGTTATCCAGGATAATATACCAGGCGGTTATTTATACGCTTAGGGAAGTGATATTATGTCATATTCGTTAGGTGATGTATACACTATCAAAGTGAAAATGAGAATTTAACAACTAAAAATACAAATGTCGGACTAAAAATGGCGAATCTTAGGCCAACATTAAAAGTATCATAGGCATTCGTCAACGTCTCATTAGTACTAGGTTTCATTTATTTATTATTTCATTTAATGCAAGTCAACAAATTAAAAACATAATATATTGCACAGTATAAATAAAATATACTCACATCAATATTGGGTTAACGGTTCGCAAACTGGGCATTTTCCTATTTCAAATATGAGATTTAAAAAAACCGAATCGGTTCTGCAGCTGGCCAATCCCATCGCTGTATCTATACTAATATTATAAAGAGGAAAGATTTGATTGTTTGTTTGTTTGTATTGTATTGAATAGGCTTCGAATCTAATGGACCGATTTTACAAATTATTTCAAATTCAAATTATTTATTGCATTCATGTTGTACATTGTTGGTCTTATATTTAAATTAAGTTCAGAACATGAACCCTGCAAGGGCACTGCAAACCGGGAACACTTAAAATATTTAAACTATACAATACAACAGCCATTTCACACTATCATTATCGATAACATTCATCTTTCATCCATCATTTGTTAGTGACATGTATTTTCATTAAAAAAACTCTGACAGCGAATAAAACCTTTTTTCGATAAGATATTGCTTCAATTTTCTTCTAAATTTACTGATATTTGATTCTCTTTGTAAATGAATTGGAATTTCGTTAAATATCTTTACAATCATGCCTAAACTACCTGACTTTACAATCTTCAATTTCGAATTTGGAAGTGCCAATTTTTCACGAGGTCTTAAATTTTGTGGCCGCACATACAGAGGGAACAGTTTCCCCAATACGAAGCTATATTATCATCAATGAGTGACATAGGCTATATTCAATTAAGATTGAACAAAACATTCAGTGAAAAATAACAGTACATGTAAATCAAAATATCAATAGTTAAATTTCATTTAATTTGGTTCAATTTAACTCAATTTAATTTAATGAATTTTCTTTAATTCAATCTGATGGACACATCGCAACCTGATGACATTAACTTTTATTTATTCATGAAAATAGATATTTTGAATTATTATCTTTTACTAACATTAGGTTAAGTTATTGTGTAATACTAATTTCTGCTCTGGCAGGAAGACTTAGTTCGGCAGCTTATGCTGTTAGAAAAATAAGGCTCTTGACTGATATCGCAACAGCAAGATTAGTGTACTTCAGTTATTTTCACAGTGTTATGTCGTATGGTCTACAGTTGTGGGGCTCGGCAGCGGATCTCAACACCATCTTTATTCTTCAAAAAAGAGCCAACCGCTCCATTTACAACCTTAGACCACGCGACTCGCTTCGTGAAGTATTCAAAGAGATAGATATTTTAACGGTGTACTCTCAATTTATTTATGATAATGTAGTATATGTCCGTAAAAACTTGCATCTCTTCAAGAAAAACAGTGATGTTCATAAACTCAATACTAGAAATAAAAATAAGCTCGTAACTCCCATAAAGTAGGAAAATCATTTGTTGGTCAATGTGTTAAATATTTTAATAAGATTCCGCAAACTCTTGTTGAACTGCCTCTTCACCAGTTTAAGTCACAAATTAAAGCTAAGTTAATGAAGCGAGGTTATTATAGTGTTGAGGATTTCTTAAATGATAAGAATTTGTGGTCATCTTAGGTATAATCTGCTCCTCTGCACACTTTTTTGTTATGACTTTGCTCTGTCAATTCAATTTTTGTGTTAAAAAACAAGATTGAAAAGAGTAACCATCGAGTTTCTTGCCGGAGTCTTTCGATCGGAAACAACCTCCGAACTGGTGGTAGAGTAACATTATGTTTAATTATGATATTTACTATCATAGTATTATTTTATGTAAATTTATTTTAGTATATTTTTGCTTTAATTTTTTTTTGTAACTATATGACTTGTCATAAGTACTTTCTATAAGTCTATATGAATAAAGATATTTTTTACTTTACTTTACTTTAATAATAATATGACCTTAGTCAGTTAAAATAAATTTTAATTTAATTTAAAATCAAGTCGGAGAAACGCGGGCAAGATGTGCTGCTTTACCGACGCCGCGACGTGCAATTTCTTTCGACAGAACGAAGTCTGTCGAGGCAGCTAGTTTATTAATAAGCAGTCACTTAATTAGCTTGAAGGCGACCTGAATCTATGTCAAAGAGCATGTAAAAGGAAGGGTAATTAACCATTCATATGCAATTGCTCGGTTCCGTATAGGCGGAGGGCTAAGGTACTGAATTTCTTTGTTATTATTTTTTGTGTTGAAATTGTTTGAAAGTCTACCTTCAAGGCATGTGTATCTAAGAAAGATATTGAAATCCTTTAAAGCCACCATCATTTTCAGCCAAAAAATTTCTGAAGTTTAAAGCACTCGGTAAACGCCCAAATTGTTTGACAAACTTCACGTGTTGGACTATTTGAAAGTCTGCGGCTGTGTTTGAAGTGTTTGTCGAACTAATAGAGGCCGTAGACTATCGAATAATTTGACGTGCCGTTAATTTTGACAAAATTATTTTATCGTTAACCTATGTAAAGCGCCCTTGCTTACGTAGGCCTTACCCAATGATTCCCCTCATAGGGTGGAAGTTTTCAATGCTCGCTATTATTGACCCTACCCATCACGTCTTGTGCAATTCAGTCTTTTTTATATTTAAGATGCGTTTGCGTTTGGCCTATGACTCGCCTGGTGGTAAGCGGTGACGAGGCCGATGGTGGTGCACGCTTACCCAGAAAATATTTATTTACTCTGGTCTTGAAGACACCAAGGTTGTAAGTACCTAGCCGAAAACACATGTATGTCATTTTCGATGATTAACTCACCTTCGATTGGTATTCAGAAAGCAATGCTTCTTTATATTTTGTTTTATAAACGCTTTTTTATAAGAGAATCTTCACCTTTCGGCAAGATGATGTTACTCAAGTTTGATCTGACTCAGTCCACCTACTAATATTATGAATGCAAAAGCAACTGCCTGATAAGTTTTCAAAACCACTGAACCAATTTGGTCAGCTAAAAGATATACGATAAGAAAAATATAGGTGGGTATAGACTAGAGCATTTGCTAGAGCATCACATTGTTATATAAACTTATTTACGAATGGTACAATACAGGGAAATGCTCAGTTTCCTAAAGACATCTCAATGTAATAAAAGGTTTTTGCTTAATTTTTAAAAACCAGTTGTAACAAAACATCGAGCGTCATGTTCGTAATGTGGTTCGAGTAAATTAAAATTGAATGAATGAATGCTCAAATCGATGTGCACCTTTACCGTAGTCAATAGGCACACTACCTCTTAGTCTATCTGATCGATAGCTCGCCGGCTCGCGGGCGCCGTGCAGACCGAACAATGGTGTGTGAAATTGGTTAGGAATTCGGAACGTGCATAACTATGCACATTCAGCACTTGACTCATGGCTGGCTTTTTCCAACTTAGGCAGGGATTTGCAAGAGTAAATTCGGACCGAATTTTTAGCGTGCACGCGAAATTGATTGCTGTATAGAAAGGGTTTTTTTGGCTAAATAAATACAGGCATAGGCAGAGTTCATAAATAGGAAGGTGAGCACAGAAGGCCTTCCTGGGGTATCTGCTGCTGGAGTCATACTGGTGACGTAGCCAGAGTTTGGATACCTTGTTTGTTTTGGTGTTGCAAGTATCCACAGGCTGCGGTAGACAAAATTAAGAGTTTTGTTTTTGTACAGAAGGACCGCTCGCACCCTTTTCCTAAATTTGCATGTACCGCCTAGGGCTACTGCTCTATTCGCTCTGAATTTTTGAAATGAAGAAGGTAGGTCAAACCTACTTGAAAGAACCGGCCAAAAACAAAATTCATCACGTGAAAAATTGCACCAAGTTCGACAAAAACAAAAACACTCCCGACAGTGCGGCCGGCCGCGACACTGAAACTCATCGGTATCGCTAGAAACTCAATGTGTCTGTATGTCTGTGTGCGTGATCAGAATGGCAGGTTTTTTCTAAGCGGAATATCTTTAAGAGGCGTCACGCCGCAAGCGTAATTTGTGGCGGTAGCATTACGTGTGAATGAATAAACTCTAAAACGAGAAAAGATACGATAGATATGAAGGATGATGAACCAATGTTTGTGTTCAATTGTGATACTTTTTCCGGTATCTGTGCTCTAGTTCAAAAAACAAAACAATTTTCGGTAATATTGCGATTGGCGTATTCTCCTGATGAAAAATAATAAAAAAATGAATCAAAGGAATGACCCCGCAGGGCCAGTTTCAATGTGGGCCTAGTTCTCCAATGCCTCGTATAAGGAGGAAGTAGAGTTCAGTTTTCTCATCAAACAAAAATAAAAAATATATTTACCATCGTAACATACTTTTTCAAATCTGAAGCAGATAAAAGTGTGACGTCAAAAGCGAATTCCAAGGTTCAGCTCAATGAACTCCAACGCAAACAAACTCCAATTCAATCCAGGAAAGCTGTATGGAAATACTCTGTAGTCGGAAAATCAGTAAGTATATTGAATTCGAGATTATTTTCGAAAAGGAAAAAAGGTTAAGAATCCATGATTCTGACTAGCGAGTGATGTTCGGTAAATAAAGAGTAATACTTTTACAAAAATCTCATCTTTTTTTTTGTTCTCATGACATCACGTCAAGCTTTACATGTTGGCATGCTACTGACATAGGACCTATTTTGCAATGGGTGTGTAAAGGTTGACCTGACCTACTATCTTCCTTGCGTATTTTTGATTTTATGGAATGATAATAATTTCATACATCCTATTTTTTCAACAGAACAGTTTCGCTTTTTGTAGTTGGCAGAGAAGTTTTTGAAAAACTTTTTTGCTCTTAATTATAGCTAAAAAAAAATACTTTTATTTAAATCACTAAGTTTCTTAACTCAAAAAGGCGTTATCTTTTAAGTTTTGCTTCAAGCGTTACTATGACAGTGACTAAGGCCCGTATTCTAAAACAAAATATATACTTGAGTATAGATCTGAGTGACGTTTTTGTGAGAACTGACGTTTTGAAATCTCTACTCAAGCACAGATCAGTGCTTGAGTACGATACCAGAATACGGACCTTAGTCTTGATTTCTAAGGCAAAATTATGTTTTAACTTTTACATAATTTACATAAAATCTACATTACCAAGCATAAACTTTATTAACCAACACACATTGCAATTCAACGACGTAAATTCCATAAAAAACAGGATAAAGTGATTATCATCGTTCCTACTATAGCTCTATTGGAAAAAGTCTATATTTATTAATGTTAACCTAGCACGCTGATTGGATAGCCCACCCACAAAGGAGGTAATCCCGTTTTCGACACACATATCATTCGTAAAATCTCATAGTATTCAGTCTTCCATTATTATTATTACATTTGCGCATCACATGTTCGGGAAGTAAGCCTGTAATTGTAGATTAACTAGCTGATGATAATGTAGTTTTATATTGATAAAATTATTTTAAATATCGGTTCAATAGTTTCGGAGCCTATTCAATACAAAGAAACAAATCCTTTCTCTTTATAATATCACTATAGAAGTAGGTATAGACAACGACTGCTGTGCCGCTCTTGCGGTAGAGGGAAGGTAAGGCGAAAAAAAGCAATTAGCCTATAATTATACTGTCCCACTGCTGGGCAAAGGCAAAGGTCCTCACCATTGAAATCAACTAATCGCTACAAATTAATGGGTATTGGCTTAATCCCCACGCTTGCTAAATGCGGGTTGGTGCTCACACACCCGTGCTATGTTCCGAAAAATCCGAAAACACAATTTTCCTGCGGGACCTCCGGGTTTCGGGCCGAGCTCTGAAACCACTCGGCCAAGGAGGCGTTCAAAACACTATGGCAATCGTTATTTTCCATAAAAAATACTAAATAAGTCTCAAAAAAAAAATCTTAAAGCTGTTTGTTAAGTTTTCATTCAAAATTTAATAATGAATATCATCGCAAAATAAACAAATAAATATGCACCAGACAACACACCAATTTTCATAGTATCGAAGTAAGGATAAAAAACAATCTTTTAGTTACGAGGTACCAGACAAGGACTAAAGCTAGTAACGTGTCCAAGCACACCCAGACCATTTAGAAATGTTAGTAAAGTAAAGTAAAAAATATCTTTATTCATATAGACTTATAAAAAGTACTTATGACAAGTCATATAGTTACAAAAAAATATATGGCAAAAATATACCAAAATAAACTTACATAAAATAATACTATGATAGTAAATATCATAATTAAACATAATGTGACTCTACCACCGGTTCGGAGGTTGTTTCCGATCGAGAAGACTCCGGCAAGAAACTCGATGGTTACTCTTTTCAATCTTGTTTTTTAACACAAAAATTGAATTGACAGAGCAAAGTCATAACAAAAAAGTGTGCAGAGGAGCAGATTATACCTAAGATGACCACAAATTCTTATCATTTAAGAAATCCTCAACACTATAATAACCTCGCTTCATTAACTTAGCTTTAATTTGTGACTTAAACTGGTTATTTTTCTGAATCGACCCGACCGGGTATCGAAAACTGGCCATCACGCAAGACAAACCGCGCTGGAGCTCACCACGCCCATCGTAGTCACATCGTTCGCTAACTGAATATACTCTTAAATGTTTTCCACCCATAACCAATATGCTATTATTAGATGGCTCCTAATTCCCAACGGCAAATTACATTCCATAATCAATGAGGTCAGAGACCATTAACGTATTCCCGCTTCAATCCAATGATCGCCAATTCAATAACGTCAGTGGCTGACATCTCTTCGACGTTCGGCGTCGAAATAAATGCGATAATATTCGGAAAGGTTTACTTACGGTGCTGTCGACACTGGGGAAATATTTTCGACACTTTGATATTACACCGACAAAAAAACAAAAGAAATTCGGATAATTGCAAAAGGCTCGCGAGCTACGTTAGGCTGGCGAAATGTGGGCTGCTGAGTGTTCCGTTCACCAGAACGACAACAGTCAACTCGCCTATCACAGCCCAATTTAAGACCAGGAAAAACGCAAATCTTTGTCATATGACTACTTGTCCCAAGTAGGAACAGAACCCACAAGACCCGACGCAGTAGGTAGAGTTACTACCACTAACCATTGCAGATTACTAAGTGCAGAGTGCAAATTCCAAATGTATTAATTCTTTACTAATTGGTTGATTGAGGCTAAAAGTACGCTTATCGGTATTTATAGCATGAATTAACTTAATAAACCTTAAGTATTTAAATACTTATTTACATTAGAATAAAATCAGTATAGTTAGTAGACGACACGATTGGCGTGGTGTGCTGTAGCACGGTTTCTCGCCTTGATTTCCGTAGTGGCCCGGGTTCGATTCCCGGTGGCGTCAATTCAGGAAACGATCTTTTCTGAATTGACTCGGGTCTGGGTGTGCTGGGAGACGCCCCTAGCTTATTTGCTTGTGTGGTACCTCGTAACACAGGGATTTAATAATCCCTACTTCGCGACCAATACAAGAGGTGTGTTGTCTGGCGCATATTTATTTATATTTATATATTTAGTTAAATACACAACACATGTTCTTTTCGGGTCTCTGCCTAATCTAACGCCATTCACATCTCTTTACATGAATGGTAATTAAAAACAATCGTGATACCTTTGAGCTACTACCTCATTTATTATAATATGTTCATTCAATCCACGTGTCGGCGTAAGTGAACCGCGCGAGTGCGGCGGCGAATGAATGAAAGCGCTAATAGAACTATTGAATGGAATAGATTGGACTAATCCATTCCATTTACGACGCGATAAACAGAAGGTGAACGGACCGTATTGGCGCTGAACACGCCATTCGTTCGATTTCGATTTTGTTTACGGTTTCGTGACGAAGGTTGGTAAACGCATTAATCTTACTGCGATGACGTTCGAGGCTGTGAACAAAAATACAATCGTAAAATTTAGGAAAATTGTGTTTGTTTACAACTCATATTAATTACCAGCTGTTGCCAGAAAGTTGAACTTTTCTTTGTATAATTTTCACCCTGAATATAAAGTACCGTATATTATTCCAGCTTTTATAGTATAAATGAAATAATTAAACATTCAAGAGTTTAGAAATGAGCAAATGATAATAAATAGCGACACCGACTGCAGATAATTAAAGAGGTTAAAAAATGTAAATGCCAAGTGTAACAGTGAATAAATCAATAACTGGACTGGGACATCTGACCCCCCAATCAAAAAACATACGTAGCAAAATTCCCCGTTCGGGAAGAGTCGGGATGGTATGATATGTTATAGATCGCATCTCTGTCTCATTCAGACAAGAACTTCATTCAATAGACACATTTATGTATGCATCCAATATGTCCAATTGTCGTGCCAGTTTATAATGCTCTTGGCTCTACACAAATTAGTGTATACATTTTTACGAACTAAATAGATCGCATCTCTATTATCATAACAAGTACCTACTTCAACTTCATTCAATAGACACATTTCTGTATGCATCCAATACTCGTTGTGCCAGTTCATAATGCTCTTAGCTCTACATAACTTCAAAAGGCGCACCGTCTCGCCTGACACTCCACAACTGGGTCACCGTTATACGATGAGCTATTTCAATTGCACCTTATTTGAGTTCCAGTTCAATTTAGATCAATTTTACTTATTGCAGAAATTGTGTTTGATGAAAAGGTGAGACAAATTTTGACATAAAATAATTTCAGATTTATCTGCTTTCCGTCATTGTTGCCGTCATGGTAAACGGAATACTCAGAAGCCCACTCATATCCAATGTTTGTAGAACTTGAGAGTCAGTGGGAAATTGAAAAATGAACACAAATATGGTTCTGGCCAGATTTGATCTCGGAAGTCGGAACCACGATCCGAGTGGACCTCCAAACCAAAAAAGGCACCTGCCTAAGCCACGACGCTCTTTTTCAGTTTGCGCTGCAAAAAATGACATTAGGATAATGTCATAAATTTCCTGTGTTTCCCTTACTTGTGTCACAAAAATTATACTGTCATATCCCAACTGTTATATGTCCACGATCATTGGTCATCAGTGTATCGCGTCATAAGCACTACCCACTGCCACTTCGGTAATTCACGCGTTACGGATACGTAATTCACGGATTTCCTCATTTCTCGTTCGGTCTCGTGCCCAAAACTGAGCACAACCCTCTCCATCGTTGACTGACCTTCAGTTAACCTCATAAGGGCAAATCTTAGGCCACACAGACGCGAAGCGATTAGCTGTGATGTGTTTGAGCTTGGTTAAGCTTAGAATTCTGGATGAGACAAGATGATCTTTGCCTGACGTTTATGTACGATATCCGATACTGGTCTTAAATCATTCGATTTTAAGGCCTTGTTGGTAACTCTATTACGATTTTCTAGCATACCTACTAACTATTACTAAGACTCTGTGCCCGGGTGTTTGCTTGCTCCTATGAGAAACGTCCCCCGTGAGCTATGCAGAAAATTGGGCCTTTCCGATTCTTACAGTCATCTGCTATGAAAAGCTTTCACTTGAGGTAATTGACTTGGTTTCCCATACCATACCACTGAATCGAGACGGTTTTTGTTTAAACATATACTACGCGTTGTAATATCCTCTCTATAATGTCACCCATTCGAGAGATTCTCGCTATCATGAGCTTTCCGGTACATCCACGAACACCAACATATTATTTTATTCATGTTTATATTATGCCTTACGTCTTCGACTTAAGTGCAAAAATGTGTCCATATGAAGGTTCGACACTGCACAACTACACAATTAATATCGCATTTGTGAGTGTTTCATTCAACATTTAAGTAAAATCGAGCGAACGACTTTTGGTCGATTTTACTTTCGTCAGTTAAAATTGTTTCGCCTTGAAAACTCGACTGAATAATATTGTCCTATCTCCAGGATAAGACGCACTCAAAGCCCGACCGACATTTAGCATTTTAAGTCGATCTTATGTAAATTTTCAGTGCACTCGGCACTCTACGTAATATACATAATAGAGGAACATAATATAACCTCTTTGTTTGTCTTGACAGGCGTGAAGTATCGCTTGGGCTACATACAGACAGACACGTTTAACAGGGAATATGTAGCTTAGTATAATATGTTGCATGATTTGGGTAGCAAGCTATCAACAACCAGCAATACTGCATCTTAAAATGGATTTATATCAATGTGCAAGGCCTATGTTCAACAGTCTGATGGCTGCGAATGATGATGATTATTATTATTAGATTTAAGAACGCTAAATATTATGCGTAACTTTCGGTCTATTGAGCTAGGTATATATCTAAACTTTTTCTATTCACAAAAACTGGAAACTGTCCCACAAAAGAAACGATTAATTAGCGGGAAATTTAAAGAAAATACTCAAATTAAGCGTATTATGCGGCTTGTTCATTAGCAAAAACCAAGATGAAAGTTTCAAAGTGAATTTAAATTACGACGCATTCGGTCAGATTCACAAAGAATATTTGAATATTTGAATATTTTTAATATGTTTTCCCTAAAGATAGAAAACTAAGAAAAAAGTACCACATTCTTTTAAAATATCCTCGTGCCAGAGAAAAACAATCAAAAAATAATTGGCTCGGCCTGGCCAAAATATTTATTTAGTTATTCCAAACTCACAAATATAGGCTACGTTTTGTAGTAGGTATTTTTATTTTCAATCATCAAAATACAAAACTCTTCCGTTAATGACTGAGTGACAATTAATTAATTCGAAAACTAGGACGTTGAAAGCTGAAATTTGACATTTTCAGATTTTAGATTTTGCGTTCCCGTGGTAGATAATTTCGGGAAATCCTTCCTTAGAGAGCTATAAGGAAGAATTTCCCGAAATTTCTTTACACTCGCCAAGGAACCTATGTCAAAATTTTGCTTTATATCAGTAGTTTCGACTGTGCGTTGTCATCAGTCACTTAGTAAGTAACGGAAGAGTTTTAAATTGACCTTTAGGTTAAACTTTACTCTAAGTTTTTTATTTTATTTAAAATGGGTTTGCGTTTGGCCTCAGTCTCGCCTGGTGGTAAGAGATGACGAGGCCGATGGTGGTACACGCTTACCCAGAAAAGAGCCCCTACCCTTTAAAAAGCTGCGAACTTGATGCCGTCATGCACTTCGTTTGGATTAGCACATTTATCCAGTGTTTTTAATTTACAGTCGAGCAGCTAAGGCGGTCTCGTGTCGGAAAGTGGGTCAGGCGAACTAATCTATAGCACCCACTTTTATTAGGTGGGGCACCGCAGCTTCGGAGTAGAATCATTAGGGAGGTTTCAGAGGGAAGTAAAGTATCGATGGAGAGAAATAGGAAACTTTTTTTGTTTCAGTAATAATATGAATATAAATAAATAAATATGCGCTAGACAACACACCTCTTGTTGGTCACGAAGTAGGGATTAATATCCCTGTGTTACGAGGTACCACACAAGGAAATAAGCCAGGGGCGTCTTCCAGCACACCCAGACCCGAGTCAATTCAGAAAAGATCGTTTCCTGAATTGACCTGACCGGGAATCGAACCCGGGACACTAGGGAAATCGATGCGAGAAACCGCACTACGCCAATCGTGTCGTCAGTAATACTTAGAAGGTTACGTAAAAACTATCAAAAGTGGGTTTTATGAGTAGTTTACCGCAAGCTCAAGCCCCTTGTTCAAAGAATACATGACATAGCCTTGATGATATGACTTGGCTTAGGAGGCGGTTGGCGTGCGTCGACGCGACGACGGGAGACCGAGACAGGAGACCGCGACATGTACTTGCCCTTATGGCTTTGAGTTGGCTCGCCACGTGAGACTTTGTAAGTATTGTAAGATTTTAATTGATTTAAAAAAAAAACCTATCTGTCATTCAAACTTAAATGGATAACTCAAGAAATATGATTGAGGAGTAAATTTCATGCAAATTATGTAAATCCTGATGACCAAACATACATTTCTTTGCATATTTCAAATAAACGTACTTATAGTACCCCTTTTTTTCTACACAAAAGAAAGAAAGTACGACGCGCCATGTCAGTACGCAAATATTCAACATAAGTATTCACATGCAAACGAACAAGGAAAAAACATACACCACAAAAGCAACGCCAAGCATTGTTCGGAATTGATACATATCGAGTATCGGCACGGCGATAAACAAACATGGTTAATACAAGTCCCCCCATCTGCATAAAAGCACAAAATAAAGAGTTTAATACAGAAAGACAGCTCTTGCCTTTTTCCAGTATAATTACCGAAACTTGTCTGACCGCCGGGTTACAACGAAATGTTTTTAATGAAGTAGGTAGGTAGGTAATGAAGTATCTACTTGACAGAACCGGCCAAAAACTAAAACCATCATGTGAAAAACGGCAATAAGTTCGACAAAAACACTCGCGACAGTGCGACTCGCCGCGTGGCTGATTCTCACCGGTATCACCTGTAAACTCACTTTGTCTGTGTGCGTGATCAAAATGGCGGTTTGTTCTAAGCTGACGATCTGGCCCGCGCCGCATGCGGAATTTGTCATAAAAGCCAAGCGTGCCAGTTTTTTGACATTTGTGATTGTGATGTCATGATAGCGTTTTAATAAAAAGAATACCCCACTTCTCAATGGGTTTTAATGGAGGTCATAGTTAGAGAAATGACCATTTAAGTCTGTTTATATTTGCATCGCCACCTGGCACATCTGATGCATAAAGAATGAATGAAGCGTGGACTTCAATAACAGCTGATTGAAACTGATGCAAAGTGGTGCACCTAGTTGCGAAGGTGAACAATACCTATGAATTCTTTTATTAAAAGTTGGACATTATATTGTCTGGCAGAAAAGGGATGTGTGCCAAGTGCCAATCCTACGAGGTTCGATTCCTCATTAAGACATAAATTTATAAACAGAACTTAATTATGGATATCTTAGTAGGAAGCAGTGAATATATGACCCTAATAAGGGCAAACTGGAATTTGAAAAGTAAAAACGGAGTTATTCATTTATAACACTTTTCAGTTTAAATCAATGTTTAATGAAGCTTTGTTGAACATGTGTTAACTTTTAGACGTGCATTTGCATATTAGTAACACATACTTTTGTAAAGAATTTTAATATAATACATAAAAATATATTTAATGAAAATTCGTCATATCGACAAAAGAACGCAACACTGGCTTTGTAACGGGAGAGGATTTAGGTAAGATTCACACCGACTGAGTCGCGCGTAGAAGCGCAATATATAAATTAAGGTAAACCGAAGCGTCAACAAAGGAAACAAGGTCGAATTCTACATGAAATTCATATCGTTCCACGGAATTCGCCCGGAGCCGATCGGCTTCTGAAGTCCCATTCCAATATGGATCCAAACTACTGTTGATACGGTTTAAATTTCATACCAAATTATAAATGCGCTCCAACGCGCGCCGTTCTTTGGGAATCGTGCCTTACTCGAACAGCTCCTTGACACTGCGTTGTTAGGCCGAGCAGGGGCCTTATTACACCATATAATTTCTCAAGTTCATTCCGAATTCAGATCGTGGATCTTGTGGTCCCGAGTTTAAATCTGGCCAGAACCAAAATCTTTGTGTTCATTGTTAATTGACTTACTCTCCGGTGATGGAAAACATCGATAAAAAACCAAATCAACCCGGATAACGGCCACGTTGGATTCTAATACCATTGGGGAAAAGCGGGCTTCTGAGTGTTTCGTTCACCATTACGACACAGTCACTAGCCTCTGACTAACCCGTTTGGGATAAAGTCGTGATGGTATGTATGTATGTAAGTTCATTCCTCAAACTGAGCGTAGCGAGCAAGTTCGTTATTTGATCTTTCAATTCCAGCCAGTCAGCGGTTACCTGGCACTAACGCATCTTCTAGGCTGGATGATTAATGACATAATCACTCGCTACCATCAGTTAAGGGAATAAACTTGACTAGATTCAAGCGATTGTAATAAGGAACCTGTATTCATAGTTGACTGTTAAGAACTCAAGACCTTTTCAGGGCACCATATATTGAGCTGATTCTTTTTAAGCCAGTGAACAGGAAAGAACCAACGCAACAAGTCAAGTAATTAGCTTTTACAGTGTCCCACTGCCGGGCAAAGAAGAGGAACATCGAAGTTAGGATAGCAAAGCAACCAGGAACGGCAAAGCAAATGGAAGATAGGTGACTAGAAGAGGTCGACCCAAGAAGCGGTGGCTCGACGTCGTCAAGGGTAACATGCGTGCAAACAGACTTACCACTGAGGATGCACAAGACCGCGCGAAGTGGGTCAAGAAAATAAGAAAGGCGGACCCTGGGACCGCACACACCAGTGTGGGTTCACAACCGGGATAGACCGCACGGATGATGATGAGGAAGATAGGTGACTCGCCTCAAGCGCGTGGACCGCTTAAATCAGGCCCCCGTCGCGTCGCCTAATTTCACTCAGTCGCAATATACGAGGTGCATTCAATAAGTACCTAGCCTCATCGCCAGAGGGCGCTGTAGTTTCAAAAGAGTTTTACCACAGTGTAGCACATTCTTTTTTAATTCTTTTTTCAAATTTTCATTCCAATCCCTTCATTTGTTTTAATTTGACAACTTATGGAAGCGAACGTGTCGATCGGTTTTACAAAAATGGAAAAAGAGCAATATCGTTCGGTGATTCGATTCCTATTTTTGGAAGGGAAAACGCGCATCGAAATCAAAGAGCGCTTGGATGCTGTGTACGGTGCTGGTACTCTTCTCCATCGATGGCCACCGTCAAGAATTGGTTCAACGAGTTTGCACGTGGCCGTACGTCGGTTTTTGATGAACCACGTCCAGGTGCACCGAAAACAGCTGCTACGGAGGAAAACATTAAAAAAATCCATGATCTCGTATTGGCAGATCGCCGATTGAAGGTTCGGGAGCTAGCTGAGACTGTAGCCATTTCAGAAGAAACAGTGCATCATATTTTTCACGAGGAACTCGGCATGAGAAAGCTGTCGGCGCGATGGATGCCGCGTTTACTCACACCGGAAAACAAGCGCAACCGTGAGACCACATCGGAGACGTGTTTGGCGCTGTTTAAGCGGAATCCAGCGGAGTTTTTGCGTCGTTTTGTGACCGTCGATGAAACCTGGATCCACTGGTACACACCAGAGACCAAGGAGCAATCAAAACAATGGATCCAGACCGGGGAACGTGCTACAAAGAAGGCGAAAACTGTAAAATCGGCCGGAAAAGTTATGGCCACCGTTTTCTGGGATTCACAAGGTGTGATCTACATCGACTACCTCGAGAAGGGTAAAACAATTACAGGGCTTTACTATGCCGATTTATTGGGCCGATTCGACGCCGAATTAAAGAAAAAACGACCCCATCTGGCGAAGAAAAAAGTGCTGTTTCACCACGACAACGCACCGGTTCACACGTCTGCCGTTGCCATGGCCAAATTGGTCGAATTACGCTACGAATTGCTGCCCCATCCACCGTATTCTCCAGATTTGGCCCCTTGTGACTTCTTTCTGTTTCCTAATCTGAAAAAATCACTCGCTGGGAATAGATATGGATCAAATGAGGAGGTCATCGCCGCCACGGAGGCCTATTTTGCAGAGTTTGACAAAAACTATTTTTCGGACGGGTTAAAAAAGTTGGAGCGACGCTGGGCTAAGTGTATCAAACTAAAAGGAGACTATGTTGAAAAATAAATTGTCACTATTCCAAAATTTTCGTTTACTTTTTGTAGGCTAAGTATTTATTGAATGACCCTCGTACGATTGACAGGACTTCACTCTGACGCACGTTTGTCTCGCTTACGCTAAGGCCATAACAAATAGGTTTATCTCTGTCCTTCACATCGCACAACGATAATGTAGCTGTGCATCATCCCCGTTTTCAGTTGACAATTTTAAGGACGTGCCGTATCTTCCGCTGTTTGATTTAACCTAAGCTTTTATAGAAAGATTTACTTTTCATGTCTCAAGGGGCTAAACTGGTGGTTAAGGGTGCGTTACCACCAGAGATGTGCGAGGATGCGTTGCAAGGAATGTGTTTGTTAAGAACCAATAGAATCGCGAAGCTAGGTGAATGAAACAATTCTATTGGTTCTTAACACACACTTTCCTCGCAACGCATCCACGCACATCTCTGGTGAAAACGCACCCTTACTCAACAATAATTTGTTTACGCAGGCTACGTCACGCACGCCTGAAAATTACCTGAAACGTCCACACGTTACAAGAATAAACTTGCAAATAAACCTTTATGTAAAGCGGGTTACACCTCATGGCAGACTTTATTCCATTTATCACGTCACAGGGCGACACAAAAGTACGATTCACACCGACCGGCTCGCATCGGGCCGTGGCGGACGGCATTACACAATGCGGGAAAGGAAATTGAAATGGGTCAGCAGGTATTATAGTTAATATTTGAATGCAACTTGTGCATATTCGAATCGGAAACTCGTTGAACTAAAGTGACTGACGTAATCTAGCGGGAAAGTAAGTTGAAGTGGCAGTGGGCAGGGCACATAGCGCAAAGAACTGATGGCCGTTGGGGCAGAAAAAGACCGGTAGGCGCAGTGCGGTACGCCCGCAAGTAAGGTCCGGTCCCTTTAGAAATGGTTTGCTAATGATGATGATGTGCATATTTAAACTCGGTCGTCCCCCCGTTCGCATTCTGCGACGACCGATCGGCTCCGTCGGCATGCGATCAGCTGCAATCGGGTCCGGTCTCCGGCGAATGCGAGAGATTTGCGGTGCAGCAACTTAAGTTTTTCAAGTAAATCTATCTCACAAACACACGACACGATTGGCGTAGTGCGCTGTAGCATGGTCTCTCGCCTTGACTTTCGTAGTCGACCGGGTTCGATTAGAGTCGGTAGAGTAGAGTCAATTCAGGAAACTATCTTTTCTAAATCGGGTCTGGTTGTGCTGGGATTGCCCCTGGCTTAATTCCATGTCTGGTACCTCGTACGTAACACAGGGATATTTTAATCCTACTTCGAGACTATGACAAGTGGTGTGTTGTCTGGCGCATATTTATTTATAACATCTGCACGGTGCATTTAGGCATTTCGGGCTATTGGATTGTACACGGTTTTCAGCGGACGCTGTTGGTGTCTAAACACACTATGCCGAAGTTACGATACCGAGGTTCCGTATGATTACGCCTGCAATGCTATTTGAATTACTGATGACACATTATAAAATTACTTTGAGTTATAGCGTACTTCGGTCGGGCGTAAGTTCAGCGGCAACATATTTTGTAGAGCACAGAATCATACTCTTAATACACAGACCTGAATTTCTGCCGCGTAAGTTCGGCACTTATGGTGTGTCATATCAGACGAATATTTTTTTTAAATATTGTCCGTCAAGAGGCCTCATTCCACCTGATGAAAAGCGGTCGTGAGGTCCAGATATGAGGTTGACAAGCCCAGTCATTCAAACGAAGCACTGGGCCGGCCATCCTCACGTTGAAGGCCTGCACTTTTCACGCCCCGCTTGAAGAACCCGGGACTATAAGAGGAAGGAAACACATGTGCTGGAAGAGCGTTCCACGTTCCCAATCCGTCGGAACGTAAAATCAGCCGCGAAACTTCGGTCGCGTACCATCCGCATAGTGTGTTTAGACACTTAAGACGGGTACGGCTGCCGTGCCGGTCGGTGTGAATCGTACCTTAGGGGGTGGGTGCTGCCAAATATCCCCTGCGAGATCAAAGGGCTGTATTAAATTAAACTGAACGTGACGAACCGCTACGTTTGCTGTTAAATATGAACTAAGTCGTATGGAAAATACAGGCAGAAGATTTGCTTTATGATTGACATGCCTTTAATAAAGCCAACCATTATCAGATTAATAATGGGGTTTATCCTAAATAAAGAATATAGGTGCTATTTTTTTTACCATACAACTTTTATTCTAGTAGTAATTTATATTTAAAATGATTTTTTTGTATGCTTATCTGTGAGTGGTTATATCAGCCAACACGTCTTCAGATAAACTCTGATTTATTTCCTATTGCATTCTTTAGCACTTCTTCTAATGGGGGAGGGGGGGGGGCACTACCCACGGCACCTTGTAGTTGTACCTAGTTGAGTTTATTTTGAGGTTGTTGAGGAAGTTGAACTAGAATAGAGCCAAAACATAAATGTATTCGTATGAAAATGTATAATTATTAACATTTATTTCTGACTGAAGATATGCTCATAACTAGCTAATGTACCGGAATTCAAATTGCAATAGTTTTCATTAGCAGGAAATCGATGTAAGTATACCTTAGTTTTTACATTGTAATGCGCAGCACCAAGGGGTTTATCAAATGAAATAAACTTTACTTCGTCTTTTCGTCTTCAAAATTGTTAAATGCTATCGATTTGACAGGGCATTCGGTTCCAGCGGTGATACGCCACCTTCCGGTAGCAAAGAGCGGTTTTCCTCCTCATGAAAAAAAAACCCGACACAACAACGCCCCAACCTCTTGGTACAAGCGCAAAAGAAACTGTTAATATTAGCTAAAATTAACCACAAAGGAACGCAATTTCACCGCATAATTCTCATTACGTCAGTTAAAAAGTCCCTTGGGGCATAAATTACTTTTGCACCCAATGACCTTCAATATACAAGGACCACGAAAACTTGACGTCATTCTAAGCACACCTTTTCTTCAGTTACAATGTATAGCACCGGCAAACATTTATGTGACGAAAATTTGTGTTTTTTGTGTGGCTGAGTGGTATTATCTGTTTAAGTATGTATTTTTAATCTTAAGTATGTTTATCAGTCTCTGACACCCATAGTACAAGCTCTGCTTAGTTTGGGGTCAGATGACTTTGGTGTAAATTGTCCCAGATATTTATCAATATTATTTATTATTAATTCCTACTCCTTTTAGTCAGAAAGAGACAGATGGCGAGATGTCATTACCACACGTGTGACATGTTTAAGCTTTATTATAAAAATTGTATACATTCCATCACGAATATATCCCAAACGGGGTAGTCAGAGGCCAGTTGACTGTTGCCGCCATGGTAAACGTAACACTCAGAACCCACTATTCACTAAGGGTTTTAAATTAGAATCCAACCTGGTAGGTGGTGAGCCTTCCGCCGTTATCTTTGGTGTTTTATGAGAATTTTTCATCACCAGAGAGTTAGTCACAAATTTAACAATGAACACAGTTTGTTCTGGCCAGAATTCAACCAGGGGCTGCACGGTTTCCGAGTCGTGCTTAGGCCACGACGCTCGTCTTCAATTGCATGACGGACGTGGGATATCCAGTTTTTCGAAAATCATTGGGCATAAATTATTTTGCACCAAGACATTGTGACGTAAATTACTTTTTAACCAAGATCCGGAGCGAAGGAAGTCGTGGCACACTTTCTTCCGAATGTAATTGTTTCGACGAAAATAAAGTAAGTCACGTTGCAATTGGAAAAACACTTAGCGGATACATAAATTATAGGAAGGTAAGGCTTTCAAGGTGCTTGTTAACCTAAGAGGGAATCGAGACGGTTTTAATAAACGCCATAAATAATTTTGATTCTAGTTTAGATATTAATTATATTTAATATAAGTTAATAATTTTTTTATTAGGTTATGTGTGATATAGTAAGTCGTCCGTCCACCTTGCAAAAGGGAGCATTGGAAAAGGTTCGCAGTCTAAAACGTTTCTGCCTCTGCTTGCAGCATAACTGTTTAAAACAAATAGTTTTAAAATGGCTATGAGCCGACTTAACGTCGCATGGTACGAACCTTACCTACCATGAAAAGTGAGAAACAAATACTACATGGCAAGTTAGGAGGTTAGGTTAGGGTCTTTAAGAAAAATGGTAGCAGACGATGACATAAGGTAGCAACGCTAGATAACTTCAAAAATGGCTAGTACACAGGACAGCACCATATACCGCCAACATATCCTCCATCCTGCAATGTTTTAAGGTTGATAGGCATGTTTTTATTTTAAAATGTCACATGAATTTGATGATCGATTACTATAAGTATAACTTTTACTCATACTATGGCCACCACGTGTTGGCATCCCTGGAGATGCGTAGGTCCCGCGTAGGCGACGGTGACATTGTCGTTTCTATAATTTTAAGTGCTACAGTCATGCGGCCACGCATTCGTACAGTTCTTAACCCTTGGGTATATGGACTGAAGGTTTAAAGTTGTAAAGATTTTTAGAAGAGCGACGATTGTGAAAATAGTTGAAACTACGCAACGATGATTCATTCCATGAAATAGTTCTAAATAGCTCCAAAATATTACATTACATAACTTTATATATAACGAGCTGCCCAGACAGACTTCGTTCTGTCAAGTTTGACAGCTGGTGTCCATTTTGCCCGCTTTTCTCCAACTTGATTAACATTTACTATTATTTGTCTTTGATTTTTTTGCAGCCTATAAAATATAGCCTATAGATATCACTCCTGAATAATTTAGCTTTCTGTTAGTGATGAATGATGAATTTCCACGATAGGATTAGTAGTTTTGGAGCCTATTCAATACAAACAAACAACTAAAATCTTTCCTCTTTATACATTAAGTAGAGATGACCTGTTTACCACAGTGGTTACAAGTGCTTTGATACAAAGAGTCGCGGGTTTGATTTCTGCAGATCTGATTGTTTGTGTTGCCCTCGTTTCATCTAGTTTACATTGAACCAGAGCAACGTAATGCCACATACATTACACCTCATCTTTCGTGGTTCGAACTACTTCGAATATGACTCGTCAACTCTTAAAGTTTCCTTCTAAGTAATTCAAGATTAAATATTTGTTTCTTGTTTCACTAACCGCAACCGTAATACCTAAGCTACTAACTTGTCGAAAACATTCTAGGAACTTCCATCGCAGTTATCAACTCCTGGTAAACGTTTTCAGGCACATACGACATTAGGCTGTTACTTCAGTGGAAGCGGGGATAAACTGAATAGCAAGCCGGGTGATTTTTGAGAACTTTAGTGGACTCAAAATTTCAAGGCTTCGCTTAGATATTTTTTTTTATATATTGCCTGTCAAGATGACCTCACTTCACCTGATGGAAAGCGGTCGTAAGGTCCAGATATGAGGCAGACAAGCCCAGTCATTCAAACGAATCACTGGGCTGGCCTCACCTTGAAGGCCTGCAGAAATGCCTTTTCACGCCCCGCTTGAAGAACCCGGGACTATAAGAGGAAGGAAATACATGTGCTGGAAGGGCGTTCCACGTCTGGATGGTACGACAAAGAAACGAGTCACCGAACCTTCTGGTTCGGGCCAACAAATGCTGAATAGTGTGTGTGATAATGTCAACATCACATTATAAAGTATGCAAAATAATTTTCCTTACAGTAAGTATCAATAATTTCCCGGTATAATACAAAAGCTTACACAGTAATTTTCCCCATTATTTTGCGGCAAAGCTAGAGGTAATTTTTCCTCCTAGGTGCTTTCATGAACGTTTTTTTATTAGACATGTCGATTTTTAACGTCCGACCCGAAATTTGGCACACTGGCCCTAGCTTAGAAAAAAGTTCGCAAAACAAAAGAATAACATACTTAAAGTGAAACTGAGAGGAATCAATGTCAGTGCCTTCTCTCTCGCTCACTCTACACTCTCAGCGCCACAAAACTTTATTAATTTGATGACACCTCGACCTCAGAATGTGTGCCAACGATCAATTAGCCGAAGGCTTCTAATCCTTCAAGTGCTGGAGACGGCACGCCATTGTTGCCATAATAAACAAAACTGGCAAAGACTATATGAAACAGACTCAGAAGCCAATTAAAGCAAAGCTCTTGGAGTAATGCTGCCTCGTATTCTGTCAGTAGAATCGAAAGAGATAGTTGTACCTATAACAGCTTCACTATTGAGTAACGACGCCATCTTGGAAAAATAGTTGATTTTTACTATTCTATGATGGTAAAAGGTAAGGTGTCCAGATAATAATTTGCTTATTTATTCAGCCTTTGGGTTTATAACGTCCTCCAAGGGCCTTATTACGATACCTCATAACTTGTCAAGTTCATTCCCTTAACTGAGCGAAGCGAGCAATTTCGTAATAATATTATCTTTAATTTCCAGCCAGTCAGCGGTTATTTGATACTAACGCATCTTCCAGGCTGGATATTTACTGACGAAATTGCTCGCTACACTCAGTTTCGGGAATTTACTTGACTGGATATTAGTGAATGATAAAAGTAAATGAGGCCCCGCGTAAAAAGTTGCCTAGTTTAGTTTGGGTTCAAACACAAGTGTCTGTTAATGAATAGTTAATCTTGATTAACAGTAATTTGTGACACCTTCATTGTTCCAGGCTGTGATTACACTACGCCATGGGTGATTATCAGAAGACTTACAAAAACGATATGGCATAAGCAGTAAGAAAAAAAAACTTAAAGTTTAACTAAGTGTAGTAACAATGTAAGTGTTCAAAGTTCAAAGTCTTTATTGCACCATCCATGTTGTTACAAAGATGTTGATAAATTATATTTGGACACAAACATGACCCTGCAAGGGCACAGCAAATACGTATAATCTATTTATAATTATTAATGGTTAATTAATTTTTTTTAATGATTTCACATAATTATTTTATATTATTTCGATTTATTTTATATTACTTAGTGAAAATTTGTTTTTTCAATTAACTTTAATTTTAAGGTTTTCATACAAAAAATACTGACTGTTCATTTGATTTGTATCATTAAAGTTCATTGAATAAATTTTATTTTCACTTAAAATGCCATATCATTTTAAGCCTCTTGATAATCACCCGTTACAAAAGGAAACATTTTTTTCAATCTTTTTTAAATCTTTTCCGACTGGTATCTTTATGGAATCCGCAAAAATGTAGAATTTTGGTCTAATTATATCATCAGCAGAGTAAATATAAAAAAACTTACTGCTTGAAGAAACGAGGTTACCGCTACATTCGAAACGTAAACATACCTGAAAAAAAAACAAACAAATTAAGTTGACAATTTACCTCAAGGTCGTAACAAAAAACAACACGACGTACGCAATAAACGGAAGATTTCCCACAAGAGTTGATTCCAATTTCTTAAAAATAATATGCTAGAAACGACAAATGAAAGTATACATGTGTGTTTTCACGAGGTAAATAGCCTACAGGGAAAAATAAATATACGAAGCCTACCTGTAATAAATGGTCTCTTATATTATGCCTAACAAAGGTTGTATTTTTCGGAATTCCCGCAGAGGATGCCAATTTATTAACGTGTGGTAGAGTTGCGAAATTTATTAGGACAAAATATGAGCCGCTTTTTTATATGACCATGTAGATTGCAGATAATATCTTAAACGTGGAAGGCTTTTTCTCTATAAATATATTCTATTCTTTGACCGACTTGGTGTAATGGTTAAGATATTGGCTACTACACCAGAGGTCGCGGGTTCGATCCCCGCACAGTACAATGCGGCATCATTCCTACTTTTAATTTAAACGACACGTCTAGACGACCTTGTGAAACAGTTCCGTTGGAGTGGAATTTTCGAAAAGCCGACTTTCCGCAATTGTATGCGGATTTGATGAGCTCAGATTTGGCAGACGTTCTTGAGCAGAATGATGTGAATAAAGCGGTAAATACCCTTTATACCATAATTATTACTGCTGTTGAAAATAACGTACCACGCCGTTGTTTACACTCGCCCCATAGATCTCGGTACACCTATCCAGAGTGGTTTAGTCCCGAGTTGAAGCATTATATTAAAGTCAAATACTTTAATTTAAAGAAATTCAAGTCTCGCAATTTAGAATTTAATCACGAAATGTTCAAATATTATCGAGTTTTAGTTAAAAACCTCATTAAGAGAGACTATTCTATCTACATAAAATCAATGGAAAGTAACATAACGAGGGACCCTAAAAGCTTTTGGTCATACGTCCGTATGAGGCGTGGAGATAGCCTATCAAATCTTCAGCTTTCCAATACCCCTGAAAAGCTTACTGAGCAGGAGGTAGTTGACAAGTTCTCAGAATTTTTTAGCTCTGTTTTTCTTTCCAATGTACCGACTTTGGATGCTGGCCTTGCGGAGAAAGGTGCTGCATGTAACGGTGATTCAAACTGGATTACAGTAGACTCAGTTACTGCTGTTGAGCTCCGCCGCGCAGTAAAGCATCTTAAGTCGTCTTCAGTTGCTGGCCCGGATGGTTTGCCGTCTTTTCTTGTGAAGGACTGTTTTTCTACGTTTGAGAAACCTTTGCTTCACATTTTTAATTTGTCTCTTCAAAGTGGTGTTTTCCCTAGTGCTTGGAAGGTATCCAGGGTAACGCCTATACCTAAATGCGACTCTCCGCAAGATGTAACATCTTATCGACCAATCGCTGTTATGTCAAATTTCAGTAAATTGTTCGAAAGGGTGGTTAATCAGTCATTAACCTCGCAAATAAACTTAAAACTTGACAATGCCCAACACGGTTTTCGCAAGGGTAGGTCAACCACAACTAATTTGGAGACTTTGGTCGATGAGGTGGCCGTAGCGATGGATGGGGGACGACAGGTTGATGTAGCATACTTTGACCTAAAAAGGGCATTCGATCTCGTGGATAACGATATCTTGCTGCAGAAGCTGTCATCCATCGGGTTTGCCCCCAAGCTCATATCATTCTTCGCGGACTATCTTCGAGATCGAAAACAGTACGTTAAACTGTCCAGTTTTCAATCCCATGAATATTATACTCGCTCTGGGGTTAGTCAAGGGAGTATCTTGGGACCTACCCTGTTCTTGATAATGATCAATGATTTGCCTGTAGTATCGCAATTCGTCAAATGTCTGTTATTTGCGGATGACTTAAAACTGTTCTATCCTATAGCAAACGTAACCGATTGCGAAATAATGCAAAATGACATTGATGCAGTTGTTAAATGGGCTAATGATAACCGTATGTCATTTAATAGTACGAAGTGTGCCTTGATCACTTTCACTCGATCACAAGCACCCATCGTGTTCTCCTATAGTGTTGCAGGGGTTCCTCTCACCAGGGTAAATGAAGTGAAGGATCTTGGTATTAAACTTGACGCTAAACTCGACTTTAATAGCCATATTGTTGCCATTTCTAAGCAAGCCAACAAAACCTTGGGCTTCATCATGCGTACTGCCTCACAGTTCCAGGACATTAACATAGCGATATTGCTTTATAACGCATTTGTACGTAGTAAATTGGAATACGGGTCAATCATCTGGGACCCAAGTAGTGCAAAAAACACACTGCTATTAGAAAAAGTCCAAAAGAAGTTTGGTCGCTTTTTATATAAAAAAAGGTATGGATATTATCCTTTTTTGTATCCATCATTGTTTATAGCCGGTATGTTAGGCCAAGAAACGTTGCAGCTTAGGCGTAAGGTGCATCTTTTTGTCCACTTCTGCTTGCTGCTTCGTAATAAGGTGGATAACCCTGAGACCCTGCACCGGTTAGGCTTATATGTGCCGCGAAATTATGTTCGAGGAGCTGGTCGTAGGCGGCACCGTCTGTTCGCGGCCTCCGCGGGCCTGCAAGCCAACAAAACCTTGGGCTTCATCATGCGTACTGCCTCACAGTTCCAGGACATTAACATAGCGATATTGCTTTATAACGCATTTGTACGTAGTAAATTGGAATACGGGTCAATCATCTGGGACCCAAGTAGTGCAAAAAACACACTGCTATTAGAAAAAGTCCAAAAGAAGTTTGGTCGCTTTTTATATAAAAAAAGGTATGGATATTATCCTTTTTTGTATCCATCATTGTTTATAGCCGGTATGTTAGGCCAAGAAACGTTGCAGCTTAGGCGTAAGGTGCATCTTTTTGTCCACTTCTGCTTGCTGCTTCGTAAAAAGGTGGATAACCCTGAGACCCTGCACCGGTTAGGCTTATATGTGCCGCGAAATTATGTTCGAGGAGCTGGTCGTAGGCGGCACCGTCTGTTCGCGGCCTCCGCGGGCCTGCGCACGCGCCACGCCGGCAACACCCCCGCGGCTCGTGCTGTTGCCCTCTTCAATAAAGTCCTAAATGAGTTCCAGGATGCTGACATATTTTATGACTCAGTATCCACATTACTTAGGAAAATTAACTTTCAATTTGTTTTTTAAATGTACATTATTTTACTTTAAGCTCTTTTGTTTGTTTAATCGAAGTATTTGTTATTGTTTACTTTTCTATATTTTTGTTTTTTTTAGCATGTAAACGTGTTGGCTTAGCTGTAAGTTTATATTGTAAATGAATAAATAAATAAATAAATAAATAAGTATGTATTTACAAAAGAAAATGTATTTAAGTATGTTTATCCGTTGTCTAGTATCCCATAACACAAGCTTTAATTAGCTTACTTTGGGGCTAGATGGCGCTGTGTAGAATAATGTCCAGGGATATTTATTATTTATTTATTATTATTATTATTCTGCTGCTGCCAGTATTTAAGTACAGTTGAAGACATATCTATTCGATTTCAAAGCCTTCAAAGAGACCTGAGCAACACATTAGCCACAAAAATGTATACAAGAGTTCTTTCAGTCTCTTTTTGACTTGTATTGATATTTGTGGCTAATTTTTTGCTCAAATATTTTTGAAGCCTTTGAAAAGTACAGATAATTATGCTTTGACTGTTCATGTCGACTTATCTTTATAAACTTTTCACTCTGTGTGTATAATGTATATGTTTCTAAAGTTTACCTATATTTTATTCTATCTTTCAAACAAAACTTATATTTGAAGTTTTAATTAGAATTAAAATTTATCACACATGTTGCACATGTTAGGGTCCTAACTAGGGACTTTAGTTAAAAAAGATAGCGGACTGTAAACACTAAATAGGTTTAATTCGTAGTTCACAATCTTTGACTAAGCTATTTATGGAAGGACGCGCCCGGACGCTCCGCAGCCTGAAGACTGCCGATTGTGGCCGATTTGTCCCGAGGGCGCCCGTGCTCCAACCCAACACACATGGTTTTTTTTGTTTTTTTTTATCCAAAATTGGTGGTTTCCTTATCATTTTTATTATTATTATACTTACATCGCAATAAATTTGTCCAAAAGAATAAAAATATTTACAGTTTCACATTGGTCACGGTTTTATCTACCTCACAAAGCAATATAAAACAAAACGCTGACAATAAAAATGAAGGAAAGCTAAAAAAAAATGGGTAAGCGCGGATTTTTCCAGTTCGCACCGGAACACGATCAGTGAACCCCGCTGCTTAGGTATAGCACGTACGAATACCACCGTTTCGGTAATGGACTTGAACGTTTTGATGCACACTGGCGAGCTTCTAAATAAGCTCACTTATACAGGACAATTTTTGAAAAAGCCAACTGAACCGAACAAGGATTCACCTTGTTTGGTAGGTACCGCGTACGTTACACAAGGATATTTATCCTTACTTCGAGACCATGACAAGTGGTGTGTTGTCTGGCGCACATTTATTATTATGTTGTCACATTCACACTGTAATATCCCAGTATTTATTTTTCTGCTATAGGTATAGATGTGAATGGTTGACTGGTAGATAATGCTTTTGGCATAAAGTCTGCCTAATGTAAATTATTTGCATTAAAGATTAAATAAATAAATAAATAAATGTAATCATTTTTAATTGCTCGTGGCAAGCTTTTGTATCTATAAGAATTGCGGCGAATTTTTATTTAATTTATAATTTTAAATAAGTGAAACATGTATTTGATGCCTGGCTAAGGGAAACATGGGTATGTTTTTTCTTAGCCGTCACCTTTTCCTAAATCTGTTGTCAATATTCAAAAGCATTTCAAAGTCAAAGTTCTTTGTTTGTGAATCATGGGTACATTTTGATGTTATGGATATGATTAGTACTCGTATCTCCATATTCAGCCTCTCGGCATGCAAAAAACATTTACAAACACTAAATTATACTCAAAACTGCCATAAATACAATTTCAAAATATCATTTTACAGATTCATTTCAAGTCACGAGCCATTAAAATATTATTACATCTAGGATCAATTATAATTAATATGAATGTCAGATAGTAGATGAAGCAAATAATAATAATAATGACTAAAAAATGTCAGACAAATATTCACTAACCGAGTAGTAGCCCTTCTCTAACAGAACTTTCACAAAACTGTTCCTGTAAAATGTAACTTAAAAATATTATGATGTCGTGAAATCACATACACATAATTTGTGTCGCAAAATCTTCAAACTATACGCAACAACCCGAGACACGAGGTAGAATTGCAAATAAACGAATATTGCATGCAGCGCAGAATGCAGAGCCATTTGCTTCTCCACACATCTGGGCGCACGGTAGCCATTAGGCCAAGTTTGATAACTTACAAAACCATGAAAGCGCCACTGTCCACGAAAATGCGTATTCGTCGTCCGCTTTGCCATATGGGCACTTTCAGATTACAGGTTAATGCAAGCTGCAAGAAGCTTAATAATCTACTCAGGTACACCTCGTGAGCCGAGGAGCGATATAATTCTTGACTATGGGCTTTGCCGATAAAAGTAATTTAGCCACAAAATTCATAACACCGTTGTCGCCTTAATTGACAAGGAGCTGTCAGAATGTCACGCTCGCGGCATGAAATAAATAAATATGAGACACAATCAACATACATTTGCTCTTATTCCACAATAAGGTTATGCCATGTTTTGGTAATCAGGAACAACTAAGGTAGCCCCCAGCACAATGTCTGTCTGCATCATGAGCAACATTTTTGTGCTGGCGGGGAAATTGAACACTCGACTGTCAGCGTTTCACGAGGCGCTCTTTAAGCGTTGTGGTAACTTCGAGGCATCAGATTCACCAAGAAAGGAATGGTCTGCGGATATTCTGTGTAGCGAGCGAGTTAGACTAGTGTGGATCCTGGCTAGATGAAACAGCTCTCTAAAAAAGCAGTATAACTAGATGGATATCTACTTTTTTTCTAATATTGAAATTTCACAAACAACTGAATCTATTCCTAAACCATCTACTATACTGAATTAATTTTGAGCCTTAAGCCAATAACTGGATGTCGAATATTACAGGCTTTTGTTTGAAGATATAAATAAACTTTATTGTACTTACTAGCTTTTCGCCCGCGGCTTTGCCCGCGTTTCGTTATATATTATGGCCAAATTACATAAAATCTATATAAATTGTAGCCCCTATGTGTCATTCGGATGTATAATATGCTTACACTGTAAAGTTTCATCCAAATCCTTTCAGTAGTATTTGCGTGAAAGAGTAACAAACATACATACATACATCCTCACAAACTTTCGCATTTGTAATATTTGTTATTTGTTATTTGTTTTTTTTTTTTTTTTTTTTTTTTTTTTTTAATATTAGTAAGATAAACGAATAACTTTGACTGACAACGACTACGACTTAATGTATAGGGCTACTAATATTATTTGCATATAAATATTTTAGTTATCATTGGGATAACTACGAAACTAAAATTTAGGGTAATTTAAAAAGAACTTGGGCTCATATTCAACAATTTCGTTTTTTGCGAGGATAAGCTTCTACCGCGTCTAATAGCCAATTAAGCGACGTGGACAAACAAGCAGTGTATTACGCCATTTTAATATTTATGTTGTATAATGTCAAAGGTTTAGAACATCCTGTATAAGATTAACTTTGACAATTATTCAACGTGCGCGCTGTTGACAGTTGTGTTCATAAATAGCAGGGATTTTCTAGGCTAATAGTAAAATGAGCATAAAATAATTTTATGGCCAATGATTTAACATACTCTGATATAGCCCGCCATACAATAGGAAATTTGGCAACATCAGCAGATTCCTAAATTTAAAAATACATTAAAAAAGGGTCCTATAAAAACATTTAGTTTGTTCAGTTAATTTAGGGCCCTTCAAAATTGGGTGGGAAAATCTATTTTTGCAAGTGTAAACTAGATAAAAAACTATACCGATTATCTACACAATTTAAAGCCACTTTTGTTGCTAAAAAACCATTTACATAAAAGCAAAATTTAATATAGCTGCCGAACAAATGTTTTGTAGAACGCAAAGAAATAAAAATGACGTCACTGCTAGCAAGTTTCTAAGGAGCGTTTTGGCCCAGTCCAAAAAGTGATTTTTAAAATTGCTTTATCTGGGGGAGTTTTGATACTTTCGAAATATTTTTCACCAATGTTTTTATTTGAGAGCGGTCTTTAACACCTAAACAAAAAAAAATTGTCGAATACCCTTTCGGAAAGCTTAAACATGCCTTCTGTTTGTCTCTGTCATTTAAGAGAGAAAGGAGTAGGTATACATTGTAAATTACGGAAAAAGTGTGCTTAGAATGACGTCAAACACATTTATTGTTGTCCTGTTGACAGTGCGCAAGTGCTAACTTATCCTTGTAAATTAAAAGTTATTTGTATGATCGGTAAAGAAAGTACGTCCTCCATGAGTTTGCGTGAAGTAAACTGTGTAGTTAACAACAGTAACTGCTATTATTATTTGAGTTTAATTTATATTCACTACGAACGAAATCTCATACAGTTACTACACTATAGACGACAGCGGCTTTCGTCGGAAAAACTTATGGATTAAAATGTTATCTTAATTAAAATGTTCATAAAAACCATCAAAGTTCTAGTTTTGCTTGATGGGGATCGAACCCACGATCTTTGGCGCTACCCATCCACCAAACGAACATAACCAACACTATAAATTCACAGTATATGTCCATAATAAGCAAACGATTACGTTAATAAGATCAAATGGCACAGACGAAAAGCCGTTATGCGTCGACACCGTTTTGCCGGATCAATTAATAGTGCGCACCGTTATGTCGCGGGCGCATCTCTGTGGTACATAAATCTTTACAACTACAAGTTAGGCTGGTGTTTCACTTACTGCTTTTTGATATTAACGTGGTTGGAAGCGCTATAGAACATCAAAGCGCTTCGAGAAATGTAGCCCATAATCCGCGGATATATTATTTAAAATTCTTTCACCATTGTCAGCGAACATAGGCTATATTTTTACGGGAGAAAAGTTATTGGAATATAAAGAAGCAACTCCCCAGTTTGCTCAGTTTTGAGGATCGGGACTCTCAAGGATTCGTACAGTCTGCCTAACGGTGCCTTTTTTATGTAACAGGGCGAAAACGAACTGGAAGGTCACCATGGACAACTGCAACACCTCAGGTGTCACCGATGCGTTGCTTGCCTTTTTGCATGCTCATACGCTCTCTCTCTGAAGGCTCTGATGTCATATACCTTTGGAAATACCGTTGCGGGCAGATCATTCCATATCTTGGATGTACGCGGAAGAAATAGTTGCGAAAAACGTCGCAAACGCATGCTTGATTAAGCGCTGCCCTTATGATAACCTTCAGAGTGTTGGCGACTTCAACGGTCTATCTTTTCGACCGGCACCCTCGGGCTTCTTTACCCTCTAACTTGCCAACCACGAAAAACTCTAGTTAATCTGGCTTGCGCTAAGCAATTATTAGTCTAAAGGGTCATATGGACACACACTGCTGGAGGTGTTGTCTTTATTCCAGTCTGATTTGTTTATGGAACAATGACAAATACCAATATACTGAAGACTGTACAACTATTTTCACATTACATCACGATCGATTTTTACCCTCATTTTGCTTTTGTAATATGACTATATTTGGAGGTGGAGTCTCACGCAAAGATCGCGTGCGGAACACTCACATCCGCGGCAGCCTTCGTGTTCGTGACATCGCAGACAAGCTGCAGGAGTGCCTTCGTTGGTATGGTCATGTCTCACGGAGATCGCCAAACTACGTGGGCAACAAATGTCTGGCTATGCCGCCTCCGCCGGGTAGAAGAGGTCGACCCAAGAAGCGCTGGCTCGACGTTGTCAAGGGTGACATGCGTGCCAACAGCCTCACCACTGAGGATGCACAAGACCGCGCGAAGTGGGCCAAGAAAATAAGAACCACAAGGGTCCGCCACCCTGAGACCCCCCAGGCCAGTGTGCGTTCACAACCGGGATAGACCGCACGGATGATGATGATGAATATGACGATATTTCTTTCGTCAATATTGATGACGAGTGACGTGTCGAGGCGAAAAATACTATACTGATAAAACAAAAAGATTAAAACTACTTTCACACTCAAGCTTTCGTGTAAACCCGCCCTATCTCGATCCTAGTGAGACTAGAATCTCAATTCCCGCTAACACAGATAGCTTAAAGCCACGTGTGAAAGGGATGACACGATCAAGATGTAGTCTGTCTCGTGATTTGTGTTACCGCGAACCGCGGACCTGAGACATAAAGCGAAATTATATGAGTTAAGGCCACCAGAACCAGAGTGGCCCAAGTGCATTTTTTTAGATTTTAATAATAGTAATAACAATTTTTATAGTATTTCTATAAATCATTGTATTTGTAACTTTAAGCTTAGGTTTTATAATTGTAAATATTGTTTTTATAATTATAATTCATAAGTTGTTTTTATTGTTATAAATCTTTGTTTTGTAGGAATACTGTACAAATTTTATACCTAAGTTTCATGTTAAATAAATATAATAATAATAATAAAATCTTTATTTCAGACGTTAGGTCCATATTAGAATTACAAAAACCCACTTTTACACTAAAAACTACAAACAAACAGTTAAAAACTAAATAAAAACATGAAAATAATAGTACTAATATACATTTTATACAGACATAATATGTTACTAAGCCAGTAACAACCTGTACCCAGTGTTTCTTAATGGGGCAGTCCAAGCGCGCTGCTATTGTTCTCAGGATATTATATTATATTAAATCATATTACATTACTTTATTTCGGAACTTACCTGCTTTTAACATCAAGTTTTATAATTCAATTCAAAATAAAAAAATGCACTTAGGCTTCTTTGGTTCTGGTGGCCTCAATTTATGTACTGTAGGAGATAAAACAGAATATGTTGTGGGTAGTGTCCCCGCAATCCTATACAAAAAAAGGGCTGCAGACCTTCGTAGCCCTCTTTCTGCTGCTAGCCGTCGGACGAAAGGGACCTCTCTCTGGTGTACCGGGTGCCCACATTATTTTTGCGTGCCTTGCTGATAGTTGATTGTGTTCACGTTAGTGTCATAATATAAATAATTATTTTGCTCTTTTAATTGTTACTTTTGTTCAAGGTTAAATAAATTGTCATTTCGGACCAGCGCTCACAGTGAACAGAAATGGAACTAAAAATGGCATACAAGTTGCTGTACTTAACTATAGTTACGTGAGGCAAATTCATGGTGGACTAACTGACCCCGTCACGTTTAAATCAGCGCATGGGGCTAAATGCTGAGTTAGGTCTATTTATTTTCTTGGGCATCGGGACACTGCTGTCTTATGGTACGAGTAGTCTTTCTTTACTGTTATTTTGTTTTTTTGTTAATGCCTACACTTTTGTTTTTCTTATAAATTGTAACGAAAGTCCTAAAAGTTAATAAATATTTTTCTATTTCTTGTTAAGCGACAGTGGAGGAGATGGTTCTGCGCACGGGTACAGTATAAAGGGCCCCCTTTTCATACCGTCAATTCGACCACTGCGCAGGACTACAAGAAGATGTACATTTATCATTCCTCTGTCTATGGACTCGATTGAAATAGATTGAGAGTAAATGGAGAGTTTCTATCAGTGAACCGCTATCGTGAAGTTATAAAAAACGCCAAAAAAGTGGCACGCTTGGCTTTCATTCAGACGGAGGGACTTGCGTTGTCTATTTTGATATATGTTTGGGCCGCAAACGCAGCAATCTGCCGCTATAAGGAAGAAATCTCGCGGTTTAAAAGCTTCCTACAATGTATATGCATATTTATGCTCAGTGCATCCATCCTGTCCTGTGTTGGTAACTGATCAATCTGTCTATTTGTGGCGGATAAATGATGAGACCAATGTCACGAATACCATCTTTAGCCGCAAGTAGTAGTCATTTAGAAAAAAGTTACTAGGCTTAACTAGCGCAATGAGGTGTTCTGCCTTATCGATATAAATAAAAATGAATCGCCAAATGATTGCTAAGCGCAAAACGCGAGAACGGCTCGACCAATCTTTTTAATATTATAAATGCGAAAGTTTGTAAGGATGTATGTATGTTTGTTACTCTTTCACGCAAAAACTACTGAACGGATTTAACTGAAACTTTACACTAATACAGTTTATATATCAGAATAACATAGGCTACAATTTACAAAGATTTTATGTAGTTTAGCCATGATATACAACAATAACGCGGGCGAAGCCGCGGGCGAAAAGCTAGTTAGGTGATATTTTTTTCATGTTTGTTAAGGCACAAAGAGAGTTCTGATGGAGAGAAAAAATGAAAAAAATACGAGGAAATAATAAAAGCAACACTTTTCTGTTCCCAAACAAACCACTCTGTTCCCAGCTGTCAAACACTTTGACATCTTTTAATAACTTTTGGCAGAACGAAGTCTGCCATGGCAGTTAGTAATAAGATAATAATAACTAATTTATTAGTATTTAACTTGGTCTGTGTTTAGTATCAAAAAACAAAACCTCTTCTCTATAAAATAAATTTATTGAGTCTTGGCATAAAGAAAAGTATAATTGGCGGACCTTAATACCTTAGTGCTTTTATCGCTTGAATTCAAAAAAATATTTAGATAAGCAATAGATACTCTAGTATGGAATGATTTCATTGTCACAGTCAAATCGAAATAGTGAGTATGTTATATATTATGTAAGTATATATTTATTTATGTTATGTATTTCTATGTATTATATTGATTAGGTTGTATCTGTCGTTTTTTAAGAATTTATAAAATCTTTGTATTAATTTCCTATTCTAAATGAACATTTTGCACCGCCAACAGCATTTCTGTCTCATCCGATGGTTGACTGGTAGAGAATGCTTTTAGCATTAAGTCCGCCTAATGTAAATTATTGCATCGAAGACTAAATAAATAAATAAATAGATATAAACTAAAAAGCGACAATGCCAAAGAAAAAAAAAACTACAACAGCACTAACGGCCGCGACACAATCCGCAATGTAAATAAATTATCCTGTAACACTAAAACTCGACTCAAATGTATGAGTGCAGGGTATTAACTTAACGTCTGTACGAAGCACTTCCACGCACGCAATTAACGTGGACAATCAAGAAAGGAGACAGTTAAAGCAGGTGTAAAAACGCAATTAACAATTAAACTGGAAAACGTTTAACTGTAAAGAGAATGAAGAAGTACACGGTTGTGAATTTTAAGTATTCATTCATTCATTGGATCAGCCTTGAAAATGACACTGAGTTGATTAAATGTAACAAGCTTAAAGGTTAAAAAAGCAAATGACGTTCCTTTGATGCCTCCGTCGTGGCTCAGTGATAACAGAGTTTGGCGATACAGACGTACTCGTAACAGAGGTTTCGAAACATAGCCCGGGTTTGTGATCACTAACCAATTCGGCAAGTGTGGTGATTAAGCTAATAACTGTCAATTTAGGTTAAGACTTAGGCATAAAACTTAACAGACAGTTTATAATTTCAGTATTGGTTATTTATGTCAGGGCAACAGGTGCTGCAATATATTAGGTACATTTCTAATGACTCATAACTTTCTTCATTACAAAAAAGCTGCACGCAAGTGAATGATAATGAATGAGTCAATGCATTTGAGTGAATGCATTCAATTTAGCAAAGGTCGACTCGACTGGTAATGTTAATCCCACATTCCCAATTAGTAACTAACTTACACACATCTCGACGTAATTTTATTGTTATCGTTTTACGAGTATGCTTCGGTGTTTCTGCAGTCTTTTAGTCTATGCAGACTACTCAGGGAGATGTTCTCTACACTAACATACACATTAAAGTGATTAATACGAATTACAGAATACTTTGTAAATTGCACATTTTATACAGGTAATGTTTCAGGCAAATCACTGTCATAAAAACAGAGCAATAAAAATATTGTTCTGTGGCGTACCTAACGGGAGAAAAGATGGCAGAGTTAGACTTGCACAGTGCTGCTGTCCCGATCTGCGAGGGACGTACCAATTTTATCTAGCATCGGAACAATGAGCCAGCGAATGGTCGCTAGCGTCTGTAGTAAAGCAATCGTACAAGGCATCGTAACAGTGGTTTTAGTAAGAAAGAAATAAAAAGGACATACAAATTGCTGTAATTATATCATAGTAAACCAACGGTACAGGTACCTATGGGACGATGTTAGCTGACCATCTTAGTCAGTACTTTAATTGATAATTTAGGCTGTTACTCCTTAAAAAAACCAACATAATATAGTAATTATAGACTTGGATACTGGATGGTTTTACTAAGACATAGTAAAGCATTCAGCCCGTATACTGTCCAAATAGTAGCCGATTTTTGACCGTACTTCGGTAATGTTATCGTTTTGTTAATATGTTTGCAGTCGGGTTCGAGGTGGTGAATGGAACACAAAAACTAATCTCTAGCAATTTAAATTTGGAAACTCGTCCCGTTTGAGAGACAACACTAATGGGACATGAAACTCGTAATGCTGGTTGATATTGAAGAGGCTATAAATGATGTACTAGCTGATTGACATTCTTTTAACTGCATTTAATTACATTTTAATTGTTGAGTTTCCTTTGCAAATAAGTATTCGTATATGGTTATGTTTACCATAATCAGAGGGTCCCCAATTAAAACTTTATTAAATTATACTTGTCCGTCAGCGGCTTCGCCCGCGTAGACTGTCTTTCCTGTCAAAACATAGCCTAAATTAAAAAAAAAATAGTATATGTCACTCCCTGATAATGTAGCTTTAATTTGGTTAAAGAATTTTTAAAATCGGTCCAGTAGTTTCGGAGCCTATTTAATACAAACAAACAAACAAATCTTTCCTCTTTATAATATTAGTACACGGGAGAGAGATCAGGTCAAGCTTCACATGGTGGCAAAAAAAGGAGAGGAATTTTTAAAAAATCTAGTAAATTCAAAACTAAGAGGAGTTTCGAGCTTCTTGGCTCAGAAAACGACGAATTTGCACTAAGTTTTTCAAAATGCCGATCAAACAATGTCAAGAAGTGAGAAGACCACTCGAAGATAGCTAAAGGTCAAAACACTTCAAACGCTGGCAGCAAAGCGATTTAAAAGTCTGTTTGCTATTTTCTTGAAACTAGTGATCCTAACGAACATTGTATGTATTGTACATTGTGTATCCCAAGATTCCCAAGGTATATTAAAATGTATCTCCACCCGTGCGAGACCGATGCTGGTAGCTAACATTTTACCACTGGATACTCCACCTCTCGACTCGGCATTTGCAGGTTATTTTTGCAAAATCAGTGAGAAAATTGAAAACTAAAATATTTACCAGAATATATATGGTTCGCCGGAATGCAATCAGACCAATCACGCCCACACTATGCGTGCTTCGTGTGATACCACAGACATTGTAATACTGTTTAGATATCTGAATAGATATCTAAATAATTATAATAAATTAACATCAGGGACAATTTACACCAAGATCATCTGATCCCAAATTAAGCAGAGCTTGTACTGGTGTCAGACACTGATAAACATACTTAAATATTTCTAAATACATACTTAAATAGATAATAACACCGAGACAAACTCAAAACACAAATGTTTGTTATGACAAATATATGGTGCGGATCGAACCCACGACCTCCGGTGGTAAAGGCAGGATCGCTGCCATTGCACAGGCCAGTCGAGTACTACTATCTATTGAAGATAGTGAAGTTTATCATCATACTAAACTCTTCCGTTGCTGACTTATAAGTGATTGAGTGGCTGAATGGCTGGCCTGGTCCGATACAAAAAAAAACGCAAAACCGAAACTGCTTAGCTTAAAAAGCTGAACATTTGGCTTGCAAGTTCCTTGGGTGGGGAGCGTAGCGGTTCCTAAAAATCCTACTGGCACGGAAAAAAAGGGGGATGGGAGTACGAAATCGTGAGCATAAGCTAGTAAATGATCCAAAAAGCCAGAGCATCAACTCTATAGTTGGGCTCGTGATTTCCCGGAACCACAGTTGGGAAAAGGCAACTAATATTAAAATGTAATCCTACAATTGATGAATAAGTTTTCACTTTTCCCAACTTGGATTAAATCCAGGACTTTCAGATTTTGGGCATACATACATAGCCCAACCATAAATATTCACTGTAAAATTTAAGTGAGTGACCGATTGAACCATCACACACGGGTTTTATTTACGGATATGTTGACGATAAACAAAATCCCAAAGCCATTATACAACTTCAAGTGCTAAAAGCTAGTCATTTATTTATGGCGCGATTACGGTAGTATATCCCTGGAACTGCCACGCTCTAGTGAAGCTCGTAAAAATGTCGTTTGAGGTTTACTGGTCAGACTAACCGGCCATATGGACGTATAACTGTTTTCCTCTGAAGTTCTTGGGAAGTGGCTTAACAATTTTTAACCTTTTTTTAATAAGATAACATGTTATCAATAGCAGCCGCGTGACTAACCCCTGATTTAAACCCCAATGCTACTCGCGCTGCCGGAATTATATCACTCAATTATTCCGTGTCGACCGCAAAATGTGTGATGATGTTGCGCTGACCAATTCCCTGCTCTATGCGGTTTAATGAAACCTAGCATTGAAAAGTAACGAAAGCAGATGTCATGAATGGTTTAAAGAAACATCTTGGACTGCTAGTGCATAGGAATATTTATAGAACCCGCCGCCGTGGTTCCAACGCCCGCTCCCGTTCTGGAACCGGTGGGTGGTGGAAACACCGGGAACTACGAGTAACAGGGCTAAAAGCTAAGACGTAGCGTCTACCCACCCAATGTTCGCCTCCGGGTATGGCGTCGGTGCTCGTGCCTACTGCCTACAAGTGGGTGTAAGGTGGGAGCTAAACTCCACAGCCGTTTTGTCGGTCAGTGGGGCTTGTGGCCGGATGTGGTGGCATAATCAATGTCTGGACTGGACAACTCATGGTTGCGCCCACTAGAAAAGTAGGAGCCAGCGAGCTAGTGAAGGTCTACGAAGAAGTTTCCTTAGTACTTCAGGTTATACAATTATACTTATAGGGGGTGGCTGTGGCGGCCGTAACACAGCACGTGTGGAAGGACGTTACGAAACTTCAAATTCTAATGGGGATCATTAAAAAGTACCCTGCCCACTGCCGTTTAAACTTCTACGATATGCATTGGAGACATTTTTATCGACGTTTTTCCCAATTAATTTGTACTATTCGTAAACAAACAAGCGTACGAACGAAGGGCAAAACACACCCACTCAAAGTTCATTCATGAAGTCGAATGGGCCATTACGGGTGTAATGTCTTGTTCACGGGAGCAATAAATTGATTTATTTCAGTCTTAATTTAGTTCACGATGTTTACTTTCTGTATGTAGTAGGAAAAATAGGTCTGCTCGTGGTTATATTAAGGCTTTATTTAATCCAGTGGAGAGAGCGATAATTGATGAGGATGTAGCCTATGAATGATTGATATTTTGTAGGGATTATGAATTATGGGCCTTGACAAGTAACCGGACAGTCCTCATATATTCACGGATTTCTTGCCGATTATTGGAAATAAAAGTAGGAAAAAAGCGTACAGCATTATTGATTAGATCACTAACTTCCATGATACTTGGCTGCGTCTAACAGATCGCAAGCCTTCTATACATTTTGACGTCAAATATTTGCGATGTTTTGATATTTGTTCTAAAATAGATTTGATGTCAATAGGTAGGCATACACATTTAATAAAACCTATCGTTAACAATGGGCAGTTTAAAATATCAGACCCGACTCTTAGGGACCTTTCGGTTTTGGAAACTTGTGCGTAGTGTAATGTAATTTGTGCGGTCCTACTGATATGAATTTCTTTCAAAAGCAAACTGATTTATTTTCAAATCAGACTCTTGGTTGTGGTAGCGTCATGCAAGGGGTAAAGGTTGTGTCAATACCCATAAACTAGTGTTGACTTTATTCCGGCAGTGGGACAGTATAATATGTATAATAATAGGCTGATTACTCTAGTTTACTGCAAAAAATATAATAGTAGATAACGAAGGCGCTTCAAGAAATTGAAAATCGATAACATCGCGTGATCTCGCCCATTTATACTTATTTTTGAAGTGTGGGAAGTAAGAATTCGCAATTATGGTCTCAAAGAGCTGTAGAATAGAATATCGTGTATAGAAATAGCGCCCGTTGAGAGGCGTCGGGGATTCCGACTTTGCCGATATATTGGAGAGGTACGAGTATTGGACGCCATTTCAACGTTCCTTAAGAGGAGGTTTCAGGAAAATTTCAAAAGAATTTTCTGAGAAAGGGCCGGAAAGGAGATAATATTTGTAAGTTTGGATTGTGACACAATTTAAAGATAGGAAATTAGGAATGACCAAAACCGACTGCAGGTAGTTTGTATGAAGCATATGACAACAACTGTCAGATTCATTCCTACTGCGGTCTAATTCGTTTTAGAATCATACTTTAACCATTGTCTAAAATAGAACAAAATGAGGAATGCTTTTATAATTAAAAACAAAAAAGTGGTCAATTACAGTTGAGACAAGTTCGCAAAATTAATATTATTTAAACAGATGAACTGAAAATAATCGTGATACAAATATTATTCAAAAGAAACTGACTTCATTTGCTGAGCAATAAAAAGGCATAAGAACAAAAAGATTTAGTCTCAAGTGGATACTTTGAATACATATTGGTACAATAAAAAAAAACAGGTTTCCAGAGTAAATTAGAGGTGATTATTTTCATAGCACGTCAGCGATTTAAGTCGATAATGGGAGCGGCATTGATTTTATTCTTTAGAAAATCAATTCGGTCAGAAGGATGTGCGTGGTAGAATACCTAACAATGAATGCTCGTAAAGGATTCATTTTAGCTAAGGTTGCACTAACCTGTGAATTTCATTGATAATGTGTTTGTTATTTAAATAACTAGGTAATAAATAACCAACATCCTCTGTTAATTCATCATGTTTTGTATTAATCAATGTATGGACTGAATATGAAAAAATACTTGTTTGTTTGATTCAGAATCACGAGAAAACTACTACATGAATTTTATTAAAACTTTTCATTAACACTCATGCCATGTAAGTTATAATAAGGTTATATAGAACTAAATATGAGGGAATGGCTCGCTTGCTAGCTAATGAATAAAAAAACAAATTGAAGATACGCTTGTTGGATTAAACGATGATGATAATGTGCGAAACAAAATTGAAACTGCACACTACGATACCTACACAATCTTTTCCAGAGACCAAATTTGTCAAGTGACGTATACGTTTACGGATTGTACGTCACATTGCAACAGACGTTGATAAATTGCGGCCACGTTACGGGTCAAGTGCAAACTATGGTCTGATGGGAAAATGCTAAAGTAAAGTCAGGAAGACTTGTTTGGACTAGTAGAGTGTTCCAGACTAATGGGCTAATTTAGACTTTGATCTATTATTGTTGGGAATAAATGATTTTTATGATAGAATAGTATTTAAAAGTAGATCAAGAAACTTAAATAAATATTGCAACATCTTAAACATAAATATTGCAAAATTCGCGTAAAAATGATCTACGCGGCTGTTGACAACCAACTGCCAAATGAGTCATGGAATACCCGGCGGCTGGAAGGTAATTATCGCACGCAAGTACATGCAGTGACAGAGGCCTGCTTCAGCGCCGGTTCCATCACTAACCATGACAAACATTATTTAATGTGACGAACATTAGTGTTTTTTGTGTGTCTGGGTGTTATTATTTTTTAATTATGGATATTTAGAATTAAGTAAACTAAGTACGTTAGTATACCCATAGTACAAGCTCTGCTTAGTTTGGGGTCAGATGATCTTGGTGTGAATTGTCTTAGATGTTTTTTTTTTTTATTTATTAAACCATAAAAATTACAGGGATGCTTAACATTATTTTCTGCCAAACTGTGCAACAGTTTGTCGGCAGTGGTTCCCGTGGACATGCTTCAATAGTTTTACATCCAAGCTTAAATTAGGTAGGTACATATTATTATCATTCGATATTATTATTACATTGTTGCATATTATTGCGTATTATTTAAATAAATTACATATTACGTAGGTATTTCATTCTTAATATTCAAAGTAAATATTAATGAGAAATTATTAATTTTGTATTTATTAATGTTATCAGTTCGTTATAATTATAGATATATCATTATTTAAATAGTTATTCTTATCATTTTACTTACATTTATTTTATTTCATTATAAAGTGAATATCAGTGAACTTTAATATCTAATTTTCTAGTATTTAATGATGTTTCTGGTTTATTGCACTTATATTCATATTATTTTGCATTAAACTTATCATTTAACTTATATTTATATCCTTAAATTAACAAATTTTAGGTTACGGGCATAAAGACAAGTAATGCCTCCTCAACAGTGTTTTGAGGTGATTTTTACTTTGCGCCCCCTGCAGCAGATCTTGTGGTAAGTCATTGAGATAAGACGGCGTCAACCATCGCCTGGTGCGCTTGCCATAATATTTTTTTACCCTGGGGACGGTTAGTTTGGGCCTATTAGCTGAACGAGTTTGTAGTAGCTGAATGTATTTATTTAAACCTTATCTTCAGTTGAAAATCCAATTTGGGATTAAAGGTAAGTTACGTTTAAAAAGAGATTACCAACCTCCTAATTGTATTAAACTTCATTGATGAAAAAACCCTAATTGCAAATTACAAGCTACGGTCCTGAACGTTAAAATTTGAACTTCAGGCAAAGCAAATTGAGCAAAGGCCTTCCCTAATCACCTCCTTTAATCTGGGACATTTTCTTAATGTGTCTTAACGACAAATCGTTGCGATTAAGTTGGACTTAGTTAAAAACAATAGTTTGTGTTTGAAGAGTTTTAGTTGTAGATTGAATAAGGGGTTTGTTTAGTCACAGACTTATCTAATCTGGGGCTCTTAAATCCTTCTAAAAAATCCAAAAATAAACAATATTAGCGTATTACACACACAGATGGCGATAAAAATTTATAATAAAAAGCCAGCATACACCAAGATTCTAAGTTCCAAACTACTGCTGAGTTTGAGGCATGAAGATCCTATATAAGTGTATCCCAAACGGGGTAGTCAAAGGCAAGTGACTGTTGCTGTCATGGTGAACTGAACAGTCAGAAGCCCACTTCCAACAATAGTAATAGAACCCGACGTGGTGGGTGGTTGGCCTTCCGCCGTTATCTGAACACGATTCACGATCTGAGTTGGGGTGCTTAACACCTAGGCCACGACGACGCTCTTACAACAGAAACATATGTGCAGATGTCAAAATCGATCCCACAACCTAACGCAAATATAAAATAGAGAAAAGCATAGTATGTATTATTATAACAGATATTTCTATAGAGAGGACTTGAAACAGGTAAATATACCTATTTCAGAATTTGTAGTAGGTATCTATTTTAACTATTCATGTTGAAACTTCAGTTCCGTAAACTTGGTAACTTAGTTGTTTCGTTAAGACAGCAAATTCTAAAACTTTTGATCTTCCTACTCAATGTTTACATTAAAAATACTTAGGTACCTAAAATCTTATTTTTCTAAAATCCAAGAAATACTACAATTATCTTCATCAACAGCATATTTTGTATTTTCAAAATCAAATGCGAGTTCAGAGTCTTCAGTGCAATGAGATCTCCGTTATTTACTTACTAATTTCGATGGCGAAGAAATAGCGAGCGACTTGCAATCGAGTCGCATTGCAATGCAAGATGAAGAATCAGAGAGCATATACTGGCGGTTTTCTGTTTTGGCTGTGTTCCAGTGTAATAAAATATATTTTTTTCTTAGAATCTACGTATATTGACCGAAATCAGTCATTTCTCCTTCTCTCATCAGGTCTGCTTACGATATGCGAACGTCGTAAGATATACAGCAGGGTTACCTTACACCTTTGAGAACCCAAAGAAACTATTAAAACGATAAGATGGCTAAAACTAAATACATTCTTAAAGTATTCGATAGATAACTTTTAATTTATCGCAAGCTACTGACTAATTCATCCACAGTCAAAGCAAACTAGTTACGGTCAGATAAACTAGACAGTTTGCCGAAAACGTTCAGGTTACTCAACATTCCGCTTCTAACGAGCGAAATTCTGCAAAACGCCCGAGGCCTAGACAAATTATGGCATTGTTATATATAACATGACGTTTTCGTAACAAGAGTAATAAAGGACACTTTTATAAACGAAAGGCTAATTTGAGGTAGTTAACTTTGGTGCTCATTAAAAAATTTGCGCCTAACCCCAGTTTTGTAGACCAATAATTTGATTATCAGCGGTCAAACTATTTTCAAGTGTTGTAATTGGTTGACACAAAAACATTTAAACAGCCAATGACATGCCCATTTTATTACCTAGTAAAACATACATACAAAACCTTAGCTAATGATCATAAAAACTTACTAGTAGTACAATTATATCGATTCTTTATAGACTCGATTTATTTGCTACTAAGCGTATGTGCTCTTATAAAACATGCGGCTGACCCTCTCCAGTTACAGAAAACCCAGACACTCTTATTTATCCACTTTTCATTCTAGATTCTTCTTCTTTATTGACCTAAGGTCCATCAGATTTTAGCACTATATGCCTTTTGCCACTTTACCTTACCCACCCACTGGGATCATCAATGATATGAGTTCTACGGATTTCCACAACAATATTTTGAATGACAATATAAGTCAATCATAACGAATTATGACACGATAAAGATCGATCGACCACCTTTGGACAGGATGTACGTCTGATAGTGTGTAATTCCACAGCAAAAAGATTGCAGTTTTGTATTATAAGATTAGTACTAATACCTTCATTTCGATAGCGATAAGATTTCAACTTTAACCCATTCAGGAATTTTTCTTTTGTCTTACTTCGAAAAAATCGAAATGGAATTTACCAGGGAAAAACCTGTGCAAATTAGATTACACCTTAATGCACGTTTGGAGAAGGCTCATTTCAAAGTGAATCTTTAGTGCGTTAGAGCTAATAAGTATAACTGTAATTACTCGTATTATAGAATATTTTTTCCGGGAAAGGTCTCGATTGGAACGGAATTATATTAAAAATGCTCTTGCATGTCAAAAAAGTCTGCGCTTAATCTTGTTAAGAGAATATAAAATGTTTCTGAAAAGGAAAACCCTCGCAAAAAATGAAAGTTTCTTGGATAATGCTTCTGCTTAGAAAATTTACCTAGGTTTAAAACTGTTACTTACGTCATTTTGTAAAGTTGATGTCGCTAAGAATAAGAAATACAAATAGGTTATCTAGGTGACCTGTTTAATTTTAAGTAAAAAAGAGATTCGGAGCCTTATGATCAAGGGTATCTTCTTTTTTTTGGTCATTCAAACCAAATTATTTGAGATTATTGCCACTATAAAATCATTTATCTTTAGGCGAATTATGCTAGTAAGTTTGGTTTATTCACCAAGCATCCAAATAAAAAAGGGTAAGCAAGTCGAAGTAGCAATGGGGCAGAGCGAAGAACTGATGGAGGCACCGTTGGGGCTGAAAAGTTTGAACGAAAACGCAGCGTGCGACCACCCAAAAGATGATGGTGGACCCGATGAAGGTGGTGATGCCGGTGTATACAAACCAACGGCAAACGGTGGCATTCCTAATCTGTGGGGGAGAGCTATCTTCAGAGCGCCTACTGCAAGTCGCACAAAGAGATTTCAATGACTTCCCCATCACGCTTTAAGAGCAAGTGAACGCGAATATGTATGGCATCGAATTAGCGCCACCTAGTGGCAAAATGTGGCCTATTGAAATAACGCGATGGTGTAGACATTCGAATCTCCTTGTGCGACTCGCATGAAGCACTCTGCAGTGGACTTCTTATTGCTGCGAATGATGATGAAATTTCGCCCACCATGACATTGAAGTTTACAGTTACCTCGACTCCGTAACGTGTTTTTGCTTATTACATCTAATACGATTACATTTACAAAAGCTTGTCAAAATACAATTTGGATCTCTGAATATAGCCGTCGAAAACTGGATTTTATTCAGATTATTTACTTTCCTCTACGCACGCCGCGCTCACGAAGATTAAGCGATTAGACGGTATAATCTAAAGACGGTGAATTTTCGCGCTACATATATTTTGAGCGTTCTTTTACTGTTACTTTTGCGATATAAAATAATAATAAATTGCCTTAGGCCCAAAATATACTTTTCTGCCCTTTCGGTATTAATTTTTTGTGCACTTCTTTACAAAAAAATTAATCCACAGCCAATTTCTCGCTATTAGTCTCAAAAACGATACTGTTCTATTCTGTTATACTTCCCAGTGACATCGTATTATTTATTACGGGCAAGAATTGATATAAAAGAGTGGACATGATGATGAACTATTTGAAGAGCACAGGGAAAGAACGATCAAAGTCACCCTGAAACTGATTTGAGGTTAATAACGCTATCTAGTTCCTAATGCTGAGGATGTCGCTAGGCATGAAAAGAATATAAACGTAAAAAGTCCCGAAAAAATCACGTTTTATTTTTTTACATAAGTTATTAGTAGGTAATTAGTGATCAATGATCATAGTAAAAGTTAAAAACGATCAGAGAGATCGACTTTGATCGTTATACAAGTTTTTGAATGAATAATCTAAAAGTCAGTTGACGTTCTCTTGCTCTGTGACATGACATTATATGATTTATGTATGGGTCTGAACTTGAAAAATATAAAATATTTTATTTTTTCAGTAAATTATTTATCCAAAGCATTAGCAGTGATTTTAAGACGGAAATTATTATTATTGTGGCATTTCGTACTTAGGAGTCTAATAAGGTAAAAATTTAACTAATTTATAAAAAGTGACTTAGATCATTATTTCCCTGTAATCTTCATTTGAAGTCCAATAGCAGATATAAACCGTCAAAACGGGTAAACCCGTAGTATTTTCGTATAAGAATACTACTCGTTTTAAAACATAATTTATGATAACTGAGGAAAGCAGTGAAAACTCAGAAAAGCGACGAGAAGATTATTACCGTTTACTCGTAAACCTGTGTCGGGTGTTAAAGAATTTATTGCTCACATACAAATTAACATACATTGCAGACATTGTTTATGTAAGACCTGCAATTAATGTTGGCAGTTTCGAATTTATGCAATTCATAAAAAATAAACGTCGTAGCAATTAAAACAAAGCGCAATTGAGAAAACCAAGCAAATTGGCCACTGTCTAGGTCCACCTCGGTAATGATAGCCAGTTGCGTGCAGTGTAACGCAACGGACAATCGCATCTAGGGTTGAAATAAACTTAAAAGAAACTTAAACCGACTTAAACTTAAACAAAACAATCACTTCAAATAATGAAATAATTTTTTGCTCGCAACGATCCTAAATAGAATCTTGCGGCTCGCGTACACCTAATCCGTTATCGGCCGAACTATGCTCGGCCGGCATCGGCCAAACTCAGCCGATCGAATCAAACGTATGTAAATTAACAAACCGATTTTGCCGGCTGATGGCGGACAGAAATGCTGTTTGATTTGATCGGCCGAGTTTGGCCGATGAAATCAAACAGGATAACGGATAAGGTGTAAGCGAGCCGCGAGGCCGCTATAATGATATTTCATTATTTTCAGTGATTTTTTTTTGTAGTTTATCTTTTTTTAAATTTGATTTATTTTTCCATTTTTAGTGTAAATGATTGTAATTAGTCAGCTAGGAATTAGCTACCAAAGAGACGAAATCCCACACGACAAAAACTTTCAATCCCTATTCTTGCCCTCTTGGGTGTGTATTTTTACTTGAAATCTAAATAGGAATCGGGAAGTTAAACCTCCCAACACAAACAAAAAAGAAAACAACCGAATTATGACTCTCCTCCTTTCTTTTAAAGTCGGTTGAAAATAGCACCGACGTAAAACTGTGCATCTTTTTTAGAAAAAATAATTGCAATATGAACAATACTGTGCGAAAATACTATAAGACCTGGATTACGACCTCCAAACTGACAATGTCTTTGGCATGGCAGTTAGTGTCGAAGTTTTAATTACAAGGAGATGACACATTACGCGACAACCCTATTCAAAACTATAGAGTTGCACATGCTATAAGCTTCACGCATGGCCTGTCACTTATGAAACCCTAAATACGATACCTAACAGTAAGCATTGTCTGATCATTGTGTATGGGCATGCGATATCGTGTTTTAAGGTTATATTGCTAAGGTCATTATTATGTAGTGAGGAAAGAGCACGTATTAAATTTGGCTCAATGGTTAATAATAGCTCGCAGTGATCTTCTTCCTAATTTGATCCATTGTTTCCTATTTACATACTACTTTTTAATTATTGCATTAAGAGCGATTACAGAGTATACTAGCCGCATACTACAAGCAGTTGCTCTGGCAAACCATTAGGGTGCGTTACCACCAGAGATGTGCGAGGAATGTGTGTTAAGAACCAATAGAATTGTTGCAATCACTTATCTTCGCGATTCTATTATTGGTTCTGATGCGTTGCGAGGAATATGTTTTTTAGGAACCAATAGAATCGCGAAGCTAGGTGATTGAAACAATTCCATTGGTTCTTAACACACACATTCCTCGCAACGCATCCTCACACATCTCTGGTGAAAACGCACCCTTAGGGAGAGTCTAGAAGTGAACGTCCTATGAATGCCAAGAAGATTTGAAAGTAGTATTGATCTTATTTGAATCTGAAGCTGTCATAACGTAATAACCACTAACTGCTCCAAGGTGAGTAATTCCAAAGAACCTTTATCGATTCTGAGAATGAGATAATTAATTTAATAACCGTCTCAAACTTCACTTCCATACAAGATCCGGTGAGAAAATTATCAAACTTGATTCACATTTCGCAAATGCCACTATCGTAAGGTACATGTATTCTGTTCTTTTCGCACATACCATTTTAGTGTAGAGAGTGAGCAGAACGCCACGATGTCGAAGATCATTATTGTGTAAATTGAGGCTGTGATCGCTTTGTATTGCACAAGTGTTCATTGTTTGGAAACTGATGCAACTCGTGCCTTCAGAATGCAGTGGGAGCCCGGTTCCACTGAGACGCCTTGGTCGCATGTTTTATAACTTCTAAAGCGATGAGCTCGACGTTTTTGCTTCGTTACCTACCATGTTATACATTTAAAACTCAATCAGTCTTGCTGTTTAACTGATGTTTGAGCTGGAACCTTGCTCTCGCCAAACTACTATCAATCTAGATACAAAACTAAACTTTAAAAGAGGTTAAACGATTAGGCACCCGTTTAACCAAAATCGGTGAAGTCTTAATGTCAGCAGTTTCTCAAATATCTTACAGCTACAGAATACTTGTCTATGCTACGAGCATTGATATAGCTAAACCACTCTGACAAGCAACTATTCCAAACACAATACACAGAGTGTACAACATAAAATGCATTTTAAAAAATTTGTTGTCGCATTAGTTGCAACAATGGTATCCCGGTGAAATATCCTCGAAGAGGATTGGTAAGTACGATTGGCTCTATATAGAACTCAGGATTAAACCACAGAAGGAAAGTAGGTCAGACTTAGTGTTATATGTGTGCTGCAATACCTCTGCCTTTACGTACCTGAAACAAACGAAGAAAAAATTATTAAAAAGGTGAAAGGAAGCTGCTGCCAAATTAACAAACTTGTAACTTAAGACCCTTACTTGAACAGTAGAGCTATTTCTGCAAAAAGTTTCAACGGGTTTTACAAATGAAAAAAGACAATGAAAAGTATAACAAATTGTTTGCCTTAAAAATCTTTCCCAGCAAAACCCCCCACAAAGTAGTTTAGCTAAGATGTTCTCAAACGTTAATTCTCAGAAACGCATGGTTGGCTGTCGGCAAAACGCACTAATTAGTACACCGATAACAATTTAATACGAAGAACTTAAAACATTTCTTCAAACGTTTAACGTCACGCGAGACCAAGATGCATTTCTTTTATTGGTTTCAAATTTTAAAAAAACACACGGCAAATTCGCCATCGTCTGGCTCCATCTCGTGAGGCCATAAATAAGCTATGCGAATAAAACTTGCGACTTTTCTGCTGATGACTCGGACATCAATTATTTTGAGTCTACTTTAGTAGTATTATTCGTTATAAATGCTGTTTTTTTTAACAGCCATACGTTCTTCGTTGTTGTCTCGGACATGTTTAGTGATTCATTGTTCCTGAAATTGTACCCCTCGAATCAGAATCTTTTAAAATTCACCCGCATTTTAAAAGATTAAAAAGGTTTGTTACAATTTGTCAATGAAATATTTTGAAATCAAAACATAATGGACTGTCATTTAACATACAGGATTGTTATTAACTTTCTATTGTTTTTTATTAGGCTTAGAATGAGGCTAATTTTATTTGTTACATAATTATACAAAGACTGGGAAAAATAGCATCTTATATTTCGCAGTAAAATAGGCCGTTCAACTCGAAGGATAGGTAGCAATTTTTTTTTATATTTTTATATTTATTTTACTTTTCATTTGTATACTTTTATTCCTATTATGAAAGATTAGTACGAAAATAAAAATATTTAATATAGTTGTTAAGAAATGCTGTACCTATTTCCAAATTGCTGTGTACGTCTCTGAAGGGTATGCATATAAGAATTACTTATTTTTAATTTTTAAATAAACGTATATATGTATACTGTTGGTGTACCTTATAAATAAATAAATGAACAAATTTGAGATAAACTGCTGGAATTATTTGGATCTGGTATAGAGATTTAGCAGAAATCAACTTTATTCGTTTGCAACGTCTACTAAAACGTTTTAAGACTAGGCATTGATGCGAACTTATATGGTTAACAAAAAGCTTGATCATACATTACGATATCATCATTCCCGGCGTTGCATGCATTAAGTTGGTAAATTGCACGTTTATTTCTTTCTGACCATTTTAAGCTCTGAGGGGATTATTTTTAGATTATGGTGGCAATAAAAAGTGGTAGGTCTGTCGCAGGGACTAGGAATGGAAATTAGTGGCCGTTAGTGTTGTCCTTTGGTTGCATCTTGCAAGATGAGGTTTAAGATTGCAGCATTCTTAGAACCATAAATCCCTATCTATTTTTCGATTTCGTCAATATCTAAAACTCATATAGAAAATATATAGAAATCATTGGATGGCAAGGCCGTTCGTTATAGCACCTGTTAAGATTACATTTTGATAGTAGAGGCGTTCACATTATTTTTTACAAAACCATTGCAAAATGGGTAATAGTCAGCAGCATTCAGCTCTGAACGCCTGTGCAATACCTACTTTAATGCCAGTACGATCACATTTTCTTTATCTAGTAAGTATAGTTTGCAAATCGCAAAAATCATTAGTAGCATCACAAAGCGACAGTTGCGCAAGAGGGCTTTTTAGCTTTTAACGTTAAAATATGCTATAAGCAATCTCTTTCAAAAACTAGTGTTAAGACCAAGTCGAAATTATCTGAGGTGGAAGATTGAAACAAGTAAGTAAATAGTTGACACCCCTCTACCACCAGCCTTTAAGGTACCAGACCAGAATATTCAGAAAACGCCTGTAGCGTAGTTGACCATAACAAAGAAGGCACTTAAGCAAGCAACGGCAACACTAGTCGATGTAAATCTAAAGATATTGAAATAGTAATGAGTCTTAATAGGGTAGAAGAACCCGTTCAGCTTAATGAATGATGGATGCGGTATGTTTTTTCTGACCTGGCATGTAGATGCTTTTTGATAGATAGAGTATAATGAATGACTAACTAATGTCGTTATAAAGCTACCTATGTGCCAAACCACATTTTAAGATCTTTTTAGGAAATGTCAGAATGCTTAGTTGAGTTTAGTCGTATTTTAATGTGTGGCATAATAAACTAACCAACTTAGAGTTTAGTGAATTTTTATTTTAGCATTTACCAATGCACTATTTTCTACACAAAGATGGAAACTAGAAAAATTCGACCTGATTCTAGCTAATAGAAGCGGATCCCGCTTGAATCCCTATGTACAACTTAAGAGTTTTTACACCTTACGGTAAAAAGCAATTACATGTGTATTGGTTTATTTGTGAAATAATTAAAAGATTATTTAACAATATGTATTATTGTTGACCTGTTTTCAAGTTCACTTTAGTGCATCTTCAGTTACAGCTGGGAAGTGAGCTAGCACCCATCCGGCCGGTTCCCGCCAAAAGAGCAAAAAGCCAAGACCGGTAATGATCACGATCGTCATGTGTTCGGCCGCCGGCAGCGCGTTCGTTCCATCCGGCAGACATCTTGGATTCGGAGCGCGCCATTTGTCAAAGATGGAGGATGTAACGGCGCGCGATCTTATGATTTGATACAAAGTAATGTGGATAATGTTTTAGCAAGAATTTTGTCAGATGCACTTAATGTAAGAATTCTACCACACACGTGGCCACCTGATCCCATACTAAGCGGACGGAGCTTGCTCTATAGATGTTAAATAAGACAACGATGAGGGTTCTTCACAGAAAGTCAGGATCGTACATAAAATACCGGTTTTATATAAAACGGTATAAAATTATATTTTTTATGTAATAAATTGAAACAAAATAAATGGATATTGTAACTCATTCATTAGGTATTCTTGACTATATTCACTGGGAATAGAAAATATGAAACTTTCATTATTTACCCATACTTATCTGAATTCCTAAGCAGGAACGAATAAATCTCGTCAGCAAATCTACAAAGCGCCAGTTAATGCGAACGGAAAACGATCGGTTTCCTGAACAAATGTCATCAATATATTTTTGCAGCTTTTTTGGTATTGTCGCTGATCATACGGTACTTAAGGTAAAAGTCAATAATGCAAGAAATAAAACCATTTTAAAAACAACTCCTCGAAGATCCTTGCCACAAAAGAAAACACTATGAGTCAAGTGTATCCCACATGCAATTTAGAAGAAGGACTTAGGAATTACATGTAGACCAAATTTTGCGACTGCACATAAATATGTTTAGGCTACTGTCAAATCCATTCAAAGGGTAACGCATGAAGGTTCATAATTAAACAGAACACTTGTCCCGCCATACACGGGAAACAGGGAGTGACAAACTAACATTTGGTGCGACGAATCCAATTGTAAATGTGGATGTAGTATCCGGTGCAATGAAGTGCAGCTGACCGCAAGAGGGGGGCGAAACGAAATGTATTAACATTTAATGAACTGCGACCGGAAGAGTTAAACTGGGTGGGTACCATTAGCTGTCATTCACTTTGTGAACTGTGGATAACGATGAAGATTTCATGTCTGCTTTTGCCAAATTTAACGAGTTTGAACTTCACGAACGCAGCATCACCAGCACCTCTGGATTCGCAGCGTTAAACTAAAGCAGCATTACTTCATAATGCGACCCAAACAAAGGCCTCAATTTATCATCATGTTTCATGAATTATATTTAATAGGTATATCTGCAAAATTGAAAAAATAAAACGTCCCATATAGTAGAAGGAGCAGTCCGAGTTGGCTCACTACTCTCTTTCTACTATGCTTATGCTCACTTGTGTACCAATGAGACGGCAAGAAACTAGACAAATGCAAGTTGTAATTACTATGAGATTATTTTCAAAAGGAATAGAATATGTAAACGCATTCAATATTTGGGAGATGTGAATCACGAGTTGACGTAACAGGTTAAGATTGACGCTACTTAAATGGTGATGCACATTTACAAATTTGATGTATACTTCATCGAATTCTAATGGTTTGCTTATAAATATTATTGCGGTTAGCGGTACGACTATATAGGTGAATGAACTCACGAGTTTTGATTGTTTCTTTTTATAAGCAGTAGTAATGATGGGTATCGGTATTGTCTTCATCACGAAATAACTAATCGTGAAAACAACTCAAAAATAAAGTTCAATTTTATATTTTTTACATACACGGTCATTTGTTGAGATATATTTTGCACAACAGGTTGCAAAGAACGCGATACTATTTTGTTATCTTTGATGTTTCGCGACTCATATTTATGTATTGTTTTAACACAGTATGGAATCTACTGTTTTCACATTAAAAATTGTGTTCTTTTTTTACAAATACTTTTAGCCATTCGCCAAAGAATATCGAACTCAGCATTCGCGTTTAAAGGGATAGAAATTATTTTGTCACGGCAAATGTATGTGTAGAATCTGTACACATGTTACATATTAATAGCAAAAAAGGCTATTTAATGTATGAGTTATATGTGCAATACTTTTGTTGCTATCCTGTTGAAATTAAATAAAAATACTTCGTTTAAATGTTTAACTAGTCAAGATTTATTTTTAAAGAAAAATTCTGGAAGGACTGCCCACACATTACCAGATTTACCAGTTAACAGATAACACATGTGGTGACTGGGTAAAATTAGCAAATACCAAGTTATTGATTCTAAAGTTTTATGTACGGATCTATCTGAATAAACAACTCAAAAAAGGCCTAAAAAAATAATTTAATCGTTAAAAATTTCATACATATATATTTTTTAAATATGGCATGACAACATGACGATGATGGAATATTTTCCAAATACTGTTTATTCCTAACTGTTTCTGTATTTTATTTAATGAAGTTAAGCATGTCACAAAACAGAATGAACCTTTGTGCTCTTCAAAGTTATTGGACTTCAAATACCTTCTTCGTTCCTTAAAAACTTTGTCTAATTATGAAGTAACTTGGTAAAAGAATCCATTACCAGTTTGATAAGAAAAATTCTTCAAGTTACACAACGGTTTTTTATTTATTTATAGACCAGCAAGAACATTTCGTTGTATAGGTAGGGTACTTTTTTATATTGCCCGTCAAGATGACCTCACTCAACCTGATGGGAAGCGGTCGTGAGGTCCAGAAATGAGGTTGACAAGCCCAGTCATTCAAACGAATCACTGGGCTGGCCATCCTCACCTTGAAGGCCTGCAGAAATGCCTTTTCACGCCCCGCTTGAAGAACCCGGGACTATGCGAGGAAGGAAACACATGTGCTGGATGAGCGTTCCACGTCTGGATGGTACGACAAAGAAACGAGTCACCGAACCTTTTAGTTCAACTACTACTGGTACTTAGAAAGAATGACTATTTTTTTATATTTTTAATAAACAGACGATTATTTCGCATCAATTATTGTATCCTTTTCTCCTTCTCTAACAATTTGATTCATTGTTGAACTACAATATTGAATTGCAAAATTGGTTAGCCGCAGAAGCCGAATTGTAACTTCCTGCAAACTCAGGACAACTGCAAATTCAATAGTATGTGTTCGACACAACACAATAGATTTTGTACAGTAACAGAATTTCTTAAACAAAGTTTATTTCTATTTGGTTCTCTTCTCTTCTCATAAAGTAATTTAGATCTACAAAAGATCTTAGTCACAATCGTGGTAGAATAAGATTGGATTATAATGTTCACGGTCGCAAGACCAATCTTGTAGTGTGTATCCACAGTTTAAAATGTTGATTTCTGAATATGATTACAGCAGGAGGCCTTAAGGACAAGTCAATAGCAGCATTTTAACGAAGAAAACCAGTACCTACTGCCATACTTGACATAGACAGACATACACATCAAAGGAGATACTTGACGAAATGAAATCAACCTCAAATCCGTCTTTCAACCTTAACCAGTTTACCTACCACTGTGAGAAATGGGATACGAAATGCAAATGTGTGAACATCCTTCTCTCGTTTCAGCCGGTTTCGTTCTACGACGTATTCGACTGAACAGAACATGGGCAAACTATGTGACTGCAGATAGATTGCAGGGATTTGAACATTTGCAGGGACATTACAATGTTCAACCATCTTTTTACCGCCAAAATTCACCATCCCTCGCAGAAACCACGGTTCCAAGACAGCTATAATTTTGACTAGGTTAATTTGGCAAAGTCAAAGTACTTTATTTGCAGGAAATGTGGTAACAATGTGGCTTCCGTAAAATTTCGTCAAGTCCATGACTAAATGTGATTGAGGTTTTGAATCACGAAAAAATTAAAAAAAAGTAGCAAGCAAAGGTAGCAATTCGTATCGAAAGAAAAGCTGGAATCCCTAATAATTACGAATATTAGTTAGGCATTTCAAAAAAAAATCTTATAGGTTTATAAACCATGTGCAAGAAATAATAAAGCTTAATATTTCGTAGCTACAACTTCATTTTGTCATCGAACTATTCAATTTCTGGTGCAAATCATTGCAGCGGCACTTAAAGCTGGCGGTCGCGTATTCAAGTGTTCACTCAAACACACTCGAACTCCCAAAGTGAAAAGAATGAACGATAGTCCTCAAGATCTCTCGGGCCAAATAGCTCCGATTATAACCCAGCTCGCGCCCGTTTAATGACCTACTAAACTAAAATAGGAACATTTGATTGGCAAAGCCCTGCGAGCAAGGTTATGTGCGGGCAATACAACGAATGTTACTAGGGCCATTCATAGATAAGCAAGTAGAATCTTGTTCATTCATAATAATATTGGTATAAGTATATCTAAGTTCGTTATGTAAATACTTCGCCAAAACATTCGTGTGAGGAAATTTCCATTTCCGATAAAATAATGAGCAGATTATGACAACGTTAAAGCTAATTAAGGCAATTTGTACAAGGAGCCCAAGGTTATTTAGTGTCCTCACTGATTCGGGCAATATTATTGAATGAAAGACACGATTTACTCATTTAAATAGAGATTAGGCATTGTACTACTTTCTTAGGATTTGAAATGCGTAGTCATCCACACACCATCCAGCACCTGTTGGCTCGCACTGAAGGTTCGGTGACTCGTTACTTTGTCGAACCATACAGATGTGGAATGCTCTTCCACTGTTCCAGCGCATGTGAACTCTTTAGTCCTAGAGTCTTCAAGCGGGGCGTAAAAAGACATTTTTTTTCTGCTCTGAAGGTGAAGATGGCCAGCCCAGTGATTCATTTGCATGACTGTGCTTGCCAGCCTATTATCTGGACCTCACGACCACTTTCCATCAGGTCGAGTGAGGTCGTCTTGACAGGCAATATGAAAACTACATATCAAGCTTTGTCCGTCCACGTTTTGTATGCGATTCAATAGCTTAAGAGCTCAGCTTATAATCGTAGTGCTGCTCTAACTACATTTGTACTACATTGAGTCCTATTTAAGAGTCCTTCGAGCGATGTCAGAGGGTTTATTTATATTCTTGACCACCCGTTTGCATAGCTTTAAGCTGTCTCAGTACCACCCTTCAATTACTCTTGTTCAATGCTATTTAAAACTAATTTGAAGGACACGATAGTTGACTAATGAATACACATTCAGATTTAATTAGGGATTGATTAGAGATTGACACATAATGACCTCAGTACAGTAAGTTGTATGTAGATTATACAGAATGAAGTATGCAGTTCAACTTAGAACACTAAACGTACTTTTGTCAAATAATTTATTACTTTTCTTTAACCACATTTACATCATTCATTTAATAATGCTGCTGACACAGACGTACCGAACATGAAGGTCTCACTTGGAGCCTTCGTATGTAATGTAACGTTACAGAGTCGAGCATTATATCAGTGAGGGAGAAAAACCGAGCATTAATGTTACAGATTCCAGCATTACGTTGGTGAGGGAAAAGCACCGAATAATCTTCCAATGAAGTAAAAATCGAATCAGAAATGTACATTATACAGGCTACTGTTCGTCGTGTTAGGGAGGCAGTATTGTAATGTTATGCTCAAAATTGAATCTGAAACGTTACATTACAGGAAAATGCTCCAAGTGAGGGAGCACCTTAAAAAGGTTTCGGTACCAGCAAAACCTAAAAAGTAAGTACGACTGAAATATAAATTAAAGCCACATGACCTCAGAATGTTACAGGTATAAACATGATTGTTATAAAACTTACCATGCATCAAATCGATTAGATTACAGCCGATGTTAGCGAAAACTGATAAGATATATTTTCATTCATCGTCAAAAAAATATTATTCATTTAACCACAATCTTATCGCAATTAATTTGGCCTTCACTATAGATATTGCGCTAACTTTCATGAAAGCAGCTAAATTAGCAAAATGCATACATTGAGAGTGTCAAAATCGCAACAATCAACCCAGATTGATCTATTTAAAGTCACTCGCGTCTCTTGATAACATCCTTTGTGGTGCCTTCAAACTTTTTCAGAAACCCTGAGACATGCCGATTCTGCGAGTGTAAATGGTAATTCTTTCTTGCACTCATTAGTGTAGTTCCTTGCACTAGTGACTGAGTCAGGACAAGCTTACATGGACAAGAGTGGACCGTCACCATAACTTGTGTTTTTTTTATACTTGACTAATGGGCAGTCATTTGATCACAATCGCACCTGGTGATAATAAGTGACGTTGTGATCTATGATGGAACATGTCTGCCTAATAAATGCCTATTCACTCTCGTCTTGAAGAGGCCCAGATATAGGAAATTATTAATTGGTTAGGAAACACATGTGCGAGCAGCGAGTTCTAATTTCCCCTCCCTCTCTTTGCAGTTCGCAGTATGAAGGAGTCCGCGAAACATTTTGTGCGTATGGCTGGAATATCCACATTATCCACAACGCGAGTCCCTCTCATTGCAGTTCGCAGTATGAAGGAGTCCACGAAACATTTTGTGCGTATGGCTGGAATATCCACATTATCCACAACGCGAGGGTGAAAGGCTTATGTGTGTCTTGGGCTCCGGTGGTGAAACGGGGCAGGCGGAACCAACTCATGCAGTCCGCTCGCACACTCCTCGAAATGAAGCCTGTAAATCACCGACAGGCCAGCAACCAGCAACTCTGCGCCGGTGTTCTAGATCCTGCAGCCCGGTATTTAATTGTTACTCGTAGATAGTTTCATTGTCCTGCGCAATGCACATGTGGTTTGGCACTTTTGATTTGAATTCTACTTGGTCCTAAGTACATACAACATTGTGACCAAATCGGAATTGTTTTTAGGACTACCATTACACAAGCATAAAAAACAGAAAACGTTGTACAACCAGCCACAAATGAAGCAACAATCATTGCAGTGGAAACACACTTATCAAAATAATGTTAGTAAATTATCAATAATACATACAATTAGTAGTCACTCATGCTAAAAAGGGGCTAGATAAGAGATAAAGATAGATCCTGTACTATATTTTATCTGCCTGGTTTTACCCCCGGATTTTGAAGAGTTGAAGATGAAATTATTAAATTAGTGAATTGGCACGTTGAGTACTTGATGTTTGCGCGATTATACCACATGATAGGTGAAAGTACTACGTAGTCAAGAAACGCAGACAAGTAAAAAAGTCTTCTTTACTCTTACAAGTCCGTGTCTCACTAGAACTTCATTGTTTGTCCGTGCTATGTTGATATAAATACAAATTACAGTTGCAACAAATCAGATACAAACATCAAATAACGTGCTCGGCACGTGGCGAGTGTGCGAGCCGATCGGCAACCTACTGTCTTGAGCCCCTCGCTGGGGCCCGGCGGGCCGAGCGTGCCACTGTGAAGTGACACAGGCCTGCCTAAAATAAAGGTGCATTTAGACCAAACGAACATAGAGCTAGAGCAAGAACGTTTTTCGTGGGTATCTTTTAGTGTCAATGATAATTCATTTTTCATTTACAACAAAAGAATTCTAACGAAAAAGTACGACGAATCATGAATTAGCATCTTAGCTCGTGCTCCAGGGTCTACGCGAACATAGATAGAACAACGAAAGAATATTCTGTCTCAGTTTACACAAAGATAATTTGATAGTGGGGATAGAATGAGCATTCGCTCGTTTGGTCTAAACGCACCTTAAGCTTTGTGCACGTTTGAGACTGAAACCATGCACAAATAATTTTGAGTAAATATTTATTTTTAATCACCATTTAATAGTTGCTAAGCAGACAGTGAAAACATAAATTTACCCGCATTGCTGAGCGACAGACAAGCAATAGAAAACCTGTCTCAGAAAACGATGGGCATATCTTATCAACTCTGTACCTGTGAATGACATTCATATCTACTATCGTGACAGATATAAACAAGCACACCGAAGCATAAACCTACCATGATATTGGCAATCTAGACACGCCCATTCACAGTATCAATGAAACTGCGAACCATTCATGCATCGAACGGGGCGTTCAAAAACACGTATGTGCCTTCAATGTATTCGCTTCAAGGGCGCGAAGATACATAAACGACTTGTCATTTCCGCTTTGTATATTTACATTATGTTTATCTTTACGAGTGCCTGCTTCATTCAGCTTAGATTAGACATTCTCTTTATCATTTTCTAAAGCAATATCACTTCATTTACTTAATCATTTATTCTATCTATCCACTATTCTTCACAATATTTGTCTAACAAACATTCCTGTTAATGAGATATAATTAGGATCATGTACTTTACTAAACAAAAAAACTTAACCCATAAATAGCAGGTAAAATGTACTTATTTAAAAATTATAGTTTGCTGCAAAAGCTAGCTAATAAATATTACTCAGGTTTGCTGAAACGTAGTAGATAATCGCGGCGTGAAACGCGCTCTTATCTGATTTGTAGAAAATAACTACAATTAAGCGGCAATCAGCTGAATGTTTACCTTGGAGACGTGACAAAAGGAAATGCTGTACTGTAAAATTAACTCAACCAAACCAGATCATACAAATCTGAAGAATACTAAACTAAACAGAGGATTATCGAAGATACTGTTGATGGTATAATAGAATTACCCAAATAGAAGATAAAGCAATAAACGAAAGAATAAATCAACGTTATATAACTGACGAACGTAAAAGGGAGAATGAAATTGTCGGCGTCCGATAACCGAAATCCCTTGGCACATATCCAGTGCCGGCTACGTGAAAGTACCTACAATGGGAACAAAAATAATCCATTCAAGAAGAGCAAGGTGGAAAAAATAAGATTCAGTAGATGCCAAAACTGAGGAGCCAAGCAATATTCAACCTTCGATCGTCGCAGAGAACGTTCAAACAGAAAATTAACAGTGGATTGGCTTGAAATACTGTCTTAATCCAAATTGGAACTTGGGAGTTGAGAGGTAAAGCCGATATTAGAGTGCGATAATTCCTCTACAAAGCGCGAATGAAGCGTATCGTTACAGTTTTTACGAGAGGTCAAGTTCGCGAGACGTTCTCAATTGGTTTATTACCAAGCAGCAATGGTCTGATACTTTTAACTACAGCCGGCGAGAATCATCGCATGAATTTGTTAAAGCAAATCGAAGATTTGTCCTCAATAACCTTGGAGTTTAATTTTGTAATAATATAATAAGATATGGTGAGACTTGTGTACTAGGCCATTTGTACAAGTTTGATGGTTTGAAGAAACCGAAAGTTGTGAGAATGGTACAAATGGATTCATCGACCGCTTAAAATTAGTTTATAAAAAAGACAATATCAGATAAACAGTACTTTTTCGTTAACTATAGTATTATATTAAAACATTGTAATATTTGTAATCGAATAAACATTCAGTAGTTACCCGTTCTCGATACTAAAGTTCCTTCACGAAGGGTACAATCATGTTGATTATTTTACCCGAAGCACCAATAAATTCACACCTTTTAAGCTTACCCCACCGGAACAGGACACGGATGTCGCGACGAAATGAATCATTTTCCGGTTTCCTCTGCGCCATGTTTCTTTTTGGCTAGCAAATTTAATCATTCCCCTTAGAACTTCAACTTTGAATTGATTACAGCGATGGACATAATGCCTAACAGCGGAACAGTTCAAAGGCTGAAACTTTGGGATTAGTCAAAGACATCAAAGATTTTTAACTTTTAATTTCATGCTGCTTTTTTTATTTCGATTCGTTTCGATTACTTACTACATCTGCTGAAATATTGCTGTAGTTACTGGTAATGGCGCCTTTTGAAGAAGCAGTCTACAATTAGCAGACGGGGCGTTTGAGTTGTGAATGTAAAAGTGTGTTATTATCAATCAATAAGTCACAGTTACCGTTTGTCGGCAATTTGGTTAACCTGCATTCCACTTTACTTCCGAAAAGGGTCAAAGAACAAAAACGTAGAAGAAATAAAAACATTAGCTAAGAACATGGTCATAATCGACATCCGATAGAGCGTATATGACAAAAAAACGACGTACGATATTTTCAACCGCAAAAATACTTCCAAAGTAATCGGTCACGGCTTGTAAACGTTTGGTAACTGGACCCATAAACATGATTGTAACTATCAAAACCGCACATCAATCGCGTCATTTCCGTCTAATGGTTCCGACGGAACGCTATCTGAAAATATTCATGACATGGTAACAGGTTCAGGCGTTCAGAAATAGATTTACCGCGACCGTAACATGTTCGGCGATATGATTCATTTAGCGGTCAGACAAGTAGGAATGAAAATCGGAAAGGGCATCTAACTTCTTAGGTTGAGTGAAAGTAAACTTGGTCCGTTCAAATATGCATAAGGCGAAACCCTGACTGACTAAGCTGAGGGTTTTGAAATGCCTCCGTCAACAAGAGTAAATGACTCAAAAGTGTTCCCAACTCCTCTAAACTGACTGGGAAGCTTCGCCAGTGGCTGATATATTAATGTTATTGGCGTTAAGGGATTTTTTTAAAATAGATAATTCTGCATGTTGATGATAATTAACTGAATAGCGATTTTAAATTGAAAAACTACATATATTTTGGAACTTGGAAATACATCTTTGGAAATAAAGACTTTGACTTTCAAAACTATGCTTTTGTGAATTCATTCGATGTTTACAATCGCAAAAACGAATCGCGTGATAGCAAAGAAGAACCACCATTGACAAAACAAAAAAAAATAAGTTAGCTAAGCAATTGTTCCAATTTCCCAAACGAAAAACTTGCTCCTAAGGACAACGTCAAACGTAAAAGACAAAACGTAATAACGGCTGGAATGAAATATGCAATAAACAAGTCTTCCTTTCAAAGAACGCAATCGAGCATGAAAAGTAACAACGAGAATGACCTTTCAATTAGATCTTGTCTCAGTGTCAAGGGCTATTTGCTCAAAGGCCTTCGTTGGATCCGCGCTGGACATGGAAACATTATTGGCAGTCGATTTGGTTCTAGTGATGCAAATATTTTTTTTCTAGATGAATAATTTATTTTATTCAGTGAATTTCATCATCTACAATAGTAGAACGGATTATTATTTACACAAATACGCATCAATGGCGCTGAAACAAGTGGAATAACTAAATTGATGAATTATTGCAACTCTAGGTAAGTTTTGATATGAAATCATTTCTTTGATGACCAAGAATTTAATTGCTTATGCGCTGTACAAAAAAACCGTTATCTCACCACGGTAGAAGGTTCCATTGGAGCATTGGTAAATGTTTTAGCATAGCAAAAATAGTTTTTGCGTCCATTATGAAAGAATGTCAAAATAAGAACTGATAGTTTAAAATTTGGTGAACACGAATGTTCGTGTATCATTCGGTTGACATTCGTTCAAGTTACTTCACTATTTGGAACCGTTTCGTTCGACTGGACAGGGATGTTAAATGTCAGTGCTCGGCGCAAAGCGTGGCATTTGGCTGATCACGAATCTGCAATTGCTATAAGTTAAGTGCGTTGTAAACTGGTCTAATATATGACAAATATTTCGACAGAATTTGGGAAAGGCTTATATGTCCTCTATTCAGTCTGTACCGGCCTTGGGATCTTCCGCCATATCTTTCTTTGTGCCACAAGAAGTTTGGTCTTTGGCTTAAGGGTCAGGGTTCAAGCCTCACAGCCGTACATCAAAATAAGATTAATTAAAGTTTTATAAATCATGACTTTCGTACGTTTGGTCAGAAGCTTAGATACCAAAACCCTATGTAAGGCTGCACTTCACCGGAGGGCATTCTGTATCGTGGTGTCAATCTCTTCTGCTCTGGCATTAGTGTCTGTTATAGTGCAACCCAGATACTTGAAACTACTGACACCCTGAAAAGAGACATCTCCAGCTTTGAGATGCACCCACGAAGCTCTGGTATTCTTGTTGCGCCGAATATGCATGTATTCGGTCTTTTGCTAGTTTATTCTAGGGCCAACTTATATATAATAAGATTATAAATAACTCTCGATGTTCAATAGTTTCAATTGGTTACGTCCTCTTAAAATCTGCTTGGCTAAAGTCCTAAAACGTTGATAAAAACAGAGTCTTCTTAAAAAACGCACTATACATAGGTGGTAGGTTTAAAATACTGATAAGCAAAGAGCCTAGTTAAATAAATGTATCTTTTGTTTTTTTCCTAAGTTGGTCAAGAAGAAACACTAAATATTGCACTCTTGCAAATTATAATGCGAACACAAAATTAGATCAAAACATTGTTTACGGGAATGAAGTCACAGGCAGAAGCCTCTTTAACATAACTAGAAGTGCATGTAAGTACATCTATTTATTTTTCATCATTGAATTATTTTATATACCGTCATTTGTGTAGTTAAATTTTTATTTCTCCTTGTCAATGTACACATGTATGTAATAAGAAAGTTACACCAACTTACCCTTGCGTCATATATGAGTTTTGATCCAGTTTCGAGTGTCGCTTCTCGTTAGCTTTGCAGTGCGGTCGGGCACATTATTCCTGAAGTGTCAAACTTTGATAACACACCGGGAGGGCTGACAGCCTCCTGAAACTTGAGACAAGCTCGACCCATCTCGACTTACTTATTAAAATTTATCTTTGTTGTGAATTTTTCACAAGATTAATGTTGAATCTAAATTGGATATCTTTGTGTTAGCGACAATGTTTTCTGTTGGGGAAAAAACTTACTAAAATTATACTTGTTTTCTATTTATTTTTATTATATGTTGATGATTGGCTTTTTCTTTACCATCATAATCATTAGCAGACACAGAACATAGGCCTCTCCCGTAGATTTGAGTGGCTGGTTTTGAATAATGCTTTGCCATTAATAGCGACTTCTGCTTTATCAAACAGATCGGAAACTTACTGTCTCTCTTCAGAGAGTGGTCGTTTAAACGCAGTGTCGTTTGCCTTCTCATGGTTTGGTTTTCTGCTTCATGAACTTCCCGGCGGCCTAGTTCTTCGTAGATATTTTTCTGCTGGACTACGACCATAGATTAATTTCTTATCTAGACTACTTCACCTCTGATTGATCCTCACAACGAAATACCGAGCCATCCCTCTCTATCAGCTCGTCGTGTGACCTTGAGCTCGGTTTCAAGTTTTTCCTTTTTTTATTGATCCATCCATAACGGACGTCGCTAACGTTAATTGACTTAGCTGTATCATATTTAATTAGCGCTTCTAATTGCTATCAGAGGTATTAAGCACCTGATCTCTTTCAAGTTTAAATATGATGATATGTTTATGATGCTTTTAATACTGCTTCAAGGGATTACAGTGATGCTTCTGTTTTGCCCATCCTTCCTTGCTAGTATACATCACATAAACTGCCCTGGTCACAGAGTATGTTTTCCCTTGTTATGTGGAAACCAGAAACTAACTTACAGCATCAACTGTAATTTTTTTATGCCGTAGGAGTGAAGAATAACAGTTACATTTCGTTACGTATGTATTGTACATACACCAAAGCGTCGAAACGTTAGCGTAACTAAACAGTCTACATCGCAGAACGTTTCTATTTTGATATTTTTTCAAATAACAATAATAAATTAATATTAAATCTCACGATAATTGTAAATACACATGTAATGCACTTGAATAGCATTAGAGAAGAGATTTCCAGTGTTAGAAGCTTACTTTCACCAGTGGTTGTTGATATTGGAGCTAAATTAATATTTAATACTTCCAACGTAGTTAGTGATGAATTATAACCACAACCAACAATAGTTAGCAACACATCACCAGATTACAACTGGAAGAATAACTAACTCTGCCGGCGGTTTATTGTTATCATCACAATCCTCCTACGCGTCCAAGCCAACTTTGAGAAAAACACCGAAGAATAAATAACGGCGGAATAGTTATTCCTGTATTAAAATACTTGTAGGTTTAAATCTGGATGCCTACTCTTGTCTTGATGCAAAATTAACAAAAATATACTGTGCAATATATTTTTGGATCGGTGCTACCGGGTGGTCAGCATCAACTTAGCCCCAATCAACATTGTGACCACTTTATTTTGATAGTTCAGGCTTTCGCAAAGCCAGAAAGTTATCGACCGAGGATCACATACTTAGTTTACAAGTCGTGATTGTTGTGACTCCTGATATAATTTAATAATAAAAAATAATAGGTTAACTTCATTGTGTATCTATGCATCCTAGCGAACATCCTGGGAGCGGATGGAATAATCATTGGCGCGCTGAGTTTGATGCCGGCAGTCACAAATAATCACAATATTGTAACAATACGATGAAAGCAGTAAATATGATTGGTAATCGCTTTTTTATTTAAATTTTATCGAAAAAAACAAATAAAAGAGTTCAAAATGGAAAGGACTAGAAACTTCAGGAAAATAATTTGAATTGAAAAAATAGTAAATCGTTCAGGGATCTCAAGCAAAAACAAAGGTAGGTAGGTACATGAATTGGTTCCATGTTTAATTAGCAGGGTACAGTTTGTATGGGTCTAATAAGCGAAACGAACAGGTACATGTTCCCGAATGTATCCCCGTAGAAGTTTCCCCGATAGGAAAAGGCATCTTGAAGAACTGATTTCAAAGTGCTTACAAAAGTTGGTAATCATAAAACTAATAGTCTACGACTACGAGATAGTTTTTCAGACTCCAGATTCTGTGGTGATAGCTAAAATAAATCAAAATTCCGTTTGATGACAAACTAACGCGACGCCGAAATTCTCCAATTGCGTCCTAAAAGACGCAAATACTTTAACATCAGTGTGATGCTTGGAGCTCATTATAATAATAGTGTAATAAGAGATAGTATTAAAAAAGACTTCAACATGTACCTACGGCAACTATGCAACCTAGCGAACATCGCTGAAGACCAAAAAGACCGTTTGACGGATTAATCTGACTCAAAATCGAATACGCGACGCTGAAAATTCTCCAGTCGCATTCTAGAGGACGCAAAAACTTTAACATCAGTAGAGCAACTTTCAGATGAAACGAACTCACAACGTTATAACTCTAAAGGCTTCATTTCCGCTCTTGAGAAACACTATTACAGTAGATGCAGGATTTAAATTGACTTTAGTTGGCGGATGCAGCCAGTTTTAGTCCAGTCAGTTTTACTCCAGATTCTGTGGTGATAGCTAAAATAAATCAAAATTCCGTTTGATGACAAACTAACGCGTCGCCGAAAATTCTCCAATTGCGTCCTAAAAGACGCAAATACTTTAACATCAGTGTGATGCTTGGAGCTCATTATAATAATAGTCTAATAAGAGATAGTATTAAAAAAGACTTCAACATGTACCTACGGCAACTATGCAACCTAGCGAACATCGCTGAAGACCAAAAAGACCGTTTGACGGATTAATCTGACTCAAAATCGAATACGCGACGCTGAAAATTCTCCAGTCGCATTCTAGAGGACGCAAAAACTTTAACATCAGTAGAGCAACTTTCAGATGAAACGAACTCACAACGTTATAACTTTAAAGGCTTCATTTCCGCTCTTGAGAAACACTATTACAGTAGATGGAGGATTTAAATTGACTTTAGTTGGCGGATGCAGCCAGTTTTATTTGTAATCTAGGTGCTCTTAATTTGGCAGAGGGAAATAGACGCTAAATGTAGTTCCAGCAATTTTCTGCTTTAAATTCTTTAGCGAATAATGAAGTTGTGGAAATTCTCAGTTTCACCTAATAATCATAATCCACTGATTTTCGACAGTCACTTTGACGGTCGAGCTAAGGATTGTACAATTATCATGATCTCGGTTCTTTACGCTTCACGACTGTATCCTGAAGGCAGCAGTAATAGGCAAGTTGATTGTTGCCGCCCTGGTGAACGGATCACTCTGAAGACCGTGGATTATTATTATAACCCAACGTAGTAGGTGGCGTGTCTTTCGCTGTTACTTTATTCAGGTTACCACAGTTTTTATAGATGTTTTCAGCATCACCAGAGAGTTAGGCGCAAATTTCATAATGCACACAAAGATGGTTCTGCAGATGAAATAATAAAACCGTCCTTTTGAGCTCGACTCCGCATACGTCAATAAAAGTTAGTGAAAAACTCACAAACTGTTTCAACGTTCAACGTGGAGCAAGCGTCAGCCATTCATTCCCAGTTTCCCGGTGAATGACGCCGAAGTGACGTCACGTCAGTTGAATGGGGTCGTTAAGGCCGCCGGATGTTTTGAGCGGATAGCTCTCCCGCGGTATCAGACTATGTTCCGTTTTTAGACTCATTCGCCTCGTCGACATTTCATCTAGGCTTGGCATTTTTTTCAGCATCTGCGTATTTTTACAGAAATACACACAAATGGCGAGGCTAAACGAATTATATAAAAATATTGCGTTTAAACAACGTATCCGTAAATGTTGTATATAATGTAAGAGATGTATTTGTCGTTATTATCCAAGAAAGGTAAGTAGGTATCAACATGTGAAGTTATAGCTTTGGAGTTGCTATTTTATTCAAGAGCCGCTGCGGCGGTCGCAAATTTACTAAACTTTAGTATACTCGTATGTAGCAAGACTAGACAGAAACTTGAATAATTCAATCGTATCTACAACAACGGCAAAAAGCATTAAGACCGTTCCTTATGAGATATGATTATTTAAAACACTAGTCTTCAGTGGCATGTTTAGACGTCCCAAAGATTTTGTAATGTCAAATATTGCCTTTCGTATGCTTTATGCAAACTTGCATGTAATCCGGAAAAAACGGTGTTTCAAAAAACCAACTGGACTGGTCTGACATCCTGTTGCGATGATACGATAAAAAAACGGTCAGTGCAATGTTTATAATAAAATTTAGCAACCAGTTATTACTTATATTTAAAATTTATGCAAATTTACTAAGTACGTATACATTGAAAAACCTGTTTAGTCGTTAAGAGCCAGTCGCGGATTCTAATCTAGCACCTGCACATTTCGTGTTGAAAAGAAAAGATGAAATCGTAATTATCGGGTACAAAAAAGCACCCAAATCATTGATATGAATATCTAGTGATTGGCAATACTTATCATAATCATTCCACTCTAATCAATCAAACTAGAAAATCTGTGATCGAATTGAAAATAATCGAGAAGATCTCTGATTAAACTTAAATCAAGGTTAATAATGCTCATCACCAGGTAAGAATAAATAACTGAAGAAAGTTGGTTAGACTGCACAATTGGAAGTGCCTTTGAAAGTATTTTTTGGCAACAAAATGTAAACAAGAAGAAATTACCTTGAAATCAGTTGGAAAACAAGGAACCTAGGTACCTAATTCATTTTTGAATTATGAATGCTAGCTATAGTAGGAGTTCGTTGCGACAATAGCCTTATGCCTTTCAATCAGACTTTTGTCGTTGTAATTCGAACGTGCTACGGAAATGTTGCGTCACACTGACGCAGGTCCATCTTTTTTTTATTTATTTACCAATGAAAAGCTTAAATAACATGATCATAATACGGTCACATACTCAAACCACTTAGGTTCATGACGAAATAACCACCAAAAAAAACAAGCATACAATTAAATGGCTGTCTTAACTGCTAACGGATGGATGGTTAAATACAATTACAGTTAATATCACAACTAAAGATAGACAAATCATAAAAGTAGAAACTGGGTAGATCTATCTATAATTCAGTTATGGTGCTGTACTGTTTGAGATTATTTAAAAAGTACAATTTTAGTTTATTAGGTATATTTTATATCTCAGGAAGGGTGTAGGTAGATGTTGTATACGCTATCAGGCCTTTGTAATTATAATTTTATTCATTTAAATCATTTTCACCAAAACTGCGTGATTCTAGTACAATGAACATCAACAGAGCAACCAAACAATATCGCACCAAATATTGGTATTTGGTCAATTTAAATTGAATCACGCGCAAATTTGAAAGAGCTATACATTTTACGTTATTATGTCAATAACGAGTTACTTGCACCTTTCATCTTCTTTTGACGACCGACTTGGAATAATGGTTAAGAAGTTGGCTACTACACCAGAGGTCGCGGGTTCGATCCCCGCACAGTACAAACATTTGTGTGCATGAACATGTCTGTTTGTACTGGTCTGGGTGTCTCCTATGTATAATAAGTATGTATTTACAAAAGAAATGTATTTAAGTATGTTTATCCGTTGTCTAGTATCCCATAACACAATCTTTAATTAGCTTACTTTGGGGCTAGATGGCGCTGTGTGGAATAATGTCCAGGGATATTTATTTATTTATTTATCTTTAGTAGCAATGGAAAGGTGCTTATAATGTCAGTGCACCACCTGTCACTATACCGGTAATACTTCCGTTGCCATTGTTGGGGTAATAATTGAAGGTTGAGTGCGAGTTTGCGAAGGCAATAAGGTTAGTTAATATGCGATGTAAAATGCACCTTGTAAAATTAGGGTCGACAATGTTAATATAAACAGCTGATACGATTACCCTCAACCGATTAGTAGTTCTTTATTTCCTTCCTTCTCAGCTGACTATACCAGCAGGTAATAGTACCAGTCATTGACCTGTTACGATGGTGACTATTGGACCACAGGTCTAACACTTAATTGGAGGGCTTCTAGTCGTATTTGACCGAATGAACAGTCATTAAATCAGCCCACCAAAGTATCCCGAGTAAGTCGTTTAAATAATTATACGTGGTTTCACTTTCAAATCAAGAACATCAGTTATGAGCTTGTCGTTGGCAGCCGCAAGCAAAGTCTTAAGGCACTTGGCTTAGACTTAAAATAGAAGGAAAGCTGTGACTGAAATTATACATTTCCCATATTTTATTGCTCAAACAAAACGTAGCCTCATGTTATATGTTATTAGAGCATAATTGACGACACGGTTGGCGTAGTGAGCTGTAGCACGGTTTCTCGCCTCGATTTCCGTAGTGGTTCCCGGGTTCGATTCCCGGTCGGGTCAATTTAGGAAACGATCTTTTCTGAATTGACTCTGGTCTGGTATGCTGGGAGACGCCCCTAGCTTATTTCCTTGTGTGGTACCTCGTAACACAGGGATATTAATCCCTACTTCGAGACCATTACAAGAGGTGTGTCTGGCGCATATTTATTTATTTATATTATAATTCATAATAATTATTATTTTTAATTAATTCATATATTATATTATACTACATTAGGTAATTTTGCTTTGTTTTTTATATAAAAATATAGCATTCGGTGGTTAGATGTAAAATATCTATTAAATGAGGATGTTGACACTTTCTACTGTTCATTTTAATTTTCACTAAATTCAATAGACCGATATACTTAACAAGGAAAATCTTTTTATTTGTTATATTTTAGAGGAAACCACTATGGAAAGTTATGTTTATAACCACGTGTTAATATGCTGAAGATAAAGCATTATCCACGATAGTCAGTACACTTTGAGCACTCGAAATAACATCATAATACAACTAAGATTAGATTACAACTTCCTTCAATTCGCAATTGAAAGTACAGGAAATGACGTGCGAATTAAAGGAAATAATACATTATCACATTCTCTTATGTTAAGGTAAGTGCCTTAATCCCTAGCAACGATCAACAAGATTTATTATCAATTGTTATCGATAGCACTAACAATATGACGGATGTGATAAGATAGTGCTTTGACAGTTTGCCATTGATAAAATATCTATGAATGTGGAGCAAATTGAAGTTTCATTCATAAAAAAGTCCCTACATGTATGATTGTATATTGTATAGAAATACCTGTACTGTACGAAAACCATTCGTATTTGTTCATCTGAGTTTTTTTTTGAGCTGTTCAAATATTAATTTTTATGTAGTTTTACCTAAGTTATTGGTTTTATGTAGAGACACGATAAATAATGTGTTTCACGTATTGACATAAATAAGCCTGTATGCTAGAACGATACTTAGACGAAGCCTGTACTTGAAAGCATAGTTCAATACAATTTTTTTGTTTCCTAAATTTTTCGACCTTAAAAGGTCTTCAACCATTGGTTATCTTTTAAGGTGAGTTCACCAATTGATTTGTTTTTGTAACTTCCAAATTAGACATTGTTTTTACCATAAAATACATTAAAAACTAAACAAAGAACATTTCAAAAAAAAAAATTGAATGTCTGTCCACGACTTTTCATAACGTTAAGTTTTAGATCGTGTTTTTGCTAAAAGTAGCCACTTTGGACAAACAATAGACATTCAATATTCAGAAAGGAGTAGGTACTTTGTGAGATATTTATTGTTCAGTTTTTAAAAACCATGTCTAATTTGGAAGTCATAAAAATTTATCAATTGGTGGCGCTAGTTGGTGGCTAAACTCACCTTAAATATTTGACAGAATAAATGAGGGATTTCATGAACAGTAGTGTACACTTGAACAGTAACCTGATCATATTTTCACTGCTATGCTTGTAGAAGCGCTAAGTCCACAATGTTAATGGTTAAGATACGCGATACCGAGAAAGCTGGTAACTTTATCACATCCATTGGAGCTACTTATGATGATACGAAACCTTAGTAGTGAGCAAACAATCAGGTAGTATGGTATTGAAGAGAAAATATAATCACGACGTATGAAAAAATCACAGGCGATAGATTTCATAAATTATGGAATTAGAAATAGAAGTGGCAGTGGATAGGGCACAAAGCGCAAAGAACTGGTGGTGGTTGGATCAGTTATGAAATGGAAACCATTTAAAGCCAAACGCAGCATGAGAAAAACGCACTTGTGAGGATGACGGCCGCCTGCACTCAGCCACTCTGGAGATCCATGAGGAAGGCATCCCAGTTCAGCAGAGCTAGTGTAATGACTAATGATCGTGAATGAAGATGATGACTTATATATTGAACGCCCACCACATCGCATAAGGTGTGAGGCACACGCTCTGGCAAAGTGGTAATCATAAGCATAAAAAAGGAATAAATTTAAATATCCAGGATACAGGATATCTTACACAAGCTAAGCAGAGGTTGCAGTTCGTACCATGGGTATCAGAGGCTGGTTAAGCATACTTAAATATTCAAAGATAGAAACTGGAAAAATTCAGCCTGATCCTAAGGCGCGGGTGGGACTCGAATCCATCCACAATCCATGTGGCTGCTCTTCCAGCTGAGCTAGCTAAGCCATTAACAGATCTGGCGTTATTTAAATTGCTAGCACCTAGACACAAAACTAACAAGAATTTTCGTCATGGGAACGTTTATCCTGCTATAAACCAAGGACCTTCGGCAAGGCAGGATCACTACCATTGCGGCAACGGTTACGATACTTACATTTCTCCCAAATAGCCAATAGGCGGGACAGTCAAACCTAACGCCGACTTCGTTTGTATGCAAATTTCCATGTAGGTACAATGACAATAATTATTTATATAATGGTCAGCTATATTCAGACAACAATGCGATTGTCAAGCATTGTCAAACGAATATGATTTGAAGGGAATGGAAAGAGGCATGTGGATTTGGCAACAGGCGTATAACCGGTTCGTTGTACTTGTACTTAAACACACATCAGTGCGTTTTAACCAACGATAGTAGCTGGTGTCTGAAAAACATGATGCTGAAGTTAACTACCGTAGTTAACTTCAGCATCATGTTCGGTAAGGTTCATGGAAAGGTTCTGAAACCTGAGGGTTGCTTAATTTTGAAAGTTTGTCAAGTGACTGCTACGGGCATGGCGAGCCAACTACTTTGGGCTTTGCTATGAAGGACATTCCTAAAAATGGTTCTACTCATTATTGATTTAGAGCTTGTAGGCATGTGTCGGTAATGTTAATAAATAAAAATATCCGCCAGACAACAGACCACTTGCCATGGTCTCGAAGTAAGGATAAATATCCCTGTGTTACGAGGTACCAGACAAGGAATTTAGCCAGGGCGTCTTCCCAGCACACCCAGATTCAATTTGTAAAAGATCTTTTCCTGAACCCGGGGCACCACGAAGATCAAGGCGAGAAACCGTTCTACTGCACACTACGCTAACCGTTTGGGGTAAAATAAAGTTTGTCTTAGTTTCAATAGTGTAAGTTTTCGCAATTGTGCAAACAAATAGTTAATTATGGGTAAAGAGTTCGTTCCCACGAGAAAGATTTGCAGTTGTCAATAAAGAAGGGTGTATATGTAGGAAGCCGTGAGAGAATTAAAGTCACATTGTCTTAGATGTGCTGTTGTCATTAGTTGAGAAATCAGAATAATTGCGCGCAAAAACATGTGTATCTTGGCTGTACTATGCCAAATTAAAAATAATTGGTTTACAGAATCTCTTATGATAAACTATTTTGGTTTTATATCAACAACTTATTAGTATTATGATATGTGGATATTAAGATTAGGATCAAATATCACTATAACCATTTGTTTTCATACTAAACGAAATGTGTCATCGAATTATATTGATAATGTTGAATTATATTATTTATTTATTTATTATCCCGGGATATTATATTGGTAATGGTACAGACACGTTCACATCAACCTTTACAAAATCATTGCCATGTCAGCAGTATAAGGTGCCCTTATGTAAAGCTTGACGAGAATGTTGATAAAGCTGTTTTTGAGGTTAACAACTGAAAGGTCAGTTTGGAAGGAAACATTTTTGGCTAAATATTTTATTTGCTAATTTTAAGCTATTCTGCGAGGATGTGCAAGCTAAGCTTCGAAACTATTAGAACGTTTTCACTGAAACTATATACCTAAGTATAACAGAGCGAAGATGCGCCGCCGCAAGGTAGCTAAGCGAGGATGATGTGCAGCTCGAGCAATGCGATAAATCGACAGTAGGTAAGGCACGAACAGCACGCCTCCTCCACGGGATGTATCCATGTGTAATATTAAAAACTTAGCTTAGTAAAACCTATTTCCTGAATGACTGGTCATTGACTGGCCTGTTGGCGCAATGGCAGCGATCCTGCTTATAGCGCCGGAAGTCGTGGGTTCGATCCCCACCCATGACACACATTTATGTAACGAACATTTGTGTTTGTTGTGTGTCTGGGTGTTATTATCTATTCAAGTATGTAATTAGAAATATTTAAGTATGTTTCAGATCACCTATGCGCTGGACTGATCAAATAAAAAACGCAGTGGGAAACCGTGTGTCAGACTGCAAACAGAGACAAATGGCGGGAGATCGTGAAGAAAGCTGTGTCCGCCACTAATGTGGACGCTTCAGCGTGACCACGACAGAGAAGAAGAAGAAGTATGTTTATCAGTCTCTGACACCCATAGTACGAGCTCTGCTTAGTTTGGGGTCAGATGATCTTGGTGTAAATTGTCCCAGTTATTTTTTATTTCCACCTATTAATGTGATTCCACCAATCAGTTTGATATCCACCATACGAAGCATAGCAGCACATCTCTGGTGGAAAAGTCCCTTTTCTTACGAACCCAGTCACCAGACAAATATGAATGTGAATGAATATTGCAAATAGTTGAGTAGGTTGTTATTTACATAATATTGTTTGATAAAATATGGAAATAATTGTGGATAATCCTTAACTCGAAATTAATGCCACTGGCAGGACATAAGGGTACCTGTTAGTACATTATTGTAGTTGCATAGGGTGCAACTTTTAATGTCTCTATTTTTTTATTAGTCTTTCAAATGTAGCTTGATTCTAGTTGTTATGTTGTAAAGAATTTGAGAAAAAACTAGCTCTGTGTAAATTATGCACTAAGTTGGATATATATTTTTATTTGTTTGAAAGCACAAGGTTTGTATGAGAGAAAATTATATCAAACTAGATTTTTAGAAACATGATTACATTACAACCATGCTATGACGGGGCGGGTAACCAGTTGTAAATAAAAAATACAAACAATAATAGTTGACTTACCTAGCGGTGCAAAGATAAGGCTTATTCATATAGGGACCATTTTTAGACCTGTAAAAAGGGCCCCTATACCTATTAATTTTGCACAAATACATTTATTTAAAAGTGCAGAGCTGAAAACCAATGTGGTGTTTGTATCTATAGATGAAACAGGAAGCATGACTAAACTATGCTATATGTATGTAGTATGCTCATATGTATGTAGATTTAGCTGGGCCAATAGAAGTTGTATGTAGCTAATATTTAAAAACATACGGCACATCTATAAAATTATCAACTGAAAACGGGGACGATGCACAACTACATTATTGTTGTGCGATGTAAAGGACAGAGACAAACCTATCTGTTTTGTAAGTGAGACAAGTGTGCGTCAGAGTGAAGTCCTGTCAGTTGTATATTGCAACTGAGTGAAATTAGGCGACAGGTGCCTGATTTAAGTTGTCCATGCACCAGAGGCGAGTCACCTATCTTCCTATTTTGATTTAATCTAAGGAACACACATAATAGTTACTACAAAAAGGTAGTTCCATACAAAAAGCTGCCCCAAAAAGATGGACAAATCAAGTGTCAAAATTATTGTCTGATAAATATTAAGCTAGGTACTGATATTAAAATTATAAAGTTTTTAATTTAGTCAATCTCTTACAATATGTTGCTGGGGCTTCCCAGTATTTACTGCACATTTGATTTTTCGATCTTTTTGGGGCAGCTTTTTGTATGGAACACCTTTTTGATTACCTAATTAATCAAAAGATACTTGTGTTGGGAAAGCCTCACTCTTCCTACGAAATCATAACAATAAATATTTACAATGCACTAAAATTAAAAAGTCTGAACTTTACACTTCGAAATACAATTTAGGTACATTACCCGTTTACAATTATTGATTTTCAGAAAAGTTAGCCACAGGATCTTGTAATTGAGTATTGACAGTACATCCACATTTTACCAGGCTCAGATAAATATGATTGTCACCTTTCAAGTGTTATTATCTACTGCTTACCTGTTTCCAAAGTTAGTTCTCCAGAACTCTGCTGCATCACTCTTGGTGATGCGAAACTGGTCTCCAGCAAAAGTTCCATTGGGGAACATGGCCTTCAATTCACTGAGCATGTGGCTAAACACCAAACTCAGCTTCGTCAAATTACGTCTGTAGTGGGAATTCTCATCGAACATCTTCTCTTTGCCCTCCTTGAACAACTTTATTGCCTGCTTACATTTCCGTATCAAATTAATAATAAATATATTAAAATGTTCGTTACTATTCAACGCCTGCATATTATCCTCATATTTAGAGTAAATAACGCGCAATCGCTGATATGTATCGGGCAAAATATCTAAAATGAACGGAGGACTGTTCTTCAAATTCATCTTATGATGCTGACACAATTTTACCACTTTGTCCATCAACTTCCAAGTCTTGTCCAAAGTTCTCTTGTCGGTAGCAAGCTTAGTTGGACATACTGCGTCCGAAAAAGCACCTTGAAGCTTGGAAAATATCGAAGATATATTCTTCTGTTGTGATTTGTGCCGTGCCGCCGCCATGTTGAAAGGTCCGATGACATACAAAAACAACAATTTATAACAGGACACTGAACTAAAAACACATTTATCACTTAGTAATTAGGTAATTTGGCGTGCGTTTTCTCATTATCACACAAACGCACCACATTCATATTACGACTAGGCACGTTAACGGGCAGCGATCGCTCGCGGACACATCACCGACGCGTATGACATTTTGACAAATGAATGACAGACAACAAGAACGGACGTATAACTGTGAATGGAGGTTTCCATCGGAGAAGTAGTTGGTGTTGCCATTAAATAAGTCTATTTTAACCCAACCGTGTTCGATGTATGTATTAAAGGGCATACCGGATACCGGGCATACCAACAGTGCAACTAAATGAATAGCATAAATCTTGGCACTGGCGGCCTGCCCACATATCATTATGAATATGATCATAAATCTACAACTAAGTACTCCTCCTCGCTTGATTTGCAGTCGTGGACAAAACAACAACCAAATAAATAAGTGCTTATTGAAAAAAAATCATCTGCACAATTAACAAGGTGTTTGTATGGTGTTTTTTTTAAATTTATTATTAGTCAATTTAAAAGATAAACAGTATTTTTGTTGAACATACATTTAAAAAATATATACTTATGCTCTAGCTAGTATAATCACAATTTAAGAGGGCTTTATCGCTGATAGCTACCAGCCTCCCGATTCAGAACAAAGTTATCGCCGATTCGGTTATTTTCTTTTATTTTAAATTCATTTTTTAAGATGAGTAGTTTTAATTTAATTTCTTTTATGAAAACTATTAAAGCTTTGGCTTTAACAAATAGATAGAAATATTGATTGCTACCGTTATGCGGGTCGCTTACTATACTTAATTGAAACAAAACTTACCGAATCGGTCGATAACTTCGTTCTGAATCGGGGGGCTGGTAACTACATAATTACGTTTAATGCTGTAAACTTTGTCCTTCAAGCGACAGGCTAACTGCAGCTGTTCCTTGTTTTTTCAGCATTCAACGAAAAAGCAAATTGAAATGATAAGGAAGTCTAATATCAGCTAATTCAAAATCAAAACGTGGTTTATTGTGTCCTGAGTTCGACACTGGTACATCAAGTATAATAAAACAAAAATAGTTTAAACGAAATCCAAATAAATCTCGTAGCTCAATAACCGCTGTTCAAAAGAGTTGATTTTGCACTTTTGAAACCGTTTGGTTTACGCTCAAACTTGAAAGAAAACCTTGCCTTTGCCTGAATGAAATGAATATTTAAAAATAAAAGAAGTAAATGCTTAATTTTCACTTACATGGTTTTTAGGGCTAACAGTAAGATATTAGAATCTTAAAAGTAATAAGGCAATTTTACAATGCGATGAAATTACCAATAATTAATGGGATTTTTTTACCGCTAGCAACATTAGGTTGCGTTTGGTTACATCACCTTTTGGTCTAGTAAATTGCATTTGTATATTTAGCTGCTTCCACTGAATCGAATCTTTCAAATAAGCTTTAACAAGTATGTTACTAAAGATATAAGCTATTTGTAAATTTCGAACCCAGATCATTACGTATTTTTTAATATTATTTAAATTCAGCCCACGTTTATACAGTAACAAAACGCAACTGCGATCCTGCCATCTCGTGGTAACTTAGAGCACTGTTTAGTAAGCATAGTACTCGGTGGTATTGGCTTACTATGCAAGATGGCGCTCTACCGGAAAGAAAAGGTTTATGTAGTTCTTAATTAAATGAATAGATGGCGCTAAAGCAAACAGATTTAATTACAGTTTATTTGCATTTTGTAAAACATTGGTAACGGAAAACAGTGGTAAATACATAAAAGTCATCTCAAACATCAACAATCTATTCTTCGTCTTCTTCTTCATTGGCTTCTGTTGTGGTCGTTGTGCGTTTTTTCTGCTTACGTCTTCTGCTATGCCTTTTCCCTTTTTTGGTTGTTGAAGTGCTGAACACGAAAAAATATGTTTAGTATCTATCAGAGCCAAAAGTTTTAACACGAATATTTAGTTTTAATTGTAAATTTATTATTTCTTAAGTTGTTTGATCAGATCACTGAGCTATCTGTTTGGAAGGTTAATTAAGATGGAAAGAGAATAATTGTAGAGATGACTTGATTTCAATTAATAGTGGAGGTCCTCGTCAAGCTGCAGAACAATTAGGTATATCCTCTTATATACCGAAAAAAACCCAAATTAGAAATTAAAATCTAAGTATATTGTTCGTAACTTAAAACAACTTGAGAGTGTCATGGCATGGATGGATTAGGGGTTTAACATCCCAACTTGGATCGTTGATCGTGTGGTCCCTCCCGAGTTCAAATCGGGCCAAACTATATATGGTTTTTAAACTCTACGGTGATGGGAAACATTGATAAAAACTAAATCAACGGCGGAAGTACCACGTAAAAAACCAATGTGAAATTGGGCTTCTGAGTGTTCCCTTCGCCATGATGACGGCAACAGTCAATTACCCCTGTCTAACCCGTTTGGGATATAGCCATGATGGTATGTTATGGACCTATGTTAAACCAAGTAGGACACTGGTTAGAACGAGACATATGATCCTAATTACCGTGCATAATCATCATTTTAATCTGAAGTAACTAACCTCCTCTTGGGTAAATAATAAACACGCCAGGTTTGAATTAAACTGCAAGCACTTAACTACCTTTTACATTAACGTTTACCACGAAAAGTACTTTTAAAGCCACTCAAAGTGAAGATGGTCCAATGAAACCTCTAATTGTTGAACAAATAGACTTCAAATAAGAAATACTTACACTTACCTTTTTATAATACTTGTTAATTTCTAGCTACTTGATGTTAAACACACAGAAGTCAAATGAAAATGTATTTACGTCTCAAAATCAGAACAAGGATTCTTCTCGTAAGCATTGAACTTAACAATCGCTCCTCTTATCCCGATCAATACATTATCAGCAGAGTCCATCGCGAAAGAATTAACTCCTGTAACATTGAAAGTGCCCAAATGCCTGGCATTTGCATTTTCTGCGTCTAGAACATATAAGTTACTGTTTTCATCCATCGCAAAAACTTCATCAGATCTGCTCACGAAGACTCCTGTCATTTTATCACTTGGCAAACCTTTGATTTTGATAGGAATATTGAAACCGTTTTTTAGGATATAAGAGGTTTTAGTAGCAACGAAAAATATGTTGTTTCGGGTATCTACAGTCAAACCATGACCGTTTGGAATCGCAGAAAAGGATTCTTGCTTTTGCCCTTCATTTGTGATCTTATGGACACGGTTCTGAGGCCATGTGGCAATATACATCACATTTCCATCGCTCGAAACTGCGATATACATGACGTCTTCTCCCAAAGCTGTGAACAGTTCAATAGAGCCGTCTTCCTTGTATTTATAGACTCCGTTATCTGTCGCTAGGTAGACGACATCGTTGAGGTTATCAACACACGTCGACTGGCCTAACCCAGCCACTTTGATAGTCTCATATTCCCCACTAGGATGCAATATTTGGAGACTCATCTTCATTTCCTCGCTTATTAATGTGAAGAATACATTCCCAGTCTTCCAATGTATGCTCATATCAGCTGGTATACCGGTCACATTCTTTCGTTCTTCCATGGAATAGTAGAAATTGTTGAAATTTAGCAGTTTTGCGCAGAAGTGTTCTCGGTTTTTTTGCCTTAGTAATCCTTGTCTTGTCATAACTGGGCTGCCATTTGTGATTGCTAATGCTGACATCAGTAGGAGCAGTAAATGCTTCATCTGAAATAGAATATGAAAAATAATTTTAGTACCCGGAGGTCCCAGGTTCAATTCGCAGGTCGGGCAAAGTGTGTTTTCTGATTTTTTGGAACATACTCCGGGTTTGTGATCTTCAACCCGCATTTGGCATGCGTGGTGATTAAGTCAATACCCATCAATTGTAGCGATGACTTGATTTCAATGATGGAGGCCTTTGCCCCTGTGGGACAGTACCTATATAGGCTAATTAACTTTTAAAAAAAATATTATCACACAGTTTCAAGCCAATAAAAATGAGCAGTAAAATCTAAAATCACTGTCGTTCATAATTCATGAGATTATCAAAACCTTTCCTTGACTGAGTACTTTTATATATATATAGTTAAATATATAGTAGTGAATTAACTTTGCTATTAATAATAGGTAAATAATGTCGCTCTACTGTATGCTTTTATTTTTCACAGTACAAGAGCATGAATGGATGGATGCTACATTTAAAGATTCCAAGTACCAAGTGGTTAAACTTTTGTCGTTGTAATCTATTAAGGCGAGGTGGTTCTGCGAGACACGTCCCGAAGGACACTGGTGAGCGCCACGCGGACCGAAAATCACTAAAATAATCGTTTAAAAAATTAATAGATGTAAAAAAAAACCACTAGATGAAATCCCTACAGTTATTTTTAAAAATGGTTTTGGTAAAGGACCCATATTATCAAATCAATTGTTTAGGAATAACACCAAAAATAAAAGACAAAATGTCACGAAAAGAGGTAACTTTGTGAATTTATTCTATCAAGCCAACTTTATCAAATCATGTTTTCACTGGATGAATACCCTGTTTTATTCCCTCAACAAAATCACTAAATTTAATTAGGTTTTAATTTCACTGTTTACTACTTCAAAAATGAATTCTAAAAATGTGTTTCGCCGAATCACCTCGCCTTAATGTAATGTCCAATACATGCTTTACCTATCACATAGATCATTGGATAAATGGCTTTTGAATTATGAAAGCTATTTTTCACTTTACTAGTTAATGATAATTAATATAAACTCACCTTTTAATTGAATAATAAAGCACAATAAACCAAAAAGTCTTAAAACAAAGATTTTGTAACCAACAAATTTCTTTACAACAGCTCTTCATACACTGAGACTAAATTAATCAATCACTTCTATATAAACAACTTATCATGTTTATTGTTTCACAAAACAAGATTGTTTACACTCACAAGTGAATAGTTTACGAGAGGAGACAACAATAATATTGTTAATTGGTAACAAACTTGGTATTTAAGATTACGATTGATGATCAGGAATGTTTATGGTTCATAGTAATGAGTAACATTATCCGTGATGTAATGCGATGCTTAGTGTTTGTATATAGTGGCTTCTTCAGTTTAACTAAATCTGTTTTTTCTTTTGAAGACTGAGGCAGTATTTTGTTACTGCTGATGAGCTTCCTTGTGTTCATCTGGGAGCTGATAATCAATAAATAAATATGAATCATGTCATGGTTTCAAAGTACGGATAAATATCCTTGTGTTAACGAGGTACCAGACAAGGAATCAAGCCAGGGGCGTCTCCCAGCTCGCTCCGATCGGGGCTTATTAAGAAAAGATCGTTTCCTGAATTGACTACACCGGGAATCGAACCCGGGACACCACGCAAGTAAAGGTGAGTGATCGTAGGTAGGTCAGACAGCGCATACCCCATACGTGAGGTGAAATAATTGGTCAGCAAATTAATTTTCTGGTTAATGGCTGAACTAAACTAAGATTGGCGTAGTGCGCCGTAGCACGGTTTCTCGCCTAGATTTCCGTAGAGTCCCGGTTCGATTCCCAGTCGGGTCAATTCAGGAAACGATCTTTTCTGAATTGACTCGGGTCTGGGTGTGCTAGGAGACACTTCGAGACCATTACAAGAGGTGTGATGTCTGGTGCAAAATAAAAAACGCCGTTAAACTATACCAGCTATACCTACTGGATTGGCAACACCCAATAGTAATTAAATTGTATTGCATTGATAATTTCACACATCGCAGACCCGGAGAATGTTCCGGAAAATCCGAAAACACACTTTGCCCGACCTGGTATTTGAACCCGGGATCTCCAGGTTCCGGATTCATAAAGCTGTAACGATGCCATTTCGTTCCAGTCTCATGGACGTTAGATCCTCCACGATGGCTGGAAACTTCATAGTTTAACTTACTGGCCATCAATAGTATTCTGTACCTGTTCCTCTCAAAATTCAATTATCGTTCCACGTTCCCTGTTCAGCATTTTTAGGCATTCCTACCAAAACTGATCGTACTGAACAGAGCTTGCGAGCATTTTACCAGATTACCAGTATAAGTTTAAATTGCGTGATAGTGATTACTTTAAATACTATAAATAACCAAATAAACAGTTATACAGTTATAATGTAATAGGAACCCGTGTATCGGGGTAAGCATATCATACCTATTTACTTACCTATTATCTACTATTAGATAATCTTATACCTGGGACTCTTTGTATTCATTTATTGTTATTTTGTTACAGTTCTTCTTTCCTACCTATACTTTTACCCTATACAATAAATAAGTCTCTGGATTGGCTGATCTTTTATTCACTATTCTATAACTACATCTACTCCTAAATATTGTGTGACGATGACGAATCCTGGCGCTCCGGCTCCTATATTGCTGGCCTGCAACGAGGATTTCGCCAGAAAGGTACCTATTTATTTTTATACCTTACGAGTAAAATTCAGTAAAAAAAACAAGTTGAAAAGAGTAACTGCTGTGTTTCTTACCGGGTCTTCTCAGTACAGAATCAGCCTTCCGACGCCTTTAAACTATTAATTTATTCATGTCTATTATTAAGTATGAATAATTTTAGTTAATGTAAATTTGACGATTTAAAAGGTCTATTTAAATATATAAAGGATATTTGGACTTTGATTTTGAAATGCGATCTACATTTAACAAAATAGAGATCCAACAAAAACATTTTTCAATATTATTTATTTAAAGTTTATTAAAATACAAAACTTACACTTTTAAACTAAATGATGTCAAAACTGCACAACAGTTTGACAGCAGGATCAGCGAGTTTACTTGCTTATTCCAACTTATTTTAACTTATCCTGACTTAAACTTGCAACAAGAGAATGTCTTCGCCGTCGAAGAATGTCGAAGCCCAAAAACCTAGTTACACAATTAAAATCAAGCTAATTTAAGGCCACGGAGTGACCAATTTGATTCTATCGATACTGTACGAAGTTAGTTTCTCATTCTAGGTTCTGATTGAATTAATTTCAGGTTCAAAGATAGTTGCTACCCTTGGGATGATTTAGCCAGAGCGGTTCGCTTTCACGTTAGTACATGATCTGGGTGATAAAACAGTATTCCAGATATTGCAGGTAAGTAAGTAGGGTAAGTAGGTAAATTAAGTACGTCACACGTTGTGGATGTTATAGTCATGTGCACGTAGAACGTTTTTTTATACGGACCACCTGATGGTAAGCGGTTACCGCAGCCTATGAACACGTGCAACGCCAGGGGTATCACTCGCGCGTTGTAGACTCTGCAAAAACCTTTTCGACCCCTCTCGAAGAACTCCTTACTATAACTCATCGGGAAAACCTCGGCAGGGAACGTTTTTTTCGTGCACATGACTATAACATCCACAACGTGTGACGTACTTAATTTACCTACTTACCCTACCCTACAATTGTTTTTTTTACCACCGCACCGCTCGCCACCGACAGGACGTTCATCCCCACACTCTGAATCCGCAATGGTCTCGTACAGTTCGGTTTCAGAGATGTTTCCCTCCCAGGACGCTTAAATGTGGAATGAACTGCCGAGGTTTTCCCGATGAGTTATAGTAAGGAGTTCTTCAAGAGGGGTTGAAAAGGTTTTTGCAGGGTCTACAACGCGCGAGTGATACCCCTAGTGTTGCACATGTCCATAGGCTGCGGTAACTGCTTACCATCAGGTGGTCCGTAAGTTAGATTGTCACCGACGTAGTATGTGGTACCTGTCAAAAACGTTTTGCAGACTCTTTCATAATGCGGACAGCAAAGGAGTGGAAGCTGAAGTGGCGATGGATTGGCTACAGCATCAGAATTATGTTGATCAGTCATTGACGCCCGAATCCACAACGTCAGTCAAGGCTGAGCAGTCCTTACATGTTAGCTGTCGCGTTCATTTCTATTGACATGTGACATGTGACAGTGCAGCATCACTCAACTTTTTATTAGCGCTCGTGGATACGGGGGTTATTGTTATAAATATAAGAATAATTTGCGTTCAGATGATCTTTATTTAACTTTTCCCAGATATTTATTGAGCAGGCTTCTCCGAAGGAAGACTTCCAATGCCGTTATCAATTTGAAGATCACATTTTCTTGTTGGAAGAAGCCAAACTTGTACATTTCTGAGCAATTAATAAATTCTCAAAATTTTCCGAGATGGATGTAGAAACTTTAATCAGAGCATTGACGGGTGTCCCCTTGAGTAATGGGAGGTAGTCAATGCGATCATATTTCAGCTCGCGAAGTTTAATCATGTATTTTGTCAGGTTAGTTTGGGATGGGTTTAAACATCAGCGAGACATGTGTGGAAAGAAGTGATTAGGTAACCACCCACATGGGATTAGGTCTGGGTTTGTTAGGTTTTAGCAAAAGTTGGTGCAGTACGTCTACCAGGAGTAGCCACTTTAAATTTACGTTATCGTTTGCTTGAAAAAATGTATTAGGATTTGAGATTGTCATGTCATGTCATGTCCAATTTCAATACAATTTTTTACGCGAACGATAATGTACATTTAAAGTGCAACTCGTGGTAGACGTACTGCTTTCAAGATCACTAACGTTAGAATGGTTTAAAACGGGATTGCTACCACAAAGAAGGTAGGACAAGGTAGCAATCCCGTTTTAAACTATTCTAAGCTTTATTCTGAGGGTCTTAAGGTTTGAGTAAGCTTTAGGTTGAAAACATCTTTTTTTTGGTGTCAAACCAGCATCCGTGCCGCCTGATGGTTATTGGAGTTTATAGTGACATGCAATACATTAGGTATCACTTGCGTTGTCGACCTTGTAAAACCTTCTTCAAACCCCTCTTGAAGAACTCCATGTTATCGCTCGCCGTGGAGACGTCTCTTTAATTTACCTTTTGGGATATTTTGCTGAACAACGGTTCCATGGCATTTTCCACTGATCCTTGAAAGATTTAGATTATTTTTTTATTTTATTTAGATTTATTTGATGGCCTAAATGTAATGAAACAATTCGGAAAATAATTACATATAAGAAACATTTTATTAAATAAATAACACAAGTCGCAGTTTTTCTTAGTGGCACAGTTAATTTTAATTGACTTAAGATGTTGTTTTATTAGCCTTTTTCATATGGTCCAAATGTAATATAGAGCCGGAAAAACCACAGAGTCAGTAGTATAATGACATTAAAAATTGATTATTTTCCTGTTTAACGAAATAGAATGGGATAATAACCTTTCTTGGCAACCTTTCGCATGTGATCGTCCTTTTCATACTTTGAGCGAGGTTGAGCAAGACATCATTTTTCAAAACCCCACGTCAACCAGGTAACGAATGAAACTTATACGACCACTCTAATTCTTCTTTCACAGTTTTCCAAAATCAACTTTATCACCATATACATAGAAGCTCATAATTGTAGGTACAATGAACTTTTGCAGGTTGGATTAAAAAGCGAAGACAATTATATCTTGGTCCGTGATAGCTGAAAATACTCCCTGCTAATGTCTCGGATTTAAGAAAAGAAAGGGGCAGGGGGTTTCTGGGTTAAATGGTTATCACAGCCAGATTAAGAAAATGGGTAGGTGCTTACCTGAACCTTTTAAAATCATTTCGTACAGGGTCAAGTTTTTCGGATATATACATAGACTACCTTATACACGTTTATTGTATGGCTAGTGGGTCAATTTCTTGAATTAAAGGTCCTTCAGGCTTTATTAGATCAGTGTCATCCTCATCATAAATCTCCAATGGTGAATTTTGTGCCAGATTCATCTGTTCAAACTTTAATATTTTTGAATATATATAAAAAATGGATATGGTTTTTGCCAATGTACTTCTACTTGCCTTCCGCCAGCGGCTTCGCCTGCATGAACTTACCGTTACATATTATGGCTAAAGTACATAAATCTTCATAAATTGTAGCCTATATGTTATTCTGATGTCTAAGCTGTATTACTGTAAAGTTTCATCTAAATCCGTTCAGTAGTTTTTGCGTGAAAGAGCACAAGCATACACACATATACTTACATACATCTTTCGCATTTATAATCTTAGTAAGACAAGATAGTACGATAAAGTAAGAAGTAAGATTAGTAACATTAAGTCAGATAATAACTTTAATGATTTCTACATTTCTTACAAGACTATATATTCCTGATTCCTTACTGGGACTGCTAACTTATATTGGATCTAAGTGTGACCCCTTAGGGCTTAGACTTAAAAAAATCGATGAGCCTACCTACAAACTTACAACTATTATGTCAGTTCTAAGAGTGAAAAATATAAAACACTAACTATCCGTCTGCGACTTCGCCCGCGTAGACTATTTCTCCAGTCAAAATATAGCTTATGTTACATATTGATAATGGAGGTTTATTTAAAGTATTTTTTAAAATCGGTCCAGTAGTTTCGGAGCCAATTCAATACAAACAAACAAACATTTCCTCTTTATGTCTTTATCTAGATTAAATTAGTCAGATTAACTGGCCAGGCTAAACTAGAAAAATAAAAATACCAGAAATTTGTACAGTAAACAACAAAATGTTAAATTTAGGCTACATATGAGTCTTATCGCTAAAGCGTTCTGTTCCAAACACCTTCATTAGGGAAACTTCTACAAGAAAAAGAGTTAGGCTATGCCATTAAGAAAAAAGTAAGAGAAAGACAGAGGTTTCGAAGTATTAAATAAATAACAATTCCATATCGGTTGAAATGCGATAAAATTTGAACAAGATAGTGATCCCTTTGTGAATTTTTGCAATACGTTATTCAAATTTTCAGTGATAGTCTGAAAACTGAAGGAGAAATGTCTTTGTATTTCTCAAGCGAGTACGTACGCAAAATATTAAATTTCTGACATTCTTCTCGAATCGTTCCGCAGTCAAGCTCCTTGCAAACAAATAGATGCATTATTTTTGATTTTAAAATATTCATTTTAAATTTCAGTTTTTACTTAGAATGCAGTTCAGCCGAAAGTGGATTTTACATCGTTACCTCATTAGTTTTAAGTACTTCCAAACTTGTGGCTAATGTCATACCAGGTAGGGCCCCGCGGCGACGAAAAGATTCTAACACCTTTTAAGTAATGTACGAGTATATTATGGTGCATATGTAAATAAATGAAATATACTTTAGTATGGACGACACGATTGGCGCTGAAGCTCTGTTTCTCGGCTTGATACGCGTGGTGTCCTGTCTCGGGTTGAATTCCCGGTCGGGTCAATTTTAGGAAAAGATCTTTTTTAAATTAGCTTGGGTCTGGGTGTGCTGGAAGACGCCCCCGACTTATTTCCCTGTCTGGTACCTCGTAACACAGGGATTATTATTATTACCTTACATCTAGACCATGACAAGTTGTGTGTTGTCTGCGCATATTTATATTCATTTTGACGACACGATTGGCGTAGTGCGCTGTAGCACGGTTTTGCGCCTCGAATTCCATAGTGTCCCGGGTTGGATCCCCGGTCGGGTCAACTCAGGAAACGATCTTTTCTGTATTGACTCTGGTCTGGGTGTGCTGTGAGCCCCTGGCTTATTTCCTTGTGTACATGGTAACTCGTAACACAGGGATATATTAATCCCTACTTCGAGACCATTATAAGAGGCGTGTTGTCTGTAGCAAATTTATATTTATTTATGTTCATTTTCATTTATATTGCCATGCGTGACAGGGTCTATAATTTGAACTTTCATTTGTAATTTTTATCATTAACATGATGGAATTCTAAATAGAAGTTCAAGTATTAAGTAAATACTGGCTGGTCTTCTAAAAGAAATGATTACCAAACGAAAACCATGACATTGCGAAAACCATTAAGTTGCAGAAAGTGAACAATTGACCAAATCAAGTTGTCGACCAAAAGTTTCGCGATTCCGCAAATCATTGCGAGAAAGTTGCACAACTTACGAGGGTAGTTGCAAAGTTAGCGGGAATTACTGCGACGAGTCGGCTTGTTACCGGCTCGTGTGGGCGACGGTTGTAATGAGGTTGGATGTTCTTTTATTTACACTTGCGAGCAAAAAATGGTGGCACACCTTCGTTTGAGTATTGTTTACTGACATAGTCGTTGTCTCACGATTTCTGATATTCTGACATTGTTGGCGTAGTGCGTAAAACCGGGCGAGTCATTTAAGAAACTTTATTTTCTAAACCGACCCGGGTCTGAGTGTGGGAGACGCCACTGGCCTATTTCCCTGTCCGATACCTAATAATGACACAAGAATATTTGTCCTTACGTTGAGACCGTGAAAAGTGGTGAGTTCTCTGGCGCGAATTTAATTTCTCATAGTCGCTCTAATAATAAGATAACCATGAGGTAGGTGAGGAAACTAATGTCGTTGTTGCAAGTTGCCTATTACCTTTTGCCTTGAAGATCCAAACAATACCGGTTTGGACAGACTCCTTAGCTGTTCACATAAAATAGAGCAATTTATCGTTCAAGGGTTCGTTATTCGTTTAGCATTTGGATGTCGGCAAAGCGATTGACCACTGCGACCAGGATTGATCTATTGTGGTCATCATCCCATCAAAGATCACTCTCCAGGCTTACAGCCATCATAAACTGAATTATTTTCCTGGGGCAATGACATCCGAAGGGGCAAGCTTGTGCCCGCCAAGAACGCGGCTTCTGCTGCACAGTAGCATAAGACATGGACCGGAGTCTCTTCCTCCTTCAATAGTTAGTTAGTTTAGTTTTGGTCTAAAATGATATAGCCATCGACACGATAAGAAGAAGAAGAATGGTTACTTAGATGGTTTTAAAAACCACGCACTGGAGAAATATCGATAGCTTACTTACGAAACATGGGCTAAAATAGTATTTAAATTTAGTAAAGATATCTTCTTGAAATTACAAAGAATGAAAACTATCACTTATCAGCTTCTCGTGGCACATAGCTCGTCAAACTTAAGTGTTTTTTTATAAGTTAGCTCAATATTCATGATCCTGAAACAATATGCTGTAAATTTTTTTTGTAACTGTGTTTATAATGTTGAGAAATCAGTGACCTTGAAAATACAGTCTTTACTAGTTTCAATGTCAGGGACTCACCGATTCTACTAATTGTATTGATTAACCTCTAAACCATGTGACAACAACTGGGAACATTATTGGGTTATGATTTTTTTTTTATATACTACGTCGGTGACAATCTAGCACGCGGACCGCCTGATGGTAAGCGGTTATCGCGGCCTATGGACGCGTGCAACACCAGGGGTATCACTCGCGCGTTGTCGACCATGTAAAAACCTTTTCAAACCCCTCTTGAAGAATTCCATACTATAACTCATCGGGAAAACCTCGGTAAAGTAAAGTAAAAGTAAAGTAAAAAATATCTTTATTCATATAGACTTATAAAAAGTACTTATGACATGTCATGTAACAAAAAAAAAATATACTGAATAAAAATAAACTTACATAAAATAATACTATGATAGTTCATATCATAATTAAATATAATGTGACTTTACCACCGGTTCGGAGGTTGTTTCCGATCGAGAAGACTCCGGCAAGAAACTCGATGGTTACTCTTTTCAATCTTGTTTTTATACACAAAAATGGAATTGACAGAGTAAAGTCATAACAAAAAAGTGTGCAGAGGAGCAGATTATACCTAAGATGACCACAAATTCTTATCATTTAAGAAATCGTCAACACTATAATAACCCCGCTTCATTAACTTAGCTTTAATTTGTGACTTAAACTTGTGAAGAGGCAGTTCAACAAGAGTTTGCGGAATCTTATTAAAATATTTTACACATTGACCAACAAATGATTTCCCTACCTTATGTAGTCTTAGACTGGGAGTTACGAGCTTATTTTTATTTCTGGTATTGAGTTTATGAACATCACTGTTTTTCTTGAAGAGATGCAAATTTTTACGGACATATACTACATTATCGTAAATAAATTGAGAGTACACAGTTAAAATATCTATCTCTTTGAATAATTCACGAAGCGAGTCGCGTGGTCTAAGGTTGTAAATGGAGCGGATGGCTCTTTTTTGAAGAACAAAGATGGTGTTGAGATCCGCTGCCGAGCCCCACAACTGAAGACCATACGACATAACACTGTGAAAATAACTGAAGTACACTAATCTTGCTGTTGCGATATCAGCCAGGAGCCTTATTTTTCTAACAGCATAAGCTGCCGAACTAAGTCTTCCTGCCAGGGCAGAAATATGCGGACCCCACTGTAACTTGGAATCGAGAGTAATTCCCAGAAATACAGTGGAATTCGCAATCTCTAATGGCTCGTTATTCATGTTTATAATGGTATCGACCTGTCTTACATTGGGCATAGAAAATTTGATACATTTGGTCTTCTTAGCATTAAGCAGTAAATTGTTACTCGTGAACCAATGCAGTACCTTAGAAAGAGTATTATTTACGTCGTCAAGTGCTTTGTTACTTCTATCTACGTTAAAAATTAGAGAAGTGTCATCAGCAAATAATACAATCCCACATAGGTCTTTGACAAAATAAGGCAGGTCATTTATATAGATTAAAAACAGCAGAGGACCCAATATTGATCCCTGGGGCACGCCCATACGTATGGTGGCACCGGAAGAGTTCGTACCATTGATACTCACTTTTTGTATTCTATCAGTGAGGTAAGATTCTATAAGGCTAAGTGAAATATTTGAAACACCGTAATGCCTCAGCTTAATCAGTAAGATTTCATGATCTACGCAGTCAAATGCTTTTGATAAATCACAAAAAACTCCTATTGCATCTTGCTTTCCTTCCCACGCATCAAATATGTGTTTGATGAGCGCAACACCTGCATCGGTTGTATTCCTATTTTTAGTGAATCCAAATTGATTACTATGTAATAAGTTATTCAAAGCAAAGTGAGAATGTAATTGATTCAATATTATTTTTTCAAAAATTTTACTTATAGCTGGTAGAATAGAAATAGGTCTATAATTGGATGGGTCACTTTTCTCACCTGACTTATAAAGGGGTATGACTTTACTAAATTTCATTAAATTAGGGAACTGACCCTTGTCTACACAGTTATTAAAAAGTAACGCTAAACTAGGGGAGATGGCATCTATGACTGATTTAAGTATATCAACAGAAATACCCCATAAATCCTCCGTTTTTTTTATGTTAAGTTCTTTAAACGATTTGAGGATGGTATGAGGAGATATATGATCAAAGCAAAAACTAGTGGCGCACTCATTAACACTTGATGTCAGGAGATAACTAGCTAGCAGTGAACTAGAATTTAGTTTACTGGTAGTAATAAAAGGTATCTCAGAGAAAAATGATTCAAATGTATTAGCTATATCAACGTCAGACTTAATAATATTATCTTTAATTTTAAGTGAGAAAGAGTTATTGCGTGGTATGGACTTACAAGTTTCTTTGTTTATAATGTTCCAAGTCGCTTTGATTTTGTTTTTTGCTTGTTTTATTTTGTCTCGCAAAAACATGGACTTGGCAACATTGCAAGATTTTTTAAATATCTTAGAGTAAGATTTAATATAGTCTACTAGTTTGGGACTATGAAAGTTCGCTTTTAAATCATATAATTCGTATAATTTAATCCTACTTTTATAAATACCTGGAGTAGCCCAGTCACTGAATTTAAATTTAAATTTATCAACTGTCACTTTTTTTTTTGAAAAAATGGTGTTATGTTCATACATTAACAGATTGAACAAATCCTCATACTGATCATTTATGTTCTGGTCTTGGTGTGATAAGTAAGGAAGTTGACTGTTTATATTGTGTTTAAATTTTTCTATACGTTTCTGAGTAACTGGTCTAAAAATAATATCCACCGATTGAGGGACATGACGGTGCTCAAATTTGGTTAACAGACCACAATGGTCTGATTTTAAACAATTAATTATTGATTTCTCCTTATAAAAATTTTCACAAAAAATATTATCCAAGCAGGTAGCTGATGACGCAGTGATTCTAGTTGGTTGATCAAAAATATTAAATAAATTGAATGATTTAAAAAGATTCAAAAATCTAAGTGAGGTTTGAGAAGAGTCTAGAATATCTACATTAAAATCACCACAAACAACCACCTTCTTGTTTGATTTACATACTCTCTTTAACACTTCTTCCAAAGTTTCTTCAAACAGTGAATAATCCGCAGATGGTGGTTTATACACACAAACAATAATAATCCGCTCTAACTCTGCACATGTAATTTCAATAGTTTGCTCAATTGAGAGTGCTACCACATCTTTGCGTTCTTTATACTTTAACTTATTGTGCAATAATATTAGTGACCCACCCCGAATAGCAGAAACTCTCATGAACATACTAGCGATGCTATAATTATCAAAACTTAACAGACAGTTGTGTTCCTTAAGCCAGTGTTCTGTTAAACATAAAACATCTATATTCATACTGTCAAGGAACAAACCTACCTCTAAATCTTTGCCAGAAAAGCCCTGTATATTCTGATGAACAAAATTGAGGTAATTACTGTTGGGCTTTTCTTTTGTCATAGAGGTAGGGAGTTCATTCCACAATTTAAGCGTCCTCGGAAGGAAACATCTCTGAAACCGAATTGTACGAGACCATTGCGGATTCAGAGTGTGAGGATGAATGCCCTGTCGGTGGCGAGCGGTGCGGTGATGAAAAGTAGCCGTGGGCATCATATCAAACAGTTCTTCAGAACAAAACCCGTTGTACAAGCGGTAGAACACGCATAAGGAGGAGAAGTCTCTCCTCAGACTTAACGGCTCTAAACCCCTTGTCAGTTTGGGAATAAAGTTTATATATTATTATTGTTATTAATTAACTTTCAACGCGTGTGGTATATATTACCGGATCAAAAGACTTAAACGATATGGCATACTCAAAAAGTTATGTAGTAACATGTATGTAAGCGAAAATTTGTTTTTTTCAATTTAGTAACTTTATTTTTAAGGTTTTCATACAAAAAATACTGACCGATCGAGTGATTTGTATGGTGGCCTTGAATTGAAAGTTAGTTGAACAAATATCCACTTAGATAGTTTCTACATAACTAAATGAGTCTGTCATATCGTTTTTGCAAGTTATTTGATAATCACCCGGTATATGGTTAAGGGGCACTTAAACAAACAAAAAAGTCCCACATTATGGCGCCTAGTTGAAATCTGGCCAGAACCAAAATCTTTGTGTTCAATGTTTAATTTCCGACTAACTCTCCGGTGATGGAAAACATCGATAAAAAACCAAATCAACCCGGATAGCGACGGAAGGCTCACCACCTACCACGTTGGGTTCTAATACCATTGGTGAAAAGTGGGCTTCTGAGTGTTCCGTTCACCATGACGGCAACAGTCACTTGCCTCTGACTACCCCGTTTGGGATGAAGTCGTGATGGTATGTTATGTTTACGTTATGGCGCCCCGAAAGTTGGTGGTGTTGATTCTTTCTGCGATGGTAGATCTTGACAGGTTTGGAAAATGACTTTACGTAAGTGTACATTTTTGCTCCTCAGTGTACGTGTAAGTGTGTATACGTTTTTGCTTTTTGTGAGGCTGAATCACTATTTATGTAGCTATGAGCACAAATTAGACATGCGCGGCGCTCTGACAGATAGCCCGCTTAGAACATCACGCCATTTTTGACACACGCACACAGAGACGTGAGTTTACAGGCGAAGTCAGTGAGTTTCAGCGTCGCGGTCAGTCGCACTGTCAAAAACATTGAGATATTATTTGTACGTCGTCGTCGATATTATTTGGCTGTATGAACACCACACGAAATTGTGATCATACGTTTTTTTAAGTTATCAAATAATGTTGAAAGGTAAGTAAAACTCAGATAGCATTTGCAAGTTAGTAGTACTATGTACGAGTATTATAAGTATATACCTACCTATATGGTAGGTAAACCATTATATTTCGCAAGACATTCAAATCAAATGGGCTTTTACTTTTTCCGTAACTTATCTTATCATGCATTGGTAAAACAGCAGTATTGTTGGTATATTCTTTTTCTGGCACGCGCGGCTGCTGCATCCGCGCTGCGCCGCCGACAGGTGACCGCCGAAGCGTTGGCTTCCTGGGGTTATCTACTGCCTACTAGGTAGGTAGTTAGGACTGTATGATCAAGGCCATTAGGCTAGCAGATTGCTCCTGGACCCCGGTAAATGACTCCTTATAATATAATACTCTTATACGTATTCACCCATCTTAACTCCTTTTAATGTAGCTGGACCCCTTTTGTATATTTTTGTTTTTGTCGAACTAGGTGCAATTTTTTACTTGATGTATTTTATTTCAGACGGTATCTGTCAAATCGCGCTTATCTGGCGAATATAGTAGCGAGTAGCAACCCTAGGCGATCAGTAGTGCGATTCTGTAAAATTCGAAACCCGATCTCACTCAGGTGATCGAACTCACTTTTGCTTATATACACACAATTTATATAAACTTGATATCAAAATCTCATTGAACGTTGTTTATTTTATGAACACGTTCATCAGAAAGGTGACATTTCGTCGTTATCCAGTTTTACAAGATGCGAAATTTGAATCTCACGGCGGATTCACTGGGTGAGGTTCGAAATGAGTTTTTAAGAATAGCCCTACAGGCAAGTTAATAGAAAAAGGCGAGAGCGGCCCTTCTGTAAACTCTTTATTTTGTGCTGTGAGCGATTTATGACAGGGAATGATCGTTTCATTGTTTTTTCAAGATTCCAGCAATACTGCTTTTTTTTTTTTCTTTTTCGGTATTCGAACAGACACGGTTATAAAATATAGTGTCCAAACTCGTATAAAGCGAGCCGCAGGGAACTTCCTTTATGTCTGATGTAGATGGTGTTTGTACGTACTCGTATATCTCCAATAATTATCTTTATTCGCCTCTAGCACATGAACAAGTCAGCGCAAGAAATGGTGATAATTTATGGCCTATTTTTTTTGCTTTTTGCGTTTGGGGTAGATCGTAAACGTCGCATTTTTTAAAGGTTTTCTTGATTATTTAGCTGAATTCAAATTAAGTATAAATTATCTCTCTATTATTGAATGCACAGTTTTATTTCATAATTGTAACTTCAACTGTTTATAAGTGTCTTATCAATTTTTCAAAATAAACGGTTTTTTATTTAATTTAGTAAATAATTGGCTACAACCGAATTTAAGACCATTCAATGTGTTTTTAAATAGTATTATGCACACAATAATACAGCAAAAATTTTAGTTTTATTTCAATTCAATTAAATAATTACGAAAATCTTACAAAAATGCAACGTTTTCGATCCACCCCCAGCTAACGCTCATAAGTATAAATGATTTTGGTGAATGTACAATTAAAGATTTGAAAGTGCCTCATTCAAGTCTATAGAGGTGGTTTGACTACCGAGCGTGCGAGGGAGTAAATGGAACCGAGGATTTATTAAGTTGGCGTTTAGTCTCGAGGTGCAAACTGTAATTTTCACTTTGAGTGCGAGAAAAATAGTCAATTTAGTACCTACAAAAACATTAACCGAACTTTAAATGAAGATATTATTTTGATTTTGATTTCGACAATGGTGTCCCAAACGGCATGTTTGCTTGTCTCTGTCTTACTTCAGTTGAGTGGCATTTTGAGACGTCGCCAATTTTAGTGATAAATAACAATGTAATCAAAATAGAAATCTAACAGGTTTAATATCAGTATTACCATCAAGCTTAAGTATTTGATCAGGGACCGCTAGCAAAAACTTAGCTATACTAATCGCCAGTCGCGTCAACTCGTCCGGTATCACGAAGTATGCACAGACTTAAATTTAAATAGATTAGCATAGGTAAAAGCACATTCATGCAAAGGAATCACTGAGCTGGCCCTCTTTATCTTGAAATGCCTTTTCAGGCCCCGCTTTAAGAACCTGGGACTATAAAAGAATGGAACACATTTGGATGGTCTCCGATATTTCGGCACTTACACAGTGCCGAAATATCGGAAACTCGATAACAAAGAGGTACATGTTAGAAATCCCGTAACCAATAACTATTTTATTGTTAGTGACCATGAAAGTGTCTAAATAGATACCTAACTATAAAAATAGTTTTTATGATAACCAGGTGTGTCACTTTTTGACGCATAAGTAACGCCACGCATGGAAGCGTTTTCTTCTGACAGAAATCCGCTATTTTGTCATCAGTGCCCTTCCATTAATCCGCCATTTTTTAATTGAATACAACATATTCGTAGTTCGTTAAAAGAAACGATTGATCAGTGTTTAACAGTGTCAATCTTATTAATCTTACCATAACGTTTAAGCTAGGTTTTATTGAAGCTAAAAAAGGTGCACTGCACTCCTTTTGTACACGCCAGGTGCGTACACTAGCGTCATCTATTAAATTTATTACTGTGGTTGGATGTTAACGGCGTTTGCGCCGCGACAGATCGGCGCCGGCGCACCTAACGCCGATGTGCATATAGTGGATACGACTGCTGATAAATTAGAAAATGATGAAATAATTTATATATTGTGGAGTCAAGTCAAGGAGGTCAAGAGTCAAGGAATCTAAAGGAACTCGGCCCCGCCGCCTTTCGCCTCAAGATTATAAACGTATAATTAAAATAACTTAAATTTTATAAGAATATTCCATATACTAATGTCATAAACTTCGAATAATGTCGCCAACATAATTGTGTTAATATTCAGCGTGATTAATCTGTCAAAAAATTACAGGTCTAATGAGAGTCTTAGTAACTTCGTTGGGTATAGCAGTCGTTTCGAATAACGCCTGACGAATAAGGTAGAAGGCAGGAAGTTACTTAGTCCTTGAAGTTCCGTAATCATTGAGTCAAGGTGAGATTTAATATCAATCCATCATCAATTGTTCATGTCATTTTTTTTTCTAAATTTAAAACTATCTTTACAGTATTAGGTAATTAAGATTAAAGGTAAGTGTAGTTTATGTTTACTAAATCGGCATGACGACAAAGAAGTTATCCTTTCTTTGTAATTTATCTTGAAGTCACGGACAAGTAAAAAAGTAAGAACTCGTTGCTTCCTACATTTCAATTGACGCCATGTAAAAGAAGCCAAAAGTATCGTTATTACGTACAACACTTACACACTTAAAGGCCGGCCGCCATTTTCCGATCTATCATTTGCCCATGACAGTCGCGTGACGCTCACACAAAGATTTGAAAATATCAAAGTGCTTCACTCTCTAGTGTCACAATGGGGAGTTTTAATCGTCCGTGCTTGAAGTATTAAAATATTGCTAGTCTTATCCATGATTATATCAACGCAGCCGAAAAAGCTCGTAGAATTTGCGTAGGTGTACCCGAATAGGGTCACCCATTGTGCCTCGTGTTCTGTCACAATGTTAGTCATGTCCGTTAATTGTAGGTTAAAACATAATATTAAAATAATACTAGCATTTACATATATTCGCTATGTTAGCTAGCTAATTTGCGAAAAGAAACGAAAATAACTCGTTTGTTCGCGGATGTTGTTAGGAATTATTGATATTCTGTTAGCCTAGCAATAACTTACAGTACAGGCATCCACAAATTAACCGCAACTATGATCCACGCGAAGTATGCGAGTTCATAGCTATGACAGCTCAACTTATATCGGTCGCGGTACACTATGCATTGGTAGACATTACTTTGTTATAGTGAAATTACAATGAATTTGCTTTATCTTCGCTAGATAAAATGAAAACTTGATTACTAACGCAAAGTATTTGATTTCCCCAGAATGTTTCTTAGGATCGTACAAAACATCCACTTGAAAAGTGAACTTTATTAATTTATTACTTTTTACACAATTAAAGATTGAAATGTAAAAACTAAGGAAATCAAAAGTGCGTTGCTTTTATTTTTTAAACAATAGTGAATTATCATTTATTATAGAACAATCACAGAGTTAGGATTTTCATCTAACCTGTTTGTTTTAGGCGCAAGACAACACACCTCTTGTCATGGTCTCAAAGTAGGGATATATATCCTTATATTAAGAGGTACCAGACAAGGAATACCGCCAGGGGCGTCTCCCAGCACACCAGACCCGAGTCAATTTAGAAAAGATCGTTCCTGAATTGACCGGACCAGGGATCGAACCCAGGACACTACGGAATTCGGGGCGAAAAACCGTGCTACAGCGCACTATGCCAATCGTGCCATCAAACCTGTTGCAACATGAGGGATCCTCAAAGAATGCGTCGTAGAGAAAAATGTTCAAAGGAGTCTGAGTAGATCTTTATTCAAAACTAAACTTAGTTTTTCGCTTAAGGTGCTCCTCTTATCTGGAGCATTTTCATGTAATGTATCATTACAGAGTCGTGCATTACATCAGTGAGGGAGGAGAACCGAGCATTACAGTGCGCAAACTGCAATGTTACATATTCGAGCATTACGTTGGTGAGCGGTAAAAGCACCGAGCATTACAGTGTGCAACTTGATAATACAATGTGAAATATTTTGATACAACTTCCCTGAAGTTTTGTAAGGTAGTATTGTATTGTAATGCTCAAAATCTGAAATGTACACTACAGGCGAATGTTCGTCGAGTCAAAGAGGCAGTACTGTAATATTATGGTCAAAATCGAATCTGAAACGTTACATTACGGGAAAATGCTCCAGGTGAGGGACAGCCTTTATGTTACTCGCTGATAATGTATTTTTTGACTGCTTTGTTGGTGCAATGACAGCGATCCTGCCTTTAGCGCCGGAGGTCGTGGGTTTGACGAACATTTGTGTTTGTTGTGTGTCTGGGTGGTATTATTTATTTAGGTAGAATTAGTAATTGACGACACGGTTGGCGTAGTGCGCTGTAGCCCGGTTTCTCGCCTCGATTTCCGTAGTGTCCCGGGTTCGATTCCCAGTCGGAAACGATCATTTCTGAATTGACTCGGGACTGGGTGTGCTGGGAAACGCCACTGGCTTATTTCCTAGTGTGGTACCTCGTAACACAGGGATATTAATCCCTACTTCGAAACCATTAAAAGAGGTGTGTTGTCTGAACAAAAAAATAGTCAATTATACTGTCCCACTGCTGGGAAAAGGCCTCCATCATTGAAATCAAGTCATGGCTACAATTGATGTGTATTGGCTTAATCACAACGATTGGTGATCACAAACCCGGGCCATGTTCTGAGAGCACACTTTGCCCGACCTGGGAAATGAACCCGGGACCTCCGGGTTTCGAGCCGAGCTCTGAAAACACTCGGCCACGGAGGCGTATTTATTTACGTAAGTGTTTAGAAATATATAAGTATGCTTATCAGTCTAACGCCCATAGTACAAGCTCTGCTTTGTTTGGGGTCAGATGATCTTGGTGTGAATTGTCCCAAATAATATATTTAGATATTAACTTGCCTCTAACTACCTCATTTGGGATAAAGTCGTGATGGTATGCATATGTTCACCGTTTACTCGAAGGCGCATGGACCGATTTCGAAAATTTGGTTTTTTGTATACTTCACAGGAAGTGCCGTTTTCATCAGGTCAGATTAGATGATATCATCGTGGAAAAATAGAGGGCGACCGAAAATTTTTATTCATACTGGAAATATAACATACCATCACGACTATATCCAAACGGGGTCGTCTGAGGCATGTGACTGTTTTCGTCATAGCGTGAACGGAAGTTTAAGAAGCCCCCTTTTCACTGATGGTATATTAGAATCCAACGTGGTAGATACTGAGTCTTCCACCACTATCGGTATCAATGGAAAATGAAGGGGATAATACAGCTAAAAACAAGCTAAAAGAAACGAGATCAGGCCCCCGATTCAGAACGAAGTTATCGAGCAATTCGGTATATTTGTTTTAATTATGGTAAATTACCCGATGAACGGTATCATTCAATATTTTTATATTCAAATGCCAAAGGCTTTAAGTTTCTGTGAAACGAATAAAATAGACATATTCCGTTCTAAAAAGATACATTAGAAAATAACCAAATCGGTCGATAATTTGTCTAAATCGGAGGGCAGTTGAATTTACTCCATATACCAGTCTGGTCGCTGGCCCCACTTTGTGCTTCGTACAGATCCTTTCAAAGAGGCATACAAAGGCCAATATTTTACTAACTTTCGCAAGCGAACCCGTGTGCAGCGACTAGAGAACAATGATTTACATGACCGACGCATTTGCTCCGAGCGCCGCGACGGGCTGAAGCGAAAAGTAGCGAATTTGCGTCAAAACTTTGGACTCTGACAAGTTGCGAGGTAGGGATGCGCTCGTGTATCAATGGAATAAGGTATCGATGATTTTAGAGTCTGAGGCCCGTATTCTGAAACGACGCTCAAGCGCGCTTTGAACTGTGATTACCTGATCTACTTTTGAGTTTAGAATCTGTTCTTGAGTACGTTGCTTATTCCATTACAAGCAGATGCTATGTGTTTATTGTAAAAATTAAACCGATAAACAATGGATTTGGACCAAAAGAGGTTTAGTTGACCTTTCAATACTTAACTTGTTCATGTAATGTAATTATTACAATGAAACTATTTCAATTTAAGTTTTATCTTGTCATTTGTTAATTTATGCTATTAACTGTAATGGAACGTAATTGTAACCTGACAAGGGAGGCACTCGATATAATCTGTGCTTGGTGTGTATGTGTGTGTGGTTTATTGTACCTACTCCTACATATAGATTTGCATGCCACCCAATTTGTTTTTTTATAGGTACTGAGGTCTTAATTACAAATTTTAGTTAATCCAGGAATGAGAAAATGAAATTATCTTTATTTATTGAGGTCGTCAAAAATATCTAAGGATCCTTCCTTGAAGGAATCCATCGTTTTTGCAAATCTCTACTCAAGCGTGGTCAGGAGGTCACTTTCGTGATCACAGATCAAATCTCTACTTGAGCGCCGATTCGTACCTGAGTGACGTTTCGGAATAAGTCTAAACTGTGATCAATGAATCTGTACTCAGGGGCTGTTCTAGAATAAGATCTCTGCTTAAATCGAGTTTCAAGTCAAGATTCACGCTTGAGCGTCCTTTCAAAATACGGGCCTGAAAGTCGGAAGCTAAGTAACTGTACACATAATAATATTGCCGATTATACTTTTATACCATTTTGAAACCCTATCACGTTGGTTTCTAATAACATTGGTGGAAAATTGGCTTGTGAGTGTTCCGTTACACCGAGTTCACCATGACGGCAACAGTCAATTGCCTCTGACTACCCCGTTTGGGATATAGTCGTGATGGCATGTTATGTTATGTTGAAACCCTTGGACCATGGGGTTCTAGTGTCCACCTTTACCAACATTTATGTGAAAAAAATTAACACCATTATTGGTGACCCTAGATTTGGAAGATAGATTTTTCGCACAACGTGTGAGGCTGCAAACTGGACAAAGCGCGGGCGCAGGCGTGGCTCGGGGCTCAAAGCATTTCTATCAAGTAGCGCGAGCCGTTTGTACTACCGCGGTCGCCGTCAAATTTGCAGCCTCAGCATTTCCATACAAAGGCAGATTACTGCTAGTATTTTGTTTATTGCAATTTCTTTAAATAAACTTTTTGTTGTATTTTCTTTTGTTTTATGTGCAGAATTCTCATTTCTTCATGTAAGTATTTGTCTGTGTTATAACTAAACTACATAATTGCAGATACGGCTTCAGTTTTGGACCCTGACTATTGGACCTAAAAATAAATAATAGTAAGTTGGTAGATGTATTGTTCGCACTAGATGCGGATCTGATACCCTACCCATGGGAGAGTAGGGATCCTACCATCCGAATCAATCAAAAGGGACATTTCTAAGGTTAAATTCATATATTAACGCTCTTCTTGGAGAGATCACAGTAGTGAAAACTTTTGTTCAGCGAGTTTGTCAATCCATAGCTTTTTGTTCGCAACATACATATATGAATAAGCGAAGCAGAAGTCTGGAAAATCGACAAGATTGAGATGAAATGCCTATGTATGTGTAAGAATTACCTTTTCTGGCTCCGCATCGATATGTAGGGGTGCATCCCTACTTCCGACTAAGTTGTGAGTGCCGTAACGATTTATTACGCACGGGCTGGCATTAGGGAAGTTGCCGCAAACTTGTTTACAGAGGGGACATTGTCAATCCGTTTGCTATTTTTGCGGGGATTTATCAAATTATTGTTGGGAAAAGTATTATTAGGAAGTAGGAATAGGAGAAATTACGGCAGAATATTTAGTGTGATGACGGTTGAAATAAGTATCTTAATAGTTCTTATTTGGGTAGAAAGCGGAAACTATATTCTACATTAATTGGGTATGGGTACGGATCAAACCCGCGACCTTCAGTGGATCGCTATCGCTGCGCCAATCGTTATCGTTCGCGTAAAAAAATGTATTGGGATTTGACATGACATGAACTTAATAATGTCAAATCCCAATACAATTTTTTACGCGAACGATAACGTAAATTTAACGTGGCAAGTCGTGGTAGACGTACTGGTCAGTATAAGTAAAAGTTTATCCTAGGTTTAGCTTTTGTCTAGAACTTAAATAAGTAAATAGTTGGCGAGTTGCTTGTTTTCTCTGGTAACATAATCAATTAATTCGGCTACTCAGCTGTTAAATAAAGCTCAAATAAAGGAATTTGTATATTATTTACCCGTCAATGCCAACCCTTAATATCGTAATATTTTCAAAAATATTGAAATAACGGAAGCACCGGCCAATCACAATGCACTGAGTTTCATTAAAATTATTCCAAGCTTTCGTTTGTTGCGTGAAATTTAATTCTGATAATTAATACTATTAATTATGCGTGGTCAGGCAGGCCAACTGACGGCTTTGGCAAAGAATAATGAAATACAGAGTCAAGAAGCTACGGAATAAATAAATAAAATCATAGATAATGTGAGTTCATTGTTATATTTTCGATTAACTCTCCGGTGACGGAAAACATAGATTAAAAATCAAATAACAAACATATTTATTGAAAAAAATAGTAGTTCAGTCTTAACCCGTTCAAATATTAAGAAGAACTGAAAAAAAATGACGTAGACATTTATTATTTTCCCCTCACGTTAACATTGATTAGTTAGTTCAATGAGGTTGTTTTGCCCATGTTTTTTTATTATATTTTTTTTATTCAAATTGCGTTTGGCCTCAGTATCGCCTGGTGGTAAACGATGACGAGGCCGAAGGTGAGTCACGCTTACCCAGAAAATGCCTATTCACTCTTTCCTTGAAGACACCAAGGTTGTAAGTATGGGAGAGCGTTTCTCTCTTTAGCCGTGCGGACCAGAAAAGACGCAGCAAACCGTTGAGTGCGGATTGCTGGGAAGCCAACCACATGGGGGTGGAAGCCCTCCCGGCGCCTAGTGGTCCGGTGGTAGAAATTAGGAGGCAGTATTAGGACTATTAAGTTGTGTAGTTCTTGCGGACACTCCGAAATACACCATATAAAATACCGAGAGATGCCGATGCTCCAAATTCTGAAGTAAACAGAAAACAGAAAACAAAGTAGTTATAGAATAAGCTTCTTGTACAAAGCCGTCATTTATTAACCAATGTATTTGAAATGTTAGAATCGAAATTAATAAAATTGAAAATTAATTATTTTACACAACTTTTGAACGACTGCAACAAATTTGATAGTTCATTTTTCTATGTTCATTTATGTAACACGGTTTGTATTACAGAAAATGAAAAAAGGGAATAGCAATTCTGTGACACCCGTGCGAAGCCGGGGCGGGTCGCCAGTATTATATATTACTGCTGTGGGTTTTTGCCTAGTTTGTATGGGATTTTGGTACAGCAGCGTATTTAGTGATTAAAATACCGAAAATGGCACAATTACTGTACGTCTACCATGAGTTACCACTTTAAATTAACGTTACCGTCGGTAAATATCGAGTCGAAATGATCCTCTGCCTCTGTTGAGTCTGTTTTTAAGTTTCATTTCGACTCGGTGAAGGCGCTCCTACGACATCCCATCCAATTACTTTACGCAAACGATAACGTAAATTTAAAGTGGAAATTTATTGTTGCTACTACTGCACTGTACTGAACTCAACTATCGCCGTTTATGTGACGAAAACTCCTTTGATATTTTTTTTGTACTCAAGTTTTTCACAGGGTAATCTCAAAAAAATAGCGCAGAATATTTATACGAACTAAAGTATTTTTATACTCTTTGATCGAACGGAAACTCGATGGTAATGTATGGGATTGCTGCCATTGTATAGTTTGGATAATAATTATTATATCTGACGATTTGAGAGTTCATTTTTAATGATTATTTCATTGTTCTATTTGCTGGATCGTATTTAACGTCATAATTATTTTATTGTTTATTAAACTATTCAGCACACTGAAATTTTGGTACAATGATATTTTTCCCAAGATTTTTTTGTTTGTATTGGCCGAATGATATTTCGTTTGCTTTTTGATCAAATATTAACCGTTCTCAGTTTTTCAGTCTTTGCTTAATATAAAGAAAAAAAACAAAATACATGAAAATATTGGTTGTTTATCGCGCGAGTTACTTAATAGGCTTCAACTTAAAATTAACAAGGAAAACTAACACATTGAGTCGAAATTCTATTCTATTCTATTTAAACATACGTTGGGGTTCGGTACACATAGGAATTTCGATAAATACGCGTAAGAAACGCAAAACCAAAGAGTTTCAAAAATCACTCTGCAAACTAAGCACCAAGTCGCAAAATATATGAACCAGTTGTACATATCACCTTGTATTATACACACAGTCATATAAAACATAAATATATAATCTGAAATCAGAAACACTGTTAAATGTGAAATGAAGAATAAAGCTTGTGAAGTTGTGATCTCAGAAGATTTGGTATAAAGAGACTGCGCAATTGCTATAACGACCAAACTAGGTATACACATCAACAAGTAAACATTACTTAAAGAAAAAACACTCTTAGCTTTAATATCTTCTGAATCGAAATAAAAAGAAATAAAACATTCACTATAAAACTCAATCATTGTCATTGCACATAATTGAAACTTTGACATATCCTTTTTACAATACTTTTCCTGACCGTCTTTTAACAAAAACAGATTCAAATATACCATAACGGATATACAAACAGATTCAATTGCTATAGATAGATTAACTAATTCGACAAGTTCAAATATGATTGAATAATAATCTGGAAACATTGTAGATGTGATTAAAATGATAAGTTGTGTATAGTTTAGAAGAAGATGTTCTAAAGATAAATTATTATATAAATCACACCGCCATTTGGTGAGAAGGCGTAAATATAGTAATATAATGAATATCACTACTCCGTCAATTAAAGTTCCATAAAGGAGTATTGCAGTGGCTTCTTCGTGAATGAAAAATGTATTATTATCTGTATTATTTGTATAATTTACACTTTCACTTATTTTGCCTGCACTGTCCACCATTTTAACTTCATGGTCATCCATTTTTGATTGCATCACAGCGATCTTTTCACTAACTTTTCTTGCACTTTTTTAGCTTCAAGTTCAGTTCTAAGCATAAGGGGGCTAAGAAACTTTTGACACTGAATTGAAACAGCGAGATAATGGCTACTTTAGTCTTAATCTCACAATTTAGCTAGTGATAATTCTGATATCATGTAAGTGCATCTTCGAAGTATTTTGTAGAATCACTCTGCCCATGTCTCAAACACATAATTTTTAGAGAACATCTTAAGCTGTCTTCTTTTCTGTCTTTAATTCAATATCAACATATTTTGCTTAACAACGAAGGTCAAACATAAATAATAAAAACGTGTTGCTCTTTTGATAGCACGATAACCAATGTTCATTTTATTAAAAATAATGAAGCTCATTATTACAAAGTTATAACAACAAACGAATTGGAGTTGATAAGAATATAATTCAGTTTTTTGTAGACAACTTTGTAGCCGAGTGGTTTCAGAGTTCGACCTGAAAACCCGTAGGTTATTGGTTGAAATCACAAGTCGAACAATGAGTGTTTTCGGATTTTGTCGGGCAAATTAGACCAAAAAATGGGAGTTAAGTTACAATAATTCGCACCCAGCTCAAAATTGGTAGGATTGTTCAAAACACTATCATAAATGTAATCTAAAAAGTCCTCATCGATCCGACACCTGGAAAAAATATATTCTGGGTCAAAGGTCACAAAAACGGGTTTCTCGCGATTCCAACTTTTTGAATCGTTATACGAGTATCTCAGAAACAGTGGCTCTTAGGAAAAAAGTATTTAGACCTTTTTTATAGATAATTATCTCATCTACATTTTTTGTCGAAACTGATATATAAGACTTTATGATAAAACTAACCGTTTTGCTGAAAATCGCGAAAACCCGTTTTTGTGACCCCAGAATATAGTTTTTACTGGTGTCGAAGGACTTTTTAGATAATAAACAATCCTACGCTGGGTGCGAATTATTGTGACCTCGGATGTCAAAATTGACTGGATTATAGGTATATAGGAATAGGCGATAGTACTAATAATATGTATACGTCCCATTGCTGGGCACTTAGGTGTCCAATAATTGATAAAAATACACGTATTGTCAACACACAGGACCTATAATGAAATTTTATCGATATGAAAAGATAAATTTATTAAATGAATACTAATTATTAGGCTTTTTGCGTTATTTTTTAACAAATAACATTTGTAAGGACATTTGAAACAGACTGTTGTCTTCTTCCGCAATCTCCCCACATCCCAAAGTAGAAGAAATTGCTCAGAGCTATAAGGTCACTATTTGCCAATCCTATGCTGTCACACTTGACATTTTATTTTTCTCCTGTGCAATAAAGATAATGTGATTTTAATTTGAAACTTTTTGTAGTTTTTTTACCGTAAAATCCACAATATTTTTATTATTATGAGCACTTTCAAATGTACGATCCATAAAAATGCGCTAATCCCCATAAGAAACACGGTTTAAATGTCCTAAAATCTGTTAATTGTTGACAAAATAACACGAAAAACCACATAATTAGGAGATTATAAATCACCTTTTTTCAACCGACTTCAAAAAAAGGAGGAGGTTCTCAATTCGACTGTATGTTTTTTTTTTATGTTTGTTACCTCTTATCTTTAGACTGGGTGAACCGATTTTGATCATTCTTTTTTTATTTGAAAGCTCGTGCTTCCCGAATGGTGCTGCCCGTGTGGTCCCATTCTAATTTGGTCTAGTTCTGACAGTGGCATCCATGAGAAAACCATATAAGTCCTAAATCTAGATAGACAAAATGCGCGACAAATAGACGACAAATGGACGAATAACTTAATATTACGCCAACCGATTTTGATAATTCTTTATTTATTGGAAAGGGGGCACCATCACCCGTGTGGTCCCATTTTAATTTGAACCAGTTCTAACAGTGGCATCTATGGGAAATCCATATAAGTCTTAAATTTAGATAGGCAAAATGCGCGACAAATGACGGGTAACTCAATATTACGCCAACCGATTTTGATAATTCTTTTTTTATGCAAAAGCTGATGCTGCCCGTGTGGTCCCATTCTAATTTGGTCCAGTTCTGACAGTGGCATCCATGGTAAATCCATATAAGTCTTAAATCTAGATAAACCATATGCGCGACAAATGGACGAATAACTCATTTTTATTGGAAAGGATATACTTCAAGGGTAGTTTGATGAGTGTTAGGTTCTGATTAAGGGATCCATGACAAAGTAACGGAACTCTTCAATTCTTAGGAGCAATTGGACGAATACTTTTTCGATGTTTAAAATAAATAAGAACTATTCACTGAAAAACAAAATATGAACAAAAAATTTAACAAAAAAAAACCAGCTTCAAAAAAAACTACTCCAAAACAAAGCACTAAAAAGTAAAGAAATAATTGCGTATTCTTCTAAAACTTATACGATAATATAATGTAGGTACATTTATTGTTATTGTTGGAGTCGGTATCAGCCAATGTAGGTTTGTAACTACTTAAATACATACGTAAACGTGATAAGTAAGAAATAGGTATATTGTAGTGTTTCCTTGGCTGACACCGACTCCAGCAATAACAATAATTGTACCTACATTATACTATCGTATAAGTTTTAGATAATACGCAATTATTTCTTTACTTTTTAGTGCTTTGTTTTGGAATAGTTTTTTTTTGAAGTTGGTTTTTTTTTGTTAAATTTTTTGTTTTTTCATATCGATCTTTACCTTTAAATACCGCGGTATCATGACACTTTAGGGCAGTGTTTTTCATTCTTTTTTAATTCGCGACCCCTTTACAGGTTGACAAATTCTGGCGACCCCCTTGTGCCATTGACAGACAAAGAAATTATTTGAAAGACTACGTTAATAATTTTCTCTATTTTGGTACCTTTATTTCTTGTTAAAACATACACTTTGCGAGAAGCCGCGAGAGCCTTTTTTTTAATATGTGCCTACGAGGTATAAGTTGACAAACACGAATGGCGTAGTGCGCAGTAGCACGGTTTCTCGCCTTTAATTCCGTAGTGTCCCGGGTTCGATCCCCGGTCAGGTCAATTCGGGTAATGTTCTTTTCTAAATTGGCTTGGGTGCTGCGAGACGCCCCTGGCTTAATTCCTTGTCTAGTACCTCATAACACGGGGATATTTATCCCTACTTTGAGACCATGACAAGAGGTGTGTTGTCTGGCGCATATTTATAAATATTTATTTATATTTATAAGACAATCCGCGGCTTCGACTTGGACGTCAGCTCGCTAGGGCCAAAACATTGTTTGGAAAAAATGTAGGAAAAAAATTATCGCTATTAATTAGCGATAATGGCGCTAAAGTGTGACTTAGCGCCATTTTTATTTAATGACAGGCATGAGCGGGCTCGTTGCGAAAAATAAATCGATAATGCCAAACATATTATCATAGATACACAATTCTTCATCAATAAGCTCTAGCTGCGAAGTTAGTATGTACCTTCCGATTTAAATGACGTGCGAATAAACGGCTGATTTGATTGTTAGCGTTTAAAAAAAAAGCACCATTATTTGACAAGTTTCACTAAAATTATGTTTTTATCGTAGTGTAAAAATCTAAAAAATATTTTAACTGGCGACCCTCTAAGTAAGGTTTCCTGACCCCCCCAGGGGTCGCGACCCACATATTGAAAAACACCGCTTTAGGGTACTATATTATCAAAAATTTTTGGTTTGTCTATGTGTCCTCTATCCATATATACCAAAATGGCAGCAGGTGGCTATGCCAGCTTCCATACAAAAATGTTCAAATACACAAGTATATTTAATTCAAACAACTTTATTTTTGTAAATTCACTTACAAAACAATCAAATAGGTTATCTTCTCAGTAAAATATTGTCAGAACTACATGGTTACCTATCATTATTATATTTTTAATGAGCACTTTTTGGCATCATCCGAACAACTAATATTTAATTAGGTGTATTAAACAAACTTGGTTCTTGGTACCGAATTAACTGTGGCATTGACTATACCTTTCTGTGTTACGTGTGCGAGCTACGAATTGAACTTTTACTTTTAGAGTATGCATTTTTACATCTTGGTCATTTTTACACCGCTTCGAACCGAAGCTGCTGATTGTATTATTGAAACAAATGTTTAGGTGCTTAACAGTTTTAAATAAAATTGTTATGAGCACTTAAAAAGATACGAATCGGATTTTTCTAGTTTGTAATACTACAGTTTTTTTTGCAAGGCCAGCGAAGCGCGATTCTCTCTTTATCTATTACAGTTATCCAAGGCACCGGTGCTGTAACCATGCTTAGTATCTCAACGTGCATACTCTTTTGATTTTATGAATATATAATATTTTCGAAAACGGTGTAGAGTCATCGTCATACCGTATATCCTGGTGACTGCATCAATTTATACTCTGCGATTTTACTAGATCATCCGTGCCTGTTTGTTAATTCCGAAATTTTCTACCCCAACGGCCATCAGTTTTTCGCTATGAAAATAATGTTTTTAGTCGTCTCACTCAGACGTGGAATGTTATTCCGGCGCATGACATACGGTATAATATCGTAACTTATGTAATTTTTGGCAAAACTGAACTGAGTATGAGAAAATTGCTTGGTGCGTAATTGTTACTCTGATATAACGCATACCTTCCGCGTGAGGGTATTAGTGTCGTTATAGTTTTGGTGCGAATCTGGACGCCACTGGGAGAAACAAAGTTTCATTGGCCAGTTGCGCGCCCCCCACACAAGATGTAGTCTCCTGGAGCTACAACGTTACTAAGGTAACTGTGACAATTTATGATTGTGTTTTTGGAGCAATAACGACACTTAGTTGTGAAGTTTGTATCTTGAAACAACAATGACACTTTTGTAAGGATTGTTTTTTTGTTTTTATTTGTTTTGACATAATTGTCCGGTTAATTGTTTTCTAGTGTCATAACGTCACTTTTGCAAGAGTAGTAAGTTTTAAACGTTTATATTCATAGCCATATGTATAGTCAGATGTTTGCTTTTACTTTAAAATGAAGTTCAAAGTTGTAGTTTAATCATTATCATTTTATTTTTTTAGTCAAGTAGAACTGTACTTTGAAATAGGATAATGAATTTTCGAATGCTTTCACTGAAAAATTAAACTTTTCGCATAAGTGACGTTATTGCAGCATGTGTGCGATGTTTCGTTCCTCTTATAGGCAGTGATAGGGGTCTTCATGCAATTTGTAAAATACATTTTTCAGGATTTCAGCTCAGTGGTCACAGTGCTTGTCAACCTTATATCAAGATCTCACGGCTGCTTTCCATCAGGTGGAATAATAAATTATAAAATATACATAATAAAAAATATTTGAAAGCTGACTCTATTTCTTACTTATTCCTATATCACTGATACCCTTCAATTTCTCTGAATACAACAGAGTAACAACCGGACGAAGAGGTTCGTTTCAACAACGCGTTTTTTGCCGCGTCTGTTTTTGATCTGCGCTATACACGAGAAACAATAGAAAAGGTACCATATTATGGAATCGCCTTCACTTTTGCATAATATTTTAATTTGGTAAAAAAGCTCTGACTTTTCACAAATTCTCGATTGTGGTAATAATGATGGGAAGAGATACAATTTCCGTCACGATGAACGGTAAGCTCAGAAGCCTGCTACAGTCAAGTAGGTTCTTTCCCTCATAAAATTCGTATGTGTAAACTATTCTTATGTGTTTGCACGTGGCAATAAATTCTATTTTTTCATTTCTATACTAAGTATTCACTATTTCATAGCACTGAAAAGATTGAGATTATATATACGTATCCGGAATACTCCATTTTGTTCTCACGTATGCTCTTTTTTCTTAACATTTTTCTTTCAAGCCATCTCTCCCTATGAAGCTTAAAGTATTAAACAATTAGTAGTATTGACATCTTAGGGTTTTCTTTCTAAACATAATATTAAACTTTTATGTTACAAGCTGCTATTAAATACGTACAAATTCGTTAGAAAGGCATAACAATCAGGAAACTTATCAAAATCGAACTTCCTTTTACATCCCGATGTGTTTCATTAAAAAGTTATTTATATATTTATGCAAAAGCCGCTTCAATACTCTCCTACCCGTCCAAACTCTCGCTAACGACTCAAGATTCGGCCAGCATCCGGCGATTATCCCGGCCCGTCTCTAAATAATCTCTATACCTACACGTAAGCACACGTCGCAGTTGAACTGAAGGTGTTCCGTACAACTTAATTTGGTTGTATGCCAATGTCAACGTGAAGAACTTGGATAATAATAAAAAGTTTATTTTCAGTTAGGTAAATTGATAAATAATTTTTAACTAATTCTCATTCTAAGATGAGTCAACCCCAATCTACGCAAAGCATATTAGTGTTTTTAAATATGAGTCTGACTGAATTCGTAATGCCTTAATGGTCTAGCTAGGCTAGGCCCTTTTTAGGGTTCAATGAAAGGTCTTCTATCCTTCTCTCTCTTTTACGACACGATTGGTGTAGTGCGTTGTAGCACGGTTTTTCGTCTTCACTTTCGTAGTGTCCCGGGTTCGATTCCCTGTCGGGTAAATTCAGGAAACGATCTTTTCTAAATTGGCTCGGATCCGGGTGTGCTCGGAGAAGCCCCTGGCTTGAATCCATGTCTGATACCTCGTAACACAAGGATATGTATCCTTACTTTGAGACCATGACAAGTGGTTTGGCACATATTTATTCTCCAAAATAAATTCTGAACCATAACAAAAAAGGATTAAAAACAAAATTCACTTGGATCTAGAAAGATCCTAACGTAGGAACGGATCCCCAAAAATGCTTACAAATAACTTATTCGCGTTTTTACCTCCGTGGAGGAAGTGAAGTAACTGAGTTTTATCTTAAATTACATGTACACATCCATAAGTTCCACTTACGATTAAGTACATATCAACTGAGTACTATGTGATCTTCAAGATGTTGATTTAAGTTGGGGAAATGTTATTTAACACATTTTGTATCAAATGTTATTTTTGATTTACAAGACTTACAAATAATTCAGGCTGTTTTATAGTAGTTCCTTTGCCCACATTTATGCGAATTTTCCGTTCAAAGGTGTAATAACATTTTAATAATTTTATAATGTAGTACTCTCACACGATGATCGTTTGATCCCATCAGCCTAGTCAAGGGATAACGAATGAACACACAAATTTGCCCCCTTTATGTAGGTATACCTCCATATGACTAGCATGTTTTCTGCAAGTAAATATTTCTGAATCTATTGCGCTAGTTATTTCTTAATTCAAAAGCGTTTATACCCATTCGACATTTCTATGTTAAATCGTGTTTATTTTATTGTCCGTTTCAAACCAAGCTACCTACCATCAAAACGAAATCACACTCGCATCACAAAGCCGACCATTCGATTAGAACGCACAGTAACACTTGCATCGATACTGTTTTCTATTCGATCAATGGATCTATTTAATCGATTAATTCGATTGCAATCACTATTGAGTTTGAGCCGGGAGCAGATTCAAATAGGTCAGTGTTGGTAACGGTACTTAGTGATGTGTGTATTGGATAGATTATATGTCTAACGTTAGATTAGACACTGAAATATGATTGCAGGCAAGTTCTGGGCCTTATTTTAGTCTGACTACTACTTTTAGTCTATACCATCATCACCATCTGTGCGGTCTATCCCAGTTGTGGAGTCACACTGGTGTGTGGGGTCCCAGAGTCCACCTTTCTTATTTTCTTGGCCGACTTCACGCGGTCTTGTGCATCCTCAGTGGTGAGTCTGTTGGCAAGCATATCACGCTTGACAACGTCGAGCCAGCGCTTCTTGGGTCGACCCCTTCTGCCGTTCCCAGGCGAGGGCAGCATGGCTAGACATTTGTTGCCCACGTAGTTTTTCTTAATCCTAAAAGCGTGCTGTCATGTGACAGACATATATTGCCAGGGCTACCTTTTTCGGTATAGATGTCAGCAGTCAGTACTTACAGTATGTCATCGCGTCATCGTCAGTTCAACCGCAAAATTCGCGTACAAATGCTCTACGCGGCTGTTGACAACCAACTGCCAGATGAGTCTTGGAATACCCGGCGGTTGGAAGGTAACTATCGCGCGCGAGTACATGTAGTGACTGAGGCCTGCTTATACTAGGAATTACAAGCGACTAGACACAACGTTTCCGTGTATGGAAACATGTGTGCGCGGATGGATATATAGGAAAGGTGTTGTTATAAATCCACCTTGCAGCCTCTACGTTGACAAAGTAAGTTTTATTTATTTTTTATTTATAAAGTTGTAGCGGAACTAAATCACTTTAAATCCGTGAAGTAACGTGGGAGATGATATGCCACATACCACAATTTACGCATGCTGCGCGTCACCTGGGACTGATAGTCCGCTTAGAACAAACCGCCATTTTGATCACGCACACAGACAAAGTAAGTTTACAGGCGATACCGGTAAGAATCCGTCAAGCAGCGAGTCGCGCTGTTTCACATGATGAATTGTGTTTTGGCCGGTTCTGTCAAGTAGGTATAACCTACATTCATTTTAAAAATATGGAGTGAATATAGGAGTAACCCTATAGGCGGTTAGGCAAGTTTAGGAAAAAGGCGCGAGCGGTCCTTCTGTAAGCTCTTTATTTTGTGCACATATAAAGGAGCTGACCAATATGTCTACCATGAGTTTCAGTCACGTAAACTACGAAAGTTGACTTCATAAATTTGTATGCCATTTTTGGCAAAACTTTACCATTCGATAATCTACACAATACATAGCAAGTTTTGTTAACAAACCATATTCAGACACGAGAAAAATGTATTATAGCTGCCGAACAAATGTTTTGCAGAACACATAGAAATAGATAGCAAATGACGTCATTTGCAGGCTGCAGTTTATTTGCATTTTCATTTTCTTGCTATTTCTTGGAGAGTTTTGGTGCTTTCGAAATATTTTTTTACCAATGTTTCTACCATTGAAAGTTCTTACGATACCACCACAACAAAAAAGTAGTCAAATACACTATTATCGACAATCGGATATCACGCCGTCCCATCACTACCAGCCGATATGCGATACAGATTTGCGGTCACCACTCAGCCCGAGGGAGGCGAAAGTTCTAATTTGAATGATATGTTTGTTATTATTGGGATTGTTATCGCGAATCCACCATTTATCAGTGGCCAGTTTGTAACGACATTAGTTAGGGACGACGATTAATCAGTTATTAGGATATAAACGGGTACAGTATGGATTAATGGTGGTCGTTATTCTGAGAGGCTTTTGAGGACTGATCAACTCTGATACTACAGCGCTGACCGCAATTTCGAAGAGTACTGACTGAAATGATCATTGATCAGTCATGCGTCAACGTCCTATTGGTACAGTCAACAGCAAAAGTAAGTGATGATTGAAGAAACTTCCAATTCGTTTTTATAAATGAAAACACGTCAAAAATACACTATATATCCATTATAATGAATGAAATATCTCATTTACATTCTTAGTAGTTTAATAGGCTTTATAGCTTTTGTAATATTATCAATCTTGGCACGTTAAATTATCACTTACTTCTGCTGTTGACTGTACAATGGGTTAAGATCGTAATTCAGATATTATTCTACAGTGTATCTTTTAATTGTTGTGGTCAGTCAGACCGTTCAGAATAAACGCAAGAACTGTTTAAGTACCCAATCAATATACTAAATAGCAAGCAAGTAATGCACAGGTTTAGATATTTTCAAATGCTCAGAATTTGATGAATCTATTGGAACATAGTCTGGGTTTGTGATTACCAACCTCCATTTGCAATCATGGTGTTTAAGGCACATAAACTATCTAGTAATCAAGTAATCAAGTATTTATTTCGCATACCAAGTGTTTTATAAGGTCTTATTTAATATTAAATACATAATATGGTTCTTAATACTTAGTACCTTTTTCAGGTATTGCAAAAAATGTTTAATTTTACACATATCCATTAAAATAATCAGAATCGTTAACAATAAAAAGATTGATAAAATAAAAAACAAAAATTTAAATAGTCAAAATTAATCGAAAAAAATACATTTGTCAGATAACCGACTAAAAAGGAAAAAGCCAAATTAAAATAAAAACAAGTAAAAAAATGTCAAGCGAATTAAAAATAATCAAATTACATGCTTAAATAATAAATGACAACACAAAACAAAAAAGATTACAGACATTACTACATATTATTTTTCATTAAGATAATCATTTACGTCATAAAAACATTTATTAACTAGGAAAGTTTTCATTTTTTTCTTAAACAACCCGTAATCCAAGGTGCGTATATCCTTCGGAATTTTATTAAATAATACTGGTGCTTTGCATACAACACTTTTATGTAGTAGCGCAGTCTTAGCTGGATGAATACAGAGCCTGTCGATATTGCGGAGGTTACGTTTTATCGTGTCAGACATCTGTGAGAACAAGTGGGGATTCTTTTTAACAAACAGAACTACCTCTAAGATATACAAACAAGGGACTGTCAAAATTTTATATTTAGTAAACAGCGGCTTACAACTTTCGGTCCTTTTAATACCAAACATTGCACGTATACAGCGCTTTTGCATTTTGAATACCATCTCTTTGTTAGTTGAGTTGCCCCAAAAAATTATGCCGTATCTGAGAACGGATTCAGCATAGCAGATATCGAACAATTTATTCCGCGTACATCCAAGATATGGAATGATCTTCCTGCGTCGGTATTTCCAAAGAAATATGACATCGGAGCCTTCAAGAAGAGAGCGTATTCCCATTTATAAGGCAAGCAACGCATCGGTGACACCTCTGGCACAAATTAGACATGCGCGTTGCTCTGTCAGATAGCCCGCTTAGAACAACACGCAATTTTTGACACACGCACACAGAGACGTGAGTTTACAAAAACCTTGAGATATTATTTGTACGTCGTCAGATACTTACCTACATTATAGTTCAATAGTCAAAAATAGTTTCGCGCAGATATTTCTGTTGCAGTGTATTTGGCTGTATGAACACCACACGAAATTGTGATTATACGTTTTTTAAGTTACCAAATGATGTTGATGTTTGCAAGTTAGTAGTACTATGTACGAGTATTATGAGTATATAGGTAGGTAAACCATTATATTTTGTAACACATTCAAATCCAGTACAAATGGGCTTTTACTTTTTCCGTAACTTGTCTTATTATGCATTGGTAAAACACCAGTATTTTTGGTATATTCTTTTATTGGCACGCGCGGCTGCTGCATCCGCGCCGCGCCGCCGACAGGTGACCGCCGAAGCGGTGGCTCATGGTGTTATCTACAGCTAGGTAGGTAGGTAGGACTGTATGATTAAGCTATTATGATACTTTTATGCGTATCCACCCATCTCAACTCCTTTAAATCTAACTGGGGGTCCAGGTTTGTATATTTTTGTTTTTGTCGAACTAGGTGCAATTTTTCACTTGGTGTGTTTTATTTTAGGCGGTATCTGTCAAATCGCGCTTATCAGGCGAGTAAAGTAGCGAGTAGCAACCCTAGGCGATCAGGCAAGTAGATGGAAAAAGGCGAGAGCGGTCCTTCTGTAAACTCTTTATTTTGTGCCTCTGGTGTTGCAATTGTTCATAGGCGGAGGTGATCACTTTCCATCAGGGGACCTTCCTGCTCGTTTGCCCCTATCACATAAAAAAAAACTTGAGGTCTATCAAAAGTACAGGTTCGAGTACAGTAAATTAACATGCTTCTTAAAGTAAGCATGTTAATTTACTGTGAGAGATAGATGTCATCAAGTGAGTCTTTAACGTCTTCAACTTCCAAAAGATCTTGTAAGAAATGTGTATAAAGAATATAATAAGACCTTAACGTGTTATGAGGTAAAAAATCATGGCCATGACGATAAAAAACTTAGCTTAAATCATGGTCAGCCATTATTAAGTGCTCCACAGTATCTGTCAAAGTGGATTCGCCCGCCCGTCCATCGTACTATGGCGGCGTCACACAACCCGGAAGCCAGTATTATTTCAGCCGATGGGTACTTTATTTGTGTTTCGTTTATCGCTACCCTCCCTTATCCCTTATCACTAAATTGAATTGCTGAGACACAAAAGGTTCCGATGGGCACTGCCGAAAAACTACAGGGGTGGTACAATGTACATCTTGGCCTTTTCAAAAATTCTCAAGGAATGTACCTTTGTAGAAACAAATAGTTCTAGAGTGGAGACGATATAATAGGTCTAGGACGTAGTATCTTTTCCCAACGGAGGGGATGGAAACTATTTTCGAAGTCAATTCAATTCATTTATTAAATAACAATACATGCATTTACATACATTAGAACCATTATTTTATTGCACAAAGTAAAAGTTTGTTTATTTAATTACAATAAGAACATTCAAGTAAATGTAATTGAATTAAACTATATTTTGTTTAATGAAACTTATTTGAATTAAAGGTTTTTTTTACCTTACAAATAAAAAAAGCCTTGGTCAAAGTGGAACTCGAATGCAATCTTTCGCTGTCCGGACTTTTAGTTTACAAATGTTAATGGTGTTGTGGCAACCCTCACGGCGACCTGCTTATCTCGCGCATGATTAAACTCTCTGGCAACTTCTTGCAGAAAATACAGGAAAGCGCCCACTTTTCTTCCTTGCACTACTTTTTTATTCTGTATTACAGGGACGGTCAGCAAAAGAATTTTTTTTGAGATTTTCAGAAATTCAATACTTAGAATAAGATAAGGTTTCATATATACCTACATATTGCAAATATTTTATGAAGATAGATAGACGTGAGGACGATCCATGTTAGGGTACGTAAGATTTTTCAAACCCCTCCATAATATTCTTACGTAATTCTTACGACCGTAATATTCGTTTTTCAAAATAATAAAATGTTGCTAGAAAAGAATCAGTTACACTTAAATTTCCAGGTGGACGGCCTATTTTTTTAATACCTTTTTAATCTTCCAAACGAAAATTAAATATGATCTTGATCTCTGCCAAAACACAATATTACGTAAGAATAGCTTAGACCCCCCTCCCCTTAAAGTAAGAGTGTGTAGAGATTTTTCAAACCCTAACGTAACGCTAACGTAATTAATCAATTACATGCAAAAAGTGTTTACAATTTTGTAAACATATTTTTGTGACTTTTAAGTCACAAATCTTGTAGCAAATCTTGCAGTTTGACGAAGTATTTTGAAAGAAAATATCAACAGAGCGCCACTTGACTAGCCATTTTATTATTCTTATTTGTTTTATCACTTATTGGCGAATTTAAGCATACATTGACTGCGGCAAATGTTTCCGAATAGTAAAAGTTGCGAACGCAATTTAAGATGTTTTTACTTGGTCTAGATTTTTTTAAAGATAAGTTGCGGATAGAAACTAGAAAAATTAAAACGTCGGCCTTGCTGATGTCGAGCGAGATTTCTTTTAAAACGAAAATAAGCTTTAAAAATTCTCAAATCGAAGTAATAATGATACGAGTACGTTATACCCAACTAGTCACGTCGAAACTATTAAAGTAGAAAATCTTTCTACTTACGGTTAACGAACGTTTGGTATATCTCATTAAAGCAGAACAGCACAAAATAAAGAGTTTACAGTAACACCGCTTTTTCCAGCATAATACAAAAAAATCCCAACAAAATTTCTCTTGGGAAGCCTCGGGTGCAACTCTCTGGGAGTGAGAAGAAGCAATGACCAAATGCTGATGATGTGTGAGATACTCAGAGGGCTGATCGATGCTCCCGATCTGAGTGACGAGTTGTGTAGGCTCCGTCCTGAAGCCCATGCAAGGGCTCCCATACCGCGAACTCTCGCCGCTTTCAATGCGCTCCTGGACGCAGCTCCTCACTGCGACCAGTTTGCGGATGAATGGAAGTTGGTCTTGACGGAATGTTTGCGATTCTGTGAGGCGAAAGCGTGACGTATGAATGTTATTATTATTAATATAGTTTTTTTACTTCTTTTAATATTATTGTTCAATTATTATTGTGGTTTGTAAGGCGAGTGACATATTATCTATTATTATTCATAGTCTATTAATGTTATCATTTTCTTAATTATTGTTATCTTTAATGTATTAATTAATGTAATAATTGGTCTATGCGTTTTAATTTATTTAAATAAAATACCTAAGCTGGCCTAACCGTCTAGAGTTACTTTAATATTTGCTCTGAATTTTTAAAATGAAGAAGGTAGGTACCTACTTGATAAACCCGCCAAAAACAAAATACATTATGTGAAAAATTGCACTAAGTTCGACAAAAACAAAATCACTCGCGCGCGACAGTGCGTCTGGCCGCGACACCGATTCTGACCTGCATAGCACGTGAACTCACTGTGTCCGTGTGCGTGATCGAAATGGCGGTATGTTTTAAGCGGACTATCTGTCTGAGGCACCGCGCCGCATGCGTAATTTGTGAGAACAGGTAGAATAATAAATTGACATTAGATAAATATTAAGAGCCAACCTGGACTACAGAACTATCAACGTATATGCTAAACAGCCTTTACTTTTTACAAGTACCGATATGCCAAATATTTCGGTTCACATTTAACTGGTCAGCTAAACCGCAGAATAATAAAACGGTTACATACAATCCACCGGCGTCGTTTACAAAATATTATTACCGCACGCACATGTAACCGCAGTGGGATATACTAATATTTTATTTAGCACTAGCTTTTGCCCGCGGCTTCGTACGATGTGTACTTTCTTCCGTTTTCATGAGACCGCACCGCTAGGGAGTGGAGGGGTCTCCCTGCGTCTGTTTCCGGATACTTACAACCTTAGTACCTTCAAGGCCAGAGTGAAAATACATTTTCACCAGGTGTGACTGAGGCCAAACGTAAAGCTATTTTAAATACAACAGTAAAAAATGTGAAATACTCTCCTAGTGCTTCTCTACACTCCCTAAGAAACCTACATTTAAACATGTTACTGGTCGCTAAACATGTTACTGGTCGCTAACCCTGAATTGGATATATTCATTGTGAGTCCTCAATTGCTTTTAAACAAGGTCGAAAAATTGGTGTAATGTATTCCTTCCTCTAGCTTTCATAATTATGTAACTGGGATTATCCCGTATAATTGTGTTAAATAAATAAATAAAATACATGCCAAGTTTCAGCTTTCTGCTCCTGATTCCATTTTAAACTTTTTTTCTACGTCCTTTAGCAATTTTGGGAAATGTTCTCCTCCGTTAACTTAATGTTTTCTACGGCCAATCCCGTTTAAACTTTTTTTCCATAAGAATTCATGAAAATCTATTTTAGAGCTCCATAATACTCCTCACGTTACCTTTACGCCAAATTTCAGCTTTCTTCGCCCAGTAGTTTTGGCTATCTCATATCTGTCACTCACTATGAGCGTAGCTAAAAAGCTCCGTTGTGTTGCTATTTCCATGTTAATTCAAATTTTAATAGTAGGGTTTGAGTTTGGTATATCTTGGGTTTTTCGTAAGACGTCACCCATATGTGTGACTTTAAGGTATGATTTCGTAACCGACTCCACGCAGCAGCAGCAGACGACGACGTGTCGCTGCGTTTTGTCGCAGGCATTTGTCGCAACAGCTTCGTGTCGCTAACTACGCATGTTTCATAGAAATCCATAGAAACCAGTAGCGTCGCGACGACACGTCGTCTGTTGCTGCTGCGTGGAGTCGGTTACGAGCTTGCACCTTTAGATTTCGGTGATGCGTTGAAACGACACAACGCAAAGAAGCAATGAGGCTTCGCTCTTACTCGATCACTTAAGCTACAGTTACACATGCTCTAAAATAGCATGCTTAAAATAAGCATGCTCACTTTTCACTGCAATGAGCATGCTCATTATTAGCAATGCTTCGACACACATGTTACTTTAAGTAGCAATTGCTCAATAGTAGCATGCTTTCGTGCTAGTAATGAGCATGTGTAACTGTAGCTTCAGTCATTAACGAAGGAGTTTTAGACAGTGAAAAATAGTTTATTTACCAGAATATTTAAGTTTTCTTTGCCGACGCCCCGTCGTTACAATTTGATGCTCACAAACGTTGTGTAGGACGGGACGGCGTTCCGTTACAATGCCCACTATTCTTTACATTACCAACGCTGCTAGCTAACTACTTACGGTATTGAGGATAGTACAAACTACCGGCTGACACTGGAGGTAGATTCACATTTTATATTCTTATGTAGTTTTTATTCGTTCATACACACGTACAGTCCAACAGTCCATAGATTACACGTTATAGTGGGTTTAGACCCAACGAGCAAATGCTCATTATATCCCCACTCTAACAAATTCTCTTTGTGTATTAGTAAGCCTGTCTCTGTTTACACAAAGAGATTTGATAGAGCGGGGATACAATGAGCATCGTTTGGTGGTAGTAAATCGGTTGAATTGGTTAATCAAAAATTGGGGTGCAAGAAAGGAGCCTCCCCGAGTGACGCATTGAAATAATTTATGCGTCCAGCGCACCCTGGGCAATCTGCGAGGACAGCAAGCCGGTAACGCAGATTGGCTGATCCTTTAAACACGATAATCCTTAATGGTCCTTATAAGGACCCCCCAACAACGGCCTTTCTCAAGGCCAAACAAAAACAAAAGCGCTTAGCTTCACGATAAAAGGCAACTCCAACTGCTGCAAAAACTTCCACCAGTAGGCTGTTAAGTGATCCAGCATTGAGCGTCGTCTCAATTAACATAGAGGGATTCTCGAATAACAAAGCCATATTGCTGTCAGAGCTTTTTCGAAGTACAGAATGCGATATTTTGTGTGTGCAAGAAACCCACCGCGACTCAAACCAGTCCCGCCCTCAAATTCTGGGTTTCACACTTGTGGTCGAGATACCGCACGCAAAGCATGGCAGCGCTATTTTTGCCAGGTCCGATATGTTAATTGTATCCGCCTCATACAACTCTTGTGAGGGCATTGAGTTCCTCACTGTGCATACTGGACATTGTAACGTCACCTCCATATATAAGCCCCCTAACCAACCATTTAAATTCCACCCGACTGATAATTTTTTCAACCGAAGTAACAAAATAGTGATTGGTGACTTCAACAGCCACAATATAGCCTGGGGTTACCAGGTGACTAACACTGATGGTGCAGCAGTCGAGGACTGGGCCGAGATCAAGAACCTAAGCTTGTTGCACGAAACTTCCTGCTTCATTTAATAGCGGCCGCTGGAAACGAGGTTATAATCCAGACCAAATTTTTGTCACTTCTAATATCAGGGTACTGTGCAAAAAGTCCATCGGTAGCCCCATCCCCAGTACACAGCATAGACCAATTCAATGTTAGGTTCATTCTATTTTAAAACCAGTGCAAATACCCTTCAGACGCCGTTTCAATTTCTCCAAGGCTGATTGGTCTCAATATGCTGGTGTTGACGAAAAACTACATGACCTGGAACCATCTCCCCAGAACTATGAAAAGTTTGTTCAGATCATCCGCAGTGTGTCACGCCGGTGTATTCCTAGAGGCTGCCGTACTCAATACGTTCCTGGTCTGAGCCCAACTTCCGCAAAATTATTGGAAAAGTACTAGACGTTATACTGCGACAATCCGTTTTCGGAAGAAACGATCGAGGCCGGTGAAGATCTTGAGAAGATCAGCGAATGTCGTTGACAAAGATTGGTGGAGACCGTCACCAAAATAGACATGACCCACAACAGTAAAAGGGCGTGGTCCACCCTGCGTAAACTCACCGATGATCCTCCTAGTCCAACTACCCCGGGGAAAGTCAAATAGCTCACCAATCGCTTCTTAATGGAAAGACCGCTCACCGTTTGCCTCGACCAGAAAGGCCTTCGAAACATCCTGAAGGCTCCACCGAAATTAGCAAGCCATTTACTTTTAGTGATATAACTGTTGCCATGTCATTTTTCAAAAATGGCAAAGCTGCGGGTGTGGATGATGTGACCGTTGAGCAAATTTAGCATTTGGGCCCAATCGCAATCTCATGGCTCTTAGCCCTTTACAATAGCTGCCTCACAGAAATAAAATTACCAAAGCTCTGGCGAAAATCGAAAATTACTGCCCTCCTAAAGCCTGGGAAACCTCCCGAAGACCCAAAAAGCTACCGCCCAATATCGCTCCTTTGCCATACCTATAAATTCTTCGAAAGACTCCTTCTAAATCGTCTTACACCAGTAATCGACCCCAAACTCATTCCGGAACAGGCAGGATTTAGGCCTGGAAAATCGTACACAGGTCAGATATTAAAGCTCATACAGCACATTGAGAATGGTTACGAAGCAAAAAAGATTACAGGAGCAGTTCTGGTCGACCTATCAGCAGCATATGATACAATTAAAATTCTGTTATCAAAGGTCTCTGCTCTAGTGGACGACCAGAACTTTATCAATGTCTTAAGTGAAATGCTTCGGAACCGCCGATATCAAGTTATCATGAATTCTAAAACAAGTAGATGGAGGTGCCAAAGGAACGGTCTTCCACAGGGCAGCGTCTTGGCACCGATTCTTTTTAATATTTATACGAATGATCAGCCAGAACTCCCCCATACCAACAGGTTCTTCTACGCTGATGACCTCGCTCTTACAGCTCAAACCACCACCTTTTCTGAAGCGGAAAAAGTACTCACAGAAGCTTTGGAAAAACTCGGGACATACTACGATGAAAACGCTTTAAGGCCAAACCCGTCTAAAACCTTGTCCTGCGTCTTCCATCTTCGAAACCACCAGGCTCATAAAAACTGAATATCAAGTGGCGCGAAACCAACATCAGACATTCCGACCATCCGATTTATTTGGGGGTGACCTTGGATAGATCCCTCACATATAAAAACCATTGCCTCAAGACCAAGCAAAAAGTAGGTTCACGCAACAATCTAGCCTGTCCGCATGTCCTGTGTACATCAGGGCTGGCACTCTGCTTCTCGGTGGTTAAGTACGCATGCCCAGTGTGGCATCGCTCCTCCCATGCCAAGCAGGTAGATGTGGCTCTGAATGAGACATGCAGGTCTATCACAGGGTGCCTTAAGCCCACACCACTTACAATGGTTTACCCCTTGGCAGGTATAGCTCCACCAGAAGTAAGAAGGCATATCGCCACCGCGGTAGAAAAGAGGAAGCAAGAATCAGACGACCGGCATCCACTTTTTGCTTCTACTCTTTGTAATCCCCGTCTCAGAAGTCGCAATAGTTTTCTCAAACGTACCTCTGCAATAACGTGCTCGCCTGGTGAGGGGCGTTGTAACCTGTGGCAGACCAGAATATCTAGCAACTACTGAGCACCTACCTCCGGGTTGCGACCTGCCGTGGCCTACATGGAAATCGCTCAACCGACTCCGGACTCAAGTGAGCCGCTGCAGAAGTAACCTGAGTAAGTGGGGATACATCACCCCAGACAGGATACAATGCTAGTGTGGCGCGCCAGAACAGTCCATGCAGCACTTGCTGTCCTGCCCTCAGTGCCCCGTCAGCTGCTCACTTCAGGACCTTTTTCAGGCCTCCTCTTTCGGAATAGCGGTGGCAGAGTATTGGGCTGCTACCGTATAGTTTTATGGATCATCGACACGAAGAAGAAGAATCAAAAATCAAGCTAAACATTTTTTTACATTTTTATAATTATTCCATATAGATAGAAACTAAAAAAAAATAAACCTCAGTCTTTGTATAAAGGAACTTGAACACACGCCTTCTACAATTCGCCTGACTGCTTTTTCAACTAAGTTACCGAAGCTATTAACGGACCTGATGAATTTGTCTAGTGTTTTGATTTATTTCCTTATTATAGCGGCCCTTACAAACTACGTTGTGTCAAAAGTTATTGGCAAATGCTAGACAGCTGTTAACTTTTAGTATGGAAACATGTTTTGCTTTTTATTTGTTTGTGGTCCCAATGTTTTTAATACTTATTATCCTATTCCCGATGTAGACAAATCCAAAAACACAAAAATCATAAAAATCCTCCCGTTCTTGAGTTATAAGTGGTGTAACTAACACGACTTTCTTTTATATACGAGTATATAAAAGAAAGTCGTGTTAACATAAAAACAAACTTAATTAAAATAATGGTATGGTAATTTTAATTACAAAAATAAAGCTGCCTCAACATTGCGTCAACTTCACTGAGCGAACTACTTGAGAAGTATCTTTCAAGACTTTCTCAGAATTAATTTCCTTTCTCACAATTATCTCAACGAAACGACCATGTATGAATAGTAGAAAAGTAATGTCCAATAGTAGCTATGTGATTGGTATTATTACGGTTCGATAACAGTTGACCAATATCGCCAATACCGGACTACATAATCAATAGTATGGTCCAAATTACAAGCAGTCAGCGCAAGATCACCTGACCCCAAACTAAGGAGAGCTTGTACTATGGTGGCAGAGACTGATAAACGTACTTAAATATTTCTAAATACATACTTAAATACATAATAACACCCAGACACACAACAAACACAAATAATCGTCGTTCTAGTCCCACCCGATTACTAGAACCAGTTTTTGTATAGTTTTTCCAAAATGGAACTTCTATCTTTCTGTATTTTAAAATAGTATTTCATTGTTTATGGCGTTTTTAATATTAAACTAGCGGCCCCGACATACTTCGTCCTGTCAGAAGTTATCAGCAAATGGTTGACAGCTGTGAACATTTAGTAAGGAATGTTTCTCTTTTTTATTCGTCAATTCCCCAATGTTTTTAATACTTATTATCCTATTCCCGATGTAGACCAATCCAAAAACACAAAAATCATAAAATTCGGTCTACCTATTCTTGAGTTATAAGTGGTGTAACTAACACGACTTTCTTTTAAAAGTATTTAAATAGATTATTTCATTATGAGCGATTTTTACTCTTTTCTATACCTTTCGATATCTCTTAAAAGTAAAAAAACGGCCTTGTGATTCATGTCATGTCTCTTATGACTTGTGCTACAGAACTACGTCGTCTAATACGATATTATTAAAGGCAATCCTTCAATTGATTTAAGACTCTAATTTAAGTCGTACTTGAATGCTCGTGATTATTTACTCACATAATTTCATATACAGGGTTATTTTAAAACAGGCGCAAGAATTTTTGAAGCTGAGTCGGAATCGATTTCAAAATCAATCTAAAACATAATACAAAAACTGAAAATTTAGAGTTATTGCCCTCGATGACTATTTCCTCTTATTAACGACTTCACGATTTTACAATAACACTTGGCACTCAAAAACCTCTAATTGTTATTTTTTAAACATGGCTTATCTTTTAAAAATTACCCTGTATAAACTTCCAAAATCATTTCTCAATAGTAAAACAAATAATGTTCCACATTGTGTGTGATGCTAACGAAATAGCTACATTTCCTGCCCATGGATTGTTAAGGCTAATTTGGGTGAACTTCAATTGTATGGTATTGTATAATCAACCAATTAAGTAACATAAATAGGTTGAGAGCAGAAACAGACTGTATGAGAAACGATGCAAGCTACGGTCGTAATAGGTAATTTACTAAACTGTGGATAAAATGCTCTCCAAAAGGGTAGTTGTCTTTTTTTGTTAAGGTGTTATCGAAAGACCTCTCAATAATTGAAACATTGGTAAAATAAATACCTACTTCGAAAACACGAAAACTCCCTGAGATATGACAATTTTTAAAATCATAATTTTGGACTTGCCGAAAACGCTCCCTACAAACTGTCGTAAGATGGTGACGTCACATTCTGCCTATTTCTTTAAGAGCATCTACTTAATTCTACGCGTTCTGCACGACGTCACTTGTTCGGCAGCTATATTAAATTTTGCGTTTTTGAATATAGTTTCATAACAAAAATAACTATAAATTGTGTGGATTGTCGATTAGTATACTTATTTTTATTCACTTTACACTTTTAGAAATAGACTTGCCCACCCGTGTTTGAAGAGCTACAAAATTTATTATACCTAAGTAAACGAATTAAGAGTTTTCATATGCCCCTTTTTTTGGTGTATTTTTTGATTATGTTAAATATTTTTGAGAATTCGATAATGTTGTCAACTAACCTTGTTGGGCAAATCCTTCATTACTAAACAGGTTTCTTTGAGGTTCAGGATACAACATAAATACATCCAGTTTGCGCCGACGCAGCCAGCCTTAAAATAATCAAAACCAATAAAACTATAAATCATGTCATTGTGGCAAATCATTGGTTGCCAAGTCAAGTTCATTCCTATACTTACCATTTGGAGTTGATAATCGTTAAATCTTACTAATATTATAAAAGCGAAAGTTTGTGAGGATGTATGTACGAGTATGTTTGTTACTCTTTCACGCAAAACCTACTGAATGGATTTAGATGAAACTTTACAGTAATACAGCTTAGTCATCAGAATAACATATAGGCTACAATTTATGAAGATTTTATATAATTTGGCCATAATATATAACGAAAGGTGCACGAGGGCGAAGCCGCGAGAGGATAGCTGGTAGAACTATATTTCCAAAAATAAAAAAACTTTTTTTTACCAGTTTGCTTAAATTTGGGTACAAAAATAGGCTTTGAAAGGTACTACATAAGCTACCATTTATCTCGAAATATCCTTAACAATGTGGAAGTAACTCCGGTACACTTTTACTAAGTTACGTAAAACTTTGGAAGGGTAAAAGGGACACAAAACGTAACTTAGTACGTCATAAATAAGGTTCATTTTCTTCGGTACAGTAAAATATGGTTATTAGAATACCCAAAAATCGGCATCAACTTCGAACGCTAAATATGTTTTCTAACTGTGTTTTTGTATGTGGCGAAATCCTCGTTGCTGGCCAGCAATACAGGAGCCGGAGCGCCGGGATTCGTCACACAATATTTAGGAGTAGATGTAGTTGTGGAAAAGTTATTATAAGATTAGCCAATCCAGTGACTTGTTCATTAAATAGGGTAAAAGTATAGGTAGGAAAGAAGAACCCGATACACGGGTCCCTGTTACTTATAATTGCTTATTTAAGCATTTGTATGCGGGTTTTGCGGTTGAACTGACGCGATGACGTACTGTGAGTACCTACTGACTACTGACATCTATATCGAAAGAGGTAGCCCTGGCAATATGTCTGCCATGATAGCATGCATTTACAATTAAGAAAATTTCCATTTTTCTATGGATGTGATTTATCTGTTACATTATCTGTGCCAGGACTAAGACCGATCCGGTCAAATCGACAAATCAGGGTACGCGATTATTGTTACGGGGGACACGCTCTGGGATGGGAAAGGAAGGCCGACTAGACGCAACCGGAAGACCACAACCAGCCGGTTGCCGGTTGTGACATCAGCACTATAGTAAATTAAATCTAATGGAACCGTAGACGGACGATCTTCTTAAAGTCTCAGGATTCTACCTACATCTTTTTAGTGGGTTATAAATACTCGCATAACTATAAAAATGTTGTTTCTCCTAACCTAAATGCAGAATGTGATGAAAACTTTAAATCTGAAGATGTCCCAAAGTGCATAGAGTCTTGGCCAGGTCTATGTACACCATACCAAAAAAGAGGAAAAAATACGTGGAATAGTTTCTAAATATTCAATTTATTTAAAAAGGTATATTTACTTGGTTTAAACAAGATTCCCTAATAGAATTGCAACACACAACGAACAACATCGTGTCTGAAATGTGTCAACACGGATTACGCGGTGTCAATTTGAGAAGAACAACACGGAGGTTATTTTCACTTAACCGGTTGTTACGATCAACTTTTGTGATTATTGTTGCCTGACTCAAAAGCATTTTAGGTTCTAAGTTTTCAAAACTAAAGCTGAGCTGAGACAAATATTAGTGACAGTGACAGTTCGCTCTAAATGTCTACAGACAAGTGAATTGCCATACTGAAATAGGACCTGAATCCTGAATCATTTTATCTGAATCATTCTTATCAAAAAAAGTTTGTATTTTCACTGGAATCAGTAGATTTTTCTTTATTTTTTGAATAGGTGTACATACACTTGGCCAGAAATAGGACATCTCCTTTGCAAGAATCAGCCTTTTTATCTAATCAATACTCGATCGCCTAAGAGCAATCCCAACCAAGTCTCCACCAGCCATGTTAACCCTCACATAATAGCGAACTAACTTGGACAAACTTAAACTTTGAAAGTGAGATTAAGCAGGCTCCACCCTAAATTCAGCCCAACTACTAATTCAGTCTAGCACGAAATTCAGCTAACTCAATTACACTAAAATAGTTTTAAACCTTAAAGGGCAGCTTTTCGAAAAGCTGTCGCCATAGCTTATAGAGAAAGCTCGGTACAGCCGGCCACCTCTCGCATAATAGTATAAGACTACGCATCGCGCGTAGTATGCGAGTTCGTAGCAACCAAATAGAAAGAAAAGAAAGAAATAAAAATAATTTACCACGCCACCATGCACCAGGAAAAATATCAAGTAAACAGTTACATTTAAAAAAAGAGTAAAACATATACGTGCCAACCAGGACCCTGCCTCGTGCCGCTGCAGTCCAAGACTGAAGAGACGCTAGTATTCTGGCAGGGCCTGTGGTGAGTTCGTCATTTATAAGTTTAATTACATACTTAAAGGAAAAACATGACAATTTGGAAAAAAAGTATGACGACGCGATGACGAGGCCGATGGTGGTGCACGCTTACCCAGAAAATGCATATTCACTCTGGCCTTGAAGACACCAAGGTTGTAGGTATCCGGAAACACAGACGCCGGGAGACGCGTTCCACACCTTAGCGGTGCGGACCAGAAAAGACGCAGCAAACCGTTGGGTGCGGATTGCTGGGAAGGCTACTGAATGGGGATGGAAGCCCTTTCGGCGTCTAGTGGTAATATTGGAGCGCTCAGGGAACTGGGCCCGCTCGAATCTGACCCCGCGGGGATATTTTATACCATTTTCGAATTGGTCAACTGGCCTCACAGCTGAAATCTGTACAGTCACCTTGAACAAATCGCCGATAAGGAGCTTATTAGTATGAAGGGGTCAAGGATATGGTCTGCATATTCTTTATTTGAACTACCAGGAAAGCATAAATTCACTAAAGTAGAGGTTCCCAAACTTTTTTTCGCATAGACCAATATCAAAATTTAGCTGGTTTCGGTTGACCCCTCTACAACTACTCATTTTTACAATATTACCAAAACTGGACAAAAAATAACGCCCAAATAGACTTCCGTCGAGTCTCCCGTGGACCCCTTGGGGTCCCCCTGGACCACTTTGGGAACTAGTGTGCTAAATAAACTTACTACTTAGCTTACTAATGGTGAAGTAAACTATTTATTACCTAACCATTATTTATTAAACATCAAGCTATTTGACTAAAGTACCAAGGCATCAGAAATTAACAGAAAAAAGTACCAGTTGTATTACAGGTACAGTAATATAATGTTTAACTATGAGCACGTAGTTCCACTTGATTTCTGCTTTCTTGGTACTTTTAATACAGAGCATGTCTTGACCCCTTCATACTCATAAGCTCCTTAACGGTGACTTGTTACATTTATTTGGTGACTGTACAGATTTCAGCTCTGGGGCCAGTTGACCAATTCAAAAATGGTTTATCATGGCATTGCTTAACTGGCTCCGCGGGGTCAGATTCGAGCGGACCCACTTCCCTGAGCCCTCAAATATTGATTGCAATGAAGTATATTTAATGTGGAGTTTGAATCAATCAATCAATCAATCATTTATTTGTTCAAATGTGGGTGATATAAAGGTGACAAAGTAAAGATTAAAGTACAACACATCTTCCATTTCTGGCTTACAAATTTTTCACAAATATTAAAATATACATTTTCGAATGACGGTAATAACAATTACAACAATATATTAAATTAAAATAAAATCAAAATTAAATGTTAATGATAAATTAATATTCATAGATTAATAAAATAAGGTTTCATTGAAATTCAGCTATTAGATATTCAGCTATTTAGGTATTCAGAAACAGAGTAAAAGCATTTGTCAATTAAAAATTTAAATAAGTGGCTAATAAATTGATTTGCTGGCGAATTTAAAACCCCTGTTGGTAGTTTGTTGTATATTCGGACCATCACAGCAAAACCATTTCTACTACACACATCGGTTCGTATTTGCGGCAGAACCAATCTATTTGGATATCTGGTCCCAAATTGACTAACATCTTTAGGATGTTGCTTAGCCAATTTACAAGCTTCAAGAATGTACAAAGAAGGAAGTGTTAGTCAATTAACTTGTTTGAACAAGGGCCTGCAGGTAGTTGAGGGAGACGCATCTTTCATTGAATTGAAATTGAAATTGAATTGAAAAAAAATATTTCGGACAGGTTCATAGATGTTAGTATACATTTGTTTACATACTATGTTAGTATATTACATTGTGACTATTTGACAACTCTAAGTAATTATTATTTCAGGTGAGTTTCCACCCACCTTTTTAAAAGGGGAAAATCCCACCTGTCCACAATCACACTCATGATGCCGTTGGTGGTTAAGCGCAGGCGTGCCAGCTTCTTCTTCTTCTTTCGTGTCGGCAAGAACACGGGCTAAATCCGACTTGCCCAGAAAGCGGCTACTGTGGTAGCCCTCTGGTTACTGACAAGTAAGTCCTTACGCGAGCATGTGGTCGGGCACGCGGGACAGTTAGTGAGGTGAGCCATGGTTTGCAGGGGTTCTCCACATTCACAGCTGGCGTCTACGTTGCTTGAGTACCCCCACCGACACAGGTTATCTTTACTTCGACCAACCTGGGTCCTCAGCCTATTTAGACTTCTCCAGGTTGGCCAAGGTTCCTTATACCCTGGAGGCAGATTTTCATCAGGGGGGTACAGTGAATGTGGGTACTCGCTTGCCCAAAGCCTGCACCTCATGTCAGTAGGGATTTCGTCGGTAGGCTGCGTAGATCGCAGGAAGCTTTTGCGGCTTCGCAACCGACCTGTGGCGGGGGAGAGCCCGTAGAGTGGATGTCTCGGGTCGCTTTCCTGTTTTTGTTTTTCAAGCGAACATGTCACTTCTCTACGGACTCTGGGTGGAGCTATTCCCGCAAGAGGAAACAGCATACCGACCGGGGTTGGCTTAAGACAGCCAGTAACTATGCGGCAGGTGTCGTTTAGGCGTGCCAGCATGGAAGCGCAGCGCTCATTGCCCGGATGCATTGTTTTTGCGCAATAAACGCTTTCTGTATCCCAACCGAATTGCCCCACAGCAAAATTCCATATCGTAGGTTAGACGCGACGTACCTGTGATATGCTTTCAAAGCAGTTTGCATGTTGGCCACCTTAGTTATGAATGAATGAACGTGTAGTGTGTTTAAATCTATACAGGAAATAGAAAGCATCCGAGTAAATAACCTATAAACAGCCCCACTGCTGGGCAAAGGCCTCCATCAAAGGATTGAAGCCGCCGGCTGGAGTCCCCCAGCACACTGAGCCCTGATCCTTTTCAGTGTGTTTCCTGAACTCGACCAGGAATCGGATCCACGACATCATGCAAGTCAACGCGAGAAATCGAGCTAAGCACTGTTTAATTAATAAGTTAATAAGTAATTAGCCTAAATACTGGACAAAGGTTTCCATCATTGAATTCAAATCATCGCTGGAACTGATAATGTTGGCTTAACTACCACGCTTGCCAAATCCACCATGCTTAACCTAGATTTGAACCCAAAGCTTCTCAGGATATTCGGTAGTTGTTCTTTTCAAGAAAAAGCAAAGCCTATCTACTTGTTACCTTGGGGCCTATAGATAAGATAAGATATTCTTTTCTTTATTGCACAAATATACTTATTACATAAATAAAGTGTACATAACTTATTTGTACAATTTAGGCGGCCTTATCGCTAGAAGCGATCTCTTCCAGGCAACCTTCGGGTAGAGAAACAAAAAAGAGTAAACAGTTGAGGTGGTGCAAGATGAGCAGTTAATCAATAAAATAATAAACATGTTGACTAAAACAATTGACATACATATTATTAAGATAGCAATAAATAAACTTACGAGTAAACATACTTAAATTAATAAACATAAAGTTTTGTATAGATTATTTAGTAGGCACCTAAGTAACGACACTAAATCATTAAGGCGATGTTTGAGTCAAAGTGACAGAAAATATGCTTTGACCCGTGATTTGAAAATAAGCAAGGATTTGGAAGACCTTATAGAGAAGGGCAGGGAATTCCGTAAGCGAATAGATTGGACAGTAAAAGATTTGAAATAATATTCAGTGGAATGAGGAGGAAATGACAGAAGCAGTGAACGGCACGAACGCATATCATCACCTTTGGCAGATTGCAGAAAATTGTAACGTTGTTTGAGATATGGCGGTGACCGCGGATCGAACAGGACGTAGTAGAGTAAAGAAAGAACGTGAAGACCGCGATATAGTAGAAGACCACGTTTTGAATAAATCAATTATTATCATACTCTGGTTGAAAACATCAGTCTGGGCCTTTTGGACGTGAAAAACAAATATAAATATGCGCCAGACAACACACCACTTGACATAGTCTCAAAGAAATGGTGAATATCCTTGTGTTACGAGGTACCAGACAAGGATTTAAGCCAGGGGGGTCTCCCAGCACACAAAGACCCGAGCCAATTTAGAAATTATCATTTCGGTATTGCTGTTATGTTGTGCATTTTATTAGTTTAAAAAATAAATAAATGAATGATAACGCTACCCTACGCTGTAAACGTCTGTTTAATAAATAAACTAATGATAAGCACCTACCTAGTTAAAAGATATTCTAATATCAGCACAAAGGGATAGCCATCGTTTACTGCCAGTTAAATAACTCAGTGGGGTAATTTACCCTTTTAACGTTTGTTCGAGAGTTTCAGGGGGTAACTTCCCCATTTGGGATACCGCGTTATTAATGGGGGTAGTTTGTTTTGAGAATATTTCTAAGGATGTAAAGTATAAAGTTGTGGGGGTATTTTGTTGGGTAGGTTTACTAGGGTATAACATAGGGTCGATTTTAATTTAAAACCTGAATGACGGGCCTGTTGGCGCAATATCAGCAATCCTGTATTTAGCGCCAGAGGTCGTGGGTTCGATCCCCACCCATGAACACGCAACAAACACAAATGGTCCTCACACGAATGTTAGTCATGGGGTAATTATAGAATTAAGTATCAATTTATAAATATTTAAGACTGTTTATCAGTCTCTGACACTCATATTACAAGGTCTGCTTAGTTTCGGGTCAGATGATCTTGATTAATTTGTATTTGTGTTTACTGTTCATACAAAATGAAAATTGGTAAGTACAGAGGCGTTCATATCAACCCTTACAAAATCATTGCAAAATGGGTCTTATGTCTGCAGCATAAGGTGAAACCACAACATAATGTTACTAATATTATAAATGCGAAAGTTTGTGAGTATTACTTTTTAAAGTAAAAACTACTAAACGGATTTAGATGTACTTTACAGTTATAATATAGTTTTTACATCAGATTAACACATAAATGAAATTCATGCGGGCGAAGCCGCAGGCGGAAAGGAAGGAGAGCTTATCATATTTCGCATTTTTTTTTTGAAATTTCATAGCTTAACTGTAAAGTTTGTAACTATGATAAATGTGTTTGGCAATTTTTTTTAAAAATCATTCTTTACAAATAAACCACTCAAACAATTAACCTCGCCCTTGAACCCTTAGAAGCAGTTAAGGCCAGTCGAAATGGCACTCACATCTAAAAGTCAAACAGGCCTCAAAGGCCACGACTTGAGGCCTATTTCAAAAGGCCTAATACACTTAACCAAATAGCACTATAAGCTGGAATAAACAGGCAGTTATACTAACTGCGTTACACTTTAGGACAAGAAAACGATTGTACATTTTTGTAAACTGCCACCAAGCTAGAAAAAATTTAACCAATTGATCTGTGCCAAGATTTTGAATTATCTTATAAATTATAATTTGAAAGGAAGACTTTGAAAAATTACAAGCTTTTATTTAAATAGTTCATTTACTCACTGCTAATTAAAAACATTTTTTAGCTTAGCGATATTCACCCACTACTAGGGTTGACTGTTGGCTCAGAGAGTTTCTTCTTTGACTTTGGCAAGAAGAAGGTCAGCCTCATATTTTAACTTTTTTCATGATCGCGCCTTTTTCGGAGACCAGTATGACCAGAGTTTACACCAATGACAGCCGCTAGCGTCCGTATGAACGGCCTTGACGTTTTTGTATTGGATTTCAGTACAGTGTCCCTAGTGATTTAAAATAGAACCAAAAAGGCATACAAATTTCCGAACGCATTTTCCCTAGATTCAATTGCAAGAGTGCATTAAAACCTTAATTAACAACCATTTAAAAAAAAAATTAAACAACAATATTGATAAGAATGACTTGATCCAGACCATTGTTGATTATATTCTAATAAACTTTAAATAAACATAAGATAAATATTTTTTTAAGTTAAATTGAATTAAGTTTTTTCCTTACTATTGAGTTGAGTTGGGTATGTAAATTGTGTTGATTATACTTTTGTCATCCTTTAAAATATTAGATTGCTAAACAGACACAACTTTAAACCTCGACACTTAACTGACTTGACAATTCTAATCAATATTTAGAATTGTTAATAATTATTTTTGGTAAATTTAATGTTTGCCGATAAATCGGTAGACTACGCGTGAAATTATCACTTATTGTTATGTAAGCAAACATATTTATTCTACCGTATTTTACGGAAATAAATATTCATTCATTCATTCATTCATTCACTCGACCCAGTTTTCTTGCAAGCAAATGTACGATGAGTACATCAGAGCCATTCAGCTACGTATAAAACTCTATCGTCCCACCGCTCACGTTATATTGTCTTTGTCTTTCTCTATGGTAGAGTCATGTAGAGCTAACGACGTCGCGATGTGGTGTCAGCTTGGGGGCACTACAGAACATTTGCGTGAACATGAGAAAAGCGCTTTTAGCAAGGAAATACAGGAATTTTAAAGAAATTCTGCTTATTTTAGAAAATGTGCTTACAAAAGGGACGTCCATTTGTGCTTGTGAAGGTCCTATTTTATAATGTAGGAAAAAAGAGGTAGGTAAGCGTTTGTGAGTTTGTATGTTTTGAGGTAGGTAATCTCCGAACTCCGATTTCAAAAATTATTTCACTCGTAAAAAGCTACATTATCCCTGATTGCTATAGGCATATAAATTAGGGAAAACGTTAGTGATCCGTAAGAAAACTGTAACCCAATGTGTGAGAAAAAATCGTCCAGGAAGGCGAAGCCGCGGGCGGAAAGCTAGTATTTATTGAATTAAATCGAAGAGGTACGCAACAAGTAGAGATTCTGACTATAGTGCCGACAGTCGTGGGTTTGATCCACATCCAGGACTAATGTTTATGTGACAAACATTTCTGTTTTAAGGCTATATTATTTTTGTGTTTAAAAAAAGACTTTAGGCTCGACTGTGGAAACAATTCCGCCCTCTAAGTCACAGGTTGACCAATTGTCCTAAGGCAGATGTGATTTCCTTCAATATATCAATATGAATATAAATGAATATGAATATGAATCTGAATATTTATTTTGCAGGAATGTGGTACAATAAACATATAAAATAGCGAACAAGACATATTCACCTATTTGAGGCATGCAAATACAATTTTCAGTTATCAATATTATCAATTAAAAAACGACAACTTTTAAATTTCCAAAATACATAAATCAATTCATTCACAGTCACAAATACAATTAAATCAAAACCCAATAATGAAAATTGTTTTCAAATCAAAATATTCAGCCAGATTGTAGAAACAATTTCAAACGAGACCCTTTAACTACTCATACTAATTTTATGAAGAGGTAACAATTGCTTTTCTATAAGTCTGTAACGAAACTTGAAGACCGATAAAAAAAACATCAATATAAAAAAACTATATTAGCTGTATTATCAGTACCATAAAGTAACATATTGGTAACAGGCTATATTTTTATTTTTAGACAATTTAAGGGAGAAAAAGTCCACGTGGGCAAAGCCTCTAGCGGAATGAAATAATTGTCCTTTTAAAAAACGGAGTCCAACGTAGCGTAACGAACCGTCAAAATGTAAATAGTTATTTTATGGTTTGTTTGTCTTCATCTATTTTATTCAAACAAAATAATGAATATCACCTCTGCACTTCACACAAAGGCATATGTACTATGCGTATGCGAATTGCAGACTATGATTGGCGTGTAGTGTACTACGCGGAATAATGTATCGGCGTCGAGTGGCTTTGTTCTACTGCGGTACACTTGGAGACAAAAAAATTGGGTGCTAGAATTTTCAGGGTTTTAGATTAAATTTCCTATATTTTATCACTTAAATGAAATATCTGACTCAAAACTAAGCAGAGCTTCTACTATATGTGTCACCCTCCCTCGTATTCTGAATGATAGTCAAAATGGAGCACCCTTCAAATTGATGCTGTCAAAAAGGACAGCTATACATTTTTTAAAGTTTAACAATTAATAAGATTACTATCCTCAAAAAAATATTTCAAACTCAAACTCAAATAATTTTATTCAAATAGACTTTCACAGTAAGTACTTTCAAATCTAGTGAAGTAATTTTTCTAATTATTTCACTAGTAACCAGAACGAATAAATTTGTATTGTTAATGTTATGTTTTGTTTGTTATGACTTGTTGATAAAACCGAGAAACTACTGGAAGGCTAAAACAATAAAAAATAAAGTTCACTCAGCAGATTAATCCACATCTTTCACTTCAGTGAAGTCTTTTAATTAAATCCGAATCTTCTTTTCTTCTATAGGAAGAGGAATTTATTTATTATTGTTACGAATTTTATCTACGTTGAAAACTGTTAATCCGCATATTTAGGGGTTGATTTAAATAAAAAATGGCATCATGCGTGCTATTTTTCATGCTTTATTAGTATTTCACCTTTTTCTTCCTTGCAGAATTGTTTTTCCGAAAACCTCTTATTATTCTTCATTGAAAGGAAGCCATGTTTTTAGTTCTAGAAATTGCCCATTTTCGATAGTGTTTTCCAATTTCAAAACAACCTGAATTCGATTTTCTTTTGTTTTGTTTTTGAGTTTTTTTCCAATTTCATCATCATCACAAATTTTGGCTAGCTTTTGGCATGTGTCCTATCGGAATGAGAGTCCAGGTTTCCAGATCGATCGAAGTTAAATATGAGCCGATAAATCGTGAGCTTACTCAAAATAAATAGCTCACCAATTTGTGGTAGCGTTCATTCAAGCTGAGAATGTTCACAAAATAATGCCTCATTTCTAAAAAAAATATTTTTTATATACTGTCTAGTGCACACTTAATTTGTCCGCCAGTGTATTCGAGCCAGTCAATTAGTCGAGATTAGTGGCATCTGCTTGTCAATAGAGGTACCTGTCTATTTCACCATAACTCATGCCGTTCCATTGACAGACTGATGTTCAATATTATACACGTGATATGAAGTTACGAGGTTTATCATTATAATGATGTCTGATGTGATAGCTCACAAGGCGAGGAGAAATATTTTAAAGACTAGATGACAGAAACTTTTAAGGCAAATTATGCAATATTTCAACAGTGATTTCGGTAAATTTCTTGGTCCTGTACAGTATTTTATAACAAAATGTGTTTAATAATTCAAAATGCTATTTTTACTATTGCACCTATCAACAATAGCCTCCAACGGGTTTTGAGAAGTCATCTTTCTTTTGCGTTTCCTGCCGAGTTGTCTATTACTAATATTATGAACAGAAAAAATTTTGTTTGTATCGAATGGGAGCCGATATTACTGAACCGATTTAAAAAATCCTTTTTTTTTTTTTTATACCACGTCGGTGACAATCAAGCATGCGGACCACCTGATGGTAAGCGGTTACCGCAGCCTAAGGACACTTGCAACACTAGGGGTATCACTCGCGCGTTTTCGACCCTGCAAAAACCTTTTCAAACCCCTCTTGAAGAACTCCATACTATAACTCATTGGGAAAACCTCGGTAAGGAGTTCATTCCACATTTAAAGCGTCTTCGGAAGGAAACATCTCTGAAACCGAACTGTACCATTGCGGATTCAGAGTGTTAGGATGAACGCCCGAACGAAGGATGGCGAGCGGTGCGGTGGTAAAAAGTAGCCGTGGGCATCATATCTTTCACCAATATTAAAATATATTATCAAGTAACATAGGCTGTTTTTTGAGCTTTAATCAACGGTAAAAACATTTTACGCGGGCGGAGCTACTGACGGACTGGTTTTTACAGGGTCTTTAACGAGCGGGTGACACCTCTTAAGTTGCTAAACTATTACTGTGATTGTATGTCACAAAGGGTTCCTGTTTCCACTTTGTATATCCAGCTATTGAAGTATATATTTACTTAATTAACACAACCAAATTATCATTCTCCTCAACAAATAACTTCACAAATAGATCTGTAGGGAGAATCTCTACCTGGATTCTTAATAATGAACTTGGCCCCTTGTTATACTCGTATGTATGAAGCTGGTTATGTGGTGACTTCATATATTGAATGTAGGTACAAGTATGAGCCGCAAGTGTCTCGTTGTTTCAAACTTCTTTATTTTGCCAATGGAGAAGTTTATAGGAAATTTTCTGCGCAATTTTCAGTCCACCAGTGCAGGGACGGACTAGGAACTAAAGAAAAACTTTTACGAGAAGTTTTTCCACATGAATCACGACAAATTGTCGTCACCTGAAGTGGAAGGTAAGGTGGAAGGTTCAAATGTGAACAATGCTACTGCTAAGTAATTTTTTATTTAGCCTATTTTCTACACAAATCAACCTGATCCTAGGGTATTCCACTTGAGTCCCTAGGATCAGGTTGAATTTTTCTAGTTTCTATATTTGTGTAGAAAATACTATTGCTCATGGGATAGAGTCACGCCAGAGAAATAAAGCAACTGTAAGTATGATAATACTATTGCTCATGGGATAGAGTCACGCCAGAGAAATGAAGCAACTGTAAGTATGATAATACTATTGCTCATGGGATAGAGTCACGCCAGAGAAATGAAGCAACTGTAAGTATGATAATACTATTGCTCATGGGATAGAGTCACGCCAGAGAAATAAAGCAACTGTAAGTATGATAAGCAAACTTCATGAAAGATGTAGTCATAGTCATATCATTTATTGCTCCATGTAGTTACAAAAGGTCTTAAATTAAAAAAAAAACAGTTCTCAACATGAACCCCGTACACTGCAATTTTTTTTGTTGAATACATTCTAAAACACAACTAAAATTAGGATAACATCGTATCGCACGATTAATAAAAAAATAAAACTTAATACTGTTATGCCCAGCTAGTTGCACATATGAGGACCTCATAAGTGCCAGCAACAATGACAAACAATTTGGCATTAAGTCCGCCAATTGTATCATTAATTTTGTGCAATGAAGAATAAATAAATAAATGAACAATGCCGTACAAGTGGCGGAATTCTGGTCGCACGTAATGTAGTGTTGCCACTCGACACGATAAGAAGATAACACTGTTATACTATTAATGTTATCTTACACATAGGTACCTATAGTTTTTTTTCCTTATTTTAGAGATATCAAATATTAAGTTACAGTATAGTATAATTAAAGCCCGAAGGTTCATTGAAAACTATAGATCTATCGTTTTGCAATAGCCACACATCAAGCTAGACGATTATTTTTATTTTTACAGGTAAATAAATATTTTATTCATCCTTGTTTTAGATGATAAATTTCAATGTAGATCAATTTTGCAGTGAGTCACTTTACGGAGTGTCATATTTCTAATAATGGCTTGCCTTTATAAGCTATGCAGCTAAAGGAAAGAGTTAATTAAACAGTTTTTGAGACTTATTCAATTCATTGATTTCTGTACAATTGTTTGAAGCTTGTTGACTGACTCGATTGGCGTAGTGCGCTGTGGCACGGTTTCTTGCCTTGACTAACGCAGTGTCCCTGGTTCGATTCCCGGACGAGTCAATTCAGGTAATGCTTCTTTCTAAATTGGCTCGGGTCTGGGTGTGCTGGGAGACGCCCGGGCTTAATTCCTTGTCTGGTACCTCGTAACACAGGGACAATCATCGCTACTTCGAGACCATGACAAGTGGTATGTTGTCTGGCGCATATTTATTAATATTATTTATTTATTTTATTCCAATCACATTGGGTTCATTCAAGATCTGACTAAATCCTTACAAAGCGTTAGTAATACATCACGCACGGCATATTCTACGGAGCTTAGTTTAGTAGAGTTGTTTGTGTGGGCATTGCAATCACGTCAGTCAATTTTGCGATCACGAGTTCGTAGGGCGTAGAGCAAACGTGGCTGTTAGCTGGAAAATTGTGTGATTTTCTAATGGGTGAACTAAAGTCTTTAACTCGGGCGGTATATATATGTTTTCTGTTTTCTAGGACTTGGCATTGATTTTAAAATCTATATCTACCTGAATCCTATGACAGTTTCATTAAATGTAAATACAATAAACAAGAAGATATCACTGATGTTCCCGCATCTTCGTTCGGGCGTTATTGAAATCCATGGACGAACTTATGTTCAGTAGGAAGTTGACGTCGTCGTCATAAATTGGGCCATCCCAGTCAATCTGTAGATTTATGCATTAGCTTTGAAAAACCTTTTCTTTTATTTTATACTATTAGTTATTTTATGCACTGGTTTATATTTTGCATGACACACATAATCATTATCACACATCACACAATTCTGACATCTTGATTTGCTAAAAAATAACACAAATCATCACGACGATCCCAAACGGGGTAGTCAGAGGCAAGTGACTGTTGCCGTCATGGTGAACGGAACACTCAGTAGTCCACTTTTTACTGGTATTCGAACCCAACGTGGTAGGTGGTGAGCCTGCCACCGTTATCTGGATTGATTTGGTTTTTTATCGATGTTTTACATCATCGGAGAGTTAGTCGGAGATTTAACAATGAACACAAAGATGGTTCTGGCCAGATTTGAAATCTGAACCACACGATCTTTAATCCGAATTGGGGTGCTTAAGAGGATACAGAAGCGCTGTTTTTCCATACAAACGTAGTCCCCTGTTTCCTACCTTGATAATGCCAGTTGAGGAATAATTTTTATCTAAAAAATCTATGGCCGCTATTTAATTAGCATATGTTTATTGTTTTCCCTATGTTTTTTTTTGATAAATTAAGTATGAAAAGAGACATGAGCTTTGGAAAATCAAAAAAATTGGTCATATTTTCCGCTGTGTTCAAACATCCAGAAAATTAATTTGACTAGATTATATCAAAAAAAGGAACATAAAAACACGACTACAGCCTATCTCTAATTATAACTAAAAAAAGTAATTCAATCGGTCAAGCTTTCGATAAGGGATCAGGGGACTACGAAGCGTCGATTTTGTGTATTTTTAATAGGTAATTTCGGTCCGAGTGGCAGTTGTCTCTATCGCACTCTACGGGGGGCTCGAGGTTAGCAACAGACAGCAATAGATGTTAAAAATACCTAGCGCTGTATCCTCTTAACTAAATAAATAAGCTCCCAAGTCCGTCCCCATCCCCTAATATCGTCCGGCCTCCCGTAACACCGTCGAGGTTTATTTCTCTCGGTTCCGAGCTCATATAAATACCGGACATATTTCTGTTATGACCAGGGCTGCCAGTTGCCACCAATTACACACTTTGCTTTCGCTGGGCTATTCACCAACTTCGATCGCAAGAAATTCGCGATTTCGACAGCGATTATAGCTGTTTGACGACGAATACGGCATCGCCATTGACTGAATAGCTGTCAAAAAAATGCGAGCAACTATACTTCATTCATTATAACATTACAAATAAGAAGCAGGGGTGCTAAAATGAATGACTATTTGCATTTGACGTTGCTATGACGATGATATACATAACCTGGCCAAATTGAAAATTCCTTCCGCCACAACGTATAAAGGGATTATGTAACATTTTATATTTGGTAGAGTTATAGTGACAGTAAAAATGTGTTCGGATGTCAGCCCATGCTTCTTTTAAGTTTTTAAAATCGACAATATAGTTTAATGCAAGACAAATAATTTATTTAAGCAATATACTCATAAATTCTGAAGTGACTTTACTTTAAATGAGAACAATTAAGTGTGACAGCTGCTATATATAAGTCGATTTTTATAAATTCGGATAGATCTTAAAAGTAATGTTTATTGTACTTTTACACAAAGTGTACCCTAAAAAGAACCTTTTTTACTTCTGTCTAATGCTATAATGAATAGAATACAGCAATCGATTGGCGTTGCTAGTTAGAGAATAAGGGTGCCGGTTAAATAGGAAATGTTGCAAACAGGGGAAACTCCGATATTCTGCGAAATGATGTAAGTAACGCAAATTCAGAAGAATATGAATGTGTGAAGTCAACAGTCTCAACTTTAAAAATTCATAGACATAGTACATTTTTGTTCGTCGAAGCTATCAAACGGTACTACTCTTGCAATAATTTCTTCACATTTTTACTGTGTACCCTTAAATAATATATTATTGATGCCTTTGCCACTAGATGTGCCAGCCCTAGTTATGACGGGAAATTTTACAAACTTTCCGGGAAACTTTACAAATGAGCGGCTAGCTATTTCGTTTGCTCTTGTTTCTGGAATAGAATCAAATCGATAACTAAACTTATTATTAGGCTTAACCACTCTGTTTACACAAACATTTAGTTTAGTTGATAATCCAGTAAAGTCTGAGCCCAGTTTTAATAATGTCTTTTCCAGACAAAGTCTGGGTGCTTAAAATTATAACACTTAGAAGGATAATTACATACAAAAAGAGTTATTTGATTAAGTAATACACTCAATCAAATAACTCTTTTTTTCGTTCTGTCTCTTATCAAATAACTGGCGGGTGTACCGTCTGCCCACGCGATTATTGAAGCTAAAGCAATTTCATTTTTGCTGGAAAACGGTTTAAATGTCGATTTTGTAAATAAAATCAGGCGAACAACCATTTGCATGATATACATACATGAAGCCCAAGGCTATATCCCAAAAGGGGTAGTCAGCGCCATTTTGCAATTTTTGACGACACTGTTTATCGCCTGGTGTGCGTGGTGTCCTGGGTCCGATTCCCGGTCGGGTCAATTCAGTAAACGATCTTTTTTAACTTAGCTTACTTCCCTATCTGGTACCGCGTAACACAAGGATATTTAGTCTTGCTCTGGCGCATATTTATAAATATTTATTTATTTAATTTTACTGTTGCAGTCATGCTGAAATGAACGTTCAATAAAACGCTTTTCAGCTAGCGTATGGGTGGTTACCACCACCTACCACGTTTGGGTTCTACCCAACGTGGTGGGCGGTGAGTCTTCCGCCGTTATTCAGGTCGCTTACATTTTTTATCGGGGTTCTCTATCACTCGAAAATTGGTCGCAAAGGAGATCAATATGGCTTCATAATTTTTGGGCCTCTCCTAAAAGCGCCGGCGCACAAAAAAAGTGGTATGTATAGTTAGAACCAGTCATACGGAGCAATAGTTAATATGTATCAAAAAATCCTTATTTACTCGTACATACATTTATGGATTTTTGAAAGCACTGGGAAATATAAAATATTGATATACAGGGTGTCCCGGGTAACCTGTACCAGCGAAGGTCTGTGGACCCCAAAACCTATCGATTGGACCCGATGTATGTTCCGCGATTTTTGGTAGTTTTCTGGTAATGATTTTTTTCCGAATTTTCAAAAACTTCTGGGTTGTGTCACTTTTTTGGTTACTGTGGCGCAAATAGTTGAGGGACATGCGTAATTTTTTTTCATTGTTAGCTGAGTACTAGGTCTATATTTATATATTTATAGCCTATGTGTTTTTAAAAAATGCATTTGGTTTACTTTTAATTAAGTTTAATTTGCTACCACATAATCTTAAGTTTGACTCTCCCGACATTATGAATGAAAATTTAAGTATGATGCCCTTTAAGTATCTCATTAAAATCATGTGATGAATAGTTGATAAGATAGTAAAGGTTTTGAAAAAGATTTGGAAGAAAAAGTTTATGTAACTTTTTTTATAAATGGCGTTTAAAACATATAGAAAAAAAGTATTTCCCACTTTTTCAATTTTTTATTTGTTATCTCACAGTAACAAAAAAAGCGACACAACTCAGTAATTTTATAAAATTCGTAAAAAAATCATAAATATATAACATACGTATATTGGGTCCAATGATAAGTTTTGGGGTCATACACACACACCTTATATGTGCCTTCCACACATACCTTCGCTGGTACAAGTTACCCGGGACACCCTGTATATCGATAGAAAAGGAGGATCAGAAAAGGCCCTAAAAATGATCTCCTTTAACAATGAACACAAAGATGGTTCTGGCCAGATTTGAACTCGGGACCACACGGGCAGTAGTACTTAACCCCTCAGCCACGTACGCGTTGACTATATTAATTCACCCCTTTACATTTTTTTCAATGGAAGGAATAATCTATACGGGGGAAGCCACTGACGGACAGCAAGTTGTTACGACTGGCCTGTTGGCGCAATGGCAGCGATCCTGCCTTTAGCGCCGGAGGTCGTGGGTTCGATCCCCACCCATGACAAACATTTTGTGTGACGAACATGAGTGTTTGTTGTGTGGCTGGGTGTTATTATCTATATATGTATGTATTTAGAAATATTTAAGTATGTTTATCAGTCTCTGACGCCCATAGTACAAGCTCTGCTTAGTTTGGGGTCAGATGATGTTGGTGTAAATTTTATTGTCCCAGATATTGATTATTATTTATTTATTATCTTATCTTAAATACATCATATATAAGAAAACTCAGTTACTAATCAGAAGGCTGTAAAAAGGCACACGATTCAAGCTAAGCTCTCACAGTAACATTATAAGAACATGTCGCTCCTTAATCCAAGTTTAATGGCTTAATACAAGAAGGTGGCGATAATTCATACTCACAGATTATTATTGTGTAACTATAGTTAGTTAGTCGCAAGTTACAGCTTAATTAGGCGTGCAGGTGAACTAAAGTGTCTCCATACTATATTTAGTCTGAGAAGTTAAGGCGGTTGTATACTTAACTTATGTATAATAAGTGTGTATTTACAAAAGAAAATGTATTTAAGTATGTTTATCCGTTGTCTAGTATCCCATAACACAAGCTTTAATTAGCTTACTTTGGGGCTAGATGGCGCTGTGTGGAATAATGTCCAGGGATATTTATTTATTTAACTTAAAAACTTAACTTAACTTTAGAAGAAACATTGGTTTTTTTTTTGTTGATGAAGATTTTTTTTTTTTATATTGCCCGTCAAGATGACCTCACTCCACCTGATGGAAAGCGGTCGTGAGGTCCAGATATGAGGTTGACAAGCCCAGTCATTCAAACGAATCACTGGGCTGGCCATCCTCACCTTGAAGGCCATCAGAAATGCCTTTTCACGCCCCGCTTGAAGAACCCGGGACTATAAGAGGAAGGAAACACATGTGCTGGAAGAGCGTTCCACGTCTGGATGGTACGACGAAGAAACGAGTCACCGAACCTTTTAGTTCGGGCCAACAAATGTTATGTTAATGTTTGTTTGACTGTCATGCCGAAAGGATCATTCAGAAGCCCACTTTGTATTACAAAAAGTTTGTTCCGAGTGGGGATTGACTTCAGCCTCATACTACGATTTGACGACCGACTTGGTGTAATGGTTAAGAAGTTGGCTACTTCACCAGAGGTCGCGGGTTCGATCCCCGCACAGTACAAACATTTGTGTGCATGAACATGTCTGTTTGTACTGGTCTGGGTGTCTCCTATGTATAATAAGTATGTATTTACAAAAGAAAATGTATTTAAGTATGTTTATCCGTTGTCTAGTATTCCATAACACAAGCTTTAATTAGCTTACTTTAAGGCTAGATGGCGCTGTGTGAAATAATGTCCAGGGATATTTATTTATACTTTAGTAATTACTATGCTCTTACACACCCAATGTGCTCACAGAAAATCCCACAAAAATGGATATTACATTGGCATGGATTCTCGCCTCTCACGGTGTCGGCTTCTATTCCCGGTCGGACAAATCAGGAAACGATATTCTCTAAATTGGCTCGGGTCTGGGTGTGCTGGGAGACGCTTTGGTACCTGACACAGGGATATTTATGTGGTGTGTTGTCTGGAGCATATCTATATACTCGTAATAATATAAAGAGGAACGATTTCTTCGTTTCTTTTTTGTTTGTATTGAATAGGCTCCGAAACTACTGGCCCGATTAAAAAAATATTTCACCAATGTAAAGCTATATTATCAGGGAGTAACATAGGTTATATTTTTTTAATTTAGACGGACATATGTATGGGCGAAACTGCTGACGGACAGCTAGTGTGCGATAAATAGGTGAAAAGTAAAAACAGATCGTTTAGAAACAATCCAAGCTATGATCGTAATAGTCAAATACTTTGCTCGTTTATTTATAATCCGAATAATTTGCTCAAGCGTTTGTGTGAGCACACCCTAGGTCCTAATGCAGTGCCTAGTCATCTACACTAGGTCCAACGCTTCGGGACTATAATTCAGTAAGACCACGATGTCTCTAGCGACCTAATTACTGCCTCGATCCTGTTTATATGCGATATTAGTATTAATTACCTCGTTTAATCATGTAAGGTGTCTGAAATTTCGTAATTTAAGCTGAAGATCAGACATAGGGACATGTTTCGTGTTTTGGTACGGGACTAGCAAAAAAAGCACACATACAACACATATCCTTAACAAATTCGAGTTTCGTTACGAAAAAATTTAAATGAATATCTACTATCGTTTGGTACATACAAAATCCCATTGACTTAGTACTAATATTCATTCGGATTTTGATTTGGTTTGGTTTTGTTACGAATTTCATTGGATTTCCAAGGGATTTTTCTATTATTTGCATGAGGTTTCTACAGGTTGCAGGTGGTTATACCTTTGATATGCATGTTAAGGTTTTAAGGTGTTTCCCTCTAAGCATGTTGACAATTTACATAGTCTTAGATTGCACAATGTAGTTGTAATGTTCTTATCGCTAAGAAGCGATCTCTTCCAGGCTACCTGCAGGTAGAGGAAAATACAAGATTAAAAAGAGAAATGGGTAAGGTACAGTCAACAGCAAAAGTGAATGATGATTGAACAAACTTCCAATTTGTTTTTATGAATGAAAAATACGTAAAAAAATGATCACAAGCTGCATATTTCTATTATAATGAATGAAATGTCTCATTTATATTGTTAGTAATTTAATAAGCTTTGTAGTTTTTGTAAAATCATAAAATTTGGCACGTTAAATTATCACTAAATTATGCTGTTAACTGTACTCCACTCTCTACTTTCCATTAATTTTATTCACAGTACACCTCTAAAGTGATCTGATGGTAACATCGCTAGAGATTGATATTCGTGTCTATTCCCCCACCCCTGGCTTTTCCCATCATTTATCTAACCGTTCGCATTTAAATTACAAATTTGTCCCCATTCAAATCTGGCTGAGTTAATGGGGTCATCGGTAGGGTTACCAGAATTTGTAGTTTTGGTTCGATTTCTATTTACGACAGATTTCTATTTCAGAATCCACTTTAGGAATTAGAGCAAAACACTCTTATTGACTATCATTTATGCCTAAAGGGATGTAAAATTGTTTTTCTTTTAATTTTATACCATCACAATTGCTACTCGCGCCGCCGGAATTATTTCCCTAAATAATTCCGGCAGCAATGCAGCGGCAATGTTGACAGCAATGAGTGTTTCCATTGCCTCATATTCCTTTGACCCCAACGGCCTCTTGCCAACGGGCAACCAGTTTAAATACTCGCGCTGCCCCATTCCAAGCCCACTTTCCTACTCCATGCAGTGTAATGCATTGTAAGGATGGCAACATTTAAGAATAAGATCAGTATTTAAATAGTTAAATGATAAATGCCAGGTCGGAATGTCATAAAAATAACAATATTTATATTACTAGTGACATGAACAAAAAATGTTATGTCAATATATTTAAACGAAAATCAACATCATCTTGTACATTCTTAATGGCGTAAACTGGATGTTCCTGTTTTAGCAACTTCTCAGCCAATGACGATGTGTTATTTGACATATTATAATATCAAAGAAGGATATTGCAGATCAAATGAAAATAGGAGGAGTTTGGTCCAATTTAATTGCTTGGTTTGGTCACCCTAGTTCAGGATTGGTTTCCAGCTTCCAGATGTTTCAGCGATACCTAATTTATATTAGTATTATTAGACTTTTTGGCTTCAAAGGAGCAGAATTTTCCCTAAAAAGGGTTGTATGTAATAAAAAAATTGACATCATTCAATCAACAGTCGATACGGTACATTATTGAATTATTAAGCACCCTTAATATGAACCATTGCTTTTTCATTAGCTAACCCTGATAGTTTTTGACGACACGAATGGCGTAGTGTGCTGTGGCACAGTTTCTCGCCTTTAATTCCGTAGTGTCCCGGGTTTGATCCTGGTCAGGTCAATTCGGGAAATGATCTTTTCTAAATAGGCCTGGGTCTGGGTGTGATGGGAGCGCCCCTGGCTCAATTCCTTGTCTGGTACCTCGTAACACAATGATATTTATCCCTACTTCGAGACCATGACAAGAGGTGTGTTGTCTGGCGCATATTTATTATTACACTGTTTTAAGTACGTATTCTGGACTCATACTCAAGCATTGATTTGTGCTCGAGTGAAGTTTTAAACGTTAGTTTATACAAAAACTCAGATCCATACACAAGTACAGATTTTGTTTCAGTATACATACATACCATCACGCCTTTTTCCCAACGGGTTAGGTAGAAACCACATCTTTCCACTTGCTACGGTCCTGACACACCTCTTGCGCTTCTTCCACTCTCATTAATACTCTCATACATGCTCGTCGATTATGGGTACTCCTGACCTGAGCTTTTCTGAGCACGCCTTGGACTTGTCCTAAGTACGTCCGTCTAGGCCTTCCCCTTTCAACTGCTCCATCCACCCTAGCCTTGTAAATTTGTTTCGTTATTCGCCTTTCATCCATCCTTTCCATATTCGACGACCGACTTGGTTTAATGGTTAAGAAGTTGGCTACTACACCAGAGGTCGCGGGTTCGATCCCCGCACAGTACAAACATTTTGTGTGCATGAACATGTCTGTTTGTACTGGTCTGGGTGTCTCCTATGTATAATAAGTTGTATTTACAAAAGAAAATGTATTTAAGTATGTTTATCCGTTGTCTAGTATCCCATAACACAAGCTTTAATTAGCTTACTTTGGGGCTAGATGGCGCTGTGTGGAATAATGTCCAGGGATATTATTTATTTATTATTATTTATTTATTTATATGCCCAAACCATCTTAGCATTCCCATCTCAATTTTTGTGACAACATCCTCTTTCACACCACAAACCAGAATACCAGTAGGGATCTATTTCAGACTTTTAGACAACCTGAACTAATATTCAAGTAAACTGTGAGTGGGAAAAATGGTTGTCGAAAATTTTTGAAGCGCTCGGTAAAGTTAAACGTGGTGTACGTACTCGTAGCATTAAGCTATCGCTTAAGCAGTGGACAGATCTTGTTTTCACGAACGAAGCCACTGACAACAACTTTTACATAATAATTACTTGAATATTTCTCGGAAAAAGGTTTTATTTTAGAATTTTCTAGACAGGATATAATCGCAATCGCACCTGGTGATGATGCGATCTCTGATGGAACATGTCTGCCTACCCAGATTGTATTGCTTTGGACATGCGAAGAAATATAATAATCTGGAAGATTTTAAATTAGTATACTTGGTCTACTTCTCGCAAAAGTAACCTACTGGTTAAAACCGCGAAGAAGTTTCAATATTTATTATAATAACTTTTTAAACCAGCTATAACCAACTTAACCCGTCGCCGCCGCAACTTAACCCCAAGTTTTGCTTAATCTTCAAGGGGTCGGGTTATTTAATCCCAGAAACTAATACTGGATCCTAGGGCTTCAGGATACCTAGGTACAATGTCTGGGTTTAGTGCTTAAATTACAGGTACTTGTTTTTATGGGAAGGATGTAGAAACTGCAGTACAATGGTCTACTGTTATACGAGTATTGCAGGATAATTATAAATTTAATTGCATCAGGACACTGATGTGAAAAAATAAAGCGACGCTCAAAGTTCAAATATCATAAGGACTACACAAAGACAGAAACTAATGATGATGATGATAATGATCCTAGAGATATAAGCGGGATTCGAACCCGTGACCTTCCACAATCCGGGTGCTCTTCCAACTAAGCAACCGAGGACGATAACAGACCTGGGGCCTTGTTACCATCTCTCATAGCCAGTCAAGTTAACTTCCTAAACTGAGCGAAGCGAGCAATTTAGTTAGTAAATGTTCAGCTAGAAAATGCGTTACTGCCAGGTAACCGTTGACTAGCTGGAATTGAAAGATCATGTTACGAAATTGCTCGCTACGCTCTTTTTAGGGAATGAACTTGATAAGTTATACATTTGATTGATTGTAATAAGGCGCTGGCGAACTTATCTAGTGTATTTTACGTTGTAAGCCAACGTTGTTTCATCAATGTTATAGGCGCCCTTAACACCCGAAAGAAATATTTTTGCAAATATTTGACTTTCGATTAAGATGAAACTGGCTATATGATAAATGTTTTTTTATTTTTAGCATTTAAAAATGCACAGTGCATTTCAATGCTAAATATAAAACAAACACTTTTCTTATAGACTTCTTCTTGACTTAGAGCGAGTTTTTTCGCTGTATAACGGTAGATTTGCCGCTACATCTCACTCTTCAGAAAATCAAAGGCGCGTACACGGGCTCTTTGTGGCATGTTCGCACGAACCGGTAGTGGTGAGTCTGTAGCAATATGGACTATACGACCTTATAGCGTCAACGCTCATACGAGTTACGCGTGGGGCAAAAGGCGTGCCACAATTGAGCTTATACGCGCATATAAAACGCTAGTCTGAAACCACTGTTGGGGTCAGAAGATCTTGGTGTAAGTTTTCCTATATTTCATAACATTAATTTACTTTATATTTATTGTCTTTTTTCTTATTGCAAAATGTCCGTCATCTCTAAAGACGTCAAATCTAAGGGCCAAAAATACATATACTATTCATTTGTTGGAAGCTCTTGAAGTTTTTATATTATTTTCCTTGTATTTTGTTGAAAGTTGAACTTTGAAAAGTTAAGTTGCTCTCAAATTGAGCAAAATAAACATGAGCTAATTCATATCTGTTATTTGGAAATGTTGGGAATGCTAATAATATTTGCGAATAATGTTTACCATTAAGACCATTATTCACGACTTTGCATATAAACGTGTAAAACTATATTCAAATGCTTTTATCTTTTTGCAAAAGTTTCAACTCACTTAAAAATTCAATCCCCTAGAATATCATATATTTCAACTTTCTCATTCATAATCGTAATTTCGCAAACTTCACAGCTCTAAATTTCTAAAATTTATTTACTCTCAACCGAGTGTTTGGTAGCTTCTAGGATTGGGAAGCTATCGATAGTTTAGCTGTCGATTATCGAATGTATTCAACTCTTTTAAAAAACCTCTGAAACCAACGATTAATGAATAAGCCCACTGAGTCAATTTTAGCTATCAGTGTTAGAGGTTGCCACCAGCATTTGAAAATCACAAGAAATTGCAAAGATTGAGTGGAAGCCGTTCACCGGTCTTATCAAATGCGGATTATGATCACACACCCGAGCAGTGTCCAAAAAACTCCTGGCTTTTGGTTTAAGCGCTCCTACCACTACACGGTTACAGAAACATAACAGTATAACTAAGGAATTTCTTATGTCATTTTAAATAAACAAACGTTAGTACATGCATAAGACGGAGTACATGGCCTGCAACACCACAGATACCCAGTCCGTCCGCATAGGCGTTGACGTGGTCGAGCGCACGGACCGTGTTAAATACCTGGGATCTGTGTTAAGCGCGTCCGGGGACATCGACCGCGACGTCAGAGCCCGAATTTCCGCAGCTTGGGCTAAATGGCGTGAGGTGGCTGGTGTCATTTGTGACCCCAAAATGCCGATCAAGCTGAAAGGGCAGGTCTATAAAACCATCATTGGGCCTGTCCTTTTATATGGCAGTGAAACATGGCCGTTACTAGAGCGACACAAGCAGGAGCTGCGCGTCACGGAAATGAAGATGCTGCGGTGGATGTGTGGACTCTCACGCAAAGATCGTGTGCGTAACACCCACATCCGCGGCAGCCTTCGTGTTCGTGACATCGCAGACAAGCTGCAGGAGTGCCGCCTTCGTTGGTATGGTCATGTCTCACGGAGATCGGCAAACTACGTGGGCAACAAATGTCTGGCTATGCCGCCCCCGCCAGGTACCGGTAGAAGAGGTCGACCCAAGAAGCGGTGGCTCGACGTCGTTAAGGGTGACATGTCGCGCAATTTTGGCCTACCATTTTGTAAATTCCAGTTTTTTATACTTTTAATCTTCAATTAATCCTTCTTTATTTGTCAGACCAAAAAAAAAACAGATGAGCTGGTAAAGAAATCCAGGGATAATTGCAAGTGTTCATAAAGATCAACAACAACATTACTGATGCCATTTTTAGAATATCTCGATATAGAACAGTTTTAGCAAAAGTCCCTCACTATTCCTGCCCGTTTTCTTGAATTTTCTACGACCTTTCTAGAGTTTCTCGGCCATTAGCGAGAAGGTAGTCTCCCAATACGTCTACAGTGGTGACAGGATTCCTGCCTCAGAGGTAAAAATATATATTTCCACTTTAAACTCGTCGGGTCGCAAACTGTGATGCTTTCTAGTAAGTATTTTATAAGCTGACTTGGTTTTGCCCGAGTACTGTATTTACAGCAGAAAGGTAAGTTTATTTTAAATTAAATTTGAACAGAGCATTCTAAAGAGGATACAAAAGCGCTCTTTTTCCATACAAACGTAGTCCCCCGTTTCCTCCCTGGATTTGGCTAATAGAGGAATATTTTTTCCCATAAAATCTATTGCTACTATTGGCATGCCCGTATGTTTTACTTTTTTAAATAAATTTATTACTTAAAGAGATATGAACCTTCAAAAATAAAAATAAAAAGATTTTGCGGTGTGTTTAATCATCTAGAAAACGAATTTGACTAGTTTATTTCAGTAAAAGGAAAACATAGAAACACAGTCACAGTCCTTCTTTAATTATTAATGAAAAAAGTAACTCAATCGGTCAACTATTCGAAAAGGGATTACGGGACTACGAACCGTCGGTTTTGTGTACTTTTGATAGGTAATTTCGGTCCGATTTGCATTTGTCTCCATCGCACTCTGCGGGGTGCTCGAAGTTTGCAAAAGACAGCTATAGGTTTTACAAATACCTAATTATCTCACCCGTGCTGTGTCCTTTCAAGATATCATTTTCAGCAAACTGGACTTCAACCTCTAGCCAAATGATAGGCTTTCGTAGCCTAAATTTTAGAATGAGGTCGAGATTTTCCCATAAAGCAGTGGCATGTTACAAGAAGGGTTTGAAAAGGTTTACATGGTCGACCACATGGGAGTAAAACTTCTGTATGTGTACCATGAGTTTAAACCAATGACAGCCGCTAGCGTCCATGTAAACCACGTTGACGTTATGTAAGCGATTTCAATACAGCGCCCCTAGTGGTAAGATCGCCGTATACGTGACGAAAACACATGGTAGATATACTGGAGCTGTAGCCAAGATTAACACGGTGCTAAGAGTGTAATATTTATTTGAGTTTGTTCTATGTCTGAGTCTCAATCCATTTCTGGTCGCATGGACGTCTGTGAAAATTTATTTCTTTAATTAATCACTATGCCTGCTTACAGTTGTTTGACCAAAACACAGGCAAGTCATACATACAATAAAATTACATTAAAACCACAATAAAATTGTAATAAAATTACGACATAAATAAAATAAAAATAAAATTACCATAATACAATCAAGATTACAATAAAATCAAACAAAAATCACAATCAATCAAATCAAAAATGAACGAGCAAAGAAAATCAATTTTATAAATAAAGATAAATAAATTTATAATTTAAAAAGGTCACTTATATACATTTTGAATGTACTGATGTGCTATTATCAGTAATCGCCCGAGACCATCCGCAAACAAATCTAGGTCATCATATTGAGCGAGCATGTCCCTGATCAAGCGCAGCGCGCGCACTGTAGGTGCTTGGGCGGCGTGCTTCGTGCGCGCGACGGGCCTCCGCAGCAGGCGCGGCCGGCGGCGCGGTGCCACCAAGCCCTCGGCGTCACGTGGTATGCGCGCGGCACTGTGAGGCACATTCTGAAAAAAAATGTTTGAATGTCTCTTGAAATACATTTGTGCATAAACCTGTGACAATCATTACACTAGGTAAATGGTCCCAGACATTAATGGTATTTGGTAAGCATGGATATACCTGATGATTATCAAAAGACATTCTTAACGATATGGTATACTCAGTAAGGGGAAAATTTGATTTTCCATTGGCTTTTTTTAAGGATTTAATACATAAAATACTGAGTCGAATAGTCGACTGATTCGTATGGTGACCTCGAAGTAAAAGTTATAATTAAACATACGACTACAGTGAGGTGATTTAGCAACTGGCAACTTAAGTGCAATTTTAAGTTCCATTACTGTTTACTAGAGTAGAGAGGCTTTACCGAAATCCCTTATGTCATAGGTGTAAACTCATGGTAAAGCAGTTTGTTAAAACCTAACAATAGGAAGAGAAGTGGTGAAAATTCGCGCAAACAGGAAGGTACGACTGATTCACTAGAATAACTTAAGAAGACCGAACGTAATTTGTTTTCTCGAGCTAAGCTCGCCCCTTACGACACTTGTTAGTGAACGTCGCTAAAACTGCACGGAACAAGAGCTGTCTTGAGGGCAAAGAATAGAAACCAAAGAATCTCACTGCAGGCACAAATTACGCATGCGGCACGGCCAGACAGATAGTCCGCTTGGAACAAACCGCCATTTTGATCACGCACACAGACAAAGTGACGTTACAGGCGGTACCGGTGAGAATCGGTCACGCGGTGAGTCGCACTGTCGCAGAGTGTTTTTGTTTTCTGTCAAGTAGGCATAACCTACCTTCTTCATTTAAAAATTCAGAGCGAATATAGTAGTAACCCTTGGCGGTCTGGCAACTTTAGGTTATTATACTGAAGAAAGGCGAGAGTGGTCTTTCTGTGAACTCTTTATTTTGTGCTGCGGTAACAAGCTAAATGTAAAATCTTAATAAGCCATTGGCATCGAACTGCTGGGTTAATGCCTCAATTCCCCTCTACCACACACGTGATAAGGATAAAGGCAGCCTTTTTAGGCCAGTCCTTTGCGAAGGCATCCATTTCGTCTCGCCATCAAAATCACCTAATAAATATCTGCACTGGCCACTTAACCAGCACATTAGTCCCGTTGATGATGGCGCCTTGCTGACTTTTAGTGCCTGAAAATCTATGTTTCACGAAGAGGCGTTTTTATTGTTTTAGGTTTTGCAAAATAAAAGATGGCGGTTATTTTGAACATGCACGCAGCTAGTTCTAAGCGGTGCGGTGATTTTAATGTTTTTATTTTATTTTATTGTTTAGTAGATACCATTTCATAGTTGAAGTGCAGTTATGCCCTGTATAAAACTGTATTATCTTTTTAATGGGATTTGAACTTAGTACTAGACTTTCTGTATTTTATTCTTTACCTTAAAACTAGAAGCACTGTTTCACACCTCACAGCAACTGGCAAATAACACACATTTCAACTTGCACGTGTTATGCGCGAGAATAAACGCAAGGTGCTTCCCAAAACTCTGGCACAAATGCTATTTTACGTAATGGTAAGGCAAAGTAATTTGCTCTCGTACTGAACCACATACCAAACCATCACGCCTATTATCCCAAACGGAACAGGTAGTTAGAGGCATGTGACTGTTGCCGTCATAGTGAGCGGAACATTCAGGAGACAACTTTTCACCTATGTTATTACAAACCAACGTTTTGATTTGGTTTTTCATCGATGTTTTCCATTAACGTGGAGTTAGTCAGAAACAACGAATACAAAAATGTTTCTAGCCAGATTTGAACTCGGGACCACACGATCTACGATTTAAGGTGGGGAGCTTAACGCTTAGCCTATGCCAAGCTCTCAACTGTACCACTGCTGGGCATATTTTTCTATTACTGAAGGCAGTGGTAGTCTTGATGAGTATTGGCATAAGAACCACGTTGGTGGCAACTGAGCTTACACAAAACGGGGCTATGTTAATGAGGGTAATCATAATATTATATTATATTGATCCACCTCATGGACCATTGGGCCCTCATGTCAAGGGAGGTATAGACATGCAGCCAACTGTATGCAAATGCCAATTCTACCTTACAAAAAACCATTGTTAGAATCATCTGCTCAGGCGAAAAGGAGATGATGATGTAATAATTGCCCGAAATTAATAGATGTTTTCTTACTTTCTTTCCTGTTAGGTGTTTGTTGGGTTGACAGTAAGATGGTCAGCGGGTAGACCTGAGGTTCATCTTTGTACGTCTTGCTGTCGTACAAAGCTCGGCAACACAAGAGTCACCACGGATTTGGATTTCAGTAATCCCACCATCGGTAGGTCCTCATGCTGGCTTGCCACCGGCATTTATGAAGAAAAACATACAAACAACAAATACAGCTTTAGGCTGCTTTTTCACCAGAGATGTGCTATACCACGTCGCTGTGGATGCGTTTGATATCCACCAATCACATTCATTACAACTAGTAAGCGCTGGTCAAAACGGGTTCTACTTAGCAATATTTTTAATATGAAACATGACATGATACATGGATGCGTGCCTTGGATGCATGCTAAGGAGGCGTGCTATGGATGCGTACTGTTCGTGCCTTCTCTACTGTCGAAACATCGCATCGTTCGAGATGCGCATCTTCCTCACACAGGTACCTTGAAGTGTTACATAGCAAATCATCAGTGGAAACGATCTAATAGTTTCGTAGCTTAGTTTGCACAAACTCACTGGGAAAGCAGCCTTATACGTTCCACTGTTGGGCACAGATCTTACATGAACTATGAGGTGGTGACAAACCTACTTGAACACGCAGGTTTAGCGGATTGTTGGAGAGGTGAATTTAAGGCCAGCGATTGATTAAATGTCTTACTTTAAAAAATTTAAGCTGCCCAAGAGCCTCCTACTAATCTTAACGACTGATATCTTGCAACTTCAGCCAGTAACTGTTGAACATGCCTTCGAAGCATGAATTTGCCAGAAAAAAACATTACTTCATTTCGGTCGGGATAACTCCCTTTACTCAATCGATAAAATAAAGAAAAAATGTAAAGATAGAAACTAGAAAAATTCAACCTGACAGGACCAGGTCCAATTTTCCTTCTTTGTAGTGCAATGTATTTTACTTGAATTAGTAAGAAGTAAGATTAGATAGTCATTTGATCGCAAACGCAAATCTACACAGAGATAAATGTGAAAGTTTGTGAGGATGTATATATGTTGTATGTGTTGTTACTCTTCTACGCAAAAACTAATGAACGGATATGGATGAAACTTTACAGCAATACAGCCTCTATAGCAAAATAACATATGGGCTACAATTTATAGAGATTTAATGTAATTTAGCCATAATATATAACGATAAGTTTACACGGGCGAAGCCACGGGCGTAAAGCCTATACTTATACAAAAAGTGCATTGTTAAATACATTTTAAATACTGAAATTGTACATAGAACCACTGGATTTTGAAGGCAAGTGCTCTGATCACTCAGCTAACGAGCAGTGGAGCAACTACAGCATCAGTGAAGTCATATACCCTAATGTTATTCCCGCACCCTTCCGACCCTCGACGTGCGAAATCGAATTTATACTTCATTTTGCTATGAAATGCCTATGCCGAATTTATTTTGTACCATTAGCATATTAAAAAGGCTCTCACCTGAGTGTGGTCTGCAGAAAAAGTGTTTCAAATATGTTTTTCAGATGCAAAGTAGATTGCTTGGTGATACTGCCTAGTCATTCATTAAAGAATGGTTAGATCATTTTGTTCATACAGAACTATTAAATAGTTTATATAATATATACAGTACAGTACTAAAAATTTAACAGAAAAGGTTAAAATAAATTATGAATCTAGAAACTACAGAGAAAATTTTGCACCTATGGTAAGGTACCCAAAATTCTGGCAGTATTACCCTGTTGGATAAAAAGACTCACACGCTGTGCGAGTGTACCAGCTCTTGGGTAGTTGACAAACACCTTTAGCGTGCAGCTCCGACCACGGAGGTTATGTACAAATATAAAACAATCCCTTTTTCCCACAGAAAGATATAAGATTGGTAAATGTTAATAATAGAAATTCACTTAACCTTTTTTGTTATCGTTACGTAGCACGGCGTCGTTTACATAGCTATGACAAAATGAGATCGATTGGCTCTTGCCGTGATCTAAATGGGAATCCAAATTGTTACATTCTGCATAAGTAACAATACTTAAAAGACACTGGTAATCTTTTATATTATAGTAAAGTAGTTCATAAAGTGGTAGTATTTTAAAGTTAATTTTGTTTGTTTTGTTTGTAGGGGATCATCTTCGGAAAAAATACTGATCCGATCACGAAAATTCTTTTCCTAACAGAAAGTTACACAATTCAAGAGTGACATAGATCAAATTGATTATAATTGCACAAAAAAAATCAGTGAAAATAATAGTGCTTTTTGTCTACTTAGGGCGAGATGTGATAATGGACACCAGCTGCCAAACATTTGAGAGAACGAAGTCTGTCAGGGCAGCTGTAGTAAATAAATAAATATGCGCCATACAACCACACCACCGGTCATGGTCTCGAAGTAGGGATAATCCATGTGTTACGAGGTACCAGACAAGGAATTAAGCTAGGGGCGACGTCCCGACCCGAGCCAATTTAGAAAATATCGTTTCCTGAATTAATCTGACCGGGAATCGAACCCGGGACACCAAGCAAGTCCAGGCTAGAAACCGTGCTACAGGCACAGCAAACTACACCAATCGTGTCGTCACTTATTTGTTTATAACTTCAGTTGAACAATAGGACTTAAGTTTGTGTTCACTATAATATAGCTTCTATCCTAGCCTCAAGGTTCCCAGTGGTCTCCATAAATAAGACTCTATTCTTCGCAAACAATGAACGATACAATATGTTGAGGGCAGCACACTTACAATGTAAGGGGCCGGCCACAATGAAGCAAATTTTCTGCAACACAATCAGGGTGATAAAAAAACACTATAACAAAACCAGAACCCACATTGTTATATTTGAGTTATAACTTCACTAAAACTGATTCTCCCCTATTTAAAAAGAAAAAAACAGTCTTACGTGCAAAATACTGTTTTCACTATGGTAAAGTTATTTTGAAGCACTATTTCAGTATTTATGAATAAGGAGGTCAAACTATAATCTGTTCACAAAAAAATGATGAAGTAAACTTATCTTAGTATAAAGTCACCCTTAGAGCACTGATAGGGTGGGTCGTGGGAAAGGCCAAGTGTAGACGAGCACTCATAATTACTTTGCTGCGGATTTTACGTACAACATATTGGCTGTGAAGTGATCTATAAAATAGGCATAAAATAACATAAAATATATCGAACGATACATAGGGAAGTAAGTAATTATTAATTGTTGGCATACTGACTCACTTTTAAAGACTCAAGTTCGCTCGTGTGTGCAATACTACACACATCTCTGGGACGGTTCCGCTAAGTACTTGCTCGAAGCTCTTGACAAGTTGCAGCGGCGTGGTATCCGTATTATTGGAAACCCAGAGGCATCTATGACCCTTGAGCCTCTCCAAGTGCGTAGAGACATTTCCAGGTTGAGTGTTCTCTATCGCTTCTACAACGAAGACGGGTAATGCTTTGAAGATATATTCCAACTTGTCCCATCCTCACACTTCCACTCCCGTACCACGCGTGCTGGATTGCGGAGTCATTCACACACAGTCCAGCATTTGTTCCTACGCACAAAAAGATTCGGTAACTCCTTTCTTTGTCGAACCATCGAGACGTGGAACGCTCTCCCAGCGCATGTGTTTACTTCCTGTTTTAGTCCCGGGGTCTTCAAGCGGAGCGTGAAAAGGCATTTTTGCAGGCCTTCAAGATGAGTGTGACCAGCTCAGTGATATCTTTGCGTTACTGTGCTTGTCAGCCTCATGTCTGGACCTCACGACCGCTTTTCATCAGGTGGAGGGAGGTCATCTTGACGGGCACTATAAAAAAAAAACTTACTTACCACGCTGGCTCAGTGACCCGAAGTAGATCTTGGCCTCCAACACGAGGTTCCGCCACTCTGCTCTATCTCCAGCCACCCGTCGCCAGTCGGGCCGTGGCAAGTGACTGAGATCCTTCTCGACCTGGTCTATCCTGCGATACCTGGGCCGGCCTACCGGGCGCTTTCTGGTTGTCCGACCCAGGTTTGCCCTCTTCACAGCCTGATCCGATCCCATCGTTTCAATGTGGCTGAGCCAGCGCAGTCTAGCTGACTTTGTCTCGCCCATTATGTTGTGGTCATCCACAAGCTCCTCTATTTCAACATTCTTTCTCAGCCTCCAGGTCCAGTCCTCGCGTCTGGTTGTCCCCAAAAATTTCTTATAGGTCTTTTCTCCTTTCCCTTTTTTAATATGCCCGACAAGATGACCTCACTCCACCTGATGGAAAGTGGTCGTGAGGTCCAGATATGAGGCTGACAAGCCCAGCCATTCAAACGAATCACTGGGCTGGCCATCCTCACCTTGAAGGCCTGCAAAAGGCATAATATTTCGGTATCGCTTCATGTATAGATATTCCGTTTTATCCCAACTAATTCCAAGGCCGATCTTGCCTGCTTCACACTCCAGCAATTGTTGGCATAGAATATAAATAAGTACAAATTAAATACAACACACCACTCGTCATAATATTTCCGAAGTAGTGACAAAATATCCCTGCGTTACGAGGTAACAGATAAGGAATTACTGGGGAATTACAGGGGTGTGTACCATCACACCCAGACCCGAACTAATTGAGGAAAGATCGTTTCCTGAATTGACCCGACCGGTAATCGAACCAGGGACAATACGTAAGTCAAGACGAGAAACCGTTCTACAGCGCACTACGCCAAACGTGTCGTCGAATAGAAGTGTTGTGATAGTGGCTCACCTTCAGTAATATGTGTCTTAAGGTAGCAAAAAAATGATGGTGATGAGGAACACCTCATGACGTAACGATAATAGTCGTTATGGTACAGTCAGCAACAGAAGTAGCCGTCTAGGTGTGCTCTTTACATTAAGTTTGTCAAATTGATCATTGCAAAAGTGATATATATGGCAGACAGAATGGGAACAACGAAAACATAGTACCTATTGAAGTGTTCAGCCTCTGTTGTAGAAAGAACATTACCAAAAACTCAGGCTAAGCCCTAAGGCCTCTTCCTCGGAAATGTTTTTTAGTAAAAAATCTGTACAGATTCGGTGCAGATGCGGTACCGAAACGAAAATGCAGAGACCCCACTAGAAAGTTACGCAGTCTGAGTAGTTGGTTGTGTGTGTTTCCAAAGTAGGATTGAGTGAGACACATCTACAAAATGCCAGACAACCTTAAGGTAGAACCAACTACAAAAACATTTCCTTAACCTGGAAGTCAACCCTGTAAATTCTGCTGTGTAGTCAGACTGTTCGGAGTCGGTGGAAACTGTAAGAACTACAAAAACTTTAAAACGTTATGTAATTCTAAACCTTACCTACAATTAAATAAGGCTCAACTTTTTAAAATGGCTGATTTTGTTTTAGTACCTCACTACCTATACTTATTGTTACGTTATTAGGCCGTTAGCACTGAAACACTTACGAAAACAAAATTCAAAACAAATTGAAAATATTCAACCTGTCTACGTCGTGTCCATCTAGCAAAAATTATAACAGTTTTCCGTCAGAAGCCCTAAACATGTTGTTGAAAAGGTTATTTTATAATGTTATTTTAAAGTTGATATTCGAATAGCATGTATTTTAACAATACTGCTTCTAAGTAGTCAAAAGGCGGAAAAAAGTAATTTTCGTAATCACCTCGCTGTCACGCAGTTTGAAAGTTCAGAGTTAAGGCGACGCATAGTAAGATGGTAAGGAATAACGTGTAAGAAAATAAAGCTGGTAATTTAGCTGTGATTTTGACACAGACAGATGGGTAGATGTTTTATTCACGATCTATCGTGATCACTCACAGGAAACTTATAGGTTGACTAGCTTTCCGCCAGCGGATTCGCCCGTGTGGACTATTTCTCTCGTTAAAATGTAGCCCTAAAATTATTATTTTTTTGAATTTATCCATACAAACGAACATAAAAAAATCTTTCCTCATAATATCAGTGAGAAAAATACTTGGCTTGTCCATTGTACAGCGTGGTTTATTATTATTTCTATTATCTGATATATTTAGAAACCAATAAAATAGTATACTTGAGGCTCTTCATTTCGTTTATGGACTTAAGTGAAATGATTTTCAAAAAACCTCTAGTATCATCTACGGAATCCCCTAGAAAAAGTAATTGATTATTTTCACCGCCTCTTGTGTGCATTTGGAAGCCCTCCCTTAATGCCACGCCGTATTCGTGATCGCGGTGTGCGATAATTAGTTAAAGCATATTTTGCGGTTCGCTGTTAATTCCAAACTTCCCTGTTGAGTTAGATTGAACCTAACACTGCTAACATGTAAACGTTTTGTGGTGATGTACAGGAAATCATTTGTGTTGTATATCCTGGCTAATAGTTTCGTAGCTTAGCTTGCACATCTCGCAGCGCAGTTGCATATCACATCTCTGCTTGACAAGTAGCCTTACTATGTAACTATGTACAATATACATAGTCATATGTTGAATAGTCAGTAGACACTGCATAACTGCACTTGTCAATAGCGTCAAATAAGAGAACAATAGTATATTTTATATCGAGGGACTAAACGAAGCCATAATATACCAGAGGTGGTTTGACTCCCGAGCGTGCGAGGAACCGAGAGCGTCAGCGTCAATGAAACCGAGGGGTAAATGTAGGTAATGGGGATCACATAAGCGAGAATGAAAATAAAAGCAAATATATGAATCAACTATTTATTGCTCTGTTCTTATTATAAACTTTACTTACTATAATATCAATTGAGATCAACTTTAATCACTTTGGCTTATTAATTTTGGTACAATATACAATTTAAAAAAAAAACAGTTTTATCACGATTGTCAACACCGGTTGGCAATGGTGATCAGCATGTGGACAATGGTGATCAACACATATCGCACACATAATTGTGCGCAGAGTCCCATCCAGTACAATCGGCATGAGCCCAGAGCCCACAAGAAGTGCACCGGTACCATGTTTCATTGTTTTGTCCAAATTCACCACATACAAGACACAAGTTGCTTGCATCATCTTCTGTATCATCGTTTTCGTCATCCTGGCATAACTCATCCGTATTCACGTCTGACATCGAAGTATCATTGGAGACCTGCAGTATTTTCTTCTTAACCTTCTCACGACTGATCTCCTGTGGCTTGCTTTTCTTCCCTATTCCTTTTCCTTTTCCTTGGGTTTTCACAGCTTTGGCCTTCCTTTTATTTTCTTTTTCAACTAGGGCATCTTTGATAGGTGTAGATGTCAAAATCGTTGCGTGCTGTTTTTGTCTTCCTTGTCTTGTCTTGACAACTGTTACTTTCTTAGGCATTTGAATGAAATTTTGAACACTTGGCAGATCCTTAGATGTTGATGGTATATCAAATTTAGACAACGGTGCAATCGCTCGTTCAGAAGTAGTGGGACAAAATGTGGATGTACTTGGAATAGGACTATTTCGTTCTAGCTCGATAGTAGCTGTTATGGATGATACGGAGGCAACAGCACCAACAGAAGGCGATCCTGAAATAGAGTCAGCAAGATCTTGAACCACGATTGGCTCTCATTGAAGGACTTCAGCTGCTATAAAGTCTTCATCTGAAAAAACATTGGAATTCATCGGAAATATGCCCGTTGCTTTGAATCCTGCTTCGGCCTTACTCATGGAGGCAACATTAGAGAATGCTTTTTTGACCAACGAAGCAACATCATAGGCTGTTATTCTTTGTGAAAGTTGGCTCTTCATGAATAAATCGCATTCTCTTCTATACGCAGCTTTGAATGGACCAAAAAAGGACACATCTAATGGCTGCATGCGATGAGATGCATGAGGTGGAAGAGATAGCATATGGACATAGTTTTCCTTACAATACTCAAAGATGGCCAGTGAAATGTGGCTAGCATGATTATCCAATATTAATAGAATCGGCTCTTCTGCAGAAGGTTTGGCATACTGGGTAAAATGTTTGAGCCATTGAAGGAAAAGTTCTTCATTTATCCATCCGCTGTCCGAACATTTGTATATTGCTCCTGTTGGTCCATCCTTTTCAAGAGTCGGGGTCATCCTCTTTCGGGGGAAAATGAACATTGGCGGGACATATCCACCTCCAGTACTCATAGCGCAGAGCATAGTGATATTCTTACCCCTCTCCCAACTTGTTATGGACCCTACTCTCTTTTGTCCCGTTGCAGTTAATACTCTTTCAGGCTCTTGGACGGTAGAGATGCCGGTTTCGTCACAATTGTAAATATTTTTCGGCAAAAATTTGTATTTTCCCATTAGTTCTTCTAGCAGCTTGTAGAATCGTTCAACTTCAGTCTCGTTTAAGGCTGTAACCCTATTGATGCTAGTAGCTTCGGGCTTCCTCACAGAAATATTATTCCTGGTACTAATAAATCCCTCAAACCAAACTCGACCAGCCAATCTTGTACTCTTATTAAAATCGTGTTTCAGATTTAGGGCTTCAGCGTATTCAAACGCTGCTCTTTTTATTTTGTTTGGGGTGCAGCCGTAGAATATGTTGGCCATTTTCTTGATTAGGTCCGCGAATTCTTTTTCCATTTCAGGAGTGAAGACAGTTTTACGGCCGAGACGAGGTGCCTTATTAAAAAAATTTTTGTACCTCTTGTAAAGACTGGCAAATGGAATATTCATTATCTTCGCGGCTTTTCTTATCGAATAATTCTGTTCAACGATGAGCTTTATAGGCCTTTCCAGGTCGTCCATAGTCCAGTTAGCTTTATTAGTCTTTCTAGAACGAACTTTCGGCATCTAAAAACAAAAAAACATACTGTTTTACCGAGATTAGGTAGTGTGGGCAATAGGGATCACTATGTAGGTAATTGGGATCACCCGATTCCGATTACCTACATGGGCAAAGAGACTGAGAAAAAATCCTGACAAAAAAATTATAGGTTATAATAACAATATCGCTGATAAATTGAACACTAAAATGCTACGACTGTCACACTTTACAAGTACAGAAATAAATATTTGTTATTTTGTGATTTACCTTCGAATTTATCAACTCGAAAAATTAGATGAAAATGGCGCGAAACCTTCACACGCCTGTCACACTCCGACGCATCGCGCGAACTGAGTAAATTACCGGTCGCGCACGGGAATGACGTATTGCTATCGTGTCGTTATGTTGGCATCGGTGGTTCGCGTTCCATTTTTGTTATTTTGAGGCGATTACCATTGCCTACTCACTCCCATTGCCTACATTTACCTATATTAAGTTGGCGTTTAGTCTCGAGGTGCAAACTGTACTTTTCACTTTGAGTGCGAGAAAAATAGTCAATTTAGTACAAAAACATTTAAAACCGAACTAATTTACACTTGACAAAAGTTCTGAAATTTTCGTGTTCAGTTTTTTCTTCTTAACTGAACCACAGATTAACAATTTAAAACTCATGGCGCCACCTTCTTTGCGGACAAACCACGGAACTAAAACTCTCAACATTTTCGCTATGAAGACGGTCCACACTCCACAGCTAATAGTATATTATTACTGGCTGTTTGAGTTTGTCTATGTCACATAAAGGAAATTAAAAAACTGATTACTTTTCACTCCCTAGGGTAGGTAGGGCTATATTGGCGTACTTTTAGAGCATGGGAAGTAAAAAATAAATAAATACAGCCACTTGTAGAAAGTCCCAAAAATTTAGTGTGCAACTGGTACATGGGCGCTCATTAGTAAGATTTATTCAAATTGGTTTTTCTAGAAAACTAAATATATGCCCTGTTGTGTGTGTGCTTGGGGTCGGACCATTACTCTTTTCATAGACATATTAAAACACGTTTTATTTCAACCTTAACCCAAAAAGTCGCTGACGTATGACTAACACCCGAATCCAGAAACGTTAATCAAAGATGAGCAAATCTCTAATGTATACCTGTCCCTTTCAAATCTACTGACATAATTAGCAGGACAGCATTTATTTGCAAGGTGCTTACTCGTATCTTTAGTTATCGTTCCTAGAACATACGAGTAACCCCCGCATCCACAAACGCTAATCAAAAGTTAAGCACACCTCAAATTGCTGCTGCCCTATCACATGTCAAAAGAAATGAATAGGACAGCTATACATGTAAGGACTGCTTAGCTTTGATTTTTTTTTATATTGCCCGTCAAGATGACCTCACTCCACCTGATGGAAAGCGGTCGTGAGGTCCAAATATGAGGTTGACAAGCCCAGTCATTCAACGAGTCACTGGGCTGGCCATCCTCACCTTGAAGGCCTGCAAAAGGCTTAATATTTCGGTATCGCTTCATGTGTTTGTGGATTCGGGCGTAAGTCACATAAAAATAAATCGATTCATTATACAACTTCATTACGGCTAATTACAGGTTGAAAATTAATATACCAGTTGTAAGATGTAAGACATTTAATACCTATTGAAGATTTCAGTAAGGCCCTAGTATTTTCAAAGTACGTAATACATAAAGTAGGTGCAGTATTAATTAGTGCCCGATATAGGGTGAGTTAAAGCAGAAGGCAGGCACTAGATCGATATCTAGGTAATGCTAAAGGTAAGAACGAACGCTCAGTAACACCCCTAGTAAATCTTGTTGTTAGTGTTGTGCTGTTTATCGATTTTATAACTCAGTTTGCAACGGACTGTTTTCAGTGAATAGAGTAAAATGGACAGTAAGATTACCTACTTTTATTTTGTAGAAAACTTCTTGTAACATTTTATTTACAAGAAACCGTCGTATTTTGCCCCTACGTCTTGGTAATAATATTTAAACATCTGTATTTTTCAATAGCTCACCTACCTAACTCTCTCATTTGCATGTTGTCAGATCAGTTAGACCTATCCTAATCCAAACTGTAATTGTATACCTATCCTAATGATAATTAGGTTAGTTTTGGAATTTGAACTAGAGTGAACATTCAACTCACACCCTCTTGTACTCTCTAATCAGTTCATGACTAAAATGCCTTGATCAAAACCATTGCATTGCCGAATCAAATAATTTAGTATGATTCGACGAAACGTGCCTTCGGTAAACAGCAGCTATCGTTAACTTACTGGTAGAACCGGCAAAAGAATAACGGTGTAACGTGATGTGGTTTGATCAAAATTAATTTTATTCTCCATAGAACATGGTAAAATAGTTACCCGAATTTTGAAGATTACAAATATTTGGTTTTTTTTTGACACTGTTGAGTTATTCTCTCCTGAAGAGCGTAGATAGGAAATTAGAAAAAAAATATGAGGAAGACGCTACCCGTCCATGTAAGTGTGTAAGAAGGTGTGATCTATTTCATTGGTAGCTTAGGTCACTATCAATGTAACAAAACCCTCTCTCTCAGCTAAATGAGAATAATAATATTTTTTTTAGCATTTTACAATCCTCGTTTTCATAGTTAAAGATAGAAAACCAGAAAAACTTCAAGGTTCTAAATTAGATTTTTTATAGTTTCCTTTCTTTAAATGAGAAAAAATAATAAAAATAGTTTTATCGATACAACGTGGTCACGTCACTACCCAGCCCTCGCTGCAAGCCGCGCTAATGCTAGCGGCGACCGCGCGGTAATCGCTTTAACAGAACTGTTTAAATTCAGTTGTAGCCAAGGAGATGTCAAAAATTGTATTAAATATAACTATTGTATACCTCCGGGACATCTTTACTATTTGACCCTTTACTGAGTAAGGATGCAATAGGTAACTAGGTTAAGAGTTCAGTCCAAATGTCCACAGTGAGTTTCTGTCATATATTTTTTAATTTTATAACTAGCTTTCCGCCCGCGGCTTTGTCCGCGTGAACTTAATTTTTAGGACATGAAGATAATTATTTTAGAACAAATATTATGCCTATAGCAATAAAGGATAATGTAGCTTTTTAACAGTGAAATAATTTTTGAAATCGGTTCTGTAGTTTTGGAGATTACCTGCCTCAAACATACAAACTCACAAACGCTTACCTCTTTACAATACTAGTGTCGATTTAGACCACTAAAATTTACAGTAGTTTAGGGCACAGCGCCCCTAGTGATTAAAAAGGGAACTAAAAATAGCATAGAAATTTCTAAAGTCAACTATCGTAGTTTATGTAACGTAAACCCATCGTAGGTATAAGAACACAGGCCTTTCATTCATTGCTCAATTTAACACGTCATATTTACTAGGTATGCGTACATCAATCATGTCAAAGCTCGTACACAATCATAATTATCGATATCGATGAACTGTCAGCCTCTCTAGCGGCCACTTTAGCAGGTTAGCGCTGTAAACCACGGTATGATGCACTTAGCTGAAGTGATTAAATACAGCTTAATGAAGCACTGTAATTCTGATAGAACAATGATAATATGGGTAAAAAGAAGCCAAAATGTATTTAAATGTGCCTTCTAATGCACAAAGAAGCCTGAAAACTACATAACTGGCCTGTAAGCGTGTAAAGGCGCGCCGTTTGCTACATGCGTAACTCGTATGAGCGTTGACGCGCTTATAATCTGGACAGATGTGCCCGTGTTAAAATACTAGTCATCAAACCGCTGAAATCATTAATAAATAATAATAAATATCTGGGACAATTTACACCAAGATCATCTGACCCCCAAACTTAGCAGAGCTGTACCTACTACGGGCGTTAAGGACTGATAAACATACTTATATATTTCTAAATACATACTTGAATAAATAATAACATTCATATTAAGGTATCAACTAACATGTGATTTATTATTAGAATCTAAATTCAATTTCGCTTCCCATCATATCAATTACGATATTTCAATGCAAGCATCGGAGCATTAATTATACATTATGAAGGCTCTATTTGAGCCTAATATATAAGCCTAATTACATGCCTACATAGATAAATTGATTGATTGTTTTTTAAGTTGTGTATAACAAAGTAAAGACGCAGCAAACGGTTCAGTGCGGATTGCTAGAGTGGTATCTATTGCAAAAACTCAGCTAGTACCTAATCATTTAGTTGACTGCATTCATGGCCGATATCTATCGCACTTTACTTGGAATACTTACTGCTCGCCTGTTTACAGAACCTGAAGTGTTCCTATTTATTGCATAACACAATACAGGCTTTAGAAATGCGCTATGGATGCGTTTATCTATATTCACAATCATCAAGCAATTTACAGTCTTCCCTTTGTTCCACAACAATAGAATCTATGCAAATGGGGATTCCTGGTCACCACTATGGGAGGCAATCTACGTGATTGTACATCACGCAAGCAACAGTCGAATTGGGCTGCGTGACGAACATGCCTCCTTGCGTCTGGTAATGCACGCCATCTATTGGCGTGTAGTGGAACTAGTGGAGAGGTAGATATAGACAGGGGATTGTAACTTTTGCGTTGACAAACTTTAACGATACTGAGATTTTCGATTGTATAAAAAAACTATTATCCCAAGCATCATGAACGAAGCTAAATCTGTCCCTTTTCAATTCGAAATGACTTAGACTTTGAACAGCTATATCTACCTGTATTAGTCACTTCTTATCGATATTTATTTATTTTTGTCTTAATTAAACATCAACTTTAATATTTGTTAGTTTATTAGACGTTATATCACACGAAGACCTTTTTACACATTGTCTTAGTGTCATTATATAAAAATATTCCTGCTGAGAGCACGCACACTAGCGTAGGTCAGTTCATGCACATAATAAAGAGTTTACAGAAGGACCGCTCTCACCTTTTTCTATTAACTTGCCTGATCGCCTAGGGTTGCTACTCGCTACTATATTTGCCAGTTATGCGCGATTTGACAGATACCGCCTAAAATAAAATACATCAAGTAAAAAATTGCACCTAGTTCGACAAAATCAAAACTATACAAAAGGGGTCCAGCTAGATTGCAAGGAGTTGGGTGAATACGTATAAAAGTATTATATTATAAGAAGTAATTTACCGGGGTCCAGGAGCAACCTGCTAGCCCAATGGCCTTGATCATACAGTCCTACCTACCTACCTAGTAGGCAGTAGATAACACCATGAAGCCAACGCTTCCGCAGTCACCTGTCGGCGGCGCGGCGCGGATGCAGCAGCCGCGCGTGCCAGTAAAATAATATACCAACAATACTGGTGATTTACCAATGCATGATAAGATAAGTTACGGAAAAAGTAAAAGCCCATTTGTACTGGATTTGAATGTGTTGCGAAAAACAATGGTTTATCTACCTATATACTTATAATACTCGTACATAGTACTACTAACTTGCAAACGCTATCTGAGTTTTACTTACCTTTCAACATTATTTGGTAACTTGAAAAACATATGATCACAATTTCGTGTGGTGTTCATACAGCCAAATACACTGCAACAGAAATATCTGCGCGAAACCATTTTTGACCATTGAACTATAAGATATTATTTGTGCGTCGTCAGATACGTAAGTATTTGACAGTGTGACTCAATGTTTTTGACAGTGCGACTGACCGCGACGCTGAAACTCACTGACTTCGCCTGTAAACTAACTCTGTGTGCGTGTGTCAAAAATGGCGTGTTGTTCTAAGCGGGCTATCTGTCAGAGCGCCGCGCATGTCTAATTTGTGGTTCATGTCACTACTACAAGCATAGGTACTCGTAGTTGAACGGTCTTCTTAAAATAGACAGACTTTATTTATTATATCAATACCGTTTGTCGTTTCGGCAAACGGCTTAATAGCGAAGAGCCTCGACCAACACCTCGAGAGGCTCTGGCTTAGCGGCTGGATCAAAGGTCAGATACAGAAGGCGGCACTCTTGGACACGGCACGTATTGTCAAGGGGTTCCTCTCTCTGCGGTCCTAACCACCGGTAGTCTAGGCCTCGTCTGCCCCGCTGCCAGCGGCACCCTAGTTTAAGATTTGTATAGTATTTTTATGAATCTATGTTTTTATAACTTTAACCTTAAGTTTTATAATTGTAATTATTTAGTTTTGATATTTATAATTCTTAAGTTGTTTTTCATGTCATAAATCTTTTTGTAAGAATACTGTACAAATTGTATTTATAAGATTTGATTCGGCCACCGTTCCTTATATTGAGTAAAGAGAATAACCGGTATCCTTCGTTTCGTCAAAAAAAATTGACCAAATGATCACTTCCCAAACAATTTTTTTCCCAAATTAACATTTAGCAAATTTCGCAAATAATTGTAACGCAAACCTAATGTTTGCCAAGTGAACGTTTGAACAATAGCTCGTTTAACAAATAATATTTTTACTAATTTTCATTAGATCCAATGTTTCAGTTGCCAAAAGATATTTTACGCAAAATATAATTACCCAAATTTATCGTATCGTAGTTTTTTAATTCATTAGTTCTATTGAATCAATTGCTCGCAAACTATTTGCATCTTTATCTCAGTTGCACAGAGTATACATATTAAATTACAATATTAGAAACTATACATAGCAAGTTTTACACTCAATAATGTGGTTCTGGCACTCGCCGGCCGCTTGCACGCTGCCGCGGCACGCTTTTTTCGCTCGTTCGGCTCGTGCGTTGTTTGGACGCAGTTCTAACCTAACCTAGCAGTTACGATTTGGGAAAAAGTACAAAACTTAAGCATGTTATGTATCAATTGTCACTAAACTCTAAGAAAATTAGTACAAACTATAGGTACATTGGAACTTTTACATTAAAAAATTTGATTCATTAAAATTAAAGTGCATCTTTTAATTGTCTAATTCCCAAAAACATTTTTTCTTTATATTTATTGATATAACAAATCATTTGACTGAATATCTTTTGTCTAAAGATTGTTTGCTGTAATAAATCATTCGGAAAAATAACAAATGCCGAAATGACATTATCCATAATTATATTCTGCTTATTAAAAAATTGTCCAAATGTAAATTTGCGTAATAAAATCATTTGAAATGTTGCATTGTCATTATAAAAGGTTGCTAAAATTTGTTTGGCTAATGAAATTTTGGCAATACGGCAGGATCCCACGAATAAAACTAAAATAACAATACTTAATATAAAAAGATAATAATTAATGTGATAAGTCTGCGCTTCGCTAAGTAATTAATTTTGGAAAGGCTTGAAAATATGCGCGTGAGTGGTAGTACCTACCCAAGAAGTTGTATGCTTAAAAATCTGTATTCGAAAGCGCTGCTGTTTTCCAAGCTCTTACACTCAATCCTTTGTAAGGCAACAGATATTTTTAATTTACTAGGAATCTGCCCTGATTTTGTTCGCTAAGACTCTTTGGAATTTAAGGTAAAAGCTCCTATTACAGAGGCAAATCGCAACATTCGAAAGTGAGAAAGGAAAATAAGTATTCACAAATAATATAAAGAATGAAAACATTTTAGAAATAGATTATAATTTTACATTGCTTCTGACACTGTATGTTTTCAAAGTGATTAAATACAAAACAAATATTATATTTAAGTGCTTAGGGCCGATTTGTTCTATAACGGAGGTATAAACTAACGTTAGAGCAAATTACGGTTTTATTTTCATTAAGCCTATGTAATATTTTTTCCTGTATCCTAATATACGAATTACTGTATACATAATATTAGGTCCGTAATAGGTTCTATTAAGTTTTTCTTATGGAATTATATATTCCGTAATAACTTTTACACATTTAAATAGGATTTCTAGAGGATAAAAAATACCACAGAAAAAGTTTTAAAGTTCAAAAATTGAATAACTTATTAAATTAAAGTTATAAGCAAATACACACAACGCTCTATTATCCCTGATATGGATGATACCACCGTATTAGAGTTGACCTTTGAAATTCGTTTCCTTTTACTGCGCTATTTTTTTCTTGTTTTTGGCTATATATTCTATTACAAATTTGAAAAAGCCCTAAACATATGATACAATAACAATAAAACTATCATATAAATAACTTACTGATGAAATTGAACAGTATGAAACTTGTACTATGAAAAACGTAATTATATTATCATTTGTGTACTTACCTAAGTCGCTTCGCGTTTATATGAGAACGTCTGTCGCATCGCTGCCGTGGCATGGACTGACTTATTTTGAAGAGAATTATATTCGCAAATATCAGATAATGTAAATAAATCATGAAAATAAAAATACCACCGTAATTGAAGTCGATATTGGTTACCGCCGTAATAGGAGGTTTTAGCTTTTGTTTATTTGTTTTAAATGTTCCGTATACGCTCACATAAAGAGATTAAATAAGTACGAGCAGGTGCCAAAAAGTAGGAGTAGACGAGTCATTTTATCACGGCTAGGTGGTGGAACTGGAGAGTCAGTGTAAACCAGGTACAGGTAGGTTTACACTAACCGAGATTAGGACTGAGATTGGTGGGTAATTAAAGTTATTTTTATTAAATAAATAAATATCTAGCCAAACTAAGCAGAGCTCGTACTATGGGCGTCAGAGACTTATATATTTCTAAATACATACTTAAATAGATAATAACACCCAGACACACAACATCATCCCACCCATCGAACCCACGACCTCCGGCGCTGAAGGCAGGATCGTTGCCAATAGTCCTGTCCAGTAAATGTTCAACTTCAAAATAATAATCTAATCTGGAGACCTTTTCAAGATAAACGCAGCGTAGTACGCCCTCCCGCGAAATAGACGGACGACTTGGCTCCGGTGAATGCCACTTAAATATATTTCTGAGATTTTCTAGATCTCTAATTCCGGACACTGTTTTCGACCTATTTGGAAATCTCGCAAGCGTTTTGTCATGTATTAGGGTCTTAAGTTTTTATGGAGTATCTTAAGAGAATTTTATCTTTAGCATTATAACAATGCTATATTTTCCATTTAAGATTGAAACTAGAAGAATTCGACCTGATCCTAAGGCTCCAGTAGGACTCTTCCAACTGAGCTATCCGAGGCCATTATGAGACCTGGTGAATTTGTCTATTTTACTTTGTAAGCCAACGTTGTTCCATAAATGTTATAGGGCAAGACCCGATAGAAATATTTTTGCAAACTTCTGACTTTCGAATAATTAGATGAAACTAGCTATAGTATCAGTTCATTTTTATTTTCATAATACTATGTGATGATATTATGTAACAGCTACTACTCATACTATAGTAAAATATCCCTCTTGTTCTAAACCTGACTCTCTTGTGTGAAGTATTCACCAATTTTCTTCGAATAAAATCTTAACACTTTCTATAATTTCCCACGTTGAACCGATATAAAATTTCGCTTTACCGCGATTCGTTCGCTCCGAATATCTGCCTACTCGCGCACATAAACTCTAACAGCTAGATATCGTATAATCCGATTTGAATTTAAAAACGGATAAGGCTGGGCACTCATTTTTCACGAGAATTGGACAGATTTTCAGTTTAGAGAAAAGTTGACATAATAACACATATGCTCTCGACCATATCCCAAACGGGGTACTCAGAGGCAAGTTGTTTGTTCCCGGAACTGGTGACCGGAACAGCTCGTTTACACCTAATCCATTGTCGGCCGAACTATGCTCGACCGTCACCGGCCGAACTATGCTCGGCCGTCATCGGCCGATCAAATCAAACATGTTATCGTACTAGTAGTCCTGTCCGACATTAGCCGCTAGCGTTCTTTGGATGCGCGTGGTGAGCGACTATAACTGCTCCGGTACCATTCTGGATAAATGGGAGTGGGTAATGCCACGGGCTACTCGCCTATGAGTACCGTAATGTGTAATGCATCGTGCGTTGTGCTTTGTGGCGGCAGGACCTACCGCAGATGGTCCCTAGTACACTTCACGGTGTGCTAGGAATAGTGTGCCTTTCTGCATAACCACGAGGTTGGTCGGGGGGGCCACTAAAATAAATCTCAGTAGCTTGGAAAGGGACTTGTCCGACATTGGCAAGTTTTGGCGAGGTTGGTCGGGGGGGCCACTAAAATAAATCTCAGTAGTTTTGGGAAGGGACTTGTCCGACATTGACCGACAAAATCGGTTTTGGTGTACGCATACCGTTCATACATACGTTTGATTTGATCGGCCGATGACGGTCGCGCATAGTTCGGCCGACAACTGATTATGTGTACGCGACCAAACGTTTTAGGGGCGAGCCTACCGCCATTAACTGGATACTTGATATTTTCGATCACTGTACATAATAGATTGCTGGACAAAGGCCTCCATAATTGAGGCAATCTGTATGAATTTAATGGGGTCCTTTTTGGTTTACCTGAAGTCATTGCTACAATCGTTGGATATTCTATCAATGGTTTTAGTATTTTGTTCCAAAAGTCATCAGTTCCTAACACTATGGCTGCCTATGCCCACTGTCATTTATATTACCGCTAGGTCACGTCGTTGAATCTAGTTCTTCTAAGGTTTTTATTGTCACTCATGCATTTTTAAATATAAGTTAGGTTTGTGATCAATGACCTGGATTTTGCATTTTTAAAGCCATACCCTATCAAATTGAACAAAGACTTTGCTATGGGGCAGTATATACCAAAAATTGTCGCGCTTTGGTGGCCAAGGTTATTTAAAATGTTCCTATAAAAAATCTAATATACAGTGTTCTACTAAAAGATGTGCCTGTAAGAAGCATTCAGTGCTATGTAATAATTCTAGATGTCATGATTTCTCTTCTTGTCTCAACAAAAATTAAAAAATACTTTTAAAGAATGGTTTCTTTCAGATCTCAACTTAGTTGATAAGAAATAAAGATATCTCAAAACTGTTGATTAGCTTTAAAAGATTTTTAATGTTTGATTAGTTTTAATTGTATTGTTAATGTTTAAATTCCAAAAAATATGATCGTTTTAATTATAATTGAAATTACTTTAATACGTGTTAATGTCACAAAGTATTGTAAACTGCAGGATACATAAAGTTGATTTTTTAATAAAAATAAAACCAATATAATATTGTTTTATTTAATTATATATGGTAGATTTCTATTTCACTAAGCTTAATCAAGTAATATATTTATAACACTGAAATAAATAATAAGTATATATTATACGTAATATAAATAATTATAATATAAATTAATAAAATCTTGTTGCGTTCAATGCCAAGAAAACGCAGGTGTGTGCATTCACAGCAAAGGCGTCGCCGTTCCTTTCCCATTCCACTCTTCAGAGCACCCCGCTACCGATTAAGGATAGCCTGAACATCCTTGGCATGGATGTTCGTAGCAACCTAAACCAGCGGGACTACATTGAGAGCGTCATTAGAACTGCATCCCGTAAACTCGGTGTCCTGAACAGAGTGAGACGATTCTTCACGCCTGAGCAGCTCTGTCTCATGTATAAGACACAAGTTAGCTCGTGTGTGGAATACTGCTCTCATCTCTGGGACGGTTCCGCTAAGTACCTACTCGAAGCTCTTGACAGGTTGCAGCGGCGTGCTATCCGTATTATTGGAAACCCAGAGGCAACTTTGACCCTTGAGCCTCTCCAATTGCGTAGAGACATTGCCAGGCTAAGTTCTCTAAGTTCTCTATCGCTTCTACAATGGGGAATGCTCTGACGAGTTATTCCAGCTATACCCTCACCTTTGCACTCCCGTACCACGCGTGCTGGACTACGGCGTCACCCACACACAATTCAACATTTGTTGGCCCGAACTAAAAGGTTCGGTGACTCGTTTCTTTGTCGTACCATCCAGACGTGGAACGCTCTTCCAGCACATGTGTTTCCTTCCTCGTATAGTCCCGAGTTCTTCACGCGGGGCGTGAAAAGGCATTTCTGCAGGCCTTCAAGGTGAGGATGGCCAGCCACGTGATTCGTTGAATGACTGGGCTTGTCAACCTCATATATGGACCTCACGACCGCATTCCATCAGGTGGAGTGAGGTCATCTTGAAGGGCAACATAAAAAAAAAAATATGCGTCAGACAACACACCTCTTGTCATGGTCTCGAAGTAAGGATAAATATCCTTGTGTTACGAGGTACCAGACAAGGAATTAAGCCAGGGGCGTCTCCCAGCACACCCAGACCCAGGCCAATTTAGAAAATATCATTTCCTGAATTGACGACCGGGGATCGAACCCGGGACACTACGGAATTAAAGGCGAGAAACCGTGCTCCAGCGCACTACGCCAATCGTGTCGTCAATATATTTTGAATTGTTATTATAAATGTTGAAATTTTTCGAAAATGTATAAATGTGATATTGATTATTGTGATTGATGCATGTTCCTATAGTAATTTAGTCATTAAGTTAATATATACAGGGTCCATAATTGATACTTATCTTCAATACTATCTTGTGTACCTACCTACATTATGGTTAGCAATAAATAAATGAATAATCTAGTAATATAAGTATATCACTAAACTTGGACCGTTTGTATATTCCTAGTGAGATAGTAATGAATCGCTTTCGTTTACATAAGTTACGGTATATAATTATGTCCCTAGGGATATAACTATATTACGGCTTTATCTATCTTACTGCGACATATGCATGGATAGCTCATGGGCTTTATTACAATCCCTTATAACTTAAGAAGTTCATTCCCTAAACTGAACGTAGTGTGCGCAATTTCATAATATGTTCTTTCATTTGCAGTCAGTCAGTGTAGACGAGACAATCGGCGTAGTGTGCTGTAGCACGGTTTCTCGCCTTGATTTCCGTAGTGTCCCGGATTTGATTCAGAGAAGATCGTTTCCTGAATTGACTCGGGTCTGGGTGCGCTGGGAGACGCCCCTAGCTTGTTTCTTTGTGTGGTAACTCGTCACACAAGGATATTAATCCCTACTTCGAGACCATTACAAGAGGTGTGTTGCCTGGCGCAAAAAAGACATGGTTAGACATTTTCTGACGAAATTGCTCGCTTTTCTTGGTTTAGGAAATTAACTCTACTGAATATAAGCAAGCCATTTTTGAAAAGGCTCCGGGAGTGGTAATCGTTACCCGGGCAAGTTGCTTCAAAACAATACAACCTGGATCTCTTTAAGGGAAGAATGAATAGGCATTTACTGGGCAGTACTAGCATATACCACATTGTATCTTGCCATCAGGTGCGATTGTGATCAATGACTGTCTAGTCTCCAACTGTTACTTCTTTTTGTTTTAGATATGAAAAAAATGTGTGGAAAGCCTTATACGAGAAAGCAGCGACTTCGATTCGCTAAATTGCCGACTGGATTGGGTTTTAAAGGTGATCGTACGTTGGATCGCTCTGCATAATATATGGGGAGGTTTATTAGCATAAAATACTAGCACACCCCCTGGTTTTACTTAAGTACGTTGGTTAGAAGGAATTCTGGCAGAGTTGAGATATGTATGTGTATTTAGAAGTTACTTTGGTACTTGTTAAAACATTCTTATGTAAAACTTCAAGTAAAAAAATATATTTGCTATTTGCTAAAATAATATTAGCAAACTTCGGAGAGTTAGGCACAGTAACATAATCAATGATGAACTGCTCATCTTGCACAATCTTTTTTGATAGGAAGGTATTTATGTGAATGTGTGTGGTTTGTGAATCATAATCATAATCATTTAAGGTAAGGGTACAATGAGAACAGTAAGTACAGTTTGATTATGGTGGGCTGATACCTGAACTAGGCCAGAGCCTGTATCTCAGGATATCAGCTCTTCACCTCCAGAGAACAGTTCAACGGTATCTAATGACATAAGTATAAGACAATGATTCAAAATTTTCGAAATCTAAGTATTAATTAATAAATCTTATCGTAATAAATAAAACTGGAAGTGCCTGCTTGCATATTATTGGATGTGTGTGTGTGTGTATTAGTGTGCGTGTGTGTGAGCGTGTAAGTGTGTGTATGAATAATGAATATGAATATCAAAAACTATACTCGTAATTGTATTAAGTTTAATTTGCATGCCTGGAGGCCGAATACTCTGTCCAGACAATGTTTAATGTTTTAACCATCTCTTTTTTTAATGATATTCTTATCAAATAAATGATTCAATTACTGAGCTTTTTCGTTCGTTTTTAATGATTTCTTTTTTTTTGTTCCTCTACAAGCGAATTGTCAAGAGAAGATCGCTTTTAGCAATAGGAACGCCTAGATCGTATGTACCTTTAAAGTTATGTAGGCTTTAGTAATTTTTGTACATTATCAAGAATATTATGAGTGACTGATACGGGCAAAAGAGTATCTTGTATGATATTTTTTTTAAACTACATAGTTATTACGTTCTTAAATCATCCTAGACATCTTCCGAGATTTATCGAGAAGCTGTTTAAAACGAAACGTCATTACCACGCAAATGTACGTTCTCCAGGGCTTCCTCAATCGCGGCCAGGAAATTGTCGATGCGTGACGTGAGTCGCTACAAGTTGCAATATTGTAGAGTAACAGTCATACAAGCTTGAGAGTGTAGCTAGATAAAAATCATGTGATGCAACGGAAATAAAACATTGACATATATAAGTAAAATTAATGAATAACACAAAATGTAAAGGAATTTCTGCCCTTGTGGAAGGAAAAGGACATCTTGCCAGCATCATCGGTGTTTGGTGTCGTAAGAGGCGAATAAGGGAGCCCTGTAGCAGACCATATTCTGCTCTTCAGGTGGGAGACATATTATATCGGCCGGTTAATGTCACCACCATGCAGTTGCGTAAAACCCGCCAAGTGACTCTGACCTATCTCGGTCAGGTCACGTTCCGGGATCAGCACTGCACTAACCGGTGCCAGGAAAGGCCTTTAAGATGAGTATGGCAAGGTCAGTAATTGCTTTGCATTATTGTGCTTGTCATCCTCATATCTGGACCTCACGACTGCTTTCCATCAGGTGGAGTGAGGTCATCATGACGGGCACTATAAAAAAAACATCATTATTCAGAATCAAAGGGTTTTGTAAAAAACGATTTTTTTGTGGTAGCTTGGGTTTCTGGTGGAATAATATACCGGGTGATTATCAAAAGACTTTCAAAAACGATATGGCAGTAAGTGACCTAGTAACTATGTAAGGGAAAATTTGATTTTTACAATTAACTTTATTTTAAGGTTTTCATGCAAAAAATACACACCGAGTTATTTGTATGATGGTGACCTTGAAATTAAAGTTAGTTAAATAAATTTAATTTTCACTTAGATAGTTTCTACATCACTTAGTAAGTGTGCCGTATCGTTTTTGTAAGTTATTTTATAATCACCCAGTATTTTTATTACTAGACTAGTGCTTTCGGGAATTTCTACGAATCATCAAACGGAAAATGAAACACCTACCAATCATTGAATGAATAACCTTTATGGAAGTCATTGTCATTTTTCCAAGCACTTACATAAATATGAGACTCAAGAAATCAGAATAACCAGGGAGCGGACAAGAAGAATAGATTTTCAGAATGTTTTCTTGCTAAACCTGAATAGCAAAGCACGCTGCGTTCTATCAGTCCACCAAAATATATAATAAACTGCCATGGGCAGCCTGAATAATGTTGTCTATGAACGCGAATTTCAAAATAAGCTAAAATCGTGTTTGTTGGATCGGTGCTTATAAAGCTTAAATGATTTTTTGTTATTATGACAAGAAATGTCATTAAGAGGATAGTGTACATTCGCCTATACATTGCCGCCTAAGAACCAACAGTCATGAAGTCTGTCTGATGTCTTTTAGGGTTCAAAAATTCATACACTTTAGTGTCGCAACGTAGTTTATGGACGGACACTTCTGAGAACTCGTTATATCAAAAAACTGAAAAATGTTGAGAATATATTTAATAAAATTATGCGAAGTTTTATTTACGTGAATGGGACTAATGTTTTTCAAGCACATATTTTGTTGATCTGCCACTTTTGCCAGTACCATGGAACCACTAGCTGAGCCACAATGCACACAAAATGTTGATTCCATTGCGATGATCGAAAATCCGTAATTATTTCTGAGTTAGCAATGTGTAGGTTACAAAGTCTATAAACGGTTAAATCTAAAAGGAGGTAGGTCACTCCGCCAGAGAGCCATCAACGACCGTTTTTAAAGCCGAGTCGTAAGATTAAAATTATTAATTTAAAAACAATAACACAGCATTGCAAATTGAAAGCGAAAAATACAAGACAGATGCCGGTATTATTTTTTGCGTTGAAGTGTCAAGTCAACCAAACGTTCTGCACAAAGCTGATTTGAGCCAATATATAATCTGATTTAAAATAAATAGTTGATTAAACATCTATCGCATTGACAGTAATGTATTGTTACTCATTTTTAGGAGCCTTTCGTAAGTTCACAACTACATTTTCTTGCACATACAAGGTTTCTTTTGTCAATACAAAGTAAATTAAAATATTGTTGCGATGGCTAAACACAGAGGGCACAGACGAAGCAACATAAATGGTATTAAAAAAATGCTTTCGTACAATAAATCTTTTCAGTATTTTAATTTTGATATCAAAAATCAGAAGTGTCCGTGACAATCTAATAAGTGATAAGTATGTCTTAAATCATGACCAGAATTATGACAAATGTCAAATGTGTGTTGGTTCATAGGCCAACTTGGGCACTGTCCTATAATAATATGTATTTTTTATAAATTTAATCCCGAAATCTATGTACTATTTTATAATCTTATGATAATTGTAAATTTTTCTGTGAATTCTTCAATTGGTAATTAATTTAATTTGTTTTTTGATTCCTTGTAATTTATTGTATTTGTATTGTTTTTTGCATTTCTAAACACAATTGTATTGTCAAAGGAATGAATAAATAAAAAAAAATGAATGAAGTTTTCAACAGTTTTACAAAAAATATCATTTATTAGTTATTCATTTACGTTCCATAATGAAGAGGAAAATATTAACAGTGGAGCAATATCCCTGAGCAACTTCACCCAATCTTATTAATATTAATAGTTCTCCAATCAGGCTAACTATGATTCATCACTGCATTCCTGGGCCACCACTTTCATGATTAGTAGCAAATGTATGTGCGCTGGTTATACATATATTATGGCTTTTATTTGTATAGTTTCATCTAACTATCAAGAGTGAGATAGTACTTTTTTTGCTTTCAGTATCTGGGGCATTTTGAGCAGTAGGTACGTGAATGGCCTATGGATGGTGCATGAGTCCCAATAAATTATGAAGAACAGCCTTATGACAGCAAAAGCAAATTGGGGATGAAATGATGCATTAAAAAGTAATTAAGGGCATCAAAATTAAAATCAGTGTTATAACAAACCAATATTATGCAACACATTTGATGTCTTTATTCCATAAAATATTTATTATTTAATATCCAAACCAGAGCAAAAATATTTGTGTTCATTGTTTAATTTCCGACTAACTCTCAGATGAAAACATCGATAAAAAACCACATCAAACCGGATAGCGGCGGAAGGCTCACCACCTACCACGTTGGGTTGTAATACCATTGGTGAAAAGTGGGCGTCGAGTGTTCCGCAACCATGACGGCAACAGTCACTTGCCTCTGACTTCCCGCTTGGGATAAAGTTGTGATGGTATGTTGTGTTACGTTATTTAATCCCAAATATGCGTTAGCACATATTATTATGAGGTTGTCCCCCTGATTTAAGCTACCCAGTTAACGTATTCATCATTTAATCATTCAGCATCGAACAGATTCATCATTTTAAAGTCTTCTTAACTTACCATCATTGAAATGCATCATTGCATCGGACAATGGCACTCGTCCCGTCTGCATAAGCACTATGGATATAGTCTGTTGAACTCATTAAAACCAATGATTTTTAGCACTGAAGACAGTCATTAAAACAGATATCATGACATTATAAAGGAGATCTTAATTTTAATACATCGCGCGTAATTACATCCCGCCTTAAAAACAAGCCCTTTCAAAATGACTCATATGTGCATCACCTTAGGGATGAAAAGGCAAACACATAATTTGCGAAACCAAAATTGAGTTGTGGTGGCTTAAATTTAAATATTTAAACAACTCCGGGTTTACATAGCGCGACTATAGTGTGCACTAGAAAATGTTTTGTTAGAAAACTTAAATAAGCTAACGAATACATTGTTTAACTGAACTAAGCGGGTTGTTGAAAACCACGTTTTGTGGTTGGCCAGCTAAACAGATGCAGGTAGTGACTGGTTTTCTAAGGTGATTTCGATCAGTGGAGACAAATGTCTGATACAGGAAAGCGGTCGTGAGGTCCAGATATGAGGCTAACAAGCACAGTAATGCAAAGCAATCACTGAGATGGCCATTCTCATTTTATAGGCCTGCAAAAATGAGTTCACTCCTGAACAAAGCCACTCATAAGATGCGCCACAACTCCCGGTCCGATTGTGCCACCTTCTTCCGATCATTGATCCCACTGGCTATACATCTGGTGACCACCAGTTCTTCTCTAAACAATACAATATCTGATTTTATACTGCAACGATATGATATGTCCCTTCTCATTCTTCAAGTTTTTATTCCAATTCTTTCACTATCCAATCCATTTGCTTGTGGAATTCGTTACGTTTACTAATCAGGCGATCATAATCCTTACCTATTTTCAAATCCCAACTCAAACTCATTACGGTTTAAGAACTTTATCATCTCATAAAGAATATTATAATTCACTTACTGAGAATAACATAAACAGATATACAAATAAGCAAGACAGTGAGCGTTTTTAAATAAAACTAAGAAAAAAATAATATTTTGCCTCTCACTGTAACGTTTAAATTTCTCTAGTGCGTGTTTACAGGTATTTAAAACTTTTTATATGTATTCCATTAAATTGCATTCATGAATGCATGATATACCTTCATGTAAGTATATAATTTCTCACTAATTCACACTACCCATTTCTCTTTTTATCCTTGTAATTTCTGTTGTATGGAACAGATCGCTTCTTAAGTTCCTCCAAATAGGACCGCCTAAATTGTTAAAGCTAAGACTATATTATACTGCTGTAATGGTTCGTTTGTAAGATAAAATATATTTGTTTTTTTTATGTAATAGGAAGCAAACGAACAGGAAGGTCACCTGATGGAAAGTTATCACCTCCGCCCATGGACAACTGCAACACCACAGGTGTCACCGATGCGTTGCATGCCTTTTAAATGGGAATACGCTCTCTTCTTGAAGGCTCCGATGTCATATTCCTTTGAAAATACCTACGTAGGAAGATCATTCCATATCTTGGATGTACGCGGAGGAAATTGACGCAAAAAAACGTTTGGTTGTTGAGCGCCAGACATCCAGGTGATGAGCATGGAATTTCGACTTATGACGTGTCGTGCGGTGATGAAATTCAGCGGCAGGTATAAGATCAAGCAATACTTCTGAGCACTCCCAATCTTGAAGACGGTAGAAAATACAGAAAGATGCAACGTCTCTCCGTAGGGCCAAAGTATCTAAGCGGTCGGAAATCACAGGGTCGTTGACAATTCGAGCGGCTCTCCGCTGTATACGGTCAAGTGTATGGCGAAGATACTGGGGTGCTCCAGCCCAAAGAAGGCAGCAGTACTCCATGTGAGGCTTTACTTGTGCCTTGTAAAGTTTCAGGCGCTGAGACGGCAAGAAATACTGCTTTGCTTTGTTTAGCACTCCAGTTTTTTTGGAAGCCAATTTAGCTTTACCCACCAGATGACTGTGGAACTATACATCACTCTAAACGTCAACGCCAAGGATTCCTATGCTAGGCCTAATACCCAAAGAAGTGCTCTCAAACTTAAGACATGCTACAAACGGGGCTTTTTTTGCGGTAAATGCGCAGAGTTGTATCTTACCGGGGTATTGTCTAATTTACCTTAATTCTATCAGTCGTTACCTCCTTCCTCACGCCGCACTTCAACCAGTATGGTTTCGAATACGGCCCTGACCACCGAAAACTGTAACTAAATATTCATAATGCGCGCGCCATGTAAACCGCCCTTTAGCTGACATTTCATACGGTATTTCGTAGCGCGCATATAGTTTCTTTGTTTAGACTGCATCTCATGCTTTGTTTCTATGCAGATTTACACAATAGAAAATATTATCCAGTGTTTTACACCACGTTACGCCTTTATTAGACGTTGATTTAGGGACGGAAGGATCTTGATAGTTAGTACATGTAATTAAATTTTACTTGTTGGAAAAATTGTGTGCAAATATCATTCCTTTTCTGAAAGTTCTTTTAGGTTTTAAGACTGATTTGCTTTTGACAGAAATTGCTTTACCTATATATCTCGACGTTTCGGTGACATTGCATGTCATCGCATGAGTCCGCTCGTGACCACGACGGTGGGATACAACTGTCGCCGAAATGTCGATATATAAAGTAAATTTTGCCATGTTGTAATTTATTACATTAAAAATACAAATACAAATACTAACACATCTGAAGTTATTAAAATGAACCTAAAATTAAAAACCTTAAAAAATATAATTTAATAACTAAAATATATTATTGAAAGAAGTCCCTTTAGGCAAGGTTAAAGTAAATTAAAATAAATGTGGGTAAAATAATTTGCCGTATTTGTTTATTTTGTGTTTACACTACAGAAACAAAAAATACAAATACATTTGAATTTAGTTTATTTAGTGGATTCAACCCTGGTCCGCAACCTAGATACAAATTGCATTTGGTAACTAAATGGATTTTAATGAACGAGAACATCGCCCCCCCCATAGTTAGTAACAGAATTAGCTAAGCAGATTAGTTTTTTGTTATAGTATTTGTGCCAATTCTACCTGTCATAAGATAAGATAAGATAAGAAGATACGAATTATTTATTCGCATAAAACATTGTATAAATGTCAAGTTTACCTCACTAAATCCTTTGGTATTGGTAAAGTGATGTGACCCATTCATAATGTATCAAATTCAAAGGTTGGAAACTAAGATTAAATTCATCGACAAAAAGCAAATTCAAAGCCCGCAGCCTGTTATTTTAAAGGAGGACAACGAGAGTATGCCTTAGTTTTTTTTGGAACAAAGGTTGAAACATATGCTAACTTTTTGCAATACGTTTTTCGTATTTTAAGCGCATGATCCGACTTTTCAAGCGCCTAATTTACGATTTTCGGAAAAAAATTTGACTGTTTAATACCTGCAAAACATAGTTCAACCTCTCGTATTGAGACATAATGAAACATATTTGTACATTTTTCTATCATAAAATTATAAATCTCGCCACCTTGATTTACGAAAAAGCCTCGTGTCAACTCGAGAGGCTAAATCTCTGGTTAAAGCTTGCTATAGTAGCAGAAAGAAACCACTTAAATAACCAGAATATGCATAATGAAATAATTAATCACAATAACTGTAAAATAAAGTTTTAAATTTCAAAATTTTCCCGAATAGACCAAGTTTACAACCGATTGTTGTTTAGAATAAAGCATAATAACTGGTATAAATTAATGTCAGTACACCTACGATCTTTATTTTTATTAAAATACAAAGTTTTATTGAAAATCCAATCAGTAACTTACTTGGAAAAACAAAATGAGAATCGCCCAAAATTGGAATAAATATTGATGCACACACGCCTAAGGCACATAATAATATACGCGTATGGCAGCGCGTCATTTTGGTGGTGACGGCGCCTATGACCGTCTCAATAAATTTACCCGAAGATTTTGCTGCTGGCAGCTAACAAAAAAGCAAATTGTTGTCTAGACAACTGTCACAGCTGCAGTCCGAATTGAGCCAATGTAGGCTTAAATTGATGTAAGCTAACTAACGACAGACGGCGGCGTCTTGACGAATAAGATGGCATTACGACATCTTGCAATCACAAATCGAATTTGTCTTTTTTATTCGGCAGTGAATGGGTAAAAACTCGTGATTTATTTGCGAATAGGTGTACATTTAATAGATATTACAAAAACAAAAATTGAACCAAATCCATATTCAGTAAGAAGGCATGCAAACATATTATGATGAGAATGAATATTCACATCAAATTATAAATAATAAAATAAATCAATATGCGCCAGACAACACATCCCTTGTAATGGTCTCGAAGTAGGGATTATTATCCCTGTGTTACGAGGTACCACACAAGGAAATAAGCCGGGGGCGTCTCCCAGCACACCCAGACCCTAGTCAATTCAGAAAAGATTTCCTGAATTGACCCGATCGGGAATCGAACCCGGGACATTACGGAAAACGAGGCGAGAAACCGTGCTTCTGCGCACTACGCCAATCGTGTCGTCATAAAGCACATAAGTGGTGGTGGTCAAGGTGAAAGGTGGTGAACCTTCCACCGCTATCCGGGCTGATTTGATTTTTTATCGATGTTTTCCATCACCGGAGACCTGTTCGGAGATTTAACAAGGAACACAAAGATGTTTCTTGGCCAGATTCAAACTCAGGACCCCATGATCCACGATCCGTGTTGGGGTGCCTAAACCTTCATCCACGACGCTCTCACCACCACAAATTCATTGCTAATATGCCGACACGCAACGCGAAGATTCTCAAACTTGCGTTAATCCCATAATCCGGGTGTAGATGCAGCGGGTCGCGGTACGGAATAATTTCCATACATTTGTACCGGACGGGCGCGATGTGGTCGTAAGCCGCTCGATAGTGCCCCGCTCGGTTAAGTTTGGGATGCACTGGCTATTTTTCAATAAATACGAGCGTAGGTACGTAGGATACATTTTGTTTTAGTTTCGTTATTGCAATTATTGAGATTTACATAAATAAAAATAGTTTTAAATATTTTTCTCAAAATATGTATCGATAAAAGGAAAATATAAAATTTTTACGAGATATAAAGATGATATCAATAGACTCCTACTATTATTAATTTGACGCACATTACCGCACAAAGTATGTAGATCGCCTAATAGAGATCAGCTGCCATCAGGTAATAGTACAACCACGTGAAACTTTATTAAAAAACAGAGGCATTACTCACGATTGCCGACCTTGTAGAGCTAGTAGGATTTTACTTCAATAAGGTTTCAAGGTTCCCCAGCTAACTCAACAACAGATCTGGCTAGCTTACTCACTAGCAAAAAAAAACAACATAGCCGAAGTATTGTCATACTCGTAGCTGTGGTAAAGTTTCAGAATTAGCTTTTGCACCTTCTTTTTCATAATAACTAGCTTACTTTTGGTAATGTGCAAAATAGCAGTCATAAAAGCCTTTAGACTTGAATAAATAAAAGTTAGATAAAGCATGGAAATGAAGAATAAAAGTGACACTATCAAACGTTTTGTTTCAGTATGAGATGAATTGGGATGGGAATGCTAAGATGGTTTGGGCATATGGAAAGGACGGAAAAAAGGCGATTAACAATACAAATTTACAAGGTGAGGGTGGATGGAGCTCTTAGAAGGGGAAGGCCCAGACGGACGTACTTAGGGCAAGTCCAAGACGTTCTTAGAAACGGTCAGGTCAGGAGTACCCATAATCGACGAGAATGTATGAAAGGATTAATGAGAGTGGAAGAAGCGCAAGAGGTGTGTCAGGACCGTTTCAAGTAGAAAGATGTGGTCTCTGCCTACCCAAGGCGTGATGGTATGTATTTGTATATATGTATGTATTTCAGGACCTATTCAAAAGTGTCAAGGTCAAAAGTTTATTTACATAAATTACTTTACCCTTCCAGTGCACCTCCAACCCAGTAATTTTAGTTAAGCCGCGCGTTCCGAGCTTAACTATATTTACGCGGAGTTTGGGGCGAACGCTTTACTTACCGCGGTTATTGTCATAGTTTATGAAATTGTACAACCCTATGACACGCATTCTCACAATGGTAAAAGTATCTTAATGGATGTACAGTCGTTGTCAGAAAACGCTTAACATTTTATGGGATAAACTTGCGAAATATATGTGTCATGGGGGCAATGCTATTCAATTTAAATTGACTGCAAGAGATATTGTTTCATATTTGTTCGTGTATGTTAATTTTATGTACGTTCTCTAACTTCATCGAACAACCAACCAAAAAAATATTTTGATCAGAGATATAATATCTTCTAACATATTATATCCTGACAATCGCAATAGTTAATATGAAGTAAATAAGGAGGGAGGCACACCGTGGACCATCAACAAAATGCCCACTCGGCCGACTAGTGACAGAGCTCGGTCCAAAATCTGGAGGACCCGGGTTCAATTACCAGGTCGGGCAAAAAAGTTTTTGAATTTTTCAGAAAATAGCCAGTGTTAGTGATCACCAACCCGTATTTGGAAAGCTTGGTGATTAAACTAATACTCATCCATTGTAGCGATGACTTGATTTCAATGATAGAAGTCTTTGCCCAGCTGTGGGACAGCACATAGGCTCATTACATAACTGTTTACTTTATTTATTTAAGTAAACCAAGAGCAAGACGGATACATTCATCGAGGTTAGTTCTAAAGCATCAGCCAATTATAAGTATACATAACTATACCAGTAAAAATGAGAATTTATGAGTGAAAACCTAACTTATAACCTAATTGCATTTAATTTACAACAAATTCAGCAAAAGATTACGAGTATGTCAACATTACATTCGACATTCACACGAAGCGGTACTCTCACAAGATGATTATTTTGCTTAACAAGGCTTCATTGAAACTAAAAAATTAATTGTCAAATAAATCAATCTCGTGTTGATCCTATTCAATAAATTATATCCTGGTATAATTATTTCTTTGAAGAATATGCTCCAAGATTAGTGCGACTATGAGAAGGGCAGAACGTTTAGAGTTACACCAAAAACAATTGGCTAGTATTACAAATATGTGTTCCCGATGGGACATCCCACTTGACAAAATGGCAGCTCTACCGTTTAGGTTCGATTATAAGCTCAAACAAAGGGTTTGGTGATTACAGACCCGCATTTCTAAGCTCGGTGAATTACAGTAGATAATAACAATTATAAGTGACCTTTGCTCTTAAATGGGACGTTAACAGGCCGCTATCTGTGGTCAAAAGCAATGCTTATGGGGAGCATTAAAGGCCTATAAAGGATCTTAGCTCTCAAAGTGAAACCCGGAATCTATATCTGTATTTATTTTATATTGTAAAAGCGATATTTAGTGTAAGAGTTCACTCAACATAATAAGAATTTTGTTGAAGGGACCTAACTTTGAATGAAAATAGTAAACCCTGAAATCAGACAATATACAGGATGGTCCAAACAAATACGTCACGTCAATATTTTTTCTTAGCTTCCTCATACTCAGGGGTATCTGAAATTATCCCATGTATGTTACCCGATTTTTTGTAGTTTTCGAATTATGAATTTTTTCACGAATTTTTGCAAATCTCTGGGTTGAGTCACTTTTTCGGTCACTGTAGCGCGATCTGTTGAGATCAATGCCTGATTTTTTTTTATTTATTAAATGAATAATAGCGATAGATGATATTGAAGTATTCACATCCATAACGCTTATCATAACTTAAAAAAAATATTATGAAATTGAAAAAGTTAGAAATGCTGTTTTTTCCCTAAACTTTGAAGGCCGTTTTAAATAAAAAGTTACCTAAAATTCTGCATCCAAATCTTTTTTAAAAACTTCACTACACTCTTAACTGATGACCATGTAAATTTCAATGAGTTAATTCCACTTTATCATATCTAAATTTTCATTCAAAATGTCAGAAGTGTAAAATTCAAGTAATTTGTGTATCAACTAAAACTTGATTATAAGTGAACTAAAAACACCTTAATGAATAATAAAAATAAAAAGCTTTCATAATAACCATTTTATTGCGATTATATTTTACCGAGCATTATAGCTCGTGCTCTGGAATCTTTGCAATCAAAGATAGAAAAACGAAAGAATGCTTTGTCTTCTCATCTCTGCATTCGCTCATTTGGTCTAAATTAACCTTGAGTAGTACTTAGTAGTATACGTGTACAATAGTTATCGGCCCGAAAATGCTGGCGAGCTGACATTGTGTGAACACTCAAACGGTTCTTACCCCTCATTGTAACATCTGTCCTGCCAAATGTAAATAACATTCGAATGTAAATCAAGGAGTTGCAATAATCGATTCCCTCCCTCCACGGCGTTAATAAAGAGGAACGTATTTTCTTGTTAACATGCAGGTTATACACCTGTGCTGCATTCATTGCGCTCTCGGCTCGTATAGACGGCTATGAAGAAGGTATTGTGTTTTCTAGCTAGGAAAGGGACAGGTTAAGATCCGTTGTATATATATTTTTTAACTAAAAACACCTCATGTTAATCTTATCTTATCTCTAAGTCCCTGGTTTCAGCACCAAAATGTTGCGTTAAACGTAACATTTCTTTTTTCTATAAATGGTTTTTCTTGGATTATAAAAAAGTGAAGAATGATTTGTTATTTTAAAGTTGAAATCAAAACATTAAAAAGGTATTTACATCGAAAAGGTTTTGTTGCTGTCTGCTATGTAACTGGTTTAATTGTGATGTGGATATAATCAGACGATGTTTAGTTAAACGTCTTTTTAATCAATTAAAGGTTTTGTTTAATTTTTATGAAATCAACTACTAACTTGACGACATTTCAAGTTGCTCATCATTCCATAATAACCCTTAAATGTAAACTTGCCAATGATTTTTGGTTAAAAAACAACAACAACGTTAAACATTTAAATATTTATATTTACACTTTAACTATGAGTAATAGGTAACATACCTTGAGTACAGAATTAATTCATGTTCGTTTTTATATATTGTTGGTTGTCTATATTCAGAAATAGAAAAAATGTGTGAAAGTGTAGTGAAAACTAATGCTTAATTTTGACAATTCAATACACCCTTCAGCGAATAGTATTTTTTCCCTGAATTTTGAGCAGACCATGAATGACTTTTTGATGTCCCTTCATATATTTAACATTAAATTCATAGTTAATCAAACAATAAAAATAGCTAGGTCAAATTAGAACAAATAATACGAATGAACTTACAATTATTCGTACCCAGCTGAAAATTGGTAGGACTGTTCAAAACTCTATCATAAATGAAATCTAAAAAGTCCTTATCGATCCGACACCTGGAAGAAAATATTCTGGGTCAAAAGTCACAAAAACGGTTTTCTCGCGATTTTAGGCAAAACGGTTAGTTTTATCATAAAATCAGTTTGGACGAAATTTGTAGATCAGATAATTATCGGTAAAAATGTCTAAAGACTTTTTTTCCTATGAGCCACTGTTTCTGAGATAATACTTAAAACGATTCAAAAGTTAGAAAAGTTGTAATCGTCAGAATATGCACACCTTTGGGGTAGTGTAATTAGCGCGTTTTTTTTGCGTGGTTTCCTCGGTAGTCCTATTTCACAGATCTGTAGTACAAATACAGCCTTATACGTCCCACTGCTGGGCACAGGCCTCACCTCAACTATGAGGTAGTACGAGCCATGCTCCAACACGCGGGCTCAGTGCGGATTGTTGAAGAGGTGAATGTAAGGCCAGTGATAAACCTTACCGTCAGATGTTATCAAGCCGCCTTTTTAGGCCTCTGACTAGGCTTTACGACTGATATCTTGCGACGTCAGCCGGGAGCAACTGTTTAACGTGCCTTCCGAAGCACGGAGATGCCCGCAAAATTCATCACTTAATTTCGGTCGGGATGGTCACCCATCCATAACCCTACCTGACTGGCGTTGCTCAACATCGGGTCGTTGCCGATCCGCTGCCGTCACTTAGCCACGGGCACCGGGATCTGTCGTGATTCTGTTCAATTTGTAACTATTGAATAATAAAAAGATATTGGTAAGGATTGAAAATCATAAAAGCGGTGTAAAGTTCAAAGTTATTTATTTGCAGTAATTAAAAAAAATAGTTAAATTACTCCCTCTGATTCATAATTCTCTAGTACTTCTGTTTCCCCTTCTTCTTATTCTTCTTCTTCTGTGTTCTTATGTCTCATTGTTGGTATCAAACGAATCCTCAACTGTTGGTGATTCAACATTGGAGCACGACCAGCCTTGACAATTTGCACACGCTAGAGAACAAAACAGTCAAACTTTTTCGCAACCACATTTAATAAGTAAGTTAAGTTGAAGTAGGTATATGGTAATTTTTTTATAGATAACTAATTATCTGATCTATAATTTTTTTCCAAACTAATTTTTGTAACCTTTGACCCACAATATTTTTTTTTCCAGTACGTCTACCACGAGTTGCCGCTTTAAATTTACATTATCGTTCGCGTAAAAAATTGTATTGAGATTTGACATGACACGACATGACAATGTCAAATCCTTAACTCGTGGTAATCGTACAGGTGTCGGATCAATGAGGACTTTTTAGATTTCATTTATGATATATGATATGTTTTGAACAATCCTACCAATTTTGAGCGGGGTGCGAATTATTGTCTAAATTTACTGAATTCAAGGCAAAACCTATAACATCCAAAATCAATCAATTCGGAAAAACAAGAATCATTCCGACTTCCAAGAATAACCTATCAAAATGACCAATGTTTTTTCAAAAGCGATCGCCCTGCGTTCCTTACTCTCTGCCACCATCTGGTGGGTATAATCTGTGGCGCTCTTAGACTGGTCAAGGAATGTACTTGGACCAGGCATGTTTTTGCACCTGTCATTTTGAAACAGGTCTCAACGGATGTTCCGAACGTTCACCCAGTGCGAGCGAGCCAGAAATATAAGCGTGCCGGAAGAGCGAGAAAGATATAGGATTTTAAATGTATTTGAAAAGGATGGGTTGACTGTCGCGTGGCGGGAAAAAGAGATGGGTTAAGATGCGTTCGTAATCCTACCTCGCTTGTTTTATTTAATAATCCAGTTATAATAAGAATGGTGAGTATGGCTTCTGAAGGTGTAGCAATATTATGGAATTACTTGCGCAGTGGGTGATGGGTGAAATGATGGGGCATGAAATGTAAGATTCATAGTTTTATTGCAGCCTTTTTGGATGATAAGTATGTCTTGTTCGGGTTGATGCAATTGTTATTGCAAGGAGATGGCTGTTTATAAAGTTCTGTACCAAAAGGGTCTCTCTAGCATTCCATTTATTTTGCAAGGTAGGTAATAAAATTTGCAAGGAAAATCTTAACAGCTGAAATTGAAACCATTTTTTTTTTAGATTTTTTGCACTGAAAATAAATTACCACTGAAAGTTTAACCAAAATTAAGGCTTAATTTTGCAAGTAGAATAATATTATTTCACATGGAAGTCCTAGAAAAAGACATGCGTTTTTCGAGATGAAAGAATAAGATTTTTAAAAAGACATCAACGCGATAAACAAATAAAAACACAAATTTTTAATTAGTACCTTTTTACACCAAGGCCTGCCTGTCTTGCTGCATCGTGCGATGAATTTTCGTCATAATTATATATCATCGAAACTACGATCTCTACTCATTTCGCTAATAGTCTAGTTAATCACTCCTTCAGTTGTGATGGCTTTATGTAATTATCAAGTAAAAGTAACATGCAAAGTAATAAAAATATGTGTCAAAGAATGATGACCAACCACTCACTTTAAAAGGTGCTCATCAATTTAAATAAAAAGCCACAGACAAAACGTTTTAACCTACAAATACGAAATTTCTTTTGTTACAAATGTCTGACTTTCCTCAACACATTATTTGAAGTCTTCCACAATTTCAACTCTAACTCTACGTATTAGGGTCTAGAGAAATCGCAGAAGAAGTTAATCTGTTGTACGAGATTATAATTATTATGAATCTCAGACATTCCTAAGAATCATTAAAACGATATCACTATTGTAAGAGAGTAAGAACTGTGATTAATATAAGGTCACACGCATTTGAATTCGTGAACCAGCTTTGATTGTACATTAAAATTCAAGTATAAGTTATGATTATGATAATGGTAATGCTACAAATCGGTGCATTAATAGTTTTTGAGGGAAATTCTCAAACAAAAAGTGAATTGTAATAGTGAGAGCGGTTTCAGACTGGCGTTTTATATATATATATATATATATTTTATATTGCCCCTCAAGATGACCTCACTCCACCTGATGGAAAGCGGTCGTGAGTCCAGATATGAGGTTGACAAGCCCAGTCATTCAAATGAATCACTGGGCTGGCCATCCTCACCTTGAAGGCCTGCAGAAATGCCTTTTCACGCCCCGCTTGAAGAACCCGGGACTATAAGAGGAAGGAAACACATGTGCTGGAAGAGCGTTCCACGTCTGGATGGTACGACAAAGAAACGAGTCAGCGGAACCGTCCCAGAGATGCGAGCAGTATTCCACACACGAGCGAACTTGTGTCTTATACAAGAGACAGAGCTGCTCAGGCGTGAAGAATCGTCTCACTCTGTTCAGGACTTCGAGTTTACGGGATGCAGCTCTAATGACGCTCTCAATGTAGTCCCGCTGGTTTAGGTTGCTACGAACATCCATGCCAAGGATGTTTAGGTTATCCTTAATCGGTAACGGGGTGCTCTGAAGAGTGGTATGGGAAAGGAACGGCGACGCCTTGGCTGTGAATGCACACACCTGCGTTTTCTTGGCATTGAACTCGACAAGATTGCATGCACCCCATTCTGAAATGCGGTCCAACACTCCGTCAAGCTCAACAACAAGACTTCGCCTCTTCTCCTCGATGTCAGTCTGCTTTGCCCCAGGGCGCTCGAAATAACGCGCGTGGACCGTGCTATCATCCGCATAGCAATGAATATTGCCAAGAGATAACATGTCATTGATATGCAGAAGAAACAACGTCGGCGACAAGACGGAGCCCTGCGGCACTCCGGCATTAATCTGGAGAAAGCGTGATTTACGACCATCGCAAAGGACACGAATTCTACGTACCTCCAGAAATCCGGCGACCCAGTCGCATAGGCGAGGTGGCAGACCATATGCCGGAAGCTTGGAAAGAAGCGAACGATGCCATACACGGTCGAAAGCTTTGGCAATGTCAAGGCTGACGGCCAAAGATTCCCCATGCTTGTCCATAGCCTCCCCCCAGATGTGTGTTACGTACGCTAGAAGATCACCCGTAGACCGTTTTGGTCGGAAGCCGTACTGACGGTCGTGAATGAGAGAGTGATCCTCTAGGTAGCGGATGAGCTGCGTGTTTATGATCCGCGCAAACACTTTAGCTAAAACTGAGGTTACGGCTATTGGACGGTAATTGGCAGGGTCAGACCGGTCCCCTTTTTTGGGAACTGGTTGAACGATATATATGTATATATGCGCGTATGCTTGTTTTTAGGCGCGCCTTTTGCCACAAGTGTAACTTGTGTATAAGCTCGTATACTCCATAGAGATGACTCAACACGCCGCAATAAGCCCCTAATACGCGAGTTTAGTTTTTTGAGGGGCGAAATGTAGCGCGCGTTTAAGCGCTTATGCCAAAGCGACCGTATACGCGAGAAAAAAAGCATTAGTTTGAAACCGTTTTTATTAAACAGCTGAACCAATTTTAAATTCAGACTTTAATATTAAGATATCTCTATCTTTAGAACTTGAGAAAGGATAATTACTCTACCTTCTGTGGGATAAAAAATTGAAGTTAGTAAAAAAGATTATGAAATTTTGCACGGGGATTTCACCATTTTTAAGGCTAAAAAGTAATTAACATATTTTCATCCCATTTCTGGGCATAGACTGCCATATTTGAAATCAAGTCAATGAATGGGTCAATTATTGAATTAATTGGTTGATCACCAAATTGTCAAATGTTGGTGGTGATCACAATCCCGGGCTATGTACACTTGCTTTACCCGTAGGGGTATGAAAATGATATTTTTGTAGGACTCCGACGGAGTCTCAGGCACCAGCTAATTGTACAGTCGCGACTCGCGAGCAGCAGCAGCAGTTATATCAAAATCAAAATCATTTATTTGCAATAAACGGGTAACTATAAAAATACATGGACCAACTAGTCTACTAAAATAAGTACACCGTTTATGGAGGCAGTTTAAGTGTTATATTTGGCCGTGGCTCCCACACTAGACATAGTCTGTGTCGCAGGCGCCGGGAGAAGTTAACCATACACACAAGGCCTCTGGATCTTAAGCGTTTTACAATTTAATCCCATTTGTTTTAAATTGTTAACAAGTAATATCAGAACTTATTATTTGTATATATTACTCAGTATTTGTAAGTAAATATATTATATTTATGTTTATCCGTGTGGTAATGATATCATAGACATAAAATATGTAACTTTAAATGAAACTATATTTTAAATCACAAATAATAAATGCTTGCAATATATATGTATATACATTTGTATACCACATATATGAAGACTTTAAACCAGTAATGAAGTCAAAGAATGAAACAATACATATTGAAATTAATACTTGTCTCGTGTGGGAATCAAACCTCCTTATCCATAGGTACTAATATAATAATAGGAAAGATTTGTTTGTTTGTTTTGAGTAGGCTCCGAAACTTCTGGACCGATTGCGAAAAATCTTTCACCAATATAAAGCGAGTAACATAGACTGTGGTTATTTATGCTATATTTTGACGGAAGAAATAGTCTACGCGAACGAAGCCACTGACAGATAGCTATTCATTACTGACCTAAAGGTGCTGATAGAGAGCATGAACGAGCGTCATTTTATCGAGCAAACGCACGAACGCAAATGGCGGCTATCTATACGTCAGTATATATTCTTATCTATGGAGTGCACGCAAAAATGTCAGAGGTATATGCTCACTCGTCAAGGGCATTCCGTCAAACACAAAGTCGAACATTCGCAAGGTTATATTACAATGAAATGCTCTAGTCTATACCCAACAATATGCACACATAACAGTAAACTATCCAGCAAACCTATTCAACCGTGTGAACGACCATGAAAGCAGAAATACATAACATTTGTCACATATTGATACGAAGGAAAACTTATTGTTTTATAAACATTACACTCAGTAACAGTGGTGAGAAGTGATGTTAGATTTTCTTCATAAAAAAAATACAATATAGTCACGTCTGGGCGTTAATAATCTTTTTACATAGTATAGTACAAGCTCTGCTTGGTGTAATGTTTGAGATAAAAAAAAACAATTGACTTTGGCATCATATTTGGGACTCCTTTAGGTATGGAACGGAACTAGCCTTCTAGGCGTTATTATTCGAAGTTTTTACCCTTGTTAGAATTGTAAGAGATTTTCAGTTTGACAAGCGTTGCAATTTTCAAACCAGCATCATTTTTAGGAGCGTTCGCGGAACTCCCATCACGTTTGAATACACGCCAGTGTTAATATTTATTTTTAAAAACGGGTCCTGTACTTCATAAGTCATCGATTTCACACCAGATGCACGCTCTCCAACTTAGCATTTAAAACCAAGCTGGTCACTTTAGTTCCAAAGATAAACATGAGAGGGACAAAAAAACTCAATAAGTACTTTTGAGATCAAGAATCAGGCATTTACGACTTGATGAGCGTCTACGAACATATGAAAAAAAAAAAAAAGCGATTTGATACTGTGAACCTCAGTAGTAGAGTTTAATTTAGCTTAGCCAGTTGGAACAGGTGTTAGCGGAGTCTGTAATGCGATGTTGTGTTTGATATGAAAGAGATAGAGCGTTGAATAAAAAAGGAATGTCTAGGGTTGGCAACACAAATTAGTTGTGCTGCTATTTTGGGGTAAATTAATAGAAAGATGGACAGTTAATGAGAGCGGGTTTTTTTAACAAATAAATCATTTAGTACGATTAAATTCGAGTTAAAACTTTATAGTATTTAAAAATCCTCGTTGGTATTTTATCTATACTATTGCGTTGATACTAAGACGTGATGTACTTGATGAGCTTGTTGCATATTTCGTATAAGGATGAGTTTTGCCAGTGGCTGCAGAGAGCGCACTATAAAATGCAAACCAGAATATTATGCTTTGTACTTCGTTATCACTTCCGTTCACGATACGATTGTAACGTTCACGATTTAACACTGTTGGAGCATGCATTACAAAAATCCCGTCCTTAAATTGCTCTGTTAACGACCCAAAAGTACCAAACACAAATAAGTTTCAACCTTTAGTAGTAATATCTGAGCACAGCTTTATCAAAGAGGTTCCGCCTCAACAGCGAAGCACTCATGACACCCGGCTAAACATCTAGCGGGAGAGATCTCCCACGGCCTCGCTCCTTTCTTTGTCGGAGGAACTCCCCCTTGGTCACAACTTTCGTTGGCTGACATGGAAATCTTTAAACAGACTCCGTACCCAAGTTGGCCGTAGCAAGGAGGACATGTCCAGGTGGGGTTGCAGCTTTGACTCGTGCGGAGCTTCTCCACAAACAATGGCACACCTATTGTCGTGTCCTGCGTGCCCTTCCACCTGCACACTGGAGGAACTCTAAAGCGCCACAGACGATGCAGTTCGCGTGGCCGAGTACTGGTCGAAATATATATGACTTGCCGGAATCGATATGATAAGAAGAAGAATACTTATTTCTTAATATAAATGGTTTAAGGGTATACAGAAAACAAATACAATTCAACAAAAGTTTCCGAATTTCTATTTCTCAATTCACCTGTGACTAAATTTCCAACATCGTTGCCAACCCTACAGTTGTTTTGAAATAAAGTAGCTCAACCCAGGAAAGTCGCAGCGGTCTTTTGTGTGGGCCCAATGGAACCGTGAGCTGTGGGAAAAATTGTTTTTGTTGCACGCGGATTCAAATTAAAGACCTTGGTGCAAGGTCGGAGTACATCTTTTTGATGCCGTGCGAGTTTACAAAATAGATTTCGTTGTTGAATTTGTTTGTTAACATGAGCGAAGGATAAAACAGGGAAATTTAGTATTTTAACGCCAATTCGAAATACAATTTTCATAGAACGCTATTAATCTTAAAATTTTTGGTTTAGTTTCGTTTATTCTATGTGTGAAAATCGTAAAACAATGCGTTAGCTAAATTAATCTTAAATAGTTTAACTACTGAAATGTTGTAACAGTGAACCTAATAGAGTGAAGTATAATTATCCGAAAGTTTATCTATCCAGGACTCTACAATTAAGAATAAAAACTCTTTACGGAGTTCTACCAGTGAACTATCTCTTGGGGTTTTCAGTATTATAAAACAATTCTACTAAGACTTCAACGCACGAGTGATATAGTTTTACAGGGGTCTGTAAATATGGAGTGCAAGTGGTGGAATGCTGGTCACACAGATTGTGGTGTTGCCACTCGACACGATAAGAAGAAGAAGAAGAGGGGGTCTGTAGGCAGCGGGTACTGTTTACCACCAGGTAATCTGCTTAATACGTTGACTGCCGCGTAGGTCACCAGTGACCTTCGACTACGAACAATAAAAATTCTATCGTGTCTGGATTCTCAACAGTCAAAGGATTAATGTTCAATATTGATGTCTTGATGATTTCTTGTACTATCGCGGGATTTTCGTGAGTTCAAATCTGGCCAGAACCAAAATCTTTATGTTCATTGTTCAACTTCCGACTAACTCTCGGGTGATGGAAAACATCGATAAAAAATCCAAATCAACCTGGATAACGGCGAAAGGCTCACCACTTACCACGTTGGGTTCTAATACAATTTGACGACACGGTTGGCGTAGTGCGCTGTAGCACGGTTTCTCGCCTCGATTTCCGTAGTGTCCCGGGTTCGATTCCCGGTCGGGTCAATTCAGGAAACGATCTTTTCTGAATTGACTCGGGTCTGGGTGTGCTGGGAGACCCCCCTGGCTTATTTCCTTGTGTGATACCTCGTAACACAGGGATATTAATCCCTACTTCGAGACCATTACAAGAGGTGTGTTGTCTGGCAAAAAAAAACAATTAGCGAAAAGTGGGCTTCTGAGTGTTCCGTTCACCATGACGGCAGCTGTCACATGCCTTTGAGAACCCCGTTTGGGATATAGTCGTGATGATATGTTGTTCTTACATTACACTATTTAAATTTTAGAGGATTACATGCATTTCAAAATGTTCTTAAAAATACATTTAAGAAATATTCTACTATCGTTATGTAAAAAGCTGCAAAAATAGTCGCTCTTTTCAGCACAAGAGTCAGGCATTAGCCTAGTTTGAGATGGGACAATTAGCTAGCTTTGTCTGGAGTGAACACTTTCTTACTTTTAAATGTCTGTGATGACTTGCCTATTATGAACACCATCTAGATAAAGTAAATAAATTGATAAATAAATATCTCTGGCTCATCTTCATACGAGGTTTTTCGACCCTGTAGGAATAGCTTTGTAAATGTACGATGGTTAACATAAAAATATTATGAGTTAAAATAAATTAACAAAGTTATATTAAGGTACTTGTTTAAATTAAATGACCCAAACTATAATAAATATACCTGCACACATTTATTTGTTATTTATTATGTAGGGTTCGAACCGACGACCTTTAAGATGCTGTCGCTAAACGGGCTATTAGCAAATTAAAAACAAGATAGGTATCATTTTAATTTGGAACAACCTGCTATTTTCATCATCATCATCATTCCCTCATAAGATAGAAACTAGAATAAAATCGACCTAATCCTAGGCATGAAGCCCACAGGATCTAGGCGGATATTTTCTTTTAGTTTCTATCTTTGGGTAGAAAATAGTGCATTGTTAAATGCTGAACATAAAAAATTACTTATCACGTAACTCTGTCTAGTTGGTCCTAATATTCGATGATTTATTTAATTGTTTACTTAAACACAACTAATCAATCCGCTAAATATATTGACATCCAATTTATCCATTAATTAATAAAAAACAAAAATTAGGATCCACAATGCTTTGCATTTTCAAACGTGTAAAAACTAGAAACTTAATTAATTTCAAGTTCAGGACTTGTACTACATACATAACATCTAATCTCCCTGAAATCATTCTAGAATACTGATACATAAGGTATATACTAAATTTCTAACACTGAGAGTTTTTTGTACGTATTTTGATATAGGTATCAATGCTCTAAGTGAAATAAACTTATCATTTTACTTTTAACTAAACTAATTGGGTTCTTGAATACAGGCATAAGCTTACCATTCTAAATATCCCTAACAAACCCAACATAAATACAACCCCAACGCTACGAAAAACCAGCAATTTCTCTCCTCAAAGGTGGATGCATTCACTATGCGCGGGCTTATCAAAAACGCACCGTAGATCCGTGCATCGTAGCAAGATACGGCCAGTGCCGTGCAACGCGCCGCCGCGGCCGCCCGTCGGTCATATTTGATTTTTGACGTGCTTTCGCGCCTTTTTCCCCGGACGATTCTTTTTAATTGTGAATGTTTTTTTTCTGTGGCTTTTCATGTGCTGAACTCTTTTCGGGATTGTGCGTGCGGATTTGAATTTAGAGTTTTATTGCGACGTTTATTTGTTTTCGTTTGTTTTCTCTTTTATTTAAAGATTTTGAAGTGCGTGTGTGCTAAACTTTGGAAGTTAAACCTATTTTGGTTTCTTGGATTTCTACTATTGATATATACAGGTATGTCTTGACATTGTTGCTTAATGATGGTTTTCTTATTACCTACTTGTTTATATGTTCATTCATATTTTACGTCCTTAGATAGTTCAATATTTTTATTAAAAACAAATCATAATATCTACTCATAACTCGATCTTGGTTCATTTTAAATTAAATAAGATACCACTTCAATGTCATGTTCCTTATCTACTGAGCTATATCACTACGTCTAATATACCTACGAGTAGTTCATAAAAAATATTGAATTGACCTCTTTGGCAATAAATTATCTGAAAGAAAAAACAACACGATAGTGATAGTTTGGCGAAAATATAGTTCATGAAAATGCCAAAAGATGGCGGTACGATGCAGTTACTAGCAACGTAAGCTTTGTGAATATCTACCGTGAAATCCACGTTGGGTCTAATACCATTGGTAAAAGTGGCCTTCTGAGGGTTTCGTTCATCATGACGACACAGTCACTTGCCTCTGACTACCCTGCTTGGGATAAAGTCGCGATGGTATGTTATGTTCTGTGAAATATCTATTATTTTTATTTTCTTACGTTTTACTAATAATCTAAATGGCTAGTGCAAAAACATCGCTATTTAACTAAATCTCTGCAGCCAGAAACATTATAGGTAGTAGTTGTGCTGTCGTGTATTTCTAACTGAACCTAGTAATTTTTTACTTTCGAAGTGTACATCATTTTACCTAATATTAAGTAAACAGCAATCCGCAAAAAAAAAGACGCGAAAGAAGTAACGCTAACAATACCAATACTATTCGAACACTTTCAAAATAAACTAAAACAAACTTTGAATAAAAAAGACATTATAAAGTAGTCGGTGTCCAAAAAAATGATGCTGCGGTGAGGTTCAAGATGTGTATTATAAAACAAATATAAGAAAAACAATAACACATAGCAGCGGCAAGATAATTTCAACCATAACTCTATAGCTTTAAGAGTGAAAGTCTAATTTTTGTAGCGGCAAAGGTTATGTTTGTGCATTTTTTGTACAACAACCAACTGGTTTTGATACGTTAGGGCTTCTAATTAGGGCAGGTGTTCAATGGAGCATTTTTTTTGGTTTTGCTGCAATCGGGCCTTTTTATTTATACCGAAACTCTCGGATGTTCGAAACAAACTTGTTCTCTCCGTAACTTGAATAAAACTTGATTTTTACACCTTGCTTGCTTACTTTGTATTTCTAAACTGGATTGTTATTTTTTATGGTATAATTTTTACGAGTACTTAAATAACAGACATCAAAAAGTGGTAGTCTGAGTTGATATTACTTTCAATTTGAGTACAAGTATGGTGTTAGCATTAAAATTAAATCATGGTGGACATCTTCATTGATACGCCAACGGTTGGTGGCTTCGATTCCCAAAACAAACATTAATTAGAAGAGCATTTGTTTGTACTGTATCTCTGGTCTGTCTGGTATTTTAGTGTAGGCCGTTTAAGCCTTGCAGGAACTTGGAGTACTTTTTGTCGTGAAAATAAAACCTTTAGTGGGCTGAAATAGAACCAGTCTACTTGGACAGAGTCGCAAGCAAGAGCTTAGGTATAGCTAATGGTTTTTTGGCAACAAGCATGTGGACCATCAGACGGTGATGGTAGCTATCGCAACCTATGAACACTTGCCCACCAAGTACGACTAAGGGAAAGTTTTGTATTGTTAGCAAGAAAAAAGGTACTTACTTACCTCTATCATAAGCTTGCCTCACGTAATCTACAATAGTTAACTACAGTAACTACTATTTTCCATTTTTATATTACCATACAAAAACGTCAACGCAGACGCTAGCGACTGTCATCGCTGTGAACTCGTGGTAGGAATACAGTTCTCGTTTGCTAAGTTCTGGCTACCTTCCTGCCACTGCCAAAGCCGTATCGCTGTGGTTTTCTATAAGGTGGAGCTCTTTGTATCCAGTCTATTAACACGAGTTTAAGCCGATGAAAGTCGCTAGCGCCCGTTGTCAAGTTTTTGTTATGGGATTGTGGTATAGCCCGCTATAGCCTTAAGACTGGGATTTAGCGCGCCGTCCGATAGAGCATTCGGTGGGCCATTGATTAGGTCTGCGCGAACGGAATAATGACGCGGTTTCCTTCTGTTTTCGTGTAATTCATTTATTATTAAATAACATTAGACAAATCAAAAAGTTATAAAAATTGTCGACCTAGAATATACAAAAGCCTATCTATATTTTATATATATATTTTAAGTGCTAAATGTTAATATGTCGACGATTTTTTTGGGTTTTTTTTATCAGTGAAATTATGTTATATCGTGTTTTGGAAAAGTTGTCGCCTTAATTAAAGATACTGACCTACTCGTACAATTTTTTTTTGCTAAAATATCTTTTGATTTAGTAGTTATTTTCAAATAAAGTCGATCAAATATTGACAATCTTGGGAAAGCATAGCCTTAAGTGAATAGTTATGTAACTAAAATACCATAGTTTAGTTTGATTTAACGTGGTACTCGTACCGTCACGAATTATAAGATAAGACAAATAATCTTTATTGCACAAACAAATACGTACAGCACGTAAAAACAAAAAAAAGTACATATTAAAGTACAATTTAGGTAATTTTAGTAATTTTAATTTTATCTCTTCCAGACAACCTTCGGCAGAGAGATTTAAAACAGAGGACGAGTTAGGCTGCGCAAAAGCTATAGAAAAAAAAAGTAATTACATTTGAATATTATGCTAACATAAAAAAAAAAAAAATACATTTATGTACACATACATATATTGTTTTAGATTACCTAGCACCAGTTCCCTTGTGTAACGAACTAAAATATGAGAGCAACATATGTAAAAGCAACGTAAACAAAAAAAAAACACGAAGTCAGAGAGAGAGGAAGTACGACTTTACCTGAGATTTGAAAATAGGTAAGGATTGAGATTGACGAATGGTTAAAGGCAAGGAATTCCACAGACGAATTGAGCGAACAACAAAGGATAGAGAATAATTGCTAGAAGAGTGCGGAGGGACTGTCAGGTAAAGGTTCCGAATTATCCCAAACGGGGTAGCCAGAGGCAGGTGACTGTTGCCGTCGTTGGAATCGGAACAGAAGACCACTTTTCACCAATGGTATTAGAACCCAACGTGGTAGGTGATGAGTCTGCCGCCGTTGTCCGGGTTGTTTTTGTTTTCTATCGACGTTCACCATCACTGGAGAAGTGGAGAGTTAGTCGGAGATTCAACAATGAACACAAAGATGGCTCGACACGACATGACACGATCCATGGTCCGAGTTGGGGTGCTTAACATTTGGCCACGACGCTCTCTCGGACTAATACTAATTCACGGAGGTCGTGAATTAGTATTACAAAGATATGTGGACGGCACGATTGGCGTAGTGCGCTGTAGCACTGTTTCTCGCCTCGATATCCGTAGTGTCCCGGTCTCGATTCCCGGTCGGGTTATCCCTACTTCGAGACCTTGACAAGTGGTGTGTGGTCTGGCGCATAATTATTGATTTATAAGTATTTACTTATTTATTCAATTTCACATGCAGGCTGAACACCAGCAAGTTAACAATTTAAAAATACACACAAAAAAACCAAGGAAGTACAAAATAACAAACAATAAAACAAAATAATAACGATAACATAATCAAAACATGTCAAATTAAAATAAAATAAAATTTTAAAATAGATCAATTCAAATTACATGTCAAATAATAATTTAAAAAAAACAATGGTATGTATGGTTATGTGGTTGACTGTACTGGCGAATACAAACTAATACATGCGAGTTCCGTACGTAACCTGTCGGAACTATTTCATACGATCCACCGGCAAAGTTAAATAAACCTTAACTAAAAGTTCATAAACTAATTTAGTATCAGACTAAAAGCTTTTAGCTTTATATGAGTTAATCAAATTCGTTAGAAAGTGCTCGTCAGCACTGCATATATCAATTTAGATATTTTTGACGAATATTTAAACTTTTTTTGAACGCAAATTGAATAAACGGCGTTTGCGTTGCAATGAAACAAATAGAGCGACAAAAAGTATGACAATTTTACTCACGGAGTCGTTAGTAACTTGTCCCACTGCTGGGCAAGCTTTTGTCATTGAAATTGACTCATGGTGATCTGTTTGTTTGTATTTTGTCGGAGGAAATCCTCAGTGTTGAGCCATTAAACTTTTTGGCTTGGGAATTATGCTCGTGCATATGAGGAATATTTTTTATAATTCCCGTCACCTATCATGTATCATTTATGTATGTATGTATGCAAAATACAACACAAGCTTTGTTCAAAACATTCTGAAAACACACTTTGCTTAACCTGGGATTTGAACTCAGGTACACTACTCTTATTACTAGACCTCAGAGGCAAACTATCTATATATATATATATATATATATATATATTTTAAGCTAGGTTTTTCATGGACTAACTCCTTGGCATTGCATCCACTATTGATTCTTTCACTTTAATACTTACTTAAATTCAGTATTTCACAATCTGTTTGATTGTGGATACTTAAGCCTCATTAAAAAAGAAACATCATTTTCCAAGAGGCACTTAGGCCTCTTGAGGTTTAAAAAGAAAAGGCATTCATGTTCTTATGAAGCACCATTGATCACTCAACATCTTATCATGATAAACAGAAAAATCACACTTACTTCTCTGTTGGTAAAGTAAAAATATTCATTTAAATTAAAAAAAAAATAGTTGAAGAACAAACTGAATTAAATAACCGTAATTAAAACAATACTATGATAGTAAATATCATAAATTATCAATGCGACTCTATAAAAATAAAGTATTGTGCATGCAGAACAACCAAAGACGTCTTTGTTATTTTGCATCCAGTGCGGTTAAAATTTTCTTCAAATGCATTGGTTGTTTTTTTATACTACGATGACCTCACTCCACCTCATGGAAAGTGGTCGTGAAGTCCAGATATGAGGCTGAGAAGCACAGTCATGGAAACGAATCACTGAGCTGGCCATACTCACCTTGAAGGCCTGCAGAAATACCTCTTCACGCCCCGCTTGAAGACCCAGGACTATAAGAGGAAAGAAACACTCATAATACCAAGTATTGCTTGTCTTTTTGTCCTGCAAAAAATTGAACCTACGATCTGCAGTGCCATAGCATGATTTCTAGCCATGATTAGGCTAAACTTCATCAATATACCCATTAAGCGTTACTTGATAATGTGAAAACATCAGATTCGACTCAGAACAACCGCACTATACCACAAATTAGACATGCGCGGCGCTCTGACAGATAGCCCGCTTAGAACAACACGCCATTTTTGACGCACGCACACAGAGACATGAGGTTACAAGCGAAGTCAGTGAGCTTCGGTGAGTCGGAAAGTCGCACTGTCACGAGTGTTTTTGTTTTTGCCGAACTTGGTGCAATTTTTCACCTGATGAATTTTGTTTTTGGCCGGTTCTGTCAAGTTGGTATAACTTACTTCATTTTAAAAATTCAGAGCGTATAATATATGGTAGTAACCCTAGGCGGTTCACGCAAGTTTTGGAAAAAGGTGCGAGCGGTCCTTCTGTAAACTCTTTATTTTGTGACTATACTGATATCTCAAAAAAACTTCACAGGAGAGCAACATTTAAAGGAATACGTCATGTTGAGTTGCATGTCGTCAATTATTTTCACTGTTGCCAGCGGTTTCATCAGTGAAACCGCAAAACAAAAGAGTGTTTTTTTGGTTTTTTTTATCCACCGTGCGCTTTGCAGATTCGATTAATAATTTTTCAGCCAACCGGAGGTATTTATTTTATGTAGCGAATGGCTCTGTTTTCTGTTGCGTTTTTTTACTGACTTAAATAAATATTGCTTGCTTACAGGAATTATGGATAACTTATGTACATTTTAGAATGGAAAATGACAGTTAGACCATGACAAGTGATGTGTTATTTGACGCAATATAAAAATAGATTAAAATATGTGCTAGAATAGCCAGGTTGATCTTTATGTTATTAGAGACTTCTCGATCGGAAACAACCTCCGAACAGGTGGTAGAGTCACATTATGTTTAATTATGAAATTTTCTATCATAGTACTATTTTATGTAAGTTGATTATTATTTAGTATACTTTTGCTATATATTTTTTACTATTTGACTTGTCATAAGTACTTTTTATAAGTCTATATAAAAAAAAAAGACATTTTTTACTTTACTTCAACAGCAAATTTATGGTAAAAAAGCTATTATGCCATTTTATTCAGTTCAAAGGTTTTGTGCGAAGTGATGAGTATGTCTATAAATACACTCACAACATCAATTCCTAATTTCAAATTGTATGCCACCCAATATGGGGCCGGATGTGCTATTGCCCCATTTAGGCAGTATTGTCGCTATAAAGTGATCTCTTCCAGACGAAAAACCTTTTTATACCTGTGTTTACCATGGTATTGAAATTCCTTTGTTCACAAGATATAAATTCGCTAACACCAATTTCTATTATTATTAGCATTAACTTGACTTTGACGACCGACTTGGTGTAATGGTTAAGAAGTTGGCTACTACACCAGAGGTCGCGGGTTCGATCCCCGCACAGTACAAACATTTGTGTGCATGAACATGTCTGTTTGTACTGGTCTGGGTGTCTCCTATGTATAATAAGTATGTATTTACAAAAGAAAATGTATTTAAGTATGTTTATCCGTTGTCTAGTATCCCATAACACAAGCTTTAATTAGCTTACTTTGGGGCTAGATGGCGCTGTGTGGAATAATGTCCAGGGATATTTATTTATTTATTTATAACTTAAAAAGTAACCAATAAATATCTGACAGAATAGAAGTATAGACGCGAACGATCGTTACTACTATTCATAAATAAATAATTGATTGTTTTCTTCCAAAACGTATATCGTTTCGAAAATGAAATATTAACTTGACAGCTAATAAGTCTTTTGCCACAGAAATAGAGTCCAAATTTAAGCAATAAAACAAATTAAGCAGCCACCTACGCAAAATTGGTAACAAAACGAGATTCTACATGCTCTTAACATTTCATACTTGCACGACCAGTTTAACTTGATACTCAAACCCCAGTTTTAGCTACAAAAGTGTTAAGACGAGGGTTCTAATTATGCTGGTAACTCAAGTATTGTTGGCGAAATTATAGGTTTGGAAATACCTAATTTATTTGGGAAATGCTATTAGTAATTTAAGTAGCTCTTTGGTAGATAAGAGGTCAAGAATGCCTTAAATTACTTGAGGTGTGTGATCATTATTTGAAAGGAAAGAACTTACGTGTTTATTGAGTAAATAATGTATGTATATGTATATGTATGTGTTTTTAATTGACGATACCGAAAAATTTAAATACATTTTTGAACTCATCCAACATCTTCATACTTATTACTTATCGCGGCCATCAAGCTAAAGGCAAAAATGAGTTTTTTTATAACGCCAATCCTTTATATCATTTTTTATTTCGAAACAATCTGCAACAGAGCAGGGCAGAGCGTCGTGGCCTAGTGGTTAAGCACTCCAACTCGGATCGCGGATCGTGTGGTCCCGAGTTCAAATCTGGCCAGAACCAAAATCATTGTGTTCATTGTTTAATTTCCGACTAACTCTCCGGTGATGGAAAACATCGATGAAAAACCAAATCAACCCGGATAGCGGCGGAAGGCTCACCACCTACCACGTTGGGTTCTAATACCATTGGTGAAAAGTGGGCTTCTGAGTGTTCCGTTCACCATGACGGCAATAGTCACTTGCCTCTGACTACCCCGTTTGGGATAAAGTCGTGATGGTATGTTATGTAATCGGCAAATTACTTTAAAAGATATAAGTGAAAGAATTTTCGACGTCAGGTATTATTTTCATACCAAAAAGATGTACAGTGGTTGGGGGTTTTCTAATAATAATAAATTAATAAGAAAGTTTTTTTATGGACACATCTAAATTTCTATTTATGTAGGTACATTTAAAAAATATATTGCAGCATTACTACATACTACATACTTGCAGCATGACGGCACGATTGGCGTAGTGTGCTGTAGCACGGTTTCTCGCCTCGATTTCCGTAGTGTCCCGGGTTCGATTCCCGGTCGGGTCAATTCAGGAAACGATCTTTTCTGAATTGACTCGGGTTTGGGTGTGCTGGGAGACGCCCCTAGCTTATTTCCTTGTGTGGTACCTCGTAACACAGGGATTTAATAATCCCTACTTCGAGACCATTACAAGAGGTGTGTTGTCTGGCGCATATTTATTTATATTTATATTTATTACTTATTTTACGCCCCTGTGGCTTGAAGCCCGCGATATAGTCTCGTGCCTACCTCTTTTTCATCCTATTAGTAACAAATCTAGTAGAAACCCTAATAACTTGACAATGCGGCAGGCCCTACATACTCAAAGATTGTTATGACTCCCTTGTTTGACATGCAAAAAAATTGTCTCAATGAGCCATGATGATGTTTCAACAAAGCAAATTGTCGCCATGATAATAAATTATTGCTGTCGACACCCAAAAATGCTGTTCCAGCGGAAAGCGCAGTTATAACGTGACTCAGGCACACGTATTTAATTACTCCGTCTGCATTTTAATTAGGGCTGACATTTGTCGGAAGCTTGAATCATAAAAATCTACACGGAATAACGGGACGCTGTCTGTACAATTCAATTTATTCACTAACAAATTACATTGTGTATGAAATTACAATAAAGAAAACATTAAAAAGCGAATACATTAAATAAAACTACACGTCAATACATTACACAAAAAGACAGAACAAAGAAATGTCAAATAAAAACCACCTACTTACTACCTAGCTACTACCTAGCTATAGAATGTCAATAATTGATGATAATATTTTATTTTTCCAAATTAAAAATGTCGTGAAAATTATCATAACTCGTCTATAGTGTAAAAACACTTTTCCAAAAGATACTTTTTGAGTCTAGTTTTAAAACTTGTGTGATACATGAAACATGTATGAGAAAAACTATCATTGGCGGCTTTTATAAACGCCATAGAAACCAAGACAATGACTTAAATGTTTTCTCTGTTTGTCTCTGAACAGCTTAACCCCTTGAGTGTTAGTTGTACGTACATACGAGTGTACATCGACAATGTTCCGCACGCTATGTAAAACCGGTTGTATTATGACACGGGATGCGGTTTTTACTAATGTATTGTAGTAAGCTTCACTTAAAACTTAGTGTATGTTTCACTTTGATCAGTACATAAATATAAAATATGTCATTTTAAAGAATCACGCTGAACAATGAATAGATTGTGAAAAGTTTATGAAATAACTGTGCAGTTGAAATGGGTGTAAATTTATTTTTATTTTTTTATTTTTTAATAATTCAATTACGGTGGTTACGAAATCAACCCTCCATTTTGTGATAAAAAGTGGTCCACGCGGACTGAGTCGCAGGCAAAGGCTATATTGAATAAGTTACACATACTTACATCCGCTCCAACTTTATTCCAAACGGGTTAGACAGAGACTAGTTAACTAGCTCTTCAGGTCACCAACTGTGAAATTTTTTTGTAAGCTCGTAAGCCCAATCTAAGGTTTTCTAAGATAAATATACTTAAATATGAGAGCTTATACTTAAATATGAGAGATTATACTTAAATATGAAAGATTATACTTAAATATGAGAGATTATACTTAAATATGAGAGATTTTACTTAAATATAAGAGATTATACTTAAATATGAGAGATTACTTACTGTCACATACACACTTGCTGTTTATTACCATACTTATCCTTTCATTTCAATCACAATATTTTTTTCCTTTAAACTCCATTCACTTCTTTTTCGGGATAAATAAAAATCATTTACTTCATATTTACTTTTCAGCTTGCTTTTTCCGCCCCATATTTGTTGAAGTAAACCGCCAACCCTTGTCGAGTCCGCGTGGAATGTGACGCATAGTGATTGGGACAATTGTCCTCTATTGTGGATGTTCCTGGAATCTGGTTTTTGTTTACGATCGGGGACAAACGACTGTTTAGTGGTTTTCGATTTTGGGAATAGCCTTGATGGTTTATTTTGATAGTAGTCAAATTGAGTGTTGCAAAAATTTACTGTCGATGTGTTAGTTGACACGCTATTAACAACTTCAATGGCATGGTTTCCTTTAGCTATAACACGTCTTCTTTTAATGGTCCAACAAATAGTTAATAATAATTGAATTAATTTCAACATTGTATACTAATAAAAAATGAATTTAAAAACACTCAAAATCATGAAATGAGACTCGTATTGTCATAGTTACCGCATTTAAACAGTAATGAAATTTAGGGTTTGAAATGAAATGAAAATGAAATGAAATGAAAATATTTATTTCTCAGAGAGTGGTAGTTAAAGGTTTTACATTAGAAGATGTCCAGCACAATCTGCCACTAGTGGTGTAGAAATATTCATATCACCTAACTACTTACAGTTGCTGGCAAACACCTTTTGAAATTTTAATATTCAAACTGACTTGTGTTGGTGCAATGGCAACGGAGGTCATGGATTCGATCCCCACTCATAACAAACATTTCTGTGACAAATTATGTGTGAAATTTGTGTTTTTTGTGTGTCTGGGGCTTATTATCTATTTAAGAATTTATTATGTATTTAGAATACTTGAGTATGTTTATCAGTCCCTGATACCCATTATAAAAGTTCTGCTAAGTTTGGGATCAGATGATATTGCTGTCCTTTGTCCAGGTATTTTTTAAATTTAAGCAAATTACAGTGCTGTAAAGAATGTTAAGATTAACCCGTTGCGATGACGAGCTGATACAATCGTTCCGATTGTAGAAAGTGGTCGTAGACAGCTCTTTAGAAAAGAAATCGTTGTATAAGTGGCACTATACACATTCGAGTAAAGACACGAAGTCTCACCTGACACTACTATAGACGTTCTATCTCAGGAAGACGTTTTTACTATGCTTGTAGTAGTGACATGTGCAATAGTGTACATGCACATTGTCTCAGTGCCACTGAAGGCCCGTATTCACTTTGCTTAGTGCGAGTGCAGGTGTATAGTGCAAGTAGTGCCCAATACTGTTTAGTGGATGTGTTTAGTTTACTTCGGAAACCTTTAATTGTGTACCTGAGGTCCTTACAATTTAAAAGACATTCATATTTTACATACTCCTGCACACATTTTTATGGTAAATCTTCCGACTACTTCGCGCCTTTTTTAGCAAGTTTTGCAAAACGCTAAACACTAAACACCAACACTTGCTGTGCAGACGTGGCAGGCACGCGGCGAGTGAGGAATGGGTGGCGCGCGGGACGAGGCCACTTGCAGTCTACTCGCAAAAAATTGAACAAGCTTCTAATCACTTCACTACGCAGGTTACTAATCACTTGCACAAGTGCACAATCAATTATGCCCACACGTGTTTTCTACTAACACCAAGCACCTGCAATAGCTACTAAGCAAAGTGAATACCGGCCTTAATTGTTAATTGTTCCTGCTAAGAGCACGCACTAGCGTATGTCATACTGGTATGTCAGTTCATGTCACTACTACAGGCATAGGTAAACGGTCTTTATAAAATAGACAGACTATACCCACTCCCACTTGTCAGCTTGAGGTTATCTGAATTGAATTTTGTACCTTATTAAAGTGTGGCGAGATAACTTAAGTTTAAAAAAATCAGTAAATTTTTCATACGTCAATTAAAAAGAAAAATCTTCGCACACTGTTATTAAAAAAAATCTTATTAAAATCTTTGCACTAACTTACACTAAAAGTTCTTAATGAACACCATTATTTCATAACAAATACTGTTTTGAGAATTCCTTTAAATATCGTTATAAAAAGCTTTTAACGAGTCTGCAAGTTTTTATGCCGTTTGATAGAAATACAGAATTTTCCCCAGCATAATAATATGTGAAGTGCTCACGTAATTAAAGCACAGTTAAAATTATCCATCGCTAATTTCCTGTATCAAAGTAATATGAGGATGATAAAAATACTCATATGATTAAACCTGCAAATGCTTCACCTCAAAAAACGGATGAAACTAAATATTATTTCTCTGAAATTCGTCGAGCAAAAAAAAAATCTGTATTTATTGTAACCTTATGACCATAGACATAAGGATGGTTTTATGCCTTTGTAGCCATTCGAGAGAAAATTTCAACATATTTTAATAAAGCCTAATTGACGATTCCCGAATGACGCTGTCCGCTCCTCAGTGAATTGTAACCGGTCTAACTATACAGTATTTAATTTTTTAATGTAGCAGAATTAACACTACACGTTCTTTGTCTGAGCGAATTCTTCTTTCCTACGGTTGGTTCATAAATTGTCTGGATAAGTATAATATTTGATAAATGGAAGGTTTTTAAGAGAAGATTCTAGCTTCCGTTTGTAGGAAGCTAGAATCTACTTTTCCCAAGAAATAAAAATCAGAATCTGGAACTCTTTACCACCAAAGTGATCACATTAAAAGCAAACAATTATACGATATACTTGTCTGCTGATCTCATCCCACCATCCATTTTTAGACTTTGTTTTAAGAGTAGTGATCAGATTTGACTGTTTCGAGAGGAAAAAATGTACTTTTTTCTTATCACAACACTTGTACAGAACAGATGTAAGATGCCTTTACGTAATGTAGGTACTAAATTATATTTCCTTTTCTTAAATTAAAAGAAACGTATTCGGTAGTTGAATATTCAATATTTTATAATTTATTAATCTACCCATAAAAATGCAGCAAACTATTTTTGCAAAGAATATCAAAAGTCACGTAAATGCTTTATTAAAAATTCGCAACATAAGAATATTTTGTGAACAGGTATTATTAGCGAAAGTTGCAAGTTTTGTGAATTTCATAATCCATTTAGTAAATCTAAGCTCGGACCGAATTAAAAAAAAATGCGTAAATGTTTTTTTTTTAAATTGTATTTCATGGATCCCTAAAATTTTCACAACACCACGTTTTCGTAAAACTTAACTGTCGACTGTTGCATAAAGCCGTCCCTCGTGAACTTGTAACCGGTCCTCTGGCAGGTACTGGTCAGTTTTTTTATAATTGGTTGGTATTGGTATTGTTCTATTTTTTGCTTTCGAATGTTTATTGATTGCAGTATTAAAGATGTTGTTTATTACCGTTATGAATTGTTAGTTTTACATAAAGTTTTGGGTGTGTTCCTGTTATGTTGTTGGTTTTTGTTGTCACTGTGGTTAACGATATACAATGTTAGTACAGTAAAAGTGTATACACGGCTTATGTAACCTTGTACCTTTCGAATTATTATCCACGCGTTCCGAAAAAGATGGAAAACTTTGAAATTCATTTAAAGTGACTGTAATCGGTTAGCAAATTAAAATAATTCTAGTACTAATAATATTTGTCTTTATTCTAGAAGTTAAGAGTATCACAATAATATTGCTTTAATAAAAAAAAAGGCTGTGAATGGAAATAATCTTTTTCGTCCTTCATTGTACCTTTACACAAATTAATAAAACATTGTGATGATGTGTATTAGAGGTGCGGTTTAAAGAAATAATCACTTGAATGTGTTAATACAAAATAGAGCCAACAAAAAATAGTCCCGAAAATACTTACCTATAACAGTAAATTGAATTCGTTAATTAAATCAAAGAGAATCTCTAAAAATAAAGCGAACGCCGACTCCGTTCGAGTTGGGAAGTGGTTTTGTATCGCTGTAATTAATCTACAGACTTCAGTAGCACCTAGTAGTGGTTTTGATACATCCACTACCATTAATCAGCATCTACTGCTTTGTATCGGGTCTTGGAATCACTGGGACACCTTAATCAATTTGCAGTGGCGCCACGTTTAATGTGACGCTCTTTTTGTGAAGGATAACTATGCCACACGAGAAGATAAACTGAACGGAGACAAACCCTAAATAACCACGCTGTGATAGGTGCGAGTACTATTACTGGTTGCCTCGTCACGTACGGAAAGAAACCGGTTTATACCGGTTCGGCCAGTGGTCACAGTAATGTTGTCAAGGTTTTATATATTTACAGGCTTTCCGCCCGCGGCTTCGCCCCTCGTGAACTTCATTTCTGTAACATATATATAAAAGCTTTATAAATTGTAGCCTATGTGTCATTCTGATGTATAAGCAAGCTGTATTACTGTTAAGTTTCTACTAAATCCGGTCAGTAGTTTTTGCGTGAAGGAGTAACAAACATCCATATATACATACATCCTCAAACGTTCACATTTATAATATTAGTAAGAAGTAAGATTCTGTTATTTACAGTGTAAAGTTACAGCTAGAGAGCCAACACGCTTACATGTTATACAATCAAAACATATTATTTATTATTTGTTTCTGTTTCGTTTATTGAATCGTACATTTTTAGTCAGGAGTTGGTTTACGAAGTTGTCATTATGAGATAAAGGGATGTGACCGACCATGCTCTGCCCTTGCTTTCGTTCGCATGTGGGGTGGTCAGCATAATACTAAATGTAAACTTTAGAGGGCACTTGCTTTTTCCAGTCACTGCGTCCGCCTAAACTATACTTTGAAAAAATCAAACTAACATGAATTTGCAGCCATATTTTAATTCTGCTATTGTAGGAAGAGGGTAGGTACCAAGTTTCATTAAATGTTTTCTTTTGGTATTATAATCGTTAAAAAAATGACTGTGTAACGAATGAAATGAAAAAAAAGAATGTCGATCTGTAAAAACTGTTTTTTTTAAATATTGGCAATTTACAGATTCACAAGGTGACTGTTGGTGTCTCAGTCGGATAAACCCCTTAATCAGACTGCTGACAGTATCAATATTTTATCAAACCAGTACAAGATCGCGCCCACTTGTGGTCAATTAAAACTAACCCAACTCACTATCAGAATAAAGGCTAAAATTTATCGCTCAATCCAAACTGGTTTGACGATCTAGTTGAGCTTATTACGGACGATTGGTCTAATAAGGCCTTATTAAGCGATAAAACCGCTTTAGAGGTTCAGTACCATTCATAATTTATACACGTTTGCTTATTTTGTTTGCCTTAGTATGTTAGGCTCAAATTATGGGCTCGAATATTAACGTAGGAATAACTTTGACTTTGGTGGTAATGGTCGAATATTATTAGCGTTGAAAATACCTTTATTACGGTAAAAAGGAAAAATTGTCTAAGTTGGTAGTGACTTCGATTTTTACGCTGCGCATTCGATTACCGATATTTCGATAAGGACAAACAAAATGTGATGAAATCTATGTGACATTAAAATTCAAAATAGCCCCTTAAACGAACACGCTAATCACACAACAAACGCTTCGGTGTTTTAAGCAAAACCTCTATCCAGTAAGAATAACGGACCTCAATCAAGAGTTCTGATTGCGTTACCTTACAAAAATTGCATTAAACCATCCATGCTTGCACTAAAAAAACAAGAACCCGCTAAACCAAACACTAACCCTTTAACATAATTGTGCTATCGTGCGTTCAAAAGTATCGATTAAACGGCACATTATCCGATTTTCTTTCTCACGGCGTGAAGTAATCGATTCGGATAAACTGTTGTCTTATTCACTTCACGGTATCGATTCGACCGAGACCGAGACGTTTGCTTTTGACGGCTGTTAAGGGGTGGATGCACTTGTCCGTGATCATTCGGCGTGTTTTAGAAATAAAGAAAAACTTTTATTATTTTAAAAATATTACAAATCATCAAAAAAAACAGGCAGCGGTGTGATCCAACAAATAAAATAACATTTTAGTATACGGGTTAATTCTCGTTCTTCTTGACATCGTTAAGCTTGTATTAGGAAAAGGTCTTGTGAAGTTTAATTAAAATTATGTTTTACACTGCACTTTTGTAAACTGAATTTGAACTGATCTAAGAAAATTTCTATTGCCAAAGTTTTTTCAGTGTTTAATAAATGTTAAAGACCCACGTATATTTCAAACGCACGTATGAATGTGCGTTTGAAATATGCACAATATACTTCATTTTTAGTCAGCTATAATAACAAAAATAATTAAATAAGTATCTGGGTCAATTTATACCAAGATCATCTGACCCTAAACTAAGCAGAGCTTGTATTATGGGCGTCAGAGACTTATAAACATAAGTACTTAAATATTTCTAAATACATACTTAAATAGATAATAACCTATGATCTATGCTATGATCCTATTTTGAAGAACTGAATTTTAAATATTGAAAAACGAACTTGTGTGTCTGTTTGTTAGCATAGTCCGTCCAATAAATTCGTTTATTGCCTTCTCTTAGATCTTTTTTTTCTCATAGTATGTGTATGAATCAGGGTGGTAATTTACGTTTAACGTGTGTTCTGGGGTGTTTCACAATATCATGAGTCCTACAGTCAGGTGTGCCCAAAATCTTTCCACCGTACGCATTAAGTGTAACCCCGCTCTAACAGAGGTAATGAATATAGATTGAAAATTTTCTCTTACTTAGCGAGCGGAATAGGCCACAAGACACAATCGACTGCGCAGTGGTTCCGTATTTCTTACCGCTAATAAGATTTAGAGTTTGGCAGTAGAGATTTTGCTGGGGGTTGATTCTGGAGACCTTAAATGCGAAACTGGTAATTTAGTGAAGGGATGTAGGTTCGTGGCAATAATTCTGTATGCATTTAACCTTCTTTGCTGTTGGAATTGCAATTAACAGAATATCTACCTATTTCCTACATGAAACGTGTTTTTAATGAACTGGGAAAATTTTACAAACATATTAGGTAGTTTGATTTGGGTGCAGTTGTAAACGGCAATTATAGAAATTTTTGAAATTATTTTTTTATGTCAATCGTTATCTGAATTTACTTAGTCGATTTTTTTGGGTAGTTAAAAATTCATATTGTTAACTTCATTTTATCTCTATTGTAGTTTTATCTATAGCACAAATTCAGTAGTATTTTAGAAACTATTACAACTATGCAGATGTAATTATTCTGTTTGTGATCAACATTTTTACCAAAAACGCATTTGATGGTAAATTGTTACGAAAATTTGGACGTCCTGCTAAACACTAAACTAATTTGACCTTTCCAATTACATTGTCAATAAGTTGGTCAACTATTTTATAAAAAGCAAAAATACTGGCAGGTTCTTTTTTTGAATACGGATTAAAAAACCTTGTGTTTTTTTATTCAGGCCACGGAAGCGTAATCGATAGTCCTGGGGTTTCTTCGTATTTCTTACGGCTAATAAGATTTACCACATCTAAGGATTCTCTTCATCCGTGTTCCTATCAATATAAAAGATTATTAAATATGGGTAATATAGTAGCTGAAAATTTTATATTGCTGTAATACAAATACAAATACAATTACAAATATTTTATTTGCCATTAAGTAGGGTACAGTAACACTTCCCTTCCCTATCACCGTTGGAGTACACCAAGGCTCGGTGCTTAGCCCGTTTCTGTTCAGCGTAATATTAGACGTTCTCTCAAACAGCACCCTAGACCACCACGAGCAACCACCCTGGCCTACATGAAATATGTGATATAAATGATGAAAAGTGCATTAGCCTACCTAACTACAATTGTATAGCATGCAAATAATAATAATTTAAAAATAATTCACAGTAACTTAATCAGTGCTCAGATACGCATCTGATAACTAAATCGATAGCATTTATTATTTAAATAGTATTCATTCATTTATCTATAAAAAAAAAAATATTATTTACTAAATTACAGGCTAAACATCAAAATCCTGTATCAACCACATTAAACTTTTATATTTCTTTATACTCGTATTTCAAAAAATCATTGAGTGAGTAAAATGTCATGTCCAACAACCACCTACGCAAAGATGTTTTAAAACTATTATATGGGAGTTCCTTAATGCGATTTGGTATTTTGTTATATATAGTGCCACACATAGCATAGCAATTGTTTTGGAATATTCTCGTTTTTGGGACTATCTCTAGCACCAGTCTATGACGATTTCGAGTTGTCCTTTGATATACGTCCTTCGCTTGTACGAACTTGTGAATATTCCTTTTGACAAAAACACTTACTTCTAATATGTAAAGGCATGGCAGTGGCAGTATTTGAAGCGACTTAAAGTACAACAGACAGGATACATCAGGTGCTATATTGCATATGGCTCCAATACACCGGTTTTGGGCTATGAATAGTTTTATTATGTTAGTTCCATTGCCCCAGATCAATAAACCATATCCAGAACCAAATCTACATACGCGTAATAAGCAATAATAGCCGTACTTACATTTGCAACCTTCGATAACTTATATAGAGCAAAGGCAAATCCATTTACTTTGGTACAAATTTTCTCTATTTGACCCTTCCAACTTAATTTTGGATCCAATTTAAGCCCAAAAAAGTCGCACTATCCGCGTTCCGCAAAGTTTCTCCATTAAAATAAATGTCAATTAATTGATTTTTAAAATCATTAAAATTCATTAAATGTGTCTTCTGTAAATTAATTCTAAGATTATTTCTGTTAAGCCACTCAGTTATTGATGTCAATGTTTTTATGATGTCATATTTATGTTGATCGAATGTAGATTTCTCGTCAGTAGTAACTATAACCGAAAAATCATCGGCAAATAATACGCTTTTTTGTTCCGTTATATCTGGCAAGTCATTAATATACAAAATAAACAGTAACGGGCCAAGAACACTCCCTTGTGGAAATGTTAAGTACTTAACTTTGTTTTGTTTTAGCCAGGAAATCTTTGCCAGGTGTTTGTTTTGCATAATTAATTTGATAGTGATAGGAATGGTTCTTAATTGAGATGTTTCTAGAATGTAAAATCTTGTAACTCGGTCAGTTTTTTTTCAAAATAACCTTTAATATATTAATAGATATAAATGCTAAAAGAAAATGAATATACACTGAATACAAATATAATGCGACGTAAAGTCCGCATCGGATATTTTCAGGCATAAACTGATGTTAGATCATCATTTTGAGGAAATTTACAATTATCACGAGCAGAAGCTAGAGTATACAAATTAAGTTTACGTTAACAAAACATTCAGTCAATGACATTTTGATCAAGACTTACTGATGACCTCATCCCATAGCTCAAACATGACAACAGTTACATCATTTGCGGCTAACTCTCCCATAATTTCCTATCCTATATGTTTGTCTGCAAGACGTCAGCCATATAGCTTATTTCGGGGCTTGTTAGCCCAAGTTATTTTATATCGGTGTAAAAACAAAATGGAAGCGGCCAGCGTAATACAAATTTACATAGATACGCGGTGCCACCCGGCTTCAAGAAAAACACGACATTCGCGATATAGGGTAAAGGTTTCGGACGAGCTTGGGAGTGTGATAATTAGGCAATATTTACAGAGGTCGTTTATTTAAGATAAATAAATGAATAATACAGCAAGGTAATCTGACCCAAACCACAGAATAGGTAATAGCCAAACTAAGCAAAGCTTGTATTATGGGTGGCAGAACCTAATAACAAATGTACTTGAATATTTTTCAATACATACTCAAATGGATAACAGCACCCGAGACACAACAAACACAAATGGTCACATTAATGTTTTTTCATGTCTATTTATTTATTTTATTTAGGAAGAAAACAATTTTTATTCTACTAATGTTGTTCGATGTTTGACACGAATCATCGAACGATCATCGTTATTAACGCTAAGACTCTGAATTACAAACAGAAAACGAAAAATAATACTAGGAACTTAAAATACTCACAAATACACGGTTCATCCTAAATTGACATCGTTTCTGAACTTCGGGGCGCTACTACCATAGATATCTAAATTACAAAATTAAATATCTATTTATTCTTGTTTTATTTAAATAAACGTTTATCATCAACGTATTTTGTACAAATGCCAATTCACGTTTGGGCGCTATATAATATGTACTAGAATCAAACTCGAGCTAAGGGCTAATTTTGGAAAGTTGCATAAATGACACTTTAACCTTAAGGTATGTATAGACTAGAACATTTCTGCGAGGACTTCATTGTATTGTAACGTTTTGTGAAGGCTAAAACAGCAAAACAATAACAATACAGGCAAAATTTATTTATTTATTCATTTATTTCTTTAGTCATCAAAAACTTATTTTATTATTACAGGTTTTCTGCCTAATACAATAGAACAACATCAACAGAAATCAGACAACATTTATTTACAAACAATGGCAATCAAAGACAATTTAATATACGATATTCTCATACGCTAAAATATAAAGGGCTATCCTTGTGAATTATTGTGTGAAAATGTTTAGTTTTCCATTAAAAAACGACGAATGCTCGATGTTATGTTACAAGCAAATGTCCTAAACTGTAAGCACCCCCTTATAGTTGACCCTTATAGAACAGTGCTTTAAGACAATCTTTTTCAGAATTTTTTTTTTTCCTAGACAAAAAGATGACGTCATAACTCCTCTCCTTTTTTCATTTTTTTCCGTGATACGGGTCAAATCGATTGGTATGGCCTAGCGATCAATCGTTCTGATTGTCATGCCTTTAACACCATTTGCAGGTTAGTTTGGCGTACGGCTAGCACTACTCAAGGACGCTTCATCCCCATATTTCAAAATTGGTTCATAACTCATAGATTGTCAACGCTCGCTAAAACCAGTTGACGTATGTTTCCAATACCAACACGACATGTTATTTGCTGTTTCTATTCTCGCGCGACGTGCAAAATGCACCACACGTACAGACAGACATAACCGTTTCATTATACATTTATGTTTATCGTTTTATTCGAATATATTTTTGACTGTAACATTTCGGTGCTAAGCGAATTTTAAAATGTTTTTACATATTTTCAAAGTATTTTTGGTCTTTATTGCACTTTGAAGTTTATGGAGATTGGTGTCTGACATATTTGATCAATGCATCGATTGAATAAAAGCAAGATGGCGTCTTCTATAGATAAAAAAGAAACCACATTTGATCTCCAACATTCCTATTGTGTGTAGTTTCTTAACAGTGAAAGTATAAAAAAAGCGTCTGTGTTACTTTGGTGGCTTAAAATGATGTTTTCGACTGAGGACTACTTTGCTTAACCTTGTTTTTAGTCAGTTTCTAAAGAATATTTCAAATGCAATAATTGCTCTTAAATATAAAAACTTCATTCAGTCTACTAATGCTCTAGCCAAGACGTCGTTGTAATACTTCTAATAAAGCAAACACTAAGAATAGAAAAATACCTACATTTTTATATACAATTGCGCTATTTTTATTTTGCAAAGTAATTAAGTCCAACCTAAAGTAATTCTGAAAATATATAATCTTAAGTGTTTTCGTGATATGACCTGCAGTCATGCATGCATTTTTATGATTTTACTATCGCTGACGTTAATAGCTTAAGGAAGGTCAACTTTAAGTGGGACACACGTAGAAAGAGTTCCGTACATAGGGTCTACTGCGGTGCTAAATAAAAGAAGTTTCGTGGAACTTTGGGAGGCAAAAAAAGCACATAAAAATAAGGTTGAAGATAGATTTCATGATATTTTGTAGAATTGAATAAGGTCTTTAAAATGTCATAAAATCAAAGTTTCAAACGGAATGTATGTTATTTCAGAGCCAAAAAAATACATTCTTTTTGTTGGCCTTTAACTCAAAACGTCAGAATTAAATTAAGTTACGTTTAGATTCAAGAGAAACATTTCCAAGTTAGAAGCTCGAATTGCTTGCTTTGTATAGTTTTGCAAGTTTATCATCTAAGTGAAATTGTCTTTTAATTTTTTAAGAAGAATGCGGTGGAGGCCGCCTCTTCTCAGATTTGACAAGCTTCGATTCGCTACGATGAGTTTAGGGAACGAACTTGACAAAAAATAACGGATGTAATAAGGTCTCAGACCTAGTAACTGTATGTAACACAGTAATAATTGAACACCTCAATAAAACCTTACACAGCGTGTCACTATTCTCACAGAGCGGGTGACGGCTTACATTCCAGGTATCAGCAAGGCAGGTATTAAAATAATTATTCAGAGCAATAACATGATACTTCGTAAGTGCTTCAAACAGGCTTCGGACATGTGGTCGGCATGCTCTGCTTGTTCTGAGTTTGTTTTTAAACTCTCCACTTGAACTGAACTAATAAAATAACCATTTTAATTAAACTTTTTAGAAATGTTGATATAATAATATCGGACAGGATGATTAGAGCAGTAAAGTTTTTAACTATACGACGATACCACTAATTTTAAATTAGATATTTTTTTCAAATCCACTGGTAAATTATTATCCCTGTATCAGGTTTTCAACCGACTTCAAAAAAAGGAGGAGGTTCTCAATTCGACTGTATGTTTTTTTTATGTTTGTTACCTCATAACTTCGACTGGGTGAACCGATTTTGATCATTCTTTTTTTATTTGAAAGCTGGTACTTCCCGAATGGTCCCATTTTAATTTGGTTCAGTTCTGACAGTGGCATCCGTGAGAAAACCATATAAGTCTTAAATCTAGATAGACAAAATGCGCGACAAATGGACGAATAACTCAATATTACGCCAACCGATTTTGATAATTCTTTATTTATTTGAAAGCTGATGCTGTCCGTGTGGTCTTATTTTAATTTAGTCCAATTCTGACAGTGGCATCCATGGAAAATCCATATAAGTCTTAAATCTAGATAAACCATATGCGCGACAAATGGACGAATAACTCATTATCACGCCAACCAATTCAGATGCGTTTTTCTTTATTGGAATATAATAATACTTCAAGGGTAGTTTGATGAGTGTTAGGTCCTGATTATGGGATCCATGACAAAGTAACGGAACTCTTCAATTCTTAGGAGCAATTGGACGATACTTTTTCGATGTATAAAATAAATAGGAACTATTCACTGAAAATCAAGAAATAAACAAACATTTTAACAAAAAAAAACATTTTCAAAAAAAACTGTTCCAAAAGAAAGCACTAAAAAGTTAAAAAATAATTGCGTATTCTTATAAAACTTAGACGATAATATAATGTAGGTACAATTATTGTTATTGTTGGAGTCGGTGTCAGCCAATGTAGGTTTGTAACTACCTACATAAATACGTAAACGTGATATGTAAGAAATAGGTATATTGCTATATTGTAGTGTTTCCTTGGCTGACACCGACTCCAACAATAACAATAATTGTACCTATATTATATCATCGTATAAGTTTAAGAAGAATACGCAATAATTTCTTTACTTTTTAGTGCTTTGTTTTGGAATAGTTTTTTTTGAAGTCGTTTTTTTTTGTCAAAATTTTTGTTTTTTCATGGAAACTCAGCTTAACATTTTTCCAAAGATAGTTTTTCTTTGTGTATTGTTAGAAAAATGCCACAAGCTATAGTGAATCTTGCCTATATCAGCTCTAGAAGTCAGATATAGGTGGGTAATAAATACACAGTAGTATTACCAGTTATGATAGGAGCTACGCTTATATGCTTATTATGCTTAATAAGCAACCGCTTAATCTTAAGCAATGCCCACTTATCTTTCACCTGTTTCTCAGATGAAGGTGACTGGTGATTACTAGTAAATTGAAATCCGAGTCTTGTATTTAAAGGCCGTAGAAATAGTGACTAGATCTTTATTTTATTGGCTAATTTCATGATGTGGGTCACCAGATGTGTAGACCCTTAATACATGCAAGATCTGCTTAGTTTGAAGTCACTTGGTCGTAATGTAATTTATTTAATCTTACGTCCCCTTATTTTTTTTTTGCATCGATAAGACAAAGTCAAACCTCTCGATGGGTTACTAAGCAACAAACTTAATCGTCATTATTAATTTTGTATGGATAAAGAGTCTTAATAACAGCAAAACATACATCACATTTATGCAAAAAGGTACCCAGAGTCATTATTTGTATGATCGCCTATAAAGGCATACACTCAAACCAAAAACTAATTACCTTTTGAAAGAACTAATTAAAGTTAATCATAATTAGGCTACTAATTGTTACTTTACTTATTTCTAATCGTATTTGATGCTAATCACAGATATCGTGTATTTTAGATCAACAGAAAAATTGGCGTTGAAATAATATTTTTTCATATAAAATAAAATTCAAAATGTTGGAGGTCCCTAACTCCAGTACCCTGTCAAATAGCTCTAAACGATGTCAGATTATGTGAAAAATGTTCTCAAAACACTTCTCGAAGAACATTAAAAATCGTTTAATCGTATGTAGATCTCGTAATCTGAGAACCGTGTGCGTTGAAACAATAAATCGATCGGTTATCGATCGAGGTGAGATATATCGAGCGATGTGTTGACAAATTATCAAGTGAGATGGCTTTTTAGAAAAATACGTTTTTCAATATGTTATTTATTGGCCTGTTATGAGGCTTGAATTTGTCTTATCGATACAAAAAAAGATAAGGGAACTTAAGATTAAAAAAATATGTATAAATTACACTACGCTACGTACGACCGAGTGACTACAAAGTAAGTAGATCTTGCATATATTAAGGGAGCCAGATACTTATAAACATAATTAAATATTCCTGAATACATTCCTGAATCAAAAAGACAATTCAATACAATAAATGACACAGAACACAAATTAGCGCTCTGACAGATAGCCCGCTTAGAACAACATGCCTTTTTTGACGCACGCACACAGAGACATGAGTTTACAAGCGAAGACAGTGAGCTTCGGTGAGTCGGAAAGTCGCACTGTCGCGAGTGTTTTTGTTTTTGTCGAACTTGGTGCAATTTTTCAAATGATGAATTTTGTTTTTGGCCGGTTCTGTCAAGTAGGTATAACTTACTTACTTCTTTTTAAAAAATATAGTAGTAACCCTAGGCGGTTCACGCAAGTTTAGGAAAAAGGTGCGAGCGGTACTTACATATGTAAACTCTTTATTTTGTGCACAGAACTAATATAAATGTCAGTCTCACGTTTGAATGTGCGTATAATAATCCTGTATTTTGATTGTGTTGCTGTCAGAGTCAACTTTAATCTGGTTTATTCATCCATGCAATAAACATTGAATCCCCCCTAAAATAGTCACGTATGTAAAATGAATCAACGAACGAAAATAATAAATGAATCGCAAAATTGATAGTGACTTTAACATGTTTCACTTTTTTTTACTGTAGATAAATTTCTATACTGGATGATTCAGAATACCGTAAGGAGTATGATAGAGCATTCTCATTAAGTAATGTAGAAAATGTATTAAGTAATTACATATTTATGTTAAAGATCAACTCCGTTAGTATGCAAAAAGGATCTCAGTGGTTCAGATTTTCAGACAGGAAAATCGAAATCCGCAGGCAAATAAAATATCCAAATTAGTTGAAATTGATGTCAACACCAAAACCCATAATCCCGATACCCAAATGAGCTAACAATCCACTACAGCAGTTATCGTTTGTATAATAAGACGGTTAATTGCATCGTAATTGTGTCGGCAGATCGCTCGCTAAGCTCCCGTTACGGTAATGTACTGAGAAATAGGCACAGATGTCTTGTATTGTGCTGCGTTTACACTCTGACAACAACTTGCTCGAGTCTACTGCTTACGGTAAAAAACATGAATTTCAAGGTTAGCTAAGGTTTCGGTAGCGGTCAGTTGAATTCTACTTAAGATGTAATCTCGATAACAGTCTTCATTAATATTTTTTAGATGAAAAAAAACCATTGTAGGTATTCACAATATTTTGCGTCAGCAAAATAACATACCATCACGACTTTATCCCAAGCGGGGTAGTCAGAGGCAAGTGACTGTGCCGTCATGGTGAACGAAACACTCAGAAGCCCACTATACACCAATGATATTAGAACCCAACGTGGTAGGTGGTGAGCCTTTCTCCGTTATCCGGATTGATTTGGTTTGTTATCGATGTTTTCCGTCATCGGAGAGTAAGTCGGATATTTAACAATGAACACAAAGATTTCGGTTCTGGCCAGATTTAAAGTCGGGACCACACGATCCACGATCTGAGTTCGGGTGATGAACCACTAGGCCACGACGCTCACAGCAATATAACAAGTTTTATGGTCTGTTTAACTGTTTCAGAATCAGATCTTAATGCCAGATCTTATCGTTATAAGACTTGAAATAGTGTTTAATAAAGCAAGAATGACATTTTTTTTACCAAAGCCAGTCAATCTATAGCCCTCACAACAGAAGTTCCCTGAAAAAGTATACAAAAACTTAACGAGGTTCACATAGACATACAAGCGCGGCGCACTATACTCGTACGAACATCCACAATGTAATTAGAGCTTGTCTAATCTGAAATGACGCGCCCCTCCAACGCATTCATTCACGCACACATAAATTAAAGTAAAGTAATTAGCCTATTTACTGTCCCCCACTCATTGAAAATTAATGTGCGTTGAAGATACTTTGAATATTTTAAAGTTGCAATGCGATTTTTTTCTATTTAGGCAATGAAAAAAATTCAAAGCGAATGAGTAGGTAAAACCAGCTACATTGTAGTGAGATCGATTGATTTATATAAGAATAAGTTAGTTACATCTTTTTTATGTCATAAATATTGTCTTAAACATACAAAATGAAAATAAAATTACAATGTCTCACTAATATGAGCACATAATTATTATACTATATTTTGCCAACAACCAAATACCTCCACGTGGCACTTTGTTTTATCTAGTTTATCATTTAAAGTTTCATCAACAAAATTGTTCATACGAAAATCTTACCCAGATCTCTCCAACTCGCGCTGATAGACTTCGCTCACCCAAGTAAACTAGCCTAACCTACTTGAACGCTCCACATCAGTCCAAACTCTCCCCGAAGCGTAATATGTGAAGTGTACCCAGGACAAATCTCTTGCAATTAGGCAAATGCTTTTAACACGACGTGGTGGGACGGACGGACAGACCGCATTGTTATAGCACATCTAGCTCTTTGTTTAGTATGTGCGGTTCTGAGATAATACAGGAGTGCATTTGTGGCGTGTGGTTATGCGGATGACAATCATGATAGATCTTTGATTTAAGTAAGTGTTGAGCTACAATAGAAAGTCGTTTGAGGAGTTCTGAGGAGTCTTGACGCATTTTTACGAGCTACACATTTCGACGGCTCATTCCTTCGCCGTTGTTCTTTTAATTTTAATAAAACAAAATCTACAGCCCAAAAAAATACTAAAGCCGGTACTTAAGTATTACAGTTAGAGCTACGAGTAAAAACAGATTCAGTTCAAATATTTAATGATTTTTTGTAGTTTTCGAGTTATGAATTTTTTAACGAATTTTTGAAAATTTCTGGGTTGAGTCACTTTTTCGGTCAGTGTAGCGCGATCTGTTGAGATAAATGCCTGTGTAAGTAAGTGACTCAACTTAAACATTTTCCAAAATTAGTAAATAAATTCATAACTCGAAAACTGCAAAAAATCGGGTAACTTACGTGGGGTATTTACGGATACCCCTAAGTGTAAGGAAGCTAAAAAAAATCGTGGCTGTGTATGTTTGGACCACCCTGTATTCTGGTCAAATACGCATAATTGGTTTTGAAATTGCGTATTCCTTCAGTAATGCGACAGTTTATGTGACTATCACGTAAATGAATTATACTTCTATCTCCTTTTCCTGCGAAGTGTATTCCTGCGAAGTGTATTATCCCAACATAGTGTTGTCGCGCGCCAGTCCTCACATTTCTCTTCGACACATAACTCGTCTGTTGCTATCGTTCGTTGCTGTAAATCTCCCGAAGTGACGATGTCTCGTCGAACCCTACTAAATCACGATGGGAAGATAACACGTCATAGATGACGTAGATCCGATAGATAACTGAAGGTGAGAATCGAAGGAAGAATCGGGGTTTGTGATCTTGAATCAGAGTTTGTCACCAGACATTTTGGTATTCACACAAAAACAAAAATTTATGCATCAATATATAAAACTTCAGAAAATAAATTCAATTATGTGATTGCAAATGTGTTGTATAGCATTTTACTTTTTGTGTGTGAAATAGTACATTATGATTTAAGTGTGGTAAGTTGAAAATTACAGCCGAGGCGATATAACAAACAACAAAGCAGAGACAATAATTATCAAAGCGCACGTATGTCATACGACGTTTTATAACATATTTGCGAGGAAATGAATAAAACTCGGACTTTCTTTAACGAATAAATCTTTAATCACTTGTCAAAGCATTTATAATAATTTTTACTTGTTCACAAATTAGCGATGCGCGCGCATCAGCGCTTTTATAAATAAAATAAATAAAAAACAGCCATTATTAAAAATAAAGTAAATTAATATTTTTGTGTTTTTGTTACAGATAAATGGTTGTAATTGATTGTGAAAATTACATAAATTAAAAAATTAAATATTTATTTATTATATTTTTACTCCCAGAGTTAATTTTATTCATAAAATGTTGACCTCTTTACTGTGCTGAGATTTAAAAAAGTACCGTGCGTTTTACATTACAATAACGCACAAGTGCCTAATGAGATATAATACGATACTGAAATTGGAGAAATAAGAGACTGTTTACGAGCAGATATTATGTTATAAACGTAGGTTACAATCAGTCAGAATTCGCATTTATAATATTTAGTATGGATGGATAAGCGCGTTAAGTATATACCGTCACAATTCAAGCCATCTGGTATTGTTTATGACACATCCTTATCCATCCTTCCACCTTATAGCAAACTGTTTTGATAGATTCAAAAAGCAGAAAATCTGATACACAAAAGCATAATCAAAACGGACGACGAAGAATTTCTTTTATGCAAATAGGTAAGTAGTTGATTAATATATGAACTGGTGCTGTTTCTTGACTTACTGTTTTGTTTTATTGTAAAATATAATCAGGTTTAGGCGGTGGACATATTATTTTAATAGGTATAGCCGTAAAAATAGGTAGTCTAGAGCTCGCGTTTGTGAATTTTTTAAACATTTCATTATCGTGATTGGCTAATAGAAATAATGCCACGTGAACTGCCATTAGGAATATTGACGTGATTCTTAATAGGCTTTTAGGGCAGAGCATGCTGCAGTTTTCCATTGGTTTTGAAATCTATGTTAAGAGAATAGAGTAAAAAATCTTGTGTCCAAAATACTGACAGAGTTCAACAAGGAATAGCAGAGGTCATTGTGTGAAGAAGTTTTTTTGAACGAAGAGATCATGCCAAGAATATGTACCCCTAAACATTCAAATGGTTTTACATTCAGGAAACTTAAAAGTAGATAAAAACATGGTTTATTGTGGAGTTAAAATGTCAGATTTGGCTGTGGCACCCACACTAGACATAATCTGTGTCGCAGGCACCGGGAAGAGTTACCAATACACATGGCCTCCGCAGTCGGCATTAGGTTGAGAATGATTAAATTGTTAAATATTATAAGTAACCGCTATTTCTCGCCAATATATTCGCAGCCCAAGACTTTTTCCAAGCAACTCCCATAAATTATAACTGGTTCAGAGGCCAATTAGTTTTAATTACTTTTACGTTGTTCTGTTATCCAAGAAATCTTCGACGTATCAAGTTTCTAGAGGTCACAGTTAAGCGTGGTTTACACCTAACGACATATTTCTTTAAACAATAACTTTACTGAAAAGATACTTTTAGACTAGGCAGTCATTTGATCATAAACGCACTTGGTGGTAAGTGAAGATGTTGTCAATAATAGTACATGTCTGCCCAGTAAATGCCTATTCACTCTTGTCTTGAAGAGACCCAGGTTGTGTTTTAAAGGAAAAACATGAACGCGCAGCGAGTTTCACTCCTCTGCTGTTATTATAAAAAAATCGGCATAACGCTTCATGCAGATGGCAGGAATATTCACTACTTAATATCTATATAAATGATAAAAAAATTAACAATACAACTCAGAGATAAATGGTTCTCATATACTGGTAGTATACCTACCTAATTGGATAAGTGATTACAAATACAGTAGCAAAGCTGGTAACCAGCTTATATTCATACTTTTGATATTATCCTATAGATTTATAAAGGCGCCAGCATATTTCAAATCCTGCGACGTTTGAAAATCCTAAAAATCAGTTATTTGTTACTAAAATGGGTAGAGTAACTTTCTACAGCAGTGTGTCGATTTTTTTCATTTATTTAATTTATGTTCGACGGTTAAATATATTTTTATCAGTCTATTCTCAGAGTTCAAGCTCTAATTAGTTTGAGTTCAAATAATCTTGTTAGCACCAAGATTATTTCTCAATCAATATCAAAGTCGAATCGATCGATTTTTTTTGATCAGACAAATGTAGTTTTGTGTAAATCCCATATTCGCTACCAGTTTCTAAGTCACTACTACATCCTTACTATTTTTTGCTATTTCGACAGTTTCGTATTTGTCTTCGAATTGATGACGAGCTCGTATTTCGCTGTCAAAACGTATTTGCGAAATCCTATAACGATGTTTGGTTCTTTTGTTAGAGAAATTTATATGTCCAATTTAGAAGTTTAGAATATTGAAGATATATTGATGTGTGTCTATATTAAGAGTTCGTTTAACTCTTTTTATTAACAACGTCGTTGTCAAGTAAGCTTGCTTGCCAGTTGCAAACGGTCACCGTTATGGGTGATACAATTGGGTTTTTTACTTGGTAAAAAGGCTAGGTAAAATTTTATAATATGCAATATTAGATACATAATATTATTTATATATTATTTTGACCTTGATCCTGGATATTTAACTTTAAAGATGTACGGTTTAATATAAAGTATAATTTAAACAATATTACTGTCGCAAAAACAAACAACGATGATGAATGCGTTTTAAAATTCAATAATCGTTAATTATTATCACCCACAGTGCAGACCATTCTTCAACTTTTTTATCCGACCAATTGGCCTGTTTGCACCACTGGACATGTAGGTGGTAGCTTTTGAATGTGGCGGTATGTTTTTTGATGACTTCATATTTTTATAACATGTGATCTTTAGTTGACATTCTGTTACTGCCGGGACATTTTTATTGGTAGACTTATTGGCAAAACACATTCTGTTATAGTCCAACATAGGACGTGACTTCTAAATAAGCGTACGTTTAATTTAATGTAACTCTACAAAAGCACCTACAATATGTTTTTTTGTCAAACGTGCAATAAGAATAATTTTTCGCAAAACCATTTAATTTTTATATAAAAAAATATTTAAATACTAAAAAAAAATATATATAAATACTGTACTGTTTTTTAGCACAGTCACTCCTTAATCTCTACAATGTTTTGGTATGGTACTATACATATAATAATCGCAACATCTCAATGTCAATAGATATGTTTTAAATAGCTCCATTACTAATGAATCAGTATATTCACATAAACAAATCTTTATTCCCACTCTTTGAAAAGAAAATACCGGACTCATTACTGAGGATTTTAATACCACCCTAACACAACCTTAAAATACATCGTATTCCCCGCCAGTCTCGAGAGAAGACACATTAATAATTCAGTTTCAATTATTAATACGCTTGATTTATATTTAGCAGACAGGCCGAACATTGAGGTCAACAGCCGAATCAATATAAGTGCACAGTGCATTCTAAAAACAAGTGTACTTGGTCAAGTGGATTTCAGACGAGATAATTAAATAATGTTTGTTTACGAGAGCGTCGTGGCCTAGTGGCTGAGCACCTGAACTCAGATCATGGATCGTGTGGTCCCGAGTTCAAATCTGGCCAGAACCAAAATCTTTGTGTTCACTGTTAAATATCTGACTTACTCCCGGTGATGGTAAACATCGATAAAAAACCAAATCAACCCGAATAACGGCGGAAGGCTCACCACATACTCGTACCACGGTAGGTTCTAATACCATTGGTGAAAAGTGGGCTTCTTAGTGTTTCGTTCACCATGACGACACAGTCACTTGCCTCTGACTACACCGTCTGGGATAAAGTCGTGATGGTATGTTTACGATTGGGTGTTTGAAGCAATTCTTGAAACATAAATAAATAAAACTAATAATCCCTCTAAAAATGACAAAAATAAAATATATATGAAAAAAAAAGTTCCTAAATTAAATCTAATTACTCAAATTAAAATAATAGGGGATTAATATTCAAATTATTTTCTTTTATGAGTTAAGCCCAAGTTAGGAACGAAGCTATCGATCGATTCGGTACCTTCATTGCCTTTGTAAATATTTTTTTCCTCATTCTGAACAGTGTCAATTTTTTGAAGATATTAACGCAAACCCATTAAAAAAAAAATTAGCTTTTTATCGTTCACATTAAAAAAAATGAAGTTTTCTCTGAGCTAGTTATAAAACTAAATTAAAATTATTTTCCCGAATCGTTCTGAATCAACTTGTCAACAAAAAAGTGGTAGTGAGAAGTAAAATCTAAATGATTTGAAAGCAGTAAAAATACTTAAATAAACAATCAATCAAATACACACAGGCACAGAACAAACACAATAAATATTCAACAAAAAACTATATATATATATAATATTTGACCTAAAAGGGAATCAAACCTTTAGCGCTATGGGCGACGAGATTGGTACGGTTAAGCCATTAGGCTAGTCAAAAATGATGACGTTGTTTTAAAAACTATTTTCACGAACTTTATTCGCACTAATAGAATGCAAAAAAGTAATAAACTGGGCCAATCCAGAATAAGCAGTCTATTACTATTAATCTTGCAGTAACAGAATTAAACGCTTAAACCGAATTGCATTAAAAAAGAAAACCACGTGCAACACCAAAATTAGAAGTTGCAATTTGGACCTTTATTCCCGAGAAGATAACATCCAATTTGAAAGACTAAACCGAACAATATTGAATTTTCAAGCATATCTCGTTAATTATAAGGAATGTTTTCGTTTCTGCACAGCGGTGCGCTGGCGGGCGAGATGTGCAAAAAAACAAAACGTCTGTTGCACTGCGGACAAATTTAGCGAGAGACGGGAAAAACGAGGAAAAAATAGGCACAGACGTTGGCACCCCTTTTCCAAGGTAAATTTCCCGGCTACATCGCGAATTAAAGAACGCACAGCGTTATTTCCGAGGGGAATTTTAGTGAAAAATCGCCATTTGGCTGGCTTTGTGTCTACATAGTTTCTAACGGTTTTTTAGTTATTGAAAAACATTTTATGCTGGCGTTGTTTCAGTTGAATGAAAGTTAGGTGAATAATATAAGAACTCAGCTTAGGTTTTAGATAGACTGATGTGCACACATGAATTAATTTAATTGTAATTTGTGTACAAACTAATAAATAAGTAAAATTACAATTATTTACTAATTATCCATCCGTGAATTTGGATTTTAAATGCTAATGGCTTTCATCTCTTCATTGTATAACCATGATGGTAACTCAAGAAAAAAATAACGCATACTTCTTCGTAAAAATCTCATCTTTTTCTTAATAAACATTACACTAATTAATTTAAATGAAACATGTTAACATGCTGCTAGTTAGTAGAAACAAGCTCGTCATTTGTTATATTAATTTAATTACCTAAAATATCTTTGATAAAATTAAGCTCTTGATAAGTAAACTTTTGCTTTTAGTACAATACGCTTTTTTCTACTCAAAGATAGAAACTAGAAAAAATCGACCTGATCCTAGGACCCCGCTTGATTCCAAAGATCAGGTTAGTTTTTTGTTGTTAGAAACTAGAAAAAATCAACCCGTTCCTAGGACCCCGCTTGATTCCTAGTGTCAGGTTGATTTTTTCTAGTTTCTATCTTTCTTAAGGGTTCTTGGTAGAATGTCTAAGAAATAATTAGGTCACGAAAAATAATCATTTATATTTAATTAAACAGTTTTTCATGGTTAGTTTTAAGAAATTATTTGTACAAACCATTTTTAATTGGTCAGTAATTTAGTAATTTTGTAGTCTGTTTTGAATGTATAAAATAAATGAACAGCGTGTTTGACTATCATTTGTGATACTGATACTAATACTATTTATTAAAATAAACCAACTTGAAATTGAAATATTACATTAAGTTAAATACACATACATACATTTTTCATATTGAAATATGACATTAAGTTAAATACTTACAAATAAATGTTAGAACAAAATAAAAATCCCTAAAACATCATTCTTTTCACATGGACATAGAATAAGACTAAATAATAAAGTTGGTTTATTTTAATAAATAGTATTAGTATCAGTATCACAAATGATAGTCAAACACGCTGTTCATTTATTTTATACATTCAAAACGGACTACAAAATTACTAAACTACTGACCAATTAAAAATGGTTTGTATAATACGAAATGCCTTCAGATCGACAACAGAACACCCTGGTTTCACTTTAGAATTCTCTGTGTGGCATAGAGCTGGTTTATTTCATTAGAATATCTGAGATGTATGGTCGGTCACAAAGCAAGTCCCCTTATGTCCTTTCGTGTTTCTCTATATCGTAAATTTCTATGCAACGTTAGTCGTAGTGTGGTTATTTTAGAAGCCAATTAACTGCTTTACTCGTACTTGCTATAATAATATAATTTATGCATCATTCGCTTAACAGTAAGGCAAAAATCTGACATTAGAATTATTATCATTTATGATGTTAGATGCTGTTTGGAGTGGGATTTTACATTCCCATGTTTTTTTTATAGCTATTGTCAAGATAATTTCCTAAACTGAGGGTAGCAAGCAATTTCGTCAGGTAATATCTGGCCTAGAGGATGCATTATTGCCAGGTAGGCTGACTGGCTGAAAATGAAAGATCATATACTTAACGAAATTGCTTGCTAAGCTCAGTTAAAGAAGTTAACTTGGCTGGTTATAAGAGATGGTAATAAGGCCCCTGAACATACAACGTTTAGCATAGAAAAGAAATAGTCGCAAACGCTTCAAACTTTAAAAAAAAATCTTGTTGTTCGTTACATTTTTAATTGAACATAACATATTCAGTGGCCAGAGATCCTGTCAATGCGTTTTCATTGTTCAAACCCGACGCAAAAAGAGGGGTGTTAAAAGTTTAACGCCCGTGTATGTCATGGTGTTTGTGTGTATCAAATAGTTTGTAGTGTCGTAGCTTTCCGACAATAGACAGATTTTAGGTACAATTTTATTTCAAAGCCTATTTCATTAGGATAGTTTTTATGTGTCTGATGAAATTCTGTTTCATCATTGTCATTTTTTCAAGACATAGAATCAATTTAATGAGTAGAGCGTAACATTGCTGCATTAAGCTGAAAATATCATTGCTGAAAAATGACACATTGTACTTTACTAACGCTTGTTGTAAACCCAAAACAAGTTTAAAAGAGTAACTGCTGAGTTTTATGCCTGGTCTTCTCAGCAAGAAACAACTCCGGCAGAGTCGCATTATGTCTGTATACTGTGTATTTATATATATATATCTATATTATTATAGTAATTATGGCTATTATTTAGTATATCTTGCTTTGAATTTGACGATTTGAAAGTACTTACTGTGAAAGTCTATTTGAATAAAGTAATTTGAGTTTGAGTTTGAAACTTGCTAACTACACACTGACGTAAGGTATGAAAAGATTCGCATGACGTTTGACCTTTTAAAGTTTTTTGATTTCAAATAACTCCCCAAGAAATAGTACAGGTTAGTATTTCACATTGAACTGATGCTGTGCTACCCTCCGTTATGAGAAAGTTAAAAGTTTTTAAAAAATAGTACTTAAAATGGCAGAGATCGCAAATGCTATTTAAAAAACAATTAGGAAGCTAGCCAGATAAAAAGCTATGTAAGTTTCTATTCGTAAAAGCCCATTCCACCGCTTCTAAAATCTAAATACAATTGACATTCGGCGGGTCTATATTTAAATCGGACTAAATGCAAAGAGACGCGTGCGCTACAGACGATTTATGGCGTGCGAGCGAGACAGATATATTGCCGACGGGTGCGGCTGCGAATTCTATGCCTTTTTCGTTTTCTGCTAAAAGAGGATGTTATTCTATTTGTGTTTTGTAAATAGAACGCATTTCTGAAAACTGTTAACTTTTTGCTTGGTAAGTTGTACTGTCTGGCTATAAAAATATAAAACAACACATGGATATTTTAGAAGGTATTTACAGTTTGGTTTTTGAAGTAACTAAGTAATTATGATCGTTGTAAATGGTTTTAAGTATTAACAGTTAAAGAACTTATTACAGATTCATATCCAAGCTTTTAAGTCTTAAATGGGTAGGTAACAAGAGGTAAACCTGTTTGTATTATTAATGTATATTAAAAGTTTCCATGACCAATTACATGAAACAGAAGGTTATATTATAATCACAAACTTCTACATCATTTTGTTTCCTAATAATATTATCAGTTTTCCTATTAGTGTTGCTCCAGAAGTCAAACGCCACCACAAAAACTAAATGTGTGTGCCTTTTAAGCTCACTATTTTTTAAACACTAATTTTCCTTCTCTATCTGCAATAAAAAAACCTTTTCAAACCTACCTACCTACCTCAAACCTACCTTTACCTATTTCAAAAAACGATTTAACTTCACTTTTATGTTCTTATTTCAAAATTTGGTAATTTTTTGCCGAGGTTTTTTCCGACCCACTGTGCGCTTAACAAATTAGGAGGCCAGTGTCATTCGTCGCGTAGTGTCGACATCTGGAACCACTTCGTGTCATTTTTATGGTTCAAACTGACAGGTAACAAGCCAATCTCCATTATCGGTCCTTATAATTTTATGGGGGTTGGCATCACGATTAATCTTGCGTGACAAAATGGACTCTGACTAACTAATGCTATTGGACTTGCTTTGGTGAAATGTTTACGAAATATTTTAGTAGTTGGCTGAAGTACGAAGCCATGACTGTTGCGTCAAGATTGTAGATTTGATTCCCACTCAATAAAGACATATAAGAATAATACCTATTTACAAATTTTTTGTTTATATAAACATTGTTGAAGCTCTGACTAATTTTGATTTTGATGATCTAGATTCTAGAGGTTTCGGATATATTAGACAGCCTGTTCAGGGGTACTACTCACGAACAAAATGTCCGTAGTTTTAGTCAAAGTAATGTGTCAAAAAACCTGCAACAATATCGATTGAATTAAAGAGTATAAAAATACGTGACGTTTGTTGTAATTATCTTAATTTTTTATACTGATTAAGATTAAGACGATGTTAGTTTTTATCAAACTACGGACATTGTGTTAGTGAGCAGGTACCCAGCGCCGAAGGTTATGGGTACAATCCTCACCCAGGCCAAACAAATAAAGTGACGAAATTTCGTGTTTGTATTGTGTCTGGGTGTTATTATCTATTTAGGTACCTATGTTTATCAGTCATTGACACCCATAGTACAAGCTTTACTTATTTTGGGGTCAGATGATCTTGGTGTGAGCTGTCCCAGATATTTAACTATTTTATTATGGTACTAGCTTACCGCCCGCGGCTTCGCCCGCGTTATTGTAATATATCATGGCCAAATTACATATATTTTTAACTATGGCCCATGTGTTATTCTGATGTATAAGCTGTATTACTGTAAAGTTTCGTCTAAATCCGTTCAGTAGTTTTTGCGTGAAAGAGCAACAAACATACATACATCCTTACAAACTTTCGCATTTATAATATTATTAAGTAAGAATTAGTAAGATAGAGGCGTTTACATCAACCTTTACAAAACCATTGCAAAATGGTTCCTATATCAGCAGCATAAGGTGGTGCTGCTAAGTTAAGGTGATGTGAACGCCTTTGTACGAGTCAGCAATACGCGCTTGTCATTTGATAATCTGCATTGTTCCTTTTTCGAAAAACACTAGTGAGGTTATGTTGCGATGTGACTATTACGTCATAATAACTTTCAATTAGTTTCCGTTGGTAAGAAAAGAAAAAAAAAACACACGTGAACGTAAATTACACAGTACGTATTAACAACACTTAGTTAAAGAAATTGTTACAAAAAACAGTCATTAGTCTGAATAAATGATCTCAAATCATCTCATGCTGAGAACAGGATGCCCTTAATGACTTTTGAGTAGGTAAATTTATTCTACTAATACAGTGTAGGTATGGGATATTGTGGTATTTTAGGTAAAGTATCGACCTGTTAAGATAGTTGTACCAGAAAATTCATCCGCGTGGATTCAGCTTGCGAATAAGTTCACTTGTCTGCTTTGACATTGAACATTGCGGAGCTGTAATGAACACTATGGCTCCGCTTGGAGCCATCTAGGGCTCCAATAAGGTGCTTTAAAATGGGCGCGCGGACTTGGTTTCTATATGTAATTATTATAAGCTAAAAACGTTATTCCGTATTCAGTATCGTCCATATTTATGTTACTAATCGCAATCGACTTTTATCAAAAATAACCCTAAACCTACAGTTTTAAATCGGTCACTCACTTTTTTTTTTTGTACTGTAACGAGCTATCTCAAAATATTTCCAATTATGTTAGTGAATACGCACAATTTAATCAGTACTTTACTCAGTGGTTAAAGAAACATGGTCAACGCTTTTGGCATTAAGTGTTCGAAATGTAAGATTCACATCAAAAACGATTTCGAGGATCGTGGCGTTACACAATTCCAATCTTTATCTTTCAAAACCAAATAAGAAGTAGTTTTTTTTAATAGCACGAGCAAAAAGTTACAGCCACTTCATTCAAGTTCTCAAAATGGTGTCACTTTTTTAATACCTTTTTTTTCTCAAACACCCATACCAACATTTGTCTAATGCATGTGGTCATGGGTGTCATGACTCATTGACAACATGAGAATGGTTTCGTGACCACATGGAAAGTACTTTTTTTCGAGTTTCATGAACTCAACCGGATGCGACCACGTGTTGGAGCCCTCGCTGGGGCAACAGTTTTACATACAAGGGGGCGTATAAGCTAAAAATATAGAAGATATACTCTATACTGAAAACGTTAGTCGTGGGGAGCGCGGGCCGTGGTCGCGTCGTGGCGGAATCGAAATACCGAAAATGAACGAGTTTTAAGTGATTGAAATTCGAATTCCGAATTCTGTTGTTCGAATTTTGTGCGTGGATTTTTAGTGATAACTTTTTAGTGGTGAGTTTATATTTTGTTTTTTCAATTGTTTTTATCTGTTGGATTTTTGGAACTAGCTCTACGTGAGTAGAACTAATTGTGTTCATGAAGCTTTTACGTTTTAGGATGTACAATAGCAAAAAATATTATTTTAAGGGCATTCAAACGTATTTCACGGAAATGTCTGGTTGGTAACCATGGGCTAGAAATGTTGCGACTACGTGTGAATTCAGGTATTTCAAACTTATTTTTAAACAATGTTTTATTGGTGGAACTTTGTATGATACAAGTTTGCTTAACTAAAGTTATTTGGTATCCTAATTCTCGGCTATTCTGTTAACAATAATTATTAACGCACCATTTGGACCTAAATTCCCTACATACACGACAGTGTCAGTGGATAATTTGTTTCCAAAACCCACAATTATTACTTAGTTTAAAAAATTCAACAAATATGTTTTTTGTTTGCAGTGCAAACCAAAACTCATTATTTCAATTTGTTCTCAACGAAATGTTTTGAATAACAAAATAGAACACTGCCGTAGACCTACATTTTTCTACCAGAATAGATCCACCAATTCTTGTCTATGTTTTAAAACTTGCTTGTATACTGGGAATAGGAAACAAACTGTGAATCATTGATTTGCATAAGTTTGTGAAATTAACATGTACCTACACCTATTATAAAGATCATCGAGTTCTGAGGCTCCAAGATGTAACTTTTGATTCCTATATTTAAGGTCGTAAATGTTTCACTAAAATGATTGGACATGGTCCCAATTTCCAAGTTTTCTCCACTACTAACAAACATTTTAAGTTTTTGCCATATATATTATTGCATTGAAAATATTTAAGGAACATCTTAAGGAACAACTTACTGTCCGTCAGCATAGACTGTTTCTCCCGTTAAAATATATCCTAAAATAATTTAGTCTATGTCACTCGCTGATAATTTGAGCTCTATGTTGGTGAACCGTGAAAGAGAAAAAGTCAGTAAAGACTCTGAACGAACACTCGTATAGATATTTGTGACTGATGTTTTGCCCAGATATTTTTGAATCCTTGGAAACGTATAGATATGCGTTTGACTGTACAATAGAGATTTGAAACCATAAAAAGTAATCATACGTGTAGAGCTTCTCAAGATCTTACATAAACTTCACTAACGTTTTAGAGATACGGTGGCAAAATGTAATTTTCGTTAACCTCTTCTAGCTACTCTGAGCTAGAGACACCGTCGTCGCTTCAGAAACGATATCTCAACGCCAATTTTGACGTTAAGTCCATACATTAAATGTCAAACTCACGTACGAGTATTAAACGCCATGGGGCTTAATGCTCTTATGCTTATCGAAACACACGGCTGAAAATCACTGCTCATTTGACCGGCCAGTTTCAAGGTGTATTCTGACTAGTTTGCAGGAGATCTTTATTTGACAGCTGGATGATGGACATAAACATGGCGTCGTACTTGACAACATTTTGTCAAATGCCTTGAAAGAATACAAGGTGATATTTTTGAGCCCCCAAAATCAAAACTACGTTTTTGCAGACTCAGTTTTTTTAAATCAGTGAAGCGAGCGTATAAACGAGTATTCCTTTCTGGATGAACTGACTAAAAGCCCTGAAATTAACCATATTAACATAATATTTATTGCTACTGATGAGCGTGTAATTTCCAAAAGGCCGAATTGGTCGACCAAGTGCTCTTTGAATCGGGTGAAAATCCTGTTACTAGTCTTAACATTCGTTTATCTTTTGCAGTAACATCTTAGCTTTTCAAGCCACCACAACAATAAAATTGATTCTTTATAAATATTGTTATTTGTGAGAAATAGAAAAAAAATTAAAATACTTCAGGCTATCCTAAAGTGGTACATTTTATTAATTGCTAAGAATTGTATTTCCTTGGAAAAGCTCGAATACGCATAAGCACAATAATTATACATTTTTAGAATGATCTATTAAGAAAAGTCTCATAAATTTGCCAATTTAAAACTAATTATTTCTGTAATTTATACTATCCCTTGATATTAATTTCATTTATTTAAATCATACCTCTAAATTTATCTTACCAATCATACATTCCTCAAATAACTGTTCACTCTAATGATACAGTGGGTTCGATTCGAACGAGAGGGTTCATTGAACGAATGAATAGAGACAGAATGGGAAACAAAAGTAAAAGCACACCTGAAGTAACACGGCCCTATTCTGTAAACTGTACGGTAATTATTGATAGGGATGTGCCTAATCAAGTGTCGATGAATTGTAAAAAAACAATTTCAGTATTTTCTAAAAAGTTTTGGTGGTAAATCACGTTAGTAAACAAAAACAATTAAAGATTTTCATAATCGAATGAATTAACGTAATTTTCGGGCCAGGCTAGTTGGATACAAATCTGGTTACAAAGTAATCTGTAATAAAAATACATTAGTAGTATTGATGACGTGATTAAGTGTAGTTAATATTTGATTTAAACCATTTAAATAATAATGTTACCCAGATAAATAATATTTAGACACAACTTAGCTACTTTTGTTCGGATCCGTGAGGTTGCGTTAATGTCCCTGTCTAAACTTTCTTGAAATCTTAAAATAATTTAGTACTTATTCTTGAAATTGTTTTTGTTTTGTAACACTTCGCGGCTTAGTTTAGGGTTTAGACGAAAAGGTCAGTACTTAGGTTAGTGATAAGTTTTTTAAAATAAAACCCTGGTGAATTAATCACCAACTCGACCTAATTTTATTTATTTGATTGATAACACAAAGTATGTTTCAATTTTGCTTTTTATTTCGTAAGTTGATCATAAGAAAGAGTATAATATTTATCACAAAAGTAAACATTTGGTTTTGGTCCCCAGCTCTTTAAGATGTATCATTTCCGTGAAATATTGAATATGTTTAATAACAACTGAAGCAGTAATAGAAATGATTTTTATTTTACTTCATAACTTTTGTAATTTTAGTAAAAGTAGTTATAATTGTGGTGAGTCATAAGAAAAATCCAAACAACCTTGTGGAAGATTGCAACGGATGTATTGTAACGTGAAAGTTATTGCCAAATTGTCATTTGACAAAACAGGTAAGTAATGCAATTCAAACAAAACTATAACCAGTATAATTTAAACCCAGCAGTTGCAGCAAGTTCAAGATAAAAGGCCAACCTTTTGTTAATGGAAACATGCTTTCAACAACAATATGAAAATCCGGGATGTATGTTTCAGAAATACTTCAGCGAGACAAGTTCAGGCATGTCTGTAGCTAAAGTTGGACATGGTTGGGAGAAGCAATGGCTTGATGCGTCATGTGGGACGGATGTGATGTGGGAACTAGTCTGCGGATAAACACTTTAAATGGAGATCCGGTGTTTAAAGGATGTCCTGTTTTATTGCAAAAATGCTTCACGCTTTGCGTAATGGAGTAATTAATTTGTCATCGCAGTATTCTAACTGCCCTTTGAGGCAGCTGAAAACAGTATACACCTGCAAATTGTCTTAAAGGCCACAATTCACTCTATGTTGAGCAGGTGATCTAACATTGACGTGGATACCATTACACGCCTAGGAGGTAGGTTTGTCCCAAAGCATCACTTGACGAAAGTTAACTTTCCTTTGGCGTTAAAAATGACTTTTGCGTTTTTGAGCTAGTATATAATAACTACCGTAACATTACTATTCTTATTCTGTTCCCGAGATATAGGTTATGTACTCTAACACCAAGTATTATTCGTTTTTAAAGTTTAAATAATATTTATTCAAATGTACCAAAGACATGAATATCTAAATGCCACCAACGCCACCGGTGTCGAGCACTAGTTTCTGTACCGAAGAAAATAGTAGCATCCAATCACTTCTTTATATTTTTTTCATTTTATCACAATACAGATATAGTAAATTACAACATGGTGTACCTATTGAAATTTCCAAAAAATGCAAATAATAAAGAGAAGCTTCATTTGCTGAAGTAAAAAAAAAAATACGATGTGTTTCGTTTATCGATATTTGAAGCCTGACTTTCCCAGCCCTACCTTAACGTTACCTCCAACTTCCCGATACACTGTTTCAGATATTATGTCTCGTGAATTTCCTCGCCAGCCATTCTATTGAGCTATTATCAGAAGGCGAACATACAGTTTTCCTGAAAAAGGATACAATTTCAGACCTTATTTCAGCAGCGTAACAACAAAAGTGTGGCCGTTTCAGGAAGACTGTACCATTGTGAGGAGCGGTCTGGAAAATTTTAACTTCAATTTTTAATGTGGAATTTTATTTTCAGTTTACAATTTGCAATGAATTTTTTTGCAACTTTGTACTCGTGGTTATTCCATTGTGAGAACTTAACCTCTGAACGTTAGTGTTGTGATGATAACTGTGGTAGACTTACGTACAATCATATTTTGAAGTTTTTAACAAAAAAGCAACACAATTACAAAACGGTAATAACTACTTTGAAATCATAATAACAAAAAGATTACCTCTTCACTAAGTAGGAATTGAACTGACATCATTGAACATTATCAATTTCGATTCATTATTAACATGAATCAGTAAAACTTGAACTCACATCTTCCACAATTCTAGCAAATCAGATGACCATGGGCTTTTATAACAGTCTCTTATGACTTGCCAAGGTACTTTTTAAAGTTTTTCTGAAACAACTTTTAAACGGTGGCTCATGGCAGAAAAAAAATCTTTTACTTTTACATGAATTATTTGAGACCTCAGATAAAGTCGTTGCAAAACCATTGCAAAATGGGTCTCATGTCAGCAGCATAAGGTATCTATCTAAAGGTTGATGTGAACGCCTCTGTACCTATTTATGAATATTACGTATACTCGTAGTATTTTGGTAGCCTAATAAGTGGCTAGTCTACAGGACTTCCGATATCCTGTCCCGGGTTTTGGCAACATTATTAGATATGAGCAGTGTCAGTAGACTTTGTCTAAAAATACGACTTCAGGTAACTTACCGGATTTGACCACTTGAGTTTTTTTTACCATAATTTGTAGATATTATTGCTGTTTCGTTTTTTTTTACTTAATGTAAAAAAAAAATTAACAAACATTGCGGAAAAACAGAACTTAAATTTAATAAAATACCTACTAAAACCTATATAAATTAAAGAACGAAAGTTTTTTTAAAAAATTAAATAAGTAACACAGTCAATTTGTTTCCAAAACATGAAAACGTTTTTTAAATAAAAACTTATAAAAACAAAGCTTGTTAGCCACTAGCGGCAATTATCTGAAGTGCACACAATTGTAAAAAGTACGTAAAAATAATATTTGTCCCAACACGTGGTGTATGATGTAACTGTACGCCCATGTAGAGAGACTGGAAGTGACTGGGTGTTGAGAGATGTAGGCGGACGTTGTTTGATCTAATTTTGTATATGTTCCTTTGGTATTTTGTTGGGTGTGTATTTCGTAATTAAATTTACAAATTTACGGCTACAAATTCTTTATTTCTTATTAAGATATAAAAATCACTTGAGATATCAGTTTTAAATATCCGATCAGTGAGTCTGCTTAATTTTAAAGTTAGTGTGACGCATAAAATATAAATACTTAGGAGGTAGTTCACATTTTACATTACAAAATCTGAGTAGCGGCTAAGGTAACCTAATCGCGTTACTATGAAAAGTGGCTAGTATAAATATAAATATAAATATCCCTGGACATTATTCCACACAGCGCCATCTAGCCCCAAAGTAAGCTAATTAAAGCTTGTGTTATGGGATACTAGACAACGGATAAACATTCTTAAATAAATTTTCTTTTGTAAATACATACTTATTATACATAGGAGACACCCAGACCAGTACAAACAGACATGTTCATGCACACAAATGTTTGTACTGTGCGGGGTTCGAACCCGCGACCTCTGGTGTAGTAGCCAACTTCTTAACCATTACACCAAGTCGGTCGTCACTACTACTATACTTATTAAATGTATTAATACATAATATCATATTTATTTGCTATACATTAACGGCATAAAAATATCAATTGCATATTAAAATTATCATTTTACAATAAAATTTTTAGAAAACATATTTTTTGCTTTAACAATAAAATTATTAATTTATTTACCATAATATAAATTTTTTTTTTGTTTTTTTTTATTAATTTTTTATTTTTATCGTTTTTCTATTTATCTGTAGAATTCTAACTGAAGTTATGATTAGCTTTGATTTCCGACGACACGATGAGCGGAGAGCACCGTAGCGCAGTTCCTCACCATGTCTTGCGTCTGATCACCGATTGGGTCAATTCAGAAAATTTACTTTACTCAATTGGCTCGGTTCAGGGTGTGCTGGTAAACACATCTGACTTAAAACCTTGTCTCATACTTCGTAACCCAAGGATGATTAATTCTTATTTCAAAACCATTTGGTGTGTTGTCTGGAAAATAAAAAAAACGTAATTGCTGGTTGCTTTATTTTAAATGTAAATGTATGAGTGCATTATTTAAAAAGCAATACTCAGCTTTTAGTTTCTTTGTTTATAGTAAATTGTAGAATAACTATAGAAAGTTGTCATTTAAATTTTGATATAATTTTGGCCAATTTTGTTGCTACAAAGTTCCCAAATTTGTTTTCCCGGAATGAGTGATAAGTCTTGCTTTTAAATAATTCCTTGATGTGGCTTTTTTAAACTAAAACTATATTTTTTTAAGTTTAGGCAAGTTTAGTTGTAAAAGTGCGATGTTTTGGCACACTTTTAGGTGCACTTTTCTGTTTAAAGCATGACGTATTCAGTAATTTTGAGTCTAAAATATTCTCAAGCTAGTAACTTCTAAGTTTATCTTCCCGATTGACAGACAATTTAGGGCGGTTACCCTAAAAAGTCACTGATCAAATTCCATTTGTATTGATTTGCCATTGTATTCCCTAAAATAGAGACCACACCACTTAAACTGTCCACCAGGGCAATTTACCTCGATAAAAAGCCAAGTAAGGTTTCTTCTTGGATTATGGAGACCAGACCCGACAAATATTTGTTCCTACAACTAACATGCTCCGTAACTGAACCCGCGATCCTGTGCGTCACAACCGGCAATCCGTAATGTGAATCTAATCATGATGACATTTACACAGTTACATTAGGCTAATATTGGACTACCTGTCCGTCAGCGGCTTCGCCCACGTAGACTGTCTTTTCCGTGAAAATATAGCCTTAATAAAAAATATAGCCTATGTCACTCCCTGATAATGTAGCTTTATATTGCTGAAATAATTTTTCAAATCGGTCCAGTGGTTTAGGAGCCTATTCAATTCAAAAAAATAACAAATCTCTCCTCTTTATAATATTAGTATAGATTTAAAAACATCTTCTTAGTTGTATATTGAATAAAATTAATCAATTTTTTCGCAATGCATAATTCCAGAGCGAATAACTCTTACGTCTTAAAGTTGTGAAAACGGCTATTTTGAAAAACAACTAAGACAGAAGAGCTTATTAGTAAACGCCGAAGTAATTTTCGCAGTAAGCTGATTGCTTGCAATGCGAATTCTGTGATATAATTTTCAGCTGACATTTAATTTCAAATAATTTTTACTGCACCGAAAATGTTTGCATAAAAAACAAATATTTTTAGAAGTTACCTTTGCTTATTCATTCCATGACGTATGGTGACATTATTAAAAAAATAAAACCATTCGGGATGTTACAAAAAGTGCCAGAATAAAATTATGCAAGCCCAAAACCATAATTTAGTTGACTGTCGGAAGTAGTCGGAACTAAGGTCAATGAGACTCGGTGATAGCTAGCAAAAAGTACTCGGCTTAGCTAAATAACGCTCAATGGGTGGTAAGGTAAGACAGTACATCGGATGACGAATATGTCATCAGAAATTCCGTGCCATATCTAGTATATCGGGTTACACGGATAGCTTATCCTGCACATGGCCGCCCACGACCCATGTGTGGCACATATTACACCGTTATGGACACCTAAAAACTAATGCCCGTACGTTTCGGCTTTTTTGTTTTGACCGCTGTTTGTTATTTTAGTAGATTGGGGCTGGAATGTGAATATTATAGGCTATTTTTCGTAATGTGAAAATATGGCTTTTGTCATCGATGTTTATGATTCACTACAGGGCTGCAGACTAGTCTGAAATTCACGAGTTTTGGGTTCAAATAGTTCATCAGGAAAACTGTGTTTTGTTTCGCAAGCGTAGTGATTTGGCTTAAAGAATACTCTTAATTATTGTAGCGATGACTCATGTATGGAGGCCTGTGCCCACCAGTGGTATATGTCAGACCAAATAAAATCTAAAAAGTACTTTCAGCAACTTACAGTCATTGTAGGCAATGAAAATATATTTTAGGTACTGATTCAATTCTATACCAATTTTAGTTTAATTTTTCAATTGCTACCTCCACTTAGTGATGACCTAATGTTCAGGTGTTTAAACTTTTCAATTTCAAACAAATTACAATAATTCACAATAAAAGTCTCAGAAACGTCCTATAACAATCCCACAGTACCTATTTGAGAACAGCAGGGAGCATGGCTAAATGATTCTTCCTCATATATTCAATCTCCACATTATGTATATTTGTGTGAATTGCAAAATAAATACGGCAATTTGTAGCTAAAAGGCCATTCAGATAAGATAATGGAAAGACATCACACGATCAATTGAAAACGAGGCAACCGTTTTAAATCAATAACATTTGAATATGTATTAGGTATGTTTGCCTTCCGAATAAGGTTTTGTTGAAAGTATTTTTTGTGTTGACATCTTCATTTATTTCTTACCGCATTTAAAGCTGCTTTTACACCAGATGTACTATACAGCTATGCTGCAAGGATGTGCAAGTTAAGCAACGAAACTATTCGACCACTGATGCTATGCTATGTAACAGAGCGAGTAAGATGTGCTAAAAAGATGTGGCGCCGCAAAAGAAGCTGTGGGGAGCTATACGAAATATCGACGGCAGGGAAGGCACACACAACGCGCATCCATAGCCCGCATCTATTCATATAAAATACATAGCTTAGTAGAGTCCACCAATGCTATGCTATGTGGATCACTGAATTTAATCGAGGGATATTAAATGCACCGATATATTCCTGTAGTTAGATTTTAACATCCTGCGATCTTTAGGTCTTAGGTCACCCATCCAGTTTATGGTAGGGAGTCTCACTGTGCCTTTGCTATCAAATATTGCTAAATATACCTACCTTCTTTGCGTAATGTAATTCAAAACATTACTTAGCTGCTGGTTAAATTCAGTAACTTTAATCAAAACCGCCTCCGTGGCCGAGTGGTTTGAGAGCTCGGCCCGAAACCTGGAGGTCCCGGGTTCAATTCCCAGGTCGAGCAAAGTGTGTTTTAGGATTTTTCGGAACATAGCATAGGTTTGTGATTACCAACCCGCATTTGGAAAGCGTGGTGATTAAACCAATAATACATTGTAGCGAGACTTGATTTCAATGACGGAGGCCTTTGCCCAGCAGTGGGACAGTATATAGGCTAATTACTTTTACTTACTTTTCAATTATTCTATGGATTTACTTCGATCTCGTTGACATGATAATTTTATCGGCCAGGTCAGTAATCTTTTGCTAGTTTGTTTTCATAGTTTCACTGAAAATAACCCTACCTATAAATAAAGTTCAATAAATGTCTGGAGCACTCAATGCTTCCCTTCCTTCCTGTCATGAAAAGGTTCAATCAAAAACTTCGAAAAAGGTGTGCCAATTGTAGATTCTAATTTCAGTTTAAGTGAGGGTATTAGAATATTTCTATTTAAGGTTAAAACTTGCTTCATTTATTCAGACAAAGAATATATTATTTATGCAATTATTTTCCGAAATAGCTTGCTAGATTTAGTCAGTAAGTATAAAAATGAGTTTGTTGTTTGAACTTACCGGACGGTTAGTTAAAAAACATGATTAGGAGCCATAAAAGGTCTACCGTTGAACATGGGCCTTTAGATCTCAGGACCAGCTATTATGGCCTGCGCAGACGACGTACGCGGAGAAAAGTACCTATATAAGAAAAGTACGCTCCGCGAACACAAAAGTACGCTCCGTGAATACAAGATCCCCCGCGGATTTACCGCGGACTCAACGCACACGGTGTGCGATCATTTGTTGAGAATACTGGGTCCATCCCTTTATTTCAATCCGTGTGTGCGTTGACTGCTCATAGTTCGTTATTTATATTTTTCGCGGATGCCCGTGCACTTTAATCCGCTACGCTCCGCGGTGTTTCGGCCTACTTTTAGTCGTTCGTGTGCGTTGCCCGATACAGTTTGTTAGGGATCTATTTTGACGGAGAAAAAAGTACGCTGCGGATAATCTCTCGTCTGCGATCGCCTTTAGCCAATGGCCTGCATCCTCCGAAATCCTGCAATCATTGTCAGTTTGACTACCATGAGTTTCTGGCACGTAAGCTACAATAGTTGACTTCAGAAATTTGAATGCCATTTTTGATTCCATTTATAATCACTAGGGGCGCTGAATCGAAATCCCAAATACAAAAACGTCAACACGGTCAACGCAGATGCTAGCAGCTGCCATTGGTAAGCTCATGGTAGACATACCTACTGGTCATCTATCTACTTTGCGAGTGGGTGTCCAACTATGTGTTATCCTTCAAAGGGTCCATCAGTTATTCGTGTTAAGGCAGTGGACATGGAACCCCTTATCCGGCCCACTGCCTTACCCAGTAAGGACAGTCGGTGATAAGTTTTCATGACGAAATCGCTTTGCAAGAGTAAATTATTATTAAATCACTTTGAAGTCGTGAATGAGTGTTTTAATTTCACAGAAGCTACTTAGCGAATATAAAAACATTTTGAATCTGTCTGTACGCTTATTTTGACCTTATTTGAAACCAAACACTGCAGCTGTGCAGCGTCTGACTCATATACTTACAATGTGTCCAAGTACTCCCGTAATTTCTAATTAAAGCCACGCTGAATGTTAGATTAGAGTTTTGTTCAAAAAAGAAGAGTCACACAAAATAAACCCACGCCACGCCTCTTATTGTTCCCGTTTAAAAACATTTCAATTTCTTTTGTTCCAGATAAAATGTTATCAAAAACCTCATGACGCAGACCTCACAAATGACACGAAGACAAAGTTTAACAATATGCGTGAGGACTTTATAACATGGCGACTAAACGGCGCATAAGCGCGGTAGCGCAAACGAAATGCGCTCAAGCGCCACCGAGCTCGGTTGTAGCGTCACTAAGATGCGTTGTAGCGCCATTGAAATGCGTTGTAGCGCGACCGAGAGAACTTGTAGCGCAGACAAGATGGATAATGATAGTTCTGTTTGCGCTGCTAGCCGGGTCTCATGCTTACGTGGAACAGAGATTTGCGATGGAACCACAAGACCAGGTATGTTAGCATAACTACAAATAATTACAAACAAACAAACAAACAAAAAATATCTTTATTTTACTTTTTAAATCGTCATTACAATAATAAAAAAAATTACTTAGTAATAGACTTAAATACTATATACTATATGAATACATAAATACACTGTATACAAACATAATGTGACTCTACCACCGCATCGGAAGTTGATCTTATACTGAGAAGACCCGGCGAGAAACACAGTACGTTCTAACATTTCCTTAAAATATGGACCTAAAAGTACATCTAAACTACCGGATATAAAGCAAAAACATTGTAGGTACAAAGTTTATACAATTCAAGTTTAGAAATTGTTAGATTTTTGTTAGCCAGTACAAACTAGTTATATAAATATTACAAGAGTTAACTAATCATGTACCGAGTAAAAAGTTTAAACCCAGGCCTTTTTATCCAAAAGGTAATCATTTGTAGTATAATAGCCCTTTTTTGATAATACTGTCTTAATGTGGTTTTTGAATTTGTTTAGTGGTAACTCACATATTGCCTTTGGGACTTATTGTAAAAGTGTACACCTTGCCCCATAAATGAACCTAAAACTTTCTGTAACCTGAAGGATGGGAGCGCAATTTTATCTCTATTCCTGGTATTCCAGGCTGATATTTTTCCTTAACTAAACAATAAAGTTGTAACAACTGTATTTTAAAATTAAAACTCTCGCAGCTAGACTATACATTCAGATCAGTTCTTCATAGATCAAAGACGCTACTAAAATTGGAAAAACAGATATTTTTTCACAGCAAATTTACTACGATAATGTGTTTATTTCCTTTTGGTTATCGGATCTTTATGTGGTATTTTAGAATGTGATTGCAGCTTTGCGTTTTCTACAGTAGTTCCAGATAGTTTAAAATGAAAAGTGGTACCTAGATATAGAACTTTTACTATTCCATCGTATCCCAAAACCAAAAATATTTAAAATTCCAAAACAGTACTCCAATGTCAAAAACGCAAGAAGCAAGTATTTAGGCTTTTATCACTTCGATTCTAATCTAATATTCGGTTGTACACTGTTTTATTAAAAAAATCGATTCATAGAATTTCGTTTCAGATAAATTGTTTTCCATATTATTATTTAATCGATTGATCAACACGCAGAATAGTTACTTCAAAGAAATTTAAATCATAGATTTTTGTTTAGTTGTGTTTTTATAGTCATAGAATTTATTTCTTAGAATATTAATATCATAGAATATCAAATCAAGTATTATTATTGCTCAAAATGTTTGGCTTTTCGAAGAAGTATTCTCAAGAACATTTTTTTTTTCACTTATGTTCATTCGCCGAAAATTCACTTCTGGTGATGTGGTCACAGTTCTAACCTTTTTTTTTATTAACGCGGGGAAATCCTCATGGATACCTCGCCGCCCGGGGTAACGGCGAGGTTATGTCGGACTTCTACCGACTAAAACCCCACGGTACTCGACCTCAACACGTCTCGGCTCCGTATGTCATGACGGGTAAGACACACTGGTCGAAAACTTTAGTCTTCAGGCACTGTGGTATTGGCGACGAGAAGACCTGCCGAAGTTTTCCGGAAGCTGCCCAGCCCAGCTGAATTCTTCTTTTGACCTCCTACTCGAAGTTGTTTCTACCCAACTGCAATACTTGCCCGAGGTAGGTATATTCCTGAACAACTTCGAGTTGGTGGCCGTAGACAGCGACCGGTCCCAGATCAATGTGCTCATTGATCATGATTTTTGTTTTATCCAAGTTCATGCCGAGACCGATCCTCCGAGGAGAGGCAGCGAGGCCGTCCAGCATCTGCAATAGTCTATGTGGCATCATTGTAGGGATCGAGCCCAGGTCTTGATGGAGTTAAAGGCTTTTTCAGAGTCCACAAATGCTAGACACAGAGGTCGATTATACTCTTCGGACTTCTGTTTAATCTGCCTTACCGTGTGGATGTGGTCTATGTTGAAACAATAATATTCAAAATGAAAATATTTGAACCGATATTCCATAAAACATTTTCTGTGAACCGAAATTCTATGAAAAATCAATCTCTGAAACAAGGGATCACCCTAATATTCACTTGCGCTTAACTTACCCACTGCCAGAACTGACGATGTCGTAGCTTGTAAACGTCTTACTAGTCCCGCTGTCAGTCTGCAACAACACTGTCAGCTAAGTGCCACTGACCACCAAGCGTGAGTAAACGTGTTAACAACAAACCCGTACTGTACAGCAATTGTATTATAATGAATAGACGTCTGAAGCTACGTCACAGTGCTCAGCGTGGCTAAGCTTAGCCTTGGTCTAGTAATTCGGCGTATTAGTTCTTTAACCTCAGTGTAATTAAACTAAATAACGTACATTTCCTCCATCATTTAAGTTATTTACCACAAACTGTTGCTATTAAACCAAATTAGGTACCTACTTCTAAAACTACTTCTAGATAAACTAGATTTTTATGTTTAATGACATTAAAGGAAGCTCAAAACTGGTGTTGTAAATTATCCCCGTTAAAAACCAGTAAACTGTGAGATCGATCTTTAATAAATTGCTATATTAACATATTTTGCAAGTTTATGATTTAGTGGCGCTTCTGAGCGTGGGTTGTGTGGAATTTGTATGGACTAGGTAATTGTATGAAACCAGACTTCGGTGTCATCATCGGAATGGCTAAGTGGGAGTCGGACGCAATCTGTTGCAGAGTTGTAATTTTTATACTTTTTTAATGTGAAAGGTCTTTTTTTGTTTTGACCCAATTCTTGTCAATTTCTGTTTTGTTTCACCATCTTGGTATGTATGTTTATTCCCTGTCCAGTCGTTTATTTTCTTTTTGACAATTCGAGACAGTTCGAAATTAGTGACGCCCTCACACGTTACCGATTCGATTAGAAATAATAATCGATTTTATGTAAGAAGAACTTTCAATCGATTTAATAATTAAAAGGTTTTTAGGTCACCATTAATTATTCGTTTAGCAATTTTTTTAAAAAAAGCCATAGAATAGAATAGAATATAATATATTTTATTGCATAGAATACAGGTGTCACTGGTAATTAGAGTAGTGATAAAGTACATTGCTATATTCCGCCCATCTAAGGCATGCAATAATTAATGTTGTTTTTATTTTTAGGGATAAATCATGCAGGTACACATACAAAATAAATAAAAAAGACCAATATACTATTTGACGACCGACTTGGTGTAATGGTTAAGAAGTTGGCTACTACACCAGAGGTCGCGGGTTCGATCCCCGCACAGTACAAACATTTGTGTGCATGAACATGTCTGTTTGTACTGGTCTGGGTGTCTCCTATGTATAATAAGTATGTATTTACAAAAGAAAATGTATTTAAGTATGTTTATCCGTTGTCTAGTATCCCATAACACAAGCTTTAATTAGCTTACTTTGGGGCTAGATGGCGCTGTGTGGAATAATGTCCAGGGATATTTATTTGTTTATTTTTATTTAATAGTAATTTATAGTAGAGTTAACACCGCTACATCTAAAATTTTTCATTTAGGAACTCTTGAATTGGATAGTAGCATTTATTAATTAACATTTTTTTAAGTTTAGATTTAAATAAATTCACATTAAACTGTTTGAGTTCGTTTGGTATTTTATTGTAGATTATAGGCAAATAAATTTGATCTATAAATATAGTCTGATGAATCGTTGTAATTGTAATGTAAAAAATGATTTTTCTTTAATTTCGTTTGTACATCCAATTACAAATAATAATTATAATTTCTTACAAGTAATTATCCATGGAGTCAAATACCTACATACCTACTATTTTTTTTATTAAATTTGCTTTTAAGAGTCAATGCTAACTGTCAAATTATTTTTTTCAAATGATCGATGTATCTTTCATCATTATAATACATGAGACCTCTTTTATAATATGTGGTTGTTTGTAATGCACAGGTCACTTCACTAAGTGGGCGGTACCCGTCAATAAAGTAAGATATTACTGTAGTTAATTATTTCAAAAAAAGAAAACGGTAGTTCAAAGGTGTGAGTTGTCAAAAAGAAAATAAACGAATGGACAAGGTATAGTTTTCTTATTATTTCCTGTCTTTTATAACATTTTATTAATATACGCTTTAGGTTGCCACTTAAAAACCTACAGTCCATTATTTTATCCTTTACACAACCACAGCCGGTTTTGTGAAACACATTTTTTTTTCTGGCCCGTCGGCATTCGATTGTAGTGTCTGCCTTAGTTGCTAAAAGTATCATGGATTCGATTCTCACCAGGCATAAATATTTGTGTGGGTTCATTGTCTAGGTCTGTTTTTTTCAAAGTATTGATTTAGAAATCTTCAACCGTGTTTAATTCTTACACCAAAATACTAGCACTGCTTACTTGGACACAAACAACACGGATTAGTGAAGTCAAAGTTTCGACGGACCTTTGTGTGTCTTTCAGACTTGATCATACTGACCAATCCAAATGGATCACCCTGTAAAAGTAAATATCCCTTTATTTATGATTATCTCATTGTATGACCAATATTTTGCCACTAATTCGAATTCTAATATTTACGTGTTTTTGCAAAGAACAATCACGGTAAATTGTTTAACTACTGCTTAACAGGTTAATATTAGATTTAGTAGTCAAAATGATAATATTTTGCGAATCAACAACTTTATTTCCTGCGTTAAAAGCACCAAACAATGCTCTATTGTCATTTACAAACCTGAGAAGCTGTCCGTTGATTCCGAAATTCGACTACAGTGTCCTGTCGGGTACTCAACTAGTCGATAGAACGTATCTGTACGCGTCAATTACGTCTCGGCAATCGCTGTAACTGTGCGGTGTTGTCCCAATCAGCGTTACATTCTAGTGGCGAGTCTAGACTTCGTTTGTGATGGGGGAGCATCGATAAAGATACATGATTTTCAACTCATTTTGTTGTTGCCTAGATTATTTGTCTTAACAGCTGAACATAGAACATATTAGTAAAGGCATAATCATGCCTGTACTAATATAATTTGGAAAAAAAGGTTCCTCCATTAAAATCATTTGACTTTAAAATAAGCAGAACTTGTCTTGTGAAAAATATGCTTAGTTACTAATAAATACATACTTAAATTGTCCAATATACTGCAGCGCAGTATAAACAACAATGGTCGATACAAAAATATTTACCCTGCTCGGTTATCAACCCAAGACCAGCAGCTAAATTACTGTTTACGTCTAACCAAACAAGTACGCCAAGTTCATGTTGCTAACTTTTACGCGTCCATTATTTCCAATTTGCGTGAACTATCGATAGATTGTCGATGTCTGCATCACTACTTGTCAGTCTAATGAGTAACTTGAGAGGCCACTACGCTAGTTTGCTGATCGGCACAACATGAATCAGAAACAAACGAATATGTTTGCAAAGAAATATAGCCAGAAGTGATATAAAATAATATACACACCATTATATTGTCCATTTGCAGAGCTAAAAATACTAAAGAAAATAACTGCTCTATCAAAGTATGGAACTTGGAACCTTTTACTGTGTTGTGTGACTGCTCCAGCCAATACATCTACTGACCCTCAACAGATCCGTCTGATTATATAAGCATAATGAACCCTTTAAGCCAGCACTACTTCGTGGGTTCTATCCCCACCCATGACAAATATTCATGTTACCAAAATGTGTGTTTCTTGTGGGTGTTCTTATCTTGTATGTATGTTTTTAGAAATATTCAAGTATGTTTATCAGGCAATAATGACATAGCTTTGCTGACTTTAGGGTTAAATAATCTTGTGTTGTTTCTTGATCTATATAAATGACATTAATGGTTTTCCGACGATTGTACCGCTATATTTAATAACAAAAATTACATAAACAATATCTTAGACTCAATAATTCAGTGGCTGAAGAGCAACAATTTAGTGATCAATTTAGATAAAGCTAAAATTATGGAATTTAAGCAAAGAACTGACCGAACTTTGAATTTACTAATACGGCAAAGAGATCGAACCCACCATAACATTCAAATTCCTGAGTCTTCATATAGATAGTGACTTAAAATGGCAAAACCATATCGATTTTGTATGTAAAAAGCCATCTCAGTCTTCATACAGTCTCTACCATCTTTAAAAAAAAGTGAGTCTTCCCACTCTCCTCGTAGCCTACCATGGTTTTGTGGCGTCTAGGTTAAGGTACGCAATCATCTTTTGGGGAAATGCTACAAACTGGGACAGAGTCTTTAGGTGTCAGAAAAAATGCATTTGGTCAATGTGCAGCGGTTTGAAAAGGACTGATAGTTGTAGAATACATTGCCAGAACATGAATATATTGACTATGCCCTGTCTATACATATTTGAGTTGTGTCTCTTTATAAAACAAAACACAAGTTTATTTAAGTCTACCGTAGGTCCCGCAATCGACTTGTGTTATATACGTATAATAAAGATAATGTCCAGCACAAAACAGCCCTATATGACAAAGGTTTTTTTACTATGGTACCAAAAGTATATAATAAGCTACCTCGTCATATTAAAGAATGTAACGAATATTTGACATTCAAAAAAGGATTATTTTCATTTTCACTCATTTTATTCAATTAATGAATTTCTTTCACTCAAATATTAATTTTATGCTTTATATTTCTTTGACTGCCTGAATGTATTAAATGATAAAATATTATTATCTCTGGACATTTCCTTCTTTAATTTAATTTAATCAAATTCAAATCAAAAATTAATTTAATTTAAGTGAAATTTGTATGCCAATAAGGCTGATCACAGCATGTGCATTTTCTTTTATGTATAACATCTTTTAAGTACCTGTGTATCACAAATAAACTATTTGATTTGATTTGATATTTTTTTTCCCATGTATTTATTTATTTCTTCGAATTTTTTCAGACATAGAAATCATCATCATGACTGTTTGCAGCCAAAAGTCGTCCACTGCTGAGCATAAGCCATTGCTTTGCGTTGTTAATATGCTTGCCTTCAACTGGCTGTCCTAGTTCATTTTCTGCTCGAGCCATGCCTCCAACATTACCACGAGTACGCAATTTTCTCACTATGTTTCATCATCGATGGCAGCGATACCTAATAACAAATGAACCTAATCTGCAAGTCTATAGATTTCAATAGCCCAAGCCTGCCCAATTTAATTGACAGAAGGTTAACAATTAAGTACATTTATATTTATAGCATTTAACAATGCACTTTTTTCTACACAAGCACAGAAACTAGAAAAATTCGACCTGATCCTGGGGACTCAAGCGGGATCAGGTCGAATTTAGTTCTATCTTCGTGTAGAAAAAAACGCATTGTTAAATGCTACAAATAGAAATTCACGTCTCCTATAGCTAGTATCATCTTTATCGAAAAAGTAAAGTAAAGTAAAGTATTTGCAAAAATATTCCTTTCGGGTGTTAAAGGCGCTTGCTTGCTATAACATTGCTGAAACAAACGTTGGCTTACAAAGTTAAATACACTAGATAAATTCGCCGGGCCTGTTAACGGCCTCGGTAGCTCAGTTGGAAGAGCAGCCACCCGGATTGTGGAAGGTCGCGGGTACGGATCCCGCTTGAGTCCCTAGGATCAGTTCGAATCTTTCTAGTTTCTATAATTGTGTAGGTTAATAATTCTTAATAAAAACATGCTCATCACAATCAGATCTTTATAATTTAAAGATGCATAATTAAACATCTGATTAAATTCCTTTCCTAGAAAATGAATTCTTAGCTACTTCTAATTTTATGTCAGATTCTGTTGAAGATATGAACACAACAGCCTATGGCTACCTAACAAAATGCTTATGCAAATCAGTGAAATAATTATACATTCAAATTAATACTGTCCTCACTTTGTGGTATAAGTGACAAGACACGCGTGCTACTGTATTTTTTTATCAATTAAAATTATTTCTACTGCTTTACGAAAGTTAGAAAAAGATCATGGTCTGGATTACTGCAATATTCTTATTTCTTTTCAAGACGGATCAATTCGCGGCTTACACCTGGATCACTGGGTTCCAAGCAGACGATAATGTTAATCCATCTTCCTTATTGTTTTTTTTGCGTTTTTTAAATTCAATAGCTTCTCGCACAATCCTAGTATGATAATAACAATCTTTGGAGAGGATCTTCGGGGCATACAACTCCATCCAGTGTTTAACGCCTGAGTTCATCAGGTGCTTAGCTATCGCAGATTTGGTCGTCTGGCCATGCCCCACCAGTCCGCTCGCGATGACATGCGATTGTCGTCGAAACGTCTCGAGTCAAATAGGTTAAATACATTTCCCATTTTTGTTTTCTTTGCAAAAAACCTGATAGTGTTGAAAATATTACGTCTTCTTTTTAACCTATTCTCTGCCGAATAAATAAGACAATAGGAAATCGATTGTTAAAACGCACCGTTGCGTGGGGTGGCATTGAACCTGTTGAGCACCACGTAACCAAACCTCGACACACGATTTCATTTACACAGTAGTGTGGACAGTCATTTGATTTCAATGACACCAAGTGGTAAGTGAAGATAAGGTCTATGATGGTATGTGACAGCCCAGTAAATGCACTTTCGTCTTTAGGAAACCATTGCCAGGCCCTACTCCGTACTTTTTTCCTGATTTAGGAAGGGACAAGACTCGATCGCTATTTCTTGAAAATTAGACCAACCACCAAATTTTGGTAATAGAAAAAAACTGTTAACTTTTTATGTTAACAACATCAAATCTATTACTAACTTAGTGATTATATTAAGCGTGGATGAATATCAAGATCTGTTAATCCATATCATAAATATTCATACCATATTGTTGTCAAGGAGTTTGTAGCTCCGTATAATTATAGGACAGGAGTTTCTTATGTGTAACAAAAAATGCCTAATAGCTGTTGTTTAGATTAGACAAGCAATGACAAGTGGTAATAAAAATTCCTACATTTGAATTCGAAATTTCGAAGAGTAAAGTTTTTGGCAGATTGACCTGGAAAGTATAAACTTTATCTGTATGTAGGTACCACATGTGTTGACTTTTGGTTATAGGCTGAGAAAAAAAACATAACTATTTATGGTCTTTCAATACGGATAATAAATCATTGTGGTGGACATTTAAACCGCATTTTCCCACTGTCCACCATTGCATACAGATTCTACTATTTTGTATGAAGTTCTCGTAATCTAGTGTTACTGGTTAATATATCTGCCCGCATAGGTAAAACCACACCCGTAAAGTATAATTTTATGGAGAAGGACAGTAAAGTTAGCATTGTAACTATTCGCTTTTTATTGTTAAGACAAAGTTGAAGAACAAAGTTATACCGTAAAACGGCAAGGTAGTTAAACTTGAAAGACTGTATTTTATTATAATAAAGACATTAAAAAGGCCGAAGGATATTCTTCACACAAATTGAAAGATACTGAAATACTGAATGCACGAAAATCGTGCATCAAGGTTTTAAAATATCAATACACTCATAAGCCATATTATAAGCACTGTTTAGTTTAATTAAGGTTGCTTGTTTTTTTTTTACTTAAGTAGATTGTTTTTAAATTTCAGTACCCCAGTAGTAGTTGTTTTTAACTTTCAGTGATGAAAGTGAAGGAATTCTGGTGAATAGAAAGTAAAGATAAGAAAGTAAAACTTTAGTTTAAACTATCATAGTTGACGTAAACTCTTAGTAACTGATTTCATTCACCTACCGTACCCTTAAATAAAGTATTTTTTTGTTTAAATTCGACGATGTCACCGTTTTTATATCACTGGAGCTATAGCCATCGGAATAATAGCTTCAAAATCAAAAATAGTACCATACTCTAGTCATACTTTATTTCTATATGCAAAACCATTGTGCATTTTTCAAGTGAGCTTTACTTTTGAAGACAAGAGACACAAATGTGATAGTCTATGGAGCTGTGTCCACGTTTTACGTCGCCTCCAGTAAGTATTCTCGAGTCGACTGTACTCCGCCATTTTGAATTTTGCAATATCCGAAACGCTCTGCATACAAAAGTTACTTGTGTCAATTTAAAATGTCTTACCTAAAATTTTTCAAAGCGAGACGAGATATAATGGGAAGTGGAATCTTGGCGAAAGGAATTTCCGAGTCGAACTGACGATATTGCTACATGCTACTCTAATAGTTTTACAATTGAATTAACAAGAGTATATTTTATTACCTTAATTGATAAACGTGTCCATACAATAACCAGGCTGCAAACAACTGACAATTAAAAAGATAAAAGCTGAATGAGTAATCTTTTAGCTCCTTCCTTAATTTTTAGAAGATAAACATTTAACATAAATCTAAGACTGAATAGTAATACTGAAAACCAAACTATTGATATAAAAATATAATATAAATAGTCTTAAAACTTAAATAATAATCTATAAAAGTACCTAAAATATAACTTTTAGACGAGTTTCTAAATAATAATTAGATATAATTTAATATTATTTCGTTGCATTATAATTTAATTTTCAATGGTTTTCCTCCTCTTCATTTTTGTTGTGCCCGACAGGGTTCATGGTGCACTATTTAAATAAATTGTAAGATCTTGTACTACACTGTGAAATGCAATAAAGAATTGAGTATTGAGTATTGAGTATTAACGTTTTGAGTTTGATAACCATTGAAAGAAATGTTCAATGTAATGACTAAACTTACTTGTTGTCTTAAACTGAAGTAACAAAGTTGGGTAAGTAACCCACATTGTTATGTTTAACTAAAATAACCTTTTAATTGGGCCCTAATCTGTTTCCTAACCTATATTTTCTATTAAGGCATGTTAATATTCCTAAGTTCAAACTTTCACAGTCACAAGGGCGTTTTAAACTGTACAAGGGGTAATAAGACTATACTAAGGAAAGTTATCACCACAGTAGTTTGCAACTACGATCAGGCTCTGGTCAACATTATTTTATAGTTATGTGAAAAATTTGAATGAATATGGAGCAAGTTTTAGGGTTTTATTGTGTTGACATTAAATGGTTTAAATATACATTGCCCACTGGCCGTTGGTAGGCTTAGAAACCTAACTGCAATAAGATCACGAGAACTCATGTTTGCTAGGCTATGCCCTTTTATTTTGATTTTATTTAGAATTAAATAGTCTACAATGTGAACATTGCCACTGTTTCGCAGCTACAGCTTGTAAAGTAAGTGTCCACAAAGGAGGTGCAAATCGCCAGAGAACTAAACTTGTCGCTCGCTCAGTGCTGGCCGGTTAGACTCGCGACGCCATTAAATATTTTGACAGCTGGGTTCTGCAATAGTCTGTGGGCGCCAGCGCGGAGCGCGGGAGGATTTTCCTCTCAATGTCTTTGTTGTAGCAATCTCACTTTACGCAAGTGGGATATTTTTTGTATTAATCTAATAGTATAATAGTTTTTGTACCTTGTTGTGTTTACCTGTTATTGGTGATCATACAAAAAATGATTCCAACTACCTTTTGGTAAAAATGTAATGTATGTATTACTGTTGGTATACCTAAATAAATAGTAGGTAATTTGGTAACTTATATTAGGTATTAAATTGATTGAATTCGGCTTAAAAGACGTCAATCAATAAATTATAGTATCAGTCTGAAAAGTCGTAATTACCTAAGGCAGATTTTAGCTAATATATACTAAATGAAACAAAATATTAGCCACGCTCGTCAAATATGGGATAGTGATTATAAACACGAGCAAGGTTACCAAAACCCAAATGACATTTTGCCTGACCTTTAGATTAAAATCATATGGATTTTGGACCGAATGTTCAGTAACTTTTAATTCAACTTTACAGAAAAAAGACTTAGCTCCGAGAGTGGATAATTGCATTTCTTACTTTCCATTCTGATACGAAACCTTATTCTTCCAAATTGTACAACTAGAAACAAAATGTTTGTGCGAACCAAACTGTTTTGATTTTCTTTATTACTTAGCAAAGCCCAAAGGAGGTTTTTTTCTAAAGTATCATTGTCGAAGATTAATTGTCTCTTCACAAAGAAATAAGTAAGCATCATTCCTCTTCGCAAGAATTATGATGGGCGGTTCCCAAAATATCTTAACCCACATGATGTAGTCATATTTTTTCGGCTACAGACTGTCAGTTGGGTCAAGAGTGACCCTTTATAAGTATCACTTTAGTGATACTTGTGAGGGTCTTGTGAGGAAATTTCGGTTTTTAGTCTTGGGATGAGCAATTTTGCATTATTATTTTTGTCAATTGCATGTGTAAGGATATTTTCAAGTTAATTGAATTTAGAAGGTGCCGATTGGTGCGGAGACCGAGACAGGAGATACCTTATTCAAAACAAGAATGTGTCGCGGCAACTTATGCGTACCAACATGACTCTACCAAGGTTTTAAGTAATTAGATAGTGGTCTTTGGGAATAACTTTCATTGAATTTTCCAACTCGTTCTGTTCTTTACTTTGACATTAACCCATAGTATGTCGTATGTGCAAGACAATAGAAAAACAATACGATTTAAATCCTAGGATAAAAAGTATTCTACAGTGCAAGGCTCTATAAAGTGCACATATTAATAAGTAAGAAACTATATAGTGAATTTAATCGTTTTTTTTTTAAAGATAACTTTTAAACTAAATGCTGTATCACAATAAAACAGAGTTTCTCATGGTAATTAATAACACGCAATGCTCATGAAATTTCAAAATACGAAAAATAAATACCATAGATTTTTAAATGAATATTTTTTCCAGAATATCATTATTTTTTCATTAACGTCGTATGAGCTTTCATATGGTATCTGATATCTATACCGTGTTCACAACCTAATTACAACATTTTAAATCAGCGCTTAAAGAAGACCCTTGCACGTAGTTTCGCACAATTGATTAGCAGGTTTTTTTTTCATAGGACAATTTATTTTGTTCTTTCGCGTCACCTGCCTCCCCCTGCACCATGAGCCGCTCCCGTTTTAATAACTCAGAAAAATGTGTTTACCCGCTAATCAATTGTGCGAAAATACGCGCAAGAGTCCCCTTTGAGGGCTGAATTAAAATGTTGTAATTGGGTTACGAACATGGTTTTTACACCATATGAAAGCTAGTACGACCTAAATTTACTAAAAATAAAAAAATAATAGGGTAATGAAGGCAAATATTCAAAATTTTTATAATTATTGTAAAAAATTACAGAAAATATTAATGCTTTTCTGCAAAATTATTTTAATTACATATATGGTTATAATATATTTTCGCACTTTTTCATTTTATGGGCATGGCCTATTATTAGTGGTCATAAGCATTTTGTTTCATTGAGATAAAACACTCAGTTTAAAAGTTTTAACACAAAGGACCATTAAAAATTACAAAAAATTCTAGAATATTTTCGATAATTTTTCCGTCCATAAAACTGACTAAAATTTTTTTTTTAATGTGTGCACTTTATAGAGACGCACTGTATAATCACTATTTGTGGTTACTTGGCGTGCCGTTATCTTATGCTTAAAACAAAGTCGCCATTTTGATCACGCACACAGACACAATAAGTTTACAGGCGATACCGGTGAGCATCAGTGTCGCGGCCAGTCGTACTGTCGCGAGTGTTTTTGTAGAACTTGATGCAATTTTTCACATGATAAATTTTGTTTTTGGCTATTCTGTCATGTGGTATAACCTACATACTTTATTTAAAAAATCAGAGCGGCAAGTTTAGGAAAAAGGGCCCTTCTGTAATCTCTTTATTTTGTGTTTATGGTGAGGTTTGGTACCATAAAAAGCTACTTTGAATTAAAGTAGTTACACATTTTTTTCAGGACGCTGTGACTTTTATTTTAAATGTCTTTTTTGTTCACAGAGTGCAATAGTCGGCTCGCGGGTGACACTACCATGCCGGGTGGAGAACAAAGTGGGTGCCTTACAATGGACGAAAGACGACTTCGGTCTCGGCACGCACAGGAACCTCAGTGGGTACGAGCGGTACGCCATGGTTGGCAGCGACGAGGAAGGTGGGTTCATGATTAGTGATTAGTTAAGCAACAGGGGTAGGTAAGATCACTGTCCAGATGGGTGACCGAAGCCCAAAAAGTGGTCACAGCTGGCGCATTAAGTCAATATGACGACACGATTGGCTTAATGCGCTATAGCACGGTTTCATGCCTTGACTTGCGAGGTCCCGGGTTTGATTCCACGGCGGGTCAACTCGGGAAACGATCTTTTCCAAATTGACTCGCTTAAGGGTGTGCTAGGAGACTGCCCTGGCTTATCGTATAGTTATTATATAGCTTATCTACATACTTACTTATATACCTACTTCTTATATACCTATTATATAGCTTATCTTATCTATCGCTTTATATAGGACCTGTACCAACCAGGCGGTCAGTTAGTCTGTTTACCTAACTAAATAGGAATTTAGTTTTAAATAGGTATTGGCTAGTAAAATACCTCTAGCGTAAAATCTTACAAAACATTTTATAACTCCTAAAACATTGATTGCTGGCGCAAGCCGTAAAAAAGAATAATGAGATATTGAGGTAAACGCCTCGTTGCCAAGTACATTCTATTTTCGCTTAGACATGGTGTTTTAAAAAAAGTTACACAAATAGAAGACAATGAAATGAAACTCTATAAGTAATGATTTCAAAGAAATATCTATTGGTTTTTGCCAAGTACACAATAGGTTATTACAGTGTGAGTTAACAATTTTGTTCTATTTTTGGTTATTCTCAGTCTCATTTCATGATAATTCGTTCTTTTGTCAGTACGTGAAAGGGCTATCGATTTGACAATTTTCTTTAACAAAAGGTTGATTTAGCAATTTGATGTGCTTTTTACTATTTGATTATTATAAAAATGCCTCTAGCTGATTTTAAATCAAAGGTCAGGCAGAGCGTGTTTTGGATTTTTCGAAATATATTATATTATGGGAATTTTTTATTTCTTAGCATTAAACAATGCACTATTTTCTACACAAAAATAGAAACCAGATAAATTCGACCTGATCCTAGGTACTCAAGCGGGATTCGAACCCGCGACCTTCCGGAATCCGGGTGGCTGCTCTTCCAACTGAGCTACCGAGGCCGTTAACAGACCCGGCGAATTTATCCAGTGTATTTTACGTTGTGAGCCAACGCTAGTTTCATCAATGTTATAGGCAAGCGCCTTTAAAACCCGTAAGATTTATTTTTGCAAATATTTGACTTTCGATTAAGATGAAACTAGCTATAGGATAAGTGAATTTTTATTTTTTAGCATTAAAAATCACAAGTATAGAAACTAGATAATTTCGACCTGATCCTAGGGACTCAAGCTTGATTCGAACCCGTCACCTTCCACAATCCGGGTGGCTGCTCTTCCAACTAAGCTACCAAGGCCGTTAACAGACCCGGCGAATTTATCTAGTGTATTCTACGTTGTTAGCCAACTTTTTTTTCATCAATGTTAGCTCAGTTGGAAGAGCAGCCACCCGGATTGTGGCAGGTCGCGGGTTTGAATTCCGCTTGAGTCCCTAGGATCAGGTCGGATCTTAGTTTCTATCTTTGTATATTATATTAAGGCCTGAGATTATGATTACCGTCTCCCTTGTAACTAGCATGGTGATATAGGTTTCACACTTGGTATTTTAGCTTGCAACCACCATTTTAATCGATTACCTGATCTAAACGATGGAGGACGACCTTTGCCCATTAGTAATCTAGTTTTAAGAGTAAATATATTTCATATTAATAAAAGCGTAATTTAAATATGTCTGCAGTATAGATAATTAAACATTTTTAAATTCTGTAAGACACCAGCCTACACTATAGTCTGCCCTTCAGATATAGCCAGAGCGACCGGTTGCCATCAAATCAATCAAAATCCAACATATCTTCATTTATATAGACCTGCAGCAAGTAATTTTAAATGCAGGTCCTCATCGATCAATTTAAAATCTAAAAATGGTTTCCACTCTATAACTTTACTGCTCCAATCGCTACGTGGCCTGCCCACCTCTTTAACTTACCAACTGAAAGTTAAAAATATAGGAAGTTGCAAAGTATTTCTATATATAGGTAAGAACTTGCCAAGTTCCTGAGACTTTTAATTTGTAAGTATTTATCCAGAGCAGAGAAACTCTATTGTTCCGAGTAAAGCCAATATTGCTATTTTCCGTTTATTTCCGTCGTATTTTATGAAATAGTCTCGCATTTGGCACAGTCATAAGTGTTGTCATATAATATTTCAACACATGTACGAGTATGTATGTCCTCTGTAGTAACATTAACTTTTTACATCGCATCTGGAAACATTCCAAGCGTTATGATTCAATGCAATCGTATCGGCTGGTTAACAAAATGGTCGATGACTTTTGGTTGAGAAGACTTGTGACGTTGTTTGTTTTTGTGACTGTTTGTTTATCAAAGAGAGCGTTAGCCACAGAAAAATAATAATCCTGGTTTGACCAAAGTTTTATGGGAATTATGGCATTTTTTATATAGTATAACTCAGTTAGAATTATTAATGTCTGGGACTTATCCCAAAATCACATTGATAACTGGGCGTATTGCAGAGAAGAACCTGTAATGATTGGCAAAGTATTTAACTTCTTATAAAAAAGAAGGTCATCTGTTCAATCAATACTTTAATTGTGATTATTTAAAGCGATATATTTCGCTATTTTCAATTAGTAAAAAAGTTTTTAATACATACCGCCACAACTCTCTCGCTTTGAGATAGGTAGAGATCAGATTTTACTACGTACACGTTCGTTGCGCTTTTTCTACTCTCATTATCTCTTATTCTGCATGATGGTCGATTACGGGTTCTCTTGACCAGAACCTTTTCAAGAACGGCTTAAATTTGTACCTGGTGCAACAACAATATTAGTGTTTTTACAAAACATAGCACTTATTACACTCAACTCTCAGACTTCATCAAGGACATTAAACATTCAACACTATTTCCCAAACACCTGCCCATTATGTTGTGGGATTCTCACGTGAGATATGTGTTTCGAAATCCCATCTCATGGGAATCCCAGCGATTCTAAGATTTGATTGTATCCAAATATTTTATCGGCCTTGAGACCACATTTCGTTCCGCATGCGTCAAGCAATCATCAGCGAATGAGCCAACAAGTTCATTGAACTGGTATTTTCTAATAATATAGTTTGCACAAAGCACACCGTTAGGTTTTTCATGATCAGTTCGGGTTTTATTTTGGTGCGTGAGGTTTTCATGACTGTGAAAAATGATGAGCGTAACGTTACTCCGATAGTAGCGTTCTAAAAAACTTGAAACTTTTGGGATTACTGCTGTTTGCTACTTAATTTAGGCCTTCCTCTTCAAATCATAAAGGCATCTTCGGAGTTTTCCATCAAATGATCTACCTCACATGAGTAATAAACGGACAGTGACAAAGCTTCTTGGGCTGTGAAAAGTACACTTCAAGGCGTGTGTACGTGAGCGCTAAGCTTGAGCACTGGCTGAGCCGGTATGAACCAGTTTCTTTCCGTAAGCGACGAGGCCGCCAGTGCCCACGCACGCAATAGTTATGTACCAGTCATGACTTGTACATAACTAGTGCGTAGTTGTAGAAGAACTTTATCTCTCTTCCATTTATTCAGGTACGGTCTCCTTTCCAGGACTTTTCCATCTCTAGTTCATCTGGATTAATTCCCACGTTGGTTTTCTTTGATTAATTTACAAATTCCCTCCTTTTTATAAGATTTTGTAGAAAAGTACTGAGTAAGTACTCTGTTAGATGCAATTAGCCCAAAACCGCTCGCTGTGGCGTTCTATGGGGGAGGCCTATGTCCAGCAGTAGACTTCTAAAGGCTGTTGATGATGATGATGACTCTGTTAGAACAGTAATGCCTATCATGAAAATAGGTGATATGTATCTGGAGCCGCTATTTAAATTCAGCAGTAATTGTTCTTGGTTAATGTAATAATAAGAATTACGGCCATATTTAAGCAGGGGTGGCCTTATCTATTTGCTTCAAGTGTATTTTAAGCAAACACTTTAAATTTTTTGTCATTTTTAAAACTCTACAATAACTAAACCATGTCAAATCCTTACAAACGCTTCACCTGAGTAAATCTTTCAGTGGGTCTTAGTGCCCTAGATTCTTTGTAAGCGTTTCTCAATAAGTTTCTCTGTAAGTGCACTAAAAGATTTGGTTTACATTCATAGTATTGACAGTTTTAAAGCACCTAAATAATTTTGATTTAACTTGACTGTAGTTAAAGATTCTAGCAATGCATCTGTCAGAATTACTTAAATAACTTATATAGTTGTCTCTCTTTTTAATTATAAGACTTAATGCTACGTTTACATTAACAGTAACATTGGGAATGATAATGATGTAAGCCAGGAGTAAAACATATGAGTTTCTTTTCAACGAATGTTTCCCTGTAATATTTTCGTTGAAACGTAATTTCCAGCTATTCTTCTAACTTTTGTAAGGGATTAAAAAGGTTACATATTTGACGATTGATTATTCGCTAAAATAAAACAATAAAGTTACTAAGGTATCACTGATCGAGATCTTTAGCATACTGAACCTGAAACGATAGAAAAGTATTTCCAACAGGGGAATCCTTTTTAATAAGTACAGTAAGGTCTCTCTTGACTTAATAAAAAAGGAATGAGCTAACAAGAAATTCAGTAGAGACTTTTTTGTAGTCCAATAATGTAATTAAGTAAAGTAGAATCGAGTGGAAAAGTGCTAAGTGTTGTTTAAGTATATTTTTTCTTAACAATCGAAGACTATTTTCTCGGCTTGCCGTTTGACAAAGAAATGATAATCGTCTTTAAATTGTCTGGAGAATTTCGCATCCACAAATTACGTTGGCTTGAGCTTTAAGTAAAATCATTTGTAAAACTCAAATGACAAGCATTGAGTTAGAATTATTAACTATCAAACTATGTGATCAGGAGTTGAGCCCTATAATATGCAAGTAGATCAGAAAAATAAAAATACAATTTTGATGCAGGAAGCTTTCATTTTTAGTTGAGAAACATATTTGTCCTTCGTTTCTAGAGTCATTATAATAGTGCCTTTCTTTATGTTTAGGGAGGAAAATGTTAACATTTTTTGAATGTGACATCGTTACGCATTACCGTTTCGGTGATTCATTTTGTTCTTTGAATAAAACAGGTTTGCCTTTTTGATATCCGTGTCTCTTTTCAAGCTAAAGCTAAAAGAGACACGAAGTATATTGCCTTAAGATATATAATGAAAATTAAACGACAGGTATACTGGTTTATTATACCTTTACAAGTATACTTCGAGTATCTTTTTTACAAAATATTTAATCCACTCCTATAGACAACCCCAGCTAAATAGACCTGGACATGAACTTGGTACTGCTCGTAGTAAAGAAGGTCATAGCGATTAGAGTTGGAAGTAAAATTTACGGAAAATGGTTTAATCACCACACTTACCACATGTGGGTTAGTAAGACACGGGTTTTGTTTAAAAAAAATATTTTCGAACTTCTGATTTGAACCCACGACCTCTGGTTTTCAGACCTATTGGTCTAAGCCTAATTTATCTTTCAAATTGTACAAACAACATAGAAATATATTCTCTAAATAGCTCTATTCGTTATTAAACTATTTACACCCCACTCAACAACAGTATTACGAAACCGCTCAAGATAATGACAATATTCCACAAATTGATCCATCTCTTTAATCATCATCTATCATTCGTGATTTACGCGTGAAATATGTGCACAGACATCCATTCTGACGACGTTCCATTAATGGAGTACTCGCCATTACCTATAGCGTTTCATGTTATTATACAGGCTGTAAGATCGGACTTTATTATGCATGCATGCCAGCTATGGTGAGCACTATTACCTATTATCAGTTTTTATTTAAATTGTAAAAATCTAAAGTTTGAAAAAATGACATTGTCAAAGTAAACAAACGAATTATTAAATTATTATGACCTACATATTGCATTTTACCTTTTCACCCTGTATGTGCACAGCTTTCCGAATAAATGTTTAATTTGTATTCAGTAGTCTTTCATATTCATCATTTTATTTGTAAAACTTGTCTGCGCGATTGTCAGTTGTAACATTTTGCGCTTAGGCAATTTTCGCTAACATTATTTTTAACGCGTTCCCTTATTAAATTCGTAAAGATAAAAAATATATAAACACATTAAATTTGTTTAACAGCAAATTATAGACCATGTATCTTTGGTATATTATTACATAATCAGACTGTTTGGATAATGCTATGATTATGTTGTTTTCTGATATTAACGCAAACACTTACAAAATTAATTGTAAAAACTCGTAGAAAATCCATAGAGTGGTTTTTATTTTAATGGAATTGTTAACATAATTTATGCCAATTTATGTAACGAATGTTGAACATACTATCTTTTGTTTCAGGCGATTACTCACTCGACATACGGGATGTCGCTTTAGAAGATGACGGCCAGTACCAGTGCCAAGTCAGCTCTGGGCTTAATGGTAAGAATCCAAAAAATAATAATCTAAGAGTAAAAAAAATGCCCATAAACTGTCTCACTCCTTGGCAAAGGGTCATTGAAATCAAGCCATACACACATTTGACGGATATTAGCTCAATCACCCACCACACTTGGCAAACGCGGGTTGGTGATCACAACCAGGTGTTTGTTCAAAAAAATCCGTAAACACACTCACCATACTTCGGATTTTAACTACGACTTCCGGATTTCAGGCTCAGTCATGGCGGCGTTTCAAAATATTGCAAAAATAAAAACTATTAGGTCAAACTGGTTACCTTATTTACCAAAACAAGTTTTGTTTACTCGTATTATCTGTGTAACCACGTGAATTTGAACAACATATTTTAAGCTTTGTAAGAACTCTCAGAAATGGTCAAAAGCACTCACAAGCAACAAGCTTGTATGAATGAAAAGTTCTTCCAAACTCTACAATAAATTACTATTTTATTGTTCAGCATTAATGTTAACATTAAAATTGATAGAATTACAAAAAATCCAGCTACTTCACCCCAACTGTCACAATATAAAAAATAGAAAAGATTTGTATGTTTGAAACGAATAAACTCAAAAATTCCTGCACAAATGTTAATTCACTTTTAACTAATGTAAAGCCACATCAGCGAGCAACATTATGCTAAATTCTTAGGCTATATCACAGGAGAATAGTCTCCGTGGCCAAAGCCGCTGGCTGAAAGGTAGTCTACAATAAACACTTACTAACTATCACGACTTTATTCCAAACGGGGTAGTCAGAGGCAAGTGTCTGTGACGTTATGGTGAACGGAACATTTAGAAGCCAACATAATACCAATGATAAGAACCCAACGTAGTAAGCGGTGAGCCTATCGCCGTTATCCGGGTTGATTTCGTTTTTTATCCATGTTTTCCATCACTGGAAAGTTGGGGTGACCACACGATCCACGATCCGAGTTGAGGTGCTTAACCCCTAGGCAACGACGCTCTCTACAATAAACTGCTATAAATAAATTCTTCGACTCTATATGTTATTCGAAGAATGTCGTAGATCAATAATATTTTTTTAACAAGTGAACTTTATACCAGCAAAGGCCGTCAAAGTGACAGCCTCGCGTATAGGATAGACTCACTGGAGCGAAATTACAATTTGAACTAAGATATTATGGTTGAATCATCATTTATATTTGATTCACAGGAATTATCTATAAACAGTTTAACTGTTTTTACAAATATTCCTAAAATATGAATGAAATAAAATGAACTACAGTAGAATGATTAGAAAATAAATGTATGGGTTTGGGCTTGGGCTTCGCGAGTCCCAGTAATGTATGATGGGATAGGTAATTTCAAATATGCAAACATAATGCGACCCTACGACTGCGTCGGAGTGGTTTCCGTACTGAAAACACCCGAAGAGAAAATCAGTTCATGCTCTGTTCAACTTTTTTTGGTTTTACAATAAATGTTTATAGAGTAATTATATTCTATTAAATTTTATACGTTTATTTAAAAGAATACTATTCACGACATGATTGGCATACTGCGCCGTAGCACGGTTTTCGCCTTGACTTCCGTAGCCTGGTCAGTCAGGGAATGAACTTTTATAAATTGGTTCGGGTATGGGTGTGCTGGGAATCGCCCCTGGCTTGAATCCTTGTCTTGTACCTCGCAACACAAGTATATTCATCCTTATTTGCTATTTGCTATGAAAATTGGCATGTTGAATGGCGCTTATTTATTTATTGTATTATATTTAAAATGCTTTCTGTTTCGTCGTGGCCTAGTACTTAGTTAAGCAGCCCAACTCGGATCGTGGATCGTGAGGTCCCGAGTTCAAATCCGGCCAGAACCAAAGTCTTTGTGTTGTTTATGTTTCATTGTTAAATTTCCGACTAACTCTGCGGTGATGGAAAACATCGATAAAAAACCAAATCAAGCCGGATAACGGCGGTGGCTTACCACCGACCACGTTAGGTTTTAATACCACTGGTGAAAAGTGGGCTTCTGAGTGTTCCGTTCACCATGACGGCAACAGTCACTTGCCTATCACTACACCGTTTAGGGGAATGGTCGTGATGGTATGTTTCTTTTTCCCATCAGGTGAACCAGCCATCCGTTCCCGCTACGCCCAACTCTCAGTGCTGGTGGCTCCAGAGCCGCCCCGCATCATACAAGGTGCCTTCATAGACGCCACTGAAGACCAGCCGGTGGACATCGAGTGTATATCTGTTGGAGGAAAACCGGCCGCAGAGGTAAAAACAAATACAACATGGGATCACAACATTTCGGATTTATACGCTAATTGTACTTTTCTTTGATCAATAAAGAATAAATCAATAGTAATGATGTGTACACAATTACTGCATCAGGTTTTTGTTTAGGTATTAAAACATAGTATTTTGCCATAGGAAAACGATTAGAACGTCACTATTTGACCAACTCCACAGTTTTTCAATTTGGGTAGTGCAAACAGAATTTGGTGAAAATTTTATCAAAAAATCAAAGATCATTACTGGCGACCCAATAGCTGGTTTATACCCCGCACAACGTGTGAGATATAGGTGTTAATTCTAATCTAGTTAACCAATTCTAACGCCAGATTACTCTTGTTCAGATAACGTGGGTTGATGGAAACCAGGCGGTTATCAAGAAGAATGTCGATGAGAGCATAGTGGAACTGATGCCAGATGGACAAAGATACCAAACCAGGTAAGAGGATTGGCGTAGGAAATAGCGAAGTGGAGTCTAGATTTTTTTATACATCAAAATGTTAAAAATATATCGTTTTTTTTTAAATTCTTGCAAATTAGAAAAAAAACAAAGAAAAGAAGACGCGTAGCATTTTTTTCGTGTTTTTATGACTAAAGTTCGCCCAGCTCACTGGACTACTAAAAATGACAGACGCGGCACGTCACAATTGCAAGGTCGCAGGCATTTGCCGTCCCGGGAATATTAGCTTAGGGGGCGAGAGCGCGGCGTTCACGCCACTGCTTGCTGCAAGCATGCCGTGATTGGGCCCCGCCTAGAAATTGCTAGTGAAAATCCGTAGCACAGTCTTCATTAATGCAGTGGTCCGTGTGCTTGCATAAAAAAATACGTACCTATTAAATTGGGTGACAGATATGTTTTTCCTAATCTTAGTTTTATTTAACCATGACTGATACTAAATTGAGGGCCTACTCCCGCTCGTCGAAAACGTATTAACGTGGATTTTCAGTCGTTCAAAAAACATACTTACAGTTTGAAATTGATGTTGATTATTAGTATTCTTAATCAAAATCTGTACTTGAGTATTGATCTGAGTTACGTTTTTGTATGACCGACGTGCTTGAATACGATTCTAGAATACAGGCCTAAAAACCATTTTTTTACTGTACAAAATACATAAAACCTATTCATAACATACTATGATTTGTGTAATTTTTACCCTTCCAATGTTTAACGAAGCTACGTGAATTTGTATCGGAGTAGATCTGTATCTTAAATTTTCTAAATTTCAACCAAAAATTCTCCAGTCTTCCAACACTAATTCTACTCAAGGCAGTTAACATTCGATATAACTTCAACCACAACCAGTCCCAGCTACCCTGACAATGTGGTCACTGTGTCAGGGTAACACTAAATGAATTGTCCCAGGTCAGTGTTGCGGTTGACGCCGAAGAAGAAACACCACAACCAAACTATCACGTGCCAGGCGCAGAATACCGCTGACAGGGCGTTTAGGATGGCCACTGTACATATAGAGGTGATTATCAGATTACGAGATATTATGAGGATATATTTTTTAATATATATTTTTTTTAAATGCTCTATTTTCCATTGTGAGATAGAAACTAGAAAAAATCATAAGAAGGAAAATTCACAGAAAAATAGGACCATTGCATTTGGGCCAGAGTATTTAAAAAAAAACAAGTAGTTTCGTACATAAATCATGATAATTTCCATTGACTCAAGATAGCGTTTTGAATTCAAGAGTAAAGTTGCTGTGAATAGATTGTATGATGTAAACAAGTCAAAAATTTACAAAATGTCCTTTTTAACAAGAAACCATTTGGAAAGGCACTGCTAATTCCAGCTCAATGGCGTACTATTTAATTCAGAGTACTAAAAATACAAAATGATCTAATTACTAAAACTACAATCATAATGTTATTGGCTTATGAAACAATTTTTTACCAAAGCTTGTTTCGAGGGTTTAGATTTGAGATATCCTACTTCGATTGTAATTTTTCAATTCTTGAACAAGACATCCATCCCACGGCTCTAGACCAAAATAAAATCACATATTCTTACTATTTCTTTGGCTGTCCAGGTCAAATACGCCCCAAAAGTGGACCTGCAGATAAAGTCAGGCGTGCAAAACGACAAGATCAAAGAAGGAACCGAAGCCCGCTTCCTTTGCAAAGTGGACGCGAACCCAGCACCACAGGTCTACCGGTGGTACATCAACGACAATCCTGTTATTGGGGACTATTTTGAAGAAATGGTGAGTGAAAAGTAACTTTGTCAAAGTTCATAGAGATTCGTTAATAAAGCCATACTTCGGCGTAACTTTAGATATTTCTCCTCTTACTAGTTATTTCCGTGAATAAGATAAATCTACTAGGTGATTCTCAAAGTTCTCAAAGTAACATGAAGCAAACAAGTGAAAAGATGAAAAATGGTAACATCAGAACATCAACGAAGGCACAGAAGTTTGCTTCCTCTGTTAGATGGATAATACTGGTGCTCTTTGGCTTTTGGAAATTCAACTTTGGAATATTTTGGTTTAGTTAGATATAATTTAAACTTTTTATACACAAGTAAATTAGTTGCATAATCACCCACATTATGATAGATGGGAAATGAATGGTATGCTTAAATAAACGCTCCCTTTTGAGTAAAACAAAAAAGCTTCCTTCAGATATCACAATCTGTGATGGTGATGTACAAGATTCACATTCACACTTAATAACCTAACGGAAAAAAACAATAAAACGCAATACTCAACGAAAAAAAACATCCAAGCAAAGCTTTCATACCCAACACCTATACTAAACCACCTGCAATAACTCACTTCAATAGTACAAGTTGAGAATCTCTAAAGAGAATGCAGCTACAATCCATCTAGAAAAAGCCGGCACAACACTAAAATGTTGGAAATAAAAACAAATGTATGTATTACGTTGCTGAGTAATACTCACTGCACGGTGCATAGTGAATTTTTCAGCAGAGCGCACTTGATATTGTATGCATGAGTGAGTCGCTGCAGCGAAACGAGGTAACTTTACGCTTATTGTGGCGCACTTTTGAGTTAACGAATCGAAGGTATGATTGAGGATATTGTGGTAATGCCCAAATATTATGAATGATTTGGTAGAAAATTCTCTATGGGTCAAAGCGGTGTTTGGTCTAAATAGCACTGCTTAGTAGAAATAGTGGTATTTCCTCATCTTAGTGCTTTAAAAGGCTCGTTCACAGTTCCTCATTAAGCCTAACAGGGCTTAGGGCGGATTGATACGAGTAACACCTGGCAGTACATTTTATCCCTAGAGTGTGGTATATGTAGATACACCTGTCCGAGAATCCGCATTCAGCCCGTGTTTATTACGAACTCATTGTTGAGGTGAAATGACACCAGTTGATTAAGGAAAATCAGTGTCATAATCAACGTCCAAAGTTTAGAACTTGGGCTCAGTTCAGGCTATTTTTCCTGTATTAATGCTTGAGTTTTGTTTATCAATTGATCACTTTTCATGTTCTTTGACATGCCTTCTAAAGTATGGAAACTTAAACGCACATTTTAAGTCAGCCTCCTGAGCAAAACTATTCGGAATGGATTCAAATTCAACTAAAAGATTGCCTAAAGCCTGAACTGGCCTAAAATTTAACTTAGGTGTTATGCCTAGTTTCGTGTCATTTGGTTTCGCAAACGCTTTGGGCTTTGCAATAACTTCAATCGCAAAGGCGATTTTGAAAGTGATTATTGCTGTTTGACGTCTAATACTGCACCATCATTGGCTCACAAGCTCAAATTGCGAGCGACTAGCCTATCAATCGAGTTGCATTGCGAGTTAAATAATAAGGAGGCAGTTCCATAAAATTCTAAAGCATTTTACGTTGGATATGATGAAAATAAATTTAGGACTTCTAGAATTCGGGCTAAGTGCACTAGCATTTAGACTACATACAATATAATACATAAATACCTCACGACTATATCCCAAACGGAGTAGTCAGAGGCAAGTGACTGTTGCAGTCATTGGGACACGGAACAATCAGAAGCCCACTTTTCACCAATGGTAATGGGTTCTAACCCAGCGTAGTAGGTTGTAAGCCTTCTGCCGTTTTCCGAATAAATTTATTTTTTACCGATATTTTCCATCACACCGGAGCGTTGTAGTCGGAAATTTAAGTTCTGGCCAGATTCGAACTCGGGACCACATGATCCACGATTCGAGTTAGGTTGCTTACCCCCTAGGCCACGATGTGGTAAAGCGTTATTTATTATAGTTTTCTAAAATAATTTCCTTTTCCAGATAATCTTCAACGTGACGAGGAAACACAATAACGCCGTAGTGAAGTGCGAAGTCAGCAATACTGTCGGGATTCGCGACAAGACTGTCACTTTGAAAGTAACATGTGAGTTGATGCTGACGTTTTTATTTATTTCTCTGTTAGTTATTTGTTTCGGATGTCAAATAAGAGTGTTACGCAGCTGAAATAATGAGGAGTTTTTGGAAATTGGTTTGGTGGGCAGAATTTGACGGAAAGGAATCTTTTGTCCAGTTTTACTTTACCACAGTTTTCAGGTTCCTCACCTAAAAAAAGTGTTGAAAGCAGTTTTTATCTATTAATTGTGAGAGACATGTTCAGATTTAAGTGGGTGTAACAATTAATAAAACCTCATCAATTCATAAAAAAATATCTGTTCCTGAACATAACTTTTCGTTACCATGTCGTCAGTGTAGACTTTCACTCACTGTGCTGTAAACGAAAGAGACAAAAAATCTTTAGTTAGGAGTTTTATAAGTCTTATTGCGTTATTTACCCCTTAATACATATAATTTTGTATCCTTATGCAAAAAAAATACCATAGATTGAAAACCACATTTTCGACAAAAAATGCAAAAAATATATTTGACCAGTAATGATTATTAAATACCCCAATTTATCTATGATTCTATGTACAATAAGCATTTTTTTGTCAAAGTTTTGAAACGTCAGATTATTCAACCGCTTACTTATTTTTGGAACTACCATGATAAAAACAACAAAAAATTTGAATTTATCACCAATGACCTATATTATTAAGTGGCTTACAGCAGTAATCTTTCCATTACTAATGTTCGTTAAATCTAACGAACATATTCTTCACTCGACATAGCTAAACCTTACATCATCTTGCTAGCCCCATAGGATTAGTTGTCTAAGTTTATAGTTAATGATTTCCTCAAAGAGATAGTTGGCCATGCCGGATGTAGACTGTTCTCCCAGGAGGCAACCTTATGTCAGTGGCTGATTGAGTGAGTATAACACATTTCTGTTGCAAAACATTGCAACATTTTCATCGAATCGAAACAACAGTGATCGTTTAAAAACGATCAGCTGGCAACACCATTATATGACTTGCAGTTTTATAAATTTCACACTTACGTTAACTACCTAGTACAACTGCGTAGTAAAATCAATGATTTACATTTATTTATTGATACTACACTAATATTATTATGAGGAAAAAATTTATTGTTTGCTTGTTTGTATTGAACTGGCTCCGAAACTACGGGACCGATTTGAAAAATTATCTTAATAATATAAAGCTTCATTATAACTTTCTTATTTTGGAGATTAATTTAAAAAACAGCAAACAATTGAAATAAAAATCAGCATACAGGGTGTTTATCAGATTTGTAACGAACTGGAGATAATTTACTTTGGGCGTTTTCTGAAAAAAAAAATTGTACGTACGTAGTTAGAACTAGTCATACGGAGTAATAGCTTTTTTATTTAATTATTGCAATTTATCTTTATGTCATAAAAGTTGTAGGATTTCTCCTCTTTAGTAACACAATTAAAAATGCTTGGCAATATGTGGCCTTCGGAGTGTTCTATAAACTTTGACAGGAACAGACTGAGATGGTTTTAAAGTGATCTTGTTTAGAAGTTAGCCTAACAAGAGACTGTTAGGCTGACTCCTGAACAAGATCGCTATAAAACCATCACAACAAACGCATCTAAATCTAACCCCCAGACACCAGAGCAATACACAAACGCCTGCAATAGAAATGTTTAATATATCCGGGCAATCGACCGCTAACACGAGCCGCCCCCGGGGGCGCAGCGGCAGCGCCGAATCATTCTGTGAGAGAATTATTTACTACGGGTTGCGTAGTTTAACCTGGGTGTACTACGTATTTGAGTGTTATTATATTTGATAGTATTGTATTATGTGAATATATGTACCTAGTCCTATACTGTATAGATATTCATAATCGAACTTATTTTCTCTATTATTTTTCTTGGTGCACTTACTCGCCCTTTTCGCCAAATTTCCTTTGCTTGTGGGTTGCTTGGTAGAGACCGCTTTTTAGCGATAAAGCCGCCCAAATTGTACTTGCATTTATTGTTAGTTATTTCTGTACTGTAAGTTTTGTGTGCAATAAAGAATATATTATTATTTATAGTAAATACTATTCAATGCCTCTGAGGCAGAGTGGTGACATAAATCTGCCCAGAATCCGGGGGTCCGTGGTTCAGGTAGGGGAAAGTGTGTTTTCGGATTTTTCGGAACATAGCCCGGATTTGTGATCACCAACCCGCCTCTGGCAAGCATGGTGATTATGCCGACCCACCAATTGTAGCGATGACTTGATTTCAATGATAGAGGCGTTTACCCAGTAGTGGGACAGTATATAGGCTAATTACTCCACTTACCTTTACTAGCTATTCGATGTACTTATCGGTAGAAAAAAACACTTTAGCTCGTTTTCGTTTCTTCGTTGTACCATCCAGACGTAGAACGCTTCTTCAGCAAATGTGTTTCCTTCCTCTTACAGCCCCGGGTTCTTTAAGCGGGGCGTGAAAAGGCATTTCTGCAGGCCTTCAAGGTGAGGATGGCCAGCTCAGTGATTCCTTTGCATTATTGTGCTTGTCAGCCTCATGTCTCGTACTCACGACCGCTTTCCATCAGGTGGAGTATGGTCATCTTAACTGGCAATAGAAAAAAAATATAAATTTTTAGGCACTGGTACGGTATGTATAGAATTAGTCTTACGGTGCAAGGTGGTACAGTCACCTGTTATAGCCCGGTTGTTGAAGTTTTTTAATATTTAAAATGGTATTGCATTTGGCTTCAGTCTCGCCTAAGTAAGTAAGCGATGACGAGGCCGATGGTGGTGCACGCTTACCCAGAAAATGCCTATTCACTCTGGCCTTGGAGACACCAAGGTTGTAGGTATCTGGAAACACAGACGCAGGGAGAGCGTTCCACTACCTAGCAGTGCTTTGTTTGTGTTCCATTTCTCTTCTTTCCTAAAGGTACTCCCTCACCTGGAGCATTTTCCTGTAATCGTTCAGAGTCGAGCGTTACATCAGTGAGGGAGTAGAACCGAGCAATACAGTGCGCAAACTGTAATGTTACAAATTCGAGCATTACGTTGTTGAGGGAAAAGCAGCAAGCACTACAGTGCGCAACTTGAAAAAACAATGTATAATATTTCGATAAAACTTTCCTTAAGTTTTGTAACGTAACGCACAAAATCGAATCTGAAATATAAAATACAGGGGAAAAATCGTCATGTCAGGGAGGCAGTTCTGTAATGTAATGCTCAAAAACGAATCTGAAACGTTACATTACAGGAAAATGATCCAGGTGAGAGACCACCTAACGGTTTTTAAATATTTATCAGGTTCGCTCTTTAATCTATTCCAAAAGAAGAGTTGTGGTCCAAGATGAAGCGAGCTTGCCTAAAAGAGCGTAGTCCTATTTAGGTATTTTGTCACCAGATCCACCAGCCTTCAGAACGCGGCCACAGAACATAGAAGCCGAAGAAGGGGCGAGGGTCACATTAAGCTGTGATGTGGACGGTCAGCCCACTCCTGAGATCAGGTGGCTGTTCCACGAACCTGGCCGCATAGGGGTAAGTGACTACCATGCTTTAGAATTGACACTAAAATGTGGCAGCGATATGGATTATACTGGTTTTTGGCATAGGTTAAGTGAAGTTAAATTGTTTCTAACACCCTACATGTAGATTTTCCTGTCGTTTGTACTGTCATTTTATTCTTTTAATTTTACTTTTCACTGTATTACGTAGTTTTAAAGGTGCTCGGCTCTCTTTTGAGAGATCGAGCGTCTGAGTTGAAATAGCTCATTCTAATGAAAATTTGTCGGAATTTTTCTACATAAAATTTGTATAATATTCGTCTAGACATATTTAATTCATTTAATTAATGTCTATCACTACTATCACGAAAATTATTTGATCGAACATACTAAACAGTAAATGTTTGTAATCATAAACATAATAATAATAGTATTTCGAATATTCAATTTATTTTAAACTCTTAGCGTTTGATAGTTTGGAAATTGGTGCCAAAAAATTCACTTAAAATATTTATGAGAAGAAGCTTTATGATGTATTAGGGTTTTTTTTTTCAAAAACACTACAGGGTCTTTGGTATTCCAGTCCTAAGTAGTATATAATCGCACAACCCAAAAGCATTTATATGAGCAAGCGCTATTCCAGCAGGTAAAAGGAAAAACGCCCAATTTGAAGGTGTTTGTTGGCAAGGAGACCGCTGGACGGTACATTTGCAAAGCCACCGTGGAAGAGTATCCGGAAATTGAGAGTGAAGCTACTATATTTATCAAAGGTGAGGTTATGTTTTATATTTTTGTATTTTTTTGTACACAATGTCGTTATTTCCACAAAACTCCTCATACTGCCATGAATTATACCACTACACCAATGACTGCCGACATTTTGGTACAGCGCTCCCAGTGATAAGAAATGGAACTAAAATTGGCATACTTTCTGAACTCAACTGTCATAGTTTAAGTCACGGAAACTTATGGTAGACATAAGTAAAGTAAAGTAAAAAGTCAAAACTGTCTTTACTCATAAATACTTATAAAAAAAATGAATGAGTAACGAAATAAAAAAATAGCAAAAATATACTAAATAAAAATAAACTTACATAATACGGTAGCATAATTGGTAAGAGCAGTCGCTCAAATAGAAAAAGGTTGCCCTTATAACAAGGCTAGTCCATTTTTCTAGTAATACATTAACAAGGCACAAACACTTTGGCTAAACCAGTCTTAATTTGCAGGACCACCAAAGATAATATCAAACAGGACCCAAGTAGGTTCTGAAGGCGAAACCGTCACCATCGAATGTGCTGCCATCTCTGTTCCCAAACCTGATGATGTCAGGTGGTACTTTGAGGGTAAAGAGATCAGCATTATACAAAATCCGGTAAGAGTTTAATATTTTATTCCATAAATACTAACATTGATTCCGTCGTAAAAAAACTGCTTATACCGGGTGATTATCAAAAGACTTACAAAAACGATATAACATACACAGTAAATGATTCAGAAACTATCTACCTAAGTGAAAATAAAACTTATTTGATTAACTTTCATTTCAAGGTTATCATACAAATCAGTCGAATAGTCAGCATTTTTAGTATGAAAACCTTAAAATTGAAGTGAATTAGAAAATCAAATATTCAATTAAATAGTTACTACATCACTTATTGAGTATGCTTTATCGTTTTTAAAAGTCTTTTGATAATCACCCGGTATAACAATTTTTGGCAACTTAGCCAGAGAAGTGAAGTTTTAAACTGATCAGTATTTTGAAGGCCAATAAAAAATTGGATATGGAAAAACACCGTAGAGATTCAATATAACGGTATTTTTTTCCATTAATGGAAATCCAGGAATCATTCAAAATATTTCACCACATAGTGTGAAGTTTTGATCAAGATATCGAGGGTCCAATTCTTAACTGGAACTAAATACTGATACAAATATGGTATTGTGCTGATTCTAGTTAGGTACTCGTGGATTGTGGATGGGTTGTTGTTTTTCGTTACATAACACAAGAAACAACCTTACTTTGGGGGAAAATATAAAAATGCTATTATCCTAAAGGTTCATTCATTTGCTCTCATTCATTTTGATCAAGATTATATTAAAAAAAAATATATGTGTTACCCTTCTCCACGTTTCTTTATCCTTACTTCAAGATTGAAATAATTCAAAAAATTAACAAGACTCTTTCCCCAGGAATACGCACCATTAGAAGAAATGCTTCCAGAAGGAATCGTCAAGTCCAGTCTAGTGATCAGATCTAGCCAATCCAAGCACTATGGCACTTATAGTTGCAGTGTCACCAATGAGTATGGAAACGCGAATGAAGCTATTGTTTTGAAGCCTTTGAGTAAGTTTTTAGTATCTATACCTACACTTGATTCAATAAAACATTAGAAATAAGAAGCAGGGGGGCTAAAATGAATGACAATTTGCATTTGACGGTGCCATGACGATAACATAACTGAGTATACCTGGCAAAATTGAAAACCCCTTCCGCCACAACGTATGAAGGAATTATGTAACACTTTAGATATGATAGAGTAGTTAGTATAGGGTGCTTGTTTTAGGTTTTTACATCGACAATATAGTTTGAAGCAAGGCAAAATAATTTATTCAAGCAAAAACCTCATAAATTCTGAAGTTCCTTGTTCTTTAAATGAGTACAATTAAGTGTGACAGCTGCTGTATATGTAGATTTTAATAAATTAGGCATACATCTTAAAAGTAATGATATTTACTGTACTTTTACCACAAAGTTTACCCTTAAAAGAACCTTTTTTACTTCTGTCTAACGCTATAATTAATGGGGTATATTTTTTTTTTACTTTTCTAATTTTTTCATATGTGATTTTTATTGTCAGGATCTACCAATTTATCTCATGATAACTCAAAATCGTAACTATCTAGTTTGAGTATCTAAAGTTATCAGCACCACAATATCGATTTGAAAATCTGATACAGGGTGTTCCTGGAAGTAGGAATCAAATCAAAATAGCACAAAACTTTGGTAATTTTTAAATAGATAATTAAAATATATAGCAAATAATTAATTTAGCCCTATCAATAGCAGTCTGAATTATTTCAATTAAATTGGGGTCGATCCTTTTGTGACGACATAAATACTGATCAAAATTACCTAATGTTTGTGTTTTTGAATTTGTATTCATGTTTTTCTTTTATGAGTCGAGATGCAAATAAACAAAAAATGTGTAAGCAAGTACGTAACAATATACTTAGGTACGTTAAAAAGCGCTTTGACGTGATACTTAAGCCCCAAGTTTTTAGAAAAACATGCTGTTCTGGAAAATTTAACAAATTTCAAAAGTTTAAACTGTTCACACAGCTTTGAATACATTTTATTTTAGCAAAAGAAATATAAACTAACTAACATTTTCAGTAGTAAGACATGACCACACTTTTAATAGCGGAGCTTAAAAACACATTTGGATTATAAAAAATACCGCTAGGAAATAATTATGCAGTTAAAATGTAGACAAGAATTTCAAAATATTTAAACTTAAGCTTTAAATTCTAGTTTAGAATCTAAGTTTTAAGTAAAAAGGGATATTTGTATGTAAATTATTTGACTAGAGCGCAAAACCCTTTGGGGTTTGACCTCATCCTTTGGGTATAATCCTCCTTTGCAAGAATTTCTCAAGTTTATTAATATGGAGGGTCACAGTGCCTAAATAAATATGGAGTGGTAGTACTTTATTAGTTTGGCAGTACGTTAGTAATGTTTTAATCTATTCTTATTTTGCGGGCGACTGTAACTAAGGGCTGCTGGGGAAAACATTTTCCGTTAGTTCAAAGATCTGCTTAATACAGAAGTAGTAGACTTCACTTATTTGTATTTTATCTATTGAGCTTCACACCCAGACACAATCTCTTCAGCCTTGCGGTAAACCACAGCTTACCAGGCAATACAATTCTTGCTAGCCAGTGAAGTATTCGTAGAACATTTTGGAAGGTTTTGTATAGTCAGGTTGGAGCCTTGAAAGCGAGTTTTAATTCGGTCATTATAGTAAAAGTATTTGAAACAAAATGTACTCATTGTGGAAAAATGTACTACGATTCTCCTCTTTACTATCAAGTTACTTTTATCATCCGACCCCAAACCCCAGAATAGGTAGATAATATTTCTACCGTACAGAAAGATCACTCTAAAACAACAGTCAAGTTTAAGTAAAAGAAGTAGGCTCGCAGGCGAAATCGAATCTTATCGCGTGGCAAGACCGTTGAAATTTCACTAGGCGACGCTTACATGAAACCCATTTAGCGGGCAGAACCAAGTTATGAAATCATTATTCATCTTTTTCAACAAATCAATTTTGTTACAGAAACCCTTCCCCTCTTCATCATTCTAATCGGCGTTACCTCTGGCATCATCATCTTCTCTGCCTTCGTCATTCTTCTTGTCGTCTGCCATCGCAGAAGAAGACAGAAAGGTCAGAAGATGAGCGAAAAACCAGATGTTACGAATACTACAGGGGATATGTATAAAGAGAGTGATAGGAGTTCGAATATCAGCGACTTGAAGCCACAAATTCATCATAGGGATGGAAGCTATGATCTGGTAAGTTTAAAAATAAGTCTTCACTGCCTATATACTGTCCCACTGCTGGGCACAGGCCTCCATTATCGAAATCTAGTCATTGCTAGAATTGATGGGTTTGTTTGATTTCTACGCTTTCCAAATGCAGGTGATCACAAATCCTGGCTATGATCCAAATTCAAAGACACACTTAGTCTTAACTGGGATTTAAACCCAGGACCTTCACTCACTTAAGTTTAATAGTAGGGCTAAGTCAATTAGATATGATCCAATCTTCAATTCACGAATTTAGTTTGATAGTCTCTGAAGATATCCATCTTAAAGATCTTCTACCGGTCGTAAGTTTCTCGCATAGATTGACAGAGTCTAGTTTTTTTTTACTTAAATTCTGCGATCTGAATTAGGTACGTCCACCACGAGTTGCCACTTAAAATTTACATAATCGCTCGCGTAAAAAAATGTATTGGGATTCGACATTGTCATATCATGTCATGTATCATCCCGATACAATTTTTCTAATAATGATAACGTAATTTTAAAAAAGCAACTCGTGGTAGACGTACGCTTCACATTGCAAGGCCTATATTTGTCATTTACTATTAAAAGCTTGGCTACGTACTGGAAAAGTTTCATTTTTGAGATTGTGAACAATAACAGACTTAACGGACAGTTGAACTTGTCTAAAAATATATATTTTAAAGAACTTGATATCAGGAAAGTTAATATTAACGATATAGTAATAACAGTACCAAAAGTGCAAAGTGACTTTACATAAGCGCATTCACTGAACGTCCACGGAAATGTTAGCAGGCACGAAAAACGAAACAACAAAACTATAAATACTTACAACAGAATCAAAAAAAATTGTTGAACCTGCTAACGTAGAAACACGTTAACTTTACAATTGGATCAAATTGGACGAGGTAAAAATATATTCTAGTATAAAAATCGATATGAAAAACATCAGACCAAAAGGGTGACCATAAAATGTATGAGTTAAACCAGTTTTAGATAACATGAAAATGCAATCAAGCCCAATGATTTGGAAAGATTCGATTGTTGGACGGAACGAATCCGTGTTTCATATCGATGTGGTTGATCTGTATTTTCCAGAGCGGTGGAAACTTAAATATAGACATACGGTGTTTTTACTGCGCATATTGGTGCGTCAAAGGCAAATCAATTCAAGTCAGAAAACCAACTTTTCTAAATTGGTTTTGGGTTTGGGTGTGCTAACAGACGCCCTTGGCTTTAACCTTTGTCTGGTATCTCGTAACGCGAGGATATTCATCCTTACTTCGAGACCATGACACATTGGTGTGTTGTCTGGTTCGTATTTTTAGTATAGTATGTGTATTTTACGAAGACCGTTTCACTATGCTTGTAGTAGTGACATGAACTGACATACCAGTATGACGTACCTACGCTAGTGTGGGTGACTCAGCAGGAACAATTGACACTAGTGACACTAAGTCAGTGTGTATGTACTCGTCACTACTCTAAGCATTGTAAAAAGGTCTTGTGATATAGAACGTCTTCAACCAAGCTCAGCCCGTAATCGTGCGAAGTATGTTTTTGGATTTTTCGAAACATGGCCCGGGTTCGTAATCACCTGCATTTGGCATACTTTAGGGATTAGGCCAATTCCCATCAATTGTAGAAAAGACTTGATTGCAATGATAGAGGACTTTAATTTGCAGTGGGATACTTTAAAGCCCAATTCCTTTATTACTAGATTTATAAAAAATTTGAAACTAATCGTCTTAGTTAATTTTAGCCTATCGATAAAATAACGTTTTCCTACCAGGATTACACCAGTTCCGACCGTTCAGACATCAAGATACCAACAGGAATTCCTCTCTCAGGACCTGTTCCACTCCCCAACATGAGACACGAAGACCAGATGTTCAGATACAGCAACGACTACTCCGACCCGGCGTATTCTATCGACCCTTATTTTAAGGTAAGATTAGATCCAGTCAGAAACTAAAACACACAGAAAGTAAAATTTAATTTTACACACGATAACAATAATACCTACGTTCACATTATGAGAACAATCATTGTCGGCGCGAATAATGACGAATTGACATGCTTGACAATGGTCGTTGCGTAATGATGGGTTAAAGAACTACCATACAAACATCATTACACGGACGTACACACAGCCTCAAAAACGCACACACAAATACACATTAACGCGAACACACAGACACACACACGCGGCGCGCGCGCGCTAGCGCCCACACAACACATTCTTTGTTAATGTCGTGTTGTAAATGAATATTGTTTTAGTCCTTATTGGTATTATGGTTTATTTAAAGTTACTTGCTAATACGCAGTGATTAAATCCGAAGCTTGTTCACAGTTGCTTGAACTGTCTTGTTATTTATTCACAAATTAAAAATATGAATAAACATATTAATATCACATGAGTCATTAGGATCCGATTTGTTTTTCTTAGCAATATAACTTTTTGAATCTTTTTGACTGTCAATATTTATTAGTTTGTTCGTGTGATACACTGATAGAGAATAATTTCCAGCACTAAGTCCGCTCATTGTTGCACAAATACGTTGTCACTCCTTGCCCTGCTTATATTCGTGATGACAGCATGCATCTTAACCTTGAGCGACGTTTAGATTTAGGAGATAGAATTCAAATCTAGCAGACCAAGCAGTCTAGTTCAAACAATGCTTCTTTTACTAACAGAATCCCGCCGGATACGTCTACGATTATCCGCAAGGATATATACCTCCACCGAATCTCAGGGTACAGTCGCCTTCACAACTGGAAGTGCCACAAAATAATCGGTAAGTGCGAAATCAATAAAAAAAGACCTTGAAAATTTAACAAATTCTTAGTCTATATTAACAAAAAAGTAGACAGTAGAATATTAAAGAAATATAATTTCTAAGAATGTCTGCTGAGTAGTTCAGTTAAAATAGCTTCCAGCTTTCTAAAATGGTCTTCATCAAAGCTACACATTCTAAGAAAAAATTAGGTTGATTTGATTGAATCAGCCTACATTTCTTTTCTATCTCTTGTTTGATGTGTAATCAAATTACACAAATATATGAAAAAATGAGCGGATATAAAAAATGATGTTTTGCTAAACTTACAATTATATTGTACAGAAAAACACGACAAAGATAAACTTAGAAAAACTAAAAACACTGTTATAACCAAACCAAAATTCGGTCATTGTAAATGAAGCAATTCTTACGAAATTACTCTATATATACCACAAACAGATACTACAGTACCGATTCTATCAATTAACAAAACTATATGAAGCTGCTTCTAGATGGAAGGAAATAATTTCTACTTGTTCAGAATAAGGCATGCATCATTACATAAGATACATAATTTAACATTACATTGCCTGGCCTTTTAGTTTATTGAATTGCTTGGCCTGTTGGGGCTTTAGAAGCCTGGCCACCCAAGACAAACATTGGTGATGATTTTTTCCTTAATTCTTCTTCAGAGAGCGTTGTGACCTAGGGATTAAGCACTCCAGTTCGGAACTCGTGGGATCCCTAGTTCAAATATGGCCATGATCATATTTGTGTTCCTTGCCAAATTTACAATAACCCTCCGGTGATGGAAAACACCGATAAAAAACCAGAGATAAAGGCTCACTACCTACCACGTTGGGTTCCAATTCACTTGGTGGAAGGTGAGCTTCTGAATGTCCCGAACACCATGACGGCAACAGTCACTTGCCACTGACCACCCCGTTTGGTATATAGTCGTGATTGTATGTATAAATAAATAAATATCCAGGACAAATTACACCAAGATCATCTGACCCCAAACTAACCAGAGCTTGTACTATGGGTGTCAGACCCCCGTATCCACAAACACTTACCAAGTTACCTCAAATTGATGCTACCCTGTCAATGTCAATAGTAATGAAAGGGAAAGCTATTTATGTAAGGACTGCTCAGCTTCATTTGACGTTTGTGAATTCGGGCGAGATACTGATTATACTTAAATATTTATAAATACATACATAGATAATAATATCCATACACACTACAAACACAAATGTTCATCACATGAAGGTCCGATGACTCGTTCCTTTGTCGTACTATCCAGGCGTGGAATGCTCTTCCAGCGCACGTGTTTCCTTCCTCTTATAGTCCCGGGGTCTTCAAGCATGGCTTGAAAAGGCATTTCTGCAGGCCTTCAAGGTGAGGATGACCAGCCCACTGATTCGTTTACATGACTGGGCTTGTCAGCTTCATATCTGGACCTCACGACCACTTTCTATCAGGTGGAGTAAGATTATCTTGACGGGTAAAATAAAAAAAAAAAATGTATATATTCTCTCACAGGTCCCTCCAAGGTTCACTAACTCGGAGCATCGACACCGCGTCGACGCTGCCGCTGTCGGCCGGCAACGGCTCTCAGAACAACTCGTTGCAACGAACGAAATCGCCGGAAGAAGACGCTATTAATAATTTGGGGCTGCCAGTTGATGACGACTGTGAGTAGTTTGTTTGATGATTTTGAAAAGCAAGTTTTTTTATGATGATTTTATTAATACTGTAATAAAAATGGCATACTTACTCATTAGGTGATTTTTTTTCAAATATTTTTTTGAGGTTTTTATACAGAACATTTGAAAAATCACTCCTTGTACTGATTAAAGATAAGAATGTATAGCAGTCAAATTACCTACTATGCCAAATTAATTAAATCTTATGTGACTTTTGTTCCCATCTGTACCAATCTTTTAACATAACTGAACATTAAAATTATCTTTTTCTTTTAAAAGAGTGAAATAATAAAAATAATTACTTCCAGAAGTGATCGATTTAAGGATTTAAGGACATTTTAATTAATTATCCTTTCATTTTAAACTATTACTATTTTCACTTTAAGATGATATGCCTGACAGTTCACATTTTCCCGTGTCACGCATTTTATTTCAAACTAAATAAAAAGGAATATGCAAAAAAAAATGTAATAAACTATTAAAAAACTATTGTCCTTTCGAAACTTATCAAGTAATAAGTAATTCGAAACTTATTAGGTAAATTATGACCTGTCAGGGATATCATCATACGGCGAAAGTAGTAAAGGTATTTTTTTGGTAAACAGAGAACTGAGACATGGGGGTGATTTCTTACTAATTATTTAGGAAGGGAGGACAGTTTCTAAAATAATGATAATGATGACGATGTGGTGTGTTCGCTTATTTTCTGTTTTATGTATGGCTATTCCCTTAGATAATCTTTCAGAAACGAAATATTACTATTTTAATTTTCATAAAGGGTTCAAAGCAGGCCAAATCACATTATAAGCAATAGTGTTAGTTTACATTTCGAATCTTATATATTTTTAAATTTCATATAATTTCTCCCATAAATGTGGTTCGTAGGTACTTCAAGTACAGGCGACACCAAAAGTTGCTGAACAGTTCAATTATCATAGTTTTTTACAAAATAAATACACGTATAAATTATTCAAAAAAATTAAACTACTGGGACAAAGTGTTTTATCCAGGACTTTTATTAGGTACCAGCTATACTACTAAATTCAACTCCCAACTTACGTTTTAGTGAGTAAAGTCTAATGAGTTTCGCAAGAGCAAGCTGTGGTTATTTCAATAATTACTGCACCGTTTCTTGTTACTGAAGTGAAGTTCATTATTTTTCTTTAGGTGTGGTTTTTCTTGTGTTTTTTCTTTTCAAATACCTTGTAACCGTTGATGTCGTTCTGTAATTCTTTAAAGTCTTAGATTTATTTTATTTCATGTCGTTATTTAAACATACTATTCTTTTGATGTTGAAGATACAGTGTTATATTTTGAACACGATCCAAAACGTTTCCAGACATTAGGCATCAATCGAAGACAGCTTTTTTTTCAAAAAGGTCTTTCTAACTTCCACATTACAATATTTTTTTGGATCGGATTAAGTCAAAATTAAATTTCAACTTTTGAATAAAGCGCGGGCGGGGAGTTAAGAGGCTGCGAGCCCGCCGCCACTCACGTCGCACAGTGTCAACGAAACTAGTGATTTTTTTTCACCTTCTAGTAGTTAACATAACTCAACATTTCAGTACTGAAGGTTATCAAACAGATGAAGACGTATTTTGCTATTTTCTCCATAGACCCTCATATTTCAATTTGGATGGTGTTCATCATAAAGTAACCCTGTATATTGAACTAGTTTCAATAAGCATAGTTTTATCTTTTCCTTGTTGATTTAGGTGATTCATAATCCTAGCCTGCGATTTTCCATTTTTTTATTTTGTCAGCAGCATTGCCAGTCTACGCCCAGCCAAACTTAAAATCTCAAGGTGTGGATTTGAGATACGCCGCCACTTATGGCAACCCTTATCTAAGGAATAGTTCATTAGGTAAGTAGTTATTTACTTTAGTGGTTGATTGATTACCTACTAATATGGTAATGCAAAAATCTATTGGGATTTGGTGTAGAATTTAAAAATAAGATAAAATTTTCTTATCAGATAGTGCGAACTAATTTTTTTACTATAGATATGTATAACAATTACTGTGCAAATTTATCAAAAACATCGGACAGGCTTTTTTACATGATATTACATTACACGTTATTGTTAATTACTACTTACTTTGATTTCAGCATTTAACAATGCTTTATGATCTCTAAATATGAGAAAACTAGAATTCAATTTCGGCCCGTCACCTTCGTCGTCCTTTTTAACTAATAACTTGACAGTTGATTTTGGCATTGCATGGATGATTGATGAACATCAAAGTTTGGACACAAAATAAAAAGTTTACAGAAGGACCGGACGCCCCTTCTTTCTAAACTAGCGTGACCGGTGACCGCCCAGGGTTACTACAATATTTGCTCTAAATTTTTTAAATGGAGAAGGTAGGCAATACCTACATGACAGAACCGGCGAAAAACAAAATTCATCATGTGAAAAATTGCACCAAGTTCGACAAAAACAATAAACACTCGCGACAGTGCGACTCGCGTTACCGATGCTCACCGGTATCGCCTGTAAACTCACGTCTCTGTGTGCGTGATGGTTTTCATCACGCGGGTTTGTTCTAAGTGGACTATCTGTTAGAGGCGCCGCGCCGCATGCGTATTTTGTGATATAGATGTTTTGTACTATGTGCGTGTTCTAATTCTAATAACATCTACTATTGGTACAGGTTACGGCAATCAAGTCCACACGGCGAAACCGGCGGCGACGCCGGCGCCGCCGCCTTACTCCGCGGTCAGGAGCTCGGTGGTTATGCCTTCAGGTTTGTATTCGCTTTGAGATACAATCTAGCTTGGGTTTTTTTAACTAGTAGCTGTTTGACAGACTTCGTTCCGTCAAAACTTGGACGACACGGTTGGCGCAGTGCGCTGTAGCACGGTTTTACGCCTTGACTTGCGTGATGTCCCGGGTTCGATTCCCGGTCTGGTGTGCTGGAGACGCCCCTGGTACCTCGTAACACAAGGATATTTATCCTTACCTTAAGGCTATGATAAGCGGTGTGTTGTCTGACGCATATTCATTTAAACTTATGTTTGACAGCTAGGAACAGATTGGTTTGTATGGGAAAAGAAGAGTTGTTTTTATTCTTTTTCTCGTAATTTTACGTTTTTTCTCTACATAGCTCAAGGTCGAGCCGTTTTCAAGTTTTGCGCTTAGCAACACATTAGGCGATTAATTTTTATTTATATAGATGTGATGTATCACAGTTAAAGGTTGTGAGCTAGAATATTAAAATTTACAAAACGGTCAAAGTCTCTAATCACATAAACCCGTTAGTCTCATTTAATCGATTTTTAATCCTACTTTTTATTTCAAAGTATCTCAACGCTGTGCTGTGTGTGCGTTTGACTGGGGTTAGTAAAAACAGATTTAGGAACAATTTATAAAATTTAGAGAAATATCCACAAGACGTCGTTTTGTTATTAATAGCATTTACCACATAATTGTTCCTTCACTTTTTCCTTTTTTAGTATTCCAATACATTAAATTTACTAAAATTCAAGCTGTGTGTGGTAACTTGGACACCAAATTGATCGGCGTGATTAATACACACATTGGAAGAAAAGAGTTTATAAAATTAAACTAATAATGTACATTTTTTCACTTTTATTTGCTCTGGTATAGTTCTGAATACGCTAGGAGGCAAATATTTAGACCAAGTCCATCCAACCTCTAACGGCTTTTTTTTATCAATGGGCTGTATCACAAAACAAAATTAAAACTAATTCAAAATGCCGAAAGGAAATGAAATAAATAAATAAATAAAATAAATAATTAAAATAAATAAATATCTGGGACAATTTACACCAAGATCATCTGACCCCAAACTAAGCAGAGCTTGTAATATGGGCGTCAGAGACTGATAAACATACATAAATGTTTCTAAATACATACTTAAATAGATAATAACACCCAGACACACAACAAATATAAATGTTCGTCACACAAATATTTGTCATGGGTGGGGATCGAACCCACGACCTCCGGCGCTAAAGGCAGGATCGCTGCCATTGCGCCAACAGGCCAGTCAAATACCAGTGCGACCCTTATAAACCATAGTGACAGTAAAAATAATATTACACTTTTGAAATAGAAATAGAAAAATGGTTTATTTGGTACTTATCAATTAATACATAAAAGAAAAATCATAATCATTATTTATTTTGAAATTATCCAAGATGAAGACTCTCGTCTTTTAAGTCAATTGCCTAACATTTTTATGAAGTGTAACTTCCTACCACTTTGGAATCTTTATAAAAGCTACCAGTTGTCATCAGAAATTAATTACTAGTCTTTACATAAAATGACAATAATGAATCATTTTTATACAAAAACTAAGCTTGACTAATGTTGTTCAAAAGTAGCTAAAGCCAATTAAGTTAATTGAGGTCATTTTTTACAGGTAATGGGAACCAACCGGCGCAGGCAACCCACGTGTAGCGACACTTTGTGAAAAATGTGAATATGAACTTTGATAAATATTAATTTATAGTGATGACGATAGTGGTTTTGTGGACATGCCGAATTACTTCAATAACGCTTATTATAGAATTACTTATATTATTTTTATTATTTTTGTTTTTGTGATAATTGTGACATGCGATAACTTAGATTTTTCAGAGCTAGCACAAATGAATAAATGGATTCGGGACATCATCACACATGCTCATGTCCTAATTATTTTATTTTGTGTTATGAAAATCAATTTAAATATTGAATGATTGTTTAACCTTCGGTTTCACAATCGTATTAATTTAATGTATGGTCGTCTAAATTCTGAAGAAATTGGGTACTCTGTTAAAGCGAAAAACACACCTTAACGTTACTTTAAACAGTGCCTTTTTATTTGAACTTACTCTTTAAAAAGTTTTTGATCTTGGTAGATTCTCCAGCATAAATGTAGGTATAAGATTCTACACTTGAAATATGTTTACACATTTTAAGGAATTGTTATGAATCAAGATGTTATTGGAGCCTTGTCCTTAGTCTTCACAAAGCCACTTATAAGTATTTTAATCAATATGGTGGAATTATTAAATACAACTAAATCATAAAAAATATGATATAGTTATATTTATGTAATATGCTGTGTTCCTAAATAGATTAAAAAGTGACTGAATTGTAAATATTCGCATATAAGTAAGGATTCAGATATTTATAGAGAATCGATAATGAAATGTACATTTTAATTTTGTCTTGGAAATTGCACGTTATAATTAAAATATTTACCGTTTTGTGCATCAACCTTTAAATTGTAAATAACTATTTTAATTTTTTGTTTAGGAAGTAACCTTTTCGAGAACTTTTTGTGCTTTAGTCAATGCATGAATTATTTATAAATGTTATTTTTTGTCATCGTCAAATAAAGTAGGGAAAATAATATATTTCATTTTGTATTATTTTCAATATCAATTGTAAATCGAATACTGTACTGTTACGAAGACAAAGCAACTCAATTTTGTGCAAAAGTTTCAACTAGGTTTAATAAAGTATTCATAATCAGACGATCGAATCTGGTTTTTTCCTTATGTAGTTATGATAGTATATATTACTTGTGATTTAATTATAAAATTATATTGTGTAAAATATTTTATTTTTCGTTTGAACTATGTAAACTAGACATTTACTAACTTGTAAATTGCTCAAAAAAATTGATTTAGCAATGAATGATCGATTTTTTACTATTCCAATTTCTTTAGATAGAGTTAAAAGTAAAAAAATGCCTAGTTATTTATTAGAACTCTACAGACTGACAAAGATATTTTATACATTTTATAGCGAGAGTACATTCGAATGTCCTTACGGAAAAACAAAGGCTTTCTCTGAACCCTGTTTTAAAATCGAAGATTTCGAACCAAATTGTAAAATTACTGTAATATAGAAAATTCTATTGATGTGCGAATTTTATAAAGTGTTTTTAGGTTTGCATATCAAAGAACACCAATTGCTTAGTTAGTACCTTAGATAGTCTGAATGGTAAATTCGAATAAAAATACAAACGTCAATGATTTTAGTTGAAAAATTATGTTTTCTGTGATAATATTAGTGTTTGGTAATAGAAATGCATTTTGAACATCTTTTATAATTTTCTTGACGAATGTACAAGTAGAAAAAGAAATTGAGTGAAGTTTACTGAAAGGACTTGATTGTTTAATACTTATTTAAATTTTCTTTGTAACATTCTGGCTTGAAGTTTTTTCAATGTTAAAAAAAATATAAATCCTAAAAATATTTGCATGATACAGTGTTTTGTTTCTTGCATGTGAATATCATTTTACATTATTTCATTATCACACAGTTATATAAATAAACATTTTACATCATTTTAGAATGTTTTATTTTACTGCATCCCAACAGGAATACTTATAAGTAGGGAAAAAAATAGAACTGTGTAAGAAAAGACATTCAGGTTATTTTAATTCATGGTAGTAGAAAAGTTTTATGTTAATATTTTGAGCAGGCATAAAATACTCAGACACCAGAGACCTAACCGCGTAATGTCTAAGAGCAATATTCAAAACATGTTATAATCATACACCAACTTACGTTGCATTTCACACGGGGTTGTGTAAGATAAGGCTTTGTGGTTAAATAAGTAAAAAAAAGTTATATCTTATCTAGAAGCACAAAATTTATTTAGTTAAAGCATCATTGTAATCCTTAGCCTCATCCTAACTGTTTAACATAGCAAAAAACTGAAAATATCCACCGAAATCCTAATAATTCTGAAACCAAAAACAAGTGTTTTATTAAACTCGAAGTGAAGACTTGATCTTGACTTGGTAGTTAGTTTACAATTTAAAAAAAAGGTCTGGCTGACAGTCTAGTTGTCTTGTTTTACCGCCTTAAAAAAACATTAATCTATCTCGGGTACTTTATTTACATTTTCCTCACATAAGCCATTTTAAGCCCGCCTTACAAGTCATTAAGTTTTTGTCAACGACTGTACTTGGCCGCCAACAGCCGAGTATAGCCTTTACACCTTACGATCTGGCGCATTTTTTAAAACCTCGAAAGACCATCTATCATCGTATATATCCTTTTCTTCTAAGGGCCAATCCCTCCCAAGAGGCAGCTAACAAAATTGTTACACACAGCCAAATGCTTCCACATAGTACTATCTCTTCTATAAAGTTTTGAGAAAAACTTTTACGACTCATTGCAAAAACACAGGAAGAAAAGTGGAGAGGTGTGGTGTCAGATAGTTTCATATTAAGACAGCTTGCAATGTAGCTATGCATTGGGTTTTCGTTTAGAACTTGAGTTGAACATTATTTATAAATTATATTTTAGCTACTTGTCAGCTCTTGTCAGATAACTTATTAGTCAGTTGCTTCCTTTCCTTTCTCATGTTGCAAAAACCCCAAAGCCCAAAATTGACAAAGCGCAAGTCAAACACTTTGTGATGTGTAGGAACACAGTTTGCTTGTTTGCAACCAATATTGTTTAAAAAAAAACCGGCATAAACCTGTAGGTATATTTACTAAAAATAATTTTATTATATGGTGTAACTAAAATAATTTAGTTTTCGCAATTTTTCTTTTATCTGTGCTTTAAGACGTTGCTTCGTACCAAATTTCAAGATTCTGAGTTCACGGGAAGTACCCTGTAGGTTTTGATTCTCTTGCGAGTGTCGAAAATTTGCGGAAAATTGCGGCATAAACAGCTGTATCTTTTGATTGCATTGGCTTCAAGGTACAGTAGACCTGATTTGATATAAATTCCAGCTTGATACCTTCATGAGACACTTCCTGAGAAAAAGGGTCTTGACAGACAGACAGACGGACGGACGGACAACAAAGTGATCCTATAAGGGTTCCGTTTTTTCCTTTAGAGGTACAGAACCCTAAAAATATCTTTGACACAATGTCTTTACACTTGCAAACAAAAGAAAGTCGTCATGTGTAAAAGCTCTCGGGAGTCATTAGCGAATGCTATCAAAAGCTCATTTTCTTGACGTTTTTGAATCAAAATAAAACAGAGAAACTGGACCGATATGAAGAAATAACTACATAAGATATTAACGAAGGAATATTTAGTAATCAATAAAATAATTGAATCGTTTTTACATCCGGCATTGTTTGTTTCTATTGAGTATCAGAATAGTGGTAAGAATAACTTATAATCAACTCATTGCTGCCATAATGGCTGAACAGCCATAGATATAGCGGACTTAATTCCCAGAGGTATTCTCTGCCAATCCAGTTTTAATAAATCTCTACCAGGTTTATGACATCATAGACCTAATAGCAATTTGCAAATCTATCTACTGAATTTTAGATTGGTGTGGTGCTACGATAGTGGCAAGGTTGAGCCCAAATTCATAATTCATTTGCACAGTGGATGTAGCCCGTCTTTATGCAAAACCTTACGGAATACCACGGTAAGAAAAAGCGCAGTAGCTATGTTATTAAACAAATTATATAAAACCTTTTCACTTCTCATGCTCTAAAGGTACGCCAATGGTGTATTATGGCTTCGTTTAGTCCCTCGATATAAAATATACTATTATACATCGCACTGTTTTTATTTTTCTAACACCTTCACTGCCAGAAAACCAGACACAATAGATGACCTATTGTTATATTTGAAGGTGTACCCTTTGAAAGTTTACCGACAGGGAGTTCATCTTCACACTCTGAATCCGCAATTGTCTCATATAGATCGGTTTCAGAGATGTTCACTTCCGTTGACGCTTAAATTGTCGAATGAGCTTGATTGTCACCGACGAAGTATAAGAAAAAGTTCTAACGCAGCTTCTCAAATTTGAACCGGGGTAGATCTCCAATGTTGTGCGAGTGATGTTCAGGTACTGATAGATTTGAGCATTCACTTGTATCAGCACATCAAGCATTCGTCGTTATCAAATTTACCTCGATAGAAATCTCAAAAACACTCAGCGTGATCGGATCAGGAATGAGGAAATCCGTAGAAGAACGAAAGTGGCCGACGTAGCCCAGCGGGTAAGTAGGCTGACGTGGCAGTGGGCAGGGACATAGCGCGCAGAACTAATGGCGGTTGGGGCAGGAAAGTTCTTGATTGGAGACCGCGGGATCCTGGTGGATGCAGACCGTCTGCAAGCGGTCGCTTTGGAAATCGGTGCAGGAGGCCTATGTTCAGCAGTGGACGTCTTGTGGCTGCGAATGATGATGATGATGAAATTTATTCGAACCACATTGCGAACATGGTGCTCGATGTTTTGTTACAACTTATTCATATACCAAGCAAAAACGTTACATTACATAGAAATGTTATGTAACGTTTCTGCTTTAAAATTAATAAAATAAAATTATCTCACTATCTCACACTACCTTACCTATTTTCTCTTTTTAATCTTGTCATTTCCTCTACCTGCAGGTTGTCTGGAAGATATCGCTTCCTAGCGATAAGACCGCCTACATTGTACAATCTAAGGTTATGTAATGCTTATGTTAAGTATGATTTGTTGTACAATAAAGTATATTTATCTTATCTTATAACCACCATTAGGATGATTTTTGACCAGAGATGTGCGAGGATGCGTTGCGCAACGCATCCTCGCATATGTCTGCAGGAAACGCACTCTTACTTAGTCATCCTTGTTGTCATTTAAAACAGCTTGAAACTAGATAGATTTCGTAAAAAAGTCTGGGCTAGCAAAATAAACTGATCAACTATGACTATTCAATCTTATCTAATATTAACAAGTAAATAATACCATAACCAGGAATGCGGAGTAATCAAAAGCAACTCTATCCCTCAGGAATCCAACCACAGTGGCCCGAGCCGCGTATGACCAGTACCATTGATAGCAAAAATGAATTATACAACGCGTGAAACGAAGAAAGAGCGGGATAGCCAATTGTGGGGTTCCTCGTCTTGAAAATGGTGCTTGAAAACCGTTCGTAAAATCGTTGTTGTTGATTGCTTCCATTTATTATTGACTGGCTACTAGACGAGGTCCACAGCGGGTTCGATCGTTTCTCAGAACACACATTCATGTGACGATAAATTGGCCTTTTTTAACTGAGTTCTCAAATAAAGTACAAATAAACTTTTTTGTGAACCACAGGTATGACAATTGTTAGGAATCTAGGTATTAGAAAAGACACAGTATGACAGTTTTAACAGTTTATTATTAAATCACACTTAAATTGTATAAATTAAGTAATATAATACTTAATAATAATACTAAAAGTATACTCAGCTTGAGGTTATTGATGAAATGAAATATTTATGCCCAAGTCCTCCATTAAAGCAGGTCTTTTATTTTCAAAGCACATATTTTATTTTGTAATTCAATTTAAATTATATCAATAATATTATTTCATCTTAGTGAAAACCATTTCATCATAAGAACAACGAATCATACTTAACTTTGCGCTAGTGTGACTCTATCAACTCAAGTTGCAATCTGCCACGTTTTTGCCCTGTAGCTGCTTTTACAAATAAAGCTGCGTGAACCACTTAAACACTTTGAAAAAAAAAGAATCCCCTTTAAAATTAAACTAATGCTATACAACTCACCAGCCGAGTCATACATACAATATGGTCTGTGTAGCTACGGTCGTACCTACAACACTTACCTTGACAAAATGTATATAACCTCCAAGTAAGAATTCTAAAAAATATAATTTCTGATAGCATCAAAGAACAATTTCACGATGATATTAGTGGGCTCTTCAAGCGTTGCAAAATCTTACCAGTTCAAACCCAGTTTAAATACTTGTTCCTAAAAAATAATTATTTCAACTCTGACTTAAAACAAGAAATTAATCACCCCGTGAGTACACGCGCTGTGACTGCGCACAAGCTGCGGACGAGTCGCGCGAATAACAATATGTTCAAAGAACGGCAACTCACCTTATTCCCCGCTTCATCAACCAACTACTGTCAGAATTACGTATTCAATTAACTATTAAAAATATTGAAAATAAACTAAAATTGTACTTTTTGAATAATCTCAAACAGTACAGCACCATAAGTGAATTATAGATAAATCTACCCAGTTTTACTTTTATGATTTGTCTATCTTTAATTTCTGATATTAACAGTAATTGTATTTAACCATCCATCCGGTAGCAGTTAAGACAGTCATTTCATTGTATCGTTGTTTTATTTTTTGGTGGTCATTTCATCATAAACCTAAGTGATTTTAGTATGTGACCGTATTATGATCATATTATGTAAGCTTTTCAATGGTAAATGAAAAAAATAAAAAAACTTACGGAAATGACGTAAAAAATTTTATTAAAAAATTGATTTAAAATGAAATGAACAGGAGAAATTTATAAAATATCAATTCAAATTCTTAAAGCCTAATAATTTTTTTTAGTACACCTAAACCATAAATTATCTAGCATAGCATTTATCGTACAAGGAACATCCGCCGGAAATCGGCCGCAGGAAGTATGGTATTAATTATTAACAATCAATAAAGTTTGAATTTACAGCTTCTTATTTTATTACATAAATTTTTTTATTCACAATATTATAATCTGAACTACAAAATATATTAAATAAGAATTATTTTTATGAATTATCTAGTTTAATACATTATAATTTATGAATTTTGGATATATTATACCAAGGATACATTATATATATTTGAACATTATTGTTAGTTTTAACCAAGTTAAAACTAACAATAATGTTCAGATCATACATATTTAAGAGTATCACTGTGTTTCGCCCCACGGCATACAATAGTAAAATAAGTAAAAACAAATTTCACATGAAAATATCTTTTATAACATTCTTAAAATTATGTACGAAACATTTTCATAGACAACAAACAATACCAGATCTATTTAGTTTAGGTTCAGATAACTTTGGCTACAGATAGAAGTCACAGGTTATAATAATATATTATATATCTGTACGGAACCTCGTCCTTACATCTAAAACGTAACTAAGCATTGTTTTTGCTTCAGTGGTGCATTGATAAACCAGTCTGTCAACATTTCTGTGGACAGAAAGACATATGGCCAACCACAATGTCTTGGACCTAACGTACCTATCAACTTACTTTAACTACGGAGTTTAAGGTTTATTTCTAGAAACATTCAGTTCAAGCTAAGGAATTTCTTTTCTGACGAAAACTATTTTGTTATAAATTAACTATTTTGATAATATTTTATTTTAGGCAATAATGAACCGGGGACCCAGTAAACTCCTATCTGGAGGCGTTACCCTAAAGGCGGAGAAAAAAACATTATTTAGCTTGCATCCAAACGCACAATTACCGATTAAGAATAAATGAATATGTATTGTTTTGAATTCTGCCAGATAACGGTTCAAGAAATAAATTATGTCGACAGTTTGGAGTAACTTGATGAGGTGTTTTTGGCGGTTTTTAAAGATAAAGTATCTCATACTATATTCTATGACAGCCCGTAGATAGGGTTAGCGCTGGCCACCGCCTCGAATCAAACAATATTTTGAAGACACGTTAGTCAACAAACAATACCTCATCAATTTAGTTCCTTAACCTCATCGTTATGGTTAAAGAATATTTAGTTACCCCAACCTTATTCTTTAAGTACCAAAACTGTCAACATGTTACTTTCTTGAACCATATTATTTTAGATTTAAATCTCAAAACATTGAAACACAAAAATTGAAAATATACGTTCAAGGTCCAAAAAGGAATGAGCCCCATTCAATTATTTTGAGTGCAAACAGTGTTTTTTTTTTAGATCCACGGACATCGGAAGATTATTTTTGCTGTAAGCTTTTGGAGTATTTCAGTGCCTAAGGGCACAATTCAACATCCTTCAGCAAGAACCGTCCAGACCAAAACAATAACTTTATAATAAACAAAGTCATCATACGAAAGTTTTAATTAATTTAAAATTATAAAATACCACTCTCGAACATTTTAGTTCTCAGGTAACTTCATAATTCTGATAAATATTGTACTGTGGTCAACGCTATTAGTAACGATATAGTTACATCAGGGGCGTACCCCGACCAAGTAAGTTTAGAAAATATATTTTTCTGAATTGACCCTACCGGAAATGGAACTTGCGGCACAATGCAAGTGAAGGCGAGAAAATGTGCTACAGCGCACTATGCCAATTGTGTCGTCAAATATCAACAATATTAAAACATCACGTCAATCACCAAGTTCATCAAAGCCACCACGTGTCCCTCTCTCTTTTACGTTGTCCCTCGAGAACGAACGAAGACAATACCCCTCGCCGGGCAATGAACCCACTACGTGAAACCACTAGCCATCTATCTGTACGATCTTTTATAGCGTACAGGTAGAGGGAAACTGGAAGTGGCTTGGAGTTACCAATATTTTTCAGCGGGAAAAGTTCGTTTGCTTAATCATTTGATTATTGTTTGTTTGCATCAGATTAGTTGTTACAGAAAATGTTCTGTTGTAGCTTTTTCTGTCGACGTCTCGTGTGTGTAAGAGGTACTGTTAGTAGTCGTAATACTTATTTAAAGGTACGTTAACGCACTATGTATCCTGTTAATGTACATTTAAAATAAATAAATGTAATAAAATTTCAGGTTTACCTTCTACGCCACCCTAACGTTGTCTCGTGCCCCCTCTGTCCCGCGGCTAAATTTCATTCCAGATTATCATGACGCGAGGAGAGTTAAAAGGTTCAAAGGCCACTCCGTTACCCATTTAACCTTAACCTCTCTAAGATAAACACTCCGAAAACACAATGTACTGAAACTCAGTTATGAATGTCAGAGAAGCGACTTATTGAAGGGCCTCTGCTTATTGCTGCCTTTTTTTTATATTGCCCGTCAAGATGACCTCACTCCACCTGATGGAAAGCGGTCGTGAGGTCCAGATAATATGAGGTTGACAAGCCCAGTCATTCAAACGAATCACTGGGCTGGCCATACTCACCTTGAAGGCCTGCAGAAATGCCTATTCACGCCCCGCTTGAAGAACCCGGGACTATACGGGGAAGGAAACACATGTGCTGGAAGAGTGTTCCACGTCTGGATGGTACGACAAAGAAACGAGTCACCGAACCTTTTAGTTCGGGCGAGTAAATGTTGAATTGTGTGTGGATGAATTGCTGCCTAGCTGTGGAACTGAAATTTTTAAAAATACACTAAATAGTATACTTTTTTATCTTTTACTCCACCTGATGGAAAGCGGTCGTGAGGTCCAGATATGAGTCTACCAAGCACAGTAATGTGCGTTTCCGCATTTCCTGCATTCACTGAGCTGCTCATCCTCATCTTAAAAGCCTGCAACGAAGGCGTTGCTTTGTATGTGTTTTTATTGAGTCTTCTTTGGTCAATGCCGAGTACTACTGACATAATTTACTTTTGCTGTAGTACTGTATTGATATAATGACCTTTCGATGCAGCGTGCTATAGAAATAGTGTAATTGTTGATGCAGTTACCAGTTGATAAAAGATTGTTGATGCAGCGATGGTTGATGTTAGCCAACGTCAATGTGTATACTCAAAATTAAAGAGGCCATACTCACGTGCAAAAACTATGAAGTTTTTAGAAGTAGTGTGATAAAAATAAGCGTCATGTATTTTGTAGAATAAGAAATGATTGAATTAGAAAACTGTGAGATTTTTTTAACGTCTAAAGATTCACGCTACTACGAGTTCCTAAGAACAGAAATATGCCCGGCCACATCCAGTGATAATTCAAATTCGTGTTTTTATTATCTTAAGAAGGCTGAAAGTGTCGTATCGCCAAATATTTGTAGGCTGCTTTTATGGACGGTAATACAGCATTATTTTACTGGTCACGATCTGTTATGGGCCCGAATTTTCTTTTTACATCAAATAGACCGTCGTTATTGCATCGCAATAAAAGATATTTATCATTTTCCATACGGATGGTGATGAGAATTGATTGTAAAAGTTTATGGGAGATTAGCATTTATAGAAGTCGCAAGGGAGGCATAGAAATAAACTGAATATCCGTTTTGCAAAGTGTTGTTTTATTAAGTATCAATTTAGCTGGCATTGTCATAAAGTCTGTGATATTACTTTCTTGGCTCATATTAAATACAATGATAGCGGAGATAAGTATAGTCAAAATTTCTATCAAATCTTTTCGAAGTACATCGACATGTTAGAGAGTATCCAAAATAAGTTCATTAGACGATTGAAATATGAATTTAAAAGCTTCAATTCCGCTAGCATGTAACCATTGGTGAAAAGACGAGAGTATAGTGATCAAGTTTTTCTGTACAAGATATTGCATAATTTAGTAGATTCTCCGTATCTCTTAAGTAAAATAAAGTTTAACTGTCCTAGAATAAACGCGCGACACGCAAACACATTTGCAGTGCCGCTTCGTAGAACGAATTATACAAGTAATAGCTTCATCATACTCTTAAGAGCATGTACTAGACATAATAAGTCATACGGTGGGGTTGATGTATTTCATGAGAAAATCGGGAAGTTCCGTTTTCTGATGAAAGATATCAAGAATTGAGCCAGACACGTATGTAATGATTTTTATAGGTTTTTTTTTTGTAAACCTTTTGCCAAATAAATAAACGATTATCCTTATCCTTTCTCGTAGTGTTTTAATGTCTTAGTAATATTTGCATGTATACTAGTGAAAACTGAGGCTAGTGTTAAGTCTATTTGATTTGTTTAGTGTAAAAAATTTACGAGTAGCTGTTTGTTTTCAATAAATAAATAAATTTTGAATGTGATAGTAGCAGAAAAGAATAAACGCGTATTAAGTACTGAAATACCTCACTTCGTAAAATAAAAGGCAAAAACAATGCTGCTCCTTAGCTTGCTTTTTACGGTCCTTTTTACGGTCTCAAGCAGAGCTCGGCGCGAATCCAGGAAGCCCTGGGTTCAGATCCCAGGGCAAATGACGTCTTTCCTCAACTGTTTCACGGCATAGCCACGTGTTAGCCAATAAGTTGTAGCGATATGACTAATGATGACTGATTCCATTGATGAAAGCCTTTGCCCAGCAGTGGGACAGTTAGGCTAATTATTTTTACTACTTCCTCCTTTACTTAAATTCGAACAAGCAACTAAAGCTCATGCTATTCTTAGACAATCTACGAGCTACAAGCATCGCATAAGACGCAAAGGGTCGAGAGCTCGATTTCTGGGTGCTTGTGGTGTTTTCGTGGTTACTTGTTTTCAATTGCACAATATAAAACTTTAAGAACTGGGAAAATGTTTGTATGTGTATGTTTTTTAAGTATATAAAGTACTAAGAGAATAACATTTTTGTTTAGATATTGTACTGAATCATCACTCGCTCAGTAATCGAGTATCCACTCACTTGGACGAATGACAGAGAGAACACACTACCTCATGAATGACATTATCATGATGGGGAACTTTTAAGCCGGTTTTATACTGTTCGATGTTATTCATATCAAACTACTGATAGTAAACTAAAGTAATATCCCGTCCCATTGCTGGGCAAAGGCCTTTGAAATCAAGTAATGGATACAATTGATAGGTATTGGCCTAATCACTACGCTTGCCAAATGCGGGTTGGTGGATCGACCACAATCCCGGGCTATGTTGCGAATAATCCAGAAACACACTTTGATTGATCTGGGTATTGAACCCGGGATCAAACTACTAATAAATTAAAAAAAACGTCAAATTAGTGCTTAGCTTTCCTAAATTTAAGCAATAAAATAGAAAGTTTTGAATGGGACGTCCGAGATCGCGGATCCGATCATCGCTCAGAAAAACTTTCTTATTATGATGAACATTATTTTGAGTGTGTTATGTCTGGCCCTCGAATCTAGAAACGATAATCAAAGTTAAGCACTATTCAATTTGATGCTGTTTTGCCACATGTCAGTTAGTAGCAGGGGCCGTTTTACGTAAGGGCTACTGAACTTTGATGATGGTAAGTGATTTTTTATTCTTAGCATTTAACAATGAACTCTTTTCTCATAAAAATATTTTTATTCATATAGACTTATAAAAAGTCCCTACTCATGACTAGTCACAAATATGTTTGCTAGCAAATATAATAAAAAAAAATAAACGCAAATAAAATACGAACCCGCGACCTTCCACGATTCGGGTGGCAGCTCTTCCAGCAATGAGCTACCGAAGCCGTTAATCCCGCTTGAGTCCATAAGATCAGGTCGAATTTTTCTAGTTTCTATCTTTGTTTGATCATCGTTTTTGTATTCTGATATGAGTATTTCATTTTTAATTAGGCATTCAGAAATGTTAATATAATGATCTTTCGATGCAGCGTGCAATAGAAATTGTTGATGCAGTTACCAGTTGATAATAGATTGTTGATGCAGCGATGGTTGATGTTAGTCAACGTCAATGTGTATACTCAAAAATTAAAGAGGCCCTACTCATGTGCAAGTATTGGTTGGTAAGTGTCATGTATTGGTTGGTGGGTGATCGATCACAAACTCGGGCTATGTTGCGACTCAAGCGGGATACGACCCCGCGACCTTCCACAATCCGGTTGGCTGCTCTTCCAACTGAGCTACTTGTTATTCCCGCTTGATCTAAGATCAGGTCGAATTTTTCTAGTTTCCATCTTTGTTTGATGATCGTTTTTGGATTCAGATATGGGTAATTCATTTTTAATTAGGTAATCAGAAATGTTTAATATTAAATTAGTACAACCTGTGATCAGTTTAGGGCTCCAGATGATCCTGGTGAAAGCCGTCCCATATATTATGTATTTCTTCTATGTATTTGAATAGATTAGCTGAAGATTCTGCATAAGGTAATCAGCTATTTTTTGTGCAGAACATGATTCTAGCATAGTTTTTTGAAGTGGTTTCTCATTTCTGACTCGATTAACGGATTCGGTAAATTTTGATGTTTTGTGAAGTTGTGTCAATTGGATGCGATTAATAGCTCTCTCCATAGCAAATAATAATCTTGCCTGTAAATTGAATCGTGCACTGTAAATCCCGTTTCGGGGGTGCGGTGGGGCGCCGCGCCCTCAACACACAATGACCACATTAATTTGATGCCATACCGTTAATTGAGGACCACTTTATACAACATGTCACCAGTTTTTAAAATAAAACATTTGCTCTGTAAATTTGAGACGCGCTTTTAAATGAATGGTTTTTATTTTCTGCTGTTTTGGGACGGAATTTTCAGAAATTATGGTTTCAGAGCTGAGTCTGATGACAATGTTTCGTTAGTGTAATGCTTTTCACTGCAATACTGCATGATATTCTTAAATACAATATGATCTTTGACCCTTCCCAATTTTAGGATTCGCCGTTGGCTTGATTTATTTTATCTTATGAGAAATCATTGAAATTACTGGAAATAAAATAACCAAATTCGGCTGTCAAATAAATATTGACTATAGAATATTTTAGGTCGAAGACCAAGTCCCTTAAAATAAAAAGCTGCTTATGTGTGTGAGAAAAAATGTAACGAATAACATTTATTATTTTCAGAAATTTATTTTTAATTTTGTATTGTCAAATACACATCGTGTAAACCCGATTTTCAGTGTTTTCTTTCATTGTATGTCGTTTGTGTTTTGATAATACTTTCATTTTGCTTTCAAATGTGCAACTCATCGCAATATTCCAAAAGTAATAAATATTGTATTTCCCTTATTCATGCAAATCGATAGTTAATTTAAATGTTGCGCAAACATGGATAAAGCCATCCGTCTGTCCATATGATAATTTATTGACGCCGCCCTGGGACATCGGGATAATTTTCTTACAGAAAATAAATTTTACAGCAAACTGAAAACAGATACATATTTTCTTCAGTAAAGTACCTAGTTCATAATGTACGAGTATTTGTGAAATGTTTACTGAAAAAGTTTATTTACGTTAAAAAGCACAATGAATTATATTGTGACACACAGTACACAGTAGAGCGACACAAGCAGGAGCTTCACGGAAATGAAGATGCTGCGGTGGATGTGTGAAGTCTCACGCAAAGATCGATGTGTGGAGTCTCATGCTTGAGACTGCAAAAATCGCGTGCGGAACACCCACATCCGCGGCAGCCTTCATGTTCGATACATCGCGGACAAGCTGCAGGAGTGCCGCCTTCGTTGGTATGGTCATGTCTCACGGAGATCGGCAAACTACGTGGGCAACAAATGTCTGGCCATGCCGCCACCGCCAGGTACTGGTAGAAGAGGTCAACCCAAGAAGCGCTGGCTCGACGTTGTCAAGGGTAACATGCGTGCCAATAGACTCACCACTGAGGATGCACAAGACCGCGCGAAGTGGGCCAAGAAAATAAGAAAGGCGGACCCTGGGACCCCACACACCAGTGTGAGTTCACAACCGGGATAGACCGCACGGATGATGATGATACAGTGCATTTTATTAGAGGAAACATTTTCTGTATCATGAACAGTTTAATTAACCTTAAGAGGACAGAGCACGGTCGAGAGAGATGAAAATTAGGTATTTGCAAAATCTATTACTTTTTGCAAACCTCGCAGAGTGCGAGACCACTGCAAATCGGACCGAAATTACTTATCAAAAGTGTACTAAATCGACGCTTTGTAGTCCCTCTATTGGTATTTATTTTGTGAACTTTTTGTTATTAAATAATAATAATGATGAATCTTGTATTTCTAGCTTGTAGACGACTTGGATTTTAATCTGTAAGTGTGCAAGTTATTGAATAAATAAATAAATAAAGTACCGCTTTTTAAACAAGTTAGATTGATCATTATTTTTTTATTGTTCATATGATTTCAGTGTTAATAACGTAATACTGAATGCTGATCTGTAAATGCAATTGAACCAATAAAATGAGCGATGAAAAACAGTTAGAGTAAATTAGTTTAAAAATAAGTTTTTTTGTCTTCAAACAATGAATGAATCATCTGACTGAGAGGAGTGTCTGATGGCAACGCTCAGCCATGTGAAGTGAGGTCACATTGATGGGCAATCTAAAAAAAAGGTGAATTGACTATAAATATGTTATTGTATAACCTTGTTACCTGTATAACCTATTATCAACATTTTCAATAATTCCCCCCGACTTACGTCCACCAGAAACTTTCATAACTGAAGTTAATGTCAACAAAAATATTATTTTCCGGAATGTTCGTCACGAATTATAAAGTTCGTTCTCTGTGAGGGACATCCAGATATAATTACGTGGGCAGAATGCTCAGAGTGGTGTAGCGACGTAACCTTGGATTATGGTTGTTTTTTGTTATATTATTTAAATAGCTTTTACCTGCGACTTTATACTCTCATTCCTGTTTTTTACGTTCCTATTAGAATTTCCAAATCCCCTTAATGCTCTCCTACACTCCCCAAAAAACCAAAGGAACCTATATGCCAAATTTCAGCTTTCTACTCTGAGTTAGTGAAGAAATGCGGTCGTGAGTTCTAGAGATTCAGGCACAGTATTCTGCAGGCCTTCAAGGTGAGGATGGCCAGCCCAGTGATTCGTTTGAACGACTGGGCTTGCATCCTCATATCTGGACCTCACGACCGCTTTCCATCAGGTGGAGTGAGGTCATCTTGACGGGCAATATAAAAAAAAGTAATGAAAAGGAATCACTAAGCTGGCCATCCGCACCTTGAAGACCTGCAGCAATGCCTTTTAACGTCCCGCTTGAAGAACCCGGAGTCCAGTTCATTGGAAGTAATTTTTGTCTATGTTAGTCGCTAATACCAGCCAATAAGTATACTATCACACTACTGGGAAACAAATTTCCATAAAATGAGTTTTACTCTGATAATTTCGGATATAGGTACGCCTTGCCCGAACTGGGATTCAAACACAGGACCTTTGCATTTCAGGCCAAGCGTTTAACTAATGGTTTGCCACATCAATTCTTAGGAAATAAAGATTAGGTAATACATTATGAATCTTGTTTGAATAGCTTATTTTTGTCAAGACTTTCTTTAATTTATTTTATAGATTATCCTTTACTCTATCAACAATATCAATAACATCATTAATCTACAACAGTCTTTAGATGACCACTGCTGGACATAGGCCTCCCCAACAGAACGTCACAGCGAGTGGCTTTAGGCTGATTGCATCCAGCGGCTTCCTGCAACTTGCACCATGTCATCGGTCCACCGGGTGGGTGGCCTACCTACGCTGCGTCTTCCAGTTCGTGGTCGCCATTCGAGAACTCTTACGCCCCAGCGGTTTTCAGACCTGCGGTCAATGTGCCCCCCCCCCCCCCCCCTTGCCACTGCAGCTTGATTCTCCAAAGAACTCTGTCACTTTAGTTCTTTTACGGATATTCTTTTTATAGATCTTATCAAGTATAGCTCTTTCCAATTCCAATAACATCGATAACATTAATTTGTCGTGTCCAATCGATAGTCATTCTCCGCTATCCAGTACCGAAACTTACCTATGATTTGCTCCTAAAATCTAACCACGAAGGTGTAAATCTACTTACAGAATATGAATAGGTATCTGTCCAGCACAAAGCCAGCAGTTAGCACAGTACAATTAATGCGCCAGCGATGACGGGCACGTTGGAACCGCTCCAGGTTTGACTTCCGGCTGAAGCTGACGAGCGAGCGGAGCGAGCGGAGCAAGCGGGGGAGAATCTTTATCAATTTTTTTTGCTATTGCCTGTCAAAAAAAAGACCGATTCGTAAATTTTTGTAGAGACTAAAAATGGGGATTTCAAATGATTAGTATGTATTGTTTGAAATTAAAGACTTACAAAAACGATATGGCATATTCAGCAGGCAATAGACGAACTATCTAAGTATTCTTAAATTTATTTTAATCAAATTTCATTACAAGGTCATGAAAAAAAATCAGTCGAACATTCAGTATTTAAGATAGGATAAGAATCTCTATTGCACAAACAAATACAAAACGTGAAACAAAAAAAAAGCAAATAAAAGTACAGTTAAGGCGGTCTTACCGCTACTGGTATTTTTTGTTAATGGTATTGTTTGAAAATCCTTAAAATTAAAGTCAATTGCAAAAAATCTAATTTTCACTTATAGTTACTGCACGACTTACTATATTGTTCACGAGTATCACGAGTATGCTATATAGTATTTGTAAGTTTTTTACTAATGACCCGGTATAGACTTACAACAAATGTAGGAGGCTTATGTCAACATGTTGGCTTATATTATGGCTTGTGTTCAACAAAGGACGTCTTTTTGCTGCAAATCATTGCTAATTACTTACTTAAGTTTTTTATGTACATACTTTTTGTTTTCACCTCGTAAGAATTAACAGGTCAATAAAAATTGTTATTTATGCGACATATGCCTATCTTGGGCCAGACATCAAGAACAAATAGATGCACCTGCGGCCTATTAAATGATATTTCGCTCCCAGCGTACTCTACGCTCTTAGACCAACCTCGCCTATAGGATTACCTGCGTTTGCCACGAGTATGTGACATTATTGGGTTATGTAACGCACTGGCAGTATGCCATAGTCATTTTGGTGCATATTCCAAGTTCTACATCTACAAGCTATCTGGATAGAAATGATGACAAAATTTCACAGAACCAATAATTTAATGTGAGTCGAAAATATCATTAAATTTTGTTTCATAAGTTGACTTTCATGGAAAAGCGTCCTAGCGTATTCCTACTCTTTTCACTCACAAATAACAGAAAGAGACAGATGGGATGTCACTGTGGCGTGTGTGCCACGCGCAGGCTTTTTAATTGTATGACGTGCATTATGGGATATCATTGTGTGTGACGCTAATAAATCGTAACGAATTACTGAACAGCGTGGCAATTTTTTTTTTTATTTAGCCACAAATAGCTTTAAAACAACCTTAGCCATAGAATCGCTTATAATGTCATATTTTCAGTTTATATTCAAGACTGACTGACTGTGAGATTGCCTAAAACTTTGATTATATACCTACTCCCTAGATAGAGCGTCGCCACAAAAAAGCGTAGAAAAATATAGTGGCTAACTCCCCCTCTGTAGTCTCAATTGCGACATTGAAGGCTTCACTCGTTTCCCAGTAATTTTGTATCCAATTTAGTCGGTGGAAATGACAAGTTGTGCCATATAACTGTGCAGAAACTATAAGGGGAGCTTGAAGGCATCCGGTAATATATCCTATCATTGGTAAGTATCTCTAAATCCTATTATTTTTACGTAAACAAAACCACTTATTTTATCAATTTTTTACGACTCCATCTTGTCGTTTATTCAGTGTTGCTAATTTGACGCACAAATTTCCCCATAAATCTATGTTAGATAAGAATGTAACTGGGTGCTGTCTGCAGTTGATAAAATAGATTTAATTCAATAACTTGATAGATATTAACAAAAAAATATTTGAGGGCTTTTTAGAGGACCAGGAGAACCCAAAATATAAATCTAAATAAAATACGTGTCCAAATATATGTGTAATTTTTTTATTAATTAATTTTATATAATTATAATTTGCAAGACTATTAAGGCAGAATATGTTCAAACTTTGTCGATACCTCAACATTTTTGCTACCATACATAATATTCGGCAAATAAATATTTCATTTCATTTCAGGAAATTGAGTGCCATTGGAAAATGTTAGTATTTTGGTTTGCTCGTCAGAACTCAAGAGTATTAATTCTACTACTGCGTCATCTCGAAAAGATGACGAAGATGAGAGCGAAACCACAATTGAAAATGGTGAAAATATATCTCGGCTTATAGATGTGCCTATTTAACAGAATACATCCAACAGATAGTTGGATACATTTCAGGTCGTGTCGTTAAATGTCTTCGTAGACAATCAAATGCACGGCATGCGTAGAATGTCTTATGGCAAATTAAAAAATTGAATACCATAAACTTGTGAGCGTGCGGGATGAAGGTGGATTGATTTATGGTTCAGGAGAAGTTTATAGTATAGTAAAGTTAAGTGAAAAATATTTTCATTCATATGGACTTATAAAAAGTACATAAGACAAGTCAAATACAAAAAAAATTATAGCAAAAATATACTAAATGAAAATAAACTAACATAAAATAATAATATGATAGTTAATATCATAATTAAACATGATGTGAATTTACCACCGGTTCGGAGGTTATTTAATTTGTAATACTGCGGAAACAATAATCAGAATGTTTATCAAATATATTTTGTTATGTTATGACTAATCAAATTTATACTAAAATATTATCATCCGTGATGAAACAAATTATTGGCCATAATAACTACTTCCAAGTTGAAACCGAACACGTGTGGTTTACTTCATCAAATAAATCTTATAAGATTGGTCGCATAAAAGTATTTAGATGTTAGATGCTATTTAGCTAAATTAGACAACGTAAAAAGTGAAGTACCTTCTAAACGCAAGTTGTATAAAAACCAAATACAAAGAGAGTGCTATTGACGACACGATTGGCGTAGTGCGCTGTAGCACGGTTTCTCGCCTCGATTTCCGTAGTGTCCCGGGTTCGATTCCCGGTCGGGTCAATTCAGGAAACGATCATTTCTGAATTGACTTGGGTCTGGGTGTGCAGGGAGACTTATTTGGCTTATGGCTTATTTCCTTGTGTGGTACCTCGTAACACAGGGATATTAATTCCTACTTCGAGACCACCACAAGAGGTGTCTTGTCTGGCGCACAAAAAAAAAAACATTAAACGCAATAAAACGAATTTTGAGAAAATGTTACTGATTTTTATTTATTTCAATCAACTAACTCCATTACATCGTCCTTTCTTTATTTTATTTCCTGTGATTAACGTGGGCAATAAAGTGTTAATTTAAGCACATATTCAAATAAGTGGGTAGATTTTTTTTCGAAATGTTGCACATATTTTCACTATTTTAGTGTCATAAGTCCGTGAGCTGGGAACTTTATACACGTTCGGTAATGACAGGACGCGCGTGTAAGATAAAGCCGCTACCAAGCTGGTGTGCGTGATCGATCACGCACACAAGACTAATAATTTTGGTCCGTTTTCTTTGCCATGCTTATTTATTTATTTATTGGACTACCAACATAAGAAACAGTATTACATGTACATTTGGGTATTATATATATAATATTATATTATTTATATAGCTTATTCTAACTTTTCTTAAGATAACAGGTAATCTCAGCAGGCAAACAATAAAAAAGTAGATACTTGGTTCGTAAAATTATACAGTAGTTATATTTATACAAAAAAAAGATAATATTTTAATGTAAGTATTTAGAGAAACTTATGAACTAACTAAAGGTACGTCACAATTTTTAAGAAGAAAGGAGTATATAAACATCATCGGCCTCATCATCGCTTATCACCAGGCGAGACTGAGGCCAAACGCAAACCCATTTAAAAAAATAATAATAATAATAATAATAATCAAAGGCCTAAAACCTACAACAAATTCTTTTCTGACATCGATGTATTTACCACATCTAAAGCTGTATTTAAAGCTGCAGTTCATAAATCGAAGTTTAATAAGTAATTTAGTCATCATATCATATTATAATAAATTAATTTCTACTACTATCACTACTCATTTCGAGCATCCATGTAAACCAACCACGCACGACAATACGCATACACACATTACACACAAGCACACCCTTCACTCACACTGCACGTTATCTTGCGATATTCAATTGAATTTGTCTCTCATTTGTGACTTGAAAAATTTCCTCCGTACTATTGTATTCTCCATATTATATTAGATAACAAAGTATGTTTCTTTAATTGGCGTATGTTCAAGTAATGTTATTGTCTATTTCGTTGTATAAACGCTGTTGAAACATTGTTGAATTCAATTAAATAAATAAGACAAATTTATTTACGTTTTTAAATTTATAATTAGATATACATATGCGCTAGATTGTCTTGGTCTCGAAGCAGGGACCAATATTCCTGTGTTACGAGGTACTAAGGGGCGTCTCCCAGCACACACTTTGAAAAATCACAAAACCAAACGACATTCGTCTCTGAATCCCGCCATAAATTGCACCAACAAAACCTTTAGCCACTGAAACACTAAATAAGAAAGCCACCGCGAAATAAATCAATACAAGTGTTGAGTGACTCGTCAAACTCCTAATTGAAATGTTCGGGCGGGGTTAATAAATCATGGCTTATGATGCGGATATACAGCTACTATACAGCTTGGGGTGTAGTTCAAGAACTCTTTAGAGCGTAGTTGATTCATATCTATATAGGAGAGTTTTTGACTTATACCGATGAATAGACCTGTATCGATGCTATGGTGAGCGTTTTGTTATGGCTTGGTATATGTGAGATCAATTAGATAACTATGCATTTATTTGACGTGGATATACAATAAACAGGAAATCTCAATGCCTTCCTATCTTCAAGGAAAAGATCAAATTACATTATCTTTCGCTTTGATTATTCATATTTATCATTTTATCATTTTCTAGCTAGCTTTGGTGTATTCGCTATTGGTTTCTGTATCATCTATGTTTATCTTGTTTGTTTTCATTCATACTATATATAAATATAAATATCTTCATATGACTATTAATATATTCTTAGGTTTATTTTAATTATGATATTAAGTTTATGTATTTATGCACGTACTTGCCATTCTCATAATAAATTGCCTCTACTTGTAGGTTGCCTGGTAGAGATCGTTATTAGCGTTAAGGCCGCTTTAATTGTGCATTGTTTTGATGTAATACTTAGCATTAAGTTTCTTTTGTAAATGTACAATAAAGCATATTATCTATCTATCTATCTATAAACAGTGGTTTGAGTGTAGTTAAATGCCTAGCAGTGTCGTTGGCTTAAATCTATAGACCACTGGAGCTCTTGAACAACATGATACTATTTAGTCGTGAGTTTATGCTATGACATAGTACATTATGGGTGTCTTTACCTAATGCGGCAGGGTAAAAATTATACAAAGGTTGTAATGTTATGAGTAGGTTTTATGTTTTTTGTACAATAAATAGGGTTTTAGAATACCAAAAGAGCAACATCAATTCCGAACAGTAAGCATGTGTTTTTAACAACTGAAAAATTCACGTAACTACGGGCTCGACGAACAGCAGTTGGCGCCCTGGACATTACTTTAATAACCTTTCACCATCCGTTAATTGTCTCTAGAAACTCCGTTTCTGTGTTGGTTTTAAAAGGGATTTTTAAAGATAGCTGGTCATCATGAATTATTAATAAAGCTAATGAGCCATATGACCAGCTATATTTAAAAAAAAAACACTTAAGGCAATGCTTTCCCACGATTATTAATATTTGATCGACTTTGTTTGAAGATAACTACTAAATTAAAAGATATTTTAGCAAATAATTTTTTTTACGAGTAGGTCTGGCTTTGAATAAGGCGACAACTTTTCCAAAACACGATAAAGCATAATTTCACTGATAAAAAAAAACACAAAGAAGTACGTTGACGATTTTTTTGTTTCACTTTCAAATATTCATTATTAACATTTTGCACTTTCAAAAAATATATATAGATAGGTGTTTGTATATTCTAGGTCGACCACTTTTAAAACTTTTTAATTTGTCTAATGTTATTAAATAATAAATTCATTGCACGAAAACAGAAGGAAGCCGCGTCGTTATTCCGATCGCGCAGAACTAATCAGTGTCCCACCGAATGCTCTATCGGACGGCGCGCTAAATCCCAGTCTTAATGTAGTCTCTTTTGATAGCTAATGCCATTTGTGGTACTACGTGGTGATGTGCGCCTTTCTATAACTTTTATAAATTTATTTTTCAAAAAGGATTATATTTCAAACAGTATTTCATATCCATTATTAACAAATTGTCACTTCCAGCACCCCTATTGCGTCGACCGCGAACTTTCCCCTAGAAAAGGTGAAAAATGCCCCCAGAAGGTAATTTTTCACGTCACACTGCCCCCATCCTTTCGCAATACCAACTATACGTGAGGGTGTCTATGGATTTTATACAGCATGTGTTTCTAAAACACTCTATGTTTTATGACTCCCGTATTAGAAAACTGCGAGGCAATTGTATTTAATTTATAGTAAAACAATCATTATCGGTTTAAAATACTTACTTAATAGGTACGAGCTAAGCAAACCACTTGATTTGAATGTTGTATCATTGATTTCATTTTTCTAACATTGATAAACCTGTTGTTATTTACATGAAAATCAGTTAAGTTGATGCAGAGCTGGAAGTCCCAAAAGGCAATTCTTAGAGTATGAGCGCAGTGGAGGTCATGTTTGTGCAACATATTTATTTTTATTTGTTTTCCTAATAAAATATGATATGTGTCTCATAAATCCTAATCTTTGTCTCTCAAAAATGAAGTAAATAAGAGATATAACTATAGTTGAAACTCACAAAGTCGTCATTTTGTAACTTTTCAAGCACACACTTTTCCCGATATAATTTAAGATACTCGTATCCGTTAATTTTACAGGTGTCAGAGTTTTATTGATTTTGGGTCAGTTTTCGCTTTAGTGGTTTCAAATTCATTTCAAATTCATATATTCGTCATCACAGGTGGTACAAGCTGACAAGTTAAACATTAAAAAATAACTCCATATAAATATATAACACAATTGAAATTACAGTCTTTTTTACATGGAATTAGAATTACAAATTAAGATAATATTAATAAATTTAAAAAATGTCATTAATGATTCAAAATAGTGTCAATACATACGGGTTATACTTAAAAACAAACCACAAAAAATAACAATAAATGAGGGTTGAGTGGAACATCAGTTTTTCGATATTGGCCACTCATCAGGCTAGTTACCAATAAAAAATAAAAAAAAATCTTCGCCTACAATTCTACATGAACACTATGAAAACATTCATACAAACAAACAATCACGACTTTATAATAAACAGGGGAGTCAGAAAGCAAGCTAACTGTTGCTATCATGGTGCACGGAACACTCAGATGGCCACTTTTTACCAAGCGGATTAGAACCCAACGTGGAAGGTGGTCTGCCTTCTGCCGTTATCACCAGAAATGCTTACGTAGTGACCTCTTAAGAGCAAGTTTGGTAGAAGTTAATACATACATACATACATACCATCACGCCTTTTTCCCAACGGGGTAGGCAGAGACCACATCTTTCCACTTGCTACGGTCCTGACACACCTCTTGCGCTTCTTCCATTCTGAATAATCCTATCATACATGCTCGTCGATTATGGGTACTCCTGACCTGACCTTTTCTGAGCACGTCTTGGACTTGTCCTAAGTACGCCCGTCTAGGCCTTCCCCTTTCAACTGCTCCATCCACCCTAGCCTTGTAAATTTGTTTCGTTAATCGCCTTTCATCCATCCTTTCCATATGCCCAAACCATCTTAAAATTGCCATCTCAATTTTCGTGACAACATCCTCTTTCACACCACAACGCTCTCTTATTATGCTATTCCTTAGTAGAAGTTAATGTAACAGGGCAATTAAGTGTCAAGCTACTTCTGTTACTGACTGTATTTATACTCATATTGAAAAAAAGTATAAAACCGTAAAGAGTTCTGATGAGTTTTAATGCAGTAGGTACCTAGTTTCTAATCTCAGACTGAAGTCTAGCCAAATTTGTGGGCAGGGCAGGACTAGACTAGACTAAAGCGCAAGACGGTGCAGCAGTCACAGTATATGGCTATTGACTTTTGGCTGCGATATCCTCTTGGAGTAGTACAGGGGCGGACTGGGAGTTTAAATTAAAAAAAAGTTGGTGCATTAGTTCTTCATGAATCTTTTTTTTTCATCCATGTCGTGATGCCTTATTCTAATTGCTGCCATGCAATAAAATGTATATCGAAATTTTATATTGAATAAATGATTGTTATTTAAGAGAGTTATTTTTTGGATTATAAAAATTGTCTCACATTTTTTTTCATTATGAAAACCGCTTAAATTCAGACGTTATTCCTGTACTTAAACATAGCACAAAAGCGGATTTGCGTTATAAGATTGTTACTATATTATGTTGTTATCATTGTGTACAGAATTTTCATAAGCCGCACCCCGTTACTTTGCAGCAAGTATTCAATAGCAATGGTTATGCCTTTTTAACATTATAATGTCCTGCAAGCAAAGAAAAGACTGGAGAAATCCCCGAAAATGCAGCAAGCAAATAAAAAAGCTGGTTTTTAGCAAGCAAATAAAAAATGTATTTATCAAAATAGAACTAAAATGCCCTTCTTATTCCGGCCCTGTCCAAATTCAGCTTGCAGCACTAGGTGTCGCCGTAAATAAGCTGCCAACGAACCGGAAGTTACTCGCTCAATGTTATTTCGTATTGCTGCCCCAATACTATTAAACCGGACCCATTGTTGGGGCCAATATTGGGCCCTGATGAAGTACCGAGTATGTACTAGGACGTGGATGTAAGTCTGGCAGTTATTTTACTATCTGAATAGACCAAAAATTTCCTGAATTATTTAAGGGTCTGCGTGAGTGCATCCTGATTTTTTGCAAAGTTTTGGGGTACCTTGATTACGTTTATAGGTGTAATTAACTGATTGGATTGTAAATCAAATTGTATTATTCGATGAATAAAGATCATGTTGTAGGTTGGTAGTAAACTTGTATGCCTTTTTTACAGTTATTGTGGCGGATTATGCATAATTATTGATCAATAAGCATTAAAAAATAAAATGTCACACGTTAAGGTCTTTTTTAAGACCCCACGTTAGACTTTTTCGTAAATCGAGTAAGCGAATATTCATTTTAGAAGGATTGTATTCACAAACATAGTGATTCCTTTGTGTCAACACGAGAGGTTGGACTATGTTTTGATAATGCACTCAAGATTAGCCAAAGGTAGCCAGCTCTTATACCAACATGTCATCGTATTTCAAATAATAGAAGATAAACGTCAATACAATATTTCGAATCGATGATGGAGAAATTTGCCTGGCAGAGAGACAGTTTAGTAAGTAAATATTGTATTGTTTCTTTTTCAGATTTGGTGTTGAGCAAAAAAAACCCACAGTATATATTATTTTGACTATGTTTTCAATTACTCAGGTTCTTAAAACTATATCAGAGACCTCAATAATACTTATTCAAGATAGATAACTCGACGTCTATCTAGCAAAAACTAGCAAAATGTATATAACTTCCTGAGCACTCAGTTTAAGCCCTATTTTGTTATTACTACACCGTTTTACCACTATATTAAAGCAGTAAGCCGCGTAAGACCGGTAATACAGCCATGCTGGAACTTGTAAGATGATTGCTGTTTCAACGGCTGCTTAAAGAATGTATAAGATGCGCTGCCAGTGTAACAATGTTCTTAACCTTTTATTAGCGACTGAAAAAATAGAAAGTGACTATGTTGGTTATAGACTTTTCCACGGTCTAAGCCATTAGAACAGATTTTGATAAATTTTGACCTTGGGAAAGGATAAGGCTACCTTTTGTCGTGTTATAAAAACCATTAGAGGTCCACAAGTACAAAGCCACGGGCAAAAGCTATAAATAAAAGAACATGATTCTAAAATGATAAGTTATTAAAAGGTCCCAAAGGACCAATAGACTAAGTTTGACTAGCCTGTTGGAGCAATGGCAGTGATCCTGCCTTTAGAGAGGCAAACATTGATGTGACGAACATTTGTGCTTGTTGTGTATCTGGGCGTTATTATCTATTTTCGTATGTACGAGTATTTAGAAATATTTAAGGATGTTCATCAGTCTGTGACAGCCATAGTACAAGCTCTGCTTAGTTTGAGGTCGGATGATCCTAGTGTAATTTAACCTATGTCCAACTTACCAAAAACCAGTTATTAAAACGAATATTATTCTCCATTTCTCTCAGTCAGGTGTATAGTCAACTATAGTAGCAATAGTGTATTTCAAAATGTATAAACACATTAGTATTTTTAGTTAAGCCACATAATAGTTAAAAGGCGGTAACCCAGTCGCTTGGTTTTGTAGAATTCGCAAATTGTAGCGTAAAGCTCCGCGCTCGTTTGTGGTTCAAAGTGTTTTAAGTCAGTTATACGAGTAATTATAAAGCTAGGTAGTGGTAGAGGTAAAAGGGGTATAAGAGCCGAATTCTAAAGCGAGTCTCAATCAAAGGGGTTAAAACGCGTTTGTATACTGGGTGGCACTTATTTATCTATTGGTTCGTTTACAATATACTTTACTTATTTATCTATTAGTTCATTTACAATACAGTTATTAGAGACTAGCTGTCAGGGATCAGCTATGCCCGCGTAGACTTTTTTTGTCGTTAATATAGCCCAAAAAAATAAGATTTATGACACTCGCTAATAATGTAGGTTTATTTTGGAGTATGAGTTTTAAAGTCGGTCCAGTAGTTTCGGAGCGTTAATATTTAAATACAAACTAACTATCGAATCTTTCCTCTTTCTAATGATATGGTACAGAGGCCTTCACATCAACACCATTGCAAAATGGCTCTTATGTCAGTAGCATAAGGTGCCCCTGCGTAAAGGTAGATGTGAACGCCTCTGTGCGAGTGTTACCAATTCACATTATTATGTTTTTGATCGTGTTCTTCTAATCTAAGCTCAGAAGGCCTGGTGATCTGTATTACAGGTTTCCCACCACAGACACGAGATCCTCACAAATCCTAATATAAAACAAAGTTCAAAAGAGTAACTATCGAGTTTCTTGCCGGAGTCTTCTCGATAAACCCTCGAGAAGCAACGTTCGAACCGGTGGTAGATTCGCATTATGTTTATTTAGGATATGTACTATTATTCTTTTATTTTATTTAGGTCTATTATTGTTCGTATATATTTTTTGTGAATTTTGACATTTCATTAGTGCTTCTTTGTAAAAACTTAAGTGAATAAATGTTTTTTTACTTTACTTTACTATAAGTCTTGTTGGTTAATTAATGATATGTGTTATGAGGACCAATGAACGATATTATTATTATTATATTAGTATAGATACAATTTAGGATAACAAAAGTACAGGTGAGCTTAGTGTTAATATTGTCGTTCCAATGAATAAAAAATATTAAAAATTTAAATATATATATTGAACTAGCTGTCAGTTAGCGGCTTCACACGCGTAGACTGTGTGTCTATAATACAGCCTTAATAAAAAAAAATATAGTCCATATCACTGATAATGTAACTAAATATTATTGAAATATTTTTTTAAATCAGTCCATTGGTTTCAGAGCCTATTCAATACAAACAAAGAAACAAACAAATCTTTACTCTATATAATATTAGTAAAGACTAACTGATACAACGTCGTGTGCGCTGGCTACATCAAAGTCAAAATATTGAAATTAAGTTAAATCGCTGGCAATTTAACATCAAAGAATAAGAAACGGTTGTTCCCTATTTCTACTTGAGTTTATGTAAGTATGATAGAGATAGGTGTCAGTGGTGGTGCCTGAGTAAGATCGCTCGACCTAGGACACATTGTACTTTACTAACGCCTGTTGTGAACCCAAAGCAGTTTAAAAGAGAAACTGCTGAGTTTCTCGCCGGGTCTCCTCGGCAAGAAACAATTCCGACGCGGTGGTAGAGTCGCATTATGTATGTATACTGTGTATTTATTTATCCATATTATGGTATTTATGTATATTATTTAGTATATTTTGCTTAGATTAAATCAAATTGGAAGATAGGTGATTCGTATCTAGCGCGTGGACCGCTTAAATCAGGCTCCCACCTAATTTCATTCAGTCGCAATATACGATTGACAGGGCTTTACTCTCACGCACACTTGTCTCGCTTTCGCTACGGTCAAAAAAAATAGGTTTGTCTATGATAATGTCCTTTAACATAGCACAACGATAAATAGAATCACAGCGGTGTGAGTGTGCGAGCATGTAGTTGTGCATCATTCCCGTTTTCAGTTGACAATTTTAAGGACGTGCCGTGCCGTATCTTCCAGTATTTTATTTAATCTAAGATATTTTGCTGTAAATTTGACGATTTGAAAGTACTAATACAGTCTATTTGAATAAAGGTGTTTGAGTCAGTTTATAAGAAACTAAAGCTGCTTTTCCACTAAATATGTGCTATGTACTATGCTGCAAGGATGTGCAAGCTAAGTTAAGAAGCTATTGGACCGTTTCAACTGACGCTATGCTATGTAACGAAGCGAGTAAGATGTGCTACGAAGATGCCTCGCCGCAAGGTAGCTGTGCGAGGAAGAGGCGCGGCTCGAGCTAGGGGATTTGTCGACAGTGCGGAAGGCATGCACATCACGCCATCACTGCACGCATGCATGTGTCATTACAAACATAGCTTAGTAGAACCCGTTTCCACCATTCCTTTCTACTTGGACTAATTAATGTGATTGGAGGATATCAAAAATAGCATACCACACACATACAGGATGGTCCCAACATACACGTCAATTAATTTTTTCAGCGTTCTCACACTCAGTGGTATCCGAAAATACTCCATATAAGTTACCCGATTTTTTGTAGTTTTGGAGTTATGATTTTTTTTTACGAATTTTTTAATTTTTTTGTGTTGATTCACTTTTTCGGTCACTGATAAGGTAAATGCCTGATTTTTTCTTTATGAGATGATTAATAGCGCTAGACAATTCTGCAGAATTGACATTCTAAACACTTATCATAACTCTAAAAAAACCTGTATCTTGGGAATAGCAGCCTGCGTGTATTAAAGTTGTTATAGATATTGTCAAGAGGATAGGAGAGCTTTTGAGACTAAATACAAGGCCAGTGATAAACAGTACTGTCATTATGAAGCCTTGACGAGCAATCAAATCTTTCTTATCCTACGATGATTACACCATTATGTTTCCACCCCATCAATTCCATTTAACAGCATTAATCATTAGAAATGCGATTTCGACACAATTCCCCTAACAAAGCCGCCAAAATTAGTTTTCTAACACTCGCGAGTTGTGTGTCCCACATAATTTTCCGGAATTCCGGAATAAATTAAAATGTTGTTCTCCAAAGCAATTTTCCGTTTAATGCGGGACCAACTTTGTACTTTGTACACAATATCCTTATTAACGCCACTTATTATGAATTCATAAGCTTTAAACAGAGTTGTGAACGTTTATTTTGTCTGGTAAAATCTTCAAAGGCATCCATTTTCGAATTAAGCAGACACATTAAATTGGGCACCGCTCTTGTTATTACGGTGCCCGTGGCTGAGTGGTCACACCGGGTTAAGTTGAGCACGCTGTATTCAGTGATGTTTTTTGTTCTGTGTGGTGTTGAAAGCACGTCAAGCATTTGGTCCTGAAGTCATTCGGTATGGCTTGTCGTAGCCTTTACGGTGCCATGATAATCTGATAGTAAGGAGTGTGCTGGTCATACACAGGGTGTCCCTGGAAGTCAGGAACCAATCGTAACATAATCATATTTAAACCTATTTATGGTCCTCCGATTCCTAACCATTAAAAAGTTAATAAAAATTCTAGTTTATTTCAAAAATCAAAGCGTCGTGGCCTAGAGGTTAAGCACTCCAACTCGGATCACGGACCGGTGGTTCCGAGTTCAAATCTGGCCAGAACCTAAATCTTTGTGTTCATTGTTTAATATCCGACTTACTCTCCGGTGATGGAAAACATCGATAAAAAACCAAATCAACCCGGATAACAGCGGAAGGCTCACCACCTACCACATTGGGTTCTAATACTGTTGGTGAGAAGTGGGCTTCTGAGTGTTTCGTTCACCATGACTATACAGTCACTTGCCTCTGACTACCCCGTTTGGGATAAAGTCGAGATGGTATGTTAAGTGATTTTATTTAATTAATATGTTATAAATAAGGGGCGTATGTGTCTGTATTTGTTTTTGCAAATTAAGTTAGGTTGCGGTAATTAAGTACTGCTATTAATTGCTGTTTTCTTGCCACTGTAACGAAATAAAGAGTTTACAGAAGGACTGCTTAGAGTTACTACTAAATTCGCTCTGAATATTTAAAAAGAAGTAGGTAGATTATACCTACATAAGAGAACGGGTCAAAAACAAAACTCATCATGTGAAAAATTTAACCAATATCGACAAAAACAAAAACACTCGCGACACCACTGCACGACTCGCCGCATGACCGACTCTCCTCGGTAGCGCCTGTAAACTCACTTTGTCTGTGTGCGTGATCAAAATGGCGGTTTGTTCTAAGCGGACTTTCTGTCCGAGCATGCGTAATTTGTGCCACGGACGTTACCTAAAATTAACATCGAAGTACTTAAGACTATGTATGTCGTACCTATGTATAAAGATGGGAGTACTTCTTTACGTTAAGCTGTTTTGTAAAGATAAAATTATTCTCCACTATTCAACTTGCAACTTCCTTATTATTGTAGGCCAAAATATTCATCCAAGGCCCGCTCCCAAACATTGAGTGCAATGGACCGTTCTGCTCCGCTTAAGGGCCTATTCGATCGGAAAAAGGTCTGAGTATTGTAACGTTTGTGAATATATAACACTTTCATGGAGTTTAAGTTATGTTACGCACTTTGTTGCGAAATTCCGTGTTTGAATGTGGTGTCACAGTTTTGTAAAAGTACTACACAACTTGATACCACCTTTAACTCTCTACCATTGGACCACTAGAAGCCGGGAGGGCTTCCACTCTCATGTGGTTGGCTTTCCAGCAATCCGCACCTAGCGGTTTACTGGATCCTATCTGGTCTGGTTACTGCTAAGAATTGGAGCGCTCTCCTTGCGTAAGTGTTTTCGGATACAGCCTTGAAGTCTTCAAGGCTGGACTGAATAATCAATATATCATTTTCCGGGTACGCGAATACCACCTCGTCATTGCTGACCACCAGGCGAGTCTGCGGCCTAATCATTTTAATAAAAGAAAAAAATTAGAAGAGTTTTATTTACCACTGTATCAGTTTATCGATGTGATTTTAATTTCAGGCGTAAGTGGCCTTCAGTTTTACTAGGAATATTATTAGACTACTCATACTGAAGGATTTTGTTGGCGCACGGTGGACGGAGATAAGGTCTGTGACAAGTCAGTGACGCACTCCAGCATTAACGATTTCTCCCACTCTGCTGGGAGAAATCGTTGATGATCGTCGATGCTTGAGCTGCACGGCGAAGTATCGCGAACGCATTCACTTCAGCCGACCAATATGATATAACCACGACAACTCTGTTAAGACTGAACGACTAAGAAGATACTGAATTAATTTGAAGAATATTTTCAGTAGATTTCATCCAAAAATAGGGAAAAATGAGAAAACATAATATTAGAAAACCACAAACTAAACGTCTTAGTAATTGGAAAACTAACCTTGAAATATGTTAAGGGTAGTAGGTTCCAAATATATCTCTTTCTACAGTTATTGGTCTTATTATCAATTATGAATGTATGTATAGTTATATAATTGGCTTAAGACAAAAAGCATTCTCTTAATTACCTTTTTGTTACTTAAAAAAGAGTGTTAATTTGCCAACAAACTGCTCCTACAGTTTGGCAAGATGCAAATTAGTAAGACAATGTGATGTTTCTCTTGACAATAAATAAACGTGCTCAACCGAACATGTCGTATCTTTAATAGTAATTCAGTATACCTGACTGAGTATTTTACTTTTCACTTTTCATGTCATTAATCACCAAAGAACATGTCAGTACAAGTTGTTGGCAACATGTAATATAATATTACTCAGTAATTAATATGTTTACGTTGCAAACGAGCTGTGCTGATTGCGTTAAAGTAGGAAATAATTGAATAAGTATGACCGGAAAAAAAAGTATTCATTCGTTTTTCTAGACTAAGACTACTTACCGAGTTTTCATAACTTTATTTGCCACATTAGCTTTTTAAATTAATTTTCAGTTTCTGATTACCATTCTGTCTATTTCTGCTTTTTGAATTTTCCAAAAATATTTAGCATTTATTATGACGTCACGAGGGGCATGCCAAAAGAAATTAGATACTCAAAAATTACAAAATGTAATCTTTATTACAAGTATCAACGACACGATTGGCGTAGTGCGCTGTAGCACGGTTTCTCGCCTTGAATTCCGTTGTGTCCCGGGTTCGATCCCCGGTCAGGTCAATTCAGGAAACGATCTTTTCTAAATTGGCTTGAGTCTGGGTGTGCTGGGAGACGCCCCTGGCTTTGTTCCTTGTCTGGTACCTCGTAACACAGGGATATTTAGCCCTACTTCGAGACCATGACAAGAGGTGTGTTGTCTGGCGCATATTTATTTATTTTCATTTATTTATCAATCTTTTCGAATTATTCACCCTGAGCACGTATACACTTTTCCATACACATTTCACTACACACTACAGATGCACTACAGTAGTAATATGACCCATTTTGCAGAAAAACAAGGCGACCATTTGTTTGTAAACATTACATTTAAAATTTAACTTTCTGGTTTTTGGGTTAAAAACTACTGACAAAATTCTTCAAATAAATTCAGTATCTTCTTAATCGTTCAATCTTGACAGAGTTGTCGTGGTCATATCATATTGGTCGATGCTTGCGGTGGCTGCGATGCTTCGCCATGCAGCTCGATTCTTGGCAGAGTGGGAGCAATCGTTGATGCCGGAGGGCGTCACCGACTTGATAAGGTCTGTCCACCGTGCGCCAACAAAATCCTTCAGTATGAGTAGTAGTAATAATGTCCCTAGTAAAACTGGAGGCTACTTACGCCTTAATATTAAATATTAATTATTATTTTTTATTCACAATAAAAAAAAAAAACAAATTCAAAATTCAAATAAATTAAAAACACATCAAAAAACTGATACCTACAGTGGTAATAAAAACTCTTCTAGGTTTTTCTTTTATCAAAATGATTAGGCCGCAGACTCGCCTGGTGGTCCGCAATGACGAGGTCGATGGTGGTATACGCGTATCCAGAATATGATATATTGATTAATTAGTCAAGCCTTTAAGACTCCAAGGGACAATTCGTTGGAGTTGTTTCATCTTCAAAACACCATACAGTCGACTGTCGCTTTGTTTCGTGATCATAGTTATATAGCCATGTTTCGTCATCAGTCAGTATATCATACACGTTTTTTTTCTAGCCACCGTCGAATTTTTCCATGAACAGGCACTAATCCACCCGACGGTCTTTCTGCTCATCGGAAAGTTTGTGCGGCACCCATCTTGAACAACGTTTACGGAGAGTAAGGTGGTCGTGAATTATGGTTTGCATTGCTGCTGATCCAATTTCCAGTTCTCGCTCCAGCTTTACATACGTAATTCGTCGGTTTTCGCGAATAAGTTTTTCGACTGCACTCGAACGTTTTCTTGGGTGACCGCGGTTGGCGGCCGACCTGTCTTTGCTTCATCTTCAAGACATCCCCGTACTCTTTTAAATGCAACAAACCAATTGAATACTGTTGCTCGTGAACAAGCAGACTCATCAAAAGTAGTAGCCAAAAGTTCAAAACATTCTTAAGGCTTTAAACCTTTTTCATAGTCATTATAAATCATAGCGAGAAAATCACGTCGACTGAGCTCGATTGCTACGAGGGAATTCCCGCTAGGTTCCTGGAAAAATTATGCTCATTCGGAAAAAATAAAAAAAGTTATGTGTGTTCTATTTTCGAATATATATAAATGAACAACCAGCCTGTAAGATGGTGTATAACTTGCCAGTGTCAATCGAATGAGTAAAGAGTATCTAACTTCTTTTGGCATGCCCCTCGTATGATTTATTTATTTCCAAAATGTGAAAAAGTAAGTTAAATGTTGTTCAAATAAATAAATAAAAATAAATAAATATTTCAGGTCTCTAATTAAAACCGAAATATATTCACCTCTCCAATTTAAATGCTAAGTGACCACGAAACGGGCGCAATAAAAAAGAAATGGAAGCAAACGGCAAATGTCCGAATTGGTGCAAAAAATAAAAAATAAAAAAAACACCAATACTGACCAATGAAAGCCTTAATAGCCCGCATGAAACATGTGTGCTTAATCACTTGAACTTTTAATGGCCGTGTCCGCGATTCGGAAACCATACATTATGAACAAAAACGATGTAAAACTCTGGGTATAAAACATGACATACCATCACGACTTTATCCCAAACTGGGTAGTCAGAGGCGTGGCTGTTGTCGTCATAGTGAGCAGATCACTCAGAAGCCCACTTTTCAGCAATGGTATTAGAACCCAACGTGGCACGTGAAGAGCCTTCCGCCGTTATCCGTGTTGATTTGGTAATCGATGTTTTCCATTAACGGAAAGTTAGTCCGAAATTTCAACAATGAACACAAATATGGTTTTGGTCAGATTTGAACTCGGGACCAATCGATCCACGATCCGAGTAGTGATCCTTAACCCCTATGCCACGACGCTCTTAAGTATGATGCAAGTAATCAAACTTTGTTGTACAAAAAAAGATGCAACAAGTGACGATTACACGGACCATACACTAACGGTTCGTCGTTTCGATCAGTCTGGATTCTGGAACGACGGATCGTAAAGATGAATCGTAATAAATGTCTAGGGGCCCTTATGTGTCTGCCTGAGATCGTCTGTTAAAGTTCTTGGTAAAATTAAGGCCGTAGCCAAGAGCACTTCTAGCGTTACTATTGTTAATCTATGTCATATTTTAAAATATATGCTACTATACTTTTCAGAAATTATGTTTTGTTATTCATATTCTCACTAGAATATATTTTAAGGTCAAATAGATTTGAGCATTCAAATTGATGGTTTCATAGTTATGGTACAATATCATAAAAATATCACCTTTAAGTTTCGTAGAACGTTTTAAAACCAAATTGGCTTCTATATAATTAAATACTAGGTACTTTATTATTCAAAAACGCAAGAAAAATACCGAAAATTCGCAAAATAACTTTAAGTATTCAGCTCACGCAAAACTAAAAATCTGCCTTCATTCACTAACTAGTAAAGACGTAGAAGGTAAAATTCTCTAACAAGGTCCTGATTTAAGTAAGAAAAGGTCCAAAATCATTAAGAACGTGCAGCAACGTTTATAAGAGAGACGTTGGAGGGTTAAAAAAATTTGCTTTTCAAATAAAGAACGAACCTTGTTACAAGCTGACCCCACCCTCTGAATTAGGTCGCACGCAACGATACGGATCTATACAGAGCTGTTTGTCTACCATGAGTTTAAACCAATGACAGTCGCTAGCGTTCGCGTAAACCACGTTGACGTTTTCATGTGGGTTATCGGTAGTTTCCAACTATACTACTTTCGCCGTATGATGATATCCCTGACAGTTCATTATTGTCAATTAAAGTGATGTAACGAATATAATTTAATCGAGTTTGCAAAGGAAATGGAATCGGATGTCCCGATTTTTTATTTTTAAATAAATTCTTAATAAACAGGGTATGGCTAATAAGTTATAGAATTAAACGCGGTATCTTGAAAAAAATAGTTAAAAAATAGCACACAAGGCCGACGCACTCGTATTGATGCGAATGACGTGATTACAAAATGGTCGCTCCTATCCATCGATTTTTGGTCGATTCAGTAGTGTCAATACACTATTGAATGACGTTCCTTTTCACGCATCAGGCGCTGTAAAGATATATTAATTTAATTTAATTTACTTCGTTTATTAACAGTTAATAATAATAACAATAATTTACTTGACAAGATTCGAAAAGGTTATTTAGGTTGAAATAGTATGCGTGCCACGGATCAATGAGACCTGTCAGGCATATCATCATATAGTGAAAATAGTATAGAAGTTAGTAGTTTACGACGAAAAAGGAACTCAAGGTGGACAAACTGGAACCATATTAGGGGAGAGTGGGGGAAACGCGAACGCGGGGTAATGCCAAATTCAATGGTTTTAATATGTTAGAAAGAGATAGCCATAGTTTGCTTGCCGCCATTTCCGAGATCACGCCACCACTAGTGCCAGTCAACAACAAGGGAGACGCGGACGCACGTACTTGACAAGGTATGAAATTTTCAATATTTTGTATGTTTTTGATGTAATTTTTTGGTAAATTCAAGTTGGTGTTGCTTTATTTCTATCTAAAATAGTAATTTAGCTTTTAAATAGTGGAATAATCACATAATAATCAGCTAAATGACAATGACGCAGTTGGCAAAAGGAATGAACCTAATTTGTTTTTTGCCATTTTATTATTTTCGTTCCCGCGGGGTAAAAGCGAACACTCCATGTTGGGCAATGTCGAACGTTCGGCATTACCCCACTCCCTTTTGTTGGTTCCCTGTTTTTTATTATTAACTTTTTTTTATTATTGTTTCAGATGCCTCGTACTTACAAAAGAAAAACCGTTTAAACTGTACTTACAAAGTATAGTTTAAAAGATCTCTAAAAGCAGCAGAAACTTATAATGTTCCAAAAACAACAATTTTTGCCCACAAAGGAAGAAGTGATGAAACAGCCAAGGTCTGGACGAAAACCTTTATTTACAGACGATCAGGAAACGCAATTTGACGATTATATCATAAAATGCAGTAAACTCTTTAATGACCTAATATCTGTCGTTAATAATGTTAGTTCGTAATTACCCCACTTGGTGTTCGTATTTACCCGACTAATGTCGGTGAAGCCGAACACTAAGGGTTTTGTTTTTCTTTCGTAATGTTGCAATTAATTCAATAAAAATATAAATGTTGATTAGTGAATTCGTTTGACAGATAAGTAAACATTATAATTTCAAAAATAAAGAAACTCTGTGATCAAATTCCACTGTTTTATTTAAGTTTTCCCTTATGTGTTCGTATTTCCCCCACTTTCCCCTACAATCGCTTAAATCCAGTCAAGTTAATTTCATGCCCCTGATGTTTTCAGTGAGGTTTTAAGGTTGTAGGTGAGTAAGTAATGTACGTAGGTGCTTTATGATAATAGACAGATAATGATAAGAAATATGTGCTTTCAAAACACTATACCTTACGTTAACTATTAATTCTAAGTAATGAATGTATCTTAGTCAATTTTAACACACATCATCGTTAAAAGTTTCTGGGAATTTATTTATTTTTTGCTGAAAAACATTTTGTTTTTTAAAGCTATCAATATTTATTTTTTATGTTATCCCATTAATTTGAAAAATATACTTTAGTAAGTACAGAGTAAAGTTAGTAGCCTACGAGTATATTTGACAGCTGGGAGACCCTTGCGAATAGCAGATATTTTCATTTTATTGTCACGCTTCCCAAAAAGCGGTTGGCGACCAGAACTAAGGGCTATGGCTGAAAAAAAACACATAGCTACCCGACCTGAGTACAAAACCCCTTCAGCTGCAAACTGAGAGGTATTTTCCAACGAGAGTTGCTTGACGCGTTACCTAAAAATGAAACTACACCGAGATACGAGAAAAAGATTTGGGGTTTTAACAACTCTACACAAATAAAGAATACTTGTTGAAGAAATTCTTCTCCCAATTACGAATTTTGGGAAGTACGCGCAGATGGCCAGAGAAATAGAATAATTTAATTCTTGCTGCCTTTTGACCTTCCACTCGATATCTGAATTCACACAGCTTGATTCGTCTTCTTATTTATTTGGGAAAATTATTAAATAAACTGGAGTATTTGGTGTAGTGTCGCATTTGTCTTTAATGTCGGGTTCACTTTGAGCTTTATTGAACCGTCTGATACTGAGCCATTTTTCAGCGATTTTGAATTATGGACAATCAAAGATTCAATATTGAAAACATATTTTTTTCAGTAATAACTAATAAGTTGTTCCATATTTATTTTTAAACTTTGCCAGATAGTTCAACCCATTGCCCATTCGACCTGTCTTCAGGTGTCCTACGGGGGCGCCCTTACGGAGGAGTGGCCCTTCTGTGGAGGAAGTCTGTGTTTCACACCGTATCCGTCATCCCGTGTAGCAGTGTGCGTCTGACCGCCGTAAAAGTGGATTCAGCTGATCGCTCGTTTATTGTGTTCTCAGTTTACATGCCTACGGACTCGCGTGAGAATTTAGTGGAGTTTACTGATTGCTTAAGTGAGCTAAATGCTATTACAGAAAGCCAAAATGTGGAATGTGTTTACATTTTAGGTGATTTTAACGCGCATCCCGGTGAGTTGTTTGCTAGTGAGTCAATTCGTTTTTGTAACGAACAGTTGCTGTGTTGTTATGATATGACAGTGTTACCTAAAGACACGTACACTTTCGTGAGCGATTCGCATGGATGTCGTCGCTGGCTTGACCACTGCGTATTGACTGCTGCGGCAGTTAGTTCGTTAGTGAATATGTATGTGCATCATGATGTCTTTGTATCCGACCATCACTCTGTATTCCTAATATGTAATATCCAACTTTTAAAACGTAATGTCTGTATACCAGAGCAGGGGGTAAACAAAATTAAATGGGGAGATCGGGACCGTGAGCAGATAGATATGTATTATAACTTGTGTAACTCTAAACTCAGTTTGTTTGACTTTAACACTGAGTTTGGGGCGTGTGCGGATGGATATTGTAGGAATGTAAATCATAGCCTATTACTAGACAAATTGTATGACAATATTATAGAAGTGCTAACCTTATCTGCTGTAAAAACTTTTGTAGATCGACGAAAGAGGAAAGGAAAGTATGTGGTTGGTTGGAATCGACATGTGAGAGAGGCTCATGCTAACGCACGGCTGCACTTTCAGATATTGTCGGATTGTGATAGGCCTGCTTCGGGCCCGATTTATAACAAGATGTGCGAAACAAAGCGTATTTTTAAATCCAGACTCAAATGGTGCCAGGATAATGCTAAGCAATTAAAGATGGACATGATTGCTGAGCATCATTCTAAGAAGGAATTTTCAAAATTTTGAAACAAAACTAATAGCTTGAATTATAAACCGGTACAGCCAGTCTGTGTAGCGGGTTTGCATAGTCCCTCAGAAATAGCTAATGCTTTTCAAAGCCATTTCAGTGTGAAATCTCCCTTAGGATCCGCCTCCAAGTCTTTGCCTAGCGCATAAGATAAGATAAGATAAGATATTTATTTATTGTTAAACTGTGTACAATGGTTCTTATAAATATACATGTCATGATAGAATCAACAGCTTGCCCATTTCGGACGTACAATATCATACAAAAAGAAATTAAATTATTTGATACAATATTAATAAAATTGGTAATTTTAATTTAACAAATGACACATTAACAAATTAATAATTATAAAATTCATTTAGATTATAAAAACATTTAGTCAATAGCCATTCTTTTAGCCTCCTCTTAAACAGTGCACCCTCTATCGATTTTATTGATTCAGGCAACTTATTGAAAACCTTGATGTCTGACGTCTGAGGAGCGCAGTGTGCATTTTACGGCCAAGAATATTGCAAATGTAATTAAAAGTATGGTCAGAGGAAAGTCCCCCGGGTTTGATTCCTTAAGTGTAGAGCATCTAAAGTATGCGAGGCCTCACCTACCCAGATTGCTTGCAATATTCTTCAATCTTTGTCTCGGGCATGCATATTTACCACCTAAACTAACAGTTGTACCTATAATTAAAAACAAGACCGGCGATTCGTCAGATATTACCAACTATAGGCCAATTTCGCTTGCAACTGTAACTGCAAAGGTGCTGGACAGTCTTCTTGACCGGCAACTAAGCAGGCATATAACTCTCAATGACGCACAATTTGGTTTTAGACCGGGCTTGTCGACTGAAAGTGCTATAGCTTGCCTCAAGCAGACTGTACTGTACTACACTTCTAGGAATACTCCGGTTTACGCATGCTTTCTCGACCTTCCTAAAGCATTCGATCTTGTTCCTTACGATATGCTTTGGAAGAAGATACAGAACGAGACAAAATTGCCTAATGAAATAACATCTTTGCTGGGTTTCTGGTACAATAATCAGGAAAATCGCGTAAGGTGGGGTAACGAAGTGTCTGATGGGTACAGGTTGAAGTGCAGGGTGAGGCAGGGGGGTCGGACTTCTCCCTTGCTCTTTAATCTGTACATAAATAAACTAATTGATGAGCTTTGCAGCACGAATGTCGGGTGCCATGTTGGTGGCGTTTGTATTAATAATATAAGTTACGCGGACGACATGGTGCTGTTGAGCCCATCGGTTGGTGCCTTGCGAAGGCTCTTATCTGTTTGTGAAACTTATGCAGAAATCCATGGCCTGAAGTACAATGCAAAGAAGAGCGAGTTGATGGTGTTTAAAGCGGTGAACAAAGTACCAAAGAGTGTACCCAAGATAACGCTTTCTGGAACTCCTCTTTGCAGGGTCAAGCAATTTAAATATTTAGGTCACTGGATAACTGAGGATCTAAAGGATAATTTAGATATTCAGAGAGAGCGAAGGTCGCTGGCTGTCCGGTGCTACATGTTGGCTCGTAGGTTTGCACGTTGTACTTTACCAGTAAAGATAACGCTTTTTAAAGCCTTCTGTCAGTCTTTCTACACGTGCAGCCTATGGGTTAGCTATACGCGGCGGACGTACAGTGACCTACGCGTGCAATACAACAATGCGTTCAGGATTCTGGTGGGGCTGCCGCGATATTGCAGCGCATCTGGGATGTTTGCAGATGCGCAGGTTGATGGCTTTGCAGCCATCATACGCAAGCGGTGCGCCTGCCTGCTTGCGCGGAGTCGCGGCAGCCCTAACAGGCTTCTGAGCGTATTTGCAGGCCGGTGGGACTCTCCTCTCCTAGCAAGGTGGATGCGGGTTCACACAGATGTGAATTAATAAGGTTATGGAACTGTATTTTTTGTGTAATGTACTAACAAATAGGTATAAGAATCATTATTTTAATACTAACACTATATGAGTCATTGTTGTAACTCAAAAAATTTTTTTTGATTTGATTTGATTTGATTGCTTAATGATTTGATGATTTTCCATGACCAACGTCGATTGTTTTAATAAAGGTATACTCGTAATTTACTCATGCATATATTTGGCGTAAAATAAGATAAAGATAAATATTCTTTATTGCACATCAAATCAAACAATACAGCTTAGGATTACAAGATTATGATGAAGCAATTAGGCGGTCTTATTGCTTAAAAGCAATCTCTTCCAGACAACCCAAGTAGAGGAAAATGTCAGGAAGGGTAAGCAAGTGCACAAGAAACTGAAAAATTAAAAATAAAACAATTGATTCACTTAAAAAATAACAATAAAAAGACAAATAAATAACAATAAAATATAGAATCCGTAACTAACAGCCCACGAATAACAAAAAGTGATCAGGGAAAGAAAAAAAGATTATAAGTAAACAGAAAGGGAGAAGTAAAAAGAAGGAGAGAGATTAGGAGACTAAGCAGGAACGTTAAAGGGCGAGGAAATGTGCTTTGATCCTTGTTTTGAAAATAGACAATGATTCTGACTCTCTAATAAATAAGGGTAGGGTATTCCAGAGACGAATAGATTTAACAGTGAACGACTGTGTGTAGGAGTGCGACGAATGAGGAGGGAATGCAAGGCGAAGCTTCTTAGATGACCGCATCGGCTGACCTCGTACTGGTTGCAGAAATCGGAACCGCTCCTTAAGATAACGCGGCGACAATGGCTTAAACAAAATGTTATACAAGAGAAAAAGAACGTGAGAATCTCGACGAAGACGCATAGGAAGCCAGTTGAGCTGAGACCTGTACTCAGAGACATGATCGTACTTTCGCAGTCCAAAAATAATGCGGATGCAGAAATTCTGGAGCCGCTCAAGTTTATCAAGAAGATTCTCAGTAAGATCTAGAAAGCAGCAGTCTGCGTAGTCGAGAATAGGAAATAGTAAGGCCTGGACAAGTGCAATTTTGGTAGGTATTGGCAAAAAATTACGAAGCCTACTTAGTGAACTTGCAGCAGCAAAGATTCTCCGGCTAACCTGACCAACCTGGGTTGTCCAAGTTAATGTATTGTCAATACAAACACCTAGATTTTTGACAGTTTTACTCAAAGGAACTACCACACCGTCAAATACAACTGAAGGCAGAACATCCCAGTCAACCCTAGAGATCAGCCACGAACTGCCCACAATTACTACTTGCGTTTTAGCAGGGTTAACAGTGAGCTCAAAAGACTTGCTCCAGGTGGAAATAAGATTCAAGTCAGCATTAATGGTATTAATAACTCTGGGCAGATCAACAAGACTTCCTTGGGAGTAAATTTCTGCATAAAGGTGATATGAAGAAGATAGATTTTGGGAAATAGAATTAATGAAAGTAGCAAAAAGAAGAGGAGACAAGACGCCACCTTGGGGTACGCTGGCACTAAGGTCGCACCATGACGAGAATACATTCTCAGCACGAATGCATTGCCGGCGCCCATGCAAGTAACTTTGAAACCAGTCAATTACAATTGGAGATATGTTGAGAGAACGCAACACGCCAGTATTGAAGGCATTACTGAAATCCAAAAGCGCCAACACAGTAAGACTTTTTTGGTCCATACCAAGACGAATGTCATCTGTAATTTTGACAAGTGCAGTAGTCGTACTATGACCAGGGTGGAAACCGGATTGGAAGCTATTGAAGAGTTGGTTTTTGGCGAGGAAAGCACTGAGCTGCTGATGGACAACACGTTCAAGTAGCTAGCGTAGTGCGCTGTAGCACGGTTTCTCGCTATGACTCACGTGGTGTCCCGGGTTCGATTCCCGTGAGCCGCCAATTCAGTTAACGTTCTTTTCCAAATTGGCTCGGGTCTGGGAGTGTCGGAGCATTAAGCCCTTCACTTGTTCCTCGTAATTTTGTTTCATTTATTTAATGATGATGTACATATTACGTGGAATATAATAATGAAATGTACTTCATTGTTCTGATGTAATTTTCCTAACATTTTAGGCTCTCAAGGTCGTTTTAACAATGTTGAAGTTCCATTGTCACAGCGGAACCTATTAAAAGGAATTAACTCCAAAAATATTCTAAATAAAGCCCCCTCTTTAAGGAAAATAACCCAAAACGCTACGACCTGGGTATCATTACCTTCCCTCATTATACCTACTTATAAAGGGCTTTATTCATCAACCCCCTCCCTACACTGATTAAGTCCTCAACACTGAAAAAATCTGAAAAGATGCTTTTTTCGTGAAAATCACTCCCGTCTTCTCCCCACCGCTTTGTCCCGTGTTTTGGGGTACTGTTTTTGGAATAAACAAATGAAAACCCTGAAAAATCTGAAACTGCACTGAAACTGTTTCCAACGTTTGCTAGACCGCGACATCGTTGTGTGTATTTTGAAACCTAGAATTTTCAGATTGTCGCGAATACTCGTAGAAAAGAAACACGTGAAAAATGTAGAGCTTTGAAATTTTCAAATAGTTTCTACCATTTTTTACCATTACCTTCAGAAAATTGCTGTTAACGAACTATACTCCATTCATTATAGCATCAGATAGAAGTAAAAAAAGGTTCTTTTTAGGGTACACTTTGCGGTAAAAGTACAGTAAACGTTATTGTTTTTAAGATTTATGCCGAATTTATTAAAATCTAAATATTTTGTCTTGCATTAAACTATATTGTAGATGTTAAAAACTAAAAGAAGCACGGGTTGATATCTGAACACAATTTGACTGTCACTATAACTCTACCAAATCTAAAATGTTACATAATCCCTTCATACATTTTGGCGGATAGGTTGGTTTTCAATTTTGCCAGGTTATACTCAAGTATGTCATCGTCATGGCAACGTCAAATGCAATTTGTCATTTATTTAAGCACCTCTGCTTTTTATAAAAATGAATGGAATAAAGATCCAAAAAATCAAAACCAAATTATAACTACCAGATTGCGAGTTTCGACTTCAAATGGAAGGTGAACCATTTGTTGGTCAAAGTGTTATAACAATTGTGTAGGTTTAGCCGACCTGAAGTGAGTAACAAAATGGCTTCTTTTTTCTCAAAATACAACAAGCCAGTAGTTGTTTTGTAAAAAAGTTGAAGGGGAGGAGTTTCTATCTGTCCAGAAATCATTTGCCACTTTTCATTTTATTGTATGCCTAAAACACTAGGACATTAAATTAGGTATTTTCTTTGTCGACTTGCATTGTTGGTCACTTGACATTTAATTCGTAGACCGAAATTTGGATCTGCGTTGTCGTTCGCGTGGGGGGTGGTGTTGGGACTTGACATTGTCATGTCATGTCATGTCAAGTCCGTACTAAATACCTAACTGTAGTTTGTTATCTGCTGTGCCTTTTGTGTGTAATTGTTAATTAATTGTTGTTAGATATAGTTTATAGTGGTCCCTATTACCTAATTATGCAAGCTTAGGTTAGTTTAGTGATAATGATGATGATGATAATTGTGATGTAATTATGCGAAACACCCACATAATAACTATCTCGAAATTGTCCTACGAGAACTGCTGCCGACAAACTGAAATAGTAGTTTGGCAGGTTTTCTGTATTCAGATAATAAGAGTGTTTTTCTTTAGAATAAATAAAAAAAAAAAAAAAAAGTAGGTTCGATGAATTCGCTACTGTCTAATAAACGATTCTTAAACCGACCAAAAATTATGTCTGTGAGACCGTATTTTTCGATTTTAATTATTCAGGCTTGTGAACTGACTTAAGTAGTTCTGTTCTTACTTTCCTGGAAATTCTCCACATTTAATACTGAACCATCTTAATTAATATGTCCAGTTTTCCGCCATGTTTTTTCACCTCGCGTCGGCATTACTAATGGGTGCGATTTTTGTTCTTTTGTTACGTTTTTTATATAAAAGCGTCCACCCCATAAATTCGGGCACGAGTCATTTTTCATAATTGCCACATAATGATAGTCATTCCTGAACGTTTTGTTTTGCCGGACTTGCTAGAAGCGGTGTTGTAAAAAAAACGAGCTGGTTTTTGGACGAGGGTTCCGGACGTTGGGTGTTGCTGACTTCGGCTGAATTGAGTTTCATTTCTAACATTTGATACGAGCTCCTAATTGCAGCGTGAATTCTCACCCGATGGACCAATCACCTGCAGGACTAAGATGCGACCTGCGACAAAATTATCTCTATCTTTCCTCGCTCTTAATCCATACGGATAGGTTAGATAACGATATAAAATTGTCTTGCGGCGCGCATATTATTAGCCCTACTGGTGCAGATTCAAGCAGTTATTGCCATAAACTTTAAATGCATAATGTTAACGGCCATAATAGTCATTTGCAATAAGCCTATGCAAAGAAAAATCATGAGCATAATCGCAGTAAACGATTAAATTGAATTGATAGCTGAAAAAATCCCTAAACTCTTAAGGAAGAATTATGCGTGCATGCATGCAAGCATGCTTCCATGCACGCATAAAACTAAAAAGCGAGTTTTCTGGCGTTTCGCCGGCGGCTGCACGGCTCGCGCGTTGTTTGGTCGCAGTTCTAACCTAACCTAACATGAGAACGATGTAACCCCTTTATTTTTCTTCCTGGTAGAGGCTAAAATAAAAATATGATGAACAGGCTTCTTGGGGTTAGAAATATATTATTATGTCGAAAAAACTTTTAAAAAATGCTAAAAAAACATTTATTTTCAACGTATGTAAATTTTGAGTTATACTTTTTGAGAGAAAGTAAAACAAAATTATGCGTTTTAAGGTATGCATAATAAAATTATGACAAACAATAATATGGATTTTGATGATTAAGGTTTTTATTATTATGCCTTTTAACAATTATTCATTATTATTTGTATGCGTTATGAAAAACTTGCTAATAGCTATTATATTTTTAGATGTGTATTGTATGCCATATGATATATGGCAATTGAAATTATGACAATAAACATTATGCGTTTCAAAGTGTCACCAGTTAAATGCGTACGGCCCAAAGCAACTCGCTGTGGCGTTTTATGGAGAAGGCCTATGTCTTGCAGTGGACTTCCAGAGGCTGATGATGATGATAAAAAAGAGCTACTACAAGATGATCTGGGTTCGACCCAGGACAAATATATTTACGACTAGCTGAAAGGGACTAGAAGGTCCGTCAGCGGCTTCGCACGCATAAACTAATTCTACCGTCAAATTATAGCCTAAATTAAAAAAATATAGCCTATATCACTACCTGAAAATGCAGGTTTAGAGTGGTGAAAGAATTTTTAAAATCGGGCAAGCGAATGCGAAATGGTTCATTAAAAAAAAGGTTCATTGGTGTCCTTATCGTTTGAAGCCCTCACCCAGCGTACTATAATTTTGACAATCATTTTTCTATATATATCGTCAACACGTGTTATGTGATTTTTTTACTTAACCAGGGAACCCCAAAATGCTACCGTTCCTGATTATCAAACACTGATTTGCTTTTAAAAATGGTCCGTAATTTTTTTACGCGTATTTATTGTTAAATTTTTAGACCCACTTTTTTGCTGATCTTACATGTTTATTGTTCTTTTACTGGTTAATGAAGGTTATTTTTAATAATAAATAGATATAAAGGACATCTCATGCCAAGTAAATGTGTTATTATTGTTTCTTAAGAGCTTTTCTATCGCATCTATTATAATGAAGCTTAGGTGAGAAAGGTTTCAGAATGCCGGCGAATGAAGGCTACTTGCTATTGTTCACTCCAGATATGTATGAGGGTAGCCATGTAAAAGCAATCATCATGAATTAAAACAAATGAAAAATAAATATGCGCCAGACATGTCAATTAAAATATTTAATTCCCTTCCGGAATCTCTGAAAATGTAGAGGAAGCCAACATATTAAAAACCAACTTATTAAATCCCTGGTTCAGAAATGTTTTTATTCATTCCAAGAGTTCTTTGATTGGAAAAATTAGTGACAAATAAGGCAATATTTTAGTACTCTGATTTGTACGGCTGTGGCAGGATTAGAATAATATTTTTAAATATATTTTAATTATAAATACTAAGTAATCAGTGCAGTGCGATGCGCGCTCGGAAACGGTCGCGTTCCGCAATTCAGCACAGTCTTGAATTATTTGATTAGTTCGCGAACTACGTAGCCGGTTGTGGCTGCCGCCACTATGGGTTCCAAGCAACTCATAGCCAACGAGCTGTTGGCGTTTATCCTACACGCCATTGACACGATGAACGAGGTTAGCATCATGCAGATCTGCAAATCCAATTTCAAGGAGGAGGAAATTGTCAGTAGCAAGGTGCTGCTCTACCAGACGCTCGGCAAAGCCGACCGAATGCCGTCTCGCAGGAGGGACGAAAAAGGCGAGCGAAGTCTCCAGGACATTATCACGCTGTTGAAGGAGACCGATCCGGACGACGTGCCCGCTTACGTGGCGAAACAGCTGCATAGGCTGCCTCCCGTCACTTTTGACCACGTCGACGTCACCTGCTTGCTAAAGGACATCACAACCCTGAAAGCAAGCCTGGCTGAAGTGAAGTTGAGAGTTGAGGTTTCGGAATCTACGATCTCCGATCTGCGTCCCGAATTATTATCATTAAAACGTAATGTTTCGGTAAGTGGGTCAGCCGTAGCCTCGAATGTCAACACACGTCGCGGAGCGCAAAACGCATCCATCGGCAGTATTGAGTCAGCGGTATTGCTATGTTCGCCACTCGCTGTTGTCGAGCGCGATTCACCGCGCCCCGCCGCGCGCCCCGCCCCCGCCGAGCTGACGTCAAGCGCTAGGTCATCTACCCCCACCGCTAGCTACGCCGATGCCGCCGCCGCGCCTTCTCGAGAGCGTCAGGGGAAGAAGCCGAAGTCTTGCAAGCTCCCTTGCAAGTCTGTGACTCAGTGTCCGAGGAAGGAGCCATGCGATGAGGAGGGTTTCGTGAAGGTTGAGAGGAAGAAGAAACCCGCCAGCCGTAACCATCGAGGCTCTGCACCGACTGAACTGGATTGCGCCCTTCGTCCTGAAGTACCGGCGACGCAGCTGTACGTGTCCAGATTACACTGGTCTACGAAAGTCGAGGACTTTGTAGACTATGTGCGAAGAAAGTCCAATTTCACCCTAAGGGTCGAACCGTTCGTTGGACTCTCGCCGCAAAGTGAACTTTAATTCTTTTGTGGTGAGAGTGCCGACCCACCATCTGGCGACCTTCATGAAGAAAGACTTTTGGCCGCAGGGAGTCGTGTTCCGGAAATTCAGAGGACGGCTGCCTGCTGACAACGCGCGATACACGTCGCTGACTCAACGTGTAAATTAGTTTTAGAATTAATTATTATAACTCATATGTATGTTAGCCTGTAAGGTATTTGTCTATGGGCCTCTGTTATATGTGACTTTTGTTATGTATTATACTGCCTGAAATAAATGATTTATTATATTATTAAGTAATAAGATTAAAAATAAATGTAGGCATATATTTGTAGTGCCCTTACAGGGTTCTTGTTTGAAACTATTCGTCTTTAACACCTTTGTGCAACAAGAAGAGCAAATAAATGTTTATGATTCATGACAACATACGTCATGGTCTCGAAGTATCTAAGGAACCTTGTGTTGTCTCCAGACAAGGAGTTATACCAGGGGCATCTCGCAGCAAGAGCAAGAGTCCAGACCCGAGTCGTTTCCTAATTTAGTAGTTCCTTAATTAATTATGCTGATGATGAGACGCGATTCTATTGATAGGTAACTATTTTCCACCTAAAGCAACAAAACAATCAATTTCTTTCTAACCAGACATCACTTCTTGTAAATCGTCCATAAAAAACCGTTTAGAATTAATTCATCCAAAGTGCTTTAAGCTATTAATCATACTTCTTTTCATTCCAATGATTGTCGATACTAATGGCGCTGAAAAAATGGGAGTGAGTACTTGAATAAAGAGGATCATACTGAACGAATTATTTATTAGAAGTTTTTTTTCAAATGTTGAATGATTTGCACTTCTTTTGGATATAGATACAGGTTGTTTGTTATATTTGAGGGTATGCAATATCATATGCACAATTGCACATGGTGTACTTGTGCATACTTCGTGTGTTTTTAATGATTGATTGATTATCTATTGTTGGTGTAGCTAATACCAAACCAATAATATGTAATGGAGTTGCTTCGAAGTGGACTTTCAATTGAACTGCATGTTATTCAGTGTTGAAAATATGCTATATTTTGAACATTAAATTTAACCATGTTCAACTCTAGTAATCGACGGAGTAGGTTGAATGGTCGGAGGGTAGGGTTACAAAAGATATATTAACTTACAATCAGATTAAGTTAGAGGCTCACTCGTAATAGCTGGCCAGCACGTCTAACACGAGTTGCCACTTTAAATTTACATTATCGTTCGCGTTAAAAATGTATTGGGATTTGACATTGTCATGTAATGTCATGTGTCATCCCAATACAATTTTTTGACGCGAACGATATTGTAAATTTGAAGTGGCAACTCGTGGTAGACGTACTGTTGGTGCAATGGCAGCGATCCTGCCTTTAAGCAGGTCGTGGATTCGACCCCCACCCATGACAAACATTCATGTGACGAACATTTGTGTTTGTTGTGTGTCTGGGTGTTATCTATATAAGTAAGTATACAGAAATTTTAAGTATGTTCATCAATACTCATAGTATAATCTATGCTTAGTTTGGGGTCAGATCTTGGTGTAATTTGCCCCAGATTTTCATGTTTGATTATTAGTAATTTAACGGACTCTCGGGGCAGAACGTTATTGACCCAAAGTACGAGTATCCGTACTCAATGAGGATTCCATTCGATTTCAAGAGTTATATTTGTATGCTGTTCGGATCAATGTTTGAATAGTACATACAGACTTTGGACACCCTGTTATCACACGTTGTAATAAACATTTAAAATTTCTATGAGTTTTCCCCTATTTATACTTCTTTTCAACGCTTCGTTAAGTTCTAAAACTAAATTTACAAATAAATATTCCTAAACGTCAATGATAAAAAAAAATATGTACCAGTATGCTCACCAATTATCATGGTCTTAAAACGGAGATAAATATCGTTGAAAATATCTTTAATTCATATAGAAATACTTATAACAAGTCAAATACAAAAAATAAATATAGCAAAAATAAACTTACATTAAATGGATAAATATTTGCTGATTCGGACGTTACATCTGTTGTAACGAGAATATTGGTTTTCTTCGTTAAAATAACCTGCGGATGAAACACAAAAGGAATGATATTAAATTTATCTCTTGTTTCTTTTATTGCCTATTATATCTTTATGACTTTCAGAATACGAGTATATTGATATTAATACTATCATTTGCCTTAAAATGCTCGAACATAATATTTTATTGAACTTCATTTTATGCGTTGCGAGAATTAATATTGCCATTTTTTTCAATATCCATTTCATATGGATATTGATAAAATCACAAGAGGTGTGTTGTCTGGCGAATATTTATTATTATTTTATAAAATTCACATTGAATTAATATTTTCTGTTAATATGATTACATATTTTAAACGGGTCGATTATAACTAGTGTTATAATACCCACAAACGCTAATCAGAAGTTGAGGACACCTCAAATTGATGCTGCCCTGACACATGTAACTAGAAATGAAAGGGACAGTAAATAAGGACTGTCTTTCTGTAAGGGCTGCTCAGCTTTGATTAATGTTTGTGAATTCGGGAGTCAGAGTGTCAAACTGAATGTCATCCTTAACTTAGGAGAGGTAGGGCAGAAATAATTCTAGTTTTTATGATTGAATCTAGATGCAAATACACCTTGGCTCAGTAAGGTATCTTCCGCACCGATCGGTGCGTTTTCGTTTCGGTACCGCATCTGCACCGAATCTGTACAAATTGTTTACCGAGCGCATGTAATCAAATGAGAGTTTTAAGACAGACTCGTTTCCGTACAGGTTTTTTACCCAGCGCATCCGCGCGCCTCTGCGCCGAATCTGTACCGAGCGGCCGGCCTCCCCTGTCTCACCCCAGCCAGCTTCGCCGCGCGCCTCACTGACACCGTCACATCGAACATTACCGTACCGAAAACCACCCAGTGCCTGTCAGAAAATGTTTTTCTGCAGAAAATCTGTACAGATTCGGCGCAGAGGCTGTACCGAAATACCGAACGAAAACGCACCGAGCCGGTGAGGAAGAGGTCTAACACAGCTTAGACGTGACGTAGTGTTGGGCACCCTGCGGTCAAGTGAAACGATGAAAAGTTGCTGACCAAAAGTGAATGCGTCGAGTGTTTTTTTAGTATTATAACAATGCTAACTAACAATAAAACCGAGGGTAGGTATATCAAGTTGGCGTTTAGTCTCGAGGTGCAAACTGTACTTTTCACTTTGAGTGCGAGAAAAATAGTCAATTTAGTACAAAAACATTTAAAACCGAACAAATTTACACTCGACAAAAGTTCTGAAATTTTTGCGGTCATTTTTTTACCGAACTGAACCAGTCACAGATTACCAATTTAAAACACATAGCGCCACCTTCTTTGCGGACAAACCATGGAACTAAAACTCTCAACATTTTCGCAATGAAAATGGTCCACACTCCACAGATAATAGTATATTTTTTACTGGCTGTTTAAGTTTGGCTGCGCCACATGAAGGAAATTAAAAAACTAATTACTTTTTACTCCCTAGGGCCTAAAGTGGTCACTTTAGTACTTTTAGAGCATGAGAAGTGAAAATGGTTTTCAAATATTTTGTACATTAAAATATGGTCATTGGAATATCAAAAATTTCGACCGGTAAGTATGTTTTTTTTAACGAGTGAAAATTCACGTGACTACGTGTTTAATGAACGGGAGTAGGGGGCCCGATCCTGGGGCGGCATCCGGGTGGCTGCTCTTCCAACTGAGCTATCGAGGCCATTAACAGACTTTTTTTTTTAGGGGAAAAAATGCATTACGCACTATCCCGCCACCTGGCAGGCGAGCATTCTACCACTTCTTCTTCTTCTCGAGTCAATGGCAAATATAATATATTATATATATTCTACCACTGAACGGGGGAGAGTTGGCAAAGGGACAAAGGATTAGAGCTAAAGGAACTTGTAGAGAGTCAAGCATTGCGCGCGGCTGAGTGCACGCTGCCCAGCAGTAGCAAGTTCCGCGCGCATCTCTCGCGTTTCGGCCCGTATGACCAAGACGGTCGGTAGGGCCATGGGAGGTGGTGGGTTCATCCCGCTACCTGGGTGGGGCAGCGGGGGAGTGTGGTACTCTCCGTCACAGAAGGTGACGGCATACCCACAAAAAAGACCCCAGGTATACCTCATCCCCCTGACGGGACAACATGGTGCCTGGTTCGGATTACCGTGCCGTCCCTGGCGGATGGCACAGCCTTCACGCCGGGACACCCCCAGACAGGAGCACCGTGCAAAAAGCTGGTTTTAGGGAGGTCACTAACAGACCTGGGGTATTTGTCTAGTGTATTTTTATGTTGTAAGCCAACTTTCTGTCATCAATCTAATAAGGCAAGCACCTTTTAACAAAAATATATTTTTGCAAACGTCATACTTTTGATTATGATGAAGCCCTATAGGATGAGACGTGATAAGGAGCTTCGATAGTTAAATCAGAATCTCCCCGGAAAAAGGATATCTCAATGGGAAAAATTCCCATGATTTAGTTTCTAGTTAGTTATTATACCTATTCCAAATCATACTTACAAAGAACGATTTGTAATTTCCTGTTCTAACATAAATATTTATTATGTTAGCAATAAAAGGAAGAATGCTCTATTGTAACGAGTTTATTGTATCCACCAAAGTTGTATGTTTGATGAATCGCTATGAAATATATACCTTTATGAAACGCACATAACAGAAAATTGTAAAGCAGAAAATTGGCTAGAATATAATTCCAATTTTGTTGTTTTGTATTCACAAATATAAAGGACAAAAATGATGAGACTATTTAACTCAATGGCCTTATTTCTGGAAAATTCCCGCCTCTGGAACGCTCTGGTACCGTCTTTTGATCACAGCACACTATCCCAGCATAGCTTTCACCCAGCAAGTAAGACGAGGTGGTTCTGCGCAACATTTCCCGAAGGAAACTGGTGAGCGCCTCGCGGACCGAAAATCACTAAAATAATTGATTAAAAAATTAATAGATGTAATAAAAAAAAACATCGGATGAAATCCCTCCAGTTATCTTTAAACTTTGTTTTGGTATAAGATCCATATAATCAGATCAATTGTTTTAGGAATAAAAACAAAAATAGAAGACAAAATGTCACGAAAAGAGGTTTTGTCAATTTATTCTATCGAGATAACTTCATCAAATCATATTTCCACCGAGTGACTTTCCTGTATTATCCCTTCAACAATATCAGTAAATTTTATTAGGTTTCAATTTCACTGTTTACTACTTCAAAAATGAATTCTAAAAATGTGTTTTGTCAACCACCTCCCCTTTACTTGCCATTCAAATTAGAGCATTGAATTGTGTATACTATGATATTTTACAATGTGAAAAAGCGGGTGGCGGGCGGAAGAACGTAGCCGTTTTGCCGGGCTGTGAAATTATGCTTTTACCTTTAGTATGTTCTGCGTTTAAAACATCTTAAATAGTTACGGGCCAATTTGACAGGTGCCGTTCTGGTTGTGGCAATCCGCAAGGCTCCATGTCGCCCCATTCCAAAGCGGGTTATACCCGGGTGTTTTCTAGTGGGTATGCCGCCGGCTTCACCGGCGGAGAGTCCCACACTCCCCTGCTGTCGCACTCAGGCAGCAGGATAGTGCGTAACGCATTTCTCACCCTAGTACCAAAAAAAAGGTGCCGTTTGCGTTTGTAAGTTATTTTTGGTTTCATTTTTATATCACTGTATCACTGTACCGAAAACAGATACATTATCGTAAACTAGCGGCAGTCATTGATGTAAACGTATGCAGACATACTGAACCTCAACGATAGAAACCAAAAGTCTACACCACACCTGCTAAATCTATGTATATACAAGTATATGTCGTCCCTCTCCAACACTACTTGAAACTGGCGAAATCAACATGCTCGAAAAGCACGATTGTTCTCCTTCTTCTTTCGTGTCGATGGCAACTCTCTATTTTGTTAGAAAAATTAAATAGGGATTTGACATGACATGACATGACCATGTCAAACCCCAATACATTTTTTCACGCGTACGATAACGTAAATTTAAAGTGGTAACTCGTGGTAGACGTACTGTATTCTGTATTCTATTCTACACACATGACGACCTTATAAATGCCAATGCAGATGCTGTAAAGGTGGCAGAAAACTGGTCTAGCATGATTGTTCAGACCATAGAAAAAAACATACTGAACCCAACAGATAGCGAGCCTGACACCGAGTTACTTTGGTTTTCTTACCGCGTTTTCCATCATTGTAGAGTAATCCGCAAATTTCGCAGTTCGCAACCAAACGTTTTTCGAGATTGATTATTTATTGCCTATGCTTCGACGCTCTGATTATTTCAGATACTAGCAACCTCATGTAGATACTTATGTCATTTGCATGCATGCATTATTGCAACCTTCTTCTTAAACCAATCTGTCTTGCATTAAAATTAGTTGCGTAATCTGAAAGATCTAAGCGTAATAATTACGTTTCGGAAGCCTACATTCCTCGGTCGAAATCATTAACTAGCTTTTATCTCCGATGACCGCAGAATTCACCGCTGGAACTTCTGAAAGGGAATTAAACGGTACAAAATCATAGTTTCATCGTTCATTTCAATGTTCACAACTAGTGATGACGACCGATGGACGAACGTGAATAGTATCGATATAACAAAATAAAATAAGTAGTAACCTCAAAGTTGTATCCGAATAAAAACTACCCTCAACTTTCCGAATAAAACAGTTATTAGTTGCGTTCCAGAACATGCTAATCTGACTTTTACGAACAGATGAAACTAAAATATGTTTATGGTTATTAAGATTTTTTTCTGCGTTCGATACTAAATAAATAAACTATATCAGCTGTAACCAAAATTCATATAAAAACGTTATTTATTTATTAATACCAAACTCCACAACTCTCAAATTAATCCATATTCCGAAAAATATTGATTGGACAGCCAACCCAGGTAGGTGGTTCGCTCGCTAACCATACAAGCGAAGTGGCCTGTCCTTCATAACCTACGTATTTGATTACGCCATAGCTTCGTATGGTAATGCTTCTATCAATCAATATATGTTGCTGCCTATTATTTGCTGACATGGCCATTTTGAACTGACCGAATATATTTTTCCGCTCAACGAAATCTTTCAAACCATTCAATGTTACCCATGCCATCGCTGCACTCATTCGTGTCAATCATCGACAGTTGGACATCACTAAAAATTCATAGTTTCAACGTCCATTCTAACGTTCACACATTTCTGCTTTGTACACTCGTAGCGCAACTTTTCAATTTCCTGTGTACCCCGATACTGGCTACCTTTGATCGCCGGCGTTGTCTGGGCTTGTATTCGTTTGAAGTTGGCTTTATGAATTAGATTCGTTGAGCTGAAGCAAAATGAATAACTGATCTGAATAAAAGAATGGAACGTTTTTTCTATCTCGTAATATTAAGAGCCAAATGCGAGATGACATGACAATGACATTCGTGACGACAGTTCGTTTCATCATTTCAGCCGAACGACGCCCACTGCTGGGCATAGGCCTCCCCCAAGGATCTCCACAACGATCGGTCCTGCGCTGTCCGCATCCAGCGGCTTCCCGCGACCTTGACCAGATCGTCGGTCCACCTTGTAGAGGGCCTGCCCACGGAACGTCGTCCAGTACGCGGTCGCCATTCGAGAACCTTTCCGCCCCAACAGACAGTTCGTTTACGCAATCATATTTTTTTTATGCTAATCTGAAGTTTGAGAGCGTCGCGTGGCGTGGCCTAGGGGTTAAGCAAGCACCCTAACTCGGAACGTGAATCGTGCTGTCCCGAGTTCTAATCTGGCCAAGAACCATCTTTGTGTTCATTATCTAATCTTCAACTAACTCTCCGGAGATAAAAAACATCGATGAGATACCAAATCACCACAGATAACGGCTGAATGCTCAATTGCTCAAAACCTACCACGTTGGGTTCTAATACCATTGGTGAAAAGTGGGCTTCTGATTGTTCACGACGATCACGGCAACAGTCACTTGCCTCAGACCACCCCGTTTGGGAAAAAGTCGTGATGGTTTGTATGTATGATGTAAATTCAACGTTTACGCCCACGCTCCGAATGTGATGCCCTTACAAAAAAAAACTTAATATTTACTTTTCTTTAGTCATAGAGGAATCCTTGCTAATACCACACGACTAGGTCAGGATAACCCGTCGTCTGTCAATTACCGGCCAACATTACATAATATTACTAGATCTTAGTACCTCCATAGAAGCGGGGTTCCCGTTGGGTTGGCCCAACCCAGCGTTTATACCGTGAAGGCTAGAATATCTCCTGGAACTTACAGGCACTTACAGGTAGAAGACCCTGATAGTTCTTGGTGAATTCTAGGACCTTTTTAAACCTGCATTCTCTAAATGACGTTCGGCTATGGTAGTTTGGGATACTTTTTCAAGATTCTTTTTTTTTATTCATCATGGTTTGATACAGGTTTAGTTTCTGATTTATCTATTTACTTATAAATTCATTCTATACTCATAAAATAAGATGGTTCGCCAAATCTAAATATCTTTCAGCCATTTTTAAATAAAATAATGTGCAAAAGTGTTTTATGCCCTGATTAGCAAATATTGCAACAAATAACTGTTTGATACTACTAGGCTATGTCTAATTTGAATTATTCTTGTGATTAACTTTTCTGTTTATTCATGTATAATCAGTCTCTGCTGTCCATCGTTTTTCAAGTTCTGCTTGGTTTCAGGTCAACATATTCGTTAGTCCAAAATACTTTTTTATTTTTAATTTCTGAACTTTAATAAAATGAAATTATAAATTACCATAAAAGCGTGGTAAATAACCAAATAGTTCTACTAGCATAACCTTATCCTGGTCACAAAGTAGTCATGCTGTTATCCAGGATTGCGTGCTCAGAACTAATTTTGTGCTGGCTTGCTTTACAGATAAGGAACAAGGGACACAGTGTACCTTGGGTACAGTAACACGCTTTTGCTTTGGTATGAAGAGCTACGTGATTTTTTCATTATATTATAGAATGAAAAGTAAAACAGTAGAAGAAATATAGTCGTAGCAAAGTCGTAGCCCAACGGGGAACTAATTGGATATGGTAGTCGGCATGGCACACATGGATCTTTGGGCCGAAGTTATAGAATGGAGATCATGTCATCATGTACCTGATAGAGGTCGCAGGATTCGACTGAATGTAGGTTGCTACACTTGCCTCTGAATGTTAATGGTAGGCCAATGTCCAGCAGCAGACATATATTTATGATGATGATAGTGCCAAATGGCCATATCAGACTTTTTTATCAATGAAAGTTCAATAAAAAATTTGGTAAAATGGTATTCCCTATAGATTAAGTAGTACTCTATACTAATACTCGTATTATGAAGAGAAAAGATTTGATTCATCGTTTATTTGTTTGAATTGAAAGGGCTCCGAAAAAACTGGACCGACCTAAAAAAAAAACACCAAAATAAAGCTTTACTACCACTCCCTGAAATAGTTTTTTTTTATTTAGGTTTATTTTGACGGGAAAGACAATTTACGCGGTTGAAGCCGCTGACGGACAGCTAGTTAACTATATTTTGGAACCTAAAGAGTTAATTAAAATTGTCACGTTGCCAAATCTGTATCCAAACCCTTACCCATAGTTAATTTTTGGAACGTAACTGCCCCACAGGCGTTGTGGTAGGCAAACATATTAATGATGTGATGAACATTTGTGTTCAACATATTATTGGTCCATTTTATGATTTTTTCCTCTTACCTATATTTCTACTCGTAAAACTCAGTGAATGACAATATTTTTTGTGAGGCAATTGCGCTTAAATAATGGAAGTTTGTTTATTGTTTAATTGACACAGGTTACTGACAGCTTATTCTGAACTATGAACGTCTTGGTGATATGAAAGCTCAGATTAAACTAAGTATGAAATTAGTGGTTGTTACTATGTGACAAGGAAGAATTGTCGTCTCGTGAATTGAATTTAAACACAATGTTAGTGTACGGTAGCTATGCAGTTTTCTTTTTATTTCTTGCACATGACATCTCAATCTTTACATTTGGACACCTCATACCGAGTGATTAGCAAAAGACTTACACAAGCGTAATGACGATGCAATTTATTTGATCAAATTTTAATATTAAAAATAAAGTCAAGTCCTTAAAATTAAAGTCAATTGATTTTTTTTTTATTTTCATTCACATAGTTATCTTCTACATCATTTACTAAGTTAAGTGTGCCATATGGTTTCGCAACGATTTTGTATAGATACCTACTATTGCTTTTTAAGATACCTACACAAACATATCTGAATCAGTAGTGTTCCTATCAGTAAATTAGTAGAATAGTTACTCACTGAAGTAGCCCAGTAAATAAGTAAGAAGTTACAATATTTGAAACACAAGCATGTGTGGAGTATTTTTAACCCCCGACGAAAAAAGAGGGGTGTTATAAGTTTAACGTGTCTGTGTATCTGTGTATCTGTGTATCTGTCTGTGGTATCGTAGCTCCCAAACGGATGAACCGATTTTCGTTTAGTTTTTTTTGTGTCATAGATAATTTTATCCCGAGTGTTCTTAGCCATGTTTCATGAAAATCTGTTCAGCCGTTTGAAGATCATCAGGTCTTTTCTAGTTGTTGATGAGGGGATATGACTAACTTCCTTATGCCCGATCAATTCGAAATTTGGTACCGTGTTACTTCAATGATATTGAAAGTATATGGTAAGGTAACCATGACCTGATCAGCCGTTTGAAGATCATCAGGTCTTTAATAGTTGATGAGGGGATCCGACTACCTTTTATTTGTCCAAAATGATTTGAAATTTGCTACTGTGTTACTTCAATTATAATGAAAGTATATGGTATGGTAAGCATGACTTTAAATATGACATATTAGAGTAAGGTTTAGATTTCGAAGGTGGGTAATTAAATGGGTTCAATTAGGCTTCCTAATATTTTACCTATTTTAAAAAGGACAAAATAAAAGTAAAATTAAAAATTTTAAAAACCCCCGACACAAAAAATAAACTCCAAAAACTAACAAATAATATTTTAAATTCACATGCAAAAGGTAAGTTCAAATATTTTTATTTTCCATGCGTCGCGTGGCGTCGGGGGACCGCTAAGTCAGAAAAGCAGGTGTAGTCGCAGATTGCAAGAAAATAATTTACTCCGAATAATCGACACAACCGTCAACGTAGTCTGCCCTCACGTGTCTGCCCGTTCGGGTCGCCGCACTTGGTAGCGCCCACCCCCGCGCCGCATACCGCACACCGAGCTTGCAGCACGCGGCATTACGAAGAAGACTATGCATGAAACTTAGTATCGCTTGTAGGTACACTACATGTAATTCGTAATAATTAATTAGCTGTTGTTGGAAAAATACTTCATAAACTTGAGCGGTCCCCAGACGCGACGCGACGCTTGGAAAATAAAAATATTTGAACTTACCTTTTGCATGTGAATTTAAAATATTATTTGTTAGTTTTTGGAGTTTATTTTTTGTGTCGGGGGTTTTTGATGTTAAAACCCCAACAATTCTAATTAAACACATTTTATAAACATTCCATCCACTTAGTAGAATAACATTGTGCAGGTTCACCACCGCAATAGAAAGTTTAAACAGTAGCTTTACATTTTAAAACGCGAACAATAAAACTTTTAAATTTCACAAGAAGCTTCGGTGCAATCGAACGAAGCCCGAGGACGGCACTAGTTTCATTCAAAGAGCCTCTCCACTTGATTATATCCAATATCCGTAATATTCTAGTCCGCGAAGTGAGCACCTTCGGCTGGCATCGACACCGAAAAGTGCAAGTGTAACATTATTGAATTAGAAAGAAAGAAAGGAAACATTTAATTTCAGGACATCGTTGCATTGAAAAATGAAAATGAAATAACACGAATAACAACTGTATGTCTACCATGACTTTGTGATACATAAACTACGATAGTCGACTACAGAAATGTGTATGACATTTTTGGTTCCATTTCTAATCGCTACGGGCGCTGTACCGAAATCCTATGCAAAAACGTCAACGCGGCCAACGCAGTTGCTAGCGGCTGTCTTGGTGTGAGGTCATGGTAGACATAAAATACCTTTTATGAACTTTAAACTACAGTACAAAATGACTAAGAAAAATAAAAAAAACAAAATATTTTGATTTGTAGAAAAATTATGAAGCAAAGGAGTTTTCGGTGCCATGGTCCAACTGCTTTTAGATGTCATACCGTAATGAAAATGATTCTTAGCTACCTTTTAATAAAAATGTATTGTATAATATTTTTTGCTGTTGGTGTAGAGAGATAATGGCAACCGGTTAATGGCGTATCAGACAGGGTGTTTTTGCTAGCGGTGACGCCTGAAAAGATAGAAACTAAAAAAAATCGACCGATTCTAGGACTCAAGTGGTACTGGAACCCACTTCTTCCACAATCCAGGTGGCTGCTCTTTCAACTGATCTATCGAGGCCGCTAACAGACCTGGAGAATTTGTCTAGTGTATTTAGACAAGTATTAAGGCAATTGCCTTTTAAGAAAGATTTTTGCACAATATTTGACTTTAGATTAAGATGAAAGCAGCCACCACTAGGATTGGTTAATTTTTATTTTTAGAAGACAGGTATGGAAAAAAACCGCTAACAGGCAAAAATGACGAGAAATTGTGAAAATATGTACCACCATCGGTCTCGTCATCGCTTACCACCAGGCGAGACTAAGGCCGAACGCAAACCCATTTAAAAAAAAATATTACAACTGCCAGCAACACTGCAAGTACATGAGGACCACGACCGCTGGCAAGAGCGTACCGACTAAGAAGATAGGGGCATGGGAAAGTGGAATACAGGCCTTAGCCCAACAGTGGATAAGAAGAGATCACGGTTGGTTCCTAACGTGTGTAACGCTACGGTGTAAGAGCCAGCTGCAAATGCAAATGATAGCAGCTAGATTAGAAAGTTGAGCTGAGTGCAGGATGTTCAGCAATACATAGAAGTTACACATTCAATATTAGCTGCCGGTGTTTTGATAGCGCATTATTCGTTTTACTTTAGACTTGTTTTATTTACATCATTGGTAATATTCTTTAAAATTAGAGTGCTCAGAATGTCTACCATGAGATCTTGGTTTGAAACTAATGACAGGTGCTAAGTCACGTTTGCGTTTTTGTATGGGATTTAGGTAAGTGCCCTTAGTGATTTTTAATGGAACCAAAAATAATATAAATATAAATAAATAAATATGCGCCAGACAACACACCACTTGTAGGGATAAATATCCCTGTGTCACGAGTTACCAGATTAGGAATCAAGCCAGGGACGTCTCCCAACACACCCAGACCCGAGTCAATTCAGAAAAGATCGTTTCCTTAATTGACCCGACCGGGAATCGAACACTACGGACATCGAGGCGAGAAACCGTGCTGCAGCGCACTACGCCAATCGTGTTGGCGTACAAATGGCATACAAATTTCTGAACGCATGTTCACCGTTTTAATTAATTGAAATAAATGAAACAAATATTGATTTTGATAAAAAAATAAGTTTTCCAGATATAGTTCACTGATAAACATGTCACAAGCTAATCATGTATCGCTAGATCGTATAATACAATAGCAAACCAGAAGTTGGCCTTGTAGGTCCGAATGTCCTTAAACTTGTCAAACTCTGAATTCAAATGGTCTCTCCCTACTTATCAGTATAAGTACCAACATTCCAAGATTCCCCCCTGACTCGGGTCCACCGGCAAACATTCCAGGCACGATTCCAGGACAAGGCCTTTAACAAATTACCCGGGCTGGGTCACGGGTACATTATAAGAATATCTAAATAACGAGTTCCGAGGATCACAGGATCCCCTGCCCTCTCAATTAACGTGGAGTTGAAATTAATTTATTCTAACCAAGGGATTTCGGCCGTGGTCAAGAGGAAAGCGACAAAAAGTTTTCATTCATTCATTTATTTAGAAGTCAACAATAGGACCAGTTACAAATTAATACACACATAATAAATTCCATAAAATTAAAAATGACAAGTAGTAGTAGTAGTAGGTACACAATCTAAAACAAGATTTCCATATTGTCACGCACATTTACCATGTTACAGTGATACACATACTGGCTGTCAAACCGCTCGGCGAACGCGCGGCAGAACGTTTTGGGTATACGTGTAACTCGTCTCCTAACTCGTTGTTACCATCTACAGACTTAAGTACACTGCATGTCAACTGTATACCAAGATTTTACACCAATCACAGCCGCCACCGTCCGCGTTAACGTTTTTTCATGGGATGTTGGTACAGCGCCCCTAGTGGCTAGAAATGGAACCAAAACATTTTGGAAATCAACTACCGTATTTTACGTGACAGAAGCTCATGGTAGACATAATGAGTTAACTGAGATTGTCTGACTCAGAAATTCAAATTCAAATTCAAAATTCTTTATTTATCATAAACTTATTATTCTATTATTACAAATGTGGTGTTCTCAACTGCAAAAGTTATAAACTGTAGCGCAGTGAGAGCGCCCTCTCCCAAACAGTGATTTAAATGACATACTTACTCGTATAAGGTAGTGTATGAACAAAAATAATTCATAAATAATAATATTTAACAATTTAGAAAGCACGTGAAATGCGTGTGTTTGTATGTAAGTAAGTGAGTGAGAGAGAGAGATTTTAGAGCTGTACCATGTTACTGTATATATTTTAGTAGATCTTCTGATTCCTGATACGACAGCAGCACAAGCCAAGTAAATAATTTACGTCTACAAGGACAAGAAGCCAGGTGATAAATTTGTAGTTTTTTATTGGCGTGATTGTATAACTTAGCACTGAGGTGTGAGTAATGACGACCGGCAGCTTTAGTATTACGTTTTATGGTAGGACAGACTATGTCTGCTTTGCGTCTTTGAGTCAAAAGCTGTCGATCAAAGACTAACTCTCTATGCTTCCGCAGAATGGTTTGCTGTATGAATAATCTTCGAATAGACAACACAGTGCAATCAGAAAAGAGGCTGTCTGTAGGATAACGGAAAGGCTTGAATGTCATCACCTTTAAGACAGCTCTTTGAGCCACTTCTACTTTTAACATGTGAGTTTGCGCAGCAGCACCCCACACTGTGATGCAGTAAGTGATAACTGACTGTGCAAGCCAGAAGTAAATTGTTTTGAGTAGAGCGATGTCGGCAATGTTACGCAACTTCTTAAAGATGTGAATTTACTAGCGAATTTTGGGCGTTAGAGAGTGAATATGCTCCTTCCAGGATAACGAAGGATCTAGGTGTACGCCGAGGTATTTGATAGTCTGGACACGTTCTAACACATGGCAGTCACAAGAGACATCAGGAGACACACAGGTATGCACAGGAACTGTTAGGTGATCAGGTGGCTGAGTCCTCGCAGTGTAGGAGAAGGTGAGGTATTTACTCTTCGATATATTTAAGGTCAACAGGTTTGAGCTTAACCAGTGAGTGACAGTTCTCAAAGCCAATTGAGCACAATCATAAACCTCTTCCCAATCTCTTCCCGATACGAGAATAGCTGTGTCATCAGCATAAGAAAATAGTTTACTGTTTTGGATATTGAGATCACATAGATCGTTCACATAAATGAGGAACAATGATGGGCCGAGGACACTGCCCTGGGGCAGTCCAAAAGAAATATCTTCATCTCTACTAATTACGTCATCGATCACAACAGCTTGCCTACCACCCGAGAGGTAGCTTCTAAACATCTCCAGCGACAGACCCCTTGTACCAATCGTATCCAACTTTCACAGCAGGATGGGAATGGAGACAGTGTCAAATGCTTTTGAAAGATCCAAGAATATGCCCAAAGACTTGCGACCTGCATCTAAATTCTCTATAATTTCCGTTGTGAGATTTAGTACGGCATCCTCAGTGGATTTTTGTGTCTTGAAGCCAAATTGATTGCCTGATAAAATGTCGTACTTATTAAGGAAATCGATCAATCGATGATTGAGCAGTTTTTCAAATATCTTGGAGAAAACACTGAGAACTGAGACGGGTCTATAGTTGTTGACACTGTCTTCATCCCCAGCCTTAAAAATGGGGTGAACCAATGCCTTTTTGAACGCGGTTGGAAAAATGCCAATAGTTAAGCATCAATTGAACACTGAAGTTAGGACGGGAGTCAGTATTTGTTTAGAGGCTTTGACAACTGAGGTTGGAATTCCATCCCAGCCCACAGCACAATCGGCCCCAACCATCTAAAAGGCAAGCAACGCATCGGTGACACCTCTGGTGTTGTAGTTGTCCATGGGCGGAGGTGATCACTCTCCATCAGGTGACCTTCTAGCTCGTTTGCTCCCTATTACATTAAAAAAAAAAAAAAGATTTTGAGGTTGTTGATAATACACTCAATTTCTCTATCTTCGACATCGAACAGTGCCATGGATTGAGACGAGCCGCTTGGAGAGGCCATAAATGTGCTCGTGAAATTTGGTTAAATGATTTTAGACGCCAGTTCTTTACCTACATTAGCAAAGAAGCTGTTTACTTTGTTGATATCTTGAAATGAGTCAGGACCTGTGGTTAGCAGTTTATGTGACGGATTATCTTTACGGTTCATTTAAGAGACTCTTTTAATGACCTTCCATGTATCTTTGGGATTGTTCGTGGCTTAGATAACTCATTACGCTCAAAATCAGATTTAACTCTTTTGAGTAGATTATTGCAGTACGTCCGATATCTATTAAAAATAATTTTATTCGTTCCATTTTCTTTGTTTTAAAAAAATGTTTTATGAAGTCTATCTCTATGACGAATGCAACGTAGGAGACCAAGCGTTAGCCAAGGTTTAAGTATTCTCTGGCGATTTGGGGTCTTAACTTTTACAGTGTGTTGGCTGTCAAGCGAAGTAAATAAGCAATGCTTTAGCCATACCTATGGGGATGACATAAGCGCCACTGGCGCCACTGGCGCTTATGTCATCCCCATACATTTGACTGATTTCTATTGTAGAAATCGTCGTGGCGTGTTGCTCTTGGCTAGCCTCCCTGTTATTTGAACTTACACACTATCTAAGACATATTTGTAATCTGTTTCAAAATATTTATAAAAACATAAACATGTATTTGGTTCTAGGCAGAAGTCAACATTGATAAGTTGGGTTTAAGTAAGTAAAGTAAAAAACCTTTTTATTTTTTGATTTGACTGTCCTGTTGGCGCAATGGCAGCGATCCTGCCTTTAGCGCCAGAGGTCGTGGGTTCGATCCCCACCCATGACAAATATTTGTGTACATTTGTATTTGTTGTGTGTCTGGGTGTTATTATCTATTTAAGTATGTATTTAGAAATATTTAAGTATGTTTATCAGTCTCTGACGCCCATATTACAAGCTCTGCTTAGTTTGGGGTCAGATGATCTTGGTGTGAATTGTCCCGGATATTTATTTATTATTTATTCACTTAAGGTTCTACAAAGAAGCACTTATGAAATGTAAAAATTCACAAAAATTATATACAAATAACCATACACACTTTTCATTGAGCCCACAAGTTGACTCGTTCACCCTCAGAGTTCAGGTAAGGCCTATGCCCAGCGGTGGGACGTATAAAAAAATTATAAGACACGCTTTTACTCTGACCCCAGCCTTACGGTTCCACAAGTCATGCTTTTAAGTGTAATACAACTTTTGGTTATTTTATTTGTGGTCATGATGAGTTAACTTTAGAAAGGTTACAATTAAAAATTGACGAGGGTATGTTCTACTATGAATATTCTGTCTATTCTAACATAATATGATACCAGGAATAGCTGATTTGTCTCATAAAAGTTTCATTGCCTTAGTCAAACATCTTGCTGGTTTAAATACATTCATTCTACATAATTAGCATCGATTTAATAACAGTTTAGTGACCTCTTCATATCAAAGTGCAGACCATTTGGTAGCAGTACGTTTACCACGAGTTGCCACTTAAAATTAACGTTATCGTTCGCGTAAAAAAATTGTATTGGGATGACACACGATATGACATGACAATGTCAAGTCCCAATACATTTTTCCACGCGAACGATTATGTAAACCTAAAGTGGCAACTCGTGGTAGACGTACAATATTTCATATTTCAGCACTAAGGCCCGTATTCTAGAATCGCACTCAAGCACTGATCTGTGCTTGAGTAGATATTTCAAGACGTCAGTTCATACAAAAACGTCACTCAGATCTATACTCAAGTACAGATTTTGTTTTAGAATACGGGCCTAAGACATGTCAGTTGAGAAAATTAAAATAATAATAATCACATTTTCTGTACCACAAATAAACTGTACCACATTTAGTGCTGCCGGTCAAGTCTAGACTAGCCGCGTCAGTGCCACGACTAGTTCTAGAGCTGTGTCAATAGACGTGGCCACCAAAAGAGCTAGAATCTGAGGTCAAGCCAAGAGACGGCCACAAAACGAAGCACGCCGAGAGAACCCGGCGACTGTGGCCAGAAGAAGTTCGTGGTCCAGGCACGGCCACTCCAATGCTCAGGTTGTGGCGTCTCTCATCCACAGCGCGTGCTGGCAACAGTGTGCGGCAGCACTGACCGTACAGTGGAACAATAGGGTATTTGACTATTTTCTTTGTTGAATCTTATCGAAAGACCTCTCATAGAAACATTGGTTCAAAATATATTTCAAAAGCACGAAAACGCAGCAATTATATAAATCATATTTTTCAACTTGCCTAAAACGCTTCCTACAAACTACCGTCAAATGTCGTCATTTGGATCTATTTCTGTGCGTTCTGCAATACTAATTTGTTCGGCAGCTATATTAAATTTTGCGTTTATGAATATGGTTGCTATACATTGTATGGGTTATCGAATGGTATAGTTGTTTTGTTTATTTACTTTCAAAAATATATTGGCCCACCCAAATTTGAAGAGAATTGTACATAAGTTAACAAAATAAATGTTTTTAAAATGCCTTTTTTAACCTATTCCTTAATAACTATAATTTATTTTTATATTTCGACGATGTCGTCAAATTCCCTATTCAGTGAGCTATACAGGTGAATGTAGTATTTGTTTAATATTTGGGACCGACAAACAGAGCGTATAGAGGTAATTCTAAAGGCTCTACTCTCAGTAGCTCAATTAATAATGAGCCGATATTGGTCTGCCTGCAGAGCTGTGAAATTGTGGGGATTTTCCGAGTAAGCTTATGGTTTCAACACAATTCAGAATTATAGCTGGTTGCTTAGAAACCAGACAATATGGAATCAAAGGACCATGCCCAAGTTGGCTTAAGAACCAACAAACATTTGACATTTGTCATAATTCTGGGTATGATTTAAGACTTAATTATTATCACACATTAGATTGTGACGGACACTTCTGATTGTTGATATCCAAAATAAAAATACTTAAAAGATTTTATAGTAAGATTTTTTTTTAATAACATTTTGTTTGTTCGTCTGGGCCCTCAGTTGTTTAGCCATCGCAACAATATTTTAATTTACTTCGTTTTGACAAAAGATACCTTGTTTGTGCAAGAAAATGTAGTTGTGAACTTACTAAAGGATCTTAAAAATGAGTAAAAATACATGCGATGGATGTTTAATCAACTTTTTATTTTAGGTTAGATTATACATTGGCTTAAATCAGCGTTGTGCGAAACCTAAAAAAAGATAAAGTCGATGACGTTTGGTTGACACTTCAACACAAAAAAATACCGGCATCTTGTGTTTTTCGCTTTCAAATTAATGCTGTGTTATGTGTGTTTATAAGATTGTATTCTTAGGAATCGGCTTAAAAAATGGACATTGATAGCTTTGTATATGTGTACAGTGACCTACCTGCCTAGATTTACGGACTTTGTAACCTGCAAATACGCTAACTCGGCAATAACTACGAATTTAAGATCATCGCAACGAAATCAATATTTTGTGTGAATTATAGTGGTACTAGAAGATCCACAAAATGTGTGCTGGAATAACATTAGTCCCACCCACGCAAATAAAACCTCGCAATATGTTATTAAATACCTTAACCAGAAAAATTGACAAATACCCAATTCTGGAAGGCCTGGAAATTATAGCGTGAACATTAATAATAACGAATGATTGCTTTTAAGTGCATCCTCTATTCCCCTGATCACAGCTGAATGCTCAAACGAGCTCTAAATGCATCCCAATGAGTTCTGCTCCATTTTGAGTGACTCCACTGGGATTTATTACTTTGGCCACGATATAAATTAAAACAGCCTTTTTGTTTTTTTCGACGATGGAGTTTCGGAGTAAATAACCAATAGTTTTGAATTATTTCAGCTTTGTTTCGCCAAATTAGCCTTCATCGTTGGTATTTTATATAATTGTTCTTTAAGACTAGTTTGCATTGTATTAGTCAAGGATTGGGTAGCTGTCACATGTTGTTTAAAATTAATTAGAAATAATAAACCAAGCAACGTCAACGTTTTTGTGTGTATGTTGTATTTTGTGGCTCAGTAGAATATTTAGAGGCTCAGATAGCATTTTCGGTAGTTAGGTTAGTATGTCACTTCATTAAACACTATCCAAAATGATAAAGCAAGCGGCGAGGTGTTGACTTTGACTTGGATCCAGATTGCCAAGTTGTGAGGCTGGCTAGTCCTACACAACTACCGTTGGTTGCCAGGTAATCATGTGTTAACACGTTCACTGTCACTCATACAAGGGTCATTTTTTGACTGGCAAGTCCACTCGTATTTCAGGTTATTAAGAACATTTGTATATTTGCTAACTGTCGGGGAATAAACATCTTGAAAAATGCAGACATATTCAAAACTTATCAACTCACAAGTCCATACCAAAATCCAACCCCAATTCACATGTTCAGTCTAATATTTCATCATTTAAGTGCGACTTTTATTGTACGTTATTTGCGACTCCATCTGAGGGCATGGACTTATGACTGAAGTCAATTAGCGACTCCAAAGGGAGTCGCGAACAGCGAACGTGTTTTTCCTTAATAAACAAAAAAAGAGGAATTTGACACTGGAGCACACCGAAGTATCAGCCGCGCATTGCAAACCCTGCTACGAGCTTTTGTGGTCAACAAGAAGAACAATGAAGACCTCTGGTCCCCCTAATGTCCTAATAGATTTGATTAAACTCTAGCTACTTATACAAAGAAATCCGAAAAGATAAAGAAATGTTGTTTTGAAGTTGTCCGTTAGTAACTGATATTTGCATTTCAACAAGAAGGTCAGAATAATACATTTTTATTTGTGGACACTTAAAGTAGTTCACTAATAAAAATCAAGGTTAAAGCTAAAGTATTCAATTCAACACATGATCCTCATCATCATTGTAATCCCCATTCCCCACATGCTTTACCTCATCCGTCTTCCACCAGCAAAACCTTGACAAGCCAAAAACATATATTAACCTAATAAACCAAGCCGTAACACCATAAAATATCTACCCCCACCTAAATAAAAGCTATTTAGGTGGAAATACGTTCGATTTCCTTTATTGCCCTCCATAAAGGTGTTAGAGCTAGTGGGTATAATAATAAACGAGGCTTGCTTACTACCCCGCCAACCCCTACTTTTGGTTCGAGGAAATATCGACGCTGCGTTCATTAGGGCGTTTTTTCAATTATTATTCGTGAAATATTTATTGCTATCGCTGCTAGCTGCTGTCAGAATGACGTGTGGAATGTGCATCAATTCACAAAATAAAGATCTTACAGAAGGACCGCTCTCGCCTTTTTCCAATTTTGTTTTTGATTACCTAAACTTGCCTGACCGCCTAGGGTTACTACCATATTCACTCTGAATTTTTATTATGAAGTAGGTAGGTTATACCTACTTGAAAGAAAATGCCAATGAAACAAGATTAATCATGTGAAAAATTGAACCAAGTTCGACTAAAACAAAATCACTCGCGACAGTGCGACTAGTCGCGTGACCGATGCTCACCGGTATTGCCTGTAAACTCACTGTGTCTGTGTGAGTGATCAAAATGGCGGACCCCAGACAGATAGTCTGATTAACACATAATCAGACTATCTGTCTGGGGTGCCGTGCCGCATGCGTATTTCGTGATAAATATCTTTTTGTTTTGAAAGAAACGTTTTGGATAAAGGTTAATTATGCTGGCTCACGATCTATCAAAGGTTGTAACTTCTATTTAAAATTATGATTTATGGAATCATAATTTTACCACTATTTAGATTTTAAAATTAACTAGTAAATCTGTCTTATGCAGCATTTTTGTTATTGATATAATTATTTGCAATAAATTAAAAATTTTTGGACACAGGAAAAAACTTGTTTTTGTTTGCTTAGCTGTGATCAATTCAAAATAATTTAACGCTGTGGACTTCATACTGTCGTTATTTGATTGTTATAATGAGAATCGAAATGCTTTTAATCTTACTAACTAAATTGTTAATTAACTTACTTAATATTATAAATGCGAAAGTTTGTGAGGATGTTTGTATGGGTGTATGTTTGTTACTCTTTCACGCAAAAAATACTGAACGGATTTGGATGAAACTTGACAGTAATACGGCTTATATATCAAAATAACACATAGGCTACAATTTATTAGGATTTTATATAATTTGGCCATAATATCACACACACACAGCGGCGATAAGATCACGCGGACGAAGCCGCGGGAGGAAAGCTAGTAATATTCTTAAATAAGAGACATTCAAACGTTTATATAATTTAGTTAAATTTCCCTATAAGGCTTTTGGCAAAGTTTTTATTTCCGTATTCATAGTAGGGGTCTCTAAATATTTATAACTCTAATGAAAAGCAATAAAAAAGAACATTCGTCGTATTATAAGCCAGTTAGCAACCGTTATCACCCGAGCTAACAGCTTAACACTTGTTTATATTTTATTAAAGCTATCAATCTTCCATGCATCATGTGCGAGCTATTAAACAGTGTTAAAATTTAAACGTATGTCAGGAAATAATGGAAAATTAGCTCAAAGCAAAAAAAATAACGAAAGCACAAAATAAAGAGTTTATAGAAGGACCGCTTGCGCCTTGTTCCTAACCTTGCCTGGCCTCAGGGTTACTACAATATTCGCTCTGAATATTCAAAATACTTCATTTTGGTTGGTTACACCTAAATGACAAAACTAGCCAAAATCATCATGTATAAAAATGCACCAAGTTCGACAAAAATAAAAACGCGACTGACCGCGACTGACCGCGACCCTGAAGCTCACCGGTATCGCCTGTGAACTCACTGTGTCTGTGTGCGTGATCAAAATGGCGGGTTTGTTTTAAGCGGACTATCTGTCCGAAGCGCCGTGCCGCATGCGTAATTTGTGACAAAAGCGAAATGAACTAGATATCCAGCTCGAGAATCGAACTCTAGTGCCCTATCCAGCTAAGCGCAGTGGCTACTAGGACCGGTTGAGAGTCATGGGTTTGATTCAAGCACTAGAACACCTGGCTCTTGATAAAAAACATACGTTTGGTCTGGGTGATGGATGGTGGTACCTCTTAAATTCCTTGTTTCTTTAACGCAAAGGATATTCTTACTTAAGGACAACGGCAATGTTTGTAATGTTACGAGTATCTTACATTTCCCACTTCTTGAATTTTTTTTACATTTTTCTAGAAGAGATTGCTTTTGAAGTAAGCCCTCCTAAATCGTTCCATAGTGCCATCTCATGTAAAATTGTTTTTGATGTGCATTAAATAATATTTCGTCTTTGTCATTTTTTATTTGAAACTAACCAACGTCAGAAAATAATTGGAGTATTTTTTCCTCAGTTTATACTGTAGTAGGCTTATAAAATAGTTTTTTGAACACAATGCGAATCAACAGGCTTTATAACCTGCCAGTGCAATACTGGTCGTAGCTGACCTACTACGAAATGCAGCCCACCACAGCTGAAACGTAGCAGATGTCGTAGCATTCGCGCGTAGTTTGCGAGTTCATAGCGAGAAGAGATCAACTTATACCGGTTGATATGCGCCAGGTATGGTTGTCTATAAATTATTTTTCTTCACTCAGAGCATGCCTACTAGTTAAGCTTTATTTGTGTGCGTTATCTCAGGAAACAATTTTTTTAATGCTAAATATCAAAGCACTTTTTTGAGTCAGTGTGCCCGAAAAATTAAGAGGTATTTAAGTTTGATGCATTATGGTCCAACTTTCCTAGATATGAAAACAAAAATTGTCCTGTGTGGTTAAATAAATTTATATACTTTTATCTTTTGGCTTGTTTTTCGAACATCTAAGTTAAGGCAATTTAAAAAAAGGAGTCCTATTTTAAAAGAAAAGCAACCTAAATGCCACTTGCAGCTTATTTATCACAGAACTTATCGAAAAATCTTAAAACAAAATAACTTCATTTAACTGAAGATGATAAAATCCCTGCAAACATGGCCGTTGGTTGTACTCCCTCGGTGGCTACAAGTTGAATCACAAACGTAAGGTGTATACCTTCGTGCAGTGAAAGGCCGCCCAGACAGCATAGAGTTGCGAGCTCATTGTCGACACGATCCTGAGGCCTTTGAAAGACAAATACGAGGACACTCACGCACGAATGTGGAAGCTTTATAATTATGACGAACGAAAAACAACTATTACTATGTACTTACTCGTTTTACATATACTTTATCAAGAACGTAGACTTTTTGTCAGCTATTCAGACATCAGGTACTCCTGAAGATTGACAATGACATCATTGTCACTGTCAATCTTCAGTAGTTATGTGTGACCACTTACCTCTATACTTCATTCATTATAACATTAGAAATAAGAAGCAGGGGGGCTAAAATGAATGGCAATTTGCATTTGATGTTGCCATGACGATAACATACCTTAGTATAACCTGGCAAAATTGAAAACCCTTTCCGCCATAACGTATGAAGGGACTATGTAACATTTTAGATTTGGTAGAGTTATAGTGACAGTAAAAATGAAAACCCCTGCCTGTTTACAACCGACTTCAAAAAAGGAGGAGGTTCTCAATTCAACTGTATGTTTTTTTTTTTATGTTTGTTACCTCATAACTTTCGACTGGGTGAACCGATTTTGATCGTTCTTTTTTTATTGGTGGCTGGTGGCCGGTAAGCTGGTGCTTCCCGAATGGTCCTATTTTAATTTGGTCTAGTTCTGACATTGGCATCCATGAGAAAACCATATAAGTCTTAAATCTAGATAGACAAAATGCGCGACAAATGGACGACAAATGGACGAATAACTTAATATTACGCCAACCGATTTTGATAATTCTTTATTTATTTGAAAGCTGATGGTGCATATAATGTAGGTACAGTTATTGTTATTGTTGGAGTCGGTGTCAGCCAATGTAGGTTTGTAACTAAAAACGTGAACGTAACGTAACGTTTGTAAACGTGATATGTAAGAAATAGGTATATTGCTAGGTATATTGTAGTGTTTCCTTGGCTGACACCGACTCCAACAATAACAATAACTGTACCTACATTATATTATCGTATAAGTTTTAGAAGAATACGCAATTATTTCTTTACTTTTTAGTGCTTTGTTTTGGAATAGTTTTTTTTGAAGTTGGTTTTTTTTTTAGGTTTTTACATCGACAATATAGTTTTATGCAAGACAAAATAATTTATTTAAACAAAAGCCTCATAAATTCTGAAGTTTCTTTACTTTAGATGAGAACAATTAAGTGTGACAGCTGCTATAAAAGATTTTAATAAATTCGGCATAAATGTTAAAAGTAATGATGTTTAGTGTACTTTGAGCACAAAGTGTACACTATTAAGAACCTTTTTTACTACTTTCTAATGCTATAATGAATGGATTATACCTCTATTGGTGAATGCTACAGAAGTAGGTAAAAGGTGCGGGTTTTATCACGCATGCGGGATTGCGGGACGCCACCGGACCACTAGACGCTGAGAGGGCTTTCACTCTAATGTTGACTTTGGTGGAAAAGTTCTTTTTTTAAGTTTTTTTTTACACAACTCGTAAACGGTGGATAAATTAAGTAAAATATTTTATAACATATTTGCTCGTAAAGGGTCTCTTATTTCACCAATTTCAATATCGTATTGTATTTCATTACGCACTTGTGCGTTATTGTAATTTAAAACGCACGAGTTTTTTTTTACTAAGGTAAAAACGCACGATTTATCAAGATGCTTCGTCTAAAACGAACGGTACTTTTTAAATTTTAGCGAAGGGTTTTTATGTCAGAAAAGAGGTCTACATTTTATGAATAAAATTAACTTTGGGAGATAAAATATAATAAATAAACATTTAATTCTTTAATTTAATTAATTTTGACAATAAATTACAACCATTATTTGTAACAAAAACACAAAAATATTAATTTACTTTTTTTTTTTAATTATTTATTTGAACACAAAACAAAATTTAATAGTAATAAAACTTTATTAGTAATACTGGCTGTTTTTTATGCATTTGCCTTAAAAAAACCGCTGATGCGCGCGCATAGCTAATTTGTGAACAAGTAAAAATTTTTGTAACTGCTTTAACAAGTGATTAAAGATTTATTTGTTTAAGAAAGTCCGAGTTTTATTTATTTCCTCGCAAATATGTTAAAAACGTCGTATGACATACGTGCGCTTTGATAATTACAGCCTCTGCTTTCTTGTAGCCCTCGCGTACGGCTCGGGCTAGCAATATCGCCTCGGCAGTAATTTTCAACTTACCGCACTTATATCATAATGTACTATTACTTAACTACATAAAATTTCCTACAAAAAATATTATGTACGCTTCTTCGCTGGGATCAAGACTTAACGACATATTAAAGGAGAAAAGTTGGAGAGGATGTCAATTTGTTAGTCCTCCTGGTGGGATTGTCTCTACCAAATGTCAACGTGTTCTTCATGCAACCAGGTCGTGGAAACAAAATGGTTTTCAGTGCGACAACTTCAACAGCTTCCATTTGCCAAGACGAATCAAAACAAATCCTCCTCCACAGCTTCTCCGGATGCGACTCCACCACCATCTCTGCGATCTACGGATAAAGCAAAGTGGGAATTGCTAAGCTGTTCACGGGTAAACCAGAATTGACCCAAAAAATCTCAGACATTTAGGGTGTGAGGTGCGATGCGACTGCCGGAAAGCAGGCATCGTCTGCGATAGTATGCTCCAGCTTATACACTAACGGAGCCCCCATCGACGATGATGTCATTATTGTTGATGATATTTTAGATTTAGACGATAGTTGGAATTGTTGCAATACCTAAGCTTATTTTACTATTGTCCATCTTAATTTCTTCATATCTCACTAAACATCGATCCCAGAGAAAAAATGAATCAAACCTTTTTTGTAGAAAATTTTATGTTCATTACACATCAGTACTTTGAGTATGTTGCTTCAGACAGCATTCCCTACATTTGTGCCAAAATTAGCTTTTACACGAATTATTTCGCCAATTTTTTCTTCGTTGAGTGGGCTATATTATTTTGAAAAAAAATGTGAAGCTCATTTTAGAGAACGCCCCAAAACAGCAAACAGCACTTGCGTGATTTATTAAAATCGCAGCAAGCAGTTTGCTCTACGCAAATATGACGACATTTATTTTGAACAATGGCTGTTTACACAAAATGCAGTAACTCGCAACAAAACATAAAACAAACGCTTCATTCTTCTTCTTGTTTGAGAAACTTTGCCCGGTTTGCAATAACTATGAATGATTTACTTTTGAGACGGAACTAGGCGTGTTTTTGGTATTGTAGGGTTTTTGTGTACACATTAGTTACTTACTTAGGATCTTTATTAGTTTCTTGTATAAATAAATTTGTTTTTAGGAAGCTTCACATTTTACAATAACCTTTAGTTTCTCTGGAGTTTTCCTGACGAAACGTTTTTCTAAACTTTTTCTAGCACTGTTTTGGTCCTTTTTATAACATTATGTACCTGAAATGAATCGTTGTATCCTATTTTTGTAAAGATCTAGGTTAAAATTAATTGTTTTTATTTTTCTGTCACTGTCATTTTTGATTCTTCAATGTCGGACTTGATAACCAGTGGAACGTAAAAAGAGCTATAAATGAAGCAACCTCGACTCTTTGGAGAGTACAAATTAACAAATTTGTGTTTAAACCAAAAAATAATTCTAGATGCGAACCAAACATGATATAAAAGAACGGCTTACCGGACAGCGAATCAGTCATCTTGCGGATTCTAAACAAGTAACTAACGGAGAAGTTCCGTCCCTTACCTTACCTGCTGCCATCCTCCCTGCTGCCTATCTACCTGCCGCTGCCCTGCCTGTCGCCGTCCTACCTACTGCCGTCCAACTCGCTGCCATCCTTCCTGCTGCCGACTGTTCCCGGAGCAACTCCAACTCCTGCCTCAGCTCTTCCCTCCAAACTCCGTCCCACGAACAACCCCGTGAGCTCACGGATCATACCGTTTATTTATTTATAGTAAGTTTAATTTTAAGGCTAGGTAGGTAGGGGTCCTGTTGAATAAACCTACCCACTTACTATTCAATTCATTGTTTTTCTTTTCTCCGTCTTAGCAACTTCCGTTACGTCGGGGAACCTCAATTCCCCTGCGTAACGTGACAGTATCCACATTTGTTATTTCTGAAGGGTTTTTAATACTAAGCAGTGACGAGCAGATTAGAGGACAAATACCTATTTGTCCTAGCATTTGTGTGAGCATGTGTGTATAGTATGGTTGAAAACAAAAGCTGTGAAATTGAAAGCCTCTGATTGGCTAAGAATAAAATCAAGAGGGATTCAGGAAACAGTACGTTTACCACGAGTTGCCACTTAAATTTAAAACATTCGTTTTTTTTAAATGGCACTGTTGTAAATTACAATTTTCGTTTTTAACATTATCGTTTGTGTATTGGGATTTGACATTATCATGTCATGTCATGTGTCATCCCAATACATTTTTTTACGCGAACGATAGTGTAAACTTAAAGTGGCAACTCATGGTAGACGAAGTCGTTTACTACGAGTACTTAAAAACAAAAGCCTTGATTTGGTTTTCATTCCATTATTATATAATTCAAGGTTATTCAATGACCAATCAAAATTACTACTACCCTTGGCGTTTCTTAAATCAAATTTCACCAATGTAATCTACTGCGTTTGTGTGTAAGCAGAAGTGGTCTGTGACCTAAAGTCCCGGAATTGAGGCTTGATGGTAAACGGACTATGGGAATCTCACTCTGAAAAAATCTGGTGCCTGTTCCGGAAATCCATTGGGTAGGTTAATGTTCAGCAGTGTTCTTGTGTGCGTTTGAATAATGATGATGATGCATACATACATACGTTGACGACTGAATTCAATTCAATCAGTTTATTGCACTCCATGAGTATAATGAAGGTCGTAAAATTAGATACATAGCACATTCATGGGTTCAGATTGGACATGACAATATAATGAGCCCCGGTAGCCCCAACCATCTAAAAGGCAAGCAACGCATCGGTGACACCTCTGGTGTTGCAGTTGTCCTTGGGCGGAGGTGATCACTCTCCATCAGGTGACCTTCTAGCTAGTTTGCTCCCTATTACATAAAAAAAAAAAAAAAAAAAGAGGGCACTATACTTCCATATTTCTGACATTATTAAACTATTTAACATAAAAACCAGATTATATATTGCTTACGTATGTTTTGGATTCTAAAAAATATTTTAAAGACTTATCACTTACACTCAGCGACTATATAATATGCTTTATTAATAAGTAATCGTTTAAGTTAAACTAAAAAAGTTAAGTCTAACTCTATCTCAAACAGGGTAGCCAGGAGCAAGTTGACTGTTTGCCATCATGGTGAACGGAACAATCAGAAGTTCACATTTCACCAAGCGTATCAAAATACAACGCGCTCAGTGGTTAGCCTTCCGCCGTTATCTGGGCTGTTTATCGTTTGGTGAACAAACATTAATTTCAAGAGTAAACAAAATGAAACTTAAAAATCCTGAACAACGAATACTAACATGTTTAGAAACATTTTAGTTGTTAACAGTTATTCCACCCAGTCAGAAGCCATCTTTGCTTCACATTTAGAATCCACTTGTTTGAGCGTCTGTACCATCACTCATTCAAGGCGCTTACCAACGACCACACATTGCTAAGAATGAGTTTGTTTGAAATGTTTCGTATTGCGAATGGGGTAAAGTTTCTTTAGAAACGTAGAAAATAACGACAAACGTAGAGAACAGCTGATGATTATTTAAAGCATGAGAAGGTTTAGTTAATCTACTCATTAAGTAAGAAAATAAACGTTGGCTACAAGAGAAGGAGCGTACTTACCTACAACGCGTTTTTGTTATATAGTTTGTGATGTTTTTTGACGTGACAACGTCTTAAATTAGGTTGCGGCTGGGAGTCACTTATGAAAAAGTGTAACGCTCGGTAACGTTACGATGAGTCACCGAACGAGAGAGAGGCCCGCGAGCGAGAAGAGTTTGTGTGTAAAGACGTTGTCACGTAAAATCTTCGCCCGTAAAACCGACTTTACAGGCAACCATTTTTTTAATGATGTTTGAAGGCCTAACAGCCTGTTCTAAAATGGCAATCTCCTAGGTGGGTATAGACTTGAGCATTTGCCAGAGCATTACATTGTGGTGTAACGTTTTCAATGGTACGATACAGGCAAATGCTAAGTTTTCTAAAAACATTTCCATAATACAGTTCAACCAAATAGAAAAAAATTACAACAGTACTTAAAACCTAAAAACTTAGTTAATTAGTTAGTTTGTAACAAACAATCAAGCGTCATGCACGCTCACAACGTGCTTCGAGTAAATTTAAAAACGATGAATATTAGAGGTTCTGATACAAGTGAATGCTCAAATCCATCAGAACGTTGATGAAAGACGTCCTAATAAATGCCACAATTTATTCCTGAAACCACAATACTATAAGTAGTAGTCTAGCTCAGAGGTTCCCAAACTTTTGTTCACATAGACCACTTTTAACATTTTGCTGGTTCCGGTGGACCCCCTGCAGCTATATTTCTAGCATATTCCCAAAAACTCGACAAAAAATGTGACGCCAACATAGACCCCCGTCGAGTCTCCCGTGGACCTCTTGGGGTTCACCTGGACCACTTTGGGAACCAATGGTCTAGCTAAAAGCTCTGGCAGTAAGGTTTAAACAGCTTAACCTTTTAAGGCACAACGTAAAATTAAAACAACATACAAAATTCTCAGAGTTACCATGCACTTACCAATGAAGTTAATGTGTAATAATGTGTATGTTCTAAACAGTAACCAAACTAACCATACAATGACCATTCAAAATGTACCCCGGTTTATTAGAGCTGGAATGATATGGCCGGTCGTTTGTACCGTAACCAACCCTCTAGGTGATAATTTCATTTTACAAATTATTGTTCTAGGCGCATAGGAGATAGCTAGAGGCGATATGGTTTGAAAAGTTGTAGGAATGTCCTGTTTCTCTGTCACGCAATTATCGTTATTTCTTTCTAGCCAGTGTAATGTATCATCACTATCTCGTACGAGGAGCTTAGAAAGAGCAAGACGTAACTGTACAAACAGCCCCTTTGCTCAGTTCTGGTGACTTTCAATATCAGGTTAAATCATTCTGCCCGATTGGCGCCACCAATAGGTATAGGGCTTAGATTATTCCCTTGGCCTAAACTGTGGTTCATCTTTTTTTCAACTCGAAGTATTAACGCTAAGAGCTTTCTTTATCCCTCAGACCGGCAACGCTGTCAAAATTCTCTGCGGTTGAATGGACAGACGGGTTTTCAGATTTGAAAAATACTACTAACTTATGAAGTATTAAAAGACGAGACCTTTTTTTTGCAAATTCTTCTTTTTTCCTTTCTAAAAGAAGAATATTTATCACAGTGTATGACAGCACACTTTGTAGTGACGGGAGCGACAATACAATATTATGTATATTGACTGAGTTCTGTTATTGTTTCATCACATTTATTAGTGAAATACACTTATCTACTTATCTGATTGAAACTTTTTTGTAACGGTTCCGAGAAAAGTCTCACAAAACACAAATAGCGTGGCGTCACCAGAAATAACGTACGCAGCGTAATGGTTGAGAGGAAATTAAAGCGTTGTTGCGTTGTTTACTTTTATTACCGACGGGGTTGCGACGAGCTGCGAATGGCGTGACGTCATAGAAGTTTACATTTTATTAACACGAATGTTGCTACGTGATTTGTGTTTCAAACAGGAAAAGATAGAATAAGATGACGCGGCGACAGCTTCGGAGACAGCGCAGCGCAGGGTGCCTTTTTTGGCTAGCTCACATGAATAACGAATCAATTATTGAATGAACTTATAGTCGTTTGTAATGTTACTCACAAACGACACGAGATTCCGCCACTCTGCTCTATTTCCAGCCACCCGTCGCCAGTCGGGCCGTTGCAAGTGACTGAGATTGTCGACCTGGTCTATCCAGCGTTACCTGGGCCGGCCCATGGACGCTTCCCGGTTAGTCGACCCAGATATGCTCTCTTCACAGCCCGATCCGATTTCATCCTTTCAAAGTGGCCGAGCCAGCGCATTCTAGCTGACTTTTTCTCGCCCATTATGTTGGGTTCTGTTTATTATGTTGTAATGTTGGTAATAACCAAAACTTAAGTGATAATGTAGCTTTATTTGTTCATGTTTTGTACACAAGTTCTTGTTCTTGTTTCTTGTTTTCACACAACCAAGAACTCAATTTTATTACCACTCAAGGTTGTTGTACAATTAATCATATTTATTAACACTGAAAATTGTAATTACTTATATTAATTAATACGCCCGAAACCGCTGTCAAAGCTGAGCTGTTTTTAAATGTATAGCTGGCCCTTTCATTTCTATTGATATGTGACAGGGCAGCATCAATTTGGGGTGTCCTAAACTTTTGATTAGCGTTTGTGAATACGGGGGTTAGGAGGTTGGCGTACAACAATACCCAATGATTATTACTTTGATTATTTTAGCATTTTACAATGCTTGTTTTTCATATAGATAGAAAACGAAAAGAATTCGATGTCGGACCTTGATGATCTCGAGCGGGAATCGAACCCGCGACTTTCACAATCCGGGTGATTGCTCTAAACCACTGAGCTACTGAGAGGTTTCGGTAGCTCAGTGGCTTTTCCATCTTTAAATACCCAATGATGTGCTTTAGAAATTGAGACCGTAGTCTACCAATAACTAACCGTTTCAAACTAGGACCATAATTATTCGCAGTTAAAATACCATAACTGCTAAAACAGACTATTGGCGGCATGATTTGCGTAGTGCGCTGTAGCACGGTTTCTCGCTTTACCTAGGATGGTGGTGTGATGATGGTGTCCCAGGTTTTTGTTTCAAGTAGGGTTAGTTAGGAGTCACTTAGAGTTTAACTCAGGCATTTGAAGATAAGTATATTTTCATGCTAGAAAGAGTGCAGAATAAATTTGTCAGGTACCTCTACATGAAACTGTACGGAGTGTATCCATTTTACCCTTTGATGTATCCAACTTTATTTATTCTAGGTATGGTTGGATATAACAAATGAGAGGTAAGGAGAGATCTAGGTCTCACTACCTACATATTTAAAGTTCTTGTAGGAAAAATCGAAAACGCAGTGTTACTGGGCCAAATAAGTATTTTTGTTCCGGACAGGTATGTGTGGCGGCGGCGGAGGCCGCGGCTACTTGCGCCGGCGCGCGGTAGAACTAACTTGTTGAGTGAGGCGCCGCTGACGCGCGCTCTCGCCATACTCAACCATATTGCCCAGGATTTAGAAATTTTCTACTGTTCTCTGAGTGAATTCACAAGGATAGCCCTTTATATTTTATCGGATCAGAATATAGTATGTTAAATTGTCTTCGTATGTCATTATTTAAAAAAAAATGTTTTATTGCTGTTGATGCTGTTCTATTGTATTAGGTACAAAACCTGTAATGATAGAACAAGTTTTTGATGAATAAATAAATAAATAAGTCAGGTCTATTCAGAAAACGAACTTTTCTAAATTGACTCGGTTCTGGGTGTACTGGAAGACTCCTCTGGTTTGAATGCTTGTTTGTTACCTTGTAACACAAAAGAATTCATCCTTACTTTGAGACCATGACGATTGGTGTTGCCAGGTGTTGTCAGGTAATGTAAGATTCTAAGTCCCTTGATTAAGTAAATTTTAAATTTCCTCAGCTTCACTATGACTTCACTGTCTAATGCATTTGCTTCGAACCCATCTTTTGGTACTTGGATAATACAACTTTTCGTTAACAGTATTTATTCGTGTAAAATAAATCTGTTACAATTATTGTTAGGATTGTGAATATAGTAGAGTGGAGGGGACTTGTGAGCTTCCCAGTTTGAAGTTGATGAACGAATAAAACTTTCTTACTGTTTTTATTTTGTTCTCAGCAATTGCACCAGACATGGACGCTATCCAGGGACGGATGCGTGCGCAGGACGGCCGAATGTTGTCGCAGCTCCTCAAATATCGCATTTTTTCCATAAATATTTTAAAATCATTACACAGCTACGCATTTAGGTGGATTTAATTGTTAAAATATATTTAAATATGATTAATAGTATTAATTAGTTCAATTTAAATATAAAGTAACTTAATTGATTAGTTTACCTACAATTATTGCAAATTGGCAACATTAGTTGATCAAAGAGAGGGTAGTAGGAAAAACGATAGTGGGGCGACCAAAGTGGTTTTATTACAGTGTTAGAATGGTCAGTCAGTCAGTTCGCTTCGGAGTGTCTTACGAGTAACATCTAGTTCCAACGAATAATTGTCTACACGAAGTGTAATTTAAGCGTGAACAGTGTTAAAGTGAAGTTGTTGAATAAGTGTGTCAATTAAAGGACTAAGTGCTAAGTAATAAGTGATTTGAATAATTATAATTCTGATTCTATTCCGTTGTCTTATTTCGGCAAAAGTTAACACAGGCAAATTTATTTATTTATTATTACTTTGAATTAGGTACTTAAAAGCATAGTTGTGGGTGCCCTGAATCAAGTGAAATTCTGCGACCTCTAATGGATCGTACGCCCACCTAAAAGATGGGCATCCCACGCTGTAATTGAACTGGTGAGAGTGGTTAGCAAGTTGCAATATAAAAAACAAAATAATTTAAGTTTGGCTGAATTCAAAGCAATCTAAATTGAAATGAAGACTTTAAAAAATAAACCTATTATTTTTTTTATAATGATTTTACATAATTATTTTAAATTAATTTTATTCACATTAATTAGGTAATCATAGCAGGAGACAAGACATAACAAAATGATATTTAACTCTTAATTTTGATAAAAGCTTAAAAAACATTATAAATACTGTAAAATACTGTATTCGTAGCTCGTCGTTTCTGAACAGTACGAGTACACAAACGTAGCTCGTCAACATTTGTCATAGCCATGCCTTTCCAATTACCATTCATAAACCCTGTTGCACGCCGATGTGGTGCTGACGCCATTTTGATCAGGAAATTAAAAAAAGACCAGAGTTTGAAGAGTAATTGCTATTAGTATCTAAATATCATCACGACTATTCTAAACGTGGTAGTCAGAGGCGAGAGACTGTTGCCTTCATGGTGAACGGAACACTCACAAGCCCACTTTTCACATTATTGGTAGGTATTAGAACTCTATGTGGAAGGTGGTGAGTCTTCCGCCGTTATTCTTGTTGATTTGGTTATTTATTGATGTTTTCGATCACCGGAGAGTCAGTCGGAAATCTAACAAAAAACTCAAATATGGATATGGCCAGAATTGAACTTGAGACCACAGGATCCACGACCCGAGTCGGGGTGTTTACCCACTAGGCCACGACGCTCAGTTGTTTTTAACTGTAATAACACTTTGAATACACGTTGCTATAGCAGGAGACTGTTTTAATTTACATTGTCTAACGAAACCTCATTTAACCAAACCTCTCTCCTTTCAAGACAATATTTTAAGATTTAGGTACGATATTTAGTGTATGTATCTTTAAATTTATGTATTATGATTATGTATGTGTAATATGTATAATTTTGGTATAAGTATGTTTTTTGTATTAATAGTATATTTTATTTCCGGTTTTATGAGACACCGCCAACACGATTTCTGCTTCGCCCAGTGGTTGACTGGTAGAGAATGCCATTAGGCATTAAGTCCGCCAATTGTACTTTTTCTTTGTGCAATAAAGAATAAATAAATAAAATAAATAAATAAAGTATAGTCTGTCTATTTTATGAAGACCGTTTACCTATGCTTGTAGTAGTGACATGAACTAACATACCAGTATGACATACGCTAGGTTGCGTGCTCTTAGCGAAAACAAATTGACACTGGTGACACTAAGACAGTGTGTATGTACACTATTGTAGATGTCACTACTACAAGCATAGTAAAAAGGTCTTCCTGGGATAGAACGTCTATAGCACATAATTATATTTTGACATATTTTGACGACCGACTTGGTGTAATGGTTAAGAAGTTGGCTACTACACCAGAGGTCGCGGGTTCGATCCCCGCACAGTACAAACATTTTGTGTGCATGAACATGTCTGTTTGTACTGGTCTGGGTGTCTCCTATGTATAATAAGTATGTATTTACAAAAGAAAATGTATTTAAGTATGTTTATCCGTTGTCTAGTATCCCATAACACAAGCTTTAATTAGCTTACTTTGGGGCTAGATGGCGCTGTGTGGAATAATGTCCAGGGATATTTATTATTATTATTAAAAAAATTTTATCAAAGCCAACATGAATTTAAATTAAAGTCAAAAGAGCCTGATTAGGCTATAACGAGGTGCATGTTGCAGCGACATTGTGCATGTCGTTAAAAGTTTAATTGTCCTGCTAACGTAAAAGTTTGACCGCAACATGCTGGATCAAGTTTGTTCGTGATTTGTGAAAGTTCCTTGAAGTACTGATGTATTTACGACTTGAAGGCAGCAGTTTATGGGGTTGACCGGTTGAGTTGGTATTTTGTTTATTAACTTGAAATAACACTTAATGGTGACTGAACGAGTTTAACTTATTGCGCATGAAACTAACCTAATTATGCCCATACGAAGGGTTTTCATATGTCATTGATATTTTCGTAGGTAATTACATCAGCCTAATTGAAAAAAAATAGAAAAGTATAACTTTCAATCCTCACCCTTCCACTCCCGTACCACGCGTGCTATATTTGAACGGAAATTCAGCACGCGTGAAAAAAATTGAACTCACAATTCATTTGTTGGCCCGCATGAAAAGGTTCGGTGACTCGTTTCTTTATCGTACTATCCTGACGTCGAATGCTCTGCGCATGTGTTTCCTTCCTCTGGTAGTCCCGTGGTCTTCACGTGGGGCGTGAAAATAATTTTTTGCAGGCCTTCATGATGAGGATGGCCAGCTCAGTGATTCCTTTGCATAACTGTGCTTATCAGCCTTATATCTGGATCTCACGACCGCTTTACTTCAGGTGGAGTGAGGTCATCGGTTAAAAAAAATCTGGCGACATCTTCACATTAAAAATAAAAACAAAAATTGCAACTGTCCGACATTCACACATGCAAAATCAGATGTAGGTAGGTATACCAATCACGTAAAGTCACTTTATTACCAGGAAAGAATTCTGTTTCCTTTTATTTCTACGAAGTCAATGTCAAAATATCTTTATTCAAAGAGACCATTTTTCCAGAGCAGTGGTGCTTTTGCATCGTCAATTATTCGACCACAGGATATAGTAAAGTAAAGTAAAGTAAAAAATATCTTTATTCATATAGACTTATAGAAAGTACTTATGACAAGTTTACAAAAAAAAAATTAAAGCAAAAATATACTAAAATAAACTTACATAAAATAATACTATGATAGTAAATATCATATTTAAACATAATGTGACTCTACCACCGGTTCGGAGGTTGTTTCCGATCGAGAAGACTCCGGCAAGAAACTCGATGGTTAATCTTTTCAATCTTGTTTTTTAACACAAAAATTGAATTGACAGAGTAAAGTCGTAACAAAAAGTGTGCAGAGGAGCAGATTATACCTAAGATGACCACAAATTCTTATCATTTAAGAAATCCTCAACACTATAATAACCTTCATTAACTAAGCTTTAATTTGTGACTTAAACTGGTGCAGAGGCTGTTCAACAAGAGTTTGCGCATATACATAAATATGATAATATTATGTCTTTACCAAAACAGTCAGACCGCTGTTTCCACTGAATAATCTCAGTACTTAGCTGATGTTTTAAAAAACCTTGTCGTTTTAGCGCCTTTGCTAAAACTCGAGCGAGTCGCAATCACGCGTGTCTGTATCGAAAATGTGTAGGAGTAGTATGAGAAACGCACTATGGCACGAGCGCGTAAGACGGGTTGCGCATACAATTTTTCGATTAGAAATGCGTGCGTGCGACCCGCGCGAGTTTAGGAGGATAGAACACGCTCGAGAAAATTGAGAATAGGTATTTGTAAAATCTATTGCTGTCTGTTGCTAACCTCCAGCCCCCCGCAGAGTGCGATAGAGACAAATGCAACTCAGAGAAATTACCTACCTTTCGTTGTCCCCTGTGTGAATGGGATGGGAGGGAACCCATCCCATTTCGAAAAGTTGACCGATTTAGTTACCTTTTATTAAAAATTAAAAAAGGACTGTGGCCGTGTTCCTATGTTTTCTATTATTTGAAATAAACAAGTCATTTGGGACAAATTCAAACATCAAGCGTGCCATGCGATGTTTGAAAACAGCGGAAAATCTTACATTTGTTCTATTTTTGAAGGTTCATAGGTATTTTAATACTTAGGAAAACATAAGGACATGCCAAAAGTAGCAATAGATTTTTTGAGAAAAGAATATTCCTCCACTAGCAAAATCCAGAGAGGAAACAGGTGACTTCGTTTGTATGGGAAAACGGCCCTTCTGTATCCCCTTAAGCGTTGGCCCTTAGATTTCGGAGGTAAAACGACCTGTCACAAACTAACTACCCTAGCTAAATAAATAGGATATTCCTTATTCGTCCTAAATCCAACGTCACTAATTTACGTTTCCGTTACTATCATTTCTCAGTTAATCTGGGCAGGTGAAGAGGGTCGGCGATAAGACCAACAGTGTCTCAGGGACAGGCCTGCAGGGGACGTTTTAGTTATTATTATTATTTAAATATACGGAGAACGTCGTGAACTAGGGGTTGAGTACCCCAACTCGAATCGAGGATCGTGTGGTCCCGAGTTAAAATCTGGCCAAAACCAATCTTTGTGTTCATTGTTTTTCCGATTAACTCTCCGGTGATGAAAAACATCGACAAAAACCAAATCAACCCGGATAACGGCGGAAGGCTCACCACCACCTAACACGTTGGTGTTAATACCATTGGCGAAAAGTGGGCTTCTGAGTGTTCCGTTTACCATGACGGCAATAGTAACTTGCCTCATACTTTTGGGATATTATAGTCGTGATAGTATGTATAATATTATGTTTGTTAAATATACAAAATTTACGTTCTTCCAGCGTGTAGCAGTTTCAGCCACCTGGACTATTTCTTTCCTAAAAAGAAATAAATTAATATCTGGGACAATTCACACCAAGATCATCTGACGCCAAACTAAGCAGAGCTTGTAATATGGGCGTCAGAGACTGATAAACATACTTAAATATTTCTAAATACATACTTAAATATATAATAACACCCAGACACACAACAAATACAAATGTTCGTCACACAAATATTTGTCATGTGTGGAGATCGAACCCACGACCTCCGGCGCTAAAGACAGGATCGCTGCCATTGCGCCAACAGGCCAGTCATCATCATCAAATAAAACTTTAAAATAAAATACAGCCTTAAAATATATTTACTCGCTTATAATATTAGCTTAATATTGGCGAAATATTTTTTCAATGATCCTGTACTTCGTTTTTAGGTTAATTCTTTAAAAACATGCAAAAATGCAATTTTTTCCTCTTTACAATATATATTAGTGGAATTATTTTCTATTAAATTTATTTTTAAAATTAAAACTAAATTAGGTTATTCAATCAAATGTTACTAAAAACATAACGTAAACATTTAAAGGATTATATATTTTAGAGTTTTACAACTCTAAAATATCTTTTTCATCCTGTAGATACAGTTGTAAGTAGATATGACACAATTCAAAATGTAAGTTACTCAGATGTGTTTGTAGGCTTATGGCAGTTTTGTGTAAAAACTACTGAGATTTTTTGTTTTTATAGGGTGTACATAGCGTAGTACATATCCAGCTTCACTATGAGATGGATTGCATTTTTGCTATAGCTTGATCACCTTATGGAGCGACTTTATAGTCGCTCTCCTCCACACCATCGCGCGGGACGCGGGAGGGGGACAATCATCGATAGACGTCAAACGCCAAAGCTTGCGCGGTTGCAGCCTTGTGTCTGCTACACATGAGGTACAAACATGGAATTACCGAGTCAACGTAATCAAAAATTAAGAAGTCAAGCGAGGATTATGCTTTTAAAAATAGCGAATTATTTCCAAAGAATAAAATAGGAACAAGCGTCTTCTTCAGGTGTGCATTCATTTCGTTTACTACGAGTACATTGTCTTAATAAAGTTTTCATAGTATTTTGATTTTTTTTACATTGTTATTGCTATGTCGTTAGCATAATGTATTCATGATATTTCCAGGTGAAGACATAAATGTAAATAAGATAATTTCAGAGGGTACTGGCGTGTCTATGACAACTAATAAAAAGTAAAGTAAAAGCGGCCTTAGTGGTCCCACGTCTAATAAATAATTATTATTCAATTAGTTTATTTTTATTTACCATACTGAAACAAATGTGAGGTTATACATTTCCTAAATAACAATAACAGATATTTTATTTATCATGTGTTGAGATATCTTGCCGCGGCTAACTTAATAGTCACCTATAGGAAACTTTTTCAAAATAAAAAATATTTTTTGTTACTCCATAATTCGGTCAATGCAATCCATGAAGGTCCATCCTCTGGTGGACGCCAATACACCAGAATAAATGTATACTCATCTCTGATCAACTCTCAACTCTGATCGTGGATCGTCATGTCCCGAGTTCTAATCTGGCCAGAACCCATTCTTGTGTTCATTGTAAATGTAATAACTCTCCGGTAATGGAAAGCATTGACGAAAAATCAAATCAACCCGGATAACGGCGGAAAGCTCACCACCTTCGACATTGGTTCTAATCCCATTGTTGAAAAGTAGGCTTCTGAGTGTTCCGTTCACCATGACGGCAACAGTCACTAGCCACTGATCACCCCGTTTGGGATAAAGTCGTGATGGTATGTTATTTAATGTATGATATGTTAATCTTTGGCACATCTCCCCCTTATCTCCCTCTTCTCATATGATTTATCTTTTTAGTATCGCTAATTATTGCTAGCATCAACTTGTAACGTAGCAAGTAAGTTTCTGAATTATTAAATTATATTATAATTATGTCATTCTCATAGTTTTGTCAAGTTAATCCTAACAGGCAGTTCCTGTGAGAAGGGTCTCGCTTAACAAAGCCTTGGTACAGGTGCTTTGCCTAAGGTAATATATAAGTAGTAATATAGTTTATACCTGGATATTGCTGTCTGTATGTTTAAATAAATTTTGAACGAAATTAAACAGAAATATTTAGCCTATCTGTCGCAGAAAAAATAGGATCATGCGGGACTGGGGTGCGACGCCAAGTTACCTCCTCGCGTGTGCAGGGTTTGCTTGTCCGTTCCACGGACTCCGTGGTAATAGTTAATTACTGCGGAACGGCAAGCTTCTGTTCCGGTGCACCCTGGGCAACGCGGAAAAACCTCTGCTAACGCAGTTCTTGTTCTTCGTTGCTGAAATACTTGGATTGAGGGGGACCGCTCCTATATTCCTCTCCGGGAGGAGTTACGGGATGTGGTCCTGTTGCGCGGACTCTTTGGAGTCAGCGGGCCTTTTGGTAGCTTGGGGTGGCGGGTCGGGATTTAGCTGGATGAGGGGGATGTCCTGACGCGCGCCTTTGGGCTCTGCATCGTACCAACGGATGATTCACTCTCCGTGGCAGACGCTCTGCACCCTGCACGTGGGCCGGGATATCTAGCGGCTGCTCTCAAGCAGCGGGGTTATCGAACCTGGTAGGTTCGCGAAGGGGGGCTCCCAAGCGCGCGCCTCTAGGCTCTGCACCGTACCAGCGGATGATTTTCTCTCCGTGGCGAACGTTCTACACCCTAGACGCGGGCTGGGTTCTGCATCTTAGACGTGGGCTGGGACCTCTAGTGGCCGCTTTGGCGGCGTGAAATGGCGGAACTATCTCGCGGGTGGTCCATTTCGGCGGGCCGCTATTACCCTAGTGGTGCCAGCGGGTTGGGGGGCCCTGATCAGCCCGCATTGCACGGATCTACTGAAGCAGGAGCCGGGTTTACCATCAGGCCCGGCCGCACCACGGGGATGACGTGGTAAAACTCGTTTCTCCATACCGGCCCGAAAAGTGGTTGAAGGCCGGTTCCTTCGGACAGCGTGGTATCCATGAGGATTTTCCTGACTAAAACTCTGTCACTCCGTGTACTCAAAGTACACGGAGTGGCAGAGGCCTGCCCCCCCACTACCGTTCATTGAACACGTAGTAACGTACATTTTCTATTGTCATAAAACATACTTAGCGTTCGAAATTGATGTTGATTTTTTGGTATTCTAATAAACAAATACTGTACAAAATCCATGAAACCTATATACATATAAATATTCGTTTTGTGTCCTTTTTACCCTTCCAATGCTTCACGAAACTTCGTAAATTTGAACCGTAGTAGGTAGCTACTGGTTCTAGACCATACCACATGTCGGTAAAAATATTTCATAAATTACCCCCTTCAATAAAGAGTTTAAATAGTCTGTCTTTATGTAGTTTTATACTACATTAAAACTTTATTATAACATTAGAAATAAGAAGCAGGGTGGCTAAAATAAATGTCAATTTGCATTTGACGTTGCCATGGCGATTACGTACCTGAGTATAACCTGGCAAAATTGAAAACCCCTTCCGCCACAATGTATGAAGGGATTATGTAACATTTTAAATTTGGTAGAGTGATAGTTACAGTAAACATGTGTTCGGATAAAAACCCCTACTTGTTTTAGGTTTTTACATCTACAGTATAGTTTGATACAAGACAAAATAATTTATTTAAGCAAAAGCCGCATGAATTCTGAAGTTCCTTTACTTTAAATGAGAAAAATTAAGTATGAGAGCTGCTATATGAGTAGATTTTAACAAATTTGGCATAAATCTCAAAAATAATAATGTGTTGTACTTTTACCACAAAATGTACTCTAAAAAGAACCTTTTTTACTTTAGTCTAATGCTTTAATGAATCTAGTATGAATGGAGTGGATAGTGTCAAAAGATTTTTGCTATCTAACTGTTTTTATTTTATGCAAGAGTAGGTATTTCAATTTTGTTGAGATTGATGCTTGTAAATTTTAAAAAGTGGATGATGATTTATGCCTAAAATAATTACTAACCTAATTTTTTTGAAAACTAGCTTCTGCCTGCGACTTCGCCCGCGTGGAATAGTAACTTTGGGCTAACGCTAACTTTATTGGGGCTACCGCCCGTTCCCCTCATGACTGCCCGCCGGCCTTGCACATCATAAATGCGCGCGCAGTAGGTACTGCGGATCAGGTGATCCCATCCTCCCATCCTCACCTTGAAGGCCTGCCTTTTCACGACCCGCTTGAAGAACCCGGGACTATAAGAGGAAGGAAACACATGCGCCCGCCGCCGCTGCCGCCCAAATTCGAGGCTGAGGCTTAAGGGTGTTCCACGTCTGGATGCTACGACGAAGAAACGAGTCACCGAACTTTTTAAAACCTTTTTGTTATTTAAAACTGCGATATCTTCTAAGATATTAATTGAAATCGAATGATGTGAAGGGCCATTTCTTTTTAAATTAAATACTTGTGATGAATATCGTATTTATTTGGCTAAAGAATAAAAAAAATATTGTAGAACAAATTTGGCTAGCATAAAAATGGTACCAAAAGTGAGCCAACCTTAAAAGATAGACATATGCTGTCGCGGACTTTTTGTTTGAACTTTTGAAGGGGAACAATTCTGTCATTCATGACTTTTGCGAAACTTTAACCGTTTACGCAGCGCACGCAGCGGAAGCTCTCAAAAGGAATAAAATCCCCGAATTTGTAACATTCTTCATTGGTGCTCCGCTCCTATTGGTGTTAGCGTGATGGTATATAACCTATAGCCTTCCTCGGTAAATGAACTATCTCATATTGAAATTATTTTTTAAATCGGACCGGTAGTTCCTGAGATTAGCGCGTTCAAGCAAGCAAACAAACAAAAGTGCCCTAGCAGAGATCATGTTTATTTAATATATTTTATTAAAGACCTGTAACTCACCTCATGGAGCATTGAATAAATGAATAATGAATCAAAGGAAAGTTTTAATTTTTTGAAGTACATTGTTATCATGGTCGAAACCACTCGAGAACATTTTACTTTGGTAAAAGTAAACTGCAGTGCAAATATAAAAGGTAAGGCTTGCAATGCGCTGTCTATGAAAGCGCTATTGTGTGTTCGCGTCTTTGCCACGTTTGAGATGCAAACATCGCGATGAGAGAACTAAAAGTAGTGTCTGGAGAAGGGGTAGGTAGATGTGTTATTAATAGAACCCTTTTAAGCTGAAAAAACCTCCAACAACCTCATTTAGGATATAAATATTAAATATATCTTCTTCTTCTTTTCAGCCTATATAAGTCCACTGCTGGACATAAGCCTCCCCCAGGACGCGCCACAAAGCCCGATTTCCCGTTTTTGTCACCCAGTCACTACCAGCTACTTTCTTTAGGTTGTCGGTCCAACGTACCGGTGGACGTCCAACACTACGCTTGCCGGGTCGTGGTCTCCACTCGAGAACCCGTCTACTTCACCGACCATGGGTTCTGCGACAGATGTGACCAGCCCACTGCCACTTCAGTTTGCTACACTTCTGGACTACGTCAGTCACTTTAGTTCTTAGCCGGATTATCTCGTTCTGGACCTTGTCCTATAACGAGATTCCTAGCATGCACCTTTCCATAGCTCTCTGAGTGACGTGTAATCGGTGGGCTAGTTTCACTGTCAGGTTCCACGTCTCGGCTCCGTATTTAATGACCGGTAGGACGCACTGATCAAACACCTTGGTCTTCAGGCATTGTGGCAAGGGTAACTCGATGATGTGACGCAACTTTCCAGAGCTATATAAATAAAAATAAATATAAAGATATTATGCGCCAGACAACACATCACTTGTCATGGCCTCGAAGTAGGTATAAATATCTCTGTGTTACGAGGTACTAGACTAGGAATTAAGCCAGGGCCGTGTCCCAGGGCACATCCACAAACGAGCCAATTTAGTAGAGTCGCTTCCTGAACGAACTCTGCCGGGAATCGAACCCGCGACACTATGTAAGTACTATTCAAACTGCACTACGTCGGTGGCACCCAAGCCTATGCACTCTCATAACGCAATCATCAGGTTAGCATGGCTAAAGGTAATAAGACCTTTGACTACTTCCTATTGAGGAACAAAAAACTGCCCGAGCAGAAATTAACAAACTGTAGTTAAGTAATAAATAAAATAAAATAAATATCCCTGGACATTATTCCACACAGCGCCATCTAGCCCCAAAGTAAACTAATTAAAGCTTGTGTTATGGAATACTAGACAACGGATAAACATACTTAAATACATTTTCTTTTCTAAATACATACTTATTATACATAGGAGACACCCAGACCAGTACAAACAGACATGTTCATGCACACAAATGCTGTACTGTGCGGGGATCGAACCCGCGACCTCTGGTGTAGTAGCCAACTTCTTAACCATTACACCAAGTCGGTCGTCGAAATGTAAGTAATGAAATAAATGAATTGTAGCGTAATAAGTATTAGTCGATTCTACAAGTAAAACTATATCCACCCTCTTTAACATACTAATGGAGTCCCATTATTTGCAATAAAAATACTCCGACTTAAAAAAAACATAAGCCAACGTTACGTGAAATTCTAAAACCCTCGTTTTCGGGATTTTTTTTCATGCTTCAGACAATTGTGAACATTAAAAGCTTTCCGGAAACGGGGCTCCGTTATTAAATATTTAGGGAACATCTCGAAGGAAAACAATTTTTACATTATTGTTCCGCTTTACGATTAATAATAGAGAGGAGAAAAAGAAAAAAGGGAGGAAGACTACGTGGGCACTTTAGTTATATATCAACTGTTTTTTTATAAAGTGGTCAAACCTTGTTGGGATTGCGTCACAAGATTGAGAACCTGGAAAAGTATTTTGTTGATTTTTCAATAAATATTGTAAAGCAACAAAAGGTCCGAATCGCATTTTCATTCGTTTTAAATTATGAGAAATTCAGTAAGCCTGAGTAAAAAAAAGAGTACTTTAACACCACCATTACTTAATTTTAAATTTCTGCCTTAAATAAAACGGTCGTAACATTATTAGATCACATTTACTAATAAATCACAAAAAAACTGTAAACTGTTAGCAAAAGTATCGCAGTATCGTATAAATTATAACTATTGATGGATATTATTGTTTTGCAGATTTTCGAAACCATTGATATTCACTCATCGATCATCATCACTAGTTGAACGGCATTTACCCTCTATTCACAAATTAGACATGCGCGGCGTTCTGACAGATAGCCCGCTTAGAACAACACCCCATTTTTGACACACGCACACAAAGACGTGAGTTTACAGGCGAAGTCAGTCAGATTCAGTCACGCGGTTAGTCGCACTGTCAAAAACATTGAGATATTATTTGTACGTCAGATTTATAGCTTGATGGTCAAAAATGGCTTCGCGAAAATATTATTTGTGTTGCAGTGTATTTGTCTGTTTGAATACCACACAAAATTGTAATTACACGTTTTTTTCGTTACCAAATGATGAAGAAAGGTAAGTAAAACTCAATTAACTTTTACAAGTAAGTAGATAGTATAAGTAGATAGGTAGGTAAAACATTTCCGTAACTTATCTCATCATGCATTGGTAAAATTGGCATTGGTATTTAAGGTCTATTCTTTTGTCGGGGCACGCGCGGCTGCCGCCGCCGAAGCGTTATGCTGTTACTTGCCTACTAGGTAGGTATAAGGACTGATGATCAAGCCCAATAAGCTAGCAAATTGCACCGGGAGCCCGGTTTATTTAGCGGACGCGTTCTGTAGGTAAATGACTTCTTATAATCTGGCGCAGAGGTTCATGAATTTAAAGACGTCGCTAGATTATCCTTTACCCGTTAGGAATGTTCAGTCAGAACATTATTCTTTTTCCGTTTTGTCAGATCGGACTTATCGGGTGAATATAGTAGCAACCCTAGGCGATCAGGCAAGTTTAGTAAAAAAGGCGAGAGCGGTCCTTCTGTAAACTTTTTATTTTGTGCTGTAGTGAGATTCCTTAGTCTTATAAGTTGCTAATTAAAGGTTCAACCAAAAACATCACCTGTTGCTTATCATCATTATTTTTCACAGTCACAAGACGTCCACTGCTGAACAAAGGCCTCCCCCATAGATTTCCAAAGCGAGCAGTTGCAAGCGCTCTGCATCTACCGGAATTCAGCAAACTTTACCTGGTCGTACGTCCTTTCGGGGCCTACGATGCGTTTGCTTTGAAAAAGCCTACAGTCTGCCCCAAAGGCCGCCAGTTCTTCGTGTTTTTTTAATCGAGATGACCTCACTCCACCAGATAGAAAGCAGTCGTGCGGTCCAAATATGAGGATCACAAGCACAACAATGGAAAGCAATTACTGAGCTGGCCATACTCACCTTGAAGGCCTGCCCAGGCACCGGTTAGTACAGTGCTGATCCCGGAACGCGACCTGACCGAGATAGGTCAGAGTGTCTCGGCGGGTTTTACGCAACTGCATGGTGGTAACATCAACTGGCCGACATAATATGTCTCCCAGCACGGCACAATGTGACCTGGGGCCTCAAATTTAGTCAAGTTAATACCCTAAACTGAGGGTAGCGAGCAATTTCTTCAGTAAAAATCCAGTCTAGAAGATGCGTCAGTGGCAGGTAACCGCTGACTGGCTGGAATTGAAAGATCATATTGCGAAATCGCTCACTGAGCACAGTATATATAGGGATTAACTTGAAAAGTTCTGAGGGATTGTAATATGGCGCCTGCACACTTGACTGCCACTACAACTGCTGCTTATCGCAATCCGTCAAAATATACGTTTTCACGTGAAAGTCCTCAACATGCCGGAACGCAAAGGGATTACTGAATTGCATCCCAGAGATACTCGTATTACAAATTTACATAGAAATAACCGACAAAATAATTTCCAGGCGGATATTTAATGCCAAACGTCACTGTTTTAAATAAACGTTTTTTATCTCGCATGCGAAAAAGGTTTATTTTAATCAAATAAATAAATATCTGTGATATCTACTAACAATTTCACTTGCAGCTTTACAATGGCGTCCAACCTCAAAATTCTAAAATGATAAGCAAAAACCCTTGAAAATTAACGTCGATTTTAGAAAATGAAAAAATAAAGATAGTTACCATTAATGGAGCAGGGTATGATTCAGCTACAGACAAAATAAATAGGAAGCCCGTAGGTCCGTTCAAAATCACTCGTCCAATCCATTAGTTTCTATCCAAATGGACATACCTAACGATGTGTAAGTACTTATAGTTACATGACTCGAAACTTCGTACTCGGTTTAGCAATTGGTCAGTAGTCAGCACTCAATCGATCTCTGTCCGCGGTAATGTACGATCAAGCGCTATTTGGCTTACGAATGACCATTTAATAGCGGTAAGTAGATCATGCGTACATGATTAAATGTGAACACCGAAGTTACCTAAGAAGAGAGTCGTGGCCTAGTGGTTGAGTACCCTGACTCGTATCGTGTTCAAAAGTCCAGAACTAATCTTTGTGTCCATTGCTTTTCAGACTAACTCTCCGTTGATGGAAAACATCGATAGAAACCAAATCAATCATGGGTAACGGCGGAAGACACATTTACCACGTTGGGTTCTTTTATCATTGGTGAAAAGTGGGTTTCTGTGTGTTCCGTTCACCATGACGGCAACAGTCAGCTTGCCACTGACTATCCCGTTTGAGATATAAATAGTATTAATGTGTGTCAGTTACCTACTCATGAAGAATACTACCGAGGTATCTCTGCCTGTCGCAAGAGGCTGCTAAGGGTCGTGAAACGCACGAGGCCGAAACAGACGCTAAGATGGTAATGCGTGTCTTCGGACACAAGGGTCTGCTTTATCGTGCACTGGAGTTGAGCTTGCTTCTCCCGAGGCTGACTGGTAGGCAGCCTTGCGCGCCGAAGTGTTCCGGGGATCCTGGGTTCCTTCCATTCTGCGCTTTATAGGCGACCACCTTCGGGTTTTAGAGGACAGGGGTCTGGGTTTTTTCCCAGGAGTTCATAATTCCCACATATCCCAGGTGTCCCGAACCCAGGGCTCTGGCAATGCTAAAAGGCATTAACTAACGCAATAAAAGGAACAAACTCGTACTAAGGCACGAGACAGCAGAAGGATTGTTTCATCTTATTCTCCTTCTAGCGTCGTACAGACAGAACCTATAACTCAGTCTAAAAGTGCAAAACCCTTAACCATCTGTTGTGTTGTTAACACGCCATAATTAATACAATTAACCCTAAATTGCATGCTCCGCGGTCGCGAGGCACTTTTAAATCTGAACCCTGCGTAATTATTCAGACCTTTTGGTTTGAGAATTAAACAGTTACTCGGCCGATTTGCGAAGTTCATTTTGAGCTTGTTCTTGGTTTTGGTATAAATTAAATGTAAGTTATAGCTGAGTTCTTTTGAACTGATGCTGTTCTTTTGAAACATGCCAGTAGGAATGAAAATGTCAGTTTTAAGCATTCGAATAGCTTTTTTATTGTAAACGCAACATCAAATGGCTTGGGATCTTTTGCATCGGCTGCCTGCAACCTAGACCAGGTCATCGGTCAATCGTGATCTCACGCTGCGTCTTCCATTTCGTTGTCACTACTCGAGATCCTCCAACGGTCATAGTTCTGCAAGCTGACGCGCTGACTAGTACGCTGTACTGCGGTTTCTTGCCGTGACTTGTATGGGGTCCCGGGTTTAATTCCCGTATGAGCTAATTCAGGAAACGATCTTTTTTAAATTGGTTCGGGTCTGAGTGTGCTGAGAGACACTCCTGGCTTGATTCATTGTGTGGTACCTCGTAACATAGGTATATTTATTCCTACTTCGAGACCATGATGAGTCGTGTGTTGTCTGGCGCATATTCGGCACTGTTCCAATTATTTACTTTTTAGTTGTACAATGAAGTATATTTATTTTTATTTCAGCAATATACCCCCCCGTTGCCACTTGAGCTTGTTTTTGCGTCAAGCAATGCCGGAGATTTTAGTTTTTTAGCGGATGTCCTTGTTGCGAATCCCATCGCGCAAAGAAAATAATATTTCACATGGCCACACCTGAACTGTATTTGTATTTTCGGTACATAACCGATCCTATCTTCTGCAATACATAAAAGTTAAATAGCACAAACAAAATCTGCAGCACCATCGTTCAAATCTTGCTTAACATTTTGATTTATAGCTGTTTGCCCATTTTGTTTGCTCCAGACGTAATACTGTGGACCCTTCGGAATATTGCGTTTACATTTCAACGACTTTATAATAAGATGGAGGGAAATATGGTGAACATTTTTGTTTACGTCGATGATTTTGTTTTTGCTACAAAAAAATAAATGAAGGTGGGTTTGTTTGTAAATAAGTTTCAGAACATACATACCATCACACCTTTTTTCCCAAGTTGGTAGGCAGAGACCACATCTTTCCACTTGCTTCGGTCCTGACACAAATATTATTTTTCCACTCTCATATTATTCGCATTATTTCAACTTCATATTCATCAATAATCTTTGAAGATCTCTTTGTGCATTTATATGATTTGCTATTCTGATAGCAAATCATGCAAAACATTTATTTTTAATTATAATATCTGTATTATAATTAAAAATAAATGTTTTGCATTATCTTCAGAAAATGAAAAGGCCAAACAGTTGTAGCGACATATTGCGTTTTTTGTAAATCCAGTCGTTAAGCGCAAAAATAGTAATCTTTCGCGCAGGTATTTCTCAAACACGGTCTTGAGTTCGAACACAAGAGAAACATCTCAGATGAAAGCTTGTCTCAAAACTACTGCACAAACTCTCAAATGCTGGAAATAACATTATCGATACAAGAAAACAATGGATGTACATATTGAACGACTGAATTTGGGGACTGAACGCGCAATTGCTTGTTCTTTAAATCGCTCCGATGTTGACAGACGAGCGAAGCCGAGATTGTGCCGATACGGATTTTGGATAGACGTTTGGAGATTAGAAAAACGGATTTGTAGTTTTTTGTGGTCGTCAATCGGTTAAGGGTGATGCAAATCGTCTTCGCTGTCATGTTCTATTTAAATATGATTTTATTTAAATACATAAATTAATAAAACTCTGCTTAGTTCGTAATTAGGTACTAAGTTCGTAGGAATTTCAGTTATTTTGCATGCAACTTAACATGAAATTAAAAACATGCCATTCATAAGCACAGGTACAATCTAGTCTACTACCTATTTATCTATTAGGGCTTAAAATTACTTCCTTATAAAAAAGCATTGTCTGCCTGATGGGCCAGTGGAGAGCTAGGTACTTAGTCGATTGCTTCTCACTGGACATAATTATTTTTTATCTTTGGCGAAAAGACGCCAAACACAAGAAGCAGTGGACAGTTCATGTGTGCAGAATGGACCAACAAAGGTGGGCCAAGATCGTCACCAAATGGCAACCAGAAGACGGATATTATCGAAAAGCGTTGGCGGGACGATAATTATAGACAAATACTTACCATAATAATTAGTTTCTCGCCTTAATTTCCCTAGAACGATTGGTTTTAGTTCGATTCCCAGGTCAATTTAGGAAACGATCTTTTTTTAAAATTGTCTCGGGTCTGGGTATGCTGGTAGAAGCCCCTGGCTTAATTCCCGGTCTGGTCCTCGAAACTCAAAGATATTTATCCTTACTTCGAGACTATGACAAGTGCTGTGTTGTCTGGCGCATATTTATTGTTTATTTATTTAAAAAATGGCAAACTTTGGTTGGTTACATAGAGAGTATCATTAGAAAAATTTGGAGAAGGCCTTTGCTCAGCAGTGGGATAATATAGGCTAAGTTAAAAAAAACCCTTAGCACAACAGTTTAGCTTGTAATAAATTAACATCGTTCCTCAAAATACCCCCTGCTCAGGTGAAGTGAAGACATACCGTATGAAGTGCAACGGGGGGTACACAAACAAGGTGCTAGGTGCTGCACGTATCCTCCCTTCCCCCCAAAGTTAAACAAATCCCAACGACGCAAGAGTAAGCGTGGGGGCTCGCGTTTAACGGTTTTTAACTTTGCTTTGCCTTTTTTAACTTTGGCTCTGGTTTGTGCCTGTTTGTGTTTTAGTAACTTTGTAATAGGCTTTCTGCAATGATGTTCTTTGTTTGAAGAAGAAGGAGTTTTGTGAGGGAAGAGTATTCGGGTCTTTAAATTACTCGTAGGAATAGTTTGTCTACTGCGCTATAGGTCACGACTTTGATAAATTGAATACTTGCTTTTCGCCCGCGTTATCGTTATTATGGGCAAATCACATAAAGTCTTCATAAATTGTACCTTAAGTAGCATTCTGATGTATAAACTGTATTACCAGTCAGTTTCATTTAATTCCGTTGAGTAGTTTTTGCGTGAAAGATTAACAAACATACATAACATACTCGCAAACTTTCGCATTTATATTATTAGCTTTCCGCCCGTGGCTTCGCCCGTATGAATTTATCGTTGTACCTATAATGGCCAAATTACATAAAATATTTATAAATACATTGTGTGTCAATGTCATTCGATTGCGTAGACCATAAAATACTTTTAGGCAAGCTACGCTTCCGTATGGTGTTCGAGGCAAATCTTTAGAAATACTAAGATCATACTTAAGCAATAGAATTCAAGTTACTACTATAAATAGAATAAGTCCTATTACTAGGGCAGAAACTCATTTCAAATCATCCTCAAGAACAGTAACATTTGGAGTGCCACAGGAAAGCGTTCTTGGACCGCTTCTTTTCTTGATCTATATTAATGATATCCCACAACATCTATTGATAATCAGATGGTTCTGTTTGCCGACGATTGTACCGCTATATTTAATAACAAAAATGACATAAACAATATCTTAGACTCAATAATTCAGTGGCTGAAGGGCAACAATTTAGTGATCAATTTAGATAAAACTAAAATTATGGAATTTAAGCAAAGAACTGACCGAACTTTGAATTTACCAATACGGCATAACGGCAAAGAGATCGAACCCACCATAACATTCAAATTCCTGGGTCTATATATAGATAGTGACTTAAAATGGCAAAACCATATCGATTTTATATGTAAAAAGCTATCTCAGTCTTCATACAGTCTCTACCATCTTTCAAAAAAAGTGAGTCTTCCCACTCTCCTCGTAGCCTACCATGGCTTTGTGGCGTCTAGGTTAAGGTACGCAATCATCTTTTGGGGAAATGCTACAAACTGGGACAGAGTCTTTAGGTGTCAGAAAAAATGCATTCGTGGCACGTGCGGTCTGAAAAGGACTGATAGTTGTAGAATACATTTCCAGAACATGAATATATTGACTATGCCCTGTCTATACATATTTGAGTTGTGTCTCTTTATAAAACAAAACACAAGTTTATTTGAAGTCTACCGTAGGTCCCGCAATCGACTTGTGTTATATTATTGTCCGGGTGTCTCCTATGTATAATAAGTATGTATTTACAAAAGAAAATGTATTTAAGTATGTTTATCCGTTGTCTAGTATCCCATAACACAAGCTTTAATTAGCTTACTTTGGGGCTAGATGGCGCTGTGTGGAATAATGTCCAGGGATATTTATTTATTATTTTATTTAATGAAGATAATGTCCAGCACAAAACAGCCCTCTATGACAAATGTTTTTTTACTATGGCACCAAAAGTATATAATAAGCTACCTCGTCATATTAAGAATGTAACGAATATACGACATTCAAAAAAGGATTATTTTCATTTTTATTAAGTCACTCATTTTATTCAATCAATGAATTTCTTTCACTCAAATATTAATTTTATGCTTTATATCTCTTTGACTGCCTGAATGTATTACATTAAATGATAAACTATTATTATCTCTGGACATTTCCTTCTTTAATTTAATTTAATCAAACTCATTATGTAATTGTATTAATTAATTTACTTTATGTGACATTTGTATACCAATAAGGCTGATCACAGCTTGTGCATTTTCTTCTATATATAATATCTTTTAAGTACCTGTGTATCACAAATAAACCATTTGATTTGATTTGAGTTGGTCATTCTGACGTCTAACCGTATTTTGAAAACTTTCACTTAAATCCGTTCATTCGTTTTGCGTTAAAGAGTAACAAACATACACCAATACACACTCACAAACTTTAGCATTTACAATTTTATGAAGAAGATTATTAAGTAAAACAAAATTCAATTTCAATTTCAATTTATTTATTGCAAACCATAATGTACGTAGGCACACAAGATAGCATTGAAGGTAAGTATCAATTATGGACCCTGTAGGGCGCTGAAAATGTAGGAATCAGAGAGATAAATATTAAAATTCACTTAATGACCAAATTTTGGTCATTGGTTTGTCATTGGTTTCATCACAACTACCTCGCTAATCTCAAGATGAAACTAGGTATAGTCTCTCAAAGTGAACGCTAAACTCAACTTAGTTATTTGTCTAATGTTTCCCGGTTCCCAGTCAACGTGTTCCAGTTACTGAGATCTGGGTGTACTTGACAGGATCAAGTTTACAACCTCTGTGAGAATAGTGTGGTAAAGGATTTGAAGCTTAATTAAAATAAGATTAAAATGGATTTTATATTTTTGGCATTATGGCAATGCTATATTTACTTATCACCATTTGTAATAGAACCCAACGTTTTATTATTTTGTTATTTTGAGCTTTGAGTTTGAGTTTTGTCCCAAAGATGGTTCTGAGCAGAGCTGATCATGGGACCACACAGGTTCTCAGTAGTTTAGATATACTTTTAAGCTGGGCTGGGAAACCGGTTTATTTTTCAAACCAGTTGCGGCCAAAATACCTAAGAACCCTTGTTTCGGTTCGAACGGGAACGTAATAAAAACGATTTAGAAGAGGAAATGTAAATCGTTCTCGCTCAATATACCGGTTTTAACCATTTCTAACCGTTTTTTTAATCAAATAGGATCAATATGACTAGGATTAATAATTCACAACCACGCAGCTTAGTCAAGGGTCGTGTCTGTAAAGTTGGAACTAAAGAAAATTGATGCAAAAAAAAGGAAATGATTTTTGTGTCTGCAACGTTTATATTTTGTCATCAATTTGTATTATCTAACGAATAGATTTATCGCCATGAAATATTTTTATGTTCATTGTGGAATAAACCAGTTTTTGCCGTTCTTATAAAATGATCCCATTTCGTTCGCGTTCCGAACAAAATACTTATTTATTTATTTGAATTCAACAATGTTTCAACGGCGTTTATACAACGAAATAGACAATAACATTACTTGAACATAAGCCAATTAAAGAAACATACTTTGTTACCTAAAATATTAACAATAGAACCTACGTAGGTAATTTTTCAAGTTACAAATGAGAGACACAAATTTAATTGAATATCGCAAGATAACGTGCAGTGTGAGTGAAGGGTGTGGTTGTGTGTAATGTGTGTATGCGTATTGTCGTGCGTGATTGGTTTACATGGATGCTCGAAATGAGAAGTAGAAATTAATTGATTATAAAATGATATGATGACTAAATTACTTACTGGACTTCGATTTATGAACTGCAGCTTTAAATACAGCTTTAGATGTGGTAAATATATCGATGTCAGAAAAGACCTTGTTGTAGGTTTTAGGAAATCTCACAGTCATATCGTTCGCCTCGTAATTGGTCCGCACAAAAGGTATGCGAAAAAGTTGTGTGTGACGAGTTCTCTTCAAAGGAGTGTTCAAGTTCAGTAATCTGTTTGATAACTCAACACAATCAAGCTTACCCGAACATATATCATGGAAGATAGCCATATCCTGCATACGTCGTCTAAGTAGTACCCAAGGCCATGAGACCATGTTCCTGGCATGATTTAGTTTTAACTATTTTTAATACTTGCTAGTTTTAATACTTGCAAGTAACCGTTCGGAACGTTTTAAAAACGGTATTTTTTAAACCAGTTCCAAGCCCTGCTTTTAAGGTTCATATTTTAAGGAAATGTTAGAACGTAAACATTTTTGTTAGTACTCATAGCACTTTACTAACTCTTTTTGTAAAACTCAACCAAGTTTAAAAGAGTAAGTACCGAGTTTCTCGCCGGGTCTCCTCAGTATAAAAGCAACTTCCGATGTTACAGACCGGTGAAGCTGCTACGGCCGTCGAGGCCAAGCAGCGGCGTCCTTACAAAAAAAAAAGGTGGTAGAGTCACTTTGTTTGTAAAAAGTGTATTTACGAGTATGTATGTATATTATTATAGTATTTAAGTCTGTTATTAGGTATATTTTTTGCTTGTAATGATTTGACGAATAAAAAGTACTTGCTACAGGTCCTATTTAAATAAAGATATTTTTGTATGTTCGTCAACTAGAGTGCCTAACCCCTTGATCACTACGCTCTCATTCAAAACACTACATTAAATACCAATCGCTTAGTACGACTAGGTACTTATATACAACATTAAACTAGGTTACGCGTCCATGCCAACTAAAGGGCCTATTAAAACCGCTGTAACAAAGCAAATAGTGCCAACTTCAGTGTGTTGTCGCACAAAAACGCCGGTTTTGTCGCGCGACATATTCATGGTTGGACGGAAACCTATCGACACTGAGGGCAGGTAAAATGGCGCTGAGAATAAAAACAATAAAGAACTACGTAAAGTGACAATATTAAATAAAGTACTATTTTACTAAAAGTACACAAAAATAAATTCAACAAAATAGATTTGATTATTGCTTTGATTTTTTGAAATTTTACCATGCTTATTTTGATATAAAATTTGAAAAATGCAAATTTCGGTCCGTGATGATATCGAGCGGGATAGGCCTGAAATTAGTTTTTTTAATTTTCTATCTTTAAACACTTCAAGTCAGAAGGGCCCCGTCTTCATAATGTGGCCGGGGCCCCAAAATATACAAAAGACGGTCTTGATGACGTAGAATTTACACTTCTAGTGCTATATTGCAGCGGCATTTTAACCGCAACGTGTCTGTACGCAATAATCTATGCGCATACATTTTGTCGCGGCCGTCGTATCTACGTTCACGTCGTATCAAACACGTGTATGACATCTTTTTTGGACTGCCTCCTACAGCGTGAGCTGACTTTACGGGTGGCGTTTTGAATTGCATTAATAATCCCATGAACTAGTCCCTATAAAAGCTATAGGCTAAGACCCTGTAGCCTGTAGCTGATTTAGATTTTGGTCTGGGATACCGAAGACAAAAGATCACGTGGTCGCGTTCACTAACAAGGTGGACCGTTCACAAAACCGGTGGAGGCAGACCATCCACTCCAGATACAACCTTGCTGCTGAGGGACCGACGAGAGAGAGAGAAAACCCTGTAGTTAACATTAAGTGGCACACATTAATGATTACTTCCTAAAATGAGATAGTGAGGGGCAAATTGAATGTTGACGTTTGGTGAATGACTCATTAAGTAAATGATGAACTACAAGTTCGTTTTATTACAAGACTTAAACTCAGGTACACAAGGGCTCAATATATGACGAATATGATTGTCCCGTGTCTGGGTGGTGCTATTTATATAAAATAGTCATTTATCCACGAGTATGTTAATTATTATGTTTTGTCTCTGACACCCATTAGTTCAAGCTCTATAAATAGGAACTAGTAACTGGATATAGTAACCACCACGTAACAATAGCCAGCCATTTATGCCCCTGCAAACCATTACTTGAAACTACGCACTACCGAATGAAGGTGGTTAATTCGGTTTTAACTGCCTATTCCGGGGAACCCACACGGAGCAACTAAACCCAAATGTGATCGACAACATGAACGCTGGTTCGTGATAAAGTTTATGGCGTATCCGTAGATAAACCTCTACCGGTTAACTGCCTATCCTGATTACTTGTTTTATTTTGGCAAAAAACTACAGAACTACGACGATACCCTATAAGTTGGAAAAGGGTTTTCTTTATGTAATAAACAGCAAACGAGCTGGAAGGTCACCTGGTGGGAAGTGATTACCTCCGCCCATGGACAACTGCAACACCAGAGGTGTCACCGATGCGTTGCTTGCCTTTTAAAAGGGAATACGCTATCTTCTTGAAGGCTCCGATGTCACATCACTTTTGAAATACCGCCGCAGGAAGATCATTCCATATCTTAGATGTGCGCGAAAGAAATTGACGGGAAAAATGCACGGTTGCTGAGCGCCAGCCAGGTGATGAGCATGGAATGTTGACTTACGTGCGATGTTGAAAAAGGATTAAAGGAATATTTTGTTCATTTACAATGCCTTATCTATAGCTGTCAAAATACTAAAGATAGTACAGTAATTAGTCTAAACTAAGTAATCAGAAAAGAATGATGAACACTGGAAGTAAAGGTTCTCGAGAGCCCCCGCGAACCGGAAGACTTAGCGATGACAGGCCTTCCGATGAAGCGATGATCTGGTGAAAATTGTAGAAAGCCGTTGGATGGCCTGATGCCTCTTGCTGTGGCGTTCTACAGAGGAGGCCTGTGTCCGGCTATGGCCTTCCAAGGCCTGTTGGTGATAATGATTATGAAGTAATTAGCCGTCTGCCCCGTTTCAGGGCAAAGGTCAGGATTATTGAGAACAAGTTTCTGTGGTGATGAAAACCCGATCTGTTTTTATTAAACCAAAAACTAAACACGGTCGAACCTGGGACTTCAACCCAGGATCTCCTGATTAACTCTCAGTTAGATACTGTTTAAAGATGAGATTACATCATTCTTAACTATAACAGTTTATTACTTCTTAAGACGTAGTCTAGTCGTGTGAAGATAACATTACGCAGTTAAAAACAAAAATAAATGACTTTGATTTAACGCAATAATTAAAGTGGTACGTAGGCGGGGCTAAGTAACGATCCAAATATTTTAACTTAGGTACAATGATTTATGTGCAACAAAAATAGACAGACTGTTTGTCGAATGAGGCGGCTATTTCTTTGTAGCATTCCAAATTAAACCAGTATCAGTTATTTATCTAAAGCCACAAGTCTGTAAAAGAAACATGTTATAATAATTTGTTTAAAATCATATAGGTTAACAGCCAAGTTGTAAAGAAAAAATCTGAGGTAAACATGTGCTTATATTTTGGGAAATTACTAAATAACATTAATTCTTCTGAAATGATAAAGTTTTTTTTTATTATTATAGTGCCAGTCAAAATGACCTCATTCCACCTGATAGAAAGCGGTCGTGAGGTCCAGATATAAGGCTGACAAGCACAGTAATGCAGAGCAATCACTGAGCTGGCCATACTCATTTCGAAGGCCTGCAAAAATGCCTTTTCACGCCCCACTTGATGACTCTGGGACTGGAGAGGAAGGAAACACATGCGCTGGGAGAGCGTTCCACGTCTAAATGGCTCGACAAAGAGAAGAGTCACCGAACCTTTTAAACGTCTGTGGTCGTCACTTTATTTTTGAATAAAAATCCTTTCAAGTTAATGAAAAAACATTGCTCTAATATTAATTATCACAAAATTACTTGAATGAAATATATAATGTGTATTTATGTTTCCTTATCGACCAATTGAATCCTAGTTTGCAGCTTTTAAGTTACATACATTACGAATGGGTCACATGGTATAGATACATCAGTCTCTGACACAAATACAGTTCTATAGTCTACAAATTCTACTATATCTAAGCTCAATTACAATATAAAATTCCCACATGTGAACCTAGTTAATTTATTTGTATTCCTGGCTAAATTGTCTTTTATTTACAGGCAAACCCAGACAAAACCACATGTCCAGGATACCCAATTCGTTAGGCGTCGATGATTTATACCCAACCATTATTACTCACTAATTACAAGTTAATTTTTGTAATAAAGTGTTAGACCCAAAACGGGTTTCGTGCCCGCGTTAAATAATAAACCATTGTAATTAAAAGCGAAGAGCAAGATCATTAAATAAAAGGTACATAACATATTGAAATAATTAGAGGTAAGTACTTGCGGTTGCCAGTGAATTCGTTCGAATGGTCTTCTAAAATATTGCACCTTGTAAACTTTTTAATAAGTGGACGATTGGATGATTGCAATGTTGGCGAAATTTATTTTTCACGTCAAAATTCTTTAATTAAAATAGAGCTAGCTATACAAATCACTTTTAAATAACATCAATATTTTTAAAATATAAATAAAACTACATAATTATAGTACTTGAATAAACGCACGCAACGTATAGTCAACACCGATGTAGTAAAACTGATTATGTACTTAGAAAATACATACACACTTAACATGTTTGTTTATAAGGCATATATGTTTGTGTAGGTATTAATAATAAGTTTTGTTTTTTAGTATTAAGTTGCTTATGTAACGCAAATTTAATAAATAAATAAAACCGGAAAGAAACTCAGGTGTTACTGTTTGTAACAGATTAAAAAATGCTGGCGCTATGCGACAAACTTACAATTTCTCTGTTTCTCCCAATGTGCCAAACAAAAGCTCCATATTTTCACATTTGTAAGCAATACACCCTCAATTGATACGTCATAAATACACAATCATCATGAATAATTTTGCAGCGTTGCCTTTAAAAACAATTGCTGAAAAACAATAGTATGGTAATAATTCAGAACTTTAATGTCCTAACATTTAAACTTTACGCCCTATTCTTATTCATTCACTTCATCCAGTTATCGCAGAAGAAGGAAATGTTATTTCTAGTGTATTTCTTGGTACAGAGTGATTTAAATGGAAGTGTTAAACGAGCAAAAAGTGCCAATGTCAATCCCCGTACTCGTAAATACAGCAAATGAACTATTCTATATCAAACCTTTACACCGCAGTTATAAGTAACTTATTCATTTAGAGAATGCAAGATGACTTCTTAACCCAATGCACTGTTTATTTCACATTTTTTTTAACGAATAGGTGTGGCAAGTTTTTTTCAAAATAGGAAATTACTTTTCCAAGCTTATTATCCTGTATTTTTTGTTTGTTACCGTTCATTGATGGTTTTGATTCTGAAGTATTTTAAATATTAAAATATTTAAAATGGGGGTCAATGCATTTTCAATTCAAATTAGTTTCTAGAGCATGTTTACGATGTTAAGTATAAAAAAATTGTGATAAATATAATATCATAAATATTTTAGTGTATCCGTTTCTTAGGATGTGTGTAAGATAAGATAAGATAAATATTCTTTATTGCACATCAAATAAAACAATACAGCTTAGGATTACACGATTATGATGAAGCAATTAGGCGGTCTTATTGCTTAAAAGCAATCTCTGTGTAATGAACTCTTGAGTATAAACGTCAGGACGTTATCCACATGGACTAAATAATTCATGTCACGTGGACTGGACCCGTCTGGTGCGGGATGCTGAAAGGTAAAGCGAAGAGGAACAGCCTCAGGCATTTCAGGCCTTTTATTTTTTAAGAAAATCGCAATTAAGTTACAGCATCAGTGCAACTTAATGGGCATTTTTTTTCACAATGATTTTTAGCATTGTTACAACTGAGCAGTTTGAAATGTATTATTGCAGTTGAGAATTAACTGAAGGTCACTCAACGCAAGTGAGGTCAATATGGACTCAAAAAAAAACTTGTGTTTTTAGGGATACGTCTGACACATCCGTGCGTGAACAAAAAAACCGTTCGTTGTCCGTGTTTCTCTCAAGACCTTTTCGCAGAAACTCGTAAGAGTATCAAAATAAAAATCTGGTTTACAATTCTTAAGAGATGCGTCTCTAATAAACTTCTAAATCAACGGAATCAAAAATAAAAGCAAAGCCGTATTATTTGACCCTTGCTAAGGAATCAAAACCTATAAAGTACTTCTTGTTGACCTACACTTATGCGAATTTGCAAAAAGCAATGTCTTAGAGCATAAATTAATAAAGAAAAAAATAACCTGGAACTATACTTTTGCAGAACAATAATTTTATTGCAAGTATAACAATTTATTCTGTACGGAACACTCTGTGTGAAAATGCGCTTACTTAACCGGTTTTTTTCTTTTCTTAACCACTTAATATTTGCCGCACAAAGCGATCACCGCAAACTAAAAACGCCGCGTCACGAATGATCCGCGCTTAACGGTACAGCTAAAATTCTCTTTATGAATAACCAAGTAAGGGTTGGGCGTATTCAAAAACTCAGAAATCAGTTGAAATAAGAGGGAACTAGGATCCCAAGGGATCTTGGTAATCATTAAAGGCTGAACAAACAAGTCTCATCTATTAGAAACTTGCTGTAGACCACCCTCGGCTCGAAATGCAATAAACGTCAAACTTTGCTATTTTTAATCTGTGACTCTTACATATAATATGAGAAGCAGTTTTGTGGAATGACTGGCCTTTGCCAGTGACTTCATCCGAAAAAAAACTTTCTGTAATAATGATTTTGAGTACCTTGGTTGATTTTATTAATTATTCATCCAGTAGTTTTAAAGTGATTCAATGTTGTTGACGTATTCCGTATCGTTCTTAAAATTAACCGCAAGTGATTCTTCTGAAACATTACAGTTGTTTAATGGATACTATTTCAATAAATATATGGGTCTTATTTAAAATCAAAATATATTTTTTTTTAATTTTTAAGTTTACTTTACTAAACGCCTCCGTGGCCGAGTGGTTTCAGAGCTCGGCCCGAATCCCGGAGGTCCCGGGTTCAATTTCCAGGTCGGGCAAAGTGTTTTCGGATTTTTCGAAACATAGCCCGAGTTTGTGATCACCAACCCGCATTTGGCAAGCGCGGTGATTAAGCCAATACCCATCCTTTGTAGCGATGACTTGATTTCAATGATGGAGGCCTTTGCCCAGCAGTGGGGCAGTATATAGGCTACTTACTTACTTTACTAAGCGAATTAATTAAAATGTGCTCTACCAGGAATGAAGTCTTTCAGTTTTAAATTTGACTTAACTTGCCAGAAATATCAATATTGTTATAAGTCAATAGCAGACAAGTAAAATGTCTTTTCTTTAACGACTATAGCCACAGCCGGGATGGCAGTGAAATGAGACAACACTTATTAATAGTCTGGTTTATTATAATTCTACTAAGGCTTATATACGAACTCATACCCGTACACTGTGTGTGCCTAATCTCATCTCCTCTCTACATGACCAGTCAACACAATTTCTAATAAAGTTTCTGTTTTATGTCTACACCAAAATTATTTTCTTCTTTTTTTTCTTTGATTTTAAGCAAGAACTGGAATCATTTTGAAAACAGAGCTTCCCTACCAAAGTCGCCCAGACTTTTCGAACTTCAGTCGAACCTTTTAAATTCAAATCCTGTTTATCCCGCACAAACCGCCATCAACAAACGGTCGCCATGGTGCAATCTCACCGTAAAATATGCCATGGTAAGCCAGACAAAAACCAATAAAAATAAATTTATCCCTCCCATAAAACTGTGATAAATACTCAGATTCTGCCGTCGACGGGCTGTGACGTATGGGGAATGTGATCAATCTGTGTGTATGGATTCGCCATGGTTCTGTTGATTTCAGAAAAAAAATATACATACATTTTTTAAATTTCGGTTAGAGATTCCTCTAGACAACCTTCTAAAGCCATAAATTATGAAAACATCGTAACAATAAATTTGGATGAGGAATAGTGTAAGATGGAGTGAAAATAACTATGGCAATAAAAAACCTTTCCATTAAATATTTCTTGAAGAAAGCTTTGTTGAGGTAAGTATACAATATTTTTCTAGAAATTATGTCTGTCTGCTTGCATGTCAATTTCGAAGTTACATTGCGAAGGCCCAGTCAAATCCTAGAAATGATGAAAAGTTCACTAAATATTCGATAGAAGCTGCTAATTTCAATTAGATCAGTTTTGTAGAAGATACCGTCAGTAAGGTTTAAGCATCAAGAGATGGCGGTTGGTAACTTCATTCCTCCTTTATGAGATGGCAACGTTATGCAAAACCTTATTTTATTTTAAAACATCCATGGTTTGGATATCATTTATTCAAACGAAGTAATAGCCCAAGCTTAAAAAGAGGTTTTGAAAGTTTTCTCAGGACCAACAACCTGTAATACCACCGCAACTCAGACAGTCCGGCCAATTACTTGTTCGTAACGGAGGTTGTAAAAAGAAAAACACTCAACTATTCAGTTTCGTAAAACAACTCCAAAACACAGAAAACGAACTAGAATCAATTCTGTTCCTAGCCTCATCTAAAGTCAGTCCCATATTCCCATATTAGTCGTTCGAAAACTGCGGAGCACCGACCAAGGAGATAAATCTACATAGAAACCGCAAGTCTTTCAGTCTGTATGACAAACAAACGTGCCACTTTTTTTGCGCCTACTGTGACATAACTATAGCACTTGACCTCACTATAACAATTTCATCAACATTATTCGTGCGGTCTATCCCGGTTGTGAACCCACACTGATGTGTGGGGTCCCGGGGTCCGCCTTTTTTATTTTCTTGGCCCACTTCGCGCGATCTTGTGCATCCTCAGTGGTGAGTCTGTTGGCACGCATGTCACCCTTAACGACGTCGAGCCACTGCTTCTTGGGTCCAGCTCTTCTACCGGAACCTGGCGGGGGCGGCATGGCCAGACATTTGTTGCCCATGTAGTTCGCCGATCTCCGTGAGACATGACCATACCAACGAAGGCGGCACTCCTGCAGCTTGTCTGCGATGTCACGAACACGAAGGCTGCCGCGGAGGTGGGTGTTACGCACGCGATCTTTGCGTGAGACTCCACACATCCACCGCAGCATCTTCATTTCCGTGACGCGCAGCTCCTGCTTGTGTCGCTCTAATAACGGCCATGTTTTACTGCCATATAATAGGACAGGCCTAATGATGGTTTTATAGACCTGCCCCTTCAGCTTGATTGGCATTTTGGGGTCACAAATGACACCAGTCACCTCACGCCATTTGGCCCAAGCCGCGGAAATTCGGGCTCTGACGTCGCGGTCGATGTCTTCAGACGCGCTTAACACAGATCCCAGGTATTTGACACGGTCCGTGCGCTCGACCACGTCAACGCCTATGCGGACAGACTGGGTATCTGTGGTGTTGCAGGCCATGTACTCCGTCTTCGCCACATTAAGTTTCAGACCACCGTTTTCAAGTGAATTTTTCCACTTATTCACCCGTTGTACCAGCCGTTCCCTGTCCGAATCTGCTAGCGCTATATCATCAGCATACATAAGCAACCAGGGTGGTTGCTCATGGTGGTCTAGGATGCTGTTTGACAGAACGTCTAATATTACTCTGAACAGAAACGGGCTAAGCACGGAGCCTTGGTGTACTTCAACGGTGATAGGGAAGGGAAGCGTGTTACCAACCGCAGTCCTAACTATGGAACTGGAATCGTGGTACATGTCCCGGATAATGTCAATAAAGACTTCGAGAACGGCCCTGGACCGCAGCGCCCAGCTGATCATCTCACGAGGGACACAGTCGAAGGCCTTCTGCATGTCTAAGAAAAGTAGATGCAGAGGTGTATTCTTCAGTCTGTATCCCTCCATGAGCGTTCTCAAGGCAAATACGGGGTCCATGGTCCCGCAACCCAGTCGAAACCCATACTGACTCTCCGAGAATGTACACTTCCGTCAGATCCGAGAGTCTACAATGCGCTCGAGGAGCTTCATGGTGTGGGACATAACCTTTATGCCGCGATAATTGCTGCACTCCTGCACCGAGCCCTTGCCCTTGAAGACTGGCGTGATAGTGCTCAGTCTCCATTGGTCAGGTATCTTCCCGGTGAGGAGAAAGCGGTTGAAAAGGTGGGTAAGTATGCCCACACCACGTGAGTCCATCGATTTCCACGCTTCGATAGGGACTCCATCGGGTCCGACAGCTTTCCGGTTCTTCATGCGGCGAAGAGCCGACTCGACTTCATCAGGCGTTACCGGGGGCACCAGTCCCTGATTTGGAGGGAGTTCAGGTGGCTGCACCTCTTTGTGCTGCTTGTTGAGCAGCTCGTAGAAGTAAGAGCACCATCTCTCCTTCACCGCGCGGTCCTCGCATAGCAGGTTACCAAGAGTCTTATTTACACAGCGGCACATGGAAATATCCTGGGCCGCTTTGACTCTCGAACGTGCCAACTTGTAAACGAGCTTCTGCCCCTCAAACGACTCTAACTTATCGTACAAAGGACGTAAGTGGTCACGTCTGGCTCTGGCTACAGCTGGTTTAGAGGCACGTTTGGCATCGCTGTACGCGGCGCGATCTTCAGGAGATTTGGACGCTTGCCTAGCTTTGAAGAGGGCTTTCTTTACCCTGATCTCCTTCTGGACTGCTTCGTTCCACCACCAGGTCTCCTTGTCAAGCCCACGTCCACCCCGAGACACACCCAACGCCACCCTCGCCGCCCCGGTGATAGTTGCCTGACACCTATCCCAGAGCAGTTGCCCGGACTCACTATCCGCTGCGATGCACAGGTCACCGAGAGCGGCAGCAAAGTCATGGGATCTGGCTCCTTCAAGCAGCCACCACCTGATTCGAGGCGGGCAGCGCTCCCGCATTCGCCTCGAGGCTTCACTCGCAGGTCCATTACAAGTAGACGGTGTTTGGCAGTAAGACTCTCTCCGGGTATGACCTTACAGTTAGCTACCTTGCCGATCTGGGCTCTCCTGGTGAGAAAGTAGTCGATTCGGGTTGCGCTCCTACCGCTCTTGTAGGTGATCAGATGCTCGGGACTTTTTTTGAAGAACGTGTTCACGACGGCCAAGTCGGCAGCCATACACGTCCGGAGAATCTCTTCGCCTTCAGCGTTACGACTGCCAAAACCACCGTGAACACACCCATATTCCTCACACTGTTCACAGTTGGGACAATGGAATAGTGCATAGGAGCTGGTCGAATTGTTTCCAAAACAGTGCCTTATCCGAATCGCTACAACCCACCTGCGGTGCGTAGGCACTTATCAAATTGGTCGTGACCCCTTCGATAAGCACCCTCACGACCACAAGGCAGTCGCTAACGCGATTTACTTCCAAGACACTATTCTGGAATTCCTCGGACAGCACCACCCCCACTTCATTGGCCCCACCAGGAGAACCCGCGTAGATCAACTTGTAGTCGTGCCCGATGTTCTGGGACCTGTTGCCTCTCCAGCGAATCTCCTGCTGGAACGCCACAGCCATCCTCCGCCTGGCGAGCACATCGGCCAGCTCGCAAGCGCGTCCCGTCAGCGTGCCAACGTTCCACTATACGAAGCGGACCTTCCTATGGACTGATGTCTTTATCCGGGCCCGCCCATGGCCCGGTAGCCCTAACCCACTTGACACAGGAGTAGGGCGATCCAAGTCGGGTACTCTTAACTGACTTCTCATGTTGTTTTGGGCTGAGTTGGCTTTACGGGAGCGACTGCCATCTGACCTCCCAACCCATACTGTGGAGCCGTCGCCAGAGCCTCCATCGTTGATCAGCAGGGTGCACCAGCTTGCAGGCGAGGTTGGCTTAGGGCCCGAAGATCCCCCCCATGAGCCTTCGCCTTGTCGTGGCGGGGGGGCTTAGTACTGGTGGTAGGTGGAACCACCGGGAAGCTAAGAGGGCTCAGGCATGGCAATGCGGTGGACTTCCCACCCACCCATTGCCTGCCGCCGGGCGTGGTGGTGGTATGGTGCTACCACTGCCCGCCCAAAGGGGCGCCCACGGGCGCAGCGCCTTAGGGCGCGAGGTGGGAGCCACGGTGCACAACCGTTTGGAGGGGGTCAGTGATCCGCGGCTGGCCCCCCCTGTGCACTGCGGCTCGGCGGGGCCGCACCGCCAGATGTAGATAGATTCACCTTTTAGGTGGATCGTGGTTGCGGACCTAGTAGGGTCCGCGTACGGTGGGAGCCAGCGGGCTTGAGTACGGGGGTGCTTTTGCCCGCAATGCACGGCTTTCACCCCGACGGCGGAAGTACTTGCGTGCTCCAGGTACTTCCGTGGCCTCCCCCCTTCATTGGGGGGTCGGCTGGAGGGGGCCCCAATACGGGGAAACACTGGCGGCGGGGCGTTGTGAAACTTTTTAGGGACCCCGCCTCGCCGCTGAAGTGTTGAGGTCGAGTACCGTGGGGTTTTAGTCGGTAGAAGTCCGACATAACCTCGTCGTTCCCCCGAGCGACGAGGTATCCATGAGGATTTCCCCACGCTAATAAAAAAAAGGGCCCGAAGATGTTGGAGGACCCCCTTACACCCCCACTATAACAATTTTATCGAACTTATAAATTAACCTATGAAAACCTATGAATTACCTACCTATGCATCGATAAAATACCAAATTAAAACGAATACCGGCACAAGGCTGACCACTTTCTCCTTTGGGATTTAATACCATTGGTGAAAAGTTGGCTTCTGAGCGTTCCGTTCACCAGGAGGGCAACAGCCATTTGCCTCTGACTGCCGCGTTAGGTATAAAGTAGTGATGGTATGTCAAGGCCTCGCTAGAATTGATAGGTATTGGCCTACTCATAAATTCGCTAAACTGTTGCCCGGTCTGAGGATCTGCTCGGGCAATCCAGAGATGGCTCTAGTGAGTGAGCCGGTGGATGAAAAACTGCACTGTATCAAAGCTGTCAAAAACTGAAAGACTCGCTATAGACTTCCGGATAGAGTAGCTCGGCGTAATTATTGGCCTAAAGTAAAAACACCGCAAATTAGTTCCGATTGAACTTTCATCGGATGGACTCATCACAAGCAAGTGAACCAGATTAGTTCAGTGAAGAATAACTTATAAAGTGCTGTGCCGCACGGACGTTTGACGAAGATCCAGCTTCGAAACCCTCAGTTCTGCTGTAAGTTGGTGGAATTTGGCCAGTTAATCTATCAGATGATTAGAAAGGTCGCTTTGTCGTTGTTGTACATAAGCATAATTTCCCGCAATCAGACCTTTCTCATGCTGGAGCTATTTACACGCTTCACCAGTTACTGTAAATGGATTATTTTAATCACGAAGTTTGTAAACTCGCGGTATCTATATCGGTGTATGTATGTGTCGTCAGTGGTCTGTCGCCGGCGTCTAGTGAGATATACGCTGGAACTTTCTGGAATGCGCTAAGTTATTTCTGCTGTATTGGCGAGGCGCCAGAATGGCTAATTTAAAAATACTTGAAAGCGAGAACCAGTTAGGAGCTTTGATAACTTTATCAATTACGAGGGGCATGCCAAAAGAAGTTAGATACTCTTTACTTATTTGATTGACTCTGGCAAGTTATACACCATCCTATAGGCTGGTTGTTTATTAATATATTTGAAAATAGAACACACATAATTATATTCGTTTAATTTTTATTTGAATTTACCGATCATTAATAGGCACCAATACACTCGACGGTCTTTCTGCTCATCGGTAAGTTTGTGCGGCACCCATCTCGGACAACGTTTACGGAGAGAAAGGTGGTCGTGAATTATGGTTCGCATTGCTGCTGAGCCAATTCCCGCGCCGCACAAACTTACCGTTGAGCAGAAAGACCGTCGGGTGGATTGGTGCATATTCATGATAAATAAATTCGACAGTGGTGAGAAAAAAAACGTGCAAGGTAAAACCTCCTATTACGGCGGTAACCAAAATCGACTCTAATTACGGTGGTATTTTTATTTACATGATTTATTCTCATTGAAATTAGTTTAGGTACACGAAAATGGAATTTACTAGTTCAAAGTCTTTTGCTTTATTACATATCTGACATTTGCGAATATAACGTAGAATAAGTCAGTCTCTGCCACGGCGGCGATGTGAAAGGACGTTCCTATATAAACGCGGAGCGAAGAATTGAGTTTTTCATAGGAATATACTGTTCAATTTCATCAGTATGTTATTTATATTATTATTTTTTTTGTTGTTATTACCATATATTTAGTGCTTTTTCATATTTGTAATAGAATAAATTATACCCAAGAAAAACAAAATAAAGCAGTAATAGGAAACGAATGTTAAAGGTCAATCCTAATACGTTGGTTTCATCCGTATTAGGTAATATAGAGCGTCAGAAGTATTTGCTTATAACTTTCAATGTAATAAGTTATTCAATTGTTTAAGAGTTAAGTTGAAATTATGTTTAATTAAACCAACTTAAAACCTTTTTCTGTGGTATGTTTTATCCTTTAGAATTCATATTTAAAAGTGAAAACTGGGATGCGAGTACATACCTCCATAAAAGGAACTTCATAAAACCTATAACGGACCTCAAATGTATACAGTAATTCGTATTTTAGGGTTCAGGAAAAATTGTTACGCTGGCTTAATGAAAATAAGAAAATAAACTTCCATTTTTATTCTTCGATCGTTCTTTTGATAATTCTGAAACCAAAAACGTACAAAGTAGAAGAAAACGTAAGTAGAGAGAGACTGTGAAAATAAATAGTGCAAAGCCAACGGTTAGTGTTTGACGGGACTATTGTAACTATGGAACCCACGGGAATTACAAAAAACATGACAGAACTATGCTATTGGAGTTGCCAAATCACTAAGGGTAAAATAAAATATAGACGACGATTTGTTTTTATAAATAATAAACTATAAACTTAAAAAATCCTATAAATGTGACATTTATATTCTGTGATATTTAGTGCCCAGGTTTCATTACCACAGTTCCCGATCTAATAGGAAAAATAGTTCAGAGCCTAAACATAAAACAAACCAGTAGTATAATGTTAATGTAAGGAACCCCAGTACATTTAACGTTCTGATTCAGACCCTCTGTTATAGGAGCCGACTACCGCCGTAATTAGCTTGAACCTTAGTTATATCTCCGTTATAGGGAAAATCGACCTGAGCACTTAAACATATATTTTTATGTATTTCTACACTTCAGAAACATACAGTGTCAGAAGCAATGTAAAATACAATCTATCTTTTTGTCGAAACAAAAAAAAAAACATTCTTTATGTTATTTGTAAATACTTATTTTCCTTTCTCACTTTCAAATGTTGTTGTCAACCTCTTTAACAAACTACCTTCACATATTAGAGCTGTAGAGTCTTTGACTGGTTTCAAGTCTGCATTGTTCGATTACATTGTTCAAAACCACTCACTTTGGGCGTGATGCTGTAGAGATTGATATCTTAGGCTATTAACTATTATACATACTTTGATTTATCTGGTCAGAAATGTTAATAAAACAAATTTAATTAAATATTATTTATCAGATTTAAATGTTAAATATGTGTCCTAGGCTATTAGTTAATTATAATACATACTTTAATTAAGCTATTCAGGAATGTTATTGCAACAAATTAAATGTTAAATGTTATTTTAAAATTTCAATGTTAAATTTGTATCTGTAATGAACGGTGTATTAAATGTTCATTTCTTGTTGCTGCCGTTTAGAATTTTCTCATGCTTATAACAATTCAATAACGTTCAACACCACAACACTCTCGCTATGAGGTGTAAATCTATCTGGCCGGCGAAGCGGGGAAAGGGACATTTGATGGTGACCTAAATTAATTTTATGATAACTTTTTTCTCATGTAAATGGATTTTTTGTAATCTTTTTTGAGAATAAATTCTTTAAACCTTATATGTTGCGATTTGCCTCTGTAATAGGAGCTTTTACCTTATGATATACTGACTGGTGACGAAACATGGCTATCTTACTATGATCCCAAAACAAAGCGACAGTCGACTGTATGGTGTTTTGAAGATAAACCAACTCCAACGAATAGTCGCCGTGCACGAAGCACACATAAACAAATGGTCGCCTCGTTTTTCTACAAAACGGGTCATATTGCTACTGTAGTGCTAGAGGATCAAAGAACGGTAAACTCTGAAGGGCATGTGACAGTTTATGCTCCAACAGTTAAATCAGCTTGGTGTGACCGATGTCAGGAATCCGGCACCTTCTCTAGCACCACGACAATGCGGCGCCGCACACGTCTGCCAGAACACTTGACTTTTTTAACTCAAGAAATGTGTCAATCCTTCCTCACCCAACATATTCCCCTGACCTAGCGCCTTGTGATTTTTACCTGTTTCAAAAATTAAGGAAAAACTAAAGGGGAAGAGGTTTGAAAGCAAGGAATATGCACTGGCTGCCAATAATTTCGAGATTTCTGAGGTAGACAAAAAGAGTGGTGACAGGTATTTTCCAATTGGTTCAAACGTATGGAAAAGTGTATACGTGCTCAGAGTGATTACTTCGAAATTTTATATTTTATATTTTTTGAGTATCTAATTTCTTTTGGCATGCCCCTCGTACTATCTTGTGGACGGAGCTTTTAAAACTTATTGCCGTTTGTAAATCTAAAGCATCGTGTGTTTTATTCCAGCCTATAGTAGCAGTGTAAAAAGCTTCATTAAAATCAAATCCGGTAGTTTTTAAGTAATGTTGGTCTGTCAAAAGCATAAATAGATAGAATAGATATACTTTATTGCACAAAATAGGCAACCAAAACAGTGATATACATTAAACAAACAATTTGTACAATTTAAGCGGCCTTATCGCTAGAGAGCGACCATATCGAACTAATATTGAACTAGAATTCGTTCAGACTCTCTGTTGACTTGTATAGTTGTGCCTGATGTTTTGCTCAGATATTTTCAAAGCCTTTGAAACGTACAGATTTTATGCTTTGACTGTACATCCAAACAGACAAACACTAATTAAGGTCGAGTATTAAATAAATTTTATGCCACATTTTTTGCAAAAATATTGAATGAACAGTTTTCCATTTTCATATACCATCACGACTATCACAAACGGAATAGTCAGAAGCAAGTTGACTGTGGCTGTCATGGTAAACGGAACACTCAGAAGCCCACTTTTTACCAAGCGTATAGGAACCCAACGTGGTAGGTGGTGAGCCTTCCGCTGTTAACGGGTTGCTTTGGTTTTATCAAAGTTTTATCGAAATCACGGGAGAGTTAGTCGCAAAAGCAATTAACACAATTCATTTATTTATTTTTACTTTATTTATAACGGCTTACACCAATAACAATAATTAAAGACAGGAAGAAAATCAAAAATGGATACAAAGATGATTCTGGCCAGATTTAAACTTGGGACCACACGGATATCGAGCTGTAGTGTTCATAGTAGCGGTACCCCCCGAAATTCAGTCAAAACCTGCAAATAGTGATAAATACTTTTGTTTAATATAAAAATAATGTAAGTGTAAGAGTTAAAAATAATTTAATGATACTTTTGTTTGTGCTCATGATCAATGACCTCGAGTTGGTTCTTTCCCATTCCTCCTGCCTGCTTTATGCCGACGATTTAAAGATAATACTGGATATAGGAAAGCAGTCTGATCATAAGAAGTTGTAAGAGGATATTGACTTTTTTTATACTACGTCGGTGACAATCAAGCACGCGGACCGCCTGATGGTAAGCGGTTATCGCGGCCTATGGACGCGTGCAACACCAGGGGTATCACTCGCGCGTTGTCGACCCTGTAAAAACCTTTTCAAACCCCTCTTGAAGAACTCCATACTATAACTCATCGGGAAAACCTCGGCAGGGAGTTCATTCCACAATTTAAGCGTCCTCGGAAGGAAACATCTCTGAAACCGAATTGTACGAGACCATTGCGGATTCAGAGTGCGGTGATGAAAAGTAGCCGTGGGCATCATATCAAACAGTTCTTCAGAACAAAACCCGTTGTACAAGCGGTAGAACACGCATAAGGAGGCGAAGTCTCTCCTCAGACTTAACGGCTCTAAACCCCTTGTCAGTTTGGGATCGTCGACAATCCGGATCGCACGCCTCTGGACCGAGTCAAAAGGACTGAGTTGATATCCAGGCGCTCCTGCCCAAAGGTGACAGCAGTACTCCACGTGTGGCCTGACTTGCGCTTTATACAGCAGCAGTCTTACTCCGTATATAAATGGTCCTTGACAAGTAAATTAGTTTTCAATTATGATAAGTGCTGTGTGATGACTTTTTCCCAGTCCAAAGAGCCAATGTACTTCGAATAAATAAATAAATAAATAAATATGCGCCAGACAACACACCTCTTGTAATGGTCTCGAAGTAGGGATCAATATCCCTGTATCACGAGGTACCACACAAGGAAACCAGCCAGGGGCGTCTCCCAGCACACCCAGACCCAAGTCAATTCAGAAAAGATCGTTTCCTGAATTGACCCGACCGGGAATCGAACCCGGGACACTAAGGAAATCGAGGCGAGAAACCGTGCTACAGCGCACTACGCCAATCGTGTCGTCAGTGTAATATATATTATAAGTTAGGTCCTGAGTTTATTACCAGAGTGCATGAGGTAAAGGATCTCGGAGTTCTGTTCGACCCTAAGCTGACTTTCCATACACGTGAAGAGGATAGCTGCCGATAGCTTCAAGCGGTTGGGTTTTGTTATTCGTAGCTGCAGGGAATTTCAGAATATTGGCGCTATTAAACTACTTGACCTGGCATTGGATAGGAGTCGATTAGAGGCAAGTTTAACAGTCTGGAACCCTCATGAATCTTCATAGACTTTGATCATTGAAAAGGTTCAAGAGTAAGATTTTTGTACAAAAAAATCTACCATTTCTATATCCGACTAGTATCTTGTTGGGTACACTGGGTTTTAACTCTTTGCAAGTACGACGTAACTTTTATTCAATTGTTTGTGTGTGTCGATGCCTACGTGGTGAATCTGACTGTCCCCTGTTTGTACGTTTATGTAGATTTTTTGTGCCCAACAATTATACGCGTAATCGGCGACACAATCTGCTGGCAGTAGGTACCCTCAACTAGAACTCAGGTTTGCCGTTTCTGACCTGAACATGCTTCTGGCATCAGCATCATGCCACATATATGCTATACAAACCCCGCGATATTGTCAAAGTTTGTTTAACGTTTTGTGAGCGTAATGCTACTTTATATATGTGTGTATGTACCTAAACTAAATGGTACAATGCTTTGGTGTTTATTTACTGTTATAATAATAAAATAAATAATAAATGAATAAATATGCGCCAGACAACACACTTCTTGTAATGGTCTTGAAGTAGGGATTATTAAATCCCTGTGTTACGAGGTACCACACAAGGAAATAAGCTATCCTGGCGTCTCCCATCACACCCAGACCCGAGTCAATTCAGAAAAGATCGTTTCCTGAATTGACCCGACCGGGAATCGAACCCGGGACACTACGGAAATCGAGGCGAGAAACTGTGCTACAGCGCACTACGCCAATCGTGTCGTCAAACATTAACAAAACAGAACACAAAAATAAAACAGTAAAAACACAAAATTACCCTGTATCACATACCATGAGTTAAGTAAACTACGATAGATAACTATAGCAATTTGTATGCCACTTTTAGTTACATACTATTTATCAGAGTTGCTGTATCAAAATTTCATGCAAAAACTTCATGGCAGCTGTTATCAGCAGCATCGCCTATGAGGCCTTCGGTCCACTGAGTTCATTGCATCCAACTGTTACTTGGCAGAGCCATCCCACAGGTGGCAGCAGTACTCCATACACGACCGAACTTGTGCTTGATACAAGTGGAGCAGCTGTTCCGGTGTGAAGTATCGCCGAACCTTAAAGAGGATGCCAAGTTTTTTGGCAGCGGTTTTTGCTTTCGACTCAATAGAGCTACCAAAGTTAAGGTTGGAAGAGAGTTCGATACCTAGGAGCTCGAGGTGGTTGGTTATCGGTATCGGTGCATTCAGGAAAGTAGGAGTCAGATTGAATGGACTCCGTTTGACGGAGAGCAGACAAGCCTGGGTTTTGTTGGCGTTGAACTCAACAAGGTTAGCTTCTCTCCAGTCGGACTACGTCTCAGCGACAGTGGTGCGGGCACTGGACATATATCGCTCTGTAACAGTGCTGTCTGCGTATCCAAAAACACCTGGGCTCAACAGATCATTAATGTGCAGCAGGTAAAGTGTGGCAGAAAGAACAGACCCCTAAGGTACTCCGGCATTTATAGCCAATAAGTCAGAAGAGCAGCCATCAATGACTACCCTTATTGACCGTTCGTTCAGGAAGTCAGATATCCAGTCACACATTGCGCTGGGAATTCCGTATGAAGGGAGCTTGCTTTTAAGACTGTCGTGCTAAACCCTGTCAAATGCCTCCGAGATGTCAAGACAGACAGCGAGTGCTTCGCTGTGTTTCTCGATGGCTTCGCCCCACAAGTGAGTGGCATACGCAAAAAGATCACCAGTTGATCGTTCACGGCGAAAACCATACTGTCGACTACTGAGCAGACTGTTGTCCTCGAGGTACGCCAGGAGCTTGCTGTTTAATAAACGTTCAATACTTTTGAAAAGTATGGAGGTGATTGCGATAGGTCTTTAATTGGCAGGGTCGGCTTGACTACCTTTTTTGGGCACAGGTTGCACGTTGGCAAGCTTCCAGGAGTCAGGACTAAGGATCTTGCCCCGTTTTGAGAGAGAGACGGTACAGACGTGTCAGTACAGAAAACAACTCGGGCGCACAATTCCGCAAAACCACTGCAGGAATCCCATCGGGACCACTGGACGGATGGCTTTGTTCACGTCTAGAGTCCAAAGCGTTTTCAGTACCTCTTTTTGGCGTATACGGATTTCTGTCATTACAGAACCGCTTTGAGGTGTTGTTTTACTTCAAGAATTGAGACGTGAATTGCTTGCAAATAGAGAAGCAAAAAGATTTGCTTTCTCTTCCGTAGAGTGGGCCAGAGATCCGTCGGGCTTCACCAGTGGTGGCAGAGATAGGCGGCAAAAGTTCGATCCGACCGTTTTAGCCAAGCACAAGAACTTGAGCGATTTTTTGCAAAAAAAATAAAATTGATCACATCTTCATAACAGTTAAAAATTGGACCAATTTTGATAGTTAATAAGGTCAGAAATGACTCCAGCTATACGCTATTTTGATTTGATTCTCACTTCTAGGGACACCCTGTATTTGTATTTAAGAGCCATTTCGTATTTTGAGCGCATGATCCAACTTTTCAACCGCATAATTTACGACCTTCGGATAAACTTTTTTAATGTTCAATTCACACGAAACATAGTCCAACGTATTTCGTATAGACACATAATGAAACACATTTATTAATAATATTTATTTAATCGAAATATAAAGTTTTTTGAACAATCCAATCAGTAAATTCGTAACGTAATTCTATAAACGTAATGCGAATACCCCAAATTTGCAATAAATTACGATGCACACACCCGCGCTACTGCCGCGCGTAATTTTGGTGATAATTTTTTTAGGTTTATTTTAAAATTTTAGCTGGTGCGGAATCTTCTAAACTTCTCAGACGATGCTTGAACCCACTGATCTAAACGGGTCACCAAATATCAACAATAAAAACACTTTTGTTTCTATTATGTCAATACGTTCTTAATATTGTTCCTTCCGTGTCGCCTACTTCTAAAGCTTCATAACCCTGTTTTCACACGTTTGAAAAATTCACAGAAAACCCCAATGTCAATATTGTTTTTCCTGCTCCTGTCTTCAAACATTACACTCAAACGGGTCTTCATAGATTTACATCTAAATAGATGACTACGAGATCGTTCAGGTCCAGTGGTTAAGCACTCCAACTCAGATCGCGGATTCTGTGGTCCCGAGTTCAAATCTGGCTAGAACCAAAATCTTTGTGTTCATTGTTTAATTTCCGACTAACTCTCCGGTGATGGAAAACATCGATAAAAAACCAAATCTACCCGGATAGCGGCGGAAGGCTCAACACCTACCACGTTTAATTTTAATACCCTTAGTGAAAAGTGGGCTTCTGAGTGTTCCGTTCACCATGACGGCAACAGTCATTTGCCTCTGACTACCCCGTTGGGATAAAGTCGTGATGGTATGTATGTATATAGATGACTACCATGACAAAAATTACGCATGCGGCGCAACGCCACTGACATTTATGTCAGCTTAGAACAAACCCGCCATTTTGATCACGCACACAGACACAGTGAGTTTGCAAGCGATACTGGTGAGCATCAGTGTCGGGGCCAGTCGCATTGTCGCGAGTGTTTTTTTTTTGTCGAACTTGGTCAAATTTTTCAGATGATGAATTTTGTTTTTGACCAATTCTGTAGCCAGGTATAACCTACCCACTTAATTTAAAAAATTCAGAGCTAATATAGTAGTAACCCTGGGCTGTCAGATACGTTGAGGAAAAAGAGTGGTCCTTCTGTTAACTCTTTATTTTGTGACCATGAGCTTACACCAATAACAGTCGCCAGCTTCCGCGTAGATGTTTTTGTATGCGCTTCTATTATAAATGAAGCCAAAAACGGCATACTAATTTGGAAAGGCATCTTTTGTAGTTTACCTGATTGAAACTCATGGTAGACACCCAGGAGAGACCGAGATCAGACAACCGAATTCAAAAAAAGGAGGAGGTTCTCAATTCGACTGTATGTTTTTTTTTTGTTATTATTATTTTTTATGTTTGTTACCTCATAACTTTCGACTCAGTGAACCGATTTTGATTATTCTTTTTTTATTTGAAAGCTGGTGCTTTCCGAATGGTCCCATTTTAATTTGGTCTAGTTCTGACAGTGGCATCCATGAGAAAACCATAGATAGACGAAATGCGCGACAAATGGACGGGTAACTCAATATTAAAAGTTGACATTTTTTGATTGATAATATTGATAACTGAAAATTGTATTTGCATGCCTCAAATGGGTGAATGTGTCTTGTTTGCTATTTTATCTCTACCACCTTTAATGTACCACATTCTCGCAAAATAAATATTCTTATTCTTATTCTTATTCTTACGCCAACCGATTTTGATAATTATTTTTTTATTGGAAAGGATATACTTCAAGGGTAGTTTGATGAGTGTTAGGTTCTGACTATGGGATCCATGACAAAGTAACGGAACTCTTCAATTCTTAGGAGCAATTGGACGATACTTTTTCGATGAATAAAATAAATAAGAACTATTCACTGAAAATCAAGAAATAAACAAAATTTTTAACAAAAATAAAAACCAACTTCAAAAAAACTATTCCAAAACAAAGCACTAAAAAGTAAAGAAATAATTGCGTATTCTTCTAAACTTATACGATTAAATGTAGGTACAATTATTGTTGTTGTTGGAGTCGGTGTCAGCCAATGTATGTTTGTAACTACCTACAAACATACGTAAACGTGATATGTAAGAAATAGGTATATTGCTAGGTATATTGTAGTGTATCCTTGGCTGACACCGACTCCAACAATAACAATAATTGTACCTACATTATATTATCGTATAAGTTTAGAAGAATACGCAATTATTTCTTTACTTTTTAATGCTTTGTTTTGGAATAGTTTTTTTGGGGTTGGTTTTTTTTTAATAGTTTAAGGCCTCATGTACGTAGACGCGTGGCATCGCGTGTTGCGTTGGGCGGCGCGGCTCGCACTGAATTCATTTTAGCATATGGCGTTGCATGAGAGATTTTACGGAGAAGCGATTTCACACGCGTTTGCTTTAAGTGCGGACCGTGCCGCCCATTGCACCACGTGTCTCCGTAAATGAGGCCTTAGTGAGGACACGATTTCGTTTGAGTCATACAAATTACCCATATTCATATTATTTGAATTGTATTTTAACTCGTTTAGTGCCGCACCACGAAAGTTTGCGTTTTCACAATCGATTCTCTATTGTCTTTTTTATTTGGCAATGAATGGTTTCATTGTATTTAAATTGTAATTTAATTTAAGTTGTTAGCATGTTGGACCAGTTCTGTAAGCCTCCAAGCAACCTTTTCTAAAATAAATAAAAATAAATAAACGGGAAAGGTATAAATAATAAGTGCAACTACGATGCTTGGTTTTGACATCCGTTGCCGATAGCAAGGACCAAATGAAGCACCGCCAAATCAAGTGCACAATGTCTACTATGAGTTTTTGTCCTGATAACTACGAACTTTGTTGTTAACGTATTTTACTTCAGAAAGTGTGCAATTTTCGGTTCCATTTCGAATCACTAGGGTTGTACCAAAATTACGTACAAAATGTCAACGCGAACACTAGCCGTTGTTATTGGTGAAAGCTCATGGTGGGCTGACTGGTTTTCGACACGTAAAACGTGAAGTACGTAAGTCTCGATACAGGATATATTCAAAAATCATAAATTTTTAATTCTGACATGTATTTATATAATGGAAACTGCTGTATAAAGGATAATAAGGAACATTTTAGTATAAAAAGTCAGACAAAAAGTTAATTACGATCTCAATATGCATTTCACATGATGTGTATTTAAAAAAAAGCACTTTGTTGACTGGAATTTGGATATTTAACCATTTACCTATACTTATAGGTAAATGGTTAAATATCCAAATTCAAGTATCAAGTCACTCGACACCCTCAGTTTAAGAGGAAGCTTAAAGACTGGTTGCTGTTGAAATGTTTTTATAATTTGGATGAGTTTTTTAGCTATAAGTAATTTTTGGTTTTGTTTAAATATTGTATGTCCGAAATAGGCAAACTGTTGATGCCATTATCATGCTTTCAACAACCAATGTACACAGTTATCGCAATAAATGATTATCATAACCTATCTTATGCCCGCATTATCTATTTTCATTGATGCCTGTACGGGTCGTATTTCGTTATGGAACCACACTTAACAGACGTCCCTTTTACGTGTGGCCCTAGGGTAATGTCTAAGACGAGGTTTACCCTTTGATTTTTTGCAGGCTTTATTTCATACGGCTTTTAAGAAAAGCCTTTGAGAGCCATGTTTGCATAATCTCATTGGTAGAAATGGAATTATGTTTATGTAATTGTTTGTTTGTGAAGAAAGGTTGGTTTTTGCGCACGGAAATACTTGGTAAAGGAAATATATTGATACAAAGGAAAGCTATGTAATTAGTTTATAAAACTGTTCAACTGTAGAGCAAAAGCCTTCATCAATTATAATTACTTCACAAATACTAAACATTATTTATCGATAGGGTATGGTTTAAGCACAACGTTCGCCAAATGGGGTTTGGTAAACACAGTGTCTTATTCTAAAACCTCGTAATATTTTTAATTGTGAAAATACCACTACAATCTGGGTGTTTTCTATTTGAGAGAGTCATGTTTCATCAAAGATGGCATCGTCACTTACTACCAGGTGCGATTGCGATCAAATGACTGTCTAGTCGATTTTAATATAAAAAAGAACGATTTGTTTGTTTGTATTGAATAGGGTTTTGTTTGTTTGTATTGAATAGGGTCAAACTACTGATCCGATCGTGACAATTATTTCACTGACAGATAGCTAAACTATTCAGGAGTGATATAGGCTATATTTTATAATGATTAAACAAGAAATTTAGTAAAAAATAATAGTATATGTAAATCAAGCCGACTTGATTTATCAACTCAAAAATATCTCAAAATTTAACAATGAACACAAACGTAATGGTTCTGGTCAGATTTAAACTCGGGACCACTCAAGCCAGGATTCGAATTGGGGTGCTTAAGAGCGTTAGCTGGAGACTAAAACGTCGCATTTTTGTAAGATTTTCCTGATTATTTCATTGAATTTTAATGAAACTAAATTTTTTGCTCTATTATTGTGTGCATAATAATATTTAAAAACACATTGAATTCTTAAAATTAGGAAGTCGGGAATTATTTGCTAAATTAAAAAAAAAACTGTGTTAGTGCATTCAATAATAGAGAGATAATTTATACTTATTTTAAATTCAGCTAAATAATCACAAAAACCTTATATAATGCGACGTTTACGATCTACCCCAACCGCAAAAAGCAAACCCTCTTAAATCAAGGCCACGACGCTCTTTTATTTTTTACATAGCCATCTAATTTTCACAACTAACATTAAGTGCAAATTCTAATCGATTTCCTACTGTTTTATTTACATTTAGATTTCTTAATAATTATAATGTAATTCGGATAAAATTTGGCCGCCATCTGTCAAGATTTTATATTCCGCTGACCATCTGCTATATTTAAATCGCTTATAACTTTTTGCGAAGCTTACTTACATTAAATTATAAAGGTCGGATCGGCTTTCGTTTTGCTATAAATCATTTTGGGTATTTTATTTCACCGTGGGATAAATTTAGTAGCAATGCAGAAAGGAAACATGTTTAAGACGTTTATACAGCTTGAAGTAAATTACTATGAGCATCTTATTATATTGAGTGAAGTATTCTAATGTTCGAATCCAGTAATGACCGTCTGAAGTTGAGCACGTTTCAAATTATTGCGGTCCTGTGACATGTCAGTAGATGTGAGAGGAACAGATACATTTGAGATTTGCTCAGCTTCGATTGCAGTTTCTGGATTCGGGTGTAAGTCACTACCTACATTTATAACATAACATACCATCACGACTTTATCCCAAACGAGGTAGTCAGAGGCAAGTGACTGTTGCCGTTATGCTGAACGGAACACTCAGAATCCCACTTTTTACCAATGGTATTAGAACCCAACGTAGTAGGTGGTGAGCCTTCCGCCGCTATCCGGGTTGGTTTGGTTTTTTATCGATGTTTCCATCACCGGAGAGTTAGTCGGAAATTTAACAATGACCACAAAAAATTTGGTTCTGGCTAGATTTGAACTCGGGACCACACGATCAGCGATCAGAGTTGGAGTGCTTAACCACTAGGCCATGACGCTCTCATTTATGTTTGATGTATTTCGACTTTAAACTAAATTAATATAATATGCCGAAGCCAAAACAGCCAAACAGTAATAGATGGTATATTTTTATAGTTAACGAGCTGACCTAACAGACTCCGTTCCATCAAATGTTTGATCTAGCCCGCTTTTCTTCGGAGAAATATTAGGTTGTTATATATAGGCTATATTTTATAATGATTAAACAAGAAATTTAGTGAAAAATAATAGTATATGTAAATCAAGTCGGCTTGATTGGGTTGTGTTACTACGTTGGGTTCTAATACCATTGGTAAAAAGTGGGATTCTGAGTGTTCCGTTCAGCATAACGGCAACAGTCACTTGCCTCTGACTACCTCGTTTGGGATAAAGTCGTGATGGTATGTTATGTTATAAATGTAGGTAGTGACTTACACCCGAATCCAGAAACTGCAATCGAAGCTGAGCAAATCTCAAATGTATCTGTTCCTCTCACATCTACTGACATGTCACAGGACCGCAATAATTTGAAACGTGCTCAACTTCAGACGGTCATTACTGGATTCGAACATTAGAATACTTCACTCAATATAATAAGATGCTCATAGTAATTTACTTCAAGCTGTATAAACGTCTTAAACATGTTTCCTTTCTGCATTGCTACTAAATTTATCCCACGGTGAAATAAAATACCCAAAATGATTTATAGCAAAACGAAAGCCGATCCGACCTTTATAATTTAATGTAAGTAAGCTTCGCAAAAAGTTATAAGCGATTTAAATATAGCAGATGGTCAGCGGAATATAAAATCTTGACAGATGGCGGCCAAATTTTATCCGAATTACATTATAATTATTAAGAAATCTAAATGTAAATAAAACAGTAGGAAATCGATTAGAATTTGCACTTAATGTTAGTTGTGAAAATTAGATGGCTATGTAAAAAATAAAAAAACATCGTGGCCTTGATTTAAGAGGGTTTGCTTTTTGCGGTTGGGGTAGATCGTAAACGTCGCATTTTATAAGGTTTTTGTGATTATTTAGCTGAATTTAAAATAAGTATAAATTATCTCTCTATTATTGAATGCACTAACACAGTTTTTTTTTTAATTTAGCAAATAATTGCCGACTTCCTAATTTTAAGAATTCAATGTGTTTTTAAATATTATTATGCACACAATAATAGAGCAAAAATTTTAGTTTCATTAAAATTCAATGAAATAATCAGGAAAATCTTACAAAAATGCGACGTTTTAGTCTCCAGCTAACGCTCTTAAGCACCCCAATTCGAATCCTGGCTCGAGTGGTCCCGAGTTTAAATCTGACCAGAACCATTACGTTTGTGTTCATTGTTAAATTTTGAGATATTTTTGAGATATTTTATATTTTGTGACCTAATTGTGAGATATAGTTATAGATATCAGTTGTCAGCGCTTCTTCACGTCATCGCGTCAGGTCAACCGCAAGATTCGCGTACAAATGCTCTACGCGGCTTTTGACAACCATACTGTCAAATAGGTCTAGACTAGTCCGACGGCTGGTAGGTGATTATCGCGCGCAAGTACATGGAGTGACAGAGGCCCGATAGAGGTAGGAAAACCGTACCGTGGTTTGTACCATCTCATGCTGTTGTGATGTGATGGTTTTATATTCAGAAATTACACTTTCATCGATAAATGAGACGATCAGCATAATGGATATTTTAATGAAAAAAACATTTCTGCAAAATGAGCATGTTTTGAAAACTTTTCAGCGAGTATGTGATGGATCGACCGAAGTAATATAACCAAGACGGATAGCTACCTAATGTTACGAGGCATCGCAAAGATTGAAAAGTACCAGACAGGCAGGATAACTGCAAGTACTATTATATTCGTTTCTTTTTCATTAAAATACATTCATAGGAATAGGTATCAAAGTTAACTTGTTATGACAAGATTTAAATAAATAAATATTTGGGACATTTTACACTGAGATCATCTGGCCCCAAACTAAACAGAGCTTGTACTTTCGGTGTCAGAGACTGATAAATATACTTGAATATTTCTAAATACATACTTAAAACACAAATGTTCGTAACATTATATGTTATGGGTGGGGATCGAACCCGACTGGCGCTAAAGGCAGGATCGCTGCCATAGCGCTCAATACTCAATACTCAATTCTTTATTGCATTTCACAGTGTAGTACAAGATCTTAAAATATATTTAAACAGTGCACCATGAACCCTGTCGCTAAGCCAGTCACGAATAAATGAGCAATATAGCAACATTTTTGGATAATTTGTACACTTCTGTTGTTATGGTGAAGGCTCCTCTATGTAAGAATTATGCTAAAGGCTTCTCTATAATGTCTAAGATGAATATTATATACAGAAACTGATTTAAAAATTTCATTTTATTTAAAAAAACATTACAGTGTATGTTATGTTTTTTTAAACCATTCTGAATACCAGAAAACATTTTTAGATTTTGCGTCTGTTTGTTTGTAAAAACACTATAAATCACGCATGCGCCCCGAACAGATAGTCCGCTTAGAACAAACCGCAATTTTGTCACGCACACAGATACAGTGAGTTAACAAGCGATACTCAGAATCGGTGTCGTGGCCAGTCTCACTGCCGCGAATGTTTTTGTTTTTGTCGAACTTGAAAAATGCACTTCACATGATGTATTTTGTTTTTGGCGGATTCTGTCAAGTAGGTAACAACCTACCTTCTTCATTTTAAAAATTCAGGGTGAATGCAGGGACAACCCTAGGTGAGCAGGCAAGTTTAGGTAGTTATACTGGGAAAAGGCGAAAGCGGGTTTTCTGTTTACTTTGTGCTGACGCCAGGGCAGCTTAATTTTAAAAAGGCAGTATTGATCATGTACCGGGTGATTTTTTAATAACTTAAGCACCTAGTAGGTAAAATGACGAATGAACGACGATGTTTGTCTAGGCGCAAACAGATGATTTGAAGGCAATAATTAGAAAGAGAAGCGCATCGTTGCTTAATCGCTTCCGAGGCAGTACCAACAGTTTACTGAGCGCATTGGCCGGGTGCGGCTGTGGGACTCCCCGATAATGTGCAGGTGGATGAAGCTCCGTGTCAGCTCTTCCTCTTTCAAAAATCAATATAATAAGAATTTAATTGTATTTTATTTGTGTTTTTTTTTAACATTTTAATTGTATTGTATTATTTCTGATCTTATAATTTCTATATAATTTTACTACAGCAATGTTAATTATTATTTTTATTGTTTTATTGTATTTTGCGTTATAATTTGTCACAATATGGATTTTAATATTCTAAATTAAATTAATTTTAATTTAATTTAAAATTTAAAAACGATCTAGCCACAGCCAGTAGCTTCTGAAAGCTGCTACTCTTTGTTGAACATAACTTATCAGTTCTCACAAATCCGTGCTCAAATCACAAGATACGGCGGATTTGAGATCCCACGAATAGTGCTCTCAGCCGTAATATGTTATTGACATATTCATGACTTGGCTAATATTATTCTAAACCTTTGTATGTACTTCAAAGGCACAGTTTGTTATGTTATGTAAAGATGGCCCTTCATTAGTTCTATAATTTTACTATACGTTGGAGAAAATCATCTTTTTGATGAAAAAAATTGGCTGTGAGAACAATTTATGTGAGTAAAATGTGCCAGAAGGGTGAGTTAGGTTCAATTGGTCGATAAATAAGCATCTAAAAAGTATTTCAAAGATATAATCATCATTATTCGCAGCTACATGAAGTCCGTCCACTGGCTAACAAGAAATTCCCATACTTTTTCAGAGTAACTCGTTGCATTTGTTATCTGAAGGATTCTTCCATTAAGTTCAGAACTGAAATCATTCAGGTGATTCGAAATAAGTATTTCTGAAGAGTCCTACAGGGTGGCAACTGCAAAACTTCAGAGTTTGGAGCATCGGCGTAAAGTCGCCTGTCTATCGGTTTTCTATAAGGTGTATTTTGGAGAGTGTGCGCAGGAACTACACAACCTGATACCACCGTCTACTTTCTACCACCGGACCACTAGACGCCGGGAGGGCTACCACCCCCATGTGGTTGACTTTCCGACAGTCCGTACCCAACGGTTTGCTGCGTCTTTTCTGGTACGCACCGCTAGGGAGTGGAACGCTCTTCCTGCGTCTGTGTTTCCGGATACTTACAACCTTGGGGTCTTCAAGGCCAGAGTTTTCTGGGTAAGCGTGTACCACCATCGGCCTCGCCATTGCTTACCACCAGGCGAGACTGAGGCCAAACGCAAACCCATTTTAAATTAAAAAAATATAAAAATACGAAATCATGTGAACACCGTGCACCAATCAGTTTTCAGGGTTTTGGCTATTGTTTATTTATACTTCCAAATTCTATTATATTTAAAATTTATAAAAGAGATATATTATGAAGGATTAGATAAGATTAGATTAGATTAATTTATTACACAATACAACATTACAATATACATTACATTTGATGTCACATATAAGAATTCCCCAAGGGTACAGTGGATTCCCCCGCCCATAACTATCTGTACACAAATATCTCTACACGGAGAACCACAGCTAAGTAACACTAACTGCTTTCTTTTGTACTGTGTCCTTAATAATAAATATGATAGCCAGAGTCAGAGCACAACCTTAAAAAATACACATACATACGAGTACATACACAGACTCACGGATATAATATACCTCAAACCAAAGAAGTAAATTGACTGTTGCCGTCGAATTGATCACTGAAACGCCCATTTTCACCAAGCCTGTTAGATTAGAACCCAAATGGTATCGAAGGGCCGGGAGGGCTTCCACCCCCATGTTGACCCCCAGGTTGACTTTCCAACAATCCGCACTCAACGGCATGCTGCGTCTTTTCTGGTCCGCACTGGTACTAGGGAGTGGAACGCTCGGATGCGTGTTTCCGGATACTTACAACCTTGGTATCTTCAAGGCCAGAGAGAATAGGCATTTTCTCGGTAAACGTGTACCACCATCGGCCTCGTCATGCTTACCACCTGGCGAGACTGAGGCCACACGCGCACCCATTTTAAACAAAAAGGTGTTCTCTTTCACTGGAGAGTGAGCTTTAGTAATGAAGACTAAAAATAGTTCTCACCAGATTTGACCTCAGAAACACACGAACTTTGAAGTGTAGTGCGTTTAGTACTAAAAATGAAATAGAATACTTCCTGAATTTCGCTCTCCCCTCACATCTTGTGACACCCAGAAGATAAAAACCGCAGGTGGCACATAGGTAGCCCATCAGTCATACTCAGACGACAGCTTTGCCGCTAACAATCAATAGGCTTCGCTTCCAGGAGAAGAGCTTCTAATAGATTCTGTCGCCATTTTTAGACTTGCCGCGTCATTGTTTGATAGACGTGTTTGGAATAAATTTAGAAGTAGCAAGGTTGACTTTTTTAGAGAAATGTTAAGCGTTGTGATTAAACCAATACCCATCAATTGTAAAGTAGCTCTTATTTCAATGACGGAAGCCGAAGACCCTGCAGTATATAGGGTACGTTCTCACTTTTTTTTTCAAATCAAATAAATATATAAATATTCGTCAAGCAACACACCAATGATGATAATATCCTTGTGTTGCTTATACAAGGAAAATCAAGGCGGGAACCCGTACTACAGTAAATTAAATCGTTTTTTGGACTGTTAGAATTATAAATATGGCCGAGAGATTTTATTCTAGAGATGGCTATACATTCGGTGAGAGGTCGTTTTTTGAGCGTGAGTAAGAGCTGTTTGACTTTGAGTGTTGTTTCAGCCTGAAGGGAATCAGTCAGCAGCGTGTTTTTAAAAACACTGACATGCGTAAAATAAAATAAATGTCCTTTAAAACATAGAAAAAATTACAATACAACCTGTATTGAATTTTTTTTTATCATAAAATAAAACACGCCGATACAATGAAGCGGAAGCGATATAATATCTTACGAGCATGTGAGATAACGGTGCGTTTACACCAAGCGAGCGAATGCTCAACCTACGAAATTTGATTTGTCTCTCTCTGTTTACATATAGAGAATTTGAGAGAGAGAGAGAAGGGATAGAATGAGCATTCGCTCGCTTGGTGTAAATGCACCGTTAAGTTCTGTTGTCATTGTTCGAGCTTAAGACGTCAACATAGGTTTATTTATTTATTTACAAAGATACAAAACGAATTCTGCAAGGGATCAACTCAAAAATCCGTTTAGCAAACGTATGGCACGAGCTGAGAGACAGTTAGTAAGGTAAGCTAAAGTAAGGTGCTTAAGAGTGCTTTTACATAAAGGCGACTTTACTTTACAAACGCTCTTCAGATAATTGCATACTATAAACGACAGCGTGGCAGCAGCGCGTGGGCGACGCGCGGCAGTCGCTAGCTACAGTCAGTAGGCGCTGAGCTAGTGTTGTTAGCGCACGTGTTTGTTGACAGACAGCAAAATGAGTAAGTTTGACACCGTAAGATCTAATCCAAGTGATGTCGCGCGGCGGCATCAGCGCCGCTGTTTTTATAATGTGAAGGCATCCGCTGCAGTGAAAAATGGTTATCTGCAGTCATAGTTGAGCATGGACTTCAGCTTATGGCACTGGGAGGGGGGCATTTGTCATTTATTTTATTAATTTTCCATCGTAAGCCTGAGAGCGTCGTGGCCTAGTGGTTCAACACCCGAACTTAGATCGTGGATCGTGTGGTCCCGAGTTCAAATCTGGCCAGAACCAAAATCTTTGTGTTCATTGTTAAATATCCGACTAACTCTCCGGTGATGGAAAACATCGATAAAAAACCAAATCAACCCGGATAACGGCGGTAGGCTCACCACCTACCACGTCGGGTTCTAATACCTTCGGGGGAATGTGGGTTTCTGAGTGTTTCGTTCACCATGACGACACAGTCACTTGCCTCTGACTACCCCGTTTGGGATAAAGTCGTGATGGTTTAATATGTATGTGTTATGTGTAAACCTGAAAATTAGGCACTTAATTAAAATACAGATCAACTAATAAATCAAAACATAAACAGATTTAGCACTTAAATATGGCAAACATACTCAATACGGTCCTGTCCAAAGTTTTTGGTGCCATTCGCTTGTTTAGGCTGCTTGCTTTTCCTCTTATAGCCGATTCGCAAGATGTGGGTAAATGATAAACATAAGGCCAGTGATAAAGGACCTTCCCTTTTTTATATGTCCCCTACTGTTATAACGTTAATAGGACTCCCTAAGGAGATCCCGTGAGGGTACCCGGAAAATGTTTGAGATCAAAAATTTAGGGATGAAAAAACACGATGTAATAAAATGAGGAAAATATGAATCGTGTTTGTGAATTCGGCGCCAATTTTTTGTACTTTGTCGATTTAAGTGCTTAGTAAAATAAAAAGCAATAAAAATAGAAATTCTGTTGTAAAACAGTAACCGATGGTTATTTAAAAATGAACGGATACAAAAGAATAAGACGCTGTTTAGAATTTTATTATTTTTATTTTCTTAAGGTTTGTTTCAGGATGTCCTCAAAATTACTGGTTGGATTTTTAAATAAAACTATAACAGTCTTTACATAAACAACTGTATAAATAAAAATAGTACTTCAGATAAATTTATTATACTGGCTGTTTTTTTAAAGTCCTACCAAGAGTTACAACTTAGCAACATTGAATAAAATAAGAAATACCTATTACTAATTTATCTAGCTGTTATTTATGCAGAAGACCAAACGTACATTGTAATGAATTTATTATAACAGAATATTTGAGAACTGCAACGAAGAAAATGAAAATTTAACAGCCTTGGTCGTAACAAAATGGCTGGTACGAATTCATTAGGTACTTGAACGATGAAGGTGGCCCCAAATTTTTAATTTAATTTAGTTAAAAATAGAATGAAAATTTTCTGGAACTCGTGGTATTTGTAGGGTGGATAGAAATCTATGGGAAAGGCACATAGCCAGTAAATGTCCTAGAATATGGCGGTCTCGTGAAACGATGATGCTTATTTATTTTGTGCATTTTTTTGATGCGTTTTTTGACCCGCCTTTCCTGTGTAGGTACTTGGCCACAGTCCAGCGTTCAGTGTCTTGACCTCGGCCCCGTCTTGTGGCCCAGAGTGCGGCACTATTTAATATTAGCTATATTCCGATTAATCAACCCTATGGCTTCATATCTTTAGAACGACAATCAGCAATGATCTGTGAACGGCAATAATTTTGTCTCTGATCAATACTTTTTTTTTGTATTTTCCTTGGATTGCACACGAAGTTTCACGCCAAAATCAAAATAAAAGCCTTTTTTCTCACACACTCAATTTAATACTCTTCATAATTCATAATTCATTTATTCGATGCTTCATGTGGTAAGTTACAGGTCTTAAATAAAAATATAGTACATACACATGAACCCTGCTAGGGCACTGCAAGATATTTTTGGAATAATTAGGTAAGTTATTTACAAACTTATGTTTTCATGCACATTTTAACATTTATGATCAATTTAAACACTTTCAAAATACTCCTGCACAGAATAAAAACAGTTTGATAGCAAAAATCTTTTGACACTAGAACTAAATAAGGACAAACTATTTATACCCTTTATTAAAAGAGGTAATTTATTAAATATTTTTACCGACATGTGGTATGGTCCCGAACTAACAATATGTAGCTTCGTGAGAGGGACTACCAGTCTGTGTTTGCGACGGAGATTACGGGACTGAGCATAATAGCTATCAGCTTGTGTGTAAAGGTGGGGATATTTTTTAACGAAAATGCACATTTCCAATATGTATAAGGAGGTCAAAGTTAAAATGTTAAATTTAATGAAATAAGGTCTACATGTTTCTCTCTGCGTTATATTAGCTAATATTCGAATACATCGCTTGTGTAGGACAAATATACGATCACTTTCCGTACCATTTCCCCAGAGAATCACAGCAAATCTAAGCCAAGCATGGGCAAAGGCGAAATAAGCACTAGTTGCTGTTTCTAAATCCGTAACCCTCTTTAGCTGGTAGAGTGCATACGTAAATCCTGACAGTTTACTTGCTAACTTATCCATGTGGCTTTTCCAGTTCATGTTAGACTCTACTTCTAGGCCCAACAATGTACATGTACTCACGGAATCTAGCTCGCAGTCATCGTGAACTTAGTTTATTTTTAAAGGTTGCTTTTGTCTAGGGTGGAATTGCATTAACTTTGTTTTGTTGAAATTTAGCTGTAAATTATGTTCCTTAAGCCATTTAGTTATACATTTAAGGGTTATATCCAGGCTAGTGTACAATTCCTGATCATTGGTACAAGGGATGACTACAGTAATATCATCTGCGTATAAAATGCATTTTTTATCAAGGGTTTTAGGAAGGTCATTAATATATATTTAAAAAAGTATACATCCTAGCACGCTACCCTGTGGAATAGAACCTACTACTGTCTGTTTTTGTGAACTAATATTAAGTGCACAGTTGGTGCTTTTATCGTAATAAGGTATTTCAACAAATTGTTCACGATTCGATAAATAAGACCTAAACCATTCAAATGCCGGCCCCCGCACTCCAATTCCGTATAATTTATTCAAAAGTATTTTATGGGACACCCTGTCGTATGCCTTGCTCATATCCAGCATGATACTTACTGCATACTGCTTATTATCAAAACTGTTTAAAATTTCGTTCGTCATACTGAAAAAGGCACTCACCGTAGATCGATGTTTACGAAAACCGTTTTGGCTGTCATCATAGATGTTATACTTCTCACAGAAGGAATTCAGTCTTTTAGACATTAAAGTTTCGAATATTTTCGAGAACGTAGACAGTAATGAAATTGGCCTAAATTAATTTATATCACTTGTTACTTTCTTTTTGGGGACAGGTTTAATTACAGCAATTTTAAGTTGATCGGGGAAAGTGGCTTCTGTGAATGATTGGTTGACAAGAGCAGTCAGAGGTACTATGAGTTCATCCTTGCAATGCTTGATTAGTATAGGTGGAAAGTCATCGACACCACAGCTAACTTTACTTTTAAGGTTTTTGATAGCCTTGTCAACCTCCTCAACAGTCACCGGGTTGAGATACATGGTGTTAGGATTTTGTGTGATTACAGGTCTACCTTTTACTACACCTTGTGAGGGCACATCATTTCCTATTGAGGCAAAATGATTGTTGAAATGGTTTATCACTTGGTAAGGGCCTCGTATAATTCTATTGTTAATAGTCAGTTTGAAGTTGTTCATATCTTTTTTTTTACTTTTATTTGTTTGTTCATTTATAATTTGCCACATCAATCTATTTTTATTCTTTGCTTTACTCATTCGTTTTATATATATTTTTTTTAGATACATTAACAAGTCTTTTTAGGGTTTTTTCATAACATTTATAATATTTTTCCAATTTGTGACATTAGTCTTTTTAGTAGTTTTTTATTTTTACAGGATTTTTTAATTCCAGATGTTAACCATTGCTTTTAAGGTTTTGTTATATTTTTAATCTTTTTCTTAGGAATACAGAAATTCAGCAATTTCGTTAGCTTGCTGTTAAATTCAATGTAGTTTTCATTTGCATTTTTATTTGAAGTGATAATTTGGCTCCAGTCTACGTTTTGTAACTGAAATTTAAATAAGTTCATACTTTTGTCGTTAAATGTCCTTTTTACAACAAAGCGACTATCATTCATGCCCGAAACTTTAGAGTTCTGTAATGAAATTAATACACCGCGATGGTCACTCATTCCGAACTCTCCCACGACCACATCAAAAATTTTGTTGTCAAGATTGGTAAAAACACAATCCAGACAAGTCGAGGTAGTTTTGCAAATTCTGGTAGGCTCTCTCACTCGTTGGTGAAGGTTACAACTCAATAACATGTCCAAAATCATAGTTGTTTCCTTGGATTTGCTCAAAAAATTAAAATTAAAATCTTCACCAATAATTACACTTCTCTTAGCATATTTAGATGTTATTAAATTTTTTTTTCCTTTCCTAATTGGGTCATATATTTCTCCTTTTCTCTGCCTTTATCAGGTATGTAAATAATTACTAGTAATAGATTGAAAATCGGAATTACGATTGCACACATTTCAATGATAAATTCTATAGTTAATAATTTAATATCCTCACATTCTACATATTCTACATGTTCCCTTAAAAGTATACACACACCGCCACCCTCGTGGTGGTCTCTATGGAAAACACTAGCCAATTTATACCCCTCAATGGTTAATAAAGCCCTCTTGGCCGTCGTTATCCATGTTTCAGACAAACACAGTACGGTGAGCTGCAACTCATCAGTAAGCGCTTCAATCAGATGAAATTTGTTCTGTAAACTTCGCATGTTTTGAAAAAGTATCGTATCGTTAGGCACGAAAAAAATTTTTGTTAGCAGCTTTATCATCCTCATCACAAGTTGAGAATTCAGATTTCTTGCTATTTTCTTTATTATACAATGATGTCCGGTGTGTACTATTTATTGCTTCCGACTTCCTACTGCTTCGGTAGCTTTCCTTTTTTAGTATTCTTTCTTGTTTGCCTTGCTCGTCTAAGTACTCGGACAGCCACAAGCCCGTGTTTTTGAACATTTTTACGTTGCTTAGTAGGTACTTTGATACTCTTTTACTCAGTAGTTCTACTGCAATTGGTCTTCGCCATCCTCTTCGTCCTATACGGTGTATTTCTTCGATGTAGTCGGTTATATCTACATTTACTATGTCATAAATGGCTCTAATTATGCGGTGAGATAATTGCTGATCATTTTCATTACTAAACTCCGTCAGTCCGTATAGAACAATAGTTTTGTTCAAATGGAGATCTATTTCTTGGATTTTGCACTCCGGGTTTAATAAGCTTGCACGGGCTTTGCGACCGACTGCCGGTTTTTCCTTTTCAGAGCGAGGAATTTTTTCACTGTTTTTATTTGCATCTAAAGCTTTTAACGACTGAGAGGAATTCTCGATCTTGGCTTCGAGTGCCACCACGGAAGCACTCGTGTCGTCAATCCTTTTTACTTGGTCTAGGTACTGGGTTTCAAGTTCACAAATACGGTTAGACTGCCTGATATTCTCTTGTCGCATTTCGTTAATTTCTGTTTCCATCTTCGTGTATTTATTGTTTATGTTATTAATCCCAATCTGCAACGCCTCGATGGTTTCACAAAGCTTACTTATTCTTGACTCTTGATTTTCATATTGTTCAGTCACTTGAGCTCTAAATGCGCGCAGCTCTTTTAAAATGAGGTTGCTATTATCCTCTCTTGCACTACAGATTAGAGTATCTCCGTTGGGTGGAGAGTCCGATGAAGACAGGGTTTCATTTTGTCTTATGATGGTTGGTTTTCTCCGCAATGTCACATTCATTTGCTCTAGGTCCACATCACTGGTACGCGTCAATTCAGATTCGTTTTCTAAGTCCGGTAATGAAAACAATTGACGAACTGGTGTATTAGTATTGTTTCCCTTTGGTTTATTAGACATACATCTAGGACATGTCCAACTGTCTCTGTGCTCCTTACTCATTGTATTATAAAACCTATTCTCTGATACATTCGCACACATGAGATCGTATGTATCCACACAGTTATAGCATATCAGATATCTTCTGTCTGATATTACAGACGAACAACCTGCACACATCTTATGAATAGCCGATGATGTCACTGTAGTGGCCATTTATAGAGCTCGTTGTAAACACTTTTTATATTTTATTAATTAGCCTCAAGTTCAACTAGTCAGCGTACTCTGATGTACTATTTCGTATCCTTTTAGTTAGTTCGTATCCTTCTGTGACATTGTAACATTTCAATATTGGTTTTTATTTATTTTTATGATTATTTTGATGTTTTTGTTTTTCCTTTTTTAGTTCCGTTACGTTAATTCGAATGCCTACTTTACTGGAATTTTATGTGTCATTTTATTACTATTGCTCTTGACATTTTTACTTTTGCATTTTTGTCTCGATCTCAAATTAAATTCGTGTAATTCAACGCGATGTAAAGTATATGATGCCGATGTTGTGATTTTATATTGTGAAATAAATAATCTAATCTAATCTAAACTCCATTACTCTAGGTACTGACCGAACAAAGAATCCTCCGTATTCGCTAAATACAATTTGATTCTCACTCCATGCAACTAAATTCGCGGACATAATTTAGACGACCCCGCAGAGTCGTTAACAACATAAATACTCAGTTATTTCGTCTGCAAAGTTGTTATAGCAATTGCTTCTATACGAGCCATAGAAGAGAGAGAAAAGTAGAAGTCGTAAATGAACAAATATCTGGTACTTATAAAAAGATAATTTTCTCTAAAATTTAACAAAACGTGTACCTACTAAGAGTGTTAGAGTATGTGAATAGACCTAGCTTTTGCCAGTGACGTCGTGTGCCCGTACCAGTAATTTTCCGTTCCCGTATAGTTTCGGGAAACCCTCTCTTAGAGCGCTCCAAAAGTCTAAAGAATCATGCTAAATTTCAGCTTTTCAGTGCATTGCATTGTTATCAGGCACTCAAAAAGTTTATTTATTATTTATTTATTTTATTTATTAGTTTGTACACAAATTACAGTTTTTTACATAGAAAAATAAGGATAGCTAAAGTACAGGTGAGCTTATCTCTAAAGAGAGATTTCTTCCGGCAGACCATGATGCAAGGAAAAGCATAAAACAAACAGTGATGGATAGACAAAACTGTGTACATAATTTTAAAGATCAAAATTTCTATAAATAGACCAGCTTACTTACAAATAGATCTATATATATTATTACAAATATTAAATATATAAGTACCTAACTAAAATAATTATACATATTTAAAAAGAAATAAAATAATGATTATTATTATTATGATCCAACACAATTCAAACATTTTTTAAAAGATGTTCTTAAAGTTATAGAGTAACGGAAGAATTTTATATAAATTGATGATTAACTAGCTGCCTCGACAGACTTCGTTATGTCAAAAATTAATTGCACGTCGCAGCGACGGTAAAGTAGCACGTATCACCCGCGTTTCTGCGACTTGATTCACATATACTTTAATTTTTCACTGAAAATTTTGTTTAATCATAATAAAATATAGCCGATGTCACTCCGTGATAATGTAGCTTCATATTGGTTAAATAATTTATGAAATTCAGTAAATCCAGTATTTTCGGAGCCTATTCAATACAAACAAACAAACAAACAAACAAGCAAATCTTTATAATATTAGTATAGATAACACTCAGACATAGGAAAAACCCATAAGTTCATTAGATATAAATATGTCTTGGGTAGGGATCGAACATTGGGCAATATTCATTCATTCAATTCACAATTAGGCAAGATCATGACCTATGCGCAAACAGTCCGATTTATCAATATGTGTGAATACTCAATGCAGTTTTCTGCACATGCGTGTCATGTAAAGTATTCCATATTCACTCAAAATAAAGTCTGTATTTAAAAGTTTCGTTTATTCTACGAGATAGACACTGGTTCTCTTCTTAGATTCATTCAATTATACTACTTTCTCTCTTCTATTTCTTTGATGCGAGCTCTTTCAAAGTTAAGGTTGTATCGGTTGAATAAGCCCGTTAATAAACCTGCATTTTTCATGAGTATATTCTTTTGCTAAATTGAATTAAATACAGTAGCATGAAAAAGAGATACTAATTTTGTTGGTTTCCTCTTAAATAAATAAATATGCGCCAGACAACACACCACTTGTCATGGTCTCGAAGTAAGGATAATTAATATCCCTGTGTTACGACGTACCAGAGCCAGCACACCCAGAGCCGATCCAATTTATAAGGTTCTTTTCCTGAATTGACCCGACAGAGAATCGACCCGTAGGTAAATTATGTTACAGCAAATATTTGTTTACTACTAATCGTATTGAAAACTTGCTGTAACTAGCGAGAACGAATCCTTTAAACCATTCCATTTACTTATTAATTATCCTATCAAGTTTGCACTTAATAAATTAAATAACCTTCTTAACGTAAAGCTAACTTAACTAAGCAATCATATAGAAATTTAGTTATTTTCTTACTCTAAGCGTAGATACTTCAAGGAATACCAGAAACACAGATTGAAATAGACGACGCGAATGTACGTACATTCGTGTATCAGTAAAGTGCAACTCAATTGTGGCTGCTTCATTTATTCCAAGGACAACCGCTTTTATGGCAATTAAGGTCAAAATCAAGTACCTACTAGTGGTTATTCTGAATCTTTCTGTACACGTTATTAGAATTTGAATGGGTATTAGACTTTTTTATTATTTGCTATCAAGCGCTTTTAATAATAGAAACACTAGTAAAACAATAATATTCTAATGGCACTAAAACTTCCCGAGTTATTGCAATTTTAAGATTACTATTTTTGGACTTGCACAAAACGCTCTCACAAACAAACGCAAGTTTGTGACGTCACATCTCGCAGTTACAGTTCCAATACTATGCCTTTTGCAAAACATTATTTGGGAAATATTTGAAATTTTGCATTCATGAAAATGGTTATTTTATAATAGTTGCGTTAGATTTAGTGGATTATCAAATGGTTATACATATTTTAAATCACTTTACTCTTTTGAAAGAATGGGCTTTCCCACCAATGTTTGAAGGTCCATAAAATAAATTATACATAAGTTATCAAACGAAAATCTTCCACACTACCCTTTTTTAATGTATTTTTTTATAATATTGAATAATTATAAGAATTCGATGATGTTTCCTGATATTAAAATGTTAAAGTAATGGAGGATCCCTATCACGAATAACCTATCGTACGAGTATCGTTACAATAAGCATCAAAAAAGGGCTGGCTTGTTTTCTATACAAACAGCTAGCGTTATCAATTTGAACATGAAATAGCTTTATGTCTGTGACTAACACCTAAGTTACAACCGATGGTTACAAAGTGCGCACTTTTCAAATCCAAAGAGTCTTCACCAATGAGATATCTTTGTCGATTTGTTAGGAACTCTACAATCGAAAAAAGTTGTTGGATGAGGATAAATGTAGACACGTTTCCGGAAAGTTCCAAAGTTTTGATTGAAGGCTGTTTTTCATTGGGTTTTATAAACTTTTTTTTGTGAGACGAATGCGTGGAATTCGGTATTGGTTGAAATATTCAAGAGGCCGTCAACAAAATAACGCGTGGCCATAGCCCGCATGCGTGCATCGTGATTTTGAGGTATTCTAATTACGATTTTAGGTCTAATTAACTGATTGGGTTGTAAATAAAACTTTTTATTTCGTTTAATTAAAGATCATAGAAATACTGACATTAATTTTTAAAAGTTATTATGCATTCTTCATTACAAAAATTCGTTGTAAAATTGGGCTATTATCCGGGAAAATTGGGAAAGTTATAACTTTTTTTTACAGTTATTGTGATGAATTATGCAAATTCTGGTTCTTTATGTCTCAACAAAACTATATGACTGACGTTTCGAATGTTATTTTCAGCAACTGTAGTAAGCTTTAATCAAAGATGTAGTTGAAGTTGACACGATAAGGCTTTTTAGTAAATCGAGGTGGCGAGATTGACCATTTTATAAAAGAAAAAAGATTTTATTTAAAAATGAGTTTTATTATGTGTCATACGAAAGGTTGGACTATGTTTTGCATATATTGAACAGTATTTTTTTCCTGAAGGTAGTGAATTAGGCGTTTGAAAAGTTGGATCATGCGCTCAAAATCAAAGCCGCTCTTCTCTCCAAAATTCACCTACACTCGCACCAAATCAGCAGCATCTTTTGTAAAAAAATTAATATGGAATTTCAGTACAGTGCCGCTAGTGTTCTTAATTTAAAACTGTGTTAGTTCACTAATTTATATAAATATCTGCATAGTTTTATAAATAAATTGATATTCCAACGACTAAAAATAAAAAATATGAATAATTGAATTTACGCCAGACAACACACCCTGCATCGTCATGGTCTCGAAGTAAGGATAAATATTATCCTTGCGATACGAGGTACCAGAGAAGCAGACAAGGTTTCAAACCAGGGGAGTCTCCCAGCATACCCAGACCCAAGCCAATTTAAACAATTTATACATACATCAAATTCAATTGAAAATTGTTAGAATATAAAACTGTTAAAGCATTGCATACTTAAATCATAACAATAATACTTGTACCCATTATCACAGAATAGGTAATAGTACTCCGTACAGAAGGTTCTCTCAAGAAACGCGGGAAGTAAAAAAGTCTCCTCTAATCTTACAAGTTTGTGTCACACTAGTACTTTTTAATTTGTCCGTGCTATCGATCAAGGCCATGTTTAGGTAGCTTGCACGCGGAATCGAAACTTATCGCGTAGCACGAGCGTTCATATTCCACTGTGCGTCCCTGAACGAAACCGATTTAACTGTCAGAGCGCAGGGTCGCAACTCAATTATTTAATTATTAACTTAAAAAAAAGTATTACTGTAATTAATATAAGTAAGTAAGTAAGTAAAAAATCATTTATTCATTTAAGCTTGTACAAAGCACTTATGACATGTCAAAAAAAGTATACAGAAATAATAATAATAAACGTAAATAAAATAGTACAATATTAGTACACATCGTGAATATACATAATGTGAATCTACCACCGGTTCGGACGTTGCTTCTTATCGAGAAGACTCCGGCAAGAAACTCGATAGTTACTCTTTTCAACTTTGTTTGTTTTACAAAAAATAAATTCAGAGTACAGTCAATGCGAGTAGAAAAAAGAACACAATATTGAGCAGAGGAGCAGATTATTCCTACTATGACCACAAACTTTTGTCGTTCAAGTAATCCTCTACATTATAATAACCTTGTTTCATTAACTTTGCTTTAATTGCAGACTTAAACTTGTGAAGAGGTAGATCAACAAGACTTTGAGGTATTTTGTTAAAGTATTTTACAGATTGACCAACAAATGAGTTTCCCACCTTGTGTAGCCTAAGACTGGGAGTTTTCAATTTGTTTTTATTTCTGGTATTATGTTTATGAGTGTCACTGTTTTTTTTGAACAGATGCAAGTTTTTGCGCACATACATTATGTTATCTAAAATATACTGAGCATGCACAGTTAAAATATCGATCTTCTTAAATACTTCCCTAAGCGAGTCGCGTGGTCTAAGTTTGTAAATGGAGCGGATGGCTCTTTTTTGAAGTACAAAAATGGTGTTCAAGTCTGCAGCTGAACCCCACAACAGTAGACCATACGACATAACACTATGAAAGTAGCTAAAATATACTAGTCTTGCTGTTTCAATATCAGTCAAGAGTCGTATTTTTCTAACAGCACAAGCAGCGGAACTGAGTCTCCCTGCCAGGGCCGTTATATGCGGACCCCATTGCAACTTAGAATCTAAAGTTATTCCTAAAAATACAGTAGAATTTGTTAATTCTAATGGCTCGTCATTCATAGTTACAATAGTATCAACCTGTCTCACATTGGGCATAGAGAATTTGATGCACTTTGTTTTTTTTGCATTAAGTAATAAATTATTACTAGTGAACCAACATAGTACTTTTGAGAGAGTGTTATTTACATCGTCAAATGCTTGCTTACCTCTGTCGACTTTAAAAATCAACGAGGTATCGTCAGCAAATAATACTATCTCACAAATATCTTTGACATAGGTAGGAAGATCATTTATATAAATAAGAAAAAGCAAAGGTCCTAATATAGATCCCTGGGGCACTCCCATACGTATGGTGGCACCGGAAGATGCAGTTCCGTTGATACTAACTTTTTGAGTTCTATCTGTAAGATAGGATTGTATTAATTGAGATGAGATACCTGAAACACCGTAATGTCTTAGCTTAATCAGTAATATTTCATGATCCACGCAATCAAATGCTTTTGAAAGATCACAAAATATTCCTACTGCATCTTGCTTGTTTTCCCAAGCATCAAATATGTGTTTGATAAGTGCTACACCTGCATCAGTTGTACTCTTGTGTTTAGTAAAACCAAATTGTTTCTCATGTAGTAAGTTATTTAAATCAAAGTGTGAAAGCAGCTGGTTCAATATAATTTTTTCAAAGATTTTACTGAGAGCTGGTAGTATAGAAATGGGTCTATAATTAGATGGGTCACTTTTGCTACCAGATTTAAAAAGCGGGATGACCTTACTAAATTTCATCAAGTTGGGAAACTGACCTTGGTCTATGCAATTATTAAAAAGTTTAGCTAAGTGGGGTGATATCGTATTGATGATTGATTTGAGTAGATTAATCGAAATACCCCACAAATCTTCTGTATTTTTCATATTAAGTTCCTTAAATACCTTGAGGATGTCATGAGAATCAACATGATCAAAGCAGAACTGATTTGTGCACCCATCAACACCAGATGTTAGCAGGGACTCAGCTATATGTGGACTAGAATTTAACGTGCTTAACTACAAGCAATAGGTATATTAGAAAAAAAAGTTTCAAATGTATTTGCTATTTCAATCTCAGACTCAATAACATTATTTTGAATTTTGAGAGAGAATGAGTGATCGCAAGGTTTAGATTTACAGGTTTCTTTATTAATTATGTTCCAATTGGCTTTGATTTTATTTTTAGCCAGTTTTATTTTGTCTCTCAAAAAAATGGACTTTGCAATATGACATGATTTCTTGAATGTTTTTGAATATAATTTAACATGCTCAACTAGTTTTTGACAGTTTGAGTTAGCTTTTAATCCATATAATTCGTATAATTTATTTCTACTTTTATGGATGCCTGGAGTGGCCCAATCACTAAATTTAAACTTAAAATTATCAACAGTTACTTTCTTCTTAGGAAAAATATGGTTATGTTCATGCAATATTATCTCAAAGAGATGCCTATACTGATCATCTATGTTATGATGACCTTGGGGCAGTAGGTTAGAAATATTTTTATTTATATTCGTTTGAAACTTTTTTACTCGACTCTTGGTAACTGGTCTATAACTAATATCCACTGATTGAGAGACATGACGGTGCTCAAATTTGGTCAATAGACCACAGTGATCTGATTTCAAACAGTTTATAATTGATTTCTCAATAGAGATATTTTCACAAAAAATATTGTCTAAGCAGGTGGCTGTTAACTCGGTGATCCTGGTTGGTTGATCAAAAAGATTAAGTAAATCAAATGATTTAAAAAGATTTAAAAATCTTACAGAGGTCTGAGAAGAATCTAAAATGTTAACATTAAAATCCCCACATACAACCACCTTCTTGTTTGATTTACAAACCTTTTTCAGTACTTCTTCCATGGTCTCTTCGAACTGACAATAATCAGCAGAAGGGGGGCTATACACACACACAATAATAATCTGCTCTAACTCTGCGCATGCAAGTTCAATAGTTCGCTCAATTGAGAGTGCTACTATGTCTTTACGCTCTCTAGATTTAAACTTATTGTGAATTAATATCAGTGACCCACCGCGAATAGAGGAACTTCTCAAGAACGAACTAATGATACTATAATTATCAATGCTAATCATGCATTCATTTTTTTTCAGCCAGTGTTCAGTTAAACATAAGACATGTATATCCATACAGTCTAAAAATAAACCTACTTCTAATTCTTTGCCAGAGAAGCCTTGCATGTTTTGATGCACAAAGTTTATAAAATTATTTTGGGGCTTCTCTTTTGTCAACAATGTGCAAGAGTTTACCTCTATTGTCTCTGAATCTAATTTAAATTATTTGGAACAAGTTCCAAAGTCTGTGGTACAATGGTATCATTCTGCTCAATAAAAGCAGAGCGTTTAGCCAAATAATTGGCTGAAATGTTAAAAAAATAAGATAGCGACATAGCTATCTGTCGTTTATAATAATTAGATAAATGAAATCTACCTTTTGTCAGGTATAACATCGTTTAGTATTAGTAGTAGTCATAATTATTCTTATAATTACTCATTATTACAAGTTACGCTAGAAACAAATCAAACACAAATCATTAAATAACGCGCTCGGCGGCGAGTGTGCGAGCGGCAACCACTGTCTTATACCCCAGAGAGGGGCCACGCGGCCGAGCGTACCTAAACTTTGAAGTGACACATGACGACACGGCACGATTGGCATAGTGTGCTGTAGCACGGTTTCTCGCCTCGGTTTCCGTAGTGTCCCGGGTTCGATTCCCGGTCGGGTCAATTCAGGAAACGATCTTTTCTGAATTGACTCGGGTCTGGGTGTGCTGGGAGACGCCCCTAGCTTATTTCCTTGTGTGGTACCTCGTAACACAGGGATTTAATAATCCCTACTTCGAGAGCATTACAAGAGGTGTGTTGTCTGGCGCATATTTATATATATAGGTATATATATATATACCAAACCACTTTAAAAAAAAAAACATATTGGCACTATAGTTTTGAAGATTTTTGTTTTGTGTCTTATACGTAATTTAAGCATGACATAACCCTTCATCCATTATGAGATACAAGCGGACTATAATATTTATTTAGCCTACTATTACAATTAATCACTACCTTAGTTCCATTAGATCAAAGATTTTTTATAGTTGAACCAATCGTTCAGAGTAATATTATGTTATTACCTACTAACAAATGGCATAGTGCGCTGTAGCACGGTCGCCTTGGCTTACGTGGTGTGCCGGATTCGATTCCAGGGCAGGTCAATTCAGAAAACTAACTTTTCTAAATAAGGTCAGGTTTGGGTGAAATATCCTATAATTAAGAATTACCCTATTTATCCTTACTTCGAGACCATGAAAATGAGTGTGTTATCTAGCGCATATTTTATTAATTCGAATTGCTTTAAGGTTCTGAAGGTAAAAAATTAAAAACCACGTAAAAAAAGTCAAGTATAACGAAAGCCTCGCTTCAGGTCTAGCAAATAAGTGACAATGACAACGCTTGTTCGGGGGACTGCAGCTTGCGTACCGGAAGAAGAGGAGACTTAGAGATGCTGGAAGGGGGAACGAAATTATGACAAGGATGTATAAAATACATTCATTATTTTGCTATGAAAAAGGAGAAAATAAAAAGGGTTTGACTTTAACGTTAACTTTGCATAAAATAAAGATAGAAAAGCTAGAAATAATCACATTTTCCCCTAGATGTCCCTAGCGGGGTTCACACCCTCGTACCAGGCGCCTGCTCGAGCCACTAAGCCATAATCATCTCCGTTAACAATTAGTATCAAGACCATTAGTTCCCAAAGTGGTCCAGGTGGACCCCAAGGGGTCCACGGGAGACTCGACGGGGCGGGGGGAAATGTTGGCGTTATATTATTTGTAGAGTCTTGGGAATATGGTAGGAATGTAGCTAATAGGGGGTCCACCGGAACCAGCTAAATTCTGAATTTGCTACTAAACGCGCGGCTGGATAATGGCCACTAAACGCCACAAATAACTTGTGGCTTGTATGTGGCCATTTGAACGCTCAGTCCATTCCAAATTCAATAGTCGCTATGAATAGTGTCCTACTATGCGGCAGCCCTACAGATGAATAGTATTAACCCCATAAATCTGTCTTATCCAGCAAATTATTTCCGTAAAATAGATTTTGTAAAAATAAAATGTGCTCCGCCTTCGCTCCGGCCTCACAATAGGTGAACAAAGCGCCACTCGAGGCCACTTCGCGGTGTAAGCCAGCCTTCAACGGTGATTCTTTATTCATGATGCAAGTTAGTTTTAGATTTCGAGACAATAGGGCGCTTGAGTGTTAGATAGCTTTGTGTGAGAAGCATGCGACGTGATAGGTGAGTTTGAAGAAGAGGTAACTTTAAGTCTGATTTTTCATGCAAGCAATAGTATGGTCTTTTAGTATTGCCGCCACTTTTATCGGCCATTATACGCGGTCACAAGTAGTTGAGCTCGGGTTCTAGATGTGGGCAGCAAAAGCGATCATTAGTGGCTGAGGTCAAGCCACGACAGTGGTCAAGCGGGCAACTATGAGCGCGTGCCTTCAGTAATTGTTTTGATCTGTGTGCTTCTGTTCTTGTGGCCTGGGAGTGTGGGACACACTGCTGGAAAAAACATTTATAAAAAAAGTGATCAAGTGATCGCTACAATAATGGGTAACTAATGCGATTTATTATTTAAGTCGTCTTGTCGAGACTAGTCAAGAATTTTAAAAATATCACAGCTTTAAAACAAAATCAGCACAAGGAAAATGTTCTTTATTATTTTTAGGGTTCCGTATCTCGAAAGGAAAAAACGGAATCCTCCGTCTGTCTGTCTGTCAAGACCCTTTTTCTCAGGAACGCGTAGAGGGCACTTGCAAGGGCATCAAAACCTACAGGGTACTTCCCGTGAACTCATAATCTTGAAATTTGGTACGAAGCAACGTCTTATAGCACAGATAAAGGAAAAATTGCGAAAACCGTAATTTTTTAGTTACATCATATTATTATAATAAAAATATTTTTAATAAATATACCTACAGATTTGTACGGAACCCTTGGTGCGTGAGTCCGACTCGCACTTGGCCGGTTTTTCATATTCATCATTCTGTAAAAATTTTTTTTTAATTTCAAATGGAATTGCGATTGGCCTCAGTCTCGCCTGGTGTTAAGCGATAACGAGGCCGATGGTGGTAGGTACACGCTTACCCAGAAAATGCCTATTCACTCTGGCCTTGAAGACACAAAGGTTATAAGTGTACGGAAACACAGACGCAGGAAGAGCGTTCCACTAGCCGACAACATAACAAATTAATTTACTAATAATTAACAATAATTATCATCACAAATACCACTGAATCCCTTTTTTCCTTATTCTCTCTTTTATTTTGTATATTCATACTAATAAACATAAGTAGGTAATTAAATTTACTTAAAATGGAACTTTTCAACAACTGAAAATCCGTATTATTTTATTATCTCTCGGGGATTACACGATCAGCTATTTAGTAATGAAAATATAATAAATGAGCAACGAACGTTTTAAGTGCCGAATAATTTAAATTACACATTCGACAAATACGGAATTAAACTATTTGATGAATATTTTTCCGTTATTTAGGTAAAGCTTTCCTTGATCCAGTAATGAACACTTTACAGATTGTTATTAAGTCATCGAAAATAAATGTGTTCGATTCCCATCTGAGGCAGGGAAACAGTCACTGATTGAGATACAAGTCACAGGAACAAAATAAAGAGTGTACAGAAAGACCGCTCTCGCCTTTTTTCTGTATAGCTACCTAAACTTGCCTAACCACCGATTGCAGTCACCGATTCTGACCGGTATCGCCTGTAAACTCGCTGTGTCTGTGTGCGTGATCAGAATGACGGTTTGTTCTAAGCAGACTAACTGTCCGGGGCCCCACGCGTAATTTGTGTCGCAAGATCTATTACCGCAACAGAAGTGTTCGTTGATGAAGAAGACAACCTTTCAGTCTTGGTTTTTTTGGTACAGTCAATACAGAAGTAGCTTTAGACTGCTTTTCCACCAGAGATGTGCTATGAAACTATAAGCTCGTATCCACTGATGATATGCTTTGTAACGGAGCGAGCAAGATGTGCCGCTGCAAGGTATCTGGGCGAAGAAGATGCGCAGCTCGAGTTATGCTATGTATCGACAGTATTGGAAGGGACATAGCAAGCATCTACAGCATGCATCCATATGTCATGCATGATTGTGTCATATTAAAAAGATAGCCTAATAGAACTCGTTTCCACCAGTGCTATGATAATATGGGCCAACGAATGTAATCGGTGGAAATCAAACACATACACAGCAACATAGCACATCTTTCGTGGAAAAGCATTCTAATATATAATATGTACTTTGCAAATGTGTTCTCATGTAAGTAAAATGTTCATGTACACACATCAAAAGTGTCTAGGGATCAAGCATTTTTATGCGGATTTCTTGAGATTGAGATGTGGCTTTGTAATAAATTTATGATTTTATAAATTTATATGGATCCTTTTTGGTGTATTTCATAATTTGAAACAGGAACTGTCAATCAAAGTCGAGTAAAAGATGAAAATCAGCTGTCAATATTTTCCCTATAAAAACATACAACGCATTGAAGACATTATTAGTGCTACTGTTTCCCTACTACTGATTAAAACCAACGTTATTATGGAGCGGCGACGTCATTTAAGCAGGGAAGAAATGCTCAGAGCCGTGGGAATGATAGAAGCTGGTTCCCGGCAACGTACTGTGGCTTTAGCTCTGAATACAAGTCAGAGTGTTATCAGTCGACTTTGGACACGTTACCGAAGCACTGGTACCGTGGCTGAGCGCCATGGAGGACGGTATCGCTGCACCACACGGAGACAAGACCGATACATTCAAATCACAACTCGAAGAGCTCCAACAATAACCGCCATGATGTTAGCCGTGAGGCTTCATCACTCTTCAGGGAACTTAATTAGCGACCAAACAGTCAGAAACCGCTTGCATGAAGTGAACCTTCATTCCCGAAGTCCGCTAAGGGTCCTATAGCAATGCACAATCGTAGGATTCGATATCAATGGGCTCTTGAACACAGAAATTGGGCAGAAGAACAATGGCGTTTCGTGTGCTTTTCTGATGAGTCTCGTTTTGGTATGAGACCGGATACAAGACGTATACGACACTGGAGAACCCCTGGACGCCAACAGCGATTAAAATCCTGCCAGGAAGTCCATCCTTATAGTGGTGGAACCATCATGGTATGGGCGGGTATTTGGATCGGCGGAAGAACTGAGTTGATTTGGATCAGAGGCAACCTCAACGCTCAAATTTATGTTGAGACGATTGTATCAGACGTCATCGTTCCTCTACAAGTGCAAATCGGTCCCTTATTTCAGTTAATGCATGATAATGCACGACCGCACACCGCAAGAGTTGTAAGACAGACTCTCGCCGCAGCTAACATCAATGTCCTGCCCTGGCCTGCTCAGTCGCCAGACTTGAACCCGATTGAGCATGCATGGGATATGCTACAGAGAAGAGCTCTGCCGAATATGGAAGGTATCCAGTCGCAAGAAGACCTTTTTTTGTTGTTGCAACGAACATGGGCGGCCATTCCACAGCGTGATTTGGATGAACTCATTTTGAGTATGCCAAACCGATGTTCTTGTGTTGTTAGTGTTCGCGGTAGAAACACGGATTATTAATTGTTTAAGTTACCCAATAAAATTTTAAAGAAAACTGTTATTTCAGTCTTTTTTTCGAACTTTAATGTTAGTGGTTCAAATGTCAAAAATCCCTTTATTAGGAAAATGGCAAATTTCTTTATTAATGCAAAGGTGACTTGGTTTATCGATACTGTAGACAAACGAAAACACTTTATTTGATGAATCCTTAAAGAAAATTTTAATTAATATCAATCAGGAGAAAAGTTATTGCAAAAATATATGTTGATCCCTAGACACTTTTGATGTGTGTATTTCTTTATGAGAATAAATGTTCTTTAACCACAAATACGCTGCGTTAGCTGCACACCACTTTGATGGGTTTTTTTAACAAAAGTTTCATGACTTAAATATAATTATCTTATGGTAAGTTAGGAATTCCTTATAGAATATTTAATATTTTCAGTAAAATAAACTCCTAAAATCATTTTCAATCATTTATTTGACTAGAAACATGCTTGGGGGTACATACATTGCAAAAGATTATGAAATGCATACAGATGATAGCATACAGGGTAAGTCTAACATGTTCTGCGTTCAAATTAAGTATTACCAATCTGGCTGCAGCTTACCTATTCTGAATCTGAAAGTACACACGCTTTCAGAGGAAATCTAAAAATATGTTCTTTTATTTAACAAGAGAAGCTATTTTAGACGAACCAAGAATTACGGTGAAAATTAATAAAAGTTGTTGAAATAATGCTTGATTTCATTACATACTTTCGTTGATTAAAAGTATGTTTGAACATATTTTTTTAATAAATTCAACATTATTATTGCTTGTGAAGACTTTGATATTACTTTTTACATATGTCAATGTGTATTTTGTTCACGTTTAACTATAACGCTAGTATGGGAGCCAGCCACCAAAAATTATTAAATATTTTCACGAAGTCATAACCAGATGCAAAATTTATATTTGGAAAGTACTCGTAAGTAAATAGGAACAGTATGTCAAAGTTTCAGTTTTCCTTAAGTTTCAGTCACGTAAACTACGATAGTTGACTTAGGAAATTTGTAAATTTGTAAATTTGCGCCACGTGTATAAAACACCCTTTTTTAATTATCGTGGGGAAATCCTCATGGATACCTCGCCGCCCGGTGGAACGACGAGGTTATGTCGGACTTCTACCGACTAAATCCCTACGGTACTCGACCTCAACACTTCATCGGCGAGGCGGGGTCCCTACAAAAGTTTCACAACGCCCCGCCGCCAGTGCTTTCCCGTATTGGGGCCCCCTCCAGCCGACCCCCCAATGAAGAGGGAAGGCCACGGAAGCACCTGGAGCACACAGGTACTTCCGCCGTCGCGGTGAAAGCCGTGCATTGCGACCAAAAGCACCCACGTACTTAAGCCCACTGGCTCCCACCGTACGCGGACCCTACTAGATCCACAACCACGATCCACCTAAAAGGTGGATCCGCTGCCGCATCTGGCGGTGCGGCCCCGTAGAGCCGCAGTGCACAGGGGGGGGGCAGCCGCGGATCACTGACCCCCTCCAAACGGTTGTGCACCGCGGCCCCCACCTCGCGCCCTTAGGCGCTGCGCCCGTGGGCGCCCCTTTAGGCGGGCAGTGGTACTCACCATACCACCACCACGCCTGGCGGCAGGCAGTGGGTGGGTGGAAAGTCCACCGCACTGCTATGCCTGAGCCAGAGGGCTCAGGGCCTGAACCACCGGGAAGCTAAGAGTAGCTTCCCGGTGGTTCCACCTGCCACCTGTACTAAGCCCCCCCGCCACGATAAGGCGAAGGCTCATAGGGGGGTGTATAATACACCCTAGAGCAACTCTCACAGGCCAGTGTATAACTGGCTATACACCTGGGGTAGTCAAAAAAACCGGTTAGGACAATAGGAAAAAAAAAATGAGTTTACATAATACTTACTTAAGAACCAGGAGATGCCATTTATAAAAAAAAATGCGATCCCGACAACATTTGCCTCAAAGTTGCCTAGGCCTGAACGTGTTCATCACTGCGCGGACGCTGTCATCATTGGTGTAAACTCATGATAGCCATACAGCACGTAGATACGATATTGAGGGTATGTACATACGCACCTACATACGCTACCAAGAATGAGCTTATACGCGCGTACAAAACACTAGTCTGAAAACGATCTGACTGACTGTTGGAGTTGGCGGCAGGGATTTGGAGTTTGCACTTGTAGACTGTCGAATAACAAAAAATCACCTTATTTCCTCCAAAATCTTGTTTAACATCTGTATTATATAGCCCTTCAGCTATTTCACAAACAAAATTACCAAGCTCAATATAACATCAGCGTTTCGTCAACCGATTTGTTTGCCAGCCAAATGTGTTTGTCTGGATGACTTATTGGAAAAATGAGATGCTATGCGACGTCGAGATTGGATACCGAAAATATTTGCATTATGTGACGACTTTAGAATGTCAAATAACTTATAAGATTTGTGTGTCAATCCACAATGACGTGTGATGTATTTCGGCTATTTTTTAAGAGTCAGTGAAAATGTGGTTTATCTTAGAGGTCTAGGAATGTCATTGTAGATTCAATGTACTAGTAACTTCGAATATAATCGTTTAAACAGATTAAGAGCCGCATAAATATACTAATATTATTAAGAGGTAAAATTTCTAACTCTGTTTGTTTGTAATGGATGAACTCAAAAACACTGGACCGATTTTAAAAATTATTTTGACAATAGAAAGGTACATTATTTGCGGGTGACTTATGCGATGTACGAGTACTTACCACGAATGAATCCGGAGCAAGCCGCTAGTAATAAGTATATAGTTTTAAAACTGTACCCCTTTATCATAAGTAAATTTGAATTTTGTTTTAAGAGTGTCGGACAGAAAAATATTGCAAAATATGTTTGTATTGTTGGTACCAAAATTATAATTACTACATGAATAGATGAAATTTATCTGATATAATAAATGTAAATTTCACTTAGCAAAACAAACCAAATTTAATTGCATAAATAAAAAAACCTAAGGCCTTCAAACTCATACACAGTTCTATTAAAGTAGATTGCACGTAAAGGAAATAAGTTAAACTCAACATTTCTTATTTTTTGTACTTAAGGCACCGGAAACATGAAATAAACTCTACCTTAAAAAAACTTTACAAGCTACACCTATCCCTCTTCTGTCAAAAGCACATACCCTCGTTTACCTTCCATCGGTTCAAAAGGCGAACCATCAGAGTCCGACCACCAACAAACGGTCCCCTTCTCGTCTAATCGCTCGGACCCGGTTCGATTCCCTGCCCAGATAAATGGTCAAATGAACATGGCTTTTATCACTCGATTCGATAGATTGCAGACGTTTGTTTCCCGAAATCGTCCGGAAAATCTATTTGGTGATGGAATTGATTGCGGTCACGTGAGGAGTACTAGGGTTGGGACTTAAAAAAATATGTATCACGTATGTGTCACGGGCGAAAGATTTAACTTATGTTAAACCATAAAAGATATAAGAACATTAATATAAGTGAATTTTGATCTTTGGCATTTGACAATGCACTATTTTTTACACAAAGATAGAAACTAGAATAACTCGACCTGATCCTATGATCGCCCTAGGGCTAAATCGGGACTCGAACCGAAACCGAAAAAAATTACGAAATAGGATAGGATCTTAAAGGATCAGGTCGAATTGTTCTAGTTTCAATTTTTGTGTAGTCAATAGATTACCAGTTTTTATGCACATTGTTTTTGATGTCTGCGAAACATATTTTTTATAACAATTTGTTAACAGTGGCGATCACGCTATCATCATCATCAGTCGCAGCCACAAAGCGTCCACTGCCGAACATAGGCCTCCCCCACAAATTTCTAAAGCGACCGGTTGCAGGCGGTCTGTATCCACCGGGATCCTTCCACTTTTATCTGGTCGTCCGCCCACCTTGCAGGCGGGCGGGCGTACCACGCTGCGCCTACTTTGAAACGGTATCTAGTTCTGCTCAAACGACCATCAATTCTTCGCGGCAATCAAGCCATGACTTGTCCTCGTCGAGTGTAAATAGTTCTTTATATGTAATGCTTTTAGGTAAAACTATGAAACATAGATTTCAAATCTTTTTTATCTGGTTGTCCCTACATCTATACTCTTTGCGCCTTAGGGTTGCCTTTAAGCACAACATACCTAAACTACCTACATTGCTTGTTTTGCGATAAAGGAAAAAAGAATTCAATGAAATTTATCTAATTTATCTGAATATTAAAAACAAGCTGCCCGAACAGACTTCGTTCTGTCAAATGTTTGACAGCTGGTGTCCATTATCATATCTCGCCCGCTTTTCTCCAACTTAATTTACTATGATTTTTACTGTTTTTTTTTTATCGTAATAAATATAGCCTATATCACTCCTGAATTGTTTAGCTTTCGGTTTGTGAAACAATTTTCACGATCGGATCAGTAGCCTTATTCAATACATAAACAAACAATCAAATCTTTCCTCTATATAATATTGTAAATAGTTCTTTATATGTAATGCTTTTAGGTAAAACTATGAAACATAGATTTCAAATCTTTTTTATCTGGTTGTCCCTACATCTATACTAATATTATAAAGAGGAAAGATTTGATTGTTTGTTTATGTATTGAATAAGGCCCGAAACTACTGATCCGATAGTGAAAATTGTTTCACTAACCGAAAGCTAAACTATTCAGGAGTGATTTAGGCTATATTTTATTACGATTAAAAAAAAACAGTAAAAATCATAGTAAATCAAGTTGGAGAAAAGCGGGCGAGATATGACAATGGACACGCTGTCAAACATTTGACAGAACAAAGTCTGTTGGGGCAGCTCGTTCTTATTATTCAGATAAATTTGATAAATTTAATTGAATTCTTTTTTCCTTTTTCGCAAAACAAGCAATGTAGGTAGTTTAGGTATGTTGTGCTTAAAGGCAACCCTAAGGCGCAAAGAGGAGACACCTTTTAAAGGGGCTTTGCAAGACCTCCTTTTAAGGTGAGAATTCAAATAACACGTGAGAGTTCAAAGAAAACACAACTAGTTTTTATCAGAATACGGACAGAGAAGTCTTGGTAGTGGATAGATCATGACCAGGGTTAATCCAGGTTCTTGTACAATTTCTAGTTAGTCTCTTTAAATGACGCATAAATACGCTGCGCAATGATTTAAGTTGCTGATGATTTAAGTAATATAATCGCGAGCGTTTGTTTTATTTCAAAGAATTCCCGATTTGTAAACTACACTAATGTATTGCGCAGACAGCCTCACATCAAAACTAACACAGAAGTTCAAAAATGACCTCTATTGCACTGAGTTTAGGTGAAACAGACTAAAAATACATGCTCGAACCGACAGTAGTGAGTCAGTATCTATATGTTTTATACGAGCGTATAAGCGCGCCAACGCTCGTATGAGTTAGGCGTACCTACATGCGCTTCCCAAAACGAGCACGATACACGCGTATAAAACTCTAGTCTGAAAAAACTCTAGACTCTCAAATAACTTTATTCAAATAGACTTTCACAGTAAGTACTTTCAAATCGTCAAATTTAAAGCAAGATATACTAAATAATAGACATTTTTTTTTATGCGCCAGACAACACACCTCTTGTCATGGTCTCGAAGTAGGGATAAATATCCCTGTGTTACGAGGTACCAGGCAAGGAATTAAGCCAGGGGCGTCTCCCAGCACACCCAGACCCAGGCCAATTTAGAAAAGATCATTTCCTGAATTGACCTGACCGGGGATCGAACCCGGGACCCTACGGAATCAAAGGCGAGAAACCGTGCCACAGCACACTACTAGATATATAAATACACCGTAGACATAATGCGACTCTACCACCGCGTCGGAGTTGTTTCTGTCGGACTGCGTCCCTATGTGTCTTTTGTTTTCCATAGTGTGACAGATTACCGAGAGAGCATACCAATTATTTTATTTATGTATTCAGGGTAAATAAATGCAATTCAAGTGTAAGAGACATACGTATTCTTCAATAAATTATGCAGCATCGAACAGTAGTACATTCTTCCCACTTCCGTTAAATTTAAACCCATTGAAATTCAATTTATCCATGTTAGTTTATAGATAACGTATCGAACACACGATCCGTAGAATCTTTTCAATTAATACGCATTAGATAATAAAGAACTTATTATCTTTAAAGATCTTTTAAAAGGTGATTTAAATAAAAGTTGAACTTAGTTATTGGTTGATATTCAGTTACAAGATAAGATCGAAAAGGCAGGATGCGCTGGGCTTCTCGGTGGGAATTACAACTCTACCTGAATATATTGTTGCAGTCATTAAGCAGTATCTGCCATTTCAGAAAGAAACCTGACAGGTGCATGATAGGACAACAATTCGTCCGTTCGAATGAGCGATAAAAAAGGTAGCAATAGTGTATAATGATACTAATTAGTAGTAAAACATAAATTATGATAAACTATACACCAAAGTAAACTGACTACCTTCAACAAAAATGACTATTGTGTTATTCTGATTGGTGAAGCAGACTTCAGAATAACAAAAGATTATACTAATCTGGTTTATAAAATAAGGGAGATCGCGCTAGAATCACAACACACAAACCTGATCATAGCTTTACCTACATACATATGTGGGGCTACACTCTTTAATTGTAGAGTAGAACTATTCAACAACCTTCTCACTCTTGACATACAAACGCTTAACTATGCATGTCTAATTGATTCCAACCGAAAACTAACTTGTGAAATGTTTTCTCCTTACTCTGGCAAGCTTAATAGAAAAGGCATGATATGTATACTCACCGAGATTTTTACTACTTTGCTGATGGGAAACTCGATGCCACTGACAGTAAGCCCAAGTAAAACGATTACCGAGGATAAAACAGAAAAGTTTTTTCGTGTTTAATTATATAAATGTACTACACCAAAACATTTCTGGTCTACTTAATAAGGCTGAATTGCTATCGGTATGCATCGAAGAACTATACTCAGATAGATGCGAAATAGACGTGATTTGTCTCACGGAGCACTTTATGACTGACGAAGACAAAGTTCATCTTTCATTAAACAACTTCAAAATCACATCAAATTACTCAAGAGACTGCCGAAGAGGAGGTTCATGTATTCTCCTGCGTCATGGATATGAATATAAAACTGTAGACATATCAAGATTCTGTATCAAATGTGTATTTGAATGTTGCTCAACAGAACTTACTTTTTATAACATAATCATTGTTTGTATCTATAGACCGCCTAACTCTGACTTTGACTTATTCCTTGAAAAACTAGATCAATTATTAGATTATCTTAACAATCGCAAAAGAAAAATAATACTATGTGGTGATTTTAACATTAATATACTTAACAGAAGTAGAATGAGTATGGATTTTGAAAACCTACTACATAATTATAACCTCAAGCTGCAAATTCATCAGCCTACGCGACTAAGTAGTAAAACATGCATAGACAATATTGCCACTAACATCTATCGTTGTAAACCCGATGTACTGGAGTTAAGCTTGTCAGACCACACGGCTCAGTTACTTAAATGCCCTGTCAGTAAAAAATGTATAGTGAACTCATGGCGTATCCGGAAACGAGACATGAACCAAAATAATCAAAAAAAGTTTTGTGACGCATTAGGAAACTTAAGCTTTTCTGAAATACTTAACATAACGGACACTAATGAAGCATATAACTCGTTTTATAATACAATACGCTTGTTTTACGATCTATGTTTCCCATACAAAACTATTACCCTCAATAATAGAAAAAGACAGAAGTGGATTTCACGAGGAATAAAACTATGTAGCAAAAATAAAAGAAATCTGCTGTGGCACTATAGAAAATCACCTACATCAGCAAATAAAATGATTTTTAAAAATTACTCGAAACGTCTTAAGAAAATAATTTACAAGACCAAAAAATGCCAAAATAACTACTCTATTAGCTCAGCAGGTAATAAATCGAAAGCTACATGGGCTGTCATCAACCAGAATAAAAATAATTATCCGCGAGAAACCATAAAGGGCATCATTCAAAATGACAAAATTATTTCGAAACCCACTGACATCGCAAATTCTCTTAATAACTACTTCATTGACCAAATTTAAATACATCTAAATTGACATCTACTAGTAATAAAATTGACATAAAAACGCAATCCAATACCCATTCTATTTTCATGGCTCCAACTACTTGTTTCGAGGTTTTTGGAATCATGTTGTCGTTGAAGAACACCAAGAGCGTCGGCTATGATGACATAAGTACTGCAACGATAAAAAGCTGTGCTCAATATCTAGCATCACCTTTATCACATATTATAAATCTATCTTTAAGCCAGGGAGAGTTCCCAGACGCCTTTAAACTATCTATAATAAAACCTGTATTTAAAAAAGGCTGTCCTACTGACATGAAAAACTATAGGCCTATCGCTTTGGTACCTGTGCTGTCCAAGGTTTTCGAAAGGGTGATATACACAAGAATCTACTCTTTTCTTGAAAAATTCAATATGTTCACCCCTCAACAATATGGGTTTCGAAAAAACAGGTCCACAAACCTAGCTATTTTTGAATTGTTAAAGTTGGCCACAGACTATATGGACAAAAAAGAAAAAATATGCGCTATATTTATGGACATGTCCAAAGCGTTCGAATATGTTAACCATAATCTACTCTTACTTAAACTCTACCATTATGGCATACGTGGGATTGCTCTAAAACTGATAGAGTCCTATCTTAACAATAGAAGGCAACAAACTGCGGTCAGAAGTGTCTCTAAGCAAGATACATTAGAAAGGGATTATATCTCAGATTATAAAGAAGTAGAGCACGGCATTCCTCAAGGAACAATACTTGGCCCCCTCTTGTTTATAATCTACATTAATGACCTTCCAACTGTGACAGAATATCCCATGACACTATTTGCTGATGACAGCACAGTAATAATCAGACACAATAATGATTTGACATATGAAAATGAAATTACAATGACTTTGACTAATATTATAAAATGGCTTGACATAAACAATTTAAACATAAATATCGATAAGACAAAAATAATGCATTTCCGCCAATACACTCAAAGTCCTAACTTGACCGTGAGATACGAAAACCAAACAATAGAATCAGTAAATTCAACAAAATTCCTAGGTTTATACATAGATTATCAAACAAATTGGAGAATACATACAGACGATCTATGTAAACGTGTAAATCAATTTGTTTTTGCATTAAAAAGCTTAACTAGAGTGGCTAATTTGGAGGCTGTTTTGACTGCATATAACGGATATGTTGCCTCCATACTCCGTTACGGAATAATTTTCTGGGGAAATTCTACTAACAAATTACAAGTATTTAGAGCCCAAAAAAAATGCATTAGAGCCATAGTGAGTTTAAAAACAAGAGATAGCTGCAAACCACACTTTGCGAAATTAGAGATACTTACGTTAGTATCTCTCTACATTTACGAAACAGCGGTATTTGTAAAAAAAAATGCACACTTGTTTCCCACCATATGCCAGGGCCAACAGAGGAGTAGACGCCACAAGCATATGCTAAGAGCCCCAAGCAGAAAAACTGCTTTAAAAGGCAAAAGTTTCTTCTGTATGGCTCCCAAAATATTTAATAAATTACCGAAAGATATAAGAAATGCAGACATTCACATATTTGTTAAAAAATTAACAACTCTTTTAGTTTCAAAAGCTTATTATACACTGACAGAGTTTTTGAGTGACAAGCTGTAAAATTAGTAAAGATAGACTGCTAAATTGTATATTAATAATCATTTCTGACATTCTTTTATTGACTGTTTTTTTAATTTTATATTTTTTTATTAATGTATTGAATTTTTATTTTATTTTGATTGTAAGTATTAGCTTGAATGTATTTGTAGAATTATTTTTATTTAAACTGAACATTTGTATGCCAACTAATGGCTTAGCATAGTGATTATGTACCTGTCTAACTATAACACCATGTATTTTTACACCTATGTTTAAACAAATAAATTTATTTGATTTGATTTGATTTGATATGATCTGGTAAGTAAAGATAGAATTGGAATACGAATGTTAATTTGTTTTTAATATTTTGATATCTATAAATTTAATAATATTTAAAAAATAAATAAAAAAGCCAGTTTTCATTGAGAATATTGTAAATTCTTGAATTGCTATTTAAAGTTTTTATTGCTATGATTTACAATAGGCAAATCAAAGAAGCGGTTACTTCGTAAAATAGCTTATTTTTAGATTTAGCGGCTGCATGGACATCCTTGATTATAATGCAAGTAGCGTTTACTGGTATTTGATACTTGATTTATTTTAATTAAAGCTACAAATTCGTACACAATGGGCCGTTGGTGCAATAAGTTACGGTCCATCTAGCTACCGCTAAAGGTTAGATTGTGTGTCCAGGACCTGTGTTTTTTTAATTACTTCATTTTTGTTAGCATTTTCTAAGGCTGAGAACAAATTAGACAGGCGCGGTGCTGTGACAGATAGCCCGCTTAGAACAACACGCCATTATTGACGCACGCACACAGAGGCATGAGTTTAAAAGCAAAGTCAGTGAGCTTCGGTGAGTTGGAAAGTCGCACTGTCGCGAGTGCTTTTGTTTTTATCGAACTTGGTGCAATTTTTCACATGATGAATTTTGTTTTGGCCGGTTTTGTCAAGTAGGTATCACTTAATAACTTCATTTTAAAAATTCAGAGCGAATATAGTAGTAACCCTAGGCGGTTCACGCAGGTTTTGGAAAAAGGTGCGAGCGGTCCTTCTGTAAACTCTTTATTTTGTGCTATAGATTTATAGTGTTACGCTTTGCTCAGCCAGACCTCAGGCCGAACTTACCTACCTTAGTGTGACTAAGCATTAACTTGGATTTTAATTTAATAGTCGTATCATGCAAAGTAAGTAGGTTAAATGAATCTCACAACGTTCCGATATAAGTATAAACTTTTCATTCGTTCTCCAGATATTAAAAATATAAATGGTTATTACTGATAAATAATCAAAAATATTATTCAATTAACGTCGAACTTATAGCAAAAATCATGGAACTGACCCTTTTGTCCACTCAATTGAAACAGGACGTTTCTCGTTAGTTAGATCGCTAGTTATTTTATTTCCTTCTCAAGTGAAATGGAACGCAAACTAAGTGACGACAGCTGTGAACTGTCAAAATCGCTTACAAGCTTCCGATTTTGGGTGGCTTTTAAGCAACCTACTATTTTTGAACGGTTTATATTGTAAGTTTTTGGTAAGTCATCGATTTTGCTGACTTGGACTTTGCTTAGCGTGAGCTAAGACCGAACCGCAATCTCGACTGTAAAAGTGCTTTCGGTAAGTTAGATCTAAGATTAAGCTAAGCACGCTCTATAGATCTCGGCCTTAGTGTTACATTACAATAGATACATTTTAGTATATTCAAAAAAATATAATGTATGTTTATTTAACAGTCTTGAGCTTGCAATACAAACTCTATTTTATTTGGCATTAGACGGTCTTGGTGTAGGCTGTTTTGTACAGTCAGCAACATAATCTATAGAGATTGTATGGACACTAGCACTTTTTCATGTTAGTAATGTTATCCTACTGACACTTCTACGACAACTTCAACCAAGTCAGTGTGACCAAAAAAGCGTTTAGCTACTTCTATTGCTGACGGTAAATTCTGTCAACTATTATTTGTTACTAGCTGCCTCGACAAACTTTGTTCTGTCAGAAGTAACCGCACGTCGCGGCGTCGATAAAGCAGCACATCACGCCCGCGTTTCTCCGTCTTGATTTACTTAAACAGCTACTAATATTTTCTCTGAATGTTTTAATCATTATAAACAATTCACTCCTAATGCTCTAAAAGTACGCCAATATAGCCCTACGAAGCGGGACTAAAGTGACCACTTTAGGCTCTAGGGAGTAAAAAGTAGGTAATTTGTTTGTTAATTTCCTTCATGTGACATAGACAAACTTAAACAGCCAGTAAAAATATACTATTATCTGTGGAGTGTGGACCATTTTCATTGTGAAAATGTTGAGAGTTTTAGTTCCATGGTTTGTCCGCAAAGAAGGTGGCGCTATGTGTTTTAAATTGTTAATTTGTGACTGGTTCAGTTCAGAAGAAAAAACTGACCGCGCAAATTACAGAACTTTTCTCGAGTGTAAATTTGTTCGGTTTTAAATGTTTTTGTACTAAATTGACTATTTTTCTCTCACTCAAAGTGAAAAGTACAGTTTGCACCTCGAGACTAAATGCCAACTTAATATACTCTCGTTTTGATTGACTATCGCACGCTCGGGAGTCAAACCACCTCTGGGATATTATGGCTTCGTTTAGTCCCTCGATATAAAATAGACTATAGTCTATGTCACTCCCTGATAATGTTGCTTCATATTGGTGAAAGTAATTTTAAAAAATCGGTCCAGTAGTTTCGGAGCCTATTCAATACAAACAAACAAACAATCAAATCTTTCCTCTTCATAATGTCAGTATAGATATCAGATAAATATCGAGTAACCGAAACGCACAGACAGGCCGATAATCGATTGCATGTGATCAATTATTATGGTAACGAAATATTATTTCATTTCGATACTGGTGAGAAAAAGCTCCTGACAGCATATCTGATTTCAAATAACTTTTTTGAATAAAAAAAGGGTAAGCAGTGGTTAGTATACCTTACAAGAAGGTGAATTAATGCTCGAAAACTGCTTTATTGTTTTGGCAGTGTAAAAAAAACTATTGTGAGACTCAACTGGTATTGAAATCTTAAAGCGCCAAGTACCAAGCTGTGATTCCCAGCTAGGAGAAAAAATAACTGTTGGAGCATTAAAGTGTTTGATAAATCTGTTAATAATTGTTTGTATTCAGTCCCTGTTAACCATAACACTGGCTCTGAACCTAACTTACTTTAACAGACAGACACGGAACAAACACCAATGTTCAACACACGAATGTTTTTCCTGACTGGGACCGAACCCATAACCATCGGCGTTATAGGCAGAATCGCTACCATTGCACCCACAGGCCATTCAGCCAGTGTCAATATAACAAGACGAGTGTAAAATGGCATTTCTATACATTTTAAACATACCATCACGACTATATCCCGAACGGGGTAGTCAAAGGAAAGTGACTGTTTCCGTCATGGTAAACTGAACACTCAGAAGCCACTTTTCTCCAATGGAATTAGAACCCAACGTGGTAGGTAGTGATCTTTTCGAAGCTAATTCTGGTTGGATTTGGTTTTTTTATCGATGTTTTCCATCATCGGAGAGTTATTCGGAAAATTAACAATGAACACAAAAATTACTGGTTCTGCCCAGATTTGAGCTCGGGACCACACGATCCACGATCCAAGTGGACCCCTAGGCAGGCCTCTGTCACTGAATGTACTTACGCGCGATTATTACCTTCCAGCCGCCGGGTATTCCATGACTCATTTGGCAGTTGGTTGTCAACAGCCGCGTAGAGCATTTGCACGCGAATTTTGCGATTGAACTAACGCGATGACTTACGTTAGAACTGACTACTGACATGTATATCGGAAGAGGTGGGTCTGGCAATATAAATGTCTGTCTCATGACAGCACGCATTTATGAGTAAAAAATTTGCAGGGATGTAATTAATCTGTTACGTAGTAAGTATTAAGTAATCTGTGCCCTAGGCCACGACGCTCTCAACATACAATTGCTTACAGCCTCAGGTTTAGTTGTCTGGCGATTGAAAAAAATAAGTGAAAGATAATAATAATAATAATAAATATTCTTTATTGCACATCAAAAAAATAACAATGAAGGTTTGTATTACACGAAATAGTAAGATGACACAATTAGGCGGTCTTATTGCTAAAAAGCAATCTCTTCCAGACAACCCAAGTAGAGGAAAATGTAAAAAAAAGGGTAAGTATGTGCACAAAAATAGTCAAATGTAAATTTAAATAACAAAATAATTATACAGGATATGTACTAATTAGCCCACCAATAACCAAAGAGATCAGAAAAGGAAAATGAGTTAAATAAACGGACGAGGAGAAGTGAAAGGAGGAAAGTAATTAGGAGAAAAATTAGAGTGTTAAAGGCCGAGGAAATGTGCTTTAATCCTCTTCTTAAAAATAGATGAAGACTCTGACTCCCTAATAAATAAGGGTAAGGAGTTCCAAAGTCGTACAGATTTAACCGTGAACGACTGTGTGTAGGAGTGTGAGGAATGAAGAGGGAATTGAAGGCGAAGCTTCTTAGATGACCGCATCGCCTAACCTCGTACTGGCTGCAGAAATTTGAAACGCTCCTTGAGGTAACGTGGTGACAAAGGGTTAAATAAGATGTTATAAAGAAGAAAAAGAACAGAAGATGTCTTTATTCCATAAAACTTCAATGTTAAGACAATAATCCTTGGCCTTTGTGCCAAACAGTACTTTTCACAATGGCCAAACACCGTTTTATTCGCTAAGAAAGCATTTGTTTTTGTTGAGATTAGCCTGTTAACAAAGTTTCCGTTACTCCGAAACTTCGGCCCTTTTATCTTTTCAAATGAAAATGTATTCCTGGTCTGCCCTGTTTTGGGAAGTAGAAGGAAGTACCGCGGAGTTGCTCGAATTGGCAGCGAGTGTATTGGATTCGTAGACAACATTTCTTACTTAAAATTCAAAAGGTTCGGTCAGGTCATGACCGAACTTTTCTTTTTTTTTTGTTAGCATAAATTATAGCTTTTTTCATGGTTGACATTGTCAATTTTAGAGAATTTAGTCAATATAATAACTACAATTGAAGCGAAAACTTGATTTAAATTAAGCAGTGGGACAGTATATAATCATGCTAATAAAATTTAAGATGTTAAAGTTTTGAATTCCCTATCTCTTTTTCACAATAATGACATAAAATGATCAAAAATAATGATAGAAAATGGCTCAAAATACAATTTTATAAAATGATGATTTTTACAGAATGCATTGCTTAGCAGCGGGACATGACAGGGTGAAATTTTAATGCTAAGATACTATATTTTCCTTGATTCTTGTTCGTGGTGAACAGACTGACAAAATAGCTTTAAACATATTATCTGAAAAAACTGAGTTAAGGAATCTTAGGGGTAAGTCCGAAGAAATCTAATTTTCTTTGTATTTTATTTACAAAGTTTCAATGGGTAAATTTATTACCTGTTTGGCTCTTTTTCATAATTTATTATTATGTTTGCTCGTTCTGTGATATTTTTCACATCAGATATTTATGATAAATGGCTTTGCAACGTAAAACATCTTTGGAACATAAAAAATATTTTCAATATTAGTCAAATGGAAGAATGAAATTGAGACCCTTTGTTAAATGTAGAATGCAAAAAAGATCAAAATATTATTATAGACTTCACTACTAACTATTATCATATTACAATGAATTATACATAAAACAGACTAAAAATATTGTGGTGCTATTTCTTATAAAAACTAAAGTATAATATTTAAACCACTTGGAAATCCACCAAACCTTCTAGGGTCCTTACTAGGAAGTATTTTTATTTTTACCGGTGGATTAAAAAAAAAGTGATGAGCTAAAGCTCTTCCTACGCAAACATGGTGAAGAAGTGTTTGCTTCCAAACTCAACAGTCACTTAGACTTATTAAGATGGAAAAACTAACTTTATAAAACGAAGAAAAAAATCTTCGAAATGTTTAAACCGTGTCTTTACCCCCAGTCAAAAGTTTCTTGGCTGCTCCGTTCGGCACGAAACTCAACCTTTATACAGTGGCAGTAAAAGCTCGAATATTCTTTCCCACTCAGCTTCCATTCCCAGACTTTGCTAAGGCTAAAACTACGCTTAAACCCTTGAAGCAACTTGACCCAGTTCTTGGGACGGCCTTACGTTGTGAGCTCAAAGCGAATTGAAAACTGTTCTTTTGTAATGATTTCACTAAATATACGATAGCACCGAAGCCTTTAGCACCGAAGGTTGTTGGTCCGATCTCCACTCATGACAAACATTTACCATCCAGACGTGGAACGCTCTTCCAGCACATGTGTTTCCTTCCTCTCATAGTCCTGGGTTCTTCAAGCGGGGCGTGAAAAGGCATTTCTGCAGGCCTTCAAGGTGAGGATGGCCAGCCCAGTGATTCGTTTGAATGACTGGGCTTGTCAACCTCATATCTGGACCTCACGACCGCTTTCCATCAGGTGGAGTGAGGGGCAATAGGTCATCTTGACGGGCAACATATAAAAAAAACATTCTTGTGGCGAACATTTGTGATTGTTGGCAATAATTTAGTATGTTTATCAATCGCTGGCACCCAATAGTACAAGCTCTGCTTAGTTTGGGGTCGGATGATCTTTGTGTAATTTGTCCCAGATATTTATCGATTTTTTATATAATTTTAATCCGCTTTCTTCAAGTCATTAGTAATATAGCTACGAGGTCAGGCTATGTTCAGCAAAGCACGGCTCATTACTGCCACAGACTGGGCCACTAGTCGTGACCACTAGACACGGCCACGTAGCATGTGGTTCAAAAACAGCCACTCGAAAGCTCACTTTGCACCAATGCCATACTAAATGTATGGCAGTATGCAGTGGCCCAGTGGCATCATCATTATCGTCAGCTTATCATAGTCCACTGCTGGACATGGGCCTCCCCCAATGCGCGTCATCGCGTCCAATGCTGAGCTTGACGCTTACAGTTTCTGCCAGCAACCTTTCGCAAGCTATTGCTCCCGCCGGCTGGCGTCTTACACTACCGTACGGTTGCCGACACGCGGTCTCCACTCTAGAAAATGCTCACCCCAGCGGTTGTCTGTTCTTTCTACGGCATAAGTGGCCTGCCTGCTGACTCTTCAGCTTACTAATCCTGTGAGCTATGTCGACAACCTTAGTTCTCTGTCTGTGTTACCTCGTGTATGGTTGGCCGAATACACAAATAAGTCTTCAAGTGGAATGCCACTATCACAAAGAGAAAAGAAAGAATAGGGTTGATTTTAAATGATAGGCTTGTCAACGGTATGTTTTTTTAATTTTACTTTTGGCGGACATAATGCATATTATAGTGGCCTCAAGGACTCTGCAACGTTTTACTAAAAGTTCCAAAAGACATAATTCTTTAAATCATACCTTATAACGTGTGTAAATTATTTTCCCCATTTTCTCTCCTAAAGCTAAAAGTATCTGCTTTGGACCATGCAAATGGCCACTTCCAAAGTTTTCAGCGTTGACTCACTGCAACTTTGCTTTTAATATCGATTTATTGTGTTTAATTTTATTTCGACTTGTTTATTGTGGCTTAATCAAATTATAACTTATCTTGACAAGTTGGTGACAACGGTGTACTTTGTCTCTCGCTTGGGTTTTTGATGTAAATTTATTCTATTTTGTCGCGAGTAGAAATAATGTACCAAGGCAAAGTGAGACTTACAAGATTGGCACTTTAGACAAAATCTAAATATAATCGACGACACGATTGGCGTAGTGCACTGAAGCACGGTTTCTCGCCTTGACTTGCATAGTGTTTGTGTTCAATTGCCAGTGTAGTCAATTCAGGAAACGATTTTTTTTAAAATTAGCTCGGATCTAGGCGTGCTGGGAGCCGCTCATGGATTAATTCCATTCCTTGTCTAGTACGTCGTAACATGATGATGATGTAAACCCTATTTCAGCTACAAGCTAAAAAAAATAACAATCAAAATTTTCATCTTCATAATATTAGTGTATATGGGCGGGTCACAATCAATTGCAAGTAGACTAAAGTCACAAGATTACGCGGAACTATAGCGATTCGTCGAACTCGTGGTACGTGCCGTTGACGATCACTCGAATTACACGTCCAACATGGCTGCGCTGGCCGCTGACCATCGATACGACGCTCGGCTAGAGTGACAGCTGTCAATCTTGTCCCGTACAACTCGATAGGTGGCGCTCATGGTGCGCCGTCATATACACACAACAACATGGTCTAGAGATATATAAAAACTTTTTTAAATAACTTAAAAAGTACTGGTCTTACAAAAAAACTATTAATGACAGATTATAAAAACATTAATAAGTTTCCTTTTTATTAGTTTGATCATGTGGTTGACTAGTAGGAAATGATTATAAGGATTAAATCCGACAATTTCATTTTGAGCTAGAATAAAAAAAAATGCGAAATAGTTTTTTTTAATTGCATAAGTATAATATCAGTGGCACAACACCGCTTTGCCAGCATAGGTAGGATAGAAACGATCGGTTTTTTTCTCACTCCACCGGATGAAAAGTGTGAGGTTCTTAAATGAGGTTGACAAGCACATTTTCCCAATCGACCACTGAGCTAGTTATACTCATCTTGAAGGCCTGCCTGCTCTAATGCCTTTTCACGCCTTCTTGAAGACCGAAATGTTCTGAATTAGGTACTACCAAAACTTTCTGTTACGTAAACAACAATATTAAGGCATTTTTGGTTCCATTTATAATCACTAGGGGGCGCTGTACCGAAATCCCATACAAAACCGTTAAAGTGGTCAAAGTGGTCAATGCGGACGCTAGCCTCCGTCGCTGGGTGTTTAGTGTGCGTTCCCGCCAGAGATGTGCGAGGATGCGTTGCGAGGATGCCTTGTTTGTTAAGAACCAATGGTATCACTTCATGTTTGTAAAGAAACAACAGAATCGCTTTCATTCACCTAGCTTCGCGATTGTATTGGTTCTTAAGAGCGTTAGCTGGGGGTGGTTTAAAAACGTTGCATTTTTGTTAGATTTTCGTGGTTATTTCATTGAATTGAAATAAAACATGAATTTTTGATATTTTATTGTGTGCATAATACTCTTTAAAAACACATTGAATTGTCTAAAATTAGGTAGTCGCCAATTATTTGCTAAATTAAATAAAAAACCGTTTTCTTTTTAAATTGCCTGTTGCCGCAATGGCAGCGATCCTGCCTTTAGCACCGGAGGTCGTGGGTTCGATCCCCACCCATGACAAATATTTGTGTGACGAACATTTGTATTTGTTGTGTGTCTGGGTGTTATTATCTATTTAAGTATGTATTTAGAAATATTTAAGTATGTTTATCAGTCTCTGACGCTCATATTACAAGCTCTGCTTAGTTTGGGGTCAGATGATTTTGGTGTGAATTGTCCCAGGTAAAGATTTACTGTACACAGTTAAAGTAATAATTATTAAATTAAAAGGTGCATTCAATAATAGAAAGACAATTTACACTTAATTTGAATTTAGCCAAATAATCACGAAAACCTTAAAAAAATGCGACGTTTACGATCTACCCCAAACGCAAAAAGCAAACCCTCTTAACAAACACATTCCTCGCAACGCATCCTCGCACATCTTTGGTGGGAACGCACCCTTATAGTGGCTTAGTGTCAACACAGTGCCTACCCGTGGTGTTAGTGGATTATGCGAAGCAAAAAAAATACTATTTTCAATCCAATAACTGCGGTTTGGACCCTACGTCACCTACTAAATATTTGCATAGAAAGACAATGGGTATTTTAGCTACCAAATCGTTTTTTCAAAATGAACCTTACTGCACCACAATAACGGTGAATCGAATCATAGTCGCCATTTTAGCTATATCATATTTATAGCTTTCATTGACAACTTTGTGTTTTCGGCGAGTAATTGGAAAGTAGCTCTTATGCCTTTAACTTAAGGACCAAATTATGAGTAGGGGTCATTGTAATTTTTTTAGAGAAATGTTTTTATGTGTTTGTTTGGGTATTTCTATGACACTCAAGATTTATGTTTGTGAGGTGTTTCTGTTTTTCTTTTTTTCCTTCGGCAATAAATTTGTGCAGGCTATTCATAAGCTTTTCGGATACAAAATAAATTGATTTAGGTTAGAAATTTAAATATTATACGTTTATGCGTTTTTCATAATCCCGTTAGGGTTTCGCTGATACGTATTAGGAAGATGTTTCTTTATCGAAGCCTTTGTTAGCATAATAATATGAAACTGACGCGGCATCCGAGGAGGTGAAACTGGTTTTGGAATGTGATATTATGAAATCCATTCAAATTTTTCATAATGTTTCCCTTAAAAAGAAGCAGTTTTTACTACAGTAAACTTTTTAAGTACATTGTCATGCAAGTTACGATACTTTTGAAATTAACTGTGTGATATGGGATGTGTATTGAGATATTGATATCTTTTTTTACATTATTATCAACGTTAGTAGGTAGTTTTAGGATAAAAACTGAAGTATAGGTATTTTAAAAACTTAACAAACGGAGATGAATGGAACTGTGTGTGTGCAAAGGTGGAAAGTTTCTTGTTGCCGACAGACTTGCTGATCTTAAGCTACTTTTTCAAGATCTCGCAACTATTGCTGTCTAACCTGTGCCTCAAGGCATATCTTTCTCTCAAGTATAATCAAAAGAGCCAAGAAAGATCGCAAGGTGAGGTTACTGTTCGTTTCTGTCTATATTTTTCTCGTAGCCATTTCAAGAAAGCTAAAAGACTGTCACACTGCTAACAAGTGAGGTCTGTATTTCACTGAGACTCCACAATCACGACATCACCACAGAATAATTTTTGCTAAACTTGACGTGACCGCCCAGGGTTACTACTATATTCGCTCTGAATTTCTAAAAAGAAGTAGGTAGGTTATACCTACTTAAGAGAACCGGCCAAAAACAAAATTTATGATGTGAAAAGTTGCACCAAGTTCGGCAAAAACAAAAACACTCGCGACAGTGCGACTGGCCGCGACACTGAAGCTCACTGGTATCGCCTGTAAACCCACTGTGTCTGTGTGCGTAATCAAAATGGCGGGTTTGTTTTAAGCGGACTATCTGTAACTACAGTGCGAATAGTTTAGATTACAAACTGCGATCGCCCAATTGTTTTTTTTTGTTATAGCCTCAACAAAATTGATTGACTGTTGTTAGGCTCACAATGTACTAGTGACTCACCGCAATATTTTTAGGTGACACATCGGAAACATTGATAACAGGGATTTCCATTTTTATGAGCAATTACAAAACCGATGGAAATAGTATTTTATTTGGAAAATTCATTATAGTACATTAAGGTACAAGTGTTAAATGTTGGTGATTAGTCGTTAGGTGAGGGTCTTAAGAGAGCCGAGGACGGTAATACACACGTGTATCATAAGACGTTTTTTAACACACTTGTAAAGTTTTTTTTTTTTAACTTAGCCTGTATTGTCCCACTGCTGAGCAAAGGCCTCCCCCAAAACCCTCCAGTGATCCCTATCATCAGCTAAAATTTGCCATTCCTGTAAGTACTTATCCAGATCGTCCCGCCATCTTTTTCTTGGTCGACCTCTTTGACGATAAAAAACGAAGAAAATAATAGTAAAAAATAATTTTATTTAGTAGATAAAAAAATATTTGTACTATTGCACACGATCTTTTTTTGTATCGTAACTTTTTTAAGAACAAAGCAACTCAACCAATAAAATAAAACTCTATAACTCACTTGTGAATAATAGCAATGAAAAAGTCACAGTTTATTTCCACTTTATGAGCAAGTGAGTTGAAAATACATTTACTTCATTTTGCCCTATGCATAACTTTTCATAACATAAAAACAAATACCCAAAACATCTCTTCTTGAACAAATATTACAATTTACAGCCTAGGACCAGAAGCCTCTAAATTCACCACATAATATATTGTTCTGAACCTACACGTATATAAAAAGTACTGTTTTGCCGCCCGACCCCCTGTAATATTTCAGGTGTTTGTGGCTGCCGATTTCCGGTTAATCAATGCTTTGTCTCAACATAATGATTATCCTTCAGCCGCAAAATAAGCAGAAATAAACCAGCCTCTCATCCAAAATCAGAAACGAAAAAGTTATATGGAGCTTTTATAAGTACCTTTCACTGTCCTTTTTATTTCCACTGATACTCGTAGCTACCTGGCAGCATCGGTATGACGGGTGCCAATGATAATATTTATTTTTTAATATTTGGAGTTCTGTAGAGTGATTCTGTAAAATTCGAACCCGAAATCACTCAGGAAAACGAACAGACTTCTACTTATGAACAAACAATTTCTATAAACTTTGTGTAGTCTGCACCAATATTATAAAGAGGTAAGCGTTTGTGAGTTTGTATGTTTGAGGTAGGTAATAAGATAAGATACTCTTTATTGCACGAAAACAAAGGAAAAAAAACAAGGATTACACAGAAAGTTAATGTATAATTTAGGCGGTCTTATTGCTAAAAGCAATCTCTTCCAGACAACCTACCACAGATAGAGGAAAGATGACAGAAAGGGTCAGCCAGTGCAGAGATATAAAAAGGATTGAAAAATATTTTAACTAATAAATAAATTACATAATTTTATATATATTAATAAAAAATATTATATAACCATATAATATATACATATAATACAGGACAGGACATTGTAATAATAACAACGAAATAACCAAAGTAGACACAGGATAAAACTGACAACAAGAGGAAAATAGAAAGAAACAAGTAGTAGTAGACGAAGAGATAATTTAAGTAAGTGTAAGAAAATGTGCTTTCACTCTAGTTTTATAGACAGGAAGGGACTGAGTCTGTCTGATGGACAAAGGTGAGGAGTTCCATAAACGTATGGATTGCACAGTAAAGGAGTTTGTATAGGTGTGAGAGGAATGAGGAGGAAATTTAAGATGAAGTTATTCATCTGATCGCATCATACCATGATCCCGAGTCGGTTGCAGAAACTCAAAGCGCTCTTTGAGGTAGGGGACAATGGGTTGAACAAGATGGTGTAGAGAAGAGATAGGACATGTAAATTGCGACGAAGACGTGAAGGGAACCAGTTAAGCTGAGCTCGGTACTCTGAGACATGGTCATACTGTTGTAGACCGAAAATGATGCGAATGCAGAAGTTCTGAAGTAGCTCAAGCTTATTCAGGAGATTCTCATTTGAATCCAAGAAACAGCAGTCTGCATAATCAAGTAAAGGCAAAAGCAATGCCTGTACAAGCGCAATTTTGGTGGGTATTGGCAAGAAATTACGAAGTCTGCTTAAACAGCTTGCTGATGCAAACATTCTTCTGCTGACCTCGCCGACCTGCGTTGCCCAAGTTAGAGAATTATCAATATGAATGCCTAGATTTTTGATATCCTTACTGAAAGGTATTTGAACACCGTCAAATATAATTTGATGGCAGTTCCCTCCAATCAACTCTGGAAATCATCCACGAACTGTCGACAATTTTGCCTGTGTTTTTGCAAGGTTAACCATAAGGCCAAACGACCTACTCCAGTTTAAAATACGGTTCAAAACTGCGTTAACCACTTGAACGACACTTGTAAGGTCACTTAAGCTACCCTGAGGATATATTTGGAGATCGTCTGCATATAGGTGATATGAAGAAGAAAGACTAAGGAGTAATAGAGTTAGTAAAAATAGCAAAGAGGAGAGGAGACAGAACTCCACCTTGCGGTACACCGGCATCAATACTGCACCATGAGGAGAAAGAATCCTCGACACGGATGCGTTAATGGTAGGTAATCTCCAAAACAAAAAATATTTCACAGTTAAAATGCTACATTATCCTTGATTGCTATAGGCATATACATTTTTCAAAAACGTAAGGGGTCCTTATGAAAACTTTGATATGTTTTCCAACGTTTGAGAAAAATTAGTCCACCCGGGCGAAGCCACGGGCGGATTTACTCGTATGATAAATCGCTAACCCACATATACATGTTAAGAACATTTGATACTTTAAATAAAATAGTTTAAATTTATTATAAATTATATATATATAAATTTAATTAATTTATTATTATATTTATTAAAAATTGAGTTTTTCAGAATAGCCCTACAGATACCAATAATATATTACGAGTAATATACTTGTAACGAAACTCTGATTAGTTGAGTTAAGACTAGTGAATCATACCAGATTATAATAAAAGATTGGACATAATTTGGATCAAACGTGCACGTATCCCGGTAAAAAAGTGCCCAAAGATTGGTTGAGTTCACAAAGAATGAGACAGCCACGACAAGTGTCCGGAACGCGCTCGCCGAGGGCGGACCGAGGATTTACTCATGACGCGTTTGTAGTTGCTTTTAGTCCTACTATTGTATGATTTTTACAACGAGATTTAGAGAACTGTAGAGTTGGTTAATTTTTCGGTGAGTCCTTAATAGCGTAGCGCGAGGACTACAAGCGTTGTAGACGCAACAAAAACACGATTTGTACCGTTGTATCGTTTTCAAAGTATTTGTTGGTAAATTTATCTTGATGCTACTATAAACGTAGGACTAAGGCCACGATTTGACGGTTTGAAAGTACTGATACAGTCTATTTGAATAAAGTTATTTGAGTTTGAGTTTGAATTACTCACGGAGCGGTTTTCAACCGCGACCGCGGCGGTTCGGCGGTTTTTTACCCAAACTTACAAGACCGGAGTTTTGCGCGGTAATTAAACGCGTCGTAAAAGTGTCGAGTGCGAGTTGCAGTGAGCGAAGCGAATGACCTCACCTTCGCGTATTGTAAGCAAAAAAACGCGAATTTCTATATAGCATCGAGTCAGCGCCGTCTTTTCCATACTAATTGATATTCACGTGCTCGCAAAACGCGACGGTGAAGTCATTCGCACCGCTCACTGAAACTCGCACTCAGCACTGAGCTTTTTCATACATTTCCGCATTCTACAAGCTGCGGGCTCGCAATCGCGTCGGGCGCGGCAGAAAACCGCTCCGTTAGTTCTTAGCCTAAAAAGTCCACGTTCACCGTTATGGCAACGGATGTCAAAATCAAGTTAAAGACTAAAAGTTCTATTTGGAAGCGAGCTGCACGTGCAGCAACTGCCTGAAATCGCTCGCAGCTCCACTACTGGTATGTATGTATTTATTTGAAATGGCGGCAGCAGCACGTGCAGTTGCAGCGTGCAGCTTGCTTCCAAATAGTACCTTAACACTGATCGTTCCTCTTTCTATGAATTAAATAAGAAAAATATTTAAAAATGGCGAATTTCTAAAACAACAACAACAGCAACAAGGCTGCTTCTCCACCAGAGATGTGCTATGTAGCTATACTGTGCAAGGAAGATGCGCAGCTCGAGCTATGCGATGTATTAACAGTAGAGAAGGCACGTACAGCACGCCCACATAGCAGTAACGTAGCAACACATCTCTGGTGGGAAAACCACTTAAAGGTGCTCCCTCACTTGGAGCGTTTGCCTGTATGTAACGTTACAGAGTCAAACATTACAACAGTGAGGGAGAAGCACTAAGCATTACAGTGTGCAACTGGACGAAACAATGTGTAATATTTTTGATACATCTTCCCTGAAGTTTTCCTTACAAAAACGCAGCTTATTGTAATGTAATGCTCAAAATTGAATCCGAAATGTACATTACAGGCAAACATTCGTTATGTCAGGGAGGCATAATGTAATTTTAATGCTCAAAATCGAATCTGAAACTCAAACTCAACTCGAATAACTTTATTCAAATAGACTGTATCAGTACTTTCAAATCGTCAAATTTACAGCAAAATATACTAAATAATAGACATAAATACCATAATAATATGGATATGTAAATAAACAGTATACAGACATAATGCGATTCTACCACCGCGTCGGAGTTGTCTCTTGCTGAGAAGACCCGGCGAGAAACTCAGCAGTTACTCTTTTAAACTTGTTTTGGGTTTACAACAGGCGTTAGTAAAGTACAAGCAGAGTGTCATTTTGATACAAATAAACCTAATGAGATTCATAACTAAAGAATATAAAACGTTAAATAACAGGAAAATGGAGGGTCAAAAAAGCAGGCTAGAATTCCATATAAACGGACCGCATAGCGTTATCTATTTAGCTACGTTCGTTCATATTAGCTAATAACCAAGTTCAAAACTAACTTTTTTAGCAGTAAAGAGTCTGTACTAATGACCTACCGGGCACTAATGCCGGCAAATGGCCGCCGCGGGACCTATCGACTTCGATTAATTGACCTAACTTTGACCGCGAGGGCACATACTGGATTAACTTGGAGTACTGGTTGATTGATTTACTTTCTTTTGTGGTATTTAATTGGTTTTTAGGATTAGTCAGGATTGACTTGGTGTTCATAACTTTTAATGATCTATTCATGTCTTTTGCATGCACCATTCTTTGTTTGTTTAACACTCCAGTAGTCGCGCCTCGATTTGGGACGTTAGTAGTCGCGCGCTCTACCTATGTAAAACATTTTTAATGTAATATTTTAAAAGTAAGGTTCATAAATTTAAAAGTTTTTTTATGTATTACTGAGGAACTAAAAATCAGACTTCTTGAACATAACTATCATCAGCGTCTTCCTAGCATCTACAAATTCTCTCTTCTATTCTTTCATAAGCCATGAATCTGTAAAAAAATAATTTCTATGGTTACTACTAACCTTAAAATAAATTGTACATATCATAACAACTTAAACAAAAGGTAATAAAGATACTTACATCAAATAAACACCGAATACAACTCACAAAAAAATGTTACGTGGGTGGTCGCGCGTTCTACAATCGTAGGAATTCACTCAAGGTGCTAAATTTCTCTGACATGCAGCGGCTTTGGTCGCTGCAAGGCCACTGAATATAATATGTTCATCGCCTAGTAATAGAGGAATACTAAGACTGTGTGCGTGAATGACCTTCAACTTGCGTCAAAAAACAAGGTAATGCACACGTGTTCTACAACTGTAGAACGCGTGACTACTGGAGTGTTAAAGCTTCGTATGGTTTAAGACGATTCGCTACAAAGTGTTTAAACTAAAAAACGGTTCGACTGGTTAGCAAAGGCCTTCATCGTTGTAATCAAGTCGACGCTACAATAAAAATTATGCGTTCTGAAACACTTGAATACACAATTTGCCCGACCTGAGATTTAAACCCAAGACCTCTCGATTACGGGCAGAGTTCTAATATCACTTCTGGCCACGGATGTATTAAAAGAATTGATGTAAAAGAAGCTAAAAATATCATAATCGAGATTGTTTAACCCCAAGCTAGCACCCACAAAAAACAAAGAGTTCACATAAAGCCCACTCTCGCCTTTTTCCAGTATAATTACCTAAACTTGCCAAACCGCTTAGGGGGGCTACTATATTCGCTCCGAATTTTCAAAATGAAGTAGATAGGTTATACCCACTTAACAGAACCCGCCAAAAACAAAATACATCATGTGAAAAATTGCAAAACACTCGCGAGAGTGCGACTGGCCGCGACGCCGATCTCGCCTTTTGCTATGCTGATTCTGACCAATATCGCCTGTACACTCACTGTGCCAGTGTGCGCGATCAAAATGGCGTATTCAGGTTGCTAAATTTTGGAGGTGAAAGCCAAACTGCTTAAGAATGGCCACTGTGGGAGACCTATGAGGGAGTTTCATAGAGTTTTTTTTTACTTTTCATTGCACAGTTAAAAGCGAAATTAAATAAACTGACTTAGGCCTAAAGGCATCTACCAGAAAACCAATGGCTGAATGAGAAATGATAATAGCGGCGTTTTATGAAACTTGAAAGAAACTTGCACCCCAGACAAAACAAAGGCAAAAATTTCACTCCATGAATGTTTCCGGGTTGAAATTGAAACCGCATCCCACGGCTTACTAGACGGATCTCAACAAGCAGCAATTTCTCCAAACTCATTTGTAATAATTCTCGCAGTATCCATCCAAAAGAGGCACTGACAGTTCATTCCATACAAAAAATATTATGCATTATTGTCTCGAAGCATCCTCGGGCGCGCACAGTGGGCCGACGCTGACAAATGCCAATACGTTTGTCGTCACATGTCAATATGTTACGGAGTTCGTGGCCTTTTGCGGGCGTGTTCGCGTTGAGGACGCCTATTTGATGCAATTATGGGATTTGTAATAGTTTTTTTTGGATTGTTTTAGTTTTTTTATTTCAGTAACAAGAACGTTGTAGATGTGATCGATTTAAAAAAAATGTTTTTATAGGCTTACAGTAAATGTCTTACTAACTATTGCTTTTTTGTATAAAAGTCCAACCCCACCAAACGGCCCGCATCGCGTCGGATAGGAACGGATTTTACAATCTTTAAACGAAATTAAATCTTGTAAAAAGTGTTTAAAGTCTATTTTACCAAATAACGTACAGCAGCTTGACTGCGGATGCGTGCGTTTACGGGTGAATACAGCCGTACGGGTGAATCAAGTACACAAGATTTAAAGATTGTAAAATCCGTTCCTATCCGACGCCATACGGGCCGTTTAGTAGGCTGGACCTTTAATGCATTGAAAACGAAAAATTAACCACAATGCCCAAAAACCATCGAAGTTAACATATCGATAGACCCATACTAACGTCAAATTGTACGCGTCAGGTTCACGTAAGTATTGATATCAATATCTTTCTTTAAAAAGGATATTGTTGAAGTTTGTTATTGGTTTCATGCCTACACACGTAAGTGATTCTACTGTTAGATAGACGACCAACGTCCTTGCAGCCTTTGACGTTTTATTACATGACACAATACACTCAGGAGCGGGGCTGCGCGGAGTTAAGCTGAGGCTAGCAAAAATTGACCCATGATATTGCTCAGCGGGGCTGAGATGTGTGATTGGAGCAATATCATTAGTCAATTTTTGTTACACGTAGTTTATATTTTTAAGTGTAACCCTCTAGTTAAAGCTATTTATGTTTGGGTCAATAAATTGTTTTTCTTTCTTTCTTTCTTCTTTCTTTCTTACACCCTAATAGAGTAGTCAGAGGCCAGTTCACTGTGGTTGTTCTAGTAAATAGTATCTTCGAAAGCCCAGAAGCGTGCCATAAAGCCAAAGTGTTATGTGTTTTGCCACTTTGCCTTTTGCCAATGCCATGCCCAATTTAGATTACTTTGGTTTTTTAAACGGTTTTTTCGGCACCGGTGAGATAGTTGTAAATTCCAAAACGTACACAAATATTGCAAGCCAGATTCGAAACTCGAGACCACAAGGACTAAAAGCTGTAGGTCTACCATGAGTTTTCGTGACATATACAGCGACAGTTGAGTTAAGAAATTTCACATAATAATGCCATTTTTAATTCCATTTCTAATCAATAGAGGCTCTGTATCAAAATCCCATACAAATACGTTAACGCAGACGCTAGCGACTATCATTGGTGTAATGGTAGCGCTCAACCACTAGGCGACGACGATGTATTGAAAAAAATCCAAACTACCATCGAATACGCTAACAGTACCGAGAATTCTCCTCTAAACCTCCTGAGTGCTCTCAATATTATCATTGTTTGGCCCGGAGGAGCCCTCACGCACCCGGCTGTAAAGATATTCCAGATATTTGTGTTTTGATAATGTCCTTGGGAATTCCGCTGCCTCTAGATTGGATTGGTACCCTCTTTATTTCGTACTGAGTTAGGTATTTTGTTCTGGTGGATCTGGTTTGCGAGGGTTATCTTATCCGACTGATGGAATACAACAATCTGGTTTGATAAAGCATATTATAGGCTTTTCCTGACAGGATTTTAGTCAATGGGGTCGTGGGTGCTAATCACAGATGGTTTCGGTACTAAGAACCTTTGTCAATTGTTCGGGTCGGCCATTAAAGCTTACAGATTCAATAGTACCACTTATAGTCAATAGACCTTACAATAGGCACCGTTATCCCTATAAAAGGGTATTTGCCTGTTAATTTAACAAATTCTATGTTATAAATTATTGATTGGTATGGTCAGCAATATTATTGTCTAAATACTGTGACTTTTTTTCAAAGCAGTTAATTCTTCATCCTTCAGACAATTTTAGCTTAGTTTACGTTTATTTCAAATCATTAGGCATGTTGCTACACGAAACTTAATGAATCTCATTTATATCGCTTCAGCTCAATCCATTTCCATCTACAGCATTACTGCATGGGGTGGTGCAAGTAAAACCAAATTAACTGCATAAGCTGTAGCTTATTTTAAAAAACGTAGATTTTCCACACAGTCCACTTCTTCTTCTTCTTCTTTCGTGTCGGCAAGAACACGGGCTAAATCTGACTTGCCCAGAAAGCGGCTACTGTGGTAGCCCTCTGGTTACTGACAAGTAAGTCCTTACGCGAGCAGGTGGTCGGGCACGCGGGACAGTTAGTGAGGTGAGCCATGGTTTGCAGGGGTTCTCCACATTCACAGCTGGCGTCTACGTTGCTTGAGTACCCCCACCGACACAGGTTATCTTTACTTCGACCAACCTGGGTCCTCAGCCTATTTAGACAGTCCACTCTCACTGATACTCTCTCCATTAGAAGACTTTTCATATTACATAAAATTATGGAAAAACACTCCAAGTTAGACCGGGTTATTTCTGGATCAGGCTTACTTTTAATTAAGTATTATTTGCTACCATAATATCGTGCATTTTACGCTTCTATCACTTTGAATGATAAATTAAGAATGATGCCTTTAAAGTATCTCATTGAAATTTATGTGATGAATAGTTGATAAAATAATAAAGTTTTTGAAAAAGGTTTGGAAGAATAGATTTATATAACTTTTTTTTTTAATGGCGTTCAAAATATAGGGAAAAAACAGTATTTACCACTTTTAATATTTTTATTCGCTATAATCTAACATTGTACACATTCAAAATTGTAAAATAATAAATCCCAATATCTTGGAAAATAGTCGCCTAACTTACCTATCTACCTCTCCACAAAAGTATCACAAGTAGGAGTCACATAAGCAGAAAACTGATCCCGCCAATAACATTGATTTCACATTTTATTATTTTTTTGAATCAGTGCTATAAATAAAATTGCTTCTTAATCAAGTAGGTAGACCTTGTGTTCAGCTAACAATAAAAATATTAGGCATGTACCTAAACTATTTACGCCACAGAAACCAAAAAAGTGACACAACCCAGAAATTTCAGAAAAATCGTAACTCAAAAACTACCAAAAATCGCTGAACATACATTGGGTCCTATCGATAGGAATTACCCGGCACACCTTGTGTACTAGTTTTGAAATTGTGTTTGTTCCATTATGTAATTCATTTTGTTATCGCTACAATAACACTCACAAAAGTTTCGATAATATTCCAATAGGTACCATTACTTGCATCAGGTATAGAAGTCTTAGAAAATGTCTCCCTAACTTCAGAACAACAAACAAAAAGGCCAACTTGGAAAGGTCTCGAAGAAATAAGTTGTAGAAATTATTGGCACACAACCTCACACTTTACAAGTTTGGGCGTAACTGCGTATTCTGATAAAAATGGTATATTTTCCTTAGCTATTTAGTATTAGGCTGCTTTTCAACCAGAGATGTGCTATGCAGCTATACTGCGAGGATGTACAAGCTAAGCTTCGCAGTTATGAGACCGTTTCCACTGATGCTATGCTATGTAACGGAGCGAATAAGGGATTACTAATGTTTGACCAAAAAATTATTGACAAATGGTCATTGGACAAACAACATTTAACCAAATATTCATTTGGCAGACGAGACATTTGATATAAGTATCATCTTACAAAAACTTACTTAGCAAATGATCCATTATCAAACACTGCATTTGTTAAATGTTTTAAATAATAAAATGTCAATTGACCTTTTTTAATTTCACCAAATAATATGTTTCGCAAATTAAGCATTTGTCCAAATGTCATTTAAAAAAATGTTATTTCTTCAATTTCTTTATTTGTCTACAAATATTGGGCCATACATAAATCAATAGTAGTATTTTCTGGCGCGTTTGTGGTCACTGTTCTAACCTAACCTAACCAAAATTTATCGAAGTTTTTTGGTGCCTATGTTTTTTCCATTCTGTCTAGATATAATATATCAACTAATACTTAAACTATTTTTCTTTTTTTGATTTGTTTTCTTCAATTTCTTTATTTGTCTACAAATATTGGCCTTACATAAATCAACAGTAGTATTTTCTGGCGCTTCGCCGGCCGCTGCCGCGGCACGCCTTCGCTCGCTCGGCTCGCGCGTTTTGTGGTCACTGTTCTAACCGAACCTAACCAAAATTTATCTAATATAATAAATATGTTTATAATATATCAACTTATACTTAAACTATTTTCCTTTATTTGATTTGTTTTCTTTAATTTCTTCATTTGTCTACGAAGCATTTGTCAAATAATACATTTTATCAAACGTTTTTAGACTAATTAGTAGTTTTTGTAAAATGATTGGTGGTAAAATGATTAATTGGCGAAACCATTTTTTTTGCCAAACATTGTTTGTCAAGTATAATTTTGCCAAATGACTTTTGGTCAGACAGCAGGACCCCGCGAATAAGATGTGCTACGAGGATGCGCCGCTCGCAAGGTAGCTGTGCCAGGAAGAGGCGCAGCTTGAGTAATGCTATTTGTCCACAGTAGGGAGGGAAGGCATGCACAGCACGCATCCATGATTGTGTCACCATGTCATGTGTCACATAGCATAGAAGAATCCGTTCCCACCAGTGCTATGCCATGTCAACCAATGAATGTGATTAGTGGATATCAAACGAATCCACATGCAACGTCTTCGTAGCATAGCACATCTCAGGCCGAAAAGCAGCCTTAGGTATGTGTGTATCTTAGATATAAAATCCTGGTTAATAACTTTTGTGCCTATGATTTGGTATTCAGTCGAAAATTTTATGTTCTTTTCAGCAGCCCATAGCTACAACAGCTATTTTAGATGAGCTCTTGCTACCTCACTCGCTAGTACGAACACAACCGAAGCAGTGTTATTTACCTGTAGTTTTTGGTAAAGAGGAGGTTATTGCATTTGCATGGAATCCACTGTGCACATAAGGAATTATCTATCTCAAGTATATAATAAATAAAAAAATATAAATATGCGCCAGACAAGACACCACTTGTCATGGTCTCGAAGTAAGGATGATTATCCTTGTGTTACGAGGTTCCAGACAGGGAAATAAGCCAGTGGCGTCTCCCAGCACACCCAGACCCGAGCAAATTTATAAAATATTGTTTCCTAAATTGACCTGACCGGGAATCGAGCACGGGACACCACGCAAGCCAAGGCAAGAAACGATGCTACAGCACACTGCGCCAATCGTGTCTTATTCCAAGTTAGTGAACAAAATATGCATACTATAAGGGAAGTGTCGATAACAGGCCCACATTTTTTTTAAAAAACGTAGTAGATGTCCAAATCTGATGTTGGCAGCCATATGACGTCCATTGGTTAACAAAAGCCTTGCCTATATCAATGGGCTCTCATCAGATGCTCTGACTGTTTGACGGTAGGTTTTCGATACAGCGTGCAGCGTCGTGCTGAAACAACTCAGTTGCAATGCCAACAGTGCCACTTTTCAGTCAAGAAGCAACACCTTTCCGACTCCGGTGGTAGATTCGCATTATATTATGTATTGAATATTTATTAAGTTCATTGTAATAATGTATGTAAATTATTATTTACTAGGTAATTAGATTTGACTATTCAAAAGTACCTACTACTATTTATTATATTTGAATAAAAATATTTTTGAACTTTTTTCGGCTTTCGTCGTTAGATTAAAATGTCGAGACCTAGACCCTACATACCCTGTATTTTCTTATGAGCACTCTAAGCACTCGAAGTGTATAGTTTGATGTCGTTTTAATCTTAAAAAGATAAACAAAGTATTACGGTCTAGAGATCTAGACATTAGCGATGATAAAGAACTCATTTTCTAGCCGAAAAAGCTTCTCTAGCCAAAACAGGCGGGTTTGGCTGGCTGCCACACAAAATTAACTTTAGAGCGATTAGGTCTTATTTTAACTGCTTTTTAAGTTGGCACCTTAACGTTATGCCTTACTTGGGGACGTTGAATGTTTAATAGAAGATAGTTACATAGGCAATGTGAGCTTCTAGGGTGATTCATATTGGATGGCATTTGCATTTCATGAGGGCGAAATCTGTAAAGAATAACTATTATGTCTTATTTTTAAAAAGTGTGGAGATGGTCATTATAATAAACCAGAGTTATGTTTCGAACATTTTTAAAACTCCTAGATTTCTTCTAGATTTTAAACATCAAACTTCGAGCGCGTGGCCTAGGGGTTTGGCACCCCTACTTGGATCCTGTGGTCCTAAGTTCAAATCTGACCAGGATCACTTGTGAGTTCAATCTTTAATTTCCGACTAACTCTCCGGTGATGGAAAATAACGACCAAAAACCGAATCAACGCGGATAGAGGCAGAAAGCTCCCCACCACCTACTAATACTGTGCTATTAATACCATTGGTGAAAAGTGAGCTTCAGTTCCGTTCCACTATGACGGCGTCGTGATGGTGTGTTTATGTGGTAACACCAAACTTGAATGTAAAGTTTAAAAAAAATCACAGTTAGCATGATTCGTGGTACGTTTTGGTCGCACCACGATGCTACTTTTAAGTTTCATGCTAACTTATCGATATTCAACTATTGGCAGCACTAGTTGTCTTATCTTAAGTTTCTATCTCAACAAAAAGTAAACTGGCTAGCCATTTTACAAAACAGCCTGTCCTTCACAGCCCCGTCTCGCAACCAATTTAAGTTTCAACCCGATTCGCCTTTACTTGATTAGAAGCAAATAGCAGAATTGCTAAAGGCGCTTCCTCACCGGGACCATTCACCTGTGTGATGTATTAATGCTCAAATAAATGGAGCAGATAGCTTTAAGAGGATACAGCACAGGAAAGTAAATTTGAAAATAGGTATTTGCAAAATCTATTGCTGTCTGTTGCTAATCTCAAGCCCTTTGCCGAGTGCGATAGAGACAACTGCGACTCGGACCAAAATTACCTATTAAAAGTCGACGCTACGCCCTGATCCCTTTTCGAAAACTTGACCAATTGAATAAACATAAATATTTGAAAAAGACTGGCCGTGTTCCAATGTTTACCTTTTTTATTATTATCTAATCATAATAATTTTATGGATGTTTGAACACAGCGGAAAATCTGACCTTTTTTTTAGATTTTCGATGGGTCTTATCAAAAAAAGAAAACATGCTAATAAAGGCTATAAATATATTGGAAAAAATATTCCTCTACTGGCATTATCCAGGGAGGAAACGGGGGACTACGTTTGTACGAGTATGTAAAAACGGCGCTTCTGTATCCTCTTAACAAACGCGCTATGACCCTACTACACGAGCACTAGTGACCTTATCGCGTACGGAGAGATACCAGTTTATACCGGCTCGGCCAGTGGTCAAGCTAGAGCTCACGCAACACATGTGTAGTAAAGTACTCGTCACAGCCACACAATAAAGAGTTTACAGAAGGACCGCTCACGCCTTTTTTCTGAACCTTCCTGACCGCCTAGGGTTATTACAATATTCGCTCTGAATTTTTAAAATGAAGTAGGTAGGTGACTGTAACTACATGACAGAACCGGCCAAAAACAAAATTCATCATGTCAAAAATTGCACCAAGTTCATTAAAAACAAAAACACTCGCGACAGTGCGACTGACCGCGACACTGATGCTCACTGGTATCGCCTGTATACTCTCTACGTCTGTGTGCGTGATCAAAATGGCGTGTTTGTTCTAAGCGGACTATCTGTCATAGGCGCCGCGCCGCATGCGTAAGTTGTGGTATCTCATCCCCACCCAAGACAAACTTTCGTGTGATGAACATTTACATGTGTGGTTTCTGTGGCTGAGTGTTAATATCTATTCAAGTATGTATTTAGAAATATTTAAGTAGGTATGTTTAGTAGTCTCTGGTACCTATAGTACAGAGGCGTTCATTTGAACCTTTACAAAACCAGGGAAGGTCGGCAGCATAATATTAAGGTGCTCCTATGTCAAGCTTGATGTAAACGCCTCTGTACAAGAAATCCCTACATTGGGATGATCCTCTACTCCTCTACTACACAAAGACAGAAACTAGAAAAAATCGACCTGACCCTAAGACTCAAGCGGTATCAGGTAATTTTTTTCTAGTTCCTATCTTTGTGTTGAAAATAGTGCATTTGTTTAGGGGAATTTATAGCTATCTACTGCCCGCTACAGTCGCGGGCAGTAGCTATAAGAAATAATGTGTGTGATCGTTTCTGAAAATAGGTATGCTAAAAATTAAAATTCACTTATCAGATTATCTTAGTATGAGGTGTCACAGATACTCGATTTTTATATGAATATGTTATGCTCGTATCTAAACTGTTACATTACAAGTTAAACTTCCCGGTGAGATAAAGTATTAAACCTTAATGAGAAACTTTTAATTAATTTCTATGGAGTAACTTTAAATGGTTGTAGATGGCGTGATTCAAATTTTTGTTTTATGAGCATCAAGGTTCCGGCGTCAAATTCCCAATTAAAAACACAAGTGAATGCAACATAATGTACTTTGTGTATTCTGAACAACACATTTAGACATGCATACTAAATTTATCAATTTTATCGATATTAGTGCTATTTAGACGACATGATTGGTCGCGCTGTAGCACGGCTTCTCACCTCGATTTAAGGCCGGTATTCACTTTGCTTAGTAGTTAGTGCAGGTGATTAGTGCAGGTGCTTAGTGTTACTAGAAAACACGTGTGGACACCGATAGATTAGTGCGAGTGATTAGTATCCTGCGTAGTGAAGCGATTAGAAGCGTGTTCTATTTTTTTGCGAGTGGACTGCGAGTGGCCTCGTCCCGCGCGCCTCCCATTCCCCTCACTCGCCGCGTGCCTGCCACTAAACACGTATGGACTGGCAGGTTTTAGTGTTTAGTGTTCAGCATTTTGCAAAACTTGCAAAAAATGGCGAAGTAGACGGAATCTTTACCATAATATGTGTGCAGGAGTATGTAAAATATGAATGTCTTTTAAATTGTAAAGACCTTAGTACAAAATTAATGGTGTCCGAGATAAACTAAACACAGCAACTAAACAGAATTGGACACTACTTGCACTATACACCTGCACTAATCAATCGCTCCTACTGACTAGTAGGACTAGTAGTTAGGTGACTACCTGCACTCGCACTACGCAAAGTGACTACCGGCCTTTACGTAGTGTCCCGGGTCTGATTCCCGGTCAGATCCCGGTGATGGAAGACGCCCCTGGCTTATATCCTTGTCTGGTACCTCGTAATACAAGGATATCAACCCTTACTTGGTGACCATGACGAGTGTTGTGTTGTCCGCATATTTATTCATGCTTTTTATTTACTAGCAATTCTAAAAGCTCACAATCATAATGAAAAACGTCTCAATCGTTACTTGTTGTTGAAAAGCCCTTATGCCATCCCATTATTATGTTAAGTACAAGTCAAAGTGACGGCAAAACTTTTAAGTGGTGAAAAACTTACGGAAATGTTCGATAATTTTGGGTCTACCTCGTTTTCTTCACCGTTAATTTTGTTAGTGTTTAGTGTTCTACTAAATGTTTGGTTCTAAAAGAGGTTAATCGAGATTTGTTAATTATATTTTAAAATAATGATTACGAGCTAATATATAGGTAGTCTTAAGAGGTTTTTCTGGGGGTGAATAATATTGCATTGCCTTTTTGTAAGATTTTCGTGATCATTATTATTAATTCATTGAATGAAATAAAACTTAAATTTTTCGCTCTACTATTGTATGCATAAAAACCCTTTTTTATAATAATCGTTAAGGAACGTAAAAATTCACTATACACAGTTAAAGTTATAATTGTAAAATTAAAAGGTGCAGACAAAAATAGAAGGAAAATTTATACTTAAATTTGAATTCAGCTAAATAATCACGAGAATCTTCAAAAACTGCGACGTTTATGATCTACCTCCAAACCACAACAGCAAACGCTCTTAATAACATCATATTTGTTAAGAAATAGAACTCCACAAAATAGCTTATCAGTGAAACGGGCGGGAGACTTCTACAACTTGAGAGTCATAGTCAGAAAAGCTCTTTATTGCTTCATGCTTGAAAGATATAGTAGACCGGTATAAATAAAAATGCCAGACAACACCCCTTTCTCATCGTCTCAAAGTAAGGATGAATATGGTTGTGTTACGAGGTACCAGACTAGGCTTTAAACTCAGGGTATCTAAGCACAGCCAAACCCCAGTCAATTTCGAAAAGTTAACTTTCTGATTGACCAGAAGGGCAAGAAACCATGCTACAGTGCACTACGCCAATCGTGCCCTCAGATATCCGTTATTATTCAGGGTAATTAGTTATTTTACTGCGACGTTTAGGAGGACACAGCACGTGCAAGAGAATCGAAAAATAGGTACGATTATTTATGAAATCTATTGCTGACTGTTGCCAACCTCGAGCTCCAGACAACTGCAGCTCTGACCGGAATTATCTATTAAAAGTACACAAAATCGACGTAGTCCCCTGTACGTCTACCACGAGTTGCCACTTTAAATTTACATTATCGTTCGAAAAATGTCATGTGTCATCCCAATACAATTTTTTTGTATTGGGATGACACATGACATGACATGACAATGTCAATCCCTATACATTTTTTTCACGCGAACGATAATGTAAATTTAAAGTGGCAACTCGTGGGAGACGTACTGATCCTTTTTCAAAAACTTGACTGATTGAATTACCTTTTTTAGTAAAAAATTGAAAATGGCGTCGGCGTAATCCTATGTTTTCCTTATTTTATGTACCTAATCTAGTCAAATAATTTTTCTGCATCTTTGAACACAGCGGAATATAAATAAATAAATACATATCTGGGACAATTCACACCAAGATCATCTGACCCCAAACTAAGCCGAGCTTGTAATATGGGCGTCAGAGACTGATAAACATACTTAAATATTTATAAATACATACTTAAATAGATATCACACAAATATCACACAAATATTTGTCATCGAACCCACGACCTCCGGCGCTAAAGGCAGGATCGCTGCCATTGCGCCAACAGGCCAGTCAATCAAAAAATATAATCAAAATATCTGACCATTTTTTTAAATTTTTGAAGGCTCTTCATAGTTATTAATAATAAATAGATAAACATAGGGACATGCTAATAGTGGGCATAGATATCCAGGGAAGAAACAGGGGACTGCGTTTGTTTGGAAAAATGGCGCTTCTGTTACATAATAATAATAATATGTGATTGCTCACGCATGGTGTTTCGAAACTACTCATTCCCAATGGCTATCAGTTCTGAGAATTTACAAGTTGTACGAGTAAATTGAAACTGTACGTTCTCGCAAACTGAATAATCCATTTTCCGTTAAATTATAACCAATTCCGACATAGAAGATTTAATCATTTGCTTCAACGAACATTTACGTTTTAGTTTATGTAGATAGACTATTTGAATTACGAAATAAAGCTTCCTATTTTATAGTTAGTAGGTAAGACGTTAGAAGTTATAATTAGTAGTTAAGTAAGACATACGAACTCAAACAGCAACGTTATTTCAATTAATGTAACATGAAAAATTAAAATGTATTTAAAATGGTTACTACGATACAGGCTCGTCCTAGTGTGGTAACCGCTGTTAACCGGCACTGTTGAATGTACATTCCAAAACTGTTGTATTGTAAATTGTTTTTGTTATAATGTTCTATTTAATAAAGATTATTATTATTATGTTTTATTAGAATTTATATTCTCTCCCTTCATATGGGGACGATTTCAAGTTCCAAACAAGCTTGCAAATCTGAGCCAAGCAAATTTGAATTTATTTTATATTACAGGATCAGCATCAGAGTTTAATTGCAATATATATATATATATATATATATATATATATATATTATTATTACATTAAAATTACCTTGCTTAAAAGTGAGTTAGTGATGAAGTAACTATGCAAGTAAAAAATAGTTTGTTCAATGGACTTTGATTTCAAACGTAGTCCCTCATCTGGAGCATTTTCCTATAATGTAACGATTCAGATTCGATTTAGAGCATTACATTACAGTACTGCCTTACAACACTTCAGGGAAGTTGTATCAAAATATCACACATTGAATCAAGCTCTCGTGCTCGGTGCTTTTACCGCTCACCAACGTAATGTTCTAATCTGTAACATTACACTTTGCGCACTGTAATGCTCGGTGCTTTTACCGCCCACCAACGTAATGTTCGAATCTGTAACATTACACTTTGCGCACTGTAATGCTCGGTGCTTTTACCGCCCACCAACGTAATGTTCGAATCTGTAACATTACACTTTGCGCACTGTAATGCTCGGTGCTTTTACCGCTCACCAACGTAATGTTCGAATCTGTAACATTACACTTTGCGCATTGTAATGCTCGGTGCTTTTACCGCTCACCAACGTAATGTTCGAATCTGTAACATTACACTTTGCGCACTGTAATGCTCGGTGCTTTTACCGCTCACCAACGTAATGTTCGAATCTGTAACATTACACTTTGCGCAATGTAATGCTCGGTGCTTTTACCGCTCACCAACGTAATGTTCGAATCTGTAACATTACACTTTGCGCACTGTAATGCTCGGTGCTTTTACCGCTCACCAACGTAATGTTCGAATCTGTAACATTACAGTTTGCGCACTGTAATGCTCGGTGCTTTTACCGCTCACCAACGTAATGTTCGAATCTGTACCATTACACTTTGCGCACTGTAATGCTCGGTTCTCCTCCATCACTAATGTAGTCCTCCACTCTGAAACGCTACATTACATGCAAATGCTCCAAGTGAGGAAGTGCCTTAAGGTATTCTTAATTTTAAAATGCGGTCCATGTATGGATATATTAAGGCCATATGGCTATCAAGCTAACTTGATGGTCGGTAGGTCGACCTCTGTGGTCTTGAGAAAGGCTTATAAACATCACAGGGAAAGACAGAACAAAGCCGAAAATAAAGACTCATTTTTCATTCAATACACAACAATCAAAATTATTTCAAACTAACCACTTGCTTTGACAAAACAAAAAGGTCTTAACTTTTCAGTTTTCGATTCCTAGTTCCACTTGTTTTAATACCTTTTCTTTCTATTGAAAAACCTTACCAAGAAGATTACATTTACATCAAATATTCTCTTTTGTAACCGTAACCTCTTATTTTCCAAATTAAACAAAAGTTTGATAAAAAGCCCTCAGGAGTAAAGTTCGCCGAATTTCTTTTTAACTTGACATTTTTACTAATTACTCCTTTTAGAGGGTCTTGTTTCAAAATCATCAAGAAAGGTGCAAGGGAAAAAGGAAAATATTGTTGAAAAAATGTCGGGAAACTTTGATAAATGAACGGGTTACTCGTTTCGCAAGATAATGTTCTTTAAGAAACAGGTTTTAATAACAAACCTTCGCGGTATGTACTAAGATATCTTTTTGAAATATTTTTTCCGTTGTAGTTAATCTTCAATCACAAATACCCAAAATACTCTATGGACGCCTATAAATTGTTTCGGAATAAGAGTGCTAAAAACAAAACTTAGCACACTACTCGAAAGAACATTCATACTTAGATTATGACTTAGAAAAATTCATTGTGACACATTTAATGTCGTAACCACCAAGTGCTTGCATTGAAAAGATGCAAATATTTTACGCGGACGATAACGTGAACTTAAAGTGGCAACTCATGATAGACGTACAGAGTTCAACCACCCGATCGTCAAGTTAGCTTGACAGCCATACGACCCTAACATACATCCATTCATGGAGCGTATCATACACTTGATAACAATTAGGTTGAAGTTGAGGTGCCCTAATGACACGATTATTCACTATTACCAGTTTATATTTCACCCTTATTTACCCTGGGAGCATACGGGAGAATATTTGAGACGGAGCCTCTTTCGTTTGTTTTAGTTTTGGTGACACGATTGGCGTAGTGCGCTGCAGCACGGTTTCTCGCTTTGACTTCCGTTGTCCCGTGTTTTATTACCGGTCGAGTTAATTCAGGTAACAAGCTATTCTAAATTGGCTGGAGTCTGAGGCCGAGATCTATAGTCGTTACTTAGCTTAATCTTAGACTTAACTTACCGAAATGAAATTTTTAGTCGAGATTGTGGCTCTGTCTTAGCCCACACTAAGCAAAGTCCAAGTCTGCGAGATCGACGACTTACCAAAAACTTAGAATATTAACCTGACAAAAATAGTAGGTTATTAAAAGTCTCCCAGAATCGGAAGTTCGGAAGCGATCAACAAGACAAGTTTGACAGTTCACAGCTGTCATCACTTGGATTGCGTTCCATTTCACTTGAGAAGGAATTCAAGAACTATTTAAAAGCTTTCCTATTCAATTAACTGGATAAAAACGTCAGTTTCATGGTTTTTGTTAAATGTTCGAATATAATTTAATAATATTTCTTGATTATTCACCAATAATAACCATTCATATTTATTTTTATCCGGAGAACGAAAGAGCAGTTTATACTTGTATCGGAACGTTGTGAGATTCATTGGCTAAGCCTGTGCTCAGGCTACACTTTGCATGATACGACTATAAATTTCAAATCCAAGTTTAAGTTTCACACTAAGGTAAGTTCGGCGTGAGTTTTGGCTGAGCAAAGCGTAAGTCGGGACTATAGATCTCGGCCTGAGTGTGCGGAGAGACGCCCCTGGTTTAATTCCTAGTCTGGTTCTTCATAATACAGGGACATTTATCCCTACTTCGAGACCTTATAAATAGTATGTTGTCTAAGGCATAAGTATTTATTTAAAATGCAAGAAAATAAGAGTTTTAATCTTTTCGATACAACTTAAAAAAATAATTAGTACCTAAAGTGAATTGTCATATTGTGGAAAAAGCGGTCATTTGCAGTCTCTTCTTTAAAACTTATCTACCTCAACTGATTTTTGGTAACTCACCTTGTCTAAAAATTTGTAGGTACTATATGTACGAACACTATAATTTTTAGGCACTGAGGTATCTTGACTCGGTTTGACAACCAGTCTCTCCAAAAACGATATCCTGTGTAAAATCAATTTCGAACCAGATTTCTATCATTACATACATACATACATACCATCACGCCTTTTTCCCAACGGGGTAGGCAGAGACCACATCTTTCCACTTGGTACGGTCCTGACACACCTCGTGCGCTTCTTCCACTCTCATTAATCCTTTCATACATGCTCGTCGATTATGGGTACTCCTGACCTGACCTTTTCGGAGCACGTCTTGGACTTGTCCTAAGTACATCCGTCTAGGTCTTCCCCTTTCAACAGCTCCATCCACCCTCGCCTTGTAAATTTGTTTCGTTAATCGCCTTTCATCCATCCTTTCCATATGCCCGAACCATCTTAGCATTCCCATCTCAATTTTTGTGACAACATCCTCTTTCACACCACATCGCTCTCTTATTATGCTATTCCTTACTTTATCACTCAATGTCACTCCTGCCAAACTTCGCAATGCTCTCATTTCCACTGCATTTATCCTACTTTCATCCTTCTTTTGCCACACCCAACTCTCACTTCCGTACATAAGCGTCGGCACAAACACCCTCGCATGAAAATGGCTATCAAGTCGCAAAGCGTCAAAAAAGAGGCATGCTTGGTTTTCAAACAAACGGAGTAATAACGTAACGTTAGCTATATATAGATTTGTCTGTGTTTAGAAAGTTATACTTTCAAATTTGCCTGATGAAGAAAGTACAAAGTGTGATAATACTGTGCAAGAACTCTACCGCAACCTTTTTTTTCGGTACTCCCTTTCGAATGTTTTCACGATAAATCTGTCTAAACACGATAAATATCGATCTATCACCTGCCAAGGTGGGTTATTCAGTTAATTGCCAAAGGAAGGGACGCTTTATTATTTATCGCGTTTCATAAATTTTCTAGAAACAATGCAAGTTAATTACATTGAAGTGGGTTTTCAATTGTAGGACGGATTTAAAGTAATACCTACGAACAATGGACTAAAAACGCTGTTAGCAGTTTTTTGTTGTTGCCAGTGAACTTTGCGTGGAGTTAGATAGAAAATAGGTCATGAATTCATGAATCGTCGAATAAAATTCATAACGTTTAAAGCCTAGTATTGTTTTCACGTGATGCGGAAACATACTAACAGACAGATCCAAATAAAAAATAAGTATTCATCATCCATGATTTTCAAAAAAAAATATTTGAATAAACGAAGGGCCACCACTTTACATCAAAAACCCAAAATATATTTGAAGCATAAGCTTGATGTGCTATCGTGTTTAACATTGTTAACTGTTTTATAATACACTGATAGTTTGCGCTAATTATAATAATAAATTCCAATCTGTTAAAAAATAAATAAAAACAAAAAAATATATAAGTAAAATGTAGATGATTCCAAAATTATTTTTGTTAATTCTAGGTTTGGGTGTAATATTCTGCTTCATTTGGGATTTAATTATATACATTTAAGAACTGACCCAGATATTAAATTACTACTTAGATTATGTTTTTACTATCGTTTGTAATTAATATGTAATTCATAAAGGGATGAAGGAGAAGAAATGTTACTTCTTGACACCCAAAAACTGAACCTTCCGATTCAAAATGTAACCCTAAACAGCCCGAGGAGCAATTTGCTCATATAATCTCAACAAAAAGATAAAACCCTGCAATATGTCCGTGCGACTGACAAGGGTTCTGCCAATGAGCTCTAAAAGCAAATGATTTTATACACTGTATCATGTTTTTGTAACATCATTATTAAAACCAAGCGCCTTAAAATATTTAGAACTTTGAACTGTAGCTAATTGTGTGCCTAGTTAAATCTATAGTAATTAAAAGGGGAAAAAATTGAAAGTTTGTTTGCAATAAATACGCTCCAAAACTACTGAAGTGATTTTTAAATTGCTTTCAGCAACATTCATAAAGCTACTTTTTATGCGATTATCATCGGCTATATTTTAACGAGAGAAATAGTCTGGGATGGTTATGATAGTAAAGTTCCTCCTAGGTTTAAGTAGGTAGGTATCTACAAGTCTATGGGTGAAATTAAAACGAAAAGTCAGTACATTCATCATTTCCGACAGTAAAAAGTAATTTAACAGTCACTTAGTTATAAAGTCAAAGTTGAAATGACTGCTGCAAACTGCTTATGATTAAAATAGAAATATGGTAGTTTGATGTGCTGTTGACAGAGTACAGACAAAAATATACGAATAAACTTTTGAAATTTCGCAATGTGCATTCTTATTTTGCCGTCTAGTGGTAAGTAAGAGCAGCCGCTCGCATTGCCGAAGACGAAGCTTTGAATCTCAGATTTAACATCAAATTGTAGCCGACAACTACGGCCACAATTTGATGCTTTCTAGTTATCCAATATTTAAACTTCACATTGTGAAAAAGAACATGCAAATTAACTTCTGTGACAAATTACTTATCAACAAAAATATTCTGCAACTGCCCAGGTGCTATAAAATTGTATCGAAAAAACCTCCAAATAATAGAACTTTCACGTCTCCAAAATCGAACCTCCTAAATAGCCTACGAGGCAATTCACCCTTATAATCTCGACAAAAAGATAAAACTTGCAATATGTCGGTCCCTCGTGACAAGGGTGAGTCTCCGAGTAGATGATTTATACAACCAATGTTACAGCTTTTCGTTATCTGCCATGTTTTTGGAAAACCATTAGCGAGTTCTTACAATTTGTATTTTTTGTATGATCTTGACCATGAGCGCTGTGCTGCCCCTGCCAGGGTTCTTCCACTCCATGTACTTGCGCGCGATGATCACCTACCAGCCGCCGGGTATTTACAGACATATTTGGCAGTCGGTTGTCAAAAGCCGCGTACAGCATTTGTACGCAAATCTTTCGGTTGAACTGACGCGATGACGTAAAGTTAGTAATAACTACTGACATCTACATCGAAAGAGGTCGCCTTTACGAATGTCAAAATAGTACATTTTCTATGATGTGATTTATCTGTAACGCAGTTACTAATAAGTAATCTGTGCCCCTGCGGTATGAAGGGGAATAGAGCAGGGAAGGGTTAACTATTTAAACTCAGCATAAAATCTTTAAGGTAAGATAATTTAGGAAAATCATTTCTGAATTTAAACTGTGTTAATAAAAATAACACGTTGATGTATGAGTAATATTATTTCAATATTGCTTTAAGGTCTCAGAAAAAGGCTCCTAATACAACAATACGCTCTGTTTCAGTTCTATGTACTTTAACACTTACTTTATCAATTCTTTCATTTATCATGTTTGAGCCAATTAGTATTTTATTACTGCGCCAAGGAACAAATTATTATTAATAACTTACAAATATTAAATAAGCGTTAAAGTCTGAATTTACATGTACTAAAAATACAGTTAAAGCCGTATCTACCGTAAGCTGACCTCTCATCGCTATCAACTTGCATACGATACGCAGTCCATGGGTACACTTGACCTGTACATCATTAACGTACCCAGCTGATACTCGTAGTCTAGGGAATTCAGGTAAACTACTGAACATGGTTCTTTAAACTACTTCAAGAAACAACTTTTAGCGCCCCTAGTGGGCACGGGTCAAAGTAATGTCGAGCTAGTTTTACCTATGTCTGGGCTAGACAAAATTGTTTTAAGAGCTGAAAATTCAGATAAAGTATGGACTGTGCATTTATTAGCTTGAGTATTGTTAGAGAATAAATTAATAAACAATAAATAAATATAAATATGCGCCAGACAACACAATTCTTGTCATGGTCTCGAAGTAGGGATAAATATCCCTGTGTTACGAGGTACCAGACAAGGAATTAAGCCAGGAGCGTCTCCCAGCACACCCAGACCCAGGCCAATTTAGAAAAGATCATTTCCTGAATTGACCTGACCGGGGATCGAACCCGGGACACTACGGAATTAAAGGCGAGAAACCGTGCTCCAGCGCACTACGCCAATCGTGTCGTCAAAAGAATGGTCTCAAGTAATTCCGTGACGTAACAATAAATATCTTTGACACCTTACACCATAATCTGACCCCAAACTAAGTATTAGGCGCCAAATAAGTTCAGCTTTTGGTGGATACAAGTGAATAGAATTGCCAGAGGGTGCGTGGAGTTGGGCCACTAAACACAACGACAAGCAGCTTGTGGCAAAAGTCGCCCGTGCGACTAACGGGTGGTTGCGTACCCGTTAGTCGCGCGGCCGGCGCTCAATTTCTCTTGTCTGTCACGCAGTGTCGCGGCACCGTATTGCACTTGAACAGCTGCGTTAAAACCGTTTTTATGACCCGATCCTGTTTTCATACGAACGAATGATGTTATATTTCGTATAGCTTATGTATGGTATAAGTATTAAAAAAAACGAGTACCCGTAATGGTAAAATAATTAATTAGAAGTTCGGGAATTTTGCTCAAGAGAAAATTCAGGACTTGTAATAGGAATTGATTCATTGTATTCAATTTAAATCGAAAACTAGTATTTTTTTACATCATTTTAAACTAGAAGAATATACCTTACCTTTCCTTCCATGCCATCTTTTTATAAATTGAAGGCAATTCAACACTCGTAATAATGTTTGTTTAGACGAGTTTTTTTTCCGCGCGATAACATTTCTCTATGCCGCGGGTCTAAATTCGCGGCTGAGTCGAGACGCCGTTCAGTGGTATTTTTTTATATTATGTATTGCCAAATATGTAATCTAAATAACCCAAGAGGTTTTGATGTTGCCGCTAACAAAATACCCTTACCAAATTGGTAGAAATCGAAGAGCGATCGGGCCGGTCTTGCAGCACCGCGCGACGAACTACTGTCTTTGGTTTGCGATACTACAGCCCCTCGATTCAGAACAAAGTTATTCGGCTTTTGGCTTTTTCATATAAAAATATTGTATACTACCGCTATGCGGATAATTTACTATAAATTAAAACAAATTTACTGAATCGATCGCTTCGTTCTAAATCGGAGGGCAGGACCGCGAGACAATTGAGTGGGTAGGGACCTCTCGCTCCCGGCCTTAATACAGGCCATGCTTGGGAGCGAGGAGGCATGGAAGGCAATGGTGAGGAAGTGATGACGCAAAAAGATACCACGGCTTAAGAGGATGATCCTCTGGCGGCCCCTCTCCGGCGCAGACGGCGGGATGCAAGAAAACGGCGGTTCACCCGTCCTTCTCCTGCTCCCTAAAATTAGCACCGGGGTGTAACCCTTTCACATACTCTGCTCCTGTCTGGTGATGTCACAGTATACCGGATTGCCCTCGTATCGTGAGGAGGCCCAACACGTGAGGCTCCATGTCGCCCTTTTACATAGCAGTGACGGTATACCCGGGTGTTTTTTTGTGGGTGTTCCACTAGCTTCACCGACGGAGAGTCCCTTACTCCCAAGTGCGTAACGCATTTTAACACCCGGAGAACAAAAAAAGGCTTTATACCGTAGAACCCGAATGAATTCTCTGCCTGACCTAAAATCCGCAATGGTCTCGTACAATTCGGTTTCAGAGATGTTTCCTCCCGAGGACGCTTAAATTGTGGAATGAACTCCCTGCCGAGGTTTTCCCAATGAGTTATAGTATGGAGTTCTTTAAGAGGGGTTTGAAAAGGTTTTTACAGGGTCGACAACGCGCGAGTGATACCCCTGGTGTTGCACGCGTCCATAGGCCGCGATAACCGCTTACCATCAGGCGGTCCACGTGCTTGACTGTCACCGACGTAGTATAAAAAAAAAAATTGTACCCTGGACCTCTGGATTTTCAGCCAAAGAGTCGTTGGAAGGTTTTCTCAAAACCCTACAGTATCGGTAAAAATTGGGTGACGGCGTAAAAGGTCGCGGGAAAAAGCTACTTTCTTATAAGTGGGACTTAGCTGAAGAAATGCTTACCTGAGGCGGTAACCTTTAGCATGACAGTGCTCTAAAAAATTACACTTCACATTAAATGACATTTGGAGAACTCGGTGAAATATGTCTATACGAATATTTTACGAGCAAGAAGGGTTTATAATACGCGTAAAACGTTAGTTATGCCAGAATTTTATTGCGAACAAACGCGGTAGGAGCCGCTACAGACATAAATGCGAATAGGTGACGCAAGTTTATTTATTTATATCGCTTGCCAAAAGAGAGTTCTTTCGAAGCGAGTTCTTCCGAATCCGCATCGCTGGCCACCGACAGGGAGTTCATTCTCACACTCTGGATCCGCCGTGGTTTCGTACAGTTCGGTTTCAGAAATCTTTCCTTCCTAAGACTATCAAATTGTGGAATGGGCCCCTGCTGAGGTTTTACCAGTAAGCCATAGTATGGAGTTTTTCAAGAGGGGTTTGAAAAGGTTTTTACTGTGATGACGCGCGAGTGATGCACTAGGTGTTGCACGCGTCCATAGGCTGCGGTAACAACTCACGATCAGGCGGTTCGCGTGCTTGAATGTCACCGAAGCAGCAAATATCTATTTTTTTCTTTATTTAGCTCGGTCTAAAGCTCTGCAAAGCCTCACGTCAACTTCAATAGTTAACCACAGCAACTTTTATGCTATTTTTAGTTACATTACTATCCCTTAGAGGCGCTGTTCATAACATGTTTGAGAAGTATGGGATTTTATCACATACAAAAACTTGACAACACACGCTAGAGACTGACATCGGTGTAGAGTTATAGTAAGGTACTCTGGCAACGGATATCACAAAAATTGTCAGCCTCATATTTGGACCTTACGACCGCTTTCCATCAGGTGGAGTGAGGTCATCTTGACGGGCAAATCTGTTTAAAATTGAAAAATTAAGAATTCTCAGCACTTTAGCGCTTACGTAACGTAACAGTAAGGCTGCTTTTCCATCAGAGATGTACTCTATGCTACGTTTGATATTCACCGATCATATTCACTGTACACTAGCACAGCACTTGTGAAAACGGGTTCTACTATGATATGTATATTTTTTTGATACATGACATGAAATGACACATGGAGACGTGCTGCTTTGCTGTGCACGCGTGGTTTGGATGCGTACTGTTCGTGCCGTGTCTTTCTCACTGTCAATACATGTGAGCGAGGAATGTGTGTGTGAAGAACCAATATAACTGTTTCATTCACCTAGCTTTGAGATTCTATTGTTGCTTAACAAACACATTCCTTGCAACGCATTCTCGCAAATTATTGGTGGAAACGTACCCGAGATGCGCATCTTCCCGCACAGCTACCTTGCGGCAGCGCATCATCGTAGCACATCTTACTCGCTCTGTTACATAGCATAGCATCAGTGGCAGCAACGCTCTCATAGTTTCGTAGCTTAGCTTGCACATCTTCGCAGCATAGCTGCATGGTACATCTCTGACGGAAAAGTAGCCCCTTTCCGCTTACTTATACTTGGCGATATCGATTTCATTTTATATTTGTGGGGGCCACCCTTGAGTTATTCGAGGTTATGCTCCAATTTTGGTAGTCAAATTTGATGTTGAAATAATGGATCTACATAAAATGAGAAGTAATTGAGAAGGTTCGTATGGTTTCTTCTATTTCGTAAAAGGGCAACTCTCTTCGAGGATAAATATAACCAATCCGGTGAAGGTGTCCTATGAAACAGTTACAAAAACAGGGCTTGGAACCGGTTTGAAAAATACCGTTTTTAAAACGTTCTAAACGGTTTCTTGCATAGTACCTATTTTGCTCAGAACGCGAACAAAATGGGAACATTTTATGAGAACGGAAAAACCGGTTTATTCCACAAGGAACAGAGGCTCTTGGCGTGACATCAAAAAAATTATACCTGGTGACTATTAATTTATCTGAGAATGAAAATATTTCATGGCGATAGATCTATTCGTTAGTTAGATGATACAAGTTGATGAAGAAATTTAAAAGTTGCAGACAAAAAAAAAACCCTTAATATTGCATCAATGTTCTTTGGTTTAAACTTTAACGACACGACCCGTGACTAAGCTGTGTGGCTGTGAATTATTATTCCTAGTTTCGTATTGATCCTATTTAATACAAAAAAAACGTTTAAAATTGGTTAAAACCGGTAAATTGAGCTGGAACGATTTACATTTCGTTCCTCTTATAAATCGTTTTTATTACGTTTCCTTTCGAACGGAAACAAAACCGGTTCTTAGGCATTTTGGACGAAAACAGTTTGAAAAATAAACCAGTTTCCAAGCCCTGTACAAAAATAAATAATAACCTCTATGTTCATAAAAACTTCATCAATGCTTGATAATTATTTCATACCGGGTGATTATCAAAACACTTTTTTGTAAGTCTTTTGATGATTACCTGGTATTGTTCGTTTCCTGAATTGACTCGCCCGTCGGCCTACGTTCATGAAGGCAAGAATCCGCGCTAGAAGCGAGCTACGTCAATCGCGTCAAAGGAGCTATGAAAATAAACTATTCTTTTACACACATCCTTAGCTACACAGCTTGGCACATCTCTGTTGGAGTAGCAGTCTTAGTATCAAGCATTTTGTTCACCATGATACATCTGCACAGAGCGTCGTGGCCTAGAGGTTAAGCACCCCAACTCGGATCATGGATCGTGTGGTGTTAAGTTCAAATCAGGCCAGAACTAATCTTTGTGGTCATTGTTAAATTTCCGACTAACTCTCCGGTGATGGGAAACATCGATAAAAACCAATTTAACCCGGATAACGGCGAAAGGTTCTAAAGGTTCTATTACCATTAGTGAAAAGTGGGATATCAAGTGTTGCGTTCACCATGTAAGCAACAGTCACTGGCCTCTGACTACCTCGTTTGGGATAGTCGTGATGGTATGTCATGTTTAAGTTATGACACATTTGGTATATTTAATTGAGTAGCTATTGCCAGCAATTTCATAAACTTAGGCTCACATTTTTTTACCCTGTAATATGAAGCAGAGGTACCCTTTTATTTCAATCCAGCTTGTATAGTAGAAAGTTTTATTGAAATCAATCCATAAATTTTCACGTGATACTGAAATCTCTATACAAACCCCACAAATTATATTTTTTTTATTCGCAATCATCGCGTGCAATTCCAATATCTCTCATTCATATAAATTTTGATATATTCATCAGACTTGTTAGGGAAAGCTTAAAATTATACTGACTCTTTCATCGCGGGTATTAGTTAAGGTTTGAATGATCATTGAGTGCTTGGGCCCTAGACCAAGCACGGTGCGCCGCCTGTTTTTGTTCAATAGCTGCGGCACACTCGTGATTGAACCAAGGAACAGTTTTGCTAGCACTGACGACATCAGTAAAAGAAATGTAGTATTCCATTCCGGTACTGATCTCGTCCGCGATAGCAGATGCACTCTCTGAAGCATCCTTTTCTCCGAAGCATCACTGCCGCCAAGGGACGGAGGCAAAGTATTCTCGCAATCCGTTTCAATCTGCCGACGAGTAGTGCCATAACCGCCGCGTCACCTCCACAGGTTGTGGGAGAGCTGCACAAGGCACTGTAGCGCCAACCAGACAGTGATTGGAGGAGCCCAATGGAGCACCAACCGACACTTTATACCCGGCTGGGTGACTCGTCAGCAGAAGGTCCAATAAGTAGGGTGTATGACCGACAATATCTGGTACCCGGGTGGGCTGGTGTACCAGTTGCGTCAGGTCTTGCGTGAGAGCAAACGCATGGGCAAATCGTCCTGCATGGTCTGTTTTTGATGAGCCTAACCAGGACTCATGGTGGGCATTGAAGTCTCCCAAAAACACCATTTCGGCATTAAGGAACTGCGCCTGAGCGTTGTCTGCGGCCTGACTCAGATGTTCAAAGAGTCGAGTTGTCTCGGCGTCGCCTTTGTGGGAGCGGTATATGCACGCATAGACCCGGCTCCTGGAGCCCAAGTCAACGTGCACCCAGAGGGTGGAGAAGGATGGGTCTTCTAGGCAGCGGAGACGGCTACAGCAGACGTCCGCCCTGACGAATAGACATACACCGGCTTTAGGTTGGAAGGACACTTCCAGCACATAGTCGGGGTAGTGCAGGTATGACGTATCGGCAGGGCGGCCTATCTGTGTTTCCGTCAAAAAGAGCATCGCAGGCCTCGCCGTCTCAAGGTGTTGATGGACGGCGTTGAGGTTTGCATGGAGTCCGCGGATGTTAGCGAACTCCACCTCAAACAGCGTGTTGGTGGGGGATGGGGATGCCGCTGTTGGCCGTTTTTTCATGCTTCTGACTACCATAGAAGTTGGAGGATGGGAGGGGCGTGAAAGGACGACTGTGATCGAGGCAATGAAAGACAAAGCGTGGTGCCCTGCATTGGTATTAATCGCGTGGAATAGTGTAGGCCGGTCCGTTGGACGGAAGGGCCCCCGTACCCCCTCGGGTGTGGTCGCCGGGCCCCACTGTACTATGCTGCAGGCGGCCAGCGGCACCACCGTTTCTACGGGTCTCCCTGGCCGGCGGGCCGATACACCCTACACACTACACACACAATACCGCCGCTAAGGCTCCCACTGGTCCAACAATTGCCACGATCACAGTCCCCCTTGCACCGGTTAGTGCAGTGCTGATCCCGGAACGCGACCTGACCGAGATAGGTCAGAATCACTTGGCGGGTTTTCCACAACTGCATGGTGGTAACAACAACCGGCCGACATAAGTCTCCCACCTGGTGAGCAGATGGTCTGCTGCAAACAAACCCTTAGTCGCCTCTTACGACACTCACCAGTACGGCGCAAGAAAGAATCAAGTTTGCACATGAACATGACGTTTTTTATTAAATTTGTGTTGTCAACTATTTGCACTTCCGTCATCGATAGTTCAGGTTGAGGTAGGGCAATGCGTTCCCTTCCCTGCGGTTAGGGTAAGAGAATATTATCGGGGTATCCCTGCGTATCGTAAGAGGCGACTAAAAGAGCCCTTAGGGTTGCAGGGTGCTGCGTTTGATTCGGTTTGCGATCTCGAGGTAGACAGTAACGCGTGTCTTCGGACACAGTGGTCTGTGTTATCGTGCACTGGAGTCAGCGCTGGCTCAATGAAACTTTGCGCCTTAGGCAAATCACTGTACAGGCGCCCATGAAAACATCACAACAAAATAAAATACTAACCGATACCGATTAAAGTAGTGATGTCTCCCAGCACACCCAGACCCATGTCAATTTAGAAAAGATCGTTTCCTCAATTGACCTGACCGGGGATCGAACCCGGGACACAACGGAATTCAAGGCGAGAAACCGTGCTACAGCGCACTACGCCAATGGCGACACCATCAAATAACCTAAATCTATAACATTTTCTAACATTTGAAAAAAGGATGCCTTATAGGACGAAACACTCAAACTTATTTGGGGCCCTAGGTACATTAGGATGATGGGGTCCTTCTATTCTATTCTTGTTCTATTCAAATTAAAAAAAGCGCATTTTAGGTGCCTTCAAGATCGTGGGGCCCTCGGTACGAGCCCAAAGTGCCCAAAGTGAAAGAAAGGGCCTAGCGAAGCAAATAACTAGTTGAAATGAATTTACACTACATCTTTTTTAAAAGAAAAACAGTAGTATTTGGTATGATTATTTAGTAAATTCATATTAAAACGGATACAATGAAATGTACAACATGTTTTTTCAAAATTGAACGGGATCGTCATATTATTTTCTTCTTCCATGCTAAGGTGGAGGCGGCCGAGGACTAAAATGAAGAACATTTATAGGTTAAAAATTATTATGGTAATAAGTTTCACAAACATACATACACAAACTTATAAATTTCGGATTCAGTTTCGTTCATCTTAATTTAATTTTTCATAAATATACTTGAAATGTTTTACATCAGTAGTCTGTTACTGTTTAATACCACAGTATAAATAGATTCTTACTTCACATATGGAGTGTTGTAGGTAATCTTATCCAAACGCCAAGTTGGGAATTTTTTCGGTCGATATAGCTTTACATTCGTGGTAGGCCGTGGACTGTAAACAAACACTTCAATTAACAAACATTCACTGTCCACAATTTATAAACCTTTTTTTAATGCCTCAATAACAACAATTCTATCAGTTGCACAATTTATCTATAATATACTCGTACGTCTTATCATTCACAGCCTTAAGACGTCTATTGCTGAAAATAGCCCCCACATAGATTGCTAAAGTGCCCGGTTGCAGACGGTCTGCATCTACCGGAATCCTGCCATCTTACCAATTCTTCCGTCTACCTTGGGCCGTCCTCGGCTGGCTGCGTTTTTCTTGAAAAGGTCTCCCGCCTAAGCTTTTTGTCACGCTATGTGCTATACAGATTGCCACTTCAGCTTAATTACCCCCGCAGACACAATTTTATGCTTGATAAACCATAACTTGCAGAAAACAATGTATTTTTTAAAATACTTTAATCAATATTAATATAACTCACCTTCAAGAAAACAAAAATGGCAGAAACATATCTCTGCTAAGTCTCTGTTTTGGTCTCCATTTTTCTCGGAGTTTGTTCAAATGTAATTTGCTCAGATGTAGTTTGTTCAAATGTAATTTGTTCAGATGTAGTTTGTTTAAATTTATTCTTTTCAGATGCAGTTTGTTCAAATTTAATTTGTTCAGATTGATGTTCAGATTGACATTAAATCTTATGAATAAGAAAAAAAAGTTTCAAAACCTTCGGATGGTACAAAAAATAATAATAATGGCTTGAAAGATAAACTTACTTGGTGCTTAAAAAGCCCTTGTCAACCTTCGGTGTTTTAAAGCCGGTAGTAGCCATTGGTCTAAATTTATTCCTCCTATAGTAAGTAAATAATGCAGCTGGTTATTATTGCACAAATAGACTGCTTTTCACCAGAGATGTGCTATGCAGCATAGCTGCGAGGTTTTTTTTTTTTTTTATAAATATGCGCCAGACACCACACCTCTTGTAATGGTCTCGAAGTAGGGATTAATATCCCTGTGTTACGAGTTACCACACAAAGAAGTAAGCCAGGGGCGTCTTCCAGCACACCCAGACCCGAGTCAATTCAGAAAAGATCGTTTCCTGAATTGGCCCGACCGGGAATCGAACCCGGGACACTACGGATATCGAGGCGAGAAACCGTGCTACAGCGCACTACGCCAATCGTGTCGTCAAGTTAAGCTTCAAAACTTCGAGACCGTTTCCAGCGATGCTATGCTCTAACGGAGCGAGTAAGATGTGCTACGAAGATGGGCCGCCGCAAGAGAGATGTGCAGCTCGAGCTATCCGATGTATCGACACACAAACATCCGCAGCACTCATCATGTCTCATGTCATGAAAACATGGCTTTGTAAAACCCGTTTTTACCAGTGCTATTCTATGAAAATCCACAGCAACGTAGCATAGTCCATCTCCAGTAAAAAAGAAGTGTTAAGCGCCACTGTCCATTAGGTAATCCTGTGTAATGCGTTTTTGTATGTGCTCTTTCCATCGTCACAACTTCGATTATCTTTACATTTGTATCTATAAATACATGCAGCAACGCTGCTGCGCGCTCAAGAGAGTTATATATATTATGCAGTTAAAGCTTGTCTTATTTCAAATGACGCGCTTCACTACTTTTCATTAGTTGAGTAGTTTAAAAGTAGCGAGTGTACTTTTGCGAGCAATCGACGCGTCTTAGGTTCGAGTCCAACCGCCTACCTAACGGTCAATTACAGTGGCATGTTTATTTGTATTGCGTTCATATTTCAATTTTATATTCGTCCGTGTGGAGTGGAGGGGCGCGTCATTTCAGCTAAGACAAGCTCTACGCCGCCGAAGACAATGGCGCATACCGTTCTTTTGATATAATTTCAAATATGGCTTCTGTAATAATCGCAAAAAAATTAAAATCTCATGTAATTTACAACATTTTGTTACCAGGATAATGCTAACTTACTTTTGAGGGTAGTGTATAGTAACTCCTTTTGGGGTAACTTTTTGTTTGCAGGGGCTGCTGTTTCCACAAGGGCATCCCCTCTGCGCTTTGAAGGTTGTGTGGTAGGCCGGAATTGCTGTAACTCTGGAAAAGGGTTTGTTTAGAATGAAATGAATTTCATAAAATAAATCTGTCACATTTTATAGTTTAAAACATATTTTTATATCCTAAATAATGAATACTATACTATTTTCACTTTATGATGATATGCCTGACAGTTCTCATTGTTCCGTTTCACGCATACTATTGCAAACTAAATAATAAGAAACTGGCAAATGAAAATGTTTTATACTATTATAAAACTAATGTCTTTGAATCTTTACAAGTAAATAAGCGTTATTATTAGTTACTGTTAATAAATGAAATAAACAAAATAAAATATTATATCTTTACAACGCCTGATGCGTGAAAAGGAACGCCATTCAATAGTGTATTGACACTACTGAATCGCCAAAAATCGATGAATAGCAGCGACCATTTTGTAATCACGTCATTCGCATCAGTACGACTGCGTCTGTCTTGTGTGCTAATTTTAACTATTATTTTCGAGATATCGCGTCTTATACAATAACTTATTAGCCATTACCCGTTTATTGAGAATTTATTTAAAAATTTTAAATCAATAAATCAAATCGGTAACTCGATCAAATTACATTCGTTACATCACTATAATTGACAATTATGAACTGTCAGGGATATCATCATACGGTGAATGTAGTATAGCTGTCCGTCCCATCAGCGGTTTTGCCCACTTAAGACAATTTTTCTCGTTAAAATACAGTTAAAATACAGCTCGAAAAAATATAGCCTATACTCGCAGATAATGTAGGTTCATATTTAAAGCCTCTTCAATACAAAAAATATAGATAGAAATATAGATTTTAAATGTTTGTAATGGAGTAGGTATTTCACTAAAATAAGAAGTTGATAAGGCTTATAAAAACTTACTCTTTCTTTTTGAATACTTTCCATTTTGGTTTTTCAGTGATAACGTATCGCAGATTTGATAAACTGAAATCAAGATTGTTAATATTTCTAATTGAAATATAATGTTACTTGAACACGTGCGCTCCTAAGAATGATAGTTTCATTGTAGAATAGAAACACAAATCATAAGAAAACATGACTGAATTTTAGGCTGATTATCCACAAATGTGCTATGTAGCCAAGCTACGAAACTACGAGACCGTTTCCACTAATGCTATGTTCTGTAACGGAGCGAGTAAGATGTAAGGTAGCTGTGCGGGGAAGATGCGCAGCTCGCACAGTACGTATTCATAGCACGCATGCATGTGTCATGTCATGTGTCATATTAAAAACAGAGCTTAGTAGCACCCGTTCTTCACCAGCACAATGCAGTGGCATAGAAAATATCTGGTGGAAAATCAGCCTGAAAAACTCAGCCCCTTCAATAGTTGACTTGTGATCCAGCTTCGTTCCACTGAACCAAATTGTAGGGAATGAAAAATTAATAAATTTTTGGGACACCTTACAACGGGATGATCTGACCCCAAACTGAGCAGAGCTTGTACTATGGGTGTCATAGACTGATACAGAAACTTTTATATTTCAAAATACATACTAATATAGATTCAAGACGCAAATGTCCGTCACATTAAGGCCTGTTCAAACCTGAGTGGTATTCGCTGCCGCTGTGGGTAGCGGTACAATACCGCGCGGGTTTCGCTCAGGTATTTAGTATCAAGTTCCGTGGCAGAATGTACCGCTACCCGCAGCGGCAGCGAATACCGCTTAGATCTGAACAGGCTTTTAATGTTCTGTCATGGGTAGGAATCGACCCCATAAAACGATCATAAACTTACTTTCAAGTTACTTACCTCGAATTACTTGTAGCTTCATTTATTTTTCTTTTTAATTCCTTTCCATTTACAATACCCATTAGAACTCTCTTTAGGCTGTCCGTTTTGGCAAATTTTCGATACGAATGAGGGAAAACCTTGGCTCCTGATTAATTTCAGGATTAAATTAAACGTTTATTAAATTTTTTGATTTATCATTATAAGTGGAACAATTATTCGGTCATTGTTATTCTTTTATGTTTTTTACATTATTTTTACAGTGGTTGAAATGTTTCGTGCCAAATATGACGTTTGACGCTAATTCATCTTTTTTTAAAATATCAAAGAGGTGAAAATAATAGAGTTTAGTTTGTACATAGGGCGTACGACAAAACGCTCGCGGGTCGCACGAACGCTGTCTGCATTGAAAAATAGTACCATGATGCACTGGTTACCGTCATTATTACCAACATATTGTAACATTAGTATAAGCAATCCGTCTCACGCACCAGCGCCATAGTGCGCGTTGCATACCATCGATACATAATCGCCAATTTTTCAAAAATGCGTAAAAAAAATAATCTCAAAAACCACAAAATATGATTGAACATGGTGTATTTTTACTTAACCCTGAGTGTGAACAATCCAAAAGACTAATAATTGACGTGAATGTTTGGACAATCCTGTATGCATCCCAGTCTAAGACATAATCTTCATACAAGCCATAAATGCTATTGAGAGTTATCAATACGAGCGGATGGAGTGCCTATCGATTCTTGTTTTTACAGATACATCTTACGTAATAAGGATACGTCACCCACCAGGTTTAATCGGCGATATTAAACCCACTATCAACATAAAACAATATGATAATTGTTTTCCTTGAAAACTCTGCAGAGCGGGCCTGACCCGCATAGTAACGAGCCTCGGGTCCACTCGCTATTGCCGTTCCACTTGATAAATTTGGCGACTGACCGGAATCCTGATGGGCTTATTCTTTCAAGACAGACTTGGTTTTAATTGTTTCTCTTGGGTAGGAGGAATATTAATTTCGTTTATCTCTTTATTTAAAGTTGGAAAACTTAAGTTTTTTTGATATATTTTTCACTTAGACTGTATAACTGGAAGATGTATTGCTTTTAGTTTCGAAGTGGGTACAATAATTTTAATTCACTCAGAGAGCTGATATCTATTTAATTAGTATTTATACCGGGTGATTATCAACAAGACTTACAAAAACAAGCAATAAATGATATGACTATAACTATGACTATCAAGAATTACCTACGCCCGAATGCAGAAACGTCAATTGCAACTTTTTTTACCTTTAACAAGCACTTATCATCCAAGTTTCTCCCATTCTGCGCAAATAATGGCGAAAACTGACGTATTTTCTGTTGGCGCAACATGAATTTATCATTTCAGGTTATCTCATATTCATGTAAAATCTTGTTAATCAACAGAAACAAACAAATTTGAGCCATAATATACAAAATGTGCGAGAATCTGACGAAGCCGTGTTGATATGTTTTTATTAATCAACCGTATGTTGACGGAACCTTGATAATTAAGGTTAATACGAGTATCACTTTAGAGTACCGTTATATGCACAAGAATTCTCGAGAAGCTCTTTTCTCCTTTTTATTTAACATGTAAAAACGATAACAAGTACTTGAAAAGCGACGATTAGTGCGTTTGCACACTGGGAACCACATTAAAAGATTCTTAAATGCGCGTTTAAGCTCGTTTTTGGAAGCGTAACGCACCTATAAGCTCGTATAATCCTTATAGATACTGACTCACCTCTACCGGTTCGAGACACGCCGCAATAAGCCCGTGTAAGCGTGTTTGCCAAAGCAACTGTATACGGGCGAAAAAGGAAGCTAGGCAAAAACCGCTCTTAATGCAAACAGCAATAAAGTAGAGCTTCTTGCTCGCACAAGTATTTACAAATCAATTTCATCTCGGTCTTTTAAAGACAAATGTGAATAGACATTCACTATGTTCCATCATAGATCACATCGCCGCTTATCGCTATCACAATGAAGTTTGATAAAAACATTTAAGAATTGTTTTTCAAACGTAACGGGTAAAAGGCAAAATAAAAACAGAGACCAGTTTTCTCAACGGAACCATTCATACATTCCCAAAATTATTTATACTTACCCAGATTCTCGTCATAATTTCTCCCCAAGTGCGTAGGTAAATTACCCATCTCCCCGCGCCGGAAGGGTGCTAATTTGTGTAATTTTATTCATGCCAGCACATTAATAAACGTCAGACACCTGTCGTATTAATTTTGCCAATTTAATAACTCGCTTTTTATATCTGACGGGTGTGAATGTAATAAATAACTGTACGTTATTGTTTTCGTGAAAGCTAATAACAGTTGACTTGGTATTGTGACTAAAATTTGTTTCCAGAATCTGTGTTCATCTGCTTTACAGCATGACGTGAATGCTATTAAATGGCTTTTTAATAAAACACTCAAGAAAATACCATTAAATTATAAGATTTATTATTAAAGTTGAAAACTGACTGACTGTACGTCTACCACGAGTTGCCACTTTTAATTTACGTTATCGTTCGCGTAAAGTATTTCGCCTCTGTTGAGTCAAAATGGACCTGAAAAACGGTACCTACAAATAGATACAAGATGCAACTGTTACGCTACGACGTACTGATGGTGTAAATGTGAAACTAAAAGTTGGTTTTCTGGGAACTGCAATTACAATTCGCACTTTATGCGATCGAATTTAACTCACGCGTTCCTTTTTATAACACCCATTTTAGTAGATGTTACAGAAAGTTATATTTCTGGATGTGACATTCGTTCGTAGCGTGAATAACTGATGGCCGATGCTCTAGTCTGGAGTAATTTTAAAAGCAAACGCAGCGACGTTCCAGATGGTGGACGCACGACCAGGTCGCAGGGTTCAGATGTAAGACCGCCTGCAACCGGTCGCTTTGGAAAAGAATGGGGGGTTACCTATGTTCAGCAGTAGACGTCTTAATGTTGATGATGTTTATGATCTGACATTCACCATTTGCACTAACCCCGGCCTTAAAAGGTTGCCGGGCCTTTATGAAATTATTCAACACTAGTTGCCTCGACAGACTTCGTTCTGTCAAAAGTAATTGCACATCGCGGCGGAGCCTATGCCACTCCCTGATAATGTAGCGTCATATTGGTAAAATAATTTTTAAAATCGGTTCAGTAGTTTCGGAGCTCAATACTAACAAACGAACGAACAAAAAAACAAACAAACAAACAAACAAACAGACAGACAAACAAACAAACAGACAAACAAACAGACACACAAACAAACAAACAGGCAAACAAACATACAAACAAACAAACAAACAAACAGTCAGACAAACAAACAAACAAACAAACAGACAAACAAACAAACAAACAAACAAACAGACAAACAAACAAACAATCAAATCTTTCCTCTTTATAATATTATTATTAGTAGGTACATATAGATAGATAGTATAGATAAATTAAGTACCCTTCAATCTGAAGCTGTCTCCAGCAAAATTTGATAGATAGATAGATAGATATACTTTATTGTACTAAAAAACATTAACAGAAATGTTAAACAATTTAAACAGTTTGGACAATTTAAGCGGCCTTATCGCTAGAGAGCGATTTTTTCCAGGCAACCTTTGGGTAGAGGAACTTCTTAAAGCTTAAAGAGTGTGGAGTGAAAACAACTTTATGAGTAAAAATAAAATATGAATGAATACAACTTCAATCAATATTATATATAAAACATACAATAAATAAATAACAAACAATCAATATATTACATATACATAAATAAATATAATAAACATACATATACCTTACACACATACATAGATTTATTTTGGCAAGGACGTCACATCATACTAGACACCAACAACATAACAACCATGAGGAGTAGGTCATAGTGAGAGGAAATAGGCATTGACACGGGATTTAAATAAAGGTAGGGATTGAAATTGCCTGACAGGCAAAAGTAGGGAATTCCACAGGCGGATGGATTGGACAGTGAAGGAATTTGAGTAACAGTTTGAGGAATGTGGAGGGAATGTTAAAAGGAGTTTCCGGTTTAAGCGCGTAACATCGCTTCTGGCAGATTGCTGAAATTTAAACAACTCTTTGAGATAAGGTGGCGTCCGGGGATTGAACAACACGGAGTAAAGTAAAGAGAGAATATGAAGATCTCGGCGTAAAATTAATGGAAATTGTAGTTGTACTGTTGTGTCGTTTGTCCAAGACACAGTCCGCAGCGTTTCGTGGCACTTTACGTTACTCAGCCACCAAATGCTGGAATAATATTATCTAATTTTATAAATTAATTAATATTACTATTACACATGTTCTGTTTGTATCTTTGCATGTAATGTTTGCTTTGTAAGTTTGTGATAATTTTGTAAAGACTATGTACGTTAAAAAAACTGTGTGCGTGAGTTGCGAATTAAGGTTATTGCTTTTTGTACTTTTGGTGCGCGTGGTGTCTCCTCTAAGGCATCTACGGAAGACCATCATCACGGAGTCTTTATGATACCGTGGCATACCATCTTTGCTAAATTAGCTCGGGTCTGGGTGTGCTGGGAGACGCCACTGGCCTGATTCCCTGGCCAGATCCTTACTTCGAGACCATGACAAGTGGTGTGTTGTCTGGTGCATATTTTTTATTTCATATTGGCAATTCTGGTAAATCTGAGTACATGCCTTTTTGGTGTCAAAACGTGTCACCCTATTTTATCTGCACACTTTTGTTGTTTCTATTTGTAGGTACTGTGTTGTCACCAAATCAATTATTGTCTTTTTTTTTTTCTTTACTGAGGGCTGTTGCTGTAAAATCGATGTGTATGTTTTTACACTTAGGCCACAAAGCACTTAATTTAATTTTTAAATAAAATATCAAGACGAATCCTACCAAAACTCAAATCAATATACTCGTACATATTATATAAAAACGAAAGGTCACTCATCACGAAATCACAGAAACTACAAGTACTAGGAGTTTCAAATTTTGCATGGGGGTTCTTTTTAAGTCGTAGATGCTCACTAACACGGGATTTTGCGAAATTCACCCCCTGAAGGGTTGTTTTGGAGTTGATAGTTTGTTTGTATGTAGCTTCGTTGCTACAAGTGCTAAGAGTTTTAAATTTTGCATAGGCGTTCATTTTAAGACGTAGATGCTAACCAAAACGAAATTTTGCGAATCAAGTCGGAAAATATCCGGTATATATCAATGACATGTTATCTCTTGGTAATATTCATTGCTATGCATAGGATGATAGCACGGTCCACGCGCGTTATTTCGAGAGCCCTGGGGCAAAGCAGACTGACATCGAGGAGTCTTGTCTTGTTGTTGAGCTTTACGGAGTGTTGGACCGCATTTTAGAATGGGGTGCATGCAATCTTGTCGAGTTCAATGCCAAGAAAACGCAGGTGTGTGCATTCACAGCAAAGGTGCCGCCGTACCCTTCCCATCCCACTCTTCAGAGCACCCCGCTACCGATTAAGGATCGCCTAAATATCCTTGGCATGGATGTTCGTAGCAACCTAAACCAGCGGGACTACATTGAGAGCGTCATTAGAACTGCATCCCGTAAACTCGGAATTCTGAACAGAGTGCGACGATTCTTCACGCCTGGGCAGCTCTGTCTCTTGTATAAGACACAAGTTCGCTCGTGTGTGGAATACTGCTCTCATCTCTGGGACGGTTCCGCCAAGTACCTACTCGAAGCTCTAGACAGGTTGCAGCGGTGTGCTATCCGTATTATTGGAAACCCAGAGGCAACTTTGACCCTTGAGCCTCTCCAATTGCGTAGAGACAGTGCCAGGCTAAGTGTTCTCTATCGCTTCTACAATGGGGAATGCTCTGACGAGTTATTCCAGCTCATTCCACCCTCACCTTTCCACTCCCGTACCACGCATGCTGGACTACGGCGTCACCCACACACAATTCAACATTTGTTGGCCCGAACTAAAAGGTTCGGTGACTCGTTTCTTTGTCGTACCATCCAAACGTGGAACGCTCTTCCAGCACATGTGTTTCCTTCAAGCGGGGCGTGAAAAGGCATTTCTGCAGGCCTTCAAGGTGAGGATGGCCAGCCCAGTGATTCGTTTAAATGACTGGGCTTGTCAACTTCATATCTACCTCAGGACCGCTTTCCATCTGGTGGAGTGAGGTCTTGACGGGCAATATAATATATAAATATATATATAGTTCACGCGAAGCCGCGGGCGGAAAGCTGGTTAAAAGAACAAGACAAATCACAAAAATGAACTAAGAAAAGGCCTTCGTTTGTATAAAATCAGTTATCTAAATACCAAGCTTTGATCTTTCGTCTGATAACCCCCTTAGAATAATAACGTATAGAAGAATAGTCTTAATATAATCGCCTCGTTAGAAATGAAGCACTAATCCGATCCACACATGCGTGACTATTACTTGCTTACGTGCGGCGCGCTTTGACATCGAACATTGTGGAGTTGTAATGAACACTGCAAAGCGGTCCGCTTGGAGCCAATTACAGCTCCAATTTAGTTGCTTCAAACAATACGCGCAGACCAGGTTTCTATAGCGTTATTATTCTAAGGATAAACCCAGTAGTGCTGAGGGCATACATAAACACTTGGCCCACGAAATTTTAGTCAGTATTCTAACCAAAATACTACTGAAATTTTTATTCACTAAAAACGTCAGATTACATTCGTGTAGCATCGGCAACAATGGCTCGTCAAATTGTACATGACGTCACGATTGTGCCAAGTTGCGTTGCCTTTGAAAGTTACCGCTCGCGTTCAAATTACACTTTCGACACGTCAGGCGTAATCGTTTGATTGGGTAAAAACAGCAAAATAGTTCATTTTGTGCAACGTTCTGCGTATGGACGCGTGCAATAGCAAAGGTATTGATAGAGTATTGGTATAATCTATCAGTCTCACTATGGACCTTACAAATAAGCTTAATCAGTTACTGACCGGGGTTGATAGTGTATGAAACTTCGTTACTTAGAGTGCTAGAGTCTCAAATTTAGCGTAGGGGTTCTTTTTAGGACGTAAGTGCTAACTAAGACGTTTGCGAATGACATATAATTACAAGTATTGTAAGTCGGAAAATGAAGTATGTCGTGTAATGTCATACAAATGAATGTATGTCATACAAATGAATCTCACGCGGGCGAAGCCATGGGAGGAAAGCTAGTTTAATTATATTCCTGGAAAATAAACTCCCCAAAATGTGTCAACTACGGAAGATCCTGGCCGCTGACAAATAGGGATACAAGAAAAAAGTCCACAACACGTATAGAGAGATAGGAAACAATACCAAAACGGAGAAGGACGGAGAGATTTCCCGAGATAACTCTCTATTCGGGAATTGTTCAAATCATAACACGGAGTAGTGACAATGACAAACGCACGGTGCCTCCAGAGAGAGAGTGAGGTGTGGGGCAAGTTGTTAAATGCAAGCGATCCTAGGGCACGGTAATATTTATCACCGTGCCTGAGGCCTCATTTACGGAGACGCAGGGCGTTGCGCGTCGTGTGTGGCGGTTCGGCTTGCTATGAATTCAAATGTTCAGATGTACGCGCGTGTAAGCGCGTTTGCCAAAGCGACCGTATTCGTGCGAAAAAAAAATGGTGTGACCGCTCCCAAATTAAAATATTTTCATTCGATTATAATCATCAAAAAAAAGTTAGACGAAATTAAAGTATTAGATACTAATAGATATAAATACTAATATAAAAGACACAAAACGGGTAACATGTGAGTTTACTATATTGCCCTCGTTTCAGTTCCAATGTCAGATTTTGAGTTCACCAAGTTTTGATTGGGGCATACTCATATTACATAATAATATCACGATAAGTGTAATACGCCGTATCGAAGTGTCGTGATAATATCACTCCAGAAATATCCAGAAATCCTGTGATCCGCACGATCCGATCAATAATATTGAAATGTTAGCACTTCGTGATCCGCGAAGTATCAGTATTCAACTGACAGCCATGGAGGAACGACGTGCTATAGGTTGACCGCGGTAAAGTCAACCCTCCTGATGGTCCGCGGGACGCGGGGCGGCGGATGTGCCCGGGAATACACGGCATTACGTCGCGGCGAGATATCTCAACACATGATTACTAAAATCTCCGTGTTGTTATTTATGAAATTTATAACTTCAGATGTGTTAGTATTTGTTTTAGTATTATAAATAATTCTTCCCTTCTTTCCCTTCTTTGTGGGATCTGAAGGATATAATTAATTAAAATACATTAAAAAGTCATCATTTATTGTGTAATGTTTTAATTGGTGTATTGACTTCGTTTTAAAATACAGTCTTTAATTTAACGCTTTCTCTTACGTTTACTTTCTAACGTGATTGCGAGTATTAATGCCATAGCTGCTCAGGTATCTGTTATTTCCCATGTTTTTTAAAATGATAAATGAGTTTTGTAAATCCAGGTTATTAGTGATATATTTATTTTCATCAAAACACTGAAATTTATATACATAAATGAGAACTAAATCGCTCGTTTTTTTACACCTAAACCGATCCTTGAACCATATATCTTCAAGAAAACATCTTGTGTTTCTAAGAAAACTAGGAAATGTAAATATTATTATAAAGTGAGTAAAATGATTAATGCTGCATGTCGTAAACTAACAGTAGCTTTATGTAAGTAAGTGGTTTTTAAATATGTAGTTGTATTACATAGATGGTGTAAGAAAATATATCCTTAGAACAAAATTTCACAAGGCCACCAGGATCTGACCGCAAACAGACAAACATACATATTTTACATCAATGTCGATAGCCAATTAGATTGCGGGTTGCCTGATGGTAAACGGTCAAACAAAAAAAACGATTAACCTTTAACAAAATTATCCATATTTGAATTGCCAAAGTAACGAAGGTCGGATTAATATTATCAACATTTTACATTCTACTAACCCTTGGATGTCCGAAAACTAATACAGATAGAGGTCATCCCCAGAGACTCAGTTCTTGTCTGACAACTGCGGACCCTGGAGTGTTAACTATATGTTTCAAGGCACCATCCAAAGATATACATTTAAAAAGATAACGCAAGGTGCAACGTTTGTATGAAAACCAAGCAGCCACTTTTATGACACTCATTTTATAGAAATAGATAACATTTATTTAATTTAAGGACATCGTTACATTTCACTAAATCACATAGTACGTACAACAACAAAATAACAACAAGAAGAAACAATACAAGACAGCTGTGTTCCGATGGCCAAAAAATAAAAGGACTTCACTCAGCGTTCAGCCTGGGCTTTAGAGGCCTAGGCTCTGATTTTCAGTGGGCCCAAACTGAGTAGACGCACGGACATCTGCGATGGACACACGTATGTGCCTTATACATATATAAGTACTTATACTAGCTTTCCGCCTGCGGCTTCACCCGTGTGAACTTCATTTATATGACATAGGCTTTCTTCGCATTTTTTAATATGGTTTATTTACATTTACCTAAAGTATGTAGGTGCCAATTTGTTTCATTACTTTTTGCCATCTTGTAGGTAGGGACATGATCCCATTGCTATAGGAATTTTGGGCCTTCTGATCAAAACACCGCGACTAGTAGTTTTGGCAGTCCTCTCGTGATGTTAACCTGACACTGCCTAAATAATTCTGAAGAGACCGAAACAGGTGGAAATCTTAAGGTGCAAGGTCAGGACTATACGGCGGATGCATTAACATCTCCCAGCCAAACTCTATTATTTTTTTCTGAGTGGCTAAAGATGTGAGGTCTTGTCTAGTTTTCATGATGAAAACCACACCCTTTCTGTTGATTAATTCTGGCCGTTTTCTCTCAACTTCTTGCATTAATCTCATTAGTTGTTCGCAGTAGAGTTCAGAATCGATGGTCCTGCCTGGTGGTAACAGCTCATAATGAGCCCTTCCAATCCCACCACACACACAGCATCACCTTGTTCCGAGTTAACCCGGTTTTCGCCACAGTCTCTGAAGCCTGACCGGCCTTTGACCACGACCTTTTTCGCACGTTTTTGTCGTACGTGATCCACTTTTCATCACCAGTTATCAGCATATTCAAAAATGGTTCGGTGCCATTACGTCGTAATATAGAATCACAAATGAGTACACGGTTCATTAGGTTTCTTTCAGTGAGCTCGTGAGGTACCCAAATGTGGAGCTTTTTTGTGAACCCAGTTTTTTTCAAATGCACCAAAACTGTTTTGTGGTCAATTCCCAGTTCTTCAGCTACGTCGTAACTACTGATATGCCCATCTTGCTCCACTTTTCAAAAATGGCATATCCGTAATCCGTAATAGGGCCAGAGCGACGTGCATCTTTGACTTCAAAATTTCCGGATTGAAAACGCTTAAACCAAACACTGAACTAGGTCCATAAACATCTCAAATTTTTTCCACGGCTTGCGTTGCATTTTTACCTTTTTTGTAGTAAAATTTTAAAATGTATCGAAGTTCTTCATTAGATTCACTCATCGTGACAGTAAGAAAAACAAATGAAAATCACACATTTGCCTAATTTGAATTTAGAATTATTTTCTTTAAAACTTAAACTTTAAATGATACCAAAACCAGCCAGATACAAATTGTATAGCCAAAGAGATTTTATTACAAGTTCACACATACTACACACATCAAAAGTGTCTAGGGATCAACATATTATATTTTTGCAATAACTTTTCTCCTGATTGATATTAATTAAAATTTTCTTTAAGGATTCATCAAATAAAGTGTTTTCGTTTGTCTACAGTAACGATAAACCAAGTCACCTTTGCATTATTAAGAAATTTGCCATTTTCCTAAAAAAGGGATTTTTGACATTTGAACCACTAACATTAAAGTTCGAAAAAAAGACTGAAATAACAGTTTTCTTTAAAATTTTATTGGGTAACTTAAACAATTAATAATCCGTGTTTCTACCGCGAACACTAACAACACAAGAACATCGGTTTGGCATACTCAAAATGAGTTCATCCAAATCACGCTGTGGAATGGCCGCCCATGTTCGTTGCAACAACAAAAAAAGGTCTTCTTGCGACTGGATACCCTCCATATTCGGCTGAGCTCTTCGCTGTAGCATATCCCATGCATGCTCAATCGGGTTCAAGTCTGGCGACTGAGCAGGCCAGGGCAGGACATTGATGTTAGCTGCGGCGAGAGTCTGTCTTACAACTCTTGCGGTGTGCGGTCGTGCATTATCATGCATTAACTGAAATAAGGGACCGATTTGCACTTGTAGAGGAACGATGACGTCTGATACAATCGTCTCAGCATAAATTTGAGCGTTGAGGTTGCCTCTGATCCAAATCAACTCAGTTCTTCCGCCGATCCAAATACCCGCCCATACCATGATGGTTCCACCACTATAAGGATGGACTTCCTGGCAGGATTTTGGCGTCCAGGGGTTCTCCAGTATCGTATACGTCTTGTATCCGGTCTCATACCAAAACGACTCATCAGAAAAGCACACGAAACGCCATTGTTCTTCTGCCCAATTTCTGTGTTCAAGAGCCCATTGATATCGAATCCTACGATTGTGCATTGCTATAGGTGGTACCCTTAGCGGTCTTCGGGAATGAAGGTTCACTTCATGCAAGCGGTCTCTGACTGTTTGGTCGCTAGTTAAGTTCCCAGGAGAGTGATGAAGCCTCACGGCTAACATCATGGCGGTTATTGTTGGAGCTCTTCGAGTTGTGATTTGAATGTATCGGTCTTGTCTCCGTGTGGTGCAGCGATACCGTCCTCCATGGCGCTCAGCCACGGTACCAGTGCTTCGGTAACGTGTCCGAAGTCGACTGATAACACTCTGACTTGTATTCAGAGCTAAAGCCACAGTAAGTTGCCGGGAACCAGCTTCTATCATTCCCACGGCTCTGAGCATTTCTTCCCTGCTTAAATGACGTCGCCGCTCCATAATAACGTTGGTTTTAATCAGTAGTAGGGAAACAGTAGCACTAATAATGTCTTCAATGCGTTGTATGTTTTTATAGGGAAAATATTGACAGCTGATTTTTATCTTTTACTCGAATTTGATTGACAGTTCCTGTTTCAAATTATGAAATGCACCAAAAAGGATCCATATAAATTTATAAAATCATAAATTTATTACAAAGTCACATCTCAATCTCAAGAAATCCGCATAAAAATGCTTGATCCCTAGACACTTTTGATGTGTGTATATGCGAAAAGATATTTTCCCCAACCTAATAGATAATATTATACGGTCCCGATTGCGTCCAATGCTCGGTTCAAATATGCGAGTGTTGTTCGACACGCAGAACACACACATAAGTGCTAAGTTGTTTTTTTTAGCACTCTTATTCCGTCCGAGACACTTTTTAGGCGTTCATGTAGGCGTACTCGTACCTTGGGTATTTAGGATCGAATTGATGAATTCGCCATTTCTCAATCGATTTTAACGGCCTGTCCAGCATTTAACAAATATTGTTATAATATATCAATTATGAATTACATTTTCCTCGCATAATTTATTTTGACTAATTTTCTTAGGCATAAATGAATGTTGCATAATCTTTGCCGTCATAATGAAGCTTTGGCATAATCGTATTTTGGCTTAATGAGTTGTAATCTCTTGGGCTATATTCAATTGGACTAATGAGGTGACGCATAATAGTCTTTAGCCAATGGTATAACGGGACAGAAAAAGAGTTAGATAGTCCATATAAAGATAAATTATTAGTGTAACTCCCCTAGATTTGACATTGCCATAACGGTTGATCGTAAACTAAACGAATGAGCTTTAAAACAAGTGCATTAAAATTAGTCTTCTTTTTAATTAGACGGAGTAAACTGACAGCTGCTACTGTCACTTTGTGAAATAATGTTGCCAAAACCCGGGACCCGACATTTATTTATTAATTCTTCATTGGACAAAATCAAAAAGTACAATAGGCGGACTTCATACCAAAAGGCTTCTCTACCAGCCAACCACACGTGAAACAGATAAATTAAATACGGTGCACGAGATCAATTAAAATAAACTACTAAGTTTTATACTCGTATAGATGTGATATCCGGTGTTCTAGCCACTCACTAGGCTACCGAAAGTATTATAAGTATTTTTATATGTATTTTAAAGTGTTATTTATGGTAAATACATTCTGAATGATTGATCCATTCCCTAACTTTGCCTCGACAGTTTTTTTGTTTTACCAAAACCTGTCAACCCAGTCAACGTCAGTTTACTCCGTCTAAATAAAAATACGGCTTGACACTAATATTTGACACACGAAATACGTACACTCGCATCATCTATTGTAATTTATGTCTTTTGCACTATCCCTTTGGTAACAACTGGACTGCGGTAGTATAGTTCCGAATTTGTTGCCTAAACTGGTAAATTAAAAGGGTTGTGTAGAGGCATATAGAGACTGCTTTCATTTTGGGGGAGTTTAACCGTTTGCCAATGTTTGCTAGTGATGGGACACGGACGGATATGGGTTTGTAATTTTTCGTTACCAAAATTCAGTAGCGAGACTGAAAGACTGGTCTTTAGATATAGTACCCAGTACTTACGTTTTACTTAATCTGACTTTATCTTTTCGGAGTCACTTGAATTTAGAGTATACAATATTAACTAGGTACCACTTAAAAAGTTAAAACCCATATTAAAAAAAAACAATTAATGAATGAATGAATGAATATTTATTTCGAGTACAAATTACAACTCATATTTGTTAGTAAGTGCTTAAAAAACTATATTAAGATTATAAAGAGGTTTATTTAATTATTTTCGTACCATGCCATTTGTGCACAGCACCGTTTAACTTAAGAGCAGTTTGTTCTGCTTGCAATCATCTTCAGGATGCTGTTGGTGCTCGCGCGCAGTCGCCGCACCAGGGATGCGGATCTTTTCCGCATCGTTGCGTAAAAGCAATCAACGCGAGCTTCTGCGAACATCCCTGATGCGCTACAAAAGCGCGATAACCTCAAAAGCACCCTAAATGCATTATTAAATTGCGCTCGGAGAGCGTTATACGCTTTCAGAGTACAGTTAGCTCACATTAATACATTAATCACTAATAATAATAAGTAAGTTGAAAAACGAAACTAATAATAATCTTTTAACTTACTCGTACTAAATGCGAAAGTTTGTGAGCAGATGTATGTATGTGTGTATGTTTGTTCCTCTTTCACGCAAAAACTAGTGAACGGTTTTAGATGAAACTTTACAGTAATACAGTTCATACATCAGAATAACATATAGGCTACAATTTATGAAGATTTTATGTAATTCGGCTTTAATATGTAACGATGAAGTTCACGCGGGCGAAGCCGTTCGCGGAAAGCTAGTGGTTTTATTAAAAAGGTTAAAGAACTTCTCTTGAAAAAATCCTACTATTCAGTAAAATAATATTAAAAGAATAAACTGTAAATATTATAAATTTATTAGAAATTAATTTATTTAAATGTATATCATAATCAAATATCTGCCCCTCTCCTCCACTTTGCAATGCCTTACAAGGCGCAAATGTTTGTGTAGGTACTGAAAATAAGTTTTTGTTTTTAGTATCAAGATAAGATAAGATAGGATAAGATAAATAATCTTTATTGCACAAACAAACAAATACAGCAAGTTAAACAGTAAGTAGACATAAAATGTACGATTTAGGCGGTCTTATCGCTTTAAAGCGATCTCTTCCAGACTACCTTCTGAAGAGAGACTAAGAAAAAGCTAAGAGAAGCTGCATATGTATCGTAAATAAATAAATATTATGATACTAAATCTTCAATTACATGTTCCCTACAGTTTAGATTCACTACCCTACCCTTACCTTACCCTAAGTCATGAGATAGGTACAGTATATCGAATGAATGAAATTACACTGACATTTGTTTATACCATATAAACAAAGTATTTGTGGTTATCTTACGTAAAATTTGCTCCTCTGTGATCAATTTAGAGTACTGCTAACTACACCCAGCTGCTAACAAATCCCCAGTTCAAAATGCAGCTTAAGGACTGGTTATTTTTGAAGTGCTTTTATACGCTGGACGAATACTTTAATAATTGATGGCTAACTTTACTATTGACGCAATTCAGTATTAAAACGTTTAATAATTATCTATAATTTTAATCCAATTTTCAGATATTATCAATTAATAGTTGTTTTTGACTCATTTTACCAAACTCAACGTATTTTTTCTTTTGTATTATTGTATGCCCGAAATGGGTAAACTAATAAAACTATTTGTATTTTATACCAGCCATTGTACACAGTTTGAGACAATAAACGATTATCTTATCTTATTAAGATAAGACGATTATTTGTAGATAAGATAAGTCTTATCTACAAATAATCGTCTTCAAACATTGTTAAAAAGAAAGTTTATCGAGATACATGTTTGGATCCGGGGTCTCCTTACTGAAATCAATTGGAGCCAGTGTTAGCTAGATTATCTTTTTATTCAACACTAGCTGTTCGTCAACTCTTTCTCCCGTCAAACTATAGCCAAAATTAAAAAAAATATAGTAATTCCCTTGATAATGAAGCTTTACATTGGAGAAATATTTTTTTTTAAATTTTCTAGCGCGATTTCGGAGCCTATTCAATACAAACAAACAAATAAGCAAATCGAAATGAAACAACTTTACGGATTCTACTCACGCATTTTTTTTTACATTAAAAAAAAATTAAAGTAAGTATGTGTACTCGTATTAGTGTTCGCGTGTATATAATAAATCAATAAATAAGCAAATCTTTCCTTTTTATAATACTAGTTTTCCGCCCGCGGCTTCGCTCACGTTTTTGCTATATATTATGGCCAAATTACACAAAACCTTTATATTTTGTAGCCTGTGTTATTCTGATGTATAAGCTGTATTACTGTAAAGTTTCATTTAAATCTGTTCAGTAGTTTTTGCGTAAAACAGTAAAAAACATACATATATACGAGAAAAATACAGTCATTCCTTTTTTGCACTATACTCGTAATCGTCTACAAAGAGCCCCTTGTAAGCAAATCCCCACGAGGGAGAGACTCCTCGCAGGACCCTTCGGCGCGCAAGGCCGCCTGGCAGCCAGCCTCGGGAGGAGCAAGCTCAACTCCAGTGCACGATAACACAGACCACTGTGTCCGAAGACACGCGTTACATCCTCACAAACTTTCGCATTTATAATATTAGTAAGATTAGTATAGAAAAGTTATCTTTGAGACTTAGCTAGACAGTGTTTTTTTTTTAAATATTCAAACCTTACAAATTTTAATTCTACTTCCTACGCGCATCGAGTTCAATATTATACAGGGTGGTTTAATTAATGCTAGGATGAAAAGCTGATGGTAGCATAATATTTTCCATCATAATGCAGTTTCCCGGTGCTACGCTGAATCAGCTGATTTATCTGGTATTATGTAGGGTAATTTAATTTTTATCTGCATTTCTTGGCAGCTATTAAAATGGAGATTTTGCTAAGCTTTGAATTTGCTTTAGAAATAATTGTACAAAGGCATTCACATAAACCTTATGCTGCTGACATAAGCTCCATTTTGCAATGGTTTTGTAAAGGTTGATGTGAACGCCTCTGTACAAGCGAACTAATTTCAGTATGAAGGATTTGGATTTTTAAAAATATTTTTATTTGCTAAAATTTATTGGTTGACTGATTCGTTGGTGCAATGGGTAAAGGTATATTACGCTGAAGATTGTGGGTTCAATTCTCGCCCAGGTCAAACAGTATTGTACTATAAAAATGTGTTTATTTTAGATATGGGTGTTTTTATCTATTTATGTATTTATTTAGAAATATTTAAGTATATAGTCATAGCTTTAATTTAAAAATAAATTTACCTCAGTACACTGCGTGCTTTTTTAAATTCAAGATAAGTCACGTTATTTTTTAAAACAAAAAAGAGTGTTTTCGTAAATGGATTCTAAACCGTTTTACTTGAACATTTGATTCAAATTATTCGACTCTTCTTAGCATGAACTAGACAGAATCTTTGCCACAGTGTAACAGCATCGCGACGGTAACTTATATGGGTTGCATCATTATGATAGCTACTGCTGACATACTGTTTTGCAGTTTGGCAGATATTGTACCAGAATACAGTATTGTGTAAAAGGAACAATTGAATTAAAAAAAAAATGTTTTTCGCTTGTTCAATCTATACTTCTATGCTAATTAATATGGACGAAAGATTTGTTTGTTTGATTTTTTGTGTGTTTGTTTGTATTGATTAGGCTCCGAAATTACTGGATCGATTTTAAAAATTCTTTCACCAATATAAAGTTACATTATCAGGAAGTGACATAAGCTATATTTTTTTTTAATTAAGGCTATGTTTTGACGGGAAAGACAGTCTATGTAGGCGAAGTCGCTGACGGACAGCTAGTAATAAATTATTTAAATAAAAAATATACGCATCTGCTATGGATCGCGGAACAATCAGTTATCATTTTAAAAACTTTGGATCCACTTGCTAATTACAAATTCAAATTTTACTTAATTTGTAAGGGGCTAAAGGCTTATTATTGAAATAACTCAATGCCAAAAATTGTGGGATAATCACCACGCTTGCCAAATGCATGTTACTTATCTCCAATCCACTCAGATTTTGTTCTGAATAACCTAAACACACTCTTTGCCTGACATGTGATTCGAAAACAGTACCTAACTTCACATTTCAGCAAGAGCTCATACCACTTATTCACCTAAGCGTTATAGTGAAATCACAATATAATAACTAATTCGCATTACAAAACACCAAAACATACACGACAGCATCTACCAGCACGAGCTACGCCAAATTGCGTTTTATCCTCCGAATCCAAGGTGCAAATTCGTCTGCAGCCGAAAATCGTTGTCCACGTCTGATAACAAAGGTCGAATTTGCATAGAAATAAACAAGGGCTGATTTCAGACGATTTATGGCTGCCTCTGGAGCGAGCTTTGTTTTGATCGCGATCCGGCTAATGACTGCTCTGGGGGTCTACTCCGAGCACAGCAATCCGCACTCAACGGTTTGCTGCGTCTTTTCTGGCCGCACCGCTAGAGAGTGGAACGCTCTCCCTGCGTCTGTTTCCGGATACTTACAACCTTGGTGTCTCCAAAGCCAGAGTGAATGGGGATTTACTGGGAAACCGCCAAAATTTAAACGCGCTCAAGACTCTATCCCAACTGGGATAGTCAAAGGTAAGTTTTGACGACACGATAATCGTAGTGTAGCACCGTTTTTCGCCTCGATTAACGTAGTGTCTCAGGCTAGATTCCCGGTCGAGTAAATCCAAGAAACGATATTCTCTAAATTGGCACGGGACTGGGTTTGCTGGGAGGCGCCCCTGACTTAATATTTTGTCTGGTAGCTCGTAACACAGATATATTAATCCTTGCTTCGCGACCATGACATGTGGTGTGTTGCCTGGGGCATATGGCGCGCATTTAAGTTGCTTATTGCCATCCTGGTGAGCACTCAAAAGCCAAAGTTTTGTTAAGCGTATAATGACGTCTGCCTTCATCCGTTATCCGGGTTGTTTCGGTTTTTATCAGTGAGTTAGTGTCTAACTCATATCCATCACAATCGTTTTCATTTGTTTATAGCCTTCACGTAACTTCGTCATTGTTGCACTAGAGTAGACCTCTCGATGCTGCGCGAGACCGATATGGGATGTATCGCTAATTTGTTTCTTTGACATCTGACAGGTTGGTAAATGACACTTAACGGATTGTGGAACTGATCTGTGCTGCTACCACGAGTTTCTGTCACAAGGTTATTATAATGTAGAGGATTACTTGAACGACAAGAGTTTGTGGTGATATTGGAATAATCTGCTCCTCTGCTCAATATTGTATACTTTTTTCTACTCTCATTGACTGTACTATGATCTTATTTGTTGTAAAACAAACAAAGTTCAAAAAAATAACTATTTTTCTTGCCGGAGTCTTCTCGAAAAGAAGCGTGGTAAATTTACATTATGTATATTCACGATATGTACTTTTATTGTATTAATTCATTTACGTTTATTATGATTATTTCTTTTTACTTTTTTTTGACATGTCATAAGTGCTTTGTACAAGCTTAGATGAATAAATGTTTTTTTTGCTTTACTTTACACGGAAACTGCGATAGTGGAAGAAATTTGTATGTCAGTTTTGGTTCCATTTATAGTCACTAGGGGTGCTGCACCGTCCTATACAAAAACTCCAACACAGTCAACACGAACGCTAGCGGCTGATTGTTGTAACTCATGGTAGACATACTGTGCCTCTGCCTGGATTTGCGTCACGAGAACTGTGAGTCAACGACATCAATGCCGTTTTCAGTTCAAGAGGCTCTGTACTAAATCCTACGTACTTTACCACAGACAGACTTTTGTGGCCTAAATGGTAAGGGTACCTATACATTAATCTACAAGCCGTTACCAGGGAATTTGCTAGTCAGTCACTTTTCAAAATAGAAACAAGTAGCTACTTATTAACTTACCAGCTGTCCATCAACGGCTTCGCTCGCGTAGACTGTCTTCCAGGTCAAAATTTAGCCTGAATAAAAAAAAAATGCTTAAGTCACTCCCTGATAATGTAGCTTTGTAACGATGCCGTTTCCCTTCAGTCTCGTGGACGTTACAACCTCCACGATCGCTGGAAACTTCATGGTTTAACTGCTGGCCATTAAAAGTATTTTGTACTTGTTTTCAAATTTGATTCAATTCGATTTTTGTTTCGCATTGCATGCGCAGCTTTTTTGATTCAGTCTTACCAAAACCATCGTACTGAACAGTTTGTGAGCATTTTACCAGATTACCAGTTTAACTAGTATAACTTACGTGATGGTGTATTTTTAAATACTGTAAATAACCAATTTTGTAAACAGTTAAAACAGTTATAAGTAACAGGAACCCGTGTATCGGGGTAAGCATATCATACCGATTTACTTACCTATTACTATTAGATAATCTATTACCTAGGACTCTTTGTATCCATTTATTGTTATTTTGTTACAGTTCTTCTTTCCTACCTATACTTTTATCCTATTTAATAAACAAGTCACTGGATTGGCTGATCTTTTATTAACTATCTCACAACTACATCTACTTCTAAATATTGTGTGACGAATCCCGGCGCTCCGGCTCCTGTATTGCTGGCCAGCATCGAGGATTCCCGTTATAGCTTTATATAGGTGAAATAATTATAAAAATCGGTCTCTCAGTTTTGGAGCCTATTCAATACAAACAAACAAATCTTTCCTCTTTTATTATTACGAGCTGCCCAGATAGACTTCGTAAATGTCAAATCTTTGACAGCTTCATTTTTCCCGCTTAACTCCGAATTGATTCACATTTACTATTATTTTTCATTGAATTATTTGTTCAATCATAATAAAATATAGCCTATAATATCACTCCTGAATAATTTAGCTTTCAGTTAGTGAAAGAGTTTTTACGATCGGATCAGTAGTTTTGGAGCCTATTTAATACAAACAATCGAATATTTAATATTGGTATAAATAGTATAAATAAGAGTAAAATAAATAACGTTCACTTTCCTGGCGGCGCAATGTCACACCTGTTAAAAGATAAAGTTGTCACTCAAATAAAAAAAAATACTCTGAAGAAACACTTGGAGCTGTTTCTTCTTCAACGTCCAAAAAAGAAAGACGAAATGCATCGTGACTGCGGCGTTATTGCGGTGCGACTGCAACACAATCGTTTCAACTAGCTTCTGCCCAAACGTGGAACCAAACACAAGCGCAAAAATACTAAAGATAATATTAACCAATACTGTGGAATATGAACGCTCGTGCTCTGCGATAAGTTTCGCTTCCGCGTGCAAGCTACCCAAACTTGACCTTATTCGATAGCACGGACAAATATTAAAGTACTAGTGGGACACGGACTTGTAAGAGCAGAGAAGACTTTTTTACTTGTCCGCGTTTCTTGAGGGATACTCCTGTATGGAGTACTTTTACCTATTCTGTTATCTGTGGCTATACTAAAGGTTACAGTTACTCAAGGCATAATATGAGAGTAAACTTAGTCTGAGACTAACCTCCTAAGTCTTAGAACCAAACTTTTCATGAAGCAAAATGCTTACTCAGTAAACCCCGATCCTCACCGCATCATCCATATTGTAACGCTATTAACTTGATTTATGTGATTTATTTTGACCACACTATTAATTTGACCCTTCATCTGTCGAACATTTTGAAGGAAATAAATTTTGTTAAGTTTAGATCATTTTGTAGTAAGTCGTGACTTCTGCAATTACTTTATATCGAAATAGTGTCTTTTGTTGTTTAATCGCATTGGAAATAGTAATTGTCTTTTTTTTATAAATATGCGCCAGACAACACACCTCTTGTAATGGTCTCGAAATAGGGATTAATATCCCTGTGTTACGAGGTACCACACAAGGAAATAAGCCAGGAGCGTCTCCCAGCACACCCAGACCCGAGTCAATTCAGAAAAGATCGTTTCCTAAATTGACCCAACCGGGAATAGAACCCGGGACACTACGGAAATCGAGGCTAGAAACCGTGCTACAGGGCACCGCGCCAAGCGTGTCTTTGCAATGTAGATAATTGAATGCTACCATAAAGGTGCTACCACACTTGGAGCATTCGCCTGTAATGTAACAGAGTCGAGCATTACATCAGTGGAGAATGAGAATCGAGCATTACATCGGCAACTTGATCACCACGTTTGCCAAAAACGGTTGGTTGGATTAGCCTTCGTAGTGATGACTTGATTTTAAAGATCTCACATTTTCTCAGCAATCGGAAGGTACCGGGTGACTATTAAAAGATTTTTTTTGTAAGGCTTTTGATCATGACCCGGTAATTACCTAATTATACACCAAGTAAAGAGCTCATACCTAGGTCTTTTTATATTTATAAGGTAATCATTTGCAGCATATTAGCCCTTAAGACAGTTTTAATGTAGTTTTTTTAATTTATGTCCCTGACAACGTAAATCAAGAATGAAAATGTAGTGTACTACCAAAGATATAACATAAATAAATACACATCTGTGTCGTCTCGGCTCAGCACCACGCAGGCAACACCACCTGGCGGTGAGTGAGTGCTCGAGGCGGGGGATGCAAAGTTTTTAAAAAACTTCCCACCTTTAGATTTCACCCTTGCTCAGCAATAGGAAGGTATATTATAGGCTGATTGCTTATTTAACTTAACAGATCACTGAGATTAAATTATGATTTACTAAGTTATAGCGTAGTTAGGACTAACGAACATAACAATCAAAACTTTTTTGGTGAATAAAAAAAAATATTTTCGTGTCAGACTTCACAATTTATTCACGAACGCGGTTATATCACGAGTACTCCAATTTAAATGTAAATATTCTGTGTGCATAAAAATCGACAGTTGAGTAACACAAAAAAAAAGATTTGTTCATGCTTTTATCAAAAAGTGTACACGGACACTGCCATTCAAAACAAATCTGGATGGATTCAAAACTGTAGTTGCTACAACGCGCTGACTCAAATACGTAATTAAATAAAAACACTTCAAATAACCACCTTTTTATTATAAAACTCTTACTTTTAAACGTTACTACTGTTTTGAGCTCTGGGGCCTTACAATCGCTTACTTACATCCAGTCAAGTAATTCCTTTTTAACTGAGGATACCGAGCAATTTCGTTAGTAAATATCCAGCCTGGAAGATGTGATAGTGTCAGGTAACCGCTGACTGGCTGGAAATGATAGCTCAGCTACGCTCAGTTTAGATAATGAACTTGATAGGTTTTTCAGAGACTGTAATAAGGGCCCTGGTTTAGATGCCGAAAGTTCGTCAACAATTCAAAACCTTCATACTAAAAGTGGGATCTGTGCCTTAATAGCATCTTCATTGTTTTTTAGTTAATACTTTGGTCACCTAGTTTACTCTTAAAAACTTGTCAAAGAGTGATATAGATACATGGATGAACCACGTTCTCATAGATGATCATAATTTAGGTTTGTTATAGTTCAGTTTGAATTAGTTTTCTGAAAATTTAAAATCTTTTCAGCTAATTTACCTCCTTGAAATCATCATTCAATCAATTTTAACCGTAATTGGAGTTATCGTAACCAAAACCCATTATCCCCACTCTCACCACAGACCAGCTGTTAGAGAAACAGTTTTTCATTATCACCGCCACAGGCAACTGTCGCAAGTTGAGCGCAAAACAGTAACAGAGTAGAAAAAAGCAGTAGTTAGACTCCAAATTCTCAAAGAGACATGCTACTGAGAACAATAATTGTATCATGGAGCCTTACACATTTTGCTTGCATTTTTTAAATTATTTTTCTAACAGAAATTCACTAAGCAGATAATAAGACCTATCGTTTCAAGCGTCACATTTTATGAGATTTTGGGATTGAGAACTCTTTTTACACTGATGTGTTCTGCAATTATTATTTTATGAGTTATAACTGCATTTATCTACCAGTTATACTTGCTTACTTACAAACAAAAAAACTTTTTACTATATAACTCAGTGAAAACGTTAATAAACACATTACAGCTCTGGACATGTTTGCAATGAATTATTTTTTCACAAACAATAGCTGATTTTATATTTTGTGTCTGGTCTTTTGGCAGTCAGAGTCTTAACTTAATGAGAAATACATAGAAGATTACTTCGTAATAGATATCGATGCATTCTTTACAGTAATAATATGAAAAACATGTCAATGATACTTTGATTGCAATTCAACAAAATTAATCCAAAAAATCTTTGAAAAATGTACCGTTGTCAATATTGTAACATTCCAAACATTCGAATTTTAGCCATCTGTAGTTCTCTACACTGTGACATCCACGTTCTCAAAAAGAATTCCCTTTTCGGGCCGAGGGTGAGTCTTGGGCCCCGAGCGGGAAGATAAAAGAAATTTATTGTCAAGATTAAACGGGCCAAGCGATTGCTAGCAACGGTGTCAATCTGGACTGAAAGGAACGCCGCGAAGGCGGAATGTCGCAATGTTGAGATTATGGCTCACGCGCAGAGATTTCGCGTATTCGCCGGTCTTTTTGCGTAATTTCTGGAAGGTGAAAGAAAATTAGCTTTGGAGATTTGTGACGCTTATAAGAGACAGTTTTGCATTTCGTAGTGTTACTGTTAATGGAATATAGGGGGAGGGTCTTTGAAATTAGAACATAAACGTGAACATGACGTTTTCTAGTCAAGTTCACGTATAGTATATGTCTTGTTTCTTTTTTAATATCTTATGCCAGGATATAATATGGATGATAAATAAATATCTGGGACACCAACACCATCTTAAATTCGGCAGTAACTGGAAATTACTAAAATAGAGGTGGTGAAAAGTTGACTTTCATTAAATACTAGTTAATTTGACTATTCATAATATTGAACTGTTCGTAATAACAGCCACGGGCTACTCGCCTATGAATACCATAGTGTGTAATGCATTGTGCATTGTGCTCTGTAGCGGCAGGACCTACCGCAGATGGTCCCTGGCACACTTAACGGTGTGCTAGGAATAGTGTGCCCTTCTGCATAACCGTGAGGTTGGTCGGGCGGGCTACTCAAATAAATCTCAGTAATTGGTAAGAGGGTGTGTTCGTAATAACAAACGATTGAAATATTCTTTCTTTCTTCTTATTAAAAACCAGTTTTTCAAAGTAGATTTTTTAAGGCAATATTTGTGGGTATTTGAGTATTATTATGGTTGGTACCTTAAAATGCCTATATAAAAGAACTCATCATTTGTGCAGACTAAAGCCAATTTATTATTAATGAAGCCATTTCAGTGCAGTTTGAAAATAGTTCACGTTTCTGTGATCTGTGAATCTTTTTTTACTACTAAATAGACAAATTATTAAAATTGAGAAAATAACAATTTTCAACCAAAGGTGTCGAACGGGATTCGAACACGCCTTTTCCGCAAACCGGGCTTGCTTTTACCACTAAGTTAACGAAACCATTTACCTAGCTAATTTGAATCCCGTTCGACACCCAAGGCCAAAATCAGATTCTTTCTAATGTTCTTAACTTTAATTGAGATATTGATGCTTAAATCAAAATAATACGAGTAATTCAACGTATTAAAATTTTATACAACGTCGGTGGCATGCAAACTTGTAATTCACTGTAGTCTTAAGCGGTAACCGCATCCTAAAACACGTGCAACAGGTTGCCGATCGTGTGAGACTAGCCAACACTTGAGTGTAGTCAGCTAGATGAACAACATCCCATATCTTACCACACGACAGAGTTGGAGGCATAGGCGTAAAGTCGCCTGTCTATCGGTATTGTATTTCGGAGAGTATGTGCACTACACAGGCTCTACATAACGTGATACTGCCCTCTACTTTCTACCACCGGACCACTAGACGCCGAGGGCTTCCACCCCCATATGGTTGACTTCGCAGCAATCCGCACTCACCGGTTTGCTGCTTATTTTTCGGTCCGCACCGCTAAGGTGTGTAACGCTCTCCCTGCGTCTGTGTTTCCGGATACTTACAACCTTGGTGTCTTCAAGGCCAAAGTGAATACCCATCTGGGTAAGCGTGTACCACCATCGGCCTCATCATCGCTTACCGCCAGGGGAGACCCCCTAATCGATTAGCGATGAGGCCAAACGCAAAACCATTTTGAATAAAAAAAATACAGCTGCTCAGAGCCTTTTGACTAACCCCCATAAGAAGTGTAGAGTATCTAAATGTGTGCTGTGTGCACTTATCAGTGGCTCACCATCACAGCAAGTGTATCCTTAAAGCACTACGTCCGCCGCGGTCCGGGTCTCTCATACGACTGCCCAAGCTTCCGCTGGACAGTGACGTTGACAGATGAGTAACACCGATGGATGACGTTGACACCTGACAGGTGTCAGTGTCAACTCAAACTCACACAACTCAAATAACTTTATTCAAATAGACTTTCACAGTAACTACTTTCAAATCGTCAAATTTAAAGCAAGATATACTAAATAATAGACATAATTACTATAATAATATAGATATATAAATACATAGTATACATACATAATGCGACTTTACCACTGGGTTTACACTACTACCACTTGTGCGTGTGAAACAGTGTATTGTACCTATAGTGCAGTCATTGAAGCATTATTGCTCCGAATTTTTTTACTGTGAACCGAATTGCATACAATTTTGGAATTAGGTTCATCTTACCCTTAACTTCAAAAGTGAAAATGATTTGAACTCCGCAACCACCCTAGGGGTGGTTGCCACCCCTTCTCGGGGGTGAATTTTTTTTGCAAAATAACCTCAGATATCGATAGAAGGCCTAATTTTAAGCAAAAAATCATCTCTAAAGTTTTTCAAAAAATCCAATACTTTTCAAGTTATTGGCAATTGAAAATTCGCAAGTTTTTCACGTTTTTCATCGGTTGCAAATATCTCCAAAAATATACGTTTTATCGAAAATTTTACGAAGAACAAAATTGTAGCAGGTAAAACAATGAACAATTTCGTTTTTTATAAAGTATTCTAAGTGCAATATTAAGCTAGATATTAAAGATCAAAGCCGTTTTTTATTTTGTCTGAAATTTAATCGATGTGGTCAATGCCATCTAGCGGCGAGCAGATGCATTTTATGCATTCTAATACAAAAGGGTTTTGTAGTGCTTGAAATAAGCTTTAAAATGAGCACTATTAAAAGTCTTTTGCACGTAAAATAAGTGAGCTGTATTGCAAATAAGGGGAGCATCTAATGTTTTTTCTTTTAAATCAATGGGTTTCATAAGTGCCATTTCCACCAAAATTAAAATTAATCGTATTCCGCCTAGAATTAACTTTATTATGAAGAGTTTGATAGATAGTATCAGTTTGTCTGCTTCAGGACACATATTTTTCAAAAAAGTCACGATTAAAAAAAAAAAATCAAATTTTTAAAAAACCCACTTTTTTTCATAATATCTCAAAAATGACGACAGATACGTATAAAAGTGTACGGATTAAAAATTTAGGTATTTTTCTGACATACAATTTGGTTTTTTTGTTTTTTCTGTCAAATAAAAATTGACGGAGATATGATTGTTTAAAGAGCGCGTGGCAGCGCAATCACAGCCTCTCTTAAGCCCTTTAACCCTTCACCGTTTTAGAAAAAGGTTTTTTACTATATATTGCAATAAAGGATGTTGTAGCTCTCTTAATTACCTTTACAATGTTTTTTTATAAATTGTGATAGCATGAAAATTGAAGGAGTTATGGTCCAAAAATTTATCATATTTTTTTCTACTTAGTAACTGAAATTTTTTTTTTTTTCAAGGGGTTGAAAATGATTTTAATATGAGGTAATTATGTTAGAAAATACTTAACAATCACTACTTACTATTAGACATGTTTTCTAGCGATAAAATGGCTCAATGTCAATTTTTCCATTAAGGGGTTGTTTACACCCCTTAAAAATAATAGGCGGAGTTCAGATCATTTTCACTTTTGAAGTTAAGGGTAAGATGAGCCTAATTCCAAAATTTCATGCAAATCGGTTCACAGTTAAAAAATTCGGAGGTAAGACCGTATTTTTCGCTTCAATGACTGCACTACTAGTACTTAGATACAAACACTACACAGAAGGAACAAGCTTGAAATAGACATTCTTGTAGTAGGCATGCTAGTAGCAAGGACGGGACAGCAGAAGCCTGTCAAATGGTGTAAAATCTGCAGTATCTTGACAGGTCCAATATTTGACACTTTTTTATTGGCTTCTGCTATAACATCACTGCTAACTGACATACACCTACAGGCATGCGTCTTTCAGCCTTTTTTTAGCTTTAAAAGTTATGTTGAAACATAATTACTTAGTAATATTATGCATAGTGTAGGAAATCTTCTGGTGTAAATTTTCCGTTTCCGTTCTTTTGCCGTGTAAGACCGACTAATTGGGTATTTGACAGTGTGATCTTTTGAAGGTTTACTACTAAAAAAATATTAACAAAAAGTTACAATTTAAATACAATCAATCAATCGGTAATATGGAACTAAGAAAAAGAGTATGTCATTATTTTTGTGTTTGTTTCCCCTTGCAACACGTTTTCATCAGTAATAAAATACCAAAATCTTTTTTATTGCAAAAAATCGATGAATAATCAAATATCTACTTTGATCCACACGAAAACGGAATGTTTTAGCTAGAAACAAAAAATACTATGTACCTACACAAAGTTTTTCTTATTTTGTTTATTTCGGCCTAAATTCAAACGTCAAAGCAAACGGAATATCAGAAGCTCCAAAGCTCGCGTCTAAAGAACGTAGTTTTTTCCTACTTAAAAAGTTCCTCAAACACGCCGGGTATATTCCCAAATGAATAATTGATCTCGAAACAGAGTTACACCATTTTCTCTAGGGATATCTGTAAAGTTTCCTAGTAGACCTGCGTCTCGTAAAAAGTACGTATCATCTTAGTAAAACTGTGATACATGGTGGTATAAATCAAATTTTCTTGAACGCGTTCTCTACGGTGTTGGTTAAGGAGAGCTTATATTTTTTCGCAGTTAGTAAATCAAATGCTGGTCCTGAAAATTAGCTCTGTGGCATCTAGTACTAAATATAATATTTTTACATGCTTCTTTTTTTCTTTATTAAAATGTTTGCTTACACTAAATGTAATACATGGGACTTATGGGTCCGATGTGATGAACATGCTTAACACACTATTATGATTTGGCAACTAAATTGTTATTATTCAAATTATCTATATAACAACTTTAGTTTTACTGAAAAGTACGTGGAAAAGCTAGAGGAAACAATATTATTTTCCTAATCTAAATTGTTAAAAACTGTATCTATTGAACAAGAGAAATCTATCGTTTTTTATTTCTAATATAAGTCAAGATGTCTTTGTATTCCGTACGAACAAAGACGAATAAGTGTGCAACCAGCTTAACACAGAACACTAGATTGAAAGCCAACTTTTCTCTCATTCGACTCCCTAAATTATCGCTAAAGCTAAAGAGTCTAGAATTGAATGGCACTATTTCGAGAAAAAATCAAGTCTTAATAGTACTTTTCGTAAGGCTTTCTGATAAGACGTGAAATACTGTCTGTGGTTTAATTCAAGTGATTTTGACAGGAAATGTTTCCCAAGTGGATAATTCCATGATCTAGTCTTATCATGGGAGTTTTATGACGCGAAAAGTGACAATTTAACGGATAATAGTTTCTGGAAGACAGCTTTTGGATATTTACGAGTATGTGTTGGGCATGGTGGAGGAGTTAAGCGTCGTCTTATAAAATTGTTCCAAAAAGGTTTTTTTTATGAAGTTCCTAATAAAGCTTTTACGCGTAGTTAGAAGCGTTTTCTGAACTGATACGTCAATTTGTGGCAAAATGCTCAATACATCGTTAATGTATATTATGAGTAAATGTTTTTTTTATAAATCAGACATAAGATTATAATTTGTTTATTGAATTGTAAATATTTTAATAATTGACTCACCATACAAAATAAACATAATTAATTAGCCTATTAAAAGATCTGTCGAAGACGAGGTTTCGAATCCTGCCTGATTTCTTCAAGGTACGAAATTAGTTTTTTTCTAGTTTTATGTCTTTCAATATGAAAACAAGCATAGTAAAATGCTAAAATACGAGTAACCAAGTAATAAATAATACATAACCTATATAAAGGGAGAAAACTTCATCATTGGAACCTTTTGCTGCAATTAGTGGGTATGTGACATCTGGGAAGCGTGGTATTATTCTTTTCTTATCTAGTCCAAGACAAAATATCTTGTTTCTTGTACTGATAGTGTAATTTGGTTATTTTGTCATGTTTTGTTTAAAGAACCATAGTAAACAAAAGTTTGTTAGAATCCTGGAGAAGGCTTAACATAAGCCCTTAATGCAATATTGAATCAATATTACTCATAAGACATTCGTCAACGTCTTATCTGTACGTTTACCACGAGTTGCCATTGTCTTGGATTTGACATTGTCATGTCGTGTGTAATCCCAATAGATTTTTTTACGCGAACGATAATGTAAATTTAAAGTGCCAATTCGTGGTAGACGTACTGTATTTGTGGTTGACATTCAAACGGCATTTCTTAGTAAGCTCATTAAAATATTGCTATAAAAGGTTCGCTGGCAGAAACGTGTAAATATGCACGATACAGATCACGCCGAGACAGCCAGGATCTCGAGTGGACTTTACGCTCATCCCCGATGTCCGCTTGTAAGCTGCAAAGTGTAGCCTGTCACCTCGGGCTACAGGTGGCTGGCTATGGCTGTAAGATGTTGCTTCAGGTTTAGACTTTTTCTTTAGTCATCTATTTGAATTACTTATTCGTAAATAGAAAAAAGAGGCGGGAAAATGTGGATCCTATTCAATACAAACAAACAATCAAATCTTTCCTTTTTACAATATTAGTGTAGATACGTGTTTATCCTGAAAAAGCTCTAAGCCAATCTTCGTGCAATTTGCAACAATCCATGATCGCAGAAACAATAAACAACAACAAACAAACACTGCCTTATGTTCCACCGCTGGCCTTGCCTCAACTATAAGTTGAGTGAGCTCAGAAAGATTGTTGGATGAGTAATTTCCCCTCACCTCCCAAGGCCAGTGAAAGATCTAACTGTCAGTGTTATCAAGCCGTCCTACGGCTACTATTAGCTCCATTCTTCGGAAATAATTTCTTCTCCATTCACCAGGCTTTCCTCTACCTGCCTGAAAAGGGTGTTTGACTTTTTCGGGCATATTAACGGTCACAGGCAAGGTTGATGGCAAGCCCCCGAGAGGTCGTACCCCACTGAAGTAGTCCGACCAGATTCGGTCATTGCTGGACACGAGACTCCACGAGCGGTCCATGATGCCATGGATAGGCACAGATGACGGGACATCGTCAAGCACAGGCTGACACAACGACACACGACCACAGTAAACACTACCCTCAGTAAAGAGGTAAACGTCGCGAACAGGAGGCTTTGCGACTGATACCAGGTGTGCGCGAGAGGCGGGCCACTACACAAGTCCATATGTAGCTTGTAGCTCGGACACGGGCAGTCGAACGCTCAGTTTGCATCAATGCCATACTAATTGTATGAATGAGAGCGTCGTGGCCTAGGGGCACCCCAACTTGGATCGTGAGTATCGTGACCACACTGATGTCCCGAATTCAAATCTGGAAAGAACCATCTTTGTGTTCGTTGTTAACTCATATGTGTTCTGTTCACCATGACGGCAGCAGTCAGCTTGCCTCAGACTACCCTGTTTGGGATAAAATCGTGATGGTATGTCTTTTGTACGAATAATCTTGTCCGCAGCTTGTGGCATTAAAAGATAGCCGCCATGAAATTGATTAACAAAGACTGTGTACCCACAATAGGTTATCTAACCCAACAGACACCATCAGATTTTTAGAAATAATTCGATATAATCAAAAAATACAATAAAAAGGGTTCTATGGAAACTTCATCTTTGTTTACTTATAAACTCATTTTATGGCCGTAGGGCCACTCGGGCGGGAAAATCTATTTCTGAAAGTGAATAAAAAACATACCAATTGAGAATCTGCAAAATTCATAGCAACTTTTAGTACCTATAGCTGCCGAACAAATCTTTTGCAGAAGTCATAGAAATAGATTGCAAATGACGTCATTTGCTTAGCAGCCAGTTAGTAGGGAGCGTTTTGGCGATTTTTAAAAATGCTTGGAGTTTTGGTGACTTCTAAAATTGATTTTTACGAATGTTTCTATTTTTGAGAGGCCTTCCGATAACACCTCATCAAAAAAATTGTTAAATACCCTATTTCGCAGCACAAAGGTGTTGTTAATCTTACTTTGCGTTGCACTCAGTCTCAGTATCCAAGTAATTCTCACTCAGGAGACGGGATCTCAGCTGTGGGACGGATTTGACTGGTGTAAGCCAGCGGTGAGGCGGGTAACGGCTTGTAGCTACAGGTGGTATATCCTAGACTCATTCTCAAATAGAATTAAGTGGGGAGTAAGTTTAACAACAAGATTAATTAGAACATTAAATATTTTGAAAGCTTTGGCTAAAAAATTACTTGCCTGACGTTTTACCAGAAGAACATTTTACTACCTATTACTAGTATCTCCCTTAAGTAGATGCCTTTTTAAAAAAGATACACATTATTTTATAATTTTGGGAAGAAGAGGACCAGAAAAAGCAATTTAGTCTGATTTCACGTGGGGCTCGATCTAAGTCCCTTTTTTCGTCTGAAGGTCTTCAGCTAGTGCCTTGTAATTGGTTTGGTATATATGTATATAAATATGCGCCAGACAACACACCTCTTCTAATGGTCTCGAAGTAGGGATTAATATCCCTGTGTTACGAGGTACCACACAAGGAAATAAGCTAGGGGCGTCTCCCAGCACACCCAGACCCGAGTCAATTCAAAAAAGATCGTTTCCTGAATTGACCCGACCGGGAATCGAACCCGGGACACTACGAAAATCGAGGCGAGAAACCGTGCTACAGCACACTACGCCAATCGTGCCGTCGAATTCTTATTTTAGACAATTAAATTATATCAACCCAATAACATTTAAAAATAAAAAAACAGGAGTTTATGCTATAATAACCTGGTTATATTCCTTATCTATGCCTTTATAACATGTTTTACCTAACTAAGATGCTACGAAATAGTGATAAACACAATCACGTCACTATTGCATTTTGGATTACCAGCCATTTTGTACCATTCACTCCACAGACAAACATCAAAATGGATGACGCAAACTAACCATATCACTTTTTCAAGCTTAAATTGTGACCTATCTATAGCGTTTTGGTTTTTAGTTTAGTTCATAGAAAGAAGAATTATGGCATCCGTAGCCATTTGACGGCCTCCGCTTGAGCGTGGAGGAAATAAAGCACACGCGGCCTACGTACACTTATCATTATCATTATCACCAGCCGATCACAGTCTACTGCTAGACATATGGATCCCCCGCAGTGCGTAATAGCGTGCTATCCTCATCTTGACGCGTCCAGTTTCTGCCAGCAACCTTACGCAAATCATCTCTCCCCCTGGCCAGATAGCGTCCTAAACTAATTTTGCCGAAATGCGGTCTCTACTCTAGAACACGCTCACGATCATCGCACGTTTTCACGGCACGGCTTCGGCACAGCTCCAACCCGGCAATTAGCTTGCCATTCAAATTACAGCATTTAATTATGCGTACTACAATACATTAAACAATGTCAATATGAAAAAGCCGACGGCGGGTGGTCAGCGTGCTTGTCACTACCATACAACTCGACGCGCCGCCTGCGCGCTGTAGGCGAGCGGACCGCGAGCTTACGGCGCGCTGACCCCGTGCTTACCGTGCGCCGGCCGGTGCCCGTACTGCTAGCTTGCACCTCGCGTAGTTAATGCGCTGGCGGCTAACCGTAGCCGAAATACAAACCGATGCCGTGCTGTAGCGTGCTGTTGCGGTGCAGGTTAAGTGTGTTTCACTCTGTTATCGATTCAACGGCATTAAGTGGAGAGTTCATTGCAATTTCAGCTTACTAATGCTGAGAGCTATGTCGTTGCGGATCTTATCCTTCAGAGAGGGGACTCCATAGCTCGCTGAGCGACTATACACGAGTACGTACACTCACGTCATCTGTTTGAATTAATGTCCGTCATTCACTCCAATTCCATGTTCCATTCCACGCCGACAAATCAGCTGACGCGTCACCACCATTCGGCCATGATTTCGCGCCCATCGAGCTCATTAGGGGCCTTCATTGGCCGACGCCATCTTTATCTGTTGCGTTGTAATGGCTAACCGTTGAGCTTGGTTTTGAATTAATGATTCCGGGTTGATTTGGCGGTTTAATAACTAATTAAGGTTCAAAAAAAACTTAACGTTGTCCATTTTATTACTGGTTTTTTGACAGCTCGCGCCCATGAAGTTTCGTATTGTTTATGTTTAAATTTCTTACAAATAATCCTGTATCTTTCATGGACAGGTACGCGATAATAGTATATTATATTAAAATTTACATTTATCAATTTCAATTATTACGTTTATTTACCCAATTCTATTAATGATAATAGTACAACCGGAATGGTACTAGTATCACATCCGGAAATCTTTAGGACATCACTATCAAACTTGTCATTCGTCGAGCTGTCAAAAAACCATTCATGAAATGGATAACGTATAGTGGAAGCAATCATTCACATACTTTAAAACTACTTAAAACAGCGCATTTTTTTAATAATAAGGGATAAAAGTCACACTGGCTAAAAAGTTTTTTCTCCTAAAATGGCCGAGTTGCCATTTTTACCTAAGACGTAGTGTCTTAGGTAAAAATGGCACATCACACACACGCTAACTTCATTAAAAAACACCTTTTTTTTTATTCATTGTAAAATAAAATAAATAAATAATAAATAAATATGCGCCAGACAACACACCTCTTGTAATGGTCTCGAAGTAGGGATTATTATATCCCTGTGTTACGAGGTACCACACAAGGAAATAAGCTAGGGGCGTCTCCTAGCACACCCAGACCCGAGTCAATTCAGAAAAGATCGTTTCCTGAATTGACCCGAGCGGAAATCGAACCCGGGACACTACGGAAGTCGAGGCGAGAAACCGTGCTACAGCACACTACGCAAATCGTGTCGTCAATGTATGTTTGTTCTGGATAGGAATCCATCCCCCTATCTTCGGCCATCAGGAGTATTTTTACCCACTACACCTTCGATTTAGATCAAAACCGAACTATTTGGGAAGTAAAAAAAACTACCAAAATGGTAGCTTACGAAACTAATCTGCTTACAAAGCGCAAAAGACAGAGGGCGTTAATGAGCCCTATAGGCGCGGAATCACGACCCACAAGATCAGCGACAAATTCAGCAACAAGCCTGATTTATGAACGGCAGGAATTCGGGGATGAAATGGGGTGTAAGATATTTTGTCTCAGCGAATTATACAGATATCTTGTGTCTAATTATAAGAATGACCTCTTCTTGAGACTCGTTCTAATGTTAAATACTGCACTTCCGTTCAATGGTTTCGAAGCAACAAAAATGACGAAGTCAATAAATACATGTAACAAATTATTTTTTTATTTTTGCTGGTAACAAATTTTGTTCATAATTGGGAAATGCTCTGAAGAGTTGTTCACACTTTCCTTCCTCACCCTCCCACTCCCGCATCACATGTGCTGGACTACGTAGTTAATCCACACACCATCCAGCATCTGTTAGCTTCGGTCGGCTCGCACCAAATGGTTCGGTGACTCGATTCGCTGTCGCATATTTTCCCCTCCTCTTATAGTCCCGGTGTCTTCAAGCATGGCGGGAAAAGGAATTTCTGCAGGCCATCAAGGTGAGGATGGCCAGCCCAGTGATAAATTTGCGTGACTGTGCTTGTCAGCTTCTTGTCTGGACCTCAAATACCACTTTCCATTAGTGAAGTGAGGTCATCTTGACGGGCAATATAAGAAAAAAATCTAAGTACGCGTTACATTCTCCGAAACTATTGAGAGCAAGCTTTGAATAATTTGGTAGTAAAGTTTCTGCGAAAACATGTTCAGTCCATCTGAAGATGGTAATAAGCAGCAAAATCACACAATCTAATACAAAGCATAGAGATAATTATTAACATTACTTATGTGCTATTATTAACCGTCGGCTGAACGATCGGCTCTGTTGCAAGGGCCATGATTACGGAGTGACTGAAGATCTTGCGGGGGAGTTGTTATTGGCAGACATATCGGTCTACCCTCTTTTGAATTATTTTATTACGCTCGCCGCCCGTTTCAAGCCTCGTATTCACTAGGCAACAATTGACGTGCAACACGTAATGCTCAACAATATCGTCAACGTTGCACAACAACGCGTGACATTGCCAGTCGTGAGCAACACGCCGCTAGAGGAACTTAAAACGTTCCGCTTCGCAAACGTTGTTGAACATGTAATAACATACAACAACATAAAAAAACAAAGAATAAGAGTTCCCATTGCATAAAATAATACGTATACCTTCTTTTGATAATAATGAGCATGTTTCTGCCAAAAAACCTCACAGTTAGAGCGCTGCTTCCTCCTTCTATTTTCAAATTCCTCTTCACACAAATATTCTGTGGAAATTTTCCGTTCTTTTTCACTTTCACAAACGAGTGTAAAAACGTTTTTGACTGCTTTGTTAACACAACAAAATCTGTAGAACTGTCTGAAAACATAAATAGTCCGGGGTGCACGTATGTACGAGTTCTACGTATATCTTAATTTAATTCTATGAAGCCATTGCTCCATTGCCCAGGGTTGTCTGATCCCAAGTAGAATTAAAAAAGAAATTATCCCCAAAGTTTGTATATTGTTTTATTTATTTATCGTAAATGAATCACACGCAGAATAAGGCGACAAAAACCAAAAAAGGTTTAAATGAGCATCTATGAAAATAGAATAAAAATACAATACTCTGTGAGGTAGCTGTTAAAATATCGAATAATCTGAAACAAAATACAGCACAGTCATGAGACCAATGAAAAACTTTGAAAATCAGAGATTGCGACCATCGTTTGCTCTCCATCGATAGTAATAGAGAAGAAAAATAAAGCCGTGGGAGGATACTCTTGGAAATTTGAAATAATTCTAAATTTTCTGCTTCCGTATATTTATAGTTTCTTCTCTTTAATATTTAACAACTTTGCAACAGTCCTCACTCGCCTGCCTTGCCCACGTCTATAATTTCTTTTAACTATTTTTCAATTGAACTGCACTGAACTGGCTAAGCTAAGTGGTAGTATATAATAAATAGTCAGTTTTTTGTCATTGTTAAGCATTCTCGCATATTTAATAGTGGAAAAGAATTACAATGATCCAGCATTTAGAAATCTTATTTTTTTTATTTTTTCTATGAAACATCTTAGTTCTTAAAAATATAATCGTACCTATCGCTAGGAAAGCGTAGTAGATATGTAAAGATGAAAAATCTGCTGCAATAATAGTTTATATCCAGCATGTTACAAGCGTGATTACCTTGTTTAGACCTGATTGTAAAATCCGCAAATTTGTCAACCCTGAGCAAAAGTGGGGGTGAAATTAGCCGTTTGTCGTGAATCAGTGCAGGGTTGCACTTTTATAAGGACAGATGTCGCAGTGCAGAGACAGACTCGGAATTAGTTCTTCTGATTTTGTTTAATAGCTTCTTTGCGAGAACAACATGAGAAGATTCTAACGACGCGTGTTACAAAAGAGAAAAAAATTTTTATGCCCATTTCTCTTTGTTATTTTATCTTGAGGATTTTCTTGTACTGAAAACCCAAGGCACGATTAAAACTACGAGGCGAAACATTACGAAGACTATTATTGTGTTTTTTAGCATTAAGAGTGCTACGTTTTGTATCTAAAGATGAGGAAATAGATAAAACCACTTGGTCTTAGGATTTAAATCCTTGAATACCGCGAACTAGGCGGCTGCTTTCCCCACTTAGCTACCGAGACCGTTAAGCCACTCTTCATAGATAGATCATTACACAAGCATAATATAAGGATAAGTCCATAAAAATATGCATTCAATCAAAACATTTTTTTACTATCAATACGATGTGAGAGGAGTCTTACGAGTAAATTAAACATGCAACTTTTTTTTTATTCAACCTAGAATGTCCCACTGCTGGGCAAAGGTCTCCCCCATATTTCTCCATATGTCCCTGTCGTTAGCGAAGGTCTGCACTCGCTGGAATAGTTCGATAGGTCATCGCACCATTATTTCCGAGGCCTTCCTCTTCGGCGATGACCATCTGTGGGATGCCACTGAGTAGTTATTGGGGTCCATTTATCTGGGTGCATTCTACAAACGTGCCCCGCCCAGTTCCATTTTAATTTGGCAATACGAAACTATTCCTACGTCTTTTATGCCAGATTTTGAACGAATAGCGGTGTTCCTAATTTTGTCTATTCGTTTAACATCTTACACACTTCGCCTTACGATACTTGTCGTTAAACATTATTTGCAAAATCTCGTCTAAGTTAGCTCCTACGTCCTAAATAGAACCCCCATGCAAAATTCCAAACTCCTAGCACTTGTAGTTTCTGAGATTTCGCGATGAGTGAGTGAGTAAGAGACCTTTCACTTTTATATAAATAGATAACTTTATAAGATACTAATATACGTTTAGCAGCCTTTTAATTTGTTTGTGATATTATCCATAGCGTCTCCCTAGGTTGGAACTCTTTCACAAATAACTGAAAAGTTGACTGCAAAATGTGTGGTCCGAAGTAAAAGCGTTGTGTGATTCATTCCTTTTTATTAACTACTAATTTAACTTAACATCTATTAAATAATGTAACTAGTGCATAGTGAAAAAATATTTTCCTTTTTTTTTCGCCGTTAGTTTAAGGCAATTATCCCACTAAACCGCGCTACACCACTAGTGAAGGTAATTGCTTACAATGTCATAATAAATAAATAAATAAAATGTGGGACATATTCTGTGGTCTGTGGACGAAGTACTATCAAAAGACGCTCCGCGCTCCACGCGTGCAATACAACAATGCTTTCAGGATGTTATTGGGTCTGTCGCGCTTTTGTAGTGCGTCGCGCATGTTTGCGGATGCACGTGTGGATGGTTTCCCAGCTGTGATTCGCAAACGATGCACCGCCTCGCTGCGTAGAATGCGCGCCAGCACCAATACCATTCTGATCGCTGTAACAAGCAATGTAAGAAGCTTCCTAAAGCATTATTCACTTATTCATAAGAGTGCTGTTGTAACTAACAAATATTTATAAGTTTTTTTTGCTAACCTAACTATGGACACAGTCTGAAATAAATAATTTTTATTGAATTTTTATTTTATCTATTTATTTTTATTCACACCAAGATCATCTGACCCCAAACTAAGCAGAGCTTGTACTATGGGTGTCAGAGACTGATAAACATTCTTAAATATTTCTTAATACATACTTAAAAAGATAATAACACCCAGACACACAACAAACACAAATGTTCATCACTTAGATGTTTGTCATGGGTGGGGATCGAACCCACGACCTCCAGTGCTAAAGGCAGGATCACTCCCATTGAGCCAACAGGCCAATCAATGATGATTATGATTTTAATGTACAGCAAAATTTTCAGTCAACAGGTCAGTCAATAATGATTATGATCTTAAAGTATCAGTAAGTTACAGCAAAATGTTGAGCCAACAGGCCAGTCAATGGTGATTATGATCTTAAAGTATCAGTAAGTTACAGCAAAATGTTGAGCCAACAGGCCAGTCAATGGTGATTATGATTTTAAAGTATCAGTAAGTTACAGCAAAATGTTGAGCCAACAGGCCAGTCAATGATGATTATGATTTTAAAGTATCAGTAAGTTACAACAAAATGTTGAGCCAACAGGCCAGTCAATGATGATTATGATTTTAAAGTATCAGTAAGTTACAGCAAAATGTTGAGCCAACAGGCCAGTCAATAATGATTATGATTTTAAAGTATCAGTAAGTTACAGCAAAATGTTGAGCCAACAGGCCAGTCAATGATGATTATGATTTTAAAGTATCAGTAAGTTACAGCAAAATGTTGAGCCAACAGGCCAGTCAAGGATGATTATGATTTTAAAGTATCAGTAAGTTACAACAAAATGTTGAGCCAACAGGCCAGTCAATGGTGATTATGATTTTAAAGTATCAGTAAGTTACAGCAAAATGTTGAGCCAACAGGCCAGTCAATGATGATTATGATTTTAAAGTATCAGTAAGTTACAGCAAAATGTTGAGCCAACAGGTCAGTCGATGATGATTATGATTTTAAAGTATCAGTAAGTTACAGCAAAATGTTGAATGGTGATTATGATTTTAAAGTATCAGTAAGTTACAGCAAAATGTTGAGCCAACAGGCCAGTCAATGACGATTATGATTTTAAAGTATCAGTAAGTTACAGCAAAATATTGAGCCAACAGGCCAGTCAATGATGATTATGATTTTAAAGTATCAGTAAGTTACAGCAAAATGTTGAGCCAACAGGCCAGTCAATGATGATTATGTTTTTAAAGTATCAGTAAGTTACAGCAAAATGTTGGAACTGAAATCATATCGTGATAAACGTGTTGTAAGTGGCTATTAATTAATTTTAAGGATGTCTGTAAGTTTGCTGTTAGTTTAATAATTTATAAATATTTTGAACAGCTTACATCAATATCTAAATAATAAATTAAATATTACTCGTGCTGTGGAGTGTGGATAAAAGATACTGATATAGTACACTTTTATAACTTCTTTTTCCACACCACTTATGTGGTAGTATACTCAATACCAAGTCATTTAAAAAAAGCACTTCGACAAAAAAAGGTTCGATCCCCACCCATGACATTAATTTATGTGAAGAACATTTTTTTTTTTTGTGTGTCTGGGTGTGACTAACTGTTCGGTTTAAAGATGATTTATTTCAATTTCAAAAGAACACAGAACGCTCACTTATATGAAATTACAAAATACTTAGTTCACTTAAAATTATATTTATAAAACATAGGTCGCAGTTACTAAACTACGACTACAGTTTATTTAAAAATTTAACACTTTAATTGAGTCAAATAATCTAGGTAAGACTATGTCAGATCGGATCCGCAACAACTGTTTAAATATGTATTTAAAAATATTTAAGTATGTTTATAGGTCTCTGACACCCATAGTACAAACTCAGCTTAGTTTGTGGTCAAATGATCTTGATGTAATTTGTCCCAAATATTGATTTATTTAAAATAAACTTGAACGCTGACTCTTATGTCTTGCACTACAACGTAATGAAGTGGAAGCAGCTATTATGGAAATCGAGACTGGGTTTTGCGTCGTTCCGAATACGACAATTCCGATGTTTAACGTATTTCCCGATTCGCCAGGCTTTGAGAATCGCCTGGATTTTTCACTCAACTGTTTCTGGTGGTTTAAGAAACTTTGAAATTTCATTTTATTATATATAATTACAAAATAGCCAAAATCCCTTAAGAGAGAGGTTCTGGAATGGTAACCATTCAAAAGAAACGCAGTATGTAGTTAAGCTGCTCGTCTAGATGAAGCATTACACATTCCATCACGACTTTATCCCAAACTGGGTGGTCAGAGGCAAGTGACTGTGTCGTCATGGTGAACGGAACACTCGTAAGCCCACTTTTCACCAATGGTATTAGAACATTACAGGGGGTTTATTACAATCCCTTATAACTTGTCAAGTTCATTCCCTAAACTGAGCGTGGCGAGCAATTTTGTAATATGAGCTTACATTTCCAGCCAGTCAGCGGTTACCAGGCACTAACGCATCTTCAAGTCTGGATATTTGGACTATATCCTCAAGTTATGGTGAGTTTAGCCGCCAACTAGCGCCACCAATTGATTTATTTTTATAACTCAAACTCAATCTCAAATAACTTTATTCAAATAGACTGTATCAGTACTTTCAAATCGTCAAATTTACAGCAATATATACTTAATAATAGACATAAATACCATAATAATATGGATTTGTAAATAAACAGTTTACATAATGCGACTCTACCACCGCGTCGGAGTTGTTTCTTACTGTGAAGACCCGCTGAGAAACTCAGCAGTTACTCTTTTAAACTTGTTCTGGGTTTACAACAGGCGTTAGTAAAGTACAAGCAGTGTGTCATTTTGATACAAATAAACCTAAAAGAATATGAAACAAAAATAAAAAACCAACCATAAAAGAATAACCATATAACTTCTAAATTAGACATTGTTTTTAAAAACTGAACAATGAATATCTCAAAAAATACTCCTTTTAAACATTGGAGTTCTGTTTTCAGTATTAGTTTTAGTTTTTGATAAAAGTGGCCAATTTTAGCGAAAACGCGATCTAAAACTGAAAACAGAATGAAAAGTCGTGGAATAGACATTCAATATTGAAAAAAAATTTTTTTTAAGATATTCATTGTTCAGTTTTTAAAAACAGTGTCTAATTTGGAAGTTATAAAATAAATCAATTGGAGGCGCTAGTTGGCGGCTATAAACGCCTTAACTGGATTTAAGGGATTCTAATAAGGCTACAGTGAAACTTGACAGTGTTGTGGTTCTTCTGGTGAGTACGGTAGTTAGTTATAGCTCATTAGGGAGGTTTTGTACCTCTTTAATAGCTGGGTGACCATTTCTTTTTGCAGACTATGCAAAAAATTGGCGTTTTAAATGATTATTACTGAAAACAACGAAGTAACTTATTTGTGGTTTTAATCTGAACCGTAGCATTGACACAGGCGTGCAGGTATGGTATAAATAGTTAGCATTTGCTTTGAAATTGCAAACAAATATGCCTTAATTATTTTATCTAGCAATTAAATGATGATGATTAAAAAGTAACTGGCTGGTTGGTTCAATGGCAGAAGTTCTGCCTTTAGCACCAGAGGTCGTGAGTTCGATCCCCACCGGAGAGAAATATTATGTGACGACCATTTGTGTTTGTTGTGTGTCTGGGTGTTATTATCTATTTAAATATGTATTTAGAAATATTTTAGTATTTTTATCAGTTTCTGGGTGTCCCATAGTACAACAAGCTTTGCTTAGATTGGGGTCAGATGATCTTGGTTCAATTTGTCCCGGATATTTTTTATTTTTATTAATAATTCATGGAGCGAAATATCAAACAGAAATACATTCAAAATCTAGAAAACAAAGACAAAACAACTCCATTCCTTTATGTCTACTAAAACAGTGACTCCTTGAGCAAATTTGAAGCCCAATAACTCTACAGAATAATTTTCCCCAGCTCGACAAAATAACACTTGAGACGAGATAATCGCCCTTGTTAATACAAAATCACGATCGGCGCGAATATCATTAATTAGGAGACGTTCAAATCGGAAAGCTAAGCGTTCAGTTGTGTCAATTAATTTTGAATTGTGTTAAATGTCTAAGAATTACATTGGTTTAAGGCGCGAACTCACGCCAAAATCATAAATTCCGTCGTGGTCAAATGCCTACCTACTTACGGATGGGCAACAAAATTAAAAAAAAATGTATAATAAACTTTGACATGTTATCTTCATTTTGTACGTTTGAAATTTTCGTAGAATAGAAATTTCTATAATAAAAAAATCTTGAAAAAGGGTCTTAGTAAAACTTCAATTTGCTAAGGCTCCTAAACTACATGTGTGATTTTTATAGTTTTTTTACAGGAAAATAAAGGCCATCAAGTCTTCTTTTTACGTTAGGTTTTCAAAACTACTTCCTGTGCTCCAAGAAAATAACATTTTTGGTGTTTTGTTGCGGGCGTCCTTGCGCGAGGGTGTCTGCGGGGGTGACGGGCGGCAGTACCGCTCCGGTATATCAGAGGGAGACAAAAAATCTTCGAATACAAGGGCCTTAAATAATCGTTATTGAATACACTAGCTGTACGGCATCGCGGCAGTGGCACATGCTGAGGCAGGGTCCTGGTTTCATTCTTGATGTTTTTGAACCATAAGTATTGAATTATGTTGTATGTATGGGTCAATAAATATTTTTTCTTTTCTTCCTTCTGTATTATTGCCTACAAAGGCACAAATTACGTATACGGCGCGGCGGCCCAGACAGAGTGTCCGCTTAGAACAAACCGCCATTTTGATCACGCACACAGACAAAGGGTGTTTTCAGACGGTGACTATCGGCATAGTTTCTTTTTTATATACCACGTCGGTGACAATCAAGCATGTGGACTACCTGATGGTAAGCGGTTACCGCAGCTTAAGGACACGTGCAACACCAGGGGTATCACTCGCGCGTTGTCGACCGATACCACAGTAATTTACTATGGTATCGTTCACCCGGCGAGTCGCACTGTCGCGAGTGTTTTTGTTTTTATTTAAATTTGTGCAATTTTTCACATGATGAATTTTGTTTTTTGCGGGTGCTGTCAAGGTGGTATAACCTACCTACTTCGTTTTAAAAATTCAGAGCGAATATAGTAGTAATCCCAGGCGGTCAGGCAAGTTTAGGTAGTCAAACTGAAAAAAGGGGAGAGCAGTCTTTCTGTAAACTCTTTATTTTGTGTTTGTAGGCACTACTTTCTGAAATACACTATGCCAATGTAGGCGTGCTACATTTGAGACAGCGCTTACGACACACAATTTAACATTTGTTGGCCCGAACTAAAAGGTTCGGTGACTCGTTTCATTGTCATACCATCCAGACGTGGAACGCTCTTCCAGCACATTTTTTTTTTTTTTTTTTTTTATACTACGTCGGTGACAGTCAAGCACGCGGATGTCTGTTGTGTGCATGTGTTTCCTTCCTCTTATTCCTGGGTTCTTCAAGCGGGGCGTGAAAAGGCATTTCTGCAGGCCTTCAAGGTGAGGATGGCCAGCCCAGTGATTCGTTTGAATGACTGGGCTTGTCTTGTCAGCCTCATATATGGACCTCACGATCGCTTTTCATCAGGTGGAGTGAGGTCGTCAGAGCGAATTGACAGTTTTAAAATCCCTGTATCTTTGCAGTGTCTTCGACTATACCAATTTTTGTGGGACGCCTTTGTAGGCATGAGATTACGGCACAACGCTAGTGATTAAAAATGGAATTGAAAATGACATACACATTTCTGAAGTCTACGGTGACAGAAACTCATGGTAGATACACACTGTACCACTAGTTGCCAATTTAAATTTACGTTATCGTTCGCGTAAAAAAATATATTGGGATGACACATGACATGACATGACAATGTCAAATCCCAATACAATTTTTTTACGCGAAGAATAACGTAAATTAAAATTGGCAACTCGTGGTAGACGTACAGATCATTTAGAATCTGGTGGCGGGAAGCTTCGGCTCGTTTAGATCCCCTTTTAAAAAAAAGGATACTATGTTCTTCTTAACTTGAACCAAATTTAGATTTTTTAAATTATTTTTATCAAACCATTATTTCGTCTTGAATCAGAATTAAACTCACAACCAATCACACAACCCCATTATTACTAACTACAAATGAATAAAATACCACTTCATAACTCCCGACATTGCTATGATAATGAAGATCTATCATAGATGATTGATCTGTGGTGCGATATCATCTGAATTACATTAGATACTTAATAACGTAGCACGTGTAATACAAGCGAGGTAATTTTGTTTGATTTGTCCGTTTGCTAAGCTAATCTGGTGGAGGCAGTGACGGATTACCTTGTGTACTAGCTTTGTAACGCGGTTTCACATACCTTCTGTGGTTATCTAGAGGTGCTCCCTCACCTAGAGCATTTTCCTGCAATGCAACGTTACACAGTCGAGCATTACATCAGTGAGGAAGGAAAACCGCACAATAACAGGAAAATGCTCCAGGTGAGTGACCATCACCTTTAAGCTAGTCCCTCACCTGGAACATTTTCTGGAATGCAACGTTTCAGATTCGCTTTTGAGCATTACATTACAAAATTGCTCCCTGACATGACGAACATTCACCTGTAATGTATATTTCAGATTCGATTTTGCGTATTAAGTTACAATACTGCCTTATAAATCTACAGGGAAGTTGTATCAAAATATTACACATTGTAAGAACAAATTGCGCACTGTAATGCGCGGTCTCCTCCCTCACTGATGTAATCCTCGACTGTGTAACGTTATATTACAGGGCAATGATCCAGGTTAGGGAGCACTTTAAGACTAGCTTTACCACTCGACTATTTTCCTCTTAATCATCATCATCCGTGCGGTCTATCCCGGTTGTGAACCCACACTGGTGTGTGGGGTCCCAGGGTCCGCCTTTCTTATTTTCTTGGCCCACTTCGCGCGGTCTTGTGCGTCCTCAGTGGTGAGTTTGTTGGCACGCATGTCACCCTTAACGACGTCGTTTTTTAACTTCCCTGCGTTTTGCATTTATTTATAAAAACTCATTACCTTCAAATATTAGGCAGTCACAAACTGTTTCATAAAAACATTCTCTATTATCTGAATTCAACGAAACTCTAACAAAAAATACCAAACACGCGACTTTGCCTATCTAACCCACACACACTGCACACTTAAGTAAGCTTACAATTTAACATACAAACAACCAATGATCATCAACTGTAGCGATGGATTAATTCCGATGATGAGGCCCTTGCAAATCAGTGGGACAGTTAAACGTTAAAAAGACATTTGGTCAAAGGCAAATCCGGAGATAATTTGTGGATTTTGAACTCCACTCGTACGAGTAGTATGTCATTTCGTATGTGATTACGTTATTTAGAATTATATTTGGGGTTCGGTTGAGTATTCATTTTTTGGATTCCAATCAAACGGATACAGCAAACTGCCTGACAGATATAAAGATGAGATTATGATATTTTTAAGTTAAAGAAAGAAATCAAGGTTTGGTTGCTAGAAAAGTGTTTAAAAGCATTATTTACGAACATTTATTTTTCATTAAAACCACACATAAAGTCACTTACATAAGACATTTAAATGTGGGTAAGTATACGGATAATGGGCACCGCATTTCAAGCAAATCCGAGTTAAATGCGTAGGTGTGGTACTTACTCGTACATGGCTATTTCATACAAAAACATCGCTTTTATAGAATTGATTATTATTACGTGTTTGAAATATTTGACCACCTCTGCGCCTGCACATACTCGCATTTAGAAGCTTCATAACTAGTTGTCTTTGCCATAACTACAGACAATACGATAAAAATCTGATTAATTACGTCGTAAATATCTCTTTCATAATTTACTTTAGAAAAGGTCTCTAAGAACAAAACACTCAATGTACAATCGATAACAAAAGAGTTCCGGCGACAGGATAAAAAATCAACAAAAAATACATAACAGCGTTTCACTTGCGCATTTTCTGAAGACAAATGATGCTTTCATACGATGAAAAGAGTATTTTAGACACGGCCGAACGTTAAAAGCCTTATTCTTTATTGTTATTTTTCGCTCAATTTACTACAAAGTGGGTCAATTTAAACAAATGAACCAGGGCTGCTTGTTTATTATTTTTTGATGAAATAATATTTTTTAACTTTCGAGCACGACTGTACTTTTTTGGAAAAAGTTTAGCAGGGTTCATTATAATATAGCTTTCACTCATTTTGTGAAGGGTTTTGATATGAGGTGTTTTTTTTTAAATTCATCTAACACTACATCGCGTGCGACCAGACCAGCCAATTGTATTGATTGAATGTATACACGCAAAATCTGACGCCTTCGTGGCCAAATCATCCCAAAATACAGAGGTATTGAGTTCAAATCCCAGGGCGCTCTGAGTGTTTCAGAAGAGATGTTCGAGGATGCGTTGCGAGAAATGTGTTTGTTAAGAGGATATACCGCTGAAGCGGCGTTTTTTCATACAAACGTAGGTCCTCTGTTTCCTTCCTGGATATTGCTAGTAGAGGAATGATTTTATTTGAAGAAATCTATTGCTACTATCAGCATGACCCTATGTTTTCCTTTTTAGTATAAATTAATTATTAAAAGAGATACGAACCTTCGAAAATTTAAAAATTGGCCCGATTTTCGGCAGGGAACACAGCCAAAAAAACTAATTTGATAGTTTATATAAAAAAAAACCCGGCCACAGTACTTCTTAAATTTTTAATGAAAAATTTAACTAAATCGGTTCACTCTTTGAAAAGGGATCAGGGAACTGCGAAACGTCGATTTTGTGTACTTTTCATGTGTCGCTATCGCACTCTGCGTGTGGCTCGATATTTGTAAAAGACAGCAATATTATTTACAAATACATATTTTTCAATTCTCTCGACCGTGCTGTGTCCTCTTAAGAAGTTTTAGAACCAATAGATTCGCTTCATTCACCTAGATAGATAGATATATTCTTTATCGTACAAAAACAAAAAGAGACTTAAAGCTAAGTATTACATTTAAAACCATGCACAATTTAGGCGGCCTTATCGCTAATAGCGATCTCTTCCAGGCAACCTACGGGTAGAGGAAAAATGGTAAACGAGAGGCAAGTATGTGCACAAATACAACAGAAACTATTTAGATGAAGACATATTATGTGAAGGATAGTGTACATTCGTCCATATATTGCCGCCTATGAACCAACAGTCATGAAAAATACCTCTAAGGGTTCATAAATACATACACTTTAGTGTCAACACGTAGTTTATGGACGGACACTTCTCAGAACTCGATAAATATCAAAAAACTGAAAAATGTTGAGGTTATATTTGACGACCGACTTGGTGTAATGGTAAAGAAGTTGGCTACTACACCAGAGGTCGCGGGTTCGATCCCCGCACAGTACAAACATTTGTGTGCATGAACATGTCTGTTTGTACTGGTCTGGGTGTCTCCTATGTATAATAAGTATGTATTTACAAAAGAAAATGTATTTAAGTATGTTTATCCGTTGTCTAGTATCCCATAACACAAGCTTTAATTAGCTTACTTTGGGGCTAGATGGCGCTGTGTGGAATAATGTCCAGGGATATTTATTTATATTTATTTATTTATTTATTTATATTAAATAATATAATGCGAAGTTTTATTTACGTGAGTGGGCCTAATGTTCTTCAAGCACATATTTTGTTGATCTGCCACTTCTGCCAGTACCATGGAACCACTAGCTGAGTCACAATTCACACAAAATGTAGATTCCATTGCGATGATCGTAAATCCGTAATTATTGCTGAGTTAGCTATGTGCAGGTTCCAAAGTCTTTAAACGGTTAAATCTAAAAGGAGGTAGGTAGGTCACTACAGAGAGCCATCAACGTCCGTTTTTTAAGCCAAGTCATCATCATCATCATCATTTCAGCCGAACGACGCCCACTGCTGGGCATAGGCCTCCCCCAAGGATCTCCACAACGATCGGTCCTGCGCTGTCCGCATCCAGCGGCTTCCCGCGACCTTGACCAGATCGTCGGTCCACCTTGTAGAGGGCCTGCCCACGGAACGTCGTCCGGTACGCGGTCGCCATTCGAGAACCTTTCCGCCCCAACGGCCATCGGTTCTCCGCGCTATGTGTCCCGCCCACTGCCACTTCAGCGATGCAATCCTTCGAGCGATGTCGGTTGTTTTTGTTCTCCTGCGGATCTCATCATTTCTGATTCGATCGAGCAGGGAAATACCAAGCATCGCTCTCTCCATTGCTCGCTGGGTGATCTTGAGCCTTCTTATGAGACCCATAGTAAGGGACCACGTCTCGCTCCCATAGGTCATTACTGGCAACACACACTGGTCAAAGACTTTTGTCTTGAGACACTGAGGTATTTCGGACGCAAATATATGCCGGAGCTTCCCGAACGCTGCCCATCCGAGCTGGATTCGACGAGAGATCTCTTTCTCGAAGTTGGACTTACCTAGCTGGACTGTCTGTCCCAGGTAAACATAGTGGTCAACAACTTCGAGTGTAATGTTCCCAACGTTAACTGGAGCGGGTGCAATATGGGCATTCAACATGAGTTTTGTTTTGTCCATGTTCATCTTAAGACCCACTCTTTGAGAAGCATTACCGAGATCTTCGAGCATTATGTTCAGGTCTTCCAAGGTCTCAGCCATAAGAACTACATCATCGGCAAATCGCAGGTGTGTTAGGTATTCGCCATTGATGTTTAAGCCAAGTCGCAAGACTAAAATTATTAATATAAAAACAATAACACGGCATTGCAAATTGAAAGCCAAAAGTACAAGACACTAGACAGATGCTGGTTTTTTTTTTGCGTTGAAGTGTCAAGTCAACCAAACGTCATTACCTTCTTTTTTTTTGGCTTCGCATAAAGCTGATTTAAGCCAATGTATAATCTGATTTAAAATAAAAAGTTGATTAAACATCTATCGCATTGACAGTAATGTATTGTTACTCATTTTTAAGAGCCTTTAGTAAGTTCACAACTACGTTTTCTTGCACAAACAAGGTTTATTTTGTCAATACAAAGTAAATTAAAATATTGTTGCGATGGCTAAACAAGAGAGGGCACAAACGAACGCAACATAAATGGTATTAAAAAAATGTTTTCGTACGATAAATCTTCTCAGTATTATTAATTTTGATATCAAAAATCAGAAGTGTCCGTGACAATCTATTATGTGATAATTATGTCTTAAATCATGGCCAGAATTATGGAAAATGTCAAATGTTTGTTGGTTTATAGGCCAACTTGGGCACTGTCCTTTAATAACAAACTTATTTATAATAAAATTACTTTATATTTGAAGATATTTAGATACATTTGTAACTATTATATTATTAATATTAACAAGCAGATACCAGAGAAATATTTTGGACCCTGCAATAAACTAACTATACATAATTGAAAAAAAACCAGTGGTGACAGACAGATATCACAAGGAGATGTAAAAAAGTTAACCAAAAAAAAAGGGAATAAAAAAATATATAAACCGGGATAATCAGAGAACGCGATTTGACTTTTGCCTTGAAAATAGGAAGAGATTTTTTTTATATGCGCCAGGCAACACACCTCTTGTAATGGTCTCGAAGTAGGGATTAATATCGCTCTGTAACGAGGTACCACACAAGGAAATAAGCTAGAGGCCTCTTTCAGCACACCCAGACCCTAGTCAATTCAGAAATTTTGGAGTCGCTCGAGCTTATTGAGTAGATTTTCATTGAGATCTGAATAGCAGCAGTCTGCAAAATCCAGAATCGGGAAAAGTAATGCCTGAACAAGCGCAATTTTGGTAGGTATCGGAAGGAAACTACGTAGTCTACTTTAGGAACTTGCAGCAGCAAACATTTTCCTGCTAACCTCACATATCTGTGTTATCCAGGTCAAAGAACTATCTATGTAAACTCCCAAGTTCCTCACAAATTCACTAAATTGGATTGGGACACCGTCAAATAAAATTGTGGGCAATGTGTTCCAATTAACTCTGGAAATTCGCCACAGGCTGCCAATAATAATTGCCTGTGTTTTAGACGGGTTTTCTTTGAGTCCAAACGAAGTGCTCCAGTTGGAGATTTGATTTAAATCAGCGTTTACCGTTTGGATGACGTCAGGGAGCTCAGCAAGACTGCCCTGCGAATACATTTGGAGATCGTCTGCATATAGGTGATATGAAGAAGTTAGATTGTGAGTGATTGAATTAAATATTATTGTGAAAAGAAGAAGAGACAAAACGCCACCTTGTGGTACACCGGCCTCAGTAATGCACCATGCAGAGAGATAATCCTCTACACGAATGCGTTGCCGGCGTCCCTGCAGGTAACTGCGAAACCAATCAACTATCATTGGAGATATATTAAGAGAGCGCAGCACTCCGAGCAGGACGTCAAAATCTACGGTGTTGAAAGCATTACTAAAGTCCAACAGTGTGAAAACGGTAAGACATTTTCTGTCCATACCAAGTCGGACATACCTAGCTTTGCGATTCTATTGGTTCCTATAACACATTCCTCACAACGAATTCATCTTGGTGGTCACACATCTCTGGTGGAAACGCCCCCTCATTCGGAGTATAACCCGTATAACGGCGTATGGCTCGGCAGCCGCCACCATGTTGAGTTCTGATATTTATGGTGTAACGTGGGCTTCTGATTGTTCCGTTCACTGGAACGGTAACAGTCAATTTCCCCCCCCCCCCCGTGTGACTACCCCGTTTGGAATAGTAGTAGATATACTAGCGTATATCTTACTTAATAACTTAAGTCAGTTGGTGAATATTAAGTTATATAGTTTTTGCACTAAGTTGTATATACCTGTTATTGGCCTAGGTACATACAAAAAGTTACGATTACCTTTTTGCTGAAATAAAATTTATGTTTTGCTGTTGGTGTGCCTGAATAAAAAAATAAGCTATTTATGAAAAACTTGTGATAAAATAAATAAATAATCACAAAAAAAAATCAGGGTGAGGGTCCGCGTGACCCGTCTAATGACGGGTTGTAGCATTTCAACCCTTCAGCTGCCAAATTAATTCATTGGGTCCGTTAGGCTGGACAACTTGAAATTGGGTCCTTTGTATATTTATTTAAGGTTGAATGTGTTGAGAATTATAATTCGTTAAATAATTGTTCCAATTATTTTCACATTTGTATGTATATCCTCATCATCATTTACTACCATAAAGCTCCAGAACATAGGTCTACATCATACAATACTGTCATCAAAATACTGTGACATAGCCAGCCTTGTCATTCGTTCATTATATAGGTAGTGCAAATGCGAAGACGGGTGACCGACTTTGCATTTGCACTACCCTTAAAATCTCCTAAAATAGACCGGAAAGCTGAACGGACAATCTAATAAAATCGACAGTACGTTTTTTTTCCAAAGAAATCAATAATCCAATGTTCAGCAGATGACATTTTGTAGGGTGAATTATGAATTAAATCTCATAAAATTTTGTAATTAATTAAGCATCCATAATGCTCTATTTTCTTTAATACTAGCAAAATATAATAACTAACCCCGTCTGATTTCGTGACCAGATTATAGTCTGCTATAAGTCCTCCTTTTTTTATTTATCTGGTTTCCCTAGAGAGAGGCTGTTTCTCCCGTAAAAATATAGCCTAAAAAATAATAAAGCTTATGTTACTCGCGAAAAAAGTAGCTTTCAAGATTTTTTAAATCAGTCCAGAGGTCAGTGGCTTCGGAGGCTATTCTATATCAATAGAAACAAACAAACAAACAATTAAATCTTTTCTCTTTAGAATTTTATTCATTTCGCACTAGAGTAGCTGCAGGTGGCTTGCATCCACTTTTATCAGGTCTTCGGTATATATTTCCAGGATACAGACAACCGCATCTACTAGTAAAAACTACTTATTATAACGGTTTCTGTGCTTTGGATAACGGGAATTTTCATCGCAAAAACAAAGATGAACACAACAAAACCTCCCTTATTTATTTCCTCATCCAAATTAAGCGCGTTTAGAAAATAATTATCTCTCGCAAACGGTTTTTTCTCCGCCATTTTTTCAAATTAAACTAAAATCCACTTAGCCGGATGTTCCTGTTAACGTCTCAGACGAAGAGCATAAATCAGGTGCCCTGGTTCTCTCTTCATCTCTTTGTGCTAAAAACCATTCCCCCACCATAATTAAGTAACAAAAGCTAAGTAATTATGCAAGAACGAAACAATCTACTAGGTGGGGAGCGAGTTAGAGTGGATAGAAGTGTCTTGAAGGAATGTTTTGTATTGTTTTCGTACAATGGCCGCCTGGTGTAAGAGAGTTCTCTACAAGCAGGCCCCTTTTTATCATTTGGAACTTAGCGCACGACCACGACCACGGGTGGAGACCACGACTCGGCAAGCGTAGTGTTGGACGTCCACCGGCACGTTGGACCGACGACCTAAAGAAAGTGACTGGGAGTGACTGGATGGCAAAAACGGGAGATCGGTCTTTGTGGCGCACCCTGGGGTAGGGTTATGTCCAGGAGTGGACTGCTATAGGCTGAAAAAGAAGAAGAAGACTTAGGGCACGTGCCCAAGGCTCCGCGATCCCGAAGGCCCCGTACCCTAAAGTTAAATATTTGACACTTGAAGTCAAAGAGACCCCACAATCCTCTTGTGCTTCAAATAAGTAAAAAAATGGTCCTGACTACACGTATTTAGGATGCGCTAAGTGAAATATTTTGACACGCGTTGTCTCGTGCTCAAAGAAAGGGTGAACGCGAGTAAAAGCGTGATAAAATGACAAATTCACTGAAAGATCGATTGATTACTTATTTCTTTTCCTTGATTACCTCCAAAAAAATGAAAGTGAATGTTTTTCTTAATGATTATAAAAAAAATAATCGGTGGTCACTCCTGACCTTGTCACATTGAACATGAAAATAGTAACGCGATTTCATTTGGTTTTAAGCTGACAAGGCAAGTGTCCGGAAGGCTTTGTATGGGTTTGTCTCGCGTCTTTGTCTTTGATTGTCGCCCATACAAAGCCATATGCCCATACAAGTAATGTCTCCTGTCTCGGTCGAGGGGCCAACCGGTACCATAACTTACATCAAGTGTTTCTGGTATGGTTATGTGTACCTATAATTAGCTGATGAATTGGAACTTTCCTCAATGAATGTTTGTTTGACATTATGCGTTAGCTGTTGGTGTACTTAGATTAATAAATCATCATCATCATCAAACTTAAGAGCTATGATTGTGAAGCAACCGCCATTCCTCTTTCGATAACGCCAGCTTCTCCGCCTCTTCATATGTCATGACGTTTGCTCTTTTCTTCACTTGTTTCATGTAGTTCTATCTTAGTCTTCCTCTTCTTCTTCTCCCAATTACTCCCTAGATTGCTGTTAAAAAAGTTCGTCATGGCGTAATTATGACCTATCATTTTTACGCGTCTGTTTTCTATGGTTCTTCATACTAAGGGCATTTACTTACGGTCCGACTAAATGGGATTAGAAAAAATGCCTCCAGTTCCAGCGTCCTAAGTCTCTGTCCCGCTATTTTGCTAGTGACATCGCTGGGCTGGGTTAATTCCATTAAAAGATTAACAAACCACAGGAGCTGAGATCGACGCGGCACATGTAAATGAACAGAAAGCGGGCGCAATAGCGATTTTCATTATCATATTAAATTGCCGCAAACCACCTCTGCAGGGGTGTAATCCGGACGTAGTATGGAAGGATTACGGTATAGGTAGACTAATTAGTTCGTGGCTAGATTTCACTATTACTTTGGTTTTTAGTTGCCATTATTTGCAGCCGTAAGACTTCGTTCTCAAATTGACAACGCGACGTTCGTTGTAGTCCTTTCGAGACCAATCACGTGACGAATCACGTCATGAGTTTATACGTTACGGGTTGGCGGTACGATGATGCATAGCATTGAATAGTGCAGCTGCCTTACCATAAGTCCTTACTCTTACGTCAGCGTTTTTTTTTTGTTTCTGCCTAGGTCGACATTCAGACGTTGTTCTAGAGTAAGGCTATTTATTATAAACGAAATCAAACGTATGTAAATGAAGGGTACGAGTACAGTCAAACGCATAAACATTATTTTTTTAAATATACGCGCCAGACTACACACCTCTTGTCATGGTCTCGAAGTAGGGATAAATATCCCTGTATTACGAGGTACTAGACAAGGAATTGAGCCAGGGGCGTCTCCCAGCACACCCAGACCCAGGCCAATTTAGAAAGTATCATTTCCTGAATTGACCTGACCGGGGATCGAACCCGGGACACTACGGAATTAAAGGTGAGAAACCATGCTTCAGCGCACTACGCCAATCGTGTCGCCGAAGTTGAGAGCACATAGTTTCAATTCTAAATGTATTTCAAATGAAATTGCTCATTTTTACCCCGAATGCCATTAAAATGATACAATGCATGTGTGATCATAGTCTTATTGTCCCGGGCTCTTCAAGTGGGGCGTTAAAAGGGCATATATTTTTGCAGGCATTCAAGACAAGGATAGCCAGCTCAGTGATTGCTCAAAAATGTGCTTGTCAGCTTCATATCCAGACCTCACGACCTCTGTCCATCAGGTGGAGTGAGGAGCAAAATAACAAAATATAGAGGCACTGAGACCGGTGCAAGCATGAACACTTTTAGAGGAAATACGAGAAACATAAATGCTTTTCAATACCACGGTAAAATGCCGTTAACCACTAGGATGTAATTCGGACATTGTGTGGAAAATATTGTTGTTAAAAGACTGATTAAAAGATGAAATTTTGCGTGCAATGAACCCTTAACTACCCTCAACAACGGTAAAATCTTTTGAGATAAAAATAATGTTGAAATGAGATCTAAGAAAATCTAGCTCCAGTTAGATTACTTTGCTGGAATGATAACCAATCTTCAAATCCCGAGTTAAAGGCTTACCTCTTATCATTTTGACCGAAACTTTCTTATTTCAGTTTTCTTTTGCATGTTAGTTAATTCATACCCAATTTGTATGTATGATAAGAACGAGTATGACATGAAAGTGAATCATTTTGTTTCTGTGTTGTAAATATGGAAATTTTAATAGTAGATAAGTTTTTAAGTCAATAATTTTATGTCTTAATTTCCTTCCTGATTCTCTCGAGATCGTTTCTAGCGATAAAGGGGCCTAAATTGTATACCTAACTAAACGTAATATTTTGTCAGTGCAATAAAGTTTATATTAACGTATGATACAAGAGTGTCTGAAGATACGTAGGTAAACAAATGGCAATGGGATGGTTCTTTTTTGGCTGCAGACTCACCCCTAACGCATGAAATGGAACTACCTACCATGGATGCCACTTATCAGTGGAACAAGCTTCCTGTGTTCCTTCCTGTTTCCAGAGTATTACAACTTAGACATTCGTTAAGCTGGCATCAGCACCTAATCAGATGCACATTTGATGCCCAAAATTTGCTTAAGTCTAAGTTTATTAGCGAACGCCGGAGAGCGTCGTGGTCTAGGGGTAGCCCAACTCAGATCGTGGATCGTGCGGTCTCAAGTTCAAATCTGGTCAGAACCATCTTTGTGTTCATTGTCAAATTTATGACTAACTTTTCGGTGATGGGAAACATCGATTAAAAACCAAATCAATCCGGAAAACGGCGGCAGGCTCACCCTCTAACACGTTGGGTTCTACTACGATTGGTGAAAAGTGTTTTTATTTTATACATCGAAAAAGTATCGTTCATTTGCTCCTAAGAATTGAAGAGTTACGTTACTTTGTCATGGATCCCATAATCAGAACCTAACAAAACTCTCATCAAACTACCGTAGAAGTATATTCTTTGCAATAAAAAAAGAAACATCGAAATCGGTTGGCGTGATATTGAGTTATTCGTCCATTTTTCGCGCATATAGTTTATCTAGATTTAAGACTTTTATGGTTTTCTCATGGATGCCACTGTCAGAACTAGACCAAATTAAGATGGGACCACACGGGAAGCACCAGATTTCAAATAAAAAAATGATCAATATCGATCCTCCCAGTCGAAAGTCATGAGGTAGAAACATAAAAAAAACATACAGTTGAATTTAAAACTTCCTCCATTTTTTTAAGTCTGTTGAAAAAAAAAAGAATAAGTCCTTTTGTATTTTTAATAGCTTACGTTTGTTTTTAAATCCCAAGTAATATGTAATACGAACAACAATAAAGGTCTTGATATGACATATTGATTTGAAACCCGCATAATTGAGAAACAACAACACACAGTATGCTTCGGTAATCCCTTGTATTCTAATAGGCATACATAATTATACACAGACAATCGCGCTCTGTAAACAAACATTTCACGAACCATTAATTTCGAAATACGTTGACGGTAAGTTTCACTCAGTTTATAATGACAAGCGAAATATACATTCACCGACTTGTGATATAGATAAAGACAATGCCTATCTTGTTATAAAAAATGTTGACGACCCGACGGCTGGCGAAGTGTGATTTCTCGCCTCCATATGCGTGGTCTCCTGGGTTCGGTTATCAAACTCAAACTCAAATAACTTTATTAAAATAGACTTTCACAGTAAGTACTTTCGAATCGTCCACAGGATACAGTATACAGATATATTGCACAATAAATACATAAATGCTACTCTACGACCGCGTTGGAGTAGTTTCTTGCTGAGAAGACCCGGCGAGAAACTCAGCAGTTAATCTTTTAAACTTGTTTTGGGTTCACAACAGGCATAAGTGAAGTACAATGTGTCATTTTAAACAAATAAACCTACTGAGTGTCTAATCTAGAGAATATAAAATAATGGAAAAAAACATAAATAATAATAATAACCGGTCGGGTCAATTCACGAAAAAATCTTTTCTAAATGGACTTGGGTCTGGGTGTGCTGGGAGACGCCCTTGGCTTAAATCCTTGTCTGGCACAAGGAAATTTATCCTTACTTCGAGACCAAAATGGAGTGTGTTCTGGCTCATATCTATCTATAATAATTATCGGCACTGGTTCATGACTAAACCATCCTTTCACACACACACTTTTCCCAAGCAACGCAAACTCCACACCACAAATTGCCTTTGAAGTGTATAAAGTTTAGTTTGAAAAATGGAAATCCTTAATTGGCAGTAGGATTTGTTATAACTAGTGTTAAGTTAATTTCAGTTCTGTGAATTTGTTGTAAATAAATAAATACATTTTAAATATACATAGAATAGATTTTTTATTTTTAAACTTGAGGTAGGTAGTTAGGGGTTAGGGGAAGATAATACTACCGAGGTATCCCTGCCTGTCGTAGGAGGTGACTAAAAGTGCCCTTGGGGTCGCGAAGCGCACGCGGGGGGGGGCCTGCGTGTGTTTCGGTTTGCGATCCCGAGGAAGACGGTAACGCGTGTCTTTGGACACAGTGGTCTGTTTTATCGTGCACTGGAGTTGAGCTTGCTCCTCCCGAGGCTGGCTGCCAGGTGGCCTTGCGCGCCGAAGGGTCCTGCGAGGAGTCTCTCCCTTGTAGGGGATCCCGGGTCCTTCCTATTCTGCTCCGAAGATGACCACCGTCAGGTTTTAGTGGGTAGGGGTCTCTGTTTTCCCAGGAGTTCCGAGTCCCACATATCCCAGGTGTCCCGAACCCAGGGCCTTGGGAATGCTTAAATGTATTTCCTGACGCAAAAGTCAGAGGTAGTCAGAGGCAATTTCACTGTTAACATTCTGGTCACTTTATTCATTTTAAATCGGCTGCAGAAAGAAAAAGTTCCAAATCTACCACTATATTAGGACTAGTTCACATTGCAGAAGTGCACTGTCGCAACAAAGTTCCAGCTTCATTTGTCAACTTTATTCGCTGGGAGCAGGACAAATGCCGCGGACATTGTGATCAAGTTGAAGCTGAAATAAACAATTTACTTCTATATTAAAATGTCAGAAAAATATTTTTTGATTGTGAAATGACTAACACACATTTTGGTAAGTAGTCAATGATTATATCGATGGCAGCAAAGTAGATACGGACATCTACACTTTTTGCTGAACAGTTTTTTTCTCAAAATTTGCTTTTCTAAAAGTCTGTATCAATATTATTCTGTTAATCAAAATAATAAGTAATATCTAGCACGTAAATAAAGACATCTACACTCGGTTTAAAAAAAAACATCGCAGTAGAAATGGACATTTGACTTACCCGCCATTTCTTCGAAACTTTGACAGTTGATTCAAACGTCAACGTCCGCTTGTCTCATTGAAAAATGAGTGTCTCAAGGAATAGATTACTGTAAAATTTGGCCCAAAAAGGCGTACTGAAGGATCAATCTCACAATCTTAAAGTAAACCTGATAAGAAGACGTATAAAAAGATATCTGGCAGAGATCTTCTTCTTTTTTGGACGTATACGTCAAAGTTTTTTAGGAGTTAAAATAGACATCTGCATTATTTCCGTAAAAAAATATACAGTTACAATCTGTCATATAATCAATGAAGAATGTTATTTTATTGAATCGTTTCAAGTTTCATGTTAATCGGTCAATAATTTTAAAATTACCACAATTTTTTACTAAATGTGTTCTCCTGTAAAATTGCGATTTCGTAGATGTCTTTCTCTACTTTGCTATCATCGACACTCGTATTATAGAACTAACCAGCTTCCCTTTTCCTTTTATCTTGTTGAAATATAGCCTAAAAATACAAAAAATCGTCAAATATAATTAAAGCCTATTATGCTTTATGCTTATAACTAATCTTTACAAAATACTGTTAACATCAAAAATTAAAGTTCCTGTAATAATAAAATTAATTATTAAAGTCCCTTTAATTTTTGATTGGTACGTAGTGCGCCGTAGCATAGTTTCTCGTCTTGACTAACGTAGTGTCCGGGGTTCAATTCCCGGTCAAGTCAATTCAAAGAACGATCTTTTCTGAATTGGCTCGGGTCTGGGTGTGCTGGAAGACGCCCCTTGCTTGATTCATTGTCAGGTACTTCGTAACACGGGTCTATCCCTACTTCGAGAACATGACTAGTGGTGTGTTGTATGCCGCATATTTATTTATACATATTTATATTTCAACTATAATAGAAAAACCGACAAAAACTTATGATTTATTTCAACAGTCATCATACGCTTAACTTAGTCCCAAAAAAGCCATGAAGTGACTAACCAGATAAATTCCAACCATATTCGTCACGAGGGAACTGACCTTGATGAATGAATCCGAAACTCGCTGGATTCGTGAGGAAGTCCCCTTTCAGTGCCGGATTAGCCAGACTGCTAATTACAGGATTATCCTGGCTTTGTTGATGCAACTCTGCTTCTTCATTGGTTTACTGACTAATCAAGTTTTAACGTTTGCAGTATTTTAACACCAATTTCAAATAAATATGCGCCACACAATACACCACAATGTCGTGGTATCAAAGTAGGGATAAATATCCCTGTTTTACGAGGTACTTGACAAGGAATTAAGCCAGGGGAGTCTCACAGCACACCCAGACCCGAGTCAATTAAGAAAAAAAGATCGTTTCCAGAATTTACCCGACCAGGAATGGAACCCGGGACACTACGGAAATCGAGCCCAGAAACTGTGCCACAGCGCACTACGCCAATCGTGTCGTTTTATTTTAGAGTCGCCGGGAATTAAGCCACTGCAATAAACTAATTAAAATGCGCTCTTTGTCAAGATATATTATGTTTCTTGCTTGTATTCACTATCATCATAATTTTTAGTAAGCGTATAATCTATCTAATCCTCGATTTTTTTTTAAATTCTGGTCTCAACAAGCTATAATGCAGCCTATTTCATAACGCCAATTTCTAGAACTGGGGGCTAGTCAAGAGCATTAGGTTACTTTCGCTTCGACATGTCAAATTTGAAAATGAATGGAACTGATGGGATGGGATTGGAACTGAAAGTGTCAGATATAATGGTCACTGAACAATTTCAGTAAGGCAGTTTCGTCAAGGTGTCGACGAGTAAGATGTCTTTGTCTTTTGTTAATGAGCTAAATATTTATTGTTTTCATCTTTCGGTGTCTTAGGTCACCTACCCATATAAACATACTAGCAGCCTTGACAGACTTCGTTCTGTCAAAAGTGATTTCACGTCGCGGCGTCGGTAAAGTAGCACATCTCGCCCGCGTTTCTCCGACTGGATTTACATAAACTTTTATTTTTCACTGAATGTTTTGTTCAATCATAATAAAATATAGCTTTTGTCACTCCCTGATAATGTAACTTCATATTGGTGAAATAATTTTTAAAATCGGTCATTAGTTTCGGAGCCCATTCCAAACAAACAAGCAACCAAATCTCCTCTTTATAATTGTGTATATAGAAAAGTAAGCATTGTTAATAATACTGGCCCCAACTGAAGACAGAGGGCACTACTAGTTAACGATTAATCTTAGTTACTGTCCAGAATTTATCCCCCACCAAATATTGACGTCAAGAATTTCCATAAAAGTAATACACTTCGTACAGATCGAACTGGTGAGCTAATATCTATATGACGAGTCGTACATGTACAAAAATAATATCACAATCGTTGGATGCGCTATGTTACTAATTTAGGATAACTTAAATGACAATTAGAAGAACTGTGGCGGCCACTAAACGCGATACCTAGTGGTGAAGCTGAACCACTAGTTACAGGCATTAATCGTGATCACAGTTTACAGTCTCCGCCGCGCGCTTAAAGGTGGGTAGAGACTAGCCGCTTTTGCTAGGGCATTACATTGAAATGTAACGTTTTTATCGGCAAATGTTCAGTTTGCCAAAAATATATTAATGGGATGTAATGTTTTATGAATAACAAATAATAATAATTAAGAACCAACTAATTACTCATAGAACTAGATCATCATAAAAATTATAGAACTGATAATAAAACTAACTTAACTAATAATATAACTCATAGAACTTACAATAAGAACTTATAGAACTAATAATGAAAACTTATACAACTAATAAAAATTAAAAATCATGTATCAAAAAAAAAGAATGTAACAATAAACAAGTCATATGTAATGGCTAATTTGTTTTAAAAAGAGCGGTCTCATCCTAATACAGGTTTCCAAACTTAAAAGGATGAGACCTATATTAAGCATTGTAATAGTGACTTGTGTTATGAATAAAGATTTTTGTATTAAAAAAAAAAAGTTTTTGCTTGGTTTTTAAAAGCAAATTATAACAAAATAGCGAACGTCATGTTCGTAATTTGGTTCGAGTAAATTTAAAACGACGAATGCTTGATATTCTGATACAAGTGAATGCTCAAATCTATCAGCACCTATAAGCTAGCGACCGTGGTTGAGTGTGTACGGGAGGTGGCCCATAAACGTGGTTACAAGCATCTTGTGGCGCGGACACGGCTAGTTTGCGCCGATACCAAACTTACTGTATCAAAAATTTCGTCTGCATCTTTTAGTGGCGGCATATGGCCGCGACTAGTAACCCAGTTTATCTACCATGAGTTTTCGACGTGTGAACTACGATAGTTGACTTCAAAAATGTCTGTGCCATTTTAGTTCTATTTTTAAGCACGGCGCTATTCCGTTATCTTAGAGCGGCTTTCATTGGTGTAACAACTCGTGTTATCTTCCTAAATTTGACTTGACTGGCCTGTTAGTGCATTTGTAGCAGTACCCTACTGCTACAAATGCACTGACTATTTTTTGTTGTTGAGAAGTTGTCTAAGACCTTTCAATAATGGAAACATTGGTAAAAGAAATATTCTGAAAACACGAAAACTCCGCGAGATATGGCAATTTTAAAATTATATTCTTGGACATGCCCGAAGCGCTCCCTAGAAACTGTCTTAAGATGGTGACGTCATAGTATGCCTATTTCCATGCGTTCTGCAAGACACTTGTTTTGCAAAAAAACATTAAAAAGACAACGTCACCTTGCGACAGTTTATATGTGGCGTTTTGGTACAAAAATATGATTTTTAAAATTGCCAAATCTCAGGGAGCTATCGGGATATTTTTTTAACCAAATTTCTATTTTTGAGAGATCTTTCGATAACACGTCATTAAGAGAATACCGTATCTATTTCCACACAGCTCCTAGCAGATTTCTCCTAAGGAAAATCAGAGCCATTATTATGTTTGGAGATAATCCTATTACTTTTCGGGGCTACATCAGGGTGTCTTCATTTTCTATACGACTCCACATTCATTATACGAACACGAGATGTACTACCATATTGTGGGCTAAGATTGGATTATCGATTCTATCGTTAGAAGAAGTCTATTGGAGGAGAAATATTAGGATTGGTATTGGTTTGGGTTGCTTCTTATCATCTGATATTGTGTTTAACAATTCATTTTGTAACGATGCCGTTTCCCTTCAGTCTCGTGGACGTTACAACCTCCACGATCGCTGGAAACTTCATGGTTTAACTGCTGGCCATTAAAAGTATTTTGTACTTGTTTTCAAATTTGATTCAATTCGATTTTTGTTTCGCATTGCATGCGCAGCTTTTTTGATTCAGTCCTACCAAAACCATCGTACTGAACAGTTTGTGAGCATTTTACCAGATTACCAGTTTAACTAGTATAACTTACGTGATGGTGTATTTTTTAAATACTCTAAATAACCAATTTTGTAAACAGTTAAAACAGTTATAGGTAACAGGAACCCGTGTATCGGGGTAAGCATATCATACCTATTTACTTACCTATTACTATTAGATAATCTATTAACTAGGACTCTGTGTATTCATTTATTATTATTTTGTTACAGTTCTTCTTTCCTACCTATACTTTTATCCTATTTAATAAACAAGTCACTGGATTGGCTGATCTTTTATTAACTATTCCACAACTACATCTACTTCTAAATATTGTGTGACGAATCCCGGCGCTCCGGCTCCTGTATTGCTGGCCGCATCGAGGATTTCCGTTATATGGCGCCCGAACAAAAAATCGAAGATATGTCTTCTCTGCAGCTCGAAACCACGAGTGAAGAATAATATTTGTTATTTCCAGTAACTGAAAAAGAAGATAATTTAGGACGTTTGTGCAATTTATAATGTGTGTTTAAGCGTGGAACTTATTTAGTGCATTTACCCTACCCTATTTTGTGTACTATCATTCATCCCCATTTCATTACACTATACCATACCGTTTTCACAACCAAATATACTTCAATCACTATACACACATTTTACAGACAATAATACGATCGACGCTACTACTGCTGGTTACAAATGTAATCGGTTCCCGATGCTTTAGTAGCGGAGGCATTACATACACAAACTTATTAACTACCTACCTTTACTTATTATCCCAAAGATACTTTCAGTACCCTTTACTTTATTTACACCACAGCCCTACAGACATCACCTACTCTACGGCTTGTCTAACCGACAGCTACATAAACCTTCGAGGTTTTGGAGTTTAAACCCTTGGTTATTCCAAATCTCGTTTGTTACCACATCCTTGGCTTTGGAGAGTATCCTTAACCAAGATACTCCACGCTTAGCTCGAATTTCTTTAGGTCTTCGAGGCCGACTAAGTTTACGCAAGCTAAGTATACTTACAAACACTACATACATCGAATAGCAAAATATTTTTTACCAAATATACCACTCTCAAACTTATTTTCGTACTTCATCAATTTATCTTACTAGAATTGAGCAATAATTTTTACAATAATTTATAATCATTACTTTGTTCAATATAAAACGTCAACTTTGCTTCTAAGCTGACATTGTCGGACATTGTCACGCTATTTATCTTCAAATCAAATAATTTTCTCTTTTCAAACTAAGAAAAGGTTTTATACCTTATTATAATACCAGTTGTACAACATGGATATTTTTCAATTGAACAATACAGAAATTATTTACGAACTTAGATTACGTAACGCAAATTTTCAACCAACTCTAACTGCCGTTGAATTGCGTGAAATCCTATCCATTATCATATCAGAACCAAATACATACATACATGTGGATTTTTAGTGATTTTGGTAATAATATATTTTGATAATTTTGTAATGGTTTACTTACACCAAAAATAACACCTAATATTACTCATGTTTTCACAAGGCCATGTACGGTTTAGTCGATATTTTATTTAATATTCTATATTCGGGTGTAGTTTATTATTTATTTCTCTTTAACCTTCAATAGTTGTTTTAGAGCGGTTGGTAACTCCGATCTTAAACTAAGCCTTATTACCAGGAGCGGCTTGGGAACTCCTTAAAAATAAGCCTTAGCCCCTTTGATTTCTTAAATACCCTATTGTAGTTTATGTAAAAGTTTATTCATATTCCTAGTTTTGCCATAGTATAAGAGCGGTTGGTAACTCTTGAAATAAGCCTTACCACCAGGAGCGGTAGGTAACTCCTAATAAATAAGCCTTTACCATTTGATGCTAACCTTTTTATGAGTTCCTCATGAGTGAATCCCAGTTATTGAACGGGGTCACTTATTTTCTTGTTGGTTCATCCAGTTACTGGCGTTAGCATAGCCAGGAATTGTTTGATTCACTTGAAAGAGAGTTTATCATTATCATATGTGTATTGAATAAAGTAGTATGTATTCTATAGATTATTCATGTGTAGTGTACAATATAACCAATAAACCGTAGGTCGTTGGCATGTGAAAGACATGAAACCTATTCCAAAATTAAGATAACTATCGATCACCGTATACTCTAATTTACCATATTTTCTTTAGATAATTACTTATTGATTTATTTATAATTTATTATTACTTTAAGCGTGATGCATGTTACTTAATCTCTTGATTTATATAGGTACTGTTTTTATATACATCTCCATACTTTCGGCTAACCATTAACTACCATGTCAATACGTAATTTTGTACATATAAGATTGTTATGTTTTAATATTTTTTCAAAAAAAACGGCTAGTCGTATTTCCGGCTTTAGTCATTAGTCATTTTCTCTATGGAGCGGATAACAACTCCTTAAATAAGCCTATGTTATAGTAATCGTTGTATTTTTCCCTATGGAGCGGATAACAACTCCTTAAATAAGCCTATGTTATAGTAATCGTCGTATTTTTACCTCTGGAGCGGATAACAACTCCTTAAATAAGCCTCTGTTATTTTCTACCTAGTAGTTGGACTACAACCAACTTACTTATTACCTTATTAGTAATTACTTTTAACAAGTAGTTACTTATTATAATCCCTAATGAGATTAAATCTTATCTTCTGACCATATTAAGGTTAGTAAACTTGTACATTTTTAAGACACTTAACACCAACACTTACACATGACATTCATCACACACATAAAAACTAAACATGATCACCAAAAGCCAGCGGGTGGTGACTGGCATATTTAAATAAGCCTGCACTAATCTGGGTTAGTTTCATGAGAAACATCTTCTATTATATAAGATTTCTCTACTTGACTGATGCCTTAATTCAAACTTACAGAATTAAGACTTTGTTAGATACGACGGATGTTAGTATTTGAATGAAACCGAAACCAACCTAGTGTAAATTTCTCACTGTAAAAACATTCGTTTACCCAAAATTCTATCATGCACTTCCATTTAATTAATTAATAGGTTATTACTTATATTGTATTTTTTATAAAATAAGTACTTGTTTGTTGACTTGTTTGTTGACTTGTTTGTTGACTTGTTTGTTGACTTGGTTGTTGACTTGTAACTATCAACTTATCTTCCAAATTTAACTTATTGTAAAAACGACATCGTTAACATTACCTTATTTTTTTTACTTAACTTTTACATAACTTAACTTAACTAAAGATTAACTTAACTTAACTTTAACTTAACTTAACTTTAACTTAACTTAACTTTAACTTTCAAAAAAAAATCCTTAAAGATTTTTTTTGCGCCGGCCACCCCGGTATTGTAACGATGCCGTTTCCCTTCAGTCTCGTGGACGTTACAACCTCCACGATCGCTGAAAACTTCATGGTTTAACTGCTGGCCATTAAAAGTATTTTGTACTTGTTTTCAAATTTGATTCAATTCGATTTTTGTTTCGCATTGCATGCGCAGCTTTTTTGATTCAGTCCTACCAAAACCATCGTACTGAACAGTTTGTGAGCATTTTACCAGATTACCAGTTTAACTAGTATAACTTACGTGATGGTGTATTTTTTAAATACTCTAAATAACCAATTTTGTAAACAGTTAAAACAGTTATAAGTAACAGGAACCCGTGTATCGGGGTAAGCATATCATACCTATTTACTTACCTATTACTATTAGATAATCTATTAACTAGGACTCTGTGTATTCATTTATTATTATTTTGTTACAGTTCTTCTTTCCTACCTATACTTTTATCCTATTTAATAAACAAGTCACTGGATTGGCTGATCTTTTATTAACTATTCCACAACTACATCTACTTCTAAATATTGTGTGACGAATCCCGGCGCTCCGGCTCCTGTATTGCTGGCCAGCATCGAGGATTCCCGTCATAATTTAAATGAATAAATTATGAATATGCGCCAGGCAACACACCACTAGTCTTGTCATAGCCAGGAAGTAAGGATAAAATAACCTTGGGCTTCTGCCAACACAACCAATTCAGAAAAGATCGTTCTGAATTGACCTGATCGGGAATTGAACCCGGGACACAACGCAAGACAAGAGAAACCGTGCAACAGCGCACTATGCCAATAGGCAAGTCAGGCCAACCTACTCGTAGTTGATAAATTTATTTAATTAAACATTCTAAATTCGTCTAAAAAAAAGAAATAAATGCAATAGAATGACTTAAGTGAAAACTAAATAATGTAAATAAAATAAAACAAATTAATACTTTTCAGGTGTAAGTAGTTTTTAGTTGAAAAAATTGAACAAATAACAATAAACAAAATTAAGATGCAAAATTTTCCAAATACACATTTTGTGAGTAGCACTCCCATCTAATACCACTTTCGACCCCTTAACATATTCTCTATACACCCATTTTCCCCTAAGCCACTCAAAAATATAACGAATCCACCCCTGACCAGACAAATACGGTTATTTACGTTTATTCGCTAAAATATACCCTGTGAGGGGAACCAGGGTAATTTGCAATGCGTGCAGTGTAATTTCGTAGGTACTACAGTGCACTTTCGTAGCCGTCGTAGCTTTGATAAAGCCTCTCCGAGGGACCGTTTTGCTTACCCTTCGTGAGGACACACAGAGCCCTAATTGAGAAAGCTTGTAATGTCTGTCTGGATACTTCTGAGAATGGGGTAATTTGAAAATTTTGCAAATTGTATGTGTGGTTTCAAAATAACATGAGATTATTTAGTCGTTAAGCTAATAAGATTTTGCATCATCTTTCAAATACAGACGATACCTATCTTTTGTAGATAAATATAATGCGTAGTGTAGTATGAGAGGTAGCAGAAATGAGAGCTCAGTTTATGCTGGTAACCTAACACTCTTGTTGGGTTTGAGTTACCTACTTTGAAAGAGATTATGCGAAGTTAGTGAGTGATTACAAAAGCTGAGCAGCTGCTCAAGCAGCGTTTGTAAATAATTTTACCTTCAAATTTAGTACCTATTTTGCATTTCTAAGTAAAAACTGTTTCTATTGTCTAGAAATAATATATCTAACAATCAAAACCACTATACTACATACTAGCCTTCAGCCAATGGCCCACGTGGACTATATCTCCTGATTGGACGACCGACTTGGTGTAATGGTTAAAAAGTTGGCTACTACACCAGAGGTCGGGGGTTCGATCCCCGCACAGTACAAACATTTGTGTGCATGAACATGTCTGTTTGTACTGGTCTGGGTGTCTCCTATGTATAATAAGTATGTATTTACAAAAGAAAAATGTATTTAAGTATGTTTATCCGTTGTCTAGTATCCCATAACACAAGCTTTAATTAGCTTACTTTGGGGCTAGATGGCGCTGTGTGGAATAATGTCCAGGGATATTTATTATTTATTATTTATAAAATGTTACTGACTGATAATATAGCTTAATATTTGTGAAAGAATGTTCAAAATCGGACAAGTAAGTGAATCCTGTAAGTTTGTGAGGAAACACCCGGACCTATATTGTCCCATAGTAAACAACAAAAGAAATAACCGCAATCTAAATAAATTCAAAGTACCATTTTCAAAATTAAAGCTAGTTGCATCAAGCCCTCATCCTATGATGATTAAGATTTACAACCATTTACCGAATTACTTAAAAAATATAGAAAAACCAACGCTATTTAATAAAGAATTAAAGAAGTTTCTCACCTTCAAATGTTATTATAATTTAAAAGAATACTTCGACGACAAATCAAATTAAACCAAAAAATAAATTTAATGCGCCTCTTTAAAAGTAAGACATGTATTTGTATTTAGCAGACTCTAAATTTAAAAGTTAGTTAATATTATTTTGTAATATTATTTTGTAATGTTATTGTTTTTTTTAATAATGTTAATAATTATTAACAATTTTAAGAATATGTTTATAATTCAAAAGTTTTAAAACAATGTTAGAGCCCTCTCCTATTGCTGTGCCCTTGCGGGGCGTCACATGTAAACCTTAGTTTCTTTATTAATACCACCTTAACATTTTGTAATGTGACTTGCAAATAAAAAAATAAAAAAAGTAGTTTTTGTGTTTATTCCTTCCTACAAATCTTTCCTGTCTTGCTACAAATCTTGAAGGCCAAACTGGATAGGCATTTTCTGGGTAAGCCTCTACCACCATGGGCCTCGTCATCGCTTAACACCAGGCGAGACTGAGGCCAAATGCAAACCCACTTTAAATTAAAAAAAGATTCTTAAACGCCTGATTATATTTTTACTGCTCCCCATTCTCAAATAACATAACATACCATCACGACTTCATCCCCAACGTGGTAGTCAGAGGCAAGTGACTGTTGCCGTCATGGTGAACGCAACACTCAGAAGCTCACTTTTCACCAATGGTATTAAAACCCAACGGGGTAGGTGGTGAGCCTTCTGCCGCTATCCGGGTTGATTTGGTTTTTATCGATGTTTTCCATCACCGAAGAGGTAGTCGGAAATTAAACAGTGAACACAAATATTTCATTGGTTCTGATTTGAACTCGGGACCACACGATCCACGATCCGAGTCGGAGTGCTTAACTACTAGGCCACTACGCTCTCATGAAAATCATTCTGAAATATTTTTTCTCAAAACCACCCCCGCTTCTTCTATTCATCAAACACTAAATATCTTCCTATAAAATGGGCCGGCGTTCAATCGAACATAACATGAATAGGTATTACGTGAACATCCCCTGCAACCCTGCAATACATCCGTTATAGAACTATAAAATAAATATTTATAGGGAAGCTGACGCAATATACAAGTAGGAAATGAGCAGAGCCGTATTAAGATGGACGATAAAAGAACGATAAAGTTTATTAAAAAATATAGGAAGGAAAACGGTTTTAATACTGGCGTAAAGTTGTTTTTGGAGAGATGTTTTTTATATAGTGAAAGTCTTTTATTAGTCATAATGAATCTTTTTTCTGGTTTGGTTGGTAATAATCTAACCTACTAAGAAGCAAGTCATGGAATTATTACCCACCCAGGATTTATGTGACCAACAAGGCACCTTCGAAAGAAAGGACACGATCACATTTATATTGATTATGGCATCATTTTTTGGTTTTAGTAATAAAGCCTCTTTACTGTTACAATATCGAATAGAACCTGATCATTATTATAAACCGACCGCTTCAGACCCTAGAATCAGGTCGAATTTTTCTAGTTTCTATCTTTGTACGAAAAACATATATTTAAACCATTTTGTACGTTTTTAGAAACTTAACACTTCAAGTGTACTCTCTCCAGTAACACCTTAAGCCGAGGTTCAAAACCCCCTTAGCACGTTAATTTAAATATTAGGATTGAAAGCCTTTCTACCAGATCGGTTAACTGGCACGGCTGTCGAGGCCAAACAGCAGTAGTCATTTGAAAAGAGGAAAAAATACACGTTAGTATATTATTATGCTCTCCGCACGTAAAATAGAACTTCATACCGTTTTTATATCGACCGCATAAATAGTGTTACTAGATGAATAGCGCTTTTTCGAATGGCTGGTTCTCTCATTTATTTTGTATGACATTGCCCTCCTTGATTTCAGGTGCCTTTGTATGACGGCGCAAGATATTGGTGTTCGATTTATTGTTAGTCTATTATTTATTCATTCTGAAATCTTTTCGTTACAATATCAACACACACGTTTACGTCAAGTTTTACATTGAATATGTCAGCATTTAGAGCGCTTTTACATTTCGGTGACTTTGGCACGTGGGCGGTGCGCGGCAGTCGCGTGCCCTTACTGTATTCAGTAGCTGCCGAGCTATTATTGCAAGTGCACTTGTTTCTTGACAGACAGCAAAATGATCGAGTTCGACACAGAAAGATACATGATTGCGTAGAGTGCGCAGCACTAATCCAAGCCGCAGGGCAACAGTGCCGCTGTGTTTATAATGTAAAGGCATCCGCTGCTGACGACCTAATGTGAAAGTGGTCTTATTTTGACATAAGATCCATTTTGCAACGGTTTTGTAAAGGTTGATGTGAACGCGTCTATACGCTGTCTATTATAGTGTATGCTGCACGAAATTAAGAGACGTAGAAAACAGTGGATTTCTTCTCTCGGTAGCGGCTAACCGATGAGCTTCGGCTACCGAGTAAGGTACCAGTACCTATTCTGTGGTACCAGGAAGAACACAAAACTGGATAACCACTATTTTTTATTTGGCTATGGTTTTTCGTACGGTGGAGATTTGCAGTCAGGTCAATTATAGGTGGAGGGATCAGCCATGAAGTATATTAGAATACGGCATGGCTAAAAGAGATAATCTCTTTTAAAAGGAATTTAAATAACTGAGCATCATTACGGGTGATATTGTGCAGAAGATATTGTGCGTTCTTTATTCATTAACAACGAATCCACAGCACTTAAACTATATGTACTTTTTTTTTTTAAATTCTACTGCCAGTCAGGGATTCACATCCGCCTTAAGAAAATTTGAGTAAATGTTGTCTTTACTAGAGGATTAAAAAATAAATTTTATATGATTTAAATTAATTCTGTCAAGGAGGTTAGAATATTTGTATTATTTTATTGGCATGTTTGGATTATTGTCATTGTTTTTTTATGTTGGACATAGTTATTTATAATTATGTATTGCAATTAATTTAAATAATCTAATGTACCTATGTATAAGTATTTTAGACACAATTTGTAATTGTTTATGAATAAATATGACTATGACTGAGTTATATTGGGAAATATTACTGTTATTGTTTTTAGTGCAATACAGTATAATACGAGTACGATGTACCTTCTTTGTCAGATGCCATAGTAAAAAGCAAGTTCCATAAAGATATGGAACTTGCTTTTTACTATGGCATCTGATGCACAAGTGTGTTAATGATAATTCTACTAATAATATTTCTAATGCTATCAACATTAAAAAAAACTGTAACTCAAAGTAAATATGCAACTAAAATGACCTAAATGTACCAACAGTCACCGATAAAAGTGAGTGGACAATATAACAGCGCCGCGGGCCGCGTGCGGATGTAATTAGCCTCCAGTGTGGATCAACTTTGCCAGCTCTTAGAGATCTGCTGGAGGGAAGGAAAACGGCCTGATTTCAAAGTCCTAATCAGATTTAAACGCCTAGGAATTATTCTTATTGCACACTGTCTTGTGTCATAGCATTCAGAGATTGTTTAATAACGCAAACTCAAACTCAAACAACTTTATTCAAATAGACTGTATCAGTACTTTCAAATCGTCAAATTTACAGCAAAATATATTATTATTATTATTATTATTTATTATTATTATTTATTCATCAAAAACTTATTCTATCATTACAGGTTTTGTACCTAATACAATAGAACAGCATCAACAGCAATAAAACATTTTTTTTAAATAATGACATACGAAGACAATTTAACATACTATATTCTGATACGATAAAATATAAAAGGCTATCCTTGTGAATTCACTCAGAGAACAGTAGAAAAGGTCTAAATCCTTAGCAATATGGTTAAGTGTGGCGAGAGCGCTAAATAATAGACATAAATACCAAAATAATATGGATATGTAAATAAACAGTATACAGACTTAATGCGACTCTACCACCGCGTCGGAGTTGTTTCTTGCTGAGAAGACCCGGCAGCTTTTTGTAATATGCCTTTGCATATTACAAAAAGTTGTCTTATTATCAGGTTAAGCACACGGGTTAAGTCTATTATTATTATCTGTTAGGATGATTCCGTAGGCTGACGTTATCAAAATTAAACAAACGGTGTCGGAGAAAGCATTTATGACATTTAATAACATCTACGGAATGCCTTTACGTTAAATACTTACGCTTACCTAGTTTTTTTGTTAAATTTCTAAAGAGCTGGTGAGTTTTCGTTACAGCTCCCCAAAGACTTTAGCGAAGGCTCGTCCTCTGGACGTATTCCGAATAGCATATCCCAGTCACCGCAGCATCGACATGAAAGCAGACTCTATGTGGTTACTATTATGGTCTCAAATAGCGCGTAGATTCCAGTTTTAGTGACAGGCGAAATTGTTTCGACATCTAAACGGGCGGTCTGTGCTCTTTTTCTGCGTTTTAAAACAGAAATACGGTTTACGGATCTGGCATACAAAGTGGGGTTTGCACTTGCAAAATTATTTGTCTGTCAAAAGGCAGGACCGGGTTTGTTCCGAGATCAGAAAAATACGTGCATATTTTGTGAAACATTTTTCTTTAGGTCCGTGTAAATTGAAATAAAATATTGAAACACTTTTATCACGATAGACAAATCTTTAGGCTGAATACTGTAGATCTAAGCGGATCAGTTATAAGGCTTATTACTGATAAAAATATATCTCTATGGAAGGTCAAAATGACTAACTGCTCGCGTAGCGACTAACTGCTCCGTTATCGGCCGAACGCGACTGATCAAAACTCTCTAGTAGTTCTGTCCGCCACCGGCCAAAATAATCGGTTTTGGTGTGCGTGTACAGTCAAAAGCATAAATAATATAAATATAAATAAATACGTTTCCATGGCTTCAAAAATATCTAAGCAAAATATTAGCCACAAATGTCTATACGAAAGTTCGATCAGACTCTTTCTTAACTTGTATAGATATTTGTGACCAATGTACGACACGACTGGCGTAGTGCGCTGTAGCACGGTTTCTCGCCTTGATTTCCGTAGTGTCCCGGGTTCGATTCCCGGTCGGGTCAATTCAGGAAATGATCTTTTCTGAATTGACTCGGGTCTGGGTGTGCTGGGGAACGCCCCTAGCTTGTTTCCTTGTGTAGTACCTCGTAACACAGGGATATTAATCCCTACTTCGAGACCACAAGAGATGTGTTGTCTGGCGCGTATATTTAAAAAAATAATGTTTTGCTCAGATATTTCTGGGGCCTTTGAAACGTACAGATGCTTATGTTAGTTATGTTGGAGGGCGACGATTTATAAGTTTGGCCAGTGTGGTGTAGATGTTTGTTGTTTGTTTCGTCAAATCTAAATGTAATAAAGAGACAGTAGCGATTGGTCGGTGAAAGAGAGTAAAATAAAAGTTCTGTGTTTAGTTTAATTGAGATCTATGCCAACACTATCTATAACAACACAACACATAATTAAAAAAAAAACACAAACGTCACAAACAATAACAAGGAGGGGTTAAAATATTAACAGCCTGATATTATAGAATTCAATATATTTACATAAATATCTAAGATAGCGGACAGAAGTTAGGAGGAAGTTCAAATTGTAGGGGCGGGGAATTTCAGAATGGAGAATATCATACATTGAAGTTTGGTATTTCTGACAGTGAAAAAAAATGTGAAAAGAAAATGTGTGTGCCTCATCCAAGCCGCATTCGCACAGCGAGTTGTCTTTATCTCGAAGAAACGGGGATGCAAGCGTGGCCCAGGCGCAGACGACATATTATGACTGACACTGCAAGTTTCTTGAAGTTCTTGTGTTTGAAAAACCAAGGTTTTTTTGGGACTTGTTCTTGAATACATAAAATAATGACGGCCTTTGATTCTAGATGACTGGTCCCAACTATTCTGCCAACTATTCTTCAGATCCTTGGCAGCTTGAGTATCTGCCCGATCGTTGCCGGTAATCCCACTGTGACCTGGTATCCAAGCCAATAATATGACTTCAAGTTTTTGGGAGTGGCACTGTAAAAGGTAGCTTTGAATTTTTAAAATAATTGGAGTGATTGGATTTACGCCGTAATCGTGTAGCCGTAAGAAAGTTTGACTATTTTTTGTGGTAATGGTCGTTTTAAAAAAGATTTTAAGTAAAATACTTCAAGTGACTTTATAACCCATTCCCACCTGACTTCAAACTGAGCCAAGTTCATGCTATGGGCACAAATTAGACATGCGCGGTGCTCTGCCAGATAGCCCACTTAGAACAACACGCAATTTTTGACACACGCACACAGAGACGTGAATTTACAGGCGAAATCAGTGAGTTTCAGTGTCGCGGGCAGTCGCACTGTCAAAAACATTGAGATATTATTTGGACGTCGTCAGATACTTACTTACATCATAGTTTAATGGTAAAAAATTGTTTCGCGCAGATATACTTCTGTTGCAGTGAATTTGGCTGTATGAACACCACATGAATTTGTGACTATACGTGTTTTAAGTTACCAAATGATGTTGAAAGGTAAGTAAAACTCAGCTAACGTTTGCAAGTTAGTAGTACTATGTACGACTATTATAAGTAGGTATATAGGTAGGTCAACCATTATATTTCGTAACACATTCAAATCCAGTACAAATGGGCTTTTACTTTTTCCGTAACTTATCTTATCATGCATTGGTAAAACATCAGTATTTTTGGTATATTCTTTTAAAGCACGCGCGGCTGCTGCATCCGCGCCGCGCCGCCGACAGGTGACCGCCGAATCGGTGGCTCATGGTGTTATCTACAGCCTACTAGGTAGGTAGGTAGGACTGTATGATCTATGGCTAGCAGGTTGCACCTGGACCCCGGCAAATGACTTCTTTTCATATAATACTTTTATACGTCTTCACCCATCTTAACTCCTTTTAATCTAACTGGAACCCTTTTGTATATTTTTGTTTTTGTCGAACTAGGTGCAATTTTTCACTTGATGTATTTTATTTTTGGCGGTATCTATCAAATCGCGCTTATCTGGCGAATATCAACCCTAAACGATAAGGGACGTTGATAGAAAAAGGCGAGAGCGGTCCTTCCGTTAACTCTTTATTTTGTGCTATGGGTGACCGTGATCCTATCAGTATGTCTAAGTTGACACCAATGACAGCCGCTAGCGTCAACGTTGACCACGTTGACGTTTTTGTAAGGGACTTCGGTAGAGCGCCCCCTAGTGATTAGAAACGGAACTAAAACTGGTTAACAAATTTCGAAAGTCAACTATCGTAGTTTACGTGACAAAAACTCATGGTAGACATATTCTGACTATAGGTATATAGGTGGTAATCGACAAAAGGAATAATTCAAACATTTTTCTTTGTGCATACCTACTTGAAGTTTTTATTTATTCAAAGGAACTTAATAAAACCTCATCATTCTCACTTTAAAAAATCATAGAGAGTATTTTTAAACAAATGCTTAATTTAACCGTAATTCATTTATACGAGTATTGCCACCAAATGTTAACTGAAGCGTGTAAAACAAAAAAGTCAAAATGGGGACTTTATGGGGAAGGCAAAAAATGGCTTCTCAGCTTGCGGGGCAAACGCGTAGTTAGTAATTATAAGAATGCAGTACATAGGAGTTGTTCAGATAAATCAACACAGAATTATTTTGACACTGTAAAAGTAAAAAGTTTTTGGACGCCAAAATAGACCAAAACACCATAAGGCCAATTTTGCAATGGTTTCGTAACGATTTATCTGTCGTCTTGTACACAAGAATTATGATATTATGAAAAAATTAAGTACGTAAACAGTTTAATGGATATTGATTGTATTCTTTTTGTATGTGACAGCAACACGTGAAGGTGAAATTTAAGCAAAACTTTGTTTACTTATGTTGAACTACATTTAAGGTTAGATTTAAATACATTATGGTGATAAGTATAAAACGGTAAGTCTACGCGTACTAAGTCGCTGGCATAATGCACTGCTTGACAAAATTTGTGAAAGGTAATATTCTCAAAACAAAATGATCTGATTCATTTAAACATACTACACCACATTTTAAGCATAAGCGTGCCGAGGGACCGAGATAGCCCGTTTTTTGATACAAAAGAAAGAGACAGGTTCTCGTCAAGTGTGACTGATTTAACGTTATTTATTTTTGGTGACTATTAATTGGTCGTTAACCTTATTTTTTACTGTAAGGTGAACAGTCACTGACACTGATAGTAATTATCAGTTATTATAAGTATACTGTGACTTGGGGGGTTAATGTGATAGGTATTTGTAAAGAATTCTGTTTTTATTTTTATTTGAAAAAACTTGTAAGTAATTGTTATTTCGAGCACAGCACATTTTAATTGGCTTGAATGAAAAATGTATGATGGTGATTTGATGAATCATAATGATAACTGTATTAGCATTCATTTATTCATTTAATTATTTATTCTTTATTTCACAAACGAATGAAGTACCTACAATTGGCGGACTTAATGCCTAGAGGCATTTTCTACTAGTCAACCGCAAGGTACGAGTATAACAGAAAACATTGGAATTTTGGGCTATGCAACATATTATTGAAATTTAGCATTCTTCTCAGAATGCTAAATCAACATCCAAGTTATACATTGTTGACCTGTACCGGGTTGCTCACCATAATTTCTCGACCGACTACGATCCTGACACACCTCCTGGGCTTCTTCCACTCTCAATCCTCTCATGCGTGCATGTTGGTTTTGAATACTCTTGATCCGACCCCTCCGAATAACGTTTGGAACTTGTTAATTTGAAAGTTTCAGTAGCTAAAAATGAGCGTCAGTTTCAAATGACATTTGAGAACTCTTAAGAGCTTTTTCGTATTTGTGCGCATTAGTGCCTAATTCAAGACCTTTGGAAAAAAAATACGCTGTTCAATACAATACATAGTCCACCTTTTACACGTATTGACACAAAAGGAATCACATTTACTAAAACAATATTTTTTATTTTCTATAATTAGTATCAATTTCGCCACCTAGATTTACGGAAAAATCTTACCGTGTCAACTTCAAGAAGCTATACCGCTAATTCAAGCTTACTATAGTTGCTTAATTAAGGACCAAAACGTCAGACATATAATCTTGTTGACACACAATGAACAAGAATATGCAATATACAACACAATAACTGTAAAAAAGTTATAAATTTCTTAATTTTCCCGAATAATGCGCAATGTTTCAACGACGGATATTTTAATAAAGCATAATTACTATAAAAAATTATCTCAGTATACCCACGATCTTCATTTAATCAAAACATAAAGATTTAGTTACAATCCAATCAGTTAAGTAGACCTAAAAACGTAATGTGGATTCCCCAGAATTTGCAATAAATCACGATGTACACACGCGCGCTACGGCCCGTGCGTAATTATGGTAAATGGCTCTTAATGATTGTCATATTAAAAATTATTGGTCAAGAAATCAAAGTCACTTACAAGACCATGTTTCTCAAACTATAAGTGGCTGTTGAAATAGAAGTCACATTCCTTAAAAGTGTAAAGATCAATTTATGAGATGTATGTGTGACTAAACGAACAAATACGTTAAGTATTTGTTCCTACGTTTATTGACAACTTATGGCTTTTTGTTTTTATCTCAAACAATTTAAGACTGTAATAATAATAAACAACAGATTTTAAGCTTTCCCTCTCTATTGCCATAGTTGAGATTGAAATATTTGAAACATGATTCACAGTAAAACCGGTGTTCCACATATAGCTAAATATTCTTATGCCTGAAATTAAAGTAAACAATAAATTACTAGAACACATTAAACGATGTTCGTAGTTTCAGAAAAACTAACATGGTTTTACAACCCATTCGCAATGTACGTTTTGTCACTAAGTAGGGTATTAGACTTCAAACCAAGCAAAGCGATAAATGAAACTTTTTTGTGTTGTTTGTTTTGTATAGGCAACTAAGTGATAATTTTACGTCGCAACTGATAAAAAATATTAAGATTTTTAACAATATTGACTTAAGCAATTTATAATATAAACACTGAATGTAATTGTTATACTAGTGATCAACAATTTACAAGCTGTTTTTATTTGTCAATGAATTCGCATTCGCGACAGAGACTGATAAACATACCTGATTTTTTAATACATAATAACGCCCAGACACAAAACAATAACAAATCTTCATCATAATATTATGTTTGGTGCCCATCAAATCAAGCTCACAACCTTCAATCGCTATAAGCGGGCTGGCTGCAATTGCACTAACAGACAAGCCAATGTATTCATTTTATATTTCCATTGGAACACAAGCTTTATTCGTCACCTAAAAGCTTTAAAATTTAAGCTCATAAATTATTATAACACATTCAGTTACCGGTGAAATCAATATTCATAAGTGGTTTATGCACAAAATGTTTGTACACAGGGTAATTTGGTTCCATATTTAGCTTATTTAGTTTCGAGAGGATTATTTACGAACTAGCAGTGAGGTCTATTAGAATATTTATTGCGAATTATAATACTATATTTGGGGATTGATTTGTTGTTATTGATTTATGTCATGAAAAATTAGTTCATATTTAGAAGTATCTATACTTTAAACAGTATGAGCAAGTTAACAATAGTATACTGAAGATGAACTAAATAGGAACTATAATTACAAATGAACTCTTTTATGAAAACTCATTTATTTATTTATTAAGGTTCATCAGTGATTGTTTACATCATTTCTTACAAAATAACTTAAACTAATGATTTAAACTAAACGTAACAATCCTTTAAGACAAACACAACATGCAATTGAAGAATACAAAAATAAAACTAAAAAAGGTATTGAATTACAATGGTACGCACTTGAGCACCAAATAAAAATAAAAACAAACAAACAAATATGTCGAATTCTTTCACATTAGCTGCCATTAGGCTATGGAACTCGCTGCCTAATAAAATTAAATTGTCAACCAGTAGGTTTTCCTTCAAAAGAGCAATCCATAACTTCTTCATAGATAAACCTTAACTCATTTAACCAAACCTCTCTCCTTTCAAGGCAATATTTTAAGATTTAGGTACGATATTTAGTGTATGTATCTTTAAATTTATGTATTATGATTATGTATGTGTAATATGTATAATTTTGGTATAAGTATGTTTTTTGTATTAATAGTATATTTTATTTCCGGTTTTATGAGACACCGCCAACACGATTTCTGCTTCGCCCAGTGGTTGACTGGTAGAGAATGCCATTAGGCATTAAGTCCGCCAATTGTACTCTTTCTTTGTGCAATAAAGAATAAATAAATAAAACAAATAAAACTTCATCATCAACCAGCCAGCCAGGCTTGGTTTAAGATGGGTCTAAGTCTGGCAAACGAATCGGCGTGTATGTCGACCAAGTGGCTGTTCTCATTGAGCAGTTTACACAATCGTGGAACAGGAGAACTTGCATCTAAAAGTGTTTTTCGAAAAGGCGGGCAAAGTGGAGTGATGGGGGCGCGAGGATTACTGAAAGGAACCCAAAGTTTAAATTTTTGAAGGAGAGGGGGGCAGCAAATGTTATTATTAAAAAAATTAAACAAAAAATATAAGTCCAGCAAGTCTCTACGATTTTCAAGTAATAATATTGAAGTGGCGTATTCTTTTTTTGTAGGACTATATTTTTTTGGGGATTCAATCACTGAAGGCCAGACTTGTTACGAACCGCTTTTGCAGTATTTCCAACCTCAGGGAGTGTGTCGCATAGTGAGGTCTCCATACAATGCTGCAGTAGGTACTCTATGATGCTTCGTACGAGGCTGTTATACAATTGTATCTTTACCTGTTTTCTTTTGAAAACCCTGGTATTACGCATTACAAAACGTAACATTATGTGTGCTCTTTTGGTAATGTTCTCAATATGTGGTGCAAAAGTCAATTTTCTATCAAACACTACCCCTAGATCTTTGATTTCTTCGGTTTTTTTGATGGGAAAAGCGTGCATCTTATAAGTGCTGTCTTGCGCATAAACATTTCTGTTGAATTTCATATGGTAGCATTTCTTGGTGTTTAACTCCATACGATTATCACCGCACCATTCCACCATACGGTTGATATCTTCTTGGATCCTTAGCACATCTTCAAAAGTTTCACACACCCCAACCAACTTTAAATCATCAGCGTACATAAATGGAATGGAATGCTGAAAGCAAGTAAGCATGTCATTTATGTAGGCATTAAAGAGAAGCGGGCCCAAATGTAATCCCTGAGGTATACCTGATGTTATCTTACACAGGTCACTTTTAAAGCCATTGACGACAACGTAGAAGCTGCGGTCCTTCAAATATGACTCCAACCATGCCAGCAATGAACCGGAGACACCATACGCACACAGTTTCGACGGGATATTATGAGGGACGCTATCAAATGCCTTACTGAAGTCAGTATAAATAACATCGACGTCCCTGCCACCATCCAAGGCCTCCACAACTGCTTCAGTAAATAAGGTCAAATTGGTGCATGTAGACCTGGACTTAACAAAACCATGCTGACAGTCAGTAAGGTAATGATTTAAGTGGTTCCGTAAAACAGCGCAAACTAAAAATTCCAAGATATTACCTAGAGTTGACAGGATTGAAATAGGCCTATATAATTGCTCACTTTTTCAACGCTATCGGCTTTATGAATAGGCACAAGTTTTGCTGCTTTCCATACGTGTGGGAATATGCCAGACTGAATAGACTTCTGATAAATTAACTGGATGGGCGTCACCAGCTGCTCCGCACATGCTATAACGAATTTAAACAGGTCTGTTTACTAATAATGACTGGAGTCTTTTATGCTCTGAAGACCCATTCTAAAAAAAAGGTGAAGAGGTAAGTAGAGAAAAGTATAATTAAATTAGAGAAAAGTATAATTAAATTAGAGAAAAGTATCATTAAATTAGAGAAAAGTATCATTAAATTAGAAAAACATTGCTTTTTTAAAATGTTTTTAAAATTAAAATGATTACCATTATAGTTTATTAAATCTCTCATAACCTTTATAATAAAGTTAGGCATCATGTTTTTTGTAAGGTATTTGATACTAATGAAAATGAAGACTTTTAACTATCATAAAAAATAACTGCAAAATATGTTTTTAAGGCAAGAACTAAGGAAGAATTTGTGATACTAAACTCACCCTTGGGTAGTATTAAAGATTCCGTAGGTAATATTCGTTTTTGAATAACTCTATTCAAAGAACGAATCCTAATAAAATTTAAAAAACATAAAACAGCCTTAACCTTATAGAAATAAAGTTCATTTTCACTGTAAACTTCTGCAAACACTTTTGTATTGTGCGAAAGAACTAGGCGTTGGAAGTTTGGAAAAATTGGATAGCTCTTTGAAAATGGCTTTGTTTAAGATATAAAAGTATGATTGTATTTCCAAGAAGTTGGGGCTTTTAAACAACACCACTAAATACAAGAAGACTTTATGTTGATTCTAGTCTCTACTAATAATATGTTCAAAGAGAAAAGATTTGTTTGTTTGTAATAAATAGTCTCCGACACTACTGGACTGATTTCAAAAATTCTTTCACCAGTATAAAGCTGAATTATCAGTGGCAAAGGCTATATTTTTTAATTTAGGTTAAATATTGACGGGAAAGACAGTCCATAAAGACCAAATCGTTCATAACGTATAACTACAAATACAGCGTTATAAAACTGATTCCTTAGCTTCAAATATTATGGTTGACCCCAAAGTAATGATTTATAATTCCCACGGTGACCATAAAGACGGGATTAACCAACAAAAGCCGAACGTTCACGTAACGTAAACCAAAACGGAAACAAACGAGGTTGTATGTTTTACGGGACGTTATACGATATGACATTGCTACCACTAAACTTTACATTAAGCTTAATTAGAGAAGATAGGGTAAAGGAGTGTTTACACTAAGTTTGACTTAAGCGTAGGTTTCTACCAACGCACTAGTTTTTGGGTATGCTCGTTTTACAAATTACCTATTTTTTTATTCTCCGCTTAGCCTTTTGGTTGACTGGTAGATAATAAATAATAATAAATATGCTCCAGACAATACACCACTACTAATGGTCTCAAAATATAGTTAACTATCCCTGTGTTACGAGGTACCAGACAAGGAATTAAGCCAGTTGCGACTCCTAGAACACTCAGACCCCGAGTCAATGGAAATAATCCGTTTCCTGGATTGATCCACCATTGAAAATGCCTTCAAATATTTACCTCCACCATTTTTAACAGGATTTCATGTGAAATATAGAATTAATAAATTAACGTGGTATCTAAATATGGCAATTTCAAATTTCTCAGACGTTTCATACAACTGACATTCTTACCTAACACACATAGGTACCTAAGGAAATGTACCGTGTGATTATCAAAAGGCTTAAAAAAGATATGACTTAATTAGTGAAGTAATTGAAATTTGCAGACAAAAATTACCGACTGTTTGATTTATTTGTATGGTGACCTTGAAATGAAACTTAGTTAAATAAACTTCATTTTTACTTACATAGTTTTTACATTACTTACTGAGTATAATCACGCGCACAAAACGAACAAAAACGTTTGACACACGAATTTATTCTAGGTGTTTAAAAAAGTGGTAAGTAATATTAATATCTCAATGGCCCTGTTTCAAAATATGTTTGATCTATTGTAAAAGGCATTTAATCGTGTCGGATATCAAAAAACGAAACGTGTTACAAAACGAGCGGCCCTAATGCTTTCTTTCATCAGGAACCACCTGATTACTTTTAATTAAATTAGCCGCCGACAGACTCCGATTTGAATACTCGACTGTTTTTATGGCGCCAGTGAGATAGTGACACAGTTCCAAAAAAGAAAAGTCAGAGATTTGAACAAGAAAATTATGAAATATTTATCCGAGTTTCATCATTAGTCAATACAAAACAAATTAATTTATGAAAAAAGACAGATTTAAACCGGTATAACATTAAAAAATATCAAATGAAAGTTAACTAAGATAGCCATAGTTATATGTTGTCCGACTTTTTAATTGTAGTACCGAACGAACACGGAGGAATCGTTCGCTTACCAATACGGTAACATGGATGAGTGGTAGCAAAAGTAGTAGGATTCCAGTGATTATATCCCATCTACAACGAACCACTATACAATTTTATGGACGAAGCCCATGTTTTTGTTGGAATGAACATCTTATGGGTGCAAATAGTGATGATAACCGGAATCCTACATTTCTGTATCACTTAATAATAATTTAATGATTAATGATTTATTACAAAAAAATATTAATAAAAATGTATTGTTCATTTATTAACGAACACAACTTGCTGGTTGCAAGTACACTGTGACACAGACTGTGGTTTAGCAGAATTCAGAAAATCTACTTTTACGTTCTAACACGTTTTTTATGACGATTTGAAAGTTTAATGACACAATTGGCATAGTTCTAAAAGATATAATAGGGTTTTCAAATTAAATGGTACCTTCGAAAAACGTTAATTTGAAATCAGACACATTTTTTGGTGGTTTTCGTGGAATAGAGCACATTTATTATTATTTCAATTTTCCTTAACTCATAATGGGTTTTTTTATTAGTGTAGATTTTTAGATACATTGTAACTGCGTCGTAACTGTCCCCTTTATTCATAAAAGATGGTACTATGGTAAAGTTGTCTTAAAGCACTGTTTTAAGTTTTTATGAATAATGGGGTAAGTCTCTAACTTTAACGGCGGAAGGCTCACCACCTACTACCTACCACGTTGGGTTCTAATACCATTGGTGAAAAGTGGGCTCATGTGTGTTCTGTTTACTCCATGACGGCAACATTGACTTGCCTCTGACCACCCCGTTTGGGATATAGTCGTGATGGTATGTTGTGTTAACTTTTTCTAGGAACAAATCTATTACAAAGTATTGTGTTTAAGTGTAACTTCTTTTGAATATAACAATTCAAAAACTTTATATTTACTGCAAAATCTTCAATTAGTTGTCTTTAAAGTACAATAATATGATGCTATTAATATATTCATTAATTCTTTCTAACTGTCTCTATTAACGCTTCCGTGGCCGAGTGGTTTCAGAGCTCGGCCCGAAACCCGGAGCCTCCGGGTTCAATTCCCAAGTCGGACAAAGTGTTTTCGGATTTTTTGGAAAACAGCCCGGTTTTGTGCTCACCAACCCGCATTTGGCAAGCTTGGAGATTAAAACCAATATAGATTAATTGTAGCGATGATTTGATTTCAATTATTGAGGCCTTTTGCCCAGCAGTGGGACAGTAAGGCTTACTTTCTTTTACGTCGACGGCCGTGAAGCCACCGCGTGTCGGTTCGAAGACCTCACTAAATCATTCAATCAGTAGTAGCGACGGGCGGTGTGTTCAGAGGGCAGGGACGTAATCAACGCGAGCTTATGACTCTAATCTATACTAATAAGAAGATTTTAAATATTTGAACTACATAAAAGAAGATGTAGACAATGTTTACTCAACAAAATTTAAATATACGTTTAGTTTTTATCACAGACAATAATCTTCAACAAATATACTTAGCCAATCTCACAGACGTGATTCTTAGTTTTTTCTACTTACTTTTATTGTAAACTTTTTTGAATAACATTTTGGAATCCTAGAGAACATTATATTCAAATAAATAAATATAGATTTTCTGACCCGAAACGAAACAGAGCTCGTACAATGGATAGACATACCTAAATAATTCTAAATACGGTATTTATTTATATGTAAATAGATAAACACATCCAGACATGGATCAAACACAAAATTACATTTGGGGATCGAACCCACGGCATCACTAAACACAATATCACTACCATCCCACCAACAGGTCTAAACCAAACTGTAATTGCTTTCTTAGCAATTACAGTTTAGTTTTTTTTCTTTTTTTTTCTTTTTTTGACGACCGACTTGGTGTAATGGTTAATAAGTTGGCTACTACACCAGAGGTCGCGGGTTCGATCCCCGCACAGTACAAACATTTGTGTGCATGAACATGTCTGTTTGTACTGGTCTGGGTGTCTCCTATGTATAATAAGTATGTATTTACAAAAAAAAATGTATTTAAGTATGTTTATCCGTTGTCTAGTATCCCATAACACAAGCTTTAATTAGCTTACTTTGGGGCTAGATGGCGCTGTGTGGAATAATGTCCAGGGATATTTATTATTTATTATTTATTATTAGCACAAACGTACATTATTTAAAACACTTACATAGTAATATTAAAACAAAGGCCTTAAATAAACTGAATAATATATGCATTAAAATTGAACATCCCGTATGTTAAGAGTAAATCAAACTCCACACCTGCTTGTATCGACCAATGGGTGTCTTCCATAGAAATAGTCTGTCCCTTTGGCCACTGGCGCCTGTCTGGTTATTTCTTTTAAACCATTTCGATAAATGCAAAAGGTTTGATGTCTTTGGTGTTCCCGAAGCACTCGAGGTATGGGGTGATTTGGCATGAGTAAGTAATGTACAAAATTAGACGAACAGTCAGTTCTTTTTGTATGAAAACCTTAAAATTAAAGTCAATGGAAAAAAAAACTTAAATACATAGCTATAGCTATCTCAGGAACTTGAAATTGAGCAGCGACGATAAATTATTCAGGTTTTGCAGTTAAATATTTATGGCAGCACCAAGGGTGCCCTAACTCGCTTTCCGTGTGTTTTTATTTATTTATTTATTTATTCTTCATTTCACAAACAAGTAAAGTACAATTGGCGGACTTAATGCCTAGAGGCATTTTCTACCAGTCAACCGCAAGGTATAACAGAAACATTGGAATTTTGGGCTGTGCAACCTTTAAAAATGGAAGCGAGGAGAGGCAAACAACAAATCTCAAATATTGTTACTTAATTAAATTAATCATAATTATAATATAATTAAATTATGCATATGACATTATACCAATCATGCAAGTATACATACCTAAATAAATAAACTTTAATATTTTATATAATTATATCATATTGCCATAAAGAAAGTTAAACAAAAAAGTCAGCATCTGAACTCAATGACATAGTTGACTAAAACAGGATTCAGAATTCAGGGTTTTAATTTCATCACTTTAAATTATTTGTTTATTGAGACGGATATCTATATTCCTTTTTTTTTCTTTTTTGTCCATATTTCTTATACCTTTAATGAGTTTGTCACTACACTCGTTCCTAACCTTTAACCCTTATCTTAATGAGGTATCATGTCTCATTGCCATTGACAATTTGAATAATTTACGTCAAAATATTTTATCAATAATTTATATAGTCCACTAGTGTTAATATTAGTTCATAAGTATCTCAATAGATGGCGTTACGCTTATTAGAAATTCCAAAATTTCTAATACGCGGTGTTAAGATTTTTCCGGCAGACTATATATATATCTGGTCACTTAGTAGAATAAATGAACCTGACTGGTATTTTGATTGTTCGACCTTTGATCTATGCACCTAGCATTTTGCTGTGGGTTTGTACAATAATAATGAATAAAAAAAACAAAAAAATCTTTTATTTCAGACCAACAGTGTCCATACGGGTTAGTAACAATAAAATACTTAAATATATACAAACCTAATTATCCATGTTAAAATATTCCTAACATGCAATACAAAACATCAAAATTAAATTCCTTTCTACTGCTTTAACTCACGAAGTTAATTAATTAAGACAAGCTTTGCCTTTTATTGCAATTTATTAATATTTATATCCATTTATATTTATGAGGACAAGGTTATGCGAAATTCCCACGACCTTACAAAAGGCTTATAAAAGTGAAAAGTGTTAATCTCAAGTTTTGAATAGTCATTGATTGCCATAGAAAAAGCGACCATAGGTCCTACGATTTAAGATCGATTCGATCTAAAGTCCCGTCCCACAAATGTTTTTGCAAATTACTAACTTTCTTAATAGATTTCGGTAGTTATACCAGAGTTATAAGATTTAGTTTTTTGTAACTAGTTTATATTGCTACAAACTTAGCGACAAGTAGCGAAAATTAACTTTGCGGATTCCTTAAATGACAAGAGTGTGTGGTACAATCTGCTCCTCTGCACATTTTTTGTTATGACTTTACTCTGTCAATTCAATTTTTGTGTACGAAAACAAGATTGAAAAGAGTAACCATCGAGTTTCTTGCCGGAGTCTTCTCAATCGGAAACAACCTCCGAACCGGTGGTAGAGTCACATTATGTTTAACCGTAGTAGAGTTTGTCTAATCTCAAATGACGCGCCACCGCATACATGCACACATAAAGTAAAGAAAAGTGAAGTAATTGGTCTATATCACAGTATTTTATTAACGTTTATGGTTATTCAGTATATTTTGGCTAGTAATCATTTGTTTGTCTTGTCATAGGTACTTTTGTAAGTCTATAATAATTAGGGTTTTTGCAGCATCGACAACGCGCGAGTGATGCACGCGTCTATAGGTTGCGGTAACCGCTTACCGTCAGGCTGTACGGGTGCTTGATTGTCACCGACGCAGTATTATAAAAAATATGGTTTAAGATACATACACTAGTGACCCACCCAAGCTTTGTACGGGTGTACGGGTTATAATAAATGTCTTTTGAGAGTCGCGGCCTAGGGGTTAGTACTCAGCTTAGAACGCGTGTGGTCCCGAGTTCAAATCTGGCCAGAGTTATCTTAGTGTTCACTGTTAAATTTGAGACTAACTTTCCGGAGAAGACAACGATAAAAAACCAAATCAACCCGAATGGCGGCGCAAGGATCAGAACCTACCGTTGCAATATGGCTTTCTTTATATAAATGAAAAAAAAAATCATTGAGTAGTTTTTGATTTCATTCATAACAAAATCTCTTTTTATTATAATTTCAGAACATACCATCATTCTTGCAATGAATTACTAAGCATCTTCCGTCAAAAGCGAGAAATATCAACGCAATGCAGGATAGAAACAAGACGTTTTAGTGTGCCAACGCGCACAGAGACGCCAGAGATTTGCCTGTGAAACTATAATGCGCTCACTAGCGCCAAAGCGCTGCGATGAGCCTGGAGTGGAGTGAAGTGTTTCGGAGGAGGCAAGAGGGAATTATAAAGTTCTTAGTAGAGCTAATAACAACTAAATTGTCATTTGCTTTAAAGTGAAAGAGCACTCAATATCTTGTTCATAAGTGTGCTATAAAGAAAATATGTTTTAAGCCTCACGTGCCATACTAAGACTGAGTCAACATGGACGGAACTGCATTTCATTATGTCTCAGCAATATGTAATACGAAACCAAAATACCTACTTAAAATAAATTATGTTACAGTTTTGCAACAACATGCTCTGAAAAACTCAAGCCAATTGCAATCTTCTGATTGAACGTTTTTGGAAATCTGAGGAGCAATACAATTTCAAATTATATTTAGTAGGATCAGAATAAAAACCAGATTAAACGCTCACATACTACGTTATAATACCTAAGTAGATAAATGTGGTCATTCATTTCATTAACGTTAAGAGTTTTAATATGGCAACAAAAGTATCCACTCTTTTTCTAAGGGCTTATCTATCCTTAAACCAAAATCGGTTTATTGGTTTAGGTATGAAAACCAAACAACAGGGTTACTTTCGCAATTGTAATAAAAACTTTAGTCGTAGCAGCATATTATTATTGTAGAGATCAAGCAACGATAACATCTGTATGTTTCTTTTATAATCTTCTATATGAATATTTTAAAAAGGAAAGATTTGTTTTTTTTTTGGCCCTGAAAGTAATGGACCGCATTAAAAAATCATTTCACCAATATAGAGCTACATTATCAGCGAGTGGCATAAGCTATGAGATTTTTTTTGTGATATATTTTCACAGGATAAATAGTCTACGCACGCAGACAAAGCCGCTGTCGAGCAGTTTATTTGTTATATTCTGCATAACACAGACCACTAACAAATCCTTGAATCTGTCTGTTTGTCACGGACGACAAACCTCATTGCAAATACCGTCACATCGCGGTTATTTGTAAAATGTAATTAAATATAAATAAAAAAACTATGAACCGCACCTTTTAAATCGAATCTTTGTCAAGATTAAATCGATTATCATTATCATAAATCAGTTTGAATACATTTGCTATTGAGCATTAAGGTGCTCCCTTACTTGGAGCATTCGCCTGTAATGTAACGTCACAGAGTCGAGCATTACGTTGGTGTGGGAAAAGCACCCAGTACTACAGTGCGCCACTTGATGATACACTGTGTAATATTTAGATACAACTTGTGACATCTCTTTCATCATCAACATTGTTAAATCAACCAAATTCTCAAATCGAATCTGATGTTACATTACAGGCGAATGCTCGTCAGTAAGAGAGGCAGTATTGTAATGTAGTGCTCAAAATTGAATCTGAAAAGTTACATACAGGCGAATGCTACAAGTGAGGGAGTACCTTTAGGTTTGTTAGTCAGATCATAGCCGAAATATTTGTTTAGTCGTTAAATGCCGCCAAACCAGACACAATAGAAAATCTATTATTTGCCGGTCACCGGTGACCCCCGTTCAACATGTTTTTGAAACATTATTATCCCGAAAAACTTAGTTCTGTCAAAAGTTATTAGCAAATGGTTGACAGCTGTGAACATTAAGTATGGAAAAATGTTGTTGCTTTATTTTTCGTCAATTTCCCAATGTTGTTAATACTCTTATTATCCTATTCCCGATGTAGATAAATCCAAAAACACGAAAATCATAAAAATGGTTCCACCCGTTCTTGAGTTATAAGTGGTGTAACTAACACGACTTTCTTTTATATATATAGATGTAGCAATTACTTAACTTACTTAACCAAGTAGGGATTCAATCAAATACTAATCAATAAACACCGCATTAATGAAACCATTTGGTAAGCAATGTCATAAAAGGATAGAAGTAGGTCGTCTTCATACATTACCCCGACCGCGGTCAGTATGTAAGCGCGCCCGTACTATGCCCGTTCCTACGCGCGTCGCACGCACGCACACACTGCTAAAATATAAGGTGAATTGTGGGGAGTCAGTCGTGGCTGCGCCGTGGGTAGGTAATAACAACTCATCAAATCCAGAATTGACATTCTACACATTACTTACCGTATAGAAAGGGTGCGTAACTAGTACCTTACTTAACTAAGATTCATAATGAAGTGTTTAATCGGATACAGATTTGTAGTTCCGATTGATTGTTCAGAGATTGACGCAGAATTTTTGACGGTTGAATAAACTACATGTAACAGCCCTGTGTGTTTAGGCTATTATCTTTGGCTCGGGGCTTGAGTTGGCTTATTTCTCTCTCCTTTAAATAAGGAAATGTTTTCCATCGAAAGATACAATAAGTGTTTTTTATCATTATTTTAATATAGAAAATAAAAAAACTGTAAAAAAGCTAAAAATAAAATTCAATTATGCAATATTTTGTTATTTAACTTTCATTAAAATAAGAATGTACCATTTTTTACAATGTAAGTTCATGCATACCTCCTCACACTTATGCAAAATTTAACGACTAGAAACTAAACAGCCCTAGCCGCCTCCATATTTCGCAGGTCTCAAGCAGACACATTCTCAAAGTACGCCAATTCCTTGAAAGTGTACAAATCCTTTGTGACTCTAGATTGTCTTATACAGCACTGTGCAAGGGAGATAGCTGAGGGCATAGATATAAATTGGAATAAATAACACCAGTGCTCTTTTTAAGATGCTTCTTTTTTTAGGCACCCGCTTTTCCGTTGTGGCAACTGATGACCAAATAAGTAAATATATAGATATTTATTACTTTGATTTTTGCATTTAAATGCTGATTTAGATAGAAAACTAGAAAAATACAAATGTCGACCGGTATTCCAACCTGCTTCTTTTGCAAACCGGGCGACTGCTCTAACCACTAAGATAAGAAATTCTTTATTGCACATCAAACAGACTATTAACAAATGAAAATGAGTAGGTATACACGTAACTCTTATTGTACAATTTAGGCCACTAACATTCTTGAGATAGATATATAATATATTATATTATAATTATATTTATAATAATATATAAACTCGATTAAAATCAATTTTATTGAAATACTAGCTTTCGGCCCGCGGCTTCGCTCGCGTAAATTTAATGTTCATATTTTTTTCCTTCCCGTTCCGTCCCGTCCCGTCCCCGTTTCCCCCGTAAACCTTCTAAAAATGTGTAATAACACCTAGATAGAGAAGAAACGAAATGGTTCGCATAAATATTTGTCCTGGTGATCGAAACCGCAACCTGATATCTCTGACGTGACGTCACACGGCGACAAAAAAGTCACACGCTTATTTTTCATACAGACAGTGGGACTTGTGTTGTCTATTTTGGTTTATTTCTGTGGTTGAGGTGCATAATCCAGGCTCTTTTATTGAAACTCGTAAACTGGGTATGGGAAAAAATTAAATATACAATGCAAAGGAAGACAAAAGTACGTATGTACCTTAGTTTTTGAGAAGTACTTGTAGTTTGAAATAAAGGAAGTTTTAACTTATAAAGTAAGGTAGGACCTTGTATTCTGAAAAGGGGTTAGAACTTATGTGGCATAGGTCGTCATTTTGTTTACCTCTAAGCCACGACGCTCTCTGATAGCATTCAAAAGCCCTGCTATGAATACAGAAGTCTTGATGTAGCTTCTAGTATGTAAATCAGTCCATGAATGTTCGACAACAGTGTCTAGCTATGCTTTTCAATAACATCTATGTTTAATATACTTGAAGCCAGAAAACATGCTCAGTGTGGAATATTTTATAACATTATCTATAGTCTATAGTATATCATTGGGCTCAAGAGATAAGCTTAAGCGTGTTAGTTGAACTAAGGCTTCTTCCTCACCGGATCGGAGCGTTTTAGCATCGAATCTGTACAGATTTTTTACCGAGTGCATACGCGCGTCTCTGCATAGAATCTGTACAGAGTGCCTGGCCTCCCCGTCTCACCCCGCCGGCTCCGCCACGCGCCTCACTCACACCAGTCACAAGTTACAACGCCAGAACAATACCGTATGTAAATACCGATAACATCCAGAGCCTGTGAGGGAATGTCTTTCTGCAAAAAACCGGTATAGATTCGGTGCGGATAGTAACCATCTTGTTTGGCAGCATGAAAGCTAATTAAAATCATAAAAACTATTTGAGAAATGCTACAAAAAACCAGATTTAAAAGACAATGTTTCAGCTGTCATACCTTGTACCATACATGCTTTCCTAGCAGAAATACCACGAGTTAACCCGCTACTACACTACTACATGGGTGCCTGACACCCGGCATTTGAATGTTCTGGTGTTCACATATCGAAGTCATATTTTGTGATGGTACATTGTAACCGACTTAGTATTGCGACAGAGTCACTTGGAAAGTTGCTACTTTGAATATTTATAGGAGTTACTTGAAATAATATTCCTAAATATGGTAAATATATTGTTATGATAGGTAATGGTAACACCAAATACACTAGTGGTACCTTCCGTATCCATCTATGCTTGTTACTCTATTGTGTATTATCTTTGTTCCATTTAGTGAAAAATAAACTACATACGTGTTTCACAAAAAAAAAACCGTTTTATTAAATGATGTTTTTATTTAAATGATTAAACCAGGACAACTGTATGAATGTTTCAATATGAGAATTTTGTAAATCTATTTTTTTTTTCACATTGGTCTTTTTAATTATATCGAAATTTCCCAGAAACAAAACAATCGTATAATTTTATAAAATTTTTTTGATTGAATACTATATAAAAAGGCTTTTTAGCAAAAAATTGAGTTTTGAGGTTAATATCATAATGCAAAATAAAAGGTGTCATACAATTCAATTAAATTATTTATAGACTGACGCTGCGTTTACCTCGTGGTTAAAAACGCAGTTGTGACGCAGTTAACGCAGTTGTCTAGCCTAAATACGGCCAAAAAGTTCCTAGAAAATCGTGGCATAAGGGTTAACACGTTTGCTGCCACACTACGCACCGGTGCGTTTTAACAATCGATATTCTAGTCCTTTTTATTCGGCAGTGAATGGGTTAACCACTCCGGACCGCTCTTAAAGACCCGAGTTTAAATATGGTCAAAACCATCTTGTGTTTATTTCAAATTTGCGGCTAACTCTGATGATGAAAGCACAGATTGAAACCCCAAAGCAACCTAGCCCAAGGAGGCACACTCGCCGCATACCACGTTAGGTTCTAATACTATTAGCAAATCTTGGGCTACAGAGTGCTACGTACGAGTACGTCTACCATAAGTAACCATTTTAAATTTACGTTACCGTTCGCGTAAAGTATTTTTATGCGATTTCGCCTCGTGGCATACAACTGAGTCGAAATATTTTGAGCCGTGCTGGTGGCGGCACTTCAAAATAATACTTTCCACCGCCCCATCTCCTTCCCGTGGGTGTCGTAAGAGGCGACTAAGGGAGCTCTGTAGCAGACCATCTGCTTTGCAGGTGGGAGACATATTTATGTCGGCCGGTTGATGTTACCACCATGCAGTTGCGTAAAACCCGCCCAGTGACTTCTGACCTATCTCGGTCAGGTCGTGTTCCGGGATCAACACTGCACTAACCGGTGCCAGGGCAGGCCGTCAAGATGAGTATAGCCAGCTCAGTAATAGCTTTGCATTATTGTGCTTGTCATCCTCATATCTGGACCTCACGACTGCTTTCCATCAGGTGGAGTGAGGTCATCTTGACGGGCACTATAAAAAAAATGGAACTAAAAAGGGTACCATAGCATCTTATGATAGACGTACAGGTCAAAAGTAATGGTTCCACACATAAACTACGAAGTTGACTTCAGAAATTTCAATGCCATCTTTGGTTCCATTTCTAATCACTAGGGGCGCTCGCTGTATCAATACACAAAAACGTCAACACGGACGCTAGTGGCCGTCATTGGTGCAAACTCATGGTAGACAAATACAGGACAGCAACAGTAAACTTGCCTCTGACTCCCGTTTAGAATATAGTCGTAGGCGTAGGTATGTTCGAATACCGGGTGATTATTAATTGAAATTTACATGGTCCATATTTAAGAGTGTAGTAAAGTTTTTAAAAATGATTTGGAAGAAACATTTTTGGTAAAATTTTTTTCTGGGGATAAGGCTATTTTTAGAGTTATGATAAGCGTTATGGATGTCAATTCTTCAGAATTATCTAGCGCTATTATTCATCTAATAAAGAGAAAAAAAATCAGGCATTTATCTCAACAGATCGCGCTACAGTGACCGAAAAAGTGAGTCAACCCAGAAATATTCAAAAATTCGTAAAAAAAACATAACTCGAAACTACAAAAAATCGGGTAACATACACGGGGTATTTTCGGATAACCCTGAGTGTGAGAAAGCTAAAAAAATATTGACGTGTATGTTTGGACCACCCTGTATAGTTACTGCATCACTTACTGATTATGTCATATCGTTTTCGGAAGTTATTTAATAATCACCTGGTATATAAAAAGCTGAACATAAGTGGTAAATGTCCCACCTGAACATTTTTTCCTCAGTCTTTATCTACGACTGTTTCAACATCGTCGCAGTGCCATTAATAATTAAGTAGTAACTTGAAAATCTCCTTCCCAATTTCCCCACAGGTTGGCCTGTGATTTCTCTAGGGAACCGACCAAACGACGATTTGACCGGCACACGAGTTTAATTATTAATAAACGTGAAAAAGAAGTGAAAGAAGGATAATTTATTGGTTAGGTTTACCTTTTTGTGTTTGACTCAGAAATTATACTTTTACTTCAATGTTTTTTTAATGTCCTGAGAAGGCATAATTTTTTTTCATAATATTTTGTACAAAATTTAAAATTCACACAAAATACCAGTTATGATATTTTTACGAAACAAATTTACAAGGCGAGGGTGGATGGAGCTGTAACTGTTGAAAGGGGAAGGCCTAGACGGACGTACTTAGGACTAGTCCAAGACGTGCTCAGAAAAGGTCAGGTCAGGAGTACCCCTAATCGACGAGCATGTATGAAAGGATTAATGAGAGTGGAAGAAGCGCAAGATGTGTGTCAGGACCGTAGCAAGTGGAAAGATGTGGTCTCTGCCCCGTTGGGAAAAAGGCGTGATGGTATGTATGTATAATATTTTTATTAAAAAAAGGTAAAAAGTAGTATAAATTGTAGTATAAGTATGTCATTTTACCCATAAATGGGCAATACCTATTAACTTGTTTAATATTTTAAAACTTAGTGTATAAACAGAAAGATTCTGGAGTTAAGTTTGAGGATCCTAAATATTTTGAAAATAAAATTAAAAGATATAAAAAAGATTTTTCTGGGGATAAGGCTATTATTATTTATGTTCCCTTTTATTCCTAGTTGGCCCTGAATTTAGAGGTTTCGGCCTCAAAACCCAGTTATAGCTGACTAGCTTTAAAAATAAGCCAAGGTTTTTGACGACACGGGTGGCGTAGTGCGCTGTAGCATGGTTTCTCGCCTCGATTTCCGTAGTGTCCCGGGGTCGATTCCCGGACGGGTCGATTCAGGATACGATCTTTTCTGAATTGACTGGGGTCTGGGTGTGCTGGGAGACGCCCCTGGCTTATTTCCCTGTGCGGTACCTCGTAACACAGGGATATTAATTCCTACTTCGAGACCATTACAAGAGGTGTGTTGTCTGGCGCATATTTATTTATTTTAATCACATGACTAGTTTTTAAGGGGCGGGCCATTATCTATCAAATTAAGCGATATCCTATAAATAATAATAAATAAATATCTGGGACAATTCACACCAAGATCATCTGACCCCGAACTAAGCAGAGCTTGTATTATGGGTGTCAGAGACTGATAAACATACTTAAATATTTCTAAATACATATCTAAATAGATAATAACACCCAGACACACAACAAACACAAATGTTCATCACATAAATGTTTGCCATGTGTGGGGATCGAACCCACGACCTCCGGCTTCAAAGGCAGGATCGCTGCCATTGCGCCAACAGGCCAGTCAAAAAAATCCTGATTTTAATATGGGACGACTTTTCCTACCAGTAGACAGGTTGGCGTATTGGTAAAAAAATTGGTCCGTACCGGTGTTTAAAATTTATTGTGTATCACTCGTAGATATAGCAAAACGGTATTGCTTATTGATACTTTAAAAAATATGTTAAGTTGAATGTTGTTCTACCTGAACTAAGTAAGTAACTTGTTATGTATCATATTGCAAAGTAAAACCAAATTGTTCCAACTATGTACACAAATTAACCCCCGGTGAGCACAAAATAATGGAGATTAAAGACAAACTGTGGCTAGGGGATGTTCAGTAACTCATTCGAGTGTTAAATTTGTTTTAGCCGTACTATACTGAGTTTTAGCTTAATCTCCGATTAAGGTATTTCCTTCGTAAGTGCTATTATTGTATCTCTAACTCTCTGGTTGAAACGTTGCCTAAGTAAGCTCTTACTAGTGAAGAGAGGGCCATAGATTACATAATAGTTACTATGTAACAGATGAATCACTCCATAGAGAATGGACAATTTTGTCATTTGTAAATTAATAAATAAATAAATATGCGCCAGACAACACACCTCTTGTAATGGTTCTGAAATAAGGATTAATATCCCTGTGTGACGAGGTACCACACAAGGAAATAAGCAAGGGTCGTCTCCCAGCACACCCAGACCCGAGTCAATTCAGAAAAGATCGTTTCCTGAATTGACCCGACCGGAAATCGAACCCGGGACACTACGGAAATCAAGGCGAGAAACCGTGCGACAGCGCACTACGCCAATCGTGTCGTCAATGCGTGCTGTCACGTTTTTAAGTACCTGATACCGTACTAGTTACAAAATATATAACTGTTAACAGATACTCGTCACTTTTATCGCCATTATAACAATATCAATTACTGTGTCAAATAAATAATAATCAAACAATATTGAACTGATAGCTGTAGCTATTCTAATAAAATTAATATTCTAATAAGAATTGTTCATAGCGCTATTGCTAGATGACTATCCCTCAGTGTCAAAGGTAGTGAGTTCGAGCCACACCCAGGAAAAAACTTACATTTAAATTTTTTCTGTTTTTAATTTATTTAAGTATAGATTTTGAATTAGAGAGCGTCGTGGCCTAGTGGTTCAGCACCCGAACTCAGATCGTGGATTGTGAATCTGGCCAGAACCAAAATCTTTTTGTTCATTATTAAATATCCGACTTACTCTCCGGTGATGGAAAACTTCGATAAAAAACCAAATCAACCCGGATAACGGCGGAAGGCTTACCACCTACCACGTTGGCTTTTAATACAATTGATGAAAAGTGGGCTTATGAGTGGTTTGTTCACCATGACGACACAGTGACCTCTGACTACCCCGTTTGGGATAAAGTCGTGATGCTATGTAGGTTATATTTATCAGTATTTGAAACTCACATTAAAAGGTCTTTTTAGTTCGGGGTTTGAAGACCTTGGTGTAAACTTTTCAAGATTATATTTTATTAGTTTAAACCTCTCGGTTTAAAAAAATTGTTTCTTCTTGCCAGTTTTGCTCAGCTTTACACGTTTTATCTTAAAAAATAAAATGGCAATCAGTTTCTTGATTATCGAAGTGCTGAAAAAGAAATATCCAACCTGATTGCTGACCCGAACTGGTATTCTTTTGCCTACAAAATGGATCGGTGCTAATTAAAAAACTAAAAAGAGGAACCCGGGATTAAGAGAGGCTTCAAGCTAATAAACGAACGATGAACTGAAGAATGGATCTTTTAGGGTTCCTTGTCAAAAAAATAACATTTTTACTCGTCTGTCCGTATGTCAAAACCAATTCAGAGCGAATATATTAGTAACCATGGGCGGCCAAGCAAGTTTAGGTAATAGGAGCCAGCGGTCCTTCTGTAAACTTTTTATATATTTATTTATTGCATGCCACATGGTACATAAGGATCTAACATTAAATAAACAGGACATTCCATATGGCAGCTTGTAAGGGCACTGCAAATATACGCATAGATGACGCTACTAAGTTATAACTAAAACACTAAAAAAGAGATACACCAAATAAGCTATTTGTCTGCGAAAAATTCGTCCAGCCCGTAATATGCCTTTTGCTAAAGATATGCCTTTAGTTTTTTTATTTTATTATATTGTGCCCGTCAATATGACCTCACTCCACCTGATGAAAAGCGGTCGTGAGGTCTAGACATGAGGCTGACAAGCACAGTAATGCAAAGACAACCTTAATTTGTTCGCGGATGGGCTAGGAAGATTATTGACTATTTCGCGTCAGTTCATTCAAAATATATCTATTTGACATTGGAGGTATTTGACATCACGAGGGCGCTAGCTCTGCGTAAACAAACAGCTCCGTACAAAAATTTTGATTAAAATTAAAAAATGTGTTTAAATAAGTCTATTCTATGACTTTTACGTGTAAACTAACGTGAAAAGCAAGTGATAGTGTTATCTCTTCATTATAATCTTATAAACATTAAAAAAGTGCTATATAACTAGAATACAAAGATTGTGATGTACATACAAAAAGAAAAAAAATCATATTTGGAATTTTCAAGTGTGTACTTTATGAAAAAAGACCCTTGAGTGAAAATTTTATCTCTATAACCTAATAGATAATCGTTACGGTTGAATGAAATTAACCGCGTACGCTACTTTCCAATAGATGGAGTTGCTTGAGAAGATCTATGATCGATAGAGATTTACCGCCATCTAGTGTCATAAAGCTGTAGCATTTCCTGTAACTCCCTGTGCTAAGCACATTCCTAACAACAGAAGCATATTACTCGATAGGAGTACTACTCAACAACAGAGGGCAGTAACACACCAAAATGTCTTCAACTATTGTATGTGAGGGATGCAAACAAAATATTCCGAACAAGGAATACCTGATATGTATTTTATGTAGTAGTGCATACGATCTGCAGTGTGCTAACGTTTCAAGCAAACGCTACTATAATACAATGACACCAGATCATAAGAAAGCATGGAAATGCCCAGCTTGTCTTTGTAATGAACCAAAAACCGGCAGTACAAATACTCCAGAGCGACCAAAAGATCGTGAGGCATTCGAAGAGTAGAGAGACGATGACGTTAACAACATCACTATAAGGAAGAGACCTACCAAAAGCAAACGAAACGTCGTTTTTTGATGATATAAGTATATTAAGTGATACACAAAAACCTGAAAACTCCGATTTTACAGAAAAAAATAGTCCCCAGCAAGGAGTTACAATGCAACAGTTGAGTAACCTAATTATGCAGCGACTAATTGAAAATAATACTTCCATCATATCCAGCTTAAAAATCACAATCCAAACGGAAATAAATGAAGCTATCTTAAAACTAAAGGACGAGATAAAACAGGAAGTTCAACAGGAAATAAACGTAGTGCAAAAGCAAAACAAGGAAATTAAACTAGATATAGATAGTTTAAATTTAGAAAAAAAAAAATTGAAAATGGAAAGCTTAAAGAGGAGATTGAAGAACTTACAAATAAAATGACCCAATTTCCATCCTTAGGAATTAACCAGAAGAAATTTGTGCTGTACGACCTACCCGAGTACCCTAATGAGCCAGAGTTTAACTTACATAAAAGAATTATAGATGTTTTTAGAGATGTTTTACATATAAATAATAATAATAATAATAATAAATAATCTTTATTGCACAAACAAATACTTACAGCACGTAAAAACAAAAAAGTAAATATTTAGTACAATTTAGGCGGTTTGTTATAAATCTGTTGGGCTATATTGAAGAATCGCACAGAGTAGGCAGAATCAACAATAACAACACCCGGCCGCTAGTGATAGAACTGATCAGCAAGAGAATGACGAAACACATAGCAGATAATGGCCGCTGTTTCCAGGGGACTGGCATGTCTGTCTCGGAGTTTCTGGATGAGAAAGCACGAAAACTAAGAAACAAACTACGTGAATAAATACTTATAGCACGAAAAAAAGGTCTCTATGCCATAATACGAAACAACCAATTATTTATAGAAGGGAAAAGAGTAAGAATTGACTTGCACGAAATGAACAAAACACCCGAAACTAAAACAAGTTCTAAAGGCAAAAATACAAACCAAGAGGCGGCGAAGTCCACCGACTATCTTCCGCAAACAAAGCAGGGCCTAGAATTAATACATTTCGGAGCCAAAGACCAACAATTTAAGGTATTGTTTCAAAACATGCAGAGCATTTACAACAAACAGCATTTGGTAGAGGCCTAAAATCTCTGTTATCAAGCAATTTCTATCTCGGAAACCTGGCTGTCACCAGGAAAATTGGAATTCATAAATTTTAATGAATACAAAATTGCAGCATCATTCTGCAGGAAATCTCGTACTGGAGGTGGGGTTTGTATCCTACTTAAACACCACATATAGCATAAAGAGGTAGATAATTTTATGAACAGTTAAAGTGTAGTATCTAAGACTACATTATTAAAAAATATTGTAAATATGATGTTATAATAGGACTTTAACATAGATTTAATGATAAGTAATCCAAAGACTAAGAATTTTTTTAATTTTATTATGTCAGAATATAAGCTTACACAACACATTAAAAACCCTACACATTCTAAAACCTGTCTCGATCTGATTTTCACTAATTTTGAAGGCACAAATATATTTACTACTTTGGAGGATTTTGGGTTATCTGATCACTTTGCAACTATAATACATTTGGATATACTAATACAAAAAAATAGCGTAAACGTAAACAAAAACTATAATGCTTTTCATGATATTATAAATCAAACGTTAAATCAATGTATACCTAAACAAAAAGTAAAACTAAAGTAAAAATTTAGTAAACACTGGCTTACCAAGGGTATTAAAATGTCGTGTAAAAACAAAAGGTTATTAAAAATAATTGCTGTAAAATCAAATAACTCAATATTAAAAGACCACTATAAAAAGTATGAAAAAATGCTTAAATCAACTGTCATCTGTGCAAAAAAACTGCTATATATCAAGAAAATAAAGCAATCTTATAATAAAATAAAAAAAGAAAAGAATGACCCAGATAATTACCGCCCTATTGCTCTATTGCCCACATTCTCAAAGATATTTGAAAAAGCTATTTGTAATCGCGTAGTTGACTTTTGTGAAAAGTTTAAGATATTTGATGACTCTCAGAACGGGTTCCGAAAAAAACGCTCTACAGTACTAGCCGTCTACAAGTACGTTCAAGAAATTTTAAGAATATTAGACAGCAAAAAATACGCAATAGGAGTGATGCTGGATCTGACAAAGGCATATGGCAGGGTTCAACATAATATATTGTTGAACAAACTGTACGGAGTAGGTATTCGTGGCATGGCTCACAAATGGTTTGCGTCTTATTTGAGGGATAGAGAACAATACGCGGAAGTAGACTATTTTGACAACAACACAAACCAAATAAAGGTCGTTCGGTCCGATGCCCTAGTTATAAACGCATCGATACCACAGGGCAGTGTAGCTGGATGCCTTTTATTTTTAATTTATATAAACGACCCCCCAAAAATCATGCAAGAGCCATGTATCTTGTTTGCAGATGACATATCTTTGCTCACATCGAGTCACAATGGTAAAAACGTAAATGAAAATGTTAACTCCTTACTATCTGAAACTACAAACTGGCTAGGGGAACATAATTTAGAAATAAATTACCAAAAAAACTAAATTAATGACATTCCATCCGTATCAAAAGCTTCCTCTACACCTCAACTTTTCATTTAACGGTATGAAAATAGAGCACGCTAACGAATTCACATTGTTGGGCATAGTTATAGATAGGTACATAACCTGGAAAGCGCACATACAAAAAATATGTGCTAAGTTATCGAGCTTTGCTTACGCTCTCCGGGAAGTTAAGAAAACCACTAACATTGAAACTGCTGACATACTATGCCTACGCAAATTCATGGCTGAGTTACGGAGTAGTTCTACACTTCTCAACTTCGTTAGTTCTTCAAAAAAAACTCATCCGTGTGATTGCTAACATACAACCAACTGATAGCTGTAAGCCTTACTTTCGAAAGTACCAAATTCTTACCCTACCATCTATCTATATTTAGAGTCATGCAGGTTTGTGCGGAACTACAATTATTTTTACACAAAACGCGAAGACTTGCCCTCAAGATATTCCGTAAGACATAGAACAAAATTAGTGCTTCCATCATATCGCCTTCAATTTGTCTCTCCCAACACATACATAATGTCGATTAAAATATATAATAAATTACCCAAGCGATTAACAAGTGAAATTAATAATGAGAAATTCGAGAGTCTCCTGAAAGAATTGTTATGTAAAAAATGTTATTATAATGTTGAAAAATATTTAGAAGACCAAATATTATAATATTAAACTAAAATGATTAGATTACTATTATTTAGGTTATTATTGTGATTTATGTTTTATAATGTGTGATAATCCCCGTGATTGTTTTGTTTGTTGTGTAATTATTGTTATTATTATTTTCCTTTTGTATTGAAATGTCATATGATAATTTATTGAAAATTTCATTTAACAGTCACGATGATAATTATAATGTAAAATTTATGGAAATGAATTTCAGAAATCTATAGAAATGATTGTAATGTTTTGCATGCTTGTATAATTTATAATTCAAGTTTAAAATAGCCCCTCTTTCAATATATTTGCGGCGCCCTACAGGGTCCATAATTATTGATACCACAACATTTAAGCCCACTATCTCAATGTACATTATGGTTCGCAATAAAGAATTGAATTGAATTGAATTGAATCATCAATAATGTTTATTCTGTGTATTTTAAAATTATATGTTTTATAATAATATGGTTGTATGTTTTTATTTGTTACTTTTCGTGTTTGTTTTGTTTAAATTATGGAATTTTTTTTTCAATTTAATTGTAATTTGGTGGTTTCTATGTAATTTCAGTGAAATATAAATAAATTAGAGTTTATCTATTTGACATTGGAGGTAATCTGTAATCTAACATCATCAATAATTGTTTGTATTTTCTAATTTTAATCGTTATTGTGTTTTAGTAGTTATTTTTGTTTCTGTAGTTTAATTAATGGATTGTTTTAATTTTATTGTAAGTAATTTGGTTTTAATTGTAATGTAATTTTATTGTATGTGTGACCTACTTGTGTATTGGTTAATAACTGTAAGCAAGCATGTTAATTAAATAAATAAATAAAGATATCACTGAGCTGGTCACACTCATCTTGAAGGCCTGAAAAAATGCCTTTTCACGCCCCGCTTGAAGACCCCGGGACTATATAACAGGGAACACGTGCGCTGGGAGAGCGTTCCACGTCTCGATGGTTTGACAAAGAAAGGAGTCACTGAATCTTTTTGTGCGTGGGAACAAATGCTGGATAGTGTGTGGATGTTATTCTATCGATCAAAGCTATTTTATTTTGTGTTCATAGTTAATGAACTCCGATAATGCCAGGTTTTTTATGAAATCCATGTAGCGTGATTCCGACTCGAACTTGGCTGGTTTTTGTGTTCCAGTCAAATAGGGTCGTTCACTCAGGAAAATTAAAAACTGTGTTGATTGATGAATCTTGATTACTAAATTCAGAAGGACATAAGTGGCGACAGCAGATAACGATCTAACTTGAAGCAATGCACACCTTAGTAAACAAAATGGGTATTTTTATTCGAATGATTTTCTTTGTTTGTACTTATGCAATTAAAATTACACCGTTTTAGCGACACGATTGGCGTAGTGCGCTGTACCACGGTTTTTTGCCTTGACCTACGTAGTGTCCTGGGTTCGATTGCCGGTCGAGTCGATTCAGGAAACGAGATTTTCTGTCAAAATTAGGCGACGGAGGCCTGATTTAAGCGGCCCCGCTAGATGCAAGTCACTTATATTTCTATTTTGATTTAATCTGAGATTTTTTGTATCATCTTATGCTGTAACTATTAAGAAAGAAGATAAGTGACTAGGATCATTGATGTCTTGTCCTAATTTAGTCTATATTTAAGGCTTATCACCGCTTGTGCCATCAATTATCGTTAAATGACTAAGGATTTGCGATACATTTCGGTAAACTTACATACATTATGCCTGAATAGAGGACTAGGTATAATTTAGCACGACAATTTTCTCTCCAAGTCACACTTCGCCGTCCTTATAAATCAGTGATGCCAAAACCATTGGCTCCAAGCCAGGAGTTGCCAACTTTAGCATCAGTTAATCTAACACAGCACCGCTGGCGGCCATTCAAAAACTCCTCTCCCACCATACTTTTTTTTCCAAAATTTGGCACAGTCGCAAAATAAAACCACCTTAATTGCTGTGACCCAAATTGGTATTCCTTTGCCATTGGTACGGCGCTAATTAAAAAACTAAAGGGATTACGACGCAGCAAGGGTAGACATGTTTTACATAAAAAAATACAGTACAAGTACATGACACAAATACAGATGAACACATCAGGTTACTACTAAGTTAAGATTTTATCAATCTTTAGAGAGCGTCTCGTTTTCTTATAGGGGTTAAGCACCCCAACTTAGATCTTAGATCATGTGGTCCTGAGTTGAAATCTGGTCAGAACCAAGCTTTGCGTTCATTGTTGAATTTCCGACTAACTCTCCGGTGATGGAAAACATCGATTATAAACCAAAGCAACCCTGATATCGGCGAAAGGCTCACCACCTTCTACGTTGGGTTCTTATACCATTGCCGAAAAGTGGACTTCTAAGTGCTCTGTATACGTTTCGTCGGGATGGTATGTTATGTCAGATTTTATTCATGCGTTCTGAGCCTTTTGACTTCGGCATAAAGCTCACAATTTACGAGACCATTGCAGCGGCGTAGTGGCACGGATCTTGCTTTGATTAGCGTTGTATCCGGGGTCTGATTCTCAGTCAGGTAAATTTAGTTTTTTTTTGGTGCCGATACAGGAATACTGGAAGATGGCCCCGGGCCCGTATCACAATATTTTGTTACTAAAATTTGTTCTAAAATGCTTACATTGTATTGGTATTACGATGTCACTTTTTAGGAGCTACTTCTGCAACTGAAAAGTTTTAGACTGGTACTATTTGACAGGTAAACAATGGTATGTAACGTCAAATAAGAGTTCATAATACGAACACGCCGTGCAGGAGTTTTGCATGACGTAATGGTCACGTGAGTAGGAATAAGAGATCATGATACCAAAACGCCAGGACGCTCACTTCACGGACAAATGCGAGCAAGCTTTAAGAGATAGTATTAGGGCCCCGGGCCTAACAAAGGGGTGTTTGTCCTAACTTCGAGACCATGGATATTGGTGTGTTGTCTGGCGTATATGTTTATTTTAAGAAAAAAAAATTAAAGATCTTTGACAGTATGTGGTACCTGTGTTGTTGTCTGCAGATCACAAATCATCGTAATTAACATGTGAGGCGTCAATCGGACATCTGCGGCTGTATAACCATAACTGATCGTAGCGAGCGATTTCTTAATATGATCTTTCATTTTCAGCCAGTCAGCGGCTACCTGTCAATAATACATCCTCTAGGCCAGATATTAACGAGATTGACCCTCAGTTTAGGAAATTAACTGGACTGGCTATAAGAGATCGTAATACATCCCCTAAACATAATTTTACTGATTGATCGTACTAATACTCAAATAATTTTCAATGTACTTTTTTATTTTTGAACTACTAAGCACATATATATAGAGCGTCGTGGCCTAGTGGTTCAGCATCAGAACTCAGATCGTGGATCGTGTGGTCCCGTTCAACTGTGGCCAGAACCAAGCTTTGCGTTCATTGTTAAATTTCCGACTAACTCTCCGGTGATGGAAAACATCGATAACAAACAAATCAACCCTACCACGTTGGGTATGATACCATTGGTGGAAAGTGGGCTTTTGAGTGTTTTTCTCACCATGACGGCACAGTCACTTGCCTCTGACTACCCCACTTGGGATGTAGTCGTGATGGTATGTTTAGGCACATCACAAGTAAAAGCGATCTATTTAACTAGTTGAGAAAATATTGTCATTTGTGTGCACTTATTTTTGTTGGGCAGTTCAATAGATGTCATTTTTCAGAAGCTATAAATAACCATGATCAAATATTAATCATATAGCAAATTCCTCTCAGGCGATATTCTTGTTTTTTTTCAATGAACGATTACTTTTTTTGTTATAATAACTAAAATTACAACACTGCTACCGCGATAGTAGGTAATTACTCATAACAGCTATTACGTATTAGACACGGGGCGATGTTGTTTTTACCTCAAAAGGTACGGATGGAAGAAAGTTAAGCCCGAGCTACTGACGTTGGTTAAATAAATGAATATGCACCAGCCAACACACAAATAGTAATGGTCTCGAAGTGTGGATAAATATTCTTTTTTTACGAGGTACCAGACAAGGAATTAAGCCAGGGCCGTCTTCTAGCATAGCCAGACCTGAATCCATACAGAAAAGATAGTTTCCTTAATTGACCCGAAAAGCAACCGAAGCCGGGACACCAAATCAAGACGAGAAATTTAATTTTTATTAAATCGTTAATCGCTAACCAACAAAAGTCAACCTATTTGCTTTTTAATCTTTTGCTGGGATATTGGTAACGCTAACTGCTTCTTTTTGGGTCTTTTGGTGCAACAGTCGTTTTAAAAACTCAACAGTTTTCAATTTCTATACGTTTTCTTGGGTCACACACCACCTTGATGTAAGTGGTAATAGGTATATTATTATACGCCCTAATCAATTCCAAAAAAAACAACTGGAGGCATGAGAAAAGTCCACAAGAATAAGACTGTTTATGCATACTATAAATTGATAAAACTCCGTTTTTACCCAAGTAACAACAAACAGAAGAATTACAATTTTAAATTTAACGAGCACAAAATTCACACTCCGTTTTACGATATCGTGCTATAAAAGATGCATAATTGCGATAATTAAGCAATATTTTATGCAAAGTTAAACTCAACGGAAAACACATTTGGAAGAAAATAGCAAAAATATTTTTAATTAATGCCTGTAATTATCAGTATCCCGAGAGAATTTGCTCACTTTAATACACTGAATTAATTCCACAATATTAAAATTAAGCGTCGACATTGAAATATGGTAATTATTATAATTTTACCGGTTCGTGTTTTGCGTAGAACACAACTCAATTCCCTAGACTATGTTGACAATCATTTATGACTGGCAGAATTGTAACTTGAAAATGAATTTGTCAAAGTCATTTAAAGGCGACAATCCTAATCGTCATGCAAGAACATATAGGTGTGGAAGTCAACCGCAGTCTTTTATAGTGGTAATTAGTATTAAAACTAAGATTGTATACTTTTTTTCTCGACCGTCGCACAGTTTGATTGCACGTCTAGTGATTATTAAGAAATGACACTTTTGGCGCGAAAAATACGTTAATGAACCTCTAAAATCCTACCTAGATAATACCATGGCATAGTTTTTGGGGTAAGTAAATGGTGAAACAGTGAGCGCACAATGAAGCATTTACCCTTGGAGAAAGAAAAGGTCGCCTTCTGGCGGTCATTTGAGCCATTTTTGCTCGTTGAACTTTTTATCGGCGTCACTTCTTCGGACACTGTTTATTTCCGAGAACACTGGCCGGTACTTTCTACAACCTACACATTTCTTGGCTACGAAAGTCATTACATCGAATGTTCTACAATTGAATTAAGATGGCGGAATTATCTTGCTAGATGAAAACGTCTGTTGTAAACAATGTGGGATCTTCGAATGGTTGACAGGTTGTTTTCTTAGAAATTTATCATAGTACTAGCTTTCGCCCGCGGGTTCGCTCGCGTTATCGTTATTTATTGACCAAATTACATAATATCTTCATAAATTGTAACCTATGTGTTATTCTGATGTATAAGCTGTATTACTGTAGAGTTTCATCGAAATCGGTTCAGTAGTTTTAGCGTGAAAGAGTAACAAACATACACAAATATATTCATGCATCCTTACAAATTTTTACATTTATAATATAAGTAAGATTTAGTGCAATTATATTCATTGTAGAAGATAATCATGGCCTATGGCACTTCAGCTCGGAGTCCATGTGGTCTGGGGTCAGTTCGATTCAATGTCGTTATTTCGTACAATTTGTTTGGACTGGGTGCGAAAAAAAAGCATTAGATAATTTGGACATTGTGTAGGTAGCCTTGCTGTACATTAAAAATAAGGGGTAGCTGAAGAACCGAAGCAACCAGGAGGATTTCACTATTATACATTTTATGAGGAAATTCGGTAATAAATACTTCTATTTTTTTTTATTAAGTAAAACAAACAGTTATTTAAAATATGTTTACTTAACCAAACTAAAATAGTACATAAGCATTTATTTTTCTCAACATTGCGATCAAAAAGAAAAAGGTTATCAAAACAATACATAAAGATATCAACTAAGTATATTTGTTTGCATGCTTTGACTGGTGAATCAAGATTGAGATAAGATCCGCTGGTCTTTTCAATAAGCCACGGAATCGTTCTGTTTTTTCATGAAATATGTCGATATTACTGTAAGTGCTGAGTTCTGAGTGCGAGTTGCAGTGAGAGAAGTAAATAACTTCACCATCGCGTTTGCGAGAAAAAAAACGCGAATTTGTATGGCATCGGGTGAGCGCCATCTAGCGGCCTTCATGTTGCGCGAATTCACTGCTAGATGAAGCTGACTCGATTCCATACTAATTGACATTTATGTGTTCGCAAAACGCGATGGTGAAGTCATTCACTTCTCTCACTGCAACTCGCACTCGGCACTCTGTTGTACTTGTTGCAGACTCTTATTATAAAACTATTTTTCCTATAATTATAAACGTGTTATTGACACTACTTTATAAAAAGGCCATGAGCGTAAGTATTTTTTTTATAATCGCTTTAGTTTCGTAATAATTTGATAACACTTGGATATTTTTCTACAGCAGACCAAATATTAGGAAAAAATTCACTAATTTGATAGAAGTGTACACATGTTAAAATTGTACTCTGAAAATGTATATGGAGCCTACGATTTTTACTGGCTGTAGGTATTTATCATTCTTTGACACAAGAATAAGGATGTTTTTCCACCAGAAAATTAAACGTGATATGCCAAACAAAGGTATCCACAGTGACGTGCTGTGGATACATATAATTTTCCACCAATCACATTTATTGGTCCACATAGCATAGCGCGAGTGAAAACGGGTCCTACTAAGCAGTTTTTAAAATGACTCATAAATAAAATAAATAAATATGCGTTAGACAACACACCTCTTGTAATGGTCTCGAAGTAGGGATTAATCCCTGTGTTACGAGGTACCACACAAGAAAATAAGCCAGGGGCGTCTCCCAGCACACCCAGACTCAAGTCAATTCAGAAAAGATCGTTTCCTGAATTGACCCGACCGGGAATCGAACCCGGGACACTACGGAAATCGAGGCGAAAAACCGTGCTACAGCGCACTACGCCAACCGTGTCGTCATACTCATAGTGCTAGCTGTACGCTAAATTTACCTGCAAATGGTGTTAAAGGCATGAAAATCGGAACAAAAGTGGTAGGAAGGAGGAATTTTTTTTTTACTACTCTGAAACCTATCGTGTGTGGTATCTAATGAAAGGACTTACTAAGATATTTCTAAAAATATATCACATACGACATTTGAGTCACTTGTTTTAAATTAAAATTAAAGTAGTTTTCAAAACCTATCATTTTTAGGCTCGATATGATACTATCCTTAAATCTAACACTAAAAAGGATTTTTGTTTTTTTTTATAATTTTTAAATCTTACAAAATGTGATAAAATTACGTAGGTAATAATTATCTATATCTATCTATTATTATTACTATCATGTATGCGTGCTGTGGATGCGGGCTAAGGAGGCGTGATTTGGATGCTATGGATGCGGGCGCAGCTACCTTGGTGGCACATCTTCGTATCACATCTTACTCGCTCCGTTACATAGCACAAAGCATAGTGGAATAATCATATAGCTTAGTAGCTTAGCTTTCACATACTTGCATAGCACATCTCTGGTGAAAAGCAGCCTATAGTGGATATGACAAAATATACTCGTAGTTACAAATCAAAGATGGCGTACAACTGTAAGAGAGAAGCGAAAATATCTGCGAGTCCCGGCATCCAATAAACAACTATCATTGAAACACACTCAATAAAGAAAATATTTTCTCTTTTATTTATTCGGTAAATCAAATAAAAATCTCTGCTCAAGCCTTTTCTGGTTTACACGAAAATGCGGCAAAGTGAGAGGCGTGCTTCTTCGTGTGGGGTCCGTATGAAAAATGAGAATGATCCGGTGGTGTATAGAGTTATGCCCTGTTAACATTATTCCAGTCCAGCGCTCCATCAATGTGGACATTCCAGTGCCGGTTCACATTATTCCAGTGGTATTCCAGCGCTAGACTGGAACTCTGCTACTGGAATAAAGTAAACTGAGCTTATAGTTTGTTTATTATAGAATGATAATTGACAGTTCACGCCCATGAAGTATTGCAATTTTTTTCGGTCAAGTGTACTACAGATAATATGGTACTTTATTGACGGGTACCGCCCACTCGATGAAGTTACAAACGAATAACAATAGACAAGGATGTGAAGTAAAATAAATCTATCTTTTGCAGGTGTTCAAAATGAGTATGACCAGCTCAGTAATGGCTTTTCAATACTGCGCTTGTCAGCCTCATATCTGGACCTCACGACCATTTTCCATCAGGTGGAGTAAGGTCTATAAAAATATTAGTTTAAGATTATGGGCGGCTAAAACATTTTTTTTTAATGCAGTTTAATTTTAAATGGCGTCGAACAAAGAGAACCTGATGAGCCTCAATTTTTGTAGCTTCATCATTTTCCGTGGTCCAATTACTATCATATTGCCAGAGCCAATGTTATCTTCTGTTAATATATTTAATTCGTACTAATTAAATAGTTATTCTCTTTTTATTCATTTTTGCTGTAATTGTTTGTTAGTGCTGTGAAAATTTATGATTTTATTGTATTACTATGTGCTGCTTAATGACGATGCTATTGTTACTATGTGCTGCTTAATGACGATGGTGATTATGTAAATGATTTAGGGTGCGCACCATTATATTAGTAATAAATAAATTTAAATACCTTAATTGTCTTAGGGGCTAATACATTTATATTTATTTATTCATCTCTTTATTGCACATTTAAATCTTCGAATAACATTTTCTTTTGTTTATAAACTAACGAACTAACGAACTGTGCTGCTTAATGACGATGGTGATTATGTAAATGATTTAGGGTGCGCACCATTATATTAGTAATAAATAATTTTAAATCCTAATACCTTAATTGTCTTAGGGGCTAATACATTTATATTTATTTATTCATCTCTTTATTGCACATTTAAATCTTCGAATAACATTTTCTTTTGTTTATAAACTAACGAATCCAAGTTATATGGAATAATAAATCGATAATCGAATAGATTCACTAACGATTGTTAACTACGTATTTTATTCCCTAGATAGCCAACTAAAGTAAAACAATAATTGGCTGTTTATCAAGCGAATAAATATTTGAAAAATCCAATCGTTTTTTGTCCAAAGACTTATAGTTATCTATAAAATAAATAAAATAAATATCCCTGGACATTATTCCACACAGCGCCATCTAGCCCCAAAGTAAGCTAATTAAAGCTTGTGTTATGGGATACTAGACAACGGATAAACATACTTAAATACATTTTCTTTTGTAAATACATACTTATTATACATAGGAGACACCCAGACCAGTACAAACAGACATGTTCATGCACACAAATATTTGTACTGTGCGGGGATCGAACCCGCGACCTCTGGTGTAGTAGCCAACTTCTTAACCATTACTGACACCAAGTCTATCGGTTGTCTATGTACTTATATCGCTTACTTCACACTGATTATGCATAAACGAGATGCACTTATACAATCATTCATCTCTTGTACTAAAATGATTAGGTCTCTCTTTTACAACTCGATGTTATCTATTGGGTTCAGCGTTTGTATATTTAAGTAACTGCCTTTGCTCCAAAATCGCTGCGTCGTCGATTTAGTCAAAAATATCCTTAAAATGTGTGTGCGTACCAAACAAAATGAAAAAAATCTCAAATGACACACCACAACCTCAAAATGTCAAAGAATACGCACAGATAAAATCTTATCCAGCCCCTCAAGCAGCAGATAACTTTATTTCTCACTAAGCGGCTCTATTCACCAGATAACATCTATCTGACCATTGAAAAATTAAAAATCTTGTTAACCTTCGAATAAACTTTATTCTACAGATAAATTTCATTAACTGAGGATTAAAAAATCGACCTTAAATTAGACAAACTATAGAGCCTGTGTGCGTTCACAGTGCAGGCCTGGCGTGGTCGCAACGTCACGTCACACAAAGGCCCGTATTCTAGAATCGTACTCAGGCACTTATCTGTACTTGAGTAGAGATTTCAAAACGTCAGTTCATACAAAAACGTCACTTAGATCTTTACTCCAGTACAGATTTTTCTTTTAGAATAAGGGCCTAAGACTTGTCAAACATATGAAAGGCGCCTTTGCTACTCTGAGGTGCGTTTTATATGTTTGCTACACGTAATTAGCGCCCGCTATCGCGACCGCGCTAGTGGAGGCCTAGCGCGTTGTGACGCACACTAAAGGTGGGTACTGACCGACGTTACGTGGCGTAATGTAACATGTTACAAAACGAGCATTCGTCAAGTCAGTATGGGAAAACAAGCAAATAATCCGTACTGACTTGATGAATGCTCGCTTTGTAACATACATTACGCCACGAAACGCCGGTCAGTACCCACCTTAAGGCGTTAAGTTCGTGAATTCGATCCACAATAAGAATTCTATTAATGTATTCTCTATTGCAAATACGACTGAAGTAAATTAATACCTGGAGGCAAACTTTTGTGTTTGTTCAGTGTCTTGATTATCGTAAAATAATTATCAATTTAATATGTACCTACTTTGAAATATCTAAGTATATTTATCAATCTCTGACATCTAATTGCTTGCTTTGCTTTTGGGTTTAAGTAATGTTCCTGTAAGTGGTCCCCTTTACATTATTTAGATACATATTTTGTTTAGTACAAGTTAGTTAATAACAACTAACTATGAGCCACTGTTTCTGTTTTGTAGATATTTTTTTCGGGATTAAAATTATAGTTTGCCTTTTAGGAAAAATTGAAACAGCTATATCTTTTTATTTATTTATTTAGGTTTGCTTACAGCTAAACATGTACCACTTTTATGTAGATCCACTTAATATCTAGGACATACAGGTAAGCCTTTACAAGCATACACAACATTTTTGAAAATAAAGTGACAGGTATACCTACTAAAATTTACAGTTAAAATAAAAAAAAAAACAATTATCCATTTTCATTGCAAAAGACGGGTACTCATTATTTTTTAACTTATATCTAGCATCGTGTTTTTTATTTAATCTGTGAGCAAAGAACCCTAGAAGATAATATTTGTAAGTATTTTATTGAGTTGCAACTGTTTGAGAGGGGACGACAACAAATAAATAATAAAATCAGTCTTTTCAATAAACTGGTTTGTAGATATTGATTGGGTTATGATACAATTTCTAAATAATTGAAAACAATGAAAGACTCTCTTATAAGTACGGAAACACATCACATTTTAAAACCGTTTACGCAAACTTCTTTAAAAATATAAAAGGAGAAGTCCCTCTAAATAAATATCTATCAATATATAAATGTGCCAGACACACCACTTGTCATCGTCTGATATTTAGGGATAATATCCCTGTTGTACGAGGCACCAGACAAGGAATTAACCCAAGGGCATCTTCCAGCATACCCAGACTAGACACAAGTTAGAAAATATCGTTTTCTGAATTGACTTTCCTGAGGAACGAACCCGGGACCTTCAAGATGAGAAACCATGCTACAGCGCACTACGCCAATCGTGTCATGTGTGACATCGTAAGTGGCTTCCTTATTGATATACAAGAAGTGGGTAAATACCCCTATAGGTGAAAACGATAAACCTTAACAACAGTTAACAAAGAGAAGCTTCACCAGTAGTAATTTAAAATAAACGCTGCAAAATAACTATAAAAATATAACAACTTCTAATTACAGAAAATGAGTACAATCATCGACCGAACTAACCAGACCTCACTAACGAGTACCATTGTCAAAATGTCTCACTTCCTCAAGGGAGCAGAAATGTGATGGAGGTCAAGGAATACTGGTGTTATGGGTACAGATAGTTTGTTTGGCACCGGAATATTTGAAATCCGTTTTATTCTGTGCACTGTTTGGCTGAATGTGTAGGTAACAGATATCTGTGAACGATTCGATTGGTTTTTGGTTACTTCTTAAGATCGTTTCAGATAGTTTATTACATCCCATCCAAAACATCTCGAAGCGTAAATAGTGAATATATTAATGAAATGATACTATCAGCTAAGATCTAATTAATTACTGTATGTTTAGTTTGATGAAGTAGTTCGGAGGCGTTCCCATCAACCTTTTCATAGGTCACCTAATGCTGCTGATGTAAGATCTATTTTGCAATGTTTTTGTAAAGGTTGATATGAATTGAACGCCTCTGTACAGTGCGATCTCACCCTGCTATCAGTTGAACTCCTTGAGTTTTAAATAGTCGGGTTCATTACTAAATAAGAAAGTATGTAATTATGTTTGTGAATAAACAAAAGAATTACTATTTATTTATTTAAGGACAAACAACTTATCAAACGATATTGAAATTCACATAAATACACTCATAGGTTTCAGTACAAATCGCTTTTGTACTTAAAGACTGCCACGACATGCATCAACTTTAGCCTAAAGACAGTAAACTATTTTAATATTTGAAATCATACAAAATGCATGTATTGTACAGTTCAAAAGAAACAAAACTAAAATTTTGACACAAATAAATCCAACAACATTGACTTAAACTTGCATGGTGAAAACGACATATCAATTTTGAACCGGGCTGTTACAGACGAGCGTGACAATATACTATATTGTGATTGTACTCTGTTAATAGCGGAAAAATGACCCAGGTTGGTTTTTGAGCTCTTTGCTTTGAATGGTAAGTATCTCGACAAACGAGCCAGTTTATAAGGAACATTAAAATTAACTTGTTGTAATAAATCTGAACAAACTAGGTGTCCGTTAACTAATTTATACAGGAATAAGTGATCAAGCATTTGTCTTCGGTTATCTAGGCATTTTACAGGGTGGATTTTTTTAACGCCACCTGGAGGGAAAGTACTGTATGTACAGTACTTTACTGGAGATAGACAATTTTACTCAAAGGAAACATTCCTTTATTTTTAAAAAGAAACAGAACTCGCCAAAGATCATTTTCACAGAATAATAGTCCTTAGTCTAAAAATATAATTGAGGTCAATTGATTCCCACGTGAGTCAACCCACGCAAAACCTCTTTTTACTGAAAAACAACTTCCTAATCACAAAACGCAAAAGTGTGTACGATAATTAATTCACAAGCTCGTCCTATAGGCTTCGCAGCCGGCTGTTTCTACCCGTTTTTCATTGGGTCTGAGCGTAAATATTTTAGCTTGCAAAGGTTGGTGCGTCGAGGCACGAAAATTTAGAGGAACCTAATTTTTTTTTGTATTGACCGTCAATACGGAATGGATAAAAGCTGTGAAATCCAGTTATGAGGCTGACAAGCACAGTTATGCAAAGCCCTTATTGGGCTGGTCAACCACAACTTGGAAGCCTGCAGAAATGACTTTCCACCATTTGTTCTTGAGCGCCCCGGAACTATAAGAGGGAGTAAACACATTACGTGGAAGAACATTCCACACCTGATTTAACCAATATTGTTCAATTGCCCCTTGGAGAAGTTGGAGACCGCATTTTGAATACTGGGCCTTATTAGTAAGATAATTTTTGACAGAGTTTGTGACCACCGCGAGGAAATACTGTCCAATTACAACACACACACACACACAATTGGCGACACGATTGGCGTAGTGCGCTGTAGCACGGTTTCTCGCCTTGATTTCCGTAGTGTCCCGGGTTCGATTCCCGGTCGGGTCAATTCAGGAAACGATCATTTCTGAATTGACTCGGGTCTGGGTGTGCTGGGAGACACCCCTAGCTTATTTCCTTGTGCGGTACCTCGTAACACAGGGATATTAATCCCTACTTCGAGACCATTACAAGAGGTGTGTTGTCTGGCGCATATTTATTTAATTTTGGGCAGGAAATTTGCTAAGCCTGTGATTTGAACGGACTTCCGGATTTCGAGCCGAGCCTTGTAACCACTCGGCCACGTAGACTATTTATCTATATAAATAAAATTGAATCATAGAGAAGTACTCGTATGTTCGCGCATAACTTCTAAACGACTGCACCAGATTGTTTAACTTTCTCCATTTTTCATGTTCGATAGTGTAAAGGCAGGGTTTTTGTGTATGTGTAAAGTTTAACGGAAGAAATCGGAATAACCATAAAAACGGAAACAGTAGCGGTCATTCATAAATGCAATCTTACTAATCTTCCTAATATTATAAATGCGAAAGTTGTAAGTATAAATGTATGTGTGTGTCTTTGGTACTCTGTCACGCAAAAACTACTGAACGCGTCTGTCTATATGGAACTTTCCAGTAATACAGCTTAAATGTACATCAGAATAACACAAAGACAAAAACAACAAAAATAATTAATTACAGAGATTTTATGTAATTTGGCCTTAAAATTTAACATTAACACGGGCAAATCCGATGACGTGAAGCTAGTCATTGATAAATTATAAAAAAGTAATGTGGCAGTGGACGTCATTGATTCCATTGGTTCACCGTTTAGTCAACAATATGATAACTGAGTTGAGTAGGTATTATGCACCCTGTACGTCCCAATTATGATAGATCATTACAGTAACCATCCAACTGTGAGTGGAAATTGGAATCTATAATTGATTGTTATAATTACCCCCGAGTAATTATTGCGGTAATTGTGTCTGCTATCAGCTTTATAATGTTATTGGGAACATTATAATTATGTTTCTCGGTCATTGTGTAAATTAGGGGACGCATTCGATTTTCGAATTTGATATTTAACGTTTTTGACTGGCCTATTGGCGCAATGGCAGCGATGCCCACACATGACAAATATTTGTGTGACGAACATTTGTATTTGTTGTGTGTCTGGGTGTAATTATCTTTTTAAGTATGTATTTAGATATATTTAAGTATGTTTATCAGTCTCTGACGCCCATATTACAAGCTCTGCTTAGTTTGGGGTCAGATGATCTTGGTGTGAATTGTCCCAGATATTTATTTATTATTATTTATTATTTAACGACTAAATGCGATGCGATGTGCGATTTGACAGTAAATAAATCAATCTTTATTCTTTATAAGCTGTTCCCTACATTCCGACGACACGCTCGGCGTAGTGTGCTGTATCACGGTTTGTCGACTTGACTTACGTAGCATCCCGGTTCGATTCCCGGTCGAGTCAATTCAGGAAACGATGTTTTCTAAAATGGTTCGTGTCTGGGTGAGCTGGGAGACGCCCCTGGCTTAATCTTTTTCTTGTACCTCTTAACACCCCTGTGTGAATATCCCTAAATTAATCCTTACTTCGAGACCATGAAGACAAAAGTGTTAAGAGAGGTGCATTCGCGTCGTTTATTGTGATGTATGTCCGTATGTACTTTTCATGTGAATTTTCAAAGTCGTATTTTAAAAGTGCTTACCCTATACTTTTTCTTCATCAGTGAACATAGGGAAAAAAACAAACATGTGTTTGTAGCCCGGTTGTTTCAGTGGACTGCGCTTTCAAACTACTGAAATTAGAATGAGATAGTTAATTAAAACTACTAAATCTTCATATTCTTGCACACTGATAGGCTTGTATAATATTGGTAGACAAAGTAATCGTTTACTTAGTACGGAGATTAATGAAAACTGGCCCTTCAAAACTTCGTTTGCATGAAATCTATCCTAATAAATAATATTTTTCTTATTTTGTTTCAAATATTTTAAAAAACGTAGTTTTTAACTATAATCTCTTACACTGCCTGAAATATCTCCGTCTAACCGTGTGATTGACTGGTAGAGCATGCCTTCAGGCAATAATTCCACCTTTTGCACTCTAAATTCTGTGCAATTGATCAACAATAACGATAAAAAGAGGTAAGAGCGTTTGTGAGTTTGTATGTTTGAGGCAGGTAATCTCCGAAACTAACGAACCGATTTCAAAAATTCTTTCAGTGTTGAAAAGCTACATTTTCCCTGATTGCTATAGGTGTATATTTGTTTTGAAATAAATAGTTTTCAGCCAGATTATTAATATGTAGCTATAAGGTATGTCAGTGATGTTTGTAAGTTAAGAATTAATTAAATTAATAATTATATAGTATCCTTAACTTTAATGTCAATAGGCGTATATTTGTTTGAAATAATTAGTTTTCAGGCAGATTATTAATAAGTAGCTATAAGGTATGTTAGTTATGTAACGTAAGTTAAGAATTAAGTAAATTAGTAATTACATATATATATATAGTATCCTTAATTTTAGTGTTATTAGTGCCCGTGGCTAAGTTATGGCAGCGGATCGGCATCGATCCGATGTTAAGCGACGCCAGTCAGGTCGGGTTCTGGATGGGTGACCACCCAGACCGAAATTAAGTGATGTGTTTTTCGGGCATCTCCGTGCTTCGGAAGGCACGTTAAATAGTTGGTCCCGGCTGACTTCGCAGGATATCAGTCGTAAAGCCTAGTCAGAGGCCTACAAAGGCGGCTTTATAACATCTATCGGTAAGGTTTATTACATTCTTCTCTCCAGCAATCCGCACTGAGCCCGCGTGTTGGAGTATGGCTCGTACCACCTCATAGTTGAGGTGAGGCCTGTGCCCAGCAGTGGGACGTATGAGGCTGTATTTGTGATGTAAGTTCATTGGTTAATTTTAAGTCTAATAGGTTTGTACCATGTTGTGTTCACCTGTTATTGGTGTTCATACAAAAAATGATTCCAGCTACATTTTAGTAAAAATGTAATGTATGTATTACTGTTGGTATACCTAAATAAATAAATAAATACCTAAAAAGTGTTGAAAAATTTGAATAAAATAAATAAATAAATAAATATCCCTGGACATTATTCCACACAGCGCCATCTAGCCCCAAAGTAAGCTAATTAAAGCTTGTGTTATGGGATACTAGACAACGGATAAACATACTTAAATACATTTTTTTTTTGTAAATACATACTTATTATACATAGGAGACACCCAGACCAGTACAAACAGACATGTTCATGCACATAAATGTTTGTACTGTGCGGGGATCGAACCAAAATAAATAAATAAATTATAATTCCGTAAATCGAAAAACAGACAAAGAAAAGTTTCCAACTATAATTATAACAAAATACCCCATAGACGTGCTAATTACAAAATCTAGTTACCTACCCCATTGCGGGCGGGTTACACCCCAGTCACGTTATACTAAACTTTGTTACCCTCCTAATTGGCTATTATGCAGATAAAAATGTGTTTTTTTTTCATTATTACACCCAAGAGGGATGTGATTAATAGTACGGGAATGGACGAATAGCTTTTATTTGCACGTTATACAGGGTGATTATCAAAATACTTACAAAAACGATATAGCATACTCAGTAAGTAATATGATAGACTAATTAATTACGTAAGCGAAAATTTGATTTTCATTTATTATTTCATGTATGGTGACCCTGAAATATAAATTAGCTAATTTATTTATTTATTTAGATTTTGAGAACATTGTAACATGGTCAAATTTGCATTTCGATGATAACCGCGCACAACATTAAAATAGATTTAAAGAAAAGAATTACAACTTAAATTAAAATCTCACTTCATTTTGTGAGAAATGCATTTCGAAACCCTTCGAATTTCTCAAACTGTTTACAAATGAAGTAGGACTCTGATGAAAGATGTCTAGATCATGGCACAACAAATTATAATTTCTGCAAATGCGTGTCAGTGGACTATTTTGTGACACGTTGTTCCTCGCCAAAGGCACGAAATATAAATGTTGTCTGCGGTTTGACTTAACAGGTATTTTCAGTGAAACAAGGCCCAAAGTTTTTGTGTCAAGTTTTGAGTTGACTATCTCATACAACACCAAAAAGCCACCAATGTGCCGTCGAGTTTGCAGTGAGTCCAGCTCAAACCTTGCAAGTCTATCGTTGTACGTCGTCAACGTCTTCCCGAGACCCATCCTAGAACACAAGCCGCGGACAAACCGTTTTTGAAGCGATTCTAACTTTTTTATATGGTTATGTATAATGAAATAAATTGCATTTTACTCAGATAGTTTCTGCATCACCTACTGAGTATAATATTATATATAGTTTTTGCAAGTTTTTGATAGTAACCCAGTATACATGTTTAAAGCGACGTAGCTTGTAATAAATCTCAAGTGAATGTACAATTTTGATCATTTAAAATTGACAGAATTGGCGGATCTCGTGGTCCCGAGTTCAGATCTGGCCAGAACCATAGATCTCTGAGTTAATTTTTAAATTTCCGACTAACTCTGCGGTGATGAAAAACATCGATAAAAAACCAAATCAACCCGGATAGCGGCGGAAGGCTCACCAGCTACCACGTTGAGTTCTAATACCATTGGTGAAAAATGCGCTACTGATTGTTCCGTTCACCATGACGGCAACAGTCACTTGCCTCTGACTACTCCGTTTGGGATAAAGTCGTGATGGTATGTAATGTTATGATGTCTCTAATAATGACGTTAAGAATCAACACCTCCTATTTACATGTTGACCATTAGAAAATGTCTTTTTGATGTCATTGACGTTAAGGTGGTGTTTCGTAATAGCTCGTGTTCACCTTCCTAATGCTAAATACTTAATATTTACTGCAGGAACTAAAGCAAAAATATAATAAATTAAGAAATCATATCTCGGCTTTAATATCACTTAGAACAATTCTGCCCACTCAGATGTGTTTCTTTATTAGGGTGATTAAAAATGATTGCTGGCCGTTGATAAAAAAAAATTACGCCACGGGTTCATACAAAGTTACTCATACCCTTTTCAAGTGAATATACATTATTGACAACTTAAAATTGAAAAATTACGGTAATACTTACACAATTGGTACTTTAAGAAAGTATCAATGAAAGGAATTTTAAAGTGTTAGCAACGCTCTATACTTTGGTGTAGATTGCGTCTTTGGGCACTAACAACTAAAAATCAGGCGGTCTGCCGAACTGTGGGTCACCGACGCCGTCGCATTAAAAACAGAACGATTATAGGATCACTAGCTTCTTCACAATATTCGTGATTTCCCGTACCAAAACATCTCCGTCCATAACAAAGATATCATTGGAACAAATAACCGAGAAACCAGATCAAATGAAATACTCTCAAAAGAGCCATGACGGTAAACAGGCTTATATTAACACATCAGAGTATCGCGCTATCTGTCACAGTAACACATGGCAACATATTGTATTATTATTTTCTCTTCCTACCCTCCCCCATTTCACTTGGGATATTGGTATACGCTTTTGTTCACTTTATTAGATGTCTAAAGCTTGATTAAACTCTTATCTGGGGCCTTATTATGATCGCTTAAATCCAGTCAATTAATCCCTAAAGTGAAGGCAGCAAGTAATTTCTTCAGTAAATATTCAGCTTAGGAGATGTGGTAACCACTAACTTTTTTTATTCAACATTGCTTAGTAATATGACCTCGCTTAACTGATAGAAAGTGGTCGTTAGGTACAGATATGAGGCTGACAAGCACAGTAATGCAAATAAATCACGGAGCTGGCCATCCTCATCTTGAAGGCCTGCAGAAATGCCTTTTCACGCCCCGCTTTAATAACTCGTAACTATATAAGAGAAAGGGATTATGTGCCGTGCTGGTGGCGGCACTTTAAAATAATACTTATAAAAAAATAAAAAAAAAATTATAAATAATATTTCGTGGTTTCATTTTCGATACAAATTAACACGTAGTCCTTTGACCTACAAGGCAACATTCGCACGTATTTAAAGTTATATTAATTAAGCTTTTTATTCATTTAATTTGATTTTTATCGATTCATAGAACTCGATTAAAATGATCGGTATTCCGTCAACCCTACATCAAGTAGCAATGACAGTTCATTCTTTTACCGTGCGAGGCAACGAGCGCACGCGCTCCTACCTTCGGTTTTTTCTTTTTTTTACTATCGGTTTTTTCCTTGCTTTACCGATGCCTAAAAGATCGTTTGACGAGAAAATGGAGTATTACATTAGGAAAATGGATAAATTGAGAGAGAAACACCGTCATAAACGAAGGCGTTTACAATCTTTTTCGTCTTTAGACAATGAAAACGATGACGATATTGGACAAGGTAAGTCAATGTGCTAATGTTGTTTACTGTATCGTAAAAGTGCTATTCAAAGTGAAAGTCTTTTACGATATTTTGCCATAGATTCTTATTATGAACGCGGCAAAAATTATAGTAACTACCTACCCGCCATAGATTCCTGTGCGAACGAGGCGTTTAATATTTTATTATGTTGTGATGGATTCTAATTATGAACCGTTCCTGATTAACGCAATTTGCGGTAACAATTATTCAATTTCACTCTTGCCCCCTAGGTGGAGAGACACAAATATGGGATCCAACGGACCCACAAACTAACTCTGGTGAAACCATAATATTACCCGACCCCGACGCTGTGGCTAGCACAGCCAGCCCGGCCACAGAGAAATTGGCGTCCTCAGTGACTCAACAAAATGACCCACCCCCTGGGCCGGAGGAGTCGGTTTTTCCACAACTAGACCCAGAGATTTTATCTGCCCTCGGAGAGGCGACTGATTCGGGGCCAATATGGGGTCAAGATATCCACGATAACTTGTCACAACTTTGGCTCCCATTGCTAAAAAAAGGCATGGATAAGGAAGCCAGAGAAAAGGTTCTGAAACAGTACCTTACTCCAAGCAATTGCACTTTGCTTCAAGCACCCAAGCTAAATATTGAGATTTCAGCAGCAATAATTGAAATGGTGAGATTGCGTGACAAAAAAGTTGAAGCTACCCAACAACAACTGGGTACCGGCATTACAGCTATTAGCAGGGCCATGACGTCATTGCTAACAAATGATAATAAAATTGAAGCGATTAGAACGCTCAGTGACGGTTGCCGCATTTTATGTGATTTACATCACTCCGAAACTCAGGCTAGGATAAAGATGATAACGCCTGGGCTGGCCAAACCTTTCCTCAATGTGATTTCAGACAGCGAACGTGACGAAACTTTGTTTGGTGTTAGTTTACCGGAGAAGATAAAAGCGTCCAAGACTATTGAAAAGCAGGGGCTACAGATTAAAAAATCTGTTCCACCGGCAAAATCCAACCTGGCGCCAACAACCACAAACCCGGCCCGTCAACAGTTCCAGGGAAACTGGACGGGGCCCTCTCCTCGGTACCCGAGCAACAGGGGAGGGCGAGGAGGCCAGAGAAGGTACCCCTCGACGTCGTCGCGTCGACCAGCTCCGTCGATGTCAGCGCAGCCCAGGGTGAACCACGCCAAGTCTCGTGCGCCCCCACGTCCATAGTACAGGTACATTCGGGACGTGTTCAGTTCTTTTATAACTGTTGGCTTAATATAACGAAAAATGATAATGTTCTTAGTTGGGTCCGTAATGGAGTACCTATTCCGTTCACAACAAAACCATTTCAATCGTACATACCTAGAATTACGTGGTCAGCTAATGAACAACATGAAATGTCATTCGCTATACAAAATTTTACCAACGGCCTATTACAAAAGAGTCTAACTTCGCAAAATCAGTTTGTTTGCCCGTTATAAGAAATGGTTCTGAATCTACTTAATTAATAATTACTTATGTTATTTCATATAATACAAAATGTATTATTCTTGGTGTGAATTACAACCTAAATATGTATTTAAGTTTGCAGTAGTTTTTGGGATTACAAGTTGATTGTATTTGTATCTCGTGTTTTATTTGAATTGCATCTAGGACGCAACAAATGGTAACAAAACTTATACTCTAAACATCTACGTGTTAATTTGTATCGAAAATGAAACCACGAAATATTATATATGATCAAACGAACTTCTAAGTGAAGTTCGATCGATATAATATGAGTGGTTTCATTTGAAGATACAAAGCACCCAACCCACCCCAATCCCAGTTTTGTATCAACACGAGATGACTCAACGTGAAGCCGTTACTCGTTACTTTAAAAATAATGAACTGTCATTGCTACTTGATGTAGGGTTGACGGAATACCGATCATTTTAATCGAGTTCTATGAATCGATAAAAATCAAATTAAATGAATAAAAAGCTTAATTAATATAACTTTAAATACGTGCGAATGTTGCCTTGTAGGTCAAAGGACTACGTGTTAATTTGTATCTTCAAATGAAACCACTCATATTATATCGATCGAACTTCACTTAGAAGTTCGTTTGATCATATATAATACCATCTTCTTCCCGTGGGTGTCGTAAGAGGTGACTAAGGGAGCCCTGGAGCAAACCATCTGCTCTTCAGGTGAGAGACATATTATGTCGGCCGGTTGATACTACCACCATGCAGTTGCGTGAAACCCGACAAGTGACTCTGACCTAACTAGGTCAGGTCACGTTCCGGGATCAACACTGCACTAACCGGTGCCAGGGCAGGCCTTCAAAATGAGTATAGCCAGCTCAGTAATTGCTTTGCATTATTGTGCTTGTCATTCTCATATCTGGACTTTACGACTGCTTTCCATCAGGTGGAGTGTCATCTTCACAGGCACTATAAAAAAAGGGAAAACATGTGCTGGAAGAGAAACATGCACGTATGGATGGTACGAGAAACTATACCTGCTGCTACAGCTAATACCGGCTAGTAATGGATGAACATAAAATATAGGTACTACGAAATTTCCCGCTACGCCCACTTTGGAGAATGAACTTGACAAGTTAAAAAGGATTGCGTAATAAGGCCCTTGGTCGGTCGGATTCGCAAGCTTATTTAACGTTCTTGGTAATATTGGATATTTTTTTACGAAGGTTTGAGCGGAATCAGATATACAAAGAGGTTTAGTTTTGTTAAATATTTTGGTGAGAAATGGGCGAAGATAATAAGAAGATAAATGTTTTGAAGATAGCATAGTAATAAAGATTTATTCGTTATTAACTATAAACAAGTACAATTGGCTATAGACATTCGGCTTTTCAGTCTTTCAACTTTCTTACTAAAAAGATTTGAAATGAATTTCTAAGGCAGTCAAATTTGTTTTTTTTTAATCGTAGAGCAGAGCTTATTATAGTGATAAACAGATCAAATAAGAACAGAAAACAGATAAACGCCGACAAATAAATAACTTTCGTCACACCAATGTTAGTAATGGGTAAGAATCGAACTTAAGACTTCCAGCGCTATTTCTACTCGTCTACGACCACTATCCACTGCGCCAACATCCAGTCTTGTCCAGATTTACACCAGGTGAATAAGAAAATGATTTGGCATACACTCTAAATAAATAGGTGATTTATAGAAAAATATTTTTCTTATAAGTTAGAAAGAATTTATTTTGTTGATTAACGCAGCATTTAGGTATTGGGTTGACTGGCCTGCGGTGTAATGGTAGCGACCCTGCCTTTAGCACTGGAGGTCATGGGTTCGATTCCCACCCACGACAAACATTTTGTGTTTCTATCTAGGTAGACGCACGGAGTTTTGTAAAAAATGTTAAGCGCGGCCGGGGACATCGACAGCGACGTCAGAGCCCGAATTTCCGCGGCTTGGGCCAAATGGCATCAGGTCACTGGTGTCATTTGTGACCCCAAAATGCCGATCAAGCTGAAGGGGCAGGTCTATAAAACCATCATTGGGCCTGTCCTTTTATATGGCAGTGAAACATGGTCGTTACTAGAGCGACACAAGCAGGAGCTGCACGTTACGGAAATGAAGATGCTGCGGTGGATGTGTGGAGTGTCACGCAAAGATCTCGTGTGGAACACCCACATCCGCGGCAGCCTTCGTGTTCGTGACACCGCAGACAAGCTGCAGAAGTGCCGCCTTCGTTGGTATGGTCATGTCTCACGGAGTTCGGCAAACTACGTAGGCAACAAATGTCAGTGCCGTGCTGGAGGCGGCACTTTAAAAGAATACTCTCCACAGCCCCATATCTTCCCATGGGTGTCGTAAGAGGCGACTAAGCGTTTTTTTGCAGCTGACCATCTGCTCTTCAGGTGTATTATAATAAGCCAGGAGGGGTAATATAAAACACTGGTACTTCCTTGAAACTGTATTTCGACTCCCAGATATTCTCAAACTCCGTTACATCAAAACATATTTCGTATCTCTCCGCTCGTTGACATCGCCCGAGTCACAATGCCGCCATCTTGACTTTCTCCTTATTCTTAGCCCGTATTATTGCAATATCACATAAAATATTACAAATAATTAATTTATAAAAATTATTTCTTAATTAAATTTTAAACAATGCTAACAGGTGGGAGACTTATGTCGGCCGGTTGTTTACCACCATGCAGTTGTGGAAAACCCGCCAAGTGATTCTGACCTATAAAAAAAAATTATAAATAATATTTCGTGGTTTCATTTTCGATACAAATTAACACGTAGTCCTTTGACCTACAAGGCAACATTCGCACGTATTTAAAGTTTAAGCTTTTTATTCATTTAATTTGATTTTTATCGATTCATAGAACTCGATTAAAATGATCGGTATTCCGTCAACCCTACATCAAGTAGCAATGACAGTTCATTCTTTTACCGTGCGAGGCAACGAGCGCACGCGCTCCTACCTTCGGTTTTTTCTTTTTTTTACTATCGGTTTTTTCCTTGCTTTACCGATGCCTAAAAGATCGTTTGACGAGAAAATGGAGTATTACATTAGGAAAATGGATAAATTGAGAGAGAAACACCGTCATAAACGAAGGCGTTTACAATCTTTTTCGTCTTTAGACAATGAAAACGATGACGATATTGGACAAGGTAAGTCAATGTGCTAATGTTGTTTACTGTATCGTAAAAGTGCTATTCAAAGTGAAAGTCTTTTACGATATTTTGCCATAGATTCTTATTATGAACGCGGCAAAAATTATAGTAACTACCTACCCGCCATAGATTCCTGTGCGAACGAGGCGTTTAATATTTTATTATGTTGTGATGGATTCTAATTATGAACCGTTCCTGATTAACGCAATTTGCGGTAACAATTATTCAATTTCACTCTTGCCCCCTAGGTGGAGAGACACAAATATGGGATCCAACGGACCCACAAACTAACTCTGGTGAAACCATAATATTACCCGACCCCGACGCTGTGGCTAGCACAGCCAGCCCGGCCACAGAGAAATTGGCGTCCTCAGTGACTCAACAAAATGACCCACCCCCTGGGCCGGAGGAGTCGGTTTTTCCACAACTAGACCCAGAGATTTTATCTGCCCTCGGAGAGGCGACTGATTCGGGGCCAATATGGGGTCAAGATATCCACGATAACTTGTCACAACTTTGGCTCCCATTGCTAAAAAAAGGCATGGATAAGGAAGCCAGAGAAAAGGTTCTGAAACAGTACCTTACTCCAAGCAATTGCACTTTGCTTCAAGCACCCAAGCTAAATATTGAGATTTCAGCAGCAATAATTGAAATGGTGAGATTGCGTGACAAAAAAGTTGAAGCTACCCAACAACAACTGGGTACCGGCATTACAGCTATTAGCAGGGCCATGACGTCATTGCTAACAAATGATAATAAAATTGAAGCGATTAGAACGCTCAGTGACGGTTGCCGCATTTTATGTGATTTACATCACTCCGAAACTCAGGCTAGGATAAAGATGATAACGCCTGGGCTGGCCAAACCTTTCCTCAATGTGATTTCAGACAGCGAACGTGACGAAACTTTGTTTGGTGTTAGTTTACCGGAGAAGATAAAAGCGTCCAAGACTATTGAAAAGCAGGGGCTACAGATTAAAAAATCTGTTCCACCGGCAAAATCCAACCTGGCGCCAACAACCACAAACCCGGCCCGTCAACAGTTCCAGGGAAACTGGACGGGGCCCTCTCCTCGGTACCCGAGCAACAGGGGAGGGCGAGGAGGCCAGAGAAGGTACCCCTCGACGTCGTCGCGTCGACCAGCTCCGTCGATGTCAGCGCAGCCCAGGGTGAACCACGCCAAGTCTCGTGCGCCCCCACGTCCATAGTACAGGTACATTCGGGACGTGTTCAGTTCTTTTATAACTGTTGGCTTAATATAACGAAAAATGATAATGTTCTTAGTTGGGTCCGTAATGGAGTACCTATTCCGTTCACAACAAAACCATTTCAATCGTACATACCTAGAATTACGTGGTCAGCTAATGAACAACATGAAATGTCATTCGCTATACAAAATTTTACCAACGGCCTATTACAAAAGAGTCTAACTTCGCAAAATCAGTTTGTTTGCCCGTTATAAGAAATGGTTCTGAATCTACTTAATTAATAATTACTTATGTTATTTCATATAATACAAAATGTATTATTCTTGGTGTGAATTACAACCTAAATATGTATTTAAGTTTGCAGTAGTTTTTGGGATTACAAGTTGATTGTATTTGTATCTCGTGTTTTATTTGAATTGCATCTAGGACGCAACAAATGGTAACAAAACTTATACTCTAAACATCTACGTGTTAATTTGTATCGAAAATGAAACCACGAAATATTATATATGATCAAACGAACTTCTAAGTGAAGTTCGATCGATATAATATGAGTGGTTTCATTTGAAGATACAAAGCACCCAACCCACCCCAATCCCAGTTTTGTATCAACACGAGATGACTCAACGTGAAGCCGTTACTCGTTACTTTAAAAATAATGAACTGTCATTGCTACTTGATGTAGGGTTGACGGAATACCGATCATTTTAATCGAGTTCTATGAATCGATAAAAATCAAATTAAATGAATAAAAAGCTTAATTAATATAACTTTAAATACGTGCGAATGTTGCCTTGTAGGTCAAAGGACTACGTGTTAATTTGTATCTTCAAATGAAACCACTCATATTATATCGATCGAACTTCACTTAGAAGTTCGTTTGATCATATATAATACCATCTTCTTCCCGTGGGTGTCGTAAGAGGTGACTAAGGGAGCCCTGGAGCAAACCATCTGCTCTTCAGGTGAGAGACATATTATGTCGGCCGGTTGATACTACCACCATGCAGTTGCGTGAAACCCGACAAGTGACTCTGACCTAACTAGGTCAGGTCACGTTCCGGGATCAACACTGCACTAACCGGTGCCAGGGCAGGCCTTCAAAATGAGTATAGCCAGCTCAGTAATTGCTTTGCATTATTGTGCTTGTCATTCTCATATCTGGACTTTACGACTGCTTTCCATCAGGTGGAGTGTCATCTTCACAGGCACTATAAAAAAAGGGAAAACATGTGCTGGAAGAGAAACATGCACGTATGGATGGTACGAGAAACTATACCTGCTGCTACAGCTAATACCGGCTAGTAATGGATGAACATAAAATATAGGTACTACGAAATTTCCCGCTACGCCCACTTTGGAGAATGAACTTGACAAGTTAAAAAGGATTGCGTAATAAGGCCCTTGGTCGGTCGGATTCGCAAGCTTATTTAACGTTCTTGGTAATATTGGATATTTTTTTACGAAGGTTTGAGCGGAATCAGATATACAAAGAGGTTTAGTTTTGTTAAATATTTTGGTGAGAAATGGGCGAAGATAATAAGAAGATAAATGTTTTGAAGATAGCATAGTAATAAAGATTTATTCGTTATTAACTATAAACAAGTACAATTGGCTATAGACATTCGGCTTTTCAGTCTTTCAACTTTCTTACTAAAAAGATTTGAAATGAATTTCTAAGGCAGTCAAATTTGTTTTTTTTTAATCGTAGAGCAGAGCTTATTATAGTGATAAACAGATCAAATAAGAACAGAAAACAGATAAACGCCGACAAATAAATAACTTTCGTCACACCAATGTTAGTAATGGGTAAGAATCGAACTTAAGACTTCCAGCGCTATTTCTACTCGTCTACGACCACTATCCACTGCGCCAACATCCAGTCTTGTCCAGATTTACACCAGGTGAATAAGAAAATGATTTGGCATACACTCTAAATAAATAGGTGATTTATAGAAAAATATTTTTCTTATAAGTTAGAAAGAATTTATTTTGTTGATTAACGCAGCATTTAGGTATTGGGTTGACTGGCCTGCGGTGTAATGGTAGCGACCCTGCCTTTAGCACTGGAGGTCATGGGTTCGATTCCCACCCACGACAAACATTTTGTGTTTCTATCTAGGTAGACGCACGGAGTTTTGTAAAAAATGTTAAGCGCGGCCGGGGACATCGACAGCGACGTCAGAGCCCGAATTTCCGCGGCTTGGGCCAAATGGCATCAGGTCACTGGTGTCATTTGTGACCCCAAAATGCCGATCAAGCTGAAGGGGCAGGTCTATAAAACCATCATTGGGCCTGTCCTTTTATATGGCAGTGAAACATGGTCGTTACTAGAGCGACACAAGCAGGAGCTGCACGTTACGGAAATGAAGATGCTGCGGTGGATGTGTGGAGTGTCACGCAAAGATCTCGTGTGGAACACCCACATCCGCGGCAGCCTTCGTGTTCGTGACACCGCAGACAAGCTGCAGAAGTGCCGCCTTCGTTGGTATGGTCATGTCTCACGGAGTTCGGCAAACTACGTAGGCAACAAATGTCAGTGCCGTGCTGGAGGCGGCACTTTAAAAGAATACTCTCCACAGCCCCATATCTTCCCATGGGTGTCGTAAGAGGCGACTAAGCGTTTTTTTGCAGCTGACCATCTGCTCTTCAGGTGTATTATAATAAGCCAGGAGGGGTAATATAAAACACTGGTACTTCCTTGAAACTGTATTTCGACTCCCAGATATCCTCAAACTCCGTTACATCAAAACATATTTCGTATCTCTCCGCTCGTTGACATCGCCCGAGTCACAATGCCGCCATCTTGACTTTCTCCTTATTCTTAGCCCGTATTATTGCAATATCACATAAAATATTACAAATAATTAATTTATAAAAAATATTTCTTAATTAAATTTTAAACAATGCTAACAGGTGGGAGACTTATGTCGGCCGGTTGTTTACCACCATGCAGTTGTGGAAAACCCGCCAAGTGATTCTGACCTATCTCGGTCAGGTCGCGTTCCGGGATCAGCACTGCACTAACCGGTGCCAGGGGGACTATGATCGTGGCAATTGTTGGACCAGTGGGAGCCTTAGCGGCGGTATTGTGTGTGTAGTGTGTATCGGCCCGCCGGCCAGGGAGACTCGTAGAAACGGTGGTGCCGCTGGCCGCCCTCGGCATAGTACAGGGACCCAAAAGGGGTTAACCACCTCTGGAGGCTGCCCCACCAGGTCGCGCATAATCTCGGGGTGGCTCGTCGTGCCGGGTGGTGCCCGGTTCCGGTGGGGCCCGGCAACCACACCCGAGGGGGTACGGGGGCCCTTCCGTCCGGCGGACCGGCCTACACTATTCCACGCGATTAATACCAATGCAGGGCATCACGCTTTGTCTTTCATTGCCTCGATCACAGTCGTCCTTTCAGTCCCCTCCCATCCTCCAACTTCTATGGCAGTCAGAAGCATGAAAAAACGGCCAACAGTGGCATCCCCATCCCCCACCGACACGCTGTTTGAGGTGGAGTTCGCTAACATCCGCGGACTCCATGCAAACCTCAACGCCGTCCATCAACACCTTGAGACGGCGAGGCCTGCGATGCACTTTTTGACAGAAACACAGATAGGCCGCCCTGCCGATACGTCATACCTACACTACCCCGGCTATGTGCTGGAAGAGTCCTTCCAACCTAAAGCCGGTGTCGAAACCAAATGACGAAATGGTGTTTTTGGGAGACTTCAATGCCCACCATGAGTCCTGGTTAGGCTCATCAAAAACAGACCATGCAGGCCAAACTGCCCATGCGTTTGCTCTCACGCAAGACCTGACGCAACTGGTACACCAGCCCACCCGGGTACCAGATATTGTCGGTCATATTACTCTCCTTATTGGACCTACTCCTTTTTGGATATACTCTCCTTATTGGACCTTCTGCTGACGAGTCACCCAGCCAGGTATAAAGTTTCGGTTGGTGCCCCATTGCGCTCCTCCGATCACTGTTTGGTTGGCGCTACAGTGCCTTGTGCAGCTCCCCCACAACCTGTGGGGGTGACGCGGCGGTTATAGCACTACTCGTCGGCAGATTGGGACGGATTGCGAGGGTATTTTGCCTCCGTCCCTTGGCGGCAGTGCTGCTTTGGAGAAAGGGATGCTTCAGAGAGTGTAGTGTTCTTGTCAACCTCATATCTGGACCTCACGACCGCTTTCCATCAGGTGGAGTGAGGTCATCTTGACAACACCACACCAGTGTGGATTCACAACCGGGATAGACCGCACAGATGATGATGACGGTGTTTTGTAAGAAACTTCTGACTCTTAAAGCTTGCAAACTATGTTATTCATATTAGTTTCGCTAATCATAGCGCTGTACCAATATACATGAAAAATAATTTCGACTATACGAAAGGAACGAACTACTTAAAATATAACATAAGGCTTTTAGGGCAGTGGTTTGAGCGCCAGTTCAGAGGCAAGGGTTCACGGGTTCGACTCTCGCACCACCACAAATGTCTGTTCATGAAACAGATATTAGTGGTATTTTGTGGATTTTCCGTTATCTTTAATTTTTATAAGACAAGGGAAATAAACAACAGCGAGCTCTCTGGGGGTAGCATAATATACGAAAAGCTGTCTTAATGTATTATTTATTCATTTATTTTATGAATACGCATACATTAGAGAATTTGAGTATCTTTGACTAACTAAATATATCCGTAGGATAACATGAAAAACCGGAATTTCTAGAAAATTCCAAGACGATCGCGAAAAGCCGGAAAATAGGAATCTGACATTGAATATTGCTCTTATCCTGATTATTTTCGGGATTATACAGAAAATCCGGCTTGTTCTAGGACCACTGGGAATGAGCAATCAGTTAGGTTCACACCCATGTTGTTGTCAAAATTTGTCTAAAAAGTCTCTTATTAACATAGAAACCTGTTTTTTTTCGTAAATTAAAACTACAACGTGTTACGGTTAATCAGTAGGTTTTATGATAAGCTATACAAAGTAAATACCAGCAGTTTAGTTTTACCGTTAGGGAATCATAAGGCATAATCTTACTGCAAACTGGTGATTATTTGTTATTTATCCGTTTGGTAAAATGATATGCAATTTTTAGTAGGTGATGTAAACTTAGACTAAGTGAAAATGTGATGTTTTTAGCTTACTTACTTTAAAAATACAAGTGACAGGCCAACTTCGTATTAAATTGAAAGTTTATTATTACTTTGATTATTTTAACATTTTACAATGCATGTTTTTCATATCTAAAGATATAAAAACGGAAAAATTCGATTTCGGACCTTGATGATCTCGAGGGGTAATTGAACCCGCGTCTTTCACAATCCGGGTGACTGCTCTAAACCACTGAGCTACCGAAACCTCAGAGTGACGAACGAATCTTCTAGTTACATAAGTTGCAAGCCAACGTTGTTCCATCATTGTTTCAATTAATATACGATTAATACCTATTATTATACGAAAGAAATATTTTTACAAATATTTAAACTTTCGGTTAAGATGAAATATAATATTTAAATATTACTTTTATTATTTGAGCATTTTAAAATGCTTGTTTTTCATATCTAAAGATTGAAAAACTGTAAACAATCGATTTCGGACCTTGATGATCTTGAGCGGGAATCATAAAAAAAGATTTTTTTTTTCTTGTTATAGACCACTTCATCAACTGTTGTAAATTAAATTTACCTAATAGTGGGTATATATACACAACCACCCGGTATAAGTTTTCCAAAAATAATCACAACTCAATGCTTGTTTATTCAAGATAGGGACACTATCAAACTCTTAACGAGTGCGCAAACTCTGAAATCGTATTCGACATCAAATTGGAATCGGAAGGAGATCACTCGACATTCCCTATTATGAAACTAGACCACTTAAGTTCGACTAACTCTTAAGTGGGACTAAGTGATTTTAAGTCAAACCGCTCCAACTTAGCTCGTTATCGGTGGTTTTCGTTCTGTGTGAATTCAATAACCGATTTGATTACTTAATCGTGTTGTTTAATGATCTTTTCAACTTCTGTTCGATAGCTTTCCGCCAGCTTCGGCCTCGTTGACTAATTCTTCAGTGCAAAAACAGCCTAAAAATAGGGAATGCTCCATCACTTGGACCATTTGCCTGTAGTATAACGTTACAGATTCGAGCATAACATCAGTGAAGGAGGATAACCGAGCATAACAGTGCGCAAACTGTGATGGTACAGATTTGAGCATAACGTTGGTGAGGGGAAAGGACCACGGAGGTAATTTTCTAATGAAGTAGTGCTCAAAATCGAATTTAGAACTTAAAATACAGGCTAGTTGGTCATGCTCCTGGCAGTGCTGTAAAGTAATGCTCAAAATCTAATTCGTAACGTTAAATTACAGGCGATTGCTCCAAGTGAAGGAGCACTTTTACAAACAAAAACGCCTACGTGGCGGAGTGGTAAAGGAGCGGGAATTGAAATCCAGAGGTACGACGCGAAGGTTCGAATCCTAGGTCAGGCAAAGAGTTTTCGGATTTTGCCAAATGCAGGTTGGTCACCAACCTGCATTTGGCAAGCGTGGTGATTAAGCCATTAACCATCCACTGTAGCGATAACTTGATTTCAGTTATGGAGGTCTCTGCCCAGCAGTAGGACAGTAATAGACTAATTGCTAGTGTAGAAGTGTAGATTTAGGGCTGTCACAAAATAAAAATCTTACAGAAAAACTGCTTTCTCTCATTTCCAGTATAGTCATATCATTTATTGCTCCATTTAGTTACATGGGAGAGAAAAGAGTATAATTACCTCAACTTGCCTGAACACCTATAGTTACTACTATATTATAATTAGATCTGAACTTTTTAAATGAAGCATCAAGTTCGACAAAAATAAAAACGCTCGCGACAGTGCGACTTGCCACGTGAGTCCGCGTGATCGATTCTCACCGGTATCGCCTGTAAACTCACTGTATCTCTGTGCGTGATCAAAAATGGCGGTTTGTTCTAAGCGGGCCATCTGTCCGGGCCTTATATGATTATATATGTTCTTAAAACTCCAAAAAGACTTTGTCGACCTGGAATTGGAACCAATTTCAGGTAGAGATCTTTTACCACTAGGCTACAGAGGCATTTCAAGGAGGAGTTAGCTAACCGATCTGTATTTTCTATAAGACGGTCTGGCACGGAATTCAACCACTGTGCAAAATGCTCTGTTATACTTCTAAAGATTGCTTGCATTTTATCATTATGCTTAAATTGTCCACCTTCAATCGGATCTGTATCCGGCACCGGCGCCATTCAAATTATTCTCGTTGTCGTTTCATGGTAGTCATTGTCGGTGCACAAGCACATTTTCGTAATTATATCGTTCTCGTAATATTGTAATTTAATACACAACCCTTTTCGCTGTCGCTTCACGTGTATTAAACTGCAAAGGTAAAGAGAGAAGTTGACTGGAGGAAACACTGCTGTTCTACACCCGGTAGGTACTTGGAGAAAGGTGACTGTTGCTGGAGGTGAGTTCGAGTTCCCAAAGGTGATAGGAGCCCCAACCAACCGCCGAAGACCGAGGCACACAATAGCACAGCTTTATTGGTAAGTGTTTTGTCCATTTGATTATCTCTTCCCACAATTATCGTCATATTTTCTGTCGTATCGTATATATTTAGTTTATCGAAATACAGTCCACTCTTAGCGCTTACATTTTTGGTCGGATCGTATCTATATCCGGGCTCCAGCACACCTATGTGTGCTGGAGCCCTAGGCAAAAATCTTTTGGTATATCGTTTGCATAATTATGATTTTGAGATCGTGAAAATTGATGTGTTGTCTGGCGCATCCAACACTGTAAAGCTTAGTTTGAGAACTGGTGTATTTTTTTGTCATTAGCTTATAATCAAGTATTTCTTTGTATGAATTCTGTTGAAACATTGTTGACTTGAAATAAACCAAATTTTCAGCTAGAAAATAACATTCAATTTGTTCAACATGACCTTAGCTTCTCAGTGCCAAACATCTGAGGCAAATCGAATGGAAGAATCAGGGAGGATAAAGGAAGGGATCGGATAGGGTAGTTTTACTACGATCCTCTGTGTTTAAAGGGCTTTTAACAGTTTTTTGGGTCGTACGTTTTAGTTAGAAAAAGGACGTCATGTTAGTCCGGATTGAGAAGTCAAAAAAGGTTTTTATAATTGGTAAAGGAAAGTATTATTGGGTTTTCTATTTCTTTAGAAAGAGTTCAGAGAATAATTTATGTGTTCTATTTACTTATATTATCTTGAAGAGCTGTTTCAGTTCTGTGGTAAGATCGCCAGACCGGACGTGAAGAGTCAGAGACAGATGAAAATTGGGTCTGGGTGTTTGGGAAAACTGTACCTGCCAATTTCTAATACCTGGGACAATATTTTTCAAAAATAAAACAGTAACAATCAGTGTTAGAACAAGTACCTACTTAGCTAGAGCTATCCTGTAGAACAACCCCATGGATTAGGATAAAAAAACGTTTTTGAGATAAGAGATTAGAATCATAGGATTAATAATGTACTTATTAATTCTGATTGCATATTTTGATAAAGGTTTTTTTATACTTACTACGTAGTTATCCAATGCATCACTGAAGATGCATAAAGAAATCCACACATCTTAACAACAAACGAAAGGTTACTTTTACTCTTTGATTTCAGAAATGGTATACATACATAAATCTAAAAACATGTTATTTTTCACCAAAAGCATACGTGAATAAAGAAAAAACTTAACACTTAGTATGACTTAAAAGCGGTAGAAGAAATCAAATATTTTCTTTCGGAACACAAACCAAATATCAAAGGGAATGTTTTAACAACTGAAACTTGGAAAAGGAAATTTCTTATGCGTAACTCGATTGCGTTACCCTAAAAACGAAATCCGATAAATGTATAAGGATTATCGGGAAAACGTTCCAGATACTTTTAAATTTAATAACGCTAAGATTGTTGTGTTAAGAAATAACGTTTTCAAAGAGCTTTCATTCATTTATTTTTTACACTAATTGTTATTGTTTCTAATTAGACAAATAAGAATGTAAGACAACCATCGTGATAGGAATTGCTTAGTTTAGGGTGATTGAGTAGCTATCCCAGACAATAAATTTATTGTTTTTTTATTCATAAATTTATAGTTATTTTTCATAAATTTATTGTTTTTTTTATTCATTGATTCATTGTTTTTTTAATTATTAAATTATCCCTCTAGTTTTTGATTCCTATTTAAATTTTACAACACTATTCATTATACTTTAAAAACACAAAAATAACTTATTTTTTGTTTTCACTATGCATGAAGAATTATAGCGTTTTTTGGAAGTTTTTGGACTTTTTGGTAATTATAGCAAATTAATAAAGGAACATTGACACTACCTCAAAAAGAATACTTCAAAGTGACAAAAAGAGTTACAGGAAAAGTGTTAGCAAGCTGCAACGTTTGCTCAGCAACCTATGTACTACGTCATGAAGATTTATCTTTACCAGAAAGGCCTTTTTTCAACACTACAGTGACTGTTGATAATGATGATGACATGTAGACCGTAGATCGCATCGACATGTTCCACCTGGAAAGATAACGATCAACTGGACGCGCCTAGGGCCTTATAACAATCCTTTATAACTTGTCAAGTTCATTTTCAAAACTGAGCGTAGCGAGCAATTTCGTAATATAGATCTTTAATTTCCAGCCAGACAGCGGTTGCCTGGCACTAACACATCTTCTAGGCTGGATATTTACTGACAAAATTGCTCGCTACCCTCAATTTAGAGAAATTAACTAGACTGGATATAACCGATTGTATTAAAGCCCCTGGTTTTTAATAAAAATTCAAGTGACATAGCTTTCAAATGTCAATTCCATTTAACATAAAAACTCAGGCGGACCAAAAGTGCAAACTCAAGAATCCCAAAAAGCCGTACCCGTCCTATTCAGAGTAAGATAATATCAATAAAAAACGGGATCCTGCCGTAAAATTTAAATGGTGTTTTTAAAACTCACGTAAAAACGTTTTACTGCATTGCTTTGGATTGTTTTCGGTTTAAGATATTTTCGTTGCATGTTATTTCCGGAGAAACATATTGTGTTTTATTTATTGGTATTTGGTTTATTGAGAGAAGTTTCAACCCTTTACCGGATTGAACACTTTAATTTTTATTGGTTGCAACCTGTTTTCTGGAATGATAAGTTTTTTCTATTCTAATCGATCGAATGTAGTTTATTTTTTTTGTTGAGTGGTTAAAATATCACGTGAAATTATGTCGTTTACCTCTGAAAGATAGTCCGCTTAGAACAACCCCGCCATTTTGATCACGCACACAGACACAGTGAGTTTACAGGCGATACCAATACCAGTGGAGCTTCAGTGTCGCGGCCAGTCGCACTGCTGCCAGTGTTTTGTTTTTGTCGAACTTGGTGCAATTTTTCACATGACAAATTTTGTTTTTGGCCGGTTCTGTCAAGTAGGTCCTACTTATTTCATTTTGAAAATTTAGAGCGAATATAGGAGTAACCCTAGGCGGTTCATGCAAGTTTAGGAAAAAGGTGCGAGAGGTCCTTCTGTAGACTCTTTATTTTGTGGTCCTGGTCAAGCCGCAACACTTACAGGTTAAGGTGGCACATAGTGTTTAAAGAGTATTATTATGATAAAACTAAACCGTACTAATAAATGAGATGAAAAATACCACCTCAAACTAAGACCAAGTTGAATATTACAGTATAGACTACAGTATTATATTGGTTATCATTATTTTCTATGTGGTCCCGAGTTCAAATAAGACCAGAACCATCTTTATGTTCGTTTGTAGATATCCCACTAAGTCTCCGGTGATGGAAAACATCGATAAAAAACCAAATAAACTTGGATAAACGTTAACAACTCACCACCTAACACGGTGGTTCTAATACCATCAGTGAAAAGTGGGCTTCTAAGTGTTCCGTTCACCATGACGGCAACAATCACTTGCCTTGACTATCCTGTTTGGGATATAGTAGTGATATTTTGGATGGAAATTTGGACGGACAGATTCGCAGTCGGAGGCGAGTGCAGTTATAAATTTCTTCCAGACAGATATAAAAGGTTATAGCAAGACGATAAGCTGTTTCATTTCTTCTGTAGACAAATGCATTTTCTACCTCTTTTTATAGTTTTATGCACTTTTCTGAGCTCGGAAAGAATTAAGTGCTTTAACGGTGTTTTAAAAGCGAAATAGCTTTTTAAAACTTTTTCAGATTAAGACATTGATTATTTTCATCTATACTAATGTTATAAAAAGGAAAGATTTGTTTGTTTGTTTGTATTGAATAGGCTCCGAAACTACTGGACCGATTTTAGAAATTCTTTCACCAATAGAAAGCTACATTATTAGGGAGTTACATAGACTATATTTCGTCGGGAAAGACAGTCTTCGCGGGCGAAGCCGCTAACGGACAGCTAGTGTAAAATAAACTCTAAATTGGTATAGGTATGGATGTATTCTACCTAAGATATATTCCACTAGATCCTCGCGAATTAGTTTCTGTGATTTATATTCAATTTTCCGTATACCTCACAAACTTATCACTACCGGAATAATACAATTCAATTAGCCTTATTTTTCGGTGCAATACATACAAACCTTTGCGACTACTATAACCCCGAACGGGGTAGTCAGAGGTAAGTTGACTGCTGTCATCACGGTGAACGGAACACTCAGAAGACCACTTTTCACCAAGCTTATTAGAACGCAACGTGGTAGGTAGTGAACCTTCCGTCTTTATCCGGGTTGATTTGGTTTTTATCGATGTTTTCCATCACCGGAGAGTTAGTCGCAAAGTAAATTGTAAACCAATCCGCGGGAATATGACATCGGAGCCTTCGAGAAGAGAGCGTATTCCCATTCAAAAGGCAAGCAACGCATCGCTCACATGTCTGGTGTTGCAGTTGTTCATGGGCGGAGGTGATCACTTTCCATCGGGTGACCTTCCGGCTCGTTTGCTCCCTATTAAATAAAAAAAACGCAAAGACAATGAAACTTCCGAAAGGAGTTGTACTTTATTTTTGTTAAAAGAAAGAATCTATCACACTTCAATCAGTCCTATCTCATTCCCACTATCACACCGTCAAAAGTACGATTGCCGAAAGCGCTGTTTCTCTGACCCTTTTATCCCAACATTGCCCCATTCCCACCGTTACACTGCCCATTGTTTCCGTAAACTGGCTTTGACAGCTTCTCCTATATCCCAACCGGCGTTTTGCATAATACTAAGGTCGTCTTAGATTGTTCTGGCTTTCCATCTAGAAATACCTTTGGGGACATGAATTTATATGGGTTATGTGGGTACCTTTAGGGTTTGCCTAGTGTTGTGTCAAGTATCGAGGTTATCCATCGACCTTGATTTTGAATTATACAAATAATTTAATTCGATTTCGGACAAGAAAAAAAATCAAGCATTGTAAAATGCTAAAATAATCAAAGTAATAATCAAATAGCATATTTCATCTTAACCGAAAGTTTAAATATTTCTTTCGGATGTTTATAGGTAGGTACTTACCTCGAAGTATTGATGGAATAAAGTAGGCTTGCAACGTAAGCATTTACTGGAAAGATTCGTTCGTCCGTCTGATGTTTCGGTAGTTCAGGGTTTTAAAACAGTCACCCGGACTGAGAAAGACGCGGGTCATCATCAAGGTCCGAAATCGATATTTTTCAGTTTTTCTATCTTTAGATATGAAAAACAAGCATTGTTAAATGCTCAAACAATCAAATTTACAAAATTCAGCTTAGGACTCTGGTGCCTTAGACTTCAATCATTTTTGGATTTGATCTAATCATGCATTTCCTTTTCTAGTCCAATCCAATTTGCTGTATTGTTTTTTGATAAAGTTTCCTTTAATTTTTCATGTCAAATCAACATCAGAATGATAAAGTTATTAAAAAAATTCATTGAGAAAAACTTACCCAATTTACTTCCTTATATGTTGTTCATTAAATAAAAATACCATATCAGTGTACTTGATTTAGATTTTTCTGATAACCATCAACCAATAACGAATCAAATGTGATTATTTTCTTAATTGAATTCATGCCGATTTGGTATTTTTGATTTTATAATTTTTCTAAATCAATATATTTATAACAACCAAAATGTATCGACAATAGCGCTTTCGTCACAACTCTAGTTCGCGGAATGTAGTCGCTTTACGTAAATATTTTTTGGCGGCGATAGTTTGGGCTGCCTTGATTAGCATTTTAACCATGCCAGTACAAGGTTTAGGTGTGAAGATTTTATTCTGAAGTTTATTTAAGATTTGAAAAAAAGTTACTAAAAGTTGATTACCACTATATTATACGTTCGTTAATTGTTTTGTTTATTTTTGACTTGTTAGCCCAGGCTAACAACACCTGAACATGGCACAGCGTCTTGGGCATCTTGCCATGGAGACATACTCTATTTTAAGTTTTATTTTAAGTTTTTTCAATGGGTAAGATAAGTACTTAGGTATTTAGTATTTTTAATATTTATTGCATCTCTTTCTATGACTATGTATGTTATTTTATCTATTAATGTATTTCATGTTTGTCAAATAAATATTTTTGTTTTGATACCTAATAAGTATTCATTATCAGGCTGAAGCCAAGACTAAGTTCTGCTTGAATGATTTTAACACATTAACACATATTACAATAAATAATTTAACTCAAACTAATAAATAATTCTTATTAATCTTACCACGTATGAGCTCAGCTATATAATTTTGTTGTAATTTGTTAATATATGAATACTAGCTTTCGCCCGCGTTATTGCTATATATCATAGCCAAATTACATAAAATCTTTATAAATTGTAGCCTATGTGTAATTATGATGTTTAAGCTGTATTACTGTAAAGTTTCATTTAAATTGGTTCAGTAGTTTTTGCGTGAAAGAGTAACAAACACACATACATACATCCTCACAAACTTTCGTATTTATGTATTTATTATACTAGCTTTCCGTCCGCGGCTTCGCCCGCGCGAATTTCATTTCTCTGTAACATGTATACATATAAACTTAATGAATTGTAGCCTTTGTTTTATTCTGATGTATAAATAAGCTGTATAACAATAAAGTTTCATCTAAATCCGTTAAGTAGTTTTTTCGTGAAAGTACAACAAACATACAGACATGCAAACTTTCACATTTTTGATTATGATAAGTAAGAAGATAGAAACAAAATATAGTTACTACAACATTGAAAAGATCACAAAATATGTAAACCAGCAACAAAGTCACGTGCTAAAGTTATACAATAAAACGCCCCCCTTTTTAGTCGCGAATACTAAAAAAATATTACCCCTCGCCCACATCAAGATGTGTCAGCTAAAATATTACAACGTCGAAAAAAAGCACGCGAAATTGTAGTCTGTTTAGCTCTTACACTGTTTTATCCCCAGACTAGAGACGTAATTAGGGGAGATTACGGGGCCCGAGAAACAAAAAGCCTAAAGGCTCTATTTCAGTAGGACAGGATGGTTGGCTGATTTGATTTCCAGCAACAAATTGATCGCGCAACCAGCTATACCAGGTGAAATACCCTCCATACCACTGTACACAATTTGTTAGTGGCGCTACCGAGTGCACGGGGCACCTGTCCTGATGGAATAAGGCCCTAACGAGATCAATTGCAACCTTGCTCAGGCATTTAACAATTCAGGCAATAACGAAGAGCTATTTTTAAAACTTAAATAATAAACATCTTTGACCATTGGCAACAGGTCTATGCAAGTAGACGCTTAATTCCTGCGATAAAATATCACTACCATGAGTTTCTGCCGATAACAGTGTGGTAATATCACTAAAAATAGCATTCACGTTGCTGTAGTAAGCTATCTTAGATTACTTGAGGTAAACTCATATCGTTTCAAAATTCTATCATCACGTTCTGGGGCCCCGAAGTTCCCTAATTACGCCCCTGACCAGCCGTTTCTCTGGAACCCGTAAAGCTCTTTTTATGTGCAAATGTGGTCGCTCATAAAGTTCCTACGTGATATTTTTGACAAAACCCTCCTATAGAATTTGAATGATTACTGAAATAATGACTTGTTGTGTAAAGCGTTTTCTATTTTGTTTTATTTCAAGGGTCCAGCTTGGTCAAATAAACATGAAGTAAAGTCATGTTTATTGTTGATTTTTATTTTAATTTATTGTGATATAAATAAATGATGGTTTAAATAAGTTTGCTCAAAATATTATGATCGAAAACAAACGAGTGAAGTCAGGGCTAGCAATGATTTAAGGAAACCTTCTAAGTAAACTTTTAAACTCATTCGTATTTGAATTAAATAATCCTTATAACTTCTCTTTAATTAAAACAGAAACTCAATAGCCCTGACCGTCTATAAACTCTTGGCAAACCTTAATTGCCACTATAAGAACCGGTAATAAAAACAACGGGGCAAAAGGATACTGAAATGTCTTTATCTCCGAGATAAGGCGGAGTTACAGTTGAAATAGGAGCTCAAAAGACAAAAACTCTTAATGAAGAAGAGGGACAAAGTAATTTGAATTCGTTACTTTGAGACCATCTGTTAAATGCACTTCATTAAAACGTGCTAACTCCGCGAGAGGCGAGTGTCGACTGATGGCGCGCATTCAAAATTCAAATCGAGCGGCTCTTTTTCGAATTTCGAATTTCTGGTGCGGTTTTGACGGAACGGAGACAAAAGGAATTGAGCGATTTCGTTTTTATTGCGCGTTGATACTTAGACGCTCATTTGCTAGTATGTGAACGAAATATTGCTTGACTTAAGATATTTGAGATTAAAAATAGGTAATTAAGTTTGAAGAGCTATCATAACAATACTGTCATTATTACAAATAAGTACTTTAAGTGTACCTTAGTATAAGAATAGCTAAAGGCACAAAAAATTGAGTATGTAAAAACGAGTAAAATGAATTACTATTGTAATGACGACACGATTGGCGTAGTGCCCCGGGTTCCATTCCGGGTCGAGTCAATTAAGGAAACGATTTATTTACGGGCTGGGTGTGCTGGGAGTCGCCGCTGGCGTAATTCCTTGTCTGGTAGTTGGCACCTCGTAACACAGTGATATATTTGTCTCTAGTTCAAAGTAGTTTTCACTGCAAAATATCCTTGTGTTACGAGGAACATACTGAAAAAAGATTGAAACCAGCGTTTGCTAGCACACCCAAGCCTAAGCCAATTTAATTCATTTCTTTGATAGACTCCTCTGGGAAACAAGCACGGGACATTATACAATTCAGGGCTAGAACAAGTAACTAACATTGATTCATGTAAGTGATGAGATGCATTTGTTGTGTTCTGTTTTATGGCAAAAAAATAAATAAGTTAAAATTCATAATTGACATGTCTGGTGAACTTCGAAAATAATAAAATGTATATTTTAGCTCAAGCAAACCCTAGTTAACCTTTCAATATTGGTACAGAACATTAACTAGATTTTATTAAGGCAGGATCAGATTACGTTATCTCTCTCTTTTTCTATCGCCATGTAAGTGTGAAGGCGGCACAAAGAATAATCAGATCGAATATCCAGACGTGAAGTTGGCTTTTTATTTTTATTCAGCCTGGCCTAGATCTAAATCCGTCGGTCTAATTCTAGATCATTGATAATTCAGAATCAAAGCCTACGCTTTATATAGTATTTGAGGTGGGCGGCCTGGAGGGCCCTACTCCGGTATAAATTTACGAAAATAAAAGGACACAAAACGAAGTATGTAATGCATAGTTTTCGTGATTTTTGTATTGTCAAATATGGATATCTGAATACCAGAAAATCAACACCAATTTCGAACAACAACTAAGTTTTTTAACCACCGAAAATTCACGTTTCTTCGTATTCGACGAACAAGAGTAGGCCCCCTGTTTCAATATTCAAGTGCTGAAATATGTTATCCGATTGTTACAAGGTTGGAAAATATTTTTCTTTCTACTTTCCGAAGCTCGTCGGTTTCATGTTTTTATCTATTTTATTATTTTTAGGAACATTTAATGTAATTTTTCCATCTAAAGGTGGACTTTTAAAAAATTGACCAGCCAACCGATTTAGAACGAACTCATCGACCAATTCTGTAAACTTGTTTTAATTTTAGTAAATTACTTGCCTGGCGATAGCATTCAATATTTTTATCTGTAATAGCTTTCGTTTTTGTGAACCAAAAAATATGTGTAAACGCTCCCCATACTCAAAAATGGAATTAACAAATAAAAGAAAATGTCCGAATCGGTCGATCACTTGGGTCTGAATCGATGTGTTGATACTGAGGCTCAAGCAGGACTCGAACCCACCCTGCTAAAGAGCAGCCACCCGGTTCACAATGGGTTGGTCTCGAAAGCTTAGTTGCTTACAACTCAACCAACATGGGTTTCAGACCAACCCATAGTATGTCGTATGTGCTAGACACAATAAAAAAACAATACAATTTACCGCCGTGCGGTAGGTACATCGACAGACGACCAGCAGAATTGGTGAATTTATCTAGTGTATTATAAGTCAAATTTTCCTAGATTCTAAATTTAGATATTTAAGTATGTTTTAAAATCTCCGACATCCATAGTACAAGCTCTGATTAATTTAGGATCTAATGATTTTGGCTTAGAATAATTACATATAGAAACTCAATCCGCGCGCCCATTTTGAAGCACCTTAATTGGAGCTTTATATGGCTCCAAACGGACCGCTTCGCAGTGTTCATTACAGCTCCGCATCGTTCAATGTCAAAGCGCGCCGCACGTAAGCAAGTAATAGTCACGCATGTGTGGATCGGATTAGTGCTTCATTTTTAACCGACTTCAAAAAAGGGGGAGGTTTTTTTGTATGTTCACCGATATCTCTGTCAATTATTGTGAACCGATTTTCAAAATTCCTTTTTTATTCGAAAGGGTATATTCCTGAGGTGGTCCCATTGTCAGCATATCAGGATCGGATGATGGGATCCAGGAAAAATCGAGGGAACTCTTCAAATATTATAGGCACACCTATAACGATTTAGGTATTTTTGATGGTAACTCATGCAGTTGCTCTCGAAAAGTACCATTTGGTGAAGTGGAACTGCTGATGAAGACCACTGATGGCCACCGGAACTACCCAATACTAAATATTTTTCGGGTTGCACTATTATAGTTTTAATATGGGAGCTAAGCAATTATCTTTTTTTTAAGTCATCATCTCATGTTGATGAGCTGGTGATGGAAGGTACAACTCCTTAACGGTTAGTAGTTGGAGGATAATTCTTTAAATATTATAGGTACGTCAAGACCGACAATCATATTCTTTCAGGTTATTTAAGTGAACTGATGATGGAATGTTTAAACTCCATAACCGTTTAATTATTGGAAAGGAAATACTTCAAGGATAGTTTGATAAGAGTTTGGTTAGGTTCTGGTTTTGGAATCCATGACAAAGTAACGGAAATCTTTAATGCCTGGGAGCAATTGGACGATACTTTTTCGATGTATAAAATAAATAAGAACTATTCACTAAAAATCAAGAAATAATAAAAAATTTAACAAAAAAAAAACTTAAAAATTATACGATAATTTAATGTAGGTACAATTATTGTTATTGTTGGAGTCGGTGTCAGCCAACGTAGGTTTGTAACTACTATGTATACATACATACGTAAACGTGATATGTAAGAAATAGGTATATTACTAGGTATATTGTAGTGTTTCCTTGGCTGACACCGACTCCAACAATAACAAGAATTGTACCTACATTAAATTATCGTATGAGTTTAAGAAGAATACGCAATTATTTCTTTACTTTTTAGTGCTTTGTTTTGGAATACTTTTTTTGAAGTTGGTTTTTTTTTTGTTAATTTTTTTGACAGGGCGGTTGTATGAAGACTATCCTTCTATACGTTATTATTCCAAGATTTTTGGTGTAAAATATTCCAGATATAATGTGGGACACTGAAAGCGTAGCATAGTTATAAATAAACTTAAATAAATAGATATAACATCACGACACAGAACCAAGAGTTTAGACAACACGCACACATTCGAACATTATATTTTGTGCCGTGCTGGTGGCGGCACTTTAAAAGAATACTTTCCACCGCCCCACCTCCTTCCCGTGGGTGTCGTAAGAGGCGACTAAGGGAGCTCTGTAGCAGACCATCTGCTTTTCAGGTGGGAGACATATTATGTCGGCCGGTTGATGTTACACCATGCAGTTGCGTAAAACCCGCCAAGTGACTCTGACCTGTCTCGGTCAGGTCGCGTTCCGAGATCAGCACTGCACTAACCGGTGCCAGGGCAGGCCTTCAAGATGAGTATGGCCGGCTCAGTAGGTAATTGCTTTGCATTATTGTGCTTGTCATCCTCATATCTGGACCTCACGATTGCTTTCCATCAGGTGGAGTGAGGTCATCTTGACGGGTACTATAAAAATAAACCTAAACATCGGACACTTTTTGGAGTTGATTTTGTTCGTAATGGTGTATCTTCGGTATTTATAATAATGCAAGCCTCAAAGGACCGGGTCCATAAGGGCCCGTGAATTTAAAATGTACTACAAATAATAATTTATTAATTTATTTCAGATTTTCTTAATTGATGATCGAAGCCTTTGGAACTAAAGGCAGGATCGCTACCATCACGTCATTACAGGCCATTCAATTGATATAATCACCAAATTCTTTTGTGTAGTATTGTCCTGAAAGATCTGGTACGGCATAGATGTACATCCAGAATAAATTGAAAATCTTCACCATTATTTCACCGAAACAATTGTTTCTTGAAGCAACGGTGAACAAGGTACCTACTCTAAAATAATGCTCTCTATTCGTTTGGAGCCCCTTTCATGAACATGGAGCTAGAAAAAACGCGATTTTTTGCACGGAATAAAAAGACAGCAGAAGCAGTAGGAATTGATACGCTACTAGCGTTCTTCTTTAACAAAAAAAATATAGCAAAACAAGAATTATACAACACGAAGATAATAAACAATTTCTTTATTCCAACATTTTTCTTTTTTAACAATAAATTGAATCATATTATACATTATTTATTGAACAAATAACAAATAACAATATTATAAAGAGGAAAGATTCAATTGTTTGTTTGTGTTTTTGTTTGTTTGTATTGAAGAGGGGTGCACTGAATCTTTCACCAATATGAAGCTACATTATTAGGGAGTGACAAAGGCTAAATCTTATAACAAAACATTAAGTGAAAAATAATAGTATATGTAAATCAAGTCGGAGAAACGCGGGCGAGATGTGCTGTTTTACCGACGCCGCGACGTGCAAATACTTTTGGCAAAACGAAGTCTGTCGAGGCAGATAGTCAGTAATAACCGTTATTAGTGTTATATTATGAAAGAGCTACGTAATCCTACTGTGGAAAACTGCAATATCAATAGGAATATTTGCATATCTAATGCCTCAAGTTGTTCGAATTTAAATAATTGCTATCTGTAATTGGCTAATATATTAATTTGCGTTTCTCGACTGTTTGAAGATTAGTTTCGCTTGCAGACAGTGCAAGTAGTTATTCAAGGTATTATACTATTGTTTGCATATAAGTTATCATATTTCAGTTTATTGTTTTGCCATCCTAAAAATTATAACGTAAAGATCGCCGGGAATTCGGTTTTGGTAATTCTTACTTAAGTCGTCGTTAGCTGTTGACATCAAGTCACTACGAGTACCAAGGATGGGTATTGAGAGTTGTTGTCCGTTTCCACTTACGAAGTCACGAGTGACCTGTTAGTGTTAACTTGAAGTCCATAATAAAATAAACATTTTGCAACAACCTCTGTTGCCATAAGTACACCCAGCTAATTATAAAAGTTTGTTTCCTGATTGGGTCTATTCCAATAACTAGCTACTCGTGTCCTAAATTTCATGTGTGTATTATGTTAAGCACCTTATATACTCTTACTTATTTGACACGATTGGCGTAATGCCCAATATCACGGTTTTTTCGCCTTGACTCACGTAGTGTACCAAGTTTGACGAACGAACCTTTATAAATTGACTCTGGTCTGTGCATGCTGGGAGACGCCAATGGCTTAATGGTATCTCGATCTAACTTTACTTCAAAGTCAATACAAGTGGCGTGATGTCTGGCGCATATTACGATTTATATTTATTTATTAAGTGCAATAAAAGCATATATACCATTAGCACGTCGCCGGGGCTCTCCGCTAGTTTCCTGGCCCAACTAATAGGTGCGCAAAGCATCCGCCCTGCAAGCGGATGAATCAGAAATAGCCTCATATCCGCTAGCTCGAGTCTTCCGTCAACACGAGGTCGCAACAAAAGAGGGGGGAGGAAATGTATTATCTTGAGGGCGTGCGCTGGAGTACTATCGGAAACGTTGCATTTTTAAGATTTCACGTTGCATATTACTACTAAGAAACACATCTTCAATCGTCCAATTTATGATAGTCGCCAATAATAAGTCAATATATTTTTATCCTATTACTCCCTGATAATGTAGTTTTATATTGGTGAAATATTTTTTTAAATCGTTTCAATTGTTTCGGAGCCTATTCAAAACAAACACAATTTTTTTTAGGCTATATTTTGACGGAAAAGTGTCACCGCGGGCCCCGCCGCTGACGGACATTTTTAATATTTTGGTGACTTGATTGTAATTTAAGCTGTTATCCGGATAAGTTACCAGATCAGACTAAGTATATTGCGGATTCCCCTGAACAGAGCACAGATTTGCGAGGTTGGTGTTAAAGCATACCTACTCGTAAAGCGTCTGATAACATGGTCGGCAATGAGCGTCCGACAGAGATGACCTTGGTAAAAGCGACCGTCGATCCGTGACTATTTGGTGCCCAACGGCCGTCCACACTGACCAAGGTCACTCTATCACGTCTCTTTATTATATTTTTGTGACTTTTAAATGATAGCACACAGCATAACCTATCTTTATATTTAGTGTATTGCCACTCTATCTGACGAGGTAAGGTAAATAAAAAGTCAAAAATACATAGGCCAAAGTTTCGTTTTATTTAAAAAAGTATTTTGTACAATTTAACTAATTTACAAGTATCCGAGTTGCATTTCATTGTACCACTAAGTAATATAATTCTCACTTCACAAAACAAACCGCTCTCACAACTATGATCTAAATTCACAAATTCAAAAGCTTTACAATATTTTTTTACTTTACAAAGTACAGTTTTCCTAACAACATTAGTAGTAGCGATCAGTATTTACAAAAACACTTTAATCTATGTATCACAGAAAAAATAATTACATATCTAGCATAATAATTATAACAATTACATGAGGATAATGATTTTACTGTCGATATACTGAATGGTGAACTTTATGATGTATGAGTTTACATTATATTTTTAAAACTCAAAAAGGTTGAATTATACTGAATTTAACTGAATAATTATCGTGAAATAGTTTTATCACCACAATCTTGATGACGTCGTTATTTTATGTGGTTGACAATTTTTTTTGTCGTTGACAATTATTTTTAGCTGTTGACAATTTTTTAATTAAAAACTTTTACTCATACTAACGTAAAGTTTAATTCTTCACCACATCAGCTGTAGTGCTAGCAGTACACCCCAACATTCAGTAAAAAGTTGAAAATCGTGGTAAAAGCATTTAGGCCATACTAATCAATTTGACCCGTAGCACGAAATAACTATTATATATATAGGAGAAAATAATTTTCAGCTTTTTTTGGCGTACCGGTAGCACTACCTGTACATCTACCACGAGTTGCCATTTTAAACCTACGTTATCGTTCGCGTAAAAAAATGTATTAGGATTTGACATGACCTGACATGACAACGTCAAATCACAATACATTTTTACTACGCGAACGATAACGTAAATTTAAAGTGGCAACTCGTGGTAGACGTACTGTACCTACACTTTTCATAAACCATCCTACACAACGCCATTGCGATTTTATTTCATAAAGAGATGAAAGTGAAGTGTGTAAGCAGTCATTATTTATAAGTAGTTATTAACTAATGAATAAAACTGGAAATCTTTCATTAGTATCTAACTAAATAAAATTATAGTTAAATTCGATTTGAATAACTTGCAACTTTGATATGATACATTCCTAATTGACATAATTTAAACACATTTATCAGAAAAACGAAAGATTTCAAGATTTTTGTTGTGTTAAAGACGGATGATGTGATTTTAAGCGATTAAGACGTTTCGATTATATTTTTTAATCTATTTAATTTTATTTAATCTAGGCGATCTTATTTAACCAAGTGATAATATTTGATACGTTTTAGAATTCTATAAAATGTATGTTTGTTCAAAATCGTTCCATTTGAACGCAAGATTATTCTTATAGTTATATAATTCATCCCTTTTGTATCTTGTCTATCGTTTAATAATTCAAAAGGACGAATCATTTAGACATAGTGATTCACACGTTTTGTATGTCACATAAATAGAAAATGTTTACTTTAAATATAAATAAAGCAAATACATAAATCGCATTGGGGAAATGACGGAATTTTAAATACTAAAATCAATCAAACTAAATTAAGCCAAAATCCAAAGATTCTGGTTTTAAGTCCCTAATCGGGAAAGAGTGCATTTAAACAATTGGCGTAAAAAAACCCAGGTCACCAATGATTAGGCCAATAGCCATCAATTTGTAGCAATGAGATTTTTCCTAGCAGTGAGACAGTGGAGTACTTCACTTTTTAATTCAATCAATTGTGAATTTCATAAATTGTTGCAAAGAATTAACATTGATTTATAATCGCGAATGAACGTAAAATACTCGTGTTAACATTTTAACAAGGACACGAACTCACCTTTATCTACAATCAATATCAAGCCCCGAAGTTTTCAGACGTATTGGATGTGTATTTGACAAATTATTGTTAGGTCGAAATTGTACCTACGTGTAAATTCTGTACTTGGTAATATTATTTTGTGTGATTATACCTATATGCTTTGTTAGCATTGAATAAAGCATTTGACTTTGACCTTGTATACGTGGAAATATCCAAAAAAAACATTAATATTGGTTTAGCATTGTAACCTTTAAAACGGCAAATTTTATTCATTAATTAAGTGTTTTTGTTAGCAAAAATATTTTGGCCTCATATAAAAAAACGTCCTAAGTAAGTAGTTTCAGCTAGGCGTGATCGTCATTAACTCAGTGAGTACCGAAAGAGATTTATTCAATAATATTTGACATAAAAATTTGAAACTTAACTTCATTGTTGCATTTTTCAAATGAAACGATTTTGGAATACCTACGCACAAAAAAACTGCAGAGTAGGTTATTCTAATCAGTCTTAGATCGAAATTTCAAACAATTTTTTTACCGTTTATGTATAGTTTGAGCATACAGTATAAGCTGTAAATATAAAAGTTGAAATAACTTGAATTTATATGCTTTTATTAACAAAATAAATGTAAGTTTACACTTTATTTAAAATAAATATTTCTAAATAATGCCTAATAATTGCACTATTGAAAATAAAATGGAAGATCAAGAACTGACCACAATCTTTTAAAACAATGATAGTCATTCAAAGTTTTCATTACGACTAATGTCATAATAACCCAAATACGCGACCTTAAAATAATCATATTATATAATTATGGTTATTTTAAGGTTGCTTTCTGTAGTCAAACCCTAGTGCTTATCAAGTATTTAATATTTTTTATTTGATAGTACTATTTTGAATTCATTTAATGTAGAAAGATATGTTTGAGACATGACAATGGCACGTATTTTAAATTAAATTAAAGCTTATAACATATGTCTAAAACATGGTACTCACGTAACAATTTTTAATCGATGGGTCAGTAAAATGTGGTCATAACAAATATTTAAACCATTTGATTATTACTTTTATATGTAAAAAAATATATAATAATACGTATAATTTCTTTGGAAATATTGAGATAATAAAATTGACGAAGAGAATGCAGAAGCTTTAACTCAAACGAAACAATAATTTACATTTATTAATAATGTAGTTTTGATCAGATTACTTTCATGTTACTAAAAAATAAACACAGGTTAAAATTAAACCCTAACACACAGTGAAACTTTTCCGAATTGATTCAAAAATTACGTATAAATTATAAAGTATTTAACTCTAAAAAGACATTATTTAAGTTTTAATACCAAAAAAATACAATGAAAATATATTATTTATGCACCCACCTTTCACATTATTAACAAAATGTAATAATAACTAACATAATTAAGATACAATTAATTTTATTTACAGTATGACTAAGTGAATTGAGGATGCAAAGGATAATTTGTGTCAACTGTATAACATAATTTTTATAGGAAAAATAAGTTTCATGCAATTTCTTTAGTACCTAAAAAAAGACTATGCTTGCATAGTTGAAACAACGTTCCATCAATGTCAGATAAACATACTTAATATCCAAATGGATAGGAAAAGAACAACTCATGTTTGCTGTTTTACAGGATAGGTACAGTCAACATCAACACACTAGCTTTTGTTAACTAAAAGTAAAAAAAAAACTACAACAAAATAGACGGTTTTATAACTTGCAACGTGCAAAAATTTGCAGTATATTTTTTCAACTAAAAAAACTTCGTGAAGTTTTTTTATTTTTAGGTTCAGTTGTAAACTTATTTATGAGTTAGAGCAGCTATCCAAAAAAATCTTAAAACTTTATCATACCTATAGTTCATTCTAAACATTATTGTGTTAGTATTGTTTAAGTATAATCGTTCAATATCAACACTGTGTGAAATGTTACCTAAATATAAGATCCTTCTGAAACCAATATATTTTTGATCTAAAATTTTATCATCTAAACACAACTTCTTATTTTTCAAATACATAGTAAGATAAACTTTATTTACTTTAAATAGCAGTAACTTTAGAAAATCAGTCAGATATTAAAAATTGACTACATTCATTTTGTTTCACAAAAATTTGAATTGAAGGTAGAATTGACATAAAATTAGGCTATAAAGTTACATTCAGATTCAATACATTTTTATTACACCTATTATCTATTTTGAAATATTTTACATTTAGCAAGAGATATAATGTAGATAGCCACAAAAAAGTTTTGATAGATCTTCTCTAACCGTTTAATATTTGTAAACAATATTTTTGTTATTAAATGCAGAGTAAATCCGAAATTTCACTCGTTTTCAGTTGAATAATAAAAGTATTTACTTACATAACATCATGTAAAGTTTTTGTATATAGGTTTATATTTTCTAATAAAAATTAAATGTGCTTAGGCCTCGTATTTAATAGAATTTTGTAGCTAACTGTACCTGGCTTGCTGTAATATTATAACTAGTAATGTCAACTTCATTTTCCGGGAAAACGAAAGAAAGGCTTCTTTTTATCATACACGCAACATTTCAACCTTGAGGATAATATCATTTCGTTTGTGATCGATCAGTCGTTAAGTTAAGTACCTAATTCGACAAATCCAACGACATTTTTACAAATTTACTATCTCTGTATAGATTTTTTATTCCGAAAAAAACAATAGTTTGTGTGAGTGATACAGTTAACACTCCTATGTCAATACACAAGCAAAATGATACAAAGCAGATGTAATGTTGGTGCATTTTGCATTAACTTGCTGAATAAATTTTTACTAATGTAATTTTTAGTTAAAATCCTATGTTTTTTTTAATTATAAAAGTACTAAAACAGTAGCAACAGTTATTTATATCATTTGAGTTATTTTTAAAAATTAAATTATATAACAAAGAAAGTTAAGGTGATATTATGAGAAGATGTCTCATACGGCGAAAGGTAAGATAAAAATACCACAAATTATACTAAATATTCATCTTAATTTTTTTATAATTTGATTACAGCAAAGAAGTAAAAACCTCACAATGCACTTTTAAAATTATTTTACCATTATTTATGTTGCAAAGATCACAACAAATAATATGTTTTATTTTCATTCGTCCGACTCACTATTGCAGACTACTAAATATAACATCAGGCATTCTTATTCTATTTATATTACACAGAGTAACACTAAAAAGTCATTGCACGTAAGTTTAAATTCTTTTTGACGTTAAAACTCATCAGTGTCTTCTTTAAACTTTTTTTTAGTAAAACTTTTGTTATACGTGCGTAGCCAAAGGTTGCGGGTGACCATTACCTGAAAAGTACATGTGGAATTAACAATAAAGCCTATTTAAAATAATATATCTAACAAAAAAAGGTTTTCTGTTAATTAATTTTAAGGGTATGCATTGTTTGCGACTTCTCTCACAAATAATATAATTTACTATTCTTAGGCACGTCAATATAAAATAATAATGTTTTAAATAAAACTTTTGAGTTTAGATAACGAAAATAATGGACACACAAAAAAGAAAAAAAATACCAACTATTGATTTTTCAAAGATACGTCATAAACAAACATAATAATTTAATATCTGTTTATACGAAAAAAAAGTTCTTAGAATGTGATAAAAACTATTTTATTTCGAATTTTAAATTTAATAGTTTTAATTTAGTTTTGCTTTCATTCACATATTTATTCGAATTATGATCTAAGGTTATTACATAAGTGTTAGAACACAATGTTACGGATAGTAACAAATATTTTACGACATCGATAACATCAAGAGACTGTCTGCAATATTAATGTGCTTAATGTATTATTATCATTGATTTTGTGTTTAGTTCTGAAGGGCGTTACCAAGGCAGACGGAGTACTTATTGTAGGCAACTTAAAACACTCGTGTTTCAATGAGTAGTACTTGACTATCATTATGTTATCATATTAATACCTTGTTTTTTTGTAATAAACAAACTTGCTATTTGGTTGACCTTTTTAAGATTCTAAAAACTTCTACACATTTAACACGTGAAAAAAGAATATTTTTAAATTCATAAAAATCTGTGCGCATTTTTGAAAAATGTTTCTAAAATGCATTTGTGATTGTGAAGCAGAAAATCCATAAACTATCTTATTAAAGGTGGGACATGTAACCCAAATCTTTTTTTACTTCTGCATATTTTCAAAATTTACACAAAAAAAAATTAACGGGTGCCTAATGTTATATTCAAACATCTTACAAAACACTACAATGTATTTTTAAAGTCCGCTGTCGTATTTTTTTTAAAACCTTTTAGAACGAACTACTACCTAATCAGCATTATATTCTAGTATTATTTTTAAAGGAAACTCACCCTTTTTGGTTACTGTAACATTGGTGATGGCTCTATTCGAGGGCGCCAGAATGTAATGAGCGCTTGGAGATTGGGGCGTCCCAGATGACGTAGCCACGTTTACCTGTTACAAATAATATTCATGAATAAGTATTTAAAAAATACTTAAGATGTTATAATCTTTTTTAACACAAGGCACACGCATTGCCTAAATTAATTATATTTTTGATTTAATGAAAATAAGACCAGAGTGCCTAACGCGAGTTTTAATCTTCAAACGTATCACAAAAGTTTTTCTATACTCATCCGCGTTTACGTGCTCGATGTGTGATTGAATAAAAATAAGAAAAAGATATTACAGATATTTCAACCCACATAGCATCATGAATGATTTATTTTTCACACATAAAATCATGTTTTTTTTTATTTGAATTTTTTTATTTTAAAATACTCGCTACTTATATTCTTCCAATCAAACACAGTATGATAATGTTTACCGCAGGCTGCGTGCTGTCAGTAGACATGGTGGACGTGGTGATGGGACTCGTGGTGCACTGCGGCGACGCGAGGCTCGTCGGGGACGTTATTGAGTGTGACGAGTTACCTGTGGGGAAAATGGTTAGTTAATATTTTGTATGAGAGATCATCTTTCCTGTGGCGTCATAGCTACATTTTCTGCCTTCTTCAATTTTTCAATAATTCCTTTATTCATTCTTTTATGCATTCTGCCATTAATTATTTCAGTAATTCCTTCAATAATTCATTCATTCTTTCATTAATTATTTTAGACATTCCATAATTCATTCCTTCACCAATTTTTCCATTCATTCATTAATTTATTATTTATACCATTCCTACGTTCTTCCTTTCGTTCTTTAACTCCTTCTTTTATTCCTTCCTTCATTCCTTCACAATTCTTTAATTTATTCCTCCATTCATTCCTTCATTATTTCATTCCTTCCTTCATTCAGACCTTCATTATTTCTCCCTTAATTCGAACCTTCATTAATTCCTTTATCCACTTATTCATTCCAAATTTAAAACCAAGCCTAGTTTTAATCTTATCTTTCGTACAAATTTAGTTCACACACTAAGTCATACAAATTTATCTCTAAGTAAATACTAACCAGAAGGCAAGACGACAGAACTCCTTACAGATGAGTATGGCGGCGGCGCGGGAGTCGAAGCGGGCTTCGCCGTATTCACAGTAGTGAAGCCCAGACCGCCACCGGCCCTAAGGTGCGGGTTCCCGTACGTGGCAGCGTACCGGACGTCCACACCGTGGATAAGCCCACCGTTGGGCACCCTGGGTACTGTTGGACAAGAAGTAAATAAATATGCGCTAGACAATACACCAAATCTTGGTCTCCAATTAAGGATAAATATCTTTGTGTTAGAGGTACCTAATATCCTAGTGCATACAAAGTTTTTGAGAAGTACCTCACAGACCGATATCAAGTGGTAAAAACGCTGAACATGAAAGTACAAAGAGATTAATAACATTTGACGTGCCCCAAGGATCCATTCTTGGGCCCATTCTCTTTCTTGTCTATATAAATAACGTTAGTACACTAGAACTCAAGCGGAGGCTCTCATTTTAAGCTGACAACAATGCGTTGTTCTACTCTGGTAGTAACATGGAGTCAATCACTCAAGAAGCACAGACCGACCATGACCTGCTTAATATTTGGTCTAAGAGTAATCCACTTACTATCATTTTATTGACGACCGATTTGGTGTAATGGTTAAGAAGTTGGCTACTACACCAGAGGTCGCGGGTTCGATCCCCGCACAGTACAAACATTTGTGTGCATGAACATGTTTGTTTGTACTGGTCTGGGTGTCTCCTATGTATAATAAGTATGTATTTACAAAAGAAAATGTATTTAAGTTTGTTTATCCGTTGTCTAGTATCCCATAACACAAGCTTTAATTAAATTACTTTGGGGCTAGATGGCGCTGTGTGGAATAATGTCCAGGGATATTTATTTAATGTCCAGGGATATTTATTAAAACACAGCACGCTATTAGCACTCGAGTGAAATAGCACTAGCCACATCCAGTAGCTGTTATTCTTTGTAATTACGCGCGGACGCCCAGCCAACCGTCTCCCAGCACACCCAGCCCCAAGGCAATTTAGAAAAGTTCCGAGCCGAACATCGAACCGAGCATCATAGGTTCGATACCTTTGACACCACATGAGTCAAGGCAAGAAACGCGTGCAACTACGCACTATGCCAAACGTGACGTCAAACAAATTAAGAAAAAATTAAAAGTCATCTATGATAGGCCAATTATTATCTAAACGTAAACTGAGATCTAGGGTCGAGCCGTACTTTTCAATATTGAACTTTGAAAATAAAAACCATTTCAAAGGCTTTCATGAGCCGTTTAAAGAACACCCTCTTATTTAAAACATGGTTTTCAACCGATTACGTGATTTCATTTCAAATGCTCATTAAAGAGTTACGCTTGTTTTCTAAGAACCAGACTAAGGTTTTTTAACAAAGTGAGTTAAGTATACAAAAAAATCGAACTGTGAAGAATAATTTTTTCTGAAACAGTCAACAGCACAATACTAGAGCTAGGCCAAGGTAATATTTATTAAAGTAACTCTTTTTTTGCAATTATTTTATTCCTATCTATTGACATAAATTGAATGTAACTGTGTAGAATTTGTATTGGGATTTATGGTAATAATTGAAACATAAGAAATTGATTACAGCTATAAATCTGGTCAATCTACCCTACAAAAGTATTCCTCCTTGAACACAGCAGTCCCTAAATTTTAATAAATAATACTACAACTATAATTTTCTGTTTCTAATCATATTTCTATCAGTTGCAGATTTTTCTTGTCTCAGTTAAAGCCAGGCCAATTCCATTCATTGCTAAAATACTTTAACCAACCAGAAACAACGTCTGACATTAATCAGGCGCACAGCATACTACCCTAGCCTACATTCCATACCCCCAACAGACGGTAGGCCCAGATTATGCAAGGTATTGCTGCTATCCTGGCGTACCGCGGATTGCTTCAGCAAACTGCTATGGAACCACTGTTGTTGAAGTTTAGATCAGTTTTGATTTGAAGCCGTTATCTTTTTCAGGCTTTACAAGTGTTTATTTCCATATTATTTACTTCTGTTTTGCTGCGGCTATAAGGCTATAAGGCTATAAGGCTTCCAACCCAAAATTTTATGTAAGTTTACTTTATGTACACTCAAAAGCATAAATATCTTTACATTTCAAAAGATTTAAAAGTATCAGACAACAGAACAACAAAGAATGTGAACGAACTCTCGTATAGATGCTTATTATTGTTAATGGCTAATGTATTGCTCAGATATTATTGCTGTTAACTATTAATAAAAGTGCCCCATGATGATGCATTTTTCTTAGCGTTCATTTGGACTGTTGTAAAATTTCATCGCAGGGCTAGTATACATAAACAAACAGAAAACGCCCCTCATGTGATAGATAGTTATGATTTTTTGAAGTTTTACCGAAAATGTCGGGAAATAAACTTGGTTAGCTGTATCGGGTGCAATTCTACATCATTAATACCTTTTTGAGTGTTGTGGCGTGTTGTTTATTTCGAGAATTTGAAATCGAATCTAACTGGAAGTGATCAAGGGATTAATTTTAATACAATACCAATACACTAACCAAAATATGTGATATAGGAAAATACATTTCCAAAGTAACCCAAAACAAACAAATTAAAATTCAATGACTAAAAACTTTTCAGTAGTGCTATTACTCGAAATTGTTTTGGAATTGGAAAATATTTGCGAAATTGGGCATCGCCCATTGACAGCCTTTTAACGCTAGCGAGTCATTTGCGTGATATCGCCGCTGTTTCTCAAAAGAAATCGAAGCGATATCGCGGCGTGGACGACTCTGCTCCTGCGCCGCAAAATATCGCCCCCTTTAGAAATCGCGCGTAGTGTGAAAAGGCTCCGACCACAAAATAAAGAACGCTCTCGCCTTTTTCTAGTTTAATTACCTAAACTTGTTCGACCGCCTAGGGTTACTACTATATTGAGACAATACATGAGAAAAACTAAAACACTCACGACGTGCTACTGTGAACTCAGTTTATTTGTGTGCGTGATCAAAATGGCAGTTTGTTCAAAGTGGACTCTGTCTGAGGTGCCGCGCCGCATGCGTAATTTGTGCTCTGACGGAGAAATAGGTAAAATATAGAGCTCACCATGGAACCTCTTCTGTTTTTGAAGACACCTAACCTGCTAAAGTTCACCTCAACTTACCTTCACTAGTCGGTAGACCCAGATTATTCAAGGCATTGCTGCTGTCTTGGCGCTTCGCAGACCGCTGCAGCGAGTTGTTCTGGGACCCGCTGTTTGGGTTGTATTGGACTGTTGATGATGTGTCAACACTTCTTGGAAGGCTCCCGTTCACTGATCTGAAAGGAAGAATTGGATAACTGCTCTGTGTTTACTTGATTAATTTTTCTTACTATTAATATCATTCGACGACTTACAAACTTAGGACTACTAAGCACCTTTTGGAACTATTTTTTTCAGCAATCTTATTTATTTGGGAAAAACCCTAATATTTTATTGAAACCACCTAGAGTCTATTCCTATTTATACATTATGCTCTTAAAGCGGTGTTAGACTGGCGTCGAGTTTTTTTTCGCGCGTATACGGTCGCTTAAGTCACTTTGGCATACGCGCTTACTCGTGAGGTACATTTCACAGTTCAATAATCCAAACGCGCGTACACGGGCTTATATCGGCGGGTTTGTATAGGCGGTAGTGGTGAGTCAGTCTATATGGATCATACGAGCCTATAAGCGTATCAACGCTCGTACGAGTCACGCTTGTGGCAAAACGGACATGTAGGTACACTAGGGTGGAGTGAAATAAGCAAAAACACTTTTTTTTGCTTTTTTGATTCTTCTGTATCGTTATTCATTGACGCTATAGCAAAGCTTCAATCATACAAAAAAATTATAGTCTACGACATCGTTCTTAGGTGGCGCTATGTGAAAAAAGATATGGAAAGGTTTTTGCATGCATCGAAGACTTAAACGGCATATAAAATGATGTTGCATAGTCAAATATCACTAGTATATACTTAGTAAATTGTTATTTAAAACACCTGGATCAACCTTTAAAATAGTGTGTGTGTTTTTTGCATGGTAATGAACTGCCACTTTACCATTTGTTCTCTAATCTCTCCGGCGGGAGAAGAAAGCTCAAAAAGAGTCTTGGCTACAAAGTAGAAGCATTTGAACCCATCTCAACCCGCAAAACTTGGTTAGACATAAAAACCATTATCAAATAAGGCCGGATTTATTTGACCAATACGGTCAAAAGGTGTCTTTGTTTGCGAGACGAGCTGAAGAACATGGTTCTCAAAACTGAAAAACGGAATGCCTTTTTTGTCCACTCTAAAAATATGTTGTTGGTAATGTTAAAAGATAAGGCGACGCACTTATATAAAATGACAGCCTGAAACCGCTATAAGGCGTCATTTTGAAGTATGATCATTGGCAACTGGGACCCTATAGGTATAATGCTGACGGCTATTAAATATGGCTTACTAAAAATAAAGTTATACTAAAATATTGGCTTACCTGTTAGGCGTTAGTTTATCACTGCCCATCGTGGGTGACTGTACCCTTAACGACCCTGGAGTATAATCATGCCCATAATGCACGTACGTTTGGTATCCGTTTCCGAATCCGTTCACCTGTTAATTAAAACAGCTGGGTATAAATTAAATATTTAGTAAGTTAAAACAGGAGGTGAAAGATGGTTATTGAACTGTTGAAGGGTAATCCAGACCTAAATGAATTTTGGTATATTGGATGACAAGCATGTATGACTGAAGGTAGAATCTTATATTTTTTAATACTTTGTATTTTATAAATCCTAATGTACTATAATAGGATTTACAACCATTACATACGATTTAGAAGTACTTGCCACAGGTCATTTCAACCAAAGATTACTTGTTTGAGTTTAAAAAAAAACATTGAAAAATAAGCGCTGGAATTGACCGCGTAGCAAATAGAAAATGACAAACAAATAAACAAAAAATATCTTTATTGAAATAGGCCTGTAACAAGTACTTTTAAATCGTCATTACAAGAAAAAAATGTCATTATCTTTGCCTACTCCCTAAGGTTGATTTCTATCATTATAAGTGACAAAAAATGGCTGTGTTTCTGTCATTCACTAATGACACTGACTAACAGATTGTAAACTACGATAGTTACTTCAGTACGTCTAACACGAGTTGCCACTTTAAATGTACGTTATCGTTCGCGTAAAGAAAATGTATTTGGATTTGTCATGAAATGACATTACAATGTCAAATCCCAATACATTTTTTTCGCGAAAGATTACGTTAAAGTGGCAACTCGTGGTAGACGTACAGAAATTTGTACGCCGTTTTTGGTTTTATTTCTTATTAATTGCTAGGGGCGTTGTACCAAAATCCCGTTCAAAAACGTCAACGCTGTCATTGGTGGAAACTAATGGTAGACTGGACCTGTTCTCCAATGGAACAATGACATCAGCATTTTGCAGGATTTCAGTGGATGCAGGTGGCCTGCATACTGCTAATGATGATGATGACGAATTTACATTTCAATAGCAGCAAGAAAACATGGCCCGAAAACTCTGTTGTGAATTCCTGGTCAGGTCATTGGATGGCAGCTTTTTGTAAAGTTGTGTAGGTGTGTTTCGGCAAGTTTAGTACATTCAGGCCAACCAACAGCTGTTTAGGAACTACTCCCGTGGTTGAAACTACTATCGGAACTATTGTCACGCGATCCATCTTCCAAACCCTCTTAATTTGATCTTGAAGTTCTGTATATTTTCTGACCTTTTCTATAATTGTGGATGGTACGTTATTATTATTATTCCCTCTGAAGTTGTTACGCGCATGCGTAATATCCATTGTTCATAGGAAATAGAAATTGTGGGACTCGGGACAGCTATAGAGTGCACGAGAAGTTCGACGCGAACTATATACTACTAGCTGCCTCGACAGACTTCGTTCTGTCAAAAGTAGTTGCACGTCACGACGCTGGGAAAGCAGCACATCTCGTCCGCGTTTCTCCGACTCGATTTACAAATACTATTATTTTTCACTGAATGTTAATATAGCCTATGTCACTCCCTGATAATGTAGCTCCATATTGGTGAAAGATTTTTTAAAATCGGTTCAGTAGTTTCGGAGCCTATTCAATACAAACAAACAAACAATCAAATCGTTCCTCTTTATAATATTACTACCTACAGACTACGCGTGCGTGAGCACTGGCGGCCTCATACTTTTCGTTTTCATCCTCTTTAGTGCGTGAGCACTGGCAGCCTCATAATTTTCGGGTTCATATAGGTTCATACCTTCTCTTTAGTTCTCACGCACACACACGTCTGCTACATGTACCTGTCACAGCGCAGTTGTTAAAGCCTTGCCTTTGTTCCATTTATTTACTCATGTCTGCCCATTGACAAGGCACAGAGCACAAAGACCAGATAGCGTTTCGAACAGAAAAGTTCTACAAAACATAATAATGCAAATGGAGCGCGAGACGCCTATAGAAGATGGAGGACCTGATAAAATTGTGGATGCAGGCTGCTTCAACCCTCAAGTACTAGTTTAACTTTCACGTAGCTATTTAAGCTTGTTTTATTAAAACTTCAGTGTCTTTCGATAGAAATGGTACAATTTTTACCTCCCACGTTATCCTATAATGTCAACAATACAAGAAGTTTTCGTTTTATATTTAAACACCTACGCAACACACCTACTCTTTGTGGTTGTATATTATTATGAACATGATCTAGGTCAATCAGTTTTCATTTTAAATAAAAAAGTCAAACCAATTATCCGAATAGCTATCTCATGTTAGGAAAATGCTAAATGAAATGACTTAAAGGGAAAACCAGAAAAAAATGACCTAATCCTAGGGCTCGAGCGGGGCGTAATATACGATTTTGATTCATATTGCAGTTTTTGATCTACAAATTCACCCTAGGGAAATTACGTTGTAAATCTATACCTTGATTAATAAAAGTAATTGCGCTAAAGTATGACCTAATTAATCGCGTTAGCTACATTTTGGGTGGCAGAAGCTAATGCTTTAAAACATATTATAACACTGGACTAAAAACTCTACCCTGTAGAAACCCACGCAAAGCGGTGGAAAGGTCGTTACTTTACAATCCATGTTACTGAAATTCTGTCAACTTTGAACAAAGGATATTAAAACACCCACCGGTAGTCAGAAGTTAGGTAGCTGCTTCTAACAGATTGTAATCGTGACTGACTGATGCCTGCCTACGCCTTGCGTTGTACTACCTTTTTCCGCTGGATATTTAGAACCAAATTTGAATTATTGGAAGATTGACCTTTGTATTATTCTCCTACTCTTACAAATACTCATTTGACAACAGATCTTTATTTTCAACCACTTGAAGTAATATGTACCCACTTTCGGAATTTTTAATCAACAACAAAAAACTGCTTTCCCAAAATACACAATTCAACTATTGACTATTGAAATTGTCATTTCTGATATCATTTGGCTTTTTCAGTACACAAAGAACTTAAACTGTAAAAATGATCAGCTCTAAAACCTTACCTTGTAGCAGTCCGCATACGCAGGGTCATTGTAATCGTTGCTGTATCTGTAAGGCTGGTAGGTGCTATTTTGGTTGATAGATGATAACTGAACAGCCCCGGCTAAGGCCACGCCACTGCCTAGCTTCGCGTTTGAGCAAAGGGTACTGTCTGAGCCTGTATTGGAGTAGTCCTGAAACAAATTTATAAATTATTGCATTGCTCCTTTACTTTTACAAAATTCCATTGAATCCGAAGCGTTACTTTAAGCGGCCGATGGTTCTGATTCATCTCAAAACCAAAGGTTTTAAAACCACCTACCCAATTTGAGGTAGAAAAAGAGATTTTTCAACCTACAATTTCACTAATAACGCAAATAAATTGATTTACGATCATGAAACTCTTCAAGCTATAAATACTAACCTTGTAACATACGAAATCGTATTTTTGAAGTGGTATTATCATATTATATTACAAAGGCCACAATTGTAATATTACGTGTGTCAAAACACACTCAACCACTTATCAGAAGCTTTGACACTATACCCATTAATTAAGTTGATTGAAGTATAATTCATTAATCATCGTACGAGTATAGTAATGCGATTGAAGTTCTCCGCAATGAAACATTGTTACTTGATACTATTTCATGTGGGAATCGTAAAATGATCTAGAGCTATTTGTGTCCTCAAAAAAGTGCGTTTATGAAAAGAGATTTAATTGAAGTTTTTATAATTTACGATTTGTCCACGTATTTTTTTAGTTTTTGAGTTATTGGAGATGTTAAGTGTTATTCACTCAACAGTTACTTAGTTTCAACTCAGCAAGATTCTGCAGAGCCACGGGAAGATTCAACGGGACGCCGTGAAAATAAGACAACCTTAAGACCCCCTGTAAGAGGGCCCGGGGAAATGGGTGAAATGGTTTACCACAAGCGGACCGATCACCCAGCCCACTGCCAGCGTCCCCAGTTGAAAATAATAATAATAATAGTTTTAACTCAACCTGCCAAAATTAAATGTTTGAATGTTTAGTTCTTTTGGGAAATTCAAAAAAGTTATCGTAAAGCAGATATTACTCTTAAAATATACAGCACTGAGTTCTTAACTTAATATTGGGAGGACTACGGAGCCCAAAAGGCGAAGAAAGTGTGCCAATCTATTCTTAGCTAGTCAATTTTAGAAATCCTTTTGTGATATATTCTGTATTTTTATTAAGACTTATTCGGTAACTTTAAGTCCATTAGAAAGTTAAGATTTGATAAGTAAATTCATATTTGTAAGTGTATTCATACTTTCAAGATTCTGTTGACTTTTTAATGGCTTTTAAGATGTTTAAGTTATTATTTAAAAGTGTACATGAATGATTACATAAACCTAAACATATAATTTCAAATTCAAACCTAAATCTATTAATCATATATCTAAATCTGTACGAAAATTATTCTACTCCGGGATTAGACATCGTTTAACTGTAGCGCATAATTAACTAAGCAGCAGGTCTGCACAGAACCTTAATTAAAATTTTAGATCTAGCTATTGTTGGCTTACACTCTTGCTAATTTTAGCGCTCAACCCTTTGCTAATACTTAACAATGTACATCTGTAATGAAATATTAGTGTAATTGATGGTGATAAAGAAAGGTGTTTGAATAACATTTTAATAACTTCCAGCGCAAAAACATTTTTGAATTAAATAATTACATTCTAAATGTTTCACTTGAAACATAGAATTAGAAAACTATGGAGGAACAGTTAATAAGTTAAATTATCATGTAACGAAAGTTATCAGCTTACAACTGTGCTATTTCTGCTGGGCAAAGGCTGGTACGTAATATGACCCTAGGTGTGAGTTAATAACATAATTTATATTGACATAGTATCCAAAGCAAACTATCCTTAATTTTTATATCATAATATATTCATAGTAACTCTGAACTTTGAGCAAAAGAGTGGATTTGACTCAGTAAAAACACCAGCGTCCAACCTAGAGAGTGAATCGATTTTAGACCGAAATATTATTTTTGTAAACTACATAACGTCCACTTTTGTAAACGTTACCTATATAACTTAAAATGGTATTAACAGAAGCATTTATTTACTTGCTCTAGATAAATAGCATAATATATATTTTTCATTCTAAAAAACAACCGTCCTAATGGTTAAATCTGAAGAGGAAATACTAGTAGTTACTCAAATTGAAGTCGTGAAAGAAGATGATTAATTCCAAGATATAGTTATTACTGTATTTACTTATACAGACGCAATAAGTAAATGCAGTGGTCGGTATCTTGTTGAAAACGAGTTTGTACCGTTCAAAGATGATTGGCGTGAAACGAAACATCATACTTAACTATTAATATTAAGATTGATTACACTGTTTGATAGACACTGTAAATATTGAATTAATTTTCTTGTAACGTTAGAATTATTAGATATGAACGACTTAACAGGTTAGGTTACCCACAGCTCCTGCAATACATTGAGCAACATAGTAGCAGAACGTTCTAGTGCTTTGTCATTGTACGTTTTCGATCATAAATACTCAAGATACCCCTTGAACGCCTAAAAAATGTTTTGGATTAAGAGTGCTTTAAACAAACACTCGATGGTTAGATTATGACTATTTCATAATGTCACATATTTTAATGTCGTAACTACCAATTGCTTGCATGTAAAATGAAAGAGTTGGTCCCAAAGCATATAAAGGTTAAATTTTCTTTAAGCATACATTATTAATAAATTAGAAAAATACTAAATTACGAGTATTGACAACTGAAGTATTTTGAATTTGGGATATGTACGGTATTGGATTTATATTGTAAGACTGTACATTATCAATTTTGATTGTATCGCCTCAACCTTTCATGTGTGTGTATGTATCTGAAATCAGGACAAAAAACTAATGCAATACTTACAATTTCACAGCTTCCGTTAGCTTGCCGCAGTTCCAACTTCAAATCGCTTATATTCGAATTCCTGTCATTCTCCTTGAACAACTCCTCAGCTGTCACCGTCACATCCGGTTTCTCAGTTACTTGTATCTGCTTGTTCTTCCTCTGTTTTCTTTGGCATAGTATCACCATCATGATCACTGATGCCACCAATATTGTTCCGGACGTCACCCCAAACAAGATTAGTAGCAGCGGAAATGTTTCTAAAAGGGAAAGTTAACTTATTTATAAATGCGGTTCCCGATACATTAGGGTTACTATTTTGGTAACAATAACAGTAATGCTTTTATGTTTAGTTCTGAAGTCAAGCAATTAAAAATGTATTTTCGTGATCTGGATATAAATAGAGACCAACTTTTTCTATTGTTGCATCGAAATTGAGACCCAATGTATAATAAAACGGAACAAATATTTGTTCTATGGAAAAGATCTGATACGGATTTATAGCTAAATGAGTACGTTTTTTTAGTTTTAATACCGTAACAAGATCTTTTCTTCAGTACCTTTACCACACAATACACCGTTAAGCTTAGTAACATTCCAATTTATTATCTTCTATAGCATGAAAAACTACATCCTAGACCACAAGAGTATTTATTATCTCGTCTTCTTAAAATATCGTCTAATATTTTTCATAAAGCCACAATTTTTCTTCTACACCGCAAAGCGTGCCACTATTATCCTTGGGACTATGTCGAACCGCCATTACGGTGGCAACGAGCACACATTATGGTAAATGTATCGCCGTTTTAACTTTATGCTTGTACATAAGTATGGGATATTCATCAACTCTTCATTGGGCGTGATGGGGAGTTTTTTCTGTGAATGTTTCTGACAATTACGTAAATTATTGCCTTCCACGCATCACCACCGTAATATTCTTCTTAAACACTTTTTAAGGGGCTGAGTTATTTCAATATCATAGTCAGATTAGTTGGATGATCTGACAATACTCGTAGGAGTAGAAATCAAAAGTTTGAAATCTTCAATTAGTAAGGAAAAATTTAATAAAACGGAATTTTTCGGGCGTTTAAGAACCATAAAGACCTACCATGCAATAAGTAAACGATGGTGATAACTGAATATTGAATAGTTATTAAATATCTATGGTCAGTTTTTAAATTTTATTAAATTACAAAGTTTAGCACACTTTTTAGAAGACCCTATTTCCATGGACTCGAGTCATCATTCTCATGTATAACAATATTTAGTAAATAAGTAAAGGTAGCTTCTTAAAATGAAATAAAATAATACAAAAAGGAGAGAATTTAAAAAAAAATGTTTTTTTTTCGTTTTTATCCATTTCTATCCATTATCTCACTAACAAATGCAATACCTAAAAATTGCGTTTTATTTTTCCAGTCATTGTAAAAACTAGACTAATTTGTACTAAATGCCTGGTAGCATGACTGCATGGTGCTTACACTATGACAGTATCGCGAGTGCATCTCGATTTATTGCACTTAAAGCCGCTGTTTGTAAGACCTTTAACGATAAATAGGATTGGTTTGGTACGACTCACATAGCAGACTTCAAATTAAATGGATAATGCGAGTGTACTTGACGTATTAAAACAAAAATCCAGTCTATTATAGAAACAGTGTATGGCAATAATGTACTATTTATCACTAAATAGTTTCTACATCACCTACTGTGTGTGCCAGATCATTTTTAAATGTAGCATGAATAATCATCCGGTGGTACATGGTAAGCGAAATTGAAGTGTAAGTCCAGGAAGTGAGATCCAAATTTGCGTTGCTAATTGTGCTAACGGTCAAATTTCTAGTTCTATACATTAGACTAGGTACTGAACAGGCACTTCAACATTCCTATCACATTGTTTGAAAGGAATCATATCAAATGTGTCTAGTCGTACCATTTAGCTATAACAGGAACACTTAACTATAGAAAGCTATATTACGAACGTTAACAACTCAATGATAAAATTATCTGTCATTCACATAATATGAGTAAATAAATGATGTATTTTCAAAATGGAACCTACAGTTATTTGTGTTTTTCTTACTCGCTTTTGCTCTTTTCACTCTTTGAACTGGTCAAATGATAATTAGTCTCGTAAAAGAGTCAATCAATTTCATATTGTGATTTTTGTTTGTAGGTTGATTTTTGTTTCTACAGTGTGCTATAATAAAATTCAATATTATAAATGCATCTATTTATGTCTAAATAGTTGTTTAAAAACTCAACAAACACACGGCTAATTCGTACCTTTCCCAACATCCATTACCTCAGGAACCTTCTGACGGCTTGTGATAGCATACTCATTACAATTTATTCGTTCCTTCTTTCTCGGTTTATTTCTCGAGCTTCGAGGTGAGCTTTTGAATTATTCATGTGAAATTTGCTGGGGCTAATTTTCATTGTACATTTTTATTGTTAAGGTGACCTAGGTTTGAGTACATGGTCAGTTATAAAGGGTGAATTACAGTCGTTGCGAAATTGTATTGCTGATCATAAAGTTTATTGTTTTTGTTAATTCTATGGTTTATTAGGGCCACCTTTTAAACGACAGGAATCTATTTGAAACTCTCGCTACTATAAGTACTTATTGTAAGTATTTACAGTTTTTTTAGGTATTCATATTTGTAAAAAAATATACTCTATTAGCCATTGCAGCAACCCTACTAAATTAATTAAAATAGTTTTCATTTGACCTGATATTCAACCAAAAAATATTGATAGTCAAGTCGATTTTTACTTAAATGCACAATGACGCTTCCTATGCTATGCAAAAGTAATGTGTCATTATGATTGATTTGAAAAAATATTATAAGACTTCAAGTAAAAAGGTCCTTTGTTTTATCTCCTTTTTTTGTGATTTGATATTTTAATTAACAGCTTTCAGCGCTATCAAAAAGTTGGTCTTCATTTTTTTTTAATAACTGCAAATATAATTAGATGCAAAACTTTTCAAAACGACGTTCAAATGTTGGACATTAAATAAGTGGAATTAAAAACTTGACATACAAAATAAACCTGCAAACAAGAAGGCTAGAGACTAAGGAGAGATAACTCCCTGGAAAGGGTTGGACTAAATCCGTATCCCACAGTGACGCATGCGCATTACGCTTCTTTGCCGCGATCCTCGCGAAGTGTCAAAATTGGTCAACACAACCTCGAAAAACAACAACTGTCGCACGTGACACCGGTCAAAACAAAACCATGTGACCATGAAATGACAAATAGCTGCCGCTGCACATGCGCAATACAGCGTTTTGCCCGGCACAGAGTATACGACTTTCGGCCCTCGAAAGCTTACCCCCACTTCGGGAGTTATCTCTCCTTAGTTTCTAGCCTTCTTGCCTGCAAAGCTCATAACTTACTGTTAGCCTTCAAGACAATCTCCAAAGTGTCACTTCCGTAGTCATTTGACACATTGCACTTGTAGACACCGAAGTGACGGGACTGGCTTTCTCTGATGATGAGCGTCGAGTTCACTATGCCACCAGGTTGAAGGTCTTCTAGGAAGGCGTAGTCCTAAACAAAATGTACGAATAAGTGTTTAAATCAAAATAACAGTTATTCTTATTAGTAAGTTATATTACTTTATATAATGGCTCATATTTTATTGCTTATGTATAATATGCCTTTACTAAACGTTGTGTCGGAAAAAATTCAAGAGAAAAGTATTTTGTCATAGGCAAAAGATGTCCCTAGTTAATTTAAATTCATTCACTGAAACCTGCATTCACAGTTGAAATAATTGTGACTTAACGCCATATCACGTGTATGGGTCCTCCATATCCTCAAATGGGTACCTTACCCCATGTTTTATTAGATGGGTCTTCGCAATGAAAATTACTTCTTACATCTTAAATTTCTTCAAAATATTATAGTCTTGGGTGATCATTTCAACCCACATCAATGAAAATACCTGTATTGTTAAATCATTCATTCTGCCAATAAATTATTTGGATTTGCAATAATTCCTTCCTTAATGTAAAAATGACAAATAATAGAAAGGGTAGTCAAGAGCAATCCCAATGGCTAATTTAGATAAGATTAGTCAGAAGCAAGTTCACCATTATATGGTTCTCAACATCGAAGTCGGGGTAGGCTTTTTAATAAGGCTTACCTGATCATGTATAGCATCTATCTCTTTCCCTTCGAAGCTCCAAATGATATTGTCGATCCTTGGCACGGCGAAAGCTGCACACTCAATATTAACTGTGTCACCTTGGGAGCCATATTGCGTTTGGTTGGAGACTATTTTCGGTGGACCTAGAATAAAGTGTTTGTTAAGACATCAAACTCAAACTCAAATATCTTTATTTAAATAGACTTAATCAGTACTTCTAAACAGTCAAAAAATACACTTAATAATAGTTCATAGTTCTTTATTGCTTCATGATGGTACTTAAGATCTTAAAATTAAAATAGAACCTGTAACATGAGCCCTGCTAGGGCATTGCAACACAAATAGATACCTAACTTACAAACTAAAATTCACATTATTTAATGTTTATTCTTCTATAAATTTAATACATGATAAAATATCGTATTTTACAAATTTTAATTTTTCATTTAAAAACTCTTTAACAGAGTAAAAACATTTCCCAATCAACCACTCCTTTAAGTTCTTACAATAGACTAATAGACTTAAATACTATAGGTCTTATGAATATATCAATAAACAGTAAACAAACATATTGCGACTCTGCCACCGCTTCGAAGCTGCCTCTTACTGAGTAGACCCGGCGAGAAACTCAGTAGTTACTCTTTTAAACTTGTTGTGGTTTTACAATGCAAGTTAGTAGAGTAGGTACAATTTACTAGTAGAAAAAAAAATGCCTAAATTCTAACATTAATAAGCAGAACAACCTAATGAGTACATTAAAGCTACAGAATATAAAACACTAGGATCTCCTACCAAGACAAGTCATTTATACAAAAACATCATATGTTGTTTCATTTATTTATTTAGCTTGGGAGTAGCAAGTTCAAAAATATTCAAGACGTGTACCTAATAGTTAGTTTTTTAAATTGTACATCGTGACAAAATTTAGGCTCAAATTTATTAGGCCCAACCTGAAATTTTAACCGTTCACCTCTAAATTTCAGGCGTAGCACTATTACGGAGCTTCGGAGGTTAAAGAACAAATAAAATGTAAAAGTAAAATTCACATACGCCACTTACTCCCCCAAAACTTATTAGTTGAACAAAAGTCATGTTATTTTAGCACTTCAAACAACTAATAAAGCTTTCTAATGTTAGTTTACTAAACAGTAATGGCTGTTCTCAAATAAAAGTTTCCCTTAATTGTAACCGTAGAGTTGATTACTGAGCTTCTGAACTTTAAAAACAGTTCTTTATAAGTTTTTTTAAGGCATTTGCGCAGGAGGTAAATCACAATTAGTAATATAAAATAAATTTACTTGTGAAATAAATAACTTTGTATATTATCTTATCCTAATTAATAATATAGATAAGTCACACTACATAGTGGTAACACAAAAAAAACGCTGGTGTTGGGATGACACATGAAATGACATGACAATGTCAAATCCCAATGAAAAAAAAATACACGAACGATATTGTAAATTTAAAGTGGCAACTCGTGGTAGACGTACAGTTAATTAACATATTATGCAGGTTCATTTATGTTGAATTGAATAAGAAACAAACATTCTCATTACTTATTCAACTTAAATCGATATTAGGAAGGTCAGTCTAAATAAATGACTAGCGTACAAAAGAATAAGAATTGTAAAGAATAACCTTGAAATGAGCTAAAATTCAGAAGTTCCCAAACTTTTTTCCACACAAAGATAGAAACTAGGAAAATTCGACCTGATCCTAGGGACTCAGGTGCGATACGAACCCGCGACTGCTCTGCTACTCTTCCAACTGAGCTACCGAGGCCGAGGTCCCTAGGATCAGGTTGAATTTTTCTAGTTTCTATCTTTGTGTAGAAAATAGTGCATTGTGAAATGCTAAAAAAATAAAATTCACCTTCCTAAACTTTATTTTACAAAGACCTCATTTTCATAAACTCACAAATTCTTACCTACTCCAAATAGACTTGCCAATGAAAAGCACAATCTAGACCTTTTTTTAAAAATCATCAATTGGTAGAATTGATGTGTTTATTCCAATACTACGGTCTCGGCGAAACAGAGCCTTTTTATAAAACTGTGGTGCAGTTTGAGTCCGAACTCCAATCAGACACTTACAGTATAAATGAAGAAACCTGCTAACTAAAACCTTACCTCCAAATATCAAAATACAATAAGATTTATAGGAAATACGCGGACCATTAGAATGATACAAACAGATTTATAGCAATACACGTTACAACTGCTTTTTTGAAAAGTAATTAGGTCTATTGTTTCAGTCTTTGGTCTCAATTATTATATCCCAAAAAACAAGTCAACTCAATTTTTACCCAAGGACCGGACCGGTAACTGTAAAAAGTAGAAACAAAAAAAACTATAGCTTCTTCTTTTTTTGGTGTAAATAAAACTATAGCTCACTTAGTTTGAGAAACAGTGGCTAGATGTTTATTCGCAATGACTAAGCTAAACCTAATCTAACCAACTTGGCTTTTAAAAGCACTCTCATAGGTAAAAAGGTTTAGAAACTTCAGAATACACTGATGAGGTTAAAACATTATTAGGGTGTACTAGAAGCAGATTTATCTCTCAACATATCTTACAATAAATTAATTGACATTAAATTATGTGATTTAATTATTGTAATATTAAAGTTATAACAATAACATTTATTAAAATTTAAACTATTTACTATTTATATTTTATTTCATCAGGGTTATATTCTGGAAGGTTAAGATAATGCGAAATTGAGAAAACAATATATTAGTCTTATTTAAGTACATTAAAAAACCGCTTTTTTATAATTTCATTTCCATAATTGTTTGCGTATTGAAGTATTGTTGGATCACTACCAATCAATCCAACGTACTAGTTGATAGTAATGTATAAATTGAATAGTTTTTTCACTCTAACAAAACTCATAAATTATGAATTCAATATTCCGAACATAAATCGACTGTAAAGGTATCGATTTGGCGTTATCCACGGCATGACATACAGTCGTCATAATAAAAAATGTATAAGGTTGGAATAACAATAGCCCTCATTGAAATACAATGAATTTTGATTTGCGGGTTAAGCAATGCTAAATTCCTTATAACGTGTTAAGTTAATTCCCTAAACTGAACTTATAATTGCTAGTTTCGTTATTGGTCTTTCATTTCCAGCCAGCGGTTAACTAGCACAACGCATCTTTCAGGCTGGATATTTACTGACGAAATAGCTTAGCTTGTAATAATGCGCCAGGGTCGCCAGCAAGCTATTGATCCTATGAGCGTTTCTCATTATCATATTAGGCGGTTGCTTGTTTGCCACCTAGTTGTAAATAAAGAAATTTCAGATAAAAACTAGATATAAAAAATCGACCTCGAACCCGCTTCTCCCACAATCCAGGTGGCTTTTCTTCCAACTGAGCTATCGAGACCATTAACCGACTTGAGACAGAGACTTAACAGAGTATTTTACGTTGTAAGCCAACGTTGTTTCATCAATGCTTTACAAGCGTCTTTTAACACCGCAATAAATATCTAGATAAAAAAACTTTTTAGCTTACCTTTGATAAACACCGAAGCTTCTGCTTCAACTTCAGGGTAGCCTTCAACACTAGCTTTGCACGCGTACCGCCCTGCTGTATGTGTGTCAACTGTCAGGGTCAGATTTGCAGTTTTTCCGACGCGCTGTAAATGAAATAGTTATTAGAAAATTTGGAACATATTCTACGGTGCATTTTATGTCACTTAATTTGAGAGGATTTCACATTCGATGACCAAATGACAAGCTTAGTATGTGATAAAGATATTTTTTAAGTGAAAATTAGCATATTTTTTCAGTTTTACTCGTACAAATGTACGGGTGATTAATGGGCAACAAAATACAAATATACGACCGTATAAAAATAATATTTTATGATTCATAAAATGAAAGTGAGCTAAAATTTGAAATTTCTCACTTACATAAATTGAAGTTAAAACGGTAGTAGTTGTATTGTAGTAAAAAGGATCACTAATTACAAACATTTATACAATTCCAACACAAGTAAATTCGTCAAAATTAAAAATATAAATATTATACCTGTTCTAAATGACTGAGAGAAACGCTTCAACCTAAAAAAACCGTTGAAATACGCCGTATCAATGTCATTCATTCCTGCCAAGCTACTGAATAAAGGAGCAAGAGTTGTTTGATCAACTTTGAATATTTTATTTCCAATACGAGCTACGAAGCGAGTCGAGGAGACTATTCTAGTAGATTAACTAAATTGAGAGTGATATACCTGTATTGCCTCTTATGTTTCCGAACAAATGTAACTCAGGTTTGATTGACGTTTCTGGATCCGCGCGTAAATCATTCATTTATATGTTTTGATTATCTTCTGAGTCCTTGAATCTAACTTTATTATATTTCTTCAAAAATATCTTGGTTATCAAATCAGAACGTTACACGTGTCCACATTCTATTTTTAATTCTCTGAGTACATTTCCATCTTCGCCTTATCAAGAATTCCCTTTACGAATACGCAATGATTCTATTCAAAATTCTGTTATGGCAACATTAATGTGTGTTTATGTTCTTTTTGTCTTTTACCACACTGTCTTAACTTATTCATAAACCCTTTTTGTAGGGTGTAGGCGGTCTTTGTGGGCCTTCCTACTTTTATCGTAATAAGGGCCACTACATAGGCCGACCCTTTTACTTTTTATGCTTCGACGATTTTAGGGAATATTGACATCTTCTATCCTGCTTCCTTCTATACCAATTCTTTTGTCATAGATGGGAAAATTTTAACGTCTTAAGATAATGTTTGGGGGTCAGCCCCATATAGTTGAGGGTGAGGCTGAATTTTCACCAGAGATGTGCTATGCTAGGTTGCTGTGGCTGCGTTTGAAAGCCACAAATCACTAGCATTGGTCCACATAGCATAGCGCTGTGCAAACGGGTTCTACTAAGCTATGTCTTTTATATAATACATCACATGGAGCGTGCTGTGCGTGCCTTCCCTACTGTCAATGCATCGCATAGCTTGAACTGCGCATCTTCCTCGCACAGTTTTAATGTCATAAAACCTAGCTTTACCCGTCACATTTATTAATTGTCTTTTAATTGTACGGGTAAGAACATATTCTATAGAACCATAAAACCTGAAGTTTTCTCAACATAATAGAAGGTTTACATGCGTCGATGAGTTGTATTGTCTTAAAAAGTTGTATGGTTCACCACTATCGTTAGAAACCACTCTAAGACCAAAACAAGCGCATAGGCAATAATGAGAAATAATAGTAGCCATCTGATCTCAAATCTCTCATAGTATGAAACAAAGTTGCTTTTCGTCGTCTGTACAAGACGCTTGGATAATACAAACTACGCAACCTATCAAAAGACAGAGTGATTCAAAAGATATTGTTCTGTACTCGTATTTATTTTACATGCATAATACAGTAGCGAAAATTTCAACACCACATTTTCCTACATAGCATCCGTGCAAATCTACAGGTCGCAGGCAGGTCGCTAGTAAACTGTTAGTAAAAATAAGTTTTACTAATATTTCCAAATTCTATTTCATTCTATAATCAGTTTTATTTACTATGGCTTTTTCACACTTAATGAAAATCTCATTTTTTTTCGTGAGACTGCGCGAAAAAACCCTGCGACTAAATAACTCCACCCATGTAAACCCTGCTCAATCATTGTACGCACTTTAGACTTGTTAATTGGGAGAAAATTAAATGGGATTATTTAAACGTACGCTTAACGGCCATTTTCGTTTCGTTTTCTATTGTAACTCCTGACATTGTTACGAGTTCTGATTATATTACCGACTTAGGGTTTGTGGAGTCAAGGCGAAGCAGATAGGTAGAGTTTTATTAAAAAAATATCTTAGATAGCTTACACAAAAAGATTATTTATTTGATTTCAAACTATATTTTACTATGGTTTACAGATATAAAAATATATATACATTCTTAACACACATAATACTTATGACGAATGGACCCATATAAGCAAGAATCTCTATCTATGGTGTCAATGAGAAAGCCAATATTGTATGGATTAATCATTGATTTAAAAGTACTGTTAATGAAATGAAATGTTCAATAACATACTGGCACATTTAATTTTTCAATATTGATTACATATTTTTTTAAAACAAAATCCACTGCTCTTAAAAACATATAACTTATAGTTGAACCCCCATATTCATAAAAAGTTAAACAGTGCTTTAAGTACTTTTAAATTCTGAAAAAGACTTGCGAATACTTGGAAAAGCATATTATGGGTAAGCGTGTACCACCATCGGCCTCGTCATCGCTTACCTGGCGAGACTGAGGCTAAACGCAAACTCATTTCAAATAATGAAAAAGAAGAGTCTTAATAAGACTCAAACTTACAGACTTACAAACTTCAACTGTTAGCAAATACCTAAAAGACTTTATGTAACTAACCTATTGCGTTGATCAAAATATTGTGCGTGAATAGATAATAAATAGTGAGTAAACACTACCAAAATGGTGTAATCGTAACGTAATGTTCGTTTTATAACTTTTTAATCCATGTTAGCCATTTATTTCGTACAACCAAAGAAAAGTAAACTTTTTAAATAAAGCTAGCTATTCGCCAGCGGCTTCTCCTGCGTAGACTTTTTCTCCCTTCAAAATATAGCCTAAATAAAAAAAAAATAGCCTTTGTCACTATCAAATAATAGTGAAGGAATTTTTAAAATTGGTCCAGCAATTTCGGAGCCTATTCATCACAAACAAACAATCAAATGTTTCCTCTTTATAATTTAAGTATGAAAGTATAATTAAAAAATAACGGTTTACTTAAATAAACACTTACGATCATCTGATCTTCCTCATGATGCAGCCATCGTATTTCCGGCGCCGGATGTCCGTCAACGTCACAGCTAAGTGTTATCGGCGTCCCTATTTCCGCTTCAACGTCTTTCGGGCGGCTCCTGAACGACGGTGCATCTACGAGAATAGTTTTATTTCAATTTGAGATTCGAAATTGGCCGTTCGAAACTCGAAGTGTCATTTGTTTTTAAAAGGTTGAAGTTTTATCGGCCGGGCGTGACTTTTTAAATAGAGGACTGTAGCGCTATTTTAAGTAAATACACCGTAAGGTTGTAAGATTAAAATACTTAAGGATTCATTTTGAATTGACGAGTTTTCTTAGATGTCATATGAAAGACTTAAATTAATGAAGAAATACTAGGAAATGTATCATATTCGAAAACAAAAGAATACACATACATTAATCCGTTACTAAAACTAACTTACAAGTGATCTCCAAAGATTGCGTTTCTTCGGTTTTCCCGACATCGTTGTAGACTTCACATTTCACAATTGCGTCGCTATACTTCCTGGTGATGTTGTAGATTTTCTGTTAAAAAAACAAGCATTTAGAGAATTCCTACATAAAAAAACATTGCGTACGATTCTAAAATCTCTGGATTGTTGAAACAAACTATAAATGATTTTTCAGATTATCACTTAGTTTCTTAAAGTGAATAATGGTTAAAGATACTTTATTTCTAATTAGAATGAAAATAAATATAAATATGCGCCAGACAACACACCTCTTAAAGTGGTCTCGAAGTAGGAATTAATATCCCTGTGTTACGAGGTACCACACAAGGAAATCAGCCAAGGGCGTCTCCCAGCACACCCAGACCCGAGTCAATTCAGAAAAGAGCGTTTTCGGAATTGACTTGACCGGTAATCGAACCCGGGACACTAAGGAAATCGAAGGATCGAGGCGAGAAACCGTGCTATAGCGCACTACGCCAATCGTGTCGTCAAAATACAATACAATTTGCTTACTGAGAAACTTACAAAATAAAGACAGTGTAGAATAAGCATTCATTAACACGATCGGAATCCAATATTTCAAAGCCTTTACTGATTCATAGAATTGATAAGCCCGGGCCCCTAATTAGTTCTATTGAAAGGCTCCTCTATTGCTACAAAGAGGAGAATACACTACACATAATTCCTTGCATTACTGTTCCATTCAATACTTTGTAATGAACAGATATGTAGGAATAATGCAATATTACGAATATTGAACGTTGTACAACCTTTTTAGGTCGCAATAATATTGTGTTGCGACATTGTCATCCGTATAATGAAAAAGGTTTTTGTGTTTTCCTGAATCCTAATTCTCTAAATGAAGAATATTTTTTATAGAAATAATACTACATTTCATATAACGAATAGATATTTTTTAATTCACTGTTGAATCAGACAATCATTATGAAAAACGAAAAATAATGAACTGAACTACTAATTTTTTTAAATAAATATGCGCCAGACAACACACCACTTTTCATGGTCTCGAAGTAGGGATATATCCCTGTATTACGAGGTACCAGACAAGGAACTGAGCCAGGGGCGTCTCCCAGCATACCCAGACCCGAATCAATTCAGAAAAGATAGTTTCCTGAATTGGGTCAATTCAGGAAACTATACTAAAGACCGGGAATCGAACCCGGGACACTACGGAAATTGAGGCAAGAAACCGTGCTACAGCGCACTACGCCAATCGTGTCATCGAATGTCGGCCACAATACACTGATTTTAGAATATTTATAAGCTCGGATAGTATTTTTGGTGATAAGGTTAGGTTAGTATGTCGCTCCATGAAATACTATTCACAAAAAACTACATAATATCCAGTAACTCAGCTCAGTTATTCCTCAGATTTCAAAGCATTCAGTAATGCGAAAAACATTTATCAGTTTGATCGTGTGGTTGATTGGTAGAGAATGCCTTTTGGCATTAAGTCCGTCTTCATGTTCCATTAATTTTGTGTAATGAAGAATAAATAATTAAACATAGTATATACGTTCACCTACAAAGTAGGCGTACGACTTTAGTACCTACAGTGAAAGCAAGCCACCTAGACTACTGTTTAACTGGTCACATTGAAAATATTATAAGATATAACTATGTTCACCAGTGAAAGTCTTGTGGCTGTGGCAAATGATAATGATGACGAAAGCTTGAATTAGTATTTGGTATATAGGAAAAAGCTGAATTTTACACATGAAAAAACATGAAAAATTATGTATTTTACATTTATGAGCTTGGATTGATTATATCAACTTACTAGTTCTGTGGTATTTCCTATGATTGCATCCTCATTTATATACCATTTGAATGTTAGATTTGTCGGGTTCGCATTCGCTCTGCATCCTGTAATTAAAAATATATATGTAAATTCTAAAACGCTGATTAGTCGAAGTACTGCTTCGTACTTCACTGAAGCTTTGAATATTACGATTAAGATGAGTATTTAAAAAAAAGTTGATATCCATGAATTAATAAGAGAGGAAATAACGCCTCCGGGGCCGAGTGGTTCCAGAGCTCGGCCACGGATCCCAGGACGGGAGAAATTTGTTTTTCGTAACATAACCTGTGTTTTTAATCACCAACCCCGCATTTGGCAAGCGTGGTTATCAAGCTAATACCCATCCATTGTAGCGATGACTTGATTTCAATGATGGAGGCCTTTGCCCAGCAGTGGGACAGTATATACGCTAATTACTACTTACTATTACTTACTATAAGAGAGAAAATTTAGAAATCAAAAGATCGAAAACTAAAAAATAGCGTGATCCTGCTCGATTTCTTCAAGGTCTAAAATTCGAATTTATTTTGTGTTCTATCTAGAAAATAGGAAAAAAAAGAAAAGAAATAAAATGAAAAAAAAATAAGAATAGATAGTAAAAAAATCTTTTATGTTTTTTAGTTATGAAAAAAAATACTGCTGCAGTGCTTTTGCGTTGCCGGGATAATGCCTGCTTTAAGTTTTTTCGAATGATTTAAAACACAATCTGATAAAATGTGCTTTTTCTACGAATAAATTGTAAAGAAAATAACGTTCCGTTCTGTTTTTCGAAGCTAAACCAGTCTAATCCGGGATTACCATCCTTGTTAATAAAGCATTATTAAACTTTTTTATCCTTACCTATTACAAGGTCTTCTCCTTCCGGTACTTTACCGTTGACCCCTGATTTTATAAACATTTTCACTTTTGGCGCGTATTTCACCTGTTGACAAAGGACACAGATTAAATATTTGAAATCTTTTTGAATGTGTTCATTGTTTGGAGGCGATTGATAGGATGAATTATATTCATTTTGATGGACGATTTGACTTAGTTTTGCGGTTATGACACAAATTAGACAGGCGCGGCGCTCTGACAGATAGCCCGCTTAGAACAACACGCCATCTTTGACGCACGCACACAGAGACATGAGTTTACAAGCGAAGTCAGTGAGCTTCGGTGAGTCGGAAAGTCGCACTGTCGCGAGCGATTTTGTTTTTGTCGAACTTGGTGCAATTTTTCACATGATGAATTTTGTTTTTGGCCGGTTCTGTCAAGTATGTATAACTTACTTCATTTTAAAAATTCAGAGCGAATATAGTAGTAACCCTAGGCGGTTCAGGCAAGTTTTGGAAAAAGGTGCGAGCGGTCCTTCTGTAAACTCTTTATTTTGTGGTTATGATTTGAGAAAAAAAAAGTTTAACTGATAGGGATGGGCAGTCTAATGAACTTCGTCCGGTAGATGTTAATGGAAAATGGTTTAATTATTGCTAAATTGCTTTAACCCAACATTAAAGGAATGAAATTAAAAAAAAACATTAGTAACTGTTAAAGTTACGTAATATGGTGAAATACTCTTGAGTATTATTTTTTATATCAATAATGAAATGATTAGTTTCTATCCATAATTATGAAACTGGCCTCAAATTGATTCTACGGGTAGAAACCATTATCTTTGACAAAACACACGATTTAACCGAATTAGTAGGACGGTGGGCAATCCACTCCATTTCACACACTAATTAATAATTAGGCATGGCCCTCATTAAGATATCCCCATTCACAGATAGCTTGTTTCAATGGAGCACATATTTCACACATGATTATACCGGGCTACATTAAATACTGTATATGAAATTAAATGGCATTATGTCGTTGAAATAGGAACATTGCAATGCCAAAACTCTGATTTTCTTAATACTAATACCTGAAGCTACAATCAGTTATTATAATCATGCGGCAGGTGATTGCACCAAAACCAGACATAAAAGACTATACTGTTGTTCCTGGACCCTAGTGGCCGAAGTGGTGTCTAACGTATTAAGGGGAGGTGGTTCACAAAACACGTTTTTAGAATTCATTTTTGAAGTAGTAAACAGCAAAATTAAAATCTAATAGAATTTACTGATATTGTTGAGGGGATAATACAGTGAATTCATTCGGTGGAACATGATTTGATAAAGTTGGCTCGATAGAATAAATTTACAAAGTTACCTCTTTTCGTGACATTTTGTGTTTTATTTTCGGTTTTATTCCTAAAATAATTTCATCTGATAATATGGGCCCTTTACCAAAACGAAGTTTGAAGATAACTGGAGGGATTTCATCCGATGGTTTTTTTAATTACAACTATTAATTGTTTAATCAATTATTTTAGTGATTTTCGGTCCGCGTGGCGCTCACCAATTTCCTTCGGGAAATGTTGTGCAGAACAACCTCGCCTTAAATGATATGACAGTTAGTTGCAAAAACACAGATGAAACTTTTCCTTGAGTTGCTACCTCACCTGGAGCATTTTTCCTGTAATGTAACGTTACAGAATCGAGCATTACATCAGTGAGGGGAGGAGAACCGAGCATTACAGTGCGCAAACTGTAATGTTACAAATACAAGCATTGCGTTGGGGCGGGAAAAGCAGCGAGCATTACAGTGCGCAACTTTATGATACAATGTGTAATATTTTGATACAACTTTCCTGAAGTTTTGTAAGGCAATATTGTAATGTAATGCTTAAAATCGAATCTGAAATGTGAATTACAGGAAAATGCTCCAGTTATGGGACCACCTTTACAGAATAAAAAAATTCTTTTCCTCCACCTCTTTCCCTTTTGGCACTTTGAGTACGTGCCCAGGGCCCCATAATCCTGAGGGAGTTTTATAGATTTTAAAATATAGAAACAAGGTAAACTTAGAATAAAAGGGCCCCATCATCCTAATGTGCACAGAGCCTCAAATAGATTAAAGACGGTCCTGGCTAAAGCGTTCTGTTCAAAAAGGTACTTTGAGATTTCGCGATAGTGATACCAGTTACTTAAGTACCCTATAAGCAAGCTCAACGAGTTACATGTTAAGATTGAAAAACATGAGTGGTCAATCAAGCTCAACGGGTATGTATGAGTAGGTTGAAGTGCTAATGGACAGGCTCATAGCTCGGAAAACTAATGGTCGTTAAGTTATCACAATTCTAGAATAAAAATTATCCGCCTGGGTGCCTACGTGCCAGGGAATACCTTCGTTTAGAAAAAAAAAGTAACCCAACAATAATTCGCTCATATGCGTTTTTCGCGAGCATGCATTCTAAAAGTTTCGACATATAAAGAGAACTTGAAGAACTAAGAAAGAATACTTGAGTCAGTAGCTACTCAATACATGAAATACCTAGATTCACCATCAAACTCAAGTCTTGTAGAATCTATACGCGCAAAAAACAATGGCCCGCAAATAAATCTTCCAGGACACGACCGAAAAGCGATTTATTGTTGTTTTAATAACACACCCCGAACAAGTGGGACTATAAACAAAATTCATTGCCCCTCTGGTACTGAACTAAAAAATAATGCAATAAATAAACTGGAAACGGTGGAATAGGAAAAAAAAGGCAAAAAATGCAGTGAACTTCACGAATAATAAATGAGGGATAGTTTTTGAAACTGCGTTTTAATAGCCGGACGTTTCTGGTAATCTATCGGTGCTAACACCAAAATGTCCGGATCTAAAGCTATAGTTGCATTTTTGTGTACTTGTTTTTGGTAGCTAAAAATGCTAGTTTTTGCCTTTGTGGAAAGTTTTAGATGGACCTACCTAAATTAATAGTTTTTTACTTAAAAAAACTGACAATGATACTTCATACAAGAAAAGCAATGATACAGTGCTTTGAAATCGTCAATTTATATTTTGACTTCAGGCATAGCATAGATACATACAACATTGCTATGTATAATCTTAATACTAAACACTTGCATCAGAAACATCATCAAGGTTTTCTTTGTTAAATATATATTAAATTTCGTCCATAGATCCGTCCCTTTTGAGTTCATCCATTATTTAAACTATTAGGTACGTCATTTAGTACTGTGAAAAAAAATATGCATTATTCGCCAGTACTGCATTTTAAGGCAGTTTAGGTATATATATATTTAAATTTTTATTGAAAACAAGCGCCGTGAATCGTGTGGTCTCAAGTGCAAATATGGCCAGAACCGTCTTTAAGTTCATTGATAAATTTCCGACTAACTCAGCGGCGATGGAAAACATCGATAAAAAACCAAATCAACCCGGATAACGGCGGAAGGCTCACCACCTACCACGTTGGGTTCCAATTACATTAGTGAAAAGTGGGCTTCTTAGTGTTCCTTTCGTTCACCATGACGGCAACAGTCACTTGACTGCCCCGTGACTACCCCGTTTGGGATATAGTCGTTATGGTCTTTTACTTTACTCATTAAAAAGCATTGTATATTATCGACTATAAGTTACATTGTCCACTGAGTACCTATACCAGTCCATGGCATCACTTCAACCTTTATCAATCTCCCTCTTTCAGTTATGGCGGTCGGTTTATTTATCATCTATTTTTTCGCCAGCCGTAAAGCACGAACCCTTTTCACTGAAACCCAATTACTTTTTACGATCGCGCCAATATCGCTTTGATATCGAGAATGTTGCCTGACTGTTGCGTAACTGTTGCCTATAATGATGTAGGGAGCCCTTACGAAGTGTGGAAGCAAAAATATTGGTATTTATAACCGTTTATGTAATGTTGTGAGGTAATAACATAAACATAACAATAAACATAATTGTATAACGATACGAGGCCACAACAAGGCAAGCTTTTGGACTGTCTGATGGTAATATGATGAAATACGTCTGGTGAAGCGCTTACCATACTTGTAGCTTATGAAGAGGTGGAACCTCAGAGGTATCACTCTCGCTTTGCCGATCCCATAAAGATAAGAAAAACTTCTGTATAGTTATCTTACCCAGCAATGTTTTCTTTTTAAATATTTCCCGTCAAGATGACCTCACTCCACCTAATGGAAAGCGGTCTTGACGTCCAGATATGAGGCTGACAAGCACAGTAATGCAAAGCAATCACGGAGCTGGTCAAATTCATCTTGAAGGCCTGCAAAAATTCCTTTTCACGCCCCGCTAGAAGTCCCCAGGACTATATGAAGAAGGAAACACATGCGTTGGTAGAGCGTTCCACGTCTGGATGGTACGGCAAAGGAACGAGTCACCGAACCTTTTTGTGCGTGGGAACAAATGCTAGACTGTGTGGAAACAAATGCTGGACTGTGTGTGGATGTATTTGTAATCAAAGCTAATTACCCTTAACTGACGCCAATCCAATCAGGGGCTAAGGAATCCAATGCACTCTTCCTCTAAATAAATTCGGCTTGGTATGCTATGCTACTTCAAAACCTTCGGAAACTGGCTAAAACAAAAACGGTGTATTTTTCACCAACAGAAATAAAAGGTAAAACAAAATGCCAGCGATATTGCGTGTGCTCGATATCAAAGCTAGTCGGTATGGCGATTGGTGTTTTAAAAAGTGAGGGTGGTTCAACCCCTAAGTGGGAGTAACTGTTAGAGTATCACTTCATTTTCCTAGCTTCGATAGGCAGTTTTGGTGAAAAGGCTGGCGTAGTAAGGTATTATAATAATGTAATGTTATTAACTTCGGTTATGCCCTACTGTGGCGCTGGGCCGAATCACACTCACAGAATAACATGTTGGAACGGACCACCGGGCACTAAGAGGAGAGGAAGACTAGCTGCCCGCTGGGCAGATGATATCTTGCAAGTGGCTGGCAAACAGTGGATGGAGATAGCGAAAGACAGGGACACTTGGAAATCTCTAGAAGAGGCCTTCACCTACTAGAACGAGGGGTTCTTACTAACTTAAAAGTTGATGTACATTATTTTATTTGTAATATTATTTTTAAGAACTGAGTATAGTTTTCACCACCGTTACGCGCTTGCCAAATGTGGGTAGGTTGGATGTGTGCTGAAACATTCTCCACTTGACTGAGACTGCTAGAATAGGCGCTTACACGCGCGCTACATTTCGAGCTGAACCAAACGCGCGGACACGGGCTTATTGCGAAGTGTTCGCTTGAACTGGTAGTGGTTTTAAATTAGTATTTTCTAAATAGTCGTGAGCATTATGTACTATTAGCCCAAAATGCTCAAATAACGTATCAGTATGTTTTATTTTATTTAAAAAGTTAAGTAGAACCTTTTTCGAAAAATACTTCTACATTCAAGTAATAATTTCCTTTCAACAGTCTACGGTGAACAATAATTTTTATAACACTACGTGCCACAAAAGCTGTATTCGTTTTATTTCCTTCGCCCATTTGGTCGCGACGACAGTTAGAGTTTGTATGAATTTATGATGTTGAACCATGGATATAAACCTAAATAGATAAACAGAAGGCGCTCCGTTTGTATTGAAACTTTTTTGATTATCATTGTGACATCACAATCGCGTTTTAGTGATGGGAATCTGCCATTTCTCAATCAATTTTAATTAAGTTCAAAGAAAATTGCATGATTACTGAAAATGTACGTGTCTTTGATATCCGTTGCATTAGTACTAGAGGCACAAATAAAGAGTTTACAGAAGGACCGCTCGCGCCTTTTTCCTTAAACTTGCGTGCCCAGGATTACTATATACGCTCTGAATTTTTAAGATGAGTACTAGGTTATACCTACTTGACAGAATCGGCCAAAAACAAAATTCATTATGAGATAAATTGCAACAAGATCGACAAAAACAAAAACACTCGCGACAATGCGACTGGCCACGACATTGATGCTCACCGGTATTGCCTGTAAACTCACTGTGTCTTTGTGTGTGATCGTGACCGTGATCAAGTTGGCCGGATTGTTCTAAGCGGACTATCTGTCGCGCGTGTGACATCTGTCAACCAGGATGTAAGATTGTTATTAATATATTAAACAAATCAAGCTTCAGTGCTGCGTTATCAGGTATGCCTTGAAGACGGATCATCCCACAGTTCCAAATAATATAAAATTATTGAACTCAATGGGATGTATCAACATGTCTTGTTAAGGTTGATGTGAACGTGTACCAAGCAGTTAATTTTTAGTTTGCAATTCTAGAAACTTGAGCAGAAGTTGATTTTCGTGTAAATATTTAGTAAGAATCCAAATTTATTTGTGAATTATGTGATGTTATGAATAAAAAAACATTATCACGGTGACAAATGTCACCCGCGCGAGCAATCTAGGAATATTTTAATGCGCGAGTCCTTTATTGCTGAAAAATAAGCGTGGACCAAACAAAGCCTCTTAAAAGAACCTTCTACGAATCTAAGAATATTTTTCTACAAAAAGTTTGTACACTCGCGTCATTTATAGCAATTTATGTGTGTGTTGAACGTATAAGAAAATTGGTTTAATAGCATCGTTTTGTTACTTTATCTGATATTTATTAGGGAATTTAACTGTTATTGATATTAGACACCAATAAAATGATTTTGAGATGGAATCTTGAAGAGTATTTTATTTTGGTGGGTCTTCGGTATGTCTTGCAGTCTTATGGGTTCGATGGACCCAGGATAAACAATGACGACTTCTGTTAATTTAGTATCTGGGTGTAAATGCAAGTTTTTATTTACGAATGTTTCAGTTTCTACAGTCAACAGTGAAAGTAGCTAAAATCTTGGGTAGTTTGTCACTATTCACTTAAGAATTATCTAAAACCCAGCTGTTTGACCGTTTAGACTATTTCTGCGTTATAATCTAGCCTATGGTACTTACTAATAAGGTAGCTTTTTGAAATAGGTCCAGTATTTTTCGAGTCTATTCTATTCATACAAACAAATCTTTCCTCTTTATAATCATTTCAGCCGAACGACGCCCACCGACGATCTGGTCAAGGTCGCGGGAAGCCGCTGGATGCGGACAGCGCAGGACCGATCGTTGTGGAGATCCTTGGGGGAGGCCTATGCCCAGCAGTGGGCGTCGTTCGGCCTCTGTATAATATAATTACAGAAATATAGAGAACAGAATCTTCTATGACAATAACAAGTACTTCACATGTTTGTTATACACTTTTTTGCTTTGTAGGATTTAAAATGTTAGTAGGTATCTCAGCTTTTTCAGAATTTTAGTACTTGAAAATAATATAATATAATGTAGTATAAGTTTCGAATAGTCAATAGATGATAAATGAAATAACCACAATGAAGCTACTCGGTAATTTCTTGACTACTTTGTAACAATTCTACGAAGTACTTACTTAACTTTGGTTAACTAGAGATTAACTTTATTTAAACTTCATTTAACTATTTTAAGGATTGATCCGATTCGTCAAGTGCAGTCCAAGACTGACATTGTACTCAGCAACATAGTACAGTGGAATAAAGCAGAAGTTTTAGATTTTTTTTGCTTTTTAGTTTTAAACCACCCTGTTTATAAAGATACTAGCTTTGATGTAAATGCAGATCCACGTGAAGACTATTTGAACAGACCTCCAGCTAAACTGAGTAAATATGCGCCAGACAGGCAACGCACCACTTGTCATGATCTAGAACTAAGGATAAATATCCCTGTACGAGTTACCAGACAGGGAAATAAGCCAGGGGCATCTCCCTGCAAACTCAGACCCGAACCAATTCAGAAAAAATCGTTTCCTGAATTGACCCGACTGGAAATCGAACCCGTGACACCACGCAAGCGAAGGCGAGGATCCGTGCTACATCATACCACGCCAATCGTGTCAAAAACCGTATATAGACTGTCGCACTCGCATCCACCAAATTTAACAAATCCCTACCCTCGTCTCCAACGAAAAAATCAAAGATGCGAATAAAAATAACAAACCAATAGTTGTTGTTAGTGAAAACAATATATTTGCTGGAAGGATACCGACAAACATATTCTGTATGAAAACTGCGGGAAGCTATGTAACAGTTCCATCTCAATATTTTATAAGACCCAGAGATCGGGCTCGATTGGTTTTTCAGTGGATGCTTGTAAATATGGAGGAGGTATTCACGTTTTCATTTCCAGGATATTCTTGATACAATTCCTGCAAAATGCCTTTCAATAGCTCGCGTACTGCTAGCTTCACAAACGTGCAACGTAAGGTCTTGTTTTTTACTTTTCATATTGTTATTATTTGTTATATCATATTCAATTTGTTAAGATTAGATGAACTTATAATGAACTTAAATTGTTATAGATTCTAGGTCATTTGATGTAAACTGAGCACTGCTTAATTTTTAGAAAAGAGAAATTATTTCTTGACGACTTCAATGTCAAAATTATCTGATAATACCGGAGCTGAAAGTAAATTTTTATTTTGTACTTTTATGCATTGACAATATATATATAATAAGATAAGATATTTTGTAATTTTTCAGTTAATGCGACTTCATGTTTTGTAATCATTAATTTCTCAAATGTTTAATTTAGAACACCAATGTATACTATGAAACGGGGCGAAATAGGTGTTTATTTTGTCAAAAACATCATATATCATTTCAGGCATTAAAGTTCAAAAATCCTGACCCATGCAAAGTCCGAAATACGTCCAGCATTTATTCTTCCAACTCAATCCCCATAGCTAACGAAGATAAAGCAAAAAGTCCCTTTTTGTTTATCCGAAAAATTTCTTAGATCCGTCGTCCGCAAAAAGAGGATAGGGAAGCCATACGCGACCTGAATAAATAAGGAGAAAACAAAACAATGGCAATGTGTTAGTGGAGAAGTTAGGTGCCGGGAAAACGTACTGTTTACTAATTAGGAGAAAAGGAAAGTAAGCAAGTAATATTTCTAGCAATAAGACCGCTATTGCGGCTTGTCGTGTCTCGTACCGCACAAGACACATACTCGTAATCTATTGAAGCATCTGAGCAGACCTATTAACAGTTACGTTTTCATTATGTAGAGGAATTTGAACACTGGCTAGGAACTTATTCTATAACTAGGGATTTTTTTTTACGCGAATAATTTAAGAGTTATTATTTGTTCAGTTTCCCACCATAAAACAAACCATAATGCATTAAATTAAGTTGAGTACATACAAAATATGGAACAATGTAAATGTTAAACTGTTTATGTTAATACTCTTGATTTATAATGTAATCTATCTTTTTCGGGCGTTCAATAAAGGCTTCTCCGAAAAGGATAGCAATGCTTCGGTAAAACCTGGGGTGTTTTAGTTGTGGCAAAAAAGCCCTGTTAGAAAAAGAGCAATTTAACTTCATTCCTCTTTAATATCAACAGAGATTTGTAACACCTGTACGTATAACAGGGTTATAACTGTCTTGATCTCTTACGAGCTTCGTACGACGCACGTACGTGGTCTCACGACAATGTTTCGGTACATTATGTTCCCCAGTGATTACGTGGCCGTAGTCAGCTGGTTTGCTACGTGAAACTGCTGGAAGACTATTATAGTTGCAAACGTAGATAGCATTTTAAAAATGCTGGAAAAGTTAAAATAATAGTTATTTTATTTGTCGTACGAGACAGAGACTTATTGTACGAGGGGAATGTACTAGTTTTAAACTAACCAAGATAAATCGCACAAGATATACGAACAGTCGACCACAGATTAAACTTTTACATTTTGACAACAATTAAGCCAAGAGAGGAGATTGCTGAACTTATTTTCACCTAGTTGAAAGTTAGTACTAGTAGTACCTAGTTGTACTTCATTACTTTACAAAACCACTGTTGAAAAGAAAAAAGTGTCGTATTAAATTTATTATGACCTTGACCAGCTGACTGGGTTTCTTGACACAATGAAAACGTTTAAAAAACTTAACTTACTCAACGCAAAACCAATACGGCAAATGTAATTAGACAGTAAATTTCTTTATTTCGATATTAAAGACCATTGTACCTTCCACGATAAAAAATAATCACTGCAACGATTACAGTAAACTTTTTGGATATTGTAAAACAATTAATGTATTTGATAAACTAAAACTACTAATAATATGTGAAAAATTTAACAATTTATGTAGCTTACCCGAAAATTCGAGACCATGTAACCTGTGTAACTTAACATATTTACCTATATACAAGCTACCAACATATAATAATGTATAAAATATGGACAAAGAACAAGGCAATATTATGTTATCGTACATTCTTAATAATAGTCCTAAAGAACTAGTTTAGAAATAAATGACACAGAAAAGTGTTAAACAATGTAAAAATTTACTAAATAATCACTATAAAAATGTAAATACCTAAAATAAAAATGCATGTATTGTTTATACCTACATTGTATATTTATATCTAGTAAGTGCGTAAAGACTCAAACCGCCTACACATAAACCCATTGTATGGAATTACAGTAGCAGGTTGATGATAAAAAAAAATTAAGTTTGTGATTTGGATAATAAAAAAAAATGTTGTTCATTCATTCATGTGGAATTGTGGACCATGTTCCAAGAACCTACTCAGTCAAATCACAAAGTATCTAATATATATTTAGCACACCTGCAGTGTAATAAAATCATTAAAATGGATTCTAGACTATGCAAATGCTTTACCGAGAACGTAATAACTCAAAATACGTACACATATAAAGACAAGTTCTGCTGCAAGACAACCTGATATTTGGATTGTTCTCGACATCGCTATATAGAGGATGTCACAAAAGATCTAAGAGAGCTCTCTAAGCACTTAGACAGACTTGGCACAAAGCAAAGCAAGTGGAGAACTTTACATCGAAGGCCAAAATTTACGTTCAAAAGCAGAACGTAATGTTGAGTTGCCTTGTGATATACATTATTTTGGGAAAAAATATATTGCTTCCTTGGTGAAATATATGGCTGGCCTGTTTAGAGTTCTGAGACGAATAATTAAAAATGCTCATAAATACTTGTTCCATAAATTGATTAGCATACATACGACTTCTAGCAAATCCTAATACTACTTTAATTACTATTGACTAAACTTTTCACTGGTGGCTATTTTGAAACAGCTAATTCTAATGGACCATTGAAAATATTTTGCATATTGTATCACGCAGCTATAATGCAAAAAAAACGCACCGGGTAAAATCTCGCAAGCCATCAAATCATCGTCAAAATATGAAACAGCTTCACGACAAAGCAATTTTCTACTGTTACAACCCAACAGTTCAATATAACCCCTAACCAAACTCCCCCAAAGTTGGACGTGTCGCAATAGAATGCAATCTTGTCGTTTGACTAATACTAGCAGCCAAGGCGGTCGTCTGGTCCAAATCGGTACGAATTCCCAGAATACGTGGTCGTATTGTACGTGAATGGAGAATGTAACATCAATACACCGTCTAGGTAAACTTTTTTAAGTCACATACAGTTATAACTTCAAAAGCTCCGTCTAAAATTTCTGTTTTTATCTTTTTGGGGAAGTTATAAAACCAAATGGCACAATATACGAGTATATATCCACTTTTTTAACATTCGTACATTAACAATTTTATAAATGCCTATTAACTTCTACTTTTAGATAACGATTTAACACAACAAATGTAATGAGGTCTTTTTATGGCGGCATAATGTATATTGATGCAATTTAAAACAGATTTATGCACACCTGTTTAATTCTTATCTCACTCAGACATCAGAGTTATTACACGTATGAGTATATCTATAATTATCATTTAGGTAACATTTGATACGCCTGTAACATAATGTTTCTAAATGCTTTTATAATTGTGCGGTGACGAAATCGAAATGTATGCATGAGTGTTTGTAAACAATTAAATTGATACTTTCATAGTCATTTTACACGGTGAGACTACGCGTTTTATTTATTTATGAAACCCTACTCTTTATTTAGTTTTTTATTTAGTTTTAATATGTTTAAAAATTAAAATATTTATTGGTACTTTTTAAGTGATTTCAAAGCGTCTTTTTAATCATCAAATTATGATAGTATTTTAGATTAAAATTATTACAAAATAACTGATATTTTGATCGCCATAACGTATATATATACATACATTATATAATACATTCAGAAAAAAATTGACATAGATTATTTTTAAGTCTTCAAATGTCTTTTGGTAATCAGCTACTAACTATGTAATTACGGAAGTAATCAAATAATACACTCAAATATTATAATTATAAGGCATATCAAGTGTCTTACCGCTACTGTAATTTAAATGTCTTCTTATTCCAGTTTTCACCGATAAGATTCAAATAAAGCTGTGTATTTAAATCAATTAAGATCTTTTACCGGATACAGATAACTAAAGTCTGCTGTAACGACAAACCATTGATTTTTATTACTCTCTCATTTTATTTAGGAATTTAAGTAGCTGGTAGATATTTATGATTATTTCTGTCATTACTTGGTTTAACTTTGGATTTAGTAAACATTTTACCGAGGGAATGATTATGTTATCGTTTAGTAAGAAGAAAAAATGTCCCAAAAGTTCAAATAATACTTTCGAAGGTTTTACTTTTTAACAAGTTACAAAGTAATTTATGCTCTAAAATAATTTGCTTGTTAAATGCTATATTTTCTCTTTTGTGTATCAATTTAGATTTCGATCTGGATTATTTTTTCCCTAGGAAAGAAGAAATATCTCCTATTTCTTCTTTGTTTTTAAATCTTTTTAGTTTAGTGTAGTTAAATATGTTTTTGAATTTATTAGGTTTAGTTAGTTTAGTTAGTTTAGTTTAGAACTATGTACAATAATAGTAGATGGATGTAAAATAATTGGGTCATCACAAAGTACAGATAGTATTTCTTTCAAGTTTTTAAAACGTCAATCAAAGTTTTGACCCTTTTAACTGATGCTGTACTGAATAATGAACCAGAACTGAAAGTGACAGCTACACTTGTAATGCTTGCTTAGCTTTAAGTGAAGTTTCAGAATAAAGGTAGGTCAGTATATGCCACTTACCTCAATTTGTATGCTGGCGGCGCGGTAGGCTCTGTCAGCTGTGTTTTGGGCTTGGCACGTGAAGGTCTGGTTGTGATGTTCCTTTTTTGGTGTCATGATGATTGTGGACCTGGATTAAAACATTAACATTATTTTTCCATCTAAGACATTTATCGCTATGATGAACTTGGGCAGAGCCTGAATCATTTATAACGACAAAGATTTATATTCTGTTGTTATTTTTTCATGTACAGAACAATCGAATGTTAATTTTCAATGGTAATAGAATTTTCGACTTTGCCCTTTTTAATGTCACTAAAATTCTGTTGTTCAAAATAGTCTTGTCCTACTTCAATTACGATGTTATTTATTACCCCACAAGCAACTAAAAGAGTAGTCCTTGCCGTTACCATTACCCATCTTTTACCACACTTACTTGTTTGCAGTAATAAAAGAAATCATAAATCTTCAGCCTACCTGGCAGTAAATCTCTGGCCATCCGACAGAGGCTCCACGGTGTACGTGACGCCTTGGGTTAGGACACCAGCGTTGCTGTCAACCCACGTGATCTAAAAATAATAGTATATTAAAATAAAAGTTTATTTATTTTAGACTGGCTTGTTGGCGCAATGGCAGCGATCCTGCCTTTAGCGCCAGAGGTCGTGGGTTCGATCTCCACCCATGACAAATATTTGTGTGACGAACATTTGTATTTGTTGTGTGTCTAGGTGTTATTATCCATATAAGTATGTATTTAGAAATATTTAAGTATGTTTATCAGTCTCTGACGCCCATATTACAAGCTCTGCTTATTTTGGGGTCAGATGATCTTGGTGTGAATTGCCCCAGATATTTATTTATTTTATTTATTTATGTATATCGAGGGACTAAACGGAGCCATGATATACCAGAGGTGGCTTGACTCCCGAGCGTGCGAGGGTGTCAATGAAACCGAGGGTATATTAAGTTGGCGTTTAGTCTCGAGGTGTAAACTGTACTTTTCACTTTGAGTGCGAGAAAAATAGTCAATTTAGTACAAAAACATTTAAAACCGAACAAATTTACACTTGACAAAAGTTTTGAAATTTTCGTAGTAAGTTTTTTCTTCTGAACTGAACCACAGATTAACAATTTAAAAAAACATGGCGCCACCTTCTTTGTGGACAAACCATCGAACTAAAACTCTCAACATTTTCGCAATGAAGACGGTCCACACTCCACAGATAATAGTATATTTTTACAGGCTGTTTGAGTTTGTCTATGTCACACGAAGGAAATTAAAAAACTAATTCCTTTTTACTCCTTAAGGGCTAAAGTGGTCACTTTAGGCCCGCTTCGTAGGTCTATATTGGCGTACTTTTAGAGCATGAGAAGTGAAAAGTAACATTAATATGCGCAAAGAAAGAAACTAGTAAAAATCGACCTGATTGCGGCATTCGAATCCGCGACCTTCCACAGTCCGGGTGGCTGCTCTTCCAACTGAGCTATCGAAGCCGTTAATAGACCTAGTGAATTTGTCTTGTGTATTGTAAGCCAACGTTTTTTCATCAATATTTTAAAACCAAAAAAGAAATATTTTTGCAAATATTTGACTCTCGATTGAGATTAAACTAGCCATAGGATAAGCGAGATTCACGCTTGAGTCACTAGAATTGAGTCATATTTTTTTTCTTTCTTATTTTACTTAAGTCCTTCTATGATCGTAATACAATAGTCCATAGCTTACGAATACTAATAAGTGAGAGCATGGTGAAGTAACTTAAAGTTATTAACTAAAATCAAACATCAAACGCAATCAGAGTGGCTGCTATTTCGATGTCAAATGTATCAACTATGATACATTCGACAAAATACTTATTTTGAAAGTATTATTTTGGATGTTGAAAGGCGCTTGACTTGTAACATAGATAAAACGTTGACTTCCAACGTAAAATACACTAGAGGAATTCGTCAAGTCCGTTAATGGACTCGGTAGCTTAGTTGAAAGAGTAGCCCCCCGGATTGCAGAAGCGCTGGTTCAAGTCCAGCTCGATTCTTAGGACCAAGGATGAAAAAAAAGAAAAAAAAAAGAAAAAAAAAATGGAAAATGAGGCATTGTGAAAATGCTCCAAATTAAAATCCAATTATTAATAAATTTCAGAATAAGTTAAGTTTGAAACATATTATATTATTTTAGTACCGCACATAGGCTCTTTAATTTCTAACTCCGTTTTGCTTTTTCTACAAGTATATTAAACCCTTTGTTCAATGAATTAAAAGCCGAAATATAATATTCCTAATCGCATCAGTACTTATACCGCCATATTCACCGAAGCATTTCCCGAAGGAGCAGTACAATCTCATTGTGACATCATTTTCAATTTAACTCATAATTATTTAGGTTCCCGCGGGAAACCATGCTAATTCACTTCGAGAGAATGGCACACAATAATTCGGGTTTTCGACTATGATATGTTTTTTTCAAGTAGCTTTTTAACAAGTGAAGGGTACTACAGTACCTTTAAAGTGGTTTCAGTTTTTTGGCGCGTATACAACCGTATAGGCCGCGGCTGAGCAGTCTGGAACCGCTCTTCCTATAATTACTGACTCTGACGATAATAGCCAGTGTCTGTAGTAAATAGAAATACTAAAAAAAGTGGCACACAAGTCACTATAGTTAACGACTAGCTTTCGCCCGCGTGAACTTATCGTTATTTGTATATTATGGCCAAATTACATAAAATCTTTATAAATTGTAGCCTATGTGTTATTCTGATGTATAAGCTGTGTTACTGTGAAGTTTCATCAAAATCTGTTCAGAAGTTTTTGCGTGAAAGAGCAACAAACATACATGCATACATCCTCACAAACTTTGGCATTTATAATATTAAGTAAGATGTAGTTTGGGTGACGTAAAGAGGTACTGTAGTTTCATAATAAATTTCTTGTACTAACTTGCTGCTAAAATAGAAAACTACGTCCATACATGTTATAAACTTACATTATAATATTATTTTAGGGATAGGGCAAAGAAAAGTAAAAAAAGTTAATTTATCTCAGCCGGAGCCTTTAAAAAACCCATAGCAATCAAAGGCTCTGGCAAAAAGTGTCTAATAATATACATCATTAATCAACTATTTAAATTCAGGACATTGATTAATTAATGTAAATGTGTTCCACAAAAGGAAGGTGACAAACAAAAGCTTAGATATTTAAATGAAGCTGTTTTAATCGTTTCTTTTGTGCCAAAAATAAACAATACTGTTTAGCATATTAAAACTCAGGTTGTTACGAAATCAAAAAATCTTCAGTTCGTCTACCACGAGGTGCCACTTTAAATTTACGTTTACGTTCTCGTAATGGGAATATTCATGTTAGGGATATGACATTGTCATGTCATGTCGTGTAAAATCCCAATTCATTTTTTTACGCGAACGATAACGTAATTTTAAAGTGGCAACTCGTGGTAGACGTACTGGTCTCGATTTTTTCGAAGCTAGAACCATAAATGCGCCAGACAACACACCTCTTGTCATGATCTCGAAAGTAGAGATTAATGTCCCTGTGTTACGAGGCACCACACAAGGAAATAAGCCAAGGGCATCTTCCAGACCCGAGTCAATTCAGAAAAGATGGTTTCCTGAATTGACCCGACCGGTAATCGAACCCGTGACACTACGGAAATCGAGGCGGGACACCGTGCTACAGCGCACTACGCTAATCGTGTCGTCAATTTGTTATTAGCTTTATTGTTTTCTTTATTTACTGGCTGGCGCTTCTTAAAGCGTAAAAAACTGTTTTTATTAAAGAAGGTATTTTTTCACTAGTAAAAAATTAAGTCTGTGTCAAAAAATTGTAGAAGGAAACGATTGGATTAGGTGACGTTACGGACGAAAAATAAAGGAGATACCTCATGGCGGACAATTTGTACATTATCAAATTCAAAAGTCTTTTCAGTCGCTCATGTATACATTTAGACATTATATTCACTATGAATGACACATAGATTGCTATTCCAACATCAACAACCAAATAAAATCACACCAGAAACCAGGACACAAGAAACGCGAAGAAGCTTATCTTCACAGCTTAAAGCAATCTAAAAATTCCATACCTCGGCTGGTGGTTTCCCTCCGACGGAGATGCATTCCAATTTGATATTTCTGTCTTCGGTCGTAGAGTAGAAGTTGCCTTCCAGTATTTTCGGAGGTTCGGGAGGCACCAAGACTGTGAGCCGGGCGTAGCGTGACCTGATTGCTGGTTCCCCTGTACAAAGGTTTAATTCCACTGTAGTGTTACAGCTACCAAGTAAGTTAATTATCCTGTCCCTATTCTAAGCAGCCTTTTTGCGGACATGGACTTTTTAATGTTTGGTGAAGTTTTTAATCTTTGTAAGTGGTTGAACGTCGGTGACGAGTTTATGCGTTCAGTAAACAGAATAGTACTTGTATAGCTTGAGTAGAATGGAGAAATTGGTCTTCATGGTCTTACGGTGCAATGGAGGTTCTGACTCTTTTATCGCAAATGGATAATGTACATTTATAAAATCATTAAATAAACAAATATAAATAAATATGCGCCAGACAACACACCTCTTGTCATGGTCTCGAAGTAGGGATAAATATCCCTGTGTTACGGTACCAGACAAGGAATAAAGCCAGGGGCGACTCCCAGCACACCCAGACCCAAGCCAATTTAGAAAAGACCGTTTCCTGAATTGACCTGACCGGGGATCGAACCCGGGACACAACGGAATTCAAGGCGAGAAACCGTGCCAATCGTGTCGTCAAATCAATGGCGTTTTGATAAAAATATAATCGTTCATGTAAAGCAGTGCAGTGAATCCTTGAGTCATAATGAACCTCTATTGAAATGTGTGTTTAAGACATCATATGCTTCCAGTAACACATAAAAGAAATAAATGGCTTTCATTACAAGATCTTATAAATTATGAGCTGTGTGTGGGCTTGTAAGTATGATTGCATGATTTATAATGTGCGTGCCGTTAATTTCGCCTTGTTCTATGAATTTTAAAATTAAGATTATTTCTTTCTTCAATTATTATGATGGCTGACGGCTCGGACCTTGGCGATATCTCGTACTGTACTTCGTAAGTGAAAAAAGTGAATCGGACGTCATTCGTGATTTTATTTTTTTATTTATGTGAGTGTTTTTTTAACATCGCTGAATTATAATTACTCGTTTACATTCAACAATAGATATTAATAATGATATTATTAATGCACATTAAATAAATGATTTGCAGTTTTCGCTCAGTGCTTGCCTGGTATACAGTTACTATAAGACGACCTGTCCGTCAGCGGTTTTTCCCGCGTAAACCACCCATCTCTCCCATCAAAATATAGTCTAAATTAAAAAATATATAGTGTACAATTACTTCGCACATTACTGGTGCGCCGTCAGCACTTTCGATCGTAATTAATTTATTGTTAAATAATTACCTGTTTTATTTATTTCACGTTTATTTGTCATTATGTGCACACATTATTCAAGAATAAACTACATCAAGGTTTTATACCTGTTTTGCCGATCTTTCAAGATGAGTGTATGAGTTAACAAGAACTCATACATATAGCCTATGTCACTACCTGATAATGTAGCTTTATATTGGTGAAAAAATTATTTAAATCGTTTCAGTAGTTGTGAAGCCTCTTCGTTACAAACAAACAAACAATCAAACATGTCCTCTTTATACTCGTAATATCTTTTCTTATTTATAATATTAGTATAGATTATACGAGTTGTATAGAAGAAGGTCCGTTGTTTGTAAATTTGCTATAAAACAGTCGTTATCCTCAAAGGTTCTGCTGTAATAGAAGGCTGAACATTCCGATTTCAAATAGATCTAATAGATAATCTTCTGGAGAATCTAAAAAAACATTTTTAGCAACATGAGAGTGTGTGAGCGTTTTTTAAAGCAGGGAACACGCCGGAGGTATGAAACGATGATTTCGTGGACGGGCAGCGAAGACGTCGCGGAATCGTACCGAATACGCAACGTTTTTGACGCCTGTGTTCCATGTTCGTCGCGAAACGCTCCGCTATCAAAACGCTCGCATACCGCTAGTTTCAAATCATTCTAACAGAACCAGATCTTTCAAAGCTAAATGCGAATAAGATTGAATTTTCCTCTTAAATCCATAGTTATTTGAAACTTGTGACCGAAAAAACTAACAATTTACATGAATCTAGCGAGAAACTTTGTTTTTATCAACGCAGCACAATGGACAACCAGCTTGCGGGAGAACGTACAACTCAGCATTTAACTTTAAAACTAAGTTTTAAACTGAAAGTTTTGTAGGGGAACTACTTAAGGGAAAGGCATTGTCTTAAGCCCGTACAGTCATCACCGCTTAGCGCTTTTGTACCGTCCGTAATTTGAGTGCGCGTTGATATAAATGAGAGCTCAAGTTATGGTGGTTATTGTGGACTGTTCTATCAAATTGTGATCCTAGTTAGTTGGGGAGCCGCGGATTCGCGAAACTTACTGGCTTTATTGAATTAGCAAGATTTATTTCCGAGCGAACTTAAGACAATGAGAAGTTTAATGGTTACTTCTTTGTATAGAAATTATGCAAAGATAGGTCCACAAGTACACTGACTAGCAATGATAAGTAATAAAATTTTAAACTTTTTTGTTGCATTTTAACTAATTCTAATAAAAACGGATTTTTGCAACGACACAAAATTACGGTAAATTGTTTGACCTATTTTTCTCGACGTTTCGGCGACAATTGCATGTCAGTCCGCTCGTGACTACGGTGACTGCTAAGTAAAGAAAAGTCTATTGCAGAAGACTGACTAGATTGATTTCATATTTAGCAACTTGTCAATTTTAACATATAACAGATACGCTCACGACTATACTAAACGTAAGTCAAAGACAAGTTGACTGTTGCCGCCCTAGTGTACAGAACACTCGGAAGCCCACTTCTTGCTAAGCTTAATACAACCTAACGTTAGAATTGGTAAGCATTTTGCCTTTATCCGGGTTGCTTGGTTTCCATCACCGGAGAGTTAGTCGCAAATTTAACGATGAACACCAAGATGTTTCTAGGCAGATTTAAACTCGGTTACACGCGGGTTCCGAGCTGGAACCCCTAGACTACGGTCAGGCCTCTGTCACTGCATGTACTTGCGCGCGATAAATACCTTCCAGCCGCCGGGTATTCCAAGACTCATTTGGCAGTTGGTTGTCAACAGCCGCGTAGAGCATTTGTACACGAATTTGCGGTTGAACTGATGCGATGACGTACTTTAAGTACTGACTACTGACATCTATATCAAAAGAGGTGACCCTGGCAATATAATATGTCTGTCACCTGACAGCACGCATTTAGGATTAAGTTTTTTTTTTTTTTAGTATGTTTGCTATACATTTACAAATATAAATGTATAGCAAACATACTTACATAAATGTATACAATACAATGATATTTAAATGTGATTTATCTGCTGTTACGCAGTAACATTTTTTGAGTTACGAGTACCTTTACATAGATTCAAAAATCACATCAAAACAGCTTTATTAAAAAAGGGCTAATAAAGTACAAAAGACTACCTTATAGATAAAAATGCCTGGGTCTGCTCGATGCGGGATTAAATAGCTCTATTGTAACAGATGTTTTATTGTAATAGTTAATAGGTACCTAGTATCTACTGCCTAACAATTTTTATTTTTGAATTGTTTAAATGAACTTTTGTTTTATATTCTTTTATGGTTGTTTTTTTTTCTCTTTGTTTTATATTCTTTTAGGTTTACTGTGTCCGAATGACACACTGCTTGTACTTTACTAACGCCTTTTGTAAACCCAAAACAAGTTTAAAAGAGTAACTACTGAGCGGTGGTAGAATCGCATTATGTTTTTATACTGTGTATTTATATATCTATATTAATATGGTATTTATGTCTATTATTAAGTATATTTTGCTGTAAATTTGACGATTTGAAAGTACTGATACAGTCTATTTTAATAAAATTATTTATTATTAGAGTTTGAGTTTTGAGTTATCTATTAAGTAATCTGTGCCGCGGTGCTCTCTCACAATATCACAATCTCACATTTGTATCTTAACAAAGATATTTTCAGTGAAAATTTACACTGGCCGCGGTGTGAAGGTGTGTTTTTGACAGTTTCATATGATTGATAAAGCTTGCTACTGATTTGACTGCTGCCCATTGATTAACAGCACTCTGTTGTGGCCAGTTTGTGGTGAGTTTCAGTTTATGCTTTCATTTTACAGGATACATATTTAAATTCATGAAACACAGAGTTTTTGTTGACATTATCATTTCAAAACACTCGTGATAGCTAGTGATAGCACTGATTACTTTATAGTTACTTCGTAACAGATAAATCACTTTATAAAAAAATCACAATTTTGTCGTGCATGCTGCGTCATGCGTGCTGACATGTGACATTCAAATAATGTCAGTGCTATCTTTTTCGATATAGATGTCTGTAGTCAGTACTAACAGTACGTCCACTTCATCGCGTCAGTTCAACCGCAAGATTCGCGTACAAATGCTCCAACCGGCTGTTGACACCCAACTGCCAAATGGGTCTTGGAAGACCCGGCGGCTGGTAGGTAATTATCACGTGCGAGTGCGGAGTGACAGAGGCCTGGTCATAACAGAACTATACAACCCAAGTATTTTATTACTTTTCATCAATATTATTGAAATTTTCCTAGCAAACGATATTATACAGTCAATATAGATTACGATATTGTCAATAAAATTGGTAATTACAGCCTATCTATGTAGTAGCTATTTACGATATAAGTAATTGATTGATCAGCAACAAACTAGTGCTGAAAATCCACTATTGCTGATTTCTTCAATAATAACAATCTCATAACAACAACGTTGCTTTTGTAGTTATAGCTACCGGTTAACAATTCCTAGTACCTATTCGCGTAAAGCCAATGTCCATGTATGAACCAGTGCTGTAACTATTTGGTCATACTTTGAAATAATAATTGTCTGAAAACCAAGCGAACCTATCTTTCATGCTTATTGTGACGTGACGTTTTTATTAATAGGAATTATTTATTTCTCAAGCTTTTCAAATAGCTAATTTGTTCACCTGTCCCGGTATCTCGAAATTTAACAAATCACTACTCACAAAAAAATCTTTAACGTTTAAAAACACCATTTAACGTTAAAGGCTCAGACTTGAAACAGATTCGTTCAAATGTTTACCAAGTGCAAGACAATAGGTATTTGTGTATAATTTAGTACCTGGAGTTGTTTACATAGATTGGCTATACGCCACCCGGTCCTGTGCAAACGTCTATCTGATTTGATAATTGAACCGGTTCTGCATTAATTGGAGTACAAGCGTCAGTCATGTGTTGTGACGTCATTGTTTCCAGTTCACTTTGATATCGGAACAAGGCGAGTGTGTTGTTTTTTTAGTTGTGTTTGTACTTGCTGCTTTCAGTGAGGTGAAAACCTTTATTTGTAAAAGGTTGCACAACAATCGATACTTTTATTATGATTAATTTTTCATATTTTTTTTTGACCCTAAGTTTTCATACCCCTAACCTTAACTAAAAGGATTATTGTAAGTTTTTAAGTATACTTTCCCAGAAAAAATATACATAAAACTTTCTTGTGTTTATTTTTATTTATCCACAATTAAAATATTACACAAATTGGTTTTAAGGTAATGCCTTCTGTCATAGTTACTTAAACTGTATTGTATACATTGAACTAATAAAAAAAACTCAACAGTTAATTGTTGATTGGGAAATATCAACGAACCCCGAATGCATTTTGCCATTATCCTATGAAGAACAAAAAACACAAATACACGGATGGGGAAAAATTACACTAGGAACAAATTACAGGAACCAATACGTAAAGGGTGAAGAAAAAGTTAAAAAACAAATTACTTCTCCAAACAGATGAAATTTCCAACGGTAAGGCCAATGGCAAAAAAACCTCACAAAAGAAACAACCTAGACGAGGGTTTGAAAGAACGCGCTGCAAGATTTTTCAATTTATTAAAAGCAAGCAAAATTTCGTCGAGTCGGCGGAGCAAAAACAATGGCGGGTGGTGTTGGGGAAACAGTTTACAAATAGCAGAAAACCTACTCACTAATGCAGTTCAAATAACTGTTGGGTAGGCGATCGTTTTTTAGATATCGACGGAACAATTGTTGGAGATCAACTTGCTTGAGTTAATTCCTGTTATAAAAATATAGCTTAACCAAGTGCAAGTTATATCAACGCACTCGCCAAGATGGTTTTTTTTTTTTTTTTATGTAATAGGGAGCAAACGAGCTAGAAGGTCACCTGATGGAGAGTGATCACCTCCGCCCATGGACAACTGCAACACCAGAGGTGTCACCGATGCGTTGCTTGCCTTTTAGATGGGAATACGCTCTCTTCTTGAAGGCCCCGATGTCATATCCCTTTGGGAACACAGCCGCAGGAAGATCATTCCATATCTTGGCTGTGCGTGGAAGAAATTGGCGCGAAAAACGCACGGTTGTAGAGCGCCAGCCATCCAGGTGATGAACATGGAATTTCAACTTATGGCGTGTCGTGCGGTGATGAAATTCAGCGGCAGGTATAAGATCATGGTCACATCATATCCTGTTATTCATTGGACCATAAAATCCGTAAACAAATTCTTGAATTTCTAATTTCTTTGTGAATCGAATTACCAAGAAAACATCCTCAGGAAGAACTAAGAAGATAGCTTTTGTTAAGGAGCCTTACTAACTGATGGATAAGAGACTGGCTGATGATGGGAACTTGGGAGCACTTTATAACAGTATATTTCTCGGAAGCAAAAACACGACTGACAATACCCTACATATATACCTAGTCTTCATATCCACACACTCTTCGTCATCAATGATCTTCAGTCCATCAGTTAGTAAGGCTCCTCAACAGCTTTGATTATTTCTTTTTCATAATCTAACACTATCAGGTTCCTTCACGCATAATAATGTCTTTCATATCTTCAGCTTTATAACAACATTCTCCCAATTTCCTTTCAAACGACGACGATCGTAGTTTCATGAAAACGTGATCATAGTCCTTATTGCGTAAGAAAATATTTCGGTATTCCAGGACGTACGCTATTTGAGTCGCATCAATAGAATAATTTCCTGTTCTGTTTCAAGTCCATTGAAATTTCAATGAAATTAATTACAAGACTACATTATTAGACGTTTATGAAAATTTATAATAACCCCCGTCTTAGAAATTTGAGTGCTTCGATCCCAAGCCTCAAGTGGAAAACCTCTATTCAGATGCAAACGAAAAGGCAATAAAATTAATTTACATAGTCTTTTGTGAAGCAGTTAAGCCTCTAAGTAACCTTTGATAAATTCCCTTTTCCTTTGAACTGTCTCTGTTATATTCTTATCTTGACTTAGCCAGGCTCTTATGGACCATTCAGCTTTTGTTTCAAGATTTAGGTTTAACTTTGTATTTCTTAAGTAATCGACGTTACCCTCTGTACATTTTCTTTGATCGTTATACTTAAACCATTAGGTTAATTTGATCTCGTTTTGGCATCTCATTTATTCAGAGCGATTGTGCGTTTTCTTATGAGAGATTTAAACGACTGTGAAGATGAATTTAGAAATAAACCCAGCCAGAAATACTTCAAAAAGTTAACGACTAGAATACGGAGGTATTTAGCCTGTGTTACTGTAGTTTTAGCTCGCGTAGTCGTTGTAAAAATTAAATTATGATATAGATGCGGCAATTGTATTTGTTTCAATACTTATTTTGTGCGGTTTTGGTGGAAAAGACCAAGATACGATAGTATATAAACATTAGAGAACTTGATGGTGCAATGTAGAACTGCATTGCTCCGTAAATATTTAAATACATTGCATTACAAGTACACAAATCTCACGACGTTCGTCTGGGGTTCGTCACGATATCTTATGCTATCTGTGGAAAACAAACATAAGTGTTGTAAACTTTTGCCTGTTTAGTGGCGTCACTACCGAACTGAGCAATCATCGCTTCAAATAGCAACTTGCTATTATTTTAAACTTACATGGAAAGTTATAAACGACCCCTTTAATCATACGCTGGGTTGCGTTTCCGTTGTTTTCCCTAAATACATGGGCAGATCCTTTGCGAACGGGTTTTTGTTTGCACAGAGACCGTCAAACTTCACTAAGTAAATCATTTTTGATAGTAAGGGTCTGAAGGTTAGGCAAACGATTACAGAATGTACGTCATCTGGTTAATTACATTGTTCCTTTAACATTCATACATACCATCATGACTTTATCCCAAATGGGGTAGTCAGAGGCCAGTGACTGTTGCCATCATGGTGAACGGAACACCCAATTTTCACCAATGCTATTGGAGCCCAACGTGGTAGGTAGTGAGCCTTCCGCCTTTATTTGGGTTGATTTGGGATTTTTGTCGATGTTTTCTATCACCGAAGAGTCATTTGGAAATTAAACAATGAACACAAATATGATATTAGCCAGATTTAACTACGGATCAAGATCAAACAATCCATGCTCCGAGTTGGGGTGCTTAACCCTTAGGCCAGACGTTCGCTCCGTTTGTTCCTATCAGCTGCTAATTTTGACATGAGGATATTAATATTGTAGGTAAATTTATGACCAACCATCGTTTTATACACACACCTATGTGTAGGCTCATAGCACATCTTTTCACTTGTTAAGATTCAGACACGTATCTTGTGCTTTTTTCACTGACATTAATCCGTCAATCACAACCATTCTTACTTGTTCCTCTCAACAAAACGTCTTGAACTTATAAAATCCTAAAAAACAATGTTCAGCCTTGTTTCATACAAAAAAGAAGAAACAACCTGCTTTATTACTCTTACGGTAGGTAACAATTTTCAATACATACAGTAATATCATACAGTACAGTTTTGCATCGCTTCACATTAAATCATTTTCTTTTTCCCATAACTGTTTTAAGTCTGGCACAGCCATTTTTTGTATGATCAATATTAACAAGCAATCCTTTGTTCAGGAGATTTTATAGTAATAATGTGTACATATCCGCGATTTATTATTTCAAATTACACACGAGCATGGCGGCTCACACTCATGGCGTTTAAAAACAAAATTACTGCTGTTGAAAGGCAATTTTGTTTATCATCAATTTTAAGTAAACATAGTTGGATCCAAAGTGAGTTTTTTCACCGGATAAACAAACATTATGTTGTTCTAAAGAGAAATAAAAGTGTTTTTTTAATTGGTGAGGGTTAAGCAATGCTTACATGTACAGCTATCGCTTTTGGGACTTTACTTTGAGTGGCGTTTCAAAAATCGGGAGTTGAAGATGTTCAGCAAGTAAAAAAATTGTTTAATTATCAGTTTAATTTGATAAACTAACTATTTTACGATCTTATTTAAATAAGAATATAGTAGTAGAAATACGTCGTCACTAATAGTTGTTGCAAACACTACCAAATAAAACATTTACACACAGTAATTGCTAAATTTTTAAGATTTTTTATCTTCTTTTTTATGTAATAGGAGCAAACGAGCAGGAAGGTCACCTGATGGAAAGTGATCACCTCCGCCTATGGACAACTGCAACACCAAAGGTGTCACCGATGCGTTGCTTGCCTTTTAAATGGGAATACGCTCTCTTCTTGAAGGCTCCGATGTCATATTCCTTTGGAAATACCGACGCAGGAAGATCATTCCATATCTTCATGACCATTATTAGACCACGTTGGGTTCTACTTCACATTTCTTACTTGGGGAAAAATAAGCTTTTAAGGCTTCAGTTTACCAGGACGGCAACGGTAAATTTGCCTCTAACTTCGCGGTTGGGAAACGTATGCGTATTTATACTCGTACATAAAAGGTTCAAAATGGCTTTGCGCGAGCATTTCAAAAGTTTGATCACGCCCCAAGAACTGTAGTTAGGCTGATGTTCTCCCTTTTCATTGCATCCATCTTCATCTGGTAATGCTATTGTCCCTCTCTTGCTATATTTTCATGTTCATGTTCATGTTTCATGTTATGCCATTATTTTCCTTTTGTTTAATTATTTTCATATTTGGTTTCAAATCTTCAGAAAACGTAGTTTATCAACTATTATCTTTCGCACTGCCTGGAATATATCCGTCCGACAGTGTGGTTGACTGATAAAGAATGCCGGTAGGCATTAAGTCCGCCATTTGTACTCTAAATTCTGTGCAATGAAGAATGAATAAAAACATATTTTTTGACTCTTCAGCTCATGTTTCACAAAAAAAACTCAACTCAAATATTTTTATTCAAATGAATGAATCAGTAATTTAAATAGTCAAAAAGTATACTAAATAATGGACATAAGTAAATACTTTATAATCTGAATATATAAATTAACAGTATACAAACATAATGCGACGGAGAAGTTGATTCTAACTGAGAAGACCCGGCGAGAAACTCAGTAGTTACTATTTTAAACTTGTTGTGGTTTTACATCAGGAATATACCACGATAATATTTTAGAATTATTTATTCCCTACCTCAGCAAACATCACCATTTATTTGTATTAACCCTTTCCCTGTACCATGTACGATACACAACAATAGATTATCTTTTCTGGACAGGTTACCTGTTTCAATGGTATCCACAATAAAACGTAATTCTGCATTAACTACTTCATACTAACCTCTGGCTCCCGAACTGACTTGGCATTGGTACTTGGCATCATCCTCTAGCGTTACATCCCTGATGTCCAGAGAGTAATCCCCTGCAACAAACATACTGTCGTCATTTACAATTATTAGCTAAGCCCCTGCTTGTTCTGCCAAGTTTAAGCTTCACATAACAGCCGGCAATAATACTAATTAGATTGAATAGGTTTTAGCTTGCGGAACAGGATAGTAAACCAGCTTTAAGCCAGTGGCATCGCCCGCGTGGACTTTTTCTTTAAAATATGGCCTTAAAATTTTATTATTAATAATGTAGCCTATAAGTTGGTGAAGGAATTTCAAAATCGACCGAGTTTTTTTTGTAATATTTCGATTCAAACATACATTTATCTCTTCTTTTTATAAAATTAGTATCTTTGGAGTAAAGACTAGTTTTTTTCATTCATTGCATTCACAAACGACAACTTTATTGAAATCACACAATTTTTTGTTTAACATTCTTGATTAATTATATGGAATATCCGTGAATTTTTAACAAATTATAATCATGATTTCAAAATTTTGTTGTGTAAGATGTGGATAATTTTCAGAAGCTAGAAACAATTTTGTATTATAGATAAACTACATTTATCATTCTTATTCGCTTCTCCATTTCCTGCCAAACGTTTTAAATCATAAAATCTAACCGTCATTGCTCAGAACACTAAAAAAATATTCAAATCTTCACAGACCTCTTACTTTGCGTTTTATACCCCTGGACCTGAAGTAACGATCAAATGAAGAAATTCTATGTAAGAGAGAAAAAATAAAATTACTAGCGGTCTACGTCAAGTGGGCCGGAGTTGCAAAAACGTCTGGATAAAGGCATTAATTATATAAGAGATTCTTGAAGACAGGCTAAAGAAAAAAATTCACGTCTACATTAAACTGTGGATATAAATATAGCCTTATTCGTCGATCAACTGACGTAGAGGTATAATTCTTAATCGGGTCACCTCAGAAAACGATCTTTTATTGGTTCGGTTCTGAGTCAGATGGCGGTGATCGATTTCTTGTCTTAATAGTTGTCTGGTACCTCGTACCACAAGGATCCATGACAATTGGAGTGTCTGGTGCGTATTTATTGATTTAATTTATATTTACTCATTCAAACCGCTGCAGCCCACCTCACAGCCCTCAATAAATAATGAGGTGAAATGAGCCAAACATTAACATGTACTTAGTGTGGATTGTAATAGAAATAGAAAAAAACATTTATTAACTTTAATAGTCTGTCTATTTTACAAAGAGCGTTTTGACTATGCTTGTAGTAGTAACATGAACTGGCATACCAGTATGACATATAACGCTAGTATGCGTGCTCTCAGTGGGAACAACGGGCACTAGTGACACTAAGACAGTGTGCATGTATAGTTAAAAGGTATTCGTAACATATAACGTCTATAGCAACTTCACCTACCTTACAGCATGTTGATGCCCAAAAATACATCACTACCCGACTAAGCTTCTGTAGCTTAACATCGGAATCGTTGGTGATCCATCTATCTACGTGTTTATTTAGGGGAGAGGCGAACTTATTTATTTAAGTTCGAAATAAAACAAAAATATTACCTTCTTCGTCGCTACCGATCATTTTGTACCGGTCGTAGCCACTCAGTTCTCTATGCAGACCGAGACCAAAGTCATCTTTAGTCCACTGTAGCTGCCCCGCCTTGTTTTCAACTCTGCACGGCAGGGTCACTCTGGATCCTACCACCGCAGTCTAGGAAAAAAAGAAGCATGTTATAAGCATGGTAGAAACGAGTTCATGTTTAGTTCAATAGATGGCGTCATTATCATTTTGTATGTACTGTATAGATTTTATTACTTCATGAAAATTCAACTATAAACTTAAATTGGTACTAGAGATAACGCTGGCTAAATTACACATTTTTCTGATGTATTTTTACGTTATGTTTTTGATAATACGAGTATAGTATCGATTCTGAAAGACTTTCCTCACCATTTTTGAAGGATGTGGTACTTGAATGTAATAAATAGTTGAGACAATGTGCTCTTGCTATAGTTATAGCAACGTTACCTTGTTGAATAGATGCTAGGCTGAGCGAGGTAACGGCTAGATTTTGCGTCAACTTAGTTATTATATAGACGTCAAGAAATGCTTTTGATGATACTCAAGACTTCAATACTCAAAACACATTCGAAAAGCCTTTCGAAGACAATTTTTCAAAACATTCACAAACTGAAATCTCTTCAAATAAATGATAGGGTCTCAATTCAGTTCTGATATTACAGGAAACTATTACGAAGTTAGGTTAGTACTTGAAGTCTAACAAGGAACTTCAACGTAGGAACTTAGGTAGAGAAACTACGAGTAATTTGATAGCAAAATGAGTAACGAAGCAAATAATGGCAGTAGTAAATATTCAACATTATGGTTAGGTATAGTCATAAACCTAATTAGTTTATTACCCAAATGAACTGCACATACTGCACTAGTGAATTATTATTCTAATAATTTGAGAAATAGTTCTGTTGAATTTTGCTGTCACTATTCCAAAAATATTTGTATTAAATAATACCATCACGTCAGTACAAATTAATGCTGGTATGATTACGTCACAAGACAATCAATATGTCAATTGATGGACGATCTGTAAGTCTACCACGAATTGCTAATTTAAATTTTATTTACGTTATCGTTCGCGTAATTTTTTTTATTGGGATTTGACATTACATGACATGACAATGTTAAATCTCAATAGGTACATTTTTTTACGCGAACGATACCGTTAATTTAAAGTGGCAACTCGTGGTAGACTTACTGAATAATTTATTCGATTATATTATTCTTATTGAAAAATATTTGAGTATATAAGAGTTTAAGTTCATTATTACCTTATGTCACTCAGAAAAAGGTTTTTTAGATTGTTTAATTCTCAGTACATGCAAGCCACCTTGCATGACCTTGTACTTCTCTAAAGACTATTTCTGTCTTGCTTAGCAGTGAAAGTTAATGGCTAGAAGTGATAAAAAGTATTTACCTGATCCTGCGGCTCCATCGCAAACTTCTGCTCCTGATAACCACAACACAAACCAACACTACACAACACAACACAAAAACCAACAACACTCTGAGTCCGCAACAACAGGAAAAGTGGTTTCACACCCCTACTCGTCACTCTGAGTCTGTAGTAGTCCCGCATTCTTCCAATGCTTAGGAAAGACTAAGGTTTCTTAACATAAGGATATCCGTTCTTTATTTAGCATTCACATTTTGGGCGGAAGTTTAAGTTCCCCCAACAGAACTCATTGGTGCTTCTATTTTTAGGTTAGAAGCGTGGAATTGAAGCGCCATGGTCTATATCTGGCGCTTCTACAGATGATTTGTGGATGTGTTGCTTGATTTATCTCCGCGATCTGAAACAAGAGAAGATTAGTTGGTTAATGCTTTTTTAAAAAGGTAGGTGTAATATTTTAGATACATTTGTCAACGCGGAGTCGAAATGTCGTACGAGTATGTTAAAAATAGGCTTAGGTCAGCAGTATCGTCTACTGAAACGAATTGTTGATTGTTAATTGAAAAAATCATGTTTTATTTAAAATTTAACAAAGTAGTTACGAATATTTTAAAATGCGATGTGGCCTATCCTAGTAAAAGCTCTCAGGTTTCATCGTTTACATTGACTTCTGTTTCTTAGGTTTTTCACGGCTGGATGTAACGAGGTACCTAGGTATAATTTGATTTTAGTTCATGATTATCATTTTATTTAGAACATGTTAAGACCAAAAACTACAGTCTAAACGTCTAGACGTTTTAATTTGATTAAAAAGTGTCTTAATTTTTTTGTTGAAATTTAAGTGCTTTCTACAAGATGAGTTAACGATTTTTTTCTTAAATTCGTTACAATAAAACACTTCTCTTTAAAAATTCAACATGAAATTAACTACAGGAATGTAAAGCAGCAAAGAGACTTTCTAAACTATAAAATAATACACTAGCTGCAATAAATACTGTAAAATTCATTTGCAAGTTGCATTAAATCTGGAAAAGTTCGAATATATATTCGAAGTTATGCAAAATGAAGAACATGAACTACAGAATTTTAAAACTAATATAAACTAATAAACGTAGTGTTGCACAGGCGAAAGCGAAGCGATACATTTGCTTTGCTCTTTTTTGGGCCTTTTTACGATTCCTTAAAACTTGTCAAGTTCATTCCCGAAACTAAGCGTAACTAGCATCAGCATCATCACCTGGCACTAAAACATCATTTCTTATCGAATCGATGCCGGCAAATCATATACATTTCGACCAGTACTCAGCCACGCGAACTGCATCGTCTGTGGCGCTGTAGAGGTCCGCCAGTGTGCAGGTGGAAGGGCACGCAGGACACGACAGTAGGTGTGCCATTGTTTGTGGAGAAGCTCCGCACGGGCATGAGTTGTCAGAGCTGAAACCCCACCTGGACATGTTCTCCTTGCTACGGCCGACTTGGGTCCGGAGTCTGTTTAAAGATTTCCATGTCAGCCAAGGTAGGTTATGACCAGGTGGAGTTCCTCCGACAAAGTAAGGATAAGAATATGAATCATCTTTTAGGCTGGATATTTACTGACAATATTGCTCGTCACTCTCAGTTTAGGGAATTAAGTTGACTGGATTTAAGGCTTCGGGTAGTACAAACCCTTAAAAGAACTGTAGGTCCAAATAGACTCAATTTTTACAAAAAAAATAAAAAACAGCTTGGTAAGAAAGCTTAATACGTAAAAACGGTATTACGTTTTTGTGACACTAATGTTATTTGTTCAATAATAAAGACAATGTGAAAAACTGACAGTATCTAATCAAATGATGTAAAAATGATTTTTTATAAATAGGTACTGTCTATCAAAAACATGTTTTCTTCAAACAACCTCCGAACCGGTGGTAGAGTCACATTATGTTTAAATATGATATTTACTATCATAGTATTATTTTATGTAAGTTTATTTTAGTATATTTTTGCTATAATTTTTTATTTGTAACTATATGACTTGTCATAAGTACTTTTTATAAGTCTATATTATGAATTAAGATATTCTTTACTTTTACTTTTACAAACAAATGTACTAACAGAAGATTTTTTATGTTTCATCTAGTCCGCATAATTTTTGAGTTTAAATTTGAATTATCCCGGGTGATTATCAAAAGACTTAAAAAAAAGTTATGGCATACCCATAAGGTGATGTAGAAACCTTCTAAGTGAAAATGAAATGTATTTAATTAACTTCAATTTCAAGGTCAGCATACAAATCAGTCGAACAGTCAGTATTATTTGTATAAAAACCTTAAAATCACTTGAGAAAACCAAATTTTCACTTACATAGCAACTACACCACCTATTGAGTGTGCCACATCGTTTTTGTAAGTCTTTTGATAATCACCCGGTATAGCAAAGCATTCAGTGTAACAAAATCTATCAGATTCAAGTTACTAAAACATAAAGTTTCGAGAACTGAAATTTATAAATAGCTCCATCGATGAATACCAATTCTATTATTTCCAATATTTGTTAGTCTTTTGTGTGTTTGTTTGTGTGTATGTTTATTTCTGTTATTCGTTTATTATATCGTGTAACCAACAAAGTACTGACATATATCTAAACAAGCAGATGAGTAGTCAAAACCTTAGATAAATAACTTGTATATAATAGTTCCATAGAAAAAGCTGCCCCGATTTACATGCCAAAATCAAATGTGAATTATTGTTTGCTTCACATGTAAGCGTGTTACGAAATTGTGTCATAATTATGTTACCTACTAGCTTTCCGCCCGCGGCTACGCCTGCGTGAACTTCATTTTTATGACATACAGCGAAATCCCGTCTTAGTTAGTACTACGTCCTAAAAATAACCCCAACCCCCATTGATAATTTGAAACTCCTGGCACTTGTAGTTTCTGAGTGACCTTTCGCTTTTAAATACGAGTACGAACATTGTCCATGCTTTCTGATGATGTGAGATCGAACAAATATACGTCTTGTCCGTATTCTGATCACAGGAACTTAAAATTGAGGTAACGATGTCGTTAATTAGCCATCACGGCTATACAGGGTGACTGGGGATTCATGGGCATCTTTTTGAAATAAGAACCTCCTCATGATATACAGTACTTTACCCAAGTATGAGGCTATTTAATAGGTACAAAACAGCTTATTTTTAACCTTCTAAACATCATGTTTAATACTTGGCCATTGTTTATACGGTTTAAAAATATACATTTTTGTACCTATTAAATAACCTCATGTAAAAAATATAAAGTTGCATATTTTTAAACCCTAAAAACATTATGTTTATTACTTGGAAATTATTTACAAGGTTTAAAAATATGCAATTGTGTTCCTATAAAATAGCCTCATAATTGGGGAAGTATTGTATATCATGACTATTTTATTATATTTTAAAAGGATGCCAATGAATCCCCAGTCACCCTGTATATTTGTGGCGTCACAAGGTTTTTGATATTATTCTTCACGATAATGCTATCATAGAAACTGCTGGTGCAGCTTCAAATTCACACTGTCTGGCTTCTCAGTGGTCCACAAGCTCTGAAAGAACTTATCTTATTACAGAGTACAATATAACTGGGAGAGAGTTCTATTGTTTGTGACACAATGAATGAATTAGGTATTACACTTCTGTGTTGCTTCTGAAAATAGTTGCAATGATACTCGTAACTTAAACTTACGATGTTTTCAGGATATGATCACATTTTGAGAGCACATTTTAAACTAGAATTTATTTTTTTCATTTAAATAGACCACATACTCGTACATGAGTACTTTCGAATAGTCAAATCTAATTAATTAAGTAAATATAAATCTACTAACAATAATACTATGAACATATTAAATATTATACAATATATAAATTTATTGCGAAACTACCACCGGAGTCTGAAAGGTGTTGCTTCTTGTTGACTGAGAAGTCCCGGCGGAAGAAACTCAGCAGTTACACTTTAAAAAAAATGATTTTTTTACAAAGTAACTTTATATCTTTTAGTACCTTGTTACTAATTCTGTTTAGTAACTGAGTTATACAGTGTTTCAATAATTCCAACATATTTTTCCGATTTACTCTTTAATTAATACCTCTTGATAAATATATTTTAATCATAGAGAAAAAATCTGCAAAACCACATGCAAATATAATCAGAAAATCATGTATTGTGCTTATCTTTGAAAATCACCCGAAAAGACCATCTACTAAAACGAATTGCCAATATTAAGGCACATTCAAAATCAATAGCCCCGTACTTTGATCGAATTTTCTTTTTTTAGGAATTAAAATGATCTTCGCCAACGAAGTCAGGGGGAAAAGCTAGTTTGAAATAAAAATCTATTAACAAGAGACAAAACATCCTATTAGCACTTAAATATTTTACGACGCGAGCTTGAAAGTACCGTCTTTTAATGAATTCTTTAAAACAATTTTATGACCGCTCCAAAATCTAATTTAAAACACCATACGAGAATTGGTAAATCAAGATTAACAATCAAAATTTAATGTTAACTATAACACTTTTAAATCAGGTTTTACAATAATTGATCCCTCATAACGAAATCAGAAATACTACAGCGTAAAATAAATGGCTAAGTCATTTATTAGATGATAGCTAATAGTATAGGATTAGTTATAATGAGCTTCGGCTATAGAAAAATATGGTTTTATGTCTTCGACCATATTCACATATGTGGGTGAGCTTTATTGCTCAGGAAATAAAGTCTAAAATGGAGGAAAAAACCAGATTTATTGTATCATTTGTGCTAAACACTACAGTGAGGTGGCTTAGTAAATTATTATGGGGTATCATATTTAAGGTCAGCTGAATAGTAGTTTTATCTAGGTAGAAATTGTGGCAGCAACTAAATTCCGTCTTTTTGGATTAGTAATGTGGGCAGCAGAAAATTTATATTGCAGTAATCTACGGCGACCCTATACAGCTCTTGTACAGATTTTTTCTGTTGAGACCTAAGATAACACTAGTTTTCCGCCCGCGGCTTTGCCCGCGTCATTGTTATATATTTTGACTAAATTACATAATATCTTTAAAAATTGTAGGCTATGTGTTATTCTGATGTATTAGCTGAATTACTGTAAAGTTTTATCTAAATTGGTTCTGTAGTTTTTGCGTGAAAGAGTAACAAACATGCATAATACATCCTCACAAACTTTCGCCTTTATAATAAAAGTAAGAGTAAGATTATTCTATTTTCTATTTGATTTTGATGAAGTTGTTTTGCAAAACATTTGTCGGTATTACAACAATTTATTTGATCCGCAAAAATTGGATGTACTACAACTATCTATTGTTAGTAATATAACTGAAAATCAACAACTGTAGCAAGAACACTATTATTGCGTTCGTGCTGCCCAGTTTAACAAAACATTGACGTCAGCATGGAGTTACAAAGCCGAATATATTTATTGTGACATTTTTTTTAATTTTAGAACTAGTTGTCAGTGTTACTACCTTAGAATAATTACGCATAGAAGGCGAGTCGGGGCACCCGTTTTGATGCCACAAATATCAGGACGTCACGTCTGGATCTGAACTTACCGATGTTAATTTCTCGAGGTAAGAGCTTCTTTAAAATATTTATTTGTGTAGTAAATCGTTGTAACAACTTAACAGAGAAGCACAATTAGTATTCATACATGTTAAATACTGAAAATTGTGATTACATTTGTAACGAATTGTTATTTTGACAGTTATTTTTAGCATCACAAATGGCGCGTCTTTTTGTATGGAACTATCCTTCTAGGTGTAATTATTCTAAGGTTACTACACAATCTATAATTTTGTTTTCAGTCAGTTAATTTTCTGCCCAATTGCGACTGTTCTCTAAATTGTAATTTATTTGCTGACCATTTAACAATTGGTGTAGCTCGCGTTTTTTTACTGCGTTATAAATACAATGCTGCCCTATAGTAACTGGGATTTGTGCTTACCTTATAATTACTTAGCAGCCTATTCAATTATTTCTTGTTATTATGTATTATTGATGTGAATTATCGTAACAACGAAAGGAATGAAGCTACTTAACGATGAAAGCAGTAATAAAATTAATAATTTAGTTACGTAAGTCGGGTATTTATTCGAAGAGTATTGTAGTATGAATCATAAGACGACGAGGGAAATGATATCGCAAAATAAGAGGCAGTAGAATTCTATACAGGGTGGTTAATTGAATCATTTAATATGTTATATACTTTGTAGCCTTCAAATATGTTGCCTGGTGTAACTATGGTGAGGTCGAAGATAACTAGCAAATGATTTCTCAGCTCACTGATTTCATTAAATAATCTGACTTTTTTGCACAGTGATTACTAACGAAACGCAAGTGAAGACAATAAGGTCGGGTTCCATTCCCATTCTATCATAATTGCTGATGTACTGATATTTTTAGAGGGTCTGGGATTTTGTAATGCCTACCGTATTATCAGAAACATAAAATACCATCACGGCTTTATCCCAAGCGGGGTAGTCAGAGGCAAGTGACTGTGCCGTCATGGTGAACGAAACACACAGAAGCCCACTTTTCACCAATGGTATTAGAACCCAACGTGGTAGGTGGTGAGCCTTCCGCCGCTATCCTGGTTGATTTGGTTAGTTATCGATGTTTTCCGTCACCGGAGAGTTAGTCGGATATTTAACAATGAACACAAAGATTTTGGTTCTGACCATTTCTGAACTCGGGACCACACGATCCACGATCTGAGTTCGGGTGCTGAACCACTAGGCCACGACGCTCTCATTAACAGAAAAAAAATATTATCATGAACTACCAAACGGTGCTTTGTGTGTTAAACTTCTACACTTAAATAAATTAGTAATTAATGATAACTTACTTTCCCACGGATTCAACAACCTTCTTATCAACACTGTTTTAATACTTATCAATTAGTGGAAATGTGGTTTTACATAGGAGAAGCCGAAAGCTTACCGTTTCATTATATCTACAACATTACATTTTATAGCTGATAACAAATTAAAAAGGTTTAATTTTGTTAAGATACATCAAATACTCGCATATACTTTTTCCTTGCATCATGGTCTGCTGGAAGAAATCTCTCTTTGGAGATAAGCTCACCTGTACTTTAGCTATCCTTAATTTTCTATGTAAAAAACTGTAATTTGTGTACAAACAAATAAATAAATAAATACTTATGACGAAAAGTAACACTTTATTATCTGATCATCCATACTAATATTGGAAAAGTAAGTCTGTCTGTTTGGTACGTTTTCACGCCTAAGCAACTGAACAAATTTTGTTGATATTTGAGAGAGAGGTAGATTTGATCTTGGGCAAGATCATTAGTAGTTTAATTTTGCAAAAAAAACAATTACGTTCAGCAAACTAATATGAAGTTGAAGAACTTTTAGTTAATAAAAAATATGTAAAAATTACAAAATAGAACAAAAACTTACCTGGAGGTTCGAAAAAACACGAAAACTAAATGCAACGGATTTTAACCACCGAACAATACACTCCTGCTTCAACCCGTCGCGTGCGACTGGCTAAATATGGACACATTTGACTGCCACGGGCTATTTCTGACCCAACCCCTCACGTGCTATGTCTGTTGAACTGACTCAGCAGTCTGGAGTGATGAAGTAGTTGGAACTTTAAAAAAATACTTACGGCATTTTATTTAAAAAGTATAAATGGGAAATCGTCGTCGTTAACTATTGGTTCAGCATCCGAACTCAGATCGTGGACCAGAGTTCAAAAATCTTTGTGTCCATTGTTAAATATCCGACTTAATCTCCGGTGATGGATAACATCGATAAAAAACCAAATCAACCCGGATAGCGGCGGAAGGCTCACACGTTGGGTTCTAATACCATTGGTGAAAAGTGGGCTTCTGTGTGTTTCGTTCACCATGACGACACAGTCACTTGCCTCTGACTACCCCGTTTGGGATAAGGTTGTAATGGTATGTTATGTTATGTTAAATGGGAAATTTGAACATTTATTGTTTCACTAAACCATTATTATCTAGAACTAATCTCTTTTTAACAAGCCATTTGACGACCGACTTGGTGTAATGGTTAAGAAGTTGGCTACTACACCAGAGGTCGCGGGTTCGATCCCCGCACAGTACAAACATTTGTGTGCATGAACATGTCTGTTTGTACTGGTCTGGGTGTCTCCTATGTATAATAAGTATGCATTTACAAAAGAAAATGTATTTAAGTATGTTTATCCGTTGTCTAGTATCCCATAACACAAGCTTTAATTAGCTTACTTTGGGGCTAGATGGCGCTGTGTGGAATAATGTCCAGGGATATTTTATTATTTATATGTAAAAAATTAAAGAAATTGACTATAAGGGCAAGTATGACGTGAAAAATAGTATCAGAAAGTATAACAAGCTTAATTATTTAAAAAAAAGAGTTTGTGACTTTTGGCATTAGATGCACCAATTGTAATTTTAATTTTGTACAGTGAAGAATAAATAAATAAATATTATAGTTAAAGAATCTCAATTTAATTTACATCGTTCATCAATTAAGAATGATAGTTTAGCAAGTAAGCTTACATACACAATACCCATAGTTATACAAAATAAATACAATGCAATGTTAAACGATGATGATGGCATCAGCTCATTTGCAACTGAAATAATCAGAAAAAATTGCAAAAAAATCTCTCTTCCAACTGTAGTGTGATCCTTGTCATAAAAATGGATGTCACTTACATCACTACTCCAACATTGACGCAATAAAAATACAATAATACCGATAGTAATAAAAGACCTGTTTTAAAAAAAGACCGTTACTCCATCTGCCCGTAGGATTCCAATTTTGGTTTGGTCCAGTGAGTCGGGTTTTTTGTCACGGCTCTCCGGAAATGACACGCATTCTACAGCTATGACTATAATATCACGAGTAGGATATAAGTGTAGTTATTTTCCTGTGCATTAGGTATTTCTGAAATAAATTTCTGGTTTGTTAATTTTTACCAAACATGGTACATGGGACAGGAAAAAGGTTAATATGAGTTTAAACTCAAACTCAAACTCAAACTCAAATAACTTTATTCAAATAGACTGTATCAGTACTTTCAAATCGTCAAATTTACCGCAAAATATACTAATTAATAGACATAAATACCACAATAATATGGATATGTAAATAAACAGTATACAGACATAATGCGACTCTACCACCGCGTCGGAGTTGTTTCTTACTGAGAAGACCCGGCGAGAAACTCAGCAGTTACTCTCTTTAACTTGTTAACAGGTGGGTATCCAGTATTTAAACTTTAATTGTGGCAAGGCTCTAATCTTACTGAGATACAGAAAGCGTTTGATTAAGTTTGTTATTTGGTAAACCGTGAGAAACTAAAATTTTCGATGTGATCTTTTTTAAAAAACATTCAAGATTTATTTTATTCTTTTGGATTGCTAGTTGAACGCTCCTGCTGGAGAAGGTCGCATTAACTTTTTCAAGGTGTCAAATTAATTCTAAGGGAAATAATTGATTCGCTACACGACTACTTTGACGACACGATTGGCGCAGTGCGCTGTAGCACGGTTTCTCGCCCTGATTTCGGGTCAATTCAGGAAACGATCTTTTCTGAATTGACTCGGGTCTGGGTGTGCTGGGAGACGCCCCTGGCTTATTTCCTTGTGTGGTACCTCGTAACACAGAGATAATAATTCCTACTTCGAGACCATTACAAGAGGTGTGTTGTCTGGCGCATATTTATTTATTTATATTTACTACAATAACAGTTTAATGGTTTTCAGTTATTTCAGTTACTGACTCTACATGAAAATTACTAGAGCCAAAGCGGTCTTTTGAGTAAATGGAAAAGATTGTATTTGCTTGTATATGCTTCCATGTGGTTTACATCAACGCAGTCAGTTTCCAAACCAAAAACAAACCATGACCGTGATTAGGTGAAGCTAGCTGATTCTCGTTAAGGAGTAGCGTGTAACATAACATATATTATTATACGTCGGCTACATAAACATGCTTGGAGAAGGGCTCAAAGAAACGACAGGGTATAATTATGTGATTCGAACAATATGAGTTCGGGTCGTTAGCTACAATTTAATGCAATTACGAAAGTTTGCTTGTTTTGAACGATCTTTGTTTAAAATCTTGAAGATAATTTCGAAATTATCGGAAGGAGGAACTTGAACTGTAGATAGTCAGTTCAAGTATCTTATCCAAAATCAATGAGGTAAATATTATATTTGCCGCTATACTTTCAAAACCAAGTCTGTTAATGGATCACTCTCACGCTCAATCTGATCATCAGATGAAGATCGTCATTCCGCTTATCAGTCATTAGCTGCTTAATTTGCGGCTAAACATAAAACAACCTATAAACTGTCATTGATCCTGTCATCAGTTAGACGATCACGTATTATTTGTCGGCAAGGTATTCTTAAATCAAATCAAAACAAATGAACTTGAAGACGTCATGTGGTCGATAATGTCAACCAATTTTTGACATGACATAATCGCTAAATCAATCATGGTTCAGATATAGGGGTCCTCAGTTTAAGCGAAAAACGGTTTTCGAGATACGTTTGCGGTCTTTGTGGAATTTTAGACTAGATAATTATGAGCGTTGGGTGATGTATTTTCATTTGCAATAAAGGCGTGGAGACTAGCGCCATCTATTGAAACATTTTCGCTGTTTTTAACTGCAATTCTAGCTTTAGATAATGTATCCAACACACAAATTGTAGCCTATAAGTTATTCTGATGTATAAGCTGTATTACTGTAAACTTTCATCTAAATCCGTTCAGTAGTTTATGCGTGAAAGAGTAACAAACAATCTCACAAACTTGCGCATTTATAATATTAATTATTAAAAGTAAAATAAGAGAGATTATAAAAACTACGAAATAAATAGCTCATCGGACCAAAACATTTACGTTTCAGATCAACAACTTTAAAACAGACAATTTGAAGCATACAGAACCTTCTTTTAATCTACCGCTCTTTCTATTCTTGTATTTTTCTTTACCACTAGACATTGTTCGGTAGTTACACAAATTGCCCCCACCCGTGTAAAAGAGCCCACTGGGCGTTTATTGATTTTTTAATTACTCGTAACTAACCCCCACGATGGCGTTTCGTGTTTTGTGTTGATAGGGTTGAGCCACGAGATTTTTTGTTTTCATTCATCCTTTTTAGTGTTAACATCGTGATTATGCGTCTTTAAATTTTTATTCTTTTAAAGTGTAAGAGTTTTGTGTATAAAATACGGGACCAAATTTGTGATTCAAAATATATACTCTAATATTCAGATAATTCCTCCGTTTTCATCTTCAGTATTTTTTACATTAATATTTAGGTATATCACTTCTTTAAATTTTATTTTTTTTCTAACTGAACTAACTTATTCGCGTCATATTTCATTTTCCCTCAGTAAATGTTATTACATTTCCAAACTAAGCATTGTCAAATCAGAATTTTGCGATATTTGCTATGTTTTTCTATCTTTTAGTCGTGTAAATTTCCGTTATTTTATGAATGGTTATTGAAAGTCAGATGCTTACTTCAGTCATTTTCATAATCATCTTCAAAAACACTGATCAGGCCTTATTAAAATAGCAATCAACTGATCTTTTGGCTGAGCATTAAAAACTAAACCAATTTTAACCTCAAAAACTTGTTTTGCGAATCACCCTAATCAGCCTTTTTGACGCAAAAAAACACTGTTTATTATTTATCCGAACGCGCGGAAAGGGTTATTTTCGTCCCTGTTTTTTGTTCCACCAATCACCACGTCCGAATGTCTTTTTTTTAATTTTTTACTCTCAATCCTTCTGGGAACGGATGTATCAAGCATCCGTTTAATCGTACACCCGATACAAGAAGTTATTTTACAACCTGTCAGCTGACCGCACGCCATTTTGCTTTGTAGCCCAAGCGACATAGTGCTCAGAATCGCACGATTTGTACAAGATTAGCATCAGTTACTTATTGGGTGTACGTAAATAAATTGTTTACGTTAATGCTGGCAGGACGAAACTTGAAATCTGGCCTGCTTGAAAGCCGATTTTATTACAGAGTTTGTATTTATTTCTTTATCTCATTAAAGGAAACCGTTCGCTGCTTTCTTTTTTGATAAATAAACTAAAAGGAGATTGGTTATTTTTAAATTAACTGACTTACGTAGTGGTGTGTTCTCAGTAGTTTTATAAGCATAAGATACTTACTTCTAACATCAGTGCGTGCGATTTATTGCGTGCTTTTTTAAATAACTGTAAAAAGATCTGAAATTAGTCAAACGTAAATCACATTCATGCGTGAAGAAGGGCTAATTGAGTGACTTTACCACTAGTCACTTCGTACAGTCAACAACAGAAGTTGATGAGATTGACCTGATCGTGGTAACCGTAGCTTTATGGCAAAGTTATAAAGAGTAACTATCGAGTTTCTTGCCGGAGTCTTCTCGATGGAAACAACGTCCGAACGGGCGGTTATTCAATGGACAAGTATATTTAATTAGATTATATCAAAGGTTGGTTTTTGGTAATGAATATTTTTTTGAATTGTTTAGAATGCCTTTTTTTTGTCGTAAACATCGTTTTGAAAAAAAATATTAAAAGAAATTCAAACAATATTTTCACAGCAACAAAAAAAAATATTTATGTAGTAAATAGGTGATCATGTAAAATGTTTTTTTTTCTTACTATCTTTATTTATAGACCATATAGGTACCTAATTTTGCAACATACGACTCAATTTTTTAACTTAATATTTACGAACACCATCCCTTGTACACAAACACTTATTTTACTAAACATTTTTCATAAAACAACAAAATCTTATCATGACATAAGAATCCATTTTAAATAAAATACATCATTGAAATGAAACATTGAGCGACCAAAAACAAGTAACCTAAATAAATACCTTTCACTATAATTTTCAAACAAAATATATTTTTTTTGTTAAAAAAATAGATAATTTCGAAGATGAATGAAAGGGGCTCTGCAATCAGATTAACGTTGAGAAATATTCATCGTGCTTCCTACACATAGAAGATTTTTCACAACCACTAAGGAAATTTGCAATAAAATATCTTAGCCGACAACTCTAGCATGAAGTTTAAAAAAAAGTTATTTTTTGTTCAATCTAGCTGAAGTGATTTGCCTCGATTAGTTTCACTCTACGTCCGTATAATGTTTTCTTGCTTTATTTTGTCGTTACATCGATCGACAAGTCCAAGGGCTATGGGGAAAATATAATAGATTATACAGTGATATTTTTTTAATTAGTTTAGTAACTCTAAGGGATGTTTAAGGCGTAAAAATTCAAAAACATTCTTAAAACAACGTAGGTTGAATTAAAAAAAAACACTTTTCTAACTAGACTAATCAACTGATAGATGCAATTTGTATGGGGAGACGAATTAATATTGAACTTTCAAAAAATTCAGTGTATTTATTTTAAGATGGTGTCACTTAACAGTACTATACAGAAAATCATTTGCCAATGAAAAGTGTTTGTTTTTTATTAATAAAAACCGAATGAGTTAACGTAATAAATCAATGAAAGACATAGTCATCAAATGCTGAATCTCTAATATGTATATATTTTTGTTTATTTATAAAAGGTCATAGGATACAATTTCCAGTTTTCGGCCAAAATGGCAAAGCTACTATTTATTTTAAAATAATTAACTGTTTTGACAAAAGCATTAAAATCCATTCAAATAAACCACGAAAAATTTTAATAATAAATATCCCGCTTGAAAAATAGTTTTCCTGGGTTTCCTATAAAAACTAGACGTAGCGAATTTACAAATAATGACCCAGAAGCAGTTTATGAACGAATATACAAAACTGCTGGTATCTTTAAACTAGCCTCCAGACTAATTACGAAAAAAACGTGTTGAAATGTGGATGAAGTGATGAAATGGCGGGGGTTGGGAAATTTCATTAGAGTGGGTCAATTTTGACATTGCCTTTTTAGGGTTGAATGATGAAAGTGACCTAATTGTTTATTGACTGACCTTTGGCTTTTTATTTAGCTACTCGGTAGAGTTTTGGGTGTGGTCACAGACATAAATTGAAACCGCCATGCGAGTGTACGTTTTTCGCGTCTCAAAGAAAGCAGCACACTTTCGTGCAGTGCACTTTTTTACCCTGCTAGATTTAGTCCAAGCTCGACTGCTTTGGCAAATAGCAAATAATTATTAGATCTATCAGTTTTTTTTATATTGACCGTCAAGATGACCTCACTCCACCTAATGGAAAGCAGTCGTGCGGTCCAGATATGAGGCTGAAAAGCACAGCAATAATAACACAGTTAGAATAAGCAAGTGAACTCACTGATCCTGCAGTCAAACTGTTGTGTTTTGCGGGACATCATTTGGTTCAAAAGTCAAGGTTTTGTATTTTATTAAACTTTAAATAAATAAATAAATAATACATAATGGATACCAAAATCAAGTTAATAAACACCTATCATTCCCTTCTATGAATAAAATTTAATCGATTAAAAAATGACGTATCCCTGAATAGCTTTCGTAACGTGGGACAACCCTGCTGCTGTCTCTGCCATTGTGTTTCCGGTCGGTTAAAGTTTTTAAAAAAGAGTGAATAGGCTCTTTTTGGCAAGCGCACTTCATCGTAATTCACACCTTTTCCTGTGTTACGTATTGTTTCGTGCGTGACATAAGCTTCTAAAATTGCATAAATAGTTTTCATACCAACTTAGCACCTTGCGTCATTTATTCCGATTTATTTCAGTGGATTTGATCCATTTGCATGATTCCGAAACTTCTGCAGTACCTTTAAATTTATTTTGATTTGTGTTTTTCATTCGAACATTTTAATTCACTTGCTTTATTCTAGTTTCAGTTTTAGCTAAAGTGTTTGAGCGGATCATAAACACGCAGCTCATCCGCTGCCTAGAGGATCACTCTCTCATTCACGACCGTCAGTACGGCTTCCGAACAAAAAGGTCTACGGGTGATCTTCTAGCGTACGTAACACACATCTGGGGGGAGAATAATATTCTTAGGCGTAACTCTCGACAGTGAGATTAAATGGAAACAGGAACTCTGTTTGTGTATTGAAAAAGCGGTAAGCTCGGCTTGCTACGTGTTAAGAAGTCTTCGTGATGAAGTCGACGTGAAGGTCCTAAAGACGGTATACTACGCACTTGTAGAGGCCAGGCTTAGATACAGCATACTATGTTGGGGTAGAAGCTACAAATATAACGCACAGAGAGCCTTTATACTGCAAAATAGAGTCACAAGAGTGATAGTCCGTATTCGTCAGCAAGAGTCTTGTCAGGAACACTTTAAAGCCCTAGAAATTTTAACAGTGCCGTCCTTATACATTCTTGTATTCTTGTGTAATTTTGCAAAATACATCCATAAATTTGAAACAGAGGACGAAAGGTTAATAAGAGAAAAAACTAGGAGAAAGGACTTCCGTACCATATTGAAACCCAAATAGAATGTTGCTCAGCAGTGCGCGCTTTATCAGGGGGTTAAAAACTTCAACAAGTTACCAGTTGATATCAAGAGTGCTGTTTATCACACAAGTTTTAAAACTAGACTCATAAGGTATCTTTTAGAGAAGTGTTTTTAAAGTATAGACGAGTTATGATAACTTTCACGACACTTTTAATTTGGAAAAATAAAATATTATCATCAATTATTGTCATTGTAATTCGTAGCTAGGTAGTAAGTAGGTGGTTTTTATTTGTCATTTCTTTGTTCTGTCTTTTTGTGTAAGGTATTGACGTGTAGTTTTATTTAATGTATTCGCTTTATAAAGATTTCTTTATTGTAATTTCATACACAATGTAATTTGTTAATGAATAAATTGAATTGAATTGAGGCTATGGACAAGCATGGGGAATCTTTGGCCGTCAGCCTTGAGATTGCCAAAGCTTTCGACCGTGTATGGCATCGTTCCCTTCCTTTCAAGCTTCCGGCATATGGTCTGCCACCTCGCCTATGCGACTAGGTCGCCAGATTTCTGGAGGGACGTAGAATTCGTGTCCTTTGCGATAATCGAAAATCACGCTTTCTCCAGATTAATGCCGGAGTGCCGCAGGGATCCGTCTTGTCGCCGACATTGTTTCTTCTGCATATCAATGACATGTCATGATATTGTAAAACATGTTATCTCTTGGTAATATTCATTGCTATGCGGATGATAGCACGGTCCACGCGCGTTATTTCGAGCGCCCTGGGGCAAAGCAGACTGACATCGAGGAGAAGCGGCGAAGTCTTGTTGTTGAGCTTGACGGAGTGTTGGACCGCATTTCAGAATGGGGTGCATGCAATCTGGTCGAGTTTAATGCCAAGAAAACGCAGGTGTGTGCATTCACAGCAAAGGCGTCGCCGTTCCTTTCTCATCCCACTCTTCAGAGCACCCCATTACCGATTAAGGATAGCCTAATAAACATTCTTGGCATGGATGTTCGTAGCAACCTAAACCAGAGGGACTACATTGAGAGCGTCATTAGAACTGCATCCCGTAAACTCGGAATCCTGAACAGAGTGATACGATTCTTCACGCCTGGGCAGCTCTGTCTTGTATATAAGACACAAGTTCGCTCGTGTGTGGAATACTGCTCTCATCTCTGGGACGGTTCCGCCAAGTACCTACTCGAAGCTCTTGACAGGTTGCAGCGGCGTGCTATCCGTATTATTGGAAACCCAGAGGCAACTTTGACCCTTGAGCCTCTCCAATTGCGTAAAGACATTGCCAGGCTAAGTGTTCTCTATCGCTTCTACAATGGGGAATGCTCTGACGAGTTATTCCAGCTCATTCCACCCTCACCTTTCCACTCCCGTACCACGCGTGCTGGACTACGGCGTCACCCACACACAATTCAACATTTGTTGGCCCGAACTAAAAGGTTCGGTGACTCGTTTCTTTGTCGTACCATACAGACGTGGAACGCTCTTCCAGCACATGTGTTTCCTTCCTCGTATAGTCCCGGGTTCTTCAAGCGGGGCGTGAAAAGGCATTTCTGCAGGCCTTCAAGATGAGGATGGCCAGCCCAGTGATTCGTTTGAATGACTGGGCTTGTCAACCTCATATCTGGACCTCACAACCGCTTTCCATCAGGTGGAGTGAGATCATCTTGACGGGCAATATAAAAAAAAAACTAAGTAACACACAGAATTTCCATGAGCTATAATATTATTATACATTCAAAAACAACTCTACCCAATCTATTTAAAGTAAAAACAGCCTAAGCCTACACTAAGGTGGTATAAATATAAAAATAATATTTTTATTTATTTACATTATCATAGAACATAGCTATTATAAGTTTATTGATGATCATGGCAGGATACTTGGTTACTGAGCTACACCAAAGGTAAACAAATTATACTATGTTACAGTTTTATTTCCAACAGCGCCTCTCTGACTATAGTGATTTATAACGACCACGTGAATCATTCTAATGATGATCTATACATTCTCCTCGGACGTGTAACATCTCCCACATGATCGCGAGTCGATTAATAGCACCATTACAATCATTATCATATTGATTGGCCGATACTTGCTACCTGCTGTCATTTTTATCCTCAAATGTTTAGTCACAGTATATCAGTTTAAATACTTGGGTTGGTAACAGTAACAGGTTAATTTATGTGATGTTTATTTATTAAAACAAATATGTTATACCCGCATGACAACACACCAATTGTCATGGTCTCGAAGTAGAGATAAATAACCCTGTGTTACGCGGTACCAGACGAGGAATAAGCCAGGGGCATCTCACAGCACACCTGAAGAATTGAACCTGTGACACACCGTGCTACAGTGGCTACGCCAATCGTGTGTCGCTATTGGGGCTGCTTTGGACAGCATTTACCGTAATATAAATGTCAGGCCTTTTTATCCATCGTAGCTGGCACAGACCTAAATGAGAATTATATGGCGTGCCTGTCCGTCAGGGGCTTCGCTCGCGTTGGCTATCTTTCCCGTTAAAATATGGCCTTTGTAAAAAAAAGCTTATGTCACTCCCTGATAATGTAGCTTTATATTGGTTAAAAACATTTAAATCGGTACAGTAGTTCCGGTGCCTATTCAATACAAACCAATAAACAAATCTATCCTCTTTGGTAAGATATAGACAAGCGCATGCAAATCAAGTAACTAGGTAATATACGCGCGTATAGGCTCGTTTTTGGAAGCACATGTAGGCTTGTAGGTACAGGCACGCCTTCTGCCACACGCTTTGCTCGTACAAGCGTTGAAGGGCTTATAAGCCATATAGATACTTCGAGCCAACACGCCGCAATGAGCCCGTGTATCCGTGTTTGGTTTTAAGAAGCGCGAAATGTAGCTCGCGTTAAGTTTGACTGGCCTGTTGGTCGTGGGTTCGATCCCCACGATCGTTGTGTATCTGGATGTTGATATCTATCTAAGTATGTAGTTAAAAATATTTAAGTACGTTTAATAGTCTCTGACACCCATAATACAAGCTCTGCTTAGTTTGAGGTCAGATGATCTTGATGTAATGGGTCCCAGATATTCAAGTGATGCCAAAGCCACATGGCAGGCCTCTGTCACTCCATGTACTTGCGCACGATAATTACCTACTAGCCGCCGGGTCTTCCAAGACTCATTTCAGTTGGTTGTCAACAGCCGCGTAGAGCATTCGAACGCGAATCTTGCGGTTGAACTGGACGCAATAAAGAAATGTCAGTACTCACTACGGACATCTATATCGCAAAAGGTAGCCCTGGCGATATTTGCCTGTCATATGACAGCACGCATTTAGAAATGTCAAAATTGAAAATGTGTTATATCTGTTTACGTAGTAACAGTAACTATTAAGTAATCTGTACGTCTACCACGAGTTGTCACTTTAAATTTACATAATCGTTTGCGTAAAAAAAATATTGGGATTTAAAATTTTCATGTCATGTCATGTCATGTGTCATCCCATCCCAATACATTTTTTTTACGCGAACGATAACGTAAATTTAAATTGGCAACTCGTGGTAGCCATACTGTGCTTATGGCAACGGATGTCAAAATCAAGTTGTTTTTTACTTCACCTATTCTTTTTAAAATCCTTTTTAGTGATGGCTTAGGTTATATTCAAGTGATTTTATTATCTGTAGTAACTTATTTAAGTATACCTTCTAATGCGAATTGATGACTTCCGAAATTTTGACAGATCCCAATAAAAACACAAAACATTCGTTAGCACATAAACCAATTAGTGTTTTGAATCATGTTAGCTTATTATTAACTTTCAATGCATAGTGTCAGAGTTGATTTTAATTTGGCGAACTGTTTTATTTTAAAAGGAAATGTCAATCAATGACGTGGTCACAAAAAGTTGAAATCGCAATTTTGAATTCATGCTTGAAATAAGCCAAAATATGGATCCTGTTCAGAAAGATAGATTATATTTAAATTGACTTTAATGAAACAGATAGAATATAACTGTGTTAACAGTTCCTATATTTTTTTTAAATAGGAAAGATACTGAATCCGTAGCCAATATTACTCGGATTACGATGAATTTAATCAGTTCGAAAAAAGATTTATAAATACCAGCTGCCTTGACAGACTTCGTTCTGTCAAAAGTTATTAGCAAATACATAGTTGTCAGCTGGGAACATTTTGTATTGAAAAATTTAATGTACTTACGTGTTTTTTTATTTTTTGTAAACTTTTTATTAATGTTTCTCACGGTTGTAACCTTCTCTTAAACCTTTTTTATGTTACGATGTACTCGTAAATGCATTTTATTTTCCTTCAGTGTTTCATGAAAGTTCTAAAGTCACTCTACCGATAAATTGTGTCCTGACCCGCGAATTAAGCGCGAGCTTATCGTGAAAATTCCTGAATTTTAACCTAATTAACTTCTGAACGTTTTTTTTCTACTGCGATGCCACACATCCGTGAAAATGGCATGCAGACCGCCTGATTTTAAACATTTGGTTAACTATACTAATATTTTGTAAGAGGAAAGATTTTATCGTTTGTTTGTATACCATTGAATAGGCCCCTCGTCAAGGGTGACATACGTGCCAATAGACTCACCACTGAGGATGCACAAGACTGCGCGAAGTGGGTGAAGAAAATAAGAAAGGCGGACCCTGGGACCCCACACACAAGTGTGGGTTCACAAACGGGATAGACCGCACGGATGGTGATGATGACTAGTATGAAGCTACATCAGCAGCGAGTAACAAATAGCTATTGTTACTTGCGATGATCTTTAATTTTCAGCCAGTCAGCGGAGAACTTGCACTGCCACATCTTCTAGGCTGGATATTTGCTAACGAAAGTGCTGGCCATCCTCAGTTTAGGGAATTAACTTGACTGGATACAACCGACACCGAAGATTACATCACCACAAAATAATGAGTTTACAGAAGAACCACTCGCGCCTCTTACCTAAACTTGCGTGACTGCTCAGGGTTACTACTGTATTCGCTCTGAATATTTGACAGACACACGGCTGAGCCGGCCAAAAACAAAACTCATCATTTGGAAAATTGCACCAAGTTCGATAAAAACCAAAACACTAGCGACAGTGTGACTGGCCGACTCACTGAAGCTCACTGGTATCGCCTGTAAACTCACTGTGTCCGTGTGCGTGATCATAATGGCGGGTTTGTTCTAAGCGGACTATCTGTCAGAGGCGCCGCGCCGCATGCGTTATTTGTGACATTACTCTTCACTCTATAGTATTACCTCTTACATGAATTTGCCTCTTGTAAACAAAGATCGTCTATGATTTTTCATGGAAGTTTACAATTCTAAGGTCATTGACCAATGTTAACTACAAAAATTAATTTGCCATTTTTATTACAGGTGCTTTACCAAAATCCCTTTAAAAACGTCGATGAAGACGCTAGCAACTGTCATCGGTGGTAACTCATAGTTGGCGTAAAATCCTTTGTTTAATTTCAATAACTATTACTTTGTAAACCAAAAGAAAATATACAAAACAAAAAATTGTGTCACCGTTAGACATTATCATATTCCATAAAACAATTTTACGCCCAAAACAAAAGACATAAAGATTTTTACGATCGGCCGCGCGTCGACAAAATACCAAACCACCTTGGAGGTCAATGTTTGTACCTGCGTAGCTACTGGTTTTAAAACAGATAATACGATTAAAAATAATTCAACATTCGCATGTCTTATGTTTTATCTACACACACAAATAATAAATATCATTTCCACTTAGAATAATAACGTATGGAAGGGTAGTCTTCATACAACCACCCTGTCAAATATGAAGCACTAATCCGATCCACACATGCGTGACTATTGCTTGCTTACGTGAGGCGCGCGTTGACATTGAACTGTAATGAACACTGCGAAGCGGTCCGTTTGGAGCCATTTATGGCTCCAATTAAGGTGCTTCAAAATTGGCGGGCGGACTTGGTTTCTATATGTAATTATTCTAAGTATTTCCATTTGTATAGAAAAAGAATTTCTGCAGATAATTATAGCCTAAAAAAATCATATTTTAAGATATTACTCGCCAATAATGTAGCTTTATATTGAAGAAAGATTTTTCAAAATCGGTGCACGGGTTTTGAGTTTATCCATTGAAAACGAACATTATAAGAAACAATTTTTCCCTCTTTATAATGTAAGTGAGAAGAGCGACTGATTCATGTATTTATTGTGGAATCAACTTTTGTAATATTTATAATTAATTAAAACGGGACTTTTTTATAGCTACTCGTAGAGTATACAACTTAACATCCGATAAATCCTTCATTAATATGCGCGGAAAGGTAATTAAAATTGGCAATAAATAGTTCCAATTACCGGAATTAGGTTAATTTATTGTAATGTTAGACACTTTTTTATTTTTTGTTCTAGAAGAAGTTTGTTAATTATTGATGAAAAAATGTTGAGTTTTTATTTATCATGAGAACCGAAATAAACGTTTTGATGTTTATTTTTTTTGACACTAACTTGTATTGTTTAAAAGGACCGTTAGCATTCGGTGGAGGTGCTGGCGGTCGCAGGTTCGCCCAAAAAAAAGATCATTTTTTTATATATATTGTCCGTCAAGATGACCTCACTCCACCTAATGGAAAGCGGTCGTGAGGTCCAGATATGAGGTTGACAAGCCCAGTCTTTCAACGAATCACTGGGCTGGCAATCCTCACCTTGAAGGCCTGCAGAAATGCCTTTTCACGCCCCGCTTGAAGAACCCGGAACTATACGAGGAAGGAAACACATGTGCTGGAAGAGCGTTCCACGTCTGGATGGTACGACAAAGAAACGAGTCACCGAACCTTTTAGTTCGGGCCAACAAATGTTGAATTGTGTTTGGGTGACGCCGTAGTCCAGCACGCGTGGTACGGGAGTGAAAGGTGAGGGTGGAATAAGCTGGAATAACTCGTCAGAGCATTCCCCATTGTAGAAGCGATAGAGAAGACTTAGTCTGGCAATATCTCTACGCAATTGGAGAGGCTCAAGGGTCAAAGTTCCCTTTGGGTTTCCAGATCATGATGATTTTTTGGGCAGGCCTTCAAGATGAGTACCTTTGGCCTGCAATTAAGCAATTACTGATAATTATTTATTTAATATCTATGCTTATTTATTAATACAGAAAATTATCATACAGTTAACAATACCCTGCCAAACTGTATTAACAGTTTGACTGCAGGAAGGAGAAAGGAGGATTTGCTTTGCATTATTGTGCTTGTCATCCTCATATCTAGACCTCACGACTGCTTTCCATCAGGTGGAGTGAGGTCATCTTGACAGGCACTATGAAAAAATGTGATGCTTTTCTATTTGTTACCTTCCATTTTTGTATGTAAATTTTAGAGCTAATACGAGTATTTACTAGCGGAGAAGTTTGATGAAATTCTATGATTATTTAATTTTCGAAAAAAGTGCACCTAAGTGCGTGCCAGGCCAGGGCTTTCATAATTATTCTTTCTCTTTCTGTTGAAGAGATTGCCAATAACAACATTGAAGCACTTCATATAATGTGACTCCCTGTGCTAAATCTTCAAAAAATGTAAAAAATATCTAACCTCATTGTTTTTAACAATGCCGTGTGATCGGAAACCGAATTCAAAACAGTAAAAATACTTAAACTATAATGCCAAATAACACGTGTTTCAACAAATCTTTTCGCAAATAAAACTATAGTGCCAATAAAAATCGCGAACAAGCATTTGCAACTGTAAAAACTGTTTGGTTTCGCCAAAACGGGTAACATATTCAAAATAGCGCTTTAAAAAGAGTTTTTGCATTTCAAAATAACATTAGCATAGGCAAATTGAAAATCCAGTTTAGGAGAAATGTATAGCAACACATTTATTTATATTAAAACAGCCGTATATGACATTTAAACCTATTTCGTTGGTGTTGTTTGCGCTGTTTTGGTTTTGAGGTTATTTTCGACTTACGACACTTTTTATCTAAAATGTCTTTCGTCTTTTATGTACACCGATCGTAATTTTCATCGATTTTCTGATGTTCATAAATCTGTTGAATAGTTGCGTGCATATAAGTTGTCATTGGCAAGTTACATAACTATTGTTTTATGTCTTTTAAATTATTAATCCGCATACGGTTCATGGCTGTATATTATCTAGAAGCAAAATAAAGAGCACTGGTAAGAGTCGTAACCTATGTAGGTATCGCCAAGCAATGACCCTCGAGGTTTATTCCTGGATAGGTGACCGTTAGCGCTTACGTCAAACGTTTAAATTGAATGCCACTGCTAAGCCAGTTCAAATGCTTCGAAGCAGCAAAATAACTGAAATAACACCAAGAATCCTCAATTAGTCAGATAGAACGTAATATCTGCAAAAGTAACGTTATTCAAGAAAAGTTTCCATTGAACACTGTAAATAAACTTTTTTAATTATTCGCGTTTCACTGTCTCGGTCGGAGTTAGGTCTGTCTTCGTGATAATAACGTTGTTCAACTATAAAGTAAAAAAGCGACATCGTTGGATTCTCATCAAGAGACTATTCGCAGTGTTTCCCGGAACACTGGCTGGGATAGCAACTATACTCGCATTTCTTGTCGCAGAAAATACTAGTATGTGTACCTTCTTCTTAAAGACAGACTAGAAAAAGTAATTACATTTTTCACCAGATGAAGAAACTAACACCCGTCGCTGAAATAGATAAAAGTGAAAACTAAGTTTATTGTTTGAATTGTTGTATATTTGGAAAGGGCTGAAGAGATTTCTATCAGAATGACCAGAATAAAAATAGTACCTAGAGTTTGATATCGCTTTGAACAATTTAGTCTAGTCGTGGTAGTCCTTTAACAGAGTCGAAGATAAAATGTGTATTTATTTTATTTTAAATGGATAACAATACAGTTTTTAATTTATTTCTACATAAATGAAGTAGTAATTTCGAGAATCATTTAATCTAATACTACACCCACTTATCTGTATTACAGCATTAAAATTTAACAAATGTTCAAGTCGCTCGCTCATCAGCAAAGAGGATAAATATTATACTTAACTACCAAATTTTTTATCTTTTGTGAGTAACGTCGTAACTTTCAAAGAGACTCGTATTTTTTTTGTTTTGTTTCAAAAAGGTTCCAACCACAAAATATGATACGTTAAAAAACCTAGTCATGGCGAGTGCAATAGAAAACTAAACGAACGTTGTCAAACGAGTTGCGGCAAAGGCCGGTTGTATATCCGCCGGTGCACCTGTCGCTTGCATAGTACTGACGCTTGGGAGCGGACGGGTTAGTACTCTTATAATATTTTACCTTAGGTCCCCAGGGGTCTACACCAAAGCAGCGTACACGAAGTTTCATAGAACTCAGTCGAAAATAAACCAAAAATAAACGAAAGCCAGTATCATCGCTGCTTTAATTGATTTTTGGCCGTTTTAAAGCTTTTTATCTTCTAACACTTTCAATGCTACACCACGCACCGGTGCGTTTTAACAATCGATTTCCTTTTGTGTTATATATTCGGCAGTGATTGGGTTAAACCAAAAAATAAATATGCGCCAGACAACACACCAATTGTGATGTTCTCAAAGTAAGGATAACTTGGGTTTCGAGGTACCAAACAAGGATTTAACCTGCAAGAAACCCCGTACCAGATCCAACGCTGAAAAGTTTATTTCCCGGACCGAACCGACCGGGAATCGAATCCGGAATACCACGTAAGTCAATGCACTACGTCAATTTTGTCGTCATAAAAATTATGATTTGAATACCAAAAACTGCAAGTAAGCTTTCCAACACCGAATGATATACGATACTTCTTTCTCGGTCAAATCAAAATAGTATCGAGTGGTTTACGCTGGGAAAAAATGCGGCTTGCAAGCATTAGTCGTTCATTCATAAGATATTGTTTATTGCGCCAAATCTTATTTATAAACTTAACGTTGTACTTTGTTAGTGGCCAATGTAAAATTAAGGCTCTGTCATTTATTTATTTACAATCATGCTTACGAGCTAACAGATTGAATGTTTTTGAGGTCCTCATTTTTGAAGGAAATAAGCCGAGGAAACGGTTTTGTTAATATTATTTATAATTATCTGGAAAAACTAGACTTAAGTAAAAATTCGTTACAGTAGCCTGATCGATTAATGAGATAAAAATTTAGTTAATCCCTGTTTATTGTATTTCTTATTATGAAAGTTGTTATGAAACACTCATTGTTTTAAATAACAATAAAGTGATACAGCTAATATTTTTATTACTATTTGTTTTCTGTTATTTTCGCAACACTTGTAACACTTGGTTTTACGAATAAATTTCTATTTCTATTTCACTATACACACATATAAAACTCATCTATGAGTTCTAGTCACGTTTATTGTATAAATAGCCTGTGATTACAATCAAGTTCACTAAAAATATTTGTACAGTTTAAACCTGCAGGATCTGAACCTAAACAATTATAATAACTGCATCTAAAACCATTATCACTATGATTCTGATAAAACCTTTATAATAAAGGCTTCTTACATTTTACGGATAAAGACTCTCCGCACTGCATTTATTCTAAAAAGAGCAGAAATATATTCCAAATACAAGTGAATTAAAAGCAACCAAAAATAAATTTAAATTCATAAAACGGACTCCGAACTGAACAGAAACTTCTGTATCGAGGTGTTATCGAAGACATAAAGCATAAATTGAAAGTTATAGCAAGAAGTGAATATTTCATCTTACATTCAACATTCAATACCACAGTGGCAGTATAATGCAAGTTTATATTTCTATCTTTAAAAAACGCATCGGCACTAAAATAAGAGACAGAAATATCTCTTTACTTTATAGATTAAAAAAAGTAAAACCAGTCGGCAAGTATATTACGCGTGGCACCACAACTTCGTGTAAGAAGGACATATCTAAGTGTAATTTTTCTATCAAGGGGAATTAGCACTTAACAGCACAGGATAAAGATCAAAAAGGCTTCTAAGGAGACTCATCCGTTCGCGTGGCTGCGTCGCTTGGCTTTTGCAGCAAGAGCGTCGTAACTCCAAAAGTAACTGTATTCAAAATATACCTTGTTCCACAAGGAATAGATCTGAGATTGTATTTTTTTGGTTTGATATACATTATTGCCTGCAATGTTTGCGATGTTTCAACTCGTCATTTAGCTACCAGTTTTGCCTGAAGTGCGTTAAACTTTACGAGTAGTCGTTGTGTAGATGGAGTACATAAGTTCGCGGTTGTTTGCGCATCAAAGGCACATTGATAAGATATTTTAGGTGCTACTAAATTCCTTAAAATCCAGCACAAATAGAACAGGGTAAAAACTATTAATTTTGACAGCGAAGCAAAATCTGTACAATTTTACAATGCATAAATGTAATTCGAGTTCATTGTGTAAAAAAAAGAAAAACTAAGTTTATTTTTTTATTCTTGTTATAAATGTGAAACTCGTAGGTTTCGTCCGTTATTGTAAAGATTTATTTTTATAAGTTCAAAACGCGAACGCTTTCAAACCTCAATTTCTAAGATATTCACATCGTAATGTGCGAATATAATCAGAAACACAAAATCGCTGGGTATATTTTTTTATTATTAAGTTTGCTTATGGGCAACTGTACAAAAAACAATATAATTATGTTTTGCTCAACTGTGCAAACTGTGCCTGTTTAATATGGTAATTTAAATTCTCGGACGCAGTAAAGTCACAAGCGGAAACTAGATAGCTCTAAGACTTTAAAAAAACCGCGGTTAAATATTTTCCACCGCACTTTTACACATTCTCAATTATACAGATAAAATAAAACACTTCAATAAGTCAATTAAAAATCGAATCAAATAATAATAAAGATGCAGAAAGCGGATTTCAATTTTGAAACACTCTTCTTCAAGAACTCAAAATATCCGAATAAACTTTCCAATATTAAAAGCGGTCATTGCCGTTAGCTTTTTCAAAAAACGTCTGTTTTTTTTTAAAACCGCAAGATAAAATTACCAGCACGCAAAGACACTTAAATCCGAAGCCAACATTGGAACCGGTATTGGAAGGATTCGGTGACAAATGTATCGTAGCGTCAGCAAAAGAAATGATTTATGCTTTTAGATTTGGACTGAAAACAAAAAATAAAGTCAGAACAAGAGGGCGAAAAACTCGTACATTTTCAGCATCGACTTTTAGTCACGTTCCGAAAGCAATTCTCTATGGAACATCCAGATTTTTGATTACTAAGTTGTCAAATTTTTTGAGACAGGTTACAAATTGGTCCTTCACGCATTGCCAAAATTTCTGTGAACAAGTGCTATTCTTGAAGAATTTAATTTATATTATTATTATTATTTATGAATGACAAAAATGAAGTAATAAAGTATACCCGTCATTATTAAAATGAAGTCATTTTAATAATTGATGGGTTTAGAGGTGTAAATACTACGCTTAACGCAGCAATCCTGCCTTTAGCATCGGAGGTCGAGGGTTCGATCCCAACCCATGACAAACATTTATGTGACGAACATTTGTGTTCGTTGTGTGGCTGGGTGTTATTATCTATTTATGTATGTATTAAGAAATGTTAAAGTATGTTTATCAGTTTCTGCGCCCATAGTACGAGCTCTGCTTAGTGTGGGGTCAGATGATCTTGGTGTAAAATTGTCCCAGATAGTTATTTATTATATTAAAAAAATTACTGAAATAAGTAATAAAGATGAAACACCACAGATAAAAAAAAAGTTTCCATAAAGTCAATCTAAATAATTTATTTATTTTGACGACACTGTAGCGCAGTGCGCTGAGGCACGGTTTTACGCCTTGATTTGCGTGGTGTCCCAGGTTCGATTTCCGGTCGAGTCAATTCAGGAAATGATCTTTTCTGAATTAGTAAGTAAAGTAAGTAAGTAAAAAATCATTTATTCATTTAAGCTTGTATAAAGCACTTATGACATGTCAAAAAAAGTATACAGAAATAATAATAATAAACGTAAATAAAATAGTACAATATTAGTACACATCGTGAATATACATAATGTGAATCTACCACCGGTTCGGACGTTGCTTCTTATCGAGAAGACTCCGGCAAGAAACTCGATAGTTACTCTTTTCAACTTTGTTTGTTTTACAAAAAATAAATTCAGAGTACAGTCAATGCGAGTAGAAAAAAGAACACAATATTGAGCAGAGGAGCAGATTATTCCTACTATGACCACAAACTTTTGTCGTTCAAGTAATCCTCTACATTATAATAACCTTGTTTCATTAACTTTGCTTTAATTGCAGACTTAAACTTGTGAAGAGGTAGATCAACAAGACTTTGAGGTATTTTGTTAAAGTATTTTACAGATTGACCCACAAATGAGTTTCCCACCTTGTGTAGCCTAAGACTGGGAGTTTTCAATTTGTTTTTATTTCTGGTATTATGTTTATGAGTGTCACTGTTTTTTTTGAACAGATGCAAGTTTTTGCGCACATACATTATGTTATCTAAAATATACTGAGCATGCACAGTTAAAATATCGATCTTCTTAAATACTTCCCTAAGCGAGTCGCGTGGTCTAAGTTTGTAAATGGAGCGGATGGCTCTTTTTTGAAGTACAAAAATGGTGTTCAAGTCTGCAGCTGAACCCCACAACAGTAGACCATACGACATAACACTATGAAAGTAGCTAAAATATACTAGTCTTGCTGTTTCAATATCAGTCAAGAGTCGTATTTTTCTAACAGCACAAGCAGCGGAACTGAGTCTCCCTGCCAGGGCCGTTATATGCGGACCCCATTGCAACTTAGAATCTAAATTGCTTCGGGTCTGGGTGTGCTGGGAGACGCCCCTGGCTTAATTCCCTGTCTGGTACCTCGTAACACAAGGATATTTATCCTTACTTCGAGTCCATGACAAGTGGTGTGTTGTCTGGCGCATATTTATATTTATTTATTTATTTACTGACGTTTCAATTTCAATAAATTAGAAACTATTTGCCACTTCCATCACTAAAAAAGTATAGCTCGTATCTTTGAGCATTTTTCAGATAACATTCATTATTTTATCCAAACTGTATTGGTACTTTTTTGCAAGGTGTACCTTTCTCGACCTGTCAAACCGGTGTCAAAGGAGAATGTAATGTTCGTGCATGTGATTATTTTGTGTTTATTTTTTCAATCATACGATTGGCGAAATAATTGAGGATATCGGTTTGAACTGCTATTTTGTTTTTTTGGGGTCATGGATCAATTTGCCATAAGCCAGAAAAGATACGATGTTTTAGGCAAAACTAAAACTGATTGAAGCGAAAGAATACTTGAATTGAACATGAATAATGAAATACATGAAGATCAAAAGACAGTAGATGGAAGGAGATTAAATCGACAAGTTAAATATAATTTGGCGCAGTTATCACTGATGATGCTTCTCCGTGATCGTGGCACTTGCAACAGTGCCGAAATATCGGAAACTCGAAAACAAAAAGGTACATGGTAGAAATCCCGTAACTAATAACTATTCCAATGTTAGTGACCATGCAAATTTAATAGTAATAAATGATTTGGGGCACCTATCGTACGAGAAAAATGGTAATAAGAAAAAAAATATTATAGAAAATACTATGAACCTAAGAGCAGATGATATTTAACCCGTAAACCTTATTATTCATTATGAGTTGACTCCCGAGAATGTTAATTTTAATTTGTTTCGAAGCCAAATCAAACATTTTGCTTGATATATTAAAACAAACAACGTACTACAAGTTGTTTAATATCATGAAGTTATTGTTAAAGTCTTTCTTGTGTGTTCTGAGTTACAAAGTTACTGTATACAGCGTGGAATTAACATTGCTAAACGAGGCAGGTAATATTATTTTTAGATTTCAATCAACAACCCTAAAATTCTTAATTGTACATCAAATAAAGAATAAACAAATAAGTAGTATACGTAAATCTTAATGTACAATTTAGACGGTATTATTTCTGAAAGCAATTTCTTCCCGACAACCCACATAGGAAAGATGATAGAAAGTGTCAGCAAGTGCATAAGTACTGAAGAATTTAAAGTGGTATTTACTAACTTAATAATATGCATAAAGTTATACAGGGTGTCCCAAAAAGTAGTGACAAGTGGAATCCCAGTGATAGAGCGTCACTTATAGGGCTACCCGAATCAGCCCTCTTGTAGATACCTATGTTCCACGATTTTTGGTAGTTTTCGAGTTATGATATTTTTTACGAATTTTTGAAAATTTCTGGGCCGAGTCACTTTTTTGGTCACAGTGACATGAATAATCGAGATACATATCCCATATTTTTTTCATCGTTAGCTGATTACCAGGCCTACTTTATTTACAAGCATTTACATTTACACTGATCAATAATCTAGAAAAAAATATGAAACTGAAAAAGTGGAAAATACTGATTTTTACCAAAGTATTGATATATGTTTTTCAAAAACTTGCCTTTTATGTCAACTTTCTTGTTACATTAATTTAAATGAAATAGGTTAACGGCATCATACTTAATTTTACATTCAATGTATCGGAAGTGTACAATACAAAACATGGACCATACATGGGGGTGATTCGGGTAGCCCTAGTGATGCTCTATCACTGGGCTTCCGCTTATCACTACTTTTTGGGACACCCTGTATAAATAATAATATCAGTGTAACTTCTCAGGAGTTGAAGTACATTTCTACATGCGTATGTAATCGGAGGCTGCCTGATAATAATGAAATTTCATTAGAAATAAACTTTTTTTACCAAAAAAATCTAACCAGCCTCTAATAAAAATACCTTGTCGCAGAGAATGCCCCTTTCGAGGACCATATGAGTAAAGTTATTTTTTACAATAACCTGCGCAATTTAAAAAAAGTGCTCGATATCGCGTTTTCAGGGAGAACTGTGTCCACCAGTGAGCTCTGATAGGCTGATAATGTTGATGATGATAATCTCATAACGGATCAGACTCACGTTCTGTTAGGCAGAAACACAATTTTGGATATTGATATCACAAAGCAAATCGCCGGTTGAAATAAAATCATAAATCTATTCCTTAATGTGTAACAAACACTTTATGTCCATTGCGTAGGCGAAGAGATATATCTTTTTCCTACGTAAACCTGTATAATGAATTCTGGACAGTAAAATGATAAGATAGTATTATTCCACGCCCCCAAGGAATTATTTGAAGTCGGTAGGTACTTCTTTGAAGTAGCCATAAGCACTAAAACTTCCGCCTGCGATTATATTTTAGTCGATTTTACGTGGGAATGTATGGTTATTCCAGATTTTATAATTGGACGGTTCAAGGGTTTCCAATTCTCAAAACATACCTATATAATATACTAGCTTTCAGCCTGCGGCTACGCCCGTTTAAACCTGACATATAAGATTTTTTCCGACTTACGATACTTGTCGTTGTTTGTTATTCGCAAAATTTCATCTGAATTAACACCTACGTCCTGAAAAAAACCTATTCTTAGAATCATTTGAGACTCCTGGTAAGGATGATGTTTCATACAAACTATCAACCTCAAAAACAACCCCTAAGGGGTCGAATTTCTGCAAAATCCCATCTTAGTAAGAGCCTCCTTAAAGAAACTTCCATGCAATATTCGAAACTCTAGGAGTTGTAGTTAGTAAACACTTGTAGTTTCTGGGATGAGTGAGTGATAATTCGCTTTTATATGTATATATATATATCCAAAGCGTTACTAAAGAAGCACTCATGTCGGCTAGTAAATTAGTGGGTCAAAGTGACGATGGTTTCGAGTTACAAAGCGTGCAGTTCTAAAATCGGTCTTTAGACAAAAACGCAGCTGAAAACCATTTGAATATGAAGCCTGTGTAACCACTTTCAATAATCTACTAGCCTTTTTTAGCACTGATAGTCATAGGACAGTGGTTTTTGCTATGGAGCAGAATAAATAAATAAATAAATAACTGGGACAATTTACCCCAAGATCATCTGACCCGAAACTAAGCAGAGCTTGTACTATGGCTATAAGAGACTGATAAACATACTTAAATATTTCTAAACACATACTTAGATAGAGTAACACCCAGGCACACAACAAACATAAATGTTTGTCATGGGTGGGGATCGAACCCACGACTTTCGGTGCTAAAGGCAGGATCGCTGCGATTGCATCAACAGGCCAGTTATATTGAAGTATGATGGCAACTTATCGAGAAATTTCATGGCGTCTGTGTACATATAACCACAAAAATTGAACTGATGATAAAAATAAAAACTACCGATACACGACCCTTAATCCCATAATCCACTATCTCACAAAATTTGTCGACTACATCAAGGTAAATTTATACGGGACCACATAATCGAAAAGCGATTTACTGCGAATACGTGTGTGCCGTCGGCCTTATGAACGACCACGTCAACCAAAATTGATCCTTATCAAATACAAATAAGCAACACTGTCCGGTAAACCGCGTAACTTGTAACATAAATTGTGTTTTATATATTTTTACGGACGCGTATTTTCGCCCAAAATGGCTGAACGTAATTCATATAAACGACCAATAAATGTCAAAGTTCTTCTTAAAACTATCAGTTGTTTCGGTTTTGTCTATAGCTAAAGTGGATATGTTGGTCAGTTAAGATAATTGAATATGCTGACCATTCACAAATGTTACGTGAACAATAACCTTATTAGCCCTAGATCGTTGCTCCTGTAACCCTACCATGAGTTTAACACCAATGACAGTCGGTGGCGTTCGCGTTGACGTTTTTGTATGGAATTTCAGTACAGCGCCTTTAGTGAATAATAGTTACTACGCAACAGATAAACCACATCAAGAGAAAAATGACAATTTTCAAATGCGTGCTATGTGACATTGCCAGGGCCACCTCTTTCGATATAGATGTCAGAAGTCAGTACTTACATTACGTCGTCGCGTCAGTTCAACCGCAAAATTCGCGTACAAATGCTCTACGCGGCTGTTGACAACCAACTGCCAAATGAGTCATGGAATACCCGGTGGCTGGAAGGTAATTATCGCGCGCGAGTATTTGCAGTGACAGAAGCCTGCTTTAGTGATTAGGAGTAGAACTAAAAATGGCACACAAATGTCTGAGTTTAATTATCACCGTTTACGTGACGGAATCTCATGGTAGACCTACTGATCTTCAATCTATAGTATGGTGGTTTCTGTTTTGCTTGAAGAGATGATGGACTTCTGTGCGACTACTGCGGTATATAGTGTGAGAAGAAATACGAATGAATGAAAGTAGTTTTTTTTTTAAATCAATCGAACACGAAAAAACCCGTAACAATTAAAAAACTGACTTGAGTCGCCAGCAAAACTTATTCTGAATAATAAAACAAAAGTATCTGGTGTAGGTAGGGATAGTATACTGCGTATAAGTAACACATTTAGGCTAGGTTGGTTTATTGTTGTGATATATTCAGGTCTGGAGTCCAATCATAGAGGTGATTTATATTTATAGGTAATTTACATAGAAACGGATCAGAATATTTAGCTCAAGAATATACGTAAATTATTCGTGTATGTTATACAACAGCAGAGTTATCACAAGTGCTTGATCTTTATGTTGATGTAAATCTAGAATTCTTAAGCATCGATCAAAGTTGAAACAGCCTTGAACCAGTTTGATGTCTTGTGATTTGCGAAAAATAAAAATCACATAGTATGTGAAAGTAGAAAAATTAAGTGAGTTTGAAAATTGTTTATTTAACTGCCCTAATTAAAATTGTTATAAAAATTATCTTCAATTGTCATAAATAAATGTTTCAACTAAGTAGCGCCATTTTCTGCGAAATAAAATCCAATCGATCATAAAATATCAAAACGGGCTAACACCTTCCGCCATTTGCACACAATATTAAAAGTCTCATGCAGCAGTGTATACATATTGCAGTATGACAATATCATCAGTGATGTTATGTGCTTAAAAACTACAGTATTATAACAATACTTTCGCTATGTAGCGAAAACGTAGCATTATCATCTATCATTGAAAGTGGGATTTAAAATCAAGAATCATTTAAACCTCTATTAACCTTTACCTCTATTTGTAGTTATTACTTATACATAAATCATGAATATTATTATATCTGTAATCTGTTGCTGTACCTGAAACAAATAAAGAAAAATATTGGTTAAAAAAAGTTTGCGAATAATTATAAATAGCGTGTTTTTAATTTACTCTCTAAACGCACGAAGCAAAACTTACCATAGATTTATTATTTAATTCTTACAGAATTCACCTTACTTACTTTTGATACACATTTACATTCAATGATAGTGAACCCTACAAAAATCAACCTATTTTTATTTCTTCAAGTACATTATACTCGTATGTACCTAGTTGCAATGCAAAACATTAACTTCGTCATACTGTTATCTCTTTACTGTGACGATAAAGGGAATAAATGTATCTTAAATAATCTTAACTGAGAAGTTCTTAATGGCAAGAAGTTTGTCGAGTTGATTTGCCGTGAAATTGGGAATATCGGCTATTTTAGTTAATTATTTGCAGCAAGGCCCAGGTTTGGTACAATGGCTGTCTTTGTGGGATGAGCCATACAAATTTCTGAATTACGCAGAAGTTTGAAGGGAAATTTGCTTTTGGGGTTGTCGGTCTTAAAGTTTTATGTTTTACGTCCATCTATAATTAAGGACTAAATAATTCGCTAGAAATCTTCCGTCAAATAACTGGCCCTAAACATTACGAGTTCTTCAGATTAACAGTACCTATAAGGCTTACAAAATAACATAATTGTATTAAGATAATGTATGATAGACATACAATATTTAATAAAAAGCCCCACTTTAGACTTCAGAGACAAAAGTCAGAGAAATAAATGAGTAATATTTGTGTTTTTTTGGTCATTGTGTCAAACATTAAGCTATAGCAGTAATAGCATATAAACAGAAGCAATTCTTAATTGTACTTATAGCTCTTATGACAATCTAATAACGAGGAAAGATTTGGTTATTTGTTTGTTTGTTTCGAATAAGCTCCGAAACTACAGGACTGATTTAAAAAATATTTCACCAACATGAAGCCACATTATCAGGGAGTGACATAGGCTATATTTAATTATGATTGAACAAATAATTGAGTGAAAAATAATAGAATATGTAAATCAAGTCGGGGAAACACGAGCAATATGTGCTGCTTTACCGACGCCGCGACGTGCAATTATTTTTGACAGAACGAAGTCTGTTGAAGCAGCTAGTAAGCTATATTTTAACGGGAGATAGTCCATGCGGGGAGAGCCACTGACGGACAGCTAGTTTGATATATTTTCTAAATTCTAGAACATTATATAGTCTATAGACTTAAGACAGTTTAATGTTCAAGAGCAGCCCACGGAAATAAATCCAGTTTCATACAAAGTTAGTATCAAATTTCAAAAATTCCTGACATAAATCAATGGCGTCGACAGCAATATAAATATTTTCGTAAAACCAGTTTAAGAAATTGTTTTAGCGGATGCAAGTCGTAATAAATTACAATGATTCTTTAAAAGGTAACGTGTGTAGACTTTTATGGACTTAATCTTAATATATACTTAATAATAAATATGCTACAACATTTTGAGTTCAACCTACACGAGAAATAAATCAAACATTCGTTATAGCAAATTGCATTAAGCAATAAAAATAATCTGAATTCATAACTGGAACCAATTTTATCAGACGACACACCAGTAGTCGTGGTCCCAAAATAAACATAGATATCCTTGTGTTAAGAGGTTCTAGACATGGATTTTTAAACCTTGGGCTTCTTCAGACCCAAGCCAATTTATAAATGTTTGTTTTCTGAATTGATCCGACCGGGAATGGAACCCGGAAAAATACGCCATACCGACTACGCCAATCGTGGCGTCAATTGACTTGTACTTCCTACCCTGTAGGTCTACCATGAGTTTTTGTTACATTAACTACGTCATAAAATTGTATGCCTTTTTGAATTGCATTAATAATCACTACCATCATCACCCGTGCGGTGTATCCCGGTTGTGAACCCACACCAGTGTGTGGGGTCCCAGGGTCCGCCTTTCTTATTTTCTTGGCCCACTTCGTGCGGTCTTGTGCATCCTCAGTGGTGAGTCTGTTGGCACGCATGTCAACCTTGACGACGTCGAGCCACCGCTTCATGGGTCAACCTCTTCTGCCGGTCCCCGGCGAAGGCGGCATGGCCAGACTTTTGTTGCCTACGTAGTTTGCCGATCTCCGTGAGACATGACCATACCAACGAAGGCGGCACTCCTGCAGCTTGTCTGCGATGTCACGAACATGAAGGCTGCCCCGGATGTGGGGGAGCACCCACATCAGGGGCAGCACGCGAGCTTTGCGTGAGACTCCACACATCCACCGCAGCATCTTCATTACCGTGACGCGCCGCTCCTGCTTGGTTCGCTCTAGTAACGGCCATGTTTCACTGCCATATAGAAGGACAGGCCTAATGATGGTTTTATAGACCTGCCCTTTCAGCTTGATCGGCATTTTGGGGTCTCAAATGACACCAGTCACCATTTGACCCAAGCGGCGGAAATTTGTGCTCTGATGTCGCTGTCGATGTCCCCGAACGCGCAGAACACAGATCCCAGGTATTTGACGCGGTGCATGCGCTCGACCACGTCATCACCTGGCGCCATGCGGACGGACTGGTTATCTGTGGTGTTGCAGGCCATGTATTCCGTCTTCGCCACATTAAGTTTCAGACTGCCGTTTTCAAGTGAATTCATCCACTTATTCACCCGTTGTACCATTTATAATCACTACCGCTGTACCGAAATGCCATACGAAAACGTCAACGGCGATGCTAGCGGCTGTCATTGTGTAAAGTCATGGTAGATATACTGGATGAACATTAATGTGTTCATCACGTTGAGTTTGTTTGTGTTATAAACCTTTGTTATATTCCAACGCCTGTACTAGTCTAAAACTGGGCACAGGCCTTCCACAATGTAGGCTATCCAATCCAAAGTTTTCCGATTCCAATTTCTGTCGGTAACTTTTCTTAAGTCTTCACTCCAGCTGGCCCTACTCGTCTTACAATAAGACTGATTTCATTCAATACATTGTTTCGTGGACATTTAGAAGACATTTTGTTAAGCAAGAGAAAAAACAATGTTTTTAGCAGGGATGAAACATTTAGAATTATCAACGGCAGTAAACGCTTTAACGGTGTGCTTCAGAATGCAATTTTTTAGTATCTTTTTTTCATCGAACGCTGTTCCTGTCAACCAGGGAAATAATAAAATTCATAAAAATAAGACCTAAAAAATGAAACGGTTAAAAATACTTAAAATTTTGCATCAAAACCCAATATCGTTATTTCTGAATGAATCACCAAAATTATAAATTTATAATATGACTTTTACCTGTGTTGTATAAGGTCACAAATTGTTTAGTTCTGATCTTCAAAACTGGTCTAGAGGTTCTCGCAAGAGAGTTGATTAAAATTTGCGTGGGTGAGACGCAGCATGTCCGTGTTAGCAACACTGTCCACGGAAACGTAGCTGCATTGACGCTATGATAATACGCTAGCTTTACAGCCGCTTACTGTTTCCGGGCTAAATAGAGGTACAGCATACCACTCACCAGTAACACAAAATAAAGAGCTAGAGGACCGCTCGAGCCCTTTTTCGAAACTTGCGTGGCCAGAGTTACTACTATGTACTGAATTTTCAAAATGAATTAGGTAGTTTATACTCGTACCTACATGACAGAACCGGCCAAAAACAAAAAAAATATCATGTGAAAAATTGCACCAAGTTGCGACAGTGCGACTGGCCGCGACCTTGATGCTCAACGGTATCGCCTGTAAACTCACTGTGTCTTTGTGCGTGATCAAAAGGGCGAGTTTCTTCTAAGCGGACTATTAGTGAGAGGCGCCGCGCCGCATGCGTAATTTGTTCCAGGAATTAAGCTGGCCGTCAGGATGAAAATCATACGGAAACCTCAGCTAAATAACACTTCTACTCGTATCTGAGCATTATCTGTGGAACAAGACTGGCAGTTATACGCTTTGTCTGCTTATCACCCGCTCGTCGAAAGTATAACACTTTTGGAGGTTGTCAGAAAACGTTCCGTTTGGAATCTGGTGCTAATGACTATCGGAAATAATTAAATAAATATGCGCTTCACAACACACCATTTGACATGGTCTCGAAGTAAGGATAAAAATCCCTATGGTACGAGGTACCAGACAAGGAATTAAGCCAGGGGCGTCTCCCAGCACAACCAGAGTCGAGCCGATCAGATCATTTCCTGAATTTACCTAACCGGGAATCGAACCCGGGACACTACGAAAAACAAGGCAAGAAACCGTGCTACAGCGCACTACGCCAATTGTGTCAAACGGTCAATCGTCAAAAAAATATTACGAATATTCGAATGTTGCAAGAGCATCGGCTTGCACACACCGGGTCGCAATCGGCGGAGGTAAGGCGGAGACGAAAGGTAAATGTCACCCTTATATTGCTTAGACCAGCTGGAGACATTAGGACAGACTGACCAGCCCTTTTTTTCATCTTCGTTTTTCAGCTATCGGAAACCTCATAGTGTTGTGTTCTTGCTGGTAGGCGAGATAGTCAAAGCTCATCGGGGAGCTGTGGTTAAGTCTTAGTAGGTAACCAGCTTACTGTTTTTTTGTCAACTGGGTAATCTATTTCTTATTGCTGACTACATAGAAGTTCCTCTTACGGTGGACGCGAGTAATACCACAGAATAGGTAATAATACTCGTACAGAAAGTTCTTTCAAGAAACGCCGACAAGTAAAAAACTCTCCTCTAATCTCGAAGGTTTGTGTCATACCAGTACTTTTTAAATTGTCCGCTCTATCGATAAAGGCCATCTTTAGGTAGCGGAATCGAACCTTATTCTGTATCACGACGAGCGTTCATATTGCACTGTGCGCCGCTGAACGAAACCGATTTAGCTGTCAGAGCGCAGGGTCGCAACTCGATGATTTAATTATTAACTTTAAGGAAGTATTGCTGTAAATAATATAACATCGTTTAGTTTTCCTAGTATTAATTATTATTCTTATAATTACAACTTACACTTGTAATAATTCAGACACAAAACATTAAATAACGCGGTCGGCGGAGAGTGTGGGGGCGAGGGGCGCCACGAGGCCGATTATACCTAAACTCTGAAGTGACACAGGCCTGGTAATACTAGGTATTACTATTGCACGTGTTAACAGGCTACCTTGCTAATCATAAGTATGTCTACCAAGAGTTCACGGCAATGACAGCAACTAGCGTTGACGTTTTTGTATGGGTAGTTGTAGTGATTAAAAATTGAACCAAAAACAAAATTCCCATGGTGGATATACACGCGGTTTGCATTCTAGTTTGCCACCGACGGTGTCACGTATGATGTAAATACAATCGCAAATGCGAATTAGCCAACCTGCCTCAGTTTTTTGTGCACTTGCTTACCCTTCCTGACATTTTCCTCTACATGGGTTGTCTGGAAGAGATTGCTTTTAAGCAATAAGACTGCCTAATTGCTTCATGATAATCTTGTAATCCTTAGCTGTAATGTTTTATTTGATGTGCAATGAAGAATATTTATCTTATCTTATCTTATCTTATGCCTTGTGGACAGTGGCCCTTACAGTTTAGTTTTCTTTTCTTATTCGAGGTCGGTTGTGAACATGAATCATTTGAACGAAAGCTTTTGACTCTATAGGTATTTGAAACTCTACACTATTGTGTATGATCTAGTTCTATCGTATGTTTTGAACCTTTGAATCAACGATCAGACAGAAATCGATCAATCTTAGGTACTGTTGTTTTGTGTTGATGCCATTACTCTACATAATGATTTTCATCCATTTAAGAAAATAAATATCATAATTATTATGCTTGAGGTTCTTGTGTTTGGTTGTTTTTATTTACATAAAAAATTGTTTTAAGAAATATTTATTTAATGATATTGTACGGGTAGTTCATAATTACATATGCCGGTAACTTTAAATATTTATTTCCATTTATAAGTGGTTTTTAAAGGTTATTTAATGGAATGGCGTATGATTAAGGTACTACTCGTATACAAACCTATTATCAACTATTATTTCTAAATTGACACTTCGTAGTGACCATAGCAAATGTGGGTTAAATATATCAACAACTATTCACTTCCGCTTAGATAGTGTAGGTTAGAAAGCAAAATTATGTCCGCCTTATATAGATTAATTTGCGGTAACCGCTCTATACTCTATGGTGTCAGGTGCGGAATCAATTACGGTCTAGATGCGGCAGATAAGAGAAATTAGGTTATACGAGTATAGGTACCAGAATATCTCGAATAGTTCCATACTTCAATTTAGTTTTGAATAATTACGCAAACCTACATACCATCACGACTTTATCCCAAACAGGGTAGATAGAGGCAAGTGACTGATGCCCTGGTAGTGATCGGAACACTCCGTAGCCTACTTTTGAACAATGTTAAAAGAACCCAACGTGGTAGGTGGTGAGATTACCGCCATTATCCAGGTTGGTTTGGTTTTTCATCACCGGATTGTTAGTCGGAGATTTAACAATGAACACAAAGATGTTTCTTGGCCAGATTTGAACTCGGGACCACACGATCCACGATTAAACTCTCTCATAATATCTAAAAGGTCAATAATAATAAAATCGTAAGCACAAAAAAACTCAACAGTAGTTTTATTTGGAAAAGGCAATAGCTTTGAATTTTTTTTCTGTAGGATCTAGTATAACATAAATAGGTACTTACTACTGAATGGTTTCATGAAACTTGATATGCTTTTACAAATTATAGTAAAGAAACTGCGGCATTAAAGATTTACAGCGCTTATTTCGTGAAGTAAAATATTTTTAGGAAACTACACCTTTTTATGGCTTATTTCACGTGGACAGCTTTAAGCAATGCCAACCCGCCCCCAAAACTAAGCAGAGCTTATAAATAACTTAGGTGTCAGACACTTATCTCTCTTCTGTGTATGTAAGTATACCGGGTGATTATTAAATAACTCATAAAACCGATATGGCATACTCGTTATGTGATGTAGAATTTATATTAGTGAAATTGATATTTTTTTATTTAACTTTCATTTCAAGGTTACCATAGAAATCACTCGAACGGTCAGTAGTTTTTGGATGAAAACCTTAAAATTAAAGTGAATTGAAAAAATCTAATTTTAGCTTACATACGAGTATGCCATATCGTTTTCGGAAGTTATTTCATAATCATCCGGTATATACGTACTTAGATATATATGTCAGATCTACCAGTATGTCTACCATGAGTTTCACGTAAACTACGATAGTTGACTTCAGAATTAAGCCATTTTTGCTTCTATTTCTAATCACTACCGCTGTACAAAAACGTCAACGCGAACGCCAGCGGCTGTCATTGGTGTCAACTCATGGTCACAAATTACGCATGCGGAGCGGCCACCCCGGACAGATAGTCCGCTTAGAACAAACCGCCAGCGCCACTTTGATCACGCACACAGACACAGTTTACAGGTGATACGTGAGAATCGGTTACGCGGCCAGCACTGTCGTGAGTGTTTTTGTTTTTGTCGAACTTGGTGCAATTTTTCACATGATGAATTTTGTTTTTGGCGGGTTCTGTCAAGTAGGTATAACCTACTTACTCAATTTTAAAAATTCAGAGCGAATATACGAGGAGCAGTAACCCTAGGTGATCAGGCAAGTTTAGGTAATTTTACTGCACTTATTATAATTTATTATCGTGCACCGTGTTTCATTTATCAGTTTGATCGTGTGGTTGACTAGTAGAGAATGCCTTTTGGCATTAAGTTCGCTTATTGTATCATTAATTTTGTGCAATGGAGAATAAATAAATAAATAAATACAAGGAATAGGCGAGAGTGGTCTTACTGTAAGATCTTTATTCTGTGTCGTGTTAGACATACAGGCTAGCTAGGTAGCAGAAAGTACCTCGTAAAGATGACCTAAAGAAAAAGTTAAAAACTTCCCATGACCTGAATTCGAAGTGGCTTACGCTATCTTTTTAAACTCAGCTGAACAACCTAATACTTCTTTTTATACATCTATCATGACTCGTTCTTTTCAACCCTCATTCCTCCGAGACAATGTTTACCCACCCCCATTCAATCCCAAACTGATTGCAAGGGAAGCAGCTTATAAGGGCAAATTTTTCTTAGACTCGCTTTTTCCATTCCGTATTCAGAATATAACTCGTTGCGAAATGCGGGCCTTGAGTTTTAAGGCGGTTAGACACGATGCGTTAATATTATTGTTACTTTTAATGATATTTTTTGGCAATAAATGTTTTCGTGGCTCATTTCATCCAGAGTCAAATGGTGGCCGAAGTGATGCATTAGTTAGGACCAATGTATCGATTTTTGTTCTTAAAATGTTCGATTTTTACTAAGCTAGTCAATTCAACAAACCAGTTAAAAAACCTCAGGCTCCAAATTTTTTAATAGGCGTACTACAGCCTACGTTTAGTTATAATATCCACATTTTGCTATTCGTCAATAACTTATCTTGAATTTTTAATATTTAGATATCATATAAGTTATTGATTATACAACACTTTTCACACTACAAACCTTTCTTTAGACAAAATTCATTGTTACCGCTCAAAAAGTTTACATTATACAGGATTTTTTTTATTTTCAGTCTATTTGTCTCATCATCACAGACAGACTATTTTTTATTGTATATTACCAAGTAAAACTAACTAACTCATTATCAGCTACACCTACACTACGGTACCTACTTTTAATTAGCAGCTTGCCGCCAAAAATACTCTTAAATAAGTGTGCTAATTAGCAGTGACAAGTATCACATGACACGGTGTAAGTCAGCCTTTATGAGATACGAGAGAAAACATACCCGTCCGCCCACGTACTTCGCCGGCTGCTTTGAACATACCATCACGCCGTATTAGCCCAATGAAATTGTTTAAATTTGTTGGACCTCTTATTTCGTTTAAACTATGAAATAAAACTTTTATTGTTATAACGGTGGAAAGAATTACCTCGCAATCTGTTGAACCTTACAATGTGGGCGCTGGAGGCATTAAGCAACGCAGATTTATTTGAAATTCGAGTAACGGAAAAGTTTCAACATGTTTTTACAACAATGCAAGGCTTATGATATAGCATAAAAGATAATTAAGCCTTGCATATTTGTATTTATATATAAATGAAGAGATAGATTTAATAGTTACCAGTAGTATTTTAATACAATCATTATCATCATCATCATCCGTGCGGTCTATCCCGGTTGTGAACCCACACTGGTGTGTGGGGTCCCAGGGTCCGCCTTTCTTATTTTCTTGGCCCACTTCGCGCGGTCTTGTGCATCCTCAGTGGTGAGTCTGTTGGCACGCATGTCAACCTTAACGACGTCGAGCCACCGCTTCTTGGGTCGACCTCTTCTACCGGTACCTGACTGGGGCGGCATAGCCAGACATTTGTTGCCCACGTAGTTTGCCGATCTCTGTGAGACATGACCATACCAACGAAGGCGGCACTCCTGCAGCTTGTCTGCGATGTCACAAACACGAAGGCTGCCGCGGATGTGGGTTTTACGCACACGATCTTTGCGTGAGACTCCACACATTCACCGCAGCATCTTCATTTCCGTGACGCGCAGTTCCTGCTTGTGTCGCTCTAGTAACGGCCATGGCCATAAAAGGACAGGCCTAATGATGGTTTTATAGACCTGCTCTTTCAGCTTGATCGGCATTTTGGGGTCACAAATGACACCAGCCACCTCATGCCATTTAGCCCAAGCCGCGGAAATTCGGGCTCTGACGTCGCGGTCGATGTCCCCGGACGCGCTTAACACAGATCCCAGGTATTTAACACGGTCCGTGCGCTCGACCACGTCAACGCCTATGCGGACGGACTGGGTATCTGTGGTGTTGCAGGCCATGTACTCCGTCTTCGCCACATTAAGTTTCAGACCGCCGTTTTCAAGTGAATTTTTCTACTTATTCACCCGTTGTACCAGCCGTCCCCTGTCCGAATCTGCTAGCGCTATATCATCAGCATACATAAGCAACCAGGGTGGTTGCTCATGGTGGTTATTTTAATACAATGTTGGCTGTTAATGAAGACATCAAATATTTTTTTCATGTTATCCAACCGCAAACAATACAGTTTCTTTTTCAAGGCTCTGCTTCAAGATAATATCTGAAGTGTTAGTAATCCTATAAAGGTTTAAACTCAGGGTTTATGATTTTCAGGCTGTTAGCCAGCCAATTTTAGCTAAAAGGTAAAATATGAATTTATGACATTATTTTATTTACTTTTTTGGTTCACCCTCCGGAAATGTTCGACGTATTATGTCAAAAAAAACTCTCGGTTAGCTGATCAATAAAACTATGAAAAAAACATGAATTGTCCATTTACAAGATTCATTGAGGCACTGTTGCATTGTTTTGAATTATCTAACTCATTCGTAAGTAAACTCCCTGATGCCAAAATTGTACCTTTAGGAAAAAAAAAACGAATTTGACTTATTAAACAAAATTTTACAACTGGTATCTTTCACGAGACTCTTAAGATAACTGTGATCAAACCTCTGTTCAAAAAGGGTACACGAGACAACATCAATAATTACAGGCCGATATCGCTATTAACCATCATATCAAAGATTTTTGAAAGGGCAATGCATGACCGAATCTATCAATTTGCCAATAAATTTGCGTTGATTAAGTCAGACCAGTACGGGTTTCAAAAGGGCAAGTCGACATCTCTAGCAGCGTTCTCGTTAATGAACATAATCAATATGGATAAACGTAGACCTGTCACTTCTGTATTTTTTGACATGAGCAAGGCCTTTGACCACGTGCCGCATGACATTCTACTTCGTAAATGTGAATCATATGGACTAACAGGAATAGTAAATAAATGGCTTCACTCCTATTTGACTGAAAGAACACAATACGTAGAGATTACAAATATAGACCATAATATGGAAATAGAGCAAATCAAATCAATGCTAAAATCAAAAAATCTACCTAGATTTTTTGATTTTAGCATTGATTTGATTTGCTTTATTAAAAACAACAATGGACCTAGTCCATTGTTGTTTTTACTGTACATAAACGATCTCTCAGATGCCACAAATTACCATTGTACACTTTTTGGTGAAGACGTATCTGTTTTCGTTCCATGTAATGACACTAAAAAATATAATGACACTAAAAATATAATGACGAAGTATATGATACAATTTTTAAAATAATAAACTGGCTAGAAAATAATAAATAGAAAGTTAATTTAAGTAAAACGACTTTCATCCAATTTGTCAATAAAAACGGTTGCGAACATAATCTAAATCTGACATTTAAAAATGAAGTCATTAAAGAATCCTCACAAACAAAGTTTTTAGGTTTATTGGTCGATGACAGATGTTCCTGGAAAGAGCATATAAATAAACTGTGTAACAAAATAAATTCGTTCGCATATGCGTTATGGAGATTGACTAGGATCAGTAGCAGACTTGTAGCTATTCAGGCATATCACGGATACGTAGGTAGTATGTTAAGATATCATATTCTCCTTTGGGGTAACTCATGTCACGCAAACCAAGCATTCATTGCACAAAAACAATGCATTCGAGCTATTTGCAATATTGATACCCGAACATCCTGTAGGCCATTCTTTAAGCAGCTTAAAGTATTAACAGTACTATGCATGTATATTTGCGAATTAAGTGTATTTGCCAAAACTAATCCTCATTTATTTACAAGGAAAAAAGAGCACTGTAATTTCAATACTAAATACCCTAATAAACTAGTTCTTCCTCTAAAAACAACAACTCTCTACAGCAGAAACGCGTATTGTATGTCTATAAGCATATACAATAGGTTGCCTGATGATCTCGAGATTTTACCTTTAAATATTCATATTCATATTCATATTCTTCATTGCACTCCATAAGTTACAAAGTTGGTAAAAACAATAATACAGGACATTATGGACCCTGTCGGGCACGGTAAAGATAAGAAAGGGTAGTATACCTTTAAAAACAAACTAAAGAGTTGGTTGGTTGAGAACTGCTGTTATTCAATAGATCAATTTAATGACTTCTGTAAAAGACGACGATGGTAATGACACACACTGATGTAATGTTCCTTAATATTAATATTATTGTTTATGTCTATAATGCTATTATCTAATGTAAATCCCCAGTGTATCATAATTGTGTAATTATATTTGCATGCCAGTATCTGGCAAAAAGTGTGCGGCGTCACAAACATTTTAACATCTTTTAAACTTACCACTTTTTAAGCAAATAAAGAAATTATTATTAATATTATTATAAACTTTTTATTTTAACCCTTCTTCTCGGTATTATATCAGAGCATCGCATAAAATAGTGGTTTGCATGTGACGCTGGAATAACGCTATGAATTCAAGGAACAATTGTCAAATTACACTACTTATGCTCCATACTAAAATATAAATTACTTAAAATTAATCAGAATACAAAAATAATCCAAAATTGTTTTGAAGCTACGTCCACACGGACAAAGTCACTAATAAGTAGTTACTTGTACTTAAATCATGTCGTCACATATCGATCATGTGTAATGGCTTCCATTGTTTCCACTGCAGTAACTATTTAACTGCCAAGTGCGCGCTTAAACGTTATCAAGTGAACGACTTCATAACTTGCAACTTGAACCGTTCCTTATCAGTCACGTAATGTAAAGTGAGATTGTTTGAATTGAATAGTTTAAGTGCTGCCACACATTCAGCCACTAGTGGTTGAGCTGTGGTTAAGAGGCCTTTCGTATTTTGAGCGCATGAATTTTTCAAGCGCTCGCAATTTACGACCTTCGGAAAAAAAAAATCTGTTTAATACATGCAAAACATAGCTATATATTTCCTTCTTTAAAATGATTAATCTTGATTTAAGTTTAAATGGCTAGAACTCTGGTTAAAACTTACTATAATTGATGAAAAACACAACCAAAACGTCAGACATATAATTTTGCTGACACAAATTGAACCAGAATATGCATGATGGATCACAATACATGGAGAAAAAAAGTTAAGTTAATTTATATTTATAGCATTTCTCAATGTACGAGTACCTACTATTTTCTACACAAAGATAAAAACTAGAAAAATTCGACCTGATCCTAGGGACTCAAACGACATTCCACAATGCGCATGGCTGCTCTTCTGACCGAGCTACCGAGGTCGTTAACAGACCTGGCAAATTTATCTAGTTCATTCTCTCTATCTTTCCTATCGTTGTGTAGAAAATGCCAAAAATCAAAATTCACATAAATAACTGTTAAAAAACGTAAAGCGACCAAAATCATTGTATTGGGATGACACATGACAATGTGAAATCTCAATACATTTTTTTACGCCAGCAATAATGTAAATTTAAAGTGGCAACTCGTGGTAGACGTACAGTACTAAAACAAAACACTGCCTTCACCAGCATTAACCAAGGGCGTCCACACACTGAGCCGCTCGTCGCGGCCGCAGTGCGGACGAGAATCCTTTTACAATTTGTGTAGATATTCATTAGCTAAAGTAATTTAGCATTTTGAAATTGCATGTTTTTTATCTTAGTTCACAAATCTTGTAGTCTGAATCCTTGTGAGGAAGCAACATAAATTGTTAATACACTGTTCAGTCGATAGTGTTGTCGGTAATGTTTCTAAACTTCACTTAAAGTTAGGCAACTCTCACAAATATTGACATGAGTAGGATCTTCTGACATAATATAAGAGGTTTTAGGGGGTAACCCAATTTTGGTTAATCAACATTAGGACTAGTACTCATAACTTAAATATTTAATACACGACATTCAAAACTCGTTTTAATAAAATGCATTCCTAAGAAATAAAAGATTCGATTATAGTAATGTTTATACTAAAGCATCCGCTTCTCATAGTAATGCGACACTAACTGGAAACGTATGAGAATGTTTATGATCTAATAATATTATCTATTATAATGTGATACTTTCATGATAATAATATGACATTTTAAAACCCAAAAATCAAATCTAAATTATATTCATCTCTGTTCAAGTAGATCATTTATACAGTTGTTTAAAATCGTCAACTAGTATTTTTTTTAGCTATAATAAAGATCTACTTAAAATTAAAATACGATAAATATACTTAATCTGATAATATGTACAGTACGTGTATATTGTGACTCTACCACCGCGGTTGGACTGCTGTTTGCACTAAGAAGACCCGTCAAATGCTTTTTTATTATTACGATTGTTTTCTAAAATGACACTTAAAAATAAGGACAACCATTTGTCACTTTTAGTTTGATCATTGAAGGCTTTTTAATTGAATAAAGAGATTTATAGCTATAAATCAGCCTAGTCACTTACCAAAATTATAAAACCCGAAGATTTAATAAAATAATTTCAAATCTAGATTGTTTCGTTGAAATGCCTCATCACTTTGAATAAATCCACAATTGAAACTTTACAATGACTTTCTCAATCTGAAATGAGGGTAACAAATCTTGATTTTAACTAAGGATTTGAAAGTTTGAAGCATCCTTCTGTGGTGGGTACTAACTGAATGATTACAATTTATTTCGACTGACCCGTTAGCGTTTCCCAAGAAGATCTGTCCGACCGTCGTGGATTCTATTCTTCCTTAGGTCAATATTTAAATGATTAACGTGTATTTTTCTGTATCTGGGTGTTATTATCTAGTCTTTCTTTTATAGTAGACTAAACAGTCATTTGATCGCAATTGACGATGCGGTCTATGATGAGATGAGACATGCCTGTCTAGTAAATGCCTATTCACTCTTGCCTTGAAGAGACCCAGATTGTATTGGTTCGGAAACACATGCGCGGGCAGCCAGTTCCACTCCTTCGCTGTTCGCATTTTATAGGAGTCAATTTTAGTAATTATTATTCTACCAGATAAGAATTTACAGTATCGGTATCAAAACAATACACCGAAAAGCGATTCAATAAATGGAAGACGAGAATCTCCATTCACAGATCACGTAAAATTTCAAAACGAATTACCATCGAGAACTCGTAGTGTCTGGGAACCATTTCTGTCTTGAAACGAGTTTTGCGCGACCTGGGATATAATTTTTAAACAGGTGTTTGGCTATTATTACATGCTTAAATTGTTTTGTTTTCTTAACCGTTTAACCTGTTTAGCATTAAACTTTTTTGATCTTTTCATTATGCCAATTTATGCCAGCTGTGCTCAATTTATTGCTTCCACACAGTTTCTGAAAGGTAAATTAAATGAAACGGATTCCAAAGGATGCAATGGTTTGTAACTCTTTAGTTATTTTTAATTGATATGATATTTTATAATATGGATAATTTATGAAGCAAGTAAGTTCTGATTTTTATTTAGTCCCGAGTTATTGAAGGACTCCTTTTTATATAAGTAGTCTTTTGAACAACTGTGCATATTTCTGCTAGCAACAAGATTACGATGAACAGGCAACATAGCCGATTACTGCGTTCTGCAAAATATAAGCAAAATTTCAAATATAGAAACTTTATTGTTTGCTTAAATATTAAATATTTACATTGGAATGATTAACTTTAATTTTTTTTTTATTTGTATGAGATCAGTTATTTCCGACATGAATCTCAACCTAACTTAAATAAAATACGAGCAACTGTTCCTATGCATGAAAAGGGTTAAACTAAATCGTTAACCTTCGAGTTGCGTTCGAGAACCAATCGTAGCACCTACCTGCTCGAACCGGGAACGAGTTTTTGTGGGAGCTTGGGATAATTGACCAACAGGTGCTCTCGGCTACTGTTGTTTATTTTTGTTCCAAGGTCTGGCGCAGGCTCCGGCGTCGAAGGACCAAACGTATTCGAGAGTTCAGCGGTAACAGTATTTTTTGAGTACTTTCGATTTTATTATACAACCCTGAATGTTGTTTTCTGAATATTTTTTGCTGTGTTTAAATTTAAAAAGAAACATGTTGGAAAGAAGTAAGTTTAAAGTCGATATTGAAATAGTTCGACAAAAATCAAGGTCATATTGACATACCCCGTATCCAATGGTAAAATGTAATTAACTACTTATTCGAAACTACTGCATATAAATAGGTTCTCTCAATTTTATAAGTATTAAATATATTTCAAACTGTATATTTTGCGAATTATAATATTATAGGTAATAAATACATGATGGATGAGACGAAACTTCTCAAAGATCAGAAATATTGCATAAAACTAACCCATTCTGTTGTATAAAACCAGTGTTTATATGCCTAATAATCCCAAGATCAAAATGGATGTATCCGAAACACCCGAGGTGTGGCATTAAGGCCAGGTGACTGCACAGCAATTCCCAAAGGAAACTGATGAGCGCCACGCGGACCGAAAATCACTAAAACAATCGATAAAAAATTAATAGTTGTAAAAAAAAAACCATTTGATTAAATCCCTACAGTTATCTTTAAACTTAGTTTCGGTAAAGGACCCATATTATAAGATCAATTATTTTAGGAACGAAACCAAAAATAGAAGACAAAATGTCACGAAATGTAACTTTGTTAATTTAATCTATCGAGCCAATTTCATCAAATCATGTTTCCACCGTATGAATTCCCTGTATTAAAGCCTCAACAATATCAGTAAATTTTATTAGATTTTAATTTCACTGTTTACTACTTCTAAAATGATTCTAAAAACGTGTTTTGTGAACCACCTCCCCTTAAATAGTGATAGACATGAAAATTAACGATATAAAACCAATTTCGAGGTAATTGTAAAGGTAGCTTGAGGTAATAATGTGAATGCTACTAGATTCCGTATTTTAGGCAATTAAGTGGTATTCAGGTAGAATTTCCAATGATCTATGTGAAGATGTAACCAAATATGGGAAGACACTTCTTTATGGCGTTCTTGTGTGTTTTTTGTACCGGCGACTTATACCATTACTGTCAGTCCGTCAGCAGCTTCGCCCGCGTACCTAGACTATTTTTTCCGTTAAAATACAGGGTGTCCCTGGAAGTAAGGATCAAATCGAAAAAGCGCATATCGGGGGTCATTTCTCACCTTTCTAACCTATCAATATTGGTATAATGATAGGAATAAAAAGGTCAGAAATGACCACCGCTATGCGCTATTTCTTCTAAAATATATAAGTATCTACACAAAGATAGAAACTAGAAAAAATCGACCTGGTCCCGTTTTTTTTTATTAAATAAAAAAATTCACTTATCCAATAGCTAGTTTCATCTGAATCGGAAGTTAAATATTTGTTAAAATATTTCTTTCGGATGTTAAAGGCGCTTGCCTATAACATTGATGAAACAACGTTGGCTTTCAACGTAAAATACACTAGATAAATTCGCCAGGTCTGTAAACGGCCTCAGTAGCTCAGTTGGAAGAGCAGTCACCCGGATTGTGAAAGGTCGCGGGTTCGAATCACGCTTGAGTCCCAGGACCAGGTCGAATTTTTCTAGTTTTTATCTTTGTGTAGAAAACAGAGCATTGTTTAATGCTAAAAAATAAAAATAAAACACTTATATAAGTATCTGTTTTAATTACAAGCACTTTACACTTCACTTTTTAATCACTTACGATACCTACTGTATTCATGTACGATAGACGATTACCACAATAGGCCCTGCCAGAATACCAGCGTCTCTGTAGTGCTTTCACTACAGCGACACATGCTGAGGCAGGGTCTAAATTGGCCCTCTATAAATATGTTTTTGTTTCAGTTATATTAGATATTAAGTTATTTGTATTGTTTGGATTTATGTATGTTATTTCTCTGTCTGGGCTAATAAATAGTTTTTCTTTCTTTCTTTCTATTGCGATTTGATCCTTACTTCCAGGGACACCCCGTATAGCCTAAAATAATCTAGTCAATGTCCCTTGCTGATAATGTTCATTTCAAAAAATTGTTTACTTTGTTCGTAGATTCGAAAATAATTTACCTTCACATTCACGATTCGTACAAATTCGAGGTATATAAACATTTGAGTGGTCTGCAGGATCAAGGTGTTTCGATTTAAGCGGTATCGATTTGAGGGAGGTTCTTTCAAATAATGAAAAATGCAAATGTGAACTTTACACAAATCTTTTGTCCTAAAAAAACTTAATTCGTGACACCCACCTTAATATCCAATATCAAAGATTCGATGAAAATTACTAATTGACTTATTTTCAGAAGCAAAAAGTTTCAGTGATGAAAATTTCGAAGTAATTAAATATTTCAAGCTAGCTTTGCGAAGGTATGATGACTGATGGCATTATTTTAATTTTTAGATGATTAAACTTACGTCATACTACATTTCACGAACAGTGAATTTTATTTTATTCGTTTCATAGAAGTTGGAAGGTGATAAGCCTATAATGTACGTGTGTTTTTCAGTTAGAAGTGTCAGCATAAAAACTATATTAAATACAATCAAACTTATAATATTATTAGTATACCTACATCATTTCGAATGAAAGTTACAAATCATTACACTTCATCACAACTGTATCCCAAACGGGGTAGTCAGAGGCAAGTGACTATAGCCGTCATGGTGAACGGAACACTCCTAATAATAAATAATAAGCCCACTTTTCACTAATGGCATTAGAACCCAACGTGGTAAGTGAGACTCACCCTTCCGTTATCCGGGTTGATTAGGTTTTTTTATCGATGTTTTACAAATAATAGCCGTCATGGTGAACGGAACACTCATAAGCCCACTTTTCACCAATGGCATTAGAACCCAACGTGGTAAGTGAGGCTCACCCTTCCGTTTCCGGGTTGATTTGGTTTTTTTATCGATGTTTTACAAATAATAGCCGTCATGGTGAACGGAACACTCATAAGCCCACTTTTCACTAATGGCATTAGAACCCAACGTGGTAAGTGAGGCTCACCCTTCCGTTTCCGGGTTGATTTGGTTTTTTTATCGATGTTTTACAAATAATAGCCGTCATGGTGAACGGAACACTCATAAGCCCACTTTTCACCAATGGCATTAGAACCCAACGTGGTAAGTGAGGCTCACCCTTCCGTTTCCGGGTTGATTTGGTTTTTTTATCGATGTTTTACAAATAATAGCCGTCATGGTGAACGGAACACTCATAAGCCCACTTTTCACCAATGGCATTAGAACCCAACGTGGTAAGTGAGGCTCACCCTTCCGTTTCCGGGTTGATTTGGTTTTTTTATCGATGTTTTACAAATAATAGCCGTCATGGTGAACGGAACACTCATAAGCCCACTTTTCACCAATGGCATTAGAACCCAACGTGGTAAGTGAGGCTCACCCTTCCGTTTCCGGGTTGATTTGGTTTTTTTATCGATGTTTTACAAATAATAGCCGTCATGGTGAACGGAACACTCATAAGCCCACTTTTCACCAATGGCATTAGAACCCAACGTGGTAAGTGAGGCTCACCCTTCCGTTTCCGGGTTGATTTGGTTTTTTTATCGATGTTTCACAAATAATAGCCGTCATGGTGAACGGAACACTCATAAGCCCACTTTTCACCAATGGCATTAGAACCCAACGTGGTAAGTGAGGCTCACCCTTCCGTTATCCGGGTTGATTTGGTTTTTTTATCGATGTTTTACAAACAATTTTGACATTAAGACTTTGAAGTCAAAGTTAGAAATTTCATTGTTTTCAAAACAATAAAAAATAAACCAATTTTTAAATCATTATATTCTTGCTCAATAACAGTTTTTGGAAAAGCTTCGGTAATGATGAAAGTTATAATCCCCTATCAATTTGTGAGGCACTTCGAATTTCAAAGCAAGTAGTTGTTTCATTACGAATAATGAGATTCTTATCGTCAGAGGACGATAATAGTAGATGAAAACATTCAATTACGAAGTGAATAATTTATTACTTCCAAATAATGGCCTTAAGTTAATCGATTTTAAAAGGGTACAAACTACCTGTTTGGTTTATAAATGAAAATCTTATCTAGCTTTGTGTATAAAAGTACTCTTTTGTGAGAAACGTGTGGAACCTAATGTATTATATCAAGTCTAACTTTGGCTCAAGACTTTGAACGCCGTACTATTTTTTTAATGTTTTCGTAAGAATTTCTCTCAGTGCTCCCCTACTCTCCAAAGGAACTTACACGAGTAAGTACATTCAACATTCCAGCATCTACGCCCAGTTGTTTTTTTTAAATATTTTAATTATTAATAAATAAAAGAAATATCTGGGACGATTCACACCAAGATCATCTGACCCCAAACTAAGCAGAGCTTGTACTATGGGCGTCAGAGACTGATACACATACTTAAATATTTCTAAATACATACTTAAATAGATAATAACAGGCAGACACGCTGACGACCGACTTAGTGTAATGGTTAAGAAGTTGGCTACTACACCAGAGGTCGCGGGTTCGATCCCCGCACAGTACAAACATTTGTGTGCATGAACATGTCTGTTTGTACTGGTCTGGGTGTCTCCTATGTATTATAAGTATGTATTTACAAAAGAAAATGTATTTAAGTATGTTTATCCGTTGTCTAGTATCCCATAACACAAGCTTTAATTAGCTTACTTTGGGGCTAGATGGCGCTGTGTGGAATAATATCCAGGGATATTTATTTATTTATTTACACACAACAAGCACAAATGTTCGTCACATAAATGTTTGTCATGGATGGGGATCGAACCCACTACCTCCGGCGCTAAAGGCAGGATCTCTGCCATTGCGCCAACAGGTCAGTCAAAAATGAAGAAAAATAAGAATAAAAATAAACAAGTTAGTTTAAAATGGCGTTCCGTTTGGCCACAGGCTCACCCCGTGGCAAGCGATGACGAAGCCAATGGTGGTACACGATTACCCAGAGAATGCCTATTAGCTCTAATACACCAAGGTTGTAAGGATCAGGAAACACAGACGCAGAGAGAGCGTTCCACGCCCAAACGGTGAGAGCTAAGAGTTACTATATTATATTCAGTATGTCTAGTTTATACCAATGACAGCCACTGGCGTCCGCGTTGACGTTTTATACACACCAAGTGTATCCGTAACCCACTTCGTCCGTCACGGTCCGGCTCTCTCTCATACGACTGCCCATGCTTCCGCTGGACATTGACGTTGACAGATAAGTGACACCGACAGATGACGTTGACACCTGAGAGGTGTCAGTGTCAACTCACTACTATCACTTGTGCGTGTAGACAGTGTATTGTACCCAGTACTTAGATACAAACACTACACGTAACAACATTGGAAAAACGGACCACTTACTCGTAGTAGGTATTTTGTTCTATTTTCAAAAGTAACTCTCCTCGAAAAAAAAGTTTTAACTCGTATACAGTTAAATAAAAGTGCAGGTAAGTTCACCGTACGTGCAAGACAGAAAATTTTAACTTTCTTTGAAAATTATAACAATTTTCGCTGCGTAGAAGTTAAATTACGTTCTTGCTTGAAACTTCGCAGCTATTAAAAAACTTCAGACCAGTAAATTCGTTTAATAGCACTACAATGCTAGTTTACCACGAAACCAGCGTAATAGATAGTTAAAATAATATACTTTGTTCAATACTTAAAAATTGTGTCCCACAGCCTTCATTAAAACAGGTAGTCGAAATAATGGGTATTGGCTTAATCACTACGCTTGCCAAATGCAGATTGGTGGCCGTAATCTGGAATATGATCTGAAAACTCCGAAAACACACTTGGGCCGACCTGCGATTTATCTCAAAATCACAGGTTCAAAACCTGTGATTTTGAGATAAAACCCATCCAGAGAAAAAATCAATTTTCTTAATCCTGAATACGTGGAATCATGTGACAGACATTCACTCGTATTGCCAGGGCCACCTCTTTATATAGATTTCAGTAGTCAGTACTTACAGTACGTCATCGCGTCAGTTCAACCGCAAAGTTCACGTAACCAACTGACAAATGAGTCATGGAATACCCGGCGGCTGGTAGGTAATTATCGCGCGCAAGTACATGCAGTGATTCCTGTCACCAGCCTGCCAGGACCCTTGGGTTTAGGGCCCAGCGCTACTACCAATCGGCTTCAGAGTAGTGAATACATTATGAATTAAAAAGTTTAAGAACCACAGTTACTATACAATTAATACAGTATGTCTACAATGAGTATCTGTCACGTAAATTGAGATACTTGACTTCAGAAATTTGTATGAAATTTTTAGTTCCATTTATAGACACTAGGGGCGTTGTACCAAAAACCCATACAAAAACGCCAACGTGGAAGCTAGCGGCTGTCAATTGTATAAACACATAGTAGATACACAAAAATGGTACTCAATACTCAATATATCTTAAGGGAGTATTACGTTTCACTGTAATTAGGGCTAATAGTACTTGAAACGATACTTAAATCGGAGAGTTTTTCAGAAAATATCAACTAGCACAAGCCTTGAAACTCAGATATCATAACAATAGATGCTCCTGGGAAATCGTGTTAATTACATTGTAGGAAGCTATCCTTATTATTTCAAATACAAGTACCTGAAATATTGAGACGAAAAAATTCCAATGAGTAAACATAAATAAATATGCGCCAGACAACACACTACTTGTCATAGTCTCGAAGTCTGGATAAACATCCTTGTGCTATGAGGTGCCAGACAAGGAATTAAGCCAGGGGCGTCTCACCCTAACCCGAGCCAATTTAGAAAAGATCGTTTCCTAAATCGACTTGGCCGGGAATTGAACCTGGGACACCACGCAAGTCAAGGCGAAAAGTCGTTCTATAGCGCACTTTGCCAATCGTGACGTAATTCAAGTAGGTAGACACTTTTAGACAAAAACCATGATAAGGATTTGATAAAACTAAAAAAAAACAAAGGTTCTAATCAGTCAGAGACGTAAAAAAAAATATGTGGTCTTATTTTTGACCCATTTAGCTCAGTCGTTATGAGCGTCGATTGAGAAGCAAAAGTTTGCCGGTTCAAGTCCCACTTCAGTACATTTGTCTGTTGATGAAGCAGATATTTGATGTTTCAGGAACCTACAATGTTTGTGGTTTCCAGGGCCCAAAGAAAAACTCTAACCGACTAACTTTGTAGATCAATGTGAAACTATTCATCACATTATGTATAAACCTTATTACTAAAGCACTCCTTAGCTTCAAAAATAACACATTTCGAACCAAATGGGTATGAAAATGCCTTTTCCCCCCGTTGGCAAAGATCATTGCTCACGTAGGAAAACCGGTTGGTATTTTCGTCACATAATCTGCCGGAAAAACATTATTTCTTTTCGTGACACGGAGTTTTTACCAATAAGAAAAAGAACTAGCCGTCTTATAGTAGAAAAAAGCTACTGACAAAAAAGGCACCTGTTTAATGATGATGACTGGCTGACTGTCTTGGTTGGTGATGAACCTGACTTCTACGTAAGTACCGTCCTGTGTTTGAACCATGACATGACCCATGATAAATATTTATGAAAATAACTAATGAAAAAATTAGATCAAAACCTTGCAAACACATACTTATAATTAGGATTAAGTTGATAGTAATCAAATAAGCAAAAACATTTATTCGCAGAAAACAAGCGACGTAATTTCTCGCTGCGACGCATGCTGAGCAAGGCCTATTGGCACTTAATTGTAATTTAATTTATGTTAGTTTTAATCCTCTGTTTATATATTTTATTTTATCGTATTTTTGTTATTTTTTACTGCATTTAGTGCTGAATAAAGTTATTTTTTTCTTTATTATTATTCTCATCTAAATGCCACTTGTCAGCATATATAATAGATGTCTCACGTATTATGCACCGATGCTTGTTTTTTGTACAACCTAAACTCTCTTAATTTGACGACTCGATTGGCGCATTGTGCTGGAGCACGGTTTCTCGCCTTGGCTTGCGTTGTGTCCCGGGTTCGATTCCCGGTCGGGTCAATTGGCTTGGGTCTGGGTGTGCTGGCAGATGCCCGTAGTTTGTTTCCCTGTCTGGTACCTCGTAACACAAGGATATTTATCCTTACTTCGAGACCATGACAAGTGGTGTGTTGTCTGGCGCATATTTATTTATTTATATTTTCGATAAATCGAAGCTGACTGGTGCAATATGACATCAGACATTCAGCAAAAATGAAAATGAAAAACGACATCATCAATAACATTTACACTATGCTATTCAAATTACATTTTATGCAAAGCTTAAATTTTTCCCAAAAAATTCTGTTGATTCTTCAAAATTTCAAAAACGGAAAAAAATTCAAAAATGTCTACCGCCTATGTTCATCGGGGATAATGCAGGATTCTAATAGTGAATTGTTTTTTCAAACAGGTCGAGTAGTTTCGGACCCTATTCATTACAAACAAACAATCAAATCATTTATATTTATGGTAATAATATAAAAGTTTAAATAATGTTTTACATTTTTTAACCACATAACATTTTAACAGTCGCTTTTGTCGAGCACCCTGTGTAAATACGCTATTCAAACACATCAATTCAACACAAATGTGTCGAATTCTAAACCAAATACGTCATTCCTGTCACGTGTGACGAACAAATAATTTTACCACGTGACTAGAACAATGTTTTGGAATTAGTGATGTGAAGAACTCGAGTTCGGGAGTCTATATTGTTAAACTCGACTCAAATTTATGATGACACGATTGGCGTAGTGCGCTGTTTTTTCGCGTTTTTGCTTTGATATGCGATTTTTTGGGTTTGATCCATTTGGGTCAATTCAGGAATTATGATCTTGTCTAAACTGGCTCGGGACTGGGTTTGCTGGTAGTCTCTCCTGGCTTGAATCCTTGTCTGGTACCTCGTATTACAGGGATATTTATCCCTACTTCGAGACCATGGCTAATGGTGTATTTTCTGAGCATGTATCCATTTATAATTTTTGGTGCTCGAAGCCAAAAATAGCTCAGAGTCGCGCGCTGGGTCTCATGTAAGCTAACACACGACTACAAGAAAAGCTCTAAGTCAAAAATTCAAACTTAAAGCAGCTTTACTCTTGAATGTGATAAATATTACTAATTACCCATGAACTGTAAGACACATATTAAACTAACTTAACAACACATTACATCACACAGTACAGCTCAAGGGGCGTTCATGTTAAATTTGAGTCTATACAAGGAAACTTACCATACTCATTTCACTTCTATTCTAAAGAGTTAAATGTGATTTGAGTCATTTCCGAATACTAGCTCGAGACTCGAGTTCGTTACAACACTATTTGAAATACGTAAAATGTGGTAATGGTGCTTTGATTTTGAAAGCAAGCTTGGACTGCTATTATATAGAATCAATAAAATATATTTCTTGTTGACAAATGTCACTCAAATTAAGAAATCTTGCAATTTTTCAGAAGCACTGAAGGTGACAAGGCTGTACTTTAAAAATGTGAATAACTTTGCGTAATAAGCTATTTCTTACTGAAACGCTGAACATTGTGTGTTCGATTTTCATCAAAAGCTGGTCCTAAAAATTCAATTATGTGCTGTGTTTTGGTATTATTAGTTGAATCATTATATTCGCAAAAGTTATATATTATATTGTGGGTAAGTATCAAATAATTCATTTCAGTCTATTCAAATTTTGATTTTATTTTCTACGAATATGCTACAATTTTCTTCACCTTCCAACATGTTAATTATCCTCGAGCTCGCAAGAAGGGAAATAGGAACCTTTAACGTACGTGACTACAGCCATGTTTTGACAGAGCGTCTAAAGTATTGTGTTAATGCAAATACCACAAATACGTTCTAAGGTTATAAAAGTCACAAACATTAATCAAATTGGAAAACGCCAGTCTCTCGGTCTGAATAAAAAACATGTGCGCCACTTTGTGACTTCGGCAGTGAGGTCTTTTGCCATTTCATTTTGTTATATTATTATGAACAATATTGGGAAAGGGCACTGATCTCTGTAACACAGGCTTACTGATAGCCTAGCACAGAAATCAGGGACTACACTTTTTTTAAATCAAATGTCCAAAAAAACTATTATTAAACTACTGAGCTGGTCGACTTTATCTTAAAGGCCTGCATAAATGTCTTAATTAAATAAACAAATACACACACACACAAAAACACAAATATTTGTTACTTGATTGTCATAGGTTTGAATCAAACCCACGACTTCCGGCGCTAAAGGCTCTCTACAATTTACTTTTACCAATCCCCCTTTCTCATTCCACTCTTATTCTTTCACTCCCATAATACGCGTGATGGACTTCTATCATCTCAACACAATCTACGAGTAGCATCTGTTAGCCCACGCCAAAAGGTTCGACGTTTTTTTCTGGTACCTACCATCCCAACGTGAAACGTTTTTCCAGCCCAGAAATGTATCTTTCTCCAAACAATCCTGCATTCTTCAAGCGATATGTAAGACATTTATGCAGGCCTTTAAGATAAAGTCGACCAGCTTAGTAGTTTAATAATAGTTTTTTTGGACATTTGATTTTTACAAAAAAAAAAGTGTAGTCCCTGATTTGTGTGCTAGTAAGCCTGTGTTACAGAGATCAGTGCCCTTTCCCAAGATTGTCATATAACAAAATGAAATTGCAAAAAAAATACAAAATTCTACGGTTTACTGTGTGTGACAATGTTAAAATAAGTATGTGTGTGGTGTGGGTGCATGTGCGTGGGTGTGGGCAAAGGCAGGATAGCTGCCATTTATTCGTTTCTGACATACCTGTCTTCAGGCTCCGCCTTTGTTTTGGGTCAAATTATGATCTTGGTGTAATTTATCCTAGATATTGGTTTATTCACTTATGATTACTATTTAAATGTACTCGTTATTGCATCTGTTACCATAACAGTTGATTGAGGCCTCTGTCACTACATGTACTTGCGTGCGATAATTACTACCAGCCGCCGGGTCTCACAAGACTCATTTGGCAGTTGGTTGTCAACGGCCGCGTAGAGCATGCGGTTGAACTGACTCGATGACGTACTGTAAATACTGACTCCTGACATCTACATCGAAAGAGGTGGCCCTGGCAATATTTGTCTGTCACATGACCGCACGCATTTACAATTGACAAAATTGATAATTTTTTATGTAGTGATTTATCTGTTACGTTAGTAACTACTAAGTAATTACGAGCATTGACGAAAGAGGTGTATTCTCGCGTAATCTATTTAACTTTACGTCTGTGGTTATAATGTGTAGTAAGCTTCTCGTAATTTTAATACGAAGATGGAATTAAATTCCACAGGGTTCCTTCTTCTCTTTGATGAGGCCTTGATGAGGTTTTAATTAGATTAAACTCTGTTACTCTTTTCAAAGGTTTAGTTTAGTTTCTGCTGTTTTTTCGTTTATTTTGATTAGTAAAGCAAGTCTTATTTTTATTTAAATAAGACTACATTTTAGGTAAAAGATGAATATTTAGCCTTTTCTGGCTCATTCGAATATGATTTACGCTGATCTAATGATTAGCCTATTTAAGATACGGTAGGATAAGCTTTATTGCACAAACAAACTGACACAGAATTTGATCAAATTCATCATCAATACCGTGTGTATATACTTTCCCACTGCTGGGCAAAGGCTTCTTTAATTTGAATCAAGTGTACACTATAATTTATAGTAATTGGGTCAATCGCCACACTTGCCAAAAGCGGGTTGGTGGTCACAAACCCAAGCTATGTTCCCGTTAGGTGTGTTAAAAACAATGTAGGCTTAAAAAATATCAAAAAATGGAATGTTACTGAATTAGAAGAGTACCTATCAAAACATAACATAGGTACGCCTGCGACTATTATCTCACAATAATAATGAAAGTGTTTTTATGAGGAGTGTTTGTGTGATGGAAGTAGTGTTACTTTCATCACACAAACACTAACTCAAGCATTGAGTTTAGTTTGATACCCTCAGTTCACATGTTAAGGTGCATAAGACCAAACGAACGAATTGCTCATTCTATCCACACTCTATCAAATTATCTTTGTGTAAACAGAGACAGAGCATTATTTCGTTGTTCTATCTATGTTCGCGGAGACCCTAGAGCACGAGCTAGAATGCTCGTTCTTGCTTCCTCGTACGTTTTCGTTAGAATTATTTTGGTGTGAATAAAAAAACTAATTATCATCGACACTAAAAGATCCCGAAAGAACATTCTTGCTCTAGCTCTAGCTCTATATTTTTTTGGTCTGAATTATGTACGGAATACTAGCTTATTACTGTCCTCGCAGATCACTGTTCTAGTGAGCTCCTTGAGAAACCACCAGAATCCAACACTTTGGTGAACATATCTAAATCCGAAAAGTTAGATTAGGTATACCACAACTATTCGGGTTATTCAGGTTTTCATCAGATAACCGAGAGCTTAGGTAGTTTTTTTTATAACACATGTACGATCTTACTCTTAATTTATTTCAAAACATTCTTAAAAAGGGCTAGGTCAAGAGTATCCAAAATGGAGGAGCATGCATGAAAGGATTGATGAGAGTGGAAGAAGCGCAAGACGTGTTTCAGGATAATATCCTGTTATGTGTAACACATATTATGACGTGGACTCTACCTTATAGGTACTAATGCGTAATTGTATGTATGTATATACATAGCATGCTTAAATACTTAGAACCTAGTAGGTTAATGAGGGTGGCGAGTAGTTTCGTCAGTTAATATCTGGCATAGAGGATGCATTATTGACCGGTACCCGCTGACTGGCTGAAAATGAAAGATCATATTAGGAAATTAACTTGACTGGCTATAAGAGATTTAAATACGACCCTTGGCCCCGTGGTCACAACGCCATATCTAAATGTCAAAATCAAAGCATGAAAAGGTACTGTACCGTACACGTTATTTATTATGCTGACCTTTCGAATAATACTACCCACATGTATGATTATGTTATAAGCTTATTCTAGCGTGTGGCAAAAGAAAAACATTTTCTTCACATCCCTACTAATATTATTCATGCAAACCTAACTCTGTCTGTCTGTTGCGCTGTCACGCCTTAACCACTAAACCGATTTTGATGAAATTTGATACAGAGGTAGACCAAAGCCTAGCAAAGGACATAGGCTAACTTTTATTGCCAAAAAAAGACTTAAGGGGATAAGCCAGACTTATAATTGTCTGACGTGTCGTATCGTGACTCGTCAGTACGGAATTGGTTTCATACATTCATTATGGTAACGTTTATACTAGTGTTATGTGACGTGTCGTAACGTACCATACTAAATATCCGTTCTGATGAGTCACGACACGACACGCCAGGCACATTTACCGGAAACTTTAAAATAGGCGATATTAGTTTGTTTAGAAGTTGAAGTCAATACAAATTTTCAACACTATCGGGTTTTTGCAACGAAATTAATTTTATGGTAAATGCTTCCGCTCGTGACCACGATGACTTGCGATTGTCGTCAAAACGTCGAGGTAAAAATAGGTAAATCCATTTATCGTAAAATTAATTTCGTTGCAAAAACCCGATGGTGTTTAAAATTTGTAGTAAAAAATGCAACAAGAAAGTTTAAAATGTTATTGAAGTCAATGCTGAAGATAAGACCACGATTTTTTCTAAGCACTCGTTAAGTAATTAGGTAATATTTGTTCCTGTGTTTTCAAAAATTGGTAAATATCTAAAGTTACTATTCCACTTGGACGAAGTCGCGTGCAAAAGCTCCAAAGCTTTTTATAACATATCTTACTTGATCTGCAAGCCCTGTTTCATAAAATTAAACACCTGATTGTTCAGAAGTAACGTTTTATCAAAACTATTTGTAATAAGATCGATACAGTGAAATGATAACAAGTCGATATCTGACATTAGTTTATGAATTTATGAACAGCTGCGACTGTAGCACGACGGTAAAAATCACTGTTTTTATATTCAGAATCCTGAAAATAGGTAGGAAAATTCCCACACTATTACGTAGTATCTTGATGAAAATGCCTCGAACAGATACAAGTTTATTTAACTGAACAATATCCATATTAATTTAACCTGATGGTAAACGTCTCCGGGTAAATAATGAAATATTCAGAGTTGTAGAAATTTACGCTTATTAAAAATTTGAGAAGCCTTGTACGTACTTGTCAATCAAATTTAATAATTAACATTGTTGAACATTCTAAGTGTCTAACCTGATAATCGAATTTCTTGAATTTCTCAAAATTACACCTTTTTATAAATTATATTTTGCCTGTTGTATTTCTCTACTTTACAACATTATATTAAAAGAAAAAACACAACGATCACAAGCCCTAATTAATTCTCAACTTCATGAAGATAAATTCATCCTCTAAATGTTAATGAAATAGACGTAAATATTACATAATGAGGTTTGCTTTTTGACTTCACTATATTACATTAAAAAAGCAAACACTTTATCATGATTTAGGGATTTTAAATGTCATATAAAGTAAGCAAAAAAAATTACTGAAAATATTGAAAAAAATGAGCTTTTTTGCTCACTTAAAACTGAACCAACCTTCAAACCGTCGCAGTTCGGATTACCACAGAAAAAAATCCTTTCATCCAGCACAAAAAAATCTGTTTCCACTGAAAATTTTCCTACTTCAAATACGCACGCACACAAAAATCTCTTCCAGAAAATCTATTTAATCTGATCACTCACTAAAACTAAAAAGAGTATTTATTTCCACTGTCACTTTTCGTTTTTTGTTTATTTTTATAATTTTACGCGTATGATCCGTCGGTTATATGCCGCGTAAAGATGGCGGCGTAAAGCAAACCGCACACTCGCTGTCTCACGCCCGGCCGGTGACTGCGTGTAGACCTGCTTGCCCAGGCCGGGGCGGCGGCAAAGAGTAGTGTTCACAGAAGGAATGTTGAGGGAATGTGAGGTGAGGCGGAGGTGAGTGGTTTTGGACTTGTTGCTTGTGGCGTCGCTTTAATTGGTGGGCTTTTGACATTTTTGAACAAATTGATTCAACTGGTAGAAATCAATCCTAAGGTTTCACTGTACCTTGATGATTATACTTGAAATACCAGCTCATATATTTCAATAAAGAAAATAAAAAAAAAACCGCAGGTGTAGAAATCATAATTATCATTCAAAATTCGAATTATAATTTAAATAACGAATAAGTTACCTTATTTATTTTATTGATGTATTTTGTTAAGACGTGATTTTGTGCCATTGACAAATATATTCAATCTATTTGAAATATGTATTATTATTATATTGCATGACTACATATTTGAATTTATAAACTTTGCGAACTTCAAAACTACAAGTGGCTTAATTTCTGAGAATAATTTAATTAGTCAAACAAAGCCATGTTACTATGGAGTAATAATATATTATGCAATATAACAAGGAACTCAAACACTTAACAAAATAATCCAACAATGCACCAATTAGAAGCAAAACGCTAACCAAGCTCATATTTCATTGTCTCATTTCCTATTTTCATGCCTATTAAGCCGTCTACAATTCCGCGGCAATCGAATCTTTGCCTCGACAACGACCTTAATCTGAAATCCCTTTTCAACTCCTCGTGCCTCTCATTATCGATCTCTTTCACTCCTCACTACCGGTGCAATAATACCGCCTTCTCGCTCTTATATAACAAAGCTCGCATACATCTATCTCTTTCACGCACCACTGCAGAGCCTCAAAAACGAGGTAGTGGCGCCGTAGTATCAACGTGTGCGTGGAGCATAAGAAATTTTTCCTTTACACCGTCCACAGTCTAGCGAAACGACTCGCGAGAATTTTGTTCACTGGTAGTTTTTCCTTATTTTCTGCGTTTTGTTTTTTTAATGGCGTGTTGTTAAAAATGAAAACTTAGCGCGTACATCTGAATGACTTATAAATTCCGTTGCTACGAACATACTAAAATAGTCGTAGTAAACTGGTGAAACTTTTAGTCAGGGTCAATATTTTCAATTTGCACAGCTCCGAACCGATGGCATTACCGATACGGTTTGCCGGACAATTCAATTTCAATTGTTTTCGTTTTGTTCTTTCTGCAATCTAATTTTTGTATTACAGCTGTTTGCTTGTGATGCGATTTTGTTTATTTGTTTTCGAAAACGTTACAGTCTAGAATTCTAGAGAGCGTAAAGTTTATGGTAGGTATTTCAAACGTAAGTTTTTTATGGTTTTTCTGAACATAACGTAAGATTTTTTTTCAGATTCCGCAAACTCTGCTTGAACTCCCTCTTTACAAGTTTAAGTAACAAATTGAAGTGAAATTGATGAAGTGAGGTAATCACAATGAAGATGATTTTTCGAACGACAGTGTGGTCTTTTAACTTATAATCTGCTGTCATGCACATTTTTACATTCCCAAATTTCTTTCTGGATTTTTCTTGATGGAAACAACCTTCGAACCGCTGATAGAGTCGCATTATGTTTATTTATGATATTGATAGTACGTCTATCTTTGGCCATTTCAGAATGTATGTGGAAGGGGGGAAGAGAGGTCTTTGCCCAGCAGTGGGATCCTAACGGCTAATTTAGATTAGATTAGATTTACTATCATAGTGAAAGTACTGATACAGTCTATTTAAACAAAGTAAGTTGAGTGTGAGTTTAGTATTATTTTATTCACGTTTATTTTTATTCCTTCTTCTCTACTGATATGAATAATGCAAAAGTAACTCTGTATATTTGTAACGCTTTTTCGCCTAACCACTGAACCGATTTTAATGATATGTATTATGTTTGGAGCTAAGAACATTATGCTACCTTTTATTGCGAAAAAAAGACTTGAAGGGGTCGAAATAGGGGATGAAAGTTACTGCGGATGTTCGTCATTGAGAGATAAACCATGATATTTTTGTATGAAAGGATTAATGAGAGTGGAAGAAGCGCAAGAGGTGTGTCAGGACCGTAGCAAGTGGAAAGATGTGGTCTCTGCCTACCCCGTTGGGAAAAGGGCGTGATGGTATGTATGTATGTATTTTTGGCTCTTGAAATCAATGAATGCGTTTTAGCTTAAGCATCTATTCTACGCAGAGGAAGTTGCGGGCAAAGGCTAGTTTAGTATAAAATAAATAAAAATGCGCCAGAAAAAACACCACTTTCTTTTTTTTTTTCATGGTCTCAAAATAAGGATAAATATCCTTTTGTAAAAGGTACCAGACAGGGAATTAAGCCAGGGGCGTCTCCCAGCACACCCGAACCCAAGCCAATATAGAAAAGATCATTGCCTTAACTGAACCGACCGAGCATTGAACGCGGGACACCGCCAAGCCAAGGCGAGAAACCGTACTACAGCGGACACGCAAATCGTTTACATTTTTTCCTTGTTGTAGATGACTTGTCATAATAATGAGTGCTCTTTAAAAGTTCATATAAATTAATAGACTATTTACTTCATTAGATGCTGGTGGGTAGTGCATCCGCTAAAATCTTGCGCCCTTCATAGGTCACACTTAGCGTCCCACGCTTTGATCTTTGTGCTATTTCACTTGCTCACTGTACTCACGGAATTTATATAATTATTTAATTTAATGTTGCGTAGATTCTCACATAATACAGGCATTTTGACGGCACGGTTGGCATAGTGCGCTGTAGCACGGTTTCTCGCCTCGATTTCCGTAGTGTCCCGGGTTCGATTCCCGGTCGGGTCAAATCAGGAAACGATCTTTTCTGAATTGACTCGGGTCTGGGTGTGCTGGGAGACGCCCCTGGCTTATTTCCTTGTGTGGTACCTCGTAACACAGGGATATTAATCCCTACTTCGAGACCATTACACGAGGTGTGTTGTCTGGCGCATATTTATTTATTATAATTGCAAAAAGCTGCAGAAAAATTAAATTGTAGATAAAGATCGAAGGTGACTCGTGGGATATTTGGGCATATCCATCCATCCAGGGGCGTATACAGGCTGATGATAAGGTCATTTCATATTCTTTCTTTATACAGTTTTTTTTTTTCGTGTAACTAGTTAACCGTGGGATAGTCGACAACTTCAAGCTGTATACATATAACCTAACTGAAAGGGAGTTTTGCCTTTTGCCCTCCTTTACTTTGACTGGCCTGTTGGTCCTGCTTTTAACACTGGAGGCCGTGGGTTCGATCCATCTCAACCCATGCATGGGATGAACATTGTGTCTGGGTCTGGTGGTGTGTATTCAGAAATATTTAGGTTTGTTTTTCAGTCCCTGACAGGTGACCATGTGGTCAGATGATGTTGCTGTAATTTGTCCCAGATATTTATTTATTATAATTATTCCTTTACTATCATAGAGGTATTTAACAATTGGAAGTTAGAATGACTGACTCATACAGAACTTGAAAAATTTATACTTTTTCACCTTAGCTGATTTGAACAAGTTTATAAAAAATGATATTTTTTTGTAACTTGTTCCAAAGATCATTAAACTCTACGGTCACCGACATAAATTAGACCAAAGAAAAATAATACTGCTAACAAAGACGTCACGAACGGTGTGTCCCAGCCTAATGCGTCCAACATTGTCTAACTATGGGAACAAACGGAACGAACCAGCGTTGTAAAACTATCGATTGTTTAAATATCGATAGTTTACAGAAAATTGACAAAATATCGGTAGACAGTCAGTAGTTTGTAATAGTATAATGCATTGATGGAAAGGAAAACTGCCAATAATATAGATACATACCATCACGACCAAATCCCAAACGGGGTAGTCAGAGGCAAGCTGACTGTTGCCGTCATGAGCGGAACACTCAGAAGTTTAATTTCCACCATATTTAACCCAACGTGGAAGGTGGTGAGCCTACCGTCGTTATCAGAGTTGCTTTGGCTTTCATCGGTGTTTTTCATAACCGGAAAGTTAGTTGCAAATTTAACCATAAGCATAGATAGTTCTGGCCAGATTTGAACTTTGGACCACGCGTGTTCCGAGCTCATAGTATCGAGACTGTTGAGGGTAAATAACATGAATACATTTATATTGCTAGCTACTGCTACTTGATTCTTCAACGCCATGGAATTTTAGTTCACTTTGTTAATAAGAGATGGCGTAACCTGTTGATTGAAGCGCAAGTATTGTGTGTTCACAATTAGATGAGAGTAAATTGCATGTAACAATTTCGGCTTAGCTTTCACACCCCAGTATTAAGACCCTATGGTAACCATCAGTTGTTTCAATCGGCTTCTCACTCGCGGACATTCTGAAGCATAGTGTTCAATACACATTGAAGAACTTGGCGTGAAAAGGCATTTCTGCAGGCTTAAATCCTCAAGCATGGCCAGCTCAGGGATTCCTATGCATAACTGTGTGCAAACCATTTATACAATGTTTTATGCGAATAAATAATTCTTATCTTGTCTTATCTTATCTCAATATGGGGACCCGGGTTTACACAATTAAAGATGTAATACCATCGATGTCTGGAGAGGCACGTCAACACACTACATGTAATTGTCATCCTCATGTCTGGACTTCACGACCGCTTTCCATCAGGTCGAGTAAAGTCATATTTCAGGGTATTCCATAAAAAAGTATTTTGACTATTATCCAAGGTATGCTATCGATAGTTCATACTATTGTTGCAACACTAGAACAAACTATACCACCATTACCAGTATTGTGGTAACGTTATAATAATTTGCTAGCTTTTATCACGTTATGGGAGTCGTCTTCATTTCATGACGGGACGTCAATTGTTGTGCGATTTTTAACCTCGATTTTGTAGTATGTGATGTAGTAGCTACATATGTGGGCCACAAAGCGATCACCATCCTAAATAATTTCGTTACTAACTATTGAAACCTAAAAGCTGAAATTTAGCAAATGGGTTCCTTGGAACTTAGAGTGAAATAACTTTTGGAAGCGGGAAAAGACGGGTGTACGAAATCACGGGTAAAATTGGTTCAAAAAACTTTGTAGTCCTTAAAATAACTATAAAATAGGAAGCTAAAATATAGGCTGAGTGAATTACAAAACAGTAAATAAGTTCCTAACCATTCACCCTAGATCATGTGACTTATAATTTAAGACTTATGATGTATGCAGTAAGTTTGCAAACCGCACGAGATACTTCAAAACTGCTTATCGGACTCTAGAAAAGGGCAGTCAGGGCAAAGGCCGACGATCCTTATAGTTCGCAGCCCAGCCCAACTGTCACTTTCATTCACTCCGACCTACTGAACTTTAGGATTCGCTTTTGGTTCGTATGGACTGTATTGCAATCGGATCGAATAACCCGAGGGCCAATTCAGTACCCCTACCACAGATTACTTGATAGTTACTACGTAACAGATAAATCACTCCATAGAAAGTTTACAATTTAGCCAATTGTAAATGCGTGCTGTCATGTGACAGGCATATTGCACGGGCTACCTCTTTCGATATAGACGTCAGTAGTCAGTACGTACATTACGTCATCGCGTCCGAATGCTCTATGCGGCTGTTGACAACTAACTGCCAAATAGATCTTGGAAAACACGAGCAAGTACATGGAGTGGTGACAGAGGCCTGCCCCTACTATGAGTTCATCATCAGACATCATCGGATTATAAAAATTGTTAAATTAAATGGAGAAATACATTTGAAAATTACAGAAAACTTTTAGTTTGATAACTTATTCATTACTAATTGTATGGCCCTTCAAAAAAGTGTAAAGTGATTAAAATATGTATACTTACGAATAGATCATCCACACAATTTATAGCAACTTTTGTTAAGAAACCAATTTCATAAACGCAAAATTTAATATAGCTGCCGAAAAAAATGTTTTGCAGAACGCATAGTAATAGAACTGAAGCTGCGAGTTGTGACGTCACTAACTTGCGTCCGTTTGTAAGGAGCGTTTTGGCCAAGTCCATAACAAATTTTCATTATTTCGTGAAGTTTTAGTGCCGTCGATCAATATTTTTTTCCAATGTTTCTTTTATTGAGAGCTCTTTCGATAGCAAATCAAAAAAAATGTCAAGTGCCCAATTGCGCTGTAACAGGCTCATACACTGCTACTGCATGTGTGCGTGAGCACTGGCCAAGCCAGCATAAACCGGTTGCTCCCCATTCGCGGCAATTCCAACAGACCATCAAATAAACGAAGAACATCGTATGATAATTACTTTAAAAGATCATTCGCAATTAACAAACATTCTGCGTTGTAAATGGTGCGATATATGCCATAAAAGCTGTCATTGTGTAGATTCCTTTTTGGGAAGTATGTCTTAAACTGTAGCATCTCACAGAGTGAGATTAATTTTAAGGCAAGAAGCACATAGCATCATTTTGAAGCAAATAATTTTTGAGAACTGTGATTTCCTCTGCCGGTTAAAATAATCTAGTAATTTAAGCTTTAAAACTTAAGTAATACTCACGCAAAACCCTATATTAAGCCTAAATAACAAAACCGGGTTTAAAATCTAAAACAGCTTTTTTATACAACGTCAGTGTCAATGGAGCTTGCTGACCGCCGGATGGTGGTGGTTGCAGCAGCCTATGAACACAAAAACAAAAAATATTTTCTGTGGTAAAGTGGTAGGTATATTATTGCGGTAGTTTTGTTGATTAGTGCTATTATTAATTAGCATCCAGACGCTTAACTGAGCAGTTGCAATACGAAGAAAAAATCCGCTGTGCCTTAACACATAAATCATGAATTCATTTAAATATGAATGTACAATTGTACATGTTAAAAGTGAACCAGGTTTCAAAACAGAATATTAAATGGCCTAGTTCACAACCATACCTTACGCAGTTAGCGCCTCTATTTACATCAATAATCAAAAGGCAAATCTTTTAAAGGACAAACTAGTACCAGTTTGGTTGGAGTGAAGGGGCGAATTCCTTGAGCCTCGCCTTTCTGCCTGTTGCCTTTGATATGGTGGTTCTAGGATGGGTTGCTAAACTTCATTACACTGCCGGACATGTCTTTGAATCATCTTTGGTTGTCGATTAGCAGGTACGGGTATTATTGGTAGTGATGTATCAAATTAATTTGGAAGCCCTGATCAATGTGTTTATGAAAAAAGGGAAGCGTCTCTGAGCACGGCACATATCAAAAACAGGAAAATATCAGGAAATAGTAAACTCAGTTCATAGTTCAGGACAATATGGTAAAGTCGTCATAAGAATGAGGTAAGTGGAAGGTGGATAAAGGTAGCTTTTCATCCTCATGGATAGCTGCCTCTACCAATGAAACGGGATCTTAATCCATACTTGCAAAGGGTTCTAGTTTTTTTTCAGATGTTATTTTTCCACGGTGAATTTATTTATCGATCGAAACTTAAGGCATCACATTTTTGTGTCGTCTTAAGTCTATAAAAGTAAAGTAAAAAAAGTAAAAAATATGTTTATTCAGATAGACTTATAAAAAGTACTTATGACAAGTCATATACAAAAAAAATTGTAGCAAAAATATACTGAATAAAAATAAACTTACATAAAATAATACAATGATAGTTAATATCATAATTAAAATATAGAATGTGACTCTACCACCGGTTCGGAGGTAGTTTCCCATCGAGAAGACTCCGGCAAGAAACTCGATGGTTACTCTTTTCAATCTTGTTTTTATACACAAAAATTGAATTGAAAGAGTAAAGTCATAACAAAAAAGTGTGCGGAGGAGCAGATTATACCTAAGATGACCACAAATTCTTATCATTTAAGAAATCCCCAACACTATAATAACCTCGCTTCATTAACTCAGCTTTAATTTGTGACTTAAACTTGTGAAGAGGCAGTACAAGAGTTTGCGGAATCTTATTAAAATATTTTACACATTGACCAACAAATGATTTCCCTACCTTATGCAGTCTTAGACTGGGAGTTACGAGCTTATTTTTATTTCTGGTATTGAGTTTATGAACATCACTGTTTTTCTTAAAGAGATGCAATTTTTTACGGACATATACTACATTATAATAAATAATTTGAGCGTACACAGTTAAAATATCTATCTCTTTGAATACTTCACGAAGCGAGTCGCGTGGTCTAAGGTTGTAAATGAAGTGGATGGCTCTTTTTTGAAGAACAAAGATGGTGTTGAGATCCGCTGCCGAGCCCCACAACTGTACACCTTACGACATAAAACTGTGGAAACAACTGAAGTACACTATTCTTGCTGTTGCGATATCAGTCAGGAGCCTTATTTTTCTAATAGCATAAGCTGCCGAACTAAGTCTTCCTGCCAGAGCAGAAATATGCGGACCCCACTGTAACTTGGAATCGAAAGTAATTCCTAAAAATACAGTGGAATTCGCAATTTCTAATGGCTCGTTATTTGTGTTTATGTATCGACCTGTCTTACATTGGGCATAGAAAATTTGATACATTTAGTCTTCTTAGCATTAGCAGTAAATTGTTACTCGTGAACCAATGCAGTACCTTAGAGAGAGTGTTATTTACTGTTATTGACCTGCGAGACAAAGCTGCTTGCTTTTCTTAATAGAAAGACACTTTTTATCTAGTGAAAACATTTATTACTATTACATTTTAATTCACAGTACAAGAACAACATATTTACACGAGGACGCGCAAAAGGGCAGAGAGATACACTTTTTCTTTTTTTATAGGAATAGACAAGATTACAGCTGCGTTCATAATGTTACCTTAACACCTCCCCTCAATGTTAAATTTACATTTTTAAATTTAAAATTGCTGCACATAAGTTCACACAGTATTCAAGTATGTTCTCAAAAACACATAACAGTTAACATTTCCATAATACACAACTTAGTTATAAAGTATCTTAGATTCTTATTACTTGCATCCTAACATATTATAAACTATCTTACTCTATCATTAGCTTTGTTACAAAATGATTATGCTTTACATTGTTTAATGGTTTTGTAAGTATATCGGCAACATTTTGATCAGTTGGTACATATGAAATTTCCATACACTTTTTATCAACAGCATCTTTGATAAAGTGGAATTTAATATCTATATGTTTTGTGCGTTTGCTATTTACGTTACATTCTATCATTTTAATTGTACTTTGATTATCAACCAGTAAATATGCGTCAATGTAATTATGATTAAAGTTTATTGATATACCTTTCAAGTAGATCAACTCTGAAGTAACCATTGCTGCTGCAACATATTCAGCTTCTGCAGATGAAAGTGAGACCGTGCACTGTTTCTTTGAAAACCATGAGATTAAGTTATTACAGTAAAATATGGCACACCCACTTACGCTTTTTCGATCCTTTTTATCACTTGCCCAGTCAGCATCACTATAAGCTAATATCTGCTTCATGTTATCTGTCCGAGTATAAGTGAGACTTTTATGAGAAGTTTCTTTTAAATACCTTAGTATCCTTTTTGCTGCAATCCATCTTTGTTGAGTAGGCTTATCTAAATATCTACTTAGATAAGAAGTTGCATATGTAATATCCGGTCTTGAAGTAGAAGAAATATATGTGAGACAACCTATTAATTCCCTGTAGGGTACATTATCTATTATCTCCTCCTCAATAGTTGTTGGCTCCTGTATCATTGGTGTCATCACTCCTTTACAATCATTCATTCCAAATCTTGCTAGAATCTTTTCTATTAGTTTTTCTTGTTTTATCTGTAATCTATTTTCTTCCCTTTGTATTTCCATTCCGAGATATTCTTTGATTTCTCCTAAATCTCTTGTCTTGAATTCTTGTTTTAGCTTTTCCATTATTTCTTTGAAATTTCCCATTGATAAGATATCATCAACCCATATAAGTAACCATATGTCATCTTTTAAATATAAACAAAAATCATGTTTAGATTGCTTAAATCCTTGTTCAATCATGTATTTGTGAAATCGTTCATTCCAGCATTTTGGAGCTTCACGTAATCCATAGAGTGCTTTGTTTAGTTTTAACACTTTTCCTTCACTTACTTGTACGCCCTCTGGTGGTTTGATATACACATTTTCAGATAATTTTCCATTTAAAAATGCGGTAGGTACGTCAAGCTGTCTTGTCAGCAGATTTTCTTGTAAGGCGTGACTTAACATCATTCTAATTGTTGACATACGTGCGACTGGTGAGTACACATTGTATTTACTCTGTATTTGAAAACCTTTTGCTACTAATCGAGCTTTTTTCTTACTATCTTGCTTAGTTCTAAATACCCATCTGGTATCTATCGCTTTCTTGTCCTTTGGTAATGTGACTTCTTGCCATGTTTTTAGTTCCTCATGTGATTTTAGTTCATTACATATAGCTTCTTTCCATTCGCTTCCTTCTTTAATTGCTTCTTCATAAGTTTGTGGATCAGCATGCAGACAAAATGCTATATTTGCTTCATAGTTTGATACTTCATCAATATTCAGATCATAATCCTGTAAGTACGATGGCATTCTTATTTCTCTCCTTGGTCTTCCTTGTTCACGAATCAGTGTCTCTTCATTCTCTACCTGTATTTGTTTGTCTTGTTCATTTCTTTGAATTTCTTTATTCTTTTCTTTCTCCTTATTTTCTTCTTCTTCATTAAATTCACGGTAGACGTTTCTATTTATTTGTATTTCTTCTTCATATTTTATATCTGTTTCATCAAATCTTACATCACGAGATGTCTTTACAGTATTTTTCTTAGGATCCCATAAACGATATCCTACTGTAGAATAACCAACCATTCGCATTCCTTCAGATCTCTCATCAAATTTGTTTCCTCTTGGTAAATTCACAGCCCATGCTTTACTTCCAAATATTTTCATCCTTGATATATCAGTTTTCCCCCTTATTATTTCTTCTGGTATTTGAAAATTTATAGCTGATGATGGACTTCTATTTAATTGGTATGCTGAACATGCAATGGCCTCTCCCCATAGATGTTTTGGTAAATTTGTTTCTATCATTTGAGTTCTTGCTTTATTATATAATGTTTGATTCATTCTTTCTGCAACTCCATTACTCTGTGGTGAGTATGGTTGTGTATACTGTATAAGTATACCACGATCTGTACAAAAACTCTCAATCTGTCTGTTCTTGAACTCTCCACCATTATCGCAGCGAATATTCTTTACTTTTACTTCTTTTTCATTTTCTAATCTGTTTATGTACTTTATTAAATTTCCTGTTGCTTCGCTTTTGCTCTTCAATAAGTATACTACACAAAAGTGTGAATAATCATCTGTAATAGTTTGATAATATAACTCACCATTTATTCCGGGAATGTTGGCTGGTCCAGCAATGTCCGTGTGAAGTAGCTCTCCTATACCGTGTGATCTCGGCTTTGTAACTGGTGGAAATTGTACTCGTTTGGACTTATCTAGCATGCATGGTCCACAGATTTTGTCACTCACTGGCAGTTTCATCATGTGCATGCCTCGTCGGTTGAGATGACCTAGCCGTCTATGCCACTTTTCTTCTTCACTGAAAACATGATTACACAAGACCGTACCATTGATGCATATTTCTGTATTTAAGATATAAAGTTTGCCTTTGCAATACTCTGTTAAAGTTTTACTATCTTTTTCTTTGTATATTTTTACATTTTCTTTGCTAAATACAACTCTGCCACCTTTTTGAACTATTTTCTTCACAGATAACAGGTTGAAAGACAAATTTTTCACAATTAATGCATCTATTGTTACACTGGTGTTATTACACATTACTACAATTTTACCTTTTTTATTTGTTGTTATATATTGACCATTCGGTACAAATATCTTAATTTCCTGTTCTAAAATTTTAATATCAGACATATGTTTTTCGTAACAATTTTGAACAAGATTCTCTGTGCATCCAGAATCAACAATCCACTCAATTTGCTCACTATTATTCTGATTACAATAAACATTTTCAGTACCTGCTATGAACATAAAACCTTCATCCTCTGTGATAGTTGCTGCTGTATGACTCGATGACCTGTAGCCATGTCCTTGACCTCGTCCTTGATTAAAATGACCTCTTCCTCGACCTTGGTTGTGAAAACCTCTGAAGCCTCTTCCTGTACCTTTTACAGATCTGCACTCTGTTGCTATGTGTCCCGGTTTCTGACATCTATAACATTTTATCTTGAAAGCCATTTCCCTCGACTGTGATGTTTCAATATTTCCTTTATTTATCATTTTTAGCTCCTCATCCAGTAGTCTAGATTTAACAAATTCCAACTTGATTTCACTGTTTATAGTCTCTATTGCCGTTATAACTGTATCATATTTCTCATCAAGACCAGTCAAAAGGTAACATATTTTATCGGTTTCTTCAATTCTATCTTTTGAACACTCTAGTTCCCTTATTAGGATGTCGAATTCTGCAAAATAATCCTCTAGTTTTTGACTAGGCCTACATTTTAATGTGAGTAGTTTACGCCTCAAATGTATTTTCGAAATCACGCTTCTTCTCTGGAACATTTCTTTTAGTATATTAATCATATCCCTGCTCGTCTGGCAGTCTTTTATCAAATTCAGATGCTTGTCTGTAAGACATTGTACGATAATTGACTTCGCCTTGGCGTCTTGTATGAAAAAAGATTTTTTATTTTCTTCACTTACATTTTTCACATCTATGTCTGTAACATATTTTAATTGCCTTTCGTCAAGTAGGCATTCCAATCTGTATAGCCAGTTGTCGAAGTTTTCTGCCTTTAACTGCGGAAAATTATTGCTTGGAGTAGCCGACGCCATTTTCGTGATAACAATTTTGCTTCAATTCTTCTTATTTTTGTCAACGCAGGAGGCCCATAACCTGTTATTGACCTGCGAGACAAAGCTGCTTGCTTTTCTTAATAGAAAGACACTTTTTATCTAGTGAAAACATTTATTACTATTACATTTTAATTCACAGTACAAGAACAACATATTTACACGAGGACGCGCAAAAGGGCAGAGAGATACACTTTTTCTTTTTTTATAGGAATAGACAAGATTACAGCTGCGTTCATAATGTTACCTTAACATTTACGTCGTCAAGTGCTTTGTTACTTCTATCTACGTTAAAATTCAGAAAAGTGTCATCACCAAATAATACAATCCCACATTAGGTCTTTGACAAAATAAATGATCTTTATAATGATCCTTTGTTAAGTATACATACTCTATTTACCATCGTTCTCAATCTCCAGTTTCTGTCACTGTTAACCATAGCATACTCGTACAAAACAGAAAAAATATTAGTCAACACTACTAAACTAATTCATCAGTCTAGAAGTGTCGACTAATATTAGGCAGTTTCCCGGTCCACAAGTGTACACTTAAACAGTAGTGCACGATAGTATCACAGCGCTATACAGTCGTTCAAAGAGATTTTGCATAACGATAAATTTGCTCGACGTACACGTTTCGATTCGAATCTATGTAGCACTGTGAAGGCTTTAGAACTGCGTCATTGAATTGGATTTTACAAGGACAGTTTTTTATTGAAAAGTCTTGTTTGAAGCATTACGTCTTTGGGAAAATTGAGGACATGGAAGAAAGTGTCACGCTGCGCTTCTTTTCAATAATCTCTAGTGTAGACCATTTTTGCTTTTGAAGTAAGTAATTAGGCTCTCTATACCGGGTGATTATCAAAAGACTTACAAAAACGATATGGCATACTCTACTACATTTGTATGGTATGGTGAATTTAAAAGGAAAGTTAATTACCCGGCGTCATTGTGGCTACTAAACAGAACTTAGTCGTTGTGGCCGGGTATACTTTACCCATGTATATTATCGTACACTTAGGCCCGTATTCTAAAACAAAATCTGTACTTGAGTATAGATCTGAGTGACGTTTTTGTATGAACTGACGTTTTGAAATCTCTAGTCAAGTACAGATCAGAGCTTGAGTACGATTCCAGAATACGGACCTTAATCAAGCGTATGTCAATACTAGTTTTATAAATATGAGAAATAGGTAATATACACATTATTTATAAAAATAAACATTTATTTTTTATACAATAAGCACATAAAAGAACAAAACCTTTCCTCCTAAGATCAATTTGTTACAACATTAATTAAAAATTATCTTCCTAAACCAAAAATAAAACCATTTATTTACAAAATTTTTTTTTTTGACAGGTTAACATAAAATCATGAATTTATATGAAAGATTGTTTTATTTTACTTACCTAAAAAGTTACTCGCTATCGAGATCATTAAGTGTTCATTGTGGCTGGGTATAACTTACCCGCGCGCTCTTTACAGATGTGATTCCTCCGTTGGTAGCCGCAGTGACACTGAAACGAATAGTGAATATGCTCAAAGACTTCAATGACCTACTGTAAGTTGCTGTTAACGCGTGCGCTTCGTTTTTAAGTTATAACGGTTTTAAAATCTATCGGGTATTATATACCCGGCAACAATGACGCCGGGTTAAATAAAATTCATTTTAACTTAGATAGTTTCTACATGACTTACTGAGTATGGTATTTCGTTTTTGTAAGTCTTTTGATAATCACCCGGTATACTATCCTATTACTGAGCAAAAGCCTCTATCATTGAAAACAAGTAATCGTTAAAGTTTTAAGGGTATCTTCTGCTTTTTGCTAACAGTTATTTGCGCTTTGAGGTGGTCCGTTTTCTATACAAAAATCAATCGACATACACGCGCTAAATTGTATTCTCTATCGCTTCTACAATGGGGAATGCTCTGACGAGTTATTCCAGCTTATCCCACCCTCACCTTTCCACTCCCGTACCACGCGTGCTGGACTACGGCGTCACCCACACACAATTCAACATTTGTTGGCCCGAACTAAAAGGTTCGGTGACTCGTTTCTTTGTCGTACCATCCAGACGTGGAACGCTCTTCCAGCACATGTGTTTCCTTCCTCTTATAGTCCCGGGTTCTTCAAGCGGGGCGTGAAAAGGCATTTCTGCAGGCCTTCAAGGTGAGGATGGCCAGCCCAGTGATTCGTTTGAATGACTGGGCTTGTCAACCTCATACCTGGACCTCACGACCGCTTTCCATCAGGTGGAGTGAGGTCATCTTGACGGGCAATATAAAAAAAAAACTTATTTTGCAAAACCAACCAATATCTAGGCATATCTACTATTATTTAGCGCGTGAATGTCAATTGATTTTTGTATGGAAGACGAACCACCTTGTGCACTGTTTACTTTAATTTCAAATTTCTTACTGCTAAAGTTCGTTGATGAATTAAAGGATTTTGTCATTACCTACTAATCACGTAGCGAAATACTGAGCATATCGAAGCTCTTCGAATAACCTAGTGTTTTCTTAGGAAATCCTTAGGAGGGGTAGATCTGTTTTCGCTTGTGGACATTTTGATGATTTTTGTAATTTTAGTGTACTGAAAATTATGATAGCTGTTATTTTTAAAACAATTATTGGCAAATACCAATTCTAAAGCTAGTTTAATGTGAATCGTGACTTTTCACAAAACTTGTTAGCCTGAGTCTTGTAGATATAATAAAATAAACGTATCTTAACACAATGCTTATCAACGCAAAAGCTCCTACCTCTGTGTGTGTGTGGGCGTAACTCCCCCATACAGTGCAGACTAAATTGAATGCTAAAAGCATTAAGTTCTGAGTTAACCTCGTGCTTATATAGCATTTTAGCACAGACTTGTACGGTACCTTGAGAATTGGAAGCAATTAAAACGAGTAGACTTTGAGAATACTAACATTTCCGCCAAGTTTTGTTTTAAGAATTGTTAGGAGATAGCTTTTACAGTAATGTGAGTACTTATTTGAAGTCGTGTTGAAGATATTTCTGTTTATACAGCCCGGCCTTATTACAATCCCTTAGAACTTGCCAAGTACATTAATCAAATCTCTGGCACCAACCGGGAGTCATACCCAATGAAAACTTATTGGCAGACTTAATAGGTGAAGTCATAATTTCAGCCATTGGACGTCCACTGCTGAACTGAACATAGGCTTCCCCTAATGATTTCCACCTATCCCTTTTAGAAGCGGCCTGCATTCAGCGATTCCCCGCGGACTTCACCAGATCGTCCGTCCATCTCGCGGGGGGCATTTTACGCTGCGCCTGCTGATACGCGGTTGCCACTCGAGCACTTCTCTGACCCATCGGTGAGGTATTTGAGTAAAATTTCCTCTGTTTAATAAAATTATCTTTCAATGTTTTTTCTTACAAAATATACGATTACGATTACAGTCTGTTTTGTGCTTAAAAACCGTAAATGGAAATTGCTTTTAAAATTGTAATTGTGTCACTTCACTTACCGAGATAGCAAATTTTGTCCGTACGGTTATCCTTCTTCAGCCAGAAGGTCAAATTGTTTTTATTTAATATTTAATATTAACACCCAGACCACAAATCACACATGCGGCGCGGCGCCTTTGACAGAATAGTCCGCTTAGAACAAACTCGCCATTTTGATCACGCACACATACACAGTGAGTATACAGGCGATACCGGTGAACACCAGTATCACGGCCAGTCGCACTGTCGCGAGTGTTTTTGTTTTTGTTGAACTTCGTGCAATTTTTCACATGAATGATGTTGTTTTTGGTTGGTTCTGTCAAGTTGGTATAACCTACCTACCTATTTCATTTTAAAAAATCTGAGCGAATGTAGTAGTAACCCTGAGGGGGCACGCAAGTTTAGGGAAAAGGCGCGAGCGGTCTTTCTGTAAACTCTTTATTTTGTGACCAGACACAGAAAAAAGTTGGGTTAGATTGGCAGCAAACCCCTTCATTTAGCACGTAGGCAGAATCAATCCTAACTATGATTAATTAATGTTTGTTAGATCTCCGATCAGAGTACATTTGTATGCACTACATACGAGTAGTTATTGAATCACCGTAGATGGGCAACACCCAATCAGGGCGAGTGAAAGGACAGGTATCTGAGGTATCTACACTAGTACCACAGACACACACTTAATTAGATAACGCAAGTCACTGCCGCCTATATGAAATTACTAATGAATGTGTGACATTTAGGCACAGATTACATAATAGTTACTATGTAACAGATAAGTAGCACTCAGTCATTCAGGCCTGAATCCAGAAACAATACTTAAAAATGAGCAGTCCTTACATGTATAGTATAGCTGTCCTTTACATTCCTACTGACATGTGTGACAGGATATCATCAATTTGAATTAGATACTTAATAACAATTATAAATCTAATTTTAAATAGGTCAGCCATTTGACAGCTTCGGCTTTCAGGGAAAACGAGTCCTATGGAGAGTCCTTGAATTTTTTTTTATACTTCCGAGGGTCAAAGTATTCAGTACAATTACAATCGCACGGCGTCATCTGCTTTCAATCATGTCTGTGGCAGGTACACTAGTACATACAGCGCCTTGGATCTGAGCGGATGTGAGCTAATCAAGTTAGCAAACACTGCAGAGGAAGTACAGTCGACGGCATACAAGATGGACGTGTCAAATGTCAATGACAGTGACATTCGTTGTTTTTGTTATGACTGGCAAAATTTAAATAAAGTCATCGCTACAGTGGATGGGCATAGTGTGGACGCTTCAAGTTGCTTCAAACGCAGTGGGTTCAAGATAATATTCATTCATATTTCTCAGCGGATCTTCTTAAAAACAACATTGTTCTTCTTTAATATTATTATAGTAACATGTTGTATTAACCCTTACAACGGTGGAAGGCTCACCACCTACCACGTTGGGTTCTAATACCATTGGTGAAAAGTGGGCTTCTGTTTCGTTCGCCATGACGGCACAGTCACTTGCCTCTGACTACCCGGCTTGGGATAAAGTCGTGATGGTATTTAATGTTATGTTACCATGTTGTATGTCTATTATTTGGTTTATAGATACTTTAATTTCGATTACCTTTTGTTTTTGAGGAATCTCAAATATACTTACCTACGCTCTAGGTTATGGTACCATACGCTCCTGAACTGCTGACCTCCTGTTCTTCAGCATATTGTCTCATAAACTACTGAAAACTAAAAAGGTTTGCTGATTTGTTTCTATGTCGTACCATCCAAGGAAGATCGCTTTTCCAGCACTTGTGTTTCCTTCCTCTCATAGTCCTCCTCTACCAGCGGGGCGTGAAAACGCATCTCAGGCCTTTAAGATGAGCTTTCCAGCCTTATATTTGAACCTCACGTCCGCTTGCTATCAGGTGAAATGAGGTCATCTTGACGGGCAGTAGAAACAAAAAAAAGTAAATTCAAATTGTTAAAAATCTGTAGAAAATAATACTTTTTTGAAACCATAATTAAACATGGCGCTGAGTCCTGATGTTGTTGACACATGGCTTTTCATTAAGACCGCATGTTCCAAAAAGGGCAAAACATGTTACAAATTCTTTTTTCACAGTTATTTCAAATCCATGTCGTTTTACCCTGGGTGGTCCGTCAACATTTGTGCTCTTGTGGTTGGCTGTAACCCACACATAGGTACATTAGATAGGTTTTCATACAAAAAATACTGACTGTTCGACTGATTTTCTATCGTGACCTTGAACTCAATGGAAAAATCAAATTATCATGCACAGATTTAAAAAAAAAACATATCGTTTTTGTAAGTCTTTTGATAATCACCCGGTTTATTCAAGATTTACCCTCGTCTATGTGGACTTAAAATTAACCATCTTTGTATTTGTAATTTTCTTCTTTCTGCCTGACTGTACTTCTTTGAAAGGTTAGACCCGTTACTAACCTACTTGCATTCTGTGATCAAATAGGTTCAAATACAGACTGTTAATATACCATTGCTGGCCAGATCAGAGCATGATTACTATCTTCGTATAACATTCTAAGTAAATACAAAAAAAAAATCGTAGGTTTTGGTAAGTCACGGTACTAAAAGGCCATGAAATTAAGCAATCCTTACAATTGTGATAACTACACGAGTATGGCACAGTTATTTTTAAATGGTGTAAAAGATTTTACTGTCCATGAAATTAGGCGGATAAACACTGTAAATTCATGGGTAATTCATGTAATTCAGTTGCGTTCTGAAGATACTCTTTCCCTTCTTACGCCCTCTCATTCTTCCGGTTTCATGTCTAGTTCTTTCGCTGTATCTGCGATTCGTCTTTGGAACAAACTTCCTGTTCCAATAAGAAAATCTATTAGTAAGTACAGGTTTAAAGTGGCTGTTCGAAAGCATTACGGATCGGTGGTCACGCATTAGGGATGGGTCCTTGAGTCACTGTTAGGTGAATGTGGTTCAAAGTTAATACGAGGTTATTCTGAGGGGTTTATATGGCTATTATTAAGTTATTTTTTTTGTGGCAAGCAATTCTTGGTTTGGTTGGTTCTATTTATATTATGACTTCTATTTATGTATGTTTATTTTTATCGATTTATATTGAAGTTTATTTTGTTGTTTTGTTATTTTATAATATTTCTTCTGACATCGAGGAGAAAAGGCGAAGTCTTGTTGTTGAGCTTGACGGAGTGTTGGACCGCATTTCAGAATGGGGTGCATGCAATCTTGTCGAGTTCAATGCCAAGAAAACGCAGGTGTGTGCATTCACAGCAAAGGCCTCGCCTTTCCTTTCCCATCCCACTCTTCAGAGCACCCCACTACCGATTAAGGATAGCCTAAACATCCTTGGCATGGATGTTCGTAGCAACGCAAACCAGCGGGACTACATTGAGAGCGTCATTAGAACTGCATCCCGTAAACTCGGAGTCCTGAACAGAGTGAGACGATTCTTCACGCCTGAGCAGCTCTGTCTCTTGTATAAGACACAAGTTCGCTCGTGTGTGGAATACTGCTCTCATCTCTGGGACGGTTCCGCTAAGTACCTACTCGAAGCTCTTGACAGGTTGCAGCGGCGTGCTATCCGTATTATTGGAAACCCAGAGGCAACTTTGACCCTCTCCAATTTCGTAGAGACATTGCCAGGCTAAGTGTTCTCTATCGCTTCTACAATAGGGAATGCTCTGACGAGTTATTCCAGCTTATCCCACCCTCACCTTTCCACTCCCGTACCACGCGTGCTGGACTACGGCGTCACCCACACACAATTCAACATTTGTTGGCCCGAACTAAAAGGTTCGGTGACTCGTTTCTTTGTCGTACCATCCAGACGTGGAACGCTCTTCCAGCACATGTGTTTCCTTCCTCTTATAGTCCCGGGTTCTTCAAGCGGGGCGTGAAAAGGCATTTCTGCTAGCCTTCAAGGTGAGGATGGCCAGCCCAGTGATTCGTTTGAATGACTGGGCTTGTCAACCTCATATCTGGACCTCACGACCGCTTTCCATCAGGTGGAGTGAGGTCATCTTGACGGGCAATATAGAAAAAAAAAAATTTAGCATCTGTTGTTGTTTTCAAAAGTAATTTATTTAGTTTAATCTCGTGCACCTAGTTTAATTTATCTGTTTGATCGTGTGGTTGACTAGTAGAGAATGCCCTTTGGCATTAAGTCCGCCAATTGTATCATTAATTTTGTGCAATGAAGAATAAATAAATGGGTGATCATGAATTTAACGTTATTATCCGCTAAACTTCATGGTCAGAGAACGTTTTTACACCGTGGTATGATTAAACACAGTGGTATAATTGGTACTCAGTGGTAAATTTCTCTGCATAAAGGACTCTGGTCAAATGATCATCGTGTCGGACATCTCAGATTTTCATTTAGGTTCATCATCATCATCATCCGTGCGGTCTATCCCGGTTGTGAACCTACACTGGTGTGTGTTGTCCCAGGGTCCGCCTTTCTTATTTTCTTGGCCCACTTCGCGCGGTCTTGTGCATCCTCAGTGGTGAGTCTGTTGGCACGCATGTCACCCTTATCGACGTCGAACCACCGCTTCTTTGGTCGACGTTATTGAAGCCCCTTTTTTTAAATTGTTTCGATCTACTGACGACATTTAGTTGGAGCGCCTCGTGTACACCGGTGTACAGGATGACGTCATAGCGCCATGTCCGATGAGCGCCGCTTGTACAACAATAATAATAAATATATATTAATAACATCGATTTCGCTGCAGGTGATTTTGAATCGAGACTTTGAAGCATTAGAGTTGAATGTTGTCCGTGAAACTATTGACCATAGGCAACTAAAATGAATGATAGCTGTCATTGATATTTTTTTTGTTTTTTCCCGCGTAATGGTGCGTTGAATGAAGCATGTCGCCAGTCGCCACTAATTAGCCATTTTCGGCAACCATTTAAGATCCCAACCGTGTTTGCATATCTGTTTTAAGGATTTTAACTTTGATATTCTCCTTTTAAGGCTATTTAATCATAACAGCAGAACTAGTCATGCCTAACTAAAATCTCTAGTTGTAATTAAATCTCAATCATATAACTCTACGACTGTTTCTTAACTCTCGTTATAACTCCATCTTTATTGTTATTTCATTCAAGCTGTTAACAGCACTCTATTTCCTTTACAAGTTGACGCTTTTTCAATTTATTTCCCTTATGCATTTAATTGCATGCATCGCACGATATCACGCAGGCCCCAATTAGTTTTATAAAAACTATAAAAAGAAGGAATTACAGGTAGTAACCTTATAAGTACTGTTATAAGGGCGTTGAAAGAAAATGTTCGGTAAGCAGTTTGGAGACTTAAATCAAGGATCAATATTCCAATACTCAAGTAAAACAATCTATACTTTTTCTACTTCAAAAATAGAATTTATATCAAATAGACACAAAATAAACTCGCCGAAAGAAATAAAAAAAAATGTAAAGACATAAAATATTATAGGTCTTTATGTCAGCTTAATGTGACCCTAAAATCAGCGTTACAACGATGTTTATCGTATAAAATTCCCCTCAATTATTTCAAAATGACTACAAAATTACTTGAAATTAATTGACCCTAAGGGATTTTTAGGTATAATTTGCTGCAATAATTTCATCATACACGTACTCGTAACACAAACGTGTCGCATCAATATTGGCATCTTGACTCGTTATACCAATTTAAAAAAAAAACAGGACCAGTTATTTTTAGGTTTAGTCTCATCGGGATGCCATATTTTTTTGCCGTTGAAGATTGCTTTGAGTTTACGACTTCAATCGCTTTTGGAACTTTTCAAAATTTTGGTGAATGCAGGTCGCTGCATTATACTGGAACTAACTAGTTATAGTGGAAATCTATGTTTAAATCTTATGCTCTGCAGCTTTAGTGCTGTGTTTTTTCCAGCCATATGCACACAACGTTTTTTTTTGTTTTTTATTTTTTATTTACAACAAATCCACAGCACTTAAATTTTCGTAACATTTGTTATAGGTTATTATTAGACAAATCCTACCGCCAATTAACGATTTCAATTGTCTAAATTAAACTTTATACACTTTAAAAACCATTTGTGAGTGTGTGTGTGGTATGTATGATTTTGTGTGACGTTACAGTAGAAAGCAACACATCACATTACAAACACACATACATTTTGCAGACTTTATAACTCTAACAGCAAAGCAGTGGAACCAAACCAATACAACCTGAGTCCCTTCTGGAAAAGAGTGAATAAGCATTAACTAGACATGTTTTAGCATAGATTGCATCGTCACTTAGCACCAGGTGTGATTGTGATTTAATGACTTTCTAGTCCACTATAAAAGGAAGGATCTAACAGCTACAAATGATATTGTGATTGAGCCTTCAAAATCTCCAATATCTAAGCTTATAGGTTGAAAGGGCTTAAAAAATTACCATGATTGATATTTAAAGGGTTATCTCTGGACAACTTGTTTGCTTCCTGGTCGTTTTTCGAATTTCAATGCAATGAAAACGCTATGCCGACAAATGCTACAGCTTTAACTGATCAGTTCTTAACCAGTTCCAAATTTTCTGAGTTATAGAACTGATATTTAAAGATTAAAATCATTATTAACCAAAAAAAAACTGGTTCTTGATTATGGAAAAGAGCATAAAATGTAATACTTATCACGTGTCACTCTTTTTTTATGTTTAAAAAATAATTGTTTTAAAGACTCCCAGTGAAGTACTGGGCACACCCAACTGGACTTGAGGGGACTTGAGAATCAGGTTTCACAATACATGAATGGAATAAGATACGTGCATAAGTGTGCCGGCAGACAAGGACGGAGTTTACACCGATAAACACGTGTGAAAGAGACAGTAGATCAGCGTGCAGTTTCCATTGCACCTGGTTTGAAGGCATGATATGGTAATTGCGTGGATGATTTGAGACAAGAATAGCACTTATTTAAGTAATCGCTGATTAAGGGCCTGTTACAGAATTGAGGATTAAACGGCTGGGAGGACTGAATTTGCCTAGATAAGGGTCTATTCTTGTAGTTTATTGGAGCGAAGGCGGAGGCTAAAACTTTGAACTGCGTCATAGCTGTTTAAACTTTGGTGTTGTAAGATATTTGTGTTTGTTTTGGGACTCTCTTAAAGCTGAATTAAATATTATTTTAATTAGGAGTGAAGGAGCTGCTTGCAGCTTACTTGTCAGTCAGTTCAGTCAGCAGAGGCGAATGTTTAACACACACATTCATGACAGATTGTATACCAAAGATTAACGGTAAAAAAATATCAATTAAATCATTGAATTAAATACTAAAGATAACAATTAGATCGACTTATATTTAATTTCTCATAAAAAATTAAATTACAAAATCAAGCTGTAAATCCATATTGAGATTGTCAAAACAAAATAAAATATAAAAAATAAGCTCAGACGCTTAATCTAGTTTTGGCGTTATTAAGGTAAGCTTAGGTATTATTTAGGTATATAACACACCTATATCAGCTCTACTTAATTGGTGGTCGAGATGTTCCAGGAATGCTGTTCGTTCAGTTCCCATATAAAATGGCATCTAAAACGTTTTGCGGACTCCTTCATAATGCGAACAGCTAAGGAGTGGAACTCGCTGCCCCCGCATGTATTTCCCAACCAATACAATCTGGGTCTCTTCAAGCCATGAGTGAATAGGCATTCACTAGGCAGACATGTTCCATCATAGATCGCATCGTCACTTACCATCAGTTGCGATTGCGATCAAATGACTGTCTAGTATACATTATAAAAACATAGCTTCAGTAGTAACGATTATAACATTTGATGAGAGTTATTTCAATTTCCAGTAGGTATTGTTGTCTCATTTTTTTTAGTACAAGTAGTTTAACATCTTTTCCAAAAAACACTCGTCTGTTACCCGCCGACATTTTAAAAGGATTTTAAAAGACCTTTGCAATATTTCACATTTCAATCTCCTTTAGATGACTGACAGCGCTTATTATATCAATCAGTCAGTCAGTTACACCTTTATTGTAAAGAAGACAGACTTAAAAGCGAGCTCATTTAATTATGCGATGTCAAATACCGTTTTAATATTAGCTTCGTATTTCGCAGTAGACTCTTTGTTTGCCACGCCCTGTCAACCTTTACAGCAAGATCATGAACCAGGCAAGTTGTCCAAAGCTAAATGCCAACCGTTATAGTATCACTTAGCAAAAGGACCAAAGTGTCCTATTGCAAAGTAATTGGTCATATTCAAATGTAAGAAGCTAGCAGAAACTGGAAACCTTTCTTATTTAGCTTTTTAGTATTTTTATGTAGGTTTGTAAATCTCCCCCCTTACAAGCTGAGTGATGGACGCACAACGCATGGCGGAAATTATTGAGCATAGAAAGTTGTGGTAGGTACCATGGGTAGATTAAAGGACGGGAGGATTTTCTAAAATTGCTAATGAATCAGGAAAAAATGGTAACGGAACACGAAGTCGCGTGCAACAGCAATTGTAATGTTAACAATACTGATTGAATTCCATGCTTGTCAAACATAAGTAGGTCAAAAATTACTACAAATGATCAAAAATAAAATCATTATGCCTGACCTAAAACCCAAATTTACCCAATGGTTAAAGGTCATTATCCTGATTCATCATTCGCAGTCATAAGAAATCCGCTGCTGAACTTTTCCCCGTAGATTTCCAAAGTCAGTCTTACCAGATCGTCTGTCTACTTTGTGCCAAAAGTCTTCAGCCTAGAACTTTTCTGTCCCAACGGCCATCAATTTTTCGTGCTATGTACCCTGCCTACTGCCATTTCAACTTTCCGATTATTTTACATGACGACGCAGCAAAACACTGAGTTTTATTGCTAACGCTTAATTAAATGTTGAAAAAGCCACCATTCTAACTTTAATTAATCCTTCTAACGTTACAAATTCAGACATTAACCATTACAACACATAAACATAAAGCACCTCAACACGTAACCGCAAATTAAAGCGACAAAAAAATGGCGCGAAAGTGTCATCGCGTGCGCCCTCCGCCATTTTGAATTCACATCGTGCACAAAATGGCCGCCCGTATTTGTGATACGAGTATTGCGCCCCTTAATGCCACAATAAATGTCAAATTGCTATCGTTATTTGTAAAAATTATGGCCGAAGCGTTAGTACGTGTCCAGTACAGGTAATTAGGGGTTTCATTTTGCGGACGTTATTTTTTCGCGTTGGCCTTATAAGACCGTTTCCACACGATATTATTCTTAAAGTGTATTATTGGCCCTGAAATAGTGCGCTTAAAAACTTATTGCACTTACTTAACTCGCTAATTCTGATTTGGAGATAATGGTTCATATCTAGCTTCAAAATTACCTACAGTGAAAAGTCTAAATGAAAACGACTAAATTAACGCCTAGAATTTAAAATTGATACCTAAGTAAAAAAACCTAAATTAATGGTGTTTAAAAATCTCTTATTATTAAAGTAAAAATACATAGAGTACACAGACGAAAAGGTTGTGAAACCTTACTTTAAGATAACCGTTTTTGCAACCCGTATTCGTTAATAACAATTAAGTTATTCAAGTCCCTAAGCTTCGATCACACATATCTCATGACAAGATTTAAAATAATATACACACATACATTGCTATCAATGGAAAAAATGTCGTGAAGTATTAAAATAAATAAATAAATAACTTAACATAACCAAGGTCCCAACCCGATGTCAAAATGTTTAAGTCAACATATTCAGGTTGCCGAGATAGCCTGTTTTTGTTCGCTTTAAAAAGCCCATGCGAGAGTTATGCGCTTTACAATAATATGTTTTTCAAGCTAGATTATGTTTTTTTATCATCTTATTTCATGCCTCCGTAGCCGAATAAGAACTCGGCCCATAATCCGTTCCCAGTCCCAGGTTCAAATTATCACAAACCTTCGTGGTTTTTCGAATGCTCAATATTACCTATATCTAATTGTGACTATTAAAATGATGAAGAAATTTAAAAAAATACCAGGTAAAGCCAATTAGTGTATTTCGGAGGTTTCAGAAAATGGCACGGGTCACCAACCCGTAATTGGCGAGCGTAGAATAAAAGACCCCAGCAGTGAAACAGTATATGTATGGGCTAACTAAATACGCATGCGGCGGGGCGCCTTGGACAGATGGTCCGCTTGGAAAAAACCGCCTTTTTGATCACGCACACGGACACAGTGAGTTTACAGGCGATACCGGTAGGAATCGGTCGCTGCCAGTTGCACTGTCGCGAGTGTTTCTGTTTTTGTTGAACTTGGCGCAAATTTTCCCATGATATATTTTGTTTTTAGTGGTTTCTCAAGTAAGTATAACCTACCTACTTCATTTTAAAAAAAATGAGCGAATTTAGTAGCAATTCTAGACAGTCAGGCAAGTTTAGGTAATTATACTGGGAAAAGGCGAGAGCGGGCTTTCTGTAAACTCTTCATTTTGTGATTTTACTCACTTCCATTTTTCTTGAAAAACTTATTTCTTACACGTTTTGCGGATCTGTGCTTAAAGCTTTGCTGCGTATTCATGAATACACTTGCCTGCAGCTTACATACAAATCGTCGTCTGAGCTTTGTACGTTTGTTTGTAAGCAAGCGTATTATGACGAATAAGCTTGCGTGAAACCGAGGTTTTAAACCTTCGGTTGACGCCAGCTATCGTCGCTAGCGTCTGTAGTATAGTATTTGTAGGATAATGATGCAGTACCTCTAGTAAATGGAAATGGAACTGAAACTGGCTTGATGTTACTGTTTTTATCATTTATTAGTTCAAGTGACGTCAATTCATGTTAGAGACCAGAGATACGCCAGGTTTTAAGTCTAGGGGATACCATACAGGCAGTAAAACTTCATTATTGTTACAAGGTTTCTTTTTAACTAGCTGTCCGTCCGCGGCTCCGTCGCGATTTCTTCTTTTACTAAAATAGCCATAGTCCATATCACTCGCTGATAATACAGCTTTATATTTGGGTGAAATATTTTGTAAAATCGGTCCAGTAAATTCGGATATTCGGTACAAACAAACAAATTAACAAACGAACAATCTTTTTTTAATAATATTATGTAAGCCTCTACAATTAATTAATCACAAAAACTCTGTACTAACGTTATTATTCAAAAGAGTAGGTACAACTCCATCTATTAATATTTTATGTTACTAAAAATAAGTAGTTTAACCAGCACTCCATGAAGTTGCACGCGATACTCACCTGACAGCCGCCGGGTATTCCATGACTCATTTGGCAGTTGGTTGTCAACAGCCGCGTAGAGCATTTGTACGCGAATTTTGCGGTTGAACTGACGCGATGACGTACTGTAAGTACTGACTACTGACATCTTTGTATGTCTCATTACAAGCACGCATTTAGGGCTAAGAAAATTTGTATTTTTATATGGATGTGATTTATCTGTTACGTAGTACTATTAATTAATCTCTGGTATAACTAAAACTACTCGTATGTAATTCAATAGTTTGAGTACAAGAGATAGAACTAAAACGATGAACCGTGGCGCTCAACATTATATACCAAAACATTATTGAAAATGGAATCCCGAAACTCGTTTTTCTGTTGTTATATCGTTTGTCCGTACCCTAAAGGTTTTATTGCAATTAGTTTTACTGAGACTAAAGTCTTAACACGGAAAACGTTTGTCGCTAAGCCTCTAGTGTTTTATCGTTTGTTACACGTGCGAGGAATTAAATAGAATAATAGTGGGTGCGAATTGTACCTGATTTTGTTGTAAAAAGGAGTTATTGTGGAGAATTACGGAATGAAACTTTCTGGGCGGTATCCTGTATACCGCCCAGAAATCATCAAAAGACTAATAAAAACGATATGGCATACTCAGTTTGTTTGGTGACCTTGAAATTAAAGTTAATTAAATATAATTCATTTTTATCAGTTACTGAGTAATACTGCCATATGGTTTTTGTAAGTCTTTTGATAATCACCCGGTATAGTTGGAGTAGAAAGTAGAAACATTTTAAACTAGTAGGAATGTAGGAAAATATTATTATAACAAACTACACGGAAAGATAGCAAAAAATTTAACTTAAATATTTGAAATGTTACATTGTAGGTACAACAACTATAACATAAAATAACAAAATTTTAGATTTTGTAATCTTTTATTATATTTTTATTTACGAATATAACGAGTATCTACTTACATATTTTGTTATTTCTTTTCGCATTTTAAAATCTGGTTAGTTGTATGTTGATTGGTGGCTAACTTAAATCAAATTATTATTAAAATAAATATTTACTTATGAACAGAACTAAAATTTAACATTCCAGTTTATATTTACTTTACTTTTTAAGATGTTGCAGTCCACTATGTCATCAGAATAATTGTAAGTGTATTTTTTTTCTTTTTAATTAAGTAAATTTTTATTTAGTGTATTTTTGCTAGTAATAATTTTTTTGACTTGTCAAAAGTACTTTTTATAAGTTTTTTTTTATACCACTTCGGTGACAGTCAAGCATTCGGACCACCTGATGGTAAGTGGTTACCGCAGCCTATGGACACGTGCAACACCAGGGGTACCACTCGCGCGTTGTCGAGCCTGCAAAAACCTTTTCAAACCCCTCTTGAAGAACTCCATACTATAATTAACTCATCGGGAAAACCTCGGCAGGGAGTTCATTCCATAATGTAAGCGTCCTTGGAAGGAAACATCTCTGCAACCGAACTGTACGAGACCATTGCGGATTCAGAGTGTGAGGATGAACGCCTCGGTGGCGAGCGGTGCGGTGGTAAAAAGTAGCCGTGGGCATTATATCGAAGAGTTCTTCAGAACAAAACCCGTTGTACAAGCGGTAGAACACGCATAGGGAGGCGAAGTCTCTCCTCAGACTTAAAGGCTCTAAACCGCTCGTCAGTTTGGGATCGTCGACGATCCGGGGAAGAGGCGTGCGCTCTGGACTGAGTCAAAAGGGCTGAAAGTGAAAGTCCATCAATGAGGATTTTTTTTAACATTTTATTTTTACTTCACTGAGTGCTATACTTGTAAGAGCTGCTTAACTTTAAGGCACGTTTGAAAATCAAGTTTAATCCCTCAAACGCTTTCAAGCACTCCGACTGAAATATAAAATTCAAACTTGAATACTTTTTGGTCGGAAACGGTGAATATTTAAAAGTTTTAGCTGCTGTTATTTGTCAGGTCTGCCCGACAATATTTCACGGTTGTAAAGCGAATCACGATATAGTTTTGTCTCTCTCTAGGGATAGCTGGAACATTGTGTAAACAGTGGAATTTTGTCGCAGGGTAGTTTTTTTTGTTGGGAACCTAATCAGGTTATTGAACCCTTTAAAACTATGTTTAAACAGAGAGCGATATAATGTCGACCTTATCAAAATAGCAATGACGTTTAACACGCGCGTATTTGACGCATGTACGTGCGTACAGGCGCGCCTTTTGCCACACGCGTAATTTGTACGAGGGTTGACGCGGTTGTAAGCTCATTTAATCCATTAGATACTGACTCACGACGATACAATTGCTTAATGCGTAATAAGCAATTGTATACGCGTTTGGTTTTCGTCATGATGAACGGAACACTCAAAACTTCACTTTTCACCAATAGTATTAGAGCCCAACGTGGTAGGTGGTGATGAGCCTTTTGCCGTTATCCGGGTTGATGTGGTTATTTATCGATGTTTACCATCCCCCATGGGAATTTAACAATGAACACGAAAGATGGTTCTGGTCAGATTTTAATTCGGGACTACACGATCTACGATCCGAGTTGGGGTGCTCAAACCTCAAGCCACGACGCTCTTCAAACGTTGTGAGCGTCACGGGTAATATAACACAAAATATTTATCCTGGCCTTGGTTAAATGCATGATTTTACCATAGCGAGTTCACCTTCTATCACCGCGGTTTATTATTAAAATCCACTCAATCTATTTCAATCAAAGCAATTATTAAACCTTTATCTTTAATAAAGCTAGGAGCCGGTAACTGGTCATACACACGCCGCAGTACAATTGGACCAGGCAGTAAGTTATGCTACAAAAATGTGAAGCTCTGATTTAAAAGTGAACACAAAAACGACGCTGTAGAAATTATGTTATTTCAATGATTATGGAACTCTGTTTTGTGATGCTACAAATGAGTTCGTTTTAGCTTTTGTATTATTATAATGGGCATTTTGGAAAGATCATACAGATAATCACGATTGTTATAACATCCATTGGCCTCAACTGAAGATCTCCAGGCAGTCATTTCTCATGCAAGCTGCATCCACTAGATAACTGCGACCTTATTAGATCGTCCGGCAATCTTACCTTTGCCTGCAAAGTCAAATCCTGAACCATTAAGTCGCAGCGGCTAGAACTTTTATTGTATGCGTTGTGTCCAGCCAACTGCCAGCTTCACTAAACAAAAATTGGATTTGCGGTTAGCCTCAGTCTCGCTTGGTGTTGAGCAATAAAAAAAAGCATGACGCTGCCGATGGTGGAACCAGCTTACCCAGAAAATGCCAATTTACTTTTACGTATATATTTTTTTTTATTGTATGTATTCGAAATCACAAACGCAGGGAGAGCGTTCCACTCCCTAGCGGTGTGGACCAGAAAGAACGAAATTATAAACCTTCTAGTGTAGATTGCCACCACGTTGGAGTGGAAGCCCGGGCAACCCCAGCAACTAGTAGTCAATTCAACTTATTTACACACTCATTTTAATGGACTTCACCAAGATGTGTTTCTGTTTTAAATTATCTTATGAAGTACCACGATACTCTCGTAATATTTATGACTTCCTCTTTATAATGCTAGCGTACCGGATGACTCGACGGTAAACTTTTTTTTTCATTACATATAAGTACATTTTATTCCACCAATTAAGTGTAGGGCTTGATTAAATTTACCATTTCTCAACGTACGTATTGTAAATCAATATTTATCAACGTTCGGATGTGGTAACTTAATTAAAAATGGCTAATGTGTTCGGTAGGCTTGTTTTAAAGATGTTTGATAATAGAAAATAATTTTATTAATATGATACAACTTAATCTTAAGTAGAAAAAGTTTTTTTCAAATAAACGAGACAGGACATTTAAATATATTGATTTGTCGTATCATTTTGAACTAAATTTATCGTATCTTGCCATAGTTTTAGCATAAATAAATTTATAGCAGGCGCTTACGTGAAAGAGTTTTTTTAAAATTGTAGGTACTGACTATTTATGTTTCGATACATCAGTAATTTAGTCAGTCGGTAAGTTAAATCTGTCGAGATAATAAAGTAATACGAGTTGGCTAAAATTGTTGATAACTAAACAATAATTTATGTTACTTAGTTTCGTAAAATTGCGTAATAAAATTGAATTTGATTTCCATATTCATTTGTACACCCTATTGTATTCTTATCAGTACTGTACCACGCATTGCCACTTTAAATTCACGTTATCGTTCGCGTAAAATATTTGTATTGGGATTTCGTACAGCGCCTCTGTTGAGTCGAAATGGAATTAAAAAACGGTACTACAACGTAACGATAGTATCAACGTAAATTTAAAGTGGCAACTCATGGTAGATGCACAGGATTTGAACCAGGGTCGTCTCCCAGTACTGCAAGACCCAATTCAATTAAGAGATGTTGGTTTTCTGAATTGCCCCGACTGGGAATCGACCGATCGAGGCGAGAAACCGCGCTGAGGCACACTTCGATAATCGTGTCGTGGCTCATATAATTTGAGAGTTTTATAGCTCATATTATACTGACTTCGTTTTTAGCTGTTTACTGTACAACTCATGAGTCAGCCGGTGAACACGAATGTGAAATAAAAAGATACGGCCGAGCTAATCAAAACCGTGATTCGTATTGCCAATTTTCCACAGGAAGGCTACACACGTCTTGCGTAATGAGATAACAGGACCACGAGTGAGCTATTCTTCAAAGTTCATTAAAATAAGACGAGTAGTCATTGCGTTACTAATGTATTTTTTTAAAAAAATCATGTGACGATCATTTGCGTTTGTTTAGGGTGTGGGTCTGGGTATTATTATTTATATAAGTGTGTAAGTATTTGGAAATATCCAACTTTGTTTATCAGTGTCTGACACCCATACTCGTAGTACAAGTTCTGCTTAGTTTGGGGCCTGGATTTGGGGACTAAATTGAGCGCGGCAATTTAGATATTCCTTCCCTTCTTGTATTTTTGAAAAAAGTAAATGAAACAAATGCAATATTATTATCATTTCAAAAGCTAAACTATCTTTACCAGTTTCTTGTTTTCAAATAGTCTGATTAAACAAATACCTCCAAACAATCGTCACAAAAAGAATGAGCACGATATGAAGCTGAACCTTTTGGGTGAAAATCACATGAGCATGAGTTTTTCAAAACGGCGAAATCAAAAATTGTTGAATTCCATTTTCTGAAAGCCATTACGAGCTTGCGTCACGTTTGAATCGTCAGTTTTTCGACACCTTCCCGTTCCCTTAACATCTCAAAATATCTGGCGCTTTAGCAATTTTTTTCAGCTCAAATGCACTCTCCCTTTTGAAAGTCTGCAGACGTATATTGTATCTCTCCAGTAACTCCACATTTAGCATAACCCTAACTCCCAGGCAGTTTGCTGATGATGATGAGCTTGAAACTGTGTAAGTTAAAGACGGACCTACGTTAATCATAAAAGAACTGAAGGTACCGACGTAGCTGAGCGGGCAAGTTGAAGGGGATGTGACCAAGGCACATAGTCGAAGATCTGATGACCGTTGAGAAAAACTGCAAGAAGAACAGATGACCTGGTAAAGCTATAATATAAGAATGCATGATGCAAACCGTCTGAAACCTGTCGCTTTTTAAATCTTTGAGAGATGATGATGAAGTAAACGACATCCATACTGGCTCTTCATTGGAAATGTTCGTGTGTCCCCAGCACACGTTGCGTTTATCGAATAAATGGCTTCATTAGTAGGAATTTAAGACAATCGTTCTCAGGTTACGGGGAGGCGTTATCCTAATCAAGGTAATTGCTCTTGACTCTGGTTTTCCTGCTTGTTTTGGCGATTACTTGATCGCCAAACATGTGAACTGTGTGTTTGTTTTTATGACAGGTTGAGATTGGTTTGTTCATTGAGTGCAGGAACAGCAGAAAATACTACTGTAGCTACTGCTAACAAATATAGTACATTTATCTCCATGGTTTCAGAGCTCCGAAACCCGGAGGTCCCGGATTTAATTTCCAGGTCGGGCAAAGTGTGTTTACCGATTTTTCGGAACACGGGCCGGGTTTGTGATCATCAACCCGCATTTCTCAAGCGTGGTGATTAAGCCAATAGCCATCAATTGTAGCGATGACTTTATTTCAATGATGGAGACCTTTGCCCAGCCGTGGGACAGTATAAAGGCTAATTACTTACTTTACTTTATCTGGAAATTGCCGTATATTTTGCCACTTTTGTAATTATTCCTCAGCTAAATTTATATCTAAGTAATAAAGTTTTGAGGCATTTTAAACTCACTTCATCATATTAAGTAACCCTCTAGTCAGACCATAAAAAGAGGTCTTGGTAATCTACGAGAATACTGGAAAAAAGCTAAGATAAACAAGCTCTAGACTCTGATGGGTAGATGGGTTTTTTTGCCGCTTGACTGTGTGGGCAGGCCACTGCATGTACTTGCACGTGATAATTACCTTGCGGCCGCCGGGTATTGCATGACTCATTTGGCAGTTGGTTGTCAACAGCCGCGGAGAGCAAATAGACATAATACTTTCACGAACATTTCCTTCCTGTTTTGTTCATTATATGGCCGACCTATTAAAAGGACCAGTCTAAAGAAAATCAGCGTTGGGCCTTAAACCCAGTATGTGTAAATATATATATATATATATATATTTGTGTGGGTATATGTGTTTTATGGCAATAAAGATGTACTATTACATCGAAGCTCACGAGATCAGACATTCATTACATCGAAAGCTTATAAAGTCAATTGCTCTTGTGATCGAAGCCATTAGCAAATCGACACCCCTATCTAAGTTTTCTGTCGCAGTAAATTAAGAAAGAATTTTAATATTGTTATTCATACCTACTACCCGTCTCAAACCACGAGTTAATTGCTACTTCATATAAAGGTCAGAAGTTGGTAATTGTGGCTTTGCCTAGAATCAAAGGGCGTAGGATTGAAACACAGATATAAATGAAAGTAGATGTACTTTATGGCTTGAACGGAAGTGCAACAAATTGTCTTCCTTAGACGCTTAGTAAAATCAAACTGCACGTTCTATTAAACGCTTCATTGTGTACATTCGTTTGCCTATGGCCTTGAACAACAATGATTTAAATAAATTAAGAAATGAAGTACATGTCCATGCTATCGAAGTGATTACCTACTTTTCAGAAATATGGTCAACTTTTAACAATAATTTTACTAAACTATCTAGGGTACGGCCGTAGTTTTGGCCACCATAATTTGAAATTTTTTTTCTCCGCCATGTCTACTTCTAGACAATGTACTTCAGGGACATTTTAAACCCATCTTATCATATTAAGTAACTGAATTTTAATGCTAAGGCTATGTAGCTATACTGGGAGGACGTCCAAGCTATGCTACAAGACGATTAGATCATTTCCACGGATGCTATGCTATGTAACGACGCGATTAAGATGTACTGTGAAGATGCGCCGCCGCAAATTAAGGAAGATAAGCAGCTCGAGCTATGCGATTATCGATAGTAGGGAAAGCACGCACAGTTAGTGTACGCATCCAAAAGTAATGTCACGTGTCATATTAAAACATAGCTCAATCAAACCCGTTTTCACCAGTGCTATGCAATGTGGACCAGAATGTGATTAATGGGTATCAAACGTATCTACAGCAACGCACTTTCAAATGCATAACACATCTCTGGAGGAAAATCACCCTGCAGTACGTCTACCACGAGTTTCCACTTTAAATTTACGTTATCGTTCGCGTAAAAAAATGTATTGGTATTTGACATTGTCATGTCATGTCATGTCAAATCCTAATACATTTTTTTTCAAAAGTGGCATCTCGTGGTACACTTATAGCTCTCGCGAGAGTATCGTAATTTGACGTGACTTCAAAATAGTAGCAAGCTTAGTGTTCAGGGACTTTATCTATTTTGATTGATGTCTATAGTATCAGTATTTTGTTGAGACCGCTTGATAAATTATTAGATTCAAATATATTACTGAGCAATAGAAAGGTGACCTATTTCTAACTGCGAACTGGTTTCGTTCGTTTGTAGTTAAAATGGCGGCCGCTCTGAGGTATTTTTCACGTAATGCAGTTTTGCTATAATATTGGGCTCTTTGAAGGTTCATCAAATGATTATAAACTTCTTTGACAGACTGACTTGTGATATTCTGAGAAATTCTTGTAATGTATCAATATGACATTTGCATGCTGATTTTGGGAAACATGTATGAAATATATAAACTATGTGAGATCAATTAAAAAAACACATAATTCTACTAAATTATGCATGAAGAAAAATGCACTTACCACTCTATATACATATCGTCTTCCGACCCTCGGGGAATATTACCATGTTCCTTGTAAATTAATATGATTATGACAACCTTTGCCAAAGACAGAGTAGGTATGATTATTTCAATATTACTCTAAATAAGACATAGCCCTCTAGACTGTTCCATCTATTGCTTTTTATATTTGTTGTCAGATCCCAAGTCAATATTCTTTGAATAGATATAATAGTATATTTCCTACTAAATTTCAATAATACCGTCTTCAACCACAAAAATGCCGAGTAACAGTTCTATGGCACATGTAAACTGATAGTGTTGTGTAACTGGTCGATATGAATCCGAATGGAAAGACTATCGACATACCTCTTTATCGCCCGCGTAATGTAATGTAAACGCCACACCTGCGGTCCGGGTAGGGTTGGGAACGATATTATTTAAAACTGAGAAAATGTAATAATTTCACTGTTTTTTATTTTCTTCTGGTCTATAAATTTTAGAGTAGAGTTATGAAACTTGTTCGTAAAATGAAAATAGTTACTTAGACATACCAAAATAAAGAAAATAATAGTTAAATGTAGGCATCATAGCCATTTTATAAAAAAAATATAAAGTTTCGGTAACCTGATAAATGGTTCTTCTTCTGGAAACTAGGGGTGGTTGTTGGTTTGGTAGTAATGTTTATTGTATAGGTTATTATTAACAATTCAGCTCTTTCAAGTGAGAATGAACAATATTGTTTTTCGCAGTATTTTTTCTATCATCATGACTTTTTGTCTATCATCATGACTTTTTATCCACAACAGTTTAGTATTTTCAAGTCTTGTTATATTATTAGTTACGACTTTGAGTGAAAGGCTACTATTCCCAGAGATATGCTGAACAATGTATGATACTTAATTATATATTTTTTTACCTTATAGATGAACAACTACGAAAATATACAATCCATATTGTTAGATAATCATGCTTATCCTAGGCTCAGATCTCTGGTGGAAAAGCATCCTAACGCCCGCATTCAGAAATGTCAATTAAAATTTGAGCACCCTTTAAATAGAGTAAGTAAGGAAATAAGTAAGTATGTCGTTATTGTGTATCGAAAGAGTAAGTACATAATACAAATACAAATATTTTATTTGTCATTAAGTAGGGTACAGTACATGAAATATGTGATATAAATGATAAGAAGTGTATAAGCCTACCTAACTACAATTGTATAGCATGCAAATAATAATAATTTAAGAAAAATAATTAACAGTAACTTAATCATTATTCAAATAGTATTTATTTATTTATCTGTAAAAAAAAAATATTATCTAAATTATTGGCTAAACATCAAAATCATGCATCTTATAACGAACAAAGCATCACTTGATCCCGTTTTTGCGAGCGTATACACATTTACAATAGTTATGTGAGGGACATCAAATTTTATATTTTATGACCTGAATAAAAGCTACATTGAACATTTTCCTTAATACTATAAAAACACTTATCTAGAAGCCAAACCTTGACTTTTTCCTGGACTGAAAAAACTCAAAAATTTTAAATCTGTCAGGCAATTTATTACCCACATATATTGATACACATCATAAAGGTATTAGCTTTGTCAGAGGTTTGTCAAGTTTTTTTTAAACGCCCGAATCTTGGTTTTGGAATTGGGGCGTATTTGTATTATTTCAATGAAAAAGTAACAACATATAAATTGCCTAAATTTCTTTGTAGTGTCTTTCATCAGTTATGTTGTGGTTGTTGGTGCAATAAAGATTCATCTTATCTTATGGTAATATCGACACTTTATGGTCATTTCCCATCCCTATTTGCAAATACAAGTGCTAGAGGAGCGGCTAATCGCGCCAATACGTGCTTAGCTTGCCTGAACTTTTGCCATTTGGCTACATGATAACACAATCTAGGCTAATTAAATCATAATGAGTTCTGCGCACTCAGAATCATTAATCTGATTTGAATTTACACTGGACAAAGACTTTGCTGAGGGCTATAGATCTATCACTTAGCAGCAAAGAGTATTCTTCGCAATCCGATGGTGATATTTAACAACATACCAGAAAGGCATAAACCTACCAAATTAAGAAACGACAATCTAAAATGAGCACCCTCCAAAATAAAAATAACCTGTCACATGTTAATTCAAGTGAAATAAATATGATATGAGAGCGTCGTGACCTAGTGGTTAAGCACTCCAACTCGGATCGCGCATCGTGTGGTCCCGAGTTCAAATCTGGCCTGAACCAAAATCTTTGTGTTCATTGTTTAATTTCCGACTAACTCTCCGGTGATGGAAAACATCGATAAAAAACCAAATCAACCCGGAAAGCGGCGGAAGGCTCACCACCTACCACGTTCGGTTCTAATACCATTGGTGAAAAGTAGGCTTCTGATTGTTCCGTTCACCGTGACGGAAACAGTCACTTACCCCTGACTACCCCGTTTGGGATAAAGTCGTGATGGTGTGTTATGTTATGATGTTACACGATACGAGCCAGGCAACACACAAATTGTCATGGTCTCGAATAACCTTGTGTTACAAGGTACCTGACAAGAATTTAAGCTAGTGACGTCTCCCTGCAAACCCAAATCCGAAGACATAGTTTTCTGAAATGTTCAGACGAGAAATCGCGCATTGCGTAATGCGCCAATCGTGTCGTCTACACAGATAAGACATGTTAAAGGCTGCCCAACTTTTTTGAACTTTCGAATTGAGGTCAGATGATGATGGATAAGTCATCCCAAATATTTATTCATATTTTTTTACTTATTTATTTATGAACACAGAACAGAATAACATCAAAAAATCGAACACTTACATTAGAATATTAAAATTATGGTCTAGATATTATTCCTAAACATGTGTTACAGCATGATGATTAATGCCTAGTAGCAATGAAGAAGAATATATAATATTTCACACTACTATAATTGCATACTATAATTTAAATCGATACAATTCAATATAATTTAACACAATATAATTTAATTTAATTCAGTTCAATTCAATACTGTAAAAAGTATCGGGAATATGTCAATAAAAAGACCCGCGTAAAAGAGGTCGTTCTAATTTTTTTACTGCATGTTGGTAGCACTGTACTGATTAAGCGCGCAAAATTTGAGCGGGATCTGTCATTTAATTTGTTTTAAACTACACTTTTTGTTGGTGATAGTTTTGAGTCCTCGGCGATTTTTACAATGGAAAATATTGTTGAACAAAGAGTGTGCCTTAAATTTTGTGTTTCGAATGATATTTCATGTGGTGAATCACTAAAAATGTTGCGAAATACCTACGGCGAATCGTGTATATCGAAAACAAGGGCTTATGAATGGTATAAGGCTTTTGAAGAAGGCCGAGAAGTAGAAGTAGACTTGCCTCGTTCTGGTAGACCTTCAACCGCTACGACGAAAGAAAACATCGACAGAATCAAGAAGCTAGTGCTCGAAAATCGACGTATGAGTCTGAGAGAGTTGGCTAGTGAGGTGAACATATCTTTTAAGTTCGTCCACAACATTCTCATTGACATTTTAGGCATGAAACGCGTCGCCGCTCGACTAATTCCAAAAGAGCTTAATTTTGTTCAAAAAGCGCAGCGAAAGCATGTCGCTGAAGACATGGTTTCCCGAGCTTCGACGGATCGGACCTTTATGAAACGTTTAATAACTGGCGACGAGACATGGGTTTATGAGTACGACATGCAAACAAGCCAACAGTCTTCAGAATGGCGTCTCGAAAACGAGCCGAAACCCAAAAAACCGCGGCAAAGTCGCTCCAAAATCAAGGTGATGCTGACAGTTTTTTTTGACTACCGTGGTGTGGTTCACTCCGAATTCCTTCCAGAGGGAGAAACAGTGAATAAAGAATATTATTTAGGCGTCATGAAGCGTTTTCGTGAGAGTATCCGCCGAAAACGTCCAGATTTGTGGCAACACAACTCATGGATGCTGCACCATGTTAATGCACCATCACACACAGCCATTATAGTGAAAGAGTTTTTAGCGAAAAATTTAACAAAAGTTCTCGACCAAGCACCGTATTCACCTGATATGGCTCCGTCTGACTTTTTTTATTTCCCAAGTTAAAATTACCACTTCGAGGAAAACGTTTTGAGTCGATAGAAGCCATAAAAGAAATTTCGCTGAATGAGCTAAAGGCCATACCGCAAATAGCCTATGAAAAATGTATGGAAGACTGGGTGAAGCGGTGGAGATGTTGTATTGCAAGCGATGGGGCCTACTTTGAAGGCGATAAAATAAATTTAGATGAATAATTTGTATTTTTTGTTTTATTGACAAATTTCCGATACTTAATACACAGAAGGTATATTCGATTAAATTCCAATTAATCATTACAATTCAGAATAATTCAATTTATCAAGTATTGAAGTATTCATTTGAGAGAATGTCCATAATTGCCCTCTTGAACCTATCCAAGTTGTCGATAAATATGTCTACAGTATTATTATGCCCTCTTGATATCTCGTTATAAGGGCCGATTTTTTAATTCTTTGTTTAGTCCCTAGATAGCTAACTGAAGTATAAAATTAACTGGCTGTTTCTCAAGCTAATAGTAATTTTAAATTTTTCAATAAGTCAATATTTTTTACTATAGTTGGCATTGCAATAAGATTTTAACATAAATCTGAGTTTTGTGTAGTTTTTACCTAAACTCAGATTAAGCTATCAGTTTGTGTCTAAGTTAAATGTGATCGCACATTTTATTCACTATTTTTTTACTGAGGATTAAATTAATACTTCATAACTAGCATATAAATTTTCATATAGCTACTTTCAGCTGAAACGTCATCCTTACGAACATTTATAAGTATTTACCAAAACAATTAACCAGGCACATTGGCCTTTGTACGCTCTCAGTAAACTGAACCTCTGTACACTGGCGAGCATTGATACAATATCCGGTGGGTTCCGTATGCGGACATTAAGTTACAGATGCAATTTCCTTTGTCTTCCCGACCTGTAGCAGGGGCAAAGACAGTTGAAAAGGGTTTGAGAAATTATGGGTCATTTTGTGATAATGGTAACCCTTACACGAGTAAAAATGGAGGTGGAACGATTTGTATCATTTGTAGATGTTATGTTTTACTTGCAGTTGAATATGAGAACAAAAACATTGAAAAAGGAACAGTTTTAACAACTTAGATCCAGATCTTCTTTGTTAAAACTAAGCAACCAGTTTATTGTAACAAATATAGTTTACACAGAGAGTTTGATTTGCTTTCTTAATGTTTCTTAGCAAATACTTTAAATGCTAGTTCCACACAGACAGCTCAGTTCTTTGGCTGGCACATTGGCAAATAAATATTTGACTGACACAGACCAAACACAAATGCTCGACACACAAATGCTTATTCTGGGTGAGGATGAAACCCACGAGCTTTAGCGTTGAAGAAAAGATCTCTACCTATCGCGCCAATCGGGCTAGCCAGGCATAATGCTGTTCGCTATTCCACCGTGTCGTACAGTAGGCTCGTGAGCAATCCCCGCTGTGTCGTATGCAAAGGGCGCTAAACATGTTACTGGTCGCTAACCCTGAATTGGATATATTCATTGACAGTCCTCAATCACTTTTAAACAAAGTCGAAAATAAATATATTATAAATAAATATATATATATATATATATATATATATATATATAATATATATATTTGGTGTAATGTATTACACCACACTACTTCCTGTAGCTTCCATAATTATGTAACTGGGATTATCCCGTTTAATTGTGTGAAATAAATAAATTATTATTTGGCGTCCATACTTAATTATAAATGCTAAAGTGAATCTAATCTGTTACGTTTTTACGTATGAACAACAGAACCAATTTTTTTATGATTTTTTGTATCTAGATAATAATGTATCAATTATCCCTTGCTAAGAATAAATAGAACCTGGACATTGGACGTTAGCCTCTTTTAGCTTTTAGGAAAATATAACTTGCAAACCATCAATTGTAGCGATGACTTGATTTCAATGATGGAGGCCTTTGCCCAGTAGTGTATAATAGTTACTTTTTTTTTTACTTCAGATTTGCACACACCGTGTAAAAATTATAAAACTTGCAGTGTAGCAACTTTGCCCCGTCTAGTGTATCAAAATGGCGCCCGCATCAAAGTTATCAAAATAATCCCACTACACAAGATATATCGTCCGGAAGACCGAACAATGTGTAGGTATAGTTGGTGCGAGTTTGCGACTGTGAGAAATTCGGTACTATACCATTAGGGTTCATTCATTACACCAACATTCCGTCCGACGCCGCGGGGTGTAACAACTTCTATAAAACAATATGCTACATCCATTCGTAATTAAATATATTAGAAACGAGTACTTTTGTAGTCGACCTCCTTTCACAGATGAAATTAGTTTCATAGATTTTTAAAGAAACGAGTCAGTGTATAGAATATTCGGCCGTATTGAATTCGACTGTGGTTGTTAAATTGTTATGTTTCAAATATGAATGTGGAGTGATTTATTAAGTGGTAGTGATTATAGATGATATCTTTTGTTTAGTGCCTATCGATGGTTATCCAATTTAATTTGAACGGTACAAATTTCTCAGTCAGTGAATTTTGCATCTTCTGATCTTGAATTGAACGTTTCAAATAAGTCTGTAGCTTTTTATTCAACTGTATTTTTAATTTTGTTATTCCTATTGTTTTTAAATACCGCGCCAAGTTGGATGTTTTTTTGTGCTTTATGATTAACCCTCTTAACGATTAGATTAATGATATTAAGTATCGATTGTGTTGCTTCATTAGACGGAGCTATTGATAGTTAAGTGATTTTTTTGATTTATCTCATGGGATTTCTTGTTATATCGTTTTGTTGTGATCTATAACATCTTGACATCGCTGTAGTTGTAAGCTGTGTGAAATATATGAGTTAATAATGTACGGATGGACAGCAGAATATAACTTGGACTTTGGTTTCACAAATAAAACCAATGACACAGCCAATCTAATAAAATATTAAGTAGTCTTGAATAGTTCTGAAATACTAATAATGACGTTGAACGCTATGTAGTCACTAGTATCTCTAACAAACGCAACAACACTATAAAACAACTTCAATGATGACAACTTAAGAATAATCACGCATAGAAGGCGAGTCGGGGCACCCGTTTTGATAACAAATATCAGGACGTCACGTCTGGATCTGAACTTACCGATGTTAATTTCTCGAGGTACGAGCTTCTTCAAAATATTTATTTGTGCAGTAAATGGTTGCAATAACATAACAGAGAAGCACAAGTAGTATTCATACATGTTAAATATTGCAAATTGTGATTTCATGTGTAACGAATTGTTATTTTGACAGTTGATTTTGGCATCACAAATGGCGCGCCTTTTTGTATAGAAGTATCCTTCTAGGTGTTATTGTTCTAAGAATGACAACAACAACAGATAAATGCAAAATGGTGAACTATAGCTTTTCCACTGTGTATTGTTTTTAGCCTAAGATTTTGTTTTCACAATTATCACAGTCATAGTTTTGTCCTTGACTGTGGTTGTATGAATATCTTCTTAAATATCATAAATATACCGGGTGATTATTAAATAACTTCCGAAAACGATATGGTATACTCATTAAGTAATGTAGTAACTATAAAGCGAAACTTTTTATTTTTGTGGTTTTCATACAAAAAAATCTTCAAATTTCATTTTTGCATAGTTTCTACGTCGCTTAGTTAGTATGCCATATCGTTTTCGAGAGTTATTTTATAATATCACCCGGTTTAAGTAGTATACTAAAATTATATTTACAGTGAAAAAAAACACGTTTTATTTACTTATAAGTGGTGACCGTACTTTTGAATCGACGGAAGGACACAAACGACAGATTAGATTTATAAAAAATAGTACCTACTCAAATACTACTGCCAAATTGCTGTATTGAAAAACAGTTTGTTATAGTAAAAATAATAAAGTGTCTAGTCCATACAGCGTTATTCAACGCGTAATATAATGAAGCTCATTTAAAACATCATATTATTTTTTTCATTTTGTTCATAATCTTGACACAAAAACATACTCGCACGTATATTATATACTTACCTTTACAAAAACCTATGCCACATCTTTCTTTTGTACATTTCTAAGTAACGACTTAATACACCAAGAGCCCAAAGAAATGAGGTACAATAAATTAAATATACTGTTCTTAGAACCGAAGAAAATAAGATTTCCAGAAAATTTATCCAAAGAACCAGCAAAGTAGGTACTGAAATAGTGTTACGCAATTCAACAATTAATATCTTTCTCACTACAGTGCGGTAAAACAAAAATAAAGCCGGCCGAAGGAATCCTGCCTAGAACAGATGGTGGACGATCGCTAGAGTTGCCAAGAAAACTTTGAAATATTATGGGATTTATCTATCTGGCTGGCAGACTTTCATTTTACAGAACTAGTAGGGATCTGTAATGAAATAGTGTGGGGAATAACTAACAAAATATTTTAAATGTTTATAATTTATAAAACTGTGTCATCTGTGCTTTATTTGCCTAAGATTATTAACTAAATAAGGCTCACAATATGTGCTGCCATTATGACGACACGATTGGCGTAGTGTGCTATACCTTGCCTGTGCCTTGGCTTGCGTGGTGAACCGCGGTCGATTCCTGGTCGAGTCAATTCGCATTACAAGATCGCATTAGTCGGTCACCAGATCCTCGTCTTACTAACAGCAAGACAATCCACGTGTAGCGTCTAGGTGAGGATGCTAAGCTGTTTTTGAACCTACCAGGTAAAAGCTAGCTTGGGTAAAAATGTGAAGTATGCAGAGTCGCTTAATGTATACAAGGTTAAATTGAAACCATATGTGATAGACAGAATCTATACTTACCTGTATAAAAAAGGTAACAAGTCCATCTACTGTATTGTAACTGCACTGTGACAACTTTTGCCCGATACGTAAACGTCGAATATTAGAATCTTTTAAATTTTTATAAATTGTGTTGTGATTGTTTGCAATTTATTGTGTTTTTGTTTTTAATTTTGAATTCCGAATGTAGAATATATCCATATGTCACATAACTCAGTAATCAAGTGCAGTGTACTCGTACCAGTATTTGGTGTTCTGAGCAAAGAGAAAAAAAAACTTTATCTGTTCTACTGCTGTACTATTTAATATGTTCTCATGTAGGTGAAATATTAATATTCATGTGTTTCTTTATGTGAATAAATGTTCTTTAACCATAACTTAAACATGATAGTCAGCATCTTAGCGCCTTACTCGTAGGTATTATCACGTCAAATTATTTACTATTCGAAGGTATAGTAAATAATTTGACGAAGGGCTATTTCGCACGAATATTCCTTCCCAAGTTCACAGTCTATAATATTTTATAGTCTCTCATCTATGACCGAGCTTTAAATAGAAAATTGGAAATGGAGTATCTCTGAAGTGGACATAAAACGTTTTACTGAGAAATTTAGTTTTTTTTGTACAAGGTCCGGGGCAAACAAGTATGTTAGTATCTAAGTTCTGCAGTTATGGCAATACATAAAGTGGTAAGAACTGCTTTTTTTCAACGCTATTCGTTTATAAATGTGGAGTACCACATTACCTTACTGATCAGTATCATAATTAGTCATTACTTGCTAAGAACATACAAACTGAAGGCAGAAAAAAGTATAAAGGCGCGTGTATAGTACCTACGAGTATATATACCTCAAGCAACGGCTTTAGACGAAAGGACAAAGTGCCCACATGTTCTTCTAATTGTATGACACCCTCTAGGATATCTAAAATGTATCTCAGCCGAAACATCTTGTATTTTTCACGGTGCCAACATCTCTCGGCGGTGCGAGAAAAATAAGAGATTATTTTACGAAACATTTTTAAAATATTGCGTGTGCCATAACATGTTGCTTCCGCAAAGTTTGCGGAAAGCAGCTCTAAATGTTGCTTTTTTAACGTTTCAAAATTTTCCAAAAGAATAAAAAAATGAATCGGTTTATCACGAAAATTTTACTGTAGGTATTTTACATCTCAACCCCTGGAATTAAAAAAAACACTATTTGCTACTCTTTTCTATATATTTTCTAAAATAACTTACACGTTTCATGCATAATTTGGTCATTATCCTTTAGTGGGACTATGTAAAAACCTTTATATGCCCGTCCGATTTTCCCGTCAAAATATAGCCTAAGTTAAAAAAATGCCTTTGTCACATGCTGATAATGTAGCTTTATATTGGTGAAGGAATTTTCAAAATCGGTCCAGTAGTTTCAGAGCCTATTCACTACAAACAAACAATCAAATATTTCCTGTTTATAAAATTAGTCTAAATAACATTGTACAAGCTACGTTTCACAAAAAAATAGCTATTCTATTCTAAGCGCAAATGGGACAGTCCTAAATGTCATCAACCGCATGGCCGCACCAGCAATCGCCGGCCAATTTGGCAAATTATCCCCTTCCTCCGCGTGCGTGAGACGTGCCCTTTGTCGCAATTCCGCGACTTTTTCTATGCGATCGTTGTTTATACGTTCACACTAATTTTCTCAGGTAGGGGTTTATGTGGGAATGTGGCAAAGGTTAGTTCAGTTAGATAACCGGTTGCTTTAAGGCTGATTCAAAGTAAACGCCAAACCATCACCGTGGTAGGTTGGTAAGTGGTAAGAGCGCTTGGGCTAAAATTCTTAAATCATAGGTTTTTATTCCAAGTCAGGTAAAGTATGGGCAAAAAAAAAATCTTATAGAAGGACCGCTTTCGCCTTTTCACAGTAAAATTACCTAAACTTGTCTGACCGTCTGCATATAGTAGTAGGTACTTTATTCACTCTGAATTTTTAAAATGAAGTAGGTGGGTTATACCTACTTGACAGAACCCGCCAAAAACAAAATTCACCATGGTAAAAGTTGCACTAAGTTCGACGAAAACAAAAACACTCGCAACAGTGCGGCTAGTCGCGTGACCACTTCTCACCGGTATCGCCTGTAAGCTCACTGTGTCAGTGTGCGTGGTCAGAATGGCGGTTTTTTCTAAGCAGACTTTGTCCGGGGCGCCGCGCCGCATGCGTAATTTGTGGTACGGGTTTGAGCACCACCTAAAATGCCTGGTAGCCAACGCTCGTTAATTGTAACGATGACTCAATTTTAACGATCATTTTCAGCCCATTGTCCCACAGCTGGACAAGAGCGTTCGTGGGATGTGCCCTTTGTCGCAATTCCGCGACTATTTCTATTCGATCATTGTACGTTTACACTGACTTCCTCAGGTGGAGGTTTGTATGGGAATGTGTGGGGAAGGTAGGGTTAGTTTAGTTACATAACGGATGCGAAACCTTCATGAGGTAGGAAACTTACGTTCGTGAAAATCTTTAAGAATAAAAATTCATCACCAAATATGTTTAACCTATTTATTCTTATTTTTGTTAAGGCACAAAGAAGGTTCAAAATTACGACAAAAAAAATTAAAAGCAACTCTTCTCTCTTCCAATAAAAATTTTCAATAGTGTTCCGCAGTCAAAAAATGTTGACTGCGACAAGCCAATAACTTTTGACAGAACGAAGTCTGTCAGGGCAACTATACTCCATTCATTAGACAGAAGTAAAAAAGGTTCTTTTTAGAGTACACTTTGTGGTAAAAGTACAATAAACATCATTGCTTTTAAGATTTATGCCGAATTTATTCAAATCCACATAAATAGCAGCTGTCACACTTAATTGTTATCATTTAAAGTAAAGGAACTTAAGAATTTATGAGGCTTTTGCTTAAAATAATTATTTTGTCTTGCATCAAACTATATTGTCGATGTAAAAACCTAAAACAGGCAGGGGTTTTCATTATTACTGTCACTATATCTCTACCAAATCTAAAATGTTACATAATCCCTTCATACGTTGTGGCGGAAGGGGTTTTCAATTTTGCCAGGCTATACTCAGGTATGTTATCGTCATGGCAACGTCAAATGCTAATTGTCATTCATTTTAGCCCCCCTGCTTCTTATTTTTAATGTTATAATGAATGAAGTTTATAGTTAGTTTATACTTATGTTATAATAATATATAAAAAGTAAAGATTTGATTGTTTGTTTGTTTGTGTTGAATAGGCTCCGAAACTGCTGATGCGATCGAGAAATTTCTTTCACTTACAGAAAGCTAAACTATTCAGGAGTGATATAGGCTTTATTTCATTATGATTGCACAAGAAATTTAATGAAAAACAATGGTAAATGTAAATCAAGTCGGAGAAAAGCAGGCGAGATATGATAATGGACACCAGTTCTCAAACATTTGTCAGAACGCAGTCTGTTAGATTCGATTATTTATTTGATTAAAAGATTTATTTCCCTCATCAGATATAAGAATTAGTATTAAGATCGTCAACAATGTAGTAATAACAATAGCATGCATAGAAACAATAAAAAATGTCAAGGTTAAAAAATAAACAATTACTTACAAATTCAAAATCATACATTCAAATACCATTAAGATAAGTACAAATGTCTACTAAAATTAAAACTACACAATTTTAATATCAATAGAATAGAAAGACTTTTCCAACAAAAGGTTTCTCAGTTGGCGTCGGAATGCTTCGTCGGATTGTGCATTTTTCAGCGCAGTGGGTAGGTGGTTGTAGTAGGTTGGACCGACCGTTGGTTATGGCAGCTTGTTTAAAATATTTAAAACGTGTCAAAAGGCACTAATATTTAAGGGGCATATACTATCAGTATTGGTAGATTTTAAAAGCAATGTCTGATAAACTGATTAAGTATAGTTTTGAAGTTAATTGAAGTTCAAGTTTGAGCCTAAACTTTCGAGTGCCACCCCTGACACAGGTATGAATAATCTTCGGTCATAGAGTAAGAACATTATACAGACATAACAAGTAATAGTCCTTGCACCTTCCCACACTGTTTAAGTCAGTCCCAGGCATTCAAAATTCGTAGCTATGAAATAAACCTATTATTTAACATTAGAAAACGTTACCAGAGTCAAAAAAAAGGGGCCTTAAGGCTTTTTAATAAGGTGTAAGCTTTTATTACTATTTTCAATCATTAGTATCGATTTTATTTAAAAATAAAACCTAGTGAGGTCGTAAATAATTAATAGACCATTAAAATTAACAATAACTGTTGTTTTTGAAATAAGATGAACCCAATAGGTTGGAAATGCCAAAACCTAGACTGGACAAATCTAATCATCTCTCTACAATTTTACTCATCCTAATAAATTATCGATTTTTGGAGTTTTGTCAAAAAACAACTGTTACTTTTTTGACAAGCCGAGGTGCCATGCCTAGTCAATCAGAGCCACCCGTGACTCAAAGACTCCGTAGTACGCAAACTCCGCTCCTGAGTCTGACAAACAAATCTGGCATCATTTGAAGTGTCATATACTTTGAAGTTTTCAGTTCATATTCATTTTATTTCAGTTTTGTTTGTTTTAGACGTGTTTTCATAATTAACCCTTTTCAAAGTGTGGTGTGATGGTAAGTAGATAATATGCTACGAATAACACGTGAGGCGTGGTACCACTTTCCCTACTCATTTGCACTGCACTTTTGACGATAAATCAAGATTGTGTTTGTGACTGATTGTGGAGGCTGTGGCTCGCAGATTCTTTTTAGAGCTTTCTGCTAGTCTTTCTACACCAGTAGTCTGTGGGTCTAATATACTGGACGAGCCTATAATGTCTTACGCGTCCAATACAATAATGCTCTCAGGATGCCGTTGAGGCGGCCACGTTTTTGCAGCGCATCTGGCATGTTTGCGGCAGAGGGTGTAGACGGGTTTCATGATATAATGCGTAAGAGGTCACACGTAAGAGTCTCATTGATGCAAAGGGTGCGAAACAGTGGTTATAGTATCCTGAGAACAATAGCTGAGAACAATAGCAGAACGCTTTGACTGCCCATTCAGAAACACTGGGTACAGGTTGTTACTGGATTAGTTTAACATATTATTATATTATTGTTTTCATGTTAATATTTAGTTTTTAACTATTTGTAGTTTTAGTGTAAAAGTGTGTTTTTGTAAGATAAATTCAATTATGGACCTAACGCCGAAAATGAAGATTTTATTATTATTATTATATTTTATTATAAACTGAACAGCAGCATCAGAACCCTGGCTGCAAAGAACGTGAAGTGCACGTCGCGTGAGTTGTTGAAGTCACTCTGTTGTGTGCAGTCACGGGTGCACGCGTAGCAAAAACTAGGGTTACCAAAAGTTTTAACGTTCCACTAATAAAATAAATTTGTATGGAAAACGAAATGATTGTTTTAAGCATTAATATTTTTACAGTTTTGTATATACATGGTATGCATGCTGACCCATAAGTATTAGTGCTCTTATTTTAATATTCACTCCCTGACAGAGTGAGTGGGCAAGAATTCGAGGGTCCTGGATTCAATTCCAAGCCGAAGTTTGCCTATTAATATTGTGAAGTTCACAGATAATTTCATCCTAATTGAAACCAGAGACCATATTTTTTTATCATTTTTTTTTAACATCTTTATTAAATATATTTTTTTGAACTTTAATGGTCACTGACCTTTCATCTGTCTATCTAACCCGCAAGATCTTCAGTTACTCCGTGACCATGGCAATTGCAACAGTGCCGAAGTACATATTGGAAACTCGAAAACAAAAAACATGGTAAAAACCCCTAACTAGTAACTTTTCTATTTTTTAATAAATAAACTAATGTTTGTATAACTGGCACTTGTATTTATTAACCAGGAGATGAGTTATACTTTTATAATGACTGACTTAATCCCAGGCAGATGCTACAAGTGGAAAACTTAAATCACACCATGTTATAAATATTTTTGACATGCATTATTATCTAATGAGATTTGGGATCATCCATGGGAATACGAATGGCAACATCAGAACAAGATCTTGTCAAGATCTCCTACTTTAGCTTGCAAATGAGAACTTAAGGGGAAACGATAGAGGCGTTTTACAGTTAATTTTAATTTTATTCGGGTTTCTTTCTTCTTATCTTAAATAAAATTATTATAAAGCGCACAAACGTCATTAGTAATATTAACTTCTTCTTAAAAGTTTGAATACACATTTTAAAATCACCTAATTGAGTAACAGCATGTTTTTATTTATTTATTTATTTATTCATTCAAAACACTTGCATGCTTACAGACTGAATCCAAGGTGCTTACAAGTTTAATATACAAATTAAGGAATCAAAATTATTTTATAGAATAGTACAAAAAAAAAAAAAATTATTACATATTGAAATGAGAATGAATGTCAAGATATAAAATTGTCAGAATAAAATGTCACAAAAGGTCAATAAAATGTTAAAACTATAAAAAGCAAACACAGCACAAACAAATAAAGTCATAGATTAACAATGAAAAACAAATGAAAAAAGAAACAGTCAAATTACAAAGAGATACTCGTACAACTAACAAAGGTCAAAACAATTAGGCACAATAATCATCAAAATCAAAAAATGTTATGAACATTCATCCTCCCTTCAATGTATATTTTTGTGAATAAGGTGAAGGCAATGGTGAAGTCATTCACTTCTCTCACTGCATCTTGTACTCTGCACTCTAGCGAGAAACTTAATAATTATTTTTTTCAAAATGGGTTATACAAAGCAGTTCTAATCAACAAATTTTCAAGATATCCTGACTGAGCAAGTTCACCTTTATACCAATATTATAAAAAGGAAAGATTTGATTGTATGTCCGCTTGTATTGAATGGCTTCAACACTATCGGATCAATTTAAAAAATATATTTCACCATTGTAAAGCTACATTATTTGCGAGTGACATATTTTAAAGAGAGAAATACTACATAGTTTACAGTCTTGAATATAAATATGAAGGGTCTTCCTCTTAAGCTCACTATAATAACTACAAGCTATGCGCTGCACCGCTCCCGGCTATGGCATCGATTACGTCGATTTGTGTGAAAAATAATAGCTTCTCTAATGACAGTGTTGGCAACAGAAGCCAGTTTGATGTATCGCAGATGATGACTTTTTTAGCTATAGAAACTGTAATGATATCATTTCATTTGTTCCAGTTTTGATGTAGGTTGGAAACTAGTGTTTTTTTGTTCTGTCACCTTGCAGATACAGTTGATCCAGTCAGTGGCGTTGGTGGCATGGACTTAACATGTAAAACTTTTCACTCAGAATAATATTTTTTTTTATCTAAATACATACACCATCACGCCTTTTTCTCAACGGGGTAGCCAGAGACCACATCTTTCCACTTGCTACGGTCCTGACACACCTCTTGCGCTACTTCCACTCTCATTAATCCTTTCATACATGCTCGTCGATTATGGGTACTCCTGGCCTGACTTTTTCTGAGCACGTCTCGGACTTATCCTAAGTACGTCCGTCTAGGCCTTCCCCTTCCAACAGCTCAATCCACTCTCACCCTGTAAATTTTGTTTCGTTAATCGCCTTTCATCCATCCTTTCTATATGCCCAAACCATCTTAGCATTCCTACTCTATTTTTGTGACAACATCCTGTTTCACACCACAACGCTCTCTTATTATGCTATTCCTTACTTTATCAATAAATGTCACTTCTGCCAAATTCCGCAATGCTCTCATTTCCACTGCATTTATCCTACTTTCATCCTTCTTTCGCCATACCCAACTCGCACTTCCGTTTTTTTATCTAATGTACCCTATATTCTCTATAATCGAAATAGTAGTTTAACGATGCTGGAACACTCGTACAAACAGACAGAGACACAAATTCTAAGTGTACCTTTATCACAAAGTGTAGTTTAGTATTGGTTATCTGCTGTTATAATATAATATAATGTACCTATAGATCAATAACTCCCGAAATTTTTGCCTATGTTATATTTTTCATTTTTACGTAATGACTTTTTTCTAAGCATTTTAAATGTGAAGTTTCAGTAGTTTTCATTCAAACAATGATTATTCATGGAATAAATCCTTTTCATATATCAATTCATAACAAATATGTTCACATATTCCTTTTCGTTTTAATTATATTGGCGTGCCGTGTAAACCTCACTTAATGGTTTATTTTTACAGATTATAATTACTATCTTCAACAAACGGCCAACGTTTTCTAATGGCCAAGCGCTTCACAAAAGACCCGATCAACCGTGTAATTCCTAATTATAGGAATATAGGAATTTGAATGAAAATAATATTACACCTTTCGTAGAACTGAAACATCAGTTACGGTAAGTTATCTATTATTATGTTAAAACAATAACATTAGTTAATCTAATAAAAGAAGAACTGTTTCTAAGAAAAAACATTGTTGAACAGTTAACAGTAGATCTAAGTGACTGTTTTCTTTTTATTTACGCACTTGCTTCCCGCCAGCGGTTTCGCCCACGTCAACTTAATTTTTCCGACTTACGATACTTATGTATAAGCTGTATTGCTGTAAAGTTTCGTTTAAATCCGTTCAGTAGTTTTTGTGTGAAAAGGTAACAAACACACATCACAAACTACACATTTATGATAATAGTAAGTTATTAAGAAGTAAGTTAATTAGATTTTTTTATGTATATTATGTTTAAGTCTTTGCGACCCATAGTACAAGCTGTGTTCAGTTTAACGTTAGGTTACCTAAAAGTAAAGTGTTACAGATATTTATTTACTGTTCTTGTTATAACTTAACGAGTCAAATACAATATTAGTAGCGTAGTGGACTGATTTGCGTCGGGTCCCGAGTTTAATTCCCGGTAACTTTTATAAATTGACTCGGGTCTGAGTGTGCTGAAAGACGTCCCTGACTTCATTTCTTGCCTGGTACCTTGTAACACAATGAAGAATTTTATCTAGTGATCCATTATTTTATGTAGATTTTTTTCTTAAAACCACTGAAGAAATAATATAGTCCCTATTTAAATAGAGGAAGGATATTTCCACTGAAAATCGAAATGGGAATGCTGAGATGGTTTGGTCACATGGAAAGGATGGATTAACGACGATTACCGAAACAAAATTTACAAGGTGAGGGTGGGTGGAGCTGTTGGAAGTGGGAGGCCAAGACGGACGTACTTAGGAAAAGTCGAAGACACTCTTAGAAAAGGTCAGGTCATATACCCATATTTGACGAGCATGTATGAAAGGATTAACGAGAGTGGAAGAAGCACAAGATGTGTGTCAGGACCGTAGCAAGTGGAAAGATGTGGTCTCTGCCTACTCCGTTGGGAAAAAGGCGTGATGGTATGTACTTAAGTACATGTCCACCATTGCACTGTATAGGCTGATGGTTTACAATATATTCAATTGTCACCTTAAGGCTACTTTTTACATTTTGAGCATTATAATATAACTTTTTTTTTAACTTGTATAATTATATAAGAAGTGTAAAGGTTTCCCAACCCTGCCTCGCTATTCGTTCTATCGATTAATGAGTATTTATTAATCACGTGACAAATACGGTAAGTGCTACCGCCCTGTGAGAAATTGATCCTTCCTACACTCATTCATTGCTTGGTAAAAGCAAGGCCAAGTTTTAGGGTAGTAATGACTTTGCCGTTTTTTTCTTTTGGCATTTAATTAGCTATAAGATTCTAGCTATTTTTTACTGTCGAAATATTTAATAAATTTATTTTGATTTCATTAGAATGGTTATTAATACGGGATTTCTACCATGTACCTTTTTGTTTTCGAGTTTCTGTTATTTCGTTTATACCATGTTACTCCGTGATCATAGCACTTGAAAAAATGCCGAAATATATAAATATATGACCATGAAAGCTTAAATCATTTTTTTGATCCCATTTTGATTCAAAGTATCTCTAACAAAAATAACTTTATATTTTTACCGGGAAGACTAGAAGTGGCTCCACACATAAGTGTTTGTCCTAAGTTGTCGACTGGCATGGATCACCATCGCCTACGACCCTATGATTACTTATCTGGAAAATGTTTATTTCTTAAGGTGCATATTTTAAAATGAGAATTAAAACATGGACCAGCCATAAAAAATAATAGAAAAACTTACTATGAGGTTTTTATTACATTTAACTATGCGTGTGCAAAACGGAAATAGAATGACTTTGTTTCACAACACCTTGAGATCTCAAATAAATGAAAAATGAGATAACATTAAATAAAAATGCTACTAATTAATTACATTACCGAACTTGGCGTGCTCTACCGTGCCCCATTTCATCCAATCATCAACTTAACATCAATCAATATACCACATCGTTTGTTTGTTCCGCTACTATAATCGGTATCAAAGATATGCCGCTTGATTTGAAGTACAGTCATCGATAGATATATCCGAACAGGTATTACTAGGTGGACTTGTCAAATCATAGATTATATCAAAAGTTTACCATAATTGCAATTATGACTTAAAGATTGCGTAGACGTGACTTGCGAATCGGGACGGGTTCAATTCCCACACAGTGACTTGGGTCTGGGTGTGCTGAGAGCTGTTTTCGAGAGTCATTACGAATCGCCTCGCTCGCAGGTTTGACGACTTCCAACCTCCCGAACAAGCAGGGTTCCGAAAAGGCTATAGTACCGTAGACCACATTCATACGCTGCGGCAAGTTATACAGAAGACCGAAGAGTATAACTTGCCACTTTGCTTAGCGTTCGTGGACTACGAGAAAGCCTTTGATTCGATTGAGACCTGGGCAGTACTGCAGTCTCTCCAAAGGTGCCAAATAGACTACAGGTACATTGAGGTGCTAAGGTACTTATACCAGAACGCCACCATGTCGGTCCGATTACAGAACCAGAGCTCTAATCCGATCCAACTACAGCGAGGCGTGAGACAAGGAGAAGTTATTTCTCCGAAACTGTTCACGGCTGCGTTGGAGGATATTTTCAAGCTTCTGGACTGGAAAGGACGCGGCATCAACATCAATGGCGAGTACCTAACACACCTGCGATTTGCCGATGATGTAGTTCTTATGGCTGAGACCTTGGAAGACCTGAACATAATGCTCGAAGATCTCGGTAATGCTTCTCAAAGAGTGGGTCTTAAGATGAACATGGACAAAACAAAAATCATGTTGAATGCCCATATTGCACCCGCTCCAGTTAACGTTGGGAACATTACACTCGAAGTTGTTGACCACTATGTTTACCTGGGACAGACAGTCCAGCTAGGTAAGTCCAACTTCGAGAAAGAGATCTCTCGTCGAATCCAGCTCGGATGGGCAGCGTTCGGGAAGCTCCGGCATATATTTGCGTCCGAAATACCTCAGTGTCTCAAGACAAAAGTCTTTGACCAGTGTGTGTTGCCAGTAATGACCTATGGGAGTGAGACGTGCTCCCTTACTATGGGTCTCATAAGAAGGCTCAAGATCACCCAGCGAGCAATGGAGAGAGCGATGCTTGGTATTTCCCTGCTCGATCGAATCAGAAATGATGAGATCCGCAGGAGAACAAAAACAACCGACATCGCTCGAAAGATTGCATCGCTGAAGTGGCAGTGGGCGGGACACATAGCGCGGAGGACCGATGGCCGTTGGGGCGGAAAGGTTCTCGAATGGCGACCGCGTACCGGACGACGTTCCGTGGGCAGGCCCTCTACAAGGTGGACCGACGATCTGGTCAAGGTCGCGGGAAGCCGCTGGATGCGGACAGCGCAGGACCGATCGTTGTGGAGATCCTTGGGGGAGGCCTATGCCCAGCAGTGGGCGTCGTTCGGCTGAAATGATGATGATGATGTGCTGAGAGACCACTGCCTTAATCTTTTTCTGGGACCTCTTAAAATAAGGATATTTTATCCTTACTCCGAGACCACGAAAGTTTGTGTTTTGTTCGTTTGGATTAATTTCTGCACCACAAATCTGTTGAAGAACCAGAACCCTTATTTGGTCTGCTAAGTATGCATTACTGTTATGTGGCCGACAGTACCACGAATTAAATATTTACTAGTTATAGGCTTCCGGCATTGAAACAGGCTCATTACCAACATGATGGGAATGTGGCACAATATCATCACGTTGCCAAATAAGGCTTCACTAAACTACATTTGGAGAAATAATCGAACAATGAACCTAGGACTTCTTAAAAGACTAATAGCAAGATTAATTTAAAAGTTTATCGTTTATGGTCGGTTATCTATTACACTAAACACTTCGAAAGCCGAGTAGTAAGATATTTTTTCCGTGCAATTCAGTTTATCTTATCTTCAATGATATTGGAAGTAGAAGGACTTAGCATCTGCGCGCTGTCAACGGGACAACAAAAAGTCCTTAAGACGCCATCTGACGTCATGAGCATTTTCGTCCTAAAGATACACCCCATTATTCATTAAAACTTAAACAGGGCTTCAAGACCACCTTATCATAGTGAGAACAATGCTATAAGACTATTTTATCTTTTATGAATAAGGGGGACAATGTATTCCTTCTCATTTCACTCATATTTGTCAGGGAGAGACAGAAAGTAGGATGTCATGACGCGCGGGCGCCTTTATTAAGCTTTTAAAATGTAGGTATGCGGTATATCCAGTGTATTTATTTATTTATTTACTACTGCCACTTGATACGTGTCAGCTAAAGTGTCAGACCTCGTAACTCCAACTTTTTTCAAAAGAAATTTTTCCCCTTTTTGTTACCAATTTCTGACCGCATACAATAGGAAAGCTCGGTCTTAAATCCTATAAAGAAGCTGTTTCAGTTTAAAATGCTGAATAGAAAACCACGTAACTCGTAAGTTTTTTTGCCTCCTGTGAAATTTGATCTGACGGTGTAACGAGGTTTGACACTTTAGCCAATGATATATATACAAGTGTAGGGAAAATCATTGCTTATCTTCCCATAGTTTTGAGGAGTTCCTCCTGTAAATAAGCTCATCTAATCAACTCTGCCAGATTGGTTACTTACACCAAATCTAATACTTGTTAATGTAAGAACCCCATTGCGGGCGAGCCTAAATCGTTTAAAAAACATGGATCTGGGACGAAACTTTTCAAATAACCGGCCCTGCAAACAGCATTACGCTCAGGGCCTGAAGGTTGAGAGGGATCTTACAAATAAAAGTAGGGATCAAATAGTTAATAGAAAATAAAGAATAACTAACTCTACAGCATGTTGGTCTAATGGGATCTGCTTAAAGCACCGAAGCACGAATACATGTGACGTAAAATTCGTTCTGTCAAAAGTAATTGCAAGTCTCGCCCGCGTTTCTCCGACTTGATTTACATATTATTTTTCACTGAATGTTTTGTTCAATCATAATAAAATATAGCCTTTGTCGCTTCCTGATAATGTAGCTTCATATTAGTGAAATAATTTTCAAAAGCGGTCCTGTAGTTTCGGAGCCTATACAAACAAACAAAAAAACAGACAATCAAATCTTTCCTCTTCATAATATTAGTATGGATATTTAGGGCGGCCTTCCAAAACAAATTTATTTATGTCGCTGAAATAGAGTTAATGTAAAGATAATATAATAACCCAATAATAATTTAATTTAATTTATTTTCTCCACAATATAACAACTTATTCTAATTATAATCTAGGTGTACAAATATATTGAAACCGTGCTATATTGTGAGAGACTGGTGCCTGATGTAGGTTTATATCATGAGCCTGTGGCCTAGGTCACCAGGGCCCCACTAGCCGGGAATGCCTGCACAGAGCATTTAACAAAAGCACAAGATGGTTATATAAAAAACGAATCTTAACTAAAAATAAAACAGTACTGCAGAACATAAGACGTTTAATTTGTGTTGAGTGAGTGTTGTTTCGTGAGTGTAGTGAATGTATAGGTATGAGGAATGTGGGGAGTGCAAGTAAGATAAGTTGTTGTTGAATGTTGAGTGTGAGTGTAGATAAGCAAAATAGCTGAGGGTTAGAATTTAGAATTTGCATAGCAAGACAACTAAAAATAAATGACTGAAATTTAATTTTATTGAATGCACTAAAGGGAGGGTTTTTGGTTAGGTTTTGTTGTGAAAATGAGACCCAGTGATAGAAAAGAGGGAAATACAGAGAAAAAGAGTAAAAAAGGTTTAAATAATGTTTTTATCAATACAGAGATCTGTTGATATCTTTGACAAATTGACAAGATACTTTCTTGTAAGATCCTAGCCAACCCTAAAATGTCCTTTGATACCCGAAATTTGAGCTCGACCTAAAAGAAAACTTTAATTGGTCTTTTGTACGGCTTAGTTTGTTTTGCCGGGTTAACTTTGAGTGGAAGATCTCGGTACTTTGCCAAATTGGTTGTTTTTTTAAACCAAAACATTGTAAATTGCTCTTTTGAAAAAAAAAGTAGAAAAAAATAGCTATCCACCAAATTACGTTTTTGTCTTAAATTGATAAATTTTCTAACACTAACTTACTTACTAACTTATATTTGTTTTAAATTATTTAGGTATTCATATTTGCATGATTAGTATATATTATATGTATAGTATGTTATGTTTAATATATTTGATTAAGTATTAGTATTTAAGATTTTGTTGTTTATTTTTTCCCACTTCAATTTGTATAATATGTTGCACTGCCCAGAATTCCAATGTTTCTGTTATACCTTGCGGTTGACTGGTAGAAAATGCATTTAAGCATTAAGTACGCCAATTGTACCTTACTTGTTTGTGCAATAATGAAATAAATAAATAAATATTTTGTTCTTTCATCTAAAAAAAAGCGGCTTTTAGAATATATTTTTTTGGTATCGCCAGAGAAATATATTTTTCAGGCGGAGGAACTTACAAGGACCAAATTCATGATGAAAACAATTAAAACGTCAGGTTCAATAATGTTAACCTATTTCACATATTCCCCAGTTTGTTTCGTTTCAATTATAATTTTCGTATTCCGGGAATTGCGTGAAGTAAAAACATTTCTCCCGTAACACTTCGTTTTGATCGTAACATTATGGACGATAAATGGTGCTTTATTTTAATTTGTAAGCTTTTGATAGCGGCAACCTATATAAAATGACCAATTAATCCTTTATTGTTCAGATCTGGCTTCAAATGACATGATTATTTTGAAGTTTAGTCTAGAATGCAGCTTGAATTTCATTATAAACATTATATTTGGTTCAACTGGTTTGGACTGTATTTGAAGTCCAACTTCAAATACAGTCCAATTCAACTTACGAAAGCTTTTTTTATTCACGCCTATGTTTCCAGTGTCATACATTTTAGGGGGGTTAGCCAAGAGCAATGCTACTTTCGTTTCGAAAGGTAAAATTTAAAAATGTACTTTTTTTTTATTGCCCGTCAAGATGACCCCACTCCACCCGATGGAATCCAGATATGAGGTTGACAAGCCCAGTCATTCAAACGAATCACTGGGCTGGCCATCCTCACCTTGAAGGCCTGCAGAAATGCCTTTTCACGCCCCGCTTGAAGAACCCGGGACTATAAGAGGAAGGAAACACATGTGCTGGAAGAGCGTTCCACGTCTGGATGGTACGACAAAGCAACGAGTCACCGAACCTTTTAGTTCGGGCCAACAAAATATGTTGAATTGTGTGTGGGTGACGCCGTAGTCCAGCTAGCGTGGTTCGGGAGTGGAAAGCTTACGTGGCTTACTTATAAACATCATGTTTAAAACTTGGCAATTGTATATCTTAAGTAGGTTCTTATTTCAAAAGGATGCCAATGAATCCCCAGCCATCCTGTATATATATATGCGCCAGACAACACACCACTTGCCATGGTGTCGAAGTATGGATAAATATCTTTGTGTTATGAGGTACAAGACAATAAATTAAGCCAGGGGCGTCTCCCAGCACACCCAAACCTGAGACGCGCTCCCCGCTGGACGCCGGGAGGGTTCCACCCCCATGTGGTTGACTTTCCAACAATCCGCACTCAATGGTTTGCTGCCTCTTTTGCTGGTCCGCACCGCTAGGGAGTGGAACGCTCTCCATTCGTCTGTGTTTCCGGATACTTACAACCTTGGTATCTTGCAGGCCAGGGTGAATAGGCATTTTTTGGGTAAGCGTGTACCACCATAGGCATTGTTTTCACTTACCACCAGGCAAGACTGAGCCAAACGCGAACCCATTTTAAATGAATAATTGATAGTCCAAGATATTTTCTAGTCTTTCTATACATTTAAGTATTCATTTGTTTTTAATTAGCAACTATCTAAAAAGCAATAATTAGAGCGTGTTTAATTAAAATGGTGCAACGCCATCAAAGTCGTACGTTTCGGATTAAAACCTGTTAATCCTCTGTCGAGAAGAGATTAGCGAGTGTGAGATGGGACTTTGGGTTCAATACATTTAATCATTTAGAGTGCTTTGGCTGTATTTGGTTGTTCCATTAACCTATTCACTGCCGAACAAAAAACACTTTAGCAAATCGATTGTTAAATCGCACCTGTGCGTGGTGTGGCATTGAAAGTGTTAATGGCAACGTTGGTGGATAAAGTAAAGGGCTTCATAACGCTGAAGGTTTTGAGTTCAATCCCAGCTCAGGACATACATTAAGGTTGCTTTTGCACCAGAGATGTGCTATACAGCAATGTTGCAAGGATGTGCAAGGTTAGCAACTTAACTATTAGACCATTTCCACTGATGCTTGGCGATGGTACGCGAGAAAAGCACGCACTGCAGCACGCAATCATGGATCATAGCTTAGTAGAACCCTTTCCCACCAGTGCTATGCTATCTGGACCAATGAATGCGATTGGATATGGAACATTCCGAAAAACGTCATTCCGAATTTCATTATTCCGATTTTCCGGAGTTTTGAATATTCGAAATTCGTATATAAGAAATATCGGATTATTGTTGATTCAGAACTTTGATGATTCGGGATTGTGAAATTCGGAATTCCGACTTTGGGACTTATGAACATTCGGAGTTTAAACATTCGAATTTATGAAAATTCCGTATTTTGACTTTGGGGATTCTGAATCATTCGGAATTATGAAATTCGGTACTTTGACTTTCGGAGTTATGTTTTTCGGAATTATGTAGTGTATCCGATTGGATATCAAACGCATCCAACATAGCGTAGCACAGCACATATCTGGTGGAAAAGCAGCTTAATATGTTTGTTCTTCGTTAGTGTGGCAAATAAAGAACAATATTAATTTAAGGAATATTCAAGTAAAGAAGATTTCCTAATTTTGTATTAAAGTTGGCCCAAGTTTGCTAGAATGCTCACATAGTGCATTTTGTTTCTCAGACTATCACTCATCTGTTATTCAAAGTGCATAAAAATCTATCCCAGGAGTCCAAAGAAAAACAGCCTCTTGATTTAAATATTTGAATTGGAAAAGATATTGTGCCTTGAATTATTATTATTTTCTAGTAGGGCCAATTGAAAAAAAAAAATATAGTAGTTATTTTTTATGGTTCAGGTACCACTGGACCAACTCCTAATCCTAGGCAGCACTTGGTTCAAACCTTAGCAATGTCCTTTATCTGTATCTGGTAGTTTAATTGGTACGAGTAGTTTGACCGGTCTGTTGGTGTAATGGGAGCGATCTTGCCTTTAATACCGGAGGTCATGTATTCGATCCCCACACCCATGACAAACATTCGTATGACGAACATTTGCGTTTATTGTGTGTCTGGGTGTTGTTATCTATATAAGTATTAGAAATATTTAAGTATGTTTATCAGTCTCTGGCACCCATAGTACAAGCTCTGCTTAGTTTTAGGTCAGATGATCTTGGTGTGATAAGGTGTCCCAGATATTTATTTATCTATCTTATTTAACAGTAAAACATTACTTTCATAGGATCATTCCATACATTTTTTTACATTTTATTCTCGCGCGCCATCCGCCATTTTCGTACCGCGACAAACTTTGACACAGGTTACCACATTTCTTACGGTAAAGTTGAACTTAATAGTAAAATGATGTTGATTATTAGACTTTGACAGTGTGCGTGAGGGGCGTACACAATGATTGTGGGGTACACAGGCTGGATTTTGTGTAAGCTTCCGTTCGGTGCAATGCTACTGTTGTATAGAGTAGGATTTCATTGCTTAGAAGTATTATTATTTTTAACGTGCTCAGGATTTATCATTAACTAATACCCTGATTCCTTTAAAGGCTACCTAATTTTTAGTGCATGAAATATCTTTGCTTATCCTTTTATTTAAATGACTCATTGGTTGAGTGAGGGTTCTGCCTAGAACAAGGTCGTAAGTTCCCAAGGCAAACATATTGTAAGGAACAATTTTTTTGGGTTTTTTTAAGTGTCTAATGTTATTTTATATGTGGGTATTCGTGTATATCTCCGATATCCATAGAACAAGCTTTACCTAATAGTTTGAGGTCGACATTTTTAAAAGTAAATAGGGTATTTGACAACCTCAGCAGATTCTGCAGGCGGCAGTTTATAAGGAGCGTTTCGGGCATGTCGTTAAATATGATTTTTAATATTATTATATCTCGGGGAGTTTTGGTGCTTTTAAAAAAAAAATACCATTGTTTCTATTTTTGAGAGGTCTTTCGATAACACCGTTACAAGAAATAGTCAAATATCCTATTAGCCTTAGTGATTTATTATTACCTTGACATAACAAACTAAAACCTAGAGATACTATAGCTCTAAAGCATTCTCCATACAATACAACCGCCAGTTACCAGCGTGTGGTAAAAAAAACAAAATAAGTGGCGGCACGAAATGAAAGGCTTCTCACAAGATCGGGTTATGCGTATTATGAATATAGCGGGGCAACAGAGATAAAAGACTTTTTGATTATCGTCTTCTTTCAGCCTAGTATCTAATGTAAAATAAAATAAAATTGTATTTTTTTGTACAACTGTCGTACTTCAACAAGTGGGGCTAGTTTGTACATAAAATCTTATTAACTCATGTGAGTACAAAAGTTTATTATTTATTTATTTTATATTTCTATATGGCACTCATTTTTTTTTCAACTATCACCAAATCAGTGCAGCTTTTTAACAAATCCAACGTCATTAGTATAACTCTAGTATGACCGACCATGTAAGGCAAGTAATTTGTTACCCAGCAACTCACTGTTTTTGCCAGTTGAGAATTTAATAACTGAAATGTTTTTTCCTATTTCCAAACAAACTTTCAGAGGGATTTAATCTTATGAATTTTGAAGTTTTAGTGCAATATTAAATTTAGTGTAATAAACTCTGGATAATTCACTACCATTAGGTACCAATGTACTTAGTTAAATCCTATATTAAGCAATTGTAGCTTATTTATCACGGACCGTGACTAGCTACAAAGTGCAGTGACTCAAATTGTCCAAGTTCAAGAATTGCTAGTGGCATAGTTTACTTACATTTTGAATTGTTTTATTCTTTACGTTAATTATGGGTCAGGCTCCAATTTCTGGTTTTGGCTCCAAAATGTGACAATAGTGTCGTGACCTTGGTGATGTTTTTTCATGATTTAAAGCTAAGGTTGAGGTCAAATTGCCATTTTAAAATTTTGTAGATAAAAAACTGAATTGGAACCCATAATACAAGAAAATACTGGAAGTTATTAGTACAGCTCTCCATCAATAGTATGTAACGTTCCTAATTACCGGAACTATTGATATGTCTAAATAAAAAACTCGATAGTTTGGCAACAGTAATAATACACTATTGCTATAATATTTTGTCTGTTTGCCTAAGTATAACATGAAAAACTTGATATTTTGGCAACACTCGTGATTGAGTCGTGATTCCTAAAGGATGACACGTTGTGATGACGTCAAAGGTTAATCAAGCTAAAAAATCAGACTTTTCAAATAATTTCTGCAAAATCGAAAAAACAGGCTTTTTATCAAACGTCTCCCAGGTAATACTGGTGCTCAAACAAATGGCAGAAAGCCCAGATTACCCTAATTCAAGCAAAACATTTTGGGGCAAACAAATTGAAAGTTATGACCTAAGGGATGTAAGGAAGCCATTGTCATGTTGAAATTGTCTGTCGCGGATACGTCGTGGAGGAATTTGAATGGATGTGCTCATTTCATGTTGGTATTATGGCGGTTGGTAATACGTTCGCTTTGGCTAGGCAAAATGAAAAACCGTGGGTCATCGATATGACCCACGGTATAGCAAGCGGAAAAACAATGCATGGCCAGCAAATTAGACATGTGACTTCGAATAGCTCAAACCGAGATAATATCACGCTTAAATTAACAGGCTCATAATAATTAGTGACTACCTTTCTGCCCGCGGCTTCGCCTGCGTGGACTATTTTTTCATATCAAAGTTTCCATATGGATCCCTAACGTTTTTGAAAAATGTATATGCCTATAGCAATCAAGGATGATGTACCTTTTTGACAGAGAAATAATTTTTGAAATCGGTTTGGTAGTTTCGGAGATTAACTACCTCAAACATACAAACTCACAAACGAGGAGATGAAACTTAAATTAATTTAAAACACAACTAGATAATATACCTTTAGGCACAATAGTTTTTCACATGAAGATTTGTTATGGGTGGGGATTGAGCCTACAACAAGTGGTAATAGCAATAATAGGTACGATGTACCCATAGCGATGACGGGTTAGTCAATGAACAGTACTCTTGACAATATTTTTGTTTTACTGTCCATTGTTGACACTGATACACTAATTATGTAACTAAAAGCAGCAAGTTATTTTGACGCAGAAAATATAAAATCAAACACAACACAAAACAGCCAAAACACAAACCTAAAAAAACATTCCCTATGCTATCCGTCTTCCTGTGCGGGGAGAAACAGAAAAAAAATGGCGGAACATAAGAAAATATCATTGTTATTCAAGTGAAACTCACACGTGGGCCTTGGGCCGCGGGCCAGGCGTGCTGCGAATACTAACTAATAATTATTTACTCCCTGAACTAGTAGGGCTGGCGAAATTGTTTTATTCACTCTAAATGAGCTAGTTTACCATTTTTATTATTTTATAAAAACATATTATTCAGAGAATCATAGCAAAAATAAAATTTTATGTAAAAGTTACATGTTGTTGAAAGCACGGATTAAGAAAAAAAATTGTAAACTGAAAATAGGCGTTAATCAAATGAATCTTGTCCTAGTTAGGTACTCGTATCTTTAAATTGTTTGAACGTTGATAGTTAAGTACAGATGAATTTTACGTTAACAGAACAAACGAGTTATGGCCATTTAAACACGTAATAAGTTTACCCACAAAGGTAGCTTTTGAATTGCAATTTGTAGCAAATGCCATTATTAAAATAAAATTGATTTTAAAATTAAATTTTGGCAGCCCTGTTGTATCTCGCTCAACTCACGCGCGAGTTGGTTTCGAAAAATCTGCTTTGAGGACTTCAGACGGATTTCTTAAATCCACAAACTAAAAGCCAGACTTGAGGATAAATAAAATTAAAACTAATATTCGTATTTTTGGTATGAAACATAGAATAATTACGCATAGAAGGAGAGTCGGGGCGCCCGTTTCGATGCTACAAATATCAGGACGTGACGTCTGGATCTGAACTTACCGATGTTAATTTCTCCAGGTAAGAGCTTCTTCAAAATGTTCATTTGTGCTGTAAATGGTTGCAACAACATAATAGAGAAGCACAAGTAGTATTCATACATGTTTTATACTGATAATTGTGATTACAAGTGTAACGAATTGTTAATTTGACAGTTGTTTTTGGCATCACAAATGGCGCGCTTTATTGTATGGAACTATCCTTCTAGGTTAAAGGGGCTTCCCTATAACATTTATGAAACAAACGTTAGCTTACAACATAAAATACACCAGATAAATTCGCCAGGTCTATTAACGGCCTCCGTAGCTCAGTTGGAAGAGCTGCCACCCGGATTGTGGAAGGTCGCGGGTTCGAATCCCGCTTGAGTCCCTAGGATCAGGTCGATTTTTTCTAGTTTCTATCTTTGTGTAGAAAATAGTGCATTGTTTAATGCTAAAAATAAAAATTCACTTATCCTGTAGCTAGTTTCATCTTAATCGGAAGTCAAATATTTGCAAAAATATTTTTTTCTGGTGTTAAAGGCGCTTGCCTATAACATTGATGAAACAAACGTTGGCTTACAACGTAAAATACACTAGATAAATTCGCCGAGTCTGTTAACGGCCTGGGTAGCTCAGTTGGAAGAGTAGCCACCCGGATTGTGGAAGGTCGCGGGTTCGATTCCCGCTTGAGTCCCTAGGATCAGGTCGATTTTTTCTAGTTTTTACCTTTGTATCCTTCTAGGTGTAATTCTAAGGTATGAAATAAAAAATTCTGATCTAGATCTACCATTTTTCTACTGTGTCGTGGTATGCTTACGGTGTGGTGTACTGACATGCCTCTCCATATAAAATAATATTATATCTAGTCATTCTTAGCTTAACATGGACTACACCACAACGAACGGTGTAGCAAGATGATAAAATACTTCGTAAAAATCTTTTTTTTCATCTGATTTTGCGCGTCACTGAAAAGCTTTACAGCTCTGCAAGTCTGGTATACGTTACTTCATACCTTCACATGACATGACAAAATTCAGAAACACGATTTACTAAAATTGCCTCAATACGTTTTAATTTCAAAGAGAGCTGTTAAAAATAAGAAAGTTTAAGATTAATAATAAACGATATTCGATTTTAATACGACATTGCTTTAATACGTTGACATCATTGTTATGGCGCGCTGCGCAAACGCAGAGCACATCGAACACTTTTTGATTTTCATGATAGTATGAGTTAAGTGGAAGCAACTGGACATAAAAAATGTTTAGGTATGCGCAGGGAGTGGATAATTTCATACCGGTTCTATAGGAAATAAATATTCACCGGTAGCTCGTATCTGACACAAGACACAAAAGTGTCCACGTTTGCGCACTGCCAAAGAATCATTTTTTCCTCAAAGTTATTTTCAAATATAATAATCAGTGTTTTGTCGCTTTTCGTCGTTATTTCTAAGCGATGCGATTGTTTCGGGCGCAGCGCAATAACGACTTTAAAGACTTATAAATTCAGCACATTTTCGTAGCCACGCCCCTTGTGATGTTCAGTGTATCGCCTTAAAACCCATAGGCAAATCGACCAGCCCTCCGATTCAAAACGAAGTTATCCACCGATTCGGTAAATTTGTTTTATTTATAGTAAATGATCCGCTAAGCGGTAGCTATCAATATTTTGATATGTTAAAGCCAAAGGCCCTAAGTTTTCACAAACCAAATTACATAAATTCTATCTTACTTTAAAAAATGATTAAAAATAAAATAAAATAACCGAATCGCTCGATAACTTCGTTCTGAATCGGGCGGCTGCTACGCATTTTTGAGTTAGCCGGTAAAAACAGTCTAAACAAAAAAATATTGCCCACTGTGCTCCTCCTTCTTCTTATCTCTTTTTTTTTGTATTTGACTAGTCATAAGTACATTTTAAAGACTATATGGATAAAGATATTTTTTACTTTACTTTACTTTACTTTATCGTGTCGAGTGCGATCAGAAGTCCTCAACTTGCACGGCAAGGTATCTGGCACTCGTGAGGTCCTCATATGTGCAACTAGCCGGGCATGCCGGGCACAGTAGAAGGTGACTCATGTTTTGTGGGGAAACGCCACACTCGCATGCATTGTTAGCGCTGTCGATGAAGCCCCATCTACAAAGGCTGTGCTTGCTACTCAGTGCTCAGGTACCTTGAGAGAAGATTATGTATGTCTACCATGTCTACCACAAGCTTACACCAATGACAGCCGCCAGCATCCGCGATGGCCACGTTGACGTTTTGTATGGGATTTTGGTAGTAAAAAATGGCATACACTTTTCTGAAGTCAACTATCGTAGATAGTAGATATATAAGATATAATTTCATCTCATTTTGATTCCATGGAAGATGGGCCGGGTGCTGGTATGGGATGCAACCTGTTCAGACACGCTGGCCCCTTCCCATCTACATGGAACCAACAATAGAGCTGGTGCGGCTTGTGAAGCGTCTGAAAAAGGTAAAGCATGCAAATACAGGGGTCTAGGCTCGGAATATGATTTTGTTCCATTCGGTGTCGAGACCCTTGGTCCGTGGGGTCCTAGCGCTATAAGGCTTTTTAGAAAATAACAAAAAGGTTAGTCGACATCACAGTAGACCGAAGAGCTGGCAGCTACCTCGGACAAAGAATTAGTCTAGCTATTCAAAGAGGGAACGCTGCCAGTATCTTCGGAACCTTGCCTAAAGGGACTTTTTTTAATAATATATTTTAGTTATTAAATTATATTTTTTAAGGTTTTTGGTTTTAGGTTAATTTTATCTCATGGTAGTAGACATACTGATCACACGGCCAATAGGAACGACTCTATAAAGGCAAAAGCGGGCCCTGCCACATTTCGCCTTTCCTCACTATATCTCAGACAGTTTTTAATAATACGTCTAGCAAAAACAAAAGAAATTCTCCTGCTTCACCATAACTCCTGCAAAGGTATGCTCCTTTAAATGACATTTCTCGCTTGCACAGATACCTAAAATAAAAGTTTTCTTCATTTTTTCTGGACTGAAGACTTAAGCGAAATTAAAATGAAGTTCCCTCACAACAGACTCATTACGTATATTTTACGAACCTATTCGTAAATGAAACATTGTACGAGTATGCACTAAGTCCTTGAAATATCGAATGCCGGATTTCGACAATTGTGACTCCGATTCTGCACAATTTACATTAGTTAGTAAGACTGATATAATCAGGTAAGTATCGTTTTTAAAGCTGTTCAAAACTCAGGCATTTCAGATTATTGTAGTTACAGTTCCATGTTCCATACATTAAAAGCCCATAGACGACAAATTTCTATCTCCTATCCTACACTTAATAAGTCCGTGTTTCGTCACAAAATTGAATATACCTGTTGAACACCGAGATCAAGAGAAACTTTCATTCGTAGTCATATTTCAGCTATTTCCAGTCACCATTTTAATTAGTGAGACTCCTACAAACAGTCTGAAAGTCGTTAGAAACTAATTATTAAAGCTTGTTGATTTTGAATCATGTCTGGTCTGGGATACGTTAGTTCTCGCAATTTATATGAATAAACATGGTATGACATTTCATATCAGATGTACATTATTGCACAGTGGCAGTATCGTATTTAAGCTAATTTTACATCTTTGTTATGTTTTTAAATTGAAAATAACATAATATTATTAGGAAACATCGAATTTCGGACCTTGAAGAAATCGAAAGGGGAACCACCTGTACTATGGAAGACGCTGGTTCGTCGTTCTCGATTTCTTCAAGGTCCGGAATTCTAATTTATGACATGAATAAACACGGATTCTTAAATGATAATCGAAGTAGGTTATCTATATCTATATAGCTAGTATTATAAAAAGGAAAGATTGGATTGTTAATTTTTTGTTTGTTTGTTTTGAATAGGCTCCAAAACTACTGGACCGATCTTAAAAAATATTTTACTAATATGAAGCCACATTACCAAGGAGTGAAATATGCTATATTTCATTATGACTGAACAAAACATTCAGTGAAAAATTATAGTTGTGTAAATCAAGTCGGAGAAACGCGAGCGAGATGTGCTGCTTTACCGACGCCGCGACGTGCAATTAATCACTTTTGACAGAACGAAGTCTGATGAGGCAGCTAGTAGGTAATCGATAATAACATGAAGATAGTAGACGTTGACTGAGTTTCTTGCCTGGTCATGTAAATCAAGAAGCAAAACCTTTCCGAGTTTGGTGGTAGATTTGCATTATATTTTTGTACCGTATATTTCATTTGTTCATATTATCATTGTATGTAAAACTGGCATGCTGGTGCAATGGCAGGATCGTGGAGGCCGTGGGGTTCGGTCCCCCCATGACAAACAGTTATGTTTGTTGTGTGTCTGAGTGTTATTATCAATTTAAGTATATATTTAGACATATTTAAGTATGTTTATCAGTCTCCGACACCCATGGTACAAGCTCTGCTTAGTTCGGAATAATTAAATTATACAATCTAAATAACTAGTTTATCCTATGTGGTCCATTTGAATAAAACAATTTTATTCAAATAGACCTTTTGACTTTGACTTTGGTAATGATTTACACGTACTAGTGGTGAACGAAACCTTCGTGCATTTTAACCGTTTTGTCCAGGCAAAGAAGATAGAAAGTGTCAGACGATGACTTTTGTAATACTTACACCTTCGTGAACGTGTCTTTGACTCAATCTAACCTGATCTTAAGTGATGATATGGTCCAAGGTACGTGTAGGCGTAACAAATGAGAATCTACTATACTTCAATTCATACTAACCACGGAGAGAAAAGGTCCTCTCTCGAAAAATATTATTTTATATATAAATATATATTATATTATTACTTATATATTTATTTATATAGGTATTATATAAAGCGAGTATAGCATAGGGTATGTACTGTCTTATTTAGTGTCTTTATTTCTTTTTTTTCCCAAATCTAGATATTAGCACCGCCAACAGCTCTTCTGTCCCGCCCAGTGGTTGACTGCTAGAGAATGCTTTAAGTTCTGCCCTTTGTACTATTTTGTTCATCAAAGCTTAAATAAATAAAGATAAGTTTGTTTCTCAAAGAGTGGAACCCTAAAAATAGTATTTTGAAAGATAATTAAAGGAACTGTTTATTAATTGTGCCTAAATGATCTGCATTAGAAGGCGTTAATACTTTAAACGTTCCGTTGTAAGTGATCATCACTAAGCCTCATTATTCAGGCATGAGCGGAAGCGTTTTCCTTTTTGTATGATCGGATATGACTGTTTTTTTTAGCTAAACTATTATTAGTAGTATTTTGTTTTATCTTGGAGCACAAATATATGGTTACGAACGCGGAATAATGGCGATTTTCTACCCATAAATCACATGTGCTCATATTTTGTAGCAGACTCAGTCCATCTGAACAACCGCTTGGGATTGGGAGGTTTGTAGTCCTATTTTTAGGGTTTCGTACCTTGAAAGGAAAAAACGGAACTTTTATAGGATCACTTTGTTGTCCGCCCGTCCGTCTGTTTGTCTGTCAAGACCCTTTTTCTCAGAAAGCGTAAAGGTATCAAGCTGGATTTATGTCAAATACTCAGGTCTACTGTTTGATTTTTTCACAGCTTCAAGGTGTCCCTTGAAGAAAAATCAAACTTCTAAGCCAACGCAATCAAAAGATACAGCCGTTTATGCCGCAAAGTTCCGCAAATTTTGGGAAGTAGAAGGGAATCAAAACCTACAGGGTACTTCCCGTGAACTCAGAATCTTGAAATTTGGTACGTAGCAACGTCCTGTAGCACAAATAAAGGAAACATTGCGAAAACCGTAATTTTTTAGTTACATTATATTATAGTTAAAATATTCTTAATAATTATATATACCTACAGGTTTGTATATACCTAAAGGTTTGTACAGGCTGTCTATAAAATTGACATCGAGAATAACAGATTTCGCTAAACGTTTTCATGAAAAAAAACGTTGCAAATTCCAAATACCGGTTTTGTAGCCTTCTTTCTTAGGGTAAATGTTAGTAATCGAAACGTAAATAAAAAAATATTGAGGCTTCTAATACAATGTCATTTCGTTTCTTACTTTCACGTTTTCAACTTGAATCGCATAATTAAGAAGGAAAACATGTCATATCATGACAATTTTTCAGGAGACACAAAAAATAAATGTAGACTTTTTCCTTTTCTTACCGTCATGTAAAAATTTGGTACTTTTGAACTGTTGTACTGACATAATTCGTTTCTTGACTATTATGTCTGTCTTGACATGAACAATTGAAAACTATAAATGTTGCTAAATGAGAAAAAAGGTGAAATGTTAATCACTTGTATTTTCCGCTTATCACTAAGTCCTCTACGTTAATTCGTTACAGGCTTAGCGCTGTGTGAACTGAATCCATCATTTGTTAATTTCCACCGTGGCGTATGCCATCCTATTACTAATGTAAGTATTATTTCGATGTTAGTTAACTGTGATAAGTGAATATAGGAAGTAATTTAAAGTTTTGTGAAAAGGATTAACGAAGAGACAACGCTAGAACAGAAATAATTTTAAGGGTTTTTTTAGGAGTTTTCACTAGGTAACTCTGGAATATCTTTGATGTTTTCTGACCCTAAACTGAGTCATTTTAGAGCTTTCTAGACTTTATGCAGTCACTGCGTGTGTCAGTATGTATATGTAAAGATTTTGAATCATAACAAACACCCATGTAGTATTCAAAAGTATATGTTGTATTTTATGTATTATCTACATACTGTGCTGCGAATCGATCCCTCCTGGGGATTGGCATTTATTAATTTGTTTTCATAGAAATATATTTTCATATATCGTATGGTACAAATTCATTTGTTTTCATTTGATAAATAATTCATTCGAATGAATAAGTAAGGGTATGAGCACAATAGGTTCCAGATACTTTGAAATCGAAACTACCTGCAATCATGCTTCTAAATGAAGATCAATGGAACCAACGATCTTTAGCGCTATTTACAGCAATTGCAATAACCTTAAACCAGGTGAATAACAAAAGAGTTACAAAAACTATATGGCATGATAAGGTAAGTGATATTGATATACAGGGTTATTGGTAAAACATAAACAACCAAGCAAAAATAGGTAGCTACATCATACACAACAACATTAAATTTTGTTCTACGAGTTTAACCATAACTCAATACATTCATTTAAAATTATTTTCCAAGCTTTTATTGTACTGTTGTGACATTTGTAAGTCTATATTACATTCACATACGAAAAGGCGATTCTGCTGATAGTGATATCAAGTACATAGTAAGTGATTTGGACTCACACCCCGTGATTCGGAAGGTTCCATTCGCACAGAGAAAAGAACATTGAGACGTAAAATTGAATGAATGTTTATTTTTGCTTGAAAGGAAAACGTGTCAAATTATAAAAAGTCGTAGAACAAATTTTGCTGTGTATGAGGGTAGCTACCTAGTCTTACGAGGTTGTTGATTTTTTATCATTAACCCTGTATATGACATTAATAGTAGTAAGTTACCATTTAAATGAATATTTGATTAATCCGATTAGATATGGGCACAATTTTTTTTTATACTTTTTAAAAATTCCTTTTACTAATTTAATTAAACAACTTGAATATTTCGTTGATCTAGCCGGTAGTTAATTTTTAATAAATTTTTAAACATTGCGAACTCATGACGTCACAAATTCACTTAGTGTTACCACATGTGTTTTTTCCCTGATTCGTGGTAAATAAATTATGAGGAGAAAATTACTTACTTACTGCACTGACGACTGAAACAGAGCTCGCCGTTCATAATGTAGAATCTCACGAGAATGTGAGAACGTAAATTAATGTACGTATTGTATTAAAAGTTACTTTGTGGATAAATATATTTCACCTGGGGGAATTTTAAACCTGCTAACTGGAAACACCATTAATACAATGCAGTAGAATCACCTAGCTAAAAATCTCACGTATGATACAGATCACGTCATTTGGTTGGTTGATGGATAGATTATTAACCAATCACGTGAAAGGACGTTTGCAATCTGGGGTCAAATGAATGACCCCAGATTGCAAACGTATTATAATACAAATAAATAAATAAATAATCAATAGAATACAAATACCTCGAAATGGTTTTCGATTTAGGACATGTTTGATTTTTGTTCCCATACCCAATTGACTTTAATCTCAAGGTCATTATTCGAAATCAGTCGAACAGCCAGAATTTTTAAATGACAACAGTAAAATGAAGGTCAATTAAAAAACTAACTCTTACTTACACAATTACTTCCTCCTCCTCGCGTCGTTTTCCTCATGAGGGTCGTGATCCCCCGTTGTGTCAGCTTTGTGTCAGCTTGTGCTGGACGGTGCCCCGCCATCTGTGCCTGCCTATCCTTGGCATTACGGAGCGCATCGTGGAGTTTCATCAGGCCTCTGTCAATTCACGAACTTGTGCGTGAAAATTACCTACCAGCTGCCGGGACATGGAACTCCTATTTGGCAGTAGATTGTCAACGGCCGTAGAGCATTGGTATGTGAATCTTGCGGTTCAACTGACGGGATGACGTACAGTAGGTATCGACTGCTGACATCTATATCGAAAGAAGTAGCCCCGGCAATATATGCCTGACACGTGACAGCACGCATTCAGGATTATGAAAATTTACATTTTTCTATTTATTTATTTAATCTTTGATCTGGTGTCCAGCAATGATCGAATCTGGTCGGACCCCCTTAGTAGGCTACGGCCTCTCGGGCGCTTGCCATCAACCTTGCCTGTGACCGTGAGTTGTTTTAGGATATGGCCATCTTTCCTTGCAATATGCCCGAAAAAATCCAACTCCCTTTTCAGGCAGGCAGAGGAAAGCCTGGTTCTTATGCTCAGTTCCCCGAGAACAGAGTCATTGGTCTGGAAAGCAGTTCAGGGTATACGCAACATTTTTAGTAGGTACTTATGATATCACTTAATCAGTACAACATATCGTTTTTGTAAGTACTTTGATAATCACCTGAAATTCATTGGGTTTTTTTCGATGTTTTTCATCATCGGAGAGTTAGTCGGAAATTGAACAATGAACACAAAGATTTTGGTTCTGGCCAGATTTGAACTCGGGGCCACACGATCCGCGATCCGAGTTGGAGTGCTCAACCACTGGGTCACGATTCTCTCCTTAGTATAACTTTATAGCAACACTCCTGTAGATTATTACTTTAGTTCAGCCAACTGCCAAGGTCTCCTTCACAAACATAATTAGCAATAGATAACGCAGGGTACACCGTTTTTGGACATTTACTTGTGACGTCACGATACTATAAATAGTGCTGGATAATTTCTCAGTGGATTTTAATTTACATGATGATTGTTGATTTAGACTTCCGTTGTGGTACCTACACCAGTATGTCTACCATGAGTTTCTGTTAAAATATGCCATTTTTGGATCCATTTATAATCACTAGGGGCGCTGTACAGAAATCCCATACAAGAACGTCAACTCGGTTCATGCCTATATACGTCTATATACGCCTATGTATGGTAGCGCCTAGTAGACATACAGATACCCTTTTTTCCGTCAGGAAATGCATTTAGGGATTCCCAAGGCCCTGGGTTCCGAACACCTGGGATATGTGGGACTCGGGACTCCTGGGAAAAGAGAGACCCCTACCCACTAAAACATGGTGGTCATCTTCGGCGCAGAATGGAAGGGACCCAGGATCACCAACAAGGGAGAGACTCCTCGCAGGACCCTTCGGCTCGCAAGGCCGCCTGGCAGCCAGCCTCGGGAGGAGCAAGCTCGACCTCAGTGCACGATAACACAGAACACTGTGTCCGAAGACACGCGTTACCGTCTTCTTGGGAATCGCTAACCGTAACATACGCAGGCACCTCACGTGTACTACACGACCTAAAGGGCCCTTTTAGTCGCCTCTTACGACAGGCAGGGATACCTCGGTAGTATTCTACTCGCCTAACCGCAGGGAACAGACACACATATACCCTGAGTTAACCCGATGACAGTCGCTTGCGTTACCAAGTTAATGTTTTTAAATTTTGGTACAGTGCCTCTGGCGGATAGTGATGTAACATAAAACGGCATACAAGTTGCTTACTAGAGGTAAACTTATTGTGTGTGTACCTTAGATTAAATCAAAGTGGAAGATAGGTGACTCGCCTTTATAATTTTTTTATTTTTATAAAGACTAGACAGTCATTTGATCGCAATCGCTCCTGATGGTGAGTGACGATGCGATCTATGATAGTACATGTCTGCCTAGTAAATGCCTATTCACTCTTGTCTTGAAGAAACCCAGATTGTATTGGTTCAGAAACACATGCGCGGGCAGCGAGTTCCACTCCTTTGCTGTTCTCATTATGAAGGAGTCCGCAAATCGCTTTGTGAAAATGGCTAGAACATCCACAATGTGCGGGTGGGAAGGCTAATGGGAAGTCAGTCGCAATATACGATTAACAGGACTTTACTCTGACGCACCTATGTCTCGCTTACGCCATCGTCAAAACAAAGAGGTTTGTCTCTATTCTTCATCATCGCACAACGATAAACAGAATCACAGCGGTGTGAGTGTGTTTGCATGTTGCTGTACATCATCCCCGTTTTCAGTTGACAGTTTTAAGGATGTGCCGTATCGTACGCTATCTGATTTAAGCTATGGTGTGCACTAATACAATTGAAACAGCGTCAAAATAGGTGATGCTCAAACTCCATTTCGACACGTGAAGTACTATCGCAAGCGTCACTTGTTTTGAATCATGTCTGTGGTCTCTCCGTGACAAATTACCAGCTTGATAATTAAGCCCACCTAGGATTACTGCCTTTTCCCTTCAGGGTCGAGCAGCTTTAGTAGTCATATTGAGTTTCTATTTAGGCAATTGCGAAGGGTAGTTTCGTTTCTTGTGCTTGTTTATTTTTAGCTGAAGGACTGTTTTTTACTTATGCTAACATCCCCGAATATAACTGACTGATTTAAAATTAAAAATTATTCCTAGTTTATTATGTTTTAATTGTAGTCTACGATTCATCTACACGAATAATATGAAAAGGAAATATTTTATTTGCATCGATGACCTAATGCAAGTAACAGGAGTCAGCAGTCGACTTGTAAAGGCTGTTGAAGATGATGATGATGTTATCGTTTTGTCTAAGGAAGCACTACCTTTGGCGCTGGCAGCCCGAACGTGTACCAATGACACTTATATAATAAACATGAAATTAGCCGATTTTTTTCAATTCTACATACATAGATACAACTTTTCACCAATGGTATGAGAACCCAATGACAAAAGATTTAGGTTTTTATCGATCCTTTTCATCACTGGAGAGTTAAAGGTCATAATACATCGGCTGCGGCATCGCTCCAAACCTCGTGTTAATAAGCGGACGGCGGGCGCTTCTTCATATTGACATTGTAAAATATATTAAAGTACTCACAATTCAATGCTCTAATTTGAATGGCAAGTTAATTTCTGGGTTGGAGCGGTGCTGTTGCGGAGCCGGGATAGTGTGCGATGACCGTTAGTCGGAAATTTAACAATAATTTTTATATTTTTAATTTCTAGGTTAAAAGCCGAGAAGCCTAAACGCAGAAGATGAGAGTTCAAGTCCTACTATTTTTCGACTTTTCCATAATATTATTCCACAAATACTTGTATAATCAACATCAAGGAAAACCAACGAATGTCAAAGAAACATTAAATTAAAGTACAACTCACACAAACTCGTCTAAAACACAGACAGCTAATTATACAGCCTAAGGCTTTCGGAACTTTGTTTTAATTATTATTCCCTAACATGGTAATATTTTATTCATGAGTTGTTTAGTTATTTTTTCACAAACTTCCTTTGTTACCTCGGCAACATTTTTCTTGGAAATCTCTCTGTTTGTTTTCGTGAGTTTATTTGCGTTATTTGGTTTAACTTCTTTGCGAGTTTGTCGGTTTTTGTCAAAGGGTCTGTTACGTGTTATTTGTTGGCTGCCTGGATCTGTACCTATTCCTACCATGATACAGCTACAGATTATCGGTACAGTGCCTCTGGAGATTAGTGATGGACCTAAAATTTGTATACAAATTTCTGAACTCAGCTATCGCCGTTTACATGAAAGAAACTCGTGGTAGACCTATTCTGAAAAACTCGCTTCGAACTTGGCGCTTGATCTCACTGGTTTCGAGAGAATTTAGGAACAATATATTGCCCGAAAGGATTTTGCGGTGCAACAATGAGCTTCCGTTACACATGCTCTAAAATAGCATGCTTATCAGCATGCTAATTTTTCACCGAAATGAGAATGCTCATTATTAGCAATGCTTCGACGCACATGCTAATGAGTAGCAATTGCTCAAAAATACCATGCTTTCGTGCTAGTAATGAGCATGTGTAATTTTAGCTATAGTATTAACAGATTCACTCTTTGATTTACATTTTCGCATCTTAATAATGAACTTTTAGATAGGACTTAGACCTGATAGTGGGCGTTTCTAGCCCCACGGTTCATTCCGCCATTGCCTTGCTAAGCCATCCATACGTCCATACATTGAAACCCATTAGGCTTTTACTAATAGATATACGTTAATATGTTGTTGGTTCCAAAGCCAATGTTCCCACATTGTCAAACTAACAGGCGTATGATGAACCAAATTATCAATAAACGTATGCTTATCTACCGTCTCTAGTGATGGTGTAGTATCGATGGTTCCGTGATCGATACGTGACTCAAAATCAGTTGAGATATCGATAGGCTCAACGATAGTTCTGGATTCTAATAAACTGATCAGGTTTTGATTATTAACAATTAACAATTTATTAACAATTACAAAAAGAGCATACGTTTCTAAAGCTGCTTACAGTGTAACAAAAATTATTTTATGATGGAGTTATAAGTACAGAGGCGTTCACATCAACCTTTTACATACTTTTATGCTGCTGACTTATGACCCATTTTTCAATGGTTTTGTAAATGTTGATGTGAACGCCTCTATAAAAAAAAATCGGCCAAGTGCGAGACGGACTCGCGCAACGAGGGTTCCGTACAAACCTGTAGGTATATTTATAAAAAATATTTTTATTACATGATTTAACAGAAAGTTTACGGTTTTCGCAATTTCCCCTTTATCTGTGCTATAAAACGTTGCTTCGTACCAAATTTCTGAGTTGACGGGAAGTACCTTGTAGGTTTTGATTGCCTTGCGTGTGTCGAAAATTTGCGGAAATTTGCGGCATATACGGCTGTATATTTTTATTGCGTTTGCTTACAAACTTGATTTTTTCAGAGCTCTAAGGGACAGTAGACTTGAGTATTTGGTATAAATTCCAGCTTGATACCTAAACGCGTTCCTGAGAAAAAGGGTATTGACAGACAGACAGACGGACGGACAACAAAGTGATCCTATCAGGGTTCCATTTTTTCCTTTCGAGGTACGGAACCCTAAAAAGACTCCAAGACTCTCATTCCATCTACAAATTGCGAATTTCTTTTTACTTCGGATGCAACTAAATGCAATATTACACTAACAAATTGTTAACTATGCTGTTGATAACTTAACAAATATCGTTAACTACTAAGTCTAAAAATATTTCTATTTATTTTCGTTTTAGATGTATTTTTCAAGTCATTTCTATCTGTTTAATTAATGAGATTACACCGTGTGTAACTTATCCGTTTAACTGTGTGGTTGTATTAGTCTCGATACCATTGATACTATTGCTATTCATCAAAACAGGATCCCTATTGGAAGACTATTGATGAACAATCTATAGTCTATCGATAGCGGGCATCACTACAATTCTCTCACCAATCGACTATTCGTTCCGACTTAAAAGTGTTATCAGCATTTAGATCTTTTGAATTTGTTCCTCTTTTATGCTTTCCTAAGCGGATTAGGTGACCATTTTCATTTCTCTGTTAAGGGCAAGCTTCTGTGTTTATTTTAACAATTAAATTTAACATAGTTCAAGTCATGTCTTTCATGTTTATTTATTTAACTTTGGAAGTAAAATAGAAATAAATAACGTCGTTTCCAGTTTAATTGATATTTGAGGCATTTTTGTAAATTATACCTGACTTGAGGTTTATCAACAGACGTCATTGGCTGGTTCAAGAATGGCATTAATTTATAATTATTATTATATTATTTAATTATAATATAATATTAATTTATTATATTATTTATTCACAAACGAGTTCTATTGAAAAAGATACAAAATCTATGCGAACGGGGTATATTCAACTTCATTTTATTACTTTGTTCTAAAACTCTTAATTTGTTCAGTACAGCACTAAGTCCAAATAAAGTGATCTTGTTATAAGTAAACCACAGTTCTGGTGAAACAATACATTCATACCTTGCATAAGCTAGTAGAGAGTCATTGAATTTTGGTTGATTCATTGAATTTTGGTTGCTTCATTGAATTTTGGTTGATTCATTGAATATTGGTTGATTCATTGAATTTTGGTTGATTCATTGAATTTTGGGCTGATCATTAAAATAACTAGAACTGTGGTATACTTATTTCATAATGTTTTTTTCTTACTTAAACTCACCACAAAGAATATGAATGGGGCGTTTCAGACCTAAAACTACTTTAGATATGCCAGCTGACGATTTTCACACTGTGCAATGTCCTCTAAAAGATCTAGCAAGATCTCAGTCGCATGCGCCGTCTTATCTTTAAAAACCTTTTATACATTTAAAGCCAAGTCGCGTTAACTTCGTTAACCTACCAACAACTTGCAATGCCTTCCAAATAATTTAGTTGTTCCAACAAGCCAGTAACAGCCAAACTCAAACTCGATACTTGTTAATCTAGAATTAGTTAAGTCTTAGTTCACTCGGGTCCGTGAATTGGTTAATCCTGAACTTCGGCTTAACATCGATGGTGATCGACGTAAGTGTATCGATCAAGAGGCTAATGTGCGTTAACGGGGTATGTATGTGATAGCATCTCTGTCGAAGTAGGAGCTTTGGATGCGGTAACAACTTTTTACTGATTTTTTTTTAAATACCTATCTTTCTGATAAAATTAATGCGAAAGTTTGTGAGTATGAATGGAATGTTCGTTACTCTTTGCAAAGCAAAAATTACTTAATGGATTTATATGAAACTTTACAGTAATACAGCTTATACTTCAGAATAAGACATAGGCTACAATTTACAGAGATTATATGTAATTTGGCCATAATATGTCTGAAAGAATTTCTTAAAACTGAATTAGCACTCAAACCAACTGCAGGCATACTTAAATATCTTGAATGTGAATCTCGCTTTTTTTGCAGCCTCTAAAAAACTAGACGACCACCGCTATTTGTAAACATATTATCAAAATGTCATTAAGATAGCATATATCTTTGATTGAACTTAATCCAAAATTTAATTATTGTGCTTCATGAACAAAACTCTAGGTTCGCTTATACTCTATTTGACCAATTCCTTGAAAGTGATACCAAAAGCCAATTTTGACCAATGTTTTGTTATGTCCAATAACAGTTTTTGGATCATAAAAGTTAATAACCACCACATCCAACCTACGTACTTCTTGCTTGGCGCCGGACAGACAACTGACCGGACCAGTTTGACAAATTATACTACTGAGCCCTCCGTTGCGGTCGGGATGTATTCGAGACCCGAAAAGAAGAATTTGGTTTCGTCACGAAAGTTTTTAGGTATCACACAAGGTAATGATATAAACTGACAGCTGCTAATCTCAGTTTGTGAAATAATGTTGCCAAACCCGGGACCCGATTTCAGCATTCCGGTGTTCTACCCTCACTAGGCTACCGAAAGTAATATAAGTATTATTTTAAGATATTTAAAGTGCTATTTATGATTTATAATTTGTAATATGTAATATGATTGTTCCATTCCCTCACTAATGAAGTAAGTATCTGTCTATTCATGTCTGTAATCATTAATTTTCAATAACGTTTACTGGATGAATTTCTTCTGCATTTGTTGATCTTCAGAACCAATACCTGCAGAAATAACCGTAGTATATCACAAGGTTTGTCAAAAAAAACAACCGCGGGAATCAGTTCAAGAGAATCAGATAATATCTGTCACAGAATACACGGGCAAAAAATGTCAAGGAAAACGGCAGTCAGTCGTGTTGAGTGACAAAAATCGCGGTTGACTTAGTAGAAACATGTCTTTATGTAGCTTTCCGCTCTTAATCCAAAATCTTAACGATAAGATTACGTTTCTACTTTAGATTTATTACGTGACTGACAATAAGGGGCAAGATTACAATCCCTTAAAACTTGTCAAGTTCAGCTAGTCAACGCTTACCAAGCACTAACGAATTTTCTAGGCTGGATATTCACTGTTGAAATTGCTGGCTTCGCTCAGTTTAGAGAATGAACTTGACAAGTTATAAGGGATTGTACAGGAAAGATATGTACTCTTATGTCAATTTTCGTCATTTTACCTAGATCCTTCTATTATGATTAGGGAAATTATAAACTCAGCAACTAAACACAACTGAAATGCGATGCGCCCCAGAATTTCCCATTTGACCAAAGACCTATCCAACGGGGGAATGCTGCCAGTATCTTGAGTACCTTACCACAGGTGCAATTGAGCAACATCAAGTAAATACTATTCTTGTAAATATCTTGCTTATTATTACTTCAGACATATATTAAGTCGAACTTGTGATGTAAAACTTCAATCAACATTAAGCCTTCAAATAATTAGGTAATTAGAACCTGTACAATAGGGCTATTATTCTCAAACTCACTTTGTACCTCGCACAAAGAGTTTCAAATTTCGTTTGCTCCAAACTCAACTATTGAGTTGTGACGCCTTCCTACGAATGTGGCAGTGAAATTAAATAAAATTGTATTATTGTGTGAACTGTAGAAGTTTGTCGGCCGCCTATGTGATTTCGAGTTCAAAATATTTGCAGAATAGGCCTGCAGCTAATAAAGATTTCAGGCTAAATTTTACAGTACCTATTTTAATACAAACAATCACACAAACACTTTATAATATGAAATTTTGTCATAAAGCTCATAGAAGTTGTGTGAATTTAGGCAGAAGTGTGATGTGTTTTCTTATTCAAATCTTTTCAGAATAGGCCTGCAGCTAATAAAGATCGCAGACTCAGTAATATTACAGTATTTAAAAAAAACAAACACACAAACACTTCATATTTCAATGATACATTTCTGAAAATGATGAACGAGATGATCATATGATTATAAGCTATAGTTTGTTTCTATTTCTTTACAATAACACGAGTATCACTAAAAACGCTAAAAACAGATATTATCGCCGTCACGATTTCCACGTACGAGTATGATCTGCAGATGTTCAGTCGACCTCAGATCAAACGTAACACGACTTAAGCTGAGCTGTCATTGTTTTGAACTTGCATACTATGTGTGAGTCTTACGATGCCCCAGTATTTAAGCCTGTTCTTCGTATGACTGTACTTATGTCGGCGCTATCAAGATCATTTCAGCTGATCGATGGTGACTTTGTTTGGGTAAGGCTGGTTACTCATTGTGCTGTATTTTGTAAACATTGGTATTTTGTTTGTGACTGGGTGTGAAGCATGCTGAAGAAGTTGCTTTAAAAAGTAAAAGCGCTGTAAGTAAATCTGTTACACTTCTGAGCAAAAGTTTGCCCCATCAAAAATCGAGTCATTTTTTAATTGGCATATAAGGTTTTAATCACCACACTTCCCAAAACGAAGGCTGGATCACAAACATCAGCTATGCGCCAAAATTTTGTCCCGAAATGGCATCTGAACCAGTCGCCTCTAGACATCGGTCATAAGAGCACTTGGCTCTCATGAGCAGCAAATGGAAACAAGACATAACTGCTATATCTACGATTGACGATACTCTGTTTAAATGGTCAGTAAACGTACGTCTACTGTTTATAATATCATAAGTTGTAGACGTATGGTTACTGTTACTGACCATTTGAACAGCCTAATCTAGAAAAGATATTCGATTAGAGCCTTTAAATAAATAATATAGAAGAAGTAAAGGGTTGTTCGCAGTAGTACGAAGAAATTCAAGGATAGTTTTAATAAATGCATGCATATATAATATTAGGTATAACGCATATAATATTCATTAAAATTATTTACGGCTCTCATCGAGTCTCTTTTTTTAAATGGAAATACTTACTCTCCCGCAGAATTTACATCAAATAATAAAAATCTAATGTGTACCAAGCTCTATGTTAAACATATCATTGTTATGTCAATTCAACAAATCTTGTACAGTCGAAGACACGCCCGCCGGTAGCGGACATGCCTGTTGAAATATTATCGATTATTAATCTGACTGTAACATCAATATCACCAGAGTAAATAAAAACAAACTTCAATCTGTTTAATTTAGGATTCAAAATGAAACAGATTGGTTCATTGAAACGTTTAAATCAAATATTGTGGTAGATTATTTGCAGAATAGCATCCAATTTTGATGTCGATACAATATATTACTTGCACCTTTATTTCGAATCGTTACGTAATTTGCATACTGATGATAAAATTTGTGAAAATACAATGCAATTTGCTGAACAACCTAAACAAAAGCAAATACGTACATAGTTCAACGAAATTTAAAAACTTTCAATAAATGAATTTCTATGATGAATAATGCGTGTCCCGGGTTCGATTCCCGGTCGGGTCAATTCAGGAAACGATCTTTTCTGAATTGACTCGGGTTTGGGTGTGCTGGGAGACGCCCCTAGCTTGTTTCCTTGTGTGGTACCTCGTAACACAGGGATTTAATAATCCCTACTTCGAGACCATTACAAGAGGTGTGTTGTCTGGCGCATATTTATTATTATTATTTATTTATTTATAATTATTTTAGCATTTAACAATGCACTATTTTCTACACAAAGATATCAACTAGAAAAATTCGACATGATCCTAGGATCCCGTTTGAGTCTCTAAAATCAGTAGGTACGTCTACCACGAGTTGCCACTTCGAATTCACGTTATCGTTCGCGTAAAAAATTGTAAACCACTCGTGGTAGACGTACAGGTCGAATTTTTCTAGTTTCTATCTTTGTACAGAACTATAACATAGTTATCAAAAAAAAATCCACACCGACTTAAGAAAACCATCAGTTATGTCCTCGCGTTTTCATTTTGAACATCATTTAGTGTGATCGATGTAATTTCGATGGTGTAAATTGACAAAGCAGTTTACTATCGATATATGTAGTATAATGTTGATATATCACACCATCGATATGGCTAACCTCTGATGCAGCTTACCATCAATATAGTGTCCCATCGCAATATCGTTATTAAGTTTTATTAATTAATTTTAAGGTTTTATTTTTACACAAAGAAATACTGACTGTTCGACTGATTGTGTATGATGAACTTAAAATAAAGTGAATTGAAAAAACAACTACTGGACATAAGCCACCCCCAGGGCGCGCCACAAAGCCCGATCTCCCGTTTTTGCCATCCAGTCACTACCAGCCACTTTCTTTAGGTCGTCGATCCAACGTGCCGGTGGACGTCCAACACTACGCTTGCCGAGTCGTGGTCTCTACTCGAGAACCCGTCTACTCCACCGACCATGGGTTCTGCGACAGATGTGACCAGCCCACTGCCACTTCAGTTTGCTACTCTACTGGACTACGTCAGTCACTTTGGTTCTTAGCTGGATTCTCTCGTTCACGAGTCCTACATCCCATTTCTGAGTAGGTATACCATATCGTTGTTATAAGTCTTTTGATAATCACCCGGCATGACGCAACTCTCGTCGATCTGACATAGGAAATTATTCACAATTGTTGTATTAAGTACGTTCAAAGTTGTTCCAAACCAAAAATAAACGCCGAGTATCATTCATAAAGTTTGTTAAATTACTCTAAACAACTTTTGCGTGAATATGAGAGAACAACTCAGATAAGATAAATAGAATGAACCAGTCCATTTTCTCATACAATATAAGCAAAAGCTCTCTCCCTACATTATATTACTTCAGTAGTGAACCATTCTAGTCCAATTTAGCAAAATACCTGCCTATCATTAACTTTAGAATGGTAAATATGGTCTTTGCCGGTAAACGGTGAAGTTTTGTCAGGTTCAAATGTTTGCTGTATCACACTGAATGTATGCAGATTTATTAATAATACCAACGTTTTTTGAAAGAATGCAAAAACTTTTATTGAATCTATGAAAACAAATAAAAATAAACAAAACAAAAGTGGTAGCACAGATTACTTAATAGTTACTAACGTAGCAGATAAATAAATATTTGGAAAATAAACAATTTTGTCAATTTTGAATGGGCGCTGTCAGGTGACAGGCAAATATTGCACCGGCTACCTCTTTCGATATAGATGTCAGTAGTCAGTACCTACAGTACGTCTTCGCGTCAGTTCAACAGCATCCCCGGTCAGGTCAATTCAGGAAACGATCTTTTCTAAATTGGCCTGGGTCTGGGTATGCTGGGAGAATTCCTTGTCTGGTACCTCGTAACACAGTGATATTTGTCCCTACTTCGAGACCATGAAAAATCAGCAACGCGGCCATTTGTCCCCATCATCAAAATCAAGTTACAAAAGTTATTTGAAGAGCTATTGCCGAATGTAGGTGATCACAACTAGGGAAACGTTCTGAAAAATGCAAAACACACTTTGCCCAAACTGGGATTTCGAAGCAGAAGTATGGATTTTGGAATGGACTCTCTCCTGTGACTGGAGCCGTAATTTGGTCAGGCCATCGCATCAGTGATCTGTGCTCTGGTGTTCTCAACCTTCCCCTGATACAATGAGCGTTCAATGGTTTTTTTTTTAATAATAACCGGAAACATGGTGGAATTTCGAATACCTATTTACGTTATCTGATGGTAAGTGACGATGCGGTCCATGATGAAACATGTCAGTCTAATAAATAATATTCGCTCTTGTTTTGTAGAGACTCAGATTGTATTAGTTGGGAAACACATGCGCGTGTTCAGGTCGCAATAAAAATGTGTCTGCAAAAAATTTCATGCGTATTACTGGAACATCCACAACGAGAGGATAGAAGGCCAAATATGCGCCTAGTGCTCCGATGGTGAAAAGGTGCCGGCGGAACCAAATCATGTAGTTCGCTCGCACAATCCCCGAAATAGAACGTTGATCTTACACAGGCTACGCTTCGGTGTGACTGCTCCCCATTTTTGTTCCTAGACCAGCAAATAGGCAGAGTTGCAGCTCCAACTTTGGAGTTTCAGTTCAGGGCTAGTTAAGGTTTATAGCCCCTTCTCACGATCCGCAATTCCGCTGAGTTTGGCGGTAATAATGCATTTCAACTCTCTGTGCTTGTTGCCAAATGGTTTAGTACTAGTTTTGAGTACTAATGCTTTATGTAGGTCGGAGATTGCAGGGTGAAATGCCCGTGGATTTAAGGCAAAAAAATGCTGATGTTAAGCTAAGCACGCTAGGTCTGGTAGCATGGTTGGTGACCACAAATAGAGTGATAATTACATGCGTTTTTCGGGTCCTTCGCACTTTGAAAGGACGGTTTCTCGTACCCGTACATATTATCTTACGGTTGTCTTCCTGCTGGTAAAAGAATGCAGAAAATCAAATAAAAAAATGTTTTTTTTTAATAACATAGATAGAACATTAGGCTTATAGAGATAGAACCATAGGTAATTATGAAATTATATTCCCAAACACGCTATTTCATAACAACCCAACTACGAAAATATCACTAAGCCCTTTCACTGTATCATACTTAATTTTGTTTTTGGAGTAATTGAGTGCGGATGATACAAAAAACAAATACCGTACACGTGCCTTGCCCCGGGCTTGAACTCAAAACCTGTGTTCCAGGTGAAGATATAATTAAAAATATATTTAGTATTATAAAACACTAGCTTTCTGCCTGTGGCTTCGGCCGCGCGGACTGCTTCCTCCCCCGTTAAAATATCGAATTTAATTTAAATAAGCCCATGCCATTAGGAAAGGTCTCGCTTTTCTTCTTACTCGCACGCCAATCTTGGATTTTACATAGACTATATCTTGGCCTAATCAGGCCAAAATAAAATGCTTGTTCTCTCCCACGGCTGAGAAAAGACACTACTGATTTCGAGGCATTGCTATTCATGGATTTATTCCATCCGTAACTTACTAATATTATAAAAAGGAATGATTTGAAAATGTTGGTTTTCCTAATGAGCTACAGTATAGAGTTATTTAAGAGGGATTTAAAAAGGTTTTTGCAGGGTCGACAACGCGCAAAAGGAATTCATAAAAAAATATCACTTATTTAATTAAATATTTTGTAATTGCAGTTTTACTCGTAAGAAGCAGCACTAAAAATAAATGATTCAGTACATTACCTACATCAATTTTGTAAATCTTACTTTGTTTTATTATAAATAAATAAATATATAAATTCCTGGACATTATTCCACACAGCGCCATCTAGCCCCAAAGTAAGCTAATTAAAGCTTGTGTTATGGGATACTAGACAACGGATAAACATACTTAAATTCATTTTCTTTTGTAAATACATACTTATTATACATAGGAGACACCCAGACCAGTACAAACAGACATGTTCATGCACACAAATGTTTGTACTGAGCGGGGATCGAACCCGCGACCTCTGGTGTAGTAGCCAACTTCTTAACCATTACACCAAGTCGGTCGTCAAATAGCTTAGTATAGCGCCTCTTTCAGTAGTTGGTGTGTACAAAAACCCGTAAAAACGGCAGGCTTTTCTTAGTTAGTAATTAAAACCATCTAACAAATTAATCAAAGCTTTGAACAGTGTTGATATTTTATCAAAAAAAAAATTGAAGCTTTTGCGTTTTTATCTTTCAGAGCTAGCATACTGAGCAGGTTCATCATAATAATTATTGTGGATTATCATCATCGTTAAAAGATGCGCTAATAGGAGCAATATCTTGTGTTGATTTACAGGCCTTCTCCAATATTCGTTTGTGACCTGTTGCTGGTAGCTAATTGAGCTGAGATTAGCTTGAGTCCTTATTACAATATTAACTTGTCAAGTTCATTCCCTAAACTGAGCGTAACGAGCAATTTTGTAATATGATCTTTCATTTCCAGCCAGTTAGCGGTTACCTGGCACTATCGCATCTTTTTTTTAATAATGGCATCTACGATCGTGTTTGTACTAACACATCTTCTAGGCTGGACTATTCTATTCACTGACGAAATTGCTAGCTAACTCAGAATAATTACATATAAAAAACAAGGCCGCGCGCCCATTTTAAAGCAGTTTAATTGGAGCCATTAATGGCTCCCAACGGACTGCTTTGCAGTGTTCATTACAGCTCCGCTGTTGTTGTTCAATGTCAACGCGCGCCGCACGTAAGCAAGCAAGCCACGCATGTGTGGATCGGATTAGTGCTTCATTTTTGACGGGGTGGTTGTATGAAGGCTATCCTTCTATACGTTATTATTCTAAGCTAGCTGCCCTCAGTTTAGGAAATTAACCTAACTGGATAAAAGCGATTGTATTAAGTTCCTGGTAGATATTATTATTATTATTATTTCCAACTGGGGACGCTGGAAGTGGGCCGGGTAATCGGTCCGCTTGTTGTAGGCCATTTCACCCATTTCTTTAAATTTTCCGTGGCTCTGCAGAATCTTGCTATCTGATCCACCGTCAGTTCTTTGAGATCTTCTTCATCTAGCAAGTCCGACCCCATGAGTTCCCATCGAATGTGTGAGTCCATCGGGTATTCGGCGAGTAGGTGAAAGCTCATTTCCTCGCTGTCCATGTACTCCGGGCAAATGGGGTATTCTTTAATGCCTATAACTGTAAGGTGCTTGTTAAGTCTGGAGTGTCTTGTGGCGATTTCAATGACCATACGTGCACTATTCCTTGACAGTTTCAGTTGACCTGTTTTCTTCATATTCACGGCGCTTATAAATATTTTGGACTGTCGCACACCTGTTGCTGCCTTCCGTTGTCTATTTGTTACTTCTGTGATTTTCATTTTGATTACTCCCTTGGTGATGTTATGGGCTATTGGCAGCCTGGGTTCTGGACCCACTAAGCCTTCAGCGGCTCCAATTCTGGCTAGTTCGTCTGCTAGCTCATTGCTGGCATTCCCCTCGTGTCCAGGGATCCAAGCAATCACCACTTCCTGGTAGATAAGAGTAAGTAGTAGATAAGTAGGTAAGATCTGTGGTTTATTGTCTTGGAAGGTATTTAAGTTCATTGAAATAAGATAATAATGAATTGTTGTATATAAGCATCTATTTTTCTGTTTGAGCAATTAATTTCTTTAAACTTTTACTTTTGGTGCACTCCAAAAGGTGCCATGGTAAAATACGTTAATGAATAAGGTTAAACAATATTGTGCTCCAAGGAGACATGGACCTTATTACATGCCTTATAACTTAGCAAGTTCATTCTCTAAACTAAGCGTAGCGAGCAATTTCGGAATATGATCTTTCATATCCAGTCAGTCAGCCGTTACTTGGTCCTGATGCATCTTCTCGGCTGGATATTTACTAACGAAATTGCTCAATATCTGCAGTTTAGGGAATTAACTTGACTGAATTCAAGCGATTGTAATAAGGCCCAAGTGAAGATATATTACACTTAATTTCAATATCCCTGGACATTATTCCACACAGCGCCATCTAGCCCCAAAGTAAGCTAATTAAAGCTTGTGTTATGGGATACTAGACAACGGATAAACATACTTAAATACATTTTCTTTTTTAAATACATACTTATTATACATAGGAGACACCCAGACCAGTACAAACAGACATTTCAATGTTGTTTTGTTTACCATCTAAAAGAAACTGTAGTAAGTTCGACTTGGTGAAATGAAGCTGCTATAAATAAATGGTCCCTGTCAACCAAACAAGCTACAAGCACTGATTAGAACATTTTGTTAATGAAACTGGTTCTTAATTAAGATACAAGCCCAGTGATCGGGTTTCCAAAATTAAGACATTTCCTTTAACTGGGATTTAAATAGGTATGGTGATCGTATAATATAACATGTTGGGAGATGTTTGGAAAGACTTTAACCGTTTTTTGGGGTCCGTAGTTAAAACAAAAAACTCAACCCAAGTGGACTTTCCAGCAATTCGCACTCAAGAGTGAATAGACATTTTCCGGATAAGCGAGTACCATTATTGGCCTCGTCATCACTTACCACCAGACAAGACTGAGGCCTTAAGCTAACCCTTTTTAAATAATAAAAAAGTCTGATAAGACTCTGTTAAAGCCAATTTTATAAAGTGAGATAGAATAATGATGTTTGAAACTAATAAGTTGATCTTTGAATTAAACTTTTAGCATAATTAATTGATACGGAACCGTCCGTGCATGCTCAGACTCTCCACTGTTCACAATTTTAAGTAGTGAAGATCATTTTGGGTAATTAGAAAACGTTAGATACGTAAACGTAAACTACTAACGTACTACGTAAAACAACACGTACGTACAAGCTGGGTGATAATCAAAAGACTTACAAAAATGATTACGGCATACTCAGTTAGTAACGTACTTATAGTAACCATGTAAGTGAATATTTGATATTACCAATCTACTTTTATTTAAGGTTTTCATAAAAAAATACTGCTGTTCGACTGATTTTATATGGTGTACATTCTCTTCATAAAAGTTCCTTTTTTTAATAATTAAGTCAATCAAATAAAAAAGTGTTCTTGACTATGCAAATCGCGACAAAAAACACAGTGACATTATTATCTACAGTACAATAATGACATTAAAATGGCAATAATGATGTCATCTCACAAAGTCTCAGAAGCGTCTATCAAAATCAAAAGCGACAATAATGCCTGTTGTACACGCGACACATTCCACACCACTAACTGTATAAGTTCGTAGTTCGCGGCTTTTTACGTCGTGTAGTCGGGTTTTAGTTTGTCCCACGAGGGGAAACAGAGCGAAAAGGCGGCCATCTTTTTTTGATGTAGCTTCGCTGAGGTAGATTGGAACTCGTTTGCTGGGTAGATGTGGCAATTTCATTTTTCTTCAATGAGAAATATTATGTGTAATATAGCCCGTCTCTGTTCATATTATTCATGTAGTGAATTCTTAGGATCTATTTATATTTCCACTGAAGATAATTTTTAATATTTATTTCTTTGTGATTGTTGTTTCTTTCGCTCGTTTTAAATTTATTCTGTGTAGGTTCGATCATTGCTATATATGTATATGTCTGTCTACTGTGTATTTATTTATAAATCTAAATTATTATAGTATTTATGTCTATTATTTAGTATATTTTGCTTAAAAGTACTTACTGTGAAAGTCTATTTGAATAAAATTATTTGAGTTTGAGTTAGACTCGGGCGGACCTTCATATTATATTCGAAAATCTAAAATTAGACAAAAATAATTTCTACTTAGATAGTATCTATAATTGTGACCTTTCCATTTTCCTTATCAATATAAGCGATAAATCCTATAAGGGCATGTCGTTATGCCTGATGGAACGACATTTATGGAACGTATGTCATACTTGTTGTGTAGAAGTCTATAAACAGACACTTCAGGCGTAACTGAAGTTTAGGGCCGTCGGGCGTTAAAGTTATATTTCTGTCAACTCTACAAAGCCAAAAATCCGTACAATAAAAAAATATTTTTAAATACTTAAACTTGAGGGTAAGCACTGTAAAAATCTGTCTTTAGAAATAAAAGAGTTCTACTTATCATCAGAGTCTAATTGCCTTATCCACGTCTTCGTAGCTCTGCACCTTGCTGTACAATATTAAACAATCGTGAGTTTTCTGGTTCGTTCTGAATGTCGACTTATGCACCGGTTAGAGCTGACCTTGCATTGTTCTTTGTTTTATTTATTGATGCACTCAAAGTGTTCCTCTTGGGTCTTATATTGTTACACTTTTTGAGGGAAGGAGGAAATTAAAAAAGTTAAATATTTAAAGTATTTTCTTGAAACTGTATAATAAGGTATTGAATAGATTTAGTAGAAAAATTCAATTTCTTAGATTTATTGCATATGAAATATTCATATTTTAGGGGTGATAAAAACTAGTGTGCTGTCTCCTTCATTATAACGTCTTTTTTTATACTTTTTTCATTTTATATTTTATATTTAACATCATTGCTCATGGCTTTGCTTGCACGTAAGATTTTACAAAAAACCGAATTTTTATCAATGTCAATTTTCTTTAAAAAACTTGGAATTAACAGAAAATCAGATTTTCAGGTAATATCTAGGTTTTTAAAATGTTTGAGGCGTCAGAATGAAAATACAATGTTGACGTTAAGCATAAAACTACGGACCCAATCAGAACAAACCATTTTCGGCATACCGTTGATCACGTTTGTTGTGAACTGAACTTTACGTGAATTATAGTAATTAAGTGTTTCTGTAAACACTAATTTAATTACGTGAACAAACTTTTGTGAGGTGATTTTTTACGGTGCTCAGTTAAAGTTCTGATTCTCGGGTAATGGTTTATTTGGTTACCAACGAGCTACGGCTTTCCACATAAAAATATTGGTAGAGGGCATCGTGGCCTATGGGTTGAGCACCCCAACTAAGATCCCGGATCGTGTGGTTCTGAGTTTAAATCTGGCCAGAACCAATCTTTGTAGTCATTGTTTAATTTCCAACCAAATCTCCGGTGATGGGAAACATCAATAAATAACCGATCAACCCGGATAACGGCGAAAGGCGCACCGCACCCCCCACCACGTTGGGTTCTAATACCATTGGTGTAAAGTGGGCTTGACGGCAAGTCACTTGCCTCTGACTACCCCGTTTAGGGAGATGGCTGTGATGGTATGTTTATGGCAAAAGAAAAAAAACCTTTATCTACTTATGTATGCCAAGTAATTTCCGCTGACATAGTGAGATTGCACATTTATTTGACAGTTTATAGTGACCATCAAGTTAGATTGAATCCAATATCTTCTCAAGCCTATGTTAATTAATATTGACGCCAGTGTCATTAAAAATATACAAGCTTTTAATAACAGTCCTGACAGATTTATAATGAATAAATAAATAAATAAATATAAATATGCGCCAGACAACACACCTCTTGTAATGGTCGCGAAGTAGGGATTATTATATCCCTGTGTTACGAGGTACCACACAAGGAAATAAGCTAGGGGCGTCTCCCAGCACACCCAGACCCGAGTCAATTCAGAAAATATCGTTTCCTGATTTGACCCGACCGGGAATCGAACCCGGGACACTACGGAAATCGAGGCGAGAAACCGTGCTACAGCACACTACGCCAATCGTGTCGTCAATTAATAAAACTATATGATTGGCCTGTTTATTTTTCAGTTTGTTTTCGGATCTTCAAACATAGCCCAGGTTTGTGATCATCACCTCGCATTTGGCAAGCCTAGTGATTAACCCAATACCCATCAATTGTAGCTAAGCCTTGTTTTTAGTGATGGAGGCCTTTGCACAATAGTCGGACAGTGTATGAAAGGATTAATGAGAGTGAAAGAAGCGCAAGAGTTGTGTCAGGACCGTAGCAAGTGGAAAGATGTGGTCTCTGCCTACCCCGTTGGGAGAAAGGCGTGATGGTATGTATGTATGGTGTATGGTGTGTATCCGTTCTACCCATTAATGTCTCCAACATTGTTTGCCCGGCCACCCTGCCGTAGCTAAGGGTAGATGTACGGCAGTGCATTGAGATGTGAGCGTGCTATACAGCTCCGGCACCATTTTGGAGAAATGGTAGTTGGCTTCTCTGACGTCCCCTGCTTTGCATTGAAGCCGCTAGCGTTCTTTGGATGCGCGTGGTGAGCGACTATAACTGCTCCGGTACCATTCTGGATAAATAAAAATAAATAAATAAATAATGGTCCCTGGTACACTTCACGGTGTGCTAGGAATAGTGTGCCTTTGGGAGGTTGGTCGGGGGGCCACTAAAATAAATCTCAGTAGTTTGGAAAAGGGTCTTGCTCGGTATAGTGGGGTACAATAAACTAGAAGTGAGGCGGGGCTTGGCCCTGGCTTCTTATTTGTTTAGATTGCTGAGGGAGCTGGTGATCAACCAGGGTGTGTTGCAGCGGATGGAACTGTGCGTGCCGAACAGGTACGTGTGGCGGCGGCGGCGGCCACCTCTATTCGCAATTCCACCTGCGCGAACTAATATTTTTTAAAAAGGCACCGTTTACCCGAGCTTTAGGGACACTCGACGAGGTATCTAATGCCGTAGACATATTCTGTTGCTCCGTGACTGAATTCACAAAGGTTACGTTGTTTGTTTTGTGTTATGTTTAGTTTATAATATTCTATTTATTTATTTATTTAGCCAAGCTTATATCTACCCTTACAGATACATTATCCAATGCGATAGACAAGCAACTTAACCACTTGAACATAGCATATACAGCGTTATCCTTGTGAATTCGCTCAGAGAACAATGGAGAACGTCAATCATTTCAGCTACTTGATTGAGAGTATGTAGTGTGAGCGTCAGCGGGGACTTGTTCTGAAAGTGGGTCCTACCACGTGGCACTGCCAGTAACGGTGGCCTACGTCGGCGTTCCACATATCTGTCCGGAACACAGAGCCCCACCAAACTCAATATTACTGCATTGTTTACTCGACCTCTTATTAATTTAAAAAAATACAACGACAACGCCAGGTTCCTTCGCACTCGTAACTCATTGTATCCTGCCATACCTAATATAAATAAGTTAACCTAACTGCAATCGTAAGTAGGTATACTTTTTCCCAAAAAAATATACCTGCAGAGTTATAGGTATGTCATCGGTTACATCGGTCGGTCGGCTATATTTTACGTTTACATGTTTAATTAACGTGCCGACCTCAAATCCCTGTGCGTTGATTTTTAACAGTTTTTCCAATACCAATGTTTTTGAATTGGCCCATACATATGCAATACAACTCTAGTAAAATATTAAAACATCGCTATCGCAACAGGAAACGTATTTGCGATTCGTTTCCGATACTTTTATCGATTCCCGGTCCCGTGGGAACAACTCTTAGGAAGTTGAATTCTATTAAAATATTACAATACGCTTTTACCTACAACCATAAATTCTACTTCGATGTAAGGTTCGCCTTACTATGGTATATTTAGCCTCTTGCGTATCATGAGAAGTTCAGTCGAGAATATAAAAAGAAGACGTTCGGTGGAAAATTGGTCGCTAGGTTTGCTAAGGTCGTGGTATGAGCCGGATACCTAAACCAAGCTGAATTTACTGGTTTTCAATTTTAGCAATTGAAAATCCATTGTAACAATAGAACAGAATATAGAATAGAATAGAATAGAATATTCGCTTAAATGTGGTAAATTGCTTATAGCTAAATTGCTTAAATGTGGTACATTATTGATGTCATTGCCCAAAGGGAAACTTTGAGACCTTTATTTATTTCCTTCTATATTTTAAATTATATACAGTTTATTTAATGAAAGTCATTTGACAGTTATGGTTATTTACTGATATGTCTGACCTGTTGGAGATATTGCTTGTACACCGAAGGTCGTGGGTTCGATTTCTTCCCAGGACAACTGTGTGAAGAACATGATCGATATAGGTAAGTATTTAGAAACATTTATTACTGGATCACCCTCAGTTACACAAAGTATGAGTTCCGCTTAGTTTGAATATTTTGATATTGGTCTAAGGTGCTCATTGGAGAATCACGAAAAAAAATAAAAGAAAAAACATTTTCTCCTCTCAACTGTGGGAGCGTAATTGTCAGAAGAGTCGTGTCTGTCAGAAAAAACATTTGCCAATAACTTTTGACAAGACCCTTTTCCAAACTACAGAGATTTATTATAGTGGCCCCCCCGACCAACCTCTCGGTTATGCAGAAAGGCACACTATTCCTAGCACACCGTGAAGTGTACCAGGGACCATCTGCGGTAGGTCCTGCCGCCACAAAGCACAATGCATTACACATTATGGTACTCATAGGTGAGTAGCCCGTGGCATTACCCACTCCCATTTATCCAGAATGGTACCGGAGCAGTTATAGTCTCTCACCACGCGCATCCAAATAACGGTAGCGGCTTCAATCCCCGCTGGGGACGTCAGAGAAGCCAACTACCATTTCTCCAGAATGGTGCCGGAGCTGTATAGCACGCTCACATCTCAATGCACTGCCGTACATCTACCGTTAACTACAGCAGGGTGGCTGGATAGGCAATCTAGCGGATACCCATCTCCTTGCTATCCAGGCAAGTACCGGAGGAGCGGCAAGCCGCTATAAGGGTTCCTCACTAACCCCGCATCTAAACACTTAGCGGCCCAACGCCCTAGACCAGTGAATTTAGATACTCGTTGCGTCCGAGAAGTAACGCTTGGTACACACTACCGAGCAGCCAAACATGCCCCACCTCTGCAACTAACCACATGCCACCACGAATCCAACTCCAAATTGGGGCCTGCCTTATGAAAGGCAGAGTTGGGACCCCCAACACCCGTGGTACCCTGATCCAAACAGCCAGACCCGTAGTTCCAGCTGCGAAAACCCTACCTACTCGGGTGTAGTAGATAGGGACTACTTCGAGACCATGACTTGTGGTGTGTTGTTTGACGCATATTTATTTAGAGAAAACCAACTAGAAAGTCTCCCTAGCTTCATTAGTTCACAGAATTCGTTCAGTCCTAAGCTGTCATTGGTCGATTGCAAAGAAAATTAAGAATTGTCCGAATCACGTCCTGAAGTTGGTATCGAAAGTGAACCCCACTCATTATCCGATATAATTAATTGGAGTTCAGTAGAAAAGTTCCCGGTTGGGCGGTCTGGGGGAATTCGGACCGAGGATGAGGTAAGCCTGGAAGAGTTTTGGTAGTTTAAATAAGTCTGCAGGCCTTCAAGATGAGGCTGGCCAGCTTAGTGAATCCTTTGCTGTTATAGTGGTACAAAAACATTTCATTTATTTATTTTTCAAAGTGGTATTTTTCAAAGAATATACGCGTCATCGCGGGGACTTGCGGTCCTAGTCCTGACATTATGCTGAGCGGAAACCTTTTTGGTGTAGGGAATTATGATGTACCTCTATACTTTTTGTCTCATGTACCAACCTATGCCAAATAAATCGTTACTTAACTTTGAAACCTTATAATTTCACAATTTATTCGAAGTGCTGATTTTTTGGACCCAAATACTAGCATTTGGGTCAGTTACCCTATATTAAGGTACCTATCACGAAGTACCAAAATTGGCTAAACGCAGTCAATCAAGTCGGTGTCAATTAACAATGTCACCTTATGTCATTCAAACAAGTTTATTGTATTTGTGTGCGTGTAAATTTTGCATATGTGTGCACGAAACGAGCGAGCGATACGTCCTCTCGTTGGGATGACCCGGTGCGTCTGATCGGGCGGGTTTTTTTTGCTTGACAAAGGTTGCTGCTTGGCCTCGACGGTTTTAGCAGCTTCACCGGGCTGTAGGGTGAGCGCAGAAGGCTCTCAACCCTAATATTTGAAGTAGATCGCGTAGATCGCGAGATTTTATAGGTTTTTTAAAAATAATCAGTTTTAATGAATGCGTCCATTAAATCAGAATAAAATATTATGCATTAATCATTTAGACCATTGGACCACAGACCTCGCGACCGCTTTCCATGTTGAAGTGGTTTCAGGCGGAGTGAAGTCATCTTGATGAGCAAAATAAAAAAACATATAATAATGAGAACGTATGAGCGCAAAGGTCCGGGCACACAGGCAACAAAACTACCTAAAATAGAAAATTAATAACAAATTTAACATAAAATAACTACAAATAATTCTAATATTTATCGCTCGCTTTCGCTCTGTCCTTGTAATACACACATCATCACATTCACATTAAACAGTCGGCACGTATTTTTAGCACTTATTAACACTACACATATTGTCCACACTTGTATGTGTCTATGTTTATTTATCATATTTACTGTTTTATCAGCAGGATCCACTGAAAATCAGCGGCTGAGCATATCGAGCCCAGGCATTCACTGAGTGAGGTCCTCTTCATTTATGGACATCGAGACACCGCTGTCTGGAGGGATTTATTGTTTTTTTTTGTTTCTCACCAAGTCAGTGTAACGATGTGTATTTTATTTTTGATTTGAGGATCCAATGAATTCTCACAATAAAAGAGACCCCACACTAACGTTTGTTGAGCGTCAGCGTCGTGCCGGCGACCCCAACCCCCCCCCCCCCCCCCCCACACTAGCAACCCCTAAAAACGCTAAACTATAACATCAAAACTCAATTTATGTTTCTGTAAAAGCTTCTGGTCCTTCCAGCAATAGTTCTAAATCAGTGTAACGAACAGTATTGGGCTGTGACTCGAGACTGGAATCGATAAAGAAACTTTAGTTAGAAGTTTTTGTTCAATTTCAGTTAGGTTAAATGATAAAATACTTTTACCGAAGGTATGAATCGGTGAGTAATTGCTCAAGTTGATATCAATTCAGACTTATTAGGTGTTACTCTCAAAACTGATTGGAGTTTAAAATCGTTTTACTATTGTTGGAATAAAACTGTCAGATTGATTTATTTAGTTTGAATAAGTTAGATAATTGGAAACGTTAAGTGGTTGAATAAAGTTATTTATCAGTAAAATTAAATAGGTCTATAACTAAAGAAACTATGTCGAGCAGTGCCCTTTTTAAGTTAAATATAGTTGTCACAAAACTAAATGCAATACAATAAATTGTTAGATCTCAACCTAACTAATTACAAAATCACAGCTGAATATTTTCCTACTCTTAAAAGTACTCTAGTCTTAAGAAACCATGTCGAGTAGTGACCTGTACGTCTACCACGAGTTGCCACTTTAAATTTTCTCTACGCGAACGATAATGTGAATTTAAAGTAGTAACTCGTGGCAGACGTACTGGTCTTAGTTAAAGATAGTTTTCACAATACTACAAAATGTTAGATCTCGACCTAACTAATTACAAAATCACAGCTAAATATTTCCTACTCTTACTTGGACAAAACATATTCCAATAGAGTGACAGCTCAAAACAATAAGGTAACTATCGAATTCCCACTTATGTCTTTGAATAAAATTAAATTCTTGAAAATGAAAATTAGATGACGTGGGTATTCAAAGGCCTTTTTGTATTCCAAATTCCCATTGATTCTTTTATTGAAAACAGTGCTACATGTTTTTGCATTTTATCATTATAAGCTTATAATTAACACCTTTTATGAGATCGTATTATTAGTAAACAAAATTAACTTTCCTTTTTCGTCAATTTATGAGTTATGGTATCAAGATAGAAGATACAGTTGCATAAGCAAGCTGTCGACCCAAATGGCGACTCCTACGCAAATCTACAAGGCTTGTCAGGCAGTGTTTGTTATGACCTGCTAGACTTGTATGGATAAGACTTAACACGGTTACCGAGTAACTGAAGAGCTGTTAAAACTTTATAATCTGTATATAAATCTTAGTATTATTTAATTTAAAAGAGACTAAAAATAATTGTATAAACTAAAAAGTTGATGGCTAAAGTTGGCTAAAGAGATCGCTTTGTATAATATATATAAGAGTGCCTTACTCAATACTCAATTCTTTATTGCATTTCACAGTGTAGTACAAGATATTAAAATATATTTAAATAGTGCACCATGAACCCTGTCGGGTACAACAAAAATGAAGAGGAGGAAAACCATTGTTCATAGGAAATTAAGTTATAATGCAATAAAATAATATTAAATGATATCTAATTATTATTCAGATACTCGTCTAAAGATTATAATTTAGGTATTTTTATAGATTATTATTTAGGTATAAAGAATATTTTTATTAAATATTTAAATCAATAGTTTGGCTTTAAATGTACATCTTGTCTACTTTAACTGTTATATTTATTTGTTAGTGTAATCAGAATTATTCATTTTATTTTTATATAACAATTCATTTATTGCATTCTGAATTGTGATATTTAAGTAAATTTGTTTTGTTTTCAATTGTAAATAACTAGTTTTTGGTAGTTAGGAACAAATTGTATGTTGAGATTGTGGGAACTATTTATATCATGATGTAGGTACACTCCTTTTCTATGTACTTGAAGGAATATGGCACGATTGAGCGGTTTCCTCTGGGTACAGGTTTTACAACTTAAAGAGAGGATTCCCTAACAAATGTTAAACCTACAATACAAAATAGATTTATTTATTTAATAAGTAGGTTTTGTAATGGTTCGACATGCTAACAATTACAAAAAAACATTCTTAACACTCACCTGGAAGAGATTTCACATTATAGTCATTACAATAGTAATTTAGAAAAAGACGCAGTTATGCAATTTGAATTGTGCAGCTTCTAAGATAATTTCCAATAAGTGAAAGATTTTAAGTCGTCTTTAGAAGTTCCACCCTAAGCTCGTATGAAAGAAATCGCTGTAAAGCGATTAGGCCAACTCAATTGTACAAATTGAACAGAGGGCACGGATATACTTATTTTATTTATTGTTTGTTCAATAAGGTAAACTTTTCTATATTTATAGGTCCAGACCAGCTTATCCACAAACATCTTTCATTGTCAGTTAGCAACGTCTTTGCCGACGGCCATGGGGCGGCGCCACCGGCGCTTGCGCAACTCAAGTTACCAAATTTGAATTATTGAATAGTTTACAAACATTAAACTCTTAATAAGGCCGACATTGTGGCTTTTGTTCAAAACTGTTTGTGTTTTGGGATCTGTTAAAAATAAGTAAGCACATAATTAAACTGTGGATACGATATTGACTTTAACTATCTCGTATTCCAAAACTCAAATATCTTTATTTAAAAGCTGCAGTACTTTTAAATAGTCAACATTCATTAAAACAAGGTATTACCTACAAAACAATCAGCGTTTTAAAACGTGTCTATACTAATATTATAAAGAGGAAAGATTTGTTTGTTTGTTTCTATTAAATAGGCTCCGAAACTACTGGACCGATTTAAAAAAAAAACACCAATATAAAGTTAGTGACAGTTATTATCAGGTAGTGACATAGGCAATTTTTTTTTAATTTAAGCTATAATTTGACGGGAAAGACATTCTACGCAGGTGAAGCCGCTGACGGAAAGCCAGTTATAAATAAGTATGCGCCAGACAACACACCATCTTGTCACGGTCTCTATACTTCATTCATTAGAACATTAGAAATAAGAAACAGGGATGCTAAAATGACAATTGGCATTTGACGTTGCCATAACGATGACATACCTGAGTATAACCTGGCAAAATTTCAAACCCCTTCCGCCACAACGTATGAAGGGATTATGTAACATTTTAGATTTGGTAGAGTTATAGTGACAGTAAAAATGTGTTCGGATAAAAAGCCCTGCTTCTTTTAGGTTTTTACATCGACAATATAGTTTAATGCAAGACAAAATACTTTATTTAAGCAAAAGCCTCATAAATTCTGAAGTTACTTTACTTTAAATAACAATTTTGTGACAGCTGCTATATAAGTAGATTTTAATAAATTCGGCATAAATTTTAAAAGTAATAATGTCATTGTACTTTTACCACAAAGTGTACCCTAAAAATAACCTTTTTATTTCTGTCTATTGCTATAATGAATGGAATATAAGTAAAAATAAAATATCACTGTGTTACGAGGTACCAGACAGGGAACTTAGCCAAGGGCGGTTACCAGCACACCCAGGCCTTAACCAATTTAGAAAAGATCGTTTCCCGGATTAACTCTGCCGGGAATTGAACCCAGGACACTGCGTTAGTCAAGGCTACTCAGCTACAGCGCACTACGCCAATCGCGTTATCTAAATGATGATTTTCATATAATTATGGCTGTGGTAAATAGGAACAGAAAAAACAACTTAATTATACGGAACGATTTAGATTTTGCAGTGGCCTAATATAGAACAATATGGTTCATTCTTAAAATGGAAAGTATGACGCATATTAATGTTCTTAACTCTACATTGTTTAATAGCCTCCCACACATAATGTTTAAAATCTACCATGTGCGATGATATTATGAAGTATCATTATCATTTGCAGTAATGAGATGTTCTGCTTGATGCTTCTCCCATACATTTCCAAAGAAAAACCTCATTATTATAGGGGCAGATTCTATTCCTGTGACTTTTTGACGACACGATCGTTGTAGTGCACTGAAGCGCGGTTTCCCACCCTGACTTGCGAGGTGTTGCGGTTTTGATTCCCAGTTAGATTCAGGAAACAAACTTTTCTGAACTGGCTCCTGTCTCGGTTTGCTCGGAGACGCCCCCAGCTTGAATCCTTGTCTGGTACCTCGTTTCAATGATATTTATCCTTATTTCGAGCCTATGGCAAACGGTGTTTTGCTCATATTTATTTAATATAGAGTAACCTTTACATGTATAGCTATTCCTTTACTTTCTACAGACATGTAACAGGACAGCATTTATTTGAAATGTCTTTGATTTATCGTTTCTAGATTCAGGGGCGTTACTTATTTTACTCACTTAGTATAGCAAAAAGCATAAGTGTCAAGTCACTTTTTTCCTCCATATCCATTTAAGTTTATTCCCGCCAATGCGGCCAATAACGCACAAGAAAAAGTTGCCGAAATAAAACCTCGCCTCGTTTAACCGCAACATATGGGGTATTTAACGAAAAGCCCAATAAACAGCGCTACTTAGCCGCTGTAATGCCGCTCTTAACGACTGTTCGTGAAGTGTCTAATTACATGTGATGAAAAACTATGGCTGTTCTGGCTTGATTTAGTATACGTATTATATAGTTCAGTTTTGGGATAGAGTTTTTTCAATCAATTCACGTAGGAAACTACTATAATACACCACCACCACTATATCCCAAACGGGGTAGTCAGAGGAATGTGTCGTCATGGTGAACAGAACACTCAGAAGCCCACTTTCCACCAATGGTATTAGAAACCAACCTGGTAGGTGGAGAGCCTTTATCCAGAGTGCCGAGTGCGAGTTGCAGTGAGAGAAGTGAATGACTTCACCATCGCGTTTTGCGAGCACGTAAATGTCAATTACTATGGAATCGAGTCAGCGCCATCTAGAATCGGGCAACATTAAGGCCGCTAGATGGCGTTGACTCGATACCATACAAATTCGTGTTTTTTGTCTCGCAAGCGCGATGGTGAAGTTATTCACTTTTCTCACTGCAACTCGCACTCGGCACTCTGGTTGATTTGGTTTTTATCGATGTTTTACGTCATCGAAGAGTGAAAAATGAACACAAAGATGGTGGTTCTGAACAGATTTAAACTCGGGACGACCTACAATCTGAGTTGGGGTGATTAATCTTTAGGCCACGACGCTTTATAGGTAACTTAACTGTAGGATATGCAGTGGCGAATCCAGGATTTAGATTCAGGAGAGGCTTGGCTACCAAAAACTTCAAATACATTGATGAAAATGGCTCTGTAAGTACTATTGTAGTATTTCCTACGGAAGCAGGATAACAAGAAGAAATAATTTAAATATTTAAAATAAATAAATAAATATCTGGGACTCTTTACACCAAGATCATCTGACCCCAAACTAAGCAAAGCTGTACTACTTACAGGTGTCAGAGGCTGATGAACATACTTACATAATTTAAATACATACTTGAATAAATAATAACACCCAGACACACAACAAATGTTCGTCACACAAGTTTGTCATGGGTGGGGATCGAACCCACGACCTCCTGCGATAAAGGCAGGATCTCTGCCATTGTGCGAATAGGCCAGTCAAAAAAAAACTTTTTTTTTCTGAATTTATGGATTCAAATGTTTTGGACACTACGTAAGTGAACGCGGGAAACAGTGCTACAGCACACGCTAATCGTGTCGTCAAAAATAACTATTTGAGCTTTATTTATGAAAATGATTTTGTGTCACTTAAGTTCAAAATGACTGAAATATGGATCTTAAACCGTTAGAAACATAGGTTTAGAGTTTTGGGGCCTTAGCTTTTTTCAACATTCCTACAGAAAATTTGATTTTTTTTCTGTTAGAAAAATCAAAAGAGACCTTTTTAATAGATAGTAATTATAGAAGGTTACTAACTGCGCTGGATATTTTACACTAGAATAAATAAATAAATATATGGGACAATTCACACCAAGATCATCTGACCCCAGACTAAGCAGAGCTTGTATTAAGGGCGTCAGAGACTGATAAACATACTTAAATATTTCTAAATACATACTTAAATAGATAATAACACCCAGACACACAACAAACACAAATGTTCGTCACATAAATGTTTGTCATGGGTGGGGATCGAACCCACGACCTCCGGCGTCAAAGGCAGGATCGCTGCCATTGCGCCAACAGGCCAGTCAAGAACTTGCACTTTAGTAAAAAAAATGCATCCAAAACTTACAGCACTCTCAGCTTGTAAAGAGCAGGAAAATTATCCGCCAAAGGGTTCTAATGTAAAAAGGTGAAAAGGCGAAAAAAGTGTATTTCACCACTCAAAACGCAACTTTCACCCCACCCCCGTGCAAGGGTGTAATTCGTTCAGGACTGAAGTTTTTGATGTTTACGCGTTTGCGAGAAGTTGCGTAATTTGTTCTTCCGCACAGCTCCCTTCTTGTAATGTTTCATTTGTCTAATTTTGCTTTAAAAAATCCTGCTCAAAAGTAAAAGCGTCGTGCGATAGGAGTTCAGCACCCCAACTCGGATCGTGGATCGTGTGGTCCCGAGCTCAAATATGGCTTAAATTTCCGACTAACTCTCAGTTGAAGGGAAACATCGATAAAAAACTAAATCAATTCAGATAATGGTGGAAGGCTCACCACCTACCACGGTGGTTTCTAATACCATTGGTTTCTAATACCATTGGTGAATAAAGGGCTTCTGAGTGTTCCGTTCAACATGACGGCACAGTCAGTTGCCTCTGACTACCCCGTTTGGAATTAAGTCGTGATGGTATGAAGAAGATTTTGTCAAAACTTTTGGGACTAAATCACGTTTCTCTAGTATGAAAACTAGATCAATACCGAGAGCATATCGGTAGCAGATTTTTTCTACATTTGAGACATTATCACTTTTCAATATTATGACAAATACATCAATACCGTAATCCTCATCATCATCACTAGCCATTACATTGAGTCCGATATACAACGTTTACCATGAGTTGATTGTCAAGTATACTACTATAGTTAACTACAACGACTTGTATGTAAGTTTTACGTGGATTTCTATTCACTAGCAGCGCTTTACGCATGCGGCACGTCACCTCTGACAGATAGTCCACTTAGAACAAACCGGCGTTATGATCACTCTCACAGACACAGTGAGTTTACAGGTGATAGCAGCGCTTTACGCATGCGGCACGTCACCTGTGACAGATAGTACACTTAGAACAAACCACCGTTATGATCACTCTCACAGACACAGTGAGTTTACAGGTGATAGCAGCGCTTTACGCATGCGGCACGTCACCTCTGACAGATAGTCCACTTAGAACAAACCGCCGTTATGATCACTCTCACAGACACAGTGAGTTTACAGGCGACAGCAGCGCTTTACGCATACGGCACGTCACCTCTGACAGATAGTCCACTTAGAACAAACCGCCGTTATGATCACTCTCACAGACACAGTGAGTACCGCCGATACCGGTGAGAATCGCGCACTGTCGCAAGTGTTTTTGTTTTTGTCGAACTCGGTGCAATTACTAATATGCTGAATTTTGTATTTGGCGGGTTCTGTCAAGTAGGTATAACCTTAAATTCAGAGCGAATATAGTAGTAACCCTAGGCGGTCAGGCAAGTTTAGGTGATTGTACGCTTTGGCCGCTTTGCAGTGTTCATTACAGCTCCGCAATGTTCAATGTCAAAGCGCGCCGGACGTAAGCAAGTAATAGTCACGCATGTGAAAATGGTTTGCTGCTTCACTTTTGACAGAGCGCTTGTATGAAGACTATCTTTCTATGTGTAGTCATTCTAAGTATGTACTGAACTATGCCTCCCTTATAAGGTGCATTTAGACCAGACGAACATAAATAAATATGCGCCACAACACACCTCTTGTAATGGGCTCGAAGTATGGATAATATCCCTGTGTAACGAAGGTACCACACAAGGTAATAAGCCAGGGGCGTCTCCCATCATCGCCAGGACCCGAGTCAATTCAGAAAAGATCGTTTCCAAAATTGACCCGACCGGGAATCGAACCCGGGACACTACGGAAATCGAGGCGAGAAGCCGTGCTACAGCGCACTACGCCAATCGTGTCGTCCACACGACGTAACACAGAGCCAGAGCTTGAGCAAGAATGTTCTTCCGCGACCTTTCAGTGTAAATGATAAGTAATTCGTTTTTCATTCACGCCAAAAGAATTCCAACGAAAAAGTACTAGGAATCAAGTACGAGCATTCTAGCTCATGCTCTAGGGTCTCCGCGAACATAGATAGAACAACGAAAGAATGCTCTGTCTCTGTTCACACAAAGAGAATTTGATGGAGTGGGGATAGAAGGAGCATTCGCTTGGTCTAAATGTACCTATAGGTGTCTAAACCGGAAGGTTGCAGGCAAGCGTAATTCACTGAAATACAGAGACCTTAACCAAGTTATAAATCTAACTTGCGGGTGATAGGGGCCTCCTTTGGAAACTGGGTTAACTATTTTCTAACTTAGGTTCACTGTATGGCGTGATTTTTATATGACTATATAAGAATAATGTGAGAATTCCTTACTGGGTCTTCTCAGTAGACACTGCAGTCCGACTTGTATATTTAGGCATATCCAATCTGTAGATGAATTTAAAATATTATTTGGTTATTCAAAAGAATTGTTTGAATGATTTACTCGAATTAAGTATTCTTAGAGCTTGTCTAATCGGAAATGACGCGCCCCTCTACCGCATTCACGCACAGAAAAAGTAAAGTTATTACTTAGTATTAATTAGCCTATAAAACACTGTCCCACTGCTGGACAAAGGCCTCCATCATTGAAATCAAGTCACCGCTAAAATGTATGGGTATTGGCTTCATATATTTTTTTTCAATATCATGGGCGCAATAAAAAAAGTAGTGGGGCGCATCATTTCTGGTTAGACAAGCGCTACACACATTTATTTAAATATTTTGTGGCAAACGAAACGACTAATGAGTCGAAAAATTATTGGTATAAACAATTTGGTACATCGGCCTATGCGCCGCAATAATGCAAATCTACACCCAAAACATCTGTCTAATGTAACGTGGAGAGCTCATATTCGCTACAATATTATAATGATAGCACCAAGCAATTTCACCTTTGAATTCGTTGAAGGTCTACACGTCAGTTGCGAAACATCTCTTAGACGTGTCTGATCCTGAATTATGAATTTCATTCCAGTATGCGAAACTCGTTCTCATATCGTATGCAGTGGATGACAGCCTTTTGGCTGTACTACAAAATGTTGATAGAAATGTATGAAGACGGTTCTAGAATAAGGTTACACTGCCTACAAGGACTACAGAACCGTGGCCTCTTTTTTCTCCAAAATCGCTGTAATTAATTGTGGACCATCTGATGGTAAGCGGTTACCATTATGTACCAACCAAATTAAGAAAAACATTTGCAAAGTCAGGAAGATGTAATAAAGCTGGCCAAACAACAGCTATCCAATGAGCTCTATCTACCTCACTTATCAGCTACAACACAACTTAATCGATCCACGATATCACAAAAGATCCTTAGATATTGTTTTTAGTGCCCGTCAAGATGACCTCACTCCACCTGCCCGACCACCTGCTCGCGTAAGGACTTACTTGTCAGTAACCAGAGGGCTACCACAGTAGTCGCTTTCTGGGCAAGTCAGATTTAGCCCGTGTTCTTGCCGACACGAAAGAAGAAGAAGACCTGATGGAAAGCGGTCGTGAGGTCCAGATATGAGGCTGACAAGCACAGTAATGCAAAGCAATCACTGAGCTGGTCATACTTATCTTGAAATGCAAAAATGCCTTTTCACGCCCCGCTTGAAGACCCTGGGACTATAAGAGGAAGGAACACATGCGCTGGAAGAGCGTTCCACGGCTGGATGGTTCGACAAAGATAAGAGTCGCCGAACCTTCTTGTTTTGTGAGATCACACCTAATCTAAACACATGCAAGCTATAACGGTTTCAACCTGGATTATTATGTCTCAATTAAAAGTTTAAGGTAGAGAAACACTTCACTGTTCCATAAGGGTTGCTACGCAATCTGCATTAGAGTTTATAATAAAATCCCAAAGCAGTAGTGTGGGCCTTTTAAATTAATGACAAGGAAACTGTGCATGTGGCTCATAGAAAAGTGTTATTATAAGAGAGAGTGTAAGAGATTTTTTAATAATTAATGATATATGATGTGATGTAATAATGAAACACAATGTTAGGAAATTACTATTAATTAGTCCATATTTTTGCATGTTAATGTATTGTTAGCTTAATAAAATATATTACCATAATTTGTACCTATTCTTAGCAAATAAATAACTTAACATTGAAAACTTTGCAAATAGCTGAAACAGAATAGAATAATTTAGAGCTTAAAGGCGTCTGCCCACTATCCGTACCATACGATATATGAACGTATTGAACGTATCAGGATCGGATAGCAACACGATACGCTCTACTATGCCCACAAAAGCATTTTAATACCATGACGGTGCTAGGAACGTGTCTGGGAAAAAAAAATCTATACCATTCACGGAGCGTCAACAAATTTTCAGCGAAAATATTATGCCGGCGCCGATACGCAACGTGCATGGCACGCGACGGTGTTGGTCGGCGACGGAACGGTCCAGCGGGCAGGGCGCGAACACTGAACTCTTTGTGGCTTGTGTCAGATACAAGCTACCGATGATTATTTGATTATTGAAGAACCAGTATGAGATCATACATACGTAAACATTTTTTGTGCCCAGTTGCTTCCACTTAACACATACTCATGACGATCAAAAAGTGTTCGGTGTCGGTAACTGAAAACTGGTTTGCGCAGCGCCTTAGTCTCCTATACATTGCAATACAAAGTTTTTTTGCCTGACACGTTCATAGCACGGACAGAGCATGGTACGGTATATGGGCAGACTCCTTTAGATGGCGTTTAAATGAGCAAAGAGATTCAACGAGGGTTCGTGCAGTAACGAAATCAGTTCAAAAAGAAAGAGGAGGTATTTTTACGTAATATAAAGGAACATAAAAGAACCCTTACGTTTAATTAACAAGGTTCAAGATTAAGTTAGTAACTTAGTCAGATACTTTGATGCAATTTAATACTGTAAGCTATATTGTGGTGATAATTATGATAGTACTTTCAGTGTCTTAACTGGGCAATAAGGATTATTAATTACTCCAGCAAGCTTTTCGTTCTGTTGATGATAGTTTCGTATTAATTTTATAACAACGGTCGCCAGGAAGGTCTCCAGCCTTCGTTTAGCCTTCGTTTTCGAATGTCATAGCATAATATGATAGTTGAATCTCATAGCGGATTCAACTAGACTGAAGCAGGATAATCACTAGAAGCTGAGGTTGACTGTTGGAGCTTAAACCAGGTCTTAATGCCCTTACACCGCGCCCCTAATATCTCAAAATACTACGCAGATATCGTGTCTTTGGGACTAGTAACGTACGTAGAAGCGCGACATAAAATGATGACCAAGAGAGACGGTAATGCATGTCTGCGTCCACAGTATTATATGATACCGAGCAACGGAAATCAGCTTGTTGTCCTGGGGTAGGCTACGACTTTTGATTAGCGTCCCATCTCAATAGGTGCATCCTTTAATTTATGTGCAGTGCGCATTTAGGGGCTAGGGGAATCTGTTTCCATAGAGTTACGGGGTGTCCCAAGCCTGGAATTTATGAAACAAAAATTAGAGTTTAGTTAGTAGAGAGAATAAAAAGAATACAAAAATTTCAGCAATGGCAGGACTTGTGGCTGATTTGAACACCCGAATACCACACGAGTATCAAAACTGTGGCTTTGACAGGCTGACAAGTGTGTGCGTGACTCCCTACAGGTTTGCTGTGTCTTATCTGTTCCACACCGCTTGGGAGGGGAACGCTTACCCTTGGTCTGTGTTTTCGGATACTCACCACCTTGGTGACAAGGCCATAGTGAATAGGCATTTCAGAGCAAGCGTGTACCATCATAGCCTCGTCATCGCTTACCACCAGACCAATGGCCAAACAAAAACCCATTTTAAATAAAAAAATAGCTTGACCAATGGCCGAGCCGTTTTTGTGCAACGAGGCTGCCAGTGCTCACGCGTAGTAGTGTCACCTGTCACAGCGCGGTTGTTGAAGCTTTGTCTATGTTCCGTTTATTAACTCATGTCAGGCCTCTGTCACTGCATGTACTTGCACGCGAGAATTACCTTTCAGCCGCCGGGTATTCCATGACTCATTTGGCATTTGGTTGTCAATAGCGGCGTAGAGCATTTATACGCGAATTTTGCGGTTGAACTGACGCGATTATGTACTCGTACTGTAGTAATGCCTACTGAAATCTATATTGAAAGAGGTGGCCCTGGCAATACGTCTGTCACATGACAGCACGCACTTAGGATTAAGAAAATAGTAATTTTTCTATGGATGTGATTTATCTGTTAGGTAGTAACTATTAAGTAATCTGTGCTCATGTGCTACTAGGCATGTTCAAGATCCAGTTAAAACTTCCACGTTCACATTTTGACTAATACGGATGTCAAGAAGGCGTGAGATTTTATTAGCACTACAACCACCACCTCTACAAGTTCTAAGTTGTACAGGCAACCTCATCCCTGTGATACTGAAGACTTTTCACCATTCTCGCGTTGAATGCAAATTCAAGGAAATGAGAGCTCAGCAAATACTAGCTGTGTTACGCTCCATCTGCGGATGCCTGTACCCGTCCGCGCCTCGCTAGAATTTCAATTTTCTGGCAATACAGAAAGCCTCGATTGAATTTTTAACTAGTTCCTTGTCGCGGTTGTACGCGGTAATACTGTTTGGGGAACGCTGGATTACTTAACGTTAGGGATGTGCTTAAACGACTAGTCGGGAATAGTGCATTATTTCAATGAACTATTCGTGACTAGTTTTTTAGAGGGCAACGTTTAGAGCTTAATTTTTATTCAGTGGCCTGTTGGCGCAATCAATCGATCTTCAGTTTTTCACACAGAATGACCATATACGAGAAAAACATTTGTGTTTTTGTTTGTTTGTCTGGGTATTATTATATTTGTTAGGTACTTATGTTATTAGAAATATCAGTATAAGGTTGTTTCACTTCTGTAGGGCATAAAATAAAATATATCATTTTTGGCAGACTTTGCTCGCCGTCTTAGTCTATGTAATAAAAAATATGTGTAATTTAGAGGTACACTTGCACACTTTGATCATTTCATTAAAGTAGGAAAATATAAATGATGTTTAGTGAGAAAACTGGGAATATTAAACTTAAAATAATAATGACTTTGAATGCAAGAATCAACAGACAATTTGATAATGTAAAACAAAGCACTTCAATATTGGCCATTTTCCTAAAAGTGCTTAAAACAGGTCTATTTTAAAAAAATATTTTAATTTTAACTTTGAACCACTCACACTTTTATAAGACCAACAGATTTATTCGAAATTTGATCGTTTTTAATAGAAGTTAGTAAATCACAACAAAACGTTCCTGACAGTTTAAAACTAGTCGACCAGTCGAATAGTCACATCCCTCTTGTAGTCGAGGAAGGAAATAATTTAAAGAAGCCCTTTGAGAGCTGACAGACTTCGGCTTATTAGGTGAGGTTTTACCTACTTGTTTATTAGGGGGATGCCCAAAAATTGCTTTTCTTTGGGAGGGGTCGGGGTTCGGTCGGTTTATTAATATTGGGAAATTATAAACTAAGCAACTAAAATAACTGAATTACACCTCAGAACTCCTATGTTGGTTCCTATGTTTTATGTTTATGTTCAATCAGTGTTTAATCATTGCCTCTGACTACCCCGTTTGGGATTAAGTCGTGAAAGTCAGAGGCAAGTGACTGTTTGCCGTCATAGTGAACGAAAAACTCAGAAGCGCACTTTTCCCCATTGGTTTTAGAACCCAACGTGGTAGGCGGTGAGCCTTCCGCCGCTATCCGGGGTGATTTGGTTTTTTATCGGTGTCTTTTCACCGGAGAGTTAATCGGAAATTAAAAAATGAACACAAAGATTTTAACTCAGGGACCATACGATGCGCGATCCGAGTTGGAGTGCTTAACCACTAGGCCACGACGCTCCCACTGATTAGTCGCCACTTTTTGAATATTAAGATGCTCAAAAAGGTTTTTTTGGTTGTAAAGTAAGGTTATAATGTCGCCTAATTAAATACTATCCATTGATATTTATTTTAGAATAGTGTTTGTGTCGAATAGTTAAAATGAAGTCAATGTCTCCATTATTAATTTCTGATCTTTTGTTGGCTTCTCTTCTGTATTAAAGTCACTTTCATTTCATTCTGTAGTCAGTTCACCTGGTGAGTGACCCACGGCGAGTTAGTGACTGTGTCCAGTCTAAAACTTGCCTTTTGGATAGTCATAAATCTGAAAAGATATATATAGATACCTACGCAAGGAGCTACGTTTGTGTGAAAGCTCAACTTAACTTACGCTGTTGTTTCTTTGTCGTACCATCCAGACTTGGAACGCTCTTCCAGCACATGTGTTTCCGTCCTCGTATAGTCCCGAGGTCTTCAAGCGGGGCGTGAAAAGGCATTTCTGCAGGCCTTCAAGGTGAGGATGGCCAGCCCAGTGATTCGTTTGAATGACTGGGCTTGTCAGCCTCATATCTGGACGGACCTCACGACCGCTTTCCATCAGGTGGAGTAGAAAGGTCATCCTGAAGGGCATTATAAAAAAAAAAAAGATATTTGTTTCATGCTTAATGTGATTTGACGACAGCGTTTTTTTGGTAATGAGAACCCCGTAGGGTCCTTATTACAAAACCCTTTTTAACTTGTCAAATTCGTCCTCTAAATTGAGCGCAGCTAGCAATTTCATGATATAAGCTTTAATTTTCAGCCAGTCAGCGGTTACCTGGCACAAAGGCATCTTCTTGGCTGGATATTTACTGACGAAATTGCTTGCTACCCTCAGTTTAAGGAAATAACGTGACTGGATATAAGCTACTGTAATAACGCCCCAGTTCTCAATCAATTTTAATTTATTTCATAAAATGGAAAATCAAGGGTGCGTATAGACATTCTATCTCAGGAAGACCTTTTTACTATGCTTGTAGTAGTGACATGTACAATAGCGTACATACACACCGTCGCAATGTCACTTTGTCAATTTGTTCCCGCTAAGAGCACGCACACTAGCATATGTAATACTGGTCATGACACTACTACAAGCATAGGTAAACGGTCTTCATGAAATAGACAGACTATACCAGAGATCTGCGAGCATGCGTTACGACGAATGTGTTTGTTGCGAACGAATAGAATCGCTTCATTTACCTAGCTTCGCGATTCTATTGGTTAACAAACATCCCTCCATTCCTCGCAACGCATCCTCACACATTTTTGGTGGAATCGCACCCATCGTGTGTGAATATGTCCTAAAAAACGGTTGTGCGTGGAATACGTGCAACATCTTCAAAAAACTTTTTTTAATCGCGGAGCACACATTTCCGTCATCTATTCAAATGTAAGTGGTCTGTCCATTTTAGAGCTAAAGGAGGTTTTTTAAACTGATTAAGAATTAGTTCAACACTATATACTACTCGTGCTTGAAATGTTGCTTTTGATGTGTAGCTTACGTAGTTGTTATTATTATTATTCTGTCCTAAATAGAGTTTGAACAGCAAGTTACTTACTTAGTAAATCTACCGGATAACGTTTTCATTTAATGTATCAATTTTGCGCACGAATTGGGGTGCTAAATATTTGCCACCATTTGTCATTATAACCGTTAGATATCATTACTCTGATAGGCACCGATTTAACAAATAGCGTCACCTAGAAAACAAGCGGAGTTGTGAACCTTAAAATGACGACTTTAAGGCGGAATTTGGTTTGGACCGTGTCTACTTTAAATACGAAGCATCGCGTGACCGAATCGCGTTTTCACTCGTCGTGAACGTTGACATTTCTTTGAAATAACCTGCATTTTTTCTATTGACGCGTTGTACATCGCTGCGTGAGCTTGCTTTTGTTTTTCCGCAGGCGTTTCTAACTTTTCCTTGGATGGTAAAGTCGTAATTTGTCCATAAAATATCTGCTGAAAACAGATGTCTTCGTCGCCATTAGGGTGAGATTTTTATAGTCTGTCCCCACGTTATCTATCTGACTAATTGATATGGATTAAAAGCATTTTTCTTCAATAAGACTGATTAGGTGGAAAATTTCGTAAATCTTTCTTGTGGTTTTACCTAATTTGTAAGGCTTTGCATAAATAGTTTTTGCATAGTTATTTTGGGGTTTATATTTACTAGCATAAAAACTTTTGTCATAATTTTATTTAGGCATATTGTTTTTAGGAATAATGATATTATAGCATAACAACTATACCTACGCATAATTGTATTCGCATATTTTTTAAAGCTTAATCAGATATGGCATAAAGATATCTTATCATGATTATTTTACACCATAAAATAAAAAAAAGGATAACATTAATGAATAAAATCATCAAAATCTAGAATAATGAGAATTTTTTGGCCCTTTTCACTGCCACGGCACGCTCACTCTGCTCGCTCAGCTTCGTGCGATAGGTTCGTGTACACCTAACACGCTTGTCGCTTCGATCCTAGCACCCATTAATCCATACTTATTATGAAAAAACACTATTCATAATAAAATTGCCAAAGACTATTGCGTCACTTTAATAGCCCAACAGATTGTTAAGCTTAAAACTCATAATGCTAAAATACAATTATGCCAAAGTTTCATTATGACAATAATAATTTTGCAACAGTCATTTTGCCTAAGAAAATAAGTCAAAAAAATATATGCGAGTAAAATGTTTTCCGTTATTTTGATTCAAAACGTTTGCTTTTATCGAAATGTACAATAATTCATTATTCAACTACTGTACCTACACTGTAGTATAACAATAAACATTTAATATTCACAGTCCTAATAGCAACCCGGTCCTTTGGGAATTGTATGAGGCCGGAGCCAACACGTCATAGAGATCTTTTGTTTAAATTGAATGGGTTTTGTCTCTAGGTAAATATTGGAAATCTAAGTTAGGACAAATTCTGGAAATGCATAATTGTACATTGTATTGTAATTCATGACTTTAGACGTTATGCTTTGTACAAACGAAAGAAGGTACATTAGCATATTTTATATTCCCTGCTACTTATTAAAAAAAATCCAAAAAAATACTAAATTATCTAAAGATATAAAACTCGAAAAATTTGAATTTTGAACCTTGAAGAATCAGGCGGGATGCATACACGCGTCTTCTACAATCCGGGGGGCATCTCCACTGAGCTACCGAAACCCCAATGAACCGAACGAATATTTCCAGAGTATGCCTACGTTGCAAGCCAACGAGGAATGAATACCATCAATGTTTTTATGGCAATTATGTACCTATAAACATCCGAAAAGAATATGTTTACAAATATTTAAACTTTCGGTTAAGATGAAAATGCTATTTGATAATTACTTTGTTCATTTTAGCATTTAACAATGCTTATTTTTGTAACCTTTTTAGTATTCTATAACTACACTACTTTTTACAAAGTAAAAATAATCAATTATGTCTGCGTTGCATATTATGTAACAGAATCCCTTAGATACTGTACTGCACAAGATTTATGTTAGCTAAGTAGATCTAGAATATTAGCTAATGCAATATGAAATAGGGGAGGGTGAGTCTCCCCATAAGCCAATTCAAGTTAACCCTATCCCTTCAAAGTACTTATTATCCTATCGCACGAAATGCAAGCGAATATAAGATCCTATTATCCGTCATTGTAACTAATAGTAAGGCTTATAGGATAAAAGGGGGAGATAGTATAATTTAATTCAAATCATTGGCCAACTAATGCTGGCGAAACGCAATGTTCGGTTGAAATTGTCACAGTAGGATTTTATTCACAGTGAACAAAGTTCACACCAAAATGTCACTAAACAATTTTAATTTTAATTTTAAATTTACCTTATCTGCTAAATAGTTTGCCCGAGGACATCCCCTTGAACCGAATAAAAACAAATTCAAAAAAAAGTTAAAAAAGCTTTTCTTGGATTCGCTTGTATGAAAATAACATATTTAACTAAGGCGTATACATTAAGCTGTTAAGTGTTAATACATGTATTATTTGAGACTCCTTCCTGCAGTCAAACTGGTAATACAGTTTTGCAGGGTATTTTTAACTGTATGATAATTTTTCCGTATAAATAAATAAACATAAATAATAAATAATAAGAATAATTAATAAGTCTTTGTAGCATTTTTAGTTTGAACAGCCCCAAAAACCTACCTCAATTCTCTGTATACCTTAAAGTTGAATAGTTAAAAAAACTTTAGATATGAGTAGATTTACACTCCTGCTGCTTGTCGTGATTAGCGTGATTTTTAGTTGTTTAATTAAACTTACAAATTAATATGTTCGAATTTAATGCTGGTTTTAAGTTTTCATGACCAGCAAGCAATTATAATATAATTTATATATATATATTTATATATATATAATTTATATATATATATATATTTCTTATGATTTCGCCCTTACAAGTATTTTTTATTTACAACACCTAATTTTACGAAATCCCAAAATAATTTATTTTGGTAGCTTAGGCTTCGGGTAATTTCTTATGGCCATAACAACCTTTTGCACTGTAGTTGGCAATTATACACTAGATAATTTTTAAATATAAATAAATAAATAAAATAAATAAATAAATATCCCTGGGCATTATTCCACACGCGCCATCTAGCCCCAATGTAAGCTAATTAAAGCTTGTGTTATGGGATACTAGACAACGGATAAACATACTTAAATACATTTTTTTTGTAAATACATACTTATTATACATAGGAGACACCCAGACCAGTACAAACAGACATGTTCATGCACACAAATGTTTGTACTGTGCGGGGATCGAACCTGCGACCTCTGGTGTAGTAGCCAACTTCTTAACCATTACACCAAGTCGATCGCCAAATATCAATTAGCAATATCTATTAGCAGCAATCCTTCCATTAGCACTGGAGGTCGTGGGTTTGATCCCCACCCATGGCAAACATTCATGTGACGAATATTTGTGTTTGTTGTGTGTCTGGGTGTTATTATCTATTTGAGTATGTATTTAGATATATTTAAGTTTGTTCCTCAGCCTCTGATACCCATAGCACAAGCTCTGCTTAGTTTGGGGTCGAATGATCTTGGTGTAATGTAAGTAATCCTAGATATTTATCAATTATATTTACTGATCCCTGACTGCACTGTACCCAACACAAGTACCAAAGTCAATAGATGCACGTAACTCATACCAATTATCAATTCCCATTGTTGCGCCGCCAATCTCCGGTAACCGATAAGCCTCTAATTAAAGAGAATTCTATAGCATGTACCAATATTAACTGTGTACCTAAATTAGTGTTAGGCATAGAAATAGAGAGATAGCTAATGTGTTATTGCAACTAATAAACATAACAGAAACTATCTACCATTAAGTACAATTTGTTTTTAGACAAAATTCGGGTGTAGAAAATATCGTCTGCTTACTGTGAAAACCGAATAAATGCAGATTTTGATATTTAAAGAAAATTGCATTTGAAACTACATGCTCGTCTAAGAGCGGTGTAAAACATCAAGACAGATAAATGTCTCATACGAAAGTTGTGAAATATAATTTGACGACCGACTTGGTGTAATGGTTAAGAAGTTGGCTACTACACCAGAGGTCGCGGGTTCGATCCCCGCACAGTACAAACATTTGTGTGCATGAACATGTCTGTTTGTACTGGTCTGGGTGTCTCCTATGTATAATAAGTATGTATTTACAAAAGAAAATGTATTTAAGTATGTTAATCCGTTGTCTAGTATCCCTTAACACAAGCTTTAATTAGCTTACTTTGGGGCTAGATGGCGCTGTGTGGAATAATGTCCAGGGATATTTATTTATTTATTTATTTATAATGTCTTTATGAATGCGATTAATTTATTTGAGTTGTGATAGTAAAAATGGCATTAAATTCAATTTTAATCAAGTAGCGCATTGCCTGACTAAGACTAGATAATATATAAGTAGTGTGAATAAACGTTATTAATAGGTTTTTACAGTACAAAACTTGTTTGCGCTAAAGTTGCTACCTGCTAGAAAGAAATAGGGAAAAACGTATAAATACACATTCATCATTATTTACATGTAAGTATTTATTGGTTATAATGGTGTACAATGTTTTACTCGTAATATATTATGTCAATCTATATATAATCTGTATTTATAAGTATTTCATTCTGGCTAACTCTGCAACCGTTACACTTAACGTTTATTTGATTATACCAGTAGAAAGCGCATGAAAAATTACATATAACTGTGTAACTTGATTCTGTAAAAAAGTGCATTTAATTTTATTCGATTTTCGCAGTGAGCAAGACGCTTTTGTCATGCTTTCCGCCCGCGGCTTTGCACGCACTCGGTCGCTGCAAAGACAACAAATTTAGATGGGGATACAGTGAGGGTGCAAAGAATGTGTGCGAATACGGTGAATCCCCCAAACTATGGATCACCTTTTGTCATGCCCTTCGTGTCCGAACAGCTGCTCACACGATGACCTTTATGTGTCAATGCTAAGGCTATTAAGGTGGCAGAATACTGGTCAAATAAAATTTAATGTTGCTGTCGACACGAAATAAGAAGATTTCAACTGGCATACAAATCAAAACGCATAATGGATTGTAGCAAATTATTCATTACGCTTAAACATAATAACGCAGAATTGTTAGAAGGCATAAAAACAATAATCATCAAAATCCATATTATTGTTTTTTATAATTTTACTAAGCATGCCTTAAAACGCATAATTTTGTTCGACACACTCGCAAGCATAACTCATTAAGAGCATAGTCTTATAAAGTATAACTGAAAATTCACATACTTATTTCGACATAAGTAATGAAGTATTTCTAAACCCAAAAAGCCTGTTCGTAATATTTTTATGTTGGCCTCAAACAGGAAGAAAAACAAATTGGTAATATCGAGGTTAGGTCAGAACTGCGACCAAACAATGCGCGAGCTGAGCGAGCGAAGCGAGCGTGCCATGGCATCGGCCAGAAAAGCACTAGAAAACTCGCTGTTTAGTATTATGCGTGCATGCAGGCATGCTTGCTTGCATATTATGGTAAACTAGCTTTTGCCCGCGACTTGGTCCGCGTGTACCATTTTTTTTCCACAACGTGGAGCGTTGGTAATTAAATTTATATTTGTGATAAGGAGCTAACTACAACAGTCTCAGATCTTCAGATTCCTGTTATCAAGTATACGTCCAGCTAAAGCTGAATCCTGTTTTTCATGGTTAAAAATATATATCGAAGGCTGAACTAACGTTGGTGGTGTCAAAAAAAGTTATAAAGTTAACTAAAGTTACAGCCAAATGAACTGACCAGTTATTTCATAACATTTTTACCAACTATTGTTCCGCGTGATTGATTAAACTGACATAATTTTTTTTTTATGATTTGACCGAAATATATTATACGGGGTTTCGCGATCATCCTAGGATTTTCGCTAAATTAGTGAAAACCGAATCCAAATTAATTGAGCCGTTTCAGAGATAAGCGCACACAAACGCACAGACAAACAGATATCCAGACAAACAAACAAAAATCTAAAAAGCATTGTTTTGAGTTCTTTTGCGTTACTAAAAGCTCCCAGCTATGGTTTTTCTCATTTACCTTCTTTTCGCGCCCTCCGCGCCAACTCATAGTAGGTAGGCGCTTAATGCCACTTCATCCAGTTCAATCTTATCTTGATCACTTTTAAAGTATTCGTCCAAATGGCTTAGTCTAGAAGACAAATTTTATCTAGGTACCTACATTAAATACTTTTAATGTAGGTAAAATTTGTTTGTTTGAAAAAACCCTTCTCGTTGAGAGCCATATTGACGTGCGCTGCCTAAACCGCTGGAGTTACACGAAGATAATGTATTGTAGAATTGTTTGTCTCAATTAGTTCTAAATAAAAGAATGTCACACACAAACATTCATACATCCTCACAAACTCTCGCATTTATAATATTAGTAGGATAGGTGTTATTCCATAAAATTTAACTGATTTTTTGAGTTCTGAAGGCAATTTCATGTATGCTCATTTGATGTATGCTTTATGAATAGTATGTCTTTTAAATATTATGGCAAATAAAAATTATGCCTTTTGATACCTATGTTTATCGAAATTATGGCTTACTATGATTATGCTGTACAAATTTCGGCCATTTGATGTTATGCTACTCGTATAAAAGCTTATGGCAAATGACTATTATGGCCATTAACAGTATGCATTTTTAGTTTATGGCAAAAAACGTATGCGTTTCAATAGGTAACCGTCTCAGATATTTATATTTATTTAAAAAATAAATGAGGTGAACCTCGACTATGATCAACTAACTCAGTGCCGTTTGCTGTGAGAAAAGTGTCTTGTTCTTCGAAGCTTACTTGTATTATTTTTTAACAAGCACTTAAAACTTAATGACATTCGTATTTTTATAAAATCAAAAGTATAATTAAATAACATTGGTTGAGGCCAATCATTTAACGGTTTGAAATGACTACAACTAAATTAATTTTGGTAACATCATTTAGAACGCAATCGAACCAATGATTAAAGTTATCAAAGTTAATCAAATATATTTCCACAATGCATATGGTTTTCAAATGATCTAAACAATTTGATACACTAAAGTATAGTCAAAAGCATAAATATCTGTAGGTACGTTTTAACGGCTTTGAGCAAAACATAATCCACAAATAGCGAACTCTCGTATAGATACTTGTGGCAATTTCTAGCCTTGAAAACGTATACATAGGTATATGCTTTTGACTGTATCTCATCCTATGCACATATAAATTATACTCGCCACTCGAATACACTTAAATACATATACTTCCTTTTTTACAAGCATAATTTGTCAAGAGATAAGAACTTCTAGATACATAGTATGCATGGTTGTTACTCTTTCTACTATTGAATCTTACTAGATAAACTCCTTTAAAAAGCAGCTTTCTAACTATTTTCTGAAAATTAAAAATGGGTTTGCGTTTGACCTCAGTCTCGCCTGGTTCAATGACGAGGTCGATGGTGGTACACGCTTACCCAGCAAATACCTATTCACTCTAACCTTGAGGATACCAAGGTTGTAAGTATCCGGAAACACAGACGCAGGGAGAGCGTTTCACTCCTTGGCGGTGCGGATATGGATAGTCGTTATGGTTTGTATGAACTGTGATCTCAAAACTGCTGCATGCTGGAGTCAGCCTTAATTCTTAAGAAGCACTTTGGGCCATAAAATACCTATGCATAGAGTTTAGATAATAGTTAACACTATTCCCCTTTTATGCTGTACTAAAAACTTTTAATGAAATACAACATTGGTGATTTCAATACCAGAGTGAATATGCATTTTCTGGGTAAGCATGTACGGTCTCGTCATCGCTTACTACCCGGCGAGACTGAGGCCGTTTGGCCAAAACCATTTTAAATGCCACAAATTAGAATGGCACATTTATGAAAACCTCATTAAAAAATATAAAAAACTGAAGACATAATGTGATTCGGAAAATCCTTAGTTCAAAACATCCAAATCTTGCATAAGCATGTCAAAAACATTAACTTCAAACACGGCGGTCTTCTGAAATAAAATACATTTATCTTTAAAGACATGACATCTATAAATTTTATTTAATTAAACACCATCAAATACATACAAAATTATGTACTGACATTCAATGATCTTTTGATGTGCTACTGAGCTTAAATATTTTAATTGAGTTACCGCTTCAGGGCTTTTGCACTGATGTTTATATTATGCAAAGGCGAATATACATAAAGTAGTAACATAGATTTCACATGGTACAATTATAGGATGAAGTCGCATTTAAGATAATTTTATTGCATCATAAATACTTACACTAAAATACGTAAAAAAGCAATTGTTCATTTTTTAAGAAACAAAAAATACATGGCACTACTGATATTGATAGCTTAGGCCCTAGCCAAGAGCAACATGCTTCTTTCGTGTCGACATGTCAAATGCAAAAAATGTACGGGAATGACACTAGCACTCGTCTTATCGAGATGACAATTGATGTTTAGTGACAAAATAAATGTTTAGTGATACTCCTCACCCTTTAAACTCTCTTAAATAATATCACACACGACACGACAAACAATCTTAAAAAGATTTTTAATACTTATGTTTCCGGTATATTTTCTCACGTGTTGTATTTCTTTGTTTGTGTGATTAATATTATATTAAACCTTATGTTATCAATGTTTCACATTGCAAAACTCTTCTGTCACAAGTGCATGTTATAATATTATGGCGTTTATAACATTTACAATTTCTTGTTTCTTTTTAACTAGGTACTAATTCTAATAGGTTTTTGCAACGAGAATTTACCTATTTATCTCGACGTTTAAAGCAATTTACCGTAATTGTTCGTAGCAAAAATCTATTAGAATTAGTAGTATGGCATCCAGCACTTTCTTTCCTAAACAAAAACCCTTTCACATCCCACTGTCGTCACTTACGGTATTACAAGGAAGTTATTACATTAGAACTCCCAACGATCACTCAACATCCCACGATTGTTTGGATGACAATCGCGACTTTTTCCAAGCTCTCCCAATTGATGTCATCGTAGTCCGGAACAGGAATGAGTGGGACAATGAGAAATGATGACATGCCCGTCAGGTAATGAATTAGCGAGTCTGTATTGTCTTTGCGTTATTCAGATGACATGATAGCGAATGAGATACAATGAACTGTAAATGGAAACTACTTAGTTGCCATGTGTAGCCATTTTAATTATTTGCTAACAGCCTCAAGATTCAATACCATTGATGGATGAGCTTAGCTCTGTTTAGGACTATAGGTTTTACCAAAATAAACTCACGAGGTCACGACTAAATTTGAAATATAGTCGAAGGTGAGTAGGACAAAACGGCTAAAGCTGTGAAACACTCAGAAGTCCAAAATTGGAATAAATACGAACATAAAGTAGATTTTCTAGCCGAGATCGAACCCAGAACCATTCGGGCTCCGAACACCGGCTGCTTAACTTCAAAGCTACGATGCTCTCTCCCCACGGGGGACTGACTTTTCGCATAACCTCGATTGTCCTAAAGTCGGTTGGCATAACTCATTTAGCATAACATCATAAAGCATAAAATAAACGTCTCATGATGTTTTCTTCGCATAACTTTATAGTCAAACAAACAAACAACATAATTGAAGAAGGCATAATTAGTAAAACATATTTTTTTAGTCCTAAATGTTCTTTAGCATAAATTTGACACAACGAATGCTGCAAAACCAACTGCTGCGGCGGTGAGCGTAAAGGGTCTGCGACGATAAGCTCGCGTGGGACCGCGCCGCGGAGACCCGCAGCGCCGAAGCTGTAACAGAAGCTATGCCTGCTGCATGTTGCATTTTTGCTTGCACGCTGCATGTTGCATTTCTGCTTGCATGCTGAATGCCTGGATGCCTGCTTGCATGCTGCATGCCTGCTTGCATGCTGAATGCCTGGATGCATGCTGCACATCTGCTTGCATGCTGCATGCCTGCTTGCGCGCTGTATGCCCGCTTACACGCTGCATGCCTGCTTGCCTGCTTGCCTGCTTTAACTGCATGCACGCATGTATTCTGAAAGTAACAAATCATTGTGATTTTTATGGTTCACATTTATTAAAAAGTAGGCGTAAACTTATTATTCATTTTAATAATTATGCTTTTAAAAATTATGCGTTCAGCTATTATGCGTTTTGATTATTCTGCTTGGGAACATTATGCATCATAACTATTCTGCCATTAGAGTTTTAGTGAGCCGTCTCCCACTTAAAAGGACCCATTTGTTATTTGGTTAAAATTTACAACTTTGTTATCGTCAATAATTCACCCTCAACCAAAATCAAACTTTAAAACACAAGCCATTAAACCGCAAGCTCGTTCGTTAAAAGCTTAAGCATACAACCCGAATGTTTTTATTTAATTTCTAACAATAATTATGCCAAAACTTTGGTTACCATCCGAAGCTATTCCACGCGCGCCGATAAAAGGCAACTTTGAGAGGCTCGTTACGTCGAAATAACTGCGGGGTCCCGTTCACCGAAATTAACGCCTAAAATCATGAGACCAACAAATTCCACGGAACGAGGCTTTGCGAATTTAAAAAATGTAATTAAAACCCGTCATTGGGTTGAAGCGTAGTATTTATCAGCGGGGACATTTAGCACAGTCGTAATTGGCCAGGTCACAGTGTAAATGGGTATGTAACTCGGCTTTTGATTTAAATCTGCTTTAAATTTCAGTTTAACTGTTGTAGAGATTGGCCCTAGGCATTAAGTCCGCCAATTGTTCATTTGCAATCGGTAAGAATTAACAAATAAATAAAACAAACTTCTGTGACAAACACCAAACTAAGCCGAGCTTTTTTTTTTATTCGGTTATTTACCAAATAAAAATAGTTGCATACATTCGCATAGTGATAGTTTCTACAAAAACCACTAAGGTTTACACTTGAGAAACATCCTGAGTTTTCCATTCATCCATTTAATAAAACTAGGTACTTACATAGGTATTCTGTTAAAGGCAATACAAATATGTAGGTATAGGCAATGGACAATACAAAAATTACATATATGAACAATTATACAGAATCGCGAGTCACCAAACTCACCAATTTAAATTAAAGTAATAACATTTCATTTTACACTTAATATTTTCTGCCGTTATACCGCACACTAATTCAGAACCAAGGATATCCGAGACTTATGAACATACTTTTTGACCACCAGAGGGGCTAGCCAAGAGCAACACGTCACGATGATTTCTACAATAGAAATAAATAAATAAATATGCGCCAGACAACACACCTCTTGTTGGTCTCGAAGTAGGGATTAATATCCCTGTGTTACGAGGTAGTACACAAGGAAATAAGCCAGGGGCGTCTCCCAGCACACCCGGACCCGAGTCAATTCAGAAAAGATCGTTTCCTGAATTGACCCGACCGGGAATCGAACCCGGGACACTAGGGAAATCGAGGCGCGAAACTGTGCTACAGCGCACTACGTCAATCGTGTCGTCAGATCGTCAATCAAAATCGTTCAATTGTATGGGGATGACTTAAGCTCCAGTGACAGCTCACGTCTTCCCCATACATTTGAACTCGTTTCTATTGTAGAAATCGTCGTGACGTGTTGCTCTTGGCTAGCCCCCCAGGTTTGAATCCGGGAACCAAGAAGCTATTGTTGATTTGGTTTTGAAATGTAAATGTCCTAAATAACTTTTGTTCTTTGGATTATTACCTTTAAATCAGCCTGTATACTACCAGGTAAAGGCTTCCATCATTGAAATCAAGTCATCGCTACAATTACTTACCTATTGGCATAATCATCACCTTGCCAAACCAATGATAAAATTGACAGTCAAAAATGTAGGGTACAGCTACGCAAAAAGTCAAACTAAAATTGTAGCAGTACAAATTAAGCATTGGTCTGTAGTTGTTTTACTGCTTCAGCTACGAGTATATTTGTTCTGTGACCCGGTCATTCTGACGGCAGCGCTAAAGGGTTAATTTAACGCCTGCTGCTTTGCACTCCTATTTAGTTTAGGTATGTACCCACGTGGATTGCATTTACTATATATATACGCAATGCGCTTAAGTATGTGTCTAGCAAATTAAATGTACTGTTCATTCTAGCGTATATAACTAATAATGAAGGCATTTTGTAATAAGATGGGGGATTGGGGGACAAAATTCTAAGCAGAACAAAACCTTCATCAGAGTAGTAGACCCCATTTGAGGATCGATTTGAGGCCTTTTTAATGGAATAAGATTAATTATTAGTCAGGGCTTTTTATCTATTCCTTAAGACTTGCCAAGTTCATTCCTTAAACTTAAAGCGTAGAGAGTAAATTCGTTATATATGTATGTCATTTGTAGCCAGTCAGCGGTATCCTGGCATCGTCTACGCATCATCTAGGCTGGATATGTACTGACGTAATTTCTCGCTACTTTGGCAATAAATGTCCCGCTTTTGCCCTCAATTTAGAGAATAACACGGTTGCTACACTGTCGCTAACAAGACCACCATCAGAGGTGACCTTGCTCGGGCCGACAATCAATCCATTGTTAGTTGTTTGCTAACGGCCGTCCACACAGTCGGGCTGACCAAGGTCACCTATGTTGGTGGTCTTGTTGCCGACCGTGTAGCAGACGTTTTAACTTGACAGGATATAAGCGATTGTATTATGGCCCCTGGTTTATTTGCTTGTTATAAAAAACATATTCATTCTACAATAAAACCCACATAGCCTTACTATCAGCTTCTGAGTTTTTTTTTACATATCACGTCGGTGACAATCAAGCATGCGGACCACCTGATGGTAAGCGGTTACCGTAGCTTATGGACACGTGCAACACCAGGGGTATCATTCGCGCGTTGTCGACCCTGCAAAAACCTTTTGAAACCCCTCTTGAAGAACTCCACACTAGTGAGTTTTGGAGCCTTGGCAATATTTATTTTTGCCTATAAGCCTCTTTAGGTCTCATATACCTTTTTGGAGGTGAAAAATAGGATTTTTACTATGAGAGAAAATGTAAACTATGAATACGATATACGATATGATAGTCGTATTCATGTGTCTTTTGAATGTGTATTTAAAAAAAAACTGTGTAAACATCAATTTAGTTACATTTTGCTAGATCAAAGTCTCGTGCGTCGACCAGTTTTTAATAATTTTCAAATTCACGCAGAATTGCTGTTAAAGCCTCTTATTAAAAACTCGTTTGATAAATGGTTATTTTACAATAATCGCACGTCTTTCCAGCGGCGGCTCAACCCGTCAGCGACTTCGGTGACAGCCACGCGGATTTGCGACGCCGAACGCCACGCGACGTTGTAATAACCGATAAATTGTAATCATTTCGACTGAGCCGTTTGAAGTGTTAAGTTTTTTCGGTGAACTTAAGAGCATTTTTTTTTTAAATTTGAAACTATTTGGCTGAAGAATAATGACTTATGGATAGACATATGACTTAGAATTCAGGCCTGATTGGTCACAAAGGAAGTAAAAAGGTGTAAAGTGTATTATAGTCTCCTAGTTAAAATATTAGGGTATAATAAATAACTAATGATACGAGTATTACTCAAATATGAATCCAACAGATCCGGTGGCGGTATTGCAATTTACATCCGGGCTCATATTTCCTGCACTGTGGCATCAGTACGTGCAACCTCAATATTATCCCTTCTGATGCTACGCATTATTTCCTTAACTGCAACCCTTCTCTTCTCGACCTTATAATAGTCTCATCCACTGATCATGTCGCCAAACACAGCCAGCATTGTGCTGATGCATTTTCCTATCATGACCTTATTTACATTTCTTATAAAGTCCGTCCCCCTAAGCCAAAGGCGATAATTGTGCTGCAGCGTAATTTTGGTGGCATGAACATAGAACTCCTGAGACATGATGCTCTGATCGCTGACTGGTCCGTGGTTGACAAAGCTGAAAGTGTAAATGAAAAGGTTGATTTGTTCAATTCGCTCATACTTCAGCTGTTTGACAAACACGCTCCTGTCCGTCCAATAAAAATAAAGCATTCTCCTGCACCCTGGTTGACAGATGAGTTAAAAGCTCTTAGAAATGAAAAAAATCTTCCAAACTGAAGTTTAAGTTGGACCCGTCCGATAAAACCGTGATAACTATAAATTTATTCGGAATCGCTGCAATAGGTTGTGTCGGCTAAAATCCAGCTAAAGTCTGGAAATTCCTCTGGTCAATTGGATTTGGAAAATCTCGTAATAATTGTTCTCCCCATAACTTCGACATAATCTCCTTACTAAACACTTCTCTTTTTCTCATGCAACTAATGGTTTATTAAAAACAAGAACTTTAAGCAACATTCACTCATGGGCTATCACCCGAGTCTAAACAAAGGGAAGCGCAGACGGGGCAAAGTGTGTCATACTCCAGCACTACTCTCTCACCATGCACAACAGTTCTTCTGTTTCCTTGGCCCCTACATCTATAATAAACTGAATGAATTGCTGTCCTGATATTCCCTACCTAGATCCAGCTGCAAGAGAATCATTACCGAATGGTTGAAAACACTGGACTATAACAATACCGAATCTCTATTGCGCCCCATAACCTAATCTAATTATTAACAAAAAAATCAAATAATTTAATTTAACCTACCTTACTTACCTATACATATATTTAAACAAATTAATGTTACTCAAGATTAATATATTATTATACCTACAATTACACACATTACACGTTCAACTAGTTAGTTAGTTATAATATATCTAATTTATTACACAGTAATTCAATAATTAAACCCCATTTATTATTTTAAACGATAATAATAGCGTCTCCAAAGCAGACAGATAGAAAGAACCTACTTCTTCAACGCCCGCGGTCATAATCAATCATATGTAATTCCGCAAATTGTTCCCTTTTAATGTTATTTATTTTAATAGTTATTTAATTAAGTAGTTTCTCTCCCGCAGTACACCTCAGCGGAGTTTTACCCAATGTTTTTTACAACATCCTCTTGGGGAGTGGAGCACTGGTGACCTGTAATACGGGTTTTCTAAAAAACCTATCTCAGGCACCAGTCTCTTACACACAAGTTGTCGTAAGATAAGAATAGTTTTAGTATACTCCATGTAACAACTTTGTGAGAGAAAATAAATGAATATATATTGTTATTACTTTTAATCAGCTTTCATCTATTTCAACTTCAGACTTTTCTTCTTTTACCTTTTCTCAATTATCTGATTGTGATATTAAGAAAAACATTCGCGCTATAGATTCTAATGCAGTCGGAAGTGACTGTATAAACCGTTTTATGATCATTCCTCTCCTTCATATCTTACACCTATTATCACCCACATCCGGAATCATTCTCTTCCCTCGGGTATCTTTATTCTCTTATCTGTATGGAAAGATGCTCAAGTTACTTCACTTTCCAAAAAATCTACTCCTGCAACATACTCCGATTACCGTCCTACAAGCATTTCACCATTCCTCTCCAAAGCCCTTGAACGTGTTGTTCATCATCAGCTCAGCTACATCCGTACCAAAAACCAGCTCCTTAAAGGCTCTCTGGCTCTACCTACAACGTTAGGTTCTAAAACCATTGGTAAAAAGGGGCTTTAGAGTGTATCGTTCACCATGACAGCAACAGTTACCTGCCTCTGACTACTCCATTTGGGATATTGTTGTATTGGTATTTCGTGGTTAAACCTACACTATAGAGGCAACTTTGACCCTTGAGCCTCTCCAATTGCGTAGAGTCATTGCCAGGCTAAGTGTTGTCTATCGCTTCTACAATGGGGAATGCTCTGACGAGTTATTCCAGCTTATTCCACCCTCACCTTTCCACTACCGTACCATGCGTGCTGGACTACGGCGTCACCCACACACAATTCAACATTTGTTGGCCCGAACTAAAAGGTTCGGTGACTCGTTTCTTTGTCGTACCATCCAGACGTGGGACGCTCTTCCAGCACACGTGTTTCCTTCCTCGTATAGTCCCAGGTTCTTCAAGCGGGGCGTGAAAATTTCTGCAGGCCTTCAAGGTGAGGATGGCCAGCCCAGTGATTCGTTTGAATGACTGGGCTTGTCAGCCTCATATCTAGACGCCACGACCGCTTTCCATCAGGTTGAGTGAGGTCATCTTGACGAGCGATATAAAAATTTAAAATAAAAAAAAATACTCCTTTTTCATCGTTGGGTAAATTTTCGACGAACAATATGAACGAAATAAATTGTCTAATGAGGCTGTCTGGTGCTTATCCAAAAACAATTTAACTGTCGAATTATTTAGAGACCAAATACTAAATTACACTTTAAAATTTATAAATTAAATATGCCATTATTAAACTGTACCCAATGATTTTCACTGGATATAGCAGGTCATATACAGGGTGGAATTTTTTAACGCCACCTGGAGGTAAAGTACTGTAAATTACTGGAAATAGACAATTTTACTCAAAGGGAACATTCCTTTATTTTTAACCATGAAATCTAAACTTATAAATTCAATGGGATAAGATAAAGCACTTTTACTCAATGGTCCATAAGATTTTCTTGTATAATTTACCACGTTTGTTAGAGAGATATGATCCTTAAGACAATTTTACTCAAAGGAATCATTCCTTTAATTTTAAAAAGAAACAGAACTGCATTCACCGATTTTCAAAAATTCGCTGGCCACACCCGGGAATCGAAACGGGTAAAATCCAAAAAAAATCACAGCCTGTACTATTACGGCATTGATCGATAGGGTCAATCATGAGGATCAAATCTCTTTAACAAACGTGGTAAATTAAACAAGGAAATCTGATGGACTATTGAGTAAAAGTGATATAACTTCTATTCCACTGAATTTATATTTCATGGTCAAAAATAAAGGAATGTTCCCTTTGAGTAAAATTATCTATCTCCAGTATGTGCAGTACTTTCCCTCTAGGTGACGTTAAAAAAAATCATTCTGTATATCATTAAAAAGCTTAAACATTATGCACATGTCTTTCTGACATATTGTATGAGTGAAAGGAGTAAGAATAATACACTATAACTAAGGAAAAAATTGGGCTTTAGAAGACATCAAGCACACTTGTATACTTGTATAGTTTTTTGGAACCTTCAGTCAAGTTACCCCTTATTTTGGGACCATGAGTTACCACCCACCACTGACAGTCGGTAGCGTAAACTGCTTTAAATTCGGTACAGCACCCCTAGTGATTTAAAATGGAACTAAAAATAGCACAAATATTTTTGAACGCAACGACCGCCGTTTACGTGACGGAAACTCATGGTAGACAGACATACAAGTACAGTCACAGTCGCTAGCGTCTGTAGTAACGTTTTTGTACGGGATTTCATTGCAGCGCAACTAGATGGAACCAGCATAGCATTCAAGATTCTGAAGTATCTAAAACAATTCAAGTGGTCTCGTTGATACAAAGAGATCTCTTACAAAGAACGCTCAGTAAATTCAAGCCGACTACAACTTAGTTTATGTAAATACTCTATCAATGATATTAAGTCCTCCATATTGTGGCTTCACGATAGAACAGACTACTGTCGAATCCAACTTCAGGCAGTTGCGCTACATTTTCTCGTCCAAAATACCTAAGTCAGTGCCTCAAAACAAAACTTTACGATCATTGTGTGTTACCAGTGATTAGACTGTGGACCTCATAATAAGGCTCGGGGTCACGCGCTAAGAAGAGGGCTATGCTCGTTGCTTCTACGTGATCGAATCAAAAATAAGGAAATCCGTAGAAGAACTACAGTGACCGACGTAGCTCAGCGGGTAAGCATTTTGAAGTGGCAGTGGGCCAGGGCACATAGCACGAAGAACTGACGGCCGTTGGGGCAGAAAGGTTCTAGACTGGAGACCATTTCAAAGTAGGCGCAGCGTTGGACGCCCGCCTGCAAGGTGGACGGACGCCTAAAAAAGGTGGCAGCATTCCGGTGGATGCAGACCGCTTGCAACTGGTCGCTTTAGAACTCTGTGGGGAAAACCCATGTTCAGCAGTGGACGTCCTGTGACTGCTAATGATGAATTAATGATAATGATACTGTGGCTTCGCTTGTCTAATGCAAGTTGACGACCACAAACCTGGGCTTGATTTCGTATAAACTAAGATACAATGCCAGACCTGGAGATTTTACCCAGGACTGGGTCTCGAGAGCCCTGTTCTTGCTACACAGTTACTAAGGTGGCCTCTATCTTGATTAGCAGTGCAAAAAACGTACCAATCGTAATATAAGGTCATCTAACGTAAGTCGAAGAAAATAACAGAAAGTCATAATAAAACGAACATTCATTCATCATTTTAGGAACATTACGTAAAAATAGTGCTGTCCATAATCGCTACATCACCTATTCAGTGTGCAGATCATCCGAAAACTCGGAAGGACAAACCAATCAAAAATAACTAGCAAACTCCCACAGCCAATAAAAACAAACGACTATATCCCGGGCTTTAGTCACTCGTTCGCAGTCGAGTAACGTCCGCCATCTTGCTGTAACACCTCTCGTAACCGCCCCGAACTGGCTTGAACTGGCTCAAACCGGTGCGAACCGGTCCCAACCAGATGGCGCATGACAAATAGCAATGCGGTTCAGAGATGATTTCGGGACTCGCATAAATCTTTTACTGTTGCTCAGAAGTTTATATTAGGAGGGAAATTTCGACTGTACTCCTCAGGGTATGTGTTAGGGATACATTTGGGTGTTTTTAACGAAAAAACTTGGTAACTCCGGAAGTTCTACAGAAGTTATGAAAATTTTATTAATCGTTTTATTATCCTTGTTTCTGGGGAAAGATCTCACATTTATAATCTTACGACTTTATGGGGTACGACTATATAACAGATGGGGGTAAGTAACAAAGATCTGGCCATAGGGTCACCAAATGGCGATCTTTAGTAGTGGAAATTCAATTCCTTTCTTTGCAAGACGAATACTAAATTATTATCATACAACGACAGCTGAGTATACATCCCTTGTATGTCTAGAGTCGCATGCATTCACAGGAATCCTATGACCATGGATAGTTCAGAGGACATGCTAATAACGTATCTGACCTCTGCAACGTTATCTGGATATAATCTGGAAATATTCCAGATGAAAATCTATGTAACCATAATCATTGATTCATGATTCATGAATGTCTCTAAATACATATGCCATCCTTTTATTCTCTTTAAAGAAAACTGATCCTACTTTTATTGCAACGCCTTCCCAGTAACGTGCAGACAGCTTGACAGACATTTCAAATAAAACTCCATAGTTACTTAGCACGACAAACTGACGAGGAAAACGGTTTATAGTAGTCATTTCCATACACTTACAGTAAGCACGTACTAAGTGTTCGCGTTTATAAAACTTGATACCGCAATCACTGTGTTGCGTTGCGTTAAAGTTGCTAAACTGTATACTTTTTATTTGTGGAATCTATGGCTGAGGTCGCTATACTATTTATTATGATAGTCGTTTTACTTACGAGTAGGTGACGGTCTTAAGATTGTATCCAATTTAAAGGACTTTTGACGGTATGGTTTTATCCAGCCTTACGATGACATCATGATTAATTTCATATAATAATAATAATAATATATGTTTTTATAGTATTTTTATAAATCATTGTATTTATAACTTTCAGCTTAGGTTTTATAATTGTAATTATTTAGATGACGACCGACTTGGTGTAATGGTTAAGAAGTTGGCTACTACACCAGAGGTCGCGGGTTCGATCCCCGCACAGTACAAACATTTGTGTGCATGAACATGTCTGTTTGTACTGGTCTGGGTGTCTCCTATGTATAATAAGTATGTATTTACAAAAAGAAAATGTATTTAAGTATGTTTATCCGTTGTCTAGTATCCCATAACACAAGCTTTAATTAGCTTACTTTGGGGCTAGATGGCGCTGTGTGGAATAATGTCCAGGGATATTTATTTATTATTTATTTATTTATTAGTTTTTATAATTATAATACATGAGTTGTTTTTATTGTTGTAAATCATTGTTTTTGTAAGAATACTGTATGAATTTTATACCTAAGTTTTATGCTAAATAAAGACAATAATAATAACAATTATTATTATTTATTTTAATTTGTAACTTTAAGCTTAGGTTTTATAATTGTTATTATTTAGTTTTTATAATTATAATTCGTAAGTTGTTTTTATTGTTATAAATCTTTGTTTTTGTAGGAATACTGTACAAATTTTATATCTAGGTTCCATGTTAAATAAAGTGAATAATATTAAAGAAAGGTTTATTTGCACGAATACAGTACATTGAGGTGTTAAATGGTAAATATTATCCAGTGCATTCAGCCAAACAATGGCATTCAAATCTTAAATAAAAAAGAAAAGGAAAGTTATTGTATTGGTAAAAATAATCCGTACATATTTACCGTACATACCACCACTTTTAGATGTAACGACATTCGGTGTGCTAACCATTCGATACATTAGTACTAATAAAATAATAAATCTTTATTCAAACAAATTAACCTACACATTCAAAAGGTCAGATCAGGAGCACCCATAATCGGCGAGCATGTATGGAAGGATTAATGGGAGTGGAAGAAGCGCATGAGGTGTGTCAGGACCGTAGCAAGTGGAAAAATGTGGTCTCTGCCTACCCCGTTGGGAAAAATGCGTGATGGTATGTATGTATGTATGTACATTTAAAAGTTTGATATCGAGACATTCGCTGCCTCGACATTCGGTGTGGGGCGTACCATCCGTTTGAAGACCGTCGTGACATTCGACTTAGTAACTTTCGATGCTGTGTAGGGAACTCGTGTGTTGGATGGCTCGTTCCATTTCCCAATTGAAGTGAGGCACGAGCTTCTCAGACCAGCCTAAAGACTACAAGTCCTTCAACGGGATGTAGTAACAAAGCTGAATTTTACTATAATGCTTAAGGTGCTCCCTCATCTGGGGCATTTGCCTGTAATGTAACGTTACAGAGTCGGGCATTACATCAGTGAGGGAGGAGAACCACGCATTACAGTGCGCTACTTGTTACAATGTGTAACATTTTGATACAACTTCCCTGAAGTTTTGTAAGGCAGTATTATAATGTAAGGCGCAAAATCGAATCTGAATTGTACATTACAGGCGAATGTTCGCCATTTCAGGGAGGCAGTACTAGTATGTAACGCTCAAAAGCGAATCTGAAACGTTGCATTACAGGAAAATGCTCTAGGTGAGGGACTACCTTTTTGAAACCATAATATGATTACATCGTACAACATATTGTTTGCCAGTACATATTTATCTAACATTCTATTTAAAAAAATGGTAGTTTTTTCTTAAATGTGTTTACAACTAGGCTCAAAGACAAATGACGCGCAAAATTTGATATTCCCAATTTACATAATTGCCCTAATGCTCGCCTTGAGCCCATTCAATTCCTTTCGAGCTCACAAAAACGGAAATCCCTTTAGTATAATAAAGTGAAAAATTGATGTTTTTAAGAAGCTTTCCTTTAAGCCGCTTTATTAAAATGGGAGAAAAAAACTTGTACGCCGACTAAAAGGGTGGAAAAGTTTAATGGGGTCGCCACAGCGTTCCGTTATCGTGGAAAGGAAATAAATAAATAAATATCTGAGATAATTTCAATGGCAGCGATGTAGATACGGACATCTTAATTTTTTTTAAGAAAGTGTTTTTTTTCTCAAAATTAGTTTTATACAGTATTTCATACATTATTTCGACCAAAATGACTATTTTTCATGTAATATTATTGCATGTTAGTTATTCCTCATGTGCAATGTTTTCATATTTTGTTATCTTGAGTTATTTAAGCTTAAAATATTGTGTTATTTCAAGTTAGTAAAGTCTATACCATATGTTGTTGCTTATGCTAAATCCATTCAGCACATTTATATTTACTTAAAAATATACCTTTACTCTTACTCACCCGTACATACCAGCACTTACTTCACATCTACACGTCCTTTACACTTAATATTCTCTTTACACTGTCAACTCAACCTCGCGCACAGCTGCACACTCTTTACTCACTTACATTTGCGTTCGTATTTAAATTGTACTTACACCAAACTTTCTTATGAATAGTAATTTAAATGATTTAGAATTATTGGATAATACTAAAATGTATAGATCGTTTGCGTGTAATATTGGATAATTAAGTGACATCTCACAAAACTCTAATACAAACTTTACCATCTTAACGCAAAATATAAGAAGTATATATAGTAACCATGATGACTTTATACTTAACTTGTCGCAACTGAGCTTTGAATTTAATTTGAGATATTTTGATAGTAACGGAGTGCAGACTTAACTCTAGAAAACCAATTCCTAACCTGAACAACTATACATCACATTCTACTTTACGTCAACTTAATCAAAATGACGGAGTGGTCGCTTATGTTAAAAATAATCAACAGGTGCATGTGACGGAGCTGAATTTAACACATGCTTCGGGAATCCAAATTATTAGTCCTAACTGCACAATTTTAGGTATTTATCGTTCGCCGTCTGTATCTAACGCTGATGACTTTATTAATTCAATTAACTCGCATTTGGAAACTATTGCTTCACACAAAAATGTTGTTATTATAGGCGATATTAACATAAACTTAATACTTAAAACTAATCAAAATACATATGAAAAAAACAATCGTCTGCGATACCTTGAGGTTCTGTCATTGCACGGTCTGCTACCTGGTCATATATTGCCAACTAGACAAAACAGTTGCCTTGACCATGTTATGATAAAACTAAATAATTCAGTCGAGACTGCTCTTGTGGCTGTCATGAATACTAGTGTTACGGATCACTTAATGGTTCTACTGAATATTTATAACAAAAATATGTCTTCACAACCTTTAAAAACCAAATCTCTTACTGATTTTCACGCTGCACGCAAATCTCTCTTTGCTGCCGATGTTTCACATTTTGCTACTTGTTCTGACCCTAACGTTTTTGCCGACCTATTAATTAACATTATAAAGACAGCAATACAATCTCATACGACTAACCAGCAATTTCACAGTAGTAAACGCAAGCTTAAACCCTGGATGACTACTGGTGTTTTAAGATGCATAAGGCTCAGAAACGCAATGCAACTTAAACTTAAGAACGACCCAACTAATGTAGTCTTAAAAATAACTTTCAAGCGCTACCGTAACTATTGCACAAATCTAATTAAAAAACTAAAGCGCTTGTATCATAAAAAACAAATAGAAGATTCTAAAAACTCTAAACAATTATGGTGTGCTGTAAATGAAATTTCTCAATATAAACCTTCAAAGAGTAAAAATGCTAACCTTATTAATATTATGACTGACCCTATGAACTCTGTAAACGCTGTCAATAAGTTCTTTAGTAGTGTTGGAAAGACTTTGGCTGAAGAAATTGTCCGCCACCAATCCTCATTCACAGACACACATTGGGTTCAGCAATCAAAATTTAAATTCCTTTGTGCTTTTGGATACTGATCTCGAAGAAGTTGATTCTATACTTATGAACTTGGACTGGAATGCGGCGCCAGGATGGGATGGTATACCGACCAAGTTCCTGAAGCAGTGCAGAAGTTTTGTTGTCCCTCTAATAACACAATTGGCCAATCTTTGTTTCAGTTCTGGTATCTTCCCTTGCGCTCTGAAACGCTTAATAGTAACTCCCGTACACAAGGGCGGGGACAGAAACCTTGTCAATAATTATCGACCGATATCAGTACTATCTTGTTTATCAAAAATTTTAGAAAGACTACTTAATAATAGACTCATAAAATTCTTAACCAACTATAATATACTCTCCGGCAAACAATACGGTTTCCGAAAGGGAAGGTCTACACAAGATGCTATAAAAGATTTAACGAAGCACATTGTTGATAAGGTCGATAAAGGAGAAAAATGTGTTACTGTGTTTTTAGACCTGAAAAAGGCTTTTGACACCGTTTCTGTCCCTATCCTTGTGCAAAGACTTGAGAGTATAGGTATAAGAGGCAGGCCCCTTGCTATTTTAAAAAACTACCTGCTGCAAAGGGAACAAACTGTCAAAATAGAAAACATAAACAGCGGAAAAGAACCGATTGAATATGGGGTTCCCCAGGGATCGGTACTCGGACCAACGCTGTTTCTGGTTTACATAAATCAGTTATGTAATCTTGAAGACAGTGGAGGGCAGATTTTCTGTTATGCGGATGACACAGCAGTTGTATTCTCTGGGCAATCTTGGCTAGATGTTCAAATGAGGACTGAAACTGGATTGGCTAGGATTTCAGATTGGCTTAACACCAATCTGTTGACTCTAAATATAGAAAAAACTAATTTCATATGTTTTACTCCAGTTAACAGGTCACAGCCTAATGTAAATTTCAGTCTTCGTATTCATGGATGCTCAAATCAGCCCAATTGTCTGTGTCCTTGCATTAATAAAGTTGATTGCATCAAGTATTTAGGTGTGATGATCGATCAGAGATTAAGTTGGCACGTGCATTTAGAACTGATTTCCGAGAGAATTAGAAAACTTACATGGATCTTTAAAAAACTGAGACACGTAATGCAAAGCGCCTTGCTAAATAGAATCTACATTGCTATTGCTCAATCGGTCATCACATACTGTATCCCTTTAAGGGGTGGTGCAACTAAGACCAAGTTTCTTTATCTTGAAAGGGCACAAAGGTCTCTTATCAAAATTATGTATTTCAAGCCCTATCGATTTCCGACTATTAAATTGTACCTATAATCTATGCGGCCTCTTATCAATAAAAAAACTTTACATCTTGCTTATTCTACTCGACTTGCACAAAAATCTTCCATATGATCCAGCTATATTAAAAAAGCGACGATATTATAAGGTAGCTGCTTGTTTCCGTGTTCGAACAGTCTTTGCTGAGCGCCAATATCCTATACGTTCTTCAACACTACATAATACAGTAAACAAAAAATTAAACATCTATGGCAAAACAACTTACGAATGTAAATGAAAGTTAGTGGACTGGCTTAACACATTAGATTACGAAGCAACAGAGAACCTTTTGGCAAGAATAACTTGAATAGACACACACACCCACACACACATACACACACACGCACACACACACTCACTAGTAATATAGGCTGGCTTTGAAAAAATAATGTCACTTGTACTCAATGTAAAACTGATTTAAATTAGGAGAGCGAGTCAACCCCAACACGAGTATTGCATTACTCTCTGGGGTGTCTCAATACTTTAACTGTTGATATTGAATAAGAAAGTTTTTTTTTTTTTTAATTTTTATTTGTACATGGTGTCGGGTTTCATGTGGTCCAAACGAAAACCATCGATAGAGGGGTCCAGGGGCTACTCCAAGGATGTATGTTCCGCGAAGATTTATAGTTTTCGAAAAAACAGCATTTTTCTAAAAAATTTCTTAGTACCCAAAATGACGCATTTTTTAATGATTTCTCCTAAAGCATTATTACTAGAACCTTGTTTTTTTTGTGAATGTGAACAATTAATAGGCCTTTTATTACACCACTACAGTTGTAACTCAGGCTAATTATTTTCTGCAAAAAAAATAAACAGTAAACTTTTTTTATTTGGATGATTTTTTACTTCTTTTTTTAGGGTGGTGTAACTCCAAAAACGCACATTACATAAAACTTCAGGACCCATTTCAAAAACTTGCCTTCTATGTGGGCCCACTACTTGTGAAATTTTAATCAGCTACGGCAAGAGCTTCATGTCAAAAAAAAAAAATTCTGAAATGGGAGTATTTTAACATTAAATTAAATTTCGTCAGTCATGAACTCAATTGATTTCCAATGGCATTAAAAGTTTACTTTGAGATAATCTGTCTTAAGACATCAGACGTTATTACAGATACCAGTTTTGATCCCTTTGTTCAAGTTTACAAACTGTTTTGTTAGTCTTCCCTTGGCTTATATTATAATCTGAGTTTTATGTTAAATAGTTTATTATATATAGTGCCCTCTCTTATATTGTCATGACTCATGTCCAATCTGGTCCCATAAATGTGCTATGTATCTAATTTTAAGACCTTTATTATACTTATGGAGTGCAATAAACTGATTGAATTGAATTAAATATTCAGGATGAACAGATGTGATGGTGCAGAATGATAGTAGTTTTTTTTTTTAACTATTTTTCAAATCAATTTTCAAAAACGTTCCTAGCAGAGAGAACTGCAAATCAAGTAACCAAAAATTTTCACAACTGTCCACAAATGTTTCTCATGTTTTTTCTACAAATAAGGTTGCAAAATAAGGTTGCTCGTATATTTCAATGAAATGAAACATTTAGTTCCACAATCTTAGCCAACTGTCGTAAGCTTGTGGCAGAAAAGTAGTTTCAAATTAATGGATTAAGGTAAAAGTATTTTCTTGTTAAGCGTGACCGAGGGTTCTAGATGACAATGTTAAGAATGTTACTGCTAAGGTTATCCTGGAACCTTTGCAGGGTTCAAATGGAGAAACAAAGGATGAAGAAAAATGTTGCATATACATACGTTCAAGACTATATCCCAAACGAGGTAGTCAGAGGCAAGTGACCGTTGCCGCCATGGTGAACGGAACACGTAGAACTTAGAAGCCTACTTTTCACGAAGGGTATTAATTAGAACCCAACCCAGGTAGTGGGGTTTCCCCCGTTATCCGGGTTTCTTGGTTTTTATCCGTGTTTTCCATCACCGGAGAGTTTGAAGTAGAGAGTAATTGCATTGCTTTTTAATATATGTTTTGGACTGAACAGCCACTTAATTAACTGACTTTTGGAAATTTGTTAACGTTTCTACGTGTACAGGGTCTGGCAATAAGCAGCCACCCGGATTGTAGAAGACGCGGGTTTGAATCCCGCTCGATATCTTCAAGTTCCACTCACACACTTACACGTACATATATCACGAATGACGAACACTCGACCGCCCCTGCCAGAATACCAGCGCCTCTGCAGTTTTGTACTGCACAGACACATGCCGAGGCAGCCTGATTAACCCATTACTTTTCTGTAAAAAACATTTTTTGTATCACCTATTTGTTTATTGTTTAGTTTTATTATTTCATTGTTGGTATTTGTCGGGTTAATAAATATTTTTTCTTTCTTTTTCTTTCCGAAATTTGATTTTTATGAAACGCAAAAAAATCAAAGTTAAAAATAAGTCAGAAAAAAAAGGGAAGCTAGTTAAGAGTTTAGTGACAAGATCTTGTTTTCTCAACCAAAACAGAGGAGAGTGATCTTTTTCCCAATAAAAGAGGCTTTCATTCAATTTTATAGAAAAAGCAACAGAACAGGCTTATTTGTAAATGACATTGGGATCCCCTAAACCGTTATATTGTTGTTTGGGACCCTAATTTCGTTGATAGACTTTAGACCCACCGGTGCCAATCTGTCTCCCTTTCAATTCTGTAGGGCTATTTTATCATTGTCAAAATGGAAACATAGGGTGCGATGTGGAAGGCGGGACTGACGCGTTTTTGGATGGTCATGAGTTAAATGAAGAGTGTTTGAAGACTTTTTCAGTCTTTGTTTCATCATCATCGGCTTCTAGGAGTTTATTGCTAAACGTAAACCCCCTTTAATGCAGACCGCCTCATCATGTACCCGAATACAATAATTTTCGGCCGGAAGGCTGTAGTCACAAATAACGCATGCGATGCCTCTGACAGGTAGTCCGCTTAGAACAAACGTGCCATTTCGATCACGCACACAGACACAGTGAGTCGGGTGAGCATCAGTGTCGCGGCCAGTCGCACTGGGTTTTTATTTTTTCGAACTTAGTGCAATTCACATGATACATTTTGTTTTCGGTCGGTTCTGTCAAGTAGGTATAACCTACCTACTTCATTTTAAAAATACAGAGCGAATATAGTAGTAACCCTGGGCGGTCACGCAAGTTTGGGAAAAAGGCACGAGCGGTCCTTTTGTAAACCAACTGTCCATGGTAAATCTATGGTAAATCTATGGGGCAAGCCTTTGTTGCACTGCCTCGTTCAGAATCCGGGTGGCTGCTCTTCTAACTGAACTACCGAGGCGTAGTAGACCTGGCCTGATTTTTCTAGTTTCTATCATGAGATGGAAAATAGAGCATTGCTGCTATTAAAGTGCTAAAAAAAAATTAACTTTTTTAATTTTTTGTTTTTTCAAGTGTTTGGATTGCAACCTGGCATATGATAACATTTTTTCTTTCTCCACATTGGGTGTCGGTTCGGTGTTATTCGACCGATTGGGTGTCGCTTCAGTTAAGTTTCGACCTAGTGAGAAACGAAGAGAAGTTTTTCGCCACAGCGTTTGTCGCTACAGCGTCATTTAAAACTACGTACGAGACCCGAGATAATAAAATACTAGCACCTTCTTTGCGTCAGGATATGTATTTAGGCATTCCCAGTGCCCTGGGTTCCGGACACCTGGGAAGTAGCTAGGTATGGGACTCTGAACTCCTGGGAAAACAGAGACCCCTACCAACTAAAACCTGACGGTGGTCGTCTTCGGCGCAGAACGGACCGCGGATCCCCGAAAAGAGACTCCTCACAGGACCCTTCAGCGCGCAAGGCTGCCTGGCAGCCAGCTTCGGTAGGAGCAAGTTCAACTCCAGTGCACGATAACACAGACCACTGTGTCCGAAGACACGCGTAACCGTCATCCTCGGGATCGCAAACCGAAACACATACAAGCCCCACGTGCGCTTCACGACCCCAAGGGCCCTTTTAGTCGCCTCTTACGACAGGTAGGGATACCTTGGCAGTAAAGGGAACATATAATACCTTAGCACAATAGTGGGACTTATTAGGCCGTATTGCATGTTGTTTTTAACATAAACAGAGAATTGACCTGTGAATCCCCATCATAAACTCGTTTGAATGACAATTGGGTCACGGAAGCGAGACGCGACCTTTACCTACCTATAAGGGTTAGACATAAATAATTCATAGTGTTTGACATATTGTCACAATAAATAGCTCTCAAGATACACGCTGTAACTAGTTCAGTACCCCTACGATAGGTTCGCACCAATGACAGTCGCTAACGTCTGCGTTGACGTTGTATGGGATCTTGGTGCCTCTAGTGATTTGAAATATAACTAAAAATGGAACGCAAATTGCAGAGTGCCAAGTGTAAGTTCATTCTATCAAACGCACCGAGAAAGTAAACCAGTATTTGCATGGAAAAAAAAATGATTGCGTAAATGTGGAACCAGACCAGAGGCGCCACCCCTAATGCCATATAAATTCGCGTTTACTCTGAATTCACCCCTCTGACTGGCCTGTTGGTTCCATGGCAGCAATCCTGCTTTTAGCACTGAAGTCGTGGGTTCGATCCCAACCCATGGCAAACATTCATGTGACGAACATTTGTGTTTGTTGGGTGGCTGGGTGTTATTATGTATTTAGATATATTGTGGTTTTTTATTAATCTCTGACACCCATAGTACAAGTTCTGCTTACTTTGGGGTCAAAAGTTCAGGGTGTAATCGTGCTAGATATTAATTTAAAAAAATACAATTAAACTCATGTTAGCGAAAAGATTAAGAAGCCATTTAACTGTATCGTTGTTTTTTAGTGGTCGCTTCGTGTAGCCTTAGTGGTTTTACTATGTGACCGTATCATGTTATTTAAGTTTTCAACTGTAAATAAATAAAAATAAATAACTATTGTATTTTTCGTGACGGAAACTCATGGTAAGCACTGACTATTTGTTACTCTCACAATAGTTCTAGGCTAGACAAATACGTCACATCCAAGCCTCTGATTTATTGGTACGTCGTAGCATATTATTTCAAGTCTTGTGTTATTTATTTAAGCAATTGTTGGGGTTCTGTTTTACTCGTTTGTTACTTCAGTGCCTTTGGGGTATGTTTTTGTGTATTTTTTTTAAAAACTATCCGAAAAAATACCGTCTCAGAGACTAATGTATTTTGTGGACGCAAGGCCGTCTTAACTCGGTTTCAGTTATGGTTCGAACAACTTTTTGTTCATCTGAATGTGCATTTAGACCAAACGAGTAAATGCTCTCTCGCTTATAGAAGCGAGAGAGCTTTCAAGCATTTAAGTGGGGATAGCCCCACTCTATAAAATTTAATTATATCAAGAGCATTCTTAATTTGTTCTATCCATGTTCGCGGATATCCTAGAGATAGAGCTAGAATTCTCGTTCTTGATTTTTAGTACTTCGTTAGAATTCTTTTGATGTAAATAAAAAACGAATTATCATTGACACTAAAAAGATCACTAAAGAACATTATTCATCTAGCTCTATGTTCGTTTGGTCTTGATGCACTTAAAGAATAAACTCAGTAAAACGCCTAAGCAACACGGATGATGTGAGGGTTTCTCAGGGATCAGTTCTGGACTCTAAAGAGCGGCTACAGTGAACTTGCCTCGTAATACTAACAGCATATTAAAAAAAACTACAATTCTTCTCCAATAACAGTGAATTACGCAAAACAAGCGTGTTAGTCTGAAAAAACTCTCTTAACTGCAATAAAATCCGAACAGATTAATGAGGCGTATAATACCAGGATGAAACCATAAAAAAAGGAATTTGACAACAATACGAAATGGCTCACAAGTGTCTCACTCATCAATGGCCGTTCTAGTATTCTCCACAACCACTTTCCCAATCCAAATACTAGCCTATTCCCGAAGAATTGGAGTCCGAATTTGGGTGGCAATTTATTAGTCTTTGGAATCATTGCAAACGATTTCGGTCGGCAATTTAAGTGAGCGAGCGATTTAAATTTCAAATTTCCAGTTATCCAGATCGAGGTTAGCAATGAATGGAGGCATTAGCCCCCCCCCAATTCATACCCCTACCCTATATCTCCCTTAAGTCTAAGAGACTAGGAGCTTGTGTTTCATTAAATAAGGGATGCGTTCAAAATTGAAGGACAAAAAAAGGAATGTCAATTGATTTTTGATTACTATTACATAAATATTAAGGGCCTTTGCTGGGGTTGGATCGAAAACGTTGCATTTTTGTAAGATTTTTGTAATTATTTTATTAAATTATTATTTTTGAAACTAAAATAACATTGATCTCTCTATTATCGTATGCATAATGATATACAGAAACACATTTTAATCGTCCAAAATAAGGAAGTCGCCAATTATTTGCTAAATTAAATAAAAAACCGTGTTTTTTATTATTGTTAAGGTATGTAAAAATTCACTGTACACAGTTAAAGTTATAATTATAAAATTAAAAGGTGCCGACCATAGAAGATAAATTATACTTAAATTTAAATTCAGCTGTATAATCACAAAATCTTCAAAAAATGCGACGTTTTTGACCTACCCCCAGCAAACGCTCTTAATAACTAGCTTTTACCTGCGACTTCGTCCACGTGTTATAACGCTACAAGAAATATATAAGTACTAATTTCTTTTCAAGTGCTTCAACACAAAGGGTCATGGTTTTATCATCAGCAATGATGAACTGATGCTACTTTTTATCACCACACCGCTCGCCACCGACAGGTTCATCCTCACACTCTTAATCCGCAATGGTCTCGTACAGTTCGGTTTCAGAGATGTTTCCTTTCGAGGACCTTTAAATTGTGGAATGAACTCCCTGCCGAGGTTTTCCCGATGAGTTATAGTATGGAATTCTTCAAGAAGGGTCTGAAAAAGATTTTGCAGGGTCGACAACGCGCGAGTGATACCCTTGGTGTTGCACGCGTCCATAGGCTGTCGTAACCGCTTACGATCAGGTGGTCCGCATGCTTGATTGTCATCGACGTGACGTGGTTTAAAAAAAAACTTTCATACAAACAAACATCTCCTATTTCAACCCTTTCATGTATTTATTTTTTTATTTTAATGTAAGGCTTGTTTTTTGCTAAGCTGCAGAGTCTAGTCTTTATCTGTACTAAATTTTATCAGAATCAGTTCAGTGTAACAGACAAACAGACAAAGATACTTTCGTATTTAATATAAAAGTTGTCATGAAAGTCCTGTCTCTTAAACTATGTTCTTCAACAACCTTAATTTTAATTGTAGATTCATATTATTTTAAACGGTAACAAGCCTCCGTAACAGTATACGTCCTTAGTTGTAATTAAAGTACAAGGTTATTTATTTTTGCTTCGGGGTTAAAAAAAATACCTCCCGGCCTCGTTAAAGGGTTAATAAAATATCGCGCTTCAATAACAATAGGTACTATGTTTTTATTTTTTGTCTTAATTATCTTTCGTTTTTTTGTAAAATTCTTTTTTCTTTTACGGTAGGTAAGTGTAATGAATATTACATACGAGATATTTTTACGACGTCGCGCCGTAGGTGAAGATTACTATGGTATACTTAGTCAGAGATGTAGATACTTGCGTGGTTAAATCAAATAACTATGTTTATGTTTTACTAGCTTCTGCCCGCGACTTGGTCCGCGTGGAATGATGATGTATAGCCTTTCTTGATAAATGGGCTATCTAAAACTGTTTATTCAAATCGGACCAGTAGTTCCTGAGATTCCCGGTTGTGAACACTCAGGCAAGTTTTGTTGCTTTGAAGATTGCTGCGGTCACAGGCGGCTGCTGTGCTGCTGTTCCCACTGCTGGTGATTGCTGGTATGTTGCTACAGGAATGCTTTCGCTGCAGGCTTGCTGAATCTTCCACGCGTTGCTGATACACGTGTCAGACTTTGATGACCGAACGGTAAGTCACAGGTAACGCGTACAGTTTTGTTGTCAGGCCGCGTGATCCCGCTTTTGACCTTACCGCGCGCTGGGTTTAAAAAGCTCGAAGGACCATAAAGATCTACGAGCTGCTGCTTGTACAAAGTTTAGTTGTTGATAGGTTGAGGGAAAGAAGATGATCTTAAACTACCAAATTATCAACAAACAGAAGACATTCCAAAAACGTGTTTTGGAGTTAGATAAAAAAAAACATAAAACTAAAACTGCTCTGTCTAAACGCTTATTGTGTGCAATGCAAATGTTAATATGGTAACCATGCACACGCGCGCCTACTCTCTCTATCGCTCTCTCTCTCACACACACACTACACAACACACACACACACACACACGCATTTAAGTGATCTATTTGCCTATTAATTCCCCTAAGAAATGTTTGATTTAAGTCTTTTTTTTTTACTTATTATATAACTCTAACTGTAGGATTGAAGAGACTAGTTTGCCACAACACAGGGAATCCTAGTGTGGAAACTAATGACGCAGTGTACCATTGCAAAAAATTCAATAAAGATTTTATTATTTTATTATTATTCTCTTTATTTAGCATAAAACTTAGATATAAAATTTGTACAGTATTTCTATAAAACAAAGATTTACAACAATAAAACAACTTAGGAATTATAATTATAAAAACAAAATACATAGTTACAATTATAAAACCTAAGCTTAAATTAAAGTTATAAAAACAATGAATCCTAAAAATACTATAAAAACCTTAACCTAGGGTGCCGCCGGCAGCAGGGCAGGCAAGGCCCAGACTACCGGTGGTTAGGGCTGCAGAGAGAGGAACCTCCTGACAGTGCGAGCCGTGTCCAGGACCACCGCCTTCTGCATCTGACGCTTGACCCAACCGCTGAGCGAGAGCCTCTCAAGGTGTTGGTCGAGGCTCTTCGCTATTACGCCGTTCGCCGATACGACTATCGGGACAATGATCGTCAAATCAACATTCCACATGGCGGTCACCTCGTGAGCCAAGTCAAGGTACTTGCTGAGTTTGTCCTTCTCAGCTTTTACGAGGTTATCGTCATGTGGAATGGTGATGTCGACAATTACTGCCTGGCGTTGCGATCGGTGTACCAGCACGATATCAGGCTTATTGGCTACAATAGTCCTGTCCATGATGATAGAGCGATCCCAATAGAGCAATGCACGACTATTTTCGAGAACTGGTACCGATGCGTACTTATAGTACGGTACCTCCGACTCGACAAGGCCATACCGAAGAGCAAGTTGCTGGTGGATGATCTTGGCTACTAGGTTATGCCTGTGCAAGTACTCTCCGTTAGCAAGGTGAGAACAACCGGAAATAACATGGTGAATAGACTCGCCAGGACGGCGGCATGCCCGACAAATGTCGACCGTACCGTCCTTCATGATGTATTTCCGGTAGTTATTTACCTTGATAACTTCATCAGCAATTGCACAGACAAAACCCTCGGTTTCCCCAAAGAGGTCCTCGAAGCGTTGCCAGTTCACCGATGCGGAGATGTCCACATCGCGGGCCCTGTTATGGCCCGATAGAACCTCCCATGCAGCTCCTTGCTCTCCCATATTTCCCTGCGGTCGTCGGTGGTGAGCGCCAGTAGTTGACGCCAGTTCTCGTTTGCCAAGGAGAGCGATGTGAGCCCCTTGTCAACTGCCACAACGTCGCGATGAATACCACACTCGTTGCTGAGAAAAAACCTCCTAAGATTGCACACCTCACGGTTGTGAAGGTCCTTGGCATTTAAGAAGCCACGACCCCCCACCTTCCGTGGGATGTACAATCTCATAACAGACGAGCGTGGGTGAAGCATGCGATGCATTGTGAGCAGTTTTCGGACTCGTGTATCCAGAGCGCCCAGCTCAGTCTGAGTCCGTCTCAGTATGCCAAAGGAGTATATCAATAAGGGCATCACCCAACCGTTGAAGGCGCGCACCTTGTTGCCACCTGACAAAGAACTCTTAAGTACCTTGGTAAGGCGACTAAAGAAGCGCTCCCTCACCGATTGCTTGACGTCTCCTACTGATATACCCAATGACTCTGACATACCAAGACATTTGTAGGTTTCGGCTTCAGAGAGGGATCTGAGTGTCATCGTCTCAGAGTGCTGTGAACTCGGCGAATCTACAACACTCCCATCCTGTACATGCATGACTTGATGGCGTTGCTAAAAATCTCGGTGTTTTTTAACAATTCCATCAAGACCTGGGGGTTTGGTGCAAACAGCTTCAGGTCATCCATGAACAGCAAATGAGAGATGAAGTCACCCCCTCTGCGAAGCCGATAGCCTAGCTTTGAATCCTTTAGTAAGGTACTAAGAGGATTCAGAGCTAAACAAAACCACAAAGGACTCAAACTATCGCCCTGGAAAATACCTCGCTCTATCCTTATGAAGTCCTGCGGATCAGGGGAGCCATCTCCACCACCTGGCTGACGAAGGACTGTGATCCACTGCCCCATGCACGTGCTCAAGAAAGATCTTAAGGTTGTATCAATTTTATACAGCTCTAAGATCCTCCTGAGCCATGAATGGGGCACCGAATCATAGGCCTTCTTGTAGTCAATCCAGGCAGTTGAAAGAGCTTTCCGATTACGTCGGACTTGTTGGCAAATAGTCGTGCCTATGAGGAGGAGTTCTTCAGTACCTCGGGACCCAACCCTACATCCATTCTGAGCAGGGGCCAAAACATTGTTCGCAACGATATGCGAGTTAATTTTTTTTGCTAGGATGGACGTAAGGAGCTTGTAGATGGTAGGTAAGCACGTGATGGGTCTATAGTTTTTTGCTTCCGAGGTACTTCCTGACTTGTGTAAAAGGAAAGTGACACCAGTAGTCAGGAAACTAGGGAAAGAACCAACCTCGAGGGATTCCTGGAACTGCACTGCCATTATTATTATTATTATCTTGATAGAAAATACGTAATTTATTGCTGATAACTAATTGATAGTGAGTACACGGTATGGCTGCTAAGTGTGAACTGATTGATTTGATGAGTAAGGCGCATGATTGTTGGAATATTATAAGGTAAGTAAAGGGAAGCTGATTCGGCGCAATGTACGTTTGCTAAACCGTACAATACATATAAAAAATGGTGAAAGTTAACATTAAAGTAACCATGGAACATTTTCCGAACATTTGACAAATTTCCTTAAGGTAGTTCGAATTTGAAACATGCCAAGGGACTTTAATACCCAGTTGTCTACCTTTTCACTCACTTATTTTTGTGAGTTTGACTAATGACTTCTAGAAGTTGTCTTAACGCTTCAACTTTTAATCCACAGAGAGTTGAAATGGTTAGGTTTACGACGTAACTGTCACGTAATGTGACAAGTTTGGGCAAAACTGTTTGTTAGAAGGAAAAAATTACAATTTGATTATGTGGGTACAAAGGGGGTTTTAGTGATGTCACGTGACAGATCACTTTAAAAAAAAGAATAATATCAATACATCATAAAACAAAATGGCCCTTTACATCATTCTATTTAAATGAATATCTTAGGAGATATCGCAGTTTCAAAATAACATCGAAGCAAAATAATGATCAAGTACTGCGCGTGCATTTATAACGTGCAAACCCAGCGGGCTGTTATGAGGGGGAAGGGTGGTGGCCCCATTGGGCTCTGAGGTGTCTCAAATTTTGCATAGGGATAACCACGCGGACGAAGTCGCGAGCAACAGCTAGTATTATAATATTAAGAAAATCAACAAGTAGTATATATAGTACATAGGAAATAATATAATAATCTTGGTAGAGGAATGTAACATGAAATCCTAAAATATATTCTTTCACTCCTCATACAAACGCAATTGCACTATACAACCGGCAGTATCTATTATCTATGTATTGCACTCATTTACACTACACAATATATTTTATTACTCACCATACTTTTACCTATATTTTCAGAAAAAACTGTAATACTTAAATTTAAAACACCTACTTGTGTCTACGATGTCCGTGCGTCTACTCCAGGCTGGTCCAGGCTGAATGCTGAGTGAGGTCCTTTTATTTTTTGGGCATCGGGACACCGCTGTCTGGTATTTGTGGGTCTTGTTGTTATTTTGTTTTGTTTTTGTATGGCTACCACCTTATTCATCATCATCCTCATCATCCGTGCCGTCTATCCCGGTTGTGAACCCACACTGGTGTGTGGGTCCCAGGGTCCCATTCTTATTTTCTTGGCCCACTTCGCGCAGTCTTGTGCATCCTCAGTGGTGAGTTTGTTGGCACGTATGTCACCCTTAACGACGTCGGGCCACCGCTTCTTGGGTCGACCTCTTCTACCGGTACCTGGCGGGGGCGGCATGGCCAGACATTTGTTGCCCACGTAGTTTGCAGATCTCCGTGAGACATGACCATGCCAACGAAGGCGGCACTCCTGACTTAAGTGCTCTTGTTTAATGTAACGATGTCCTTAAATTTATTAAATTGTTTTTCGTTTTCTATTTCTGTAATAATGTACAGGTACTCTAGTAATCAGCTTATATTTGGAAGCGTCTGTACTTGTACGGATACTGGTACCATTCTCAAGGCCTTAAGCCTTTCATCCTGACATTTGTCTCTAAGTATCTCTCCATATTGTAGTTAAACTAAATTCAGTGCTAGACTGAAGCTAAAGCCAAAACTCACTTCCCCAAAAGCTAGTTTTTATACAAAATTATGACAAAGAACACCGTCAGTCTATCTGTTAAATTATTTCAGCCCTCACGTCTTGAGGGAGGAAAATAGCTCGAGAAGAGACGAAATTTTAACGTCTTGAATTCAAAATTATAATAAGGGCCGCTGTGTATGTTGCAGTCAACACGGAACTTTCGGGTTGCAGAGTTGGTAGACATACCAAGGCACGGGCCGTCTTTCGCCGGGACCCGGTACATATTCTGGGATAGTTATCTGACACCAACATTACACAACAGGGAAAATATATTTTACTATATATTTTGACGGCACGATTGGCGTAGTACGCTGCACGGTTTCTCGCCTTTAATTCCGTAGTGTCCCGGGTTCGATCCCCGGTCAGGTCAATTCAGGAAACGATCTTTTCTAAATTGGCTTGGGTCTGGGTGGGCTGGGAGACGCCCCTGGCTTAATCCCTTGTCTGGTACCTCGTAACACAAGGATATTTATCCCAACTTCGAGACCATGACAAGAGGTGTGTTGTCTGGCGCATATTATATATCTCCAACAGTGGGTTTCATAAGGCTGATGTTCCGGGGAAATGGGTGAAATGGTCCACAACAAGCGGACCGATCGCCCGGCCCACTGCCAGTGTCCCCAGTTGAAAATGATAGTAATAAGACTGATGATGATGAAGACAGGGTTCAAAGTTTTATGAGTAATATCCACGTGGATAAAGTAGCAATTGTAATTTGTAATAAAGCTATCGCTAAGTAAGTAAAAGTGACTGGCCTGTTGGCGCAATGGCAGCGATCCTGCCTTTAGCGCCGGAGGTCGTGGTATTGATCCCCACCCATGACAAATATTTGTGTGACGAACATTTATATTTGTTGTGTGTCTGGGTGTTATTATCTATTTAAGTATGTATTTAGAAATATTTAAGTATGTTCATCAGTCTCTGACGCCCATATTACAAGCTCTGCTTAGTTTGGGGTCAGATGATCTTGGTGTGAATTGGCCAGATATTTATTATTATTATTATTTATTATTAAAATATATGCTTTTTATAAAGCTCTGAGTTGCAAACTGCCAAATAGGTCATTACTTTCTTTTCAATTATTTTTTTGTCGCGCAAGCTTCGCTTGTGTTCGTTAGACGGGCAGGCTCATACTCAGTGCCCCGAAAAAGTAAAGTCGTTTAGAACTTTAAAATTCCCGTAACAAGGCGTGCTTATTGTAACAAATGTCGCTTGATACTTTATAATTTGTGAAATACCCACCTACATAAGAATTTGAAACAAACTTTTGCAAGACTTGTTTACTTTTGCGAAAAGATTTCGCATCTTTTTGGTTTTTTATGCCTTGTGGAGTTTGAAAAGAAAATCCTGTGAGATTTATCCCGTTCGGTTTCAATACAAGTTTTGAGACAAGCACTTTCTCTTATAAATGCATGAGAATTTAGATTTTGTCTTAGAAAACCACTCAGAACTTACATGTTTTTCGTTTTAGAATACATGGAGTTGTTTCAGAAAAGTTCGTTTTTTGAAGGCGCATGTAGGCCATTGTAGGCACATAATGTATGTGCGCAAAACTTGCATCTGTTAAAAAAAAACAGTGATACTCATAAACATAATACCAGGAATAAAAACAAATTGAAAACTCCCAGTCTTAGGCTACACAAGGTGGGAAACTCATTTGTGGGTCAATCTGTGAAATACTTTAACAAAATACCTCAAAGTCTTGTTGATCTACCTCTTCACAAGTTTAAGTCTGCAATTAAAGCAAAGTTAATGAAACAAGGTTATTAAAATGTAGAGGATTACTCGAACGACAAAAGTTTGTAGTCATAGTAGGAATAATCTGCTCCTCTGCTCAATGTTGTGTTCTTTTTTCTACTCTCATTGACTGTACTCTGAATTTATTTTATGTAAAACAAACAAAGTTCAAAAGAGTAACTATAGAGTTTCTTGCCGGAGTCTTCTCGATAAGAAGCAACGTCCGCACCAGTGGTAGATTCACATTATGTATATTCACGATATTATTATGTACTAATATTGTACTATTTTATTTACGTTTATTATTATTATTTCTATATACTTTTTTTGACATGTCATAAGTGCTTTGTACAAGCTTAAATGAATAAATGATTTTTTTACTTTACTTACTTCACTACAGGCGCGCCTTTTGCCACAAGCGTTGACGCACTTATAAGCTCGTATAATCCATATGCAGACTTATCCTAATAACTTTGCTTTCTCTATTGGTGTTTTACTTCACAGTAGAGTTAGCTGTAAATATGGCATTTACACACAGATGATTTTAGGCAGATTCGAATTCAAGACCACGTGGGTCCAGAGCTAGGATGCTTAACCACTAGGCTACGAGGCTCTCTAGATTATAAATAAATAAATATAAATATGCGCCAGACAACACACCTCTTGTTGGTCTCGAAGTAGGGATTAATATGTGTTACGAGGTACCACACAAGGAAATAAGCCAGGGGCGTCTCCCAGCACACCCAGACCCGAGTCAATTCAGAAAGATCGTTTCCTGAACTGACCCGGCCGGGAATCGAACCCGGGACACTAGGCAAATCGAGGCGAGAAACCGTGCTACAGCGCACTACGCCAATCGTGTCGTCAAATATATATTATTATTATTCATCCCATCTTTTTATCACACATTGCGTGACTGTGTATGACAGAAAATAATACCAAATTCAAAAGATATGAATCTCCCACGATTAAAATAAAAGTCTTCGGTACGGTGAATAAAGGGGGGAAAGAAAAGCTTTGACATTTGGATGAAACGTTGGCGCAGAATATAACTACGGAAAACTTTCAGAGTGTTTCAATACGGCGAAGCGACTTTATGAAAAGCATTAAAATTAAAATGTTTTATAACGCGCTGAAAAGTGATCTACCAATTCTATATGTCGCACAGGGCTCTATGGTAACTCTTGAACCATGCAGTGTTCTAGTGGCATATGCTTTTAAGCGTTAAGTCTGCTAATTGGAATGAGGGACATTGTCACTGGCAATAGCTAGTTGTTTTTATTCTTATGACACACTAGGGTAATTGACAACATCATCAGATTCTAAAAAATATTTAAACAAACAAACAAACAAAAAATATCTTAATTAAATACTACAATAATATGAATACATAAATACACTGTATACAAACATAATGTGACTCTACCACCGCATCGGAAGTTGATCTTATACTGAGAAGACCTGGCGGGAAACTCAGTACTTACTCTTTTAAACTTGGTTAGGTTTCACAAAAAGAGTTAGTAAAGTACAATGAGTATTTAAAAATATAAGAAAAAATATGCTTACGTTCTAACATTTCCTTAAAATATGAACCTTAAAAGTACATCTAAACTAGCGGATATAAAGCAAAAGCATGTACAAAGTTCATACACTTCAAGCATAGAAATGGTTAGATTTTTGTTAGTCAGTACAAACTAGTTATATAAATATTACAAGAGTATATTTATACGAATGATCAGCCAGAACTCCCCCATACCAACAGGTTCTCATACGCTGATGGCCTCGCTCTTACAGCTCAAACCACCACCTTTTCTGAAGCGGAAAAAGTACTCACAGAAGCTCTGGAAAAACTCCGGACATACTACGATGAAAACGCTTTAAGGCCAAACCCGTCTGAAACCTTGTCCTGCGTCTTCCATCTTCGAAACCACCAGGCTCATAAAAAACTGGATATCAAGTGGCGCGAAACCAACATCAGACATTCCGACCATCCGATTTATTTGAGGGTGACCTTGGATAGATCCCTCACATATAAAAACCATTGCCTCAAGACCAAGCCTCAACCTCAACCTCAAGAAAAAGTAGGTTCAAGCAACAACCTTCTCTCTCGCCTTACCACAACATCCTGGGGAGCCTGTCCGCATGTCCTGCGTACATCAGGGCTGGCACTCTGCTTCTCGTATGGGTAGTACTCATGCCCAGTGTGGCATCGCTCCTCCCATGCCAAGCAGGTAGATGTGGCTCTGAATGAAACATGCAGGTCTATCACAGGGTGCCTTAAGCCCACACCACTTACAATGGTTTACCCCTTGGCAGGTATAGCTCCACCAGAAGTAAGAAGGCATATCGCCTCCGCGGTAGAAAAGAGGAAGCAAGAATCAGACGACCGGCATCCGCTTTTTACTCTACTCTTCCCCCGTCTCAGAAGTCGCAATAGTTTCTCAAACGTACCTCTGCAATAACGTGCTCGCCTGGTGAGGGGCGTTGTAACCTGTGGCAGGATGCTCATGCTCCACCACCAGAATATCTAGCAACTACTGAGCACCTTCCTCCGGGTTGCGATCTGCCGTGGCTTACATGGAAATCGCTCAACCGACTCCGGACTTAAGTGGGCCGCTGCAGAAGTAACCTGAGTAAGTGGGGATACATCACCCCAGACAGGATACAATGCGAGTGTGGCGCGCCAGAACAGTCCATGCAGCACTTGCTGTCCTGCCCTCAGTGCCCCGTCAGCTGCTCACTTCAGGACCTTTATCAGGCCTAATCTCTCGGAATAGCGGTGGCAGAGCATTGGGCTGCTACCGTATAGTTTTATGGATCATCGACACGAAGAAGAAGAAGATTACAAGAGTTAACTAATCATGCACCGAGTAAAGAGCTTAAACCCAGGCCTTTTTATCCAAAAGGTAATCATTTGTAGTTTATCAGCCCTTTTTTAATGAGACCTCACATATTGCCTTTGGGACTTTATTGTAAAAGAACATTGTACAAGAAAAGTGAACACCTTGCCCCATAAATGAACCTAAAACTTTCTGTTACCTGAAGGATGGAAGCGTCATTTTATTTTATTCACTTGAAAACGACGGTCTGAAACTTAATGTGGCGAAGACGGAGTACATGGCCTGCAATACCACAAATACTCGTACCCAGTACGTCCGCATAGGCGGTGACGTGGTCGAGCGCACGGACCGTGTCAAATACCTGGGGTCTGTGTTAAGCGCGTCCGGGGACATCGACCGCGACGTCAGAGTCCGAATATCCGCGGCTTGGGCCAAATGGCGTGAGGTGACTGGTGTCATTTGTGACCCCAAAATGCCGATCAAGCTAAAGGGGCAGGTCTATAAAACCATCATTAGGCCTGTCCTTTTATATGGCAGTAAAACATGGCCGTTACTAGAGCGACACAAGCAGGAGCTGCGCGTCACGGAAATGAAGATGCTGCGGTGGATGTGTGGAGTCTCACGCAAAGATCGCGTGCGTAACACCCACATCCGCGGCAGCCTTCGTTTTCGTGACATCGCAGACAAGCTGCAGGAGTGCCGCCTTCGTTGGTATGGTCATGTCTCACGGAGATCGGCAAACTACGTGAGCAACAAATGTCTGGCTATGCCGCCCCGCCAGGTACCGGTAGAAGAGGTCGACCCAAGAAGCGGTGGCTCGCCGTCGTTAAGGGTGACATGCGTGAAACAGACTCACCACTGAGGATGCACAAGACCGCGTGAAGTGGGCCAAGAAAATAAGAAAGGCGGACCCTGGGACCCCACACACCAGTGTGGGTTCACAACCGGGATAGACCGCACGAATGATGATGATGAATCATAAAATACATAAAAAAAAACACTTATAATTTGTTTACTTTAGTACAGTTCATTTCGAGGCCCGAGAACTTGGATGAGCCTCTCATCCAAGTTCTTCTTCCAATGAGAACGAAAAAAAAAAAAAACTATTCGATAATCGATACAGTAAGTAGCAACTTCTGTTAAGAAACCATATTCATAAAAGTAACATTCCGTATTAATGGAAACCCAGAGGCATCTTTGACCCTTGAGCCTCACCAATTACGTAGAGACATTGCCAGGCTAAGTGTTCTCTATAGTTACTACAGTGGGAAATGCTCTGACGAGTTATTTCAGCTTATTCCACCCTCACTTTTCCACTTCCGTACCACGTGTGCTGGACTACGGCGTCATCCACATACAATTCAGCATTTGTTGGCCCGAACTAAAAGGTTCGGTGACTCGTTTCTTTGTCGTACCATCTAGACGTAGAACGCGCTGGAATGTGTTTCTTTCCTCTTACAGTCCCGGGTTCTTCAAGCGGGGCGTGAAAAGGCATGGCGTGTGACGTCACAAACTAGCACAAAAAACAATGTAAGTCCGAAAATATATATTTTACGATTGCTACATCTCGGGGCGTTCCGATACCATCGAAATATTATTTTTTTACCAGTGTTTCTATTTTTGAGAGGTCTTTCGATAACACGTCAACAGAAAGATAGAATAGCTAGGTATAGGTATTTATTTCAGTATAACAAATTAATATCAGGGATACGACACCTTAAACCATAATTATCGGACCTTTAACTAAGCAGAGCCTCTACCATATGGTGGCAGAGACTGATGAACATATACATATTTTTTAATTTATACTTTTACAGACAATAGCAACCAGACACAGACTAAACAAAACAATAATGTTCAATGTTACACGAATTTTAGTAATGGGGGTTAACAAATCCACGACCTTAGGCTCTGAAGGCAGGAATGCTTCAACTTGTGCCATCAGTATGTGTAGGGGGTCTGGTTCACTGCAGATGTAGACACACGCCGTTTTGTTTGTAAAATGGTTTATAGCTATAGCTATATTTCTATTGCTATTTTGGGAAGGGATATGTAATTTGTAATATTTTTTTCTCTGCCACCATGGGTCCAACAGCTTTGTAAACTTCTGACAAAATATTAATCTATTGCGACAACAGCAGACAATCATCAGCAGTTTTTTTCAATTATTAAACATTCTTTGTCGGAATTGTTCATGATGTCTTAATTCGAACTCGAGTACGATGAGTCCCGCTGCATGGACACCCTACTCCTCTTGATTTGTTAAATAACCTAAAAATAAAATCCGAACGTTATCCTACAAAAATTCGATAGTAAATAAATCTAACACCACACTAAATCAAAATTTTGCGAAAATAAACGATTGTTTATCAAAAAGTACCTACTAACCTCGAAAATGCGTTGAGAGGTCCATGGCTTTTTCACACTGCGAAGAATCTTTATTACTCTCATAGAATTCGAGTAGCTGATGGGAATATATTTCCTTAAATGAAAGAAAAAAAGAAAGAAAGAAAGATTATTTATTTGGTAACAATAATAGTACAATAATAGTAACAATAATAGTAAATAGTACAAATAGAAACAACAAAAGTGTGCAGATAAAATAGGGTGCCCCGTTTTGACACCAGAAAGGCATCTACTCAGCATATGCCGGGGTATCATAAAGACACCGCGACGCTGGTCTTCCGCAGATGCCTTGGAGGATGCCTTGTAAATGCACTTTCTGTTTCATTTTCACTCATAATTTCTACACAATATTCACTTGTTTAAGACGCCGATATCTTACACTAACGTAAACAAAGCGTAGCGCGCGATGATAGCCCCACCACCGGCGTGAGATGTAACTACTTCACGATCCGCCCACCGCTTAGCTTGAAATATCAACAAATACGTTGTTCTCGTCGATCGGCCCAACTTATTACTGGGCATATCGCGATATGGCCGACCAAATCACGAACTGCCGGCGTTTCAAGATGCGCCCGGGCACATCACGATCTGCCCAATCGAACGATCGGCCCACGACATATAATATGTCGTATTAAACTATAGTTTACCAATTTAAATTATTCTACTATCTATCTGTTGCGTTTAACGCACATTTAATAATTATTTTTGTATTATTTAAATTATTTTGTAAAAAAAAACATTTTTCGTGGATTATAAAAAAAAGAAGATCGATTTATTTGAAACTTAGAAAAATAAAAAGTAAAAACATAAATAAGTACATATTTTATCTCTTAAAAGTGTTGTTGCTGTCTGCAAAATAGCGCAGGCGCTCAAGTCACCCTTAACAAAACTGAAACTATGTATTTGACAAAATAAAATAATAAATTTAAACAGCATAATTATAAACAGAAAATGAAAATTAACTTAAAAAGCATCTTGCCTGAATAAAAACAAATAATTAGTTCTGTAAATTATCACTAATTGGCTTAACAACAATAGATGATATGGAACGTTTATAAGTTCCGTTCTTTGTTCTCACCAGAAGTACTCTTACCTTACCGTCCGACCCAACAAAAACCCTCTCCAACCTTCCCATAGACAAAGGTAAGTAGGTGCAAAGGTTGTTGTTAGAGTTGTTATTCTTGACGAGAACAAGCATACACTCTTTTAGGTTTGGAAATTCTTTGCCCCTTTCATTCTAGAATTTAATGTAGATATGTAATCTTTATTCCAAACCCCCCAAAAATGTTGCTTTATTTGCAGACACCTTCGCCAAAATTATAGGGTATAAAAGTAACATCTGGTTCAGGAGGTGCCACAATTAAACAGCCCATCAAAAAGTGGCCTGGGGTCAAAAAGGAAAAATCTGAAATATCTTGAGACATTGCAGTTATTGGTCTCGAGGTCAAAATACCTTCAATCTCTACTATAATAGTATTTAATTGCTCAAAGGTGAGCGCATTGAGACCAATTATTCGTTCAACATGATGCTTAGCCGATTTTATTGCGGCTTTCCACAAACCCCCGAAGTTGGGACTACAGGAAGGGATAAAATGGAGCTGTATATTTTTCTGAGCTCCATACTCTATTAACCTATCGACGTGCCGCTCATTGTTGTATAATTGAATGAGTTGAGTATTAGCACATTTGAAAGTACTCATAGTGTCGCAGAAGACATCTGCAGACATGCCCCGCCGCGCGATAAAACGCCTGAATGCAGCTAAGAAACTGTCAGTACTTAAGTCCAACACTACCTCCATATGAACCGCCTTCACTGACCGCCTTAATGTATACTGTTTAACGCTCACTGGGCCAAAGTAATCTACACCCACTCTGGAGAAGACCTTTGCTGAAGTGATTTGGTCGGAAGGTAGCGAACCCATAAGCTGACGAGTTTCTAGAAATTTTAATCTAAAACATTTTGTACATGCATCAATGACCTTTTTTATCTCTCGAACTGCATTGACAATCCAATACTTTGTATAAGGCTGCTGTTAGTAAGCTTTAAGCCGGCGTGCAATAATGAAACGTGCGCGGATTATCAATGTTGTTAAATTACATTTTTTGGGCAAAATAATTGGAAACTTTTTAGCAAAAGTAAGCTGCGCTTGCTGAAGGCGACCGCCTTCTCTTAGAATATGGTTACAATCCAAAAATGGATGCAAAGCTTTCAAATTCGTCTTTATGGGCTGACCCTTATGCAAACAACTAATTTCTTCGCTGAAATAATGATTATGTACAAGCCTTACTACAATTAAATTAGCATTTTTGTATTCTTGGACTAAAGATGGGGATATATTAGAGGTAAAAATACCTTTACATTTTGATATGAATCTCATCACATAAACCCTCACCCGAATCAGATTGTGCAAGTGTGAAAAACTATTTAAAACTGGCATTAATTCATTATTATTTAATTGGCAGCAGATATTAGCGTCATTGTTACACAAACTCAATGGCATTTCTATATTAGACACATAAAAATGATATTCACTTCCTGTAAAAAATTGAGGTCCGTGCCACCATAATTCACTAGTTCTCAATTCATCCGGATAAGACCCTCTTGAAATAATATCGGCTGGATTTAGAGTGCCTGGTGTATGAAGCCAGGTTGCATTGCATTTTTGAATCTCATGTACTCTATTTGCCATATAAGCTGGAAGCTTAACAGGAAGTGAATCCATCCATCCTAGCGCAATCTTTGAATCAGTAAATAGAATACATTTAAATATTTCTGTCACCAATCGCTGGATAGAGCGCGCTAGCTTAGAAAGCAAAACAGCAGCATTAAGCTCTAGCTTAGGAATTGTAAGCTTACCGTCAATTGGAGCAATACGAGACTTGGCACACAGTAAATTGACATTACAATTACCATCCTGTATAACTTTTACATACATGCAACAACCGTAAGCAAAAGAAGAAGCATCACAAAATCCTATAAGTTGCACTGAATCAGCGTTTGACATTTTAACATTACGCTGTACCTGAATACTTGACATGCTTTGCATTTGAATATAAAATTCAAACCATAAATCATGTAATTCTTGATTGAGAGGTGTATCCCAGTTAAACTTGCATTGCCACATTCTTTGAAGCAATAATTTGGCTTTTACAAATATATGGTTGATGAGACCTAATGGATCAAAAAATTTGCTAACGTAGCTTAAAACATTCCTTTTTGTAGGAGGGTCAAATAGTTGAGCCTTGGGCTCCGCGACTATAAATTGGTCACCTTGCACCTCATAAGAGGTTTGACAACTAACGGATCGTGCCGACCAAAGTCTACAGGATCAAAACACAACTGCTCTTTCGGCAGATCAGAAAGCAAATCTAAGTCATTAGAACACCACTTATGAAGTTCAAAACCACCTTAGCGTAATAAAATAATTAACTCCTGTCTGAATAGAATTGCCTTTTTTTGATCAAAGGAACCGACTATGACATCGTTGATGTACGTATTATTTCGTATAGCGGCTGCAGCTAGTGGATACCTTTCTCCGTGAATGTTGGCCAGCGCAACTAAGCAACGCGTAGCTAGAAATGCTGAACTAGTCAGACCATATGGTTTGTAGCTGAAGGCACTTTAAATCTTCATTGGGACTTTCCCGGCATAAAATATTTTGTAAGACCCCGTATTTGGGAGAAACTAGAATCTGGCGATACATGTGACGTATATCGCACATTAGAACGGCACTCTAAGTCCTAAATAAAACAAGAATCTCAAATAATTGTTTTTGAACAACACTACCGTTACATAAAATATCATTCAGACTGTACTTAGCGCATTTACCCCTTGCGTTGCCGTCAAAAACAACTCTTAGTTTGTTGGTTATTTTATCCTGACGAATAACTGCATGATGGGGTAAGTAGTATTTCGGCAATGTATCCGCATCACATTTTAAAAAATCCATAACCTTTGCATGACCTAAGCTTAAATACTCAATAATAAAGTTAAACTAAAGCGCATGATATGCTGGGTCTTTAGCAAAGCGCTTCGCCAAATTATAAAATCTTTGCAAGGCAAGAGGGAAAGACTCGGAAGGATCAACCGTTTTTAAGTCCACCTTGAGCGGCAGGTCTACCTCAAACCGCTCCTTGGATAGGGTGACTGAACTAATGAATTGTGGTGCACTTAGTTCATGCTCTTGCAATGATTCATTGTATACCTTAGGGACCTGTTCGGCCTTCCAAAAGCTCTTAACAAGTTGATCTACCTCTAACTCAGGCGTTAAGCTAGAGTGCAAAGTGACCGATTTATTATGAAAGGATAAAGGATGGAAATCACCTGATAATCCAGATACGATATATCCAAATCGCGTATTGACAAGAATAGAATCCATTGGCCCTCCTTAATATTTCATAATCTTGAAAAATATGTCTGCAGCAAGCAAAAGAGACACCTCTCCTGGAATATGAAAAACAGTATCAGCGAACATAATATTAGAAGGTACCACCTAATTATTAAGGCTTGCTTTGGAAGGTGGTAAAAGTGTCGTGATTTGATCGACAGCCGAACATGCAATCTTCTGTTAATGATTCCAGGCACAGATCAACCCCCTTTTGTACACAGTTTGTTTGTTGTCACATAGTGGCGATGCGCCGCGGGCAATTATAGGTATCGTAGCCAAGCTTACCGACCAGCGCTTGAGTACAAAATGAAGTTTGACTGCCGGAATCCACCAACGCTCAAGCAACAACACGCTCATTATTAGCATTTCTAAGCAAGACCATAATAGTTGGCAATAAAACCTGAAAATCGTTGGCTTTCTTTTGCAAAGTGTGCATGGTAGAATAGTCTCTATGTCTGAAAGTTGCTCTTTACGTTCAGTAATGCTGTCATCCTGTATAGGTTGAATCGGGATAGAAACATTAATAATGTTGTTTATACGACTTATTTCTTGGATTTGTATGTCTGACCTTGATTTGATAACGCTGTGATCTAGATTGAGAGCGTAAACTGTAAATAGGTCGGACTTGACAATGCACCCGTGTGAAATGCTGACGAGGCCGGCTTGCTCCAGCTGAGGCGCGGTCACCTGATCCGCGCACATCACTCGTAATTGACACCTCCCGCAGCAAAAGTATAAGTACTTGTTCACTGTATTTAATTCAACCCATTTATTCTTGCAGGGGTTGATAACAGTTTTGCATTGTTATTCACCAATCTTGTAATCACAAAGTTGTTCCTCTTGTTTGAGATGGTACACCGGTTTATAAGTGACACAAATATGTATCTTCTAGTTAACGACGTGAAGTGATATCTCCTTTTGACAGCGCGATGTATGCATCCTTTGCTAAATTAATAGCCAGGTAGTCCGATATCGGGACCGTCTCTACCATCTTTCTATAATTCATCATTGTATACTTACAAGGTGAAATATTTCGTAGGAATCTCTGCTGATGAGCGGCACCTTTATTTCAAACAGCAGGTAGTCTTCGCACATTCTTGCCTTAATAATCAGGAGATGATAGATACTTTGTAAGCTTGCATGTATGTTTTCAATTGGCAATGTTATTAGATATCTGACTTGCTATGACACTGAGCTCGTTCCTGAGTTGCTCTGGTGACAGTAATTGAAAATTAAATCGCCCATGGAAAACATCTGTGATCGTATTCAACATTGACTCTTAAATATTGCGTAGTTCAAGTAACATGTTACTTGCCGTAACAGCAGCTAAGGTTAAATAATTTACTTGCGAAATGTTGTTGATCTGCGAGTTCAATGTATTCACGGAGCTTTCTATTTTTAGCAAATGTTTGTTTATTAACTTGTGTTGTTTATTCATAGTGTCTTCGCTTCTTTTAAGTAAATTGTATTCTGCTTCAACAACAGAAGTCTGGTTCCGCCACAATGATGCTAGATGCTGCTGATTTATGCGGATGAGCGTAAATATCTTTTTGATACTGTTCTGCAAAGTTCTCGTCCAAAACTCCGAATAGTGAATTTGCGACAGATCCGACTGCGTTATTCAAACCGCGCCGACGACGCACGGGGCTTGTCCGGCCTGCGCGCGTGCAGTGATGTTGAGTCATCAAGATGGTATTGTAATGTTGGAAACTGTGACGTAGTTGCCAGAGAATGACATCGCATTGGACCTTTTCATTTACACACATCAAAAGTGTCTAGGGATCAAGCATTTTTATGCGGATTTCTTGAGATTGAGATGTGGCTTTGTAATAAATTTATGATTTTATAAATTTATATGCATCCTTTTTGGTGCATTTCATAATTTGAAACAGGAACTGTCAATCAAATTCGAGTAAAAGATGAAAATCAGCTGTCAATATTTTCCCTATAAAAACATACAACGCATTGAAGACATTATTAGTGCTACTGTTTCCCTACTACTGATTAAAACCAACGTTATTATGGAGCGGCGACGTCATTTAAGCAGGGAAGAAATGCTCAGAGCCGTGGGAATGATAGAAGCTGGTTCCCGGCAACGTACTGTGGCTTTAGCTCTGAATACAAGTCAGAGTGTTATCAGTCGACTTTGGACACGTTACCGAAGCACTGGTACCGTGGCTGAGGGCCATTGAGGACGGTATCGCTGCACCACACGGAGACAAGACCGATACATTCAAATCACAACTCGAAGAGCTCCAACAATAACCGCCATGATGTTAGCCGTGAGGCTTCATCACTCTTCAGGGAACTTAATTAGCGACCAAACAGTCAGAAACCGCTTGCATGAAGTGAACCTTCATTCCCGAAGACCGCTAAGGGTACCACCTATAGCAATGCACAATCGTAGGATTCGATATCAATAGGCTCTTGAACACAGAAATTGGGCAGAAGAACAATGGCGTTTCGTGTGCTTTTCTGATGAGTCTCGTTTTGGTATGAGACCGGATACAAGACGTATACGACACTGGAGAACCCCTGGACGCCAACAGCGATTAAAATCCTGCCAGGAAGTCCATCCTTATAGTGGTGGAACCATCATGGTATGGGCGGGTATTTGGATCGGCGGAAGAACTGAGTTGATTTGGATCAGAGGCAACCTCAACGCTCAAATTTATGCTGAGACGATTGTATCAGACGTCATCGTTCCTCTACAAGTGCAAATCGGTCCCTTATTTCAGTTAATGCATGATAATGCACGACCGCACACCGCAAGAGTTGTAAGACAGACTCTCGCCGCAGCTAACATCAATGTCCTGCCCTGGCCTGCTCAGTCGCCAGACTTGAACCCGATTGAGCATGCATGGGATATGCTACAGAGAAGAGCTCTGCCGAATATGGAGGGTATCCAGTCGCAAGAAGACCTTTTTTTGTTGTTGCAATGAACATGGGCGGCCATTCCACAGCGTGATTTGGATGAACTCATTTTGAGTATGCCAAACCGATGTTCTTGTGTTGTTAGTGTTCGCGGTAGAAACACGGATTTTTAATTGTTTAAGTTACCTAATAAAATTTTAAAGAAAACTGTTATTTCAGTCTTTTTTTCGAACTTTAATGTTAGTGGTTCAAATGTCAAAAATCCCTTCATTAGGAAAATGGCAAATTTCTTTATTAATGCAAAGGTGACTTGGTTTATCGTTACTGTAGACAAACGAAAACACTTTATTTGATGAATCCTTAAAGAAAATTTTAATTAATATTAATCAGGAGAAAAGTTATTGCAAAAATATATGTTGATCCCTAGACACTTTTGATGTGTGTAGTTCATTGCATGTTTCTTGTAAATGATTCAAATATGTTTCGAACGTCTTCATTCCTTCCCAATAAGGTTCCATGCTGTAGTATATTACCATAGTCCAGTCGTCTCGTATTACTTGCATTTCCGCAATTTTGTCAAAATACATGCCTTGATTTGGTTTTGATTGAGTATTGATAAAAGTGCTTGAAGATGTAGTGAGTATGCTCATGAAGTACGAAATGGCCAGCAAGAGCGATGAAAGGCTTCCACGAAGCTTTTTCGCGCCTTTTTGTTTTTCTGATGCATTATTCTTGTTTATGTTTTGAGTATCTGGATCTGAGCCCGGGTTGACGGGTAATGATGACAGCTTTACAATAGGCCGTTTCAAGAAACCGTTCTTGGTTTTTAAGGTGACTACTCTCACATGCCCATCAGAGCCAGGATGGAGTTCTACGACGCGTCCCATGGCCCACCTTCCTGCTGGCAGGTTATCTTCGTGTATGATGACCATATCGTTAACCTTCACGTAATCTTGTTCTTTTTTCCACTTGCTTCTGGTAGTTAACTGACTGAGATATTCAGAGCGCCACCTTTTCCATATGTCGTTATAGATCTTTTGACAGAGGTGCCATCTTGTTCTCAAATCATGTTCTGTTTCGAATAATGATAACACTGGGCCGCTTGCTAAAAAATGCGATGGCGTTACATAATTCAGGTCATCCGGGTTTTCGCTGATAGCGCACAATGGTCGTGCATTCAGACATCCTTCTAATTGTGATAATAATGTGGTGAATTCCTCAAACGTTAACTTCTGTTCACCGACGACTCGTTTGAGGTGATATTTCAAACTTTTTACAGCGGCCTCCCAGAGCCCACCTGCCGATGGCCATGAGGGAGCATTGAAATGCCACTGGATGTTCATGTCTGTAACTTCTTGCACAAATTTGGCATTGCTTGCATTGATCATAGAATAAATTGTCTCATATTCTTGCTGTATGATTCTGCTTGCTCCGAGGAAGTTTGTGTCATTATCACTGTGAATATGATGCGGCTTCCCTCTCCGAGCGGCCATTCTTCTTAACCCCGCTAAAAATGATGATTTAGTAAGGTCTGAGACAAGTTCGAAATGTATGGCCTTGGTTACCATACAAACAAACACTGCCACATAACCTTTTGTACACTTGATGCCGCGCCCTTTGCTGCTTTTCACCATGAAATGACCGGTGAAATCCACTCCTGTATGATGAAACGGGCGTGACGGATTACTTCTAGCATGTGGTAAGTCACCCATGATCTGGTGCTGTTTCCTTGTGTCGAATCGTCGGCACTTCACGCATAGACGTAAATGCGTCTTGGTGGCTCTGTTGCCTCCAAATATCCAATATCGCTGACAAATGAATGATGTTGTTAATCGAGCTCCACCGTGAAAGGTAAGATTATGGGTTTCATCGATTAACAGTTCTGTAAGACGACATGAGTGAGGTATTATAATAGGATGCTTCATATCTTCACTTATCTCTGCGTTTCTTAATCTACCACCAACTCTGATTATGGAATGTTTGTCTAAGTAGGGATGTAAGTTCAAAATCGTGCTCTTGGAATTTACTTTACCATTTTTTTTCAAATCTTGAATTTCTTGTAAAAATTATTCTTGCTGAATGTTCTGAATTATTTTTCGCTTGGCGTTTCTGATTTCATCTAATGTAAGGTAGGAGGGTAACTTCTTATTATCTTTGGTAACTGACATAAAGCGGTATATCCACTCTAAGACATGTATCATTTTTTGGAAAGAGCTATATTTCTCGATTATTTGCTTCATCACGTCTGAGACTCTATCTTGATATGCCAAAATGTTAGCTTGCTTTGTCTTTTTCAGTTCTTCACTTGTACTAAACGATGTTTGTTGCGGCTTATCTTCGAAGGTAAGTAACCAACTTGGACCTTGCCACCACGTAGGATGCTTTACTAATTGAGATGCTGTTACACCTCTGCTTGCACAGTCAGCGGGATTGTCCAGGGATTTCACGTATCGCCAGTTGTCTGCAGGCAAAACGTTTGTCACTTGTTTGGCTCTGTTTGCTACAAAGGTTTTCCACACGTTTGGATCACCCTGTAGCCACCCTAGAACAGCTGTTGAATCTGTCCAACCGTATTGCTTGATCTTGTAATCTTGTAAGCCTTGTTTCACCCTTTCGAATAATTTTGCTAATAAAACAGCGCCGCATAACTCTAAACGAGGCAATGTGACTGTTTTGCTGACCGGAACTAGTCTCGTTTTACCGGCGACCAGAACCACTGTACTTTGACCTTTTTGTGTTATTTTGCAGTAAATTACGCACGCGTATGCTTTTGTCGATGCATCGCAAAATCCATGCAATTCAATGACCTCATTTTCAATTGTTTCAAGCCATCTTTTAATCTTGATTTGATTTATGTTTTTGATATCTTCTCTTATTTTTGGCCACTTCAAATCGATGTCCTCTAGAAGGGTGTCATTCCAATCTATATGTGCTTGCCATGTGGATTGAAACAGCAGCTTTAGCTTCGTTGTAAAAGGTGAAAGCCAGCCATGTGGATTAAAAATAGTTGATATATCTGACAGTAAAGTTCTCTTGGTAGTTTTGGACTGATGTTCTTGTATTTTGGATTGAAAGGTGAAGTGGTCTTCTTTTGGATTCCATTGCAGCCCTAAGGCTTTCGTAGATTCAACACCTCGAAAATCAAAGCTTTTCTTTTGACTTCCCTCGTCCATCAGCTCTGGTGCGTTAGATGACCACTTCCTCAAGTTGATGCCGCCTGATTTTAATAAACTGATTAGATCCTTTTCAAATTGTTTTGCTATCAAAAGAGAGTGACTGCCATGAATCAGGTCATCCATATAGAAGTTATCTCGCAGGACAGCGGGAGCTTGACTTCCTACATAATCCTTCTCTTCATCATCTTCGAGTTGCTTGAGCGTCATCATGGCCAAAAACGGTGCGGCCTTGCTGCCGTACGTGACCGTGGTCAGTTGATATTCTTGCAATGGTTTTGTTTGACTATCTCGCCATATGATCTTATGATATTGTTGATGTTCTTCACAAAGCAAAATTTGTCTAAATATCTTCTCGTTATCTGCTGTGTAAGCATACTTGTACTGCCGCCACTTCAGAATCAAGTTTTGGAGATCTTGCTGCAAATTTGGGCCCCTGTGCATAAGGTCATTTAGGCTTAAACCTGTAGAGGTTTTAGCTGAAACATTAAACACTACCCTAAGCGCTGTTGTTTTTGATTCGGCGCGTAATACACCACTGTGCAGGTAAAAAATATTCCGGTTTCGTGTTACTGTTAGCTATTTTCATAGAGAAATAGAAAAATAGAAATAGAAATAGAAAAACATTTATTAACTTTATGGACATCGTTACATTTATAAAGTAAACACAAAAGAAGTAGGCATTAACAACAAAACATATTGGTAACAGGAAAAAAAAGATCATACCGTCAGACAGCGGTGTCCCGATGCCCAAAAAGACAAATGGACCTCACTCAGCATATAGCCTGGGCTTTATGGACCCAGGCGCTGATTTTTAGTAGGCCCAGACTGAGATGACGCACGGACATTTGTGGCGGACACACGTGTGTGCATATACATATAAGTATCAAGAATACTATAGCATATATAAAAATATATTCATACAATATATTGTGTAGTGTAATAATTGTATTACAATACATAGACAATAGATACGGTACCGAATATGTAGTGTGACTGTGTGTGTGTGTGTGTGTGTGTGCGTGTGTGTTGGTACAGCACAATACAGGTGGTGCTGCAACTGGAAATTAATAATAATAATCTGCCGCAGGTGGGTAGTTTGACTGTGCAGAGCGGCGCTTGGGCCCGCTGGTGTAAAAACTCAATTTCGAATAACTCACGCTTAAAATTAGTTCCTAAATGATTGCATTGGTGCTTCGTGATCATGCCATAATTGATATAAGTAATAGTCAAAGTAGAAAAATAGGTACAATAATAAAAAACAATAATCATTAACAAATTGTATTTGGAAAATTATTTCGACATTAAAAAGGTAATAAAAGAAAATAAATAAAAATTATAGGTCGCATGTCAAGGAGCATTAAAGTGTTGTGAACGGCTAATTACGGGTAAGACCCTTGTATCTTCATTATATGCATTGAATGTATAAATTAATTAATTATTACCACAAAGTTACATAGCATCTTCAATTTTAGGATACCGATGTAAAATACCGTACCTATATCCTACGTGTATCTACAGACACCAGCGACAGAACCGGCAGTCGACACATATGACCCGACGATAGGTATCCGTCGATAAATGATTTGTAATTTTCTGCTATGTCATGTTGTTTGGTAAATTTCCATTTTAATTGGGTAAATTTGCGCAACTGCCTTCTTTTTCGATGTACCTATTTATCTTGCATAAAGTTTGATTTTAGAGGAAGCTTTACTTGATATCTTCCATCCTCACATCGAATTGTTGATGACTTGTAATATTCGATGCAGGCTTGATCTTCTGATGAAATGTTAGACTCTTGAGTGATGTCCTCGATTTCCCAAAATCTACGAATATCTTCAATGTTATTGAGAAGAACGTTGCATTGGAAACTGCCTGGATTGCTGTTTCCGCTTAGTATCCAGCCAAATCGGGTTTGTTGCACAATTGGTGAGTAGCTATTTGCTCTGCAAATGCCGTCTAAAATGATATTAGAATAAACTTCGGCTCCCAGGAGTAAGTCGACTGGACGACTCATGTAGAACTCGGGGTCGGCGAGTTCCATGTTTTCGAGGAAAGACCATGTTGGTTTTGATAATGTACAGCTCGGTAAATTGTTTATAAGGGTGTTCATGATAAGTGCGTCAGTGTTAATTGTAAATTCACTATTATTCGACATGATGTTTATGTTTATGATTCCTTTACAGTTGTTTTCTTTTGCCCCAATGCCAGTTATGACCCCTTTACACTGACCTCTTGGTAAGGACAAAAGTTGCGCTGCTTTTTCTGTAATTATTGAGGTCTGTCATCCTTGGGCCAAGAGAGCCCGTGAGTCAAAGTACGAGCCATTACTAGCCTGCACCTTGACGATTGCCGTAGCCAATAATATTTCATCTACGTCACGTTGCTGTGACACGTGCGCGCTTCTCTGGTTTTCGGTAACATCGGTGTTGTATGAGCTGCCACGGTTCGCCATCCTCGATGGGCTGGTTTGTTGTCTAAATGCCTCATGTGAAATTGTGTTGTGTTGATTCTCGACACCGTTTCAGTGAGTTGCACCTCCCCTGATGATTAAACAAGCAGTTTGAGCACAGCTTTAGCCTTGATACTGTGCTACGTTTCTGATACGGCGTCATTGACATAAATTTTTGACAGAAGTAAATTCTATGCTCATTACTACAGAGAGGACATTTAATTCGCATATCATCATTCTTGAAATTAGCTTGTTCCGTGTTTTTGAGTACACTTGATATCTTGATTTATTTATTCTTGTATTTGTCTGATTAGCTTGGCTGACAAATACAAGAATAAATAAATAAAATAAGCCTTTGCGTGGTTTGTTCTTGCTTTCTACGTGAAGACTCCATCGTCGTAAACTTATTATCCAGGAACTCGAAAAAATCTTTAAGACTTGGGAGCTCCCGGGGCTGCTCCAAGGATTCGTTGTAATCATTGAGAGATTCATGATCTAATTTTTGTGAAAGTAAGTAGACGAGCAACGGATCCCATGTTACGAGTACTATGTCAATGCCTAAATTCTTGATGGCATTGAGCGTTTCAAGAGTAGTGTCATGAAGACGCTTGATGTGATTCAATGACTGTTTCGGCATTACCGGAATAGTCCATAGATTGTTTATGTACGAGGTGAAAATAAGCTTTTTGTTGTTGTATCTGTGGTTGAAAATTTCCCAACATATATTGTAGTTTTCAGAGCTTATTGCAAAAGACTCTCCGCCTCACCCCGCACCTTACTCTTTAGAAATTGCATCTTTTGCGCATTCGAAATGGATAGATAATTGTGGATAGTTTCCGTAAATAGATCTTTAAAGGAAGTCCACTGAAGATAGTTTCCGGAAAAGACGGGTATTTCCATCTGAGGGGTTGACTTCTCCCTGTGTGCGACCGACCAAAACTTGCTCTTTATGGATCGTTTGATGTTACTGTACATCTGCTCGTACGATGTAAAAAAACGCTCGTACTCCCGGTCTGTATCTTGTAGCTCACTATCAATCTCCCAGTGAAGATTATCTATGGCAGACCAACGTGACTGCAATGACCGGAGCAAATCTTCGAATTCACACTTTTCAGCAACGGAATCAATATCGATGTTAGACACTGTCCTTTGAAAGGCTCTGAAGTTACTTGCTTGCTTCTTGAGTAGGTCATCGGTCTTGCTGTTACTGCCTCGTGGTTCTTTGGTAACCAGGGGCTGAACGCTGGAAAATGACTAATGTCACTAATGGTGTTGCAGGTTTAAGTATAGGCGTTTGCGGTCTTGAACCTTCCGCCTTAGGATCATAGGACTGAAGCATCACTTGAATATTTTCACACTTGGTTTTTACTTGCTCATACATATTGCTAGTAAAATAAGAGTTAGACTTGTCTTGCCATGCCCACAGCTGGACATGATTGTTATGGAATTCCTGCCAGTAGCTCTCTAGCGTATTCAACCTGCGGCTAATGTAATCAAGAGTTTTTCTGTCCCGCCCATCTTTTTTGAAATTTACTAAAAACTGATCAATAGCTTCTATGATCTGCTGCTGATTAGCTAGAAGATCTTCCATCCTTGTTTGAGAACACTTGTTAAATACTTGAAACTTGCAGAAAACTTGATATTACTTGATTGTCTTGTTAAGTTCTTGACTTGTCTGATACTTGATTTGCTTGTTTATATGTTTACTTGTTAGATTCTTGCTGATTTGCTAGTTCTCGAAGTCTCGGTCGTCTCAGCACAGATATGCGCCTTCTCAATTCGTTTGGTGAGACCCGCTGGTGGGAGGCCGAACAAACCGATTCGCTCTGTACACGAGATTCACGAAACACCGGAGTGGCTCAAAGGACCATAAAGATGTATGGTCTTGTATACCTTACGTCTTTTTCTTGCTATGTTGTGTTGTGTAAATGTAAACTCCTTGTTGAGTAAAGATATTTATTATAATCTTGGTTATTACACAAAGCACTTAAATTATTGCTAATGAGACTCGCGGCCGTCTTGATAGGCATAAGCGAACTAACTTACAACTTACTTGAATATTACTTAATAAGGTCAGCCGCGCATAATGCAAAAATACTTATAAAATTATAAAGATGCTGACGCGGAAGAATGCACGGTGACACACCGTACAGCCATGGTTTCATTTGATCAGCTGAGCTCGATGTTTTATTAGACCCTTCAGCAGTAGGATCCACCTTCTCTACATCATAACGATCATTGCGTTTGACCTTTGTCACCCGATATGGTCCTAGATACTTAGGTTTCAGCTTCAGTCCTGGGCCAAATTGTGTTATTTTTATGGCCACCAAATCTCCTTCATTTTAATGGGTACTTGCTTTTCGCTTTCCGTTAAAAGTCTTTTTAATTCATCTTGTACTTGTAGTATTTGTTGCTTTGCTTTGATTCGAATTTCGTCTCTATTTTCTTCGTATTGATCAATCTCTTCTTGTCTTAACAGTTCTAAAATCTTTAGGTCTTCTTTACATCTCATGCTTATACCAATCATAAGGTGAAATGGAGTTGTTTTTATGCTTCTCTGATAGGTACTATTTATAGCCATTTGCACTCTACTGATATGTCTGTACCACAATGATGGATTTTTAAGACATAGTTTGGTCAATACAGCCAAAATAGTCCTGTGCAGCCTCCCCACTAGTCCATTTCCCCTTGGAACTCCTGTGGTAATGGTAACATGCTGGATGTTCTCTTCTTGACAGTACTCTTGAAATTCACCCCCAGTAAATGCTGTTCCTCGATCGCTTATAGTTCTGAGAGGATTTCCATAATGTTGTTGGTGTATCTTCAACTTTTCAACAGTCTCTTTACTTGTTGTACTCTTAGTTGGGAATATCCATGTAAATTTCGTAAAACCATCCACTATTGTCAATATGTGATTGTAGAGCTTCTTTATATGCGTCAATGGTCCCAAATGATCTATGATCTATATGTAGCGTGTGTAATGGAATAAATAAATAAAATATAAATATGTGCCAGACCTCTTGTAATGGTCTCGAAGCAGGGATTATTATATCCCTGTGTTACGAGGTACCACACAAGGAAATAAGCTAGGGGAGCTAGAAGATGTCCTAGCACACCCAGACCCGAGTCAATTCAGAAAAGATCGTTTCCTGAATTGACCCGACCGGGAATCGAACCTGGGACACTACGGAAGTCGAGGCGAGAAACCGTGCAACAGCACACTACGCCAATCGTGTCGTCAAAAATAAATATCTTATCCTATTGGATTCAAATTACCTTCTTGTTTTCCAGCCTTCTTTATGGCCAATAGACATGGTATGCAGGTTACTACAAACTCTTGAAGTTTCTTATCTAAATCTTGGATGTAATAGGTAGTCTTGTTTTATTATTTCCTTTATCTTTTTCATAAAAAAATGACCCTTACTGTGAACTAACTAAACTAACAAATTGCTTTTGCTCTCCTTTGTAGAGAAGTCCATTATCTAACCAGTTATCTGAAAAAGTATTTTGTTTCAGCACTTCGCACACCGCCTTCAATACATCATCACTTTGTTGAGCCAGCCGTATTTAATGTTGCAAACTATGGACATTAATCATCATGCATGGATGTCGGCTTAAAACATCGGCATGCTGCATCTTTGCACTAGCTATGTGTTCCACCTCATAGTCAAACTGGTCTAAATATAGCACCCAGCGAGCAACTTTTGGAGACAAATCTTTTTTCTTCAGGGTTAACTCGAAAGCTTGGCAATCTGTAACTAATTTAAAATGTATACCATATTAATAAATCCTAAACTTTTTTACTCCCACAATAATGGCTAATGCTTCTAGCTCATAACTTGAATATTTTCATTCTGCATCTGTAGTTCTCTTGCTCTTATAGTAAACAAGATGCCAGCCATCTTCATGTAGCTGCAGCAGTATTACAGAATAAGCAACAGCAGAAGCATCTGTATGTAATTCAGTGGGTAAATTAGAGTCATAAATCTTAAGTACTGGGGCATCTGCTAACTTTTGCTTTAATTTCTCAAATGCCATGATTTCTTTTTCCCCAAACTCAAATAAAACATCTTTTTTGAGCAGGTCTGATTGTGGTTTGGCTATATGTGCATAATTTTTTATGTATTTCCTGAAATAAGACGTTCGGCCATGAAAACTATGAGCTTGCTTTGGATTTACCGGTCTTGGATACCTCACCACAGCATCTATCTTCTCAGTAGTGGGTCTCACCTCTCCATTATTCACTAAGTGTCCTAAGTACTCTATTTCCCTGGTAATCAATCTTGCTTTTTTCCAATTTATCTCTAAACCATATTGCTCTGAAATCATAAGAACGTTTTTAAGACATTGCACAGCTTGGATTTCGGATTCAGCTGGTATCAAGATATCGTCGATGAATATTATCACTTCACCTTTTGCAAGTAAATCTCTGAAAATTATAGATATGAATCTCATAAAATATTTAGGACAGATACTCAAACCAAAAGGAGCTCTTAAGAATTCGTATTGGCCATTGTGTGTAACAAAAGATGTGTACTTAATATTATTCTTCGCATATCTTTAAATGAAAAAAAACATTTTTTAAATCTAGCACACTGTATACCTTAGCATCCTTTAGTTTATCTATTAAATCTTCTATCACCGGTAGTGGAAACTCATCTTTAAATATTTTTCTATTCAACCCTCTATAGTCGACACAGACCCTTACAGAATTATCTTTTTAGTGACTAAAACCAATGGACTACTATATTCTGAGTGACTTACGCGTATTATGCCCTTCTCCAACCATTCAGCAACTTGCTTGTCCACTATGTCTTGCTCATTTAGTGCCAAACGTCGTGGTCGTTGTGCCACAGGGACATCATCCTTGAGCACAATCCGAAGTTGTAGTGGTGGTTCTTTGGTCTACTCCGGTTTGTAGTTCTGTACACACTTGATCACTTCTTCTCTCAAAGCCAGATCCTTCATATGACCTACAACAGAATCATAAAAACATTATTACCTCACTTTCATAACATCCCAGTCGCTCCCATTCTTAACTACAAAAAATCACAGAACCTCTTTTTAAAACAACTGTGACGTCGTTAAGGAATTCCTGAACTATTATGACATCGTAAGGTATATAGTATTTACATAAAACGTGAAATAATACATCCGAATAGCACTGTTCGTCCACGCACAGATTCAAACAACACTTTCCCAACAAACGTACTGTTGATTGACCTATGCCGGTCAACAATAGTTGGTCTTTCTCGCATCTCGGTTTTCCAATCGCTTCATAAGCTTTCTCCGAAATAATATTTACGTCGCTGCCGGAGTCAATTAACGCGTGAATCTCACGATTGTTTATTTTCATAACAACAATCGGCTTTTTTTCTTCCGAGGTACACATTGACAGTTCCTCTTCCTTCTCGTTGTAAACAAACGCCGCCATCTTCGATTTGTCGTCGTTCGAATCGAAGCCGTTTGGAGCGCTGCTGTCTTGGCCGAAACATGGCCGAATTGGTTACACTTGAAGCATTTTAGACCTTTGCTTTTGTGTGGGCAGTCAGCAGATGCATGACCGACTTCTCCACAACCAAAGCACCTAATCCACGATTTGCCACTTGCCTGATGCTTGCTTGTATGACTATGTACTGGACGCCTCTGCGCCTGCACCGCACTTTGCATTTTTCTTGAAATAGTTTCGTAGATTTTTAACTTTTCTTTCAAATCACAATAAGACGTAACACCATACAGCATAATTTTGTTCGTTTCTACGTCAACTATTCCGTCCACTATGTATTTGATAGCTACATAGTCTGGCATCTTGCCGCGTTTTCCAAGTTCCTTCATAACCAGCATGTAATTTTGGCAGGTCTCGTTCGTACGTTTTTTTCTGCTGCTCATGAGTTCGTGTATGGCTTCAATGTCGACGTTATCCGGTAATTCTGTAATTAGTGCCACCTTGAGATCCTTCCAGTTCTTGTGTGGTCGTTCCGCCCGAAGCCATAGCTGCGCCGTGCCAGTCAACGATCTCCTCGCAATAAGAAGTCGCTGTAGCGGTGTCCACTTGAATATTTCGGCATTGGTTTCTACGTCTTCTATCCACCGCGTAGCCGAATAGGTGTCGTCGCGTCCGCTGAAAGTGGGTATCAGCTCCGCCGTCATCTGCAGCATGCTCGTGCCACATTTTTTCACCTCGTATACATCATCGCAGTCGGCGTAGCCTTCTTGCCGGCTTTTTCGTCGTTCCTTGGCGTCTTTAGGCATTTCGTCGAGTCGTCGTAAGCGTCTTCTAATCGCAGAGTCGTATGCGCGCACGCGAGCACGTGTGCAAATTTTGCACACGTCGTTTTCTCACCACCCGTAATAGTATCGCTGATTCTTCTTCAAAGCACGGTCGAGCCCCAAAAATTGTAGTGTTGGGGTGGTGAGGAAAGGGCAGGTTTCGTTTGCAGTCTTTTATTTAAATAATTACACCGCACTTCTTCACGGCTTAATTTTAAGCCCTAGCGCCATCTTTTTTCTTCTTCCGTCTTCCGTCTCACTCACTCATAAACAGGCTCTATCGCTCGTTCCTTTACTCCTAAATTATTTTACAATCCTACATTCAAATTATTTTGTAAATAAAAAACATTTATAGTGGATTAAAAAAAAAAAACGATTTATTTGAAACTTAGAAGAATAAAAACTAAAAACAAAAAAGTATTTTACTCTAAAAAGTTTTGTTGCTATCTGCAACACTATCGTTATAGAATCACAAACCTTAAGTTGCGAAAACTAGTACAAAGTACTTGAACTAACAGGGCCGCGTATTGTCTTACTCTCACTTTAACATTACGTCATTGCGTCATGACATGACGTAGCCTGACGCAGCTTGGAGCGACAAATTAACTAAACATATGCAAATGATTGCAGTTGGCGTTGGGAACTAGGATTTGTGAATGTTAATGTTTTCTGGAACAGGAGCGGTGTGGAGTAGTACATTGCCAATAGCACAGCTGGTTTGTGATGTAGAAACTAGTCAAGTAATTTTTTTTTTGGAATTAACTTAAAATTTAGGGGAACATTCGTATATTTTTTGTAAAAAAATGTAAAATACAAGCTTATTTTAAAAAATACATTCTTTTTTGCGGACAAAGTTTTCCTTGCGGTGGTAACTTACCCTACATACGCACACGATATGGGGTCGTCCCAAATATTTTAATTTTTCCTGATTCTTACGCAAACAGCTATTCAGCTGTAAATACCAAGCTGACCTAAAGCTTGTTTCCCAGCTAGTAAAACTATGAATATTTCGTACTCTCCATAGTTCCCCAGTGCCTCGCCACTTGACGACCTATCTGGCGCGTTTGGGGCGCAGTTCATCTGCAAATTGTAATTACGCGTGAACCACAGATGTGACGCGTTTTGTTTTGTGACGACTCAAGCTGCACCTGCTTACTACTGCTTAATGCTCAACCCTTAGAGTAATACGCACACTCACTGTTACACACAGCCACATACACACAAACCACTCATAAAGACACCAAAGTAGGACAAGGAGTGTTTCAGGAACGTTCAGATTCAAACACATGAAATCTTTTTAAAATACTTCATGCAGCAGGTTTCCCGGTCCCTCTTCATAATTGAGTATTTTTGCAGTTTGTATTTATATTTTAAATAACTTAGATAGGTTGGTAATCCCCACACTATCAAAGTTATCTTTGTGAAAACAAAGTTTTAGTTAGACTGGCATAAACAACTACATAAACTACACTACAGACAGCCTGTTTTATAAGTACAGCCCCCACCAAAGCCTTAGTACCTTAGTACTCAGTACAGTATGTCTCCCACGAGTTGCCACTTGAAATTAATGTTATCGTTCGTGTAAGTTGTATAAATGGCATGTCAAAACTTAATACATGCATGTCGCGAACGATAACGCAAACGTACTGACTGACTATTTGTTACGCGTTTGCAAATTACATGAACGCGTTTCAAAAATACTTTACAGCTGCAATGGTAGCTGTAAGCAAAATAATAGAAACCAATACAATGAACATGCGAGTTAGTATCCTTATCAGGAAAAGGTAAAACATCTTAACACCGCGATTCAAAGTACATACAACGCCATCTGTTAGTATGATTTTAGACTAACGGAAGCATAGTGCGGTTCCAGAGGAATTTCCTCCCGCGAACAATATGATTGTGGAACTACCGAGGTTTTCCCGGGGGAATACTATAATATGGGGTCCTTTAAGAGTAGAGTTAATAGTTATCTCGTAAATGGTCGGCAACTCGCACGTCATGCCTCTGATGTTACAGGCGTCCATAGGCTTCGGTAACTGCTTACCATAAGGCGGGCCATAAGCTTGCTTGCCACCTTGTGGTATGAAAAAAAAAATACTGTGCAATCGTTAGAGAATCACAATATTTTACTGTTTTGGTTAGATAGGATGTGGTACGATTTAAAAGTACTTGTTACAGGTCTATTTAAATAAAGATATATTTGTTTGTTTGTTTGTTTGTATATGCTTACACATAATATATTACATTATTGTAAGAGAGTTTTGTTTATTGGATCCGCATTTGTAGATCGTAAATAAAATGATGTGTATCAAAGACCCAGTATTCTTACTTGGGTAAAGTAGTATTAGATAAATATTTCTGACCTTTCTACGTGTGTTTTCCAGCTACAATGCTTGTCTAAAATGAAGCCTGAAACAATCTCTACAGTTGTCGTGGCGTCCTTTGAGTGACATGTCTGGCGACTAACGGTCTTATTCATAAAGTTTTGCGCCTTCTTATAGTGGACTATAGAGGACTAAACAATCGTTTGCTCAAAAACGTTATTCATAAACGCACATTAGCGCTGAAGAGATGCTATAGCATCGGTTTACGCTATCGCTGCCTCGGGGTATCTTCAACGACGCATTAAGCCCTACCATGATGTCAGAGTGACATTTGACGTATTTGGTCACTCCAATATGGCTTCATGTAAAAACTGCTGATTCAATAATGTTCTCGTAAATAGTTTATTTCAGATTAACCCTTAAAAAAACTTGTGATATGATAAGAATAATTTCGACTGCCAAGAGTGATGAACAGCTTTCTGGCTATGTAATGCATTGTTGTGACTCTAAACCCTGAATTACAACGAACAAAGTTTGTGTGAAAAGTGTTGGCTAACTGGCTCAATTCTTGAAGATCTGAGGCGCTGACATCACCCCCTTAAGACTAGGCGAATATAGCGACAGTGAGAACATTGCACGACTAATGAGGTGTTTGAGAGGAGAGGCGCGCGACGCAGTTTAACCGTTGCTTGCTAGCGCCTACAATCTAGACCGAATAATAGACACGCTTAAGCTGAGGTTCGGACGATCTGCCATGATCATAGACACCATGCTCCTGGAAATTAGAACACAGCGTGATTTAAGACAAGATGACATGTCACAACTACTGAAATACGCCACCGACATACTAACATAGTGGCTATTATGATTTCGACAAATCAAGCAAATCACTTATGTAACCCGACCCTCATTCGCGACGTGCTGGCAAGATTACCGTTTCACCTTAAATACCAGTGGGGATTCGATAAAATGCGCCGAGGTCTGTACGACTGACATTAGCCTGGATGACGTTGCTGGTTGGTTGATGGAGATACTCGTAGCTAAGGCGACAGCGGACTTCACAACTTATTCTACTACTAAAAAGAGTCGAGCAGAAAAACTGCCATCAAAACAGAGGTAAGCAACATTTTTCTGTAATGACGACCAGTAAGACTAGCGAGGAGTGCCATTAATTCAAAGGCAATCATGATTTATTTAAATGCTCAGACTTTCTTAGTATTACTGTAGATGAGAGATGGAACTATGTCACAGCAAATTATCTTTGTTTTTCGTGTCTGTCGTGCCGCCACCAATTGAAGGCTTGCCAAGCGAAATTGAAGTGCGCTGTGCAAGGAAGCGTACGTGTACATAACCGAGTATTGCACTCAGCGCTAAGACAGGCATCATTGACAAGTGACCCTGCCGCACTCGCCACGGCCGCGCAGACAACTGAGAACGACCACACCGTAACAGCGACAACTCGTCCTGCAATACAACCAAACCATGTCATGCTCAAGATTTTAAAAGTCGTTGTCAGCGGAAGACATGGAAACTTCGAGACCTTTGCTCTACTCGACGAGGGGGCCGCCGTGAGTTTGATCGACGCCTCGCTGGCAACGCGCGTTGGCATCGACGGCCCGACGCGCCCGCTGCGCGGAGCGGCCGCAATAGTGACACGGTTCATGAAATGAAAAACGTTCGTACTGTATAATCTGAATATTTCTGTAAATAGTGTACCTTATAAAAAAGTTGTAAATAAATTTCCTTTTGTGACTGATTACTTAACTGATAACGTTGATAAGATTGAGTTGTTGATAGGACATGATAACATTGACTTAATCGTGACAAGATAAGTTTTTCTTCTTCTCGAGTCAATGGCAAATATAATATATTGATCTAATTTAATTTAAACGGAGCCCGCCCAGAACCCAGCGACTTTCAGCGCAGCGGCATTCGCCATGTGCAGGTGGTTGGGCACTGTGGGCACTTGAGCATTTGAGCCATAGTTAGGTGACCAACCACAGTCACACTTCTGACCTGCTTCATCAATAAACCCCCATTTGGCCATGTTGTCCTTGCTACGGCCAACGATTTCCAGATTAGCCAGGGCTGCTCATAGCCTTGTGGCAGGTTCTCAGCGAGGGTTACATAATTGGCTGGTGATGCGTACTTAGTGGACCAGAGTGTCATGCGAGTGTCCGTCGGCTGCTTCGTAATTGCGCTCGTTTGCCTAAGAAAGCTTTTACGGCTTTTTAGTCGAACCTCAGGCATGCAGTGCTCGTAAAGGGCATGTCGGGCATCGGTCTCTTGCTTCATCTATTTACCAGCGCATGCTACCTCTCGCCGTACCTGAGGGGGCGCAATTCCTGCAAGTGGTACAACTTGTTGAGGAGAGTTGGTTTGAGGCAGCCGGTGATGATGCGGCAGGTTTCATTTAGAGCGACATCAACCTCTCTAGAAAGGGCAGATCTATGCCACACTGGGCATGCGTACTCGGTTGCAGAGAAGGAAGGCGCCAATCCGGTTGTGCGAACAACGTGCAAGGCTGCTATCCAAGTTGTAGATGTCAGGCGTCTAAGCAAGTTGTTCCTTGAACAGACCTTTTTTTTCACACCATGACAGAGGCTTCTAAACGTGAGGGCCCTGTCCAGTGTGATACCCAAATAGCGAGGGTGGGGGCAGTGCTTGATATCGAAGCCTTGCCAGCTCAGTTTGAAAGGACGGTTTGCTTCCCAATTTCGGAGATGAAAGGCACGTGATTGCGTTTTAGCCGGGTTCGGTCTGAGCGCGATGGCTTCATAATATGCGTCAAGTGCCTTCAGAGCTCCTGTAAGCGACCTTTCAACGTCCTCAAATGAGCGCGCTGAAGCAGCTAGAGCAAGGTCATCGGCGTAAAGGAAGTGTTTGGTGTTTTGGGAGATAGGCTGGTCGTTGGTGTATACGTTAAATAATACCGGAGCCAGAACACTTCCTTTGGGAAGACCATTTTTTTGAGCCCGCCAACGACTTTCACTGCCATTGAGTGAAGCTTGAAAGCGGCGGTTGTTCAGCATTTCCCTGAGGATGTTGACAAAACCCACATCTTGCGTCAAATCACTAACTTTGACAAGCAGCCTCTTAGTGTTGACGTTGTCGTAAGCCGCTGACAGGTCCACGAATACGACCCCGGTTACCTTGTGAGTTTCGAAGCCATCCTCGATCAGCTGAGTTAGCTTCAGGGTCTGGTTGGTGCAGGTAAAGTATAGTACTGGCGCGTGCCTGTGAGGCGACAACAAGGCCCCCAAACTCAAAATTCGCGGTCGGCAGGCTGCCACCGAGGCCACGGCCCAGTCGCAGCTGGCCCACTCCAAGCCACTCGGTGACGAGGAGATGCCAATTGTGTCTTCTTAAATATCGCTCTCAGATTCCTGCAAGGGAATCTCAACCACTGCGCCAGAACTCAGGGTCTGTGGGTCCAGAGTCTGGCGAAGAGGTTGATAGCCATAGCGGTAGTGGCTGAGCCGTACTACATCCCGCCCGATTGGGCTTCGCATGTGGACGGCACAGCGGCTATTGCCACCCGAGTGGCCAACGGCGCCCCCCCTTTTCAGAGGATTGAAAAGGGGCACGGATGGGTTGCGGCTGAGTTGGGAGACACCCTGGTTATCGGGGTGTATTTCTCTCCTAACCGGCCTCTCGCTCAATTCGAGAGTTTTCTCTCCGAGTTGGAGGCTGTGATCGGCCGCAATCGTTCGCTCCAAGTGCTGGTCTCTGCGGATTTAAATGCCAAGTCCTTGGTATGGGGATCTCCAGCGACAGATGTGCGTGGAGACGCGCTCGAGGAGTGGGCCGTCGCTTCTGAATAAGAATAAGAATAATTTATTTTCTCTTGAACAGGGTTTGCAGAAGTAGGAACAGTAATAACATAGTATGATCGCCTATCCAGCCATTACAATAGCATGCAATGTATTTGCATGCTATTCACAATTATAAAATGGTTAACATTTGCCACAGAACTTAAACTTTAATTTCATCTCCTGCATCTCTGACTGACTCCGACCACACATCCGAGAGTCAACATGGTCACATTAATGAGTTACAGATTTCTGATTCTCGTTGTTATTTAAAAAGTCTTTGAGAGAATAATACAAATGCGCTACAAGCCACTCTCGTAATGACTTCTTAAATTGATTAAAAGACATGTCTTTTATATATTGTGGAATCTTATTATAAATTAATACACACATGCAAAAAATGTTTTTTTGAATACGAGTACTTTTTGGGATGAACTCAAGGACCAGTCTATTACAATTTCTGGTATTTCGGGGATATAAATCTCTAGCTTTTTTAAAAAGATTAGGGTTTGATTTGACAAACTTGGCGACTTCGAATATATATAGAGAGGGCAATGGTAGGATGTTCAAAGATTTAAAAAGTGGCCTACATGATACATAAGGTGCTACTCCACAGACTGCCCTTACACATTTTTTTTGAGCGAGGAATGCCCTTTGCATATCGGTGCTGTTTCCCCAAATGATTAGTGCGTAACGCAGCACTGATTCTACATATCCAAAGTAGGCTGTGAGAGCTGTATCCTTTGTTGCTGTTTTTGTCAATTTATATAAAACAAATGAAAATCTATTAATTTTATTACATACTTTATCTACATGTTGTTTCCAGTCAAGTTTATTGTCTATTTCTATGCCAAGAAATCTTACACAAATTTCATGTTTCAGTACTTGTCATTGATAATTTATACTTAAGTTTGTGGAATTATTAAAATTAATGTAGCATGTCTTGTCAATATTCGTTTTTAAATTATTAGAATTAAGCCAATTAATAATTGTATTAAGTGTTTCATTTACGTCATGCTCGTGTTCAATTATATCCTTATCTTTATTCGTTGACACTATTACTGATATGTCATCAGCAAACAGTATACTTTTATGTTCAATGCAGAATGGGAGATCATTAACATAAACTAGAAATAGCAGTGGTCCCAGAATGCTCCCTTGTGGAACTCCATATTCATTGGCTTTAAATTCAGATTTGTGAACTTGTATACAATTTTTATTACTGACTTGAGTGATTTCCACCGACTGCATTCTGTCACGTAGGTATGTCATGGTCCAGCTTAAGGCTGTCTGGCATGACTGTCTTGAATCGGGGCTCGGTAGACACCTGCGCACACGCATGCGGGGAGGGTCCATCGTGGACTTGACGTTCGCGACTCCTTCGCTAGCACCACGTGTCCAGGGCTGGGAAGTGCTGGAGGGTGTGGAGACGTTGTCGGACCACCGGTATATCCGGGTCGACGTTTCTACGCTTCCGGCAATTCATACCGGTCCAAGCCGTTCTACCGGGCATAGAGACAGTCCGAGATGGGCTTTGAGGCGACTCGACCGCGAGAAGTTGGAGTGTGTTGCTATCGTCCAGGCATGGGTGCCTGTGCCGGATGGGCCTGCTGAGGAGGATGAGGCCGAATGGTTCCGGGAGGCACTGTCGCAAATTTGCGACGCGGCCATGCCCCGGGCCGGGCCTATCCCTCCTAAGCGGTAGGTATACTGGTGGTCCGCAGACCTCGCGAGCTTGCGCTTTGCGTGCGTAAGGGCGAGACGCCAGTATTACCGGTACCGTCGCAGACGCACCCGGATTGAGGACAATGAGGCCCGCCTTTATGACGCCTATAGAGATAAAAAGGCGCTCAAGGTCGCCATCAACGGAGCCAAGTCCAGGGCAAGGGAGGAGTTTCTTGAGACTCTTAATGCGGATCCGTGGGGAAGGCCGTACAGGTTGGCGTTGAGTAAGCTCCGCCCCTGGGCACCCCCGCTTACGCAGAGTCTCTCTCCTCCCTTGCTCCACGTCGTCGTCCAGGCTCTGTTTCCGACCCGAGGGGAGCACACTCCGCCAGTGATGACGCCACCCACAGGTGTGACAGTAGGTGTAGACGAGGTCCCTGCCGTGTCTGACGTTAAGTTTAATGCGGCAGTCTCGCGGCTACGGGCCAAGAGTACGGCTCCTGGTCTAGACGGCATACCCGGCCGCGCTTGGGTTACACGTGAGACTACAGAGCCTGTATTCAGCCTGTCTGTCGCAGGGACGTTTTCCGCGCCAGTGGAAAACGGGGAAGCTCGTCCTACTGAGGAAGGAGGGTCGACCATCTGACTCGCCCTCAGCCTACCGCCCGATTGTGCTGCTCGACGAGGTTAGGAAACTTCTCAAGCGCATAATCGCTGACCGCCTGATTGGGCACCTCGAGGAGGTGAGTCGGACTTGGTAGACTGCCAGTACGGCTTTAGGCGTCGTCGGTCCACGGTTCACGCGATCCTCCGCGTGAAGGACATCGCCCAGTAGGCGATGTCGCAGGGTCAAGTGGTGTTAGCGGTATCACTCGATATAGCTAACGCCTTCAACACCCTGCCGTGGACCTGCATAAAGGAGGCACTAAGGCACCACGGTGTCCCCTTTTATCTACGGCTCATCCTAGAAGACTACCTGGCAGAGAGGTATGTCGAGTTCCCGGGGCGCGATGACTGGCAGCGTCATTCCATGTCGTGCGGTGTCCCACAGGGTTCGGTTCTTGGGCCGCTCCTGTGGAACATTGGTTATGACTGGGTGCAGCGCGCAGTCAACCTCCAGGGCGTTGACGTAACTTGTTACGCCGACGATACCCTGGTAACGGCGAGAGGGAACAACTTCCGGGATGCAGCCGTCCTTGCCACAGCAGGCCTGGCGGAAGTCGTCGGCAGAATCCGACGCCTAGGGCTACACGTGGCCCTAGAAAAATCCAAGGCGACCTGTTTTCACGGGCCTCGGAGAGGACCTCCAGCCGGTTCGGCTATCCAGGTGGGTGGAGTCCAGATCCGTGTCGAGTCGACGATGAAGTACAGACCTCGACAGTCGCTGGAACTTCCACGCCCATTTTAAGCGCTTGGCGCCTAAACTGGTGCGAACGGCTTCATGCCGGAGGCTTTACGCGGGAGTTGTGCGGTCCATGGCCCTGTACGGCTCCCTTGTCTGGGCCGACATCCTAACAAGCCGGTGTATCGCCGAACTGCGGCGACCGCAGCGGGCGATGGCGGTCAGGATCATACGGGGCCACCGCACAACTTCATACGAGGCGGCCCGTGTGCTGGCCGGCACACTCCCCTTGCGAGGACCCTCTCGGCGGTGTTTCACTACCGGGAGGAGTGCCACCCCAAGCCAGGTTTCAACTTGGCTGGAAGAGTTCCGCACACTTGCTGTGGAGCTCTGGGATGTGCGGCTTGCGGATCCCGGATCGGGCCATCGCACGATCCAGGCGATCCGCCCTGTCCTCACGCAGTGGTTGAATCGGCGTCACGGCGCCGTAACGTACCATCTGACGCAGATACTCACGGGGCACGGCTGCTTCGGGAGTTATCTGTGCCGGATCGGACGGGAGGCTAGCGATGCCTGTCACCACTGCGACGCCAGCGAGGACACGGCTTAGCACACGCTAGAGGTGTGCCCAGCATGGGCAAACGAGCGCGAGACGCTCACCGCCTCGATCGGGCGCGACCTCTCGCTGCCTTCCGTGGTTTCTGCCATGGTGGCGAGCGCGAGCTCGTGGGATGCGGTGCTGTCGCCGCCACGACGGCGTCGCAGAAGGAGAGCGCCGAGCGCCAGCGCGAGCTGGACAACCCCTCCCGACGTCGGAGGCGAGGCCGCCGGGGTGGTGGTGAGTAATACCGGCGGTTCCCTGCGGTTAGGGGACGAGAATACTACCGAGGTATCCCTGCCTGTCGTAAGAGGCGACTAAAAGGGCCCTTGGGGTCGCGAAGCGTACGCGGGGGGGCCTGCGTGTGTTTCGGTTTGCGATCCCGAGGAAGACGGTAACGCGTGTCCTCGGACACAGTGGTCTGTGTTATCGTTCACTGGAGTTGAGCTTGCTCCTCCCGAGGCTGGCTGCCAGGCGGCCTTGCAAGGAGTCTCTTCCTCGTTGGGGATCCCGGGTCCCTTCTATTCTGCGCCGAAGATGACCACCGTCAGGTTTTAGTGGGTAGGGGTCTCTGTTTTCCCAGGAGTTCCGAGTCCCACATATCCCAGGTGTCCCGAACCCAGGGCCTTGGGAATGCTTAAATGCATTTCCTAACGCAAAAAAAAAGGAGTAGCGTATGTATTATTAGCTTTTATAGTGTTCCTAGAGTTTAAATGAGTTTTTAGAATCTGATTCAACCTATGTGAAAATGACTGTTTAAGTTCGGCTTTAGTACGTTTTTGCTGAATTTTCCTCGCTTGATGGAAACCCAAATACTTGTAGGTGGAAATCTCATCCATAGGTGAGATGTTTTCCCCAGTGTCCAGTGTGTATATATTCTTCTCTAGTTTTCCCCGTTGAACTGAATGGATTTAACACTTATCAACTGCATATGAATGTCGTTAGAAAACTGTTGGGTTATATCGACTAGTTCAAATAAATCTGCTTTGTTGCTTGCATAAAGTTTAATATCATCCATATACATCAAGTGAGATAATATTATATGGTTGTTCTGGCTATTGCTGAGTGTGTATCCTGCGTTTGATTGAATTAGTAATTGTGATAATGGGTTGAGGGCTAGGCAGAACCATAAAGGGCTCAAAGCATCACCTTGGAAGATACCACGTTGTATTCGTATCGCGTATTTCAATCTAAGGGTGGTTTGCCAATGTTTCATGGTTGAGCTTAAAAATGAGACTATTTTTGGATTTATTTTATAGAGCTCAAGGACATGCAATAACCAACTGTGTGGGACTGAATCGCATGCCTTCTGGTAGTCGATAAACATTGTGTGAATGTTTTTCCTTCTTTTGGCTGCTTCTTTCATCGTTATTGCGTCGATTGTAAGCTGTTCCTTACAGTCCTGGCTGTGCTTCCTGCAACCCTTCTATTCTTCTGTGAGTAAATTATTTGTAGATATATGTTCGTATATAACTTGACTTAAGCACGCGGTTAGAATTTTATATATAGTCTGCAGACAAGTTATTGGCCTATAATTTGCAGGGTTACTGGTTTCAGTATTTTTTGGAATCATGAAAGTAATTCCTTGTGTTATACATATACTCGTATTGTGGTACGGTGTGTGGTTTTACTATGAAATTATTGATGTGATTGTGTAGGTATGGGTACAAACATGTGAATTTCTTATACCAATAGTTGTGGATGTTATCAGTTCCTGTTGCCTTCCAGTTGTGTGTGCGCATGATGATGTTTATGAATGTTTCTGCTGGAATAAATTCAAACTGCATTTCTGGGTTATCCTGACTGACATCTTGCAACCAGGTAAAGTAAAAAAGTAAAAGTAAAAAATCATTTATTCATTTAAGCTTGTATAAAGCACTTATGACATGTCAAAAAAAGTATACAGAAATAATAATAATAAACGTAAATAAAATAGTACAATATTAGTACACATCGTGAATATACATAATGTGAATCTACCACCGGTTCGGACGTTGCTTCTTATCGAGAAGACTCCGGCAAGAAACTCGATAGTTACTCTTTTCAACTTTGTTTGTTTTACAAAAAATAAATTCAGAGTACAGTCAATGCGAGTAGAAAAAAGAACACAATATTGAGCAGAGGAGCAGATTATTCCTACTATGACCACAAACTTTTGTCGTTCAAGTAATCCTCTACATTATAATAACCTTGTTTCATTAACTTTGCTTTAATTGCAGACTTAAACTTGTGAAGAGGTAGATCAACAAGACTTTGAGGTATTTTGTTAAAGTATTAGGTGGCCTCACTATTGTGTATAACAGGTCGTTCCCAAATATAATGGCCCAAAATTGTTGCAGATCTTGGGGAGAAGGTGTTTCAGCTGGGGATTCAGTGTGATATTTTTTTTTATTTAACTGTCGATAAAACTGTTTTTCGTTACTGTAGAACAATTTGTTTTGTTGTTTCCGGATCGTACACGAAAGATATCTTTTAAGTCTACTTGAAGCGGCATTTAGTTTTTGTTTTAGGGCGTCAAGGAAGTGTTCCAGCTCTGTGTTTGGATTTTTGTAGCTTGAATGGATCTTATATTTTAATTTAATTTCCTCTACAGTTCTCACTATTTTTTGACTTCTGTTCCCTCTAATGTAGTAGGTTAAACGTCCAATGTTTAATCTCAGCTGTTCTTTTTTCCTTTCTAATCTTCTTTGCCATTTCGGTTTTCTATCTTGCTTCTCGTTAGGCAAATTGCTATCAACACTCGCATCTTGAATTAGTTTACTTCCATTACAAAAAGCTGCAGTATACGCTGCTGTGTAAATTATTGTTTGGAGAATGTTAAAATTTTGACCAGCTACTAAGTACTTTGGAAGTATGTTTTTGTTCAGGCAATCAACTATAAGAGCGAATTTTTTCGAAGTATTTTGTTTAGGAATACGGGGCCTAGATGTGGGGTCTGTGTCAGTGAATTTTTCTAAAAACTCTTTAAACTTACTCTCAATGAAATCTTGATCTGTCACATCTCGTTTATAATGGTTGTGATTTTCTACCGTAGTTTGATCATTTGTTTGTCCTATACTAAAAATTTGTTTCTAATGTGAGACCGGTTGAGTTATCATTTGGACCTATATGTTGGCTGTTTAGTGTATGGAGTGTTATAAATAAAAGCACAACTCACATATAAATAACGTTGTGATTTCAGTTACAAGGCAAAGCGAAGTATGAGAGAGAGAGCAGTGATAGACAGATACATAGATGAAGAGCAAGAATGAAATTAAATAAATGAAAAATAGATCGCGATAGCGGTTAGGTAGCGAGCGTAAGGAGCGCGGCACAGGTCTTGCGTTGATAGTGTTTGGACGATCACTGGCGCGGACGCAGGCCGAGTGGGAGCAGGTTCCACTGGCGCGCCCCGCGCCTCAGGCCCCGCAGGCAGCGCTCTAGTGATGGACGCGTGCATGCAATAGTGTTGTTGTGCTGACGCCACACCACCCCCCTGGGAGAACTGAGGTTGGACCTGGAAATAATGAGTAAAATTAACACGACGTCCAGAACGTGTCGTCTATGACTGTGGTACGTCAGTCTAAATGCGACTAGAGGTCGCCTCCTGATTATTTGTTGCTACCATGTAAGCAGGCTTAACTCTGTCAATAGAAACTGTGACAGGTCCTCTGGCTAAATTTAAAGTTACTGTTTTGTCAGTACGGGATGATATTTTATGTGGTCCTGTGTAGGGTTGCTGCAATGCGCCTCTGAGTGCGTCTGTTCGTAAAAACACATGTGATACTGTTTTGAGATCTTCATGTACAAATATTGATTTATTGGCATGTCGAGCAGCTGGTTGAGGCTTTAACCGGGACATGTGTTCTTTAAGCTAAGAAACAAACTCAGTGGTGTTTAGTGCAGTGTTAGAAGAATGAAATAACTCACCAGGTATCCTCAGAGTCTCACCATATACCAATTCAGCGGCGGTAGCTTTGATGTCCGGTTTCCAGGCGGATCTGAGGTCCAAGAGTACGACTGGTAACACTTCTGTCCATCTGCCTTCTTCGTGAGCCATTATCGCGGCTTTGAGCGTTCTGTGCAGTCTCTTGACGATGCCGTTCGATGCCGGATGATAAGCTGTAGTATGATGAAGTCGTATACCACATAGACCTGTCAAGGATTTAAAAAGTTGTGAGTTAAACTGTCTTCCTTGATCTGTAGTGACTGTTTGGGGGCAACCAAACCTAGCTATCCACATAGTAAAAAATGCCTTGGCCACGGATTCAGCAGTAATATCACGCAGTGGAGTGACCTCAGGCCATCTGGTGAAGCGGTCTATTACTGTAAGACAATGTAGTCTTCTGAAGGTGGTAATGGTCCAATCAAATCTATATGCACATGACAAAAGCGTGCAGGAGATCGAAAGATTTAGGTACGAGTACAGGGTGCAGAGTTGTTTTGGACCGTTTTGCGGGCACTGAAGGTTGATATTGTATAGCAATTGTGTCGTAAGTGACATTTTTATGTTTGACGATTATTCTATGAATTTGACATAACGCTTATAATGATAACGCCGGACAACAGAGGCACCGTAAGTGCAAGATGGCGGAGTTAGTGACGTCATGACGTCTTACCATCAGTCAAAATCGCGCTCAAAGTGCTTTCGGCGCAAATCGGGACGCAGTAGGTACTTTCAGCGATAATCTGACCGCAGCCACTGTAAGCGTTATGCCAATCGCAAAGCACAGTGCCAAAGTCATAGAAGATACGTCAAACATTAAGGCCGCGGTCCAATTCACGCAGAAACTACTTTTAGCACTTTTGCCCGGTCCAAATTAAAAACCGCGTTAGAAGCGCTTACAAAGCGACGTTTGTAAGCGCTCCTTGAGTGTCAGCCTAACACACGGATGTTCGTAAGAAAACCCTAAGAAAAAAATGGCAAACAATGACTCACAATGCAAAAACCTGAACAATAGAAACACGGGACGGGTTTTAACGCGCTTTTCAGTTTGGACCGGGCAAAAGTTATAAAACTAAAAGTGCTAAAAGTACATACGGCGTAAATTGATAAATCGGACCGCAGCCTAGATTACCAGCTGATTGTCAATTTTGACAATTTTCTGGGTCGTCTTGGCTGTTTAATTTGTGTAAAATCTGTGATTTCACTTCTCATTCATCTGATCTGATGCACGTAGTAAAAAGCCTAAAATGTATCGCTAAAAGTAAAAGTTTAGAAGCACAAATCGTATCCGGGATTAAGCTGTATCAGCAAACTAAATTACCTACTCTCGTCATCCTACTGTAGTGAAACGTATCAATTCAAAAATATGGATATTCCAGCAGCAGAAGGAAACCTGTTGGAGCAACCAAAGGAAGAAACTGTTGCGCCTCGTAATCCATTGATTAAAATGAGAACGTACGTGTTAGCACTGCGGCCGTGGTCACTAAGCGCTAGCTTGTTGCCGACGTTGCTCGGCGCTGCCCTGGCGTACCGGCTGCCCGGTGACAGCGGCTTCAGTTGGCCCACGCTCGTGCTCACGCTTCTCACCGTGGTGCCCGTGCACGGTGCTGGCAATGTCGTCAACACTTACTTTGACTTCGTCAAGGGAATTGACAATCGCAAGTCTGATGACAGAACTTTAGTGGACCATATTCTCAGCATAGATGAAGTGGTCTCTCTTGGTGCTATTTTGTATTTGGCTGGATGTGTATTTTTTGTGCCATTAGTAGTTTTATCGCCTGCTCGAATGGAACACTTGGCTTTAGTATACTTTGGAGGACTATCATCATCATTTCTATACACTGGTGGTATTGGTTTGAAGTACATAGCTCTGGGAGATATTCTAGTCCTAGTTATATTTGGCCCTGTATCAGTTGTGTTTGCTTTCTTGGCTCAGACTGGAAGAGTGGACTGGCCTATAGGGGTCTCTGTTTTCCCAGGAGTTCCGAGTCCCACATATCCCAGGTGTCCCGAACCCAGGGCCTTGGAAATGCCTGAATGCATTTCCTGACGCAAAAAAAAAGGTAAAGTAAAGTAAAAGTAAATTAAAAAAATCTTTATTCATATAGACTTATAAAAAGTACTTATGACAAGTCATATACAAAAAAAAAATTGTAGCAAAAATATACTGAATAAAAATAAACTTACATAAAATAATGCTATGATGGTTAATATCATAATTTAATATAATGTGACTCCACCACCGGTTCGGAGGTTGTTTCCGATCGAGAAGACTCCGGCAAGAAACTCGATGGTTACTCTTTTCAATCTTGTTTTTATACACAAAAATTGAATTGACATAACAAAAAAGTGTGCAGAGGAGTAGATTATACCTAAGATGACCACAAATTCTCATCATTTAAGAAATCCTCAACACTATAACAACCTCGCTCCATTAACTTAGCTTTTTTGTGACATAAACTTGTGAAGAGGCAGTTCAACAAGAGTTTGCGAAATTTTATTAAAATATTTTACACATTGACCAACCAATGATTTCCCTACCTTATGCAGTCTTAGACTGGGAGTTACGAGCTTATTTTTATTTCTGGTATTGAGTTTATAAACATCACTGTTTTTCTTGAAGAGATGCAAGTTTTTACGGACATATACTACATTATCATAAATGAATTGAGAGTACACAGTTAAAATATCTATCTCTTTGAATATTTCACGGAGCGAGTCGCGTGGTCTAGGGTTGTAAATGGAGCGGATGGCTCTTTTTTAAGAACAAAGATGGTGTTGAGATCCGCTGCCGAGCCCCACAACTGTAGACCATACGACATAACACTGTGAAAATAACTGAAGTACACTAATCTTGCTGTTGCGATATCAGTCAGGAGCCCTATTTTCTAACAGCATAAGCTGCCGAACTAAGTCTGAAAAAATGGTGTTATGTTCATACATTATCAGATTGAACAAATCCTCATACTGATCATTTATGTTCTGGTCTTGGTGTGATAAGTAAGGAAGTTCATTGTTTATATTGTTTTTAAATTTCTCTATACGTTTCTGTAACTGGTCTAAAAAATAAATATCCACCGTTTGAGGGACATGACGGTGCTCAAATTTGGTTAACAGACCACAATGGTCTGATTTTAAACAATTAATTATTGATTTCTCCTTATAAAAAAATTCACAAAAAATATTATCCAAGCAGGTAGCTGATGACGCAGTGATTCTAGTTGGTTGATCATAAATATTAAATAAATTGAATGATTTAAAAAGTTTCAAAAATCTAAGTGAGGTTTGAGAAGAGTCTAGAATATCTACATTTAAATCACCACAAAAGCATGATCAAGAGCATGATCGACATGCCCAGAGACTTCTGTGGGACGACGACATGTATGTCATAATTGTCATGACGTTTAGTGCTGTGTGCTCACCTTCATCAGCACAATTAGTTAAGAATTAAGAATCTTAACACCCGCAGGCACGAGGTGGCCTTCCCTGAGGCGTAGGCGATAGTTGACCACCATTATGCCGACGACTATATCCACTCTTTTGATGACCAGGACGACATGATCAGGGTGGTGGATGACGTAGTACGCATACACGCTTTAGGTGGGTTTAATTTCAGAAACTTTGTTTCGAACTCTGAGAAACTACTCACTCACTTACCTGCTGACAAGCTTGCTTCATCATTTAAGTATGTTCATCAGTCTCTGACGCCCATAGTACAAGCTCTGCTTAGTTTGGGGTCAGATTTGTCTCACTAGGCACGGTTCCATGCAAAGTATTCCGTTCCGGAGAATGGCGCGGATGACCGTCGCGGGAAGACGGACTCCGCGCCCTCGCATATGGGCCCACGTCCGTGCGCGACGGGTCCCATCGCGGGTGTACGAACAGGCTTGCTCAGTCAACAACGCTACATGATAGTCGTACGTGCAATGAGAACCCTCGATGGGCCTCATCCACCACATCCTCATCCCATTCAAAGGCGCACTACGGGTTGTTTAGTACGGCCGCGTGCTTTTTCTACTATGCGGATAGCTCGTGCCGCATTAGTGCGCAGCACGAGCTATCTGTCACCCGTTCTTATCACATGATTACCAAACTATAGAACAAGACAAAGAACAAAGGAAGTACATTTCTGGTGTACCTAAATTAAGTTGGATTAGCTCAGTGTAAGGCTCATTTAAGTTTTACTGCTATGCAATTGCAGCTATGAAATAAAACACATATTAACTTTTTATGTACATTTAATTTAATAATTAACAAGTTTTCCAGAAATGCAGCAGGAGCTCCGAAATGATCCTGATGACAAGCGTATCCCATGTACCATAAAATGGATATACGTTTGGGTTTCCAACAAATAATAAAGCAAACACTTAAATAGCTCTTCCAACATTATGAAGAGCAGCTGCCACTACTGGCCGTTGCTTGTTTCCAGAGTGTTCTGATCGGGAAAAACTTCATGTAGCCGAGTCTATACGCAGAAGGGTCCTAGTAGACTATATAAGTAGTAAGTACAAGGGAGTGAAGACATTTTAGGATTTTATTTTTATTGTGCTGCTGGAAATCACACAGTTAGGTGTTGCTCGCGGGTTTCCTACTTGGAACCGAATGTCCTTTGCTCGCATATTAAATGCTCGAAAACTTTTTATCGAAGACTCAGAAGATCGACAAATCATTAGCTCAACAGTTCGCTACATCGATGCATCAAAATCTTGAATGGCGTGAGCTCGAGGGATCGTAGTTTTCAAACATTTAATATTCGAGCAAAGGGCATTCGATTTCAAGTAGGAAACCCGCGAGCAACACCTAACTGTGTGATTTCCAGCAGCACAATAAAAATAATATCCTAAAATGTCTTCACTCCCTTGTACTTACTACTTATAGTCTACTAGGACCCTTCTGCGTATAGACTCGGCTACATGAAGTTTTTCCCGATCAGAACACTCTGGAAACAAGCAACGGCCAGCAGTGGCAGCTGCTCTTCATAATGTTGGAAGAGCTATTTGAGTGTTTGCTTTATTATTTGTTTGCTGGGTTTCAATTTAATTATGTTTTTCTGCAACAGGTGGTGCAAGTAATTTTGGTAGGGCTACTTTCTCTTAAAGTTTGATTAATTGATGAAAACGAAAAAAATATGTTTAAAATATTATAATTATTATATAAATCCAACATATCGTAATGTGAGTGATTTGACATTGACATTGATGACAACAATAGGAAGGCAAAGAAGTATATACCCATACAGCCTCTTCATCTGTTTGTTTTTTCACTTTGCACTAGAATACATTAAAAATACAAATACCTATATGGCTTTAAAATGTTCAATAATGTGTATTGATTTAATTAAATTAGGTCAAAACAGTTAAAATAAAATTCTGCGTAGATTGAAATACTCTTACAGTGAATAAAACCGTTTAGTTTTTGCATTTTTTGTTGCACTATAGAAACGTTTCGTTTTATTGAAATCGGGAATAATTTATCTTTGACCAGCCTTTTTTAAAAATCCCGATTTTATGGGAATAAATTCAACAAATTTAACTCTATTTATTAACATGTTTCCGTTTGGTAACGTTTTTGTGAAATATGCAGTCGAGTTTCGCCGCCCTTCTTTCAAATATGTAGATGCATGGGAGACTTAGTACTTTAAGTTTTTGAAAATGTGGTTTGCAGCTATCTCTTTGTTTTATATTTAAATAGTACGGATTAATTTATTTTGCTGTGTGAATAAATTTGACCTGTTTGTACAATTTTCCCATTGCATAATCCTAAACTTTAGCCACGAGTAAGCATATGCATAAAAAGTCACTAATGCAGTTTTACGTCAGAAAATTTTAATTTCTCGTAGAGCTTAAGTAAACCTAGAAATTTTTGTTTTCACATTTGATACATGGGCTTTCCAATTAATATTAGAGTCTATTGTAAATCCGAGCATGCTAGATTCATTTACTAGTTCTAGTTTTTCACCACGGTAGTTTAAATTAATTTGCAAAGGTTCTTTTTGATGGATGGAATGTTATTATTGTAGTTTTTTGGATATTAATGTTTAAGTTGTGAATCAACAGCCAGTTAGTTATATTATCTATAATTATGTGAAGTTCTTCATTTATTCTGGCACGATCCTCGCCGGAAGTAAGAATAGAAATATCATCTGCAAATAGAGTGCAGTGGTCGTTTAATATTTTTGGCAAGTTGTTAATGTAGATCAATAATAACAGGCATGCGATTACGCTTCCTTGGTGAATTGATGCGTTTTTGGTAATATCTTCGGAAATAATGTTCTGTATTTGTGAGGTTTCTTTATTATTATATTTGATTTCTCTCTATTCTGTAGATATGATTTTATCCATTTTAAACTTTGTCCGCGTATTCCTATTTATTAGTTTTTTTATCAGAATGTCGTGTTGTACCCTGTTGTATACTTTTGTCACGTCTATTAGTATCTTGGCCTCGACGGCCTTAGCAGCTTCACCGGTCTGTAGGGTGAGCGCAGAAGGCTCTCAACCCTAATATTTAAAGTAGCACTCTAAGGGCCCCCTTGTGGGGTAGAACCTCGACTCAGAGCGTTACTTGAGGATAATCTGACATTATACTTGATGCACTATCGAAATGGTAAACTTACGAGGAAAAGTTAAAACATAATATCACCGCGGTTTATAGTACATACAACATTTACTGTGCAGTCGTCAGAGAACGGGACCTTAAGGATATCATCACAGTTTTTAAAGAAAATGATCCGGATAAAATTCCAGTTTTAGTAGCCCGGGAACTACACAGACTGCCACCAGTAACATTTGACCATATCGATGTACAAGGCTGTTAAAAGATATACTCGTTTTACGTGAAGAGTTAACAAAGCTGAAAACTGAATGTGTGACAAAGATTGAGCTGGACGAAGCCCTAAGTTCCAAACGGTCAGCTAAATCTCCGGAAACCGAACGTTCAAATGTCAATTGCAAGAGAGGAGCTTATTTAGGGTCATTTCACTTAAACAGCGGACCGATTGGCATACTTGATATTCATGAACAGTCCCCGGGCACGAGTGAGGAAATTACTGTGAGTGCAAACAAAAGTATGTCAACACCGATACAAGTTTGTGATTTGCGCAGTAGTGAAAAAACTAAAGGCGATTAGTTAAGTGCAACGGTATTGTCGCACCCGCAATTACCGCAAAAAATAAGTAAACAACGAGCGGGGCCGAGCTGCAACGACGGCAGCGTCGTGAATGTAAGCGGCGGCCAAACCGACCAATATGAGCGAGATACCTACACGCCTGAGCGCGCAGTCGCCGCTGTCAGCTGATGTAAACAATGAGCCGTTGCAAAATGAGATAATAAGTACTAAGAAATCTTATGCTGAAATAACCGATGATGGCACTCAGTGGAAAGCTCAGAAACCGGATGAGGGGTTGGATTGTAATGCAACTAAAAAGCTGCGTAATCGCTTCATTGGAAAAACGGGCAGTGTATTAAATAATATTGGAAATTTCGAAGCAGCTGTGATTAAAGTACCGTTGTTTATTTATAATGTCGCGAAAGATGTCACGGAAAGTGATAATAAGCAATACATAGGTATATGGCAAAACAAACGAACAAGTGTCAATATATAAGCTTAATATGCGGCGTGAAAAGAGCTATTAATTAATATAAAATATTTGTACTTAAAAGCAAGCTAGCTCTTTATCTAGATGATAAAATGTGACCGTCGGATATTCAGTTCAGGCAGTTCATTAATTTTCGGACTCGGCTGACAACCGAAAACCAAAATCACTTATTAAAACCACTGATGGATAAAACAAACTTAAGACTTATTAGTTTTAATTGTAAGGACATAAAGAAGTCCGTGTCGGCGGTGGACACGAGCGCGGGTCCGCTGCGCAGGCGTCCGCACGGCGGCGTTGCTCTGCTGTGGCGTCGCGACGCTTTCTCCCACGTTAAGGTTGTGCAGTGTAACAATAAGAGAATTTGTGCCGTAAAAGCTACGGTAAGTACGATCTTTCGTGGTAGTCAGTGCGTATTTACCAACGGATTGCTCTGAAAACTCAGTGCTATTTACAGACTGTCTAAGCGCGATAAGTGCTATTGTTGAAAGTGTCAGAGAGGAAAGCGTCTATGTGTTAGGTGATTTTAACGCAAATCCGGGTAAACAGTTCGGCGACGAACTTTTGTCATTTTGTAATGATCAGCAGTCATTGAAAACCTTGGCATCGGCTCGGGATGGTATACATATGTCAGTGAAATACACGGAACACAAAGTTGGATTGATCATTGCCTCGTTACATGGGACATGGGATTCTGTAGTGGATGTATATGTTTGCTATAATGTTTTCTGGTCTGATCATTATCCATTATTTCTAAATTGTAATTTAGAAATATTAGAATGTAAGCTTGACAATAAAATTAAATGTAAAAATAATGCAATATTGGGGGGGCTGGACATAAATCACATTAGTAATTATAATAAATTTGTCTCAAGAAGTTATGAGATTTAAACTTTCCTGTTGAATGTGAATATTGTTGTGACTCTTTGTGTTCCAACATTGACCATAGGAATGTTATTGATAAAATGTACAATAGACTGATCGACATACTGACTGACGCGGCTACCCTAACTAGTAACAGGTGTAATAGATAAGTACACCTGTTACTAGTTAGGGTCATAAGTAGTTTTATTGTTTATTAAATATGTATGTTAGTCTCTAAGTTATTTATTTTATGGGCCAATTATATTTTGTAACATCTGAAAATGTAATTTTGTAGCCTGAAATAAATGATATATTATTATTATTATAGACATAATAAACTGCGCCCCAACAAAAAACCGTACGTTATTGGGTGGAATAAGCACATAAAACATCTACACGGGCTGGCACGGCTTGATTTTGAGATGTGGGTTTTACAAGGGAAACCAAAAAGTGTGTTATTTTATCATAATATGAATAATCATCATCATCATCATCATTTCAGCCGTACGACGCCCACTGCTGGGCATAGGCCTCCCCAAGGATCTCCACAACGATCGGTCCTGCGCTGTCCGCATCCAGCGGCTTCCCGCGACCTTGACCAGATCGTCGGTCCACCTTGTAGAGGGCCTGCCCACGGAACGTCGTCCGGTACGCGGTCGCCATTCGAGAACCTTTCCGCGACAACGGCCATCGGTTCTCCGCGCTATGTGTCCCGCCCACTGCCACTTCAGCGATGCAATCCTTCGAGCGATGTCGGTTGTTTTTGTTCTCCTGCGGATCTCATCATTTCTGATTCGATCGAGCAGGGAAATACCAAGCATCGCTCTCTCCATTGCTCGCTGGGTGATCTTGAGCCTTCTTATGAGACCCATAGTAAGGGACCACGTCTCACTCCCATAGGTCATTACTGGCAACACACACTGGTCAAAGACTTTTGTCTTGAGACACTGAGGTATTTCGGATGCAAATATATGCCGGAGCTTCCCGAACGCTGCCCATCCGAGCTGGATTCGACGAGAGATCTCTTTCTCGAAGTTGGACTTACCTAGCTGGACTGTCTGTCCCAGGTAAACATAGTGGTCAACAACTTCGAGTGTAATGTTCCCAACGTTAACTGGAGCGGGTGCAATATGGGCATTTAAATATAAATAATAGTCGAAAGAAATTTGAAGCTCAATTAAAATGGTGTAAAAAGCATGAGGACCAAATAAAAATGGATATTTTGGCAACTTCCCACAATTCGAAAAAGTTAAAAGATTTTTGGATGCATGCTAATAAACTAAATGGCAAGCCGCGTCTGCCCGTGAGTGTTGACGAAGTGAGTGAGCCCTCAGCCATTGCCAACTTGTTTAGGGAGCACTTCAGAGTACCGGCGCATCCCTTGGTTATAAGGCAGACTGATACAGAAAGAAGGAAGACAGATGTACCGCTGGTGCTCATTACAGCAAATGAAGTTGCAAAAGTCATTGGGCACATGACCGAGGGAAAATCTCCTGGTCATGATGGACTTAGTGTCAAACATTTTAAGCATGCGGAAGCTCACTTACCTAGGGTGTTAGCACTTTTATTTAACCTCTGCATACGACACTCGTACCTGCCGCCGGATATAATGAAAACCATTGTTGTACCGATTGTTAAAAACAAGACGGGAGACTCATCCGACAAGACCAACTACAGACCCATTTCACTGACCACAATAACAGCTAAGGTGCTTGATGGTGTGTTTGATAGGCGCTTGGACGAGCATATTAATCTACATGACGCCCAGTTCGGTTTTCGTAAGGGTCTGTCAACAGAACATGCCATCCTGGCGCTTATGCACACCGTTAGGTATTATACGGACAGAAGCAAACCAGTGTATGCATGATTTTTAGACTTATCTAAGGCCATTAATTTGGTGTTATATCCAGTGCTATGAGATAAGCTGGATGGTGTGATTCTTCCGTCCAAGCTCACTGGCATCTTCAAGCACTGGTATGAAAATCAAACCAACTGCGTGAAATGGGGGGAAGCGCGCTCAGATGAGTATAGGCTGGAATGCGGGGTAAGGCAGGAGGGGTTAACGTCTCCTAGACTTTTCAACCTTGACGTGGACAGTTTGATCCGCGAGCTCAGCAACATGCATGCGGGATGTTCAATCGGTGGCGTTAATGTCAATAACATTAGTTACGCGGATGATATGGTGTTGCTGAGCCCGTCGATTAGCGCACTCCGGAAGTTGTTGCAGGTGTGTGAGAGCTATGCACTAGTTCATGGTCTGAAATACAATACTAAGAAAAGTGAGTGCATGGTTTTTGCTGCTGGCAATTACTCTTCAAAGGACGTGCCTCCTGTCAGACTTTGCGGTGTAGCTTTAACTAGAGTCAAGCACAAATAACTAGGCCACATTGTAACAAATGACCTGAAAGATGACCAAGAGACATTGAGCGTGAACGTAGAGCGTTGTCGGTCAGAAGTAATATGATTGCCCGTAGGTTTGCTCGATCTTCAGAGCAAGTAAAAATTACTCTTTTTAAGGCGTTCTGCCAGTCTTTTAACTCTGGCAGCCTATGGGTGAGATATACGCAGACGACCTACAGCGTTCTGCATGTTCAATACAAGAATGCATTCAGGATGCTCTTGGGGCTGCCGTGGCGCTGCAGTGCATCTGGCATGTTTGCCGAGGCGCGAACGAATGACTTTTATGCCATTATGCGTAAAAAGGTAGCCTCCCTCATGAACCGAGTGCGCAGTAACCACAATAGCATCCTGAGAGATGTCGGGGGTAGCTGCGAGTGTCCTATCAGCCACCACTGGATGACTGTGCTAGTTAAGTAAGGCCAAGTAATTACTTATTAAATTTTATAATTTTATTTATTAATGTTTATTTTCGTTTCTGTAATTAATTTTATTTATTTAATCTTCAATGCAAAAATGTACATTGGGCGGACTTACTGCTAAAAGCATTCTCTACCAGTCAACCATCGGATGAGACAGAAATGCTGTTGGCGGTGCAAAATGTTCATAAATAGGAAATTAATACAAAGATTTTATAAATTCTTAAAAACGACAGATAGGTACAACCTAATCAATATAACACATATAAATACATAACATAAATAAATATATACTTACATAATATATAACATACTCACTATTAAGGGAAAATAATAAAAGAAATACATGATGAACAGTGGAAACTACTGAGAATTTCTTGAAAAATCACGGATTGCTGTTTTGAACATGGCTTTACTAAAGTGTCTGGCAACTTTTTCCACAATCTACAGCTGTGAGAACAAAAGAGTGATCGATGTGGCTTGTCCTATGAGCAGGAGTCTCCAGTCTTAGCACATTGCATGAGCGCTGTCTACGAGAACTGGTATCACCCTTCAGCTGAAATTTACACCTGAGATAGTCTGGAGAATTTGGATCACGCAGAATACTGAAGAGCGAGCACAGCGTTCTCAACTCTCTGCGCTTGCGGATGGTAAACCATTTCAGTTGGGCTCGGTATGGAGAGATGTGGTCATATTTTCGTACTCCAAATATGAAGTGGAGACACCCGTTAAGGAGACGATCTAATTTGTTGAGAGAGGCTTGGGATAGGTTAGAACAACAGACATCCGCGTAATCAATAATGGGCAACACCAGCGCCTGAACCAAAAGTACCTTAGTGCCAGAAGGTAGAAAATTTTTGAGACGGTAGAGAGCTCGAAGGGTAGCTGACACCTTTCTGCTAGTTTCGGTTATATGTTTTTCCCAGCTCAATGTACTATCTTTAAATAGGCCTAAGTTTTTAACATTTCTAGAAAAGGGAATCACAGCTCCATTAAATTTAAGAAAGGCATTAACCCCATTATTAACCTTTGCCAGGAGATGCGGAGTACTTATAATAATGGCTTGGCATTTTGAGGGGTTTACTGCTATTCCAAAATTGTTGGCCCAGTCATACAAGCGGTTTAAATCCTCGTTCAGAGCATGAACTGTCGTCTCAAATTGATCAGCACCACATCGTTCATAGAGCTGCAGGTCGTCAGCACAAAGGTGGTACGAGCAGCGCAGATGGAGCGTAACAAAATTAATAAAGACGGAGAAAAGTAACGGAGAGAGGATATCTCCTTGTGGGACTCCAGAGTTAAGGACACACCAGTCGGAAAATGCTTGTTTAACACGGACAACCTGTTGCCTGTCACGAAGATACGAAGCAAACCACTTCAAGGCCGGTGGAGAAACACGCAGGTGGGAGAGAATCGAAAGCAGAATATCCTGATTAACGGCATTGAAAGCATTAGAGAAGTCTATCAGGACGAGAACAGTGATTTTTTGATTCCTTTAATCCGGCTCTGAAATCCTCCGTAACTTTAAGAAGAGCAGTAGTAGTACTGTGGCCTGGCCTGAAACCCGATTGGAGATTAATGATTAAAATAACATTAAGTATGAATTTGGAAAACTGCCCATGCACAACGGCTTCGAGAATCTTGGAGATAAAGGAGAGAATAGATATGGGGCGAAAGTGACTTGGAAGGCTGGGGTTAGACACTTTGGGAAGGGGGCGGACAAAAGTTTTACGCCGAATTAATGGAAAAGTTCCAGTCCACAGCGAGAAGTTAACAATGTGATTGATTATAGGGATTATTTAGTCAAGTATTGAAGTCAGCATACTACGGCTGATCTGATCACAGCCAGAGGCATTGGATTTAATAGAAGTGAATATTTTTAGGATTTCATCATTAGTGACCGGAGTGAATTCAAACGATTCAGTAGGGGAAAACGGAATTTGTGATATATCCAATATAGTTTTGTTTTTCACGTTATCATCCATTCTGGGGGTATCGGAAAAGTGGACGTTCAAATCGTTGAGAGGAAGAGGACAGTTTTCAACAGGGCTAGCGCATTTACCGAACCCAAGTGTATTGAGGAATTTCCAGGTATTGGCGGGCGATGACTGGACTAAGTTTAGTGATCATGAAAGTGACGCCTCCTCGCAGCTCTCACCATCTGATTGCAGCGATTTCTTGCCTTTTTGTACAAGAGCCAACTGTCGTCAGACCGATTACGTTTAAATGTACGGAAGGCGCGATCTCTTTTACTCGTGGCCATTCTCACCATAGCAGTAATCAAATCGTTTCAGTTTGACCTATCTTAACGGGGCATGGGCATCATTTAGCTACAAAATAAGTTTGTTGAGAATGGAGATTTTGTCATCCACTACAGAAGCCGACACCACCGTGGCCCAGTCTTGACATGATGCATCATGATGCAGCTCTTCGACGTTCAGCTTAGAAAATTTACGCAACTGCAGGATTTCCGGACGGTGCTTTGGTGGCTTGATCTTATCGGACGCGAAAATTAGGTCATGATGTGAGAAACCTGGAGCTGCAAGTTGGCCATGTTTAAGAACGTGCTCAGGTGAAGACGTCCAAATATGATCCATCCATGTATCATTAGTGTCTATATTGTGGTGAGTCGGATTAGGAGGTAGTATGACTAAGTTTACCGAGTCTGAAATGGAGCGCAACTTTGAGGACCGCATTGATTTAGCTGAAAGGTTGACGTTAAAATCGCCCATGATAAGAGAATGAGTGTAAACAGAACAGTAAGACTCAAGAACTTCCTCAAGATTGGCAAAGAAATCAATCGTAGGCGGGGAATACACAACCCCTAAAAGGGCTTTAGAACCTTTAACATCAATCTCAAGGAAAATAAATACCATGGATTGTGAATAAAGTGCGTCAGAGTTGGCTATTTTGAGATAAGGAATATCGCTTCTCAAGTAAATTGCTACACCTCCGCCGCCCTTGCCCACTCGATCATTTCTAATCAGGATAAAGCCTGGCAAACCATAGCTGGTAGAGGCCAGATGTGGTTTTAGCATAGATTCAGAGACCAGAATCGCATGGATATTGCTGTCCGAAAACACATGACGAAGTTCAGTATATGAGGAAGGTATGCTCTGCGCATTAATATGGCATACATTGAAATTTATACGGTCTAGGAAGGTAGACCTGATTTGTTCTCGTAAGGAGCCAGACACCTGGACTTCATCGTCTACAGAGTATAAAGAGATAGAATTATTAGATTCGTCGGCTGACAAAATATTCATCATCGATCATAATATTAAGCATGTGTAAATATAATAAAATAAATAATAATAACAATATAAAATTATTAAAAAAAAAAATAGGTGTGGATACTATCTTACTATCCAAACCTAGAGTTGTAACAACTAATGCATTCTGTAGGTACATCCTGCTGGCTCACTGTTAACAGTACAGTTACAATAAAATAACACAAAATATACAGTGGAATTAAAAGGCGCAAAAAATAAAACTAAATACCAAAACAAAAACAGTATCAAAAATATCGGCTCTAAAACCACATGTCCACAGCTACGTTGATGTCGAATCAAAAAATGATCGTGTCAAACACGGTACGGCTCAAAATGCAACCGTCCGGACCACGGAGCTGAGGTACAGCAGTAAAATAGTTGAACTTTGACATTAGATAAATTATTATGACAGATTCACAACAATAATGAAAGTTTGAAGGGTAACGAAAGTTTATAAATTGTGCTGTCTAAATCTAAAACTTTTTTTGAAAAAGTGAAACAAAAAGTAGGTTTGTAAATGGAAAGTTAAACAAGATTAAATCGAGCCAAAACAACTGCTAAACAGTGCCTACTTTTTCGTCAATCGCTTAGCTTTAAATTAGGGGGCACCTCAACCGCATTTAGCACTGCCGACCTCGTCCTTACTGTCGATAGTTGTAGAGAGGAGCTGGCAACAGTCGCGCTGGGGCAGCCTTTGCAACCTCTGATAACCCGCCATGGAGAGACATCAGCTCATTAAGCTCAGCAGTCGTCGAAATTTGGCGGCGCACTCAGTCCGGAAGCTTATCATTGATATTCCCATCGAGAGTCCAAACATTACGCATGCCAAAATGTTTGCGAGCTGCTGCAAAAAGGACTTGCCGGTGCCTTGTCAGGAACTCACTTAGCACAACAGAAGAGCCTTTCAGCAAAGCCTTATTTTTCCAAACAGCGGCTCTCCGGCCAGTATGGCCTTCTTTGAACGTGCCTAGTCTTAAACAGGATTTAAAACTCGAAGAGCAGATATCCTGCATCTGAAGTCATTCATAAGTACTTGTTAGGTCCTCATCCTTTGACTTAGGAAAACCGCCAAAAACAAGAAACTTCCTCCTGTGGCGCATCTCCGCTATGTCAATAGATTGGGTGACTTCAGCAATTTGTTGACGAAGTATACTGATTACAAACCAAACAGACCTTTTGAAGGCTTGAAAATCTTAACCCAGCTGGACAGTGTCGATGGCTGAAGATTTTGATGGAGTTATTTGGGCTTCAAATTCTTCCATCCGTTTTGTCAACTTACTCGTACAGTTGTTCATAGTGCAGTAGTGTTTGTGATGACTTGCGTTACAATAGCGGTAATCAGTGTGTAGATAGTTGCCAGCAGGTATGTACTTTAAAGTATCTAAACTGTCATTGGTCACTAACTTTCACTTTACCTTAACACTTTCTTATGAGAAACTTTGAATATATTATTAAATCAAAGAATTATTAATCACAGAACCAATGCTATCTTAAGGTATACTTTAAGATATTAGGATTAACTGTATTATGCCATTAGTAATTAGGACTTTGACGACACAATTGGCGTAGTGCGCTGTTAGCACGGTTTCGCGCCTTGATTTCCGTAGTCTCCCGGGTTTGATTAAATTCAGAAAACGATCGTTTTTGAATTTAATCGAGTCTGGGTGTGCTGGGAGACGCCCCTGGCTTATTTCCTTGTGTGGTACCTCGTAACACAGGGAAATTGAACTTTGAGACCAAAACAAGAGGTGTGTTTTTAGCATGTATATTTATTTATTCATTCATGCTATGTAATGATATGCATTTTAACTGTTAATATGGTTAATATGGTGTCTGATTTTAATCGAAACATTAATCGGCAATGCATCGTTTTTAGACTCTGAACACTCGTATTATTTCTTTGTCATAGCAATTACCCCAGAAAATTACTCCGTATCTGAGAGTAGATCCTACGTAACCGTGGTAGGCTGTAAGAACAGCAGCCTCGGTAACAGTTTTCTGTAATTTGTATGGAGCAAATGAAAAATTACTTAATTTTTTGCAAACAATTTCAATGTGAGACGTGAGATCAGCATTATGCGATAAGTTAGGCCTCAATTTTTTAACTATATCTTGTTTTCAGTTCTAAATTAGTTTCTCTAGTGCTAGCTTTAACTAAAACTCGATGTGACTACTAGTTTTATCTGATTTTCAAATAAAACGCTCCCTACAAACTGTTGCAAGGTAGTGACGTCACAGCGTGTCTATTTCTATGGCAGCTATATTAAATTTTGCGTTTATGACTATGGTTTCTTAACGAAGGTTACTATAAACTGCGTGGATTATCGAATGGTATACTTATTTTTATTTATTTCAATTCAATTTTTATTATTTTTTTCTTAAGAATGGACTTGCCCACCCCCCTTGAAGGGGCATAAAATGAGTTGTACATTATCTTGAATCTGGTAATGTTGTTAAATACCCTATTATGGTTGCGAGTTAAGTGGGCTCATTAATGACCTTGCTCATTTCGCGGTCAAGCTCAGGCTTTAAGACTGATACATGACGGATGCTTCACCTTGTTTTTAAGCTAGTTTCATTCTCTTTTCGTTCACAATGAAACCAAATTACCAAAACGGTTTATTTCCAAATTACCGTTAGAGTATCTCAAAAAGATATATCTCTCTCTCAATAATTGACTAAAAATACAAACACATTAACAATCGACGATACAAACGAATAACAATGTTTTTGCCAACCGCTTCATCAAAATCTATGTTTTAAAGTATTGCTTATTAGGTTTACCTTATTTCTTAAGCGCACGCTTTCAGCTAGTGTGTAGTTAACTGGCACACCCTTCTGTTTTCAAAGCTGAGGGCGGGCCCTGAGGGCCCTCGTCCGCGGTCACTTCACCGCCTTTGTTCGCTTATTGTTCGACGTCTTGTTCTAAAACTTTTGTGTCTTGTTTTCGAACTAGGAGTACATTCATACTAGTACACCAATAAAGTTTTTAGCGTAGCGTTCGTCAGAGTAAATTAAATTTGATCTTTCTCGCCACATACGAACTAAAAACTAACGTATCCTACATCGCGATAGTTCTCAGAGCGATTGAACATATATACAAGAACCCGACAACAACCGTCGAGCAGTAGCCCACCAGACATAACACCCCTCTGGTCGGAGATCCTCCCTTTTAAATGGTGGATGAGGAACTTTACACCCTGTTCCTCACGCCACTAAACTGGTGAACCCGAGCATGAACGTCAGCGCAGCCTTCGCAAAGCTACGTCATCGTGACGTCATCATCACTTCCTCAAGCTTTCGAGCAGCGAGTCATACAGCCAGCCAGCATCCACGGCTAATACGGGCATCCTGACTACCAGCATGCAGCGGACGCGCATTCCTGGTCATCACCCACAGCCTTCTAAGCGACCTTGGTACAGCACACTGCACTTCAACCGGTCAGCAAGCAGAGACGCACTTCTCTCCTGATTGGCGCATCAGCCAGCCACTACGCAGCACTGCACCACTCCGACTCACTAGGACATTTGCAGCGTCACCCTGACTCACTGGGGAATCACCACAGACAGTTCCGACTCACCGTGATCAACTATGCGGCATCTGGGTCCGACTCACTGGAACATTTCACTGGCCCGGCAAGCATAACAAGATGTATGGACGACTCAACCTGCTATCGACCTCTAGTCTCGAAGGGGAGTGATGTAGCGACATCTATCTCGCCACATACGAACTAAAAACTGACGTATCCTACATCACGATATTAAAGTTATCCGAGCGATTAAACATATATACAAGAACCCAACAACAACCTTCGGGCAGCAGCCTTCCAGAAACAACACCCGTCTGGTTGGAGGATCCTCCCTTTTCAATGGTGGATAAGGAACTTTACACCCTGAACCTCACGCCCCCAAACTATCCTTCATGGAAGGCTAAATAGAGAAATGAAAGAAGTACTTAAGTCGTAGGTACACTTGACGTCCAGGGGCCCTAGCCAAGAATGCTACTTTTGTGTCGACATGTCAACTGTGCAAAACCCGTACCGGGAATGTCATTAGCACGCGTCTGAACGAGTTGACATTTGAAGTCATTTCAAGGTCAGGACTATACGACAGATGCATTAACACCTCCCAGCCAAACTCTCTTAATTTTTGCTGAGTGGCTAAAGATGTGTGAGGTCTAGCGTTATCATGATGAAAAACCACACCTTTTTTTTTTGTTAATTCCGGCTGCTTTCTCTCAACTTCTTGCTTTAATCTCATCGGTTGTTCGCAGTAGAGTTCAGACTTGATGGTCCTACCTGGTGGTAACAGCTCATAATGAATAATACCCTTCAAATCCCACCACTCACACAGCATGACCTTATTGCGAGTTAACCCTGGTTTCGCCACAGTCTGTGAAGCCTGACCGGCCTTTTACCACGACCTTTTTCGCACGTTCTTGTCGTACGTGATCCACTTTTCATCACCAGTTATCAGCTTCTTTAAAAATGGTTTGGTTTCATTACGTCGTAATAAAGAGTCACAAATGAGTACACGGTTCATTAGGTTTCCTTTAGTGAGCTCATGAGGTACCCAAATATCGAGCTTTTTTGTGTACCAGGTTTTTCAAATGCGCCAAAACTATTTTGTGCTCAATTTCCAGTTCTTTAGCTACGTCGTAACTACTGATATGCCGATCTTGCTCCACATTTTCGAAAATGGCATCCATTTTATCCGTAATAGGGTGACCAGAGCGACGTGTATCTTTGACATCAACATTTCCGGATTGAAAACGCTTTAACCAAATTTGTGCTAATCGCACAAACACTGCACTAGGTCACATTTTTACTTTTTTTTAGAATTTTTTTAAAATGTATCGAATTTCTTCATTAGATTCACTCATCTTGACAGTAAGAAAAACAAATGAAAAACACACATTTTCCTTATTTGAATTTGGAATTATCTTCTTTAAAATTTAAACCACCCATATAAAAATAGTAAAGCCAAAGAGATTCTATTACAAGTTCATACATACTAAGTATATGCGAAAAGACTTTTTCCCCAACCTAATATATACACACATCAAAAGTGTCTAGGGATCAACATATATTTTTGCAATAACTTTTCTCCTGATTGATATTAATTAAAATTTTCTTTAAGGATTCATCAAATAAAGTGTTTTCGTTTGTCTACAGTAACGATAAACCAAGTCACCTTTGCATTAATAAAGAAATTTGCCATTTTCCTAATAAAGGGATTTTTGACATTGGAACCACTAACATTAAAGTTCGAAAAAAAGACTGATATAACAGTTTTCTTTAAAATTTTATTAGGTAACTTAAACAATTAATAATCCGTGTTTCTACCGCGAACACTAACAACACAAGAACATCGGTTTGGCATACTCAAAATGAGTTCATCCAAATCACGCTGTGGAATGGCCGCCCATGTTCGTTGCAACAACAAAAAAAGGTCTTCTTGCGACTGGATACCCTCCATATTCGGCAGAGCTCTTCTGTGTAGCATATCCCATGCATGCTCAATCGGGTTCAAGTCTGGCGACTGAGCAGGCCAGGGCAGGACATTGATCCCCCCCATGAGCCTTCGCCTTGTCGTGGCGGGGGGGCTTAGTACTGGTGGTAGGTGGAACCACCGGGAAGCTAAGAGGGCTCAGGCATGGCAGTGCGGTGGACTTCCAACCCACCCATTGCCTGCCGCTGGGCGTGGTGGTGGTATGGTGCTACCACTGCCCGCCCAAAGGGGCGCCCACGGGCGCAGCGCCTTAGGGCGCGAGGTGGGAGCCGCGGTGCACAACCGTTTGGAGGGGGTCAGTGATCCGCGGCTGGCCCCCCCTGTGCACTGCGGCTCGGCGGGGCCGCACCGCCAGATGTGGCAGCGGATCCACCTTTTAGGTGGATCGTGGTTGCGGACCTAGTAGGGTCCGCGTACGGTGGGAGCCAGCGGGCTTGAGTACGGGGGTGCTTTTGCCCGCAATGCACGGCTTTCACCCCGACGGCGGAAGTACTTGCGTGCTCCAGGTACTTCCGTGGCCTCCCCCCTTCATTGGGGGGTCGGCTGGAGGGGGCCCCAATACGGGGAAACACTGGCGGCGGGGCGTTGTGAAACCTTTTAGGGACCCCGCCTCGCCGCTGAAGTGTTGAGGTCGAGTACCGTGGGGTTTTAGTCGGTAGAAGTCCGACATAACCTCGTCGTTCCCCCGAGCGACGAGGTATCCATGAGGATTTCCCCACGCTAATAAAAAAAAAAAAATAATAAAAAAAAAAAGGACATTGATGTTAGCTGCGGCGAGAGTCTGTCTTACAACTCTTGCGGTGTGCGGTCGTGCATTATCATGCATTAACTGAAATAAGGGACCGATTTGCACTTGTAGAGGAACGATGACGTCTGATACAATCGTCTCAGCATAAATTTGAGCGTTGAGGTTGCCTCTGATCCAAATCAACTCAGTTCTTCCGCCGATCCAAATACCCGCCCATACCATGATGGTTCCACCACTCTAAGGATGGACTTCCTGGCAGGATTTTAATCGCTGTTGGCGTCCAGAGGTTCTCCAGTGTCGTATACGTCTTTTATCCGGTCTCATACCAAAACGAGACTCATCAGAAAAGCACACGAAACGCCATTGTTCTTCTGCCCAATTTCTGTGTTCAAGAGCCCATTGATATCGAATCCTACGATTGTGCATTGCTATAGGTGGTACCCTTAGCGGTCTTCGGGAATGAAGGTTCACTTCATGCAAGCGGTTTCTGACTGTTTGGTCGCTAATTAAGTTCCCTGAAGAGTGATGAAGCCTCACGGCTAACATCATGGTGGTTATTGTTGGAGCTCTTCGAGATGTGATTTGAATTTATCGGTCTTGTCTCCGTGTGGTGCAGCGATACCGTCCTCCATGGCGCTCAGCCACGGTACCAGTGCTTCGGTAACGTGTCCAAAGTCAACTGATAACACTCTGACTTGTATTCAGAGCTAAAGCCACAGTACGTTGCCGGGAACCAGCTTCTATCATTCCCACGGCTCTGAGCATTTCTTCCCTGCTTAAATGACGTCGCCGCTCCATAATAACGTTGGTTTTAATCAGTAGTAGGGAAACAGTAGCACTAATAATGTCTTCAATGCGTTGTATGTTTTTATAGGGAAAATATTGACAGCTGATTTTCATCTTTTACTCGAATTTGATTGACAGTTCCTGTTTCAAATTATGAAATGCACCAAAAAGGATCCATATAAATTTATAAAATCATAAATTAATTACAAAGCCACATCTTAATCTCAAGAAATCCGCATAAAAATGCTTGATCCCTAGACTCTTTTGATGTGTGTAGTTATATAAATATCGTGAACGGTCCAGGATCTCCAATACCTTTATCTGAAAAACACCTTTGCTGCTATTGAAAAAACGCCCTTTGAAAATTTAAGGTGAAAATCGCCATCCCCAAGACGTTTTGTGCTAGTGATATAAAATAACTTGTGGTAGACTGGAAGGTGTTGCGGAAAAGGTGTTTTTTGGTTCACGCACCACGTGGACCCAGTGGACAACTCAGACCGGCCAACATACATGACCGGAGGCCCTTCGTCGGCAGGGTCTTTTCGCCACAGTGGGAGTAAGTGACGTACTGTGAACTCTAGATCACACTACAGTCTGTACTCGAGTATGCTCCTCACGAACGAGTAAAACAGGACTCTTATGCAACCAAGATCAGAGAAGGGGTGACTTTCACGCAAAATAAATCCTAAATTTTTATAAGCTTTGTTCACTAAAGACGACACGATTGGCGTTGTGCGCTGTTGCACGGTTTCTCGCCTCGATTTCCTTAGTGTCTCGGGTTCGATTCCCGGTCAGGTCAATTCAGGAAACGATCTTTTCTGAATTGACTCGGGTCTGGGTGTGCTGGGAGACGCTCCTGGCTGATTTCCTTGTGTGGTACCTCTTAACACAGGGATATTAATCCCTACTTCGAGACCAACAAGAGGTGTGTTGTCTGGCGCATATATTTTATTTTATATTTTACTATTATCACTATGATCGATGTGGTCCGTGAAATTTAGCATCTACTTTTTATTAGCCTGATGGTGCAATGACAGCGATCTTAGCACCGGAGGTCGTGGGTTCGATACCCACCCATGACAAACATTTATGTGACAAACATTTGTGTTTGTTGTGTGTCTGGGTGTTATTTATCTATTTATGGGTATATTTAGAATTATTTAAGTGTGTTTATCAGTCTCTGACGCCCATAGTACGAGCTCTGCTTAGTTTGTGGTCAGATGATCTTGGTGTAAATTGTCCCAGATGTTTATTTATTTTTTAATTATTTTATCATTTAAATCGCCGACCGACATCAGTTCAGTCATAATGATTCCATTTGATTCATATCATTTATTCTCAATGGGTCTATTTTTTATATTGGACTAGACAGTCATTAGATCGCAATCGCACCTGATGGTAAGTGACGATGCGATCTATGATGGTACATGCCTGCCTAGTAAATGCCTATTCACTCTTGTCTTAAAGAGACCCAGATTGTATTGGTTCGGAAACACATGCGCAGGCAGCGAGTTCCATTCCTTTGCTGTTCGCATTATGAAGGAGTCCGCAAAACGTTTTGTGCGAATGGCTGGAATATCAACAACGTGCGCGTGGAAGGCTAATGTGCGTCTCGAGCTTCGACGGTGGCGACGTTGTGTTGTGTTGAAGTTGTGACGGTGTTCAAGCTCCCGCAGCCCGGCAGAGAGAGCCGGATCATTTTAGAGTCTCACGGCACGTGACTCCACCGAGTTCAGAGCAGCAAGATGGTATTTAGCGGATCCACCCCAGAGGTGGCAGCATTACTCCATACATGGCCGGATTTGCGCTTTATCTAACTGGAGCAGCTGCGCCGATGTGAAATACCGCCTAACCTTGGATAGGATGCCAAGCTTTTTGGCAGCAGTTTTTGCAGAGGACTCAATGTAGTCGCCGAAGATGAGGCTTGCCGAGAGCTCAATACCAAGCAGCTGGATGTCGTTTTTTTCCAGTATAATATTACTGCCGCGGCCCGCAAGTGTGCAATTCTGTGATCGTACAAATAGAAATTATAATCCCTTATTCGCAAATAATTAATCATTTAGTCTTATGTGCTTTTTTTTGAATTTACAGAAAAAAATTCTTTTTTTTTTATTTATTAATCATAAGTCAAGATTTGTTTTTAAAACTGTGATTGTTGAATAAGCACAGGGTCAATAAAGTACGTAGTAAATTACTGAAGTACATTATTCCGAAATAAAAAAGAGAAATTCGTGAGGGTGAGCTGTCAAAAGGAAAATAAAAGAATGGACAAAATAAGGTGACTTTTTAGTAAAAAGGTTAAATTTAATCTTCACAATATCATTGTTTATAATGTATGTTAGAGGTATTTACAAAAATACAAGTTTATTAACAAAAAAGGCTAATTTTATCGCAGAAGACTCTACATCACCTACAGAGTATACATCAACATTTTCTAATCATACAAACTTACATACACAAGTTACGATACGGGTTCGTCAAAGATTTTTTTCTTTTTTTTCTTAATTCTTACGCATACAGCTATAAGCTTGTAGGCTAGCTACTTTGTGAAAAAAAATACGAATACATCATCTCCATAGTTCCCTAGTGCCTCGTCACTTGACAAAGTATCTGGCGCGTATGGGGCGCAGTTCATCCGCAAATTGTAACTACGTGAACCCCAGATGTGACGCGTTTTGTTTTGTGACGACTCAAGCTGCACCTGCTTAGTGCTCAAACCTTAGAGTAATACGCACACACGCACACACACTCAAACTGAACACTTACAGAAACTCATACCAAATTTACTAATGCTCTCATTATTATTTCCAACTGGGGACGCTGGCAGCGGGCCGGGTGATCGGGCCGCTTGTTGTTGGTTATTTCCCCGCCCTGTAGAATCTTGCTATCTTATCCACCGTCAGTCCTTTAAAATCTTCTTGATCTAACAAGTCTGACCCCATGAGTTCCCATCGAATTTGTGAGTACATCGGGCATTCGGCGAGTAGGTGGAAGCTCGTTTCCTCGCTGTCCATGCACTCCGGGCATGGGGGTCATCTTTGATGCCTATCACTGTAAGGTGCCTGTTAAGTCTGGTGTAGGTACTTATGCTAACACAAGGCACATTTAATGCTTCAACTTACTTAAAACCGAGTAAAACATATTTTTTTCAGGTTACGAAATTACATCTTATCTTACGATTTAACGAAACATATTGGATTAAACAACAATTGGCCCGTAAATAAATACCTTAGAGACCAACATACATCAATACTAAAATGATTAAGAGGAAAAATTGTTTGTTTGTAATGAATATGCTCCGAAACTACTCGACCGATTTCCAAAATTATTTTGTCAATACGATGCTACTTAATCAGCAATTATATTTTTTTATAATATGTTTTATTTTGCTGGGAGTAATAGTCTAAGCCGACGAAGCCGCTGACAGTCCGCTAGTATTTAAGATACAAATAAATATCTAACAGACACCTACCTACAAATCTATTTTTACGAAACTCAAATTGTTCACACGAAGAATATCACATAAAGTAAGGCCCTTGAAACAAGATAAATCATTTAAACAATCTGATCGTTACTGAGTTACTTTGCGATACCAAGCGATTATTACCTGTCATTAGCTCTAGGGCTTATATTATTACAATTTCATAAAACGTGTCAAGTTCATTCTCTAAACTGAGGGCAATTTTGGCCAGTAAGTCTGTTAATATCCAGCTTCGAAGATGTTAAAACATCTTGTAAGCTGGATATTAACAGCGCCAGGTAACCTCTGACTGGCTGGAAATGAAGAATTATATTACGAAATTGCTCGCTCAGGTCAGTTTAGGGAATGAACTTGACGATAAATACGGGATTGTAAGAGGGCTGGTACGCAATATGCCGTTCGTTAGTTAACGACGTGGTACAGGGAAGCTCTTGCATTCTGAAATCTATACCATTAATAAAAAGAGAAAAGATTTGTTTTCCGCATGTTTGGGTATGTTCGTAACGGATTAACTCAAAAACTGCTTTGTGGATCGATTTTATAAATTCATCAGCTAAATAATCAGCGAGTTGCATGTGTTTCATTTTATCTTTAACAGAAGTAAAAGACCACGGGGGCGAAATCTTTTTCACAGATGGACACAATGTCAGGCTGCCTCTGCCTGTCTACCGAAGCGGAGTTTTAGGAATTTTCAACCAATAGGATTGCCTTCAACCCTTCAAGCAATCGCTCTATGTCTAACTAAACGATTATCGACTTATCCTATAACAGAATAGATAGACGCGTTCACCAATGTCGCATGATGAACGCGCTCATCAAAAATTGGTCCTATATGGGGTTACCATCCTAAGTGCTGCTGTTGGTTAACTTATCAAGAACAGGTGAAACATATTATCACCGCGGTTCAAAGTACATACAACGCCATCTGTTGGTATGCTTTTGCAACAATTCAAGCTAACGAAAGCATTCACTGCTGTGCAGTCGTAAGAAAATAGCAATATTTTTCCGTTTTGGTTACATGTGGTTTTTGTTAACTCGTAGTACATTTTCTATTACAATGTATTGTATAGGTAATGGATACGAACGATAGTTTCTTGAATGCCATTAATGTGAAGCGTGAAAAGAAAATAATGTGTATCAAAGACTCAGTACTTTTACTAGGGCAATCTGATCAGCTCTCCTACTCCACACAATACACACACTTAAGAGGAACATGATTATGTTAACTTTTTTATATTCGTTCGCAAACGTTAATTATCTTTCACTCGAACTCGTAATATAATGTACTGATCTATATGTTGTAAATCGTAACTTGTCCTCCACAGTACGTCTACCACGAATTGCCACTTTTAAATTAACGTTATCTTTCGCGTAAAGAAATGTATTGGGATGACACATGACATGACATGACAATGTCAAATCCCAATACATTTTTCTACGCGAACGATAATGTAAATTTAATGTGGCAACTCGTGGCAGACGTACTGGTCAGGCTGATTAATATTTTGGTAACAATTTTTTTTTTATTTATATATATTATTAACTAGCTTTCCGCCCGTGGCTTCGCCCGCGTAAACTTATAGTTTTATATTATGGCTAAATTGCATAAAATCTTCATAAATTGTAGCCTATGTGTTATTCTGATATCTAAGCTGTATTACTGTATCGTTTTATCTAAATCAATTGAGTAGTTTTTGCGTGAAAGAGTAACAAACATACACACATACTCACAAACTATCGCATTTATATAATAAGATTCGTCCTTGTCACATGACAATATTGGATCCCTAAGAATTTGCTCATCATAACAATAAAAAGATCACAGGGCTTAATTGTGATAGTCTGTAGCATGTTATTTATTCATCATCATCATCATTCGCAGACATAAGACGTCCACTGCGGAACATCTTACTCCACAGACCAAATGCAGGCGGTCTGCATACATCGGAATGCTGCCACCTTCATCGGTCGTCCGTCCACCTTGCACGTGGGCGTCCTACGTTTTTTTATTAAAATATCAATATAAATGAAATACATCATTCAACCTTTAATCTATACTATCTATGCTAACATTATAAAGAGGAAAGATTTGTTTGTTTGGATTAAATTGGCACCGAAACTACTGGACCGATTTTTAAAAATCTTCCACCAATATAAAACTACATCATCAGGGAGTGATGTACGCAATATTTTATTTTAATTGAACAAAACATTCACTAAAAAGTAATAGTACGAGTATAATTAAGTTATCAAGTCGGAGAAACGCGGGTGAAATAAGTTGCTTTACCGACGCCACGAACGTAATATATCTACTAGTAAGTTTTTTAATTTTGGGTATATTTTGACGGAAAAAATAGTTTTCGCGCGCAAAGCCAAACAGCTGACGAACAGCTAGTATAAGATAAAGGTAGGTTTCATATTTCAGGCATTTTATTATATGTATATCGTAAAAATTCAAGCATAAATAAAAATTTAAAAAAACTTTTTTATTCTAGCTCTCTGTTGTCTGTTGTTGGTGTAACGTCCCCCACCTATAGCAGTGAATGCTCAAATCTAGAAGTCAGTGTTACAACAAAAAAACGTATTCGCCACTTGCATAAACACGTTTTTCAATTAAACTACTAATTAATTATCTAGGTAAACAAATTGAGGAAGACATCTTTTTATTTTTAATCACATTACTTATTCAATACTTCTGACAGTTTTTTTAATTAATAGTCCGGGTCCCATTGGGAATTTTTGTAAGGAGATGTTAAAATTTTAAGTACAGCAATGCCATTTGGTACGGATGTTATACACTTCTAACTGGGCCCAAACAGCTCGGTAGGCAGACTGAACTTCGAGTCAGAGAGGAGGGAGGGGGGACAAATACGGACCTCCCAGCGCTCTGAAAAAAATGTATAGCTGATTTATTTGTACTTTTGAATCAAGTTTGGTGTCGTTATCGGGTAAATCAATAATGCTCTGCTCATTCCTGATATTAGTTTTGTAGAGTTCCATAACGAAATACGTCGCAATAACTAAAATAATAAACTTTTAGAACTAAAAAAATGCAAACAGACCCGCATATTTTAAATTTTTTGTACGAAACTTGGTTTATAAAAAATATTAACCAAAAGCCCATTTAATGTATATCATAAAAATAGTTAAAATAAATATACATTTAACTACTTTTATTGTTATTTTTTTTTAACTTACTGCGATGTTCGTCGACGCAGCGGTACGCAAAAAGACCCGAAAAACGTAGTGCGATTAACAAAAAAAAGATATCTTTAGCTTGCATATCTATAAATAGAAATGTTAGTACTTATAATAATATCATTCTTTGTAATATTCTTTTATTTCTCAAATAATACCAATTAATTGACAGGTACTACCATACATACCATTATGGTCAGGGATATTCATCCTAGCTACTTGTCCGGTAGCTAACGCATGGTATACGGGTACGCGACCCCGGCCCCCGGCTATTACCGACTCACCCCAAGCTTTCCGAGGCAGTGATATCCCTTTTTACCTTTTTCCTACCCATGCCCAAAACAATTCCTATGTTCAATCCTAAACCTCTCCTATTTCCTGTTTCCTTACCTATTCCGCCAATCCGAGGCTTGTCGTACCGATGTATGCATGGCTAGGGGCAAGCCTAGTCGCAAGCGGCCAAACTGCCCTGGGGCTGGGCGATCCCAGAATCAGGCTAGCCTTATCCTGGCACGCGGGGCTCTGCTGGGACTGACAGTTTATATCCCTTGCTACTCGTGGGAATGCAATGGACACGATTGTTATTAATCCAGTTGGCGGCGGTGTGGTTCGCAACCCATCACGTCTCGTTCTCCGCGGGGGTGAAAAGCGGCCCACGGAGAGCCGCTTCGCTACGTTGAATGTAAGGGGTGGAATTAATGACAAAATTGATGAAGTATGTCAAATGATGGATGAAAGGCATATTGATGTTCTTTGTGTGAATGATACTATGCGGAAAGGTTGTGGCATGTCGAGGCATGGACCTTTTACGGCTTACTGGTCCGGAGTTTCTGCCAACATCCGAGGGTCTCAAGGAGTTGGCCTTATTGTCTCCGAGCGAATGGCCGAATGTGTAAATGAGTATGAGTGTGTAAGCCCGAGACTCCTCTGGGTGCGGCTAAAAGTTGGGTTAACTCGTATCTTTGTTCTTGGCGTGTATGCACCCACAGAAACGGGTCCCAACGCCACTGTGAAAGCCCAAAAAGAAAGGCAGGGGTTTTGGGATAGTGTGAGAGAGACGTTACGAAAATGTTCGCAAAATGAGAGAGTGATTATGTTAGGAGACTAATAGGTGGGTAGGTTGAAAGCGAGATGGGTATGAAAACGTTCTTGGTGTACATGGTGATGATAGAGTGAATGACAATGGTAGGAGTTTATTAGAGATTTGCATGGAACGGAATTTAAGAATAAGAATAAGAATAATTTTATTTTGCATAGACAAAGATAACAGTACACCGACACTCAGTATAACACTCGGCAGAATATTGCTACTACCGAGTAGTGTAAGAATGCAATGTGTTATTTGTAGCAATAACTTCTTAGGAAGACATTATTTATTATTAGTATTTAGCACGATGTTGTTATCAACATCGTGCTAAATACTAACTAAAATTAAATCTAAACTATGAACTATCAACAATGAAAGTAAGTACTGCCACATTTATAACCATTAACAAGTTATGATATATAAAGAAGGTATACAGACAAAAGTTCTTTACCTCCCCTGCTAGTCCGAGGACTGTGTTACGGCTAGGTAAGATTCTCAGAAAAATAGATAAGAACATAGATTCATTAATAAAATCTATAAATAACATTATACGCCCAACCAAACGTAATGGCTTGTATCTCATCATCATCATCATCCGTGCGGTCTATCCCGGTTGTGAACCCACACTGGTGTGTGGGGTCCCAGGGTCCGCCTTTCTTATGTTCTTGGCCCGCTTCGCGCGGTCTTGTGCATCCTCAGTGGTGAGTTTGTTGGCACGCATGTCACCCTTAACGATGTCGAGCCACCGCTTCTTGGTTCGACCTCTTCTACCGGTACCTGGCGGGGGCGGCATGGCCAGACATTTGTTGCCCACGTAGTTTGCCGATCTCCGTGAGGCATGACCATACCAACGAAGGCGGCACTCCTGTAGCTTGTCTGCGATGTCGCGAACACGATGGCTTGTATCTCAAGTACCCCAAAATTTGCATTAAATCACGATGCACACACGCGCGCTGCGTAATTTTGGTAAATGGCTCTTAAGTAGTACTGCTCTTAACACAAACTTAACACCTTTACCACGAGTATAGTATGCACACGCAATTAAAACTATTCAATTGATTGCCAGTATATCTACCATGAGTTTTGTCATGTAAACGGCGAAAGTTGTCTTTAGAAATTTGTATGGCATTATTGCTACCATCTTCCATCACTAGGGGCGCTGTACCGATATCCCATACAAACACGTCAACGCGCAGTTTACGCTGACACTAGCCGCTGTCATTGGTGTAACTTATGAAAGACTTAATGGTGTGTGACGAGCCACGCGGATTGTAAGATTCCGTAGTTTTCACTTCTCATGCTCTAAAAGTACGCCAATGTACCCCTTTATTAATTAGTTTTTTAATTTCCTTCATGTGACAAAGACAAACTCAAACAGCCAGTAAAAATATACTATTATCTGTGGAGTGTTGGACCGTCTTCATTGCGAATATGTTGAGAGTTTCAGTTCCATGGTTTGTCCGCAAAGAAGGTTATTGACACCCTTGTTTTGAGTATGCAGAACCGCTGCAGATGTGTCAGGAGAGTCTTAGGTGGATCCACGGATTATTAATTTTAAGTTTTCAACAATTTTTATGAAAAAAATAGTTGTTTTGTTTAGGTTTTGATGTTTCAAAAATAAAGTTAAGATTGAGTTTTTCCTCTTCTTCTAAGTTTTTTTTAAATTTAACTTTATCTAAAAGTTTGTTTATCAGATTAGATAGGCTATGAAACAAGGTTTATTTTAATGTGTAGGTGTCTGTACAAAAAGTTAATAGAATTTTAGTTATTCAGGTTTAATTTAAATATCCCTAGACCATGTTGATGTGTGTATTTGAAAAAATATTTATTTCGGGTGGTAAAAGGCGCTTGCCTTATTATTACATTGTCTGTTCACGGCCTCGATATATGGGTTGGCAGAGCAAATACCCGGATTGCGAAAGACGCGAATTTGAGTTCCGCTTGCTCAGGTCGAATGCTTCAAATAGAAAAAATCAGATCAAGCGAAAACTAGATCATTATATATTGCTAAAAATAAATATTCATTTGTATTTATTGTGTTTTATTCTGAACCGCTCCTGGGATAATATCATTGTAAAAATAATATGAGAAAAAAATTAAGTGGCCGATTTAAAAAAAGCAATTAATACTGACTGAATACGGAATAGTGTAAAAATACGCCAGTTTATGTTGAGGAGGTATAATCGGGAAATAAAGATGGCGGCCATTGCGCTGTCTCTAAAGTCTCTGGCTGAGACGATGGGTTAAGCCTGGCGAAAGCTGTGTGGTAAGCAACAGGAAGACAATAATAATGTTGCCTTTATTGTACATCTACTATTTAATTATCTACAGACTCTACATTGAATTTACTAAATACTAAAAGTAAAGTTTTCTTACTAAATATGTTTATATTTAAGAATTTTTTGCACGCCATGTGGTCACCGGTGACCAACAAACAAAAGGTTTTTAATTCTGTTAAGTTTTGTGGCAGTCTTAGTTATGACTAGGTATATCCCCCTTAAGCACAGAATACGTGTTAGTACAGTACGTCTACCACGAGTTGCCACTTTAAATTTACGTTATCGTTCGCGTAAAAAAAATGTATTGGGATTTGAAATTGTCATGTCATGTCATGTCAAATCCCAATCCAAATTTTACGCGAACGATAACGTAAATTTAAAGTGGCAACTCGTGGTGGACGTACAGAATAGTAATGAGAAGGGCTTTTTATTCTTCCGTGCTCTGCGGGATTCAAAGTGAGTTTGAGAATAGTCCTACTGTTTTTGTGACAGCAGCGTACCACGAGGCTTCCTAAAAGAGCGCTGCCTCGCCGTCTCAAGCAGAGATGTGGCGATAATTAACCCTTGCTGCGAACAACAAAGGGTTTTTATTAAATTTCTTAGGTGCTAATTCCACTCCCGATCCGAGAGGCTGGTAAACAGTTTGAGAATGCAGGCGAGGGTTAATTTGCCAGGAAAATTGAGGTTGAGATTAAATGTCTTTATCTTAGTTTGCTGAGCCAAACTTAAAGTTTCTAGGATATATAAATAATAATGCTATTACTTAGATTTCAATTTTGAATTTTTGAGGTTGTGTGAAATTTAATAATACATAATCAAGTAGACTATACTTTGGAATCGTCAATAAATAAATAAATATCTGGGACAATTCACACCAAGATCATCTGACCCCTTCTGAACTAAGCAGAGCTTGTACTACGGGCGTCAGAGACTGATAAACATATTTAAATATTCCTAAATACATACTTAAATAGATAATAAAAAACATTAGATGTCAAAAGTCGTGAAGAGCGTTTGTACGCGAACGTTATGGTAGAACTGAAGTACATAATTCTGTGGTCTGCCTTAAATATAAATGATTACCTCGTTAATAAAACAAAAATGCTAAAATTAAGTAATTCCATCATTTGATGAAGTTTACTGTTACCTACTGAAAACGACATATTATTATATCGGAAGACATAGCGGTTATTCGTGACGCCGCGTGACTAGCTTGGATTGCCAGAATGCAATTCAATTCAATCAGTTTAATGCACTCCAAAAGTATACAAAAGGTCTTAAAGTTTGGTACAGAGAACATTATTTGGTCCGGATTGGACATGAAAATACAGGGCGGTCCAAACATACACGTCAATAAAAAAATTTTAGCTTCCTCACACTCAGGGGTATACAAAAATACCCCATGTATGTACATGATTTTTTGTAGTTTTCGAGTTATGAATTTTGTTTAATAATTTTTGAAAATTTCTGGGTTTAGTCACTTTAACTTGTAATCAAGTTTTAGTTGATACACAGATTACTTGAATTTAACACTTCTGACATTTAGAATAAAAATTTTAGTATGATGGCGTTGAACTAACTCATTGAAATTTACATGGTAATTTATTTATTTATTTATTCTTCATTGCACAAAATTTATGATACAATTACTGGTGGACTTAATGCCAAAGGGCCAGTACCACTACCAGTCAACCACACGACCAAAAAATAAATAAACACGGTGCACGAGATTAAACTAAATAAATTACGTTTGAAAACAACAACAGATGCTAATTATTATAAAATGACAAAACAACAAAATAAATAATATATAAATTCAATATAAATCGATAAAAATAAACATACATAAATAGAAGTCATAATATAAATAGAACCAACCAAACCAAGCATTGCTTGCCACAAAAAAAAATCATAATGATAGCCATATAAACCCCTCAGAATAACCTCGTATTAACTTTGAACCACATTCACCTAACAGTGACTCAAGGACCTATCCCTAATGCGTGATTTGTTGAGAGTGTAGTAAAGTTTTTACAAAAGATCTTGATGAAAAATTTTGGGTAACTTTTTTTTCAAAACGGCCTTCAAAGAAAGTTTGAGAAAAAAACGGAATTTCTAAATTTTTCAATTTCCTAATTTTTTTTTAGAGTTATGATCAGCGTTATGGATGTGAATTCTTAAGAATCGTCTAGCGCATTATTCAGCTAATAAAGAAAAAAAATCAGGCTATTATCTTAACAGATCGCGCTATTTTATTGGTGATCACAAACCCAGGCAATGTTCCGGAAATTCGGAACACACACTTTGCCCGACCTGGGAATTGAACCCGGGACCTCCAGGTTTCAGGCCAAGCTCTGAAACCACTCGGCCACGGAGGTGCTAGAACTAGTATTCATCTAAAAGTAAAAAAACAGGCATTTACCTCAACAGATCGCGCTACAGTGACCGAAAAAGTGACTCAACACAGAAATTTTAACTCGAAAACTACAAAAAATCGGGTAACATACATGGGGTATTTTCGGACATGGACACTAAAAAAAAAACAGGAATCTAAAAAAAATTTATAGACGTGTATGTTTGGACCACTCTGTATAACACACGGCACGGCACGACACGGCACTATACTTACATATTTATTTAACAATATCAATCCGTTAGTCACGCGGCAGCTGATCTACAATGCAAGCTTAGCTTTACGCACGTAAGTTTGCGTTACATTTTCGTTAGCAACTTCGATTCGGAAGAGTAGGTAATTAAAGCAGTAGGTACTTAAAAATACTCTATGGAGTGATATATCTGTTATGTAGTAACTATTAAGTAATATGTGCCTAAATTCTTATTATAATATCAAATGTCCCGATGCAACTAGCACCTATTCTCTGGCAAATACGGTGAAGAAGGTAAGGGTAGTAGGGGGTACAGGAAGGGGGTGAAGTCGAATCGGGAGGGATATCTGCAGACGGGCTCGCACGCCCTAATTTGCCAATCGTCGGAAAAATTCACTTGGATTACCGTAATGCAGGATAGAACCAAGAATTTTACAGAACAGTACCAGAAAACTTATTAGGAAAAAAAATTAACAGTCTAAAAAAAAGGAAAGATAAAATAATATTATTAGAGAATTAATTAATATTAATAGTTTTTTTTTTTTTTAAATTATATTGAACAAATTAAAATATATAAAAAAAAATCAAGCTCCTTTTTTTAAATGGCTTTCAAACTTAGGTAATGCAGAATTTCTAACTTTTTAAATTTCATTTTATTCTAGAGTTTTGAAAAGCACTATGAATGGATGTAAATGCTTAGGAATTCGCTGAACCTAGTAGTAGTAGTAGTAATTAGCCTGTATACTGCCCACTGCTGGGCAAAGGCCTCAATCATTGAAATCAAGTCATCGCTACAATTGATGGGTATTACAACAATAGACATGTATGTTTGGACCACCCTATATACCTAATTATCTTAAACATCAATCAATCAAAAGAAGCCATCGTATCTTCGCGAGAGTCACGATCCTCAATAGTAAGTGTCTGACTGGGGAGAGACTTAAACATAACACAACAATGACTGTTGAATATGAAGTATCTACAACTACTTGCAAAAAAAAAGCATATGTTCATCAAGATCTTGTTTTTTACGGGATTTTTACCATGTTTCGGTTTTCGAGTATCCAATATTTTGGCACTGTTGCAAGTGCCTTAATCACGGAGCTATTGGCAGGTATCGGTCTATTTATCCTCTTTCGAAGTCTTTCACGCTCGATACGTTTATTTAAATACCGGATACTCGAAAGCAAAAACCATGGTAACTATTCTAACATAACGTTCTTGCCTATTTTTTCGATGATTTGACCTAAGACTTATCGACTCAAGCACAATTATTTTTTTAGATAATCTCACATCGCATAAAATAGTCCCCTATCTACGTGCTCGAAATATCTACGGATCCAGTCGACCGATTCTACTAACTTTTGACTTTACCTGTCGAATTGTAATGAAGCTAAATATATCCCCCGTTCAGATGAACCGTATCAAATATGGCGAGTATTACGTGGAGATAGCTCTGCAGTTTTCCAAGCTAGGAAATGTAGATGAAAATTGGGGAGTTTTAAAGTTTAGAATTTGTGTTCAAACCGCAGGGAATGGACACAAATATACATTGGTATAGATATATATATATATACATAGTATAGATAGTATAAAAAATAAATATCTACTGTGTGAGTCTTCAAAAAGTGCTCAAATTAAAAGGTGGGAAACTATAGTCAACTTTATAGACAGAAAAACTATAAGAAAAATACCAGCATTTTTTCCAATTTTTAATGGATGTTATAACTCCTAAAATAAATGTCTTTTCAACACACTTGCTCGTAAAGTGACTCTTATTGCACCGCTTTTAAGATCATATACAATAAAATATCTTGGTGTGATGTGAACACATTAAGCTTTCAACCTCATATTGACCTTCTGACATCCAGAGTGCGTAAATTAATGTATGTGTTCACTAATTTAATTTGTGATTCTTCTGAGTGATTGTTTTGGAAATGTCAAGTTCAAATAATGAAGACGAAATAAATATAGATTCTACGCCACCGGAAATACTTAGAGAGGCAAGAAATGCAAGTGATAGCCTATTACCACCTAAAACGAAAGAAAAATATATGATAGCCTACGAAAGTTTTATAGAGTGGAAAAACAGCAAAAACGCCCAGTCATTCTCTGAAAATGTATTTTTGGCCTATTTTAATGAACTGGCAAATGGATATGAGCCTATTTCACTGTGGTGCATCTATTCGATGTTAAAAAGCACTGTAATAATTAAAAACGATATTAACATCAAATCGTATGCAAACTTGACTGCGTTCCTAAAGAGACGCTCAGACGGCTATCTTAGTCGAAAGTCTAAGATATTGTCATCCAGTGGAGTTAAAAAAAATTCTGAAAGTAGCTCCGGATAGTCAATATCTGGCGACAAAGGTCAGTTAAACTTAAATATATAAAATATTTTTGTATTGTACTCCACGTCTGTATGCATTAACTAATAGCTATTTTATTTCTTTTCAGGTTGCGTTAATATTCGGTTTTACTGGTGCATGTAGACGTCAGGAACTTAACAATATAACCACAAAAGATGTAGGAAATCACGGCACGATGCTTTTAGTCAGAATCACTAACACCAAAAACAAGATTCCACGATCGTTTACCATTCACGGTCCATTTTATGAAACAGTAAAGAAATACGAAGCTCTACGTACGACAAAAGAAAAAACTGACCGCTTTTTTCTAAACCAATTATTTTTGATACCAATTGATTGACAAGTACATTTGCCTTTTTGAAGGGAAATGTACTTGTCAACCAATTGGTATTAAAAAATTTGGTTCCATGCCTAAAGAAATTGCAAAATTTTTAGCATTACCTGATGCTCACTCGTACACTTGTCACATTTTACGACGAAGATCAGCTACATTGCTGGCTGATTCGGGAGCTGATATTTCAACATTAAAGCGCCATGGCGGGTGGCGATCAAACACAGTAGTTGAATCATACGAGTTTGTAAAAGACTCTAATCAAAATAAAGCGAACATAAGTGCCAAAATAACACATGCAATAAATTTGGAGCCAGAGTCTAAGAAGTTTTGCCCTGAACCGCGTCCTTCTACTTCTGATGCCAGTAAGGTTTTGGTGTTTCCTTCTCCTAATAATGACGAAACACAAAACCATTTCACCGCTATAAAAATGTCTCGCTATCACCCACATTTACAGCAATGCAATCCTAACAATGACACTATTATTAACACCATAACTCAAACTGTACAAATACCTACGAAAACTATTGCTTACCATTTTAACAATTGTACTTTTACTAACTGTTTCAACAATTAAACATTTAACAAACAAAATAAACCAATGAATTTTTAATTTTTTCCTCGTAAGTGTGTTGAAAAAGGTCGTATGAAGCGCATGTGCATTGGTTATTCCAGTCTCGGCTCTATTACGCCCTCGCCTTCGGCTCGGGCTGCAATCCCGCCTCAATCGCTTAGTATAAACGACGAGCATTTGGAAAGACTTGCATCTAGTATTGCATCTGCTACATTGCATAACACTGAAATGCCAAAATCAACCACCACGAGTGCTGCCAAACAGGGAGGAGTTGTCACTCGTTAACCACCATCACTTGCCTACCAGACGCTGTAAGCCAAGATATACACAAGTATGATCTTTCCTTTTTTTTCGTCCGTAATAAACGTCATTTACCAATATGACTACCAAGATGGGATTATTTGCTACTCAAAAAGAAATCATGGAAAGCATGAACAAGTTGTATATTAACTTTAAAAAAGAAGGGAAGGAATGTAACACCCTGGAGAGTATCGAACGTCGTCTAATTACTCTGAAAAACTTCTGGACCGACTTTAACATGCCGAACAAACATGCCGTGCTCATAAAATGAAAGAATACAAAAAAAATACCATTGATTTTTAATTATGTGATTTTTGCTGTAGTTCAAATTTTTTTTTCAGTAGTTTTTTTATATAATTATAAAGTTTCTAAATAATTGCTCCATTTACCCTATTAATTTATATTCAAAGTAAACGAACATAATATAAGCTTTCTAATGGTATACATATATACATACGTATATTAATCACAACATTTTCAATCAGCGCTTAAAAAAATCCTTGTGCGTAGTTTCGCACAATTTGATAAGCAGGTTTTTTAGGGTTCCGTACCTCGAAAGGAAAAAAGCAGAACCCTCATAGGATCACTTTGTTGTCCGTCTGTCTGTCTGTCAAGACCCTTTTTCTCAGGAACGCGTAAAGGTATCAAGCTGCAATTTATATCAAATACTCAAGTATATAGTACCTTAGAGCTGTGAAAGAATCAAACTTCTAAGCCAACGCAATTAAAAGATACAGCCGCTTATGCCGCAAACTTACGCAAATTTTCGACACTCGCAAGGGAATCAAAACCTACAGGGTACTTCCCGTAAACTCAGAATTAGTAAGTAAATTTTCAGTTAGAAATTAAAATAAAATATTTTTAATAAATAAACCTACAGGTTCGTACGAAACCCTCGGTGCCCGAGCACGACTCGCACTTGGCCGGTTTTTATACAGACAATTTCTTTTGTCTTTCCACTTTACTTTACACCAAGAGCCGTTCCAGTTTCCGATGACTAAAAAAAAAGGGTCCCTACCGGCTTGTTAATTGTGCAAAAATCCGAGCAAAGAGGGGCAATTATTTAGAAACGTCATAATTTATAAAAAAAAAAGAATTTTTTTTCATATGGCCCGTCGAGATGACCTCACTCCACCGAATGGAAAGTCGTGAGGACCAGATATGAGGCTGACAAGCCCAGTCATTCAAACGAAACACTGTGCTGACCATCCTCACCTTGAAGGGCTGCAGAAATGCCTTTTCACGCCCCGCTTGAAGAACCCGGGACCATAAGAGGAAGGAAACACATGTGCTGGAAGGGTGTTCCACGTCTGGATGGTAAAACAAAGAAACGATCACTGAACCTTTTGATTCGGGCCAGCAAATGCTGAATTGTGTGTGGATGACGCCGTTGTCCAGCACGCGTGGTACGGGAGTGCAAAAGGTGAGGGTGGAATAACCTGAAATAACTCGTCAGATCATTCCGCATTGTAAAAGCGATAGAGAACACTTTGCCTGGCAATGTCTCTACGCAATTGGAGAGGCTCAAGGGTCAAAGTTGCCTCTGGGTTTCCAATAATACGGATAGCACGCCGCTGCAACCTGGCAAGAGCTTCGAGTATGTACTTGGCGGAACCGTCCCACAGATGAGAGGAATATTCTACACACAAGCGAACTTGTGTCTTATACAAAAGACAGAGCTGCCCAGGCGTGAAGAATCGTCTCACTCTGTTCAGGATTCCGAGTTTACGGGATGCAGTTCTAACGATTTTATATTGCATATTTTTGGGTCTTGGTCTGGCGATCCGATCCGCACTAAGCTGGTTCTTTTGAAGTAGCGTTAACAAATAAAAAATATTTTTGAGGTTATGTTTATTTTAACCGGAGAAAATGAAACTGCCAAAATCGTGTGAAGCCACGGGCGGAAAGCTAGTTTGATACATAATCGAATGTTATGTTTTATAAACATTTTAAAACCCAACAGATTGATCAGACTATAAATACATCCCTTGGATGTTGCAAAAAGCTTTCATTTCGGGAGATGAGCCAATTTCCTGTCTGTCATGATTTGCTTCATTAACTGAATAATTTATTGTTCGGGTAATACCCGTACAGACCATTTCAGGTTAAGACAGGTAATCGATACTGGAAATGACTTTGTAGATCTGACGTTTATTTTTCGGAAGCCCTATTCAGTGTATGTACTCGTATGTATATTTCGCTTTAAAAGCGAAGACACAATAAACAAAATTTGTTCGGACCTTGATGAAATCGGCAGGTTTCTTGTTTTCTATCTTTCGTTAAGAAAGCAAGCATTGTAAAATGTTAAAATACACAAAGTATGAAAATTTGTTAACTTAAGATACCCATCGGGGCCCCGCGAGGTAGACTTATAAAACTATTGTCAATGCTTCATTTCTTCAATGTACCTAACGAAATTACAAGCAGGGTCAAATATACCTCAATGACAATTTTGATTGAAATTGCGATAAATCGTCTGATCTTTCCCGCGGGTTTCTCGGCTGTGTTGTACTCGCGCTACATAAAAATAATTCTCACTGCATCTATTTCCAATGTAGAGCTTAATAAGTATATTAAATTCAATGTTTTTTTGATAAAACAGGCAAAATCAAGCAAAAGAGTTTTCTTTTCCTTCGTTATTAGAATGAAAACAAACAAATAGAGTGCATCATATTATATGCATTACCAGTGTATCTCAAAGTTTCCCATTCGCTAGGTAGGAGCTCATAGTGGTTACAATGAGTTTGTTGCAATAGAACTGAAAATGAAAAACAAGTTGTACTGAACTATCGTCAAGTGAGCAAACATCGATCAAGCAGAATTATAGTATATTTATATTTATTCATTTATTAGTTTTTAGAAACCTTAAAAACAATTTTTGAAACACATTGTAGGTAGGTACTCTTTAGACTCGCATTTTAAAACAAATCAAGTTAAAAGGAGTAGCTGCTTAGTTTCTTGTCGAGTCTTCTCAGACAGAAACAATTCTGACGCAGTAGCAGAGTCACATTATGTTTGTTTATGTAAATATATTACTATCGTACATAAATACTATACATACATACCATCACGACTCTTTCCCAACGGGGTAGGCAGAGACCACATCTTTCCACTTGCTACGGTCCTGACACACCTCTTGCGCTTCTTCCACTCTCATTAATCGTATTTATGTATATCATTGATTACATTTATACTTTCTTTTGTTTTTGACAATTCATAAGTTATTGCATAGGTCTATCTAAATGAAGATATTTTGAGCTAGAGTTTGAACTTTTGAGGTATTATTTTATTCGTTTCTTACCGAAATAATGCAAACGAGCAAAAATTTTCAAGTTATCTGTTTAACCCTTCAAAGCGTAGGTGCGACCAATAAGTCCTTACATGAGGTACTATTATATCGAAACGCCTACGCAAAATGACAAATACAGATGTTTTCGCCAAAGGAAAGAGTTGAGAATGACCGTGACAGGCCATGATGAGGGTCTGATTCAACCTAATTTGGGGAACGCTGAAATGATTTGTGCAAATACAAAATTAGTAGATGCTATGATTATTTTTCTTTGTTCCCTTTGGAAGGGTTACCTTTCGAATAAGGATGATTTGTTTTGGTATTTTCTGATTTGCAGGTTCAGATAACCCTTTCATAGCATACTACATCTCATTTTGACTGGACTGATGGCACCATTTGTTAGAAGTCCAGTCTGTTTTGTTGCAGATCTTCGTATCAATGTAGATTTTTCGTCACACAATTTGTCTAAGAAGACCCAGGACAGATCACCGTTTAATGAAATATATAACGGCAACAGTCACCTGCTTCAGACCACCCCTTTTGTGATAGTATGATGAGATATGTTGATATTTTCAACAAAATAAATAAAAAAAAGCAACCAATCGTCCCTTCAATGGCCACGCAATTCTACAACAAAGGAAGCGAATTCGCAACAACAAGTGGTTCCAAGAAACATCCGTTTCCTTGTATTTTCATCGCACTCCGATAAAAACTAACAAGTCTGTTGACAGTTGGCGGAGCGTCTTCCTCCATATACCCACTTCCTTCCTGTGTTCTCACAAAAGCTTCAGAGGCCTTACAACAATTCCTTATAACTTGACAAATACAGTCCCGAAACTAAGCGTAGCGAGCAATTTCGTAAATGATCTTTCATTTTCAGCTAGTTAAGGGCTACCTGGTTCTAACCCATCTTCTAGGCTGGATATTCACCAACTAAATTGCTCGCTGACTTCAGTTAGGGAATCAATTTGACTGGATTTAAGAGATTGTATTAAAGCCCCGGATCTATATATATATATATATATATATATATATATATATATATATATATATGAAAGACGGGTAAAATGGTTTTTCTGAAACAATTCAATTGAAAATTCGCAGGCGGATCTAAATGTAGTCACTTCCATAATTTTCATTACTATAATTTATTTTTATTTATTGCACAAAGAAAAAGTACAATTGGAGGACTCGATGCCTGATGGCATTCTCTACCAGTCAATCACTGGGTGAAGCAGAAATCGTGTTGGCGGCGTCTCGTAAAAACCGGAATAAAATATACTGTTAATACGAAATACATACCTATACAAAAATTATACATATTATACATACTATAATTATGTATGTTTAATATGTATAATTTTAATTTTTAAAGATCATACACTAAATATCGTACCTAAATCTTAAAACGTTGCCTTGAAAGGAGAGATAATCAAGTAATGCTATTTCAGAGTTAAGGTTTCTCTAAGAAGAAGTTGTGGATTGCTCTTTTGAAGTAAAATCTACTGGTTGACAATTTAATTTTATTAGGCAGCGAGTTCCTTAAGCTGCTAATGTGAAAGAATTCATCAATTATGGTAAGATGTATGAAGAGAGAGAGAGAGGGTGTGAAGCTGTGATAGGTTATGCGAGCGATGGTTGCGCGTGCTGCACTCGCCCCTATACTTAAAATTACATTTCAGATATCTGGGGGAATTATATATTATAATTAGTTTGGGGTCAGATGATCTTGGCTCTAGGTGACCATATGTCTGGTCCGTACCGTATGTCTGGTCTATGATTCAACGGAAAGAAATGAAATGAAAAAAGAACGGTTTGCCAGTGCATATCATATCCATCCGTTCTTTTTTAAATTTTCTTTTACACAAACCATGTCCTCACAATTAAAAACACGAAAAAAAATACCCAATTTGGTCCAGTCGTTCTGAAGTTACGCGATACATACATTTCAACGATTCATCCTGATTTATTCAATTTGAACGGAATAGCATACAAAACCCTTTACTAGTAATAAACTGCAAAATTTGTTCAAATTACAATATTAATAGAGGTTCATATAATAAACTCAATGATCAATACGGCCATACCTGCTCTCTATGAACCTTTGTCGATAAATTCCAACTTTAAAGCCGTTTAAACCCTTCTAATTTGTAAGGCCAATAGTAATGCTTCTGATAAACGATAGTGCGGTCTTAACATAATTTATTCATAATTATTTAGACAACCGTTTTTACTTAATACTCTTCCCTTAAATAAAATTACAGATTTAATTACTTATTAGCTTTCTGCCCGCGGCTTCGCCCACGTGATGTCTAAGCTGTATTACTGTTAAGTTTCATCTAAATCCGTTCTGTAGTTTTTGCGTGAAAGAGTAACAAACATACCTAATAGTCACAAGATAACTGTTGGGGTAAGCGTGTTCTAGAGTGGAGACCGCGTATCCCCAAACGTAGTGTAGGACGCCCCTCGGCCAGGTGGGGTGATGACTTGGGAAAGGTTCCCGGCAGAAACTGAATGCGTCAAGCTGAGGATAGGGCGCGATGGCGCGCATTGGGGGAGGCCTATGTCCAGCAGTGGACTATGATAGGCTGATGATGATGATGATGAAGCCAGTTACAGAAACATACTTTGATTCCTTAAAATATTAACATCTTATGTCTACCATGAGTTGCTATTACGTATTTGGTTCCTTTTTATATTATTAGGGGCGCCCGTATCGAAATCCCATTTAAATGCGTCAAAACGGTTTACGCGAACGATAGCGACTGTCATTGGTGTCAACTTATGGTAGACATACAGTACGTTGGTAATTTATAAGTTACAAATGAGAGATACAAATTAAGTTGAATTGTCGCAAGATAATGTGCTGTGTAATTTTTGCGAGGCTGCCGCCCCGCACGGCGCCGCGGGAGTTTGAACCGTGTTTCTATTAGGGATAGATGTGAATATTGCCTGTTAAACTTTTCATAGACAAAAACATTAGAAGCTGTATTTAATCTGTCCATTCCGATGAGAGATGGTAGGTAGCATTTACTTTGGTCTTCCAAAATCCGCCAAATTTCAATCGAATCCAATTTCGGGTGATATGTCAAATCTGACATCGGGGCCCCACTGGTTAAGTTGAATTGTCGCAAGATAATGTGCTGTATAAGTTAAACAAACAGACAAACAAAACATCTTTTAAATAGACCAGTTGCAAGTACTTTTGTTAAGTGTGTGGTAGTATGTGTTCGCGTAATGTCGTGGTTGTTTGGATGCTAAAAATGAGTGGTACAGATTTAGAACTAACCGGTCAACCGGAACTCAAGTTCTATTTATATAATTAGAAAAATGAAAATTATATTAGAGAAAAATGAAAATGAATACCTTAGTAACTGAAATAGAAACTTTGAATTTAAACTATTCGGTAAAAAATAAATTGGTGTGTCTAGAATTTCTACGCCTTTTTTTATAAGCCTATATTCTCACGCTTGTATTGTTGTGTGTGTTACCAGTGATAACTTACGGAGCTGAATCGTGGTCTCTGACTATGGGCCTCATAAAAAAGCTCAAAGTCACTCAGCGAGCTATGGAGAGGGCTATGCTCGGTGTTTCGCTACGTGATCGAATCAGGAATGAGGAAATCCGTAGAAGAACGGAAGTGACCGACGTAGCCCAGCGGGTAAGTAAGCTGAAGTGGCGGTGGGCAGGGCACATAGCGCGCAGAACTGATGGCCGTTGGGGCAGGAAAGTTGTGGACTGGAGACCGTTTCAGGGCAGACGCAGCCCGCCTGCAAGGTGGACTACGACCTAATAAACTATCATAATCATAATCATTTATTCATTTTCAGGCAACAAATAACATTTAATGATCTTATCTAACCATAATCGGCCCATAGAACCTTAGAACTAACATACGTATAACAGAATATTTAATTCACACACGTATGGTTCATGGGCGACGTGCGACGCATCATGGTGTCCGGTAACTGACCTCGAAAGCGCCAGTAAATGACACCTTTCGGCCAAAACTCCTCTTTTATGTAGATCTTCAGTCGGCACTCTCACCACAAATGAATTAAAATTTACATTATGGCGGGATACCAACCGCTCGCCCCTCAAGGTTTTGGTGGTGACCATGATATACTCTGCGATTTCCTCAGCCTTCGTAGAGTAATGGAGGCGGGAAACGTACAGCAGCGTCGTCGGTATTGCAGCACGCAACAGCAGCTTCGGTCCGGCCAGCGCAACACCACACAGCGGCTTCTTCTTCTTCCTTTGTACTTTTTGGAAGCCCTCATCGTCGCAAAGATGTGTAAATGATAAAAGTGGCGGAATTCCGGTGAATGCAGACCGCCTGCAACCGGCCACTTTGGAAATCGATGGGGGCCTATGTTCAGCAGCAGTGGACGTTTTGTGGCTGCGAATGATGATGATTGTCCCACTGCTGAGCAAACTTCTCCAGGGATCCCTATCACCAGCCAAAATTTCCTACTCAGGTCAGTACTCGTATTTGTCCAGATCGTACCGCCACAGCGTTTTTTCGGACGACCTCTTTGACGATATCCATCCTTTGTATGTCTACCATAAGTGACACCAATGTAAGGCGCTAGCGTTCGCGTAAACCGTTTTGACGTATTTTTATGGGATTTCGATACGGGCGCCCGTAGTGATATAAAAGGAACCAACTATGGCATACAAATTTCTGCACGCAACGACCGCCGTAAATGTAATGGCAACTCATGGTTGACATACTGGTTGCCACTGGGATTAGCTTTCTGTCTATTCTGCACTCATTACCTGCCCACTGCCTAAAAATATTGTGGTAATGGTTGTTTGCCGGTATCTCACCACACACGGGCTCAATCCGGATTGTTGCGAAGGAAAATGTAAGGTCAACCATCATCTACTGGGAGATTTCATTATCCGCTTTCAAGCCTGCGACTAGACTATGCGACAGCTTAACATAATTTTGGGGCCCGTTCCAGTCGCTTTTCTCAGAGTGATTTTCATCCTCGTCGGATAGAAAGAGACAAAACAAACAAAACTCTCTGTCTGGCAGCTGTCAGGTGAATTTCAATAGAATAAATAAATAGTCGTAATAATTTCAATAATAAATCACTCTGACAAGTGCGAATAGAATTCGCACTTATCAGAGTGATAAACGTCACCCGAACCCGTTCCGAAACAACTAGGAAACTGTCAGGTGACAGCTCGATCGGCCTCGATTGCACTCGGGGTCAATTTAAATGGGTGCGAGGGATTTTCATGGAACGCAACCTTAGTTATAGTGATTTGCATTACTTGCAAATAGCCGTCAACATTTTCCTTAAACAAGAGTAACGAAGCGGCTGATGGAATAGCCGCCATTTTATTTCAGCGGTGTGTGCATACGCACGCTGCATGAGACGCGCACTATGGCCCGGATGCGTGAGACGGGTTGCTCATAAAATTTTTAGTTACAGACACGCGTGCGTGCGAGCCGCGAGAGTTTTAGCGTACGCCCTAAAGTATACCTTTAACTAACTTTAAAACCTTTCTAATCCGAAAGATAAATCACTGTACAAGTAATCAAAAGTTGAAGAGTTTGCTAAACGCAGGACATGCTCTGAAATTGAAATGTCTCAAGGCTATTTAACTTAAATAATTGTATTTAACTTGGTCGTAGCTTATTTATCTCAAATCAAGGTGTAATCTTGAAAGTCAAACGGAAGATTCGAAATCACTGATCATTAAAATTAATACTGTTTTGACCTTATAGTGATGTCTGGTAAGTTTTTGCTTGTTTAGTCGGCGCGGCGAAAGTTAAGGTATTCAAAACTAACTTTATGTATTTGCATAGTACTATAAAGTATTTTGTGGTATACAATGTGACCCATCCGTAATATATCAAATTTAAAGGGCAAAGACGAAACTAGGGTTAAAATAATCAGCAAAAAACATAAAATAACCTGCAAAAAAGGACTTGTGCGGTCTTAAATTTATTACTATCTGTCCGTCAGCATCGCGTTGACTGTCCTCCTGACAAAATATAGCCTAATTTAAAAAAAAACAGATAGCTTTTATCACTTCCTGAAAATGTAGCTTTATATTGGTAATTTTTTTTTTAAATTCGGTCCAGTATTTTCGAAGCCTATTTAGAACAAACAAATCTTTCCTTTTTATAATATTAGTATAGATATGCATGCCACTCTTTTACTTTCCTCTACCTGAGGTTGTCTGGAAGAGTTTGTTATGAGCGATAAGGCTGTCTAAAATGTAGCCTTCAATATACAAGGATCCTTATTTTGCGCGCTGTCAACGGGACAGCAAAAAATATGGTCCATATATTTCAAAGCACATTTTTTTTCTCAATCGCAATGTATTCCTACTCCATTTACTTAAACAATTCAGAAGGAAAAAATAGGCAGGTTGTCTCTGTCACGCGTGTGCAGTGCTTATATTTAGCAATTGGGTATTTGACAACAACACATTATCCGATTTAAAAAAATATTCAATAATAATCAAAAAATACATTAAAAATCATATTCATAAATGCAAAATTTAATATAGCTGTCGAGCAAATGTTTTGCAAAACGCAAAAAAAATAGATCTATAGCAAATGACGTCATTTGCAACGGGCAGTTTGTAGGGAGCGTTTTGGGAAACCCCAAAAACATGTTTTTTTTATATTGCTATCTAGATTATTCAGGGTAATTTGGTGCTTTCGAAATATTGTTTTTACCTATGAGTCTATTTTTGAGAGGTCTTTCGATGGCATCTCAACAAAAAAAGTTACAAATACCATAATGTACGAGTATGACGTGCTATACTGAGTGTATGGAAAATACATTTCATTTAAGTGGTCCAGCAAGTTGTAAAGCGAATCACACCTATGGCGGGGGTTTTGTTGAGTAGAAGGGTGGCTTGGTTAAATTGACATTGGATTATAAACCCATTTTGGTATCATTTTTCACTAAATTTATGCATTGAATCTTGAAATAGCGTCACTTAGAGCACCTACTTTAGCTGAGCTGCTTTGACTGACGAATTTATTCTGAGAAAAACTTCTAGATATTTTACTTTGACGTGTGAACATTCTATATAATCTTTCAGAAATCACTCTGTAGCTTAAAGCTTGAACATGAAAATAAAGTAACACTTTCTCAGAAGTAAATTATTACATAAAATGTTAGATATGAAAAGGAATATTATCATGTTACGTGTAAGCAAAGCAGATGAAGTCGTATGTACATACGGAAAGTAACTGTTGCCAAAGATTTTTATATCTGTGAAACCTTCATTCAATTCTAAAAGTGCTCACTTGGAGCATTTGAATGTTATGTAACGTTTCAGATTCGATTTTGAGCATTACTTGATGAGAACATTATTCGGTGCTTTTCCCTCACCAACGTAATGGTCGAATCTGTAACATTGCAGTTTGCGTATTAATGCTCGGTTCTTCTCCCGCACTGATGTGAAGCTCGACTCTGTAACGATACATTACAGGCAAATGCTCCAAGTGAGGGAGCACCTTCTTTTTTCTATTGCCCGTCAAGATGACCTCACTCCACCTGATGGAAAGCGGTCGTGAGGTCCAGATATGAGGTTGACCTTTAATGATACACACCAACATAAGTATTATTAGCGGCCCGCCAAGGCTTTGCACGAAAGAAATGTAGACACGTACACCGTATCTAATATGCATATACATTATAATACAGGTGAACCTTTCTCTTGAATCACTCCTCCTAATAGAGGGATGAAAGCTGAATTGAAATCCGTTGCGTAGTTTGAAAGATCTAAGGCCTCTTCTTCACCGATCGGTGCGATTTCGTTTCAGTTATCTTCACAAAATCTGTACAGATTGTTTACTCAGCGCATGCAATCAAATGAGAGTTTTCAGACTGACTCAATTTCAGATTTTTTATCGAGTGCATACGCGTGCCTTTGCATAGAATTTGTTCAGAGCGGCCGGCCTCCCCCGTTTTACCACCGCCAGCTCCCCTGCGCGCCTCACTCACACCAGTCTCATCGAATAAACAAAATCTACCTCCAAACTTGCTCTGAAGATCGTTGCGTGATCACTTTATGTGAGCCGCTGATGTATCCTGTCGTAGTCAACTATGTCATTGAGTTCAGATGCTGACTTTTTTGTTCAACTTTCTTTAGGGCAATAATTATGATGTATTATAAAATAATATAGTATATTTAATTTGAATTATTTAAGTATGTATATTTGCATGATTTTATACCACATGTATATGTATTATTATTTTTAAAATATTTAAGTATTAATATCTGAGATTTGTTGATCTCGCTGCCATTTTTGAATGTTGCACAGCCCAAAATTCCAATGTTTCTGTTATACCTTGCAGTTGACTGGTAGAAAATGCATCTAGGCATTAAGTCCGCCAATTGTACTTTTCTTGTTTGTGCAATAAATAATAAATAAATAAATAAACATTACCGTACCGAAAACATCCAGAGCCTGTCAGGAAACGTTTTTCAGCATAAAATCTGTACAGATTCGGTGCAGAGGCTGTACCGATACGAAAACTCATCGAGCCGGTGAGGAAGTGGCCTGCGTACAGACGGCGGAAGACAACTATGTTCTATTCTATAGTATGTAAAGATCAATAGATGTAGAGATCTAACAGTCTCGTATATCGCAGTTATAAGACGAAGGCTTCAGCGGGAAATTTTCTATTAACGGCAGGATTGTTCTGTCAGTATTTCATACATATAACGACAGCCGAGTTATCGCTTTATTTCTTTTTACACTGGAGGACAAGAAAATCGAGCACATGTGATAAAATTTAATGTATGGAGTTCGTTGCTTTTCTTTTTGAATGGAGATTGAAGTAGCCTGTTGATTTGCATTGTAGTGAAAATCACGTCAGCCAAAATGCGGATGTTCGGATGTAAATGTCAATGTGACAAACTTTAGTTTTTATCAATTGGGTGTTACTATAAATAAATAAATAAAATAAAATAAAAATCATTTATTTCGGACCGGAATCCATATGTAGTGTTATTAAAAAATAACTTAACAACTATGTTAGTAACAAAAGAATTAGTTTACACAAAAAAAGACACTACTATCCCACATATCTATTGTACTATCCATAATGTTTTTAATTTTTTAATTAGGTTGTTCTAACCGTCCTAAACTAATTATGTTGGTCAAAACGTTCTGAAAAAGAGTTAGGTATTATACTCGTAGGAGTACTCATAATATACGAGAGTGCATGAAATAATTAGGAAGAAAAAAAAGTACATAATGTGTGCAGGATGGTGGCAGGCGGGAAGATGTGGTCTCTGTCTACCCATGGGGAGAAAAGCGTGATGGTTGTATGTATGTGATGAATGTATTGAATTATAATTATCTCAGTACGTCTATTGATGTAAAGCTTATCTAATCTTAAATAACGCGCCCCTCCACCGCATTCACGCACATACAAAGTAAAGAAAAGTGAATTAATTAGCTTATATACTAACCTTTCTCCTGGACAAAGGCCTCCATCATTGAAATTAAGTCATCACTACAGTGGATAGGTATAGGCTTATATGGACGCAATAAAAAAGTATTTTCGAGCGTCATTTCTAGTCAGACAAGCTCTAGCCGCTATCGTCAATTACAACCTAGCTGTAGTAGGTATGATTTCTAGATTCAAGTCAAATAAAATAGTTTTAACATTTTCGAGCCTATTTCATTGTCCTGCAGTGTACCTTCTAACGTAGTGTATTACGTCATTGTATTAGTTATCAAGGCACGTGCCGATTTTATGCACAGTATCCCTACATGCCCGTACTATGGCTTTAGGAAGGGGTATAAATATACTGGAAAAGTCTTTATGAATAGATAAATAAATAGCAATGATTTACAGGTTTTATTGAGAGAACAACTTTATATATTTTTTATTTTGTTTGAAAAACATTATTCTTTTCAGACTTCATCTAGTGTGGCACACCGAACTCCTTTCTTAATATGTATTCATTTTTAACCATGATTCATAATTCATCTTTTTTTTTATTTTCACTTCTGTCAGTCATATCTTACTCATTGTCAAGTAATTTGCTTAGAAATATATTTTTTTCCAAGTTAAACTGCATTTTACTCCACTTTACCCGATCCCTCTACGTCCGCAATATCTATACTATCCTTGCTAATATTATAAATGCAAAGGTAACTCTGTCTGTCTGTCCGTTGCACGCCTAAACCACTGAACCGATTTTGATGAGATTTGGTACAGAGATAAATTTATTTATAAGTTCGTCCTAAAAAAATACATTACAAGGGACAACATAGACTAGAGCTTCGGAAAGAACATAGGCTTTCTTTTATTGCAAAAAAAGTTTCGAAGAGATTGAAAGCTTGTTCATACAATACAATAAAATTTAAAAGCTTGCCCTCGACCTCGTTCATAACCAGTCTATCTTCAACAATGACGAACTTATGAAAGTTTATATTATATTATATTTTATATCATATTATTTATATTTAAATTTATTGTCTATGTAAAAGTTTCAGCGGCACTTGAAAGTAAGTGTAGCAAAATACTTTAAACACAATACCAAATACAAGGGTCCTTAATAATCATACACAGGATGAAAAATTTAAAGAGCTAATGTGTTATGAGTAAAAGTTATCTTAAATACTGATTCGTTTCTTGAAATTCTACATCTTTGTCCAAACAATTATCGAAGGTAGGCATCCCACGAACCCGTATATTAATAATGGTGCCCAAATACACATTTAATCCTCTGTCACTTTCATCAACGGTGATACCGATAGAGACAAAATATATTAGAATATTTGTGTACATTGAATTTGATCTCATTGGCGTAATAATACACAGGCGGATTATATCAGATTTGTGTCTTGATTGGACTAACCTTTTATAAGACAGTTATGAATAAAGTTTAAATAAAAGGGTAGATATTATTTAATTGATCTGCAAGATTCTAATTGGGTATAGGAACAATTTTAATTTTTTTTTTATAAATACCTGTTACTATTTCAAGTAACTGATTTAAATAATTTGTTGATCTTGCCGGTAGTTAATTTTTAAACATTGTGAACTCATGACGTCACAAATTCACTTAGTGTTCCCAAATGTGTTTTTTTACCGATTCGTGGTAAATAAATAATGAGGAGAAAATTACTGATTTACAGCACTTACGGCTGAAACAGAGCTCGCCGTTCATCACGTTTCATCATCATGAGAATGTGAGAAGTAGACTTCAGACACAATTTATTTTGCCAAGTTCTGAAACCAAGCCCTACCTGAAAGGGTTGGGATTATGGCGAATGGCTATTTTAAGTCCTATCTACCCGTCTGGGCAATGGGTGTAAATTAATGTACGTATTATTAAAAATAACTTCGTGGAAAAATATTTTTAATCTAGGGAAATTTAAAATCTGCTATCTGGAAACACCATTAATACCATGCAGTAGAATCACCTAGCTAAAAATCTCAGTTAAGAAACAGATCGCGTCATTTGATTGGTTGATGGATAGATTATCAATCAATAACGTGAATGGACGTTTATACGACCCAATGGGTTTCAATTGTGAGATGTCAATTTGATTACCGTCAAGAGTCCATTATGGACCATAATGTACTCTTTGCTTACGTTGGCAAACTGAGGTCAAATGAATGACCCCAGTTTGCCAACGTATTTAGTTAAAAATATGCTAGATGCTTTGCCTTTAAAAATGTTAAGTATTTAAATAAGGTATAAAATACAAATACCTCGGAATGGTTTTCGATTTAGGACATGTTTGATTTTTGTTCCCATACCCAATTACACAAAACTACAAGAACGAAGAGGTCCAAATTTTGCATGGAGGTTCTTTTTAGGACGTAGATGCTTAAACAAGACCGGATTTTGCGAATAATATAACGACGAGTATCGTAAGTCGGAAAAAATCCTGTATGCCATGAAGGCCACGGGCGGAAAGCTAGTATTTCTTTAATATACACGATTGGCATAGGGGCGCTGTAGCACTGTTTCTCGCCTCCATTTCCGTAGTTTCCCGGGTTCGATTACCGATCGGGTCAATTCAGGAAACTATCTTTTCTGGCTTGACTGAGAGACGTCCCTAGCTTATTTCCTTTGTGTGGTTACTCGTAACACAGGGATATTGATCCCTACTTCGATACCATTACAAGAGGTGTTGTCTGGCGCATATTTATTTATTTATTTATGTTTATATATTCGGTTTCCTAACATTTATTAGATAGGTAGGTAGTTTAAATGAAGTAGGTACGTTATACCTACTTGACAGAACCATCCAAAAACAAAATTAATCATGTGAAAAATTCAACGATGTTCGACAAAAACAAAAACACTCGCGACAGTGCGACTGGCTGAGACACTGATGCTCACAGGTACCGCCTGTAAACTCACTGCGTCTGTGTGCGTGATCAAAATTATAGGTTTATTCTAAGCAGACTATAAGTCAATGATTATTTAAAAAATCTTCAGATATTTAAAACCTTTAGTTCATTGGTTCGTTTTTCTAACCTACTAAATAATAGTCACTCATAATTGAAATTATTGGCAACATGACTGTATTCGATGATTTTCTTTGCCCGCTGTTACAGTTTTTTTTTATCAAAAGAATTAGAAGTTCATTAACCCTCGTCATAATTTTGCAACCCTAATGACGAGCACAAAATCATCGAATGTCACGTTCATAGTGCTTAAGTGTAAGAGGGATGAGAGAGCCCTTTTGATTGATACTTACAACCCTTGTGACTCACTAGGGTTGATTTATTTAATGGCAACAATTGGAACTCGTATTGGGGAGGGTTTTGTTCTGTATTTCTAGAAATTTGAAATGTTTATAGATCTGATACCTATCTAAATGGGAAAACCAACAAAATATACTTGTTTGTAAATAAAACATGTACTTAGGGGTTTATAGTTAGTTACGATTTTTGAATATGTAACTCTCATTTACATTTCCATTTGTACACGTTTGTCTATCCATAACAATTTTAAATGAGTTTTTCCTGTCGCCATGGTCTGCTGGAAGAAATCTCTTTCTAGAGATAAGCTAACCTGTACTTTTGTACTCCTTATTGTTTTCTCTGTAATTTGTCTCTTTGTGTACGAAATAATAAATAAATAAATATCTAAATAGAAAATTCACTAAAAAACTATAATTTGTGAAAAAGTAAGGCCAAAAAGATTGTCAAAAATGATGTTATGTAATCCTCTTCCATAAACTTAAAGATATCTTTTGTACAAGTTTTCAAACAAATTAATTTTAACACACACATTAATCATTATGGCAGTGCCGTTGCCTAGGCGTTCACCCCATCTCGGATCATGGATCGTGTGGTCCCGAGTTAAAAACTGGCCGGAACATCTTTGTGTTCATTGTTTATTTTCCAACTAACTCTCCGGTGATGGAAAACATCTATAAATAACCAAATTAACCCGGATAGCGGCGGAAGGCTCACCGCCTACCACGTTGGTTTCTAATGTCATTGGTGAAAAGTGAACTTCTAAGAGTTACGTTCAACATGACGGAACAGTCACTTGCCTCTGATTACCTTATTTGAGATGGGATGGTATGATTTGTTATGTTTTTGTTAAAATATCTTAAAAAACTTATTTTTAAACAAATTAATAATTTTCAGTTTTCAAAGATCTTCAAACTACTGTTGTCATTATTACTTTGATAGCATTTGACAACACTTGTTTTTCATATCTGAAGATAGAAAAACTGAAAAAAATCGATGTCAGACCTTAATGATCATCTCGAGCGGGAATCGAACTCTTAGGAAAACACGGGCTTCACCCACACTGTGAAAGACGCGGTTTCGATTCCCACTCGAGATTATCAAGGTCCGAAATCGATTTTTTTCAGTTTTTCTACTGTTATCATGTTGTCAACTATAATAGCGTGTTGCTCATGGCGTCATAACTTTTGCTCTTCTTGGAATTCGAAACCAGTATGTCCAGTTTCAGCTAATGACGTTTTCGTATGGGATTTTCGTACAGCGCCCCCTAGTGATTATAAACAGCTTCCCGCCTCCATTACTCTACGAAGGCTGAATAAATCGCAAAGTATATCAAGGTCACCACCAAAGCCAACTTCACCTTGAGGGTCGAGCGGTTGGTATCCCGCCATAATGTGAATTTTAATTCATTCGTGGTGAGAGTGCCGACTGAAGATCTATCGACCTACATAAAAGAGGAGTTTTGGCCGAAAGGTGTCATTTACCGACGCTTTCGAGGTCGGTTACCGGACACCATGATGCGTCGCACGTTGCCGATGAACCATACGTGTGTGGATTAGATATTGTGTTATATGTATGTTAGTTTTAAGGTATTTATCTATGGGCCGATTATGGTTAGTTAGGATCTTTAAATGTTATTTGTTGCCTGAAAATAAATAAATGATTATGATTAAGATAGTTTATTAGGTCGTCGTCCACCTTGCAGGCGGGCTGCGTCTGCCCTGAAACGGTCTCCAGTCCACAACTTTCCTGCCCCAACGGCCATCAGTTCTGCACGCTATGTGCCCTGCCCACTGCCACGTAAGCCTACTTAAATAAATAAATATAAATATCTGGGACAATTCACACCAAGATCATCTGACCCCAAACTAAGCAGAGCTTGTAATATGGGCGTCAGAGACTGATAAACATACTTAAATATTTCTAAATACATACTTAAATAGATAATAACACCCAGACACACAACAAATATAAATGTTCGTCACACAAATATTTGTCATGGGTGGGGATCGAACCCCCGACCTCCGGCGCTAAAGGCAGGATCGCTGCCATTGCGCCAACAGGCCAGTCTAAACTTACCCTCTGGGCTACGTCTGTCACTTTCGTTCTTCTACGGATTTCCTCATTCCTGATTCGAGGTCGGTTACCGGACACCATGATGCGTCGCACGTCGCCGATGAACCATACGTGTGTGGATTAAATATTGTGTTACATGTATGTTAGTTTTAAGGTATTTATCTATGGGCCGATTATGTTTAGTTAAGATCTTTAAATAAATGATTATGATTATGATTATAAATGGAGCCAAAATGGCATACAAATTTCTGCAGTCAGCTATCTCTGTTTATCTGACAGGAACTCATGGAATGAAAGGTAAGATAAATATACTTTATTGTACTACAAATCATAACATTAGCATTACAAAGTCTTAGATTGTACAATGTAAGCGGTCTTATCGCTAGGAAGCGATCTTTTCCAGACAACCTGCAGGTAGAGGAAATTACAAGATTAAAAAAGAGAAATGGGTAAGGTAGTGTGAGATATATACATATATGAAGAAGTTGAACAAATACGTTTTTTAGGTGTAATTCTGGACAGCGGCGTGAGCTGGAAACCACATACTACCGCATTGTGTCAGAGAATTAGTAAATTTGTATTTCCGCTAAAGAAGCTGACTCTGACAGCATCTCAAAAAGCGGCGATAACAGCTTACCATGGATACGTCGCCTCAATTTTGCGCTATGGCATTATACATTGGGGAAACGCTGCGCAAAAACACTTATTACCTTTATTCCGTGCCCAAAAAAAGTGTATAAGACCATTGTTTGGTGCCAACTCGAGAGAAAGCTGCAAACCATTACTAACTCAACTCCAGGTTCTTAGTCTTCCATCTTTGTTCATCTTTCTTACATGTATATTTGTCAAAACCAACGAGCATTATTTCAAATTAAGAATCACAAAGTATCCACGCCAAACTAGAAAAAAAATAGATATACTCCCACACCATCCATCTCGTACAACATTTTTTTCAAAAAGTATATATAACATAGGACCCAAAATTTTTAACCACCTCCCTGATTATTTAAAAGAAATGTCATTACAAATATTCAAAAAAACATTGTTCCAAATACTCATTCGCAAGTGTTATTATTCTTTGCATGAGTACTTTGAAGACAAAATTTTAATAGAACAATGATACCTGTCTGTCATTATCATATGGGCTATAGTATGTAGGATAAGTAAGAAAAGGATTTAAGTTGGAATTTAAGTTTATTAAAAATGTATATTGTACGCCTAAACGGCTTGTTATAATGTAACTTTAAACAATATTACTCACAACACCTGTAATATACAAACTTATAACTTGGCAATAAAAAATATTTGATTTGATTTGATTTGATTTGAAGTTATTTAATGAATTTATGAATGCAATGCAAATACATATAGTACATATAAACGTTGTAAACATATAGTATAGAGCAGGTAACTCGAGATTTTCTTTTGAAGAAAAAATATGTACCGCCTTGCTACAGTTAAATCAGAGCCACAAAAGCAATAAAAAAATCACCTCAATATTTATTATAACTTCATTCTTGTTCTCGAAAGTTCAGCATGAACAAACTGTGAACAGGGGCATTAAATTTCAATCACAACACAATATGGCGACCTAGTTCCAGATACCGACTTATCCGGGTGGCCGCCTGTGCGTGGACGACTAGTCGCAGGACAATGCGATTAGTCGCAGTTAGTGTGTAAGCATGTATGGGATTGCGAATGAATCATTTTTACGCAGTTAACGGTTTGTCGCGTGTTTTCTGGTCCGCATCGCTAGGGAGTGAATCGTTCTCCCATATGGTTTAGGGTCGACAACGCGCGAGTGATACCCCTGATGTTGCACGCGTCCATAGGCCGCGATAACCGCTTACCATCAGGCGGTCCGCGTGCCTGATAGTCACCGACGTAGTATAAAAAAAAAAAAAAAATGGTCTCAGCGTCTAAGTGTACCCGAATACTTAGAACCTTGGTATCTTCGAGGCCAGAGTAAATAGGTACTTTCTGGGTAACCGTGTCCACCAGGCGAGACTTAAGCCAAACGCAAACCCATTTTAAATAAAAAAAATTATTGAAATAGAGGAATACGAGATAAACTTGTTAAAATAAATAATTATAATCAATTTTCTGAGAAGTTTGGTTTGCCACAGTATGGTAATTAGCTTTAATATATACTGTCCTATTGCTGGGTATAAGCATAAATTACGCATGCAGTGCGGCGTTATTAAGCTACTCGTATATAAGCAGTATACTATAGCAGTATACTCATGGGGTCAGACTCGTTGGATGAAGAAGATCTGAAAGAACTGACGGTGGACCAGATAGTAAGATTCTGCAAAGCAACAGGTAGATTTGACGGGACGCCGTGAAAATGGGATAGCCTAAAGACCCCTTGTAAGGGGGGCCCGGGGAAATGGGTGAAATGGCCCATAACAAGCGGACCGATCACCTGGCCCACTGCCAGCGTTCCCAGTTGAAATAATAATAATAAAGGGCACTGCCAGCCGCTGCCAGTAATCCTAGAAGTTATTATCATACTTATTTTCTCTGTTGGCTTAGCAACCAAAAGCGGATCTTAGCCTCTGACACAACAGGACTCCATCTGCAAGCCAAAGCCAGACATTGATTTGGAGTCCTTAAACTGTTCTTAGATATGTTGGCACCTACCTCTTGTCAGTCGGTACGCTCTTAGAGCGGTCGCGTTCGTCACGTACTTATAGCGTTCCGAGCAGTTGTGATCATCTTCACAATTTCTCGACTTTTCTAGCATTCGCACTTGTACGTGAAGAAGTATAAATAGCTAAATTAGTAAAAACAGAATTACCGTGAACTGGTCGCTTTACGCTCGGTCCTATACGCTGGAATAGGTAATAAACTTGGATATTAGTTTTAGAGTGGCGTTCAAAAGTGTCAAGTTAGTTTTGAACATGTTATTGTGGATGACAGCGGGGACTATATCTAACCCTATCAAAATTAACACCTGCTGGCTTTAACTAACTGTGTGGGTTAACAAGCGTTTTAGTACTGGTATTATTATTAGTTAAACACTGTCCTACTGGTGGGCAAAGGCCTCCATCATTGAAATCAAGTCATCGCTACAATGGATGGGTATTGGCCTAATCAACACGCTTGCCAAATGCGGGTTAGTGATCACAAACCCGTGGCATTATACCCGGGACCTCTGGATTTCGGGCCGAGCTCTGTAGCCACTCGGCCACGGAGGCGTTCGCCATTTTGATAAAAACGAAAGTTTTTATAGGTTCCATAAGAGTCACTCCCACCAGGTAGTTGATCGCGGCGATAATATCGTCCTCATCATCATCATCCGTGCGGTCTATCCCGGTTGTGAATGTTAACTGATAAATTTTGTACTGTAGCCTAAGCCGGTAAATTATAAACAAAAGGAGGAGCTTCTTTTTCTTGCCGCTGGTGACGCTCTTGCTGTCTGCTCTTTAGAAGTGTTGGTCATTGGAGCCCAATTTGAAGCGCAATGTCCGCTGGCAGACGCACGCGGGGCCGCAGCCCCTGCCCAACTTCACGCACACGCACATCTTGGCGCAGCAGAAGCCGCTGCACGTGCAATGCAGCGCACCGTTGCTGTCGCGCTTCGAGGAGTTCATCGTTAGGCGGGAGCGCTGGGTCTTAATTCTCTTGAACAGCGGTGTGGGCTTCCAGTACGGGTCCTTGTCGCGGTCCTCGAACTCATCATCTTCCTCTTTCGTGGGCTCGCACTCGACCTTCTTGATCCGCTCCATCACCTTCTTGCACGTGGTGCGCAGTTGTTCTACCTCATCCATTAGCTTTTTATTCTCATCCTCGTAGCCCTCCAACTTCTCTTGCTGGTACTGGATGATGTCGTGCAGGTTCTGCTTGCAGGCTTCGCTTTTATCGCCGCGGCCTACTACGCCGTGATTGAGAGCTATTAGAGCTGTTATTTTCTGATCATTTTGAAATGCAGCGTTTTCTTTTTGTCTTTTAAATTCGGTCTTAACTGACTCGAACTCGACGGCAAGCCGGTTGTGCACTTCTTCACTTCCTCGTACCGCACCTAGAAGCCCTTCTCGCTCTGGCTCTGCACAGCTCCCGCTTGGCGTCCACCAGCAGCTCGAAGAGGCACTTGAGAGCCACTTCGGCTTCCAGCATCGACTGGATGCTGTCCCATTGCGTGCGGGATTTGTTCTCCTGGTCAGCGGTCAATATCTTCTGCTGCAAGTCTGATATCTGCGCCTTGCGTAGCGCTAAATCGTTTTTAAGTTCGGCGATTTTCTTCCTACTAGCGTCATCGTCAGTGCTATTCCTTACAGTTTCGATCTCCTTTGTTTTCCATGCTCTGTACTCCATAAGTTCTACTAGAGATGTCTCTGCCTCAACAACAGTGAGGTGCACGTCCAGCTCTTGCTCGATGTACTGCTGCACGCCACCCGCCTTCACGCTGCCTTTTACATTGCGTTTCATCGCAGTACACCTCTGCTTCTCTTGAACGTCCTTCAGCTTCCTGTTGATGGCCGCGGCTTCCTCCATCTTACGCGTGAGCACCTTCTGCTGCTTAGCGTGCAGCAACACCATCTGGTAGCAGAGCGTAGTTAGTTTCTAATAACAATAGGTTATGGGCCCAGGTACATTCTGTGGCTAATTGAGCAAAGAGCAAAAAATTGTGAAAGTAAAAAACACACCTCGAGGTTTTATCCTAACCTCAACATGGAAGTTGCTAATTCGATGAGAATTGATAAGTGTAATGGAAAGGATTTCAGGCAATGGAAATTCCAGGTAAATTGTGCCTCAAAAGCGAAAGGTTTAAATATCCATGCAGAGAAACCCACAGTTGGTGGGTGATGATGGCATGGCTATGTTCATATTATTCTCATCAATGGATTTAACTTAAATCTCACTAATTGAAAATTGTGAAACTGCAGAAGAAGTGATGACAAAATTGGAATCAATATATGAGCGAAAATCGGAGCTCAACAAAATGATGGTGCATGAGAAATTTTATCAATACTAAATGATACCTACAGATAATATTGCACAACATATTTCCAAAGTAGAGAACTTGGCCAAACAATTAAAGGAAAGTGGTGAAGAAATTAGTAATACAGCTATAATGACAAAAATATTAATTACACTACCTTCAAGGTATTGCTCTCTGCGTTAGGCATAGTTGTCATTCATCACAGACCCGCACTCGCAAACCATTCAGAACTTAACTGCAAGACTGTTGGATGAGGAAGCAAGCTTAACAAGTGAAGAAGAATCTGAGAGTGCTTTAGTAGCTGTGAAAAATACTAAAACACAAAGAAAGTTCCAGAAAAACATCAAAACATTCACAAAAGTTCAACGTCTGGCGGCCAACATAATCAGCATCGATTTGTATGCTATAATTGTAATAAGAGGGGGTGTTTTGCACGAGATTGTAGAGCCCTAAAGGAGTCTGAGAAGAAATCTCAAGAGCAAAAGATGCTTGCATTTTGTGCTGAGCAATGTTCAGAATCTGAAGCTGATACAGATGTATGGATTCTTGACAGTGGTGCATCCGCACACAGTCATGTCCTACAGGCATGATTTTTTGTGTGAGTTACAAGAATATGGCCAGAATAGTGGTGATAGATCTGTGAGATTGGGAAATAAGAAGGAACTCTCGGTACAAGGTCATGGAAATGTATTGATTAATAGATGTGTGAACGGAATGTGGGAGCAGGGCATTATAGAAGATGTACTTAATGTACCAGACTTACGCAGAAATTTGTTTTCAGAGGGTATGGCTACAAGAAAAGGGTTATTCTTAAGAAATACAATGAAGCCTTGATAATGAAAGACAATGCTGTTGTTATGACTGCAACATTAAAAGAGAACAATCTTTATGAAGCAAATATTAAAACTATAATGAAAATACATTGTAATTCAGTGCAATCAAGTTTGAAAATCTGGCATGAACGTTTGGGGCATTTGAACTTGAAGGAAGTGCAAAATATGAGCAAGATCGGTGCAATTTCAGTAACTTTAACTGATGAAAACAAGTTTATATGTGAGGCATGTCATTATGCTAAACAGAGCCGATTACCATTTCACAAATCTTGTAGAGGACAACCTGAAGCTGGTGATTTAACCTACAGTGATGTGTGTGGACCTCTAGAACACACATCTTTATCTGGAGCAAGGTATTTTGTGTTATTTAAGGATGGTGCCACTAGTTATAGACATGTATTTATAATTAAGCACAAAAGTCACGTCTTGGATTGCTTTAAAAAATATAATGCAAAAGTAAAGAATAAGTTTGGTCATGGCATTCGTATATTGCATACAGACAATGGAGGTGAGTATATTAATAAAGAATTTAAAACATATTTGGACAGTGAAGGTATAGTTCACGAACGTGCAGCACCTTACACGTCGGAACAAAACGGCAAAGTGGAGAGAGAAATGCGTACAGTTATGGAAAGCGCAAGGTCTATGTTGTATTCTCGTGACATTTCATTAGATTTGTGAGCTGAAGCAGTGAACTGTTCAGTTTATTTATTAAATCGAAGTTCTTCTAGCCAAACAATTAATGTATCTCCATATGAGCTGTGGAATGGAGAGAAGCCAGCCCTTGAACACATAAAAGTTTTTGGTTCAGAAGGCTATGTTCATATCCCTGATGAAAAAAGAAGAAAACTTGATAGAAAGAGTGTAAAAATAATGTTAGTGTGGTATGAAAATGAGAAATACAGAATGCTTGATATTGAAAGTGGGAAGATAACAGTAAGTAGAAATGTGCGCTTCAATGAAAACAACATACCAAAACAAAGAAAAAATTTCACTTCGATTTTTATTACCAATGAGAATGTACAATATGAAAAATACCAGATATATCTGTTTTACCAGGAGAAAAGCAAGACACTTCAGAATCCAGTTTTGAAAATATAGAAACACAAGATGATCCAAATGATGAGTTTTATGAGCCTCCACATACTTCTGAAGATGATACTAGAAATATTACATTGCGACCCAGAAGAAACAGAAATGAAGAAGCAAATTTCATTGACTTTGATATACCTACTACATATAAATAAGCTATGAATTGTAAGAATAGTAATAAGTGGAAGGAAGCTATAAAAGAAGAATTACAGTCACTAGAAGAAAATGAAACATGGAAGTTAATAGATAAGAAAAATGAGAAAACTGTGACTTCAAAGTGGGTATTTTGTATAAAAAGAAACTCAGATGGTAATGTAGAAAGATACAAAGCTCGTGTCTGTGCACGTGGCTTTACACAAATAAAGAAAGTTGATTATAAGGAGACATTCTCACCAACAACAAGATATGACTCCATAAGAGTTATATTATCTCTCGCAGCTCGAGAAAATTACGAACTTCGACAATTTGATGTCAAACCAGCATTTTTATATGGTGAGTTGTTAGAGGATGTCTATATGAAGGTGCCTGAGGGCGTTCATGCTGAGCCAGGAAAAATCTGTAAGTTAATAAAATCCTTGTATGGTCTAAATGAGTCGTCACGCTGTTGGAACAGAAAATGTTCTCCTTTCTTGACTACATATGGCTTTAAAATATGTCCCTCAGACAATTGTATTTTTGTTGGTCACTTTAATCATTATTAAGTTATCTTAATGTTTTAAGTAGTTAATGCCTTATTATAATTTAAAGGTAAAAATACACACATCAAAAGTGTCTAGGGATCAACATATATTTTTGCAATAACTTTTCTCCTGATTGATATTAATTAAAATTTTCTTTAAGGATTCATCAAATAAAGTGTTTTCGTTTGTCTACAGTAACGATAAACCAAGTCACCTTTGCATTAATAAAGAAATTTGCCATTTTCCTAATAAAGGGATTTTTGACATTTGAACCACTATCATTAAAGTTCGAAAAAAAGACTGAAATAACAGTTTTCTTTAAAATTTTATTGGGTAACTTAAACAATTAATAATCCGTGTTTCTACCGCGAACACTAACAACACAAGAACATCGGTTTGGCATACTCAAAATGAGTTCATCCAAATCACGCTGTGGAATGGCCGCCCATGTTCGTTGCAACAACAAAAAAAGGTCTTCTTGCGACTGGATACCCTCCATATTCGGCAGAGCTCTTCTCTGTAGCATATCCCATGCATGCTCAATCGGGTTCAAGTCTGGCGACTGAGCAGGCCAGGGCAGGACATTGATGTTAGCTGCGGCGAGAGTCTGTCTTACAACTCTTGCGGTGTGCGGTCGTGCATTATCATGCATTAACTGAAATAAGGGACCGATTTGCACTTGTAGAGGAACGATGACGTCTGATACAATCGTCTCAGCATCAATTTGAGCGTTGAGGTTGCCTCTGATCCAAATCAACTCAGTTCTTCCGCCGATCCAAATACCCGCCCATACCATGATGGTTCCACCACTATAAGGATGGACTTTCTGGCAGGATTTTAATCGCTGTTGGCGTCCAGGGGTTCTCCAGTGTCGTATACGTCTTGTATCCGGTCTCATACCAAAACGAGACTCATCAGAAAAGCACACGAAACGCCATTGTTCTTCTGCCCAATTTCTGTGTTCAAGAGCCCATTGATATCGAATCCTACGATTGTGCATTGCTATAGGTGGCCCTTAGCGGTCTTCGGGAATGAAGGTTCACTTCATGCAAGCGGTTTCTGACTGTTTGGTTGCTAATTAAATTCTCTGAAGAGTGATGAAGCCTCACGGCTAACATCATGGCGGTTATTGTTGGAGCTCTTCGAGTTGTGATTTGAATGTATCGGTCTTGTCTCCGTGTGGTGCAGCGATACCGTCCTCCATGGCGTTCAACCACGGTACCAGTGCTTCGGTAACGTGTCCAAAGTCGACTGATAACACTCTGACTTGTATTCAGAGCTAAAGCCACAGTACGTTGCCGGGAACCAGCTTCTATCATTCCCACGGCTCTGAGCATTTCGTCCCTGCTTAAATGACGTCGCCGCTCCATAATAACGTTGGTTTTAATCAGTAGTAGGGAAACAGTAGCACTAATAATGTCTTCAATGCGTTGTATGTTTTTATAGGAAAAAATATTGACAGCTGATTTTCATCTTTTACTCTAATTTGATTGACAGTTCCTGTTTCAAATTATGAAATGCACCAAAAAGGATCCATATAAATTTATAAAATCATAAATTTATTACAAAGCCACATCTCAATCTCAAGAAATCCGCATAAAAATGCTTGATCCCTAGACACTTTTGATGTGTGTATATTGACACTTATTAATAATGATTTAAAACAAAGTTTTAAGATAAAAGAATTGAATTTAAATATGTTCGTTGGCATGGAGATAACTAAAATTCATGGATCAATTGCTTTATGTCAAAAACAGTATACAGGGTGTCCCAAAAAGAAGTGTCAAGCGGAAACCCACAGATAGAGCACCCCTTGGGGTACCCAAATCACCCCCATGTATGCTCCGCGATTGTTCATAGTTTTCGAGTTATGATTTTTTTTCTGAATTTCTGAGAATTTCGGACCTAAAAGTTTAAATGTTTTAATTGTTAAAAAGTAGAAGACTTGTCAAATTTTTTCTTTGCCCAACTGAATCATCATTGATTGCACTTTGATGCATAAAATAATCAGCTTCATAACTTTGACCAAAATTATTAAAATGTTTGTATAAAACCAAAAATGTACGGTTGATGAATAAAGACTTAAATTTTCAACTTTAAATTAAAAATCTAAGCGGGTGACTGTATGGTTTCTAAGTAAAGCTCAAAAATGCTCCGGAATCTCAGCTTTCTGAATCATTACAAAACAGAAGTACTTGATCGGCTACTTTGGCTAAAATCAACCTTCAAAGACAGCGAGGTGGAAAATTCTTGAAATTAGCCATCAGATTAATAAATGTTTTTTGGCCATGTTATCATTCCTGAAGTGCATTAATTTGTTAAATAACCAAAAATTACTGCAGGAAAGTTGATTAAAACCTTTTCTCGCAGATAATCACTGTCACTTTGAAGCAAGGTGTCAGAACCCCTATCAGATTCCGTCTTGATAAATTTTGACAGCGGCGCCAGATAAGGGGTTTTGGAATTTGAGTGCGATTACGATTTAGTTTTGTGTGGATACTGGACTTCGACTAATTTGGCTTTCTCAACGAACTTTCGAGCCTATTCGTTTGGTGAGATGCCTTTCACATCACGTGATTATGCTCTTATGCATTAGGAAACGGTTCTGCAGCAGCCAGATTGTACAGGGAGCAAGTACAAAATGAAGGTGGACCTCAACCCGAAACTTGGCCTGATCATCGCATGATTTTAAGAGTGCATAACTCTTACATGGGAGGACATCCACCAGGTAGAAGACCAGGCCGTGTATCTTAAATGCATGACCCAGATAGTGTCGAATCAGTGCTCGAAGAAGTGGCAAGAGATTCATCAGTAAGTGTGAGAACAATACAACGTCGAGCCGGAATCCCAAAATCACTGGCACATCGCATACTCCAACAAGAGGGTTTTCACCCATATCATATTCAAAAAGTTCAGCAGCTTAAGCCCGAAGACTATCCAAGTAGAGTAGCGTTTTGTCAGGAAATGTTGCGGCGTCAAGCTGAAAACGATTTTTTTTTAAATATTTTATGGACCGATGAGTCACATTTTAAGAGATGTGGAATTTTCAATATACACAACTATCATTCTTGGAACATTGAAAATCCACACTTGACCCGGGAATCTAATTTCCAAGAACAATTCAGTGTCAATCTATGGTCAGGCATCTTAAACGGACAGCTGATTGGTCCGTTCGAACTACCTGACCGACTAAACGGCGAGGCCTATTTGCATTTTCTACAACATAATCTCACCGACTTGTTAGGAGATGTTGACGTGTTAACGCTTTATAGGAATATGATTTTTCAAAACGACGGCGCCCCATGCCATTTTGCGAGAATCGTCAGACAACATATTTTGTCTGAAAGATTTCCAGACAGGTGGATCGGCCGTGGAGGGCCCATTGCGTGGCCGCCACGGTCCCCCGACTTGAACCCAATTGATTTCTTCGTCTGGGGATATTACAAGGAATTGGTTTACGCCAAGGACATCAGCAACGTAGCCGAATTACGATTAAAATTGATGCAAGCAGAAGAGACGATAAAAAACAACAGAATTGCCTTTATAAAACTAAAAGACAACTTTTTTAGACGATGTAGAATTTGTATCGAGAACGAAAGTAGACATTTTGAACATCTCTTGTAAATAAATAATTAATAACTATTTCTTTTTGTTCTATTAATTAAACTTTCAAATGTTTATTCTTTCTATTATTTCCTTAGCCTTCCTGCAGTAATTTTTGGTTAGATAACAAATTCATGAACTTCAGGAATGATAAAATGGCCAAAAAACAGTTATTAATCTGATGGCTAATTTCAAGAATTTTCCACCTCGCTGTCTTTGAAGGCTGATTTTAGCCAAAGTAGCCCATTAAGTACTTCTTTTTTGTAATAATTAAGAAAGCTGAGATTCTGGAGCATTTTTGAGCTTTACTTAGAAACCATACAGTCACCCGCTTAGATTTAAAAAAAAAATCATAACTCGAAAACTATGAACAATCGCGGAACATACATGGGGGTGATTCGGGTACCCCGAGGGGTGCTCTTTCTGTGGGCTTCCGCTTGACACTTCTTTTTGGGACACCCTGTAAATAGAAGAAATCATAAACAGATTTAACATATCCGAAGCCAATCCTTGTAGTACCCCTGCTGACATTAATGTAAATTTATGGAAAAATGTTGATGAGAGTACTATTGTTTTTCCATATAGGGAAGCAGTGCGAGCCCTAATGTTTTTGTCAACCGTATCAAGGCCTGACATTTCTTATTCATTTAATATAGTTAGTAGATATTTAAATAATCCTAGTAAAGACCATGTAAATGCTGTTAAAAGAATTATTCGGTACTTGTTAAAGATAAAATACCTTTGTATAAGTTATAATTGTAATGGAGAACTAATAGGTTATTCTGATTCTGATTTTGCCTCAGACATCGATTCCAGAAAATCGAATACTTGATATATCTTTATTATGAACGGTGGACCTATTAATTGGGCAAGCCGAAAGCAAAATACTGTGGCATTATCAACTACAGAATCCAAATATATGGCTGCAAGTGAAGCTGCCAAAGAAATTTTGTGGCTTAGGCAGTTATTAATTGATATTGATGAACCACAATCGATGGTGACTCTATGTGTCGATAATCAGAGTGCTAATAAACTCATTCACAATCCTATTTATCATAAAATGACAAAGCACATAGATATCAGATATAATTTCATAAGAGAAAAAGTAGAACAAAATATCATAAGCATTAAATATGTAGAAAGCTCAAATCAACTTGCAGACTTTTTAACAAAGGCTTTGCCTTCTGGTAATTTTACTCATAATAGAGATCAAGTACTTAATATGAACTGAGTTTGTTAAATACAGATATATATAATAAAATAATAGTAATAAGAAATACATGTTTAAGTTATGGTAAAGGGATAATATTTGTAAGTTATTTTTTTTTTTGCAATGTAGTAAGTTGCATTGAAGTTATTAGATAATAACAATTATAAAATTTAAGTGGGAGTGATAAGTGATAAATTTCGTACTGTAGCCTAAGCCGGTAAATTATAAAAAAAAGGAGGAGCTTCCTTTTCTTGCCGCTGGTGGCGCTCTTGCTGTCTGCTCTTTAGAAGTGTTGGTCATTGTTTTCGTGAAATAAAGAAACAGTTAAAACTAGAAATCTTGCTCCATTTATTTAAAACCTAGCCTTATTACAATAGTGAATCCACACTGGTGTGTGCAGGGGTCCCAGGGTCCGCCTTTCTTATTTTCTTGGCCCACTTCGCGCGGTCCGTTTAGGAGCATAATATCAAAAGCGCAAAATGACAAAGGATCGCAAAATGTCAAAATAGCAGAAAGTCAAAAGCGCAAATAGTCAAAAGCGCAGAATGTCAAAAGCACAGGATGTCAAAGGCGCAGAATGTCCAAGGCGCAGAATGTCAAAAGCGCAAATAGGCAAAAGCGCAGAACGTCAAAGGCGCATAATGTCATAACTTAACTTAGAACAGGTTTAGAGCGCTGTTTGAGACGCAAGGGTCGTGCGTTCGATTTCCGCACTGATTTAAAAACATTAATATCTGTTGATTAGACGAGGTGCTTGTGTAGGGTCTTTTATTCTGAGATATATGCACGCTTCTTATTTCAAGCAAGTTTTGGAGATACTAACTCTATTGATAGGTCAATAAACAACATTGAACTTTGAACTGAACCTTACCTCGAACCTATCAAAAGAGCTCGATCCTTCAATTTGTTTATTTCCGATCTTAATACCGGGTGATTATCAAATAACTTCCGAAAATGATATGGCATACTACCTAAGTGATTTAGAAACTATCTAAGTGAAAATTAAATTTATTTAACTAACTTTCATTTCAAGGTCACCCATACAAATCACTCGAACGGTCAGTATTTTTTGTATAAAAACTATAAAATTATATTAATTTGAAAAAATCTAATTTTCGCTTATACAGGGTGTCCTGGGTAACCTGTACCAGCGAAGGTCTATGGTTTGATGACCATAATACCTATCGATTGAGCCCCATGTATGTTCCGCGATTTTTGGTAGTTTTCGAGTCATGTTTATTTTTCAACAAATTTCTGAAAATTTGTCACTTTTTTGGTTACTGTGGCGCAAATAGTTGAGGTAAATGCTTATTTTTTCTTTCATTTTTAGCTGAATACTAGGTCTACTCTATAATAATAATAATAATAAGCCCGCAGGGCAGCTCTATGAGCTGTTGGTGCGTAGCGACACTACGGGCTACCATCATCCCGACGCTAACCCGCAGGGCAGCTTGTGGCGAGCTGTTGGTGTGTAGCGACACCACGGACCTGAGTTCCCCCGAGAGTCGGTCAGGCCCTCCGCCTCCGCTTGCCTTCATTGGCCGGCTGGAGTGGACCCCAAGGTGGGCCGCAGGACTCTCAGCTCTGGCTTGCCTTAACTGGCCGTCCAGAGTGGGGCGTTAGAGCTGAATGCTCGCAGGGTGGAAGTGAAAGATGCATAAGTCGCGAGTTGGTGGGGTGGTTTATCCGCCCCGTAGAAAGCGGTGTACACCTCTCGACACCCTGAGCCGTTCACGACCATGTTGCTGCCTTTGCTGACCCTATACGTCAGCACGTTTGGGTGGCCCATTTAGTGAGTGGCTAGTCACCGTCTGCCAGGAGCAAAAACATTGAGACATTTTGCATGGCAGACAGGCTCAAGCAATAGCCCGTATACAAGTCCACCAAACAATTCACCTCCAAAGCCCAATTTATATGATGAATAGTTGCATTTCCGTGACGCGCAGCTCCTGCTCGTGAATATATCGATGCGATAATATCGTCGTGCCACGTATTAATGAATATAAATATGCGCCAGACAACACATCACTTGTCATAGTCTCGAAGTAGGGATAAATATCACTGTATTACAAGGAACCAAACAAAGAATTAAGCCAAGGGCGTCTCCCAGAACACCCAGACCCGAGTCAATTCAGAAAAGATCGTTTCCTGAATTGCCCCTACCGGGAATCGAACCCAGGAGACTATGGAAATCGAGACGAGACTGACGTGAGAAACCATGCTACAGCGCACTACACTACGTGTCGTCAAACTACGATGTCTGTATAGACACACTCATAAACACGCCGATGTTATCCCAGCGATACGACTGAGTGAATGTGAGCAATACATCAACGATCAACGTATCCATGAAGTATTGTAGCAGTATCGTAGCTTAATGTTGCACTCTCGTAGCGAGAGATGGCGGGTATTTGTCTGTCACAACTCTTCTCAACAGCACAATTTTTACAATGAGTCGTCGCGTCACGCGGCGATACTAAAACGAATCATGCACTCTTACGGCGCCGCAGCGATTCCGTAGCAGGTTTGGCGCTACGCGGCGTCCTCGTAGCCGGCTTGCAACAGAACGTTGCGTTCTCGCAAAGAGAGCGAGGTGAGTAGTTGCTGTCACCATTTTTCTAAAATATATTGTAATTTTATGAACCAGTAGCAGGTATATTAAAAAAAAACGCAGATCAAATAACGAAAACTTGTAATTCGTAATTACAAAATGATAGCCGACTTCGCATTGATTATTCGCACAGAAAATACGAATACGTAACGAAATATTGGTAAGTATCTAGGTCTCAAATTGGGCACTAAGGTCTAACAATAGAGAGAGGGAACGTTCGCCGTGTCTGATCGCCAGCCAAAAAGTGAGCGGTGCGCCCGCGCTGCCCGTTGCTACGACGAACTTTCTTCAAAACTCGTCAGCCAATCGAAGTGCAGCACGAACGTCGCAGCTCTCGGTCAGGGGGCGCCTCTTCCGTATTTTCTTCTAACAGTAAAATATATACATTATGAATATTCTGACGGACTTGAACCGACTAAAACCTCACGTTACTCGTTATTTAGCTGCTAGGTGTAAGCAAACAAGTTGAAGTATGATCTTACATTATATATGTCGTAGGATAATAATAGGAAGAGTCGGATTTTCCACAATATCCTAAGACGATTGCGAAACTCCGGATAATAGGAAGCTGACATTTAACATTGCTATTATCCTGGTTATTTGACAGGATGATCGTGAAAATGAGGCTCGCCATAGGTAGATTGAAATTTGAGCGCTGATTGGCAAATCGAAGGGCGGACTGCCTGACATCTCTGTGCCGATTGGTCCAAATAACTCAAGCCACTTCAGTCGTTCCACTTATGGTAAACAATCTTATAACAACCTTAACACGATGAAGTTTTATTTTTTGTAAAAATAACGTTTTTGTGTTAATAATAAACTGCAGCAAATTTTGAAAACAACAAAAGGCGAAGGAACTAGTAACGTAACTTGTGACCAATCAAAGGCGAGGGAATTGTGAACGTAACTACTGACGTATCAGCTCATTCGTCAGTGCATGACATCTGTATCAGCCAATCAGCTTTCAGAACGTGATTGCTCATTCGCGGACGTTTAAATAATGGCGTTATTAAATGTCAGATTCTTATTATCCGGCGTTTCGCGATCGTCCCAGAATTATCGCGAAAATCCGGCTCTTCCTACTATCCTACGATATATTATATATATTATCTTCGATATATTATCTTGATTTTGGGGACCGTCGACGAGTTGTTCCATCTGATTACATCCCCACCCTGTCACTTCCGTGCCACGTGTGCTGGACTACAGCGTCATCCACATACAATCCAGCATGTTGGCTCGCAATATAAGGTTCGGTGACTCGTTTCTTTGTCGTACCATCCAGACGTCGTCGTTGTCGTGTCATTCAGATTGCTGTTCCAGCGCATGTGTATCCTGGCTCTCATAGTCCCGGGGTATTCAAGCGAGGAAAGGCATTTCTGGAGGCCTTCAAGATGAGGATGGCCAGCTCAATGATTCCTTTGCATAACTGTGGTTGTCAGCTTCATATCTGGACCTCACGACCGCTTTCTAATAGGTGGGGTGAGGTCATCTTGAAGAAAAACTTAAATCTATTTCGTTAGTAAGTACTCCCCTTATAGCTCCCTTTTTATAGTCAGATTACCTTCTTCCAGTACCCTCATCAGTCCTGCTACTCCAGTGCCAATATTTGTAAAACATAAGCCATAACGCCGTCGGCGACATGCAATCAAATAAAATACACCGTTCCGACCTTGCAGATTACAGGGACCCTTTTTGAGTGGACGTGTGGCTTAAGTCAAGAAAAACTGGTTCTGAAAGAAACAATGTTTGTTTAATATAATTACATTGAAATGATATTTTTTTGGTATATTGTGACAATTGTAACGACTAGAACTCATCTAAATTAAACATTTTTGATTTAAGATAAAAGTAACACCGTGTATTTTCCACCCTACGTTAACAGAACCTATAGCTACGTCCATGCGCTTGCGTGAATGGCGCCATCCTGCTCTGGGGGGTTAGCCAAGAGCAACACGTCACGATGATTTCTACAATAGAAATCGTTCAAATGTATGGGAATGACATAAGCATCATTGTTATCTGAATAAATAAATATATTATTATTATTATTATAAGCGCCAGTGACAGCTTAAGTCATCCCTATACATTTGAACGATTTCTATTGTAGAAATCGTCGTAGCGTGTTACTCTTGGCTAGGCCCCCTGTTCACGAAGAGACCCACGTGTGGCGTTACGGAAAAAACATTACACATACTTACCTTAACTGTTTAAAATAATTGGTTTAAACCCGAGAAAAACAGCGAAAACCAAAACTTACGCTTGTGACGTGAAATTGTTACTGTTACAGAAGGGCTACTACTCGGTTAATGAATATCTGTCTGACATTTCTTATACATATATTATTATAACTTTTGTTTCTTCACTATCTGACATTTATATTATTTTATAATTAATTCCAGATGTTATAATATTTTAATGGCTCGTGACTTGAAATGAATCTGTAAAATGATATTTTGAAATTGTATTATCCCAGTTTTAAGGGTAATTTAGTAGATGCGGTGGTAGAGTCACATTATGTTTGTATACAGTGTATTTATGTATTCATATTATTATAGTATTTAAGTCTATTACTAAGTCTTTTTTTCCCTTGTAATGACGATTTAAAAGTACTTGTTACAGGTCTATTTAAATAAAGATATTTTTGTTTGTTTGTTTGTTTGTTTAGTGTTTTTATGCATGCTGAGAGGCCGAATATGGAGATATTTATTATATCCATAACATCAATTAATGTGCCCATGATTCGCAAATAAAGAACTTTGACTTTGAATAGAACTGAAAGAAAACACACCGCTAGCGATCTAAGAAAGGGACGCCCGTTCAAGTTTGGAGCCATTTATCAAACCCATTATTCTTATAAATGACCAAAGCACTCGTAGCAATGCATAAAGACGTTGTATGTATTAACTAGATTTGACTAATTAACCCTTCAGTCATCGCCTCTATCTTGGACCAACCACTAAATAAATCGCCCCAATATTTTTCATGAGATCTTTGGTGACCACGCCAGATCAATCGCTTCCATCCAATATGCGTTAGATTTAGATGTAGATTTGACGGCCAGCTGTAATGGCTGGCCGATGGGCTTAACTTACCCCAAATGGGTGGACCATTAATAACACATCGAAAGGGTTATTTCGGTACTCGCTTTTCATTGGCAGTGCTTTCTCTTGGGGAGATAACATCGTTTTTCGAAAGGTTTGAGAGAAAAAATACTGTTGGATATGTTTGGAGATTTTTGTTAAATCAAAAAAACAAACACTGAGAAAGAATGGAAAGAACAAAAATGAAAAATAAAAAAAGAGTAAAAAATAGTTATTATTAATATATAGAGAGAGACAAAACGGGCAAAACTTTCGTCTTACGGCTGTCAGGTGAATTTCATTGGGCTCCAGGCACTGGTAGAATTCGCACTTATCAGAGTGGCAAACGTCACCTTAGCCCGTTCTGAAATAACCTGGAAACTGTCAGGTGACAGCTCGGTCAACCTCGGTTTCACTCGGGTCAATTTGGAACGGGTTCGGGTGATTTTCACTCTTCAGTGTGAAATTCCACCCGTTTTGGAACACAGCCTTAGGGAACAACATGAAACAAATTAGTAACATGATGTACTAGTAACAATCACTATTTCAAACTAATTGTCACCACATTCATAAAAGCAAATGTTGATTTTATTTTTAAAAAACTTAAGCACACTGTCTATTTTTCTCATATTCTAAGTGTTGTTTACATTTGTCTAGATTGCCGATTTGAAAACAGTAAAAACAAATAACCGCTAAAACAGAATGCAATATAACTTGTCGACACGAGTGTCCAATCTCCTTCCTTCAAACACTTCGCCGAGAGATCAAAACATCCGATCCTTGTCTGTATAGTCCTCAAGACAAGTGCTGACACGTGACCAATTAGTGTTTTTTTTTCAATTATTTGTATGGAAAGGAATTGGATTGAGAAGGACCCTTGTCTTGAGATTGGCATGGGTATTAACTAAGAATTATTAATAAGGTTTTTTAGTCAACTTGTTTTGTTTTTTCCTCTGATTGTTTCTTGTATCTTCTTATACGAGAAAACTATGTAAGTACTTTTTATAGAGCTGAATTATTGACAGCTCCCCTTTTATGGGCTCTGTATAAACGCGAGCGCGAGATTGTTTGTCGGTCTGTGACGTAATCATAGTCACGTGCCAGTTTTGAGCGTGTTGGCAGTAATTCTAAAAACTAATTTTATTTACGTATTTTTTCATTAAATTATCATTTTCGTGTATAACTAAGGTCTATCTATGAAACAAAATCAATTTCAAAAATAATTCAACAACCCATTAACAAATAAACTCCAATTCCTTAAAGAAATCCCTAACAACCTCTCCCAACATAAAAACCACTCAAATTACTTGGGTTTCATTCACAAATCCAGTGGATTTGGTCTTTGAAAATAAATAGGTGCCCGGCTTTAGCTAGAAGAATGTGTAGCAATACGTCAGTATAGGACAGCGCCGATTGGCTGATGCTCGATAAGGCAGGGCGGGAAAGAATATTATCGACATCGATGAATATATCTTAGGGCCAAAAACATTGAGCCACACCAATGATTTTTCATACACTGGAAACAGCACATCATACAATTAAAAAGCTCAAACATAGCACAAGCGTGGCAGTAATATCCAGCTTTCCGTCACTTTTAGATATGTTATGTGAAAGTAAAGGAATAGAAATGTACTGTAACTAAGGGAATAGTGTGTTTGACGTGTGTGTGACGCAGAGTACACTTTTGTGTTGTCCCTCGACAGCGTGCAGATGCTAAGTCCTCGTATACTGACGGTCATTGTATTGAGTCACACCCATAATTATTGGTATTATATTATAATGATGACCACATTGTAAAACGCGAGTGTGTCTAAATTTCTTTCCCCATAAGTGTTTATTGTTTCTTACTGCCTTAAGTTCATTGATATTCGAAATTTTGAATTAAGAATAGTTTTCAAAGAGTAAAGATTAATATTTTGAAATACAAACAGTTTAAATTTCGTTCATTTTAAAATCCATCGACTTTGGTACAGTAATATAATTAACAAATAATGAACTCATTCGAAATGTTAAGAAAGCAAATAATGTGAAATAGACGATAATGTTATATTTATATAGGTTAAAAGCTTTCTGGCGCTTTGCCGGCCACTGCCGCGGCACTCTCGCTTCGCTCTCTCGGCTGGCGCGTTATGGTTACAGTTATTTTTTTCTTTTTTTTTATTATCGTGGGGAAATCCTCATGGATACCTCACCGCCCGGGGGAACGACGAGGTTATGTCGGACTTCTACCGACTAAAACCCCACGGTACTCGACCTCAACACTTCAGCGGCGAGGCGAAGTCCCTAAAAAGTGCTTCCACGTATTGGGGCCCCCTCCAGCATCGAAGCACCTGGATCACACATGTACTTCCGCCGTCGCGGTGAAAGCCGTGCATTGTAGGCAAAAGTACCCCCGTACTCAAGTCAGCCGGCTTTGCACCGTACGTGGACCTTACTAGGTCCGCAACCACGATCCACCTAAAAGGTGGATCCGCTGCCGTATCTGGAGGTGCAGCTCCGCCGAGCTGCAGTACACAGGGGGGGGGCAGCCGCGGATCACTGACCCCCTCCAAACGGTAGTACACCGCGGCCCCCACCTCGCGCTCTAAGGCGCTGCGCCCGTAGTCGCCCCTTTGGGCGGGCAGTGGTAGGCACCATACTACCACCATGCCCGGCGGCAGGCAGTGGGTGGGTGGGAAGTCCACCGCACCGCCATGCCTAAGCCTTCTTAGCTTCCCGGTGGTTTCACGTGCCACCAATACTAAGCCCCCCCGCCACGATAAGGCGAAGGTTCATGGGGGGGGGGGCGGTAACAGTTCTAACCTAACCAAGACATTTAATCCTGTTTATATAATTAGATGCCTAATCATAATTATTAACTAACAACAAACCAGTTAAAACTTAAAATGGAAAAGATAACTTATTGAAATAAAAAATATTGTTAACAAAACTTTTGTGAAAAAAAAGGAGGTTCTGATAATCGGCTAACAGTTTTTCTGGGAAATGAAACATCTGAAAAATTACTTAATATATATAGTTCAAATATTTGGAAAAAGTACCATCTGGTATTTGAAACTTCGTTGTATTGTTTTCGTACAATTGAAATTCGAACTAAACATTTTCGAAAGTCAGATAGGTTACGTACAGTATTGTTGGTTAGCACGGTTCTCGCCTTGACTTGCGTGGTGTCCTGGGTTCCATTCCCGGTCAGGTAAATTTAGAAAACGGTCCCTATGTGGTACCTCGGTGTGGTACCTCGTAACACCAGGATATTTATCCTTACTTCGAGACCATGTGATGTCTAGTGCTTACTAATATTTATTTAAGATAAAAGTCCAGCTACTTATGCCTTTAGCAAATCAGACACTGTTTATGGGGAGATTCACATATCATACAACTCGGGTGTAAATCATGTTCATTATCAAAATATGAACGAAATGGGTATTATTTCCTATCAGATATTTAAATAAACACATGTAAAAACCAATTCACAACGAGTTAAATCATCGATAACTTTAAACGATGAACACTTTCTTTATCACATCACTAAAGTATTTCGAGTAGAATGGACTAATTTTATGGGTTGGATTTAGGAAGCTGCGATAATATTACAGCTTGGGGAAGAATGTTTGCTTATTTTGTACACAAGGCTTCACAATAAGATGTTTTTCATTTTTGCTGGCCTGTTGGTGCGATTGGTGGAGATCCTGCCTATAGCTCAGGAGCCCGTGGGTTCTATCAAGTCAGGACAAACACTTATAAAATAAATAAATAAAATAAAATAAATCTTTATTGTACTGATAGTTTAACATTTGTTGGGGGAGGTTCACAACTTAAAGAGAGGATTCTTTAAGTTGTGAAACCTGTATTGAGAGGAAACCGCTCAATCGTTCCATATTTCTTTAAGCACAAAGATAAGTGGTGTAGGTACATTATAATTATGCTAGCTGTTTTTCCCACACTCATAACATTTAATTTGTTCCCAACCACCAAAAAGACTAAACAAACAAAATGGTGAATAATCACTTACATTCTCACATCCAATGCATCTTGCACAGCAAATACACAAGTGAGTTGCACAACACTTACAAGTTTTTAAAAGAACATAAACTTTTTTAGTATAGATGAAATTTACATTTGAAAACATACTTATGCAATGAAGGGTGATCGTTTTCGATTTTTTTTTATAATGCCTGACAAGATGACCTCACTCTACCTGATGGAAAGTGGTCGTGAGGTCCAGATATGAGGCTGACAAGCCCAGTCATTCAAACGAATTACTAGGCTGGCCATCCTCACCTTGAAGGCCTGCTGAATCTTAACTAATAAAGTATCTATTTACTCATGTACTTACTAATAAAGTAAGAATTAATAAATATCTGTGAAGCTTTAGAGGTTCTTAGCTTTTGTCCACGAGTGAGAAGACTCATTAAAAACTAGACTTATTTAAGACGAAAACTTTCCAAATTTCAGTACGTCTACCATGAGTTGCCACTTTAGATATATTCAAATTGACAGTAAGTGACAAAAGAGATTCTAGTTCTAATATTCCGAATATTCTTTCAGTTGTGCTTAATTTTTTTTTGATGAAATACCGTATAAATTTGTTCTTGTTTTGATGAAATACCGTATAATAAGATCTAAAAATCCCCAGAAGTACTTGGCAAACTAAATAACTCACTCCAAATTATTATCTTTATTTGTTATTATTTATTTACGAAAACGCGGCACGTAGATAAAATTTATATGTCTACGTGATACAATTATGTAAATGGCGTGACCCTACCCTCCCACTCTAGTCCTGTCCGTAGGCATCCGTGTATGTAGAAAGCTGAAATTATAATTATTCCTCGTTTGAATACTCAAGTAATTTCTAATTACACATTCATGAAAGGTTATTAAGAGGTATTAAGGGATTTTGATAAATCTTGTTTTTTTACTGTCACTTCCTCACCGGATCGGTGCGTTTTCGTTTCGGTGCCGCCTCTGCACCGAATCTGTACAGATTGTTTACCGACTCTTTTCGGTACAGATTTTTTACCCAGGGCATACGCACGCCTCTGCATATAATATGTACAGAACGGCCGGCCTACCAGCCACAGTCACACCAGTTACATCGAATAAACATTACCGTACTGAAAATATCCAGAGCCTGTCAGGAAATTATTTCAGCAGATCCGCATAATCTGAACAGAGTCGGTGCAGAGGCGGTCCCAAAACGAAAGCGCACCGAGCCTTACACAAAGATAGGAACAAGAAAAATTCGACAGGTGCGTCTACCACGAGTTGCCTCTTTAAATTTAATAAAAAAAATGTATTTTGATTTGGCATGACATGACATGAGAATGTCAAATCCCAATACCATTTTTCACGCAAACGATAACGTAATTGAAAGTGGAAACTCGTGGTTGAAGTACTGATCCCGCTTGAGTCCCTAGGATCAGTCCGATTTTTTCTTGTTTTTATATGCATATTCACCTACATACTAATTTATTGTTTAAGGGAATATCTTAACGGGAGAAACAGTCTACGTGGGTGAAGCGAAGTATATTTATTGATTTTTTATTTAAAAACAGTTAAATCTCTTTTGCATACCAGGTTGTCGAAATGTCTGATCAAAAAGCTACCAAGCTTAAGTGACATAAAGAGTCTGATTTCCGTTTTAATTCATAGTTTTCGCCAGCCACCTCAACTCTAGCGTTTTCATAGCAAGAAAGCAAACACAGGTGATACTTTAAGCACTAGAATTCTAGATTATAGCATTCTAAGTGCATCTACCAAAGACTAAAGAGGGACCCGTCTGGTTCCCTACGTGGATTAATTCAGTCTATTTGTTTCTGCCACAGAAATACATTGAAAAAGATAACGCGAGTGTATTTTGCGTGTTAAAACACGCCTTTTACACCTTTGGTGCACTTTCCTAACATTTTATTCTCTTGGGTTGTCTGTAAGTTTGCTTTTTAGCAATAAGTCCGCCTTATTGTTTCATCGTAATCTTGTAACACCAATGTTATTTTTGATGTGCAATAAAGGATATTATCTTATCTTTCTTGACGTTGCTTCATTTAGTCCACGGTCAACCTTTATATAGGGTGTCCGAAAAATTATATCAAGCGGAAGTCCATTGATAGAAAATCACTAGGGCTACCCCTTGTATAAGGCAAAACAAAACTGTAAATATTGAGGTTTCGGTAACTCAGTAGTTTAGATCAGTCACCCGGATTGTGAAAGACACGGATTCGATTCCCGCTCGAGATCATCAAGGACCGAAATCGTTTTTTTTCCAGTTTTTCTATCTTTGAGTAAGTAATTAAAAAAGTGTTAAGAATAATAATTAAAATGCTGAATTTAGAGGCTTCATGTGGTCCTCTTTGGATACAAAATTTGAATCTTTTTTTAGGTAGATGTGATTTTGATAATTGTTTTTGTGTTATGAAATGTTTTGGTTAGATTATTATTGATATGAAAGGTGTCATGGCTTTTTGCTGAATAAATGTTTTGCTCTATATAACGAAACCATGGTGTCTTTTGCCCCAAACCCAACAAAATGTATTTCAGCATATAAATCAATAAGCAAAAGAAAGTAAATTTTCTCATGAATCTGGCATATAAATAAAAAAAAAACTGAACCAATTTCGGTATGGTCTGATTCCTATTACTAAAAAAAACCCTATTGTGGCTTCATAATGAGGTCAAAAAAGAGGCAAACTTGGACAGAACACCCTGCGTTACCTATTTAGAACTGTGTCTGTGGTTTCTGGTCTGTGTGAATGAACCAGAACATAGTGTTTGTTCTTAGGAATGAATGTTTTTAGATTATCTATACTGGATAATCTGATGCTTGTATATAAACTAAGATTTACTATACCAGGTGATTAACAAGACTTACAAAAACGATATAGCATACTCACGCAGTATGTTTTGTAGTAACTATGTAGATCGGAAAAGTTTATTTTTTAATTGTTTTTAATTGCATAGTAACCATCAAACAGTCAATATTTTTTGTGCGAAAACCTTAGAAAATAATATATTATTCGACCAAAAACAAACAAAATAACAAATCTTGATTCAATCCTGTCCTGGGTTCGATTCCTGAACACATTTGTCACAAATTACGCATGCGGCGCAGCGCCTCTGACAGATAGTCCGCTTAAAACAAATCCGCTTTTTTGATCATGCACTTATAGACACAGTGAGTTTAAAGGCGATACCAGTGAGTTTCAGTGTCGCGGCCAGTCGCACTGTCGCGAGTGTTTTTGTCGAACTTGGTGCAATTTTCGACATGATGAATTTTGCTTTTGGCCGATTTTGTCATGTAAGTATAACCTACCTACTTAATTTTAAAAATTAAGGGCAAATATAGCAGTAACTCTGGGCGGTCACGCAAGTGCGGGGAAAAGGCGCGAGCGGTCCTTCTGTAACTCTTTATTTTTTGCATTTTTATCATCAATCAATCACGAAATAGTGACTATCAGCATGTGTTTGTCGACACTCACATTTGCTTGAGTTGAATTTCACTAATCGTGATTTTTATTTAAATCTGAATCCAGATGGCGGAATTATTCTCTAATATAATGATTAATCTTTTTCATCTTACTTGTTCTCTTTTTGCCTGCCTTACTTGTATTTTGTCCTTTTAAATTGCGTCGTTTGCAATATTGACTCAAACAATCGAATAATCGCTCTTGCGCATAATCGATTTCTCGACTGTTGTTAACATGGTGTTATTTACGATGGCGCGAGACTAGTAGGCCTATTCCGTAAATCTCCCCCGAACCTCGTTTAGCGAACTCGCTGTTGGATTCAAATTTCGTGTTTATTCAAACTGGATACACTAGAGATGTGCTATGTCTAGCTATGCTGCGAGGAAGTGCAAGCTAAGCTATGAAACTAGAAGACCGTTTCCACTGATGAAAAGCTATGTAACGGAGCGAGTAAGAGGTGCTACGGAAATGCGCCGCCGCAAGGTAGCTGTGCGAAGAAGATTCGGTGCCCGAGCTACGCGATGTATTGACCCGGTACAGGCATGCACAGCACGCATCCATGTGTCATGTGATAAGTCAAATTAAAAACATAGCTTAGTAGAACCCGTTTCCACCAGTGCTCTTCTATGTGGACCAATTAATGTGATTGATGGATATGAAACGCATCCACAGCAACGTAGCATAACATATATCTAGTGTGCTTTTCCACTAATGAAATGCCTTAGTGAAATAAACTAACATCAATTCTGAAGAAATCGGCCCTTGATGATGTTTAGCAGAATTCAAACCCACGTCTTCTGCAAACTGGGTAGATGTTCTTACCACTAAGCTACAGCAATAACGAATGGATATAGTGAGTTTTCTTAGCAATCAAGGCAAGGTTTACCTTAAAGATATGACCATTAGCATTGTCAAATGCTGAAATCAAAGTATAACTGAGATAAATACTTTTTCGTCATTTACTATAACAATAAACTAGCGCCTCGGTAAGAATTTTTAAAATCGGTCTTGTAGTTTCAGAGCCTGTTCAAAACAGAGAAACAATCTAATGTTTCCTCTTAATACTATTGTATAGATGTACAAAATAATAAGTAAAAGTGAGTTCGTTCAGATGAGTGAGTTCGAGATCGAATGTTACAGAATCTACAGCCTTACTGGTCTATAATTCAGGTTCCGCAAATGGGGGGTTCACAAATGGGGGTATTGCCGGTTCGGGAGATAAATTTGGTACATTCAGGAATATTAGCATCGCCATAGCTAATTTTGACTGACCGTTTGATTAACAACTACAACAAATATCACTTAAACCTGCCGACGGAATTAGTATGCTTTTCAGGATGAGTGTGAGTATTTGCCTAGTTAGACAACCGCTTTCCATCAGGTATAAACTTAGGGTTACACAGCGCTTTAGTAAAAGCTATGCTTGATGTCTCTTTGCGCGATAGGATCCGTAAATAGTGAACCAAAGTGACCGACATAGTTCTTCGGATAACCAATGGGCGGGTCACATTGTGGCAAAATCCCCGTTGCAGGCCAGCAATACAGGAGCCGGAGCGCCAGGATTCGTTGCACAATATTTAGGAGTAGATGTGATAATGGAATAGTAAGAAAAATTCAGCCATTCCAGGACTTGTTCATTGTATAGGGTATAGTTAGGAAAGAAACCCGATATACGGGTTCCTGTTACATTATAACTGTTTACAATTGGTTAATAAAGTACTTAAAATAATCACCATCACGTAATTTAAACTTATACTGGTAATCTGGTAAAGCTCTCAAGCTCTGTTCAGTACGATGGTTTTGGTAGGACTGCCTTAAAATGCTGAACAGGGAACGTGGAACAATAAATGAAATTTTGAAAGGACAGGTACAGAATACTATTGATGGGCAGTAAGTTAAACTATGAGTTTCCAGTCATCGTGGAGGTTCTAACGTCCATGAGACTGGAACGAAACGGTATCGTAAATGTTACAACATTACCCGCAGGGCTGATAACCGCTGGCCCGTAAGGGTCATCGAATGGCGACCACGAGTTGAAAGATGCAGCATTAGCCACCCACCTGGTGGACTGATGACGTGTTGCAAATTTCAGGAAGCCACTGGATGCAATTATTATGAACGAGGGCTATGTCCAACTGTGGTTTTTCAAAAGCCTGTTGGCGATGTTGATTGATAAGGAGCTTTCCACCAGCGGCTTCACTTGGACTGTTTCTCCTGGAAAAATATCATTAGTTGAACTTTGAAGTCTACATTACTCGCTGATAGTGTAGCTTTATGTTGGTGAAGGAATTTTCAAAATCGGTTCATCGGATCAATACAATCAACCAAGCTAATCTTTTATATTTATAACATCAAAAAAATAAACAATAGGGCATGGTTGTGTGTGTCACGGTGATTTGATTAATTTTAGATTAGCTAACTTAGAATAATTACCTAGAATTTAATTAGAATTATTAGTTAGCTATTACTTTGATGCTACAAAGATCTAGATGTCACGACTAAATCTTAACTTACTGGATGTCAAAGTTCTCGAGGTAAGAGCTTTTTCAAAATATTAATTTGTGCAGTAACTGGTTGTAACAACATAACAGAGAAGCACAAATAGTATTTATACATGTTGTGATTACATTGTGTAACGAATTACATTTTTTTTATTCTACGTGTAATTTTTAAGGGTATTTAGTAATTTTAGTGTTTGATACCCCGAACTCTATATAAAGTTGATTTTGTTTTCTGTTGAAACAGAAATCTCATCATGTTAATTTTTTTTTTAAATTCTGCCCCATCTCGTTTTCCTAAATAATACAATAACTGGCACAAAACAATATTCTGCGTCAAAGAAAACGAATTTAGATTCCGTTACCCTTATTCCCCAAACAATAATGGATCCAAGCAAATAATATTACAATACAAAAGCGACCCCCCAATTACGAGGTAAAGGAATACTGTACTCATTGCTTTTTTCCGAATAAGGCAATTATCGCTGCGATTTATTATACCGAGTAACCATTAAAAAGGATCGTAAGCGATTGTAAATTTGATCTGAGGCTATTTTCACGTTTATCTCATTTCCGGTGAAACAGAATTTCCCTTTTTTGTAACGGAAACTTGTACATTAGTAATTGCGGTTGAATATCCAGAGAAAGGCAAAGAAATGATAACAGTTATTTTTCACACCACATGCTCGACAATGCCGAATTATATTATTATGTCATGTAAACCTTTCCGAAAGCAAGACATTATATCTCTTGGCTTTAGCCGGGTTATAATGTTCTATTATAACCCGCTGGTCAATAATGTGATTTTCACTTTCATAATTCTTATTGCTATGTCCATAAAGTCTAATTTCACTAAACAGAATGTGTCCTCAGCGGGCGCGGCCAACCCGATTTTCAAAGACCGAGGCCGTAGCCCACTAGATTCGCACTGAGACGAACTTCATTTGTTTGTCAAATCGAGTAGGCCACGCCAGCTGAAAGAAGTTGATATAGCCGTAGCTAGTAGTACTACTAGCTTTAGAAGATTCTATAAATATTTCAAAGAAAAAATAAAAAATGTCGAGTGATGAAAGTATTTTGACTCCTAAAGCTATTAAATTAGATGCCATAGGCATTGTCAATAATCTACTCCCAGAAAAGTCAAAGGAAAAATAGTTACCTGAAAACGTTATCTTTCCATAATTGGACTAATGTCTCCAATATCAATTTGCACTTTTAATATGCTGTAATAAACACTATCTACTAAGCCTGGTTTTTTATTGTCTCGCATAAAGTGAGAAAAGTAGAGTATACACTACCGGGATAAAACTGTTTTTTTCTTGGGCGCTTGAATCCCTCACTGCACTCAGGACTCAATCTTAATTCATTAACTTATAACACCCTCGCTGCGCTCGGGAGTTAAATTTGGAGTCCTTCGTTACGTTCAGGATTCAATGTAGCGCCCGTGACATAAAACAGTGCTTTATCCCCTTGGTGTATAATCTACTATTAATCAACAGTACGAAAATTACTAATCATTTTCATTACAAGTATCTTTTTTAAGCAAATGGAGAACCTGGTGTTTTACTCTTAGAGGTGTATTTGCTGTCGATGCAGCGTAGATACCATCGATATGATGTACTGTCGATGTAATGACCCGTCGATGTAATGAAATCTCGCTATAATGACTCTTCGATGGAACGATTTCGATTTAGCAAATGTCACATAACAACATAACATACCATCACGACTTTATCCCAAACAGAGTAGTCAGAGGCAAGTGACTAGTGCCGTCATGGTGAACGGAACACTCAGAAACCCACTTTTCACCCATGGTATTAGAACCCAACGTGGTAGGTGGTGAGCCTTTTGCCGCTATCCGGGTTGATTTGGTTTTTTATCGATGTTTTTCATCACCGGAGAGTTAGTCGGAAATTAAACAATGAACACAAAGATTTTGGTTCTGGCCAGATTTGAACAAATGCCGATGCAATGATTATCGATATCGTGAACTATAGCCATCTTTGAGGCTGCTTTTCCAGCAGATATGTGATATGCAGCCACGCTGCGAGGATGTGCAAGCTAAGCTACGAAACTATTGGACCGTTTCCACTGACGAACGTAACGGAGCGTGGAGATGTGGTGCGAAGGTATCTGTGCGAGAAAGATGCACAGGTCGAGCTATGCGATGTACCAACAATGTGGAAGGCCTGCACAGCACGCATCCACAGCAAGGCTTCATAGCAAGCATCCACAAAACGCATCCATGTATCATGTCACGTCATATTAAAAACATATGCTTATTAGAAACCGTTTCCACCAGTGCTATGCTATGTAGACCAATGAATGTGATTGGTGTGAACACATCTCTGGTGGAAAAGCAGCTTAAGCTCTGCTTAGTGTCTTTCAGGGAAATCAGTTCATTATAAAACATTATTAATTAGGAATCTCGTTAAGGGACAAGGTCCGGAATGGGACAATCCGGCTTAGAACCAAAGTTGCTGACGTAGTCCAGAAGTGTAGCAAACTGAAGTGGCATAAGGCCGGTCACATCTGTCGCAGAACCCATGGTCAGTAGAGTAGACGGGTTCTCGGGTGGAGACCACGACTCGGCAAGCGTAGTGTTGGACGTCGACCGGCACGTTGGACCGACGACCTAAAGCAAGTGGCTGATAGTGACTGGATGGCAAAAACGGGAGATCAGGCTTTGTGGCGCGCCCTGGAGGAGGCTTATGTCCAGCAGTGGACTGCAATGGGCTGAAAAGAAAAAAAAAGAAGTTCATTATTAATTGCACATTCAATTTTTATAATATTTAAATCTAAAATACCGCAACCAAACCTATTTTTTTTATGACAAACCGAGTAAGTATAAACACCAATCATATTGTTTACAACTTAATATTTATGGTTCAAATACAGCGAAGAGATGGAATGGCGTACGTAAATAAATTTTCACTGGGTCAGGTAAATATTTTATCGCATAAATAAACATTAAATTTATGAATAATGTATAATGTTACATATTGACGCGTACCTACAATTAAAATCAGTTGGCATATGATGCTAAATGAGACAGCAATTATTCAAAGTTGGTAATATTATTAGTTTGTTTGACGGCACGATTGGCGTAGTGCGCTGTAGCACGGTTTCTCGCCTTGAATTATGTAGTGTCCCGGGTTCGATTCCCGGTCGGGTCAATTCAGGAAACGATCTTTTCTAGATTGACTCGGGTCTGGGTGTGCTGGGAGACGCCCCTGGCTTAATTCCTTGTCTGGTACCTCGTAATACAGGGGTATTTATCCCTACTTCGAGACTATGACAAGAGGTGTGTTGTCTGGCGCATATTTATATTTATTTATTTATTTATATTTATTTATATTTGTTATCAATTTTTTTGGAGACCATCGTGGCCTAGTGGTAGCACACCAACTCGGATCATGGATCATGTGGTCCCGAGTTCAAATCTGGCCAGAACCAAATCTTTCTGTTCATTGTGAAATTTCCGACTAACTTTCCGGTGTTGGAAAACATAGTTAAAGAAAACAAATCAAACCGGATAACGGCGGAAGTCTCACCACCTACGTTGGTTTATAATACCATTGGTGAAAAGTGATCTTCTGAGTGTTCCATGCACCATGACGGCAACAGTCAGTTGCCTCTGACTATCGCGTTTGGGATATAGTCGTGATCACATGTATGTGTAATCATTTTAGCCATGAATTCGTATATTTTTTTAATTTTTGCTTTCGCCTGCGTCTTCTTCGGCGTAGCATTATATTTTTAACCTGCTAGACAACTTTGATATAACCAAAGTAAAATAAAGTAAAGTGAGTTAAATATTTTTTATTAAACCCAATAACAAAAAACTATGAACACTTTTAGCCCCCAAACTAGGCAAAGCCCTATGGGGGAAGTTTACGACATTTAAGCCTTTAGCTAATTAGTTTTAACCTTTTTTGTTATTGTAACCACTGTTGTTCTATTTGATGTGAGTACACATCCAAGATATGAAACCATATTAATATTTTTAAAAGAAATAACCATTAAATTTTTTTCAGTGATTATCAGGTAGATAAAATTGTGTATATATTATTTATTTAACTTAAGTTTTCCACAGTAGTTTCTTTGGTTTTTTAGCATTTGAAAATGGTTGTTTTCATACAAAGATAGAAAACTAGAGAAATTGTTTTTATCCCAAACGGGGTAGTCAGAGGCAAGTGCATGTGCCGTCATGGATAACAGAACACTCAGAAGCCCACTTCTCACGATTTGATTGATGAAATAATTTTTAAAATCGGTCCAGCCATTTTGGAGCCTTATTCATCACAAACAAACAATTAAATCTTTCCTCTTGATAAAAACATGTGGTTTCAGAGTTGTTACACTGTTGTTGTGTCCCAAAAAATGTAACCCTGAGATCACAGCAATACAATTTCTACAAAAATAATAATTAGATAAATTAAATTAAATTCATCATCATCATCATCCGTGCGGTCTATCCCGGTTGTGAACTCACACTGGTGTGTGGGGTCCCAGGGTCCGCCTTTCTTATTTTCTTGGCCCACTTCGCGCGGTCTTGTGCATCCTCAGTGGTGAGTCTGTTGGCACGAATGTCACCCCTGACAACGTCGAGCCAGCGCTTCTTGGGTCGACCTCTTCTACCAGTACCTGGCGGGGGCGGCATGGCCAGACATTGGTTGCCCACCTAGTTCTCTGATCTCCGTGAGACATGACCATATCAACGAAGGCGGTACTCCTGCAGCTTGTCTGCGATGTCACGAACACAAAGGCTGCTGTGGATGTGGCTGTTCCGTACGCGATCTTCGCGTGAGCCTCCATACATCCATCGCAGCATCTTCATTGCCGTGACGCGCAGCTCCTGCTTGTGTCGCTCTAGTAACAGCCATGTTTCACTTCCAAATAAAAAGACAGACCTGATGATGGTTTTATAGACCTGCCCCTTCAGCTTGATCGGCATTTTGGGGTCACAAATGTCACCAGTCACCTCACGCCATTTGGCCCCAGCCTATCAGGGCTCTGACGTCGGGGTCGATGTCCCCGGACTACGTTATCGCCTATGCGGACGGACTTGGGATCTGTGGTGGTGTTAAGTAAATAAAATAACAATAATAATTATAAAATCACTTCTTCACCATTTATATGATGGCTCAAATATTTTACACATAAATGGTTGAGCAGTGGCTGAATAGCCATTTTACAAGGGAGTGGTTAACTTTCGCCATTTTTTAACAAATCTCAAATGATTGTCATTATTAATCTCCATAATCGTCACTTAACTGTGCGTAGGAATTTTGAGAATCCCCCATTTAATAAGACGAAAAATTGTTAGGAGTTCCCGGTTTTTGCTTTGACTTCATTATTGGAATATACGAAGGAAACTCCTTAGGGAAACGGAATGGAAGTTAAACTAAATATTACGGTTGGCCTTGTTCATATTAATTCACGTTAAGAAGGGGTAAAATGTTATGTTTTATTTAAAAGATAAAGCTAATTTTGCTGTTAATGTTACGAGCTTCTACAAGCTTCAAACTGGATGATTTATTGAAACACAAGATGAAAGCTTTTTGTGAATATTTCACAGTAACTTTTCTGTTCAAGCCTGGTTTTGAGGGTGTGTAATATTTACACCAAATTCATGAAAATTGGTCAACGGTATGTCTACCACGACTTGCCGTCACATATACTACGAAAATGGCCTTCAGAAATGTGTGAACCATTTTTTTTCTAATCACTTGGGGTGCTGTTCCGAAATCCCATACAAAAACGTTAACGCGGACAACGCAGACGCAAGCGGCTGTCATTGACCTGGTGCAAACTCATGGTAGATATATTGACGTGCAAATCAACAGACAATGAAATTACTTTCACAATACTTCATGAGAATCAGTAACAGTATGTAACCGTTACGTTTGGCCATTAAATATTTTCCGGTTAAGTAGATTCCAGGAAGTTACGGTTCCATCAACATATCGACCAGAATGTTGCGAAGGGTTTTAGGATGCTGGGGTTTGTGTTACGTAGCTGTAAAGAGTTTAAACAGCCGTCGTCAAAGATTCTGCTTTATAGGTCCTTAGTTCGCTCTAATCTGGAGTACTGCAGTCAGGTCTGGACGCCGCATTATGACGTTCATACAAAACATATAGAACGAATCCAGAAGCGCTTCTTGTGGCATCTTTGGTACATTACCCACAAAGCAAGGGAACTTCCTCCGTACGAAGACCGACTGGCTTATTTTAATTTAAATAGTTTACGGCAGCGAAGGATTCTGCTGGATCTCATGTTCTTGCATAATATTGTCAATGGTGGCGTCGATTGTCCTTTTCTTCTTGGTTCAATAAATCTGAACGTTCCACTTAAGCTAGCTCGCGTTAGCAGGTATGGACTCTTCTCCATAAAGACCAGAAAGACTAATCTGGGCCATGACGCTAGCGTGGCAAGAGTACAGAGGCAATATAATAGTATTTCCAAACATTGTGTTATAGACATATATGCGGAAAAGCCGTAGAAATTCCGGCGCAAAGTTCTTGAGTATCTTACGGCTGTCCCTGTTGGGACAGGCTCAAGACTTCCTCTTTGGCCAGCCTTCACTGAAATCTTAGAATAATAACATATAGAAGGATAGTCTTCATACAACCGCCCCGTGAAAAGTGAAGCACTGATCCGAACCACACATGCGTGACTATTTCTTGCACGTTTAAATCAAATAGTTTTAAACGTGCTTTCATAGTACACTAAGTAGGTGTACTATGAAAGCTGGATAAAATGAATAAAAAAAAACTCTTATGATGATCAATTTTTTATTAGTATTTGCGTAAGTAGTTTTTAGAGGCTGTTATAACTAGTTAGTAAGTGTTTAGTCCACATTGAATTCCGGCAGCCTTTAATTAAGACGACATTTAGCATTTAGTCCTTGTGTGTTATACAACTTTCTGTTATTGGTGTTTGTTTTGTTGGTTGTCCTAATAAATAAATAAAATAAAGAGAACTGATTTAGAAAATGCCATTTTTAGCATTTGTGAAAATATTTGATTGATTGTTCAAGTGAACAATCAATCAAATAGTTTTAAACGTGCTTTCATAGTACACTTAGTAGGTGTACTATGAAAGCTGGATAAAATGAATTTAAAAAAACTGTTATTTTGATCTTAGTGGATTTGGGATATAATTTGGGATATAATTATGTAATATCAATGATAATATTTAACTAATCAATTATCATTATGAATAGATTATAAGTATTTGCTGTGCCCTTGAGGGTCAGGTCTGTGTCCAAATATATTTTATTAACATCTTTGTAACAACATGGTGCAATAAAGACTTTGAACTTTGAATTTAGCATTCCAGCTGAAACCCGTTGTTAAAGCGACTCTCCGGTGATGGAAATAAAAACCAACCTAACCTTGGTACCTGGAAACCCAGATTGACTGGCCTACTACCAATTTTTATAGAGAGCCAGTCAAGTAAATTTCCAAAACTGAGAGTAGTGAGCCATTTCCTAATATGATCTTTCATTTTCAGCCAGTCAGCGGTCACCTGTCAATAATGCATCCTTCAAACCAGATATTTAATGACATTGCTCGCTGCCCTCAGTTTAGGAAATTAACTTGACTGGCTTTAAGAGATGGTAATACGGTCCCTGTTGGCGCAATGGCAGCGATCCTGTTTTCAGCGCCGGAGGTTGTGGGTTCGATCCCTACCGACAAGTAACATTTATGTGACGAATATTTGTGTTTGTGGGGTTTCTGGGTGTTATTATCTACCTAAGTATGTATTTAGAAATATTTAAGTATGTTTATCAGTCTTTGACGCCCAAAGTACAGCTCTGCTTAGTTTGGGGTCAGATGATCTGGGTGTTCATTGTCCCAGATATTTATTTATTTATTTATAATGGCGGAAGGCTTACCATTCTGAAAAGTGGGCTTTTGAGAGTTCCGTTCACCATGACGGCAACAGAACTGAACACTCCAATATCATATCAGACTACTCCGTTTGGTATATTCGTGATGTCGATTTGTATGCATATCTATGTTAACTCATAATATACAGGTTGACAAAAAAGATTCGTAAAAATACTCGTATAAAAGCAAATGACAATGTAAGACACTAACTCATAAAAAAGGTATTACGAATAAAACCACGGGCTTACAAGCCAGCACAAAACGCCATCTCGCATTACGCAGGCAACAATAGGCCCTCGTGGGCAAGGGCCCTCCAGGGCACTCGTAGGGAGTGGGGCTGCATGAACAATCCGCGCGACGCAGACATAAAATGAAACAGACGACGCGTAGATAACAGTGATACACCAATTGTCAAACAAAAAGGTTAAGTAAAATATCCCTGTGTTGATAGTGTGGTGGCCTAGGGGCTAAGCACCGCAACTCGGATTGTGGATCGTGTGGTCCCGAGTTTAAATCTGACTCTTGGATATCCATATATATAGGGGCCAATGTTCATGGACGTCTTATGGCTGAATGATGACTTAACCTAAACTTTTTTGACGTTCTTCAACCTTTAACCATTCAGTTAGCATTCCGCTTTTAACAATTAAATCAAACTCTGTAGAGAAATGGTATATTCCTATCACTAAACCGCTGTGGTGACGTCTTATAATAAGCGTCTTAAAGTGGCAGGCTTGGTCAAAGTCAAAGTCAAGAATATATTTATTCAAAGAGACCATTTAATATCAGTATTTTCGAATAGTCTTATTTGATTAACTAGTAAATATAAATTCACATACCATGATAAATTTCAGTTTATACACTGAGTGCCTTGCATCATCTGTTCAGACTTAAGAATGTGGTGTGACGTATACTCACCTGTAGGCGTAGGTATTGTAGTCAAATTATTGCGAGGTTTGCGAGCAACTTGCAGCAGGATTGTCTGATCTTTTTTTGGGGGAACAGAGTTTTCACGAGACGATGTTTGTGGTGACGGTGAAAGTTTGTAAGATGACTATTAATATAGCTGAGTTGTGATCAGCTTACTCCAGAAAGTCTGAACCAATTGGGTACTCTGAATTATACACGTACTGGTTTTTACCATTAAACATATTGTCAGCGCCATCTTTTATCCTGAAAAGGAAGTGGACGCGGCATTGCCAACGCGAGGGAATTGAAAATAAGTTAAAACACTAACATTGTGGCATTGGTAATAGGTCTTAAAGCGCCACAAAATTGCGGCTTTTAAATAAAGTATTCGATTTTCAAAACTGGAAACGTTTTCATTTTATTCATTTTAAACTGAATTGAAACTTGATATCTGGAAATTTCTTAAATCTCTTGGTTTCGGCAAATCGTCATCTCATCTTACGCTATCTTCTTTTTCTCCAAATGAGCTTAATACTCACTTCTCCCATTCCACTTCTCTCGATTTTACTACGTTAAACTCCACCTTATCTATTATAAAATCTTTAACTCCCTTGCCAATAGAAACCTTTTCCTTCTCACCGGTGTCAGAGTCAGATGTTCGCAAGATTATATTGTCCATAAAATCCAAGGCTGTCGGGTGTGACGATGTTAGTAGAACAATGATAGTTCTAATTTTGGCCCAAATACTTCCTGTGATAACACATATTGTTAATTTCTCTCTTGATCGTGGGTGTTTTCCCTCTGCATGGCGTAAAGCCTTTGTCATTCCACTTCCCAAAGTCTCTAGCCCTGACTCGCTCAATCAGTTTCACCCAATTTCAATTTCACCTTTTTTGTCCAAAGTCTTAGAAGCTGCTGCTCACAAACAATTATCCTCCTTTATTTACGCTAATAACCTCCTTAGTCCCTACCAGTCTGGTTTACGCCCCAGTCACAGCACCACCACTGCTCTCATAAAGGTCACTGATAACATCAGAGCCGGCATGGAGGAGTCGTGCCTTACAGTACTTGTTCTTATTGATTTCTCTGACGCCTTTAATACCGTTAATCACGACATTCTCCTTGCTGTGCTCTCGTACCTTCGAATTTCCCCTTCAGCACTTGATTGGTTTTCTTCGTATCTCCGTGATCGCCACCAAGCTGTTCGAGTGGGACAATCTCTCTCTGATTGGTCAGGTTTGAATACTGGTGTCCCTCAGGGTAGCATATTGTCACCTATGCTATTCTCAATTTTTATAAACGTTCTGGCTGGCGAACTTGGATGCCCCCACCATTTTTACGCAGATGATCTACAGATCTACAAGCAGGGAAAGACTGTTGAGATTAACAGCGCTATTGGACAAGTTAACAGCGATCTGGAGTGCGTTGTTGAGTGGTCTGCCAAATTCGGAGTCAAGGTTAATCCTATCAAATGCCAAGCCATAATCATCGGTGGCTCACGACAACTGGTGAAGCTTGATATGAGTGCAGTTTCACCTATTGTAATGGACGGGATCGTTGTTCCTTACTCCCCTTGTGTGAAAAATCTTGGCATTCATATGGACTGCTCTCTCAGCTGGACCAAGCATATTAGTGAAGTGAGCAGGAAAGTAACTGGGACTCTTCGCGCTCTCTATCGCCTGAAGAACTTTCTGCCGTCATCTACAAAGACACTGCTAGTGCAAGCCCTTATCTTGCCGTTGATTGATTATGGTGATGTCTGTCTCAGTAACGTTTCACAGGAGCTTTTGAACAAAATGGATCGACTTCTAAATAATTGTATACGTTTCATTTTCGGACTGTGCAAATATGACCACGTCTCCATTTTCCGCTCTAAACTTAACTGGATGCCTATCCGGCAGCGTAGGTCCATTCGAATTTTAAATGTTCTCTTTTCTATTCTTTTTGATCCTAATTCTCCATCTTATTTAAAAAGTAAATTTCAGTTTCTTTATTCTTCACATTGTCGTCAGTTGCGTTCTGAAGATACTCTTTCCTTTCTTACGCCCTCTCATTCTTCCAGTTTCATGTCTAGTTCTTTCGCTGTATCTGCGATTCGTCTTTGGAACAAACTTCCTGTTCCAATAAGAAAATCTATTAGTAAATACAGGTTTAAAGTGGCTGTTCGAAAGCATTACGGATCGGTGGTCACGCATTAGGGATGGGTCCTTGAGTCACTGTTAGGTGAATGTGGTTCAAAGTTAATACGAGGTTATTCTGAGGGGTTTATATGGCTATTATTATGTAATTTTTTTTTTTGTGGCTAGCAATTCTTGGTTTGGTTGGTTCTATTTATATTATGACTTCTATTTATGTATGTTTATTTTTATCGATTTATATTGAATTTATATATTATTTATTTTGTTGTTTTGTTATTTTATAATAATTAGCATCTGTTGTTGTTTTCAAAAGTAATTTATTTAGTTTAATCTCGTGCACCGTGTTTAATTTATCTGTTTAATCGTGTGGTTGACTGGTAGAGAATGCCCTTTGGCATTAAGTCCGCCCAATTGTATCATTAATTTTGTGCAATGAAGAATAAATAAATAAACTTGAATACACGACCTAAATTATTTCGAAACTGGAGAAATCAACGAACATGCGAAGCAAACATCGACTCACAAGCTTACAAACACACAGACCCATATATTATTAACAGGAAATAGTTTTTACGCAGGATAGAGGAATGAACTGATTTCGTAGGCAGTATGCGAATGGTCACAATGGAAATCAAAGTGGAAAAGCAAATGTTCAGCAATTGAAGTCTTAATAAATAAATGTCTGGGACATCTAATAAAAAATATCATCATATTTTACTACAGTAAATTATAGATTATACTGGGTGATCATCAAATAACTCCCGAAAACGATATGGCATACTCAGTAAGTGATGTAGTAACTACACACCACAACATGGTCTAGGGATACATAAAACTTTTTTAAATAACTTTAAAAGTATTGACCTTACAAAAAAACTATAAATGACAGATTATAAAAACATTATTAAGTTCCTTTTTTAAATTCAAATTCGTATATAAAAGGTTTTGTTTTAACATGAAATTCGCATTCATTGAATTTCTTCCAAAGAAGTAAATCTTCACGAACTTCTAACTTAATTAAAACTCCATAAATTTATATAAATCTTTGTCAAACGCATCTCCAATGTTCATTTAATCATGCCACGTAGACACTTGACCAGGAACGAAATGTTAAAAGCAGTGAGCATGATTCAAGCTGGCACTACCCAAATGCGGTTTCTGAAGTCATGAGGACCAGTCAGAGCGTTATATCCAGGCTTTGGTCACGTTATCGTGTCACAGCGAAAGTGGTGGAACGGCACCGAGGACCTGAACGCATTAGATGTACAGGACCGATTCATAGTAAATGCTGCACGAAGTCAACCAAATGTAACGGCGATGCAATTGGTTCAAAGGCTACAGAGAGAGTATGGTTCGCTGGTAAGTGGTCAAACTTTGAGAAAACGACTGCGTGAAGTCAACCTACGTGCTCGTAGGCCACTTTGGGGTACCAGCACTAAGGAGAGGCAATCGAGGAAGAAGATTACAATGGGCTATTGCACACTAAAACTGGAACCATTCTCAATGGTCACTTGTGCTTTTCACTGATGAATCCAGGATTGGATTTCATCCTGATTCGCGAAAAGTACGCGTTTGAAGAGAACCTGGACGATGGAATCGACTGCAGCACCCACAACAAGTTCATGCATATCAAGGTGGCACGATTATGGTTTGGGCAGGAATTTGCCTCGGCGGTAAAAGGACCTCGTTTGGATGCAAGGCAATATGACTGCTCTAAAATACCGAGATGAGGTGCTAGAGCTTGTAATCTTGCCCCACAGATAGCAAATGGGACAAAATTTCCAGCTAATGCACGACAATGCCCGTCCACATACGGCGCGTATCGTTACAAGTTGGTTACAACAGCATCATATCCAGTATTTAGACTGGCCTGCACAATCCCCAGACTTAAATCCTATTGAGCATGCCTAGGGATATGCTTCAGAGAAGAGCTCTTAGGAATTTTCCTGAAGATATTGTGCATGAAAACTCGCTTTTCTTGCATCATAACAGGACTTGGGACAGTATTCCACAACAGGATATTGACACCCTTGTTTTGAGTATGCAGAACCGCTGCAGATGTTTCAGGAGCGTGGATCCACGGATTATTAATTTTAAGTTTTCAACAGTTTTTATAAAAAAAATAGTTGTTTTGTTTAGGTTTTGATGTTTCAAAAATAAAGTTAAGATTGAAATTTTGTCTGAGTTTTTCCTCTTCCATTTCTCTTCTTTTCTTTGAAGTTTTTTTCAAATTTAACTTTATATAAAAGTTTATTTATCAGATTAGATAGGCTATTAAACAAGGTTTATTTTAATGTGTAGGTGTCTTAACAAAAAGTTAATAGAATTTTAGTTATTTAGGTTTAATTGAAATATCCCTAGACCATGTTGATGTGTGTATATAGGCAAAATTTGTTTTTTGTTACAGTACAGTTGTATAAAGCACAGATCAGGCGTACTGCTGCAACCTTTGGACTGGAACGGATCAACTAAGTACCAGCTAGCTGCTCTGGACTTAGTGGAATCACGTGCCGTATGGCTCATTGGTGACCAGGCGCTCACTGTCGGGCTGCATGATCTTGAACACCGGCTTTTTTATAAATTCTATTACGGAGAGTGGGCGAGCGAGCTGCACGAGTTGGTTTCGCCGGCACCTTTTCACCATCGGAGCACTAGACGCACAATGAGTCTCCACCCTCACGTTGTTGACATTCCAGCTATACGCACGAAGCGGTTTGCCGATTCTTTTATAATGAGAACAGCAAAGGAGTGGAACTACCTGCCCGCGTTTGTTAGAGAGAAGAATACAACCTCTTGTCTTAAAGATACACATCTTTAAGACAAGAGTGAATAGGGATTTAATGGGCGGCCATGTACCATCATATACCACATCATTACATACCACCAGGTGCGATTGTGGTCAAATGACTGCCTAGTCAATGAAAAATAAAAAATAAAAACCGCCATTTCCATCACGTATACAGACACAGTCAGTTTACAGGCGATATCAGTGAGCATCAGTCACGCGACCAGTCGCACTGTTGCGAGTTTTTTTTTTAGTCGAACTTAGTGCAATTTTTCTCATGATGAATTTTATTTTTTACGACACGATTGGCATAGTGTGCTGTAGCACGGTTTCTCGCCTCGATTTCCGTAGTGTCCCGGGTTCGATTCCCGGTCGGGTCAATTCAGGAAACGATCTTTTCTAAATTGACTCGGGTCTGGGTGTGCTGGGAGACGTCCCTAGCTTATTTCCTTGTGTGGTACCTCGTAATACTGGGATTCAATAATCCCTACTTCGAGACCATTACAAGAGGTGTGTTGTCTGGCGCATATTTATTTATTTATATTTTGCCGGTTCTGTCATGTGGGTATAACGTGCCTACGTCATTTTAATAATTCAGGGCGAATAAAGTAGTAACCCTAGGTGGTCAGGTAAGTTTAGGAAAAAGGCGTGTGCGGTCCTTCTCTAAACTCTTATTTTTTTGGTGTAGTGGAAATTTAATGGCTGATAACGAAGTGAAGTCGCAACTTTGTGGCACATTATACAATAGTGTTGTGTTAAATCACGTACCTGCTGTATTTCTAGTAGGATTTCGACTATATTTATAGCAGCATATATTAAGTTATTGAAAGTTTCTAGGGGGCAATTTCAACTTCATATGTTATATTTCAACCGTTAGTAATAACGGATGACTTATTCATTATCGTGAGGCGAATGGCATTAGCTTGAATAAAAACACCCAGTAGGTATATGCAGCATCTACACCTACCCATTGCTTTAGTGTATTCGATCTAAAAAAAGTCTTTCTACACAAAGAAAACCTTTGTGCAAACTATCATGGCATATTACTTTGATTATTTTATCAGTCTCTGATATATTTATCAGTCTCTGACACCCATAGTACAAGCTCTGCTTGGTTTGGGGTCAGATGATCTTGGTGTAAATTGTCCCAGATATTGTCCCAGATATTTATTTTAGCATTTTACAGTGCTGGTTTTTCGTTTCTAAAGATAGAAAAAGTGGAAAAATTATATTTCGGACCTTGATGATCTCGAGCGGGAATCGAACCCGCGTGAAAGATACGGGATATGATCCGTTCGATTCCCGCTATCATAGCTTATTCTTCAAATCATATACGAGTACACTCCATTTTTTATTATATACGTGCTGCGTTTGTGTGCAAAAGCGAGCCTCCAAAATGCTTAGTGAGGTGTCAACAATGTCCTATTCCAGGGGTGTACCACCTCATTTCACGTCAACAATTCACTCCATTGACTTTTGACATTTTACTTCGTACGCCCGTGCCCTTTATCTCGTGGGAATTTCGAGAACTAAATAAAATCAATTAATATGCGCCAGACATCACACCACTTGCCATGGTCTCGAACCAAGGATAAATATCCCTGTGTTACGAGGTACTAGACAAAGAATAAAGCTAGGGGCGTCTCCCAGCACAAACGAAAGACTGTTTCCTGAATTGACTCGACCGGTAATCAAACCCGGGACACCACGCAAGTCACGGCGAGAAACCGTGCTACAGCGCAATACGCCAATTGTGTCGTCACATCTCCCCTTCACTCCCCAAGAAACCTAAATAGAGCTTGTCTATCCAGAAATGACGCGACCACTACTTTCCTAGTACGTCCAAAGAAATGTTTGAAGTCAACACCCATTTATTGTAGCGATGACTTGATTTCAATATTGGAAATAAAGTTTGAAAGAGTACGAGTAATTGCCGAGTTTCTCGCCGGGTCTTCTCAACAGAAACAACTCCGACGCGATGGTAGAGTCGCATTAGGTCATTATACTGTGTTATTTATATATGTACATGTTATAGTATTTACGTCTATTATTTGGTATATTTTGCTTTGAATTTGACGATTTGAAAATATGTATTTACTGTGAAAGTCTATCTGAATAAAGTTTTTTGATAAGTGTTTTGTTTTTATTTTAGCATTAAACAATGCTCTATTTTCTACACAATGATAGAAACTAGAAAAAATGGACCGGATCTTGGAACTCAAGCGGGATTCGAACCCGCGACCGTGTGAAAGGCGCTTGCCTATAACATTGATGAAAGAACGTTGGCTTATACAACGTAAAATACACTAAATAAATTCGCCAGGTCTGTTAACGGCCTCCGTAGCTCAATTGGAAGAGCTGCAGTCACCCGGATTGTGAAAGGTCGCAAATTCGAATCCCGCTTGAGTCCCAGGATCAGGTCGAGTTTTTCCTTTGCCCCGCGGTGGAATATACTGTAGTACAGGCTAATAAATTTACTTTTCTTTACTTTATGTGTGCGTGAATTTGGTGGAGGGGCGCGTCATTTCATAATAGACAAGCTCTACTTACAGCTTCCTACGCCCATTTGCATCTCTCAGTGACGGAAATCAGTGCGTGCCAACAGACTCACCACTGAGGATGCACAAGACCGCGCGAAGTGGGCAAAGAAAATAAGGAAGGCGGACCCTGGGACCCACACGCCAGTGTTTGTTCACAACCGGGATAGACCGCACGGATGATGATGATGAGTGACGGAAATCAGTGAGTGATGGAAGAGTTTTTACTCTATATTAACTTTTTTTGTGAAAGCGTAAGTTTAGCAGAACTGAATTGATGACCGTTCATTTTTATATTTAATTGATATTACTTATATTATAAATGCGAAAGTTTGTGAGGATGTATGTGTGCATGTTACTCTTTCACGCAAAACTACTGAACGGATTTAAATGAAACTTTACAGTAATACAGTTTTTACATCAGAATAACACATAAATATCCCTGGACATTATTCCACACAGCGCCATCTAGCCCCAAAGTAAGCTAATTAAAGCTTGTGTTATGGGATACTAGACAACGGATAAACATACTTAAATACATTTTCTTTTGTAAATACACACATCAAAAGTGTCTAGGGATCAACATATATTTTTGCAATAACTTTTCTCTTGATTGATATTAATTAAAATTTTATTTAAGGATTCATCAAATAAAGTGTTTTCGTTTGTCTACAGTAACGATAAACCAAGTCACCTTTGCATTAATAAAGAAATTTGCCATTTTCCTAATAAAGGGATTTTTGACATTTGAACCACTAACATTAAAGTTCGAAAAAAAGACTGAAATAACAGTTTTCTTTAAAATTTTATTGGGTAACTTAAACAATTAATAATCTGTGTTTCTACCGCGAACACTAACAACGCAAGAACATCGGTTTGGCATACTCAAAATGAGTTCATCCAAATCACGCTGTGGAATGGCCGCCCATGTTCGTTGCAACAACAAAAAAAGGTCTTCTTGCTACTGAATACCCTCCATATTCGGCAGAGCTCTTCTCTGTAGCATATCCCATGCATGCTCAATCGGGTTCAAGTCTGGCGACTGAGCAGGCCAGGGCAGGACATTGATGTTAGCTGCGGCGAGAGTCTGTCTTACAACTCTTGCGGTGTGCGGTCGTGCATTATCATGCATTAACTGAAATAAGGGACCGATTTGCACTTGTAGAGGAACGATGACGTCTGATACAATCGTCTCAGCATAAATTTGAGCGTTGAGGTTGCCTCTGATCCAAATCAACTCAGTTCTTCCGCCGATCCAAATACCCGCCCATACCATGATGGTTCCACCACTATAAGGATGGACTTCCTGGCAGGATTTTAATCGCTGTTGGCGTCCAGGGGTTCTCCAGTGTTGTATACGTCTTGTGTCCGGTCTCATACCAAAACGAGACACATCAAAAAAGCACACGAAACGCCATTGTTCTTCTGCCCAATTTCTGTGTTCAAGAGCCCATTGATATCGAATCCTACGATTGTGCATTGCTATAGGTGGTACCCTTAGCTTTCTTCGGGAACGTCATCGTTCCTCTACAAGTGCAAATCGGTCCCTTATTTCAGTTAATGCATGATAATGCACGACCGCACACCGCAAGAGTTGTAAGACAGACTCTCGCCGCAGCTAACATCAATGTCCTGCCCTGGCCTGCTCAGTCGCCAGACTTGAACCCGATTGAGCATGTATGGGATATGCTACAGAGAAGAGCTCTGCCGAATATGGAGGGTATCCAGTCGCAAGAAGACCTTTTTTTGTTGTTGCAACGAACATGGGCAGCCATTCCACAGCGTGATTTGGATGAACTCATTTTGAGTATGCCAAACCGATGTTCTTGTGTTGTTAGTGTTCGCGGTAGAAACACGGATTATTAATTGTTTAAGTTACCCAATAAAATTTTAAAGAAAACTGTTATTTCAGTCTTTTTTTCGAACTTTAATGTTAGTGGTTCAAATGTCAAAAATCCCTTTATTAGGAAAATGGCAAATTTCTTTATTAATGCAAAGGTGACTTGGTTTATCGTTACTGTAGACAAACGAAAACACTTTATTTGATGAATCCTTAAAGAAAATTTTAATTAATATCAATCAGGAGAAAAGTTATTGCAAAAATATATGTTGATCCCTAGACACTTTTGATGTGTGTACATACTTATTATACATAGGAGACACCCAGACCAGTACAAACAGACATGTTCATGCACACAAATGTTTGTACTGTGCGGGGATCGAACCCGCGACCTCTGGTGTAGTAGCCAACTTCTTAACCATTACACCAAGTCGGTCGTCAACATCACATCACATCACATGTAGCCTATGTGTTACAAAAAGTCGCGGGCGTAAAGCTAGTATCCTGATTACAAAAGAATCAGAAAGTTTCTCATGCGAAAGCTCAAATGACGTGACCAGTTTGAACTTTCACATACAAAAGTGATCGATTCTGTGACAAAAGCTCATCACAATGTCTGCCAGCCATTTATACGTCGTAGTGTTGCACGCATGACTATAAGTTAACTAAATATTTATTCAGAAGTCCAAAAACAAAATATATTACTTACGTATGCATGCAGGCTTTGTCTAGATTGGATAGCAGTTGTCTACCTAAATAAAGATGTTTTAAACCACTGCGTTTTTAGCCTTAAAGCTTTCCCAAGATTGACAATATTTAATCGACTTTGTTTGAAGATACGAGTAACTTCTAAATTAAATAAATAAATAAATATCTGGGACAATTCACACCAAGATCATCTGACCCCAAACTAAGCAGAGCTTGTAATATGGGCGTCAGAGACTGATGAACATACTTAAATATTTCTAAATACATACTTAAATAGATAATAACACCCAGACACACAACAAATATAAATGTTCGTTACACAAATATTTGTCATGGGTGGGATCGAAGCCACGACCTCCGGCGCTAAAGGCAGGATCGCTGCCATTGCGCCAACAGGCCAGTCAAAATTAAAAGATATTTTTGCAAATATATTTTTTTACGAGCAGTGTCTTTAACTAAGGTTACAACTTTTCCAAGACACAATATAGCATAATTCACCGATAAAAAAAACAGGAAGAAGTACGTCGACGATTTTTTTGTTTTACTCTCAAATATTCATTATTAACATTGTAGTTTTGCAATCCCAGTGACCAAAGAAATATATTACCGTTATAATAAAAGTATAAAAATTATTGAATAAATAATGATGGTTACGATTGTGTTAATTTTGAATCAGTAGGTATCTACTATCAATATCTACTGACCTTTGAAGTTTTTTAAGAAGATACATATATAAACATATTTATCCCTACTTCGATACCGTGACAAGTGTTTTGTTGTGTGGCGCAACAACAAAACACTTGTCACGGTATCGAAGTAGGGATAAATATCCCTGTGTTACGAGGTTCTTGACAAGGAATCAAGCCGGAGGCGTCTCCCAGCACCCCCAGACCAGAGTCAATTTAGGAAAGATCATTTCCTGAATTGATTAAGCCAGAAATCGAACCCAGGACACTATGCTACTCGAGGCGAAAAACCGTGCTACAACGGCACTATCGATAGCATGATTACTTTCAATACCTAGTAATTTTTGGTTGAAAATGTTCCTATTAGTTCTGAAATACTCTTAGATAAATATATTTTCATATACATTTTTATGCTTCCTTGGTTTCCAATCTAAAGTATCCTTCATCAATAAAAGCTATCGATAGGCCCAGCGACAGTCTACTTAAGGCCAAATATCGATAGAAATTCTATCGATAGATACGTAACACTAATCTGTAAGCAAATTTTAAGGGCCATTGTACGTACTTTGAAAAATTGCATCGTCTACATCATTCAGCGTTTAATGAACCGTAAAGAGTTCTTTAGAGTTATAAATTATTAGATTGGGTGATTAAGCGATTTTTTGTTAAAAAATGCGTCTCTGGAGTAAAAAATGTATTTAGGTGTCCCACTCCTTAATTTTTTTTATTCAAAATAGGTTTGCGTTTGGCCTCAGTCTCGCCTGGTGGTAAGCGATGACGAGGCCGATGGTGGTACACGCTTACCCAGAAAATGCCTATTCACTCTGGCCTTGAAGGTGCCACGGTTGTAAGTATCCGGAATCCGGACACAGACGCAGGAGCGTTTAGCGTTGTAAGAATGAAGGCACTCTGGTATAACTTCGTTGCCTTTTTGTCTCTCAAGCCCATACAACGACTTAGCATTTATCATGACATTTGCGTAGCAAAATAACCTGTGATTATTATATAATTTATTAGTAAACTTTGAAGCTTCCAAATAACTTGAGCACTAAAAACAACAAAAAAATATATTTTGCTTTAAACAATATAAAATCAGTCAGGATTATTTGAATGAAAACCTTGAAATTAAAAATGATTAATAAAACTATTAACGGGGGCAAAGTAAAAATAGTTATCTGCAAAATAGCAACTTTACAGGTGAGCGAAAAGACTGAAAAAGTTGTATTTTTTTGTAATGCATTAGCCGATTCTTCTGAAAACTTTATCATTACATATTTATACTGTTATTAATTTGAACATAATGTTGGTTTTACTAATTTGTTGTTATTTTCCGAGATTTTGCAGAAAGTCGCATCTACGTCGTATTAAAAATAATGCTGATTGTGCCAAGTACCAGTTGGTCGTATATACATGGGACTATCCTTTTTGCGTATAAATTGCATTTGCTTTAATTTATTGTAACGAGTTTTTGAATAAACCTTTTGCAAAGCGGTAGAGAGGACTCTGATCATATCTTGCAAGAGGTCAAAGAAGCTGATTCTGAGGTAGTAGAAGAGGTCATTTTGATCTCAATTGATAGAAATTATAGTTCACCGGATCCTGAAATGGATGTACCTCCATCCAGACTAACGACATCACATCGAGGAAGAACTTCCACAGGTTAAGCTGGAACCATATGGTTTGAAAAACCGCTAGATGGCCCACTATTAAATAAATCCACTCCTGGAATTAAACGAAGATGCCACGTTTGCCCAGTTAAAAAAAAGATCGCAAAACATACATTTGTGAGACATGAAAAAGACACAATTGTCTGGAGCATTCAATATTTCAATGTACAAAATGCTAACAAATCCCAAGAGAGCGTATGTTAGTTCTTCACGTGCCATACAGTCTGATTTGAGATCTCTTATATTTTGATACAAATAACATGTTATCAAAGATTTAGTAGCTATTTTTTTTAGTAAAAAATCAGTGTAGATTAATTAAAATTATTTAAACTAACATGATTTGATTAATGTGTATTTTTTACTATTATTTTCATTCCCTTAGAAGACATTATGACGCCAAACAAATAAAAATATAAAGATAAAGTAAAAAATATATACAATTGAAAATCTGGGTCTTAGGAACCCACCAAGCATAGCTTATAACTTTATACCACCAGGCATACCAAGGGTTAATGTACCTATAGGCCGAAAGATTATGGTTTGCAATAAATAAATAAATAAATAAATAGATACTTTTTTTTTTTTTTTACATTCAATTCCAGTCGGCGGTTTAGATAACAATTTCAATACTTCCTTAAATCTTGATACCATTACTTTTGAAATTGTTTTCAAAAAGAAATGCGTTTTCTCTAAATATTAAGAATTATTTTTTATCGTTGCGTACATACATAAGTTTCCATTCAATCAAAAACTAAAGCCTAAAGTTTCTTCCTTAATGTAATTCATGGTAAATGAGAAGTATTTTGCTTACAATCTTTGAGTTTTTTTTGGCGATTAGAGATTAAGGATTCGGGTTGAATAACCTGAAATCAATCAATATCTCATATCAAAAGAAAAAGAAAATAAATATTCATCGATCAAGGAAGAAAAAACGTAAAAAAATTAAAAAAACAAATTAATACAAAATAATAATTAATAAATTGTGCATTGTTTTCAATGTAATACTTTGAATTAAGATCCTTTTGTAAAATGTGCGAAAAATAACATTATCTATCCATCTATCTATTAATTTAGCTGGCCTAGAAAATCTTTAGGGAATGTCGAACCCACGACCGCGTCTTAAAGTAAAGAGTCATGTGAGCTACTGAGCTTGCCAATAAAATACATAAATTAATCAATATCACTGGATCACCACAGATAACGATGGCCAGCAATATTTTTTATAAACTTTTAACCTATTTACAACATCATTTTTAACGATGACTTGGCCTGGCGGTTGCAATATTAAAGTTGTATATTATTTCTTTCTGTCACACCAAAGCACACAATCATTTCGAAATATCTTTCAAAACTCAAGTAACTTTATTCAAGACTTAGACTTTAACAATACTTCCAAATCGTCAAATTTAAAGTTGATCTAAGAAAAGTATATTAAATAATAAACATGAATTCTATTATAATATGGATATTTAAATACGCAGTTCGTAAATATCTAGTTAATTGAGGCTCTACCACTTCCATAAAGTAGACAAAATCTTAGATTTCTCATGATTAGATAATTATTTATTTATTTGACTTCTGTCCGATAGAATTAGCAGTTTTTATGTGTAATTTTTGAATTCTCCGACAGGTTAAACTAAAAAGGAACAACACAACATTTAACACATTTATTACAATTTTGACAAGTCAGGAGTAAATGAGTACAAATAATAAATAACTTAAATTGAAGGCCATGGGTCTTTGACGAATTCGTGTCCAGAAGTTATTTATCTATTTATGTAGTACCTACTTAAAAATATTTATGACGGTACAAGTACCTGTATAAATGCTTGTAGTATACGTTTTGTACCCCTACCATGAGTTTTCCTCAAGTAAACTGCGATAGTTACAGCAATATGTTTGCCACTTTTACTTACATTACTATTCACTAGAGGTGCTATACCGAATTCCCATACAAAACTTGACAACAGACGCTAGCGACTAATTATATTTGCGTGAAATGTAACTAATTTATTTTAGAGTTTATTTTCATTTTTAGCATTCAGCAGTGCACTTTTTTCCACAAAAAGATAGAAACCAGAAAAATTCGACCTGATAACAGGGGTTTATCTGAGTTATTCATTGTTAGTTTTAAGTGAAAATAGTTGAGTGCGGTGTGATATGCAGCCATATTACTTGCTGTCGGCAACGATGAAAAATCACCTGAAAAAACGCTTTCATTATCTACGTCACAGGGTACAGGTGAAAAATGGCGCCCTGTCGATTCCACGCACTTTGATTCGCCCTGACGTGTTCGCAACGGGGATATTAAAAAAGATATTAGTGACAACGTCACCTGAGGGAATTTGGGCGCTTGAAAATGTTGTCTAGTCACTAAATATTGAAATTTCTATTCAAAATACACGAGCGTAAGAAAAATGCAGTAATTTTTATCTACCAGTAACGGAGACGGATTCGGAGTTGTCACGTTTTGAGGCCATACCAAATGAAAGATTCATTTGGCATGGGTAAATCCATATATAAAAGAAAAGTTTACAACATAGCTACATCATAATTCCCTACACCACAAAGGTAACCGCCCAGCATACTGACAGGGGCGGGGGCTAGGACTGCAAGTCCACGCGATGAGACTGATATTCTGCGGTACCTTACAAATTTATATAAGAAATTAAAAGTAATGAAGTATTATTTACAATCCAATCAGTGAATAAGACCTAAAAACGTAATGAGGATACCCCAGTGAAATAAATTACGATGCACACACGCGCACGCTTTACGAAAGTGTTACTAATTGAAGGAAGCGTTTGAAACAAAAATTAAAAACCTTATAAAATTTACAATAACACGTTGCAAACTCTTAGTCAAAAAAAAGATATACTAGTTTACAACCTTTAAGTTTGTTACATTACGAACAGGTCACATTGTGAAAAGTATAAAAAATAAAGCCCATAAGTGCAAGCCCACCTTTCTAGTGTCCAAATAAATCAATATTACTCCCACAGCTTTATCATTCAAAATAATGTATTAAGCCATTAGTCATCATAAGTCATTAGAAATTTATCCAGGCTTCGGTCACGTTATCGTGTCACGGGGTGAGTGGTGGAACGGCACCGAGGACCTCAACGCATTACAACACATGTACAGGACCGATTCATAATAAATGCTGCACGAAGTGTAACGGCGATGCAATTGGTTCAAAGGCTACAGAGAGAGTATGGTTTGCTGGTAAGCGGTCAAACTTTGAGAAGACGACTGCATGAAGTCAACCTACGTGCTCGTAGGCCACTTCGGGTCCCAGCGCTAAGGAGAGGCAATCGAGGAAGAAGATTACAATGGGCTATTGCACACTAAAACTGGAACCATTCTCAATGGTTATTTGTGCTTTTCACTGATGAATCCAGGTTTGAATTTCATCCTGATTCGCGAAAAGTACGCGATTGGAGAGAACCTGGACGTTGGAATCGACTGCAGCACCAACAACAAGTTCATGCATATCAAGGTGGCACGATTATGGTTTGGGCAGGAATTCGTCTCGGCGGTAGAACGGACCTCGTTTGTATACAAGGCAATATGACTGCTCTTAAATACCGAGATAAGGTGCTAGAACCTGTAATCTTGCCCCACAGACAGCAAATGGGACAAAATTTCCAGCTAATGCACGACAATGTCCGTCCACATACGGCGCGTATCGTTACAAGTTGGTTACAACAGCATGATATCCAAGCTTTAGACTGGCCTGCAAAATCCCCTGACTTCAATCCTATTGAGCATGCCTGGGATATGCTTCAGAGAAGAGCTCTTAGGAATTTCCCTAAAGAAATTGTGCATGAAAACCAGCTTTTCTTGCATCTTAGCAGGACTTGGGACAGTATTCCACAATAGGATATTGACACCCTTGCCTTGTTTTGAGTATGCAGAACCGCTGCAGATGTGTCAGGAGAGTCTTAGGTGGATCCACGGATTATTAATTTTAAGTTTTCAACAATTTTTGTAAAAAAAGTAGTCTTTTTGTTTAGGTTTTGATGTTTCAAAAAAAAGTTAAGATTGAAAATTTGTCTGAGTTTTTCCTCTTCTTCTAAGTTTTTTTTTAAATTTAACTTTATCTAAAAGTTTATGTATCAGATGAGATAGGTTATTAAACAAGGTTTATTTCAATGTGTAGGTGTCTTAACAAAAAGTTAATAGAATTTTAGTTATTCAGGTTTAAGGTAATGCAATTTATGAACATTTTCCAGACTGTGGTTTCTATGAACTAATAACTCGAACAAATCTTTGAATATGGTCCATTCAGTGTATTTTCCACTAAATATGGGAATACTAATTTTTGGCAGCTTTACCTGTGGCGTGTTAACGGACTAGGAAGGTTGCACAGTTTTTAAAACTGGCAATTGAGTGCTAGTAACTTGTTTAATTAACATATCTAAACTTTCCCTCAGCTCTGTCTTTTAATCATGATAAAGTTCCATAGTTGATTCATAAACATCGTCCGAAAAGTAACTGGAACTCTTATAGTCAGCAATTTCAACATCCAAAACAATAGTGCGATGAGTTTCCGCAAAGATTTTCCACTGTTCCTCTAATGTGTCGAGCCTTGTTTCTATGTAGGCTTGAGTTATTTTGCCTTTAGGAGACTTTTTAAAGTTAATTTGACCTTTAGTAAATTGCAGTCTTAACATCATCTTGCAAATAAGATAAAATCTCCATACTGAGTTCAATATTTTACTTTAACTAGACTGAGAAATAAATCAACTATTGAACCAAAGACAGTTTCCTAAAAAAAATACAAAAATTAACAAACTATACTTTTAGCATAAATAATACTTTATATTACAATTGTCTAACTAAAGAAAGTTCAGAAAACCCTTATTTTCTAAATCACCGTAAACTATCCAGTCCGCTGAATTCGAAGAAATAAAAGTTCACAAAGATGATATTACTTTGCTCTTAGTAAAACACTTCACGTTTTCTCAAAGTGTTTCAGAATATCATTACACTTGGGAAAAATTGGGCATGGATCTGTTCACTATTTCACTAGTTATTCTAAGTCCTAAATTATTTTCAGAAAATCGTAAGTGTCTTATTTATTTATTTATTCTTCATTGCGACGGGTCCTACGTAGACTAATGCAACCGACAAAATGGCGAAAATCGTTTTATTGCTCAAACAGCCCTAAAATAACTTTATATTTTCATATCCCGAAACCAAAAAAATTAATATCAATTAATTTCGAAGATACAAACATGTATCCTGGTGCAAGTGACGCTGTTTTAAGCCAAATGACTGTCAACGCTGGTGTAAGTGCTTTGCACCAGTGTAGGTAGTCGCGAGCAGCGCGGCGCGCGAGTGCAAGTGACCTTTGCATTAGTACGCGCGCGGCGACGTTACCGGGTGCACGCGCGACACTAGTACAACTACTAAAAGTTTTTGTTTAAGTGTTTAATTGTTGAAAAAGTACCAGTTTTTGTTTCTATTTCATAATCACGATAGTTATATTCAAGAATGAAGCGGTCACGGGGTCAATTAATGATGAGTTTATTAGAAAATAAACGCAGCCAATTAAACACATCCGAAAATTACGACGGTAAGAATCAATGTAACATTTTGAGTACTGCAATTATATTTTTTGCTCATATTTAATTGATAACAACTATTTTTTAAATCATATTATGTACATTTTTAGAATATTTTCACATATACCAGTAGACAATATTCGTATTATTGTTGAATATACCCGTGTATAGAGATTTAAGTGTTAATCTGTGATTATTATTGTTAATTTCTAATTAAATTCTTCAAATTATGTTTCAATATTTTTCTTATTATATTTCAGAACCGTCTTCAGTTCGAAAACGAAGTCCATGTAAGGAATTGGATTTAAATTTGAATAATCTAAAGTTCCGAAACCAACTGATTTAAACGATAAATACAATTTATCGACTGAAAATTCAACAGCCAAGCCAGTATGATTCTTTTTATAAATGTGAATTGTTTTTATTTTTCATGTTTGTATCCTATTTTGACCAACTTTACACTTATATCAGTATACGTGGATTCGTATATCTTTTTAAATTCCCGCTATTGTAACATAACTTACGTAAATAGTTTTTTCAACTACTAATTTGGTTACTCATAAACTACTAGGCTGGTACATTTTATTCGCAATTAAGTTTATTTTTAATATTTCCTTTTAGGCTCCCCTCTACCTCCAAGTGCGGCATTGATAGCTAAAGAGATGTCATTCATCAATCAAGTTATCGAATTCATCAATTCAGATGACATATGTAACGCCATCGGTGGAAAATTTGTATAGAAATTTATCAAACATTCCATCAGATTCCGATAGTTTTACTAGCTGTTCTAATGTCCAGACAGTAACTGTGATTGTGCATAATGTACAAGAAAGAGAGCCGCAGCTTTTACCAACGCCTATTTCTGATTGTATCTGAGTCGAATAACTTTGCTTAAGATGAAATTGAGAGCATAACACCAATGCCATCACCATCAGTTTCTTTTTCATCAACCGGTCCACAACCTGAACGTGAGATTGATACTTATTCACACAACGATTCCGATTACACTGATACACCGTTAAGTAGTCCAGCAAGCATAAATAGGAAAAGCCAAAAAAAGAAAGACAAAGGCAGATTGCGAGAGAGATTCCAAAACAAGGTGGTTAGATAATAAACGCAAGTACAATTTGAACATAGGCTTAGAATATATGAGTCGGACAGGAAAAAAACATGAATAAAAGGAAATGAAAGCTACTTGCGAATGGCCAAGGAATTGTTCTGAAAAAATAGGAGAGACTGCAAGATACCAGACATTTAAAAACTTCTGGGAGCTAGGCGATCATACTCGATAGTGGGGTTTTATTACTAAATATGTTTCGAACTCAAACTCAAACTCAAATAACTTTATTCAAATAGGCTGTATCAGTACTTTCAAATCGTCAAATTTACAGCAAAATATACTAAATAATAGACATAAATACCATAATAATATGGATATATAAATACACAGTATACAGACATAATGCGACTCTACCACCGCGTCGGAGTTGTTTCTTGCTGAGAAGACCCGGCGAGAAACTCAGCAGTTACTCTTTTAAACTTGTTTTGGGTTTACAACAGGCGTTAGTAAAGTACAAGCAGTGTGTCATTTTGATACAAATAAACCTAAATGAATATAAAACAAAGAGAAAAAAACAACCATAAAAGAATATAATAACAAGAATTCATTTAAACAATTCAAAAACAAAAATTCTTAGTCAGTTCATACAAACTAGGTACCTATTAACTCTTACAATAAAACATCTGTTACAATAGAGCTATTTAATCCCGCATCGAGCAGAGTGCTTATACGCAGGCATTTTTATCTATAAGGTAGTATTTTGTAGTATAATAGACCTTTTTTAATAAAGCTGTTTTGATGTGCCGATAAAAACAGAAGAATGAGAGGACAAAATTACAAAAACATGGTAAAATTAAAAAGTCCACGTGGAGTGAAACGTTCCACTAAACGGTCAGTAATCGATGGTGCGTGCTATTCATCGCTAAAGGTAGGTAAAGATTGTGATTTTTGAATCTATGTAAAGGTAACTCACAAATGGTTTTTGGAATTTTGTTGTAATAATGTATACCTTGCCCCATAAAGGATCCTAAAACTTTTTGTAACCTAAAGAGTGGAAGTGCGATTTTATCCTTATTCCTAATATTTCTGCAATGTATGTCACTGTGTTTAGCATAGAGACCAATATTTTTTCTGACCAAAACAATGCAATTGTAAATGTATTGTGACGCTACAGTGAGGATACCAATTTCCTTAAAAATCTCCCTAAGTGAAGCCCGTGCACGAAGCTTATAGATGGATCTGATAGCTCGCTTCTGGAGGATAAAGATGGTTTGTATATCCGCCGCTTGACCCCAAAGTACAATGCCGTAAGACATTACACTATGGAAATAACTAAAATAAACTGAACGAGCAGTATCAACATCTGTTAATAACCTAATTTTTCTCACTGCAAATGCAGCCGAACTAAGTCTGCCTGAGAGAGCTGTTATAAAATATAAGGGTTCCATTGCAGTTTTGAATCTAGTGTGATTCCAAGAAAAACTGTTGTATCTACAAGCTTTATAGTTTACCATCAATTTTTAGACTAATGGGGTTATCTTTAATATTAGGCAACTTAAAATTAATACATTTAGTCTTTTTTGCATTAAGCTGTAGATTATTTACTGTGAACCATTGTAAAACCTTTGAAAGTGCGTCATTAACATCATCAAAAAGGTTTTTATTTCTGTCAGTTTGAAAAACTAAAGATGTCTGCAAACAATACAACATCACAAATATCTTTTAAGTAAAAAGGTAAATCATTTATATATATCAGAAATAGTAATGGACCTAGAATGGATCCTTGAGGGACCCCCATTTTAACTTGTGATCCTGTAGACAGTACACTGTTAACATCAACTTTTTGAGTTCTTAAACTAAGGTACGAAATTACCAAATCTAAAGCATTATCCCTAACCCCGTAAAAATCAAGCTTGCGTATAAGTGTATCGTGATCAACGCAATCAAAGGCCTTGGACAAGTCACAGAAGACGCCAAGAGCGTTCTGTGAATTCTCCCAAGCCCTAAAGATGTGTTTTAGAAGTGCAATGCCAGCATCAGTAGTAGAACGGCCTCTCGTGAATCCATATTGTTCACTGTGTAAGAGATTGTTCTCATAAAAATGGCTTAATAGTTGTTCTTGAATGATTTTTTCAAAGATCTTGCTTAGAGCTGGTAGGATTGAAACAGGCCTAAAGTTACCTGGGTCTTGTTTGTTGCCTGATTTAAAAAGTGGTACAACCTTACTGTGTTTCATTAAGTTTGGAAAAACACCTTCATCAACACAATCATTGAATATTACGGCTAAATAAGGGGCAATCACGTCAATTATGTGGCTTACAATTTTGACTGATATACCCCAAAGATCAGCGGTATCTTTTGAATTAATTAATCTGAATGCTTTTATTATATCTAGTGACTCAACATGTTTAAATTTAAAGAATACACTGCAACAAGATACATTATCTTTCAACAAATGTTCCGCTCTAGTTGGTGAGGAATTTAATGAAGCTGTAGTGATTATAGGTATATTACTGAAATACTTATCAAATGCTTCAGCAACAGATGCTTCTGATTGTAAGATGTTATTGTTAATATTAAGAGTGTATGAGGTATCGCGCTGTTTAGCTTTACCTGTTTCGTGATTTATGACGTCCCAAGTGGTTTTTATTTTGTTAGTGGACTTTGATATTTTATCACGAATGTGCAATGCCTTAGCTGTAGTGCAGGCTTTTCTGAATATTTTGGAGTAGTTCTTGACATACTCAACAAAAAGTGGATCGAAATTGTATTTTTTCATGCCGTACAACTCATACATCTTACGTCTGCTCCTGTAAATTCCAGGCGTGGCCCATTCACAAAACTTAGATTGAACTCTGCAAGTAACTTGTTTGGTGGGAAAACAAGCATCAAATTCATTTTTAACACAATCAAACAGTCTTTTGTAGACTGCATCAAGGTCACCCTGCTTATAAGGAATGGAAGATACTTTATGCTTTAAATTAGTTTTAAAACTATTAATGCGATTACCCGTCTTCGGTCTACATGTTATTTTCCTGTAATTAACGCTATTGTTAGTTAAATCTAAAAATGTTATCTTCTGCCCACAATGATCAGACTTTAATTCAGTTACTATTGCCTTCTCAATGGGTACACAGTTGCAAAATACATTATCCAGACAAGTAGATGTTGTGGCTGTTATCCTCGTGGGTTCATGGAATTGATAATCCAGACCAAAGGATTTAAATAGCGACAATAACCTATTGCTTTCAGATGAGTTTACTAGCAAATCTATATTGAAATCACCACACACAATAATGGGTTTAGACTTAGCACTTAACCTACCCAAAGCTTCCTCCATAACTGTCTCAAATCTATCTAAGTTAGTTTTTGGGGGACGGTATACACTTATCACAACAAAGCCCTCTAACTCAACACAAGACAATTCGACAATACGCTCTATGGACAGGCCTACAATGTCAGTGCGATCTTTACATTTCAAAGTATTTGCAGTAAAAATTAATGAACCACCATGAATAGTGGTTTTTCTAAAGAACGCGCTTGATAATCTAAAATTATTAAGGACAAAAGACTGATAGTTTTCATCAGTCAGCCAATGTTCAGTAAAACATAAAATATCAATATTTTGGTTTTCCAGCAATAGTTCTATTTCTAAATCTTTGCCCGTCAAGCTTTGAATATTTTGGTGGAATAAATTCAAGTATTTGGGCTTGGCTGTTGTCCTAGGCCCTAGTTTAAAAAAGACGCTGAAGGAGCATCACATGAAATAGATAAATTAGTACTAGTACTAATGTCAGAATAGAAAATACTGCCAATAGCGGCATTGTTAATGTTATTTGCTAACAAAGTAGCTAGTTTCTGCTTAGTCCTAATGGGAAGATACATAGTATCTTCAGTTAACCTAAAGTATGGTACAAACAGATTTGTATCAAAAAAGTAAATGTCACTATGAAGACGAAGCTAAAAAATAAGAGGGTAGTTACTAAAACTTCCCAAAGAAAATGCACTCTGCGATATTCAATTCCGGTATCAGAAGGCAGTAGTAACATTGAAACAGTTTGTCTGTAAGACTATGTTCTTGAACAACACAACAAATGAAATAGCCAGCTGTATTTATGATTTCATTTGTATGAAGGTAAAGGAAGGAGTTAAATCTTTTATATTATGGTCGGACAATTGTGGAGGGTAGGAAGAAACCGAATTGTTTTTCTTATGTATATGTACTGCTCTTGGAGATTTAACGTGGATATTACTCATAGATTTCTTGTTGTTGGTCACACCCAAAACGAGGGTGACAGCATTCACTCTGTGATCGAAAGAAAAACTAGAAATGTTTTGATTTATACTCCAGATCAATGCACTTTGGCTTTCAAAATTGGCAACGGCTAATGCAAAACCATACATTGTTAAAGTAATTACTCAATCTCTTGTCTTGCATATTTTGATAATTGGAAAAAAAAATCATGTGGAGTAAAATTTGCGAAGTTAATGTTCAACCCAAATATTTATTGTTCATGAATTATAAAAATGCTTTTGAGGAAAGCGCCTACAAAACTATACAATATCTTTGATACTTAATTTAGCTACCATTAGATAAGATAGATAATTTTATTTTGATAAGTCTGACAGACTGAAGTATTCAGTGAATAAGTATTAAACTAGTAATTAGTATTATTAGTAATCACTGGTTCAGCGCACATTGTAAAGAATGTAAAGAATTACTTTATTTTTTAGGTTTTGATTATTATGAAAAACAATATTATCGCGTTAAATTTACTGTGACTAAATAATTTCCTCACGCGAGAGTAAAGAAGATATTTGTTTTTTGTTTTTGGTTGAAAAACCATTGATTTTTATTTTAATTTAGATTAAAGCGTTATATTTGATTATTGAATACATGTGTTTTATTTAACCATGCATTTAGTTAAATCTTTTAACAGAGCACTATAGGTGTAACTGGCACATGTGATCTTTGTAAATTGGTGCAAGAGACAAAATTTGTTAAAAAATATCTCAAATAAAATTAGCTTCAGTAGCTCACCAACATTCACAAAAAAAACATGTTAGCAATTATGATATTCTTTTATTTCCCTTAATTTTCAAAAAACCTGAAACACTGTAAACTGGCACAAGTGGTCATTTACACTGGTTTACGTGTTAAAACACTTTAAGGAAAACCATATACGTAAATGCAAGTGAAGCTAATTTCTAAACTACAAAAAATATAAAAAAATAAGTATGCAGTCTTTTTTTTAACATGTTCAGGTATAACATATCCAAATTTCAAATAAAAATGTTGAACTATGTTAAAGTTACAACCGTTTGAATCTTTGAAACGCTCTCGTGTAAAGTTGCGTTTTTGCACTTGCATTAGTCTACGTAGGACCCGTCGAAAAGTGTCTAGGGATCAACATATATTTTTGCAATAACTTTTCTCCTGATTGATATTAATTAAAATTTTCTTTAAGGATTCATCAAATAAAGTGTTTTCGTTTGTCTACAGTAACGATAAACCAAGTCACCTTTGCATTAATAAAGAAATTTGTCATTTTCCTACTAAAGGGATTTTTGACATTTGAACCACTAACATTAAAGTTCGAAAAAAAGACTGTAATAAATGTTTTCTTAAAATTTTATTGGGTAACTTAAACAATTAATAATCCGTGTTTCTACCGCGAACACTAACAACACAAGAACATCGGTTCGGCATACTCAAAATGAGTTCATCCAAATCACGCTGTGGAATGGCCGCCCATGTTCGTTGCAAAAACAAAAAAAGGTCTTCTTGCGACTGGATACCCTCCATATTCGGCAGAGCTCTTCTCTGTAGCATATCCCATGCATGCTCAATCGGGTTCAAGTCTGGCGACTGAGCAGGCCAGGGCAGGACATTGATGTTAGCTGCGGCGAGAGTCTGTCTTACAACTCTTGCGGTGTGCGGTCGTGCATTATCATGCATTAACTGAAAAACTGAAATAAGGGACCGATTTGCACTTGTAGAGGAACGATGACGTCTGATACAATCGTCTCAGCATAAATTTGAGCGTTGAGGTTGCCTCTGATCCAAATCAACTCAGTTCTTCCGCCGATCCAAATACCCGCCCATACCATGATGGTTCCACCACTATAAGGATGGACTTCCTGGCTGGATTTTAATCGCTGTTGGCGTCCAGGGGTTCTCCAGTGTCGTATACGTCTTGTATCCAGTCTCATACCAAAACGAGACTCATCAGAAAAGCACACGAAACGCCATTGTTACCTGCCACAAGTATATGTATATGCTTAATAGGTAACCTCAAATATGACTGTAATAGTAACTGTACATGATGTGTTTTTTATGGAAATAAATTTTTTTTTTTTTTGATTGTTCTTCTGCCCAATTTCTGTGTTCAAGAGCCCATTGATATCGAATCCTACGATTGTGCATTGCTATAGGTGGCACCCTTAGCGGTCTTCGGGAATGAAGGTTCACTTCATGCAAATGGTTTCTGACTGTTTGGTCGCTAATTAAGTTCCCTGAAGAGTGATGAAGCCTCACGGCTAACATCATGGCGGTTATTGTTGGAGCTCTTCGAGTTGTGATTTGAATGTATCGGTCTTGTCTCCGTGTGGGGCAGCGATACTGTCCTCCATGGCGCTCAGCCACGGTACCAGTGCTTCGGTAACGTGTCCAAAGTCGACTGATAACACTCTGACTTGTATTCAGAGCTAAAGCCACAGTACGTTGCCGGGAACCAGCTTCTATCATTCCCACGGCTCTGACCATTTCTTCCCTGCTTAAATGACGTCGCCGCTCCATAATAACGTTGGTTTTAATCAGTAGTAGGGAAACAGTAGCACTAATAATGTCTTCAATGCGTTGTATGTTTTTATAGGGAAAATATTGACAGCTGATTTTCATCTTTTACTCGAATTTGATTGACAGTTCCTGTTTCAAATTATGAAATGCACCGAAAAGGATCCATATAAATTTATAAAATCATAAATTTATTACAAAGCCACATCTCAATCTCAAGATATCCGCATAAAAATGCTTGATCCCTAGACACTTTTGATGTGTGTAATTATGATTTCATTTTGTCTATCTTCATTAGAAGTTCCAATACGTCACTAGATTTAAGAGAGATTAAAATAAAACTAAAGGAGGTTAGGAATCATCTTAATATATTAATTAAACAAAAACAAAGCAGTCTTCCCAAAAATATCTATTCCCAAGTTTAATTTAACAAAATAACCAAGTTGTTCAACAAAAACATTCCACATTCACGCTACTTTTGATAACTTTGCACTATATTTTTTTTTCATAAATCAACAAATGAGTCAAATTAATTATAAACGCCTATCGAGAGAATATAACTAACTAACTAAAATATATTGTACAAAATATTAAACAAATATGTTTGAGATCTGTATTTTTTATCTTAAAAATTAAATCACAGTTATAACGGGACAGTGACGTATGAAGAAACTAAAAATCACGTTGAGGAACTGTAAGGAAACGTTCATATGGCACAACATTATATTGATCTGCCCCACTAAGTGCAAAAGCGGCATCTCAAAAAAACCCTCAAAGATGATACGATGCCATAAAATCAAAATTTTTGAGTTTTTTTTAGATAGGCACTTCTTTTGCCCTTAATGGGACAATACGAATTACCTACTACGAATCAGTCATAAATACTTATAAAATTATTTGAATTAACCTACCTACTAGTATGCACACAAATAGATTTAAAAGTACTTGTTACAGGTCTATTTAAATAAAGATATTTTTTGTTTGTTTGTTTGTTTGAGTGTCGTTAGTGGCATGAGTTGCTACAGCCTGTACTTTGCATGGTTGTATAGGCTGACTCTGCTGACTGTTTTTTTTTCTTTCTTTTTGTTTTCGTTTTTGTTCCCTCCAGTGTTTTCTTCTTGCCTGTTTTTCGTCTTCAGTTAGTTCTTTAATTTTTTTTTGGTGTTTTTTGTCTTTGTAATTCCTTTCTTTTAAAAGTTTCATATTTTTATGGGTTGGTTTTAATTTTTTCGCGATACCGCTTCGACTTTTCTGCAGCCGTTAACGGCATATTTATACCTAAAATGAAATATAGTTCCACTAAGTAGGTAAGTGAATGTGTTATACATTTAGTTTTTAACATCTTTACAAGTTAAACACTTTTATACATACATACATTACACGTGTAGTTGTTAGGCTCTTTTCAGTTCAAAAATATTCATACATACATACATAACACATCTAGTTGTTAAGCTCTTTTCAGGTTAAAAACAATCTTATATACATAACCATCTAGTTGTTAAGCTCTTTTTCAGGTTAAAAAGATTCATTCATACATACAAAACACAGTATCTAGTTTTTAAGCCTTTTTTTAGATGTTAACCAAAAAAAGGCTCAAAAACTAACATCACATGCACTTAACAAGTATTTTTTGAGTACAGGAGTAAAACAAATGGCATTTTTTTTTTTTATATTGTGTCCATAAATAAAAAGAAGTCTTGACTGATTGATTAACTGACTAAGTACTTAACCCTTGTAGCGTAAAGCTTGGATCAAGAAATCTGAAAAATTAACCCGGTTTTTTTTTTTTTTTTAAATGTCCATACACGTTTTTACGTTTTTAAATTTATGTACTCATACGTATAATTTGATACCGTACTTCACGGTACAAACTTACTTAAATCTTTCTGTTTCACATTTGGTTGACCAGCATGTAAACACGTTGTGAAATCATCTTTATGATTCCATTACGTTACTTTTTGGTTCCATTCACGTTAAAGTAGCGTAATAGAAGTGACGTATCTAATCCAGATAAACTTCAGTAATAAAAATAATTACTCATCACTGTTAAACTTATGAGTCATTTTAACTTAAGATCTAAAATATACATAAAAAAACACGTTATACACAATAAAAATTCAAAAACAAAGCAATACATTACCTAAAGAAAAGCAGACTCGTTTGTGGATTTTTTTTTGTGAACCAGTTTGAGATGACACCTTCTATGACGTTTACTGATGAACTGCAGTGTCATTTTCACAAAATGGCTACTACTATAAACCAATAATGTTGCCACAATTCGAAAATTATGTCCAAATTAGTAGTATTTTGATGGAAGTCATAGAAAAATCGGTCGCGTAGGCGGAAATTCCACCATACGTAATTTTGCAGGACAACACTAAACCGGCTTTATTTAATAAATGTGAACGTTATCTACCTGTTTTAAGGTTGAAAATTGAAGCAAAGTTCACTATTTAGCAGCATAATAATCTAACATGTGGGTTCTAAAACCGGAACGTTACTTTTCAATTTTACAAACTTGGCACTGTGGGACATGCCAAAACACAGCCTTCTTCTTTACTTATTTTGGGTTTATTTTATTTTTAAGACTAATTTATGCATTATTTAAAGATGATTCAGCAGTTTATAAGTTATTTGTTGTAAAATTGACATCTCACTTTAATTATCTTGGTAGAATTTGAATAAAACGCTATGAAAGTCATGGGACACTGACTTTTCTCTCGAGACAACTTTTTTGAAAAACGCCCAACTTACGAAATTTAAGTAAGCAAATTAGAATGGAAAGGAATTAAAGATAAGTATGCAAGCTAGGCATAGGGCGTTATCCCAGAGGGGGAGTAACCTAAGTTATGTAAGGGTTATCTTAAAAAGAAACAAAGGTTTGAAAGTAAAAACAGGAAATAAATTTATTTGGATATTATCATAAATTTGGTCTATAAACCCTTTTAATCTTTTATAATTTAGGTGGTACAAAAGGAAACCATGTGGCTTGAATTCAAGCCTGGGGTTTGATACCCCGGCCGGGTATGGAAATCAATTCCGACCACACGGCTTCTACAAAAAGATGCCCTAAGGCTTTAAAAATACATTTTTACTGTATGGACTTAGCTCTCCGAGGAGAAGTCCAGGGTTCGGGCTGGCTTGATCGGTAACAATATATATTATTAAATTAAAGTTATTACTTAAATAGGTACTGTGAGGCTTTAAATGAAAACTAAATGGAAGTCTTTGTACTACAGAGGCTTGGATAATAAGGGGATCAGCACGTGGGGTAGTACGTGGGGTAGCACGTGGGGTAGCACGTGGGGTAGCACGTGGGGTAGCACGTGGGAGGTCCACGCGGTCCCGGGACGGCCTGCGGCGACCCTCGGTTCTCCCTCGGGGTGCACCACCGATGGGGAACCGGCGCTCGCCTCTCTTTGAGCCGCTACGTTAAGCCTCCTGTCAGAAGAAGAGCAATATAAGATTCGGATCGCACACTTTAGAAATGGGGGACCATGACGGGGTTCTACACGCGTTTGGGGAACACAACCTAACCTATACACTATGGGCCCTACGTAAAATAAAGGTTCAAACACTCACCTGTCGGATAAAAATGGTGTCGCGTAGACTGTCTACGCCAATTTCCAGGGCACGTGGCGGGTCTGGAGCACTGTAAATACAACCATTGTCAGAAGAGCACGCAACAAGAGCCTACTGCCTGCCAGATGATGGTGGCGGCTGCTTACCCTCTGCAGGAGTCTGTAGCGTGCAGACCAAACTGCTATCTGCTGACTCGACTGCTGGATGGTACTTTGGGAGCTGGACTGGTGCCGGTGGTATCTGCCCGAGGTATGAAGGGCCCGACGCCTTTGCTGAACTCCTAACCTCCGAGCGTAGTGACAGCTGACCGATGTCAAAACTGACACTACGGCTGCGTTCGAAATGCGCGCAGGCGCAGATTACAAAAAAATAATATAGGGTGAGTACACACCCTTTGCTAGAAAGTATAAAGGAAAAAACACATCCACTGATGTGCGTGAAAATTACAACGTTACAACACTCCCCTCACCACGGTAAGAATTCACGCAGGGAATTCGATCGACGCCCTCGTCGAACTTCAGCCACCAGAACCCTATGAAAGAAGAAAAAAAATATTTCGAAACAACCTACAATCAAACAGAATGCTAATCTGAAAGAAAGAAGGGTGTAAGAAAATAAAAAAACAACTCCAAAAAAATGTTATTGAATCATTACTAAAATAAACTAACAAAAGAAATACACCAACTAAGGTAGGATTGTCCATTGTCCAAATCCATAACTATGAAATGCTAAATAAAAACAAACAATTACTACTAGGTATGTACCTACTGTACAAAAACATAACTGCAATGGAATGCAGGAACTAATATGAAGTTAGGCGCAAGTTTTAAATGATGACCTTGGCCTATATACGGGAATGTCGACACTCAGGCTCGGTCCGAATTGAGTGTTCGTCAACGAGCCTAGATTAAAAACATCAGTGGTAGACTGAGTGTTTTGGGTAAAGATAGTAGTAGGTCTATTTCGGGATATAGCCGAAATAGGTGCAGATAATTTAGGGTGTGTGGGTTTAGGACACACACCACTAAAGGAAGAAACGTATTTGCTTGGGTCCTGGAACATTCCAGGCCAAAAGTATTTTAATTTAAGTAGGTAATAACTAGGAGTCGTCTTTGGACGTGAGGGACAGCGTTCAAAGATATTTGAGTACCAAGTATCCTTGGTCTCGGGTAACACGACTCGTGTAGGTAGCTTAGTGGTACACCTCTGATGCTCGGTAAGAGAATCAGAGTTTTTTAAACGGCGGCGAATCTCCGAAACAACGGTAGTTTGTTGCTCGGTAGAAGGCGCACGTTTACATAGGCTCAACATTTCGGGGGCCATTTTAAATGCCTTCCAGAAATTGATGCCTAGGAGAAGATTAGTTGTCAACCCGGGAATAATATAAAAGCATACGTCACGGGTCTTACCTTTTACCGTGACCCGTAGGTACACATAGCCAGTAACGGGAGAGGAAGAGCCGTTCGCTGTGGAAATGGAATCCAAATCATACGATTCGTGAACCGTGAAGTGTTTCGGTAAGAAGGAAGTTAAAATTTTGTCTGAAATTATCGAAATTTCCGAACGGGAATCCAACAATCCACTGTGCACAGTGCCTAAAATGTTTACGTCCATGAAAGGCCTCGAATCGTTGCTACCGATTACGTAAACTACTGGGCGCTCCTTCACAGGTGTTGAGCTAGTGTTACACTTTTCAAACGTAGAAGTTGATTTATTAGATTTAGGAGTAATAAAAGTAGGTATTGATTTTAGGTAGTTACTGTTATAAAAAGAAATATAATCCTTATTTTTAAGATAAGAATTTAAAAATAATTTGGTTTGAAAAGTGTTCGTTTGACTCCGATTCGGACCGGCTAGTTTTTTGAACGAAAATTATTAGTTTTATCTGAACGCACTTCACGACCCCCAGAATTGGCTGGCTTGGAATGACATCGTTTACAATCAGCTGCGGTGAACCCTTTTTCACCACACCTGTAACAAATAATAATACGTGTAGCTTTGCAGGATGACAACGAATGTCCGTTTGTCCTACAGCGGACGCAGAAGGTATCCTTGGCGTTACTAACCGCAGAGCAGGATACCGAAGTCTTCGCCGGCGGCTTGTAAGCCAGGTCTTTGGCGAGCAAATCATCTGTTCGCTGTGGAGGTTTAGTGTAGTTATTTGCTCGCATTGCAGTGTTTACCAACAGACGACACTGTGCCTTCAACTGTGCCCACGTAGTAGCTCCGTTCAATGCTAACTGTGTGAAATAGAATGGCCTGATGTTGTGCAATACAATTTTCAGTTTGTGTTTATCTGAAAGGGGTACCAACAGTCGTGCAAAATAGTTACACATTATTGATAAATAATTGACAATAGATTCGTCAGGGCCCTGAGTCCGAGAACGAATCTCCTGCATTAAGCGATCATCGAAGTCATATGGTAAATATTCTTCGAGAAGTAAAGATTTGAGCTCCGGCCAGCTCTTCACACTAGCTCTAGCCGCACGAAACCAACACAAAGCCTCATCTGTAAACAACTCTACTGCTGAAGCGATAGCGATAGTGGAAGGTGTCAAAAAAGTTTAGACACTATCTTTATGGTAAGAAATTCAAAATAGTGACCGACTGCAAAGCTTTTGAGTTGACACTCAACAAGAAAGACCTGGCTATGTCAACACGAGTTTCAAGATGGATTCTGTTGTTGGAAGACTACGATTTCACTATAGAACATAGGAAGGGTACAAAAATGAGACACACAGACGCACTAAGTAGAAACCCCTATGTAGCAGTGGCTATATCTAAGTTGAATGATGACATACGACATGCACAAGAAACTGATGAAAGTCTACAAGCTATTATGGAGATTTTAAGGCAAGGTAAGCCTTACAATGACTATTGTTTACGCCAAAACTTACTGTACAGAGGACCTAAACAACAAATTGTGATACCAGTGAAGATGGAACTTGAAATCATAAAAAGAGCTCATGAAAATGGTCATTTTGCCAGAAAAAAGACGCTAGAGCTTATTAGCAAGGATTACTACATACAGGCCTTGGGAAGAAAGTTGAAGATTATATCAAAACATGTATACCATGCTTGCTGGCAAGCAGAAAGGAGGGTAAACAAGAAGGTTTCTTGAAATCGATTGACAAAGGAGATACTCCTTTACACACGCTACATATTGATCATGTGGGACCACTGACCGAAACACGTAAGCAGTATAACCATATACTTACTGTGGTGGATGCATTTACAAAGTTCACATGGTTATTCCCAACGAAGAGCACATCGACAAAAGAAGTTTTGAGTAAATGAATTTTTGGAAATCCTGAAAGAATTATCTCCGATAGAGGTACTGCATTTACCAGTAATGATTTTAAGCAATATTGTGAAAAGGAGGGAATACAACATATCACGATAACAACAGGAGTGCCTAGAGGTAACGGACCTGTTGAGAGGGTCCACCGCACTATAATATCACTTTTAACCAAGCTGTGTATAGAAAAACCAGATCTGTGGTACACGCATGTAGGTAGAGTGCAAATGGCTCTCAACAGCACATTCCAGAAGAGTGTGAACACTACTCCATTTGAATGCCTATGAGTAGTCATAGGCAAGAAGATGAAAAGGCAAAATGATGTTGAAATTTATGAACTTCTGGAAAACGAATATAGAGAAAGTAACATGCAAGATAGGGAAGATTTAAGGAAAAATGCGAAAAAACAAATATTAGATATTCAAGAAGAAAATAAGAGGAACTATGATAAAAATAGAAAAGAAAGTAAGAAGTATGAAGAAGGTGACATAGTTGCCATAAAGCGCACTCAGCTCGGACCAGGACTGAAGCTGAGGGCAAAATATTTGGGGCCCTACAGAGTTGTTAAGGCCAAGCGAAATGATTGGTATGATGCGGAGAAGGCTGATCCAAATGCTGAAGGTCCTAATAAAACTTCTTCCTCCGCAGATCACATGAAGAGCTGGCCTGAGTGAAGAAAGGGTATGGTGAGAGGTGTGTAAGTTTTTCTTTTAGAATTTTATTTTAAGTATGCGAGAGTGATGATTGAAAGGACTTTAACCTAAGTTGATCTCATTGCTCAAACGAAGTTATGGGTACTAATTTTACATTGTTTCGTTTACCTATCATAAGATGTGATGCCTTTAAATATGATGTATAGGAAGTACCTAGTAATGTAAAGTTTGTTTGTCTGGTCACAATCCTAATGACTTGAGATTTTTCTTTTACCTGTGTAATGCTGTGGAAATAATTAAGATGTTTAGTTCCTAAGAATAAAGTTTGTTAACGTCGATGATGATGATTTATGAAAGTGATGTGCCGATGTACGAATGAGAACAGCTTAAGTGATGACGATTTGTAAATGTGAGATGATGTATGGATGGATGTCTGAGGGCAGACATAGTGCAGGAAGGCCGAATGTGGGATAGATTTCTGAACGAATGATGAATGCAAGTACGATTTCTGAACGCAACGTGAGTGAGTGAGAAGGAAGTGTGTGAGCGAGAGGGACGACGGATGGCTAAAAAAAAAGAGTAATGACGTACGACGAACGTGCTCTGTAAAATTATTAGAAAAGTAAATAAAACCAAGTTTCTCCGAGATTAAAACATTTATTTTCCAACCTTGACCCCACATATATATTATAGTCCCTGTAAATATAAAAAAAAAGAAAAGCAATATTAATATTACAATTTACGCGTTAACCCTGCCGATTGACTGTTTACATAGAAGAAAAACTAATGAATACAGAACAAAATCAATAGGCTAAAAAACAAAAGCACAAAGCCATGGCACAAAAACAAAACGCGAGATAAAAAAAAGATTACAAGCAGATAGCAGTTTTTGCCGAGTTATTTTGACACCACGTCCGGCAAACCGAAAAAAAAAACAAACGTTATAATGATATGATGACCGCTGTCAACATCATGTGAAGTTACAATTCGTCAACTTTTAGACCACCACGAGTAGAGGTTATATTTTGGCAAAAGTAAAAAGTTACAATTTAAAAAATATAATAAGGACGGTGAGAGAAGAGAATTGTATAAAAAAAAGCTAATTGAGGGTGTCAAAAAAAACCAATACGGGAGAGAACAAAAACGAAGCGCTGGGTATACCATGACTTTGTGAACACAAAAGCGGACAAACTACACAAGCCTACTTAACTGGACGGCGTTTTGTCTTCAACACCCCAGGTTTGGCAGCCGCAGTGGACCTCGCTTTCTTCACGGGAGGAGAAAGCTGCTGTTGAGTAGCACTCGACTCGGCAAGTTGTGTGGGTATTTCGACGCCTTCGTGGGATCCAATCAGCCGATCCAGATGGTCAGAATCGGAGATACGTTCGCGGGTGCCATCGGGAAGCTTGACGAATATAGCACCATCCATCGACCACACACACCTCATACGCGGCAAGAAATATCGCCTGACGGCTCCTGGTGGGGAATTCTGACAGGACAAAGGGAGATCCCTTCAACGAAGTCTTCTTCCTCCAAACGGCAGCCTTGACAACGGGGCTTGTGAATTTCACCATGACAGGATGGCTACGTCCTTCACTTGTGCTTCCAAAACGATGTGTGTTAGCGAGCGAAGACTTGTCAAGATCGGTAAGGCCAAGATTTGTGTGCAGCAGAGACACCACTTTATCTGACAGATCCTCATCGGCCTCTTCAGGGACACCAGAAATAATTAAAAATTTTCGCCTGTGCCTCATCTCGATAGCATCCACAGATCTTGATACATCCTGAAGCTGCTGCATTAGTATGCTCAAAACACCCTAGGTGTGGTCCCGAAACGCATAGAAATCCCGAGATAGAGATGTCAAGTTGTCAGGGGTGGCAGATGAACTCTTGGCAGCCTCCAGGTGATCTTCGAAAACCGTCATCCTCTGCGCTAGGGTCCTCAGGAGTGCTTGTGTTTCCAACATGTTGTGGCTCTTATCCATAATATCAAGTGCAGTGAAAAGTCCAAAATCCTCAATTAGACAGAAAGTGTGGTCACCAGAAGGTTTGTGTTTGCAACTTTACTAAGTATGTATGTGATTACTTTGACTCCAATATATGTTGCAGGCAGAAGTTATTTAAGGTTGTTTTAGGAAAGAAAATATTAAATTATGAACTATGATTAATTTTTGAGAATAAATAATTTGCAACCAATGTGTGCTGTTTTTACATGTACCGCCCAAAAAACTAATTTTAATAATTTAACAAGTTGTTTCTGCTATCTGTGTAACTTCAAACGTATTATTTCTTGATAAATTCACTAAGTCACTGATTTAAGATTACTAAGATACTGTACTCACAAACCGAGCCGCTCGTTCTTGATGTGTCACAGCCATTTACATGTGTACGCCTGCGAGGATTGGCCTCTCTGTGGAAAGGGCATCATCCACTGTCACTTGGAAGTGCCTTTCTTCCAGAAAGGTGGCCACAGTCTTAACTATGCGACGGGGCATAATAGAGAAGGCCAGGATGCCAGACGTGGTCGAACGCCTTCTCCATGTCTAGGAACACAGCTACTGTGTGTTCCTTCCGGTTGTAGGCGGCCGCCGCGTGATGCAGGACTAGGGCCAGCTGGTGCGTGGTAGAGTGTTCGGCACGAAAGCCAAACTGTTAATCGCGTGGCTGGATGTGCGGTGTCATGTGCGATAGTAGCATCTTCTCAAACACCTTCGACACGGTTGGCAGGAGCGTGATAGGTCGATAGCTTTCGGCCTTGGTCACATTCTTCCCTGGTTTCGGCAGCATTATGACACGCACTAGCTTCCACGGGCGTGGGAAGTAGCCGGTTTGCAGGACTCCATTGAAGAGCCGCGTCAGCGTCACGACAGAGCGCGGAGGAAGGTGACGCAGCGCCTCGTTGGTGATGCGATCCGGGTCAGGGGTTTTCTTCAGCGGGGTGCGTCCTAGTGCTTTTGGCACTTGTTCAGGGGAAAACACAATGGGGTTTTCTGTGGGCTCTATCGGTATTCCAAAGTACTCGGACAAGTACTCGGTGACCATGTGGCTGTCCTGGTGGTTCCTGGTTTCATTAGGGCGAAACTGTGCCTCTAGATGGTCGGCGAAAATTTCAGCGCGGTCCTCGGCTCGGTAACGTGGGGTCCCATCTTGAGCCTACAGCGGGCGGACTGGCGGCTTCTCATTTTTTAGGGTAGAGTAGAAAGGGAGTCCAATTCGACCTGCCAAGAATTATCTGCCTCTGCTGCCAGGTCTGCAGAAATTTTCTTGGCTAGGCATACATTGAGTTGTTAGGTCTATGACTATACCCTTTCAGAAAATATGATACTTGCGCGATTCAAAGGAGTATAGTGACATCTCTTGGGGACAATTAGAATTAATTTGACAGTGAAAGAAATAAAAAGATTAAACAGCTTCTCTGTGGACTCTCGGATTCGACAGGAATGTACAATCTCGGAGTGTCAGTATGGGTTTCGACCGGGTTGCGGGACTATGGACCCCGTATTTGCCTTGAGAACGCTCATGGAGGGATACAGACTGAAGAATACACCTCTGCATCTCCTTTTCTTAGACATGTAGAAGGCTTTTGTCTGTGTCCCTCGTGAGATGATCGGCTAGGCGCTGCGGTCTAGGGCCCTTCCCGAAGTCTTTATTGACATTATCCGGGACATGCCCCGATTCCAGTTCCATAGTTAGGACTGCGGTTGGTGACACGCTTCCCTGCCCTATTACCGTTGGAGTACACCAAGGCTCCGTGCTTAGCCCGTTTCTGTTCAGCGTAATATTAGACGTTCTGTCAAAGAGCATCCGAGACCACCACGAGCAACAACCCTGATTGCTCATGTATGCAGATTCGGACAGGGGACGGCTGGTACAACGGGTGAATAAGTGGAAAAATTCACTTGAAAACGGCGGTCTGAAACTCAATGTGGCGAAGACGGAGTACATGGCCTGCAACACCACAAATCCCCAGTCCGTCCGCATAGGCGAAGACGTGGTCGAGCGCACAGACCGTGTCAAATACCTACCTGGGATTTGTGTTAAGCGCGTCCGAGAACATCGACCGCGACGTCAGAACCCGAATTTCCGCGGCTTGGGCCAAATGGCGTGAGGTGACTGGTGTCATTTGTGACCCCAAAATGCCGATCAAGCTGAAGGGGCAGGTCTATAAAACCATCATTAGGCCTATCCTTTTATTTGGCAGTGCAACATGGCCGTTTCTAGAGCAACACAAGCAAGAGCTGCGCGTCACGGAAATGAAGATGCTGCGGTGGGTGTGTGGAGTCTCACGCAAAGATCGCGTGCGTAACACCCACATCCGCGGCAGCCTTCGTGTTCGTGACATCGCAGACAAGCTGCAGGAGTGCCGCTTTCGTTGGTATGGTCATGTCTCACGAAGATCGGCAGACTACGCGGGCAACAAATGTTTGGCTATGCCGCCCCCGCCAGGTACCGGTAGAAGAGGCCGACCCAAGAAGCGGTGGCTCGACGTCGTTAAGGGTGACATGCGTGCCAACAAACTCACCACTGAGGATGCACAAGTCCGCGCGAAGTGAGCCAAGAAAATAAGAAAGGCGGACCCTGGGACCTCACACACTAGTGTGGGTTCACAACCGGGATAGGTCGCACGGATGATGATGATGATGATAAGGCTTTTCTGTTGTCATGTAAATTTTTACAAACATAACGCTTTCGTTTGTTTACGATTGAATGTAGGCACAAATATCTTTCTCTGATGATCCCTTATCTACGTTTGAAATAAACAGGGGTATTTTGATCTCTGCCGCTTTAAACTTTGTTTCTGGATCTGTCACAGCCTTCCCAGTTTTTCCGATGAAACGATTACGAAATTTTTTCCGTTGAACTACTTTCTACTCCTCGCTCGGTCCATTATTGGTCCACTCGCCTTTGCTCAACTATATTTGACATACTCGGATGGTGCAGTTTGTTTTGTGTATTACTCAGAATTCCAGCAGTGTCCACTTGTTTGTGCAATGTTGCGGACCCCGACGTAACATCACGTCGGGGTCCACCACTATTGCAGTGCTGTCGAGGAGACGCAATAAGACAATTGGATCTTAAGAATTACTATATAACCACAGACGGAATGGCAGTGAAATGAGACAACAGTTGGTAATAGTCTGGTTTATTATAATTCTACTAAAGCTTATATACGAACTCATACACGTACACTGTGTGTGCCTAATCTTACTACGTGACCATCCGGTACAACAGTACTCCCCCCTTTTAAAAAAAACCATAATTTACCATCTTGCAAAATTGAAGTCCTGAAAAATAGCAATGATAGAGGATGTTAATTATATCACTTCAACGGGATCTGAGCACTGGTTTGAATAATCTACCTGATTTTGTCATGTACGTGCTCTTTTCTTTTTTCCAACCATCACGTTCTCGAACCATTATTTATAATGAACGCTGTGCAGGCAAATACCTTCTCATAGGTGATTTTGTATGCCTATGCACTTTTACGACAATATTGTCACGGCCACTTATGTGTGCAATATTGTGAAATAAAATCTTCTTAGCACCTTTGTTGTCCTCGGCTTGGGGAACTTGTTGATGCTTTATAATATTTCTTCTTCCTGGCGTATCCCTTGGCTGGTTTCATTACACGATAACCTAAGAAATCAAACTCGCTCTGGAGGAATTAACTAACCAATTAATTAACCCATTTTCGTACAATTTTTCGAACACAATCTCCATGGGTTAATTTTTGAACCATCTGCGGCCTAGATGTAGCTTACACTTCGGAGACATTTGTTCCGGTATCGTTAAAATACCTCATACCACCTTTTCGGTCGATAACAATGATGGGTTACATTAACCAAGATATTCGCTCCGGCATCGATTTAAAAAAACATCAACCTCGACCTTTTCGGTCGCTAAAAAGGGTTGCTTCCAATTGCATGGTTTTTCACATCTGTGAGCGTATTTTCCATATTTACGATGATAATGACAAATGGTTGCTTCTTGGTTACGCGATCTTGAACTTTACTTTAGCGCGTAATACATACTTGCGATAATTGCTGCGTCGGCTATACTTGCGTTTCGTATCGTTTTTGCACACAACTCCATTTGTACTTGTTTTAGCTGTGTCAGCACACCTTCTAACCTTTGATAATGACCTTCGCTTGCGCTGTCGTATAAACAGGGTGTCCTTTATCTAGATCCAAAGATTCTGTGACGGCTTGCTTTCGTAGTGCGATGACTGCTTCAAACTGGGCAAACCAAAGACGGGCTGATCCTTCATATTCCGGAATATGGAATATGAAGGCGCTGCTGTCAGCTTTAGGTAGGCGCGAGTGAGATAGTTACAGCAATCGTTAAGTCATGTATTCTCTAGGGGACATTTCTTCCGCGACCTCGCCGCTCAACAAGAATTCTACGTTTTGGGCGACGTCGCGGTAGACGTCGCCCGACTTCGCAGGCGACATCTACGTGTCGCGGGACAGGTCGCGTGTCGACGCTCGGAAAGCGTCGACCTTGCGCGACTTCGCGTCCCTCGACGGTCGCCCGACGGCATCTGAGCAGTGAGGACACCTGTCGCTCTGTGTGTCTCGAAGTCCGCGACTATGGCAGTAGTGTGTAGTATGTCGGGAGACTTCACCACCACAACTTCGGTATGTGGACGAGCATATTGATGACCGACATTGTCGCCAGACAGTCGCACGTAAATATCCCACGACTGCTCGCGACATGTTGAGCGACTTTGTCTCCTAGTAAATACGTGGCTTTACAGATTTGATTATCTGACATTTTACTACCCACTAATTCGTCAATTCAAATTGGACCACTTTCTAGTAAATACGCGCCTATTTTTCTCGTATTTACGTTATGATGATCATTGACGATCGACGCGACAAATCCATCTGTAGCTTCTGCAATTGTCTTGTAGTTGCATAACATTTTTTTATGCTATTCATGTCTTTACGCAGCGTTATGACATCTTTAAATAAGGTAACTACGTCTACATGGTCCACTGATATCGGTGGCAATTTCTGGAGATTGCGAGCCACAAAAACAGGAACGCTGCCTGGATCAACCTCTTTGAAAAAACAGATGATTTATGAAACAGTATAAGTGTCTTCAATACAAAAACAAATACAAATTCATTTATTCGTCATCATAGGTGGTAACAAGTTGACAAGTATTGAGTGAGCATTAGTAGTATCTTCATGATGTTTATTTATTTATTTATTTCAAGGCTCACAAAACAAGTTACAGTCAGAAATAGACCGAAAAAAATACAATATTAGTAATACAGATCTAGACTATAACTCTTAACATGTGGGCACAATATGTTCTTATGCTTAATGAAATAAAGAGGGTTAGCGGAAAATCGTTATTACAAATAACAAAGACCTAAAATTATGTTAGCGGTTTTAGTAAAAAACAGTGCATGCTACAACTTTGTGAAGTTATTTATAAAAAACTACATAAATCAAGAAATCAATTATCCTAGCCGGACAGAATTCCATAAATTTCTTTCTTAAATTTCAACTGCCCACTCGCCAAAACATCCAAAGAAAAGTGCTCAGAAACAGTTTCATTATATAGACACATTCTGGTAATGGGATTGTAAAATGAGGTGTTATTTTTATATATTTGAAGGCAAAATAATTTAGGTGAAGCGTCCCGGGACCTAAATCGAACGCTGAAATTAAGTAAAGACAGAAGCACAGGTGAATCGATTTCGGAGTGTATAATTTTATGCAGGCAGACCAACTCACTGCATTTTCGTCTAGATACAAGAGACTGGATTTCAAAATGCTTAAGCCGCGCATCGTATGATCGGTATGTGCGGCCTAGGTGAAGCCTAAAAGAAAGAATACTCAGAAACTTTCCCTGAACTTTCTCAATTTTGCTGGAATGAACATCGTAATAAGGCGACCAGATCACAGAACAATATTCCAGGTGACTTCTTACTAAAGATTAATAAAGGCAAACAAATGTCGATTGGTTCCTAAAATCTTTCGTGCAACGCGAGAATAAAGCCGAGAAGTTGAGTACACTTAGAAATAATGTGCTCGTAGTGACACCGAAATCTAAGACCCTCATCGAAATACACTCCCAGGTCCCTGACCACCGACACACGCTGCAGGACCGAGCCACTCAGATTGTAGTCAAAACTAATTTTCTGTTTAGAGGATCCAAAGGAGATAACAGAACACTTACTAATATTCAAGAACATCAGATTGCTAGAACACCACTCAGCCACCAGAGATAGGTTTTCCTGCAACCCGATGCAGTCCGCAAGGCCCCTAACCTTCGTATAGATTTTAAGGTCATCTGCGTAGAGCAGGCAAGGAACTGTCAGTTTTTGGACCAGATCGTTAATGAACAACAAAAATAGCAACGGCCCCAGATGCGAGCCCTGAGGCACGCCTGAGGTGATAATCACCGAAGAAGAAAGATGTCCCTGTATGCAAACCAGCTGACTCCGATTATCCGGGTATGATGAAAACCAACGTAACAAGCTGCCATGGATGCCGAAGCCTAGAAGCTTACGGCAAAGCATGTAATGATTGACCTTGTCGAAAGCTTTTGCGAAGTCAGTGTAAATTGAGTCCACCTGGCACCTCTGGGCAAATGCAGAACAAAGATAGCTTTTGTACTCCAATAGGTTACTAGCAGTTGAACGCTTTGGTATAAATCCATGCTGGCAGGGGGACAAGAACGGTTTCAAGTAGGAATACAGTACTCTATACAGAACCGCCTCAAAGAGCTTTGCGAAGCATGATAATATACTAATAGGCCTATAATTTTTACACTGATCTTTCTCGCCTGATTTATAAATTGGGATGACGTGAGCTATCTTCCAGGAAGAAGGAAACGTGCCGCACTTGAGCGACATATTAAAAATAATGTACAAAGATAAGCTCAGTTCCTTGCAGCAGCTCTTCACAAAGTGTGGAGGCATTCCGTCAGGACCGGGTCCCTTTTCATTGTCAAGACACTTGATCTTAGCCTCAATGCTTGGTATATCAATCACAAAGTCTGACAAGTCAAAGTGGTGAGAAGTGTCTACACCTTGATGAGTATTCACCATGATTCTCGCTTCAAATACGGACCCGAAATAATAAGAAAATAATTCACATATTTCAGCCACATTCGAAGAGATATTGCCTTCATATTTCATAGTCAAGGGCATCATAGAGGAATCTCTTTTGTCCTTGATATATCTAAAAAAGTGCTTTACGTTATGCTTGATGGAAGTTTCGACAGCTTCCAGATAATTCTTGTAACAGGTCGCTAAAAGACGCTTACAGCGAGTACGAAGTAGGTCGAAAGAGTCATAATCGAGTGGATTACTGTACTTTTTATATTTTCTATGATATTTCAGTTTTTCCTTCATACAACGTATTAGAGCAGGGCTGAACCAGAAGGGATAGCGATTCACATTTTTGTGGTCATAGGTGTACTCCACTTTATAGCTGCGTGACGTAGTCTCAATGCTCAGTAGTCTACCATTGAGCACACTGATATCAGATTGCAGGCTAAATTGTGTCTCGAGAGACTTAATTACCTCGTTCTTTTCGTCTATTTGGGACCTCATTGTATTCTGTTCTGCGCAGATAAAATCGACTGTTGTAGTAAAGTTGTTCTCAAGGTCGCGTACGCAAGACTTTATTTCAGTTTGAACCATTTTTTTTTTTTTTTTTTTTATGTCTTCCAGCAGAGCCGATTGAAAATTTACCATAAACGAGTTCAATTGAGTTTGTAATTTCTGATCGATCATTGCAGACACAGATGTTCGTATTTTATGGTCAAGCAATACACTCATTTTATTCATGGTGACAATATCGCCGTCATCTGTTGAATGAGAACTGGGAGCGTCTGTCAGAATGCGGCTCTCACTGGAGTCAAGCAAGCTGTTGTCCAGGGACATGTTTATACCAAAGTCGCACACCGGCAGCTGGTGTGCGCGCACTGGCGTGTTTAAGTTAGATCCACGACGGCGGGTGTTGACATTAGTACAAGTTGGGCACACCCAAGACGACAAGGCATCATTTCTCAGTAACGCATAGTTAGTCTTAGTAATATTCAAGCATTCCCGGTGACATCTCCCAGAACACTTCGTGCATTGCATATAGTCATCGTCTGAGTCTATTTTTTTGTCACATTGCGCGTTGCAGTCCATGTTTATAGCAAATAAAACACGTGCTGCCCTCTAGGCGACAGACTCACAACCTTTAACGATCGGAAATCAGCATCGATCGACAACAGCGCACTTGAAAGCAAAGCACACTGAACGGTATCTCGCCTGTATCGATCAGACTGACAGATCATAGATGGCGCTGAACGATAAATAATACAACCGGCGCATGATTAGCTGATTTTGAAATTATCTGTTTTGAGGTCATACACCGATAGTACAATTATTAAGAACACGATATACGCACAGAGTCAAGGGATATGCAGTCACAACGATAAACTCAAAAACTCAAACTCAAACGTTTATTTGCTTAACATTGTGTAGTACCTTGGGATGAGTGACAATGATATAAAAAAGTAACAACAACATTATACCCTAGTTATGTAGGCATGCAAATGTTAATTATATGTTAGTTATATTATACTTATGCTAACTAATGTTATTTAAGAATATTTTTACTACAATAATCGGAAATTAAAATAGAAGTAGAATTGTTAAATTATTTAGCATTCGAATGTACAAGATACAAATAAATTCAAATGTCAATGTCAGTATTAATAGATTACAAAATATTAAATTATTATTACATAATCACAAATTATTGAATTGTTTGAAATTACTATGTCCCCTTAAATTCATTAAATCTCTCCATGAACTCATTAATGGAGTAGAAGTTGTGTTGAAGCAGCCATTGAGTAATACTCTTTTTAAATATATTTTTATCAAGTGGCTTTTCAGTAATTTCTAACGGTAACTCATTAAATATTTTAATAGCCATATAGTACGCGTTCCTTTGAAATAAGCCTAAATTACAATTTGGTACTACTAATTTGTGTTTTCTAGAATTTCTAATGTTAGATTTTAATTTGTCCCATTTTATAAAGAATTCTGGGTGCTTTTTCACTAACAAACAAAGTTCCAGTATGTAAATGCAGGGCAGAGGAAGAATTTTGAGTTGTTGGAACCGGGGTTTACACGATTCCCTTTGTTTTATCCCGCATAAGGCGCGAATGCACTTCTTTTGGGCTCTAAAAGCTCTTTCAGAGTCCACACTGTTACCCCATATTACTATACCGTAGCGCAGCTGGGAAGAAACATATGCGTGGTACACTTGTAGAGCTATTTGGGAAGACGCAACATTCTTGATTCTATTCAGCGCAAATACAAATTTATTTAATTTAGTGCAAACATTATCTACGTGTTTTTTCCAGCTGCAGTGTTCATCTAGTTCTATGCCTAAAAATACTGTGCTGTCTACGATGTCAATTTTATTATTGTTGTAGTGTATGTCAATATTATTTTTGTTTGTTTTATATGTAAGAAATTGAATAGCTTTAGTTTAAGATATGTTAATTTTAAGGTCATTTTTATTCATCCAATTAATTATGTCATAAAGAGTATTGCTAATGTCTCGTTCAAGTTCATCAATGTTTTTATTTTTGAATAGCAGTGTACAGTCATCTGCAAATAAAAAGCAATTATTTTTAGTAACATCTGGAAGATCATTGATGTAAAGAATGAATAGCAATGGCCCCAAAATGCTGCCTTGAGGAACTCCGTTAGTTATTTGTCGAAATTTTGATCTTGCCTTTACTTGTATTTGGCTTTCTATACGTGATATTTCGGTACATTGTTGCCTATTAGACAGATAGCTGGCGAACCATTTAAGTGCTATTCCTCTGATACCATAGTCATGAAGCTTCTGTAGCAGTATTTCATGGCTCACGTGATCAAACGCTTTTGAAATGTCAAGAAATACTGCTACTGTTGGTATCTTATCATTAATTCCTTTACCCTCCTGGAAGCCGTACTGTCGTTTATTTATGATGTTATGCTTTGTTATAAACGAGTAAAGACGTGTTGCCATCACTTTTTCAAATATTTTGGATATCACCGGTATAAGTGTGATGGGCCTGTAGTTACCCATATCTCTATCGTCCCCTTTTTTGAATAAAGGCTTAACTACGGAAAGTTTAAGGTTGTCTGGGAAAATGCCCTTTTCCAAACATAAATTTATTATGTATGTTAATGTAGTACATATTTTTGGCGAACACATATTAAGAATATCGGTGCTGATTTCATCGTATCCTACTGATTTTGTAGTTTTTAACCCCATAGTGATTTTATGAACCTCACTTTCAGTTGTAGGGTACAAGAATATACTGTTATTTAGTCTATTTTTATTCGTATTTACTAATTTACTACCTGTATCTCGTGCAATGTCAATAAAATAGTCATTAAATAATTTAGAAATGTCATTTATATTATGAGTAATGTCATCTTTATGTTTAATTGATTTTATTTCATTTTTATTAGGATTTTTGTTTATGCTATTATTTATTATTTTCCAAGACGCTATGCATTTTTTTTTAGCATTTAGAATTGTTAATTCTTTGCGCAGCGTTCATACATTTATGTAGAAGTTTAGTATAGTTTTGGTATTGGCATTTTTTATTTCTTTTATCATTTTTACTAGAATAAATATAGTTATGGTATAGTTTGCGTTTTTTTACACAGCGTTTTTTAAGACCTTTTGAAACCCATTTTATTTTTTTAGAATTTAAATCTTTCTTTATTCTTGTAACCGGAAAACAAAGATAGTAAAAAAGTGAAAAGATCGTGAAATGCGTTGAAGGCTTAAATTCCTATTGTCAATTTATAATTGTGCAATTTCTTCACCAGTCGAGCAAAGTTGTGCTTTCAAATCTTCCAGTTTGCCCTTTAAATCAGTTGTAATACTTTCGTCCAAAGATAAATCATTCGTAATACTCTTAATTGTTGCGTCAAAAATCGTAGTTTCATTTAAATCATTGTTTATGCCCGAATTGAGGAATCTAGAACTGTCTATCGAGTGAGATCTTTGTGCTCGGCGTCTTTGTGTTATGTTGTCTGGTAATGTATCTTCCGGATTAGACATTGTTTTATTTATGGTAACTTCGTTTTATTATTTTTAGAAGTTCGACTTTTGAAAAGAAAGCACAAAAACAAGTTGAAGTGTTGTGACTCGAACCGGGTACCGTTGGTCCAGAGGTGTCGTCTGGTGCCACTGAGCTACAATGGCGTTCTTCAGTAAGACGAATTTTAGTAGTCTTATCCGCTAATGTGATGTCGGACTAAATCGGCGATGATCGTGGGTAATCGTAATATTGTTGTTTCGTTCGGCAACAAATGGCAGTTGAGTCACAGCCGTTTCAACCTCACGTAACTGTCACTGTGTGCACACTGTAATAAGCTTTAGTGTATCGTCTTGAAGGCCATAATAGCGTACACTGGTTCACTTTTTAAATAAAATAAACCGTTCGATTTTAGTAATTTTTAGCAAAAACCACGTTTTACTTAGTTGTTTTGATATAACATTGGTTGGGAGATTGTTTTCTTATAATAAGTATTGTTTCTTTTCATTTTATTATAGTTTTATTACACTGTTTATGTTATTTTTCACAGTCACTACTTCACTTATTTTTCACTGTTTATCGCTGATATTTGGGTGTTCTTGCCGGAGATAACGTTTGTGCGTGATATTTAAAAGGAGCTTAAAGCATTTAAACTATTTTTGAGACTTAAAACGAATATTTACTAATTTATTGCGATAAAAGATACGGAGCTCACTGTTTACTTGATAGCAGCGCCATCTGAGTAAGCTTGTTAGAGCATAAGAGATAACACTTGTTGAAGTATGCACGGTGGGAAGTTTTTAACGCGACACTTTCACAAAACAGTTACATCCCGGCACCGACACCAGAATCACTCCGAGACACCAATCAACGATTGTTTGTCGTAAAACAATATACTCGTAACTATTCCGTAGATGCACGAACCAACTTCAAGTTAGGATGATTTTGGCCACATTAAACTGTTGATTACTATTTATTACGAATTTTATAGCATGAACTGATACTGTTACTTTGTTTACAAGGTGAGCGCGATGTGCCTCGAATGACATACGAAGTTATTTAATATCAAGACTTATTAATCAGGATTATTAAATGGTAATATAAAAATATATTTATAAGCTTACAAAATTACATTAAAAGGAATATTAATTATACATTCGATTGGCAATCATAATTTAAATTCATTATCACAAAAATATTCACTAACATTATAATAACATTTATCTTTATAGATTTTAGATAAAACAGATTTGAATTTTTTTGAATTAAATGTTCATAAACGTTCAGGGAGGGAGCTTATTGAAAACTCTTGGAGGCATCTCAATCACACTCTTACGCATTAGTGCGCTTCTACAAATATTTGTACAGTCTGGTTTTTCAAGGGCGAAGGTTGGGTTTTTGATCCTTCATTTTAAACAGACTTGGATTAGACTTCACAAATAAACACAATTCCAATATATAAATACAAGGTAAAGTCAATAACTTCAGAGATTTGAAATGTGGCTAACATATACATCGCTTTTGAGCCCTTAGTAATATTTCTCTATAATTAGAGGTAGAGTTACCCCATAATATTACACCATACCTTAGAGTTGAGGATACATAACCATGATACGAGTATCTTCTATCCAAATATACCACTTTTATCCTGAGCGGAAACAACGAGGAAAAAACAAAAGAAATGTTTATCATCAGCACACATATTAAAACACAGATGTTATATTGAACAGTTGATACAAAATGTATTGATTAAAAGTGAAGATTTTTATTTTTTTTATTAATACTCAAGTACTCATATAAATATCTAAAGAACTCAATTTACTACTTTGCAAAAATCATAAATCATATTTATTCATGCCGTTCGAATAATCGTTTTATTGATATAATGCACATGCAATGCACATAGTGTTTATTTGGATTTATTTCTCAGTCCCTTCCATATTTTTTATTTTGGAATTCAAAATCAGAAATAAAAATATGACCCTCTTTTGACCCATTTTTCAAATCAATTATTCATTTTCATTTTCATAACATTTCAAAACCCCATCACGAATTAAATTAACACATCCGCCATAAGCCAAGATGCGTTTTCAAAAATTGAGTTTAAGTTTTAAATAATGTTGTTGTAAGTTAACCTTCACCTTCAATGGGTCAAAATTTAGATATGACTTGACTTCACGTAAGGTTAGTTATACCGTCCACGTGAAACATAATATCACCGCGATTTAAAGTACATACAACGCCATCTGTTGGTATGTTTTGGCACTGACCGTCACGAACCAAAGCATTCGCTGAAATGCGTTGTCTTTTTGGTTTTATTTGGATAACATCATTACAATTTAGTCGAACCTCCTGTTTCCGTATTTAGAATATCTACTAGCTTTCTGCCCGTTGCTTCGCCCGCGTGAACTAATCGTTATATATTATGGTCAAATTACATAAAATCTTCATAAATTGTAGCTTACCTAAGTGTTATTCTGATGTCTAAGCTATTACTGTAAAGTTTCACCTAAAGGCCTGTTCAGACCTGAGCGGTATTCGCTGCCGCTGTGGGTAGCGCCAGACCGATCTATCGTCCACGCCGGCGTGGACGCGCGCCGCGACCCCAGTCATATTTAGATTCGCGTAACCGGCACGTGGCGGGTCGTTTCTCTCCTACCAAACCTACGTCCGTTTGTCATCTCCCAGTAACGTCCTAAGCCGAGGTTCGTGTCCCCCCTTGGGGCGCCCTTAGGCACGTTACTTAAATATAAGGGTTGAGAGCCTTCCGCTCACCCACTTGTCCGGTGAAATTGTGAAAGCCATCAGCGGCTAACAATGCATGCCATGTAGGAAAAAAAATGTGGGTAGCGGTACATTTTGCCGCGCAACTTTAAACTAAACATCTGAGCGAAACCTATGCGGTATTGTACCGCTACCCACAGCGTGCAGCGTCAGCAAATACCGCCCAGGTTTGCACAGGCCTTTAATCCGTTCAGTAGTTTCTGCGTGAAAGAGTAACAAACATACACACATATATTACATGTTAGTAAGATATTTAGAATATCTATACTAAAATTATAAAACTGAAGAGTTTGTTTGCTTGCTTGCTTGAACGCGCTAATCTCAGGAACTACTGGTCCGATTTGAAAAAATATTTCAGTGATAGATAGCTCATCGATTGAGGAATTTGAATATATCTTATAATTTAAATATTTGGTAAGGATTTTCCATCTTTTTTTTTTATTTGCTACCCGGATTCTGGAAGACGGCCGTTCGAGTTCCGATTGAGCCTTAGGATCAGGTCGAATTTCTCTAGTTTCTATCTGTAGATGGAAAATATAGCATTATTATAATGCTGACAACAAAAGTTCACTGATTAAGAAAGTAGTAAGTGCGCTGTAGCACGTTTTCTTGCCTCGAATTCTGTAGTGTCCCGAGTTCGATTCCCGATCGGGTCAATTCAGGAAACGAGCTTTTCTAAATTGACTCGGGTCTGGGCGTGCTCAGAGACGCCCCTGACTTAATTCCCTGTCTAGTACCTCGTTATACAGTGATATTATACAGCGGACGACCGACTTGGTGTAATGGTTAAGAAGTTGGCTACTACACCAGAGGTCGCGGGTTCGATCCCCGCACAGTACAAACATTTGTGTACATGAACATGTCTGTTTGTACTGGTCTGGGTGTCTCCTATGTACAATAAGTATGTATTTACAAAAGAAAATGTATTTAAGTATGTTTATCCGTTGTCTAGTATCCCATAACACAAGCTTTAATTAGCTTACTTTGGGGCTAGATGGCGCTGTGTGAAATAATGTCCAGGGATATATTTATCCCTACTTCGAGACCATGACAAGTTGTCTGGCGCATATTTATTATTATTATTCACATTAGTACACCCCTATCAATGAATACACACACTAGCAATTAGTATTTTTTTATCATTACCCCCCTCTTTTTTTTTGGCACTGCAAATTTTTTTTTCTAATATCCTCTACATTTATCTTGCATTGCATCAAAACAAAACTCGTCTTATTATCACTAGAGTTTTCTTTCGTGTTTGTCAATGAGAATTTTCACATTCTAATCTAGGCTTAATTGGATCGCGTAGAAGGGTAGTAATACACTGAGGGGCTACAGAGCTTATAGTCCGCTCGATACAGCGTGCTTATCCAGGGTTGACCAAAGTGAAAAAAAGTCAACGATGAGTTAGCGCCAGGGAATGAGATTCATTTTCTTCTCTTTTAATGAAAAGGACATTTTATTAAACGTCAGTGACAATAAAGCACGCGGACCGCCTGATAGTAAAGGGTTGCCCCAGAGTATAGATGCGTGCAACCCCAAGGCATCACTCGGGCGTTGTCGACCCAGCAAAAACCTTTTCAAACCCCTCTTGAAGAACGTCTTAATATAATTCATTGTGATAACATCGGCAGGAATCTGTCCCCGCAACAGCGCTATCACGACTATATCCCAAACTAGGTAGTCAGAGGCAGGTGACTGTTGCCGTCATGGCAAACGGAACATCTTTTACCAATGGTATTGACCCAACGTGGTAGGTGGTGATCTCTCGCCGTTATCCGATTTGAATTGGGTTTTTTGGATGTTTTCTATCACCGGAGTAGTTAGCAAATTGACAATGAACATAAAGATTTTAGTTCTAGCCAGATTTGAACTCGGGGCCACACGATCAACGATCTGAGTTAGGGTTATCTCTAGGCCACAACGCTCTCAAATAATTTTCAATAATTTTAATTTTATTTTTTTTGTTACAAAAATGTGGCAGCCCTTTCGTCTCTCAGCGTCTCATACGGGGCATTAATTTGCATTATACTCTCCGCGCGGTGCATACCCTTATAAAATGTGGTAATGGACAAGCTTATGCGCCATAAAGCGTTATTTCGCATGAATTCTGAAAGCAGTCACGGTGTTTTATCTGATGAAACAATTAGCACGAGCGCAAGCAAATTTGGACTTTATTGCTTTGACTGGTTCAACTGGTTTGAGTTGGAATTTTGTATGGGGTTTAGTTTAGAGCAGGAAGTTAGTGTGGGTTTTGTGTTAGCACACGTTTCATGTGATTACTGAAAGATGTATTTACGGTGAACCTTTTTATATTTTTTACCGTCTGTGTATGCATTAAGTTAGCTAAGTTCGGTTTACAAAATACCGATCAAGCTAAATTTTTGACTAGACTTAGATTTAAAAAAAATGGTAAGACGAACATTTTAACTGATGATCAGGTCTTAAAAAAATAATAAAATCACAGTCCGTTTTAAGTTTGGTATTTGGTAGCAATAATTTCTTGTTTTCAAGGATTTTTCGTAACATACTTAAAATAATAACCAAGAAACCAATACTGTAAACATAGTTAAAAATACCAAAACGCCTCAAGGAATGTTTATTCCTGTGAAAGATTCCATCACAAAGTGAAATAATTTGTAACTTTCCAGCTTGTGTTGTGGTTTTTAGGGTGAAATTGATGTTAAAGAATATAGGAATCGAGAAGAAAAACTAAAAAAACGATTTAAGAAAATTGTTTTAATGCTTTTTTGTGATTTTTTTACGTTTGTTTCTTTTAAAAAGACCTTGTAATTTTTTTGGAAGTTTAAATAAATAAATGAAATAAATGAACAGAAATACTTTTGTTTCTTAAATGAAGAAGGTATTGATAGCCATTTTTGATTTCTAATATATACATACATACATAGCACCACGCCTTTTTCCCAGCGGGGTAGGCAGAGACCACATCTTTCCACTTGCTACGGCCCTGACACACCTCTTCCGCTTCTTCCACTCTCATTAATCCTTTCATACATGCTCGTCGATTATGGGTGCTCCTGACCTGACATTTTCTGAGCACGTCTTGGACTTGTCTTAAGTACGTCCGTCTAGGCCTTCCCCTTTAAACAGCTCCATCCACCCTCGCCTTGTAAATTTGTTTCGTGAATCGCCTTTCATCCGTCCTTTCCATATGCCCAAACAATCTTAGCATTCCCATCTTAATTTTTGTGACAACATCCTCTCTTACACCACATCGCTTTCTTATTATGCTATTCCTTACTTTATCACTCAATGTCAATTACATACGTTGATTTCTAATTAAAGCCTATAAGAAATAAATATCTAATTCAAATAAGTATTATAATTTAACAAAAAATAATCTTAGCTGTAAAACTCTCAATCACAAAATTACAAGTAACAAAACAAATTGAAAAGACTTTAAAAAAATTCAACCCTTGTAAAATATAGGTACAATAATAAGTTTTATATTTTTCCCAGTTTCAAGTATTTCCACCCAAAAGCTTTCACGTGATGATGAATCATTCGATCAATTCGACTGATTTTGCATGGTGTCCTTGTAATTGAAGTCAATTGAAAAAATCTTACTTCCACTTAATTAAATAGCTAGCTGTCATTAACTGAGTATGCTATATAGTTTTCGTAAGTCTTCTGGTAATCACCCCGGTAAATACACAGAGTGACTTTATGAACACCAATTTAACCAAATTGAAATATGAGGATCTATTTAGAAAACGGAAAAATACGCATTTTTTTCTGCTTGATAACGTTCAGTACCTATTAAAAGGTAAAAAAAACACTAGTTTCGTTGACACTGCGCGACGTGAATGGGCTCGCAGCCTCTCAACTGCCTCTCAATTCCCCGCCCACGCTTTATTCATGAGTTGAAATTTAATTTTGACTAAGTAACCACGCCGCACGAATAATCCGATCGAAAAATATATTATGTGAAAGTTAGGAAGACCTACCTTTTTTTTAAAAAAAACCGTCTTTTTGGATGGTGTTCAAAATATAACCCTGTATAGATAGGTCATTTTCCAAATCGATAACTTTGAAAGAACCAGCACTCAGTACCACAGACAACTTAATAGTTACTAAGTACGTAACAGATAAATAAATGTGACAGGTTTAAATTGCCAGGGCTACCTCTTTCGATAGCGATGTCAGTTAATAATAATAATAATAATAATAATCTTTATTAAATAGAACATTATAACAAAACAATTTACAATACAACAGTTTGGGAATGTACATTCAACAGTGCCGGTTAACAGCGGTTACCACACTAGGACGAGCCTGTATCGTGATAACCATTTTATATATATAACCATTTTATATTTTATAGTTAGTCAGGTAGTTACGGTTACGTCGGTAGTTCTACGCGGCTTTTGACACAATCAACTGCCAAATAGCTCTTGGAAGACCCGGTGACTGGTAGGTAATTATCACGCGCAAGTACATGGAGTGATAGAGGCCGGTCCCTACCATGAGTCAGAGCCGATGACAGTCGCTAGCGTCTGTTTTGTTGTCAAGTTTTTGAATGCGATTTTAGTACAGCGCCTCTATTTTTTTATTTTTTTTACGGCCCCGTCAAGATGACATCACTCCACCTGATGGAAAGCAGTTGTGAGGTCCAGATATGAGGATGACAAGCACAATAATGCAAAGCAATTACTGAACTGGCCATATTCACCTTGAAGGCCTACCCTGGCACCGCTTAGTGCAGTGCTGATCCCGGAACGCGACCTGACCGAGATAGGTCAGAGTCAATTAGCGGGTTTTACGCAACTACATGGTGGTAACATCAACCGGCCGACATAATATGTCTCCCAGCTGAAGAGCAGAGGGTCTGCTGCAGGGCTCCCTTAGTCGCCTCTTACGACACCCACTGGAAGGAGATGGGGCGGTGGAAAGTACTATTTTAAAGTGCCGCTACCAGCAAAGCACTTTGAACCGAAATGGAAGTAAAAATGGTATACAAGTAGCTGTAACAAACGATCGTAGTTTACTTGTACTGAACTCATGGTAGGGCACACAGTAGTACTGAACTCATGGTAGGGTCACAGTAGCCCTACTGTTATTTGTTCGGTATACTGCCAAATACTCCACATTGCTATTCCTTGTGCATATACAGGGTTGGCATCATATTTATGAATAAAATATCCCATTTCTGCGCATCGAAATTCTCTTGATTCTGCGTAGGCCTATTCAAGAACCTTGTATCGTAACTTTATGTTAATGTAAACCCTTCTTAATGAAGTGTTAACTGATTACATAATTACATCCCTTTTAGAGCACTTCAAGATTTGTTTCCCTTGGATTACCTTTGCTACGTTTCTGTAATTAATTGCTTCATTATAATGTCATTACCTAATTTGGGGTCTAATTATTTGCTTTTTCTTAAAGTCATATGAAAAGTTTTCTGAGGTGCGGAGGAGTTATGCATTTAAATGGAAGGAGTGAAAGTGGTGTTTTTATTAGACGAAGTTAACTGACAGCTAATGTCATTTTATGAAATAATGTTGCCAAGACTGACCCGATATTGGCAGTGCGATAATCTAGCTACTGCTTGGCTACCGGCTACTACACTTTTAATTTATAAACACTACATTGTGTTATATTATTCGATTTACAAAAATATAAATAAATAATAAATATAAATAAATATGCGCCAGACAACACACCTCTTGTAATGGTCTCGAAGTAGGGATTAATATCCCTGTGTTACGAGGTACTACACAAGGAAATAAGCCAGGGGCGTCTCCCAGCACACCCAGACCCGAGTCAATTCAGAAAAGATCGTTTCCTGAATTGACCCGACCGGGAATCGAACCCGGGACACTACGGAAATCGGGGCGAGAGACCGTGCTACAGCGCACTGCGCCAATCGTGTCGTCAAAATATAAATATGGTTTGTCTTTTGTCCACTCGTATTGGAATGGAAACTATTCCTTCAACATAAATATTATCATGCCAGCATTATCAACATTTCTAGGGAAGCTTCTAAAATACTGGGTTGTAAAAAGATCGCGAACAAAAAATTTAGCAAAATAAGGTTCTTAGTTGTTTGCTTAAGTATGAGAATCAAAGATTATATTAGCTAACGTGAAAATCAACAATAATACTTAGGTAATGTTGTCTTTTAATACAACTTTCGAACATTCATATCGCATATCAGGTAAACAGAAAAAGAATAAAAGTTTATTAGCTTATACGACAATAAAAACGACTTCGCCCGCGAGCCGCGTAGTCTTTTCCGTTAAAAATTAGCCTAAATAAAAAAAAAAAATAGCCTATATCACTGTCTAATAATGTAGCTTTACTTATATTGGTAAAATAAATTTCAGAAAATCGGTTGAGTAGTTTCGGAGCCTATTCAATACAAACTAACAAACAAACAATCACATCTCTCCTCTTAATGATATTAATATAGATACATCCGGACCAAATTAAGAGATTTATCCAAACAATAGTATGTTTTATATCGAGGGACTAAACGAAGCCATAATATACCAGAGGAGGTTTGACTGCCGAGCGTGCGAGGGAGTCAATGAAACTGAGGGTATGTATATTAAGTTGACGTTTAGTCTCGAGGTGCAAACTGTACTTTTCACTTTGAGTGCGAGAAAAATAGTCAATTTAATACAAAAACATAATAAATATTACTTAATAAAATAAAAATCACAAAAGATTTTGAACACATCGTGCCACCTTTTTTGCGGACAAACCATGGAACCAAAACTCTCAACATTTTCGCAATGAAGATGGTCCACACTCCACAGATAATAGTATGTTTAGTGGCTGTTTGAGTTTGTCTATGTCATATGAAGGAAATTACAAGCTAATTACTTTTCACTCCCTAGAGACTAAAGTGGTCACTTTAGTCCCGCTTCGTAGGGCTATTTTGGCATACTTTAGAGCATGAGAAGTGAAAACCTTATTACCTACTATTTATACGACAGTAATGTGAATCTACCAGTACAAACAAGTAGACGTGACACAACACGGTTTTGATCATTTCTTCATTAATAGATGTTTTGTGGTATTTATATCAGCCTCTATTATGAATGAAAGTAACGCTACTTGTATCTGCAGATTTGTCCATTGCAGTTCTTATCATTTTTGGCCCAGAGCTGATGGTATGTAAAAGTGTCTAACCACACATTGGCCTACGAGATAAACAAATGCGCTTGAACTCCGCATGTATGAGTCTCCGACTGCCCTTCGTTTGTTTAAATGTTTGCTACACTGGCCGTTTTACTGCAATAAAATAGCGTGTTTCCTTGCAGAAATTACTTTTTTCTTTAGTTCACCCTATTAATTGTGCTATTAAAAGATGCATTTACCATAAAAAGATTAAAATCACCAAATTGTTCCCAACCCATCGATTTACTGACGTAATTGCTCGCTACCTACCCTCAGATTAGGAAATTAACCACCTTTTGGATTAAGGGCCCGAAGATTCATAGCAAAACAATCACATTTGAAACTTTTGTCCTTAACAGCGTAGTCTAATCCAGAGGTCCCCAGACTTTTTTTCCGCCTAGACCCCGTTAAAATTTTGCTGGTTCCGGTGGACCCCCTACTAGTTCCATTTCTACCATATTCCCAAGACACGTCAAAAATGTGATGCCAACATTGACCCCGTCGAGTCTCCCGTGGACCCCTTGGGGTCCACCTGAAATATTTTGGGAACTAGTGGTCTAATCCCACAAGCATGTCCTGCCATATAATTTCAATTGAAAATTCTATAACAGACCAAAAACGATTCGTCTCATAGACGATAAACATTCTTAAGCCCTTATAATTAATGAAGTAGCAACGCTTTCTTCATCAGACTGTAATGAAGTCACTATTGATGCAGACGGGGAGGAAAAATGATAAGCAGTATTCAATTTAGAAAAGAAAGAGTACTGTGCGAAAATTCGTCTAGAATTCACTCATGTGACTGAAAACACTTCCTCTGTACACCAAAAATACCACTGTTACCAAAAATGTAAACTATAAAAGTGAACTATATTCGATAAATTAATATAAGTACGATACTACAAAAAATAAAACTACACGACAATAGTGGCAAGAGAAAATCAAATGGATAAAACACTTACCAATGAAGCTGTGATATTGTGTGTTCCTCGGTCTTCGGCGGCTGTTTGGGGCTCTTATCACCTTTGAGAACTCGAACTCAACTCCACCCTTTTTGCCTTTAGGCACCCCAACTCGGATCGTGGCTCGTGTGGTCCCGAGGTAAAATCTGGCCAGAACCAAAAACTTGGTGTTCACTGTTCTGGCTATCTCGACGGTGATGGAAAACATCGGTAAAAACCGCAACCCGGAACAGCGGAGGGTAAACCGCCTACCTACCACGTTGTATTCTAATATTATTGGTGAAAGTTAGGCTACTGGAGCCCTTACTTTTTTACTCGTCCTTGTGGTAGTACCTAGGTATGATGTTTTATTTCTAGAAGGCTTGCTAGTTTCTCCATCACTGTGTCCCTGCAATAGATTCAGCCACTCCGTCTGGATTGATTTACGAAGGCTTGTAATTATCGGCCGCGAGATTGAAAGTAATTTACTGAAACATCTCGTTCCAGGATAATGGCGGAATGAGTGAAAGCCTTCGCGGTTCAAGGTTTTCTGCTGAAATTTATCAGTTATTTACAGACTTCAAAAATAAATGAGTTAGTCATCAGTTTGACTCATAAAAGATCTATTCTAAAGTATTATGAAGAGGAAAGCTTGGATTTTTTTTTGTTTGTTTGCATTATATTTGTTCTTCTTTCTAGTTTCCATCTTCTAAAATTAATACGTCACACGATCCACGAAAAATGACTGTTCTGGCGATCGCGATATAGTCATGTCTTGAATATTTGATGCGTGCGGGGCGTCCCATCGCGTCCCAAAGGTCAACTGTTGTCCTTATCCCATTTCGAAAGGTCGTTTGTCAAACGTCGGGGTCGTGGAGCTATGAAACAGATAGATAGAGGTAGGTACTATCAGTACAGGGCGCATCACGTAAAAAGCGCCCTGAGGCTCATCCTGCGCACTAGACGATATATGGATCTAATTAGTGGTACGAAGTGAAAAGGGGGAGGAGAGTCCACGCGCCGCACGAACAAACCAATGGCGCAAGGGCCCTGCGCCCTGCGCAAACACATCCCTTCCACTGTCATACAGTACGTCTACCAGGAGTCACGAGAAAAATTGTATTGGGATGACACATGATGACATGTGTCATCCAAATACAATTTCTTTACGCGAACGATAACGTTAATTTAAATTGGCCACTCGTGGTAGACGTACTGTCCCGTCTTTACCTATTTGGGGCCCTGGGTAGATTAGGATAATGGGCCCTTTTTGACTTTAACTGTCAAATCTTTTATTCAACTAACTCTAGGGCGGGGGGCCCTTAGGATCACGGGGCCCTGGGCACATGCCAAAAGTGCCAAATAGGAAAGATGGGTACTACCCCTAAACTTAAACGACTTTAGCAATATTGAAAGTCATGTTCAGAAATATCTCAAAATTCTTAATTTTTTTGAATTATAAATTTTGCACTCTCGAATGTGCCAGGGACATCGTCTTGTGGACTCAGAATTTAAAATTCATACCCTGTATAAGGGTTATTAAAAAAAACATCAACAACCTCGCAAGAGCTACCATCAAACACAACAACATTTATTGTTCTACGACTTTTGAAAATTTTACACATTTTACTTTCATACAAAATTAAAAATCAATTTAATTTTACGTCTGAATGTTCTTATCTCTGTGCGCATGGCATCGCAAAAATAAGGTTAACAAACCCTTCCGAATCACGGGGTGTGAATCCGAATCACTTATGTACTTCATATCACTATAAGCAGACCACGCGCGAGCGTCGCGCGCGTCGCCTTTTCGTATGTGAATGAAACATAGACTTACAAATGTCGCGACAGTAGGTAGACCTACAATAAAAGCTTGAAATATAATTTTTAATTAATGTAGAATATAATAAAACTCGTAGAAGAAATGTTACGAGTTGGTTTTATCTGTTACAACCTAGCGGGTGATTATCAAAAGACTTATGTAAGTATGCTCAGGAAGTGATAGGAAGTGAGTAGCTATACAACTGAAAATTTGTTTTTACTCATACTCTGAAAGTAGGTCTGAAGTTGCCTGAGGAGCGGGATGAAAGTAATACTTTTCATCCCTAGGGAGAATCACTTTCAACTGACAGCTGTCAAATTATTAAAAAAAAAAACTATTTCTTTTTCACCGTGCTGGTGGCGGCACTTTAAAAGAATACTTTCCACAGCCCCATATCTTCCCATGGGTGTCGTAAGAGGCGACTAAGGGTTTCTTCCAGCAGACCATCTGCTCTTCAGGTGGTAGACTTATGTCGGCCGGTTGTTGTTACCACCATGCAGTTGTGTAAAACCCGCCAAGTGATTCTGACCTATCTCGGTCAGGTCGCGTTCCGGGATCAGCACTGCACTAACCGGTGCCAGGGGGACTGTTATCGTGGCAATTGTTGGACCAGTGGGAGATCCGTAGAAACGGTGGTGCCGCTGGCCGCCCGCGGCATAGTACAGGGGCCCAAAAGGGGTTAACCACCTCTGGAGGCTGCCCCACCAGGTCGCGCTTAATCTCGGAGTGGCTCGTCGTGCCGGGTGGTGCCCGGTTCCGGTGGGGCCCGGCGACCACACCCGAGGGGGTACGGGGGCCCTTCCGTCCGGCGGACCGGCCTACACTATTCCACGCGATTATTACCAATGCAGGGCACCACGCTTTGTCTTTCATTGCCTCGATCACAGTCGTCCTTTCACGCCCTTCCCATCCTCCAACTTCTATGGCAGTCAGAAGCATGAAAAAACATCCAACAGCGGCATCCCCATCCCCCACCAACACGCTGTTTGAGTTGGAGTTCGCTAACATCCGCGGACTCCATGCAAACCTCAACGCCGTCCATCAACACCTTGAGACGGCGAGGCCTGCGATGCTCTTTTTGACGGAAACACAGATAGGCCGCCCTGCCGATACGTCATACCTGCACTACCCCGGCTATGTGTTGGAAGAGTCCTTCCAACCTAAAGCCGGTGTATGTCTATTCGTCAGGGCAGACGTCTGCTGTAGCCGTCTCCGCTGCCTAGAAGACCCATCCTTCTCCACACTCTGGGTGCACGTTGACCTGGGCTCCACAAGCCGGGTCTATGCGTGCATATACCGCTCCCACAAAGGCGACGCCGAGACAACTCGACTCTTCCAACATCTGAGTCAGGCCGCAGACAACGCTCAGGCGCAGTTCCCAAATGCTGAAATGGTGTTTTTGGGAGACTTCAATGCCCACCATGAGTCCTGGTTAGACTCATTAAAAACCGACCATGCAGGCCGAACTGCCCATGCGTTTGCTCTCACGCAAGACCTGACGCAACTGGTACACCAGCCCACCCGGGTACCAGATATTGTCGGTCATACTCCCTCCTTATTGGACCTTCTGCTGACGAGTCACCCAGCCGGGTATAAAGTGTCGGTTGGTGCTCCATTGGGCTCCTACGATCACTGTCTGGTTGGCGCTACAGTGCCTTGTGCAGCTCCCCCACAGTCTGTGGAGGTGACGCGGCGGTTATGGCACTACTCGTCGGCAGATTGGGACGGATTGCGAGAGTATTTTGCCTCCGTCCCTTGGCGGCAGTGCTGCTTTGGAGAAAGGGATACTTCAGAGAGTGCATCTGCTATCGCTGACGAGATCAGTACCGGAATGGAATAATACATTCCTTTTACTGATGTCGTCAGTGCTAGCAAAACTGGTCCCTGGTTCAATCGCGAGTGTGCCGCAGCTGTTGAACAAAAACAGGCGGCGTACCGTGCTTGGTCTAGGGCCCAGGCACTTAATGATCATTCAAACCTTGCCTCCCTGAAAGCAGCCTTCAATAAAGCCACCAAGGCCACGAAGAGGGCTTACATTAGAGCAGACGCCCAGCGAATTGCACGTGTTGGCCAAGAACTCATCACGCACCCTACGGGTAGCCGCTCCTACTGGCGACTGGCTAAACACGTGCAATCTAACTTCTGCGTGCCTTCGCTGCCCCCACTGAGATTCCCTGATGGATCGTTGGCTCATCAGCCGCAAGAGAAAGCCGATTTACTGGCTAACCTCTTTGCCGCAAACTCTTGCATCGATGACTGCGGTGCTGCGCCGCCTGATATTCCACATTGCGGCTCCACAATGCCTGATATTCGTATCAGGCAGTATGATGTTCGTGCCGAACTGCAGTCACTCGATGTCTGAAAAGCCAGTGGCCCTGATGGAATTCCAGCTGTGGTGCTGAAGAAATGTGCAGCGGAGTTGTCTCCAGTGTTCACTAGCCTGTATCGCCTCTCCTACAATTCGGGTCTTGTGCCGCTGTCTTGGAGGGAGGCGAACGTTCAACCAGTTCCCAAAAAAGGGGACCGGTCTGACCCTGCCAATTACCGTCCAATAGCCGTAACCTCAGTTTTAGCTAAAGTGTTTGAGCGGATCATAAACACGCAGCTCATCCGCTACCTGGAGGATCACTCTCTCATTCACGACCGTCAGTACGGCTTCCGACCAAAACGGTCTACGGGTGATCTTCTAGCGTACGTAACACACATCTGGGGGGAGGCTATGGACAAGCATGGGGAATCTTTGGCCGTCAGCCTTGACATTGCCAAAGCTTTCGACCGTGTATGGCATCGTTCGCTTCTTTCCAAGCTTCCGGCATATGGTCTGCCACCTCGCCTATGCGACTGGGTCGCCGGATTTCTGGAGGGACGTAGAATTCGTGTCCTTTGCGATGGTCAAGAATCACGCCTTCTCCAGATTAATGCCGGAGTGCCGCAGGGCTCCGTCTTGTCGCCGGCGTTGTTTCTTCTGCATATCAATGACATGTTATCTCTTGGTAATATTCATTGCTATGCGGATGATAGCACGGTCCACGCGCGTTATTTCGAGCGCCCTGGGGCAGAGCAGACTGACATCGAGGAGAAGAGGCGAAGTCTTGTTGTTGAGCTTGACGGAGTGTTGGACCGCATTTCAGAATGGGGTGCATGCAATCTTGTCGAGTTCAATGCCAAGAAAACGCAGGTGTGTGCATTCACAGCAAAGGCGTCGCCGTTCCTTTCCCATCCCACTCTTCAGAGCACCCCGCTTCCGATTAAGGATAGCCTAAACATCCTTGGCATGGATGTTCGTAGCAACCTAAACCAGCGGGACTACATTGAGAGCGTCATTAGAACTGCATCCCGTAAACTCGGAGTCCTGAACAGAGTGAGACGATTCTTCACGCCTGAGCAGCTCTGTCTCTTGTATAAGACACAAGTTCGCTCGTGTGTGGAATACTGCTCTCATCTCTGGGACGGTTCCGCTAAGTACCTACTCGAAGCTCTTGACAGGTTGCAGCGGCGTGCTATCCGTATTATTGGAAACCCAGAGGCAACTTTGACCCTTGAGCCTCTCCAATTGCGTAGAGACATTGCCAGGCTAAGTGTTCTATCGCTTCTACCATGGGGAATGCTCTGACGAGTTATTCCAGCTTATCCCAGCCTCACCTTTCCACTCCCGTACCACGCGTGCTGGACTACGGCGTCACCCACACACAATTCAACATTTGTTGGCCCGAACTAAAAGATTCGGTGACTCGTTTCTTTGTCGTACCATCCAGACGTGGAACGCTCTTCCAGCACATGTGTTTCCTTCCTCTTATAGTCCCGGGTTCTTCAAGCGGGGCGTGAAAAGGCATTTCTGCAGGCCTTCAAGGTGAGGATGGCCAGCCCAGTGATTCGTTCGAATGACTGAGCTTGTCAACCTCATATCTGGACCTCACGACCGCTTTCCATCAGGTGGAGTGAGGTCATCTTGACGGGCAATATAAAAAAAAAAAAAAAAAAAAAACATATTCCAACTTTCTATACAGCCACGATGTGAAATTGAAATAATTTAAAGTTAAAGTTAATATATATTTTTTAAATAACTTTATTATAATTTAGTTTCAACAATTTCTTCAAAATAACTTAGATTTGGGCAAAATATTTACCATTTTTCCAATGATGAAAATAAAAATAATGGCTGAATAGCTGGCCGGCCACAGAAAAAAAAACAAACAAAATAGGCGGGAAAGCGGCAATTCGATCTTCATTATTTTTTTCGATTTGAAGACTTTTGTTTATACGTATAGCAGAGATTTGTACCTATAAAATGAGTTCATCTGATTCTGATATGAATTTAACGCCTGATTTTATGAGAGAAGAGGCTAAAGCGGTAGTGGAAAATAAAATTTACTCATTTTTTCTTTAGCTAATTCATGTTTTTATTTTTACTTTCCTTGTATTTGTAATGAAAAGCACAGTGTTTACCTCGGGTTAAAGACTTATTTAGTCCCTCGAACTATTGGCGCTCTCACTTCGTTCCGGGCGCCAAACCCCGTCTCGGGACTAAATAAGTTACTTTCACCCCTAGGGTAACAATGTAATATTATTCAATTGACTTTAATTTAAGCGTGTCATACAAAAAATACTGACTGTTCGACTGATTTGTATGTTGACCTTGAAATTGAAGTCTATGGAAAAAAAAAATCACTTGCATAGTTACCACATTACTTACTGAGTATGCCACATCGTTTTTGTAAGTCTTTTGATAAACACCCGGTATAAGAATTATATCATATTTACCTACTCCAAAGTTTTTGCAGCTGAACGTTCCAGAGCCCTTAGCTATGACGCTGTATTCTCTTGTATTACCCCTGGGACCTGTTTAAATTTTAGCTGAAGTTATATGAACCCTCACATTATAGTCATTGTACTCGTATCTACTTACATGGTATATTTTTTCACTTTGATATTAGATTTCTCAAAAATGACATAATACCTCTACCTAATATGACTTGACGCTAAGAGGCAAGTGTCTGCCTTTGCCCTCCAGGTGAACGGAATACTCAGAAGCCCACGTCCCAGGTTTCTGTACTAAGTAATAAATCATATCTGGGACTATGATATTTTATTTCCAGCTATTCAGCCGCTACCTGGCATTAACACATCTTCTAGGCTGGATATTTATTTACGAAATTGCTCGCACACCTCAGTTTAGAGAATTAACTTGACTGAGCGATTGTAATAAGGTTCCTGGTGTAAAAATGAGCCCCCTGCACTAACATTTTAAGGAGGTAAGCGTTTGTAAGTTTGTATGTTTGAGGTAGGTAGGTAATCTCCAAAACTCCAGAACCGATTTGAAAAATTATTTTACTGTTGAAGTAAAAAAAAAAAAAAGTAAAAAATCATTTATTCACTTAAGCTTTTACAAAGAAGCACTTATGAAATGTCAAAATTCACAAAAAATATATAAAAAAGATAATAGACGTAAATAAAATAATACAATAATAGTACATATACTAAATAAACATAATGCGAATCTACCACCGGTTCGGAAGTTGCTTCTTATCGAGAAGACTCCGGCAAGAAACTCGATAGTTACTCTTTTGAACTTTGTTTTGTTTCACAACAAATAAATTCAGAGTACAGTCAAAAGAACAATAAAAATACATTATTTGAGCAGAGGAGCAGATTATTCCTACTATGACCACAAATTCTTGTCGTTCAAGTAATCCTCCAAAAGCTACATTATTCCTGATCCCTATAGGCATATAATTTTTTCTAAAACCCCTCACATCCGTATGAAAACTTGATAAATATGTAACTTAACGTGTGAGAAATATTCGCCACGTGGGCGAAGACGCGGGCGCCGCGGACCAAATGAACATGGAGTTAGAGCTAGAGCAAGAATGTTCTTTAATGATCTTTTAGTGTAAATAATAATTCTTTTTTCATTTAGACTAAAAAAATCCAACGAAAAAGTACGAGCAATCAGGAAAATCTATCTAACAACAAAAGAAAATAGCTCTGTCTCTGTTTACACAAAGAGAATTCGATGGAGTGGGGATAGAGTGAGCATTCCCTCGTTTGGTCTAAATGCACCTTTAGATGAAGATTATAAGACAGGTTGACTAAACAAAAGGTAAGCAGAACTACACCCTATGCAGGGCACGAGCCCCGGACGTGCTTCCTACGTGGCTCAGTGCAGTCGAAAATCGGCGCAATTTTCCGAGCAGCTTCAGTCACTTACATAAATCGAGACAAATCACGCGAGTGTATGAAGAGGATTACTTGAACGACAAGAGCTTGTGGTCATAGCACAAATCACTTAAGTACTAACGCCTCCTGGCCGAGTGGTTTCAGAGCTCGGCCATGGAGGCAAAGTTTGTTTTCGGATGTTTCGGAACATAGCCCGGGTTTGTGATCACCAACCCGCATTTGGCAAGCGTGGTGATTAAGCCAATACCCATCAATTGTAGCGATGGAATGATTTCAATGATGGAGGCCTCTACCCAGCAATGGGACAGTATTTAGGCTATATACTTTACTACTTACTTATGGTCACACTAGGAATATTTTATTTATTTATTTATAAGAAGAAAATGACACAACATAACAGTAAATGAACACCAAAGCATTTTCAATTTAGTTTAAGTACATACACATATTTATAATTTATTATTACGCTCACAAAACTTTAAACAAAATTTGACAATATCGCAGGGTTTGTCAGCAAATAAGTCGCACGATGCTGATGACAGAAGCATGTTTAGGTCAGTAAGCCCACGCACAAACGGCGGGAAACGGCAAGCCTGAGTTCTAGTTGAGGGTACTGCCGATTACGGGTATAATATTGTTGGGCACAAAAAATCTACTTAACGTGTTACAAACTAGGGACAGATTCACCACGTAGGCATCGACAGATAAAAACAATTGAATTAAAGTTACGTCGTACTTGCAAAGAGTTAAATAATCTGCTCTTCTGCTCAATATATATTTCATTTACGTTCACTATTATTTATTTTGATTTTTTTGATTTTGTGTCAGTGTTTTATGACAGCTTAAGTGAATAAATGTATTTTTTACTTTTATACATATTTCACGGCTAGATATATCAGGGCAAGTTGAGTGTTGCCATCGTGGTTAGCGAAACACTCAAAAGCCCACTTTTCAACAAGCATACTAAAACCCAAAACATGATTGGTGGATCCGCTGTTATCCGTTTTTTTTTTTGGTTTTTTATCAGTGTTTCACATCCCCGGAGAGTAAGTCGAAAATAAACAATGAACACAAATATGGTTCATAGTGCGAAGTGTGAGTTCCATCGGTCATACCCACCCACAAAGTACGAGTATGTCACAATGTATCTCAAATAATGTGCATAGAAAAATGGTTGCTTTAACGTGCCACTAGAGCCACCCCTAAAAGTGCTCCCACACTTGGAGCATTCGCCTGCAATGAAGCGTTACAGAGTCGAGCATGACATCAGTAAGTGAGGAGAACCGAGCATAACAGTGCGCAACTGTTACCGTGTGTACTGATTTGAGCATAACATTGGTGAGGGAAAAGCACCGAATGATGTTCTGATAAAGTAATGTTCAAAATTGTATCTGAAATATACATTACAGGCGAATGTTGGTCATTTCAGGGAGGCAGTACTGAAATCGAATCTGAAACTTTAGATTACAGGCGAATGCTCCAATTGAGGGCACACCTTCAAGCCGTACGAATTCACGTTTACGTTTTCGTGACCGAATAGTGAACGAAACTCGTTCAAGGCATTCTGCCCAGATTTGAACTCGGGACCTCCCGAGCTTGAGTGTTTTTAACCTCCGCCTTTTGCAAGATTGCCTTAATTTCTTTTGTGTTATTTTATTCAGTCGTTTTTGTAATGTTATTATTATTATTTAGTTTTGTGAAAGTTATAAGTTGTAAGTATTCAATTTTATTTATTTTTATATTGCATGATTTAATTCAATTTATTTTGATTGTGTAAGATTTAATTTAATTTGACTTTATGTCATTTTAATTTCAATTCATTTATTGGTTTACGTTGCTATGCCCTAACAAGATTATGTTGTTGGTACTAGTTTATTATGTTCACAACCTTTGTAACATGATTGCAATAAACACTTTGACTTTATTGTTATAAGGCGAAGGTTCCTCTATTAAAAATTGTCAAGTTTATTCCCTTAACTGAGCGTAGCGAGACCTAGCGAGTTACTTCGTAATGATCTTTCATTTTCAGCCAGTCAGCGGTCACCTGACACTACCGCTCACACTCCCTCAGGTGGATTTTTCCTGACGAAATTGCTCGCTCCCCACAGTTTAGGTAAGTAACTTGGCTGGATATAAGCGATTGTAATAAGGCCCCACCTGAGGGCCACGACGCTTTTCATGGACTTTCTTTATCCATTTTTGATTTACGTCTGTGGTTGCAGTTGAACAATGACGGTGAAGTGCCTGTCAAGAGTTGCTCTTACTTATAAATTTGCTGTTCACAGCCGGAATTTACCATGAAAAGCGCGAGAAATAATATGACGTTATATTTAAAAAGTAAACTACTAAATAGTATATTCTGCATCAAATTTCTATGGCCGCTGAGTGGCGCCGACTCGATGCCATACAAATTCGCTTTGACGTGCTCGCAAAACGCGGTTAGGTCATTATTATATATTATAAGCAATCACCCCTAAGGCTACCTAACTACCCTCGCCACCATCTTATAAAAGGAGCAACGAGTCGCCGGGCGCTTACTTAGTTCCGAGCGTTTGAAGCGTGTACATCGGTCGAGTAGTATTTATGTTTAGGCATTCAGTGTTAGATTTTCAGTTTAGGTCTAGATTCTGTTCCTCTGATTAGTGATTTACTTTTGTTTTGTTAAATAATGATTGTTGAAAGAATTAATTAAATAACGGTTTCTACATGTGTTTTTTTTTAATATTTCTCCTTCTGATTTCTAACATCAGAAGTGGGATAAGTAACTTCTAGCCCACAAAAAGGAGGAACAGAGTCTCGTGCACGGCTTAAGTTTTGTGTGTGTTGTGATAATGACTGGCGGATCCAGTCGTAGTGAGCGTAGGTCGCGACATCGTTCCCGCAGCCGTTCTAGTGATAGGTCGCGGTATGGCTCACGGAGTCGTTCAAAAGTGTCAACGTCGAACCGTCGGTCGCGTCGTCATTCCCGTAGTAGCAAAACACGCAGTGAAAGTCATGCGCGGTCTCGTAATACGTCGCGTCGTGATAGGTCGCGTCGCCGTTATCGTCACAGTGATATATCCCGTTCACCCAGTAGGCATAAAATTACGGATAGGTCGGTCCTTAATACGTTGAATTCAATTATGAATCGTTTAACGTCGATCGAAAATAGCTGTGTAAAACGGATATTCCGAATAAAACAATAGTGCGTTGTGGCCCCAGTGACATGCGTGATACTACAGTGGGCGAGTCGAATACATCGCAATCGAATGTGTCCAGACACTGCACACCGGAACCCCAGGCGAGTACCCATGAGACACGAACAACAAACTCATTACCAAATACCCACATTTCAACACCACAAATAAATAATTTTGATTCAAGCATGTCAGACCCAACTAGGGCTCTTGTCGATGCTCTTAGGTCGCTCCAACCAGTTAGATCTCAAAATTACTTCGTTTCAAACTTTGATCCTTTTATTCACAACATAGACCCATGGTGCGAAGAGGTCAACCGTGCCCAGGAGGCTAATGGCTGGAGTGACTACGAGTGTCTTTCGCGCGTTGCGTCTTGTCTCAAGGGTGACGCCAAAATTTGGCTAAACGAGTGGGTTGCGTCTGAGCGCACTTGGTCAAATTTTAAACGCGAATTCAAAACATTGTGCCCGCGAAAGTTAGATTATGCCAATATACTATTCGAGACAATGAATACCACGTCTGATAAGTACGTCACTTACGCAGAATACGCGCGTCGCACCTTGTTGCGTTTACGAATAGTTAATGGTCTAAGCGATGAACTCATGACTTTAATAGTGATCCGCGGTATTGATAATCCTCAGATAAGGGCAGCCGCGGCGAATGCTAATTTAAATCCTGAGACAATAGTTTCGTTTTTGTCAATTTACACGAAGCCTGTACGTACGAAATCTGAGGCTCACGTTTTAACGTCGAGCAAGCGTCATTTGCAATCTACCTCAAACCAAAACGAAAAAAAATCGGTTTTTCATGTGGTCGGAAAGGACATATCAGCCGCTATTGTCGCTCAAAACCTAGTTCTGAGAATATTCCAACTTCTACCGGTGCGAGCAGTATTATTTGCACCTTCTGTAAGAAGTCTGGTCACCTTGAAGACAAGTGCTATGCTAAAAATCGGTCTTAACCGTGAAATTAACGAAACGTTAACGTTTGCGCGAAAAATAATTTTAAAAGTACAGGTGCTAATGATATTGTCCTTGCTATGGTCGATGGTATTCCCGTGGATGCTATTAATAGATAGTGGTGCGCTTAACGTGTCACTTATTTCATATGACGTGCTAAAGTACCTTTCCTGCCAGAAGAAACCTACCCATTGCGTATTAAAAGGCATCAGCAATAAGGAGAAAATAGCTATGTCTTACATTACTCTTGAGTTTAGCAAAATCTCAATCGAAGCTAACTAAATTGTGGTCTCTTTTTCATGCATGAACGCGCCAATCATTGTTGGAATGGATTTTCCATAAACCCTGGCAACTAAGGTCGAATACCTTGGATTGGTCGTGAGTCAGGGTCAGGTAAGGCCGAGCCCATACAAGGTCGAGGCTCCCGTGAATTCTCGAGTTCCCGAGAACGTGTGTCTGTTTCTGGGGCTCGCGGGATACTTTAGACGTTATGTTAAAAACTATGCCACACGCTGGCTAACTTAGCTGCAACCCTTCCGTTGTTGTAGTGACACAAGTTTCATAACCGCGTATTCGGGCTCAGATAGCACAATCCGCGAATATTGAGACACAGGGGTCGCTGCAACAGCTGAGGGATGGCAAACTAGACCCCACACGTTATGTGTATCAAAAAGACCTCTTGTTTTATAAATTTTCGCCTGTTAGCGAGGATACCCGCCTACTATGTTACGTTCCTAAGGGGCATAGGCTCAGCTGATGAGAATATTCCACGATGAGCGTGAGCACATGAGCGTTGACAAGACTGTTGACCTTATACTTAAACTTGGTTTCCGGGACTTCGTCCATTTCTTAACAAGTACGTAGGCTACGTAGCCCACTGTTTAGTTTGCATCTCAAATAAGAGGGTACCGAGATCCCCAAGTCAAAGCATAACGTTCTGGGGAAAAGCCCGATACTCCCTTTCATACCATCCACATGGATGCTTTGGGTCCTCTGCCCATGTCTAATGGGTACAAATTTATATTAGTAGTTGTGGATGCTTTCACTAAATTCAGTCTTTTGTATCCTATTTACCGACAAGACGTTGGTGAGCTAAAACGGGCTTTCACGCAAGAAGTCTCATTATTTGGGGTCCCAAAGTTGATAGTTACCGATAGGGGACGAATGTTTGAGTCTGGGGAATTTGTAACCTTGATGACGGAATTAGGGAGTGACTTGCACTACATTACACCGAAAATGCACCATGCAAACATCCATCCGCACCATCTTCAACATGCTACGGTTCGAGGTAAACCACAAAGCCTTCTCCTGGTTGGAAGCCTCATGGAAACTGCAGTTGATCCTCAACATCACCAAACAGAAGACTACTCAGGCTTCACCCCTTAATTTGATGATTGGTACGGATGCGACCACACCGGTAATCCGAAACCTCGTTTGTGATATCGCTGTTGAAGGCACCAATCCTAATAAAGAGGCGTGGCGTGAAATGTACCGCAGCAGGGCGAGCGTGTTGACGTCCATGAACAAGCAGCGACAAGACGACTAAGACGCCAACTTCGCCAGTTTGAACTTGATGATCTGGTGTTTGTTATCAAGTTCTCAGTCTACTGGAAAACTTGATCCGGGAAGGCGAGGGCCTTACAGAGTCGTGAAAGTTCTACCTAATGGGAGGTTTGAACTCAAGTTGCTCAGCTGCAGCTATGGGAAGACTACACAAGCAGCGGCACAGTATATGGTGCCCTGGCGTGGCGAGTGCCCTGAGTCATGCGCAGCTTTCTTGGAGGGTATGTACAAGCTTTTGTTGTCGGAACTACAGGCTTACCCAGCCTTGGCGTTCACTGTTTAGACTTCAGGCTTTTATCCTTGGCGTCAGTTATCTGAACTTCAGGCGTGAAGCCTTGGCGTTCTGTTGTCGAACTTCGGGCTAACTGCCCTGGCGTTCGTTGAACTTCGGGCTAACTGCCCTGGCGTTCGTTGAACTTCGGGCTAACTGCCCTGGCGTTCGTTGAACTTCGGGCTAACTGCCCTGGCGTTCGTTGAACTTCGGGCTAACTGCCCTGGCGTTCGTTGAACTTCGGGCTAACTGCCCTGGCGTTCGTTGAACTTCGGGCTAACTGCCCTGGCGTTCGTTGAACTACAGACATATGATCTAGGCGTTCGTTGAACTACAGACATATGGTCTTGGCGTTCGTTGAACTACAGACATTAGTCTTGGCGTTCGTTGAACTACAGACATTGGTCTTGGCGTTCGTTGAACTTCAGGCATGTTGCCTTGGCGTTCTTACTTACACAGGTATTCCCGATGGTGTTGGTGGCAGAACGCAGTTTTAATGAAGCCCTGAACCTATGAAGGAAACGCCTAGGCTTGGTTTGTTGTTTTAAGAGACGTCTCTGATGGTATTTAAAGAGTGATGTATGTATGTGTGTTCACAAGGATGTACGATAGATGAACTATGAATTAATTGAGAGGCGATGAAAGAAAGATTTGTGAGGATTAGTGTGTTAAATCTAGGCTAAACTAGATTATTATTAACAGAGTCTTAACTTTCAGATGAGAACGTGGATGATCATGAGCCATTGGATATCACATCGTCCTCTGGGGAGAGTCTTTCTGTGCCTTCACTGGACCGAGACCAGGACTCCGGATCTGCTGGTGTTGCTGGTCCAAGCGGCGTGACACCGGGCTCTGAAGTCGGGCAACTATCGATGCCCCTATTGGGCAAAGACATGGACATTGATGGAGACTGCGCTGCACCACATGTCGTCTACTTGGGAACTCGTGTCGAGGGCGACACTTTGTCAGGAGAGGCCGTATAAGCAATCACCCCTAAGGCTACCTAACTACCCTCGCCACCATCTTATAAAAGGAGCAACGAGTCGCCGGGCGCTCACTTAGTTCCGAGCGTTTGAAGCGTGTACATCGGTCGAGTAGTATTTATGTTTAGGCATTCAGTGTTAGATTTTCAGTTTAGGTCTAGATTCTGTTCCTCTGATTAGTGATTTACTTTTGTTTTGTTAAATAATGATTGTTGAAAGAATTAATTAAATAACGGTTTCTACATGTGTTTTTTTTTAATATTTCTCCTTCTGATTTCTAACATCAGAAGTGGGATAAGTAACTTCTAGCCCACAAAAAGGAGGAACAGAGTCTCGTGCACGGCTTAAGTTTTGTGTGTGTTGTGATAATGACTGGCGGATCCAGTCGTAGTGAGCGTAGGTCGCGACATCGTTCCCGCAGCCGTTCTAGTGATAGGTCGCGGTATGGCTCACGGAGTCGTTCAAAAGTGTCAACGTCGAACCGTCGGTCGCGTCGTCATTCCCGTAGTAGCAAAACACGCAGTGAAAGTCATGCGCGGTCTCGTAATACGTCGCGTCGTGATAGGTCGCGTCGCCGTTATCGTCACAGTGATATATCCCGTTCACCCAGTAGGCATAAAATTACGGATAGGTCGGTCCTTAATACGTTGAATTCAATTATGAATCGTTTAACGTCGATCGAAAATAGCTGTGTAAAACGGATATTCCGAATAAAACAATAGTGCGTTGTGGCCCCAGTGACATGCGTGATACTACAGTGGGCGAGTCGAATACATCGCAATCGAATGTGTCCAGACACTGCACACCGGAACCCCAGGCGAGTACCCATGAGACACGAACAACAAACTCATTACCAAATACCCACATTTCAACACCACAAATAAATAATTTTGATTCAAGCATGTCAGACCCAACTAGGGCTCTTGTCGATGCTCTTAGGTCGCTCCAACCAGTTAGATCTCAAAATTACTTCGTTTCAAACTTTGATCCTTTTATTCACAACATAGACCCATGGTGCGAAGAGGTCAACCGTGCCCAGGAGGCTAATGGCTGGAGTGACTACGAGTGTCTTTCGCGCGTTGCGTCTTGTCTCAAGGGTGACGCCAAAATTTGGCTAAACGAGTGGGTTGCGTCTGAGCGCACTTGGTCAAATTTTAAACGCGAATTCAAAACATTGTGCCCGCGAAAGTTAGATTATGCCAATATACTATTCGAGACAATGAATACCACGTCTGATAAGTACGTCACTTACGCAGAATACGCGCGTCGCACCTTGTTGCGTTTACGAATAGTTAATGGTCTAAGCGATGAACTCATGACTTTAATAGTGATCCGCGGTATTGATAATCCTCAGATAAGGGCAGCCGCGGCGAATGCTAATTTAAATCCTGAGACAATAGTTTCGTTTTTGTCAATTTACACGAAGCCTGTACGTACGAAATCTGAGGCTCACGTTTTAACGTCGAGCAAGCGTCATTTGCAATCTACCTCAAACCAAAACGAAAAAAAATCGGTTTTTCATGTGGTCGGAAAGGACATATCAGCCGCTATTGTCGCTCAAAACCTAGTTCTGAGAATATTCCAACTTCTACCGGTGCGAGCAGTATTATTTGCACCTTCTGTAAGAAGTCTGGTCACCTTGAAGACAAGTGCTATGCTAAAAATCGGTCTTAACCGTGAAATTAACGAAACGTTAACGTTTGCGCGAAAAATAATTTTAAAAGTACAGGTGCTAATGATATTGTCCTTGCTATGGTCGATGGTATTCCCGTGGATGCTATTAATAGATAGTGGTGCGCTTAACGTGTCACTTATTTCATATGACGTGCTAAAGTACCTTTCCTGCCAGAAGAAACCTACCCATTGCGTATTAAAAGGCATCAGCAATAAGGAGAAAATAGCTATGTCTTACATTACTCTTGAGTTTAGCAAAATCTCAATCGAAGCTAACTAAATTGTGGTCTCTTTTTCATGCATGAACGCGCCAATCATTGTTGGAATGGATTTTCCATAAACCCTGGCAACTAAGGTCGAATACCTTGGATTGGTCGTGAGTCAGGGTCAGGTAAGGCCGAGCCCATACAAGGTCGAGGCTCCCGTGAATTCTCGAGTTCCCGAGAACGTGTGTCTGTTTCTGGGGCTCGCGGGATACTTTAGACGTTATGTTAAAAACTATGCCACACGCTGGCTAACTTAGCTGCAACCCTTCCGTTGTTGTAGTGACACAAGTTTCATAACCGCGTATTCGGGCTCAGATAGCACAATCCGCGAATATTGAGACACAGGGGTCGCTGCAACAGCTGAGGGATGGCAAACTAGACCCCACACGTTATGTGTATCAAAAAGACCTCTTGTTTTATAAATTTTCGCCTGTTAGCGAGGATACCCGCCTACTATGTTACGTTCCTAAGGGGCATAGGCTCAGCTGATGAGAATATTCCACGATGAGCGTGAGCACATGAGCGTTGACAAGACTGTTGACCTTATACTTAAACTTGGTTTCCGGGACTTCGTCCATTTCTTAACAAGTACGTAGGCTACGTAGCCCACTGTTTAGTTTGCATCTCAAATAAGAGGGTACCGAGATCCCCAAGTCAAAGCATAACGTTCTGGGGAAAAGCCCGATACTCCCTTTCATACCATCCACATGGATGCTTTGGGTCCTCTGCCCATGTCTAATGGGTACAAATTTATATTAGTAGTTGTGGATGCTTTCACTAAATTCAGTCTTTTGTATCCTATTTACCGACAAGACGTTGGTGAGCTAAAACGGGCTTTCACGCAAGAAGTCTCATTATTTGGGGTCCCAAAGTTGATAGTTACCGATAGGGGACGAATGTTTGAGTCTGGGGAATTTGTAACCTTGATGACGGAATTAGGGAGTGACTTGCACTACATTACACCGAAAATGCACCATGCAAACATCCATCCGCACCATCTTCAACATGCTACGGTTCGAGGTAAACCACAAAGCCTTCTCCTGGTTGGAAGCCTCATGGAAACTGCAGTTGATCCTCAACATCACCAAACAGAAGACTACTCAGGCTTCACCCCTTAATTTGATGATTGGTACGGATGCGACCACACCGGTAATCCGAAACCTCGTTTGTGATATCGCTGTTGAAGGCACCAATCCTAATAAAGAGGCGTGGCGTGAAATGTACCGCAGCAGGGCGAGCGTGTTGACGTCCATGAACAAGCAGCGACAAGACGACTAAGACGCCAACTTCGCCAGTTTGAACTTGATGATCTGGTGTTTGTTATCAAGTTCTCAGTCTACTGGAAAACTTGATCCGGGAAGGCGAGGGCCTTACAGAGTCGTGAAAGTTCTACCTAATGGGAGGTTTGAACTCAAGTTGCTCAGCTGCAGCTATGGGAAGACTACACAAGCAGCGGCACAGTATATGGTGCCCTGGCGTGGCGAGTGCCCTGAGTCATGCGCAGCTTTCTTGGAGGGTATGTACAAGCTTTTGTTGTCGGAACTACAGGCTTACCCAGCCTTGGCGTTCACTGTTTAGACTTCAGGCTTTTATCCTTGGCGTCAGTTATCTGAACTTCAGGCGTGAAGCCTTGGCGTTCTGTTGTCGAACTTCGGGCTAACTGCCCTGGCGTTCGTTGAACTTCGGGCTAACTGCCCTGGCGTTCGTTGAACTTCGGGCTAACTGCCCTGGCGTTCGTTGAACTTCGGGCTAACTGCCCTGGCGTTCGTTGAACTTCGGGCTAACTGCCCTGGCGTTCGTTGAACTTCGGGCTAACTGCCCTGGCGTTCGTTGAACTTCGGGCTAACTGCCCTGGCGTTCGTTGAACTACAGACATATGATCTAGGCGTTCGTTGAACTACAGACATATGGTCTTGGCGTTCGTTGAACTACAGACATTAGTCTTGGCGTTCGTTGAACTACAGACATTGGTCTTGGCGTTCGTTGAACTTCAGGCATGTTGCCTTGGCGTTCTTACTTACACAGGTATTCCCGATGGTGTTGGTGGCAGAACGCAGTTTTAATGAAGCCCTGAACCTATGAAGGAAACGCCTAGGCTTGGTTTGTTGTTTTAAGAGACGTCTCTGATGGTATTTAAAGAGTGATGTATGTATGTGTGTTCACAAGGATGTACGATAGATGAACTATGAATTAATTGAGAGGCGATGAAAGAAAGATTTGTGAGGATTAGTGTGTTAAATCTAGGCTAAACTAGATTATTATTAACAGAGTCTTAACTTTCAGATGAGAACGTGGATGATCATGAGCCATTGGATATCACATCGTCCTCTGGGGAGAGTCTTTCTGTGCCTTCACTGGACCGAGACCAGGACTCCGGATCTGCTGGTGTTGCTGGTCCAAGCGGCGTGACACCGGGCTCTGAAGTCGGGCAACTATCGATGCCCCTATTGGGCAAAGACATGGACATTGATGGAGACTGCGCTGCACCACATGTCGTCTACTTGGGAACTCGTGTCGAGGGCGACACTTTGTCAGGAGAGGCCGTATAAGCAATCACCCCTAAGGCTACCTAACTACCCTCGCCACCATCTTATAAAAGGAGCAACGAGTCGCCGGGCGCTCACTTAGTTCCGAGCGTTTGAAGCGTGTACATCGGTCGAGTAGTATTTATGTTTAGGCATTCAGTGTTAGATTTTCAGTTTAGGTCTAGATTCTGTTCCTCTGATTAGTGATTTACTTTTGTTTTGTTAAATAATGATTGTTGAAAGAATTAATTAAATAACGGTTTCTACATGTGTTTTTTTTTAATATTTCTCCTTCTGATTTCTAACATCAGAAGTGGGATAAGTAACTTCTAGCCCACAAAAAGGAGGAACAGAGTCTCGTGCACGGCTTAAGTTTTGTGTGTGTTGTGATAATGACTGGCGGATCCAGTCGTAGTGAGCGTAGGTCGCGACATCGTTCCCGCAGCCGTTCTAGTGATAGGTCGCGGTATGGCTCACGGAGTCGTTCAAAAGTGTCAACGTCGAACCGTCGGTCGCGTCGTCATTCCCGTAGTAGCAAAACACGCAGTGAAAGTCATGCGCGGTCTCGTAATACGTCGCGTCGTGATAGGTCGCGTCGCCGTTATCGTCACAGTGATATATCCCGTTCACCCAGTAGGCATAAAATTACGGATAGGTCGGTCCTTAATACGTTGAATTCAATTATGAATCGTTTAACGTCGATCGAAAATAGCTGTGTAAAACGGATATTCCGAATAAAACAATAGTGCGTTGTGGCCCCAGTGACATGCGTGATACTACAGTGGGCGAGTCGAATACATCGCAATCGAATGTGTCCAGACACTGCACACCGGAACCCCAGGCGAGTACCCATGAGACACGAACAACAAACTCATTACCAAATACCCACATTTCAACACCACAAATAAATAATTTTGATTCAAGCATGTCAGACCCAACTAGGGCTCTTGTCGATGCTCTTAGGTCGCTCCAACCAGTTAGATCTCAAAATTACTTCGTTTCAAACTTTGATCCTTTTATTCACAACATAGACCCATGGTGCGAAGAGGTCAACCGTGCCCAGGAGGCTAATGGCTGGAGTGACTACGAGTGTCTTTCGCGCGTTGCGTCTTGTCTCAAGGGTGACGCCAAAATTTGGCTAAACGAGTGGGTTGCGTCTGAGCGCACTTGGTCAAATTTTAAACGCGAATTCAAAACATTGTGCCCGCGAAAGTTAGATTATGCCAATATACTATTCGAGACAATGAATACCACGTCTGATAAGTACGTCACTTACGCAGAATACGCGCGTCGCACCTTGTTGCGTTTACGAATAGTTAATGGTCTAAGCGATGAACTCATGACTTTAATAGTGATCCGCGGTATTGATAATCCTCAGATAAGGGCAGCCGCGGCGAATGCTAATTTAAATCCTGAGACAATAGTTTCGTTTTTGTCAATTTACACGAAGCCTGTACGTACGAAATCTGAGGCTCACGTTTTAACGTCGAGCAAGCGTCATTTGCAATCTACCTCAAACCAAAACGAAAAAAAATCGGTTTTTCATGTGGTCGGAAAGGACATATCAGCCGCTATTGTCGCTCAAAACCTAGTTCTGAGAATATTCCAACTTCTACCGGTGCGAGCAGTATTATTTGCACCTTCTGTAAGAAGTCTGGTCACCTTGAAGACAAGTGCTATGCTAAAAATCGGTCTTAACCGTGAAATTAACGAAACGTTAACGTTTGCGCGAAAAATAATTTTAAAAGTACAGGTGCTAATGATATTGTCCTTGCTATGGTCGATGGTATTCCCGTGGATGCTATTAATAGATAGTGGTGCGCTTAACGTGTCACTTATTTCATATGACGTGCTAAAGTACCTTTCCTGCCAGAAGAAACCTACCCATTGCGTATTAAAAGGCATCAGCAATAAGGAGAAAATAGCTATGTCTTACATTACTCTTGAGTTTAGCAAAATCTCAATCGAAGCTAACTAAATTGTGGTCTCTTTTTCATGCATGAACGCGCCAATCATTGTTGGAATGGATTTTCCATAAACCCTGGCAACTAAGGTCGAATACCTTGGATTGGTCGTGAGTCAGGGTCAGGTAAGGCCGAGCCCATACAAGGTCGAGGCTCCCGTGAATTCTCGAGTTCCCGAGAACGTGTGTCTGTTTCTGGGGCTCGCGGGATACTTTAGACGTTATGTTAAAAACTATGCCACACGCTGGCTAACTTAGCTGCAACCCTTCCGTTGTTGTAGTGACACAAGTTTCATAACCGCGTATTCGGGCTCAGATAGCACAATCCGCGAATATTGAGACACAGGGGTCGCTGCAACAGCTGAGGGATGGCAAACTAGACCCCACACGTTATGTGTATCAAAAAGACCTCTTGTTTTATAAATTTTCGCCTGTTAGCGAGGATACCCGCCTACTATGTTACGTTCCTAAGGGGCATAGGCTCAGCTGATGAGAATATTCCACGATGAGCGTGAGCACATGAGCGTTGACAAGACTGTTGACCTTATACTTAAACTTGGTTTCCGGGACTTCGTCCATTTCTTAACAAGTACGTAGGCTACGTAGCCCACTGTTTAGTTTGCATCTCAAATAAGAGGGTACCGAGATCCCCAAGTCAAAGCATAACGTTCTGGGGAAAAGCCCGATACTCCCTTTCATACCATCCACATGGATGCTTTGGGTCCTCTGCCCATGTCTAATGGGTACAAATTTATATTAGTAGTTGTGGATGCTTTCACTAAATTCAGTCTTTTGTATCCTATTTACCGACAAGACGTTGGTGAGCTAAAACGGGCTTTCACGCAAGAAGTCTCATTATTTGGGGTCCCAAAGTTGATAGTTACCGATAGGGGACGAATGTTTGAGTCTGGGGAATTTGTAACCTTGATGACGGAATTAGGGAGTGACTTGCACTACATTACACCGAAAATGCACCATGCAAACATCCATCCGCACCATCTTCAACATGCTACGGTTCGAGGTAAACCACAAAGCCTTCTCCTGGTTGGAAGCCTCATGGAAACTGCAGTTGATCCTCAACATCACCAAACAGAAGACTACTCAGGCTTCACCCCTTAATTTGATGATTGGTACGGATGCGACCACACCGGTAATCCGAAACCTCGTTTGTGATATCGCTGTTGAAGGCACCAATCCTAATAAAGAGGCGTGGCGTGAAATGTACCGCAGCAGGGCGAGCGTGTTGACGTCCATGAACAAGCAGCGACAAGACGACTAAGACGCCAACTTCGCCAGTTTGAACTTGATGATCTGGTGTTTGTTATCAAGTTCTCAGTCTACTGGAAAACTTGATCCGGGAAGGCGAGGGCCTTACAGAGTCGTGAAAGTTCTACCTAATGGGAGGTTTGAACTCAAGTTGCTCAGCTGCAGCTATGGGAAGACTACACAAGCAGCGGCACAGTATATGGTGCCCTGGCGTGGCGAGTGCCCTGAGTCATGCGCAGCTTTCTTGGAGGGTATGTACAAGCTTTTGTTGTCGGAACTACAGGCTTACCCAGCCTTGGCGTTCACTGTTTAGACTTCAGGCTTTTATCCTTGGCGTCAGTTATCTGAACTTCAGGCGTGAAGCCTTGGCGTTCTGTTGTCGAACTTCGGGCTAACTGCCCTGGCGTTCGTTGAACTTCGGGCTAACTGCCCTGGCGTTCGTTGAACTTCGGGCTAACTGCCCTGGCGTTCGTTGAACTTCGGGCTAACTGCCCTGGCGTTCGTTGAACTTCGGGCTAACTGCCCTGGCGTTCGTTGAACTTCGGGCTAACTGCCCTGGCGTTCGTTGAACTTCGGGCTAACTGCCCTGGCGTTCGTTGAACTACAGACATATGATCTAGGCGTTCGTTGAACTACAGACATATGGTCTTGGCGTTCGTTGAACTACAGACATTAGTCTTGGCGTTCGTTGAACTACAGACATTGGTCTTGGCGTTCGTTGAACTTCAGGCATGTTGCCTTGGCGTTCTTACTTACACAGGTATTCCCGATGGTGTTGGTGGCAGAACGCAGTTTTAATGAAGCCCTGAACCTATGAAGGAAACGCCTAGGCTTGGTTTGTTGTTTTAAGAGACGTCTCTGATGGTATTTAAAGAGTGATGTATGTATGTGTGTTCACAAGGATGTACGATAGATGAACTATGAATTAATTGAGAGGCGATGAAAGAAAGATTTGTGAGGATTAGTGTGTTAAATCTAGGCTAAACTAGATTATTATTAACAGAGTCTTAACTTTCAGATGAGAACGTGGATGATCATGAGCCATTGGATATCACATCGTCCTCTGGGGAGAGTCTTTCTGTGCCTTCACTGGACCGAGACCAGGACTCCGGATCTGCTGGTGTTGCTGGTCCAAGCGGCGTGACACCGGGCTCTGAAGTCGGGCAACTATCGATGCCCCTATTGGGCAAAGACATGGACATTGATGGAGACTGCGCTGCACCACATGTCGTCTACTTGGGAACTCGTGTCGAGGGCGACACTTTGTCAGGAGAGGCCGTATAAGCAATCACCCCTAAGGCTACCTAACTACCCTCGCCACCATCTTATAAAAGGAGCAACGAGTCGCCGGGCGCTCACTTAGTTCCGAGCGTTTGAAGCGTGTACATCGGTCGAGTAGTATTTATGTTTAGGCATTCAGTGTTAGATTTTCAGTTTAGGTCTAGATTCTGTTCCTCTGATTAGTGATTTACTTTTGTTTTGTTAAATAATGATTGTTGAAAGAATTAATTAAATAACGGTTTCTACATGTGTTTTTTTTAAATATTTCTCCTTCTGATTTCTAACAATATTGTTACTACATTTGCAATAAATTGAATTATTGATTATACGAGTAGGTACTTCTTCTTCTTCGTGTCGATGATCTCGTTAATACTGAATAAGAGCAACCCAGTGCTCCGCCATCGCCACCCCGGGGGGAGGCTTCATAGAGATCTCTAATTGAGCAGCTGGTAGGGTGCTGGGGGCAAACCAGCAGATGCTGCATTGTTTGGTCCGAGGTTCCGCAGTCGCATTTCACCCTGTCCGCACTGATGTACCCCCATTTAAAAAGGTTACTCCTGCAGCGGCCCACTTGGGTTCGGAGACGGTTAAGCGACTTCCATGTGGGCCACGGCTGTTTACATCCGGCAGGAAGATGTTCAAGGGGCGCCAAATACTAATGATGGTGGAGGGTGAGTCTCACGCCACAATTTATTTTTTTACTGATACACGTAATAATGGTATTTATTATTTTGACGATTATTATTAGTTCGACATTAATTATTAGTTAGACAATTATTATTATTAAGTTATCGGGAATTATTGTATTGTACAAGTATACAGTTTACTATGTAATTTCTTAAAAATTTATATGTAATCCACTTGACGTACCATTTTGTAATGTTTCTGTTGCATTGGTGAAATAAATTAATCTGAATCTGTGTGCTACTCGCACCATAACAGGCACAATATGGATGTGAAAGACTGATTGAACTAATTTAAAAAATCGAAATATATAGCTATATACTTTGATATCACCCAGACACAATTTATATTCCCTAAACGTTTGACCTGGTAATCGAACCAATGATCATTCCACATCTAAGTATCACTCTTTAGTCCATTCATTTCTTGTGATTTCTTCGAAACACACTTCCGCATAGCGTTCCTGTGGTCTTCGCAGCACTCGCCGGCGTCGGTGCTCTCCATACATAGAGATTTTAGCTTCATCAGAAAACAATACTTTATTCAAGTCCTCCAGAGTCCATGAAGCACAGTTTCGAGCAAACTGAAGTCGAGCAACGCAGTGCTCACGGAGTAATTTGGGACTCCGGGCCGGGCGGTAACTCCTGATATTGGCAGCCAATAGCCTCCTCCTGACCGTCCACAAGCTAACTACCACTACTCTTACTTCTTCAAGGCACTTGACGCCTAACGACGCAACGCCTGACTCACCATAAAGTCATCTCTTAGTTATGTGCAACGTTTTCTATCCAAACCGGGTCTTCTTTTGACCGAATCGGTCTCTTGATACCGTTGCCAAGTCCTCTGGACAGTTGAACGACTCACATTTAGCCGCTGAGACACGTAATTTTGAAATAGAAATAGAATAGAAATTTAAATATATTTATTAAATTTAAGGACATCGGTACATTTAACAAAACACATGGGTAGTAGGCATACAACAACAAAACAAGTTAACAACAAGACAAACAAGTACCATCAGACAGCGGTGTCCCGATGCCCAAAAAATAAAAGGACCTCACTCAGCATTCAGCCTGGGCTTTAAGGGCCCAGGCGCTGATTTTCAGTGGGCCCGATACAGTGCGGTTGTATAGTGTGATTGTGCTTTTTTGTTTCGTGACAGCGCAATGTAAGCGGTGATGACGTACGACTCCCGAGTTGAAACTGCAGCTGGTGCTGCAGTTCAAAAAAAATATTGAGCCGAAGGTAGGTAATGTTTCGAACTGCGTCCGTCCGTTTGCGAACAATCTTCTTTTAGTGAGGCTATAATTTTACCGACCCTTATCGCCTTATCAGTCATATCGAAAGTGGTATATAAAGTGAAAAGAAAGATTTAAATGGTTATATTTTCAGAAAATATACAAAGAGTTTTAAATTTTTGGTGATTAGTAAAAAATCGTTTCAGCAATTCGCGCTACTAGCAAAGTGATTTTACAATAATCCACAATAATCATAATTTTTCTTTTGATCATCTCAAAATTGAAATTTGGAACGTCAAGAATCATCGTCATCACAATCAATCATCGTCAAGAAGATCAAATAATATGTCAATATATCGTAAAATAATAAAACTTCTTTTTTGTAATATTCATTGAAGTAGAGAAAAAAATAGGCCCGTTTTTTTGCAAAAGAGTTTAGATGTTTTTTTAAATCTGTCAAAACCTAGAAAACTGTTGAAATCATTATTTTGGTTAAATCAACCCCAATATAACGTATGTCTACCATAAGTTTACACCAACGACAGTCGCTAGGGTCCACGTAAACCGTACAAGTGAGATTTCAACCTTAGTGGTTTTAGTATTAACGCACAAAAAGGTTCGGTGACTCTTTTCTTTGCGAACCATCCAGCTGAGGAACGCTCTCCCAGCGCATGTGTTCCTTCCTCTTATAGTCCCGGGGTCTTCAAGCGGGGCGTGAAAATGCATTTTTGCAGGCCTTCAAGATGAGTATGACCAGTAAAAAAATGTATTGAGATTTGACATGACATGACATTATCAAATCCCAATAAAAAAAAATACGGGAACGATAACGTAAATTTAAAGTGGCAACTCGTGGTAGACATACGTGGTAGCTCAGTGATTGCTTTCCATTACTGCGCTTGTCAGCCTCATATCTGGACCCCGCGACCGCTTTCCATCTAGTGGAGTAAGGCTTCTTGACGGACAATAGAAAATAAACCTCATGGTAGACATACACAGAAATGCTAAAACTGGGGACAAGCCAGCATAAGCTAGTTAGGTTTGTCATAAAACACCCACACACACACACACAGACATGCATTTCCCCCTTCTCATTTATTTTTGTCGTATTTAAAAATGTAAAAAGTTAAGTTTATTGTGTTACTTTTATAGTACCAAATGTAAATGTATAGTATATGACTTTGTAGGAAGAGCCAGGCTTTCCCAACACAAGTATCTTTTGATTACTTTCTGGGAAGCTCCGGCAATTTGATTGTTAAACATTTACTTCAGTAAAAGTCTTTTTTTTTTTTTATATTTATAAAGAATTATAAATCAAAATCTTCAGATAGTTTAAGCATAACACAAAGAAAGCAAACGCTTACCGCCGTGCAAAAGCCATTATTTCAAAGCGACAAGAAAATATCCCTAAGAAAAAATCAGTTCCCTGCGAAGAGTCCCAAAGGGTAAACAAAAATAATTCCTTCTTAACAGGGTTGTCACACAAAGGTATGACTTTATAAAAATAACAAACACTGTAAGGTGAAGGATTTATTTGACAATTATTGTGCTTTTAAAATAAACTGACACCACTCCAGACTGATATTATTATTATTATTTTAACTTTATCAAAGGAATACATTATAGAATTTTGTGCAATAGAAATACCAAAAGAAAACTGTATTATAAAAGGAGTTTATAGACCAGATCGCCATTTAAATATATTTTATGAACAAATTACAAGGGTTCTTGACAGATTGAAAGACAAAACAAAAAACTTAATAATTGTCGGTGATTTCAACATTAATATGTTAGGCAAACCTAAAGCCACTACCACTGAATTCCTAAATTTCATGCGAGCCTATAATTTAAAACAATTAATAAAAGATCCTACTAGAGTAACCAAAAATACTTCAACCTGTGTTGATTTAGCACTGACAAACCACACCCCTTTCATTGAAAAAAGCTATGTAGAAGAGTTCGGTTTATCGGACCACAGAGCAGTCTGTCTTAATATCGTTAAAAACTCAGAATTTAAAAAAGGTAATACATGGTTTATATATAAAAGGATCTACTCTAGTAAAATGAAAATATCGGATAATAAAACCAAAACGATGTGGAAAATAGTCAATTCAAAAACAAATAAAATCAAAAGTAAAATTAACAAAAAATTTGAACTAAAAATTTATAACAAAGCAGTAACGTGCCCTTTGGCAATATCAAATATTTTCAACGAGTTCTATGCCTCAATAGGAGAAAACTTAGATAATAATATAAATGATATACTCGGTCGATCAGTGGTAAATCCCCCAATGCAATCAATGTTTTTAAGACCCGTAGACAGAAAAGAAATTCTTGATATAATCAAAAAATTAAAAAATAAACATAGCTCCGGTCTCGACACTACACCACCAGTCTTGGTAAGGCAATGTGCCGAAGAATTTTCAGAACCTTTAACTTCTCTTGTAAATCAAAGCTTTCAAGAAGGCATTTTTCCAGATAATCTGAAAATATCGCTAGTCGAACCTATCCATAAAAAAGACGATATATCGGATCCCAATAATTTTAGGTCAATCCTATCCACGTTCTCAAAAATTGTTGAAAAGTCTATGAGCCTTCAATCATATATGTTTATTGAAAAATACAATATACTAAACGATGAACAAAATGGATTTAGGAAAAATAGATCAACTACATTGGCAGTATTTAAATACATCCAAACTGCGCTACAGCAAATAAATGATAAGAATTATGCAATCGGTCTGTTGTTGGACATGGCAAAAGCTTATGATAAGGTTTCATATCCCATTCTCCTAAAAAAAATGTATGGCTGTGGAATAAGAGGTCCTGCCTACTCATGGTTCAAATCTTATTTAGAGAACAGACAACAGATTGTACAAATAGAACATTTTAACAGAAATAATAACACGATGGAAAAAGTACAATCAAATATGAGAAAACTTACCTGATCCGTACGTTGAAATAACCCAAGCGCTTAAAAAAGTATCAGATTGGCTTACTGACCATAATCTTGAGATCAACCTTAAAAAAAACAAAATTAGTAGAATTTAGACCATGTCAATCCATTCCATTAAATATAAATATTATCTTTAATAACACACCTATATAATTAGTAGATTCGTTTAAGCTTCTTGGACTAACTGTAGACTCAAACGTAAATTGGAAAAGCCATATTGAGAGCATAAAAACCAAATTATCCAAGTTTACTTACGCACTTTTTGAAATCAAATGTACTACTGATATAGAAACCGCACTAGTAGTTTATAATGCGTACGCACAATCTTGGTTAAGATATGGAGTTATGCTGTGGGGCAATAGTGTAAACGTAGCTGAACTATTCGTGTTACAAAAGAAATGCATTCGAATTATAGCTCAAATAGACAACATGCAAAGCTGTAAACCTCATTTTATTAAATACGAACTACTAACATTACCGTCAATTTACATATTAGACATCTGCTTGTTTGTTTTTAGATATCGCGATAAGTTTGCCCAAGTTCAAGATACTCACAATAGAAATACCCGTCACAGAGCACGACTTTATCTACCACCTTCACGTATAAAAATTTTAAATTGCAGTCCGCATTATATGGCAATAAAAAATTTCAATAAATTACCACTGATAATACAAAATGACCAAAAATTACCTTCTTTTACAAATAAGTTAAAAAAGTTTCTTATTGCGCATTGCTTTTACTCTGTAGAAGAATACCTGACTAGTAAATACTAATTGGCGATACATATGTACAATAAGTAGTTATTCCATACCTTTACTTTACATAAACTACAATATCTAAGATAATATAAAATAAAACTATCTCCATTAATTTTTTTGTTTTAAGTAAGAACATTTGATATAACCACTGTTATTATTAGTTTATAAGAAAATGTTCAAATGAACACTTGCTACACCTGTACAAGGTAACTAAGTTGTAAGTACCCATTTTATTTAAGACCTCTTGTAACACTTGGTTTTGCAAATAAATTTCTATTTCTATTATGATTAAAACACTATTAAAATTAATGAGTTATTAGCCTACGAGTAATAACGTCTGGGATTTACAATGAAAACAAATTGTTTTTTTTACAATTTAAAATACTCGCGTCGCTCAAAAGATGCTGTCTCTTTTGTGTTGCGATACAAACTTTTGATCATGAAGTATTTAAACACTAACTTTCATTCTTTGTTTCTTTGCAGCAACTAGCAGGTGCAGTTGCCAGCAAAAGATGACCTGCGATATGACGATATAGCATTTTTCTTTAAACGAAATGTTTATTTTAGGGACGACAAAGAATGTTGTAGACAAAGTGACAACAAAATATGTTTTGTTTTAACAAACTATTCGAATGAACTAAGTAAATACGAGTAAGACATAACTATACTCCATTCATAATAGCATTAGACAGAAGTAAAATATTTTTTTTAGGATAAACTTTGTGGTGAAAGTACAATAAACATTGTACTTTTTGGGATTTATGCCGATTTTTTTAAAATCTACGTATATACCAGCTGTCTCACCTAATTGTTCTCATTTAAAGTAAAGTAACTTCAGAATTCATGAGGCTTTTTCATAAATAAATTATTTTGTCTTGCTTAAGTAAAATAAAAATAGCCTATGTCATTTTTCCACTAATAGAGAAACCCTAAACATTTAAAAAGAATTTTTAAAATCGGTTCATTAGTTACGAAGCCTATTCAATACAAATAAACATAAAAAACAATAAATGTTTCCTCTATAAGTATAATACTAGGATAGATTTATTTTTCAGGTTGCTTAGAATAATAGATAATTTGGATCTCTTTAAGGTATGTGTAGTAAAAAAGTAATATAATACGCTAATTAACATTATGTGGCAAAACTTAATGTGGCGAAGACGGAGTACATGGCCTGCAACACCACAAATCCCCAGTCCGTCCGCATAGGCGAAGACGTGGTCGAGCGCCCGGACCGTGTCAAATACCTGGGATCTGTGTTAAGCGCGTCCGGGAACATCGACCGCGACGTCAGAACCCGAATTTCCGCGGCTTGGGCCAAATGGCGTGAGGTGACTGGTGTCATTTGTGACCCCAAAATGCCGATGAAGCTGAAGGGGCAGGTCTATAAAACCATTATTAAGCCTGTCCTTTTATATGGCATTGAAACATGGCCGTTAATAGAGCGACACAAGCAGGAGCTGCGCGTCATGGAAATGAAGATGCTGCGGTGGTGGAGTCTCACACAAAGATCGCGTGCGTAACACCCGCATCCGCGGCAGCCTTCGTGTTCGTGACATCGCAGACAAGCTGCAGAAGTGCTGCCTTCGTTGGTATGGTCATGTCTCACGGAGATCGGTAAACTACGTGGGCAACAAAATGTCTGGCCAAGCCGCCCCCGCCAGGTACCGGTAGAAGAGGTCGACCCAAGAAGCGGTGGCTCGACGTCGTTAGTGGTGACATGCGTGCCAATAGACTCACCAGTAAGGATGCACAAGACCGCCCGAAGTGGGCCAAGAAAATAAAAAAGGTGGACCTTGGGACCCCACACACCAGTGTGGGTTCACAACCGGGATAGACCGCACGGATGATGATGATGATTAACATGCCTATAGTTTGTCAAATTAACTCAAACTCAAATAACTTTATTCAAATAGACTTTCACAGTAATTACTTTTAAATCCTCAAATTTAAAGCAAGATATACTAAATAATACACATAAATACTATAATAATATAGATACATAGTATACATCCATAAATAAGGAAATTCTCGCTACGCTCAGTTTATAGAACGAACTTGACAAGTTATAATAAGTGATTGTAATAAGGGCCCTAGTGAATTTAGTTTAGCGCACGGAAGGATCACCTTTGATGTTTCTCATTATCAAGTCAGTGACAACCCTACATGCAACCCGAGCCTGGGTGTGTTCCACATGCCTCAGTTTTTAATTTCACAGAACAAACATTAATTTCCTTCGAGGAACGAGCTTATCACCGTCTCTCCCTTGAAATTATAAAGGGAAAACCGCAAATTGAAATTTCTTTTCGATCTGTTTTCTTTCCTGGAAGGGGTGTTTACCACCAATTTGAATTGTAATGGCATTTTCAGTGCATCTGTTATTGATTCAAATCAAAATGAATTGATTTATTTATTCATCAATTTGAGCAGCCTCTGCTTGTACTTGAATGTGTCGCTTTTATTTCTACGTTATGTAGCTGACCTGACCGACTTCGTTCTGTCAAAAGTTATGGTCATAGATAAGAATATGTACTTAAGTAGTTATGGTGAGTGTATGGCAAGTGTAAAGGGAGTGAGCGTACAGGTTTGTATACGAAAATAAGTTTTGTTTTATTTATTTTCCTCATATGTTTTTCTACATAAGAACCTTCTTTGTGCCTTAGCAACACATTTGGCGATCCATTTTTATTTATCTGTTAAGACATGTTACGACACAGCTCCTTTTGAAGGGCGTATTGGCAACGTCGCAATTATATAGATTTGATGAAAAAAAAATTACGTGAGTTGGAGCTTAACCCTTCCATCTGATGGCCTGCTACAGGTTGCAGTACGTCTACCACAAATTGCCAATTTAAATTTATGTTATCGTTGGTGTAAAAAATTGTATTGGGATTTGACATGACGTGACATGACAATGTCAAATCCCAGTACGTTTACCACGAGTTGCTACTTTAAACATACGTTATCGTCTACGTAAAAAAATATATTGGGATTTGACATTGTCATGTCATGATATGTGTCATCCCAATACAATTTTTGTACGCGAACGATAGTGTAAACTCAAAGTAGCAACTCGTGGTAGACGTGACGTACAGGTAACTGTTGGATACAAAAAGCTAAAACTTTGCCCAGAAGTGGACTTTCAAAGAATCATGATGTTGAGCTTAACCATCAGGCCGAATGCGTATCTGTATTTTCTGCAAAATGCAAAGAGTAGTATAATATTTACACCCAACTTCAGATTTCAGCCGAGCTCTTTTGAATTTCGGACCAGAATTTTATTCCCTAGCCTGTGAGGTGGGGCTAGTCAAAATAGCTTATCAACGTAAAATTCTGTTCATATTTCACTACAGGAAGAACTTCAAGTCAAGCTTTAACTGCGCCTTCATTACATCTCAGACTTGCCTCTGTTGAAATAACCGAAAATTTCGTACCAGTAACAATTTCTGCAGTAAAACTTTGGGAACAGGTGACATGCAGTAAGCTTGACTACAAGTCGCCAACTTCTTGACAATAACTCTACAACTAAGTTTTTATCACGACAACTTAGAAAGTTTGCCATAATTTAAGACAAACTTACTGAGCTTGATAATGTTATTGAACGAGGGCCTATTGTGAAGAACCGGGCGGAGATCTTAAATTTATTGTTAATCAATGTTATTTTTTAATAACTTTTAAAAGTTTTGAATAAAAGATTTAACGTTACCGTGCAAAGTTATCCAACTCTTGAAAACAATTAACAGTTTTTGCTCAAAAAAATGTTTTAAGTGACGTCACTGTTCACAGTTTGTTCCATTTCTATGCGTTGTGCAAAACATTTTGTTTGGCCGCTTCATTAAATTTTGAGTGTCCTTAAGATGACGTTAGGCACAATTTGACAGAGCGCTGATGCGAAGTTTTTGTAATTTAACGGTAGTTTTCATTGCCAAGTCCAGTACGTCTACTACGAGTTGCCACTTTAAGTAACTATTAACGCGAACGATAATTAACATTAACCCTCGCGTAAAAAAATTGTATGATTTGACATTTGCATGTGTAATCTTAATGAAAATGACATTTTCATGTGTCATCTTAATGAAAACGACATTTTCATGTGTCATCTTAATGAAAACGACATTTTCATGTGTCATCTTAATGAAAACGACAATGTGTTCTAGGAACAGCCGTGTAATGGCCATTAGAAAATATAATAATTTACCAATGAACTTAAAGAATCTATTATTAATTCGATTCAAGTGTAAATTGAAAGTTTGGCCCATTCAGAATTGCTTTTACAACCTAGCTGAATATTTTGTTAAGGTAATCTAAATTATTGTGTTTGATATTGATTGTTTGTGCTTGTGAAATAATGAATGTATTATAATTTTAATTTTAAAAGTTGACGTTATATAAAATTGTATTTGCATGCCTCAATGGATGGATGTGTCTTGTTTACTTTAAATTTTTCTCTACCACCTAAAATGTACCACATTCTTGCGAAATTAATACTCTTATTCTTATTCATCCCAATACTTTTTTTGACGCGAACGATAACGTAAATTTAAAGTGGCAACTCGTGGCAGACGTACAGTTTTATCATGCATGCTTATTTCACTTCTGGTAAAAAAACTTCGGCCAAAATGCTTATCCTTTAGACCAACCTCTTATAATACTCGTAGAGGCAGAAGACACAAAAAGCGCGGCAGAGACGACAATCACGTGCCTACAGGGAAAGTCACTTCAGAGGATTCGCTTTCCCTAATTAAGTAGTAATTTAATAGCTAATTGTGGACATGTCATGTCTATTATGCTTTTAGGTAGGTACGCACTGGTATTATGAGATTTACAGGGCCAGAACATTACAGGTAGAGAGTTTTCAAATGCACACAATAGGTACGTTACTTTACCTACATTAGAAACTTATACAAGACCTTATGTGTCTATCCCGTTTGGACAACTTTTCGTTTCGTAACCCTCAATAAATACCTATGCAAAAGTGGCGTTTCGTAAACTTTTAACATTTCGTATATTTAGTGGCGTTTGGACAACGTTCAAGGATATGACACATTTTGGTGTCCTTTGGCAAACAGTCTGCTTGAGTAGTTACAGTCGGGTAGAAATTGTTCAAAACTTATTTAAAAAACAGTATTTACCGCTTTTTCAGTTTCATATTTTTTATCTGAATTATTATTCATTGCTATATATGTATATAAATGCTAGTGAATCGAGTAGAATTGGTACATAGGTCACACTAAAAGTTTTCGGAATTGGCCACTCACATAAACAATATTTAAAAGTTATTACTACATTTGAAAATAGAACTCTTAAGCCGAGGAATACAATTTATTTCATCTGATGGTCAATTCTTTTCACATTGTGGCGTCATTTTAAAAATTGCGTGATTACAATAAAATTGATTTAACTCGGGAAAATTTTCATTGCATGATTTTTTACGATTTTAAGTGTAATTTGACAGCTCACCAGAGCCTCTTTCGGCTTCAATTTGCTTTTGGCGGAGAAGCACCACGCAAGACGACCATTTATAGCTGGTTTGGAGAATTCAAACGCGGTCGTGTCAATCTCCATGATGAAATTCGTGAAGGTCGCCCGTGCACCGCTGTGAATAACAAGAACATCGATTCTGTGCGCCGTATGATTTGAACAGACAAGCATGTGACCTACCATGAGATCCGGATAGCTTTTGATATAGGCATGAGTCAAATACAGTCAATCCTACATACACATTTGGGTGTGCGAAAGCTGTATTCTCGATGGATCCTACACAATTTGACCGATGCTCAAAGAACGGACCGCATCACTTGGAGCCATGCTATGCTTGCTAGATACAACGAAAGGGCTTCAAATTTGTTGTGGGACATAGTAACAGGTGTCGAAACATGGATTTACAGCTATGATCTCAAAACGAAGCAGCAATCGAGCGTATGGGTCTATAGAGATGACCCGAAACCAACCAAAGTGGCCCGCGTGAAAAGTGCCTCGAAGCGGATGATTGCTTCTTTTTTTAATAAAACTGGATACGTGGCTACTGTTGCTTTAAAAAATCGTCGTACCGTGAATAGCGACTGGTACACGACCATTTGTTTACCGGAAATTATTGGCAAACTCTGTGAAAATAACGGTGAACGCCGTATAATCTTGCACCACGACAATGCAAGTTCCCACACGGCCAGACAGACAAATGAGTAACTTATGAGTACAACTTATGAGTCATCCAGCATACAGTCCTGACCTAGCAGTGTGATTTTTTTGTGTTCCCAAAAATCAAGAACCAACTAAGCGATCAACGGTTTTTATCACCAGAAGAGGCTATCGAAGAGTATGAAAAACACGTATCTGACGTCCCCACGGAGGAGTAGCACAAATGTTTTAAAAATTGGTTCAATCGTATGAAAAAGTTCTGACGCAAAGGGAGAATATTTTGAGAAACGATCAATTCATTTTTGACTTGAAACTTTTAGTGCACCCTATTAAAGTTTAATGTAAATGTGCTGTGTGAGTGTGACCCTACCATATACTTTTGATTTCAGCTCAAATTCCCGCTGCACTAACAAACACTTTACTGTAATCTTCTTAAAGGCCTCAACTGTTTGCGCCACAGTAACCAAAAAAATGACAATAACCAGATTTTTTTGAAAATTCATAAAAAAAATCATAACTACATAAAATCATAAAACATACATGGAGGTTAAATCGATAGGCAAACTCAGTTATCACCCCGCTTCGGCTCGACACCTTAAAAGAAACATCTTATATGTAGATATAAATTTGTAGATATCTATCCGGTAATGGATCTTAATGGGTATCGATAACAACAACAATACAAAAATTAACGTTCATGCCTTCTTTATCAAGAAAAACAAGGTACAGTATTATGGACCCTTTGCCTTCCAATTCAATTATTTTTTACGATCAGGTGGGACAAAATGACCGACAGATAAAACTGGGGGTAGCAATGGCTTTGAGGGTAGGAAAGTTCAGATGTTGCTATGTTATTTTCATCACTTTGTTTATTTTAGCATTTCACAATGCTTGTTTTTCATATCTGAAGATAGAAAAACTAGAAAAATTCGATTTCGGACCTTGATGATCTCGAGCGGGAATCGAACCGGCGTCTTTCACAATCCGGGTGACTGCTCTAAACCACCACCACCACCACCACTGAGCCGAAACTTCTGAAGGACGAACGAATCTTTCCAGTATATGCTTACGTTGCAAGCCAACGTTATTCCATCAATGTTTCAAGGTAAGTACCTATAAACATTCGAAAGAAATATTTTTACGAATATTCAAACTTTCGATTAAGGCGAGGTCGTTCTGCACAACATTTCCCGAAGGAGACTGGTGAGCTGTCGCGGACTGAAAATCACTTAAATAATCGATTAAAAAATTAATAGATGTTATAAAAAAAACCATCGAATGAAATCCCTCCAGTTATCTTTGAACTTTTACAGAAGACAAAATGTCAGGAAAAGAGGTAACTTTGTGAATTTATTATATCCAGCCAACTTTATCAAATCCTGTTTCCACCGGATGAATTCCCTATATTATCCCGTCAACAATATCAGTAAATTTTGTTAGATTTTAATTTCAATGTTTACTACTTCAAAAATGAGTTCTAAAAATGTGTTTTGTGAACCACCTCCCCTTATGCTGAAAATATGCTATTTGATTATTACTTTGATTATTTTAGCATTTTACAATGCTTGTTTTTCATATCTAAAGTTCAAATTTTTCCAGTTTTTCTATCGTTAGATATGTTAGAAATGTATGATTTATTCCAAAAAGAGATAAGTGAACATATATTAGCTGCCACAGAATTGTTAAAGATATCAACTTACAATGCAGATAGGTTTGATCGCTTGTAAGCAAACAAATCACTTGCAATAATTGTTATCAACAAGTAGTGGAGGTTGATACTGAATTGTCACGTGTTAAAGCCACGCCAACTGACTTATCAGAGCCTGCTAAAAAGTTTTTCTTGGGGTTACACTTGATTCAAAATTACAACGGACCCCTCATATAAAAACCCTTTCAGGTAGGCTCAGTTCGGCTGCATTCGCTATTGAAAAAATAAGGTCACTAACAGAAAGAAAGAAAAAAACACAATTTTAGCATAGACTAGAACCCATTAGACAAAGAAACAAAATCTAAGTAGTGGACCAATCAAGACCCTGCCTTAGCATGTGCCACTGCACACCAGCGCCTCTGCCGTGGTGCAAGCACGCTGGTATTCTGTCTAACAGATGTAAACACTGCTTGTTTTGTTTATTTCAGCTACTTTCATAGTATTATGTCTTAAGGCATTGTACTCGGGTAAGGCAGCAGATAAACAGACAATTTTCATTCTTCAGAAGCGAGCTATTAAATTCATATATAAGCTTCGCAAACGGGCCTCGCTTAGGGAGCTTTTTAAGGAAATTGGGATCCTTACTGTAGCTTCTCAATACATTTACAACTGTATTGTTTTAGTAAGAAAAAATAAGGGCCTTTATACTAAACACCACTGGCAAGGAAAGGAATAGAGATAAAATTGCGCTCCCATCTTTCAGGTTTCAGAAAGTTTTAGGTTCATTCATGGGGCAAGGTGTACACTTTTACAATAAAGTCCCAAAGGCAATTTGTGAGTTTCCACTAAATAAATTCAAAAACCACATTAGGACAGTCTTATCAAAAAAGAGCTATATACACTACAAATGATTACCTTTTGTATAAAAAGGCCTGGGTTTAAGCTCTGAGCATGATAAGTTAACTCATGTAATATTTATATAACTAGACTAGTACTGACTAAAAAAAATTTAACAATTTCTATGGTTGAACTGTATAAACTTTGTACTTACATGCTTTTGCGCTTTGCTTCTTAATTTGTAGCTTAGACCGTTTTGAAATGTTTTACATATTATTATTATTTAATTATTTTCTATTTTGTTATATGGGTTTTTTATTGCCTGAAATAAACGATTATTATTATTAAGGCGGGTATATATTCCTAAGACGCCGACCTTGGTCGAGCTCCTTAAGATTTAGAGTTGTGGTTCCGGATGATAGGAACTTTCGACTGAGACGACACGTGTTGAGTATAGCAGCTTTTTGAAGTAAGTAGCTTGTTTTTGCTGGTATCTTCAATACTTCCAGACTCTTCTTCAGGCTTTTCGGTATTACTCCGGTAGATGAAAGCACTATTGGGACAATATGAACGGTTTGTGCTTGCCATTGACTGCAGTTCGGCACGAACATCACACTGTCTGATATGAATATCAGGCATTGTGGACCCGCAATGTGGAATATCAGGCGGCGCAGCACCGCAGTCATCGATGCAAGAGTTTGCGGCAAAGAGGTTAGCCAGTAAATCGGCTTTCTCTTGCGGCTGATGAGCCAACGATCCATCAGGGAATCTCAGTGGGGGCAGCGAAGGCACGCAGAAGTTAGATTGCACGTATTTAGCCAGTCGCCAGTAGGAGCGGCTACCCGTAGGGTGCGTGATGAGTTCTTGGCCAACACACGTGCAATTCGCTGGGCGTCTGCTCTAATGTAAGCCCTCTTCGTGGCCTTGGTGGCTTTATTAAAAGCTGCTTTCAGGGAGGCAAGGTTTGAATGATCACTGAGTGCCTGGGCCCTAGACCAAGCACGGTACGCCGCCTGTTTTTGTTCAACAGCTGCGGCACACTCGCGATTGAACCAGGGACCAGTTTTGCTAGCACTGACGACATCAGTAAAAGGAATGTAGTATTCCATTCCGGTACTGATCTCGTCAGCGATAGCAGATGCACTCTCTGAAGCATCCCTTTCTCTAAAGCAGCACTGCCGCCAAGGGTCGGAGGTAAAATACTCTCGCAATCCGTCCCAATCTGCCGACGAGTAGTGCCATAACCGCCGCGTCACCTCCACAGGTTGTGGGGGAGCTGCACAAGGCACCGTAGCGCCAACCAGACAGTGATCAGAGGAGCCTAATGGAGCACCAACCGACACTTTGACTCGTGACGTGTGACTCGTCAGCAGAAGGTCCAATAAAGAGGGAGTATGACCGACAATATCTGGTACCCGGGTGGGCTGGTGTACCAGTTGCGTCAGGTCTTACGTGAGAGCAAACGCATGGGCAGTTCGGCCTGCATGGTTTGTTTTTGATAAGCCTAACCAGGACTCATGGTGGGCATTGAAGTCTCCCAAAAACACCATTTCGGCATTTGGGAACTGCGCCTGAGCGTTGTCTGCGGCCTGACTCAGATTCTCGAAGAGTCGATTTGTCTCGGCGTCGCCTTTGTGGGAGCGGTATATGCACGCATAGACCCGGCTTGTGGAGCCCAGGTAAACTTGCACCCAGAGAGTGGAGAAGGATGGGTCTTCTAGGCAGCGGAGACGGCTACAGCAGACGTCCGCCCTGACGAATAGACATACACCGGCTTTAGGTTGGAAGGACTCTTCCAGCTCATAGCCGGGGTAGTGCAGGTATGACGGCAGGGCGGCCTATCTAAGTTGTATTTAGATATTTTTTCGGATATAGTTGATTGAAGGTTGTATGTATTGGGGATGGCAATGTCTATTAGGTACATTACGGTCCTGTCTGTAATTAATGTACGATCCCAGTATAGTTTACACTGCTGATTTTCAAAGACGGTTGTTGGTTTATACTTATAATATGGTAGCTTTTCTAGGATGAATTTATTAGTATGTGCAAGACGTTGATGAATAATGGAGCCACCCTGGTCATGTCGATGCCTGTAATCGGTTTGCACCAAGGTTTTGCATGCGCCAGTGATATGTTGGATAGTTTCAGGCGCACTATTGCAGCGCCGGCATGCATCATTGTACAGCTCCTTGGTTATGTGTTTCCTGTAATTTCGCCTAGCTATCACCTGATCCTGTATAGCCAACATGAACGCCTTCGTTTCAAGAAACAGCTCGCCTCTCTTAAGCCATTCGTTCGACGCGTCCATGTCGACGTATGTTTGGCGAAGATCAGCTCTGTACCTTCCGTGGAGAGACTTCTGCGCCCAATTATTTATTTTTTCATCGTTATTTAAGATTTTCTGATTTATTTGCATACTGTGGTTTTGAAGATTAAGGAGTGTCAGCTTTCTATCAGTTTCAGCCAAACATTTGTGTAGGATTGATGTTTCAGCTTTATGGCAGAAATACTGCCTTAATGTTGTGACTTGCTTGATGTGTAAATTTTAGATTTCTATGAGTCCTCTTCCACCATCATTTCGAGGAAGTGTGAGCCGTTGCGTACAAGAATTGGGGTGATGTTTTCGGTGTTGTGTCATGTGAGTATTTACAATTCGTTAAAGAGCAATCAGATCAGACTGATCATGTTATAATTCCAAAAAAGTAAGTTATTATGGGTATAGCGTAAGTATTGATGGCTTTAATAATGTTTTTGATGTGAGGTGTGTTCTTAGTATTTGCTTTAATCTGTGTTTGAATTTAGTTTTCAGTTCTGTTTTTGTTTGTTTTTGGTGTATGTGCTTAGATTGGTGAAATCCTAAGTATTTATAGGTCGATTGTTCGTCCATAGGCATGATCACATCTCCTGTCTGAAGGGTATAACTTTTGTGTCTTGCCTTTTTCCATGGAATGGATTTTACATTTTTCTACATCAAAATCCATACAAATATCGTCTGAGAATGTTTGAGTGATATCTGCTAGTTGAAATAAATTTTCTTTTTTACTTGCATAGAGTTTGATGTCATCCATGTACATCAAATGTGATAGTACATGATGACTGCTGTGCTCACCTATTGCGTATCTCGTGTGACTGGTTTAATAGTTGAGACAGTGGGTTCAGTGCTAAGCAGAACCAAAGAGGACTCAGGGCGTCGCCTTGAAATATACCACGCTGAGTGCGGATTGGGTCTGTAATTAGACATCCTTCTTGTTCTTTATTGATTTTCAGACGCGTTTCCCAGGTTTGCATGGTATTTATTAAAAATGAGATAATTACTGGGTGTATTTGATATAACTGTAAGACGTGTGTAAGCCAGTTGTGTGGAACTGAATCAAATGCTTTTCAGAAATCTATAAACATTGTGTGAATATTTATTTTCTTTCTATGTGCCTCTTTTTTTGTCCTGATCCTTGGGTATCATGTAGGTAACTCCTTGTGTTATGGACTTGGGCAGAGTGTTTGGATTTTGAATAAAGTTATTAATATGATTGTGTATATATGGATAGGTGCATGTCAGCTTTTTGTACCAGAAATTGTGTATATGGTCGGCCCCAGGGGATTTCCAGTTATGAGTGCGTTTTATAACATCTATGAAGGTTTCAGCTTAGACTTGATCAAACTTCATGTCTGGAATATCACCCTGTCCGTTATGGTCTTTCAGCCAATCAGCATTTTTATTATGCACTACAGGATTCTGCCATATGTTGGCCCAGAATTTATGTAAAGCTTCTGGTGAAGTTATTGCATTTGGATTCTGAAAAGATTTATCGTGGTCTCCCGATAAGTTTCTGTAAAATACCTTTTCATTGTTAGTAAACTTAGCATTTTGCGATTTTCTGTTGGTGCATACTAAATATCTTTTAAGTCGGCTAGAGGCAGCATTCAGTTTTTGTTTTAATGTTTCTAAAAAGTGATTTATTTCTGTATTCTGTACTTCATAGACGGCATGAATTTTGAAGTCTTCCATTATTTTCTCTACGGTTTTTACAGTTTTGTTATTTCTATTCCCTCTGCTATATTGTGTTAGGTGTGCTGCGGTGTCCGGTTTCATGTGGTCCAAACGAAAACCATTAATAGAGGGGTCCACTCTTAGGACCCCCATGTATGTTCCATGAAAATTTATAATTTTCGAGTAAACAGCATTTTTCTAAATGTTTTTCTTAGTACCCAAAATGACGCATTTTTTTAATGATTTCTCCTAAAGTATTATTACTAGAACCTTGCTTTTTTTGTGAATGTAAACAATTAATAGGCCTTTCATAACATTACTACAGTTGTAACTCAGGCTAATTATTTTCTGCAAAAAAAATAAACAGTGATCTTTTTTTATTTGGATGATTTTTTACTTCTTTGTTTAGGGTGGTGTAACTCCAAAAAAGCACATAATATAAAACTTCAGGACCCATTTTAAAAACTTGCCTACTATGTGGACCCACTATTTGTAAAATTTCAATCAGCTACGGCAAGAGCTTCATGTCAAAAAAAAAATTCTGAAATGGGAGGATTTTAATATTAAATTAAATTTCGTCATTCATGAACTCAATTGATTTCCAATGGCATTAAAAAAGTATACTTTGACATAATCTGTCTTAAGACATCAGACGTCATTACAGATACCAGTTTTGATCCCTTTGTTCAAGTTTACAAACTGTTTTGTTAGTCTTCCCTTGGCTGCTCTCGCGTTCGTACATTGTTCATACTATCCCTTTTTAACTACTGGCGTGTTAACGGACTTTTCGATTGCTTATTTACTTTTATTTTGACGACTCTGGAACGAAGACTTGGCACGATTACTGGACTAGAGTTTGCCCTTAATACGTACTGTGTGTTTGTGTTTGTGGGTTCGTTCAAAGCGTAATTACACGGCACGAGAATATGCAGAAATGCATTATTAATATGGATATGCCAGAGGAAACGCTCGACTTGCGGCACGTCTGTATCAACAGCGGCTGTTACAACGAGGTGGACCACAACTTGAAACATATCCAGATCATCGTGTTTTCATCCGTGTGCACTATGCATTCATTGAAGGCCGCCGTCCAGGAGCACCGTATAATGAAGATGTTTTAAGAGAAGATCCCTATTTGGTGGAAAACGTTTTGGAAGAAATTGCTAGGGAACCTGCAGCTAGTACGCGGTCAATCGGTCGGCGTCTCGGTGTCCCCCATCAAAGAGTTCAAAGAATTTTGCGCAAGGAAAGCTATCATCCATCCCACCTACGAAAAGTCCAAGAATTGCTACCTACAGACTATGACCGACGTGTGGCTTTCTGTCAAGATATGATTAGGAGAGATAGCAATAATCCAGGTTTTTTTGACTCGATTTAGTGGACTGACGAATCAAAATTCACTAGGAGTGGTGTTTTTAACATGCATAACACTCACGTATGGTCGCGAACAAATCCAGGGCTGGTGCGCCGCCACAGCTTTTAGCACCAATTTTCTGTTAATTTGTGGACTGGAGTTTTTAACCGACAACTAATCGGCCCATTTGTTCTACCAGAAAGATTAAATGGTGCCACATACCTCAGTTTTTTGAGGAAGAATCTGCCCGACCTTATGCTGGATGCTCTGCTCGATGTTAATTTAGAGTTGCGCCAGCGAGTATTTTTCCAAAATGATGGAGCTCCGTGCCATTTCGCTAGAGTAGTTAGAAATCATTTGGACCAAACATACCCAGACAGATGGATCAGAAGCGGTGGACCCATCGCCTGGCCACCAAAGTCCCCCGACTTAAACCCTGTCAATTTTTTTATATGGGGATTCTACAAAGAGTTAGTACAAAGAATACAATACTATCGAAGAATTAAACACTAAACTAAGAGAAGCACAAGAGACAATAAGACAAAAAGACGACTCCTTTCAACGTCTAAGAAGACAGTTTATTAAACGTTGTCGTATGTGCATAGCTGAAGGTGTACGTCACTTCGAACATTTATTATAGTAAAAAATACATAATAAAGTATTTTTGTAAAATCGTTGATATGTGTCTACTTTATTTCATGTTATCCTCTAATTTTCTGTAATGAATCTATCAATTATTGAAGGTACCAAGTCTTTGTTCCAGAGTCGTCAAAATAAAAGTAAATAAGCAATCGAAAAGTCCGTTAACACGCCAGTAGTTAAAAAGGGATAGTATGAACAATGTACGAACGCGAGAGCAGCCAAGGGGAGACTAACAAAACAGTTTGTAAACTTGAACAAAGGGATCAAAACTGGTATCTGTAATGACGTCTGATGTCTTAAGACAGATTATGTCAAAGTATACTTTTTTAATGCCACTGGAAATCAATTGAGTTCATGAGTGACGAAATTTAATTTAATATTAAAATCCTCCCACTTCAGATTTTTTTTTTTGTGACATGAAGCTCTTGCCGTAGCTGATTGAAATTTTACAAATAGTGGGTCCACATAGGAGGCAAGTTTTTGAAATGGGTCCTGAAATTTTATGTTATGTGCTTTTTTGGAGTTACACCACCACTACACCACTAAAGAAAGAAGTAAAAAATCATCCAAATAAAAAAAGTTCACTGTTTATCTTTTTTTGCAGAAAATAATTAGCCTGAGTTACAACTGTAGTAATGTTATGAAAGGCCTATTAATTGTTTACATTCACAAAAAAAATCAAGGTTCTAGTAATAATACTTCAGGAGAAATCATTAAAAAAATGCGTCATTTTGGGTACTAAGAAAAAATTTAGAAAAATGCTGTTTTCTCGAAAACTATACATTTTAGCTGAACATACATGGGGGTACTTAGAGTAGCCCCTGGACCCCTCTATCGATGGTTTTCGTTTGGACCACATGAAACCCGACACCGTGTATAAACGAAACTTTTGTATCTTATTTTTGTGTCGCCTCTGCCACTTTGGTCTTCTGTCCTGTTTTTGAGTAGTTTGGTTACTTTCTCCAGCTTCATAGATTATGGTGTTGTTGCAAATTGCCGCAGTATATGCCGCTGTATATATTAATGTCTGTAGTGCAGAAAAATCTTGCTCGGTTGATAAATGTTTTGGTAAAACGGTTTTATTGAGGTGCTCTACAATGATAGCTAGGTTTCGTGACGTCTTTTGTTTTGGGATATAAGGCCTTGCTGTTGGTTCAATGTCTGTAAATTTGTGTAGTGCTTCGTTAAATGTTTTTTCGATAGTGTCTGTGTCTATGTGTGTTTTATGTGTATTAGTTTTGGTATGTGTTGCGTTTGTATCAGTGTTATGGTTTGTTTGACTTAACTCTACATCTCCGTTAGAGTGTTTGTTACATCGTGGGAACTTAGTATACAATCTGTGTTTTGAGATAGTTGGGCCTCGACTTCCTTTTGGATTTCCTATATCTTTTCTTTCGTATTTAATCTGTTTCTAATTTTCGTAAGTAATCTGTTCCTAATTAAGAAACTTTTCTGGTCAGAAATACGTTGTTCCGATAAGTGTGCCAGTTGTGGATAGTGTAGAACAAATTAATCGCATAGTTTTTTCCTGTAAACAGTCATATTTCTTTCTAGTTCTGTAACTTCGTAATAGCATCTCATCACAGTCTCGTTCATTTCATCCGTCCATGACATTCTTTCTCCACTACTTAAGCCACTATCCTGGGCGAGTGCCTGAGTTCCATGTAACGTCTGTCCATCCCTTGCCTGTTGTATTTGCTCTGTAACTTCTAAGCGGATTTCATTTAGTGTTTGCTGTGTAAGTAATTTATTCTTAACAATAGCCCTGCGTTGATCTCCTATGCGTTGTCTTGAGGCCTCTATCATCGATAAAAAAATTCTAAACTCTTCTTGCAATGGACCTAAATATCGTCGTTTATTTTCTTGCTCTAGGTTTGTTATGTAAGATAAGTACGCCATATGAATTGATTCATATCATCACTCCATTTCAGTCGCGTACGTATAAATCCAGTAGTGGGTACAGGCTTGGTAGCACATGCTTCCTGTACAACATCTGCTGAAAAAGGTGAGACTGTAGATGACCGAGTTATGTTTTCATATGAATGCGGGGATGATATGGGTGATTGGAAAAGGCTATAGGTTAAGGATATGGGTGGCAGCGGTTGTGAAGTATTTTCGGTTGTTGTATTTTTATCGATGGAAGCCCGCCTGCTCAGCTCCTCATCGCCGTTGGACCGCATACTGAGACATCCAGCAACGGCTCCAGATGCGCCCCGGCGACCCCCGGGCAGCGTTCGCAAATTATACTTCCTATTAATCATTTCTCCATGAGGGTTTGGTTGGGACCGTTGGTTTAGGGAGCGTTTACCGATCGAAACCCGACTACCTTTTATTGACTGCCCCCCTCTTCTGGGAAAATCGAGAGCTTTGGCAGAAAAACGGTTGTTGGCCATGGAGCGTCGTATGTCCCGCGACCCTGTACTGCGGGAAAGGTACATTGAGTTTATGCGCGAATACTAATCGCTGGGCCTCATGTCTCGGGCGACTGTCGACTGGACAACGACAGATCACTTCTTCCTGCCTCACCATGCGGTGTTTAAGGCATCAACTGGCAAACTGCGGACAGTGGTTGACGGATCGGCACCGTCCTCGACTGGGGTTTCATTGAACCAGTGTTTGCACTCAGGTCCGAAACTACATAGGGATATCATAGATATCATTTTGAACTTCCGGAGGCATCAGGTGGTGATCGGAGCCGACATCCGGATGATGTTTAGGCAGACACTCATCCACCCGGAAGACAGGAGGTTCCAATTGATCCTCTGGAGGGAGCACCCTGACGATCCGGTGACCGTCTATGAGCTCAACACCAACACATACGGCCTGAAGTCGAGTCCCTTCATCGCCATTCGCTCACTGCTGGAGTTAGCGGAGCAAGAACGGACCCGCTTCCCACGGGCGGCCGCCATTTTGGAAAGCGAGGCGTATGTAGATGATCTGTGCACGGGGGCACCATCTATTGAGGAGGCCCTCAAGATACGGGACGAGCTAATCGGGCTGCTCGCGGCTGGGGGCTACGAGTTAAGAAAATGGATTTCTAATTTCTAACTCTTTCTGATAATGGTTGGGATTCCAGAAGATCACCAACAGAATCCTCAGCTGTTTGAGGACGCAGGAGACCCGTATTCAATACTCGTATTGAGAATGCGGTATCAGCCGGTTAAGGATATTTTTACGTTCCAGGTGAACCTAGGACCACCTCGAGTTTGGTCGAAAAGAACGGTTCTTTCTACCATCGCTCGAATGTTCGATCCAAACGGTTGGATCAGTCGTTGTATCTTCTCGGCCAAGTGTTTATTACAAACACTGTGGACACTCGGGGTCTCGTTGGATGAGCCACTGGTAGGGCCTCCACTAGACACTTGGCTCGAGTTGATTTCGACGATCGAGGCGATCAATAAGGTTGAACTGCCGCGGCGGATCCTGCCGCCGGGTAAATACACGGCCAGCCTACATGGCTTTTCGGATGCCTCGGAACGAGGTTACGCAGCAGTCGTGTATCTGAGGACGGAGGACTCTGAGGGTCGAGTCACCGTCTCATTGCTTCTGGCTAAAAGCAAGGTTGCCCCTATCAAAACTCTCTATTGACAATTCCTAAGTTGGAACTTTGCGGGGCTCACCTATTGGCAGGGTTATTGAGCCACGTGCATAAGGAAATGTCGACCACGGTAGACATCCGGAATGTCTATGCCTGGTCCGACAGTCAAGTAGCCCTGGCATGGCTACGTGCGGCACCTCACACACTGGAAACGTTTGTAGCGAACCGGGTATCTCAGGTTCAGAACGCCGGTATCGAAATTATTTGGAGACACGTCCCCGGGAGCTGGAATCCCGCCGATTGTGCCTCTCGAGGCTGCACAGCGCCGGAGCTGGTGCAACATGGACTCTGGTGGGGACCAGAATGGTTGAAGGAACCCAAATCATCATGGCCGGTTAACATGATTGATGGCTCCCCCGCCGTTTTGCCTGGACTAAAAGTCCTTGCGGTAACTAATGAACCGAAACCAGATCTGGACTGGTTGATGGCTCGGTACAGCAATCTGGATAAGCTGTTAGGTGTGACTTGCTGGATCAGGAGCTTTATTCATAACTGCCGCCAGCCGAGCAAGAAGCAACTGTCACCCATCGCGAGTGCTGAAGAACGGAGAAGTTCGCTCTTGTTTTGGATACGGTTGGTTCAGGCTGAACGGTTCGAGGACGAACTGAGAGTTCTGCGCACAGGTCGCGCAAAGCTCAAGGGAGTGGTCTCAAGACTTAACCCATTCCTGGACTCGGATGGACTATTACGCGTTGGAGGTCGGCTCAGGAATGCCAACCTGCCCTTCGGTAGTCGTCACCCTCTTTTGCTACCCAAAGGAGGACCTTTGGTGGATCTTTTGGTCTCGGACAGGCACGTGAACAACGCCCACGCGGGATGTAGGGCATTACTTGGGATTCTACAGCGGGAATTTTGGATTTTGTCTGCCCGGAGAGTAGTTCGCAACGTTCTATTCAAGTGTGTGGCCTGTTACCGGGTGAAGGCTTCAACCATGCAGCCACAAATGGGAGATCTTCCGTCTGATCGGGTTTGTCAGACAACTAGGCCGTTCGACAGCGTCGGTACGTATTTTGCCGGACCTTTTGGGGTCAAAACGACCGCCTATCGTAACACTAGGGTCACGAAGGCGTATTTGTGTGTCTTTGTCTGTCTGGCCACTAAGGCCGTCCACCTGGAAGTGGTATCGGCTCTTACGACGGAAGCCTTTGTCGCCGCGCTGGATCGCTTTGTTTCGCGTCGAGGTTTACCTTCTCTCATTCGATCCGACAACGGCACCAATTACAGGGCTACGGCAAATTATTTGAAAGACGTGAACGATTTTCTGGACAAAAATTTTAATAGCATAAGTCAAGCTCTCGCACAGAGGGGAATTACGTGGCGATTCAGTGTGCCAGCGTGTCCCCACTGGGGCGGGATATTTGAAGCCGCCGTAAAATCGGCAAAAACCCACTTGCGCCGAGTAGTCGGGGAAACTACTCTCACATATGAGGAACTTACCACTATTTTTTGTAAGGTTGAGGCGGTCCTCAATTCGCGTCCGCTCTGTCCGCTCTCTTCTGATCCCAATGACTTGGAAGTCCTGACACCTGGTCATTTTTTGATCGGGCAGCCGCTTACCGCCCTGCCCGAGTATCCCTGGATGGATGAGCGCAGACATCGGTTGTCTCGCTTTCAAATGTTGCAACAAATGGGTCAGGACTTGTGGCGTCGTTGGTCATTGGAATATTTGCACTTGTTGCAACAGCGTGTAAAGTGGACAGACCGGACGTCTCCCCCCTCGGAAGAGGATCTGGTTTTGTTAAAGGAGGCTAATTTGTCATCATTGTTTTGGCGGCGGGGTCGCATTTTAAAATTGATTCCGGGCGCGGACGGGACTACGCGAACGGCGCAAGTGTTGGTTGATGGCTCTATTCTTAACCGCGCGGTCGCCACCCTCGCCCGTCTACCGGTGGACTAGTTTCCTGGATGATACTAGAAAGCGGCACGGCCGCTTTGGGTGGGGGGATGTTGAATCTAAAACGTACTGGAATACGGACTTTAAAATCGCGAGTTAATAACGGGTAGTATTGAAAAAAGTTGTGACGAAAAAATATAACGAACATTTGGAGTTCGTGGTGTTTGAATCATAATTTGGAAATTCGGAACTTATGTGCAAAAATTAAATGTGTGTGTGCTTTTACATTCGAGTTCTCAAAGTGTGTTGGAGTCACTTTCTTGTTTGGAAACTTCCTGTGATTTGACATTTTTGGATTTTAAGTTTTATCCATTGTTTCTCTTTGTGTTAGCTATTTTCTTTGCGTTGCATTTTATATTTGTTTAATTGTTTAACATAATCAAAAACTAAGGGCCCAGCACGTTAAATTCCCAACAATTAGTATTGTTCTCTTTATTTAGCATAAAACTTAGGTGTAAAATTCGTAAAGTATTCTTCCAAAAACAATGATTTAGAACAATAAAAACAACTTATGTATTATAATACATATATTATAATATATATATTATTATTGTTTATACATAAATTTTTATTGTTTTGTTATAATTATAATTATAGAAACTAAATAAATACAATTATAAAACCTAAGCTGAAAGTTATAAAAACAATGATTTATGAATGATTCAATATGAATGACTACAGGACAGGCTGTACCTATTGTACAAATCATTTTGCCTTGTGTAATTATACGCTTGTCAATTTTGGCGCTCTAAGCTGCTGTGTTACATTGTTATTTTAATTTTATTTCCTGTAATATCAAAGTTTGTAACGTAGCTAGCTGTAAGATAGTCCATCCATAAGTCTTAATTGTAATTAAAATTACAATTAAATATATATATTTATATGAATACTAAATATAAAGTCAGGGGTCTCCACACTTGACTACCTTTTCATCTTTGTAAATAAACAAATCTACTGAGCATTAAGAGTGTTGCTTTGCTCACTGCCACTTACGAATAGTGTGATTATTTCGTTTAACTTTGTAATAAGTACTTAAACTTCTTTCGAACAATCAATTTTTGTTAATTAAGCACGAAGTTACAATGTACCGTGAAAAAACGAAATGAGTGGCGCCACTCACGAAGTAAACATCTTCTCCGTATATTTTATTCCAAAAATAGTAAATAACTGTTTTTTTTACCGTGAAATTTGTCCACAACGTTAAAAGCAAGACAAGAACTTAGTGCTGTAAAGTTATCTTTGTGAAAATAAGCGATTGGAGTTTAAAAAACAAGTCAGTCAAAAGTGCTCAAAAAAGGTGTAAACAAAACAACTTCTGAGGGAAAAGTTAGAACAGAATATCAAGAAAACACAGATAAAGTGAAAAAAAAAGGTAAATTGTCACTAAAGTATCTAATATTTTGTTACAATATATCAACAAAACAATAATTTTAGTGAATAATCAGTTATAACAAAGTGATAACATTTTTGGTGAAGGTGGATGAATAACTAAGCAAAGCCGAAAGTAATTACTCATAACGGAACAAGTCATCAACAAAGGCACACCAAATTTCGTCCATTCTATTACTTGACTCGTCGGCTCTGTGGCGGCGTCGCGGTATTTATAAATTCCAATACTCACAAAGCACGGGTTCGCGCCTGGCAAACGTCACGCAGTAAATAGTCTTTTTGTGGCTTTTTTCTCTAAAAGAATGACTCCTGGCCTACGTAAAAAAGGAAACAAGCAATAATATGTCACAAATAAAATCTAAAGCCACAGGTACAAAGAATTCCTATAAGAGGGCGCTCACTGTTACTTGTACCAAATGTAAGCGAATAGTTGACTCTAAAAGCACAGTATTGTGCTCAGTATGTAGCAATAACTACGAATATGACTGCATCGGATACTCGGAGAAACTACACAGGCTGAAAGATTCAGATGCCAAAAAGAATTGGAAATGCAAAACCTGCGAAAAAAAAAAAAGGGCTCTCAACACCTACTAACTCTGCTTCGTCTAACGTTACCTTGAGGAGAAAGCCGACACCTACAAAAAATATTAAGAGTCCCACTTCCAACGAACTGTCTGCTAATATTGACACCACACAGGCTAACCCAGCAACACCTACTACCTCCCGTTTGGGTGACTCGCTGACCGCTGGACCTGCTGAGAACCTTAAGGCTATCGCATCGTCACCGGCCGTCGCTCAAGTGGACGTCTCACTGGCGGATTCCTCAATCACCGGGATGGACGACTCACATGTTATTACCGGCCGTTATGAGTCGCTTGAATCATTGGACACCTCTGATAAAATACTATCTAAAAGTGTAGATTTCACTGAAATCGAATCAACTCAAATACAAGACCTTAAAGATAATATCAAATTACTTCGCTCAAAATACGAAATTTTACAGAATGAGTTCGATGACACTTTACTAGAAAACAATAAAATGCAACTAAAGTTAAATAAACTGAGCAAAGAAAATGAAACGCTAAAGGCCCTTTGCCGGTCACCACTTAGCAGCACTGAGTTAACTCGCGACAGCTCTAAAAAATCCAAACCATCTCGAGGACAACCTGATTATTCCAATCCATGTGGTCCTCTTGGTAGGTCCCCAGCGCGTATTCAGTCATCCCAACTCGACCATACATGTACCGAATCTATATCTACATGGCAAAAGAGAATAAGTGATCTAGAAAAACAGCTGGCAAATGCGGAAAAGACGATAAGAAGTCTTAAAAAATGCTTAGTGACTCTAGAGCGCAAAATATCAATATCAATCACGGATGACAAGCTGACTCTCCACTCTCTCCAAAAAAGAAAACCGGTAAACAGAGAGCCTAAGCATGATGATTGCAACCAAATATACATCTTTGGAACGCAGCGTTGTGTTGGTCTTTCAACGGCCATATTGCAAACAAGGATGAACACGACATACGAAAAATATAGAATCACAGCAATAACGAAGCCATCTGCTTTGGCTGCAGATGTAATAAAAAATGTTAAGGAGGTGCAAGCAAACTCAAGAGACAGGCTCGTAATTTGCGTTGGTGAAAACGATTACGACACTAAAATCTTAACTTTACAGCTACGTCGCTTGCTTGCACATCTCATTGACACTGAGGTGATTGTTATAAATCTACTGAATAATATGTACATAAATGTAACTTGTTTAAATAATGAGATTAAAAACATATGTAATAAATACGAAAATTGCCACTTTGTTGAATGTAAGTCTAGTGATGTTTACAAAATGAGTGAATGTATTAATTATGTAATTGATTATAGTGATTATAAACATAAATATTTAAATGTAAAAGAACTAAAAAAGATTGTAACGCGTAAACAGGAAAGCGGCATGTCCAATGTTCAAAGTTTAAAGTATCCAAAGGGTACTATCCCCTTCTATTTCTCTGAATCGCAGATCTCACGGGATGCCTCAATAGGTTCTGATGCATGTAGTACCACACAAAATCTCATCGATAGGAGTTACTCAAAAGGGACTATCCCTTACTATTTTGGCAGAAATCGTTCGAGACATAACACTAATATTGACGTGCATTCTGACATACCCCACATTCTGAAAGTTCCTTACCGCAGGCAACCAAGGCGAAAAATCTTTTTCGTTCCTAAAATGCCAACAGATATTTCATATTTTACACCAAAACATTGCCAGCATTTTATCCAAGCAGGAAATATTAGAAATAACCTTACAAGAATTAAAACGTGCAAACAAACACCCAGATTTGATATGCTTGTCAGAAACATTTTTACAAGACGGTAGCGACAAATATCTAAACCTAAGTGATTTTGAACTAGCAACCATGTTTTGCAGAGACAAGCGAAGGGGTGGAACGTGCATATTGGCTAAGCGTAATAGCATCAATAGAGAACTCACTGAATTAAAGACATACGCAACTCAAAAAACATTCGAGGTCTGTGGCATGGAAATACCTGCACATAAGTTGCTGGTGATTTGCATGTACAGGACACCCACATCAGACCCCAACGTTTTTCTATCTAAATTAGATCTGCTAATGCATAATTTAACTAAAAAGTTCAAGCACAACACTAAAATAGTCCTAACAGGAGACTTTAATATTAATACATTAAAGCAAGGTAAAATTACAGATTATCTTCGTGATTTATGCCACAATTACAACTTGATAATCCATGTCAATATTCCAACCAGGAAAGAGTCATGTATAGACCACATCCTTAGCAATATAAAAGATGCTGTTGCTACGGTATTACCCTTATACCTATCTGACCATGATACCGCACAAATCCTAAGTTTCAGAGTAGCAGAGAACAAAAATAAACAAACGTCTTACACGATTAGTAGAAAAGAATATTCCTACGAAAATATCTCTAAACTGAAGGAATGTTTAGGTAGCATCTCTTGGTCCAATGTCTACTCAAAACTTAACTTAAATGATGCATTTCAAGAGTTTCATGATTTGCTTTGTCTGTTTTATAGTCTTTGCTTCCCAACGACAAATAGGAAGTTTAACAGTGTCCATAAAATGAAGCGAAATTGGATTAGCAAAGGACTTAAGAATAGCTGCAAGACAAAAAGACTACTTCGTTGTGAATATTACAAAAACAAAACAATTGTAAATAAAAATAACTACACAAAGTATTCTACACTACTGAAAAAATGCATCGAACGGGCCAAAAAGAATTCTAATGCAAAATATATAAATACAAGTAAAAATAAATGTAAAGCGGCTTGGACTGTAACTAAAAATGAAATTTGTAACTCAAAAAATAATGATGACATATCTGAAATCCATATTAATAATCAAATCTTGACAAATCCTTTTGACATAGCCTCGACGTTTAACGACTATTTTATAGAATTGTCTGTGACCAAAAATGACGGACCAAACACACAAGAAAAGCTACATAAAAATAAACGTGCATGTAATTCAATGTTTCTTCGTCCTATGGCGAAGGAAGAAGTCAAAAAAGAAATAATGGGTCTAAACAACACTATGTCCGAAGGTTTCGATGGAATAAGTACAAAGATAATTAAAGCATGTGTAGAGGAATTAGTCCCTATCCTAACTTATTTAATAAATCTCTCGTTCTCATCGGGAACGTTTCCTAAATTACTAAAGGAATCCATAGTCAAGCCTTTGTATAAAAAAGGAGCACATACAGACATTACTAACTATAGACCAATAACATTGATACCTACTATTTCTAAGGTATTTGAAAGGTGCATGTATGAGCGTTTGTTGAATTACTGTAACACATTTAGCATTATCAGAAATGAACAGTTTGGATTCCAAAGGGCCAAATCGACCACTCTGGCAATATTCACGCTCATAAAAACTTTGCTAGATAACATTAATGCTGGTAATCTTACCACGGGACTATTTTTTGACCTTTCAAAGGCCTTCGATTTGGTCAATCACAATATACTGATAAAAAAGTTGGAGTCAATAGGAGTGAGAGGACCCACCTTGCAATGGATATCATCGTATTTGACCAATCGATATCAGCGCGTAATTATCAACAATATAGTACAGGATGAGCTTATACCTTGCGCATCTAGCTATAAGATAAAAACAAATGGAGTTCCACAAGGAAGCGTGTTGGGCCCCTTATTATTTGTATTGTATGTAAACGACATAATAGAAGTGACCAATCACAAATGTATTTTATTCGCTGACGATATATCCATTGTAGTGACATCTGAGAAACAAACTGACAATTCTATTAGAAAACATGAAATCGAAATTGACAAAACTATTGACAACGTAATAAAATGGCTAGACGCAAATTCCCTGAAACTTAATATCGCTAAATCAAATTTCATTCAATTTAATAAATCTAAACATATTCATTGCAATTTTAAATTAAACATTGATAGATTAAAAGAAATTACAAATACCAAATTTTTGGGCGTTGTTATTGACCAAGACTTAGATTGGAAACTACAGGTGGATAACTTATGCAATAGAATCAATAGTTTCGTTTATGCACAAAACAAAATTAGGAAAGTCACTAACATACAAACGGTAGTCACTACCTACCATGCATATGTTGAATCTATACTGCGCTATGGAGTTATAGTGTGGGGAAATAGTACGGATAAGAATAGATTATTTGTAGCTCAAAAGAAATGCATCAGGGCTATATGTGGTATTCCCCCAGGCGAATCTTGCAGACAGGCTTTTAGAAATCTTAATCTGCTACCACTACCGGCTATGTACATTTACGAAATTTGCTGTTTTGTAAAAAAAAATAGTAAACTTTTCATGAAAGCCAAAGACATGAACAGTAGACTTAAAAGAGATCCCGAGAGACTGGTCCTAAGCATCATTCCTAAATCAGTTAAGTACAAAAAGAATTGTGTAAGCATGTGTGTCACAATTTATAATAAAGTTCCCTTTGATATAAAAAATCTGACTCTGAATGCATTCAAGGCCAAGTTATACAAATGGCTCATTATTAATAATATATATGACATTAAAGAATTCATTGACCGTAGATTTTAAGTGCGACATTCTTAATTAATTTTTAATTTATTTAATTTAGTATCTAGGTACTGATCCAGCCATATTTGATTTAACATTATTACTATTTTCGCTTTGTTTTGTGTGGCTCTAGTATGACATTATTGTTTGGAATATTATTAATTAATTATTACTCTTCGGATTAAGATTTGCATGCTAATAAATTGGCAAGACATGTCGCACACTTTCTCTATGATATGTACATCTGTTAATACCATGTTCTTATGCAAATAAAGTTTATGAATTATGAATTATGAAATATTAATAAATAAATAAATAAATATCCCTGGACATTATTCCACACAGCGCCATCTAGCCCCAAAGTAAGCTAATTAAAGCTTGTGTTATGGGATACTAGACAACGGATAAACATACTTAAATACATTTTCTTTTGTAAATACAAACTTATTATACATAGGAGACACCCAGACCAGTACAAACAGACATGTTCATGCACACAAATGTTTGTACTGTGCGGGGATCGAACCCGCGACCTCTGGTGTAGTAGCCAACTTCTTAACCATTACACCAAGTCGGTCGTACTTATTTACGTAAATATTTTACTGACCTTTTGCCTCGTCGCCATTTGTAGAGTACCTCAATGTGTGTTGTGTGCATTTATCACTGGCTCACCAAGTGTATCCGTATTCCGTAACGCACTACGTCTGCCACGGTCCGGGTCTCTCATACGACTGCCCATGCTTCCGCTGGACAGTGACGTTGACAGATGAGTGACACCGACAGATGACGTCGACACCTGACAGATGTTAGTGTCAACTCACTACTACCACTTTAGCGTGTGAGACAGTGTATTGTATCTAGTAGCTACTTAGATACAAACACTACAGATAAGAATTACAATGTAGATATGTAATGATTTGGAAACACTTACGATTAAATTTAAAAAATGAATTAACTACTAAAACAATGTAAGTACATTTCAATATTTTTATTTGGTCATTAAATAGAGAAATAAAAGTTTGATTTATTTTCTTAAATATTCATGTTGTGACTATTAATTAAAAAAATTTGCAATTATGACAAGTAACATGGCCACCTTTTTGCCATCAGAAAGTTTCAAAAATAATTTTCCCAGTTCTCCTTTTAGAAAACCTAACACTGTTCCATTTCCTACTTTCCATTTTGGTCTGTTTAAATTATACTAAATCGTATAGTGCAGGTTATTTAGACAGAGCGTTCCAATTTACACGAGAACCGAATTTAATCGGATCGCATTCTCTCACACCTCGGTGTTTGAACGGTTTAATGCAATTAATATTTGTTGGCAGGCTTTATGCAGGAGTGAGCAATTTACGCTTGTGTTGTCTGTTTGTATGTAACTGCAGGTTGATTATTTGAAAAAAAAACATGTAGTGTAAAGATTAAGGTTTTTTTTATTTCTTTCAATATCGTTATAATATGTCTGTATGTATAACGTTATATTTTGTGCCGTGCTGGTGGCGGCACTTTAAAAGAATACTTTCCACAGCCCCATATCTTCCCATGGGTGTCGTAAGAGGCGACTAAGGGTTTCTTCCAGCAGACCATCTGCTCTTCAGGTGGGAGACTTATGTCGGCCGGTTGTTGTTACCACCATGCAGTTGTGTAAAGTGATTCTGACCTATCTCGGTTCGTTCCGGGATCAGCACTGCACTAACCGGTGCCAGGGGGACTGTGATCGTGGCAATTGTTGGACCAGTGGGAGCCCTAGCGGCGGTATTGTGTGTGTAGTGTGTATCGGCCCGCCGGCCAGGGAGACCCGTAGAAACGGTGGTGCCGCTGGCCGCCCGCGGCATAGTACAGGGGCCCAAAAGGGGTTAACCACCTCTGGAGGCTGCCCCACCAGGTCGCGCTTAATCTCGGAGTGGCTCGTCGTGCCGGGTGGTGCCCGGTTCCGGTGGGGCCCGGCGACCACACCCGAGGGGGTACGGGGGCCCTTCCGTCCGGCGGACCGGCCTACACTATTCCACGCGATTATTACCAATGCAGGGCACCACGCTTTGTCTTTTATTGCCTCGATCACAGTCATCCTTTCACGCCCCTCCCATCCTCCAACTTCTATGGCAGTCAGAAGCATGAAAAAACGGCCAACAGCGGCATCCCCATCCCCCACCAACACGCTGTTTGAGGTGGAGTTCGCTAACATCCGCGGACTCCATGCAAACCTCAACGCCGTCCATCAACACCTTGAGACGGCGAGGCCTGCGATGCTCTTTTTGACGGAAACACAGATAGGCCGCCCTGCCGATACGTCATACCTGCACTACCCCGGCTATGTGCTGGAAGAGTCCTTCCAACCTAAAGCCGGTGTATGTCTATTCGTCAGGGCGGACGTCTGCTGTAGCCGTATCCGCTGCCTAGAAGACCCATCCTTCTCCACCCTCTGGGTGCACGTTGACCTGGTCTCCACAAGCCGGGTCTATGCGTGCATATACCGCTCCCACAAAGGGGACGCCGAGACAACTCGACTCTTCGAGCATCTGAGTCAGGCCGCAGACAACGCTCAGGCGCAGTTCCCAAATGCTGAAATGGTGTTTTTGGGAGACTTCAATGCCCACCATGAGTCCTGGTTAGACTCATCAAAAACAGACCATGCAGGCCGAACTGACCATGCGTTTGCTCTCACGCAAGACCTGGCGCAACTGGTACACCAGCCCACCCGGGTACCAGATATTGTCGGTCATACTTCCTCCTTATTGGATCTTCTGCTGACGAGTCACCCAGCCGGGTATAAAGTGTCGGTTGGTGCTCCATTAGGCTCCTCCGATCACTGTCTGGTTGGCGCTACAGTGCCTTGTGCAGCTCCCCCACAGCCTGTGGAGGTGACGCGGCGGTTATGGCACTACTCGTCGGCAGATTGGGACGGATTGCGAGAATATTTTGCCTCCGTCCCTTGGCGGCAGTGCTGCTTTGGAGAAAGGGATGCTTCAGAGAGTGTATCTGCTATCGCTGACGAGATCAGTACCGGAATGGAATACTACATTCCTTTTACTGATGTCGTCAGTGCTAGCAGAACTGGTCCCTGGTTCAATCGCGAGTGTGCCGCAGCTGTTGAACAAAAACAGGCGGCGTACCGTGATTGGTCTAGGGCCCAGGCACTCAATGATCATTCAAACCTTGCCTCCCTGAAAGCAGCCTTTAATAAAGCCACCAAGGCCACGAAGAGGGCTTACATTAGAGCAGACGCCCAGCGAATTGCACGTGTTGGCCAAGAACTCATCACGCACCCTACGGGTAGCCGCTCCTACTGGCGACTGGCTAAACACGTGCAATCTAACTTCTGCGTGCCTTCGCTGCCCCCACTGAGATTCCCTGATGGATCGTTGGCCCATCAGCCGCAAGAGAAAGCCGATTTACTGGCTAACCTCTTTGCCGCAAACTCTTGCATCGATGACTGCGGTGTTTGCCGCCTGAAATTCCACATTGCGGCTCCACAATGCCTGTTATTCGTATCAGGCAGTGTGATGTTGGTGCCAAACTGCAGTCACTCGATGTCAGGAAAGCCAGTGGCCCTGATGGAATTCCAGCTGTGGTGCAGAAGAAATGTGCAGCGGAGTTGTCTTCAGTGTTCACTAGCTTGTATCGCCTCTCCTACAATTTGGGTCTTGTGCCGCTGTCTTGGAAGGAGGCGAACGTTCAACCAGTTTCCAAAAAAGGGGACCGGTCTGACCCTGCCAATTACCGTCCAATAGCCGTAACCTCAGTTTTAGCTAAAGTGTTTGAGCGGATCATAAACACGCAGCTCATCCGCTACCTAGAGGATCACTCTCTCATTCACGACCGTCAGTACGGCTTCCGACCAAAACGGTCTACGGGTGATCTTCTAGCGTACGTATCACACATCTGGGGGGAGGCTATGGACAAGCATGGGGAATCTTTGGCCGTCAGCCTTGACATTGCCAAAGCTTTCGACCGTGTATGGCATCGTTCGCTTCTTTCCAAGCTTCCGGCATATGGTCTGCCACCTCGCCTATGCGACTGGGTCGCCGGATTTCTGGAGGGACGTAGAATTCGTGTCCTTTGCGATGGTCAAGAATCACGCCTTCTCCAGATTAATTCCGGAGTGCCGCAGGGCTCCGTCTTGTCGCCGACGTTGTTTCTTCTGCATATCAATGACATGTTATCCCTTGGTAATATTCATTGCTATGCGGATGATAGCACGGTCCACGCGCGTTATTTCAAGCGCCCTGGGGCAAAGCAGACTGACATCGAGGAGAAGAGGCAAAGTCTTGTTGTTGAGCTCGACGGAGTGTTGGACCGCACTTCAGAATGGGGTGCATGCAATCTTGTCGAGTTCAATGCCAAGAAAACGCAGGTGTGTGCATTCACAGCAAAGGCGTCGCCGTTCCTTTCCCATCCCACTCTTCAGAGCACCCCGCTACCGATTAAGGATAGCCTAAACATCCTGGGCATGGATGTTCGTAGCAACCTAAACCAGCGGGACTACATTGAGAGCGTCATTAGAACTGCACCCCGTAAACTCGGAGTCCTGAACAGAGTGAGACGATTCTTCACGCCTGAGCAGCTCTGTCTCTTGTATAAGACACAAGTTCGCTCGTGTGTGGAATACTGCTCTCATCCCTGGGACGGTTCCGCTAAGTACCTACTCGAAGCTCTTGCTAGGTTGCAGCGGCGTGCTATCCGTATTATTGGAAACCCAGAGGCAACTTTGACCCTTGAGCCTCTCCAATTGCGTAGAGACATTGCCAGGCTAAGTGTTCTCTATCGCTTCTACAATGGGGAATGCTCTGACGAGTTATTCCAGCTTATCCCACCCTTACCTTTCCACTCCCGTACCACGCGTGCTGGACTACGGCGTCACCCACACACAATTCAACATTTGTTGGCCCGAACTAAATGGTTCGGTGACTCGTTTCTTTGTCGTACCATCCAGACGTGGAACGCTCTTCCAGCACATGTGTTTCCTTCCTCTTATAGTCCCGGGTTCTTCAAGCGGGGCGTGAAAAGGCATTTCTGCAGGCCTTCAAGGTGAGGATGGCCAGCCCAGTGATTCGTTTAAATGACTGGGCTTGTCAACCTCATATCTGGACCTCACGACCGCTTTCCATCAGGTGGACTGAGGTCATCTTGACGGGCAATATTAAAAAAAAAAAATGTCAGTTAAAAGACCTTTCGTCGTTCGAGGAAAAATGTGGAGATGAAGTCTCCACATTTTAGGTTAGAGGTTAAATCAAAATTCCTAAAATCAATCTGTAAAAAACTTTAAAAAAGAGAAAGAGAGCAATGAAATAATCCAAAATCAGGAGCACAAACTTATAATTCATTACACAACTAAAAACAGACAACGAATGACAGTAATCAAGAACAAAACAAAAGGAAATTAGTTCCTAATAAAAAAGGTATAAAAGGTTTGGTTCAACTGTCACTGTCAGTCACTTTCAGGGGTAAGTATTTGCCACTTAGCCATCCTTTTATATGAATACATTCCTAATTATAGTATTAAATTAATAAAAACGTATAAGTGTCAACCAAAATTAGGAACAAAGCCAAAATTACATTAGCTATAATATTTATTCCTGTGTTAATAATTTCTGTTTTTCTGTAAAAAATTCAAATTCAATATCTGTTAAAAAAACACTAAAAACCTTACCCAACAATTATTACGTAATTGATGAAAACACGAGTTAATTTTTAAAAACACTTAAATGCATACTGCCAAAACTGAGCGTAGCAAGCAATTTCTTTAATTTCCAGCCAGTCAGTTGTTACCTAAAACTATGGCATCTTCTAGGCTGGATATTTACCGCCGAAATTGCTCACTACCCTCAGTTAAGAGAATTAAATTGACTGGATATCAGCAGGGTTGAAACTATAATGTCTATTTCGTTCAAAAATATAGGTCATGCATCGAGTGCAATGGTTTCATGCAATTAATATTTGTAGCGGAGTGCTTTATGCAGGACCGAACAATTACCACGTTTGCCTCTGTTTCCATGATATTAGTTTTGCGGCATTTGTGTCCTTAGTTCGATAGGCAATTTGGTGGCGAATTTCCGTAGAAAAAGAGAATACTGATAAATCAAATTTTGTATGGGATAAGCTTTGTACTGTTTGAATGGTACAGAAATAGCTTGGCCGTAAATTACCGCGTTCAACTGTATTTTTGTTTTTGTAGGCTTAAAGAAGGGGTAAGTTTGTAGCATTATTTATAATAATGCTACAAACTTACCCCTTCTTTAAGCGACGGCGCGGAAAATCTGGCGGAAAATCTGGCGCGGAAAGGCAAGTGACTATTGCCGCCATGGTTAGCGGAACACTCAGAAGTCCACTTTTCACCAATGGTACTAGAACCCAAAGTGGTAGGTGGTCAGCCTACCGCCGTTATCCGGGTTGTGTTGATCAATGTTTTCCATCACCGGAGAGTTAGCCGTAGATTCAACAATGAACACAAATATGATTCTTGGCCAGATTTGAAATCAGGACCAAATGATCCACGAATTCCACGATCCGAGTTTGGGTGCTCAACCCCTAGACCATGATCTACAATAACACATATGTTTTATGTATGCGTGTAAGTTCACGCGGGTGGAAAGGTAGTATTAATACATAATCGAATCTGCGTGCGCAATTTCACAAAGCTCCAATTATATTGAAGTCAGCAACATTAGAAACTATACACTCCAGTACTTTGCTATAGTAGCAAATTTGACTTCTCTTGAAAATTGAAATTTTCCAGTACTTTGCTATAGTAGCAAATTTGACTTCTCTTGAAAATTTAAATCTTGCGTCCTTTCCAGTCCAGAAGCTTTTTCAAGCTTCTGGACTGGAAAGGACGCGGCATCAACATCAATGGCGAGTACCTAACACACCTGCGATTTGCCGATGATGTAGTTCTTATGGCTAAGACCTTGGAAGACCTGAACATAATGCTCGAAGATCTCGGTAATGCTTCTCAAAGAGTGGGTCTTAAGATGAACATGGACAAAACGAAAATCATGTTAAATGCCCATATTGCACCCGCTCCAGTTAACGTTGGGAACATTACACTCGAAGTTGTTGACCACTATGTTTACCTGGGACAGACAGTCCAGCTAGGTAAGTCCAACTTCGAGTCCAGCGTCCGAAATACCTCAGTGTCTCAAGACAAAAGTCTTTGACCAGTGTGTGTTGCCAGTAATGACCTATGGGAGTGAGACGTGGTCCCTTACTATGGGTCTCATAAGAAGGCTCAAGATCACCCAGCGAGCAATGGAGAGAGCGATGCTTGGTATTTCCCTGCTCGATCGAATCAGAAATGATGAGATCCGCAGGAGAACAAAAACAACCGACATCGCTCGAAGGATTGCATCGCTGAAGTGGCAGTGGGCGGGACACATAGCGCGGAGAACCGATGGCCGTTGGGGCGGAAAGGTTCTCGAATGGCGACCGCGTACCGGACGACGTTCCGTGGGCAGGCCCTCTACAAGGTGGACCGACGATCTGGTCAAGGTCGCGGGAAGCCGCTGGATGCGCACAGCGCAGGACCGATCGTTGTGGAGATCCTTGGGGGAGGCCTATGCCCAGCAGTGGGCGTCGTTCGGCTGAAATGATGATGATGATGATTGAAAATTGGGTAGTTGACTAATTTTTTTTTATGGGTTATTAAAAATATAAACAATGCAAAAAAATATATTCAGATAGAGTACTTAAACTCCCCGAGATATTGCCATTTTAAAAATCATATATTTTGGACTTACCCAAACGCTCCATACAAATCTTAAGCTAGTGACGTCACATGACGTATATTTCTAGATTTATGTGTTTTACAAAACATTTGTTCTACAGCTATATTAAATATTGCGTTTATGTAAATGTTTTTTTTAACAAAAGTTGTTATACATTGTGTAGGTAGATTATCGATTGGTGTAAGTATCTTTATTTATTCAATTTGCACTTTTAAAAAATGGGCTCTCCCACGCACGTTTGAAGGGCCATAAAATAAATTGTACTTAAGTTATCAAACTAAAAGTTCATATATTGCCCTTTTTTAATTTATTTTTCTATAATATTGGATAATTATTGAAATCTGACAGTATTAGTAAAAGAGTATCAGGAGAAGTCACACCTTTCATTTATGAGAAGGGAAATCTGAATCTCTCCCAACGCCATAGTTATTTTTTTATATTTCCATACTTTGTTTTTTTTTTCATGTACGAGTACCTTATTGCCTCATTAAAAAGAAATTGTCAAGCCACAGTGACATTATTTAAATTAAGTACCAGCGTAAAGCATCCAATTAAGGTTAATGCATTGAAATAATATAATATAATTAACTTAAAATGTCACGGAAAAATTACAAAAGCTTGTGACTAAAACAGACTGAAAAATTATAATTTTCTTGTTGCTTAAAATCTTCTTAATACGAGTATATTCTAAAAGAAAGTCGTGTTAGTTACACTACTTTTAACTCAAGAGCGGGTGATCCAATTTTTATGATTTTTGTGTTTTTGGATTTGTTTACATCGGGAATAGGATAATAAGTATTAAAAACATTGGGGAATTGACGAAAAAAATAAATAAAAGCAAAAACATTTTCCATACTACACACATCAAAAGTGTCTAGGGATCAACATATATTTTTGCAATAACTTTTCTCCTGATTGATATTAATTAAAATTTTCTTTAAGGATTCATCAAATAAAGTGTTTTCGTTTGTCTACAGTAACGATAAACCAAGTCACCTTTGCATTAATAAAGAAATTTGCCATTTTCCTAATAAAGTGATTTTTGACATTTGAACCACTAACATTAAAGTTCGAAAAAAAGACTGAAATAACAGTTTTCTTTAAAATTTTATTGGGTAACTTAAACAATTAATAATCCGTGTTTCTACCGCGAACACTAACAACACAAGAACATCGGTTTGGCATACTCTAAATGAGTTCATCCAAATCACGCTGTGGAATGGCCGCCCATGTTCGTTGCAACAACAAAAAAAGGTCTTCTTGCGACTGGATACCCTCCATATTCGGCAGAGCTCTTCTCTGTAGCATATCCCATGCATGCTCAATCGGGTTCAAGTCTGGCGACTGAGCAGGCCAGGGCAGGACATTGATGTTAGCTGCGGCGAGAGTCTGTCTTACAACTCTTGCGGTGTGCGGTCGTGCATTATCATGCATTAACTGAAATAAGGGACCGATTTGCACTTGTAGAGGAACGATGACGTCTGATACAATCGTCTCAGCATAAATTTGAGCGTTGAGGTGGCCTCTGATCCAAAGCAACTCAGTTCTTTCGCCGATCCAAATACCCGCCCATACCATGATGGTTCCACCACTATAAGGATGGACTTCCTGGCAGGATTTTAATCGCTGTTGGCGTCCAGGGGTTCTCCAGTGTCGTATACGTCTTGTATCCGGTCTCATACCAAAACGAGACTCATCAGAAAAGCACACGAAACGCCATTGTTCTTCTGCCCAATTTCTGTGTTCAAGAGCCCATTGATATCGAATCCTACGATTGTGCATTGTTATAGGTGGTACCCTTAGCGGTCTTCGGGAATGAAGGTTCACTTCATGCAAGCGGTTTCTGACTGTTTGGTCGCTAATTAAGTTCCCTGAAGAGTGATGAAGCCTCACGGCTAACATCATGGCGGTTATTGTTGGAGCTCTTCGAGTTGTGATTTGAATGTATCGGTCTTGTCTCCGTGTGGTGCAGCGATACCGTCCTCCATGGCGCTCAGCCACGGTACCAGTGCTTCGGTAACGTGTCCAAAGTCGACTGATAACACTCTGACTTGTATTCAGACCTAAGCCACAGTACGTTGCCGGGAACCAGCTTCTATCATTCCCACGGCTCTGAGCATTTCTTCCCTGCTTAAATGACGTCGCCACTCCATAATAACGTTGGTTTTAATCAGTAGTAGGGAAACAGTAGCACTAATAATGTCTTCAATGCGTTGTATGTTTTTATAGGGAAAATATTGACAGCTGATTTTCATCTTTTACTCGAATTTGATTGACAGTTCCTGTTTCAAATTATGAAATGCACCAAAAAGGATCCATATAAATTTATAAAATCATAAATTTATTACAAAGCCACATCTCAATCTCAAGAAATCCGCATAAAAATGCTTGATCCCTAGACACTTTTGATGTGTGTATATATTCACAGCTGTCCTGCCAATAACTTTTGACAAAACGAAGTTTGTCGGGGCAGCTAGTTAACATTAAAAATATTGACATCTCTAGCAATAACAGTTAAACAATTAACCATTGAAATCTCTGTTGCAAAAAATCTGAATATTATCCTTTTTGCCTGAAACCGAATATAGGTATATTTCGCGGTGCATTTTTTTAAACCTGTGGTAATATACCATGTCATTCTTTAAACTTTTAACTTTCCATTTGAACAGTTCTTTGTCAGATTCACTCAGGATTGAAAATATCAAATTTTTTAATGTAGGTACAATATTGTCAAGATGAGTAGGATATTGTTTGCACTAGAAAAGTTAAAAAAGTTATAAAATACCATGGTGTTTCTGAACTGAAGACCATTTTGTATTCAAGCGAAAAATAGAATTTGCCTACGACATTAACACGAGCTTTAAGACAAAATGGTGTAAATGTTAAGCTACAACATTGTAGCAGCGTCAAGTTACCTTAGACATCATCATACCTGGAAATACCCACGATTAGACGTACAGTCGTCCAAGAAAGTGGTCGACCGGTTTTGTAAGTTTCTGCGAGATCTAAAGGTCACTAGGGTTGACTTTTTGATATTTTGCAAGGATAAATCGATCTTGTTGCTTCACGACGTTTAGTAGGTTGGACCACCACATTTTCGGCAGACTGTACTTTACCTACATTTTACGATGCGGGCTTTACGGTGTTTTTATGGTGCATTTACTAATTCACCATAACAATACCAGGACGCGTTACAAATGCAATTCCCTTGGGTATCAGTGGACGGAAGAAGCCTCATTCAGAATTTACGTGAATGTTGAATGAATGGAAATTGGGTTGAGGAGGCATACAAAATATATCAAGATAAATATAAAAACATGCAAATACCATTTTTACCATGGTTGCTTAAATTTTTGACCTAAACTTGTCAAGATGAGTCAACAAGACTGAGGTATAATGTTAGAGTACCTAGTTTACAGATTGACCAACAAATGAAATTTCTACCATAAGTGGCCATTAAATAGGAGGAGTTCTATTTGATTTATTCCTAGTATATCATGTTTTTGAAACAGATGCAGGTTTCCGGTAGTTAAACCCCTAACATGAAAAAACTAGCATTAATGAGTGCATTATTAGATAGGTACAATAGAAAATAAATTGTTCGCATTCCTTAGGATGGGAACGGGCAACAAAACTTATTAATATTATCAAAAAACAGATCGAAGTCTCATCGGCATTTTTCGCCTTTTCCATGTTCAAAAACTTCCCCTCATAAAGCTTTCTAAAATTTCATTAAACCTCTTTCGGGGGTTGGATAAACACGAAATGAGAAAACTTTTGTGAAGAGCACAAATTACTTGACTCATGAACATCCGGAAAAACAACGGCCAAGTTATAATTGGTGCTGATTCTGCATTTCTCAGCGGTGGAGTTAAAAGGCTCGTCATACTGCGCTTAATGAAGAAAACTGAGACTTTGGAAGTTATTCTAAGGGTTTCGGAAGTTACTCTCAGGGTTTCAGAAGTTGAAATGAAAAACGTCGGCCTAAGTCTATCATATTTACCATTTTGATTCAAAGTATTGCCCTAACTGTAAAATATGTACATGTCACCTCCGTGGCAAGTGCTTACAAAGTTTGATTCTAAATTCGGAGGCCTGGGTTAAAGGATGATCCGGAACTCGAACAGGGTTTGTCTTCACCAACCAACATTTGGCGAATGTGGTGATCAAGCCAACCCATTAGTTGTAGCGATGATTTGCTTTCAATGATGAAGGTTTTTGCCCAGCAGCAGGACGGTTCATATAGGCTATTTACTACCACTGCTATTCACACTTAGACGCAAACCTTAAAGAGCCAAATATGTCAAAAACAACAATATACCTACATATATTTAAATATTGTAAAAATATTTCTGTACATATCAATTACAGTTTGTAAAAAATAAGCACCTATTTATATTCTAATAATTCAAATAACGTTTTTAACAGGAGCTGTTGGAAGGGGAAGGCCTAGCTAGGCGGACGTACTTAGGACAAGTCCAAGACATGCTAGAAAAGGTCAGGTCAGGAGTACCCATAACCGACGAGCATACATGTATGAATGGACTAATGAGAGTGGAAGAAGCGCAAGAGGTGTGTCAGGACCGTAGCAAGTGGAAAGATGTAGTATCTGCCTACCCCGTTGGGAAAAAGGCGTGATGGTATGTATTTTCAACAGTTTCTACTAAATATCTTCTCTGACTAACACGTTAGGGATAAAGTCGTGATGGTTAAGTTACGTGTTATTCTGATGTACCTTTATGCTGTATTACTGTAAAAGTTTCATTTAAATCCGTTTAGTAATTTTTGAGTGAAAGAGTAACAAACACACATACATACATACTAACAAACTTTCGCATTTATAATATTAGTAAGATTAATATGGCAGGACGCTAACGTGGACATTTTTGTGTCTTGTGTCAGATATACACTACCCTTACCTTATCAAATAGTATTGGGATCCTTGGTGTTGACATATTTATTGACGTACAGTTTCGGAGTCATTTGGAACAAATGGCGAAGTTGGCATCCAAAAAGCTCGGTCTGCTATACAGGGCGAAGCAGTACTTCACTTCTAGGCAAAGACTGCTGGTGTATAAAGCGCAAGTCAGGCCACACGTGGAATACTGTTGTCACCTTTGGGCAGGAGCGCCTGGATATCAATTCAGTCCTTTTGACTCAATCCAGAGGCGTGCGACCCGGATTGTCGACGACTCCAAACTGACGAGCGGTTTAGAGCCGTTAGTCTGAAGAGGGACTTCGCCTCCCTATGCGTGTTCTACCGCTTGTACAACGGGTTTTGTTCTGAAGAACTGTTCGATATGATGCCCACGGCTACTTTTTACCACCGCACCGCTCGCCACCGATTCGCCGGCGTTCATCCTCACACTCTGAATCCGCAATGGTCTCGTACAGTTCGGTTTCAGCGATGTTTCCTTCCAAATTTAAATTGTGGAATGAACTCCCATGCCGAAGTTTTCCCGATGAGTTATAGTATGGAGTTCTTCAAGAGGGGTTTGAAAAGGTTTTTGCAGGGTCGACAACGTACGAGTAATACCCCTGGTGTTGCACGTGTCCATAGGCTGCGGTTTCCGCTTACCATCAGGTGGTCCGCATGCTTGATTGTCACCGATGTGGTATAAAAAAAAACTTATTATTTATGTTTGTTTCCTCAGAACTCCGTCATTTATTAACCGAGTTGGAAAAATCATTGTTTATTTGAAAGAGATATAATAAAAGCTGAATATTTGATTTCTATAGAACCAGTATGAAATCAATGTTCCTGCCTTTAGCGCCGGAGGTCGTGGGTTCGATCCCCACCCATGACAAACATTTATGTGACGAACTTTTGTGTTTGTTATGTGTCTGATTGTTATTATCTACTTAAGTAAGTATTTAGAAATTTATACGTTTTTTTATCAGTCTCTGACGCTTATAGTACAAGCTCTGCTTAGTTTGGGGTCAGATCATCTAGGTGTAAATTGTCCTAGATATTATTTTGATCGTTGTTATCTACTCTATGCGCATACGTAAACTGTGTCCGATCACTGCTACAGGACAGGACACAGCAACTACGGTTCCTTGTGATGGTGTGCCGTGTCGGCAGCAAAAAGTGTCTACGTTTGCGTAGCGCCTCAGATATTGCGGTGGCTACATTGACAGATTTAAAGCCAGAAAAAGTCATTACTTTCCCGGGCACTTTTTCTCTGTAAAAAAATTTAGTTATTTTTTCTACACCCACATTAATGCTGAACATACTATCGTAAATTAATGTCTCTACATTAATCTGTCTAATCCACCCTATTTTTAATCTGTACAGCTTGGGTATAGTTTCCATACTATGGTGCCCAATGACCTTTCTAAAGTGCTCAGCTACTTCTGTTGCTGACTGTACTAGCAATGAGGCTTTTGTTCTATAGGCTGATTTGATAACATGAAGAACAGTGACCGATTACAATCCAGGTAAAGAAGTATACAGTATACAACAGAGAAGAATAAATGAAAAATGCATACCATGCACACAAACAACGGCTGTCGGCAGTGTTTGTTGTTAATCAACAGAACTGCACCATGTTGATACTATTGGCCGATGTAATTGCATGCTAAGGTATTGAAGCTATTATTTCGTTTAGTAGAGTAAGTTATTAAACTGTCCCTTCAAAGTACATTGGCTTCAATCACAACACTCGCCAAATGTTTTGGTCTAAACATTTACTAAGAAATATTTGTACAATACAATTAGTATGAACTAGTTCATACTATAATAGACGATAAATATTATTCGCAAAATCCCGTCTTATTTAGCAAGTACGTCCTTAAAAGAACCCCTTTGCAAAATTCGAGACTCCTAGCACTTGTAGTAACGAATAATAATAATAAATTATTTATTTGCAAGTATATGGTCATTCATTATTACAGTTCTTATGTTTAAGTATTCCACAACATATTCTATCGTTGGACGATGTGCAAATACTTTGAATTAATTATGAACAAATTTAAAACATCAAAATTTATCATGCATTCTTACATTACATTCTTTTTAAACAATTTTGTAACGATAAAAAATATAATAATTGAAAAGTTCGGTCAATAAATCATTCATCTCAAAATCATTATAAACAGTTAAAAAAAATAGACAACAGTCAACATTTAATTTAAACATTGTCAGTATTTATCATTGAGGAAGTCATTTCATCGAAGTTTCATTCGAACTCTCAACCCCACAACAAGCCTTAGGGGTCGAATTTCGCAAAATCCTGTCTTAGTGAGTACTTACGTCCTAAAAAGAACCCCTTTAAAAAATATGAAACTCCTAGCATTTGTAGTTTCTAAGATTTCGTGATGAGTGAGTGAGTGATCTTTCGCTTTTATAAATATAGATCATCACATATTGACATGGTGATTTGATATGTTAATAAAGCCCGAGTTGCTAAACCAGTACGAGTATAATGCTACCAATTAAAAATACACCCTTAAAATTAAATAAACATTGCTGCCACAATATAAACAACTATATGCTCGTATTCTATTCACTATCTAGACAATCGAATTGGGGAATTCACAATAGCGATCGGAATCCAGCCAATCACAGATTGGGATGGCGAGAGGTGACCAATTGCGTGTCAAGATAGACAGCTCATTAAATAAATGTTTGATTTACCTATCTTTCAAATATGTGTAGCTCTCTGCCATGAGTTTATTTAGATAATAATTATAAAGAGGAAAGATTTGTTTGTTTGTATTGAATTGGCTCCGAAACTACTGAACCGATTTTAAAAGTTCTTTCACCAATATAAAGCTAACATTATCAGGAAGTCACTTATGCTATACCTGTATATTTTAAATTTAGGCTATATTTTGGCGGGAAATACAATTTATGCGGGCGAAGTCGCTGACGGACTTCTAGTATAATTTTTTTCCTTTATTTACCAAACAAAAGTAGTAACATACATTCGCATAGTGATAGTTTCTAAAAAAAACACTAAAGTTTACACTTGAGAAACATCATGAGTTTACCAATAAATAAAACTAGGTACTTGCAAAGTACTCTGTTATAGGCAAAACATATAGTAGGTAGGTATACATTTTGTTATAAAATTAACTATTTCAAAATAAATTTATTCAAAATAAACATTTGTTATAAAAATACACCACCATAGTTAACTACAGCAAGCAAGTATGTCTACCATGAGTTTTCACCGATAACAGCCGCTAGCGTCCGCGTTGACCGGGTTGACATATTTGTATGAGATTTCGATACAGCGCCCCCTAGTGATTATTAATGGAAACTCATGTTAAATATTTTGTAGCATTCCAATTTACGTTTACCTTCATAAGTACGCGTATGTATAATTTCAAAGCCATGACATACGAGTAGTAGCTTATTTATGCAACTAAATAACTGCATGTATTTTTTGCTGGTTCTAATTCTTAGCATATTTTTTTAGTTTGTAGGGTTCCGCACCTTGATAAGAAAAAACGGAACCCTGGTAGGATCACTTGGTTGTCCGTCCGTCCGTCTGTCTTTCTCCTTTCTCTCAGAAACACGTGAAGGTATCAAGCTGGAATTCATATCAAATACTCAGGTCTACTGTCCCTTGGAGCTGTGAAAATATCAAACTTCTAAGCCAACGCAAACAAAAGATACAGCCGTTTAAGCCGCAAATTTCCGACACTCGCAAGGGAATCAAAACCTACAGGGTACTTTCCGTGAACTCAGAATCATGAAATTTGGTACGAAGCAACGTGTTATAAATATCCACAGATAAAGGAAAAATTGCGAAAACCGTAAATTTTTAGTTTCATCATAATATATATATTTTAAAATAAATATACCTAAAGGTTTGTACGTAACCCTAGCCGGATTTTAATGAAGCACCGCCTGTCACTAAAAATTACAGGGGACCGCGGCTGCAAGCCTCTGGCTCAAAAAGAAGGCCCCTAATCCCGACGGGGTCCCGGGAAAAGTTTTGGGGGTCGAGCTCCGACATATTATCACAAAATAAAGAGTTTACAGAAAGCCTGCGCTCTCCTTTTTCCAGTATAATTACCTAAACTTGCCTGACCGCCTGGGGTCTACTAAATATTTGCTCTGAGTTTTTAAAATTAAGTAGGTAGGTAGGTTATACGAGTACATACTTGACCGAGCCCACCAAAACAAAACACATCAGGTGAAAAATTGCACTAAGTTCGACAAAAACAAAGACACTTGCGACTTTGCGACTGCCCGCGACATCGATTCTGACCGGTATCGCCTGTAAATTCACTTTGTCTGCGTGAGTGATCAAAATGGCGGTTTGTTCTAAGCGGACTATGTGAGCCGCATGCGTAATTTGTGACACGAGCATCTGCGGAAACTGTAAGAGGAAACATTATTAATATTTATCAATTTATTTAATTCCAGAACTTTTTGTCGAAAACTCTATTATTGCAGTTGCTATCAAAATAACTAATCTGACTCTCCGCCACTGTATTTGGCTTCAGTTTAAATTGACGGTTCGGAAATAGCCTAATTTACGGTATAAGTTTAGTACTACGTTTCGATTGAGTCAATTTAGTTTTGTTTACGTGATGGCCGAAACGTTCACCTTTAATGAATCTAGGCCCGTATTCTAAAAGGACGCTCAAGCGTGAATCTTGACTTGAAACTCGATTTAAGCAGAGGTCTTATTCTAGAACCACCCCTGAGTACAGATTCATTGATCACTGTTTGGACTTATTCCAAAACGTCACTCGGGTGCGAATCTGCGTTCAAGTAGAGTTTTGATCTGTGATCACGCAAGTGACCTCCTGACCACGCTTGATTAGAGATTCGCTTCTCAAAAACGATGGATTCCTTCAAAAGAATCCTTGAATATTTTAACGACCTCAATCAGTAAAGATAATTTCATTTTCTCATTTCTGGATTAACTACAATTTGTAATGATTAACCTTATTTAGAAAGAAATTTAGTACCTATAAAAAATCCAAGAGGTTCCGTATGCAAATCTATATGTATGTCTATGGGTAGGTATAGTAAACCACACACCCATACACACAAAGTACAGATTATACGAGTCCCTCCCTTGTCAGGGTACAATTACGTTCCGTTACAGTTAATAAATTAACAAATAACAAGATAAAACTAAATTGAAATAGTTTCAGTGTAATAATTATATTATATGAACAAGTTAAGTATTCAAAGGCTAATTAAACCTTCTTTAGGCGCAAATCCATTGTGTATCGGTTTAATTTTTACAATAAACATATAGTATCTGCATGTAATGGAACGTAAAAGGGGTAAAAATTAATTATTGGAAACGAAAACAAGCCTGATTCATAGACAAAAAGCAAACTCTACTTAAATCTTGTTTGAAACTCGATTCAACTGAGATCCGTTTGAAATTCGTTTTAGAATAAGCAACGTACTCAAGAACAGATTCTAAACTCAAGAGTAGATCAGGTAATCACAGTTCAAAGCGCGCTTGAGCGTCGTTTCAGAATACGGGCCTAGTTAGTGTTAATACAAATATATTTATTATTTCTATGCTAATCAATTGTCGTTAATTTCAAGTAAGTCCTTTGAAAATACACAAAAACTAAGAAATTAAACTAAATTCGATTAAAATAATGAATTAATTATCACCAACATTTTTTTTTATATTGCCCGCCAAGATGACCTCACTCCACCTAATGAAAAGCGTTCGTGAGATCCAGATATGAGGTTGACAAGCTCAGTCATTCAAACGAATCACTGGGCTGGCCATCCTCACCTTGAAGGCCTGCAGAAATGCCTTTTCACGCCCCGCTTGAAGAACCCGGGACTATAAGAGGAAGGAAACACATGTGCTGGAAGAGCGTTCCACGTCTGGATGGTACGACAAAGATACTAGTCACCGAACCTTTTAGTTCGGGCCAACAAATGTTGAATTGTGTGTGGATGACGCCGTAGTCCAGCACGCGTGGTACGGGAGTGGAAAGGTGAGGGTGGAATAAGCTGGAATAACTCGTCTGAGCATTCCCCATTGTAGAAGCGATAGAGAACACTTAGCCTGGCAATGTCTCTACGCAATTGGAGAGGCTCAAGGGTCAAAGTTGCCTCTGGGTTTCCAATAATACGGATAGCACGCCGCTGCAACCTGTCAAGAGCTTCGAGTAGGTACTTGGCAGAACCGTCCCAGAGATGAGAGCAGTATTCCACAGACGAGCAATCTTGTGTCTTATTTAAAAGACAGAGCTGCCCAGGCGTGAAGAATCGTCGCACTCTGTTCAGGACTCCGAGTTTACGGGATGCAGTTCTAATGACGCTCTCAATATAGTCCCGCTGGTTTAGGATGCTACGAACATCCATGCCAAGGATGTTTAGGCTATCCTTAATCGGTAGCGGGGTGCTCTCAAGAGTGGGATGGGAAAGCAACGGCGACGCCTTTGCTGTGAATGCACCCACCTGCGTTTTCTTGGCATTGAACTCGACAAGATTGCATGCACCCCATTCTGAAATGCGGTCCAACACTCCGTCAAGCTCAACAACAAGACTTTGCCTCTTCTCCTCGATGTCAGTCTGCTTTGCCCCAGGGCGCTCGAAATAACGCACGTGGACCGTGCTATCATCCGCATAGCAATGAATATTACCAAGAGATAACATGTCATTGATATGCAGAAGAAACAACGTCGGCGACAAGACAGAGCCCTGCGCCACTCCGGCATTAATCTGGAGAAAGCGTGATTTTCGACCATCGCAAAGGACACGAATTCTACGTCCCTCCAGAAATCCGGCAACCCAGTCGCATAGGCGAGGTGGCAGACCATATGACGGAAGCTTGGAAAGAAGCGAACGATGCCATACACGGTCGAAAGCTTTGGCAATGTCAAGGCTGATGGCCAAAGATTCCCTATGCTTGTCCATAGCCTCCCCCCAGATATGTGTAACGTACGCTAGAAGATCACCCGTTGATCGTTTTGGTTGGAAGCCGTACTGACGGTCGTGAATAAGAGAGTGATCCTCTAGGTAGCGGATTAGCTGCGTGTTTATGATCCGCTCAAACACTTTAGCTAAAACTGAGGTTACGGCTATTGGACGGTAATTGGCAGGGTCAGACCGGTCCCCTTTTTTAGAAACTGGTTGAACGTTCGCCTCCTTCCAAGACAGCGGCACAAGACCCAAATTGTAGGAGAGGCGATACAAGCTAGTGAACACTGAAGACAACTCCGCTGCACATTTCTTCTGCACCACAGCTGGAATTCCATCAGGGCCACTGGCTTTCCTGACATCGAGTGACTGCAGTTTGGCACCAACATCACACTGCCTGATACGAATAACAGGCATTGTGGAGCCGCAATGTGGAATTTCAGGCGGCAAACACCGCAGTCATCGATGCAAGAGTTTGTGGCAAAGAGGTTAGCCAGTAAATCGGCTTTCTCTTGCGGCTGATGAGCCAACGATCCATCAGGGAATCTCAGTGGGGGCAGCGAAGGCACGCAGAAGTTAGATTGCACGTGTTTAGCCAGTCGCCAGTAGGAGCGGCTACCCGTAGGGTGCGTGATGAGTTCTTGGCCAACACGTGCAATTCGCTGTGCGTCTGTTCTAATGTAAGCCCTCTTCGTAGCCTTGGTGACTTTATTAAAGGCTGTTTTCAGGGAGGCCAGGTTTGAATGATCATTGAGTGCCTGGGCCCTAAACCAAGCACGGTACGCCGCCTGTTTTTGCTCAACAGCTGCGGCACACTCGCGATTGAACCAGAGACCAGTTTTGCTAGCACTGACGACATCAGTAAAAGGAATGTAGTATTCCATTCCGGTACTGATCTCGTCAGCGATAGCAGCTGCACTCTGATGCATCCCTTTCTCCAAAACAGCACTGCCGCCAAGTGACGGAGGCAAAATATTCCGTCCCAATCTGCCGATGAGTAGTGCCATAACCGCCGCGTCACCTCCACAGGTTGTGGGGGAGCTGCACAAAGCACTGTTGCGCCAACCAGACAGTGATCGGAGGAGCCCAATGGAGCACCAACCGACACTTTATACCCGGCTGGGTGACTCGCCAGCAGAAGGTCCAATAAGGAGGGTGTATGACCGACAATACCTGGTACCCGGGTGGGCTGGTGTACCAGTTGCGTCAGGTCTTGCGTGAGAGCAAACGCATGGGCAGTTCGGCCTGCATGGTCTGTTTTTGATGAGCCTAACCAGGACTCATGGTGGGCATTGAAGTCTCCTAAAAACACCAATTTGGCATTTGGGAACTGCGCCTGAGCGTTGTCTGCGGCCTGACTCAGATGTTGGAAGAGTCGAGTTGTCTCGGCGTCGCCTTTGTGGGAGCGGTATATGCACGCATAGACCCGACTCGTGGAGCCCAGGTCAACGTGCACCCAGAGGGTGGAGAAGGATGGGTCTTCTAGGCAGCGGAGGCTACAGCAGACGTCTGCCCTGACGAACAGACATACACCGGCTTTTGGTTGGAAGGACTCTTCCAGCACATAGCCGGGGTAGTGCAGGTACGACGTATCGGCAGGGCGGCCTTTCGGTGTTTCCGTCAAAAAGAGCATCGCAGGCCTCGCCGTCTCAAGGTGTTGATGGACGGCGTTGAGGTTTGCATGGAGTCCGCGGATGTTAGCGAACTCCACCTCAAACAGCGTATTGGTGGGGGATGGGGATGCCGCTGTTAGCCTTTTTTTATACATACAACATAGCTAATACATCACTAACTATCTGGACGTCTTTGTTGGATGTTTTCATTTGTTAATAATAATAATAATAATAATTCTTTATTTGCTTAAAAACATGGTATTTGTAGATGGTACAGTAAAATAAGAGCACATGTTTTGCTTATCATAAGCACGCAAATTTAAGTTTTTTGCTACACACATTTTCATACAAGAAATAAAATCGAATAAAGTTTTAGAATTAATAAGTGAAAATAATGTCAATAAAGCACATAATAAAAATATCCATAAATTAATATCAAGTCACAATAAATAATATAAATCAATAATTATTAAATTTTCATGTCAAGAAACGCTTTAATGTCATACACTCTCAGTTTAATGAGCCACTTATAAAGTCTTGACTTAAATAAATTCATTTTGAGGTTTTTGATGTCAATGGGGATCTTATTGTAAATCTTTACACAAACTGCTAAACAACTATTATTGTATTTAGCAGATCTCGGAATGACGCTTAATACAAGTTTATCCGGATTTCTTTTCAATCTAGTGTTGACATCTTTGGCTTTCCTAAAGAGCTCAGTATGGCGTTTGACAAAACAACTCATTTCGAAGATGTACAGTGCTGGCAACGGAAGTAAGCCCAAGCTCCAAAAAGATGCTCTACAAGACTCGCCTAGTGTTTAAGTACCTATATGTATAAATTTATCTTGTGTGTTTATTTCTAGCTATTTTTTTTGTAATAGGGAGCAAATGAGCTGGAAGGTCACCTGATAGAATGTGATCCTCCGCCCCTGCACACTTGCACTGCAACACCTTCAGGTGTAACTAATGCGTTTGCCTAATAACTATCACTAGCTGCCCCAACAGTACGTCTACCACGAGTTGCCACTTTAAATTAACGTTATCGTTCGCGTAAAAAAATGTATTGGTATCTGACATGACATGACAATGTCAAATCCCAAGACATTTTTTTACGCGTACGATTACGTTAATTTAAAGTGGCAACTTTTGGTAGGCGTATTGGTGTCTATAATCATATCTCGCCCGCTATTTTCCGATTTGATTTACATATACTATTATTTTTCACGGGATTTTTATTCAATCATAATAAAATATCTTATAACATTCCTCAATAGTTTAGCTTTCTGTTAGTGAAAGAATTTTCACGATCGGATCAGTAGTTTCGGAGCCTATTCAATACAAACAAACAATTAAATCTTTCCTCTTTAAGTTAGTATAGATATTGGGTCACCAAATAATTTTTCTCCTTATTTCTTTCTTATGTTCTTTAATCAGCCCTATTTGCAAGGCCTCAACCCAGTGAGCTGTCAGGCCAGTCGGAAACAGTGACCGCAATTTCCCCTGATCCTGATATTTAATTATTAGATAAGACTCAATCAATACCACCTTTACCAGGGCTTCCAGGGGAAACCAGTGTTTCTACCATGAGTTTCTGTCAAGTCAACATCGTTCAGCAATTGGTATGCCGTTTTTGGTCCTTGGCCTTGTTGTTATCTTGTTTTGTTGTTGTATGCCTACTACCTATGTGTTTTTGTTAAATATTACTTACCGATGTCCTTAAATTTAATAAATATCTTTCTGTTTCTATTGGCTGGCGCAATAATTTATTTATTTATTTATTGCATAAAATGATTTCCACCCAAAGGTAAAATATCGCGCTATTACTTGATTGACCAGAAAGTAAACATTTTGAATTTAAAATATCTCAAAACAAAGTATTCCATAACGATAAATCCAAACAACACCAAAGCTAGCTCGCTATGCAAATTTTACTACCGAAAACAATACAGGGTGGTAATAGAAAACTGACAATGTGTGTTTTATGACGTCACTCTTCGAGAGCGCATTGTTTACGAGCGTGCAGTGAAAAATGGCGGCTATAGAATTCGAGTTAAGTGTCTCTAAATAGAAAAATAAAAATGCAAGGCGAGTGCTTTGTTTAGAAGATTTCCTGTTCATTCCTAAGCAATAAATTTATAAAACTGGACAGTATTCTTGCCATTCAGAAACTTGATTGTACAAAATGATTTATTGTTAAGAAACATATTAGAAAGATCTTACAAGCGAGTGCTTACCCGGTTTTATTGCCTAAATGTCGATAGGGTGGACGTGGTTTTTTCGCACTTCATATGAATCATTCAAAGTGCAGCAGTTTAATCTACTTTTGATTGTAAAATTGTTACAAGTTGCATTCGATTTCATTCAGTAGTTTTCACGTGATCTGACTGTTCACCGAAGTGCGTTTTGGCAATTTCCAACCAATAGGATTGAAGGCAGGTCTGATTTTAGGTAATCCCATTGGTTGAAAGTTGCCGAAACTCCGCTCTGCTGCCTCGCTCCGCTTCGGTGGACAGGCAGCTTAAGATGACCCCCCATGAATGCCTAAAAAGTGTCTCTGAATGAAATTGCTAAAAAACAGACTTAGCACATAACGATTGACGATTTAATTAAAATTTCTGTCACATTTGATTTTCGTAACCACCAAATCACAGATTACTTAAAAGTTACTACGTAACAAATAAATCACATCCATAGAAAAATACAAATTTTCTTAGCCCTAAATGCGTGCTTGTAATGTGACAGACGTTTTATACATAGATGTCAGTAGTCAGTACTTACAATACGTCATCGCGTCAGTTCAACCGCAAAATTCGCGTACAAATGCTCTACGCGGCTGTTGACAACCAACTGCCAAATGAGTCATGGAATACGCGGCGGCTGGAAGGGAATTATCGCGCGCAAGTACATGCAGTGACAGAGGCCTGACCAAGTGCTTGCATTCATAATGAAAGTGTTCCCCAGCGTATTAGGTTGCTTTTCAATAATGTTATTTATGGCTTAGGTAAGTAAGTGTATCGGACACTTTTTGAGTTGATTTTGTTCGTGATGGTAGAAAAATCTACCATCACGAACAAAATCAACTCAATCAACCATACACAAAAGTGTATGGTGATTAAAACTTTTTTTTAGTAAACAAGATGAATTTAACGCCGCGAAAAAGATGTGCTCAACAATAATATAGCTCCTCAATTAGCTCTGACTGCTATCCTCAGAAGCAGTTAGGCAATTAGGCAGTTTTAGAGTATGTTTGCTATTAAACCAGGTCACAATATCTAACCTTAAGGAGGTATAGTCGTCCCAGTAGTCGCTCATACAATTTCCATATCGGATTATGGAGAGAGCGCAGACGTGGACAGGCAAACTGATCGTGTTTACTTTTAATATAGTTCCATGACTAGGGCATTGTCCGCTTCAGATGATGTACAGTCAACAGCAGAAATAATTGTAAGTTCACGTAGTATAATCCATCTCTGTATATTAACTTTGATTCATTTCATTCCAATAGAAGGCGTGCTAATTAGCAATATTGTTTTCCTAGAAGGCGGTGTTAAGATTTTTTGTGTTGTTATTATCATAAATATCTAAGAAGCTGGCGAGACTAAGGCCAAACGTAAACCCATTTTAAATAAAAAAAAAGCTGTAAAGGCCGGCAAGGCCAAGCAGCAGTCATTTAAAAAGTAAAACAAAAATATGCCGTATTATTTATTCGACCATTAATGCTTTGATGTAGAACGATAGTCCCAGCTGTTTGTTAGTTTAAACCTAAAGCAGGCCTCTGTCACTCTATGTACTTGCGCGCGATAGTTACCTACCAGCCGCCGGGTCTTCCAAGATCAATTTGGCAGTTAGTTGTCAACAGCCGCATAGAGCATTTGTACGCAAATCTTACGGTTGAACCGACGCGATGACTTACTGTAAGTACTGCCTACTAACATCTATATAGAAAGAGCTAGTCGTAGTAATATATGCCCATCACGTCATGACATCATGCTATTTTTTTAAAGAATGATACCTATATTTAAAATTTAAATTTAATATAAATATTATATTTTTATTAAAACCTGGGACAATTCACACCAAGATCATCTGACCCCAAACTAAGCAGAACTTGTACTATGGGTGTCAGAGACTGATAAACATACCTAACTATTTCTTAATATGCATACTTAAATAGATAATAAACCCCGGACACACATGTTCGTCACATAAAATATGTTTGTCATGGGTGGGGCAAACCCACGACCTACGGTGCTAAAGACAGGATCGCTGCCATTGCACTAACAGGCCAGTCAATATAATATTGTATATACGCCAGACAACACACCTCTTGTAATGGTCTCGAAGTAGGGATTAATATCCCTGTGTTACGAGGTACCACAAAAGGAAATAAGCCAGGGGCGTCTCCCAGCACACCCCGACCAGAGTCAATTCAGAAAAGATCGTTTTCTGAATTGATTCTAATCCGACTGGGAATCGAACCCGGGACACTACGGAAATCGAGGCAAGAAACCGTGCTACAGCGCACTACGCCGATCGTGACGTCAACAACAGACAAAATTGTGAATTTTCTATGGAGTGATTTATCTGTTACGTAGTAACTATTTAGAATTTTAATATGACTAAATCTGACTATTCTCTTATATGCCCGCTCATTAACTGTCATAAGCAGTCTAATTAAATCAAGCATCAGTACGTCTACCAAGAGTTAACACTGGTGACAGTCGCTAGCGTCCGCGTTGACGTTTCTGGTTAGGTTTTCGGTACAGCGCCTCTAGTGGTCAGAAATGGAACCAAAACGGCTTACAAATTGAAGTGGTTTTCGTAGTTTACGTGACAGAAACTCATGGTAGATATACAGATGACAATGACCAAAAATTACCGTTTTTGACTAATTTTACCATCTTAGCCATTCGAATTGAGTTTCTTTAGGCATTTTCAACACAACTTGCACATCTTACACTTCATTCATTCTACAATCCTTTCATGCAAGCTCATCAATTAAGGGTTCTCTTGACTTGACATTTTCTATGAAGACCCTTATTATGATTCGATCCACACCCATTACAAACATGTGCGACGAAAATTTGTGTTTGTTGTGTATCTGGGTGTTATAATCTATTTAAGTATGTGTTTAGAAATATTTAAGTTTGTTTATCAGTCTCTGACACCCATAGTACGCGTACAAGCTTTGCTTAGTTGGGGATCAGATGATCTTTGAATAATTTGTCCCATGTGTTTATTTACTCATCTTTTTACCCTTTCAGGACCCTTTTCATTTAATTTAGGAATATTAATTAACGAATGTATCTTGATAATATATTTCAAAATAATGCAAGTGTATTGGCGTTTGGTGAAAATAAAAGATTTAAATACAACTAACGTTTTTCTGTAGAATTTATAATATCTCACTTACAATACAAAAGAAAATTCACTTGAAAAGAAACCTGGAAAATGAATGTGTTATGATTGAAAATACACCGGAAATCCTAACCAATTCAGTGAATCTCTGCCAAAGGGAAGTACCTACCTATTCGCCAAAGGGGAGATTAGGCGCAGTACAATAGAAGCTCTGACACTTCACAGACAACGCTCTTTGTGACATGAACCGCTCTTTGCTGCCACAGAGTAAGGACGGTTTCCACCAGAGATGTACGAGGATGCGTTGCGAGGGATGTGTGTTAAGAACCAATAGAATTGTTTCATTCACTTAGCTTCAACACATTCCTTGCAACGCAGCCTCGCACATCTCTGGTGAAAACACACCCTAAGCCTTGGCTTTCACTGCGGGGTGTCCTGCGCAGGTAGGTAGTCGTAATTCTTATTTTGGTACATTATGGGAATGAAATTACTGTACATAGCTTATGGATTTTTTTTATATTATGAAGTGTCATACACTGAACTACCGTAAATAGAGGTGGCGCTGATAATTTTTTTTGTTATTTTTATCGTTTTTTGGTCAACTTTTGTCTTTTTTCGATACTATAAGAGACAAGTTAGACACGATTGGCGCAGTGTGCTGTAGCACGGTTTCTCGCCTTGGCTTCCGTGGTGTCCCGGGTTCGATTCCCGGTCGGGTCAATTCAGAAAAATGACTTTTTCTAAATTGGCTCGGGTCTGGGTGTGCTGGGAGACGCCCCTGGCTTATTTCCCTGTCTGGTACCTCGTAACACAAGGATATTTATCCTTACTTCGAGACCATGACAAGTGGTGTGTTGTCTGGCGCATAAAAAAAAAAAAAGTTACAAGATTGGAGTTTTGTACCAATGTGTGTTGCAAATAATGTAAGAATCGTAACCATCTGATTTATATTATAATAATTCACTTAATTTAATTCCATGACCTGAAGTCTAGTTAAATCACAATATCCGAGTTGGGTTATGACTATAGATAATTTTATTTGATATGTTTTTTATTATTTAATATGTTCAATAATTGTAAAAATATTGAATTGCGTCATTACATAAATTATCAACAATAATTGAATTACTTTATGATTTTGTCATGTACAGATTATCGTAACGGAAATGTTATTTTTAATTGGCGCCACGGTACAGACGATTTTTATTGTGCTGAGTTACTGGTAGGCAGATGGGGCTATAAATAAAAATGTCGACTCAGTTTTGTTATCTTTTTGGTTCGAATTAAAAGTAGTGGAGAAACTCTGCCAGTTTTCATAGTGTGTTGGCTATTGTTACTTACGTTTTAGACCTAAGTGTGTGAAGAACTGTGTTGTACAAATTATAAGTGAATAATTCAACCAAAATTCTTTAATTTTACCGCCTGATCCTTTTAACAGCTAAAGGGGGATTAGTCGCAGTACAATAGACGCTTTGACACTTCACAGACCCCTCGCTCTTTGTGGTATGAAGCGCTCTCTGGCTGTCACGGAAACTGGACTCTTTGAACGGACGCATGAACGAGATTGCATGCGTTGTGCATTTTTACCCCTATATTATACATTCAGGTATGGCCGTGGTAATTATTTTCACAACATATATTATTTATCTTGTTTTTGCTCTATAACTCCCGAAACGACATTTCTGAATAAGACTGAATTGCGGTAACAAATAGTTAAAACAAAAAAACAATAATATTCTTCTGTTCTTTTTAAACTTGAAATTTAAGATCGTCACAATTATTTATCGCAAAAGGCGAGCATCAGCTAAAAAGAAACCCACTTCAGTATTATTAAAGTCTTTATTCTGAAATTCATGGCATGAAAACAAACAATACCCTATTAAAAAAAACTTTGTACAATTCTTAATACGTATAATATTTAAATGTTACCTCTGATACGCATGAATTAGATCGTATCATTGCTTCACAAAAGAGAAGAAATAAAATAAAAAATCTATACTTAATCTTTAAATCCCTCGCAATAATTACACTAACAATATTTGGAAATCGAATAAAAACTGATCGGTAGGCAGCTCACCTAAATAATACATTGATTTAAAAATAACAATTATAATAAGAATGAACTAAAAACCTTACCATAGTATTCTCTATTAGCCCACCACAAACGTAAGTATTTACCCGTCGTGTGCCCGTCAGAACATACAAGTCGTTTCGCCACACACGAGAAATTCTGCCCGACGACGTACACGCGACGGACGTGTACGTGTGTGGGTGGGTGGCTATCCTTTCATTTCATTTAATCAATACTGGCACAAACAAAATAACAAAATACAAGTTTTTCGAAATGCCCAAGCATCAAATATGTTAAAAATCTAGTATAAACGATTAAAATTTTTACTTAAAAAACATTTCCTTTGGAATGACATTAACATCATAGAATTCAATCTTTACTACCTACCTACCTAAACTTTAATTAAAATCACATTCAATAATTAAAACACTCTCCGAAATTTTATTTATTATTTACAGGTTTATTATTATTTCATAACATTACAACATTTTGTTGTAAAAAATATATCAAGGCCCGAGTAGTCTAAACAAATAATACAATAGATTTTTGACAATACTATTTTAGTATTTAATTTTTACTTAAATAACAATAATTTTGTGAAAAGATTCATGAGTTTAGCTCAGTCTTAATAAGAATCTAAAAACTATATTATAAAGATAACTACATTTTAATATTTTATGCATTCCACACACGTGTCAGTTTAAATTTAAGGAAAAAATGGGCATTCTAAGATAAACTTAATTTTCTACATGTATAAATAAAAAAAATATAAGTAGATACTTTACATATTACCGATTAGGCGAATTAGTAGATATTAAACTCATGACAATATTTTTTTTTTAATTAGGATATAAATAATACCAATTTTAGGCAATTATCAAAAAGCCACTTATCTAAACTCTTTGATTAAACTATATACACTTTTTACTCGTATCATAGTTATCTTTGACTTTACAATTAAAGCATGATTTTAGGCTAATTTTTTATTTTTGATCAAAATTAAAGCCATTTAATAATCCTCCTCCTCAGTCGGTCCCTCACTATTGAGGATCGTGACTCTCGCGAAGGACTTGTAATAATAATTAACTTTTTTTTACCTAACTTAAAACTAAGTAGGTTTGTATAAAAAGTTTCAGGAGAATTACAGAAACAACAGAATGATGTCCCATAATTTTTCAGTAGAATAGATACTGACCTTTATACTTAAGGTCTGCTTATTTCAAATAATATCTCGGAATTAGGAGGCAAATGATAAAATTACAATCGAAAGGTCTCAGAATATAAAATAACGCAAAAGATTTGATATTTTCGAAACTATGTTCAAATTTTGATATTTTTTATACCGAATAGGTAAACAACAGTTTGTAGATTACAAAGAGTGAAAAAATAGCAATAAGGAATGTTTTTTTGATTTTTCAAGCAGTCAAACAAACCTGACTAATATAATTCTTATGAGGTGAAAATAACAGTCAAAGTTTTGGCGTTTGTCTAGGCAAATTCAAAATAACAACCCTGTTCACGGCTGTCAATGCCATAACAGAAAAAAACCTGTTAGTAAATTCACTAATTCAGGCCTTGTTTACTTAAAAAATGTATTTCAAATAAACCCTTGCAACGACAATATTTTCACGAAAAATTCAAGCACTTTAAGTGTCAATTATCGTATCGTAACTACCGGGTAATTATCAAAAGACTCACAAAAACGATATGGTATATTCAGATAGTGATAGTATAAAACCTATATAAGTGAAAATGATTCATTTCATGATCACTATACAAAGTCAGCTAAAAGTTATCGTCAATTGAAAAAAAAAATACATTAGTTACTGAGTTATACCATATCGTATATCCGGTTTTATTGCGGAAATTTGCCCGTTTTTTATAACTTTAAGTGTGCTGGCCACACTTATCAATATGAATACCGATAAAAATATGTTACTGCTCTTTTCATACACCCTGACTGAAAGACTGACTGACCGATACAAAAGATTCTGGACCTGTTCAACATAATAAAAATATAATAGCTGAATTTTCGTTATCTAACTAAGTATCAATATTTTATGTAATAAAACTCTATACATGAGTACCGGGAGTTGTCTGAGAGCCGTTACCTGAAAGGAATATTTTGTAAAATTAATAACAAATCTTAACATTAGTTAACACTGTCAAAATGCAAATATTTTGATTGGAAAAATAGATTTATTCTATTCTAATAAGGGGTTCTCCTCGTAAAAGTTATTTGCAACAAATCAACCCCTATCAACTGGGGTTCGAAAATTAACGGAACATTAAAGAAGTAATTTTATTTTACAAAAATAACACAATATAAAGAGAGAATTTTTATTTTTAGTTTTATTAGCCTCCGCGGCCCGCAACCCCGCGTCACCCCGCGTACCCCGGCAGTTGGGCCACGTCCGCGGCCGCGGCGCGTCGTTAGTTCCCGGCCAACAGCATGCGCGTCTACATTTGTGTCAAGCGTTCAATTGCTTTTTTTAATTTTTTATCATTCCAATATATGTCTTAAAGAAGAAGAAGTCTCTTAATTATCAAGCATCCAGGGTCCTGGACCAGATCCTGAATACCTACCCTTTTTCACTATTAAGATAGGGACATTTTTAAAAATGACAGTTTGATTTATGAAATGTTTGACTTACCTTTGGTTGAAATTTGACTTGACTGCATATTTCCTTGGCTGGACGGAGGCAAAATGTACAGAGCTCCCGAAGACTGAGGAGAAGATTTAGGCACCTAAGTAAATATAAACTGAATTAGTAAATTTGAAAAAAGAGTGGAACTCGCTGCCCGCGCCTGTGTATCGTAAACAATACAATCTGGGTCTCTTCAAGAAGAGTTAATAGGCATTTACTAGGTAGACATGTTCCATCATAGATCGCATCGTCACTTACCATCAGGTGCGATTGCGATCATGTAGTATACAGCTATCAAATGACTGTCTATGTTGGAGCACGGGCGCCTCGGGGCACATTGGCCACAATCGGTAGTCGTCGGACTGCGGTGCGGTGCGGGCGACCGCAAGCGGACCCCCGCCCGCCACGATCTTTCACTTCGGCTTCGATCATCCTAGACACCGGGCGCGACCTCCCACAATAGCTTAGAGTCAAAGATTATATTACGAATTAAACCTTTAAAGTATTTACAGTCCGCTATCTTATGTAAATAAAGTCCCCAGATAGGACCCTAACAGTCTAGACTACTATAAAAAAAGCTTTCCAAAAAATATAAAAACTTTCTAGATATTGATTAACTTACTTGAGGCTGAGCGCCACTGGTGGATGAAGATGCTGACGCTAAAGGACTGTTCACCGGTCTTGATGATGACGATGATGACGGTGATGAGCCTTATCGAGAAGAAACATTGTTAGCGGTTCAGAAAAGTCTTACAGAAACATTTTCCTGGAATGCTAAAATTGTGTACCAAGACAATATAATTTGAAAATATTTCAGCCTTTATCTAAAGTGAAAACAAATAAACAGTGGACTATTGATAGACGCATGATGATGATGATTATTCTAATTTTAGCTTTTTTATGTCTATTATAATAATAGATAAAAAAATATTAGATTTTACATGCCTTTTCATATGCGAATAAATTATCTTATCCTAAAAACATACCTGATAAATGAAGATTAGAACTTCGTATAGAGTAGTACGGTGGGGGTGCCGGCTTCGATGTCGGGTTGGTGTTCCCTTGCTGGGTGTAAGCTGTTCAGAAAAAATGTTGAAATAAATAAATAATTCTACTTACAACCTTTTAGGTTTTAAAATAAAGGCATACCTATATTATTTAACATTTGACGATAGTTCCGTTGCCAGATAACTAGCCAGTGGCATCCCACAGATTTTGCAATGACCTATCGAATTATTCCAGCGAGTGGCAGACCATGGTTAGCGACAGGAATTCGGAGGAGTAGTGAGACATTATAGATTGAATAAAAAGAAATGTTGCAGATGCGTATGAATACATAAAAGGCAAAATTTTTATTTTTGGATTATCACATATTTAGTAATGAACATTATAGTACAGCATCACGGTAAACTAAGTTTTAATGAATGATAAAATTAAAAATTCACTTAATAGTAAGTACACTATAGTGATAGAATAGACCGATAGTTAGTGACTGTGTTAGTAAAGCAATCTGGAAATCCCCCTCGAGGGAGGGTAGAATATCACGACCCTACTAAAACTCGTAGCAAGTCTCAAATAACTCAGTCAAATAATCTAGGTCCCGCTCCAATTCCTATTCCTAAATTAACTAGGCGTTTAATTCTAGATCCTCCGTGTGTTGAAATTCCATTATTGCTAACCAGAGAACTTTTTGCGAGAATACTTAAAACGTGGAAAGTATTCGTAAAATTGCGCTTGGTTTAAACTTCTAACTGAAATAATTATAATTGCCTAGCGAAGGCAACTTTGTGAAAACGTTAGAATATTCTTGTAGACACGCGAAGCTAGCTGAATTACAGAGTTTGTTTGTAGTTGAAATTGGTAAAAAGAACTTTTGTTTTTCGGATCTGATTATACTACATTCACTAAAGCATTAGACAGAAGAAAAAAGGTTCTTTTTAGGGTACACTTTGAGGTAAAAGTACGATAAACATTATTATTTTTAGGATTTATGCCGAATTTATTAAAATCTACTTTTGTAGCAGCTGTCATACTTCCCTAATTGTTCCCATTTAAAGCACGGTTTAAAGTGAAGTAACTTCAGAATTTATGAGGCTTTTGCTTAAATAAATTATTTTGTCTTGCATCCAACTTGTCGATGTAAAAACCTGAAAGGAGCAGGGGTTTTTATCCGAACACATTTTTACTGTCACTATAACTCTACCAAATCTAAAATGTTACATAATCCCTTCATACGCTGTGGCGGAAGGGGTTTTCAATTTTGCCAGGTTATGCTCAAATATGTCATCGTCATGGCAACGTCAAATATAAATTGTCATTAATTTTAGCACCCCTGTTTCTTATTTCTAATGTAATGAATGAAGTATAGGTTAGAACTATTTTGAAGGCTGGCTTTCTGCAGCAGAGGCAGAAAATCTTTCTTTTTCCGTGCTCAAAAGCTTTTAAAGCTCTTTAGTATATAAAAGTAGCCAGAATTTTGGGATACTTGCCCCACGGTACCTTATTCTTTATTTTTTAAATATTTATGTTGTGTTTTTTAAATTGTAAAATAATGATTTTGGACTTTGATCAAAACTCAAGTTTGTCAGACCCGTTGACCAAATATTTAATATAATTTGTATCGCCCTGGAGATAACTAGTGGGTAAATAAATTTAGTTAATTATTAAAAATAAGAAGCAATTTTATGCATTTCATAACTATATAACTAGTGGGTAAATTTTCACTTAGGACCAACATTCAAGTAATGAAAACTCTTTTCCTGGTTCGTAGTACATATAGATATATATATATATATATAATATGTATATATATATATATACTAGCTTTCCGACCGCGTCTTCGCCCGCGTGAACTTCTTTTTTCTTTCCCGCTTTTCTGTTGGAATTTTTCCTGAATTTTCTTTGCTATAAGCCTCACGGAGCCCGAGACCTTTCTAACGAATGCAAAACCGTGGAAATCGGTTCGTGCGTTCTGGAGTTATAGCGTCAGGAAGGAAAACCCGACTTATTTTTTATAATAGATATATATATATATATCTGGTGGAGAACGTCGTGGCCTTGTGGTTCAGCACACGAACTCAAATCGTGAGTTCAAATCTGGCCAGAACCAAACAAATATTTGTGTTCATTGTTAAATATCCGACTTACTCTCCGGTGATGGAAAACAATAACAATAAAAAACCAAATCAACCCTAATAACGGCGGAAGTATCACCACCTACCACGTTCGGTTTTAATACCATTGGTGAAAAGTAGGCTTCTGAGTGTTTCGTTTACCATGAAGACACAGTCTCTTGCCTCTGACTACCCCGTTTGGGATGAAGTCGTGATGGTATGTACGTTTGTGATGTATGTATCTTACACCTAAGTGTTCAGTCAGTTCCGAATCAATACATGCTTGGAGCACGTAAGTCCCCTAGTTTGAATCTGGCCATCTTTGTGTTCTTTTTGAAAATTGCAGTTAATTCTTCGATGATAAAAAATACCGCTAAAACACCTTAAGTTCATGCATGCATGCTACATGCTTGGCGAAATGTAGACTTCTAAGTGCGCCGTTCACGATGACTGCAGCAGTCAAGTTGCATCAAACTACCCCATTTGTGTTGTAGTCGTGAGCATGTTAATATGTTATATGTTATTTACTATCATAAGGTGTCATAAACAAGCTAAGCTGACCTAGATAATTATCTATTAGTAATTATCTTCCAAGTTTAAACACCGCAACGTGATGCCAAATGATAGTGAATTCAATAACATCAATCATGTAACATTATACCGACGACGACCGACTTGGTGTAATGGTTAAGAAGTTGGCTACTACACCAGAGGTCGCGGGTTCGATTCCCGCACAGTACAAACATTTGTGTGCATGAACATGTCTGTTTGTACTGGTCTGGGTGTCTCCTATGTATAATAAGTATGTATTTACAAAAGAAAATGTATTCAAGTATGTTTATTCGTTGTCTAGTATCCCATAACACAAGCTTTAATTAGCTTACTTTGTGGCTAGATGGCGCTGTGTGGAATAATGTCCAGGGATATTTATTTATTTATTTATTATGACTATTGACGACTGAACTACTCCGAGAGCGTAGCACCCCGACTCCAAGTAGTAGTCACTTCTGTAGTCTCAAGTTCAAATCTCGCCAGAACCATCTTTGTGTTCATTGTTAAATGTCCAACTCTCCGGTGATGGAAAACATCGATAAAAAACCAAATCATTCCGGATAACAGCAGAAGGTTCAGACTCTTTGTTGACTTGTATAGATATTTATGGCTAATGTTTTGCTCAGATATTTTTGGAGCTTCTTCTTGCTTCTTCTTCTTCTTCTTCTTCTGAACTCAACTTTATGTGTTCTTGACGGAAACTCGTGGTTGACCTACAGGTGCCCCGAATGAATTTTAAATACTATCGGGTTTTTGCAACGAAACAAATAACAATTAGTAGAAGATCGTAAAAAGAAATGCAACAAAAAAGTTCAAATTTTTATTAAATAAAAGAAACAAACTGAATTTATTTACCGCTAAGAAGTTATGGCACATTTGAATCACTCATGAAGAAACTCTCATTAAAGTTTAATTATGACTTATTTAAATATTTAAATACAATAGTTTTTACTACCGAATCTACTGAATATGCCATAGTGTAGTATACTTATTTAAAGTAAACATCTTTTTATTACATAATCTACCGAGTCAGCAATACTTTTTTTTACGTTTTTAAATTCATCCAATAAGTATGTAATTTAAGTAAATCTAACTGAAGAAGAGATTTATTAACTGGCAAACTTGTCTGCTGAGAGTCATACAAAAATTCGATGGTGTAAAAAACATTCAACTTTACGTTACCTCAAAACGCAACCTTATTTTGAAAAAATAAGGTAAAGTTTTCCTCAAAATGCACCATTAAAATATGCTTCATTAGTAGCGTTTCAAAATGGTTGCGCATTGAGGAATACCTCGATCGCATATTTTTGATCGACGTATCGATTAATTGTTGGCTTTAAATATAGTTTTTTACTCTTTAAAATGTGTTAAATATCTTCAACTTACATAAAGGCCCACTTCCTCTCAAGTAGGGGTTGCCGTAAGTAGCAGCGTATCTGACGTCGACTCCTCCGGCGAACATCACCCCTGGGTTCGGCATTGGTATCACTAAGCAGACATTAAAAATAAGATAAGATACAAACCCTTCTGACTAATAAATAGTTCATCGCTGAAAGCCAGCGTCATGACATACCTACACTCAACATAAGCCTCGATTGGATTATAGCTCCAAGGATATAGGAGTATTTAAGGCGCTGCACAAACGCAGACAATTTTGTTGCCGACACGGCACACCACCACAGGGTATGCGCAGGGAGTGGATGACCCTATAGAAATCGAATATTCATCGGTAGCTTGTATCTGACAAAAAAAGTGTCCACGTCTGCGCCCTGCCTAAATAAATTAATAAATATGTGCCAGACACCACTTGTTGTCATGGTCTCGAAGCAGGTATTAATATTTCTGTCTTACGCAGTACCAGACAAAGAATCAAGCCAGGATCGTCTCCCAGCACACCCAAACCTGAGTCAAATTAGAAAAGATCGTTTCCTGAATTGACTTGACCGGGAATCGAACCCGGGACACTACGTAAGTCAGGGCGAGAAAATCTGCTACAGCGCACTACGCCAATTGAAAATCGATATTTGAACAATACATTCCAAAAAAGGTAAGTAGGTACAATGTACTAAGTTGGCTTTTTTGGGTATTTTACTACTAAAATTCAAATAAAAAATATTGATATGAACCCAAGAAAACAGATTATTCCACAAATATGATGTGAATCTACACATCGCACAGTTATCTCTGGACTAAGAAAGTCTAGCAAGAAACAAGAAACTTATTACAAAAAATTAACTGTATCTAAGAAAGTACCAAATTATGAGATTGGTTCATTGATTGGTAACGATTGACCAGAGCATGCAAACACGCAATACAGCTACCAACTGCTACATACCATCAGGCCCAACCCCAGCTAATCTCCCGCAGCTGGCTTGTCTATGGAGGGACCCACAGTGGCTGGCATATGTGGACCCATCGGTGCTCCTCATCAGAGAACCGGTGAGGGAGTCGCTGGAGGGCATAGGAGGGGCGTAGTCGCGACTGTAGTCGACGTATGGGACGTATCCGTTGCTTTGACCGTGGGCCTGTGGGAAAGTAATCAAGGTAAGATATCTTTAGTACCTGCGGTTGGGGGAGTAGAATACCGCCGAGGTATCCCTGCCTGTCATAACAGGCGACTAAAAGGGAACTTGGCCCTTGTCGATGACGGTAACGCGTGTCTTCGGACACAGTGGTCTGTGTTATCGTACACTGGAGTTGAGCTTGCTCCTCCCAAGGCTCGCTGCCAGGCGGCCTTTGGCGCTGAAGGGTCCCGAGAGAATTCCCCGAGGTCCCTTCCATTCTGCGCCGAAGACGACCATCGTCAGGTTTTAGGGGTCTCTGTTTTTCCAGGAGTTCGAGACTCACATGTTCCAGGTGTCCCGAACCTAGACTCTTGGGAAAGCCTAAATGCACGCAACGCAAAAAATAGGTAAGATACCTTTACAAACAAAGTGGAAAAAGGGACTGATACAGATTGCAAGATTTTGGTGGGTGTAGGTCGCTTTCAACCAGCCAGTGTCTGTCTCCCTACCTTGAGTTTAAAATATTTCTTATAGTAATACAAGAATTTGCACGCTTGCTAGCAGGCCGAATACTATGTCTGTCTAGGTTCACAGATCTTATTTACCCAAATGTATTCTCGCAAATTATTTTATTTACTTTACTTTACTTTAAATCAATGACAGTTTTCGTTAGTGTTTTCAGGGCAGTGCAGCGATTAGAAATTTAAAAAAAAATCTTAAGTCAATGTAGTTTACATGGCAAAAACTCGTGGTAGAAATACTGAGAGTTCACGTCACGTAAACTACAGCAACTATGTCAATTTTAGTTCCAATTCTATTTACTCCAGGCTTTGTACCGACATACCATACAATTAATATTTCTCTACCGACGATAACGACTATCATAGCAGCATAAACTTATGGTAGGGTTACTAAGATCATGATATGATGACGTGATTTCCAAAACAATTGCTATGCTATGTGCGGCACTATATCTATCAAAATACCAAATCGCATTAAGGAACTCCCATATAATACTTTTAATACATCTTTGCGTAGGTGGTTGTTGGACATGACATTTTACTTACTCGATGATTTTTCGAAATTTATAGAATTGTACAAGTTTAATGTGGTTGATGCATGATTTTGATGTTCAGCCAATAATTTAGAAAATAATATTTAATTTTTATAGATAAATAAATGAATACTATTTAAATAATAAATGCTATCGATTTAGTTATCAGATGCGTATCTGAGCACTGATTAAATTACTGTAAATATTTTTTCTTAAATTATTAATAATTGCATGCTATACAATAATAGTTAGGTAGGCTAATGCACTTCTTATCATTTTTATTACATATTTCATGTACTGTACCCTACTTAGGTAATGGCAAATAAAATATTTGTATTTGTTGAGGAGGCCTGTGCTCTGCATTGTAAGTCTCATCTGTGAATGATGATGATGATGACATATATAATCGTCATCATCATCATTAGCAGCCGCAAGACTGCTAAATATAGGCTACCCCATAGAGTTGCCTCTATCGAAATCCCTCCACACCAGGTCGTCCGTCCACCTTGCAAGTGGGCGTCAGTTATCAAATAAAACTATAAAAACAATAAATCTGTTGCATGCCATATCATAACTTAATATAACTTATTGCGTGTTTACACAAGAGAGATATTAAGATTACTTCGTGAAGAATACGTGTGAAATTTCATTTTATTTAATCTTAACAAAGAAGAACCAGCATCAAATACTTATATTCTTGAACTAAGTCCAACAAAGACTCCTTTGATGGATTTATTTTTCAAAGAACTTGTATTTTAAAAAGAAAACTAGATATGGATGCTTTATACATCTAATCTTAGTCTTACAGCTTAGACTTAGCTCGTAAATCTAAAAGATTACAAAGTATTTTTCGCAAAAGCCCAGAATTTGTGAAAATGCAATGCATACATCAGTCTCTCCGAGGATTACATGAGTGGAATTTAAAATTAAACTTTCTTTGTGCTGAAATTATGTGTAAACGCTTTTTTTTACACTAATATCATACATGCAAAATGTGAGTTGGTGATCAAAAAACCCGGTCCAATGTTATAATATTTCCAAGCTTAGAAAGAAAATAAAAGAGAGAAAGGAAAACATAGTGGCTGATTAAAAGAGATCGCGGACCGCGGATCGTGTAGTCCCGAATTCAAATCTGGACAAAAACTAATTACAGAGTGATGGTATGTATGTTGAATCAACTGAACAATAACCACAGACTGCTCGGCATTTAGGGGTTGCACATACTTAAACATGAGGAGCAGGTCCACCAAATCAAGCTTACCTTAAAGTTCAAATGGTTGATAGGCTGATTGAAGTCCCCGCTGTACCTCTGGTACTGTTTCATCAGGGCGTTGTCGTACCCTGCGTCTGGTAAGGGCACCGGTCCGGACAGGGGAAGGCCCAGGTTCGACGTCAAATGAAGAGTTGGGTGCAAGTCTGTTTCTGATCCTGTGATCGAGTTTTCCTAGGAGAATGTGGCATTGTGATTTGGTGGTTAAGACAAAACACTCAAACAAAACTTAAACTTGTCTTCGGAATGACTAAGAACAAACGAAAAATTCTTAAAATACACCTGCTTCAAGAGATACTGATATTGCAGAGGTACTCAGTTGGTAGGTAGAAACTATCTTCGAGGAAATTGTCTTTAATTTCAGGGATTTTCAAATTTTGTTTGGTATATAATAGGTATTGGCTGATTTTGTATGATTGAAGGATCTAGAAATTGAAGTTAAATGAAATATGCCTGCATGCCTATTGAATAGGCATTATTGACAGATATGAATTTGAACGTTTCCCCAATAACAGTTTCAATTAATTTAGAGATTCACTAAAATAAATGTCGCATAATATGTTTGAAATTTCATTCATCAATTCAACTGAAACCATTTTGTGTAAAATACGAGTACAATTCAATTTGTTAGGATGTCAATCAACTAATGTATTGGATATCAGTTTGTCAAATTGTTATTGCTAACCTGGTTACGAAAACTGTTCAGTCATAAGTAGCCTTGGACTTACGTCGGTTAAATTCGAAAGATTTGTTTGAAAGAAGAAAGATTGTTTGTTGAAAGAAAATATTTTAGGAGTTATACTTTCAAAATTCACTAATAGTCATCAGAAATATTTATACTTCTTACAATAGTTAACAGCGCAAGTTTATGATTTGAAAGCCCCAAACCAATCTCGTGATTAACCGGCTGCTAATCACGAGATTATACCGCAAGAAAAATGCTAAGCATACCTACTTAGAGGCTTTAAAGAACATTGACTAGTGAAAATGTCAAATTTTTTGCTTATTTTTTATCTAAAGCTTTCAAATTAAATTGAAATATATAAATATGCGCCAGACAACACACCTCTTGTAATTGTCTCGAAGTAGGGATTAATATCACTTTGTTACGAGGTACCACACAAGGAAACAAGCTAGGGGCGTCTCCCAGTACACCCAGACCAGAGTCAATTCAGAAAAGATCATTTCCTGAATTTACCTGACCGGGAATCGAACTCAATGAAGAATGAACTTCTAATTTTAATTGAAAACCTAAACAAATAAAGTTGATCTATAAACAAACTGAGATGTATATTCAGATAAACTTACCAGGTCACAGCTCCCCTCCACCTGCCTCAACTCCAGTTTGAGATCACTGATGTTCGAATTCCTGTCACTATCCTTGTACTGGTCTGCGCAGTTCTTCCCAATGTCGGTTATATCCGGCTTCTTTACGTCTGACTTCTTCGTCTTTCGGTTACAAAGCATGATCATCAGCATTATGATCAAGACCAAAACGGCGGCTGAAGCACATCCTGATATTATTAGTATTAGAGAGTTCGTTTCTGAAAAGAAATTAATCATTACAGCTTTGCAAGGGCCTCCGTCGTAGAAAACAAATCATCGCTACAATTTATGGGTATTGGCATAATCAATTTTAATTTTTAGAATTGATTTTGTTTCATAGATAAACACGAAAATAATCATTTTATGAAATAAAACGTCAAATTTCAATAAAAAAATATGGAATTAAAATTTGTTTTTAGAATTTTTATAAAATTACATTTTGTCAGCTTCTATGCCGGTCAGTGACATCATCGCGCTTGGATGGCCGTTCGCAGTCACGTGATAATGGGTGTTAAATAACTGAACTTAAATCAATTTTCTTTAAATTTATGACGAACTAGCTTCTGCCCTTCTCGTCCGCGTGGAATGATGATATATAGCCTATAGCCTTCCTCGATAAATGGGTTATCTTACACTGAAAGAATTTTCCAATTCGGACCAGCCTTCCAGTCGGAATTCCTAAGATTAGCGCGTTCAAGCAAACAAACGAACTCTTCAGCTTCATGATATTAGCTTAAATAAATATATTTTAAAAATCGTTATTATAGGTTTTTTAATACTGTCTTTAATGTGTAAACATAACTTGATATGAATTGGTAACATGTGTCAACAGCCCTATTGTATTAAGTGCTTTTTGGAAAATCATTGCACTTATATAGATAATATTTATTTTAATAACGGCCGGCCAAACAGATCAAACATACACATATGAATTAGTTCATGAAGTAAGATTAAATAATTCTGCATGTTAATAAGCTACCAGGGGTAAATTTTCATTTATGAGCATTTTAAATGTGAGAAACATGTGGTAATCAATTGAAGCAGATGTAATGCACAAAATCGCAGTTAGCGCGTATAGCGAGTTCTTTGGTTTTTTAGTTGACTTTAAACAATGGAGGTATTACTTGTGAAAACCCTGTTAGGTTATGAGGGACTTTCATATAGTCAGCAAGAAGAATGGTCAGCTAGTCGACCTTCTCTCCAAACTGACCAAAGAAAGACTCCTCAAAGAACTATGGCTACTTAATACCCCAGCCAGCATAAGCCTCTTATAGGTTCACATAAAAAAAAACGATTATCTTTAGGGCTGTAAAACCGCTTTCACATTAGGGCGTCAGTAGCGCGACAGCAGCGCTGCAGTAGCGGCGCTGACGCGCGCGACATTACTTGGATTAATGCGGTTTAATCCACGCAATTATTAATCGATAATAGCTTAATAAGAGAGCGATGTGGTGTGAAAAAGGATGTTGTCACAAAAATTGAGATGGGAATGCTGAAATGGTTTGGGCATATGGAAAGGAGGGATGAAAGGCGATTACCAAAACAAATTTACAAGGCGAGGGTGAGTGGAGCTGTTGAAAGGGGAAAACCTAGACGGGCGTACTTAGGACAAGTTCAAGACGCGCTCAGAAAAGGTCAGGTCAGGAGTACCCATAATCGACGAGCATGTATGAAAGGATTAATGAGAGTGGAAGAAGCACAAGAGGTGTGTCAGGACCGTAGCAAGTGGAAAGATATGGTCTCTGCCTACCCCGTTGGGAAAAAGGCGTGATGGTATGTATGTTTGTATGTATAATAAATCTTCCGGTGTCGAACTCGCTAATTTGGCTGTCTGTCAACAAAAACGTGTGCTTACAACACTAGCTCGGCGCTTACAGAATGTAACGACTACTACGCGCCGCCCCGCGCCGCTGACGAGCCGTCGCCTAAAGTATGAAATTATTAGCAGCGCAACTGTCACGCGTTTGCCGCGCGACCGTCGCACTGTTTAAGTCACCTAAATGTGAAAGCGCACTAAAATCTTCATAACAGACAGATAAGTTCTGCAAAAAATAAAATAAAAAACAAAACGTTCTGAAAGCGAAGAGCTTGGGATCAAAATAAATGACGATTTTACTTACTGTCAGCAATCAGGTGTATTTCCACACTATCCATGCCATAAAGGTTGGTCACTGTACAATTGTAAGTACCGAAGTGTCTGGATTCGCTTTTCCTGATAATCAGTGTTGATTTAGTCATGCGATCCGGCATGGTCTCTTCAAGGAACGCGTATTCCTGGAACAGAATTGCCCTTTGAAATTACAGTGAAATTGGAACAGATATTGCCTAAGACGAATTATCTGGGATACTCAGGTTTACAGATTTAATAAAATCCTTGGTCAGCACTTGCATAATAATAGTGGTCTTGTTAATTTTTTTGAAAGAACAGTATCAAGATACTTATGTACTACAAATTGCTAAATATCCTTAAAAGATAGTGAAATAAGAAAAATACTTTTCATTTTTTGTAGTTCGATTTCGCTAACTATCTTAACATGTATTGTAAGCACTAATAATTTGTGTAAATTTATTTTATCTTTCATTTAACTGATGACCTAGGGCCTAAATACAATCCTTTTTTTTATTGTGCCCTTCAAGATGACCTCACTCCACCTGATGAAAAGCGGTCGCTAGGTCCAGACATGAGGCCGACAAGCACAGTAATGCAAAAATATCACTAAGCTGGTCACACTCATCTTGAAGGCCTGCAAAAATGCCTTATCACGCCCCGCTTGAAGACCCCGGGACTATAACAGGAAGGAAACACATGCGCAGAGAGAGCGTTCCACGTCTCGATGGTTCGACAAAGAAAGGAGTCACCGAATCTTTTTGTGCGTGTGAACGAATGCTGGACTGGGTGTGGATGACTCCGCAATCCAGCACGCGTGGTACGGGAGTGGAAGGGTGAGGATGGGACAAGTTGAAATATCTCTTCAGAGATAGCCTTATAGCTTGTTAAGCAGCTTTTCGTAATATGACCAACGATTCTAGCTAGTCAGTCAATCTGGGACTTACGCATCTTCTCGGCTGGATATTTACTGTTAAATTTGCTGGTTACTCTACGCTCAGATCAAAAAATTAACTTGACTGGATTAAAGAGATCGTAATATGACTCCCGGAGGCCTTTTGGGCATTGAATCCACAAATTATGAAATAAAACAAATAAATATAAATATGCGCCAGACAACACACCTCGTGCAATGGTCTCGAAGTAGGGATTATTGTGTACGATACGTACGATACTGTGTTACGACGTACCACATCAGGAAAATAAGCCAGGGGCGTCTCCACACCCAGACCCGAGTCAATTCAGAAGAGATCGTTTCCTGAATTGACCCGACCGGAATCGAACCCGGGACACTACGGAAATCGAGGCGAAAAACCGTGCTAAGCGCACTACGCCAACCGTGTCAATAAAATTAACACAAAATCAGATAGGTACTTTAGCTAAAGTGCTTTCCTAGTTATGATAATTACCGTACCAAGAGAGCAACCTTTTATATAAACAACATACACATAGGCATGCTTCCAAATAAAGTACAATTCACTCAGATCTGTACAGATCCACTTGAGTGCATTCTGTTTGCATCTGAGCTTATGCAGTTATAATAGGTATCTCTGGTATTACTGTTGTTATCGACCACAGATATTGTTTCTTTAACTTTAGTCATCTGCTTTATTTGTAACTTCTATGTAAAGAAAAGAAAGTAAAAATAAAAAGCATACAATATAATGAATCCTTTGTTAACCGACTAAGAAAGGGTGGACTTTTTTTTAAATCGTATGAAAAGTATACTAATTCGCCTAAATACTGTACTACCGGGCAAAGGCAGCCATTATTGAAATCAAGTTTTCGCTAAAATTTAATTGAAAATGTAATTGATACGTATTAGCCAAATCGCCAAGCTACATAAATAAAACATGCTACGAAACATACATTTAATACATAAATATTATTTTTCTTGCATTTTTCTCAGTAAGTATTTAATATTACTGAAATAATAGAAATTGAATCATCTTTTCCAATAATATAATTGCGAAGTCTATCTCCTTCTCGGTTTCATGACTAAACTACCTACTAACTTATTGATTATCAGAAACTAGATACTTTAGCCTAGAATAAACTTTTCATATATTATTAGATTAGATTAGATTTATTTATCTCATCCTACAAAATTACAATATGTATTACATTCGATGTCACATATAAGAATATGCATTATGATCGTCAAAATTATTATACAAATTAAAATTAACTCAATATAGAGAATGTCAAAACTAAAAATATACAATAAATAAACAATTAAATACAAAACAAATTCACATATCAATAAGAAATAATACAATTCAGTCAAAAATAACAATAAAATAATAAATTTTTAAGTCATCCAAAGTTTTCATTCAAACTAGGTACCTACATAATAAAACCAATACATAAACATTAGTATAAAATTCGCTGCTTTTCATATTGTAATTTAGAAAAAAGCTAACAATATAAATATATTATTAAAAAATGTCAAAACCGAAAGAAGTTAGGTGGGCGTTAACTCCTTGGAGAATGAGTTAACGACACTGTAATAAAACAAGAAAATTAATAAATAAAAATCTCCTTTTTCCATTAAAGCTAACGTCACTACTTAGTTTCTAGACCGCTTCAAATCTTTAAAATGCAAGTTAAACTTAATCTGACCCCTAATACCTTTCCAGTCTAGACTTAGACTGAAAGGATTACCATTTGAACATACCTGACTCAGAAAGGTGTTAATCTCGTTGCCTTCAAAAGTCCAAGTAACGAAGTCTGGTTTAGGGACAGAAAAGGACACACACTCTATTCTCACTCCGTCTCCCTCTACGCCGTATTGGGTCTCGTTTGACGTGATTATTGGAGGACCTGTAAAGAAATTACAATTATAGAACCACTTATGTAAGACAGGCTTCACACTACCATTTTCATAACGACTACGGTCGCTTTGGCTCACACGTACATTTCGCGCTTCGAAAAACCAAACTCGCGTACGTAAATGTGCTTATTCCGCAATAAGTGTTCGCTCAAACCAGTAGTTTTGGGTCATTGTGTCTAAGTATTACGAGCGTATAAGCACGCCAACGGACGCACGAGTAACGCGTTTCCAAATACTGTCTTTTAAGTCGCTAGACTGAAACCGCTCTAAATTAACGGAACCACAAATTACGCATGCGGCGCGGCACCCCGGACAGATAGTCCGCTTAGAACAAACCGCCATTTTGATCACGCCCACAGACGCAGTAAGTTTACAGGCAATAACGGTGAGAATCGTTGACGCGGCGAGTCGCACTGTCGCGAGTGTTTTTTGTTTTTGTCGAACTTGGTTACATTTTCCACATGATGTATCGTTGTTTTTGCCGGTTCGGTCAAGTAGTTATAACCTACCTACTTCATTTTAAAAATTCAGAGCGAATATAGTAGTAACCCTAGGCGGTCAGGCAAGTTTAGGAAACAGGTGGTAGTCCTTCTGTAAAGTCTTTATTTTGTGACGGAACCGAGACAAAGCTTCAACAACCGCGCTGTGACAGATGACACTACTACACGTGCGCGCGTGAGCACTGGCGGCCTCGTCACGTACGGAGAGAAACCGGTTTATATTGGCTAGGGCAGTGCTCAAGCTAGGGTGTATTTATCACAGTCACTTGTATGAAGCTTTGGCTTTATTTCGTTTTTATAATGTGATACCTACCAGTTTTTCTTACATACCATCATAACATAACATACCATCACGACTTTATCCCAAACGGAGTATTAAGTAGGCGAGTGACTGTGTCGTCATGGTGAACGAAAAGAAGCCCACTTTTTACCAATGTTATCAGAACCCAACGTGGTAGGTGGTGAGACTTCCGCCGTTATCCGGCTTTGGTTTTTTATCGATGTTTTCCATCACCGGAGAGTAAGTCGGATTTTAACAAGGACACAAAGATTTTGGTTCTGGCCAGATTTGGACTCGGGACCACGATCCACGATCTGAGTTTAGGTGCTGAACCACTAGGCCAAGACGCTCTTTCTTTCTTTCTTTCTTTAACTGTTGGCGCAATGGCAGCGATCCTGCCTATAGCGCCGGAGGTCGTGGGTTCGATCCCCACCCATGACAAATATTTGTGTGACGAACATTTGTATTTGTTGTGTGCCTGGGTGTTATTATCTATTTATGTATGTATTTAGAAATATTTAAGTATGTTTATCAGTCTCTGACGCCCATATTACAAGCTCTGCTTAGTTTGGGGTCCGATGATCTTGGTGTAAATTGTCCCAGATACTTATTATTATTATTATTTAACTTCTAAAAACGGTGGAATTGCAATTATAATAGGAAATGCCTAAAACAATACACTCTGTGTTTTAAACACATAATGCAAAACAATGTATGAAATATGACGGTTAATGTGCAAGTAATTTTAGGGTGGTTTAGATTTAGAATAAATTAATTAAATCGCTTGAATTAATGAGCTCATTAACGTACGTAAGCACATTTAATTGTTATAATCAATAGTTTTTCTTTCCTGATTTTAGTAACTTTCAGCTTTTAAGGGTAGTGTAAGGCTTTGTTTCGATTATCTGGACCAATTTTATACGTAGATCCGAAAATGACTCTTACTGGATCTAAGAAGGAATAATGACTTGTATAGTCCAGAAATATGTCTAGTACCTACGAGTATGACCATTGCGGTAGGTGGCTATTCTGTGAAAAAATTTGATGAATGCAAAGCTAACCGAGTATCAGCTCAACGTTTCGAATTTCAGGTATGTAAATAATCTCGCATTTTCAGTACCTACTCAAAGTTCTAGTAACCAAAACTAACAAATACAACCCCAAAAACTACCCCCTGTATGCGTTTGACGCAGCGCAAATATTTCGCGGCAATAAGCAGACCCCGTCTGCGATGGAGGACTTCGCCCGTCGACTTGTTAACGAGTTGCAGGTAAGGATGGCACACAGTAGTGAAATACAAAATTAAAAAGCACACCAAGACCTGAGCCAATTCAGTATGTTTTCTGAACTGACCCGACCGGGGTCTAACCTGAACCTGAGACACCCCTTAAAAATCACGCTGCAACGCACTGCGCCAGTCGTGTAAAAAATATCTTACTTTTGAAGTTCTCAAGCTGCCCTGTGGTGCCCACTGGCACTACCAAAACATTTTACTCGTTTGCATGTATCAAGGCCTCTATGACCGCTTAAGACCACGTACCCGTGTAAAATATTGGATTCTTAAAATTTTTGGAAGCGATAAATCTAAAAAGCTATCCGTAATGAGCACACCATCGTCTTAAGTGGTTCGATGCCACACTAAACACCAGTGCGTCTTAACAATCGATTTCTTACTGTCATTTTATTCTGAATTGAATGAGTAAAAAACTTATGAAAAGTTATACTTAATAATAAACTGAAATCGAGCAGAATCACTCAGGTACACAAAAAAGAGAAAGAGTTTTTGCTAAATTACTCGTAGTATCGAATTCTGAAACAGTATCAAGGCAATAAATTCATCTTCTCACGCCTTTAAGAAATGAATAATTAATACAATTTGATGGGTATTGATTTAAATTTAGCTACTGCTAAGCTATGTTATAAAACGTTTAACGTTTACAACAAACTAAATTTTACACCAAACTGACCACCGAAAACGAAAAAATGTAGAATGCAGTTTTGGGTCTTGACATCCCTAGTTGTCAGGTGGCACTGTCGTTCACAAGGTCACAGACGACTACAGTTGCGAACGGCCGAGTTGCGAAACTTCTGAACACCTTGTATCACTTTGAAATATTGCTGACGTTGTGCTGTTTCATGATGTAAGCTTGACATTAGAAGACATTTGCAAAGTGGGCAATTCTATTCCAATAAACTTAACGAAATTTGGTTTCTTAACCTTACCAGAGTTCGAAAAAACTGAGAAAGGCTGTCAGATTTAGTAATGACAGGTTTTGACGGGTTACATTTTACTCGCATAATTTTTTTTTACTAATTACCTTAGGCATAATAAATGTTGCATAATTTTTACTGTCATAATGAAACTTTGGCATAATCGTATTTTGGCATAATGAGTTTTAAGCATAACGATCTGTTGGGCTATTGAGGAGACGCATAATAGTCTGTAGCCATTTTTATTAATTACAGTATTTTGTCATAAAGGTTAATAAGTATGGATTAATAGGTGCGAGGAGCGGGTTAGGTGTACATGAACCTATCGCACGAAGCCAAGCGAGCAAAGCAAGCGTGCCGCGACCAAAAAACCTAATTTTTCTAGATTTGAATCATTTTACTCATTAATGTTATGCGTGCTCATTATTTGCGTTAGAATATTATGCTTAGTTATCTTTAAACCATATCTGATTATGCTTTGAAAAAATTAGCGAAAAAATGCGTATACTTGTTATACCATTAAGTATATAATTTTGCCTAAAAACACTATACCTGAGTGAATTATGACAAATGTTTTTATGCGAGTAAATATAGACCCGGATTTGACAAGGTTTTGGTTATAAAGGGAGTTTTTTTTAATATTGCATATTAATCTATAAACAATTTATTAAGTGAAAGTGTGTGCATTTAACTAATTGAGTACTGTGAAAACATTTGTGGAAGTGAAAAATCCCTTGTGGTTCCCGGTGGAGCCATCTCCTATCGGTACCACACCACTTAGGCCCTGGCTTATGTGACTTTTCGACGTAAATCGACCTTCAACACCAACATACCTCGAACATAAACCATGGCCGGAGCTTCGATGTCCTGGTGGTTGTCGATGGTGGCCCTGCACCAATACTGGCCTGCTGATTGAGGAGTCGCTGTGATGGTCAGGTTCGGCGATTTTCCCACTCTCTGTTTAATATAACATATTTAGTTATTTTGACTAACCTAATTAGGCAAATGTGATGGTCTAGAACAGCTTTTCTAAAAATAAAAAAGTCAGGCCTTATAAAACTTAATATAGTAGCAATCCCTTTACCAAACTTGTTTAAAAAACTGAAAATCGCATATAAAAAAACCTATTCCTAAATGTGATGTCTTATCTTCTTACATTAACGGTTACTTACAAAAAACAGCTTTTTATTTTTTTTAACCTTACATATTGCATGCCTAACGAGTTCATATAGAAAACGATCTTCTCTAAATTGACTCGGGTCTTGTAACAAGGATATTTATCCTGACATCGAGACCATGACAATTGGTGTGTTGTCAGGTACATTGAGAAACCCTTGATAATTTCAAAATGAAGTTGGAAAATCTGATGCTATGTTCATTTACATCTCGTGCACATTTGCTGAACGGATTTTTGTGCGAAGTTCACGATGCCGACGTGTCGGGTCTTGTATCGCAAGGATATTTATCCTGACTTCGAGACAATGACAATTGGTGTGTTGTCAGGCACATACGTTATTTACACTATTAAGTCTAACATTGAGAAACCCTTGATAATTTTAAGATAAAGTTGGAATATCTGATGCTATGTTCATTTACAGCTCGTGCACATTTGCTGAACGGAAGTTTTGTGCGAAGTTCATGATGCCGACGTATCGGGTCTTGTAACACAAGGATAATTTATCCTGACTTCGAGACCATGACAATTGGTGTGTTGTCAGGCACATACATTATTTATACTATTAAGTCTAACATTGAGAAACCCTTGATAATTTTAAGATAAAGTTGGAATATCTGATGCTATGTTCATTTACAGCTCGTGCACATTTGCTGAACGGATTTTTGTGCGAAGTTCACGATGCCGACGTATCGGGTCTTATAACACAAGTGTAATTTATCCTGACTTCGAGACAATGACAATTGGTGTGTTGTCAGGCACATACATGATTTATACTATTAAGTCTAACATTGAAAAACCCTTGATAATTTCAAAATAAAGTTGGAAAATCTGATGCTATGTTCATTTACAGCTCGTGCACATTTGCTGAACAATTTTTTGTGCGAAGTTCACGATGCCGACGTATCGGGTCTTGTAACACAAGGATAATTTATCCTGACTTTGAGACCATGACAATTGGTGTGTTGTCAGGCACATACATTATTTATACTATTAAGTCTAACATTGAGAAACCCTTGATAATTTCAAAATAAAATTGGAAAATCTGATGCTATGTTCATTTACAGCTCGTGCACATTTGCTGAACGGATTTTTGTGCGAAGTTCACGATGCCGACGTAATCGTGGATTCCTTTCCGTGTTCTGTTACGAAATTGCGACACTATTTTAGTTTTGTAAAATAGGTTTCAGTAACATTAACAATGTGTTGGCTTAAGAAGCTATAAGTTTATGTTTGTATCTGTATGAATAAATAAATAATGAAATTAGTGTTGTAGTATGAATGCTATACATACCACAACTCGGTCCTGTTCATACCGCAGCCACAGTATTTTCGGTGGGGGGTGACCATCGACCTTGCAAGTCAATGTGGCCTGAGAACCAGCTTCCACTTCCACATTTTCAGGTTTCACTCTGAATGTCGGGCCATCTGTTTAATAACTTTGAATTATATTTAAAAATGCCGAGTAAATAAAAGTTATCTTATAAAAAACCTTTACATGATTTTTCAGGGTTGATAATATCATTTTTTCAATTTATAACCATTTCAGTCTACGTAATTCTTAACTCTGCAGACCGATTCACATCAAATTTCATTTCCCAGAAGAGGAGATGAAAACGCTTTCTTATAAACTTGGGCTTAGATGTAAAAATATGAAATTGGTGTCAAATAATAGCGTACATTAATATTTTAGGCCAACCTCAGTTATTTAATGGCTTTTAGCTATCTGAGAACAGAGTTATAAGAGATTTTTTACAAGTAACGTTATGCAGATTATTAGCTAACTTTCGAAGTTTTTTGAGTATAATGTATTGTGTGTATTATTTTATTTTGTTTACTGAAAAACATAATCCACAGCTCCTTAATTTCTATTATAAAAAGTACCTACTTTTATTTCAAAATTACAGCAATAAACGGATTTACATTTTATATTTTAAACACAGACACCATAATAACTTAGGTACATCCCAGGTTTAACTTTAGTTCATTTAATACGATTTAGCTAGGCTGTATAAATAAATAAGTACCTCATTTATGATTTTATCTTAAAACAAAATTATAGAGAGCACCTAGGCACCGTCTTAGAGTTTACAAAATTTGAAACTCCTAACACTTGTAGTTTCTGAGATTTCGTGGTAAGTGACCTTTCGCTTTTAAATACGTTTGCGGCACTATACTAGACTACTTTTTCAGAACTTGAGTAGAAACAATTTCGTACCTACCAATATTTAGCAGATTAACTAAAGCGGTTTAACTCTAACATGTGATGTTAAGTTACGTACGAGGTCACCGATAAAACAACCCTGTATAATCCAATTTAAATAACGTCGCTAAACGCTTTGTTAAATTTAAATAGCAATCGTGTTAACTTGTCGATAAACAGTCCATCTATTTCCTTGGTCAATGACTTAAAAGGGCTTTGAACGGATTATCACTCCATTAGTCTTTGAAGGCACAGAATAGATAAGTACAGAAGGCCGACCTGATATAACAATGCTCTTTTGTTAACTTTTACACAAAATGAGACATTAACTTGCAGGATTATAATAATAATTCTTTTTTTTAAACTCGGGACAAACATTATGTGTGTTTTCTGTCTGAGGCAGAGATCTAAATAGCGTACTTAGCTTACTTACTTAGGACCTAGAACAGCTGCATATTTCTGTTATACTCGTAGCTACTTTTATTTAGGTACTTAGTTAATTATTACCTTAGTCATTCGATGGTAATATTGATTAAAGAGAATAAAAATAGTCAATATGTAAGAAACTAATTTGATGCGACAGTCTGTGTTTAGATGAGTAAGTACCTACTTTTAATCTCAGCCTAAGTCTTAACACCTCCTTTAAGTATGTTCAATAAAAGTGCCATCGAGAGCTACGAGTAGAACTGTAGTAGTAGGTATTGCGCATTCAGCCAACATAATAGTATTATTATGTTATATTCATCAGTATTATTATTTTTTAATTATAATAATTGTCTATGGTCGCACGCCTATGCATGTGTGTGGCTGTAGTAAGCCTTCTGTACCTATATATCTGGTGTATAGGGTTAATGCTAATGAACAGATTGTTGCAATACCTTGGTTTATACAAATTAATTGAGTAGGACCATCAAATCTTAGTATGTGGTATAAACACTTGAACAGGGTTTGCAGGTCGTAATAGCAGCACTAGTTTCATCAATTTAAAATAGACGATAAAATGCAATGGAGGGGATGTTTCTGTTTGTTCTGTTTTCTTCACGGGTACAGAATAAAGAGGGGGGGGGGGGGGGGGGGCATACCACAAATTTGGCCCTAAATTCGCTCACAGAGCCGGTCCTGGCAGCGTTTTTTTTCAATAACGGTAATTTTCCATAGGTTTGCGTCATTTGTTTCAATTAATGTCGCAGAATTACCGTGGATGGTAAAACCCCTCTGAAAATCAATTCTATATGGCGATGATTATTACAAAATCATACTTACATGCCACTTCTAATGTCTTCGTATCAGCACTTTTACCAATGTCGTTGTGGACCTCACATTTTACAGTAGCCTCGTTGTAAGATCTTGATATGTTTTTCAAAACCTAAAACAACGCGTTTCCTTTAGCTTATTGTTAACCAGAATAAATTTTAACATTTTCTTCAAATTTTTAAACTTTTACAGCAGACCTAACTAAAAAAAATAATGCAACCCTAAATGACGAACATATTCTACTTAGGGTTTGATACCCAATGTCAATAATCATATGATCAACGTTTAAATAATCAACGCCCTGATAGCAGCAACTTAAAAGACCAACAAAAGATCGACAGATCAATATATCAATAGTTTAAAACATCAACAGTTCAAAAGATCGACAGTTCATTTGATCAACAGGCAAAATGACGACAATTTAGGTTTAATATAAAAATCTTTTTGATCAACTCATTTTCACTATAGGAACTTATACTCGAATGATTATAGGGTGATGTAAGTGATGCCGCCGTTCATGTCAGATGTTTCATTCAATAAACCGGTGTAGTATGGTTAACTGTAGCTAAATTGAATTATATGCTATGCTATGCTATGAAGAATATATACATATAATCACCTACTTACTTAGGCAAGTGAAATCACGCATCATTAGTGATAGACTATTACAAAAGAATGGTAATATTATACTCCTCTCTTATAGCAACAGAACTACACTGAACAGAAAAAACTTTATAATTCTTCAAAAGGATAACAAATACAAATAAACTTTATTGTAAATCACAGGTATAACAATAATGTTCAGATCATACATATTTAAGAGTCTCACTGTGTTCCGCCTCACAGGCATACAATAGTAACAATTTTAATCCGAATGTCAGAATTTATTACAAAGTAGTCAATTAAAAATAATAATAATAAATTAATTAGATAGGTATGTCAAGAAGTAAATAGAAAACAATTAAATCAAGTTAATTCAAACAAATTGTCAACAAATCGGACTATAATACAGTGTAGTTTTCAAAAGAGAGCCAAGTTGGAAGTTTCCACATATAATGAAATATGCATACTGCAGGTGTACGGCATGCCAAGAAGAAATTTGAAAATTCTAGTTTGCTAGGACAGGAATATTTTCCTAGGACATTGCAGACATGCAAATTTAGCTTGTAAAATTAATCTAGCTTGGGAATATAGCCTTTTTAATAAAGCTCTTTGTAAATAAATCTGTGTGACGATAAGTAAATTGTTGCAGGAAATATGAAGAATATACGACTATGCTTGTTTAACACGGGGAGCCGATTTATTAATTTTTTTGACGACTTTGTATGTATTAAAATTTAATATAAATACGTTGATGAATTACAATGATACAATGTATCTATATATATATATATATAAAAATATATTGTAAGTGCATTTTTATTTTTAGTATTTAACAATGCACTAATATCCCGCTTGAGTCCTAGGGTCAGGTCGAATTTGTCTAGTTTATATTTGTGTAGACAAATATATTAATAAGGAGATACAAATTACGGATTTGGTACAATGCAAGAGATAATTTAAACAAGTTGTATGGAAACTTTGTCATTTTTTATAATGTGTGTACAGTCAACAGCAGAAGTAAGTGATACTTTAACGTGCCAAAATTGCTGATTTTACAAAAATTATGAAGCTTATAAACTACTAAGAATATAAATGTGATATTTTATTCATTATAATGGATATATGCGGCTTGTGATCAGTTTTTTACGTAGTTTTCATTCTTAAAAACAAATTGAAAGTTCATTATCATCTACTTTTGCCGTGGCTGTACCTTAACTGTCGGTTATATTTCACGGATTCAATATCGTAGATAACATTTTATTGAAATCTCATTACGAATTGACATTCTAGGTATAATGTTCTTCTGGAATGAGAAATCACGACATTGACTATTGATCACATAGAGGAAAATTACATTTATTTAAATATGTTCTAATTCTAGTATGAAAGGTTGTTCTCGTTGTTTTTCGTCCAAAAGATTAAAAAATTTAAAAGATTATAATTTGTAATGTCAAGGAACTGTAATTTGGGAGCAACGTAGTAATCACATCATTTGATGTTGTTGAATAATTTTGTCAAGGATTGTGTTCAATCATTTGTTGGTTACCTAGATCAGTGGCCGCCATACCTTACCTTTTACGAGGTTGCATAGCATCAAAACACATCATTCAATGAATTTAGCAACTAGAAATACTCACCAACTCACTCTCATCACTGGCAACCAGGTCATTGTTCACATACCACTTGTATGTTAGATTGTTAGGGTTGGCAGTAGCTTGGCAACCTGAAACAACAATCAAATTTAAAAAAAAAAAACATAAACAGTACGTCTACCATGAGTTTACATAACATAAATAATAAATGACTGTAGTGCAAGCATTTATTAATGCACTATTTTCTACACAGAGATAGAAACTGGAGAAAATCGACCTGATCCTAGGGATTCGAACGCGCGACCTTCCACAGTCCGGGTGGCTGCTCTTCCAACTGAGCTATCGAGGCCGTGAACAGATCTGGTGAATTTGTCTAGTCTATTTTACGTTGTAAGCCCACTTTATAAGGCAAGCGCCTTTTAACACCTGAAAGAAATATTTTTGCAAATTTCGCGTGTTCGAATCAGGTCGATATTTTCTAGTTTCTATGACGTTTTTAGTTAGGTACATTTATCATACACTGGAGGGAACCAAAATCCTATACATATACTTATTTACAACTGCTAGCGGCTTTCATGATCTATGAGGGGAAAAAACTATATTAAGCAATAAAACCTTTTAAATTTATTTCAGAGAAATATTAAATACAACATGATTGAAATCGTTGATATACCAAATCAATACTTATCACAAGGTTTATTTCTATTAGTCAGCACATCATACTCATTTCACCAAATAATAATCATTACTCGTATGTATATGAACGTTAATAATTATTACGACAGTAAATTTAAATAAACCCAACCTGTCCCAAAACCTCCACACACATACCCAAAATTTATTCCCCTACCAAAACACCTCTCCAGCTGCAAATGGTGTATCCTCCAATTCCCCACCAAATATAATTGCCCATCCATCAAATCCTTCATCACTTAAAATTACGGCAACGCAGAATCGTGGTAAACAATAATTCACACCCGCAGAGTATTCGAGAGATTTATTTTTATTTCCATCTCGGCACATATATCATCTCTGTACGGAACTGTGTTTTCATTCTTGTTATAATAGAATGTTTTAGAGAATAAACCATCAGTGCTGCCTCACACTAGGCCACGTGTCACAGATCACATGTATACAAAATAAAAAGTTTACAGAAGGACCGCTCTCGGCAACCGCTGACACGTCGCCGGCAGAGGTCGACGGCACTTCGTCCAGTGTGTAAGAACTATTGGTCGCGTTGTGACAGCTTGAAGTGGCTCGACCTCAGCCACTAAGGTCTCGTATGGTGGTTGCGTCGATTGGCGCAGCTTAACTACAAGTCACCGTTAGTGGCACTTATTCATTTAGCGTGGTCAGATTGATGGATTATGAAGGCCAGAATTGGTTTAAATGTTTTAACAAGTGTAACGATTAGTGGCTGCTTTAGTATCGAAGCCACGTCCATTTGCCTAGCTGAGCCACTAGTGGCCCAGTATGTAGCAGAACTTAATATTACAAGGAACCGTCGTGAAAAGATGAGGCGAGGGCGGAAAATATTTTCAGAAAATATTTTTTAATGCAGTTCCTTCTGAAAGGCAAACCGTGAAATTGTGTGCATACTCAGGTGGATTGAAAATGCTTTCTCTTGCATTTGGTTCCATGCAGTTGAGAAAAAGAAGGACCTGATACGTATAATTGCATTGTATTTTTATTAATTGATTCGTGTAGCTGTTATTGATGATGTTGGAACATCATGCAAAGCAGTTTGTAGGGTGTTCCAAAATTCGTGGAAAAACTTATTAGTTTGCTTTTAACTTACCAACGACCAATGTGTACCCTTCTTGAATACGGCCTTTTAGAATTCCAGATTTCAAAAAAACGCGAACCTTAGGTGCAAATTGAACCTGTAACAAAATGAGTTTATTAGGATTATTTTTCAACAACATGCTACCATCGTGTACTCAGCTATTTCGAGCATATAATGAGGAGTGGGAACAAAAGCCTTGAGAACCAGATAATTGTTGAGGAAAGAGACCTTGAGGCCGATCACCAACGAGATGATCTGATCAACTTAAAGGTGCAGGAATACCTACATTTTACACAGTCGCCAAAAAGGCTGAAAGAGGCCGATGGAGACAATTTTCCTCGCCAAACTTATGCTCCACTATAATCACGATCTTCAGACATGAAGGACCGATCAGTGAGAGAAAGGATAGTTTTATTGATTGTAAAAAGATCGAAATTTAAGCTTCGTTCTTCAGACTTGTTAGTGTCTTTCCATGTAGTGAGTTTCTAAACGAAAGATCCACATGAAAAAACGTAAAATCGAGCGTTGTAACTCCCTCGTTCAAAGATGTGACTTTACGATTACAACTACAATCACTGGTAAAGTCACCTACTACTACTTCTGCGGGAATATGTAATGATGTGTAGTCTCAATAAAACTCCCGAACTTTTTATTAACTATGCAACCCACGTAAGATCGACTTGAAAAGGCGACTTTTCGACAAACTTTGTTAGACGCGTGAAGAATTGCCGCTTAACTTTTTAGTGCGCAAACAAAACAGTTGCAGAAATTGTGTTCAGGTACTTCACTTAAAGCGATTTGTTTATATTTATAGAAAATCAATTATAATCAAATTTCTCTTTGACCAAAGTGCCATCCGGCTATCATCTGAGGACTCCGAGGGGACGAAATTGAGGGTTCCTCGCTAAATTCCACTTAACCTGCTAAAAATCCAAAGGCGAATCAATTTCCTGCATCCAGACAACTTTATTAAACCGTCTATCAGTCCATAATTGTCTAATTTGATGGGCCCATTGCTTCCTGGGCTCGGGATGGTATGAATATTAAGGAGCGATTACGCAGGTTAGGGAAACGCGTCCGAGCGGTTTAAGACTACGTCCCTTTTTTTGTAATTTTCATTACACTGTGTTTACACTCACTAACTAAAAGCATTGAAACTAGGCAAGCAAGTATCATTGGCCAATACGAAGTAAGTGATTCTGTGTTTGTCACGTTTCCGCGTCTAAGCCGCTGAACCAATTTTGAAGAATTTTGGTACGAGTAATGTTGAAAATTATTAAATTTTAAGAAAAGTGCCTTCATATTGCCTTTGTGGCCGATTGGTAACAGGCTTGGCCCAAAATCGGTCCTAAGTTCAAATCAACTTCAAGCAAATTGTGTTTTTGAACTTTCGGAAGATTTGGGTTTGTGATTGATGAGTAATCGAATTTGCATTGCCAAGCGCAGTGATTAAGACAATACCCGTCATTGTAAGACTTGACTTCAATGACAGCAACCATTTGCCTAGCAGGGGAGTACTTTGCAGACTAACTGCTTTACTTTACCTGAACTTTCTTATTTTCTCAAAATATTATATTCTCTGAATGTCAGATAACAACATCTTTTGTAAGCAGCGACCGGCATGGTTTCATCGTGATCGTCTTTGTAAGTTTAATTCTCATTCGTAAGGCTTCGTCTAGACTTTGAGCTTGAATGGAGACGGCAAAGTATCTTTTCTTGTTAGTTCGGACTTAAGAACAGTCAAGATGGAGTCAGACACCTTTGAATGGCAAAAAAGGTTATTATTTTTTATTTGCGTTAGCTATGATATGACTTCATCTTTAAATTACATACTTAAAAATTACTTTAATCAACTATTGTATATCACGTGACAGAAACTCATGGTAGACATACAGGTAGTTTTTCCAGTTTATTGTTTAAATAGGTATATTAAGTAGGTAGGTAAATTATAAAATTTACTGGGTAACAAGTTAAGCCATTTTACTGAATTCATATTTATAGACACCCATGCTAAACCGAGGCCGTATGTGGTCTCAAAAATACAATGTTCATTTTGAAGCACAGATATAATCTAAATAGATAACGCAAAACGCTCCGTCTGTGGGATAACCAAGCATGCCTCTTTGACGTTTACTAGTATTGAGAGGTCACGATACCGTTTTAGCACAAATTACTTACGGCGCGGGCCCAGACAGATAGTCCGCTTAGAACAAACCGTTGGATAATGCACACACACAGTGAGTTTACAGGCGATGTCGGTGAGAATCGCTCACGCGGCTGGCCGCACTGTCGCGAGTATTTTTGTTTTTGTCGAACTTGGTGCAATTTTGCACATTATGAATTGTGTTTTTGGCGGGTTCTGTAAAGTAGGAAAAAGCTATCTACTACTACTACTACTTTTAAAAATTCAGAGCGAATATAGTAGTAACCCTGAGCGGTTAGGCAAGTTTAGGTAATTATACTGGAAAAAGGCGAGAGCGGTATTTCTGTAAGATCTTTGTTGTGTGGTTTCTTAATCAATAAATAAATAAATAAATATCCCTGGACATTATTCCACACAGCGCCATCTAGCCCCAAAGTAAGCTAATTAAAGCTTGTGTTATGGGATACTAGACAACGGATAAACATACTTAAATACATTTTCTTTTGTAAATACATACTTATTATACATAGGAGACACCCAGACCAGTACAAACAGACATGTTCATGCACACAAATGTTTGTACTGTGCGGGGATCGAACCCGCGACCTCTGGTGTAGTAGCCAACTTCTTAACCATTACACCAAGTCGGTCGTCAATCAATCAATTGTGTTAAAGTACCTAAAGAGAGGCTAAAAATTAAATTTTACTTGATTTGCCCTTCGCTGCCAAAACGGTTAAGCGTGCAGTGAACCTTCTGCTACACTGTCGGCATCAACCGTTCGACAGAGGTGACCTCGGTCAGTTTAGACGGCCGTTGGCAACTAAATATTGAACGGATTGACGGTCGGCCTGACCAAGGTCACTTCTGTCAGACGCTTGCTGCTGACCGTCTATTAGACACTTTAATGAAGTTGCGTCAAAACAGGTGCATTGCACTCATTTTTGACAAGCAAAGTACGGGCACCCTCGTCATCTATTCCAATGTATGCGTTTGTTTTGAAGTGTTTATTTAGCACACGAGAGCATCGAGATCTAAGGGCCACACTCTAAGGGTATGATCCCTTGTTAAAATGAAGTTGGTATGATACTTTGCGCTCGTTATGAAAGGGAAATAAGACCTTTTTTAGGTCCATCCCTTACTTCAATACAACGATTCAGTTTTTCAATTGAAAGGAAGCATCTGCTTGCTGTCAATGGGACAACAAAAAGTATTCTTGACATCATTCTTAACAATCTTTTTCCTTAGTTTCTCCATTGAAAGTATTTTATATAGCGATTTTCTTGTTCAAAACAGATTCTACTTCGAGGGCTAAGTGAACTGGCCCCACTCAAATCTGGCCCCGCGTGGCCAGTTAAACAAACCACCTGGTTCCAGTAAATTTCTGCTTTTCTATTAGTTATAATGAGGAATATGTCGAGCATGTTTTGACCTCTTCATACTAATGAGTTTCTTAGCGGTGATTTGATAAATTTTTTTTGTGCACTGTACAAATTTCATTTATTTATTTATTAGTTCGTACACAAAAATACAGTTTCAATGGAGACAATTTATATACAGTACAGGTGAGCTTATCTCATATGAGAGATTTCTTCCAGCATACCATGGTTACAGGAAAAAGTTAACAATAAAGTTATGGATAGACAATTTGTGCACAAGTAATGCAATAATATGCGATTCCTGTAAAAACACAAGCCTAACTTATCAATAAATAAACATAATATACATACATAAATAAATATACACAATAAATAATTGAAATATATAAATATCTAACTAATACCAATTTATGATGAACCCAAGCAATCTAAACAATGTTCAAAAGATGTTCTTTTAAATGTCTCTTGAAAGAACCCACAGTGCAACACTCACGAATAGAAACAGGCAGCTTGTTCCCCAGTTTCACAGTCTGAGCAGTAAAAGAGTCACCGTACATGCACGTGCTACAGGTAGGGGCGGTCAACTGTAAATGAATACGCTGAGCGATGAGTTCTGCCTGACGATGAAAGATAAGAAAAACGCTCACGGAGATAGCATGGAGAAGAAGGGTTGGAGAGGATGTTGAAAAGAAGAACCATTACGTGATAGTCACGCCGCAAACGGATAGGGAGCCTTTTCAATTGACTTCTATGCTCAGAAACATGATCATACTTTCGAAGGCCAAATATGAGGCGAATGCAGACATTTTGTAGACGTTCTTTTTTTATCAAGGAGTTGTTCAGTAGCGTCACGATAGCAACTATTTCATCTGTGGGGCCAGTTAACCAATAAAAACTGGCCCCGCAGGGTCAAGTTCGAGTGGGTCAGTTCCCCGAGCCCTCCTTCGTGTAAAAAAGTTATTATTTTATTTTCATTTGGTATACATATTCATACAGGATGTAATATTTTTTTGTAGTTTATGAGAATTTGATCTGTATTGCAAGGGTCACAAGCACAAAAATACACTTGCACGTCTTGCAACATATTTTTGGGACGGTGACTAACACATAAAATACCAATAGGAAGGCTCCGGAAAAAGGTTTGGTAATGTGATTATTTTTAAAACATACTAAATAATTTTTGAACACACTGAACAGCAGCGCCATATAATATATTTACTGTGGCATGGTTGGCGCCACGCAGCCAGGTCAAATTTGAAATTAAATAACATAACAGTTACTCACAAACAATACATAAGTACTATCCCGCGTTCAACGAGCTATGGAGAGGCTGTGCTCATGTCAGATCAGTCTTGATCGAATCAGAAATGAGGATATCCGCAGAAGATCTAAAGTGAGCGACGTAGCCCAGTGGGTAAGTAATTACTTCAGTGGGCAGGGCACATAGCGCTAAGAACGAATGGCCGTTGGGGCAAAAAAAAACCAGATTGGAGACCGTTTCAAAGTAGGCGCAGCGGGGGACGCCCGCCTGCAAGGTGGACGGACGACCTGGTATAGGTAGCAGGATTCCGGTGGATGCAGACCGCCTGCAACCAGTCGCTTTGGAAAATGTAGAGAAGGCCTATGTTCAGCAGTGAATGTCTCGTGGCTGCGAATGATGATGATGTTACCGTGTTTTTTTTTGATAGTGCCTGTCAAGATGACCTCACTCCACCTGATGGAAAGCAGTCGTGAGGTCCAGTTATGAGATTGACAAGCATAATATTGCAAAGCAATTACTGAGCTGGCCATACTCATCTTGAAGGCCTGCCCTGGCACCGGTCAGTGCAGTGTTGATCCCGGAACGCGACATGACTGAGATAGGTCAGAGTCACTTGGCGGGTTTAACGCCACTGCATGGTGGTAACATCAACCAGCCGACATAATATGTCTCCCATCTGAAGAACAGATGATCCGCTGCAGGGCTACCTTAGTCGCCTCTTACGACACCCACGGGAAGGAGATGGGGCGTTGGAAAGTATTATCTTAAAATGTTGCCACCAGCACGGCACAAAAGTTGTTCTAGTTTACGTCATTTATACGAAACTCTTGATCTATGTCATCACGGAAGTTTTGAAGTTCGTCAGAGACAAGTGTCAACTTTAAATTCTACTAAAAGTAGAATAAAACTAAATGGCAGCCATATTTTCTAAATCAAGAAGAAAATAAAGGCGAAACGACGGGAAATAAACAACTCAGGACGAAGCATTCTTAGTTCGAAAAGTTCGATTGTGCTTTTTATTTTATCTCAACTCTCTGATTGTTCTCTGGAAGAGTGTTGAAAGCTCCGTTCTAAGTTACGGTATTATTATGTGGGGAAATACAGTAGAATTTGAAAGAGCGTTTAGGCTTCAGAAAAAATGTTTAAGGGCCATTTGCGACATGGGATTCTTAGACAGTTGTAAGCCGTTATTTAGAAAACTAAACATTTTAACACTACCCGGTCTATACATTAAAAACATTTGCTGCCTTGTCAAATCACACCCGCACTACTTTCAAAACCATACTGAAGTATCTCGCAGACGACCTAGGAAACAATATTTACATTTATTACACAAACCTCCTAGTCAATGCTACATATATAAACAAAATGCATATAATATGTGTCTTCTCCTATTTAATAAATTACCTAAATCATTGAAAAATCTTGAAGGTCATCAATTTAACAAAACCCTCACAAAATGGCTGCTTGATAAATGTTTTTATAATTTGAAAGAATACCTGTATCATGATCTAGATTTTGTAGTATAATTTACTGTCTTTGTAGTTTTAACTTATTTTTATTTTGTACTTAACTAAGTTAGTTTAGTATAGGAATATACAGCTAGCGTTTTAATTTTACAAGACTGGGTTGAATACTCAAGTTAATTAGTGTATATTTCAAATTTTATTTTACTTATTTACTATGTGTAAGTACATTCAAATGTAGATAAGTTAAAGTTTTTATTGTAAAATAGTTTTGAATATAGTACCTACCTAACGCTTTGCTACTGTTTGTTTGATTAAGCAAAAAAAAAAAAATTGATTTTTTATGGTACTTGCATAAATATGTAATACTAGCACGAATAACAAATGTTTTACTCGTATGTACTCGTAGTACGAATAATTTGCACGCCTGTCTGCAGGCCGAATACACCGTCCAGACATTGTTTTACCATCGTTTTTTCTCAATGTATTCTTAGCAAATAAATGATTTACTTACTTACTTACTTACTTACTTACTCTTTAAGGTTAAAATAAATGAGTACAGAATCTTCCTTGATTTAAAAACAACTTATATTTTATGAAATATCCAATCACATTTACTCAAGATCAATAATACCCTAGAGACTCGGAAAAAGAGTGCTAGAAAACAAAATTTTGCACTTAAACTCTCGGGAGTGTCAAATGAACCAAGTGTTGGCATTGACAATTAAAGAGTACCCCAGCGAGTTAATTTTACATTTTGCGTGTCTAACAACAGTCAGGCAGGTTAAAAATCGCAAAAACTAACAAGAAAACTATGTTAACGAAGTAAATAATGTTGATACCGTAAATCCATAAGATAAAGCTAACTGCATCCAAACAAGACTTAAAACGAAACCGAACAAAGCACTTAAACCCAAAATTATCAATTACACAGCAATCCGAAAAAGCGGAACAAACGTTAATTTGAGTCGGCACACACATAAATTACTCCATAAGCCGAGGCACCAATAAACGGATATAGGGAAAAGTAACGAAATAAAGAAACAGAAGGGAAAAAATCCGACCGCAATTTTTGTAGCTGTGCAAAATTCGCTGATAAGGCACTAGAAGGCACCAGGGTAAGACGAGCTCTGCAGGTTAAACTGGGGCTGCGGAGCAAGCGGCTAAGTGAGCGGAAAGAACGAAGCAGATTTAGCGGATTTTTTTATAGAGGGCTTGAAGTTTAGGCTTAGACGCATTTGTTTTTTTTTATAGTGAAACCAATCAAATGAGCATTATTTATTAATATCATGGCCACAGAGAAATTAAAGACAGTGTATTAAAATGCTACTTTATTGTCACACATATTACATTAAGTAGACTTCTCAATGGAACATGTTGTTGTGAGTAGTTGATCAGATTATAAAATTGTCGAGTCATGGTTATTTCTAACGGTTATCACTTTAACTAATTCCCTTTCATAATTAAAACTAAACAAAATTAAAAACTGAGCAGGCCAGCATTGTAAATTCAGAAAAAAAACATTCATTACCAAATTATAAAAAAGCTCAACATATAGTTATCGTGTGAAATAGATTCCAATCTGAGAATCTAAAATAAGTAAACTAGTCTACAACTAGTGAACTTGTCACTGGTAAGAAAAAACAGTACCTGCAACGTCCAATCAAACCTGAATGACACTCTTGAACAGTTGCAGAACCCAAAGAAATGGGCTTGAATTGAATAGATTCCCCATTTTGATTCGCAAACCGGGCGATTGTATTTCAATTCCATTATTCCCGTGTATTTTTTGCACATGCGATATGATTTATCCAAAAGCCTGGGCGTTTACGATTTATCTCATTGCCAGTTGGCACGGGAGGTAGACCAGCTTAATCTGGTCACAGATTCTTGAGAAGTGAAAATAAGGGCGTTGCGAGGTTCTAATTTTGCGAAACCTGATTGTCCGCAATCGAGGGATGATTTCTTTTGCTGGTTGTTAAAAATGGGTGTTCATGACATTTGATTATTAGACGTGTTTGAAATATATTTTTCTATGAGCCAGACAACACATCTATTGACATGGTCTCGAAGTAAGGATTAATAACCTGGTTCACGAGTTACCGAACAGGGGTTATAGCCAGAGGCGTCAGCCAGCATACTCAGCCGAGACAAGAAGGCGAGAATCTACGCCACAGCGCACTACACCATTCGTGTCGTCAAATTATTAATTATTTGAGGAACGTAACCTGAAGTTGATACTCTACACAGCCGTTTCAAGAGAGTTTATAGATTAAGAGGAATTTCTCAAGCCTGATGCCACCAATGATGAGTAAATATATACTTGTAACGAAAAAGAAAATAATCCACCCAAACACGACAACAAAATAAACACAAAGAAAAATGAAATGTTTTCCAACAGGCAAGTATCTTGGATGGACTTATTAATGAAATAAGAACTTATGGAGTACGCCCTAACCTAACATACGTCATAAGATTCTTGTCCTTAAAAGAAAGAAAATTTGTATGCAAATACAGATGCCAAACAATTGAACCTAAACAAGCAAAGGTAGATTATTCAATGAAAAAGGGTTTGGGTCCCTGTGCATGCATTTGCATCCAGTGCCTAAATAAGGGGCATGACGGCTTATCCTTAACAGTCATCAGGATGCTGTTGGTGCTCTGAATGCATTGAAGCCGTCCGCTTCTGGAATCATCAACACGAACATTGTTAATGCGCTGCAGAATCTAGGGAGCCCCATCAGCATTCTGAAGCCGTTATTGCTTAGCAGTTGTATCCTAAAGGCGAATTTCGAGATTTCTAAGTGAATAGGTTAGAAAAGCATAAAAAACAAGAGCTTTTATTTTCAAAACCGTCCATCCATTACTAGAGAAACAAACATTTAAACACCTTTTATAACTGGGACTTCGCATTAAAAACCTTGGATCCCAAACTCACCACATTTTTACCTTTATACAAAAATTATGCGATTCGAACAGCCCCTTTGGAAGTTTCCCCATAAAATCTTAAATAGGCGTCCGTTTAATCGTCGCATCAAATTATCTCATTTTTGGGAACAGGAGGAGCAGTTATGGAAATAAATTGGCCATTACGTAGAATGGCCAACTTTAATACATTGGAAATGATTATACGCTCGCTTACGGTTTGTCAAATTAAGACGTAGTAAGCACTAAGGATTTGTGGGATATTCTGCGGAATTTCAGAGGAATAATTTTAGCCGTGGCCTAGAGCTTACACACTTAACTTACCGTCTTTTCTTATAGCTGACTCGTGACATGTGTAGAATGGCAGTAAAGGAAATTACTAGTAGAGTCAAAGTTTCCTAGTAAAAGCGGTTTCTTGGGTGGATTTTGATGTCGAGTGTTTCTATTACAAGACGATCTAAGCACCTACGAGTATGAGCTGTACGTCTACCAAGAGTTGCCACTTTAAATTTACGTTATCGTTCGCGTAAAAAAATGGTATTGGGGTAACACATGACAAGACAATGACAATGTCAAATCCCGAAACATTTTTTTAAACTCACACTGAAAATACTGAACTTAATTGAGAGGTACCAGGCAAGTATTGTGCGTGCTCCATATGTGAGGATAAGGATAATTTTATTGTATATCTCTTTCTTTTTAAATTATTAAAAATCTTTAACTCACCTGTAGCTTGATTGTGGTGGCTCTGTACGTTCTATCAGCCGTGTTTTGAGCTTGACATGAGAAGGTCTGGTTGTGATGGTGCCTTCTTGGACGAAGGTGTAGAACTGATCTGTGAAAATGTTTTAAATAAGTACTCAAAAAATTTACCAAAGCACACACACATTAAAATTGGGAGATGCAAGGGGTTATTAAAATACGCCACCGCTGGTTCCGGCCCCACCGGTAGTAACTGGGAATTTATTTAAAAATATGTCCCAGTTGCCACTGGTGGGGGCGACGCCAGCGGTGGCGTATGGAAATAAAAGCAGCGGGATTTCAATCATGTAAAATTTATCCAAAAAGTTAGTATTGTTGCCCAATAAGCAACTAGAAGACAAAATAAAAAGGTTACCGCCACCAGCTGTGGATTATATTTTTCGACTGAGAGTTTAAGTGACCGCCTCCGAGCCATTTGTGACCGTGTTTAGTGGCCTGCCTCCTGCGCACACTTGGTCAGAATCGCCAACTTCTCGTGCATTGGCGGCGTCTATAGTTAGACCACTTTATTGAGTCCTCGTCAGCTGAGTACAGATGCGCGGGGGTAAGACGAGAACGAGGGTCGAGAAGGTGTTGTGCCTGTAGGCGAGGACTCAATTATGCGGTTTAGCTATAGTGGCTTGACTTCAGTCAAAGTGATTGCTTTTGTGAACGTGCCTATTGGCCCAGCTTAAGCACTAAGCACCGCCCTTGGTGGCCACGATAAGTGACTCAGTGTGCCGCAGCACTAACATAATCAGATAACATCTTACCTGGCAGTATATCTTCGTCCATCTGCCAACGGTTCTGCGGTGTAGGTAACTCCTTGAGTTACAACACCCCCATCATTGTCTACCCACGTAATCTAGAATATAACAAATTAATAAGAACCTCTATTTTATCAATTTCATTTTCGAGTTGAGAAAACAACAAGAAATATAAATATGCTCCACAATATTGTATGCTGCCCATCTGATTGCAGGTATATCGTCCTTATGCAAAAGAAACCAGAGCTCATCATGAAGCTATTATTTGATCAGCATTGTCTATTGAGCTGTGTTTGTTTGTTTTTTGGTTTCTTGTTGCTGACTATATTAATTCCCCTTATGGTTCGCGTACACCTAATCCGTTATCGGCCGAACTATGGTCGGCCGTCATCGGCATAGTCAAACAAGTAGTCCGAGTTGTTCTGTACGCCGTTGGCCGACAAAATGGGTTTCGGTGTACGCGTACCGTTAATTTACATATGTACGTTTGATTTCATCAGCCGATGACGGCCGAGCATAGTTCGGCCGATAACGGATTAGGTGTACGCGTGCCGTTAGCCTTTCAGGTAAGACCAGTTTTTTTTTTGTTGCAATCCACAATCAGTCCTAAGACTATGAATGGATGAGTTGTAAGTCAGTGGACATGTCGAGTGTAACGTCCAATGAGGGCACTACTCTTGGTACTGGATCTTTATACACGCTCTTGTAGCGACAGAATGCTATGTCTTTTCAGACAATTGGGGTGGCACTGTATTCTTAGTTGCGTTGCTAGGACATTAGGGTGTAAGGAAAGCCGATTTAAGTAAGATTTAGAGACTAGTCGGATTTCTTCCTTCACTGTTTTCATTCCCAGATTCTGGTGTATTTCCATGTTTATCAAAAACCAAGGCACGTTGGATATGGTGCGTAAGACACCGTTTTGGAGCCTTTGTATCATGGCAATGTTGGAGTTGCAGGCGCTACCCCAGAGCTGCAGGCAAGACTAGTGTTGCAGGTTATGGTAACTGCGTACCCAAGCAGTCTATATGTTTGTATAAATCGGTTTTCAGTAGGACCAAAAGAAATGTTTTACCTCAGCTGCAGGTTTTCCCCCTACTGACAGGCATTCCAAGTTGACATCGCTGTCCTCAACAGCCTGTAGTACTGGACCCTGCAGGATCTTCGGAGGATTGGGTGGCATGAAGACCACAAGGCGAGCGTACCGCGACCGAATTGCTGGTTCACCTTGCAACAAGTAAAAATTTATAATTATTATTATGTATAATTCATTGCGCCAGACAACACACCAGTAGCCATGGTCTTGAAGTATGGATAAATATCAAAGGTTACCAGACAAGGAATTATGCCAGGGGCGTCTCCCAGCACACCCAGACCTTAGAAAAGTTTGTTTTCTGAATTGATCCTACCAGAAATTGAGCAAGTAGGCAAAACCCGAGTTACAGCGCACCACGCCCCAATCAATCGTCACTGAGATCATGTTCTCCAAAAAACTGACTTTACATATACACTACTTACTTACTTGATAATGAAGTAGGAATAAGTGATTTTGCACTTTTGCAAGTCATTAACAAGATGCCTATGAGTGTAACATATTTTTTGTTTTTGTAATTTCTTCACCATTTAAAATCAAGACTGTGATAATGTTTGTCCGTCCAATTCATAAATTTTGTATAATCGTCTCCTCTCGTTTTCATATTTTGAAAGTCGATACTATTATTATAACTCACTACACGAATACTACTACATACATATTTATTAACAGGCAAACCACATACGGCCGCTTTAGAAATCCATGAAGGCTTTCATGAATATTTCATACGTTCCTCAGTTAATACTATCAGATTCCAATAAATAAAAATATCAGCACATTATAAATTGAATCTTTCGAACATATAATAATATATAATATCCCTGGACATTATTCCACACAGCGCCATCTAGCCCCAAAGTAAGCTAATTAAAGCTTGTGTTATGGGATACTAGACAACGGATAAACATACTTAAATACATTTTCTTTTGTAAATACATACTTATTATATATGTCCTCCTATGGGAGACACCCAGACCAGTACAAACAGACATGTTCATGCACACAAATGTTTGTACTGTGCGGGGATCGAACCCGCGACCTCTGGTGTAGTAGCCAACTTCTTAACCATTACACCAAGTCGGTCGTAAAATATACAATAACAGAACAACGTTTCCTTGAATCGTAAAGTGCTACACAATGCTACAAATAGTATAAAACTTTCTAGACTGTAAAGCTATTAAGATCTGCATTCGATAAGATTTTAGCAGAGGTAGGCTTTTCTTCCGGAATTAAAAATACATTTAAAATAGAAACGGCCACGAGGGGCCTTACTACAATCGCTTATATCCAGACAAGTTTATTTCCTGAACTCAGAGTAGCAAGGAATTTTCAAATTAGTGCCAGACAACCTTTGACTGGCTGAAAATGTAGGATCAAATTACGAAATTGCTCACTACGCTCAGTTTGAAGAAAGAACTTGGCAAGTTATAAGGGATTGAAATAAGGCCCGGGGACTAATCCTCTTAACTTCTGGCTTTTATAACAGTTATTTGAATTGCTTCGAAGTAATATTTTGTCATATCGAAAAGACAAATCTAATGGAGGAATTTAACTGACGTCGAATTTTATCACTTTGAATTGGACTTTTGAAAATTCTATATATTTACTCGCGAGGAATTGCTATTTTGTTACCTTTGAAATGTTCTCTAAATAGGGACAAGTTGGTCTATTCAATAATGTTGAACCTTCAAAATCTATTTTGATGAAGCTTCGCTGTATGTTTTATTTTTTCAGAACACTTTTTCAGGCAAGCATGTGAGTTGTCAGAAAGCAAGCGGTAACCGCAGGCATTGAACACGTACACCAAAATGTATTCACCATCTGTCATGGTGTTTCGGTATTTGTATTAACTTTTAATAATTCAACGTCAAATAATGAATTATTATTGACTATTATGTTTTAATAAACAGAATCGGCCATTCCATTCGAAAAGGTAGAATTTTCTTCATTATGCGACATAATGTTCACTACACATATCCCAGCTTTAACTTCAAATTTAACTGAAACCTAATTACGGAAGTTAGTTTTGTTTAACTTGTTATTCCGGAATTCTGAGGGAATCCGGGTCAACCGCATGTATCACAGTTTTGCAATTTGATGGCTGTAAATTCAAGTAGTGATGCGCTGATGCGAACACTGCAATCACGAAAAACAATATGACAAGATTCAGTGAATATAAATTATTCAAATAATTCAAGTTACTGCATAGTTAGTATCGAATAGTTCGTAAAAACACTAAATGATAATCTCGTTTAGCCAAATGTTAATTTAAATGAACCTCATAAGTTTTGGTGCAAAAACTTGTTCTTCTTTTTTTCCTCTGCTTGTAATTCATAAATAACAAATAAATAATTCAATCTATCCGCTTTAATTTGCTGTATTACACGTATTACAGGTGACTAATGTAATTGTGTTTCCTTGAGGTCTGTCACCAAAAAACAATGAACAAATAAAGCCTTATTTACATCACACTGCTGGGCCTGTGCCTGACCTCAACTATGAGGTGGTACGAGCCATTCTCCAGCACGCGTGCTCAGTGGCGGATTGTTGGAGAGATGAATGTAAGGCCAGTGATAAACCTTACTGTCAAATGTTTTCAAACCGCCTTTTGGGCCTTTGACTGAGCTTAACGACTGATATCTTGCAACGTCAGCCGGGATCAACTTTAAAACGTGCCTTCTGAAGCACGGAGGTGCCCGAAAAGAACAAACGGGGCTAGGTGACACGGCAGCCCGATCGAAAGGCCCGTGCAGTTTGGTCTCCTCATGTAAAGTTAATTAAAAATGGCTTCCATTTACCAACAAGTTGCCCTCGTGAACAATGGGCTTAAAAACACCACTCTTGCCAAATTATTAAATCGCAGTCGCGAGTTTTTTCAAAAACTACGTTACTATTTGAATGTACAGTGATCGTCTGTTGTTAATCATTATATTCGATTGAAATATTCGTGTCGCATCACTTATTCAAACAATACGTTGCTACGAGCTTACAGCAGTTTGTCATCAAATACGTATCAAGAACGAGTCGAATTTATTGCAGTAGCTTAGTCTTAGTCAAGTTTCTTGTTTGGACTGCCTTGTTGAGAATTAGGAAACTCTGTTACTGTGCTGCTAGAGTTCGCTTTGAGATTTAAGCTGGCTCTTTATGTTACTGACTCTCAAAGGCTTATGACGAAGGGAGTCTTTCAGGTCATACACACGCACAATTGATCCAGATATACGAACTCTTGAAGGTTGTTGCTTTCTGTTGAGTTTATTTTGCGATTGATTTGAAAAAGAGTATAAAGCTGAAAGAGGGTTGAACTTGGATGTAACTAAAGCCTTCTTGCTTTAGATAAAATAAGTGTATTGCAGTTTCACGTTTTTAAAACAGCATGTTCATGTACAAACATAAATGAGAACATATGAGAAACGGATCTTTATATAAATATCTAATAACGAAATCACCCAATTTTTTAACGTAATAAAAACATTTACATAGAAGTGAAATTTTTTTAGCATTTGTACATAGATGACATCATTATCGTCAGCCCGTAGCCGCACATTCGCACGCAGCAAAGACAAACTAAAAAGCAAAACCCATTCGTGTTCAAAACTCCCAAACGAACCTACAGAACCCACACAAACTTTTGAATAGAGTCGTTTAACTCTTTATGTATTACGCGAGCATAGTTGGGACTTCTGATTTATTCTAATAGTTCGGAACTGCGGGGTTAATGGTTTAGGTGGAAAAGTTTTTTGATTTTTTGGATTGTTAGGGATCGTAAAATAGTTTGCTTTACAAGTTGACACATTGTTATAGTATAGGGTAACATGTAACTTACTGTTAGCACCACCTATAACAAACAAGATTTGTTTTTATGTAATTGAATAAAATGTACCTACTTGGTAATTTACTTCAGGTGCCGCCTATCTACTTATAAGATTGAAAGTCAGTCAAGTTTCTGAAGCAAATATATGATTTCAATTCATTTCAATATAAATATTTATGCTGATCACAACCAATTATTAGAAGTACTTCCGTGTGTGAGAATTTCATCTCATATTCTTAATAATCTATTTACCATGCACCTATTTTGGTGTCAGGCTTTTTGGCTTTTTTTCATGTGTTAATTGCATTCAACCCAAGGCCAAAGTTTACCAAATCTATTTGGAAATAACAACTGGCATCAATTTTTTAACGAGATTTCTGTACACAAATTAATCTGTAACCTCTCTAGCCTCTTTGGACTGACAACTGTAAGAAAAATACTAATTTGCTTTAAAAAACTTCTACCAAGGAACACTGAGTGTAATACCTGAAATTTTCCACAAACTTCGTCTAGATTAGAAGCCAGGTGGCTTATATTTATCGTCATTCTGTCAGGTGGCATGTTTCTGAGATTTCTTTAGGGATTTGTTGTTATAATAATGTCCTTGTACCTAATTTGTTCTTGCGACTTCGTCTGCCTTGTCGTGAAATTATGAGTTGTAGAGGGTTGAGATGTAATTTGTGTTTGGAGTAAGAATAAGTTGAGTCGTCTGTTAGAAGAAAGAAATAATGACTTGTCGGATAACTGGTTTCTTGCGATGATACATATAAATGTGACAGGTGCTCAGTATTAATCTAGCAGGTTTCTACCAATCTAAAAATAAGCTTTGACAAGCCTTTCTTGTTCTTTCTAGGAGTTCAAATCGTTTTTTTAAACAACAAATATCCCGCCATAAAACTCCATCTTTTTTATCAAATAATCATCATATTTTCCCATGGATTTCCCAAGCAACCTGTTACAGCTACAAGCAGGTGGATATAAGCCACCTATACCATTAACCCATAAACCTAATACCATTATAAGGTCGTCCGACCACCTTGCAAATGGGTGTTCGGATCGCACATTGCGGTCGTCTTTCTGTGGTCTCTTAGGACACTGTGTATTTTTGTTGATCGAGACATCCACTGGAGTATTTTTATGCACATTTCCAAAGTTCATTCAGCACCAATATAATCAATTCATGCCATTTTACAAAATCTTTGTGCAACCGTACAAAGCCAACCTATTGCCGCTTACCACAATCACCAATAAATACCTTTTAGATCAATTTTCAAGCCACCAATTCAATTTGGTGAATAGTGCAAACAAGTTTAAAAAGTACCTTTTAACTTCAAAGGAGAGCGGGCAAACACAATAGTTGTGTCACCGTACGAAATGGTACAACTTTGGTAGCCACGCTGTTTAAATTCTAGTTCGGTGTGGTTACAATTCATGGGAGATTAGCGGGTTAAACCAAGAAGGTCTGTATTGGAAACCATTTTGAAAGCAAACGCAAAAGGGGCACTTGATAGTCAGCGGATAGTGTTGCTGAATCTTTACAGGGTACATACAGGGTTGTCCAAACATACACGTCAATCAATTTTTATTAGCTTCTTCACACTCAGAGGTATCCGAAAAATACCCCATACATCTTACCCGATTTTTTTTTACTTTTTGAGTTATGAATTTTTTTACGAATTCTTGACTGAGTTGAATCACTTTTTCGGTCACTGTAGCGTGATCTGTTGAGATAAATGCTTGATTTTTTTTTCTTTGTTAGATGAATAAAAGTTCTAGCTGGTTCTGAAGAATTTACATTCATAATACTGAAAAAAAAATATGACATTGAAACGGTTAAAAATGATGTTTTTTCCCTGAATTTTGAAGGCCGTTTTAAAAAAAAAGCTTTTACATCCAAATCTTTTTAAAACTTTACTTCTCTCTTAACTATTTACCATGTACATTTCAACGAGTAACTTCAACGGGATCATACCTAAATTTTCATATAAAGTGTCAGAAGTGTAAAATTCAAGTAATCAGTGTATCAACTAAAACTTGATTATATGTAAACTAAAAACATCTTCATGAAAAATTAGCCATAAAACGCAATTTAAGTACGATGCCATTGAAGACACTCATTTAAATTCACATGGTAATTAATTAAGAGTGTAGTAATGTTTTAAAAAGATTTGGATAAAAAATTTTGAGTAACTTTTTTTTTAAACGGCCTTAAAAGTTCAGGGAAAAAACAGCATTTCTAACTTTTTCAATATCATATATTTTTTCAGAGTTATAAGCGTTAAGGATGTGAATTCTTCAGAATCATCTGGCGCTATTTTTTATCTAATACTGAGAAAAACATTATTCATATCTTAACAGATCGCGCCACAGTGCATGAAAAAGTGACTCAACCCAGAAATTTTAAAAAATTCATAACTCGTGAACTACAAAAAATCGGGTAATATATTTTTGGAGTGTGAGGAAGCTAAAAAAAGTAGACTAATGTCGATGGTATTGCAAGCTGGCTTTTGACGGATGACACCATGTATAATAATAGACTTATCGAATACCATCATCATCATCATCATCAGCTTTTTTAGTGGACTTCCGCTGCTGGACATCAGCCTCCCCCATCGAAAGCCGTAGGATGCGTACGGACGCATCCTACGGCTTCCCGCAACCTGCACCAGGTCGTCGGTCCACCGGGTAGGAGGCCTGCCCACGCTGCGTCTCCCAGTTCGTGGTCGCCACTCAAGAACGTTCACTCCCCAGAGGTCATCAGTTTTTTTTTTTTTTTAATATTGCCCGTCAGGATGACCTCACTCCACCTGATGGAAAGCGGTCGTGAGGTCCAGATATGAGGTTGACAAGCCCAGTCATTCAAACGAATCACTGGGCTGGCCATCCTCACCTTGAAGGCCTGCAGAAATGCCTTTTCACGCCCCGCTTGAAGAACCCGGGACTATAAGAGGAAGGAAACACATGTGCTGGAAGAGCGTTCCACGTCTGGATGGTACGACAAAGAAACGAGTCACCGAACCTTTTAGTTCGGGCCAACAAATGTTGAATTGTGTGTGGGTGACGCCGTAGTCCAGCACGCGTGGTACGGGAGTGGAAAGGTGAGGGTGGGATAAGCTGGAATAACTTGTCAGAGCATTCCCCACTGTAGAAGCGATAGAGAACACTTAGTCTGGCAATGTCTCTACGCAATTGGAGAGGCTCAAGGGTCAAAGTTGCCTCTGGGTTTCCAATAATACGGATAGCACGCCGCTGCAACCTGTCAAGAGCTTCGAGTAGGTACTTAGCGGAACCGTCCCAGAGATGAGAGCAGTATTCCACACACGAGCGAACTTGTGTCTTATACAAGAGACAGAGCTGCTCAGGCGTGAAGAATCGTCTCACTCTGTTCAGGACTCCGAGTTTACGGGATGCAGTTCTAATGACGCTCTCAATGTAGTCCCGCTGGTTTAGGTTGCTACGAACATCCATGCCAAGGATGTTTAGGCTATCCTTAATCGGTAGAGGGGTGCTCTGAAGAGTGGGATGGGAAAGGAAAGGCGACGCCTTTGCTGTGAATGCACACACCTGCGTTTTCTTGGCATTGAACTCGACAAGATTGCATGCACCCCATTCTGAAATGCGGTCCAACACTCCGTCAAGCTCAACAACAAGACTTCGCCTCTTCTCCTCGACGTCAGTCTGCTTTGCCCCAGGGCGCTAGAAATATCGCGCGTGGACCGTGCTATCATCCGCATAGCAATGAATATTACCAAGGGATAACATGTCATTGATATGCAGAAGAAACAACGTCGGCGACAAGACGGAGCCCTGCGGCACTCCGGCATTAATCTGGAGAAAGCGTGATTTTTGACCATCGCAAAGGACACGAATTCTACGTCCCTCCAGAAATCCGGCGACCCAGTCGCATAGGCGAGGTGGCAGACCATATGCCGGAAGCTTGGAAAGAAGCGAACGATGCCATACACGGTCGAAAGCTTTGGCAATGTCAAGGCTGACGGCCAAAGATTCCCCATGCTTGTCCATAGCCTCCCCCCAGATGTGTGTTACGTACGCTAGAAGATCACCCGTAGACCGTTTTGGTCGGAAGCCGTACTGACGGTCGTGAATGAGAGAGTGATCCTCTAGGTAGCGGATGAGCTGCGTGTTTATGATCCGCTCAAACACTTTAGCTAAAACTGAGGTTACGGCTATTGGACGGTAATTGGCAGGGTCAGACCGGTCCCCTTTTTTGGGAACTGGTTGAACGTTCGCCTCCCTCCAAGACAGCGGCACAAGACCCGAATTGTAGGAGAGGCGATACAGGCTAGTGAACACTGGAGACAACTCCGCTGCACATTTCTTCAGCACCACAGCTGGGATTCCATCAGGGCCACTGGCTTTCCTGACATCGAGTGACTGCAGTTCGGCACGAACATCACACTGCCTGATACGAATATCAGGCATTGTGGAGCCGCACTGTGGAATATCAGGCGGCGCAGCACCGCAGTCATCGATGCAAGAGTTTGCGGCAAAGAGGTTAGCCAGTAAATCGGCTTTCTCTTGCGGCTGATGAGCCAACGATCCATCAGGGAATCTCAGTGGGGGCAGCGAAGGCACGCAGAAGTTAGATTGCACGTGTTTAGCCAGTCGCCAGTAGGAGCGGCTACCCGTAGGGTGCGTGATGAGTTCTTGGCCAACACGTGCAATTCGCTGGGCGTCTGCTCTAATGTAAGCCCTCTTCGTGGCCTTGGTGGCTTTATTAAAGGCTGCTTTCAAGGAGGCAAGGTTTGAATGATCATTGAGTGCCTGGGCCCTAGACCAAGCACGGTACGCCGCCTGTTTTTGTTCAACAGCTGCGGCACACTCGCGATTGAACCAGGGACCAGTTTTGCTAGCACTGACGACATCAGTAAAAGGAATGTAGTATTCCATTCCGGTACTGATCTCGTCAGCGATAGCAGATGCACTCTCTGAAGCATCCCTTTCTCCAAAGCAGCACTGCCGCCAAGGGACGGAGGCAAAATACTCTCGCAATCCGTCCCAATCTGCCGACGAGTAGTGCCATAACCGCCGCGTCACCTCCACAGGTTGTGGGGGAGCTGCACAACGCACTGTAGCGCCAACCAGACAGTTTATACCCGGCTGGGTGACTCGTCAGCAGAAGGTCCAATAAAGCGGGAGTATGACCGACAATATCTGGTACCCGGGTGGGCTGGTGTACCAGTTGCGTCAGGTCTTGCGTGAGAGCAAACGCATGGGCAGTTCGGCCTGCATGGTCTGTTTTTGATGAGCCTAACCAGGACTCATGGTGGGCATTGAAGTCTCCCAAAAACACCATTTCGGCATTTGGGAACTGCGCCTGAGCGTTGTCTGCGGCCTGACTCAGATGCTCGAAGAGTCGAGTTGTCTCAGCGTCGCCTTTGTGGGAGCGGTATATGCAAGCATAGACCCGGCTTGTGGAGCCCAGGTCAACGTGCACCCAGAGAGTGGAGAAGGATGGGTCTTCTAGGCAGCGGAGACGGCTACAGCAGACGTCCGCCCTGACGAATAGACATACACCGGCTTTAGGTTGGAAGGACTCTTCCAGCACATAGCCGGGGTAGTGCAGGTATGACGTATTGGCAGGGCGGCCTATCTGTGTTTCCGTCAAAAAGAGCATCGCAGGCCTCGCCGTCTCAAGGTGTTGATAGACGGCGTTGAGGTTTGCATGGAGTCCGCGGATGTTAGCGAACTCCACCTCAAACAGCGTGTTGGTGGGGGATGGGGATGCCGCTGTAGGCCGTTTTTTCGAGTTTTCGAGTTCTGCGAGCGACGTGGCCAGCCCATTGCCACTTCAGTTTGGCTATGCGATGAGCTATGTCGGTAACTTTTGATCTTTTGCGGATCTTCTCATTGCGGATCCTATCGCGCAAAGAAACGCCAAGCATAGCTCTCTCCATAGAGCGCTGAGCAACCATGAGCTTACCATACCTAATACCATAGATTATTTTCATTGGCTACACTACCTACAAAACCACATAACCACAACTACTTACTCCTAAATCTTTCCTGAACATATTTACACTCAGACACAGATAATTCCCGGCAAGTGGCGTTGACATTGAGCGAATTTCCTAACCATTACAGCCTGGGCCCTTTCAAAGATAAAAGTGAATAGATACATTTACTGCGAGGACACTTTACATCAGATACTTGAGTAAATCGTCACTTACAATAGGTGCGATTGTGATTAAATGACACTTCAGTCATATAGTAAACAAAACATTCACCAAAAAGAAACACCTCAACGAAAAAAAAACACTCAAGTGACACCGCTCGGTCACTTTGTTTAAAAATAATATGGACCTTGTTTGACTACCCTGGATATTATTTACCAGATTTTCAAGCCACAAAACCCTCAAAATAATCAAGGCAAGCATTGCAATGGTTACTGAAACTATTTCGCTCGCTTCGCTCACTCTGCTCGCTTAGACCACAAAAACAACAAAGCTTCGTGGGCGGACAATTTGCGGCCATGTTTGCTCTCAGCCTTTGACCGTCTAAAATTACCGTTTTCTTTCCTTCGCTACAGCTTTCGGTAATTAATAGAAAATATTACGGGTAGTTTTGCGAGCGAGTGTTTTGTTGGGCTTTAATTAGAGTAATAGGGTAGAATGTAAAATAGTTTCCGTTTTCATTTATAAAATCAAGTTACATTTACAAAGTTCAATTTTATTATTGTAAAAAAAGGTTGTTTTAGAAAATCGAATAATACTACTAATGCTAAGTATTGTGTTTATGCTGGTAATAAGGTTGCTAGAGCTCATAAATCAAATGACCCGCATTGATTACAAATCCTCTCTAACGCTTACCAAATTTTAATGTGTAAATTTTTTTGATTTGAATTTGAATCGAATTAAATTTTCTAATTGTATAAGTCCAAATTAACAGTACTAACTTCTGTTTAATCATAATAAGACATTGAAGGGGATCCTATAAGGGGCAAGCTGTACACTACTACAACAAATTCCTCAGGCAATTTGTATGTTACTGCTGCACAGATTCAAAATCCACATATTTTTTTTTTTAAAAAAGGGGTAATTATACTACCAATGATTACCTTTTAGATAAAAAAGCCTGGGATTAAAGCTCTCTGCTCGGTGCGGGATCAGTTCCCTCTTGTAATACTTATTAATTAAATACCGGACTTAAGCGTATTAATGACTAACAATTTTTATTTTTGGAATTGTCTAAATGACTTGGTACAGGCTATTGTTTCATATTATGTAGCTTTGCTGTACTTGTTAGGTTGTTCTGTTCATTTTTTAATGTTAGAATTTAAGCATTTTTTTATCAATAAACAAATTGTAGATACTCTACTAACTCGCATTGTAAAACCACAACAAGTTTAAAAGAGTAACTACTGAGTTTCTCCCCGGGTCTTCTCAGTAAGAATCAACTACTCCGACGCGGTGTCGTCGTTCATAGTCGCATTATGTTTGTATATTGTTTATTTATCCATATTATTATAGTATTTATGACTATTATTTAGTATGTTTTTCGACTATTTATAGGTACTGATTAAGTCTATTTAAATAAAGATATTTGAGTTTGAAAGGCGTGCGATCACAAACGTCTACAACAACAGTATTCAAGCTAAGAGAAGCGATTTAGAAGTCCAATAAATCTTCCCTAAAAGCTCAGCCCTAATCTAAAGCTATCAACCAAGACGGGCTTTTACAATTAATCGAATAGGTATTTCGCACACGTATTCACAAATGAACCAACCTCTATTTACAATTATACCTCATCTGAAGTCAGTGCACGAGCCTATTATCAACTATACAGCCTCTTCTGACAACCATGTAGCCTTATGAAAACTATATTATACAGCTTCCATTGACTTTTGAATAATTCAAAATGATAACGACTCGCTATCTCGAAGCGATACGGATGCGGATGGGGTTTGACTGAGAGCTTATATAAAATTGATAAAGTCTCTTCTGTACATCATTGAATTGGCATTTACAGGGCAAACATGTACCATCATATAGATACTACAACGTCATTTACCTACCACCAGGTGTGGTTGTGATCAAATGACAAAAATTCTACAATAACAAAAAACAGGCATAGTACTAGGATCGGATTAATGTTTTTGTTGCCTTGCAAGGCTTATGTGCCTAACCACCTATAAATGTATATCACAAAATGTACTGGTACCACATGAAACAATAAATAATTATTTTATTTTAATTAGTTTTACCAACGTTTGTTTACACTTGTACATTCATTGTTTATAATACTATAGGTGTCAACACATCATGCGCTACGATTATGAAATACCTATTTAGTTTTTGTTATTGTTAAAACTATTTATTTGTTTACTAGTTACACATACACAAAAAATCATTACAAGGGACAACATTTAAGAAAGCAAAAGTACAGGTTAGCTTATCTCTAAAAAGAGATTTCTTCCAGCAGACCAAGTTACAGGATACAAAATCAATTGTTATTGCTTCTAGCATTCAGTTTGCAAAAAGCACTAGATTGGACTTTAAAGTTAGATCCATTCAGTACTTTCAGTGTTAAGAAACGGACAACTATTAAACTGAACTGAATGAATAAGCTGAAGTTAGTTACCATTTTAATATTGTTTCAAAAGTCACAAAACAAAAACAACAAAACAGGTTCTACACTTACACAATTAAGTAGTTGGTAGTTCTCGTAGCTAAGAAAACCATGTATAATAGTGACATTGATAAACAAATAGTTCAGAGTTCCTCGCCTTGACTTGCGTAGTGTCCCGGGTTCGATTCCCGGCCGGGTCAATTTAGGAAACGATCTTTTCTAAATTGACCTTGGTCTGGGCGTTGTGGGAAACGCCCCTGGCTTTAAAGTACTTCATAACACAGGTATATTTATCCTTGCTTCGTGACCATAACATGTGGTGTGGTATGTTGTCTGGCGCGTATTATAATTATAGATAACATAACATAACATATCATCACGACTTTATCCCAAACGGGGTAGTCGAAGACAAGTGACTGTTGCCGTTATGGTTAACGGAACACTCAGAAGCCCACTTTTCACCAATGGTATTAGAACCCAACGTGGTAGGTTGTGAGCCTCCCGCCGGGTTGATTTAATTTTTTTTTATCAATGGTTTCCATCACCGGAAATTATACAATGAACACAAAGATTTTGGTTCTGGCCACATTTGAACTCGGGACCACAGGATCCGCGATCCGAGTTGAGTGCTTAAACACTAAGCCACGCAACTCTATATAGATAAATAATTCATATTATTGATCTTTCATTTCGGTTGCAAAGTTTTCCAAAATAAACATACTTTCAAAAATGTGATACAAGAACAGTTCTCAGTCAAGCCACGGATTCCACTGTCAAGTTATTTCGTTAAAATTTCTATGGATTCCATGTTATAACTGGAGGGTCCATGGCTTCACAACCCTTAGGGTTGATTCAGCGACGACCAATGAAAAGGGGTATATTATAAGTGATGATTCATACTCTCTTTTTACATTATATGTATTTCTGCTTAGCTTTTTCATGATGACACATCCGTTAATGTTTCTATTTTAGTTGTCATTAATAAATAATCGCTTATTATTATTCATATTTACCAATATTTAGGAGTTGAAAAGCTTATCTTTGAAAGGAGATTTCTTTTAGAAAACCATTGTTGTAGGAATAGGTAAGATATGGCTTAAATAATTATTTATATATTCAAATGAGTAGTTTATACTGAAGGAATTTATTGCCTCCAATGTTTGGTTCAATTAATGGTATTGCAGAATATACCTTGAATCAAAGTCATTGCTAGTTTGTCTAGCCGAAGAGCTTAGACATAAATTCTAAGTGTTGAAATGTCTAGACTCTAGACGGTAAGTTTAATAAACTATTAACGTCGTATAGGTCCATGAATTATTAGTTTTAGAGCGCAAATGTGATTGTTTTAGAACTGATCTTTGAATGAACACAGAGAGCCATTCAGTACGAGTTAGAGGGTTCAGTGGCCTTATTGCAAACGCTTTTATCCAGTGAAGTTAATTCCCTAAACTGACAGTAGCGAATAATTTGGTCAGTGAATATCCGGCCTAGAATATGCAATATACATATACTGACAGGTAACTGCTGACTGGTTGGAAATGTAATATCAGAAACTGCTCGATACTCTTAGTTTAGGAAATTAACCTGAGAAGTTATGGGATCGTAATAATTCTTTATAAACTATTGAAATGAGATTGAGAGCTCTTTAAAATCTGACTTAAGTCAAAATATTCATTTTAATAAATTGAGATGGAAAAAAATAAGTCTTACGTTTTCATAAGTTTTAAACTAGCTGTAAGCCCCCCCGGCTTTGCCCTCGTAGACTATCTTTACCGTTAAAATATAGCCAAAATAATATCCTGATCTTTCCTGATTATGTAGTTTTATATTGGTGAAATATTTTTTTAAATCGGTCCAGTTGTTTCGGAACCTATTCAATACCAAACAAATATGTAGGTACATCTTTCCTTTTTATAATTTAAGTATGGATTTCTCCCAGCTGGAGTTACACTCAGATTTCACATCACTTACCTACTATATGCCTACGTAACAGAAGGATTGCTTCCCATGGCAATTACAATAAATCACCACAAACATTCCGGCGAACTTCCGTCGGTATTGTTACATCCATACAGGGTGAATTTCTTTGACAGTAATGCGATTTTTCTGCATTAATTTCTGAGTTATTATAATAAATATTTTTATTTATGGAATACTTTTCTATTCAAATGAGATATGCACCCATTTATGGAAAAGTGAACAGGAAGGAATGATATTATTGGTTAAACTTTTAGTAGTAACATAATCCAATAAGATTTTCCGATACGTAAGTACTTAGTTAAATGAAGTTTAAAGCGTTCAATTAGTTTTCATGAATAAAATGTTAGTGTTCTAACATCAACGCTATTAAAATTTCAATTTCAAACGAAAAATCGTACTTCAACAGGCCTAATTGAGCAATTTACAGTCTTACAACAAAGCCTTAAGTATTAAAATCTGAACTTTCAAAAAGACCCATTATTTTAAAAGGCGAGTGCTATCATTGTAAGTTTAGTCAATTAAATTTATAATGGTCCAAGGAGAAAGAGAACTCACTTATTTTAAGTTTCGAATATAATTGGATTATTGAACAACTCCACCGTCGCATTCGATTTTCAGATTTCTGAACAGAATTTCCATTTTCACGCATTTGAATAGATTGTGATGAGTATTATTAGAAGAAAATTAAGTTTTGAAAAGAACTTACTCATCCCTTTTATAATGGTCGTAAAATGACTTAGATAGATTTGTGATTTAATTAAACTCGTAGCAACTATTTATCTAATGATGTTGTTTTGATTTATAATGTTTTGATCCTGTTGTATATTTGGCGTGATATTAAGTCCAACCATTCATAAAAGACGTAGAAAGTCATTTCAAAAGCAAATATATTATATAATATATGCTGCGGGTTTTAGTATGAGAGGCAATTGACCTCGTTTTAGAGCGGAAAGTATCAACTAATCAGCTGTGAACGTGTTTGACGTAGATTCCCTCTTTCTATTTATATTTCCCCTAATCATGTTGCTAAGAAACCTACCTACTCCATAAGAATCTCCAGACACATTTCCGGCTACAACAGAGCACAGTCTAGGCTATTTAGGCGTAGTCCCTTTGAGCTAGTTCGCTTTGTAGCAAGACAGCGGCGTAGTGAAGTGACCACGATGTACTAATTATTGAGGATGTGGTATTTTTTGAAGTTTTGAGGACTGCTGCTCTGGAATAGGGGGTGGGTTTATACACAGAACAGAGACAAAGCTTTATAGAAGAGGCTTTGACAGGTATACTATTACGCATGTGTGGGTGAGGCATGAAAATTATTTTAACTCTACATACTTTTAAACAACGTTGCTTCACGCCGCCTGTAGTCTTAGATCTCATTGACGGCGACGTGAGGCGTCGCGCGTTGCGATAGGCGGCGCGGCCCGCACTGAATTCAAACATGTGGCGTTGTAGGTGCGCTTTTACAAACAAGCGATTTAAGACACGTTTGTTCGAAATGAATCGCTTCAATTCAAGAAAACACTGGAAACTGACTGACTGAAACTGAAACGTTGTGTGGGAAATAGAGCATTGTTAAATGCTAAAAATAAAAATTCAGAAACATTTTTGTATAATACCTACCCACATGCATGTTTTAGGAGTGAAAACATATTTCAGCAACTATACAGCACCCGTGCTGAACCATTTCAGCACCTTCCTCAATGTCTTCAGCTATTTATATTATAATATGATGATTTAAAGAGAATAATAATGAAACGGTTGGAAGAGGAAGTCGCAACCAACTTATTTTGAAAAAGTCCAAGACATCTTTAGAAAGGGTCATTTTATTAATACTAAGCCGAAAAGTTTTCAAACAATAAAAGCAAGAAGCTAAAGCTCACTGGACGCTGTAGATAAATAACTTATTTCTTCTTTCTGACTGTACAAAAGATTTAACCTCAAAGGGTTGGCAATGCGCTTGAAATACATCCATACTTCATTCATTAAAACATTAGAAATAAGAAGCAGGGGTGCTAAAATGAATGACAATTTGCATTTGACGTTGCCATGACGATGACATACCCGAGTATAACCTGGCAAAATTGTAAACCCTTTCCGCCACAACGTATGAAGGGATTATGTTACATTTTAGATTAGGTAGTTATAGTGATAGTAAAAACGTGTTTGTATATATACTCCTGCTTATTTTAGGTTTTTACACCGACGATATAGTTTGATGCATGACAAAATAATTTATTAAAGCAAAAGTCCTATGGATTCTGAAGTTACCTTACTTTAAATGAGAACAATTGAGTGTGACAGCTGCTATATAAGTGGATTTTAATAATTTGGCATAAATCTTAAAAGTAATAATGTTTATTGTACTTTTACCACAAAGTGTGCCATAAAAAGAACCTTTTTCACTTCTGTCTAATGCTATAATGAATGTAGTATAGTTTTGCTAGTTTCCATAGACTGCGATAACTGTTAACTATCGAGGGGTTTGCGCACAAAAGTTGTACTAAAAATATGCCACATCCAAAGCTTCACGGTCTTGAATTTCTCGTAAATAGCAATTCCCTTTATTTAGATCTCAGCCACATTTGAAATTGGAGACGAGAGAGAAGTTAACTTCTATATTGGTCTGGAATGATCATTAATATACAAATAACGTGTATGAACGTTGTAAGGAATAATATTCCTTTTGAATACAAATACGCGAATCTGAGGATCGTGGTGATAGATTCAATCTAGGAAATAAAAGTAAATTAAAATATAACGTTCACATTAAAACATAGCAGTATAATAAAAAGTTTATTATTTACTTTCAGTAAAATACACGGATAAATATTTTAATCTATAATAAGTTTATAACTTCAACATTGTTTCATGAAAATAATTTAAGACAACAGAGTATAGGTAAGCGTAATATCTATTAAATTAAAGGAAATAAAATCATGTCCCACCATTAGGTGGCAAATACACCGCTATTATCCAAGTTACTTTTGTGGTGGACTTACCTCTAGGTCCAGAGCTGACTTGGCATTGGTATAGAGCATCGTCATCCAGGGATACCTCCTTGATGTCCAGAGAATAGTCCCCTGAAACAATAAAAATGTCATTTTTAAAATAAGCTCAACTGAATTTGATTAAAACACACCTCCGGGGCCAGTGGTCGAGTAGTTATAGAGTTCGGCCGAAAATTCAAAGTACGTGTTCCAATCTCATGTTTGGCGAGTGATAGCGAAACATATAATTCGGCATTGCGGTGATTAGGCTAATACCCGTCAAATGTCGTGATGCTTTAATGTAATCAAGGATTTGCTCAGCAGTGGCACGGTAATTTTATCTATCTATTACCGTGGTAGTGGTAAAGTATACAGGCTGTCTAATTATTATTTTTCTCAAACACTTATATTCAGGTCTTCTTGAAACTGAAGTCGTCTACATGAAAACATTATAAAGAGGAAAGATTTGATTGATTGTTCGAATGGAATAGGCTCCGAAACTACTGGACCGATTTTAAAGATTATTTCACCAATACGAAGCCACATTGCCAGCGAGTAACATAGAGTTTTTTTGGGTTTATTTTACCGGGAGAAATAGTGAACGCAAGCGAAGCCGCTGACGGACAGCTGGTTAATAATATGTTTGTATCATCATGTACTATATAGTGACAAGGGTTGAGATTTCGTTGGCAGTACAGTCAAATTGCACTGAATCGACCGAATAAAAGTATTTTCATATAAACAGGCTGACATTTTGAAGTGTATATGGGGGTTAGATATAAATTTGTGTTTTTGTGACATGAACCCTTATAAACACGTAAAATGTAATACTACATTTTAAGGCTTTTGCAGCTCAAGGGACCTTATTTACTAACCGCTTTCAAGATTATCTACTAGGCGTCAAATCTAAATGAGAACATGACTTTTCCAAAATTCATATTTTTCTGGACATCTTTATATCCATCTGACCCTAAACTTGAGCTTATACAATGTACATATATTATTATATGGGTTGATAATAATGAATATATATTTGAACGGATAGTTACATTGAGACTCTGAAAAATCAAAAACGTCCTCAAATCGTCAACTTCTAAAACCTTTCTGCCCCAACTACCAGTAGTTTTTTTACTGTGTTTGCGTTTGACCTCAGTCTTGCCTGGTGATGGTGGGTCACGCTTACCCAGAAAATGCCTATTCACTCTGGCCTTGAAGACACCAAGGTTGTAAGTATCCGGCAACACAGACGCAGAGAGAGCGTTCCACACCTTAGCGGTGGGGACCAGAAAAGACGCAGCAAACCGTTGGGTGCGGATTGCTGGAAAGTCAATCATATGGGGTTGGAAGCCCTCTCGGTGTCTATTACCAGGTTATGTAGTTTTTTGCGCTGTCTGACAATGTTACTTTTACTAATAAACACGACGTGTAGGCCAGGCCACACGTCGTGGATTTTAATAGAGTGATTCCAAATAATTTTTAACTCAAACTTTTTTTCTTCTTATTTCTTCTTTTTTGCGCCAGACAACACACTACTTATTATGGTTTTGAAGTAAGAAGAAATGTCCTTGTATTACGAGGTACCAAACAAGGAATTTAGGCCAGAGGCGTGTCCCAGCACACCCAGGCCAAAGTAAATTTAGAAAAGACCGTTTCATGAATTTCAGACCGGGAATCGAAATTATGTCCACGCAAATTAAGGCGAGGAACCATGCTACTCCACATTACACCGTGTCGTTATACCTACTAAGATGAGGTGCATTCACTCCCAATTTCTATTGACTTAACTTGAAATTACATTACATTAAAATAGTTTGTCAGTGAGGCGCCACGTGTCTTTATCCAGTTTCACAGAATAAGGCATTTGAATCTCACTGTGCGAGGTTTGAAGTGAGTTTTTCCGAATGAGCCTACTTTCTTCTACGAATCCTCCTTTCTGATTCCATCTCTTAGCGAATATAGCTTCTGTGTACTGTCTGATTTAATATTTTTTATGAACAGCCCTAACCATAAGCGATACTGAAGTTTCTTACCTTCCTCGTCACTCCCAATCATTTTGTACCGCTCGTATCCCGTCAGATGGCGGTGGGTGCCCAATCCAAAATCGTCTTTCGTCCACTGAAGCTGTCCAGATTTGTTGACTACTCGACAAGGGAGAGTCACTCTTGATCCTACTACTGCACTCTGTGAAACAAAATAGTCAGGTCAAAAAAAGGTTCAAGATGAAGCAAAAGTATTGTATTCTGATATTTTTAAAACATTAACAACAAGTTGTTCTTAAAAACCACCATTTTAAAAAGTGAGGTTTTGAATTTTTTGCAGTAGTCATGATAAAACCGCCAATAGAATCTAAAATAAAACTTGTTTCGACATTTGACCTGTAAATTTACCATGAGCTGCCATTTTAAATTTACGTTATCGTTCGCGTATTTTTATTATTGTGATTTGACCAGACATGACCTGAAAAAATTGTATTGGAATTTGACATGACATGACATGACAATGTCAAATCCCGAAACATTTTTTTACGCTAGCGATAATGTAAATGTACAGTGGCAACTCGTGGTAGACGTGCAGATAGTCACTTTTTCGATGGAAGACGATTTAGAAGGATAATTTCGTGAGAAAGTCCTAATGGATATTTCCGACATGGAGGGACGATGTGGTTATTCCGGCCTCCTAGTAACTTCAACCCAGCGGTGATTGACCTCACAATATAATATCTAATAACAAGTCAAGTTCCATTCATCTTCTTGGCCGGATATTTACTGACCAAATTGCTCAGTGTAGGGAATTAACTTGACAGGATATAACCGATTGTAATAAGACCCAGGCTACGCAAGCACTTTGAAAAAAGTTTAAGAAGCACAGCATTGAATTGCTAACACTGCGTGATATGTCCACTACTGAAATGACACAAAATATTTGGAAATCTATATTATAAGAAAAAATAAGTAAATAAATTGTTGAAAAGTTTTATGCTTTATTATAAGATTAACAGCATATATGCCAGGGATTGTAAAAGGGCGGCCTATGGACGGCGTACACCAAGAAATCCATAGAAACCCTGCGTGTCCAATATAACAACATCTTTAGGATGATTTTGGGGCTTCCTCGCTGGTGCAGTGCCTCTGAAATGTTCACACAGGCACACACAGACGGCTTCCACGCAGTATTTCACAAGAAAGTTGCATCATTGATGAGGAGGGTACGGACAGCATCCTGAAGGTTGTCGCATAGGACCTCAGAGCACCTCCTGTTGAGGCATTTCAACCGGGTGATGGCCAAATAGGCCTACTTTTTGTTTTTGATCCGCCCAGGCCGCGTGTCTCGTTATTTATTGTTCGTATTTGTTTTGATTTGAAGCTATTAAGTTTTAACATTCGTTTTTAAGTCATCAGTCATCATCTAAATAAATCAAAATTGAATTGAATTAATAGTACCCAAAATGGACTGTATTTGGATTTTCCATTAACAGCGACATAAAACTAACATCGCCACCGGAAACCGATCAAAATAATTACTGAAACATTAACCAGATTCATGCACTAGACTAGCAGCGCCTAAATTAAATGATTTATTCCGATCGGCCATTTTGAAAACAATAACACAATTTGTACGCGAATTCCATTGACGAGATTAAAATTAATTTGCTGCGGCCAATACTTTTCGTTTAGCCGCCCAAATTAACAAATTGTTTTCGGAAACAAAGTCTTTTTCATCGCCTTTTTAGTATTGAGAATTTGACGTAACGTGAGGGATGTTTTTGGTATTTTTGGACCAAAACATTCTCTACTTTGAGCATCTTTTGGTTGCAAATAAGAAGTTAGGAAATTGATTGACATTTGAGAATGTGATTGTAATTATATTCAAAAATACTGCAAAGGCAAGTCCTACAACTTCATTTTTTTTATTTACCAATGTAACTAATTCCAAATTCATTTAGCGTACTCATTCAATACAACACGGCTTTACCCCTAAACCGACGAAGTCCTATGAAAGAACTAGTAATAAATTAAATTAAAGTCAAAGTGGATGAAAGAAGTTGACCGGTGAAGGTCAGTCTCTCTTTAGGATAAAATTGTCCGACAAAGAGGAAGTTTTCAGCGTCGCTGGAAAAGTTTTTCTGGCTCAGTTCTGAAGAGTTTGTTTGTGGCATAACATTTATAACGTAAGTACCTACTGGGTTAATAATACTCAGCAAGCAAGTAATTGGTAAGAAAGGGAACCAACCCACAGCAATTGGATAATTGGTTAAAGGTCAAATAAAATAAATTGACAATTTCAATAAATACAAATACCAGAAAAATCTTAGCACCGCGTTTTAGGAATGTCCAAATTGCTAATTAGCGAAACGCCGGCAATTGAGGTACCTACTAACGAACTAATCTTAACACTAGTGGACTACAGATAAATAAATAAATCTATAAATAAATATCTGGGACAAGTCACACCAAGATCATCTGACCCCAAACTAAGCAGAGCTTGTAATGTGGGCGTCAGAGACTAATAAACATACTTAAATATTTCTAAATACATACTTGAATAGATAATAACACCCAGACACACAACAAATACAAATGCTCGCCACACAAATATATGTCATGGGTGGGGATCGAACCCACTACCTCTGGCCCTAAAGGCAGGATCGCTGCCATTGCGCCAACAGGCCAGTCAACAGATGGAAGCAGTTTGAAACCGCCAGCGGATTAATTTCTGTATGTGAACACCACAGACAATATTGTTGGATGTATCGTCGGACGAGTGGTAGTAGCGGCCTGAAATCCAGAAGTCAATCATAGTGATAAGTAGCCCTTAATCATGAAAGGCCTAAAAAACCTGCCATCTTTAAAAAAAAAAAATGCGCCATACAACACACCACTTGTCATGATGTCGAACTATGGAGAAAAATCCCTGTGTTATCAGGTATTTTGCCAAGAGGGTCTCCCAGCATACCCAGACACGAGCCAATTTAGAAAAGATCGCTACCTGAATTGACTCAACCAGGAATCGAACCCGGGACAGTACGGAAGACAAGGCGAGAAACCGTGCGACAGCGCACGATGCCAATCGTTTCGTCTTTGATTTTGATAATCGGGAAAACCACTCTAGAGAGTGTGGTCTGAATTTAACTAAGGATCAGTTTAAGAGATTGCTAGATACCATCTCCGAGCACCAGGTTTTCAAAAGCTAACTTGACCCCGGACAATCTTTAACGCCAAAGAAAACCAACTTGGTGATTACCCATGTTTTGAATTGATTTCAATGCTAGAAGCCTTTAAACTAGGCAGAGCTTGTACTATGGGTTTCAGAGACTAATAAACATACTTCAATATTTTTAAATACATACTTATATAGAAAATAGCACCCAGACACACGACAAACCCAAATGTTCGTCACATTAATGTTTGTCATTAGATCGAACCCACGACCTCTGGTGCTAGAGGCAGGATTGCTGCCATTGCACCAACAGGCCTGTCAAATCAAAAGTGGTGGCTGATGGTTGAATGATAAAATATTCTCAAAATAAACAAGAAATGCAAAGTCCCAAAATTTGGCATCCGATAAAGAAGATATTGCTAAAACTCGTATTATAATTCCACGTAATAAACCACTTAGAAACTTATTTGCTTCTGCAATATTTACCTCAAAATATCTAAGCAAATAAAATTCCCATAATCCGCGCACGAAACCCTGGATATTAATTTAATGTCAGTGTGTGCCATAAATCAGACATTTTCTTCCCAAAACTCATTCTCGTAATATTATCCAGCTTGATATAATTCTTTTACTAGCTAAAGTTGACACAGAAAAGGCTGGTATAGAGGACGTTTGGCGTTATTAAAAATTCCTTCCCTGGGATGTTACCCCTCGATTAATAAGGTCGTGTATTTTTTTTTAGTAATTTGCTTCTGATCTATTTTATATTTCTGATATGGGATTTAATAATTCGCCAAAGCACAAGAAATTTGACAACATTATTTCAACATTTTCTTTATTTGGCGTAGACTTAATTATCGCAATAACCTCTATTGAAAGTAAGGTAAAGTAATTAGCTTATGTACTGTCCTACTGGGCAAAAAAGTTTTCATCATTGAAATCAAGTCATCACACAATTGATAGGTGTTGGCTTGATCACCACGCTTGCAAAATCCGAGGCCAAGGGGTAACATATTTCGGCCCAAAATCCGGAGGTTCAAATCGCAGGTCACAGTGTTTTCGAATTTTTCGGACGTTAACCCTGGCTTTTGATCACCAACCTCAATTGAGTATTTTGCTGGACTTATAAAAATGATTTTATTTATAGTCCTGAGTTTCGTATAAGGAAAAGCAAGCAATTAAATTTACTAACACTTCCTTCTTTATACATCTATGAAGCTTGTAAATTTGCTAAGCAACATCCTCTCTTATTTAAGAGAAATAAAGACGTTTGTCTGTTTAGGACCAGATATCCAAATAAATAAATAAATATCCCCTGGACATTATTCCACACAGCGCCATCTAGCCCCAAAGTAAGCTAATTAAAGCTTGTGTTATGGGATACTAGACAACGGATAAACATACTTAAATACATTTTCTTTTGTAAATACATACTTATTATACATAGGAGACACCCAGACCAGTACAAACAGACATGTTCATGCACACAAAATGTTTGTACTGTGCGGGGATCGAACCCGCGACCTCTGGTGTAGTAGCCAACTTCTTAACCATTACACCAAGTCGGTCGTCAAATAGATTGGTTCTGCCGCAAATACGCACCAATATGTGTAGTAGAAATAGTTTTGCTATGGTGGTCCGAATATACAACAAACTACCAACAGATATTTTAAATTTGCCAGCAAATCAATTTGATAGAAACTTATTTCAATTTTTAATTAACAAATGCTTTTACTCTGTTTCGGAATACCTAAATAGCTGAAAAATTTCAATGTGACCAAGCTGAATTTCACTATCGACATTGACATTTAAGTATCGTGTTATTTTATTTTAGATATTTAAGATATTGTTGTAATTGTTGTTGATGACCGTCATTCGAAAATGTATTTAATATTTGCAAAATTTGTAAGCCAGAAATGGTATATGTGTTGTACTTAAATCTATACCTTGTCACCTTTATGTCACCCACATTTGAACAAATAAATGATTGATTGATTGATTGAAAAATAGACGAACCAATGAAGAGACATCTTTTCTAACATGCTTGAACTTACTTTTTATCCACATAAGTTCGGAAGATTGAGTCTCAATTAAAAGTGAATAAATTAAGTTTGTGTAATACTTAAGCTTATTAACGGTTCTAGCTTAAATACTTAACTTTGAAACAAACTCACCTGGTCTTGGGGTTCGATGGCAAATCTCTGTTCCTTATGTCCACTAACACATACCACCACCCACAAAGACACCAACAACTTCACCATCACATTGTCCTTCACTATCCTCAGCAAAAGGAATAATGGATTAGCATCTCTACTTGTTACTTTTGTTCTAATTTTCACTGCACTACTATTAATTCTTAACATCTTAACCGTTTCATTATTAGCTTCACTGACCACCTCGATGCTATTATCATTGCTATCAGTATTGAATATAATTCTTGTTTCATCTTCCATTTTTGGTTGAAGTATTTCGTTTCGTTTTCAGCCATATGGCAAACACATAAGATGAGTTTAAAGTTCTTTCAATATGGGTTTATCTGAAACAAACAAAAAAATTTACATTAGGTTATTTATATTGAAGTGCGTAAATATCTGGGATATCTTACACAAAATAATCAGGTCCCAAACTAAAAAATCTTGTACAAAGGCGATCATATCAACCTTCACAAAACCATTGCAAAATGGGTTTTATGTCAGCAGCATAAAGTGCCCCTATGTAAAGGTTGGTGTGAACGCCGCTGTACAATGAGTGTCAGAGACAAACACACTTTTAAATATTAAAAAAATATTTCAAAATAGAACAACCAGGCACAGACCAAACAAAATTGTTCATTACATAAAGGTTTTTCCTTATAGATCTATCAGTGTAAAAACTTCTCTCCAAAGTCTCCGTTCGATAAGCAATAAATTGGCTTTATATTATAAAGGTATTTATAAATATGCAGAAATCTTAAATCAACCGGTCAACCCAATCGATTTCATCAAAACCTACGCGAAAACTGCCTAAGATACGAGTAAGCCTTTAAATATGTCTACACTTTAAAAAAATAACTGTTAGTCCTTGGTGCAAACGGTGAATCCCAATTTAACACCGCTAGAGGGAAAAGAACGCTCTTCCTGCGTCTTAGGATACTTACAACCTTGGTGTCTTCAAGGTCACAGTAAATAGGCATTTTTTCGGTAAGCGTGTAAAACTATCGGCCTCGTCATCGTTTACCACCAGGCGAGACTGAGGCCAAACGCAAACCCATATTAACATATACAGTTAAAGTATACAAGGATAATCTAGTAAACATTTTTGGAGCCTTATTAAAATCTCTTAAAACTTGTCTAGTTCATTCCCTAAACTGAACGAGAAAGGAGATGTCCCAAAATGTATGGAGCCTTGGTCAGGTCTATGTACACCATACCAAATCTAGGAAAAAATACGTGGAACAGTTTATAAATATTCAATTTCCTTTTAAAGGTATACTCGTATTTATTTGGTTCAAACAAGATTTCCAATCACAGAATTGAAACACACAACGAAAAACATCATGGCGGAAATGTGTCAACACAAATTACGCGGTGTCAATTTGACAAGACTACAACAACAAATTGGAGCTTATTTTTACTTAACCAGTTGTTAAAAACAAGTTTTGTTGTTATTGTTGCCTGAATAGCATTAGAAGTTCTAAGTTCACTGAGCCAAATATTAATGCAAATTGCAAAATCGAAAGTTAAAATAAGTAAAAACACAACACAAGTGACACTAGTGACAGTGACAGTTCGATCTGAATGTCTATGAACAAGTAAATTGCCATACTGAAATAGGACTTGAATACTGAATTATTTTTATTAAAGAACCATAAAATGAAGTAATCATTCTTATTGTTTGTATTTTTGCTGGAATCAGTAGATTTTTCTTCATTTTTTAAATAGGTGTACATAGACTTGGCCAGAAATGGGACATCTCCTTTCGTAATATGATCTTTCATTTCCAGCCAGTCACTGGTTACCTGACACTAACATATCTTCTAGGCTGGATATTTACTCATGAAATTGCTTGCTATCCTCAGTTTATGAAATTAACTTGAATGGAAATAAGAGATAGTAATAAGACCACTGGTGTTAATTTTACAGACAGAGTACGTTGTATAAGATACTAAATTTAAATGATTTCTTACACTACAGAGCTCCGAGCTACAAAATTACTAGCTTACTAAAAGCATTTTCAGCTCCACTGATTCCACCATCTCTGCAGCTATTATTAATGTCCGACAGTGTTGCATCGTAAACTATTTTCGGATTCGAAGAACTCTCATTTATCAAAATACCTGTGAATGGACTGAAACTTTGATTTCTGATCACATTCCAGCGTAAATATAATATTTAGTGCAAAACTTTGGAGCAACACTGCCGGGGATGAAGCAAGGCTCTTAATTTTGTTAATGAGTTAAAATTTATAGACCTGGTGAGAATAGAAATGTAATAATGAGTTTAAGCACTAGATTTAGAGTTTGTTCAGATGTTTTTGGAATAAGTCTCGTGTTGTATGGGTGAATACCGCAACCAGGATCAAATTTGTAAAGTAGGTTTAAACTTTTTGCGGACTCCTTTATAATGCGAACAGCAAAGGAGTGGAACTCGCTGCCCGCGCATGTGTTTCCTAACCAATATAATCTGAGTCTCTTCAAGACAAGAGTGAACAAGAAAAGAGTGTTCCATCATAGATCGCATAGTCACTTACCATCAGGTGCGATTGCGATCAAATGACCGTCTAGTCTACTATAAACAAAGGATTTTTTCGGACATTGCTGTGCTTCAAAAGGTACACTGGTTGGAAGGTCTCTGCTGTGGGATTATTACCTTGGATTCTTATCACTAGTCTTACTCGTCATTAGATAAGAATTTAATCCAGAGGCGTCTCCCGGCATATCCAGACACAAGCTAATATAGAAAAGTACCAGTTTCATGAATTGACCCGACCAGTAATCGAACCCAGACCTAGACAAGCGCTAGAATTTGCGCTTGTTATTCTAAGAATCATAATTTTACCCATTTCAGTTCAAAGTCCATTTTTCTTCGCCAATGAGAGTCCTCCAACCTAACTCCGGCACTGGTAAAGAGCAAATTTCAAGAACACATAAATATGTCTTAACCAGACTGTATTATGGTTCGCGGATACATAAATAAATCGTATACGGAGGCAACTTCAACTATATCGTAAAGAAAAGAAATGTGGGAAGAACATCTAAGATGCTGCGACATGCCCTCGAATACATAAATACATTTGAATAGATAACGCAATAAATAAAAGAAATATGCGCCTGGTAACACACCAATTTGTCATGGTCTCGAAATAAGGTATCATTGTACGAGTATTACGAAGTGGCAGGCAAGGACTACAGCCAACCTTTCAAAATTTTCTCAGATCTGGGTGTATAGGGCAAAAATTAATCTGATTTTTTTAGCAAAATTTTCTCAGATCTGGGTGTTTATGGGTAATACACAAATTTTAAAAGGTTGGGTTGGTACTCTTTCGGGAACCATACCTGGGACACCACAAGTCATAGCGATACACGTCGTTACCACGGGCTACGCGAATCGTGAAATGCTATGTACTCCGTTTGTATAAACTCGAACCAGCCAATTTTTTTAAGGCTCATTTAGACGTCAAAAAATGCGCTTTAGGGATAGAGATTTTCTATTGCATGACTAACTTTGATTTGAAAATGGTAGCCATTTCTTTTAAGCCGACCATTCGCTGATTGGATTATTATTCCAGTCAGTAAAAAATATGATATCAATCGCTTTTACTTTAGTTCATACGAGTAGACAGATGAACATAAATTTATTTAGACATCCGTTTCCATAATGGTTCAGCGTGAACTCAGCGGTAAAAAAGGTACATTTTAATTCATTTACACTCGCGTTATCCATTCTGATTTATAGCTGTGTCTAAGATGCTGCGACAGTCCTCTAAGCTACAGTTTTCTCGTATTTGGTAAATCCCAAGTAGCTATAGTTGTGCACCGATTTTTGGCTTTGCTGCCAAATATTTTTTAATTTCAATAATGCTGACTGCGCCATATTTTTGTGTGTACTGTACCAGCATTTTGCCGGCAAAATCTTTTTCTTTACTAGTTTTCAACTGCTTCGGGTTCACTTGGTCTATAAAATACTTTAACTGGGAAGACCAGCTATTTGTTTGGTGGTCTTTTGGTGGTGGACCTCAGAATAATTACACCTATAAGCATAGTTCCACACAAAAAGGCGCGCCATTTGTGATGCCAAAATTAACTGTCAAAATAACTTGTTACACATGTAATCACAATTTTCAGTATTTATCATATATAAATACTACTTGTGTTTCTCTGTTATTTTGTTGCAACTATTTACTGCACAAATAAACATTTTGAATAAGCTCTTTACTATTATGTCTGTTATATCCGTTTCAGAAACCCAATTTATCCCAGCAGTAAAAATTTCCAAAATTGGTTGGTGGTCAAAAACGTTATAAACAAACAGATTTACATGGAGTCCAGCATTTGTTCCCACGCACAAAGAGGTTCGGTGACTCTTTTCTTTGTAGAACCATCGCGTGGAACGCTCTCCCAGCGCATGTGTTCCTTCCTCTTATAGTCCCGGGGTCTTCAAGCGGGGCGTGAAAAGGCATTTTTGCAGGCCTTCATGATGAGTATGATCAGCTTAGCACCGCATTCTTCGAGTAGGTACCAAAACCGTCATACTCATCATCATCATCATCATCCGTGCGGTCTACCCCGGGGTCCGCCTTGCTTATTTTCTTGGCTCACTTAACGCGGTCTTGTGCATCCTCAGTGTATAAAACTTGGAAAACTTGCCACATCAGCAATAATTCGAATGCATCTTGGACATTTATGCTCGCCTGCACATTCAGGCGAAGTTCAGTGAAGCTTCAAATTAAATATATATATATATATATATGTGAATGTGGCACCGGCGTTGGGAATGCTTTCCATTACTGCGCTTGTCAGCCTCATATCTGGACCTCACGACCGCTTTCCATCAGGTGGAGTGAAGTCATCTTGACGGTCACTTTAAAAAAAAAGGAATTTCTAACCTTCTTCTTTTTCCTTCGTGTTGATAGCAACTCTGTATTTAAAAAATCGAATATAATTTTGATTTCTATCCGCCATATTTTTTTGGTAGATATCCACATTTTGTCGCTAACCAAGTCAGCCAATAATGCAGCTAAGAATCAGCTTTCTAGCCACTTTGCTTCGGCATTTCTAGTATTATGATACACAATGTGTATTGTTTTCATTTGCCGATACTAATTCCTGGTTTTTGCTCCATAACCTGAGCGGATAAAGTTTCCGCCTTTCCTTACACGTAACACCCATTGTTTTGAGATCACAAATGTTTCTTGTGAACAAACATACCGATTAATCGGTTTTTAGTGGAAATCGCGGAAGCATTAGTATAGAAGTTTTGTTTGAGTTGCTGATAATCTCTTCCCCATCCGACCTTGCTTTTTTAAGGATGGTATAGACCAAAGTAATTGCTAGAGCATTTTATTGCTTTGTAACTTTATTAGATACGAATGGTACAATACAGGTAAATGATCAGTTTTTGAAAACGTAACCTGTAACATTTTTGTGTGCACTACATAGATAAAAAAATATATACTGATGTATCCCACGCTCGTGCGTTTGCTCGATGTAAATTACACCAAAGCGCTCGTTGGTTTTTAAAATCAAGTTGTAACAAAACATCGAAACGTTTTTTATTGTTTCGCTGTTTGTATGTTTTAAAGCCAGGCAATTACTTAATACTGCATTAAACTTTAGATCACCATAATCTATATACAGGCGTTCAAAATACTGTTTTTTCGCATTAAGGTAACCAATTGTTTTATCACGTTTAATCTTTTTGTTAAATCACAGCTAGTATAGCATTTAAAAGGACGAACAGACTACCCTATTAACAGTTCTTTGAGGTTCAGTAAAGATAGGTGAAACAATGTCGGCAAGTACTAAATTTGGGTTCTGTAGGCTTATAGTAAAACGTACAGACCAAAATGAAGTTGTTCAACTTGACTAATTGTGTTACAGACTTAAACCCTAAAGTCCCAGCCCAATTTAAGCTTGAAACAAATTAGGAAGTCCCGAAAGTTCCATCCAAACGAAAAGTAGTTCGGTAAGGCACTCAATGCTCGCTCAAAGTACAGTCGAGCTTGAGATCCACTCAAAAGATGATGCTACGAGTAGTAATAAAGAGGTCCTAAGTTGTTAACTGACATACGGCTATCGGGTATTAGGTGCATGTAAAAAAACAAACTAAGTCGAACGAACCAGTGGACGAGTTTACCCGAAATTTAACGAATGCTCGCGAAGTCGCGATTCTTTTGTGCTTCATTTGACCCAACCGCTGCGCGAAGTATTCACGCGTACCTACGTTTGTGTCAATTTGTTGTGTTGGCTTGCGATCTATTGCTTGCATTTATTAGAGTTAATGTTCAATTTTATAGATGTCAATACGAATGCCCAAACTATTCAATTTATACCTATTGTAAAAATATTCTCATGTAAGTGAACGTAATTCTTTTGAGAAATAAAGTTCTTAAACTTAAACAAAAACGAAGTTCGTATTTGTTACCGAATTCAAAAAAGAAGGAGGTTTTCAATTCGACTGTATTTTTTTTTGTATTTGTTCATGTTACCTATGTATGTGGGTAGTTACAAACCTACATTGGCTGACAACGAATCCAACAATAACAATAACTGTACCAATGTATGTTAAATAAATCATTTTGTCTAGCATCAAACAATATTGTCGATGAAAAAACCTAAAAGAAGCAGGGGTCTTTATCTGAACACATTTTTACTGCCACTATAACTCTACCAAATCTAAACCCTTGTGGCGGAAAGAGTTTTCAATTTTGCCAGGTTTAACTCAGATATGTCAACGTTATGGCAACGTAAAATGCAAATTACCATTCATTTTAGCACCCCTGCTTCTTATTTCTAATGTTATAATGAATGGAGTATAGTAAATGCCTATTCACTCTTGCCTTAGAAGAGAAGAGACTTAGTGACCTAGACAGAAATCACTGTTTATTTAGTTAATTATAGGCTGAACCGACTTTAAGCACCTGATTTAAACTTGGCCATATTTTTGGCTAGCCGCCTCGCATATGCTTGCAATCACCAAATTTTGGTCACAGATTACTTTATCGTTGTGTTCATTATTTAATTTCCGACTAACCCTCCGGTGATGGAAAACATCATTAATAAACCAAATCAACCCGGATAGCGCTAAAGGCTTACCACCTACCACGTTGCGTTCTAATACCATTGGTCAAAAGTGGGCTTTTGAGTGTTCCGTTCACCATGACGGCAACAGTCACTTGCCTCTGACTACCGTGTTTAGGATAAAGTCGTGATGGTATGTTATGTTATAATTACTTTATATTTACTATGTAACAGATAAATCACTCCATATATATTTTTTAATTTTGTCATTTGTAAATGCGTGCTGTCATGTGACAGGCATATATTCCAGGGTTACCTATTTGAATAATACATATTATTGATGTCAGTAGTCAGTTCCGTTCCGACTGATAAAATGTATAAAAACATTTTTACCAAATTGTTTAACCAGGTTCCCTCCCTATTGGAAGAAAAACTATCTCCACCATCGATCCTTACATTGATCGGCTCCAGTACTCCATATGTTAGGAAAAATACGAGAAATTCCTTGCAAAATGCAAGCAAAAGCTCTATCGAAGCCAGAGAATCTACCAGGAATTCAGGATCGGCAAGGAAGTCGAAATTCACAGCTCCAGAGAACACTAGAAATCCCAATGTCTTATATTACCACCTTACCGAGCATAATTCCCCATCTTTCGTGGATTCTTCAAATAGTCAGAGTTTAATCTGAACGTGCTGCCCAGGGTAAACGCAGTCCAAAGTACAAACTTGGCAAAAGTTTTTGATTAAAAAAAAAATTAGGGCTTGGTTTTTAAAATGGGGGGAACATTTGTTAGACATGTCAAAAACATTTTGAGAAGCTATTTGATCTATGTATGATTATTTAACAGGATCTTTTTCTACGAGTACATAGAGGGCCTCTTTCACATACGAAGAGCAGACATTTTCTTTGACACAGAACCGGAAGACCACGAAGGATTGCAAATTTGTAACAGAGCGCAGTATTTCTGGGACACATGAGTATTAGAACGAAACAATGATAAAGCTTCATACGAGTTGCTATGACAGGATCACTAATACGACTGTGTGCGTGAACCCTTTTCTATGCGTCAGAAAATGAATTTAGGCATTCCCAGGGCCCTGGGTTCGGGACACCTGGTATACCCCTACTCACTAAAACCTGACGGTGGTCGTCTTCGGCGATAACACAGACCACTGTGTCCGAAGACACGCATTACCGTGTTCCTTGGGACCGCAAATCGAAACGCACGCAGGCCTAACCGCTTGCGCTTACGGCGCCAAGGGCCATTTTAGTCGCCTATTACGACAGGCAGGGATACCTCGGCAGTATTCCTCTAACCGCAGGAAACGTGTGCGTGAACCCAAGCTTGACCTTCGACCAAGCCGGTATACACCGGCCAGTGTCCACAGTGTAGTAGTGGCACATATAGTGTGGTAGCGGTTAGGCAACAATTTGGGAAAAAAATGTGGCCAATCGCACAGGAACCCAAATAGCTGATGTGCCAGGCTGCCAAGCTCAAAATGGAAATGAATCACGAAAAACTAATTTCAGGCTGACAGTACGCTGGGACGGAAACGCCTGAAGACAGGACGCGGAAAGACGTCAGGTCTACGAAAGGTAGTAAAGACGCGATGACAATATTATGATAGAAAATATTTGGAAATATTACTAAATGATGGAAGAGCAGCCTTTTATGCACGGACAGCGTAACTCGAATCACAGTTTGCGGTGGATGAATATTTTCACCTAATTCGGTTATACTGGAAATCGTAAGCTCAGCATTTGAAATTTTACGGATGTACATGATGATGAAGAGGTTTGACTAATATAGCTATGTGACATTGAATGTGCAATCCCCTACTACTGCTTAGTTTGGGCACGAATATACTTAAAAATGGGTTTCTGGATTTGGCCGTGAAACTAGTCAACTTAGTTGTAATTTGGGAATTTGCTACAAATTCCCAAATTATTTGATGGCACAACGTAGGTAAAAGCTTCCTCTTAGTATCTATTACAAAATGAAAAAACAAATCTCCTTGTATATTTTTAATACATGGATAAAAGATACTCTCACAAATATCAAATAAATCTTTATTTTAGCGCCTTCCCTCATAGAAATAATTTCTTTATGTTGCTTTACCTTCCAATAAGAAGGTTCAAAAGGTATTTTCATGTTTTCTTTCCTCATTCAATAGGGAAAAGCACACGAAATTCGAAACACACGGTAACGTATTCATATTGCATATGGTACATATGTATTTATTGTAATATAGACTTGATAACGGAATAAGGAAAATGTGTGAGAATGTCACAGATTATGTGCTTGTAAAGTTGGTGAAAAGACATATCTGAATATTATATTACATTATATTATACGGAGGCTTTTCTGGTAGCAAAGATAAAGTTAAAGATTTACTGTGTGAAAGCATTTCTATAGAAACATGATAAAGATTTCTAACCATGCTGAATTGCGGCTTACTATTAAATAAATAAAATAAATATGCGCAGGATAACACACCAATGGTCATGGTCTCGAAGTTAGGATTAATACCCTTGTGTTACGAGGTACCAGCTAAGAATTTAGCCAAGGATGTCGAGACCCCAAGCCAATTTAGAAAAGTGAGTTTTATGAACTGACCCGACGCGGGAATCTAACGAGGGACACTACGTTAGTCAAGGCAAGAAACATATCTGCAGCGCCAAATTTGTCGTAGTGTTAGCGGTACGCTAAATTTAACTGCAAATGGTGTTAAAGGCATGAAAATCAGAACGATTAATCTTTAGGCCATACGAATCAATTTGATCCGTAGCACGGCAAAAAAGGGAGGAGTTATGGCGACATCTTTATTTGTATTGGATTTTTTTTATACTCTGAAACCTATCGTGGGTTGTATCTAATGAAGGGGCTTACTGAGCCAATTCTAAAAATATAGTACATCATTACATTTTAGTCACTTGTATTTAAATAAAATAAAAATAATTTTCATAACATACCAAGTTTGAGCTTCTCCAGATATGATATACGGTTGAATATTTTTTTGCAAAATATGCTTCAATTGGTACGTAATATCCTCATATCTAAAATTATATATTTAGATATTATTTTTAGAATTGGCTCTGTAAGTCCTTTCATCAGATAGGTACCACATAGGATAGGCATAAGAGCAAAATTATTTTTTTCACATACATTAAAGATGACGCCATAACTCGTCCCTTTTTTTTCTTTTAAAATTTTCAATAAGACAATTTGATTTGTATGGCCTAAAAAAATATTTGGATGTCCTAAAGATCAATCGTTTAGATTTTTATACCTTTTAACACCAATTGCAGGTTTTGACTGAATTTCGGAGTTTACCGCTAGCACAATCATCAACAAGCTACAAAATGTTATATAATAACGTCATAAGCTAAATAATATTTATCAGTCTCTCCCTAGAATTATCCTGAAACGCCAATATAATTTCCGAATGTAGATGTACATACAGTTTCTATCTAATTTGATTAATGTCACTATGTTAATATTTTCTTTAACGGAATATCATATAATATAGCTTAAAAAAAGCAATTAAAATAAAGTTTCCGCACAAGTAAAATAAAAACAATGACTTATAAATTGTTTGGTAATTGGGTTAGTTGACAACATAATCGAATTCTAAAAATTATTAAAAATAATCAAAAATACACTATGAAAAGGGGCTTATGTAAAATTTTAGTTCGTTTTAAGGTATAAATTAGTTTTATGGCTGTTCTAACTCGTGTAGGAAAGTCAATTTTTGAAAGTGTAAAATAAATTAAAATAAGTATTTAAGTATTATTCGATAATCCACACAATGTATAGTAACTTTTGTTGTAAAACCATATTCATAAACGCAAAATTTAATATGGCTGCCGAACAAGTGTCTTGCAGAACGCATAGAAATAGGCGACCTGTGACGTCATTATATTGCGACAGTTGGTAGGGAGCGTTTTGGGCAAGTCCAAAAATAAGATTTTTAAAATTGTCATATCTCAGGGAGTTTTCGTAAGAGGTGTAATTCAGAGATGAAATGAGATTAAGGATTTCGTGTTTTCAGATCACATTTTTAATTCGTTAACTAGGTACTAGATGTGGACTTTACTGTATAAAGATTTAAACTATACGCGCAATTTATGAAGCAATCTAAAAAATTATTTCAATGATCCAATTAATTAATTAAAGGTAACAGCGTACAATTGCAGGAAATACATCAAATTACAATAAATTGCCGACATCGTTACAGTTGGGGCCTAGGACTAAGATACGGATCCATTGCGTCGCTTTAAAACATATCTTATATCATTGAGATGGAGTTCTCAGTTATTCTACTTACTTGCGGTAAAGGCAAGGCCACATTGGACTTTTTAAATATCGAATCTCAAATCAAGTTCAGTTTTGCAGTACAAAATAATACTGTTTTTTTGAAGTAAACTGATAGCCTATGCACTGTCCCACTGTGCAAGATTATTCAGGAAATCAATTTTTGCCCATGCTGGGATTTGGACCTAGAATTTCCGAACTTTGAGCCTAGCTCTATTAACAGTCGACCACGGGGATGTTAGATTTTCTAAGTATCAAAGCTTAGTAAAATATTATAGATATAAATACTATAATAATGTGAATATAAATATTAACAGTATACAAACATAATGCGACTCTACCACCGCGTCGGACTTGCTTCGTACTGAGATGACCCTGCGAGAAAATCAGTAGTTATCTTTCAAACTTGTTGTGGTTTTACAATGCGAGTTATTAGAGTACAATTTGTTTAATGAAAAAAAAATGCTTAAATTCTAACATTATTAAAGATCTCAGAACAACCTAATAAGTACATCAAAACAGCTGATTAAAAAACAATAGGATGCATCAATAAAATGCATAGCTAATTGAAAACGGACAAAAGCGGTAAAGGGGTTTTAAGAAGTAAGCCTATGTCAAAATACGTGCAGTACCACATAGTATTGTGCTGTACCACATAGTATTGTGCTGTACCACATAGTATTGTGCTGTACCACATAGTATTGTGCTGTACCAACACAGACACACACACACACACAGTCACACTACACATTCGGTACCGTATCTATTGTCTATGTATTGTATTACAATTATTACACTACACAATATATTGAATCACTCACCATTTATTTTTATCTATACTATAGTATTTATGATACTTATATGTATATGCACACACGTATGTCCGCCACAAATGTCCGTGCGTCATCTCAGTCTGGGCCTACTGAAAATCAGCGCCTGGGCCCATAAAGCCCAGGCTTTATGCTGAGTGAGGTCCATTTGTCTTTTTGGGCATCGGGACACCGCTGTCTGATGGTATGATCTTTTTTTTTCCTGTTACCTATATATTTTGTTGTTAATGCCTACTTCTTTTGTGTTTACTTTATAAATGTAACGATGTCCTTAAAGTTAATAAATGTTTTTCTATTTCTATTTCTATTTCAGTAGTACTAGAAATCAATGTTTCAGTCATAGGTCTTTATTTTCCAGAAAAAGAAGATTGCTTCGTTTTCGTATACAAAAGTTCTGTTTACGCCTCCTACTAGCCCCACCTAGAGAAGTCACGGGTCAACGCGAAAGAAGCCTGTGAAAGAATCCTCGCGAACCGTCTCATTCGTAACACTCGGCCGCAACGACATTGCTCTGTATAAAGCTCGGGTAGACAGTCGGTTCATGTACCATAATTAACACATTTACTTCGAATTTGAACGCCTATTTTTAAACGTAAACCACAAGTTTTATTGAAGTAAGAAAGGAACCCTCCTGCCACAGTTCTTAAAAATACAAATGAACCCGTGTCATAAGCCTTGCAAAGAGATAGATAAGATTGTTTCGACCTACCATAGCATTTGTCGAGAGTTCAAGTAAAAGCTATTTTAATATTGTGGTGACACGGTTACACGAATAATCGAAACCGTAAAAAGATATCCAATCTTGAGTTTGTTACAATATATTTTGATAGTAGGATATCCTCACTCTGATTGCACCTTTACCGGGGCCACGTATGTATACATAGCACATTTGATCGGTCCGTTTATCTATTAATTTCCTTTGAGACTCGTCTAGACTAGACAGACCCGTTCTAGGCTATGCTAAAGCCCTAACTCTCTAATTAGAATCTAGGTTGCACGGTATAAGTGCACGCTCTTCCTGCGACTGTGCTCATAAAATCTTATGCATTTAATATTTTCCAACGTTTCTGTAAAGGAAATATCTTAATTAATACATGAAATCCAATGACACATACTTAATGTTGTCTTGATAAAATCTCTTAGTAAAATATGTTGCCTGTGGCATCGTCGGCTTTAGTTTATTCTGAGGATCAGATTTGATCCAAAACTATATTAGTCTACATGACTTACGCGATTTACCATCACGACTATCCCAAGCAGGGTAGTCAGAGGCAAGTAACTGTTGCCGTTATGGTTAACAAAACACTCAGAAGCCCACTTTTCACCATGGTATAACCTAACGTGGTATTGGTGAGCCTTCCGCGGCCGCCGTTATCCGACTTAATTTAGTTTTTTAGTACCGATGTTTTCCATCGCCGGAAAGTCAGTCGGAAATTAAACAATGAACACGAAGATGGTTCTAGCCAGATTTATTTATTCTAGTCTAAGCACATTTTTTTAAATTTTGATATGAACTTCTTGCCAAATTGTTTCTAGTATGTTTTAGCTTAAAAAGGTGTGTACTATGGTCTAGTCGCCTTGCTAACGTCATTATTTACAAAAGAAATCGCTATAAATACAACGCATGTAATTTAACTATTCTCGTTTAACCAGAATATAAACAAAGGATTTCCTAAACCCTCCTTTGTCCTAATCTAAACTTTTCCCCCAATATTAACTTACAGTTCGAACTATAAATACCACATTGAGTCGAGGTCACATCTGTTAGATGTTGCTTTTATTGTTTCAGTCAGATGTGTGCACTCAAATATATTGGCAAACAATTACCATCCTTATTTGGCGTAAGATTAGGTAGAACCTCGGTTTGGACGTTAAGTAGGGTTTCCGAACCAAAACACAACTGTAGGTATCCTTTAAATTGACATTCGATTTAAGAGAAAGCAATGATAATAACCTAATCTTTTTTTTGGTTGTTGGGAGTATTTGGACTGAGGAAGTTTTTTTCAAGCGTATCGTAAGAAATGTTTATCCAAATGTCAATAGGGAAGATTGTTGGAATCTACCACCTGCTTGGGATCCGGTAATTAAACTCATCAAGTCTAGGGGGCTGCACAATGCTGCAAGACTTCAAGATACGGTTAGTTCTTTCTGCGTGGATAGGAACGTTCCCGAGGATGATAGTGAAAATGACGGTAGTAAAGTGACGGTTACTATAAAAATGCTGTGAAGGAGTCGAAACGTCGGTCTACAAAAATTTAAAAATATAAATTCCGCGAGTAGAATCCTTGAAGTTGTTTCATTTCAAAGAAATGTATTTCTATACTCACGTGTATTAACAGATTCAGAATTGGAAAAATGACCAGCAGGCGTAATAATAATAATATTTACTTGCATATCTCTCGATCAAGTATTTAATAGACTTTTTGTTTTACAGTTTTGACTTGATAACTTAAATGAAATTCCAAAAAGATAAAACCTAAAAGATTGGAAAATATAAAAATACGATCACTTAAATTATTTTTTTACTAACTGTAATACGTTGTTTTAAAAATTTCACTTCCGACAAAAAACTGAGAATAGGTTTTTAAATTGAAAAATAAAATGTTCCAATAGTAATCTTATAAAGAAATTAAATATTCAATACGAGTTAGTGAAGTTAAAACAAGTAAATAAAAGACAGCTTTAACTTTTTGTGAATGCTAAACAAACATTAATATTCATTATAAATTTAGAAAAATAATAATATTAGAAACAACTTTACTGCAGCCTTCACTATTTATCATTTCACAGCAAACCCTCTTGATACTTTTTTTGTTCAGCTACTCGACGAGGCAGAATAATTTCACAAGACAGACCCTAATTCTGTTTTGATAGAATTATTGCATGCGGTCGAGCAGTTTGGACCGCTGCCAGAAATAAAAATCCATCCCTTACCTTCTACTTCCTGAAATTAAATTCTGAAATCAAAGAGTGAAAACTTCAAGTACTTTTGGATAAGAAAATTGAAGATATTAATAACATCTGGAGTCTAAGATCATATTACGCTGGACTAAGTCGAGTTCATGCTATGGTAAGACAGAGAGACAGGATGAGCGAATCTAAACTACCTTATATTACGTAGCTACTATTATTAATTTAGTAGAGGACAAGTATTCAGAGCTTTTGTCTTAAGTTGATGTTGGTACGAACACGCGAACGAATCTTTAGAAATATGCTGTTCGAAAATAAAATGATACCATTTTCTTGAAAAAAATGTACCTACATAGGTACATTTTTATATCGGTTACTAGTTTATCATAAGCTGTAATAAGGATACACCTAAATAACACTATACCCCAAAAAGCTTACGCCATGATAGCATTCTTTGACGAAAGTGATACGTTAGAAAATTATTTATTTATTTATTATGTGTACAAACAATCAAATTGAAAACAATAAGGCATACAAAAGTACAGGTGAGTTTGTTATTAAAATATCAGAAAATATCACAAAGTAATTCTTAGAAAATATTCTGTAAGTGTATGTATTCTTATAAAAAAAACACAGACTTTGTCTAGTGTGGGTGCCACAGTTCAATCAAGTTGAGAACCCCACAATAAACATTGTAAAACCTATTCTTAAGCTCCATAAATGTAAGACCGAAAGGTTTAATGAAATAAATATTTTTGTATTTTATTTTGTATTGCTTATTAGAATTGAATATCTTGATACTGTAAGCATTAGTTTGTTCTAGCGAAACGCTCGCATGTGCTCCGTAATAATAGCTCAAGAGGCATAAGTCCCACTCTCCGCAATTTCAAGTACCAATTATTTTGCATCCTTGTACAATGCAGGTTATTGAAACAAACAGTCATTTTAGATGATATCTTGGTATGTTAAACGTGGCAAAAAAAATTAAAACTCTGATTTCGAGTTTTTGATTCTTAAGCTAGCTTTGTACACAAACAAATAAATTGAGTTACGCTTAAGAATAATTTTTTTGGCTATTAAGCAGTGTTCCACAATGTGTGTATCCTTTTATATAAAGGTTCAATCAGTTTTACAACAATGGTTCATCATGCACTGTTTGTACATTCATTATAATACTCACGTTACTTATAATACTCGTACTGAATGTCTATACTAATATTTTATAGAGGAAAGATTTGATTGTTTGTTTGTATGTTGGTTTCGAATAGGCTCCGAAATAACTGGACCGACTTTAAAAATTATTTCACCAATATAAAGGTTCATTATCACAGAGTGACAAAGCCTATATTTTTTTATTTAAGGCCATATTTTGGTGCAATACCGCCGCGAGATAGACGCGCTGGAAATGTGGTGCTGGAGACGCTTGCTCAGAATCCCATAGACCGCGCATCGCACTAATATTTCAGTCCTGAAAGTACTCAAGATCGAAGAGAGATTATCGTCAACTGTAATACGAATCCTCAAGTTCTTTGAGCACGTAACCCGTAACAAGGACTCCATGGAGCGACTTGTAGTACAAGGGAAAGTCGAAGGCAAAAGATCTCGCGGGCGCTCCCCGACACGGTGGACAGACCTTAACAAGTCCTTAACGCACTCCGGCATCAACGATTGCTCCCACTCCGCCAAACATAGAGCTGCATGGCGAAGCATCGCGAAATCAGCGATGGCACAACAACAGACTAATATTGTATGATCACGACCACTCTGCCTGTGAACGACTAAGAAAAGAGAGAAGAGAGAATATTTTGATGGGAAAGACAGTCTACGTGGGCAAAGCCGCTGACGTACATCTAGTTAATTAATAAAAAGGTTGCATATAGCTGATTACTTTACTGTAGCTGTCAGGTGGATGTTAAATGATTGCTCTGCTTTAATTAAAAAAATAACTGCAGGTCCCTGTCACATCCGCTTTCATACCCAATTTCGCCGGATCCGTCGTAATCTTAACAAATTTAATTAACAATTATTAACGTGACAACGAGTAAGTCGTCCAGAAAGATAACATAAAAAATATTTCAAGTTACAAAAGTCATATCATTCATTTGATCCGACAAATCTTTTAATAACAAACCCAAAAACTTCCACCCTAACACATTTTAATTAGTCATTCCGATTTTTCCATCCCTCTCAATGCTGAGGGTGAATGGAACTGAAAAATAATTTTAATTAAAAAAGTTATTTTCAACATCAATGGCGGATCTGGGGGCTTTTAATTTACGTTACCTTCCCATGTATAAATTAACCAGTCGTAATTTGTGTGCGAAAAAATACAGATGTGAGGGTAAAAGGCCTGGGGCCATTTATGAAGGTGCCTGTCGGTTATGAAATTCTCTGAAATTTTGCAGGTTTTGACCTTTAGGGTAAAACCGGTTTTAATTTGTGCTTGACCCTTTTGAATTTGGAATTTTGACGCCTGGTGGCGCAGTGAGAAGAGGTCTACCTATTTTTTTTATTTCAAGATGACTTCACTACACCTGATGGAAAGCGGTCGTGAGTTCCAGATATGTGGCTGTCAAGCACATGATTGCAAAGGAATCACTGAGCTGGCTATCCTCATTTTGAAGCGCGATCCCCACTAAGGACCAACCATACGAGTGTTTTTTTTATTTAATGTTTGGGTGTTACTTTCTATTAAATTTTTGTTAATTGGAAACTTTGAAGAGAGAGCGTCGTGGCTCAGTGGCTAAGCACTCCAACTCGGATCGCGAATCGTGTGGTCCCGAGTTCAAATCTGGCCAAAACCAAAACCTTTGTGTTCATTGTTTAATTTCCGACTAATTCTCTGGTGATGGAAAACATAAATAAAAAAACCGGCCAAGTGTGAGTCGAACTCGCGCTCGGTTCCGTACAAATTAAAAATATTATTATTTTATGATGCAACTAAAAATTTACGGTTATCGCAATTTTTCCTTTATCTGTGCTTTAAGACGTTGCTTCGTACCAAAGTTCAAGATTCTGAGTTCACGGGAAGTACCCTGTAGGTTTTGATTCTCTTGCGAGTGTCGAAAATTTGCGGCATAAACGGCTGTATCTTTTGATTGCGTTGGCTTAGAAGTTTTATTTTTTCACATCTCCAAGAGACAGTAGATTTGAGTATTCGATACAAATTTCAGCTTGATACCACCACGTGTTCCTGAGAACGGTCTTGACAGACAGATGGACAACAAAGTGATCCTATAAGGGTTCCGTTTTTTCCTTTCGGTGTACGTAACCCTAAAAACCAAATCAACCCGGATAGAGGCGGAAGGCTCACCACCTATCACGTTGGGTTATAATACCATTGGTTAAAAGTGGGCTTCTGAGTGTTTTGTTCACCATGACGGCAACAGTCACTTGCCTCTGACTACCCCGTTTGGGATGATGTCGTGGTATGTTATGTTATGTTAGTTGGAAACTTGAATTAAACATAATTTACTAGTTGATCCAATTATTCAGAACTCGTCAACTCAAAAGCGCGGTAAATAGTGTAAGAGGTCCATCTACGTATGACAGCGAATGTCACTCCTCATTGCCACAGACAATAAAGAGCGTTATATGCATCGATTAGAAATTACACATATCAACATGGTCTAGGGATATGTCAATTAAACCTAAATAACTAAAATTCTTTGAACTTTTTTTTAAGACACCTACACATTAAAATAAACCTTTTTAATAGCCTATCTAATCTGATAAATAAACTTTTAGATAAAGTTAAATTTTTAAAAAACTTAAAAGAGGAAAAACTCAGACAAAATTTCAATCTTAACTTTATTTTTGAAACATCAAAACCTAAACAAAACACCTATTTTTTTATAAAAATTGTTGAAAACTTAAAATTAATAATCCGTGGATCCACCTAAGACTCTCCTGACACATCTGCAGCCGTTCTGCATACTCAAAACAAGGGTGTCAATATCCTGTTGTGGAATACTGTCCCAAGTCCTGCTAAGATGCAAGAAAGGCTGGTTTTCATGCACAATATCTTCAGGGAAATTCCTAAGAGCAGTTCTCTGAAGCATATCCCAGGCATGCTCAATAGGATTTAAGTCAGGGGATTGTACAGGTCAGTCTAAAGCTTGGAAATCATGCTGTTGTAACCAACTTGTAACGATACGCGCCGTATGTGGACGGGCATTGTCGTGCATTAGCTGGAAATTTTGTCCCATTTGCTGTCTGTGGGGCAAGATTACAGGCTCTAGCACCTCATCTCGGTGTTTTAGAGCAGTCATATTGCCTTGTATCCAAACGAGGTCCGTTCTACCGCCGAGACGAATTCCTGCCCAAACCATAATCGTGCCACCTTGATATGCATGAACTTGTTGTGGGTGCTGCAGTCGATTCCATCGTCCAGGTTCTCTTCAAACGCGTACTTTTCGCGAATCAGGATGAAATCCAAACCTGGATTCATCAGTGAAAAGCACAAGTGACCATTGAGAATGGTTCCAGTTTTCGTGTGCAATAGCCCATTGTAATCTTCTTCCTCGATTGCTTCCCCTTAGCGCTGGTACCCGAAGTGGCCTACGAGCACGTAGGTTTACTTCATGCAGTCGTCTTCTCAAAGTTTGACCGCTTACCAGCAAACCATACTCTCTCTGTAGCCTTTGAACCAATTGCATCGCCGTTACACCTCGTGCAGCATTTATCATGAATCGGTCCTGTACATGTGATGTAATGCGTTGAGGTCTTTGGCGCCGTTCCACCACTTCCCCCGTGACACAATAACGTAACCAAAGCCTGGATATAACGCTCTGACTGGTCCTCATGGCTTCAGAAACCGCAATTTAGGTAGCGCCAGCTTGAATCATGCCCACTGCTCTTAACATTTCGTTCCTGGTCAAGTGTCTACGTGGCATGATTAAATGAATACCGGAGGTGCGTTTGACTAAGATTTATGGACATTTATGGAGTTTTAATCAAGTTAGAAGTTCGTGAAGATTTACTTCTTTGGAAGAAATTCAATGAATGCGAATTTCATCTTAAAACAAAACCTTTTATATACAAATTTGAATTTAAAAAAGGAACTTAATAATAAATTTTTATGATTTGTCATTAATAGTTTTTTTGTAAGGCCAGTACTTTTTCAGTTATTTAAAAAAAATATGTATCCCTAGACCATGTTGTTGTGTGTATTTCAGGTATGATTAGTGTGTGTTAATGGACTAATAATAGTTCATTAACAATAGCACAATATTAGATTTGGAACAATTACTGTCAATCACTGATTTAATAAGTCAATAGAGACAGTACTACACATTGCCGCGGTCCCAAAATAGGGTACCTCCCTGTTATGAAAATCAGGAACAACGAAGCTGCTAGAAACACCTCGACGTAACAAATAAACTGGTTCTTCAACAGGCTCATTTACACTCCCATCAGATTCATTGTGGCCGGTGCCGAAATAAAACCCGCTACCTTTTGCGGCTTGAACCACTGCACACTCCGGTAAACGGGTCGGGGATATCCACACAGATACTAAATCATTAATTGCTCTCATAAAGGATATAGTTCTAATACCTATTAACAACCATTAACATAACAAACACAAATATTGTTAGCGACTAGCTTTCCGCCCCCGGCTTCGCCCGCGTTATCGTTATATATAATGACCAAATTACATAATATCTTCATAAGTTGTAGCTTCAAGGTGAGGATGGCCAGCCAAGTAATTCGTTTGAATGACTGGGCTTGTCAACCCCATATCAAGACCTCACGGCCGCTTCACGACCAATACATATAAAAAAAACCTATGTGTTATTCTGATGTATAAGCTGTATCACTGTAGAGTTTCATCAAAACCGGTTCATTAGTATTTGCGTGAAAGAGTAACAAACACACACACATACATACATCCTCACAAACTTTCGCATTTATAATATTAGTAAGATTAGTAAGATAAGTGTATATCCTAGGATTAGTGTATACAGACAGAGTAACTACCAACTTAGTCAAACCAGCTTTAAAAGTCACTAGTAACCATCTATAAACACTTATCAAAACCACTAGTTTCTGATCTATTCAATATCGTTCCTTAAATAGAACCCAGTACCTCATTACTAAGAACTTCATTCCTAGCTAAAACTAGTTGCTAAGATACTGAGGCCTTGAAAGGATTTCGAGTCCATATTAGGGGGGGTATTAAAAAGGGTAAAAATAAGCAAACCTCATAACCAGTGAGCAGGACTGGTAAATTGTAGAGTATGAACGTAGCATGAACGATACAATGAAGGGGTTATTGCATTTTGGTCCAAGTTAGAAGAAATTTAGATAAAAAAAATGTTTTGGGAATTTTCGAGAGAAGAGAAGCCCCGGAAATAGGGAAGGCCTGTGCTCAGCAAAGGGAGCTTCTGAGCTCCTATATAAATTAGCTGGGGATGATACGAGTAATATTAATATATTGTTTAATAATAATATTCATAACGTAAGCTTTGCTTAACTACCTAGTGTTTCTAGGGTATTTATTGTTTTATTTTGGTCAACTTTATACTTGGAGGTTTTATTCATGGACGATACAATTTGCTAGGGAAACAACCAATAATAAAAGTTGGATAGTTTTATTTGAATTGTTTTTGATAAAAATAATAACTACATTTACAGTTAAAATTAGTATAAAGTAAAAAACAAAGCGTGTTATAATTAATTAGCTATATTTGTAAAAATGCTGCAGGTGATTGAAATGAAACTTTGAATTTTGAAAACTCTGTCCTATTTATCAAATAAAAAACCCATACTCTTATAACTCAATTCGCATAATATGTTGAATAACTTTCGCTTATCACTTGTACCACACACACAATGGAGGTCGCATTCCACAATGCCAGGTGGCACTATCCACATACAATTTATGTTATGTGCCGGTCTGGACCATGGGAACTGGGTTTTTGTTGGCTGATTACTACGTAAAGATTGGTAGCATTGAATAATTATGGATTTGTGATTAGTGTTTGGAATAAAATTAAAAATGGTGTACTTTCTGCATTGCTGAGATAGTGACTGGATTTGCGCCACGTTATTAGACCCCATTTCTTTTTGTTGATGTATCATTTTGTTTGTTTTTTTATTTATTGATTTATGAGTTCATACAAAAATAACGCTTATCAATAAACTTGAGGAAACCGTACAGGTGCTGTCATATCTAAAAAGAGATTTCTTCCAGGAGGCTACGGTGACAGGATACAAAAAAATATTGATAGCCATATTGTTTTTGATTTTTTTTGATGTTTCTGGGTTTGTTTATAATTTGGTCAGTAAATTAGCGGATGTATGTGCGAGATGACTTATGTTCAGATCTCAGGCAAAGTGTATGTTTCAGTAAAATGCTTGTAATCATCGTCAAAGTGACTCTTAGTAAGCGTAGTAAAAAAATTACATTTGTCTGATTCTCATTTTTATCAAAAATAACATCTTTATAAGCGCTCAATTCATAATCTTAAAAAAGAAATAAATTACATGAAAGCAAACTGCTGCATGTGCATATCAAAATTAAGAAAAAGTAATTAGCCAGCAATATTATCTTCGCAGCAGTACGTAACAAATCAAATATCACTCCCTACTCCCAAGGGTTTAATTAAGAAACAACATTTGGAACGGACATGTGGGATACGGAATGAGAGCAACCCCTATTTCCCATAGGATGTAATATGCTAGGATGGAAGAAAGAGGAACGTACGAGTTACGTATATAATTACCTATTTTTAACATTGCAGACCAGAGATTTTAATCTCAATAGATAACGCGAGACGCTACGTGCCACTTTTTTAAAACACTGTTTCTCAATTTATTTCAATTTAATTCATACAAAAAGTAATGACAGGTGTTTTTTACGATTTTATGACAAAACTGTAGGTACGTATTTTGCGTGTCAAAAATATGTTTTTGAAGCTGCTTCAGTTGGTTCACACTCAGTCGTTATGGCAACGGCTGACAAAATAAAAAAGATTCACACTTACCATTCCTCTTCTTCGTAACTAAATTGAAACCGATGTAGGAGTGGCTGACGGTTTTATTTGAATTTACAGAAAGAGGAATAGCAAGTAGTAACTGTACAGTGCACTTCTTTTGACTTCTGCCTTATTAAATATATACATTATAATGTACATTAAATAAACGAATAAATTAATTAATTAATCAAGAGCGGTTTCAGACTAGCGTCTTATACGTGCGTATATGATCGTATTTTAAAGCGCATGTAAGGCGCGATTGTGTCAATAAAGAGTCTTCTTTTGACGCTACTTCAGTTGGCCTACGCTCAACCATTATGACAACAGATGTCAAAATCAGGGAGATTCACACTCATTCCTCTTTTTTGAACTACATTAAAATCACATGAAATAATGTCTATTTCACTATAATACTGCGTTTATGATTAGTAAAAAATATCATTAGTGGCACAATGAATTCCTAACAATAAACGCAGTTACTCCAAATTACTAGTTAAGAGCGCAGCAAGTACGTCCTTACTGCATTTAAAGTTTGGATAGTTTGCTTTATTTACCAAAAAATGCTAAGAAAGCATGTTTTTTATAATTTAAATTGCTGTGTTGGTTTTAAAGATATATCAGATATTTTTTTAAAAAAACATTGCAAATTAAGCTATACAATAACAGTAAAACATTTTATTAAAACTTAAAAATTACGCCATAATATTTGAAAAAACAAAAAAAAACAATCGCCATTTACTCAAAAGTTGTCCAACCTTCCTCACTGCGTTTTAAATTAGTACGGCAGAATGACGGATTTCTATCAATAACACGCTATCGTGACGTCACAATTTAGCGTCAAAAAAGCACGCTTGGTTTTCACAATCAAAGCGCCTCGCCTTATCTATTTAATTTCATGTCTGTGATGTGACTTTTAAAATAATAATCGCTAACTTTTGCAGCATTCGAGAACCCGACTACGAGCTATATGTATACTACCTAGAATACGTAAGTTTCCCAGTAATAACTCTCCGTTAGTTGGGTTGGAGTCACATTAAAAGAATTTACCTGTATCTATACGAAAAATTAAAATATATATAACCGAACGCAAAAAAATAAAATTTTTTTGCTAAGAAAAAAGTTTTTGTGAAGAAATAAGGAATGGTATCCTAAGAAATAAGGAAGATTCTTATTGCATGTGGAGCTAACCTTTAAGTATTTGTTGCACTTAGTTATAAATATATTATTTATGGTAAAATAAGCATGTAATAGTGTAAGCAGATGTTGGTTGGTCTAAATTTAAAAAATAAAATAAAATAAAATTGTATTCATATTACGTGGGTTTATCCTGTAGATGAAAATATTACTGGCGATTCGAAAGTGGTCTACGTAATTGAATTTAAAAATATTCATTTTGTTTGTTCCTCATTAAATTACGACATCACATTACTGCAAACAAAAACTTCATAGAAAAACAAAAGATTTCATCTCCTTATTGTTGCCGGGACTCATTCTCAATCTCAACACAATCCTATGGTGTTTCAACGTCATTAAATTCTACAAACCATCTCGCCTAACAAAGTCTAACAAAATAAATACATACAAATAGTCATACCTACGTATGTATCTACCGCACGTATCGGAGGCAGGTGTTAGTGCGGATATGGACCGCTCGTCTCTTAGAAACTAGTATGCGGACAGATACAGGCTGATTCATAATTATTTGACAAAATACTTCACAGATAAATCACAGCCTAACTCGTGTTTCTGTGGGAAGAGGCATGCCCTGGGAGCCAGCCATTTTGTCTGGAAATGATCGCATAGTATCGATAAGACCACTAATAATTAGCATCTTTTTTGCAATTTGTTGTGCAAAGGTTAATTAGGGCTTGGATTTAATTTAAAATAAAAACATTTATTTTCAGATAACTAGATCCAGGGTTGTTAGTAAAACACGTTAAAAATACGTTAGTAAAAAAAAATGACATGCAGTAAAAATAAAAAAATAAAAAAAAAAATTCAAATTCAATTCATTAACATCATAAAAAATATTACATTTAAAACATTTTTTTTTATTTTTTTATTATACAATATATCAATTTCCTAATATTAATTAATTGATGCGATATACTGCGTCTGCCTTAGGATTAATAAGGGCGGACACCCAGTGCCTCTGTAAAGGACTGTCTGGTCTGCTAGCGAGTAAGCGTGTTAATCCCGCTTAGGAAAAAAAAATTGATAAAATATAGAACAAATTGAACATAATACATCAAAGGATAAGGTCCTACCTACTTTACGTCTTAATTCATTCAAGTAACAGATTTCGGGCCTCATTAAACACACAACCTTAACACTTTCAGCAAAGCAGCCTGACTAATATATTGATGTTATATGTCATACTCTTATCTATTCCATAAATATTTAATGGACGTTTACAGACGTATTTAATACAAAATAGGAGGGTTTGTAATATGACACGAGCGTCTGTATCGTTATAAGTCACAGAGTGTGAGGCGACAGACCAAAACAGCGCGTTTGATAAAAAAAAGGATCGGTAATTTATTGTAGAATTTAATCAATTTGACTATTTACTGTTTTAATAATCTTAACTATTAAATTGCATCAAGAATGGTAGTGAAAATTACCCGTAGAGACTGAATTTGACTGACTGTTATTTACTGTAAAATGGGTCAAAAACGGTAATTTATAGTCATTGTGATCAGTACGTCTACCACGAGTTACCACTTTAAATTTACGTTATCGTTCGCGTAAAAAAAAATGTATTGGGATGACACATGACATGACACGACAATGTTAAATCCCAATAAAAAATAATGTAAATTTAAAGTGGCTACTCGTGGTAGTACTGATGCTTGACTCACATAAAAAACCTTTTGTCAACAACAATTTAGAACACCCTGTGAACGCAACTAGCGCCGTAGAGTATTGGTAATTGATAAGGTCGTCTCGCTCGCACCAGTCTATTGACCCCGACAAAAAACCCTACTCCCACCACTACCAATTCATCAAGACCCCTCACACGTCGTGCTCCCCACACGACAAAGGTCCAAGTAAAGCCAGATGGTTACAGACCAACCAGTGTTAGATGAGCTGTAACTGTATAACAGTCGTATGCGTTTGTGAGATCTTCTATAACGGTTAGACGACTTTTTCGAACGATTGCGTTGAGCAGCATAATGCGGTTAATTTGTAGTTTTTTTTATGTTTGTGTTATTTAATACTGTTTTATTAGCTACCTACTAGCTGTTTCGCTTGACTTTGTCTGCTTGAACTTACTTTAAAACAATTCAGGCAGTATTAAATAAAAGAAAATATTTCGATTTTATTTATAGTGTATTTTGAACTAGGTTTACCAAGTTTCATTAAAAACCATCCAATAGTTTCTATTCAAAAAAACTTGATGATGGAACACACTTCATAATAATATACCTACATTGTTAAAATATTAGATTTGTTTTTGTGAATTTGTTAATCGCAATTGATTTACGATTAATCTATATATCCAAGAAAGTCGTGTTAGTAACACCACTTATAACTCAAGAACGGTTGCACATCGAGAATAGGATACTAAGTATTAAAAACATTGGGACATTGACAAAAAAAAAGCAAATACATTTTTCCATACTAAATGTTCACAGTTGTCAAGCATTTGCCAATAACTTTTGACAGAAAGAAGTTTGTCGGGGCCGTTAGTAAAAGATAAAATGTACCTAATGTAACATGAAACATATAATTCGTTAATTATAACGTTTAGGACAATCAAATAAATGTTATGTCATAAATTATAGGAAAGAAGATAAAATGATAGAAAATTATGATCAGTTTTATTACGATAGAGAATTAAAATTGATTGAAATGAGGCAAATGATGAAGATGCTTTACGAGAAAATTATAAATTAATTTGGTTTTATGTTTCCAAATATTGCGGTGACCAATTACTACTTTATTAGAGTTTTAAGATTTAGAGGCTGTTGTTGACAGGTGGAGATCATTAACCTCGTTATAACTAAGTACGTGACATATTTAGGTATAGCGACGAAACATAGGTATTCTTCAAATTTATAATAATTTTCACCCTTGAGAGAGGTAAAAATTTGAAGGAATCGTCTCATCACTGCGTCTAGATTGTAAGGACTAGGGTGAGGTCAACAGTTAATATACTTAGTGCAGTTTATCAGAACAAAAATAATAAAAAGGACAAAAAAGAAGAAAAACAACGAAAAAAAAGAATTAAGTAGACAATTTTTGGAAGTCTTGGCTTGGAATCAATGACACAGTGGATTTATGAATTATTGTTTTCTTAACTTAGAAGAACACTATTTTGAAATATTTTTAGCACACATTGACACACCAAACTTATTTAAAAACCACCTCTCGAAGCCTGAATGTGAAAACAATTGTCAACAATGTCTTCAATATATGAAATAACTAAAGCTACCTGCAAAAACTTTGTCAAACCTATTATTGGTTATTTATTTTATTTTCTGAAAGCCTCAATAAAATGGCTCCTCAATCAAAAGTAAAGTAACTCTGTAGGTATACCTTAAATATACTTCCATACAATAAGCTTATTGATGGCTTGGTGAAGCTTTGGCTTCTGAGTATTCCGTTCACCAGAATTACGTCAGAAAGCTTGTTTCTGACTACCCCATTAAGATAATCATTTTTAACAACAAATGTATGAAAATTATGAATTTTTGACTTACCTTTAACTATAGCTCCTTATAACTTCTAACTATGCTTGAAATTTTGGGCTGGCACTCTCAGAATAGGCCCATTAACGTATGGAGCCAAAATGATCTCCTACATGTGGTGTTTGTTTGATTAAACACCAATAGATGTCGTTAAAACAATTTCAAATCACGGTAGCATTACGTTTCACCGATAAAGCATCTCACTAATGAACAGAGTGCCGAGTGCGAGTTGCTGTGAGAGAAGTGAATAACTTCACCATCGCGTTTGCGAGAAAAAAAACGCGTATTTGTATAGCATCGAGTGAGCGCCATCTAGCGGCCTGGATGTTGCCCGAATTCGCCCCTAGATGGCACTGACTCGATTTCATACTAATTGACATTTACGTGCTCGCAAAACGCGATGGTGAAGTCATTCACTTCTCTCACTGCAACTCGCACTTGGCACTCAGGCTGGTATGATGTATTGCTGGGTTATACACTGTTTATTTAGGCATTTTTTGTTTCACGAGTGTATTACAGAACATCAGTATCTATCTACTCATATTTGTACTTTATGGCTCTGACTTAAGACTGGATGTATAATTTTATGCATGAGCATTATCAACTGTTCCATACTCCGTGACCGTATTTCTGTCAATAATACATTAAATGAATAACTTCCATACAAAAGCGCTAATTATAATGAAATCAAACTAGTTTAAACAATGATAAATTATCAAAGCATAGAAATGATAGTTTTTTACAAGAATTTTTTTCAAATACGCTGACGTGTAATAGTAGATTGTTACACAAGGTGAGAAACTTACCTTTTCAATGCAAGAGATGGTTTGGCGCGCGAGCGTAGCGAGAGCGCTAATAGTTCGAGGGATTTGAAAAGGTCTTTCTTCCGAGGTAAACACTCTAATTAAAGTAAATAAGAATCAGATACATAAGTTCAACCAACAAAATTTTATTGAAACATTACCTACAACAGAGTTGATGATATTTCTATTTAAAGTTTATATTTTTCATTTCTATCGTAAATGCTTAGCTCAAATTTATTCAATTAAATACTAATTCAGTGAAACATACATTAATGAGTATATTCCTGCTCCGATTGTTTAAACATTCATTCGAAATAAAGATAAATAAATTTTAAATACAGCTGTGGCTGAATAGAATACATAGACTTGCCGCAAAAGGAATGTCAAAATAGAAGGTGACATTTGACAGTTAATTACTTTCAGCCCTAGAGCTAAAAAAAACTTTACAGCCCTAGGGCTGAAAGTGAAGCTTTCAACCCTATGCTCAGGCAACTTCAAGCGTACTTTCCGTGTATGAGTAATGGAAAATATATTTAAAAAAATTAAAATGTAAGAGTTTTCTTTAAAAGGTTTTTCTCTGATATAAACAATTAACATAGCACACAGCAACAACTAAGTCTGCGCACAAAAGAAACCTAAATTACATTTATTTTGTGTCTTTCCATATTAAAAACAACAAAAAAATGCATTTAATTCATAATTGCTTTTCAATCTTTACGCTCTTGGTCACACTAAATTAAGTCCGATTTGGCGCCAGAAAGAATGTGCAAGCATAGATTTATTTAATTTACAAATTCTTTGACTAATAACTGCGAAGCCAAATCGATTGTTATAATTGCGATACGGTATTAATTACGAACAAATGGGTTTTACAAATTGTCTTCAATCTGTACTAATATTATGAAGAAGAAAGATTTGATTGGTTGTTTGTTTTTCTGTTTTTTTGTATAGAATAGGCTCCGAAACTACTTATCCGATCGTGAAAATCCTTTCACGAACAGAAAGCTTAATTATTCAGGAGGAGTGAGCTTTATTCTATTCTGAATAAACAAAAAATCCCGTGAAGAATAATATTAAATAAATAAATACATATGCGCCAGACAACACACCTCTTGTAATGGCTTTGATTGACGTTTGTGGATTCGGGCGTCATACTTCAAAAAATATTTTTCATTGAACAAGGGTCAACAAAACCTGAATAAAAAAACCTATACATAATTAATTATAAATTTATTAATTTTTAAGGAACATAAAACAAAGTCAATTATATCTGACAGCACGAAGGCTGTCAAATGTTTGACAGCTGGGGTCCAATCACATTTTGCCCGCTTTTCTCCGACTCGATTTACACATAATATTGACAATATTGACGACACGACTGGCGTAGTGCGCTGTTAGCACGGTTTCTCGCCTCGATTTCCGTAGTATCCCGTGTTCGATTCCCGGTCGGGTCAATTTAGGAAACGATCTTTTCTGAATTGACTCGGGTCTGTGTGTGCTGGGAGACACCCCTGGCTTATTTCCTTGTGTGGTACCTCGTAACACGGGGATATTAATCCCTACTTCGAGACCATTACAAGAGATGTGTGATGTGTTGTCTGGCGCATATTTATTTATTTATTTATTTCATTATCATTAATTTTATAATGATAACTTTCAATTTAGAAACGATTCAACAAATTTTTTCAACATGTTCATAATTATCAAAACAAAATTACTTTAATTTCATTTTCAACTTTATCGTATTGGGAGAGATCAGTTATAGATATTTCGAAAACAGAAACACCGAGAGAGACCACTTCCCCATACAATTGAAAGTGATGGTTTCACTTTAAATTGCCTTCAAATTATTTATTGCAAAACAGATCATGAAATACCAGTAATTAGTATCGTTTAAAGGCTTGTCGATCAAAAATAAGGTCTGCACGACTTATATTAACACCCTTAAAGTGGAATAAGCGATGTATAAATTATTAAAATTACCTTGTTATTGAACTAATAACAACACTTCAGGCGATAACGAAATAATAACTTGTCGAAACGATCAAAAACAATTTTGCAGTGTAATGTTATAAGGGCTTTTACAAACTGACACGAATTATTATAATATATGCAAATGTTCTTGAATATTTAGTTTCAGCAACATAGTAAACCCGTCAAGTGACTGATGAACATACCTATTATCAAAAAATCGACATACTTGAGTAGTAGTAGTAGGTATATTACAACAAATTTTAATATTTGTCACACACCGCACGACACGCCATAAGTTGAAATTCCATGCTCATCACCTGGATGGCTGGCGCTCAACAACCGTGCGTTTTTCGCGCCAATTTCTTCCACGTACAGCCAAGATATGGAATGATCTTCCTGCGGCGGTGTTCCCAAAGGGATATGACATCGGGGCCTTCAAGAAGAGAGCGTATTCCCATCTAAAAGGCAAGCAACGCATCAGTGACACCTCTGGTGTTGCAGTTGTCCATGGGCGGAGGTGATCACTCTCCATCAGGTGACCTTCTAGCTCGTTTGCTCCCTATTACAATATATGTGTGTATACATAGATGTATTTATTTATTTATTTTTATATTAGCATAATATTCAAATGTAATTACTATTTTTTTTTTCCATAGCTTTTGCGCAGCCTAACTCGTCCTCTGTTTTAAATCTCTCTGCCGAAGGTTGTCTGGAAGAGATCGCTCTGTAGCGATAAGACCGCCTAAATTGTACTAAATATTTACTTTTTTGTTTTTACGTGCTGTAAGTATTTGTTTGTGCAATAAAGATTATTTATCATTATTATTATTATTATTATTACATAAAAAAAAAAACATAATCATAATGAATGATAGGCACATCACAGATATAGTGAGGTGAGGATCTAAACCTACGACATTCGGCGCTCCTACGCTCTTTAACTACTGCGCCATCTAGCTAGTCAATTCATTTCTCAAAAAATATACTTACAGTTATATTATTAGTTTTATTTAATCCGAGGATTATTATAAACAATCAGCATTTTGACGAAAGTGGTGATTAAGCCTTCACTTGAAGGAATCTATCGATTTCAGTAAGGGATATCCACTGTCTTACTATAGGACAGTGTAATCATGGCCTAATTTACTTTTTAAATGTTGAACGGTATTGCAAGAATGTGACGTTCTTATAAATACTCACATAATACAGTCTTTAAAATAAATATCGATCATTTTGAAGTGATTAAAGATAATTTTGAAGTCATTACAATATTTTACACCGCGGTGCTTTTTGAAATAATAATGGCCGCTATTAGGTATGACATTCGCATAGCTAGAACTGGACTGGACTAACTGGTATGCCGTGGCTTCGGTTGAGGTAAAAAGTATAATTATTGTTGTTTATTTTGACAGTTTGAACAGGAGCCTTGGACAGTAGGAAAATAGACTTAATTGCTAATTGGGTATGTTCTTCGGTTTTATTTTTTACTCACTGTTGTATGGGCCTTGTTTGGACTTGCTAAACTTTATTCTCCTGAAAATTATGTCGTGATAGTTCGCGATATGTGGCCTGATCAGTGTTGATTCAACTTACTTACCCGCAGGGTAACAAACAGACCAAAGAAAACTAAAAATTGAAATAACAAACTTCAGCAATATAATCGAGCTAAAAAAAATTTGTAAAAATTTAACTTGATATAGAAAACTTAAAATAATATCGTTCGTATATTCTACGCTAACAGATTCCTAAAAAAACATAGGTAATGTACGGCTTTTAATTTTATTTTTTAAATTAAAATATAAGACCGATTGGTTTTTTTAAAGTACATTTCAAACAGCTCTTCATTGACAAGAACATCCATAAAAAAAATATTTCAAAACTATTCAAAGATTTTAAAGAAAAAGTTGTAAAGTTTAAAGTTTTGCTAATGGTTTGGTTATTTAAAGACTGCTTTAAATAACATACCACTTCAAGTATTTATTTTATTTAGCTATAACCAATACACACGTAGAAAAGTGGAGATCTAAGTCTATAATTTTCCATACTTTCAAAATACTGTCTTTACTTTTTCTAGAGAAAATAAGGAAAGCACTATGCATGTTGTACAAGTTTGTTGAAAAACTGTTTTGTTATTATTATTGTGGTAAGAAAACGGCCAATGTATGACCATAGGCTTCTTTTCCACCAGAGATGTGCTATGCAGCGAGGATGTGCAAGCTAAGCTTCGAAACTAAGAGACCGTTTTCACTGATGCTAATATGCTATGTAACGGAACGAGTGAGACTTGCTACGTACGAAGATGAGATGACATTGCCAGGTGTTCTCTATCGCTTTTACAATGGGGAATGCTCTGAAGAGTTATTGCAGCTTATCCCTTTCTCACCCTTCCACTCCCGCACCACGCTTGCTGAACTACGTAGTCATCCACACACAATCCAGCATTTGTTGGCTCGCGGTAAAAGGTTCGGTGACTCGTTCCTTTGTCGTACCATCCAGACGTGGCATGCTCTTCCAGCGCATGTGTTTCCTTCCTCTTATAGTCACGGAATCTTCAAGCGGGGCGTGAAAGGGCATTTCTGTAGGGCTTCAAAGTGAGGCCAGTCTAGTAATGTAATTTGACGACCGACTTGGTGTAATGGTTAAGAAGTTGGCTACTACACCAGAGGTCGCGGGTTCGATCCCCGCACAGTACAAACATTTGTGTGCATGAACATGTCTGTTTGTACTGGTCTGGGTGTCTCCTATGTATAACAAGTATGTATTTACAAAAGAAAATGTATTTAAGTATGTTTATCCGTTGTCTAGTATCCCATAACACAAGCTTTAATTAGCTTACTTTGGGGCTAGATGGCGCTGTGTGGAATAATGTCCAGGGATATTTATTATTATTATTAGGGATATTTAGTAATTCGTTTGAATGACTGGGCTTGTCAGCCTCATATGTGGACCTCACGAACACTTTCCATCGGCGGAGTAAGGTCATCTTGACAGGCATTATATAAAAAAGTAGCCGTGCAAGAAAGTTTTGTTTTGCAGCGTGAGCTGCGTATCGTATCAACAATGGGGAGGGGTTTCTTTAAGCTGCTGGCATGTGATAGGACAGCACCAATTTAGCACCTTCTTGAATTGGGTAATTGTCACACAAGTTTTGTACGAACCTAACGATCCGCTTCTTATCCGGCATCGAATCTATAAGCCAGTCAAATAAAACGTTTGATTTCTAGTGAGCCCTCCGTTATTAAGAACAGTTAGCACCAACCGCAGTTTGTTTGAACCGCGGTTAAACTTTGCACATTGCAGTGCGTTCACAGAAGCCGCGGTCAGTATAACTGGAATGCTACTCACTGCATCGTTGAACGAATGTTATTTGATTCCTGCTCTTGAAGGAAATAAAGATATTAGTGTATCCGTTCAGCGCAGTGGTTTCAGCGGCGGTAGAAATACGGGGTCTTGGGTTCAATTCTGCTAATGTAAATCTAAAATGACGACCCCCTCCACCGCATTCACGCACACATAAGGTAAAGAAAAGTTAACTTATTAGCCTAATAACGTCCCACTGCTTGGCAAATGCCTCAATCATTGGAATCAAGTCATCGCTACAATGGATGGGTTTTAGCCGTATACAGGCAGTGCCGGATTAACTCTAAAGCAAATTAAGCAATTGCCTAGGGCATCACGTCTTAGGGGGCACCAGAATCAGATGCTTACGGCAAGCAATTGCTTAGAACGTCAAGTCTTAGAGGGCACCAGAATCAGTTTGCTTACGGCATCAAGTAGTCTTAATCCGGAACTGTATACAGGGCTACCTTTGTAGACACCATCCAAATTGAAATATGAGGATCTATGAAGAAAATGGCAAAATACGTCTTTTTCTGTTTGACAACCTTCAGTACTAGAATGTTGAGTTATTAATTTTATTATACCTACTTAAAGGTATAAAACAATCACTAGTTTCGTTGATAATGCGCGACGTGAGTGGCGGCAGGATCGCAGACTCTCAACTGCCTGCCCGCGCTTTATTCAGAAGTTGAAATTTGATTTGGAATAAGTAACCACGCCGCAAAGTTAGATAGACTTACCCTTTCTTATAAAAAGCTGTCTTCGATTGATGCCGAAAGTCTAGGAAAATTCTGGATGGTGTTTATAAAGTAACCCGGTATATTTTTTTTATATGGAAGCAGTAAAAAAGTAGTGTGGTGCGTCATTTCTAGTTAGACAAGCACAGATACCTATTTGCAGCTTTGACAGCACCTTGGAAAAAGCCTTTGTCTAACAGTTGGTTGCCGAGAATAATATGCAGATATGCGATCAGAAAGAGAAGTAGCTAAAAACTTTGTACATCGTTGGAGTACCAGACGAAGATTCAAGCCCGGGGCGTTTCCGAACAAACCCAGGCCGAGCCGATTAGGAAAGTTGACCCGACCGGGAATCGAATACGCAAGTCTAGAAACAGCACTGTTACGAGACCCGCCGGCTGGTAGGTAACTATCGCGCGTAGGTACATGGAGTGACGAGGGCCAATCGTGTCGTCAAAAGAGTCCTGCTTAGCGCATTGGGCGCATTGGTCATTACTAGCTAAACTAGCATCAAAATCCACCTAGGTATGTAGCGAACACATACCTGCAAAATGAACTCCCAACGTAAAATACCGTCCAAGTAAATAAGAACTAAATGAACGAACTAACAGTTTAAAAATACCTTACATTTCGCCATCAAATACAATTAGGTTCCCACACGACCATTCGTATCCATTAGGAGTAAACCTAGGTCTTACGTCAGGCATCCTAGGTACAAAGGTACCGGCGGATACTAGCCAAGACTGGGCAGTGAAGATTACCTGAGATCAATCGACATTCTTTCAAGAAAACCCCTTATTGGTTTTAACTCTTTTATAAGTTTTTCATGTCGTAAAAGGTTTAGTCAGTATAAGTGAATAGTCAAATGTTTTAGAAAGTAAAATAAGCCGAGTCCATTTTACAAAGTATTTTATACGACTAGCTACCTTTATTTTTTTTAGGCACACAAAATGTGCCCTACAACATACCAACTTTGAAAGCTTCATCAATCTCAAAACATTTCGACAATACCTACTTAAATAAGTATTTTGAGTAGAATGACTTTTTTTTATGTCAGAGTCAGTCCGATATAAATTGCTGTTTTGACAAAAGATAAAGATTTACAATGATTACAAAGAAGGTTCCCTGGCTAGATTTGAAATCCGGATCACAAGGGTATGAGCTGGGATGCTTAACCACTAGGCCACAAAGCTTTCCAGCTTTTGACGACACGATTGGCGTAGTGCGCTGTAGCACGGTTTTTCGCCTCGATCTCCGTAGTGTCCCGGGTACGATTCCTGTCGGGTCAATTCAGGAAACGATATTTTCTCAATTGCCTCGGGTCTGGGTGTGCTTAATTCCTTGTCTACCTACCTACCTTTTTATACAGGGATATTTATTCCTACTTCGAGACCATGGCAAATGGTGTGTTTGGTGCATATTTTTTTTATTATTCTGTATAATACCATTCCAGGCATAAACACAGCAAAATACTCTCATGCGATATGATATTAAAATATCAAGTGACCAAAAATACTACTACGCAAAACAACAGGTGTCTGAGAAATACTATATCTGTGACAGCGTATAGTGTTACTTCTAAAATTGAAAGGTAAGTAAAATGCGTGTGGTATATTTGTTTACCAACTGATCAGAGATAACTATGACATATAAAATATTGAAACATGTTTTTAGTATGTTTGGCCCGGAATTCGGAGGTCTTGGCTTCAAATCTTTTGACGGACAGAGTGTGCTTTTGGGTTTTTCGTAACCAATCCGGGCTTGCGATCACCAACCTACATTTCGCAAACGTGGTAATTAAGCCAATCAATCGTACTATGATGGAGGCCCTTGCTCATCTGTGTGATAGTATATTAGGATTAATTCCATCAGAAATCAGAATATTTATTTGCTACAAACACAGTACATATAATGATGAAATAATAATGTAAGTCCAGTGTGTTTAGCCTGCTCGCAGACGTGCAAAAAAAATATTTAAATAGCAGTACAATTATAAAGACCAAACAATGTCAATAACTACCCGTAAGGACAAAATTAGAACATCAAATTAAGAATCACATTAAATTAGGAATTACATTATATTATATTAAATTATGTCGATTTCCAATTAAAATATTCCTTAAGACTATAAAAATGCTTATCCATGAGCCATTTCGACAGTTTACTTTTAAAAATTTTACCCCTTAACATTTTTAAGTCTTCTGGGAGCAAATTATAAATTACAATGCTTTTTTTTAGACGACCGACTTGGTGTAATGGTTAAGAAGTTGGCTACTACACCAGAGGTCGCGAGTTCGATCCCCGCACAGTACAAACATTTGTGTGCATGAACATGTCTGTTTGTACTGGTCTGGGTGTCTCCTATGTATAATAAGTATGTATTTACAAAAAAAAAATGTATTTAAGTATGTTTATCCGTTGTCTAGTATCCCATAACACAAGCTTTAATTAGCTTACTTTGGGGCTAGATGGCGCTGTGTGGAATAATGTCCAGGGATATTTAATGCTCATGTTATACGCATTTCGTTTATAAATATCCTTGTGACAAGGAGGCTGATATATCAAGTCTCTGTGCTGCGGTCTTAACTGTCTCGTTGAGACTTCCTCGCGTTTTTTATAATACCTTGAGAATGACTTTACAATTAAACAGATTTCTCTGATACAAATGCACCTTTTCTGAATTTTGAAGGCTCTTTCAAAATCCACCACCACCACGTTAAAATTAAATATTTTGATGATTTTATCACATTTAAACTATAAAAAGCTGGAATAAGTTCTTGGTGGCGATTTCGTTCGTGTGGACATTGCATTTTAAACGTTCCCTTGTACGTATACTACTTAACTATAAAAAAAGTTTATGTTCGAATCCAGTTTTTAATTCACAAGGTAATTTAATTTAATTTTAATTCACTTAGTAGTTTTACGTGATGCATATTTTTTAACATAACATAACATACTATTACGACTTTATCACAGACGGGTGAACGGAACACTCAAGGGCCCTTATTTTCACCAATGGTATTAGAACCCAACTTGGTAGCTGGTGAGCCTTCCGCCGTTATCAGGGTTGATTTGGTTTATTATCGACGTTTCTATCACCGAAGAGTAAGTCGGAAATTTAACACTAAAACTTCGGTCAACAATTTTTGATCAAAGCACTGAACGCAGAGATGGTTCTTGGCCAGATTTGGACTCGTGACCACACGATTTACGATCCGAGTTGGACTGCTTAGCCCTTAGGCAACGACGCTATATTTTTTAATTCTGTATTTATCGTTCATTTACAACAAAATGCAATAAACATTTTTTTATTTCAAATTGGTTATTGTTTTACTGTACATTGTAAGGCAATAAATTAATTACCTACTTACCTATAAACTTTAGCATATAATGGTCTATTTCCTTATCTTAATAACCAAAAAATCCAAAAAATAATTATTTCATTACACATTAATGTAGGCGTTATAATGTTGTCTATGGGAGGGGCAGTGTTGCCATAAATCATAGGGATGGGCGTACCAAAAATAATTAAAGGCAAATAGTAGTGATGGTATTTTTATTTATGGTTCCTAAATTATGTTAGGCTTTTAAAATATCTCTATGTAAACTAGCAAGCGGCGGTAACACCTTTGATAATTAAATACAAATTAGTATACTTATAATATGCGCCTGACAACACACCAATAGCCATGGCAGGCTCCTGTCACTTCACTTAGGCGTAAAATTGATGTATTGGGATTTGACATTGACATGTCATGTCAAATCCCAACACATTTTTTTACGCGAACGATAACGTAAATTTAATGTGTCCTCTCGTAGTAGACGTGGAATTACCATTTGGCAGTTGATTGTCAACAGCCGCGAAGAGCATATTAGCTAATTTTGCGGTTCAATGACACATGTCAGCACGCATTTAGGATTAAGAAAATTTTCATTTTTCTATTGATGTCATTTATCTGTTACGTTAGTAACTAATAAGTAATCTGTGGCGATGATCTCGAAGTGAGGATTATATTATTGTGCTACGACGAGATACCAGCACAGAATAGGATAGAGTACTATGAAGATTTAACCCTGGGACGTCCCACAAGACACCCAGACCCGAGCCAATTTGGAAAAGTTCATTGCCTGAATTGACGCTCCGAATTTAAACCTAATTCAGTTACAAAAATTTGTGATGGCGGGTATCGAACTTTAGACTTTTCTATTTTCTCAAGTGCCCAGTAAGTGACTTAACTGGATAATATAAGAAACCACCTTTTTAACTTCTGATTTTCTTGCCAGATTTTCTCCGTAGAAATGGCAGTAGGTACCTACGCTTTACGACCCTGCTACTCGTAGTAAATTGATTGGTTAGTTAAGTACTATGGCTAAAGTTAAACTATTCATTGACGATTAAAAAGTGGGTACTATGTAAAGGTTTACTTGAATAAAGTATTATTTTACTTGAATTTGGGCTTGAACAGGCTTCATACTAATCCCATCACCCATCTTAACCTTCAAAATGAGGGGTTGCCAGCTAATTTTCGAATACCTACCGTCCAGAGGCGACCAGAAACTTCGATTGAAAGTTCGGGCGTTCCATACATTCGTAACGTTTTACGTGAGTCACGTGGGAAACTTTTCTTGGGAGTTTCTTTTGTAAATTATTGGCCTTTGCACTAGTTTGTAAGGGCTGTGCTACACCGCTAGCTAAGAACGTGGCCTTTTGGCAGCATAATATCGCTAGAAGCGATTTCCTACTGATAACTTAAGGTAGACGCAAAATAACAAAAATCGCATGATCATAATCATACTCATTATATTTACAATAAAAAATAAAAAGCAGGAAATAGATAGATTTTTGCTCTCTTATTCATAAATACTTATACAGTGCTTCAAAAACACTTCACCATCGTATTTTTTTATATTTTTAAATTGCAAGGTACCGCGGAAAATCAGCGTTAGAGCACGGACTTTCAGTCCTTGCCCTGAGATCATGCTGAGCGGAGACCTTTCTCGTATAGATTTTATTAAATTGTTATTTTGAATTTTTTCAAATTGTATGTACCTGTACCAAATAAATATTTTATTTACTTACATAGTGAAAATAGTCTTATAAGACTGTTTTATTGTTAAGGAAAAATGGGGGTAATAATATACTTCGATACTTTATTGCTAAAACAATAATTGCAGTAGTACCTAAATTATTACAAAAACTCCCAGGGGTTACAATTTGGCCGATTTATAACTCGCGGCTAATCTATTTCAGCCAACCTTCAGGGATACAGAAGACGTTATAAAATAATCATTAGAAAATAGTTTATTTCCAAAGAAAGAATAACTTATATATCGGTAAAAATGTGTACGTAGAACCAGTAAGATCTTAGGTTGTAAATAGTGAAAATAATTAAAACAGATGGAATTCCAGTCAATCATAAACTAACCAGATCCTGAAAATTACTCTTATTTTAGACTAACACATAGACTAAGTAATAAAATAAACTTTGATTTAAAATTTTGTCAGTCAAAGTCAAAATGTTTATTGCAAAAGAATATAAGATTGAAAGCTAATATCGCTTGGTAAGAAATTACATACCAACATAACATTCACTAAATGAAAAAAGGTTGCCAACCGCAGTACGATGCGGGCTAGCTTTCTTGTCGTACCCAAGATTCGCACCAACTAGGTACGGCAAAACAACACCGAGTTATGAGGGAGCGCAACTTTATAATAAAATACCCACACAAATAAAAAATGTGAACTCGTTCAATGTATTCAAGAAGCAACTGGCCGAATAACTAATCTCAAACAACACATTCTAAAAATGCAAGGGAATGCGTTGAACGGGTCTTTCATTGTGTACTTAGTATGTTAACTTCAATGTTGTCTGATTTTGTAATGTTTATTAATGTGTTTATTTGTTTTTTCAATCTTGTGTTTTCATGACGACAAACATCAATCATAATTTATTTAAGCCATGTTCTCATGTAAGTGACTTAAGTCTTATGTGAGAATAAATATCTTTAAACCTAAACCTAGCTAGCCGTGAAAATTTACGCCATGGACCGACAGAACTTATACCCTAATTCCTCGACCCCTCAACTTAAACTTCCTTCTAACGTCTGTCTCCTATTTAAAATATCTATGTTAATATATTGAAACTTATTCCATCCGCCTGTAAATAACCTCCCTCTTTTTTATTCCCAGTGTCTAACGTAGTGATTATTTTATCTATGTGTCTCCCCCTATAAATCTGTGTTATGATTGTGTTGTGACGTCTCAGTGTTGCTAAAGAACTCAAATAAATTGAGCATAGACACAGAAGTCAGACAGAACTCGCAATTTTATTTTAACCGGCCAACCGCTTCTGTGTCTCTTTAAACATTAGATTTGACGGAAGAAACGGAAACAATAGTCTCACTGGCCAATCAATTTATTAGTTTTTCTCTTTTGACTCTACTTGACACTGGCGAAATCAATCTGCTAGAAAAGCAAGATTGTTGAGGCCACAAAAAAAACCTATATGTAAGAATACGAGTATCATTGAAATTATCCTATGTGATGGTTTAATATCAATCCAATGCACATTGGTTACGATTGTATTGTAATCATTTGTAAATCGTTCGATGAAAAGCCGGAGCTATTCCGAGGTACAGTTCAACTTTATAGTTCTTTGAACCGGGTGCTGTTCGGAGTGTGTTCCTGGAATAAAAGTCAATACAGATGGACAGTGCTATTTATACCCACCGGTAGAATAATCACATTCAATCGATTCAATTATTGTTTTGTAACTTCTAACTGTGGTTGATGAACTTTTTGATTAAAATTGAAGAATATCATGTTTATTTTTACATAAGTTTTTAGTCAAAGAGCTCGGTTTACAGCACTTTTATACCTACGACATTAAAATTGTTACTAACTCAAGCAGGGCCTAAAAGACAGCGAGTCAGCCGCCGCGACCGAGACGTGAGACAACCCATATAAAGCCTGTCGGTATCCTGTCTCGGTCTGCTATTGGTTTCCGCGCCAACCGGCCCCAAAACAACGTTTAATGGGAATGGAGTTTACATCGCTAGACATTGTTTTAAATATTAATGTTCTGAGTTTGTTTGTTTGTTGTATTACCACAATTAAAAGACAAAAAAATTATAATACCGTTGAATTTTTTGTATTTAATAAACACACACCTTCCAGCTTTTGAAAAATGCGTCTAGTTGGTTCTGCTTCTTTAAAAAATCTTGTTTCAATACTCTGTTTTCTGTATCGTGTTAAAAGTAATTTTGCCGGCAGAGTCACACTCTGAAATGTGCTCTGATCTGATGACTGTGGCATTACCTTACAATGATGCAATAGGGCTCATTTTCCAACTGCTACATTAATGTCTCGATCTTCTGAGAAGCTATCCTCAATCTTTGTTGACGCCATAATGATAGTTATAATAGAAAAACAGCCACAGGCAATAACAGGTAGGATTGGATCCATTTTTTGTTCATGCCATGGTTTCTTTGTTTAAATTGGAGCTACTGGGTTGATTAGAGTTTTTTACTGGGAACAATGTTCATGTTCATAAACACGTGGCGCTTTTGACTATTAGGTTGCTGATTCTACACTCTGAACTACAGGTAGTGGGTTTGATTATTATCACCTAGGACAAACATTCATTATTGCACTTCAGTGTTGAGTCGGTTTGAGTCTTCCCCGTCTACTCCAACTCAAACTTAAGTATGAGCACTATTCTTATTCCTATTTTGAGATTTCGTAAAAGACGATAGCACATCCTATTCTCAACCACACTTAACTATCAATAAAAAACACAAACCGAGTAACATTGACCCGAATCGAGGATCGTCCGCAAAAAACCTCTGGAATACACCTGTGACCATTAAAATGAGAAACAAAATCCATTCAGCCGGCCGCCATGTTTTTTGTGACCTTTTTATCCAAAAACGGGTTTCGATGGGAATGATTTCTTTAACAGGTGTTACGCTACTGTCGATTTTAAGGGGTCCCTGCGATAATTGTTATGTGAACCTTTAGGGTGCTACTTTCTGCATGTCACAGCATCTTAAGGAGCTGATAGATTCGAGCATTCATTTGAATCAGAACACTGAGTATTCGTCGTTTTTAAATTTACTCGAACCACACGATCATGACGCTCCATGGTTTGTTTCAACTTGAGTTCAAAAACCAAGCGAAAACGTTACATTACACGGAGATGTATTTGCCTATATTGTACGTGTAATTTTATTTACAAAAAGTATCGATTAAGTAAGTAGTGAACTGGTTCATGGCAAAGATAAATAAATTAATAAGTATACTAAATAAACAGTAAAACACCTTATTAAATTAGTACCTACTAGTAAACTCTAAATAAAAAAAAACTATGAGCAATATAAAACACAAAACCACTTACCATTCGCACTTTAAAAAATCCAAAACTGTCAATTTGATTCATAGTCCAGCACACAGATTAAAAATACACCGCCAAATAAAATATTATGCAAACATCAAAACGCGTAACATGAAACCTTTTTGGATCACATTTCCAGGAATAGAAAAGAGAAAACGTACAGATTGAAAAATAAAAACAAAAACAATGGCGAATCGCGCGTTCGATTTTCGAATTGGGACGCGCGCTCGACCGCGAGGCGCCAAGCCTGGCTGCTAACTGTCAGGGTGAGAATGGTTTCCCGCCCTTCGGGGCAAAGAGTAACAGTGCAGACAAGGCCTTTGATGCTTTCGTTTTGAAGGCAACAAACCTGTTTGTAATTCAATATTGTCTAGCCTCAGATCCCATCGCGAGTTTACTTACGTCATTAAGTAAGTATACGCTTGCGATCATTGTAAGAGGTTTAGCAACACAAAGTAACTCTGCACGCTGTTCAAACTGATAAGCTTAAATTCATGTGCCTTCTTAAAACTTCAAACTTTTTTAAATCTTTGATATCTTCTATAAGTCGTCTAATTTTAAAAATTGCAATATCAGCGACCAATAACATTTATTAAATTTCATAATTTTCATCAACAGCTTTTAGAAGTGAACAGCTGGCGGCTTTAGTCTAACAGCTTTCTGCAACTAGCTCCAGGTCATCAGTCTACCAGGTGGAAGGCCTACACGCTGCAAAATTTATTTATTTGCTCTACATTTAGGTAATATTCCGTTCTTAATCAAAAGTGCACTCTTTTGCAATTAACTATAAAAATATTTTTAGTTTTTCTACTAGTGGCACGCGCTAAACTTAAACTCGCGCAGTTCCATGGCTCTTTACATTTAGTCAAGGCCTATTTGTTCTTAAAAAAATCGAAATAAAGCTGTAGCAGAATTGCAATAAGATATAAGATAAATGTGCACTGCGTTTTCACTTGAAGCTTTGGCTCCAACTTTTATAAAATATCTTATCCTATACTTTATAATAATTGATATTTTTTGTGAATATTGGCTCTGTCTTTCTCTGTTAACTTCCTAAACAATGCAATGAGGCATCCGAATGCGGTTACTAAGTATTGGTGAAGGTACTCTTACTATATCGAGATTAAGCAATCAAAGCCTTGTGACGACCGACTTGGTGTAATGGTTAAGAAGTTGGCTACTACACCAGAGGTCGCGGGTTCGATCCCCGCACAGTACAAACATTTGTGTGCATGAACATGTCTGTTTGTACTGGTCTGGGTGTCTCCTATGTATAATAAGTATGTATTTACAAAAGAAAATGTATTTAAGTATTTATTTATTTATTTATTTATTTGTTGTCTAGTATCCCATAACACAAGCTTTAATTAGCTTACTTTGGGGCTAGATGGCGCTGTGTGGAATAATGTCCAGGGATATTTATTTATAAAGCCTAATTAGACTACATTTTTTAATAATTTTGAATATTGTAAATTTTATTGAAAAATCTAGCATCATTCTAGTATATTTGCATGTGACTATTGCCAGCTGAAGAGGAGAGGCAATACAATACTGCTTTGAAGAGCATAATAATTATGTAACCCTTTTCATGTGCAAATAAATTTATTCATTCATACACCGTTGTTCGATAAAGTTAGTGAGTTAAGGTTAAATATCAAAAGAAAGTTAAAAAAAAATGGCCATGCCGGAGACCCTTATAATTCACACACAATATTGTTTAAGGTATAAGTTCGTTCATTCTCGAGGAATGAGTACGAGGAGGAGAGACGTAAATAGGTTTGCCCCAGCAGGAAGCCTACCTTCCGGCCGCAGTAACTTTAGGATATGTGGTTAAACTACAATGATGATCTACATAAAATTATCTCATCACTTGTACGTGATGACGTGGGTAATCTTGCGATGGCATCTTGTACTAATTAAAAAAGATAAGGTAACTTACGTTATTGTGGCTGTTTACCTAATAATAAAGATAAAAGACTTTTTAAAAGCACAAAGATATTAAGTACCTACTTAACTTTAAAGCTCTTTCAAATTCCTAAAGCACTTTGATCTTCTAAGAAATAAAGACACGTAAGTATACAGTTCCATGTGTCGCATATTTTTGTAATATTTTGTCTCTATTCTTCAATAGTCTGAACTCAAATGCCTAATCATCGACGCTGTTTGAAGTAATGCTCATGGCGAGTGAGCAAGAGCATACACTCGTACCTGTAACATTTTTGCGTGCACTCCATAGACAAAACGTCGATTATGTCTTAATGTTCGCAATTTGGTTGGTAAAATTGTTGAATGTTCGATGTTTCGTTACAAGTAAATGCTCTAAAGTGGCTAAATAATGTAATTTAATTTTACAGAAATCGCAAAAAGAGACGCTTTCCGTTTTAAGACAGTGTTTTCTGCGTATTACATGTATTAAAAGGTCGGTATCTAATTGACAACATCTAATCATTGTGTTCATAAAAAGGATACTTCAAGCTATTTATTTCCATTGTAATAAAAACGGCAATGTGCCTTTAATGGGGCGGCAGTAACGAACTTACTGCCGAGGAGAGAACAAACCTCAAATTAGGGATTACAGCGAATGAGACGTACTCGTAACTGCCGATGAAATGGTTTCGCCACAAAGTATATAAAAACCTTTATTGCTTGAATACTCTTTCATTATGTTTGTAACTATTGCCAGTGAGTAGCTGTGGACTGTTGTAATAATTATTTAAAAGTATAATTACTAATTACAAACTTTCACCCTACCTACCTAGGTACTTTATGTTTCAATCCAGCTTTTACAGTACTTATAGATATGTGTAAAACGTTTTAATATAATACGTGGTGTTTTTACACGGACGCTGGAAAATGCAAACGGAACAACACAAATTCAAAAAAATTGTTTCATGTTTTCAGTTTCGTTGATATGTCAACGAAATATTGTTTTCTCAAAATTAATTAAATGTTCATGCTACTGTTTTATTAATATGCTCGTAGATATTACTTGAATTTGAAATAACGGTCCCTCCAACGTATTCACGTACATATTATAAAGTAAATTGAATTAAAATAATTACACAATTTAGTGTCCCACAGCTGGGCAAAGGCCTTCATCGTTTAAATCAAGTCATAGCTACAACGGATGGGTATTGGTTTCGTATAAAATTGACGCAATATAAAAGTAGTGGGGCGGCACGTGTTTTGATTTAAGTCTAAAGATCTAATATAACTTTGCTTAGTGCGAGTTCAGGTGACTAGTGGGAGCGATTGATTAGTGCAGGTGTGTAGCGAAAGTAGTGTCCAATTCTGTTTAGTGGATGTGTTTAGTGGCTGTGTTCAGTTTATCTTGGACACCTTTAATTTTGTACCTAAGGTACAATTTAAAAGACATTCATTTTCACATAATCCTGCACACATTTTTATGGTAAATCTTCCGACTACTTTGCCATTTTATGCAAGTTTTGCAAAACGCTAAACACTAAACACTAACACCTGCTGTCCAGACGTGTTTAGTGGCAGGCACGCGGCGAATAAGGGGAATGGGAGGCACGCGGGACGAGGCCACTCGCAAAAAAATAGAACACGTTTCTTCGTTACTAATCACTTGCACTAATCTATCGGCGTCTTCACGTATTTTATACTAACACTAAGCACCTGCACTAATCTCCTGCACTAATCACCTGCACTAACTACTAAGCAAAGTGAATACCGGCCTTCAGTCAGGCCTCTGTCACTGCATGTACTTGCGCGCGATAATTACCTTCCAGCCGCCGGGTATTCCATGACTCATTTGACAGTTGGTTGTCAACAGCCGCGTAGAGCATTTATTGTTCGACGACCGACTTGGTGTAATGGTTAAAAAGTTGGCTACTACACCAGAGGTCGCGGGTTCGATCCCCGCACAGTACAAACATTTGTGTGCATGAACATGTCTGTTTGTACTGGTCTGGGTGTCTCCCATAGGAGGACATATATAATAAGTATGTATTTACAAAAGAAAATGTATTTAAGTATGTTTATCCGTTGTCTAGTATCCCATAACACAAGCTTTAATTAGCTTACTTTGGGGCTAGATGGCGCTGTGTGGAATAATGTCCAGGGATATTTATTTATTTATTTATTGTACGCGAATTTTGCGGTTGAATTAACGCGATGAATGACGTACTGTAAGTACTGACTTCTGACATCTAAATCATAAGAGGTGACCCAGGTAATATATTATATGTCTGTCACATGACATCACGCATTTAGGATTCAGAAAAATTACATTTTTCTATGCATGTGATTTATTATTGTGTGATTGACGTTGTAACTATTATGTGATCTGTGCCTGCAAAGAGTAGAATTTCTGGCTATGGCATCAGAAGTTCGATTTCTACTTAGCTAAGCTCTTGATGATAGAGAAAAGGCAGGGGCCTTGGTCGATGTTTGATATACATACATACCATCACACCTTTTCCCCAACCGGGTAGGCAGAGACCACATCTATCCACTTGCTACGGTCCTTTGCGCTTCTTCCACTCTCATTAATCCTTTCATACATGCTCGTCGATTATGGGTACTCCTGACCTGACCTTTTCTGAGCACGTCTTGGACTTGTCCTGAGTACATCCGTCTAGGCCTTCCCCTTTCAACCGCTCCATCCACCCTCGCCTTGTAAATTTGTTTCGAACCGCCTTTCATCCATCCTTTCCATATGCCCAAACCATTTTAACATTCCCGTCTTAATTTTTGTGACAACATCCTCATTAACACCACAACGCTCTCTTATTATGCTATTGCTTACTTTTTCACTCAATGTCACTCCTGCCAAACTTCGCAATGCGCTCTTTTCCACTGCATTTATCCTACTTTCATCCTTCTTCTGCCATACCCGAGAGTTGACTTCCGTACATAAGCGTCTGCACTAGCACCCCCGCATGTTTGATATGTTATGAATATATTTAAAAACTAGCTTACCTGACAGACTTCGTTCTGTCAAAAGATATAGTTTGACAGCTGTTAATAGTGTGTGTTCGTATGGGAAAGGAAAACTGTTGTTTTAATTGTGTTCCTGGTAATGTTCACCCTTTTTTCTCTCCTTGAACCTTCTTTGTGCCTATAAGGAACTTTTTGGCCCATAACTTTTCCAACTCCCACACCACAGCCAACATAAGCAGAGCTCTCATCGTCACAAACAAACACACTATTTGCGGTCTAGGTGACGTTACGTGACTTTACGTGAGGCTAGAGCTGCAGCAGGCCTTTACTTCATGTATGTACTTGTGCGCGATAATTACCTTCCAGCCAGCCAGCTGAATGGGTCTTGGAAGACCCATTTCGCAGTTGTTTGTCAACAGCCGCGTAGAGCATTCGTAACCGAATCTTGCGGTTGAACTGACGTGCATATACTGATCAGTGACATCTACATATATCGATAGAGATAGCCCTGGCAATATAAGCCATGACAGCACGCATTTAAAAATGACAAAATTGTTAATTTTCTATGGAGTGATTTATCTGTTACGTAGTTAACTATTAAGTAATCTGTGGCTGCAGTTGACTGTACCATTAGAAACGGCTCATTGACTGAACTAGAACTGTGTGGTTTTATACGTGCTACTGAACAAGTACCTACACATTTCAAGCTTTAACTTTAGGTACCTTATGCTGATGATATAAGACCCATTTTGCAATGATTTTGTATAGATTGCTGATCGTACAAACTAAATAATGATAGGTAAACTTTACGTATAAGCATCTGTTTTGCTAAAATTGTAGTTTGGATTTTCTAAATATCACGCTTATTCGGGTAAATTAATTTGGTGTAATTGCATTTAATAATTTTACTAGCCAGTTGAAATAATAGGTAGAGATAAATAGATAAGTAATAATGTCTGTTTCATACTGAAAAATTAGTTAAAGCAAAGTATTTTTTTTGTTTGTTGTAATTATTGTAAATAAATTGAACTTTTTTTGGGTTTCTTTTGTAATTACCTGTATTATTTGTGGAATTAAATCATGGATTTTTTTCTGCACTAAAGATTATTTAGCATATCATAGCCCTAACAGGCTTCTGAGCGCATTTGCAGGCCGGTGGGACTCTCCTCTCCTAGCAAGGTGGATGCGGGTTCACACAGATATTAATAAATAATGTTATGGAACTGTTTTTTTTGTGTAATGTACTAACAAATAGGTATAAGAATCATTATTTTAATACTAACACTATATGAGTCATTGTTGTAACTCGAAATAAATTATTTAATTGATTAATTAATAACTAATCTTGATGTGCTACCTTGCCTGTACAAAATAATATTTATGCGATCTGTATTTTTTCTTTGTTGTTGTTATCTTTTTAAAAATTTGCTGTTTTTTTTTTAATTACTGAAACCTTAAATAAGAGCTGTGCTGAATTATATTATGAAAATAAATAAATACTACTTATCTGGGAAAAATCACACCGAGATCGTATGACCTCAAACTAAGCAGAGCTTGTATTATCGGTGTCAGAGACCGATAAGCACACATACTTACATAAATATTTCTTAAAACAATCTTATATATAATAACACACAACAAACACAAATGTTCGTCCCATACATGTTTGCCAAGGGTGGGAATCAATCCCACGACCTTCAGTACTGAAAGCAGGATCAGGCCAGTCGAATTCTCGGTAGATAAATTATCGAGAATACATTTTTTTATTAAAATACCTTCGGTTTTTGATAATTTCCTACCCTCTCCTACGCATATCCTGTATTATTAAGCTGATTCAATTCAAAAGCAGCTTTCGATCCATAAAATCGAATCGAAGTCTAAAAATAGCAATCACATAAAAATCTATATAAGTGTGACATGTGCATCTCTCCATCTCTTTTCACTCCCATAATTCTGCATTGCATCCCTTTCTAACGACACTGCAGTGCTTTTGGTCTAATAATAGATTGCGTTGGCAACGTATACGTAAGGCTGGGGCTTACATTTAGTGGAGACTCAAATACCACATACAAATTATATAAAAAGAGGTTTTATGTTCGTATGTTTGAGGCCAGTAATCTCCGAAATTACCGAACCGATATCAAAAACTCTTTCACTATTAAAAAGCTACATTATCTAGCCTTTATTGCTATAATATTGATTTCTCAAAAAACGTTAGGGATCCATATGAAAACTATGTTATGTAACTCAATGTGTGAGAAAAAATAGTCCACGCGAGCGGAAAGCAAGTACCACATAAATAGGAACAGATACGTTACGACAATGAGTAAATAAACAACCGAAAAAATCATACATTTTTAATGTATGTTGATCAACCTTGTTTGCTACCGACAACGTATTAAGAAAATACAATCGCACAGTTCTAAGCCTCTACATGCACAAACCTACCAAACTTCGACATCAGTTCCCAAACAAACGCGTTCTTGTCACTTATTTTCCAATAACGTAACGCTGTAACAACAGCTTTATCAGTGTGAGGCACTAGGCACAAAAATGGCGACGGCCGAGCGATGGCGGAACGGCGGCGATGCATACAACAACATGGACAGTTAAAGTGACGCGGACGAAACGAGCGGTGGCGCGGGGCGGGGCGCGATTTTCGTGCTTGCAGACAGCGTGCTCATATTACGCGTGTCGCAGAAGACGCGCCTGCATGTGCTTCCAAGAACTAACTTATACGCACGTGTATACCTACTTTTACTGAAGCCGCAGCTTATTTCCATGATAATAATGTCTTTACGCAGTTCCTTTCAAGGGCTATTTCCTCTTGTCGTGCGTTGCGGATCCCAGTATGCGGATTGCGGACATTCTATTTGCTTTGTTGCGGTAATAAACTTGGAATAACGTTGCGAGTTATTTGTTGTATTTTATATGGTTTTGGAATGCTGAAGAATACATTAGTAAGTCTATGGTTTAGCATATTCACCTAATGAACATGAACTTATTTCTCTAAATGCTTTTTATTTATTTCTTTCATATAACCTTGCAAGTCGCAGCGTGGCGATATTGTGTCAACAAACTATAGATTTTATACTGTCTGGTTCCTATGTGTTATTTTGATGTATAAGCTGTATTACTGTAAAGTTTAATTTGAAACCGTTCTGTAGTTGTTGCGTCAAAAAGTAACAAACATACATACATACACACATACAAACTTCTGCATAAGATTAGTGAGATTTGATTTATTAAAATTTAATCCTTGTAGCCTTTCTTATACGTTTTAAACTACCTTAATTCTCGGTTTAAGGTGAGACGCGTAATGTAGCGAGCGTTTAAGCGCGTATGCTAAAACGACCGTATACGCGCGAAAAAAACATTAGTCTGAAACCGGTTTGACGGTAAATTATTAAGCTGTGACGGCTAAATATTGTGGCATCAGCACGGGTGCCCAGACTCGCTTCCTATGTGTTATTCGAAGCCCTATTGAGTTTAACTAAAACTTTCTATATTTTTATTAACTGAGTAATGTATACATACTCATTTTCCCCGAAAATTAAACTGCAGGCTATAAAACCTCGTTAAAGGTGATTAATTACAGCGACCTTAAAGAAAGGCGACTTTGCGAAGCCTTTTCGAAGCCTTACGTTTTTTTGTTTAACAAAATACGCTAATGATCCGACCTCTTAACAAGGTAACGTCATTGTTATTTCGCTTGTTAGAGGTAGAAAATGTTTTATAAAAATTAACGGCGGATTAAAGGTCAGACAGAGGGTCGAACAGTCGTTAATCGGGTTTTTATTAATATTCAGTTGCGCGAATCTATCTCATACTAGCTGTCCGCCCGTGGCTTCGCCCGCGTATACTATTTTTCCCTCAAACTAGCTGATAGCTTTTACATAAGTAAAATATTCTTTAATATCAGTGCAGTAGTTTCGGAGCCTGTTCTATACAAACAAACCAACTAACAATCAAATCTTTTCTGTTTATAATATAAGTTCAAATAAAATAAAAACCGGTTTATGTTTATGTTGGTAATATTCATTGCTATGCGGATGATAGCACGGTCCACGCGCGTTATTTTGATCGCCCTGGGGCAAAGCAGACTGACATCGAGGAGAAGAGGCGAAGTCTTGTTGTGTTACACGCAGGTGTGTGCAATCTTAGCAAAGGCGTCGCCGTTCCTTTCCCATCCCACTCTTCAGAGCACCCCGCTACCGACTAAGGATAGCCTAAACATCCTTGGCATGGATGTTCGTAGCAACCTAAACCAGAGGGGCTACATTGAGAGCGTCATTAGAACTGCATACCGTAAACTCGGAATCCTGAACAGAGTGAGACGATTCTTCACGCCTGGGTAGCTCTGTCTTTTATATAAGACACAAGTTCGCTCGTGTGTGGAATACTGCTCTCATCTCTAGGACGGTTCTGCCAGGTACCTACTCGAAGCTCTCTTTCCAATAAGATGGATAGCACGCAGCTCAGGTTCCAGCGGCGTGCTATCCATCTTATTGGAAACCCAGAGGCAACTTTGACCCTTGAGCCTCTCCAACTGCGTATTGACATTGCCAGGCTAAGTGTTCTCTATCGCTTCTACAACGGGGAATGCTCAGACGAGTTATTCCAGCTTATTCCACACTCACCTTTCCACTCCCGTACCACGCGTGCTAGACTCATCCACACACAATTCAACATTTGTTGGCCCGAACTAAAAGGTTTGGTGACTCGTTTCTTTGTCGTACCATCCAACCGTGAAAAGCTTTCCAGCACATAAATACTATGGTGTAAGTGACTAATAAACATAATTGAATATTTCTAAATACACACTGATACCTATAGATAAACACCCAGACAGTACATAACAAACACACGTCATGTCATTCGTCAAATGCTTATTCTACCTACTGGCCATAAGGCCTACTGAATGAATTTTTATGAAACTACACACATCAAAAGTGTCTAGGGATCAACATATATTTTTGCAATAACTTTTCTCCTGATTGATATTAATTAAAATTTTCTTTAAGGATTCATCAAATAAAGTGTTTTCGTTTGTCTACAGTAACGATAAACCAAGTCAGCTTTGCATTATTAAGAAATTTGCCATTTTCCTAATAAAGGGATTTTTGACATTTGAACCACTAACATTAAAGTTCGAAAAAAAGACTGAAAAAACAGTTTTCTTTAAAATTTTATTGGGTAACTTAAACAATTGATAATCCGTGTTTCTACCGCGAACACTAACAACACAAGAACATCGGTTTGGCATACTCAAAATGACTTCATCCAAATCACGCTGTGGAATGGCCGCCCATGTTCGTTGCAACAACAAAAAAAGGTCTTCTTGCGACGGGATACCCTCCATATTCGGCAGAGCTCTTCTCTGTAGCATATCCCATGCATGCTCAATCGGGTTCAAGTCTGGCGACTGAGCAGGCCAGGGCAGGACATTGATGTTAGCTGCGGCGAGAGTCTGTCTTACAACTCTTGCGGTGTGCGGTCGTGCATTATCATGCATTAACTGAAATAAGGGACCGATTTGCACTTGTAGAGGAACGATGACGTCTGATACAATCGTCTCAGCATAAATTTGAGCGTTGAGGTTGCCTCTGATCCAAATCAACTCAGTTCTTCCGCCGATCCAAATACCCGCCCATACCATGATGGTTCCACCACTATAAGGATGGACTTCCTGGCAGGATTTTAATCGCTGTTGGCGTCCAGGGGTTCTCCAGTGTCGTATACGTCTTGTATCCGGTCTCATACCAAAACGAGACTCATCAGAAAAGCACACGAAACGCCATTGTTCTTCTGCCCAATTTCTGTGTTCAAGAGCCCATTGATATCGAATCCTACGATTGTGCATTGCTATAGGTGGTACCCTTAGCGGTCTTCGGGAATGAAGGTTCACTTCATGCAAGCGGTTTCTGACTGTTTGGTCGCTAATTAAGTTCCCTGAAGAGTGATGAAGCCTCACGGCTAACATCATGGCGGTTATTGTTGGAGCTCTTCGAGTTGTGATTTGAATGTATCGGTCTTGTCTCCGTGTGGTGCAGCGATACCGTCCTCCATGGCGCTCAGCCACGGTACCAGTGCTTCGGTAACGTGTCCAAAGTCGACTGATAACACTCTGACTTGTATTCAGAGCTAAAGCCACAGAACGTTGCCGGGAACCAGCTTCTATCATTCCCACGGCTCTGAGCATTTCTTCCCTGCTTAGATGACGTCGCCGCTCCATAATAACGTTGGTTTTAATCAGTAGTAGGGAAACAGTAGCACTAATAATGTCTTCAATGCGTTGTATGTTTTTATAGGGAAAATATTGACAGCTGATTTTCATCTTTTACTCGAATTTGATTGACAGTTCCTGTTTCAAATTATGAAATGCACCAAAAAGGATCCATATAAATTTATAAAATCATAAATTTATTACAAAGCCACATCTCAATCTCAAGAAATCCGCATAAAAATGCTTGATCCCTAGACACTTTTGATGTGTGTATTTACACTCATAAATTAGGTATTAACTATAAGAGACAGATTGAACATATTTTACAGTCAATATGAAGGGTCATAAGTTTTGAATGATACTCGTGAGTCTAATATAAAATACTTTACAACTGAGCCAATACAAGTTAGCCATTATTTTATTCAAATACTTTAAAACCATTTGAAAGAAATAACAGCAGCGAAACAATAAAATAAATATGTTAGTGCGGCAAAGCAGATTCTCATTAATACTGGTAGAACATAATTAAACATGCTATGTAATGGGATTAAAAAGCAACCGAAGTACTTTGTTGCCATGGGATCTGTGGCGCAATGCTTGTCGTCCATCCTTTTCTAACCACGATTTTGAGTGACATCATCTCGCTCACACACTTGTCACTTGCTGATCATCGTTCTGGATTCGACACAGAAGCGATTACAGTATATCTGGGAATTTGAGATATTCATAAGCGTCTAAAGTTGTTTGTTTTCAGGTACTTTTTTCATCCAAGTACCTATTTCCCTTGATTATTTTCGCTGGATATTTTGCAATTTAAGGATTATTATCTATTTTACAGACTTCATGCGATGTGGATTTATTTATCAATTTATTCGTAGTTGACCAAGGAACTCCAAAATGTAAGTGCTACTTATGTGTAATTTTGACACCAAAAATATATTCATGTTTCTGTTTTTACTAAAATACTAAAATAATTGAATGTACGGAACGGACAGCGTGCAGGTTTCAGTAGCAATTTCATTGTTGCATCGACCCAAATAGATTTTTTTTATCTTAGACAAATATTAATCACAGGAAAAGGTGGTAATGTGGCCCCTGCAGGAATATTGGCCCCCTTCGATATTAATATGTAATAATAACTCCATCTTATAAAATTTGGGTGCAACGGGTTCCTCGCACAGACATCCCAATTTACTACCAAACAATAACATCAATAATAATTGAATGGAAATTAAATTCTAACTAACCCAGATATAATGCATTTTTATTTATCTGAAAATCCTGTGTATACCAAGTAACTGACCTTACCTAACGACGACAAATCAGCTTTTTCACCGCGACATAAACGGACACGCCGGGCGGGTTCCGCTCGTCTGCTTTCCATTCTATTTTCGAACTTAATGCTTTTTTCTTTCTGGCATTTTACAGTCATAGTTTTTTCCAGCCAGTCTTGGAAATAGGCGCTATAAAAGACAAAAGAGGTTTTTTATTGACATTATGTTAGGATAAGCTTCTCGGTGGTAATAGGTAATCGATTTTTGGTATTTTTTCTATAAAAGCGACGTTTATTTTATTACTTTTATTTTCCCCTGCATGAAGAATACGTTACACTACCAGTATCAACTGGACCATCATTTCTCTATACTTGAACAACATTCTTGGACTATAGCAAGTCAACAGATTAAAAGCTTGAGCTCTTGCGAAGAAACTCTTAAATGATCTCACTACTGTGATAAATTTAATAATTTAATTAAATAAATTGTTACTTTCTTAATTTTCTATGCCCCAGAAATTAACAGCCCATTTTGAGACACAGATAGGCTCAAGATTAAAAGAAATGGAATTCTAAACAAAACAAAAGCCTTCAGAATAGCCAATTCAAACATCACGAAGTGTCTCCCTCACAAAGGTTTTAAACTTCCCCACCGGGAATCGAACCCGTCGTGAATTAGAAAGGGCGCAGAAGGGTGAAATGTTGCTGTCAAACTTTGAAAACGACCAAGAAAACAAATATCAGTTTCAGAATTAAAGTGTTTTTTATCTGTGGGGTTGAGTGACCACCTAAACGACACATTTTCGTTACTCTTTTTTAATTTCGGCTAGAATAATTTAGTGTCAAAATAATCATTGTGACGACACGTAGTGCGCTGTAGCACGTAACAGTTTTTTGCTTTGACTTATGCAGAGTCCCGGGTTCGATTCACGGTCGAATCACTTCATGAAACGATCTTTTCTGAATTTGCTCGGGTCTGGTTATGCCGGCAGACGCCCTTGGCTTAGTAAATTCCTTGTCTGGTAACTTGTGGCACAGGGATATAATATTTGACCCTACTTCGAGGCCATGGTAAGTGGTCTGTTGTCTGCGTATATTTATTCATTTAAATTTATCATTTGCTGTCTAGTCAGCCTAAGCAGAGATCAAAATTGTGGGACAGCAAAAATAATGCAAGTTGTCTGTCGAGAAGGCCTAAGTTCAAAGTGGAAATGAGAGCCTGTTGTACGAGTTTTACTCGTGATTCGATGTACGATATTGGTTACATCGCTGCTTATATGGCATAAACAACAAACTAGCTTAGTTCTTAGCGATCGGTGTATAACAAAACGCCCGTCGATTGCGCATACATAATATATCTTTATCTACTTTAATTTTAACTTTGATACTAAAGCCATTTTTGAACAATAATATTAACCTCATACAACCTTTCTCACCAAATGCGATTACAATATTTTCAGATCATCCTTGAAAGTTAACCCCTGTACTAAGTGGGATTTCTGTAATCCGTTTTGCGAGTTTAAGTGGGTTTTCCATAAAAACACAAAATCTGGACATTATCCGCTTATTCAGAATCCGTTTTACGGCCGCAACACGGTGTCTGCCCTAAATGTCACTTGACGCCGTAAAATGACCTTTGCTGTGTGTTACCTACCTTTATTTTGTTATTTTTAGAGATCCTTGTATTTTTAGGGGAATAAATAAAATAAGTTTGAGACAAGTTAAAACTATCAGCCCAATTCCATCAATTATAAATATTTACAATGACGTACCGAAAAAAACTACTGAATTTTGATACTCGTAGGTGCTATTGTTATTTCATTATTACTGCTGCTTGTTTTAGTATTAAATCAGATGTACTATAGTGTCAACCTGTAATTACATAAATAAGTTGAAGGTCAAAACCTACAAAATAATAAGCAGAAGCATTTTGATACTAAAGTGGAGTAAGAAGAAAAAGCTATGCTTCCAAATCAAAAACAACTGTGCGGAACAGTGAACCAAACTTGACGACTTTAAAAACACGATAAGTAGGCACTACTTAATGAATGTCTGCCACTATTTTTCCTTGCTTACGCAGAAGTACCCCTCTAGCTTGGTGTAGAATTTCCACGCAGGTGTATAGTGCAAATACTTACATAATACTTTCCCCTCGTCTAAAATACCAAATACCTAACCTTTCTAGGTAATTAGACCAAAGCTTGAAACAAAGATAAAACGTATACAATTGTTGAGAAGTCGATCCATTTTATTCAACAGCTCCTGCGACACGTTACTGAGGCAGACAGCGCCATAATCAATCAATGGCAGAATAAGGGCCTGTACGAGCAATGTCTTGGTTGATCAAGGAAGGAAGTTCTTCAACCGATAAAGTGCCCGAAGAGTTCCAGTGACTTTCCTGCTCACTTCACTAATATGTTTAGTCCAGCTAAGGGAGCAGTCCATATAAATGCCAAGATTTTTCACACAGGGAGAGAAAGGAACAACAATACCATCCATAAGAACAGGTGTAACAGCACTCATACCAATCTTCGCCAATTGACGCGAGCTACCGATTGAAAGCTCTCTGCTCGGTGCGGGATCAGTTACCTCTTGTAATACTTAAAATACCGGACAAGTGTGTTAATGACTAACAATGTTTATTTTTGGAATTGTTTAAATGACTTGGTACAGCCTATTGTTTTATATTATGTAGCTTTGCTGTACTTGTTAGGTTGTTATGTTTATTTTTTAATGTTAGAATTTATGCAGTTTTCTTTTATCAACAAACAAATTGTACACTACTACCTCGCATTTTAAAACCACAACAAGTTTAAAGGGTGACTACTGAGTTTCCCGCCGGGTATTCTCAGTAAGAATCAACTTCTCCGACGCGGTGGTAGAGTCGCATTGAGTTTGTATACTGTTTATTTATATAGTCATAATATTATAGTATTTATGTCTACTATTTAGTATATTTTTTGACTATTTAAAAGTACTGATTAAGTGTATTCAAATAAAGATATTTGAGTTTGAGTTTGAAAAGCGAGATCAAACAAACGTATCCTAGTTTTGTCTTAAGAAGTATTTAATATTGGAATAATCGAAACAAATCAATCATAAAATTACGTTTTCTTTCATCACGATTGGTGGTTACAGTATAGGTAATATTGGCCATAGTTTTAGCCAATTAAATGTGTCAAAATGAATGAATGTTAATTTATTCTTTAGAGCGTCGTGGCCTAGTGGTTCAGCACCCGAACTCAGATCGTGGATCTTGTGGTCCCGAGTTCAAATCTGGCCAGAACCAAAGTTTTTGTGTTCATTGTTTGACAACACGGTTTCTCACCTCGATTTCCGTAGTGTCCCGGGTTCGATTCCCGGTCGGGTCAATCTAGGAAATGATATTTTCTGAATTAACTCGGATCTGGGTGTGCTGGGAGACGTCCCTGGCTGATTTCCTTGTGTGGTACCTCGTTACACAGGGATAATAATCCCTACTTCGAGACCATTACAAGAGGTGTGTTGTCTGGCGCATATTTATATTTACCTACTTATTTATTTATTGTTAATTATCCGACTTACTCTCCGGTGATGGAAAACATCGATAACAAACCAAATCAACCCGGATAACGGCGGAAGGCTCACCACCTACCACGTTGGGTTCTAATACCATTGGTGAAAAAGTGTTCACCATGACGACACGTCACTTGCCTCTGACTACCCCGTTTGGAATAAAGTCGTGATGGTATGTTAAGTTATGTTATTCTTAAGACATTGTTATGATAGTGTTAAAACACTCATTTGTTTTCAATAGCGGTCTCTGTAATAGGTAAAAAAAAACGAAGTATCTAACAACGAATTGATTTTTTTTTCTTTTAAAATTAAACCCTTATAAAACATAGAACAAACAAAGCACTCCTAATTATTCGTTTGGAGTATCTACAGGGTGATTATCAAAAAACTTACAAAAACGATATTATGGCGTACTCAGTGAGGGATGTAGTAACTTATGTTAGTCAAGTTTTTTCTATTGACTTTAATTTTAAGGTTTTCAAACAGAAAATACTGAATGCTCGACTGATTTGTATGGAGACCTTGAAATGAAAGTTACTTAAATAAATTACATTTTCACTTAAATAGTTTCATCATCATTTCAACGTGATCATCACTTCCTTAAAGCTTTCGAGCAGCGAGCCAGCCACTACGAAGCACTGCACCACTCCGACTCTCTGGAGCATTCGCAGCATCACCCTGACTCACTGGGGCATCACCGCAGACAGTTCCGACTCACCGTGAACTATGCGGCATCTGGCTCCGACTTACTGGAACATTCCACTATCAACCTCCGGTTTCGGAGGGGAGTGATGAAGCGAAATCTATCTGGCCACATACGAACTAAGAATTGTCGTATCCTACATCGCGATATCAAAGTTATCCGAGCGATTAAACATGAATACAAGAACCCGACAACAAACGTCGGGCAGTAGCCCACCAGACACCACACCCGTCTGGTCGGAGGATCCTCCCTTTTCAATGGTGGATGAGGAACTGTACACCCTGTTCCTCATATCCCCAAACTAGTACATACATCAATAACTTACTGAGAGTCTTTCTTTTGATAATCAGCCGGTATATGATGAGCCATTGCCAATCTCTTTGTCCGCGTAGACTAGTATTTAAAACTGTGTACTCAGGATTTATGAATCTAAATTACCAATTTCATAATCCAGCTTTTAAATGTACTATAACTTTATAAAATCCATAGAGTAAGGTAGAATGCCCCCTCCAACCCGTTTAATAGTATATTTTATATCGAGGGACTAAACGAAGCCATGATGCTACGGGCTAAGCCATCTATCTAAAATCCTGAGTGGAATGTTCCAGTCAAACCACCTCTGCTATATACCAGAGGTGGTTTGACTCCTGAGCGTGCGAGGGAGTCAATGAAACCGAGGGTTTATTAAGTTTAGTCTCGAGGTACAAACTGTACTTTTCACTTTGAGTGCGAGAAAAATAGTCAATGTAGTACAAAAACATTTAACCGAACAAATTAACACTCGACGAAAGTTCTGAAATTTCGCGGTCAGTTTTTTCTTCTGAACTGAACCAGTCACAGATTAACAATTTAAAACACATAGCGCCACCTTCTTTGCGGACAAACTATGAAACTAAAACTTTTAACATTTTCGCAATGAAAATGGTCCACACTCCACAGATAATAGTATATTTTCACTGGCTGTTTGAGTTTGTCTATGTCACATGAAGGTTATTAAAAAACTAATAACTTTTTACTTCCTAGAGACTGAAGTGGTCACTTTAGTCCCGCTTCGTAAGGCTATATTGGCTTACTTTTAGAGCATGAGCAGTGAAAAATAGATTTTCAATGTCGTTCATAATTATGCAAAAATATTACGTACACGTAATATTATTTACAGTATTACGTACGAAAATTTTGTAAAATGTAGACTGTATTTTTTTTATAATGTATCAAGTTGACCTCATTCCACCTGATGGAAAGTGGTCATGAAGGTCATTGTATTTGGAGTTATTGCCTCAAAACAATCGAATAACACTCGACCACAGAAATATCGACGCTGACAAAGAAGAAGAAGAAACAGATCCACCTTAACAAAAACTTTTTCACAGTGACTAACGCCTGGAATTATTTTAAGAGCAAATTCAGCAATCCGAGGAATAGCTCAGATCTACGAATCATTTTCATCTTCGTAGATCTTAGATTCAACTTCATATTGTCAGTTAAGAGACCAAAAAGGTGGTTCCTTATCTAGAGCATTCACCAGTAATGTAGTGTTTCAGATTCGATTGTTTCAGAAACAAAACTTCAAGGAAGTTGTATCAAAATAATACAAAGTATCATCAAGTTGGGCACTGTGATGCTCGGTGTTTTTACCTCATCAACGTAATGCTCGAATCTGTAACATTACAGTGTGCGCACTGTAATGCTCGGTGCTTTTCTCTCATCAACGTAATGCTCAACTCTGTAACGCTACATTACAGGCAAATGCTCCAAGTGAGGAAGCACCTTAAATGAGATATCCGAAAATATTTGCTAATACAGGTATGTTTTATTACGAGCTGCCCAGACAAACTTCATTCTTTCAAATGTTTGACAGCTGGTGTCCGCTTTTCTCTGACTTGATTTACATTTACTATTATTTGTCTCTTTTACTGAATTTTTTGTTCAATCATAATGAATAAAGCCTGTATCACTCCTGAATAATTTAGCTTTCTATTATTAGTGAAAGAATTTTCACGATCAGATCAGCAGTTTTGGAGCCTATTCAATACAAACAAACAATGAAATCTTTCCTATTTATAATATTAGTATGGACAAGACAATTAAAAAGTTGCGGGTCATATCCAGTCCCAGCACACATTCCCAGGATTTGATAAGCGTGGTGATTAGGCCGACCTCCATCAATTGTAGCAATGACGTGATCTCAATGATGGAGGCCTTGGTCCAGCAGTGAGATATAATATGGGCTAACTGCCCAAAATTACTTTTCACCTTTACATTAATAGGGATGTAATTATGCAAAAAGGGTCGTAATCTTGCAGTTAACAGGATATCCCTAAAAAAACAGAGGAAAACATTTCATCCAAATCTATAGTCCCTACCCAAAACTTCTAATTAATCGGAATATAACAAAAGATCATTAATAAATGTAAAGCACCGTACCGTGTTATAATTTAAGCCAAACAACTCGGAAAAACCATCAACAATTACCGAGCTATTTAAAGCGTAGTACCTCACCAGCTTAAGGGTGGAATGAAGTATTAATTAATATTGAATTATGAAAACAAATGAATTAATTACGGAGCCTCGCGAAGGGGGGGAAGAGGGAGTATTTGCGTGTTCTTTTGTACAGTGAATATGAAATTAGAATGTTCCATTCAATCCTTTTGACGGGTTTTGTGATGTAGGCACTTTTGGGTTAATTGTAAGCGTGTCATTTAGGGTTTGAAGTTCTGATTTATTAATAATCTAATTGGGTCGTCATTTTGTGTTTTTTGTCCGTGCTACGAGGGTCCTAAGGGGATTCAGATACCAACGTCATATTCATGTAGTACAGTCAGCAACAGAAGTAGCTACCATATTTCGTGCGTCACATTACCTTTTTCAAATTGTTTGTAGGAATTACAATGATGAGGTTGGTATCTGAATCCCCAAAAGACCCTAATAGCATGACGAGCAAAAAACGCAAAATGGCGACGTACCGAGTAGCTGAGGCTACTCCTGTAGGTAAGTCTTGTTGCTTCACAGACGAGCCTCAGGCGACTGATAGTCTGTGGAGTAAACCATTGAAATTTGCTTACCAAAGCACGAAGACTAGTCATTAAATCTGGCTAACCAGCCGAAGATTCTAAAAAAGCCAATTTCTTTTTAAATGAACATATAATTATCTGGAACTATTTACACCAAGATCATCTGACCCCAAACTAAGCAGAGCTCGAACTATGTGACATGTGTATCAGATACTGATAAACATACTTTAATATTTCAAAATATAGACTTAAATCTAACATTATAAATGTGGAAGTTTGTGGGTATGAATGTGTGTATGTTTGTTACTTCTTCACGCCAAAACTTTTAGATTTAGATGAAACTTTACAATAATAAAGATCAAAAGTACTTAACTACATCAGAATAACACATAGGCTACTATTTATAAAGATTTTATGTAATTTGGCCATAATATATAATGATAACGCGGGCGAAGTAATTTTTAGTTTTTTGGCTAGGTATGCTTACTCGTTACATGTAGTTTGAGTTTGGTCCTCCTCTACCTCTCGTCCCTTCTACTTTTCCTTCTATAGGTCTATTTTGTCGTATAATGTGGCTAATCATTTTCCCACGTCTATTATCTATGGTACATGAATATACTTCTGCTCTCCCCAACCATCCCCAACACTTCCACATTTTTTCCTTTTTTTCAGTTAATTCCTTTCATTCGCCTCCAGCACCACATTTCAAATGCTTCCAGCTTTTCTCTCTCTTTTTGTGTCATTGTCCACGTTTCACACCCATGAACACGAAGCTATGCTCCAAACATTATTATAATTTGATTAGCCGTTTCCTCAGTTTAATTAAAATTAAACGAAATTAAAATTTAATTAATTTAAATGAAACTACATGGAACAAGTCAAAGAGAAAAAGTTTTATTTTCAATTTAAAAGGTAAATATTCAGAAATTAACCTTTTTTTAACCATGAAGGATTTTTAGGCTTACAGCAATCAGGCTTTCGATTTATTTAGCGTAGGTAATCAGCATTTGAACTTTAGACACGGCACGCTATATATACATAAACTTTTAAGTTTTATTAAAATATAAAAATCCCAAACGGGGTAACGGGTAGTCCGAGGCAAGTGACTGTTGCCGTCATGGTGAACGGAACACTCAGAAGCCCACTTTTCATAAATGATTTTAGAACGCAACGTGGTAGGTGGTGAGGCTTCCGCCGCTACCCGGATTGATTTGGTTTTTTAACGATGTTTTCCATCACCAGAGAGTAAGTGGAAAATTAAACAATGAACACAAAGATTTTGGTTCAAGCCAGATTTGAAGTCGGGACCAGACGATCCGCGATCCGAGTTGGAGTGTTTAACAACTAGGCCACGACGCTCTCCTGAAAATAAATGATTATGATTAACAAATATAACATGTTCTTTCTTTTTTTAACGTTGAAAGAACTAGGTTATCAGCTATTTATACGTGTAATAACAAAATCTCAACTTCTTAAGTAATCAGCCTTTTGATTAAAGTTACAACTTGCCCCATGAAAGTATTACCTACAACATACTCCACTGCAAGGTGTTTTGAAATAACTGCTATTAAAATATAAAATCCTTTTTTGGTGTAAAATTACAGTTACCAATATCAAACCTAAACGAAAAACAAATACTAATATGAAAGAATGGGTATTAAATAGTAGGTAAGGTTGAAAATAAGATTAATATTCTTTTATTATCTAGGTGAAAAATGTTTGTTACTACTTGCCCCTGCTACAACTAGCCCCCTGCTACCCTACAACAAAGGCTAGAAATACCGTCAAAATGCTGGGCTTAGGCCTCAGCTCAACTACGAGGAGGTACGAGGTATACTTCCCGCCAAGTCAGTGTGGATTATTGGAGATAATAAATGAATGTAAGGCTAGTGATAAGCCTCACTGTCAGATGTTATTGAGCTGCCCAAAGGCCTTCGACTAGGTGACGACTGACAACTTGCGATGCTAACCGAGTACACCTTTTATCAAAAACATACTCTTCAAACATACATACTTATAGGTGACGACCGACTTGGTGTAATGGTTAAGAAGTTGGCTACTACACCAGAGGTCGCGGGTTCGATCCCCGCACAGTACAAATATTTGTGTGCATGAACATGTCTGTTTGTACTGGTCTGGGTGTCTCCTATGTATAATAAGTATGTATTTACAAAAAAAAAAATGTATTTAAGTATGTTTATCCGTTGTCTAGTATCCCATAACACAAGCTTTAATTAGCTTACTTTGGGGCTAGATGGCGCTGTGTGGAATAATGTCCAGGGATATTTATTATTTATTTATTATTTATTTATAGGTATTTTTGGTGTCGGTCGGTTATAAGATGCTACGATTCGTTAAGGTATTTCGTACTTGTGATTTTGACTCACACCGCCCTGGGCCCCCATCTCAAGGTGTCGGTTGAAGCCGAGACTTAAATAGAAGACAAATACAATTATCGCGGTCTCTGGTGGGCTTCGTATGAGGTGTCTACAGAAGGATTACTCAAGAAACGCGGACAAGTAAAAAAGTATTTTTTACTTTACAAGTCCATATCTCACTGGCACTTTTTTATTTGTTCGTGTTATTGAACCAGGTAAAGTTTAGGTACCTTGCGCGTGAAATCGAAATTTATCGCGTGGCACGAGAGTTCCTATTCCTCAGAGCGCTGAGTTGCAATATGCTGATTTAAATTATTAATGTCAAAAAAGTATCATTTATAATTAATATAATATTGTTTAGTATCAGAAGCCATTATTATACTTCAGTAATTACAAATGATATAGTTTCAATAAATATGAAACAAATAATAAATGTGCGAGTTGAGGACAGTGTGCTAGCCGGTCATGAGCCCCTCGCTGGGGTGCGTCGGCTGAGCGTACCTAAACTGTCAAGTGACACAGGCCTGGCTATAGTGTCAAGAAGACGTGTCTCCTGTCTTGGTCTCCTGTGTCGGTTGCAGCAGCAATCGCCACCACACACTTATACGTATGCACGCAGATGGGTGATGTACATAACACACAATATGTACTGTGTAAGCATTGTTACTCGTATTAAACTGAGGTTAGCCGCAAGCTGCATTCGGTTTGTACTGAGAAACGCAACCTGGTGCTACATTCGTGGCACCTTCGGAAAATCTACCTCCTGGCCATGATTTTACGCGGCTGACCAAGAAAACCTTTAACAGACTGAGCACCCGGGTCGGCCGCTGCAAGGATAAAATGTGCAGATGGGGATACATCGGAGGTGCAAAACATTTGTGCAAATGCGGTGCCATCCCTCAGACTATGAATTACCTTTTGTCATGCCCCTCGTGTCCGAACAGCTGCTGATATGATATGCCAATACTGATGCTACTAGTATAAAGGTGGCATAATACTGGTCAAATAAAATTTAAAGGTGCTATCGACACAAAAGAAGAAGAAGAATTAACCTGAGGTTTATCGGTAAAGTATTTGGATTTAGACAGGTCTTTGCAAAAGCAACGTCATTTTTATGCAATGTTACCGGTGTTATTTTTTGTTCTAATGGTCATTTATATTGTAATTCCACGTCCAACAATTCGTTCACCCCACCGTCCGCAAAGTTCCCCTGGCAATTACTAACTGTATACGACCGACTCCATACAACATTCATAGGCAATTACAAGCGAATGTCTGATAGGGCAGATCGATACCGAGCAATACGCATTACAAATACGAATACCAATATTCCTATACAAGCAAAGCAACTGTTTCAATATACCTATTGAAACACTTGCTTTTTCCGGTATTTAAGTACACATCAAATAAACTCAACTCTTTCAAAATTATTTCAATCGCTCATTATAAGGTGTTGATAGATTTGAGCATTCATTCACTTGCATCAACCATTGTGTCCTTTTTAAATTTACTTAAACCACATTGCAAACATGACGCTCGAAAAAAGGTACATTACAAGGACACGTTTTCAGAAAACTGAGTATTTGCCAGTTTGTACCTACCGTAAAAACGTCAGCTTAAAATAATCAGAAAGTCACCTCCTGAAAAATCTCCACCTTTGATTTGGACTCAGTAAAAGGATCTAAGCTTCAAAAGATTTGGTTAATTGGTAAAAACTTTCACTTCACTACGTCCAGCTAACCCAATCTTGAAATTGTCAAACGTAACTTAAAAATAAACAGCCTGAAAACTGATGTACTCTTGTTAAATGGCGGTAGAACGAAGAGTGACAGCTATTACTCTAAGAACTGCTTGGTTTGTTATGGGACAGTAAGCAAAAGATCCAATGATCACAAGAATAGATCCCCAGAATACTCTTAACTGATAATCTCTACCTTTAACGACTCTTTCTCTCTCTATTTGATATCTGTTGGGGTAGCATAATCTTGAGCTGACTCCTATAATAAATGACCGAAAGCAGTGCAATGTGTATGTGTGAATAGTTCCTGCATTCCTTAACGCTAGTCCGCTGAATCTTACAGTCCAATATGAGGCCTGTAACTAGAAACCACCGAAATTGAACATAATTCCGTTTTGCGATTGATACCGCAGTACTGTTTTTATATGTAAACGGCACTTCTAGTCCAAAGCTTGGGGAAACCATGCAATTAAATTCGGGGATGTCATTCCTGTGATATCGTAGCATAATGAATCATTTGCAGTAGCACTGTGATCTGCAATCAGTTTCAGAAGCATTATCGTAACAAAGATCTGCCGATTGAGAGAAATAAATAGCCTAACTTGTAGCCAAAATACAAGATCCTCACCATTTAAGGCCATTGAGTACAAAGCTGCGGAGCTAAAGGTCGGTTCACACCTCGTAAAAGTCGCGCGGCGCACGCAAAAACTATCATAATTCAAACTTGCTCGCCTGTGATTTGCCTCCCGTTCCCAGACATAGCGTTAAAAATGGGGTAGAGGTATCTTCAATTAAAATAATATACAATTAAATTCATTTCAATATGAAATCAAAATGCAAGAACTTCCGTGACCCTTGAAAGATTGGTATCTAGCTAGTACTTGTACCTATTTGACGCATTGCAAGGCTGTCACCCACTTTAATCCTAGCACAACTTATGAACAAACTAAGCAGAGTTCGAATTGTGAAGAACCTAAGCATAGCTAAAATGCCGATTTCCTCATCATCATTATCAGCCTATCATAGTCCACTGCTGGACACAGGCCTCCCCCTATGCGCGCCATCGAGCCCTATCCTCAACTTGACGCATCCAGTTCCTGCCAGCAGCCATTTTGCTACTCCAGAAATACAGTAAGTATAGAGCCCTATACAGCTTAAAAAATCTCGAATTTCTGCAACTTGCAAAAAAAAACTTATTCCAGTTCAAGTCTGTCCTTTAGCAGCTCTATGGCAGCAAACGAGTCGGTTACAGTTGTTGAACAAAGGAGAGTGAAAAAGGTACGTCGTCCTCTTTTCACTTGATTTGCCGCGACCCTTTGAGGTAAAAGCGATGAAATATTATAAAAATATTACCCTGGATCCCTGGGAAGATTCACGTGCTTAGCTCTTGCGGTTTTAATATATTGTGGATTGCCAAAGGAAGGTTAGCTTCCGGTTTTGAACGATTACTTGGAGAAGGTTGATCCGGAAACTTAAGACCAGAGATTTCAAGTTCCGTTGGTGGTTAGGGAAGCTATGGAATGACATTTTTTCAGTCAGACAAGGCAAAAAAGTAAAACTGAGTTCCTACGAGTAATTTTATTATAACATTTTATCTAAATGTTTGTGTGTACTATATTTAGTGAATTATCAGCAGATGAGACAGTCACAGCTAAACATACTTACCTAATCAAATGTTAAACGATGATTCTAACAAATTGAGATCTATTCCTGTAAATACATTATCGCAGGAAAACGAGTTCGACAAGATAAAAATTTAAATTAAATCGAATTAATTACTCACTTCATAAAAGAAATATGAATTCTGCATTATTCTATAGCTCCTGAGAAAAATGGTAATAAACGAAATATACTCGTAACTAGTCCGAAAAAGGCCGGAAATAGTATAGGAACGAATATTTTCACCACGCTACCATCACGAGTCTACAACAGTATGCGTTTTAAACTGAAAGATGACAAATGTTGTTCCTTTTTAACTTTCATAAATTCCCGTCATTAAGCCCTCAACAGGCCGGCCTAATTCGTCTTTAATAATTTGCCGGTCGAAGGTTAACAGTAAAATGGCCGCCGCGAATCCGCACTTTGAGTGAAATCGGCGAAAAAGTTGAACGAACATCTGTTGTGGGATATCTAATTTGTTTTGGCAGTTAAAATTATTGTTGCTTTTCCTATGATCAAGAGTAAAATGCCACAAAGTTTACCACTTTCAGCGGGGCAACGTTTCTTTACGTCATTTTGTGAGGGCATGAAGTGGCTCAGCGTACAGTCACGTCGACCAAAGGTATGCATTTATTCGCAGAACGTTCAGTTACATGTAGAAAGCTGATGTTAAATGAATGGGAACGGTTACCCCAACCAAGGGTTTACACCGATGACATTTGCTAACATCATTGATGGCGTTTTTGTATGGCATTTCGGTAAAACGTCAAGTGAATTGGTGCTCGATTGTCACCGATGCGACGACAGTGTAGAGATAGTCTCTATAAAGTGCACATATTAAAAATAGTAAACTATAGCCGATTTAATTGACGCAAAAAATAATTAAAAAATTCTAGCATTCTTTTAATGGACATTTAAAAAAAAGCATTTGTAGTTGGGTACTCTATGCAGAAATAATGGTATAAATTTAGAATTGTACGCCTTATCGCAATGAAACAAAGTTGCTAATGATCACTAAAAACAGGCCATGCTTATGAAATAAAAAATAGGATAAAATAAATACCATAGATTTGTAATTAAATTATTTTTGCAGAAATCATTATTTTTTTCCGTATTTTTTTACAATAATCATAAAATTTCTAAATATTTGCCACCGTTACCCTATATGTATTTTTTTATTTGTAGTTAATTTACGTCGTATTAGCTTTCATGTGGTTTAAAAACCATGTTCGTAACCCAATACATAACACAACTCACGGTAAAGGTACAGAATACTTCCTCAGAAAGACCGCTGAAAAACTTATAGTTTGTCCAATTTAAGATGATAATTTTGACAGTTCACGCCTATGAAGTATTGCATTTTTTTCGGCAAAGTGTACTACAGATAATATCGTACTTTATTGACGGGTACCGCCCACTTAGAGAAGTGCCTCGCGAAAGTGGCAAACGAATAGCAATAGAAAATATAAAAGCGGTTGTGAAATAAAAATAATCTAACATTTCAATTTAAGATTAAGGATGCTAGCACAACTTTCTTATTTCAAAACAGTTTAATTTTGTTTATAGTTAAAGTTCAAAGTTAATTGCAATAAAAAAAAAATGTAATAAAGATTTGAACTTGAATGAGGCTAAAGCCTAGTTAGCGGACTCTAGAACTTCTACCGCTGCTCAAGCATGTCAAACATTAAAAACAACACAAATTCCATCCATAAGAGTAGACCAACATTTGTAGACGAAAATAACAAATGAAGCTAGACCTACATTTTTAACGATGCACACCCTTTAAAAGTTGAAACTTGTTTTCAGCTGTAAGCAAACACATTTTATTGTTAATTATTATTCACTATTTTTTTTTTATTGAAGTACTTATTTAATTATCTCTTTAATGCACATTAAAATATGCTAATAACATTTTCTTTGTTTATCTATTCAACTAAAATTCCAAGTTTTATGAAATAATAATTCGATAATCGAATAGATTGACTAACGATTATAAACTATCTACCGAGGTGCCCGTGGCTAAGTGACGGCAGCGAATCGGCAACGATCCGATGTTAAGCAACGCCAGTCAGGTCGGGTTATGGATGGGTGACCATCCCGACCGAAATTAAGAGATGTGTTTTCTGGCATCTCCGTGCTTCGGAAGGCACGTTATACAGTTGGTCCCGGCTGACGTCGCAAGATATCGGTCGTAAAGCCTAGTCAGAGGCCTAAAAAGGCGGCTTGATAACATCTGACAGTAAGGTTTATCACTGGCCTTACATTCACCTCTCCAACAATCCGCACTGAGCCCGCGTATTGGAGTATGGCTCGTACCACCTCATAGTTGAGGTGAGGCCTGTGCCAGCAGTGGGACGTATAAGGCTGTATTTGTTATGAACTACCCCATCCCTATTGAAAGCTGTCAAAATTATCATCCTAAATTGGACAAACTATAATAGAACTTCTTCTAACAATGATCCTTTTCAACCGACTTAAAAAAAAGGAGGAGGTTCTCAATTCGACTGTATGTTTTTTTTTATGTTTGTTACCTCATAACTTTCGACTGGATGAACCGATTTTGATCATTCTTTTTTTATTTGAAAGCTGGTGCTTTCCGAATGGTCCCATTTTAATTTGGTCTAGTTCTGACAGTGGCATCCATGAGAAAAACATTTAAGTCTTAAATCTAGATAAACCATATGCGCGACAAATGGACGAATAACTCAATAACACGCCAACCGATTTCGATGCTTCTTTTTTTATTGGAAAGGATATACTTCAAGGGTAGTTTGATGAGTCTTAGGTTCTGATTATGGAAACCATGACGAAGTAACGGAACTCTTCAATTCTTAGGAGCGATTGGACGAATACTAAGCTTTTTCGATGTATAAAATTAATCAGAACTATTCACTGAAAATCAAGAAATAAACAAAAATTTTAACAAAAAAAAAAGCCAACTTAAAAAAAAACTATTCCAAAACAAAGCACTTAAAAGTAAAGAAATAATTGCGTATTCTTCTAAAACTTATACGATAATATAGTGTAGGTACAATTATTGTTATTGTTGGAGTCGGTGTCAGCCAATGTAGGTTTGTAACTACCTACATACATACGTAAACGTGATATGTAAGAAATAGGTATATTGCTAGGTATATTGTAGTGTTTCCTTGGCTGACACCGACTCCAACAATAACAATAATTGTACCTACATTATATTATCGTATAAGTTTTAGAAGAATACGCAATTATTTCTTAACTTTTAAGTGCTTTGTTTTGGAATAGTTTTTTTGAAGTTGTTTTTTTTTTGTTGAAATTTTTATCGTTACTATTTATATATTACAGCAGCCCAGTGCTCCGCCACCACTGTCCTGAAAGAGTTGGTTTCATACAGGTCCTGAAGGAGTTGGCTTCATACAGGTCCTGAAGTGAGCACCTGAAGTGGCACTGGGGGCAGCACAGCAAGTACTGCATGCTCTGTCCAGGGGCACTACACTCTCATTGGGCCCTATTTGCTTAAGTTACTTCTGCTGTGTTCTTCTGTCTACCATGAGTTTCTGTCATGAACTGCGGTAATGGAGTTAAGAAATGTATATGCCATTTTTAGTTCCATTTTTATTTACGAGGGGCGCTGTACCGAAGTTCCATACAAAAACGTCAACGCCGACACTAGCTACTGTCATTGGTGTAAAATCATGGTATACATACTGCCCCCCGATTCATAACTAAGTTATCGACCGATTCGGTATGTTTGTTTTAATGATAGTGAATGATCCGCTAAGCGGTAGCAATCAATGTTTTAATAATGTTCAAGCCAAAGACCCTAAGTTTTTATAAGCCAAATCAGATATAACCTACCTAATTAAAAAGAAAATAACCGAATCGGTCTGAATCGGGGGGCTGGTCTCTGTGTTAGTGTTGGGAATGCAAAAAATATAACGTACCACATAATGTCAAAACATTTATTATATTGACTGTGAGCTGACATTACGATGCAAGTGCATTTATATTTTTGGTTAACATCTCGAAAGGAGGTTGTCAATGCCACAGATTTGACAACATGCCACTAGCACCCGTCACTTTAGAAACCACTTTCTTAGCCACATTCGGAACTTCCTCCGGAATTACACTCTCCACGTTGTTGATAACTCCTTCGGTCAGTTTTATCTGTTTCGAAGGTACTTGAAGTCCTAAGAACTTGAAGATTTCTAGCATGAAACTGAAGTCAGGACAGTCGTTCTTTGGATAGCATAGCTGGGTGAACTCCTCACGAACAGTGTTCCCTTTGCAGTAGCATTGTGGTTTGCAGGTCAGGAGCTTGCTGGGCGCTCTCAGGTCGCTGCAGGTTGGTTCGGAAAGACGAGGGCATTCGGTTCTTTCCTCCTCATCGTCCGGACAGGTCACTGAAAATATGTTATTTACTTTAAATCTCAAATGGATTTTTCGACTTTGACGACACGATTGGCGTAGTGCGCTGTGCGCTGCCTTGACTTACGTCATGTCCCGGGTTGAGTCAATTCAGTAAACTATCTTTTCAAAATTGGCGCGGGTGTGGGTGTGCTAAAAGATGCGCTGATTCCTTGGCTTGTACCAGACAAGGATACAGCACATCTTTAAAAAAAATATCGTTTTCTGAATGACTAGACAAAACAAGGATATATTTTTTAAGTCGCATATATATATTTTTTTCTGCGCCAGACAACAAACCACTTGTCAAGGTCTCGAAGTAAGGATAAATATCCTTGTGTTACGAGGTACCAGACAGGGAAGTAGGCCAGGGGCGTCTCCCAGCACACCCAGACCTGAATCAATTCGGAAAAGATAATTTCCTGAATGGACCCGACCGGGAATCGAACCCGGGACACCGCGCAAGTCAAGGCGTAAAACCGTACCACAGCGCACTGTGCCAACCGTGTCGTATATATGTATATTTACCCTTACTGCGAGACCATGACAGTGGTGTGTTATCAGGCGCTTAGTTATAATTAAAAAATATTCTAGTGCCAAGAATAGGTAGAGGATAATACTGCCTTAAGATGAGCTCGATTATTGCTATGAATTTGTAATCTAGAAGAAGCTGGTATGGTCAGCAACATTCAACAATTTAACCACTCGCTTGCTTTTGGCAACAATCTTTTCCAATACTGTATCTTGCTCGCTTGCTTTTGGCAACAATCGTTGCCAAAATTCCATTTTTATTAAGCGACTTTAAACTCTATAATATAGTGAATAAAGTCCTTCCAAAACGTTATTAACCATAGACAAACATATTTTCTGACACCTGAACGCAAGTTTGCAACATTAATATTTTGTGGCACTATATGGGTTAAGGGACTGTTAAATCAACTTAAGTGAAAAAGTACAAAAATTATCAAACTATTTGTACGTTTTTGGGGTAAACGTGGTTAAGATTTTTTTAGTTCATGTTTTAAAATGCTGTTTAATCGTATTTTAATAATATTATTATGTCCGTAGGCAAATATTAACACATAATGTTTTGATTGAAAATAAATAAACATTGATAATAATAGGTAGGTACCTACTCAGTCACTATTACAGAAAACAAATATGAAAAAAATCAAACGAATATAATTTTCGTGGCCATATTTTATAACTAGTTAAAATGAAAGATTAACGAATACATTTATTTAATGTTAGCTTTTGGCCTACTTTATCCAATTGCGATATTGAATAAATCCAAAAATGAAGCATCATCATAACACAATAATTCAATCAAAAATGAATTCCAAATTAATCGAATTTCAGTGGACGCATTATTAAAACGAAACAAAAATTATTAAAAAATACTCACATGCATCTAAACCTCTAATATAGAGAGCACCAATAAAAAAAAGAACTGAAATGTTCATTTTTTAACGAATAATAAAATTATTATTATCAATTAATGAAATAAACACTGTCCTCAGTGAGTGGCAAGATTAAAATGCAAATAAAACACGTTTGCAACAGATGGTTTGTGTTTGTATTGAATTTGTATCAGGAAAAAGTAATTCTTACTACCATCATAATTAGCAGTACAATTGGTTGTCAACAGTGTTTCTTTTTACCTCACAAAGGAAATCCAGCCTGAAAAACGTGTTGCTTTGTGAAGCTAAATATATTACAGTGCTTGAAGCGAACAATGAAAAAATATTTATGTCACATGAAATAGGTTGATTACTTACTAAATGTGTGGCCAAAAAACCTTTCCCAAAATATCGCATCGCAAACCATAAAACGCAAATTTTCATTTGGCATAAAAACATTTCCCAAAACAACTTATCGCAAATTTCTAGTTAGCGAATTATTGGAAAACAAATATTTTTTTGGTCATGTTTCATTTGCCAAAACATACTCTTACAAAAATATTGTATGGCATACGATTTTGAATGATACCAAAAACGACAATTCAATTTCCGATTTAATCCACACTTTTTTGCCACTTGACGACCGACTTGGTGTAATGGTTAAGAAGTTGGCTACTACACCAGAGGTCGCGGGTTCGATCCCTGCACAGTACAAACATTTGTGTGCATGTACATGTCTGTTTGTACTGGTCTGGGTGTCTCCTATGTATAATAAGTATGTATTTACAAAAGAAAATGTATTTAAGTATGTTTATCCGTTGTCTAGTATCCCATAACACAAGCTTTAATTAGCTTACTTTGGGGCTAGATGGCGCTGTGTGGAATAATGTCCAGGGATATTTATTATTTATTATTATTATTACTTATTCGCTGACAATTCGGTACTTGACAAAGTTATGTTTTTCAAAATTATAATTAATTTGACCAAATGAATAAAGTGCGAAGTGTACATTTGCTGAAGATTTATTTGGGAAATGAAACTTAGGCGATTAGTTTTTACATTTACTATTATTTTTCAGTAAAGGTTTAGTTCAATCATAATAAAATGTAGCCTACGAGTATGTACCTCCCTAATAATGTAACTTTTAAAATCGGTCCAGTTGTTTCGGAGCCTATTCAAAACGAACAAACAATAAAATTAACATCAATCAACTCTTTCCTCTTAATTATATAAGTATAGAAAAGAAGTGTGATGCTGTAGGCCAGAGTCAGTCTTCTATTTTTTGTGAAGAGGTGTGCTAAATGGACGTCAGATACTGATAAACATAGTTAAATAGATAATAATAATAATAAAAAAAAATACAAATATTTTAATATCATTCATAATATTTGTAAGTCCTTCTCTCACCTACTTTTGCTGTGCCCGACAGGGTTCGTACTATATCTCTGTATTACATACGAGAAAACAATAAATAAATAAATAAATGATATTATCAAACACTTAATTATCAGGCAATCCCAGTCCTTACATACTTTCAAGTCCCGAGTAAAAGCATATTTCCTCTCTCTGTAACCTGTATTTTAGTTATCTAGTGCGTGGATAAGCCAAACCAAATATTTTTGTTCTCCTTATTACTATTTCTTTGTGTATGTTGATATTTATCTCTAACACGTATGTTATATGTTTATATTATACTATTATTATCCATTATAAATTCACGACCTGTGTATGGGAGTACTCATACAATATGTTTTAATGTATCCTATGATCTCTCATTACCTTACCCACTACTCTTATTTCATTAGTAAATTCCTTACACGTGGGTTGCCTGGAAGAGATCGCTTCCTAGCGATAAGGCCGCCTAAATTGTACTAGACTAAGTTTTATTCCTTTTTAAGCACTGTTGTAATTATTTTCTTTGTAGTTGTACAATAAAGTATATTTATCTTATCTTATCTTAATTAAACAGATAATAACACCCAGACTAAGTACAAACACAAGTACTCATCAGATGAATGTTTGACCAGGATGGAAATCGAATTCAGGCCTTTATGGCGCTGTCGGTGCTGATTTATTTGAGCATTTAACTGAAATAGAACATCAAGCATTCGTCTTGAATTTTTTACAACTGATTTTAAAAACCAATCAAGAACGTCACATTATTACATGGAAATCTTGTTTAGAAAACTAAGCATTTGCCTGTATCGTAACATTACAAATGTGAAGATCTAGCAAAAGCTCTAGTTTATACCCACCTTAAGGCTCTACCTCCTTTTTCATCGTGTTAACAAGTCGCGAAATAAAGGAGGATTTACAAGACGCGGAAAAACTTACAATAATAATTTCATGAAGGAAAAGGGGTTTCAATATGTAAAACTAATAAGACGCTCATCTGATTATAAAGAAAGGATTCCCGAAACAATCATATTAAAATAAATAATTCATAAAGAACGTTTCGTTTTTCCAATTATTGTGAGATCCAAACAATCAACCATGAATATGGGAGTGAACTCGTTACTTCCTCATTTGTGTGACAGACAGCTTGGCTTATTGCAGTCATAGACTAGACGGGTAGGAAATTATATTCGTAGCCAGGGTCGTGTCAGGCAGATACAAGAAATGTTTTATCGGATGTTTCACTGAAAGGAAATTAAATTGGCCACATCAGTAATGTATGTTATTTTTGGGTGCATAAAGTGGGACTTTAATTGGGCCCGTATTCTAAAACAAAATCTGTACTTGAGTATAGATCTGAGTGACGTTTTTGTATGAACTGGCGTTTGGAAATCTCCACTCAAGTACAGATCAGTGCTTGAGTACGATTCAAGAATACGGGCCTAAGCATTGCAAATTGATTCGCTCGATTCTTCGATCGCAAATGGAACAAATATATTCAGAATTTTCAGAAATGTACTGCATTATCCCACCTTATCTGTTCTTGTGGCATTGGCAGTTGACTAAGCAAATCAAAAAACTTTAGGTAAAATAAATACCTATTAGCGTCAGTGAATGCCGCCCCTATTGATAGAAAGTGATTTTATCCACTAAAACAAAGCCAGTATGCAGTAATTCTTGTCTTGTGATTAGTCACAATGGATATACTTAGTCAGACAAACAATTCCAGATTGTTTGGGATATTCCTTTAGTTTAAAAAAGAAATACGACTGTTTTTTAGGGTTTCATACCTCGAAAGGAAAAAACGGAACCATTAAAGTATCACTTTGTTTTCCGTCCGTCTGTCTGTCCGTCAAAACCCTTTTTCCCAGGAACGTGTAAAGGTATCAAGCTGGAATTTATTTCAAATACTCAAGTCTACTGTCCCTTGAAGCTGTGAAAAAATTAAACTTCTAAGCCAACGCAATCAAATGGTACAGCCGTTTGTGCCCCAAATTTCCTCAAATTTTCGACACTCACAGGGGAATCAAAACCTACAGGGTACTACCCGTGAACTCAGAATCTTGAAATTTGGTACGAAGCAACGTCTTACAGCACAGATAAAGGGAAAATTGCGAATACCGTAAATTTTTAGTTAAAATATTTTTAATAATTTTAAATGACATGATTGTCGTGATGGGTGAACTTTTACTTAAATATACCTACACTCCTACAGGTTTGTACGAAACCCTCGGCGCGAGAGTCCGACTCGCACTTGGCCGGTTTTTTATCATCAATATTCTTTGTTTATAATCAGCGCCTTCAATTTCAAGGCACGTTAATCAAAATAAAACGATTGCTTTTAACAAGATGAAAAAAGAAAACACAATTATTTTTGAAATCCTGAAAATAAAATCAAATCAAATCATGATTTTTACTAAGATAGTACCTACCGCTTACCTCACCAATTAAGTATGGCATATTATTATCACGTTACTTCCGGTAAAATAATCTTCGTCTATGTTAATTTATGTTAAATTATAATGTTAATATTTTATAGGGTAATTAGTTGATAAGTAAGTACTTTTGAAGTGTACAGCATCCACGAGAGCTACTGCCGAAAAACTCTTCTGCAGTTTGGCAGGTATTGTACTAGGGCGTCGTGGCCGAGTGGTTGAGCACCCAAACTCGGATCGTGTGATCCCGATTTCGAATCTGGCCAGAACCAAAATCTTTGTGTTCATTGTTATATTTCCGACTAACTCTCCGGTGATGAAAAACATCGATAAAAAACCAAATCAACCCGGATAACGGCGGAAGGCTCACCCCTACCACGATGGGTTCTAATACCATTAGTGAAAATTGGGCTTCTGAGTATTCCGTTTACCATGACGGAAACAGTCACTTGCTTCTGACTACCCCGTTTGGAATAAAGTCGTGATGGTATGTACTAGAGTTAAGTAGGTACTGTATTGTGTTGTAAAAGAAACAAATAAATTCAAAAAAAATGTAGCTAGTTTCCTTGTTAATCCCCTACATTAATGTAGATTCTCCTCTGAGCGCTTAGTACTCGTATTTTGCCATTTGTATGACATACGCATAGCTCCTACCGTAGCTTAAATATTTTTAAATCTAGAGCTTTCTACTCCAACTCAATTCAGGGGCAGCTAATGTAATTAACTACAATGGGTTACTCAGCACTAGTTAGTAAAGCGACTATGTCGATAATTTTTTTATCGATATTATTTTGTTAAGTTTGATAGTCGTGTCATATACAATGTCAGTTGCCAACCAGTAAGTGGTTTGACGAGGCGAATGTATTGTCAGAATACGTAAGTACTATCTATCTTCTTTGAGCTCTTCACATCAGTATTAAAGACTACATTTAGTTATTTTTGTTGACATTTGACGATTTGAAAGTACTGATACAGTCTATTTGAATAAAGTTATTTGAGTTTGAGTCATGATTTTCAGATATTGATGATCCTTGAAGTCATTATCTTAGACCACGGACCACAGGTTACCATAGATTGTTAAAAATAATTAAAACCGTAGGCAACACAAACAAGCTTCTAAGTTTCTACATATAAAGACTTAAAGATGGTGGAAGTAAGCATTTAAAAAAATGTCTAAAATTACAATACTTTTTGATTTGAAATACATACACGTTGCAGCTTATTAACACGTTGTTCTTTATTGGCCATAATTAAGATACACTTTTACTTATCGATAGATGGCAAGGATGAACTCACACACATCCCTAAACCTTTGTTTAACACATTTGCCTCGTATGAAGGTTCCGCAGTACTTTAAATATGAAGACGGTTAATTTTTTAATACCAGGCCTTTGTTTGTGTTATTTCAAGCTTAATAAAGCAGGAAAGCGCTGTGTTACGTTCATTACCGCTTGAAGCGAAGTCGTGTTCGGATATTTTTGCTTAAAAACTCAGAGGCTGTATTTTATAATTATCAAGTGCTCAAAGCGCGTTAACCTCGTGGCTAAGTAGAAGTATTTAATTGTAACAGAGTAGGTTTTGGTGAGGCTATTTCCATGTCGAAATAAAAATATAACACAAAATGAGTGCTTATAACAAGATTAACTATGCTTTAACGGAGCAAAGCTTGCAGGTAGGGCTTGTCTAAGCCGAAATGACGCGCTCCTCCACCGCAACCACCCACGAATATAAATAAATATATTATTACGGACGCAATACAATATGATATGAACAAACATGCCACTGTAATTGGTCGTTCACTACGTCTACCACCAGTTGCCAATTTAAATTTACGTTATCATAACATAACATACCATCACGACTTTATCCCAAACGGGGTAGTCAGAGGCAAGAGACTGTGTCGTCATGGTTGACATGACAAACATATATGTGATGATAATTTGTGTTTGTTGTGTGTCTGAGTGTTATTATCTATTTAAGTATGTATAAAGAAATATCTAAATATGTTTATCAGTCTCTGACACCCATAATACATTTCGTGACAGAAACTCATGGTCAACATAGGTACTGGTTAGCACTTCACTTTTTCCCATCTACAAAAGTTCGACCTACTTAAGTCCATTCGGGCATGGAACCACATAAATCTAAGTTAACCTGACCTAAGTTACGGCTGGAGTTTGCCAAGTTGATTCTAACTTTGGCTAGGAATCTAAACGGTGTACAATTTTAATGAAGCCTTTGATTTTCATGTTTTTACTTTTTGCTATTTTTTTAATCCGGCTTCAGCGGTGCAATGCGAATTTATATTTTCGCGATTTTGTTCGCGTGGACCATTTTTTTGCACAACTTCATAGGTTTTTTTTTCGGAACATGTCGGAAGTCGATGATCTCGTTGGGAGCTCTCCAACATGGTAGACATACTTACCTTTTCAAATCCGCGACACACTCCACTCCAGCATAACCGTTGCTCGTACTCTGCCAAAGGGGTATGAGTAACTTTGTATGGACCCGTAGCGTCATTTTTCTTAGCGGCCAGCAATAACATTATCACTGATTTTTAGCACCGTAATACAGAAACATATCTGAGTGGTCAGAATTTTTCCAAGTGATATCGGAGCCGAGATATGATTTCTAAAAGTATTATTGTATTGTTTTATTTTTATTTTTTTCAGTTTCTTGTGCACTTGCTTACCCTTCCTGACATATTCCTCTACTTGGGTTGTCTGGAAGAGATTGCTTTTAAGCAATAAGACCGCCTAATTGCTTCATCATAATCTTGTAATCCTAAGCTGTATTGTTTTATTTGATGTGCAATAAATAATATTTATCTTATCTTATCTCATTTATCTTATTTTTTGCTTTAGTTCCATTAAAATAATAGTTCTGAAATGTTACTTCATGGACCTTACTGCCGTTAAAAAGGATGCAGAAATAAGAGAGGAAGGTATTTTGCTTTAAAATGTACCTCTAAAGTATATTTTTTTGATAAAAGTAGGTGTATATACAGCAATCAATACATCAAGTTAGATAGGTATCTATCCGTTATGATAATATTGTTTACAAAGCAGTAGATGTTAAGTAATTGGCATTAGGAAGTGAAACATGAGTTATTACGAAAAACCTCCCTATCCTCAATGACTTCAGAAATACATTTTCTAATGGTCAATATTTAAATAGGAGGTATCTTCACGTCGATAATAGAGACATCATAACAACATACCATCACGACTTTATCCCAAACGGGGTAGTCAGAGGCAAGTGACTGTTGCCGTCATGGTGAACTTACACGAACAATGGATGGCATAAGTACCGAGAGTAAATTCAGCATATATTTTATGCTTTCGTCAGCCAACTCCAATCTAATCAAATTCTCATGTCTGCCAAGGGCTTCAGCTATTCAGCGGACAGCTAATAACTCAAACAGTGCTGCATCTTAGAAATTATTCCGCCAAAAGCGTAAGCGCTACTGTCCACGGAGGTGTGGCTGCATAGACGCGTATCTTTCTATAATATTATTAGGAGAAAATATTTTATTGTTTGTGTGTAATGATTAGCTTCCAAAACTAATGGACCGATTTTAAAGAATCTTTTACCAATGTAAAGCTCCATTATCAGCGAGTGACAAATGCATTTTATTTATTTGGGCTATATTTTAGAAGGAGAAACAGTGGACTGTGGCATTCTACGGGGGGCAGGGGGGCATGTCCAGCAGTGAACTTTGACGGCCGTTGATGATGATGATAATTTTAGGTAAGCACGCAGTGTTATTATAGTGTTTCAACGGAGTGGCATCGTCGCTGTGTGCAATTTGTATGAAGCTGCAAGCAAGCGTATTAAATCGGATACGTAGCTCACCCAGTAGACAGTGGCGCTAACACTGCTTCCACGGTTACATCAGGCGCATGTAACCGTGGAAGCAGTGTTAGCGCCACTAGATAGCGCCACACACACACACAAGATAGGAATGCTATTCACTAGCACTTGATATATTAAAAAAATCATTATTCACGTTACGTTTGCAAGCATTTATGATAAGCGTTTATACACCGTGAGTTTTATTAAGCCAGGCGGATTCCTAAAACAAACGCTCATGTGCCGTCACAACGTCAAAAAAACCCGCTTGGTTTACATGAAGACGGACGCCGCTAGTGCACTGTCTGCTGCTCACTTCAGGACCTGAATGAAACCTCCCTCAGGATAGCGATAGCGGAGCACTGGGCTGCCGTTACACAATGTGACCTGTTCGTAGTGGAACAAACTTTGAGGCTGAGAACTAGGATTAAATTTTTAACAAAAACACAAAATAAAAGCCCGCAACTTATTATTGTACATTTTACAGGGGTTTAATTTTTTTTTTTATTTCTTCCCTCAATTTGTTTATTTAATTGTGCTTTTGTGATTGCTAGTTCTAGAGCTATGATTATATTTTGTTAAATACTTAAATTAATATGCTTTAATTTGAAATAAAAATGGCTACCTACCAAATTTCGTAAAAACCGAAATATACGTAAAAACGTCCCAAAAAAGCACCAACAATCTTCTTCCTACGAACGGGTCACATTGTATAGTAATGATGAAAAGATCATTCCAAAGACATGAGAAAAAAATTAGTGTTTTTTATTTTTTCCATGTACTTAGGTATTCTTCCTTGCGATTAAAACTAACGGAATTTGGTAATTTAGCAATTTACTCATAGTAAGTACCTAGTTTGAATTTGTTGTTATTATTACTACTTACTCACTTTATGATAATCTTAATTCCAATTTGATTTGGATTTTTAAGTTCAAATACTGCAAGCGCGAATTAATTCAACCTTTCTACAAATTGGTATAAAAAATATTGGATCACAATTACAATCCTCAAACTCCATTACGTAGGTTACAACACTATTTAGACGTTACGATAAAGTTGCAACCCCCCAACCCACAAAATGTCATTTTAGTCCACGTAACTTAAATTTCGATTTGTCTGTCCAGAATTTTTTTTCCTAAATAGAATCACACTTTTCCCTCCCCCTTCACGTTTCCCCTCCATTACGAAACAAGCATTTAACACGCCAAACTTAAATGCAGTGTGTAAGTTGAAACATAAAGTGCGGGTTAGGGGTCCAACTCGGGTCGCAAACTAATGCCCCAAAGTTTAGGAGTTGCGAAAGGTCCACTCCGTTCAGAAATGGATGTTGGGGGGTGAAACTTTGCTTGTAATGTCATCTTAAGGTTCTTTTAGTGAAATAGTACTTGTGTGTTGTTGAATTGAGAAAAAAAAATGTTATTTTCAAAATTCAAAATTCAAAATTCAAAATTTCTTTATTTGTGATTATAGGTAAATAGAATAGATGTTAAATACAATAATATCCGCCATAAACAACCGTCACAGGGTATACAAATAATCAGATACATTTTTAATTATTCAAATCATGGAATTATAATATGTGTTGTGGTCTACACAAATCCATCTAGTAATACATTTGAAACGAAATTATCGTAGTACATTAACATGTCAGTCTCATAAAATAAACAATAAATTCAATCACAACAATAAATTAGTCATTACCCTGCATCAAATATTATTACTTATGTCAACTAATTAATAAATTCATTTAAACTATAATAACATTTATTCAATAAGAATTTATTAAGCTCCTTTTTGAACATGGCAAAGTTAAGTTCTCTTATATATCTGGGCACTTTATTATATATTTTCGGAGCTGCACACAACACACTCTTGTACAAAAGAGCAGTATTTGCCTTTGGAATAAAAACAGTATCATTGTCGCGTCTGTTACGATTCAGAACCTCTGACGTACGCTTAAAGAGTCTAGGATTGGATTTCACGAATAGAGCACATTCGAAAATATACAAACATAGACATGTCATTAGTTCATATTTTTCGAAATATGGCTTGCAGCTGTCTGTCCGCTGCAAACCAAACATTGATCTGATGCACCTTTTTTGTGACTTGAACACTAGCTCTTTATTTGTGGAATTTCCCCAAAATATGATACAGTACCTTAAATACGATGCGACTATGCCGTGGTACGCAGTAAGTAAGGAGTCTACGTTTAGCAACGGGGCCAGCTTATATAAAGCGTAGGCAGAAGAGCTTAATTTCCTACATAGTTCATAGGTATGGGCCTTCCAGTCTAGTTTGCTATCGACAATCAAGCCTAAGAACTTGGCCTGATTCGCTTCTGTTATGACTTGGTTGTTGCACCCAACTTGCATATTTGTATTCTTGGGTCGCTGACTGAAGTGCATAATATTAGTTTTATTCAAATTTATTTGTAGATTATTATCCAGTAGCCAATTGATAATTGAAGTAAGAGCTGCATTAATGTCACTTTCATATAGGTCAATATTTTTACACCCGATGGTTACAGTGCTGTCATCCGCAAACAAAGATATATGTTGTGAAGTGGCTTTAGGTAAATCATTAATGTAAATAATGAAAAGCAAGGGTCCCAGTACGCTTCCCTGCGGCACACCGTATTTGACAGTTCGGACATTCGATCGATAGACCTCTTCATTTTTAGTGATGGGGTTAATTCTAGCTACTTCGGTTAGTTGTTTTCTATCGGTAAGATAAGACTCGATTAATTTTAAAACAGTGCCCCGTATGCCATATGCTTCCATTTTAGACAGCAGAATTCCCTTGTCAACACAATCGAATGCATGGGTCATGTCACAATAAATGGAACACACTGGAGCCCTTCTATCCAAATCAGGAAGGACCTTTTCTAAAAAGTCATATACTGCCATATTAATATTTTTCTTTTGCCGAAAACCTTTTTGTTCGGGCGCTAGAATCTGATATTTTTCCAAAAACGAATACAATTGGCTATGTAGGTATTTTTCAAATATTTTTGAGATTATTGATAAAAGAGCAATTGGTCTATAATTGTTTAAAAAGTCTCTATTATCTTTTTTGAATATCGGTTTGATAATGGCCAACTTTAATCTCTCCGGGTAAACTCCTTTACTTATACAAAGATTAAGTATATGACAGAGGTGACCACTTATGGATTCAGAAATATACTTAAGAATGTTTGTTTTTATACCATCATCACCTACACTGCCACCATTTCTTAGGGATGCAATTATCTTAGATATATCGTTTGGTAAACACGGTAACATGAACATAGAATGCAAATTAGGTGCAATGAACGAAGTTGCGTTTTTTCCTGATTCAGCCGAACAGGCCACCCTGTCAACAAAGAAGTTGTTAAATTCATTTGAAATCCGGAGGGGATTAGTAACAATTTCATCATTTATGACCAATCTGCCAACAGGTTCACGTGGTAAATTTTGTTTTGAGTCGTTTATTATTTTCCATGTGGTTTTGGATTTATTGGAAGATTGATTGATTTTATGAATGTTTTGACTACGTTGTGTTTTTTTGATAACCTTTTTAAATAGTCTAGAATATTTCATAAAATTAGTTTTATTATTACTGTTTGGGTGGCGCAAATATTGCCAAAGTAACTCTCTTTTTCTCTTGCTACATCTTTTTATTCCTCGAGATATCCATCGACTCTTACTCCTGGTGGATATAGTTATTGTCTTCACTGGAAAGCACAAGTTGTATAACAAAATAAAGTCGTCAATAAAACCATTAAAAGCACATTCTGGATCCTCAGTGGAATAAATGTTAGAGAAAGATAGGCTATCCAAATATTTTTTAAACTTTGTTTTGTTTTCCCTGCTGTAGTCACGTATTTTTTTACGCCATTGACTTATAACACAGACCCTTTGTACACAAAAACTAACCACTTGAGCCGTATGGTCAGACAGAGCAAAGTCAACAACACTGGAATCACTTATTTTGCGAAAATTATGCGCTATTTACCTACACAAAATTAATTACGCTTAGAACAAATCTTGATTGATAAATTTTGATCACGCACACAGACACAGTGAGTTTACAGGCGTCACCAGTGAGAATCGCCGCGACCAGTCGCATTGTCGTGAGTGTTTTTGTTTCTGTCGAACTTGGTGCAATTTTTCACTTGATGTATTTTGTATATTGCGTTTTCTGTTCTGTCAAGTTGGGCTTATACCTACCTAGACTTCATTTGAAAAATTCAGAGCAACAAATATATAAAACAAGCAACCCTAGGCGGTCAGGAAAGTTTAGGTAACTATAATGGAAATAGGCGAGAGCGGTCTTTCTGTTACTCTTTATTTTTTGTTTTGTTGGAGCAATAATGATACTCGTATAAAGGGCTAGCTGTAGACAGTGACTTTGTCTGAGTGGATTAAGTTAAGCTTTTGAATTTTTTTCAGTTTATGGATCTCAAGCACCTCATGTGTTATTGTATAGATTTCAATAAAAATGTTTTTTTCGTAAGTATCTTTCGCAATAATGCATCAAAACTTCGCATTTGACATTTCTAAAAAATAATAAATGTACGATCAGTTACGAGTACTTTAGACTTAATACCACTTAAAAACTTTAACCTTACTTAATATCCCTTAAAGTTGCTACGAAAACCTAAACAAAATTAATGTTACATACAGTAGGTATTAAGCGACTTTCGTTGCTTATTATATTGCTTTTTTACCTATATCGATTACCGTTTTATAATAGTATGTTTTATCACATCGTTATTTATTCAAAAATACAGGCAAATAAGAGAAATCAATTTAAAAACTTCATCTTTACAAACAACAGACGCAGTCGTGAAACTGCACACCATCTGCCAGACATTATTTTCCTTTTCGGCCATCTTTGGTAAGAAGGCCTACTTCAAACCTTTTTCTCTTCGCCAGTACAGTCAGACAACAAAACTTGAAAGCAAAGCGGCCAGTGCCCACTGAATACTTTATGACGGCTGTAAATCTAGTGAAATCGTAAATTTTGCAACCGTGCGACCCGACGAAAAGGGCCGACCCTTTCTGCTACGGAATGGATATTAGCAACTGCCTCTACAGAAGAAACTCAGTGTATACTCGATTAGATATATGACAGGGAAAACTCGAATGAAAATCGCTCGAAAACAACTGTCCAGTAAATGATTTTAAAAATCATACAATATTTAAGCAAAGTAATAGTCGTTTTCAGTTATAAGTACTAGTCATTTACTGTTCTCTTTTGAAAAGATATTTCAACTTATTTGTCTACAGCATACTATACCTAGTTACTATACTAGAATTGAGACTAACCAAATACCGTGAATATTGTCGGAGATGTTGCAAAAACCAAGGCACATAGTACCTACTCTCAAGTAGATCTGGAATACAAAACATTTTCCAAAAAGCTGCCGTAGCGGTGACACTGCTATTTTTGCAAGTAACTGTTGCGTGTTTAAACGAATCTTTATTACTTCCAACGATATAATTCAATGAATCTATCTTTGTGTAGAAAATGGAGCATTGTTTAATGCTAAAAATAAAAATTCTCTAATTCAATGATGTAATTACAAATATTGCCGAAGAGGCTTCCTTCTTCGCGTTCATCATAAGTCAAGCATCAATTCAACAGAAAATTACCCAGTTGATTGATGCTAAATGTGATCATGACATGATGACTGTTATTAAAACCTAAATTAATAGACGTGAATATAAAGGAATTGAGCAAAGTAAGCAAATAATGATATTTTTTGCTTCAATTCTTTATTTGCTTACTAAGTGTTACAAATAGGTGTTTAATAACAAAATAGTACTTAAAACTTAGTTACCGCTATGGTATTGCAAACGTTTGAGGACAGCAGTTTTACATTAGAGCTAAAACAATATACTAAAAATTAAAATAAAATAAAGGCTCAATTCAATTCACGACAAGGAGCAAACGACCCATTTTCGAGACGCAAGTGAGTAGTTCATTTTTGTTTGTGATGAACAAGAAGTAGGGGTGACCTGCTTGGCAAAGGAATGGTTAAGGTGGGATGTGGTTTTGCCCCATTTAAAATTCCAATTTTAGACCTTTGATACCTGAACATGTACCTACTTCTGTTTGCATTCGGAATATATACATCTATGCTATATTTTGGACAGAAACTGAGTCGTAACACGATGATATTAAATATTAAGGAAGCTAGGTATATTTTATGATATTATTTAAATGTCTTCCTTGTGGTTTACTTCGCCATGGTATAAAACGAGCCGACGACGACACCTAGTTTCATACTCCGCCAATAATATTAAGATTAGGTATAATCATCTAAAAATGATGTAGTCCCCGGCATACTGTATGCTGCTTTCATGATCATGAAAATACTCAGAAGCCCACCGTTCTAAATTGGCTCGGGTTTGGGTGTGCTTGGAGACGCTCCTGGCTTAAATCCCTGTCTGGTACCTCGTAACATACATACATACATACATACATACATACATATCATCACGCCTTTTTCCCAACGGGGTAGGCAGAGACCACATCTTTCCACTTGCAACGGTCCTGATACACCTCTTGCGCTTCTTCCACTCTCATTAATCCTTTCATACATGCTCGTCGATTATGGGTACTCCTGACCTGACCTTTTCTGAGCACGTCTTGGACTTGTCCTAAGTACGTCCGTCTAGGTCTTCCCCTTTCAACAGCTCCATCCACCCTCGCCTTGTGAATTTGTTTCGTTAATCGCCTTTCATCCATCTTTTCTATATGCCCAAACCATCTTAGCATTCCCATCTCAATTTTTGTGACAACATCCTCTTTCACACCACATCGCTCTCTTATTATGGCTATTCCTTACTTCATCACTCAATGTCACTCGTAACACAAGGATATTTATCCTTACTTCGAGACCATGACCAGTGGTGTGTTGTCTGGCGCATATTTATTTAAAGCTGCATAGCACATATCTTGTGGAAACGCAACCTAAATGCCCTGAAATACTCTTAAACAGAATTCAGGGCAAAGTCTGACATCAGTATTCTATCGAATGTTTCAACTCTAAAATTGATTTGCTGCAATAGCTTCTGTAAAAGTTTTATATCCTCACACTTTGTTAGCACTTTACTTCTTAGGTTTACGAGTGAACCTGTACTGGATACAAATTGTCTAAAATTTATTTTCTATTAAAATGAGGCAGGTAAGTAGCAGTGTCAGTGAGCAGGACACTCAACGCAATGAACACCTTACCGACCTTGAGTAAAAAATATGAAATGGTTTTCTGAAAAAATGGATTTCTCACCTGTTGATGAAAAGTTATACAATTAAACTATTTAAATTTTGCCAAAGGAGTAGTGTAGTCATGTACTTAGCTATCATATAATAATGCACACCTTATTTGCATTTTCAAGGAATACAAAGACAGTTATTTCAATAAATTTGTAACTTTTTGTAAAGTTTCTAACAGTTAAATGTTTTAAAAATCACTTTGGTTAAATAAATGTGGTATCCAAGATTTGTTCCTAGCTTCAAAAACTGCCTAAACATGTTTATTCTCTGCGCAAAAACTGCTGTTATATAAGTTTGGTAGCGTCGTCAAAAATAACATCATGCAAAGAAACTTGATGGAAAAATTGCGATCTTTTCCAAAGTCATCATTTAATTTTGGAGAAATCGCTTTAAAAATGTTTGGACCACTGAGACAGGGTCATCCTGATGATAAGTATATTCATGTGCTAGCAAATACTAGTATTTTAATTTTGTTGCGGGTTCTGGTGCCCACCAAGACGTGATGCCCTAAGCAATTGCTTAATTTGCTTAAGGGTTATTCCGGCATTGAACACCCGAACTCAGATCGTGGATCGTGTGGTCCTGAGTTCAAATCTGGCCAGAACCAAAATCTTTGTGTTTATTGTTAAATATCCGACTTACTCTCCGGTGATGTAAAACATCGATAAAAAACAAAATCAACCCGGATAACGCCGGAAGGCTCACTACGTTGGGTTCTAATACAAATATTGGTGAAAAGTGAGGGTTTCGTTCACCATGACTGCTTAGTTTCCTAATATCTTTCCTTCTTTTTGCTTTTCCCATTCTGTTTACTTATATTCTTTTTTTCTTTCCCTGATCACTTTTTGTTATTGGTGGGCTGTTAGTTACGGATTCTATATGTTATTGTTATTTATTTGTCTTTTTATTGCTATTTTTTTGAGTGAATCAAATTATTATTTTTTTAGTTTTTGTGTGCACTTGCTTACCCTTCCTAACATTTTCCTCTATTTGGGTTGTCTGGAAGAGATTGCTTTTAAGCAATAAGACTGCCTAATTGCTTCATCATAATCTTGTAATACCAAGCTGTAATGTTTTATTTGATGTGCAATAAAGAATATTTATCTTATCTTATCATGACGGCACGTCACTTGCGTCTGACTACCCGTTTGGGATAAAGTCGTGATAGTATGTTATATTAAGTTCTTAGTTAGGTATCTGAAAATTTCTGAAACCTCCCTGTGTTTCCGTTCCATGTACTTAACCACGCATCACAAACATTATAATCGGCAATTTCTCTTAAGCAAACTTTAGCGCTTGCACAGCAAATTAAATGTAAATCTGGCGAGAAGCGCCATTAGTTCCGCGGTTGGCTCGCCCCAGGAAAAGGTGGCTGCCTGTATAGAAGTCGGGTGAAGCCATCCGCAAAATAAATTATCTCAACTCTTGTTTGCGAACTACGCTCGATCTTGTGCTAAAGGCGGGGTTTCAAAACCAGCGGGTTATGTCTGACTAGCCGTCAGCAGCCGTTAGCGGTTTTGCCCGCGTAGACTGTTTCTCGTCAAAATATCCTAGACAAAAAGCTTAAAAATCGGTCCAGTACATATTTTCGGAGCCTATTCGCTTAGAGCATTAAGACCTATTCGTTACAAACTAACAAAGAACCAAATTTTTCCTATTTATAATGTCAGTATTATGTCAGACAATGGCAGTATGACAGTAGAGATAAGCAAAAATATGTTAGTATATTTTTTTCTTATTTAGTGTATCACTGTGGGCTAACGCATGATCATTGAATTTGAGTCATCGCTGCAATAGCACGCTTTCAAAATGCGCGAGTTGGTGATTTTAGATTTTCCTGGAAACAGTCCTGCACCTGTGGAACAGTAAGACAAATTTTTTGTTTACTTCATTTGCAATAAAATAAACTCATCTGATTTATTCTTCTTTCATGTAAAATTGAGCTAAAAAGGTGGAAAACTTTTATAAGAACTTCAATAGGTACCAGTCTCAAAAAAAGTCTGACTGACCTTATGTGCAGACGCCAGACATCTAAGTCTTTTAACTGTACCACTTTTACATACCAATGGATTTATAATTTTTATATTTCCTGGAATTGTTACGATAAAGAATAAGTCAAGATTCGAGAAGACCACGCTAGCGCCTGTCCTGCTAGTACTGGGACCCCACACTTAATTTCCTCGTTCTCTGTCGACTATAATTACTGTTATTATAATTGCAACAATAGTTTCAAACTCTCGTAAGACAGTTGCCGACAAATTATGGGCTTGCTGGCTATGTCGAACATTATGGCAGAGTGTGGAAGTGTAACTACGTTTAGCTCGTGTTAAGACAAGTTGCCAACTGGTTTGAGTGGAGAAGCAAGCGTAGTTGAATGGTGAAGGGAAAATAGTGTTGAAATCTTAGGTAAGTTTTACGACTGCCTATTGATGAATCACATTACACGATTCTGCACACAAAGTGTTTTCTATATTCTACATCAATCAACAGCAAGCTAAGTGCACCTGCAAACCACTCGCCTAATACCATCTCTTGGCGTATATTTAAGGCTGCTTTGGGTGAAATGAACAGCTCTCATATATACGAGAGCGATGTGCACATCTACTGACATAACGACAAGAAAGCACACATTTTGAGGTTGCTTTTTCACGGTCGTTTCTGAATTCGGAGGACTGTATTTTGAAGACGCGGGCATGCTGTGAGTCATGAGCACAACAGGGCGCTGAGGGGTCACATACCCTCGTGCTTCCTTAAATGAATGGGGTAGACCCCATTCAGAAATAGATTTCTGGGCGCACTGCAGACATAGCTGAGATGTTTTGGTAAACAAACTAGCATTAGCTTGAGCTTAACCTGAACGAAGACTGATGGTCAGCCACCGTCAGTTTTTGGCTTGAATTAAATTTTATGGATCAAATCAAGAGAAATAGGGTTCAAGAGCACGCAATTCGTTATCACTTTAGCAATCAGTTTATGTTCAAAAGTTACTGAATGAGTTAGTAGATCCTCATGCTTTACGCAAGAATGGGCATCAGTTGATATCGCTCGAGGATTATAGCAAGAAACCAACAGATGGCGGCACTTGCACCGGCAACTTGCACCATATAACCTGAATCGCACCAGCGAAGTTTGCTAGATAAATTTCAAACTACAATCGTTAGGCGGTCGCGAATGCAACGCGTTTAGACTTCGATCGTGCTCTGGTGAACTAAATAGGCATTAACCTGGCTTTGAACTGAAAGCTTGAGAATAGATAAAATGATGTCATTGCTTTGTTATGGTTATAGGTCGTCAATATTGTATTTGTAATGCGCCAGACAACACACCACTTGTCGTGGTCTCGAAGCAAGGATAAATATCCATGTGTTACGAGGTACCAGACAAAGAATTAAGGTACAGGCATCTCCCAGTTTAAAGCAATCTACCAAGTGTAAACTATGAAAGACTCAAAGATGTGTTTAAAAATTTAATACGACTCGTACGTCTACTCGATACAAAAGGTCAACAGCTTAATCCAGTCTCCCAGTCCCGTCCAAGTTCCCCATACATAATGGTGTGTTCTAATTCAACAAACTCTTATTCAGCTAATTAAAAAGGTAATGCTAGAACCTGAATACGTAACGCTATTACTTTAATATGTTTAAACTAAACAAGGCGGCTTAATAAAGGTATGGAGAAACACGACGCGTTATTGTCAAATGTCACTCATATCAGAACGTCTAAACGCTGATGCCCAGCTATCAAGGTGGCCTTTGTTCCTTAGCTCGCCGTCGGTACACGAGGTTCCGATTGCTAACACAAGACCTTGTTTCTAGCTTCAACCTTCCTCGTCGTCTGTGTGACAATTTGGCTTAAACATCAATGTTTATCTTTCCAACTTGACAAACTAGGCAAATCGTAGGAGCCTATTTGTTCTTTCTTATCAAAATAAAACTCAATACCAAATTTTTTGATAAAAATCGGTGAAACCATGGGAAGAATCTGTACTTTTTTAATATATTGCCCGTCAAGATGATCTCACTCCACGTCGGTCGTGAGGTCCAGATATGAGGCTGACGAGCCCAGTCATTCAAACGAATCACTGGGTTGGCCATCCTCACCTTGAAGGCCTGCAGATACACTGAGGACTTTATATTCGTCAGATAGAAAATTTTCTTCAGGTGGCATCGAACGTTGGTTCATTCCTACGACCGTACTTGGGGTATCCAAATTCATTCAATTCGACCGATACATTAATATTCATAAAATAAATTTAAAAAATAAGTTTAAGACTTTTCTGCCTAATGGCGGTGATTCTTTCTTCATTTCTGTTTCAATCACTTAGTGCAATACCTAGAAAAGCTTTACATGTACCAAATCTAAGGTTTTATATCTACAGAAATATGCTATTTCAAGCTAAAATCTTCACTAAATTATCGTATAATGTATTTCCTAAGTTCTAAACTATCATCACATTAGCTCTAGTGTAATAATTTACGAAATTAAGCGCCATAATTTTATGTTAATGATAAAGAGATAGTTTGCTTTATAGCGAGATGAATATGCTAGAAGCTAGAGGGTGAAGTCGGTTTATCTCCTGTATTATTGGGGTGAAAATACACCCTGGTTGCACATGCAGTAAACATGCATACGACACTGCGGGGCATTCACCGGGATGCTCGAAAGAGGATGGATGTCGACGGTTCACGGGCTATTTTTGTGTACATATGGGTGTGAATAAGTGTTCACTTTGTATGAAATTGCACAAGGGGTTTTGACAATTGTGGAATAGGTCACTAGTCGTTATTAGTTAATAAAATAACACAAAAAGTCACATAATTAGTAGACTTTTATTAAATTTCACCTTTTTCATATCGATCTTTAGCTTTAAATAACTCGCAAACGTGACACTTTACGTGCGCGGAAACATCGAGAGAAAAACAAAATGGCAGCAGGTAGCTATGACAGCTTTCATAAAAAAATATTCAAACCCCTTTCGTGACGGTTCGTACGAATTGGGCCTTAATTTGCCATCGTATCAAGCGCCAAAAAACCGCTCAGATTTCATGAAACCCAGCTCAAACGACGCAGAAAAATCCGCTGATTTCGAATATATTTATTTAAAAACTCATAATCGCCCAAGGTGTCGCTTAAAGTAAATAGCTCATCGATGTGCAAAAGTAACAATAAAAAAATGTGATATAGAAGAATCCCAATCTAAAAATTAAAAATATTAGAAAAAACAAAATGAAAAGAAAAATAAACAGTTGCAGACGAAAGTAAATGTTCAATAGCACGTAAATCGCAATGATCCGTGAGTCACTATGCTGTACAGATTACATATTATACTCGTATACTTCGTGGTGAAAAGTGGGCTTCCAAGTGTTCCGTTCACCAGGACGGCAACAATCAACTTGCCGATCAGTCTAATTCCGTTCGGAATATAAGTAGTCGTAAGCTTCTGTGTTCTTGTAAAGGATTCAACACAAAACAGTGTCAGACAATTTTCTGAAGAATTGATGATGTCATGTCCATTCCTCCCACATCCACCATTACCATCTCCAGCACACAGGAGTGCGTTTAAGACTCCACACTCGTCTCTCGTAGATAGCTCCATATTTCAAAGCACGTTGTAGCGAACAACAGGACGTCTGAATTATGACTGACTATTTACTTCGGTGTGTGCTTCAAGAGCATTAAGTTATATGGCCCTTTAGTGAACAAGGAATAGTTATACCAGTAATAACTTGTGATTAGCAGGTCAAGCAAATAAATAAAATAAAATCTGTCACACCTTACATTAAGATCATCTTTTTTAGGGTTCCGTACCTCGAAAGGAAAAAACATATCACTTTGTTGTCCGTCTGTGTGTCTGTCAAGACCCTTTTTCTCAGGAACGCGTGGAGGGGAGGTATCAAGCTGGAATTTATATCAAAAACTCAGGTCTACTGTCCCTTGGAGCTCAAAAATCAAACTTCTAAGCTAACGCAATAAAAAGATACAGCCGTTTATGCCGCAAATTTCCGCAAATTTTCGACACTCGCAATAGAATAAAAACCTATCAATACTTCCCGCGAACTCAGAATCTTGAAATTTGGTACGAAGCAACGTTTTACAGCACAGATAAAGGTAAAATTGCGAAAACCGAAAATTGTTAGTTACATAATAAATACAAATATTTTTAATAAATATACCTACAGGTTCGTACGGAACCCTAGGTGCGCGAGTCCGACTCGCACTTGGCCGGTTTTTTTATTCAAAATAGGTTTGCGATTGGTCACAGTCTTGCCTGGTGGTAAGCGATGACGAGGCCGATGGTGGTGTGGTGATGGTGACGCTTACCCAGAAAATATCTATTCACTCTGGCCTTGAAGACACCACGGTTGTAAGTATCCGGAAACACAGACGCATCTAACCCCAAATTAAGAAGAGCTTGTGCGAGTATTGTAAGAGTCTTAATAAGATATGATAGAAAGACATATTTTCAATGATTCTAAATACTTACTTTAGTACTTCAAATAAAAAGACAATAACACCAAGTAACAAAAGACATTTTGGAACATGAGATGACACAATCAGCGTAGTGTGCTGTGGCTCAGTTTCTCGACTTGTCTTGCGTGGTGTCCCGGGTTCGATTCCCGGTCAAAGAAGGTCGAGAAAACGATCTTTACTAAATTGACCCGATAGTAGGTCTGGGTGTGCTAAGAGACGCCCCTGGCTTAATTCCTTGTCCAGTACCACAGGGATATTCTCTACTTGTGATCATGACTAGTGGAAAAAAAGAGAAAAATATGTAATATTAATGGGTCGATTAACAATTTTCGGCGCTGCTGGTAGGATCACCACCCAATGGTATCTATGGCGCAATCACCCAGTGGCCAGTTAAACCGACAAAATAAGAGTTTTATTTTTAAAAAAACTAGGTATCGCAAAAGGAAACCAGGTGTTTGTATATCAGGCCTACCCGTATAACAAGTACACCCATATCTCTTAGGATAACTTATAAGGAAAATTTGCAGTCAACGACCTCATTTGACCAGGATATGGGTACTTGAATAATGAAGAAGGAATTGTGGTTTCCTGTTTATTTATATCACTTTAATTAATAATAATAATCAAGTAGAGAAAGCGTAATGCAGAAGAGAAGCGCGGTAGAACGCCCATGCGATGAACCAATCAGATCAAGTCTGCTGTGGGTGGCCCTTTGAGTGTTCCTAAACGACCGCTAACAGGCAGAAATGGCGATGAATCGTAAAGACGATCACAACTGCCCGGAACACGACCAGTTCATGATGACCACGACCGCTCTATCAAGAGCGTACCGACTAAAAGAGCGAGAATGAAGTATTTTTTTCTGATGGCAAGCATGCCTGCGGCCTGCAGGTGGTAAGAAGACAGCCTACGGACACTATAATTAGAGATAATTCATATTAAAGGTTATGTATGACTGATGTTTTTAAGCCAGCAAGTGATTAAATTCCCGGCTATAGGCTGCCGTACAGCAGTGAATCAATTTTGAAGAGCGTTCGAGAGAACGGCGCTGTTTGGATTCCACTCGACGCGGGTTTGGGAACGCGGCGTTTGTTTGTTATTGGTGAGGAAACGGACGAATAGAAACTGAAAATTACAGCTAAAATATAAAGATGCTTTTATATTTACTGAAGAGTATTTGGGAGCAATTTATTTCTAACATTGATCTAGATTAAAGCTAGGAAAGTTAACGATGTGCAAAAAAACCACTAATACCAACTGTACCCAACTTCTACAAACTGTCATTCCTCCTTCTACTTCTATGATTTCAAGCAATATATCATTTTGAAGCCACATGCAAACCCACGAAGGGCTGATACTATTTCAAACCACCAGCAAAGAGATCGTCCACGTAAAAATATAGAGATAACCAGAACCTTGTATCGTTGCACTCAGACGCCGCAGTGAACCGAAATTAGCCTCGGCGAGGCGCGTAAAAACTTTACGAGTCCACAGGTCGCGTAAAGGTGAGTTCACGATAGAAGAACTATACCTCCTAGGTTTTTAGTAACCAGCCTTTTTCTCTAAAAAGGGGGTAATTTGACAAAGCCTTAAAGAACTCGGTCTGCGAGGAAGGGAAAAATTAAAATTCCTCCACTCTTAATTTTGTTACCAGTCTACATGAAAGCACTCCTCCCTATAAAAAACACACACTTCTATTTTTTTAGCCGTGGTTATCTGGTTAAAATAGTTGTGGGTTGCATTAACACAGTCGTGTTCTTATCTCGTGCAAGGTGAACAAATGAACTGATAAAGGTTGCTTTAGCTCGGTGGGTTCAATGTACTTTGAAAACCCATCATCTTGCGGTTGGCTAAGATAATAGGGATCATAGACAAATCATCGCCCCGAACACATAGTCCACTTAGAACAAACCGCCATTCTGATCACGCATACAGACACAGTGAGTAAATAGGGATCAGAATCGGTCAACCGGCCAGTCGCACTGTCGCGAGTGTTTTTGTTTTTGGCGAACTTGGTGCAATTTTATACATGATGAATTTTGTTTTTGGCGGGTTCTGTCAATTAGGTTTTACCTACCTACCTACTTCATTTTAAACCATCTTATTATTAATTTGTATCCTTTCCTTTATTTGTAGTAACCCTGGGCGGTCAGGCAAATTTATTTATTTATCCTTTATTTCACATATATAAAAAAAGATACAACTGACGGACTTAATGCCTAGAGGCATTCTCTACCAGTTTAACAGAGAACATACGAATTTTGGGCTGTGCACACTCTGCACACTCAACTCAATGAAATGGTTGACTGAAACATTAGCGGCTCACTTAAAATGCTCACGCAACGACCTCTTCAGAGCAAGTTTGGTAGTAGATTTCTGGATGTTGCATGGAAGAGAGTTCCAGAGCCGTATGGCTGACAGTCTGAAGGAGCTTAACATGTAGGAGGGAGACAAAAGGGGTGTAAATATAGCTAAAATTTTACTTGAACGGAGATCTTTTTGGTGCGACGAGTGTAGGAATTGAAACTTATTTTTAAGGGACATCGGAGAGTTCGGATCGAAGAGAATAGAAAAAAGAACACACAAAATTCTTACTATTCTGCGTTGACGAATTGGTAACCAGTTGAGTTACCAAACCAAATTTAGGTAATTATACATGAAAAAGGCCAGAGCAGTGTTTCTGAAAACTTTTTATTTTGTGGCATTTACCAAAAAGACGACTGCACTACACACTTTAAAAAGTTTAAGATTTTTTCGCCGCTGTGTGATCACTAGATCCTTTCAACCATGTGGTGATTGAAACTATTCATTGATCAGGGTAATCGCTGATGGATACCACGAAAAAAATCTTTTTTTTTTTTCAAACTTGTGACGTCACTGTAACAGCGTCCTAAATCTACCGCAATCTCGCAGTAAAACAAAACTATGTGCCGTCCGACATAGAGAGCAAAAGGTAAAAACCGTCAAGTTACATACTCCGGGAGTCCGAACTAACGAAGTTGCTTTGGGCACGTTGAATCGGATGCACTGGACAAACGACCGACGTTGGGTTCTGTTTTTGAATTTTAAACTTGGGAAAAATACGAACAGTCCACCTTAGTTCATGCGCGAAACGGTGCCTTTGATTACACGAGTAAAAGCTTGAACCATGCACTGTGAAGGGAACACTGTTACGCGTGTATGCGTGAGCTAGTGCACTGGCTGAGCCGGTGGTTTAAACTGGTTTTGTTCACTTTACTTACAACAAGGCTGCCAGTGCTCACTAATAGGTAATAGAGTATCCCCTGTGCTGCAGCAGTTGTTGAACCTTTTTGACTTGGAACTGACGGCGTGGTTTTCACCCGCGCCCGCCATGGTTGGTTGTGGGCCCTTAGTTTCTATAGAATGCAGCAGTTTCTATAGAATACTATTTTAAATTAAAGCAGACTTTGGGCCCCTTTTAATTCTTGCAGCGTGTGCGATTCCCGCGCGGGCAGCGGTGCGCGGCTTTAGCGCGATCCGCATTGCGCCCGCGCACTTTGCGGTCGATCGGCGGATGTCTTCCAACCACCCGTCTTGTGATAGTCGCCCGCCTAGTTTCCAAGCGAAAATCGCAACCGCGGCGGCTACAGCACCACCCCAAAACTCTGATCTCGTAAATTTTGGAGAAAAACCGCCGTTCCTCCGCCGCGGCAGGCGTTGAACAAAGCTCCGTCAATATTACTCTGCGCGGAGTTTGTGGATAGAAACGAGAACTTATTCAGTTGTTGCTCGGTAAAACAATAAGCAAACTTAGTCTTAAAAAACCTGCTTTCAGTTCGATCTTGTAAGCTTCTTTCAGTCATGATGGTCCATCTGGCTAAAATTATGTATGCAAGTCCTGATTTTGTTGGATCACCACTCAAGAGCTTATCTTTTTCAACCACCTGTTTTTCGACTGACGTAAACAGTTCACTGCCACTTGTGAACTCTTCGAGTAATATCAGTTATTCTAGTTTTCTAGTTTCATAGGATAAATTCAAGTCTTATGGATAACTTTCCACCAGGGATGTGCTATAAATATATACATAAATATGCGCCAGACAACACACCTCTTGTCTCGAAGTTAATGTCCCTGTGTTACGAGGTACCACACAAGAAAATAAGCCAGGGGCGTCTCCTAGCACAGCCAGACCCCGGGTCAATTCAGAAAATATCGTTTCCGGAATTGACCCGACCGGGAATCGAACCCAGGAGACTACGGAAGTCGAGGCGAGAAACCGTGCAACAGCGCACTACGCAAATCGTGTCGTATATGAAAGAATGAGTGCTTTGGCTGCGTGCTATGTGTGCTTTTCAAGCTGTCGATACATTTAATAACTCGCGCGGCGCATTTTCCTCGCACAGTTACCTTGCGTCAGCGCATCTTCGTTGTACATCTTACTCGCTCCGCTACATAGCATAGCATTAGTGAAAGCGCTCTAATAGTTTCGTAGCTTAGCTTGCACAGCCGCGCAGCAATGCTGCTTATCACATCTCTGTTGAAAAAGCAGCCCCAGGCTTCCGGACTAGAACCAGTGAGCCACTGTTAGCTTCCACGTTTTATTTATTTATTTATTTTATTTATTAGGACAACCAACAAAACAAACACCAATAACAGAATAGTTGTATAACACACACGGACTAAATGCTAAATGTCGTCTTAATTAAAGGCTGCCACGGCATGCAATGTGGACTAAACACTTACTAACTAGTTATTTATAATAGGCTCTAAAAACTACTTACAATACTAATAAAAATTAAAAAAAAATAAAAAGTAAAACTAATTGCCTTAAAAAATTGAAGACAATTACAGTTAACATCATAGTGAAGGCTGGCCAAACAGGTCAAACAGGGACAGCCGTAAAATACTGAAGTACTTTGCGCCGGAATTTCTGCGGCTTATCCGCAAAGATGTCTATATCACATTGTTTGGAAATACTATTATATACACGTTCATACCAAAGTGTGACATGTTATACAATAATTCCACCGGTAGTTTCACAAAGTTATAACTTCGACTTACACCGAGTAAGTTAAGATTTAATTTCCTAACTTTGGGCCGTCTATGAACGTTAGAAGTTCCCGAAAAGTTGGAGCATGTTATCATCGTTCGCAATTTTAATGAAGTACTTAGTTTTCTTTGTTTCTTTTACCAAATTTTGCAAAGAACGTGTAGAATTTACTTGGGCAAGTGAACCTAAATTAAAGTAAAATTTACATATTTAGTTTTCTAAGCTCGATATCAATTAACGAGCTGCATTTTAGAATCAGAAAAGCCTAGCGGGTAACTGGGTTCAATGCAGTTCCAAATTAGAGACATACGTCCATACATCCACTCGCCTCATCTATTTTGATATATGTGAGGGATCCGATCCCCAACAGGAGTAGAGTACTTGGTCCTAGTTTTTACCATTATAACTTTTATGGCCCTTGGACAAATGTGACCTGTTACCTGTACGTCGACCACGAGTTGCCACTTTCAATTCACGTTATCGTTCGCGTAAAGAAATTGTATTGGGATGACACATGTGACATGACATGACAATGTCAAATCCCAAAAACTCGTGGTAGACGTACTGGGCCCTGATTCTACTATTTAAATACCACTGGAATCGTAATTGACTGGCGTGATTTAGACAGTTTTAGTATGGACTAAATGTCGAAATCATGTCATTCAATTACGATTCCATTGGTTTTTTAATAGCAGAATCAGGCTCATGTATGTCTACCATAAGTGTCTGTCACGTAAACTACGGTACTTGACTTGAAATGTGTACTTATGCTATTTTTGATTCCATTTATATTCACAGGGGCGCTGTACTGAAATCTCATACCAAAACGCCAACGCGGTCATTGGTGTAAGTAAACTCATGGTGGACATACTGGTAAGTACTAAAGTGTTCAACTACTTCTGTTACTGTGAAGCCCTTTTATGCTTTACGACTTATAACATCATCCCAACAACTTAACTTAGCATCATAACAGTTTACACACATCCCATATGGTCGTTAGCCGACTTGGTCCATAGGAAATCGCCTTAAACGAATTAATTACAAAGGCAGACGCCGAAGAGTTACCAAACCGACCATTAGGGGCTTCGGTAGTATCGTAGCCGTAACTGGGCACTTCTGAGCAGTTTATGGGGTATTCATATCGTTACCGGAGAGGAAGGGGTGTGTGCGCCACAGAGATTACACTAGCGATTTCATCATCATCATCATCAGCCTATCATAGTCCACTGCTAGACATAGGCCTTCCCGCAACGCGCGCCATCGCGCCCTATCCTCAGCTTGACGCATCCAGTTTCTGCCAGCAACCTTTCTCAAGTCATCACCCCACCTGACCGGGGGGCGTCCTACACTACGTTTGCCGATACGCGGTCTCCACTCTAGAACACGCTTACCCCAACGGCTATCTGTTCTACGGCATAAATGGCCTGCCCACTGCCACTTCAGCTTACTAATCCTGTGAGCCATGTCGACGACCTTAGTTCTCTGTCGGATTACTTCGTTGCGAATCTTATCCTTCAGAGAAACACCAAGCATAGCTCTCTCCATATCTCTCTGAGCGACTTTTAACTGGTGGGCTAGGCGAACTGTTAGTGTCACACTAACGATTTGTGAGTCCATAATCTATTTTTATGCACGTGCTATGATTGGTTGACCAAGCTTTGCTGAGTGATCGAATCAAGAATAAGGAAGTTCGTTAAAGAATCAAGCCTAGTGGCTAAGTCGGCTGAGTTGGCTCGAAGACTTGAAGGCAGTTGGGGCAGCGAATAGTTTCATTTCAAACTTTAATTTTATAACCGATGGACCGACATAGTTAATCAACAATGTGTAAAAGCGAACAGTAGGTGACTGAGTTGATATCACATACGACAAATGCAATTTCAGGGGAAAGAGTGTTGAATACTAGACAGTCACGAAAAAAGTATGAGTTGTACTAACACAAGGTTTTCTTTGCACAACTCCAAACAATCAAGATGTTGGCCTTCAAGATAATATTGTAGGATAACGTCCTTCACTTTATCTTCTTGACAAAGATCGCTTAACTACCTACCAAAACTTTGTTTTCTCATTATGATTGTCATTACAACTTGGACAAGTGTGACATGTACTAAAGTTTTAAGCTACTTCTGTTGCTGACAACCCCAATTTTTTATTTTACTATTTAACTATGATTTTGTAGTGAATTTATTTTTTATTTTTTGTATATGTATATGCGCGAGATAAAGGTTAATCACTATATAACTTAGGTTACTTGTTTGCGCGGTGCTATAATATGCCCACTTTTTTAGGGCATCCGCAGAAAACCAGCATCGTGGTATCCTACCAGTTTCACGACAAAATGCTGAGTGGAGACCGTTTTGGTACTCAAATCTAATATTTATCGTCATGTGATGTGATTGTTAAGTACCAATTAAATCATTTTTTCTATTTCGATCTATCATCGCATCTAAATACAAGTTATTTTTTTATACGTCGTCGCAAATCGCAAGTGTGTGGCACGAACAGACGTCCAAAAGCCACCGTTAAGAACGATTCCAACCAGCGACCTGGGAGTTGGACCTTAAGAGCGACTTGACGAACGCTTGTGGAAGCAGACCTTTGATGATCCCGCTTGATGTTGAACGCGACCGTTAAAGTTTTAATTGATCACGTTACTTGTTCTTCATTATTGTGACCAGGTTGTTTGGTCGTATTTTGTTGGTGAGATTGGACGTATTTTAGAAGCGCTAAATTTATTTTGCCAACGTTCAATTTGTTTTGCTAGGCTCCTTATTTTCATTCACCTTTTGCTTTTTAGTGGTACCTTTCACAGCTCAATAATTGAGCTCGCTCGCTTGATGGGTTGAGTAGTTGACCACATCATAAAATTCTAAAAAAAAAATTAAATAATCAAATAATACACTAAAAAAGGGGCGTAAGAAAACTTTTAGTTCGTTTACTTAGGTATAATTAATTTTATGGCTCTTCAAACTCGGGTGGGCAAGTTCATTTTAAAAAGTGTAAATAAATAAAAATAAGTATACTATTCGATAATACACGCAATTTATAGTAACTTTTGTTAGAAACCTCATTCATAACCGCACAATTTCTTATAGCTGCCGAACATGTGTCTTGCAGAACGCATAGGCGACCTGTGACGTCACCGTCAAGTTCAAGTTATCTTGCAATAGTTTGTAGGCGTTTTGCGCAAGTCCAAAAATATGATTTTAAAAATAGTCACCTACCCTATTGTTGTGATGATGCACGTTAATTAAGATTGATTATAACTCGAATATGGAATGCAATAAATTATCATCAGTAAGCGCCGCCAAAACAAGCCAGACGACTACAGTTTTGTAAAATAAACTACTATTTTCTTGTTAAAATTTAGTTTATTCTTACAAATATCAAGCATAAAAAGCACTTGCCGACAGCATGATTCCAAATAGAATGAGGAATATGTTCTTCAGGAAACACCATCTGAAAAAAAATTTAATTAGATGCCATATAATTATTATGTCCTAACACTTCATCAAATTACTCTGTTATGAATGATAAGCATAGGTACTCAGTAAATACGTAGATATATTATTAAGAGAAAGAGTTTTTTTTTTAATATCTTTTCACTTACGATATAAAAATCATTCGGTTTATTATCCAAGCATGTGAAGCGAGGAATGTTTTCAAAGATCGAAGCAATGCAGAAGGTAGACGTTATAAAATGTATGAAGGTCATTTATCAAAATCATAGCAGTTTTTTTAAATAGTGTCTTCTACCTGATTTTTCTTCGTCTGGGCTCTCTCCATGTTACTAGACTTTCCACAAATGCTGGGAATACGAAGGCGATGAATGCAAGGAAGAAGTTACCTAGCTAAAAAAGAAACAAACCTTGATATAATCAGCTTGATTAAATTAGGGTAAAGCAAAGAGAGACCAGTAATGAGTATTACATGAATGCCTCTGAACAATCTCTCCCAGTTCCCGCGATTCCTATAAAGTGTTAGACAGTTGCAATAATATATGTGCTTATATTAATTATTATTTTGAAAATTGAACAAAAATGTATGTACCCAAAATTATTAATTTTACTGTAAATATTTCTGGCTAGAAAAGAGTCTTCAGGAGACCAAAACCATATTTTAACTATTGAAATCGATTCTACAATTGATTCTGATCTAACAAATCTTAGGTTTTGCGCTATTTCATACAAAGGGTGATCCAATTGAAGCTTCCGATTTTTAATTTAAAAAAAAACAAACAAAGTTCTTTTTGTTTGTCTTTACTGATGGAATATTCAGTGTTTAACATTTATTAAGAAAAATAACTACCTACAGTCTTTCCGTCTCTGGGCATTCTGCAGAAGGTCGTTCGAGGTATTTTTCGAAGCCATTTTAAAGAAAATTTGCTTTTTCGTTTATGCTCGAGGGATGTCCAGAGGCGGAAATTCAACTATAGTAACTTTCATAAAAGTGTTGAACCTAAATCAGCAACCTAAATTAGTAGTTTTTTTTGACGAAAATTCGGAAGCTTATTTATTTACTTTGTTGAATATTCATAGGGATTATTTTATACTTACAAATATCATCAGCTTGATTAAATTAGGGTAAAGCAAAGATAGACCAGTAATGAGTATTACATGAATGCCTCTGAACAATCTCTCCCAGTTCCCGCGATTCCTATAAAGTGATTTACAGTCGCATGTACAATGTTGTTGTTTAAAAATATGTACCTATTAAATGAGTGAGACAACTTGCACCAATAAGATGAATCCAAGAAAAACCAGTTAAACATTTGATATTTATAAGCAAACTGTAGTGATGACAAGAACAATAAGACCACAACAATAAACAAACATGTCTTAAACAAAAAGCCTATTGCTAGAATTAACGTAATAAAAAGTTTAGGTCTAGTCACAAACCTCAATATCTTTCTGCCTATATAATGCCATATTATTCTGAAGGGAACCCAAAAGTTAATTGCGAATGTGACAGCCAAGAATATTGAAATTAAAAACTGCAATATTATTGGGAACCTGTGAAGAAAAAAGTATTATAGCACGAAACCCAACTTAAGAATGGTAGTTTAAGCAACCGTTACATAATGAGGGATCTTAAAACAAGAGTGTGATTTTTGAAAAGAGCCTTGGCGAGTTTTATTAATAAGATCACACGAATGAGGCCTAATTATGTACAGTTGCAAACTTCACTTTATCTACACACATATCATTAGTACTCTAAGATGGGTTCAGAAGCAGTAGGGAAATGATCAGCATTATTACAACCAATTATACTAATCTTTGCACGCCTTCTCGTATTTAGCTCTCGATTTTTCAACCGCTTGAATTTTGACAGCTGTTCCAAATTTAAACTAATAACGTTACAAAAATCAATACTGTAATAACATTACAGTACAGATTTTACCTACTACCACAGACAAGAAAGTACTCATAGTATAATTGGTTGTAATAATGCTGGTCATTTCCTACGGTTTCTAAACGCATTATAGAGCACTAATTATATGTGCGTAGTTATAGATCCTAACGACATGACTAAGTTAGTCAAACTCACGTTTTTAAAGGCATATGAATAGTGATCGGGCTTTTGCAGGTTTCGCCCCATCCCCAATACCCAAAAAATCCTGTCAATGTGACTGATGTAACGACGATGACCATTCCTGAAAATGTCAATAGTAAATACTTGAATACTTCTATGCATTTATGCTATCAATCAATCACATCGATGTTTTAGGCAACCTAGCTTATTATTCATTTTTTCGCAGTTTTTTTGATTCGATTAAGAATAATCAATGTGTTTGTTTATGTAAAATAATAACTTCGTTATATTTTCCATTTGACGATCGGAGAATTTGGTCCCAAAGGATTCTTGTGTCATAAAAGAACCATTAACACCCAAAATCGGATGGAATGGACATTTAATTTTAAGTCTCTGTGTTCTATGTTCCTCATATTCTCTATTTTCCAGCGTAAATCTATGTTCAGAACAGCAGATGTCTTATAAACATCATAATTATCATCAATTGCTGATTTTCTATAAAAGCTATAATGTTAAAATCTCACCAAACTGTAACACTACAGGAAAATACTGCGGCTTCTTCATGTTATTTTCCACCGGCAGTGTGATGAACACGCCATCGATGCTGTAGAGGAGCACCCCGCAGAACTGGATCAGACCTTGGAAACTCTTGAAGGATGGCCGATCTTCCAAGCTGCCAGCTTGAGAAATGCTGTAGTACATAGCTGTGAGGATGCAGGTAGCTGAAAAATACTGTTTCGTAATGGTAGCCATTCTGCCTTTATATAGCCTAGGCAACAAATAATTTTGGATGGAAAAGTCGAAAGCAGAAAGTTTGACTTCAAACTAGTCACAAAATCAAAAGTTTACAGATGGGCTTTTCCTAAACTTGCGTGACCGCCCAGGGTTACTACTATATTCGCTCTTAATTTTTAAAATGAAGTAGGTAGGTAGGAGGTTATTCCTACTTGACAGAACGACCAAAACCCAAATTCACCATGAGAAAAATTGCACCAAGTTCGACAAAAACAAAAATACGCGACAGTTAGACTGGACGCTGGCTCTTTGTGTCTGTGTGCGTGATCAAAATGGCGGGTTTTGTTCTAAGCGGACTATCTGTCAGAGGCGCCGCGCCGCAAGCGTAATTTGTGGCTTAGTCACGCGGTGCCACCGCCTTCCTTTAATTTTCATTATAAACATTCTGTAAACTTTTTAAATTTTATATACATATATTTTAATTGCAAGGTACCGCAGAAAATCAGCGTTAGAGCATGGACTTTCAGTCCCTGCCCTGACATCATGCTGAGCGGAGACCTTTTTGGTATAGATGTTATTAAATTGTAATTTGTATTTTTTTAAATTGTATGTTATTACCTGTACCAAATAAATATTTTACTTTACTTTACTTTTTACTTTACTTAGTCAACTTTCGTACGGGTTACGCGTGTGGCGAAAAGCGCGCCTGTACGCGTTTACATGCCCTTCTACGTATGTAAACGAGCTTATACGCTCTTATAAAACACTAGTCAAAAAACGCTCTATACAGAGTGAACCCAATCTCAGATTATGGAAATAGGCTTTTAATAGTAACAATAATTGGATCAATTAAGTTTGCTGTTCAGTTAGAGCACCCAAACTTGAGATGGGTCGCCATCCTAATTTTAAACATCATTTAAATCTTCACGGTATAATATTTCGTACCCTGTTTACTATACGGCAGGTAAGTTTCCTAACCTATTAAAGATAGTGGTCCGTCAACGGTTTCGCCAGCGTAGATTGTCTTTTCCGTCAAAATAAAGCCTAAATTAAAATATTATGTCACTCTCTGATAATGTAGCTTTATATTGGTGATAGAATTTTTAAAATCGGTCCTTTAGTTTCTAAGCCTATTCAATACAAACAAACACACAAACAAATATTTCCTCTTTATAATATTAGTACTTATGGATTAGTATAGTGATATTTGGACTTGTCTAATCAGTGTAAGCATGTGTCATTCCCATAGATAAAAATCTTCATTTTTTGTTCCTACGTCGCCCGTCACAATACCGTTTAAGTGATGGAAATTATCCATCTCCCAAATAAATTTGTTCGAGGTCATAACACAGAGGAATGATGATGTTAATGTACTTGTTTCTAACATGTTTACCGATAAAAGCGCAAAATAAATGAAGCACTGCCGAAAGAAGATCATTGCACTCCTTTTTGGTCGTACATACTTTTACACTCCTGGATTATATTTGAATAAATGTATGTAATCATTCCCATTTCCCACACTTCTACATTTTGAAATTTACAAATGTCTAGAGACTCATCGTTACTTCTTAATCAATTTCTAACATAAATTGACTTTGCATTAGTAGTTTAAAAGTTGTCAAACCAACTTGCTTATTAAAATAAAGATATAAAATTGTCAGTGTTTACATGAACGACACGTCGACGGCAGAGGTCGACGGCATTTGCCGTCCCGTGTGTAAGATCGACTCTAATCTAGAAATGGCTTTCTTATTGAAATGTCAGACTTACAAGTTACTTTCAGTTTAAACGTTGCCTAAATTTAGGGCATAATTATCGCCAGAAACACATACCAACAAACAGATCAGCGACCAAGCAGAAAGTGGCTAAATATTTGAGGTTCCTGATGAGGCAGAGGAGGAACAGCGGCAGCATGACGAAGATGATGTATATCCTTATTGAGAGGTTCCAGTCTTCTACTGTTTCGGAAACTGCTTCGAGGACCTATAAAATGAAAACAATTAAGCATAGAACTTAATGAGGCGATAGCGGGAGCGTTTCGAGAGTGAGCATTTTTGTAACGTTCGAGTTGCTATGCACCATGCCACAAAGACCGGCCTTGGTTACGTGGCGACGCCAAACATTTGCATTTCATTTTTCCCGGACCGCGTACAGGTCGCTTCACGTAGAAAGCGCTCTGGAGCTCGTCCTGCGCACTAGACGATTTATGGATCTAATTGTTGGTACGAAGTGAGGAGGTCATAGGTTTGTGCCGCTTGTGACAAGCATGGTGTACAAGCCAACACTCATCAGTTGATTGCAACGATCAGAAATCCTTGGCCCAGCCATGAACAATATAGGCTAATTATTTTTTACTTTCTGTAGTCAGTGTCATCGGTCCGATGTTAGGTTACAACAAAATAAGACACAACTTATCTTTTATTAGACTTATCACAACCTTTGCAAACTTTAAAATTAATAAATTCCTTATTAAAGAACTGAACTCAATTCCTCAATACGTAATTACATTACAATAATAGTCAATAAGATCACCTGCTTAAGTGTATTAGCAATCATGATTTCATAGATGCAACACGTTCCACATAGTTCGATTACCAAACATAGATCTATAGAATATCTGAAATGTAATAAAACAACTTAGAAACAGGTGAAATCAGTACTAAGTAGGGATCGCCTACAGAAATAATTGTAGGGGATTATGCTTGCTGTGTCTCAAACATACATACACTCATGACTAAATATCTCAAACGTGGTAGTCGGAGGCAAATTGACTGTTGCTGTCATGGCGAAAGGAACACTTAGAAGTCCACTTTCACAAGTCGTATTAGAACCCAACGTGGTTGGAGGTGAGGCTTTCTTTGTTAGTTATAAGGGATTATATTGGGCCGTAGAGTGGAGACTGCATCGTGGTAAACGTGATGACTTTGTTTTTTATCATACGGAGCCTGACATTATTTTTTTACGAAAAAATATTGGTGAAATACGCGTTAAAACAACCTATTGTTAAGTTTCAAGTTGACAAGCCATTAGGGTCACCAAAAATTCTCTTAGGATCGGAACTTTTAGGATTTAGTCTAGTGTATGGGCATTTAACAGTAACCCGTATAATTGAATCGTTACCACGTAGAGTACTCTGTTTCAAATGTTGTTTGGCACTTATCGAAAGATAAATAGCCAAGGATTTTTTTTTTTATGTGCCGTAATGAGATTGACGATTGCAAGAAACTCCTTGCAGTTATTCACACGGCTGCATTTCATTCACAGGCAATTAGAGACGTTTGGATTTATCAGTTGGCAATTACATGACTAAAACCAATTTGCTGATATAAATTTAATTGGTTATTATCTGGTCACAAAAGCCGAGGTAAAACTTGTATTTTTAAAGTCCTCTGAAACCACCTTTGGTACGAAATTTGGGTTAAGTTCATTATTTCTGTGAAGTTGCTGTGTTTTTGTCAAAATAACTTCATTTATTTCTCAACCTCAACGTCTCTACAAGTAGATACAAGTGTAATATATTTTGGTAGGAACTATTACTCAAAGTTGGATATAAAGTTCGAACGATCTAAATCTTAGGAAGAATCCCTATAATATAGATACCATTGTGTGGTAGCCCTATTCTAGAACTAACTTCGAGAAAGCGGTAGCGTAAGCCCTCAAACTACTGTAGCTATTAAATTTAAGGGCAACATTATTATTCTGCCAAGTCATGTATTGTTAACAGTTTATACACTAACTGGGTTACTGGCTTAGTCGATAACCTACTTGAGAGTTGGAAATTAGAATTTGATTAGGAAATGGATCTGAGAGTGCTGACAACACTTAGTAATAGAATAGAAAGTTTGTGATTAGATAACGAAACGTCGCTACTACTTCAGTATCGTAGCTTGACCATAAACATGTGTGGTCAGGTGACATTGATAGGTGTTGGAACAGCATGGAATAACGAAACGTAGACGACCAAGTTCATGGGTAATTTCCAAAAAAAAAAACTTGTTTTATCATGTTTTTCTTATTCAAAGTGGGTTTCCAATTAGCTTCAGTCTCGTATGGTGGTAAGCGATGACAAGGCCGATGATGGTACAACGCTTGCCCAAAAAAAAAATAGCTTCAGTCTGGTATGGTGGTAAGCGATGACAAGGCCGATGATGGTACAACGCTTGCCCAAAAAAAAAACTACCTTGAAGGATTGAATTTTGAAAGAAAGCAATCTTTACTAAGGCCATATTGTCGTGGTTCAAAAGGTAGTACCATAGAAAGTATACTATAGTAACTGGAATACTGATTGCTGGGTGGATTAACACAATTTTAGTAAACCAATGAGCACAGTTGTTCAAGAACTACGCAAGCAGTATAAAAGAAGTGTGCATATTTTTAAGCTGCATAATGGCTGTTTACAGTAGGCTGAAAAATTATATACAACGTCTAAAAAGCTATGCAACGTCTATTTGTATAGCTTAGATCCTAGATAGTCGGGTAGCTGTTAAACCTATAAAAATACTGAAGTTGTTTCTTCTCACCCACCTGAAAGCCTTACTATACTTCCTGCAGCACCTCAAAGGTCCAGTAGCCACAGCTGCTTCGACCAAATCAGGATACGTGAGCCTTGGCACACGTAGCCTCACGTATAGCTTCTGAGCTGATGACACTAACATCTGAAGAAAGAAGCTGATACAAAATAAAGTTTTCAAATGTCAGTAGCTAAGCTTGATTTAAAAATAAAACGGCACGTAAAGGTTTTACACCACAGTTGCCAGCAACAAATTAATTCCACGACTGAGCTGACACCAGGTGAAATACCCTCGTACATACAATTGTATACATTTTGTTGATGACGCGACCGGGTGGCACTACCTTGGTTCCCTAATGAAATGACCCTTAAACCCTAAAAGCATGAACATAGACACAAAAATACAGTCTTTCACACTTACATACATAGTATAAGGAACCATCACTCCAATGACAGCAGTGACACCCAATGATGCCCAAATCCCACCTCGCATGTAGCCTTCGTGCATGCTAAGTATGCCGGCTCCTAAGCAGCCCTTCACCAGGTGGGACATTGACTCTAGTATGCTGGAACAGATATGGAATATTAGTAGACAGGAAGGTCTTTAAGAAACAACAGTATCGAAGTCTGTGTACAGCAGCCACACCAATGAGTTCAATATATCTCTACGAAACTAAAGAAAAAATTGTGAAGTCAAATATTTACAATGATAGACCTCTTATCCTCCGGCTGACCAAAAAACAGCTCTTTTGTTATCTTTGGCTACCCTTTTCCCAGTAACACAACACAGGTAAGTCAAAGAACCAAAAGGTGACCTGAACAGACCAGTTGGTAACGGGTGTGAGCAGAAACGAAAAACTGTCTAAGTTAAGGAAAAGAGAGAAACACCGAGCAGACCAGTTGCCGAAGGTGGAATCTAATCACCAGTTGGTAAGAAATAACCAGCCATTTCCACTCAACTTTATTGCAGGAAACAAAACCTTCAGATTTTAAGAGAGGATTCTTCCGCTTCCACGTTCTGAACTGTCCGTTTATAAGCAAATTCCTCTATGTCGCAAGAAAATACTAACACCTATAAGTGGTGTTGTGTTCCTGCTGGTAGCTAAGGTAGCCTGAGCTCATTTTTTTATATTGTCCGTTAAGATGACCTCACTCCACCTGATGGAAAGCTGTCGTCAGGTCCAGATATGAAGCTGACAAGCACAGTAATGCAGAGCAATCACTGAGCTGGCCATGCTCATCTTGAAGGCCTGCAGAAATGCTTCTACACGCCCCGCTTGAAGAACCCGGGACTAAAAGAGGAAGGAAACACACCTACTGGAAGAGCGTTCCACGTCTGGATGGTAAGACAAAGAAACGAGTCACCGAACCTTTTAGCTCGAGCGAAAAAATGCTGAATTGAGTGTGGATAACGCTGTAGTCCAGCACGCGTGGTACGGGAGTGGAAAGGTGAGGGTGGCATTAACTGGAATAATTCGTCACAGCATTCCCCATTGTAGTAGCGATAGAGAACACTTAGCCTGGCAATGTCTCTTCGCAATTGGAGAAGCTCAAGGGTCATAGTTGCCTCTGGGTTTCCAATAATACGTGGCGTGCAACCTATCGATAGCTCATTGCAGCTCATTGTCTGTTTTGCTGCTCTTCCTATTCTTTTATTACTTTATTAGACTAGCTTTCGGGCAGCGGCTTCGCCCTGGTAGACTATTTCTCCCATGAAAAAATAGCCTATGTTACTTGCTGATAATGTAGCTTAATAAAGGTGAAAGATTTTTTCAAATCAGTCCAGTAGTTTCGGAACCTATCCAATGCAAACAAAAACAAAACAATCAAATATTTCCTCTTTATGATATTAGTAACGAATAGCATTAACCCTGGTTTAATCGTACTCAGACACGGACGTGTGCCTTGACAGTTGGCCTATTGAATAAGCTCAGGGTTGCTCAGCGCTCTATGGAGAGAGCTATGCTTGGGGTCTCTTTGCGGGATAGGATGCGCAACAAGGAGATCCGCAAAAGATCAAAGTTACCGACATAGCTCATCGCATAGCCAAGCTGTAGTGGCAATGGGCCACATCACTCGCAGAACTGATGAGCGCTGTGAAGTAAAGGTTCTTGAGTGGCGACCACTAACTGGGAGACGCAGCGTGGGCAGGTCTCCTACTCGGTGGACCGACGACCTGGTGCAGGTTGCGGGAAGCCGTGGGATGCGTACGGCCCAAAGCGCGTTGTGGCGTTCGATGGGGGAGGCCTATAAAGCAGTGGACTTCCAAAGGCTGATGATGATGATGATGATGAATCGTACTTAGTGGAGTAGATGTTCTGCCTCTCCAGCGTGAAGTCATAGTCCAGTCTTTCAGTGCCAGGGTAGACTTCTAGTCCTATTAGGGAGCTCTCTGTTCTTTCTATGTAGTCAGTAAGTTCAGCTCTCAGAGTTTCTAGAGAAGCTAGATCGTCCAGCTGGAATGAGGATTATTGTATCATTATCGCTTCCTAAGTTAGACACAATAATATTGAAAGATACAAAATAATTCAATCTATAACTTACTTCAGCTAAATCTCGCTGAAAAAAGATAAAAAAATGAGTTTTTTTTTTAACGATAAGTGAACTATCCCACTGGTGAACAAAGGCGTCCATTTAACGAAATAAAGTCACCACAATGCTCTGCCTAAGGGCTTTGTTCAGAAAAATCCGAAACACACATTACTTGCATTATTGCAACCCAAAATGACTTACTGGATTTTAGGCTGAAAGTTCTTAGTACTCACCCACACGCACACATTACAAATATCTGGGAAAAAACTAAACACAACTTGTACATGTACTTATTTCTGAACTCAGACCCATAACAAACAATGTTTCGTCACATTAATGTTTATTCTTGGTAGGACTCGAACCTATTGCTATAGGCAGAACCTTAACACATTGGGTCACCAGATCATAAAAATACTGAAATATTATTACAGAAATTTTCTTACCCTTTCATCATTCCGTGGCAAATTTTCTTTTCGTTTCTGAAAACATAATATATTTTTTGAACGAGTACACAGTTAAGTTTTGTGCTCATTCGTCCAATTTTCACATTGGGCTATTGTCACATCCGCAGAGGACCTTCAAAATAGAGGTGTGAAGAATACAATATTCAGAAGCGCACTCGTCTTTATTCTATGAATAATAGCAGTAGTGGTAGCCCACGGCTTATCCTTAAGCTGCAAACGACCGCGCGCGCCGCGTATTCTACCGTGGTCGCCCGCAGGCGTCTAGAAGCAGCCTAATATCAAGGCAGCTCTCGATATAATATAAATCAGTGAATGCAAAGCTACAACGAATGTTTTTCAAATACTGATAGTGTGCTTACCTTGTCGTCGTCTGAATCCATGTTTTTAAATCAGACGAAAATCTAGTTCGGGTACAAATATTTACACTTTTCCCTTTAAAAAATGTAGTAGATCGGTTTGAATAATTGTTTTAAATATTTAACAAACACTTACGTACCTTTGTATGATTTGTCGATAACACTACCTGTCAAATCTGACAGCTTAGGAGTTTTTTTTATTTCAATTAGTTACAATGAAATTGGACTCCTTTTTAATTCTAGGTACTTGAGAATAAGGCTGTCTCGTATAATCTATACTAATATTATAAAGAGGAAAGATTTGATTGTTTGTTTTTTTGTTTATTAGTACTAGTACTAATGTCAGAATATGAATATAAAATACTGCCAATAGCGGCATTGTTAATCTTATTTGCTAAGTTTGTTTGTATTGAATAGGCTCCGAAACTACTGATCTGATCGTGAAAGTTCTTTCACTAACAGAAAGCTAAACTATTCAGGCGTGCTATAGGCTATATTTTATTGTGATTGAACAAAAAATTCAATTAAAATAATAGTAAGTATATATAAAATGTACATCCAAGTTGGAGAAAAGCGGACGAGATATAATAATGGACACCAGCTGTCAAAAATTTGATAGAACGAAGTCTGTCTGGGCAGCTCGTATTATAATTATAAATAGATCGCAGACTGGTTTTCTTTGAGTGAAAAATGGTCCCGGGTTCAATATCTAGGTTGGGTTTCGGCACATAGCCCGGGGTTGTGATCACCAACCCGCATGTAGCAAGCGTGGTGAAAGCCAATACCCATCAATTGTAGCGATGACTTGATTTCTATGATGGAGGCCTTTGCCCAGCAGTGGGACAGTATTATAGGTAGGCTAATTACTTTTCTTTAGTTTGAACTCCTATTTAATTCTACCTATTGATTATGGCTGTCCTCGCAAAATAAATAGTTCGCAGTTTGGCTTTCTTAAAAAGAAATATCACGTTTTAGTTCAACGTCAACTGTGATAATGACTAAGTTTCAATATTGGTTTAGAAGTTTACAGTTCGGGGGTTACTGAATATCGATCGAGATCTGCCGGATTCCTATCAATATGCTTTCGTGAAGTAACATTATGCGTCAATAAATGGCACGTTTGATTATTTTCATAGATATTTATTAATGTATCTACACACTATCGCACTATAGACCACTTTAACTCCACCAAAGTTGCACTTAAGCGAGAAGTTATTAGAATGCTTAAACGTGACAAAGAAGCTTTTTACTGTAACATCACACAAAATCACACATACCACACACATACACAAAACACACATACATGCTACGCGCAGCACACATGCACACACACACACTTTTCTCAAGCAACGCGAACTCAACACCACAAATTGCCTTTGAAATGTATAAAGGTTAGTTTAGAAAATCAGAATCCTTATTTTGCAGTAGGATTTGTCTAGTTATAACATATGTTAAGTTAATTTAAGTGCTGTGGACTTGTTGTAAATAAATAAATAAATAAAATTAAAATAAATTCATCGCGAGTGTTTTGGTTTCCGTCGAACTTGGTGCAATTTTTTAATTTTTCACATGATGTATTTTCTTTTTGGCGGGTTCTGTCAAGTGGGTATAACCTACCTACTTTATTTTAAAATTCAGAGCGAATAAGGCAAGTTTAGGTAACTATACTGGATAAAAGGCGAGACCGGTCCTGTTGTGAACTCTTTATTTTGTGATTTAAGTCTGTGATTAACTATCGTTTTGAGACTTAGATTAAATCAAAATGGAAGATAGATGACTCGCCTCTAGCGCGTGGACCACTTAAATCAGGCCCCTGTCGTCTAATTTCACTCGTCGCAATATACGATTGACAGGACTTGACTCTGACGCACGCCTGTCTCACTTACGCTATAACGATTGGTGACGATACGATTGGTGTAGTGCCCTGTAGCACGGTTTCTCACCTTGACTAACGTAGTGTCCCCGGTTCGATTCCCGGTCGAGTCAATTCAGGGAATGATCTTTCCTAAATTGGCTCCCGTCTGGGTGTGCTGGGAGACGACCCTAGCTTAATTCCTTGTCTGGTACCTCGTAACATAAGGATATTTATCCCTACTTCGAGACCATGACAAGCAGTGTACTGTCTGGCGCATATTTATGTTAAAAAAATAAGCAATTTGTGATACATTAATTTATTAACATCTCGTACACGTAGGCTTTATGGTTACCAGTAGCTCACCGCGTGTACTTCCTGTAGCCTCCTGACTCCTACACATGTCATCTGACTCGTCACAGGAATTCTTTTCCGGTTCCTGACAATCGTATTTCGTTTCGCATTTGTCTTCACATTCGTCTCTTTTGAATCCACTGTACCGATCGTTGCATGTGTCCTCACATTCGTCTTTAGCATCGCAGTTAAGAGTCCTCAAGAGACTTTTTATGACTGGAATTTTAACTGCACTACCTCCACGTGTTTCCACTTGACTTTTGTCGTCGTCACGCCTGTCCTGATCTTGTCTCTCTTCTTCCCTGTCTTGGGCATAGTCGTGGCTTCCTCTCACCCCATCTCCTCTTTCTCTTTCACGGTCTCTTCTTTCTTGATCCTGCCGATCTCTATCGCGTCTATCTTGGGCTCTGCCTCTTTCATGATGACTCTGTCCCCTCCTGTCTTGTTCTTCTTCTGTCCTGTCTTCGTATTTTGGACGATAATCGCGGTGCTCATGCGTTCCTTTGTTTCTATATTTTCGATCTTTTTCCTGATTATATCCGTATCGCTCTCTTTTGTCTTCGTATTTAGGGCGATAATCACGGTGCTCATGCGTTCCTTTGTTTCCATATTTTCGATCTTTTTCCTGATTATATCTGTTATCTTCGGATGGTCGATATCTTTCTCTACTTTGGTTCCTGTCATATTTGTTTCTATTAGAACGGTTTTCTTCTTCCTCTTGATCTCTGTTATGTCTATGATCATGAGATGCTTGATGATGACTAGTTTCTAATCTGCCCCTTTCATTCCTATATTGTACATTTCGATCTCTGTTCCTGTCTCTGCTATTTTTATACTCTCTATCAATCCTGTCATTATTATATCTATCCATATTTCCATACTCTCTTTTATTCCAGGAATCCCTGTCATTACTATATCTATCCAATCTTGATCTGTTGCTGCGATATTTTTGTTTTCTAGGTCTTCCTGATTTTTCAGAACTTGACTCATCTCGTGGGGACTGCAACAAATCATACATACTCGGTAACTTTTTGTGAGCTATTTTGTTAAGAAAAACTAAAAAATATTTTACATCATAAATTTAACAGTTAAAAATATATGTTTATAACGAACTATCTGTCCATCAGCGGCTTCGCCCGCGTAGACTATCTCTTCCGTCAAAATAAAGCCTAAATTAAAAAAAACTAAAGCCTATGTCACTCCCTGATAATGTAGCTTTATATTGGTAAAAAATCGGTCGAGTAGTTTCGAAGCCTATTCAATACAAACAAACAAAGCTTTCCTCTTAATCATATTAGTATTGATTACCAAGAATAATATGTATAGTCCTATTTTCAACATTTTCGAGTAAAGTATTTGCTCCAAATCCTGTTTCATATGGATACTGTATTGACTGCCTGATTTCTAGTAAAAATTTACATCAACCTAAGTAGTTTAAAAACAGTTACCTGGTCTTGTTTCTGAACGTACACATATGGCAATGCATTCTGCCCACGTTTGCCAACTTCGGCAGATTCAGATCTATCGTCAGACTTGCCACGGTGGCCCACTTCAGAATTGTCGAGGATTAGAACCACAGGCCGGTTTTTGTCAACAGCCTTCTTGTAGATCCGCGAAAGAAGACCGTCTGCTTTTGCTGATCCGATGACCTGGAAGATAAAATAACACTATTTAATACGCCCACTGAGATGTTGTTTGAAGCGCGTTCAATTCTCGCACCAGCGCAAGTGTTAATGTAACCGCCAGTTGTGACTTTATCCTCGTTATTTTAAATTTTTGCATCACGAGAAATTCTACCGATATTTCGGGAAACAGAATTTCTCAAATGCTATACCACTAAATGTCACCAAAATCATCACCTAGAGTATTCTACTCTACCCAATGAATTAATTGATAAAGTTGACAATAATTACTTTGACCGCCTACGACTGGTTCAATAAAACATTAACAAAAAGTTTATGGCATAAAGGAGCAGAGAGGACTCTCCAATTATTTGTAACCAAATTGATAGTAAAAGTGGATAGGAGCGAGGGTTGGTCTTTATAGTTAAAGGGTAGGCATTTCCTCATTGAAAATGCTGGCTCTGGATTGTTACTATTTCTTCACAACTGCTGTTCCAAAAACACATGTGTAACCAGGCCAAAATGTACCTATGTAAATTTATGATTATATAGTTTTTTAAACTGTTACTATGGGCATGCTAACTAAAGACAAAATTAAAAAGAAACTTACAATAACAAAAACCACAAGAAGTAACACAACATAATTCCTCAAGAGCTTTGTAGCCGCCATTTTAACCTCCCAGTTTGGCGTCTACGAGAAAAGTAATAATTTTATCAAATTTCTATCCGAATGTAAACTTTATGCTTCGATAAACTTTAGAAAATAATTGGATCTAGCCCATGGTTCTAATATCCTGTTTTGGTTTTAGAAAATTAATCACCGGAAATTAAAACTAGCTAAATTGTTAATATTGTAGTTGTTTGATTAGTATTGCTAGGCCTTGCGATGTATGTGAGGAAATTATTCCTTGCAAATTATTTTAACGCCTCCGCCGTAACCGAGTAAGAAAACTTCGAATTTGATCTGAAATTCGGAAGCCCTGGGTTGAACCCAAGGGTGTTCTTTTTAAATTTTTAGGAACATATCCCAGGTTCATGATCAACACTCTTAATGGGCATGCGTGGCTATTATGCCAAAATACTGATCAATTGTAACGATGACTTAAAATAATTTCGATCTTGGAGGTCTTTGTCTAGTATTAGAATAGGATTTCACATTAACCAGCGGGCTTAAAAACGGGGGTCCTAACGGAATCAGAAAAATACAGTATATGACAGAAGTTCCTGCTTACTCCAGATCTTACCCAGGGTTTTACAACTGGATCGATAAGCATTTCCCAATGAGGGAATTTCATTGAAGTATTGACACAACGGCCATTTCTTCTCCACGTTCTACCTAACAATCAATATTAGGTACCTTGTAGGTAGAGTGTTAGGGGAGTACTACTAGAGAATTTGCCGAAATTCCTACTAGAACGGGAACAATAGGTACGAATTAGCAGGCAAAAGCAAGTAAATAAATAATAAGTTAAAAGTAACCTGCTGTCATAATTTCCAGTATTCGAAAACCACTGAGCTTTGTAATGATACTGGTTTGTTTTCGCATCGAAAGAAAATAACCACATCATTATATCATTGATATTTCTTACATTACAGAGGTACATTACATTACAAAACGCGAACTGTTAACATGTAGATTTAAGACTTGTAGGGTTTCCTCATGGATGCCGCTGTCAGAACTAGACCAAAATGGGACCACACGAGAAGCACCAGCTTTCAAAAGAAAGAATGATCAAAATGGGTTCACCCAGTCGAAAGTTAGGAGGTAACAAACATTTTAAAAAACATACAGCCGAATTGAGAACCTCCTCCTTTTTTTGAAGTCGGTTGAAAAAGAATTATCAAAATCGGTTAGCGTATCCAATATTGAGTTATTCGTCCATTTGTCGCGCTTTTTGTCTATCTAGATTTAAAACTTATATGGTTTTCTCATGGATGCCACTATCAACACTAGACCAAATTAAAATGGGACGACATGGGAAGCACCAGCATTCAAATAAAAAAAGAATGATTTCTTCTCCACGTTCTACCTAACAATCAATATTATGTACCTTGTAAGTAGAGTGTAGGGGAGTACTACGAGAGAATTTACCGAAATTCCTACGAGAACGGGAACAATAGGTACGAATTACCAGGCAAAAGAAAGTAAATAAATAATAAATTAAAAGTAACCTGCTGTGGGATCCTCAAGGTAAAAAAGTAAATAAATATAGATAAATAAATGAATATCTGGGACAATTTACACCAAGATCATCTGACCCCAAACTAAGCAGAGCTTGTGCTATGGGCGTCAGAGACTGATAAACTACTCAAATATTTTTAAATACATACTTTTATAGATAATAACACCCAGACACAAAACAAACACTAATGTTCGTCACACAAATATTTGTCATGGGTGGGGATCGAACCCACGACCTCCGGCGCTAAAGGCAGGATTGCTGCCATTGCGCCAACAGGCCAGTCTGAAAAAGCGGTTATTGTTATGATTTCGTAGTTTCGTATTGAAACCACTGCCAGGCACAGGCTTTCAATAGTCTTGTTCACGCCGGAAGAGATAGTAAAACATACACAGGGCTGTCCATACGTCAAAATTATTTTTTTATATCACTTGGCTTTTACTCAGGGGTATCCGAAAATACCCTATGTACGAGTATGTTACGCGTTTATTTGTAGTTCTGATTGAACATTTTTGTATGGAAGCTGGCATAGCCACTTGCCGCCATTTTGTCTTTTTTATCTGAAGTTTCCGCGCACACTAAAAGTGGTATTATATGGATAGAGGGCATATAAACAAACAAAAATGTCATTTAATATGCTACCCTAAAGTGTCATTAAGATACATTTCTTGTTTGTTCATGTGTTTTCTTTTCATTTAAACCACTTTTATCGTGCGCGGTATCATCGAGAAAAAATCAAAATGGCCTATGCCACAAAGGTTCAAACCCCTTTCTGGGTTGAGTCACTTTTTCGGTCACTGACGCGATCTGTTGAAGTAAATGCCTCATTTTTTTTAATTTTTAAGAATGTTTGGTTTAGCTGGTTCTGAAACATATTCCATCTAAGTATAGCGCTTATCAAAACCTCAAAAAAATAAGAAATCAAAAGAGTGAGAAATGTTTTTTGTGTAAGTACCTAAATAAATAAATAGATGAGCATAAATCTGTTGGTTTAAAATACTTTGTAAGGGAAACAGATTGAAAATACGCCTCTGGTAAAACATTACCATGTTTACTTGGGAGTTACCACCGAACTTGGGAAAAACATTTCTAATTTGTTTGCTTGAAATTCGTGTTTAAATATTTTTGCAAACTTGGACCAGAAGATGATAGTATTACAGAAGGGTACTTCAGACTTTACCGATGGACATAGGCATCATTAAGTGAGAGAAATATAATAAAAAAAAATAAAAAATTGCATACTTCAAATACTTTAACGACATCAGCACAAACTGAGCCACCTTCAATTACATGCTATATTTTTTATGTTTCATGATGATGTTTGTACTTTTAAAGGCAATTAACGCATTTTTATTTATTTATTTAACTAAAAACCAAACCTGTAAGAAAAATAATTCAAGGTACTGGAAAATCAAACATACCATCTAGACTTAATTTTTTTCCCCTGCTTGTTACTGTAACTTTGCTCACTGCACAGGTCCTGCATTCTTTTTAGATGACAGGAAGTAAATTTTACGTATATTATCAGCGTTGATTCATAATAGGGCTATTCTAAGAAAATTATTCGGTGAAGGTCATACAAATACAAAATTACAGCTTATTCCACCCTCACCTTTCCACTCCCGTACCACGCGTGCTGGACTACGGCGTCATCCACACACAATTCAACATTTGTTGGCCCGAACTAAAAGGTTCGGTGACTCGTTTCTTTGTCGTACCATCCAGACGTGGAACGCTCTTCCAGCACATGTGTTTCCTTCCTCTTATAGTCCCGGGTTCTTCAAGCGGGGCGTGAAAAGGCATTTCTGCAGGCCTTCAAGGTGAGGATGGCCAGCCCAGTGATTCGTTTGAATGACTGGGCTTGTCAACCTCATATCTGGACCTCACGACCGCTTTCCATCAGGTGGAGTGAGGTCATCTTGACGGGCAATATATAAAAAAAAAAAAATATTATCATATTTTATTTTTTTTTAGGAAACTAACAATTTTTATTCCACCCTAAGATTACTTAAAAAAATAACACTAAAATCAGTTGAGTTTCCACTGATGTTTGATCATCGATCAACCAACGTTATCAGCGCTACGACTCTGAATTACAAACAGAAAATGAAAATATTAAATTACAATAGGAACTTAAAAAGCTCACAAATACACGGTTCATCCTAAATTGTTACTCCTTAAGATTTTACATACATCGTTTCTGAACTTAGGGGCGCTACTACTATAGATATCTAAATTACAAAATTTCTTATTAAAGTTATCAGTTATTTATTTGCATAATAAACATTTGGGTGTTACATTTACGGAACTCAAAAGTAGGTTGAACATTGTTTATAGATTAGCCCTACAGGACTCAAGCAGCCCTTCTGTACCTACTTTATTTGTTTGTGCCCTGGTTCCCTGGTATTGGTGTCAGTTGAACGATATTTGCCCGTGTCAACACGTGTGTTTGAATACGAATTAGGAAAGTCTTGTTCGTTTAACCGTTTGCTATTTGTGGACTTCATGGTAGGAAAATTAAAAGGATGGAAAAATAAAGAAATCGGACAACCCTGTTATGATGATAAGGAATTTGTGCTTTGTGTCCTTCCTTCAAAAAGCATTTTTGAAGAAAAAGGGTACTTGTAACGATCATACTGATACCGCCAAGTGGAACCGCTGGAATGGAGAAGTAGAAAAGGCCAAATATCCCTCAGAACTTAGAATGATAAGCTTAATGGAGTTACTAAAAAAATATCATATTCATACAGCTTTTACGGCCATCATAGTGCGCATCCGATATACGAGTAGCACAGGACAGCTGAATATTAGACCTTAGAAACAAATTCTGATCAAAAACAGTTACCATATCATAACAAGCGCCTGATTAAACTTAACGAAGCGTCTTACTTCGATAAGCAACGCTCAACTCTCAGTGCCTGTCGAAATGCAGTGTACAATTAAATTTATTTTTGTTTGTTTTCACCTATTTCTTGCAACTGTAAGTTTTTTAGACTATACTACTTTCGCCGTATGATGATATCCCTGACAGTTCATAATTGTCAATTATAGTGCTGTAACGAATGTAATTTAATCGAGTTGGCAAAGGAAATGGAATCGGATTTACCGATTTTTAATTTTTAAATAAATCAATAAGCGGGTTATGGCTAATAATAAGTTATAGAATAAAACGCGGTATCTCGAAAATAATAGTTAAAAAATAGCACACAAGGCAGACGCACTGGTACTGATGCGAAAGACATGATTACAAATTACAAAATGGTCGCTCCTATTCATCGATTTTTTGTCGATTCAGTAGTGTCAATACACCATTGAATGGCGTTCCTTTTCACGCATCAGACGCTGTAAAGATATATTAATTTAATTTCAAATACTTCATTAAATTAACAGTTAATAATAAAAACAATAATTTACTTGATAAGATTCGAAAGAACAATAGTTTTTTTTTAGTTTATAACATTTTCTTTTGCTAGTTTCTTTTTATTTAGTTACGGAACAATAAGAGCTGTCAGGCATATCATCTTACAGTGAAAATAGTATAGTTAGGTACTAACAGCTTAAGAATGATGCATGTACGGATTAGTAAGCAGACCATGGCCTAATGAGTGGTAGTTTTTGTACCTGTCCGTGGTGGGCATGTGGGAAGGTTTAGTAGGCTTATCAACTCATATGCCTAGGGTGTCCAAAATCGCCAACATCCACACTTAGGAATAGTAAAGATAACCTCAGCTGTGGACGTCTTTTAACCGTCGTTGACATTAAGTATTTTAAATTTTCAGAATGCCTATTCACCTCAAAAATCTCAAAATACTGCAAATGTCCTCAACCGTCTGTTTGGCAAATCATCAGCTAAGCCAGTAGTGGTCTACGTCAATCTTGGCAAAGACAAAAGGTCATCCGACTTCAATGATCTTTACACCGTGCATGGAGATGATGGGCTGGTCGATGATGATGATTACGGTGCTGTCAGAGCTGAAGGCAGACATGATTACCTGCATAGAAATGATGACGCATACTTCTTGTATCATCTGTTGAGGGTAAGTGATATAATTTTAGAAATTGCTTATATTTTATACAATGGCGATGGCAAGTAACCAACAGACTCGATGGTAGTTCGTTCACTGGACTTTTAAGTAGCAAACTCTGCTGCTCTGTAGCGTTGGAAAAACTGCAGGACTTTTCCAAGCATACTCGTACCTACCTCAGTGCCTTTAGACGAAATTGCAACTGCAGAATTGCTGCAACCTACTGGTTACTCATACTTGAGTTGCTAGTGATAACTTGCGGGTCTGCAAAGTTTGTTCAACTATGTATGGGTATTATTTAGAGAGCGTAGAGTAAATTAATAAGATAAAGGATTTTAAGCTAAGTATTTTGGTACGAGAGAGAATTAGAAATTAAGAACTTGAGTCATTATAGAATCTGACAAAGTAGGTAAGTGGTTTTTGCAGCGTACAGAGCACGTAGACTTTTTGCTAAAATTTTCTATTATATGTGTATCATTTGATGATACACACTGCCTAGGATCTAAAAACTCAAGACTTTTTAACGCTTTTTATTTCTTGACAGAACCTCATAAACACTGATGACGTCTCATCATCAGACGAAGACAACCTTCAACCAACCAAGCAAGTCCTCCGGGCAGCTCTTCGAGCCCGTTGTGGGAAGGTGGACAAATGCATCAGAAAATGCCCCCCAAAGAAGACCCACTGCCCGGAAAACTGTCAACAGGTGTTCGACAACCTCAACTTGTGTCCACCTGAACCCACTCGCGATCCTTGCTCAAAGCCCAAATGTGGAAGGACCATGCCTCCTTCGTGGCGATTTTGAATTGTAAAAATAAAAAACTGGTACCTCCAATTTACTCAATGTTGTTTTTTTATGCTAAATAGGCAAGTGGACCGCCTAATGGCAAGCAGTTAAAACACAAGAGGTACTACTACTTCTTGCGGGTTGCCAACCCTGTAATTCAGATAACTTTTGTACAGTCAGTTAAAAAAAATAAGGAATCGAACCAGTGCATTCCGCTATCCGGGCGGGCGCTCCTCCCAACTAAGCTACCGAGGCAATTAATAAACCTGGCGAATATTTGCAGTGCACTTTACGTTATAAGCCAACATTCTTTCGAACGAGCGATTGTTCATTGTATCCTCACTACCAAATTATCTTTGTGTAAACAGCGACAGAGCATTCTCTTGTCTCTGTTTACACTAAAAGAATTCGATAGAATGAGCATTCGCTCGTTTAGTCTAAACCGACCTTAAGGCAAGCGCCTTTCAACATTCATTTAAATTTATATACTTTTACATTTGACGATTTAAAAGTTCGCGTACCTGCTAAGTTTGGGTTATTCTATCTGCGGCGCTCGAAACTACAACGCTATAGAAACCCAATATCTACCTACTTATAACCAAACACAAGTGACTATAGGTACGTACACGGAAATACTATAACACGGAAAATTCCTGAACATTCTACGTCGACTTCCAGGGAATATCGCCCCGTGTGGAATGTCTTTGACTTGACTTTAAAATGTTCCGTCTTTACCAAACTCCCTATATGCTGGATGTCGGATATTTCTCATTGATATTAGCAATGGAACCATGTTCACATGGGTATTAAATAGAACGTGCAGTCGATATTATAATCATTATTACTTTTCGAAGACTTAAAAAATATTCGAGCAAAAAATTTACCACAAATATCTGTTACAAGAATTCGGGAATTCGGAATCTTTGTTGCCTTGTTTAGATATTTGTGGCTAATGTTTTTCTCTGATAGTTTTGAAGGCTTCATAACGTACTGCTTTTGACTGTACCTTGCTAACATTATTAAATAGGATCATATTTGTATTTTGATCGGTTTTTGCATATTTCGAGTGCAAGGAAAAAAACATTTTTTTGTTACTAAGTAGTTCTGGCTAATAAGTGAAAAAGTGTTAGTTTCCTCTGATCCTTTGGATTTCGGGCGGTGCACTCTTCCAACTCGGCCTTCCCATATTATAATTTAGAAAAAAAACACTTATCCTAAACATTTTACTGGCATTTCTGCCGGAATTCTTTTGAACTGTCTTTAAAATGCGTCATCCATTCCTGTGCCACTTAGACAGTGTTTTAGCGTCTGAGAAGATGCGGCATCAATGTAGATTGTTTTCCTATAATGTTCCATATGAGCGCTCAACCGGAGACCGGCCAAGTTCTGAAGACGTTGAACAAGATTTGGCCATTGAAAAGAAGAATTATTAATATACATTAGATACCTTTTTTGTTTAAAATGCAGTTGTTCACTCATTTATCAGCTTCATCATCATTATTTTTACAGCTTTAGGTCCCTATTGTTCGCAATATTAAGCCTTGTGTCAACAGGGCCATCTTTTTCTTGTGATTCAAAAGGGGGCCCTTTAATCAGTTCAGTAAAATACATGACGCTGAAAGTAAAAAAGGTCCCATTGTCCTAATGTGCCCAGGGCCCCAAATGGTTAGAGACGGTCCTTGTCTACTACTACTTAAGTTATTAACATAACGTAACATACCATCACGACTTCATCCCAAGCGGGGTAGTCAGAGGCAAGTGACTGTGCCGTGATGGTGAACGAAACAGTCAGAATCCCACTTTTCACCAATGGTATTAGAACACAACGAGGTAGGTGGTGAACCTTCCGCCGTTATCCGGGTTGATTTGGTTTGTTATTGATGTTTTCCGTCACTGGAGATCAGCCATCTGCTCCAAATGCTACACGATACCTTTACGCCGACGACCTGGCCTTAGCGTCACAATCCACTTCCTTCGAGCAGGTCGAGGAGAACTTGACGCTGGCGCTGCGGGAATTAAGCGAGTACTACAATAACAATGCATTGAGACCTAACCCCAGCAAAACACAGTCATGCGCCTTTCACCTGCGTAACCACCAGGCAAACCGGACCCTCAATATTTCTTGGCGAGGAGAGACTATTATTCATTGCTCAAAACCCAAATACCTGGGCGTTATTCTGGATAGGTCTCTCACATACAAAGCCAACTGTGAAAACATTAGGCAAAAAGTGAGTACTCGTAACAATCTCCTGCGGCGACTCACGTCGGCAAAATGGGGAGCAACTGCAAATGTCCTGCGGACAACTGGTCTAGCCCTTTGCTACTCGGCTGGCGAATATGCCTGTCCTGTCTGGGGTCGCTCAGCACACACAAAGAAAGTGGATACAGCACTAAACGAAACCTGCCGGATAATTACTGGCTGTTTAAAGCCGACCCCGGTAAGTATGCTGTATCCACTGGCCGGAATCGCGCCGCCAGAAGTCCTTAGAGTGGTTGCTAGTTCTATTGAAAAAGCCAAAATGGAGCTGGACACCCGTCATCCTATGAATGGCTACCTGGCCGTCCCCCAGAGACTCAAAAGCCGACGAAGCTTCGCCAAAACTGTTCTTCCTTTGTCTGACAACCCACCACAGGCCAGGATCGGCTTATGGCTGGAGAGGCTACCTGCTACCGCCCCATTCGTCGGGCCTTCTGAGGGTCTCCCCCGGGGCCGCGATTTGCCATGGCTTACTTGGAAAGCTCTGAACAGGCTGAGGACCCGGGTCGGCAGATGCAGGGAGAGTCTGTGCAGATGGGGTTACACAGATGGCGACAATGCGTGCGAGTGTGGTGCCTCCCCACAAACTATGGACCACCTCATATCATGCCCCTCGTGTCCGGACAGCTGTACGCTGTTAGGGTGGCGGAGTTTTGGTCTAAAAGGATATAGCCATCGACACGATAAGAAGAAGAAGAAGTCACTGGAGAGTCAGTCGGATATTTAACAATGAACACAAAGACCACGTTCCACGATCTGAGTTCGGGTGCTGAACCACTAGGCCACGACGCTCTCCTATATAATATTACTAATTGGATAAACTGAGTAGGTTTTCATATTTCTGTATACGAGTGCTTTATTTGACCGAAAACAGTCGTTTTGTGACATCCTGTAAAATACATTGTGGATTTGAACTCTTAGGATAATTACAAAACTTGTGGAGTTTCTTTTATACAGTACCTATTATAATAATGTCGCTCACAAAACGAACATTGAATTCAGCGCTACGATCAACGTTTTGCTATTACTCAGGCAAGCGTACCTATGTCATGAAGATTTTTTAAAAAACAGGACTTGATTATAAATAGCCAATCTATAATAGCTGAAAATTGTGTTGTATGAGAGAGGTCTTTCTTTTAATGTAAATTTAATTTATTTATTATTTTTTCACAAAATTTTATGCGGTGTCTTTTTTCAGAACTTAGCACGTTGTTTGCACCCGTCTTTCCAACAGGATAATGTTTCAGAGGGCACCCGAATCGGTGATTTGAATTTTATACCAGCATCACACGGATATGAAGCACATGGGTGAATAGGTAGTTATTTTTTATTTTATTGACTAAATCCAACTGACAAGATTGATTCTTGAATACGGGTATTGACTATTGAAACAGCAGTTCTCTGAATTTTTAATATTGTAAGTACCGTCGCCTTTTCTGTCTTCAATTTGTGCAATAGATATAATAATATCTAAAAATATAAAAACTGGATAAATTCGATTTCGGACCTTGCTAAAATAATCAAAGTAATAGATAAAATAATTACTGGGGTTAATTACAGTTACGGTACTTCATCAGCTGTATCAAGCAACCGTGCGGCACACCTGATGGTAAGCGGTTACCGCAGCCCATTAACCGGTAACCCTGTAAAGCCAACTATAAAACTAAACAAATCTTCTCGATGGTGTCTGAGCAGAGCCTTAAATATTACATAAATACTGAAATAGATTAGAACAAACAGATACAGAACGTGGTCGAACTCGGTCGAACCCACGACATTTTGCGTTATAGGCAAGATCGCTACAATTGCGCCAATGGACCAGTCAAATCTGTAAACCTAACTGACGTTTTATGACGGCAAGTATTCATCATCATCAATATCTAAGAACAGATATTTCTGTTTATCATTATTTATAAGAAACATACTCGTATATGACTTTTGAATAAATCTTTCATTTGCATACCAACAAACTATATGTAACTATTAAGACGATCGAAAGCAATTCCTTCAATCGAGTATTTATCAGTAAGATTCTCAGCAGTAACGCACACTGTCCACTATGTTTCGTATAATCTGTCAGTAATACATAACAATGAAAATCCAACCGAAGAACTTCGAAAGGACTGTCTAATTATAAATTGTCTACTTGAATGAAGTATTATTGATTGATTAGTTAAAGTAAAACAGTTTTTTGGAGTATGTATTTGTTTATCTGCTTTATATTATGAACAAAACTAAGTATACCTAAGACAAACAATATTTTTAGGTATGCCAGTCTGTATGATAAAACTGAAATTAAATGAAATGTTAATTTGCTTCAGAAACACGGTACTTATACATTGGTCTTGTGATAAGTTTTATAGTACATGCGTGATCTGCCGAAGTGTCGGCATGCAAAAACTTACACTGTACTATGAAACTACGTGCACTTATGTGGTATGTGCACGTAGTTTCATAGTAAGCAGCAGTTTATTGTTTATTTTATTTATTTATATCGTTGAATATCGGTGAACACTACATGCACAGTGTTTAAGGTAATTAAGAAATTTAATTAAACTACATGAACAAGAACAAAACGTTGTCAGTGTTGCGAGCGTCGTGGCTTGGGGGTGAAGCACCCTAACTTGGATCGTGCATCGTGTAATCCCGAGTTCAAATCTGGCCAGAACAAAATTTGTGTTCATTGTTAAATATCCGACTATCTCACCTGATGGAAAACTTCGATAAGAAACCAAATCAACCCGGTTAATGGCGGAAGGCTCACCACCTACCACATTGGGTTTTAACGACAATGGTGAAGAGTTGGCTTCCGAGAGTTCCGTTCACCATGAGAGCATCTTACAGTTACTTTGCCCCTGTCTACCCCGTTTAGAATATAGTCGCTCTATAGCTCCCACCGTGCTATACCAACAGATAGTGATCCTTATCCATGAACTAACAAGAAGTCATTGGGCCAATGAACAAGCGTTACTGTTGTCAATCACAACCTCATACAACTAATTCTGCCAATAATAATGTTCACTTATTGGAGTCTGGTTTTATTAAACAGCCAAGTATAGTTTTAGAAAATTATTAAATCAGTACGTTTTGTTTATTTCGACGTTTTAAATATTTTTGACATATTTTGCTTGTTTGTTTGAATAAAAAATCATATAAAGGCGTTTGAGTAACTTCGTATGGACCCGTGGCGTCATTTTTTTTTATTAGCGGCACGCAATAATTTTACCACTGTTTTATAGCACCCTAATAGAGAAACATCTGAGTGGTCAGAATTTGCACCTGCACACTGGAGGACCTCTACAGCGCCTCCCCCAAATACCATTTAAAAAGTCTTAGTTGTGATAATTAATAGTACCTAATTTAAATCAAATCAAATCAAATATTTTTTATTGCCAAGTTATAAATATAAATAAAAATACACAACACACAACACACCTCTTGTAATGGTCTCGAAGTAGGGATTATTATATCACTGTGTTACGAGGTACCGCACAAGGAAATAAGCTAGGGGCGTCTCCTAGCACACCCAGACCCGAGTCAATTCAGAAAAGATCGTTTCCTGAATTGACCCGACCGGGAATCGAACCCGGGACACTACGGAAGTCGAGGCGAGAAACCGTGCTACAGCACACTACGCCAATCGTGTCGTCAAAAGTTATAAGTTTGTATATTACAGGTATTAAGTTAGTAAGTGAATTTGTTCATTCCATCTCGGTGTGTCCCTTCAATCTTCCTCAAGAGTATTGACTCCTAGACTTAATAGGGATTTCCGCAACCGCGTACTCCTATCTTGGGCGTTATTATGCCAGGCTCAAATCTATGGAGATTACGATACAATCAAAAAATAACCGCACAACAAGTTTAAACTAAGAATCACCGATGATATCGACTAACATACAAGTTATAACGACCAATCTATTTATAAACAGTCTTACCAACTTTTAATATCAATTCAATTCAATTCAATATATTTATTGCGTGTCACATAGAGTAAAGTTGACAATTTATGTAAAGTAAGTACCAGTGACGCCCTGTTGTGAGGGCGTTGCAACGATTCTTATAAATATAAAAAACAGTTAAATAACATTGACACAACACAATCTTAACATTTTCAAACATTTGATATTAAAAAATATATGTCAATTGCACAACAATAGTTAGACATTATGTAAGAACATTAATCAGTTTGTTTTTAAGAATAAAGCTCGTAATTATTGTAAACTTTCGGTCAGAAGCACACTCGATTAAGTATGTACTGCACAAACCGACCATGCAGGAATTGTACATTCTTTGTGCGCGAGCGTTACTAGAAAAATACAGTACGATGTTTTTTTTTTCACAATTTGGTAAAATGCGTGGGGACACGCTTATTGTCTGGCATTATGTGCTCCTGACCGTACCCATGACTTTTGTTTAACTATGTTATGTATTTAGGCCATACGGTGGTGTACTGTGCACAAAATTTATGAAATAAAGTTATTTGTATATTTGTATTTGTATTAAAATTAACACTGAACACTTCTTAGGAATATGAGATATAAAAAATTGCAGCATCACTGGTAAACATTCCATAACAGACTAAATAGGTGATTAGTATTATTATTGCATGAACATGTCTGTTTGTACTGGTCTGGGTGTCTCCTATGTATAATAAGTATGTATTTACAAAAGAAAATGTATTTAAGTATGTTTATCCGTTGTCTAGTATCCCATAACACAAGCTTTAATTAGCTTACTTTGGGGCTAGATGGCGCTGTGTGGAATAATGTCCAGGGATATTTATTTATTTATTATTATTTATTTTACTAGGTACTTTATTAAAGAAAAATTAATATATCATGCTATGTGAGCGATAAACCCTTCAACTTAATACTCTTCTAACCGTAATTTTTATTACACTCAAACCTCTAAGTTTGTTTGTGGTTTTATGCAGTTTCCCTGGCAACATGCTGAAGTTTAAAAAAGTGAAAGAAAGAAAAAAAAGGTTTTATTAATATTTTGACATCGTTACACTGACAAGGCTGCGATTCCACCAGAGATGTGCGAGGATGCGTTGCGAGGCATGTGTTTGTTAATGACCAATGGAATCACTTCGTGTTTGTAAAGAACCAATAAAATCGCTTTCATTTCACCTAGCTTCGCGATTCTATTGGTTCTCAACAAACACATTCCTCGCAACACATCCTCGCACATCTCTGGTGGAAACGCACCCTAAGGAGGAACAAAAAGAAACAAAAATAGAAATCAGCAAAAAGAGGTCCTCACTCAGCGAATGCCTGTGCCCGATAGGCTCAGGCGGCGATGTACAGTGGATCTATACTCCATTCATTATAGCATTATACAGAAGTAAAAAAGGTTATTTTTAGAGTACACTTTGTGATAATAGTACAATAAAAATCATTGCTTTTAAGATTTATGCAGAATTTGTTCAAATCCACTTAAATAGCATCTGTCACACTTAATTGTTCTCATTTAAAGTAAAGGAACATCAGAATTTATAAGGCTTTCGCTTAAAATAATTATTTTCTCTTGCATCAAACTATATTGTCGATGTAAAAACCTAAAACAGGCAGGGGTTTTCAATTTTACTGTCACTATAACTCTACCAAAGCTAAAATGTTACATAATCCCTTCATACGTTGTGGCGCAAGGGGTTTTCAATTTTGCCAGGTTATACTCAGGTATGTTATCGTCATGGCAACGTCAAATGCAAATTGTCATTCATTTTAGCCCCCCTGCTGCTTATTTCTAATGTTATAATGAATGAAGTATAGCTGATTGTAAGTGAATAATTTTATTCGATTACACAAGTTAACACGTTTACGTAATTAATAATATTATGTTCGAATTAAAAGAAAGTTAACTGTGAGTAACATCATATTCGCTGCCTATTAGGCTTTCCGTAACCACTTGCCTTCAGGCGCTCCACATGCTCACCGATTCTGTATAAAAGTCGGAATCAGTATTAACCGTGCCAAAAATAACATCTCATCAACATAAATACATCGTTAAAATAGCAAAGTCACTGAAGGATTCAACTGGAATTTTAAGTAGGTACCTAACTTATAAATTCTTCAGAGCAAAAATAACTACTTCTGTTGATGACAAACAATTTGTATTTTCTTTAATCACGACGTTGAAAAATACGAGCAGTTAGTTAAGACTATGTAAACTAATACACAGATAAAGTGGAACATTTGCGATAAGGTTCAGGTAGAATAAAGCATTTGTCTCAGATTTTAAGTACAGTCACAAGTATAATGGTAGCTAATTTGTTAACATTGCAATAAGAATCCTTACTAAAATCTGAGGCTATTGCCAAACCTAGGATCAGCAATAACACTGTCTTTTTTATTAGTTTTAAAGCGTTATTTCAGTACCATCACCATGAGTTAACGCAGAAGGTAGTCGCTAGCGACTATGCGAGGTTTTTGTATGTTTTAACGGTAGAGCGCCTCTGGTGTAAAAAGACCCTTAACGAAGCCGGCGCCTACGCACTCGGACCATTAAATCAAGTCACAGAAAAAAAATTGATGGGTAACGAATTTTTTTTAAGTGTCAATTTTAAACCTAAAAAGGGACTACGCAATGTGACGCGTGCAACAGACCGCTCCTGCGTGTGCCGGTGCGTGGCTGTTGCGTATAATCAAGGGGTACGCACGATGTACATTGCGCGTTGAACGTTTTGCAGCAATTTTTTGTTAGGAAATACTCGAAATTTTGATAATGTTTCTTAGGACGAACATTAAGTAATGATGATTAGAGTTGATTGCGGTCCAATTATTTCGAACTTTAAGGTGCAACACACGGCGGCGGGTTTGATCGGCCTAGTTTGGCCGATGACGGCCGATCCCAACTAATTGTATAAGAACTCTCGTACGCAGCGTGCGGCGACCTAGTGGTAGTAAGTAAGTAAAAATGCGATTATTATGCTTTCAATTTAAACAAAACAAATACAATTATAAAAAAAAAATTATAATTATTAGTACCTGTGGATCTAGCTATGGGTGCCTGTAGGCCTGTCCCTTGCCCTTCGTTTAGTCGGTTTTCATTATGGGTTTAAGACCTACCAAGTCAAAGCTATTCCGTGCATGAAATGGTTTGGTATTCTCAGTTGGGGAGAAAACTATTTAGCTGAAAACTGGAATTTTGAAATGACCTTGTTTGAAACGTTCTCTACGGTATGAATAATTACCTGTACCGCTGATACAATGTTTTCCTCAAGTAAACTATTTTTAGTTACAACACTGTTGTTTGACTGGCCTGTTGGCGCAATGGCAGCGATCCTGCCTTTAGCGCCAGAGGTCGTGGGTTCGATCCCCACCCATGACAAATATTTGTGTGACGAACATTTGTATTTGTTGTGTGTCTGGGTGTTATTATCTATTTAAGTATGTATTTAGAAATATTTAAGTATGTTTATCAGTCTCTGACGCCCATATTACAAGCTCTGCTTAGTTTGGGGTCAGATGATCTTGGTGTGAATTGTCCCAGATATTTATTATTATATTTACTGTTCGCTAGAGGCGTTGTACCGAATTCTAATACAAAAAACAGAAAACTTAAAAACAGAAGCTAGCCACTATCATCGTCGTAAGCTCATGGTCTCTGCCTCCTCGTATATCAGATGTTGTCTGAGCCAGCCGCGTAGCTGCTGGTTCTGCCAATAGCGTCGAAGGTCATGGGTGCTGTCCCAAATCCATACATTTATCATCTCTACAAAACCGACCATGACAATCACAAATTACCTTACCAATTGTAATTGTCACACTTTTCGTCGCGAGTGTACATCGCAAGGTCATTACGGAGATGCCTCTGTCAAGTCGTTCTTAATTGATATGCTGAGTGGGAGTTAAAAGTAACAGTTGTGTTGTGATACTCTGTGAAATATTTTTGTGTCATTATGGAAATGAATTCAAATAATGTAAGTATAATAGAGCTGAATGTGGCGGATTTATTTTAATTATTTTTATACACTGGCCACTATCCTCCACGTCTCTTCGATCATGGTCTAGGCAGAAGAAATTATCTAAGAAGCCTTAAATTACATCCACCGACGAATCCAGTGTAAGATTTCTTTTGACCGCCTTGCTTGACATTGACGAAATTTGTGTGATGAAAAAGAAACAAAGGCGCGCTAAAAAAATATCATAATCACTTTTTAATGATGCCAGAACCAAAAACATAAGAAACAGTGAACAGTAAGCGATGGAAAACTATGAATTTTAATATAACTATTAAAACAGCTATTGCGTTTGAAAGTACCTAACTTTGAACAATACTAAGAAAAGAACATTTTCAGTCTCTTTTTGTTTTCATCATTCTGTAGATGTGATACCGAATATTAAATTTATTTAAAAAAGAGCGGAAATTGCGAGTCTTCAAGGTTTATAGACTAGAGCATTCCCGCGAGCATTGCATTGTAATGTAACGTAATGGTAGTTAATTGTAATGATAATAATAAAGTTTTAATTTAAACAATCACAGTAACGTCATTATTGCGTAGCAAAATACTATGTAAGGTGCCCAATTTTTAAACTTTCATTATGATGACTATAAAAATCACATGCCTCAATTTAATATTACACTGTGAGCAGCATTTGATTAAATTGGTAATAGTGAGATTCCTAACAACTTAGCAGTAACAATCCAAATTGACGACACGATTGGCGTAGTGCGCTGCAGCACGGTTTCTCGCCTCGATTTCCGTAGTGTCCCGGGTTCGATTCCCGGTCGGGTCAATTCAGGAAACGATCTTTTCTGAATTGACTCGGGTCTGGGTGTGCTGGGAGACGCCCCTGGCTTATTTCCTTGTGTGGTACCTCGTAACACAGGGATATTAATCCCTACTTCGAGACCATTACAAGAGGTGTGTTGTCTGGCGCATATACATATATATAAAGTAAAATTCATGAATCACTATCTCATGAATTAATGTCAAACGTTTATCCTACAAAATTAAACTGACTTTACTTAACTGAAGTGAAAATAGAAGGCACCGAAACTTATGATCTATTCATAATTTGAGCCATGATTAGGTCTATTCAAAAACGACGAATGCTCGACGTTTAGACCAAATAAACATAGAGCTAGAGCAAGAATGTTTTTTCGTGATCTTTTAGTGTAAATGATAATTCGTTTTTCATTTACTCCAAAATATATCTTACGAAAAAGTACGAAGAATCAAGAACGAACATTCTAGCTTGTGCTCTCGGGTCTCTGCAAACATAGATAGAACAACGAAAGAATGCTGTCTCTGTTTACACAAAGCGAATTTGATAGAGTAGGGATAGAATTAGCATTCGCTCGTTTGGTCTATATGCACCTTTACAAGTCAATGCTCTTATCTATCAGCCCCCTAAAGTTTTGCCCCAAGAAGCGGTGGCTCGACGTCGTCAAGGGTGACATGCGTGCTCACAGTCTCGCCACTGAGGGTGCACAAGACCGCGCGAAGTGGTCCAAGAAAATAGGAAAGGTGAACCCTGTGACCCCACACACCAGTGTGGGTTCAGATCCGGGATAGACCGCACAGATGATGATGATGATGATTTATAAAACTAGCGTTTCAAATTCTGCTTTTTATTTACATTAATTACCTACCTTTGAAACTTGACGTCTAACGAAAATGATACTAATAATCGCATTATTTAATTCACAGAGCCTAATAATCATGAAAATGTGCTCTATATTTTTTCCTTATATTTACGCGAACGCTATCTACACATTGAAATTCTACTCGCGGAATTTACATGTATATATATTTACATTTTCTAAGTAAAAGGTTAGAAAACACATATAAAAATATAAATTCCGCGAGTAGAATCCGTAGAGTTGTTTCATTTCAAAATGTTCTTTAGTTCTTTGAAGTATTAAATAAAGACGTCTGAAGTAGCGCCCTTTTAATTAATTAGCGGATTAAAAATGCTAACGAACGAGAAATATAATTTTTAACCATTTCGAAATAATGATGTTGAAGTAATGAAAAAGGTGTCTAATTATAGTGCTCTAATTTGAAAAACTTAGAACCCCAAAATTTGCGATTCACTATAAGCATTAAAAAGCAGACAAGAACTTGACATAGATTTCTATTTTACTCCTTCCGCTTGCTTTTAAAACTGTTAACCTTGTATCTGAATTCAAAAGTTACTTATAAAAAACAAGTAGTACCTAAAGATACCTTGAAATCAGTGATTTTATTTGACTGGCCTGTTGGCGCAATGGCAGCGATCCTGCCTTAGATGCCGGAGGACCCTGGGTTCGATCGCATCCCATGACAAACATTTGTGTTTCTGGTGTGTCTGGGTGTTAATATCTATTTAAGTATGAATTTAGAAATGTTTAAGTATGTTCATCAGTCTCTTTTTTAGCATAATTAGAGAGCATTGTGGTGTGAAAGTGGATGTTGTCACAAAAATTGAGATGGGAATGCTAAGATGGTTTGGGCATATGGTAAGGATGGATGGCGTACAGTGTGTTCGTGCTGACGATGTTTCATCGAGATGGTGTGAACTTATTTCTGGCGTTCCTCAGGGTGGTGTCCTTTCTCGTCTACTTTTTTCCATCTTCATTAATGCCATTACTTCTGAATTGTCCGCTCACTATCACCTATATGCTGACGACCTGCAACTCTACATCCACTTCAAACCTGACGACGTTGAATTGGCCATATCTGATATAAATATAAATCTAGATCGGATTTGCACTTGGGCTAAATCTTATGGCCTTCTTGTTAATCCTGTCGAATCTCAGGTCATTATTATTGGTAGTAAAGCTATGCACAAAAAGGCCTGTGCATCACCCCTGTCACCGTTGGTGTACAATGGGACAAGTCCCTGTACGGTGTAGGCCGTACACCTTGATAATGCTCTGATATACGAGTAAAAGTCCGGAGATTGAAGTATTGAGAATTTAATGTTTTAAGTAAACTAGGTACAAATATGATAATTATGCTAGTGAATGCGTTTAGTTAATTTATTTTAGTGCCCCCCCCGACCAACCTCTCGGTTATGCAGAAAGGCACACTATTCCTAGCACACCGTGAAGTGTACCAGGGACCATCTGCGGTAGGTCCTGCCGCCACAAAGCACAATGCACAATGCATTACACATTATAATAATAATAATAAATAAATATCCCTGGACATTATTCCACGCAACGCCATCTAGCCCCAAAGTAAGCTAATTAAAGCTTGTGTTATGGGATACTAGACAACGGATAAACATACTTAAATACATTTTCTTTTGTAAATACATACTTATTATACATAGGAGACACCCAGACCAGTACAAACAGACATGTTCATGCACACAAAATGTTTGTACTGTGCGGGGATCGAACCCGCGACCTCTGGTGTAGTAGCCAACTTCTTAACCATTACACCAAGTCGGTCATAGGCGAGTAGCCCGTGGCATTACCCACTCCCATTTATCCAGAATGGTACTGGAGCAGTTATAGTCGCTCACCACGCGCATCCAAAGAACGCTAGCGGCTTCAATCCCCGCTGGGGACATCAGAGAAGCCAACTACCATTCCTCCAGAATGGTGCCGGAGCTGTATAGCACGCTCACATCTCAATGCAATGCCGTACATCTTTCACACTTAGCTACAGCAGGGTGGCCGGATAGGCAATCTAGCGGATACCCATCTCCTTGCTATCCAGGCAAGTACCGGAGGAGCGGCAAGCCGCTATAAGGGTTCCTCACTAACCCCGCATCTAAACACTTAGCGGCCCAACGCCCTAGACCATTGAATTTAGATACTCGTTGCGCGCGAGGAGGGACGCTCGGTACACACTACCGAGCAGACGAACATGCCCCACCTCTGCAACTAACCACATGCCACCACGAATCCAACTCCAAGTTGGGGCCTGCCTTAAGAAAGGCAGAGCTGGGACCCCCTAATACCCGTGGTACCCTGATCCTAACAGCCAGACCCGTAGTTCCGGCTGCGAAAACCCTACCTACCCGGGTGGTGTAGATAGGGACTGTACAAGGGACAATAATTGATTACGCAGTTTCCGTTAAGAACCTGGGAGTCTTTTTTGACTGTTACCTTGCATGGGACCACCATGTCAATCAGGTAGGCCGAAAAGTTTTTGCAGCTTTCCACTCACTGAAGCGTCTACAGAATTTCCTCCCCATTCGAACCAGGATAAATCTAGTTCAATTACTTATGCTTCCTATTATTGATTATGCTGATAGTTGTTATCTTGACGCTACGGAGAAACTTTTAAATAGGCTCGAACGTCTTCAAAATGTTTGCATTCGCTTCATATACGGCCTACGTTAGTATGATCATATATCTGAGTACAGAAAACAATTGAAAAAGCTTCCTATACGTTTGCGGCGGAATTATCAAAAACTGGTCATCCTCTTCAATGTACTGTTTAATCCCGCTTCTACAAGCTATCAGTTTTACATATTTTTCGTCTTCTGGCCGAGTTCATCGTTCAGCCTATAACTTTCATTTAACTACTTCTCCCTGTAACACGTGCATGTATGGTGAATCTTTTACTGTTCATGCTGTTCAACTGTGGAACAAGTTGCCTGTATCCCTTCGCGAATGCTGCACTGTAGGTTCTTTCAAAAGACTGTTAAAAGAACATCTTTTGAGTTTTACTTAAATTGCATTGGATCATTATGTTTACATGTATACATATATTTATTTATATTTTATTTATTGTATGTATTATTATTATTATTTTTATTTATATGTTTATGTATTGTAGAATATTAATTTACTTGTTTGTAAGTAAAACATGTACTTAGGGGTTTTTAGTTTTTTACGATTTTTGAATATGTAACTCTCATTTACATTTCCATATAAACACGTTTGTCTATCCATAACAATTTTAAATAAGTTTTTCCTGTCGCCATGGTTTGCTGGAAGAAATCTCTTTCGAAAGATAAGCTAACCTGTACTTTTGTACTCCTTAATGTTTTCTCTGTAATTTGTCTCTTTGTGTACGAAATAATAAATAATAATAATAATGAAAGGCGATTAACGAAACAAATTTACAAGGCGAGGGTGGATGGAGCGGTTGAAAGAGGAAGGCCTAGATGGACGTACTTAGGACAAGTCCAAGACGTGCTCAGAAAAGGTCAGGTCAGGCGTACCCATAATCGATCATTTGGTTTGAAGGTATTGTAATTAAGCCCCTGGTGTAATCTGTTTCAGATTTTCCACATAAGGACAGATCCACAGAATTCCGTCCAAGATCCTGAAACCAAGCCTCCTCCGCAGCCTCCTCCAGATGGGAGTAAAAGGAAATACGTCCTGCACTCCGATAAAGATGACTACGACTATGTAGCTCATCGGTGTGTGGCAAAACCTACGAAGTAAGAACTGATGATTATCACATAACTATTAAGGAGGGGGAAATGTCTATGTCCAGCAGGGGACTTCCGAAGGCTAATGATGATGATATAGGTAGGAGGGTATTATTTAGTTCACTCTAAATCATGACCAGATAGTGAAACAAGCTCCAATTGTTTCCGAAGTACTGAGACTCTACTCATATGTTTATCGTGACCGTATTTACTTATTGAATCTATACTAATATTATGAAGTGGAAAGATTTGATTGTTTGTTTGATTGTATTGAATAGGCTCCGAAACTACTGGACCGTTTTTTTTGTTTCTGGCCCCAGTCTCGCCTGGTGGTGAGCGATAACGAGGCCGATGGTGGTACACGCTTACCCAGAAAATGCCTATTCACTCTGGCCTGGAAGATACTATGTTTGTAAGTATCCGAAAACACAGACGCAGGGAGAGCGTTCCACTCCCCAACGATGCGTACCAGAAAAGACGCAGCTAACCGTTAGATACCGGTTGTTGGAAAGTCAAGCAAATGAAGGTAGAAGCCCTACCGGTACCTAGTGGAGAGGGTGGTACTAGGTTGTGTAGTTCCTGCGCACACTCCAAAATGCACCTTATAAAAAACCGATAGACGGGAGACTTTACGCTGATGCTCCAAACTCTGAAGTTCGGTTTCAACGAGCGCATCGTCGCCCATGAGTCTCCTAGCCTTTCGGTCGACTGAGATCATTGCATCCAACTGGTACTTGGCAGAGCTATCCCACAGGTGGCAGCAGTACTCCATACACGACCGAACTTGTGCTTGATACAAGTGGAGCAGCTGTTCCGATATGGAGTATCGCCGAACCTTAAAGAGAGCTACCAAAGTTGAGGTTAGACGAGAGTTCCATACCTAGGAGCTCGAGGTGGTTGGTTATCGGTATCAGTGCATTCAGGAAAGTAGGAGTCAGATTGAATGGACTCCGTTTGGCGGAGAACAAACAATCCTGAGTTTTGTGGGCGTTGAACTCAACAAGCTTCGCCCCAGTCGGACAAATATTAAGCTTCATTGTCAGGGAGTGAAATGGGCTATATTTTTTTTTAATTTGGATTATATTTTGAGGGGAAAGACAATCACGCGGGTGAAGCCGCTGACGGACAGCTAGTCAGCATAAAAACGTGCTGTTAGGTGAACACATTGCCTCAGAATAGGTATTAGTACTCCGTATCATTGCTCACTCTATTGGTTTAGTTTTTTTCATACAGATGTTTTTGTAAGTTTAGAATCACAAATTAAAACTGTATGAAAAGTCAGCTTTTGAAATTCATGGTTTCTGTACAAACAAAGTTTACTTAATTGGATGAATTCTCTCAACAACGAGATGCAGACGACAAAAAATCACCTTGTACTCGTATAAGTCTTTTGTTTTTTTTAACTATTGTATCTAAATCAAGGCAATAATTATAGTAGGTATTTGTTCATTATTGCTGCTGCATAAATAATTCAAAGAAAATAAAACTTCAATGGTAAAGGAACAAGGACCGAAATGGTGTGACTGGCACATATCGTCTGTTTCCGGTATTCAAATGATATAACCTTCATTTCTATTGCTTCGTATGCGCTAAAATGAATACTAATGATTTGAAATGTATTATGATACAACTGTTCAAAGTCAAAGTCAAAATATCATCATTTAAATATACCACTTTAGCACTTTAAAATCATCAAATTTACATTAACTAAAATTATTTTTACTTAATAATAGACATGAATAAAATAATATTTTAATACATCTACAATAAGCAGTACTTAAATAAACGTGACTCTACCACTGGCGTTGGAAAGCTGATTCTGTACTGAGAAGAGAAGGTAATAAGACTTCCGGACTGATGCCGAGATCTACAGAGCGTGCTTAGCTTAAACTTAGCTAAGACTTTGAACAGCTGTAGGCATCTATATAGATCAGTTACCTACTTCTAATATGTCTTAGTTAAACATCAACATACAAATTCGTTAGTAATGATTATAACAATAACTAGTACTCAATAAGCAAGCTAATAATTAATGTGATAAGTATGCGCTTAGCTAAGTAACATGTAGGTTTCTTGGTTAAAAATTCCTGATTATCAGGAAAAAAATTATCACCGGGTAAAGGTAATAAATAATGTTTTTTTAAGTGTCATTGCGTTAGGCCTCAGGTTCGCCTAGTGGCAAGCGATGTCGATGCCGATGGTGGTACACGCTTACCCAGATAATACCTATTCATGCTTGCCTTGAATAGCAAGAAAGACGCAGCAAATCGTTGAACGTTTGGCTCGGAAAGCTATAGGCGAAGTTAATATTCTGGACCTGCGGCGGTATTTCCAAAGGTACCTAAATGATATCGGAGCCCTCAAGAAGAGAGCGTATTTCCATCTTCAACATATCGGTGACACCCAAAGCGTTGCAATTGTACATGGGTGGAGGACAGGCAATGGTGATCACTTTCTATCAGGAGACCTTCCGGCTCGTCTGCAACCACATGATTGCAATACTTAAACACTTTGACATTTCCTTTTGCTTCCTATTACTTGAAAAATAAAGTTGAATAAATATTTATTTTTTACAGTGCTTTAGAGTCTACAGGCCATCTCATCAAAGGCTGCTTAGGCGGAGGCCTACTGGGCATTCACGAAGCCTACATGAAGGGCGGCCTGTGGACATCCTTCGGCCTAACCATCGTCTTCGGCTTTTACATCACGTATTGTGTTCATGTTAGTATTCTGTACAAATAATGTAGTAGAGGTTGTCTAATTTGATATGGCGCGCCCCTCCACCGCATTCACGTACACATAAAGCAAAGAAAAGTTAAGTGTAATCAGCTTATAAACTGTCCCACTGCTGGGAAAGGCCTCCCTCATTCAAAATCAAGTCATCGCTACAATGGATGGTTATTGACTTCTTACAATTTTTTCAAAGATGGACGCAAAAAAAAAGGAGTTTGGCGCGTCATTTCTGGTTAGACAAGCTCTTGTACGAGCAAAATATAATATTATAGGATTTGTCTATGAAGAACTACTCCATTGCCTTTTCTACCCTTACCAGCCGTTAGAGGAGCCACTGGGGGCTTGTCTATTTAAGTTTTTGAGAAGCACTCTGCGCAGCTATTTACCTATAGCGAGGAGTGGGGAAAGATTGTCACTGTTACGCAATAATCTCCATCCGTGTAATTAAGGCATCACTATATTCTCCATCACCGTTTAAATAGTCACCCGATATATTTTTTTCCAGTTATTAGTGAAATCCGCACAAGTTCTTTACAAGAGACTTCACATCCCAGTGATGTCATATCCTGACGTCGCGGAGGCTTCGCTAGAGGTTGGGCCTTTCCCGAGCCTGCAGAAGTATAGTAAGTGGTTTAGGTATGATCTTTTGCTATCTTGTGTAACTAAAACTATATGGCAGCAATTACTATACAAAATCAGTCGAATAGTCAGTATTGTAGTAGTATCAAAAATTCAAAATTAAAGACAATTGAAAAAATCAAATTTTCACTTTCGAAATGAAAATATATGAACCGTATATTCTATGAAACATTTTCTGTGAAACTTTTTTTTTTTTTTTACTTTTTTACGGTTTTATTCTATAACAGATTTTAAAAGCGAGGGAATTAAGATTGAGTCCTGAGTGCAGTGAGGGATTCAAGCGCCCAAGAAAAAAACAGTTTTATCCCGGTGGTGTAATAAGTATGTCATATCGGTCTTTCGATAATCACCCGGTTTTTACAGGTACGCCGTCGACATAGTTATATGCATCGACCTCTTTGGCGCCTGTTGCGTCTACCAGATAATAATAGCGAAGACCATAATGCAGCTGGTAGAGGATGCCGGCGAGTTCGACTCTGCTGACCTGACGTCCCTGAGGCTGTACGTGCTGGCTCTGCTGGTGCCAATCTTACTGCTTTGCATGATCACCACCTTGAAGTATTTGGCTCCGTTCACTCTGCTTGCAGATGGGTTTATCGGTGAGTCTTGGTAAAGTAAAGTATTAGTAAGGCAAAGGTCTTCATCGTTGTGAAGAGATGCAGATTTCTGCTCACCCACCACGCTTTCTAAATCACAAATACGGTTGGTGATCACAAACCAGTACGTCTTCCACGACTTGCCACTTTAAATTTACATTACCGTTCGCGTAAAATTTTGTATTCGGATTTGACACGATATGACAATGTCAAATCCCAATACAATTTTTTACGCGAACGATAATGTAAATCTAAAGTGGCAACTCGTGGTAGACGTACTGGCGTAGGTTCCGAAAAATCTAAGAACACACTTAACTCTACCAGACTGGCTCGCGGCCACTAAGAAGGGGACTAAAAAAAAGAAAACGTAAATCCTGGGTAGACCTGGGCTTACCTCAAATAAAATGGGCAATGTACGCCCAGTCGTCAACTAGCGTCCACACGATTGGTCCCAGACTCAACGCCCTCTATTTGTCTTTGGTCGCTAGCGCATCGCAGTCAACCAAGATCATTGGAAGGACAACAAATATTTGGTTGTTAACGACCGTCCACACGGTCCGAACTTACCAAGCTCACATCTGTGGGACGCTTTGCCGGCTGTATAGCAGACGTTAGAACAAGTTGGATGTTTGTTTTTAATATTATTTCAGTGGCCTGTGTGGTGGCCACAGTATACTACAGCCTGCAGAATGCGCCTCCCATCTCCGAGGTCCCAGGATGGAAAGATCCGATCGGATTCTTCGAGTTTTGCGGGATTGCCATATTCAGCATGGAGGGAATAGGCGTCTCTCTGCCCATTGAGAATAATATGAAGAACCCTAAGCAGTTTCCGATGGTACTAAGTGCTGGTAAGATATTGACAAAAATACAAATGGTCGTACAGCAACAGAAGTGGCTCAACACTTTTGTGCCTTGTCTGAAATGTGATACTTAACTGTTGAAGTGGAAATGATAGATGGTAGCTAATAAAATGAGAACAACTATGACAATATTGAAAAAAGTGCTAAGATCCTTCTTTTGCTAACTGTACCTCTACTATTACTTAGCGTCTGTAGAGAAGTAGTTCTATGGGATTTAGAATGGAGCTAAAAATTAATTATGGAGGACGACAGGACAACCTTTACACAACCATTGCAGAATAGGTCTTGACACAGCAGCATAAGGTTGCTTTTCCACCAGAGATGTGCTATGCAATGTTGCTGTGGATGCGTTTTATATCCACCAATCTCTCATTTGTCCACATAGCATAGCTATGGTGGGAACTGGTTCCACTAAGCTATGTGTTCAATATGACACATGACATGACATGCCGCATGGATGCGTGCTGCGGATGTATGCTACGGGGCGTGCTATGGATGCGTGCTTTTCCCCCTTTGTCCACTGGGATCCACCATCTCGATCCACCAGTGGATTGAATAGCACGCTACAGTTCACTGTGATCCACCATTGGTCTGAGTGGATCCTGTGATACTTGCGTCTCTTAATATGCTCCACCAGTGGATTGAACGGCACTCAGGGAGTTTGGTAAGATCCACCACAACAAAACAGTTTCTATTTAATAAAAATAAATAGAGAGAAAAAAATAGTTTTATTAAATAAAAAAATATCTTCTAACTTAAATTCAACCGCACTAGGCGAAAAAGGAAAAATAAATATATCTTCTAACTTAAATTCAACCGCACTAGGCGAAAAAGGAAAAATCTTATCTAACTGTTTCTAAAAACAATTCAACTGACATTTCACCGTGGAGTAATTGTAATTGGGTATCTTGAACAAATTCGTCGCATTTGATTTGGCTTGCATTTCTCCTGTTTCCGCGGCCTTGTTTAACACGTACCGAATTATTCAATGTTTCTTTATGGATTATATTTAAAACAAAAACGAAATTAGGCTTTTTCCTACCGGCTCTTTTATTTATTTTGGAGTGCCATCCCTCAACGATGTTATTCGTACGATGGCGTTCCCCAAATGTTCCCCATATATCCTTTATCAAATCTTGTATTAACTAAAATATTTTAACGTATTTGTAAAAGTTCGTAAATTTCCCAGTTTTGGGCATTCCTTCCAATACGTATGATAAACCGTCTTTTATGTGAGTTATTGGTAAAAGTGGCAGTGCAGCAACTAATTCAACATATCTTTTTGATAATTTATTATTTTGAAGTCCCCATTTTTTCGCATTTCTCCAAACGCATCTTTTAAAATGGTAGTAGCAGCCTTTTATTGTGGAATTTTTGAAATTATTTTTAATTGCCTTTATTGCAGCATACTCAAAATCAACTGTGAACTTACTTGGTCGAAATGTCTTCAGTCTTCTTTTTATCAGTTGAAATAAAATATAATATGCCTCATAAGTTCTTTCAGACATGAAGGCGAACATTAAAGGTACAACCATATTATGAGAACGTGAACTACCGAAATCACCATGAAAACTATAGATTTGATCAAAGGGATCTGGTGTGCTACGAAATGTTCCGTTACAAAATATATGTTTAATCTGAGATATGCGATTTAAAATAGTTCGGTTACCGAAAAGTAATATGCGTATGTTGTTACAATTGTAGTCGGCCAGAAGAAAACTATCGTAACGATTTGGTACTTCAACGTCAGAAGCGTAGTTATGAGAAGTTTTTTGGACTCCTAGGTTACTATTACGCAGTTTGTACCATTTGCTCTTTACTGATTCATAAGGCGGTATTTTTGCTACAAAGTTTAAACCGGAATTCTCAGCTTCCGCTACGAAATTTTCATAGACTTGTGGAATCGGCAAATTATCTGTATATATTACTTGTTCTTGACATTTATTCATCGATAGTAAAATTTCGTTGGCTGCGTAATCTGAGGCACAGTTCGTTGAATGAGCGTGAGTCTTGATAATTGTATCATCCTGTAAATAACAAGTCCGTCGTAGAAGGTATATTGTCCATATCATCCAAACAACTCAAAAATATCTAAACATTCATCTATTCTACTATTTGTTCTTATGACGGTTTTGACGCTGACTGTTCTTAGTTATTTTGAATGATACATACAAGGTAGGTAGATAGGTACTAGCTGTTGTCCGTTAAACTGAACGGTAGTAAAATAAAATTCTACAAAACACAGTGAAATCATTTTGCTTCTTACATTTGTAATTGTAATAGTCCCGGGACACTTCATAATTCGCCACTGTGTGCAACGCCATATTAAACTTCCGTTTTTGAAAACTCTTTTTTTGTGATATTTATACCCACTGTGTAAAATTAGAACTCCACGTTGTTTTACGTAATAAATTTTGTTTAAGTCGTGCATTTTTTATTCATAAAAATGAACCAAACAGAATCAATTTACAGAAATAAATGTCATTTACGATTTTGAATGACATTGATTAGTACTAGGAATGATAACAAACTCATTAGTCTTGTACCTATGCAGCCAGTATGTCCGTGTTAGATGTTTAGATGTAATAGAAAGAGGTACATAGTAGTATTTTTAGTGGTGGATCAACTTACATTATTTTTATTCAATAAAAACTATTTTTTTCTCTCTATTTATTTTTATTAAATAGAAACTGTTTTGTTGTGGTGGATCTTACCAAACTCCCTGAGTGCTGTTCAATCCACTGGTGGAGCATATTGAGAGACGCAAGTATCACAGGATCCACTCAGACCAATGGTGGATCACAGTGAACTGTAGCGTGCTATTCAATCCACTGGTGGATCGAGATGGTGGATCCCAGTGGACAAAGGGGCTTTTCCTTATGTCGATGCATCTCATAGCTCGAGTTGCGCATCTTTCTCGCACAGCGACTTTGCGGCGGTGCATCTTCGTAGCACATCTTATAAATTCCGTTACATACTCGTACAGTCAACAGCAAAATCAGAAATGCAATACTTAAGAACGAAGTTCGCGTCAGAACTGTGTGGTGTTAAGGTGATTTTAAAGTAAATGATTGTAAATTATACCAAACATTAACCACTGGTACAGCTGCCATATGCTTAATCAATATAATATAATATACTAATATGCCTGATCAATATTGACTCCAAAAGTTATAAACGAAATTCACATCAGAACTAATCAGTGAAAAAAATATTCAAAACTAGTGAACTGTCAAGTTTGTCAAAAATTAGGTCATGGTTCTGGTGTCAAATATTAATGGTAATTTTTAACTCTTGAAACTTTTCTCACTAGTTGGAGAAGAAGTCGATCAGTAAGCGAAATATTATCAGACGAAGGTGAGCCACTATGCTGATCCAATATTTAAAAAATAAAAGTATTGGAAATGTTCGAGAATGTTATAGGATTTCATCAAAAGGTTGAGAATATTCTAGAATCTTTCAAAATGTTCAAGAATGCATTAGAATGTTTAGTTCTGTATCTTAAACTAACACCAAATAAATACATTGACTGTACCATAGCATCAGAGGAAACGGACTAATAGTTTCGGAACTTATCATGCACATCCTCGCAGCACACCTGCAGAGCACATCCCACATGGAAAAGCAGCCTAAGGGATCCATGTAAAGCTTGACGTATACAACTCAGCCAACTGCTCAGTACGTCTACCACAAGTTGCTGCTTTAAATTTACATTATTGTTCGCGTAAAAAAAGGAATTGGGACTTGACATTGTCATGTCATGTCATATGTTGTCCCAATACATTTTTTTTACGCGAACGATAATGTTAATTTAGAGTGCCAACTCGTGGTAGACGTACAGTCATTGTTTTCGTGACGGAAACACAATGGTAGATGTACTAATGCAAGCAATGGCGAGATACGGTCATACCACAGACATAAAAAACATAAGTCCCTCCGTCTGTATAAAATCCAAGCGTGACATTTTTTTCAAACTTGCTGTGTGATGGAAATTTTTCATTTCAAAATTTATTTTAAACGACTTCTTAGACACAGAACTGATGAATGCAATCTAGTTGATTTTGACATCCATTGCTTGTCGATAGCGAAGGGATCAAAAGGTCGATAAGCGAAGCACTCGAGTCATCGAATTAGATTTATGTCTGTGTAAGTATATAACCAAAGATCTGTTTCAGCCATGATCATCGTGGTGTCGTTTCTGATCATTGTCGGATTCTTCGGCTACTGGGGGTTTGGAGAAGAATCTATTTCACCAGTCACCTTGAATTTCCCCGCTGAAATGTGAGTTTAACATACTGCCCTGGTTTTGTTGTGGGGAGTTTTGGTTTCATTCGATCTTGGTGTATAGTCTGATATATCTTACATGTCTTATTTCTAAAAAAACATGGCGTATTGACAACCATAGCCAATTCGTAGTGTTGGGAAATCATCGAATGAATCATACAGAGTCATTGGCCTACGATACACGTATATAGGTTTGCCCGACGGGTGTCGGATGGACAGAACTGTGCGTGAGTGGCGAAACGACAACTTCGCCTTTTAACTTTACGTGTATGGAGGCTATTAACTTAAAAGTGGTTGATTCAATGAAGATCTCCCGAAATTGGCCTTAGTTTACTGAAATACTGGTAGTGATAGCTATTGCAAATTGAGTTATAATCAATAAGAAGGAATATGCTGTGTGATTGCTGCTTGATATGAGCAAGGCTTACCATAGGGTAAATTACAAAATCTTATTGGAAAAACTGTATAGACTCGAAATAAGAGGCTTAGCATTTAATTGGTTCCAATCGTACCTCGAGAATCGTTATCAACATGTAGAAATTCAACACACCAACTTTAATACGGGTGAAATTGAACACGTAAGATCTGACCACTGCCCAGTAACCGGCTCCATTCCCCAAAGGAAGTGTTTTGGGCTGCATTCTCTTTCTTGTTTAAGTGAATGACTTACCTCAATCAATACCTTTTGATAGTATTTAAATCTACAGTTAAATCTTAAGAAATCCAAACTAATTATATTTAAGCCACACCAAAAACCAGCTTTAGATGTAAGTCACCATTATGGATCAGCAAAATAAAATACTGTAAATTCGCCATTATGTTGGGTATTGATATTGATTCTCATCTAACTTGGAAACCCTACATTCAAAAACTAGCAAGCAAATTATCCTCTTTCATATACGCACTGGGACGACTTAAAAGGGTCTCAGACTTAAAAACAGCACTCTCCGCTTACTACGCGTATGCCCATTCGCGTCTCTCTTACGGAATCATACTGTGGGGCAACTCCAGTAGCATCCATGAGATATTCGTATTGCAGAAAAAAAATATTAGAATATTAGCTACCATTGTCCTATTAGATTCTTGTAAATCCCATTTTAAAAGGCTCAATATATTAACATTATCATGCCTGTATAATTTTGAAGCTTGTAAATTTGTAAAAAAACACCTAAACCTCTACTCACCGATAACAATTGTTAGACGTAACGATCGTTATCAAAATAAATTGAAAATGCCATTCTCCAAATTTAAATATTTTCGTCTGCTCCACATTCAATGATGATCAAAATATATAACCACATCCCAAACTCCATTAAAAATATTGAAAAATCTACAACCTTTGAGAACCACTTAAAACAATTCCTTATAGCAAAATGTTATTACAGTTCTCTCTATCTATATTTAATATTAATTTAACTTCAAAAAACTCAATTTTGAAGTTAAATTAATATTAAATATAGGCCTCACAACTTTTGCAGTACGTACAAACTTCACTTAACAACACAACTCACAAGCATTTACTATAACTAAGCTTATAAACTAAGTTTGGATTGTGCAATAAAAATGTGTAATAGTAATATTAATCAATGTATAGAATTAGATAAAATTGCAACGCCCTAGTATAGGGCATCACATGTACACTGTAACCCATATAATTGTCATCTTATTCCATGTGACGTGCAATTAATGAATGAATAAATGAATTTTCTCAACATTTAGGTATCTATGGGAAAAAAAAACAAACACGTCCTAAAACCTAAACCATTTGGAGGTAATTGTATTTTACACCTTATTTGAATATTTAATATTTTTGAAGGCAAAGGATCTAGGATACTTTTAATTAAATACGTTGACAATCTGTGGTCGAATGAGTGACTCCAGAAAGCCAACGTCCGCAAAGAGTACATAAAGGTTCTTAATGGACTCTTTGACGGTAATCAAATTGACATCTCACAAATTGAAACCTATTGGGTCGTTTAAAGGGTCGTATTGGTTGATAATCTATCCATCAACCAATCAAATGACGCGATCTGTATCATACGTGAGATTGTTAGCTAGGTGATTCTACTGCATGGTATTAATGGTGTTTCCAGATAGCAGATTTTAAATTCCCTCAGGTGAAAAATATTCTTCTACAAAGTACATACATACATACCATCACGACTTTATCCCAAACGGGAAAGTCAGAGGCAAGTGACTGTTGCCGTCAACAGAACACTCAGAAGCCCACTTTTCACCAATGGTATTAGAACCCAACGTGATACGTGGTGATCCTTCCGCCGCTATCCGGATTGATTTGGTTTTTACTTTTGTCAGAGTTTTAATAATACCTACATTATTTTCGCCTATTGCCCAGACGGGTAAGTAGGACTTAAAATAGCCATTCGCTATAATTCCACCCCTTCAGGTAGGGCTTGATTTTAGAACTTGGCCAAATTCTATACAGATGTTGACGCAATATGCCAATGGAGTCGCCAGAATGACATAGAATTTAATATATCTAAATGCAGTGCAATGAACTTTTCACGAGTTCGACAGCTATTTATCTTTAACTATCAAATAAATGGAAATAACCTGAGCCGCCCGTCAACCATCAAGGACTTGGGAGTAACATTCGACCATAGACTGACGTTCCATGACCACGTGGAAGCACTAGCAAAGGAAACCTACAGGCGTTTGGGTTTCATTTTACGAAACTAAGGATTTTCACAATTACCACGTAATTAGTCTGATTTTTGTGGCATTGGTTCGCTCCAAGCTGGAGGCTTCCATTTGCATTTGGAACCCACATGAAAGTAAGTATGCACTGATGCTTGAAAAAGTGCTAAAAGCTTTTCTGAGGTACCTACCTATAACTCTACAAGCGAGTTCATGGATATTACCCATACATGTACCTAACTAAATTTTTACTTGGCGGCCTTGGATACAATTCTTTGGAGGGCAGACGAGGAAAGCACCAATTGGTTTTTATGTGCAACATATTGCGTGGCAAAGTAGATGCACCTGATCTGCGAAGAGAGAGAAGCTGGTTCAGTTGTTTGCCCCGAACAATTACCACCGCAGCAGAAAGCACCGACTGCTGCTGACCGTTTGCTGTTGGTTCCAACCGCACTGTGGCCCGTGCCCAGTCACCTATACCACGGTCTCTTGCTTCACTCAACACTCTCCTCGATGCAAATCCACATTCAGATTTGTTTGCGGATGAATGGTCAAAGGTTGTGTTTCAGTGTTTGGGTTTTTGTGAGAGTATGTGAATGTGTGTGCTAATATTTAATATATTTAATGTAGGTCTAATTTAATGTCTTTATTTTTCTCTCTGTGTCTTTAATTATTGTTTATTGGTGTACCTACGCCGTTTTAATTAAAGTAAAATGAATAAATAAAAAAATAAGAAGCAACGTGCGAACAGGCCAACGTGATAGATTCGCATTATGTTTATTTATGATAGTTGTACTTTAAACCCTGTGTTAAAATAACACGTTTATTATTATTATTTCTATATACTTTTTTTGACATGTCATAAGTGCTTTATACAAGCTTAAATTAATAAATGACTTTTTTACTGTTACTTTTACTAATAGAAATTCAGTTTCCGACTTTAACTTAGTAAATATTCGTAAAGGTTCCTGAAAATAAAATGTGTCATGGGTTAATTATAAAACACCTGTGAAATGTATTGCATTATAAGTAATCGACAAAATTTATCGATAGCGTTAAGCATTTAGGTTGTTCATTTCAATCTGACATAAGATTCGTGCATGCACAGGTTGCCGCTCTGTGAGAATGTATATGTGTGCGTCTTGTTCACGCTAGTGTTGAATATTTTCATAGTGTGCGTGTGTTGTGTAGCGACGTCTCCGAAAAATGCATCTGTGTTGGGTCTGACACACACACGTTACCTCGTTCCCCGCAGAAAGTGGCAGACTTTTTTGCATATAAATAAGTTTGCGTGACGTCTTCGGTCTTTGTCCATCACAAGAAGGCTAGAGACTAAGGAGAGATAACTCCCTGGAAAGGGTTGGACTAAATCCGTATCCCACAGTGACGCATGCGCATTACGCTTCTTTGCCGCGATCCTCGCGAAGTGTCAAAATTGGTCAACACAACCTCGAAAAACAACAACTGTCGCACGTGACACCGTTCAAAACAAAACCATGTGACCATGAAATGACAAATAGCTGCCGCTGCACATGCGCAATACAGCGTTTTGCCCGGCACAGAGTATACGACTTTCGGCCCTCGAAAGCTTACCCCCACTTCGGGAGTTATCTCTCCTTAGTTTCTAGCCTTCTTGGTCCATCAAAATAGATCCCTTAGAAACTGTATCGAATACAGAGGACTTATACCCCGTTTTTGTAAGGGGACAAAAGTCCTTTGTCTGCCCAGGTCTTAAATGAGCTATTTCTGGATAAACTCGCCTCACTCATAAATTTATGGCCAAAAGCTAATCCAACCAAAATAAAAAAAAAAAACATTTAAATATAAAATGTTAATTTGCTGTGGTTTTCTGTAAGGCAGTTTTGCATCGAGCCGGATAGCTTAATGACGGTTGAAGTAAATCCCTATTAACGTATCCTTAATATTCTTCATGCCAACAGATTCCCAAAAGTCCTCAAATGCCTCATGGCAGTAATGATCTTCGTGACCTTCGCTCTAAACTTCTGGGCGCCCTTCAACCTGGTCTGGCACTACGTGTCAAAGAAGCACGATCCTAGGAAGCACTGGATCTGGGAGAGAATCTACCGAGGATCTTTCATCATCATCATCACTGCTATTGCAATTGCTTTCCCCAATATTGGCAACTTGATGGGATTGGTAAGTACATTCACGTTTAATCTTATTGGAATGAAGTACGAGTATGTACGCGTTGTGACGACAATCCTGAAATGAGGTTATTTTAGAGTCAAGATTTTTTTAGAATTTCATCATTTTTAGAAGGCTATGATAAGCTTTCTACAAATGAGCCAATCAGTGTCAACACCGTCGCAGCCCTCGCAATTATACCGTCGCGCTCTATGCACATGACGGTTTTAACGATAACTATTGTCAGATCTATTTCTCACCCTTCTTATTTAATGGGAGTGAATGTGTTGCAACAACCTCTATTATTGTGTTGTACTTACTGGCCACAGCACAAAAGCAATTTTAACTGAATTTTTGGCAAAATAATTGTTCCCTAAATGTCCTAATTAGTCCATGGTTTAAAACAAAATGTCCTATAAAGGTAAGTTTATGAGAAATTGAACGTTATTATACTACTTTCGCTGTATGATGATATCTCTGACTGTTCGTAGTTGTCAGTTATAGTGATGTAACGAATGTAATAATCGAATTGGCAAAGAAAATGGGCAACAAGTGGGCGGCCGCTTGGTTATATGAAAATTAACAGTTATGCCACACGAACCGTATTTTTAACGTTAAATTCACCCATGTGATACCGACCACGGCCGTTGTGTTAACGCAACCTGCACCCCCCTTTACTCTTTCTGTTCATTAGATTTACAGATTTTTAATTTTTAAATAAATTCTTAATAAACGGGTTATGGCTGATATGTTATAGAATAGAACGCCGTATCTCGAAAATAATAGTTAAAAAATAGCACACAAGGCAGACGCACTCGTACTGGTGCGAATGACGTGATTACAAAATGGTCACTGCTATTCATCGATGTTTTCGATTCAGTAGTGTCATACACTATTGAATGGCGTTCCTATTCAAACGACTTCAAAAAAAGGAGGAGGTTCTCAATTCGACTATGTTTTTTTTATTATAATTATTATTTTATGTTTGTTACCTCATAACTTTCGACTGGGTGAACCGATTTTGATCATTCTTCTTTTATTTGAAAGCTGGTGCTTCCCGAATGGTCCCATTTGGTCTAGTTCTGACAGTGGTATCCATGAGAAAACCATATAAGTCTTAAATCTAGATGAACCATATGCGCAACAAATAGACGAATAGCTCAATATCACGCCAACCGATTTTGATGCTTCTTTTTTATTGGAAAGGATATAGTTACTTCAAGGGTAGTTTGATGAGAGTTTGGTTAGGTTCTGATTATGGGATCCATGACAAAGTAACGGAACTCTTTAATTCTTAGGAGCAATTTGACGATACTTTTTCGATGTATAAAATAAATAAGATCTAGGTATTTACTGAAAATCAAGAAATAAACAAAAATATTTTTAAAAAAATCAGCCAATGTAGGTTTGTAACTACCTACATACATACGTAAACGTGATATGTAAGAAATAGGTATATTGTAGTGTTTCCTTGGCTGACACCGACTCCAACAATAACAATAATTGTACCTACATTATATTATCGTGGGAAGGGTACTTTGTCACCACGCCACCTTAAAAATCGTAATAAAAGGGGATTAATTTAAGCTTATTTATTATTAAACAAATGTCCGATAATAGTCTGTGCTACTAATATTAGAAATATTGCCAAAATCTTATTAAAAATGATTCTACCCAAATTTGGCACAATAATTGTCCAATAAATGACGTATTGAATGAAAAATTAATTGGACCAATCGCGAATTGCACCAGTCGCGAATTGGACTCATCGCGAATTCGACCAATCGCGAATTGGACCAATCGCGAATTTGGTATTTTTTCACCATTGGACCAATCGCGTCTTAACGCACTTCCGTTTAGCAGCCATGCCACTAATAACGTTCAATTTCTCTTAAAGTTTAATAGGACAATTTTTCTTTAAACCATGGACAAAATAGGACATAAGGACAAATATTTTGCCATATTTGGTTATCATTGCTTTTGTGGCGTGGCCAGAAAGTGTCAGATAAGATAAGGAATTATTTATTGCACATCAAACAAAGAATTAACAAAATGAGTAACACACGTAAATCCAATGTACAATTTAGGCGGTCTTATTGCTGGAATTTATAAAATGTTCAATATTACGTTCAGATTTTGGTAGTATTTGTTATATTAGTAGCACAGTCTATTATCGGACATTTCTTTAATAGTAAATTAGTTTAAATTAATCCCCTTTTATATGACGAAAGTACACTTCACAGCCACGCCACTAATAACGTTCAATTTCTCTTAAAGTTATTTAGGAGATTTTTTATTAAACCACGGACTAAATGGGACATTTAGGGGACAATTATTATTCTGCCAAATTTGGTTAAAATTGCTTTTGTGGCGTGGCCAAAAAGTAAAACACTTATTACTGCCGCTTTCTAATAGGTCTATTCCTTGTCACCCTGTATAAATTCTGTTAAATAAGTATATAGTGAAAATGCATTACTCTAAAAACGCTTAATTTTTCTTTACACAGTTTTGTTATTACAGCTTGGTGCATTCTGCTTGTCGAACATGGGTTTCATATTCCCTGCGATTATCGAATGCCTCGTCGTGTGGGAACATCCTGGACTTGGAAGATACAAATGGCGGCTCTGGAAGAACGCCTTCATACTCTGTGTCGGAGTCTTACTGTTCGTTGCTGGTACATACTCAAATCTTAAGGGATTGGTCGCCAACTTATGATAGTGATCTTCATTGTAAAAATAATAGGTAGTTTTTTATCAAAAAACATGTTTAAGTGGGTGAATAAGCAAAACCTCAATAAATCAGTGTTCCTATTTATTTTGTGGATATTGATTACATTTATTTATGACATTGAGTTTGTTTGCATAGTGTTCCGCAACTAAAGTCCCGAAATAAAAAAAAACACGATTTAATAATTATAAATTGTAATCATTCATGTGATACATACAAATTCAGTAAAAACTATTAAAATACATCGAAATTTTGTACGAAAACTTAATTCTTTGTTCTTAGTCTTTTCAATATTAATTAAATACTTATCATAAATTTAACTGTTACTTATAGGTATTTTGATATAAAAATAAACGAAATTAATTTGGTTTGATTTTCACCGACTATTATGGCAAGCACGGTGAAAAGTGATTATTGTAGACTAGACTCTGTGGCAAAAAAATATATTATATGCTACTAACTGGCGACGCAGATAAAGCAGTCACGTATCCTTCATAACATATCGCTTGCAGTACGCACAACGTCGTCCAAAATTTATCTCAATCACATCCAATACAATTGGCTAGAACTAATCTCTGAAGAATATAGATACTAGCTCGGTTGCGTTCACAATACTACCGCAGATAAGGATGAAAACGCCGAAGCTCATCATGAAGAGGCATCGCCACAATCGCCACTTGTACTTGCCAAGCCCTGGCCTATGCCAGATGACGAGGAGGTTGATGACGTTGGGCCAAATAAACGCCATGTTTGATAGGCAGAAGGCTCCAAGCTGAAATTTAAAAAAAACGTATCTAGGTATCTACTACTGGTATACAACTAATTCAAACCATTATGACAAATTGTCGTAGTCAGTAGTTGACGCGAAAGCACTAATTTATAGCAGTGGTTGCAAATTACAGTCCACTTTAAAGGGTCCCATGCGACGTGAGACTTCAAAAAGCATCTAATCAAAAAATGAGCTGAGCTACGTCAGACACTTACTTTTTTTAATGGATATCCTTAAAATATTACGTGGCAAAATACTGGCACTATAAGGCCAAAAGTCAGACAATATACAGATATTAGAATTAAAAAAAGGATTAAAAAACTTACAAATCCCATCAGTCCATTGATGTTCGGAAATGTTATGGCCAGAATTGAGATCATTATAACAAAGATGGCTCGGTAGATCAGTTCCCACATGAGGATCCGTTGTTGGTTGTGCTTCGGCTTGATGTAGTAGAAGCACAGGTTGAAAGGCGGCCAGAAGTTCAACGCATGCGTCACATAGATCATGAGGGCAATGCCGCCTTTTAGGATTTTTGGTGCCCTATAAATTTCAATGATAGATCATAATTTTTTCAGACACAAGTGGTCTATTTGCTGAACATGAGGACTTGCCCTTGCCGACTGCATCTACCGGATTTCTACGACCTCAATCAGGTCGTCCGTGCACCCAGCATAGTAAACTCACCCACTCGGCTAACACAGGTCAAATTCGGCCTCGTTCACACGAGAACCATCTTTGGAGATTTGTCAAAAAACATGATAAGTCATTACGGATGAACATCATCAACATCCCACTCAACGAAGGAAAAATAGGGAAAATAATTCGTGTAAAAGCGAATTCTGGCACAAATGAAGGGAATGGTGTCTGAAACAACATACTCAAAGTACTGATGGATGGGGGTGGAGCTAACGGGTAGGGGTGGGTGTAAAGGTATTTTTTTATCTTAAACAACTCATTAACGGTGGCTCTTAGCAAAAAAAATAAGTAATCTAAATAAGAGTAGAATTGGGTATGGGAACAATTTTTTTTTTTTTATAGTTTTAATAAGTACCTTTTACTATTTTAATTAACTAATTTGAATATTTCGTTGATCTAGCCGGTAGTTCATTTTTTATTATTTTTTAAATATTTCGAACTCATGACGTCACAAATTCACTTAGTGTTCACACATGGGTTTTTCCTGATTTCTGGAGGAAATTACTGATTTACGGCTGAAACAGTGCTCGCCGTTCATCATGTAGCATCTCACGAGAATGTGAGAAGTAGACTTCAGATACAATTTATTTTGCTAAGTTCTGAAACCAAACCCTACCTGAAAGGGTTGGGATTATAGCGAATGGCTATTTTGAGTCCTACCCATTGTCCAGACGGGTATGGGTGTAAATTTATGTACGTATTATTTAAAATAAAAATATTTTTCACTTTGGGGACTTTAAAATCCATGCAGTAGAATCACCTAGCTAAAAATCTCACTTAAGATACAGATCGCGTCATTTGATTGGTTGATGGAAAAATTATCAACCAATCACGGTTCGGTCCAAGGACGGTTATACGACCCAATGGGTTTCAATTGTGAGATCTCAATTTGATTATAGTCAAGAGTACTTTAAGAACCTTAATGTACTCTTTTCGTACGTTGGCAAACTGGGGTCAAATGATGTCCCCAGATTGCTAACGTATTTAATTAAAAATATCCTAGATCCTTTGCCTTTAAAAATGTTAAATATTTAAATAAGGTATAAAATACAAATACCTCGAAATGGTTTTCGATTTAGGCCATGTGTGTTTTTTTTCCCATACCCAGTTTTGTATAAAAACGGTTCCATTCACTTTTTCTCTGGGATCAATATTTATTGAGATGTGAAGGAATGAAAATGGACGATAATAAAATAAACTTATATATTAAAACCATTCTAAGTATCTTCTATATCTAAAATATCATCATCAACATCATCGTCGATGGTTTTTTAGATGGGGGCTCCGTTAGTGCATGAGCTGGAGCATACAATAACAGACACTGGAGCAGGCGATGCCTGCTTTACGGCAGCCGCATCGCAACCCACACCCCAAATGTCTGAGATTTTTTGGGTCAATTCTGGTTTAGCCGTGAACAGCTTAGCAATACCCAGTTTGCTTTTTCCATAGATCGCAGAGGTGGTGGTGGAGTCACATCCGGAGAAGCTGTGGAGGAGGAGAATTGTCTTGGCGAATGGAAGCTGTTGAAGTTCTCGCACTGAAAACCATTTGGTCTCCACCTTTCCACGACCTGGTTTCATAGGATAAGATTTAGGAGGAGTGGGGGGTACCGTTGCTGTGATAACATCTATACAAGTTTGCTCCGCAAATAATTCGCAATAAATCGCGTTAGAAGTTATTGCCTTAAGTACAGAGTATATAATCCTCAAAGCTATTTTAGTGACAGTTCTAGTGGTGAAATTAAAATTCAGTTCCAACGTGAAACTCCTGAGATATAAGCAAAAGCATTTTAAAAAGATTTGTTCACCGTCTTGGACCCTGACCTACGACAACTCGCGCGACCGCCGCTTCTACTGTGAGTCACCTTCATCGCGCTCGCTACCGGTCAACGCTGAGTGTGTCATCGAAATATCTACCCAATGCCGACGGCAGAAGATGGCATCTAGGATAGCTCCGTGTGCGGGATGTCGCGGCGAAGTAATAGAAGACGGCCTGTTTATGAAATGCGCAAAGTGTGTAAGCAGATCTTTGACATTATTTGTGCTAATTTTACTGCAGACATATTCAATACGTTTATTTATTTATTTATTTATTTATTTGGGAACTCAACAGCTTTTTTTACAAAAACATTTAAAACACTCATATAAAATTACTAAAGCCAATTACAGAGTTCCACCACTAACTTAATTCACTTATAACTAAGCACAATAGAACACCAGAATACTGACAAGTACTGACAAGGCTTGTTATCAGACATTGGCAAACAACAACTTAATACAGCAAAGACGTCTGGTAACACTTCTGAATAGGTGACATGTTTAATAATTAATATAAATTTAATATAAATTCTCAATTACTCTCCCAAAGTGTCTAAGTTAAGGTTAAAGTTAATTTGTTAGGTTAACAAGTCCGGTTAGTTTGTTAATTTAAATTTTAGATTAAATGAGGACCACAAGCCAGACCAGGCCAATACAATACAAGTAAGTCTTACAATAAAGGTAGTAGTGAGTATTGCATTTAGTTTTATATTATTTCCATTTCATTCTTTTTATTCTTTCTTCATTTATTTTAAGGTATATTAAGTAAGTCTTAGAATAAAGGTAAGGAGTGAGTATTCCATTTAGTTTTATATTATTTTCATTTTATTCTTTTTATTTTTTTATTCATTTAATTTAAGGTATATTTAAAGTATATTCATTTGATTTCCCGGTATCTAACGATTACTAAAGGTCTCTTCAAATGCTTTCATTTTCATGGCTCGTTTTCCTGTACTAAAAATGTCAATGTGCTTAAATTTTTCGTTGTAGGTTCTAGGCAACCTTGTCATAACAGAATTTTTTGAATAATTAGTACGGTATTTGGGAACCTTAAACAAAGGAGTATGCCTCGTGCGGATCCTCGGTGCACAAAAACCAATTTGTGCAATAAGGTTAGGCACGTCCAGGTTATTACGGAGAATATCATGCAGTAAACATAAGTCCAGTAAGTCTCGACGGGAATCAAGAGGCAACAGCTGATAATGTTTGCAATCATGCGCATAGGGCTGGTTCCTTCTGTGGGTTTTAAAATTTAGGTGTTTGATAAAGCGCTTTTGTATTTTCTCCAATTTATTGATATACGTAGTATATTGGGGATTCCAGATTGGGCTAGCGTATTCAAGAACACTACGACAGTACGCATAATATACTATTTTGAGGCTATGTATGCTTTTAAAGGGCTTACAGGTTCTCATTAGAAAGCCTAAATTACGATATGCCTTGTTAGTAACGTAATCAACGTGTTCTGAGAAAGTCATTTTAGAATCCAATAAAATTCCAAGATCTCTTACAGTGCTTGTCCTGGCTATGTTAGTACCGTTAAAGTTATAGGAAAATTTGACAACTTCTTTCTTACGACTAAAACTAATGCATTGACATTTACTGACATTGACTGTGATATTGTTTTTCTGATAATATTGGTATAAGGCATCTAAGTCACCCTGAATGGCTTCACAGTCAGAAACCGCCGCCACCTTCATAAACACTTTCTTGTCATCGGCGTAAAGTATATGTTCCGAGTTTCTGAAGCATCGATAAATGTCATAAATGTAAGCACAGTAGAAGAGAGGGCCAAGATGCGACCCCTGTGGAACGCCGGAGGAGACCTCTACGAAATCAGACCTAAAACCCCCCATTACAACAGCCTGCGACCGGTTGATGAGGTAAGAGGTAATCCATCTAAGCAAATCGCCTCTGATCCCGAGACAAAAGAGTTTCTCCAACAGGATGACGTGATCCACACGATCGAAGGCTTTTTCGAAGTCTGTGTAGATCACGTCAACCTGCCCACAGCTTTCCATTCCACACAAAACATAATTGCAAAACTCGGCCAGGTTTGATGTGGTCGATTTATGTTTGAGGAAGCCGTGTTGGTGGTGAGATATACCTCCACTAATAATGGGATAGATACTTTCGTAAATAATTTTTTCGAGCATTTTGCTTAGGGTATTCAAAATAGAAATGGGTCGATAATTACAAATTTCGGTTTTTGATCCCTTCTTATGCACAGGAACTATATGCGCTCGCTTCCAAAGACCAGGACAAACGCACTGTTTCAACGACTGTGAGAACAACAGATAAATAGGGTAGGCCAGAGAAACAGCACATCTTTGCAGAAACAAGGGTGGAATACCGTCACATCCCGGACCCTTGCTGATATCAAGGTTCTCAAGTAATTTTTTCACCTTATCCTGAGTAATCACAACATACGTCAAGATGTCTACAGCGTCATCATCCGTCTCAGTCCGAGATGTTACGGCACCCTGAGAGCCTATTTGGGAAAACATGCTCTTAAAGAACTCATTAAAGCTTTCACATATAGAAGCGCCATCTATTAAAATATTGTTGCGGTAATTAAGTTTCTTGGGGTACTGTGACCCACCACGTCTAGATTTCACATACGTCCAGAAGGCCTTAGGGTCGTGACGGATTTTGCTTTCCAGGCTAGACATGTACTTATTATAACACTGCTTTTTGACTAACTGCTCCCGCTTTCGCATCAGTGCGAATGTGTCGTAATCACGAGGGTTGCCATATAGTTTCCACTTTTTATGGTATTTAATTTTTTCGCAGATTATTTTGACTAAAGCAGAATCATACCAGTTAGGATATTTTTTCTTTGAATCAAACTTTCTGGTCAATGGAACAAATTGGTCGAAACATTCATTAAGAGCCTCATAGAACCTATCCAATGCCACATCAACAGACACACCCACCAAAATATCCCAATTAACCGTATTTAAATAATCATTGATTGCATCGTAATCACAACTACGGAAGTTACGGCGTGGAACGCTTAATTCCTTCAGGGGCTTGATGAACAGATCTTTGATCACAACGAGCAGAGACGGGTGATGTATGTCCTCCTTTAAGAGGGGTTGATTAGCTTTAGTTATTTCTGAATTTAAATTACAAAATACCAGGTCAAGTGAGCGTCCATTGCTATTTAGAACATGATTATACTGAGCCAAACCAGCAAATGCCATACTATCAACAAATGACTGAGAGGCGTCTCGCATACTAGGTCCCACGTTCTGTAGCAGCACATAGCCATCATCAAGCCATTGCAAACAAGGTAAGTTAAAATCTCCGATTAGGAGAAATGTCTCTTTCGGTGACCGCTCAATCAGGCTTATTATAAATAATTTAATCTCTTCTAGCTGTGCGGGTATGCTGCCATGGTTAGGTGGGAGGTATACCAATACTATATTCAGGCTATTTGTACTCCCGACAGTATGGGCCGGCACAGTAATGAAAAGCAACTCAGTTCCAAAACTCGACAAAAAGCTGTGATCCTGCTGTGCACCAAGTACACTTCTCACACAAGCCATAACCCCTCCACCCGTTTTTTTATTTGAAACTTGTAAGTTACGGTCCATTCGAAAAATGTCATATCTACTATCACACAGTTCTGAGCTGAGTATATCTGGCTGAAGCCATGTCTCATAATTTGAATATCTACTATCAAAACGTACGTGGACTTAGAACAAAATGTCATGAATTTTATGGTAGCGTAACTGGCTCTGATATCGACATATTACTTTTTACTGAGACATGGCTTCAGCCAGATATACTCAGCTCAGAACTGTGTGATAGTAGATATGACATTTTTCGAATGGACCGTAACTTACGAGTTTCAAATAAAAAAACGGGTGGAGGGGTTATGGCTTGTGTGAGAAGTGTACTTGGTGCACAGCAGGATCACAGCTTTTTGTCGAGTTTTGGAACTGAGTTGCTTTTCATTACTGTGCCGGCCCATACTGTCGGGAGTACAAATAGCCTGAATATAGTATTGGTATACCTCCTACCTAACCATGGCAGCATACCCGCACAGCTAGAAGAGATTAAATTATTTATAATAAGCCTGATTGAGCGGTCACCGAAAGAGACATTTCTCCTAATCGGAGATTTTAACTTACCTTGTTTGCAATGGCTTGATGATGGCTATGTGCTGCTACAGAACGTGGGACCTAGTATGCGAGACGCCTCTCAGTCATTTGTTGATAGTATGGCATTTGCTGGTTTGGCTCAGTATAATCATGTTCTAAATAGCAATGGACGCTCACTTGACCTGGTATTTTGTAATTTAAATTCAGAAATAACTAAAGCTAATCAACCCCTCTTAAAGGAGGACATACATCACCCGTCTCTGCTCGTTGTGATCAAAGATCTGTTCATCAAGCTCCTGAAGGAATTAAGCGTTCCACGCCGTAACTTAATGAGTTCTTTAAGAGCCTATTTGGGAAAACATGCTCTTAAAGAACTCATTAAAGCTTTCACATATAGAAGCGCCATCTATTAAAATATTGTTGCGGTAAGTAAGTTTCTTGGGGTACTGTGACCCACCACGTCTAGATTTCACATACGTCCAGAAGGCCTTAGGGTCGTGACGGATTTTGCTTTCCAGGCTAGACATGTACTTATTATAACACTGCTTTTTGACTAACTGCTCCCGCTTTCGCATCAGTGCGAATGTGTCGTAATCACGAGGGTTGCCATATAGTTTCCACTTTTTATGGTATTTAATTTTTTCGCAGATTATTTTGACTAAAGCAGAATCATACCAGTTAGGATATTTTTTCTTTGAATCAAACTTTCTGGTCAATGGAACAAATTGGTCGAAACATTCATTAAGAGCCTCATAGAACCTATCCAATGCCACATCAACAGACACACCCACCAAAATATCCCAATTAACCGTATTTAAATAATCATTGATTGCATCGTAATCACAACTACGGAAGTTACGGCGTGGAACGCTTAATTCCTTCAGGGGCTTGATGAACAGATCTTTGATCACAACGAGCAGAGACGGGTGATGTATGTCCTCCTTTAAGAGGGGTTGATTAGCTTTAGTTATTTCTGAATTTAAATTACAAAATACCAGGTCAAGTGAGCGTCCATTGCTATTTAGAACATGATTATACTGAGCCAAACCAGCAAATGCCATACTATCAACAAATGACTGAGAGGCGTCTCGCATACTAGGTCCCACGTTCTGTAGCAGCACATAGCCATCATCAAGCCATTGCAAACAAGGTAAGTTAAAATCTCCGATTAGGAGAAATGTCTCTTTCGGTGACCGCTCAATCAGGCTTATTATAAATAATTTAATCTCTTCTAGCTGTGCGGGTATGCTGCCATGGTTAGGTGGGAGGTATACCAATACTATATTCAGGCTATTTGTACTCCCGACAGTATGGGCCGGCACAGTAATGAAAAGCAACTCAGTTCCAAAACTCGACAAAAAGCTGTGATCCTGCTGTGCACCAAGTACACTTCTCACACAAGCCATAACCCCTCCACCCGTTTTTTTATTTGAAACTCGTAAGTTACGGTCCATTCGAAAAATGTCATATCTACTATCACACAGTTCTGAGCTGAGTATATCTGGCTGAAGCCATGTCTCAGTAAAAAGTAATATGTCGATATCAGAGCCAGTTACGCTACCATAAAATTCATGACATTTTGTTCTAAGTCCACGTACGTTTTGATAGTAGATATTCAAATTATTTATGTCATCATGCATTTCCATAACAAACAAAGCAAAACACCTCGATAGACATAAAGACAAACTGCATCAACTCAACCATGTAAAAATTGATTGCATTACAAATCAGAAACCGTAGTATTTCCCCAGGACAAATACAGACAAAACGCCAAAACCACATTGTTATTGTAAATACTTTATGCAAGGTTTGTGTTGTAGTGTAAATAAATAGATTAATGTTAGCCGTCAATATTATATTTCCTGTCGTATAGTAGTTTTTAGTACATGCTTTCTTATACATTATACACAAAGAACGAGTTGCAACATTTAGTGACCTAGGTTGTCTCCTACAAACAATACATACATCTTCGACATTATTTTTAAGAATTAATACAAACCTATACAGCGAAGACAGTTTCTTTATAATTTTAACGTGACAAGGATGTCGTGAAACACTAATAGTAAACGGATTGCTAGGAAAATTATTAGTTAAGTTAGAAACACAACAATGTTTTACTCGGGTACACAAAAACATGACGAAACAACAATGTCTGCCCTCACTGACGCACATTAAAATTATACTTAAAACAAAAGACAGTTCAGGCGTGATATTACGGCAACCCATAATCACGTGACAAAAGATATCTATTACTGTGAAAGGCAATATCGTTTCGGCCATCAGCAATAGTTGGATGTGAGATAGAATTACATAATAACAAAGTTCACCCGCACACATACCTACAGTTAACCACACGAGAAAAAACTCTCGTCTCGTCTACGTTGTCGGTGGAATTCAAGCGATCCTGGATCTGTGTGGAGTGCCGTAGTAGGCAACCAAAAGGAGATTATTCCAACACTCCAGTGCGTCAACACGTTACACAAGATCAATATTCGACTAACCTTCTTGCCATTTCTATGCAGACTCCCGATAATATGACGGAATTTAAAAACCGGCTACTTGATCTTACACATGAAAATATTACCCAAAGACGCCGTCTGCAAAGATCTCATTCAGTTGATAGGTCAAGATTTAACAATACCAGCATCCAAAACTTAGACGAAACCAGCATATTTGATGCAACAATGAGGAGTTTAGTAACAGACTCTTCTAGTATAGAAGACGCGGAGGGAACATCAAATTTGGAATTGAAATTTAGAATAGAAATTGAAAAACTAAAAACACAGTTATTATCAGCAAACTACGAAATTTAGAGCTTGAAATCAGAAGTGAATAAACTAGCCACTGAACTAAAAATCGCAGATACTGGAGTTAAGAACTTAACGTCAGAGAACACTACTTTAAGAAGTGAATTAGAAGACTTTAAGAGCGGAGGCCCCCAAACTGCTGTAAAATTCTATTCACCTCAATACAGACGAAGCATGAACTATTCCTTTATGAAAATAGGTTTACCCAGGACATCCTCCAGAGAATTAACTTTAAACTCTATTCGAAGAAGTCCGTCGTTTAATATTGCAGACAACACACCATCTCTTGGCACAGTCGAAAAAAACATTAACAACAGTTTGCATAGTACCCTGAAAGAAAACCTCAGCGTAGATATGGGTACACTGATCGACTGCGACAAAATATCCAGCCCCGTTCTTATAGCCTCAAAAGGCCAACAACCAGAAGATAAAATTGGATCCACCTCATATAATATGAGCAATATGAAGAAAAAAAGAGTGATAGTCATAGGAGATCAACAAGGACGCAAAGTCCAACACTACTTACAAAAGCTCCTGGGCAACAACTATGCAGTGACTACTGACTGGAAACAAGACGCTCCTGTGCAAGCCCTAGTTTCATCCTACTCCAATCTTAAGATTAATCTCCTAAAAACAAATATCATGACATTTAGAAATAGAATTAATGAAATTATTGACTTGAAAATACTTAGGGCAATCAATTGATAATGTTGACGTAACCAAATTGGGCCTGACCATAGATCATAATTTGAGCTGGAAATCACACGTAGAGAGTGTGTTCACGACTGAGTCAGTACTCTTATGCTCTATATATGTTAAAAAAAACCGTGGACATTCCAGCTGTCTTAACGGCATATCACGGGTATGTGGCTTCTCTTTTAAGGTACGGCATTATATTTTGGGGCAATTCCACAGAAAAAGAAACGGCATTCAAGGCGCAGAAAAGATGCATACGTTCTATGTTTAGACTGACCCAAACTACTAGCTGTAAACCTTATTTCATAGAATGGAAAATACTTACTTTGCCATGCATTTATATCTTCGAAATTGTAGTATTTGTTAAGAAGTACATAGACAAATTCCAGAAACTCCGCAATAGAAGGCATAATTATAAAATACGCATTCCACCAAACAAGTCTGCGCTACTGAATAATAGCGTACTCTGCATGGCACCTAGACTGGATAACCACCTCCCGAAATCTATATTAGACACTACAGACATGGAATCATTTAAGCAAATGGTTAAAAAGCTATTACTTCAAAAGTGCTATTACACTGTAAATGAATATTTGTCTGACAAAATGTTACATAATTTAGCTCTGTAATAATGACATATTTAATTTATGGTGACTTATTATTTTTAATTTTTTTTATTGTAAATTTATAACTATTTAATTGACTTAATTTTTCTTAAATTCATTTATTAATATGAATCACTGTAATGACTTGTAGGTATTTAATTAGATATAGTCAAACGGACATTTTAGAATATTAATCGATTTGCATGCCGCTCTGGGCCGAATGTGCCGATTTGACATAATAAACTTCTCCATCTTTTTTGTAACACCCATGTTCTGCAAATAAGGAATTTAAATTTGAATTTGAATAAAGAACACGTTGATATTTAGTGGAGACAATCCCGCAAGGAGTACTTTCAATCGACATACTCTCCAACTTTTCTGCTGCAATATGTCATTAAATCTTAATCCCAGCGAAAAGCGTATAGAACCTTTTTTGTAGGAAACTTTATTTAGATTACTTAAGTAGAAAAATTTTTTTTTGCTATGAGCCACCGTCTGTACGAGTTGTTTAAGTAAAACTTTAAAAAAGTACCTTTACACCCTACTGCTCCTACACCTACCTACTCGTTAGCTCCACCCCTATCCATCAGTACTTAGAGTATGTTGCTTCAGACACCATTCCCTACATTTGTGCCAAAATTCGCATTTACACGAATTATTTCCCATAATTGGCAGTTTTTCGTCTTCGTTGACTGGGCCGGCTTCATCCTAGGACGTTCACATTCACGAAACACGGGGACAATTCGGGTTATTAGACGAAACGTCAAAGAAGGTTCAGTGTGTGCGAGCACTTAGCTCATCCCGGATTTCCATATTCTTATTTGGTTACGTAGCGAAATTTCAGTTGAAAAGGAGAACAGGGGCATCATGTTCGTGGCCTAGAGTTTAAACTCATTAATGGTCTCTCAGCTTCTTTCTTTTTGACTGCCTGATTTAAGAAAAAGTGGCGTAACACCAAGATTTTATGAAGTTAATAAGTAAACGTGAATGAACTTAACTTACATTTCCATCGGAAAATTAACTGTGATGGGGGCTTCGCTTTTGTCCAGATATCCAACATATCCAAAAAAGGAAACCGTTACTGTTCCTATAACAACGAGCCCCATGCCTAAAAAAACACATAGAACGTACATAAATAATAATATAGTTAAAGACCCGTAGCGCTAGGCTATTTTGAGGTCATAAGTTTCAAAAATTACAAAAGTTGCTTATTTCCTGCCTGTAGATAGAATCGTACCTAAGAAGCTTAGGTATTATTACATTTTGTGTCACCTCTGACTGTCGCATAATCAGCAATTCGATTATTTGTATGCCATACTTTTTATTCAAAATAAAACTGCCAAAATTAATTTAAAGTTAAAAATATTTATAGTATCATATCTAGTATAGCCTGCAGAGTGTGCAAACCTAATTTGTGTCATCTTCGTCCAGCGCAAACTGTCTTAAGGTCAGTATGTAACAACAGTAACAACTCTCGCACCGTTTCGTTCGAACAAAGCCGACTTTTTAAAATAATAAGATTTCGTAGATGAAAATGACATAAATTGAGAATTTAGTGTTCTATTACAACATAATTGTTTCGATGACAAGTTGACTTTTCGCTCCCATTACGAACACATTGTTGCCAAAAGCTGTAAGATGTTGGGTTTTATACTTAGATCGTCTAAGGATTTCAAGAATGTCATGAGCCTCAATGTGTTATACTGTAGTCTTGTGCGGTCTATTCTTGAATACTGTTGTAAAATATGGTCTCCCTATTATGCAGTGCATATTGAAAACATCGAAACGGCCCAGAGGCGCTTTGTAAAGGCTTTGTCCTTCCGGCACAATATGGGACGAATTTTATCGACCTATGGAGATAGATGCAAGCACTTTAATATCCAAAGTCTTGAGACCCGGCGCAAGCAATACGACCTTCTTTGCCTGTACAAGTTACTGCAACCATGTATTGATTCACCATGCCTTCTCGCTGCCATTAATATTAATACTCTGTACAGATTTCGCAACCCAGGAACCTTTTTGATTCAGGTTTATAAGAACAATACATCCTTCTACAACCCTCTATCAAGAATGTGTCGACTGTACGATGATCTGTCATCTAAACATGATATAGATATATTTGGGTCAAGTTTGGTTTCCTTCAAAAGTAAACTTCAGTCTATCCTCTTTAGACCTTAGAAATTAGTAGCACACATTTTTCTTTTTACATACTCTTTTAAATGTATAATACTGAATAACCCTTAAGTAAGTCCTTATGACTTTAAGTCTGCATATTGCATAGCATGCCGTGTACACATGTTTAAGAATTGTACTCTAGTTCTAAGCTTAGGTAAGATAAGACATTCACCATGTACTGAGGCAATTTGTTTTGTGTACCAAATAAATAAATAAATAAATAAATAATGAATAAAAACACGTAACCTTTAATCACTTGCATTTTCTTTTGTGGCTTGTACAAAGAGTTTTAACAAAAAATTATATCAATACTAATGTCGTGGATAAATTCGACTCTTAGCACGTTGTACAACAGATATTAGTATTCTATTTAACCAACTGTAATATTATTTTAGAGCTAGTCGAGCGACATGTTAATTATTAGTTAAATGTCAGGGTTCCTGTGGACAGAGCTGACACAGAATGCCTCTGTACATCAGTTACTACTTCGTTATCATGATGAAAGTAAAATTATCTGAGTGCCGAGTGCGAGTTGCAGTGAGAGAAGTGAATAACTTCACCATCGCGTTTGCGAGACAAAAAACGCGAATTTGTATGCTATCGAGTAAACGCCATCTAGCGGCCTTATTGTTGCCCGAATTCGCCGCTAGATGGCACTGACTCGATTCCATAGTAATTGACATTTACGTGCTCGCAAATCGCGATGGTGAAGTCATTCACTTCTCTCACTGCAACTCGCACGCGGCACTCAGACCGAAAAGAGAAATACCTATATTTCTACCTAAGCGACTATCTAAGATGACACAAATTATTGTATTACGTTGGACAAAGGATTCCGAAACCACATGCCAAAAAGAAAGAACTTTTGTATTTTCGAAACCTCAAAACTCGGCGCTACGGGTATGTTAGTGTTACTGCACGCTTACATGTTATACAACAATCTCACCGATAAATAGCGCAATAGGGAACTTCTTGGGATCCTTCATGTTGTTTTCAATGGGTATGACTACCCCTGCACATGACATACTGAACACTATCATTCCGGTGAATTCCAAAGTGCTATAGAAAGACGTGTGCGGTACCATGTTTTCAAAACCTGGGTTATTGACAACTGCGTAGTACACAGCCATGAACAAAGCAAGCACTGCAATAAAGAGTGTTAGTTTAACTGATAAGCAAAAGCCTCCATCTTTGAAATCAAGTGAACGCTACAATCGATGGGTAAGTATTGGTTTGATCAGCACGCTTGCTGAATATGGCTTGGTCCTCAAATCTTGGCAATCAATCGTTCCGAAGAGGAACGTCCAGAGGCCCGATTCTGCTATTCAAAAGCCAATGAGATCGTAATTGAATGGCATGGCATAACTTTAAAATTTAGTCCATATTCAAACTGCCAAAATCATGGTACTAAAGATACAAGAGCAAAACTAATTAGGTTGCGCGCGAAATTCTCCATGTATGTATTATTGCCGTACAAAGATCTTGGTTAAAATGGTCACCAAATGTTATTAGTGAATATTCGAAACAAAGCTTCATTGTAGTAGAGAATTGGGTATGGGAACAAAAATCAAACATGTTCTTAATCGAAAACCATTTCAAGGTATTTGTATTTTATACCTTATTTAAATATTTAATATTTTTAAAAGCAAAGAATCTAGGATATTTTTAATGAAATACGTTGGCAATCTGGGGTCAAATGAATGACCCCAGTTTACCAACGTCCGCAAAGAGTACATTAGGGTTCTTGTTGGACTCTTGACGGTAATCAAATTGATATCTCACAATTGAAACCGATTGGGTCGTATAAACGTCCTTTCACGTGATTGGTTGATAATCTATCCATCAACCAATCAAATGACGCAATCTGTATTTTACGTACAACTTTTAAATAGGTGATTCTACTGCATGGTATTAATGGTGTTTCCAGATAGCAGATTTTAAATTCCCCCAGGTGAAAAATATTTTTACACAAAGTTATTTTTAATAATACTTACATTAATTTACGCCCATTGCCCAGACACCCGTTTGGTAGTAGGTAGGACTTAAAATAGTCATTATCTATAATCCCAACCCTTTCAGGTAGGGCTTGGTTTCAGAACTTGGCAAATAAATTGTATCTGAAGTCAACTTCTCACATTCTCGTGAGATTATACATGGTGAACGGCGAGCTTTGTTTCAGACGTAAGTGCTTTAAATCAGTTATTTTCTCCTCATAATTTATTTACCACGAATTGGGAAAAAAATACATGTGGGAACACTTAGTGAATTCGTGACGTTATGAGTTCGCAATATTTAAAAATTAACTACCGGTTGGATCAATGAAATATTCAAATTGGTTTCTTAAAATAGTAAAAAAGGTATTTTAAAAAAATATAAAAAAAAATAAAAACAAATTTGTTCCCATCCCCAATTTAATGAAAAGGCTAGATGATTTCTCGCTCTAACATATTGATCGTGTAATTGTTTGAAATATAAATGGAACAGTAAATAAGTTGAATGGTTAGTTTTCGCTTTATGTTTTGTATCATAGTAATAAAGTCTTTTTAGTCGATTTTGCTCTGGATAAAGTTCCACTTATGATTTATTTTGTAAAGGGGAAAATTAACCGACTTGAGTTAGGTAGGTACCGATTTGAAATTCAATCGAATAGTAAAGTGTTTAAGTGATTTGTTTGATTTCAGACTAATATGTCGCGGTCTAAATGCAATTCAATTTGCAATATCTAAAATAGAAACTAAGATACGTATCGACATGGCTGTAAGGTTAAAATTTGTAGAAAAAAATGGAAATTTTGATTACACTTCTTACTCAAATTTTGGCCAAATGTCGACTTGGTGACTTTTCGCTCTACGGTGACGGTATATTTTTTTTTATATAATAAAAGAAAACTTACAAATAACGAAGTTCGCTGCAATCGAGAACGGTGCCAACCACTTCAAGTGTGTAATTAAGCAGATCAGTATCACAGGAATTATCATTATTGCCATATAAACTCTCAAGTTCGGATAACCTGAAATATTATTTGCCTTCTAAGATGAACTGATAACAATTAAATACTCGTATACCTACATAAACTTTAAAAAAAAGTGAAAGTTGATGCAGTTTCCATGTAATACGTTCAATAGGATAGACCCTGTTAAAGCGCAGAGGCAGCTTCAGCTATTTAGCTTTTTTTTGTGATAACCACAATCAATCAATCAATTTAATAATAAGAAATAATTAGTAGATATCATACTTTAAAATTAATGTCAATCTCAACCTAAAAAAAATCTAAACCAAATAAAAGTATGAACTTTCTCAATTAGAAAATGGCACTAACTTGACGTAAGCCCCTCCATGGAAGTCTGTTGGGTATCCTCAACCAGCTGTTTGATAGACTTGGCTATGATGAGCTGGTAGCAAGCGCAGGCACCGAACAGATCAATACAGATTATGGCGTCGATTGAGTACCTGGTGACACAGAATCCCTTTAGATAACAATCTTGCCCACGGACAAGCCAAGCCGAAGCCAAGGGTACATATTTTAAAAATAATCGTGGTTTTGGCACCACAATGTCAAATTGCTAAAATTATACTCTGTCCATTCGTTTATTTTCTTTTTGACAACTCACGCCTATGAATTACCGTTTTCTTTTTTCGAAATAATTAACTACAGTAATTTTGCATTTTGCACGTCCTTCTACACGAGCAGTCTGTGGGTGAGCTATACGCAAAAGCAGTACATCTCTACGCGTCCAGTATAATAATGCTTTCAGGGTGTTGTTGGGGCTGCCCCGCTTCTGTAGCGCCTCAGGGATGTTCGCTGAGGCGCGAGTTGATTGTTTTTATACAACCATGCGCAAGCGGTGCACCTCCCTGGTGCGCAGGGTGCGGGGCAGCCTGAATACGAGTAGCATTCTGCGCGCGTTCGCCGAGCGGTTTGACTGCCAGTACGTGTATCACTGTAACATGGTACATGTGCGGGACAGAGTAGAGATATTATTTTAAATTATTATTACTTTTTAATTCTTAATTAATGGAATCTTTGTTTTATGTAAGTATTATTTTTTATGTATCGCTCGGCTCGGTGGGGAGTCAGAGTTCTAACCTAACTGAACCTAGCTATTTAGGTCGAATTGACCGACCCTAACAAACCAAATTGGTCCTTTTCTTGACTTTGAATAAAATAAATGAATGAATGAATGAAAGAATGAATGAGTAATATCGTCCTTTATTGACGGGTACCGCCCACTTAGTGAAGTGACCTGTACATTACAAACAACCACATAAAAATATAAAAGAGGTATCTTGAAATGATTTAAGATACATCGATCATTTGAAAAAATAATTTGACTGTTCGCATTGATACTTAAAAAAAAATATCTATGACTCCATGGATAATTACGTGCAAGGAATTATAATAAATTATTTGTAATTTGATGTACAAATGAAATTGGAGTGAATTTTTTTATTACATTACAATTACAACGATTTATCAGACACTATTTACAGATTTATTTGTATGTGCCCATGGATTTTAAAGAGAAAAACTTTTTTAAACGAATACTTAAATAATATTGAGCCTAAAAATATTTCAATATGAAATCGATTGAAAGTTCTTCATAAATAAAATCTATTATTATTTCTAATCGAACCGGTAACGTGTGACTCGTGTGAGGGCGTCACTAATTTAGAACTGTCTCGAATTGTCAAAAAGAAAATAAACGAATGGACGGGGTATAGTATGCCAGCATCACAAATGTCACATTCTAAGCATGGCTGCTCTCAAAACGGCTTCTCTCACCTAAATCGAAATGAATGACGCGTGTCAAAATGCCAATTAATTTCAAAAGAATCATGATTTAAGCACCACAAATACAGTGTCACAAACTTATCTGACCCGGTGGCAGTGTCGCTGTTGTTGAATTTAGTATTGCCGCTAACTACAACTTCCGCAGTCTTTAGTGTAAAAGTAATGCCATTGCAAAATGCACAAGGATTAACCGAAATGATAATTTGCTGATCATTTATATTTAAGTAGTTGTTACAACAAAATGACATTTCAAAATAGCGACACTTAGTTCCAGTTTTGGCCACCGGGTCAGATAAGTTTGTGGCACTGTACCTACCACAATGCTACATTGTTAAAATGATGTCGTGCATCAAAATGCTACTTCCAAAAGCAGCCCTTGTCAAAATGCCACATTTACGAATTTTCATAATACTTACTAAAATGACACATTCCTAAAATGACACAGGTATTATGATAAAATGCCTCACTCGCAATATGTTACTGTAGCAAAATACCACATTCTCAAATATCGGCAGTCATAATCGGCGACCGGATATTGATAGTTTATTTATTTATTCTTTATTGCACATAGTCTATGTTACAAAGGGCGGACTTAATGCTCTCTACCAGTCAACCACCCAGTCAGACAGAGATATTACAGGCAGTGCTAGAGATAAAAGTTTTAAATAAGGTGTATAGAAGGTTTAAATCAAAATAAGAAGGTTTCAAAGAGATTACATAAACATATATACATAATAATAGCAGTTAAGTACACATTATATAGACAAAAAGTTAAAAAAATAACTAACAGATATGCGCCAAATGCGTCAGACAACAACACACCTCTTGTAATGGTCTCGAAGTAGGGATTATTATATCCCTGTGTTACGAGGTACCACACAAGGAAATAAGCTAGGGGCGTCTCCCAGCACACCCAGACCCGAGTCAATTCAGAAAAGATCGTTTCCTGAATTGACCCGACCGGGAATCGAACCCGGGACACTACGGAAGTCGAGGCGAGAAACCGTGCTACAGCACACTATGCCAATCGTGTCGTCGAACAACAGAGAACAGATGGATCCAAGAGAATGACAAAACTACAGTTCTTGGAGCGTCATCAGTCTTTTAAAGTGCGCACGCAAAGCCTTTTTGAATGCATATTAACTGCACGCCTTTCTGACCAAGGTAAAGGTAATTTATTTTATTACCTAAATAGTTTAGAAAATCTGGCCACTTTTGGATTCGGGAAGCAAGCCATTGCTGCTTCTCCGACGTCAGGATATGACATGGATGGTATTCTGGTTCGCCGGTACAAGATTTGAGCTGACCACACCAGTAACTGGAAAACATAAGCGTTGCCATTGTTATCAACGATTTGACCACCTGAAAGGCTATTAAATAATAATAAATAAATATAAATATGCGCCAGACACCACACCTCTTGTAATGGTATCGAAGTAGGGATCAATATCCCTGTGTTACGAGTTACCACACAAGGAAATAAGCCAGGGGCGTCTCCCAGCACACCCAGACCCGAGTCAATTCAGAAAAGATCGTTTCCTGAATTGGCCTGACCGGGAATCGAACCCGGGACACTACGGAAATCGAGGCGAGAAACCGTGCTACAGCGCACTACGCCAATCGTGTCGTCAATTAGTATTAGGAGGTAACTTGGATAAATGTATACTTACAGGGTAGAATTTTTTAACGCCACCTGGAGGGAAAGTACTGTACATAGGTACTGGAGAGAGACAATTTTACTCAAAGTAAACATTCCTTTATTTTTAAAAAGAAACAGAACTGCATTCACAGATTTTCGAAAATTCGCTTGCTACACCCGGGAATCGAATCGGGTAAAATCCGAAAAAATAACACCCAGTACTTTTACGGCATCGATCGATGGGGTCAATCATAAGGGTCAAATCTCTCTAGCAAACGTGGTAACTTAAACACAAGGAAATCTGATGGACCATTGAGTAAAAGCTTTATCTTATCCCATTGAATTTAGAAGTTTAAATTTCATGGCTTTGTTGTGTTTAATTTACTACGTTTGTTAGAGAGATTTGATCCTTATGATTGACCCTATCGACCGATGCCGTAAAAGTACAGAGTGGTATTTTTTCAGATTTTACCCGGTTCGATTCCCGGGTGTGGCAAGCGAAAGCGTGTGGTATTTTCGAAAATCTGTAAATGCAGTTATGTTTCTTTTTTTGTCTATCTCCAGTATGTACAGTTCTTTCCCTCCAGGTGGCGTTAAAAAATTCCACCCTGTATTTCTAAGTTTTAAACTAATACCTAACCTTAGTAGAGGTAAAGTTTCTAACTTTGTTTGTTGGTAAAGGGTAATCTTTGGAAATATCCAATCATGAAAATTCTATCACTAACAGAGAGCTACACTCTTAGAATAATTACTTAAAGAAACCAAGTCCGCGCGCCCATTTTGAAGCACCTTAATTGGAGCTATAAATGGCTCCAAACGGACCGCTTTGCAGTGTTCATTACAGCTCCGCAATGTTCAATGTCAAAGCGTGCCGCACTTAAGCAAGTAATGGTCACGCATGTGTGGATCAGATTGGTAGTTCATTTTTGACGGGGCGGTTGTATGAAGACTTTCCTTCTATACGTTATTATTGTAAGGCTACACTATTCAAGAGTGATATAGGCTATATTTTATTTTGATCAACTTACAAACCTATGTAGAAATACATTACTTAGATAGATAATAACACTCAGACACAAAACAAATTTTAATCAAAACGTTTGTTCTGGACGGGGATTGAACCCAGGAGCTTCGGTGCTATAAGCAAGTCATTATAAACAGTCAAATCAACAATTTTGTCTAAAATATGAATGATGGAGTTTCTTCATAAAACATAACGCTTCTATTGATATTTGAAAACTTTTGCATGTAATATCTTTCCACATTTACTTACATACAGACAGTAGGCCATGTAAATCCCGAAGAAGAGGTTCAAAGGCAGAGCGACGTACACTCCAGCCTTCAAGTATGAGACGTGCCCGCCCAAGATTCCGCCCCCGAGGGCGCCCTTGACCATGTGAGCGATGGAACCGATAACTCTGTGAATCCAATTCTCATTATTGGCCCGCTCTGCTACTCGTATTCACTAAGTCCGATTAAAAAAAACACGATTTTGAAAGAAAATAGCATTTAAGTGCCAAGGGAAATTTGTAAAAACATGTAAATCGTATGTATCGTCTGCAATAGACGATGATTACTATTGGATGTTAACTACTATATCGTCATTGGCAGGAGTTGTCATACTTCTATATGGTGCTCTTGCATGGCCAATTCAAACGTATATGGTAAGACATACCCAGTAGGTTTCGCCACGCCCCTAAATTGGACATAGTCAAAGGCATCTTCTTCTTCCTGGGTTTGAGCTAAATTCTTGAAGTTTCCTCGACCACCTTCCGCCGGTTGCGGGCTGGTCTGTGGTAGCAAAAATCAGGTATTTTTGTGTATGGTTGAACTAACAAAGAAAGTCAACAAAACTGGACTTCTCAGTGTTATTAACTGTTTTGACAGTTGCTTTGTCTACAAGAGCTATGTAACAAAGTTGTACAGAATACGAGTATTATAACGGCCTTCTCCACAGCACAGAGAGCCGACAGATAATCTTTATGCAAAAATCTCTACACACATCCCTGCGTTACTCCTATTCACACTCATGCAACTACCTACATGCCCTGATAACGGCGGAAAGCACACCACCTAACGTAGGTTCCAATACTAGGGCTCCTGAGTGTTCCGTTAACCATAACGGTAACATCACGTGTCTCCTCTGACTACCCTGTTTGAAATACAGTCGTGATGGTATATTATAGGTCAGAGGGTAGGGTTAGGTTATGCAACTTTAGTGGCAGTACTTCAGACCTAATATTTGACCAAATGTCAAAGGTAGCAAAGGTTCTTATTTCCAGGATGTTAAACATCCTGGAATTAAGGATATATTTAATGAGTATGAAGGGTCTCAAGAGGAGTTTTAAAAGATCCTTGCAGGGTCGGCAACGCACGGGTGATACCATCAGGGCTTACCACTAGGCAGACCATGTTTGTTTGCCTTCGTTATATCGTGAAAATAATAAAATACTGTTTGTGCATACCATACTGGACTACAGAGCTGCGATAGTGATAGTAAATAACACGAGTATCATACAAAAAAAACTTATCAAAAATAAACTTTATAAAGAAAATTTTCAGGAATCAAGTACATAAATGTCAAAATTGCAAATTAGGTAGGAATCAAATGCCAAAATCACTGTCTAAAACTATTCTTCTTTTAAAAATATGTGATAGAGCTATAAAAAAGTTTAACTCTACCAAGGGACAGAGTAATGATCTTCAGTAATAGCGCAACCACACACGGTCGTCCGCCTTCCGTCTCCAGGCGCTTTATCCTTCGCGGGTCGTCGTTTAGCCCTGGGCCTACACTCTAGACATGGCTCCCATCCTCTCTCAGTTCTACGACACACGTGTCCTGCACATTGCAACTTCAGCTCGATAATCCTCGTTAACTAAGTCTATGACTTTGTTTCTCCTTCGAATAATTCGTTTCGGATCTTAGAGGCACTCCAAACATAGCGAACAGTGCTACCTGGAGCATTTTTCTTAAATTATCATTGTATCATAAGTCAGGCCCTTGATAAAGATCAGAGTAGCACATTGTACATCACCTACTGAGCATGCCATTTGATTTTACTTACTTAAAAATAATCATGTATACAGGGTGCTCCAAACATACACGTCAATTATTATTTTTTAGCATCCTCACACTCTGGGGTATCCGAAAATACCGATTTTTTGTAGTTTTTGTAGTTTTTGTAGTTCTGTTTTTTTTTTAATTTTTTAATATTTCTGGGTTGAGTCACTTTTTCGGTCACTGTGGCGCGATCTGTTATGATACATAATAGTAGATTGTTACACAAGGTGAGAAAGTTACCTTTTCAATGCACGCGATGGTTTGGCGCGCGAGCGTAGCGAGAGCGCTAATAGTTCGAGGGCATTGAAAAGGTCTTTCTTCCGAGGTAAACACTCTGCTTTTCATTACGAATATAAGGAAAGTACAACTGTTTGAGCTTCTTCTCTAATGAAATCAGGAGTCAAATCCATATTATCTAAGTCTGATGAACTCATTTTGCAGAAAATGAACTTCTCACCCGATTTACGAAACAACTGAATGAAGTTCGAATATTTGCAATCCCGCCTTATTTTTTGTCTATGGAATTAATTTTTTTTTTTTTTTAAAAAGCATACTTAGACAATGATGATGGAATTCCCCCGCCTTATTTTATTTAAAGAAAATATTTATTTTTTTCATTTCTATCGTAAATGCTTAGCTCAAATTTATTCAACTATATACTAATTAAGTGAAACATACATTAATGAGTATATTCCTGCTTCGATTGTTTAAATATTAATTTGAAATCAAGATAAAGAAATTTCAAATACAGCTGTGGCTGAATACATCGACTTGCTGCAAAAGGAATGTCAAAATAGAAGGTGACATTTGACAGTTATTTACTTTCAGCCCTAGGGCTGAAAAAAACTTTACAGGGCTGAAAGTGAAGCTTTCAACCATATCATTGAAAATTACATGGTGAATACTCAAGAGTGTAGTAAAGTTTTTTTAAAAGATTTGGATGAAACATTTTAGGTAGCTTTTTTTTTAAAACGGCCTTCAAAGTTCAGGGAAGAAACAGCATTTCTAACTTTTTCAATTCCATAATTTTTTTGCAGAGTTATGATAAGCGTTATGGATGTAAATACTTCAGAACCATCTAGCGTTATTATTCATCTGATAAGGAATAAAGATCAAGCGTTTATCTCAACAGATCACGAAAAAAAAGTGACTCAACCCAAAAAATTTCAAAAATTCGTAAATAATTCATAACTCGAAAACTACAAAAAATCGGGTCACACACATGGGGTACTTTCGGATAGCCCTGAGTGTATGTTTGGACCACACTGTGTAAGTATAAGTATGTGTCGTATTTCTGACTCCCATTGTATGTATGTAGAATCTCCTGCCACAATTCCTCGCCAGACTTTACTTAGGTCAAAGGTTAGGTCCAAGATAATGCCACGTAGTTTTTGTTCAGATTTGTAATGACGATATTTTTTTACAATGCTCTGCTCGCATGCGATATCACAGGTATATCATCAATACATATACATGATGTCCACCCAGTAAGAACTTTTTTTCAACCCTTCCTGAAGAACTTCAGTATTTAGATAAGGAAGTCGTCGTCCCATCTCCAAGGAAAAATATTTTAACCTTTATTTTTGAGAGTTCTGTACCGAGTGATAACATGCTCGGCCCTAAAATTTAGAGATCCTATATTCCAGGGTAAAATAGTATATATTTTATTGCACAGAATACAGGTATCTCTAGTAATTAGAGTAGCGATAAAGTACATTGCTATATTCTGCCTATCATGCTGCCTATCTGCCTGAGACTCATTTAAATTTACATGGTAACTAGTAAAGTAAAGTAAAGTTTTAAAAAAAGATCTGGGTGAAAATTTTCAGGTAACTTTTTTTTTCGAACTGCTTTCAAAAATCAGGGAAAAAACAGCATTTCTAACTTTTTTCATAATTTTGTTTAGAGTTATCATAAGCGTTATGGATGTGAATTCTTCAGAATAATCTATCGCTCTTATTCACATAATAAAGAGAAAAAAATCAGGCATTTACGAGTAGGTATCTCAACAGATCGCGCTGCACTGACCGAAAAAGTGACTAAACCCAGATTTTTTTAAAAATTCGTGAAAAAATTCATAACTCGAAAACTACAAAAAATCGGGTACCATACATGGGGTATTTTCAGATACCCCTGAGTGTGAGAAAGCTAAAAAAAAATCATTGACGTGCATGTTTGGACCAACTTTCAAAAAATTAACATTCGTTCTGAATCGTGGGGCTGAATCTCCTCAGAATATTTTGTTGCGCGGCAAAGGCCGTCCTGCCCACTTTTACAGATCTTTTAATGTTGCGGGCCAAAATAATTCAAAAGATAAGCATCAACCAATCTTGGGAAAGACCACAAAAACTATACGTTTGTCAGGCAAATCAAGGTTGCAGAATCGTATATAATTATGGTTATTATGCACAGCTTAATGCAAAAAAGACTAAATGTATTAATTTTAAGTTGCCTAATGTTAAAGATAACCCCATTAGTCTAAAAATTGATGGTAATACTATGAAGCTTGTAGATACAACAGTTTTTCTTGGAATCACACTAGATTCAAAACTGCAATGGAACCCTCATATAACAGCTCTCTTAGGCAGACTTAGTTCGGCTGCATTTGCAGTGAGAAAAATTAGGTTATTAACAGATGTTGATACTGCTCGTTCAGTTTATTTTAGTTATTTCCATAGTGTAATGTCTTACGGCATTGTACTTTGGGGTCAAGCGGCGGATATACAAACCATCTTTATCCTCCAGAATCGAGCTATCAGATCCATCTATAAGCTTCGTGCACGGGCTTCACTTAGGGAGATTTTTAAGGAAATTGGTATCCTCACTGTAGCGTCACAATACATTTACAATTGCATTGTTTTGGTCAGAAAAAATATTGGTCTCTATGCTAAACACAGTGACATACATTGCAGAAATACTAGGAATAAGGATAAAATTGCACTTCCACTCTTTAGGTTACAAAAAGTTTTAGGATCCTTTATGGGGCAAGGTATACATTATTACAACAAAATTCCAAAAACCATTTGTGAGTTACCTTTACATAGATTCAAAAATCACATCAAAACAGCTTTATTAAAAAAGGGCTATTATACTACAAAAGACTACCTTATAGATAAAAATGCCTGGGTATAAGCGCTCTGCTCGATGCGGGATTAAATAGCTCTATTGTAACAGATGTTTTATTGTAAGAGTTAATAGGTACCAAGTTTGTATGTACTGACTAACAATTTTTGTTTTTGAATTGTTTAAATGAATTCTTGTTATTATATTCTTTTATGGTTGGTTTTTTCTCTTTGTTTTATATTCTTTTAGGTTTATTTGTATCAAAATGACACACTGCTTGTACTTTACTAACGCCTGTTGTAAACCCAAAACAAGTTTAAAAGAGTAACTGCTGAGTTTCTCGCCGGGTCTTCTCAGCAAGAAACAACTCCGACGCGGTGGTAGAGTCGCATTATGTCTGTATACTGTTTATTTACATATCCATATTATTATGGTATTTATGTCTATTATTTAGTATATTTTGCTGTAAATTTGACGATTTGAAAGTACTGATACAGTCTATTTGAATAAAGTTATTTGAGTTTGAGTTTGAGTTTATGGTTTATTAACGTTCTCAAGAATGCATTTCATAAATCCCCATGAATTTTTATTTAAATATACCTTTGGAAGTTAGTCATTTACTTAAACTATGAAATATTTATTTAATCTCTACACGTGCATGAACTTTCTCATGAATGTAGAGGTAGAGCTCGATTAAAATGTAACTCGATGACTCAAACTGATTTTCCGATGAAAATACGAAAACTGATTCACATTATATGCTTTTTATTTGGAAGGGCGTGAAAGCTCATTCGATTTAATTTACCTTACCTTGTTTTTGTGCCTTTCCATCTTATTAAGTCATTTTTCACAAAGCCATCAGCAATGGATGCCACTCTAAAAGATTGCTTTTTCTTACTGACATTTTTAATTAGAAAGCCTAATTTGTGAGCTATTAGCTAAAGATTCGTTATAATTGACTTGACTTGACTAATAAGCGTAAATATTTAATCAGCAGTAAACGGGAAACAGAATAAACACTAGAACTGTTTATGCTATGCTATTAAAAGTCAATTTAGTTAATCGATTTCATGGTCTCTCAATCATATGTGGAAACCAGTTTATTCATATTTAGTAGCAGCATTTGTGGCACAGTGTGAACACAATTAGAAAGCAATTATTTGATCAGAGCAATGAAATTCATTATCGTCGTTATAGTACTTTTTATTGCTGGAACAATTGCTGATGACGAAACCAAAGTAAGTAATTTTAATCACATGCCAAATTGATAGCTAGAACTGTTAATTGTTTATGACTTTTTATTGTAGACTGCTAAATCCGAAGAAAAAAGTGCCGAAAATGAAGAAGACGCAAACAAATCAGTCCAAGATGAGACTACAGTACCAGTGCCTTTTGTTAGGGACGCAGTAACTGAAAGTGAAACCATTAAGGATGGTCAAAAAAACAAGAATGATGCACGCGTAGAACGTGCGACCCCTAGAGAAGCGGATTCCGATGAAATTGAACTCAGATCAGGTGATTCTACAACATCAGCAGCTGATGAGGGAAGAACCGGAAGTGAACCAGAACCTGCTGAAGACGTAGGCGAGAAAAACGCTAAAGCTCCAGATGACGCGCAGGTGCTAGGATCAGAAAAGGCATCGGATGTTGAGCAAAAAAAGGCTGAAGCTGAAACGACGGAAGGAACAAAGAAGACTACGGCGGACAATGACGCAAATACAAAAAAAGGAGAATCAGCAGAAAGTTCACTCGACGAAGAAGAAAGTGAGGAAAAACTAAGTGAAACTGACGATATTAGCCGTTTAACAGATGATAGTGAAATAACCTATATACCTGGTCCGGGTAGCAGGAGAATGTTGAGCCATGAGTCGATTCTTGATACCAAAGCTAGAACCGTATCAGAAGTTCCTGCTGTCGAGAAAGAGAATGCCAGATATGGCATCAACGACTATAGTGGAGTCACTCCGAATCCTGAAATGATTGGTATGTACAGGTAAACCTATAAACATAAATGAAACATTCAAAGCATTAGGTTAAATATTGTTTGCATGATACAGGGTGTCCTAAAAATTAGTAGGAAGCCCAGTGATAGAGCATCACTGGGACTGGGTCTAACCTGGTTAAAACGAACTTTCTAAAATTTCTGGGTTTAGTCACTTTTTTGGTTACCGTGGTGCAAATAGTTGAGGTAATCAAAGGTATTTAAACACACTAAGAAAAGGACTTAATATTATTTATTTATTATTTGACCAATGCCCTGAATCGTGTGGGATGGAGATTGGAGGGGAGGCCTTTGCCCTGCAGTGGGACGGACTGGGCTGATTTAGATTTAGATTAATCATGCATGGCACATAAAAAAGTTACAATCTTATTAAACCCTGGGTTTAGTTACCAGCTCATTTGAGGGGCTAGTACGAACCATTTAACGGCTACTTAAATAATTTATTTATATATTTATTTATTATTCGTAATCGTATCGTTTTCGTAATATTTATAATTATGATTATTTTTGTATTATGTCCGTCAAGATGACCTCACTCCACCTGATGGAAAACAGTCGTGAGGTCCAGACATGATGCTGACAAGCACAGTAATGCAAAGTTTTCACTGAGCTGGCCATCCTCATCTTCAAGCCCTGCAGAAATGCCTTTTCACGCCCCGCTTTATGACCCTCGAACTATAAGAGGAAGGAAACACATGTGCTGGAAGAGCGTTCCACGTCTGGATGGTACTACAAAGTAACAAGTCACCAAACCTTTTAGTTCGGGCCAGAAAATGCTGAAATGTGTCTGGATGACGCCGTAGTCCAGCACGCACGGAAAGGTGAGGGCGGGTGTAATAAGCTGGTAAAATTCGTCAGATCATTCCCCATTGTAAAGCGATAGAGAACACTGAGCCTGGCAATGTCTCTACACAATTGGAGAGGCTCAAGGGTCATAGTTGCCTCTGGGTTTCCAATAATACGGATAGCACGCCGCTGCAATGCAACCTGTCAATAGCTTCGAGTAGGTACTTGGCGTAACCGTCCCAGATATGAGAGCAGCATTTCACACATGACTGAACTTGTGTCTTATACAAAAGATAGAGCTGCCCAGGAGTGGAGAATCGTCTCACTCTGTTCAGGATTCCGAGTTTACGGGATGCAGTTCTAATGACGCTCTCAATGTAGTCCCGTAGGTTTAGGTTGCTACGAACATCCGTGCCAAGGATGCTTAGGTTATCCTTTACAGGTAGCGGGGTTCTCTGAAGGTTGGGATGGGAAAGGAACGGCGACGCCTTGGCTGTGAATGCACACACCTGCGTTTTCTTAGGCGTTGAACTCGCCAAGATTGCATGCACCCCATTCTGAAATGCGGTCCGACACTCCGTCAAGTTTGACGACACGATTGGCTTAGTGCGCTGTAGCATGGTTTCTCGCCTCGATTTCCTTAGTGTCCCGGGTTCGATTCCCGGTCGGGTCAATTCAGGAAACGATCTTTTCAGAATTGACTCGGGTCTGGGTGTGCTGGGAGACGCCCCTGGCTGATTTCCTTCTGTCGTACCTCGTGACACAGGGATATTAATCCCTACTTCGAGACCATTACAAGAGGTGTGTTGTCTGGCGCATATTTATTTATTTAAGCTTGACAACAAGACTTCGCCTCTTCTCCTCGATGTCCGTCTGCTTTGCCCCAGGAAACTCGAAATAACTCGCGTGCACGCGTGTGATAACATGCCATTGATATGCAGAAGAAACAACGTCGGCGACAAGATGGAGCCCTGCGGCACTCCGGCATTAATCTGGAGAAAAGCGTGATTGTCGACCATCGCAAAGGACACGAATTCTACGACCCTCCAGAAATCCGGCGATCCAGTCGCATAGGCGAGGTAGCAGACCATTTGCTGGAAGCAAATGACACATGGTACTTTACTAAAGCCTGTTGTAAACCCAAAACAAGTTTTAAAGAGTAACTGCTGAGTTTCTCGCCGGGTTTTTATAGCAAGAAACAACTCCGACGCGGTGGTAGAGTCGCATTATGTCTGTATACTGTGTATTTATGTATCTATGATATTATAGTATTTATGTCTACTAATTAGTTAGATCTTGCTTTAAATTTGACGATTTGAAAGTACTCACTGTGAAAGTCTATTTGAATAAAGTTATTTGAGTTTGAGTTTGCTTGGAAAGGAGCGAATGATGCCATATACGTTCGAAAGCTTTGGCAATGTAAAGGCTGACGGCCATAGATTCCCCATGATTGTCCTTAACATCCTCCCAGAGGTGTGTTACGTTCGCTAGAAGATCACCCCTTAGACCGTTTTGGTCGGAAACCGTACTGACGGTCGAAAGTAAGAGAGTGATCCTCTAGATACCGGATGAGGTGCGTGTCTATGATCCGCTCAAACACGTTAGCTAAAACTGACTACTATTGGACGGTAATTGGCAGAGTCAGACCGGTCCCCTTTTTTGGGAACGAGTTGAACGTCTCCCTCCAAGACAGAGGCACAAGACCCAAATTGTAAATTATGATGACACGTCAAATAAATTAAAATGAGTAAGTATTTACTTACATGACCACTTTATTTGGTCGTACAGTTTATTTATTTTTATGTTCTGACAATCATTCTGGTATCGAATTTTGGACCTTGAAGATATCGATCAGGACATCGATAGGATAGAACCTCGACCTCTTTCGATTAAAGATAAATATCTCCAATAAAATGTCCTTCTTCTCTACTTGTTACGTAACTACTCGTAGGTAATCTGTAGACTGGCCTGTTGGTGCAATGGCAGCGATCCTGTCTTAAGCGCCGGAGGTCGTGGGTTCGATCCCTACCCATGACAAACATTCCTGTGACGAACCTTTGTTTTTGTTGTGTGCCTTGGTTTTATTATCTATTTAGGTATGTATTTGAAAATATTTAAGTATGTTTATCAGTCTCTGACACCCATAGTACAAGCTCTGCTTAGTTTGGGGTCAGATGATCTTGGTGTAATTTGTCTCAGATATTTTTATATTTATTTATTTATTTTTGTATTTCTCTTGTTCTACAGGTCCTGTCGAAACTGAGCAGCTACTAAAAAATACCTATAACCATTTGATATCTCTACCCCTCCAGATGCAACAACTTTTACGGCCAATAATAGGTATGGTCAGCAACAAAAGCCGCTTCTTAACACTTCAAATAGCTGCAACAACTTTATTTATGTTTATTTAAAATAATTAGAAGCTGGGAGTTTGGTTGCTGATTGTATCCTTGCTAGCTTAGTTCTAGAAGGTTCTCTAATGCCGTCTTTTGTTTCAGATAGCCGTTGGCAACCTGCGTCGATATCACTCCCTAAGCCCGTAATACAACCACAAGTAGTTAGGACAAACCCATTTTTCAAACAAGTTGTACCAATTCCGTTACCTTTGACAAGATTTCCGAATCTAGAACCACTTAAACAGTTATCAAAACCGTACTTGCCGCAAAGACCTGCTGAGACTTTTCAACATAATTTTAGGAGTAACGAATTTCCTGTTCAGAATTCGTTGAATCGCTTTCAAAACGTATTCCCTGCGCTTCAAACTTTTTCCCCGCCAACACAAAGACCTTTACTCCTTCAAACGGTATTGCCACTACCACTTCCTAAATTTCCCCAGTCAAATTACGGTGAGCTAAATTTCAAGTTGGGTCCAGCGACAGAGGCACCCAAACTGCAACAGTTTCTCCCCAGTCGACAATTTCAAGGTTCCATCAGCATTCCGCGTTTCTTGCGCTATAGATCGTAATACGTTTAGTCATCATATAGGGTGTAAATAAATTTAGTAAAATTAACGATTATTTTTTTAATTTGAAGCAGTCACTATACAGTAGGTAGTAATTCTGTTAAGTTGAAAATTAAGAAAGACACACAGATTTTTCAAAAGTAAGTAATTAATTCGCTTATGAAGATTATCGACAACTTTAGTCCTGCTAGGATAATTTGATAATAATTTGTAGTATAAACTCCAATCCAAAAAAATGGAAATCATCATAGTGAACAAGCTGAAATCAACGTATTATTATCTAAAAAAAAAACGATGTATCGACGCGAAAATAAAAAAAAAGTGTTTTAAAAAACGCGAACATAAAAGTTTTAGCTACCTACATCAGGCAGCACCAAATATCAGTTTCCCCTGCTTCTGTCGTTTTTATCACTACGAACCGTCCATCTATTGGTAGAAATTTTGCAGTAGATACGAGTACATTTGTATAAATGTAAATCATCAAAGAATAAGAAAGGACCCAGAGTAGATCCTTGTGGCACTCCTATTTTAACCGTTGATCTAGAAAAACTAATTTTGACACCAAAAAAATGTATCTCGCGTAGGTATCAGCGTCACGTGTTCAACGCAATCTTGTTTGTTCAACGAAATCTCTTTCAATTTCTTCAAAAATGCTTCGGATAAATTACAAAAGACGACAAGAGCGTCTTGTAAATTCTTCCAATCCCGAAAAATATCGCACATTCGGAGCTTTAAAGTCACATTTATATATTTATTTATTTAGTTATCAGACTACCAACTTAAGAAACAGTAACTTTTGGAAATAGTGTAATAATTCAGAGGAAGACTTGAAAATTCAATATCCTATTACAACGTATGGTTCTTCTCCACTGAACAAATAAAATGATAATAATTAAACTATAACTTTGAACTTTATTATAAAGTAAAAGCAAGCATCTCAGTTTTTTTTTTTATATTGCCCGTCAAGATGACCTCACTCCACCTGATGGAAAGCGGTCGTGAGGTCCAGATATGAGGTTGACAAGCCCAGTCATCCAAACGAATCACTGGGCTGGCCATCCTCACCTTGAAGGCCTGCAGAAATGCCTTTTCACGCCCCGCTTGAAGAACCCGGGACTATAAGAGGAAGGAAACACATGTGCTGGAAGAGCGTTCCACGTCTGGATGGTACGACAAAGAAACGAGTCACCGAACCTTTTAGTTCGGGCCAACAAATGTTGAATTGTGTGTGGGTGACGCCGTAGTCCAGCACGCGTGGTACGGGAGTGGAAAGGTGAGGGTGGGATAAGCTGGAATAACTCGTCAGAGCATTCCCCATTGTAGAAGCGATAGAGAACAGTGATTAATATTTCGAAAATTTAAACGTTTAAAAATTTCTACTCTCGCAGAAGTGATGTTTTGGCACTAAAAACCAATTAACCGGACAAATATGTCAATCCTAAATAAAACACGAAAAAAACATTACACACTACTTACACAAGTTTCATTGTTGTTTCAAGATACAAGCATCACACCTAACTATAGGCTTAAGTGTCGTTATTGTCACAATTACCTTAGTAACGTTGTAGCTCCAGGAGACTACGTCTTGTGCGTGGGGGGCTACATTTTACTTGCATAATTTTTTTTGACTCAATTTCTTAGACTTAATTAATGTTGCATAATCTCTGTCATAATGAAACTTTGGTTTAATACTATTTTGGCTGAGTTTTAAGCTTAACGACCTGTTGGGCTATATTCAATTGAACTATTGAGGATACGCTTAATAGTCTTGCGCCGTTTTTATTATTCTCCTTATAATATTTTTAGCATAAAAAACAAGGCATGAGTTGGTACTATAGATTAAGGTGCGGCGGGGTGGCCACCCCTTAGCCGTGAACATGTCTATTTAATTTGGATCACCTACGGACTAAAATTATTCAGTTTTACTAACCTTTTCTCGAAGTACATCAGGTTCATGGTTGTGTTTCTTGAAAGTGATTATATGACGTTTGATTAGTATGCCGATAATCTGTTAAATTAATGTTATGCGTTTCTCATTATATGCGTTAGAATATTATGCTAAGTTATCTTTATGCCTTATCTGATTAAGCTTTAAAAACATTATTTTTTTCAAGTCTACTTTAGTTCGTTTTTAGGAAAGACTGTAGAGCGAAACTTAAACTTTATCCACACTATAATACAACAACACACAGCAACTTTTTTGTGCTTTTATCATGGACCACCATCACACAACCTAGCGTACCTACCTACGTTCCAAAATAAGTAAAAATCACCCGAGCTGAAATAACTCAAACCCTTGCATTCCTTAAAAAATATTTTCTTATTTCAAATTGTAATGCGACCTTACTAAAATTTAAGCATTTGTTTCTTGATTCACACAACCTCAAACTTAAGTTCTACTGCCGATGCCACCCACCACGGTATTCTTTTTTGTCGATGTGGAAAATGAACCAATGTTTACCCGTGTTGGAACGCAGCTGTGTGACATTGACATTATTTTGACAGACATCCTGAGTCGACATCTGACTCAGACATTTTCTATGATTCTTTGCAAAAAAGTTATCTTGCTTGGCTATTTTCAAGCATTTTCATTTTCAAATTCAATAAAAACTGAAATACCACGCAATGGGTAAAAGATATCACTGCGAATATTGTGATAAAACCATGGTGGCTACTCCAGCTACTGTGAAAACTCATAACAAAGGTGTTGTTCATCAAAAGTTGGTTCAGGAACACTACCAACAGTTTAAAGGTAAATTTTACACTACAAATGAAGCTTACGTAAGTAGGTATATTATAACAGTTGGATCTTGCCCATACCAGTTCTTCATGACTCATGGATAATGTGTCAAGTGTGGTTCAAATTTAATTATGATTTTTTTTCTGCAATCCAGTTTTCTCCTCAGGAGTTTTCTCCTCAGTCAAGCTAGAAGCAACACCTTTCTGACTCCGGTGTAGTAGATTCACATTTTATTTAAGTATTGTATAATATTGTTAATGTCTTCATAGCATGATTGTTAATTAGATTTTACTATTCAAAAGTAAATAGGTAACTTATATTATATTTAGATGAAAATATTTTTGACTTTTGACTGACTTTTCAGATGCTGAAACAATACTAGCTGAAGAGGCTTACAAAAAGCCCTGCAACAGATTTGCTCAAGGACATTGTCAATTCGGTGGCATCTGCCGGTACTCACACTACACCAAGGAACAGATAGATTCACTCAGACAATATGGTATGACTTGCTATATCTACTGAATAAAATACAAGCACATAATATTATGTAAATAAATCCCACATGTTGCTAAATAAATAGGAAATACACCCTACACCAAAAATCAACAAATGTTCATCACATAAATGTTGATTCAGGATCGGGCGCAGACCCAATTCCTTTGGAGTACGCCTGTAGCTGTGGGAACAACAATTGTGCTAACAGGCCAGTCAAACAGTAATGTTCTATAATTGGTCTCAATATCATTTATTTCACTATTCATTCATACACAAATAGACAAATTACATGGAAAACAATAAGGACTCCAAAAGTACAGGTTAGCTTATCTCTAGAAAGGGATTTCTTGCAGCAGACCATGGGGACAGGAAAGCTCATTTAAAATTGTTGTGGAAAAATAAACTTAGTCCAGTCAACGAAAAGGTATAGAGGGTAATGCTTGGAACACAACTTTTGACTTTGGAACTTCGTTTGCACTAGTTAGGAGGTGAACATATCAAAAATCCCCGCCCGTAGCCCTTGAGTCGGGGTGGAGGGGGGTGTTTGAAAGTATAATTTTTAGGTTTTTTGCTTATATCTCGGAAACTATGAGTTTTAACAACATGAGACTTGAAAATGAAAGCTGATTAAATTTGCTACAAGTTGTATTCAGCCAAGTTTTTTGATATCTTGCATAGATTTTGAGATATCTGCTATTGAAAGTCTGTAATTTTAGAAAAAAAATGTTTGCTCATGCCCTAAATGTTACCGAGCATGCCAAAATTGCCAGGGAAACTGCCTGAAAGGGGTCCTTCAAGTTGACTCGGAAGATAAAAGAGAACAGGAGCATCCTTTGACTGTTTCCCTACAGGGGTCCGATGGAGAAGATGATAAGAATAATATTCTGTGTTATTTAAAGAATAACAATACAGGTTGGTTAACATGAAATAAAACAATGACACAATTAGGTGGTCTTATTGCTAAAAAGCAACCTCTTCCAGACAACCTAAGTAGAGAAAAATGTTTAGAAGGGTAAGTAAGTGCACAAAAAACAAATTAAATACAAGCAATCTAAATATATATAATAAAATATACTAGTATTCAAAATAAATATTAAACTAAGTACTTACACATCAAACAATTATAGATAAATAAATAAATAAACGAAAGATAACAATACAGGATGCATACTTACTAGCCCGCAAATAACCAAAGAGATCAGGACAGGCAAAAATTATTAAATGAACAGTAAAAGGAGGAAAGAAATAAGGAGACAAAGCAGGAGAGTTATAGGGCAAGGAAATGTCCTAAACGATTGTGTGTATGTGTGAGGAATGAGGAGGGAAATGAAGGCGAAGCTTCTTAGATGACCGCCTGACCTCGTACTGGCTGCAGAAATCGGAAATGCTCCTTGAGGTAACGTGGTGACAGATGTTATATAGAAGAAAAAGATCATGGGAATCTCGACGAAGACGAATGGGAAGCCAGTTGAGCTGAGATCTGTACTCAGAGACATGATCATACTTGCACAATCCAAAAATAATGTGAATGCAAAAATTATGAAGCCGCTCAAGAAGATTCACGATAAGATCTAAAAAGCAACTATCTGCATAGTCAAATAGTGCAAATAGTAATGCCTAAACAAGCGCAATTTTGGTGGGTATTGGCATGAAATTTCGAAGCCTGCTACGGGCGGGGACCTAAACTAGACCAAACAAAGTTAGGACGTCAAAACTTATGTTCCTTGCATTTCCCTCTATACCTTTTTTTGAGCATTCATTGCCAGACCTAACTGTGTACAAATGATCTGAGAGTTACACATTTAATAGTAGTATAAACTAAAAACATATATCTACATGTTTTACTTACAAATAAGTAAATAAATATACTACAATAAATACATTTAGAAATCTTACCTCAATAATACATACCATAAATAAATACCATGAATTTATACTTCAATTGCATTGCTGCTATTCCATTCATCATTTCAAGGGGCCTTGGGAAACCCCCCTGCCTAAAAGCCTGTGCAGACCATGTACGCGGAGAAAAAAGTACCCTCCGCGAATACAAAATCCCCCGCGGACTCAACGCACACGGTATGCGATCATTTGCTGTCCGAGAGTATTTAAATATTCTGAGATGACGTTGTGCTGTAATTTACATGAAGTTTAAGCAAAAGAGGAGACGTCTTTAAAGAGAATACTGGGTCCATCCCTTTATTTCGAATCGATTTTTAACGCCGAGTAAAATCCGCCGTGGGCGTTGACTGCTCATAGTTCGTTCGTTCTATTTTTTTTCATGGACGCCCTTTAATCCGTCGCTCCGCGGGCGTACGCGTCGTTCGTGTGCGTTGCTCGATACAATTTGTGAGGGATCTATTTTTACGGAGAAAAAAGTACGTCGTGGATAATCCCGCCTTTATCGCTTCAATTCTCAGGGCATTATGAAGCAAAACAACCATATTGTTTATTATTACAAATAGCTCAATTTTAAACCTAAGGACTGGAATTTTTTTAAACTTCCTGACATCCCAATTCTACACCTTTACAGTTGCAACAAAACAAAGCCTGAAAGCAATGCAGCCCCCACCCTCGTTCCACGATCTATATCAAAAGCTGCAGAATGAAAAGGCCAGGAGTGAACAGGAGATTGACACTACAACCTTGTATGACAGTAATGGAATAACCCATGTGCTGCCGTGGACCTATAACCGTTTACTGGAACGCTATGGAGATTGTCTGCCTCCTAGTTTGAAGAGGGTAAAGATAGAAGATTTTGAGAATGCTGAAATTGTGGGATGGGGTTGAAGAAAGGTGAGATATTTTTATTTGATTTTTTTATAAAGTGTTAGATTAGATTTATTTTATCTCTTAATACAAAATTACAATATATATGAATTTTAAAAATTTCTCAAGGTTAAAAAATTGAAAATTACAAATTCAAAATCATACAATCAAATACCATTGAAATAAATGCAAATGTCAACTAAAATTAAAATACACAATTTAAATATTCGTCAGTGGAATAAAAGGACTTTTACAACAAAAGATTTATTAGTTGGCGTCGGATTGTGCATTTTTCAGCGCAGTGGGTAGGTGGTTGCAGTTATACGTGGGTTCTTTTCTGCAAGCGCCATGAGACGAGGAACCGCATTAAGGCGGCCCACTAGATGAGACCGCTTACTCGCAATCATGCACTGATAATCCGAAATGGTGGATCTTATGAACGTCAACCGTTCATAAAGATAAACTCAGTAGTGCGTCAGTACACGCTGCTTCAGAAACAAATCCCTGCACGAGTGTCTAGCTTTCACCCCAACAAGTTTACGAACGCGCGCTTTTGCAAAACGATCACCCTGCAGGCATCCGTTGAGTTACCCCAGATAATGTGCCGTACGACATCCGGAAATGAAAGTGGACAGTTAGACAATGATTTTCCATAACTGGATAATGCATGTCATACAATTGACAAGATTAAACATGATACAAGTGTCACAGTGACATCCTCTGCCTTGTTTCTATTTCTTACATAAATGAGTGCTTCCACTCATTTATGTAAGAAATTGACTCCTTCGAGTAGAAATAGAAATAAATTTATTTTAACACCTAAAATATACACAGGTTACAAACATAGACAAAAAATATTACAAAAAGTGTCAAATAGGCTACCACTCAGCGTGTGCTGCAGTGACATAGCTATCACCAGAACGCTGGTTTTCAGTAGTCACCTTAGTGAAAAGGGAGAAGGTACAATTACAGAGTTATAAAATTACCATAAAGGTTTTATCAAAACAAATTAAGCAGTGACACGTGAAATAAGGACATTAAAGTTACACGAATATTTATGATACTTTATTAAATTATTACTGTTTCTGCAAATTAAATAAATACACTTTTATATTTAATTTTAAAACATTTAACGGTTTTTAATACATTGTAATTGAGAATGAAGTGTGCCTAGAAAGAAAGTTACCATACTTTTTTCTGTTCCGTTGACTGAGCACTCATGCAGAGTCCTTGTAATTCAAATGTCATTGATGTTGTGATAAAAACTATAATGTTATTTAAAACATATAATTATCATTGGTCTAGACAAGCTGTTTATAACGCACACTACACTGTCTTCCTTGTTGCTTCTTCTGCCAGATAGCTGGCTGTTTAAGAAATTAACAGTAACATACTTTAGTGTGATTATTGTTTTATGGATTAACTTGATGATTAAATCTATATCACAAATAAAAAATATATATATTTGTTTTTCAATTATTTATAACCAAACTTTATTTGAAAACTATAATCGCTTTGTAGACTGATTTACTGGTTTCAATTGGTTATTCATCCATCTTCTTGGAAGAGCATATTTTAATGGTGGATAGTTTATAAATCTAAATTCAGGAGCTACTTCAAACCTTGGTGCCATTACCTAAAATGGAATATTCCCATTAGTAATTTAAAAAATCCTTACCTACTTATTTGGTGCTTTGGAATATTTTCGCAGCACAAAGAAATAAAATTTTAATGTAATAAAATAACCTGTAAGTAGTTAGGTAATATGAATATTTCTACGCCACTAGTGGCAGATTGTGCTGGACATCTTCTAATGTAAAACCTTCTACTACCACTCTGAGAAATATTTTTTTTCATTTCATTTCAAATTGCAAGGATATAAAGGAAAAAAAATGTAAAATTTAAATACAGTGGGATTATTGGTGGACGTGCACAACAAAATTCATTCAATCTTTTCCATTACCATATTACATTTATATTTTCAATCACAATATAGGTAATAAAACATAATACATAAGTATATCAATCAAGTCGAATCACACGCTATAATTGTATACGGAATATCAGAGAATATCTCCAGATATATATAATTATTTAGCTTTTTGTTAGTTATAATTACCTGATTGAAGCAAACTGCAATGATCAATACTGAGTATAGCGTTTGCGTCATTACTACAATACTAATTGTCATAACTTTGAAAAATGCGTTTTTGTGAAATCATGACAATAATGTCAGATAACGCAAGGACTTTTGGTACTAAATCGGTTTACATAGTATGGTAATTATCGTACATGCAATAAAAAAGTTTGATTGAGCCAGGCAATGTTTATACTGATTGTGCTCGAGTCTTTTTAGCGTTCGAGTCGTTTTTACGCGACGAGTCGCGTCTAGGTTTTTGTCCGTTTGGAGTCCACCTTTTTTATGTTCTTTTTTATGTTCTTCTATTATTTTATGTTCCTTGTCCAATGATTTTCCATAAAATTTCAAATGGCATTGCTCTTGTCACTCAATTGACAGAAATAACATCAATAACTTTTATTAGTTCCTAAAATATTTTAATTGTTAGTATGGTCGTTCGCATTGTGATAGCTGCTGGTGAATCACAATTTTTGCTGAAGTGTGTTAAGTTGCTGATTATATAGCTCAAAATCATCCTGATTTCTGTTTTGAAAGAATTGAAAAGTCCGATAAGGCAATAAAATATTACTTTTGTGGGATACTTATATATTTATTAATCAGAAAAAAAAATTAAATCAGCTTGAAAAACATATTCAAAAAGTTTGAAGAGGACTCGAGCTCTTTTCAAAACTCGAGTTATATTTTAGCTTTCGAGTCCTCGTGTTACTTTACTGAAAAATACTAATTACTGAAGCTCGGTTCGACTCAAAGACTCCGAGTTTAGTTAATACACTGAGTCTTGCGAAATCGAGCACAGTCTATCGCATTAAGACTGAATACTCTAGAGAGACTAAAGGGCTCGAGTTCTATACTACGCTATCTCTTAACTCGCTACGTGACTCGTTTTAGTCAGCTTGTTAGCTTATCAGTCAATGACAAAGCACTATTTGATGTTAAATAACATTAATCGCTTTTAAAATCTCGATTTTCTTACGATCGAAGTTAGTATGTAGTAGGTATATAGGTTAACAATAATAATAAGGTGAATAACTACCGGAAATACGAGGTGCATTCAATAAGTACCTAGCCTCATCGCCAGAGGGCGCTGTAGTTTCAAAAGAGTTTCACCACAGTGTAGCGCATTCTTTTTTAATTTTTTTTTTTCAAATTTTCATTCCAATCCCTTCATTTGTTTTAATTTGACAACTTATGGAAGCGAACGTGTCGATCGGTTTTACAAAAATGGAAAAAGAGCAATATCGTTCGGTGATTCGATTCCTATTTTTGGTAGGGAAAACGCGCATCGAAATCAAAGAGTGCTTGGATGCTGTGTAAGGTGACTCTTCTCCATCGATGACCACCGTCAAGAATTGGTTCAACGAGTTTGCACGTGGCCGTACGTCGGTTTTTGATGAACCACGTCCAGGTGCACCGAAAACAGCTGCTACGGAGGAAAACATTAAAAAAATCCATGATCTCGTATTGGCAGATCGCCGATTGAAGGTTCGGGAGCTAGCTGAGACTAGCCATTTCAGAAGGAAAAGTGCATCATATTCATCACGAGGAACTCTGCATGAGAAAGCTGTCGGCGCGATGGGTGCCGCGTTTACTCACACCGGAAAACAAGCGCAACCGTGAGACCACATCGGAGACGTGTTTGGCGCTGTTTAAGCGGAATCCAGCGGAGTTTTTGCGTCGTTTTGTGACCGTCGATGAAACCTGGATCCACTGGTACACACCAGAGACCAAGGAGCAATCAAAACAATGGATCCAGACCGGGGAACGTGCTCCAAAGAAGGCGAAAACTGTAAAATCGGCCGGAAAAGTTATGGCCACCGTTTTCTGGGATTCACAAGGTGTGATCTACACTTTACTATGCCGATTTATTGGGCCGAATCGACGCCGAATTAAAGAAAAAACAACCCCATCTGGCGAAGAAAAAAGTGCTGTTTCACCACGACAACGCACCGGTTCACACGTCTGCCGTTGCTATGGCCAAATTGGTCGAATTACGCTACGAATTGCTGCCACATCCACCGTATTCTCCAGATTTGGCCCCTTGTGACTTCTTTCTGTTTCCTAATCTGCAAAAATCACTCGCCGGGAATAGATATGGATCAAATGAGGAGGTCATCGCCGCCACGGAGGCCTATTTTGCAGAGTTTGACAAAAACTATTTTTCGGACGGGTTAAAAAAGTTGGAGCATCGCTGGGCTAAGTGTATCGAACTAAAAGGAGACTATGTTGAAAAATAAATTGCCACTATTCCAAAATTTTCGTTTACTTTTTGTAGGCTAAGTATTTATTGAATGACCCTCGTACATCATGAAGGACGGTACGGTTGACATTTGTCGGGCATGCCGCCGTCCTGGCGAGTCTATTCGTTGCGTTATTTCCAGTTGTTCTCACCTTGCTAACGGAGAGTACTTGCACAGGCAAAACCTAGTAGCCAGGATCATCCACCAGCAACTAGCTCTGCGATATGGCCCTGTCGAGTCGGAGGTACCGTACTATAAGTACGCACCGGTACCAGTTCTCGAAAATAGTCGTGCATTGCTCTATTGGGATCGCTCAATTATCACGGACAGGACTATTGTAGCCAATAATCTAATTTTAATTTTAGTATCATTAAAAGTTTAAATTTTAAAGAAGATAATTCCGAATTCAAATTAGTAAAATGTGTGATTTTCATTTGTTTTCCTTACTGTCAAGATGAGTGAATCTAATGAAGAAATTCGATAAGTACATGTTAAAATTGTAATACAAAAAAAGTAAAAATGCTACGCAAGCCGCGAAAAAAATTTGCGATGTTCATGGACCTAGTGCATTATGCAGCACAAATTTGGTTTAAACGTTGTCAATCCGGAAATATTTATGTCAAAGATGCACGTCTGCATGCATTTTTGAAAAAGTGGAGCAAGATCGGCATATATCATTAGTTACGACGTAGCTGAAGAACTGGAAATTGACCACAAAACAGTTTTGGCGCATTTGAAAAAAACACTGGGTACACAAAATAGCTCCCCTTCTCACTACAAGAAACCTAATGAACCGTGTACTCATTTGTGATTTTTCATTACGGCGTAATGAAACCGTACTATTTCACCATCATGAAATCGAAACAAAAGTCCGATTCTCAAATTGTCCTATTCGCAAAACGTCATATTAGCAGAATGTCCTATTAGCGAAACGTCCTATTCGCAGAATGTCCTATGGTACTCATGACCAAATAAATTATATATTATTTATCATAACATAATTTACCAAAGGTAAGTACTATAATATTTTTAAACCGGCTTAGGGTTATAGATAACTTTTCAAGATCAATACTTTTTGTTGATTTATTTTTATAATATTGATGACCCAAGCAACGTAAACTGAATACTAACGGACTACTCAGTCCATTTCTTTGAAGTAATTACTTTTATAAGAAACAATATCGTTGATTTTCCGTGTATGGATGCTATTAAGCAAAAGCATAGTAGGCCATCTGAACGCGGTGCCTCGTCGCATGGCACTTGCAGAAAAGAACCCGCAAGTCATTGTACCACTTACAACAATCGCCTACCTACTGCATTAAAAAGTGACCCATCTGACCAAACATTCCGGCGTCAGCTGAGAAAACTTTTGTTAGAGAACCCGTTTTATTGCACTGACGAATATTTAAATTGTAGTAAACTTTAATTAATTCGTATTTGTGTTCATTTTTCCATTATTTGTCATTGTTAATTATTTGATCTTGTTTTAATGTTCTTTTATTATTTTTATTTTACTTTTTTATTTTTATATTCCTATTTGTTATTTTTTTTTAATATTGGTTTTTATTCTATTATTTTACTTTTCTTTTCTTTTTAATATCAATTTTATTTTTATTTGGTAACTAATAGTGCTTACGAGTAAATCAGTGAACCAGTAGGACATGAAAACCATAGAACATTCTGCGAATATGACGTTTTGCGAATAGGACATTCTGGGGATCGGACGTTTTGTTAATAGGACATTCTGCTAATACGACGTTTTGCGAATAGGACATTCTGCGAATATGACGTTTTGCGAATAGGCCAATTTGAGAATCGGACTTTTTTTGGCAGAGGACGTTTTACGAATAGAACGTTATGCGTCTAAGCCGGTCAAAGGCCGGTCAGGCATCACAGACTGGCAAAACCCGGGTTAACTCGCAATGAGGTGATGCTGTGTGTGTGGTGGGATTGGAAGGGCATTATTCATTATGAGCTTTTACCACCAGGCAGGACCATCGATTCTGAGCTCTACTGCGAACAACTGATGAGATTAAAGCAAGAAGTTGAGAGAAAGCGACCGGAATTATTCAACAATAAGGGTGTAGTTTTTCGTCAAAATAACGCTAGACCTCACACATCTTTAGCCACACTCAGCAAAAATTAAGAGAGTTGGGCTGGGAGGTGCATCTGCCGTATAGTCCTGACCTTGCACCTTCAGATTTCCACCTGTTTCGGTCTCTTCAGAATTCTTAAGGCAGTGTCAGGTTTACATCACGAGAGGACTGCCAAAACCACTTTTCGCGGTATTATGATCAGAAGCCTCAAAATTCCTATAGCAATGGGATCATATTCGTATCCCTACCTACAAGATGGCTAAAAGTAATTGAACAAAATGGCACCTACATACTTTAGTGTAGATAAACTATATTAAAAAGTGCATTGAATTTTCTTTAAAAAAGCAAAGGAACTTTTCCCCAAGCTATAAGATAAAATAAGTTTGATTATATCTAAATGTTATTATAGGACCAGGTACAGAAGCGTTCGCATCAACCTTTACAAAACCATTGCAAAATGGGTCTTACGCCAGCAGCATAAGGTGCCCCTATGTAAAGGTTGATATGAACGCCTCTGTACAAATATTCACATAATACCCTATACAGGGTGTAAAAAGACCCATCACGAAGCCGGCTTCTACGCACTCAGCCAGGAACGGTAGGATGGATATTGGACAATAGTCAGAGTATGCAGTGGGTTTGGTTTGTTTGTAGGCAGATTTTTTTGGGAGTGGTATTATTTGCGCCTCTTTCCACGCTTTTGGAAAAATACTGGTGGTGAGAGAATGGTTGAGGATACGGGTGATGACAGGAAAAAGGATATCAAGGAGGGGTATAATCATTTTACGACTGCTGCTATCACTACCGACCGCATCAGAAACGATAGTGAACGATCTTCTCAGCATCACAACCGGAAATTGGTCTAAAACTAAAAGACATGTAGTCGGGATGATAGAGATGCAAGTTGAGTAAGTGTGTTAGACTTTAAAAGTACTATCAATGCAAGTGTTCATTAAGAAGGTCGACATTACGTCATTTGGGATAGAAGCTTTACGGGTTCTTCCAATTCCAATAGACTTAAGATATTTCCAAACTTTTACTGGAAACCCATTCTCTACAGATTTATGAATATGGCGTCGTTGCGCGTCCCTAATATAACCGTCCCTAATATAAGTTAGGAATAGGTAAGTTAGCCCTACTCTGTAGGTTTTTTTTCTTTATTTAGCTTTGCTATTTTGCAGTTAAAAAATCCACAGTGCAAAACATAGCTTATATCATAGACATTCACATATTTCCTAAACTTTATTACCATCATAAAGAAGCAATTTTATTATCCAATTGATATGGTTTCAACCCGACCGACAACCGTATCCGACCGATTACTTGTAAAATTTAATTAAAATGCCTTGTGTGCTACATTTTTAGAAATGAATTCAATATTTATATGTTTTCTTTTGGTAAGATTTAGATTAGTTTTTAAGTAGTAGATAAAAGGTTTTTTTTTTGTTTTTTGTAGAGTTATTAACAAATTTCTGTTAAGTTAGCGACGGGTTATTAGTATTACGATAATAACAATTGGCTTCTTATCTATAATTATACTTATATTATAAATAGAAAAGATAAACATGTTTGTACATTTTTTTTTTAATATTTCACTCATTTATAGCTACATTATCAGCTAGTGACTTAGGCTATAGTATTTAAATTCTTAGGCTAGTAGAACGAGCTCAGAGATCAGTTATAAAAACTATGCTTTGCAAACCATACCGATACCCTACAGTAGAAGTGTACAGAGAGAGTGGCTTCCTAAACGTACGTCAACTATTCATCCTGAAGTCGGCGCTGTCAACACATAAAAATGTTTTAAAATCAGAAGACTACGATAGGATGTTGACTAAACGAATATTTAAAGTTCCAAACATTACCGTGAATTCAGCTTTTGCCCAAAACAATGTCCCGACTCGTAGTCACACCAGATTGTCACACCAGTATGACAAACAAGAATTTTTTTCTTGTTTGTCACACTACCGATTTATCCACACCCTTTATACCATCATTGCTAGTGCAGTAGGTACTGCGCTAACAATACACTTACAATACACTTTATTGTGTAGACCATTAAGTCGATGTGATGTGAAATAATCAACATTTTTAAATATCCTACTACCTTATCTTCATTTAGTACTGGCCGGTAGGAAACGCAATGCTTTAGATAATGATTCAATCATGCAATTGACTGACAAACGTCAATAGAAATAATTTCCTCATTTAAACATCAAGAATTTTTCCCCCTTATATTTACACGCTCATATATAACAAAGCTGTAAAGTGCTGTGATGTACGTAACTCTTCATGTTATGAAGCAAAGGTAAAAATTTCAAGATGGCTTTCCACACTAACATACGACGACACTGAAGATTTACTTAAAATTGTATAGTAGTTTATTACATAATCTAAATAATGTCTTCATATTTTTAAATATATGTGGTATACAAATGTAAATATATATGTATGCGTGTGTGTGTATATATATATATATATATATATATATATATATATATTGCAAGCATTTATTATTTGAGATTTAAAATATTGTTTCATTTAAAGTTACATTTTATTTCTATGATATCATTACCACATGGATAAACATAAATATAATCGGCCACGGCCAAATATAACACTGAAACTGCCTCCATCAACGGTGTACCTATTTTAGTAGACTAGTTTGTCCATGTATTTTTATAGTTACCCGTTTATTGCAAATAAATGTTTTTTTTTGATATCATATTTTGGCGTAGCCGCTGGCGGCAAAAAACATGAGAGTACAGACTACTTTATGCTCTGCAAAAATGCACGCATACTGCAAAAATCATAAAAATACGTTTATTGTGTCCGAATTCGCAGAATTCCGGGATCATGCGCTTGGGCGTGAGTTTGATTCTTAAGTACCTAGCTACCAAACGTTTATCTATAAACATATTTTTGGGATGTAAATGTACTCATATGGCAGTCTTGTACTCCAAATTTTTTTGGAGCTCTGCCAAGAGGCATTCTATACTGATGGCCAGATAGAAATATTACAGACGGTGTCAAAGAAAATGAAAATGTTTGACTGGCCTCTTGGCGCATTGGCAAGCTATCTTGCCTTTAGCGCCGGAGGTCGTGGGTCCCATGACGAACATTCATGTGACGAACAATTGTGTTTGTTGTATGCCTGGTTGTTATGTATTTAGTAATATTTAAGTATGTTAATCAGTTTTTGGCACCCATAGTACAAGCTCTGCTTAGTTTGTGGTCTGATAATCATGTGTAATAATTTGTCCCAGATTTTTTAGTATTTTTATTTGAATTTACTAAAATATCCCAGATGTTAATGTAAATGATTTTTGTTACAGATAACAACTTTGGTCACAAACATAAAAGCAAGATATTTACAACAAGCTGATGATCTGCCGTCTGAATTGATCATTTTAACCGACTCCGACCTAATTCAAGGGCTGTCACTACACAGCGGTGGATTTAACATCTCGAAAATACTTCGCAGTAATAAATTTTCCCGATCTAGAATGTTACGCCTGGGTAGTGAAAGAATTCAAAGTTTAACAAAAAGAGAGAAACGGACAAATGGTGTACTGATTAGACAGCAACATAATAAAAAAATGAAAGAAATAACAAATTTCATGAAAGAACATATGCTAACCACAGACTATTTCTATAAAGAGATGAAGAGAATAGTGCAGCAGCGGGCTGTGAAGAACGACCTTCGTAAAATGGTGGAGTTTTTGGAGAAACCGGAAAATTCATTGATGAAAAAACAAGTTTTGGACTGCTTCCTTTCTTATCGCAAACAGAAAGTTAAGGAATATGATGTGTGGAAGCATCCTACAAACAATTTAGTCATTAATATTGATGAAGATCCTTATAATGATGGCGTTATAAATTAAATAAGAACTTATACGTCCATTTGTTTATTTTCTTTTTGACAATTCGAGACAATTGTAAATTAGTGACGCTCTCACACGTTACCGATTCAATTAGAAATAATAATCGATTTTATTTAAGAAGAACTTTCAAATATTGAAATATTTTTAGTTTCAATATTAATTATTCGTTTAACAAAGTTTTTTTTTTTTAATCCATAGGCACATATAAATAATCCTGTAAATATCGTCTGATAAATAGTTGTAATTGTAACGTAATAAAAAAAATCACTGTAATTTCATTTGTACATCAAATTATTTATTATAATTCCTTGCAAATAATTAAACTATTTTTTTTTTATAATTTTGCTTTTAAGAATCAATGCGAACAGTCAAATTATTTTTTCAAATGATCGATGTATGTTATATCATTTTAAAAGACCTCTTTTTGTGGTTGTTTGTAATGTATAGGTCACTTCACTAAGTGGGTTACCCGTCAGTAAAGGACGATAATACTGTAGTTAATTATTTCGAAAAAAGAAAACGGTAGATAATTCATAGGCGTATGTTGTCAAAAAGAAAATAAACGAATGAACAGAGTATAGTAACATTTAAATTGATCCAAAAGTAACAAACAATTCCATTTGACATCTAAAGCTTTAGCGATTTCAGTTCATTCATACAGTATTTCGTCACTTTTGTCTGCGTAATCAATTTAAGTTAAGAATAAATATATTTTATTTTTTAAATCTTATGAACATACCATCACGAAGATAGATACTAGAAAAATTCGACCTGATCCTGGGACTCAAGCGGGATTGGAACTCGCGACCTTCCACAATCCGGGTGACTGCGCTTCCAACTGAGCTACTGAGGCCGTTAACAGACCTGGCGAATTTATCTAGTGTATTTTACGTCGTAAGCCAACGTTGTTTCATCAATGTTATAGGCAAGCGCCTTTAACACCAGAATGAAATATTTTCGCAAATATTTGACTTTCGATTAAGGCGTTATTGAAGATTGCTCGGAAAACCCTTTTTTCGGTTCAATGGTTTATATGTTTATTTTTTAATAATTTTCTTGAAAAAAATATATGATACGCTTAAGGATATTGTCTATCTATAACCTGTGGTAATTTGTTACATGATAGGATGTACTTTACTCGATCATAAAAAAATCCGAAACCAGGCTTCAATGTAATTTTAAACGAATTATTAGTGGATAAAATGTGAACAAAAGCACGTAATTTTTATAAAGAAATATTCGTCTTTGAATTCTTTAGTGACTTTTTTATTTTCAACAGACGTCATTCATTCAATTAAAATGATATTTATTCTGAAACTAGATCGTTGCCCAGCGTAGGACGACACGCCCCGCCGCCCGTCATCCCGCCAGTCGCATCCATGCGCTTGCCAACGTCGGACTTCCGTCAATTTTTTTCCACGAAAGTGCGTTTTTTTTACCTTCAACACTTATGATTTGAATAAGATTATCTTAATTCTATTTAAAATTGCAGGAGACACATTATTTTTAATGGTTTATTTATTTTCCAATGAATTTTAAAGTTACGCAATGCGACTGCCATCTAGCTTCGAATAGCCAAAAAGCAAACAAATGTGTTGTGTCAAAGTCATACCAACTTATATTTATTTCATTTTAGTGAAATATGATCCTTATGCCGATGTGTTTACTAGTATGGTAAACGCATATATGTTTATCATAAAGTGACAATAGGATGTGACGCATTCTTTTACTTGTCACTGTCAGAGACAAATGCCGAGACGACATACAGGGGATGTTTTTTTTGTAAACATTATTGTGACTATTTTAATTTCATGTAAGGAATAAAGTAAAGCGAATTAAAACACCTTTTTTTTTTTTTTTTTTTGATTTCCGGGTGAGAAATGCCTTACGCACTATCCCACTGCCTGGGTGGGGCAGTGGGGGAGTGTGGGACTCTCCGCCAGTGGAGCCGGCGGCATACCCACTAAAAACACCCGGGTATACCCTCACCGCTTTGGAATAGGGCGACATGGAGCCTTACGGATTACCATGTTGCCCCAGCGGTAGGCCCGGCCTACGTGCCGAGCCTCCTCACGCTGCGGGGCGTACCGGTATACTAGGCACACCCCCAGACGGGCGCACCGTGCAATGGCTAACACCCCGGTGCTGCTTTCAGGGAGCAGGAGGAGGGCGGGCGAACCGCCGTCTTCTTGCCCCCGGCCGTCTACGTCGGAGAGGGGCTGCGAGAGGGTCATCTTCTCGGGCCCTCTCTGCGGTCTCCTTCTGCGTCATCACCTCCTCGCAGAAGGAGACCATTGCCTCCCATGCTTGCTCGCTTCCTAACATGGCCTGAATAACGGCCGGAAGCGAGAGGTCGCCTCCGATGATGGCAACCAGAGCGCGACGCTGACCCGCCCATGTTGCGCACTCTTGAAGTGTGTGCTGGGCAGTGTCTTCGCCTGCACCGCACTCGTGACACCGCGGGGTGGGCTCACGCCGGGCGATTTTGAACAGGTACTTCCCAAAACACCCGTGTCCAGAAAGTACCTGTACCAGCCGACACGTCAAAGGCCCCTTTCTTTGACCTACCCACTGGCTGAGGACCGGCCGTATTGCCTCTATGGTGTCGCGACCGTAGAGCGGGTCGGCTAGGTCCTCCGCCCACCTCCGCAAAAGCGCTTCCTGCGCCCTCCTTCTTATGCCCTCAACCGTGTCCAGTGAGGGGCGCTCGCTTTGCGCTCTCGCTGCTGCCCTGTTCTGGTAGACAGCAGCGAGCACTCGTGCCTCTAGTTCCCACGGGGGCATGCCTGCTAAGACGCATGCAGCCCCTGTTGAAATCGTCCGGTATCCTCGGATGGCTCTCACCGCCATAACCCTTTGCGGGGCCCGCAGGAGGGTGATGTTGTGGGCGGTGAGAGCTTCTGCCCAGATTGGCGCCCCGTAGAGCGCCATACTACGTATAATGCCGGCGTAAAGTCGCCGGCATGACTGGTCTGGGCCGCGCATATTTGGTAGGAGCCGACCCAGAGCACCCGCTGCACGGATAAGACGGGGGGCGAGGCAGGTGAAGTGTGCCTCAAACCGCCACCGTCCATCCAATGTGAGACCCAGATATTTCATCTGGGCCCCAACCCGCACGAATTAAAACACCTGGCAAAACATAAGGATAGGATAGTTTCGTACAAACAGGCTCAAAAATGGTAATTTCAAAATCAACAGTCAAAAAAGCAGTATTTTATAGATGTAACGTATATTATATTGTTAATGTTTTTCTACCGCGTTTACCGCACAAAATGTCATTTTGCCCAAGCTCTTACTACGATAACTTGACACTTAGCACTTATGGTACTTTGAGCGTAGGTAGACTAGGTAGCCGGAAAGCCTAAATATTTATGGCATCACCCGATGGTCGGATTCGGTTTCTGTGCTATTAATTATTATTCTATGTTTATTTATTTATTTATTTTATTTAGGAAACAAACAATTTTTATTCCACCTTAACATTACTTAAAAAAATAACACTAAAATCAGTTAAGTTTCCACTGATGTTTGACACAAATCATCGAACAACCAACGTTATCAACTCTACGACTCTGAATTACAAGCATTAAATGAAAAAATTAAATAACAATAGGAACTTAAAATGCTCACAAATACACGGTTCATCCTAAATTGTTACTCCTTAAGATTTTACATTACATCGTTTCTGAACTTAGGGGCGCTATAGATATCTAAATTACAAAATTTCTTATTTAAGTTATCAGTTGATCTGAACAAAAACAAAACCTACATTCACCCATTCAACCTTATCCTTTTAGAAAATTTTATATTTTCACATAATAAAATTTTACTTAAAACAATCACGATTATCTCTGCCATTCATTGGACTAAATTCGTAATTATTATTTTTTATGCTCCAGACAACACCTCTTGTAATGGTATCGAAGTAGGGATTGATATCCCTGTGTTACGAGTTACCACACAAGGAAAGAAGCCAGGGGCGTCTCCCAGCACACCCAGACCCGAGTCAATTCAGAAAATATCGTTTCCTAAATAGACCCGACCGGGAATCGAACCCGGGTCACTACGGAAATCGAGGTGAGAAACCGTGCTACAGCGCACTGCGCCAATCGTGTCGGCAAAATATATATACCTATCAATATCTCAATCAATATCAATATCTATATCAAATTATAAACATTTTCTACTTATGACATCAAACTATGTTTTAAACATACTGTAGTCAATAACATTTGTTTGAGTACTTTGAAGGTGCAAAAATAATAATAACAATATTTTAATTGGGTATGGGAACAAAAATCAAACATGTCCTAAATCGAAAACCATTTCGAGGTATTTGTATTTTATACCTTATTTAAATATTTAACATTATTGGGTCGTATAGACGTCCTTTCACGTGATTGGTTTATAATCTATTCATCAACCAATCAAATGACGCGATCTGTATCATACGTAAGACTTTTAGCTAGGTGATTCTACTGCATGGTATTATTGGGGTTTCCAGTTATCAGATTTAAAATTCCCCCAGGTGAAATATATTTTTCCACTAAGTTATTTTTAATAATACGTACATTAATTCACGCCCATTGCCCAGACGGGTAGGTAGGACTTAAAATAGTTTAATCATAATCCCAACCCTTTCAGGTAGGGCTTGGTTTCAGAACTTGGCAAAATGAATTGTATCCAAAGTGTACTTCTCACATTCGGTGTTGAAGCGATTCTATGGCCGCCCTACAAAAGTACATAAGAGTTCTTTGTCAGGCGGCAACAACGTGCGCGCCTTCAACGGTTGGGTGATGCCCTTATTAATATACTCCTTTGGCATACTGAGATGGACTCAGACTGAACTGGGCGCTCTGGATACACGAGTCCGAAAACTGCTCACAACGCATCGCATGCTTCACCCACGCTCGTCTGTTATGAGATTGTACATCCCACGGAAGGTGGGGGGTCGTGGCTTCTTAAATGCCAAGGATCTTCACAACCGTGAGGTGTGCAATCTCAGGAGTTTTTTTCTCAACAACGAGTGTGGGATTTATCGCGATGTTGTGGCAGTTGACAAGGGGCTCACGCCGCTCTCCTTGGCAAACGAGAACTGGCGTCAACTACCGGTGCTCACCACCGACGACCGCAGGGAAATATGGTAGAGCAAGGAGCTACATGGAAGGTTCTATCGGACCTTAACAGGACCCGATGTGGACCTCTCCGCATCGGTGAACTGGCTACGCTTCGGGGAAACCGAGGGTTTTTTCTGTGCAATTGCTGATGAAGTTACCAAGGTGAATAACTACCGGAAATACATTATGAAGGACGGTACGGTCGACATTTGTCGCGCATGCCGCCGTCCTGGCGAGTCTATTCGCCATGTTATTTCCGGTTGTTTTCACCTTGCTAACGGAGAGTACTTGCACAGGCACAACCTAGTAACCAAGATCATCCACCAGCAACTTGCTCTTCGGTATGGCCTTGTCGAGTCGTAGGTGCCGTAATGTAAGTACGCATCGGTACCAGTTCTCGAAAATAGTCGTGCATTGCTATATTGGGATCGCTCTATCATCACGGACAGGACTATTGTAGCCAATATGCCTGATATCGTGCTGGTATACCGATCCCAACGCCGGGTAGTGCTTGCCGACATCACCATTCCACATGACGATAACCTCGTAAAAGCTGAGAAGGACCAACTCAGTAAGTACCTTGACTTGGCTCACGAGGTGACCGCCATGTGGAATGTTGATTCGAGGATCATTGTCTCGATAGTCATATCGGCAAACGGTTTAATAGCGAAGAGCCTCGACCAACATTTTGAGAGGCTCTCGCTCAGCGGTTGGGTCAAGGGTCAGATGCAGAAGGCGGTGCTCCTGGACACGGCTCGCATTGTCAGGAGGTTCCTCTCTCTGCAGCCCTAACCGCCGGTAGTCTGGGCCTTGCCTGCCCTGCTGCCGGCGGCACCCTAGGTTAAGGTTTTTATAGTATTTTTATAATTCATTGTTTTTAAAACTTTAATTTAAGCTTAGGTTTTATAATTGTAATTAACTATGTATTTTGTTTTTATAATTATAATTCATAAGTTCTTTTATTGTTGAAAATCTTTGTTTTATAGAAATACTGTAAATGTTATACCTACTTAAGTTTTATGATGAATAAAGAGAATAATAATAATAGTCCGCAGGGCAATTCTATGAGCTGTTGGTGAGTAGCGACATCACGGGCTACCACCATCCCGACGCCAACCCGCAGGGCAGCTTGTGGCGAGCTGTTAGTGTGTAGCGACACCACGGACCCGAGTTCCCCCGAGAGTCGGTCAGACCCTCCGTCTCCGCTTGCCTTCATTGGCTGGCTGGAGTGGACCCGAAGGGGGGCCGCAGGACTCTCACCTCTGGCTTGCCTTCACTGACCGTCCAGAGTGGGGCGTTAGAGCTGTATGCTCGTAGGGTGGAAGTGAAAGATGCATAAGTCGCGAGTTGGTGGGGTGGTTCATCCACCCCGTAGAAAGCGGTGTACACCTCTCGACACCCTGAGCCGCTCACAACCATGTTGTTGCCTTTGCTGACCTTATGCGTCAGCACGTTTGGGTGGCCCATTTAGTGAGTGGCTATCGTCTGCCAGGAGAAACAAAACATATGAGACATTTTGCATGGCAAACGTCCGTTGTCTCAGGCAATACGTAATACACTTTAAATGCACCCTTTTCGCTGATGACGTATCCGTTGTCATACCATGTAACAATACTGACAAATATAATCAAGATATTAATGACACAATTCGTAAAGTTATTGATTGGCTTAGCAATATTAATTTACGGGTAAACTTGGGCAAAACTACTTTCATTCAGTTCATAAATAGAAATGCAAAAAAACTCTCGCTTAATGTAGGGGAGACCGGGGCAAGATGAGATATCTAAGAGAAAAACCGACATAATATGAAAATCAAACTGTTTATTCAAAATCATTTACAACGAAAGCAACACTTACACTTACAGTTAACATAATTATAATCTTTTAAGGCGCTAAATCACATATTTTTTTGGCAAATAGGAACTAAATGGCACATATCAAATATCCCGCCTTGCCCCATGATCGGGGCAAAATGGGAAGTGCTATGGGGCATAAAGAGTATACATTTTATTCTGGTTGGCAACGTTCACATATATGTGCCTCTTCATCGTCATCGTCTACGCCTGCGCAGGAATTATGGGCCCAGCCATGGCACACGCTACAAATAACCCATCGTAGATTGTGAATATATCTTTTGTTTTTATTCTTTTTATATGACTTCTTTTTTTCAGGATTTTTCTTCATAGTCTTCGTATTATCAGGCTTTTTTTCTGTCGTCCTATTTATTTTTTGTGTTTTATTAATATCTTCAATAAGATCATTTTTTGTATTGAGAAGCTGTAAGTATTGCAGTTTTACCACGTTTTCTTGTTTTTCTCTCTTGGGTTCTTACTTCTTTGGGAATAGCCATAATATTTTCATTATATTTCTATTATTAGGTATACGTTTTTATTTAAAATATAAATAGGTAGAATACGAAACATTTTTCTTTTTACACATATGGGGTAAAACAGGATATCCCGTTATGCCCCGACCATTTTGCCCCAACCGACATATTTTTCAAAAGTATCCACAGTTCTAACCTACTAAATTGTTATGCGAAATTGCAATATAATTTCGTTAGTTTTACACTACTACAACAAGTATGTAGTCAATTGTTACAATAGCACTGATACCTAACTTGATGCACATCGATTCAAATTAGAACACTTATTAAAAATCCTCCAAAAAAATGTTTTTTAACGCCGTGAAGTTAAAACAGCTAGTCACACGCAGGCACCGCTCTGACTCGCGTGACACGACTAACCGTCGCGCGTATGGTACTGTGTTAGGCTCTGTTGTGTTCAGCAGTTACGCACACAAGCACATTTCCCGTCTTGCCCCGAGCTTCGTCTTGCCCCGGTCTCCCCTACAATATGAGGGTCAGAATATCGAAGAGTCAAATCAAATAAACTTCTTGGGAATTGTGTTGGACGATTGCTTATCATGGAAAGGTCATATAGAAAAAATATGCGCGAAGATAAACTCTTTCGCTTATGCGCTTTGGCGGCTAACCAAAATATGCGACAAAGGGGTTGCCTTACAAGCTTACCATGGCTATGTATCTATGCTCGATTCTAAGATACGGGATTCTCTTATGGGGCAACTCCAGTCACGTAAGCAGGGCTTTTATATACCAAAAGCAATGTCTTCGAGCTATCTGTGACGTCGATGCTACAACTTCTTGCAGGCCTCTTTTTAAGGAAATGAGCCTACTAACTGTACCTTGTATCTACATTTTTGAGATGTGCGTGTTTGTTAGGACAAATCTTCACTTGTTCAAAGCAAAAAGAAACGAATGCAAATTCAACACTAGATATCCGGATAACCTAAATTTACCTACAAAAACAACAGCACTACTTATACAGCAAAGATTCTTATTGCATGGCCATAAAAATATATAATAGACTTGACAACGAACTAAAGAAATTGCCGTTGAATATATTTAAAAGCAGGCTAAAACGATGGTAGCTGGAACATTGTTTCTATTCGACGGATGAATATTTCCAGTCATTTGTGAATCGTTTTTAATAATGATATGTATTGAGATTTAAATATTAGTGAACTTAATGTTAATTTTGTGTAACCTTGAAAATAATAATTAGTTAAAATTATATTCAGTTCATTTACAATCTTAGCGGGAGACAGGTACTCCAAACTAGGTTTCCCTGTGCTATGGATTACCTGGCCCCGACCTCGTAGTAGGTTACAAACAGGAAGAAGTATACAAAATAATTAAAATAAACATAAACAAAGTTGCCCTTTAAGTATTTTAAAAAACAAAATTAACAATTTAGTGTTTTTTTACATTTAATTTAACGCCACACAAGTATTTATCAGGTAATAGGTAGTATAATGAACAACATAAATTATTAAAATGTTAAAACTACAAATTGTTACATTAACAATATACAATACAGAACTTAAAATAACTCAATTTTATTTAAAATACTCTTCATCATCATCATCATCATCCGTGCGGTCTATCCCGGCTTTGAACCCACACTGGTGTGTGGGGTCCCAGGGTCCACCCTTCTTATTTCTTGGCCCACTTCACGCGGTCTTGTGCATCCTCAGTGGGGAGTCTGTTGGCACGCATGTCACCCTTAACGACGTCGAGCCACCGCTTCTTGGGTCCGCAACATTTGTTGCCCACGTAGTTTGCCGATCTCCGTGAGACATGACCATACCAACGAAGGCGGCACTCCTGCAGTTTATCTGCGATGTCACGCACACGAAGGCTGCCGCGGATGTGGGTGTTACGCACGCGATCTTTGCGTGAGACTCCACACATCCACCGCAGCATCTTCATTTCCGTGACGCGCAGCTCCTGCTTGTGTCGCTCTAGTAACGGCCATGTTTCACTGCCATATAAAAGGACAGGTCTAATCATGGTTTCATAGACCTGCCGCTTCAGCTTGATCGGCATCTTGGGGTCACAAATGACACCAGTCACTACACGCCATTTGGCCCAAGCCGCGGAAATTCGGGCTCTGACGTCGCGGTCGATGTCCCCGGACGCGCTTAACACAGATCCCAGGTATTTGACACGGTCCGTGCTCTCGACCACGTCAACGCCTATGCGGACGGACTGGGTATCTGTGGTGTTGCAGGCCATGTACTCCGTCTTCGCCACATTAAGTTTCAGACCGCCGTTTTCAAGTGAATTTTTCCACTTATTCACCCGTGGTACCAGCCGTCCCCTGTCCGAATCTGCTAGCGCTATGTCATCAGCATACATAAGCAACCAGGGTGGTTGCTCTTGGTGGTCTAGGATGCTGTTTGACAGAACGTCTAATATTACGCTGAACAGAAACGGGCTAAGCACGGAGCCTTGGTGTACTCCAACGGTGATAGGGACGGGAAGCGTGTCACCAACCGCAGTCCTAACTATGGAACTGGAATCGTGGTACATTTCCCGGATTATGTCAATAAAGACTTCGGGAACGGCCCTGGAACGCAGCGCCCAGCCGATCATCTCACGAGGGACACAGTCGAAGGCCTTCTGCATGTCTAAGAAAAGGAGATGCAGAGGTGTATTCTTCAGTCTTTATCCCTCCAGGAGCGTTCTTAAGGCAAATACGGGGTCCATGGTCCCGCAACCCGGTCGAATCCCATACTAACAAATACTCTTCTAAACTAAAAACTCTTCTCAATTAAATATTCCCTAAGGGTCTTGTAATAATTTGTGTTACACTCAATATTTTTTCTTTTTAATGGTAATGTATTAAAGATTTTCACTGACATACAAATTGCGCCAGAGCTTACTAATTTTAAATGTGAAGAGGGAATAGCTAGTTTGTCTTTATTGCGCAAGTTAAGGGGTCTGGAAAATAAATCTTTTGCTAGCGGGTATAAGTTTATATGCTTTTTAACATAGTCGGAAATTTGCAAAATATACATGGATGGAAGTCAACATTAGAATATTTAATTTTTTGAAATGTGGTCTGCAACTCTCCCTTCCAGTACCTAATATTTACAATGATCCTTACACAGCGTTTCTGTAAAATAAATAGTTGATGTACATCTACACTATTTCCCCATATTAAAAGACCGTAATTTTACCATGCAGGAGCGTAGGCATAGTAAACAGTTACGGCGGTTTTGTGGTCTGTAGATTTCTTTAATTCGTACAATGCGTAGGTAAACCGAGATAATTTGCTAGCTATCTTTACTATACTCATATGTTGTCTACTGGAGACGTTACTGTCAAAATCGACACCCAGCACTGTACTTGATTCTACGGCTTCAATTATATTATTTTTTAAGGATACTTTTATGCTTAGAGGAGGTTTCTGACGAGGTTTAAACTGCATGAGTTTTGTTTTAGAAATATTTAATTGTAAGTTATGAGTTATTAACCATTCATCAATTTGACTTACCTTATCGACTAATTCAGTTTTTAACTGGTCAGCATTGTTGCATGGGAAAACTATATATAGTAATGTCGTCTGCATATAATATGGTTTAGTTAAGATTACTGTATAAGGCTTTTCGTTTATATAGATAAGAAAAAAGACACAGTCCAAGACACTGCCTTGTGATATTTAATTAGTAGTTTTCAGTGGTTGCGATCTAATTGTAAATAAAGTGCTGGTATTTTTTTCAAAATGCTCAATTTCTACAATTTGCTTGCGATTTTCCAGGTAGGACTTGAACCATTTTTGAGCCTGACCTCGAACACCTATCCTGTCGAGTTTCTCTAAAAGAATTTTATGCGATACGCGGCTTTTATGGTCCAGTATATCTTAAGATCTACGGTTCGAATCCCACTCACATACGACTTTTTGCTCGAGTTAATTGTTTCATTTTTATTATTTATTGTGTCCTTATTAAACACTGTTTCAATTTAATTATTATTCTTAAGAGAAAATTATTTTAATTAAAAGAGTGTTCGTCGCATATCTACACTTGGCTGACATTAACTTAGAAAAAGGATATAATAAACAGCCATTCAGTATTTTTATTTTTTTTATTGAAACTTCAATATTATCGAAAACTTTAGCAAAAACTTAGTCTGGCTCCAATGATTTTCCAGAAATGGATAGTGCACGTCATACATTAAGCGATGTGCTAACAATTTTTCACAATATGTTCATGCTCAGTATATTTTCTACTTGTGATCTCTGTCTGTCACTAGTTCTGTTTCAATTATGTAGGTATCTATAATTAGTTTATGGGGGTTCAAAATTATTTTTCCGGTATCTGCTTGTTAATATTAATACTATAATATTTAATTTATCTAAATAGGTAGCTGCAAATATAAAGTAAGTTTGTTAATAAATTTACATATTTCTCCATCTAAATAGTTTCTGTTGTATTTGTGCACATACTTGCCTCTCATTTACCTTTTACCGTAGGTTGACTGGAAGAGATCGCTATTAGCGATAAGGCTGCCTAAATTCTGCATTTTTCTAAATGTAATACTTAGCTATAAGTCTCTTTTTGTTTTTGTACAATGAATCTATCTATCTAGTGAATGCAGGGTGAGTAAAAACTAAACAGACATTTCAATAATCTTATTATTTATTATTTATCACATAAAGTAATCTTGGTGAGAACTGCTTCAGAACGGATACGAGCTGATAAAGATTAGATCCTGGCATTACTTTGGCCTTTATGGACCTCTGAAAAATAAAGAGATATTATTCACACTTCGATTCTTAAAACAAATGCAGAGATCGACGACACGATTGGCGTAGTGTACTGTAGCACGGTTTCTCGCCTCGATTTCCGTAGTGTCCCGGGTTCGATTCCCGGTCGGGTCAATTCAGGAAACGATCTTTTCTGAATTGACTCGGGTTTTGGTGTGCTGGGAGACGCCCCTAGTTTATTTCTTTGTGTGGTACCTCGTAACACAGGGATTTAATAATCCCTACTTCGAGACCATTACAAGAGGTGTGTTGTCTGGCGCATATTTAATGTTGCCTGTACACTTCCGACTTGACAGAAAACTGGTAGTGTATTTTTATACTCCGCATCTATACTGATGTTTAAAGAGGAAATATTTGATTGTTTGTTTATTTGAATTGAATAGGCTCCGAAACTACTTGACTGATTAAAAAAATTATTTAACCTGTGGAAAGCTACATTATCAGCGAATACTTTTTTGGCCATATTTTAACGGAAGAAATGACAAGTTTTTTTTTATACTTTTGCATTCTTATAAAATGTAAGTATCGCGCGGAATGTGACCTCGCTGGCAAAATTGTGCAGCTACAATGAGATTTTCGAATTCATTTTTTCGCAACGGATCAAAAAGGTTACCATTGTTTGGGAAACGTATCGTCAGAGCCAACCGTTAAATGGGTGGATTTCGTTGAATGCATATGCCGCCTATATCCACAAAGTAAAGAGGCAGTAAACTAAATAGAGGCGGAGAGAGACCTATCAAGTACCTATTACCTAATTTAAGAAGGATACGTCGTATTTCTTCGTGTGATAATAATGATGTCTTACCAGTCCTTTTTCATTATCTTGAAACTTTTCTAATGTCTGAAATACAAATAGTAAATTCTAAAATTGGAAAACAGAGAATTCACTAATAACTGTCGAGTTTACTGCATATATATGTTCATTTTACCTCAGATCTCAGCATAGCTTGTGGGTCAACTTCCTCGACCCACACAGAATTCCAGAATTGCTGAAATTAACAAAACGGTTACAAACTCTACCACGGCAGTAGGTACAGGCCAAATCCTAAAATACTGATCCTGTTCGGCTCCCCTGCCTCTAGATCATTAGTTCCCAAAGTGGTCCAGAGGAAATTCGACGGGGGTCTATGTTGGCGTCACATTGTTGGTCGATTCTTGGGAATACCTATGGTAGAAATGTAGCTAGTAGGTTCTCCACCGGAACCAGATACATTTTAAAGGGGTCTAGGCTAAAAAAAAGTCTGGAGACCTCTGCTCTAAATTCTCTACCTGATTTGCTAGTCGCTTGCTATTCAAAAGCTCATAAGCTCTCAAATAGAAAATCCGGGTGATTTTCAATACCTACCGATAAGAAAATTATAAGTATTGCATACTCAGTAGGTGTAGGTGGGTAATCACCCTGTATAAATGCTATCATGATTGCATTTTTTTTTAATACTTATAATATTGGGTTTTAAAATGTTTTTTGGGCATTATTTCTCATTCCATTTTTTATCCACATTAATAATGTACCACGCCACATTCGTATTTAGGCAGGACCCCGATTCAGAACGAAGTATTCGACCGATTCGGTAAGTTTGTTTTAATTATAGTACCTAAATTAACCGCTTAGCGGTAGCAATCAATATTTTTATATGTTAAATTCAAAGAAGCCTTAAGTTTTCATAAAATAAATTATATAAAAACTACCCATCCTAAAAATTAATTAAAAATAAATGCAAATAACCGAAGCGGTCGATAACTTTGTTCTGAATCGGGGGGCTGGTCGTGACTTAATATTCTATAGAAATAAGCTAATTACCTACCCCTGTTCGCAATATATCCTTTCGAATAGAATCGTCTGTTCTATTAAGAGGTTTGCTGGCGTCATAAATCGCTGACTTCACGGCCACTGCCAGAACCTCTTCAGGGGTCGCCTGAAATTGAAAAACCAATTAATTACAGCAACTAACTGATGCTTGATAAAATGCCTCATATCTGGCGCTTATCAGCCTCAAATCTGGCCCCAAGACCGTTTTCCATCAGGTGGAATGAGGTCATCTTGACGGGCAATAAAAAAAACTGTAAAAGTGAAATTAAACAACCCTGTAAAAGGCCGTAGCGAAAGCCAATAAAACCATTGCAGAATGGATCTTAATATCAGCACCATACATGTTCGCCCCTTATGTAAAGCTTGACGTGATCTCGTGTGTTACTTGTACCTGCAGATTGCACCATTTAATTACCCTTTGCTGCGTAATGTCTGCTACTGGCCCATAGGCTCGTGTATGTTTAGCTTATCTCCATTGCCCGGTTTTACTGAACGAAAGAGAGTTATAAGTAAGGTTGAAAGGTTTTTGTTTTGTTCTTACCTTCACAGGTAATAATTGGCTGTTCTCAGAGCTCTTCTTAGTTTCCTTCCGATGTTGCTTCTATAAAAAAAAGCTTTTTAAGAATAATTAGGTGTTAATCCTCCAAGTGCCATCAGTTATTTAGTACGATGGGCCCGTGTATAGAAAACTTAAGGACGTCCAGCTATATATACTGCTGTCTTATTTTAAGGTATTTTTAACAAGACGCGGTTCTATCACGCACGCACGCGGGATTGCCGGTAATATAGTGTACCCGGGCGTACAGGTTCCCTTTGACGCGCGACCAAAAACCGACCGACCGCGGGTCGCTGCGAGCTAACTCGCGACGTCGCGAGGCTACGCGTACAATTTTGGGGAAGCCCAAGATTGTACGCGTAGCTGAAAGGTATGGATATGACGTTCCAAGAAACGCGTACAAATGTACACACTGTCCGTACTCGGGTTCACACTACAGAAGCGACAACTAAGAAGATTGAATCTAATCTGGTTTAAAGCATGCTTGTCATGATAACTGGGCTTGCTGTCAGTTACTATGTATGCTCTTATCATCATCAGCCTATCATAGTCCACTGCTAGGATTAGGTTTCACTAGATGCGCGCCATCACGCGTATTCAGTTTCTGCCAGCAACCTTTCACAAGTTATCGCTCTACCTGGCCAGTGGGTGCCCCACACTACTTTTGCCTATACCGCCTTTTACTGTGCCTATACGCAGTCTCCACTCTAGAACAAGCTTTCCCCAGAGTTTATCGGTTCTACGGCATGATACATGTGGTGGTGGTAAATAGCCTACCCACTTCCACTTGAATTGTATACTGATTTTGAGAGCTATGTCGAAGACCTTTAAGCTTTCTTGCTGCGAATACCAACCTCCGACTACAGACATCTTTAAACGAATACGGATGAAGTTGAGTCTCGCTGACAGTTGCTTATTTTACCTCAGTATATGGATATTGCAGCACAAATCGCCTCCCAAAGTCCTTGTACACAGTGGGGTAACTCCAATGAGGGTTTGACCCTGACAGGTCCGCCATGTCTCCTGCCTTCTTCTCTGCTTGGTACTCGGCTTCTTCAGCTGCAACTCTCTAAAATAAGAATCGAGGCGAGGATGAGAATGTTTCCGTAATAATAGTTTTAATGCCGCTTGCCTGTTACTTACTTAGGGGTCGTTCTGTCGAGTCTGTCCGAGTGATTTTCACCCTCGTCGAATAGAGAGGGACAAAACGAGCAAAACCTTCGTCTGAAGCTGTCAGGTTCATTTCATCGGGCTCCAAGCACCGGTAGAATTCGCATTTGTTAGAGTGATAAACGTCACCCTAACCCGTTCCGAAACAACTAGGAAACTGTCAGGTGACAGCTCGGTGAGTGATTTTCACTCCTCAGTATGAAATTCCACCCGTTTTGGAACACAGCCTTAAACTACAGTTGTTAAGGCCTGTTCAGACCTGGGGCCTGACTTCCGAACCAAATTTCGCCGGATTGGCATTACATTAATGTCACCAAAAAATATTTGAACCTTAACGCTTTGGCATAAGGTTCATAATTTTCTTGTTTGACATTTCTGCAAAGCTTGTCCAATGAAATTCTGTTCAAGAGTCCTGAGCCCTGAGCGGTATTCGCTGCCGCTGTGGGTAGCGGTACATTTTGCCGCAGAACTTGATACTAAATACCTGAGCCCGCGCGGTATTGTACCGCTACCCACAGCGGCAGCGAATACCACTCAGGTTTGAACAGGCCTTTATAGTGCGCTGTGCGTAAAGGTATCTTCATAGGTACTTATCGGGGATGCCGCACAGGCACAGAATAATTAATAGTAGTACAAGCCGAGCGCACTAAAGGCTGTCGATTAATGGACCCGCTGCCCCGGTGTGAATTCTCCGGTAGAGCTAAGATGCGATGCGAACCGCGAGAGTGGATAACGTGCATATTGTATAAACTAGGTATGCACGAAAAAAGAGGTGTAGGCTATAAGTGACAAAACATTCTTGATGTGCGTGTGCACATCTCAGTCCCGCTGGTTAGGTAAGTACATTACACCCGTCGTGTTTTACTGGGCTGGTAGTAAGAAGCCTTTTTTCTAAATGAATACTGTTGTGTCGAGAGTAGAAGGCTCTCGTAAAGGGCTCTGTCGCTCAGAAGAACAGAAATGACAAAAATTAACAACCTTATTATAAGTGTTCCAAGCACCATTATCGTCTCGATTTTCTTCGTTATCTTGGGATACATTTGGCACAGTTTCATATTCAAAAGAATTACATTTCTGGAAATAGTAAATTATTAACTACATTGTTGTGTGTCTGGGTGTTATTAACTATATAAGTATGTATTTAGAAATATTTAAGTAATTTTATCAGTCTTTGACACCCATAGTACAAGCTCTGCTTAGTTTGGGGTCAGATGATCTTGGTGAAAATTTGTCCCAGATATATTTATATTTATTATTTATTTTATTAGACCATTTCTGCGAAGGTTGTCTATAGGTATTCTGGGATTTTTGGGTATTCATAGATGTTGCGACCAATGATGGTGTCGGATTGTTTATTTACGAAAAATGTACCTACGTAGGTAGGTACCTATTTATATTAGGTACCTAGTAGGTGGCAGATTTTATAATACCATGTCCACAGACCAGAAAAACGCCTGGAATTGCCCAGAATGCACATGCAAATCCCGAAAAAAAGGAGGAGACAACTCAGAAACTCCAGTAAAGTTAACGGTTGGAAGTGTAGACAGCGCTTATACTAATATTACTACACGCCGCGAAATTACTAAGAAACAAGACGTGCATATCACTGAAACCAGTGAAATGTCCATAGACGACTTAATAATAGAAGAAGAAGACAGTATATTGGGAAACACAGAGACTTCAATACTGGTACAAAAAGATCAAACTAGCCAAGCGCCGCAACTTACTGCCACATTGGACCAATTAAGCAATTTATTGGATAAAAAGTTGGCTGACAATAACAAATCATTACTCAATGAAATAAAAACCTTCATCAAAAGTGAAATTACTCGCTCAACAGTTACTTTACGTCAGGAATTCACCAATTCGATGGAGAAAATGGTCCTGGAACAGACAAAACTTAATAAAGATATAGAGAAAGTACAGGCGGAAATACAACAACTGCAAACTGAAAACAAAAAGCTAAATTCCCAAATCGAAGAACTTCAGAACTACCAACAACAAAGAAACGAACCGACAAATGATCTCAATAAGAAGAAATTTGTCTTGTACGGGTTAGAAGAAATGCATCGAGAAAACAAACATCAACTGCATGAACGACTTTTAAATATATTTGGAGAAACATTCAACGTAAACCTGACAGGCTATATCGAAGACCTTTGTCGCATTGGAAGAATTGGTCACCGCCGACCGTTGGTTGTGGAGTTGCTGAGTAAAAGAATGGTTACATATCTGTTACATAACAAAAACTATCTTCACAATACGGGATTAGCCGTATCCGAGTACCTGGATGGCGCTGCCTTACAGGCTCGAAACAAGCGTAGCAACCTACATCGTGAAAGCAGAAAACACTCGAAAGGCCATATCAGTAACAACTCAATTGAAGAGATGGAAAATACCAGAGAACACGGAAGACTAGTACAAGGCCACGATGCTTCTGGGAGACAGTTGGCTCTCTCACATCACAGCGGGACTACGACAAATATCAGAAAGCCAAATACCGATACGCGGACTTTTCGATAGTAAAATGAGCCTTTTCTTTCAAAACATGCAAAGCATTAAAAATAAAATCGATTTGTTTGAGAGTTTTTTAGAAGACAAATGTTACGATGTTATATGTGCAACGGAAACGTGGATCACACATGAACAGATAGATTTATATTCGATAAATAATTATAAGTTTGCTTCTATGTATTGTCGAATAAACAGAAAAGGAGGGGGTGTTGCTATCATTCTCCGGAATGACCTCCAACACATAGAGAGAACAGACTTTACTGATCTCTCAGTAGAGCACGTGGTAGAATGCTGTGCCGTCGAACTACCAGCGTTTGATACACTGATAATAACTGTTTATAGAGCGGATCGCGAGATAACTAAGTTTTTCGAGTTTCTTGATAAAATAGTAGCTAAAATTCGTATATCAACCACAAAGAAACACGTAGTCCTTGGAGGCGATTTTAATTTGGATAGAACCAACAATAAATACATTAAAGATTATAAAAAATTATGTAACACGCTGCTAGAAATTAATATGCGCCAAATAGTCACACAACCTACCAGAGTAACCAACAACAGCTGTTCTTGTATTGACTTTATCTTCACAAATTATAAAACTTGCAATCTGAGCGTTTGCGACTATGGTATTTCAGACCACAAGGCACTTATTTACGAAGCCCATATAAAGCCTGTCAATGCTCAACCTCAACCACATAGGCTGTTTGAGCACAAAAGATAATATAACACTCAAAATATGTACAACTTCAAAACTAGCCTACAAAACGTACATTGGAACAGAATAATATCAGAAAACCTAAACATTAACGAATGCTACACAAATTTTGAAAACAAACTTTCAGAAATTCTAAACACAAACATACCAAAAAAGAGAATAAATAAAAAAACAAGAATAAATAAAACATGGTTAACACCTGGTTTGAAAAGGTCAAGTAAACATAAAAGAACTCTGAAAAGACTGGTTAATTATTCAAATAATACTGTGCTGAAAAATCACTATAAACATTATAATAAAATTCTTCAGCGAACTAAAAAAGATAGTTCACAGTAAGAAAATGAATGCATCTACAAACATGAGCAAAACCATGTGGAAAATCATTAACGAAGTTACTAAGAAAAAAACTCCGATAGGTTCGTCTATGGATAACCTAAAAATAACATCCTGTAACAATCAACTTGTGGAAGACCCATTAGAGATAGCCAACCTTTTCAATGATTACTTTCTATCAATAGGCCAACCACAACAACGGATTATTACTTCCTCGGGCCCTCAGCCTAGTCAAACGACATTCACCACTCACAATGCCCCACTCACCTCAATGTTTCTAGCAAATGTTTCTGAAAATGAAGTACGCTCAATTATTCAGAAAATGCCTAATAAGCTTAGTTGTGGTACTGATGAAATCCCTCCTGCACTACTAAAAACTTGTATCGAGGAACTAGTCCCACCAATCACCCAACTTATTAACAAATCATTCGACGAAGAACGATTCCCTGACAGTCTTAAGATTGCAAAAATAAAACCAATCTTTAAAAAAAAAGGAAATCGTGGGGATGTTTCCCAATATAGGCCCATTGCTCTGCTACCTACTGTGTCGAAAGTGTTTGAAAAATGCATTACCACACGCCTCTATGACTTTTTAGAAAAACAGAACCTCTTAGACAACCACCAATATGGCTTCCGAAAAAAACGGTCAACAACCCATGTTATGTACCGATATGTTCAAGAAATACTCAGTATCATTCGGGAAAAGAAATATGCAGTAGGGCTGCTTCTTGACATGTCCAAAGCTTACTATAGGGTCTCCCATAACACATTATTACACAAACTTACGAATTTGGGTGTAAGGGGGAAGCCCTATACATTAATAAAGTCATACCTACAAAATAGAAAACAGTTTGTACAGGTCGAATACAAAAACAACAAAACGAATGAGATAGAACTTATAGACTCCGAGTGCAAAATCACAAATTGTTCTATACCTCAGGGCAGCGTGTTGGGCTGCGTTCTTTTCATAGCCTACATAAATGAAATCCCACAAGTAACTGACACATCATGCGTGCTTTTTGCTGACGACTTGTCATTGTTATTCGAGTACCCAAACACAATAAATCGCAACCAAATAGAAGATACATACAAAAAAACTGAACAGTGGCTTGAGCAACACAACCTAACAATTAATGTAAAAAAGACTCGGTTAATCCAATTTAGGCCTTCCCAAAAAAAAGCTCTAGACATCAGTGTGATCGCAAAGAAACTTCACATAGAGGAGACAACGGCGTCTCCTCTGCTGGGTTTAACTTTAGATTGTCACCTCACGTGGAAACAGCATATAGATACCCTTAAAACCAAGCTATCTAAATTCATCTACGCCCTATCAGTGCTTAAGCGTAACACTGATCTAAAAACCGCATTATCCGCATATTACGCGTACGCGCATGCCTGGCTCGGCTACGGATTAATAATGTGGGGACACTCTACTGATGCGAGTGATATTTTCATCATGCAGAAAAAATGCGTGCGCGTATTGGCTAACATCCGCTACAGAGAAAGCTGCAGGACACACTTTATAAAGTTAAACATTCTGACCCTGTACTCGCTTTATATATTAGAAATATGTGTTTTTGTTTTTAAAAATCAATGCCTTTTTAAGTACTGCAGTAATCCCCGACGTAAAAACAGATTGGAACTACCTAATCCCAAATTAGAAATGTTTAAAAACGGACCTCATTACAGAGCTATCAATATATTTAATAAAATTCCGGATGACATGAAAAGTGAACCCAGCGCAAAAAGATTTAGGATTAGACTTAAGACATTGCTGCTTAACAAATGTTATTATTCATTGAATGAGTTCAGAGACGACAAGAAGCTTTAAGTCTCGCTATCTGACTTTGTTTGTAAATGTACTAACGCTATTAATGTACTTTAATATAATTCATAATGTATTAAATAGATAGGTAATTAATAATTTTATTATACTAGCATCAAATGTAATTGGAATCAATAAAATATTAGGTGTACTATATTTGTAATGCCCTTACGGGGTTATGTACTGTACTGATAATTATAATGACCATCTTTAATGTGAATGTACATATTAGCAAATGAATAAATAAATAAATATATTTTTTCTCGTTTTATACAACTTAAATAATCACTTAAAAAAAGAAATGTCTTTTTTTAAGTGATTTTATCGACATGTTCAGATAATCGTCCTAAAACAAATATTTCCAACTCGCGTTCAATTTATCCCAATTTTTTTGGAAATATTTGAAGAGTGAAAAAGTTAAGGAATCTATATGAATCTTCATTGCATTTACCAATATGGTATCCCTCCCAAATGGTTAGAGGGCTCTTAATGTTTTAGATTACTTCAAAAACGTGTTCTTTCGTACCTACCCTGGGTAACACTTGGAAAAAAAACCAAACCATCAAAACTGTCCAAGACAACTGCATTATTCAAAACTGTGCATATAAAGCTTAGTAGCTGTTGCAAATCTTAATGTATGAAAATAATTGGTTTATAATTGCTGTGACTTTATGGCTAGCCAATTCAATGCCATCGTAAGTTGATTTTACTTTTTTGACGTTCACATTGTAATAAAAAAACGCCTGGTGGAATGAAAAGGCAATGTTAAAATAGAGGGTAAAATACTTAATTACGAGCACATTTTACTTTTATTTGGCCAAATTTCACAGTGGATGTATTCCAGTTTGTTTGTACCCCTTTCATAAATTTCTTGTTTGACATTTCTGCAATACTTGTCCAATGAAATTCTCTTCAAGTGTCAGGCCCCTGACCGATGCGTGATAGATATTATCTTTCTTATTGGTAACCACAATGATACTGTTTAGATTGATGATGGTGTTAATCGTTAGACCCCAAAAACTATCACTTCGTGTCCTGGCTTTAAGAGTTTATAAGAATACAAAACGCCTAATCTAGCATTCCGCCCGCGGCTTCGCCCGCTTTGCGTTATATTTTACTTTGACCAAATTCCATAAAATCTAAATAAATTGTATATTGAACTGCGGATGCCCTTTTGTAATTTTGAAGCCACCAAATTAGATTTTTGAGACAATCCTGTGGCAAGACATACGTTTGCTGTGCATACGTTTTGGGAATCAAATTGAGTAACTTGAGTAGATGACGGTAATTCAGCCTGCCATTCGGAATTACAAAATTTGCAAAACTGACTGATTCTCTCTGAAGGACCTGTACTATTTTTGTGACAAACCCTCGATGTTTCTCTTGCGGGAGGTATTTGTTGTTTAGCCAAGGGTCCCATTGCGATCCAATTTGTTATGGACTCGAAAACTTTAGGGGCTGTGCTTAAGCCAAACGGGAGACACGTCATCTCTAATAGTTCCCCGTCGTAAATTAGCCTGAGGAACCGTCTTTGGGCTTTGGTTATTGCCACATGAAAGTATGCCTGTGAAATATCTATTTTGCATAGCCAGTCGCTCGGTTGCAGGAAGTCTGGCACTTTGCACTTATTTATTAGCTTGAACCGCTCTGTAATTACACACATATTTAGAGCTTTGAGGTTGAATATGGGAGGATAGGACTGGGCGTCCTTTTGAACAAGAAATTTTTTGGAAATTTAACTTGGAGTTGGATGTTCTACTACATCTAATACTTCTTCCACTTTCATCTGGTCTATTATTTGTGTCATGGCAGGACAGTGTGGAATATTCAAGTCATTATTTTTTAAATTTGGTAATAAGAGAGGTGGTCTCTGAACAAATGGGATGCGATAGCCTTTTATGATTTGAAGAATGTACTTTGGAGCTCCCATCTCTTCCCACTGAGCAATAAAATTGGTTAATTGTCCTGCTCTGAAACCCTTGACCTGCTGGAGTTGAAGTGAGTCGTGATTTTCGCTTTTTGTTTTCTGTATCAGGCTTTGAGTTCGGCCCTGGAGCCGCAAATCCTCGATTTGTCCTGAAGGGTTCGCTAGGTCTGATTTAACGCTCTTGACGAAAGCGAAATGAGCCTCTAGAATTGCTTGCCCCTCTGCGATTATTGTTAGCATGTCCTTGCGGAGGACGAAATTGTTCACCCATCGAGGGTACACTATAATAAGGTGGTTGAAATCGAGGACGACCAGATCCACCAATGAATTTACCCTGCGAGGGTACGTAGCGATCACCCAATCCCTGCGAGAGATGGGAAGTGGTCCTATTTATAGCAGCTGCTGCCTGCGAGGCAGAGGCATTAGACCTATGAAGTGGTATAAAAGCTTTTTTCACACCATCAGCATTTTCAAGAGTAGCGGTCAATAGATCAGCATTAAAGAGGTGTTCATTCGATGGCGTAATTTTGCGTACTGCTGCTTCTACTAAAGGATCCCTTTTAAGATTGGTTATACCATCCCTACGCATTTGAATGATCGCAGCCCTATGATCACAAATCAATTGGAAAAGGTCGGATGTTACTTTAGTAAAATCCCCTTTCTGAAATAAATTTAATAGCTTATCTTGAAAAAGATCATAATTTAAATGTTCTGGAACTTTCACCCAATCTAAAAAATCCCTAACTGCGGTTTGGGAATATTCCCTTTGATTTATGAGGCAAAATGACATGGCGGCATAAGCTTTTTCATTATGTGATAAATGACGAAGTGTATCGTAACCTTTAATTTCCTCATTCACCTCTAGTTCAACAAATCCTGAAAATCTACAGTAATTTTTCTGCGTATCAGCATACCGCACTTCACACCACTCTTTTGGGTTAAAATGTTGTACATTATTAAAAATATTAGGATAAACGTCCGTAGACTTGGGAATAGTTGGATCTTCCAATTTAGTTTCGATATCAAACATAAATTTTCACAATTGTTTGAATTACCGCCAATATTTTCTGAAATGTTATTATTTCCGATCACTTGCGGAGTTTCAGGAAAAAATTGGTCTAAAGATTCATGATCAAGAGAAATATAGTTAGTCCAAATCAATTTGAGGCTCCCTGTTTTCTAAATGGTACCGTAAATCACTCACTTCCTTGAACAATTGTTCTAATCTTGCATCTGATCGTCGAGACCGTTTGATGCGCTTGTGGTGACGCCATCGATGCCGGCGCTTACGCTTAGACGTACCTTTAGTTGAATCTGAGCTCGAAGAGTCCTTGCTTGACGAGCTGCTCGACGATGAGCTAGACTTTGTTCGAGATCTATACTCCATTCATTATCGCATTAGACAGAAGTAAAAAAGGTTATTTTTAGGGTACACTTTGTGGTAAAAGTACAATACACATCATTGCTTTTAAGATTTATGCCGAATTTATTAAAATCCACATAAATATCAGCTGTCACACTTAATTGTTCTCATTTAAAGTAAAGGAACTTCAGAATTTATGAGGCTTTTGCTTAAAATAATTATTTTGTCTTGCATCAAACTATATTGTCGATGTAAAAACCTAAAACAGGCAGGGGTTTTCATTTTTACTGTCACTATAACTCTACCAAATCTAGAATGTTACATAATCCCTTCATACGTTGTGGCGGAAGGGGTTTTCAAATTTGCCAGGTTATACTCAGGTATGTTATCGTCATGGCATCGTCAAATGCAAATTGTCATTCATTTTAGCCCCCCTGCTTCTTATTTCTAATGTTATAATGAATGAAGTAAAGATGGACCTGGTTGGTCGAGAGTCCTTTCTCTCGACTCACGCACAGTGTTAGAATCATCCATCCTACAATACAAATTTCATAAGAACACCAAAGTAATAATATTACTTTTTAATCTAAACTCTCGTCAGTTTAGTAAGGTATTAACTTAATAACAAAAATTCTTACGGAAATTCGAACACTTTAAACCTCACGAAACCGGAGAAGATACTTCAATAAAACTAAAAACAAAGTCGAACGATCAAACGTTAAAAAAAAAATCTCGTAAGAGTCAGACTAATTTTTAAAACACTTACATGAAGGTAGAAACGAATGGTCGGTAAATTGTGTACTTTGTCAGACCGACCGCTCGGCTCACTGCGAAAATCAAAACGTCAATGATGCTAGAAGCCCGCGACAAGATTAGGTCACGAACACTGCCTGGTGAAAGACGCTAGATGGCGCTAGTGAATGGAGAAGGAAAGGTAGAAAATAGCGCGAAAAAAGAAAGCCTCTCTCAATAAGCTTTAAATAAGGTCAAGCTATTTAATAATAATAATAAGACTTTATTTGCAGATAACACAAGATCCAAGTAATAAAAATACAACATAATAATATAAAAATAAAACACATTAACAACAAAAAGTACAGTTACAGAACCAGTTTGACGATATGCCTTAAAATAGGGCAATCGTTTTTTGAGGCTATAGATACGGGTAATATAGCTTGAATGAATTCGCGTTTGACTATGAGAAATTTAAATCGGAAGTGTCATTTTGGCAAATAGTTATGACTAAAAACGATTACAGTTCCACGTACCACGATTCCAGTTCCATAGTTAGGACTGCGGTTGGTGACACGGTACCCTTTCCTATCACCGTTGGAGTACACCAAGGCTCCGTGCCTAGCCCGTTTCTCTTCAGCGTACCTAATATTAGACGTTCTGTCAAACAGCATCCGAGAACACCACGAGCAACTACCCTGGTTGCTCATGTATGCTGATGATATTGCGCTAGCAGACTCGGACAGGGGACGGCTGGTACAACGGGTGAATAACTGGCCAAATTCATTGAAAACGGCGGTATGAAACTTAATGTGGCGAATACGGAGTACATGGCCTGCAACACCACAAATCCCCAGTCCGTCCGCATAGGCGTTGACGTGGTCGAGCGCACGGACCGTGTCAAATACCTGGGATCTGTGTTAAGCGCATCCGGGGACATCGACCGCGACGTCAGAGCCCAAATTTTCGCGGCTTGGGCCAAATGGCGTGAGGTGACTGGTGTCATTTGTGACGCCAAAATGCCGATCAAGCTGAAGGGGCAGGCCTATGAAACCATCAATAGGCCTGTCCTTTTATATGGCAGTAAAACATGGCCGTTACTAGGGCGACACAAGCAGGAGCGCCGCAGGCGCGTCACGGAAAAGAAGATGCTGCGGTGGATGTGTGGAGTCTCACGCAAAGATCGCGTGCGGAACACCCTCATCCGCGGCAGCCTTCGTGTTCGTGACATCGTAGACAAGCTGCAGGAGTGCCGCCTTCGTTCGGAGATCGGCCAACTACGTGGGCAACAAATGTCTGGCCATGCCGCCCCCGCCAGGTACCGGTAGAAGAGGTCGACCCAAGATGCGGTGGCTCGACGTCGTTAAGGGTGACATGCATGCCAACAAACTTACCACTGAGGATGCACAAGACCGCGCGAAGTGGGCCAAGAAAATAAGAACGGACCCTGGGACCCCACACACCAGTGTGGGTTCACAACCGGGATAGACCGCACGGATGATGATGATGATAAAAGTATTTTTAACTGATTCCAAAAACGGAGTAGGTACTCAATTCGCTGGATTTATTTTACACAAGATGTTTACCTGAGTTGAGTGTATGGGATCTGTTCTATTGCTTGGATTGCAAATTAATACTAATGAAAATTGTAAAAGGTGAATATTTAAGCCATGTACACCAAACAAAGCCATCGCGGCTACTTACTTACATATTTTCTCATTAGCAACGCGATTCGATTGCTAGTCGATCGTGTTTTGTTTAACAGCTCGTCAGCCAGTCACGATGCAGTATTAGACGTCAAATAGCAATAAAAGCTATCGAATTCGCGAGTTTCTCGCGATCGAAGTTAGTAAATAGCCAAATGCCATACCATTGACTGCTTGACTTGCTGTTTTGATGAAAGTGCTGACGCGACTATTAAAAACAAGCTCGGCGACAAGACCCACCGTAGTGACGGCCGCGCACAGTGGGACGAATGTATGGGGAAAACGCCAAAACTAATTACTTCTAAAGTTTTATTCTAGGATCGTTGTTGAAAAATCAAACCAATATGCAATAAATAAGTCGTAATAAATTTATAACGCAGATAAGTACTATACTTTGGAATGAAAATAATAGCAACTTGTCACAGTTCACAAAGCAATATCTCCAAAATAGCGATAGCGGTTATAATATTATTACGATAATAACAACAGGTCCACACCTAAGAATATCTACCCGTCTATTTCAATAATTTAGGTTTTGGGTATGGGCCGTTCCACTGGGCGGCAGTGGCTTTGGTGTGCGAGGTCATCAAACACACCTTGTTAAATATTTCACGGGTTTCACTTTTCATTCAATCCACTCGCTAAAGACGTTGATTTCTTACTACAAAATAAGTTTATAAGATTTGTTAAATATTTCACGGGTTTCACTTTTCATTCAATCCACTCGCTAAAGACGTTGATTTCTTACTACAAAATAAGTTTATAAGATTATGTTGTTGTATTTAATGTACTTACGGCGTAATTTTTTAATAAAAATTCGTTCATTCACTAAATCATGTCATAAAAAAACATCGCTTAGAAGTCAGCCAAAATAATGCACTACGCTTGAAACATTAAAAAAAACGGGCGCTGTTAGGCACTGTGAGCTGTCAGATTATTATTTATAATTAAATCTTTGAGGTGAGAGAAAATAGCGCAAGCGTGTGTAACTTTTCGTTTTAATTGCATTCTATCAAACGACTGCCACAGGTTTTTCTTAGGCAATTATAAAAATAAATTTGTATTAACAGTTACACAAACTGGAAACTGAATATGAACTAGTAATTTTAAAGTACCGGTCGTAAGATATGTACAGCAAAAATTTGAAAGAATATGTTATTTAGACATTGAATTACGTCTCATAAAGAAGACAAGTTATTGTACTCGATTTAAATCAGATCTGAATCTGTGCAAAAAGACCAATGTTTATCTTGTGATTGTTACACCCGAGCCTGAACGTACAAGTGTGTAACTTTTAGTACCTTTCAAAAATTTACGTCTGGCAGGCAACTAATAAATTTTGACGTTTACGCAGATTTTTGAGTCAGCTGAAGAGCAATTTATTTATTTATCGCTCGAAACTAAATTGCTGTTTTGTTTATTGTGCAAGAGTGCATCTTTATCTGATTCTCGCTTATTCCTACATGCTATTGCGTCATATTGTCGCTAACTTTGTATGAACAACAAATTCCATTGTCTGGTACTTAGTTGTATAGTTTTTATTGGAATTAAATTTATAAAAAGAAATGTTTGGGAGGCCTAGATGCAGAGAATGGACGCCCTTAGCAACTCAACAACTGCGTTTGAGAAGCCTTATTCAGGTATGAAGCATGTTGAAACAGGTTTTAATATTTTAGTATAATAGGATTCTCCTAATTTGTAGGTTTACTAACAAACGCCTACATACCTGTGTGGGATATTCTAATGTCACTTTAATCTACCTGATGTAGGTACCTACTTGATTCTTCCAAGCTGAGTGGATTTATAGATTACAGATGAGATAAAAATAAGTCTTACTTAAGCAGGAAACTAACTAAATTATTAGATATGTCTTTAAATTAATACTTACTATTGTTGGGAGATCAAAATGAAAAACATCTGTTGTTGTGAGATATAAAACATTAATAGTTAACTTATAACATCAAGTGACCTACGTATTAGAAATCTGTAGTTCAATAAATTCAAATTAGTAGGTAATTGTTCACTAAATTAAGTTGTTGCTTTGTGTATTGTTTCACCTCTACAGAGCAGTATGTGAAGTATTTGAAAATTATCGTAAGGGTATCACTATATTACTCTATTGCAATACAGCAGTATAAATACTCTATTGTATATTACTCTATTGCAATACAGCAGTATAAATACCTGAATAATTCACTTGCAACTATGTACTTAATAGGGTTGCTCGCCCACGTCCGATAATCGGTGACCGATTTTTTGTAGGAGAAAAATAGAACGTACTGATAGCAATGGAGCAACGCACACGTCCTACAAAAAGTAGGTCAGAAATAAAGTGAAAAACAAAATCGGCCCGATTATCGGTCCCACAAAAAGTCTGACGTGGGTGTGCACCCTAAGTCTAGAGATTTAAATTAGGACTAAATGATTCAAGGGTTGATAAATGTATAGTCTCTTTTCCTACAAGGGGATTGGCTTAGAATAAGTTGATCTCAAAAAAGAGGAAATTTTGTTATCTTGTAAAATAATTTATTTCTCTTACAATAATAAAGAAATTAATTACCTTATCAGTGGTGGGAAGTGGGGGAAATAAAAACATCTGCCCTACTGAAAGAAATTAATTGATATTTCTGCAGCAGGCAGATTGAAATTGATTGCCTTATTTTTCTTTAAAAACTGGCTTTGGTCAAATATAGTTTAAATTTTCCTCCTTTGAATACTGCACTGATATTTATTGATTATTTTTCCTTTTTTATCGGCCTATCCTTTTCTAAATTAGCTGTGTTAATTTTCAGATTGTTGGTTATAATATAAGGCCTCCAGAAGGTTGCACATCGCAATGCAGCTTCTACCTGACCCTGCATCCAACTACCATGTCAGCACCATTTTACACCAGCGAGAGAATATCTTCACCTCATCCCAAGTGGAAAGAAATAGATTCAGGTATATTTTTAAATTATACTCTCCTTGTCCGGGAAAGTTTACTTTCGTAGTCTACTTTCTCATGCATCACCATTCAATATTAATGTTCTCACCTTGTTACTCAGTTATTACACTATGCAGCCTCCCGATGGTTATAATGCTCTCACAAGAGTTAAATTGTAGCTGAACAGTTGATTTACTTAAATGAAAAGATAGCTACATAGATAGATAGATTCTGGCACATGTTTTCAACACTTCTGAACTGTGATTTGCATTGGTATGGATTGTTTAGCAAAAGCTGGCATTAACAAAACACTATACAACACTTGGGAAAACATTTTAAAATCATTTACATGAAGTAATACCATATGTTTTCAAATATTTCATGCACTGTGATAAGAACAGTGCTTGGTATACTAATATGCAATTTCTATTATTGTATTTGATGGTAACTTTTACCTAATCAACCAGATTTGTTACCAATTACTAGTAGTTTTTGACAGGGCTTTCTTAAAAAATATATTTTGCTTAATATTCAGGATAATTTTCTCCATCATCATCATCATCCGTGCGGTTTATCCCGGTTGCGAACCCACACTGGTGTGTGGGGTCGCAGGGTTCGCCTTTCTTATTTTCTCGGCCCACTTCGCGTGGTCTTGTGCATCTCTAGTGTTGAGTCTGTTGGCACGCATGTAACCCTTGACGACGTCGAACCAGCGCTTCTTGGGTCGACCTCTTCTACCGGTACCTGGCGGGGGCGGCAAGGCCAGACATTTGTTGCCCACGTAGTTTACCGATCTCCGTGAGACATGACCATACCAACGAAGGCGGCACTCCTGCAGCTTGTCTGCGATGTCACGAACACGAAGGCTGCCGCGGATGTAGGTGTTCCGCACGCAATCTTTGCGTGAGACTCCACACATCCACCGCAGCATCTTCATTTCCGTGACGCGCAGCTCCTGCTTGTGCCGCTCTAGTAACGGCCATGTTTATGCATCATAATGTTCTCCATTTAACACTAAACAATTCTTTAACATTATGTAAAATACAATTTCAAGGTTTGAGTACTGTGGAGGTGCAAACTTAAGCTAATCAATCTATTCCAGTAAGGTGAACCTATGCTATCTGTGGTGACCATACTATTTATAATTAGCCTAAAATATACAACTCCAGACTGATTGCTTATCATCCCATTATTATAGAACATTCAAGTGCATTGTGACCTAATCCTATGTGTTGTTAATTATCACATAATATGTTGTTGTTCATAGATCATAAGTACCTACTTAAGTGAGTACCTATGACCTATCATATGATATCAAATCCATTAAAGATACTGATGACTTGGGACATGACATGAATACTGTAAGGGTTATGATATTACCAAACTAAGAAAAAGTGCATACCAAAAAGATAGTGTTTTGATAGTCATTTTGTGCCGTGCTGGTGGCGGCACTTTAAAATAATACTTTCCACCGCCTCATCTCCTTCCCGTGGGTGTCGTAAGAGGCGACTAAGGGAGCCCTGCAGCAGGCCATCTGCTCTTCAGGTGGGAGACATATTATGTCGGCCGGTTGATGCTACCACCATGCAGTTGCGCAAAACCCGCCAAGTGACTCTGACCTATCTCGGTCAGGTCGCGTTCTGGGATCAACACTGCACTAACCGGTGCCAAGACAGGCCTTCAAGATGAGTATGGTCAGCTCAAGTATGGTCTTGCTTTGCATTATTGTGCTTGTCATCCTCATATCTGGCCTCAAGACTGCTTTCCACCAGGTGGAGTGATGTCATCTTGACGGGCACTAAAAAAAAAAGACTCAAATAGATATTACATTAAAAAAATCGTGCAAGTAATATTTTTTCTAAACAGGTTTTTTTACCGAGTCAGCGACCCGGTTGTGGAAATCCCGTTTAATATCGTCAAATATTGACTCTGTGCGTTCCGCCCCTTATCCTAGAAACACTGAACTTAGCCTCTTTAACTGTGTCACAGATGAATCATAGATAAGCTGCAGTATCAATCAATATGTGTCAGCTAGCGGCACTGGCAACTAGGCATGTATGGACGCGTATCCCATAGCTAGTTATACTTTATAATTAATTCATTATAGCATTAGAAATAAGAATTAGCATTTGATGTTGCCATGACGATGACATACCTGACTGAGTACCTGGCAAATTTGAAAACTCCCTTCCGCCACTACGTAAGAAGGGATTATGTAACATTTTAGATTTGGTAGGGTTATAGCGACAGTAAAAATGTGTTCGGATAAAAACCCCTGCTTCTTTTAGGTTTTTACATAGACAATATGCAAGACAAAATAATTTATTTAAGCAAAAGCCTCATAAATTATGAAGTAACTTTACTTTAAATAAATAATATCATAGGCGACAAGCCTATATCACACTTATAATGTTGAATATGCATCTAGGGTGCCATGCCATTTATGGACAGTGGGTCTAAGTATCGCACTAAGCTGTCTCGATGTGTGCGTTCATAAATTCGTGTATAGGTGCCGTTAACCTTTAAACGTATTAATTAATTATAGCGTCAGCCATTTCGCTAGTCTCAGATCAATTCAAATGACTTTTTATTATGACTACAATGTAGTTAGTTAGTGTTACAATGCCATTCGAATTGCATCAATAATATACAAATAAAGATTTGGTCTGCATGTTTTGATTTTTAATCACAGTGTTTATAAACACCTTTTTTATGATTAACTATCATTCGGCATGTGACTACACATTTGGTATTTTTGGGTACATAACCAAGTAAACATTCTTTTTTTTAGAATTAATCCATCGCATGTCATCGTCAAACGTCGTCATACGAATATGGTGTCACACAATCGCCCCTAGCAGCGATGCTAGTCCAGAAGCACCTCAAGACAACATCATTCAAACCTGGGGAGTCTACTTCACAGGCCTTAGGTACATTGGGGCCAACCTCTCCCTAAACTTCACTTCTGATTGCTTTAAAAGCAACACCCTTGTGTTCCAAATGCATGGAGGCTATTTCTGCTCATACAACAGCTTGAAACTTGAGATAATACCAGCTGAAAACGAAATTGAACACGGATCATTATCTTCAGATTCTTCTGGCAAGACGAATCTGTCCAGACTAACGCTAGAACCGAAGTTCATTACAAATCATAAGCTGGTGAAAGAATGCAGATCAGTTTCTCCTAGCCAAATTTCTATAAAATGCGAAAAAGAATATTCTAAAAGCAATAGTCCTGTGGAAAGAAGTTTCAAGCAGAACTTTCCATCTATTAGATCATCAGCTAGTTTGAACATAGGGCAAAGCCAAAGAGACAGCAGAAAAAAAGATGACAGCAATGAAAGTAAAAAAGTTGATCCTAATTACATATACGAGCATTCGCCAGACAATTTAGATGTTAAGGAATTTAGAACGAATGATGTTAATGGATTATCAAAGAACAGCTCGAGAAAAGAGCTGCCTAGCCAGATAGATTTGAGTGAAACAGCTGAAAACTACGATTTGAGGAACGAATCATATGGTGCGCCTAAATATCGGTACATGGCTTTAAACTTTCTGAAATCGGAGATACGTCCGAGCTATAACGCTAGCAAACTTCAGAAGCTACATTTATTGCAATACTCTATCAAGAAGCGACAGGAGGCAGTGCAGGAAATAAAAGAGAGGATATATCAGAAGTCAGCGTTGACTGATGACTGTTGGTCACAACCAGACAACCAGTTCCTGAAGTTTAAAAGTAGATCTCAAAAGAATTTGTTCTCGCCAGATGATGAGGATAATTTGAATAAGCTGAAGTCGTCATCACAAAGTGATTTGAATGGTAGGATTAAAGAAGAGAAACCGCCGGTTTCGAATGGACCAAGATTAGCGTTAAAATTGAATGATCTCCTGTCTTTTAAGGTACACGTAGCTATAAGCTACGTTTATTTAATAAATAATTTTATCGAATGCAAAGCATGATATATTTGCTTTTTAAATATATTTTTTTAATATCTGTGGGTATCCCTAATCTCTTGACCTAGAAGTGATGTCCTATGAATTATATTGTGATAGTTTTTTTTAAAGTTCTTAAGACTTTTAAAATTAAAGTAAATGTTTGGTTTGGCTTATTGGTCAGTGTCCTTTTGATACTTTATTAATATATCAGTTTATTCGCTCTTTTTTATAGGTAAGTCCCTATTTCCCAACATGATGACATATCTTAATGTTTCAGTCAAAACCTTCGCCTTTTCAAAGGTCGGAACACATTAGGTTAACAAAGCAACTAGAAATATTAAGATTCAAACGAATAATACTCTCAGACGAAAGGGATAGCAAGCTAGCAAACTTAAGAAGACTGAAAGAGAGGCGCGCGAAATTGTTTGAAGAGAATCAGGATGTTGGTAAGTGTTTTGAAGGAGAATGGGCAAAATTGTATAAAGTCTGGGCGATCCGCGGCCAAACTTAAGTTTTTTGTTCTTTGGTGTAGTCTTCCTGATTATCACTGCTTTCATTTGAAACTTCTTTCTTTAATGGCCGCCGACGGCCTGCTCATTCTCCTTAGATAATGAGTTAGTTATTTTCTTCGATAATAAGTAAATGTTTACTTGAGCACAAAAATGTGTAACTAGTATTCGCGCGCCCGTCGTGTTACACTATTACTGTTCACAAATAAATTGAAGCTTGAATCCTTTTTACTTACTTACTTACTCATCCTGGCGCACCAACCCAAAATGAATCTTGGCCTCCGACACAAGAAGACGCCACGCTTGTCTGTCCTGCACGATCTCTTGCCAAGGATGCGCTTGGAGAGACAGCAGGTCCCGCTCCACCTCGTCCTTCCAGCGGGACCTGGGCCGACCCACCGGTCGACGACCGCTTGGCCGTCCCAGGTACGCTCTCTTCACTGCCCGATCCTCGCCCATCCGCTCGACGTGGCCAAACCAGCAAAGTCTATGAGATTTTGTCTCTCCAAATATGTTCGGTTCAGCCACTAGCTCTTCTATCTCAAATTTTTTCCGGACTCTCCAACTCCCATCTGGTCTCCTCGCAAGCCCAAGAATTTTACGGAGCACCTAGTGTTCCGCTACAAGCAGTTTCTGTTCTTCCTTTTGTGTGAGTGTCCAGGCTTCACATCCATACATAAGTATTGGCCTTATGATCGTCTTATAGATGCGGATTTTCGTCTGTTTACTCAAAAGCCTGGACACAAGGACTTTGTGTAGGGCTGCACTACAACGTAAAGTGTTCTGGACGCGAACAACAATCTCCTGTTCTGTAGTGTTAGTGTCAGTGATAGTGCAGCCCAGATATTTGAACTTAGCTGCACCTCTAAAGCACCTGTCATCGTACTCAAGGTCGACATTCGGCTCTCTCACATTCTTGTAACGTCGCATGTGCAGATACTCCGACTTGTCCTCGTTGATTCCCAGGCCAAACTCCATAGCTTCCTGGGAAAGGGTCTTGGCCGCGTCGATCACCTGGTTCTTTTTCTCTCCGAGCAGGGCTAGGTCATCCGCGTATCCTATGACTTTGTATATGCCGTTCAGCTGCACTCCGCCGTCCACCGTTAGCACTTGTTGAATCCTTTTCACTTCTTTTTCTTCTGTTTTATTTGCTCGTCTCTAGGGCGAAATTCCTGGTTATACGAAGTTTATTTTAAAGAAATTAGGAAAAATAATTTTTCTATTTCCAATCTTTAATAGTAAAATGCCAAATATTATTTTTTGTCCTATAGCTCGGGTGTTTAATTACCAACCCATAAGTTGTCCAAAATATTTAGTTCGTGGATCGTGTGTTCCCTAATTCAAATCTGGCCAGAATTTATTTTGTGTTCATTGTTAAATTTCCGAACATACGAGTATAATAAAGTGTTCGGTTCACCATGACGACAACAGTCACTTGCGTCTGACTACCCCTTTTGGGATATAGTTGTGATGTTATGTTAATGTACTTATGCATAATGTTCAATTTCAGGTTCTGAACTCATGGAGAACTACCACAACCTTTCGCGTCGCATTGAGAGTGCGAAAGAGAAGAGGCAATCGTGCTGTGCTCTTCGCGAGCTGTGTGCTCGTTCCCACGCTGCCTTGGCCACTCTGAGGGCGGAGTTGCTTTCTCACCTTCATCAGATATTCTACATACAGCAGGTAGGTACCTAAGCTTTTAAAAAGCATAAGCTAACTAGCAGCTAGAAATAACTCCTGGGACATGTTCAGAAAATATAGTCATTTAGGTAAAACTACAAACTTTTGCCGGTTAGTAAACTTTCAAATATAATTGAAAGCGAAAATTTGAATTTCTTTGTTATTATTGCTTAATATCATAAGATTTTTTCATAACGCGACAAAACCTAAAAAAAAAATATTTTCGCGCAAGTGTATTTTATATTTATTGTGTTGATGATTCACAATTTAGTTTGCAAGTCGATTCATATGAGAATACATTGTTCAGCGTATTGTGTTGTTATCTTATTTACTTTAGAAAGATTATCCCGATATCTTATATCAGGAAAAAAAAATTACAAATGTATTGATATCTTAATAATTGCAACATCCTTTCAGGGTACCATGTATGTACTGTATGTACTTACCACATTTACTGCAATGAATTATTATTATATTCTATATCATCTCTCTCATCTCTTCTTTACTTAGTAAAATTCTAACACGAGGGTTGCCTGCAAGTGATCGCTTCCTAGCGATAAGGCCGCCTAAATTTTACTAGGCTAAGTATTTGGATTTTAGGTGCTGTGGTAATTATTTTCTCGGGAGTCAATGACACCGAGGGTATTTTAAGTTGGCGTTTAGTCTCGAGGTGCAAACTGTACCAGCACCTATGGAGCGACTTCACTTTAGGTGCGAGAAAATAGTCAATTTAGTACAAAAACATTTAAAACCGACCAAATTTACACTTGACAAAAGTTCTAAAATTTTCGTGGTCAGTTTTTTCTTCTGAACTGAACCACAGATTAACAATTTAAAACACATGGCGCCACCTTCTTTGCGGACAAACCATGAAACTAAAACTCTCAACATTTTGCAATGAAGACTGTCCACACTCCACAGATAATAGTATATTTTTACTGGCTGTTTGAGTTTATCTATGTCACATGAAGGAAATTAAAAAACTAATTACTTTTTACTCCCTAGGTGCTGGAGTGGTCACTTTAGGCCCGCTTCGTAGGGCTATATTGGCGTACTTTTAAGGCATGAGAAGTGAAAAGTATATTTTTATCAAGTGTAAAGTTCGGTTTTAAATGTTTTTGTACTAAATTGACTATTTTTTTCGCACTCGATGCGAAAAGTACAGTTTGCACCTCGAGACTAAACGCCAACTTAACCACTAAAGTGGTTTCTGCAACCACGGTTGCATGAAAACAGACGTCCAAAGTGCCACCGTGCAACCACAGTTGCACGGCGGCAAGTGGGTCGCTTCGCATAATCAACAGGCTCAAATAACTGAATCACTGGGCCGTTTCTTTCCTTTTAAAAAAAAATACATAGGCTATGGACAAATGCATCACTCAAAGTCATGCGTTCATTATAATAAATCAAAGAATTTTTAAATGACAGTGACAGAATATGCTTGGTGAAAACTGGCTGCCGCCTATCGTGGATGATGATGTAATATGTGTTCGTAAATTCCTTAAAAATGCTAGAATTATGTATTAGTAAAGGTGTTGTATATCAAAATAATCTTCAGTTGGCTCTGTTTTGAAATATTGGTATTTCGAAACAGATTTTCATATGATCACCAAGTATTTGTCTGAAATGTGGACAAATTGGTAAATCATTATTTTTTTTGCTGATAATGTCACTTTTTTTATTCTATTTATTTACTTGGTGATTCCTGATAATTAATACCATGTTTCCTACCAAATATTAAAGATAGGAAACGTATCTTTCTATAGCTGAATATATTTTTGTTCTATTTTCGAACATTTATTTTTAGACATTTATTTAATTTATTCATTTATTTCTGCTGACATCGCGAAATTTATTCGCAAACTTCGAATTTTTTTTATGGTTTTTTTTTCAAGTCAAACTTATGTTTAAAATTATCTTAGTAAAAAGGAAAACTAATATTATGATGGATTAAAATATAAAAAAACATATGTCATCGAGCTGTATTCTACAATAAAAACTTTTTCGGTCATTAAGTCGGAATTTTTTTGCACTAATGAAGTTTGATATTTTTTGTGAATTATTACTAAGTATGCTAAGCATATTGTATTTAAAATCAAATAGAGCATCTATTCCTCAGTTAGAAACAGTCATTTGTTTAGCTTAAAGCCACACGTGTGACTCATAAATCGCGTTTACATCTCAAGCGGCGAGTGGTCCGGAGTGGTGTCAAATTACATGCGCGGCGCGTGAGTGGTTAATATACCCTCGGTTTCATTGACTCCCTCGCACGCTCGGGAGTCAAACCACCTCTGGTATATTATGGCTTCGTTTAGTCCCTCGATATAAAATATACTATTATCGTATCTTATCTTATAACATCACTAGCTGTCAGTCAGCGGCTTCGCTTGCGTAGACTGTTTTTCCCGTCGAAATATAGACTAAATTAAAGAAAAATATAGCCTATGTCACTCCCTGATAATGTAACTTTATATTAGTTAAAGAATTTTTGAAATCGATCCAGGTGTTTCGGAGCCTATTCAATACAAACAAGCAAACAAATAAACAAATCCTTCCTCTTCATTGTATTATTAGTATAGATAAATTTTTACTTAGAACTAGAAGTGATATCTATATTTGTAGTTTAAGAATTCTCAAGTAAAACTCAATTGTACCCCCATAGAAAGACCCCTCAACCTGGACCATAATAGACGTCCCCTTACCAATCTGCGGAGACGAGAATCCCCGCAGCTGCAATGCTGTAAGCGATGCGGTAGCCGCGGGGTACGCAGCACAAGCTACGTGCCTTACCGCGGCGTTGCTGAACCAGCCTTTGAGATACAAGATCACTTTGCTGGGGTCGGCTAGCAAGATATTGGATATTACGCCTGATTTGCCTGATCCCAAGTAAGTTAGACAAATATAGCATATAATATCTCAAATTTGCAGTAGTTTTAGCTATCGGTCTTAGTGATAAGCTAGTCTAGATCAGTAAGCTTGCAAGAATATAACATAACAAAAAAAATTTTTAGTACTTTTAACATTTATTTTCTACAGTTTATCGAAACGCAATAAAAAAAAATGAATTTTATGCCCATCACTTCCGCAGGAGCAGACCATCTGTTTTTTCTGGCTTGTTGAAGCAATGGTACCTAGTTCTGTCAATACCACTTAATGGCGTCCTGGTAAAATTATGTATTTGTCTATTTATGTATCCGTTTAAAAGTATTAGAGTATATTTATAAGTCTTTGCCATATATTACAGTCTGCAAAAGTAGCTCAACACTTTATAACCCTGTCAAAGTGACTGTTTCCAAGTGTTTTTAGCGATTTTGAAGGGAAATGGCAGATAAAGTGCGGTCGCCAAGAAAAATAAACTAAAATTATTACTGTGCAAATTAAATTTTTAGGGTTTAAAAGTCTACTTAAAATTCTTATAGATTCGCCATGTCCGTCTCACGGTAGTCCCGACTTGAAAAAAGGTGGACATAAGCACAGTGCGAAATACGGTCTGAAAAAATACCAATAGATAGATAATAGATATAGATTGACGCCCCAAAAACTGTACAGTAGTTTTGTTATTCTCTTGGATCCACCTGTCATCTGTCTGTTATTTTATTTTACTTTTTGTCTATATAATGTGTAATTGCTATTATTATGTATATATTATGTTTATGAAATCTCTTTGAAATCTTATTTTCAACCGACTTTGAAAAAAGGAGGAGGTTCTCAATTCGACTGTATGGTTTTTTTTTATGTTTGTTACCTCATAACTTTCGACTGGGTGAACCGATTTTAATCGTTCTTTTTTTATTTGAAAGCTGGTGCTTCCCGAATGGTCCCATTTTAATTTGGTCTAGTTCTGACATTGGCATCCATGAGAAAACCATATAAGTCTTAAATCTAGATAGACAAAATGCGCGACAAATGGACGACAAATGGACGAATAACTAAATATTACGCTAACCGATTTTGATAATTCTTTATTTATTTGAAAGCTGATGGTGCCCGTGTAGTCCCATTTTAATTTGGTCCAGTTCTGACAGTGGCATCCATAGAAATCCATATGTCTTAAATAGATCTTATATAGATAGACAAAATGCGCGACAAATGGACGAATAACTCATTATCACGCCAACAAAAGTGTTTCCTTGGCTGACACCGACTCCAACAATAACAACAACTATACCTACATTATATTATCGTATAAGTTTTAGAAGAATACGCAATTATTTCTTTACTTTTTAGTGCTTTGTTTTGGAATAGTTTTTTTTGAAGTTGGTTTTTTTTTTTGTTAAAATGTTTGTTAATTCTTGATTTTCGATGAATAGTTCTTATTTATTTTATACATCGAAAAAGTATCGTCCAATTGCTCCTAAGAATTGAAGAGTTCCGTAACTTTGTCATGGATCCCATAATCAGAACCTAACACTCATCAAACTACCCTTGAAGTATATCCTTTCCAATAAAAAAAGAAGCATTCAAATCGGTTGGCGTGATAATGAGTTATTCGTCCATTTGTCGCGCATATGGTTTATCTAGTTTTACGTCTTAAATGGATTTCCCATGGATGCCACTGTCAGAACTTGACCAAATTAAAATGGGACCACACGGGCAACATCAGCTTTCAAATAAAAAAAGAATTATCAAAATTGGTTGACGTAATATTGAGTTACCCGTCCATTTGTCGCGCATTTTGTCTATCTAGATTTAAGACATGGATTTTTTTGAAGTTGGTTTTTTTTTTGTTATGATTCAAACCATTTCACCTTCTGTACACCTTATTTAAAACTTTGATCTTAAGCACTGCCTGTAATATCTCTGTCTGACTGTGTGGTTGACGGTAGAGAATGCCTCTAGGCATTAAGTCCGCCCTTTGTAACATAGAATATGTGCAATAAAGTATAAATAAATAAATAATTAATAAATAATAAATTAATAACTTTCTTGACAACAATTAATAAGGTCAGAACTACATGAAATCTCTTTTCTGATTTCTTTTGTGTGTGATGCAAAACTAATCTTTTTCTATAATTCAAAATGGTTTCATTTGGGACTGGATTTGTTTCAAGTTTATTGTAGATCCAGGGCTCAAGTATAAAGCTATAAAAACATAACTATATGTATAAAAATAATAAATAACAAGCAATGTAACAACTTAACAATAGCTACAAAAACCACTTGAGAAATAATTTCACTATGTCCTAAAACTGCGCGATCACTAGCGCGTATGAAAATGAAAGGTCGTTCGTTATTTTAATGTTATACAATAATATCAAGCAAACTGTGAGTACAAAAACAGCCCTTACTCTAATTGTCCGTGTCACGGAGAATTGTTTTTTTAAGGAATGCATAATTTATGTAAATTATGAACCGTATTTTAATTGAATAAGAGTTCATTTTCCCATGACACAGACAACTGACACAGTGATCATCTTATTGAAATGATTTTAGTGACAATATTTGTTTACAAACAAACGTGTTTTTTGTAACCGTCCTTGGGTCAGTCTGTCATTTCTTCCTACTAACTCGTATGCGACGTTGCCAAACCGTGATCGATGCGCCGCTTGACCCGAAACATGAATGGATGGAGGGCGTGGCTTGAAGTGAGGGGCAACACGGTATGTGCAAACAATTTCAGCCCTTAGACTGGTAAGGCGCGAGAGACCGCGATAGTACAAAGGGAACAACTATGACAAAGTACTGAAGTGCTCAGCTATTTCTCTTGCTTACCGTATAACCCAATTTTTAAAACTGTGCACCCCGCCCGCATACTTCCTCACTACTCCGCTGAGGCGTTGTCCGGTGTGAGCGGAGTGTTGAGGAAGTTAGCGGGCGGGTGAAATTCAATGCTGCCAACCTAACTATTTTGACAACTCTAGGTTAGGTGCACCGTTATAAAAATCGGGTTATACATGCTTTGCTTCTTTTGAGGTTAAACAAACTTAATGTTTGATGTCCCAGCTATTTATTCTGCAGCAGTTATAGAAGATGTTCTTCGTCATGTCGGTGATAGGAATAGTAATATTCGACTGAATATTTAAGGGTTTTAAATCATTCTAGCATTCCCCTCTTCGCGCGCGGCGGAGACGCAACCCTCTTCCTCTACGCGATGTTCCTCCTCAACAAGTGCATAGCGCAGCTGCTCATGGGCCGCGGCCTCAGCGCGCCTGACCTGAGGCCTACGCTGCGGAACCTGCAAAGGCTGCTGACTGCACCAGCTGACCTGTAAGTCAACATCAATGTAGCATAACTTACTGGCTTGATCCCAGCAGTCATGAGCCGGCGGCCGGTAGGTATTTATCGCGCGCAAATACATGAAGTAACAGTACTGTTCAAAATATTTCCAGAAGTTTTTTTCGCCACAGTTTTCAGACCTAAAAAAACTTCTTATGTAACAGAGAAAACATTTTACTTGCGCGATTCAAAGTAGTATAACTCCATCTAGCGGTAATTTATGGTAACTCGTGAGATGCTAGATGAAGCACGCTCCTCAACAAGTGTATAGCGCAGCTGCTCGTGGCCCGCGGCCTGAGCGCGCCTGATCTGAGGCCCACTCTTCGGAACTTGCAAAGGCTGCTGACCGCACCAGCTGACTCGTAAGTCGTCGTTGTAATTATGTCCTTATTTACTTATTTCTTACTAGAAAATGCAGGAATCTGTCCCAGGAGACTATACACAGGATAGAAGCCGTACATCCGGCTAGTGATGTACAAACCTCGAGGGGTCGAGTTCTACTTTTGAAGCTTCGAGGCGGATTGGCTGGACTCTGTGAGCTCGGTAGGCTCGTAGGCCCGAGCCCAGCCGAGACGCGATCTCCCTGAGCCACGTCTCGATGCTTCAAAAGAGTTCGAGCCTACAAAAGAGCTCGAACCTATCAAAAGAGCTCGTGCCTTCGAAAGAACTCGAGCCTTCTTAAACCTTTTTACTATAATATTTTTCAAGATGATTAAAATGTCCTTTTCTGTTAATTAAACCTCTATTTTTCAAAAAACCAGAAGGGTCACATATATAATATGCCACAAACACATTTTATTACCTGCTTTGAAAAGGAAGACTCCAAACGGAAACTAAGTCGAGCGCGACTTGCTACGTCTCGAGCGCGACTCGCCACGTCTCGAGCACTAAAAAAGGCTCGAGCCCTGAAAAAGCCTCGAGATCGATTGAGCCCTGCAAAAAGCCTCGAGATCGATCGAGCTCTTAAGAAGGCTCGAGCTCTGGAAAAGACTCCCGAGTCGTCCAGCTTCATACAAACGAGGCGCGCCGTGTAAACGACACCGACAAAAGAAGTACTCGTAAGCCTCGAGCTTTGTACATCACTACATCCGGCTGCTATGTTCACCTGTAACTATATCTATCTACTATTCACCAGAGAATGCTGTGAGTGAGTGGTCTCAGGATCCAAGGCATTGCAGGTGACATAATACCTGTATTTGGGGAGGATGGCTGTTCCTTACACTAGCTGACTTATTTCTTTAAATCATTACTACAGTCGTCGAAATCTAAGAAGCCCGTTTTGACAGCTATCCAAGACCGATGAATGTAACACGGCAATACTCGGCATAAAAACTTGGAATAAATGAAAAAAAAAAACAATTTTTGCGTTGAAATAAACATTATGCGTTTCGCTTATCATAATTTTACTGTCCATTTTCATACTCAGATTCTAAGAAATTCAAAATCTTTCAAATTCGACCCCTTTTACAAATTGTTTTGATTCAGTATAACTCTGAAGGACGAGGTAAGTGATATGTCAGAAAATATGTTGGGTTTTTTATATTTTTTACGCCATTGCAGAGAAATATGATACTTTGAATCGCTTCCGTAGTCCTCTTTTTTTAAATTATAGTGATTTAACCAATTCTTTCCTAAAACCGGAAAGTTCGTTCACCGGTACGAATCACTCTCAAACAAAAATATAAATTTAATTTAATAAACACAGACTATTCTGCTTAAATATGAACATCATGCAAAATGTGAGTTGAGAAATCATCAACACTATAGATACAACAATCCACCAACCATTCACGCAGTTTAAGCATCATTACGCACATGGGTCTTATCTTGAACTTACTTGGTATTTAGTTTTAGACCTTAATCCACATGTTGTAGTTATTTTTTTGGTATAATGAAGCAAGCCTGTCCGGAATTCGGTAATCAGGATACCGACGATGGCGTTCACTCATATTGATAGTTACGCCACGATGACAGTTGTCAAAACGGGCATATTCGATTTCGACGACTGTACGTCAAAATCTTTTTCAGGGGCCTTTTTATTGCTACGGTATTCAGACATGAAAAAACTTCATAAGTAACAGAGAAAACTTTTAGTTTTTGTTGCAACAACGAACAAGCAATCAAGTTTGGTCTTATCTTATGTCTGATTCCACTAATATCTTTCCAGATCTGACACATCGAAGCTTTTCGGCTACCGCTGGTTAGCCGACAGCCAATGTCCGAGGACTCAGTCGTTGCGCAGTCTGCTCGCTTCTGATAGAAAGTACCGGCAGTTCAACAGGTTCAAGGTTCGTACTGCCTCTGGCCTTTGGGATAATGGTTGAGGTGTATAGTTAAAAGTGATTGGCCTATATGCTGTCCCACTGCTGGGCAAAGGCCTCCATCATTGGTATTGGCTTAATCAACACGCTTGCCAAAAGCAGCGCCATGTTCCGAAAATCCGAAAACACTGCCCAACCTGGGATTTGATTGAACCCCGGATGTCCGGCCGAACTCTGTTTATAGCATTCAAAAAAATCCTATGATTGGAAATATAGCCTTCATAGTATAAGTATTTCAATTCCTTCAATTTTCAGCATTCTGCCATAGGTGATGATATGCGTTCGTGCTGTTCACTGCTCCTGTCATTTGCTCCTCATTCCACTGAATATTATTCTAAATCTTTTACTGTCTAATCTATTCGCTTATGGAATTCCTTGCCCTTCTCTTTAAGGTTTTCCAAATCCCTGCTTATTCTCAAATCACGGGTCAGAGCATATTTTCTGTCACTTTGACTCAAACTTCGCCTTAATGATTTAGTGTTGTTACTTAGGTGCCTACTGAATAATCCATACAAAACTTTATGTTTATCAATTTGAGTATGTTTATGTAAGTTTATTTATTGCTATCTTAATAATATGTATGTCTATTGTTTTAGTCAATATGTTTTTTTTATTGATTAACTGCTCATCTTGCACCACCTCAACTGTTTACTCTTTTTTGTTTCTCTACCCGAAGGTTGCCTGGAAGGGATGTGTGTGTGCTCTACAAAATAAGTTGCCGCTGAACTTACGCCCGACCGAAGATACGCTGTACGCTTACGCAACGTAATTTCGGCATAATGTGTCATCAGTGATTCAAATAGCATTGCAGGCGTAATTATGCGGAACTTCGGTCGCGTAACTTCGGCATGGTGTGTTTCTAAACACACTACACTTAAGAATGGATGTACCTTAGTGGACCAGCTATCTTTGTTTCATCTCGAATTTCATGTTCACAATTCCTTATTTATTTATTCTTTATTGCACATAGTCTATGTTACAAAGGGCGGACTTAATGCCTAGAGGCATTCTCTACCAGTCAACCACACAGTCAGGCAGAGATATTACAGGCAGTGCTAAAGATAAAAGTTTTAAATTAGGTGTACAGAAGGTGAAATCGTTTGGATCAAAATAAGAAGATTTCAAAGAGATTTCATAAACATATATACATAATAATAGCAATCACACATTGTATAGACAAAGAGTAAAAAAAATAACAGACAGACAGAGTGGATCCAAGAGAATGATGATATATATATTTTTTCAATGCACACATTTTGTGTCCAACTGTTTATTTTTCTTGAAAACAGATTTATTGACAGCCTGATACATTTTTAATGCGCCCTATTTATAATATAATTGGCAAGATACTTTCAAATTATGTAATTACAACTATGTTGTTACCGACAGGAGGATTCGAATAAACTCGGGAAATTCTTGATAGATTAAAACAACTTGTATTTAACTACATCTGAGTAATAACTAACAAAACTTTATTGTAGACGCGCGGCGTCGTTCGTGGAGACCGCTTTAACCTACGCTTAGCCAATCAGGGCGCTCACAGAGCGCGCATGCGTAGAAAAAGGTTATTTATAATAGACCATCCGAATTGGGTACTTATTGGTGTATTCAATTAAAAACACCGTGAATACAAACTAGAACAAAAGTACGTTTACAATACAGAAATAGCAAATATTTTAAAATTACAATGAATATACAAAACTAACAAAAAGGTGTAGCTGCGTCGCTAACCTTTGTTTTATTTATTTATTTATTTATTTATTATTTCGTACACAAAGAGACAAATTACAGAGAAAACAATAAGGAGTACAAAAGTACAGGTTAGCTTATCTCTAGAAAGAGATTTCTTCCAGCAGACCATGGCGACAGGAAAAACTCATGTAAAATTGTTATGGATAGACAAACGTGTACAAATGGAAATGTAAATGAGAGTAACATATTCAAAAATCGTAACAAACTAAAAACCCCTAAGTACATGTTTTACTTACAAACAAGTAAATTAATATTCTACAATAAGTACATAAACATGTAGATAAACATATTATTACATGCAATAAACAAAATATAAATAAATATATGTATACATGTAAACATAATGATCCAATGTAATTTAAGTAAAACTCAAAAGATGTTATTTTAGCAATCTTTTGAAAGAACCTACAGTGCCGCATTTTAATAGGATTGTCTACTTTTTTTAACTGTCCACTTTCAATTACAGACAGTCGTTAGCCGAACTGTCATCAACAAAATAAATACCTACTTAGTAACGGTGTGTAGTGCGCGTCGTTCTAGCCCGCTCTGAACACGAGAAGAGTCCCGTATTCCTTTTTTATTCTATTGAAAATTGGTAGTGCGCGAAACAACTTCAGAGCGGACTATAATAACAAAACTATTGTCATGTGAATTGTAAATGAACTGTATGTCTCGCTAACTACTTTTACCGTTTCTTTATAATTTTGTGTATGTTTACAGATATTTACTACGTTTATAAGTACTATATGTAATTGCATTCATGAATGCACAAAATAACTTCATGTATGTATATAATTATCTCACTATCTCACACTACCTTACCTATTTTCTCTTTTTAATCTTGTAATTTCCTCTACCAGCAGGTTGTCTGGAAGAGATCGCTTCCTAGCGATAAGACCGCCTACATTGTACAATCTAAGATTATGTAATGTAATGCTTATGTTAAGTATAATTTGTTTTACAATAAAGTATATTTATCTTATCTTATCTTTTATGTGTCATGGTTTGAAAAGTACTTCATCGAGTCTCCTGTGTTACTGCTTAGCACTGTTTGTTACTGGGTGGTTATGGTGTTGCCACTTCTGTGTTTGTACGTCTGTTAAGCTCTCATGGATATTCTTGCTATTTACTCTGATTAAAAATGAAGAATTGTTATAAGTTTATCTGTAGTCTCTGTTGTTGTGTGTAGTAATTTGGCTTGTCTTGTTCACCCCTTGTTGGAAAAGATAGTTTGTTTTCTTAAAATTGATATTCCAACAGTTTAAAATGTGTTAAAATTACATGTTTTTATAGCTTACCATCTAATAAACCTATTTTGATTGCTTGAAACGGCCACAATGTATTTTTACAACAATGTAAACTTTATTTGGCAATGAATAAAAATAGAGAAATGTTTGCGTCAATTTGACTGAGTTTGACAATAAATGACCGGTCATATATGGTTATTGTCAATTTTGAATAGACATTGTCGAAGAGACATATTTTTTCTCGAATAATTTATTTTCTGAAACGCTCAGATTCCAAAGGATCATAAGCTTTCACTGGTGATAACTACTTTTATATCAATGAATATCAATACAAAAAAAAACAAGGTTTCCATAGTAAATAGCAGAAATGTCTCCTCTTTTTATACTTGGGTATAAATAATCTCAGCGTACACACAGTAACAAAAGTGCTATGTTCTAGAATCTGATCATCTATTTATTAACAATGGTCCTGTCAGGACGCCGTCGACGGTCAGTCCCCGCAAACTGCTATACTGAAGAGGCATCGCCACTCGAGGAGTGTGGGCAGCTATAATGACGATCAGGTGAGTCATTTATACAGGGTGTCCCGTAAATAATGGTCCAACCGTAAATCCTAGCAAGGTCACCAGATTACCTACAACTAATTTGAACCGTTTTTTTAAATTCCTTAGGGTTGCCAAAATAAATAATAATATGTTTTTTTTTAATTATTTTCTGTCATAAATAGATTTTTTTATGCTATAGATGCAAATATCAATATTTTTGAAATCTTTCTATGATAAAATATACCTAGATAGATGGCCTACCAAGTTTTATAACATTTTTGTAAAATGACATTGCATTTCTTTCAAAAATATTGATGTAATTTAATATTTTTATGAATTTAAATTTGATGACTCAAATTAAAAATTGTGTCTTGTAAAAAAAAGTATGACACCAAAGTGTATCAATGTTTTAAAAACATGAGCAGCTAATAATACACACACATACCTACATACATTCAATTTGTGATCCATAACAAATATATTAACATACGTGCAGTGAGAACTAAGTGGACCATTTTAATGCACGTGTTAAACATTTGTGTGGGATATAAGACAAGCTTTTGTAATTTTTTTGTCACAAATGTCTATGTTTTTTTAAAGAAATCTGCCATTTTCAAGTTTGCTTCCAAAATTGCTTTGGTTTTTTTTGTTGTTTTTTATGTCTGTTTTTATTTACTTTTTTAACTTTAAGTTAAATGTTATAGTGATGCAGTGTAATTTTCTCCTTAGTTGTTTAATAATCGAATAAAACTGATCAAAACCAGTTGGTTTAATAATTAACTATCTTAATTTTTTTAGGTTTTGTAACTATTAATCACGCGGCTTTGCTTGTTTTCTTCACTTTTACTTCATATTTATAAGAAAACAACCTTTTGCTAACAAACGGAAAAGAAACTTCATCCGTGCTCAATCTTTTCAACTATTTTTTTTGACAAGTAGTACTTCGGGCACGTGATTCGTTAAAGCCGGTCCGAATTAGCGTTCTTACTGATGATCATTATGTTCGTCAAATTTGAATCTGTCAGAACCGGTTTGTTCGAAAGTAATATTGCCTTTACTCCAAGATGGTGCCGGTAATGATGTCGTTCACGACATCTACATGTCACACAAATGGGCTTGACACAGATGGTGCTTCAATACGAACACGTTAAGTAATCAAATTAAAAGGTACTAAGTAGGACTTGACAGTTGTTAGTCCCGTTTGGGACGCGTTTGAGTGTTTTTAAATTGCTTTCAGCTCAATTCGGACCGTAGCCACAAACTAACTTAAACTTCCAGAACATGATGAACCTATACCGTCTCGTCATAATTAAGTCGTCACTACATTTAAATGTTATTCGCCTAAACACCACGCTTGTAAAACTACATACCTTTGTTTGAATAATTAAAGTCCTCGAAAATGCCCAACCTCGGGAGAAGCACTTGAAACATTTAACTATTAAGGTGTCATATAACTCAGATTTCTTATAATATTAATCCTGCGTGTGGTTTTACATAATTCTTCACTAACTCATGCTCTTTGCATAATATATAAAAGTAAGTTTTTTACTTTTACCTGATTTTATATTTTTCTTTTGTTTTGCTGCTAAGTTCTTTTGCTAAGCATGTAAGTGTTTATGCTTTCCGTTTTATAGCGTTTTTTAATATTGGGAATGGTTTGTTTCTTAATGATATTACAAGGTCATTATAACTATGATCTTGTAGGCATTGTCCGTCTGGTTCGCACGTACGATTGAAGACATTGGTCTATGAGGCAAACTGCATGTATGGCTGTTGCATGCGTTATTAAAATTGTACGGCATATTATGCGAAAAGTAGATTAGTTTACTAACGCAGACAAGTTTCTATTGTGTATTTGACAACTCCCCGAGATATAGCAATTTTAAAAATCATATTTTTGGACTTGCCCAAAGCGCTCCCTACAAACGGACGCAAGTTAGTGACGTCACACCTCGCAGCTTCAGTTCAATAACTATCTATGCGTTCTGCAAAACATTTCGTTCGGCAGCTAAGTATATTAAACGATTTGAACCTTTGTGGCATAGGTCACCAGGTGCCATTTTGATTTTTTCTTGATGTTACCGCGCACGATAAAAGTGGTATGATTATAAGGAAAAAGGACAAAAAACAACAAAAAATGACAGATAATATGGTACACTAAAGTGACCGTGCACTTTAAGCGTACGCGGAAACTTCAGACAAAAATCAAAATGGCTGCAGCTTTCATAACCATTAACAAAGTTGGTATACATTTTGTGTATTGGTAATTGGGTATATATGTTTAATCACTTTGAACTTTTAAATATTGGGCTTCCCCGCCCAAGTGAAGAGCCATAAAATAATTTACCTAGTCTGACCATAAGTTCTGTTGTTACAAATGAAAATACATTATTTTTATGAAAAGTCTCAGCAAAAAATAAAGGTCACATTCAGAAATGGTCACCTTTGGCTTTTAAATAGGTCTTTAATCTGTCTGGCCACGAATCTATGGATTTACGCACTGTTTCCATGGGAAATTTCGCCACTGCTTGCCCCAGAGATTTTTTTAAGAGACTCAATGTCGCCGTGTCGTTTAGAGCAGGCCATGTCCTCTAAAACTGACCATAATTTGTAGTCTTAAGGGTTGAGGTCTGGGCTAGATGACCAGTCTTCAGCTCTTATAAAGTCCGGAACGTTGGTTTCTAGCCAGACTTTGGTAGTTCGTCCCTTGTGACCAGGTGCAGAGTCCTGCTGGAAAGTCCACGGTACATTTTCGATAAGTGTATTGCTGAGAGGTTTCACAACACGATCCAAGACTGTCTCTTGATAAACTTTGGCTGAAGTTTTCACTCCTTTTTCGCAAAAATGTAGCTTTGTGACTCCTTAATAAGCCACGCCCAACCAAACCATCTTCGACGCAGGATGATGACAACGTTGTACCTATCCTACCCCTTGAGCAGCTTGCTTAGAACTGTGAGCGTACACTTTATCATTTTGCTTATTGTAGTGCTCTTTAATCGTAATTTTTTTTTCACCGTAAAAAGGATATTTCTGTGCCTTTCACCTGAGAAGGCGTTTTGATCGATGCACTTTATTCAATTGTAAAGATGGATTTAGGGCATTTCCTGTATGTCGACGATACGCACCGAGCTGCAGGTCTTGTTTTATAATAATACGCGACAGATTCGTAGCGGGAATCTTCATTTCTCGCGATAAGATTTTTTACTTCGAATCTAAATAAAAGGGATGAACCCTGTATTCTCTTTTAAAACGTCTTCTCTTTTTCTTAAACTTCGTGTAAATAGCACAACGTAATCTCAGAATTTTTAAATACTCTCGGACAAAAAATGATCGCACATCGTGTGCGTTGAGTCCGCTGTAAATTAGCGGCGGACTTAATGAACACGAATAAATACGAGTATGTGAAATGGTGCGAAATCGAAAGGAGTTTTTAAAATAATGAACGCGTTCCACATTTAAAATAATTAAAAAGTTGAAAAAAGGAATAGTTTTTTATGTAACAGTATTTATGTCCAGACTAGTTAGTTAACGAACTGTATTTTTTATGTTTTTTGATGACGTTGTCTAACACCCGAAAAACACCTGAAATTCCTTAGATGTCTGCGTTAGTCTTGAGACGATTAGCTCAACTAATACTTGATTTCTCGTTACAGGAACTGCCAACACTGGACGCATCAACAACTTCCATAATGGGAAGCGAACCCAACATCTACAACATGAAATTAATTCAAACCAACAGTACTGAAATGCCTCCTACTTTACTCAAAACTCACAATTCGGACTCTGAACTAAGACTGGCCACAGATGATAAAAACAATGAAAAAGTTGCAAGCAAAGTGATATTTACCTTAGGAGACTATACGACATTAGCTAATCTAGAAACTGAGAAATTAGTTAGAATTTCAAGTAATAATGGAGATAATATTACATGTGGTAGTTGTTTAGATGAAAACGTCAAAAGGATATGCTCAGAAATCGAAAACTTCTGCTCTACGAGTGAAAATAGAGATATACATGAAGGCTTCGATGTAGCCAAACATATGGAAAGTATGAATGAAGAAATGGTAAAGCATATGGAGGGGAAAGTTAGTGATTTAGGTGTCGAGATGCCATGTGACATTTGTGAGGACAAAGACGTTTGCGACATCGCGTGTGCCAAAAATGTGACAGATGTCATAGTGATACCGAGCGCGGAGGCCATTTTGGATACAGGGCAAGAAGTGACAGAACAAGATGGCGGCAAAGAACTATAATAGTTGCTTTTAAATAGTCTTTTCTCAGAAATGACTATTGAAAGAGACAATATTATTAATTTTGTATTATTAAACATAATTCTCATTTCTGATAATAGACTATGTTGTATAAAGGCTGCAGTGCAAAGTTATTTGATTATACATTTCTACAATATATTTAAAGGTTTTCAGAATGGCTATAGCTGACATAATACCTAGTATTGTAACATACTCTAGATTATATTCGCGTGTTCCTCTTGACACATTTCTAATCATCCATATCACAAAATAAATATAAATTAATACATCCCTGAATCTTTTCCGAATCCTAACTTAATATAATGGAGACATCTAAAAATAAATACCTACGAGTCCTGGCTAAAGGCCTATTCACTAGTGAACTGAAGGAAAAGCGTTACAAAACACACATTTAGATCAGTTTTATAAATTTACAATTCATGGATTCGTTAAGAAGTTCAAAACAATTTAATCTAGAATAATAATCATTTCAGTACCTACGTTAAAACGACGGCGATAATCTATATAAACTTTTACAAACGTAATAGTTATTTTTATCAAGCCTATTGATAATAAATAATCTGTGCTGATTATGAAAATGCTATCAAACGATTTTCCTGTAGAACCTATGTAAATGATTATAAATATTCTGTTTATCCCATCAATAGTTTTTAAAGAACATACAATAACATAAATCAGTAACCCTTATTTATAGAAACTTAGTCTTGCAACACTGGTCCGATATAAGTGTTGAAGAAGGTAGACTATGAATTGTGAATGAAGGTGTGTAAAGTTGTCAGAGATTCAGCCTTTTCCTAATAACCATAAAACTTACTAATTTGTAACTGTGATGATATTTAGTGGCCTTAAGTCGGCATATGTTTATAATTATTTGAACTAAGCTTGTGCGCCACAGAGATGCGACTTCATTTTTTTTTTTTTAATAAAATAATCTGTTACAAATGATTCATGCATAAATAACTTACACTCGTCACCTTGTTTTTTCTTAGCAATAACACTATGAGAATCAGATTCTTAGGGTTGCTTGCACCATCTAAATTCAAAAATGACTTTCAAGCTAACCTAGTTTCCATCGGCAACCGTTCAAATGTATAGTAGATACTCTCCACTTTCAACCCTTAAGCTGCTAAGGAATTAGGCAGAATGGAATATCTGTTGCTTATAAGTCACTGAAGACTGACGTGGCGTTCAGAGTAAACTCATCATCTGACATGTGACTTTAATGCATTTGTAACAACAAAAATGCATTGGATCAAAGTCAAAGCACTTGTTTACACCTCTAAACGGTATAAATATGAAAAAAATTGCCAATGATTATTAAAAATAAAATTATTATCCTTTTTTTCCAAGATTTCATGAATACATTTTCTGTGGAAGTCGTATGTCTGTGACATACTATGAATTTAATTTAACAGAAATTTCGTGTGCATAATCTGTGATTTGTTATTTTATTACATTATTATTTATTCTCGTTTTAACCGGTTTTAAAAAGAGGATATCCTAAATTTGACTGTTTTATATTTATGTATGTTTTCTTTTATGATTAAATTCGAATTTTAATTTATCTAAGATTTAAGATAATAATTGTCAGTTAGATTATTTTCAACAAGCGGAGAAAAAGTATTAGATTTGGTCAACAGAATAGGTTACATCTAGCTGTTAAAGGACTACCTCAAAGGTCAATAGGTAACGCATATTAATTGACACTTCGTAAAGGTCATATTGTATTAACTCTGATATAAATCGAAAAAGGTAATGTGCAACTTTTTTGGATCAACTGTACGATAGTGATTTTTGATGGAAATTCTTCATTCCTCAATCTAGTTCATAGACAAAGGAATATTGGTAAATCTACTTAATTATACATCCGTTGCAATAACGATATAGCGCGGACTGAATGAAGCAGCGTAGAATGAAGAGCACTATCGTTCGTAAAGCGTTATCTATTACGATTTGTCTGTGAAAAACACTAAAAAATAAATACTCAAATAAATATGCACCAGAAAACACGCACTTTCGGATTTTTCTCGAAGTGAGGATCCCTATGTTACGAGGTACCAGACAAGTAACTAAGCCAAGAGCGTCTCCCAGCACACCCAGACCGAAGCCAATTTAGAAAAGATCCTTTCCTGAATTGACTCGACTGGGAATCAATCCCGGGACACTACGTAATCGAGACATGCGCACTACGCCAATCGTATCGTCCAACTCAGTATACAGTTCACGGTTTTGTTTAGCAAATTTCCTTGCCAGTAAATATGTTTTATTTTAAATTTAGTGGATTTTCACCTAATGCCTAAGTGAATAGCGTTAACGTACACCAGATTTAGACCAAAAGAGTTTTTTCTTTTCTTTAAAAGGTTTTGTTAAATTATTTTCTTCATTCTAATAAGACCGGGATTTTGCAACGAAACAAAATAACGGTAACTTGTTTTACCTATTTTTCTCGACGTTTCGGAGACAATTGCATGTCACCGTGGTCACGAGCGAACAGACAGTTGAGTCCGCTCGTTGCAAAAACACGTTTTTATTGTATTTAGTTACAATTCAACAACAAAGTATTTCGTTCATTTTTTAAATTTTATAATATCGTAAAATTGTGAAACTTTTTAAACCAGTTCTGTACGTGTAACTGTGAATTTCTCAATATGATAGAACAATAATTTATATAAGTTTCTCGTATTAAAGGCCGATGAATGGGACCTATTTGTATGTATTGTAAATTTACTATTGTATAAGTCTTGTATGGTCAATATTATGTAATAATCACACATGTTGTTATAATTGCGGTAATATATTTATTTAAAACCTTAACGTCTCGTTTCTTAATTATCTCTGTACAAACTTTTTTCTTAGTGATTATTGAGTAATGAAAGTAGTTTTATTTGATGAGACAAAAATTACAGATAATCGACAAAAAAAACCTCAGTAAATATTTGGGGTTGTCTCTATCTACGATACTTCGAAGCTGAAAATCAAAACTTCTACGTTAATCGTAGATAGACTTTCATCCCTTAAGTCAATGATATTAAATATACGGCGATTTAATAGGTTGGGGAAAAAGTTTCGTCGCATTTTTTTAAGAAAATTCAAAACATTTTTAATACAGTTTATTTACATTTAACTAAAGTATGTAGGTGCCATTTTGTTCAATTACTTCTTGCCATCTTGTAGGTAGGGGCATGATCCCATTGCTATAGGAATTTTGAGGCTTCTGATCAAAATACCGCGGCAAGTGGTATTGGTATTACTCTCGTGATGTTAACCTGACACTGCCTAAAGAATTCTGAAGAGACCGAAACAGGTGGAAATCTGAAGGTGCAAGGTCAGGACTATACGGCGGGTGCATTAACACCTTCCAGCCAAACTCTTAATTTTTGCTGAGTGGCTAAATATGTGTGAGGGCTAGCGTTATCATGATGAAAAACCACACCCTTTCTGTTGAATAGTTCCGGTCGCTTTCTCTCAACTTCTTGCTTTAATCTCATCAGTTGTTCGCAGTAGAGTTCAGAATCGATGGTCCTGCCTGGTGGTAACAGCTCATAATGAATAATGCCCTTCCAGTCCCACCACACACACAGCATCACCTTGTTGCGAGTTAACCCGGGTTTCGCTACAGTCTGTGAAGCCTGATCGGCCTTTGACCACCTTTTTCGCACGTACTTGTCGTACGTGATCCACTTTTCATCACCAGTTATCAGCTTCTTCAAAAATGGTTCGGTTTCATTACGTCGTAATAAAGAATCACGAATGAGTACAGGGTTCATTAGGTTTCTTTCAGTGAGCTCGTGAGGTACCCAATTATCGAGCTTTTTTGTGTACCCAGTTTTTTCAAATGCGCCAAAACTGTTTTGTGATCAATTCCCAGTTCTTCAGCTACGTCGCATTGAAAACGCTTACACCAAATTTGTGCTTCTCTCACAGACACTGCACTAGGTTCATAATAAAACATTGCATTTTTTTGCGTTGCTATTTTATCTTTTTTGTAGTAAAATTTTAAAATGTATTGAATTTCTTCATTAGATTCACTCATCTTGACAGGAAGAAAAACAAATGAAAATCACACATTTTCCTAATCTGAATTTGGAATTATCTTCTTTAAAATTTAAACTTTCAATGATACCAAAACAAGTTAGATTCAAATAGTATAGCCAAAGAGATTTTATTACAAGTTCATACATACTATATGCGAAAAGCCTTTTTTCCCAACCTAATAATATACTGACCCCGTAGATCTGGGCCTAGTGAGCCACTACACTCGGCCACAAGTTGCTAGTAGCTCGGATGTGGCCACTCGGACGGTCAGTTTGCGCCGATGCCAAACTAATGGCTATGTTTCTGCCTCGGTAGCTCAGTTGAAAGAGCACCCGGTTTGTAGAAGGTCGCGAGTTCGAATCTCGCTTGAGTCCCTAGTATCAGGTCGAATTTTTCTAGTTTCTATCTTTGTGTAGGAAATAGTACATTGTTAAATGCTATAAATAAAAACACTTATCCTATAGCTAGTTTCATCTTAATCGAAAATCAAATATTTGCAAAAATATTTCTTTCGGGTGTTAAAGGCGCTTGCCTATAATATTGATGAAACAAACGTTGGCTTACAACGTAAAATACACTAGATTAATTCGCCAGGTCTGTTAACGGCCTCGGTGTCAGTATTACACTGACACCATAAAAAAAAAACTTAAGAGGGTTTGCTTTTTGCGTTTGGGTAGATCGTAAACGGCGCATTTTTTAAGGTTTTCGTAATTATTGAGCTGAATTCAAATCAAGTATTAATTATTTCTCTATTATTGAATGCACCTTTTAATTTCATAATTATAACTTTAACTGTGTACAGTAAATCTTTAAGTGTCTTATCAATTTTTCATAAAAAACGGTTTTTTATTTGATTAACAAATAATTGGCGACTTCCTAATTTTAGACAATTCAATGTGTTTTAAATAGTATGCACACAATAACAGAGCAAAAATTTAGGTTTTATTTCAATTCAATTAAATAATCACGAAAATCTTACAAAAATGCAAAGTTTTCGATCCACCTCCAGCTAACGCTCTTAAGGCCTCTGTGTATTACCTCCTTTTATTAATTTACAAAATACATTTCCACGGACATACATCGGGTAAGTATTGTTCCGAACTTTTTCAAATCAGTAATTATTTCGCTCCCTAACTCTCCAATTAGCAGCTAACAGAAATAAAGCAAAGCCCGAGTGAGAGGATTGTATGTCAATCAACGTTATTTCGGGCACCACCCCGTCCTAAATCCAATCATACATTGCAAATGTGGTTTTAGCCACTCAAAGTAGATATAGTTAATTCATAGTCAATAATAATCATACTATGAATATGAATGAAAATTGTAAAATGTTTGTGTATTTTTTTTCATATTCCCATCTAATAGGCCGTTGACACTTTTGAGGAAGCTACGACCGGCCCGGGTTCCGCAGTGTTTGCCTCGGTCAAAATATAAAGCCACCGTCCAATAAAACTTGAGCTACATCTAAGATCTTATCCGCAGTAAATAGCATGAGAAGTAGATCCAGAGAGTTCAGCGTAAACTGGGTCGTTCGGCTCACCCAGCGAAAATATAAATAGCAAAGGTACGCGTGAGACGATCCTGTTCTATATTCAAGTCCGGCGCTCAAGCAGCCGGACGATTCGAAAATCGAATTCGTATAAATTCTTTTTTCGAAAACCGAAACGACTGGGAAGGCCACAGACTGTAAAATAAATAGAAAACAAACCGTTTGATTAGGGACTTGAATCGTGAGTGTTGTGAAAAAAATGTGTGAACAGTGCACTCAACGGTAAAAAGGATGTTTATGCGTTTACGCATGTGGTAAGTACCATTTTATTTTAAATTCCTAAATTAGACTTTCAACGTGTTCAGATGTGTTCTCGAAGTAGGTAGAAAAAAAATATGAGTTTTAAAAGTTGGCATTCATAATAAAGCTGGCCACTAAGAAATGGTTATGTAATGATTCCGAACTCCTTTCTTGAAGCTTCGGTACCACAACCCAAGTGTAACATCTAGATTTGTACCGGTTTTCATACTAATGGGAGCTCATCTAATGCCGGTAGAGTTGCCTTTAAGCTAAGGTAGGATCATATTGAATGATAAAAAAGCTGAATTTAGGTGCTAACCCAAAGCTCTATTGGTTTACAAATGTTTCCCTAGTTTTTGCCTAATCTTAGGCAAGTGTTTTTTTATTTAAAATCATCATTTGCAAATAGCAAGAATGCAACAAAATAAAAAAAATTTTAGCTTTCTATAAAATCATGTGACTCTTCGCCGTTGATTAAGTGAGTTCTACACATACAATAAAACATAGAAGTTCCATACGAATAAATTTCTTAAGCCTCTGTAAAAAAGTAAAGAAGTCGAAAGTGAAAAACAACATCTTGACCAAAATAAACCAATTCAAAAGAAGTTACCATGGCACATAAAATGTTTATTTCATTTGGATGATTGCCGATTTTAATCAACTAACTGAACTGACACGCCAATGCTGTGGCAGAAATTGGTAGGTGAGTTTGGATGAGTTACTAATTATAATAATAAGTCCAAGGCAATTTTAACGCCTGATTAGCAGTTAATTAAATCTAGAAATTATAATCGACTGAACTATAAAGTCAGTCCTGACACACATACGCTCACCACTATATCCCGAACGGGGTAGTCAGAGGCAAGTTGAATGTTGCCGGAACACTCAGAAACCCACTTTTAAGCGTACCTATTAGATCCCAATTTAATGTGGTACCTAGGTGGGGAGCCTCCTGCCGTTATTCTAGATGCTTTGGGGGTTTTAACGGTGTTTTCCATCACCGGAGAGTTAGTCGCAAAAACAATGAATACAAAGATGGTTCAGGGCAGAATTGAACTCGGGACTACATGGGTTACGAGCTGGCGTCCTCAACCCCTAGGCCACGACGATTAGTCTGCAATAAATAATGTAGTGATGAATCTAGCTTGTACCTACAAGCGTAACATAGAAATAGGAAAATCAAATTATGCTCTCCTAGCTGCCAATTGGAGTGTAAGGTCTCAAATAAATGTTTCTATTTTGTAGATGTAGAGACATAACTCTGTTGGCCACCTATTCGTGCTCCAAGCGCACTATTGGCCACATATTCGTGCACCAAGCGCACTGTTTGCCACCTATTCGTGCACCAAGCGCACCGTGGCACGCACGCATGGCATATTGCATGGGACGAGAAGTCAATGTTTTTTTTTAAACTACGTTGGTGACAAAAAGCACGCCCGGCGCTTGATCACAGCAGCTTTCCGCAGCCTTGGTTGTGATCAGCATTGTTGCGTCATTGGTTGCCGACCCTGTAAAAACACTTTTTTTAACCTCTTTTGAAGATCTTCATGGAGATCATTGGGATAATTATGCAATGATTTCATAAGCATTTGTAACAAACAAAGACTTACAAAGTAATAAATATGTAATCTACAATACAAGTATGAAAGGACAAGTATATTTTGGCTCCACTGTCTTTCTACTTGGCAAAAACAATCTAAGAGTTCAATATACTGGCATTGAGATATCAGATGAATTGTCGCAGGTCAGGATTATAGTCAGAGCATCACTGATTGGCCTCAAAGGGGTTTTGACGCAAATAAAAGGTGCACTTCGCTAAATGTGGAGTTCTCACTAAATGTGAAGTTCTCAAAAAAACCACATAGGAAAATGTACAACCTCAAAATGACACTTTATTATGATGTGCGGAGATTTAAAAAAACATCTGCGTACATAGGTATGTACGCAGTTCGAAGTTTGACAGAGGTTAGGTGCCTGAAAATACAATCAATGTTCAATTTAACAATAAAGTACCTTTTCGATATTCAAATCTGTTACATTGTCAACGCTATTTTCCCATCTGTGAAATAAAAAGCCCCGTTAAATTAGTAGACAATAGTACATTGTTACCCTAGGGGTGAAAGTAACTTATTTAGTCCCGAGACGGGGTTTGGCGCCAGGAACGAAGTGAGAGCGCCAATAGTTCGAGCGACTAAATAAGTCTTTAACCCGAGGTAAACACTGTGCTTCATTACAAATACAAGGAAAGTAAAAATAAAAACATGAATTAGCTAAAGAAAAAATTAGCCTCTTCTCTTATAAAATCAGGCGTTAAATTTTAAATTTATTGTTGTTTGGTCTCACCATGTTTTGTTTGTAAGTTAGTACTTAAGATTTCAGTGTATTTCTCTTACAAGTGAATTATTGTATTCTTTTAGAGAAATAAATGTCTTAAACCTTAAACCTTAAATTCATATCAGAATCAGATGAACTCATTTTATAGGTACAAATCTCTGCTATACATTTATACAAAAGTCTTTAAATCGAAAAAATAAATGAAGATCGAATTGCCGCTTTCCCGCCTATTTCGTTTGTTTTTTTTTTCTGTGGCCGGCCAGCTATTCAGCCATTATTTTTTATTTTCATCATTGGAAAAATGGTAAATATTTTGCCCAAATCTAAGTTATTTTAAAGAAATTGTTGAAACTAAATTATGATAAAGTTATTTAAAAAATATATGTTCTTTAATCAATACTTAACTTTAAGTTATTTCAATTTTACATCGTGGCTGTATAGAAAGTTGGAACATGGTTCAATAGATATGTGAAAAAGAACTAGTTTTTTTTTAAATAATTTGACAGCTGTAAGTTGAAAGTGATTCTCCCTAGGGATGAAAAGTATTACTTTCATCCCGCTCCTCAGGCAACTTCAGACCTACTTTCAGAGTATGAGTAATGAAAAATAATGAAAATATGAGTGAGCGGTGAGCGAGGCGAGGTAGAGGTAGTCTCAATCGTAACACTGGACAGGGGTCCGATTCTGCTATTTAAATGTCAATATTACTGATATTTTAAATGCGAACGTTTGTGAGGATGTATGTTTGTTACTCTTTCACGTAAAAACTACGGAACGGTTTTTTTCAATAAATAAATAAATATGCGTCAGACAACACACCTCTTGAGATGGTCTCGAAATAGGGATTAATATCCCTGTGTTACGAGGTACCATACAAGGAAATAATCTCCCAGCACACCCAGACCCGAGTCAATTCAGAAAAGATCGTTTCCTGAATTGACCCGATCGAGAATCGAACCCGGGACACTACGGAAATCAAGACGAAAAACCGTGCTACAGCGAACTACGCCAATCGTGTCGTCAAATTTGAATGAAACTTGCAAGTAATACAGCCCATTCATCAGAATAACACATGGGCTATAATTCATAAAGATTTCAGGTAATTTGGCCATAATATATAACGATAACGCGGGCAAAGCCGCGGGCTGAAAGCTAGTGGAAGCATAATTGAATGGCCTGTTTTTGACAGTTTTAGTATATACCAAACGTCAGAATCGTGTATTTCAATAACGATTCCATTGCCATTTATAGCTCAATCGGTCCTCTTATCGCGTGTAGAAAGGTTGGTGGAATGCGATTTAATCGCTTGCATCGCATAGCATGGTAGCCCTGCGTTAGTCGGCGGTGATACGCTTCACACTCACGCTGTAGCTAAGATTAACAGTCACTAAGCTACATTAAGGCCGATTATCGGATATACTCTGTGATATAAATAATTACTTAGAGAGAATGATGTATTCTCAATACATGCAGTTATTCCCATTTAGGCTAAAATTAGATTTCATTATTTAATTTTCATTTTTAGTTTCTCAAACAAAATTAAAAGAATTTTCATATTTTCCATATGAAAACCTTAAAGTAGAAGTAAATTAAACAATTTAAATTTTCACTTGTATAGTTCCTTCATCAGCTACTGTGTATAGCAAATCATTTTTCTAACAGTATTTGTCATCCGGTCTATTTTGAAAGCGCCATCAGTTCCCGTTATTAAAGCAATTCACTTGTATAGTTCCTTCATCAGCTACTGTGTATAGCAACTCATTTTTCTAACAGTATTCACCATCCGGTCTATTTTTAAAGCGCCATCAGTTCCCATTATTAAAGCAATTCACTTGTATAGTTCCTTCATCAGCTACTGTGTATAGCAAATCATTTTTCTAACAGTATTCACCATCCGGTCTATTTTTAAAGCGCCATCAGTTCCCATTATTAAAGCAATTCACTTGTATAGTTCCTTCATCAGCTACTGTGTATAGCAAATCATTTTTCTAACAGTATTCATCATCCGGTCTATTTTGAAAGCGCCATCAGTTCCCGTTATTAAAGCAATTCACTTGTATAGTTCCTTCATCAGCTACTGTGTATAGCAACTCATTTTTCTAACAGTATTCATCATCCGGTCTATTTTGAAAGCGCCATCAGTTCCCATTATTAAAGCAATTCACTTGTATAGTTCCTTCATCAGCTACTGTGTCTAGCAACTCATTTTTCTAACAGTATTCATCATCCGGTCTATTTTGAAAGCGCCATCAGTTCCCATTATTAGAGCAATTCACTCTGATAGTTCCTTCATCAGCTACTGTGTATAGCAACTCATTTTTCTAACAGTATTCATCATCCGGTCTATTTCGAAAGCGCCATCAGTTCCCATTATTAAAGCAATTCACTTGTATAGTTCCTTCATCAGCTACTGTGTATAGCAACTCATTTTTCTAACAGTATTCATCATCCGGTCTATTTTGAAAGCGCCATCAGTTCCCATTATTAGAGCAATTCACTCTGATAGTTCCTTCATCAGCTACTGTGTATAGCAACTCATTTTTCTAACAGTATTCATCATCCGGTCTATTTTGAAAGCGCCATCAGTTCCCATTATTAAAGCAATTCACTTGTATAGTTCCTTCATCAGCTACTGTGTATAGCAACTCATTTTTCTAACAGTATTCATCATCCGGTCTATTTTGAAAGCGCCATCAGTTCCCGTTATTAAAGCAATTCACTTGTATAGTTCCTTCATCAGCTACTGTGTATAGCAACTCATTTTTGTAACAGTATTCCTCATCTGGTCTATTTTGAAAGCGCCATCAGTTCCCATTATTAAAGCAATTCACTTGTATAGTTCCTTCATCAGCTACTGTGTATAGCAACTCATTTTTCTAACAGTATTCATCATCCGGTCTATTTTGAAAGCGCCATCAGTTCCCATTATTAAAGCAATTCACTTGTATAGTTCCTTCATCAGCTACTGTGTATAGTAAATCATTTTTCTAACAATATTCATCATCCGGTCTATTTTGAAAGCGCCATCAGTTCCCATTACTAAAGCAATTCACTTGTATAGTTCCTTCATCGGCTACTGTGTATAGCAAATCATTTTTCTAACAGTATTTGTCATCCGGTCTATTTTGAAAGCGCCATCAGTTCCCATTATTAAAGCAATAGGTAGTATAGTATTTTAAATGCGCCACCCAACGGCCATCAGTTCTTCTAATTAGATATGGTTTGCATTCACAACTATTTAAACATCTTCGATTATTCTGGCGCAGAGCTCTTCCGGTGGGACTCATTGGCTCACTAGCCAAGTGCTTTCTGACATAGCAAGATCTATTATTGGTGGTATCAATTTGGACTTCACTCGTATGGCTTCGGGCAAATTCTTGGTAAGAATTTGTTCATTTATTGTGTCTGTGATTTTGTTGTTTGAATGCCAACTTGTTATTCTGAGTCATACAATGCTGTTCTTGTTAAAGCCAAATAGATAGAACAAAATTAAAGTAGATACGGTTTTGTACTGAAGTGCCGATATTCGTTTTTGGAAATATGTACCATTTCACAAATCAAAAAGTAAAACGTCATTTCTTTTTCAAATATTTCGATGATATATCTCTCCGTCGGTTTACAAAAAAAAAACAAAGGCCACATTACATTACCTAGAACCCACATAGAGTTATTGTTAGTGCTATACATAAGGCTCGCTCTATCTACGAAAACATCACAATTTTCCCTCATGTTGATATACTCGTATCATGTAAAAATCTCAGTTAAGTGCTTTTAAATCACCATTTTTCACTAAGTATGTGAGTGTAGACCAAAATTTGACTAAATAGGTACATTAGTGACTACCACCATAAAATTGTCGCAATATTTAAACCAAATAATGTTTATGCTCCTCTCAGACGACCCTTTTCATGGCAGAACTCAAACTAGGTGTAGGTGAGTGTCGCCAACTCAGTTGTAGTAAATAGTTTATCCGCCACATCTAGTGTGGGCACTGCAGTCGCTCCACACGCCTCTGGAGTAATAACATTATGCAGGTGTAGCGCACCTGTATAAGAATTACCCCTGACTGTTAAAGGTGGGGTATCAACTTACTTACATCCCATTTGAATACATAACTATTGCAGAAAAACTGATGATGTGAAGAAAGTAGAATTTTAATATAATAAATAAATAAATATCTGGGAAAATTTACACCAAGATCATCTGACCCCAAACTAAGCAGAGCTTGTACTATGGGTGTCAGAGACTGATAAACATACTTACATATTTCTAAATACATACTTAAACAGATAATAACACCCAGTCACACAACAAACACAAATGTTCGTCAAATAAATGTTTGTCATGGGTGGGGATTGATCCCACGACCTCCGGTGCAGGATCGCTGCCATTGCACCAACAGGCCAGTATGAAAAGCTATTTCGAAAAACATAAGCTTTTTATACTCAACACATTGTTACATGTAATTTTCAATAGACTTACCAAAAATACTATATTAAGATTGATAAAACGCAGTATCATATAAATTTTAGCCCATTCTAGTTAATGATAAGTTACAAGCTCTAAATTAAATATTTTATAAGCACAAACGACTTTTTACATACAAGCAAAACTTAACCCTTTAGAACTAAATGTAAGATTCTCTACTGACATTGTCCGACAAAACTCAAAAGAGAATAAGGTTGCTTCCCGCAGTCCCTGTAGACTTATAAGGTTAATGAAAGTTACACCCAAACGATATATTCTCCACAAACCAAGGGTTTTTCCGTTGTAGGCAACCCTATTTCTCCCCAAAGCTTAAAGCCTGCAGCTTTTGACTCAGTCGCCTGCGGCATTTCACTATCGTAACACGGATTTCGATTTATGTCCAAAAATAAATGAAAATTACGATTTCATTTGTAATTTTGCATTATTGACTTATTTTGCAAAGATCTTGATATTTTTTTGGATATAAAAGTATTATGTGCAGTGTTTGTGTCAAAAAAATATTCACGTTTTAGAAATGTTATAGTTAAAAACTGTTGAATATAAATTCGGTTGTCAACGTGAGTGTGTGTGATGATGTGTCAAAGTGTCAGTGTGTGAATGTTGCGTCATGTAACGGTTAAATTTTATTTGTGTCAACTTATTTTGTTTTCCGGAATAAAAGCTTTTGAAGAAAGTCTAAGGCTAGTGTTAAAGTTGAACTGCGTCTAGAACAATGAAAGTTTGCCTAGGTAAGCTATTTCCAAGCGCTTTCTTTGTATCATTGTTTTAATAAGGGTGTTCTAAGTGTTTGCAGCGACTTTTAACATTATTCAAGTAGATTTCGTAGTGGCTATAACTTTGTTGGTAACAAAGCCGATTTTTAAAATATTTTTTTTACTGTCTTCGTTAAGTGCACTGTACCGGTTTTTTTTAGGTTTGTATGTCTGGTCTTCCTGTCACTTATCCCATTTGGAAAATTATTTTAATTTTGTTTAAGATGTTATTTTGATCCCATTCCAAAGAAACAAAACTACTTCTATGGGTCTAGAATAGGGTTGCAAGTTTGTATGGAATTTTGTTTGTCCGACTTTATTTATTAGCTTCCAAAACCTCAAATTTTGGAAAAATGGGGAAACACCAATCCTCTGAAAAAAGTGCATAAAAATATCATAGCAACCTACAACTTTGTTTTTTTTAGTGATGCGATAGACTTAATCGTATATTTAAGAGTACCCAGATACTGTGTGAATTTATAAGCGCAATAAAGTATCATCCATATGTTTGTGGAATAAAATGGCCGCATCTGAATTCACCAACGTAATGTTTCCACCGCCATTCCCAATGTATCGTGTAACAAACCCATAAATAACATGATATAATAGATATACATATAACCTCCAGAATGCTGTTCCAATAATACTTGCAGCCGTACTGCACGTTGCGTGATTGTATATTATGTTGCACCGCTCGGGACTTTGATGTGCATTACACCGTTACTTGTGATAAAAATTGTAAACAGACGGCCGTGCTTATACAAATTTTATTACTTAGTACAAAGGCCTACTTGCATAGATGCATTATTTTTTAATTAGTTCATTCTTTCGGTTTACACTTACATACTACTTATGAATATATTATGTAAAAAGAATATGTTACTTATCGCCTTTTTTAATAATACGTCGGTGATTATCAAGCACTGGCTGATAGTAAGCGCTTACCCCTGCCTATGGACGCGTGCAACACCAGGGGCATCACTCGCGCGTTGTTGACCCTGCAAAAACCTTTTGAAACCCCTCTTGAAGAACTTCACAACTCATTGGGGACCTCGTAATGTAAGTAAATCTATGAAACCGCACTGTACGAGTCCATAGCAGATTCAGAGTGTGAGGATGAATTCGGCGTGGCGAGCGGTGCGGTGATAAAAAGATTAAAATATGATCAATTTTATATTGAAAAAGATATGTTTGATGTAAATATGCCTGTCGCCTGATGGTTAGCCGCTACTGCAGCCTTTAGGCAGGTGGGTACAACTCCGAAGATATCACTCGCGTGTCTCCGACCCCATGAAAACGTTTTTGAACCCCTCTTGATTGAACAACTAAAAGTGGGTATAGACTAGAGGCTAGACCATTTACAGAGCAGTACATTGTAATGTACCGTTCTTAAGAATGGTAGAAAACTGGCAAATGATCAGTTTACTAAAAACGTTCCCATGTAATGCAACGTTCTTGGTATTTGAAATCAAGTTGTAACAAAACATCTACGAGTAGCATCATGTTCGCAATGTGGTTCGAATAAATTTAAAAACGTCGAATGTTTGATGTTCCAATAAAAGAGAATGCTCAAACTATCAGCACCATACCACTATAGCCCATTCGGAGAACCTGGGCTCATTCTACAGTTTATTCCTTGGCAGATAAATCTACAATGAAGCAAAAATTTAACATGGTCCTGCCATGGCGTTTTCAGGGTGTAAATTGCCCTTGCGGTTTCAATGGCCCTCAAGGATTAATCCATACATTAGTTTTAACACCACCATTTTGAATGTAAACTGCATGTTTATTTGTTATCGAATCTGCCACGCCACCGACAATTCCATTTAATCGGCCAACATAACAACAGCAATAATAAATGCCTTTTAATGGTGAAACGACCCCCAATTAGGTCTAGAAAAGTGGTTTAGAAAAACCATATTTCTAAACGTGTGATTTATAACTGTTAATTCATGAAGGGCTGTCCTTTAGTGCTTGTTAGTTTTGTTTCAACTTCCTAATATCGTTTTATTGATTCTACATACATTACCGAGCCTAGAAGATTACTTACTTAAATTAGTATCATTTTAAATCTGTCAAACTTATCTATTCATTTATTTGTTATTGTTGATCAGTGAAATGATATGAACGATGGACTTTGATGCCATTGAGTTCTCTACCAGTCAAGCATAGTGCTGAGCAAACGTTTGTAAGGTCTCTCCAAGTTTTAGTGACATTTTACAAGTAACTATAACATACTAGTCATTATTGAATTGGATGTATTCATTGACAGTCCTCAATCGCTTTTAAACAAAGTCGAAAAATTGGTGTAATCTATTTATTCCTTCCTGTAGCTTCCATAATTATGTAACTGGGTTTATCCCGTTTAATTGTGTTTAAATAAATAAATACTATTCATTAGTGTTCCGCAAACAATAGAAGTCACTTGGGCTGCGTTCCAAATCGAGTCTCTGAGGAGTGAAAAGCACTCGAACCCGTTCCAAATTGACCCCGAGTGAAATCAGTTACATACATTTTTGAATTTGACATGTCGAAACGAAAGTATCGTATTGCTCTTTGCTAGCCCCCCAGGGTACCTAACCTATAGCACTAAATAAAGAGTTTACAGAAGGATCGCTCTCATCTTTTTTCCTAAACTTGCCTGATCTACGAGTATAACTTGCCTAGGGTTGCTAGTATATTCGCCCGATAAGCCCGATCTGAGAACGGTAAAAGAATAAGTTCTGACTAACATTCTAAACGGGTGAAGGATAATCTAGCGACGTCTTTAAATTCATGAACCTTTGCGCCAGATTATAAGAAGAGAGAAGAGAGAGAAATTGAGTTTAGCTTACCTTTCTTCATCATTTGGTAACGAATAAAACGTGTAATTACAGTTTTGTGTGGTGTTCAAACAGCCAAATACACTGCAACACGAATAATATTTTCGTGAAGCCATTTTTCACCATTAACCTATAAATCTGACGTACAAATAGTATCTCAATGTTTTTGACAGTGCGCATGACCGCGAGACTGAAACTGACTGACTTCACCTGTAAACTCACGTCTCTGTGTGCGTGTGTCAAAGATGCCTAATTTGTGCCTATAGACAGCTGTACAGTTTGTCAATCTACCGCATTCTACCCAAGAAAGCCTTTTATAATTTTACTGCTATCACGCACATACTTAAATTATGCGATTCCCTCAACACGGGAAAACGATTATAGCGTAAAAAAGCGATTTAAAATGCCGGGTGCATTTTAATGAAACATTGCCGAGTTTTATAATAGCTTCAATAGTTCTTAGAACGTACTGGTCGGATGTTCTTGAAGAAAGGAATATTTGTTGGCAAGGTCGTGTGTGCTTCAATATAGCTCTCGTCATCTAAAAAAACGCTGAACAGAACCTGTAAGCGAAATAGGAGCTATATTGATAGTATGAATAGGGACCTACCCTATGATAGGGGCATCATACTGTACCTACCCGCGCGCAGAATATTCTCCTGTCTATCTTTTTTTTTACGTGACGGGCTCAGTACGAACAACTCATATACTCCTTATACATGTATCTTTGTACCACCGCATGGCTCAGGCATCGGCTCAATTCTGATGTGGTACCTACACGCACACGCGTTCATTTCAAGCTTTACATGCACTTTACGCCGACAAAATAACCATTTTGCAATGGTTAGGTAAAGGTGGATGTGAACGTGCCTGTACGAGCCATACAAGCGGGCTCAGTGCGCATTGTTGGAGAGGTGTATGTAAGGCTACTAATAACCTTAATGTCACATCACAAATTGTAGAGAGGCAAGCACTGCGCGCGAGCGATTGCTTCCTATCCGCCCTACGGTAGCAAGTTTCGCACGATTCTTGCGTTTCGGCGCGGATGACAAGTAGGGTAGGGTAGTAGTGGGATGCGCACCACGACCAAATAAGCTCTCGCTCTCACACGCCAAGTCCATAAGAGTATGTGATGAAAAGAGCGGTGCGCATCTCAGGCCTACAGGATGGTCGGTAGGCCATGGGTGGTAGGAGGGGTTTTGTAACATATTATTAGACTGCCCGAAATTATATCAGCAGCGTAGGTGCTATTGTTGAAGTTAAAGTTCAACGGTTTAAATATTAAATGTTTGCTCTGGACATTTTCTTCGTGCATTAGAAGGCACGTTGACTTGCATTGTAAATATAGGCCTCGCATAGGACCTGACAGCTCCCCATCGCTGGGCATAGGCCTTAAAATCAATCGTTGATCGCTTGATGCCAACGACTTAAACCTGTTTTAATTCGGTCTTTTTCTTTGTATATTTTTTTACTGAAAAATAAAAAATGCAAAAGATTGAGTATGTACACTCAAGAATGGGAAGATTCATTTATCACTTACAAAATGTGCTGAAAACCAAAACTTATTTGCTCCAGACATTGGCGTGCTGCCAGAATCTAAAACCTAGATCTTTAAACCCTACATTGCCTGAAGCTAGATAGTTTTGTTCATTAAATAGCAGTAACCTCGTAATGGGTAACCCGTGGCGTCTACTATACATGTACGCCAGACATTGACATATGTACTGCTTTTTTTTAAATACTTAGAAGAAAATAGATCCCGGGACATTCAGATTTCGGGTTGATACATCTGTTATTACTCGGCTCTATATCCCTTTTTTTTTTTGTTATCCGGGTGAGAAATGCATTACGCACTATCCAACTGCCTGGGTCGGGCAGTGGGGGAGTGTAGGACTCTCCGCCGGTGAAGCCGGCGGCATACCTACTAAAAAACACCCGGGTATACCTCGCCGCTATGAAATAGGGCGACATGGAGCCTAAAGAATAACCACGTCGCCCCAGCGGTCGGCCCAGCCTATGCGCCGGGCCTCCTCACGCTACGGGGGCATCCCGGTATACTGGGACACCCCCAGACGGGTGCACCTTGGAATAGGGTGTAACCCCGGTGCTACTTTTAGGGAGCAGGAGGAAGACGGGCGAACCGCCGTCTTCTTGCTCTCCGCCGTCTGCGTCGGAGAGGGGCCGCCAGAGGGTCATCCTCTCGGGTCCTCTCCGCAGTCTCCTTCTGCGTCATCACCTCCTCGCAGAAGGAGACCATTGCCATCCAGGCCTCCTCACTCCCCAACATGGCCTGAACTACGGCCGGGAGTGAGAGGTCCCTTCCAATAGTGGCCACGAGGGTACGGCGCTGCTCGGCCCATGCTGTGCACACTTGCAGTGTGTGCAGGGCCGTGTCTTCAGCAGCGCCGCACTCGTGGCACCGCGGGGTGGGCTCCCGCCGGGCGATCTTGTGCAGATACTTCCCGAAGCACCCATGCCCGGAAAGTATCTGCGTCAGCCGGTACGTCAGAGGCCACTCCTGACGTAACCACTGGTTGAGGACCGGCCGTATTGCGTCTATGGTATCCCGGCCATAGAGCGGGTCAGCCAGGTCCTCCGCCCACCTCTGTAGGAGCGCCTCCTGCGCTCTCCTCAGAGCCCCTTCCACCACGTCCTGGAAGGGGCGCTCGCCCTGGGCTCTCGCTGCTGCCCTGTGCTGGTAGACAGCAGCGAGAACTCGCGCATCCAACTCCCACGGAGGCATACTTGCGAGAACGCATGCTGCCCACGCCGAGATGGTGCGATACCCTCGGATGTGGCTCTATATCCCTAGCTGGGAAGGTGTGTTTTCGTTTCGGAGTTTTTTGAACAAAGCCAGAGATTCTGATCACCAACCCGCATATGGCAAGTGTGGTGATTAAGCCGATACCCATCAATATGTAGCCTTCATTTTTGCAAGAATAGATAAAAGAACGGATAAAAATGTTTGTGAAATGGAAGTATGTACTTAGCGGTGATCGAACGAACCTACAACCTTCGAAGTCATTGACAGTTAAAAATGTAATTTGTAGCTCACGTAATGTATACTAATATTTTAAAGAGTAAAGAGTTGTTTGTTTTTTTGTTTTGATTGAATAGGCTCTGAAACTACTGGACCGATTCTAAAAAATATTTCACCAATATGAAGCTATATTTATCAGTGACAGAGGCTATTTTTTTATTTAGTCTATATTTTGACGGGAAAGACCGTCTACGCGGGCGAAGCCGCTGATGGATAGCTAGTTTAAGAATAAGTAAGTAGGTACTTATATAATCTCTTAGATCGTACAAAATGCTTAGTTAAATGCTTTAGCAGTGATGACTGTACAAAAGATTCAGTTTTGGATGATCTTCGTGTATGATAAGGTAATAGATATTTTTAAATGGAAATACTATTCCTGTGTACTACTAGTGTTAGTTAGTTAGTGTGTTTAGTTATTTTGATGAATTCTAATTGAAACTAAACCTATGAATTTTTCAAATTAATCTTCCGCCCTATTTAGCCCCTAATATACGTAAAATAGCCATCCTCAATTAATTACGATCATGTCTACGCATGCCATTCCATGCATATTCATGGAAGCTCGACCGCTAAGTAATACGATGGTAATTAATTCATTTGTTATCTACGAGCAGTTTCTAGACAAATCTAATTAGTATGAAGATCTATATCTGCTCAAGAAACTATCTAACAGTTTCTTCTTGCACGTAGTACTGCTAAAGAGAACTTCCTCACCAACATCGGTTTACTGGTGGTCCTGTGCTAGGTTCACTAATCTTTGCCCGAATTCATTACATTTTTGGTATAAGTACTACGTCGGTACAAACAAGCATGCCTTGTAAGCGGTTACTGCAGCCAATGGACGCGTACAAGAACAGGAGCACTCGTTCGTGGCCGACCCTGTAAAAACCTTTTCAAACCCCTCTTAAAGAACTTCTTCTTCTTGCTCATTCTACAATTTAAGCGTCCTGGGAAGGAAGCATCTTTGAACCCGAATTGTACGGAACCATGTTGGATCCAGTGTGAGCAGTGCGGTGAAATTTGCCATGATTTTATCAAAAATGACATTTGCCGTAAGAGGGCATAACATTTTAGTTTATTAAAAGTGGTTTTCTCCAGATAATTATATGAAAATTTCTTGGCAAATCCCTGGCGCTCTTAAACTCTTGAAGGGTGATAATCCTAATTTTTACCTGGGGGGCTAGCCAAGAGCACTGTCACTTGCGCTTATATCTTCCCCATATATTTGAACGATTTCTATTGTAGAAATCTCGTGGCGTGTTGCTCTTGGCTAGCCCCCCTGTTCTTTTTTCAATTATCTAACTAAGTTAACATACCTATTCGCAAGAGTATCTTCACCAAAAAAAGTTCTTCTATTTGAAGCTAGTATCGAAAAAGTTCGTACTCAAAGTTCGATTTATTACCAACACCTTTGGCCGATGGAACTTCCTCACACCGTTATCTAGGTCGCGTGGTAAACACCATAAAACCAACATACCTGCCACATAAAACTAGTCACTACAAACAATGATGTCTATTATCGGTTATTTAACTGCAGGGAGTTTTTATAGAGCACTTCAGAGGCTTACTATTGGTTTGTTGTCTTGAGAATCTATGGTTTTTATTTTAGCGGAAGCAATAGCCATCTGCCTTCTATTCTTTCCATAAATATGCTCACCAACATCACCTTACACACTATGGTCATGTCGATATATCGTACTTTCACACGATTGGCGCAGTGCGCTGTGGCACGGTTTTTCACCTCGATTTCCGTAGTGTCCCGGGTACGATACTCGGTCGGGTCAATTCAGGAAACGATCTTTTCTGAATTGACTCGGGTCTGGGTGTGTTGGGAGACGCCCCTGGCTTATTTCCTTGTGTGGTACCTCGTAACACAGGGATATTAATCCCTACTTCGAGACCATTACAAGAGGTGTGTTGTCTGGCGCATATTTATTTATTTATATTTATTCACCTTTATAAATTACCACAGCAATTTGTGGTATGATTTTTGGCACTATTATAAATATATTTTAATTTGTAAGAAGCTATTTTTTATAATTTCTTAAACTATGTCAGTTTCAAATGATGCCCGAAATCTAATTAGTTATTTCGTCTCACTTTACAGGTTATGGTTATAGTTTCCGAAAGTATGATTATGATCCCTATTTGAATTTTTTAAGGGATGGTACTTTTATGGACTAGTTTTACAAAATTTGTAAAGTAATTCCCAATAGCCGTCTCAAGATTGCAATAAAAAAAAAGGTGAAAAAATTGGTTGTGACGTCCATGGCTAGAAAAAGTGGCAGCTAATTTTGACTCTTAATCGTCACAAAAGAAATATCCTAAGTAGTTAAAATATCCATATCATACATTTCAGAAGTTAGTTCATTTATAACTCTCGTCTCGCTGTAAATTCCTTCGCTTTTACCTTGGGTAGACCAACAGCTTATTCATGAAGGCAAAGGCCTTGTGGTCTTTGAATTTATTACGTTGAACACTGTGATAACAATGGCTTGTTACATAATAGTGCAGACTACAAGTTAGGTCAATTAATAGTGTCACATCCCCAGTGGCCTCCCACGATGAGTATCACAAAGGTCCCCACCGAATGGTTTTAATGTGTTACGTTCAGGACTATACGCCGAAAGAAAAAGTCAGTGGCTGCGCCTGCCCTGAAACGGTCTGCAGTCTAGAACGTTCCTGCCCCAACGGCCATCGGATAACGTTTCGATAAGCGTATATAACTCAACGTGAAAGGTGGTAGTGGTGGGCCTTCCGCCGTTACCCGGGTTAGTTGGTTTTTTTTTAACAATGTTTTTATCTACGTAGAGCTAGCAGTAAATTTAACTGCCTGGAAACTCATGAAGAGTAAATCTTGATAGATATATTCAAATGTATTCAAGCACTCCTTCTCAAGAATGGCCACTTTGGCCACCTGATCCCAAACTAAGCAAAGCATGGTGCATGGCATGGTAATGGGTGTCAGAGACAAGTATAGTAATAATTTTAGGTCAAATGTGGCTCGAAATGGTTAGTGTAATATTACACACTGTGCTGCTCGCCAGTTCTGCTGGCTTGAACTTGGCTTTGACACGCTACCGCGTGTCTAGATGTTCATTCCAACACTCCACCGAGCTTAAATTCAAATGAATATTTGCCCTGAGTGTAGGGATTGAAATTGCAACTGTAGCTTGACGATTACGTACCTTACTCGCTCTTAAAATGGTGAAGATGTCCTCTACGTAGACTGAAAATATCCTTCACTTTCCTCAGAGTATAAATGACCGTACTTACTCCGTGTAACGGAGGACAGGAAGACTATGAAAGATTACTTCCCATTATAAGACATTTCTTGTTCTGAACAAAGAATTTCGCTGATTATAAAACTAGGGCATCACTTGCGCGAAAAACTACAATATATCTGTCCTCAACTGTGAAATAATAACGTTAAATAATTATTTTTAGTAGGAGTTTTTCATCCAAATTTGATATTAATACTCGTAGCTGCGTAGATTTGAGCAATCACTGTATCAGAACATCTAGCATTTTGAATAGAGAACTGTAGTGCGATTCTGTAAAATTCGAAACCCGATCTCACTCAGGTGATCGAACTCACTTTTGCTTATATACACACAATTTATATAAACTTGATATCAAAATCTCATTAAACGTTGTTTGTTTTATGAACACGTTTATCAGAAAGGCGACATTTATCCATTTTGTTATCCAGTTTCACAAGATGCGAAATTTGAATCTCACAGCGGATTCACTGGGTGAGGTTCGAAATGAGTTTCTAAGAATAGGTCGACTGATCATTTTGCCGGTATTGTGCCTCTAAAAACTTTACATTGCTATGAAATGCTATAGCAAATGCTCTAGTCTTAAGCTTCATTGGTTTAGGCTCTGCGATAGTAAATATATGGTCAGGACGTATATACTTTTCGCGTACATTATATAGATCTGCAGGCTTCTGTTTTCTGTATTTTAATGGTTACTGAGTGTGTAAAAGGAGAGATTTTTGGTCATACAGGACTTTCCCAAAAAGCTGTGGAATTCACCTTGTAGCTGTAGCAATCAGGGGTCAGCCTATACTGGCAGACGGTGTTACGCTTCACATGTGCTTGCTTGTCTGCATAGAAACCCACAACGCCTTGCGTGCTTTAAAATGACCTTGTCCTAGAACCTATTAGTTTCTTGTAATTTCATGTATTCACTAGTTACCTAGACTTCATTTATCGGTTGGATTAATGAAATCGTCAATATTACAAGTTCTTGCGGCGTTTTCACGCGATATTTCAGTCGCTGAGACGATATACCTACTTCTGACTAGTTGTGACTGAATTTCTGATTGATTTATTTTTAACCGACTCCCGAAACTTGGAAACTCGCCTTAGTTGAAGTAATTATGGCATTGCGTTGGATATTCTTACATTTCATGTAGTTTCTAACAAATGCAAAGCACTAAAGTGTCCTTAAAACACAAGATAATAAAAACTTAGAAGAATCTTAAAATTTGCGTTTTTTTAATAGTAACAGTTAAACAAACGGCTAATTAACGGTAATTTATACTTAATTTGAATTCAGCTAAATAATTACGAAAATCTTTAAAAAATGCGATGTTTACGATCTATCCCCAAACGCAAAAAGCAAACCCTCTTAAACGCCCGCCTGGCCGCAGTATTTTTTATTTCGACAAAAAAAGCTACATTCCACCATTCTACTCGTTCAGGATGCGTTGATTGATGATGTCTAGACATGTTCCAGAATCCAGACCAATTATTAAGTCTCAAAATGTGAAATTTTAGTCTGAAATATTCTGGCAGACAACCTTTAGCCACTGTAGCATAATATTATACGAACTACAAAATTACTTTAGCTGAACTGTAATATACTTCTACACTTTAGTCAAAGTCAAAGTCAAAATATTTATTTACGAGAATACATGTCAAAAAGGTCTTTATGTGTATATGTATACTGAATTTTAAATGTGTAGTTCAATATCCGTGGGTGGGACGATTCTTCGTCTTAAATATTTAAAGAAACTTTTTGAAGAGAAAAGGTTTTTTTACTTATTATAACTCTAAATTATGTTTTGATGAGGCTCCAAACAGTTTAAAATGCAATTTTGCAAGCCAACGCGAACGTTATGACATCAATGTTTCAAAAGGGGGACTAAATTTTTACATAACCTCGAATGTCCTAAAGTCGCTTGGCATAACGTCAAAAAGCATAATATTAACGTCCCATAATGTTTTCTTCGCATAACTTTCTTATAGAATAACAGTCCAAAGGCATATTATTACATGGCATCAGTAGTGGCAGCCCAATAACATTAGGCATAATAGAGTTAAGCCTAGTATATTTAAGCATAATTAAAGAAAAAGCATAATTTAAGATGGCATAATTAGTAAAATCCATAATTACGTTAAACATAACTGCTGTTGGCCTAAATGTTTTTAGTCTAAATTTGACATAACGGAACGCTGCAAAACCGACTCCACGCAATCTTGTCTGCCCTACCCCTAGGAGTGTAATTCAAGCCCGCATAGGCGCGTGGGACAGCCGGAGCCGTGACAGAAACTATGCATGCTGCATGTTGCATTTGTGCTTGCATGCTGCATGTTGCATTTTTGCTTGCATGCTGCATGTTGCATTTCTGCTTGCATGCTGAATGCCTGGATGCCTGCTTGCATGCTGAATGCCTGGATGCCTGCATGCATGCTGCGTGCCTGCTTTCATGCTCGCATGCTGCGCCTAATTTTTGAAGGCAAAGTCACTAATAGTTGTGATTTTTATGGTTCACATTTATTATGATTTTTGAAAAGTATGCGTAAATTTATTATTCATTTCAATGATGCTTGAAAAATTATGCGTTTAGTTATTATTCGTTTAGATTATTAAGCTTGAAAACATTATGCATTATAACTGTTCTGTCTTTAGAGTTTATGCGTTTTAATACATGCTAAACAATTTTAGCCTACAAAATATTAGGATTTCTGAAATTATGCCACACAATATTATGGCTCGTGACGATTAGGAAAATGAGAACAAGTAACATGATATTATAACAATGAACATTATGCCAAGAATTAGTGAGCCGTGGTACTTAGCTTAGTTTTTTTTTTCTAGTTTTTCTGTCATTTAAATAGATCTTGTTTACGGAAAGTCGGGACGGAGGCTGCTGTAAACAGTCATCATTCGTCTATAGATTCATTGGTTTTTTCAAATTCTTCGTTTTCATGTATATTTTGTATTGTCATCACAGATTTGTACAATACATGATCTGCGATTGTCACTATTATGTCAAAAAATAGCTTTTGTTGAGTTACTATACCTTTGCTATACGTGTACGTCTACCACGAGTTGCCACTTTAGATTTACGTTATCGTTCGCGTAAAAAAATGAATTGGAATTCGACATGTCATGTCAAATCCCAATACAAGTTTTTTACGCGAACGGTTACGTAAATTTAAAGTGGCAACTCGTGGTAGACTGTACTGTACTTGCATTAAGGAGCCTGGTAAAAAAGTCAAAACATAATTCTGTTTCTGGCGGTTAACATAACCTTAGTTTTCCAAAACGTACTTTATCACTGAAGTCATGCTTACGCGTACAAATGATTTCCATTCGAGACATTTTCTGTTCTAACGGATAACAGTTTTTCGCCGTATTACCTAAAGTCACGTTGGTAGCTTCAGCTTACTTTTCAATATTCCGTTAATGGCCTTATAAAATAAGGGAAAAACCGACCGCAAATATGAAAAGGCGCTAACTAGATATCTGCACGAAGCGGGTGCCAATGTGGGTCGCTGCGAATCACCTTCCGCGTTCAGCTTAAGGCAGAGGAGATGGTGTACTAGCTGGAGCAATTTTAGTAAAATATTTAATTCGGTTCAGCTTGCTATTGTTCTGGCCTAAAGACTGATTTACATTACGAAACTAATAGCATCGATTTCATTGTAAAACTTGACTTTTACACATGAAGTACCTGATGAAATTCGCTGCAAAGACACAGAGACACACGAGAACATAGCATTGGCATAATAATACATCGACGAAAGGTATAAAGTTGATAAAATTCGATGAAAGATATATATTTTTTTGAATAATGTCTGTTAAAGGAAATGAAATTCATTGCAACGAATTGCGATAATAAACTGACGGATAATCGGCAGCATTACACAATGCGCTGAGCGTATCATATTATTTGAGAAATAGCCACCGGTTGTTGGTGCTTTGAGCGCCACGATCCGATTTAAAAATTATTTGGTTTCTTTATCATCGCTTTTCTACCTCTGCTAGAGTCTCACCTTTATAACGATTTCAGAGCAAATGACGCTTCGCATCAATTTTATCATTCCATCGAATCCACCTCGAAAGGTTCAAATATTGTATTCCATCAAAATAGAACTTCAATTAGTAGCAGAATATTTTGTTCAGCGTGAACTGACGAATTATCTGGCAAAGGCATTCCTCAAGTTTCTTCAAAGTTATCAAACTAAGCTTGAGGTAAACTTTGCAAATCCACCGGAAAACGACCAAGTTATCGCTCTACCCTTTTCGTAGTTGCGGCAGCTGCTTAGATACATTTCTAGATTACCCTTTCTTCACCCTGGTGATTTTACACGATTCCTCGCCTTGGCTTGCGTGGTGTCCCGGGCTCTATTACCGGTCTTGCCAATTCAGTAAACGATCTTTTCTGAATTGACTCTGGTTAATAAACGGATGCAGGACCGCCGCAAGATTGACGCTCTGGAAATCTGGCTTGTTCAGAATCCCATGGACCGCGCATCGCACTAACATTTAAATCCTGAAAGAACTCAAGGTCGAAGAGAGATTATCGTCAACTGTGCTAATACGAATCCTCAACCCGTAACGAGGACTTCATGGAGCGACTTGTAATTCAAGGGAAAGTCGAACGCAAAAGATCTCGCGGGCGGTCCCCGACACGGTGGACAGACCTTATCAAGTCGGCGACGCACTCCGGCATCAACGATTGCTCCCACTCCGCCAAACATAGAGCTGCATGGCGAAGCATCTCGAAATCAGCGATGGCACAACAATCGGCCAATATTGTATGACCACGACCACTCTGTCAAGAGTGAACGACTAAAAAGAAGAAGAGAGGATAAATGGGTTCTGAAAAGGATGAAATAGAGAAAAGAAACAAAAAAGCCAAGACTATAATTTTGACTAAAATTGGCTGGCCTGTTGGCGCAATGGCAGCGATCCTGCCTTTAGCGCTGGAGGTCGTGGGTTCGATCCCCACCCATGACAAATATTTGTGTGACGAACATTTATATTTGTTGTGTGTCTGGGTGTTATATCTATTTAAGTATGTATTTAGAAATATTTAAGTATGTTTATCAGTCTCGGACGCCCATTTTACAAGCTCTGCTTAGTTTGGGGTCAGATGATCTTGGTGTGAAATGTCCCAGATATTTATTTATTTATTATTTATTTATAAAAAGGGAAGGAACAGGCGCTCCTACTTACCTTGACTGTCCTGTTTGTGCAATGGCAGCGATCCTATCTTCAGCACTGGAGGTCGTAGGTTCGATCCCCACTCATGACAAATTTGTGTTCCTGGGTGTTACTATCTGTATCAGTTTGTATTTAGAAATATTTTAGTATGTTTATCAGTCTCTGAGACTTATAGTACAAGCTCTGCTTCTTTAAAGTCAGATTATGGTGATCATGGTGTAATTCATCCCGGATATTAATTTATTTTTTTACTGTCGTTTGCGACACTGAAGATTCTAGCGAAATCCAGATAAGTATGGCAGGCACGGATAACCTAAATTTTATGAATGAGTAAAAAAAAGAGCCTTATCGTCTTCGTTGATGTAACATGAAAAAATGTACCCAGAATAAAAATGTTTCCCCTGTATGATCCCTGCGCTGCGTGCCTTGCGTACGCTATGGCGTGTAGACTCGGAATATTCGGCGCGTTTACAAATGCGACAACGAACTTTTCGCCGGAATGTCATGAAGGAAAGATAAGAATAAATTATGTTTAATAAAACGCGCGTCGACGTTATGGGTAAAGTTGGAGTTGTGACTTTATAACTCGGTTAAGGCGAGGTGGTTCTGCACAACATTTTGCAAACTGGTGAGCGCCACGCGGACGGAAAATCACTAAAATAATCGAATAAAAAATTAATAGATGTAATAAAAATAAACCATTCGATGAAATCACTTCAGTTATCTTTAAACTTTGTTTTGGTAAAGGACCCATATTATCAGATCAATTATTTTAGGAATATAATCAAAAATAGAAGACACAAACAAAGAAGTAACTTTGTGAATTTATTCTATCGAGCCAACTTTATCAAATCACGTTTCAACCGGATGAATCCCTTAAACAATATCAGTAAATTTTATTAGATTTTATTTTACTGTTTATTACTTCAAAAATAAATTCTAAAAATGCGCCTTCGGTTAAAATTCTTACAAGTACACTTGTCAATGATATATTCCTCTCAAAGAAATATATTCCCTTCATCTCAAATAGCCTTATTCTTGAAAAGCTCTCCTCGTGTTAGACCACTTCTCTTTCCTTGGGGCAGATCGAAATCTAAATTAAACCGTAAAATTTGTAACTTAATAATATGTTCCTTTGTTAATTTACAATAAAACTAATTTGACGACACGATTGGCGCAGTGTGCACGGTTTCTCGCCTTGGCTTGCGTGGTGTCCCGGGTTCTATTCCCGGCAATTCAGGAAACGATCTTTTCTAAATTGGCTCGAGTCTGGGTGTGCAGGAAGACGCCCCTGGCTTATTTCCCTGTCTGGTACCTCGTAACACAAGGATATTATTCCTTTCTTCGAGGCCATGACAAGTGGTGTGTTGTCTGGCGTGAATTTAATTCATTTGAATTTAAAACTATATATCTACCTAAATAGCTATTGCTTAATTCTTTTAGCTATCTATTTTTGTAATATTCCTTAGTCCACAAAGTTGCGAGCGAAAAGGAAGAAGTTTCAAACATGAATAAACCGCCCACCCGTTACAGTGTCCGCATCACAAAGAGCAATATCAAGCGTCGAAAATGTAACATTTAGTTAAAATTGGCACAGTTTGACCACGACTTTAACGAGAAATGCCACAATGGCCGACAATTGAAGCAATTAGCACAATTACAAATTTGGGCGGCTGTCCGAATTCTTGGAATGTTTATATTGGAAGGCTGAACGATTTTTTGATTCTGACACTCGAAAAGCTAGTTTAGTAGGTACACTGCTGGTCAGTTAGCGCAGTCGATAGAGGCCCTGCCTAAAGTGCCGGAGACCGTGGGATCGTGGGTGGTATTTTATTGCAAGATTTATTTGTAATGCAAAAAAGTGTATACGACAAACATTGAACAAACAGATAGCTGTGAACCCCATTTTAAATCTCTAAACATTTTGACTTTACCATGTAATATATATATACTAGAAATTTGTAAATTTGTTAAAAAACACCCTGATTTATATCTAAAAACCATAGACGTTCCGAATATTCACTCGATAGAGGTATGAGTGTTGCTACCTAAGATGCCTACACCAATTTATATTCATATACATCTATAAATACGTACAAATGTTTTACTAAATATCAATTAATTTAAGATACCTCTCTTCTATCTCTGTAATATTTTGCCGTACCTATCAAGGTGCATGTCAGTTGTAAGTATTGTTAAGCACATATATGTTACTCTTATGTATGCAATAAATAAATAAATAAATCATCCTAGCAAAACATTTGTGTTTGCTCCGAATATCGGCATTATTATCTATTAATGTTAAGCATCAACTACGGTACGACTTTCACACACAATCCACCGAGCGGCTATGAATGGCCCAACAGGGTAGGTGGCGAGCCTTCTCGGGTATCCCTTGGTTGCTTGAATTGTTCAACAGTGTTTGCCATCACCGGACAGTTAGTAGGACTGTGCTACTCTTCAATAAACTAGTACGCTACAAACAACACCTAAATCCGGAGGACCTGGTTTCAAATCCTAGGGCAATGCGTGTTTCTAGATTTTTCACAACATACCATTGGTTTGTGAAACCAAAAAAACCATTTGACGAACATGGTGATTAATATTTAATACCCATCAATTGAAGTGAAGAATCGATTTCAACGACGTCTGCCCAGCAGTAGGAGAGTATATAGGCTAATTTGTAGAATCAGAATCAGAATCAGAATTTATTTGCAATAAAAGTGGTTACAAAAGGTCTTACACACAGTCATATAGTTCCATCACATTTAGCTCCTTAGTCTAAAGCATGCAAATTTTTAATTTAACAATTTTTGGTTACATAATTCAATTCAAAAAATATATTCTAATGTCATCAATCTCAATTAATTAATTCCTCAACACTATAAAATAATTTGTCCATAAGCCAATTAGTCACACTTTTCTTAAATCTCTGCAATGTAAGAGATTTAAACTCCAGAGGTAGGGCGTTAAAGACCATAATACACATTGCATGAGCTTGTTTTTTATACAATGTGGTTCTAGGTTGTGTATCGAATACCAATCTGTCAGGATTTCGCGTATTCCTGGGATATATATCCCGTGCGCTTTTAAAATATTGAGGATACATTTTTACAAAGCACACGAGCTCGAGTATGTACATGCAGGGCAACGGCAAAACATTTAATTGTTTAAAAAGGGGTTTGCATGAAAAAAAAGGAGGATAACCACAAATTGCACGTATACATTTCTTCTGGGCAATAAAAACCTTATTTATATCGCATGAATTACCCCAAATCAACAATCCGTATCTCAAAATAGACGAGACGTGACCATGATAAGCCGCTAGAGTTGTCGATAGGGTACATGTCTGTCTTAGTCTGGCAAGAACATATACAAACTTATTAAGTTTGCCACATACATATTGAATATGAGACTTCCAATTCAAGAACTTGTCGATCGTTATCCCCAGAAACCTTGTGTTCCGTTCTTCATTTATGCTAAGGTTAAGCTCCAATGTTTTACTACCATAACTTTGGAATTAGTAGTAGTAGATACTACTCTAGTTGATATTAAGCACATTGGTTTGAAGCCAAGTTGGACTGTTCCACATGTATTTTTGGCAAGGTGGAAAGCCACAAGCTGACTTTGTGGGTAGTGTAGGGCGAGGCCTACCCTACACTTTATAACGTAACAACAGGACGTAACGTAACCATTAGACGACCCTTTTAGCGCAGGGTAGCTTATAAAATTAATTATTTCTTCTTGATTGCGTTTATGATATGTAAAAACGAATCTTTTTAAAAAGGGTTGCATGTTTCGGCTGTGCCACAATGGCCGTTTAGGAAAATTATATGACATATTTGGTGGATAATTTTGTTTATATTCGGATGATACCTGACGTTGACATAGTAATAGTACCAATATTTAATGTATCTTTTTTGACATCGTCTTCATTTTGTATAATTGTAATTGATTGTAATTAGCTTTGTGTACTTTTTATAGAATTTTGATATTTATCATTATTGGATGAATATTGTATTTCTAGCTTGTAGACGACGGATTTTAATCTGTAAGTGTGCAAGTTATTGAATAAATAAATAAAAAATGCATATACTATTTAAGGAAAATAATTTTTTTTAGAAATAACTGCTATTTTGTGTTTTTTCAGTCATTCATAGTCGGTCTTTATGTTCATACTAACATAAAGACACTAGTATTTTTTAAAAAAAAACCTAATTATCACTTTGAAAGTGTCTAAATCATCTACCAAATATATGGCGACATAAATCTAAGATACGAGTACAGTTGCCATTAGTAATCAAGCGTAATGATGTTGACATATGACTACTTCTAAATAATAGTCGTAACTGTGATTTGCGATGCGAATATTCCAGTATATTACGTCATTGCTGTGTGTACAACATCACTGCGGACCAAGCTTGTACTTAATGACGGAGATAGTATTAAACTAACCATTCTTCATAGGGTGGGGATTCCTTGTAAATCGTCATTAATTAATTCCTTGTAACGCGTAACCCTGTACAGAAATTTAAAGAATTGTTTGTATTATTATGTTATTCATTTATTCGTTCATACATAAAAAATACTTAACATAGGACAGAAAAAGTACAAGTAACTTGTCTCTTAGCCATGTATGTATATGACTAAAATAATAATAATAAGGAAACTGGAATTAAAATACTTTTTTACCATGCGCGGTTTCAAATCTTACCAGAATCATTCTATATTGTGGAATCATGCGGTTTTAACAAGTTATAGGAAAAAGGTTTTAAAAAAAAAAAAGTTGGACCTGACTAGCGTAACTCGGTCAAAGGAAAACCATTTCCCGATCTGCTTCACTAAGTGTAAGCTTCGCACAAAATACTTAAGATTTTGCATAATCCAGTCAATTTCGACATCCGACATTACAATAATTCACACCCAACTCATATTTTGTAGAATTGTTCAAAACACTTTCATAAATGAAATATAAATAGTCCTCGAAGATCCGACACCTGGAAAAAAAATGAGTCAAAAGTCACAAAAACGAGTTTTTCGCAATTTTCAGCAAAACGGTAAGTTTCATCATAAAATTAGTTAAGACAAAATTGCAGATCAGATAATTATCTATAAAAAATGTTCAAATACTTTTTTTAAGAGCCACTGTTTCTGAGATATAACGATTTAAAAAGTTGGAAGAGTTGTAATCGGCATATGCACTCGTTTTCACGCCAATTATTGCAACCTCACCCCTATTTTTATCTAATTTGACCGGGCTATGCAAGAACTAAATCAAACAACAATCAAGAAGCAGCTTGGGCTATAGGTAGAGAAATATCATAATAAAATTACACACTTTAGGATAGACTTTTCTCCTGCACTATTACTATTCTTTTTTTTTTAATAAACAAAGAAAACTGACCAGCATGTTTGCGTGTTTCACACGCATTAGGCCGAATTTTTCGTTAAAATTTTGTCATGTCTGTCTTTCGTGCCATTGCCCTCGAATAATAGGTAACTAGGTTATTAATGAAATACATGTTTTCGTGTTTAAAGGCTCTCGATGTTTACTTTTCATGAATAAAAATACTCTTATTGTAAGCAAGTCAGCAGTAAGTAGATACTAATCTCGCGTCTTTAACTTCTATTTGGAGCCCTGGGCACATAAGAATGATGGAGCCCTCTTAGAATAAAAGGTTATTTTTTTGATTTTATGTTCTAAAATCTTAAAAAACTGATTTTAGGGGCTCTCAGAATCGTGGCACCCTATCACCAGTAGGACTGTACCCCAGTTCTGAGCAAAACCATTTATCCTATTGTATCTTAGTGGGCATATCATCCTTACACTCTAGAATTTAGTTTATATGCTAGAATGTTCCCATAAGGACACTTAAATTGTGGAATGAGCTCCTGGACAAATTTTGCCCAATGTGCATGGAGTCCTCAAGTGAGGTTGTAAAATATGCTTTCAAGATTGGCACTATCTCTGGTGTTACATGTGTCCTTACGCTGCCATATTTTTCCAAAACCGTTCTTCATCAGACCGATCACCGATACTGAAGATAAAGTGGTACATCCCTAGTGAACTATATTGCTATCTTCATAGCGCTATAAAACGTACCCGCCGTCTATCAGGCAGACTATATACACCAAATATGTTACGCTGCCTGAACTTCATTGGTTTCTAATAGGGATCCCTCTTGAAGTTTTCTCTTGATATAACTTTTTATGGGCCTCATAAAGAGCTCAAGGTTACTAATACATTGCACTCTGAGGCTATGCTACTAAATGTTTCGCTACGAGATCAAATTTGTAGTAATCCGCAAAATAACTCACTCAGCTCAGACTGAGCTCAGCCGATAATTTGAAGTGACTGTTGGAATGGTAACACAATACGAACAACTTTTGGAATAAATGTTTAGGAATGAAGACTCGCCAATCCCAATGATAAGAACCACCGCAAACTGTATGAACGACTTGCTAAGAGCTAATCTTGGTGGATAAGGGTCGTCTCCAACCGGCCACTATGACAACGAATAAATATGTATGAAGTGGCTGTACCTACTTTTTAATAAATATGGAAGAATAATAAAACATAATGGACCAACCTATGTACACTTAGTTTGCAATAAATGATTTGATTTGAAAAAAAAAAAAACCTAACCTAAAAATCCGACTCCAAAGCTAAACAGAGATGAAACTTGAACTATAACTGACTATTGTCATACCTACTACGAGAACTAAAATAATCAGGCTCTGCCATTTACTGAGTTAGGTGCATTTTTACTGCTATACTATTAGTTATTCCCGCACCGCTTTTCTTTAATTAAATTCGTCAGTTATGTTATATCGCAAAAATTTATGTTCCTACCTATGTTCTGTTTTCTTTTTCCTAAAACAAACTTCCATAGATTTCACACCCAGATACATAACAAACACAAATGATCACAACCTCTGAAGCAGAAAGTGGGAAATATTTATCATTGCCCCAGCAAGCCAGTTTATATCAGAACTTATAAGGATGAATAGTTTCTCAGGTCGTCAAACGTCTTAAGCACTAGGCTCACAGCGAAATCGGATAAACGCTAATAAGTTGTAGCAACTTGTACAATGCGATTTTGCAAGGAGAACTGCGAGAAATCAGATACGAGTATATTTTACTGAATTAATCTAATAATCGAATAGTTCTGCGAAATCTTTAAACATGGCTTACTGACCCTAAGTATGCAGAAGGTCAAAAGTAGTTAACTTTTCAAGAGTGATCTTATTGTTATTCTGCTAACATGTTGTTAAAATCTTGGTCATCCATTACGATCCCAAACATCCAATAACATGATTATACGTTTATTATCCTAAGCGGGGATTAGAATCACGACCTAGTCCATGGAGGGTTTTAAAAGGGCCCCTGCCCAGTAGTATTTTATCAGAAACCTAGACATCTAAAACCCTTGAACCTTTCCGATAAGGTATTTAACAAATAAATAAATAAAAAATAAAAATGCGTTTATTGCTTTCAATCGTACAAACATCTTCATTAACATAAAAAATTAAACACAGAAAGCAATCGGAGGTGGCTCAGCTTGTGGTGGCCTAGGATCTGGATCCTAGGTAGCGCTGTTTTTCAGCCACTTCCATTTCTCTATCGGTGTTAAACGAGAATTAGTACATGAGGGCTTAGAACAATACAAAATACATTTTTTTTAAAACCTGAACCTAAACGGTACTCTCGTGCGTTTGTGAGTCTGTGTGTGTGTGTGACAACATCATCAGATTCTAAAAATAATGTAATAAAATCTAAAGGTACGTTATAAAGGGGCCCTTAAAATCTTTGAGTGTATTTCCATATATACAATTGATTTTAAGGCCCTTCAAACTCGGGTGGACTAATCCATTTATGAAAGTGTAAAGTAAAGTATAAAAATGTACTATTCCATAATCAACACAATTTATGGCAACTTTTGTTATGAAACCGTATTTTGTGAACGCAAAATTTAATAGCTGCCGAAAAAATGTTTTACAAAACACAAAGAAATAGATGGCAAATGACGTCACTTGCTAGTGGCAGTTTGTGGGCAAGTCCAAAACTATGGTTTTCAAAATTGCTTTTTCTCGAGGAGTTTTGGAGCTTTCGAAATATTTTTCACCAATGTTTCTATTTTAAGGGGTATTTCGATAACACCCCAACAAAAAAAATACAAATATCCTAATGTGTAGGTACATTGCCTGGTTCCGTATTCTCTATTGCCTCCACAATGGGGACTATTATCTCAAAATGCTATTATACCCTCAACGATTTTTGCCAGGTTCAAACCTCACTCTTTAAAAATTGTTATCCATCTCACGCTCATATTTTTATTTTTATTATTTTGTCTTTTATATCTCTATGTTTTTGGTGTTACGCCCGAATGGGTAACATGATGTACTGGAAACCAACCAACTTCCATCAAATTGTAACATTCATGAAAGCAAAAATAAACGTAAAAATGCTCTTTTGAGTTGTTTGGCAAATGGCGCGTCTTTTGGCGCCTAGTAGTGGACTATGATAGGTTGATGATAATTATGAAAAGGTATGCAGGCCTTCAAGTTAGATACACAGCTCAGTAGCTTCTTTATTACTGTGCTATTTAACTTCTTATCTAAACCTCACGGCCGCTTTCTATCAGATAGAGTGAGGTCTACTTGGACTGCGTCATAATAATAAAAGTCAGTACAGGGCCTTATTACAATCCCTTAGAACTTGTAAGTCCACTCTCTAAACTGACCGTAGTGAGAAATTTCGTAATATCATTACCAGCTAGTCAGCGGCTCCTGGTCGCAACGCATCTTTTAAGTTGGATATTTACTGATGAAATTGCTCGCTACCCTCACTTTAGTAAATTAACTTGACTGGATGTGAGCAATTGAAATACGGCCCCATGCTTAGTGAAAAACTTGGAGTAGAATACGTAATCCATATTTTAAGGTTACTAAGTATAAAACTAGCTTCATTTGTGGTATGATTTATTCACTTCCATGAATAATACAGTACTTACCAAGTTTCGTTCTTGTAGCAGAATTAATATAACCTACTTTATTCTCCTAGCAACCCTGTGACCCTAACTGGTGAGAGTGGTGTAACCTGGTAATGGCACCGAACGCTGTCCCTCGCAATTGCTTCTACCACGTTACACAAATGTAATTATTGTGTACTGGGGTTGATTTAGCTTGTCAAATTATCTGTTTTAGTCTGTATCTGTACTAAGCCCACGTGGAATTAGTCTGTCAAACTGTACATAAGTCATTATTGTCTGCATGAAATTCTGGAATTTCACTGTGGAGTGACGCAGATGAAAACCCAACTTTTGTAGTATAACCGGACATGGTTCAGTTGTTTTTGCGTTATGCGAAATATTGCAAAACAAGCGTAAAAACATTCCATTAATGTTTGTTTGGTTTTTTCATTGGTTACGATTTTAATATACACATGCTTATTGCTTTCTATCTTATAAAGACATAACCACTTGAAATCACTTTAACTAATGCATTTTTCTGTCACGTCCTCGCTGAAGGGTATTCACATAATCAACTCAACAACTCACTGATATTATGAGTTACACTAAAAAAAACAACTCAAACACGTGATTAAAGTAAAATAATCCACAATATGTAGGCCATAGCATATAATAGCTTCTTATTTTTAAAAAACTTGAAAAAGTTTCCACACTATTTAGGAAAGTACATCGTTCTCTACATTCGCATCGATCGAGCGAACCCGCTTTGCGGACGTGAGCTTCATTCCCGTTAATCAAGCCTCCAATGGGAACCGACAAATGTTTCAGCCGGACTTCCCGGAAGAACCTTACAATGTGGCTTTCAATTGTGGAGTTACATTAATAAAAATAGAATGCTAGAAACCACACTTACAAGTGAAAATAAAGAAACAATTCGAAGACTTTCACAAAGTTAGTAGCACTCGGTGTACCATTCACGCGTAATATGAGGGTTATGACATTGAAAGATCAGCTTTGTTGGCAAATTAGCATTTGGACTGTCTAAGGCCTCTTCCTCACCAGATCAGTGCGTTTTCGTTTCGGTACCGCATCTGCACCGAAACTGTACAGATTCTTTACCGAGTGCATGGAATCAAGTGAGAGTTACAATCTCTACAGGGCGGTCGTCCTCCCCCGTCTTACTCCCGCCAGCTACGCCGCGCGCCTCACTGACACCTCGAATGAACATGTAATGTTAAGGGGTTATCACCGCCTGCAAAACCAAAACCGCACTAAAAGGGCTCACGCATTGCCAACCCTGTAAAGCTGAGGTGAAATTTCGAATTCAAGACCCTAGCTGACTAAACTGCAGCTCACCAATGCGCTCTGGCAACCTTAATTGACAGCAGGAATACAACATTGCCTAAACAGTGTTCGCTAGAAACCACACTTACAAGTGTACGGTCGACTAAGAAAGTGGACAAAGGTTTCTGTGAGCATTAGATCTCGCTAAAGGTGCTGATAGATAAGCATTTACTTCTAACAGAACATCGGGCATTAGTCGCCTTCGTGACGTTCAAATGAATCTCAATCGTGGGGCGGTAAACCACATTTTTGGCCGACTGTAACATCCGCGCATCAATCTTTGTATTCTTTTTCTTATTTCTTCATATTCTGCTTACTAATTTGATCCTCCCCAGACGTATGCTTGGTATATAGATATGAAACATCTTATGATTTCTAATTCCTCACAAGCAATCTTAGTTTGTCAAACGTTTGACGTTTGTCGTGAAAATATGAAAATATTTTCTTCTCCCTTCCAAGAAATTGCTGCTTGCCTTGCAATTTATGTCTTCCTGCCGAAAAGTTTTGCTGAATATATGGGTTGCATGTCGCGAAGGGAAGCTTTGCTTCTTAATTCCCGTGAAAAATCTATCTACACTGTTTCTTGTCGTTTAAATCGCACCTGTTATGTATTTGCGATCATAAAAAAACATTAAATAACAGGTAATAAGTTGTTAGAGGTGAATAAGCTAGCCAGTCTCATCGTCGATGAGTAAAAAGAAAATGTTTAAGCTATCAAGTTGACTAAGGCGTCATTTGAAAGTTTGGGTTGGGTATTGCTTAAAGAATTCGAAGTTACTTTTTCATAACTTTTTTTTGGACTTGAAAAAGAGATGTTTTCCGTTTCAAACCGCCTAGGCGCGCCTGCAAGTGAAGTAGCCAAAGCAGTACACCAATGAGGTTCTACATGTAGAAAGTTTAACAATAAGAAAAGATAAATATACCTAATTGTACAACTACAAAGAAAATAATTACAACAGTGCTTAAAAACGAATGAAAACTTAGTCTAGTACAATTTAGGCCGCCTTATCGCTAGGAAGCGATCTCTTCCAGGCAACCCACGTTTAAGGAATTTACTAACAAAATAAGAGAAGAGAGATCATGAGATAAACTAAAACATATAGTATGAGTACTCCCATACACAGGTCGTGAATTTATAATTATCATAATTATAACATACGTGTTAGAGATGAATATGAACATACCCAAAGAAATAGTAATAAGGATAACAAAAATATTAGGTTTGGCTTATCCACGCACTAGATAGTTACAATACAGGTTACAGAGAGAGGAAATATGCTTTTACTCGTGACTTGAAAGTATGTAAGGACTGGGATTGCCTGATAAGTGACGGTAACGAGTTCCACAAGTGAATAGACTGGATAGTGAACAAGCATGGAATTGAGATTCAAACATCACTGACACACCTACTTTTCTAATAGTTTTCCCCATTTTAGAATGAAAATAGGCTCTGAATTCACTTGCTTCCTACGCAACAATTCTCTGACATCTCTTTTGTAACGAAGCAGAAAGTTTGCCAATTTCCTTCCGTGTAAATTCTGGCATCCTTTTACTGTCCACGGTATTGCGGGTCGTTGGGTATGACCTTACCCTTCCGGGGTTTATTGTGGTTAGGCAATTTACACGTTTTCGTGCGATCAGCATACGAAAGTAAAGAATTGTTTCTTCAAGTGAGCTTGTTAGAAGCAGTCTTTTACAAAACGGGTGAACTATAAAAAAAAACAAGTAAAATGAAACAAACATATAGGTAACTAGCTGTCCGTCCGCGGCTTCGCCCGCGTAGCCTTTTCCGTCAAAATATAGCTTTAATTAAATATATATATATATACATATAGTTAAATATATATATAGTTTCGGAGCTTATTCAATACAAACAAACAAAAAAACAAACAAACAAATCTTACCTCTTTATAATATTAGTATAGATGAATATTATGAAAAAACATGACATCACTTACCGGATCAGACACTGATTTCTACTTAAGTACTTATAAGAACCCGGAAAGATTCAAAATGGTTTATACAATAACTGAAGAAACAGAGTATAGTCAAAACATTTTGCCTGCGGAAACAACCTCCTCCTTCCAGTCGGATCCTCATTAATGAGGATCGTGACTTTTGCGAAGGATTCGTGCAATATGCTCTCTAACGGTTTTGGTCTTTTGCCTGCTGAAGCGCTGCGCTTATGGGGACCTGCAGCGTGTAGGCGATTTGGTCTCTCCATCTTTTTGGACTTCGCCCTCATGGTTTCACCAGTCCAACAACCCACCAGCTTGACAACGAGTAACTTCTCTAAGTTATCTGGTTAGCGCGGTGGTTGGATTAAACCTACAGATCACACACCACAGGTCTACTACGTTAAAATAACCTTGAAATATGCTTTCAGTTTCACGTTTTCGTATCTCATTGAAATATTTTAAACATTTGCCAACAAATCACCACACAAGATTGAGTTTGGCAGTTATTGGTTGTGTTTTCTGGTATTGAACTTTCATCATCATCATCATCATCCGTGCGGTCTATCCCGGTTGTGAACCCACACTGGTGTGTGGGGTCCCAGGGTCCGCCTTTCTTATTTTCTTGGCCCACTACGCGCGGTCTTGTGCATCCTCAGTGGTGAGTCAGTTGGCACGCATGGCACCCTTGACGACGTCGAGCCACCGCTTCTTGGGTCGACCTCTTCTGCCGGTCCCCGGCGGAGGCGGCATGACCAGATATTTATTGCCCACGTAAGTAGTTTGCCGATCTCCGTGAGACATGAACATACCAAAGAATTGTCTGGCGCATATTTATTTATTTATATTTAATGAAGGCGGCCACTCCTGCAGCTTGTCTGCGATGTCACGAACACGAAGGCTGCCCCGGATGTGGGTGTTCCGCACGCGATCTTTGCGTAAGAATCCACACGTCCACCGCAGCATCTTCATCTACTGGTATTGAACTTTCGAATAACAATATAACCATAACCATCAGTCAACACAAGTCAAGTTCAAGTTTGAGGACACGATTGGCGTAGTGTGCTGTAGCACGGTTTCCTACCTCGGCTTGCGTAGTGTCCCGGGTTCGATTCCTGGTCGAGTCAAGTCAGGAATCTATCTTTTCTAAATTGACTCGGGTTTAAGTGTGCTGGGAGATGCCCCTGGCTTATTTTCCTGTCTGGTACCTTGTATCAGAAGGATGTTTATCCTTACTTCGAGACCATGACAAGTGGTCTGCCGTCTGGCGCATATTTATGTTTAAGAGCTCTACTTTGAATTCCAGTTTTTTAAGCTTTATCTATCTAAATATCAGTAACTTTTCAACATTATTGCATTTCATGAAGATGTATGCGGCAATTGTTTTTGTGTCTGAAAGTTTTCTATCGCGTGTTGCTTAAGAAAACAAAACTATTTTGCCTGAAATAAGCCTTACTGATGAAAATAATTAATTATAAATATCCACGTATGTAACGTGGATATTTATGATTCATTCTTTTACACAGAAAAACGATATGAACGTCACATAAATTATTGTTCTGGGTGGGAAACCCATTCATGTCCTGTGGGGAAATCCCCCTAGCAGTACCAGTAGCCATTACAGTCATGTCATTTTATGATACTCATTAATCTTACGGGAACTCTCATTGAAATTCATGAATTAGCCCCCTTAAAAGGGTAACTTTTGATACGTTTCAGGTATACCTTTACCTGGAAATAATATAAAATTATAAAGCTATAGTTTTAATGGCGTTTACTACATTTTATAACATAACACTCATGAAGCGTAACAATAGTAATGAAAAATGACCCTTATTCCATTAGGATAAGGTGATAATATCTCTCAAAGGTTACGCTTAATCTATAGCCCTCTGTACACACGCTTGGCGCATCAAAATGCGAGGCGGATAGATAAAATTAAAATGAAGCCGGCTTATCTTGCCGTTTCGCCTTTTTGCCGTTTATTTCTTAATTAATTACATTAATTAAATCCAGGGGTCCTGGGATAATGGTCAGGCAAAGTGTGTTTTAGATTTTGCGTAATATAGCCTTGTGGTCAAACTCATGAAGCAAATACCTTTCACTAGGGTAGGTACGAGTATATCCATCCAAATGAAAACTATTTAGTAATTATTAATATTGATAACTATGTACGATTTCTGGGCGCTCGACGACCCCCATATTTTATGTATATTTTTCATCCCTGTTGTACTTACGCTCTGGAACCAACCTCGCAGATTTAGTAGGAGCTTTTGAGGGCCTTTTTCTGGTTTAATGTTTATGAAGTAGTACAACTGGTGGCCAGGTTGCAGCAATTTGAGTCATGAGTTCATGATTATTCATGACCTTTAAGGGCTACAGCTATGCACTTCTTGTTTTTGATGTTATTTATGTGTGGTAATTCTTTTTGCTTTGGAAATTATGATATGTCCTCATAAATTGTGTGTGTAAGTCTTTGCATATTTAAATACCTTTCTATGGGCAACAAAGGGTGTCAACCCTTCCAGGCGGGAATGACATTGTCGTATTGACAACGAAACAAAGTCAACGGAGCCAAAATAGGGTTAAACGGCATAGACGGTGGAATTCATTGGAGAATGCGCAAAAGGTTAGACGCTGGTCCTACAAAAAAGAACTCTATCTCTTTTACGTGAAAGTCTAATTCTCCTTTGACATGTCCGTGAGCAAAATGGCACAGCAGATATCTTTCTATTTATAGGGTAGTAAAGAACACTTTCCCTTGCCAAGCCTCTTCCACCAAATACGTGTTGCTTGTTGGTGCGGTTTGCGAATTATTAAAAGATGGCACTAATACGCTTAATGTGAGTACGTTACATTAATCTGACCTCGACCCTAATCTTTTGCTAAGTCTGCAAACATGGAATCAGGTTTAGTAAAAAGGAATTTTCTGGTTTCTGGGGTTTATTTTAAGGCAGAATTTTCACAGTGCGCATTTTCTTCACCAAGAAGAATCTTAGTAGTCTTTTGCTAAAAACTAAATAAATAATCAATAATTAATGTAAATTAGACGTTTCGGAGTTTAATAAAAGGACTAACTTGTATTCTGCCCAAGAGCTGGGCGGAAGCCCTCATGATTAAAATCATTTAATAACTACAATTGACAGGTTATGGCTTAATCACCAAGTTTCGAGTACTATCAATCTGACCTTGACTTGTTAATTGTGCTTTTAGACTAACTCTTCAGCAGCCAAGGCGGACATAAATCCAAAATCAATATTTGAAACTCCCATCACTATAGTTACAATTTGTGTGAATGTAGCCGTGTTCAAACCCCTAATAAAACGTTCCTAAAAACAAAAGCGTTCCTAAAGTCATAATATTTCTGCATATTCCGTTATCATATTCAGTAGCGCGCGATGGGTCAAAAACCCAATTGATATCGTAACAAAACGCTATATGAATAACTTGGATGGTTGTTCTACTGCTAGGCACACTAAGGACTGGAAAATCTTAATGAGTGCAGTCATAACTGGGCTTAGAGCAGTGCAAACGGGCGATGTCATAAACTTGCAGTTCAAACACCTGGGGCTTGCGCAAACTGGTAGACATAACTTGCTTTGGCGTTAATCGCTACAGAACAAACTTGTAATAGCCTAATTCTAGATAGTGCTACTCGAAAGTAATATATATTCACTTGATATTTTAGAAGCGCATATTATATTACTCATCCTTAATAGCAATCACAAAATAAAGAGCCTTTCGCGCCTTTTTCCTAAACTTGCGTAACCGCCCAGGTTTACTACTATATCAGCTCTGAATTTATAAAATGACTTAGGTAGGTAATACCTACCAAACAGAACCGGCCAAAAACAAAATTCATCACCTGAAAAATTACACCAAGTTCGACAAAAACAAAAACACTCGCGACAGTGCGACTGGCCGCGACACTGATACTCACCGATATCGCCTGTAAACTCACTGTGTCTGTGTGCGTGATCAAAATGGCGGGTTTGTTCTTAGCGGACTATCTGTCAAAGGCGCCGCGCCGCATGTGTAATTTGTGCTAATAGCAATAGTTTAAGGGGAGGTGGTTCACTAAACACGTTTTTAGAATTCATTTTTGAAGTAGTAAACAGTGAAATTAAAATCTCATAAAAATTCCTGATATGGTTGAGGGGATAATACAGGGAACTCATACGGTGAAACGATTTGATAAAGTTGGATAGATAGAATAAATTTACAAAGTTACCTCTTTTCGTGACATTTTATCTTCTATCTTTGGTTTATTCCTAAAATAATTGATCTGATATTATGGGCCCTTTACCAAAACAAAGTTTAAAGATAACTGGAGGGATTTCATCCGATGGTTCTTTTTTATTACATCTATTAATTTTTTAATCGATTATTTTAGTAATTTCCGGTCCGCGTGGCGCTCACCAGTTTCCTTCGGGAAATGTTGTCCAGAACCACCTCGCCTTAATACAGATTTATGGATAACCTAAAAACCGCTAGTCAAATGCATTTTGTTCTGCATGCTATCGCTGTAGCGTACAGAATCAGCACCATGCAGATACGCGGAATATTGGACAAAGTTTGCGAATTCCCATCCAAACTTCGTGTACCAGGTCTACCTTGACAAAACCATTGCAAAATGGGTCTTATGTTGCCAGCATAAGGTGCCCACATGTAAAGCTTGACATTTTATCGTGTAGTGGACTAGGCAATGTCAGCTTGCAGCTATAACTTAACGGATTAGGTAGGGCTTATCCTGTAACTACCTGTATCATGCGGCTTTACACGGTAAAGAAGAGGCATCGTCTGGATAAATATACCGTAAGGAATATTATATAGTTTACTCAATGATATGGTAGGACTCAAATGATTGGGTGCAACAACATCATCAGAAAATTGAGAACAATATTCATAACAATAGAATATTTGACCATTTTTTTTGATGATATTTCATCGAAAGACCGTTAAAAAATAGAAACATTGGTAATAAGATATTGTAAAAGCACTAAAACTCACCGAGATAAAGCAATTTTAAAACCCACGTTGTTGGACTTGCCCAAAACGCTTCCTACAAATTGCAAGCGGCAAATGACGTCATTTGCAGTGTATTTCTTTGCGTTCTGCAAATCATTTGTTCGCTAGCTATATTAAATTTTGCGTTCATGAAAATGTTTTTTTTACTCGCTTTAAATTGTGTAGATTATCGAATATTATAGTTGTTTTTCTATTTACTTAATCAGTATCAATCATTTCGACAATTGGTTTTTCCGTCACAAAGACCTTTTTGTATGGACTAGTCTCTGTGTTATTATTCTAACCTTACCTTCATCTCTTTGTACGACACTAGCTCTCCGTCAGCGGCTTCGCCCGCGTAGTCTATTTCTATCGTTTAAATAAAGCCTATGTTATTTGCTGAAAATGTAGCTGTAAATTGGCGCAATAAGTTTTGAAATCGGTCTAGTAGTTTCGAAGCCTATTTAATTCAAACAGTCAAATCTTTCTTCTTTATAATATTGCTTTATCTTCTTTTATCCTCCTTTTTAATTTGCCCTCCGTGCTAGTTGTGACACGTCATCATGTCGTATGAAGTGGCCTGTAACTTTACAGCGTCTGTTGTCTATAAACAATCCTTGCAAGGGTACTTTACAAGGGTTGCCTGTACAGACCCTCGTCCTATCGCCAACCCTTACACGGGGCATCTTATGCTGCTGACATAAGACCCATTTTGCAATGGTTTTGTAAAGGTTCATGTGAATGCCACTGTACCAAAACTCGATCAGTATTGTATTCGCGGTGCTTAACCATTTGCATGTTGAATTTCTCGAACATTCTCGAATGTGGCTAACTTGGACATTGCTCTGCAGGGAATGAATTTGAGAGTGAATCGAAGTTTGAACGATTTATATTCTGTTTCTGATTGAACCTACTCGAATACGATTGAAATATTTAACGGCGTTTGCATTCAAAAAGCTGGGCTCAATAAGGAGAAGTAGATGTAATCGAGAGAATTTACGAATCGAGTAAAGCTAGCATGCAAACCACTTAATCAGTAAAACTTGTATGAAACAACGGTGAATCTCAAGTCCCGTATGTGGCAAAGTACTTCCCGCTGACAAGAAAGAACTCTCAGTCGAACTTTAGCTTTTAAAATCTTCAGAGGGCCGCAAACTATATTATGCTGTGTATTACCATCTCCAATGGTTAACACAGCATGATATGTATGTGCCACATCCTATTTTACAACTGACATTATAGAAAAAAGATACTGTGCTCCCTTCAATGAGGTTCAACAAAATGTAGCAAGTTGCGTCGTAGCACTCTTGGACTAGATTCGTAGCAGCTCCCTAAAGGCTACACGGTTAGTCGAAAGCCTCGTAGCATTTCTCGTAGCAGAACTACACAGTAAACAGCGCTACGGCGGAGTACTCGTAAAAGCTGAGTTTTATTTACTTGTTTGTCGTGAGTTATGTTATCTCTTTGGGATTTTTTGCCAATAGGTCATTGACCGGTTTACTTCCACTCATTTTATAAAGAGAAAAGATTTGTTTGTGTTGGTAAAATAAAATAAAATAAAATAAAATAAAAATAAAATAAATAAAGTAATGGATAAACTCAAAACTGCTGGACTAAATTCTTTCACTGATATAATATGACATTATCAGCGAGTAACCTGAGCTATATTTTTCTGAAATATCTTACAGTGCAGATGTAAAGTTTTTATGCCTTGTTGGTGGCGGCACTTTAAAAGTATACTTTCCAGGCTACTAAGTGAGCCCTGCAGCAGACCACCTGCTCTTCTGGTGGGAGACATATTATGTCGGCCAGTTGATGTTACCACTATGCAGTTGCGTGAAACCCGCCAAGTAACTCTGACCTATCTCGGTCAGGTGATGTTCCGGGATCAACACTGCACTAACCGGTGCTAGGGCAGGCCTTCAAGATGAGTATGGCCAGCTCAATAATTGCTTTGCATTATTGTGCTTGTCATCCTCATTTCTGGACCTCACGACTGGTTGCCATCAGGTGCAGTGAGGTTATCTTGGTTCTGAAAAAATAAAAAAAGTTGAGGTGTTTTTTGAAATTAAATGCAACACATTCAACATTTTTACATTTTGTCTGTCGTTTAAGTTTAAAGCTTGACTGGCTTTAAATCAAACTTGTTAGGTATTACAAACGCTACATTGTACATATCTTTTTAATTATGTTAATTCATCACACATACAATACTGCAAGTAACAGCTAGAATCATACATTTTTTAACAAAGGCTGTGTAAAGAATTCCTCGGTTCATTTAATTTAACCTTGTAATCAAACGCTCTTAATCCGCGATTTCCAGATGAATTAAATCCCTCCAGCAGTTCGTAGAACATTAATAACATCCATTGTTCAAGGGTAGTCATGATCATTAGTCAACGCCCCCCCAGGGGGAGGTTACGTCAGCATTTTTAGTGGAGCAAGGACCCGTCGGATAGGAATGATATTAATCTCAATTTAGGTTTTGAAATTCTGAACTGTAGGATACGCGGATCGAGCCCAAAAAATAGGGGGTGTAATCTTAAAATTTTATTTAAAGTGACTAAGGCCGAGATCTATTTAGCGTGCTTAGCTTAAATTTAGACTTTGAACAGCTGTATCTATCTATATCAAGAAAAAAAAATTAAATAAGATAAGAAGTATCATCAACTTAAGTATTCGTTAGGAATAATTATAACAAAACTCAATAAGTAAGATAATAATTAATGTGATAAGTCTGTGCTTAGCTAAGTAGCGTCTATAGTCGGCCTAAGAATAAATAGACTAAGTTACTTTTTTAGAAACCGATTGAAGGAGCGTCTTGGCCTGGGGGTTAAGCACACCAACTCGGAATCACGCAAGTTCAAATCTGGCTAGCACCATCTTTGTTGTTCATTGTGCGACGTGATGTGCGTGGCTTGGTGAAATAAGGGCATCTATGTGCTTCGTAGAACTCAATTTGGCTTACGCTAGCCCGTTTAGGATACAGTCGTGAGTGTTTGTTAGGTCAGGAACCAGCTGTCCGATGGACTCTGGCTGCCTAACTCACCAACAAGTAAAGGACTCTACCTAAGCAGTTTATTTGGTGTTGTTTACCGTGGGGATGGAATCGCATAAACACAAGCGCTTACATGGGCTTCTGAGTGTTCCGTTGAGTAGACCATAGGGTTAAAGTTCTTTTGAGTCGTCATTTAACACTTTAAGTATAAACATACATATAATACATTAATATTAATACGTACATATAATGTGAGTCTACCACCGACGTTGGAACGCTGATTCCACTGAGAAGACCCAGGAAAAACTTAGTAGTTACTCTTTTGAAAAAGAGGTGTTAAAATGTGAATTTTTATCTTGTTCCAGATATGCATTTGAAGAGGAATGGTGTAACGCGCGCGGTCTCTGAAACTTGAGCGAAGCGAGCGAGCAACATGGCGGAAGCGGAGGGAGGAGCAAGCGAGCAGGATGATGTTTCATTCTTGCGTACGGTGAGTTCTTTTTGTGTCCATTCATTTTAAGTTAAGCACAGTTAGTAAGTACCGTAATAATTTCTTTTTTTATTATTAGATTTATTTCATTACTTTTAGTACACGCTCTGCTTAGTTTGTGGTCAGAAGATATTTTTATAAGTATAATCTTAGTTCAAAATGTACAATATAATGTGTTAAGGCGAGGTGGTTCTGCACAACATTTCCCGAAGGAAACTGGTGAACGCCACGCGGACCAAAATCACTAAAATAATCTATTAAAAAAATAATAGATGTAGTTAAAAAAAACATCGGATGAAATCCTTCCAGTTATCTTTGAACTTTGTTTTGGTAAAGGATCCATATTATCAGATCAATTATTTTAGGAATAAAACGAAAAATTAAACACAAAATGTCACGAAACTTGTCAATTTATTCTATCGTTCAAAATGTGAAATTTGGTATATTAAAGTCATCGTTGAGGTGTATGTGATTTTAAAATTTGAGTACAAATCTGACCTTGAATTGAAGCAACTCTTGACATGTCAGGAAGCCTGTCCTCAAATGAAACTACAGAAAACCTTTCAATCTAATATTCAGTGAGCAATCATACAGCTACCATAAATCGCATTTACTGACACCCCTCTCCTCAATAATGCATTGGGGTGTCAGAGTTGTGGGGGTGAAGTTTATGTGTGAAGCTTTCGGATTCTTGTTTAACTAGCTTTCGCCCACGACTTCATTTTTTTCCACATAGTTTATTTCGCGATAAAAAGTAACTTATACTCTTTCTCAAGCTCTAGTCTATCTCTGCATCGAATTTCAGCAAAATCGGTTCAGTGGTTTGGGCCTGAAAGCGCAACAGACAGACAGAGACTAACTTTCGTGATTATAATATGAAGAGGGATATAAGGGCCTTATTCTTTACCAAAGTTCAAGTTATCTTTAGGTATTTTTACTCTGATTATTTCAGCATTTAACAATGCTTGTTTTTCATATCTAACGATAGAAAAACTGGAGAATTCGATTTCGGACCTTGATGATCTCGAGCGGGAATCGAATCGAATCGTCTTTCACAATCCAATTTCACAGTCGAATTTCTCTAATTTTTCTATCTTTAGATATGAAAAACAAGCATTGTTAAATGCTAAAATAATCAAAGTAATAATCTAATAACATATTTCATCTTAACCGAAAGTTTAGATATTTGTAAAAATATTTATTTCTGATGTTTATGGGTACCTTGAAACATTATTGAAATAACGTTGGCTAGCAACGTAACAATTTACTGGAAAGATTCGTTCGTCCCTCTGAGGTTTCGGTAGCTCAGTGGTTTAGAGCAGTCACCTGGATTGTGAAAGACGCTAGTTCGATTCCCGCTCGAGATCATCAAGGTCCAAAATCGAATTTTTCCAGTTTTGCTATCTTTAGATATACCAAAATTCATCAACATTGGATTGGGTACCTTTATTCACGAAATGCACGGTGTTACAGTGTCGTCGTATAAAATGATTCTTCATTCTGCTTAACATAGCAAGAAGCCTGTCCTCATATGGAGCCGCACAAAACCTTTCAATCCAATATTCAGTGAGTAATCACCCAGCTACCATAATTCGCATCTACTGACACCCCTTTCCTCAATAATGCATCCGGATGTCAGAGTTGTGGGGATGAAACTTATGTATCGAGCTTTCGGATTTATGTATCACTAACTTGTGTTACATGTTCCACCGTTTACCCCGTTTCGACCCTTTGAAGATGAATTTTTCAAGAGCATCTTTTTTTCATGGACTGAATCCCGAAGTCATTGATTAAAATCCCATGAGAGTTAAGGTTATTTCGATTTCTTTAAAATAGCTCTTTACATTTTAGGTGACAAAAGTTTCACTAATCCGCATTTTCAAAGCATGACGATGACATTATTTTTGAGTACCCAGACAGATTTTTAATAGAATTAAGCTTGTTAAAATGAATAATATTGAGATAGGCATTCAAAATATGTAAATTTAATTAAGTCGATTATCTGTTTTTAAAAATTATTTATATAGTAAAATGAAATGATAGCAACATTTAAGACGCTTTGGCACTTAAACAAGAGCACCCAAGGACGATGGTATTAAGCATAAAAGTTTATGGTCCAAGCTCAAGACAAGTTTTGGGTTAGCCCAAGCAGCTGAAATTACCTTCCCAATTCCTCGAAAATGGCGTAAGTATTTTTCTCCACAGGGACGCACACGTCATCAATCTTCCTGCAAAGGGCCTTGTTTTATTCAGACTCTGATTTAGACCATTAAATGTTTCACTCGTACGTAGATATATTTTGAGGACATTCTGTAATGGTTTTGTTATGCTATTACGTCGTAATCACCCTTTTTAGGCCTTTGATAGACCTAGGTCACGCGCTAGGCGCCTATTCTTTATTTAATTTGCTCGTCGCATACATTTCTCGCTATGAATATGCAACACTAGACTGTATTGCGCTTGAAAACCATTTTTAACCGACTTGAAAAAAGGAGGAGGTTCTCAATTCGACGGTATGTTTTTTTAATGTTGTTTTTTTAATGTTTGTTACCTCATAACTTTCGACTTTGATCATTCTCTTTTTATTTGAAAGCTGGTGCTTCCCGGATGGTCACATTTTAATTTGTTCTAGTTCTGACAGTGGCATCCATGAGAAAACCATTTAATTCTTAAATTTAGATTGACAAATGGACGAATAACTCAATATTACGCCAACCGATTCTGATAATTCTTTTTTTATTTGGAAGCTAATGCTGCCCGTGTGGTCCTATTTTAATTTAATCCAGTTCTGACAGTGACATCCATGGGAAATCCTTATGAGCCTTAAATCTAGATAAACCATATGCGCGACAAATGGACGAATAACTCAATATCACGTCAACCGATTTCGATGTTTCTTTTTTTATTGGAAAGGAATTTTGGATACTTCAAGGGTAATTTTATGAGAGTTTGGTTAGGTTCTGATTATGGGATCCATGACAAAGTAACGGAACTCTTCAATTCTTAGGAGCAATTGGACGATACTTTTTCGATGTTTAAAATAAATAAGACTGAGATATTCACTGAAAATCAAGAAATAAACAAAAATTTTAACAAAAAAAAAAACATCTTCAAAAAAAACTGTTCCAAAACAAAGCACTTAAAAATAAAGAAATAATTGCGTATTCTTTTAAAACTCATACGATAATATAGTGTAGGTTTGTAACTACCTACATATACAAACGTAAACGTGAGATGTAAAAAATAGGTATATTGTAGTGTTTCCTTGGCTGACACCGACTCCAACAATAACAATAATTGTACCTACATTATACTATCGTAAAGGTTCAGAAGAATACGCAATTATTTCTTTACTTTTTAGTGCTTTGTTTTGGAATAGTTTTTTTAGAATTTTTTTTTCATGGTAATTTTTTTTTAATACACAGAAGCCTTAAGTTATTAAAGAACCCATAACTTTCAGGATTTTATAAGAAAAGTAGCTGTATATAAGCTACCTATGTGCATTAAAAAAATAATTCAAAGCACCAGCATACACAATGCTCAAGGGAAAAATAAGTTTAAAGGCCGTACCTAATTCTCGTGACGACAAAAACTTATAATTACATGAGGGGCGAGATAAGGCACAAAATGTTTTAAGTGGCTGAAAGAACTTGAGTGGTCTCGCTTAAAAACAATGTTACTTAAAATAAATATAAAAAGAAAAAGTTTTAGTGACTTTGATGGCGTGCTTTAATCAAACCTGAAACGTAATTTCATGATTCTTTCTAGATGGTGGCATAGATAGGTTCGGTCTCTGACAGCCTTATAGTACAATCAGCAACAGAAGAAGATAAACACTTCAGTATCTACGCTTTGCTCAAGTTGTCATACAAATTACGAGTATGTTATTGAGTTCAGATTCAGGCATATACGTTTAACTGTCTTAAATGGCAATTTATTTTATTTCATATGATATTATTATTTAATATTATATTAGTATATTTATTTTAAATGAATATAGATAGGTATATTTGTTGGCATGGTAAGTATATATAATTTATAAGTATTTATGCAAAATACTATGTTCTATATATGATTTATTTAAGTTTACGAATTGTATTAGGTATTTATTAGCTTGAGTATTAGTAGGTTTTAAAGTTTTAGTTAAGTAACAAATTTGTTGTTTGTATTTTCTTGCACCAAATTCCATACGTTGCACAGCCCAAAATTCGTATGTTCTCTGTTAAACCTTGCGGTTGACTGGTAGAGAATGCCTCTAGGCATTAAGTCCGCCAATTGTACCTATTTTTTATGAATGTGCAATAAAGAATAAATAAATCAATAAATAAAAATATGGTAGTTGGTTGGGATATGGCCAGTATGATGGGAACAACTATGACAAAGTTCATAAGTGCTCTGCCACTTCTTTGGCTGACAGTAAAAGCTCGCTAGTTGACAGTCAAATGACAGGTGTAAGATGTGAAAACATTATAATAATTTATTAACGTAAAATGCGCCTTCAGCTGAATAACATGCAAGTTGCGTCATCGCCGCTTACTTCGCTGTCACAAAGCACAAACACAATCACACTACAACCGGCACGGTATCACTTATGTATGTATTGTATTACACTTCTTTACACTACACAATACATTTAATTACTCACCATCCTCTTATACTATATCAAACATTTATTTTACTTATTAATAGGCACATACGCGTGTCCACCGCAAGTGTCCGTGAGTCTACTCATTTGTGGCCCACTGAAAATCGCGCCTGGGCCCTCAAAGCCCAGGCTCAATGCTAAGTGAGGTTCTTTTATTGTTTATTGACATCGGGACGTCGCTGCCTGATGGTATTGTTTTGTCTTGTTGTTATTTTGTTCTGTTGTTTTATACCTACGTGTTTTTTTTCCTCAAATGTAACGATGTCCAAAAATGTAATAAATGTTTTCTATTTCTATTAATTATCTGACTTTTGTTTTCGATGATTTTAGTGCCACTTCTCTAGATTGTAATTGCATTTTAAGTAAGAAATATTTAAAAAAATATTTAATCTTTATATTACGAGTGTTTATTTATTAGGTACTTACTTGACTTGAAACATTGATGAAATAACGTTGGCTTGCAACCAACGTAAGCATAAACTGGAAAAGTTCGTTAGTTCCGTTGAGGTTTCGGTCGCTCAGTGTTTAAGAGCAGTGGATTGTGAAAGTCGCGGGTTCGATTACCGCTCGAGATTATCAAAATCCAAAATCAATTTATCCAGTATTTCTTTCTTTACATTAAAACTATCTATGTCACTAAAATCAGAATAACAACGTTTTCTAATAATGTTTGTTCTACATACTTGTAAAAGTGAAGTTAGTGATTACAAAGAAAATTTTGCTTGTAATATCCCCAGAATTAATTTTATGTTTCCAAAGGGTGGCGAAAGTAAAACCTGGTAAAACACTTGGACTAACAACGGAAGTATTTTTCACAGTGGCACAAGCACACATGGTGGAAAAAATAGCGTGTTTGACATACGCAATAGTTGTTTTTACTCAGTGCCTTAAATAATCATGCTCACTAAAATCTTTCTGGGTGTAATGGTTAAGAAATTGGCTACTACACCAGAGGTCGCGGGTTCGATCCCCGCACAGTACAAACATTTGTGTGCATGAAGATGTCTGTTTGTACTGGTTTGGGTGTCTCCTATGTATAATAACTATGCATTTACAAAAGAAAATGTATTTAAGTATGTTTATCCGTTGTCTAGTATCCCATAACACAAGCTTTAATTAGCTTACTTTGGGGCTAGATGGCGCTGTGTGGAATAATGTCCAGGGATATTTAATGTCCAGGGATATTTATTCTGGGTAGTGGCGTTGTGTGACATAATTGAGTGGAACGATAGCAGGATCATACGTCAACTTATGAACAGGTGCCACTTTTGGGAACTGGTCCTTCTAGGTTTGCTTATTTGGGAACCGTAATATATTATTAACTACGATACCTATTTAAGTTGAAACTGTATGACTCTGGTTACGAAGTATTTCGCCAATGTAAATTACAGTCGAAACCGAATATATCGACATTGAACGGACCGTATATTTCGGACGATATGTCCGATAGTTGTTATAAGCAATACACACAAGTACCTAGTCGTATTAATAGTCTTATGTACGTATTTTTTGTCAATATTGAACACTTTCCTCTTATTTTGCGACATGGTAACGCGTTAACTAACGATCTAAACAAAAACTTTTGAAATCAACTTGTCAGGCACACTGTCAACTATCGCACTTAATAAATCGTGAAACATGTAATAATTGCAAGGTCATATGGAAAAGAGCGTGGAGGAAGTTCGGGTGGGAGAAATTGTGTAGCTAATATAATTATAAGTTAAAATATTATTTAAGGGTAAAAATTGTTCGTATTGTTTTGTTTTTGCAACAAGTAAACGGTTGGTCGTTATTGCCGATAAATATCGACAAAATTTCGTCGTTTTAAGCGAAATTTTGCGGTAGATATGTTTACTTATCAGTATATATTTATAGGGCTTCGGCCGGGACCTTGCCATTCGGTTGTATAACCAATCAGCCCCCCGATTCAGAACAAAGTTATCGACCGATTCGGTTATTTTCTTTTATTTTTAATCCATTATTTAAGTATGGGTAGTTTTTATATAATTTATTTTATGAAAACTAAAGGCCTTTGGCTCTAACATATACAAAATATTGATTGCTACCGTTAAGCAGGGAATTTACTACAGTCAAAACAAACTTACCGAATCGGTCCATAACTTCGTTCTGAATCGGAGGGCTGACGTTATAAACGATGTCGTTATATTCGGTTTTGACTGTACTAAGTTTCTTACCGGGTTTTATCCGTGGAATCAGCATTCCGACGCTGGTGGTATGTTCAATTATTTATGTTTAAACTAAAGGTAAGTTAATATCAAATAACGATTCGAAAGATCTGTAACAATGAATGATCAACTTGAATAAAGTATCATTGATTTTGTTAACATAACATGTAACATATCCCAAACGAGGTAGTCAGAGGCAACTCACTGTTGCCGTCATGGTGAACGGAACATTCAAAAGCCCATTTTTCACCAATGCTAATAGAACCCAACGTGGTAGGTGGTGAGCCTTCCGCCGCTATCCCGGTTGATTTTGGCACCAACAACTATAGCTTGATATTACCATATCGGAAGCTGTTAGTGCTATTAATCATACCTTCCGTGAGCTAATCCGAGTCTCGTTCGTGGGCTATAGCTATAAATAATACAGACAGACACGCAGTTTGCTAAAGTAACAATGAATCATGCTACCAAAATGAATTTCTAAGAATGGACGAAATACTACGCTGTATTGTATTGGCTCTTTCTATATTTTATAAAGGAAATGCCACTCAAGAAAATTGAAAACCTGAAGTATACTACATTACATTTCTAACACATTTCATAATTTTTATTTTAGAATGGGTTCTAATACCATTGGTGAAAAGTGGGCTTCTAAGTGTTCCGTTCACCATGACGGCAACAGTCACTTGCGTCTGACTACCCCGTTTGGGATAAAGTCGTGTTTATTGTTTGTTATTTTAGAAAAAATCTAAAATCAATAGGCCTTTAAGGAAATCGACTTTTCTTGAAAAGGGTTAGGTAAAACATCGAACAGTATAAAATCTGAATTGAAATAAAGAGTACAGTCAGCAAAAGAAGTAGCTTAACAGTTTAGTACCTTGTCGTATTTCATAGCAATTGAAAGGTAATTGACTCATGCCAAGTAGAATGGGAACAACTAAGGCAAAATATTCAAGTGGTCAGCTTTTGGGTGTTTTTTTTAATTTATAGATATCATTTAACAATGCACCATGTTTCACACAAAGATTAGAACATTTTTATTTCCTTATAAAATTAATGAAACAACTTACAACGTAAAAAACACTATACGAAATCGCCAGGTCTATTAATGGCCTCAATAGCTCAGTTGGAATATGCGGGTTCAAGTACGGCTTGAGTCCTAGGATCGGGTCAAATTTTTCTCGTTTCTATTTTTGTGCTCAGCTATTTCTGTTGCTGACCGTACTCAGTATGGTACGTAAGTATCTGTTTTTTTTACTTATTGCGAAAATTATTAACACGTTCCTTGTTTAGTGATCGCTGTGTAGTGTTCAGTGCGTATGAATAGTTCAAAACGGGATTGCTACCATGTACAGTCAACAGCAAAGGTAAATGATAATTGAACAAACTTCCAATTTGTTTTTATAAATGAAAAATACGTAAAAAAATGATCACAAGCACCATATATCCAACATAATGAATGAAATGTCTCATTCATATTCATCATTTATATATAGTTTAATATGCTTTATAGTTTTTGAAAAATCATCAACGTTGAATTATCACTTATTTCTGCTGTTGACTGTACCTTATTTATTATGAGTTCCGATATTTCGGCACTGTTGGCACACAAATTCCATGTAACAGTCTATATAATGTTATCTATGGTGCCATGATCTCGGAGTGACTGAAGATCTTGCGGATGGACTGTTTTTGCGAGACATCGGTCTAACCTACTTCGAAGTTTAGTCTTTTAAGTTACCACTGTTACATCGGAAACCGGTAATAAATAAGCTACGGGGTAGCAATCAATCAATCCGACACGGTTGGCGTAGTGCGCTGTAGCACGGTTTCTCGCCTCGATTTCCGTAGTGTCCCGGGTTCGATTCCCGGTCGAGTCAATTTAGGAAACGATCTTTTCTGAATTGACTCGGGTCTGGGTGTGCTGGGAGACGCCCCTAGCTTATTTCCTTGTATGGTACCTCGTAACACAGGGATATTAATCCCTACTTCGAGACCATTACAAGAGGTGTGTTGTCTGGCGCATATTTATATTCATTTATTTTATTTAATCCGATAAACATCAATAATGTATTTACTTACAAAAACTACTAAATAACAATTTTCAACAAATAGGATTACATTGTAAAATGTGAGTGATCCAGAGGTCATGTATGAGTATCTTTTCCCGGCGCCTGCGACACAGACTATGTCTAGTGTGGGAGCCACGGCCAAAACTACACTGAAACTGCCCCAATAAACAGACCGACAGGACCGATTTTTAGGTTCTATTTTGTGCGTGTGTTTGTATAGTTACCAAATAAATGATTTTGTAATCCCGTTTTGAACTATTCTAATGGCAAACATGTTACTTAGTATTTAAATTTTAAGTAACAACAAATACTAGAGAGCGTCTTAAAAAACCTCAACTATTTTATAATAGCTACAACTCATCTATTCAGCATCAAATAGGTGGTCGTTCAGAGCTTTAGTTACAACTTTCTGTGAGTTCATTCGAATAAAGGGTGTTATAAAAAGGCGCTAAAATGAAACCGTTTCGACTGGATGGCGCCGGTAATTGGAAGAGACACCCTGTTGTGCAGGGTTGGCGCACTGATAGGTGAAATAGCATTTTTAAATCTAAACCTGACACTATCACGACTCTTTAATTGTCAGGTTAATTTGGTAATGGATTTGTGGCTCAGCCTGTCTGAATGTAAATATCTTCTGACATTAGTAACATTTACACAATGGTTGGCTTCTGTTGGTGAGTGGGGCAACTAGATATTACAGGGGTACGTTAAATGAAATAATAGCGATATACTATACCATACAGCTGATTTTACTATACCTAACCATCATGCGTGCCTGGTTTTTTGACAAATCACAACAAAAATAATTTCATACGCGTAATGTTTTATTGGTTTACCATCTTTGTACACGCGAAGATTCTGGTCCGTCATCCACCAATAAGAATCAGAACTTTTACCTTCAAGGCTGGGATTTACCGCGCCGTCCGATAGAGCATTCGGTGGGCCACTGATTAGTTCTGCGCGAACGGAATAACGACGCGGCTTCCTTCTGTTTTCGTCTAATGAATTTATTATGAAATAACGTTAATCAAATTAACAAGTTTTAAAAGTTGTCAACCTAGAATATACAAAGACCTATCTGTATATATATTGAAAAATGTTATTAATGAATATTTGAGAGTAAAACAAAAAAATCGTCGACGTATGTACTTCTTTGTGTTTTTTTTTATCGGTGTAATTATGCTATATCGTGTTTGGAAAAGTCGTCGCCTTAGTTAAAGACACTGACCTACTCGTACAATTTTTTATTTGCTAAAATATCTTTTAATTTAGTAGTTATCTTCAAACAAAGTCGATCAAATACTGACAATCTTGGGAAAGCATAGCCTGAACAAAACATCTCCAGGCTTGTAGATACCAAAATCAACGTAGTCACGCTCGTGAGACAAGAATAAGGACAAGAACATGATAAAGAAATGTCACGTACAAGCCTGGTGCAACACGATATGCACTCGGTGCATCGTGCATATGAGTATGAATATTGCATGCAACATAAACATTCTTCACGTTGTTCAGATTTAAGAAAACAAACTACGTGTTATCTACTTATTTTTTGAACAATCAACATAAACCATTCTGTATACTTTAGTCGGTCTTATCGCTAGAGAGCCAACTCTTTCAGACAGCCCAGGTGAACGATGTTAGAAGTGCGTGAAAAAAATAAGACAACATCAGATTGTAAGATATTGAACTGCATTTTTTTTTTGCAAAAAAGTATATTAATGGAACCTTAAACCCATAATTTACGTTTTTTTATAAAAAGGTATCGTGTTTTTGGTTGTGCTATGGTTTGCTCTTGTTTTTAATTGAATATCGCCCAAATGAGAGCATAAGCGTTGAAAATGTGCGCCAGTATGAAAATGTACTGTCTCTTTACGAAAAACATTGGAATTATTTGCTGGCCTTCCTGACTGTTCCTTATTTGAATAATACAATACTTAAGGCACATAAATGTGCAAGTCATATCTCCTTGTATTCTCTCGTCTGGTTTTAATTCTATGCAGACATGTTCTGTATTCTGTCTGTCCGTATCCATTTCACTTTGCTGCATTGAGTTTTTGCTAAAAGGAAATAGGTACTCCAAATAAAAGCTAGATTCAATTGGAAAGCTTAGGTTAGAATAATGGACTACTATTATTCTTAAGAAATATTTATTCCTAGCTACACTTATTTTAAACCAGGCCTCACAAAAATAATAGTAGCAATGAAAATGATCTACTAGAATTTGTAATAACTTTCTCAATAAAAGAGCTTCTCAATCTCAATACAAAGATCAAAAACAATTCTTCGTCTGGACGCGGCACGCCAACCTGCTGCGCGCGCTGCAGCAGCACGTGCATCAACTGAAGGAGATGCATAGTTTGAGATGCAGCAGCTGAGGCGCTGCAGGCACGCTGGACGCGGCACGCCGACCTGCTTGATTGTCCTGGGTTTAAACATTGGCTCACTACTGGCGTAATCAGTAAAAGTCCTTCCTATATAGCCCGAGGTTAAGAGATCAATCGGGTGGGGAGATTTATCGTGTCGCATTGTTGTGAGATTGAAATTATTTAAGTAATTCTATCAGTTCCAGTATATTTTTTGTTTATTATCACAATGGTACGTGCCAACCCTACCTAATAAAAAAGTTCATTGTTAGCAATAGAATGAAGCATAAATGGTCGGAAAAGCTTTATGCGAAATAGAAGGAGAAATGGCCTCCCGCCAATGTTTACTGAACGAAGGGCCCTTGAATCTGTTTGATGAACCTTTGAAGCTTCCGAATGGGTCTATGTTTATTTTTCGATCGAGTGTCTCGCAGTATTCGATATGCAGTCTAGTCGTGTGGCTGCGCGTGGTGCTTGCTACATACATAAATATCTATAAAAAGTCCATAATACATGGCCAGCTGACCCCAAAACTAAGCAAATCATCATCAATCAATATACATAACTTTCTCGTTACGGACGGAGTCATTGAGAGTATTTCCTGAAATTCTTATGGGACATTCTAAAAAATGCATGGAGAGCTGAAATTTGGCTTGTAGGTTCCTTGGAGAGTGTAGAGAAGCAATGAGAGAAGATTTACTGAAATTCCTACGCGAAAAGACGGGTACAGACTTACGAAGTCGCGGGCAAAAGCTAGTGGCAATATAAGTGTCAGAGACTGGTTAAGTACGGACACCCAGAAACAGAGCAAGCAGTAATGTTGGTCTCACGAATGTTTTTCACGGAGTCAGCAACTAGCCAGTTATTGTCTCCGGCGTTGAAAACACCATGTGATGTTGAGATTTTGTTGTATTGCATAGAAAACAGAGCTATAGACAGGATTTCACAGGCATTTCCCCTCAATCCCCCAATGATGTCATTATTTATAGGGCCTAATTGATACCATTTCGGCAACACGGAACCACTATTACCTAATAGTGTTTCGTGAGCGCTGCAATGTGTAATAGGAAACATGATGAATTCGAAACAAAAGTGAATCGAACAGCAATTCGTTCAAGTCACACAATTTAATAAAGGTCATAGAGGAAATCCACTTGTTTCTGATAAGTATCCGTTGCCATAATGATTGACAACACACATACCATCCCGACTTTATCATAAGTGACTGTGCCGTCATGGTGAACGAACACTCAGAAGCCCACTTTTCACCAATGGTATTAGAACCCAACGTGGTAGGTAATGAGCCTTCCGCCGTTATCCGGGTTGATTTGGTTTGTTGTCGATGAGTTAGTCGGATATTTAACAATGAACACAAAGATTTTGGTTCTGGCCAGATTTGAACTCGGGACCACACGATCCACGATCTGAGTTCGGGTGCTGAACCACTAGGCAACGACGCTCTAATAATGATTGAGAGTGGACTAAATGAAGCAGCATCAAAAGCGGTGCACTGTTCTCTTTTTTGACACGTCAAGTACGTACACTCGTATCATCTATTTCAAAATATGTCTGTCGTTCCAGCAGATTCGTGCTTGTGCCCAAAAGTATGATGGAAGTCACGACAAAGAGGTGCCTAGGTGGGCAAAAATTATTTTGTTCACTTTAGTGTGAGAGAAACCGCCCTTTTGAAGGGCAAAAGGGTCTAGGGTTGTTTGTTTTGTACTCGGAAACAGGGACAGGGGCAGTAACATAATATTATTTGAATAGCCATGTATTACTTTATTAAGCACCTGTGATTATCATACCTTCATTTCATTAAGTATACCTATGCATCAGGAGCTTCGCCCGCGTAGCCCTTTTCTCCTGTTAAAATTAAATTCAATTCTTTATTGCATAAATATATAAATATAGTATATGTTACTCGCTGCTAATGTGGCTTTGTTTTGGTGAATTATTTTTTAACATTCAATGCAAACAAACAATCAGATCTTTCCTCTTTGTAAAATTAATAAGGATAGATACCCATCCCTTTCTTGACATGACATCCCGTGATCCAGCAGAAAGAAGTCAAAGCGTCGGGTTAGTGTAATGTTAAATATAGAAATTCCGCGAGTCGAATCCGTAGAGTTGTTTTACTTCAATAGATACTCTATTTAGTGTTCTGTTGGGTTGAAACCTGCCCAAAACCCCTATTTAGTGTTTTTTTATACATTTTGTGGTCTACTGAGGTGAGGTGAGGTGCCCGTGGCTAAGTGACGGCAGCGGATCGGCAACGATCCGATGTTAAGCAACGCCAGACAGGTCGGGTTATGGATGGGTGACCATCCCGACCGAAATTAAGTGATGCGTTTTTCGGGCATCTCCGTGCTTCGGAAGGCACGTTAAACAGTTGGTCCCGGCTGACGTCGCAAGATATCAGTCGTGAAGCCTAGTCAGAGGCTTAAAAAGGCGGCTTGATAACATCTGACGGTAAGGTTTATCACTGGCCTTACATTCACCTCTCCAACAATCCGCACTGAGCCCGCGTGTTGGAGTATGGCTTGTACCACCTCATAGTTGAGGTGAGGCCTGTGCCCAGCAGTGGGACGTATATGGCTGTATTTGTTGTTGTTGTTTGTGGTCTACTCGCAGATAATTCCACTTTTTGTTTAAAGTTACGAGGTGAAATTATCCTCCTAAGGACACTCATCATTGTTATAAGAATAAATAAATAAATAAAATAAATCATTTATTTTTCTTTCACAACGTAGGCTTACATTTTACTTAAAGCTAGGTACAGCTATTGCTGAGGTCAACCTCCGCTACATTGTGAGAGACTGGTGCCTGGTGTAGGTGCCTGTAACCTGTGTTACAGGTCACCAGTGCCCCCCCCCCCCCCCCCGCAGTCGAGTCGATGTGACTTTAAAATCTTAAAATATAATTAAAGTATAATTAAATAATTAAAAGGTGTGTGAGATGTGTTGTGTGTGCGTTGGTGTCAGTAAAAGAGTGTGAAATGAGTTGTGTGTGCGTTAGTGTGTGTTGGTGTTTTTAAGAGTGTGTGCGTGTTTTGTGGGTGTAGCTATGGATGTATGTAACTAAGTAGTGTGAAGGTGTGAGAGTGAAATTTAGTTAGATGAGAGGTGTTAAGAGCCAGATATGCAGTGTTACGAGCGGACAGTAAGTATACTCTCGGTTTCTTGGTAGTTTAGGGATTTTAGGTAGGTGGTAACTTTCTTTTGAAGAATAAAACTTATCAGGGCTATCCAAGACTCGTCGCGGAAGATATTAAACAAATGAGAACAGGAGAAAGCGCCTCTTCAGTTTTGAAGCTATAAAGTTTTAAATATAGTCAATTTCCCCACTTTCTTTAGAAAAGCCTCGACCTATTTTCCGCAAGCCAAGTTGAGTACCAGTGAGTTAAAGCTGCCGCATACTAGGCCATTAGATGCGACCACTAGTGGCTGATGTCGAGCCATGTAGACGCAGCTACAAGTTCATCGTCGCCGTGCCCACAACGGCGAAAATCTGGCGACTGTGGCCTAATGTACAAAAATAAGAATAGGTGGAACTAAAGTTGTTAAGTACAGTTTCACAATTTGAAATCGCTTTTCAGATAAATAAACATTAACATAGTCAATTTTTTTTAATAATCCCTAACGTTTGACATTGACCAATTTATTAGCCACTTTCCAATGGCTTAACCGGCCCACTTAGAATAATAACGTATAAAGGGTAGTCTTCATACAACCGCCCCGTCAGAAATGAAGCACTAATCCGATCCACACATGCGTAACTATTACTTGCTTACGTGCGGCGCGCTTTGACATTGAACATTGCGGAGCTGTAATGAACACTGCAAAGCGGTCCGATTAAGGTGCTTCAAAATGAGCGCGCGGACTTGGTTTCTATATGTTATTATTCTATGCCGGCCCATGTGCGCGGGAGGTGAGCCACTATACTACTTTCGCCATATGATGATATCCCTGACAGTTCATAATTGTCAATTATAGTGATGTAACAAATGTAATTTAATCGAGTTGGCGAAGGTAATGGAATCGGATTAACCGATTTTAATTTTCTTATAAATTCTTAATAAACGGGTTATGGCTAAATAAAACGCGGTATCTCGAAAATAATAGTTAAAAAATAGCATACAAGGCAGACGCACTCGTACTGATGCGAATGACGTGATTACTGGTAGTCGCTCCTATTCATGGATTTTTTGTCGATTCAGTAGTGTCAATACACTATTGATTGGCGTTCCTTTTCACGCATCAGGCGCTGTAAAGATATGATAATTTAATTTCATTTACTGAATTTATTAACAGTTAATAATAATCACAATAATTTACTTAATAACATTCGAAAGGACAATCGTTTTTTGATAGTTTATAACATTTTCTTTTGCCAGTTTCTTTTCATTTAGTTTGAAATAGTATGCGTGACACGGAACAATGAGAACTGTCAGGCATAGCATCATAAAGTGAAAATAGTATAATATAAAGCATACGATCACATTGTAAACTTGCCCTGAGAGGGTGTAGGGGGACATGTTAATGTATCGCTATAAGTTTAGATTAAGTTCCTACTTTGTTATGTGCAATGTTTAATATATACTAATATTACAAAAAATAAATATTTGACTGTTTGTTTGTTTGTATATTTTGACGGAAGAAACAGTCCACGCGGGCGAAGCCGCTGAGGGACAGCTAGTAAATAAATAAAGAGAAACATGAAATAAACAGTAAGAAATATAATTAGGACTGTGAAAATACGAATCCTCAAGGTCATAGGGCACATCACCCGTAATGAGGGCTCCATAGAACGGCTTGTGGAAAGTCCATAGAAAGTCGAAGAAAAAATATCTCGTGGGCGCTTTCCGACACGCTGGACGCACCTTTCAAGTCGGCGACACACTCCCGCATTAACGATTGCTCTCACTCTGCCAAGCATCGAACTGTGCATGGCTAAGCATCGCGAAAGCAGCGGTGGCGCAAGATTCGACCAATATTATGACCACGACCACTCTGTCAAGAGTGAACGACTGAGAAGAGAGATAAATAGTATATGAAAAGTCCCTTTCATAGCTTGTGGCGGCCATTTGTGGCCCCGTGTGCGGCAGCGCTAATGAGTCATCTCATAACTCGACTGTCTTTTGTTGAGTTTTTCACATTCGCGCCTGAATTAAAAATGAACACTGAAAGCGGTGAAGGGGTCATTATTTTTTAATTAGATGGTAGCGGGTTTTATGCACTCTGACCTCTTTCCAGAAAGGAGGATTAAGACTAAAAGATAATTACTTCAGACACTTCAACTCTGTGAGAACAGGTTTAAAACCCAGCTTAAAAAGAAATCTGGGTTTAAACGGAGGTTATTTTTTAAAAATTTAATATTTTTCGCAGGTTCACGGCTATGAATGAATGAATGAAAAGGTTTTTTTCGGATATTACACGTTACATCCATAGTTTGTTAGTACCTAAAAATAAAATAATATATAAACAAAAATAAAAACTTACTTCCTATGTTAGTAAAATTTAAATAACTTATTATGATTAACATGGACGGACATCCACTGATAAAGGATTGGACTGTCCATCCTATGAGCAATCACCTTCAGGAGAGTGTTGGTGCAGCCACATACCCGCTCCCTTAGCGACGCCACTCTCTTACGCAACACGGCGTGGAAGCCGTCAGTATTCCACTCGGCGAACATCCCCGAAGCGCTACAGCGCCATGGCTATTACTGGTAAACTATGCATGCCCTATAGATTTCCAGATAGTCGTAGGACGTTCTTCTTCATGAAGGCTTTGATGTAGTTTGTTGCCACCTGATCATAGGTATCTCCCGGAGCTGTCAGACGTCTCTCAACCTTGGCTGTTGTCACGAAAAGTATATCGTTATAGTTCCCCTCATCTAAAAAGAACGTTGACCAGTACCTGAGCAGTTGGCGATTTTAAGGCCAAATTGGTGGCCCCCACCAATTTCCCCTTAAACTCGCTCGCCCTTCATTCTGTTCCCGTAGGAGAACCTTTCACTCCACTGCCGCATAGCGATCTTTAGACGCAATCTGTACCAATCTCTGGGGCCTTGTTTGTAACAACCTTTCATAACTTGTAGCGAGCAATTTCCTAAAATGATCTTTCACTTCCAGCCAGCCAGCGGTTACGTATCGCACTAACGCGCCTTCTAAGCAGGATATTTACTGACGAAATTGCTCGCTACCTTCAGTTTCGGGAATTTGACTGGATATAAGCGATTGTATTAAGGCCCCTGAATGATGTAATGCGCGATCATATTATTCAATTCTGTTTTGTTTTTAATTCCACAGGAGGACATGGTGTGCCTGTCCTGCACGGCCACCGGGGAGCGCGTGTGCCTGGCTGCCGAAGGCTTCGGTAACCGGCACTGCTTCCTAGAGAATATTGCAGACAAGAACATACCACCTGACCTGTCGCAGTGCGTGTTTGTCATAGAACAGGTGAGTGAAGGCGGAATTAAAATATGAACGTTCCAGACGTGGAACGCCCTTCCAGCACATGAGTTTCCTTCCTCTTATAGTCCCTGGTACTTTAAGCGGGGCGTGAAAAGGCATTTCTGCAGGCCTTCAAGGTGAGGATAGCCAGCCCAGTGATTCGTTTGAATGACTTGGCTTGTCAGCCCCATATCTGGACCTCACGCTCGTGGACTCACGACCTCCATCAGGTGGAGTGAGGTCATCTTGACGGGCAATATTAAAAAAAATGAAGTAGCGAGATGAAGAATGAATATTCAAAGGTTATTTTTTTTGTTTTGGAGTAAGGACTCGGTCTAGTTATGTTGTCTAAGGGTCGATTTTTCAATCCTCAGTTAATGAAATTTACCTGTAGAGTAAAGTTTATTCGAAGGTTAACAATATTTTTTATTTTTCAATGGTCAGATAGGTGTTATCTGTTGAATAAAGCCGCTAACTGAGGAATAAAGTTATCTGCTTCTTGAGGGGCTGGGTGTGATTTAATCTATGCATTTTCTTTGACATTTTGAGGTGGTGTGTCATCTGAGATTTTTTTCATTTTGTTTGGTCGACCCGACGCAACGATTTTGGAGCAAAGGCGGTTACTTAACTACTTATACAAACGCTGAGCCCAATAGAAAAGATCGGGTTGTAAAAGAGAGACCTTACATTTTAGTACATGGGATGAAGAGGACTTTTGGAAAAGATTTTGCTTTAAAAAACACGAAGCAACATACTCTTTGCCATAGCTTTAGACAACAAAAAAAGTTGAGGTTAATTTTCTTATACGTCAATGTCAATTTGTCAAGCATCAACTTTTGTCTTGTTTCATTCTAACATTGCAATAATTGTATGAGTGCATCTCGCTTGTGGATAATCAGTGTGAAGTTAGCAATATAAGTACATAGACAACCGATAGATAGTTATTCTTTGGATAAAGGACGATTGAAAAATTTAAAAAATCTATTCGCTTGATAAGAAGCCAGTTAATTTTATACTTAGTTAGCTATCTAGGGAATAAACTAAGAATTGAAAAATCGGGCCCAAGAATGTTACTTAGTTTGCGTGCTCCATTGTGTGAAGAAAAAGAAAAACTACCTTAGTTGGAATATTTTTTTATTAATCACGTACAAATTAATCACTCGCTAATCACTCGAGCATAGATTTTACAATGCGTGCGTTTAAGTAGACTGCCGGTAATGAAATGAAGGAATTAATATCGGAGGTGTCCATGTCACAACCAGCGGTAGTTTGGTGGGGCATTGGAGAGGGCAAAGTTGCCAGTACATAAATAACGATAGCTGTGATTAAAAACATTACGGGATACGGGAGCAGTATTAATAATTAACACCCGACAATGTTAACTTCTGTATAATAACGATATTCAGTAACAATTGCGTGTCTACTCTACCACAGTCACAAACTTGTAACATACCTACTTACGTACAATAGTTTTGACTGTCATTTTGGCGTCACAATTAGGGCCTTTTTGTATGTAAGGTGTATTCTGTGGCTGCTTTCACCTATATTTGGCACTATATTTAGTCTCCGGTCTCTTATGACGTCCAAACTATAAATAAATCATTCTTCGTGGGTGACTGCGCCGAGTCACATTTTAATATTAAACATGAACCATGTAACATCTGGTGCCTTTGAAGGGGCTGTTAGCGACTGTGTTGCCAAGCAAGTGTAATTTATTCATTGAACGCCATTCTCCTATCGGCCGTTAATAAAACACACTGTGGTGCAAATAAATGTAACACGTATTTTGCATTACTAAATATATTCAATTTGTCTGCCAATAATTTGACTATAGGTGAGAATTAAAAATAGAAAAAAAAATTAAAATTATATTCAAATATAATAATTTAATAATACAAATAAATATATATGTGACACATTAACATTTTTGAGCAGTAATCGCATTTTTTTTAATCCTAGTTCGTTATGATGTTCCAAATTTGAATTTACAATCTATATTGTTCAAGCAAATTATGCAATTTTTCCATAATTCATAACACTCTGCATTGGTGGCTTGTAGCCACCTTGTGCGGAAATGACAGTAATAAAACTTTTCAAATTATGTTTTTATATTTTTCATATACTATTAATTACTTTGTAATCTTTGTTTACAGGCGCTTTCAGTAAGAGCTCTACAGGAATTGGTAACAGCGGCCGGCTCTGAAACTGTAAGTATACACAGATCATAACTATGCTGACTTATTGTATATTTCATATTATATGTACCTGAATGATTAACAGTACAACACCTGTCCAGTATATCTTATTCACCTTTGAATAATCTTCAGTATAACTAAACACACAAAATTGTTTGTACTTTTGTAACGGCTCATTTGCTACATTTTTTATAAAGAACCAAAACAAAGTAATAAAAATATTGAGATTTCGTAACGTGTTAATTTCAATTTAGAAATGTGCAGACACTTTGATTTGAAACATTATGATTCTAATAGGTCAAAAATCCGTAGCAGTGCCGTAGCATCAAAATGCCTATTTAAAAATTTGACCGTAAATATACATCTTGCAAAACTATGTATACATCTAGAATAACCCCCAAGAAATTGCCCTAAGAAGAATTAAATGAAACATTCCTTCACTTAATGCAAGAAAATTAAATATATAACCAAACGGTAGACGAAACTACTTCCACTCCTAAAACCTCTATGTTTTGGTTTTTATATGGATTATATAGCAATTGAGTAATATTAATCTCAACAAAATACGACCTCAAAAAGTTTTAAGAGGCAAATGTATATGTTTCTCTAGTCACTCTGTGGTTAACCATTTTATTCTTTCCTCATGTGAATAATAGAACCGTAATTTACTCGTAATTTTCCAGGGAAAAGAAAATTTAGTGAGTATACTTGGAAATTCGGTAAAATGCATGCCATGATCATACCACTAAATTATTTTACCAATTGGCTAAAGTTTTGGACTTTGAAGTCGGTTTTATTAACACTGAAAAATCTTTCGTGTCATACTCTCTTTCTTCTTTCTTAAATATCTTCTGTTTAATAATATGTGACTAATAAGTGATCGTTATTTTAGCAATCTTTATTATTGCACGATTTAATGGATTTAATATTAAAATGTTAATACTTTGCACAGATGATACTCATAAATAAAATACTACCCGCTATTAATGAGCACACATTAAAATTACATGTCTACAAGTTTTAAAATTACGTTAATTCCGCTTTTGATTTGATGGATAATCGATTGCAACTAAAAGGCAAAATTTAGAGATTCGGTTATTTCAAGAATTGCTAATTGTAAATGGATAATTTAGCATCCTGTAGTTTTATTCCCCCAGTCGAGTATTCGGGTCCTTAAACAATATTAACGGTAGAACTTTTAAACTACTCTACAAATGACGTTTATCTTCAGTATGCAGTCAGAACTATATACGAGTATCTTTATAAACATTATCATCTGTGCACATACCCTTTTTTCACTAGAACTTTTTTCATCTCACATAACCAATACATCAAGTAGAGATCTTCTACGATAACATGGCCCTCCCTTCCACTATCCTGTTTCAATGTGTGTGTTGCTCGATCCGAATGTGGTTGAAGTATTTTGTCGTGGTAGAAGTTCTACATCGGGCTAAGACAGCCTGTCAAATCATTGCGACTGACAACCAAAAATTCAACATAGAAAATGAGTAAATTCACTGAAAAAAATGATATCTTTTTTGTTCAAGTATGAGTAAATGACAGCAAAAGTACAAGCTTCGTAAAAATTGTATACTTGGTTGCTTGCTTGCCACCGTACACTAGTAGAGCTCTATTTTTCATGTCAGCGTAGACGATATCTACCAACAGTTAGTTTCATCATTTAAATTTATTGAGAAATAACACTTTTCTACATGAATATACGTATAAGTATGAAGTATATGAAGTAAACACACTGTATTAATGCATATTCGTGTACTATTACGCCATTATACAAATATTTACTTTTAAGCGGACATGGATTTGTCAAATACACAAAATGTTTACATACATAGAACTGCTGTAGTATTTTTATCAGTGCGACAAAAAGTTTGAAAGCAAATTAGGAATAATTTCTTAGAAATTTTACTTAATATAGTATGATGAAAATATTTTTCATTGTTTTTGGTTTAAAACTTAAATACATCTGCAATTTTTTATAGAACGTGCATATGTTTTTTATTATTATCTTAATCTTATCTAGTACATCTTAGTTTGACCTAATCTGCATTTATCTATAAGTAACAAGTTTTGATGTAATTACCGCCTTTTATAAACTAGCTTGGAAAATGATACACCGGTGTGTGATACGCCTGTTTTCAATTTTAAGATAAAACTTGTTACTTACGTATCTTTCTGATAGTCTCAAAAGTTTTGTTCACTAGTAGGAAGCAATTATGAAACCTATTTATCTATGACAGGGTAAGTATATATGTTGTGTTTCTTCTAAATAATAAAGTTTCACATAAAAGTAGGCATACGAGAACTAAATAAATTTAAAAGATGACAATAATAAACTTTTACAACAGTTTCTTTCACAAAATCATCAAATGACGCGTTCACATATCTAAATTTACCATGCCATTGCAAAATGGGTCCTATACTTCACATGGTGCCTCCATGTGAATCTTGACGTGAATGCGTGTGTATAAAATATACACTTCAAGTTATATAAGTACCCTGTCCATTCTTTGGTCAAAAAATATTGATAATTTGAAAGAAATTACCTCATATAAAATGCTATACCTACTCAAATAATAAATACATAATACATTTTAACATAGCAACTGACAAGTAATTTTACATAAAAACAGTAAAATAATTAAAATAAATAGTGCTAAATTAAAATTAGAATCATTCAAAACCGAATAATGTAACTCTACTAATAATTTAGATTTTTCCATTTTATTTATAATTCACAGTAAAAAATTATAAACTCAAGCCAATTATCGCCAAAAATTCTAAAGACATTGTAGTTTTTACTTTTTTTATCGATGAATATTGTTTTATCTGTTGCAGGGTAAAGGCACAGGATCTGGACATAGGACGTTACTTTACGGAAATGCCATCCTTCTACGACATCTTAACAGTGATATGGTAAAAAAAAAAATTTTTTGTTCGTTTACCTAATTTAGTTGAACTAGAGACAATTTATTAATGTATACAAATTTCCAAAAAAATTACAGAGTCAGTTTTGAACACTAGTTGTTCATGAAAATATTCGAATAGAACTAAAAAAATACCCAATTTTCACACAAATTCTCAAAACGTAAGGGTGGTTCGGCATCTCACTTGAAAATTTGAACAGAAAAAAAGAGAATTTTCTGACACTTGATATACTATGAATTTCTAAATTCATTACACCTTATCGGTATATTTGCAAAAAATCTCTAACGGCCATAAACATAGGTATATATGAAGTAGGCAGCCTATTTAATACTTGCTTAATCATATCCTCAGTACCTGGCCTGTCTTTCCACTTCATCATCACAAGACAAGCTGGCGTTTGACGTGGGTCTCCAAGAGCATTCGCAGGGGGAAGCCTGCTGGTGGACTTTACATCCGGCTAGCAAGCAGAGGTATGTACAATATAATCACATGACCACAAGTTAAGTGTATACAGTTAGTATCAAATTATACCAATAGTTCAAAACGGGATTGCTATCATGCCAAACCTTCTTTGTTATGAGTTTCCGATATTTCTTCACTGTTGCAAGCGCCGTGATCACGGAGTGACTGAAGATCTTGCAAATGAGCTGTTATTAGCAGATATATCGGTCTACCCTCATTCGAAGTCTTTTATTGCGCTCGCCTCCGGTACCCCTGTTTACAATCTCACTATTTTTTAGCACCTGCTCTCGACACACAACACTGACAGTATATGCCCGCGAAACGACACTTACTTTTCATTGAAAGAAGGTAGGACATGGTAGCAATCCCGTTTCAAACTATTAGTGTTTAAAGTTTAAATAAATAAATTATACTAATGTATCAGAAAGTCATTTTCTTTTTGCATTTATTTATTTTGAACTTAAAATAAAACGAAATTAAGTTGTTGTTTTGTTATATTTTAATTCAAAGCACTGATGGCCTGTGACCATCGAACAAACCGTACACTATACGTATATTTCAAGAACGTTTTTGAGTCGCTGATTTAAATATGTGGGAAACATATTCCTGTCATTTTTAATGAGAGTATTCTTCCCACAGATCTGAGGGTGAAAAAGTGCGAGTGGGAGACGATTTGATCTTGGTGTCCGTCGCAACGGAAAGATATTTGGTGAGTCACATACCTAAATGTTTGCCAATAGCTGATTATTCATAGACTATAGACTATAGATCGGACACAGTTGATTATGAGCAACATTGTCTAATCGGGCTACATGCAATATGCAATATATTGCATGTGCTATTATTCCCTCTGTCACTTTAGCTTATTAATAAAATTTACTAGGCTACTAAGTTAATTCTACGGATTTTAATAAATAATAAATAATCTTTATTGCACAAACAAATACTTACAGCACGTAAAAACAAAAAAGTAAATATTTAGTACAATTTAGGCGGTCTTATCGCTACAGAGCGATCTCTTCCAGACAACCTTCGGCAGAGAGATTTAAAACAGAGGACGAGTTAGGCTGCGCAAAAGCTATGGAAAAAAAAAAATAGTAATTACATTTGAATATTATGCTAATATAAAAATAAATAAATAAATACATCTATGTATACACACATATATTGTTTTAGATTACCTAGCACCAGTTTCCTTGAGTAACGAACTAAATTAGGAGAGAAACATATGTAAAAGGAACGTAAACAAAGAAAAAAAAAAAACACGAAGTCAGAGAGAGAGGAAGTACGACTTTACCTGAGATTTGAAAATAGGTAAGGATTGAGATTGACGAATGGTTAAAGGCAAGGAATTCCACAGACGAATTGAGCGAACAACAAAGGATTGAGAATAATAGCTAGAAGAGTGCGGAGGGACTGTCAGGTGGAGTTTCCGGCAAGACCGCATGCCTTCACTTTTGGTAGGCTGCATGAATTGAAACAGCGTCTTAAGGTAAGGAGGCGAACGGGGATTAAACAAAGTAGTATACAATAGGGCCAAAATATGAAGATCACGGCGATGTCGTATGGTTAGCCAGTTTAACTGAGCGCGGAATTGAGAAACGTGATCAAATTTACGTAACCCGAAGATAATGCGTATGCAGAAGTTTTGAAGGCGCTCGAGTTTATTCAGAAAATTTTCAGTGATGTCTAAATAGGCACAATCGGCATAGTCAAGAATTGGCAGCAGCAAGGCCTGCACAAGTGCAATTTTGGTGGGTATAGGTAAGAAGTGGCGGAGTCTACTGAGAGAACTTGCTGATGCGAACATTCTCCTGCTCACCTCACCAATCTGTTTCTCCCAGCTCAACGAACTGTCAAGAAAGACACCTAAGTTTTTCACTATGCTGCTATAGGAGATCTGGATCCCATCAAATACAATAGGCGGCATCGACTCCCATTCGATCCTTGATATCAACCACGAGCTGCCAATGACAATAACTTGTGTTTTGTTCGGGTTCACCTTAAGACCGAAGGCCATGCTCCAGTCCAGAATACGTGCCAGATCAGCATTAATAGTTCCGACTACCCCATGAAGGTTTTCAAGGCTACCCTGCGAATATATTTGGAGATCATCTGCATAAAGGTGGTGAGAAGAAGAGAGATTATGAGTAATAGAATTTATGAAAACAGAAAAAAGAAGAGGAGACAGGACACCACCTTGCGGTACGCCAGCAGAAATATCGCGCCATGCAGAAAACGAGTCTTCAGCACGAATGCGTTGCCGGCGCCCATGCAAGTAACTATGAAACCAGTCAAGCACCGCCGGAGATATGTTAAGAGAACGCAAAATGCCAAGAAGGATGTCGAAGTCAACCGTATTATAAGCGTTACTGAAGTCAAGCAACGTCAACACAGTCAGGCTCCGGCAGTCCATGCCACGCCGAATGTCGTCAGTAATCTTTACTAAGGCTGTAGTTGTACTATGACCGGGACGGAATCCAGATTGGAAGGGATTTAAAAGGTTGTATTTGGAAAGGAAGTGACTAAGCTGATCATGTACAACACGCTCCAAGACTTTGGACAGAAACGGCAAAATGGAAATAGGGCGGTAATCGGAGAATGATTCAGGGTTGGACTTTTTTGGGAGAGGAATTACCTGTGCATCTTTCCATATAAGTGGGAAGGTGCTCGAAAGGAGAGAGTAGTTCAGGATGTGGGTAATAATAGGATTTAGGACATCGAGGAGGGGTACGATCATCTTACGACTAACACTATCGTTACCGACGGCATCAGATGCAATAGCCTTAACGTTCTTCAAAACATCACAGTCAGTAACTTGACTGAAGACAAAAGGAGAAAAATCAGGAGTTGGAAGACAAGACAGTTTATTTAAAGTGTCACGCTTTCTAGTATCATCAATGAAGGTAGATGAGCAGAAGTGGGAATTTAAGAGGTCAATATTAATATCTTGGGGGGTGGATTCACTACGTAATCTTCCAACTCCTAGCGATCTCAAGAATTTCCATACTTTTGTAGGGTTACCGTTCTCAACAGATTCGTGAATATGGCGCCGTTGAGCGTCTCTACACAACCTATTGCAGCGGTTTCTTATCATTTTGTATTTTTCGCGGTTTTTGTCCGATGGCTCCATCTTGAACTTTGATTTTGCAGCATCATATTTTCTTATTTATAATTTGATCGCTTGATGAAATTTGAAGAAACAGCCCTCTTAATACCTCGTTAAGAGGCCTTAACTGACTTTGCGATATCTCATTGGAATGTAAGAGACTTAACTTTTGATTCATAAGTTAACAGCCGCCTGATCAAAATTCGGTAGATGCCCGATTAAGTAAAATTATTTTAATTTGAATTATATTTTATGGTATGGTCAGCAAACATATTATTTTGTCAATATCTTTTTTACCGTACCCCTGCAAAAGTGACTAACTAAAAGTGAAAAAAAATAATAAACCGGTCTACTACGAGGTCCCTATTCAAGAGCAAATGACTATTCAAAATTCACGTATCCTAGGATCGCTCTCAATTATTGACGACACGATTGGCGTAGTGCGCTGTAGCACGGATCTCGCCTTGATGCTTGAGCTACGTAGTATCTTGGCCTCGATTCCCGTTCGTGTCAATTCAGGAAACGATCAGTTCTGAATTGACTCTGGTCTTGGTGTGCTGGGAGACGCCCCTGGCTTACCTCGTAACACAGGGATATTTATTCCCCCTTCGAGACCATTACAAGTGGTGTGTTGTCTGGCGCATATTTATTAATTTATTTTTGCATCTCTCGTTTCCAGCACACAACGAAAGAGAACGAAGTATCGATAGTGAACGCGTCGTTCCACGTCACGCATTGGTCGGTGCAGCCGTACGGCACCGGTATATCGCGTATGAAGTACGTGGGTTACGTGTTTGGAGGGGACGTGTTGAGGTTCTTCCACGGAGGCGATGAGTGTTTGACTATACCTAGTACTTGGACAAAAGAAGGGGGATTGAAGTAAGTATACAATTTTTGAAATTTTAAGTCTCTTTACTAAAACCAACCCGTTGTTAGAGTTATACTAACGTCCGAATCCACAAACGTCAATCAAAGCTTAGCAGTCCTTATATGTCAGGACAGCATCAATTTGAGGTGTCCTCAACTTTTGATTAGCGTTTGTAAATACGGGGGTATGTCGCCTATTTTGCCTCTATCATAGCCTCCTTTTTACTCCTGCCATCCAGCGGTGGCAACCTGGCTTACTGCTTAACGTGCTATCAGAAACAGAGAGCCTGAATCTGCGAATTTAGTTTTTGCTGCAATCCAAGTGTGATCTGAATGTGAGGCCTTGCTTTTTCAGGATAGTTCTGTAGAAAAACCTTATTTGGACCTTGCAGATATATTGATAGAATTATAAAAAACAGTGAACAGTAACTTGTTGGAAGCCATTCCTTAAAAAAAATGTATTGTAAAAGGACGTAGAAAAGTGTACGGAAACAAAAAATTTCAACAAATGATAATGCCTACGTACCTACAGAAGATCCACTCATTACTCTGACAATATATGTTTGGCACGAGGTAATAAAGAGTTAAGTTACCACTCTCTTGATCGAAAATCGAAATGCATATTCAAATAAATAAAAATAGAAATCATTTATTTCAAAAATCATAACTCAGTTTTGTTTGTAGTCCAATTACAATGTTACATTACTTTTTTGCTATTTTTATCATTCTTTCGTTTATTTATTCATTTAGTAATTTATTAATCACATTATTTATTATATTAATTAGTTAACAAAAACCAAAACTAAGATTATGTCAAATATTACATCAATGTTTACAACACAAACACACTAAAACATACATTGTAAGTTCGGTAATTAGATACTATAGTAATTTTTTTCTCTCTTAAAAAAAAAAATATGCATCCAAACTCCCATATTTTTTCACATGTGAAAACATAGTATTATGTCGTTGTTAACTGAGTACTCTGTTCTGTTTCTAACATTTGACATTGAATATCCCAACAGCATCGTGGTATACGAAGGCGGCTCAGTGATGTCGCAAGCGCGCTCCCTCTGGCGGCTCGAGCTGGCGCGCACCAAGTGGGCCGGCGGGTTCATCAACTGGTACCATCCCATGAGGATCCGGCACATCACTACTGGAAGATACCTGGGGGTCAATGATCAGAATGAACTGTATTTGGTTAGCAGGTATGTTGCATTCATTTAGTAGGTATATCGGACTTGCAACTGCTGTGTGTTTTTGGGTAGGTACAGTTTGCATTCGGCTATACAGTCACATAGAATGAGACCCTTAATTTACTTAACCTCTTTTGCATTTTTGCGTAAATATGAGAAACCCTTCTTATGGAAATCTTTGGAAGTATGTATATCAATCTCAGATAAGTACATACTTTAAGCTCTGCTCCCTTCAAGGTTACATATCCATGTGTAAAGATGTAGGTACCTAAAATCTCAATTAGTTAATTTTTAATTTTATTAATAACAACCCAAATTATGAAAGAGATAAATACCAAAACTGGTTTTAAGAAGACGTTGCCCGTATGGTAAAAACAAGCCATTCTTTGCGAAGTTTTGTTACGACAAAAAACGATTGAACACTCAAAAATGTCGCCAACACCTCGCTTCGTGTAACATTTGTGGTAAAAGAGCGCGGTAAAAGAGCGCGGTAAAAGAGCGCGGTAAAAGAGCGCGGTAAAAGAGCGCGATAAAAGAGCGCGGTAAAAGAGCGCATCATGACATATCATGAGTTGTAAAATCTTGAATCCTTTGCCATTAATTCGTAAATTCAAGTCAATTCATGTGCAGGATGCGTTTGTAACATAACGCTTTTATTTGAAAAAAAGAATAACCCCTGGAGATAATTTTCCATTCTCCATTGCGTTTTACCCACTTCTCGACTTTATTCCTCAATTATTCTCCACAGAGAAGAAGCAACGACAGCATCTTGCGCGTTCTGCCTTCGCCAAGAGAAGGATGACCAGAAGGTGGTGCTTGAAGACAAAGATCTTGAAGTTATTGGCGCGCCCATCATCAAGTATGGTGACTCTACTGTCATTGTTCAGCATTCTGAGACTGGGCTTTGGCTGTCTTACAAAGTGAGAATGAAAAATGTTTTATAGCGTTAATTAACACATCAAATTATACAAGTTTGTAAGAGAGAGAGAGAGAGAGAGAGAGACAGGTAGAAAAATCAAGATGACCAGTGCTTTCTCAAATTAAATGGAACGATTCTCTTTTATCTATACCTACTCGTAATACTTTAAAACTGAAGAGTTAGTTTGTTTTCTTGCTCGAACGCGCTAATCTCAGTAACTAATGGTCCGATTTGTAAAAATATTTTAGTGTTAGATAGCCCATTTATCGAGGAAGGCTAGTATCACTATTTATAGGCTTGCGTTAGCCCAAAGTAACTATTCCACGCGGACGAAGCGGCAGAAGCTAGTTCGAAATAATACTAGAAATATTACGAGAATTGAATAAATAACATCTGATTCAAGAGTGATTTGAGAATGTTCCGAATCGATACATGCTCGCTGATGACAAATTTGCTAACTATGACGCGTGACGGGGTGACATGATGACTTACATATAATGTGATTCGCCATAATAAACTCACGGCGATTTTGCCTTTGCGAGAAATGAATTGAAGCGTGATAAAAAACTCTGGCAAATTCTTGAAGGAAAATAAGTATTAGTCGAACTTTCTCTCATTTCTTGCTTTTAACCACCTGTTTATATCTTAAAACTCATAATAGAGGCATCAACCTGGTTTATCATTTGTCAATGTTATGTGTCTGTAAGACTCTGTCATCTTTAAAATTATTAACGAACTATACTTTGCTCTGCAGTCTTACGAAACGAAAAAGAAAGGCTTGGGCAAAGTGGAAGAGAAGCAAGCAATTCTCCACGAAGAAGGCAAAATGGACGACGGTCTGGACTTCTCCAGGTCGCAGGAGGAAGAATCCAGAACTGCTAGAGTTATTAGGAAGTGTTCTTCACTATTCACCAAGTTCATTACGTAAGTGAATATCCTATAGTAGTAATACTGGTTTCTCCATACTGTCCTCGAAAGTGGTTGAGGGCAAAAAGTCAGGTTTTTAGTCGGTAGGAGTCCCACATAACTACGTGGTTCCGACAGCGTGGTGGATTTTCATGACTGAAAAAAAGGCTAAGTTCTGAAGAAGATGCAATTATGCACTTTTCTTTTTACAAATAAATAATACATGAATGAGAAGTGAACCCAGGCTGATGGTTTCGGACGATAATTCATTTGCCAGCAACTTTCGCTTCGATCACGAACTTTACGATTAATTTTACTTTATTTTGTTCAAGTGAAACAAAAAAATTATAATTGATACAAATAGATCCATTGAAAGATCTTACATTGTTTCTACAGAGGCGTTCACATCAACCTTTATATAGGGGCACCTAATGCTGCTATCTTAATACCCATTTTACAATGGTTTTGTAAAGGTTAATGCGAACGCCTTTGTACAAGATTCTCCAGATATAAATCCTAATGTTTAAAAACTCCCATACAGTGGCCTTGAAACTCTACAAGGGAACCGCCGTCATTCGATGTTCTTCGCGACAGTGAACCTGGGAGAGATGGTTATGTGTTTGGAAGATCTGATCAACTACTTTGCACAACCGGATGAGGATATGGGTGAGCACTTCATTTCTGTTCCTCTTGTATCACGGATACGATATGTTAGTTATAAGCAAACTGATACCACGAAATCACCAAACGCGTATTTACCATCTGCCACGATGATGGCCCTTTATCTAGGTTAACACGAATTTTAATGGTGTTCCTCCATCGCCGAAGTGTAAGATAAAATTTATGAAAACAACATTGTACATGATCGTTGCTCCGCCGAAAAACAAATGCGTGCCTCAATAAGAAAGATGATTTTTACACAGTAAACCAAGATTCGAACGAAAAAGGACATTTTAAATGATGTGATTTGAATGTCAATTCCTTATTTTTTTAAGTTTAGCGCGCATGACATTTACCGATATTTAATTTTACCTACCACAGGAAATTCTTAAACTTACATTTGCGGTTCAGTACCAGATATTTACTGTTTCATATTTAGTACTTAGAGTAAGATATCTGAAGCTGTTTTTCCTCTCATATACCAGAACACGAAGAAAAACAGAACAAATTCCGCGCTCTCCGAAATCGTCAGGACTTGTTCCAAGAGGAAGGCATCCTCAACCTGATCCTGGAAGCCATCGACAAGATCAACGTCATCACGTCGCAAGGGTTCCTGGCTGGCTTTCTGGCTGGCGACGAATCGGGACAGAGCTGGGATATGATTTCGGGATACTTGTATCAGTTGTTGGGTAAGTTAAATATTAATCTAACTATGTGGCTCATTCACATTCGTCAACCGTTTTTTCTTGCAATGTATCTAATTCATCACATCACAAGACCAAATAGTGCCCCTTTCGTTTGCTGTTAAACTTTCCTTTGCCAAAAATCACCTTCCCATAGTTCGCACCTATCAGCTGGTCGCCCTAGTACGAGTACCTTTTTAATTTTGAGATTGCAAACTTCGTTTCTGATAGGAAATTTTAATTTTAATGGTGTTCATGATTTTGGTATTTTCTTATTTTTTTTTGTATCTTGTTGACCATTCTTATTTGAAAGTTGTTGTACTTATTTTAAACATTGCGGTGAGTCTTTAAGCACTATGGCCTAACCACTATCTCTTAAAACACTTACATACTTACATGATCCCAGCAAATCATTGTTTATTGAATACCAGCGTCAAAATGACTTGAGGTTTGGTGGCGTGAGGAACAGGGAGTAAAGTTCCTCATCCACCATTGAAAAGGGTGTTGTGTCTTGTGGGCTACTGCCCGACGTTAGTTGTCGGGTTCTTGTATTTATGTTTAATCGCTCGGTTAACTTTGATATCGCGATGTAGGATACGTCAGTTCTTAGTTCGTATGTGGCGAGATAGATGTCGCTACAGAGGTTTTGATATTGCTTCGAGTGGTTAGTAGTCAGTGGATTTAGATAATTTTAGATGATAACTAGTAGCCGTACCATGAGTCAACGCCAACCATAGTTGCTAGAGTCTAATGAAAGGTATTCATATGGGTTTTCGATAAAGAGCCTCTAGTGTACAGTAATGTAACTGATAATGACAAACAAAGCCTTGTCTTTACCATAACGAACGTTAAAAAAGAATCATCCTATGAAGTGCAGTCTTTCAGATTATGTGCTTAAGAGCGGTAAAACGTTGCATTTTTACGATTTTCGTGATTATTTCATTGAATTGAAATAAAAGTTAATTTTTTGCTCTATTATTATGTGCATAATATAATACTATTTAAAAACACATTAAATGGTCTAAAATAAGATAGTCGCCAATTATTTGCCAAAATAAATAAAAAGACTTTTTTTTTAATTTAAAAGCCATTAAAAATGTACTGTACACAGTTAAAGTTATAATTATGAAATTAAAAGGTGCATTCAATAATAGAGAGATCATTTATACTTAATTTGAATTCAGACAAATAATCACGAAAACCTTAAAAAAATGCGACGTTTACGATCTACCTCAAACGCAAAAACCCTCTTAAATACATTTATATTGTTTTTGTTCATATAGTTTTTTGTTTCCTCCTACAGCGGCCATAATCAAAGGCAACCATACAAACTGCGCTCAGTTCGCCAACTCGAACCGCCTCAACTGGCTGTTCTCGCGACTCGGGTCCCAGGCCTCGGGGGAAGGCACGGGCATGTTGGACGTACTGCATTGCGTGCTGATTGACTCGCCTGAGGCTTTGAACATGATGAGGGTGAGTAATGGATGGGAAAATTTCATGTTTAAATGCATAGCATTTTATAGAAACTGTCTTAGTTTTTATTTATGTTTTATTGTAAACAAATACCTAACCCAGAGGCAAGCAGACGTCGTATCGTCAAAGACTTCGACTGAAAAAAAGATAGCGATATGGTTTGGACCAATATATAGGGATCACTGGAGAGAGATTTGGGGGAAGGACTTTGCACAAAAGTGTGAAAATACAGGCACAATTAAAAAATAGATAATTTATTGGACACGAATGATACACGGCTGCATCAAGCCGGTTTGGAATCCAAGAAAATTGACTCTTTTCTTAGTCAAAAGGAATTTTGTGTCAAAACTGTTATTCTAAAGGCTATTTCGCATAAATAAATTACTATACTATAACATAAGAAATTACGTAGTTTGAATATTATTGATGTAATAAGTATGAGTAGTAATTTTTCATTGCGAAGTCCACATAATATTTTCGGTTTAAAGAACTTTATTCTCATAAAACACATGATCACTTAAAATGAGATATTACAATGTGATTCGATAAATAAATAAATAAATTAGTTCCTCTGGAGCAGTTATAAATCACTATTTTCATTCATACATTACGCAAATTATTTTATATGATCTTATTATATTTCATTATTATTACGTTATTGTTATATGATTAATACATTATTATTACATCATTATTATATTACATCTATAAACATCAATTTCTGACAACAAGACATTAACTTTTTTTTTTTACAATCGCAATCTGGCCACCCTGCTACAGCTCTTAACAATTCAAATTATAACATGACTTCTTATTTCCCAGGACGAACACATTAAAGTGATCATATCTCTACTAGAGAAGCACGGTCGAGACCCAAAGGTCTTAGACGTGTTGTGTTCTCTTTGCGTCGGTAACGGCGTCGCTGTGAGGTCTTCGCAGAACAACATCTGTGACTACTTGCTTCCTGGGAAGAATCTGCTGCTTCAGACTGCGCTGGTTGACCATGTGTCAAGGTAAGTTGAACATTATTATACTCGATTCATTTAACATTAGAAGTTAGAGGCTCATAGAAACAGGAGTGCTTAAATGAATGACAATTTGCATTTGACGTTGCAATGCCGGATGACATTTTGGTAGAAAATAAAAAAATGTGTAACTGAAAGCTATACTTCTAGAAGAACTTAATGTATAATTAACATAAGAAAAATCATTTACTTACTTGTATATTGTTACCTAAAAAAAACAATAATAAATGGTAACTTGCCAACAAACGCCTCCTGTAATTTGGCGACGATGTTATGTTTTTTTGGTTAATAAATAAATAAAAAAAATAAATAATCATACTTGAGTATGACCTGGCAAAATTTAAAACTCCTTCTACCACAATGTATGAAGGGATTATGTAATATTTTAGATTTGGTAGATTTAGTGACATTAAAAATGTGTTCGGATATGACCCCTGCTTCTTTTAGGTTTTCAACATCGACAACATAGTTTTATCCAAGACAAGGTAATTTATTTGAGCAAAAGCCTCATAAATTCCGAATTAAAAAGTCAAGAAACATAAAATTTATTCTTTATTGAAAGTATCGATCTCTTCGAAGTATTCACCCTGAGCACGTATACACTTTTCCATACGTTTGAACCAATTGGAAAATACCTGTGACCACTCTTCTTTAGACACCTCAGAAATCTCGAAATTATAGGCAGCCAGTGCATCTTCTTTGCTTATTACCCGCTATTAATTCGACATCTTACAGTGTTCCTGGGTTCGTTCTCATTCGTAATGACAGAACAGATAAGGGTGGTGGTGGAGTAGCAATCTACCTACGTGGCGATATCCCTTATAATATTATTGCCGCTACACCGTCTGAATATTCGCGTTCCGTCGAGTATCTGGTTATAGAAGTCAACTTCAGAGGGGTCAAGGCTGTTCTTGGCGTCGTCTATTGCCCACCTAATGTAAACTATTTCTGTAAGTTAGAGGCCATGCTGGAACAAATCTGTTCTGATTATACTCACATTATCGACATGGGTGACTTCAACACCGACCTTCTGAAGGTTGGTTCTCGTTCCCGTAAACTTCTGTCCATTGTTGAATCTGTCAACCTGTCTATTCTTCCTTCATCTCCCACACATCGTAACGTTGACTCTGACGACAATTTGCTTGATTTAATTTTATCTTCTTCTCCTGATTTCGTGTCTAAGCATGGACAGCTCCTAGCGCCAGGGTTTTTCTCATCATGACTTGATCTTCTTGTCTTATAACATTCGTCCACCTAAGCGTAGGGCTGAGTTTGTACATCTCCGCAGTTTCTCAAAGATTGATGAGGATAAGCTGCAGTCTGAGGCGACGGCCATTAACTGGTCTTTGTTGGCTGAGGCAGACTCAGTTGACGGTAAGGTTTCTGCACTAAATAATGCTATTTTGGAGTTATTCGACAAACACGCTCCACGACGCGCGGTGAGAGTGAGACGGCCTCCAGACCCCTGGATAACAGAAGCAGTCCGTATGGCAATGTCTATAAGGGACAAGGCGTTCCGTGATTTCAAAGCTGATCGCTGTATCCTGAAATGGGATAAGTTCAAAAAACTCAGAAACCGCTGCAATATGGTGGTGAGGGCTGCCAAACGCCATTACATACATGAAAACGTGCTGTCTTCGTCCTCCTCTGATATCTGGAAACTTCTTAAATCTCTTGGTTTCGGCAAATCGTCATCTCATCTTACGCTATCTTCTTTTTCTCCAAATGAGCTTAATACTCACTTCTCCCATTCCACTTCTCTCGATTTTACTACGTTAAACTCCACCTTATCTATTATAGAATCTTTAACTCCCTTGCCAATAGAAACCTTTTCCTTCTCACTGGTGTCAGAGTCAGATGTTCACAAGATTATATTGTCCATAAAATCCAAGGCTGTCGGGTATGACGATGTTAGTAGAACAATGATAGTTCTAATTTTGGCACAAATACTTCAAACTCAAACTCAAACTCAAATAACTTTATTCAAATAGACTGTATCAGTACTTTCAAATCGTCAAATTTACAGCAAAATATACTAAATAAAAGACATAAATACCATAATAATATGGATATGTAAATAAACAGTATACAGACATAATGCGACTCTACCACCGCGTCGGAGTTGTTTCTTACTGAGAAGACCCGGCGAGAAACTCAGCAGTTACTCTTTTAAACTTGTTTTGGGTGCTTCTTGTGATAACTCATATTGTTAATTTCTCTCTTGATCGTGGGTGTTTTCCCTCTGCATGGCGTAAAGCCTTTGTCATTACACTTCCCAAAGTCTCTAGCCCTGACTCGCTCAATCAGTTTCGCCAAATTTCAATTTTACCTTTTTTGTCCAAAGTCTTAGAAGCTGCTGCTCACAAACAATTATCCTCCTTTATTTACGCTAATAACCTCCTTAGTCCCTACCAGTCTGGTTTTCACCCCAGTCACAGCACCACCACTGCTCTCATAAAGGTCACTGATGACATCAGAGCCGGCATGGAGGAGTCGTGCCTAACGGTACTTGTTCTTATTGATTTCTCTAACGCCTTTAATACCGTTAATCACGACATTCTCCTTGCTGTGCTCTCTTACCTTCGAATTTCCCCTTTAGCGCTTGATTGGTTTTCTTCGTATCTCCGTGATCGCCACCAAGCTGTTCGAGTGGGACAATCTCTCTTAGATTGGTCAGGTTTGGATACTGGTGTCCCTCAGGGTGGCATATTGTCACCTATGCTATTCTCAATTTTTATAAACGTTCTGGCTGGCGAACTTGGATGCCCCCACCATTTTTACGCAGATGATCTACAGATCTACAAGCAGGGAAAGACTGTTGAGATTAACAGCGCTATTGGACAAGTTAACCGCGATCTGGAGTGCGTTGTTGAGTGGTCTGCCAAATTCGGAGTCAAGGTTAATCCTATCAAATGCCAAGCCATAATCATCGGTGGCTCACGACAACTGGCGAAGCTTGATATGAGTGCAGTTTCACCTATTGTAATGGACGGTATCGTTGTTCCTTACTCCCCTTGTGTGAAAAATCTTGGCATTCATATGGACTGCTCTCTCAGCTGGACCAAGCATATTAGCGAAGTGAGCAGGAAAGTAACTGGGACTCTTCGCGCTCTCTATCGCCAGAAGAACTTTCTGCCGTCATCTACAAAGCACTGCTAGTGCAAGCCCTTATCTTGCCGTTGATTGATTATGGTGATGTCTGTCTCAGTAACGTTTCACAGGAGCTTTTGAACAAAATGGATCGACTTCTAAATAACTGTATACGTTTCATTTTCGGACTGCGCAAATATGACCACGTCTCCATTTTCCGCTCTAAACTTAACTGTCTAACTTATTGTCGTCAGTTGCGTTCTGAAGATACTCTTTCCCTTCTTACGCCCTCTCATTCTTCCAGTTTCATATCTAGTTCTTTCGCTGTATCTGCGATTCGTCTTTGGAACAAACTTCCTGTTCCAATAAGAAAATCTATTAGTAAATACAGGTTTAAAGTGGCTGTTCGAAAGCATTACGGATCGGTGGTCACGCATTAGGGATGGGTCCTTGAGTCACTGTTAGGTTAATGTGGTTCAAAGTTAATACGAGGTTATCCTGAGGGGTTTATATGGCTATTATTATGTTTTTTTTTTTGTGGCAAGCAATTCTTGGTTTGGTTGGTTCTATTTATATTATGACTTCTATTTATGTATGTTTATTTTTATCGATTTATATTGAATTTTAATATTATTTATTTTGTTGTTTTGTTATTTTATAATAATTAGCATCTGTTGTTGTTTTCAAAAGTAATTTATTTAGTTTAATCTCGTGCACCGTGTTTAATTTATCTGTTTAATCGTGTGGTTGACTGGTAGAGAATGCCCTTTGGCATTAAGTCCGCCAATTGTATCATTAATTTTGTGCAATGAAGAATAAATAAATAAATAAACCTCTTCCCCTTTAGTTTTTCTTTAATTTTTGGAAACAGGTAAAAATCACAAGGTGCTAGGTCAGGAGAATATGGTGGGTGAGGAAGGACTGACACATTTTTTGAGTTGAAAAAGTCAAGTGTTCTGGCAGACGTGTGCGGCGCCGCATTGTCGTGGTGCCAGAGAAGGTGCCAGATTCCTGACCTCGGTCGCTTGTCACACCAAGCTGGAGCTGTTGTACTGTTGGAGCACAAACTGTCACATACCATTCAGAGTTCACCGTTGTTTGATCCTCTAGCACTACAGTAGCAATATGACCTGTTTTGCAGAAAAACGAGGCGACCATTTGTTTCTGTGTGTTGTTCATCTTCAAAACACTAAACAGTCTACTGTCGCTTTGTTTCATCACCAGTCAGTATATCATACACGTTTTTTTTTTCGCCACCGTCGAATTTATCTATCATGAATAGGCACCAATCCACCCGATGGTCTTTCTGCACATCGGTAAGTTTGTGCGGCACCCATCTCGAACAACGTTTACGGAGAGAAAGGTGGTCGTGAATTATGGTTTGCATTGCTGCTGATTCAATTCCCAGTTCTCGCTCCAGCTCTACATACGTAATTAGTCTGTTTTCGCGAATAAGTTTTTCGACTGCACTAACGTTTTCTTGCGTGACCGCGGTTGGCGGCCGACCTTTCTTCGCTTCATCTTTGAGACATCCCCGACCTCTTTTAAATTCAACAAACCAATTAAATACTGTTGCTCGTGAACAAGCAAACTCACCAAAAGTAGCCAAAAGTTCAAAACATTATTGTGGCTTCAAACCTTTTTTATAGTCATATTTAATCACGTCGACTGAGCTGCATTGCTGCAAGCGAATTCCCGCCAGATTCACGGAAAAATGATGCTCATTCGATTAAAAATAAAAAAATTATGTGTGTTCTATTTTCAAATATATAAATAAATAAATAAATAAATATCCCTGGACATTATTCCACACAGCGCCATCTAGCCCCAAAGTAAGCTAATTAAAGCTTGTGTTATGGGATACTAGACAACGGATAAACATACTTAAATACATTTTCTTTTGTAAATACATACTTATTATACATAGGAGACACCCAGACCAGTACAAACAGACATGTTCATGCACACAAATGTTTGTACTGTGCGGGGATCGAACCCGTGACCTCTGGTGTAGTAGCCAACTTCTTAACCATTACACCAAGTCGGTCGTCAATAAACAACCAGCCTATAAGATGGTGTGTAACTTGCCAGTGTCAATCAAATGAGTAAAGAGTATCTAACTTCTTTTGGCATGCCCCTCGTATTATTGTGTTTCAATATTGAGTACTTACGGTCGTGTTTGGGATTTCATGAACCGTTTTAATTTTATATATTAAATTATTTGGTAACGCACCCTTTCTTTATTTGGACGCGTTGGTAAAGTACATATTATTTAGTTTTGTTTTGTTCCAGTATTCGTTTATGTCAAACTGTGTTTATTTTCAGCGTACGCCCCAACATTTTCGTGGGTCGCGTCGAAGGCTCTGCAGTCTACCAAAAATGGTACTTCGAGGTGACTATGGATCACATAGAGAAGACGACTCATATGATGCCACATCTGCGCATAGGATGGGCTAATACCGCTGGGTAATATTACTATAATATTAAATCTTACCAAATAAGTAAGCAGTGAAATTGGAATGCGGGAAAATTCTGACAGCAGGAGCTTTCGCCGGCTATTGTTGCTAGCGTCTATAGTTAAGTTTTTGTAAAGGATTTTGATTCAGCACCTTTAGTGTATAGTAATAGTAATAAAAATGGCTTGTAAGTTGCTGTAGTTAACTATCTAAAGGTGATCTTTTTTTTGGCCTTTTCTGAAAGTGCCGGCCAACAAAAAAAAGTGGTACGTATAGTTAGAACTACTTAGCCATACGGAGCAATAGTTAGAAAGGCACATAAGTCGTAGGGTTGTCTCAAGCTAAGCTAAGCTTCAAAAATCAATAAATGTGTGAAAATAACTAATTTTTAAACGCTTATAACTTGGCTTGTGACAACCCTACGACTTTTGTGAACTAATAACTATTGCTCCGTATGACTAGTTCTAACTATACGTTCCCCTTTTTCTTGTTGGCCGGCACTTTCAGAAAAGTCCCAAAAATGTATGAAGCCAAAATGATCTCCTTTACGTGACCATAACTACGCATGGTACTCACTGGGGTAATGTTGACAAATAATTTGGCGTTTTTTCATTTACTAACAGAATTAGCCTTTACTAACATTAAAGATTAATATTAATAAGCAAGGACCGCAAATTGTAGCAAACTTACGCTAAGGCTAATGTCATTTTGGGACTGTCATAGAATTAATGACAGACTCTCGCTTTAATGACCTCTTCAATATGTCTTAATTTAAATAATATGTAATGCATACGAGAATTTGAGCACCATTAGTAAAATTTGTAATACTTAGTTAGCTTATACTTTTTATTTTTCAGGTACGTCCCATACCCAGGTGGGGGTGAAAAGTGGGGCGGCAACGGTGTGGGTGACGATCTCTACTCATTCGGCTTCGACGGCGCGTTTATGTGGTCGGGTGGACGAAAGACTCCGGTCAATAGAACTCATGCTGAGGAGCCTTATATTAGGAAAAGTAAGGAATTTTGATGTTTCAAGCGTCAACTATAATGTAAAACCGAGGCTAAAGCCCAGATTGTTGCGAAATCCTCGTTGCAGGCCAGCAACACAGGAGCTGAAGCGCCGGGTTGGTCACACAATATTTAGGAATAGAATAGTGAATTAAAGATCAGCCAATCCAATGACTTGTTCATTGTATAGGGTAAAAGTATAGGTAGGAAAGAAAAACTGTAACAAAATAACAAGAAATGAATACAAGGAGTCCTAGGTATAAGATTATCTAATAGTAATAGGTAAGTAAATAGGTATGATGTGCTTACCCCGATACACGGGTTTCTGTTACATTCTAAATAACTATTTACAATTGGTTATTTTAATAATCACCATCACGTATGTAATTAAAACTTATACTGGTTATCTGGTAAAATGCTCGCAAGCTCTGTTCAGTATGATGGTTTTGGTAGGACTCCTCAAAATGCTGAACAGAAAACGTGGAACGATACATTACATTTTGAAAGGACAGGTACAGAATACTATTGTTGGCCAGTAAGTTAAACTATGAAGTTTCTAGCCGTCGTGGAGGTTCTAACGTACTTGAGACTGGAACGAAATTTTTCAAAAATTCGTGAAAAAAATATCGGTAATTAAAGGTAATTATCGCGCGCAAGTACATGGAGTGAGAGAGGCCTGCCTAAAGTACTATTTACTTGAGTACTTGAGTATTATTTGTTTGGGTACGAAACAAACTATTTCGTTACTCTTAATTGATGTTTCTCTTTCAGGTGATGTCATTGGATGCGCTCTCGACCTCACAGTCCCTATCATAAACTTTATGTTCAACGGCGTAAGGGTCACTGGATCCTTCACAAATTTCAATTTAGAGGGAATGTTCTTCCCGGTCATCAGTTGTTCTAGCAAACTGAGGTAAGGATGATAATCAACGATTCTGAATAAAATCTACATCCGAAATCATATTGACAAACAGTACGACACCTTCCAAAACTTAGGCAAAGTTAAGAATCTATGAAACGTATGTCGTTCCGCAATATGTTCATAAAACTGAAACTGACAACTATAATTTTACTGTAAGGATCCTAGTCTGATACCTTGTAATACAAGTATATTTGTTCTTACTTCGAGACCATGACACGGTGTGTTGTATGGCGCATATTTATTTATGAATTACAAACTTCAAACAACAAACGCTTACCTCTTTATTATATTAGTGTAGATTATTTATTTTAATCCAATCCTAAGCAAAATATGCTTTTGTACTATTTTTCTATGATTTTGTCAGCTTCTGTGAAAAATATTATTCTCACCTCCACCGAAATTGTGTATACACACTTCTTTCAAGTGAAACCTACCAGTAATTTAGTTTTTGACATGCAGGACAGTTGTTTAGTGTGCGGAACCCACACCCGAATTGTATTAGATTATTATTACTAATAATCTAATACATATAATATTATTAGATTATGATTAGATATTAGAATTAAATCTAAATATCGAAAATACTGCCTTCTTATTTAGACTTAACACCACAACAGCTAAAATATCTTATCTTCATAATTATTTACTGGTCAATTCCAAACAATAATTAACTTTCACTTTCAAAATTAACATTCACAGTTGCCGATTCCTCCTCGGCGGCGAGCACGGAAGGCTCCGCTACGCGGCTCCCGAAGGCTACTCTCCGCTCGTGGAATCTCTCTTGCCTCAACAGATATTGAACCTGGAGCCTTGCTTCTACTTCGGCAACCTGTCAAAGCGCGCGCTGTCGGGGCCGCCGCTAGTGCAAGACGATACGGCCTTTGTGCCTACACCTGTCGACACTTTACAGGCAAGTTTGGAGGGTCTACAGTGATTATTATCTTGGCATTTTTGCATTTACAATGTTATATAATATCTGAAATTAGAAAAAAACAAACTTCTTTATCCGGGTGACTGCCGACTTTTAATTTAAAATTACTTAAAGTTTATGCTGCAAGCCAGCATTATTAAATCAACATTCGAAAAACGTTATTTTACAATTTCCTGATGCGTTTTATCAGCTCAGATTCGGACATATGTGTCTACTTAAACTTTATCTTTATTTTACTTGTTTTTCAGATAGTACTGCCAGGATATGTCGAGTCCATCAGAGACAAATTGGCAGAAAATATTCATGAAATGTGGGCTATGAATAAGGTATTTACCACTTTTTCCCTTTTAGCAACACTAGCACTTTGAAGACTTTGACTTGAGGAAGAAATCTATATGAGAATAGTCCATTGACATTGACCTATCTAGTAACTTCACTCAAATCCCAAGATTTCTTCAAATAAGTAGTGCGGAACTTACCTAGTTTTTCATTGCAGATTGAAGCAGGTTGGATGTATGGCGATCAACGAGAAGACTTGCACAAAATCCACCCTTGTCTGGTGCCTTTTGAAAGGCTACCGGCAGCTGAGAAGAGATACGACATACAGCTAGCCGTGCAGACACTGAAGTAATAAAACCTATTTACTTTTTTATTTGTTTTTTCCTCCTGTCCCATATATTTGCATTTTTTCTTGATTCGACACCACTTTGGACTAATTTTTCAACATTTATTCTTGTTAATTGATTTTGAAGTATCATAGCTCGAAAAAGTGAAAGATTGTATGATTTGTTATGACCATCGTTTGCAGTATTATAAACTTGCATATCTAGTTTGCTTTGCCATATAACCTGCCTGAAACTTTCTTGTAATTTATTAGTAACAAATTATGATGGTTTTTATAAAGGTTCTCGTGTAAAAAATAATAATTATAATGTCACGAATATGTCGTTAAATTCACTGCTGATAGTATGAATTATTTTTCAGGACTATTTTAGCTCTTGGTTACTACATCAGCTTGGACAAGCCCCCAGCGCGTATCCGCAACGTTCGACTGCCCAACGAACCTTTCATGCAGGTATATTATCAAGTCTCCATATCAAACTCGTGATTACACAACGATATCATCTAAATAAATAAAAAATAGTTTCCAACCGCACAGTAAGGCTGCTTAAGTATTTTAATTTGTTTAGTTATATCAGTGTCTAGAGATCCATCGGTCACCAAACTATAACACAAAATTGAATTGAAACATCAAATTACTTGATTTTTTATTTTATTGAAAAGACAAACAAGATTTGGTGAAAACTCTACCTATGAACATGGCTATAATGAAATGTAACGTGTTGTGTAATTTGATTTTCCCAGTCCAACGGTTACAAACCAGCACCCTTAGATTTGAGTGCTGTTACCCTAACACCAAAGATGGATGAACTCGTCGACCAGCTGGCTGAGAACACTCACAATCTTTGGGCTAGGGAACGCATTCAGCAAGGTTGGACTTATGGGCTCAATGAGGTTAGTATTTTATGCAATGTTAAACTATTAATATCCCTCTAGTTTAGTATCAATTGTATTTGATTTATTTTGGTTTTTGTTTTATTAAACTGTACTGTTTTTTATTTATCCATATACTTGTACATTTTATCAGCTAAACTAAAATGGATATATATTTATATCATTCTTTTCTAAATATCAAAATACAACAGCTGTGACTCTCACGCTGCAAATACCGCTGCTCGTATTGTGTTTGATGATAATCATCCCATCAACATTATTGCATTTATTTGTATTTTGTTTTTGTATTTTTCAAATAGGTGGCATTCAGTCAGACAAATACAAAGGCTGTGACTCTCACATTTAATATGTGACCAATATCTACTAGGTGTGAGGGTCACAGCGTGGTTGTGTTTGATCATTCTCATCTACATTTGTGTATTTGTTGTGTATTTTTGTGTAGCATTTCATTTTATTTTCTGTCGTCACGGATGCAAGACGCTGCCAAATGTGACTGCTGTGACTCTAACACTTAATAAGGCTTTCATATCTACTAGGTGTTAGGGTCACAGCAAATACGTTTGGTCATTAACATCATCATTGGACGGCATCGTGTTTTTTTCATCATCGTATCAACAGGACATTGTTTTTTTTATATTAATTTTACTTTGTATTTAGGTGTTGAGTAAACAGGTGTTTATGTAATATTTGTTCATGTATACATTTTAACAGTTGCAAATTAAATAGCTGTGACTTCCAACGCTTAAGGCTGCTTTGCCACTGGAGATGACCTAAGTTGTGAAGCTAATGATGTTTATAATATCCACAAAAGATCGGTTATTTGGCTAAACTATAAACAAATAAAAATACATATATATAAATATGCCAGACAACACACCACTTGTCATGTTCTCAAAGTAACGATAAACATACCTGTGTGACAAGGAACTAAGACAGGGGCGTCTCCCAGCACCCCAGAGTCAATTTAGAAAAGAACGGTTCCTGAATTGACTCGACCGGGAATCGAACCCGGAACACTACGGAAGTCAAGACGAAAAACCGTGCTACAGCGACAGTTTCTTGTCACAGATAATTATCACGAGGTTCGAAAACCTATTGCGTGTATTGTAGTTCTGAATAATTTTATTTTGTACTTATTTGGTTGTATTTATTTTATTTGAATATGTGGTTGCGTTGCTATTATTAATGACAGAAGTAGTAGCTGTGACTCTCATACTTAATATGTCCGATATTTACTAGGTGTGAGGGTCGACAGCTTGTTAAGTCTGTTTGTATCTGCTTTGAAGAGAGAAGATTGTTGTTATTGTTTCTGCAAAACTGTATTTATTGATATAAGTAGGTACTTATGTTTATTGATTATGTTTTGGTGTAAAAATAATCACACTACAGATCTACTACGCAAAGCCCAGAACATTTAAAAAGTCCTAAAAATATTACTCGTTTAACTGGTTTATTTAACTTCATAGTGATAGCAACAAGATGTAAAACGTCTGCGGCGTTCAGTCGCTTTTCACGAGTAGATACAATTTTATTCATGTAATTTAATATGTATGTATTAACTGAGTAAATAAAATGTAGAAGTCTGAAGTTGTATTTTTAATTAGCCAACTGACAGCTGCTAATGTAATATTCATGTTTTACCTATTTGTAGGACCCTGACATGCACCGTTCTCCCCACTTGGTCCCGTATCCTAAAGTAGACGATGCCATCAAGAAAGCCAACCGGGATACTGCATCAGAGACTGTCAGAACACTGCTGGTATACGGGTATAATTTGGATCCACCCACTGGAGAACAGCATGAAGGTAATTTTTTGATGGAACTAAAACTTGTCTACATTTAATGAAGATTTTTTTTGTTTTGTAATAGATAAACTTAAAAACTAGGTACTAAACCGATTTTTAAAATTATTTCCCCAATATAAAAAAAAACGAAAATACGTTATCAGCAAAATTTAATTTGACCGGCCTGTTGGTGCAATGGTAGCGATCCCACCCATGATGAACATTTATGTGACGAACATTTGTGTTTGTTGTGTGGCTGGGTTTTATTATATATTTAAGTATGTATTTAGAAATATTTGAGTATGCTTATCAGTCTGACACCCATAGTACAAGATCTGCTGGTTTGGGTCATTTTTCTAGGATATTATTTATTTACTAGCACTTATATACATTTTGCAATAACTGAGGAAAAAAGAACTATTTGAAGCAGGAAGCATGTTTTTCAAATGATTAGAATTGAATATTGTCAACGTTCCATTTGAGGGTTCTTTAAAAATCATGAAGGAAAGTTATGACACCCTCAAATGGAACGTTGAATATCAACGTCCTGAATATCAATCAGTCTGAAATATTTTCAGCATTACTGTTGGAAGCGTCCAAGTTGAAGCAAGCTGACTTCAGAACTTACCGCGCTGAAAAGAACTACGCTGTCAGCTCTGGGAAGTGGTACTTCGAGTTCGAGATCCTTACAGCTGGACCTATGAGGGTAAGTTCAGAGATAAATCTAAATATATGAAATGTATGTGTTCCGTTTGTGTGTAACCAAACGTGCAACTTTTTAAAACACTTATTGTGCTAAAGCGATTGCTGAGTGTCTAGTGAATTTCTGCGTGAAATACAATACGTTTCCTATCAAATGCAAATATGTATGGTTTTCACCTTTTTCAACAATTCCGCCGCCATTAACATATTATTATCCACAAATAACTATGTTTTTTGTCACAGGTTGGTTGGGCCCACGCCGATATGGCACCCGGCATGATGCTCGGTCAGGATGAGAACTCCTGGGCTTTTGACGGCTACAATGTAAGTTCCCTTATAATATTTCCTTAGATTATAAATAATGGGTTAAGTTTTTTGATTTCGCTCAAAATTGTTCCTCCATTTGTAGAAATACAGGGGGCTCTTCTAGCCTTTATAACTCTATGAGGGGAGGTTTACGTGTAGGGGTAGTAGTAGACATCTTAAGGCTGATATTAAGCCACTTCCTCCCTAATATACCCTGTCCATTCGTTTATTTTCTTTCTGGCTACTCACGCCTATGAATTACCGTGTTCCTTTTTCGAAATAATGTACTACAGTAATTTCGTACTTTATTGACGGGTACCGCCCAATTAGTGAAGTGAACTGTGCATTACAAACCACCACATATTATGAAACAGGTCTTTTAAAAGATAAATCGATCATATGAAAAATATGTTTGACTGTTAATATTGTTTGTGTAAATTCAATAAAAATAAAATATATCAATGACTCCACGAATAATTATAGCAAGAAATTATAATTTGTAATTAGATATACAAATAAAACGAGTAAAATTATTAAATCGAGCTGTCCGTCATCGGCTTCGCCCGCGTAGACTGTCTTTTCCGTACTTATTACAACGATTGATGAGACTATATTTATAGATGTGTTTATTTTATATACCTATGTGTAATTAAAAAAAACTATAAAAAAACGATTAATTAATATTGAACCTAAAAATATTTCAATGTATTAACTCGATTAAAAGTTCTCCTTAAATAAAATCGATTAATATTTCAAAACGAATCAGTAACGTGTGAGGGCGTCACTAATTTCTAACTGTCTCTAATTGTTAAATAGAAAATAAACGAATAGACAGGGTATAGATACTTAGTCACTTAAATTACTCATAAATTGATGAGACAGAAGTCCGAATAAATCCTTAGAGGTATGACAGTGTAATTAATCCAAGAACCTGAATTACCAAATAATTTACTCGTACTAACTTATTTCGATAATATTGTAGTGCTAAATTAATTGTTCGATGCAAGTTTTGGACGTAGATTGAGAAAGAGAAAAAATAATGTTTTCACTACTATCTCTTTTCCTCTCTTTCATCCCCGTAAGTATTTATTTGGACATGTTACTGGGTGTAATATTAAGGGGCCTATAACTGGCTGTAATGTTTGAAGATAAAATTTACTAAACTAAGTGTTACTGCAGTGCGTTAAAGTGCACGCGGGATCCAATGACAGTTTCGGGATGCAGTTCAAAGTGGGAGACATAGTTGGGTGTTTCCTCGACGTTTGGGACTTGACTATTAGTGAGTCGCGAGTAGGTCGCGCGACCTCCTTTGATACTTTATATACGAAAAATTGGCATTTCTATGAAAGACTGTGACTGTCTTCACTAGGTCTAATGGCAAACCAACCTTTTAATATACAGAAACTTTTTCTCAGAATTAATCCCCTAACAGGCAATAGTTACTATAATAATTTAAATTAAGTCTGACATTAAAACACATAAAATATTATGTTTTGTTGTATTATAAAGATTGCTTCAAAAATGTCTACCTCTAAAGCCAAAAAAAAACTTATTAATTTCTGCAATGCGATAAAAAACAAATAAATCTTGGGCTTTTTAAATTTGTGGTATAATAAAATTGTTAAAGAAAAATATTTTTCATTTTCAAAACTCCTAGTTACAATAGAAGAATAACAATTTTGGTTAGTCAATCACAAAACGGTATTTTATTATTCATGAATTAGTAAAACTATCAAAATTATGGGGACATCCCTGAACTAAAAATATGTAAAATAAAGTATCACGGGAGGGTATAGCGCCATAATAGGTGTATTTGTGTTAAACGTGATAACATTTGATGTGTCCTATCCTGTATTTGTGTACTGAATGAATTTTATATAATATTTATGTTTTCTCCCAACCCACTTTCTTCGTCTAATATTTCTCAGTATTCAAACTGCATAGAAGAATCAACAACTTTAGACATTAGTTTCAATCGCTGTTATTACAAAAAAGTCCTATTATTTATGGAGTTTTAATTGTTTATTTAATTTTACTCAAAAGGACAATTATATTTTTTTTGTAAAAACGTCATTTATTCATAGAGTAACATTTAGTTGATATACATGAGAATGTTATTGTTGTGATTGTATAACAATGTTATATATATTTTAAATCTTTTAATCATTAAAAAAGGGTAGGGTGTTTTCCTTAAATATTAGAGGTCAGGATGATTCTGATTTATGTAGATACGCAATGTTTCTTCATTATTGTTTTTTTTCGGACTTCAAGGAGGAAAAAGTGTACAGCGGTAGCACAGAATCGTTTGGCAAGCAGTGGGCAGTTGGCGACGTAGTTGGGGTTTTCCTAGACCTGATAGATAAGACGATAAGTAAATATCTCGTGACGTCATCATTGCATTGAATTTCTAAACATACGAGACTAAAATCAACACATAGGACTACCAACTTAAACATGAAGCTTAAGCTAGCTTTTTAGATCTGTGGCGAGAACATTTTAGTTTTATTTTTTTGGCGTCGGTGATGAACAAACTATACATTATTATTTGGGTCTGGTCTTCTACCTGTGAATAATATTCTAAAAAAAATTTGAATTTTTAAATATCACACATCATACCATGAATGGAAGTATAAAAATGAATAAATGGGTATTATTATATTATTGTACGATTCCGCTCATTTCTTTGGTGAGTTTTTCTGCTTAGTTTATGAAATTAAAAAGAAATATTTCAATTATTTACAAATTCTGCTTCTCTAAAACAATATTTTTGTGGAAGTCAGTTATTAAAACTATGTCAGCACAAAAAAATGTTCTTAGCCACTTGCAAAAAAGCTTTTTAGACATTTTTCAGGACTCAAAAAGCATTTCGTAATATCATGACTTACATCGCTTTAAACTTAATACAGCCACCGTATCGCTTCGCTTGTTACGAAATAGTATGCACTAAATTCACGTTTGATTAAAACTGATATTTGCCACGTAGCTATTTTCTTATCATTTTCTTGGAAGCGTTCTTTATAACAGATAATCATAAAATATAAGTAGAATAACCCTTCAATGTAATTCTAATTAGAATAAAATAAAGTAGTTTTCTGCTGTATTCGATTATTTCTCTCCTTGTTCTTGTGGTAATCTGTTTGTGATATCAAAGGTTCCCAAGCTGCCTTTACAGGTGTTTGACGTGTTTTATTTTTCACATTTTTTATGTACCTGCTGTAGTACGGGACCTCATTAATTTAAGTCTTATTGTCGCTGCAATTAGTGGCCTATGGAATCACGAAAACGGTATATCAATGACGAAGCCGGGTTGTTATGCATGTCAATATATTAGGGCCTCTTTCCTACAGAGTAAGAAAAAAAACAAAAGTAAATAAATAATTGAACGCTTCCAAAATCACGCATCTTGATGGTTCCGAATATCCCGAATTCCAAAACCTACCAAAATAACTATATTAGGTTTGTTGAGTGGGTAGAAAACCCTTGAAATCGGGAAATGATTGACCTCCGAGACATAAGGAGGCAATACAGTCAAATACTGTATGTACACGTATGCAGTTAGATACAAGAACGTTTAGGACATTTGGTAAATTGACAACTATTAATGTCATGTCTGTCATGAATAATAACCGTTCATTGTCTACGAAATCCCCAGTAGTGTTATTAACAAAATAATATCGTCACCACTGAATCTTGTCTCTTTTAAATATACAGCCAAGAAAAAACTTTTTTTTTTGCAATGAAACCAAAAGCTTTATTTGATTTTAGTGTGGGTAATAAACACATCTACCTGCTACTGCTCACCTGTACTTTGGCTTTCCTTATTTTTCTCTGTAAAAAACTGTAATTTGTGTACACACTACTGAGAAAAGAGATTGAATGATCAATGCTACCATAAAGAAATTATATTGGGAGTGAATAAAATCTCTTAAGAATATAATCTGGGGCAGTTGTTGACGATCAAAGAGTTGTTGATGTTTTTTTCGCCGTATGTGCTTCCTAATACATCTGACCAACGCTTTGCCTCATATAATAAGTAGTTGAGCTTGAAATGTTGGCGTTCATCTCAAAAAGCTTGTACAGCATAATAGAATAGGTATAGCTTCGGTAGAAGTACTTCTTTACTAACTATCCGGAATGTACTAAATCTATGACTAACTTCATCATGTCTGTAATGTACTGAATCTGTGACTAACTTCATCATGTTTGTAATAGTGTGTATACATTGTCCGTATTTACTAATCTGTACCATCCTTTAACCTTTTTTCAACAATTTGTTCAGGTTTTATCTAAGTGCCTAAATCAAAGATTAAACATTTTTTGTGTTAAGCCTAATTAATATTAATATACACATGTATATTGCATAAACTTAATACTGAACTTCAAAATCAATATAAAAATCTATCTTGTATACTTTTTTTGTATACTTTAGATACTTTTAGCGGTATCGTTAAAATATTAGTTTTATATTATGCCAATGTTTCTGTTAAATTCAGTGGTCCTTTTTTAAGTATGTCATTTATTAAAGTTTTCTTGTAGAGTTGTGCATAACATCTTCATTATAAATCTTTTGGACCCTTTTTTTTGTTTTTTCGTTTTTAGCTCTGAAAGTACTTTTTATGAACATAATTCATTTATATCAGGTTTTTCACTGAACGGAGAGCTATTAATGGATGCCCTTGGCGGTGAGACCACTTTTGCGGATGTCCAGGGAGACAACTTTGTGCCCGCCTGTACTCTTGGAGTCGGACAGAAGGCTAGGTAGGCAATTTATTTTTTTCAATGTCAAATAAAGAATATTTTTTTTATTACTTCATAAGGGAGTTACCCGTGGCCTATGGATGGATACAGCCTTATACGTCCCACTGCTGGGCACAGGCCTCACCTCAACTATGAGGTGGTACGAGCCATACTCCAACACGCGGGCTCAGTGCGGATTGTTGGAGAGGTGAATGTAAGGCCAGTGATAAACCTTACCGTCAGACGTTATCAAGCCGCCTTTTTAGCCTCTGACTAGGCTTTACGACTAATATCTTGCGACGTCAGCCGGGACCACCTGTTTAACGTGCCTTCCGAAGCACGGAGATGCCCGAAAAACACATCACTTAATTTAGGTCGGGATGGTCACCCATCCATAACCCGACCTGACTGGCGTTGCTTAACATCGGATCGTTGCCGATCCGCTGCCGTCACTTAGCCACGGGCACCTCAACCCGTGGCCTGAAGACAATATAATTTCTTTTGTGTCTGGTTTTGTGGCAATCAACGACCACAATCATTAACATACTAAGAGTGATGTGATGTCATTTGATTTTCCTCTATAAATAATTTGTTTTTCAGGTTAACGTATGGTCAAGATGTGAATACTTTGAAGTACTTCACTACATGTGGTCTCCAGGAAGGCTATGAACCATTCTGTGTGTAAGTATGAATGTTTTGTAATGCGTCTGTAGAATGATAATTAATTGTCCTTGCATCATAGCTATTTTACGATTCAAGATCTTTCATTCGATTATTATGTTCTCGTATTTGAAAGGCGTATTAAATTAAATAATATATAATCGTCGTAGAAATATGAAGCGAGATGTCACCCACTGGTACACAAAGGATCAGCCCATTTTCGAAAACACAGATGAGATGATAGACACCAGAATAGATGTGACCAGGATTCCAGCAGGCTCAGGTAAATTGTCCCAGTTTTCACTCATTCACTCATTTTCAGACATTCATTTATTAAACATAGATTAAGGAAGACTAATTATAAAAATGGCATGAAAATAGGCTTTTTGAAGGTTTTTAAGGTATAAAATCTAATATTGCTTATTTCGGGATCACAGAAAAATAATGCCACAGTTTTTGAGTAGGTACTAAGTTAAAAAAACTGTCTAGTGTAATATTGACTCACATTGTTTTTCAATTATATTAACGCAATGTCAAGCTGATCTTGTCTCTCACTTCAGATACGCCGCCATGCTTGAAAATATCTCACAATACGTTCGAAACCATGGAGAAAGCGAACTGGGAGTTCCTGCGACTATCGCTGCCAGTCATCTGCCAGGCCGAATTTATCAGGTTACAATGGATTATATAATATTTTGTCCTACTTTAATGCACAATTCAGGCAAACTTATCTCTCATTATAAGCCTCCTAAGTGAGCGTCCTTTTCTGTAAATATCTAGAATACCTTTTGAACCCCGGCTTAGTAAAGTACCTATTGGTTAAATTCACAACTGTTTGTCACATTATTGTTTGTCTTGACTCAATCAAACCCACGATCTCCGGCGCCACATCCAGAACCTTTACCAACTGCGTAAAGAGTAATCATCATCATCCGTGCGGTCTATCCCGGTTGTGAACCCACACTGGTGTGTGGTGTCCCAGGGTCCGCCTTTCTTATTTTCTTGGCCCACTTCGCGCGGTCTTGTGCGTCCTCAGTGGTGAGTTTGTTGGCACGCATGTCACCCTTAACGTAAAGAATCAGTAAATATTGCGCTATATTTTGTATAAGATACGAGTTTATGATTAACATGTCATTTGACCCAATGATGTTCAGTACGGAACACTCATAAACCCAATCTCTTAATTTGTTTTAAATGTATACTTCCTACCTGATTCCAGTGAACAAGAAAAAGCCAGAAGATGGGTAGAGATAAAAGATCGCCAGCAAATCCTGATGAAGGAAGCCACCGAAGCCCAGATGCCGGCACACATTGACCAGATCATGAGAAGTGGTTTTACTATGAACGACATCAAAGGTAAGGTTTTGCTTAGTCTTAAAAAAGGGAAATATTCCTGACCTCAAAATGGCTTTACAAAAATATATATTTTTTTTATGTACATTTGACTAATTTAGTTTGCACTGTTTGATATTATGTTAAAATCTTAAAAATGGCTCTGTGATTTAAGACTTTACTATTGGTTCACTGTTATTATACTTCACAGTGAAGTAATTAAGTAATTTACTTGGGTAATTTCAATACATGAAACTTATATTATCCAATCATAGATTAATTCTAATAAAAACGGGTTTTTGCAACGAAATAAAATTACGGTAAATGCAATTGTCGCCGAAACGTCGAGAAGAATAGGTAAAACAATTTACCGTAATTTTGTTTCGTTTCAAAAACCCGTTTTTATTAGAATTAGATAAAATGCAACAAGAATTTTTACAATCATAGATTTTCCTAAAAAAAATTAAAAACATCCTTAGCGGGTGCTACACGGTTGCCAATATCTTCTCAGTCTTAAAAGTTGTGTTCGTAAACGCATATTGCAGTGCCATTGCAAACCCCCCAAGAGCCCTAGCTTCCGTATTATTTCTCCCACCCCAGTTTAACCCGTCACTGCTGCTTATTTTATTTTGTCCCCCGCCTGTCCCAAGGTCTGCACTACGACGATAACCAAGAAGAGCCGCAGACGAGGCTGAAGAAGCTACCTTCGCGGCCCCCGAGGAAGGGCTCCGTCACCCGAGGGGTCACGATTCAGAATTACAATCAGCAAGGTTGATAAATTGAAAGAATTGGCATTCTCATCTTTCATTCTTATGTCTTCGTTGTTTATCTTCAAGCTTGTTTTTTGTGCTGGATTTACTGAAACTTTGGTCAATAGCTCTTTATTTATTATGTTAGATTAACAAAAATCTTCCATTGATAACTAAAGAGTCAAATAAAGGAAAAGTCTTGACCTTGCTTATACTCGTAGAGTAATGTTATGGTCGATTACCGCTTTATCCCAAATATAATAATTTTTAAACTTTATTCTACGTTTATCAGCAAGGCAGACAGTGCCTTATCAACATAATACATTTAATAAATCCATTCGACATGAACTGTCCAAATAAGATAATTCAAAATGCTTAAAACTATCGAACTTAACTTTCTCAATGCTCAAACTCAAACCATTCTTAAACTAATTGTTCTGCATAACATGTAACATTATAATTTCTAGTGTTGCCACTCTACATGCAAATATCCACAGACTGTCGAAATGATAACAAAAACACGAATGTCGTTAAACTTTTAAAAGAATCGATAGCGCAAAATGTGTTTAGACTATCAATAAATAATTTGACAGTATCGAACTTCGATAGGATGGACCGCAACGGATAACTGTAAGAGTTTAATATATATAAGTGTTTTGGTCTGTTGATACAATCGCAAATAAAGTTACCTATTGGCCAAAACTTTTGATGTTTTGGTATTCCATATTTAAATAATTCCAGAGGCCAACAATAGCATCCGTAGTAAAAAAAAACAGTAAGACGATACTTTTGAGCTATTGGAATCGTCAAAATTGCCACAGATTGCGTTATCGACAGTCGTACTAAGTATTAAGACCATTCGAGGACAGCAATCAACAGCCAAAATATCCATATTTCGGCAGCCTTAGGTCTTTTTGGCTGTGGTCTACCACAAACACTTGTACATATAACTTATTGATCGTTATAATATTCAGGTCAAGTAAACGGCATGCATCGGTCTACAAGTGAGGCTGAGATGTCAAAATACGAGCTGGGAGTTCAGCCACCGCCAGATGACAAGAAGGATAAGAGGGGACGATCTCCCTTCAAGTAATTAATGTTTCTACTATTTAAGTCTGTTAGACGTTACTTATACGCATTGTAATTGTATTATTCAACTATAAAGTCACTTGCTAATAAAACCTAAATGGCTTCCTTGTTGAACTAAATTTTTTCTTTCCTATTCTGAATTCAAAGTAAATCACAGTTCTAGCTGCGATTGACAGTACAAATATTTACGCAAGGTATCTTGGAGGCTTTTGGATTCTATGGTATCAATAAAAAATACAGACTCTGTCAGACAATTTCACTCCTTCGATGAGATAAAAGACGAAGAGATACACTTGTTTTGAGTTGTAGGGTTACTAACACATGTAAATAGTTTGAAAAAGGTCTTTGTGCCTTTGTTGCACATACCATTATCATTATTCATAAGCATAAATTAATAAATCATTTTCATGTCTTACCAGATTCTTCAAAAGCAAACGCGGCGAAAGCAGCGACCGAGCCAAGTCTCGCAAATCAAAAACTCCCGACCCCTTCAGCGACACTGAAGTTTCTCCAGAAAGGGGGCCTAGGAAACCTAACCCTCAGATACGGGTGTCTGTGGTAAGTCGTGAGCAGTGGAGGGTTGATTGATGTTGACGGGTTTGTGTACATGATTTTAATTTTTGAAAGAGTTTTACGTCCGACTCCTGTAACGTAACTTAGGGTTGAGTAACCTCAATGAACTTTAAACTACAAGAAATCTGCATCAGCGCAGACAGATCAAAGGAATATAAAAAAGTGTGCGTGGCCAATTCACTGCCAAATAAGAAAGACAATAGGAAATCGATTATTAACTTCGCCTGAGCGAGCACACTTGTCGAACTCAAATATCTTTATTTAAAAAGGCTTAATCAGTAAGTACTTTTAAATAGTCAAAAAAATTACTAAATAATAGACATTAATCATATAGTAATATGAATTTATAAATAAACAGTATACAAACATCATGCGACTCTACCACCGCATCAGAGGAATTGATTCTTACTGAGAAGACCCGGCGAGAAACTCGTTACTCTCGCATACTTTTTTGCTTTTGCAAAAAAAAACCCAAGTTACAATTTAATCCTACTCCTTTCATAATACATGTCAGAAAAAGACAAGAGGCAGGATGCTACTGCCGGTGTGCCATGTTTAAGCTTGTCAATCGTATAATGTGCAGAATTCTGTCTACGGAAAACCATTGAGTAGTCTTTATCAATGAAGCTGTCACTTTTACCACTGGCACAGATTACTTAATAAAGAACCACTGGAGCTTAATAACTTGTCAAGTTCATTCCCTGAACTGAGCATAGCGAGCATTTTGTAATATGATCTTTCATTTCCAGCCAGTCAGCGGTCACTTGGCACTATCGCATCTTCTGGGCTGAATTTTTACTGACGAAATAGCTTCCTACCCTCAGTTTAGGAAACGAACTTGATAACTCGATGTAAGAGATTGTAATAAGGCCCCTGTTGGCGGTTTTATAGCATCATGCTTGAGGTTGCTCAACTTTGATTACCGTTTTAGAATTAGGGGTAAATACTGGATTGTTATTACATAAGGTGTGCTCTGACCTGGAGCATTTTCCTGTGAGTCGAGCATTACATCAGTGAGGGTAGAGAAACGAGTATAACAGTGCGCAAACTGAAATGTTACAAATTCGAGCATTACTTTGGTGAGGGAAAAGCACCGAGCATTACAGTGCGCAACTTGATGATATAATGTGTAAAATTTTGATACAACTTCCCTGAAGTTTTGTGAGGCAGTATTGTAATGTACATTACAGGCGAATGTTCGTCATGTCAGAGAGGCGGTTCTGAAATGTAATGCTCAAAATCGATTCTGAAACGTTACATTACATTGAAATGCTCCAGGTGAGACCACCTTTAGTGAACTGGAAAATGAGTGCATTACCACCTCATTTTGTGCAGATCTTTTTCCCACTTATCTTTGTGATGCAACCCTTGTTTTGATTTGTTTTTTCTCCCCAAGGCGAATCAGAGGTATGACGCCCCAAGATCTAGTAGACCCACTCTGTATGACAGCCAAGGAGGTCTTAATGTAAGTGTGAGTCTACAACTAACAGTCGGATGATGTGGTTTCCTACTAACTCACTTATTTAGATGTTGCATTTCCTTATTTAACACACTACGTTTGGAGAACAATAGTGGCCTGTGTTGTAAAGGACTCCAGTCTTTAAAAACTAATTTTAGTAGACGAGACTCAGTATGCAGGGCCAGCAGGGCTCAGTAAGCCCAAAATACCACTAGAGCTGAGTCTTGAACTAAGAACTCGAGATAAGGCAGAAAGAACTTAATTTCGACAACCATATACATAAATTCAACTTTTTTATCGGACTCAGTCTTTAAGTAAGTAAACAGGTGTGAATAAATGTGTTGTTATATTTCAATTGTGGCATCTGTAGACACGCAGACATTTGAATTGAAATTTAAAATTGTCCAATTTAAAAAAAACCTTTGAGGCTTATCATGTAACAAATTAAATATTTATTCAAGCGTCACTCAGATCTCCACTCGTGTACAGAGTATAGCTTAGTTATTTTCTAAGAAAACAGACCTTTTTCTAATTTGAATATCAACAGACGAACCTGCAAACCTTAACGCCCACTGGGGATCGCAAGCAGATGACCACCAGCACTCTTTCCGCCGCCACCACAGAGACTGTGGGCAACGAGATCTTCGACGCGGAATGTCTGAAGCTCATCAATGAATACTTCTATGGTGTCAGGTCAGTGATATTAGTAAAATATAGATGGAAAGCAGGAAAGGGCTGTCCAACTAAACTTAAGTTTTGTTTCTGTCGAAATTCAGTAGAGAAGAGATGTAGTAGTGCGCAAGTGAAGGCTTGAATTTGCTAAAGCGAAGCCGAGCTTCCAAAGGCTAGAACGTTGCAGCTAGCTGGTAGCTTAAATTTTTATACCAAAAAACGGTATTCTGCGCTTGAATATTAAGCGGGAAAAGATGTTGGAATAGCAGCATCTGATTAGATGTTGATAACACATATCTCCTCTCCGATCTTTCCCGCTTTAATGGAAGTAAAAACCTATGGGACAGTTCACTCCAGGCATTTTTCTTCACTGATGGTATGAGGTTACCGCGGCCTATTGACAAGATCCTGTTGCAAACCTTGTGATATTTTGGTTTTTTTTAAGCCAGCAAAGTATAAACACACTCCAGGTACTTTATAGGCCTTGGCTACCCTACTCACCAGGGCGATTCAGTTTGCAATTATGGATAAAAATTACGATCTATATTCTGACTTTATTTATTTTCTTTCAGAATATACCCCGGTCAAGACCCCACACACGTGTACATCGGATGGGTGACCACCCAATATCACCTTCACTCGAAGGACTTCAATCAGAACAAGGTCATGAGGTCATCTGTGATCATCACTGATGACTACGACAGAATTGTTGAAAGGTAAGATAATGCTAAAAGTGTTTTTTACCGTATAACTTTAACTCAAATTTAATAAGTTTTTTAAAAAAATCTGTAACAAGTACGTTTTAATTGTCAAATACAAAAGTAAAGCAAGAAAATTATACAAAATAATTTAAATAAACATAACTAATAAGAGTCTACTACTGCATCGGACGGACGTTGTCTCCGTACTAATAAGACCCGGCCAGAAACTGAGTCTCAGTCACTTTTGTAGCAATCAGCATCATTATTTAATAGTTTAGTCTATTAAATATTCGATAGTCTATATACCTTAATAGACTCTATTCAGTCATCTATACTATTGTTACATTGTAAAACAGTAAAAATTGTGAAAGTCGATACTTTCAATAATTTTTGGGACTCTATAGCCGATAGTATTGACAAACATTGATAGTATTCGAACTATCAATAATATTAGTGCATAATTTTTTAGCGTTTATCGATGTAGGATCAAAATATCGATGTATTGTTTGCTTTTCCCAAAATCTTTTATTATCTTTTCTAACTATTTTGCTTATTATTACTATCATAAATAATGTCCACGACATATTTCCAGTGTAAACCGCCACTCTTGCTACGTAGTCCGCGCGGACGAACTTTATAATGAAGTCATGGCTGAAGCCGCGGGCGCTAAGGGCGCGTCCCAGGGCATGTTCGTGGGCTGTTCCGTCGACACTTCTACTGGGACTGTGTCTTTTACTTGTGAGGGGAAGGACACGAGTTTTAAGTTCAAGGTTGGTTAAAACAATCATCAATATTTTTGTTGGAATCATTTCGATGAAATTGTTGCCGCGCTGGTGAACGTGACACTCCGAAGACTACTTTTCAGGGAGTAGAACCCAACGTAGTAGGTAGCGAGCCTCCCGCTGTTATCAGACTGGGCTTTTCAGTAACTTCGATCGCATAAAAATCATGCGTTCGAAAATTCTATTTGACGTCGAGTTCTGCATCGTTATTTGTTGACAAGCTATGAATTATGAGTTAGAGAATAAGGGAGCGGGTTGCAGTGGTTTTTTTATTAGTGTTTCCCATCACCAGAGAGTAAGGGTGCGTTTCCACCAGAGATGTGCGAGGATGCGTTGCAAGGAATGTGTTTGTTAAGAACCAATAGAATCGCGAAGCTAGGGGACTTCCTCGAAACACACATTCCTCGCAACGCATGTTGGAAACGCACCCTTAGCCGCGAAAGTTTTAAAAGTCTAATTTCGTCCTTAGTCTATACTAATATTATAAAGAGGAAAGATTGATTGTTTGCATGTTTGTTTGTTTGCATTGGATAGGCTCCGAAAGTACTAACTCTATTTAAAAAAAAAATTAACCAATATGAAGTTACATCTGCGAGTAACAAAGTCTATATTTTAACGGGAGACATAGTCTAAGCAGGCGAAGCCGCTGACGGACAGCTAGTTTATACTAATATTATAAAAAGGAAAGATTTGATTGATTGTTGGTATTGAATAGATTAGATTAGATTATTTATTTCTTATTACAAAAATACACATTAAATTACATTTGTTTATGGTCAATTAATGGATTTTCACAATAAGATCGTCAAAAATAATAAAATAAAATTAAAACAAAATAAGAAATAAAATAACGCAAAAAATCAAATTAAATACAAATTAGGCTTCGAAACTACTGATCCGATCGTGAAAATGATTTCACTAACAGAAAGCTAAACTATTCAAGAGTGTTAGGTATAGAGGCTATATTTTATTATGATTGCAAAAATTTCAGTAAAAATAATATTATATGGAAATCAAGTCTGAAAAAAGCGGGCGAGTTATGATAATGAACACCAACCAGCTTTCAAACATTTGGCAGAACGAAGTCTGTTGGGGCAGCTCCTCTTCCAATAAACCACAAATACTGAAGGGAAATTGTCATCTTCTTCTCTAGATGGAACCAGAAACCAAACTCTTCCCAGCCATATTCGTAGAAGCCACCTCCAAGGAGATCCTTCAGATCGAGCTCGGTCGCTCCACCACCAGCTTGCCGCTGAGCGCTGCGGTTCTGCCGACCAGCGACAAGCATGTCATACCGCAGTTCCCGCCGAGGCTGAAGGTTCAGTGCTTGAAGCCACATCAATGGGCTAGGGTAAGTTACTAAATCTCCGGTTTCTTTAACTGCTGACTACAAAAATACCGACTGACTATAAAAAGGTGGGATGTTGTTCTTGTAAAAATGTGTTGTGAAAATTGGCGAAGACACCAAAAACAACTGAAAATGGGTTTAAAATTTGATGCGTCAATAATTTAAAGAAACTTGAATGTAGCTCCTGCATTTGAGCTCGCAAATTCGCAATGTCTTTATCTCTTTTACCGTTCAAACTGCATTACGATTTTTTTCGTTAATATAACACATGACTTACAGTATCTGCACCATGAGTTTGCGCTGACAATAGTCTCTATCGTCTATTGTTAAATATTTGTATAGGATTTTGGTAAATGTGAATAGAACTAAAAATTACATACCTACAAGGTACTCGTAGCTGTAATTAACTTTCGCAGATTATCTGACGTAGACTTATGGTAGACATACAGTATAGTTTGAATAACCAATTAATGTTGAAGGTCAGTTTTTATTATAAGCTAAATCTGTTATCCATAATGCCATCTGTTTTTTTAGGTACCAAATCATTCGTTGCAAGTACACGCTCTCAAGTTATCAGACATCCGTGGTTGGTCCATGCTCTGTGAAGACGCTGTATCAATGTTAGCACTTCACATTCCTGGTAAGTCACATATAACTTGAAGTGTCACGGTTGTTCCGCAAGGAAGTATTCTACGGCCGATGCTATATCTAATTTTGTTTGTTGCAGAGGAGGATCGCTGTATTGATATTCTAGAGTTGATTGAGATGGACAAATTGCTTAGTTTCCACTCTCACACCCTAACTCTGTATGCTGCGTTATGTTACCAGAGTAACTACAGGTATGATCTTATTTTTTGAGCATATTTTAATTGCATACCGTGAGTACTGCTCAGAAATATTTCGAAGTATGTTCAGCAGTCTCTGAAAGAGAAAAAAGTATTACTACTATATGTGAAGATTTTTTAAATTACGTACAAAAGAACATAATCAATATAACCCCTCATTAACATTCTTAGTTTTATTGTTCCTTTTGTAACAGTTGTATTTGCAATCTGCTTGACAAAAGACAATTAACAATCTACTCTTAAATCGCAGGTTTCAGCTAGTTTAGAACTTGGCTCTCCATTTATTCAGACAACTATTGTGTAACAATTCATAACTCATTCCACTTTTAGTAAAATAATAATTATTTTTTATGTCTTCTTTGGATTAGCTTGATGTAAGTAGTTTTAGATATATTCACGAATTCTAAACATTTGTTACACCAGGGCCGCCCACGCGTTATGTCAGCATGTGGACCAGAAGCAGTTGTTGTACGCGATCAAATCACAGTACATGTCGGGACCACTCCGGCAAGGATTCTACGATCTGCTCATAGCCTTGCATTTGGAATCTCACGCCACTACTATGTAAGTGAAATTAACTATACATTATCATCAATAGAACACAGTATCAGGCGAGATTTGAACTAGCAACCTTTTCTAGTTTTTTTTATTATTTCTATAGAAGTGAATGCAAAATAACAGAATGTAAAAATTTATATATAAATTATTGATTTTCTGGGCCAACTTAAGGAAAAACCGAAAAGATATATAAATACACAGTATACAGACATAATGCTACTCTACCGCCGCGTCGGAGTTATTTCTTGCTGAGAAGACCCGGCGAGAAACTCAGCAGTTACTCTTTTAAACTTGTTTTGGGTTTACAACAGGCGTTAGTAAAGTACAAGCAGGGTGTCATTTTGATACAAATAAACCTAAAAGAATATAAAACAAAATTAAATAAACAATTCAAAAACAAAAATTTGTTAGTCAGTACATAGGTACCTATTAACTTTTACAATAAAACATGTGTTACAATAGAGCTATTTAATCTCGCACCGAGCAGAGAGCTTACGCCCAGGCATTTTTATCTATAAGGTAGTCTTTTGTAGTATAATAGCCCTTTTTTAATACATTTTATTTTTATCTCCATCATACAAGGTATTTTTTAACTAAGTGTGAATGACAGAGTCTTCAAGTTTTTGGCATAAATGTTCAAGAAATCTAGCGTAAACTTTTAATTACTTAAAAAGTGTCATTCTAAGAATATTCTTTTTCCTCAGGGAGACTTGCAAGAACGAGTTCGTCATCCCTCTAGGCCCGGAACTGAAGAGCCTGTACGACGACCCGGAAATGGGGCACAGCCTCCGCTCGCTGCAAACTGAGAGCGTGAGGCCTCAGATGAAGATGACTGATATTGCGTGAGTATTATTATTGTTTCCACTCTAATGTCGTTAAAATGCTTTTCGGGGTTATAAAGAAACGATAAGTTCGGATTTATTAGATAGGACAAAAGATAATGTACATGTAGGAAGTTTGTGACTCGCATAGTGATATGACTAGTCCGCATTCTTGACAGTGGTTTTGTGACTGTTAAAAATCGTGCTATACAATCTGCCGCATATTTTTACCTGCAAGTTTAAGAACAGCGAGAAGTATCGCTTTGATACCGTAGCGGAAATGAAGATATATGGACTGAATATTCATTGAAACATTTTCTCCGAAACGCAATTCTATGAAAGATCTGTCTGCGAAACAAGAGAACACCCTCGGTAGAAGTCCTAAAATCAGTTATTTTGGGCGATTGGAATGAAACAAACAAAAATTACTTAGGCTGCTATAACAGTTTACCTAGTTGATGTCTTCATCCTTCAGTATAGCACAGAATAGGTATTAGTACTCCGTACAGAAGGTTTTCTCAAGAAACGCGAACAAGTAAAAAAGTCTCATCTAATCTTACAAGTTTGTGTCACACTAGTACTTTTTAATTTGTCCGTGCTATCGATCAAGGCCATGTTAAGGTAGCTTGAACGCGGAATCGAAACTTATCGTGTACCACGAGCGTTCATATTCCGCTGTGCGCCGCTGAACGAAACCGATGTTGCTGTCAGAGCGAAGGGTCGCAACTCGCTGATTTAATTATTAACTTTAAAAAAAGTATTACTGTAATTAATATAACATCGTTCAGTAGTAGTAGTAGTAGTCATTCTTATTCTTATTATTACTTTTAATTACAAGTTACACTTGAAACAAATCAAACACAAAACAATAAATAACACGCTCGGCGGCGAGTGTGCGAGCCGAGCGGCAACCTACTGTCATACCCCAGAGAGGGGCCACGCGGCTGAGCGTACCATAACTTTGAAGTGACATAGGTCTGGGTATAGCTTGAGTTGGACAACAAAAATTATTAAACAGTCGCCTTGCCAGTTAATAAGTCGTAATGTCTTGTCCATTTCTAGTATTTTTCAGATGTTAAAATTGTTTATAAATTCAGGGTATTTAAAAATTATCATTACTTTCAGCGAAAACATCTCAGACATCAGCAACCTCTATTCCCCATATTTCCCACTGGAGGTAGTCCGAGAATTCCTGATGCAAGCTTTAGCTGAGGCGGTGGAGACAAACCAGGTCCACAACAGGGATCCCGTGGGAGGCAGCAACGAGAATTTGTTTTTGTGAGTAACTGTGTAGAAATATCGAGAAATCTTTGGCCCCGGTCCGATTTGGGCAAAAGGTAACTTTAGGCAGGTTCAAAAAGTTCCCGATTTGTTCAAAGCGCGACATTGACAGACAGAACTCGGGCGTTAGCACTGTAAGCTTAATGTCAAATTCATTGTAGTAACGGGAAAAGTGAATTTTACGGCATTTTTTAGATAAAAGTCACAGATCGTCACAAGCATAAGTAATACTAAGGCAAAATCTTCGGTTGCGTGTATGTCATAATAATTTTACATTCAATAGTGATAATTTCTTGCAAAAGACTAGAAACAATTCACTGTTAATTATTCATTTATTTATATATTATTTATTGCCTAAAGTCTATGGTACAAATGACGGACTTAATGCCTAGAAACATTCTCTACAAGTCAATCACACAGTCGGACAGAGTTATCACAGGTATTTCTAGAGATTATAGTTTTAAATTAGTTGTAAAGAAGGTAAAATGGTTTAAATTATTAAGTATGTGTGATGATAATTTTGCAGTGTGATTTGATTTCGGTCGCTGATAGCAACGTTATAGCTTTAGAATCCCAAATCGGACCGCATGGCTAATATGATTAGTGTCCATTTAATTTGTGTGTACTCTATAAATGATGTTTCTCTTTTTTAGACCACTCATCAAGCTGGTAGACCGCCTTCTCTTAGTAGGCATGATGCGTGACGAAGATGTGGAGAAACTGCTCATTATGGTCAACCCAGAGACCTGGGACCCGACATTTGATAAAGGTATATAGGTTCTTCTTCACTCTATTTCACTGTGTGCAGAATATATTCCTTGATAGTATAGCGTACATTTTATTCAAAAACCTTTATCTTTGATAATTTTGATAAAATTCTTTTGTTGCGGTGTGGTGTGGAAAACGTTTTGAGTACTTAACATTTTTATTTCATAAGTAGCGGGCAGCCATTTTGTACTTTCTTTCCCCGCATCTAGCCTTTCAAAATAGGAAATAAAGTACAATCTTATTTTCTGAACATTATAATTGGGATGAGACCTCAAATAAGTTTAGTCTTATAAGACAAAACAAATTACAAATTCATGATTAGGGGATTAAATATTACAATCCTAGCTAATTCCAGAGGTTTTGATTTGATTACTTCCGGAATTAATAAGTACTGAAACTGAAGGAGCTTTGACTAATTTATTGTATGTGGTGATTATCAAATAAGAAAAAATTCAATTTATTAAACTAACTTTTATTTCAAGGTCACCATACAAAATCAGTTAGAACAGTCAGTTTTTTTTGTATGGAAACCTCATAATTGAAGTCACTTAAAAAAATACTTACTTACGTATGCCAAATCGTTTTTGTAAGTCTTTCGATAATCACCCGGTATACTTAGTCCAAGTTGTTATTTTTGTGTCCATTTTTACCTGCCGGCTGTCACTTCCTTTATGTATGGAACTGACATCAAATGTCATTTCGATTACACGAATGCTGATTTCATTCCGTACATTTATCAATTTGACTTGTTGAAACGAAAATCGCGTGTTGCTCTTGGCTAGGGCGGTACTAAAGTATTAGCTATTACTGATGCTGCTAAGCATACCTATCTGCCTGCGAAGTTTTAGAGACATCCCACAGTAGCGTTCGTTGAGCGTCAGCGTCTTGCCGGCGACTCCCCACACTAGCGTAATTTGGACGTTGCGTCGTCCCGGCGACTCCCCACACTAGCGTAATTTGGACGTTGCGTCGTCCCGGCGTCCTCGCACGCCGCGTTCAAGCGACGCGCCTTACAGACGACTTATACAGTCAGTGAATCGTGTTCTAAAACGTACGTAATATGGTAAAATTACACATTGCGCGAGCTTTGCCTCGGCGTCGCGTCAGCGTCGCGTGGGCGATGACGCTCAACGAACGCTAGTGTGGGGTCTCTCTTACATTTTCAGTTTTGCGGTATCCACTTTAATACGTGTTTAGGGTATTTTAAGGGTTATACCGTTTAGAGATGTTGAATTATTTGCATGTTCCCTTAACAGAAGGCAAAGACGAGCACCGCAAGGGCCTACTCCACATGAAGATGGCGGAAGGCGCGAAGCTGCAGATGTGCTACCTGCTGCAGCACCTCAACGACACGCAGCTGCGGCATCGCGTCGAGTCCATCATCTCCTTCGCGCACGACTTCGTGGCCGATCTGCAAACCGACCAGCTCAGGTGAGGTGAAAAGCTGTTGTCAGAGCTGTTGGTGGGGTAAAGGAAGACCCTTAAAATAATTACGCTTACACGGGACTTATTTTGATGCCAAAAGTATTTAGCGGTTACGGCTAAATATACTTAAACTTACCAAAAATGTTCATGTGTGCAGTAAATGGTTGTAACAACATAAAAGAGAAGCACAAATAGTATTCGTACATGTTAAATACTGAACATTGTGATTACATGTGTAATGAACTAGGGTAAGATGGGGGAATGGCGGTCACTTAAGCAGTAATCCATTTTTTATTTTATCTTTGGGACTTAGGGTATAGGTAACTGACTTTTTACATAGCTTATGTAATGGGCTACCGATATATATTAAATATATTATCAATGTGATGAGGGTATCTTAGTTTTTAATAATTTTCTAAAATGCTTCCTTGACCACTATTACCCGCCGGTGCGGGTAATAGCGGTATACCTTTGGGGTATTACCGGTCATTCAAAATTAATACAGGTTTGCATTTAAAATGTAGTAAGACACAATAAAACGGAACTTTATTCATATTATCTTTATTTATTTTTATTATTCATCAAATCAGAACAAAAACATGTTTATATTTGAAGCAAATTTAAACCTTTTTGATTATGAAATAAATAAATTTTTTTCCAACTACAAGAGCGCTCCTCTGAAATTATGATGATGTTTTTTTAGGACAAAACAAAGACAGTATTCATTATTTATACTTAAAAACTACAGATCGGGTCACATATGACCTCTCTATCTAAGAATATTAGTATTTTATTTGAACCTAAATTAACTCTCTTTCATAAAAAGATAAACATATTACTATTTTTTTAAATTTCTCTTTTATAGTCTTTAATAGGTAATCACCGATTGCGTCGCATAGGACCTCACTCTTTTATTCTAATTATATTGTTCTTTTGTATAAAAAACTAAACATAATGATTATTAATTAATATTTTGTACTTCTAAAATCACAGATATGTCCCATAGGAACTGTCTTTTATTTAGATTCTTACTATATCATCCTTTTATTTTAACCAAAAATAACTCTTTCTTTCATAAAAATCTCAACATATTATTAATAATGTAACTAATAATAATAACAAAGGAACTCTCATTAGGTACTTCACTTCTAACTGTACGAGTATTACCTTTTTATATTTTCATTATAATCAACTCTTTTGTTTATAATAATTAAAACATATTATCAATTTATGATAATGATAAAAAAGTTAAAGATTAAGACGTCTGAGAACTCGGCGTTTGCTTTCACAATCATCGCATACATAGGACTCGGGAGAATCAGCGCCACTGCACTCTTCATGAGTCCACTTCCCACAACTTCGGCATCTATACCATACTTCATTCTTTCCGAACTCTTTGCAAATTGAATATGTTTCTTTATTTTTTGGAGAAGCTTTATCTGGAGTACTTGACCCAGGAGACTGTGCATGAAGTTTCTTTCGTTTGGCAAACAAAATTTCTTCGTCGGAAGATGAAAAATCTTCAGTGGACTTTGATATGGTGTTCTTGCGCTGTGTTTTTTTGCGAATATGTTTTTGTTGAGTGGTTTTTTTGGTTTGTTTATTAGTTTTTGTGTTTATTTTTTTGTTTGTATTTTTGTTCATATTCTTTGAGTCTTTCTGGTTTAATTTTAACTGCTTTTCTTCTTTCTTTTTTAGCTTGTTCTCTAGTACTTCTTTCATGGGTGTTGCTGTCAAGATTGTGGAATGTTGTTTAGTGCTTGCGCGTTTGTAGATCTTTTTTGCAAGTGGAAGTGGAGATAATATAGTTTTACTCGGAGTCACAGCGACAATGTTCCATTCTGGATGAATATTTGTAATGTCAGAAAGATTTGCAGCTGTGTGAACTGAAATACTAGTTCCAGGCAAACTTTTGAGTTCAGGTGCAGTTGCTGTTACAGTTTGAACCGTAGCACTAGTTCCAGGCATACTATTGACTTCAGGTGCTGTTGATGCCTGATCTCCTTGAGTCTGAACTGGAGTACTAGTTTCAGGCAGACTAGTGATTTCAGGCTCAGTTGGTGCTTGATCTTGGTCCATAGATTCGTTTTGGTCCAAAGGATTTATGGTAGTGGGCGAGTCCATCACAGTTACAGAGTTGTTTCTGTTACCCAATAAATAGTTTGAGGCCAGGAAGTCTTCTTCTCCAAAAATATTGGGGTCGATGGGGTAAATTCCACTTGCCTTAAACCCAGATACCCCTTTTTGTATTGTAGCAGTGTTACAGTAGGCTTTGTTAAATATAGAAGCCACATCAAATGGAGTGATTTTTTGCATGGCGTGGCTTTTCATAAATAAATCACACTCCTTCCTGAAGGCACTTTTTAAGGGTCCATAAAATGAGACGTCAAGAGGCTGCATTCTGTGTGAGGTATGGGGAGGAATAGAGACCACGACGATAAAGTTTTCTCGGCAGAACATGTATGCTGCATAAGATGAGTGGCTATAATGATTGTCTAATATGAGCAAGTCAGGCTCGTCAGCAGACGGCTTAGCAAATTTTACAAAATGCTTGAGCCATATAATGAATGATTCTTCATTAGTCCAACCATTTTTCGAGCAATGGTAAATAGCATCAGTTGGACCATCTTTGCACAATTGAGGTGACATTCTCTGTCTGGGGTAAATGAACATTGGAGGTATGTATGATCCTGCAGCTGACATTGCGCAAATCACAGTTATGTTTTTACCCCTTTCATAGCTGGTAATTGACCCTACTCTCTTCTGTCCCTTTTCAGCAATGATTGTACCAGGATCTTGCACGGTGGTAACACCAGTCTCATCCATGTTAAACACTTTAGATCCAGTAAAGTGGTGTTTTTCTATCACATCTTCCAAATTTTGGAAGAACAAATTAACCTCATCTTTGTTAAATGCTGTCACACGATTCAAACTGGTTGCCTCTGGTTGACGAATGCTTATTGAAGGATTTCTCTTTAAAAAGCCATATAGCCAATCTTTGCCTGCTAGCTGTCTCTCCCTATTGAAGTTGTGCTTTACGTTATGTTTCTCCGCGTAAATAAAAGCTGCATTACGAACTTGCAGTGGACTTAGCCCGTGAAAAAGTTTGGATAGTAGCTTTATATTCTCAACCATACCTTTTTCAACTTCTGGTGAAAAAGTAGAATGTCTTCCTAGAGAAGGTCCTGTAATTGGTACATTCTTCTTAATACGATCTTGTAGCGTACTGAAGGGTATGCCAAATTTTTTGGCAGTTGATCGTAAAGAATTCCCAGCACTGACATCTTCAACTGCCTTTGCCAAAACTTCTTTTGTCCATTTTCCTTTCGTTGTTGTTCTTTCCCTGTGTCGCGGCATCTATTTAAGGATACAATTAAGTATATGATGAGGCAGTATAATGCAGTATAATAGACAAGCGAATTATAAATTGGCATATAAATTCCATACGGGGTAATACCGGTCACCGACCGGTATTACCCGCCAAAAGCTATTGCCATCACCCCAAAATACGTTAACGGTTTCTTTGGTTAGTCACGAAAAATCTAAGTAACATTCATAAAATCTAAATAGCACACTGGATACAGTAGTAAATACATAGTAATTAACTTTAAGAACTACACACATCAAAAGTGTCTAGGGATCAAGCATTTTTATGCGGATTTCTTGAGATTGAGATGTGGCTTTGTAATAAATTTATGATTTTATAAATTTATATGGATCCTTTTTGGTGCATTTCATAATTTGAAACAGGAACTGTCAATCAAATTCGAGTAAAAGATGAAAATCAGCTGTCAATATTTTCCCTATAAAAACATACAACGCATTGAAGACATTATTAGTGCTACTGTTTCCCTACTACTGATTAAAACCAACGTTATTATGGAGCGGCGACGTCATTTAAGCAGGGAAGAAATGCTCAGAGCCGTGGGAATGATAGAAGCTGGTTCCCGGCAACGTACTGTGGCTTTAGCTCTGAATACAAGTCAGAGTGTTATCAGTCGACTTTGGACACGTTACCGAAGCACTGGTACCGTGGCTGAGCGCCATGGAGGACGGTATCGCTGCACCACACGGAGACAAGACCGATACATTCAAATCACAACTCGAAGAGCTCCAACAATAACCGCCATGATGTTAGCCGTGAGGGTTCATCACTCTTCAGGGAACTTAATTAGCGACCAAACAGTCAGAAACCGCTTGCATGAAGTGAACCTTCATTCCCGAAGACCACTAAGGGTACCACCTATAGCAATGCACAATCGTAGGATTCGATATCAATGGGCTCTTGAACACAGAAATTGGGCAGAAGAACAATGGCGTTTCGTGTGCTTTTCTGATGAGTCTCGTTTTGGTATGAGACCGGATACAAGACGTATACGACACTGAAGAACCCCTGGACGCCAACAGCGATTAAAATCCTGCCAGGAAGTCCATCCTTATAGTGGTGGAACCATCATGGTATGGGCGGGTATTTGGATCGGCGGAAGAACTGAGTTGATTTGGATCAGAGGCAACCTCAACGCTCAAATTTATGCTGAGACGATTGTATCAGACGTCATCGTTCCTCTACAAGTGAAAATCGGTCCCTTATTTCAGTTCATGCATAATAATGCACGACCGCACACCGCAAGAGTTGTAAGACAGACTCTCGCCGCAGCTAACATCAATGTCCTGCCCTGGCCTGCTCAGTCGCCAGACTTGAACCCGATTGAGCATGCATGGGATATGCTACAGAAAAGAGCTCTGCCGAATATGGAGGGTATCCAGTCGCAAGAAGACCTTTTTTTGTTGTTGCAACGAACATGGGCGGCCATTCCACAGCGTGATTTGGATGAACTCATTCTGAGTATGCCAAACCGACGTTCTTGTGTTGTTAGTGTTCGCGGTAGAAACACGGATTATTAATTGTATAAGTTACCCAATAAAATTTCAAAGAAAACTGTTATTTCAGTCTTTTTTTCGAACTTTAATGTTAGTGGTTCAAATGTCAAAAATCCCTTTATTAGGAAAATGGCAAATTTCTTTATTAATGCAAAGGTGACTTGGTTTATCGTTACTGTAGACAAACGAAAACACTTTATTTGATGAATCCTTAAAGAAAATTTTAATTAATATCAATCAGGAGAAAAGTTATTGCAAAAATATATGTTGATCCCTAGACACTTTTGATGTGTGTATTTGGCTACGCACAATAAGATGGTGGCGTTATTAAAAAAAAAGCTGACTAATTGTCCATATTGCTTCAAAAAGTTAAGTTGAAACATTTAAGGTGCAATATTGACAACAATTAACAATTTTCTTTAACGATCCTCTTTTTAAATTATTTGCATCGCTCTAAAATGTGAAACGAAAATTATTTTAGACGCAGGCTCCCAATATCGCTAGGCACGTGCCAAGGTGCCTGTGCACATGCCGTGGCAATCATTCTATAGTTAATGATTTATTTGCATTAGTTTTATTTGCTTCGATGAATAATGGACAAAGGCAGATTGATGAAAAATCATATTTGCGGTAAGTAGTGGGACCAATGAGACAGAAATGTATATTATTTGCAATCCTTGACAAAAACTGAATGCTTATTTTAAAAAAATCATTTATGTTCTCATTAAAATTGTTTTACTTTAGGATATATACAACACCTGCTATGTATATGCCTGTAAGGTTTTATGTATGGTCTTGTGCGTTATTTAACTAATATTATTTGTAACTTTCTGCCTCAAATAATTTTAGCGTTGTAATATCATTCAAGGTCCTCTGTTGAACACATGAACAGATTCACTTGGCAATAAACAATTAGAAAGAAATTAAATTTTAAATTCCTAAATAACTAGTTCAGAAATTAATGACACAGAAAAGTGTTAAACAATGTAAAAATTTACTAAATAATCACTATAAAAATGTGAATACCTAAAAAAAAATGCATGTATTGGTTATACCTTTACATTGTATATTTATATCTAGTAAGTGCGTCAAGACTCAAACCGCCTACACATAAACCCATTGTATGGGATTACAGTAGACAGGTTGATAATGAAATTGTAAAGTTTGTGATTTGGATAATACAAAAAAAATACGGCGCTCTAACTATTACAAATATCTTCTTATTTCTGTATAGAAAATGGGGTTAGTTATTTTTTGGCTTAAGAAGTACAAACTTGGTTTTAAAATACATTTTATTTGTCATGCTAAGGTTAAGGAAGGTAATAAGAAAGATGTGATTGTTTGTTTGTTTGATTGTATCGAATAAGCTCCGAAACTACTGATCCGATTTTCACTAACAGTAAGCAAAATTATTCAGTAGTGATATAGGCTATATTTTATAATGATTATACCAAAAAATCAGTGCAATAATAGTACATGCAAATCAAGTCAGAGAAGAACGGGCAAGATGTGTTAAAGGACACCAGCTGTCAAACATGTGACAGAACGAATTCTGTCGGGACAGCTCGAATATTATAAGTATGATACACATTATGTGATCCGTTCTTTGCTGAACACACAAATATAACAAATTAAGAACTAACATTACGTACGAATTATAACGAATACTTCTTGTTCTAGGCGGTACGTTGAAATCAAACAGTCAGATTTGCCCAGCGCTGTAGCCGCTAAGAAAACAAGAGAGTTCCGTTGTCCACCGAGAGAACAGATGAATGCTATACTTAGTAAGTATTTACTATTTTCCTTTTCTTAAGAGGACACAGCACGGCCGAGAGAATTGAAAAAAGGTATCTGTTAAATCTATTGCTGTCTGTTGCTAATCTCGAGCCCCCCGCAGAGTGCGAAAGAGACGGCTGCAACTTGGACCGAATTTTACCTATCAAAAGTACACAAAATCGACATTTCGTATTGGGTAACTTCCCCTTATCAATTTTCGAAAAGTTGAGTTATGTACTTTTTTTAATAAAAATTAAAGAATGACTCTGGCCGTCCTATGTTTTCCTTTTTCTTATATAAACTAGTCAAATTCGTTTTCTGGATATTCGAACACAATTTTTGAAGGTTCATTAGTCTTTGAAGAACTAATTCATAATAGATTTTTCGAGAAAAAAATATAACTTTAGTAGCAATATCCAGGGAGGAAACAGGACTATTTTCGTATGGAAAAACGGCGCTTCGGTATCCTCAGCTTAAGCTACAGAAAAAGAAAAAAAACTAATTTATTGTTTCTCAAAAGATTGTAATAGACGCCTGGGAACAGATGTATCTAAATAACCTGCTATTTGCTAACAGGTTTCAAGCACTTAGAAGACCCTGAAGACCCTGAGAACTGTCCATGCGGCGAAGATCTGATCACGAGGATGAACGAGTTCCACGAAGGACTCATGGTGCATGTGTCTCTTGGTGCCCTGCAGGAACCGGACGGCTCGGTAAGATACTTGTTAGCCGATCCAGGATTTTGGTGTGAGAGGGGGTTGTCTTCTACAGGATTATGACACGATTGGCGTACTGCGCTGTATCACGGTTTCTCGCCTCGATTCCCGTAGTGTCCCGGGTTCGATTCCCGGTTGGGCCAATTCAGGAAATGATCTTTTCTGAATTGACTCGGGTCTGGGTGTGCTGGGAGACTCCTCTGGCTTAATCCTGGTGTGGTACCTCGTAAAACATGGATATTTATCCTTGTTTCGACACCTTGACAAGTGGTGTGTTGTCTGGCGCATATTTATTTATTCATTATGTATTCAAGCTTGACTCGTAAAAATATAAATTACTTAACTATATAAAATGAATAAAGTTAAGAATAAGTGATGAAAATTGTACTGTAGAAGGTTGCGTAGTAGTTACAATTACAAAGCAGGAGAATACGACGCTTTATTTTTTAAAAATGGAGAGGGAGCTACTAAGTGAAAAAAAGATATACATATTATCTATCTTCAATAGAATGACATTGAAGAGATCAATCTCTGAACCAGTGACCAGAGCCTTTGCATTTGCTTTGTAAGACACAACAAACAGTTCGTCTCGATTTGTCTGCTAACACATGCATGGCAAAAGATGTTAAAAAATATATAAAGCCGAATTAACAATGAGAACAGTGTTTAAAGTTGATAAAAATATAAGAATACTATCGCGTTATCACTTCTAACTTCTGTATTTTACTTGTTAGGAATCAACAGAACCAGAAACCAAGCCTGGTGCTATTGGCAAGCTATACAACATCATAAACACGGTCAAGGAGCTAGAAGAAGAAGCTAAGGTATGAGACATTCTAATTTGAGCTAGGAATTAATTTTTGTTGAAGTTAAAAAAGCATGGTACGCTCAGCAACATAACAAGTTCAACACTGCTTGACTTTGTAAATTTGACATAGATAGTCAGTTTCTTTGACAACTCTCCAGTGTAACATCGTGTTGACATCTTCATTAAAAATGACATTTACTGATAAGCATTTTACATCTCTACTCTCTCTCTCTCTCTCTAAAATGTATATGCAGTCATTGTGATGTGGCTAAAATGTTCAACTTCTTTCATTGCTAATACGTGCTTTTCTTAAAGCCAGACTCTTCTGAAGCACATTCACAAGCCAGTTTTATTTGGTTTTAGGCTATCGAAGAACCAGCCAAGAAAACACCCGAGGAGAAGTTCCGTAAGGTGCTGATCCAAACGATCGTGAACTGGGCTGAAGAATCGCAAATTGAAACACCGAAACTTGTCCGTGAAATGTTCAGGTTTGTAAAACTGAAAGAAGTCATGTATCCGTTTCAATTTCGGGATTTAGCTTTCAATGACGCCACTAAAAATATGCTTTACAAAATAGGAAATCTTTTTACTATAAAAATGTTGACCTCTCCCTTGTTTTTAAAATGTAATCACAATTGACAAAGAGAGTAGCTCTCTAATCCTGGCAGCACCGTATATTACCTTTTTCCGTGTATTCGCGTTTAAAGCACTATTAAAAAAAATTCAAGAGTTGAAATATTCCAAAAGATCAATACCTGATATTTTTTCAAGTCAAACATGAGTTATTTTATTACTTCGTTTACTTTTAGCATTTTAGAATGCTTGTTTTTCATATGTCAAGATAGAAAAAATTACATTTCCGACCTTGAAGAAATCAGGCGGGATTCGAACCCGCGTCTTCCACAATCCGGGTGGCTGATCTAACCACTGAGCTACCGAAATCTTACTAGACCGAACGAATCTTTCTAGTATATGCTTACGTTGCAAGCCAACGTTATTTCATCAATGTTCTAAGGCAAGTACCTTCGAACAAGTTCTTCAAGGTCGGAAGTTCGAATTTCTCTAGTTTTTTTATCTTATTTTAGTTTTGCCATAATTATGATAGAAGTACCACCAACATTTGTCAATTCCCCACAGTCTTCTAGTCCGTCAATACGACGCAGTAGGCGAGCTGATCCGCGCTCTAGAGAAGACGTACGTCATCAACGCAAAGACCAAGCTAGACGTGGCGGAGATGTGGGTGGGGCTGAGCCAGATCCGGGCCCTGCTGCCCGTGCAGATGAGCCAGGAGGAGGAGGAGCTCATGAGGAAGAGGCTATGGTGAGATTTGATAACGACAAAAAATATATTATAAAATTACTTGGAATAAAAAAATAAGTGAGATAAATTCAGGTTTTTGAAAGAAAAATGAGCATTTATGAAAACAAAAAATATCTAAAGAAAAATAAATAAACAAGAATAGGTTTATTGGGTAAACCCAACAATAGTACAGAGCGAAACGAAACGTTTACAATCCTTCTAAATAATATATTTTTTTTACCAGAAAACCATAGTAGTATTTCTTATAATATAACTAAAATCTACTCTTCTTAGAAGTAATTTGACATTATAAGATTTTAAACTTAGATAAGTATTAGACATGACTGGTCTAAACGCGAATTAAACATAAGCTGTGGTCACGAGCCAACTGACGTGTTGACTCGTGACCACGGCAGATGTAACCCAGCCGAAACGTCGAGCAGTGAGTAATATATAGTACCTACTCATAAGTTTGATTCGCGTTTAGACCCGTCATGTCTTAAACTTATTAATTTGACATTGTAGATACTGGACTTAAAACCATTATGTTAAAATCAGTATTTTAAAAATTCAATTTGGAAGTTACAAATTGTCTTCTTACGAAAGCTCAAGCACTTTGTTTTTTTTTCAGGAAACTTGTGAATAATCACACATTCTTCCAGCACCCTGATTTGATTAGGTGAGTTTTCTAGGTGAACAAAACACGCTTTATATTTCCAACGAATAATCAATAGAATGCAATATAATGGTATCTTATTTAATGAGCGTATTTAGTAGGTGTGAACATTAGACATAGGTATTTATTTGCTTTCATTGAACTATTTAATTTAGTGATATTTTTTGTAGAAATATTATAATTCAGAAGATGTCTGTTTATGTAAAAATGCGGATACGCATGCTGAGTGTGTGAAACGGCAGAGTGTTACTAGACCTCGAATGAAAGTGCATGAATTACCAGATAAGGTAGCAGTATATTAGTTGATATATGCGTGAATACACCCTGGAATACATATTCTATAAGTATGCTTGTAGCCGTCACGTGATAGCAGAAGCCACTAAAATAATGTCACATCTGCAAAATCTGGCAGTACAGCATGTGCATTTCGGGATTAAGGGTTTCATTTTTGCGCAGATGTAGGCTACATTTTTTTTTTCGTTCATAAATTTACCAAATAAAAATAGTTGCATACATTCGCATAGTGATAGTTTCTAAAAAACCACTAAGGTTTACACTTGAGATACATCGTGAGTTTACCATTTAATAAAACTAAGTACTTACATAGGTATTCTGTTAAAGGCAATACAAATAGGTAGGTATACCTTTTGCTATAGGCAATAGGCAATACAAAAATTACATATATGAACAATCGTCAGTTGCGTTCTGAAGATACTCTTTCCCTTCTTACGCCCTCTCATTCTTCCGGTTTCATGTCTAGTTCTTTCGCTGTATCTGCCATTCGTCTTCGGAACAAACTTCCTGTTCCAATAAGAAAATCTATCAGTAAGTACAGGTTTAAAGAGGCTGTTCGAAAGCATTACGGATCGGTGGTCACGTATTAGGGATGGGTCCTTGAGTCACTGTGAGGTGAATTTGGTTCAAAGTTAATACGAGGTTATTCTGAGGGGTTTATATGGCTATTATTAAGTTTTTTTTTTGTGGCAAGCAATTCTTGGTTTGGTTGGTTCTATTTATATTATGACTTCTATTTATGTATGTTTATTTTTATCGATTTATATTGAAGTTTATTTTGTTGTTTTGTTATTTTATAATCATTAGCATCTGTTGTAGTTTTCAAAAGTAATTTATTTAGTTTAATCTCGTGCACCGTGTTTAATTTATCTGTTTGATCGTGTGGTTGACTGGTAGAGAATGCCCTTTGGCATTAAGTCCGCCAATTGTATCATTAATTTTGTGCAATGAAGAAGAAATAAATCAATAAACAATCATACAGAATCGCGAGTCACCAAACTCACTAATTTAAATTAAAGTAATAACATTTCATTTTACACTTAATACTTTTTTCCGTTATACCGCCCACTAACTCAGACGGCAAGTTATTGATAAGGCGAGGCACAAAGTAGCTAGTTGTCCGCTCGCCATAGGCATTGTTTGCGTGCGGTTGAAAAAGCCGGTTCCTAGAAATAGCCCTAGGGCCTAGTGGATACAGGGTGTTTGATATACGTTTTTAGGGATTCGTTGAAGAATTGCTACTTCAGTATCGAATACTATGCATGTGTATCGGTAAGATTTTACAGTGCATAAAAGGACTACAGGTATCATTATGGAGTTTGTTTTTAATATTATTTGAATCAATAGTTTTAAGTATTCTTAACATGCAATATACTCAATATTTTTTTGGAAAACTTTATACCTCTTTTAAGGCTTCAAATGATGATGTATACAGGGTGCTCCGCGTGCACGAGAACGTGATGGCGGTAATGATGAACACGCTGGGGCGCCGCGCGCAGGCGCAGTCCGACGCCGCGCCCGCCGCGCCGGCGCAGGCCGAGCCCGACGCCAAGCAGAAGGTACAACAGTTTACTTAATAGTTACTACTTAACAGATAAATCACTACAATAGAACATTTTATCAATTGTAAGTGCGTGCTTTTCTTTCGATATATTTTACGACACGGTTGGCGTAGTGCGCTGTAGCACGGTTTCTCGCCTCGATTTCCGTAGTGACCCGGGTTCGATTCCCGGTCGGGTCAATTCAGGAAACGATCTTTTCTGAATTGACGCGGGTCTGGGTGTGCCGGGCCTGGCACCCTGGCTTATTTCCTTGTGTGGTACCTCGTAACACAGGGATATTAGTCCCTACTTCGAGACCATTACAAGAGGTATGCTGGCCCAAATATTTTTTTTATTTTTTATATAGATGTCAGTACTTTACGTCATCGTGTCAGTTCAACCGCAAGATTCGCGTACAAATGCTCTACGCGGCTTTTGACAACCAACTGCCAAATAGGTCATGAATGACCCGGCGGCTGGTTAGTAATTATCGCCCGCGAGTAAATGGAATGACAGAGGCCTGGTACAACTCCCGCCATCTAAAAAGAAAATATATTTATATACTATGGCAATACTAGCTACCCCGACAGACTTCGTTCTGTCAAAACTGTTTGACAGCAGTTGGTACAGATTGGTTTAACAAGGAAAAGTGTTGGTTTTATTATTTTCCTCGTAATTTTTACGTTTTTCTTTCCTTATGAACCTTCTTTGTGCCTTAAATATGAAAAAAGAATTGCTGTTTCATTTTATCGATACTAATATTATAAAAAGGAAAGATTTGTTCGTTCATATTGAATAGGCTCCAAAACTACTGATTCGATGATAATTCTTTCACTAACAGACAACTAAATTATTCCGGTGTCATATAGGCTATACTTTATTACGATTGAACAAAAAAATCAGTGGAAAATAATAGTAAATGTAAATCAAGTCGGAGAAAAGCGGGCGAAATGGACACCAGCTGTCAAACATTTGACAGAGCGAGGTCTGTCTGGGCAGCTCTTCGACAAATAAAAAAGAATTGTTATAATAATTATCACTCACAACAATATTTTCACTGTTTTTTTGTAACTTCAGGACACATCCCACGAGATGGTGGTAGCCTGCTGCCGCTTCCTCTGCTACTTCTGCAGGACTGGTCGCCAGAACCAGAAGGCCATGTTCGACCACTTCGATTTCTTGCTGGAGAACTCAAACATCTTGCTGTCACGCCCTTCGCTGAGAGGATCTACGCCCCTAGATGTCGCTTATTCCAGTCTCATGGAGAACACGGAGTTGGCTCTCGCTCTGAGGTGATTTATTTTGATTTTATTAATCTTTTTTTTTTGCCATACGACAGGCGTTTAACTACTTTCGCCGTATGATGATATTCCTGACAGTCCATTATTGTCAATTATAGTGCTGTAACACATGTAATTTAATCGAGTTGGCAAAGGAGATGGAATCAGATTTACCGATTTTTAATGGGCTATGGTATTAAACGCGGTATCTCGAAAATAAATGTTAAAAAATTGCACACAAGGCAGACGCACTGGTACTGATGCAAATGACGTGATTACAAATTACAAAATGGTCGCTCCTATTCATCAATTTTTTGTCGATTCAGTAGTGTCAATACACTATTGAATGGCGTTCCTTTTCGCGCATCAGGCGCTGTAAAGATATATTAATTTAATTTCAAATACTTCATTTATTCACGGTTGAGAATAATAACAATAATTTACTTAATAAGATTCGAGAGAACAATCGTTTTTTGACAGTTTATAACATTTTCTTTTGCCAGTTTCTTTTTATTTAGTTTGAAATAGAATGCGTGACACGGAACAATAAGAGCTGTCAGGCATATCATCTTACAGTGAAAATAGTATAATTATATAGATTAAATGTAATTTTACTCTTCTAAGAGCATACCGTGCAGCAATGACTCAGTTTTGTTTAAGTAGTGTGCTGGTATCCCATTGCTAGGTGAAAATTGCCCCTTTCCTACTGACTTAGGTCTTAAATACTCCGAAACTTTAAAATAATAAGACAAACAAGATAAAGACTAGAAGACTCACACAACAACATCCTAACAATTTTAGTTATATAATTTTTTGTCTATGTTTGTAACCTTTGTAGTGTCTAAATAAATTTATTTCTAATAAATTTTAAACCCTTTTATTTAAAACAAACTTAAGCAACCAAAGTAAAGTAAGTAATTAAAGTAAGTTTTGGTAAGTGTACCAGGTTGGGTTCTAATGAGCTTGGCAAAGTGTGAGTGCTTCTGAGTGTTTACCCATAACTGCAGCTGTTGCAGTGTAGTCTAGCTACTGTCATCAATATCACACTAACGTGAAACGAAACCATTTGATACTATTTTTATTGATGAAAGAATGAAAACTCACTGACTATCGTCGTTTTGCCAACAGAGAACACTACTTAGAGAAGATAGCCGTCTACCTGTCGCGTTGTGGTCTCCAGAGCAACTCGGAACTGGTGGAGAAAGGATACCCTGACCTTGGCTGGGACCCGGTGGAGGGAGAACGTTACTTGGACTTTTTAAGATTTTGTGTTTGGGTAAGTGTTTCTTTTAGGATAGTCAATGATTTTAAATTAAATTAACCATGGTCTGCTGGAAGAAGTTTCTTTCTATAGATAAGCTCATTTGTACTTTTATAATCCCTAATGTTATCTATGTTGTATTTTTGTGTACGAATTAATAAAAAGGTTGAGAATTCGTATGACTGATTAAAATTTAGGTGATAGGTATAATTAATGTAAACTTAGTAACACACACAATACTAATATATAAATACGTATAAATCTGAAAGTACGACGACACTATACAGGGTGGAATTTTTCAACGCCACCTGGAGGGAAAGTACTGTACATACTGGAGATAGACAATTTTACTCAAAGGGAACATTCTATTATTAAAAAAAAAGAAACAGAACTGCATTCACAGATTTTAGAAAATTCGCTTGCCACACCCGGGAATCGAACCGGGTGTGTTTAATTTACCACGTTTGTTAGAGAGATTTGATCCTTATGATTGACCCTAGCGATCGATCCCGAAAAGTACAGTGTGATATTAGTTCGGAATTTACCCGGTTCGAATGCAGTTGTGTTTCCTTTTTTTTAAATAAAAGAATGTTTCCTTCAAGTAAAATTGTCTATCTCCAGGTGGCGTTAAAAACATCCATCCTGTATATTGTAACAAGAAAAAATATTTGCTTGCCACTGTGCTGCCCTCTATTATTGTATGTAACATCTTCCACAGGTTAACGGTGAAAGCGTAGAAGAGAACGCCAATCTAGTCATTCGTCTGCTTATCCGAAGGCCTGAGTGCCTCGGGCCAGCGTTAAGAGGAGAGGGCGAAGGCCTGCTGAAGGCGATCGTGGACGCCAACAAGATGAGCGAGAGGATCGCTGATAGGAGGAAACTGAGGGAGATGGAGCAAGAGGGAGATGTTAGTGTGCGTATATGCTTCATAAACTTATTAATTTCGAATATACCTCTTTTTGTTTTAACGTTAGTAAAGAAAATGCTTAACTATTTGACGACACGATTGGCATATTGCGCTGTAGCACGGTTTTTTCGCCTCGATTTCCGTAGTGTCCCGGGTTCGATTCCCGGTCCGGTCAATTCACGAAACGATGTTTTCTGAATTGACTCGGGTCTGGGTGTGTTGGGAGACGCCCCTGGCTTATTTCCTTGTGTGGTACCTCGTAACACAGAGATATTAATCTCTACTTCGAGACCATTACAAGAGGTGTGTTGTCGGGCGCATATTTTATTTATTTATTTATTCCTTTTTTTCATTCTCAGTTCTATAATAATGTGACGTTTAATTCAAATTTCAATGATAATTTGGTGTTTCAATTTTTTTTACTTGAAAACGTAAAGAATCGTTCACATGAACCTTTACATCATCATCATCATCATCCGTGCGGTCTATCCCGGTTGTGAACCCACACGGTGTGTGGGGTCCCACACACATCCACCGCAGCATCTTCATTTCCGTGACGCGCAGCTCCTGCTTGTGTCGCTCTAGTAACGGCCATGTTTCACTGCCATATGGAAGGACAGGCCTAATGATGGTTTTATAGACCTGCCCCTTCAACTTGATCGGCATTTTGGGGTCACAAATGATACCAGTCACATCAACCTTTACATAGGGGGACCTTATGCTGCTGACATAAGTCCCATTTTGCAGTGGTTTTGTAAAGGTTTATGTGAACGCCTCTGTACAAATAATTTAAGTTAACTAATTAATATTGTCCTGACTAAAGAGACGTGAACAAGACGGATCGTTTTCGTTGTCTAACGCGAGAAGATCTAAGAGAATCTGACAATGGTGAAATACGTATTACGAGAAACTGGTTTTAATATAATTATGTCACGGAAAATTGGCATTAATTGGATTCTACAGTTTAAGGGACGGAATATAGATTGAATTGTGTCGAGTTTTTTTTGGCAGACTAGGACTGAGTGTCACAAATACATATAAAAAAATAATATACACAATATATGCATTTATTTATACAACAACTTGCCTAACGGATTGAAAATATTAAAACCTAATATATTTAGAAAAAAAAAAAGGTTTTGGCTATTAGAAAAATGTTTGTATAGTGTTAAGGAATATACAGAGTTTTGCATGCAGACCGAATACAATGGACAATTTATGCTCTATTTTAAGACCTTTCTGACATGTATTCTCGTAAATAAATATTTTGACTTTGACTTATTCCTTGTTACATTAAAGAACAATTTTTTATTGTTACGTAATGTGTCCAGTTCAGCCACCCGCTGCCCGAATCCGATGAAGATGAGGACTACATCGACACGGGCGCCGCCATCCTCAACTTCTACTGCACGCTCGTCGATCTGCTCGGCCGGTGCGCGCCCGACGCCTCCGTCATCGCGCTGGTACGTACATCACCAGAATGTCCGTAGCCCCTGTTCCGGACTCTTTGGCTCTGCTAGCTGACTGGCCAGCAGACTGAAGCGGGGATTGAAGCCGCTAGCATTCTTTGGGATGCGCGTGGTGAGCGACTATAACCGCTCCGGCACCATTCTGGATAAATGGGAGTGGGTAATGCCACGGGCTACTCGCCTATGAGTACCATAACGTGTAATGCATTATGCATTGTGCTTTATGGCGGCAGGACCTACCGCAGGTGGTCCCTGGTACACTTCACGGTGTGCTAGGAATAGTGTGCCCTTCTGCATAACCGAGAGGTTGGTCGGGGGGACCACTAAAATAAATCTCAGGAGACATTGGAAAGGGGGTGTGGTCAGCAGACTGACTGATGCGACTAAGAAAAGTACTGATGACAGACACATACGACAGATCAGTGACGGCAAATGGTTTATTTTTGCTTTAAATAATTAATATATTTAATTATCTTCGATTTTATTTTCTCTCTTCTCCTCTCCTCCCTTCTTCAGCCCCCAACAACGACACGTCATAGGTTGAAATTCCATGCTCATCCTGGATGGCTGGCGCTCAACAACCGTACGTTTTTCGCGTCAATTTCCTCCGCGTACATCCAAAATATGGGATGATCTTCCTGCGGCGGTATTTCCAAAGGAATGTTAAATCGGAGCCTTCAAGAAGAGAGCGTGTTCCCATTTAAAAGGACAACGCATCGGTGACACCTCTGGTGTTGCAGTTGTCCATAGGCGGAGGTGGTCACTTTCCATCAGGCGACCATCCTGCTCGTTTGCTCCCTATTACATAAAAAAAACAATGACCTTGCAATTAAAAATACGAATACATTACAAAAATATACGAGGTATGGAAACTGACTAGTGCACAACCCGAACTACTAGGACTAGATATGTGAAATTTTACAGTCGACTCATGTTCATTATGTGGGCTGTTATGTCTCATTTTTGTAATTTCAACCCCTAAGGCAATGAAAAGGGGAAATGCTGTTAATGTGGGGAGTTTAGTCGTTTATAGTGCTATTTTTTTTTTGACGACACGATTGGCCTCGATTTCCGTAGTGTCCCGGGTTCGATTCCCGGTCAGGTCAATTCAGGAAACGATCTTTTCTGAATTGACTCGGGTCTGGGTGTGCTGAGAGACGCCCCTAGCTTATTTCCTTGTGTCAGACCATCACAAGAGGTGTGTTGTCTGGCGCATATATTTTTTTGTCTTTAAAGTTTAAAGATTTGATTGTTTGTTTTAATAGGTTCCAAAACTACTGGACCGATTTTAAAAATGATTTCACCAATATGAAGCTACATTATCAGGAAGTGACATAGGCTATGTTTTATTATGATTGAACAAAACATTCAGTGAAAAATAATAGTACATGTAAATAAAGTCGGAGAAACTCGGGCGAGATGTGCTGCTCTACCGACGGCGCGACGTGCAATTACTTTTGACAGAACGAAGTCTGTCTGGGGTTCATCACATCGCTATCTTTGTGATTTCCGACAGTAAGAGAGACTCCACAGTAGCGTTCTTTGAGCGTCAGCGTCGTGCCGGCGAACCCCCTTCACTAGCGTTTTTGGGCGGTGCGTCTTCACGGCGCCCAACAACGCTAGTGTCGCTAAAACAAACACACTCGGAAACTGTATATCGACTGCTTTTGGCATTATAAACTTCGGTATTTTGTCAAATTCCTGATATTATTAACAGGGCAAGAACGAATCTCTTCGAGCAAGAGCCATCTTGCGTTCGCTCGTGCCATTAGAAGATTTGCAAGGAGTGCTCAGTCTTCGCTTCACTTTGAACAACCCGGCGGCTGGAGAAGAAAGACCCAAGTCTGGTGAGTCTTGAATTAAAAGGTTCACTTAAAATGTTTCCAAGAACATAAAATACCTATTTTATTGTTCTGCATTCAAAATGCTTTATTTCCAGTAAGATTTCTAGACAAAAGCAAGTTGGTCACGGTATCAGATGTGATCATGTTGTCAATTCACAGGAATATCTTCCAAACATCCCCGGTGGAGTAAAACCGAACTGTATTACAGGTGCTTTTCCGGAAAGTATTTAATTTTCTATTTTAATAAATAACACCTTAATTTAAAACTAACTTGTTTCAGACATGCCATCAGGCCTTATTCCCGGCCACAAGCAGAGCGTAGGACTCTTCTTAGAGAGAGTTTACGGCATCGAGACGCAAGAACTCTTCTACAGGTTGTTAGAAGAAGCATTCTTGCCCGATCTGAGGGCTGCCACTATGTTGGATAGGGTGAGTCAAAATTTTTACAGCACTAGACATCATTTGCCGAGCATCAGTCAGCCTGAGTTTGATTAGCAGTGCAATAATGTCAAGACTTTGCAAGACCCTAATTTTCTTTTGACTAACGAAACCGGCTTTCTGGTAAATTCTTCGTATTTCAAACACACCTTTTTATCGTTTTTGGGCCTTCCCCGCTTACCTACTCATTTCTGGGGGGAAATCAAATCGCAGGTAGACTATGTCGCAAACATGGCTGCTTGGCAGTTTCCTTCTTTTGTAGCATCCATTCAGTTTTGACTAAAACATGGCTATCCTTAGCATTCTCTTGCTGAGTGACTCATTATGACGCAAACCTAGCCATTATAATTATTAAATATTATATACTAAACGTTCTTCCCATTTCACTCAAGTAGATGATTTCATAATAAATAAATTGGCACAGTAAAATTTGCCATGCTATAATTTTGCTTGCGGTAAAAAGTATATCTGGATAGTCCAGTTCCTATTTTAGCAATAAATGTATCTTCATCAGATCAACAGTTCTCCCATTCAACATCTCTCCTGTACTTCTAATTCAAACAGTCCATCAGTTCATTTCATACTTATGATCCTTCGAGCCGGATTGTTTTAATTTTTGCATACATTACTGAATTTAATATTTTTGTGAAACAGAACGATGGCTGCGAATCAGACATGGCGTTATCAATGAACCGCTACATCGGCAACTCTATCTTGCCGCTTCTGATCAAGCACGCAAACTTCTACAACGAAGCTGAGAACTACGCTAGCTTGTTGGATGCTACACTTCACACTGTGTATCGGTAGGTTCATTCATAAATTAGTGATTTCTTGTCTATTTTGTAGATTCCTATACACAGGGCTATTTTAAAAACACCATCCAAATTGAAATATGATGATCTATGGAGAAAATGGCAAAATACGTATTTTTCTGTTTGACAACTTTCAGTACTAAAAATGTTGAGTTATTAATGTTATTATAACTACTCAAAGGTATAAGAAAATCACTAGTTTCGTTGATACTACGCGACGTGAGTGGCGGGCTCGCTGCCTCCATCTCCCCGCTTGCGCTATTCAGAAGTTGAAATTTAATTTTGAATAAGTAACCCCGCCGAACGAATAATCTGTGCCAAAAAAATATAATAATGTAAAAGCTAGAAAGACCTTCCCTTTTTAAAAAAAAACTGTCTTCGATGAATGCCTAATGTTGGGGAAAATTTTGGATGATGTTAATAAAGTAACCCTGTATTTTCAAGATTTTACAACCAAGTAACGGATCTGGCGGACACAATAGTCCAAGATCAGGCTCGTGAATTGAGTTTGTCATCGAGTACACACTCGCATCAATTAAATTTTAAGCTGACTTTGTGTTTATTTGTATCATTATTATTGCACTTGTCATTGACTAGAGAAATTATTAACAACTTGAGTGCCAATAACGCCGCGGGGCGTGAAACGGGGCGCGGGGTGGACGCCCGTCACGCCGCAGCGCGTGATAGGTTCACACAGCGTTCTATGAGTCATTCATGTTACTTGTTAGGTTGTTCTGTTTATTTTTTAATGTTTGAATTTAAGCATTTTTTTTATCAACAAACAAATTGTACTCTACTAACTCGCATTGTAAAATCACAACAAGTTCAAAAGAGTAACTACTGAGTTTCTCGCCGGGTCTTCTCAGTAAGAATCAACTTCTCCGAGGCGGTGGTAGAGTCGCATTATGTTTGTATACTGTTTATTTATTCATATTAAATATAGTATTAATGTCTATTATTTAGTATATTTTTGGACTATTTAAAAGTACTGAGTTTGAGTTTATAATAGATATTTTACTGCCTAAATTATTTCCAAGGCCCTCGGGTGTGATGGGCAAATGAGATGGAAATCCCTTCGTCGGTGCCCGTCACGCCCCTAGGCGTTAGTTTTATTTTATCTCAAATATTTGCAAATCATTAAACAGTCACAAAATTGAAAGTTGGCCTGCGGCAGATGTCACATCTTTTTATGGGCAGTCAAGCTGTTAACTTAGGTTAGGACCCTGGTTATCTCTGTTATCTCCTCTCATGCCTATTTATAGGCATTCGGATTCCTGCTGTAAATATAAGTAGCAAACTTTCATATCATAGCAGTATGGGAACTAATGCTGTTTTTGAAAAGTGCAAACACTTGCACTTTTTATACTCTTTATTCATCAGTCTCTGATATCTACATAGTACACGCTTCAATTTAGGGTGAGATGATCTTTATGTAAGATTTCCTTGAAGTGCATTATTTATTTAACTACCAGGTTATCCAAGAACCGTATGCTAACGAAGGGCCAGCGTGAGGCGGTATCGGACTTCCTAGTCGCGCTCACATCCGCCATGCAGCCTTCCATGTTGCTGAAGCTGCTAAGAAAACTAACAGTTGACGTATCAAGACTGTCTGAGTACACTACAGTTGCACTTAGGGTAAGTACATCCAAGTAGTCTGACGCCCAATTTCAGAAACAACAGTCAAAGTTGAGCACCCTTCAAATTGATGCTGTCTCTTCACATCTTTGTAGCAATGAAAGGAAAGGCTATTCAATTTTGATTTTCGTTTTAACATTCGGGTGTGAAAATCCTTGCATGTTAGCTTATTACAAGACCCAAGAAACAGAGTACTAAAATAGGGCGGAAATTAGGCATGGTCTATACTGACCATGATATTATCATCACAGAACTCCACTGATGCACTCAAGGTAAGAAGACATAATATAAAATGAAGACATTGTGATGCGTGGGAGCTATTTCCTGGTAGTTTTTTTTTAGGGTTTCGTAAAGGGATTTTAAAAAGGAATGTTCAAAGATTTGATTTGAATGTTTGTCTATTCGGCCTATCATAAAAAATGTCCTCACTCTTATTTTTCCCACCTTTATTTTTCTTTGTAAATAATGCAGGATACTTTCCTTTCTCAAGAAAACTAATACTAGCACTAATTCCAATCATTGAGGATTTATGACCGTTTGACTAACGCTATTTTGAGAGCATCTATACTGTTAGTAGTTGCAGAAAAAAAATTAAAAAAATACATAAAAAGAGTTGAAAAAAAGAGTAAAACAAGTATTTTAATTTAATTGTATTTCTTAACCGGTTGCAGTAGCGATAACGTATGATTTGTTATGCCGAGGGTGACGATAAAATGACAACAAATTATTCAAGGTGTCGGCAGTGGGGGAGTGTGGGACTCTCCGCCGGCTAAGCTGGTGGCATACCTACTAAAAAGCATACTGGCGGTATACCCGGGTAAACCCTCACCGCTATGGAATAGGATGAGGTGGAGCCAAAAATAATTACCACGTCTCCCCAGCAAGTCTATATAAGTCCCTTTTTAACATTTTAAACTTTCTTGTTGCATTTTCCAGCTACTCGTAATTCTGATAAAAACGGGTTTTTGCAACGAACGAAATTACGCGAATTTACGAGTCCGTTCGTGACCACGATGACATGCAATTGTCGCCGAAACGTCGAGAAATAAAATCATTTATCCTAATTTGGTTCGTTGCAAAAACCTGTTTTTATTAGAATTAGTAAGTCACTTTCTTATAATTGACTGTTCATTTTTGTACCCCAGCTGCTAACCCTCCACTACGAGCGCTGCGCCAAGTACTACGGCAGCACGGGCGGCCAGGGCATCTACGGCGCCTCCTCGGACGAGGAGAAGCGCCTCACCATGATGCTGTTCTCCAACATCTTCGACTCGCTCAGCAAGATGGACTACGAGCCTGAGCTGTTCGGGAAGGCGCTGCCTTGTCTGATTGCTATTGGTGAGTGAATTGAAGATTTTAGGTCAAACATCGAATGTAGAATGCCTTCTTCAAAATGAAGCAGGAACTTACCCATCGGAGTTTCTGATGACATCTATCTCTCGTAATTATAGACGCCAGTGCCACCAAGCGTTGATTATACGGCGTAGCAGCGCGCGGTGAAGAGCTCACTTTGCCCCTGGTAGCCGAACAGTGAACAAGTCTAGAAACTGTCGCGTACTGTTCCCTCGGTTTAGTTAGTTTTAGTAGTGAAAGTGTTATTAAGTGTGTTCAGTGCAACAAAATCAATAGTGTTATTATTTGAACCAACATTCCCTGATAGAACGCCCACAGACCCTTAATAAAATGGCAGATGATAACGAGGCAAATACACTGCCGTCGTTATATCTATTCCCCCCCCCCCCCCCCTTGTGTCTGGTGTCTTTGGCTAGTATTTATCCCCCCAAGATAAACCTGAGATGCTCCTGCCAGGATATGCTTTGTAGATGACCAAAGAGAGACACTATTTTCTTGGGAACCATTATTTTTCCTGTGTGTGGTTGTCCTGTCCACCTCAGACCACGATAGTCTCCACTAGTCTCAATCGGTAGCGATTTAGGCGACTGTGTAGAACATTGATTTTTCTACATCTCTGAGTTGATCATACCATCTAGTTTTTGATCAGTGGAACAGGGAATCCAGCGAGAAAAGTTTATATCTCGTATGTTATTTCTAGTATCAAAATATGTCCAGAAGTCTGAAACTATCAGTGTTTCCTGTAAATTAACATATCTTTCAATCGTTCGCAGGATGTGCATTGCCACCGGACTATTCGTTGGTCAAGAACTACGATGACGAGTTTTATGGAAAAGAAGCACAGGCTACAGGTACGAGTTAATAGGAGTTATAGCTTTTACATCATCGCTTAAGTAGCTATCCCGTGCCATGCGGGTGGTTCTATTGGTTAAAGCAGATCAACATAAATTAACATACCATCACGACTTTATCCCAAGCGGGATAGTCAGAGGCAAGTGACTGTGCCGTCATGGTGAACGAAACACTCGGAAGCCCACTTTTCACCAATGGTATTAGAACCCAATGTGGTAGGTGGTGAGCCTTCCGCCGTTATCCGGGTTGATTTGATTAGTTTTCGATGTTTACGTCACCGGAGAGTTAGTCGGATATTTAACAATGAACTCAAAGATTTTGGTTCTGGCCAGATTTGATCTCGGGACCACACGCTCCACTATCTGAGTTCAGGGGCTGAACCACTAGGCCACGAAGCTCAGAACGCAGATTGCAGACATACATTGTCCTGTTTGCCCACCGAAGATTGTGGGCTCGATTCCTACTCAGGGCACACGTTGAAGTGATGAACATTTGTGTTTGTTCTGGGTCCAGACACTTGTTTTACTATATTTAACTTTAGCTCTGCTTTGTTTGGCGTTAGATGATCTTAGTGTAACATGTTCCCGATATTTATTAAATTTGAATGGTTTATACTTTTTCTTTATGCAGGTGGTCCCGACAACCCGCAGTATGATCCTCAGCCCATCAACACATCATCAGTGGCGCTCAACAATGACCTCAACACTATTGTGCAGAAGTTCTCTGAACACTACCACGACGCTTGGGCTTCTAGGTAAGAATACCAAAAACCTCTTTTTGTCTTGTAATTTTTTATGTCATGTTACGTTATTTAGGAAAACCTTAAGATACCAAAGATATGAATCTGAATAGATAACACAAGCCCGTTTGTATAATGACCAAGCGTCTGCCTACTACTGCCTGTAATATCTCTGTCTAACTGTGTGGTTGACGAGACGGTTGAGTATAGAATGCCTCTAGGCATTAAGTCCGCCCTTTGTAATATAGACTATGTGCAATAAAGATTAAATAAATAAGCGTACCACTTTTTTGACGCTTATTGCGACGTCAGAATTACGAACTAGTGAAAGGAATCCGGCATCCCTCAATCAATTTTGAGGTACTTCATTGAAATAAGATTAATAATGAGTGTAAATCTACTTGACTTTGACATCCGTTGCCATAGCGGTTGAGCGTGAACTAAAAGTAGCATCCTTTAAAGAAATTCACTGCGCCCTTATTACAAAATTATATGCAGTCAAGTTAATTCCCTAATCTCAGGTAAGCTAGCAACTTCGTCAGTAAATATCCAGCTTAGAATATATGCGTTAGTGCAAGATAATCGCTGACTGGCTGGAAACAAATAGATCAAATCGCGAGATTGCTCGCTATGCTCAGTTTAGGGAATCAACTTGAAAAGATATAGGGGATTGTAATTAGTGATGTACGAGACTCGAGGCTTCCGAGTCCTTTTGTCTAGAGCTCGGCGTCATTTACAGGGCTCGCCTCGTTTGTATGAAGCTCGACAACTTAGCTCGACTTATAGTGTAGAGGATTTCTTAAATGATAAGAATTTGTGGTCATCTTAGGGATAAACTGCTCCTCTGCACATTTTTTTTTGTTATGTCTTTACTCCGTTAATCCAATTTTTGTGTATAAAAACAAGATTGAAAAGAGTAACCATCGAGTTTCTTGGCGAAGTCTTTTCGATCGGAAACAACCTCCGAACCGGTGGTAGAGTCACATCATGTTTAATTATGATATTTACTATCATAGTATTATTTTATGTAAGTTTATTTTCATTTGATACCATATTATTAAAAATTTAAATTAAAAATACTAAAATAGTGTTTAATTATTTATTGAAACTTAAATAATTTGGCGGTATTTTATAGTATATTTTTGCTTCAATTTTTTTTTGTATTAGACTCGTCATAAGTACTTTTTATAAGTCTATAAGAATAAAGATATTTTTTACTTTACTTTACTCGAGAGTCTTTTCCAGAACTCTAGCCTCCTTGAGAGCTCGATCGATCTCTAAGCTTTTTCGGGACTCGATCGAAATCGAGGCTTTACGTGGCGAGTCGCGCTCAAGTTAGTTTCTGTTTGAAGTCTTCCTTTTTTAAGCAGGCAATAAAATATGTGTTTGTGGGATAAAATATATGTGACCAGAAGCGTATTTTGAAAAATAGAGGTTTAAAAGAAAAAGACATTATATTAATCATCATGAAAAATATTACAGTGAAAAGGTTTAAGAAGACTCTAGCTCTTTTAAGACTAGAGTTCTTTTGAAGGCTCGAGCTCTTCTGAAGGCTCGAACTTTTTTGAAGCCTCGGGGCGCGGCTCAGGGAACTCGCGTCTTGGCTGGGCTCGGGGCTACAAGCCTACCGAGCTCACTGAATCAATCAAAGGCCAATCCGCCTCGAAGCTTCAAAAGTAGAACTCGACGCCTCTAAGTTTGTACATCACTAATTGTAATGAGGCCCCTGCACTCCTTTTTGACACGCGAAATACGTACACACTCTACTCTCCTCATCTAGATCATGTATATCTGTAGTATTCACCTTAAAACAAAGTGACACAGAAATTATTGATCTTACAACTTTCTTGTTTACAGGAAAATTGAAAACGGTTGGGTGTATAGCGAATCTTGGTCGGACGGCCAACAGAAGAGCCATCCGCGTTTGAAACCATACAACATGCTGAATGACTATGTAAGTGTTTTGTTTTGGTTAGTTGCTTTTTGACTTTCTTATTTTTTTGATTAAATTGAAATTAGATTAAAGCCGATGATTAAAATAAAATTTGTGAATTTTATTGGTTTCGATGAATAAAGATAGATCTAAGTGAATTTTTATATTTACTAATTAACAATGCACTGTTTTCCTTAATTCCTAAATTCGACCTGATCCTAGGGGCTCAAGGGGGTTCCCTAGGGTCAGGTGGAATTTTTCTAGTTTCTATCTTTCTCTTAAGATAGATCTTAGCTGCTCAACGCAAAAGGTGCTTCACATATTACATGTATTTAAACACCGTTAGACAATATCTTCAGGAGATGTGACCGATTTACTGCGATCGGTCAACTCACAAAAACACATACGTTCACGACACTTAAAAGCAAGCCCAATAAACGTGTAGACGTCTACAACAATAAAACTTAATTTTTTTCTGGTTTCGTGAATGTTTAGCTATCATTTTGGTGAACGGAAAACTGAAAACACTTCACCTATACTTCATTCATTATAACTTTAAAAATAAGAAACAGGGGTGCTAAAATGAATGACAATTTATATTTGACATTGCCATGACGATGACGATGACCTGAGTATAACCTAGCAAAATTGAAAACCTCTTCAGCCACAACGTATGAAGGGATTATGTAACTTTTAGATTTGGTAGAGTTATAGTGAAAGTAAAAATGTGTTCGGATACTTAACCCCTGCTTCTTTAGATTTTTAACATCGACAATATAGTTTGATGCACGACAAAATAATTTATTTAAGCAAAAGCCTCATAAATTCTGAAGTTACTTTACTTTAAATGAGAACAATCAAGTGTGACACCTGCTATATTAGTAGATTTTGAAAATGTAATAATAAATGATTGTAATAATGTTTATTGTACTTCTACCATAAAGTGTACCCTTAAAAAACATTTTTTTTACTTCTGTCTAATGCTATAATTAATGTAGAATAGCTTTGACAAATAAATGTGTGTTTTTCATTACCAGGAAAAAGAGCGCTACAAAGAACCAGTCCGCGAGTCGCTGAAAGCCCTGCTCGCCATTGGCTGGTCGGTGGAGCACTCTGAGGTCGACATCCCCAGCACCAACCGCAGCTCCATGAGGCGGCAGTCCAAGTCTGGAGGCGTAAGTATACTATATCAACTAACAAACTAGTAATCCATCTTTCGTAATTTTAATAGTTTAGGAAAATATCTATTTTTTATTTATAAATTTGGTATTTATACCAGTTTTCGATAAAATAAGTTATTTCAAATTTTTTTTTTTTATCAGAATTGACTTGACAAATATATTTTTTTCACATAGCGATGAAATAAAATGAAGTACCTATAACAATAGTAGAAATTAGTTTAATTATTTCATTATACCTATTATAACTAATAATTCGTGACTTTTTTGTTCACTTACGCACTCAGAAGGAAGTTAATAAAGAGACGGTACATACCTTTTATTCATTATTTACCGCGTGTAGAAAAATCTTTAACTTAATTTATTATGAAGTTTTCCTTTGTTTTATATCATCTAAGTTAATAACATAAACAATGACTTTCAATTCCTCCTGAACTTTTTTGTGACTACCATATTTTTATATTCGTCGTAATTAATATTCTTATTTTTTTTTTATTGCTCTCTTTCAACAATAACTTTGCCCCTGTAATAACTGCATGTTCGGAAATCTTTGAATATTTTTACTCAATATTTATACCCGTTTTTTCCCTGCGGAATGAAATTGAATGTTTTAAGTTTGACAGCATTTTACAAATATCTTGGATGAGATCAAGGAATCTTAGCCACGTAAAGTACTAAAATATTATAATTTCGATTGAATAGATGAGAAACACTAATAAATACTGACAAACTTAAGTATCTGTTGTTACATCACTAGCGATCTTGATTGCCACACCAGTTTGTAACCAATCTACAGAAAAAGTCTATGACGTAATTATGAGATATCTTTGTGACCTAACTGGTTTGACAACCATATTTGTCTTCAAAACCATCCCTCATGAGAAAAAAAGGGTTTATCTTACAAAACGCTAGGCTTATATGATTATGGGCTACTAGTCGAACTACCTTACTAAAGCCCCAAGTCGACAAAAGGCCCTAATTAACTCCTTTATAAGTCCAGTCCTAATCGTGTGCATTGTTTCCATATCCTCGCACGCCAGCGCCCACCAGACGTCGTGGTAAGTCCAATAATGCCGAACTGGCATTAGCTTAATAAACCACTGACTGTAACTGCTAAACTTCAAGCGAAATTTTTAAAGGGCTCGAAAAAGAAACGCTCCTGAAAAGCCAGACTCTAATCGGTTTTTATGTTTGAAATTAACTGAAATTCAGCAGTTAAATACTTACCAAAAATATATCAAACTAAATAGCTAGCTTAAACTAGGCAGTTCGAGATACATGCTTTATGTATTGATGGGTAGCTACTAGTGAATTTTCCTTAAATCTTTTTTTATTTGAATAATTCATATCTTTCTTACTAATTTAACAAACCTTAATGTTAACTGAGCTTAAAAAAATAAGCTTATTTAGGACTAATTTCTGCATGGTAATAAATATTTATTAAATATTATTTTGTGATATTGTAATGCCTGCTGGTATCTTTTTTGTGATTATTGCCTTTAAAAACTTGCAAAGAAAAATTTCAAAAAAAGGTGTAATATCTAGTATTTAGTAATCTGACGCCCCAATAGCCAAATAATATGACGTACGACTGCTCTGCCCTTGGTTTATTTAACAGGTCAAGCATAGTTGAATTCTTTGCATATTTTGTAGGGAATCTGACTCCATTTGATAAGAGTGCGTGGTATGAACACCGTGTTGAAACTTATTAAACTGTCAATGGTAGCAGTGATTTAATTTAGTTATGGCTGCCTTTGCCCAGCAGTGGGACAGTATGTAGGCTTATTCCCACTACTACTTTATTACCTTTGTGGTACTCTACATAACATATCAACTCTCTCACTATCCAGACCGACTCAGCAACTCCGTTTAACTACAACCCCCACCCGGTCGACATGACGAACCTCACGCTGTCAAGGGAAATGCAAAACATGGCGGAACGGTTGGCAGAAAACGCTCACGACATTTGGGCGAAGAAAAAAAAGGAAGAATTAGTCACCAATGGTGGTAAGTGGCAAAACTTTACGTTTTACTTTAACTCTAGTAGTTAGAAAGATACACGATACCTACGTTGTTTGTGCGGTGCATTTTAGGAAGCCCATTTCAACTGATTGCAATCTTAGAGTAACCGAGAGTAAGGTTCTGGTCCTGGCCACTGTAGCGACATCTGACTCGCCACATACCAACTAAGAACTGACTTATCCTACATCGCGATATCAAAGTTATCCGAGCGATTGAACATAGATACAAAAACCTGACAGCAACCGTCGGGTAGCAGCCCACCAGACACATCACCGGTCTGGTCGGAGGATCCTCCCTTTTCAATGGTGGATGAGGAACTTTACACCCTGTTCCTCACGTCCCCAAACCACCATCACTAGATACTAGCCTCAAAAAATAAAGCTTGGTATTGTCCAAAGTGGCTTTTGCCTAAGCCTAATAAATTGTGGTGAGCCTACCACCGTTTTCCGGTCAGCTTTAATAAATGAATAGATTTATTTTTATCAAAATTCTTTTATAATTACTCTTTCAAAACTCCTGAAATCACACAATATTTAGTGGTGAGCGTACCACCGTCATCACATTTGGTGAAATTAGAAGATGCTTTTTTTAATCGAATTCTTTGATAAATGACTAATTCATCAATTTTTATTCCACTAGGTGGCATCCATCCCCAACTGGTTCCTTACGACCTTCTTACCGACAAAGAGAAGAAGAAGGATCGCGAACGTTCTCAAGAGTTCCTCAAATACCTGCAGTACCAAGGCTACAAACTCCACAGGCCTAGCAAGGCCACAGCCGGTGACACAGAACAGACCACTACTGGGGTAGCAATAGAGCTCAGATTCGCCTATTCGCTTCTGGAGAAACTGATCCAGTATATCGATAGGGCGACCATTAATATGAAGCTCCTGAAACCATCGACTACTTTCAGTAGGAGGTCCAGTTTCAAGACTAGTACTAGGGATATTAAATTCTTCTCCAAGGTAAATGCATATTTTATCACTAACAGACAATCCAGTTTTTGAAATACTTAAAACTCACTAATACGCCTTTTGACAGCCAGGTAAATAATTATGATAAATTATGAGTTGTCAAAACAGAGAAGTCTCTTAAGTTTTGTATGTGAATATACTGTTGTGACGTCATTAATGAGCACGTTAACTGGCTAAATAGTTGTTAGGTTCACTGCTACTGAAATCTGCCAATATGCTTTGTGAATAGGTTCATGAAATTGTAATAAATATGAAGTCGTGAAAAATCTTTTCTATTGTGGTTTTCTCTGTCTCAATTCAAGCATATTTTTACTGTTATAATACTTCTTTCATTTTTCTCCCAAGTTTTGACATTGATTTCAAATACAAATCATTCTTAAAATTCGTCATGAATGCATGTACGAGTATTTGTGTATTATATTCTGTCTTTCTTTTATATTCCAAGCAATGCAAGGCTGAAAATAGATTTACGAGGAAGGTACATGGTACCTAGTTTGATTGTATAGATATCATACATTCTTCATGACTAGCATAGTCTTAGCTTTTGTGTACATGTGGCCCATTAAATTAGTGCTTCTAAAGAGTAGATCATCTCAAAGTAATATGTGTATTAAACATCAAATCAAAATATTATATCTAGCTAAGTAGCTAGATGAACAAATCATAGATCTGGACAATGAGTGATACGTAATACCATGCCTTATTACTGAAAATAAGTAATTGAATCAGTTTTTCCTTGTAAGTAGTCTTGAAGGTGAATTCAATGTGCCAACATACTCATTTTCATAGCATGCTGTGCTATTTGATGTTGCTTATGTGAAAAGCTCCCATCGTTCTTAAAAACAGCAGATGCCTTTTAATAAACTATTTCTTATTATTAAACAAGATATTATTAAGACCTTTTTTGCTGGAATTTATTCCGTTTAGTAGCTTTTGGCAAAAAAAACGTATCAAAATAGTTGGTGTCAGTGACTCTGCTTATGGTATTACGGACTTTTAGTTATTTTTCGTTGTCACTTGTTCTTATTTGATTGGTCTTAGAAACTGCTGTTTTAAGAGGTTCATTACGAAATGCATAGGCAAGCTTAAAAGCAACTTATGATCGCAGCAATATCGTACACCTAATCATTGCTGATACCAAATCATTGAAACCACTGACCATGAACACATGCAAAAAAAGATCTCTTTCCTTTATATTAAAGTCTATTTTCCAATTCAGGTGGTTTTACCTCTAATGGAGAAATACTTCTCCACGCATCGCAACTACTTCATAGCTGTCGCGACGGCGACCAATAACGTTGGGGCGGCGAGTTTGAAAGAGAAAGAGATGGTTGCTGCTTTGTTCTGTAAGCTGGCCAGTTTGCTGAGATCTCGGTAAGTGAATGAAGTCATTTTAGTGATTAACTGAAAATTAAATAACCATTCATCGTGGCCAAACAACTCTGGAATGAAGATCATTTGATGGTAAAAGCAGCTTGTGACTATCAACATATTGCCTAGAATTGTAAAAAAATCTTGTTATACATAATAATTATTTAATGAATATACTTAATGAATTAACTTGTATTTTTGTGTGCCATTTCATAGGGCTAAACATGATTGGAACATAAATTGTTTCGACAACATCTTTGTATACCTTGTTTAATTGTAAATAAATATTACTATCACTATTACTATAACAGTCAGGGCCCAGATTCTGCTAGTTGAATGACATAATTTTGACATTGAGTGGCGTGTTTTTGACACTTAAGCTGTCAAAAACTCGCCACTCAATGAGGTACAATTCGATAGGGACTTAAAAAACAGAATCTGAACCCATGACCACGTTCAGTATTTCTATTAACTTGATCAAATCAGCTACTTGTAAGAAAATTCAGGGAACTAGCTTTTTTAAATTGACTCTGGTCTAAGTAATATATGCTAGGAGAGGCCCTTGGCTTATTTCCCGGTTTGTTACCTCGTAACACAAGGATATTTCTCCTTACTTCGAGACTATGACAAGTGGTGTGGTGTCTAGCGCATATTTCTTAATTTTCATTTTTTTTTTACTCTCAGACTGGCAGCTTTCGGTCCTGACGTGAGGATAACCGTCCGCTGTCTCCAAGTTCTAGTGAAGGGCATTGACGCCAAATCCCTAGTGAAGAACTGCCCCGAGTTCATCAGGACTTCCATGCTGACCTTCTTCAACAATGTGGCTGATGATTTGGGGCATACTATACTCAACTTGCAGGAGGTAAAACGAGCAAAAATAAGTACCTACTTCCAGAAAATTACTATATTCCCTCAACTAGTTAAGATAGCTTCTTGATACCGTATAAACTAATCAGGTGCTTCTTAATATATGCTTAAACCTTGGCTAAAATTCTTACCTTGGCTAACTAAAAAATAAAAGATAAAAAAATCAGAGCTCATCTCATCACCTATCATTGCGTTCAAGTTTGCCCGATGAAGTGTAAGTTTCTGAGCATTTCGTTCAATAAGTGTTTAAACACACTATGCCGAAGATACGCGACGGAAGTTCGGCATGATTATTTATGGGGATGACATAAGCTGTCACTGGCGCTTAAGTCATCCCCATACATTCGAATTTCTATTGTAGAAATCGTCGTGGCGTGTTGCTCTTGGCTAGCCCCCCTGGAATGCTATTTGAATGACTGATGGCACATTAAGCCTAAATTACGTTGCGTTTCAGCGTACAGCCTTACTTCGGTCGGGTTCAGTGGCAACTTATTTTGTAGAGCACACAAATAGACTGAATATACACAAAAGTTGAGCAACGGTATTTCTGCCGCGTAAGTTCGACACTTATGGTGTGTCGTATCAGCCGAATACGTCGGACCGTAAAATCAATCGGAGCTTCGGTCGCGTACCTGCCGTATAGTGTGTTTAGACACTTAGACACTTAGGCCCGTATTATAAAACAAAAACTGTACTTGAGTATAGATCTGAGTGACGTTTTTTCTGAACTGACGTTTGAAATCTCTACATAAGTACAGATCAGTTGAGTAAGATTCTAGCATACGGGCCTAACACGGCAATAATCAGATTTTCTGTGACTAACTACCCAATTATGTGTTAAATCATGATCGTATGTACACTTGAAAGTTTTTTTTTACTTCACCAAGGTATCATCAAGTAATTTCTGTTCAGAAACTGCTATCAATTTCCAAAACCATCAAATGTTTTCTTATTCATAGGGTAAATATTCCCACCTACGAGGAACCCATCTGAAGACGTCCACATCGCTGGCCTACATCAATGGAGTCCTACTTCCGATCCTGACCGCCAAGTTTGACCACCTCGCCAACTGCGAGTATGGCGCTGATCTGCTATGTGAGTACCGGTATTGCAATACTGCTAACTAAAACGAGTAATATATGTTAATTATAATATGTTAATAATAAACTTGGTTCGATTTATAGTTTGTCCAATTTAGGATGATAATTTTGACAGTTCACGCCTATGATTATTGCATTTTTTGGTAAAGTGTACTACAGATAATATCGTACTTTATTGACGGGTACCGCCCACTTAGTGAAGTGCCTTGCAAACGAATAGCAATAGAAAATATAAAATCGTTGTGAAATAAAATTAATCTAAGATTCAAAGTTAAGATTAAGGGCGGCTAGCACATTATATTTCAATACAGTTTAATTTTGATTAATATTAAAGTTATTTGCAATTATCTATCATACGATTATTCCGAAAAAAAACATTGATTTAATATAATAAAGAAGAGTTTGGCAACACTGGCCTAGTCATGAAAGTCAAAGTCAAAGTGAAAATGATTTACAAATCCTAATACTTACCTACCTAATTTAAGTTACTAATATATATTTTTTTTTATGTTACTAATATAAATTTAATTTTTTTTCTATCTCTTTATTGCACTTTAAAATATTCGAATAAAATTGTTTTTGTTTATCTTTATAAACTAATGATTCCAAGTTCTATGAAATAATAAATCGATATCGAATAGATTCACTATTATAAACTACCCCATCCCTATTGAAAGCTGTCAAAATGATCATCCTAAATTGGACACACTTGAATGGGTATGTAGAAAAGCACAGTTTTCAACAGCTTAGACCATTGACCTAGTATTGATTGTATGTGAAGACTTCTTTGTATAACTTTTAATTATTTTTCAAGAAAACACAGCCATGTTGGCTTAGAATTATGTAACTTTGTGGGAATTTGTTGTCTTGCTTTCATAATTTTTGATCTGTTACGCCTTTATCGTCAATGTATTTATGCCTAACGATAAGGACGTAACAGATTGAAATTAACGACACTTTGACGACACGATTGGCGTAGTGCGATATAGCACGGTTTCTCGCCTTGATTTCCGTAGTGTCCCGGGTTCGATTCCCGGTCGGGTCAATTCAGGAAACGATCTTTTCTGAATTGATTCGGGTCTGGGTGTGCTGGGAGATGCCCCTGGCTTATTTCCTTGTGTGGTACCTCGTAACACAGGGATATTAATCCCTACTTCGAGACCATTACAAGAGGTGTGTTGTCTGGCGCATATAAAAAAAAAATTAAAACTTCCTGTCACTTTCGCGCAAATATTGACCGCGCCAAAAATTACAAATACAATGTTTTGTCACCTCTGATTTCCAATTCTGCCTAATATTATTCAGAACCTCTGTGACTAATAAAATTAAATGACTTTAAATTCTAATTATCAGTCTGTTTTTTTTTGTTTTGGCTGAACGCTTTGGCTGTTGACAAAAATGTGTTTACGGGGTAAAGTACCACAATTAAAAGCAAAATGTGATAAATAACCATGACAGTTCTGTTCTAATTCAAATTTTTACTTTCCTTTTTAACATTAATCACTACCGCTTTCATCACTGTCGCTGTAATCACTATCGGTATCACTAGAATCTTTAGAATATTTCATCTTCCCATTCCTATAAGCAACCTTGCATTGCCTCTTGCATAGCTTCTTAAAAGACTTCTTTTGAGTCTTCTTGCATTTGTAAGTAACGCAGGCCGAGTCGTATGAGTATTTGCAGGCCTTATTACATTTCGATGTGGAGGCCTTTTGGCAAGCGCGGTCGTAGCTGTCGCGAAGTATGTTCAGTTGCAAGGAGTCGGTAGGCTGTGATGTATTTCTGAGGGAAGGGTTTAGAGGCTCAGGGAGGGGTGGGTATTCTTTCTGGAAAAGTTTGAAAGCATTTTATTGATGGTAGGAATCCAACTAATCTATTTTTTTTGTATGCAATGGTTAATGCAGGTCTCAAATCGTCGGAGGGTCCCGTAGGGTCACAGGAACCTGCAAAATTCGAATGCTAACTGGCAGTTAAAATGATGCGTTATTGTAAATGGTACTTACTGACGCCAAGAAAGGGTAGCACGCTTCTATTCCACCTCTGGTAAAATCTATAAATTCATCTAGAACAGTTTTAGTGAAGAACAGAACTTTTTTTTTTCATATCACAATATTTTATTTATTTAAAAGTGTAAAAAAGTAAAGTTAAATTATTTGTTCATTTACCTTTATGTTCACTAACCCTATATGCAGAATTGATTTTGGGATTGTTTTTGATAACAAATTCTTCCAGACATCTAGTCTTTGCAAACTCTTTGAACTTTTTCTTGAATTTGCTCTTGCATTTGTGAACGCTGCAGACTGCTTTCAAAACGACTTTGCAAGCCTTGAGTACGAAATTCTGTATTATACGATTTGCAGTAACTAAATCTATCTTTACACACAGAGTGACTTACGAAAGAGAACCCAAATTTCTGCGATTCACAATCGATAACATAATGTACGCAATATAACAAGTAGGAATAAAATATTCAACTTCTTCATCATCGATACGACGAAGAAGATAAGAAAGAAAGAGAGAAAGAAAGAAATATAATTTATTGACCCTTATTACTGCACAATAAAATCAAAAAAAAAAGTTACAAACAAAGTAAAAAAAAATATAACATTAAAAATTAAAACGGGCCAATCAGGACCCTGCCTCAGCATGTGTCGCTGCAGTGCGAGACTGCAGAGACGCTGGTATTCTGGCAGGGCCTGTTGTTGGGTGATCGTCGTGTGGTTTCTGTTGTGTACAGTGTATGCGTGTGTAAATAAGTTTAAAAAATGTGTGTGGAGAAAGTGTCTTGAGTGCAAAAGTGACATATAAATAGAAAAAAAATACTCAACTTAATTTTATATTTTTGTAAGCACACACTAAGCTTAATATGAAACAAACAACCTATCAACGCTGCGATACGAAAAAAGTAGTTAACAATAGCGGAATCATAAGTGCAATGACATTAACTGACATATGTAACAGGAACATAGCCTGCAAAAATAAACTACAACTATCATGAATGACGATAATATGAATTTTACTCCTCTTACAAAAGTCTGCCTGCAAATGTTGAAAAAGAAACCAAATAAGATTTTAGGTGCGCTATAAGTTTCAAAGTTTTCGCAAAAATTTTATGCGCTACAATTCACATATAATCTCTTTCGCTTGCTCTACTCGTACTTTTTCTATCTGTTTAATTGGTCAATGCGGTTTATTTTGGTTAAGCTTATTAGCTTCACATAATTAAAAATACGAGTTATTTGTTAAATGACTGAAATCTTACCTTGAAACATTTCCTCACTACAAGTTTTGAGCAGGCATCGCCATATGCCTGTCTTAGAATGCTGGTCTTAAACAATTCTTTGTTGATGGCTTTTTCATCTTCTGAAATCGAATCTGATGGTTCCTCTTCAAAAGAGGACTTCTTTTCGTTTTCTTTGGACTAATAAATAAGTGATATTAGAAATGTGGTGAATTCACCCAGTTACTAACACAATAAGTGGTTTTTACGAGCACATAGTGTTCTTGCAAAGGCCTCCCAACTTTTCCCCAATTGTTCTTTGTCGAGCGAGAGCCAAAAATAGCCAATCTTTCCAGTTACTGGAACTTCAGTAACTCACAAGTATCTATTGTTTACAAAAAAACTGCACTAGCATTTGTTTTGAATTAAACCGGCTATTTTATATTACATGCAATGCTTATCTGAACCGTAAAAATAATGTTAAAAGCTGCAATTTTTTGAAAGCTATCGCTTACTTTTTAGTCTGTAATTGTTCCGACAGAAGAAAAAGGTCTTTTCAAGAGATTTTTGAGTGGTCGCTCGTTTAAATAGTTCAAAAAACTTACTTCTCTTTTAGTGACGATAACTAAAGCTGTTTTCGGCTTTCCTGAATAAGTTTGAAACTGTATATCCGGTTGCCTCATTTCCCTTTTGGTTTCATACGGTGCATTTTCTTCATTTCTCAGTTTTATCGGTTTCTTATCAGCTATTTCTTTCCAGATACCTTCGTTGAAACTTTCCGACTGTATTACTTGTTGCACATTTTTAGCACTACTATTGTTTGTGCTAGGAGCCTCATCATCATCTCCTTTCTTCTTTTCTTTGTGATCTCTATTTTTTTTATGTTTATTAACTCGTTTTGGTTTTGATGTTTTATCTTCAGATTGGAACGCCTTTTGTACATTGTCAAAGAATACATTTTCAGGTACTTTTATTTCGTCACTGTGCTTGTGATCTCGGTGAAAAACTTTTTGGGGTTTGAATAGTTTTTCGATTATTTTTTGTACACTTTTGTCGTCGGAAGCATTGTAAGGCTCTGGAGCTTGTAAGCTCTCTATTAGTGGCTTTCTTTGGTTATCTTCATCAGTTAAATAATTTGATTTCTCGGTAATGTGCTCTATTTCGTCTTCCTCGGAGATGAACATTTGGGTTCCCGGAAAAACTTTTTTCGTGGTCTGCAAAATTTCATACTTTGTTTCATTATTTTTACCCTTTTTACTCCTTTTAGAAACTGCTTTAAATAAGTGGTCTATTTCACTATCTGATGAATAATCTGTTTCAAAACTTTTGGTTTTATAAATATTTTGTATCTTTTCGTAATTCTGTATCAGTTCTTGTAACACGTGGTTGACCCTTGATATATTTTTGATGACGTCGCTGAATATAGTTCTCTCTTTAATCGTCTGTTCTTTATCAACATTGTCGTTGAAAACCTGAAAAAATCAAAACTTGTAATACGTATGCTGTTTTGAGGATAAATGAGATAATTGACGATATTTACCGCTGCTATACTAGCTAGCAATAAAAACACCTGAAAGTTAGAAGTGTAAAACCACATTTGATTTAAGATTTGTATAATATCTCAGTGCCATATAAAATGAACCGATATCATGCTGTTATGGCCCATAAAAATAACAGCGTTGCAATAACTTTACTCTCCTTGGTTCAATTCCTAAAAGAGATGACATCATATATGCAAATTTTACTATTGTAAAATGGCTTACTTCTTAAAAAAGGATTTGACTGACTGGTTGACTGTTTTTTTAACTGCTTTTGCTTACCACTAGACATTGTAACCCCCATTTAATTTTAAATTTTGGAAGTGGCTGTATGGTTTTAATGACAAATAAATTCTTTTAGTAAGTGAATAAAAATAATCCTGGTTACAGTCATCAATAAATATATTGCAATAATGTTTGTTCCCAGTGGACGAGATCCAAGTCGCCTCCTACAAGATGCTGGGTTCGTTGTACTCGCTCGGCACAGACGCAACTCTCACGCATGACCGGAAGTACCTCAAGACTGAAATTGAAAGGAACAAACCTGCATTGGTATGTAGGTTTTGTTTTTAAAGGTTGAGTCAAACCTATGGACTTAATACAGACATATTGTTTAATTAGTGTCCATTTACTGGAATTAGCCGTTGTTGTTGGTTGCTCCAATGAAGATCATTTATCTTTTTAAAGTCTGTAGCTTCTTATGTTGCTGACTGTATTACACCTAGTCGGATGGAGCGGCTAAAATCTACTTTCAATAATAATAATTACTCTTTTTCCAGGGCTCCTGCTTGGGAGCATTTAGCTCGACATTCCCCGTGGCTTTCCTCGAGCCTCACCTCAACAAACACAACCAGTTCTCGCTGCTAAACCGTATTGCTGACCACTCTTTAGAAGCCCAGGGTAAGTCCAATCTACTATTTGCTGCTTTTTGTTTTTGACTACAGTTCAGAATGACGATAGATATTCTGGTTCCCGTCACCTAAAAAGAACGCTGGGCCAGGACCTGCGAAGTGGGCGAAATTAGGGTAAATTAGTGATACGAAATCTTTCATGCTGTACCTGTGCTCAGACCCATCCCCTCCACTATCGCCTAGTGTTCGTTTACGTTACGGGATGTGTACTTATTTGAAACGTCTACATCCATGAAGTTATTATCAGATGTTTTTCTAGAAACAGTGATGATTGTGAAATTCAAAAAATCTGTTACATTTTCCACTATAACAGCCGTCTATGACGTCTTTTAATTGGATTCTGGTGCGCAAGAGTGTGGTCCAGATACAATATAGTGATTTTACTCAGGACACTATTGATCTATAAAAGATCTTCCACCTTAAGTCTGTCATTTTGCAGACTCTTTCAAAAACGCGAACAGCAAAGGAGTGGAACTTGCTGCCCGTACATGTCTTTCCAAACCAATACAATCTTGGTCTTTTCATGACAACAATGAATAGGCATTTATTAAGCAGATATTCAATCATAGATCACATCGTCACGTCAAGCACCATCTTGGTGCGATTGTGATCAAATGTATTAAAAAAGACTTGCAGTTTGGATTCTTGATAATCATCAGATTAAATCATCGTCATCAGACTGCCAAGTATGAGCTCTAACGTGGTTTAAGAAAACAATAAAAATGAAAACTTAATATATTTTTTTTCAGACATCATGGCCAAAATGGAGCAATCCATGCCCACTCTAGAGACTATACTGTCTGAAGTGGACCAATTCACGGAGTCAGATAAGACATACAACGAAGCCCCGCATATTATCGACGTGGTTTTGCCTCTTCTCTGTTCATACCTGCCTTTCTGGTGGGCACAAGGACCGGACAATGTGACACCTACTGCTGGGTTAGTTTAGCTATTATAGTAGTAGATAAGATAGAGAAAATACTCAAAGCCTGATAAGAAAGCAAACGGTGATGTGCTGGATATTGATCTTTATAATCGAATGAAAAATTAAATTGTTTTATCCTAAAATTGCGTTAAGGCTAAAAAGTCCTAGAATAAAAATTAAGTATATGGGGAGCCCTACTTGGGAGTTAAAAAAGAGTTAAAGAAAATAGGTTCTCTCCGTATAATATTTACACGAAATAATTTACAAAGAAACAGAACAGAAAAAGATCGCGTGAATATTCGGAGCGAAACCGGGCGTGCATTCGCGGTGCTAACTAGGAACGGACTGCCGGCTGCTGATGACGTCGGCCGGCGTCAGCGGGCCGCGGTTGCGCGCACAACCGCTTTCGACGCGCGCAGACGGCTCCCATATTGAAATGGTACCGCCGCACTGCGCAACGCGGTGAAGCGTGAGAGGGGTTGCCTCTCTAGTCCCACGCCCGGCTTTGCTCGTACAACTGAAATATGTATTTTAAAAAATAAGAATAAAAATAAATAAATCTTATAAAAAAAACACGCCTGACGCCACAAGTACATAAAAGTTTTAAAAAGATTGTTAAAATCATTATGCTTGTGTCGTGCAATAGACATTAGTAAAATAATAATATGATAATGAATACTACGAGTATCATAAATATTATGTAGGGTATTTCTTGGATGGTGAGCGAAGACCACCGACATTGAAACTGAAAATGATCTTCAGAAAAGTCAAGCTGTATTCATTGCAAATATTTAGTTAACATCACAATAATTTTTCTTTGGTGCTTTCCAAAATATTGAAATTATTTTAACTGTGTCGTTAAATTGATCCATTGTATTTAAGAGTGCTTGAATAATACCAAACCATTAAACAGGTATCTGAGTTAGTGTTTTTCATAACAGAAACCACGTCACAATGGTAACAGCTGAACACATGAACCAGCTCCTCAAAAACGTTCTCAAACTGATCAAGAAGAACATCGGTAACGAAAACGCGCCCTGGATGACTCGTATCGCGACCTACACTCAGCAAATCATCATCAACAGCTCGGAGGAACTGCTAAGGGATTCCTTCTTGCCACTAGCTGAAAGGGTCAGGAAAAGGACTGATAATATGTTCCATAAAGAAGAGAGTTTGCGAGGCTTTATCAAGGTAAGCTACAAGAAAATATTGCTAGTTAATAATTTGTAATAATAACCATGGCATTTATGCGACAAATCGTTAACGGAAGTAGTCAATTAATAAATACAGAGACTAGACTTAATTGATGATTTTAGATTCATCTACTGGTTTATAGCAAATCGGAGTATCTTCATCTGTGAATGGAACTTCAGCTTACATCAAACAACATCAACTGATTCAGTACAGTTTAACACTCTGAAATGGGATCTCAAACATGTCTATGTTATCTCATCAAAATCTTATGTATTTTCAATCAGTGATTATATCTGTGTATCAACATTTACTTGGATGACCTATTTATCTTTAAGTTTTCTTTACCAAAGACGTCTTTAAACATAACCACATACTGTGCCAAATTCCTGTATTTTACAAAGACTCCAAATGAAGAAAAGACTCTCGTGTGTGGATACGCCAAAACAAATTACAATCTACTGAAAAAAAAATATTTTTCAGTCATCAACCGACGACACATCGCAAGTGGAGTCACAGATACAGGAAGATTGGCAACTCCTAGTCAGAGATATTTACTCCTTCTACCCTCTACTCATCAAATATGTGGACTTGCAAAGGAATCACTGGCTCAGGAATAATGTTACTGGTGAGTACTTAGTTGAATACATTTTTCAGGCGACACATATTGAGAGATTTGAAATTAAGAGATTTGAATTTTTCCAGTGTTATGTAAAGACTAGCTGTTTTTCTCCCGGTTATATTGATGGTTTAAGAATAATGATAGACTATTATTACAAATCATAAAATGTTTTTTTTTAATAACAGAGGCGGAAGAACTTTACAACCACGTGGCAGAAATATTCAACATCTGGTCCAAGAGTTCGTATTTCCTCAAAGAAGAGCAAAACTTCATATCAGCCAACGAGATTGACAACATGGTGAGAGGCCAAACACGTCTTTATCAATTTTTGTATAAGTAATAATGTTGTCTGTCACCTGTGATAATATATGTTTCACGATCACTATTGGGACCGCGTACAATCAATACATGTCATCATTAGCGCATACTAAAACGACGCGGTGTGGATTGAAATAGAATCTTTTGAGGTTTTTGATTCAAATTTGATCATTTTATACAGGCCTTTCATTGTGATTTAATTTTCATAAGCACAAAAAAAGCGTTCATTTGCTCTGTATTTTTTTTAATTTGAATTTGGTATCAATCTATAACTCTCCACCAGTGAAGAATGCATAACGTCTACCAAAAATACGTTTATCGTTGTGCATTGAAAGAAGGAAATCAATGGAAAATATTTTTTATGTTCAAATATAATCATTTAACTGCGTATCTTCGTAGCCTGTAACCGTTCGTCTCAAAACTGCATTTTGTTTCTCCAAGAAAATCAAAATGGCGGACATAACCTCAAAAGAATAATCTTATGATCACCGTACCCGGTCCCACCCATTTTGTTGTGGTCATTAGTGTTCGTTTTCATTTACTTTGCGTCCATAGGTGCTGATAATGCCCACCGCTACTCGGAGGGCCACCACAGTTGTAGAAGGGGCCCCGCAAGGTGGCGGTAAGGTGAGAACTACGAAACTATTATGATACGCTTATCTGTGTTTTGATGTAATGATATTTTATGAAAAACTATTTAAATAAAACTTTTAAATTGATTCCTTTTTTAACAGCCAGTGATATACATTTGTTAAGTATGGATAGCTCTTTGATGATGGCGATGTTGATACAGATCACTATTGTTATGCTACATTATCATTGAATAAAACCTAAAGATCTCAAATCTATTAAAATATCATTATATGTACATAAATATTTCAATGTTTATTTTAATTTCAGCTGACACAATAATATCACACTCATTTCAATAACAATGACACTGATATAACACACGTTATTATGACTGTATAATTTTAATTATGGCAACAAAAATTCACCGCCTCTCTTAGTATACGAATATTTGACCTATCTACTCAAAATATTCAACCATAGAAATAGGGTAACCCTGCCAGTATAAGTGGAGCTACCACTACTATGAACTCGCATACGTCGAGCGTACCGTGTTAAGTGAATGTACCATGGCAGTGTTGCGTCTAATCTGTGGTTTGCTGTTTTTGTACTATTTACCGAAATGTTGCTTTCTTATGTTAAAATGGGCCTGAAAGAAACAAAATGGTGATTCCCTAAAACAATGTTCTCGATCCAATGATTTTGTAAATGAGTGTGTTGGTACGGCTAACAGATTAAAACGTTAGAACATACAGGTGGTCCGAACATACACGTCAGTAAAAAGTTTTTAGCTTCCTCACACTCAGGGGTATCCGAAAATACCCCATATATGTTACCCGAATTTTTTTACGAATTTTTGAAAATTTCTGATGCCGTTGAAGTAACTCATTGAAATTTACAAGGTTAAAAGTGTGGTGAAGTTTCAAAAAAAAATAAGGATGAAAAATTTTAGGTAACTTTTTTTTTTAAACGGCCTTCAAAGTTCAGGGAAAAAAACAGCATTTCTAACTTTTTCAATTTCATGATTTTTGTTTAGAGTTGTGATAAGCGTTATGAATGTGAATTCTTCAGAATCAACTAGCGCTATTATTCATCGAATAAAGAAAAAGAATCAGGCAATTACTACTATCAACAGATCGCGCTGCAGTGACCAAAAAAGTAACTCAACCCAGAAATTTTCAAAAATTCGTACAGAAATTCATAACTCGAAAACTACAAAAATCGGGTAACATACATGAGGTATTTTCGGATACCCCTAAGTGGCAGCTGAAACAAATATTTACGTGTATGTTTGGACCACCCTGCATTTGATTTGAAATAACACCTAAGCTATTGATCTGACTAATAGATTCAACAATAACAATTTAACCCTTGTTGAAAACACTAATAAAAGAATATTAATCCTTCTTGAATTAATAGATTAATTTCTTCAACTACTTACAAAAAAGTTAAGCATTCCTTTTTTTCACTAACTTATTTACCATAATTCGAGCTACAACTCTTTAACAATCAATTCTTTTTGCTACTAAGTTATGATGGATTTTTAAAGGTTTTTCGTTGTTCGAAAGAGATATTGTGATTTTATAAATCAAAATCTATTATTCCACAGCTCAGATACTAAAAAAGGTCATGTATTCAAATTATTTGTAATTTCATATCAAAAATTTAAATTAGATTATAATTCAACTCACAACTATTTTGCATGATTAAAACAATAGAACAATAGAACTTTGTTCCTGCTCTGATTATTAACGTATTCTAACTAGTGCAAAAACTTATCAGAGACTATCCAAAGTAGAATTACTATCAGTCAGTCAAAATAAAATATAATAATGTTCACAGATTTACTCAGGTTAACAAACACACGGATTTTTCTTACCCAAAACTACATTTATTATAAACTTACACGAAATAATTTAACTGTTATTTAAAAATATTGTTTCTATAACCAAAGCTAAGTTAGTTACTCAGAAGTCAGTATAATTACGATAAACAAAATAACATACATACTTACTATTTGTAAATGGCGGAATCAGCAAGGTTCCTTCGACATTCAGATAAAGTCATAACTCAGAAGCCCACAATTTCGGTTTTTGCCTTCACTAGTTTCAAATTTTATAACGAAAATGAAGTACGTATTCGTCCCAGGATTCAACGTGACAACATACGGCTTCAAGCATAAGTGATATGCCACCAAGCTTATGAAACAGTCGTATTTTAAATAAAACATATGACAATAATATTCATTCGGAGGCACTATGTAAACACCATAAACAAGCCCAATAAATGCTATAAATTAAAAAGATAGGCTTCACACGTTTCTTTTACCAAATGCATTAACCAAGTAAAATAATATTGCAGAAAAAGAAAAAACATCGTGACAAGAAACGCGACAAGGACAAAGAGGTGCAAGCATCTTTGATGGTGGCCTGTCTGAAGCGCCTTCTACCAGTTGGGCTCAACCTCTTCGCTGGACGAGAGCAGGAACTGGTGCAGCATTGTAAAGACAGATTCTTGAAGGTAAGGATGTAATAATATACCTGGACATTATTCCACACAGCGCCATCTAGCCCCAAAGTAAGCTAATTAAAGCTTGTGTTATGGGATACTAGACAACGGATAAACATACTTAAATACATTTTCTTTTGTTAATACATACTTATTATACATAGGAGACACCCAGACCAGTACAAACAGACATGTTCATGCACACAAATGTTTATACTGTGCGGGGATCGAACCCGCGACCTCTGGTGTAGTAGCCAACTTCTTAACCATTACACCAAGTCGGTCGTCAGTGTAATTAGAGAAATATAATATTACATACGGTGCTGCTCGCCAGTTTTGTTAGCTTTGTTAGCTTGTCTAGATTTGCAAACACCTATTGCTATGGCTAAGGTTAAAGTCATTCAACTAGATTGGTATTTCGCAAAGGGATTAAATCATAAATGAAGAAATTCTTAAAAATCTGAAGCTGGCCCATCAATGGATAAAGAAGTGGAATTGGTTGTGGGTAGATCTTATTGCCAAGAAATTCGTAGACTAACGCACTAAAGTTGCAGCTTTCGGGGCTTGCAGGCCGTCTATAACCAGCTCATTTCTTAAGTAACCATCTAGATCATTTTCATAAAATTTTTGCTACTATTCAGTATCAAAAATCTCATGAAAATGATATTTTACCCAATCATTGAAAAGGTCACCACAATTGCAATTGGTATTGAATTTTCGAATTAATGATCGCCTGCCTGCATTGTCTAGAACAGAACATACTCTGCTTTAATTTGGGTACATAACCTTGTTACACATAACAGATAATTAATTCTTAGTTTTATATTGTAAAATAAACTTGATAATGTCATTAGAATTATTTATTTATTCAAACTTCACATTTGACACCAAAGAATCATCTCCAAGTCACAGTCACTATTTATAATGATCTATGCTTCAAGAAGGAGTTAGTACATAACACTTAGGATATAAACAAAATTGTTGTCTCTCGCAGAAAATGTCAGAGCAAGACGTAGCCGAGTTTGCCAAGACCCAACTGACCCTCCCCGACAAGATTGACCCAGCAGACGAGATGTCTTGGCAACATTACCTCTACAGCAAACTGGGGTCTAAGAGCAAGACCAACATCACAGCTGACACTGCAGAGAATAAGGCCAAGATCATAGACGATACGGTGGAACGGATCGTGGCTATGAGCAAGGTCTTGTTTGGATTGCATATGGTGAGTGACACTGTTGTAATAATAACTCATTGTTTATTTAGATGATTTAAATTTTATATATAATGTGATTATCAGTTCACTCATAGCCTATTTCAGAAGGCAATAGGCATAGCAAAGTGACAGGGGCATATTTACTATGTTATCTGACTATTGAATAACGTATAACGTGTACAAACGTTATGTAACATCACTGCCGTACATATTTTATTCGTTTAAAAGTGGTAGCAACGAACGACTGGCAAGAAATTCAGGGTCATAAACGACCACTAATAGTTCTTAGTTGGTTACAGAACACGACACGATTTCCACCTATGGCGTTCTGCTTTATTAGGGTTTTCTCTGTCACGTATGATTTCTTTGTTTAAATTATTTTTTCGTTGTTTTATGCTACAATTCCTAAGTATATATTTATTTATTGATGTATGTATCCCTAGATCGACCATCCTCAACAAATGAAAAAGGACGTGTACAGATCTGTGGTGTCGATCCAACGCAAGCGCGCTGTCATTGCTTGCTTCAGGCAACTGTCACTTCACGCGTTGCCCAGGTCAAGAGGTTTTAGAACTTGTGTGCATTTTTGTAGGACAGATTTTGGCGTGTTCCTATAGCCAGCTGATAGCTAATACCACTGACTGCTAAACTTAAAGTTATGTAAAACAAACTCGCCCACTAAATACAGCTAAAGTTTTTGCCACAAGCCCCAATTCTGAATCCTACCGAGTTGGTAGTACGGCTTGTCTTTTGAATGTTGTGTGTATTTTAACGTATGTCTAAGATAACTACACAAATCAGTGAGAGAAGAACTAAAGTTGAATTCCCACTTTGTACTGTTTCACCCGTCCTTTAGTGAAATGGGCACCCATCTAGGTAGACATGTAAAATGACTGAACCTGACCATACATGACCGGTCATTTATTGTCAAATCCATTCAAATTGACTCAAATATTACTGTCTTATTCAACTTATATACCAACTATTAGATATTACCAACTTAACCAATCTTAAGATAAGAATTGAAAGGTACTGACTGACTATGATTTACGGTTAAATCCGTCAAAAACCGTTATTTTTGGTAATTTTTTTTAGATGCCTGATCAATTTGACTAAATTTGACAATGAATATTGACATATACGGTCAGATTGAGTCAGTTTGCATACAGTACAGCTGGGGCGGAATACTCGTAGGGCTGCATAAGAGTCGCATTATGTCTGTATACTGTGTATTTATTACACACACCTCGTAACACAAGGATATTAATTCCTACTTCGAGACCATTACAAGAGGTGTGTTGTCTGGCGCATATGTATTTATTTGTTTATTTTATTTATTTATATATCCATATTATTATGGTATTTATGTCTATTATTTAGTATATTTTGCTGTAAATTTGACGATTTTAAAGTACTGATACAGTCTATTTGAATAAAGTTATTTGAGTTTGAGTTAAGGCGTCGCCCCGAATCTAGCAAAAGAGATACACTGGAATGTTTATGGTGCACAAGGTCTGGCATCTCCAGCAGGGTAGTTTTACTAACCATTGGGGTTGCCCCAAGCCCTGAAATATTTTCTCCCGAAACTTGTGTTTTTCTACGTCAATTTTTGAGTTAATGTTTGCTAAACACCCATCAAAACTTGCGCATGCGGCTTTGGACTAACTAGGCGACTAAACCTAAGCAACGACCCAGTAACTGGAAGAGAGTGCTCTGCGCTGCGAGGAAGCGCGCCGCCATTGCCTGCTTGAGGTCCATACATCTGTATAAAATCAGTAGGTATGTTGCGCATGATGTATGTTTTGTGTAACTTTGCGTTGAAAAAGGAAATATACTAAATTTAACCTACTCCTAACTACTGTCGTCCCTGCGTGTGTTTTTTTAAAGGATTATTATAAAGGCGTTTTATGCAGAATATTAACATGTGATTATCTAACCCATCACATATTCATATTTTGCATAACTAAGGAAATGTGTCAGTATCTCGTCGTTATCCTATGACAGACTTTTGGTTACGACAACTCGTTTAAAAATTCGTTATTAACATTAAAAATATTTATACTACTGAAGCCTTGAAGTGGTTTGGTGAATCCGATCTCCGATCTGACTTTTAAATCAGTTTTACCCACTTCTGGTCAAATTATTTGAATTTATTAAGAATTACATTTTCTTCTTGCCATTTCGAACAACAAAATATAGGTTAAAAGCTAGTTTTAATGTTTAACTAATATTGTTTTTAATTTCACAGGCATAGAGCGTGTAACATCTTTGCTCGAACATATTACGAACTCTGGCTTGAAGAAGAAAACGTCGGCCAAGAAGTTATGATAGAAGATCTCACGGTAAATCTCCTCACTCTTGCCCAAATCCAGAAATGTAGAGTATAACTATGTATCATTTGCTTTTTCATAATGACAGAGACTGGTTTAGTTTTCATAATTTTCCCAACTTCTTGGCAATAAACCCAACCCTATTTTCCAGCAATCCTTCGAAGATGCGGAACTGAAGAAGAGCGACGTGGTGGAAGAGGAAGGCAAGCCGGACCCTCTAACCCAGCTCGTGACCACCTTCTGCAGAGGCGCCATGACTGAACGATCCGGCGCTTTGCAGGTAAGGATAATAGTGAGAGGTTGCAGCTAAGCGTTCTATCATCATTCTACCAGATTATTTATACCGTATAGAAAATGATATGATATATTCGCAAAAGCTATCTAAATGAAAATCAGATTCTTCATCACATCGACATCTTTCTTTTTTAGGTTTTCATACAAAATCAGATAGCGATTCGATAGGAAACTTATCATTTTTCTTTGGGCATAAATAATCTCCTGGTATAACCTGCAGAACTTTTCTGAAAACAATGAAGCCGTTGTGAGATGTCAGTGCGTCATTCTGACGAACGTGATCAAATACTAAAAGAGATTTTTATACTATATTTTCATATAAATTGTGTTATTAAACTGCAACCATTGATGTAAAGCTCTTAGTGAACAACTCAATTGGGTAGTTGACATCATCATCGAATTCCAAAAATTATTAATTATAATCAAAGAATACACTAAAATAGGGGTTTTGTAAGTAAAATTTTAGTTCGGTTACTTAGGTATAATTAATTTTATGGCCCACTCGGGTGGGCAAGTCAAATTTTAAAAATGTTATTTATTTGTTCTAGTAATTAAAAATAATTATACGATACCTATACGATAATCTACAATATTATATTAACTTTTGTTAAGAAACCATTCATACGCAAAATTTTAAATAGCTTCCGAACAAGTGTCTTGCAGAACGCATCGAAAAAAGAGTGCTGTGACGTCCTTATATTGCGACAGTTTGTAAAGAGCGTTTTGGCCAAGTCCAAAAATATAATTTTTAAAATTGTCATATCTCGGAAAGTTTTCGTGTTTTCGAAATAATTATTATACTGTTGTTTCTAATATTGAGAGGTCTTTAGATAACACCTCCACGAAAAAAAATCTACTACCCTATTTTTTGAACCGTTCAAAATGTTGAAGTCCTGCCATTCAGTGAACCGGTGTCTTTTTTACCAGTGTTTTAACATTACTAATTTAAAATGTGCTTCGTAGGAGGATCTTCTCTACATGTCATACGCGAATATCATCGCAAAATCATGTGGAGAAGAAGAGGAAGAAGGTGGCGGGGAGGAAGAAGAAGGGGGCGGCGAGGCCGAGGGCGAGGAAGAAGGTCGAGCTAGTATACACGTGAGTCAAATTTACATAAAGCCTAGTCGCTAGCGTTAATACGAACAGTACAGTCAGCTTCAAAAATAGATCAACTTTAGTACTTCGTTATAAGTGCTAAGTTCGTAGCTAATCTGACAGATACTTCGTTATTTCTATAACAACTTTAACAAAGTCTATAAAAATGGTGCATGAATGCTTATGATAGTGATGATTCTGGCTGTATTTATGTACATGCCCAAGAAAAAACCTAATTGTCTTTAGTTTCAAATTCAAATGCCATTTATTTGCAAATACAGGTATCAAAGGCGTTCAAACTTTTACAAGTGATCAGCCATATTTTTCTGTTTAAGCGTGCAAATTACAATAGAGAAATAATATCAATAAACATAAATAAAATACTAATTGTCCAGTTCATAATTATTACATGCACAAAAACTATCGATTATTATGTCAAAAAAAATAATGGTTGACTGAATTAAAAAAGTAAATTAACGGCATGCAGACAATTCTATGTTGGCACCTAAATTGTTGTCTAATTAGGTAATTAGATGCCGAAGTTGTTGAAATGCATTAATAACTAACTTTTAGAATTGAATTAAGTATTAAAACTTCACTTTAAATCCTTTGTTGCATGCAGAAAACTATGGATACTTATATGGTAAGTGTAGACCTAATAGTACCTCCTGGGCACAATGGTATCGGTACCGGTACAAGTTCCATTCGATTGGCCGCGTTCGCACTTTTGTATTAAAAATGTTAATACATTGTGCGCACTCAATATTGGTAACTCGTTATATTTGATACAAATTACAAGCAAACTGGCAGATATTATAATTTATAACTGTCTAGTCTAAAAATTGGTATACATTTTTATTAAACGACAATCAATTGAAGGAATGTTACCAAATGCAAGGCATATTTGACTACACAAATTCCGTAGTGCCTTGATTTGCATGGTGTCCTTGGTTCGATTCCCGGTCCGGTCAATTACAGGAGACGCTCCTGTCTCAAATCCTTGGTTGGTACCTCGCAACTCAAGTGTATTATTAATCCTTACTCGAGACCATGCCAATGGTGTATTGTCTAGCGCATATTTATTTATGTTTTTTATTATTTAAAAAAATCAAAACGTGATTGTACAGTGTTAAGAAGCAGCCAAGTTAGAAGTCACTTGTTTACTAACAATTTAATACAACCATTTCCATGCACAATTAACAGTAAGATAACATCCTTAAACAATATTAATTCACAGGAGCAAGAAATGGAGAAGCAAAAGCTCCTCTTCCACCAAGCTCGCTTAGCCGACAGAGGAGTGGCAGAAATGGTCCTCTTGCACATTTCTGCCTCTAAGGGCGTCCCAAGCGAGATGGTCATGAAGACTTTGGAGCTCGGCATCTCTATACTGAGGGGAGGCAACATTGACATTCAAATGGTAAGTCTTCAAATAAGTTATATAAAAATGGGTCAAAGATTTTGTTTCAGGGCAGAAATGCATAGATAGAATTGAAATGAATGACGGGAGAGTACGTAATTCAAAAAGGACTGCATTGTACCTATTTTGTCACTAGTTCATTTATTAATAAAAGTCGTGTCAAAATAAAGTAAATTCTTCGTTAATTTTTGTGAACTAAGTTAAAATCGATTGAGAAATGGCGAATTCCTATCGCTAAAACGTTAACGTGTTGTTATAATGAGCATCAAAAGGTGAAACGCTTGGTTTTCGAACATACCTTGTGATATTTATTTAGTTTTATATCTGTTTCAATATTTATAGTTTGATGAATTATTATCATAACTGATACCAATGCAATGGGCCGATTAATGTTTTATTGTTTGTTTCAGGGCATGTTAAATCATCTGAAAGACAAGAAAGACGTGGGTTTCTTCACGTCGATCGCTGGTCTTATGAACTCTTGTTCCGTGTTAGATTTAGATGCTTTTGAGAGGAACACTAAGGCTGAAGGTGAGAATAGGATACATACATTTTCGTCTACATCGTATGTAGTTATCTAATTGTCCATAATGTCCATCGCTATTCAAAGGCTACTATACCCACACCTAACAAACCTGTTACATTCGCGTTTACCCCAATTTAGCTGAGTAATTCAGCCTAGTAGAAAATTAAGGCCGTTTCAATGATCAAGGTCTTGTCCCAGTGAGCATTCAAATCATGAGAAAATCATAATTAAAATCAGTTCGTTGCTACAGACTGCATAGGCTGTATCAACCGCTTACCAGTAGGTCTCCGTACTTGTTTGTCACCGACACAGTATAAAAAGGCGATCACTAACCCAAACTTTGTTTCAAAATTTCCGTCCACTTTGCTATCCTGGTAATTTCACCCATTACATTAGTGGGCCCATTTATCTCTACTTAATTTTAAAAACTATTTGATTTTATTTATATAACTTTTAGGTATGTTTTACTATTTAAATGTCGCCCAGGTCTCGGCGTGGGGCTGGAAGGCGCGGCGGGCGAGAAGAACATGCACGACGCGGAGTTCACGTGCGCGCTCTTCCGCTTCATACAACTCACCTGCGAGGGACACAACTTGGGTGAGACATACAAGGGACAAGCAATCATTCATGCAATCATTCGTTCAATCATACAAAGAATTATTCAATTATCAATTTCAAAAAAATCTAAAGGTTCTTTTTATTGGTTCATCGTCGCAGAAAAAGAATGAATAATCATTTACTGTTTTACTGTACATTTAAATCCTGCAGTCGCACATCAGCATTTGAAGGTTTATACAACTCTATCGTACAACTAGAGTTACACATGCATACATGGCATTTCACAATTTAATCCTATTTGTTAGAAATTATTTATAAGAGTATCAAATTTTTTTATTTATCTGTGTGGTAGTAGTATTATAATAATAGATTTTATACTAATTTGTATTTAGTATTATATATTTTTTGACAAAACAAGAACTGGAACAAAAAAATACTAATAATACTTTAGGGAATTTCTTTGTTTTTTAGTATGATAAAAAAATACAAAAATGTACCTTTTGTGGTTTAGTAGAAAACTAAAGAAAAACAATAATTTGAATAATTATCAGTACAATAAGTGACTTCAGAAAAGATATTCGTCGCTGAGCAGGACTTGCTACATCTAAACGTTCCACTCTCTAAATCTCATATCTAAAATGAATCTGAAATAAATCATGTTAAATACTTCACAGAATGGCAGAACTACCTCCGAACTCAGGCCGGTAACACCACCACCGTCAATGTGGTCATCTGCACTGTGGACTACCTGCTGAGGCTTCAGGAATCCATCATGGACTTCTACTGGCATTACTCTAGCAAAGTATGGACATTCGAATCTTTTATTTGGTATAATTAATAAGCCCTTAATTCGAAGTGGCTTAACTACTGTCAATAATATTCTAAATTGACAGTAGTTAAACTTCATGGGTAAAAATTACCCATTAAGGTTAATATTACCTCAAAGAATTCAAAGATTAATACGAGTTCACAATTGATTGATTTTTTGCTACCTTCAAAATCAGAGTGGTTAGAATCCTAGGTTAAGAAATACAAAATTTAAGTAATTTTCTTTTAAAAAAATATATTGTGTAGCTTGAATATCTTTAATAGTGTGGTAATATTTAATAACTTGGTCGCTAACAAATAGCTCCTAAGCTGACATGTGAACCTATTAAATGAATTATATTTAGTAGCTTTGCGGGTAAAAAAAAGAAAAAAACCACCCCCATTATAAATTCTCCATTAATAATCAAATCCCAGGAACTGATCGACCCGGCCGGCAAAGCGAACTTCTTCAAGGCGATAGGCGTCGCGTCGCAAGTCTTCAACACGCTCACTGAAGTTATTCAGGGACCTTGTACGCAGAACCAGCAGGCTTTAGCACATTCCAGGTTTGTTATAAACAAAATCATTTATTAAGCTAAAGTTATAAATAAAAAAAAATATTTTTTAATACTTTAATTAATCGTTTAGGTAGGTGCTCCCCATAATAAAATCATCAAAAGAAACGAAATTATGACTGAAAAATATATTTTTTAAAACTTATGCCCGTGTGATAATTGTGTCCTTGCTCTTTGTTATTATTATTTACTAAAAAATACTTTAAACATACAATCTAGGTATTACAAAGCCTCTATTTTAACACACGCTGAATAACGATTAAAATCCTATTTACAACGTAGATATTACATACATACATACCATCACGTCTTTTTCCTAACGATAGGCGGATTCATTATTAAGTTTATTAAATATACAATTTGTAAGTCTCACACGTAAATTGGATAAATGTCAAAATGCATTGTTTGTCATTGTCAGACACATTTTTTTACATGTTTCTTTGATATTTTGATATGTTTTCATAGGCAGAAACGTACGTATTAACTATCGGGTTCTCCTAATAAACTTCACTTCATACCCCAAATTATTTCACATTCCTAACTATACTATGGAATATTCAATCATTTTAATCCTATTCAATTAACACACTTTGACACGATTTGCGTGGTGCGCTGTAGCACTTGCCTCGATTTCCGTAGTGTCTCGAATTCGATTTCCGGTCTAGTCAATTCAGGAAACGGTATTTTCTGAATTGGCTCGAGTCTGGGTGTGGCCCTGGCTTAAATCCTCGTCTGGTACCACGTAAGGCAAGGATATTCATCGAGACCATGATCAGTGGTGTGTTGTCTAGCGCATTTTAATTTTATTTATTTATTTTTTTACCAGATTGTGGGACGCCGTTGGTGGTTTCCTCTTCCTATTCTCGCACATGCAAGACAAGCTCTCTAAGCACTCTTCGCAAGTGGACCTGCTAAAGGAACTGCTCAACCTGCAGAAGGACATGATCACCATGATGCTGTCTATGCTCGAGGGTAACGTTGTTAATGGTGAGTTATGGAACTGTATTCACAGTTTGGACTGACAAAATTAAGAATCCATAAGTAAGGGGAGTTTAAATAATTATACCTTTATTTAAACAACCTTTGTCAACAAATTTTTTATAACGACATATTATTGTTTTTGTTTTTAATGGGCAATTTTAAAGTATATAAATCTAGCTGCAGTTCAGACGCTGTAAAGCTACTAATTCGAGGAGTCACACCACTCATAAAAAATATGACGTAATTTGTCAAACTGTCTCCATTTCAAAACTTTTCTGCCCCAATGAACCTTCTTAGTATCTCCACTTTTCAGATTTTTGTGAACAGCTGCGGAGAAGTCATATTTTCAGGAACTGTGGGCCCACTTCTGTTCGTCGAACATGTAGTTACATAAATTTTCAGCCGCTAGAATAACTTACTTGCCGTTCAAAATTGATGTTGACTATGTGGTATTCTGATAATGATATTTTATTCTACAAAATACAGAAATGCTATTGCATAACATGCTAGGTTTTGTGTCCTTTTTACCATTCCAGTTTCAAGAAACTTCGTAAAATTGTACCGCAGTAGGCCCTCGGGTCATCTTGCGGCTTATGATTATAAATTTACCAAATTGAATAATATCTAGATTCCTGAATATAACTAGATAAAAACATTTGGCATGACAACTACAAACAAAAAAGTTTCCTTCATAAAGATAGATCCCCTACCAAAGGATCCACTCTATAATTGCAAAACCTAGTCTTTGGCGATGGAAAAACAACTCGAAATGTATAAGTTTGTATGTGTTTATTTATTTATTCATTTTTTCGTACACAAAGAGACAAATTACAGAGAAAACAATAAGGAGTACAAAGTACAGGTTAGCTTATCTCTAGAAAGAGATAGATTTCTTCCAGCAGACCATGGCGACAGAAAAACCCATTTAAAATTGTTATGGATAAACAAACGTGTACAAAGGAAATGTAAATCAGAGTTACATATTCAAAAATCGTAACAAACTAAAAACGGCTAAGTACATGTTTTACTTACAAACAAGTAAAAAATTTGTCATATTTAGTGGTTTCATTTGGAGCCATAAATCTAATTTATTTTCAATCATGTTTTATTTAACACTTTGTCAAGTTTTATTTTATGAGGGTGTAGAAATGAAACGATTGAAGTAAAATTATATCTCTAATGAATTTAATTCAACTTAAGTTAAGTTCCAATAAACTTTTTCTTTTAGTACTCAGAGCATGGGTCTGGTGTTAGCTCACTTAGTTCGGTAACTTAAGACACTAATTAGCACTCCCCTTGAATGGCCGGTGAGTAGGTGCCGTAGATTGGCAGTCCCTGGTTCCAATAACGTCCAACTTTCCAATAACGTCCAACTTCCAATAACGTCCGACTTTCGTTCTTTGGCGGGACGATCGGCACGGAAAATCAAGGGCAAGGGTGATCCTGTCGATTAGGACAATCGGTTAATACACGCGCAAGTATTGTCTGGGATAGCTACTAGTTTCTTCAGAAGCTTGAAGCGTTACAATTAAAGCAGGCAAAGCTGGGTGAGAGCACTAGTAAGTCAAGGGGAGCGTCTAATTCCCTGCGTTAATGTGGTTAAAGGGATGGATATGGCACTTACAGATATATTATTAATTTATACTTTAAGCAGATACGGGAAACAAACAAGCTAGTGGCCATCGATACCTTTCACGCATTATTCTTAACACGATAGCTACAAAGGTAATTGCGTTACAAAAAGTAAGCAAACTACTAAGTAAGGAAGTAGATATATTTCCTGAGCATAGTAACAATTCCTTAAATATTAATTAACAGATTACTTCTTTTGACAGATCTTTAATAAGGAGCAAAATGAAACCCTAAGTTGAATACAGGTATAACCCTCGTAGGCGGACTATCATCAACTCACAACTGAATAAATAAATTCATGCACAACTTACCCAGTATGGGACAATTATCACTAAATTAACACAGAGATAACAAACAAAGGTTCAATTGTTTAGGCAACGATTTGCTGGTTTACAATTTAAAAAATATATAACGCAGCTGTCGCACACTGAGGTTAAGAATCAATCGGCTGTGTCGCTTGCCGATGCAAGCTCCCGGCTCGATAGTCACAAGCTTACGTAATCACAGGTAACTGGTTGGCGAGTCGGAGACAAGATTCACTACAAAGAATATGGTTTACGCTGCCCGTATTTAAGTTGTTAGGTATTTCGCTGTCTGTTTGTTATAAGAAAATTATTTAAAGTTAGGTTAAGGCTTAGTTATTTTTATTCGTTCATTGTATATAATTATTGTTCAGTTTCGTTACAGTTATAAGATTAGTTTTATTTAGATTTGAATGAGAACTGTTAAATATGATTAATTTAGTAACCTGTGTTACAACCTATTAATGTTTTCTCTACAGGAACCATCGGTAAACAGATGGTTGACACGCTCGTAGAGTCTGCCTCCAACGTGGAGCTGATCCTCAAGTACTTCGACATGTTCCTCAAACTGAAGGATCTCACGTCGAGCGCCAGCTTCCAGGAGATCGACGCGAACAACGACGGGTGGGTGCTGCCTAAAGACTTTAAGGAGAAGATGGAACAGCAGAAGAGTTATACTCCGTGAGTATTTGATTATTGTAACTCTGATTATTATTTTAAGGAGATCTCGAGATTCATAACCAGAGGTCGGAATTAGGTAGAGTTATTTATGTACTTACACTGATTTCATACAGCGAAAGAATAGAGTGGATATGCCTCAAATGCCGAGATTAATTTTAAAGAGCAAATAAAATCCCGTCTTGATATATTAAATAAAAAAGTTACTCACTTTTACACAATTTAAACCAATGCACGCGCGACGTTGTTGAGAATTTGCTTGAGACTCTATTCATAATCTGTATTGTGAATTGATGTAAATACTAATAAAAACTTTAGATAATTATCTTTGTTTTATTCGTCTTATCTGTCTATGAGGTTTCTATTATTATTTATATGTAATATTGTTGGCCGCACAGGATTGTCTAATAAAAATCCCGGGAAGATCCATATTAGTCATAGTCATATCATTTATTGCTCCATGTACAAAAGATCTTAAATAAAAAAAACAGTTCTCAACATGAACCCCGTAGGGGCACTGCAACTGTTGTATTACTAATGTTATATTACTAATGTTATAAATTAATTCATATCAACATTTCGATGCAAATATATAAATAACTCCACCTGATTCCGACCTCTGTTCATAACTCATTTATTTATTTATTTGAATTCAACAATGTTTCAACAGCGTTTATACAACGAAATAGACAATAACATTACTTGAACATAAGCCAATTAAAGAAACATACTTTGTTACCTAAAATATTAACAATAGTACGTAGGTAATTTTTCAAGTTACAAATGAGAGACTCAAATTGAATTGAATATCGCAAGATAACTTGCAGCGTGAGTGAAGGGTGTGGTTGTGTGTAATGTGTGTATGCGTATTGTCGTGCGTGGTTGGTTTACATGGATGCTCGAAATGAGAAGTAGAAATTAATTGATTATAATATGATATCATGACTAAATTACTTACTAGACTACGATTTATATGTGGTGAATATATCGATGTCAGAATATAACTTTTTGTAGGTTTTAGGCAAACTCACAGTCATATCGTTCGCCTCTTAATTGGTCCGCACAAAAGGTATGCGAAAAAGTTGTGTGTGACGAGTTCTCTTCAAAGGAGTGTTCAAGTTCAGTAATCTGTTTTATAACTCAACACAATCAAGCTTACCCGAACATATATCATGGAAGATAGCCATATCCTGCATACGTCGTCTAGTACCCAGGGCCATGAGACCATGTTCCTGGCATGATTCAGAGTAATCGCTAGTTTTAATATTTTTCCTAAAGTTCAGATACTTAACAAACTTCATCTGAAGGCGCTATAATGAATGTTTTCATGCATTAAGGTATTGAAATGTCAGTAAAATCGCTATCAAACTGAGGCCCGTATTCTGGGATCATTCTCAAGCATTGATCTGTATAGGAGTAGAGATTTGTGAACGTCAGTTCATACAAAAACGTCACTCAGATCTATACTCAAGTACAGATTTTGTTTCAGAATACGGGCCTTAGTCTCTAACGAACTTTTGTGTTTGTTGTGTGTTTGAATGTAACTGTTAGTAAAGGAGAACGGCGAACGTGGGCTTCACCGCTAGTATTGCTTCTGTCCATTTAAGCTCGCTGGAATCACGTATAACTCAATTCGGACCGCTGCTGCGTCAACTTTGACAGTTGTCTGGCCGCGAAATGCTTATAAGTTCAGTTACATTTTTCATTACTTTACGTTTTATTTAAGACGGTCATGAATTACTTAAGAATCTGAATCTGAATAAATTCCTTCATTTTAGAGTGAAGTTCTGTACGTGGTTTTGTTCGCCATCTAGATTTCAGAAATAACATTTATTTGTCGAGCATTTGTGTTTGTTTAAGTCGTATTATTTGTGCTTAAATCAACTGCTGAGATTCTATCCGGGTCTAACAAATCCGACGCAGCGGTTGGGTCGCATAATGTTTTTATACTGTGTATTTATTTATACATTTATGTTAGTAAAGTATTTATTTATTTATTCTTTATTGCACATAATCTATGTTACAAAGGGCGGACTTAATGCCTAGAGGCATTCTCTACCAGTCAACCACAGTCAGACAGAAATATTACAGGCAGTGCTAAACATAAAAGTTTTAAATAAGGTGTACAGAAGGTGAAATGGTTTGAATCAAAATAAGAAGATTTAACCAAGAACGGCAGTTTGTTCCAAAGTCGTATTGCCGAAACAGTGAAGGAACTAGACAAAAAGCCAGAAGAATGATAGAGGGTATAAGGAGAGAGAGAGTGTTTACAGAGCGCAAATGACGACTGTGCGAGTTATGAAGGAAGATAAATTTATTTTTTAAATAAGCAGGAGAATTAGGGTCAAAGAGGATTGAGAAAAGAGTGCACAAAATACGAATGCATCTTCGCTGACGGATAGGTAGCCAGTTCAGCTTCATCCGGAAGCTAGAAACATGGTCGTATTTGCGAAGCCCAAAGATGAAGCGAATGCAATTGTTAAGCAGACGTTCAATTTTGTTTAGGAGATCTTGTGAAATGTTGCTATAACAAACATCGCCGTAATCGATGAGAGGCAGGATGAGAGCTTGTACCAGCAGAGCCTTGGTCGATGTGGGAAGAAAGTTCTTGAATCGGTAGAGAGCACGAAGAGTCCCAGTAACTTTTCTACTGAGTTCAGTTACTTGCTTAGTCCAACTAAGCGTGCTGTCCAAGTGGAGACCAAGATTTTTGACACCGGGAGAGTATGGGACCACGACACCGTCCATTAAGACAGGTAGAACAGAACAAGTATCCAGTTTAACCAGTTGTCGTGAGCTACCGATAATAATCGCTTGGCACTTGTCAGGATTAACCTTAATGCCAAATTTAGCAGACCAATCAGCAACGCACGAGGTCATGGTTGAGATGGTATATAGCACTGTTAACCTCATTGGCCTGGGCCGACGCGTATATCTGCAAATCATCAGCGTACAGATGGTGAGGACAGCCAAGATAACCCACAAGAGTATTTATGAAAACAGAAAAAAATATTAATTATTTATGTGTATTATTAAGTATAAACAGGTACAGTATAGTTACTTTCTTAGAATAATAACCTATAGAAGGATAGTCTAGACCGCCCCGACAAAAATGAAGCACTTATCCGATCCACACATGCGTGACTATTACTTGCTTACGTGCGGCGCGCTTTGACTTTGAACATTGCAGAGCTGTAATGAACACTGCGAAGCGGTCCGTTTGGGGCCATTTAAGGCTCCAATTAAGTTGCTTTAAAATTGGCGCGTGGACTTGGTTTCTATATGTACCTACTTTTGTAGCCAATGAATTAAAATATTTTGAGTTTGAGTTTAATTTAAATATTTTGGAATTTTTAAGTTTAGCAATCCTTGACAATCATAGAATATTTCGCGTCAAACTTCTAGTCCGCTCTGAGGTTCTAGTTTATCACTAGATGAAAGAAACTTGAGTCGTTTATAAAATGACTATCCTCTTTTTACATGACTTTGATCTAAAATTGAGCCTGCAGCTTTCAGTCTTACTGAATATGACTCAGTCGGTTAACGTAAAGGACTAGTAGACTAAACCGACTTAAACGACTGAATGGCTAAAATGACTGCAGTCCTTTACAAAAGCACTGGCATTTAAGTGAAACGTGATAGTTGTAAAACTCTTTCTAGCTGAAGGTTGAAATGAGATTTCTCTTTTATACTAAATAAAGTGGAACTATGCATTAAATTGATAATTATCGTGAATCTAAACACGCCTTACGACTCTCGACTCTCCATGCGATGAGTCGCCAGTCTTTTAAGTCCTTTGAGCTGTTTAGAGTAACTGCTGAGTTTTTACGTTAGAAGACTGCCGACTAAAAAGGCTAGTCTTATGACTAAAGGTTATAAAAAACTGAGTCAGTCATGAGGCGTCAAAACTAAGGCGAGTCTCTTTTTTAAAAGCCCTAAAATACTGAGTCTGTCTCATCACTAGTCACATACTTATATAAATTTGTTCATTTTTTTTAGCGAGGAGATAGAATTCCTTCTCGCCTGCTGCGAGGTGAACCACGACGGCAAGCTGGACTACATCGGCTTCTGCGACCGCTTCCACGAGCCCGCCAAGGAGATCGGCTTCAACCTGGCCGTGCTGCTCACCAACCTGTCCGAGCACATGCCCAATGAGCCTAGGTGAGTGTTCCAGTGAGGATATAGCATTCCTCCTCGCCTGCTGCGAGGTGAACCACGACGGCAAGCTGGACTACATCGGCTTCTGCGACCGCTTCCACGAACCCGCCAAGGAGATCGGCTTCAACCTGGCCGTGCTGCTCACCAACCTGTCCGAGCACATGCCCAATGAGCCTAGGTGAGTAATCCAGTGAGGATATAGCATTCCTCCTCGCCTGCTGCGAGGTGAACCACGACGGCAAACTGGACTACATTGGCTTTTGCGACCGCTGCCACGAGCCCGCCAAGTAGATCGGCTTCAACCTGGCCGTGCTGCTCACCAACCTGTCCGAGCAGCCGCGAAAGGCAGCGTTTACCTTCAAATAACTATGAACTTTATGCTCAGATAAATTTAAAAATCATTATGTCTTTTTTTGCACCACTATTTGTTATGATTCAGTTTAGTTATACGATTATTATGGCTGTATAGATCTCGTAGTACTATGATGCCATATCTTCAAAAACCAACAAACCTATATGTAGAAAACATGCGTAGTAAAACAGACGATTTCACTATAATGATTAATTGGAGAAGTTCAGTGCTCTACATATCATTTTGATGCGTAAACAACAAAAGTATTATTTTGTCTGGTTTGATAGCACTGAATGTGTTAAATATTAATTACGACGTAAGTTTATAACACTGACTAAAATAAAATATTCAGCCAAAATGGATTTTTTTAGCTGCAATTTTTAGTATATCCTTAATTATGTCCAAAATATTAAAGTAAAATAAAAATTGACACAGCTTTACGAGTTCAACCCTTAACGACTAAGTCCATAAAATCTGAATTTATTCTGTTTTTGTCTTTTAGACTGGCCCGCTTCCTCGAAACGGCCGGTTCCGTCCTGAACTACTTCGAGCCGTTCTTGGGCCGCATCGAGATCATGGGTGGCTCAAAGAGGATAGAAAGAGTCTATTTTGAGATCAAGGAGTCCAATATCGAGCAGTGGGAGAAGCCGCAGATTAAGGTTTGTTATGTTATGATGCATCGAGATTATTAGCGTCTCTTGACTTGGGGGCAGAGTAATTTACTATGGGTGTCAGATTTCGAAAGAATATACTATACAGGATATTTTTTTATAACATACGGAAAATGATATTATAAACCCGGTAAGTTTTGTTGAAACTATGCAAGTGAAAGTTAGTTATTTTTACTAAGTTTTACGATTTTCATTAAAAAAATATATCCTTCTAAAGTAAGATTCATAACTTTAATTTTTACTTGAATAGTTTTTAGAGCACCTACTGAATATGACATATTATTTAGTATTTTCCTTTGTTTTTATTTGGATACCAGCGATTCGCACTGGCTTTGCACGGGTGCAATGTAGATACTAATATGCAGTCAGTTTTTTTGTATAAAAATCGAAAATAAAAGTCAATTGAAAAAAAAACAAATTTTCACTAACTAAGTTACTACATCACTAACCGAGTATGCCATATCGTTTTTGTAAGTCAGCCGGTATAAGAAAATTATTTCACCACTACTTACAATTGTTCTCTTCACAGGAATCCAAACGCGCCTTCTTCTACAGCATAGTAACAGAAGGCGGCGACAAAGAGAAGCTCGAAGCCTTCGTCAACTTCTGTGAGGACGCCATCTTTGAGATGACGCATGCTTCTAGTCTAATGTCCGCTTCTGAGGACGCGGGCGGAGGGCCCAAGAATAGAGAAGCGGCTTATATGTATTTGGGAGATGATGATGATGAAAGGTATAAAAAACTACGTAAAACTTTTGTTAAGTTAACCCCTTATTTACTTCTAAAGATTACCCATCCGAAAGCTGAAACACTTGCACGTTCTCGTATTGAGCTTTGAATAAACGAAATTGTCTGAATAAACGAAGGTTTATATATTATTCAAAGACACATTTTTGCTACAATGTCTAAATAAATTTGGCTGTTTCCTCTCAAGCGAAGCTCATCGTTTTTTATTCATTTAAGGATTAAAATAAATTGTTTCTTCAAGTATTTAAATAATTTTTGAACCTGTTTAGTTAAATCGGATTGAAGTGTCTCCTGTCAAATTATTATTTTTAACATTAATTATTTAATAATAATAATCCGAATAATAATAAGAGGCGTCCTTAAATGAACGCACGTTATATAAAGTTTCCGTTTGGAAGCATACTGTGGTCCTTCTAAAGTCTGTTTAAACCGTCAAATCCTTCTGTTTAACAGCAATAGATAATCAGCAGAAGAGAAAATCTGTCTGTGCCCTATTTTTATGACTTTTTAAAGACTAAAACAAATTAAAATAGCAAGCTTTCATTTACATTGATATTTTGTTATTGATATACATATAAATTATTTTCAGTTCCCGCAAAGATCCCTTCCGCCGTGGCATTCAATCTGTCAAAGACGGCCTGGCCACAGCATTCTCGTCCTTATCGCCTTCGAACATTAAGCAGAAAATCGCAGACATGCAGCAGATGCCACCGGCCGAACTGGCTGTCGGCTTCTTCAAAATGTTCTTCTACATGTTCTACTATGTCGGCTACAGTGGACTGGTTGTTGTCAGGTGAGAATAAATTTTATGCTTATAGAGATACCGTGTAATTTAGCTAAGAGTTGGAGTTACCGACTTTTAAACATAAGGTTTGTTAAAATGCCGATGATATTTGTTTGGACACTGAGTCCATTTTAAAAATGTTTTTGCTCTGAAAAGTAAGTTGGTTGACGTAGCCTAAAAAAAAGGAAGCTATTGTGGACGCGTACAGTAAGAAAGTGCCTATTTAGTGCAGTACTAAGGAAGAAACACAATTTACTAAATGACTGGCCACAGGAAACGAAATTCTAACGAAATATGTCTAGAGTATATCTATTGTATTTGTAAAACGTAAATAAATCTAAATATAGAAGTAGATAATCATTACTTATGTGCAACTGCATCTTGAAGAATCATATTTAACTCGCAACTATTTTTAAAATAAATACTAATCAATCCTAATGATGTTATCAAAACTTTATAAATTGAATATGAGAAGTATAATTTATTATTTTCTTATGTATTTCACGCATTACATTGGTACACAGTCATTGGTAAATGCTCCATAATATATTTCCGTACAAAATACATAAGTAATTGTGTACTGTCCTCTTTGTTTTTGATGTGTCATGTTTTAGTCATTTTTTTGTTCATACAAACGTACTTATCTGTAAATATTTTTATTTCCATCTTAACACATACCTACTGTTTTTGATGTTTGTCCTCTAAAATAGACTTTAATATTATTTCCTAGTAGATAAATATCTAGTTTAGTTCTTCTAGAGACTATAGACTATACGTAATAGTTGTAGTGAAAAATAATTAATAATAGTCTGTCTCTTTTTAATGAATATTTTCTGAACACTGCAATTTTTGTTCACAAACACAAAATAATATTTTTGTCAAAACATCCAATGTATTAGAGTGTTATTTTTATAGCGTTGTTTTTGTGTAGTTAGTTAACAATGTTGTTATTGATAAAGAAACACTTTTTTAAAATATATTTTAATGACACTGATTACCTATGTGCACTACTTTTGCGAATCTTTAAAAGGGCTGTGCTTTTGAAAAAAAATATCAAGTAACATTCACAGATTCAAAAAGAGTACGACATCAGCTCGTTTTTTTATAGAACACTTCTTACGTATTATGCACTTTATTGATCACTCTATTTCTTTTAGCGTTATCACATTATTTTGTTGTTTATGAAAATATCGCCTAATTTCGTTCACGTGCACAAAAACGGATGTTATTGACATCATAAAGTCCACTACTTTTGTATCTAATTACTGACCTACTTGTAATTAATAATTATGTTGGATTCATTAAGGAGGATTATTTTTCCTATTAAAAAATTGGAAACTACGTAAAAAATATTCTAAAAAACCTTAATCAATGTAAAACCTCCTCAAAAGAAACCAACATTTTTTTATCGCCAGTTGCATTTGTTTTCCTACAAGCCCTCTAACATCACTTTTGACCCCCAGGTACATATTCGGAGTACTCCTCGGCCTGATGCGAGGGCCTCAAACCGAGGAGCCCCCTCCGGAGCCGACGGAAGAGGAGAAAATCGGTCAGTTGAGGCACAGGTTACTCGCCAGCCAAAGTAAGACGACTCGCAGGTACACGTGTGAGGCTTGATGGCTTTTGCAAGTCGCTGTCGGTGTTGACTTGCCTAATGAAGCTATGACGACAGCTGTCAGAGTAATAACACGTCTGACATGACTTGTCCTTACACGATACGACAGTCGACTTTGAATATCTGTAATTAATAATTTACATGACTGACTTTCAAGTGACGATAAATGACATAATGACTAAAATTGTAAAAGCAGAGTGCGACAGCCATCTTTTGTAATAACTTCGTTGATTTATGACTTTTTAAATTACGCGAGACAATCATAATTTAACAAGCAGATCTGACAAATGAAGGATCCAAAGGCTCTACGACAAGTGACAACTGACTTTTGTGATGACTTGGCCAATAACATAACACTAAAACAACCGTTAAATAATAGAGCATGTGATAATATAAGGATATAAAATATTAAAAATAAATATAAAACAAACACCTTTAAATATTAAACATCTGACATGTCCGAAGAACTACGACTGCGACGACTCTTGGTCGTCATCTACGATAACACGCAAGTCATAAAATAAAACAAAACAAAATGTTTATGGCTAGAGCCTTTGAAAATAACATGTCTGACATATTATAACTTGTTCAATAACGTTGTGACAGACTAGGTGCGTCAAAACGACTTAGTTTAAACTGAAAAATGACAAATATAAATGAATAGCCCTACTCGATCAATTGCAAATCAAATCACACTTAACAGCCAAAATGCAGATTAACACAATAAAATAACACTTGATTTATTTTTTCGAAATTATAATATAAATTACACTATTTGGACTTAACTTTGACGTACTTACACGTTCTTGTAACATTTTATAACACAAATCTGCTTTTGGATGTTAACACACACGCGGATTGAAAATATTTAATTGTATTTCATATGAAAAATGCTGCGATTACCTATTTACTTTCGTTTGATATTACTAAATGTCTGTATATATCGATGTTGTATCGGTGTTTTCTAAATTAAAACATTAACAAATAATAGGATCAATGGGAATATCCATCTGAGATATAATACACAAAATATGATACTGTTATGAACCGTACTCACATTCTATAGGGGTACCTACATATTATTTGCATGTCATAAGTTAAAATATAAACAGCCAAAATCTCTTTGCTCAAAACCCCTTATTACATAGTTGGTAATTAAACCGTGATTAAATAAATAAAATAAAGTTAAAGTCTGGTTAAAAAGTCATATTTTCACAAGCTATCTTGGTAAATGTCTAAAAATGAATATCAAAATCTCAAACGTTTATTGTGTGGCAGGTCCTTCACGTCACCTTCCGGCTTTGCCACCAGCGGACGACACTGGACAGCTGCAGGTTCAAGCATTCGGTTTGGATATCACTAAAGAAGACAATGGCCAGTAAGTACCGTAGTCATCCTGTATCAGGTTAATTTAATTAGAAAGCCAATGCTGTACAACTGGTTGGTGAAGGCCTACCATAAATATATTTTGATCTCTTAGAGCTAAAATTTACACTCCTTGGATTTTATTTTGAAAACCTCCCGCACTGGTCTTGTTATTTATTACACATGGATGTAACAAATAATGTAATAATAATTTTCAAGACCTTAACTCATATCGTTATTCTAGACTAAATTGTGGCTGGGTAACATTGTAGAATACAGGCCTTAGTATCAGCGGTGAATCTTAGGGGTTTAACTACTACCCAAACAAAAAAATGACTTTATCAGTTTATTTTATTCATTTCAAAAAGGTATTTTATATAAAGCTTTTATTTTATATTATTTTATTTTATTTTAAATAAATGAATAAAACAAGCTGCCCCAACAGACTTCGTTCAGTCGAATGTTTGACAGCTGGTGTCCATTAACATATCTTGCCCACTTTTCTACGACTTGATTTTCATATACTATTATTTTTCACTGAATTTGTTTAATCATAATAAAATAAACCCTATATCACTCCTGAATAGTTTAGCTTTCTGTAAGTGAAAGAATTTTCACGATCGGATCCGTAGTTGCGGAGCCTATTTAATACAAACAAACAAGCAATCAAATCTTTCCTCTTTATAATATTAGTATAGACGAGTCGATCCTCCACAAACTGGAATCATGGATCCCCACTACTGCTCAGTATTGCACGGGTCAACATTCCTTCTGAATTTACAATAATGTTGAATACTTTTCCCCTACAGAATTCAAATGAAACCACACGAGTCCCCAAGTACGTCCAGTCCGTCATCCGGTGAAGAAGCCGAAGTATCCCTGGATGAAGGTGGAGAGCATTCTGAGGAGCAGAGGCCACCTTCGCTGATCGACCTACTTGGGTAAGAAGAAAATTATCACCTTTGGTTTGTATGTAGCTAACTTATTTTTTAGCTGAATCCATGAATTCTCATTTATTTATGGAGAAGGTACACCAACCCCACACACACTACACAATATTAATGGAACATTTTAAATACATTTTTTTAAACATATACGAGGGGTGTTCAATAAAAATTAATAATGGCAAATAAACTCCTTGAACAACAAAAAGTAAATACTGGCAGGTAAAGCCTAGACATTTGATAAAACAAAAAAATAAAAAATATTGATTTTCTTTTCTTATTTTAAAAATATAAGTTATTTGTTTTCGTCGTGTCGTAGCGTGGTACGCAAAATGGATAAAATTGAAATTCGCGCCGTAATAAAAAAAATACTACTGAGCAAGTAAATCTAGACTTGAAAGGAACATTAGGGGTTAATACACCTCCGTATTCTACGGTTGCGCGGTGGTGTGCTGAGTTTAAGAGATGAAGAACTTTAACTAAATACGACCCGCGCTAGTGACGCCCTACGACGGCAGTTACCGAACAGTTGATGAAAAAAGTTGAAAGAATTGTTTTGGCAGATCGTCGTGTTACTGTTCGTTTTGTAGCTAAAGAACTAAAAATTTAAATAGGAAGTATACATAGTATTATACATGAACCTTGCATGAAAAAAGTATTAGCGCGCTGGGTACCTAGAATGCTTGCAGACGAGCATGAACAAACAAGACTGCGGATTTCTCAAATCAATTTTGAATTGTTACAACAAGATCCTGACCGATTTTGGCTCGCTTCGTAGCTATGGATGAAACATGGCTCCACCATCATGATCCTGAAACGAAACAACAGTCCATGACTTGGAAGACGACCGACTTGGTGTAATGGTTAAGAAGTTGGCTACTACACCAGAGGTCGCGGGTTCGATCCCCTCACAGTACAAACATTTGTGTGCATGAACATGTCTGTTTGTACTGGTCTGGGTGTCTCCTATGTATAATAAGTAGATATGTATTTACAAAAGAAAATGTATTTAAGTATGTTTATCCGTTGTCTCGTATCCCATAACACAAGCTTTAATTAGCTTACTTTGGGGCTAGATGGTGCTGTGTGGAATAATGTCCAGGGATAATGTCCAGGGAAGAGGCCGTCATCTCCAACGCCTAAGAAGTTTAAGGCAATTCCATCCGCCGGTAAGATTATGGGCTCTCTTTTCTCGTACAGCAGGGGGTGATAATTATTGAATACCTCAATCATGGAGCCACTATTAAACAAAAAATAAAAAAACTGCGTCAGAAAATACGTGATTATCGCCGCGGCAAACTTCCTAAAGTTGTGATGTTTCACCAAGATAACGCCCCCGCACACAAGTCCTGAGTTGCGATGACTGCTATCCAAGATGCTGGATTTGAATTGATGGAACTTATTCCATACTCACCTGAACTTGCGCCTAGTGATTTCTACCTTTTCCTTCGGTTAAAAGAACAACTGAGAGGTCACCAATATGGCAATGATGAGGAAGTGATTGCCGCCGTACATGATTTTTTAAGCGATCAAGATGAAGAATTTTTCAAGAAGAAGGGAACCATAGGATTAGAAAAACGATATACCAAGTGTATAAACCTCAAAGGTGATTTTGTCGAAAAATAAAATCACAATAAATAATATACAAACCTCATTCATACTTATTATCACTTTTTGTTGAACACCCCTAGTAAGTGCCCATTACAGGCGTACACAACTTTTCATGTTTAAACATTCATAATAGGAACAAAAATATACGGAAAACATGTTTTTTTTAGTATTTATGAATTTAGATTCATAAGAATACAGACACATCCTTTCGACTTATGAGTAAATCAAAATTCACATGGTCAGTATTTCTTGTTTACCAAAGGCTTCTGGCATAGAGAGCGGCTTCGGCTCTTTAATCTATCGCTGCTCGCTGCTCTTACTTATATCCCGGCCTCTATAGCAAAATGCACCTTTTTTTAGTTAAGGCACGTGTAGTAGTGTCACCTGTCACAGCGGGGTTGTTAGAATTTCATCTCTGTTCCGTTTATTTACAATCTCGAACCCTCGAGGTTTTAAGTGTCTAAAAAGAGCTATTATGTATTATTACCCAAGAACCTTGACTCCAATTTTTTTTGACGGCACGGTTGGCGTAGTGCGCTGTAGCACGGTTTCTCGCCTCGATTTCCGTAGTGTCCCGGGTTCGATTCCCGGTCGGGCCAATTCAGGAAACGATCTTTTCTGAATTGACTCGGGTCTGGGTGTGCTGGGAGACGCCCCTGGCTTAGTTCCTTGTGTGGTACCTCGTAACACAGGGATATTAATCCCTACTTCGAGACCATTACAAGAGGTATGTTGTCTGGCGCATATTTATTTATTTATATTAATTTCGCAACCCAATATAATGACATATTTGTTACTACAGTGGCGAGCAGGCCAAGAAGCAAGCTCAAGAGAGGATGGAAGCCCAGGCTGTCCAGCAGGCGGCCATGTCTGCTATCGAGGCCGAGACTAAAAAAGTAAGTACTTTACAAGCTGGCTGGATCGATTACCAGTGTCCTTATCACGAGTTTTCGCCAACGATAGTCGCTAGCGTCTGTAGTAAAAAAAAATTATGGAATTTCGGTATAGCGCCTCTATTGATTGGAAGTGGAACTAAACATGGCATATAAGATGCTGTTGTTAACAAATTATTCTCCATCGGTTCTGAGTCGAAAGGCGAACGTGAAATAATCATCTTTTGAAAGCCAAACAAAATATACAATGTGCCACAGAGTCATACTAACAATGTGTTTATAAACTCGTGGCTAACTATTACTTATGGTTGTAAAGATGATTCAAGGTATAAACATATAAAATGAAATAGTAATTTCAAGATTACTTTTAAAATTTCTGGCTTTCATAGTACCTAACGAAAGAGAAAACATTCGGAAGTAAACGATAAAATCATTCGATAATCATCTAGTTTTTATATTAACCAGAATAGCGATAACTGTAAATGTGCCAGGTATAGACTGACATCGGTAACATCAAGTAGTTTCATTCTTCCTTGCTTTCATGCTTAAAGGCTCGTATTCACTTTGATTAGTAGTAAGTGCAGGTGATTAGTGCAGGTGCTTAGTGATTATGAGAAAACACGTGATTAGTGCGATTAAATAGAACACGCCTCTAATAACTTCACGAAGCAGAATACTAATCACTCGCAATAATTCATAGCTGTCTACACGTGTTTTCTCATAATCACCAAGCACCTGCACTAATCACCTGCACTCGCACTAATCAAAGTGAATACGGGCCTTAACCCACAATAGGGATGTTGACTAATTTTTGGAATTCCAAAAATTTGAACACGAAAATAATAATGTCATGAAAAAATACGTATAATTTCAATTAAAAAAATAAGTTTGTCAAATTAGTTTTTAGAATTCTCGCCAAAACGCTCCAAACTTTCAGGTGACTATAATTACGTCACAGACCGATAAAAAATCTCGGGCTCTATCAAAGTTAACCTGATTTTAATTAGGGTATGACAGTTATGTCAGCTTGTATGCCGGTCAGTGACGTCATCGCGGTTTGATGGGCGTTCGTAGTCACGTGATAATTGGTATTAAATAACGGAATTTGAATTAATTTTCTTAGATTTATAAAATCGAATACATATATTCTTAAAATGTTATTATAGGATTTTAAATACTGTCTCTAATGTATAAAACATAACTTTACATGAATTGGCAATAATGTCAACATCCCTATTATATGACCATTCAGACAAATTAACAAGGCATATTTGCACCCATGCTATCTCGTTTGTTAATGCTGACACTTGTCACATAACCACATATTTCAACTGTAATATTATAACATTAAATTGACGAATAGCAGCCCGGATTATTTGCACGCTGCTAATCATTTAATGCCATGAGCTGTGTGACTTTAATCATGAACATTTGCCATCATTTCAAGCAGCATAGATATTCAAGGAAAAAGGTAAATCATCAGCTTAATATGTTTTCAGTAACTATACCTCATTTATTTTTATTTGTACAGTCAAAAGCATATATGACGCAGTATGACGATTGACGACAGGATTGGCGTAGTGCGCTGTAGCAAGGTTTCTCGCCTTTGATTCCGTAGTGTCCCGGGTTCGATCCCCGGTCAAGTCAATTCAGGAAACGATCTTTTTTAAATTAGCTTGGGTCTGGGTGTGCTGGGAGACGCCCCTGGCTTAGTTCCTTGTCCTGTACCTCGTAACGCAGGGATATTTATTAAAACTTCGAGACCATGACAAGAAGAGTGTTGTCTGCCGCTTTTAACAAAAAAAAATATATAAATAAGTACCTATACGTTTCTGAGCAAACATTATCCACTAATATTTATACGAGAGTTCATTCAGACTCTTTGTTGACTTGTATAGATATTCGTAGCTAATGTTTTGCTCAGATATTTTTGAAGCCTTTTAACACATTCATTTCCGGTCACGCGCTATCTAGTGATATTACAATAGATAGGCCATCTATTGTGTCTGGTTTTCTGGGCAATGAAGGTGTTTTAACACCCACACGTACAGATATTTATGCTCTTGTCTGTACACGCAATTATGTAAACATGCATTTTTCTATTCATTTACCTGGTATTTTGTCTTCTTAAAACATGCAGAGTCACTAATCAGACATTCTTTACCCATCATTCTTCCTTCCAATCTTAAAGTGGACAATGTGGACAATGTAGTTGAACTCTACGATTTAATTTTTAGTCAGACTGAATTTCATAAAATAGTATTTCGCGATAATTGTCGCTGAAATTAAGAACATTTATTTGGACAATACTTAGTTGAGTAGAGAGAAAGTAAGAAGAGGAAGTTGTGTTGTGAGTGGACGTCACGCCCACATGTCACTTATAACTTATATGAGTAACTGAGAAAACTGACGACATTTCTCAGTACAATGTGTGATGTAAAATATTCCTCATTTGTTGTAAAGTTCAAATGTGTAAGTGTAATTAATTTACTGATGGCGATACAGGTTCTTTATTTAATTTATGTCATACAATTTCCATCTCTCTTTTTCTTAGTTTAAAAGTGGCCATCAAAGTCAGAAAATAGTCCTCCTTATCTGCAACAATTTTCACTACCTCTACGCTAACCAGAAGGCTAATACTGCCTGAAGTATTGTCTAATTCTGATCGCCCATTTCTGTCACATCAGCAAGCAGTACAAGGCCAGACCGCGCCCTCAGCGCTGGCTTCAGTGGACCTCTCCCAGTACACGCGCCGCGCTGTCTCGTTCTTGGCTCGCAATTTCTACAACCTGAAGTACGTCGCGTTGGTCCTCGCTTTCTGCATCAACTTCGTTCTGCTCTTCTATAAGGTAAGCAACTTGAGTTTGAAGTCACATAACCTTTTCAGGTTAAAATTTTTGTATTCAAATGCTGTAATTTATATTTATGCAGTAAAGTACCTGCGTTATTGTGAACAAAGGAACGCCTCAGTATAGTCAGCAACAAAAGTAGCTTAGAACTTTAGTACTTTGTCATAATTCCTTAATTGCTATGGCAACTTGGTCTAAGTAATTTGACAACATACTTTAGTTAGTGTGTGTAGCTACTTCTATTTCTGACCGTACCTACTCATAATTGAGGTTAGGCCTGTGCCTTGCAGTGGGACTACGAGTTAAACCAATCAGAAACTTTGCACTCCAAGTGGACCTCGTTCCGCCTGATGAAAAGTATTCGTAAGGTACCGATACCAATGAGGTTGACAATAAAGTAGCAAGTATTGAGCTTGTCACCTCATCTTGAAAAAGATAAAATTTTAATGTTTCCCATAATGCTTTAATATTCATTCAGGTATCGACATTGGAATCTGAAGACGGTGACGGCTCTGGCCTGGGTGATATAATGGGATCTGGATCGGGCTCCGGTTCAGGTAGTGGCGACGGTAAGTCAACATGTATCTATTGATATCTGAAAATTCAGCGCTGCAGTTAGGAAGGGCGAATGAAAAAAACAACAATCGCTGGTAATTGTTAAATAATCAATAAAACAAAATTCATATATTTAGGTGGTAGCGGCGAATCAGCTGAAGATGAAGATCCATTAGAAATAGTTCACATAGACGAAGACTTCTTCTACATGGAACACGTCATCAAGATCGCCGCTGCAATGCACTCCGTCGTATCGCTCGCTATTCTCATCGGATATTACCATCTCAAGGTATGTATATAATTACTCCTTCACCATTTATAATAATGGACCCAACATACTGCCCTGTGGAACACTCTCACACTTACTCTAGAAAGCGACAGCATTAAAGTCATCACTAACTCACATTCTCTTAACTGCTAGACCGCTACCAATGATCAGCGGAAGCTGTCATTATCTGAATGTTGCCCATGATTTGATTTCCTTGACAAAACGAACGGTGGGTGAAGAACTGTTTCCAATGCCAATGCAAGTGCTAAAAAATAGGCATCTGTGGTAGATTCTATAGTTTTTTTACTACTTTCATATGTTGGCTTCTTAGGATGTATGCTTACGTTGACAGTAAATCATTGATAATATCGTAGGTTATATACCCGCCAGGAATAATATGTGGTAACAGACATCAAATGCCTTACCATAAGGATTTTTTCTTACATTTGTTTGTCTTTTTGCCTCAAGGACCAATCATATATGTTTGCATATTCTAGGTACCGCTAGCTATCTTCAAACGTGAAAAAGAAATTTCGAGAAAGTTGGAGTTCGATGGTCTTTACATCGCGGAGCAGCCTGAAGACGACGACCTGATGAGCCACTGGGATAAACTTGTCATATCAGCTAAGTTAGTAGACCAAAACATACTCGCTATTCAAGACTTACTTAGCAAAACTTTATTTTATTTATTTAGGTAACAGACAATATCTGATACAAACCAAAAAAGTTTCCACTAAAATTGTTTATTTTTATATGTGAGCAAACTGAAACTATAAGACCAAGAAATTAAGCTGTGAAAAAGGAATACAAGCAAGGCTATCAGTTATATGTATGTAAAAACTAAACGCTAAATTTGATGAACACAATACAAATATGTAGGTACTTTTGATAAAACTAATCATATGAAAACAATGATTTAACTAAACTAAATTCCGAGGCTTAAAAGTAACATAGAAGGAAAAGCAGTTCATGTTGTCATATCTTAAACACTATTGAACAAAACTTCAGATGTTATAAAATATAGAAAGGGGTCCATTTCTTTGTCTCCTCCGCCTCATTTAATGAGAATAAGTTTTATATTTTTCGTGGTAATTTGTTTAAATGATTTGTAAATTGTAACTCCTTGTTTTTGAGACGAAATAAACCTCTTCTATTTCCATGTTAGTCGAATTATTTTTAAAAAACACGCTGTGATTGGCAATACCAATAATGAATGTTATTTACAGGTCCTTTCCCGTGAACTATTGGGATAAATTCGTGAAGAAGAAGGTCCGCGCGAAGTATTCCGAGACGTACGACTTCGATTCCATCTCCAATATGCTCGGCATGGAGAAGACTTCCTTCACCGCGCAGGAGGAAGAAGGCAGCAAGGGAATGCTTCATTAGTAAGAATACTTATTGATATTGTTTTTAATTCTCACTAGTTTATTGATCATTCCTTCTCATTGGCCAAATGGGTCCAAATGTCAGGTTGGGCAAAGTGTGATTTTGAATTTCGGAAACTAATCCGAATTTGTGATCACCAACTCACATGTGACAAGTGTGGTGATTAGGCCATACCCAATAATGTGATGACTTAATTTCAATGATGGGAGTCTTTGCCCAGCAGTGGATCAGGAAAGAGAAAGAGAGTGACCACTGACATCAATGAACACTCAATGCAGTCCGTTGCACAATTTTACATTAATTTCTCGGTCTTCTCAGTTTAATGTGTCACGTACATTGTTCCTAAACCACTTGGACCTTATGATAATATGACCGGTCTTGTCAAATTCAGTAAAACTGAATCAAGCAGTCACAAAAACAAAAAAAAAACAGTTTTGGACCATATTTGATCGGAAATAACTTTCAGTCAAAATCAGTCCATTTATTCAATTTCAACACTAACTTAGTAATAATAGGGAGAGTTATAAAAGACAGTAATGCTTGAGTCAATTTGACCGGTCATATATGGCCAGATTAACACATTCGCTGACTGCGACTCCGCTTGGAGTCACAAGTTGACTTCAGTCATAAGTCCACGCCTCCATATGGAGTCGCAAATACATACACTTAAATGATGAAATATTGAACTGTACGTACGACTTGTGAGTTGATAAGTTTTGAATATGTCTGCATTTTTTGCAATCTATATTCCTCGACAGTTAGTAAATGGACAAATGTTCTTAATAATCTAAAGTACGAGTGGACTTGCCAGGAAAAGAATGACCCTTGTATGGGGGACAGTGAACGTATTAAGTCATTTAATAATCCTAGTCCCAATTTCAACCCTATTTATCTCCCCACAGCATCATGAACATAGACTGGCGCTACCAGGTCTGGAAAGCCGGCGTGACCATCACCGACAACTCGTTCCTCTACTCTCTGTGGTATTTCTCCTTCTCCGTGATGGGGAACTTCAACAACTTCTTCTTCGCCGCTCACTTGCTAGACGTCGCTGTCGGGTTCAAGACGCTGAGGACTATTCTGCAGTCTGTCACGCATAACGGGAAACAGGTATGATATGTAAACAGCCAACACTCACAACACACTCTTGTGTCAAAAAAAACTCTCTTCTCAATTAAAAATATTTTACACAGACAAAGTAAAATGGGTAACGTCGGCGTATAAATTCAGCTTATCGAAAAGAATGGAGTGTTCTACGCCGCAATTGAGTTCGTCCCTCATGGCAACAAAATTCAAAATCAAGTACATTTATCAGTGATTTGTCTATGAACTCGATTAAAAAGAGGAATTCCTATCGTGACGTCAGTAACCGTCTAAAAAGTGGCGCTTGATTTCGATTTATGTCTGTGGATCCTAGTTTCTGGTTTACCAGACAAAACAGTAAAAAAAAATCCGTGGCCCATTCGTAATGTAAGAGACTGTTCGGAGGACAAGAGTTCAATTCCCAGGTAAAGCCAAATGTTTTTGTAATTTCTGGAACATAGGACGGGCTGGTATCGGCCTATCCACATTTGGCAATCGTGGTGATTAAGCTAATATTGATTTCGATAAGCCTAAGGTGTAAGGGGGCTCACCAACATCTTCGGGCCCCAAGCCAACCTCACCTGCAAGCTGGTGCATTCTGCTGACTAACAAACGAGGCTCTGGCGATGGCTCCCCTTTATGGGTTGGGAGGTCAGCTGGCAGTCGCTCTCGTAAAGCCAACACACGCCGAACAGTTATGGTCAGCAAGAAAAGAGTACCCGACCGGGATAGGGCGTCGCCGAAAGACCGCGCGAAGTGGGCCAAGAAAATAAGAAAGGCGGACCCTGGGACACCACTCACCAGTGTGGGTTCACAACCGGGATAGACCGCACGGATGATGATGATGATGATTTTGATAAGCCTTTCTTACAAACTCTGCTTAGTTTGGCGTCAGATGATTTTGTTGTGAAGAGTCCCAGATATTTATTCATTTTCCCTTGATATTATGACGACAAATTGGCGTAGAGCGCTGTAGCACGGTTCTTGCCTTGAGTTCCGTAGTGTCCCGGGTTCCATTCCCGGCGGATTCAATTCAGCAGACGATCTTTTCTAAATTGACTCGGGTCTGTGTGTGCTGGCAGACGCCGCGGGCTTATTTCCTTGTCTGGTACTTTGCAATACAGGGATATTAATTCCTACTTCGAGACCATGATAAGTGTGGTCTGGCGCATATTTTTTTATATTTATATTATTTATATTATAATTATTTTGTCGACAAATCTAGAAAACAGGGATGGCCCAATTTTTTGCTACCAAGTATAAAAAGAACATAACTAACCAATCATTGTGTTCCAGCTGGTATTGACGGTGATGCTGCTGACGATCATCGTGTACATCTACACGGTGATCGCGTTCAACTTCTTCCGCAAGTTCTACGTGCAGGAAGAAGATGATGAAGTCAACAAGAACTGTCATGACATGTTGTCGGTGAGTTCTGAACATGTATTTATGAAATATCTTTCAGAATTACCAATAGATTCGTTTGAATGACTGGGCTTGTCAACCTCATATCTGGACCTCACAACCGCTTTCCATCAGGTGGAGTAAGGTCATCTTGACGGGCAATATAAAAAAAAAAAATGGTTGCCTGTAAAGTCGGTTTTACGGGCGAAGATTTTACGTGACAACGTCTTTTTCTCGGTAGAATATTTATTGATATGAATATAATTAAATTGCACAATAGGAACAAGGAATTGAATGAAAATAAGAATTGCGGCAGACCGATCATAGTTGAGTGGGAGAGAGACGCAAGGCATTCGGCGGGCCTCTCTCTCGTTCGGTGACTCATCGTAACGTTACCGAGCGTTACACTTTTTCATAAGTGACTCCCAGCCGCAACCTAATTTAAGACGTTGTCACGTCAAAAAAATATAAAAAATAGCGATGGTTTTCCAAATTACAATCTAAACATTTTTTACCTTAAGTTCCCCCAAGAAGGTATTCATTATCATGCGTTTCTCGGATATTGAAATCAATAATGAATAACCGAAGTTTGGAACTAAAAAACGCATTTCTTTAAAAGACTCAAGCAAGATTAATTAATTCTCACAACAGATAGATAAATACAAGTTTTATTTACGTAACTAAAAACGTTTTCCGATGACGTTACATTTCCGTAAACTTCATATTCGTCCCTGTCAATTTGTCCACACGGATATTGATTTCTACTATATGACATTATGATTATATGATTATGATATGTTTAGGGAGGATTAATAATTTGACGATTTTGATCAAAATTTTACCTAAAAACGTAGGTGATAATAAAATAACCTATTCGTTTGTTCTAGTGCTTCGTATTCAACCTGTACAAGGGCGTGCGCGCCGGCGGCGGCATCGGCGACGAGTTAGAACCTCCTGACGGCGACGACTCGGAGGTGTACCGCATCATCTTCGACATCACGTTCTTCTTCTTCATCATTGTCATCCTGCTGGCCATCTTGCAGGGTAAGTTCTGTTCTTCTTACTTTAGTGTGCGCCGTGCGGGCCGGCCCGCGAGAGTTAAAACCGTGTCTCTATTAACCGTGTCTTATTAGCGATAGATGTGTATATTGCCTGTTAAACTTTTTCATAGACAAATACATTAGAAGCCGTATTTAATATGTCCATTTCGTTTCTTATTGTGAGATGGTAGCATTTATCAAAGTCTTCATCTATCAAGGTCTTTCAAAGTCCGCCATATTACAATCGGATCCAATTTCGCGTGATCTGTCAAATCTGACAGCGGGGTCCCACCGGTTAAAACGGCTCACACCAATTGAAGTTATTTTTTACTTTAGGTAAAACGGCTCACACTAATAATAATAACTAAGTATATGGAAAGAAAATCAGAAATAATAAATTAACCATACACTACAAATACAAAGTTTGAAAACACTATACATTTACTTTTACAAGAACAGAAACATTGAAACCTAGGTAATTATTTATATCGTAAGGAAAATTATCTGACTTACTCAGGTGATGTAAAAACTATAAGTGAGTGAGTAATTCGCCTATAAACTGTCCCACTGCTACTAAGGCCTCTATCATTGAAATCAAGTCATCGCTACAATGATGGATATTGGCGTAATCACCACGCTTGTCAAATGCGGGTTGGTGATCACAACCTCCGGGTTTCGGGTCGAGCTCTGAAACCACTCGGCCAGAGGCGTTAAAGAACTAAATGAGTGGATAATACTAATACTAAGCCTGTCATATAATATTTCAAGCTGCTTTTCATGGCGTTTTTACAAGAATAAGTCTTCTTTAACAAAATATGCGAGTAATTCCAATCCGGCTCGAAGGACCATTATCTTGATTATGGTCGATTGGCTAACCTAGTAATGAGACCTGGCTAATACGAGTCACGGTTTCATATTGGCATATCTATCAAACACTTTATTTGATGGCAATCTTTCTATTCCGTTTTGCCCTACGCTATAGGAATATAATTCAAATTCTTATAGGATTAGCTAGTTTCGGGTTTGCTAGATGTTTACTAAGTGTCGTTGCAGGTTTGATCATCGACGCGTTCGGTGAGCTCCGTGACCAACTGGAGTCCGTGAAGGAAGATATGGAGTCCAACTGCTTCATATGCGGCATCAATAAAGACTACTTTGATAAGGTAATTTGGAAATATTGTTAAAATAAGGTTGCCTGGTAAAATGACTTAATCTGACCATATATTGACCGACCGTTCATTTACTGACAAATTTCGCCAAATTGTCAAAAGTAAGTCGTGTTATTTATTTTCGATCATTGCTAACTTAATATTCGTGTTGAGACTAAAGGGGCAGAATTTGACTGACTGTCATTTACGCTCAAATATGTCAAAAACAGTCATTATTGGTAATTGCAAACTGATGCCTAATTGATTTTGACAATAAATGACCAATCATACATGGTTTTAACGATTGTGACTGTTCAGATTCAGTTATATACATCTCTAATAACGAGATCGAAACGATCGCGTCATGTCAAAAGAGCTCTAAGCGACAGTGGAGGGGATGGTTCTGTACAGTGTGAAGGGGGGGTTTCATACCACCAATTTGGCCCAAGTTTGCTCACTGCGCAGGTCTTGGTCAGGGTTCTTTTTATATGACGGGAACTTTACCATTGGATAATAAGATTTAACTTATTGAAAGTAGTGGTCATCAGCTTAAGTAGCTTAAGGGTGCGTTACCACCAGAGATGTGCGAGGATACGTTGCGAGAAATGTGTATTTTAAGAACCAATAGAATTGTTTCATTCACCTAGCTTCGCGATTTAATTGGTTCTTAACAAACACATTCCTCGCAACGCATCCTCGCACATCTCTGGTGGAAACGCACCCTAACACTTTAGTATCTTGTTACACTAAGTTTGTCGAAAATGTCAGACATCGTCAATGAGCTGTCTAACTAATCAGCCACTGTGACAAAGAACTTTAGTGTTCAAATACCTATGTTGCTGACTGTAGGTACTTGTAACTCGAGTATGTATTTTATTTTAAACCCTATTCCAGGTTCCACACGGGTTCGATACGCACGTCCAAAGAGAGCATAATTTAGCAAACTACATGTTCTTCCTTATGCATCTCATCAATAAACCGGACACTGAATATACAGGTAATTATTTTTGTTTCAATAGTAAAAGCTTAGCGTAGAGTTCTTCAAGTCCGAAAAGGGTCGGTAACGCACAATTGATAAACAAATCCAGTGTTGTCAGTAATACCGTATTAAAAAAAAATGGGTTGAGCTTGAGTACAACAATAAAGAAATCAATTAGAAAACCCCTTAATAAGGAGTATTATAAATAGTGAATGAGTTTATACACTCTGTGACAGCGTCAAATTTTGTTTTTTGAAATAATTAACTAAGCAAGATTCTCAGTATGTTGTTACCATATTTTTGACAACTGGACATTGTTAGGCTACCTAGGTGTACTGAAACCAATGTTTTTACGCAACTCACCCATACATAACACATGACTAGAGTAAGAATTAATTCGTATTATTTCAGGTCAAGAAACTTACGTGTGGAACATGTACACTCAGAGATGCTGGGACTTCTTCCCCGTGGGAGACTGCTTCAGAAAGCAATATGAAGACGTTATGGGCGAATAAATATAAATATTATACTTACTGTTTTTAAAAGCGTAACCCATGTAAACTAGGATATCTTTATAATAAAATAAAATATATCTAGTCATTCTTTTTTTATGTGGGTTACACTTTTTAAATTTATATGTTCATCAGTGTACTTAATGTGTCAAGAACTTATTATACTGAATATAATTTCAAAAATATCGGTGGTCACGGAATTGTGTAATGTTCTTATGCTTTTATTTAATTTTCACTGCCAAAAACACTCATACTCAATTTCAAGCTTTAAAGGTAATATTTTATCACACGGAAAAACAACCATAAACATACAACTCTTTTACTTATATCTATAAAGGCAAATTGTATTTCCAAGCATGGCTTATATTGCATTACACCATCCTTCAAGCTTGGCGAGATGAATCTTCTAAAAATTGAGTATTCGAATATATTTGTATGTTCTGCTTATTAACATTTTATACTTTACTAACAAAGCCTTTATACTATACTTGATTTTACTACACTATACATTATTTTATTGCGTAAATCTGTGCCCACCGTTATAATTGTGAAGACGATACGAAGTTAATCTATTTTTTCTTCGGAAATAAACGCTCAAAATTAACACCTAAAGCAAAATTGTAAAAACTTGTAATAAATTAAAATTGGTTAGATTCCTACAGAAAATAATTAAATTAAACAAACACATTATCACGAGGTGGAGTGAAATATTTAGGTAAAATTATATTTACAAGTAGGTAAATAAATTGTAAAGCTAGATCAAGATAGGTCTTTTTAGATTATCCTAAATATAATTTAGTTCAAATATATCCAGACTACGCCCCGTAGGGTTTGATATTGTACGCTTTTTATGTATTTTACTCTGTAACAGAATTATTTAACTGTTAAAGAGTTAAATGAAATAAGTTTGCCCGTTCCTTAGAAAGAAGTATATTAAAAATATGATAAAACTTTTAGGTCGATAATTCAAAAGAATTGATCTATGAAGGATTAAAAGAAATAAATTGTATTTACATTGAAAGTTGATAAGTATTTAAAAACATTATTATGGTTTTAAAATTAACAAAATTATATTATACAAAATAATGTCCATGTCACTTTTTCATGTCGGGTTCAAACTTTAGAAAAAAAATTAAGAAAGCTTCTATAAATCATCATAGAGATCCTAACGTTTAAAACACTATTTTCTCGTAATATTAAGTATGAATGTAATTAAGGTGGCCTTTCCAAGTAAACTTTTCTATTTAACTATTTCGATATAGTTTATATAAGATAATATAAAATGTTTATTAAATCTATTTAATTTACCATATTGTTTTACTTTTTGCACTAATTTAATATAAAAATTAGATATCAGGTTTTCAAGCTATCAACATATGCAGCCTAAAATACGGCAGGAAAATAAGTAGCTGAATTTCTAATACAGGCAGCAATAATAGTATATTTTATATCGAGGGATTTAGTCCCTCGATATAAAATATGACCAGAGCCAGAAGCCATAATATGACCAGAGGTTGTTTGACTCTCCTAAGCCAGTCACAGGACGACAATTTAAAACACATGGTGCCACCTTCTTTGCGGACAAACCATGGAACTAAAACTCTTCAACATTTTCGCAATGAAGTCTGTCCACACTCCACAGATAATAGTAAATTTACTGGCTGTTTGAGTTTGTCTATGTCAAATGAAGGAAATTAAAAAACTTATAACTTTTTACTCCCTAGGGACTAGTGGTCACTTTGGTCCCGCTTCGTAGGGCTATATTGGCGTACTTTTAGAGCATGAGAAGTGGAAAATAAATGTTTTTGTACTAAATTGACAATTTTTCTCGCACTCAAAGTGAAAAGTACAGTTTGTTCCTCGAGACTAACGCCAACTTAATATCGGTTTCATTGACTCCCTCACAGTATATTATGGCTTCGTCCCTCGATATAAAATATACTATAAACAGTTTATCAGGAGCAGCAACAACAGCAAGGATCACTTTAGTACCAAGACGGTGCTAACGACTATGTTACATTACCTTTGTACAAAGTTGTCACGGACGGAGGAGAAAAAAGTACGCACCGCGAATAAAAAGTCGGCCGCGGATTTACCGCGGACTCAACGCACACGGTGTGCGATTATTTGCTGTCCGAGAGTATTTAATTATTATGTGATTAATGTAAGTTACAGCACAACATAACCTCAGAATATTTGAATACTCTCGGACAACAAATGATTGCACACCATGTGAGTTGAGTCTGCGGGGGATTTTTTATTCGCGGAGCGTACTTTTGTATTCGTGGGGCGTACTTTTGCATTCGTGGAGCGTACTTTTTTCTCCGCGTACGTCGTCTGCGTAGGCCTTTACACCAAGATCATCTGACCCCAAACTAAGCAGAGCTTGTACTATGGGTATCAGAGACTTTAAATATTTCTAATTAAGTACATTACACCTAGACACACAACAAACGAAAATATTTGAAATGGGTGGGTATCGAACCCACGACCTCCGGTGCTAAAGGTAGGATCGCTGCCATTGCACTAACAGGCCAGTCCATTCCATAATAACAGCCACCAGCGTCCGCGTAAACTACGTTAACGTTTTTGTACGGGATTTCGGTACAGCGCCTCTAATAGAACACATATTTTTAGAAATAAATATGCTTTAGATAGTGTTCTCCCATTTATTTCGTTACAGTCGTCCTAGACAATTTTCAAGAGCATTTGAATTGACTGCGAATTAAAACCGCTGCATGGCAGATTGATGTTTATTAAAATAAAACTACTGAAAACAGTAATTGAAATACCAAATTTATTAAGAGTTTTGAGGTGCACTACCCCAGATAAATAACTGTTCTTGCTAACAAAGAAAACGCTGAAATCAAATTTCATTTGTTTCCAAATCGATCTTCGACAACGATACAACAGACAAGGTTGTGCGTACAAATCGACTTAGTATTTACAATTAATCTTATTCTATTCAATCAAAAAGCTTTTTAAAATATACATCAGTCTTATAAATAGTTAACAATTCTTAACTAATAGACTTTATTTACAATGCAATACTTGGATTACTAAGTAATCGAAAAATGCATACAACTATGCATTGCAATAAAGTTCAGAAATACCTTATTTATAGACGATTTTTTTACTCGACTAGTTGATAACTTTAAAATACGAGGTTTTTGAATACCGTATTCAAAATGATATAGCCAACTCAGTAGGTGATGTTTAAAGTATGTAAGTTTTCCACTAATTTTAAGGATTTCATACAAAATTTGACGTAAATTGGTATTATATAATTTAATGGCATGTTGGCGCAATGGCAGCGATCCTGCCTTTAGCGCCGGAGGTCGTGGGTTCGATCCCCACCCATAACAAATATTTGTATGACGAACATGTGTATTTGTTGTGTGTCTGGGTGTTATTATCTATTTAGGTATGTATTTAGAAATATTTAAGTATGTTTATCAGTCTCTGACGCCCATATTACAAGCTCTGCTTAGTTTGGGGTCAGATGATCTTGGTGTGAATTGTCCCAGATATTTATTAATTTATTTATTAATTATTTATATGTATGAAATGCTTAAAGTATAATATGGTTAACTCAGATAGCTTCTGATAACCTACCGAGTATGGTATATAATTTTCCTACCTATAGAAAACCATCTGGAATGATTTTGCAGTGAACTGAACTGCTTTACAGTAATAATTACGTCAAGCATTTTGTTTTAATCAGCATCTAATATAACTGAGAATTTTGTGATTGATTTTTTGACAGAAATTATTGTAGAAATTATAAATAACACAAAGCAAACTACTGTCAAATGAAATTCGATTTTTTTACATACTTTTGCCTAAACAACTGTGTCTTTTGATGCCGACTGTACAATGTTTTAATATTTGTGCTTTTCAAACTATTGTTTACAACAATTCTTACCGTGCGCAAATGTTGTTACTCTTGTAATGTAACATTTTAAATGTGAATTTTAATCCTAACAGCATTGGAAGTATGCAAAAATAGAATAGGAGTGACACTAGTACATTTTTATTTATTTATTTGAATTCAACAATGTTTCAACATCGTTCAAACAACGAAATAGACAATAACATCACTTGAACTTAAGCCAATTAAAGAAACATACTTTGTTACCTAAAATTTTTATAAAGAAACACCTTTTACGGCTTAGAAACTGAGCTTGATTTTTATATATCTTATTTGATAATTACGGATTGACTTCATATTTTTATTAATTTGACATGTACTTATTGTTGTATTTTTTTTCTAGAATGCCTTAAGACTTGACATTTTTATGATTGTAGTAACGTATCTTAATTTGTATGCCGCAAAGGCACGTCATGTTGAAATCTAATGTTCATTTATTTATTAACCTATTTGCACAGATGTTTCGAACAAATAAATACATCTTTATCTTTATTGGTGGCTCCAAACGAGCAAGTCACTAAAAGCTATGACTAGCGGTGACCACTTGCATCAGTTTTTTTTTAATGTGGGCTCGAATCCTCGATTCTAAATCTTATTTCTAATTATTGTCTACCTAACTAACCGAAGGCTGTTTATGCGCCAAATACAAAGTGAATATACTCGTTAAAGCGCTCACCAAGAAGATGACGTCAAACCAGCGATGATAGAAGTTGAACTGAAGGTCTCCCAACACTTGAGTGATGATGATCCGGTACTCAGGAGGCATGTTCATTCTCATGAGCAGAACGGACGAACAGAAGTACATTCCCATTATTTGAGCGAGGATCAGTACTATGATGTTCGATGATTTTGATGATGATATCTTGTTGAAGAACTGCAAAAAGAGAAGGTCATTTTCAAATACAAATACAAATAAACTTTATTGTGAATCACAGGTATAACAATGATGTTTAGATCATACATATTTAAGAGTCTCACTGTGTTCCGCCTCACAGGCATACAATAGTAACAATCGTAATCTGAATGTCCAAATTTATTATAAAAAGTAGTCAATTAAACATAATAATAATAAAGTAATTAGATAGGTATGTCAAGAAGTAAATAGAACACAATTAAATTAAGTTAATTCAAACAAATCGTCAACAAATCGGACTATACTCTGTATCTTAGCAAGCTGCCGTCGCACAGAAATTCAGTGATAGCGTAATAGCACTTTAGAACGAGAAGATCCATGGAGTTCCGTTTTAAATATGGTTACATCATTAATATTGCGAATACAGGCTGGAAGTTTATTATAAATACGAGGAGCATTACAAAATATACTTAGGTTTAACAAAGCGGTTTTATTCGGCATTAAATCCTAATTTTATGACGCTCACGCTCGTGAAAGGTGTACAAATGTTTGTTAGTTTTCACGAAAATGCCACATCCGAGGATGTATAAACAAGGAACCGTTTCAGTGCCAATAAAAGCTTGTCTAACCAGAAATTTATACGAAGCTTATATGCATCCATTGTAGTGAGGACTTGATTTCACTGTTCGGTAACTGACAAAAAACCCCCTCGGAAGAAAAATGCAAACTATCCTCCCCAAAATGATGTTAAGTCTATCTGTGATGAATCTTGAATTAAACTGCATACTAGCCTTTTTCTTAGTTAGAACAACAAACCTATGTTATAAATAAATAAATATTTTTTTTTTATAAAAATTACCACACATTCAAAATAAATACAATAAAATAATAACACAGTAAAAAACTACTCTCTACATTAGCAGAGGTTCCCAAACTAGGCTATGCCTGTGTCTTGGGAAACCGACTTACATTTGAATTTTACAGTTAAGGCTTAAATAAAAAATGTTTCAGTGAACAAACGTGTTTTTCAGGCAAGAAAACTGCATTGCACCCTACTAACATTTTCAAGTAATAAACTTGTGTCGCAGGTTACAAATTTAGGCTCCATGCTATAATTATGTGCTAAATAAATTGTATGTACTTTGGTCTTGAAATCTAGCTTGAAGAGGACACACAGCAGAGTCGAGAAAATTTAAAAATATATATTTGTAAAATCTATTGGTCTTTGGCTGCAAATCGGACTGAAATTACCTGAATTATGTTTGAAAAATGTCCGATTTATAATTACTTTTTCCATTCAAAATTAAAGAAGGACTGTGGCCGTGTTCCTATGTTTTCATTTTTTAATTTTAACCGGTCAAATTACTTTTCTGGAGGTTTGAACACAGCAGAAAATCTGGTCAATTTTTTTCGATTTTTTAAAGTTTCATATCTGATTTATTAAATAAATTATATTAAAAAGGAAAACATAGGGACATGCTAATAGACGCAATAGTTTTTTTTTGGAAAAAAAAATCCTCTACTAGCAATATGCGGGGAGGAAACGGGACTACATTTGTGGGGGAAAACGGCGCTTCTGTTATTCTCTTAGAAAATAAAAATACATTCATTAACTTTAAGGACATCGTTACATTTATAAAGTAAAAACAAAAGAAGTAGGCATTAAATAAAACAGAAAAAAAGACCATACCATCAGACAGCGGTGTCCCGATGCCCAAAAAGACAAATGGACCTCACTCAGCATACAGCCTGGGCTTTACGGACCCAGGCGCTGATTTTCAGTGGGCCCAGACTGAGATGACGCACGGACATTTGCGTGTGCGCATATACATATAAGTATCATAAATACTGTAGTATAGATAAAAATAAATGGTGAGTGATTCAATATTTTAAATACAAATACAAATAAACTTTATTGTGAATGACAGGTATAACAATAATGTTCAAATCATAGATATTTAAGAGTCTCACTGTGTTCCGCCTCACAGGCATACAATAGTAACAATTTTAATCCGAATGTCACAATTTATTACAAAAAGTAGTCAATTAAAAATGATAATAGTAAAGTAATTAGATAGGTATGTCAAGAAGTAAATAGAACACAATTAAATTAAGTTAATTCAAACAAATTGTCAACAAATCGGACTACAATCTGTATCGCAGCAAGCTGCAATATAGTGTAATAATTGTAATACAATACATAGACAATAGATACGGTGCCGAATGTGTAGTGTGATATTGTGTGTGTGTGTGTGTGTGTGTGTGTGTGTGTGTGTGTGTGTGTGCGCGTGTGGGTGTGTGCGTTGGAACAGCGCAATACAGGTGGTGCTGCAACTAGAAATTAATAATAATCTGCTGTGTAATAACTCTTAAGGTCAGTTACCTTGGTAAGTGTAAGCAGTAATCCCCTGATACTAGTAAGTACAATGCAACCGACTAGTATGAAGGAGACGTGTTGCGACCAGAATGCCACGTCGATGCTGAGGCCCAGCCAGTGGACTACGATCTCTAGGCCGCGGGTCACAGGGTCCTTTTTGCCTACTCTGTCGAACACTATGTTTATTGTCGACTAGAACAAAAATAGGAGAACGCATTATTTGGTGAAAATTGTAGCAAAAACTTAAATAAAAAAAAAACTTTATTCAAAATAAATACAATAAAATAATAACACAGTGAAAAACTACTCTCCACATTAGCAGAGGTTCCCAAACTAGGCTAGGCCTGTGTCTTGGGCAACCGATTCACATTTAAATTTCACAGTTAAGGCTTTAAATAAAAAATAAAAACAGTAACATATTATTCATAAATAAGTTTGTGTCACAAAAACAAATGCTCATGTATTTGTTTATGTAACTGAAAGTTAATATAATAATTATAGTTGTAATATAATTGACTGGCCTGTTGGCGCAATAGCAGCCATCCTGCCTTTAGCGCCGGAGGTCGTGGGTTCGATCCCCATCCCTGACAAACATTCATTTAACAAAAAATTGTGTTTGTTGTGTGGTATTATCTATTGAAGTAATGTATTTAGTTTTTTTTTTAAATTAGTTCAGGGGTCAGGTGATCTTGGTGTAATTTGTCAATGATATTTATTTTTATAATTCTATTCTAGATATGCGCCAGACAACACACCTCTTGTAACGGTCTCGAAGTAGGGATTTATATCTCTGTGTTTCGAGGTACCACACAAGGAAAATGCGCAGGGGCGTCTTCCGGCACACCCAGACCCGAGTCAGTTCAGTAGATTGTTTCCTGAGTTCACCCGACCGGGGATCGAACCCGGGACACAACGGAATTCGAGGCGAGAATCTGTGCTACAGCGCACTACGCCAATCGGTTTCTTAGGTAGTGCATGGTTATTTGAGAATGCTATGTGTGTATAAACTCATAATAATTTGTCATAATAACATGATATACATTTGTTACTAGAGATAAATACTCACAATAAAAATCTTCCAAATACAGTAAAGTGAGAAAAAATACCCCAAGAAGTTGAAGTATTTCCCTTGAAAGGTTTTAGACCATTCAATCCTTTCCTTCATGGTCCTTGCATCATGAGCTTCCAGGAACAACTGACGGCTCAGTTCCTCTAAACCTGATATCTCTTGGCGGAGTTGGGATATATCTACAAAAATGAACAACAAATATATCTTTTAGTCAAAGAATCAAAATATCAGAATGTTATTGGTACTGGTATTTTCATTTTAATCCTTATCGGTTATATGATCCCGGTATTTCGCCGGTATCTTATACGAGCTGTCCGTCAGCGGCTTCGCCCGCGTAGACTGTCTTTCCCGTCAAAATATAGCCTCAAAAAAAAATATAGCCTCAATTAAAAAATATAGCCTCAATTTAAAAAATATAGCCTCAATTCAAAAACATAGCCTACGTCACTCCCTGATAATGGCTTTATATTTGTGAAAGAATTTTTAAAATCGGTCCAGTTGTTTCCGAGCAATATTCAATAGAAACAAACAACCAAATCATTCCCTGTTATAATATTAGTATATTTATTTATTAGTTCGTACACACAAGATACGTTACAAGGGACCACATTAGAGAAAGCAGAAGTACAGGTTAGCTTATCTCTTAAAAGAGATTTCTTCCAGCAGACCAACTTACAGGATAAAACAACAAGTGTGACAAAAGAAGACAGACAGCTGTGCACACAACTAAAAAGAAAACACTAGCAATATATATGTAAAACAAGTATATATTGTATGTGTAACTAGGTCCATTGTATTTATAATATCGAATACTGGTTCCCGCTACAGATATTTATTTTTGTACTAGGGGAAAAATTGTTTTATTATCAAATCGGTACATATCAGTTTTATACAGTTTATAATATCGGTATTTATTAACTACTATTTTTTTTTTGCTGTGGCAACACCGGCTGTCAGTTGTCTTCGTAGTGTTCAAATTTTAATTAATTTAATTTTAATGTTTTTTCCTTAAAATCAGCGAAGTTTATTAGTGATTTAGGCTGTGTTTAGTAGCTAGGCTGTGTAGTTGTCAAGTGAAAATAATAAATCACCCTCCTGGTGAACAACCACTTCGAATCTAAGAAGAGTCTGCTGCCGGGCGGTTGCCTTACAAATTTACGTTCAACGGATTCATGGGAGTATTGTTTACTTTTCAATTTTACTTTCTCAAACAACAGTGGAATACTATAAACAGACCACAGTGAATTTTGTACTTCAATTACTCATAAGATTGTTATTTATTCAGTAGAACTAGGTTTTGTATTTTGACTTTCAGTCGATTAACATTGGTGTAGATCCTGAGTATTTATCTTTTTTTTAAAACATTAAACACTGCACACTGCTCATTAAAGTGAGACACGTCAAATTACAATATGATTAGGCATTGTTGTTTGTCTCTTCGCTTGACTAAAGTGGAAGCAAAGTTGACGTAAAATAACCTCCCGCCTCAGTCAATTTACACTTTACACTAAACAATATTGTTTCAAATTAACACATCTAATACTTCATTAGCCAATAACACACAAAACTCATTATTACTTGTTAGCATAGATACTCATTTCCTACCCTACTATTTATTTTAAAAAAAATAGATTTTATTTATGTGAAAAACATAGTTTATTTTTGAGAATTATTCAATTTAACCTATCAATGTTTATTTCTCTAGGTTAGGACTAACTTATTTGTTACTAGTTGAACTGTTGCCTGGTTAATTTTCCTACTAGTAACAGTATTTTCTATATATTTCTTTCATATTATTTTGCTAGTATACTGACACCACTTCCCTTGCTTTCAGGGTGACAGTGTAAGACTCTTCGCACCCTATAAGTGACCTTGGTGTCTGCTGGCCCCGCTTCATACAATTTCAGTTAGAGGATTGCATCAAGCCCACTTCAAGATGATGACCCGCAGTAAACTCGCTGAGTTATACAAGCAGGCATGCCATGACCTCAAGGTCGCAAGGAGCGACAATGTCCAGCTGCTTGAAGAACGCGCAGATAGTGAATTGGAAATAAGAAATATTGTCGACAAGAACAGCAAACTTAAGTGTGACCTTGCCGAACTGGAGATCAAGTACTTTAACATGGCTGATCGGTGCACCCAGCTGCAGGAACTTGTTGATTCTTATAATGCATGCAATAACACCCACGAACTAGCACTAAATCGGATTAATGACTTGGAAATTAGTTTATATGAGTCACAAAAAACCATCAGACAGTTAGAGAGTGACAAAAATTGTACAATTGAGAGTGGCAATCAAAGTTTATTTGATGAGTTAGCTTTAGCTGATCCAGATATATGTCCTAAAATAATTCCTATGGTTGATCTCACATGTGATGATTCAGTCTCTGAAACTAGATTCTATAGATTTAATAGCAACAAAAAGTTAAAGAAATATATTAAAATTAATAAATACATTAACAAAACTAAAAAATTAGTTAATAAACAGTTGGACATCAAGAAATATAATATTTTAAGAAAGGAAAAGTTAGATTTAATCTCTGAATTAGAACAAGGTAGCTTACTATTAGATAGTACTAAAATCTCCTATGAAAATGAGACCATGGCTCTTGAGCATAAGATTGCTTGCTTAGAGTTCTCTGAGGGACACCAAAAAAATGTATGATATATCCCAAAAAGAGATCAGTGAACACATATTAGCTGCCACAGAATTGTTAAAGATGTCAACTTACAATGCAGAGAGGTTTGATTCGCTTATAAGCAAACAAATCACTTGCAATAATTGTTATCAACAAGTAGTGGAGATGGATACTGAATTGTCACGTGTTGAGGCCACGCCAACTGACTTATCAGAGCCTGCTAAGGTGGATAAATGTAATACTCCACAGGCTGCTCCAAATAATACTTTTATATTTTCTGACGAGCTAGGCCAAGGATTAGGCATATTGTTGTCTAATAAATCGAACCAACAAGTAATCAATTTATGCCATCCAGGTATGTCCTATTCTGACCTAGTTAGTAACATCTCCAAAGAGAAGCTAGGGGTAAACTCCACTGTGGTTGTCTTTCATGGAGACTGCCGATCATTGACAAAAAAAGGGTTAATTAAAAATATTGAAACAATAATGGGCATTCAATCAAAGAACAAGTGTAAATTTATTTTGTGTGCATTCCCATACTCAAGTACCTCAAGTACTTCAAGTCAGAACAAGGTCATCCAAGACCTTAATTTAACTTTGTATAATCTGACATGTCGTCATAGTGACATTGACTTTTTTGATACAAATCTGTTTGTACCATACTTTAGGTTTACTGAAGATACTATGTATCTTCCCATTAGGACTAAGCAGAAACTAGCTACTTTGTTAGCAAATAACATTAACAATGCCGCTATTGACAGTATTTTCTATTCTGACATTAGTACTAGTACTAATTTATCTATTTCATGTGATGCTCCTTCAGCGTCTTGTTTAAACTAGGACCTAGGACAACAGCCAAGCCCAAATACTTGAATTTATTCCACCAAAATATTCAAAGCCTGACGGGCAAAGATTTAGAAATAGAACCAAACTATTGATATTTTGGAAAACCAAAATATTGATATTTTATGTTTTACTGAACATTGGCTGACTGATGAAAACTATCAGTCTTTCGTCCTTAATAATTTTAGATTATCAAGCGCGTTATTTAGAAAAACCACTATTCATGGTGGTTCATTAATTTTTACTGCAAATAGTTTGAAATGTAAAGATCGCACTGACATTGTAGGCCTGTCTATAGAGCGTATTGTCGAATTGTCTTGTGTTGAGTTAGAGGGCTTTGTTGTGATAAGTGTATACCGTCCCCCAAAAACTAACTTAGATAGATTTGAGACAGTTATGGAGGAAGCTTTGGGTAGGTTAAGTGCTAAGTCTAAACCCATTATTGTGTGTGGTGATTTCAATATAGATTTGCTAGTAAACTCATCTGAAAGCAATAGGTTATTGTCGCTATTTAAATCCTTTGGTCTGGATTATCAATTCCATGAACCCACGAGGATAACAGCCACAACATCTACTTGTCTGGATAATGTATTTTGCAACTGTGTACCCATTGAAAAGGCAATAGTAACTGAATTAAAGTCTGATCATTGTGGGCAGAAGATAACATTTTTAGATTGAACTAACAATAGTTTTAATTACAGGAAAATAACATGTAGACCGAAGACGGGTAATCGCATTAATAGTTTTAAAACTAATTTAAAGCATAAAGTATCTTCCATTCCTTACAAGCAGGGTGACCCTGATGCAGTCTACAAAAGACTGTTTGATTGTGTTAAAAATGAATTTGATGCTTGTTTTCCCACCAAACAAGTTACTTGCAGAGTTCAATATAAGTTTTGTGAATGGGCCACGCCTGGAATTTACAGGAGCAGACGTAAGATGTATGAGTTGTACGGCATGAAAAAATACAATTTCGATCCACTTTTTGTTGAGTATGTCAAGAACTACTCCAAAATATTCAGAAAAGCCTGCACTACAGCTAAGGCATTGCACATTCGTGATAAAATATCAAAGTCCACTAACAAAATAAAAACCACTTGGGACGTCATAAATCACGAAACAGGTAAAGCTAAACAGCGCGATACCTCATACACTCTTAATATTAACAATAACATCTTACAATCAGAAGCATCTGTTGCTGAAGCATTTGATAAATATTTCAGTAATATACCTATAATCACTACAGCTTCATTAAATTCCTCACCAACTAGAGCTATAGTATGGAGTTCTTCAAGAGGGGTTTGAAAAGGTTTTTACAGAGTCAACAACGCGCGAGTGATACCCCTGGTGTTGCACGCGTCCATAGGCCGCGATAACCGCTTACCATCAGGCGGTCCGCGTGCTTGATTGTCACCGACGTAGTATAAAAAAAAAAAAAAAAAAAAAAAAGAGCGGAACATTTGTTGAAAGATAATGTATCTTGTTGCAGTGTATTCTTTAAATTTAAACATGTTGAGTCACTAGATATAATAAAAGCATTCAGATTAAATAATTCAAAAGATACCGCTGATCTTTGGGGTATATCAGTCAAAATTGTTAGCCACATAATTGACGTGATTGCCCCTTATTTAGCCGTAATATTCAATGATTGTGTTGATGAAGGTGTTTTTCCAAACTTAATGAAACACAGTAGGGTTGTACCACTTTTTAAATCAGGCAACAAACAAGACCCAGGTAACTTTAGGCCTGTTTCAATCCTACCAGCTCTCAGTAAGATCTTTGAAAAAATCATTCAAGAACAACTATTAAGCCATTTTTGTGAGAACAATCTCTTACACAGTGAACAATATGGATTCACGAGAGGCCGTTCTACAACTGATGCTGGCATCACACTTCTAAAACACATCTTTAGGGCTTGGGAGAATTCACAGAACGCTCTTGGCGTCTTCTGTGACTTGTCCAAGGCCTTTGATTGCGTTGATCACGATACACTTATACGCAAGCTTGATTTTTACGGGGTTAGGGATAATGCTTTAGATTTGGTAATTTCGTACCTTAGTTTAAGAACTCAAAAAGTTGATGTTAACAGTGTACTCTCTACAGGATCACAAGTTAAAATGGGGGTCCCTCAAGGATCCATTCTAGGTCCATTACTATTTCTGATATATATTAATGATTTACCTTTTTACTTAAAAGATATTTGTGATGTTGTATTGTTTGCAGACGATACATCTTTAGTTTTTAAAACTGACAGAAATAAAAACCTTTTTGATGATGTTAATGACGCACTTTCAAAGGTTTTACAATGGTTCACAGTAAATAATCTACAGCTTAATGCAAAAAAGACTAAATGTATTAATTTTAAGTTGCCTAATGTTAAAGATAACCCCATTAGTCTAAAAATTGATGGTAATGCTATGAAGCTTGTAGATACAACTGTTTTTCTTGGAATCATACTAGATTCAAAACTGCAATGGAACCCTCATATAACAGCTCTCTCAGGCAGACTTAGTTCGGCTGCATTTGCAGTGAGAAATATTAGGTTATTAACAGATGTTGATACTGCTCGTTCAGTTTATTTTAGTTATTTCCATAGTGTAATGTCTTACGGCATTGTACTTTGGGGTCAAGCGGCGGATATACAAACCATCTTTATCCTCCAGAAGCGAGCTATCAGATCCATCTATAAGCTTCGTGCACGGGCTTCACTTAGGGAGATTTTTAAGGAAATTGGTATCCTCACTGTAGCGTCACAATACATTTACAATTGCATTGTTTTGGTGAGAAAAAATATTGGTCTCTATGCTAAACACAGTGACATACATTGCAGAAATACTAGGAATAAGGATAAAATTGCACTTCCACTCTTTAGGTTACAAAAAGTTTTAGGATCCTTTATGGGGCAAGGTATACATTATTACAACAAAATTCCAAAAACAATTTGTGAGTTTTGATGTGATTTTTGAATCTATGTAAAGGTATACATAGATTCAAAAATCACATCAAAACGGCTTTATTAAAAAAGGGCTATTATACTACAAAAGACTACCTTATAGATAAAGACGCCTGGGTATAAGCGCTCTGCTCGATGTGGGATTAAATAGCTCTATTGTAACAGATGTTTTATTGTAAGAGTTAATAGGTACCTAGTATGTATGTACTGACTAACAATTTTTGTTTTTGAATTGTTTAAATGAATTCTGGTTATTATATTCTTTTATGGTTGGTTTTTTCTCTTTGTTTTATATTCTTTTAGGTTTATTTGTATCAAAATGACACACTGCTTGTACTTTACTAACGCCTGTTGTAAACCCAAAACAAGTTTAAAAGAGTAACTGCTGAGTTTCTCGCCGGGTCTTCTCAGTAAGAAACAACTCCGACGCGGTGGTAGAGTCGCATTATGTCTGTATACTGTTTATTTACATATCCATATTATTATGGTATTTATGTCTATTATTTAGTATATTTTGCTGTAAATTTGACGATTTGAAAGTACTGATACAGTCTATTTGAATAAAGTTATTTGAGTTTGAGTTTGAGTTTATGAATACCTGTGTATTGTTTGTTTATGTGTAAATCAGTAGGTTACTAACATCGCAAACTAAATACAACTTTCAGCTTTATACTTACTTTCTGTGCCATGGCCAAGTGGATTAGCTATGCTCCCAACACTGGACAAGATATTTGTCCAAAAACCCTTGTTCTTCACATTTGATTGGTCCATCAGACCGTAGTTCTGTCTCCCTCCCACACTGTTGGCTTCGGCTAGTGCTATCCTTTTCTTTTTCACTAATATCATGTCCATGGTTTGTAATAGTTTCTTTTCTACTGACAAAACGTCTGACTGAGTGACGGGTCTGTAATAAATGAATAAAAATTACATATTATTTTCAATTTCGAATTTAATTTAATTGGTAACATGATAACGAATACTTTTTGATGCAGCTTCTAACTCCTCAAGTAGATATATATAATATATATCATGCTACACTTTTATAATTTCATTAAAAAAAAAGTTTTGATTGTCTGTTTGGATTTTTGTTTGTTTGTATTGAATAATAGGCACCGAAACTACTAGACCGATTTTAAAAATCCTTTACCAGCATGAAGCTACATCATCAGGGAATGGCATAGGCAATATTTTACTATTGATTATTTTATTATTTGACGACACGATTGGCGTAGTGCGCTGTAGCACGGTTTTTCGCCTCGATTTCCGTAGTGTCCCGGGTTCGATTACCGGTCAGGTCAATTCAGGAAACGATCTTTTCTGAATTGACTCGGGTCTGTGTGTGCTGGGAGACGCCCCTGGCTTATTTCCTTGTGTGGTAACTCGTAACACAGATATATCAATCCCTACTTCGGGTCATTACAAGAGGTGTGTTGTCTGGCGCATATTTATATTTATTATTTATTATTATGATTGAACAAAACATTCAGTAAAAAATAATAGTATATGTAAACGAAGTCGGAAAAACACGGGCATGATGTGCAGCTTTACCGACGCCGCCACGTGCATTCACTTTCAACAGAACGAAGTCTGTCGAGGCAGCAGTTGTCTATATTATTATTAGCGAAATACAATAATAATAAATCCCAATGTCAATATCCAAACAATCACAAAATCAATCAATTACAAACAACTGTATGATTTGTGTTGTGAATTAATGTAAATACTAATAAAAATCGATGTTAATTATCTTTGTTTTATTTTTCTCATCTATCTCTGGGGTTTCTATTATTATCTTGGATTGTCCATTAAAAACCCGGGAAGATTCATATTAATATCAACATTTTGTTTGATGCAAGTACATAAATAACTTTACCTAATTCTGACCTCTGATTATCACCCATAGAACAAGGTTTGCTTATTAAGCAGATTAAAAATACCTTATAAAAATCGCCATAGACGTGTAAGGGTAGTTAACAGCACCAAAACCCGAGAGTAGTGCCATTACTGTCACTCCAATGACTCCTATCCTGGACACTCCTTGTTCTATTGAAAAGATACCCTGTAAAACGTAAGGTAAAATTATAAAACTTGGAAAAAGTGCTGATTTTAATTTTGGCCAAAATCAGAATATCAATCCAAAATTTAGTTGACCTGACCAAGAAATTGAAACCTGGAGCCTGAAATGTTGCAACAAGCTGCTTATTGGAACCACTTCATTACTGAGTCTTCTGATTTAAATCACAATTCACAATTACAGCAAATTTTACTGAATTATTTAGTTAGCAATATTCACAAATTACTAATAATGTTTTAATGATGCAGATAAAAATATTACAATGTCATTTTTTCATACCTGTTTTGGACTTAAAATAGGGAATGGATCTCCAAGCTTCCAGAAGAAATATAAATAAATAAACCACACAAACATGGTAAGAGGCCTTATCATATTTTGAGACACTGAAACAAATTTTCCCAACGCATAAAAACACAAATATTGCTTATTAAAATGATATAAGAAACATCAGGGCTCAGATTCTGCTATTAAAATGCCAATGGAATCTTAATTGAATAGCATGATTTTGTCAGTTTTAGTTTGGACCAAATGGAGAATCGGGAACCTGGATCTTTTACCTTCTCTCATAGTATACATTATGAAAGACTAAATACATGCCATGGCATTTAGCTCTTTAATTTGAAAAAGTCATGAAATTAGGGCATTTATGCATTATTGAAAAAAAAAAGCTGTAATTTGATAGTCTTAAAATATTGAAAATCTGTTGTATGAAAATTTCAAAACCATTCCACATAAGGTAAATTAAAATTGGTTATTTATGATAATTATTTTTTTATCTATAGTGGGTGGAGAAACAGTAATATTGTAAAATTGACTTTTTTGTGAATATAGGTAATTAATTTTTCTTAATTTCATACTCTGGTTAGCTAGGGCTACACGGCCCAGTATTAAGATATGACCAAGACAAGTGAAAAATGAATAAAAATGGTTCACTCACCAAACCGAACATTGCTGATGCAAAAGTAAGCGATGTAGAAAGGTAATAGAGCTATTACCATGAAGAGCAATGAGTATAATCCCAAATTCCAATGGAAATATCTGGAACTGAAATTAAAATCAAAATAGATATTATTTTACACCTGTTAGCCCTTGTATCACTAAGGAATGGTAACTCTTATCTTTTTATATGATATTCTTTCTAAAAATACCTGATTCAGCTAGAAACACTCGATTTAGATGACCAAACAATAGATTTTCAATATCATTCCTCTGCTAGAGTTTCTTAGTACATTTATTTATATAGAAGACTGAGAAGGTAGCACACTATCACTATTTTTCTCAATCATCAATCTTTTAAACAAGTAATCTGATTTGATTGTAGTGGCCCAGGGGAGAAAGATATGAGATTATTGCAACTTTAAGGTAGTCTTTTTTTTAATAGTGGCCGTCAAGATGACCTCACTCCACCTGATGGAAAGAGGTCGTGAGGTCCACTTAGGAGGCTACCAAGCGCAGTAATGAAAATCGCCTACTGAGCTGGTCATACTCATTTAACCATTAAAAATGTGAAAAATTACCTTGAATCCAAATATCCAATAATTTCAAATATTATCAGTTCAAACATTGTGCAGCTGAGAGCGAAAGTAACAGAGAAAATGAGTTGCACAAGCGTATGATGGACTTCATAATCTCGAAATAGCTGCTTCACGAAAAATATCCAGCCTCCAACGAAAAAAATAGTCTGAAAGAGGTTGAAGTAGGTACATATCTTTCGTTAAAAAAATGCATTCAATAGCTAATATCAGAAGTGAATTAAGTGATAAGCACCAAAATTAACTTACGAAAAATAACCTTTAGGTCTAAATACATTTTCGAAATTGCTTTCTTTTGGACTTACCTGTGATATGAGAATAATCAATGTATCTTCCCAGAAAGTCATTCTGACGTTTTACTAGGATTTATTGCAAGACGTAATAGAAAAATCTTGTACAATTAAAATCAAAACAAAACAAACTGATGAAAGATGGTTAGAGGAGCGAGCAGAGACAAAAATTTGGTCGCGTTTAACATTGACACATGACCATAGATATAGTTTTTTTCTACTCTCAGGCCCATTCTAGAATCGTACTCAAGCACCGATCTGTGCTTGAGTAGAGAATACTACGGGCCTCAAACTGGAACTGGCCCCTGACTCTTGAATCTAATTTCACCAGTTTGGCATTACATTACTGTCACTAAAACTTTTTTTGAACCTTGTGGAGTATGTATGCCAGACCATAGATAACTCTTGACAAATTAACGTTGCCTAGCAACTCTTGTTTATTACAATTTTGTTTTTTTCAGTTTTGTCAATATACTTAATAATTACTCCAATATGTATTTCCTTTAATAACTTTTATAACATATTTGCTCGTAAAGGGTCTCCTATTTCACCAATCTCATTACGCACTTGTGCGGTAATGTAATGTAAAACGCACGAGTTTTTTTTATTATGGTAAAACGTACGGTTTAGCAAGATGCTCCGTCTAAAACGAACGGTACTTTTTTAAATTTTAGCAAAGAGTTTTTATGTCCGAAAAGAGGTCAACATTTTATGAATAAAATTAACTTTGGGAGATGAAATATAATAAATAAACATTTAATTCTTTTATTTATTTAATTTTGACAATAAATTACCACCATCTGTAACAAAAACACAGAAATATTAATTTACTTTATTAGTAATACTGGCTGTTTTTAATGCCTTTTGCCTTAAAAAAAGCGCTGATGCGCGCGCATCGCTAATTTGTGAACAAGTAAACATTTTCTAACTGCTCTAGCAAATGATTAAAGATTTTATTTGTTTTAGAAAGTCCGATTTTTATTTATTTCCTCTCAAATATGTTATAAAACGTCGTATGACATACGTGCGCTTTGATAATTACAGCCTCTGCTTTCTTGTAGCCCTCGCCTACGGCTCGGGCTAGCAATATCGCCTCGGCTGTAATTTTCAACTTACCGCACTTATATCATAATGTACTATTACTTAAAAAGTTTAAATGGTAGCAGAGCGTAAGGAAAATATTTAAAAGTCGTACTAAGCCGGTGAATCGTGAAATTTAAATAAAAATGTCAACAAAAATTGACTCTCTTACGGGAGAAAATTACGATACATGGGCTATACAAGCTGAAGCGATCCTAGTACGGAACAAACTATGGAAATACGTTGGAACAACCCTGGCTTCAGATGCAAGTGCAGCCGATACCGAAGGCGACAGACAGGCAAGGTCGGAGCTCATTCTAATAATCGCTCCTTCTGAGCTCAAGCTAATAAAAAAGTGCACTACAGCTAAAGCTTTATGGGACAAACTGAAAGAAATTTACGCCAGTAAAGGTCCTGCCAGAAAAGCAACCTTATTAAAACAACTCATCCTGACCAAACTTGATGATCGTCAAAACATTCGAACTCATCTAAACAATTTCATGGATGTTGTCAACAAGCTGGCTGATATGGACGTAGAAATTAACGAGGACTTACTTACTATTTTGATGCTGTACAGTCTCTCACAGGATTATGATAACTTCAGAGTGGCCGTCGAATCGCGAGATACTCTTCCAAAGCCAGAAGCGCTAAAAATTAAAATAATTGAAGAATTTGAAGCACGCCACAGCCAAGACGTGGCCGGTGACTACAAACCTGAGACCAAATCCTGTGATCACGAAGAAGCATTATACGCGTCCTGCAAAGTTTGCAAACGAAGTGGTAACATCTTCAAACGCAAATATCACAAAATATGTACAAACTGTTGGAAGAAAAATGAGAAATCACAGAAGAAATCCGATGATTCTCATAAGAACCATTTTGCTACACAGTGTCTCCTTACTTAAAACAAGAAGTCTACAGAAAACAGCATTTGGGTTCTTGACAGCGGTTGTACGTCTCACATGACCTATCAACGAGATTTATTTAAGACCATAGAGGGTACATCCAGAAAACTCAACTTCGCAACCGAAGATCATACCGCAGAGATTACTGGAAAAGGGACAGTTTCATTTATAACCAAAAATGGAACTGGCATGGCTCGTACCTGCTTGAAAAACACCTTGTATGTGCCTAATCTCTGCACTAACCTGTTGTCCGTCAGTAAGATGACAGATGCTGGATGCTCTGTCATATTTTCTAAGGGAAAAGCGACAGTCAACAATCCTCACACTGGAATAACTCTCACCGCATTTAAACAAGAAGATGGTCTTTACTATTTCAAACCTCACAAACAAGAGTACAACTATTTGGTTAATGACGATGATAAAGAAACAATTCCTAACACAAAAACAAACTCATCAGACATTAACGACTGGCATCGAAAACTTGGTCACATGAACGCCATAGATCTGAAATTTGCCTTAGAGAATAAAAACATACTTGGTTTGAAATTTAACTCATCGGAAGCACTGGCAGAATGTGAAGCTTGTATTCAAGCAAAATTGCATCGAGTACCTGCCCCTCGGCTCCGATCGTCTCCAAGAACTACTGAACGCTTAGAAATCATTCACAGTGATGTGTGTGGACCCATCAGAACTCCCACCATTAACGGTAACAAATATTTCGTTACTTTTATTGACGACTACAGTCGATACTGCAGAGTTTACCTCCTGAAAAATAAGAGCGAAGTATTGGAAAAATTCAAAGAGTTCAAAGAGGCAGCTGAAACGCACACTGGTAACCAAATCAAGTTTCTACAATCAGATAATGGCACTGAGTATGTGAACAAAGAGTTTGACACTTACCTGAGAAATTGTGGAATACAACGCAGACTTACCGCACCTTACACACCAAACCAAAACGGAGTTGCTGAGAGGAAGAACCGTACTCTTGTGGAGAAAGCAAGAGCAATAATGATTGATGCAAAAGTACCACTTAAACTGTGGGGCGAAGCAATGACAACTGCAAACTACCTGTCTAACAGGAGTATAAACAGCGCCATTGAGAAGAATACACCTTTCGAGCGATGGGTTGGTAGACCACCCTGCATAAATCATCTCTACGTTTTCGGCAACAAAACTTATGTGCTAAAGAAAAGCACCAATGGACACAAGTTTGCATCCAAAGCAGTGTCAGGAATGTTTGCTGGATACTCTGAAAGTTCAAAAGCTTTCAGAGTCTTCATTCCAGCGAAAAACCACATAATGATCTCAAAGGACATAAAAGTTATGAAGACCACATACTACAACCAACTCGACAAAAACGGACAATCAAATATTTTTGATGAAGTTAAGTCCCCACAACCAAAACAGATCTCTTTAAACAGAACATCACACAAACAAATTGTGATACCACTTGACACTAGGCAATCTGACAGCGATAGTGACGGGAACGATCTAAGCAATGAACCCCTTCAACGCAACCTAATTGACAGCACAGGTGACCTTATACAAACAGAAAATAATGAAAGGTATTATGAGTCAACCTCCGGTTCAATTAACCATGACGACCCTATGCAAAACGCTGAAGAACCTATTATGATTGAAGAAAACGCCACTGCTCAAACGAGGGGTTTAAGAGACAGGTCTCAAATTAGAGCTCCTATACGCTATGACGATTTTATTTTAGCAGCAGCTGAAGAAATTGAAAATCTCAATAAACCTAAAGAACCTGTAACCTTAAAAGAAGCAATGGACTCTTCTAATAAGCAAAAATGGCAAGAGGCCATGCTCAATGAACTAGCCTCACTAAACGACAACCAAACGTGGGATTTGGTTGATCTACCTAAAGGACGAAAAGCCCTACCTTGCAAATGGGTATATAAAGTAAAAATGAACCCAGACGGTACTGTGGAAAGGTACAAGGCCAGATTAGTCATTAAGGGCTATTCCCAGAAACCTGGAGTCGACTACGACAAAACATTTAGTCCAGTGGTTCGTCTGAGTACTATAAGAGCACTACTCGCCCTTGCTAGTCAAGAAAACTTGAAATTACATCAGTTTGACGTGTCAACAGCCTTTCTTTATGGAGAAGTAAAGGAAGAGCTCTATATGAAACAGCCTGAAGGCTATCATGATGGGACGAAGAGAGTCTGCAAATTGAAACGCAGTCTCTATGGACTTAAACAGGCACCACGTTGTTGGAATTCCTGCATTGCAGATTTTTTAGAAAAATGTGGATTTCATCAAAGTGAAGCAGATCCTTGCTTATACATCAGAATCAAAGGACAATCTAAAGTATTTATTGGCCTGTATGTTGATGATGGACTTGTAGCATATAATACAACTGCAGCTGGTGATGATTTTCTAGAAGAATTAAAAACGAGATTCAAGATTACCACCAAACCTGCCTCGTACTTCCTTGGAATGGAAATAAAAATGTACAAAGACAAAATAACATTGTGTTAACAGGCCTACACAAAGAAAGTCTTAGAAAAGTATTCAATGACTAACTGCAAGCCTGCGCCAACACCCATTATTAAAAACACGGGAGAAGACGAGAGCATTAACACTAAGGATGTATACAATTTCCCTTACAGACAAGCGGTGGGTGCCTTGGCATATTTGTCAGTAGGTACAAGACCTGACATATCCTATGCTGTGGGAGTCGCCTCTAGAAATCTTGAGACACCTTCCAAGAAGGATGTGATGCTAGTTAAACGTATTTTTCGTTATATAAAAGGTACGCAACACAACGGGCTCACTTACAACAGACAGGCTTCTCCTCAATTAATCTGTTACAGCGACGCAGATCACGCAGGAGATCAGACATCTGGAAAATCCACAACTGGATTAGTGTGCTTACTTTCTGGAGCTGCAATCAGCTGGAGAAGCCAGAAACAAACGACCGTCTCCATCTCCTCCACTGAAGCAGAGATAATAGCAGCTAGTGAGTGCGCCCCAGAAATATTGTGGCTGAATCGTCTACTGAATGACCTGATCAAATTAGAGAAACCAGTGCTGAACCTAGATAACGAATCAGCAATCAAATTATCTCAAAATCCACAATACGAATACCACAAGCGCACTAAACACATTAAGCTGAAGCACTTCTTCATAAGAGAATGTGTCAGCAATGGAGATTTTAACGTCAAGCACGTCTCTTCGGAGTTGCAGTTAGCAGACATGCTCACTAAGCCACTGTATGGCCCAAGACTAAAACAACTGTGCTCCAAGATTGGAATGGATTGAATGATTACAAAATTCCAAAAACTAGGGGATGTGGAGTATGTATGCCAGACCATAGATAACTCTTGACAAATTAACGTTGCCTAGCAACTCTTGTTTATTACAATTTTGGTTTTTTCAGTTTTGTCAATATACTTAGTAATTACTCCAATATGTATTTCCTTTAATAACTTTTACTTAAAAAGTTTAAAAACCTTAACATTAAGAATAAGGTTCATAAATTTCTCGTTAGACATTTTTGCAATGTTTTATCAATGAAATTCTGTTCAAGAGTCAGGCCCTCGGTGAAAGTGATAAAGCCCTCCTAAGGCGGCTTTAAACTCTCGCCGAGACACCCCGAGTGCGAGAGTGAACATGGTAGCTGTCTTTCGTCCCGCCTCGTTATGCCTCGGGCTTAGTCGCCCGTTCTCCCTCCCGTGTCAGTTTCCTGCGCCCGTGTCAAAAGGTCTCGGCACGTCTCGCGAGGAACCCCGAAAATATTGATGTACACTCCCGCATGCTTCAATGCACAGCGAGCAACCGTGCATAGCGAAAGCCACTTCTATTGCGTCCATCCTATCAGTGATCAGAACCGAAAGTGAATAGACGAGAGTGTACATGGTGAGCTAGCACTCGCTGATAGGCCTCTCGGGTAGACCTCTAGGCGGGACTTAACGAGAGCACTCGTTCGACAGTGTACAGCCACCATGAAGGTCACCACAGCACACTATCACAGCGCGGCAACAGTACCGCTCCAACAGCGCACTTGTCACAACTCACACTCGACTCGCCGCCCACGCGCTGTAAGCCAGGGGACCGCTAGCCTACGGCACAACGCGATTCGATTGCTGGTCACTCGCATTTTGACATCTTAATATCAGTCGGTAGTGGCATGGCATGATGGCAGGCAAAAAGGCCTGCGCAGAAGACGGACTTTTCTCCACGGCGGAGAAAAAAGTACTCTCCGCGAATCATAAGTCCGCCGCGGATTTAGCACGGACTCAACGCACACGGTGTGCGATCATTTGTTGCCCGAGAATATCAACTAAATTCTGAGATTACATTGCGCTGTAATTTACATGAAGTCTAAGAAAAAGAGAAGATGTTTTAGAAGAGAATACTGGGTCCATTCCTTCATTAATAATTTATTTTCAACGCGGACTACAGTCCGCCGTGTGCATTGACTGCTCATAGTTCGTTCGTTCTAGGTTTTTCTCGACTCCTGCGTACTTTAATCCGTTATGCTCTGTGGGCGTTAGCGGTATTTCGGCGGACTTGTTGTACTGCGTAGGTACTTACTTTAAGTTGTCCGTGTGCGTTGCTCGATACAGTTCGTAAGGGATCCATTTTGACGGACAAAATAGTACGCCGCGGATAATCCCTCCTCTGCGCAGGGCTTTATGCTGCGGCTGCACTAACGCGCTAGCACGAATATTTGCGTAAGGCTAGCCCAAGCTCAATATACTTTGTGAGCAATAACTAACGTCCTGCTTTAGATATTGCCGCGTGAGTTATAATTATGGTATATAAGATAGCACATATGTTAGATTGGGTCGCGTTTTTAAAGACTTGTGGGTATGATGGGTTGGTATGATACCAACTATACCACACGGTGTCGGGTGTAGTATACGGAGTAAAATAATATTCAAAACTCACGTTCAAATGTTTGTATTCCCAACACAATTATTAGAAGGCACAGTAGGAAGATGAACACACAGCACAAGCACAGTCAGGTAGTAGGTAAGCGACACAGTTCGGAAAGATAGATTATAGAATAGATGTGGAAGAATGAAAGTCTTAATAATAACATACAAGGCACTCAAGCGTAAGTATATAAGCGAGTCAAAAGCAGCGTGCGTTCCGCGTCGTAAGCAAGTTTCGACTGATGCGCGGGCGCAGCGGACGGCGCGTCCCCGCGTTCAATACATGAGCGTTATGTACGGTCCGCACGAACGCGCTGTGCAATGCTCGATGATGATGATTGTCGATATCGATATCAACAAACTGATACGCATCGCAGTGTCGCGCATGTAATGTAAATATATAATGTTTTAATAGATGTAAGTAATTTAGTGTTGTAATGTGTGTGCTTAGGTTAAGTGTAATATAGTTTAGGATTAATAAATAAGTATAAGTGTGAAATATAACATTTATAAATAAAAGATAGGAAGTGTAGGAAAGTTGCCTACACCACCCCCCTCCTAGATCGTCAAGGGCGATAAAAATCTGCAAATTTAACATGTCGTCCAGAACGGGTAACATATTCTTTTTGAATAACTGGCGGAGGTTCTTCGGTATGGTCAGTCAGTATGAAGGCTGGTTTTAGACGGTCTATCGATACTGTTACCTCTCTGTTTTTGAGAAGGATTTTAAAAACTTTATCACCTCTTGTCAAAACTTTGTGTGGCCCTGAATATGCAGCTTGTAGTGCACCACGTAATGCGTCTTCGCGAAGGAAAACGTGATCACTGGTGGCGAGATCTTTATATATAAATACCTTCGACCTATTATGGTGCGAAGTAGGTGTTGGCTGCAATTTTCTGGCAAAGTTTCGCAGACGTGCTGCAAACTCAGAAGTATCTGTAGTGCCAGCAGCAGAAGCTTCAAAAAATTCACCAGGCAATCTTAAGGGTTCACCATATACGAGCTCCGCTGAGGAAGCTTGTAAATCTTCCTTGAAGGAAGTTCTAATGCCTAGCAGGACCCACGGAAGTGACTCTGTCCACCTGTCGTTCGCATGGCAGACAATTGCGGCTTTAAGCTGCCTGTGGAAACGCTCCACAAGGCCGTTGCAAGCCGGGTGATAGGCCGTCGTCCGTTTGTGCTCGAATCCGGCCAAAGTCGACAGACACTGGAACAGGGCCGATTCAAACTGACGGCCACGGTCTGTTGTAATGACTGTCGGACAACCGAATCGAGCAATCCAGCCAGTCAGCAAGGCTTTTGCAACGGTTTCCGCCGTTATATCTTTGATCGGTATTGCTTCCGGCCACCGAGTAAATCGGTCTATGGCGGTAAGGCAATACCGGTACTCATGCGAAAGAGGAAGGGGTCCAACGAGATCAATATGGATCTGCTTGAAGCGTTCCCGTGGTAGGTTGAACACGCCCACTGGAGCGGTCACGTGTCGGTTGACCTTAGCTCGTTGGCACTGTATACAGCTCCGTGCCCACTCCCTGCAATCCTTCCTTATACCCGGCCAAACAAAACGTTCGGCTAATAACTTGGCCGAAGCATTGCAACCTGGGTGGCTAAGGGAGTGCAGGCTGTCAAAAACCTGCTTCCGGAAGAATTTCGGGACGAACGGTCTGGATGTCGGTGATCTGACGTCGCAGTACAGGGGAACTCGACTTCCAGGTACGTGCAGTCTTTCCAGGCGCAATGACGAACCTTCGTCAAGCAGCTTGGAAAGTTCGGGATCTGAGGCTTGACCTTCGGCTAAAGTCTCGAGGCTTACAGGCGCTTCCAGTTCTTCGATACGCGACAAGGTATCGGCCACAACGTTATCCTTGCCGGATATGTGTCGGATATCAGAAGTGAACAGGGAGATGTAGTCGAGGTGTCTATACTGCCTAGGCGAACAGTTTTTCTTCCGTTCATGGAATGCAAAACTGATAGGCTTGTGGTCAGTATAGACAATGAAATGCCGAGCTTCGACCATATGCCGAAAGTACTTGATTGCCTCGTAGATCGCAAGCAGCTCCCTATCGTAAGGCGAGTATTTCACTTGCGATGGACTTAGCTTCCTGGAGAAAAATGCCAGTGGTTGCCATGCATCGTCCTTCAGCTGCTGTAGTACGGCACCTATAGCCTTGTCTGATGCATCCGTCACCAGCGCAAGCTTGGCAGCGCAATCTGGATGTGCTAACAAAGCGGCATCAGACAAGCTATCTTTACTGGCTTTGAAGGCAGCTAGGGCTTCATCCGTTAGGACTATAGGCTGTGTTCCCTTCACTGAACCTGTTAGCAGTGCGTGTAAAGGAGCTTGTATTTGGGCAGCGCGAGGAAGAAATCTCCTGTAAAAATTCAGCATGCCCAAAAACGCTCTCAGCTGTCGCACGTTGGTTGGTGTCGGGAAATCCCTGATGGCTTGAACCTTCTCGTCGAGTGGTCGGGTACCGCGTTCGGAGATACTGTATCCTAAAAAGGTTACCTCCTCTGCCCCGAAAACACACTTAGACGTGTTTATCAGCATGCCGTAGTCACGCAGTCTTCCAAAGATGATTCGGAGGTGTTCCTCGTGCTGAGCTCGGGACCTACTATACACTAAGAAATCGTCCAAATATGTGTACACGAAATCAAGGCCCCGAGTCATCTCGTCCACAAATCTTTGAAACGTCTGACCTGCGTTACGAAGTCCGAATGTCATATACGGAAATTCGTATAGTCCGAAGGGTGTGGTGATGGCTGTCTTAGGGATATCCTCTGGGCTGACAGGTATCTGATTATAGGCCTTCACCAGGTCTATGGTGCTGAAGACCTTGCAACCAGTTATACAATGGGCAAAGTCCTGTATATGCCGAATCGGATACCTGTCGGGCACAGTACGGGCATTCAACATGCGGTAATCACCACACGGACGCCAACCGTTGTCCTTCTTCGGAGCTAAATGCAATGGCGAGGACCAAGGACTTTCTGAAGGTCGGGCTGTGCCATTAGCTAGCATGGACTGGAACTCCTGTTGAGCTATTTTTAATTTGTAAGGGGCAAGACGACGGGGTGGTGAAGCTACTGGAGGGCCTGGTGTGGTGCGTATGTGATGTAGAGTGTTATGCGGGATGTTGCGATGCGTACCAGCTAGTCGAGTGATCTCTGGAAATTCGTTAAGAATTTTATGATACGGAGAATCACCAGTCAAAACTTTTACAGAGTAAAGACTACTATCACTACTACTAACTACAACACTAGCTACTGCAGATACAGATGTTGTACTATCTATTAAGCGTTTATTACGACAGTCTACAATTAGGTTATAATAATTTAGAAAATCTACACCAATAATTGGTTTTGTTACGTCAGCTACTACAAAACGCCAATTGAAAGATCTACGTAAGCCAAAATCTAAATTAAGGTGTACATAACCGTAAGTAGAGATGTTGGAGCCGTTGGCAGCGCAAAGTTGAAATTCCGTCGCAGCACGACGATCACGCAGCACCGAGCGAGGGAAGACACAGAGGTCGCTACCAGTGTCGACCAGAAACTGCGTCTTCGACTGTCGATCCGTTACAAATCTGTCGCCATTATCGACCGCCCTTGAAGTTTTCCGCCTTGAAGTCGCAAGGGCGGACGCACCTGTTGGCTTTCTCTGCGAACTTGCTGTGGTACCAGCACAGCGGGAACTTCCGATAATTGGATTGGGACCGCTGCTGCCTTGACGACGACCTATTCCGACCAGGTTGTGAGGGTCGGGAGCGAGGTCTGCCGTTTCTCTCCGATACCAATGACTTGAACTGCCTGCGAAGTTCTGCTATTTCCTTCGTCAGGTTGCTGAGCATGGAACTTGGTCCAGCTTCTCCCATAGAAGCAACCATAGGTGAGGATGTGGCAATATCAACCACTCTGTCGGCTAAATCTGCCAAGTCTTCTACTGGCGTTGACCCTGGTTGACCTGCTAGCACTGTCTGGATCCTGTTGGGAAGACGACTGATCCAGATGGTCTTCAAAAAGTCGTCTGGTACATCCACGCCAGCAAGGCTCTGGAGATGTCGTAGAAACGAAGATGGTTTTCTATCTCCTAACTCCTCATGCATCAGCAGCTGCTTCAGCTTCTTTTCATTGGAAGCACTTAGTCGCTTTATAAGCTCTGTTTTCAGCTTCTCGTATCTGTTTTCTTTCGGTGGCCTTATGATGATATCTTTCACCTCGCGAGAATGCTGGTTGTCGAGTTGTCCGATCACATAATTAAATTTTGTGAGGTCGCTGGTAATCTTGTTTATGGCGAATTGTCCCTCGACTTGAGCAAACCAGATCTCAGGTTCTTCTGGCCAGAATGGTGGTACACGTATGCTGACCTTATAAAAATCGCCACGATCTATCGACACGTTAACATCACTAGCGTCATCGAACGAGTCGCGTCCTTCCGCCATCTTCCTTATCGTGTTCTTCGTAAGTCAAATAGGGGTCACCAATGTGGGTATGATGGGTTGGTATGATACCAACTATACCACACGGTGTCGGGTGTAGTATACGGAGTAAAATAATATTCAAAACTCACGTTCAAATGTTTGTATTCCCAACACAATTATTAGAAGGCACAGTAGGAAGATGAACACACAGCACAAGCACAGTCAGATAGTAGGTAAGCGACACAGTTCGGAAAGATAGATTATAGAATAGATGTGGAAGAATGAAAGTCTTAATAATAACATACAAGGCACTCAAGCGTAAGTATATAAGCGAGTCAAAAGCAGCGTGCGTTCCGCGTCGTAAGCAAGTTTCGACTGATGCGCGGGCGCAGCGGACGGCGCGTCCCCGCGTTCAATACATGAGCGTTATGTACGGTCCGCACGAACGCGCTGTGCAATGCTCGATGATGATGATTGTCGATATCGATATCGACAAACTGATATGCATCGCAGTGTCGCGCATGTAATGTAAATATATAATGTTTTAATAGATGTAAGTAATTTAGTGTTGTAATGTGTGTGCTTAGGTTAAGTGTAATATAGTTTAGGATTAATAAATAGGTATAAGTGTGAAATATAACATTTATAAATAAAAGATAGGAAGTGTAGGAAAGTTGCCTACAGACTAAGTAGTAGTTAAACATTTGTACCTAACTAACGCGTTTCAACGGTTAATCTGGGATCACCGAACAAACAAATTTATTGAAAATTACGGAACCACCCCCTCGATTCAGAACAAAGTTATCGACCGATTCGGTTATTTTCTTTTTTTTTAAATTCATTATTTTAGTATGGGTAGTTTTTATATAATTTAGTCTATGAAAACTAGACGCCTTTGGCTTTAACATATATAAATATTGACTGCTACCGTTTAACAGGTAATTTACTATAATTAAAACAAACTTACCGAATCGGTCGATAACTTCGTTCTGAATCTGGGGGCAGGAGCAGCATAACAGAGTGTATAATAGTTCCATATCATGGAAGTAAACTGCGGGTCTGTGAGTAAAACTTTTCACCTTCCTTTCGTTTTCCTTTATGAACTCTTTTTAAATATAAGTAGATATGTGTTATTTGGGATTAGCCAACGTCATTTTAACATTTAGGGAATTTTCATATTTTTGTTATTAGGGATTATGCATACTTATCACTGGAAAGATTCGTTCGTTCCTCTGAGGTTTCGGTAGCATCACCCGGATTGTGAAAGACGCGGGTTCGATTCCCGCTCGAGATTATCAAGGACCGAAATCCAATATTTCCAGTTTTTCTATCTTTAGATATGAAAAACAATCATTGTAAAATGCTAAAATAATCAAAGTAATAATATCTAACGTCCTACTTTAGATATTGCTGCGTTAGTTATGATATAGTATATAAGATAGACCTTAGTTAGATTCATTAAAAGTATTATTATACTTAGAACGTGAGGCTGCCCAATTGTAGATTAAATATACTTACTTTTAGTTAATCTCCGTTCTTATTATTTAATTCGCGCGACCCACCCGACACGTCTGGCCAAATAATTCGGCCTATCGCGAATCATCTCCGTAATACGAATGCTCTTCGCACCGCTGCCGCGCTGTCGGTAATTACGAGGGTCATTATTATACAACATTATGGTTTGCAATAAATAAATTGAAATTGAAATACTTAGCCTACAAAAAGTAAACGAAAATTTTGGAATAGTGGCAATTTATTTTTCAACATAGTCTCCTTTTAGTTCGATACACTTAGCCCAGCGATGCTCCAACTTTTTTAACCCGTCCGAAAAATTGTTTTTGTCAAACTCTGCAAAATAGGCCTCCGTGGCGGCGATAAACTCCTCATTTGATCCATATCTATTCCCGGCGAGTGATTTTTTCAGATTAGGAAACAGAAAGAAGTCACAAGGGGCCAAATCTGGAGAATACGGTGGATGGGGCAGCAATTCGTAGCGTAATTCGACCAATTTGGCCATGGCAACGGCAGACGTGTGAACCGGTGCGTTGTCGTGGTGAAACAGCACTTTTTTCCTCGCCAGATGGGGTCGTTTTTTCTTTAATTCGGCGTCGAATCGGCCCAATAAATCGGCATAGTAAAGCCCTGTAATTGTTTTACCCTTCTCGAGGTAATCGATGTAGATCACACCTTGTGAATCCCAGAAAACGGTGGCCATAACTTTTCCGGCCGATTTTACAGTTTTCGCCTTCTTTGGAGCACGTTCCCCGGTCTGGACCCATTGTTTTGATTGCTCCTTGGTCTCTGGTGTGTACCAGTGGATCCAGGTTTCATCGACGGTCACAAAACGGCGCAAAAACTCCGCTGGATTCCGCTTAAACAGCGCCAAACACGTCTCCGATGTGGTCTCACGGTTGCGCTTGTTTTCCGGTGTGGTGGCCATCGATGGAGAAGAGTCACCGTACACAGCATCCAAGCGCTCTTTGATTTCAATGCGCGTTTTCCCTTCCAAAAATAGGAATCGAATCACTGAACGATATTGCTCTTTTTCCATTTTTGTAAAACCGATCGACACGTTCGCTTCCATAAGTTGTCAAATTAAAACAAATGAAGGGATTGGAATGAAAATTTGAAAAAAGAATGTGCTACACTGTGGTAAAACTCTTTTGAAACTACAGCGCCCTCTGGCGATGAGGCTAGGTACTTATTGAATGCACCTCGTATTTCTGGACATGAAAGGGTTTTGTTTTTGTCACGACAAAGTTCGTGCGGTTGGCTACACTTCGCAGTTCGCGCCTACGTGTTACGTGTATGTACTGCGAGGTTTATTTATCCCTGTGTGTTTAGTCTGTGTTCGATCCGGATCGATGAGTCTAACCACAAGAAAAAGCTTTTAAGATTATCGCGTTTTTTTTAATCTACATCATCGCGACGCGACGCGAAGTTTTTCTTGATGTGGCCAAGCACTTTGTCATGGAGCGAACTCGAACTTTTATCGCGACAGCGCGATAAAAGTTCGTGTTCGCGAATCTTCACGTTCAAGTCTGGCCGTAGCATTAGAATTAATACAAAACTATAAATCTGAACCAGTTTTATGGAACCCATCGATTTTTATTCACTGTTAGTTGAATACTAGGTTTAGTGGATCTAAAAGCATCCACAGCGCTTACCAACCCTTGGAAAAAGTTAAAAATTCCGTATTTTCCATAAGTTTTGCAATCCATTTAAATAAAAAGCAGCTGAAAACCTTTTCATACAAATTATTTTTAATAACTTTACTTCTCTCAACTTTCTATCACTTGAATGAGCCACTTCAACGAGCGTCATACTTAAATTTTCATTCAAAACGTCAGAAGTGTAAAATTCAACAGTGTATCAAATAAAACTTGATTAAAAAGCCAACATTTTGAAAAATTCGTAATTAAAATCATAACTCGAAAACTACAAAATATCGGGTAACATACATGGGGTATTTTGGATACCCCTGAGTGTAAGCTAAAAAAAATATCTAGACATGTATGTTTGGAACACCTTTAAATTGATTCAAGATTCTTTAATTGGTCCAGTACCTACTTTCGGAGCCTATTCAATGCAAACTACAAACAAACAATCAAATCTTTTCTCTCTATCAGAATAGATTACAGAATTTACAGGGCACTTGAGTTAAAACAATGACTCTCTAATAAATCTTTTTTTTATATCACCTAGGTATTTGGGCGTTTTTCAAAAAAGTTGTCGGTAACGTAAAGGACTTCCTCAAAAATAATTATTGTCATTTAGTTTCGAAATGTAAAGGAGTTGATGAAATAAAGTATAAAATGTATAGAAATGGTAAATTTTTTACTAAAAATATATGGATTTTGGAAATAATTATGATTTCATTTAGTGTATCTTCATTAGAAGTTCCAATACGTCACTAGATTTAAGAGAGATTAAAATAAAACTAAAGGAGGTTAGGAATCATCTTAATATATTAATTAAACAAAAACAAAGCAGTCTTCCCAAAAATATCTATTCCCAAGTTTAATTTAACAAAATAACCAAGTTGTTCAACAAAAACATTCCTTCACGCTACTTTTGATAACTTTGCACTATAATTTTTTTTCATAAATCAACAAATGAGTCATATTAATTATAAACGCCTATCGAGAGAATATAACTAACTAACTAAAATATGTTGTACAAAATATTAAACAAATATGTTTGAGATCTGTATTTTTTATCTTAAAAATTAAATCACAGCAATAACGGGACAGTGACGTATGAAGAAACTAAAAATCACGTTGAGGAACTGTAAGGAAACGTTCATATGGCACAACATTATATTGATCTGCCCCACTAAGTGCAAAAACGGCATCTCAAAAAAACCCTCAAAGATGATACGATGCCATAAAATCAAAAATTTTGAGTTTTTTTTACATAGGCACTTCTTTTGCCCTTAATGGGACAATACGAATTACCTACTACGAATCAGTCATAAATACTTATAAAATTATTTGAATTAACCTACCTACTAGTATGCACACAAATAGATTTAAAAGTACTTGTTACAGGTCTATTTAAATAAAGATATTTTTTGTTTGTTTGTTTGTTTGTTTGAGTGTCGTTAGTGTCATGAGTTGCTACAGCCTGTACTTCGCATGGTTGTATAGGCTGACTCTGCTGACTGTTCTTTTTTCTTTTTGTTTTCGTTTTTGTTCCCTCCAGTGTTTTCTTCTTGCCTGTTTTTCGTCTTCAGTTAGTTCTTTAATTTTTTTTTGGTGTTTTTGGTCTTTATAATTCCTTTCTTTTAAAAGTTTCATATTTTTCTGGGTTGGTTTTAATTTTTTCGCGATACCGCTTCGACTTTTCTGCAGCCGTTAACGGCATATTTATACCTAAAATTAAAAATAGTTCCACTAAGTAGGTAAGTGAATGTGTTATACATTTAGTTTTTAACCTCTTTACAAGTTAAACACTTTTATACATACATACATTACACGTGTACTCGTTAAGCTCTTTTCAGGATAAAAACTTTATACATACATATAACACGTGTAGGTTGTTAGGCTCTTTTCAGTTCAAAAATATTCATACATACATACATAACACATCTAGTTGTTAAGCTCTTTTCAGGTTAAAAACAATCATACATACATAACCATCTAGTTGTTAAGCTCTTTTTCAGGTTAAAAAGATTCATTCATACATACATAACACAGTATCTAGTTTTTAAGCCTTTTTTTAGATGTTAATCCAAAAAAAAGGCTTAAAAACTAACATCATATTTACTGACTTTTTATATTATTTGTAAATTGTTTATTTATAATTCGTGAAACTTTTACTTGACATTGTTTATTCCTCTCTTGACTTAATATTGACGACATCTATTTTTATATAAATTTTAATATTCTATTTTGTGATTTTGAGCCTTGACATTTTTTATTTTTTTATTTTGTGACTTTTTGTATTTAATTTGTTTTTTTGAGTTATTTTATTTATTATTTTGTTTTCATTTTATTCTATTTTATCATTTTTTGACGATCTTATTGTGAAAATCCATTAATTGACCATAAACAAATGTAATTTAATGTGAATTTTTGTAATAAGAAATAAATAATCTAATCTAATCTAATCTTAACAAGTATTTTTTGAGTACAGGAGTAAAACAAATTGCATATATTTTTTTTATGATGTGTCCATAAATAAAAAGAAGTCTTGACTAACTGATTAACTGACTAAGTACTTAACCCTTGTAGCGTAAAGCTTGGATCTAGAAATCTGAAAAATTAACCCGGTTTATTTTTAAAATGTCCATACACGTTTTTACGTTTTTAAATTTATGTACTTATACGTATAATTTGATACCGTACTTCACGGTACAAACTTACTTAAATCTTTCTGTTTTACATTTGGTTGACCAGCATGTAAACACGTTGTGAAATCATCTTTAGGATTCCATTACGTTACTTTTTGGTTCCATTCACGCTAAAGTAGCGTAATAGAAGTGACGTATCTAATCCAGATAAACTTCAGTAATAAATTACTCATCACTGTTAAACTTAAGAGTCATTTAAACTTAAGATCTAAAATATACATAAAAAAACACGTTATACACAATCAAAATTCAAAAACAAAGCAATACATTACCTAATGAAAAGCAGACTCGTTTGTGGATTTTTTTTTGTGAACCAGTTTGAGATGACACCTTCTATGACGTTTACTGATGAACTGCAGTGTCATTTTTACAAAATGGCGACTACTATAAACCAATAATGTTGCCACAATTCGAAAATTACGTCCAAATTAGTCAGTATTTTGATGGAAGTCATAGAAAAATCGGTCGCGTAGGCGGAAATTCCACCATACGTAATTTTGCAGGACAACACTAAACCGGCTTTATTTAATAAATGTGAACGTTATCTACCTGTTTTAAGGTTGAAAATTGAAGCAAAGTTCACTATTTAGCAGCATAATAATCTAACATGTGGGTTCTAAAATCGGAACGTTACTTTTCAATTTTACAAACTTGGCACTGTTGGTGTGGGACATGCCAAAACACAGCCTTCTTCTTTACTTATTTTGGGTTTATTTTATTTTTAAGACTAATTTATGCATTATTTAAAGATGATTCAGCAGTTTATAAGTTATTTGTTGTAAAAATTGACATCTCACTTTAATTATCTTGGTAGAATTTAAATTAAACGCTATGAAAGTCATGGGACACTGACTTTTCTCTCGAGACAACTTTTTTGGAAAACGCCCATTTGCAGTATAGTTAATATGATTAAAATTAAATGAAGACAAATTTACAAACAAATCACAAAGTTATGATCAAATATGTATTTATAAATTAAATAAATTATTAATTAACTAAAATAACTTTACAGATGTTGAACAAGTCATTACCTAATTAAGCTAATTAAAAAATATTTATAGTGTAGGTACTTGTTATTTCTGAAAATGAATTTTTATAAACTCATTATTGTCAATCTTTCTATTTATGTAGAATTTAATATTGCATCATATAATTTGGGTAAAATAGAATTTCAAACTCTCAGCAAACGCTTCACCAATTTTCAAGTATCAAATTGTATTGTTCTTCCTCACTTTCCATCTTTTTTAAATCTTGTGTCAATTGCTTAAAATCTTCCTCATTCACTTTTTCCGGTGTAACCATTTTCTCAGCCACAGGCTGTGGATTAGCTGGATTCGCATGAGTTTTCTTGTGCCTGTACAAATATCTTTGAGATGTGAATTTGCAACCACATATGTCACACTCTAGAGTTGGATGTGCATGCTGACGTTTAATATGTTCCGATCGCCTTGATGCAGAAAGAAATCCGATTTCACAGTAGGAACACTTATACGGTTTGTCACCAGTATGTGTGCGAGTGTGGTAAAGTAATGATTCTTTTGTTACAAACCTGCCATTACACAATGTACAGGCAAAATTTCTCTCTTTTGTATGTTTCACCATGTGAGCTTTTAATCTACTCTGAGCCCAGAACTTTTTCTTGCAAAATTGACATTCATGAGCTTTGTAGTTCATATGTTCATACTGTATATGAACACGAAGAGATACTTTTTGAGTGTACTTTTTTCCACAATAATCGCAGGTAAATTTAGCATCAGCAGGTGATGCTCTTGTTTTCTGACCACAAACCTTGAATTCAATGTGCTTTCTATATGTTGTTTTGTTTTTGTATGTTCTTCCACAATTCTGGCAAATAAGCCTTAAGTAATGACTCTCCTCATGCATTTTAAAGGTTTGTCTTTTTTTAAAAACTTTACCACATTCGCTGCAGACTAAGGAGCAGTGACTTTCTGCCTTGTGAGCTTCTAAATATTTGTGGCAAGCATATTTTCTTGGACAATCAGGGCACTTTATTGTTTTAGGTGCATGAACTCTCAAGTAATGGTTCCGTAATGAAAAACTGTAGGGAAAAACTTTGTGACAATCTCCACATTTGAAAACACCATTAGTGCTTGGGCAAAATTCTTTCTTTGGGTTAATAGAAGTTATCCTTGCAGGTCTAGTTTTCGTTCCTTTCTTTATTTCAGCAGGGTATATTTCTATTTCCAATTTAGGACGCATTTGAGGCTTGTTTACCATAGCATGGAATCTCCGGTAGGCTGCAGCAACATTTTGTACAGGTCTTTTACTATCATATAACATTTTGGTGGTAGACTCTTCAGTATTTAGAGAAACAAATAATGATTTACACTGTGCAGGCACTTCAAGCATATTGTCAAAGGTATGAGAAATGCCATTTAATGCATTTGTAAGTAAATTAGAGTTGAGTTTGGCAGTTTTAACAAACATGTAACCATTTACTGCTCGTTGTAGGCACTGGCTGCATACTCTCTTAAAAGTGGACAAGTACTCAGTGATCTAAAAACAAATAAACAAACTGTTAACTAGGTACCTTGTGCGAGAGTTTTGTTAACTGTAGTGTTGTTAATTAAGCTTAGTTTGGGGTCAAATGATTTTGCTTTAAGCTATCCCAAATTTTCAAAGTGTATAAATATGGAAAAAATTGAAATATCTTTAGGAAACCAATCAAAATATACCTCGTCGCCTAAAAGAGCAGTGAAAACGTCTGAAATAGATAGTTCACAGCCCCCTTTTCCAAAATCGACGATTTCTCCGACGTCAATAAGTTGTACAGGAATTCCGTTGAAGCAAAGGCAACAGAAAGTATTTTTCCGATACAGCAAGTTGTTTAGAACACTGCAAAGAGGTGAAGTCATTATGGATGGATAGCTAGATGATTGTGGTGAACTTAATTCAGCCAGAACAAAGAGGTGATAATTGTTCATCAATGTTGAAAATACTGAAATAGAAATTATTTTATCCCAATCCCAACGCGTAGAACAGACAAATACACACGATACAAACAGTAAGTAAACAGAGTCTGTGGTAAACAGTTGTCAATATCAAAACTCAAAATTGTCAAATACATATGTTTATTTATTTTTTAATGTGCACTATCGCACATACTGCAATGGAGTTGTGTTAAATGTGCCAAAATGTATGTATGGAGCTGACTCTTGAACAGAATTTCATTGGCCAGGCATTGCAGAAATGTCAAACAAGATTTATGAACACTATTCCGAAGTGATAAGGAAAAAAAAAATTTGGTGACAATAATGTAATGCCAATCCGGCGAAATTTGGTTCGGGAATCGGAAGTCAGGGTCTAAGTGTACACCATACCAAAAAACAGGAAAAACTATGTGGAAAAGTTTTCAAATATTAAATTTCCCTAAAAAGCATTTTCAAATATTCACATTTCAAATATTAAATTTCCCTAAGCAAGCAAAGGTTCAAACAAGATTCCCAATGAGCAGAATGAGGATTCGTAACGTTTTTAGTTGAGAATGCAGATAAATAGAGCTAAGAAATCCTTAACATACAGTGCAAAAATTATAGTTCTATGACAAAAATTTACGAAGTTATGACCAAATTACTGGCGAAGTTCACTGAGTGGCCGCCGCTGTAACTGTGACATAATTGTTAAGCCGCGCAAGGTTTTGTTTGATTATTTGTAACTTTGAAACAAATTAAGTGTTCGATTGGTGCCTAAATCACCTTTTACGTATGTACATTAAATAAATATTGCAAAGTTCCCAAATGCACAAACACTTCTATTAAAACGCCAGAAAAACTATTTTTTAACGTGCCGAAAGACCCAAAACTTCGGAATAAATAGTATTCAATTGTAAGTTGTAAAAAGAGATGATAAAACTCCACCCTCTGCTTAGGTTACAAGACATTGCTGTGAGTGAAAATCATTTCAATGTAAGTCGTACGTACATCGAAATGATCTTCACAGCAATATAACAATTTTAGCTCTTTTCTTATTTGTATTACAATTGGGTATGGGGACAAATTTTTAGGTATTTTTTTATATTTTAATTCAATACCTTTTCCTATTTTAGGAAACAAGGAAGGGCGGCGAAACTCGACTGCATATTTTACAGAAACGTTACCAAACGTAAACATGTTAAATAAATAGAGTTAAATTACTAGTTGAATTTATTTTCATAAAATCGGGATTTTTAGAGAAGGCAGGTCAAAGATATTCCAAAGGCAGGTTAAGAATTTCAATGAAACAAAACTTTTCTGTAGTGCAACAAAAAGTGCAAAAACTAAACGGTTTTATTTCCTGGAAGAGTATTCCAATCTACGCAGAAGTGTTCAATTACTGCAATCAATTATTTTTTCAATTTGTGTTAAGGAAAGTTATATTTTAACTGTCTTGACCTAATTAAATTACATCAATACACTTTAATAATAATTTTAAAGCCATATACACACATCAAATGTCTAGGGATCAACATATATTTTTGCAATAACTTTTCGAAGATCATTTCGAACTATCGAAATGATCTTCAGAGCAATATAACAATTTTAGCTATTTCCTTATTTGTATACAATTGGGTACCTATTGGTGAAGTCGACTTCTCACATTCTCGTGAGATGCTACATGATGAACGGCGAGCTCTGTTTCAGCCGTAAGTGCTGTGAATCAGTAATTTTCTCCTAATTATTTATTCACCACTAATCTTATGTCTACTTCTCACTTGCTCGTGAGATGCTACATGATGAACGGCGAGCTCTGTTCCAGCCGTAAGTGCTGTAAGTCAGTAATTTTTACCCAAATATTTATTTACCACGAATCGGGGTAAAACACATGTGGGAACACTAAGCGAATGTGTGACGTCTTGAGTTCGCAATGTTTAAAAAATATTAAAAAATTAACTACCGGTTAGTTAGATCTATAGAATATATGCAAATTCGTTTTAAATATAGGGTAAGGTATTGAATAAAAATATTAAAAATACCTCATTTGACAAGACTACAACAACAACATGGAGGTTAATTTCACTTAACCACGAACAACATTTGTAGTTATAGTTGCCTGTTTTTTTGTTGTGTATTAGAAGTTCTAATTCCTACAAAAGCTGAGCTGAGACAAACATTAGTGCAAATTATAAAATCGAAAGCCAAAATTTATGTGATGAAAGCTAGTTACTCGTGCTCTGAAATAGCATGGCTAAAACGAGCATGCTCACTTTTCAGTGAAATGTAGCTTAAGGTACAGTCAGCACCAAAAGTAATTTAGCACTATAGTGCCTTGTCACAATAACTATCCAGATTGGCAGGGTAATTTTGTAAGAGAAATGACAGGTGGCAGGTTAAATTACGACACGATTGGCGTAGTGCGCTGTAGCAAGGTTTCTTGCCTTGACTTGCGTAGTGTCCGAGGGTCGATTCCCGGTTGTGTCAATTCAGGAAACGATCTTTTCTAAATTGGCTAGGGTTTGGGTGTGCTGGGAGACGCCCGGGCGCCCCTGGCTTGATTCCCTCGTAACACAGGGGTTTTTATTTATCCCTACTTCGAGATAAAAAATGGGAACAACTATGACAAAATACTAAATGCTCCGCTACGAGTACTTCGTTGCTGATTGCAACTAGTTTTTGTAATGATGTCTGAGATCAATCATACTAATACATAGTGTTTTTTGTAAGAAAATAAATTATGTACTAATACAACACAAGTGACACTAGTGACAGTGATAGTTCACTCTGAATGTCTATAGACAAATGAATTGCCATTCTAAAATAGGACTTGAATACTGAATCAGTTTTATTAAAGAACCAGAAAATGAAGTAATCATTCTTATTGTTTGTATTTTTACTGGAATCAGTAGATTTTTCTTCATTTTGTAAATAAGTGTACATAGACTTGGCCAGAAATGGCACATCTCTACGCCCGTCGAACACCACACCGCAACCATCGTTGTCACGAAAAGCGGCGCTGTGAGTGTAATTTTTACTGTTGGACACGTAAGATGGATATGAATGAGGGGGTCTGGACACCCAGGAAAGCCCCCTTATATATAATATGTCTGTGATTGCTGCCATTGTACCAACAGGCCAGTCTGTACTCTCTGCACAGACAGTACAGTCAGTACAGCCAGTACAGTCTCTGTCAGTCTTTGGTCGCTGTTAAAACGGGCTAATAATTAGATAGATTTCGACGACAGTAAGCTTGATGGATTTCATCCAGAGCCGTACAACCGTGCAAAAAAAAACCCCTCAAGTAAAGTAAGTGTCAAGTGTGTCAAGTCAAGTCAAGTGTCATTATCAGTTTTCCGTCATCAATTCTATTATTTTATTTTAATCTGTGTTCCTAATTTCATTTCGTGATTAATGTTTGTTTGTGATTTCCACCAGAAAATATAGTAAAATTATGTAAATAGCTCACACCTGAAAAATAACCTCGACAATTAAATAAATTTCACTCATCAATCCACACTGGGTAAGTTAGTAATATTTTATGCGGATTGATCCATTACGAGTATTACGACTGTAAAATATTGTATAATTATTTCCTTCTCATACAGAAATTGCGCTAAATTTATAAAATGAAAGGTTTTTTTACTCAGTTGCATAATTTTGTATAGCTGTTTTCTTACTGCAGAAGGTATTTGCTGTTTTATACTAAGTCACTTAAATCCTGTTTTCCTTTAAAAACATTTTAGAAAACATCTCAAGGATATCAGTTTATAATAATTGGTATTATTAGTATTTCTTCATTAAGAGATCAATAGGCTGGGGTTCTTGTGCATGAATTTAGCCCTTTGGAGATTTGAGGTTTCTTCTGACATGGTCTAGAAGTTATTAACTATTTTAGTGTCCGCTAGTTTTATTTAGTATGAGCTCTTCATAACCTATTTTTGCTTATTGGCCCCTTCATGGTCCTAAGAGATCAATAGGCTGGGGTTCTTGTGCATGAATTTAGCCCTTTGGAGATTTTGAGGTTTCTTCTGATATGGTCTAGAAGTCAATAACTATTTTAGTGTCCGCTTGTTTTATTTAGTATGAGCTCTTCATAACCTATTTTTGCTTATTGGCCCCTTCATGGTCCTGGTTGTCCTAACCTCAAATCCTAGTTTTTAGAATTTGGAGTGTGCGACCCAGATGTAGGCAAAAAAATATGTGTTGAAATTATTCTAACCATTTATTGTAGTAATCTTCTTATTATGCTAAGTAAAGTTTGTTATTATGACATGATTTTTTTCATTTAAAACAATATAGGTAAAGGACCAAATAAACTTCTAAAATCTAAAAATAAGCGGCCCTTCCGAGCCAATTTTTATCTGTGAAAAGCTCACAGCAAAGATTAAGCGACTATTCTACCTTGCTCGTGTCTTTGCGAATAGCAATGAATACAAATATTGCTGGACGCCTAACATCAAGATCTTTATCAGAGAGAAGGATGGGGCCCCTGTCCACTTGATTAAAGCTAGTTGTCCATAAATTACAACAGGCCGAACACTTTGTCCAGCCAGACCATGTTTTTACCATCTTTTTTCTTATTTGTATTCTTAGCAAATAAATGATTTTCTTACTTAATAATTCATTTATACTCCATTTATTATAGCATTAGACAGAAGTAAAAAAGGTTATTTTTAGGGTAGACTTTGTGGTAAAAGTATAATAAACATTATTACTTTAAAGATTTATGCTGAATTTATTAAAATCTACTTATATAGCAGCTGAATTTAAGAGGCTTTTGCTTGAATAAATTATTGTGCCTTGCATCAAACTACCTATATTGTCGATGTAAAAACCTAATAGGAGCAGGGGTTTTTATCCGAACACATTTTTACTGTCACTATAACTACCAAATCTAAAATGTTACATAATCACTTCATACGTTGTGGGGGAAGAGGTTTTCAATTTTGCCAGGTTATCTCAGGTATTTCATTGCCACAACAAATCTCAATACAATTTTTTACACGAACGAGAACATAAATTAAAAGTGGCATCTCGTGGTAGATGTACTGTTTCTTATTTCTAATGTTACAATGACTGAAGTATTCAGTATCGAAGATTTTCAAGCTTTTTCATTTTAAATATTATGCAGCATGGAAAACACTTGTGACTGTTCAACAAAAGATTTTCTATTGTGTCTGGTTTCCTGGCAGTCAGAGACCTAAAGATATCATACTTATTTGACTATGCGGTTCTCCACTTCATTGGTGAAGAGACAACCATTGTTACTCACTTGGTGATTCATTATTTTCTCAGTCAGTATTTTATGTACTTTATACCTAATAGTTGTTTTTTACTTTACTATTATTCATCAGTCCAAAGTATAAGTAGTGAGAGGCCATTAATAAATTACGTCACACGAATTTCATCCATCCCCCGTCCTTGTCACAGCTGGTCACATATTTGGGTGATCTCTCTCCCTAGTGTGACGTCACATATTTTACATCGAGAAATAATTATTGAATTAAAACAACTATTCCGAAATTCGTTTTATTTCAATTTAAATGATTAAAAAAAAATAACATCAAATTAAACTTCATTTGCAAGAAACTAACAAAACAAAAAACTATGAATATTAATTAAAGATCAAACTTAATCGTCTTGAGTCCATGGAGTTTGAATCCACTCCTTTAAATATTTATAACTGGCATAGCAGTCTTCGTTCTCGTTTGGGTAGTTAATGTCAGGAACATTTGTTGTGTCAACATCTTTTTCATCAAACCATATAGCATCATCATCATCGTCATCCAAAAGAAAGAATTTCTCTGGCACGTCTAGCAGCAATTCTTTGAGGTCAAATTATCGCGATGGGCAAAAGTTCTTGTTGTTTCTTGTGTAATTGCTTTTGTTGATTAGTGGCCTTGTATGATTTAACATATAGACCACAGATGCCACATGATCGCTTAAACAAGTATGCCTCGACACTGGCACTGACATGCAAATGTATTTAAATTTTTCGTTAATAGTTCAAAGTTTCTGGTTTATTTAACACTTAAATTAAAATAGATTTTGAAATGTGACGTCCCGAAATTTAGGACCCCTCCCACCCCCTTGTCACACAATGTCACACTTCGTCGACCCCCTCCTAAGCTCCTTAACGTGTGACGTAATTTATAGATTGCCCCTAATATTAGTCTTAGTTATGTCTCAGTTATGAATAGTTTGTTATTATGTTCGCTAAAATGCTTGTATTGGCAACACCAATTTGAGTGTCAGATCTTAAGCATCTAAAAGTCAATATCCAACTTTCATCTGAAATTTTTACATTTAAAAATGTACATCCCTAGTTTTGGAGCTAGTGCTGCAGTCGAAAGCCATGTTGTTTATAATCGAAATGCTAAAAAAAATGTGTGCCGGCTAAAATAGAATAATTTTATTCAAATTCAAGGTCATATTCAAATATCAGCATTGTTTTTGTAAAAAGTAATAAGTTTTGGGTGGTGCAGTTGGCTTAAATCCAACTGTTTATGCACAATACTTAACATTTATATTTGTACATAATAGCTTTAACTTAGATGACAGATTGCCATGAAGTTTTCATAGAAAATCTTATGATGACTGATGGTTGGTCTGGACTGAAAAAAAAAATGTCTCGGACAAATTACACCAAGATCATCTGACCCCAAACTAAGCAGAGCTCGTACTATAGGTGTCAAAGACTGATAAACATACACATAAATAGATATTAACACCCAGAAACAACAATAAAATGTTGAACTCATGAATGTTTATCTTAGATGGGGATTAATCCACGACCTCTGGGGGTTAAAGCAGAATCGCTATTATTGTGCCAACAGGCCCTCACTTTCTTGTTACCTTTAAACTACAGCAAATGCACACTCTGAACTGTTGCTCCATGAGTTCCCGGTAGTTTATTTCACTCTTTTACGAGGATCGCAGCTGAGCGCGCTGTCCGGATTCGAGTAGCGTCCTGTCTTTGGGATCCCATCTACCACTGTCATATAGAGACCTTTGTCAGGTTTTAATGGGCAGGGCTCCTTGTTGGTACGAGTTCCGGGTTCCACAAATTCCAGTTGTCCCAAACCTAGGGTCCGGGATGGCTCTGACCATAGGTTCAGGTGTATTTAGGACAACAGGCAAAAGAGTCGGCAACTTGTAAGTGATACGTCGCACACGTTCTGGGATGCATGTGATATAGGCTGCGGTAACCGCTTATGAGCGGTTCGCATGCTTGCTTGGCTCAGTCTTTATATGAAACTAGCCTCTGCCTGCGACTTCGTCCGCTTGAAATGGTATATCTATAAAAAATTAATAAATAGCCTATAGCCTTCCTCGATAAATGGGCTAACTAAAACTGAAAAAAAATTCAAATCGGACCAGTGGTTCCTGAGATTAGCGCGTTCAAGCAAACAAACAAACAAACTCTTCAGCTTTATAATATTAGTATAGATAAAGGAGGATGTGACATCCAAATGTCTTAATAAGCATCACTTATTCAGCAGAACGTGAGACGACTGCTCATCCTTTATTACGTTTGTATGATAAAAATATAATCTGAAAGCACGAAGGCCTAACTGAAGACATCTTTCTTTATCATGATACTAGAGTGACGAGATTATCCTTCAACTCTCTCGCCAGATAAAATGTGCCTTAAGCCTAAAAATACAAGGCCGGCAACACTTATGATTGTGTCCCTTTAGAAATCCATTTCTTCAGCTTTACTGCCATATAAAATCCTGACTTGACTCAATGACATAAGGCTTATACTTGCCAAGAAACAGACACTAGGTCTGGATATTTTCTCTAGTCTAGGGTATGATTTAAGGAAGGCTTTTTTCTTAGATATGTTTCATATTAGCTTGGGTTATAGATCGTTTGCTAGAATTCTTTGACGTTACAGAACGTAACACTTTTCCTTGACCGTATTTCTTAAAAATTATCAATGAGCGTTTCCTGCAATCATACTGTGAGCTAAAGCTTAATTCTGCCCGCATACTTCCCGAGATCGTACCTCCCGTTTAAGATGGTCCCAGAGGTGCTCTATCGGATTCAGTCCGAACTTATTGCTGGCCACTGTATCACAGAGATTTTCAGGACCCGTCGCAGCTCTGTGGGCCGCTATCTTCTTCTCCTTTAGTCTTCTTTTAGCCGTAGACTCTAACGGTGCGTCTGCCCACTGCCTGGAGCTGCTGTTGCAATTCAACAGCATTGGAGAAACGATTTCTCAAAGAATTCGACACAATGAACCGGTCGTCTCTTTCCGAAGTGCAGCGACGTCTACCGGCCCCATGTCTCCGGATGTAGCCACCGGTCTCTATGAAGCGCTGGTACAGTCTTCGAACCGAAAAACAGCTCAAGTTCATTTGCCGGGCGACATCACGCTGCCGCATCCCTGATTGCAGTAGTGCTACCACTTGGGCGGCTTCATCAGCTGTGGTATCCATCTTCGAGGTGTTTTTTCTGCTGGTAAATCTGTGTGGGTGTCCTCTTTAAAGAGGACAACTAACCCTTAAGGGTTAATTAGCGAATGACTTACATTGACCCCGTGTTGACCCTTTTATACCCACAAAGGACGCGCAAAAAGCGACTCTTACGGTAAGCAAAAATTGCATAAAAATTTTGTGACACTTTGTGACATGTGGTTTTGTTTTTACTGAAAAGTAATGTTTTTTATTAAGTTAATTTAATAAACTTTTAAATAAAATCATCATTGGCGCGGCTACATGTTTATATCAGGAGTTAATGACATTTGAAAGAGATTTTCTCAGAGGGGCGATTTTTTTGACGCTGAGTGTAAGTTGGTGGTCACAACGTGTATTGACAATCCTGGTGATTAAAGCAATTACTTACTTTTCATAATTGACGGTTTTTCCCAATAGCCGGGCAGTACGTGTACCATTACTTTAACATCTAGATACAATTAAAATAAGCCAAATAAGCTCCTCGAACTGCCATAGTTCTTTCACCTAAACATAAGTCGTACCTATTGTTTACATGTTCAGATACCACACATACCGCATGTCATTTGCTGTAGCATACCATTAACATACCAGTACCAGAATTAATGTGACATAAATAAATTACTAAAAATATGAATTGTCCTCCCAGATGGGAACAGTAGAATAATGAGTGATTAATTAAAATCATGTGACTATTTTTTTGCGAAGTTTTCGGATTAAGGCTGGCGAAAGATATGTTTGATTTCTGTTTTAAATACTTAGTATTGATAACAGTTTTTTACGAGCTTATAATCTGAAGTCTAACGTATAACTCACGATATCCCGTGTGATGAAATCTGCACGATATATAAAAACACCCTTAACCAACAGTAAGAGAACCAACAGAAAAATACTGCAATTGTAAATATTGTTTGCTACAAGGCGAAACCGCTACATTGCCAAGGGCGGCGTAACCAACCCCTTATCATGAGCCATCGCGCCTTTTCTTATAACGCCCTGTTTGAATATTCTGTCTTGTAGATGGTCGCGTGCGTCCTTAAATTTGAAACCAGACTGTTTTGAATGAATATAATATTATGAACTTTCACACTGAGCGCACACAGTGAAAAGGTACGCTCAGGTTGTGGTTGACAGTAACACCATGTATTTATGACCTAATGTGTGAAGTAGACATGAAAAGTATAATTTATTTACGTGTTTTTGCTCAGCGTAAAGGTGACGTCAACATTGAAAAACATAGCTAATGAGTGTTTATCAGTTATGATGATTGACAGTAAATAGAATCACACGTGACACGTTGCGCGTTAATTACTAGCTACAAAAATACCACATGATCCCGTTACTCACCCATCTCTAAGTACTCATTCATGTTCTATTTTCAAACTTAAGACTTATGCAATCTCATTGGACAATACGAAGTCATACCAAAGACATCGGTCTGTCTTGCTCAATTTCGTTTTTTTAATTGAGTGGATTTAAAAATCTGTGATATGTATGTATTGTGAACATGAGTGAGAGCTTGTGAATACGACACTTAAAGTTAAGTGATTTTGAAAGCTTCAATGACAATTAGAGATCAAATGAATGGTAAATATGTTTTTCTTACTTGTTATTCTTAGTCTTGGTTTAAAATATATAAAATTAGTGTTAAATTTTTTATTACGCTGTATTTTAATTTGCTTTTCGCTTTCAAATTATAGTACGCTCAACAAATATGCCTATGTTTGTTGAACGCCCAGACTAGTAATTTGTTACAGGTAGGTATGATGTAGGTATAATATTCTCGTTTTTGAGACTTATGCAATTCAACCCATTGCGACATTAAATAATAAGCAATAGTTTGATTTGTGCTCGAAATATGCAAGCTGAGCAATTAATTTAAATTAATAGATAACTGTCTGTCTTTTGCGGGGACTCTCTGAAAAGGCCAAGGATAGACGTATGTGGAAGGTGGGATGAGAGGCCTTTGCCCAGCAGTGGGATCTCAACGGCTAATTTAGATTAGATTACACAAAGATAGAAACTAGAGAAATTCGACCTGGTCCTGGGACTCAATTGGGATTCGAACCCGCGACCTTTCACAATCCGGGTGACTGCTCTTCTAACTGAGCTACCTTAGCTACCGAGGCCGTTAACAGACCTGGCGAATTTATCTAGTGTATTTTACGTTGTAAGCCAACGTTGTTTCATCAATGTTATAGGCAAACGCCTTTAGCCTTTTGAGTCCCAGGACCAGGTCGAATTTTTCTAGTTTCTATCTTTGTGTAGAAAACAGAGCATTGTTTAATGCTAAAAAATAAAAATTCACTTAGATTAGATTAGATCAGTTAAGTGATTAAAAATGTTCAATGACAATTAGAGATCAAATAGGTAATAAATACACTATTCTTTAGCTAAAGCATGCTATTGTTACATGATGTATAATAGTACATACGTAAAGAAAATATTTAAATGATTTCCACCGGTCTATTTGACACACTAGCCTGTTGGCGCATTGGGTAGAGATCCTGCTTATGTCTTCTCGACCGGAAACAACCTCCGAACCGGTGGTAGAGTCACATTATGTTCAATTATGGTATTTACTATCATAGTATTATTTTATATGTAAGTTTATTTCAGTATATTTTTGCTATAATTTTTTTTTGTAACTATATGACTTGTCATAAGTACTTTCTATAAGTCTATATGAATAAAGATATTTTTTACTTTACTTTTCAACTTATATATCGATCCCCACCCATGACAAACATTCATGTCACGAACATTTGTGTTTGTTGTGTGTCTGGGTGTTATTATCTAAATACATTTGTGTTGTTCGGTGTCGCCTAGTACTGGGGCCACTCCTATGTTAGTACACTCTTTGCATCGTTAGGGGTCAGAGGGGTCAGAAGGGTAGCTGTGGGCAAAGATTGAAGAGATTACATGCAATTATATTAATAACTGAATCATTTATACATATTATGTTTATGATTGGCTTCCGAACAAATTTTTACGAATTATACGCTTCGTTATGGTTATTAAAATGTTTTTTAATTGTTACTTGCATTTAGGTTCCTGACATTTATTTTTTCAAAACAGAATACAATTCACTTACATTGAGAAACACGGGTTAATTAAAATAGTTTACATACGTGAAACAAGACGCCGCGGCCGAGCGGTTAATCCGATATAGGTACACTGCATTATGGATATTAAAGACATGATTTTTAAATAATTCATTTTAGTATTGATCAATACTAATGATTATAGATTTTAATATACCTAGATCCAATGATGTCCTAGATCCGTCAAAATCACATACATTTATACTTATCACTCGTCTGTCCATTAACGGAATTAAAATCGATTAAGAAATAGCGGATTCCCATCACTAATATGCTATTCTGAATACGCGTCAAAAAAGCTCCTCGCTTGGTTTCCATACAAACGAATCGCCATGCGTTATTCATTAGGACCTATGTCTGTGGCTCGTACCTTCCCAGGGCGCTTCTTCTGCTACCTACCAGTGCATCGCAGTTGAAGGGGTGGATGGACACATATTATCTTTCTCCTCACTATGCTGTATCCATGTTTTTTAGCCTACAGTGCTCCGAAAGGGTTTTAGTACTTATCTAATCGGTCTTTTGTTTAGTGCTGAGTGACCCCTGAATCTACGTCAGTAACCTAATATTAGCCAAGGCATAGAAAAATTTAAAAACATGGCTATCGTTGCAAACCCAGCCCGAAGACAGCTCCTTTTCAGAAATAAAGTGTTCTGCTAATTGTCGTAATGTTTACCTTATTATGATTTTTGGGGCATACACTATAGCATTATTATTCTTTTACATTTTCCGATATGATGATATTAAAAATAATTTAATCATCATCGACAAAATTTTCCATTAATTGCCTTAAATATGTAGAGCCATTTTTTTTCAATAACCGAGCGATTGGCCTCAAAGTAATTTACTGTCGCGATAACGCCTTTCGTGCCGAAATTAGGATATAATAATCCCCGCCATAACTGATGGTGATATATCGGGCCAATGAACGGCCGCGTGACGTCAGAAAATGGCGTGACGTATCAGTTCAAAAAGTGATAAGCGCACAGGGTGTGAGTGTAAACTTGCCGCGCCTCCGCAGTTGAGTGTTTGTTTGCGCGGGAAATAACGTTCCGCGCGAGTTTGTTTTTTCTGACGTGCGTATTTTCGGCCAGTGTTTTTTTTGTGACTAACGAGGAAAGGAGCCAGTTATGGATGATGGTATGTTGATTTGGTTGTATTGTAGAAATAAATATCATTTTTTTTCTTATATCAAGAAGTTAATAATATGTAGTGGCCCGGCCTTATGTTCCCAGCAACTAATGCACATAACTAAAAAACGGTGGGTGCCTATACCAAAATCTAAGCGAAAATCATTCCGAGCAACAGCTTAAATAGATTTAGGTAATGAATGAATGATTATAAACTTCAAACATTGTTGATTAATTGAAATGTTATTTATTACCTGTTTCAAGGTACATTGAACAATAAATTGTAAAATGCATTTATTTATTTTATTTATTTACCAAAAAATTATCATTATCATTGATTTTTGATTCAGAAAATGATTTCTCTCCCTAGCTTTTGCGCTGCCAAACCAAAACGTTAGGATTGGCCCATAACGTTTGTTTCGGTAAATTTTTTTAGACCTTAACCTCGTTAAAACTGGTTAGTGTCTAGTAAAGAAGTAGATACGTAATTCGACACATAAGGAAAATACATTCAAAATAAGTAAGTTGCTTCGATTGCAAGACTCCATAACATGTTTTCTGAAAGCGGTGCAGCCCCGTCCGTCTAAAGATAAATAATTACTTGTTCAATAGGGTTGCCTTCAAAATAGATATTTGTATACAATAATGATTTAATGAAATACTTACTGGGTTATTGAATTTTTATATTTAGCATCATTGTTTAAATAAAAAAAATTCACTTACTGGGTTTATGGCAAATAATCAACTAAAAAATGTATACCTTTACTCTTTATTTCGAGGTATTGAAGAAAGGTAAAAATAACTTCATAATTTAAATAGCAGCAATCAATTTGGCAGGTTTCTACGTTGTCTTATCTCCATTAAGTTTAAATAATCTGATGGCGATAAAGTCCGTAGGAGATCCGGCATGAACGGACTTTATTTTATAATTAATTAGGTATTTTTTTGAGGGCTGACGGTAATGATTCTCATTATTAAATTGAGAAAACTATCTTATGCCTCGTTAAATCATAAGAACATCTAAATCTCTTGTGTCAGTTACATCAGTCATGCTTTAAAAATATATCTCGTGGACTGATACACAATTTAAGACAATACACACTATAAATACATACATCAAATGTGGATAAAAAGATAAGGTTTTTAATTTTGGTTTTTAATTTATTATATTTCAGTATATTTGCTAATATAGGCATAAAAGCACAACTTAAACCAAAAAATAAAAAAAGATAAAACCCCTCTAAGAATCAATCAAGGCGAGTCAAAATATTTCAAAAATACCAAATTATCAAGTCACCGACTTAGTATGCGAATTCATAGCAATAGAATCATAGTTCTGGTTATGCGGGCAGTGTTACGTTTTGGTATGATCGACTTATAATCAAGATGTTAATCTATCAATATTACCTAAAGAGTGGTGGCAACCTTAACAGAATATTGTAAAGATAAGTTGTACGTTGCTACTACGTCTGCCTTAGATTTAAGGCTAAAGCGTTATGATAAACTGGTGTAATACTAAGTACACTAGACGGTGAAGTTTATATTCTATAGATTATACTGCTGTATAATCCAATTATCATGTTTGAAAGGCGTTTTATGACAGTGATAAGCTAAGAATGTAGAAATTTTCCTCAAGAGTAATTTCATTTTGTTATATTGTAGCAATTTAAGGTTTATAATTGTTCAATAGTAAGTGTGTCAGGTGATTTTATTGTTTTACTGTCTGCTTTACGTCTGCAGTTTGTCATTTAATGAATGGTTTTTTTTTTAATGGAGTAGGTTTACCTACTGTTCTTATTTTAAAGTAAAATTCCATGAAGAAATATTATCATTTTGTGGTTGATTACGCAAAAGTAAAATTTTAAAATTTTCTCACCGTTGATATTTCTTACGATTAGTCACAGCAGCCTTTATATCTTTGACTTTGTTCTTTTACACATACGTACTCTAACTATATCTTACAGTTTACGAACAATGCCTTAAGAAGTTGCCAACAATACCGCTTGAATTTCCAGTGATTCCCATTTTACAGTCTAGCAATTGTCTATATTGCGACTAAGTGATAGACTGCGATTTTCCTCAATCTAGCCAAGGCTTTGTAACGGCTAATAAATAGTAATCTCGAGTAACGTGACTGTGGTTAAAACTGAAACCAAGTGGTTCATTTTACATTGTACATACATCGCACACGTGAGACGTTTAACCCTTATCTGGCATAGATAACATAAAAATTTACTCTATGATCAACCATTCTGCCAGCCAGTAAACGGGTTAAATAGGTCTTTGAAGAGGTCGGGCATAGCGGATTCTACTGCCCTTAATCGAGGCGGAAAGTAAATGCAATTACTTTGATACAATTACCTCCCCTTATGAAAAATAACCAATATTGTGTTTATTTCATATGTTTCTGCAATTATAATAATTGTGATTTCATAGTTATAGCGTATTGTTGCAGATCTTTTTCCAAAATATAATAATTACTGTTATAATCCGGTTCGAAGGACCAAATTAATTTTCATGCAAAACTAATATTTTTCATTCGTGTAATAGAAAATAGTAAAGTTTATGCTTGCTAACTGTTATTTGATGTGTTATAATTAGTATTTTATTCTTGTTAGCAGTTGTTTAAGTCTTGATGTTCCGGAAGCGGCATTTTGTTTTCAATAATTGTTATTCTTTCTTTGGACTTTTGTTTGAACATTCAATTGATTATTGCTCAAAATACTTTCGAGTAAATTTACCCAGTATTCAATGTTTCTTTTTGGAGATTCATTTTTTTTAAGAAGGTAAGGTTTAACACGTAATTAACTCTAATTAACAAAAGGTAGATAATGCACGATTAGGTACTGATAAACTCAATAAACTTTTCGATAACACGCTAGCAATAACGATAGCTGATGTTTTAATATTACTCGCATGAGTCGCATCTAAGTTAGATGGTATTCTCGTTTATTGAGACAGTCAATAGCAAATAGAACGTAGCAAAGCCAGCTTAGATTGAGCGCTCGTTGCTATAAACTTTCATACAAGTCTAGTCCACAATACGCTTGATGTTAGATTGACTATACCTAGCATGTGTGGGCCTGTCGGGTATAATGTAATCTCATGAATGATAAGGCTTCTTCTAATCAAGCCTTTTGTGGTAAATTAAATCGTGTTGAGTCGATGATAGTGTAGCTCCACGTAGAGTTTGATTATGTGATTGTTTAGTTGAAATGAATGTGTTTTTTTAATTTTTTTACTAACTTGCTTACAAATGATAAACTACAATAATCTTTGCCAAACTGTTCTGCAGTTTGTTGACGAATAGATTGCACTCTTAACTTAATTAGGTATATGTGCTACTTGCAAAACTACATCTCTTATTAACATTGAAAAATAATGCCACTTATGAGAAAAGTGTGAGCAGAAGGGAGTACCTACAAAGAAGTTGCTTAGTCCTGTGGGGATATCTATTATGTATTCTATATTTATTTATGTATGCTAGCATCATTAAAATTCGTTTTTATAATTTTATAGAAACGAATTTTAATGAATAATTTTAAATAATAAATGTTTTCTATTTCTAATGTTCAATATATGGACAGGCGATTCCCGAATCGCCACGCTTGCCAAATGCAGGTTAGTTAATCACAAACCCAGGCTATCTTCGGAAAAAAAACGAATAATCAATCCTCCGAATAATTAATTTGTTTTACTAAAGTCGTTAGACGAAACTTTATCAATTAGGTACTCATAATTGTTGTTTTCAAATCAATCAACTTTAACGATGAGTTCATAAACTTGTTAATCTAAATTATGCGTAGTTAAATGTATGTCTAATAGATTGTTTACTAAATCATCTAATTGGTTTTCCTGGCGGATGTTTAATTTCTGATATAATATTTGACACAGCGTTTTTGCTTTGATAAATTGACGTAAGTTTAGGTTTGCATATAAAACTTTTTGAAGTTTTTTTTTCGAGAACTACTATCATACACGCACTCACAGTAACCCACGCATGTTTACACACCCACTTAAATCACATATTATTAATAATATTATACGTTTTTAAGAAAAAAGAATTACTTATGATGAATGATGGTTAAGGAATAATCATTTCATATCGGTCTATATCTTTGGTGATCAAACATCCATTCAATGTGAATCTTACGTTACATTATAGTGAGATTCTTAGGTTAGTAATCTAATCTTATGCATCTATCCAAGATTGGCTTACATTAGTGATTTTTTATTGTTAGCATTTACTATGCTCAATTTTCTACACAAAGATAAAAACTAAGAAAAATCGAACTGATCCCGCTTGCGTCCCAAAGATCTGGTCGAATTGTTCTAGTTTCTACCTCTGTGGCGTCCCAAAGATCTGGTCGAATTGTTCTATTTTCTACCTCTGTGTAGAAAATGGGCTTACATACTTAACGGTCAGAATTATATCAATTAATAAACAAAACAAATACAGCCTTATACAGGGCTATTTTGTAAACACCATCCAAATTGAAATATGAGGATCCATGGAGAAAATGGCAAAATACGTATTTTTCTGTTTGACAACCTTCAGTACTAAAATGTTCAGTTAATAATGTTATTAAAAACACTCAAAGGTGTAAAAAAAATCACTAGTTTCGTCTACACTGCGCGACGTGAGTGGCGGCGGGCTCGCAGTCTCTTCAATTCCCCGCCCGCGCTTTATTCAGAAGTTGAAATATAATATTGAATAAGTAACCACGCCGCACGAATAATCTGTTCAAGAAAAATATAATAATATAAAAGTTAGAAAGACCTACCCTTTTTAAAAAAATGCTTTCTTCGATTGATGCCTAATCTGGGAAAATGTTGGATGGTGTTTATAAAGTAACCCTGTATACGTCCCACTGCTGGGCACAAGCCCCACCTCAACTATGAGGTGGTACAAGCCATGCTTCACGCAGGTTCAGTGCGAATTGTTGGAGAGGTGAATGTAAGGCCAGCGATAAATTAATAAAATAAAGTAAAACTAACCATGTGCTACATCTCAATTTCAACTCACAGTGCTATGAGCTTGATATTTTGGCAGAACCCTGTTGATGAGCGCAAAAGAGTTCAACATTTTCGAGCCCCATACTCTAGTGGTGCCAAAACCAGACCCCTGGGCAGGACCGTCTTTGATTGGGGCTAACTCTAAAAGTCACATATTCTATTGAACTGATCTCAAGCCCTCAGGATCGCGGGAATGGGAATGAAGGGCTTGCCCCTTGGCAGTGACTGCCTCAGCTATTAGTATTTTTTGTGTTAGTCATAATCATTTTGTTGTTCTTTTGTTTACAGAAAGCGACATGCCAGTGAGGGACGATGCAAAGCGGCCGCTCATAGGTGTCATAGACGATGGAACCAAGACTGTTAGATTTGTAGTGAGTACTTTTTACCCCTATACCCAGTAAGTCGTGGCCCAACACCCTAACTGGGATCGTGGATCGTGTGGTCCCGCGGTAAAATCTGACTTACCCTGCGGTGATGGAAAATATTGATAACAAAACAAATCAACCTCACCAAAAAGCTCTCCACCCACTTTGGGTTCTAATACCATTGGTTCATACCACTAATTTGAGCAGTTTACCCTCCTTATGGTAATTGTCACTTTTTAAATTAGTATTCAGAGTAAAAATCCTTTTATAAAAGCTTTGAATAACAGTTAAAAACATCCGTTAGCTAAATCAATCAAACACACCACTTTTACTTTTGCCTTAAAATCTGGTTTGCAAATATATTTGGTAAACATCCAAAACTTGTTAAATATTCTTCTACACCGTTATTAACATAGTTTATTTTAAAAATTGGCCTCTTTATGGTGTTTATTCGGTTAAAAAATAGACAAGTTTGAAAATTTATGAAGGAAGTTAAATAATTTGGTTAATAACAGCAGTGGCAAGTACATGTGTACCTATAGAATTTTGTTTAGGTAAAAACTTTAATTAGCCCATGTATTAGGCGCAATATACTATACATGTTAGAAAAATGAAACAACAAGATAAATAAGATTTAATCGACGTTAAGCGTCGATATTGTCTCTACACTAATTTCTAATAAAAACTTGTCGTCATGACTTTGTCGGTGATTTAATTAACATACTGCAAATGTGCTTAGATCCTGACCTTATAATCTGATCAGAAAGAAACATCGATTATTTAATCTACCTTTCTTTGAAGACGCAGAAAATTACTCTACAACAGTCTATCCAAATAAGTAAATAAAGCAAAAAAAACGTTATAATGGAAAATATTAAATTTACGTTGAACTAACTTTAGGCATTTAGTTATGCTACCAAGGAAATCAAACGATCAAATTATTTGACAAATTCAAGTATAATAGAGATTAGCACTCAATTGATAGTCTGCGGCTTTGTTTGACGTATTGGTCAAACAAACTACAAGCCGTAGAGTATAAAATAACTTGGCCAATTATTTGATCGTTGACTTGGTGCTTAGATAGAGTGCGAAGAAAATAAATAAACGAGAGCTAATCTCTACTCAAGTACAAATTATAGCTGAGTAACGTTCTAGAATCTATCACATTCAACCGGCACAGTTAATACCGCTTGCCAACAATTTATTTTGTTGCCAAACTATCTTATCGTCTTTATCGAAGGCGTGTACTTATCGAATGATTATGACCTTATTCTGTTGGTTCGTCCATGCTTGACCCCGCATATGTTATCCGGGATTCAGCAGTTCAATGTACAAAGTCTGAGGGGTCCAAAATTATACGATTTACATACATGACTATTTGGTGATAACCTTTACGACTGTTTGTTTCGTCTTTCTTGTTTGTTGTCACTCGATGCTACTTATTTATTTGTTATTATTGCTTATTTGGGTTTTTAACGCAGATTCGCTTTTGATTGACGTGTTATCAACAAAGAAGCGTTTTCCGCGTGTGATAAGATACCGAACGCAGCGTTTTTGGCGCGAAGACAGTGCACGTCTATCTAAAGACAAAAATATCTTCAGAAATTTTTGAACTGCACCACGTAGCACGCACGTAGCTCGCACGTAGCTCTCTCGCTTAGACGTTGGCGTAACGCACATGCCAGGAAAACGCTTGAATGACAGGGTTCTTGTTCTGATCGTTACTTATTCTATTCTAAGACATAATATTTGACTAGGGAAAACCAGTCTGAATAGAAATAAATAGGTTTTGAAATGCTTTGAGGCTCAGTTGGGATCCTGGTGGGTTCGATCACCACCGAAGTCAAAAATTCATGCAATGATGGTTTTTTGTTCTATAACTGAGTATTTTAATGATTTATGTAATACATTTAGATGTTTGCAGTGTTATTTAGCTGTGGTTTGTCCTCCAAACCCACAGTTTAAGTAATTCAGTGCCGATTTCGTGTTAACGTAATTTACATACTTAGCGTTGACTTACGACTTTTTTCTTTATATATTACTTAATACATATGCATATGAATTGTATAGTTTTTTGAACTGAAATACAAGTGCGATACGAGTGCAAAGTCAAAATGGCAAACAATTGTTGTCTGGAGACTGGGTATCTTTTCAGAAACATTAAAGTATGTTTAACAGTCTTTGACGCCTACAGAATGAGCTCTGCTTAGTTTAGTAAAGGTCAAATTTACTTGATTTAAACTATGTGTTCAGATAAGCATATATTCCTCTTTGACCCTGCTTATTTCAAAAATCAATATCACTTCCTTCATAGTTCGCACAGTCGTCAATTGCGTTCTATAAATACTCTCTCTCTCCTTACACCCACTCATTCTTCTGGCTTTTGTCTAGTTCCTTCACTGTTTCGGCAATACGACTTTGGAACAAACTGTCGGTCTTGGTCGGAAAGGCGTGCAGTAAATATGCATTTAAAAAGGCTTTGCGTGCGCACTTTAAAAGATTGATGACTCCCCGACAACTGTAGTTTTGTCATTCTCTTGGATCCACCTGTCAACTGTCTGTTATTTTTTTTACTTTTTGTCTATATGATGTGTAGTTGCTATTATTATTTAGTATATATGTTTATGAAATCTCTTTGAAATCTTCTTATTTTGATTTAAACCAATACACCTAATTTAAAACTTTTATCATAAGGACTGCCTGTAATATCTCTGTCTGGCTGTGTGGTTGACTGGTAGAGAATGCCTCTAGGTATTAAGTCAGAACTTTGTAACATAGACTATGTGCAATAAATAATAAATAAATAAGCGTGAAAAAGAAGCCTTTGCCCAGCAATGGGGTCCGAATTAGACTATGTGTAAAGAATTGAATTCACTAGAGTTCTAGGATTGTAAATAAAAATCTGACACTAAATTGTAACACAATAAGTACATAACAATGTAAAACAAAGTAAAACCTACAATGTAAAATTAATAGCTGTTTACTGTCAAGTAATTGAAGTATTACATCTATTGCGTTAGTGTTAAACTGTGAAGATTTTTATCTTCACTATAACATTCACTTTTTGTACTGGTCTGGGTGTCTCCTATGTATAATAAGTATGTATTTACAAAAAAAAAAGAAAATGTATTTAAGTATGTTTATCCGTTGTCTAGTATCCCATAACACAAGCTTTAATTAGCTTACTTTGGGGCTAGATGGCGCTGTGTGGAATAATGTACAGGGATATTTATTATTATTATTCTCTTTATTCAGTATAAATCTTAGATATAAAATTTGTATAGTATTCTTACAAAAACAGAGATTTATAACATTAAAAATAACTTATGAATTATAATTATAAAAACTAAATAATTACAATTATAAAACTTAAGATGAAAGTTACAAAAACAATGATTTATAAAAATACCATAAAAATCTTAACCTAGGGAGCCGCCGGCAGCGGGGCAGGCGAGGCCTAGACTACCGGTGGTTAGGGCTGCAGAGAGAGGAACCTCCTGACAATACGTGCCGTGTCCAAGAGTACCGCCTTCTGTATCTGACCCTTGATCCAGCCGCTAAGCGAAAGCCTCTCGAGGTGTTGGTCGAGGCTCTTCGCTATTAAGCCGTTTGCCGAAACCACTATCGGGACAATGATCGTCGAATCTACATCCCACATGGCGGTCACTTCGTGAGCCAAGTCCAGGTACTTGCTGAGCTTGTCTTTCTCGGCCTTCACGAGGTTATCGTCATGCGGGATGGTGATATCGACGAGCACTGCCCGGCGTTGGGATCGGTCTACCAGCACGATATCAGGCTTATTGGCTACAATAGTCCTGTCTGTGATGACAGAGCGATCCCAATAGAGCAACGCACGACCATTTTTAAGAACTGGCACCGGTGCGTACTTATAGTACGGTACCTCCGATTCGACAAGGTCATATCGAAGAGCAAGTTGCTGGTGGATAATCCTGGCTACTAGGTTGTGCCTATGCAAGTACTCTCCGTTAGCAAGGTGAGAACAACCGGAAATAACATGGCGAATAGACTCGCCAGGACGGCGGCATGCCCGACAAATGTCGACCGTACCGTCCTTCATGATGTATTTCCGGTAGTTATTCACCTTGATAACTTCATCAGCAATTGCACAGACAAAACCTTCGGTTTCCCCAAAGAGGTCCCCGAAACGTAGCCAGTTCACCGATGCGGAGAGGTCAACATCAGGTCCTGTTAAGGCCCGATAGAACCTCCCATGCAGCTCCTTGCTCTTCCATATTTCCTTGCGGTCATCGGTGGTGAGCACCGGTAGTTGACGCCAGTTCTCGTTTGCCAAGGAGAGCGGCGTGAGGCCCTTATCAACTGCCACAACATCGCGATGTATCCCACATTCGTTGCTGAGGAAAAACCTCCTAAGACTGCACACCTCGCGGTTATGAAGGTTCTTGGCATTTAAAAAAAAACACGACCCCCCACCTTCCGCGGGCTGTACAGTCTCATGACAGACGAGCGTGGGTGTAACATACGATATGTTGTGAGCAATTTTCGGACCCTTACATCCAGAGCGTCCAGCTCGGTTTGAGTCCATCTTAGTATGCCAAAGGAGTATATCAGTAAAGGCATCACCCAACCGTTGAAGGCGCGCACCTTATTGCCACCTGACAAAGAACTCTTGAGTACCTTTGTAAGGCGACTAAAGAAGCGCTCCCTCACCGATTGCTTGACGTCTCCTACTGATACACCCAATGACTCTGACATACCAAGATATTTGTAGGTTTCGGCTTCAGAGAGGGATCTGAGTGTCATCGTCTCAGAGAGCTGTAAATTCGGTGATTCTACAACCCTCCCTTCTTGTACATGCATGACCGCACACTTGTCTAATGGCATTGCTAAAAATCTCAGTGATTTTTAACAGTTCCATCAAGACCTGGGGTTTTGGTGCAAACAGCTTCAGGTCATCCATGTACAACAAATGAGAGATGAACTCACCCCCTCTGCGAAGCCGATAGCCTAGCTCCGAATCCTTTAGTAAGGTACTAAGAGGATTCAGAGCCAAACAAAACCACAAAGGACTCAAACTATCGCCCTGGAAAATACCTCGCTCTATCCTTATCAAGTCCTGCGGAGCAGGCGAGTCATCCCCACCACCTGGTTGACAAAGGACTGTGATCCACTGCCCCATGCATGTGCTTAAAAAAGATCTCAGAGTTGCATCAATTTTATACAGCTCCAAGATCCTTCTCAGCCACGAATGGGGCACCGAATCATAGGCCTTCTTATAGTCAATCCAAGCAGTTGAGAGAGCTTTCCTGCCTCGCCGGACTTGCTGGCAAATGGTCGTGTCTATGAGGAGGAGTTCTTTAGTACCTCGGGACCCAACCCTACATCCATTCTGAGCCGGAGCCAAAACATTGTTCGCAACGACATGCGTGTTAATTTTTTTTGCTAGAATGGACGTAAGGAGCTTGTAGATGGTAGGTAAGCACGTGATGGGTCTATAGTTTTTTGCTTCCGAGGTACTACCAGATTTGTGTAAAAGGAAAGTGACACCTTTAGTAAGGAAACTAGGAAGGGAACCAACCTCAAGGGATTCCTGGAACTGCACTGCCAAGCATGGATGCGAACATCGAAACCACTTGATCCAGAAGTTGTGTAATCCATCCGGGCCAGGACTTTTCCAGTTCTGAGCCGTCTGAATTTCACAACTAACGTCTTCGGAGTCAATAGTTACTGACTCCATGGTTCCGATGGATTCGCATTTTTGCTCGACAGTACGCATCCAGTCACCCTCCGTGTGCTCGACAGGCATCGACCAGATGCTGCGCCAGAAGTCAATCATGACACTTGCATCCGGCCGCTGACCGTCGTTCACACGTTGGTTAGTATCTTCCCAGTTTCGGTACACCTTCCTTTGGTCACTTTGGAAAAGGCGATTTTGTACATATCTGTCCACACGTTCTCTGTAGCGACGGATACGGTTTGCCCACGCATAGACCTTCTGCTTCAGAAAGTCAATGCGTTCCGTGACACAAGCCATATACTGTTCGGGCCTAATACCCGTCCCAGCAAAGGCTTGGTTCACGTAACGCATGACCCGAGGGCGATGGTTCCCTCGGCTGAAGCAGACCAGCTTCGCAATGAGAGTCCTAAACGTGTTGATACGTCGCTCGATTCGCTTTTGCCATGCGGGTACATTGACGGCAGGTCGCACTGCACGGTCAGAGTCCGGAAACTTGACACGAGCAACACGGCATGCCGCAATGGCCCCGCAGTACAGAATCGAGTGAGTATCAACTAAATTTTCACTAGTCCTTATAAACGGAGCTAGTAAAGCGTCCAGGGCTCCCATTAACGCTAGGTTGCGTCTATTAGTAGGCAAACGTGGTAACCGCGGCCTAGGGACTCGTGTGGAGCGATATTCTGAAATCGCGTTCTCCAAAGCCCTCCTCAGTTGCTCTTTGGCCTGAGTACTTACGCTTGCGTTCGCACTGGCCTCTCCATCAGCATCTGGATCCATCCGAGGCGCTACCGGAACCGAGTCGAAAACCGCACTCGGATGTGACAGCGCGTCGGAAGGGTCCCGCGTCGAGGAAGAGGTCGCGCGAACTGGAACCGCCTCCAGGCGAAGCCGATCAAGCGTAGGCTGATCTAGCATCTGTAGACGCTGAATCGCCCGCACTTGATCCGACAGTCGTTGGGCGGAAACAGCCACGGCTGGTTCAAGGGCCTGAAACAGAGGCAGCATCCGGTCACGATACGCAGACAGGTTGGTTCCTCCCTCTGTAGACCCGTAATAGGCGCGCATGCAGTTGACATTCATGTCGTTTGTCCATCGCATGCGGCGCACTACACCACCGGTAGCGGGAGCCCCGCGTGGGGCAGACTGCCCCACAGGCCCCAAGAGTGCCGGCAGCGGTCGTCGTCCACGTCGCGCAGGTGGTCGCGGCGGTCGTGGCGGCGGTGGCCCGCTCTCATCGCTTGAACTGGAGCTCGCAGTGGTATCAGGAGGAGTAACAAACTCCTCCACTGACGACGAGCTGGGCGACGGAGCGGGCTGTGGTGTTGGTCGTGCGCTTACAGTATTTGCTCTTCCTCTTGCCCTCGCTCTTGTTATCATTATATTATCAACATTTTATATCGGAAAATATTTGTGTAGGCATTGTGACAGTTGTCACACTTGACATTTATTTTTGAAATTTACTTATTGTGGCTGAAATGATGTAAAATATTGTCGGAATTGATTTCTGTACTTGAATATTACTATAAAATGCGTAAATCACTTCAATGGAGATGGAAAATGTACTAAAAATAAATAAATAAAAAATAAAATAAATAAATCATGATAAAGCAGCAAAGGAAAAGCCAAAAAGAATATAAGAAGAACCTAGGGCTATGGATATTTATATGCAGATACGATTTTGATATTATCCAAGCTACAAAACAAACTAATATAAAACAAAGTTGCCATTTCGATTAGGTGTTTTAAAAACAAAACTATTATGTGTCTTCTAAAACACAGTGTTGGCTGTGAAGAAAGCAGTCCTGACACTTGTCATAAATAATGAAAACTTACCAAATTTTTCGTTGTTTTTACTTTGTGGCTTGACACCTGAGGGCCGAGTGCGTAACTTACTCGGCTTTGCAACCTGTCAAGGCTGTCAAATTCAATAGCGTTTTGATATTTGTCGGTTAAACGTCAATTTTTTTCATTAAATTTAAAAGTGTATAAAAACATGAAAATACAGTGTTATCTTGGAAATAGCTAAGCTAGATTTGTGTTACCCCTGATGGGGAACTTGTGGAATTGAACCGAATTGTTCGGATTCCTTTGCATCTTCGGAGGATGAAAAATTTTCTTATTTTTCATTTATAGCTATTTCCACCGAATACGAATCGATTCAACATTGGTGAGTCTTATAATTTATTAACAATTTATCTCTCTCGCATAGGCAACAATGCTTGAACAGACATTATCTTGACTTAGTAGGTACCTGGTCAAACAGAGTGTTAGCGTACCTACCTATCCAATTTCGAGTGTAACAAAGGCTATATTAAGCTGTGTCTGTAATTGGGTTTAGCGTCAACTATGACGGAAATAAAATTACACATCCTGTGAATCCAAACAATATAATTTACAATAGTTTGACTCTCAGCTACAAAAAGGCTTTTGATACAAGTTCCAATGCAATATTGAATGGTTAGCTCACAAGCTTTAAAAGGTCAGTGTGACTTTTATTAAAATGATTGCGCTAAGGAGAAGCCACTCTTACCACCAATGCAGCGGATGCAAGGTTGTGCGCACAATTGAATATGACTTACATCATATAGCCTTTTCTGAGACCCATATGGTCTGGCCTGCCTTATAGTTTATCTTAAGCCATTTAGAACAGAAACATCTTATTCAACAACAATGGCGAGATGTTTTGAAGATGTTTTCTGCCAACCCAGCAGAGTGACTTAAATGTGATCAATTTGGCCCTTTCTTTTTTGTCCAGATTCTGCTTTCCCTTAAGATGCAGAAGTGACCCTGCAAATCTTGGGGAATAAGCAAGTAAGAGTGTATACAATTATTAGGGGGCAGTAGAATGTACAGTCAGTACTCTCTGATAAAATATCAATGTACCGCTGAGCTTAGAATATGTTTTATTCATAAAGTTTTGTCACTTGATTTTTAAAACTGTATAGTATGCAACAGTGGTTGTTGGATGTGGTTAAATATTGCTAAATGATTTTAATAGAGAGAACCTTCAACTAATTTAAAATTAATGGTTTAACTGCATAGCAGACATAATAAAATTTATTTACCCGTTCTCCATTGTTATTTTTAATGTCACAGGTAAAGACTTAAGTACTTATCTAATACTTACCAGGAGTAACGTAGGTGCTAAATAATATGCAATTTATTCGTACTTAATTATTATTACAAGTTTTAATTGTATTACAATGCATTTATCAAAATTGGCTCCAAAGACGCCTTTTGATCTCAATAACCATGTTAAAAATTCTCAGAATGAACTATAGTGGATGTCTCAAGGACAATGTTTCAAATCAGTACTATTTAAAATGTGTTGTAATTGTAGAGTTCCATTTAATTCTCCCCCATTGCAGTTTCCCTACAAAAATCTTAAATAAGATGTTTTTGGTAACCAAAAAACAAGATTGAATTGAGGTCAATGATTCTATGATAATTCAACATATAGACTGCGGAAGTCAAGTCAAGTCTAGATGCACATGTGTGGCAATAAAACACTTTCATCTAGTTTTTCATTCAGATCTAGTGAACTTTTGCACAACCAGGACTGGTGTGTGAAAATCAACCTCCAAATACCTTTTCTGAACTACCATTAGCAGAGCCTCGCTGATGGTTGATTTACAACTATTGTTATCATCTGGCATCTCTTCAACACTACAGATTTTCTCAGCAGTGTTGAATTAGGTTGCGGAAACCCTCTATGCCACAGGTGTTGAATGACAGGGTATTGAAAATACAAGCGTCTAGTCCTTGTGACAGGTCAATTCTAGTCACTCAGATTGCGGAAATACTGAGATGCTAGAGACTTGTGGAAAGCATAATAATTATCCAAAGTCTATTTTATGGCTCACACAGGAGCAGGTATACACTAGAATACTCTCAGAAACACAGACCAGTATGAATACATTAAAAATAATATTTTAAAAAAAAATTGAAGCAAATAAAGGAATTTCAAAGCCTATTTGCCTTTTGAGTCTTGCAACATTGACCGTTCCCGGAGGACATTTTCAAAGTTGCAAAATGCGATTGTTTCTGAGAGTATTTTAGGGAGGACATCTCAGAGAGTGAAAAGAGTCCTGTCTAACACTGTTCACCACTGAATTTGTGGCTAAGTGCAGTATACTCCGCTGAGCGCAGTGCGCTACAAAGAAGTCAGACACTTCCTTACCACCAACGCAGCGGATGCAGGGTGGGGAGCTTGATTGAACGACATGTGCTTATAAGCTTAAGACATTAGGTTCAACTCACATTTAATATGGCACTCCTATGTCAAGGAGTTGAATGCAGTGTATGGTACGATCCTATACCAACACAATGCATTAAAGGTAGCCCACATTCTGGAACAACTGAACCGCAAAACTGGTAGTATGCCATGCCATTAAGACATAAACAGTGAAGGCGCTCAGATCTCTGGCACTCCTAAATTTGGCCACCAAACTTCTGAATCAAAATTGTTGACCACCTGTCCAAGGTGGGGTGGCTCGCGACTGGCGTCTATTGCCCCTGGCCGCGGAGGCCATATTCAATATATGGGGATCCAGAAAATTATTTGTTTTAAATGCCACAGCAGCTGTTCCAGGCGATGTCGCTTTAGACACAACTGATGAGTACCTAATTTTATTATGCGACGCCTTTTGTCGTCCCTGAGACTATCTACTGATATGAGGGCTTTCAAATCCTAACCTGATACTGCTAGTTTTAGCACACTTTACTAATGTAAAGTGCATATTACATGATGTAATAAAAGAGTCAGTCATCATAGTGGTTCCCCAGTGGCCCTTCTTTTTCTTCTGGCTTCCCCGAACCAGATAACTATAAGACCCATCACCTACAAAGGATCTGCGGAAGACCTTGGTAGATTGAACAGTTCCAAGGCCCTTCCCATGTGAACAAATGGTCCTCCTGCTATGGAAGATCGGGCGTGTATAGAGCGAATCTCCCACATAGTTTCTGTGAGAGAACTCCATCTTCATAATGGGCCCCCATATAGGTACTATGATTATCTATAACAATTTATTGTTGCAGCTGTCACAATATTATAATAAACCTACTGACAGGCAATAAAAAGGTAGCTATATTCTTGGGAATACTATTTTTTGAGGATAAAATAGCCTCAGTGAACTAAAGGCCTATGTGTATAGTGTAACTACTAGTTGTGTGCCACATCAGTAGTTGAAACAATTTTTTCTTGCCAAGCGAGATATTTAAAAAACTCTGGTTTTAATATTCAACTAACATTTTGAATGAGTCTTGAAGGACTATTCAGATTCTCTGTCTTGCTTTATGGGCGTAGAATGCATGACTGCTATATTGGACTCATACAAGACATGCTTATTTGAAAATCAGTTGAAGTCTAGTCTACAATAGACTCCAGTGCTACAAGGCCATCTGGATGGACCGTAATTATGCATACCTGTCAAATATAGGTAGCAAAGGGTGAATTTGTGCCTCTGGGAAGATAAAATCTCAGAATTAAATTTATCGGTGCATGCATTCTAATAATCCTTCCTGAAACTTTGTCCATAATTATGTGACATAGTTGACATCAGGTCCATAGCTCAAGAAAAACTGCAAAATGCACTGCCCTCTAAAGTGATGAAAATGTTTAATAAAATCAACCCTGCATTTTGCAAATTAGGCACAGCCATTTTTTAAGATTGATTTATTCTACTTACAGAGGTTTTATTGGTCTGCAGTAGCAACCCTTTGAAGTTGAAAGGAAGACCATGGATTATTATCCTTGAGTAAACTAAGGGTTTTTGGTAACATTACTGCCTGAAAAATAGAAGTGCACTTCTCAAAGCAATTATTGTGTTGATTAATATGCGACATTTTTTGGAGTACTTACCTAGTCAGATTATTTGAGAATGTTTAAATCTGCTCAATTTTCTTTTAAAACTTAAAAAGAAGATCAACTTTATTTTGTTATTTAATTTGTGAGAAATTCATATTACAATTATCTCTAAGTACCTACTTACCTAGATTGTTTGGTAAGTTAGATTAATTGATATAGATCAACTTAACTGGAAGGAAAGGATGCATGACTATCTCTACACACATAAGGTTTCTAAGTTTGGTTAGAAATTGTTTTGTCGATATTTTTTTAATAGATAATAGCCTCAAGATCAAGAAAGCCGACCCCGCGTAACGGGATAAGGCGAGGGCAAAGAAGAAGATATTTTTCTAATAGATCCATAAATAGAGAGAATCGTTTAAAATAATAAAATATTTTTATTTTTAATAATCATATTCTTGTAGTCAACAATATTTATTTATGATTCAACAATAGCGTTTTGCTTGACACCAGCAGATAACAAACAGGTCTTCACAGCCAACACTGTGTTTTAGAAGACACATAATATAACTGTTTTGCATTACAACAAAACAACTATTATGTGTTGGAGAAAACACAGTGTTGAGGCAAGGCCTTGCTGGTGAGAAGACTATTGAATTTGACAGCCTTGACAGGTTGCAAAGCCGAGTAAGTTACGCACTCGGCCCTCAGGTGTCAAGCCACAAAGTAAAAACAACGAAAAATTTGGTAAGTTTTCATTATTTATGACAAGTGTCAGGACTGCTTTCTTCACAGCCAACACTGTGTTTTCTCCAACACATAATAGTTGTTTTGTTGTAATGCAAAACAGTTATATTTTTATTTACTGTTGCTATATACTCGTATTAAAAAGAAATCTGGTAAAGGTTATTGCTCATCAAAAAAACAGTAGTGAGAACGTGTTAATATCTTCCAGTCGTGTAACTATCACTACTTATAACTCAAGAACGGGTGGACCGATTTTTATGATTATTGTGTTTTTGGATTTGTCTACATCGGGAATAGGTTATTAAGTATTAAAAACATTGGGAAATAGACCCAAAATAAAAGAAAAAAAAGGTTCATAGCTGTCTAGTATTTGCCAATAACTTTTGACAGAACAAAGTTTGTCAGGGCCGCTAGTTACATGATATAAATATCCCTGGACATTATAAATATCCCTGGACATTATTCCACACAGCGCCATCTAGCCCCAAAGTAAGCTAATTAAAGCTTGTGTTATGGGATACTAGACAACGGATAAACATACTTAAATACATTTTCTTTTGTAAATACATACTTATTATACATAGGAGACACCCAGACCAGTACAAACAGACATGTTCATGCACACAAAATGTTTGTACTGTGCGGGGATCGAACCCGCGACCTCTGGTGTAGTAGCCAACTTCTTAACCATTACACCAAGTCGGTCGTCGAATGATAAAACTCCGTCTTTCTCAATGAGAAACTTAACATGACAATAAATAATGACATCTGATCAATGTTTTTTGTTTATCAACCATTGTTAGAACATTCATACTGATGTTGAATTTTAATTTATACCTGCTGTCTGCTTTATGATGACAAGTTCATAATAACCGGAAGTATTTTTCACTCATACAATGAACTTAACAGAAATTAATCACTACGAGAAAAAAGTGTCATGATTTTTCTCGTGTCCATACATACCTATTTCACGAGATAACGCCTAACAAATGTTCTCGTCGTGCGCATTTTTGCCACACGTCAGGATTGCCATATGTGAGGATTGACTATCTGCCTAACAGTGGGATAGATTTATGTAGTAAAGAAATATGAGTCAGAACCCAATTGTCGTGATCTGTTACGAGGTGGCAGACAAGGAGCACGGCTACAGGTGCATGTCCCAGCAGACCCAGAGTCCCAGACCCGAGCCAATTTAGAAAAGTTAATTTCCTTTTCACTTCTCATGCTCTAAAATTACCTACGCCAATACAGTCCTACTAAGCGGGACTAAAGTGACTACTGTAGTCTCTAAAGTAATTAGTTTTTTAATTTCCTTCATGTGACACAGACAAATTCAAACAACTATCAAATATACTAATTACTGGAATGTGAACCATCTTCATTGCGAAAATGTTGAGCGTTTTAGTTCCATGGTTTGTCCGCAAAGCAGGTGGCGCCATGTGTTTGAAATCTTTTGTGATTTTTATTTTTTTTGAAAAATAGTCAATTTAGTACAAAAACATTTAATGAATATAACTTTATTAAATGTTTTTGTACTAAATTCACTATTTTTCTCGCACTCAAAGTGAAAAGTACAGTTTGCACCTCGAGACTAAACGCCAACTTAACCTCGGTTTCATAGACTCCTGGTATATTATGGCTACGTTAAGTCCCTCAATACAAAATATACTGTAACAGTCCCGACTGAGAATCGGTGCTAAAAAACCGTGCTACATCGCACTACGCCATCGTGACATCACATTATAACGTAACTTTTTTTCTTTAGATATACGAAGCGGAGCGTTCAAATGAGCTGGTGTCGTGTCAGCTAGACAAAGTTGAAGTCACACCGCAAGAGGGGTGGTCAGAGCAAGACCCTCTTGAGATCATTCATCACATAAAGGCGTGCGCTGAAGATGCTGTCAGTAAACTCACTGAATTAGGTAAGTTCATATTTTTTTACTTATATTTTTTTTAAAAAGCAGCATCGCGTAGTCCGATAGTAAAAAAAATCTTTTCTTAATGTTGTTGTTGTACATTGGCCCTGATGGCGAATTAATTGATTAAAACATTAAATATTTACTTCTGGGACTGAACATGTAGGTAGGCTATATTCACGACCGTCAGTACGGCTTCCGACCAAAACGGTCTGCGGGTGATCTTCTAGCGTACGTAACACACATCTGGGGGGAGGCTATGGACAAGCATGGGGAACCTTTGGCCGTCAGCCTTGACATTGCCAAAGCTTTCGACCGTGTAAGCTTTCAAGGTGAGGATGGCCAGCCCAGTGATTATTTTGAATGACTGGGCTTGTCAACCTCATATCTGGACCTCACGACGGCTTTCCATCAGGTGGAGTGAGGTCATCTTGACGGGCAATATAAAAAAATATATACGAGGGTCATTCAATAAATACTTAGCCTACAAAAAGTAAACGAAAATTTTGGAATAGTGGCAATTTATTTTTCAACATAGTCTCCTTTTAGTTCGATACACTTAGCCCAGCGATGCTCTAACTTCCGTCCGAAAAATAGTTTTTGTCAAACTCTGCAAAATAGGCCTCCGTGGCGGCGATGACCTCCTCATTTGATCCATATCTATTACCGGTGAGTGATTTTTTCAGATTAGGAAACAGAAAGAAGTCACAAGGGGCCAAATCTGGAGAATACGGTGGATGGGGCAGCAATTCGTAGCGTAATTCGACTAATTTGGCCATGGCAACGGCAGACGTGTGAACCGGTGCGTTGTCGTGGTGAAACAGCACTTTTTTCTTCGCCAGATGGGGTCGTTTTTTCTTTAATTCGGCGTCGAATCGGCCCAATAAATCGGCATAGTAAAGCCCTGTAAATGTTTTACCCTTCTCGAGGTAATCGATGTAGATCACACCTTGTGAATCCCAGAAAACGGTGGCCATAACTTTTCCGGCCGATTTTACAGTTTTCGCCTCCTTTGGAGCACGTTCCCCGGTCTGGATCCATTGTTTTCATTGCTCCTTGGTCTCTGGTGTGTACCAGTGGATCCAGGTTTCATCGACAGTCACAAAACGACGCAAAAACTCCGCTGGATTCCGCTTAAACAGCGCCAAACACGTCTCCGATGTGGTCTCACGGTTGCGCTTGTTTTCCGGTGTGAGTAAACGCGGCACCCATCGCGCCGACAGCTTTCTCATTCCGAGTTCCTCGTGAAGAATATAATGCACTGTTCCTTCTGAAATGGCTACAGTCTCAGCTAGCTCCCGAACCTTCAATCGGCGATCTGCCAATACGAGATCATGGATTTTTTTAATGTTTTCCTCCGTAGCAGCTGTTTTCGGTGCACCTGGATGTGGTTCATCAAAAACCGACGTACGGCCACGTGCAAACTCGTTGAACCAATTCTTGACGGTGGCCATCGATGGAGAAGAGTCACCGTACACAGCATCCAAGCGCTCTTTGATTTCGATGCGCGTTTTCCCTTCCAAAAATAGGAATCGAATCACCGAACGATATTGCTCTTTTTCCATTTCTGTAAAACCGATCGACACGTTCGCTTCCATAAGTTGTCAAATTAAAACAAATGAAGGGATTGGAATGAAAATTTGAAAAAAGAATTTAAAAAAAAAGTGCTACACTGTGGTAAAACTCTTTTGAAACTACAGCGCCCTCTGGCGATGTGGCTAGGTACTTATTGAATGCACCTCGTATATATCATGTTGGAGCGTTTATCTGCAGGTAGCTGCAGAATGTGTTGACCATATTATGTGATGCGTCACCATTTTTACTGACGGCACCCCAACAAAACCCGCCTTGAAAACGTGCAAATACGCGATACCAAATCGTCGTGTCACTCACGTCACGACACAATAATTAGTTGCGATATTTTTACCAATGTAATCACAGCATTTTTCGTTACTATGTTCCATATTCATATAATTGGCTATACTATACCTAAATACGTAGTTCTATTTTGGCAAACACACAACATTTTGTCCCTCTTATAAAATTAAATATACTTTATTCTAGATCAATTTTAGTATAAGTAGGTACAATTCAGTTGACCTTATCGCTGCAAACGATGATCTACTTACAATTTAAATACTTAAACCACTCTACCACTTACCATCCTCTATTTCAGGTTATTCAAAAGATGATATAGTTACGCTAGGAATCACAAACCAGAGAGAGACAACGATAGCATGGGACAAATATACAGGAGAGCCGTTACATCCTGCAATTGGTGAGCTATATTATTATCAATTCCTAAGGGATTACCCACTTGCAAACCCTTTTCAAACGAAACAAACTTACTGAATGTTACATGAGCACTATATCGTATCAAGAACCTGTCCCAAAACAGGTTAGGCACAGGAAAGTTTGAATTTTTGTACTATTAAATAACCTCATTAATAGATATACAAAACTGCATATTTTTAACCTTATGAACATCATGATCAATACTTGGCAATTGTTTATAAGGTTTAGTTATATATAAATAATTTTAAAATTGAGCAAATGTGTATTTATGAAATAGCCTCATACTTGGGGAAAGTACTGTATATCATTAGTAGGTTCTTATTTTAAAGGGATGCCAATGAATCCACGGTCACCCTGTATATGACGATTATTTGTGTTTGTAAGTAATTGAAATATTTTTGTCTGGGTTGGTAATCAAACCCTCCACCCCTAACGTAGTAGGCTGGATGAAACATAAAGAGAAGAACATTACTTTATTTTTCTTCTTCCATGACCTTATGAAGGTTTTTAAACTTCACAATGTCATAGTAATTTATCACTAGATTATAATCATGTTTATCATGATTATGCACTTGAATCAATATCTTTTTTTCATTAAGATAAGAAACATATTATTTGCACACCAAAAACAACACAACATTTACCTGCTGCCACTAGCATTATGAATATACGATTCGCTATCAGATTCAATAAATCTATTTTCAGTGAACACATATGAGTTGAAGAAACTCCGGTTTTCCATTTTTAAAACCATTTCTGTGACCGCTCCTAAGCTCGTAATCCATGAAATGTTAAAATTCAGTTATGATGACTAAATTATTCATGAAACATTTTATAACTTAATTCTTGGTCAAAACTAGACCTTGCTTATTTTTATTATTTAGTAGTAGAAAGCGTCGCGGCGTGGTTCACCCGAACTCAGATCGTGCATCGTGTGGTCCCGAGTTCAAATCTGGCCAAAACCAAAATCTTTGTGTTCATTGTTAAATATCCGACTTAATCTCCGGTGATGGAAAACATCGATAAAAAACCAAATCAACCCGGATAATGGCGGAAGGCTAACCACCTACCACGTTGGGTTCTAATACCATTGGTGAATAGTGGGCTTGTGTTTCGTTCACCACGACGACACAGTCACTTGCCTCTGACTTACCCCGTTTGAGATAAAGTCGTGATGTATAGTAATATAATTTACGGCATTGAATATTCTTATCATTATTTTTTTATTCAAATAGACTGAATGATATTCATATATATACACAGTTCAGTAAAAATTAAAAAGAAAAACCTAAATTTAAATAATAAAACTAAAAACTACTTAGAAAATTTTGCCCCTGCGGTAAGGTGCCCAAGATGCTGGCAGCATTCCCCCGTTGGATGGCTAGGCTCACACGTTAATTAAGATTATCTTATTATTAAGACAATTCGAATTATTTCATTTTAGAAATAGAAAACATTTATTAAATTTTTAGACGTTGTTACATTTGAGGAAATAAAACACTTAGGTGGTAGGCATAAAACAACAAGACAAAACAATACCATCAGACAGCGACGTCCCGATGCCCAAAAAATAAAAGGACCCCACTCAGCATTCAGCCTGGGCTTTAAGGGCCTAGGCGCTGATTTTCAGTGAGCCCCAAATGAGTAGACTCCCAGACACTTGCGGTGGACACGCGTATGTGCCTATAAATAAGTAAAATAAATGTTTGATATAGTATAAGAGGGTGGTGAGTAATTAAATGTATTGTGTAGTGTAAAGAAGTGATATATGAATAACGTCCTAATGAGTTGTCATATTTTCTTCCCCAGCGTGGAACGACATCCGCACAGATTCAATAGTAGACGCGATCCTAGCGAAAATCCCGGATAGGAATAAGAACTACCTGAAGAACATATGCGGTCTGCCCATCAGTCCGTACTTCAGTGCGCTGAAGATGCGATGGCTGAAGGACAACGTGAAGGCTGTGAGGAAGGCCAGCAGGGATAAACGGCTGCTGTTCGGGACTGTTGATGCTTGGATTGTTTGGGTAAGATATGAATGGAAAATTACTTTTTCACTTCTCATGCTCTAAAAGTACGCCAATATAGCCCTACGAAGCGGGACTGAAGTGACCACTTTAGCCCCTAGGCCGCCCGCCCTAGGGAGTAAAAAGTAATAAGTTTTTTAATTTCCTTCATGTGACAAAGACAAACTCAAACAGCCAGTAAACATATACTATTATCTGTGGAGTGTGGACCGTCTTCATTGCGAAAATGTTGAGGGATTTAGTTCCATGTTTTGTCCGTAAAGAAGGTGGCGCCATGTTTTTAAATTGTTAATCTGTGGTTTAGTTCAGAAAAAAAAACTGACCATGAAAATATCAGAACTTTTGTCAAGTGTAAAGTTCGGTTTTAAATGTTTTTTTACTAAATTGACTATTTTTCTCGCACTCAAAGTGAAAAGTACAGTTTGCACCTCGAGACTAAACGCCAACTTAATATAACCACCTCAGGTATATTATGGCTTCGTTTAGTCCCTCGATATGAAATATACTATATTTATCTACTAGCTGTCCGTGAACGGTTTCGCGTATACTGTCTTTCCCGTCAAAATATGGCCTAAATTAAAAATGAATATAGCCTATATCACTCCCTGATAACGTAGCTTTATATTAGTGAAAGACTTTCTAAAATCGGTCCAGTAGTTTCCGAGCCTATTCCTCAAATCTTTCCTCTTTATAATATTAGGAAGGATACATTTATTTTTGCGAGCATTGTTTTAGGGAGAGTGCATGAATACTTTTTAATTTATTACATTCTGTTTTTCGTATTTCACTATGCATTATTATTTAATGTGTTAAAGGGGCTTGCCTTGAAAGATTGGCTTACAACAACGTAAGAATTCAATGAAGAAATTCGAATGGTCCGTTATCGGTTTCGGTAGCTTAGGTCGAAGAGCAACCCACCCACTAAGTTCAGTTAGCAAAAGTAAGCTTTAGCAATTTTGAACGGGTACAAATATTTTGTTCACCAAAATAAGTTTTGTGAACAGAATATGTTTACCCTAAAAATTATAAGTTATACCAAAAAAAGAGGATAGTCTACCAAATATTGAATATCTAAAATAGTAAATTCGCTTAGCAAATTAAATGTAACTTGTACCTGAAAAAGTGATGCGTCAACTGTAAAATGTAACCGTATGCCAAAATTAGTAATTGTTCACCAAATTTGACATTCTCAATTCACGCGGCAACGCTACCCAAATAAAGTACAACGCTTGCATTGATTACCAATCTAATCTTTGTTGAACACATTTAATTTTTCGCCAAGAAAATAATTTAAATTTACTAGTTGAAAATGTTTCATACCAGTTTCAATATGGATCCTTGCATCATCAAGCACATTCGCAACGCTTTTTCTGGTCATCACATCACCAACATTAACCCTCCCGTCATAGTAATCTTCATTCCTGAAAACTTGCTTCTCATTTGGTACGAAAACTACGCCGTCGGTATCTTCCTCGTAAAATCTTATAGTTTCGGTACCAAAAGATTCTGGTATTCGTATTTTTATTTTTTCTTCAGTGGTTGTTGCAGGGTTAAATGTTTGTTTTTTGGATGATATTTTATAAGACTAACAAAATGGTCATATTTAGTTATCAGATTTGAAAAAATTGGAGTTAACATTTTGATAAACATCAACTCAATGTGTGTAATTGCTACTTACATATTTAGGTGTCAGTTGCTTTATTTGGCCAACGTTGACTTAAATAAATGAGTATGTTTTAGTATTAAATAGAGTAACAAAATTTGGTGAATATTTACCAATTTTGGTTGACAAATATATTTTTTGGATGTAGTTGCTTTATTTGGCCGACGTTGACTAAAATAAATGAGTACGTTTTAGTATTAAATAGGGTAACAAAATTTGGTGAACAGTTACCAATTTTGGGTGACAAATATATTTTTTTGGATGCCACATTTAATCAAATTTGGTGAACAGTTAAACATAAGGCATTTTAAACTTGGTACCAAATTACGCTAATCTATGAGTGTCAGATACTGGTATACAATAGTTTTTAATAGAATAAATGAGAGTGTAACATATTAATAATCATTCCGTTTGAAACTCCATACCTTGTACTCGTATTCCTTGCCTCTCATACCGCAGTAGGGCTCTTTTTTACTGACCATACTATAATTGTGTAGTTAACAACTTCATCGATTTCTAAAAATTTTAAAAAATCGTAATATACAATAAAACGGGGCATCTTAAAACTTTTAGTTTAGGTATAATTTATTTTATGGCTCTTCAAACTCGGGTGGGCATGGCAAGGCAAACTTTTTTTAAAATAAAAATAAGTATACCATTCGATAATCCATACAATGTATAGTAACTTTTGTTAAGAAACCATATTCATAAACGCAAAATTCAATATAACTGCCGAACAAGTGTCTGGCAGAACGCATAGAAATAGGCGTTCCGTGACGTCACCATCTTGCGACGTTTGTAGTGAGCGTTTTGGGCAAGTCCAAAAATATGATTTTTAAATACCATATCTCGGGGAGTTTTCGTGTTTTCAAAATATTTCTTTTACCAATGTTTCTTTTCTTGAGAGGTCTTCGATAACACTTCAACAAAAAAAATGTCACATAAGTAGATATATAATATTATTTTCCAATTGCAGAATCTCACTGGCGGTCCCCAAGGAGGCCTGCATGTCACAGATGTGACGAACGCATCTCGAACTCTCCTTATGAACCTGGACACTTTGAATTGGGACCCCATGCTGTGCAGGTGAGGTCTTTAATTTGTATATGAGTATTTTATTTTATTTAAGTACTCTGCCTCGACAGACGTCGTTCTGTCAAAAAATAATTGCACGTTGCGGCGTCGGTGAAGCAGCACACACGTCTCGCCCGCGTTTCTCCGACTTTATTTACTTAAACTTTTATTTTTCACTGAATGTTTTATTCAATCATAATAAAATATAGCCTATGTCACTCCCTGATAATGTAGCTTCATATTAGTAAAATAATTTTCAAAATTAGTCAAGTAGTTTCGGAGTCTATTTAATACAAACAAACAAACAGTCAAATCTTTTTCTTAATAATATTAGTATAGATTAAATGAATGCTACACACGTCTTAGTAGAAGACAATAAAAAATATTTTTAAAGTGCACTCCAGTTTCATCTACCTATATCTGTCGCTGTCAATCATAAAAATATTGATGGATCATTGCACGAAATTGTTCTTGCTTTGTACCAACTTTTAGAAAAAATACCTGAATTGCAGCCATCACATTTCGATTTGAAAAACGACAATTTGACTATTCAGATGCATAAATAAAGTAACTTAATAAAAAAAAACCTTTTAATTTAGAGATTTTTGAGTTTGAGTTTGATGCGTGCGTGGATGCGTCCCATACTGTCGATACATCGCATAGCTCGACTGCACATCTTACTCGCTCAGTTATGAGTTTTTAAATGCAGATAAATATCAATAAGGCGATCACAGTGAACATGCATGAAAAATAAATAATGATATTAATAATGATAAATCGATATGTAATAATAATGTTAAGTAAATTTATATTTACGTCTTAAAAGTGAATGTTTTGTTAGTTCCATAATTTAAATTCATATTATTTTAATTGCAATACGCTGTGAGGGTTCATGTAAGGTACAAATTTTATTGTAACAACTTTGTCAACCACATGAGTGCAATAAAACTTTGACTTCGTTGCATCAGTGAAAACGGTTATACAGTTTCTTAGCTTAGTTTACAGCATAGCTAGCTTAGCACATCTCTGGTGAAAAAGATGTCCTAACGTCCCAGTCCCACTTACCCTTTCCCAGTGTGCATCTCTTACATTTTTTTGACACAATACTCGGTTTTCAGGTTATTCGGTATACATCGAGACACGTTACCACAAATCCGAAGTAGTTCTGAAGTGTATGGTGTCGTCAAAGATGGCTGTGTGCTAGACGGAATTAGAATATCTGGGGTAAGTAAGAAAGTACATTATAATTTAAGATAAGATTATAATTTAAGTTACCAAAATATCAAAATACTTACAGAGACGATATGGCATAATACTCAGTAGGTGACGTAGTAACTATCTGAGTGAAAGTAATATTGATAATCACCCTGTATTCTACATTAAACTGACCTGTTGGCACAAAAGTTGTGCGTTTGTTTAGTCGACATAGTAGACAAACATTTGTGCTTGATTTGTGTCTTGGTGTATTTATCTATTTAAATATGTATTTGCAAATATTTTTGTATGTCTATCAGTTTTTGACACCATACTTACTTAGTCTGGGGTTACCGAGATAATTTTAGTTTGAGAGCGTTAGCTGGGGGTGGATCGAAACCGTTGTATTTTTGTAAGATTTTCGTGATTATTTCATTGAATTGAAATAAAATTAAAATTTTTGCTCTATTGTTGTGTGCATAATAGTAACACATTGAATTGTCTAAAATTAGGTACTCGCCAATTTTTTGCTAAATTAAATGAAAAGCCTTTTTATTTTGAAAAATTAATGAGACATTTAAAAATTTACTGTACCCAGTTAAAGTAATAATTATGAAATTAAAAGGTGCATGCAATTATATAGAGATAATTTATACTTAATTTGAATTTAGCTAAATAATCACGACAACTCAAAAAAAATGCGACGTTTACGATCTCTACCCCAAACGTAAAAAGCAAATCCTCTTTAGGTGTCGCAGAACTCGCAGATATTTATTCAATAATCAATTTGAGAGACAATAATGATGATGATTGCTCAAATAAATAAATTAAACAGGTCTAATTAAATGTACAATTTAGGTGGTATTATCGCTACAAAGCGATCTCTTCCAGACAACCTTCGATAGAGAAATCTAATCAGAAAAAAAACCTAAAAATATTTATTTTTCTCTCTTTTTTCGTTTTATTGAGCTGACCACCGGAGGTCGTGGGTTCGATCCCCAGCCATGACTAACATTTGTATTTGTTGTGTGTCTGTTATTATCTATATAAGGATGTGATTTAGAAATATTAATTATGTTTATTAGTCTCTGACATCCATATACAGGGTGAGTCTTTATAAGTGCACATATTAAAAATTAGGAAACTATAGTCAAATTTATCGATGGAAAAATATTTGAAAAAAAAAAAAAATTTTGAACAAAGCTTTTTCGCGATGAAAAATGAAAAAATACGAATGCTCAAAAAATGGTAAAATATGGAAAAATAAATACCATAGACTTGTAATTAAATGATTTTTGCAGAAAATCATTTTTATTTTCCGTAATATTTCACAATAGTCATAAAATTTTGAAATATTTGCTCTCTTTACCCTATCATTTTTTTAATTCAAATAAATTAACGTCGTAAGAGCTTTCATATGGTATAAATACTATGTTCGTAACCCAATTACAACATTTTAAATAAAAAACACCCTTGCGCGTAGTATCGCACAGTTTTTTCAAGACAAATTTATTTTATTCTTCCGCTTCACCTGCCTCCCTTTGCACCAAGAGCCGCTCCCGTTTTTAATAACGTACAATAAAGTGGGTTTACCTCTGATCAACGGGGATCAGTAAAGTAATAGCAAATTCAAAATTCATAGTACCTACGTGATTATTTATGACATGAGAATGATATATATATATTTTGAATTATCCATATCGGACCATTACAGACGAAAATATTAATAATATATGCCGTTCATAAACATGTTTCTACCGCTAAAAGCAATGTTGGTATACTGTTTATTTAAATATTCATATTATTATTTTGACGACACGATTGGCGCTGTAGCACGGTTTCTCGCCTCGTTTTCCGTAGTGTCCCGTCGATTCCCGGTCGGGTCAATTCAGGAAATAATCTTTTCTGAATTGACTCTGGTCTGGGTGTGCTGGGAGACGCCCCTAGCTTAATTCCTTGTGTGGTACCTCGTAACACAGGGATTTTAATCTCTATTTCGAGACCATTACAAGAGGTGTCTTGTCTGGCGCATATTTATTTATTTATTAAAGTATTTATGTCTATTATTTAGCAATTTATTTGACTATTTAAAAGTACTGATTAAGTCTATTTAAATAAAGATATTTAAGTTTGAGTTTTTACTAAATGCACAATGTATTTAAGGTACCTTATTTGATAAGTGTTGAAAGTTGTCCTGAATAAATAAATAAAAAAAAAAGATCTTCTCGAAAGTGGTCCAGATATTATTATTATTTTGCTTTAAGGGTTTTTACAAGGTGCGAGTTCTATCACGCACCTTGTTAAAACACCCAATGGTAAAGTGTTCTACGAAGCACGAAGTTTTGTGATGTAATTCATAATTGTGTGATTCCCCTCATATCAGATACTAGGCAACCAGCAATCGGCGCTAGTAGGCCAGAACTGCCTCTCCGCCGGCCAAGCTAAGAACACGTACAGAAGCGGCTGCTTCCTGCTGTACAACACGGGCGCGCGCCGCGTACAGTCCACGCACGGACTCGTCACGACTGTCGCGTACAAGTTGGGACCGAATGAGCCGCCGGTGTACGCGCTGGAAGGTAAAGACCTTTGGCAGGCCTCTGCCACTCCATGTACTTGCGTGTGATAGTTACCTACTAGCCAACGGGTCCGGGGTAGTGAGTTATCTGTTGCGTTATACTATTTTCACTGTAAGATGATTTGCCTGACAGCTTTTATTGTTCCGTGTCACGCATATTATTTCAAACTAAATAAAAAGAAACTGGCAAAAGAAAATGTTATGAACTGTTAAAAAACTATTGTTCTTTCGAATTTTATCGAGTAAATTATTGTTATTTGTATTAACCGTTAATAAATGAAGTATATGAAATTTTATTAATACTTATATCTGTACAGCACCTGATGCGTTTCAATAGAGTATTGACACTACTGAATCGACAAAAATTCGATGAATAGGAGGCGACCATTTTGTAATTTGTAATCACGTCATTCGCATCATTACCAGTGCGTCTGCCTTGTGTGCAATTAATTAACTATTATTTTGGAGATACCGCGTTTTATTCTATTACTTATTATCCATAACCCGTTTATTAAGATTTTTTTTTATTTGAAAATTAAAAATCGGTTAATCCTATTCCATTTTCTTTGCCAAACTCGATTAAATTCCATTCGTTACAGCACTATAATTGATAAATATGAACTGTCAAGGATATCATCATACGGCGAAAGTAGTATAGTAACTTAAATAATCTGTGCTTTTAACCGGGCAAAAGCTAGGTTTGCAACGATAATATATTATACCGCTACGGGCTTCGCTTTCCGCTGCCCACAGCTCGACAGCCAGCTCGGTTTACCGTTTTGCGCAAAAAAAGTTTTTGTCCTTGAACTTGTATTTCGCAAAGGATTAAATTTACGTATGTTGCCTAAGAAGGAACAAGGTTGTGATGTTTTGTGATTTGTAGCGATAATATTAATATTACAATTTTTTTTTCAAACATGAGATTTACGACCTAGTTTTCAAGAAAAAAATATATAATGAGGAAAAAAGACTGTAATTTTTTTGGGAAGTTTGACAGATTTTTTTTTTCAAATGAAGAAGATTTGGTAGCCATTGTACTTTCAAATAAAAACATATTATTTCAAGCATTTAACAAAAAATAATCATAGCTCTAGACCTCTTAAGAGTAATTGAAAAAAAAAAAAATCCTCTGTAAAATTTACAATAATAAGTTGCGGGCTTTTATTTTATGTTTTTTGTTGATGCGTGTCTGTATCAAAAAATAGTATGACCAACAAAAAAGCTGGTAAAATCAGACAAAAATGTTTTTGTAATGTTATACTGAATAAAAATAAACTTACATAAAATAATACTATGATAGTTCATATCATAATTAAATACACACATCAAAAGTGTCTAGGGATCAAGCATTTTTATGCAGATTTGAAATTAATCCTAGTTTACAGCCTACGTTTGTTACACTACAAACGGGTCACATTATATATGGCTACACTTTTCATACAAGGAAGGTGAATATGTGAAATGTGTAAATGGGGGGAGAAAGCTAAAAAGCTTCTTATACGCCCCATATACACATTTCTCCGTCACTAAACTTTTCTATTATTATTTTTTTATCTTTGCCAGTCTTTTCGCAAGAATATTAAAACATAATTTCAAGGGCCGGGGTTACTAGATGATTATTGGGAATTCTCCCGCAACCTTCGTTCGCTCGAGCTTGCGCCGTCTCTTCACTTCGTTGTTAGAGAACTCCCAATTATGGCGGTGCCGTGTAGTGCCGGCACATAAAAAAGAATAGCACTACCCCCTCTCTTCCCGTGGGTGTCGTAAGAGCCGACCGAGGGAAAATTGCCATAAGGAGATGGGCAGCAGCGTCTCCGGATAACAGCAGGCCATACTGCGATCGCCAACCCGCCTGCCAAGCGTGGCGATTATGGCAAACCCCCCCCCAAAATGGCTGCACAACCAGAAAATCGGCCCCCAGTCCCCGGCGGCCCTGCTATTCCTAGCTACGGCAGCGGCTATGGTAACGGCGGGGCAGGGGGTGCTAGGAATCCCCGGGTAAGATCCGGCTGCCAACAACGACGACTCGACCTGGCAACATATAACACGCGCACACTGAGGCTCGACGCGAAGCTCATAGAGTTGGAAGAGGTAATTAGTAAGTTACATTGGGATATCATTGGGTTATCTGAAGTCCGAAGAGAGGGGGAGGACTCGATAATCCTGCAATCCGGTAACTTACTATACCACCGGGAGGGCGACCAACAGTCCCTAGGTGGTGTCGGGTTTATCGTCCACAAATCCCTTGTCAACAACGTGATTACTATCGGAAGTGTTTCGAGCAGGGTAGCGTACCTGATACTCAGAATATCGAAACGATATTCGCTGAATGTCATTCAGGTCTACGCTCCGACCTCAAAGCACGACGATGTCGAAGTGGAGGCTATGTATGAGGAGATATCTAAAGCCATGCATAGCTATAAAACCCACTACACGGTTGTGATGGGGGATTTTAATGCAAAGTTGGGGCAACGTTGCGGTGATGAGTTGAGAGTGGGGCAATTTGGATTTGGGCAACGGAACAACAAGGGCCAGATGCTGGCAGACTTCATGGAGAGGGAGAACCTCTTTATGATGAACTCCTTCTTCAAGAAGCCCGTAAGCCGCAAATGGACCTGGATCAGTCAAAAACGAGATCGATTTTATCATGTCGACGAAGAAGCATATATTCAATGATGTCACTGTGATCAACGCTGTTAAGACAGGAAGCGATCACCGCATGGTCAGAGGCACTTTGAATATCGACCTAAAGCTTGAGAGAGCGCGACTGATAAAATCCACGCTCCGACCAATACCGGCTCAAATTCAAAACCCCGAGTGCTTTCAGCTCGAGCTTCAAAACCGCTTCGAAGCCCTTGAGAACAGCATCGATGTGGACGATCTGTACAACATGGTGGTGGATACTGTCCGTACGGTAGGGTCCAAGTACTTTAAAACCCGCCGTCCCAAATCAAAGAAACTCTCCAGTCAGACTCTCCTACTCATGGATCAGAGAAACGAAATGAGGCTACAGAACTCAGCGGATGCCCATCGTTATCGGCAACTCAATAGACAGATATCTAAGTCTTTGACGAGCGACCTTCGCCAATTTAATACCCAGCGTATTAAAGAGGCAATTGAGCGGAATAAAGGCTCCAAAGTGTTCGCCAGAGATCTGTCTATTGGGCAAAGCCAATTGAAGAGGCTGAAAACTGAGGCAGGTAGCATCATTTCGTCAACACCTGAAATCCTGAGGGAGATTGAGAGTTTCTATGGACAGTTATATTCCACGCAAACACCTGTTGAAAGCAAGGCTAAAGATCCTAGAGCCAAGCTTACCCGACACTATACCGAAGATATCCCGGACGTCAGCCTGTACGAGATTAGGATGGCTCTCAAGCAGCTTAAAAACAACAAGGCGGCGGGTGGTGACGGAATCACAACCGAGCTCCTGAGAGCGGGCGGTAAGCCGATACTTAAGGTCCTCCAGACGCTCTTCAGTTCTGTCATCCTCGAGGGAAAAACGCCAAAGGCATGGGGCAGAGGCGATGTGATGCTTTTCTTCAAGAAGGGTGACAAAACTCTCTTGAAGAACTACAGACCCATCTCGCTTCTGAGCCATATCTATAAGCTGTTTTCGAGAGTCATTACGAATCGTCTCGCTCGCAGGTTTGACGACTTCCAACCTCCCGAACAAGCAGGGTTCCGAAAAGGCTATAGTACCGTAGACCACATTCATACGCTGCGGCAAGTTATACAGAAGACCGAAGAGTATAACTTGCCACTTTGCTTAGCGTTCGTGGACTACGAGAAAGCCTTTGATTCGATTGAGACCTGGGCAGTACTGCAGTCTCTCCAAAGGTGCCAAATAGACTACAGGTACATTGAGGTGCTAAGGTACTTATACCAGAACGCCACCATGTCGGTCCGATTACAGAACCAGAGCTCTAATCCGATCCAACTACAGCGAGGCGTGAGACAAGGAGACGTTATTTCTCCGAAACTGTTCACGGCTGCGTTGGAGGATATTTTCAAGCTTCTGGACTGGAAAGGACGCGGCATCAACATCAATGGCGAGTACCTAACACAGCTGCGATTTGCCGATGATGTAGTTCTTATGGCTGAGACCTTGGAAGACCTGAACATAATGCTCGAAGATCTCGGTAATGCTTCTCAAAGAGTGGGTCTTAAGATGAACATGGACAAAACAAAAATCATGTTGAATGCCCATATTGCACCCGCTCCAGTTAACGTTGGGAACATTACACTCGAAGTTGTTGACCACTATGTTTACCTGGGACAGACAGTCCAGCTAGGTAAGTCCAACTTCGAGAAAGAGATCTCTCGTCGAATCCAGCTCGGATGGGCAGCGTTCGGGAAGCTCCGGCATATATTTGCGTCCGAAAAACCTCAGTGTCTCAAGACAAAAGTCTTTGACCAGTGTGTGTTCCAGTAATGACCTATGGGAGTGAGACGTGGTCCCTTACTATGGGTCTCATAAGAAGGCTCAAGATCACCCAGCGAGCAATGGAGAGAGCGATGCTTGGTATTTCCCTGCTCGATTGAATCAGAAATGATGAGATCCGCAGGAGAACAAAAACAACCGACATCGCTCGAAGGATTGCATCGCTGAAGTGGCAGTGGGCGGGACACATAGCGCGGAGAACTGATGGCCGTTGGGGCGGAAAGGTTCTCGAATGGCGACCGCGTACCGGACGACGTTCCGTGGGCAGGCCCTCTACAAGGTGGACCGACGATCTGGTCAAGGTCGCGGGAAGCCGCTGGATGCGGACAGCGCAGGACCGATCGTTGTGGAGATCCTTGGGGGAGGCCTATGCCCAGCAGTGGGCGTCGTTCGGCTGAAATGATGATGATGATGAATTTCAAGGGCCGGGGTTAGTAGATGATTATTGGGAATTCTCCCGCAACCCCAACCTTCGTTCGCTCGAGCTTGCGCCGTCTCTTCACTTCGTTGTTAGAGAACTCCCAATTATCATCTTTTTTGTGAATCTGACTGCTTTTTCTTCGAACTAGGTTCTTGCACGTTAGTGGTGAGATTACGCAAAAACATGCTCCTAACATGTTTTTTGTTGGGTTTAGGGAAAAAGGAAAAGCACACAAGGTTTACAAAAAATATGATTATTGGGAATTGAGATAGGGCGCAAGCCCGAGCGAACGAAGGATGGGGGAGAAGTCCCAATAATCATCTACTGGGGTTGCCATCAAACTGCATCCCAATTTATGGATGGCCCCATACTTTCTCATTTCAACTTGAAACTCATGAATTTTAAATAAAAAAAAAAATCTCATTCCCGGTAACACGAAAAAAATAATGATTATGAATATTTTTGTAAAATTCTCATTCCCGGTAACACGAAAAATAAGAATGATTATGAATACTTATAACCCCCCATATACCAAAATAATCTTACATGTATATTCTTTCACAGGCTCAATAGCGGTAGCGGGTGGGGCCATGAAGTTCCTCAGAGACAACCTTAAACTGATCAAAGACGTGGCCAAAGACACCGAAGCTATAGCAGGGCAGGTGTTCTCTACGGGGGACGTGTATTTTGTCCCCGCTTTTAGTGGCCTGTATGCGCCTTATTGGAGAAAGGATGCTAGGGGGTGAGTTCGATTTTGAGACGTTTGTAGTAAGGTTTTTTTTTTATTTAAAAAAAATGTTTTGTCAAGCTGCAATTGCCTGGCATTTAGGTTTTCAGTTAGGCATGTCTACCATGGTAAACATAACGTTCCTAACTATATAATTATACTGAATACTCCTCTGTGGCCGAGTGGTTTCAGAGCTCGGCCCGAAACCCTTTTCGGAACATAGCCCGGGTTTGTGATCACCAACCCACATTTGGCAAGCGGGGTGATTAAGCCAATACATGGGTATTGGCTTAATCACCACGCCTTATTAGCCTATATACTGACTAACCACCGACTACTCGTCCCACTACTGGGCAAAGGCCTCCATCATTAAAATTAAGTCACTGCTACAATTGATGGCAATTACTTTGCACATACTTTGCTTTACTTTATATTAAAATTTGTTTTTTTTTTTAATTTTTCTTTATAAAAAAATTCATAGGTATTATACATATTTGATAGTTTACTATTTTTTTTAATAATATTACCATCCAACCTGCTTACTTATTTTTACATTGTTCTCAAAATTATACACCAACAGATAGACTGCTCTCGCTAAACCGTTAGTTATTTGAAAAAGATAATAATACAACTGCTTATTTTCAGAATTATCTGTGGATTGACAGCTTTCACTACGAAGAATCACATCATACGAGCAGCTTTGGAAGCTGTATGTTTTCAAACTAGGTGAGTGCCTTGTAATTATAATAGCGTACATTCTTGAAGCAAGCATTTAAAAAACGATTTTTGGCAATCAAAGGCAGTGAAAACTTTGACTTTAACACTTGTACTGTCAATTCAGTTTCGATATCGATACGATGTTAATTTCTAAAATAGAATATAGAGATAAAAAATTAAGTGTTTTGCTAAACTTTGCTGTTCACTGGTAGAGAATGCCTCTAGTCATGTGCAATGAAGAATAAATAAAATTATCTTTACAGAGATATTATAGAAGCTATGCACAAAGACTGCGGGATGCCGCTAACAAAATTACATGTGGACGGAAAGATGACTTCAAATGAACTCCTGATGCAATTACAAGCAGATCTGATTGGAATTCCAGTTTGTGAGTATTCTCCTCACATCCCTTGCATAATAATCCTTAAATGACACCATACACTTTCATTAAAATAATTACGACATGCTCTTGTTTTTTTGTCACATTTTATTATTTCAAATAAACTCGTGTAAGGGCTTTGGGTTCGGGCGTTAAAGTAATAATAAGCCTCAGTGAATTTTTATTTATTAGCATTTAATAATGCACTATTTTCTACATAAAGATATAAACTAGAAAAAATCGATTTGATCCTTGGGACTCAAGCACTATAAAAATTCGCCAGGTCTGTTGACGGCCTCGATAGCTTAGTTGGAACAGCAGCCACCCGGATTGTGGAAGGTTGTGGGTTTAAATCCCGCTAGAGTCCTAAAGCCTAAGCCAGTTTGTCGCACACCTTGAGAGGACACAGCACGGTCTAGGGAATTGAAAAATAGGTATTTGTCAAATATGATGCTGTCTTTTGCAAACCTTGAGCCCCCCGCCAGAGTGCGATAGAGACAACAGCAAATCGGACCGAAATTACGTATTAAAAGTACACAAAATTGACGCTTCGTAGTCACCTGATCCCTTTTCGAAAACTTGACTGATTGACTTACATACTTTTTTTTAGTAAAAATTAGAAAAAGGTTCTGGCCGTCAAATCAAATTATACAGCGGAAAATCCGACCATTTTTTTAGATTTTCGAAGGGTCATATTATGTCTTTTGATAATTAGTTTATCAAAAAAAGGCAAATATAGGGACATGCTAATAATAGAGGCCATAGATTTTTGAAAAAAAAAATCTTCTACTAGCAATATTTAGCAAACAGAGGACTACGACCTACGTTTGTATGGAAAAACGGCGCTTCTGTTCTGTATCCTCATAAAGAAAAGAAACTTATCTCATTTTGTCCCCAGTGCGAGCCCAATCGTGGGACATGTCGGCGCTGGGCGTGGGCATAGTGGCGGGCGGCGCGGTCGGCGCGTGGAGCCTCGAGCGCGCCAGGCAGCACCCCACGCCCACTGACACCTACCTGCCCACTACCACTGATGACGGTGAGCACACTTGTTACTTCTAAGCTCACTTTTTCCTTCAAAGCACACTTTTCCTTCTTATCACACTTTTTCCTTCTAAGCACACTTTTTCCTTCATAGCACACTTGTTACTTCTAAGCTCACTTTTTCCTTCAAAGCACACTTTTTCCTTCTTAACACACTTTTTTCTTCTAAGCACACTTTTTCCTTCTTAGCACACTTGTTACTTCTAAACTCACTTTTTCCTTCTAACCACACTTTCCTTCTTAGCATACTTTTTTCTTCGTAGCATACTTTTTTCTTCGTAGCACACTTTTTCCTTCTAAGCTCACTTTTTCCTTATTTTTGTGCAAAAAGTGTGCTTGACGTCATTCCGCACACACTAAGCCTAGCACTATTTTCACTTTTAGGCACACTTTTTACTTCCAAGCACACTTTTTTCTTATGTTTGTGCAGAAAGTGTCAACTGCCAAATGAGTCTTGTGGGAGACCCTGGTAGGTAATTATCGCGCGAAAGTACAAAGGGTGACAGAGGCCTGGTAATATGCAAGAAGTGCGTTTGACGTCACGCTTCTTTCTTCCAATCGATCAAGCCTGCTTACTAAAGACGGTGAATTTTCATCACCACTCACTAGCCGTCCACCCAATCTGGGACTTGTATGGCCACGCTATACGGTGGGTGCTCGGGTAATCAATTAAAGACGTAGCTCTCTGGTTAAATCATATTTACTGACACTTACCTGCCCACTACTACTGACGATAGTAAGGTATTACAGGCAGTCAGTTTAGCGATCAACCTCGGAATGAGAGATAACCTGGAAATTTGTACCTACCTTCGTTTTGGCGTCCTAAAAGTTTTCTCAAAAGTCTCGTCGTAAGTTATTCAAAATTAATAGGAAAAAACAATTTATCACTATTTAGATTTCTGTTACTCCAATTTTCATACAAAAAATATGATCTGTTAGACTGATTTTGTATTAAACCTTGAAATTAAAGTTACTTATTTGAAGAAATCAAATTTTCACTCACATAGTTTTGGCTTGGCAAACCATAAATGACGCGCTCCTCCACTTTTTTGTAGTGTTCATATTTGAAATGTATATATGAAGCGAATACCTTTAGCGATTGCTTGATTTTAATGATGGATGCTTTTGCCGTGGGACAGTATATAGGCTAATTACTTTACTTTATGTGTGCGGGAATGCGATGGAGGGGCGCGTCATTTCAGATTAGACAAGCTCTACTACATCACTTGCTGAGTATTCCAGATCGTTTTTGTTAGTCTTTTGATAATCACCCGGTATAATGTGAAAAGTAATATTTTGCCACTTTCAATTCCTAATTAATAACTATTTTTTGTTTTCACAGATCGCGACACCAGATACACGAAATGGAAGATGGCAGTGCAGCGCTCCCTCGGCTGGGCGACTACGAAAAAGTCAATCACAATGACAGGTCAGGCTAAACGAAAGAATAGCACGGTAACGCTTCACCAAAACCTAGAATTACTCCCCAGTGGAAGCAGAAATAACTCTGCTCTAAATCGCTTCCTAGACGACGATAGGAACTCTATAGACGACGCTAGTAGAACGAACTCGGTCATAGACGAGGATAGTAGGAAGAGTTCTTTAACCGAGTTCGATGACAGTCGAAAGAACTCGGTTATAGAACATGTAGGTGAGACTTCTTTTAGAACTATCGGAGAAGGTGATAGGACTTCCATAGAATGTCTCACAGAAGACGGTTTACATGCATACGAAGAATTACTTAGGTATTCTGCTAGAAAATTCTCAATTTTTGTTCCTATGGACTTTGAAGATGAACATACCATTTTAGATGATGAAGACTATTTTATGAGTAAAAAAGAATGCGATTATGGTATGTGCACATGCTGCCCTAAAGAAAGAAAGTTGCATACTAACTGGGAATCGATAGAAGAAATCATTGAAAATGACCCAGAAATTATTTTCGATTGCGATGACAATCCTATCGTAGTAGAACCAGTTCATGGTGATAGTATTTCAATTGTTCCTTCAGAGTTTAAAAGTTTGTACGAAAAACTTTCCGAAACATCTTTATAAATTACAATCGAAAATAGTATTACGAATTTTGAAATCTAAATATTATGTGATCGAATTCATCTGTATCTTCATTCAGTATTCTATCTTTGTAATAAAGAGTTTGAATTACTTAGGTACTACTTGACTGCAATATTACTTTCTATTAATGAATGTGTGAATTAGGAAATGAATTATGAGCGTGTTAGTACAGATGATGTGATTGTATATAATTTTCCCTTTCTAAACCATAATATGTATTTTAGAAATATGGAAATAAAAAGGGAAATTACGTGTATGTTTAATAAAAGCTCAAAAAGACATACTTCGTTTTGTTATAAATTGTTTTAGCTCTAAAAGCTTGTTTCATGATTCAAGTATTGTGTTAGTATGTTATTTATTGTTTTTATATTAAATTATACGTATTATTAGATGTTATAAGATTCACTAACAATACGATAAGACGTTTTAACAAATCTAAAAAATAAAAGTTTTATTTTTGCCTCCACTTAAGTCTTTAATTTTTCTCCTTGCATGTGGTCTCTTAATTAATTTATTATTATATCCGACGAATAGTATAGTATGTTTAAATAAAACTTTGTAATTTACAAAAAAAGGGAACTATAAACTCCTTTGATACTTATTACCCAGTAGCCACCTACTTCAAATAAATCTGGTAATGCTTAAACTTACAGTGTATGTGGCAGTATTATATTTGGACATTAGGTACTAAGCTGACATGATTTCTTTAGTTTAAGTTTTACCTATTTTGCCTATGAGCATGATAATAAATAGGAACAATTTATTCAGAATTCTAAATCTGGTTTTTAATTAAGTTACTTATAGGTTGAATACACATTTTATATAAATGAGCCAAGTTATGTATTTGTCATCCGTCTTATCCTATATCCGAAAATACGTAGAAAGTTAAAAAAAAAACATATTTTTTAAAGTGTTTATCGAGTATACTTTTTAGCATTTACACAGTTGAAGAACCTCTTTTAGTATACATAAAAACAACAAATAACAAGATAAGTTCCATTGACTTTTTGCATTGCTAAATAAAATGAAAGCACACCAAAATGTCCAGTGCAAATGGGTGTATTACATGTACTTTTTTCATCTTGGAGGACAATTGACAAAAATGGCCTTGAAAAGAACTCTTGTTGGCAACCGATTTGGAATTTCTTATTATATTAATTACTTGTTTGATTTCTTCACGATTTAGAATGTTGTATTAAAGTTATTTGTCAAATTGTACCAATTTATGTTCGTAGATAATAGGTAATAACACAATGTGACTTTTATAAAAATAAAAAAAACGTGTAAAATGCATTGATTGTTAAAATATATTTTCCTTATTTTACACATCGCGCCAAACATTTTTATCCATTGTCCTTGACTATATTATTACAATTTTTTTTTTCATTCGTAAGTTTTGCCAAACCTCGTTTTTTAACTATACAGCGTTTTCGTACTGATTTTATTTTTCTTTTTCTTTTCAGACGAACGCTATAGACTACTGGCTTCGATTCCTGCTACTTTGTACCTTGTAGGCAGCTTTACAATGCTAGTCGTTTCAAATATGCTCAAAAATAGGTGATAAACAAAACGAAACTCTGTGTTCTAGCTCTTAAGTGTCAACTTTTGTTATTTATTTTTATGTGGATTTAGATTTTGACAGAATTTTAAATATCTTTGAATCAGTCTAGTATGGTTAAGTAGCGATTTTCTTAGGTCTTACTTTTACAACGTTATTTTATAATTAGGAAAAACAATCGCAAATTAATACGGAAAGCGACAAGGCTTATTAAACCCCGAAGTGTTTCTTGTACAAACGGGTGAAAAATGGCGGTACGTCTCACTTGTTCGACTTCTCTTTTACCTAAATTAAATTAAAATCCTTTATTGACAACACATTCAAAATAAATACAATAAAATAATAACACAGTGAAAAACTCCCAAGCTATTTACACTTAAATTTCACAGTTAAGGCTTAAATAAAAAATAAAAACCGTAACATATTATTCATAAATAAGTTTGTGTTTTTGTGTGTGTGAGAGAGATTGTATGTGTTTATCTATTTGAAATTAATAACCTATTTAATTAAACATTAAAAAACTTGTAAGTATGAGCGTAACCAGTGATTTAACAAAGGTTTTGTGCCATAATAGCTAATTCTAGTCCATTCTGAACACGAGTTTAGTCTCATATTCCGAAGGTTTCATAGTAAATTAAGTACTGCACATGAGCGAACTATAACAAACAAAACCTATTTTTTTTTTGGTAACGAAGACTACATTTTATTAACCCATACTTTTTATTGACTTTGATGCTTATTTAGTTCTGGGGATGGACTACCCCAACTTTCAGTTTTTTACTATTTACTAAAGTCTTATTGCTCTAAAATTATGCTATACCTAGTGATCGACAGAACGTTATTATCATTAAACTTGAAACATTGTTTCATGGGATTGAGCCTTGATTTATAATAATTTAGTAAAAATTGTTGCTGTGAAAAAGATGTTTGTAAAATTAAGTGGAAAATATGTTCCAAATAGCGTTGTATCAGAATGACTAACGGGCTTTTTTATATTATAATCCGTTTTATAATATTGCATTTTTACGCATTTATGCCAAAATTCATTCATTTAGATTTGTTTTTTTTTTAATTATTTTAACCTTAAGTGAAAAACACTGTTAGTGGTTTTTCCGTTTTATATTTAGAAGAACTTATAGTAGTACGTGTACTGTCTTCAATAAAATGCAGATTTACTGTTAAAATAACTTACATATAATTTAAAACGAAGACAATAACAGTGTCATACCTTAAAGGTTCAAAATACATGAACATATTTTTTTGAAAAAATACATTTATTCACCGATGAAACGAAACAAATGTGTCTCGAAAAGTGCTGTTTTATAGTTTTACCCTATTTAAAACAATTATTATTGCCTTTATTAAATCTTTTTTATTGAGCCAGCTAATTAAGTAGATAGTTGTTAATTGATTGATAAATCGAAAAGTTCCTTGATTACTATTTGTTGCTGGTTTTTGTTATTAGCTTAGCAAATTAGTTTGTAAATCGAAATATTTAAGTGTTCAAGACGCATTTTCAATTAGACGAAGTCAACTGACATTTGCTAATGTCGCTTTGTGAAATAATGTTGCCAAAACTCGGAACCCGATATTAGCAGGTGTTTTAGCTACTGAGGGCTACCGAAATTACTATAGGTGTTATTTATAAATACTTCACGTGTTATATGTGGTAAATAATTGTATTATGATTGTTTTATTCATTTGCTTAACTGCGATACTATTTTCGTTTCATCAAAACCTGACAACCCAGTAAACGTCAGTTTACTTCGTCATGATTTAAATACGACTTTAGTACATTCTTGAAAAAAAGGCCAAACAAATAACAGCTTTAATCATAGCATTAAATGAATGACAATATGCTGCAAATAATGATTTATATAATTTATGAATATTCAGATATTAAAATTTGATATCCAACAATCATTCCTAATTTAATGTTTTTAATTTATTATTATTATCAATGATTTATAAGACATTCGTAATTTATTTATTGTGACATTTTTTGATTACTTTTGTGCTGAATGTATGATTTTATTTATTGAGGTGCATGTTTGAAGGGTTTAGCTTTTTTTAATAAATATTATGATACAAGTACATTAAAAATAATTCACCAAGTGAATTACAAATATGTACGATAAAAGTAGTCATTGAAACACTTCCATATTGATTAAAATATACTGTCTCCAATTTTAAGATGTCTGCAGTCAAATACTGTATTGTTAATGTTCAATCTGATATTAAGATAATCCCTATAGTAAATTTAATAGATGTTAGTTAAGAATAATATTTGTTATGTAAATATGGATAAATAAAGTTGTTTTAATTGTTGGGTTGTATGAACCATGTGGTTTTTTTTCCATTCACTATTTTCATTCCACTGTAGATCACATCACTGGGCCGGTAAAATTCCGGGAAGGCCGATGGCAGTACAATATGAACTTCTGCAGGTAAGAATACACAGCTCGACATTGTCACTGGGGAGCGCCGGCAGAACACCTGGATCTGAGTAATGTGAACTAGCCTAACTAATCTCTCCTCAGTAGTTCACCCTTTATTATTTCAATATCTTGCCCGTAAAATATGAAGCACCCAAGGTTTTCTTTTTACTATATTTGCCTTCTAAGATATCACCACAATAGGAGGTAAAATGTATTCGAAATATTTAAATTAGTTGGAATTTGCAAAAGCTTTGAAATGTGTATTTGCCCACCCAAAGATGTTGTCCAGTGTGTCGATTATCAACAATTAAAATAATACTTTTAAAGGGACCGTGTGGTAGTAATCCAGTTTGCCGTAATTTCATCGTTAGTTATGTCGGAATAAACAAACATTTTAAAACAGTAAATATCAAGCTACAGCAACTCACCCAAACGTCGTAAAATTGCACCATAAAACTTTACTTGAACATAAAATCTTGTTTTTAAAATAAAACATATAAAAGGAGACAGCCGCGCGGGAAAGTCCAATTCATTTCATAAATTCATAGTTTCTTTTCCTACCTACTCTGATAGGCTGACCTGACAGCATATTTGCCGCCAAATTTAACTTTTTTTTGTATTTTAATTTTACGGCTACGGACACGGCGAAATTTAACTTAGCGCGCCCTTAAACAAACATTTTTTTAATTAATGTTTTAGGGCCTTGATACAAACCGTTCAGTTACAGCCAAATCTTTTATTTTGCCTAATTCTGCTAGTAGAGGTAACGTATTATAAGGCGGCTTTACATATAAGTAGGTACAGTTTATACCTACGTATAATTGCCTGTATACCTATTTCAGATTATGTGATTAAAATAAAACACATTTAAGTTCCTTTAGTAAAACAGTCTCGTGCGTGTACCTACCTACCAACATGTTTTATATTTTTCATTTACCTACTTTTGTTAACCTAGACTTTCAACGTTTATAGACATCCCACACTAGCGTTCTTTGAGCGTCGGCGTCATGCTAGCGAGCCCAGCCCCCCGTTCCCGTGTGTGGGGGGGGGGTCGCCAGCATGACGCCGACACTAGTATAATTTGGACGTTGCGTCATCCCGGCGGCGCCTGCGTAGCGTCGAAGCGGCGTCGCTCCGGTGGCGCCGACACTGTGCTAGCGCTAGGTGTCCTCTGCGCGCCGACCCCCTATTACAGTCAGTGAGAAAATGGATTGCGACGATTTTTTTAAAATCACTCGTACAGTTTCTCTCACAAGAAGTACTATTAAAACTTACCTTCATTATTTATTAGGACATTAAAAGATTTTACTCAATTTAAAAAGCCTTCAAGTCAAGATTAGGTACTTGTTTGTATCATCATTATTTAATGCTTAAGAAATTTTGACGTATTTAAAAAAAATTTAGAACACTTATAATTTTTTTACATGATTTTAGATGTTAAGTTCAAAAAGTACGTAAAATGGCAGCGCAATGCTGACGTTCGGCGCGCGGCAAGCGCCCAGCTCGAGAGTTGAACCACGCCGCTGCGCGAGCGTTGCGTCGGCGCCGACGCTCTAAGTACGCTAGTGTGGGGACTACTACTACTACTTAAGCAACATTGAAAATATGTCCAGTCAAATGACAAACTGGGTATGGGACCAATTATTAAACTATTTTTATATATTTTAATTCAATACTTTTTCCTATTTTAAGACACCAGTGAATATTTTTAAGATATAGTCGTTAGTTAATTTTATTAATTTTTAAACATTGCGAACTCATGACGTTAAAAAATAGCTTAATGTTCACACGTGTGTTTTTTTATCCCCGATTGGGTTGGTTAATAAATAATTACTGATTTACTGCACTTACGGCTGAAACAGAGCTCCCCGTTCATTATGTAGCATCTCACGAGAATGTGAGAAGTAGACATAAGATATAATTTATTTTGCCAAGTTCTGGAACCAAGCCCTACCTGAAAGGGTTGGGAATAAAGCGAATGACTATTTTAAGTCCTGCCTACCCGTCTGGGCAATGGGCGTAAATTAATGTACGTATTATTCAAAATAAATTTGCACATCAATATAATACATGCTGCTACGTTCTGGTATCTGTAATTTTAATTGGTCTCTCAGTCGAAGTCGGGGCTCTTTACCTGTGACGTAGGTATTGAAAAAGGGGGGAAGCATTCTTACAAATTTTCCCATTTCAAGTACATACAAACCGGTCATTGTCAATAGATTTAGTTTTGGAAATAAGGGTCGGCATGTATCAATAGGCCCGGCACCGCATATGGCTCTCACGCATTTTTTTTGCAATTTGAAAATTATCGGATAGATGATAAATATCCATGATATGCCGTCAGTGCTGCATTCTCACACGCAGTTACTTTTAGACGTTTCAAAGCGTAAACAAATCCTACGAGCCTACTGCAAGCGTTCTCTATGTATTTTTTCCAGTTACAATGACGGTCTAACTAAAGTGACACGCAAACATTTTGTATCGTCTCAGAACCAGTTTAGTCACTTTTTTGGTCTTCGTGGCACGAACAATCGAGATACATGCCCCATTTTTTTCATCGTTAGCTGAATACCAGGCCTACTTTATTTAAAAACATTTACAACACTAATCAATAAATTGAGAAAAAATAAGAAGCTGAAAAAGTGGAAAATGCTGTTTTTCCCAAAGTTTTGCAAAAGAAGTTACATGACCTTTTTATCCAAATGTTTTCCAAAAATTTGCCAATTAAATCAACTATTTAATAAGTGGATTCTAATTTTTTGCATTAAAAAATGCTCTATTTTTTACGCAAAGATAGAAACTAAAAAAATTCGACCTGATCCTGGGACTCAAACGGGATACGAACCCGCGACCTTTCACAATCCGGGTGACTGCTCTTCCAACTTACAACAATACAAAACAACTATTTATTACTCAATGTAATAATAATACGGTCCTTGTGGTGCTGTTTTCAGTAAGTGCTGCCCCCTGTAGGATGTGTTCGGAACCTTTAGTAATGTTCTGGCTAAAAGACTAGGTTCCAAGCAAAGAAATAAAGCTGTGAAAGAAATTATCACAAAGACAAACGTCAAAATCACGAGTTTCAGGAGGTCACTCTGTCAAAGTAATGATAAAATTGTAAACAAACTAACAAAAATACAATAAAACAATGTTATTCTAAATCAAATCCTATTGGAAACAATTTACTCATTAAATCAAAGGTACAAAGCTAATCTAGGACTGATGATTTGGCTTATGAAAGCAAATATTTTGTGAAGTCTAATTCATTTTGCAGCGAAAAAGAAATAAATTATGGTTGAAATAGAAAGCTTGCCATTGGAAACTTTTCTGGATATTCTGAAGCAGATAGATGGAGTAACTCTTGGAAAATGTAGAAGAGTGTGCAAAGCATGGCTGGAATGCATAGACAGCACTGATTTACTGTGGCATGAAATGAGCAAAAATGAGTTCAAATACTCTTCAAAAATTGCAAAGCAGAAGTCTGGTAGCGACTGTGATTGGTATCATATCTATAAAAACTTAACAATGTGGTCTAAGGTTACAGATTTCAATATAAACGTAAGAGAATTTTATAACTTTTCTTTGCACGATAAAAATCACGCCTTAGATATTGACTATAATATTTTACCTCTAAAAGACACTAGGGGTATAGTTATGTACGACATGAGCACTTTGAAATACATACCAGTGTCAGTACCTGATAAAAACTGTTTGAAAATTGCCAACAATGAGTATGCTACAGTGATACTCTTAAAATCCGGCATGTTTATACAAAAAACTATTGAAAATGTTGAACACATGTCTGAAGCATTCTACAAAGTTGATAATTTTGTATTATCAGGAGATACTGTATACTCCTACAATAATAGAGATGTTTACAAGTGTGATCTGATGTTGGACAATATAACTTTAAAATTAATACTTCATTGTGACTATGATATCAAAGACATACGGTACAACAACAGAACTATAAACATATTTACAGATTGCGGTAAAATAGTAAATATATACAAAGACAAAACTACTAATGTTAGGCCAGTAAATATTCCTCCTGAATGGGTGAAGCAGATTAAGCATATCCGTGCTATAAATGACAAGAACTTTGTGTGTTATTCTCGTACCCTGTTTAAAATAGAGACTGACAAGTATCAACATTTATATTTAGATTTTCCACCTATAACAGCGTTGTTCTTTTACGCGGATATAGTATTAATAGGAACAAGGAATGGAGAAATTCTTCTGTACCGTTTGGCAAGCCAGAAGAGAGCTATCAAGCCGATATTTGAGAATGTTGCTGTGCTTCCTGAAGGGAAGTTTGCAGTGCAACTAGATGTGTGTGAAAGGAAATCTGGTCCGGTCATAGTAGCAGCTACATTCTTTGAGATTTATCTTATGGAGATTGATTTCTTTCCTGGTGTAAGTTCAAACAATTTAAAATCGTCATCATCTGGAGAGTTACCTAAATTTTCTTTCAAATAGTCTTTGAGTAGCTCTAAAATCTGAAGAGTTTGACAGTACAATAATAATTAAATATTATTTAAAAACTTCCAGTTAAATACCTTATATTTTGATACCATTTAGGAGGTAGCGGTTGATTGTAAAGTAGTACTTGTTCTATGGTCTAATAATCTTAGAATAATAATGTATAGAAGGATAGTCTTCATACAATCGCCCCGTGAGAAATGAAACAATAATCCGATTCACACAGGCGTGACTATTACTTGCTTACGCGCGGCGCGCTTTGACATTGAACATTGCGGAGCTGTAATGAACACTGCAAAGCGGTCCGTTTGAAGCCATTTATGGCTCCAATTAAGGTGCTTTAAAATCTGCGCGCGGACTTGGTTTCTATATGTAATTATTCTAAGCTGAAAACATACATGAAGCTCATTCTTCTTTTTTTATTTACAGGATAAAGAGGCAAAGTCATCATTCCCAACAAATAAGTTATTCATGTACAAGAGACTACTTAGACTTAGGGACAGACTGCAGTTGAATTACAACTAAAAAAGTATAAACAAAATATAGCACAACATCCTACCAATTTGAGTATTATATTTATTTATTAAGGGTTCAAGTCCCACTTTTTCGTTTATTGTAGTAATTATTATTTATGTAGAAATTATGATCTGTGTTCTGTTAGGACACATTTCATGTGAAAAAGTTTATTAGTTTATTGTAATGTTTTTATTACTGTACTGTAGTGTTATTATTATAAATTGTTATTGTTTTAATCATTGCAAACCAGAGTAAAACTTTGAATTTTGTATGAATTTATTTCATTTTTGAGGATGGCCAATGGCCATGGCCAGCCCATGGATTCGTGTGCATAACTGCTTGTTAGCCTCATAAATGTAAAAAAATGCTAAAATTGAATTTCTAGGGAAGCCTAGTACAGGCACTTAAACATCAGCGGTGAAAAAAAATTTATAACATCTAACCCAATTTTCAAGACCAAGACCCTATCGTGACATTAACTGTTTCGTATAGTGACGGTTTGTTCATGAACGTGCTTATCTAGGCCTCACGACCGCTTTCCATCAGGTGGAGTGAGGAGATGATCTTGACGGACAATATAAGAAACATACCTTTTTTATCTATGCAACGCAGCTAACCGCCTTTACCTATTTTCAAAATCTTATTCGAACATCTCAGTGGCCGAGTAGTAAGAGGGCTAAGCTCAATTCAGTCCCGGGTTTCGGCAGAAATAAAAGGCGCATCGCGACTAAATTACCTCACGTTTGTTGCGCCCGTCTGTACAAATTTCACGTAGGGCGTGAGTGATAGAATTAACTCATTGGTGCGCATATCGAACAGTTCTCCTTTTTTTTGCGCCAGGAAATGCATTTAGGCATTCCCAAGGTCGTGGGTTTAGGACACCTGGGGTATGTTGCACTCGGAACTCCTAGGAAAACAGAGACCCCTACCCACTAAAACCTGACAGTGGTCATCTTCAGCGCAGAATGGAAGTCACCCGGGATCCCCAACAAGGGAGAGACTCCTCGCAGGACCCTTCGGCGCGCAAGGCCGCCTGGCAGCCAGCCTCGGGAGGCAGTGCACAATAACACAGACCACTGTGTCTGAAGACACGCGATCGAACAGTTCTCCTACCTTAAGTTTACGTCAATGACAGTCATTAGCGTCTGGAATTCTGGATACCTACTCACATACTTACTCAATGTTAATAGTCTCGGGAGAACTAACATGGTCTTAATTAACATGCAAACGAGGATAATGTTAACAACCCTGGCGTAATTTTTACTTTCTAGTTTGATGTTCACTATACATAAATAGAAATCTCAGAATATCATAATTTGTAGATTTTTATCGTTTCGTTCGCGATTCGCGAGTAGGCCCTGTTGTCAATTGTAATTTAATTAAAAATGGCATGGCAGAATGACAGTACATACAGATACTACAGCTTTAACTTACTATTCTTACTAATTTTATAAATGCGAAAGTTTGTTAGGATGTATGTATGTTTGTTACTCTTGCACGCAAAAACTACTGAAAGAATTTAGATGAAACTTTACAGTAATACATCAGAATAACACATTGGGTAAAATTTATGAAGATTTTATGTAATTCACAATCTATTTACTTTCACATACCACTGTAGTACCCTGTGCCACTAACATCTACACCTGACACTACTTCGACATTCCACTACTATCAGATTTATCGGTACCTCTTCCAAAACATCTTCAGTTCAGATATCAAAGTATCGGAGTTGCTTTGATAAATTCTACTGATTTTATTCCGTATAGCACACAAACTGCTGCGTTTCCCGAGCTAGGAAGGCCACGTGGCTTAGGTTATGGAGGACTTCCAATAATTTTTTAACTGATAGTTTTGTAAAATTTCCTGACTAGAAGACTTTTATGGCCAACACGTCATGTGACGTCCAGTTGCAAGGTACTATATATACCCGCCGCCCAACTTTTGAGCCCAATATGACCGAATCGCTATTATCTTTACGTCATTTCAACCTTATTGCTTTGAAATAAGGTTCTTACACTTCATGTTAGTGATTTCTTCAAGGCTGATTCAATGCAATTCTATTTAAGAGTCTGTCAAGGCAGCGTAGCGGAGTAAGAAATTACTATTGGTAAAATACTGTCTAATCTGCCTTAAATAATCAAGGTGATATGATTTCGGTGGACGCAAGCCACTGAGTAAAAATGGGTCGTTACTTGATCTTCTCAAAGTTACCGACATAGTGCTGCAAACTAGTAAATTTCACCAATTTCGCTGAACCCCGCAATCACGTTTCACCAGCCTGTGTGTATTATTCACACAGTTACACGGCTGTAGAAATTGTTGCCAGTATTTTTTTAATCCCACTTTCGTCCAAAGCCTGGGCACACTGTTGCAACGCTTGAGTTTGCAGGAGTTTGGTTTCCGTATATCTGATATTCGGAAGTCATTTTATTTCTCCAGACGTTGTTAAGAGTTTGAAGGATATCTACATAGGCAGTGAAATAACAATGAATATAAATAAACAAACACAAACGAAGTAAACACAAAATATGTTCGTCACATGAATGCCTGTCCTGGGTTAGGATCGAACCCACGACCTCCGGCGCTGAATAAATGGTTGTTGTAACAACATAGCACAAAAAGTATTTATACATGTACAATAGATACTATAAATGGTGATTTATTTATTTATTTAATCTTCAATGCAAAAACTACATCAGGCGGACTTAATGATAAAAGCATTCTCTACCAGTCAACCATCGGATGAGACAGAAATGCTGTTGGCGGTGCAAAATGTTCATTTAGAATAGGAAATGAATACGAAGATTATATTAAGTGTAACGAATTATTATACAGTTAGATTTTGGCATCACAAATGGCGCGCCTTTTTGTGTGCGTCGTAAGTTATTCAAGGTCAAAAAAAACAGTTTTTTTATTTCCATTGCTTTAATGACCTGGAGATCTATTAAAAATTGTAGAGCATAAAAATTGTATTAGGAAGTTTACCCGTTTTTTCTTTATTTATTTAGGATAGGTACACAGACAGTTACCATCGATACATGACTAAAAAAGGATATTATAAATAAACTAGGCTAGACAGTACAAACAGTGTACACAGCATGGCTAATTCTTATTTCCTAAAGGACGGCCTTAAAATACAAACAAAACATTACAATAAAAATCATAAAAAATTAAAAGTAAAAAGCCGACGAGCTATAAGTTGAATGGAAAGGATTCCTGGCTACTGAGAAAGTCAGATATAACTCTGTTATACTGAGTGAACCTGTGGTCAAAAATGTCGACGTCAATGTCTTTGTTACTAAAACTGGCCTAAACTTTCTATCTTCTAAACTTAACGCGGCTTATTCACTTATAATATTAATAATAATAAAATCTCTATTGCTCGACTCCGAGCCTAACTCACTGAGTGTCCCGACCTAACTTCTTACTCACCGACATCCGGTGTAAATCACACGTGGATGGCAGCCCCCGTGAAATCTCATTACGGGGCAAGACGTGACAGAAATCCAGGCGCGAATTCAAATTTGAAAAGTCTTTACTGGGTAGGGATGTGTGAACAGAGTCAGAATTTACTATTTTTGCTTCAAGATCGAATCCTACTGATATAATTGATATAAATTCATTAATTTCAATAACTTGCACACTTACAGATTAAAATCCAAGGCGTCTACAAGCTAAAAATACTAGTATCATCGAATAATCTTTATAAATGTCAAAATTACAGGTAGGTAGGTACACGAAATAAATTAAATCAAATAAAAAAATATAATAGAAAACAAAAAAAAAAACAAAAAAAAAGAATTACAAAATTAAAGCGATGTCAAATATTACACAACTTAATATTAACATGTCAACCTCAGGTATTAGTCAAATATGAACGAAATTTATTAACTACACATCCAAAGCATGTGATACTCGTATAAAGTTGTAAAGAATCTAAAGTTGAAGGAACTACTAAAATAAATCAAACCCGAAGCGCCGGTTTTCCATACAAACCTAGTCACCTGTTGCCTTCCTGGATATTGCTAGTAGAGGACTCATTTTTTTCCAAAGAATCTATTGCCACTATTGGCATGTCCCTATATTTTCATTTTTCTTATAAATTATTTCTTAAAAGTGAACCCACTAAAATCAAAAAAGTTGGACACATTTTCCGCTGTGTTCAAACATCCAGAAAACTAATTTGACTAGTTTATATAAAAAAAGATAACATCAAACGGCCATAGTAATTCTTTAATTTTTAATAAATAAAGGAACTAAATCGGGCAACTTTTCGAAAAAGGATCAGGGGACTACGAAACGTCGATTTTGTGTATTTTTCGTAATTTCGGTCTGAGTTGCCGTTGTCTCTGCGCACTCTCGCTCGAGGTTAGCAACAGACAGCAATAGACTTTCCAAAACCTATTTTTCAATTTTCTTTTCAAATTCTCGCCCGTGCTGTGTCCTCTTAATAATATTAACCTTATGGATATTTTAATTGGTATGGATTAGAAGCATTAGCGTTTTCAGTATTTGAAATTTCAGTATTTTTTTTATGTTTCGAAAGACCCCTTTCTCATATATTTATTTATTTATTCTTTATTGCACATTTATAAAAATAGGTACAATTGGCGGATTTAATGCCTAGAGGCATTCTCTACCAGTCAACCGCAAGGTTTAACAGAGAACATATGAATTTTGGGCTGTGCAACTTATAGAATTTTCTTTTAACTGTGGACGGAGCCTAGCAGATAAGAACCTACTTATAGAGGCAGTACAGTAGGTAGAGCACCTATGTGCTACCTATGGCTATCCATAGTAAAGGAAGAGATAAACTACTTACGATAACATGACGCGCCCCTCCACAATTTAGATATAATAATAATCTTATCATTAATGAAATGACATGACAGCAGTGCCGGATTAAGACTACTTGATGCCCTAAGCCAGGGATGCACAGACTTATTAAGACTAGGTGCCACTCGGGCAAATTATGAACTGATGGCGGGCCACCAGAAGTGTAGGTAATTAAAGACAATAAAGAATTGATAATAATGTATTAAAATTGAAAAATAATTTATTAATTTGAAGCGTGGCACTGCATAGTGCTTACAATCTTTTTTATATTTGGCTCAAATTTACTTGTATCAACACGTAAAACTGCTTCCAAACTTTCGTTTGCAAGGCGGTTTTGATTTTTTGTTTTATTATTATTTAGTATTGAAAAGGTTTGTTCACATATATAGGTAGAACCGAATAAGCTGGCACATTTCAGAGCGTTTATGCGCAACTCTTTGTACGTATTTTTATCAATGCAGCGGTAAAAGTTCAGCAAGTCTCCTTCGTTGAATTTGTTGTGTAAATCTTGGTCGTTTTGAATGTCGATAATTTCTAACTGCATTGACTCTGGCTCATTTTCAACTGAAATCGTGAAAGGATTGCTGAATATGTCCAACAGAGGTTTCACTTTTTTAAACTCCGAAAATCTGTCTTGAAAAGATTGAATCAAAATATCTAGCTTTCTACATAACTGAAATAATCGCAGTTTTGTTGAATTTTTCAGCCATTTTCTTATAATTCGGAAAATGATTGTAATTTCCAGAATTCAGTTGCGATCTGAAAAGTGTCAGCTTGCATTGGAAGGATGATACATGAGCGTAGAGCTGGGATATCAGTTGATTTTTGCCTTGAAGCCGTGTGTTCAAGACATTCAAATGATTTGTAATGTCAACTAAAAAAGCCAAATCACACAACCAATCAGGATTTTTAGGTTCCGGGACATCCCTTTGCTTTTCCGTCAGAAATATTCCAATTTCTTCTATTAAATTTAGAAATCGTTTCAGTGTCAATCCACGACTTAGCCACCTTACTTCTGTATAATACAGTAAATCTCCTTAATCGCTTTCGATGTCATCAAGGAATTGTTTGAATTGCCTGTGTTTTGTTTTTATACATAACATTTAATTAATAGGATGAAACCTCAATTAAGAGTTCGTAATACCCAGTGCGACGCGCAAAAATCAGCGCTCGCGTGACTAGGAAAAAGAGATCATATTTACCAAAATGCCAGGACCCTTAATTTGCGGACAAATGCGAGTTAGCTTTAAGAGATCGTAAAAGGCCCTAAAAGACAGAAACTAGAGAACTGAAATGCGCACCGGATCCGGTGCGAATTTCAGTGCAATTAAACATTCTTCTTCAAGCCATATTTCTAGATTCTATGGAGAAAAATTAAGTGTCTTGTGACATTTTAAGTGAACTTTTATTTATTTCGTAATAAAAAATCGGCCTGATCCTAGGACTCGAGCGGGACTCGACCCCACTTCCTTCCCAATCCGACTGGCTTCTCTCCCAACTGAGCTAACAAGGCCGTTAACAATTTTGTTGTTAGATGGCATTTCTGTCTTTACACAACATTTTCCATAAGGTAATCTGGTTAATTAAATAATTAAATTCACTAAGAGGTATCAAAACTGATGAAAAAAGAAACAAAATATGAGTGAAATACATTATCTTCATGTAAATGATTGCATTTCAAATTTTGTAAACATATTAATCAACTTTGAATCAGAATTTATATTTAAGCTTCGTTTAACTTGAAATATACTTGGAAAAGAGCTTGTTTACCAAAAATCAGAAATTGCGTAAAAAATATCTTCATTCACCTTCCTGAAAATCCCGTAGAATGTTCTTTCATTTCTGTTGCGTAAAAAAAGCCTTTGAATAGTTACTCAAGCTAAGGAGCATCAACAAAAATAAAAAACATATAGATATGCAAGAAATACATTAGTTGCATGTCAAGAGTACTGAATAGTTCATGCGCACCACTCCTACTGTCTAGCCGGGTTCGGGCTGGGGACACAAGCTATAGGCGGTAGCGGGTGAAATGCGGTTACTGCAGCCTTTATGACGCTTGCCGTGCTATTTCAGTGGCATAACTTATCCGCAGCTAACGCTGCAATTAAGGACGCCTATACGTTTCAGACGTTTCGATTTCTGTCAAAAAGAAGCCTAACGCACACACGCGCGGCTCACACACACAGTGAAACTGTTGTTAAAGCAAAAAAACAGACATAATTATAATCTTGATACTTGTTGTAATTATAGCAGACAAATCATACAATTTATTTTTATTTGCTTGTTTATAAAATAAAAAATGAAATATTTGTATTATTAAGTACTTACCAACCAACTTGTACATTGGTTAATAGACACAATATTGGAAATCTCTGTGTGTGATGGCTGACCTGATGATGGACTCCGGAGACACCCCATGGAACTTTGAAACTGTTAGAGGTAGGTTTCCATAGATGGGGCTCTTAGTTTAGGTCTTTGTGAGTTCTTAAATGCTGGATGACTTGACTGACCGGATGATGGACTCCGGAGACACCCCATGGTACTCCAAAACTGTCAGAGGTAAGTGTCCCGAGTTTGGGCTTGTTTTGTAAGTCTTTGTGAGTACTTACGAGTACATGCTGGATGACTTGGCTGACCTGATGATGGACTCCGGAGACACCCCGTGGAACTCCGAAACTGTCAGAGGTATGTGTCGCGAGTTTGGGCTCGTTTTATAGGTCTTTGTGAGTACTTACATGTTGGATGACTTGGCTGACCTGATGATGGACCCCGGAGACACCCTATGGAACTCGGAAACTGTCAGAGTTAGGTAGGTATGTCTCTTTTAAATAGGGTGACTAAAAGATCTTTGCTATGTGGGACATCGCACGTTTCATCTTTTTTTTTGCTTAATTTCACAGGAAAACGTATAGTTATTATTGGTTTCAGTTATTTGGTAGATTTAAAGCCAAAAATCAAGTTTTTATACTATGTATGTAGGTAGGTATCTACTGCTTGGTAGTCCATATAAACATTGGTATTGAACTTTTTAAATTTTTAGCAATAGACGATTACTAAGGGATGTATGGGTTGATTACGAAATGTATAATACAAACAATACACAAAAAAAACATTTTTTTTATTGGCTGACAGCAATTTATACAGTGCAAATATTTTTTAACCGACTTCATAAAAGGAGGAGGTTCCTTCTCAATCCGAATACGCTGGCCTTAAATAAAACTGTAAAAGTATTTGAATACTGCTTTAAAAACACCACAACGCGATGACACCAACACGTATCAAAACGCCAAACACATGAAATCTTAAATTTCAGTTGCAAACTCGCAAAACAATAAAAATCGAAGCAAATTATTACGATTTTCAATCAGTGATTATAAAAAAGTACAAGTTTCCGAGATCTAATATTTAGTGAATATGTGAAAATATTATCTTTCTAATGGTAAACATCTCAACTCGAAAATCGTGGGCCCATAATCCGAAGGTGAGCCAGTACGACCTCCCTCGTCCTCACAATGCAAGAATTCATGGACAACATAGTTGTTAGATTTATGATTATGTTATTTTTAGCTTGCCTGTGAAAATAAATTTTGCTACCACCATAATATGATTCACTGGGGCAAGCATAAACGCAACACTTTTTTAACCATTTTAAACGTTAGAAAGTAATCTCGTAAAATTGATAATTATCGAATACAAACTGTCCAATCTATCACTCACTATGACATTTTTAAGAGTTACCAGTAGAAAATAAGCAAAATATAGATTTGATAAAAAATAATATTTTATTTGTATAATATCAAAATAAATAACGTGATACATATACAGTGACTTAAATTGATTGCAATGCCATTTAAAAACAAGTGTTTCAACAAAGATTACTAAGTCTAAATTTTCAATCAACAATATTTTTTTAGGTCTGACAAGATGAAAGAGCGAGACACACGGCATCTGATAATGCTGTATAAGTCGGCTCGGTTTAGCTTCTGTAAAAGGCCTAATCAAAAATATACTTTAAAAGCAAACAATACAGTTCATTTTTGTTAATACACTTTTTCAGAGTTATCAATCCTGTTAAGTATTCCTAAATCCATGTCACAGCCACAGCAAAGTCATTCGGCTGTCATACCATAGATATTTTATTTTTTAATTTATTACTTATTTGCAGCTTTAGGCACGCACGCTTCACTTGCTTACGTTGTATTAGGACACTATTACACTCGCAATTCATACTTTTTCCACTTAACTTATCGCATACACTTACCCATACATAAATCACGAATGACGACAGGCCCTGCCAGAATACCAGCATCGGTTTTGTGCTGCAGAGACACATGCTGAAGCAGTGGCCTGATTAACCTATTACTATTTTGTAAAAACCTTTTTTGTGTCGCCTACTTGTCTATTGTTTAGCTTTACCGTTTCATTGTTTGTATTTGTAGGGTTAATAAATATTTTTTCTTTCTTTTCTTTCTCTCTTTTCTTACCTACCTCTAACAGGTTCGGAGTTCAATGGGGGGTCTCCGGAGTCCATTATAAGGTCAGCCAAATCATTCAGCATGTAAGTACTAACGAATACTAACAAAATGAGCCCAAACTCGGCATACCTACTTCTGATAGTTTCGGAGTTCCATGGCCTGTCTCCGGAGTCCATCATCAGGTCAGCCAAGTCATCCAGCATGTAACTACTCACAAAGACCTACAAAACGAGCCCAAACTCGGGATACCTAGTCTGACAGTTTCCGAGTTCCATGGGGTGTCTCCGGAGTCTTTCATCAGGTCAGCCAAGTCATCCAGCATGTAAGTACTCACAAAGACCTACAAAACGAGCCCAAACTCGGGATACCTAACTCTGACAGTTTCCGAGTTCCTTGGGGTGTCTCCGGAGTCCATCATCAGGTCAGCCAAGTCATCCAGCATGTAAGTACTCACAAAGACCTACAAAACGAGCCCAAACTCGGGATACCTAACTCTGACAGTTTCCGAATTCCGTGGGGTGTCTTCGGAGTCCATCATCAGGTCAGCCAAGTCATCCAGGACTCACGAAAACCAACAAAATGAGCAGGTCAGCCAAGTCAAAATATGAAATAGATATCTCTTGACTATAATGTACTTTACTAGTTACTTGTATTGCTTATACCTACCTCATTTTTCGCAAGTATCAAATGCTCTTAGAGGAATATTTTGTATCCGAATAGATCGAGTCGATCGTGAACAAAGTCCAGACAGAGCGACGCACGTCCGACCTCGAAGGCGCTCCGGCGCAGACTGAGATAGGTGTTCGAAAACGCAAACCTAATACAGCGAGCGATTTTGACCCTCGTTCCATTGTAATAAGGCTAATATAAATTGAGTTTTTTACCATAATTATTTTATTTTTTTCACGACTTTTAAGGCCTTTTTTGTAATATTTTGCAAACACAAATTAAAATAGACTATGTAGGCCGTCCATAAATATTTTTATTGATTCTTCAAATTATACAATTAACCAGATTAACTTACCGAAACTGACAGTATTTTAGCCGTTTACGCAAAAATGCTTTTGGTAAATCAATCACAGAGAAGAGGGCATAACATTTTTTTATTTTTTTATTCCCATGAACTGTAGATAAAGGATCTAATAACCCCTTAAAATTTAAAACTTGCTTTTATTAGTGCCAAATAACCCAATAAATGAACCGCAAGACCGTGGTTTTTCTTACAGAACGTATAGGCGTCCTTAACCTTTCACGCCTTTTTATGAAATCCTATCCGAAGTAGGGGACACGAAGCTAGCAATGAGTCATCAAGCGGCAGACGACACAGTCGCCCGACCGCAGATCAGTAGTGCCACCGAAGTAGGTAGTATATCGATAACGTCGTCGGGTTCGGAGTCATGACTGAAGCGACAATCGTGACGGACGACGTGTCGCTGGCACATAAGAGTTCTTACACTCGGGACGACGAATGCCGTCACCTCTGTCATCGATGTATTGACAGCTGCCGTAGACATGCCGTCGGCTGCCACTGACATCTGCCGGCGACGTTTCGACGGCTGTCATTTTTAGTAGCCCAAGAGATAGGAAGCACACAGAATGAGCTTCGAAGTAATTGATGCTGAATTGCTTATTAGTGCTTTTCAAAAACATTAAATAATTTATCTCTAAGGTAAACCGTAACATTCGAAAGCAATTAAAAATCTTATGCTATTTTTTTGGTATTCGTGAATAGTTATCTCGTTCTCTATTTAATACTATTTTTTTAACCTTAAACGACCGGTCTTTCTCTTTTGTCGACAACGACAGAGTACAAGCAATAAGAATGTTTCTTTATCGAAATCAATTACACCTGGCTCCTGTACAAAGTTTGCTTTTGACGGGCAGCCGTCGACATTTGCCGTTGACGTGTCGACGGCAAATGCCGTTCGTGTGTGAGAACGCTAACGGCGACCTTTGTTGCTGCGTAGAGTCGGCTACCTACGAAATACCTTCAAAATAAATAATCGCTTATGCTTGTCGCTCGCGCCGCGCCGCAACGCGCCGCTATGTAACGACACGTCCTCTACGACCGCCCGAGTGAGGCTCAAACACTCCGAAGCGTTTTGAGTGTGTTTTTACGTGCTTTTCTCCTCTGTTCCGCTGCGTTTCTCCATTTGCAATGCTTGTTATTATTTTTAAGCTGACAAATTGTATTGTGCTCGCGACTTCATTGTGTGAAGTTGGGATTAATGGTAGAAAGGCCTCCATTTTCTGAATTTATCGTATGAAATTGTAGGAAAATTTAAGATTAAAGCTTTTTTAATTCGGTTTGAACATCTGTGAAAGATAGTATATTTTTTTACACACGACACGGTCATTTGGTACAGTCAGCGACAGAAGTAGGCTAACACTTTAATACCTTGTCTTAATAACTTTATTATTTATTTTTATATAGGTATTTATTATTCTTATTTACTTTAATAACTTTTCCCAGTTGTCTTAGCAATTATAAGGGAAATAACCGACGGCAGTCAGCTATTTCTGTTGCTGACTGTACCTTGATTGTTGGTGTTGTAAGTTTTGGAACTAATTGTTTTTTTTAGCACTTAATAAATTTCAATAAAAATTAATAAATTTCACAGGCAAAATTAATAAATTTCAAATGAGTTCCTCAAAAGACACAGAACCATTGATTCCACGTCCTTTAAAAACAACACATGTTGCGTAAGAAATCCAGTTCAGCAGGCTTAGTGTCGTTAACAATGGATAAGCGCTCACCTTGCAATTAGGGCCGGTCGACACTGTTCGTCGTTACCGCAAGAACAGTGTTAGGACAAGACATCTTTTATAAGGATACGATGCTTATACAACACTAGTAGGGTACTTGTTGGTAAAAGATTCAGTGTCGGACACAATACTGGAAATGTTTGAAGTTCTGAAATCTTTGGGTGTTATAATAATATTAATTCAATTCACTATGAATGCAAAAAAAAGGAAATTGAGGCAAAATATTCCAGATAATTGCGTGGGTAACCTAAGAATATCCCAAATATTGAACAAAATGTTTTACGAACATGAATCAGGGATACACACAAAATGAACATTTAAATAATTACTTAAATTATAATCAAGTCAAGTCATGTCTGTTCTATGCTTGAGAATCGGATCGAAAATAAAGTATGCATTGATCTTGAAGGAATTTAGGCTATTGATCAATGTATGAGTAATATTATAAAATGCGGGCTTCAGTGTTAAATATACTAAACTTATTTGAATACACAGTACTCACTTAACGAGTCAATATTCTGCTGGCATCTCCACAATTTCAAACAGACCACAATACAACGCACGAACATTGAGTGGAGGAGTCTCACACTCCAGACATCTACACACACTCCTTGGGTGTCAGAGACCGAAAATGCAGAAGTACGTGTTCTTACATTTTAAAAATGAAAGATAACTTCTCCAAATTCCATTTCATTACACTAGTTCACCTATTTCTCAAAAATCATTCATATATATACTTTATTACATACTGTATTATATATATATGTATATACTGTCCCACTGCTGGGCAAAGGCCTTCATAGTCGAAATCAAGTTATTGCTACAATGGATTTGGCTAGCGCGGTGATAAAGTCAGTACACAAAAATAGAAACAAGAAAAATTCGACCTGATCCTAGGGGACTCAAATTTCGAATTTTTCTTGTTCCTATCTTTGGTGTAGAAAATAGTGCATTGTTAAATGTTAAAAATAAAAATTCACTTATCACATAGCTCTCCGTCAGGGGTTCGCCCGCGTGGACTATGTTTCCCGTTGAAAGCCTTTTTAAATGAAGTCTTTCCTTTTTTTTTTTTTTTTTTTCTAAGTAGGGGAAATGCCTTACGCATACCCGTCCACCGGGGGGCGGACGGGTTATGTCGGACTCTCCACTGGGGGGACTTCCTATTAAAGGAAATCGCCCAGTGGCCTACCGACTAAAAACCCTACTACTCCCTCTCATCGTCCATAGTGGGGGAGCACGGTAAGTAGCACGAAGCCTTCTACGCGTTCCCCCGGACGGGGCCCGCCTACACGGCGGGCCGGAAGCGACCCCCCCTTCTAGAGGAGGGGTCGATAGGGACAGCCGAGGGTGTCGAGCCGTCCCTACCAGGCGATGGTGGAGGCCTGTGCAATGCCGGCGCGGGGACCCCCGTACCGCGCGCCAGCTGGCCTCCTCCAAGGAGAGGTTGGAGGCGACGAACAGGTGGTCGCCGTCTCCTCCCCATCCTCGCCCTGCGGAGCGTATCAGCGTCGGGATCTTCTTCCCGCGCGCGCTCCGCGGCTTCCTTGGCTGTCACCACCTCCTCACAAAAGGTGGCGAAAGCTCTCCAGGCCTCTTTATCTGCCAGCAGTGCAAGCACTATGCTGGGCAGAGTGAGGTCCTGGCCCACCTTTGCAATAAGGGTTGAATATTGTTATTGGAACTGGAAGGGGCACATAGATAAACTGTGTACAAAAGTAAATACCGGGTGCGGCAATTGAACTGTCCGTCTCCTTGTAACTATTTTAAAATTCGAACTACTGAATCGAACGCGGCAAAAATTTGAAAAAATAATCTGTGACACATTATCTATGTTACTTCAAAACTATTCGGTCGTGAGAAGAAACGTTCCAATTTTAAAATAATGGATTTAAAACGCAATTCAGTGATTGCTCTTTATTTGGAGAGAAAATCGAACATCGACATTCGTCGAGCGCTACCAAATCTTCAACTAAACAAAAAATTTGTGCGTCGTACTATCCAAAGAGTTAACGAGACTGGGAGTGTTAAGAAACGCTACGGGGGCGGTCGACGCTGTACTGCAACTGCGCCAGCAGTTGTCGAAAAGGTGCGACATCGTTTACGCAGAAATCCAGAGCGCTCAGCAAATCAGCTCGCCCAGGATCTTAAGGTGAGCGACCGCAGCGTTCGTCGTATATTAAAGGAAAAACTTAAGGTTAAACCATTAAAAAAAACTTTTCGCAAGAACTCACTGCTTTGCAAAAGAGCAAACGGCTGGCTCGATCAAAGGAGCTGATTCGCTTGCTCGACACTGGCGAGCTTCCCAACTTGGTATTTTCAGATGAGAAAACTTTCTGTGTTGAGCAGTTTCTTAACAAACAAAATGACCGTGTGTGGTTGAAAGGACGTGTCAGCGATCATTCAGATGAACTGAGAGCCACTCGACGACAAGGAGCCGACCAAATCATGGTATGGGCGGCGGTGTCCGAAAAAGGACGTTCTCCGCTTGTTTTTCTCCCAATGGGTCGCAACCAAGCCAAAATAAATCAACAAATCAATCAAAATGAAGTCTTAAAAACAGGATTGATACCGTGGGCACGCAAGACATTTGGTTCGGAGCGTTGGACGTTCCAGCAAGACTCGGCGCCATCGCACAGAGCAACTGGGACGCAAAATTGGTTGAAAGCGAACGTTCCTGTGCTGATCGACCGAGATATGTGGCCGTCGTCTTCGCCCGACTTAAACCCTCTAGACTTTTGTATTTGGGGTGTTTTACAGGCGAAGGCCTGTGCTAAAAAACACACATCAGTGGAGGCGCTCAAAACTACTCTTACACGAGAATGGAACCGTTTAAATGACGACGTTATTCGAGCAGCCTGCGCTTCATTCAGAAAGAGACTCAAGCTTGTAGTGAAGGCTAAAGGCGGTTGTATTCCATTAGAATAAATAAGAATATAATTTTGGACCTTTTATTTTCATATGTAAAAAATATATTAATAAATATTCAAAGTAAATAAAAATATTTATTTTTTTAATATGGACAGTTCAATTGCCGCACCCGGTATATTTTCATTACTCATACTCTGAAAGTAGGTCTGAAGTTGCCTGAGGAGCGGGATGAAAGTAATACTTTTCATCCTTAGGGAGAATCACTTTCAACTGACAGCTGTCAAATTATTTTAAAAAAAACTAGTTCTTTTTCACATATCTATTGAACCATGTTCCAACTTTCTATACAGCCACGATGTAAAATTGGAATAACTTAAAGTTAAGTATTGATTAAAGAATATATATTTTTTAAATAACTTTATTATAACTTAGTTTCAACAATTTCTTTAAAATAACTTAGATTTGGGCAAAATATTTACCATTTTTCCAATGATGAAAAAAAATAATAATGGCTGAATAGCTGGCCGGCCACAGAAAAAAAAACAAACAAAATAGGCGCGAAAGCGGCAATTCGATCTTCATTTATTTTTTCGATTTGAAGACTTTTGCTTAAATACGTATAGCAGAGATTTGTACCTATAAAATGAGTTCATCTGATTCTGATATGTATTTAACGCCTGATTTTATACTGGAAAATAAAATTTACTCATTTTTTCTTTAGCTAATACATGTTTTTATTTTTACTTTCCTTGTATTTGTAATGAAAAGCACAGTGTTTACCTCGGGTTAAAGACTTATTTAGTCCCTCGAACTATTGGCGCCATCACTTCGTTCCGGGCGCCAAACCCCGTCTCGGGACTAAATAAGTTACTTTCACCCCTAGGGTAACAATGTACTATTGCTTACGCACTAAGAAAGGTAGTAAGCAAGCAACTGTAACTGCTAAATGCTGTGTACCAAAATTTATATTCACAAAAAAAAAAATAAAAAAAAACATTTCATTTCACTTCATTTCATTATATTACTCGCTGATAATGCAGCTTTTATATCGGTGAAAGCATTTTAAAATACGGTCCAGTAGTCTGTTCAATACAAAAGAACAAAATCTTCCCTCGTAATATAATATAAGTAGGTGCCCGTGGCTAAGTGACGCAACGATCCGATGTTAAGCAACGCCAGTCAGGTCGGGTTATGGATGGGTGACCACCCAGACCGTTAAGTGATGTGTTTTCCGGGCATCTCCGTGCTTCGGAAGGCTCGTTAAACAGTTGGTCCCGGCTGACGTCGCAAGATATCAGTCGTAAAGCCTAGTCAGAGGCCTATAAAGGCGGCTTGATAACATCTGACGGTATAGTTTATCACTGGCCTTACATTCACCTCTCCAACAATCCGCACTGAGCCCGCGTGTTGAAGTATGGCTCGTACAACCTCATAGTTGAGGTGAGGCCTGTGCCCAGCAGTGGTACGTCTATAAGGCTGTATTTGTAGTAGGCTTAGATAACATAGATTGAATAACTAATACTAATAATACTGGAGATCACAGAATATGAGATGTCAGGATTTATATTTCATGAAATCTGATAAGGGTGTAGTATCCTTAACTAAAAATACAACATAAAGTACCATATTTTACAAAATTGAAGAACCTGAATCTTCACAAAGATAGAAACTGGAAAAAATCCATCTGATCCTAGGGACTTAAGCGGGATTCGAACCCGCGACCTTCCTCAGTCCGGGTGGCTGCTCTTCTAACTGAGCTATCGAGGCATTTAACAGACCTGTCGAATTTGTTAGTGTAAGTATTAAATTTTTCTAGTATTTTTCTAGTGTTCTCATCAATGTTAAGGCAAACACCTTTTAACACCCGAAATAAATATCTTTATATCTTTAACGTATTTGATTTTCCATTATGATGAAACAAGCTACAGCATAAGTAAATTTTAATTTTTAGCATTCTCTCTGTTTTCTACACAAAGATAAAAACTAGAGCCATTCGACCTGATCCTGGGGACTCAAGCGGGATTCGAATCCATTGGTAAATGCTAAAAATAAAAAAAATCTTGCCAGACATCTACCACCTAAACGCCAGAGCTACTCAAATAAGCAAATACGAAAACTGCACATAACAAGCACCTCTCAATTGTGAGTTTACCTTGAGACGAACAAGAGCAGACTTTAGTAATTAAGCACCATAGCTGTCTGCGCCGGCTTTAGTGTCTCTAGGCTTTGTTTGGGTCCTAGACGCCGCGGAACTATGAACTCAGGTATGTAGAGTAGCTAGATGTGACTAGTATACCGACGAATAGATTAAGTAGTTAAATGGATGACAATACTTGTCAAGGAAGTCTTAAAAATAAAGTATATTCTTAATGAACTTAATCAGTGCTACTATTTAGCACTGTTACTTTTCCGTAACCATTGACTAACTCTAAACTTAGCAAAGCTGAACCTACTTAAATTAATTAAAATGTATACTCGAATACATCATTCCAAAGTTTTCATACGAGAAAGTAGAACAAGTTGGATCAATGACGGTCGCAACAGTCAACCCATTTCCACCAAAAGCTAGTAATAAAAGGGGTTGGGTTGGGGTTGTACACTGTTTTATACAAAAATCGATTCATAGAATTTCGTTTCACATAAATTGTTTCTCATATTATCATTTCATCGAACAATCAATACGCAGAATAGTTACTTCAAAGAAATTTAAATCATAGATTTCTGTTACAAATAAAATTCATTTCTTAGAATATCCATTTCATAGAATACCAAATCAAGTATTATTATTGCTCATAATGTTTGACTTTTGTAAGAAATATTCTCAAGAACATTTTTTAACACTTATTATTATTTGCCACTTATGTTCATTCGGCGAAAATTAGCTTCTGACACTCGCCGGCCGCTGCCGCGGTAGATACGCTTGCTACGCTCGCTCGGGTCGTGCGATGTGGTCACAGTTCTAACCTACCCTAACTAACAGAGGCCTTTTAAACTGACGTCTGTTATAAAATGATTTAAATTTCTGTAAAGATTGTAGTAAATTTATAGTCGTTGAAATAATAATATTTAACATGAAAATATGTGGACTGAATATTCTATGAAGTAAATAGTCGTTAAAACAATAATATTCGAAATGAAAATATTGGTACCGAATATTCTATGCAACATTTTCTGTGAAACGAAATTCTATGAAAATTTTGTCTGTGAAACAAGGAATCACCAAAAGTTGGTTTTCTTTCAGTTTAATTAAATGAACAAAAAATATAGGTAAAACCTTCGTTTTTAGATGGGCTTTTATTCTGATATTCAGTTTGCCTTGTTTACAACTTTGTATGTGTACCTTGTAGGTATTACCGGTTTGCTCTTGAATTGAGTCTATTCGAAAAAGCGATACGATCCAAGATTAAGCAACTTTGCCCAGAATATTTTTTATTAATTTCAGTAGGCAGGTTTTATTACATCCCGCTTACTGTATAGTCGCTTCTAGTTAATTCTTCTGCTCTACATTCATGTGGTCTAGCGTAGGTAGAAGCAACCTTTAGTTTTTGCTATTGTGCAAGCAGTCTTTGTCAATTTCCATTTTTGTTTGCGTAGTTTCCTTGTGAAAATACTTGTTTAATCCCCTCCTTGCCTCGCGTAATAACGCCTGTGTGTAGGATATGACTGCTAAGGTTTTTGACTGGAAGAAAGGTTTGGGTTTCGTTTCGTAGATGCTGAATGAACCCGAGTTGAAAGGACTTCTTGGATTTTGGATATTAAATCGAATGTTGCTTCCTACTTATATTAGTTAAATTCATTTAAGATGTTTGTTGACAATGGTGGGACTAACTTTTCGCATAACGTCGATTATCCTAAAGTCCCCTGGCATAACTCATTAGGCATAACATCTTAAAGCATAACATTAACTTCTCATTTTTTATGTAACATAATAGTACATTGCATAAGTAGTGAAAGCCCTAATTACTTTTGGCATAATAAAGTTAATCCTAATATTTTAAAGCATAATTTAAGATGGCATAATAAGTAAAATCCCTGATACCAATTCCACTTGATTTGTTAAGGTAGGTCAATTCGACCGAAAAAGCTAGGTTAGGTTAAGGTCGAACTGCGACCCCATCATGTGCGAACCCAACTTTACTTATTAAACTTGGTTAGTTAAGTATGTTAATTGCACCAAAAATATATAGTTTTTCTAAGCATAATGTTTATTGTCATAGTGTGATGTCAACTTATTATTCGTTTTAATTATTATGCTTCTAAAAAATATGCGTTTAGGTATTATTCGTTTTGATTATTATGCTTTGAAACATAATGCATTTTAATTATTCTGCCCTTGGAGTTTATTCGTTTGAATACTTATGCCAAACAATTTTAGCCCACACTATATTAGGAATATGCCATGAATATGACGATTAGGTAAATCAGAATTATGGAACTTGATATTACGACAATGAACATTATGCTTAGGATTGAGTGAGCCTTGACAATGAATAAATAACTAGTAAATAGTTTTCAAAGTTTTTGGGCAGTTCGTGAGTTTCAATCGTTATAACTTGAATCTATAACACAGAATTTAAGAAAAAGCTCAAAAAAGATTTAATACTCGCGAGCAACCAAATCGACTCAAGCCCTAACTCTGTTTTCAAGAAAAGTATAGGAGATATTTTTAAAGACAATATATTATCTGAAAGCTCCAAACTTCAGCTTTAATAAGATATCATCATTACCAATATCGGTTCATTATCTTTGTAATTAATGATATCTGAACATAAATACAGGAAAAACAGGAATTTGGGAGGGGTTGTTGTGGTTGGGTATTTTACAAATAAAAGAAAATTGATTAAGAAAACACAACAATTTATTAAATCAATACATTTCCGGATTAAAACGATTAAACCAAATTTGTGCTACTCTCGCAGACACTGCACTAAGTCCATAAACATCGCAAATTTTTTTCGCGGCTTGCGTTGCATTTATACCTTTTTTGGAGTTAAATTTTGAAATGTATCGAATTTCTTCATTAGATTCTTGACAGTTAGAAAAACAAAAGAAAATCACACATTTACCTGATTTGAATATGGAATTATCTTCTTTAAAATTTAAACTTTTAATGATACCAAAACCAGCCAGATACAAATAGTATAGCCAAAGAGATCTTATCACAAGTACATACATACTACATGCGAAAAGACTTTTTCCCAACCATTATTAGCCCCAAATTTGTATAATTTATGAGTTAACTTCAAAAAAACGTAAACGTTTCAGGTCCAACACAAACACTACGTTTTGTAGGTTTGTACGTAGGTAATGTAAGCCCCAGCGTACCAGCTGTGTACGGGGAAACACTAAAAAACACAAGCTTGTAAAAGAAGATTACACTGGCGAGCATGGCACTTCATACAAAATTTATCAGCGAAGCGTGCCGTACGTTTGAAAGAATACTTTATTCTGCAAGTGTCCGAATTGGAGGGAAAACACATAAGTTATTCAAATTTTAATTCGTTAAGAAAAAATACAGGGGGAATTTTATTCTACAATGCCGTTTCATATTAAAATTAATCTAATCATTTTAATTTTAAAAGTTTTATGAAAACAATTGTTGTAGTAGTACCTATGTAGGTACTATTTTTTAGGAATATAATTATTAAATGCTCTACGTTTTATCGTTGTGCGTTGTTGCGCGGATTTTCCCGCCTTTTGTGGTGTCCTGGGTTCGGGACCTTGACAACACACCAGTTGTCATGGTACCAAAGTCACGATCATTGTGTAATGAGGCACCAAACAAAAATGTAAGCCTAGACTCGAGCCAATTCAGATAAGTTTGTTATTTGATTTGACCCGACCAGGGTTGAACCCGGAACCCGGGAAGAATCGCAATGCAACACACTACGCCAATAGCGACGTAAACATAAATTGAGCATGAACAATTATGTATATCAGTCTACTAGGGTATGTGTATCTTTTTTAATTGATATAATTATACATACATACATTGTGGGTATGTAGGCCTTACTACAATCCTTAATAACTTGTCAATATCCTAAAATGATCGTAGTGAGCAATTTTGTGATATGATTTTTCATTTCCAGCCAGTCAGTGGTTATCTGGCACCAGCACAATCTTCTAGGTTGGATATTAACTTACGAACTTAGAATAATTACATATAATAACACCTTAGAACCTTAATTGGAGCCATAAATGGCTCCAAACGGACCGCTTTGCAGTGTTCATTACAGCTCCGCAATGTTCAATGTCAAAGCGCGCCGCACGTAAGCAAGTAATAGTCACGCATGTGTGGATCGGATTAGTGCTTCATTTTTGACGGGGCGGTTGTGTGCAGACCATCCTTCCATACGTTATTATTCTAAGCCTTCGAAATTACCTACCCTCCGTTTAGGAAATTGACTGGATGTACGCGATTGTATTAAGGTCCTAGGACAGTATCTCAAACGGAGTAGTCAGAGGCGAATGACTGTTGTCGTCATCGTGAACGGAACACTCTGAAGCCTACTTTTCACTAATGGTATTAGAACCCAACGTGGTAGGTAGTTAACCTTCCGCCGCTATCCGGGTTGATTTGGTTTTTTACCGATGTTTTCCATCCGGAAAACCGGAGAACCGGAGAGTTGGTCGGAAAAAAAATTAACACAACATTATTTTGGTTCTAGCTAGATTTGACCTCGGGACCCGAGTGGACGCTCTCTTAATTATTCATACTAAGTATAATCGCTTATTTCCAAGTTTTCGATATCAATAGTGTAGCAAAATGGTTCGTGCAGACCTAAATTGAAAGTCTTGGAGAAACTAAGTAAACTGTTACTCATAATTAAAATGTTTCCTAACATAGTCCAGCATAGCCTGCACCTAGTTTTTCATACACGAAGCATTCTTGCGAAGCTTCTCATACTTATTACACGGTGGCGGCTGTTAGGGTTGTCAGCAGTCACTTTTGTTTAAAAAAATACAAATTCCAATAATTAAAAAAATCCAAAAAAAGTAGCAAAGGAAAGAATTATTTACAAGTTTTTTTTATAATACCCGTCAAGATGACCTCACTCCACCTGATGGAAAGTAATCGTGAGCTTCAGATATGAGGCTGACAAGCCCAGTCATTCAAACGAATCACTGGGTTGGCCATCTTCACCTTGAAAAAAGAAATGCCTTTTCACGCCCCGCTCAAACAAAGAAGTCATCGATGTCTCAATTTCCAAAAATGAAATTAACCTCACCCAGCTGATGCCTGCATAAATAAATAATCAAGTTTAAGCAAAAAAACAAAGGCCAATTTTATTTCGACAAAACATATTTATGAATCTTCACTTTTAGACCGTTGCGATGGCGTTCTTCGTTTCATTGAAACTATAAACATCTTAAGTTAAAAATAAGCACATTGCACAAACATAGAACTAAAAAAATGGTTATGAAACCTAGATATTTGCTCATATAATCAAATATTGATTTTGAACTATAATGGTACAGGGTCAAAATTAATACTCGATTTGCCATATCCTTTTAAGTAGATACTTTCCAAAGGCGCAGATACAATATCTAGAAAATGGGTGTAAAATCAGAAAACCTACCTCGATAAGACCTTACCATTGCCAACCCTATAAGGTTTTACTATAATCCTACCCCTATTTACCTACACAATTGCAAATAGGACTCTCTAGCGAAGATTCCGTGAAGGTTTAAAGCCAGTTTTAATTCAGTACTAACTACTAACTGAATTAATAATGACTATGACAATGAGAACCCACACACTGATCTTATCGTTAACCGTATCCCTTAGAAGTTTAAGACGAAAATGCAACGACAACATTTTGACATAAAAAGGAAGAATGGCTGGAAACGACTTAATAAAAGACAGGGAAATAGCTAGTGGCAGTGAACGATAAAAAATAGAAGCGGGCCTTTTACAAGATCAGTTTCAAGAATTGAGGCACACCTCGTCATCTAGAAAAATTACGCATGCGGCGCGGCGCCCTGGATAGATGGTCCGCTTCGAACAAACCGCCATTTTGATCACGCACACAGACACAGTGAGTGTAGAATCGGTGTCGCGGCCAGTCGCACTGTTGCGAGTGTTTTTGCTTATCTAGGTCCAACTAGGTGCAATTTAGTTTGTACCGGGTTCTGGCAAATCGAGCTTAGGTACACCTGCCTAAGTACTTCATTTCATTTAAAAAATCCAACACAAATATAGTAGCAACCCTAGGCGATCAGGCAAGTTCAGGTAGCTATACTGGAAAAAGGCGAGAGCGGTCGTTCTATAAACTCTAAATTTTGTGCCATATATTATTATTTTTTCAATAATCGCGAATTAGGAAAACCCAAACGTTGTTTTTAAACATCATATCAGATAATTAAAAGATTATTTTAGTTATTTGTTCACTTTCACCCATTGCAGTTGACAGAATTAATGAATGAAAGAAAAACTTCTCCGCCCCCTAATTAATCAGAAGAATGGTCAGTGAAAGATAGAAAACCAGAAAAAAAAACAAAAAAAAATTGTACCTTGTGGCAGGATTTCTCTATCTTTCGATTTAAAATCAAGCATTGTAAAATGCTAAAATAAACAAGTAATAAATGGTCAGTGGTCACAATTATCTTGGCAAACACACCACACCTAACTATTGCAAGTAAAATCCATAGTTCTGCCACAGTATTATAAAGCACTTAAGACTGTGGTTCTGCCTTGAAAAAACAAGCTTTACATAGACAGACACAATAAGACCCATTTTGCAATGTTTTCGTAAAGGTTGACGTGAACGCGCCTGTACCACAAACTCTCCACCTTTTCTTTAAGTCACGTAATTTCATAGATGCTACGCTGACTGGAATCTTAAAGTTGGCCATCAACCAGCGTGGAGCGCGATAACAGGGTGTAAATTAGCTGATAAGCGAGCGTGGTAGGACAACAAAACAATGAAGAAGAAATTGCTTCATCTTGAGGTGCATTTAGACCCAACAGACATAAAGCTAGAGCTGGAGCAAGAATATTCTTTCGTGACCTTTTATGTCCATGATAATTCGTTTTTCATTTACACAAAAAGCATTCTAACGAAAAAATAATAAAAAAGTACGAGGAATCAAGAACGAGAATTCAGGCTCGTGCTCTAGGGTCTCCGCGAATATAGATAAAACAGCGATAGAATGCTCTGTCTGATGAGCAATCGCTCGTTTGGTCTAAATGCACCTTTTTTTTGACGACATGATTGGCGCAGTTCGCTGTGTAGCACGGTTTCTCGCCTTGATTTCCGTAGTGTCCCGGGTTAGATTCCCGGTCGGGTCAATTCAGGAAACGATCTTTTCTGAATTGACTCGGGTCTGGGTGTTTTCTGGGAGACGCCCCTGGCTTATTTCAGGGATATTAATCCCTACTTCGAGATCATTACAAGAGGTGTGTTATCTGGCGCATATTTATTTATTTATTTTATTTTATTTACAATTTAAAGCAAAGTACCATAAAACTTAATTCTGCAGAGAAAGTAACAGGTGAGCTTATTTTGTATTTTTCCACCAGAACAACATTTTTTATCGGCAATGACAGTTTTTCAGCAGCTTCTGCGCTTTTTCGTTCACTGGTTGAGATATTGTAGGGGGCACTGTAGCGAAATATGGGTACGGATAATAATTGTCTTTGTTTCGAATTTACATATTGGAGCAATACCCGTAGCTATTAACTCAGGTTCTAGGTACTCATAAATTGAACTATAAATGCTATAACGTGATCTAAATTCTATAGAATGTCAATAGTTCAATGAAATGCCTTCGGATCAGTATTTTATCGGATTACTATTAGTTTACATCAATGATGGACGTTTCACGTTTTTGTATGGGATTTCAGTACAGCGCCCCTAGTGATTAGAAATGTAACTAATAAATATAAATATGCGCCAGACAACACACCTCTTGTAATGGTCTCGAAGTAGGGATTATTATATTCCTGTGTTACGAGGTACCACACAAGGAAATAAGCTAGGGGCGTCTCCTAGCACACCCAGACCCGAGTCAATTCAGAAAAAGTCGTTCCCTGAATTGACCCGACCGGGAATCGAACCCGGGACACTACGGAAGTCGAGGCGACAAACCGTGCTACAGCACACTACGCCAATCGTGTCGTCGACATAATAAATAAATAAATAAAATAACTACGTAAATAAAAGCTTTAATAAGTCGAAATTGAGTTATTACACCAGGGCCCACGCGCCGCTCTGAACAGTTAAACTACCCACCTGCGGCAGATTGTTATTAATTTTGGAGATGCAGCACCACCTGTAGTGTGCTGTACCAACACACAAACGCACACACTCACACTATACATTCGGCACCGTATCTATTGTCTATGTATTGTTTTACAATTAATATATTACACTACACAATATTAAATCACTCACCATTTATTTTTGTCTACTAAGTTGGGGAAAAAGTCTTATCGCATTTATGTATGAACTTGTAATAAAATCTCTTTGGCTAAGTATACTGTTTGTATCTGGCTGGTTTTGGTATCATTAAAAGTTTAAATTTCAAAGAAGTTAGCTCCAAATTCAAACTAGAATAATGTGTGATTTTCATTTGTTTTTCTTGCTGTCAAGATAAGTGAATCTAATGAAGAAATTCGATACATTTTAAAATTTTACTACAAAAAAGGTAAAGATGCAACGCATGCCGCCAAAAAAAATTTCGAAGTTTAGGGACCCAGTGCAGTGTCTCGAGAGTAGCACAAATTTGGTTTAAGCGTTTTCAATTCAGAAATTTTAATGCACGTCGCTCTGGTCGCCCTATTACGGATAAATACTCAAAAATAATATAAACATACCATCACGACTTTATCCCAAACGGGGTAGTCAGAAGCAAGTGACTGTCGCCGTCATGGTGAACGGAACACTTTCTGAGTGTTGCCCACGTTTCACCAATGGTATTAGAACCCAATAAGGTAGGTGGTGAGAGCCTTCCGCCGTTATCCGGGTTGATTTGGTTTTTTATCTATGTTTTCCATCACCGGCGAGTTAGTCGGAAATATAACAATGAACACAAAGATTTTGGTTCTGGCCAGATTTGAACTCCGGACCACCGCCGCGATCCGTGTTGGGGTGCTCAACCACTAGGCCACGATGCTCTCCCTCAAAAATACTCTCTACCTACTCAAAAATGTATTTGTATAAGTGAGTTTTTCGGAATAGCTAGCACAGATCAAGCTAATAGAACTATCTTACACACACCCTTAGAGAAGTTAACATTGCAATTAATATTTCAAGCAACTCAGCGTCTTACAATCGCTCTTCGTTTTGAAACTACTGAAAGTTTTGTTTAAATTAAAGTGAAGCTTAAGTTCGGAGTTTCAGTCACAGATGTAGCTTGTCTGACGGATCGTACGAAATTAAAACTATTCATGTAACGTTAAGGTCCTTGCACTCAGTAAACGTGAAGTAACCACATCGAAGAAGATGGAACATCAAAATTTGGTTAGTCATCGTTCTTCCTGAAATAAATAAACTTTTTATTAATTAAGGAAACCTCGACACTAAATCTACACTAATAATTAAGATCCGTAGCAGCTTTTTCACTAGGTAAACTGGAAGTTTAACTAGAAAACTGAAGGACTGGTGGGCTGAAGCGGATATTAAAATTTTACAGGTTACTAAGCAGAAAGCTCTACGACAATTAAGTGTTTTACGAAATTTCATGAAAAACAAATAGCATTAATTTAGTTTTTCGGAAATTCTAATGATGATGTTAAAAGCGATTAATTTGTACTTGGCGCATAGAATAAAAAGTACAGACAGACCAGCTGGGGAAACGTCTAACTTTCTTATCCCCAAAAACGGAATCATCATCATCTTTCGCAGCCAAAAGATGTCCACTATAGGCCCTCCCATTGTTTTTGAAAGCGGCCGGTTGCAGGCGGTCTCCATCCACCGGAATACTGCCATCTCTAAATCAGAAATCAGAAATATTTATTTGCTACAAACACAGTACATAAATTGGTGAAATAATATTGTAAGTCCAGTGTGCTTAGCCTGCTCGCAGAAGTGCAAAAAAATTAAATAAAAATAGCCGTACAGTTATAAAGATTAAACAATGTTACTAAATACCAATTAAATATGGACAAATTAGAATAACATCAAATTAAGAATCACATTAAATTAAGAATTACATTATATTATATTAAATTATGTCGATTTCCAATTAACATATTCATTAAGACTATAAAAATGCTTATTCATGAGCTATTTCGACAGTTTACTTTTAAAAATTCTACTTTTTAATATTTTTAAGTCTTCTGGGAGCAATTAATAAATAACTATGCTCATGTTATACGCATTTCGTTTATAAATATCCTTGTGACAAGGAGGTTATATATATATATTTTTTTAATAGCTTTTAAGGGGAAAACTCACCCACCCACTCAGGAACCCATGAGTAGATGATCAAATACAAATAATAATAAAATACGTACGTACAATCGTGTTTTTGTAATTCTTAAAAACTTTAGCTACCTAACTTTTTTAATAGATATTATTTTAACTACGAATTCTTTATCAGTTTAAATAGTGTATGATTTCACTAACGTTTTATTTTCTTTACGACTTTACTTTACCGGACTTTAAATAAAACATTTTGACCGACAGTGCTGTAAGTTAGGCTTGACAAGCATTTCTGAAATAAACCTTCTGTGTTTAATAACTCTGTGCCTATTATTGTTTTTTCAGTTAATAAACGAGCGTCTCGCATGATTGCAGTCATTATGATAAGATCTTCTGCGAATGGGTTGCCATAAAATAATTGTTGTACAGGAAAAATACAATTCGAGTTTAACTGATGGCGTAGATAGGGTTTTTATAAAGTGCTCGACTTCAAAGAACGTCACATTTTAACTGAATTACAAATTAGTTACATAAAACTGCGAAAGATACTCCTATGAAAACAATTTAAACTTGAGTGGTTTTCGCTTGAACTGAAACGCAATTAACACATAAGAATTCAAAATCAGTAGCCATTTCATTAATGTCAATCGCTGACATCTCGATTAGATAGTGCAAGTCGCTCCGTATACGCGTTTGTATGAAAACCGTGTGTGCCACTATATCGACGTTCATTGCCACGTCGCCGGGATGGTGTAAATCGTGAGAAACTAAATTTATCGTAATTTAAAGTAAAGATTCTTCTTTAAATTTTTCTTTTTTCAGTCCCAGATTTTTATCAATTTTTACTGATATGAAATGAAATGAAATACTAATTAATGTAAACTCTTACAAGCACTTACGATAGGTCACAAAAAAAGTAATGAAAGAAAATATAAATAAATAAAATAAATATGCGCCAGACAACACACCTCTTGTCATGGTATCGAATTAGGGATAAATATAAATAAATAAATATCCCTGGACATTATTCCACACAGCGCCATCTAGCCCCAAAGTAAGCTAATTAAAGCTTGTGTTATGGGATACTAGACAACGGATAAACATACTTAAATACATTTTCTTTTGTAAATACATACTTATTATACATATCTATTACGAGTTTGGGTAATTAGTATTACGAGGTACCAGACAAGGAATTAAGCCAGGGGCGTCTCCCAGCACACCCAGACCCGAGTCAATCGTTTCCTGAATTGACCCGAGGGATCGAACCCGGGGTACTACGGAATTCGAGGCGAGAAACCGTGCTACAGCGCACTACGCCAATCGTGCCGTCGACATAGTAATAGTAATAAGATTTTATTTCGGAGAAAGATCCATACAATATTGTTAGTGACTGCATAAGCTATGATGGTAAACAATCCTAAACTAAATTTCATAAAAACTTAAAATTTAAAAACTTAGTCTAGTTCATGTACTTGAAAGTCCCACCCATATGCATCCGTATCCAATGAATCTGGATGGGACAATCAAGTCGCTCCTGAAATACCCTCAGGATATCATTGGAGCTTCCCCGTAACCTGCGTAACATTGATGCAGTTCTCTTTCTCAGGATGCTGTGGAATCCATCAACACCTGCTTCAACAAACATGCTTGATGCACTACAATACCTGGGAAGGCCCATTAGCATCCTGAAGGCATTATTATATTGCACGCGAAGTGCATTGAGGGTCTTCTGCGTGAAGTCACACCACAGGCTACAAGGTGTAGAAGGTCTGACAGTACGCCTTAAATAGGGTGATTTTTACTTCTCTTGTACACCTGGCAAACCTGCAAGCTATCATATTGCATCGGACCGCCAATGCCCTCCGCTCACGTTCTATGTCACAGTTGTCTGTGAGGTCTTCATTAACAATGTATGTCACAGTTGTCTGTGAGGTCTTCATTAACAATGTGTCCCAAGTATTTAAACTGGGACACTCTATTTAATGGTACTCCGAGGAGATTTACCGGCGGTACAGACAGTGGCTTCTTATTGTTGACCCGAAACACCACTAGCTCACTCTTTTTTGTGTTATATAGGAGGCCATGCTCAGCAGCGTAACGTTCACAGACAGCCAACAGTCTACGCAACGCACTCACCGATGAATATAATATAATACTCAATATATCACTATGATAAATTCTATTTGTCTGTTCTGTTCTGTCAAATCGGGCCTATATCAACCCATTTCATTGAAAAAATTCAGAGCGAATAGGTATATAAGCGAACCTAGGCGGTCAGGCAAGTTTAGGTAACTAAACTGTGAAAAGGCAGGAGCGTTCCTTCTGTAAACTTCATAGAATAATAACGTATAGAAGGATAGTCTTCATACAACCGCCCCGTCAAAAATGAAGCACTAATCCGATCCACACTTGCGTGACTGTTACTTGCCTACGTGCGGCGCGCTTTGACATTGATCATTGCGGAGCTGTAATGAACACTGCAAAGCGGTCCGATTGGAGTCATTTATGGCTCCAATTAAGGTGCTTCAAAATAGGCCCGCGGACTTGGTTTCTCTAAGTAATTATTCTAAGGTAAACTCTTCATTTTTTGCTAGTGTGTAATATTACGCACTCGGTAGGTATACTAGCTTGCTACAGACGTTTTACTAAAAATATACGAATGTTCGTTCAGACTCTTTGTTGTATAGACATTAGTGGCTAATGTTTTGCTTAGATATTTTTGTAGCCTTTGAAACGTTACAAATGTTTATGCTTTTGACTGTACATACTAGTTAGCTAATATTTTCGTGTTTTCATCCAGCTGTAATTTTCCATTCGCCTTGTTATACTTATCTCACTCAAATGTTTCTGCCAAGTATTTAGTCTTCACAATTCTCAAGTACTGCGCTTGAGCTTATAACGAGCATCTTTGGCACGCGCCGGACGTGACGTCACGTCGCGTCTCGCTGCGACTCGCGAGCGCGACAGCACGGGCTGACTCGAGCGGAAGCATAACAATGCATTACCTACGTTATTGACTCACGGCTGAGTTGGATTGCGAACTAGTCAAATTAATAATCATTTAAATCTTTAAGCCTAAGTAGAAAGAGAGTGTAGAAATAGGTAAAGCTAATAGCTTGTGGCAACCACAAATGTCCTTAATTGTATGTCCTCTATAATCTGGCATAGACAGCAAATTGATTTTTCCAATGTACAAATTTATTTTCAATGACACTTTGACAGCACTAAATACCGCTTTTGATCAGTCACACGGGCATTATAGCAAAATCACATGACTAATAACTTCTGGTAACGATTTGTTAGGCTTGATTATCTTAGTTCTAATGTACTCGTATTTTCTAAAAATGGACCTAAAGTAAATACAATGATGATGGTGAGCGTAATCTAAAGCTTTTTAGCGATGAAGCCATCAAGGTTATATAATCTAGAAATCCCCTGTGTGAATACGGCTGTAATTGTTAATTTGGGAAATTACTATTTTTATTACGTCTTATCTTTCACAAAACGTTTCTCTTAATTAGTTAGTCTTCACAATCTGCGAGTAATGTGCTCGAACCCGTGAGCGTGTTTGGCACGTGGCGGACGTGACGTCTCGTTGTGGATGTGTGTCATAAAGTGGTAAACAATTTAACCCCACTGAATACAAGCATTGAACCATACATACATACATACATATTTCATGAAAATTTTACTATTATTGAATTTATTAACACTTAAAATTTAACAGTCAACAACTTGTTTAAAAGACAAGGCAAATAGCCTCCGGCAACTTATCATACAATTAATACATGTATTAGGAGTTATTTTGCTAACCTATCCACCGATCGATTCGGATACCGGGTCGAGAATTTACAGACTTCACTTTTTTTCTAAAGAGCTCTATATTCTTTTTGGTGAAAACACAAATCTCAAAAATATACATGGATGGTAAAGTTAACATTTTTTTAAAAAAAGGGGTGGCAGGAATCCATGTGTGCATCCATCCATCCACGCATGACCCTGAGACACTTTTTCTGAATTATAACATTCACGTCGAACCTACTGCGAATAGCCGTTACCGGCTCACTTGCGTGGATTAGACTACTTACCCCTACGCCAAGACGCTCTCCAATGTTTGTTTATTTTAAAATAAGTTTTCAAGCCGCAAAGCCCGTCTGTCCACTCAACATTTCACGCTGCAGTTTGCACCTGCATTCGCGAAGCTTTCGGACGAGAGGCCATTACGTTTTATTGTGAAGACGCCTCGCGCCATGATTGATCAGGTAGCTAAACTTTACTGTGTTCTTGGCAGCGCGCTCTGTTTGTGAAAGTGAACTGCTTTTTACGAATGTAGTTGAACGAAGTTTGTGAGGAAGGAAAGATATTGTGCACTATCGTGTCGGTTTTTTTCCATGGCTTCCGTGGCCGAGTGGTTAGGCTACGTAGGTACTGACCTTGTTCCCTGCGGTTAGGGGAAGAGAATACTACCGAGGCATCCCTGCCTGTCGTAAGAGGCGAATAAAAGGGCCCTTGGGGTCGCGAAACGCACGCGGGGGGCCTGCGTGTGTTTCGGTGTGCGATCCCGAGAAAGACGTTGACACGTGTCTTCGGACACAGTGGTCCGTGTTATCGTGCACTGGAGTTGACATTGCTGCTCCCGAGGCTGGCTGCCAGGCGGCCTCGCGCGCCTAAGATTTAATATCCCTGGACATCCCTGGACATTATTCCACACATCGCCATCTAGCCCCAAAGTAAGCTAATTAAAGCTTGTGTTATGGGATACTAATAATGGATTTAATATACCCAAGAGAGCGCACATCAGCCCATATTTGAATGACAAAAATATTTTGTAATATGGGAAATAGGAGACACTTACATCTGGCAACGACCCTTCGAAAAGTTTTTGAAAGTGGGAAACCAGGTTACCTCTACGAAAAGTTTGTATGGGCCAAACATAACCGCTCAAAACCCCTTAGAAGTCATAGAGAGACATTACTTGCAATACCTCAACACAAAACAAGTTTTTATAGAGGAGGTTTTAAATTTGCTGCCACGAAAGTGTGGAATGACCTTCCGCCGCCCTTGCGAGATCCTATGCGTCCCTTAAAATTTAAACAAGCAGTACGATCTCATCTCATAGAATCGCAGAAACAATCACAGAATCCAAGAAATGGTCATAGTAAACCTCCTCTTCTGCTAAAATAAACAATGACGGACAATTTTGATCATATAATTTACATAATTATTTTTTTTCTTCTTTTCTTCCACAACATACTACATATTACATAATATTATATTTACATCCTGTTCGTTCCACCTAACATATTTTTCCTCCATTGCCGACCTGCCTTAAGGGCCAGTCTGAAAACCAGCGCTGGGCCTCCGTGCCAAGCATACGCTGAGACTGGTACCTATTGCCGAACCAGCATTTTAATGACTTTATTTTTTTTATCTGTTCATTTTTATATTTTGTAACTTGTAGTCACTTATAAATTTTCCGTTAACTGTGTTTTAAATTTGGCAATAAAAACTTTTTTATTTTATTTATTTTATTATTTATTTAAGATCCTGTGATGAGTCTCTTCCTTGTTGAGGATCCCGGGCCCATTTCATTCTGCGAAGACGACCACCGTCAGGTTTTAGTGGGTATTTCTGTTTTCCCAGGAGTTCAGAGTCCCACATATCCCAGATGTCCCGAACCCAGGGCACTAGGAATGCCTAAATGCATTCCCTGACGCAAAAAGGTAAGTACTGACCTACTCTGACTTACTGCCGATGACAGTCGCTTGCTGTCAAGTTTTAGTACGAGATGTCGGTACAACATCGCTGTTGATGTCCACACGGGTGGTTATAAGATTCGCAAATGCCTCTCTCTGTGCTCCCCTACACTACCCAGATAAACTACTTGCCAAACTTCAACTTTCTACGACCTGACGGCTGTCAGTGATTTGGTCACTCAATCACTCAGTCACCGAGCTTTACAGTAGCTTTTAGGAACCAGAGCATTATTTAAATCGTAATCAGACGTCAACGTCGTTTTGCACTTGGTCGACATTCGAACGAACATCTTTTCGAAACAAGCTTTTTGAGACATTGCTAACAGTTCAGTGCATCACATGTGGTACATTGCGTTGTTGTTTCCATTGTGTCCACTATGTGAACAGTCAACGTGCTAAATAGGGCAATAGACTTAAGAAACTTTGTAAGTAAACGTAGCTGCAGTTCTGTATGTTAGCTAAAACTTGGCAAAATCTAGAACTGAGTGATTGGATAGCCTGTGACCCGTTTGTTTATGAGTAGGCCAATACCTCACTTAAGTAGATTGGAAAAGAAACTTAGTTAGCATTGTTCTAACAACTGTTGGGAGTGACAACGACTGATCTTGCGAACTTAATACAACTTCGCACATTACTGCCCCTACGTTAGTTTTGGAGCTAGGAAACACAAAAGTTATGTTTCATCTCGAATAGATTTAATTTTTCTTTATTGAACATAGTCTATGTTACAAAGGGCGGGCTTAATCTTTATTGAACATAGTCTATGTTACAAAGGGCGGGCTTAATGCCTAGAGGCATTCTCTACCAGTCAACCACACAGTCAGACAGATATATTACAGGCAGTGCTAGAGATAAAAGATGGTGAAATGGCTTAAATCAAAATAAGAAGATTTCAAAGAGATTACATAAAAATATATACATAATAATAGCAATGTGCGCACGCAAAGCCTTTATAAATGCATATTTACTGCACGCCTTTCTAACCAAGACCGGCAGTTTGTTCCAAAGTCGTATTGCTGAAACAGTGAAGGAACTAGATAAAAAGCCAGAAGAATGAGCGGGTGTAAGTAAGGAAAGAAAGTCAGTAATGTAATTAGTAAAAATCATCTCAAATTAACCCTAAAAAATCATTACCTGTCATAGTGTCCATGAGGCCATCATATATGTATTGCCCACTTCTGAAACAGGTGTGAGTGTGTATGTATGTACCGTATGCTCCCTACCATAAGACTCATTTCGCAATGGTTGGAGAAGGTTAACCTGAAATCCTCCGTGCCTGGCGCATAAATTAAAACTAAAATGTGTATAATACCTATATTATTATGTACTTTTAACTTTACTATACAACTAGTAACATTGAAATGTTAATATAGTATTAGGAATTAGTAGATACATACGTAAGTACTTTTTAACTGTATAGCATCCACGAGAGCTACTGCCGACAAACTGTTTTGCAGTTTGGCAGATGTTGTAGTAGAGTACTGTATTGTGTTAAAGGAACAAGTAAATAAAAAATAAAAAAAGAGTATTTATAGAACGCAATTGACGACTGTGCGAATTATAAAGGAAGTGAAATTTATTTTTTAAATAATCAGGAGAATTAGGGTCAAAGAGGATTAAGAAAAGGGTGCATAAAATACGACTGCATCTTCGCTGACGGATAGGTTGCCAGTTCAGCTTCATTCGGAAGCTAAAAACATGGCCGTATTTGCGAAGCCCAGAGATGAAGCGAATGCAATTGTTAAGCAGACGTTCAATTTTGTTTAGGAGATCTTATGAAATGTTTCTATAACAAACATCAGCGCAATCGATGAGAGCTTGTACCAGCAGAGCCTTGGTCGATGTGGGAAGAAAGTTCTTGAATCAGTAAAGAGCACGAAGAGTCCCAGTAACTTCTCTACTGAGTTCAGTTAGCCAACTAAGCGTGCTGTCCAAGTGGAGACCAAGATTTTTGACACTAGGAGAGTATGGGACAAAAACACCGTCCATTATGACAGGTAGAACATAAAAAGTTACCAGTTTGGCCAGTTCTCGTGAGCTACCGATAATAATCGCTTGGCACTTGTCAGGATTAACCTTAATGCCAAATTTGGCAGATCAATCAGCAACGCACTTGAGGTGGCCTGGGCTGACGCGTATATCTGCAAAACATCAGCGTACAGATGGTGAGGACAGCCAAGATAACCCACAAGAGTATTTATAAAAACAAAAAAGTTGGTGGGGACGAATGAGGTCGCTGATGAAAAAGGAAAAGTGGACTGTAGTTTTTGAATTTGATAGTACAGTCAATCGGACAAATTGTAGAAATAGACTCGCGAATTGCAATACAAATGCCACATACCTTAAGTTCCCAATCTTTAGTGCCTGCAAGGGAATCCTCGAGCTGGTGGTGGAGCCACGTGGCTGGTGAAGTCACAAGAAACAGTTCACACACAGAATAGTTCAATACGGCTAAAAAGTTTAATTTGACGCAAACATACACAAATAACAAACTCGTGATGAAAGATTGATGATTCCGACCAGAATATCAGGGCTGATGAAGACGAACTCCTGAACCGCGCGTACCGAATGCGAGTTCACGAACGACTATATGGCGTTGTCTTAGCAGTACGTTAAGACAAAAGGAAAAAAAAGGCGGGTGGAATTGGTATGCGATCCAGAGCGTTCTTTCATCTACCTACATTTGTCCGAGATAAATATTACCGATTAAAGGGAGAATTACGAACAAAAGTAATGTAATACGAATTATTGTAATAATAATTAGAATAATAATAATGACAACAATAAGAGAAACATAATAATAATAATACTATTAAAAATAATAAGAATAATAGATAATAATATATATATATATATAATAATAAAAAATAATAATAATAAGAATAAAAAAAAAATAAAAAAAAAAATAATAATACAAAAAAACATATTTAAAAAAAAACACAATAACATAGCATAAGAACGAATGTAACTAACAAAATTAGAAATAATAATAATATGTAATCTATTATTAGATATAACTATGGCTGGCTGGGAGTACCCAGCCAATAGCATAGCATGTATCTCAATTCTGATAATAACTCTAATAATGTAAACTCAATAGCATAAGTTCTTTTCATAATTTATGTAATGTTTGGTTCATGTGACTAGTGACGACTTTAGAATATAAGTCAATCTCATCAACTGTTTTAACAAACTTAATTGTAATCTTAAAAAATATGAGCCCTCTGCGCGGAGCGCCTTATTTTAACTAAACTAAAATCTTAATAATTACATGTATACAAAAAAAGGCACGGACCATAGAGTCTGTGGTACAGTCTTTCATTATAAAAAAAAAAAACCTAACCTAACCTTTTTTTTTTTTTTTTTTTGCGGGGGAAAAAATGCATTACGCACTATCCCGCTGCCTGGGTGGGGCAGCGGGGGAGTGTGGGACTCTCCGTCACTGAAGGTGACGGCATACCCACTAAAAAGACCCCCGGTATACCTCATCGCCTTGACGGGGCGACATGGTGCCTAGTTCGGATTACCATGCCGTCCCTGGCGGACGGCCCAGCCTTCACGCCGGGCCTCCTCACGCAGCAGGGGCGTCCCGGTATACGGGGACACCCCCAGACAGGAGCACCGTGCAATGGGGTGAAAGCCCCCCGACCTTCACCCCGGTGCTGCTTTCAGCAGCACCCATCACCCAGAAGCATTGTATTCAGTCCCGGAGTGGTTAAAACATTATCAACACCACTTAAGAAATTAGAAAGAGTCTCCAGTCTGACTGGCGGGGGTAGAAAGACAGCGCAAATTGTAATCTTAACTAGCAAATTTTTAATTTTTAATTGCACCGTAACCCATAAATCCTCACAGTCACTTTCCCATTGTTCAACGCGCATGGATGGAATATCACGCGTTAAAGCTATCATAACACCCCCACCATCCATCTTTGTAGCTCTTGAACATTTGCGGTCTCTACGATAGACTACGTATTTCGCGTTCATGAATTCACTGTTGCTCACGCTTGAGTTTAGCCATGTTTCCGTAAACACAATAATTTCGTAATTACTCAAAAGAGTACTTTAGAACACTTAATTTGTCTTCGTTCTCAATCCTCGCACGTTCTGGAAGTAGATATTGAGTTTTGCAACTAATTGTAACTGTGATTACACTCAATCAGATTTAAACTATCATGACTTCGGACACATATAGCCTGGCTAGATTCATCTTTCCGCACAAAAATGCGTCCGTTACGGACCCAAACAAATTTATAAGCCCCTTTGGCCTTCAGCCTCGTGGCAGCGTGTAGTGATTTGTTTGCAGGTGTAAGGTGTTCTCCTACAAAAACTGCACTTACTGGACCACCCAGACCGAGGTGTTGCGAAGAAAGCTTTTCCGTAGGGTTACTCTTGTTGAACCGCGCAACGGCAGCCAGTACCATATCGCGGTGTCGAGGACTGCGCAGTTTAACTATAACTGGGCGCGGTCGGCTGCTTTGTGGATCTAATTTTGCAACTCTGGTCACATGTTGAATATCGTCTGAATCCACCGTACAGTTGACTGTCTCAGTCAATTGTTCAATAACATTGTTTAAATTTTCGGTTTTGTGTTCAGGTATTTATATCCAGATTAGCTTCCCTTAGGTTCTGTTCAGTTTGGTGAACTCTGTTAGACAGCGGAGCACGGAGCTCCGCCGAGCTGATTGACTTATGGGGGTGTTAGTATTATCACCTTTTGGCAGACGGCTGCGACATTCAGGACAACTCCAATTTTATTATCTCTATCTTGCTGTTTTTTTTTTTATTTTTTTTTTATTTATTTCTTCTTACAATTAAAGTTTTAACATTGTTTGCTTCGCACCCCTAAACCATTACTGGTTTGTCTGGGTACTGCAATTCCTCTTATCATTACAGGAACACAGAAACGCAATATAAAGTGCGTCCAATACAAAAACATAAAATAAAAACACATTCACGGGTAGTTGGACCCTAATCCGTACCATGTAGCTCACCTAAACTAAAAAGTTACTCACGAGTAGGTACATTGGAATGTACATTGTTCCATTTGGTTATAGCGCTTTATTCCGATATTTGCACATAAGAGGTCATATTTAGACGTGCAGACCGAGCAGACCAGAAAATTTTTACTCTTTATAATTTGAAGACTTCCTGTACATTAAAAATACGAGAGCGAACGAAATGCGTGTCACTTTCAGATCTGAAATCTGATCTTAAATGTTGTATCAGGTTAATGTTTATATCAGGAGTTTATGATATTTGAAAGAGATTTTCTCAGAGGTGCGATTTTTTTGACGTTGAGTGTATGTCTGTCACATGACAGCACGCATTTAAGATTAAGAAAATTGATTTTTTTCTAACGATGTGATTTATCTGTTACGTAGTACCTAACTTTTAAGTAATCTGTGACTGGGCCAAGAGTGCGAAGGAGGTGGTACTACGCGTGGCCACTCGTACGCTAAGTTTGCGAAGTCATGCTTGTTTGCTAACATGCAAAACTCCGTCGACGGCGCATGCAATTTTATAAATAAATATAAATATAAATATAAATAAATATGCGCCAGACAACACACCTCTTGTAATGGTCTCGAAGTAGGGATTATTATATCTCTGTGTTACGAGGTACCACACAAGGAAATAAGCTAAGGGCGTCTCCTAGCACACCCAGACCCGAGTCAATTCAGAAAAGATCGTTTCCTGAATTGACCCGACCGGGAATCGAACCCGGGACACTACGGAAGTCGAGGCCGAGAAACCGTGCTACAGCACACTACGCCAATCGTGTCATGCAATTTGTATGTAAGGATAAGGGATAAAGAATTTTGAAGGGTCGTCAAAGCGCGAGTGATGCCCCTGATTTTGCAGCGGTTCGCGCGCTTTTTTGGCGTAGTTAACTAGTATACAAAAGTAAGAGGGTTATTGCGTTATTAGTCGTTCGACAGTTCTCATTAAAACTATGACCTACATATCAGATACAATTCACAATGCAGGAACTTAAGAACATTCCGCCAGTCAGCACTTGCAATAGTGACCTGAACCAAACTAGTTCGCTTAACTCCTTTGGCAGATACTAGGGTTGGCAGGTGTGGCTGAAAACTAGTGTTCCCATAAGGCAGCACTGTGGAACCGCAAACATTTTTAATGAAAACTAGTCTAGTGGGACGAGCACATTTCTCTAGGTAAATATTCACTGAAAACTTTTTGTTGCATTGCGTTTGTGAATTTGGTATTATTTTATGTCGCCTATGTAACATGAATACCTACTCTCGGAGTTCGCTGAATTTGCTTTTAACTGCTGGAGTCCTCTTTTTATATTTCTTACAGTGCTGAACTACATTTTATTTCTCACTATAGGATATTATTCAAATAACTGAATTAAAGAAAATTACGTCTACCACGACTTGCCACTTAAAATTTACGTTATCGTTCGCGTAAAATATTTGTATTGAGATTTGACAAAGTGAATATAGGCGTAAGAGGCTGTCCCTAAATATTGGAAAAATCATATTTCAAGCAAAGGGGTTTAAACATTTTTTATATGGAGGCTGGCATAGCCAACTGCCGCCATTTTGTAATTTTTTCTGAAGTTTCCGCGCACTAAGGTTATGCCACAAAGGTTCAAACCCTTTTAAACCCAGAGATTTGCCAAACTTCGTAAATTATATGCTCTGTCGCCTACCAGCCAAGCTCGGGAGCAGTGAACTTCACTCCAATGTTTAATATAATACTTGTCGAACAGGAAAAGTATCCGCAGATACGCATTTCCGTATTCCTATCGTTTCACGTCAAAGTGAACATCAGGGGTTGCTTAACTTTGAACTGAAACGACAGAATTCGGGCGTATTGCAGTCAGGGATACCTTTGCAGTATTCGGAGCTGGTTACCGCAGAGCACAGTGTTTCATTCCTACATTCACTCCGGAGTGGCTTTCGTAGCAAAGGTACTTACCGCAGACATTAAAAGGAATAGGTAACGGAAAGCGCTCTGTTTGGATTAAAACCAAACGTGCTACTTACTTTTTTAAGGATAATTGTGGCGGCCATATTGCGTATAATCGTTTCAGACCGAATGGTATGCATATGTCTCAGTGTATTTAGGACTAATGGGATAATATGTCCCACGTAATTTCTCACACTTATAAAAATGGGCTTCTGTGTCCCAAGTCGTTATAGGCTTATCAATTCATAATTTTACAGAAGTAGTTTTTGGGTGGCAACATTATTTTTTAGTCTGTTTTCAGTTAAGTTAGTTAGTGGTTCATAGAAAATTTACTAATAACTCACCAAAGTTTGAAACACAGTCCTGGTACTGTACTCCTATGACGGTTCGAAAGTCCGTTCACAGAGCGTCGTCGCTAAGCACCCCAACACGGATCGTGCCATGTTTTCATATCATGTTATTTTGTGTGGTTGACTGGAAAGGCATTATTTCGGAATGATTATAGAAAATATCGTTTTCTTAAAAAGTTACATCCACGGAGCGAACATAATGTATGTGCATAATGCTGATATTTTAACTACATTGAGGTGACCTAGGGATGACGAAGTTGACAAATCAAAGGAATGACATTCCAATAACAAAACGGTTCCGTAGATATTGGACACCATACAAAAAATGACAACTCCGTGGAAGTAGTTACTGAAAAGTCTATATTTTCCGTGATAATTCCATAATGGCACAAATTAGACATGCACGGCGCTCACAGATAGCCCGCTTAGAACAACACTCCATTTTTGACGCACGCACGCAGAGACATGAGTTTACAAGCGAAGTCAGTGAGCTTCGGTGAGTCGGAAAGTCGCGCTGTCGCGAGTGTTTTTGTTTTTGTCGAACTTGGTGCAATTTTTCACACGATGAATTTTGTTTTTGGCCGGTTCTGTCAAGTAGGTATAACTTACTTACTTCATTTTAAAAATTCAGAGCGAATATAGTAGTAGTAACCCTAGGCGGTTCACGCAAGCGGTCCTTCTGTAAACTCTTTATTTTGTGATGATGGCATGTTTCTGCTTTGACCACACTGTGTGAAGTTGACAGCAACATCTGGAGTATTATAATTCATTTGTTTAATGCAAAATATGCGATGCACGAGTAGGATGAAATCCATCTTATTTGAGAACGACCCGAATACGCACATAAGAAAAGCTGGCTAGTCTGAAACCAGTCTGCTGAAATAGCATCAAAAGAGGTGCCCACACTCGCGTCAACCATTTTGATTTGTATCTGCGGTAGTTACCTAACTTTGAACAACCCTAGCCGGCAAAGTTAGACCTGGCTGAATCGGTACTTTCGCGGCCACAACTGCAGTTGACTAACTGAATGAGCGACGTCTCGTCTAGATTTAGTGTCTTCTAATTTGAACTTGCATTACCCTTTTCGAGCAACCTATTAAACTCTTTATTGAACTATTATATTTAATTCATTCAGCTCGTGGATCGTGTGGTCCTGAGTTCAAATCTGGCCAGAATCATCTTTAGGTTCATTGTTTTTACGAATATCTCTCCGGTGATAGAAAACCTCGATGGAAAACCATTTTTTTTTTATACCACTTCGGTGACAATCAAGCATGCGGACCACCTGATGGTATGCGGTTACCGCAGCCTATAGACACGTGCAACATCAGGGGTATCACTCGCGCGTTGATACCCCTGATGATTTCTGAAACCGAACTGTACGAGACCATTGCGGATTTAGAGTGTGAGGATGAACGCCCTGTCGGTGGCGAGCGGTGCGGTGGTAAAAAGTAGCTGTGGGCATCATATCGAACAGTTCTTCAGAACAAAACCCGTTGTACAATCGGTAGAACACGCATAGGGAGGCGAAGACTCTCCTCAGACTTAACGGCTCTAAACCGCTCGTCAGTTTGGGATCGTCGACTCTCCGGGTCGCACGCACTGAGTTGATATCCAGGCGCTCCTGCCCAAAGGTGACAACAGTATTCCACGTGTGGCCTGACTTGCGCTTTATACAACAGCAGTCTTTGCCTAGAAGTGAAGTACTGCTTTGCCCTGTTTAGCACACCGAGCTTATTGGATGCCAACTTCGCCTTATGTTTCAAATGACTCCGAAACTGTACGTCACTAGATATGTCAACACCAAGGATCCCAATACTATTTGTTAAGGTAAGGCTAGTGTTCTAGAACTGAGGAACTACAATGAATGGAGTTTTCTTAGCGGTAAACGCGCAAATTTGTATCCTAGTGGGGTTAAACTGGACCAAATTGTTCCGACCCCAATGGAAGACCCAAGCTAGGGTATTCTCGATTTCAGATACAAGTTTAGTTCGATTTTCCTTCAAAAAGGTACGAGGGATATTTGCTCGGCCTGTGTAAAAGGCATCTCCAGTGCTATCATCCGCAGAGCAATGAATACTATCATTAGAGAGCATATCATTGATATGCAAGAGGAATAGCGTAGGAGATAGCACAGAGCCTTGTGGGACGCCAGAATTGATGCCCTAGCTATCGGAGCAACTACCGTCTACAACGGCTTTAATGCGTCTGCTGGACAAGAAACTGGCAATCCAGTCGCATAAACCCTCGGCCCGTTCGTGAGATGGCCTAACCAAATCAACCCCTTGGTGAAAACAGGGCTTCTGGGTGTTTCGTTCACCATCACGGCAACAGTCACTTGCCTCTGACCCGTTTGGGCTAATATAGTCGTGATGGTATGTTGTGTTATTTAGTTAAAACTCGCCTGGCAGACAAATGCACAGTCGGAATTACTGGACATATAAAGCTGAAATTTGGTGTGTAGGTGCCTGGGGAATGTGGGGATGCACTAAGAGAGCATTCAATCTCACATATACACGCACAAACACACACACGCACACACAAACACTCTCTTTTGATTTGTTAATCTATTAGCATTTCCCACGACTTCTCTGGCATCGAAATGCCTTTGGATCATTTAGCGAAGTGGTTTTACCGCCGCCGGTTGACACGCAAAGGGTGGTTTCGATTCCTGTATGTACCAACAAAAATGTTTGTTGGCGAGACGACATCATTGGCGTATATATGACGACACCATCACCATACTGCGCTGTAGCACGGCTTTTCTGACGTAGTATCCCGGGTTCGATTCTCGGTGGAGCCAATTCAGGAAACGATTTTTTTATGATTGGCTCAGGTCTGGGTGAGCTAGGAGACGACCCTGACTTAATTCCTTGTCTGGTACCTCGTAACACAGAGATATTTACCCTTACTTCGAAACCATGACAAGTGGTATGTTGCCTGGCGCATATTTCAAAAAAAATAGTAACATTACATTTACACAATACAACAATTTATAAATAGAATGTAATACTTACATGTGAAACACATTCTATTTATAGATACTCTTCCCTTCTTGAAAATTAATAATTCGCTGTCTCATTAACGTCGTTTTTGAAGCACTCTCATAGCAATGACTATAATTTTGCAGAGCAAGCAGAGGGGACTAATTTCCGAGAAATTAAAAACCTTACAAGCCATAATTGGGAAGTAAAACTGGCGGGAAACAAACTTTTTAATTGCATGGTTTGGGTTTGGAACAAACTCTCTAAATAATTTTCAAGGAACCTTTCTCGGAACCGTTCTGCACTCATTTGAGGTTTGCGACAAAACAACACAGATCCTGAATGAAATACAAACGATTGGCGTAGTGCGCTGTAGCACGGTTTTTCGCCTCGATTTCCGTAGTGTCCCGGGTTCGATTCCCGGTCGGGTCAATTCAGGAAACGATCTTTTCTGAATTGACTCAGGTCTGGGTGTGCTGCGAGACGCCGCTGGCTTATTTCCTTGTGTGGTAACTCGTAACACAGGGATATTAATCCCTACTTCGAGACCATTACAAGAGGTGTGTTGTCTGGCGCATATTTATTATATAAAAAAAAAAACTACTTACCAATGTGAACTTGTACTTAAGGCACAGAGTAAATAAACAGGACAGAGGCAAAGCTTCAACAATCGCGCTGTGACAGGTGACACTAGGTACTACACGTCCGCGCGTGAGCACTGGCGGCCTCGCCGCGTACGAGAGAAAGCGGTTTATTATGTTTATACAGTCAAATCATATAGTCGGTCAAAAACAGTTAAAAGTGGTTTTGACCAACGTCCTTAGTCAAAACTACTTTTGACTGATTTCTGAAGTCAAAAGTAGTTTTAACTACGGAAGTAAGGACTTTGGCCAAAACCACTTTTTGTTTTAAAATATTAAGTAATATAGGTTAGGTTAGGCTAGAGCTGTGAAATTGTGCCTTCACCTTGTCGTGGCGGGGGTGCTTAGTACTGGTGGCAGGTGGAACCACCGGGAAGCTAAGAAGGCTCAGGCATGGCAGTGCGGTGGATTTCCCACCCACCCACTGCCTGCCGCCAAGCGTGGTGGTGGGATGGTGCCTACCACTGCCCGCCCAAAGGTGAGGCGCGGTGCACAACCGTTTGGAAGGGGTCAGTGATCCGCGGCTGGCACCCCCTGTGCACTGCGGCTCGGCGGGGCCGCACTGCCAGATGCGTCAGCGTGGTTGCGGACCTAGTAGGGTCCGCGTACGGTGGGACCCGGCGGACTTGAGTACGGGGGTGCTTTTGCCCGCAATGCACGGCTTTCACCGCGACGGCGGAAGTACCTGTGTGCTCCAGGTGCTTCCGTGGCCTCCCCCTTCATTGGGAAGCACTGGCTGCGGGGCGTCGTGAAACTTTTTAGGAACCCCGCCTCGCCGCTGAAGTGTTGAGGTCGAGTACCGTGGGGTCTTAGTCGGTAGAAGTCCGACATAATGAAGATGACATGAAGATTTCCCCACGATAAGAAAAGGCTAGAACTGTGACCAAAACGCGCGAGCAAAGCGAGCTAAGCGAGCGTGCCCCGGCGCCCGCCGGCGAAGCGCCGGAAACCTTTTTTGCTTGAGGAATATAACATTTTAAGTGTATATTTCACATAGGAACGAAAATGTTAATGAAATTTATTTTTTGTTTGAACGTACATTAAATGTAGTGTTATTTAAACTTTCTTTTATTTTTTTGCTAATTTTCAATAATGTTAACTTTTCATACACTTTTGAAAAGATAATCTGAACTATAATTCAGGCAGAACCACTTTTGACTGAGAACGTTGGTCAAAACCACCTTTGACTTCAAAAATCAGTCAAAAGTTATTTTGATCAAGGACGTTTTTTCTGTTGACTGTTTTTTTCGTTCAAAAGTGAGGAACAGGCCTAACTCTCCAGTGATAAAAAAAATTGACAAGAAACCAAATCAATCTTGATAACGGCAGAAGGCTCACCACCTACCACGTCGGGTTCTAATACCACTGGTGAAAAGTGGGCTCTGAGTGTTTCGATCACCATGACGGCAACAGTCACTAGTCTCTGACGACTCAGTCTGAGATATAGTCCTGATGGTATGTTATGTTATGTTATGCTAAAAAATGCTGAAACTGATACATGAAATACTTATATATGTACTTTAGTGAATAGATAATGACACCTAGGTACAAAACGAACACAAATGTTCGTCTTCTGTAAATGAATGGACAAGTTAAATAAGCAAAACTTCTGCAAGACAAAACCTGAAACTTTCAAGGCATTGTATTTCAATTTGATTTCGGTACAAAGCCATCTGGCATCTGTACTGAGAGTTACTTGAAAAGTATTCAAAAGTTGTACGAGTTCTTAATGTGTTCAATGTTTCTTACACATGTTTCATGTTTCTTAGAAATCATTTCCTTTCTCAATGAAAAAACATTGACAGAAGGAAAGTTTCATTAATCTATAGGTACTTAGTTTACTTAACAACAAGCTTCATAATAGAAGCTCAAGGTCAACGAGTTGTGCAATATTACCAGTATTTCGCTACGAAGCTGAATCAGAAATGAGGAAATACGTTCAAGAACAGTTCTCATTATAGCTATGCTTACTATAATTTACTCAGTAGCCCGAGGACTACGTAGTAAGTTTTTCAACGGAATAGTTGATCGACAAAGACCAGCAAATTGGCAAGTTGAAGAGGCAGTGAGCAAGGCATATACCGCGTGTTTGAAGCTATCTTCGATGCAGTGGACTCTAAAGATGCTAGCGGTGGTGACCTTGAAGGGCAGTAAGGTGAAGAATATAATAAAGGCACCGATTTTCACTGAATATGCAGAAAAGCGTGTATTCACGAACTTCACTTGTACAGAACAGGAAACACATGCGGCAATGTTGCCATTAGAGTAAAAAATACAAATTTAATGTTGGTGTTGCCAGCACCGGGACATGATGGCCGTTGGTGCAGAAGAAATCCAGAATGAAGATGGCAACAAAGGGAAACCATCTGTTATTGGTGACTTACACTTCCCACCATAGGCTTTCGCCTGGTTGTTGCAGTAGGCTTAGTATTGGTGGGAGTTAGGCCACTGGGGAGGTAAGAGGGCTCAGGCGTGGCGGTGCGATGGTGTGTTGGCTTTCTGCGAGCAAATAAGCATGGAAGCAGTCACCACAGCTTCCATGCTTATTTGCTCGCAGAAGTAGTACCACCGTACCACAGGTGCCAGCTGTAATAATATAGTTATAATAATAATATGTAAATATAATAATAAAAGTTATAATAATTATATAATAATACGATAATATAGTTCCTGCGCACGCTCAAATGAAAGAAACAATTTTACATGGTTTTTATTTAACCCCTTTTATAAACAATTTCAGCAGACCCTCATCTCCTTAGCAATGTTTCCCTATAAGAAAAAGCGGGGTCAAATTACCCCTTGTTTAGTGAAAAATAGTCCCGACTATCCGTCTCTGTAGAGGCAACAAAGATATAATTGAATGGCAATGAAAGAGAGGAATAATAAAAAAGGAAATGGGGCAATATAACCAGAGGAATAGATTTCAGTTCTAATCACAGTCGGGGAGTGTACACCCTACTCAAGTCCCCAACCTACATACGTCCCTTCTTGGTATCCGTATCTTAAAGTACTCAAGTCTCGGTTGAGGAGGTACGAATATGTGGAGAATGCTCCAAAGTCTTTGGCGAATTCTACGCATATGTAAATATAAAAATTTAAATAGACTCTAGTTCACACACCCGAATAAAAAGACGTTTCGCCAAACCAATTTTTTCAAATTCGGTACGTCTACCACGAGGTGCCACTTTAAATTTACATTATCGTTCGCGTAAAAAATGTACATATTGGGATTTGACACGACGTGACATGACAATGTCAAATCCCAATAATTTTTTTTACGCGAACGATAATGTAAATTTAAAATGACAACTCGTGGTAGACGTACAGAAATGGACCATGTAGGTAGATTGGCTTGCGCAGTCCTATTTGAGTGTTGTTGTCATTGTAGCGACATCTATCTCGCCACATACCAAGTAAAAAACTGACGTATCCTACATTGCGATATTAGAGTTATCCGAGCGATCGAACATATATACAAGAACCCGACAATTACCGTCGGGCAGTAGCCCACCAGACTGCAACAAACGTCTGGTCGGAGGATCCTCCCTTTTCAATGGTGGATGAGGAACTTTACACCCTGTTCCCCAAACTGGTGACCCCGACGTGAACGTCAGCACAGAGCCTTCTCAGCGACCTTGGCACAGCACACTACACTTCGGCCGGTCAGCAAGCAGAGACGCACTTCTCTCCTGGTCGACGCAGCAGCCAGCCACTACGCAGCACTGCACCACTCCGACTCACTGGAGCATTCGCAGCAACACCCCGACTCACTGGGGCATTACCGCAGACAGTACTCACCGTGAACTGGCTCCGACTCACTGGAACCATTCCACTATCGACCTCCGGTCTCGGAGGGGAGTGATGTAGCGATATGTATCTCGTCACATACGAACTAAAATCTTTCGTATCCTACATCGCGATATCAAAGTTTTCCGAGCGATTAAACATAAATACAAGAAGCCGACAACGACCGTCGGGTAGTAGCCCACCAGACATAACACCCGTCTGGTCGGAGGATCTTTCCTCTTCAATGGTGGATGAGGAACTTCACACCCTGTTCCTCACACTCCCCAAACAGGTGACCCCGAGCATGAACAGTCAGCGTTGAGACATTAATGGACGCGAAGCCCATATGTCGCTCGGCCGAACTGCTTGTACCTATTACGCACTTAGTTTGCTAATTGCTATTTTCTATCGCTTGTGCCTGTGAACTATTTCTTCTTCCTCACTCCTTCTATCTGAACTATTGGTGTTGTGTATTTCTACTGTGTGATCTGACTGTGTACCGCTTGCAATAAACAAGTTTCCGTGTAAGTGAGTTCTGGATACTATTTAAACCACCATACTGCAAACACACGACCACACACGACCCCATATCATCTTGTCTACATCAGCAATACCCGTTCCAGGTCCTATGATCATAGACAAAACATACGTTTTTCTGTGCTATGGTGAAGCCACTCATATAAGTCTTTGAAATTCTTCAAGTACTTGTTATTTCTCGTTCTCTTAAATGACAGTCAGTACAAGCTTTCTTGAACTTAGGAGTCCAATGGCGATGCCCAATGATGCCCTGCTATTTGTTTACCAAAGTGCCTCTAGCATAGTGGCGACAGCAGATTAGCAACGTTCAGGTCTTGAGCTACGAACGCTAGGTCGTTGATCACGCTGACCGACATTTTGTGAAGACTTTTTCGAGCATGGCGACATACGGAAATACGGACGACAGCAGGTACACTCACTAACACGCCGTCCGTAGTTGCGGGCGAACTAACATAGTCTTAATTAGGATGAAAAAGATGATTTTAACAAACATCATGTTTTTTGTACTCCTTATTATGATATTCAACAAACATAATTAAATTTTCAAGAATATCATATTGGTGTAAGATTTTTTGACACATTAGTTTGACCTACGGACGTTTCGTTAGCGAGTAAGGCCCCCAAGACCTTAGCCATTCATTAAAATATTGATCTTTGATTACTGAATTCCTGAATGACACATTTTAACTTTAATTTATTTATTTGACCTTTTTTATGTATAGATACTTTTGACACCAGTGCATGCGCTAAGATTTGTAATTTCGTTGAAGATTATCAATAACGTTCAATATATTTTTGTCATTTCAATTTACTGTCAAATTAATACTTCACTCAATTTTTACCCGCCACTAGCGGCGAAACATGTTGCTACATAAACTGCCGCGTGTAAGTCAGACGGCATGCCGTATTCGCTTTACCAATAGAAGAATCAAAAAGAAGGAAATTATTCATTCCTCTACCCCTATCGTATCTCCTTGCGTCAAGCGTGTTCTATTTGACAAGTGCTGTTCCGTGAAACCCCTTATTGCGCGGAGGGTCCCCCTTAATGAATTAATATCTGGCAGAAAAAAGCGCATGGCTGACACATTGTACATTATTATATTTTGACTGGCTTTTTGGCTTGGTAGGTTGTCTGCAACTGAGTTTGAGGACTTGGGTTTGTGTGACAGTCAACATGACTAACCTTGGTGTGTGTTCCATGTTTTTTTTTACTTTTTTTCTGTCTGTGTGTCTTCATTGGAATTATTAATATCGTAGAAGATCTACGTGCAAGCTATTCCTGATATTTACTTAAAATCGGGATCTTAGTTTGGCTATTATGTATATTATAAAAAGCCAATTTTATTTTATTTTTGCAAAGGTTTTTGTGTTTGTGAAGTTTTCTTAGCGGACTTAAATGGTCCCAGTTTAATTACGCAGGGGATTAAAACTTTACAAAGTTTTAAGACCAGCACCCTTGTTGTTTCTGGTTCCAGCTCTTTGAGGACGGAAAACTTCTGAGATTTCTACTAATATTGTTTAACTTTATCTGTTGTTTATGTAATACACGCAACATGACTGTTTAAGTTAAATCAATAATCTTCTACAACAACAAGCACCAAAAAGGCAAATCTTACAAGCGTTTTGTTCCTAGCAATTCTCCGCTAGAAATTTCAGCAATTCCAAAACTGCACTGAGATGTTTGGTCTTGTAACGATTGTGGTATTACGCAAACACCACAGATGCAAGCTCATTCAAAACAAGCTCATTCAGAACATTACAAAAACAATTTTAAAAAGGTAATTATTTTTAAAAAACACTTCTAATTTCCACTTTTTCGTAAACAAATAAATGTCAATATCATAGCCGTCTCGGTATTTTACTATAGCGCTGTCATCCAGTTGCCTAGTTTCGATTCGATTCATCTTCGGGAACACGAAGTTAGTCGATGCCCATTACTTACCTTGAAGAACTGTACTCTTTTTCTCGGTCGCAGTCGGATAATTAACCATTAAAAACCGCATTTTATCGGTAGTTCACCATAAATTTGGTTAAGTAACGGTAGCTAACGGGTTTTTTACAACTTTAAACATACCTGAGTATAACCTGGCAAAATTGAAAACCCCTTCCGCCACAACATATGAAGGGATTATGTAACATTTTAGATTTGGTAGAGTTATAGTGACAGTAAAAATGTGTTCATTCAAAACCCCCTGCTTTTTTTAAGTTTATACATCGACAATATAGTTTTATGCAAGACAAAATAATGTATTTAAGCAAAATCCTCATGCATTCTGAAGTTACTTTACTTTAAAAGAGAACAATTAAGTGTGACAGCTGCTAATTAAGTAGATTTTTATAAATTCGGCATAAATCTTAAAAGTAATAATGTTTATTGTACTTTTACCACAAAGTGTACCCTAAAAAGAACCTTTTTTACTTCTGTCTAAAGCTCTAATGAATGGAGTATGGTTAGTTACAATATCTAAACGGTTACTAAAACATGACCCACAGATCCTTAGTTTTCTAATAATTTACCATACCTTTCACGTACTCCTTTGTGTTCTCGCAATCTTCAACACAATTTCAACTACGAAAATAATTGACATAAAATATTGGATAGCGGTAACATGGAAAAAGGTTTTTATGTCTCAGTAGAGAAGATAGCATGTGTGACGAAATTATAAGAAAACATTTTCGTTAGGAACTGGCTGGTCACGGGAGTCGCTGTTATTAAAGCAAACTTATTGCAAGAGATGTATTTTCGAATAGTGTCGTAGTGTATGTTCTCACACAGGTTAAATTAAAAAAGGTTGTAGATTCGATCCGCACACACGACGAACCTGAATTTAAGAACATTGTTTTTCATTACTTCTGTATCCGCAGCAGATATGAATTAAGTAAATAGGCAATAGTTGCCTCTCATCCAATGTTTGCTGTGCCCTTGCAGGGCGTCACTGTACCTTATATACCCTGTAACATCCTATCTAACATGTGACTTGCAATAAATGAATCTGAATCTGAATCTGGATAATTGCAGATTTGGGACAGCTGTATTAATTAACTTTATTTTATTTTAAAATAATATTGATCAACCAGACTTATGTTTTTGCGAGTGTGCGAAATGAACCCGCAACCTATTACGCTAAACAAGTATTTCAATAGCATAAGCAGAGTATGTGTAGGTAATGAAGTTTCCTCGTACAAAAAATGCTTTCATCAATTCGTCTGCAGCATTAAGCGTGTCAGTCAGAAGCCTCCGCGATGGTGTGAAACCACGCAACACCTCTTCCGGCGCCGAAAGCTAAGAGCAGCCATAAAAATAGTTGTCATTCCACTGCGCAGAGTAGGGTGACAACGATTTAGTATCATGAAATTTAAATAAACATATTTGACACTTGAAATATTTCACACAAGAACAATTTTAACGCAAATTAAACATTGAAAAAATAAATTACAATTTAGGTAAGGTAAGTTTGCTATCGTTACGTTTACGTTGTTTTTACGTAATGAACAGTAGATACTAAATTAATATCATAAGCGAATCGAATAAGCAATAAAAAGCGGGTTATTTGAATATTTGGGCAGGTTTTTATATTTCGACACGACATTAATGAGAGTTTGGAATCATTCATGTAATTTAACTATAATAGAGCAAAGGATAACAGATAATCATTATAAAGCGTTGTTAAAATCTGATGATTTGTGTATTTAGGTTTAATAAAGCAATTACCAGTTTTTACTCTGAATTTTAACTTATTTAGTTCTATATATTTATAACAGACAACACCCTCTTTGCAACCACAACTACTCGAACAGAGTAGTATCAGTCAATTTTAGATTTTCAACTGTATGAAAATTGTATTAATTCCGGGCGTTGTTGTTTAGCTACCGCCGTAGCCGCCGTAGTTTTAAAACTTACGGTCACCCCAACAATGCCTCAACAGAAAATGTGAGAAATTTTCGCCGTGCAAGTAAGCTACTGTATAATTTATAACTCTTGTAGATATATTGCATTACACGTATTTCGACACGTACAAAGTATGTAAGTTGGTGGATTTAGAACACATCCAATTAGTAGCTACGAGTATATTTCCTTTGCTGCATTATTGTAATGTTCGTAGTATAAAATTGTACCGTTTTAGTTTGAGTAATAAGGTCTGGCTGTTTGTAATGTGCCGGGCAGACGACCTGAATATCCACCATGAGTACCGTCTAGGATAGTTGAGTATAGCAATTTATATTATATTTGTATTTTTAGTTTCATTCCCATGATTCCAGTTTCGTTTTAATCATTTTTTTGATTTTGTTTTCCGGGTCCATACTTACAACCTTGGTGTCTTCAAGGCCAGAGTGAATTGCATCAGGAGAGACCGAGGCTAAGCGCGAACCCACTAGAAAGTAACGAAATTGTAACGAAATTGCATACAAAAACGACAACACTGAAGCTAGCGACTGTCATCAGTGTAAACTCACCATGAGTTAAGCAGTGTTAGATTAAATCAAAATGAAATATAGGTGATAGCGCGTGGACCGCTTAAATGAGGCCACCGTCGCCTAATTTCACTCAGTCGTAATATACGATTGACAGGGCTTTACTCTGACTCACGCCTGTCTCGCTTACGCTATGGTCAAAACAAATAGGTTTGTCTCTGTCCTTCAACATCGCCCAACCATGAATAGAATCACAGCGGTGTGAGTGTGCGTGCATGTAGTTGAGCATCATCCCCGTTTTAATGTGGCAACTCGTGGTTGACGTACCTACTGATAAAAGTTAATTAAGTAAGTATAGTATCAGTCGGCACTGGGCAGAGCTCAAAACTGTGATACTCGTACCTGACAGCAAAGTGACATAATACAGTCTGTTTTTCCTACATGTCTTATTATGTAGACGAAGAACACTCGGCACGAATATGTAAACGTTTTAAGTTGTACGAAAACAGATACCTACGAAGTGAAATTAAATAATTTCACAGTTTTGCGCGTTGCAGATACAATATGTCGAGAACCTAAATTCGATTTTAATGCACAATCGTGTCGTCAATAGTGACTACAGTTACTTGGCTTCTTAAGACACTTAATATAAAGATTACGATAATTTATTTTAAACAAAACCGTTGCAAATACCTGTGTAATCTCGCTTTTATCAGCCGTGTAGGTACTGGTTTTAACATCTTGCCAATTTAAAACGATTTTGAACTGAGATAATTGATTTTCCAATTTGCTTATCACTGTAGTGGGATGGCGCTTAACGAGTACAGTGGGGTACAAAAGTATTTTTGATGATGTTATTGTTTAATTTTGAATTAGTTTATTTCCTATATTCAATTTATGTATTTATGTTTTATTTTATATAGCCAACAAATAATCTGGCATCGTGCAGATTCCTCAAATTCTACTTGTGCTTGGATCTGATAATAAATAAATAAATATGCGCCAGACAACACACCTCTTGTAATGGTCTCGAAGTAGGGATCAATATCCCTGTGTCACGAGGTACCACACAAGGAAATCAGCCAGGTTCGTCTCCCAACACACCCAGACGATTCAGAAAAGATCGTTTCCTGAATTGACCCGACCGGGAATCGAACCCGGGACACTAAGGAAATCGAGGCGAGAAACCGTGCTAGAGCGCACAACGCCAATCGTGTCGTCAAATAAAAATCTAAAAGGTAAAAATATAACAAAATCGAACTCCAGCTATTGCAAGGCAGACTAAACAGACTATCCATTGTGCAATAGGGCCGCTAATTGTACTTTAAACCGTGTGCAATAAAGAATATCATAAATTCTTAAAATATAAAATAAATAAGTGAATTATTATTTTTAGCATTAAACAATGCACTATTTTCTACTCAAAGACCGGAATTAGAAAAATTCGACCTGATCCTAGGGGGACTCAAGCAGGATTCGAACCCGATATTTACAAAATATTTCTTTTCTTGCCTTTAGCATTGATGAAACAAACGTTCAGATTTCAGAAAAGTGGTACAATAGTTGGTATAAATAGCATAGCAAAGTCCGCACAATTCACCAAAACAGGCATTCAAATGTTACATATAAAATTCATAAGTTCTTATAAAATACAATACATATTATCTTGTGTGTTATTATAATCATTTTAATTGGTAAATAAATTACAAAATATGTCATTTCATTTTAATCAAATTCAACATACAGTGACACACAAAACGAATTTACTTAAACACATACATTAAACATTCTAAATTTCCATTACACTTTATTAAATCAAATCAAATAATATTTATTCACATAAAATACAGTGGTGGTGATTTTAAGCTTCTATTTTGTCAAGCGTAGGGCATGTGAATGTCAGATGAAACAATGCAAAATTATTAGGGAACTTTTGTGTCACAATTAATTATGTTATGTCAATTTTAGAAGCTAAATATTCCTTGATAGAGTAAAAGCATTTCATTAATAACCATTTACGCAATTTTATTTTGAACGTGGATAATCCAAGCTCTCTTAACTTGGGTGGTAGCTTATTATACACTATAATACAATTTGGATAGCAGTTTCTTTTGTAATATTGTGTGTGCATACTAGGCAATATCAGTCTACCATGGTGTCTCACTAGTTTACAGTTATTTGTATTTTTAGCTTGGAATATGTTTGGGTGTGTTTTAACGAAGATACAACATTCTAAAATATACATAGAGGGGAGAGTAAGCAAATTCAATTGAGGAAATAACTGCCTACATGATGTCATTGGCGGAACATCGCATATAGCTCGGATGCATTGCTTTTGCGATATGGAAGCTCTGTTTATATCAGTGGAGTTTCCCCATATTATTATACCGTACCTAAGATTAGATGCGACATATCCGTGATAGACCATTAATGCTGCCTTTTGATTCACTTGGGTAGTCAACCGCCATAATGCATATGCAAATCTATTTATTTCATTTCAAATATTCTTAATGTGATATTTCCATGAGCATTGATTGTCGATTTCTATTCCTAAAAAAGTTACTGACTTTGAGTCTAATATAGGCTCATTATTTATGCAAACATTTAATTTATTTGATTTATGATTGGTATTATAAAAGTTTAGATATTTGGTTTTAGTAATATTCAATTGTAAATTATTTTTACTGAGCCATTTAGAAATATTATTTATAGTGTCATTAATTTCATCATTGAAGTTAAAGTTAGTTTTTTTAGTAATAATTACTGAAATATCATCAGCCGTTGGCTTAACACGTAAAATACCAACACTAGATTAATTCTCCGGGTCTGTTAACGGCCTCGGTAGCTCAGTTGGAAGAGCAGCCTTCCGAATTGTGGAAGGTTGCAGGTTCGAATCCCGCGTGAGTCCCTAGGATCAAGTCAAATTTTTCTAGTTTTTATCTTCATATAAAGTAAATTCGGAATCAAATATAGTTAAAACAAGACAGATTTTTGCACCCGAGCGAAAGAGTTTTTCTAAGTGTACGTCCGTTTTACGTCACTACACGTGTCACTTGACATTTCATCCTTTCCGGCTGTTCATGTCCAGGGATATTTAATATTTTTTTAAGTAGGTTGTGAGCTTGTGAGTTGCTATACTGCCTCCTACGTTATTATATTAATAATGTCGTCAGAGATCGTGGATTTGATTGACCCAGAACACCAAGGATGATTGTTACATTATAAAGAAAAAAGGAAAATCCTATCTTTAATTTGTGGGTTCAAGCCCCGCTTGATACCTTAACAAAATTTGTATGTTCTCTGTTAAACTTTGCGGTTGACTGGTAGAGAATGCCTCTAGGCATTAAGTCCGCCAATTGTACCTATTTTTATAAATGTGCAATAAAGAATAAATAAATAAATAAATAAATAAAAGGGTTTATTTTCAGTTTTTCTATCTCTAGCTAAAGGGTGTAAAACAGGAAGCTTTCTAATCGCCCCATAACGCTACGGGTGGCCCAAATTGGTCATTACCTCGCAACCTATCAGCCCAGACACTCTACGAGGTAATATTGCTAGCATCTTGGGCAGACTATGATAATACATAGTTATGTTATGATGACACATTAACCCATGGATATAAGTGCCTGGGTGTTAGATATATCGTCTTTCATTTGAGTACATAATATGTATTTATATATCATTGTATTTATGAATTTATATGTATATATTTGCTATTTTTATATGTAAGTAGGTACACATATATATATATTGTAATTTAGATAAGTAGGTATTTATATTATATGAGTAAATTGTTTACTTTTATTTTACTGAAACTTAGTTTTACAAAACCCCGCCGTAAAGATTTTTGCTTCACCTTGACTGGTAGAGAATGCCTTTAGGCATTAAGTCCGCCAATTGTACTTTTCTTTGTGCAATAAAGATTAAATAAAAATAAAATAAAATAAACATATAAATATCTATGCTATGTTTTTGCTTACAGGTTAGTCGGGTTTCTCGGTTATTGGAACTTGAAAGATGTTTCTTGTTTTATTTTTATTTTTTTATGTTCTAGACAGACAACACACCACTTGTCATGGTCTCGAAGTCTATCACTGTGTTACGAGGTAGCAGACAAGGAATCAAGCCAGGGGCGTCTTCCAGCACACCCAGCCCCGAGTCAATTCAGAAAAGATCGTCTCTTGAATTGACCTGACCGGGAGTCGAGCCGAGAAACTGTGCTACAGCGCACTACGCCAATCGTGTCGCCAAAATAGCAAATAGCTTTAGCATGGCTATTTCTATTACTCAAATGACTATTTCACCAACCGCACTACCACGCCAAGCTCACAAAACACTACAATTTTTTGAGGTTTTCATTTAAGCTTTGAAAGACATAGTTTAATTCAGAATAAAACAAAAAAAAAATAGAACATTCTGCGTATTTCACCAAATGATCAATGTAAAGGAGTAAAACATTCCAAAAACACATCACAAATCTCTCCACACGTCGAAAACAAATCTAAAGTAAAAGTTACTGTAGCAACAAATATGGCGATAGAACAAAAAATCGTGAAATATTGATGGCAGCTAGTAACAGAATTTATTGGAAGCAGGCTTTTATCTGCAAACATAAATATTTGTCCTGAACTAGAAGGTTTTTATAACCATAATCGTGCTCCGTTTGTCATTAGCTTGTTTATGGTAGGCAATAGATGGCGCGACTAACTTTTAACTAAAAATAGTGGAATTTTAGGGTTAGGAGTGTACAAAATGAAAAAAAATCGAAAGTAATAATGCTTTAATAAATGACTTAAGAAAGTTTGGCTGGTCGGTTGACGCAATGGCCTTTAGCGCTGGAGGTCGTGGGTACCATCACCACCCATGACAAAAATTCATGCGACGAACATTTGTGTTTGTTGTGTCTAGTCATCTATCGACCAATACAGATTACATAGTTTTATTTAGTGATTATTATTTCAAGGACTTAGCAACATTTTGCTATTAGGCCTGCAAATTACAATGAAAAAATTATTCAAATTAAAGCGTTCTTTTAGTTTTTGGTAGGGCCTATTAACATTAAGTCCAATAATATTTTTCAAAATGATTTAGTTTATTCGTAAAATATTTATCCGAATTTAAAAAAAAAACTATTTTTCGGCCCTGCTTAATAAAATTGATTGGTAAAACGTTGTTATTTGTTGAACTATTTTCAAATATCGTTTTTATGCCCGACTGTACGCGTCAATGTGCATTAAACACAAGTCAAGTCGAGCCCACAGTCGAACTGACGTCCCTGCCGTAGAAGGCAAGTGAACAGCGATTGAACATCAGAGTAAAAGGTCATTAATTGACACTTGACATGTATTGATATTGTTAGTACATTAATTGTAAGGGCTAACTCACACTAATTTTGAACTGCAGTTAATGTAAGAGTATTCAAATAAATAATGCTTGAAAGTGACCAATGAGAACAATTTGACAACTTTACAGGGACGAAATTCCATAAATTCGTATGATCGCAGACCGTAACCGCAAAACTGTGCCGCCGACTGCAAGCTGTTTCGTACACAGTTAATTTTTTTATTGTTTTGAAATTTTGATTTTGATTGGAATTGAGGTACTAATAACACAAAATATGCGCCAAAAAACACTCCTTTTGTAATGGTCTCGAAGTAGGGATTAATATCCCTGTGTTACGAGGTACCACACAAGGAAATAAGCCAGGGGCGTCTCCCAGCACACCCCAGACCAGATTCAATTCAGAAAAGATCGTTTACTGAATTGACCCGACCGAGAATCGAACCCGGGACACTACGGAAATCGAGGCGAGAAACCGTGCTACAGCGCACTACGCCAATCGTGTCTTCAAAACACAAGGTGAGACTATGTTTCTTTTATCTTAACAGAAATAAATCAATTCGTGTAGTGTGGTTGGTTTTAAATGGATGGCAGATTCGATAAATACGAGTTCATTGTAAACTGGATAAGTACATAATGATCTCTATTCCGTGACTTTACTTATTAAGCAAGTTTTGTAGGTAGACTTAATTATCCTCTGCTTACTGCGAAAACCGAATAAATGCACTTTTTTACAAAATCAAGTTAAGAACACAATTTTATGTAATTTTTCATGCTCTTTCTACTGGTAAAATCGAACAAATGTTATGTGTAACTGTAGCAGAGTTAGCCAAAATGAAAAACTTAAATTACAGATATCGCATCTTTCCTTAGGGGTACATCTCAAAATTTTGAGATTTCGAGTTCGAGAATTTTGTGCCCGTATATTTACGGGCACAAAATTAACACGTCTACGCGATTCTCTTGACAGAAAGAGTCAGAGCCGCGAAAACTATTTGTGTCTCTTTCACATTTCCGAGAGAAGCGTCTCAGTTACCGCGATACAAGGAGCAATTTAGTGTCGTGCCTGTAGTTGAGGAAGGAGGACCGCTCGCGCAGTCGTTCAATTGTGTTTGTTTCAATTTTGCTATGAATAGTTTAATTTATTTATGACCGGTATTGTGAAAATACAGGGGCTCAAAAATCTTTAAACGCGTTTTCCAAACAATCATGTTTTTCGAATTGTGCCCCTATAGTATGAAAGCTGCGATATTTTGATCTACATAATAGAAGTGGAACATTATAACCATCTTAACCAATAAATACGGAAACCTTTTTAAACGTAAATAATGATTCCATGAATTTATAATTTTTTTCAAATGTAGGTACGTGAAAACGTTAGCACAGACCAGTTTTCTATAGTAAAAAAAGATTAAAAACGTTAATTCATACCAGTTTTTTTCTAGTTACAGGCGAAAGCTGACATATGCATGCGTTAATTGGTTAAAATTGAATTTTATGCCCTTTTTACTATAGCGACACAAATAAATTAATTGCATTCATAAGACATATACCTACATATTTTCGTATCAGACATTTATCTGTCTTGATGTTTTACACCGCTGTTAGACATTTTTTATGTAAGAGGGAGCAAACGAGCTGGAAGGTCACCTGATGGAAAGTGATCACCTCCGCCCATGGACAACTCTAACACCTCAGGTGTCACCGATGCGTTGCTTGCCTTTTAACTTAGAGGAGCATGTAAGTTTAGAATACCATTTTCTCGAAACATCAGAATCTGCATTTATCAGGTTTTCGCAGTAAGCAGACATTGTATTCCATTCCTATTTGATGAAGAAAAATTCAGCAGTTCACCACTGTAATGTTATCCCATAAAGGGTAACTTTTTTGTTATAAGACCTTCATGTCAATTTCACAATTGACGACACGGTTGGCTGTAACTCGGTTTCTCGCCTCGGTTTCCGTAGTGTCCCGGGTTCGATTCCCGGTCGGGTCAATTCAGGAAACTATCTTTTCTGAATCGACCCGGGTCTTTTTTTTATATTGCCCGTCAAGAAGACCTAACTCCACCTGATGGAAAGCGGTCGTGAGGTCCAGATATGAGGTTGACAAGCCTAGTCATTCAAACGAATCACTGGCCTGGCCATCCTCACCTTGAAGGCCTGCAGAACTGCCTTTTCACGCCCCGCTTGAAGAACCCGGGACTATACGAGAAAGGAAACACATGTGCTGGAAGAGCTTTCCACGTCTGGAAGGTACGACAAAGCAGGTCTGGGTGTGCTGGGAGACGCCCCTGGCTTATTTCCTTGTGAGGTACCTCGTAACCCAGGGACATTAAACCCTACTTCGAGACCATTACAAGAGGTGTGTTGTCTGGCGCATTTTATTATCATATTTAATATTAATTAGCTTTTTTATTCTCACAATTTCCCGCTCTTCACTCCTACCTTGAACGCCTGTGAATGTAATTATCCTCCTTTATCATATTGATATGAAACTGGTATCGGCCATCTTAACGATCCTGACTTGCCACGTCACTTACCATCTAGTTAGGCGTGTCTGGCTATCTCGGCCCTCGTAATAACGTTAATATGACGGATTAAGGAAAAAAGGTGATCAGCTTATTAATATGATCTCAAATTCAGGGTTTATTTTGAGCAATGTAGGCGCTCCTCTCTCACTTTACTCTGCATATATCAAACTTTGAGGTTATCAGTTAAAAATGCATATTTGGAAAAAGATATTTCTTGGATTTCCAGAAATATAAGTATATCCAATATCTATCGTATTTTTATATTCTTTGTAGTTACTCGTCATCTATCTAACAACTACCTATAAAAAGAAACAAACAAATCTTTACTCTATAAAATACTAGTAAAGATATGCTGGAGGCATGCCGTGAATAAAAAATCAGATGGAAAAATTAATAAAAATTATTATTTCCTTGTCACCTCATATTTTTTACAAAATAGAAACCATGTATTATTTTGAAGACATCCTTCGTAGTATAAACGAAACAGTTATGGGATTCACAATTACAAAAGAACTAAGTTTGGAATTGTCTTTTTTCAATAGTTGAAAAAATTCTTGAAAATTTGATTTTTTCTTGTCTACTTTAGTTATATCTTTCAATGGAAAATAGAGCATTCAAAAATGCAAACAAGTCAAATCAAATCAAATCAAAACAAATCATTTATTTGTAAGATACAAGATAAGGCCCTGTCAAATCAAGAGCCACTAAAGTTTATCATATAAGAAGTCCTTAACACTGTGGTAGGATCTGTCTCATAGCATGTACTTTAAGCTCAGTTTGTATTGCATTAAATTATATATTTGCTTAATACTATGAGGCAATTTACTATAGATTCTTGGGGCCATAACGAATACACTTTGGCTATACATAGTGGTCTAATGTGAACTGTGACTTATTTTCTCAGCATGTCGCAGCAAGTCTAACACAAATATTTTTTAAGATAATATTTGTGAACTTGTGAATAAGTTCAATTAAAAAACGTTTTTGGCAAGCACTCAGTGCCATATATGAAATCCACAATAGGTCGAAACCTCTTCAGATGCAGAGTTGTATTTGACGTCACTTCCCGATACAGTCACCCTCGTATGTTAATAAGAACATGAAGGGTAGGTAAGGTGGGTAGGTAGATATTATTATTAAGGAAAAATTACATGATCTTTTCACATTTATGACGAGGTGCAGTCATCGTTGTAAGTGAATAAATTATAGTACATACATAGTGATTATGCGTTCACAGATCGTTGGTATTTAATTCCGTTTCCGGTTTCTCTCCGCACGACGAGCCCGTAAGTTGCGTAAATCGATTCCCCTTTAAAGGATACTATTTCTCGATAAAATATTTAATACTACTAAGGTAATTAAAGTATTTAATAATAACTTACTGTTAAACATATGATTTTACTGTTACTACCACACCAGACACTTCAAAGCCTAAACTTCACCGTACCCATTCATCGTGAAATGGACTATATACCTACGAGTATAATGTCATATCACAGCGTTGTTGTTAAGGATATGCTTTCCCAAGATTATCAATATTGATCGACTTTGGTTGAAGATAACTACTAAATTAAAAGATATTTTAGCAAATAAAAAAGTGTGCGAGTAGGTCAGTGTCTTTAGGTAAGGCGACAACTTTTCCAAAACACGATATAGCTATATATAATTTTACCGATGAAAAAGACACAAAGAAGTACGTCGACGATTTTTTTGTTCTGCTCTCAAGTATTAATTATTAACATTTTTTCATAATAAATTTATTACACGAAAACGGAAGGAGGCCGCGGCGTTATTCCGTTCGCGCAGAACTAATCAGTGGCCCACCGAATGCTCTATCGGACAGCGCGCTAAATCCCAGCCTTATAGCTTTTTCTCTGTTTCAATTGTTCAGTCATATGGCCACAGACTTCGAAGTGGGTGCAATAGAAGTAAATTCTTGCGACTTTTACCCCACTGCTCTTTACTATTATCATTCATTATTTGCGATACATGAACATGTTCATCACTTGCGGTAACAGCTTACTATCAGGCTGCCCGCTCCGCTTGCTTTCTTGATACCGACGTTGGACATACATACATACCATCATGACTATATCCTAACCGGGGTAGTCAGAGGCAAGTGACTGTTGCCGTTATGGTGATGAATTGGAACCCAAGGTAGGTAGGTGGTGAGCCTTCCGCCTTTTTCCGGGTTGGTCTGGTTTTTTTATCAATGTTTTCCATCACCAGAGAGTTGGGTGGAAACTTTAACAATGACCGCAAATATGGTTCTGGCCTGATTTGAACTTGGGACCACACGATCCACAGCCGAGTCGGGCTGCTTAACCCCTAGGCCAGCACATAAAACAACGCTGGGAAGGCCTTACCTTCGTTGCTTTGCTTTCGCATACTTTAGAATTTATTTTTCATGAAGCGCCCGAGAACGATTGTTATCAAACTGTAATTAAAACTTTAGTTCCAATTTCGCATTATTTAATTAACGCTGTCTGACTGTACCTCCGCTATTACACTTGTTATCTCAAACTTCTGATAAATGTATGGATATTTCTTTCAGTACAGTTCTCTGCAAAAATATGCGGGTATTACTTATTATATATTTTTTCTTTTTTCACACATGATAATTTTTGGTTACAAGAGAGCTGATTGCTGTGTACGCAAAAGGTAGGTTTCGTTTGTTAAGTATGTTTATGTGTTGTAATCGTTTTATTTATAAATATTGCGTAATGTTTAAAGCTATTCTTAACTTTTCTCTCAAGCACGTACTTGCCCTTCTTGTCAATTCTCCTGTGAGTTGCTTGGCAGAGATCGCTTGTTAGCGATAAAGCCGCCCAAATTGTACAATGTATTGATTATCTATAAGTTATTATTATTTTCTAGTGTGCAATGAAGAATATTTATTACTTACTTTAATAACCGATTTATTTAATAAAAAATGGTCCTTTTTTGCTAATAGCGTTAAATAAAGCCCCAACTAATCAGTTAACAGTTTAAAGACCTAACCTGACAAAACATTATAGCAACAGAGGCCGTAGCCAATCGCAACACGCTAAGGAATATCGCTTCTACAGGTTACATTTCAAAATGTACGTGAATGACATTAGCCGTCGTCTAATCGAAATATAATTTAATTCTATTCCTATAACATGTCAAAGTTTTACATGTCGAAACGAAAGTCGGGTTTTGCTCTTGGTTAAGGCCTCAATGAGACAATTTCATATACGAAAACTATGTCGGGTTCTTACTAACATAAATTACGATTTGACGACACGATTGGCGTAATGCGCTGTAGAACGGTTTCTCGGCTTGACTTGTAGTGTCCCGGGGTTGATTTCTGGACAAGTCAATTCAGGAAGCGATCTTTTCCAAATTTGCTCGGGTGGTTCCAAGTTTGCTAGGTGTGCTGCTTATGATAATTTATAACGTACGGTCAATAATAAAGCATACTCTGTGATGTAAAACTTAATTAGTTATTTTTTATATAACCCCTCAAAATTAAATTTAATGAGTAAATCTAATTTCAACTAAGACATTTTATAAATCACCCGATGTGTATACTATATCATTTTCCCTTCGGTATAAATAATCACCAATATAATTATTTGTCCAACTGTATCCGCTTCGGGCGCGTAACTGCTAAATTGCAAAGTACACTCCTTTTTATTTATTGCTTAACGATTGGTGCAAAGAATTCTAAAGATTATAAATGAGATTAAAATCTAGCCTTTCCATAAATCCTGATTTCTAGACCTTAGGCTCTGAGGGATAATAAGCAATGCAAGGGATAGATTAGTTGATAAGCATTAAAAGAGATATTACTTTCCATGAATAGATAGTATTAATGTTCTTATTAAACAGAGCGATACGCAAAATAATTACAGCTATGTTATTTGCCTAGGTAACCGATAAGATTTTATCTAGAAAGTACCTAAATATAAGTCAAATAAAAGTCCATAAAAAGTAATTTAGTTCAATGAATAAATGAAATAAATAAATTTTTGGCACAACTTTGAAGAAGATCATTTTTGTCTTACGCCAGAGCAGAGACGCCTTGATGGGTGTCAAAGTGAATAAAGTACAAATTGATAAAAGTCTAATAAATATATTGAGTTAAGTAAACGTTGAAAATTGGTTAAATATTTAAGTTAAAATTAAATAACTAATATTATACAAATACAAATACAAAATACAAATACAAAAATATTTATTCACTTCAAGTTATTTGTTTACAAATTGGTGTTGATTTCCTCTATTAGGTACGGAAGCACCTGTGTTAGAAGAAGCCACTCTTCCTTAGCTAAAACATATTTTCATTTAAATAACTTATTAATCACACTTTGCGCAGAAAGTTGCAATTAAAGATTTGACAAAAACTAACAGTTTTGTTTTTTTTTTTTTTAATTTTAATTTCAACTAATTATGTTAAAAGCGTCCTCCTATGTCCTATTTGCTGTGCCCTACAGGGTCTGTAATGAACTTAAGTGTAACATCTTTAACTACATTATGGAATGCAGTTAAATGATTGAGTATTGACCTCCTAAATATTTTTAAATACTTACACACTTTAATAGATATTTACATATGCATATATTTAATATCTATGCTCGTATTATTTTTATTTTTATCATTTTAGATCCTAATTTATTAGTTTTTAATGGCAACAAAAAGGAGCCTTTTAGTTCCCCCCTGTTCTCGCTACTGATCATTTATGCGCTTATAAACAAAGCTCATTATCATCATCATCATCCGTGCGGTCTATCCCGGTTGTGAACCCACGCCAGTGTGTGGGGTCCCAGGGTCCGCCTTTCTTATTTTCTTGGCCTACTTCGCGCGGTCTTGTGCATACTCAGTGGTAAGTCTGTTGGCACGCATGTCACCCTTAACAACGTCGAGCCAGCGCTTCTTCCGCGGAGGCGGCATGGCCAGACATTCGTGCCCACGTAGTTTGCCGATCTCCGTGAGACATGACCATACCAACGAAGGCACTCCTGCTGCTTGTCTGCGATGTCACGAACACGAAGGCTGCCGCGGATGCGGGTGTTACGCACGCGATCTTTGCGTGAGACTCCATACATCCACCGCAGCATCTTCGTTTCCGTGATGCGCAGCTCCTGCTTGTGTTGCTCTAGTAACGGCCATGCTTATAAATAAAGCTGCTGTGTTTTAATTATGGTTTCATCTGCAAAACATCACACAGAGCAAATCGGACAGCAGACGTGCGTGATAGTCGTTCCAGAACGCATAAATATTCCTTCAAGACTGTTAATCTTACCACAATATGTTGAAGCAAAAAAGAAAATACTAAACAAATCTAACACCTCATCTAATAAGGAAGCCTGTAGCTAATTAGGATAAAAGGTAGGGTCGGACGTAAATAAACGGTCGTTTACGGCTTTGGCTCCACCTACCGACCACAGAGATAAATCTTTATTGACAACGCAAGGTAGATAGCATCATGCTAACAGCAAAGGAGTGGAACTCGCTGCCCGCGCATGTGTTTCCAAACGAATACAATCTGCGTATCTTCAAGACAAGAGTCAATAGGCATTTACTAGGCAGATATGTTCCATCATAGATCGTATCGTTCGATTTTAGTATGGCACGGTTGGCCATAAATGTGGTCTACCACCCTCCGGTTTACCCTATGAAACAGCAAGGTGGATTTCCCCTTGCAATAAGATTGTAGCGACATCTATCTCGCCAAATAATACGAGCTAAAAACTGACGTATCCTACATCGCGATATTAAAGTTATCCGAGCGGTTGTACATAGATACAAGAACCCGACAATAACTGTTGGGCAGTAGCCCACCAGACACAACACCCGTCTGGTCGGAGAATCCTCCCTTTTCAATGGTGGATGAGGAACTGTACACCCCGGTGTTAATCTCCCCCTATAAACATTATGATAGTGACAATCGCTCCACCTTAGCGACTATCAGATCTCACAAAAAAGAAAGAGGAATTGTTAGAACAACAAACCGTCCCCTTTTCCTTAATCCTTCATTCTTAATCCTGTGACATCACACCCCTACCAAATCGAAGAATCAGATTAATAATATTGATCCATTTGTTAGTAACAATATTCTTACAACTATGTTAGTATTTAATGGTTCGTGATAATTCAATTAACTTAATGAATATGTCCCGTATGGGTTTATAAGGGCGGTAATCCAGTGCTTCAATAGTGCACTGTCCCACCTTGAGAATGTTATTGGAACTGCTAAGCATTCTGTTCTTGATGGACAAAGTCTTATTCCATAACGCGTGGAAGCCGCCTACGTGAGCATAAGCGAACATGCCGGACGCACTGCAGAATCTCGGCAGTCTCAACAACACCCGGAACATTTGTGTATTATTAACCCACAGACCGCTTATGTACAAGGATTGGCAGCATGCTTTAAATAATGTCAGTTTCACCTCATCAAGGAAGCTCAACACTATCAGTTGTCATTCAGCATTGACGAATCAACAAATTAGAAAGCCGGTCGTGCGATCCTGCACAATGTTAAACAAAGTTTTTATGTGGAAGTGCTCCAAGACTCTCAGTGCAACACAACAAGAGAAGCACTATCAACTCCAGTAAGTCCTTTTACCACTTTCCAATATTTTCCAGTTTGTTGTTCATAGCTAGTCAGAACCGCGTGCATCATAAAGTAAATTGTACAGCCAAAATTCTACAAGAAAACAGTTTATTACTTTTTAAAGCTATCAAACGAAACAGGCATCCACTGATGAACATAGGCCTCTCTCGCCGATTTCCAAAGAGACCGGTTGTAGGATTTCTGCATAAGCCGGAATCTTGCCACCGTTACCAGGTCGTTCGTCCACCTTGTAGGTGGCGTCTACCCTGCGTTTTCTTTGTGTCCATCAGTTCTTTGCGCTATGTGCCCTGTCTACTGCCACTCGCTGGGCTATGTGGGCTAATTGGGAAGAGAGGAAAAAAGTGTAAATAAACCACTCGATTTGGCATCCGTTGCCATAAATTGCGCGGAAGTGCTATTACTCTGTGTCTGAGTACTTGGACCAAAAACTGACAATTTGAATGAATTTATATGTTTCTAGTGTTATCTGTTAAATTTTATTATGAATCAATTTATTTATATGTTAATTTCATTTTATGATTTTTTGTATTATTTTTTAAAATGAAATTATTAATTGTTTAATCTATTATATTTTTAAATTTGCACATCTTTATAAATAGATAAAATATGTGTACAACTATCTTTAAGAACATCATGTAATCCACCATATTTCTGCAAATAAATATTATATTCTATTCTAAAGCTTTAGCGTGGACTAAAAGAACAGCATCAAAACAGATACACTGCGCTTATTTTTGACACGCGAAGTATGTACACTCGTATCATCTGTTTAAATTTACGTCTGTGCTACTGACAATTTCGGACATTCTTTGTTTCACCGTGAGAGGAAACGCGGTTAGGAGAAATTCGGAAAATTCTACCATTTATTTAACGTGGATTGCTAAAAAATACCTTTTCTTTATCCATTGTTTCAATGGCTCTTTGGTTTAGTTGGCAGTGACTAGTAATCCGTTAGTGTTTCTTTTGTGTATTTTTTGTGTTGATACATAGGTATCATAGGTATTAATAAAAGTATTATCAGTATCAATTTCAAAATACTTAAGTAAGTTCATCAGTTTAATAGACTGTATGTAAGTATTCGTCAATGACTTACACCCAATGTACAAGTTCTGTTTAGTTTTGCTAGATAATCTATACTCCATTCATTATTATAACATTAGAAATATGACGCTTAAAGAAGCAGGGGTGCTAAACTGAATGATAATTTGCATTTGACGTTGCAATGCCGGATGACATACCTGAGTATAACCTGGCAAAATTTAAACCCCTTCCGCCATTACGTATGAAGGGAATATGTAATATTTTAGATTTGTTAGAGTTATAGTGACAGTAAAAATGTGTTCGGATACTCAACCTCTTCTTCTTTTAGGTTTTTAACATCGACAATTAGTTTTATGCAAGACAAAATAATTTATTTAAGCAAAAACCTTATAAATTCTAAAGTTACTTTACTTTAAATGGGAACAATTTAGTGTGACAGCTGCTTTATAAGTAGATTTTAATAAATTTGGGATAGATCTTAAAAGTAATGATGTTTATTGTACTTTTACCACAAAGTGTACCCTAAAAATAACCGTTTTTTTATTTCTGTCTAATGCTATAATGAATGGAGTATCTATAAAAGTAAGTGTATCCAAAATGAACAATAAATAAATTCCTTAAAAACTTAATTCATGAAATTACACCTAGAAAAATAGTGCCACACAAATAGACGCGCCATTTTTATTACCAAAACCAACTGTCATGATAATAATTCGTTACACATGTAAGTAATCACAATGTTCAGTATTTATCATAATATTATTATTTGAAGCCTATTTCTGCTGCTCTGTTATGTTGTTACAAACATTTAGTCTGTTGTAGTACGAGTAAGTAAGTAGTTGTATTGACATTGGTAAGTTCAGATCAAGCCGTGACATCTATTTGTGGCATCAAAACAGGTGCTCGCCTTCTCTGTGTAATTATTCTAAGCTATAAAAACAGATGTATGTTGTCTTGGGAGGGTCCAAAGTCAGGACCTTCGGCGCTTGAGGGCAGCTCAGTTATTAATTTGTTTGTGTGTTGAAGATTGTTTATCTTCGAGTTGAAGGTAGAAGCTAACTCTTACACCCTTCAACACAAAAGTCACTCCACATTATGTTTGTTCGTCCCAGACTATTTGTTCAATAGCACGAATAACTCCATATTGCCACTTCAAAGTATTTGCTAAATCTAGATTAAAATATCTTTTCGTGGGACTACGCTGTGTTTTGGTAGAGTTACCTCAGCCAAGTATAAATCTTAGGATTCACGAATTCTCATAACTTTACAAATTTTTAGATTTTCTATATTTCTAAGTGATCTTTTTATTTTATTTACCAATGCACATTTACATATTTGACCTGATCCTAGGGATTCGAGCCCGCGACCTTCACAATTTTTTTTTTTAAGTAAGGTAGATTTTATGTTATTTGGTTTTTGAAAACTTAGGGCCTTTAGCTCATATCAAAATATTGATTGCTACCGCATAGCGGATCATTTAAGTTACTATATTTAAAACAAATTTACCGAATCGTTACCTACCTTTTATTTTCTATATTGCTACCAAGTAGCTATATTTCTACTTACTAGCTAAATGAACAACTATTCCTAAATGTCTGGTCTGGTCTGGGTGTCTCCTATGTATAATAAGTATGTATTTACAAAAGAAAATGTATTTAAGTATGTTTATCCGTTGTCTAGTATCCCATAACACAAGCTTTAATTAGCTTACTTTGGGGCTAGATGGCGCTGTGTGGAATAATGTCCAGGGATATTTATTTATTTATAAATGACAAGAAGTGGAATCGCAAAAATTAATTCGCCTTCCCAAACAAATGAAATCTACGGCTGGCCACTCTGGCTAGTATGAAAAAGGTGAAATATTATTTTGGGATTACACCATATTCCTTAAGTATTTTCTTTGGATGAATCATATATCTTTAATACATCTACAACTTCTATCTATACATATTGAAATTGTAACTGATCGCTGTCTGTATATGGAAACGCAATAGAACCCGAAACAACGATTTTTAGATTTTTGTATGTATGTCTGTTTGTGTGTGCATAAGTGCGCGCTAATCTCAGAAACGGCATTACCGAATTGGATGCGGTTTGCATTGATGTACTGTGGTAGGCTTTACTTAAAATTGATTAAGTATATGTTTTATTTCCATTAGTACATAAATTTAAAAAATATGCCGATTCAAAGAATCGCACTAAAAAAAGATTATAAAATTAACTGTTCAGTTGAATTAGTTGTATCTTTTTTTTTATTTTTTGCAGGGGAAAAAATGCATTACGCACTACCTGGGTGGGGTAGCAGGTATACCTCATCGCCTTGACGGGACTACATGGTACCTAGTTCGGATTACCGTGCCGTCCCTGAGGGATGGCCCAGCCTTCACGCCGGGCCTCCTCACGCAACAGGGGCATCCCGGTATACGGGGACACCCCCAGACCGGAGCACCCTGCAATGGGGTGAAACTTTCACCCCGGTGCTGCTTTTAGGGAGCAGGGAGAAGGCGTGCAAACTACCGTCTAGGTGCGACGCTCCACCGCCCAAGCAGTGCACACCTCGAGGGTGTGCTGGGCACTGTCCTCCTCGGCGTCGCACTGGTGGCACCTCGGGGTGGGCTTCCTCCGGGCGATGTCATGCAGGTACTTTCCAAAACAGCCATGTCCGGAAAGTGAGGGGTAGTACGTAAGGGGCCTCTTTTCCCTACGTACCCACTGGTCGAGGACCGGCCTGATCGCGTCTATGGTTAGTCGGCCATAGAGCGGGTCGGCCAGGTCCTCCGCCCACCTGGGCCAGTAGCACACTCTGGGCCGCCGGCGCACTCCCTCAATGGCGTCCCAATATGGGCGCTCCCCTATTGCTCTCGCTGCTGTGCGAGACTGGTACACAGCAGCGAGAAAATCCGCCTCCAGCTTCCAGGGGGGCATGCCAGCCAGAACACAAGCAGCCTCCCCCCCCCCCCCCCCGATACCATACGGTACCCACGTATAGCCCTCAACGCGATTAACCTCTGAGGCGCCCGTAACAGCGCCTGTTAGTGCCCTAAACGCCGAAAATAGGCGCCCTATTTTCGGCGTTTAGGGCACCCGCCCAGATTGACGCTCCGTAGAGCGCCATACTTTTGAGAATGCCGGCGTAGAGACGCCGGCATGACTGGCCCGGCCCACGCCAGTCATGCCGGCGCCGGAACAATAGTTAAAATACATAGTTAATTTAACTATGTATTGCGTTCAAGATTCAATTCAATTACCGCAGTGAAGAATTCAACCCTCCATTTTGTGGAAAAAAGTGGTCCACGCGGACGGGGTCGCGGGCAATAGCTAGTATATTAATACGTACCATCACGACCATATCCCAAACGAAGTCCGAGGCAAGCAGACTTTTTCTGTCATGGTGAATGGAACACTCAGAAGCCCACTTTTCACCAAACGTATTAGGACCGAACATGATAGGTGGACCGACCACTATTGGTAAGCCTTTCGCCGTTATCCGGGTTGCTTTATTTTTTTTATCTTCAGAGCGTTGGGTGCTTCAACAAGAACACCATGATGGTTTATTGAAGAATGAATATTGTTTATAAACAACCTTAAAAATTTAATGTTCTAGTTATTGCACTAAATAAAATAAAATACAATCAGTACGTCTACCACGAGTGTCCACTTTAAATTTCCGTTATCGTTCGCGTAAAAAAAGGGGGTCCTCCAACATCTTCGGGCCCCAAGCCAACCCCGCCTGCAAGCTGGTGCGCCCTGCTGATTAACGAAGGAGGCTCTGGCGACGGCTCCCCTTCATGGGTTGGGAGGTCAGATGGCAGTCGCTCCCGTAAAGCCAACTCAAGCCAAACCAACATGGAAAGTCAGCACAGAGTACCCGACATGGATAGGGCGTCGCCGGAAAACGACGCGCAGGGGGATCGCCCTACTCCTGTGTTAAGTGGGTTAGGCCTACCGGGCCATGGGCGGGCCCGGTTAAAGACATTAGTCCAGAGGAAGGTCCGCTTCGCATCGTGGAACGTTGGCACGCTGACGGGACGCGCTCGCGAGCTGGCCGATGTGCTCGCCAGGCGGAGGGTGGCCGTGGCGTTCCTGCAGGAGACTCGCTGGAGAGGCAACAGGTCCCGGAACATCGGACACGGCTACAAGCTGATCTACGCGGGTTCTCCTGGTGGGGCCAATAGAGTGGGGGTGGCGCTGTCCGAGGAATTCCAGAATAGTGTCTTGGAAGTAAATCACGTTAGCGACCGCCTTGTGGTCGTGAGGGTGCTTATCGAAGGGGTCACGACCAATTTGATAAGTGCCTACGCACCGCAGGTCGGTTGTAGCGATTCGGATAAGGCACTGTTTTGGGAGCAAATCGACCAGCTCCTATGCACTATTCCATTGTCCCAAGGCGTCGTTCTGGGTGGCGATCTGAACGGTCATGTGGGTGAACAGTGTGAGGAATACGGGCGTGTTCACGGTGGTTTTGGTTTTGGCAGTCGTAACGCTGAAGGCGAAGAGATTCTCCGGACGTGTATGGCTGCCGACTTGGCCGTCGTGAACACGTTCTTCAAAAAGAGTCCCGAGTATCTGATCACCTACAAGAGCGGTAGGAGCGCAACCCAGATCGACTACTTTCTCACCAGGAGAGCCCAGATCGGAAAGGTAGCTAACTGTGAGGTCATACCCGGAGAGAGTCTTACTGCCCAACACCGTCTACTTGTGATGGACCTGCGAGTGAAGCCTCGAGGCAAATGCCGGGAGCGCTGCCCGCCCCAAACCAGGTGGTGGCTGCTTGAAGGAGCCAGATCCCACGACTTTGCTGCCGCTGTCAGTGACCTGTGCATCGCAGCGGATAGTGAGTCCGGGCAACAGCTCTGGGATAGGTGTCAGGCAGCTATCACCGGGGCGGCGAGGGTGGCGTTGGGTGTGTCTCGGGGTGGACGTGGGCTTGACAAGGTGACCTGGTGGTGGAACGAAGCAGTCCAGAAGGAGATTAGGGTAAAGAAAGCCCTCTTCAAAGCGTGGCAAGCGTCCAAATCTCCTGAAGATCGCGTCGCGTACAGGGATGCCAAACGTGCCTCTAAACGAGCTGTAGCCAGGGCCAGACGTGACCACTTACGTCCTTTGTACGATAAGTTGGAGTCGTCTGAGGGGCAGAAGCTCGTTTACAAGTTGGCACGTTCGAGAGTCAAAGCGGCCCAGGATATTTCCATGTGCCGCTGTGTAAATGACACTCTTGGTAACCTGCTATGCGAGGACCGCGCGGTGAAGGAGAGATGGCGCTCTTACTTCCACGAGCTGCTCAATAAGCAGCACAAAGAGGTGCAGCCACCTGAACTCCCTCCAAATCAGGGACTAGTGCCCCCGGTAACGCCTGATGAAGTCCAGTCGGCTCTTCGCCGCATGAAGAACCGGAAAGCTGTCGGACCCGATGGAGTCCCTATCGAAGCGTGGAAATCGATGGGTTCTCGTGGTGTGGGCATACTTACCCACCTTTTTAACCGCATTCTCCTCACCGGGAAGATACCTGACCAATGGAGACTGAGCATTATCACGCCAGTCTTCAAAGGCAAGGGCTCGGTGCAGGAGTGCAGCAATTATCGCGGCATAAAGGTGATGTCCCACACCATGAAGCTCCTCGAGCGCATTGTAGACTCTCGGATCCGACAGGAGTGTACAATCTCGGGGTGTCAGTATGGGTTTCGACCAGGTTGCGGGACCATGGACCCCATATTTGCCTTGAGAACGCTCATGGAGGGATACAGACTGAAGAATACACCTCTGCATCTACTTTTCTTAGACATGCAGAAGGCCTTCGACTGTGTCCCTCGTGAGATGATCGGCTGGGCGCTGCGGTCCAGGGCCGTTCCCGAAGTCTTTATTGACATTATCCGGGACATGTACCACGATTCCAGTTCCATAGTTAGGACTGCGGTTGGTGACACGCTTCCTTTCCTTATTACCGTTGGAGTACACCAAGGCTCCGTGCTTAGCCCGTTTCTGTTCAGCGTAATATTAGACGTTCTGTCAAACAGCATCCTAGACCACCATGAGCAACCACCCTGGTTGCTTATGTATGCTGATGATATAGCGCTAGCAGATTCGGACAGGGGACGGCTGGTACAACGGGTGAATAAGTGGAAAAATTCACTTGAAAACGGCGGTCTGAAACTTAATGTGGCGAAGACAGAGTACATGGCCTGCAACACCACAGATACCCAGTCCGTCCGCATAGGCGTTGACGTGGTCGAGCGCACGGACCGTGTTAAATACCTGGGATCTGTTTTAAGCGCGTCCGGGGACATCGACCGCGACGTCAGAGCCCGAATTTCCGCGGCTTGGGCTAAATGGCGTGAGGTGGCTGGTGTCATTTGTGACCCCAAAATGCCGATCAAGCTGAAAGGGCAGGTCTATAAAACCATCATTAGGCCTGTCCTTTTATATGGCAGTGAAACATGGCCGTTACTAGAGCAACACAAGCAGGAGCTGCGCGTCACGGAAATGAAGATGCTGCGGTGGATGTGTGGAGTCTCACGCAAAGATCGTGTGCGTAACACCCACATCCGCGGCAGCCTTCGTGTTCGTGACATCGCAGACCAGCTGCAGGAGTGCCTCCTTCGTTGGTATGGTCATGTCTCACGGAGATCGGCAAACTACGTGGGCAACAAATGTCTGGCTATGCCGCCCCCGCCAGGTACCGGTAGAAGAGGTCGACCCAAGAAGCGGTGGCTCGACGTCGTTAAGGGTGACATGCGTGCCAACAGACTCACCACTGAGGATGCACAAGACCGCGCGAAGTGGGCCAAGAAAATAAGAAAGGCGGACCCTGGGACCCCACACACCAGTGTGGGTTAGGTCGACTCAAGAAGCGGTGGCTCGACGTCGTTAAGGGTGACATGCGTGCCAACAGACTCACCACTGAGGATGCACAAGACCGCGCGAAGTGGGCCAAGAAAATAAGAAAGGCGGACCCTGGGACCCCACACACCAGTGTGGGTTCACAACCGGGATAGACCGCACGGATGATGATGATGATGATGATGATGTTCGCGTAAAAAAATGTATTGGAATTTGACATTGTCATGTCATGTGAAATCCCATTATTTTTTTTTACGCGAACGATAATGTAAATCGTGGTAGAGTACAGGTCGAATGTTTCTAGCTTATATCTAAAAATAGAAAATAGTGCATTACTTATTAAAATGCTAAGAATATACATTCACTTAAATAAAATAGGATTACTTACCAGTATTTTGAATTACTAGATTATTCAGTAAAAAGAGGTTATAAATGTAAAATCCTCCCTGATCTGTTATTTTCGTGGTACTTTTATAAAAAAATTGATATAAGTACTTAAGTGAAGCTACTTCTTTTAACTACAAGTACCTAGTAACAACGTATTATATTATCAAGATTTTGTTGCCAACATAAAAATACTATGTAAAGTTCGAAAACTTGCTCCGACTAGATTTATAGCTGAAACTCAGGGCTTTTCCTACGCGAGCATGAATCAAAATTAAATATAAACTTTGGAGTACTGACATGAACTTCTCATGAAAACTATGTAGTAGCAAGGTTACACATTAAAATTTAAAGATAGAGGAGCAAAGCAAGCCAATCCAGCCTTATACGTCCCACTGCTGGGCACAGGCCTCACCTCAACTATGAGGTGGTACGAGCCATACTCCAACACGCGGGCTCAGTGCGGATTGTTGGAGAGGTGAATGTAAGGCCAGTGATAAACCTTACCGTCAGATGTTATCAAGCCGCCTTTATAGGCCTCTAACTAGGCTTTACGACTGATATCTTGCGACGTCAGCCGGGACCAACTGTTTAACGTGCCTTCTGAAGCACGGAGATGCCCGAAAAACACATCACTTAATTTCGGTCGGGATGGTCACTCATCCATAACCAGACCTGACTGGCGTTGCTTAACATAGGATCGTTGCTGATCCGCTGCCGTCACTTAGCCACGGGCACCTCCCATTAAAATTTAAAGATAGGAAAACTAAAACACTCAAATTTCGCAAACCGGGTGGTTGCTCTAACCACTAAACTATTGAAATTATTAATGGGCCTTATCAATAGCTAAATTAAGGCCAAAAATAAGAATGAAGAACAAACCAATATAATTAAAAAAAGCCTTTGGTAAATTAACATTGACAACGATAGGTTGTAGGCTCCTTCTTTGTGTTTTTTGTCGATATATTCTTTTTTTTTTTTTTTTTTTTTTTATACTACGTCGGTGACAATCAAGCACGCGGACCGCCTGATGGTAAGCGGTTATCGCGGCCTATGGACGCGTGCAACACCAGGGGTATCACTCGCACGTTGTCGACCCTGTAAAAACCTTTTCAAACCCCTCTTGAAGAACTCCATACTATAACTCATCGGGAAAACCTCGGCAGGGAGTTCATTCCACAATTTAAGCGTCCTCGGAAGGAAACATCTCTGAAACCGAATTGTACGAAACCATTGCGGATTCAGAGTGTGAGGATGAATGCCCTGTCGGTGGCGAGCGGTGCGGTGATGAAAAGTAGCCGTGGGCATCATATCAAACAGTTCTTCAGAACAAAACCCGTTGTACAAGCGGTAGAACACGCATAAGGAGGCGAAGTCTCTCCTCAGACTTAACGGCTCTAAACCCCTTGTCAGTTTGGGATCGTCGACAATCCGGATCGCACGCCTCTGGACCGAGTCAAAAGGACTGAGTTGATATCCAGGCGCTCCTGCCCAAAGGTGACAGCAGTACTCCACGTGTGGCCTGACTTGCGCTTTATACAGCAGCAGTCTTTGCCTAGAAGTGAAGTACTGCTTCGCCCTGTTTAGCACACCGAGCTTTTTGGATGCCAACTTCGCCTTTTGTTCCAAATGACTCCGAAACTGTACGTCACTAGATATGTCAACGCCAAGGATCCCAATACTACTTGATATGGTAAGGGAAGTGTTCTGAAACTGAGGAGCTACAGTAAATGGAGTTTTCTTAGTGGTAAACGCGCAAACTTGTGTCTTAGTGGGGTTGAACTGGACTAAATTGTCCCGACCCCAATCGGAAACCCAAGCTAGGGTATTCTCGATTTCAGACACAAGTTTAGTTCGACTTTCCTCCACAATGGTACTAGGGATATTTGCTCGGCCTGTGTAATAGGCATCTCCAGTGCTGTCATCCGCATAGCAATGAATACCGTCATTGGACAGCATATCATTGATATGCAAGAGAAACAGCGTTGGAGATAGCACAGAGCCTTGTGGGACGCCAGAATTAATGTCCAAGCTATCGGAGCAACTACCGTCTACTACGGCTTTAATGCGTCTGCTGGACAAGAAACTGGCAATCCATCCGCATAAACCCTCGGGCAGTCCGTAAGATGGAAGCTTTGATAGAAGACCTTTATGCCAGACCCGGTCGAAGGCCTTAGCTATATCTAGGCTAACAGCCAAAGCCTCGCCTTGACTTTCAATGGCCTGAGCCCAGCGGTGTGTGAGATACACCAGAAGATCGCCAGTCGACCGACCATTACGGAAGCCGTATTGGTAGTCGCTTATCAAATCGTGATCCTCTAGGTACCTCAAGAGCTTGGCATTCAACACACGCTCCAAAACCTTTGAAAGAAGGGAGGTAATAGCGATAGGTCTATAATTCGCCGGGTCCGACCGGTCACCCTTTTTAGGCACCGGGTGCACGTGGGCGGTCTTCCACAAAGACGGACATTGCCTTTTTGCGTAGGAAATCGCGAAAAGGCGCGTCAATACCGGGCACAACTCGGGAGCACACACATTGAGCACCACTGCCGGGATGTTATCCGGCCCACTCGACTTGTGGACGTCCAGATTTTGCAACTCTCGCCGGACTTCTTGCTGGGTTATGCGGATCTCCGGCATAATGTGACCGCACCAAGGGATGGTAGGTGGCACGGCGCTCCCAGCGTCCAAAGTCGAGTTTGAGGCAAAGAGGTTGCCCAAGAGATCGGCTTTCTCTTTAGCACTGTGGGCCAGATTTCCATCTGGTTTTTGGAGTGGTGGCAAAGACGAGCGGCAAAATTTTCCCTCGGCAGCCTTGGCAAGCGACCAAAAGGCACGACTCCCTGAAGGGTGGCCCACGAGCCGCTCCCCAATGCGGCCGACGAAGACGAATTTAGCCCTGGCGATGGCTTTTTTACTCGATCTCGAGGCAGCATTCAGTTTGCGCTTTGCATCTGGTATAGAGTGATCCCTTTTAGCACAGGCCGCAGTCCAAGCCTTGAATGCAGATTGTTTGAGGCGCAAGGCCTCTCTGCAGTGCTTGTCAAACCACGGCTGGCTCCTACCCCCGACAGCCACTAGCGGATTAGGAATATAGCACTCCATACCCGCCAGGATCGTCTCAGTGACCGCAGCTGCACAGGTATCGGGATCACCAGATGAAAAACAGAGCTGCCTCCAGGGATACGACGCGAAAAACTCACGCAAACCATCCCAATCCGCTGACTTATAGTGCCACACGCGGCGGCGCCCAATAGGCTTACGCTTTTCAGGTGAATCGCAAAGCACTTGGCTCCGGACGACGCAGTGGTCAGACGAGCCCAAAGGCGCATCCACTGAGATGGTGTACCCGTCCGGATGCGAAGTCAGCAGGAGATCCAGTAAATTTGCCCTATGGGTGACGACGTCCGGTACTCTCGTGGGAGAAGGTACCAGTTGCGAAAGACCATAGGCCAAGGCAAACTCGTAGGCAGACCTTCCAGCGTAGTCAGTGGGCAAAGAAGACCCCAACCACTCAGTGTGGTGAGCATTGAAGTCCCCCAGGACCACCAACTCGGCTGTCGGATACTGCTCAGTGATTCAATCCTTGTTTACAGCCCTGTCACTCCTTGTACCTACTTGCGCGCGATTACCTACCTGCCGCCGGGTCTTCCATGACTCATTTGGCCGTTGGTAGTCAACAGCCGCGTAGAGCATTTGAACGCGAATCTTGCGATTCAGCTGACGCGATGACGTACTGTAGGAGCTGACTACTGACATCTATATCGAAAGAGGTGGCCCTGGCAATATATGTCTGTAACATGACAGCTCGCATTTAAATTTAACAAAATTGTTATTTTTTTTGTAGTAATTTATCTGTTACGTTAGTAATAGTAACTATTGTATAATCTGTGCCTTTAGTTTGATTCATCTTGAATGAGTCATATTGTATAACATCACCATATCATTACAAACAGACAAATTAACCCAATAAACAGGGCATTCTATGTACATACATACGAGCAACCATCAGGCCTTTTTCCCAACGGGGTAGGCAGAGACCACATCTTTCCACTTGCTACGGTCCTGACACACCTCTTGCGCTTCTTCCACTCTCATTAATCCTTTCATACATGCTTGTCGATTATGGGTAGGTACTCCTCCTCCTCTATGTACCACATTTGGTATTCATGAATGACTGTCGCGAGTGCACTTACCAACTTCACGTGTCAAAATAAAGTGGAAGGCTCTTATTTCGATCATTTAACTTAAGGAAACGTATGTCAAAAACAAAATTTGCATTTATAAATTCCTCTGCCCTAATCTCGATCAAAATAAGTAAAAGAACAGTAAGCTGCAAAATATCGTACGTTTGGTTGTCAAATAGACAGAGACACCTGCATTATCTATTTTGATCCGTTTCTCTGTCGAAAACCCTGTCAGTGGCAGAAGTGGACACTGGAACCTTCTCTCAGACTTATCTCAGAATTTCATACTTGAAAATAGAGCGATTCTGAACAAATTAGAACTCGAAATCATTCGGGAGACCGAACACCACACACTCCACACATCGTATATTCTTACCGCTAGGTGCGATAGTGATCCAATGACTGTCTAGTCAAACAACAAATAAAACACTGCATTTCACAAACATTTTCGCCTTTCCAAAATTAGAAAAATACTGGGTAATTAGCCTATACCTTCCCAATACCGGGCATAGGTCTTCACCATGGAAATCTAGTAATCGTTGCACTTTATACTAGTTTTCACGCTTGCCACGGTTGCTGATCACAATCTCACTGGGAGTTGAACCTAAAAACTTCGGATTTCGGGCTCTGTCACCACTTGGCCACGGAGGCATCAAAATCTTAACAAACTCAGTTTATTTCACTACTACTTCAGCAGTATGAGACCTTACTGCCGCCGTAAGCACGTTTGACAGACTACGCAATTAAAATCTCACAGCGAATTCACCATGCGAGGTTCGAAGTGATTTTATAAGAATACCCCTGCCATGACTAGAATGTAGTTTCCTGATCAGCAATAATCTGAAAATGAGCTTGGAATTGATCTGCATGACGATGGTATTGATCCCTGATTACGTCACCAGTTGACAAGGTACCCACCGCAGTTTCAATTAGCGCGCCGGCGTCGTATGAGCGACCGCGGTCACCGCCAATCCCGATTCGACCGCGTTCATATGTCGGAAACTAATTTAGCGTCCCCGCAATAGATGTTTCCGATTGTTTGAAAACTAACTTCATTATAGTTGGCCCCCAGATTCCATTTATGTAAAAAAATTGAGATGTTTAAAGATAATGAAGATAAAAGTAGTCTTAATAGAAAAAACTAAGTAAATGAAAGACATAGGTACAGGATAATTGTTTTATAGCGACTGACAGGTTATCTTTCGCAAAGTTAAATCCGGGGAGCAACATAAAGTAGTTAAACACGATCTTGACATAATAAGCTACCAAATTATTGACAGAATACTTTTTAGAAAATATTTTTTCTTATTGGAAAACTATTAGCTGTCCGTCAGCGGCTTCGTCTTTTCCGCCAAAATATAGATTAAATAAAAAAAAATAGCCTATGTCACTCCCTGATAATGTAACTTTATATTGGTAAAATAGTTTTTAAAATCGGTCCAAAGTTTCGAAGATTTCAATCTTCTTATTTTGATTCAAACCATTTTGCTTTCTCTACACCTAATTTACAACTATTATTTCTAGCACTGCCTATAATATCTCTGTCTGACTGTGTGGGTGACTGTTAGAGAATGCCTCAAGGCATTAAGTCCGCAATTTGTACCATAGACCATGTGCAGAAAATAATAAATAAATAGTGTCGGAGCCTATTCAATACAAACAAACAAACAAATTTTTCCTTTTTATAATATTAGTATAGGTAGAAGACTAGCTGTCCGTCAGCGAAGACTGTCATACTCGTCAAAATATAGCCTAAATTAAAAAAAAATGGCCTATGTCACTACCTCATAATGTAGCTTTATATGGTGAAGTTGTAACGATGCCGTTTCGTTCCAGTCTCATGGACGTTAGAACCTTCACGGTGGCTGGAACTTCATAGTTTAACTTACTGGCCATCAATAGTATTCTGTACCTGTCCCTTCAAAATTTGATTTATCGTTCCACGTTCCCTGTTCAGCATTTTGAGTCAGTCCTACCAAACATCTTAAAACTAAAGTCGATTAAAGAAATCAAATTTTCTGAGTGTGCCATATCGTTTTTGTAAGTCTTTTGATAATCATCCGGGAAGTATACCATTCTGGGAGTAGTTGACCCACGTGGCCAAATTCATAGCCGATACTCAACCAATGCTAAAATTCTAGTGGGCTGGCTCCCTCATTTTGGTGGGATGGACTTGTGACCTGAAGGAAATAGCTACATGACAGAACCGGCCAAAAACAAAATTCAGAATGTGAAAAATTGCTCAAGTAAAGTAAAGTAAGTAAAGTAAAAAAATCATTTATTCATTTAAGCTTGTACAAAGCACTTATGACATGACAAAAAAAAGTATATCGAAATAATAATAATAAACGTAAATAAAATAGTACAATATTAGTACATAGTGTGAATATACATAATGTGAATCTACCACCGGTTCGGACGTTGTTTCTTATCGAGAAGACTCCGGCAAGAAACTCAATAGTTACTCTTTTGAACTTTGTTTGTTTTACAAAAAATAAGTTCAGAGTGCAGTCAATGAGAGTAGAAAAAAGAACACAACATTGAGCAGAGGAGCAGATTATTCCTACTATGACCACAAACTTTTGTCGTTCAAGTAATTCTCTACAAGTCTACATTATAATAACCTTGTTTCATTAACTTTGCTTTAATTGCAGACTTAAACTTGTGAAGAGGTAGATCAACAAGACTTTGAGGTATTTTGTTAAAGTATTTTACAGATTGACCCACAAATTAGTTTCCCACCTTGAGTAGCCTAAGACTGGGAGTTTTCAATTTGTTTTTATTTCTGGTATTATGTTTATGAGTATCACTGTTTTTTTGAACAGATGCAAGTTTTGCGCATCTATATACTGAGCATGCACAGTTAAAATATCGATCTTCTTAAATACTTCCCTAAGCGAGTCGCGTGGTCTAAGTTTGTAAATGGAGCGGATGGCTCTTTTTTGAAGTACAAAAATGGTGTTCAAGTCTGCAGCTGAGCCCCACAACAGTAGACCATACGACATAACACTATGAAAGTAGCTAAAATATACTAGTCTTGCTGTTTCAATATCAGTCAAGAGTCTTATTTTTCTAACAGCACAAGCAGCGGAACTGAGTCTCCCTGCCAGGGCCGTTATATGCGGACCCCATTGTAACTTAGAATCTAGCATTATTCCTAAAAATACAGTAGAATTTGTTAATTCTAATGGCTCGTCATTCATAGTTACATTAGTATCAACCTGTCTCACATTGGGCATAGAGAATTTGATGCACTTTGTTTTTTGCATTAAGTAATAAATTATTACTAGTGAACCAACATAGTACTTTTGAGAGAGTATTATTTACATCGTCAAATGCTTGCTTACCTCTGTCGACTTAAAAAACCATCGAGGTATCGTCAGCAAATAATACTATCTCACAAATATCTTTGACATAGGTAGGAAGATCATTTCTATAAATAAGAAAAAGCAAAGGTCCTAATATAGATCCCTGGGGCACTCCCATACGTATGGTGGCACCGGAAGATGCAGTTCCGTTGATACTAACTTTTTGAGTTCTATCTGTATGATAGGATTGTATTAATTGAGATGAGATACCTGAAACACCGTATTGTCTTAGCTTAATCAGAAATATTTCATGATCCACGCAATCAAATGCTTTTGAAAGATCACAAAATATTCCTACTGCATCTTACTTGTTTTCCCAAGCATCAAATATGTGTTTGATAAGTGCTACACCTGCATCAGTTGTGCTCTTGTGTTTAGTAAAACCAAATTGTTTCTCATGTAGTAAGTTATTTAAATCAAAGTGTGAAAGCAGCTGGTTCAATATAATTTTTTCAAAGATTTTACTGAGAGCTGGTAGTATAGAAATGGGTCTATAATTAGATGGGTCACTTTTGCTACCAGATTTAAAAAGCGGGATGATCTTACTAAATTTCATTAGGTTGGGAAACTGACCTTGGTCTATGCAATTATTAAAAAGTTTAGCTAAGTGGGGTGATATCGTATTAATGATTGATTTGATTAGATTAATCGAAATACCCCACAAATCTTCGGTATTTTTCATATTAAGTTCCTTAAATACCTTGAGGATGTCATGAGAATCAACATGATCAAAGCAGAACTGATTTGTGCACCCATCAACACTAGATGTTAGCAGGGACTCAGCTATATGTGGACTAGAATTTAACGTGCTTGTAGTTACAATAGGCATATTAGAAAAAAAAGTTTCAAATGTATTTGCTATTTCAATCTCAGACTCAATAACATTATTTTGAATTTTGAGAGAGAATGAGTGATCGCGAGGTTTATATTTACAGGTTTCTTTATTAATTATGTTCCAAGTGGCTTTGATTTTATTTTTAGCCTGTTTTATTTTGTCTCGCAGAAAAATGGGCTTTGCAATATGACATGATTTTTTGAATGTTTTTGAATATAATTTAACATGCTCAACTAGTTTTTGACAGTTTGAGTTAGCTTTTAATCCATATAATTCGTATAATTTATTTCTACTTTTATGGATGCCTGGAGTGGCCCAATCACTAAATTGCTCGGTGCTCAAATTTGGTCAATAGACCGCAGTGATCTGATTTCAAACTGTTTATAATTGATTTCTCAATAGAGATATTTTCACAAAAAATATTGTCTAAGCAGGTGGCTGTTAACTCGGTGATCCTGGTTGGTTGATCAAAGAGATTAAGTAAATCAAATGATTTAAAAAGATTTAAAACCTTACAGAGGTCTGAGAAGAATCTAAAATGTTAACATTAAAATCCCCACATACAACCACCTTCTTGTTTGATTTACAAACCTTTTTCAGTACTTCTTCCATGGTCTCTTCGAACTGACAATAATCAGCAGAAGGGGGTCTATACACACACAAAATAATAATCTGCTCTAACTCTGCGCATGCAAGTTCAATAGTTCGCTCAATTGAGAGTGCTTCTATGTCTTTACGCTCTCTAGATTTAAACTTATTGTGAATTAATATCAGTGACCCACATCGAATAGAGGAACTTCTCAAGAACGAACTAATGACACTATAATTATCAATGCTAATCATACATTCATTTTTTTTCAGCCAGTGTTCAGTTAAACATAAACTCAAACTCAAACTCAAATAACTTTATTCAAATAGACTGTATCAGTACTTTCAAATCGTCAAATTTACAGCAAAATATACTAAATAATAGACATAAATACCATAATAATATGGATAATTATTGATACCATAAGACATGTATATCCATACAGTCTAAAAATAAACCTACTTCTAATTCTTTGCCAGAGAAGCCTTGCATGTTTTGATGCACAAAGTTTATAGAATTATTTTGGGGCTTCTCTTTTGTCAACAATGTGCAAGAGTTTACCTCTAATGTCTCTGAATCTAATTTAAATGATTTGGAGCAAGTTCCAAAGTCTGTGGTACAATGGTATCATTCTGCTCAATAAAAGCAGAGTGTTTAGCCAAATAATTGGCTGAAATGTTAAAAAAAATATGATAGCGACATAGCTATCTGTCGTTTATAATAATTAGATAAATGAAATCTACCTTTTGTCAGGTACATATTATTGTGAATAATAGGATTAATGTCAATGAGATTTATTAAATTATTTGAAAATGTCACAGTATCAAATGTCAAATTGATTCTGTCTTTTTTCATTTTCTGCTTGTGACAGACCCCTACTGTAAGGCAATGTGAACATCACAATTTTACTGACATTAACTAATGAACATAAAGTATTGCAATGTATTTTCATTTGGTTCTTGTTCACAGTACCTCTGTTTCCAATTAAAATAATAAGGGTTGAATTGGGGCTGAAACTATATTCAGCAATTTTCTGAATGATATCACAGTATGAGGCACCCGGTGAACAGTGATTTATAACTGACTTTCCGAGACTATCATACAAAATGTGGCCTATACTTTTTCCAATGTCGTCACTAAACATTACAATGTTACAATCTGGATTTTTATCAGTGTTACTGACAGGGCAGGTATCAGAGATGGAAATGTTGGTGGCTGATTGTGAGTTCGACAAAAACAAAAACACTCGCGACAGTGCGACTTGCCGCGTGACAGATTCTCACCGGTATCGCCTGTGAACTCAACTCAACTTGTCTGTGTGCGTGATCAAAATGGCGGTTTGTTCTAAGCGGACTATCTGTCTGGGCCTGGGCTGCATGCGTAATTTGTGTCAGAACCAAGAGACATGACGCCCCATGTCCAGCAATGGGCTGTCATCTGCTGAACATAGCACAGGTAATAGCAATGCTAAATTAAGGCTGTGAGACATAAAACTTTTGTTTTTAGAACAATGTTCGACCAAACTGAAACGTATGATCTTACGCAAAGGCTATATTCTTGTAACCATGTCACTGCCGAACTTCATCCAAGTTTTGACGTTATAAAACCACGTTTTCTAAGTCTCTAGTTTTCTTTTGAGCAAACCTGTTATTACCATTGCAACCTTATTTCAAAAGATGCCAAGCGAAGTTGAACTTTAAACGAGGGCGTGTAAAGAGGTGTTTGACGCGAAACGGTAGGAAGTGAGGTATCACCGCTGTTTTTTCTTAGTTTCTTTAGACGTGCCTTAGATTTACACACTGCTTCGAAGAACGTGGGATGATTTAAAAAGTCGTAATAAGGTTTTTGGCTTCAATTGGGATTTTCTGTATAACTTACTGTGTTGGGCTAAATGTTGAGGTCGTGCACCATAAGAGTTTAGTCATGTTTGACAAAACATCATCGACCTCCAATGCTGTTAGTATAAGTAATTTGAATTCTGGTGTATTTTTTAAATGAAGCTCTACTATACTAAGGTGTGAAATAAAAAGCAAAATCATTAGGTATTTCTCAGCAAGCCAAATAACAAGCATTTTTCACAGATCGTTGAGTCATCGTGAGCTTTGAATGAACCCGTCACATCCTTTAAAATGAACCAACACTCAAGTACACTGTTATCTTTTGGACACCTATCGTGAAAGTTGAATACATCTCTGATCTTTCTCTCTCATCTTCGTTGAATCTTTCAGTAATAGGGTTCCATTTATGCTGGACGATTACACTAAACTTTAACAGAGGTTGTCTGTATCAAAGGCTCACCGAACAGGACAGCTGTGTGTCTCAAGTGGAACGTTCGACTTAGTTTTCTTTGAAAGAAAAACCGATACAACTTGTAGTTATAAAGTTCTTCGTACTTCAGTGTTGATACTCGTTTTTTTTGCGGAAAGTAGTCGTTTGCTTGTGTAAGTTTAGCTGTAAATATAAGTGAGTAACTACATAGGTGTTGTTAAGTGGCTGATAAGACACTTCTCGTAATCTTGTAAAATTACGTTCTATAATTTTCGAGAGCGTCGTGGCCTAGAGGAACGTCGTGGCCTTAAGGAGCGTCGTGGCCTAAAAAAGCTCTGATCTTGGATCGTGTGGTCCCGAGTTCAAATCTGCCCAATACCATCTTTGTGTTCATTCTTAAATTTCTGACCAACTCTCCGGTGATGGAAATCATCTGAAAAAAAACAAATCAACCCGGACTACGTCGGAAGGCTCTCCACCACCACGTTGGGTTCTAAATTCTAATACCGTTCTAATACCATTGGTGAAAAGTTGACTTCCGAGTGTTCCGTGTACCATGACGGCAACAGTCACTTGCCTCTGACTACCCCGTTTAGGATATGGTCCTGATGGTATGTTATGTTGTTGTGTAAATAGGAAATAAGGTTTTCGAAAACAAACTGTATTTGCCATTTTGACATTTTAAACATAAAAAGCGATTAGTTTCTTAATAAGTACTGCTCATGCCGTTTTTTTATTACATCTCTCAGTAGGCCATAATCTCCTTTGTGCATTACCAAATAACTGTAGTTGGTAGGTACCTAGAAGTTTTAGAGCATGTTTCGGTGAATGAACAGTTGAAGAGTGCGAGTCAAGAACTCGGTTGTATGAGCCCTCAACCCTTATAATGGCGAGGAAACAAGCCCCAAGGATTTGGGTAGGGTTGTCAATAAAAATATTAAAAAAAAAACATCTCCATCATTCGTGCACTTCTGAATTCGTTTCTTAAGAGTACTTGATTGCATGCGGCGTAAATGTACTTGCTTTGCGACGCTTATGAAGAAAACAAATTTTAATCAAAAGTTTTTAATGGTTTTGAATCGGACTAATATTGATAGGGCTAAAGAGGTCAAAAATGACCCCACCCCAACTCAGCGCTTTTTCGATTTAATCCTTACTTCCCGAAATACCCAGTATAAGGGAAAGGTGGATTCGGTCACCTGAGTGAGTTCGAGTCCGAACTGTTATAGAATCGCCGTACTGCACCGGTTGTGATGATTTGACAGTTTTTGTAAGCTTGATATTCTGACATCTGTGCAAAATAACTAGTCAATGTTTTGAATTGTCCCAGATATTTTTTTATTTATTTATTTAATGTTAAATTATCACCTGGGCCTATATTCCAGGAACTTGAGGATTTCACTTCGGAAAAAGTCTAACCAAGCTAAAAATTGGTATACACTTACCTTTCAGCTCTCCGAATAAGGTGTGAAAAATCCCCGGAATTCGGACTTGTGACAGCCCAAAAACGGTAAAAGAGGTTTTTTCGGTTTTTTACAAATATCTTCGTCTTTCTACTACAAGGTTCACTTATAAAAAAAGAGTGGAAAATTTTCTACAAAAAAGATGGTTTGGAGTTCATTGGTAAAGCTGAAAGGGTTCACGTAGTTTAGCATTGAAACGCCTATATACATTTTGTATGGATATTTAACTGCGTGTAATGATCGAAATCGAGGTTTCTGCGCGGGATCAGCTGATTTCCTAACCAATACTGTACCTGGTAGTAAACACGATATAGGTGCTCTTTACCTGAGTCAGCTGTTGGGGGCAATAAACTCAATTTTACTGACTAGTTTCTGCCTATAGCTTTCACGAAGCACAGATAACGGTATGCGTTCAAGTTATCTTGTGTAGCTAGGGCACCATACACAGCTAGAAAGATTCGAATTCCATTCGAAGAAATTGATTCTTGAGAAGCATCTTTCTGGTTGAAAATTTGTGCTGCAGCACGTAGGTTACGACGTTTTGCGAAAAGTTTCAGAGCTGCAGTTTTCCCTTTATGAAAAAGCGCAGACGTTGTGTCACATCCAGTGAAAGCGTGTAGAATTAGAAGGTGATCCCTGATTGCTTTGTGATCATTGAAACTTCGAGAAGAGTAATGTTTTCGCTCGACTTGTCCCTTGCCCGGTTTGAGGAAGAAGATATCTTCATCGATCGGAGTGCGAGCAACCAAAATCACTAAGAGATCCACGTCTTCTCCTACAACAACTGTTCTATTTGTGCATTAACATTCCAACCCTGTTTCAATTGTTAAAATGTCAGCATCATCCTGAGCGTATTGAACAATAAAACTGTTGAATTCAAACTAAACAGACAACATCGAAATCAATGTGCGCTTGTCGTTACTGTTGGAAATGATTTTTTCTTGCCTCACTGTGACATTCTTCGTCTCGTCGAAGTAAGTGTCAGCAGATGAAGATTTTACGCCTCATACAGAACGCAGGACGCAACGCCGCGGTAACTAGAAAACTCAATCTGATGTTTCACACCTTTTTTCGGTAGTAATTACTAGTTCTAGCAATAAATTATATTTTACCTTTTTTGTGGAGAATTTACCGCTTTTTTTTTGTAACCGTATACTTTATAGCCGTAAGACATATAGACATGAATACCTATCTCCGTTCCTGTCAGGAACGGAAATATTCGCGAAAAACCAAGAACATATATTTTTTTCACCGTTCTTGAGCTGTCACAAGTTATGCGTACAACCGAATACCGGGGATTTTTCACACCTCATTTGGAGAGCTGAAGGGCTGGTGTATACCAATTTTCAGCTTGGTTGAACTTTTTCCGAAGATGAGCCCATTTTTTGTCTATGGTTCCTGAACTACTATCAGGCCAGCACCTAGTTCCAGTTAATTTTTGCTTTCCTGGTAGTTTCAATAAAAAGCAATTAGGACCACTATAGCTTAACCGCCATAAAGTCGACCTTCCGTGATTGTGCGCGGGATGCGGGAGGGGGATGCTTACACAGTCACCTGTCGGCTACCGACAGCGATAGCCGTTTAACGTCAAAGCTTGCGTGGTTGCAGCCTTGTGTCTGCTCCACATGAGATAAATACAAAAATGGAATTGCAGAGTCTACGTAATAAAATTTTAAAGATGGATGCGGTCTCTGGCGGTGAGCATACATTTTTTTCTGGTGACTATACTAGCTTTAGCTGTTGGCCCAGTTGACGAATTCGAAAATGGTATTGTGGAACTGTCCCCACGGGGCCAGTTTCTTGAGTTATGTGCTTTAACCAATGTACTTTAAACCATTTGGTTACTAAAATCTCGTCCGAATTCATACATTTCTGAATAGATCTCGCAGACAGATAAGCATAGCACTCTAGTTTCGATAGCTCGTCGAGACCTCGAGAGAAAACCGTAGCCATGCCGAGATAGATTCTTCGAGTGACCTCTTTCTAGTTGGACCTAACTAGGTGAAAAGTGCCGCTGCTTGGCAAATGAGAGAAATAAGCTGATATTATAGGATTTCTTAATACGCTAAAAACACTGTTTACTATGAACCGTGGTGATTGTGCATGCGTCTTGAAATAATTACACGTAGAACGATAGTTCCATACAAAAAAGGCATTTTCAAATCAAATGTCAAAATGATAATTTGTTAGCCTTGTAATCAGAATTTTCAGTATTTATTTTATAATGAATATTGCTTGTGCTTTATATGTTATTACAACCATTTATTGCACAAATAAACAATTCGTCGGAGCTCTTACCTCAAGAACTTGACATCGAGCACTGACCGTAAGTCTGTCTGTATTTAGCCTTGACGGCTAAATATTTGTGGCATCAAAATGGGTGCCCGTACATGCCCTTCTTCGTGTTATTATTCTAAGGCAAGTGTGTAGTGTATTTGCAAGTGGGTGCGCTGAGTACCTATCGATTTGAATCAGGTGCCAATGATTCAAGCTTAGAATAATTAAGTACATGTAGAAACCAAGTCCGCGCCCATTTTGAAGCACCTTATTTGGAGCCATAAATGGCTCCAAACGGCTTTGCAGTCTTCATTACAGCTCCGCAATGCTCAATGTCAATGTCAAAGCGCGCCGCACGCAAGCAAGTAATAGTCACGCATGTGTGGATCGGGTTAGTGCTCCTATTTTGACGGGGCGGTTGTATGAAGACTATCCTTCTTGACATTTAATTTCATTTAATTTATTTATTTACGTTATTATTCTAAGGACTCAAGTGTGTATCTGTGTGATTGGCCTTTTGTGCAATGGTAGCGATTCTGCCTTTGACGCCGCAGTTAAGGTCGTGGCTTCAAACCCTACCCAGGATAAACATTAGTTGTATGAGTTGTGTTCGTTCTCTTTTTTTTTCTCATCGCCACGATTCTCATCGTCATTTTCGTGGTAAGTTTTATTTTTTGTTTATTTGAACTATTTGTAAAAATAACTTTAGGCGCTTAATAAGACGACTGAATTCATACGAAATTCAGTCAAATCGTGTGTCTCGTTTGGAAGATTTAACGTTTCAAAGTTCTTGGTCCCACGAAAGTGACGCGATGATCCACGAAAGTGACTCAGTAACTGTACAACCAATATTTTTTTACAATTATGAGACAAGTGTTCGTGAAATAACAAATTCAATCTTATTTTCATAATCATACAGCAAAAACATGATATCAGTAAACAAAATATCAAATAACCAGTTCAGTCTTATAATAATAATAAAAATTATTTATTTTATACAAGTTACATCAGCATTAACTGTGGCTGGAGCCTCCTTTTAAGCGTAGAATTGCTTGTGTCTGGAGGCACCGCTCTTCTAAACATATTACATGAGTGTTACCTATACACAAAAACCCACAAACAATACACACACTAATACTAATACTAGTATTACCAAAAGAAAGAAAGTTAAAACGAAAATAAAATACAGATATTGAAATTAAAAGCTAGTAATTACGCGCGAGCTTGTGTGTGTGTGTGTGTGTGTGTGTGTGTGTGTGTGTGTGTGTGTGTGTGTGTGTGTGTGTTTTTGTACAGTAGTGTAGGTGTGTGTTTAGATTAAAATAATGTATCAAGTATTCTCTCTGTCTCTTCATAATTTTTAAGCTGAAGCCATTTCATTATGATTACCTTGCATTCATAAAAAGGTTTGTTAAAAATGTCCAAATCTTTATTAACTGTATTGTAGACATGGGCAGCACGACAGTTTTATTGTCTGTTAGCAAATAGAGAATTAGCTTTAGGCAGCTTAACAACTCTATCCTTTCTCCTTTTACTCAGTATGTTTGGGTCATAAGCTAGTTTACTATGCATTTTTAGAATTGTTTCTCTTAGTATGTTTAGTCAGTAATTCTAGGAAATAAGTTCATATTGACTACGCTATGTCAATGAAAACTTTTCATTATAAAAATTACTAATAATGTTGATAACAAATAGGAAATTAATTGTGATCACTGTCCGGGCATTAGCTGTTAGCCACTGAGCTACGATAGTGGTCAAAGCATTAGCTTTGACCACTATCGTAGCTCAGTGGCTAACAGGCGGACCGACAGACGAACGGGCAGACGCACGGACAGACGAACAAACGTTAAAACGAAAAAACAAACCACTGGCATACAACATCGAACTGGCTGATTTTGTGAATAGACACCAACCAATCGCCATATTTCTAAATAAAACAATGTGAAGATCACTTTCGTGGCATAAAATCACCTTCGTGGATAAAACGCCACGAAGGTGATACCACGAAGGTAACGAAATCATCCCTTTCTTAATTTCCTGCAAACTTTGGCCGCAACGTTTTAAATCATATACTACATGAATATCTCGTACGTTTTGGGGTTTCGAACAGAAAAATGTTGTACGCGCAAGTGATCGGTAGGTACAATATGAATAATTATAAAACTTACCTACTTTTGTCTCCTCAACGATGAGCCGCACGTCTCACTTCTGCGATGCTGGAACACGACTGATGTTTGACCGAACCGAATCGAACTCTGTGATTGGTTACCGCTATTGTGTTCAACAGCAAGCCCTTGTTACTACACAAATTTAAAGTAGGTACCTAAAATCGTGTGACCGACGAATATTGTGTTTTCAATTCAAAATAATAATGAAAAGATATTTTTTAGACTACTCCAGTGCAAAGTGTATTTAATTACGATGATTTTAGTATATGTAACATACGATGACACTGAAATTGTTTATGCAATATCGAAATCTTTCACTGCAACGGGTCGTGTGACACGATGAGAATCCGAAAAATGGTCACATTTTTGACCGTTCGTGTTAATTTTTGATGTTATTTTTGCTTCTATTACGACAAGCTTTGTTTATTACGTAATTGATTAGATGTTTATCCTCCGATCCACAAGTTCTGTTTTTAACTTTATACCGTTTATGAAATAACTGTGTGACCATCAAATTTTGGGTCCGGCCGTTATGGTCCCAGTCCGGTTTGCCCCCGGCCGGTATGCACCCACATTTAAAAAGTTGTTATTCCGGTATGCACCCGGCTGCGTTGCCCCCATAGTTTCTCTTTTTGTCTTGACTTTTACTTAAACCAGTGTATACACCTGCCTACAACATTGTAGACACCTGTAGGCAATCCCTCATCGCTATAGGCCGCAGGTATAAATCTATCTGATCTACTGTTATCTACATTAGCCACACACATCAGTCATGATTTTGGTCTTAATTATAATTTATTTTTTAACAATTGTCTACTTAACCGAATATCATGACAAAAAGAGAAACTATAGGGGCAACGCGGCCGGGTGCATACCGGAATAACAACTTTTTAAATGTGGGTGCATACCAGCCAGGGGCAAACCGGACTGGGACCATAACGTCCGGACCCAAATAGCTTCGATGAGAAGTACCCAACTATTAAGTAATCTGTGGTATTACTTTGAGTTGTGTGTGGTCAACCCTACGGTACTCCCTCTAGATATTGATAGCCGGAATTTCCTATGACATGTTGTTTGACGATTTTTGTCGTCGGGCGCCCTCATCCGGTACTGAAGGGCGGACAAGGGCGGGCAACTTTAACACTTGTAGTACTTTTGTTCCTTTTGCGCATATTTCATTGGAGTGTAAGGGTCGTGTGAGGGGTGGGTAAGTCTTCTTTTGGGGGTTTGTGGTTTAGAATGTTATTTGTTTCTGGTAGCATTTGATGATCATTGATTTTATACATGTAATAAAACAGTGGCTAATGTAAAAGTGTACCTACTTAGGTAAATTTTACATTATTCTGAAACCCTTTTGCAGGAATACCTAATATGAACGATTTTATTAAACCATTTAGCGGTTTAAGTCCGTAACGAGTTTGAAATAAAATAAAACATGAGTAATTCTAATCATCCTCATTCTTTGCTTTGTCCGAATTGTACCTCAGACTATATTTTATGACATTTAGACATTATTATAGTAGAATTATAGTATCGCTAAATTGCGTTAAGAAATGGACTACGCAACCACTTATATGTTTTTCGACTATATTTTTTGTTGAGATGTTATCGAAAGACCTCTTAAAAATAGAAACATTAACCATAATCAATTATGATTATCTTTACTTGCATCCAACATTGTATAAATAGATCTTTTTTACATTTGAGTCTCATGTAAGGCTACTAGAATTAGCATGCAAATGTTACAAGGAAAAGAAACATACAATGAATTCACTAATGAACAAAATGTCCCATTACTATTCTTACAAATGATTATATGTCAAGTATTCCATCATTAAATGTCATAATTAAAATGAAATGACAAAATTAACAATAAAGTGCAAAAAGTTCTAAATTCCGATTGGGTTAGCACATTATATACCTAAATAAAGCTACTTTCTCTAGTCAAAGAAATCCTTAATACTATAGAAATTTTTGTCATTTAGCCACCGAAACAGATGCTTTTCGAATATTGCCATATTCTGCACTTTTATATCATTGGGTATATGATTATAAATTTTGATACACATAGCCAGGCAACTCTATTTTAACCATATTTTGCTGACTTTGGGGCGTCAACAAGTATAAGACTGTGTGTGTGTCTCTGCATGCTCTTGCGTTTATGTCACCAGCCAATTTAAACAGATGCTTGTATTTATAAACAAAGTTTCAGATTTCATATATATACAAAGATGGTAGAGGCAGTAAAGCAAGGTTTTTAAAAATATATTAAAAAAAATATTTTGAAAGCACCAAAAATCGTGTTTTTGGACTTGCCCAAAACGCTCCCTACAAACTGCTGCTTGCGCATGGGGTCATTTGCGATCTATTTCTTTGCGTCCTGCATACCACCCCAGTTTGAAGGGCCATGAAATAAATCGTATAATTCATAACGTAGACAGACTAGAAGTGTTTATAGGGCCCTTTTTAAAAGTATTTTTTGATTTTATTACATAATTTTTAGAATTCGATGATGTTGTCAAATACCCTATTATATTATCTAGGACATCTAGGTAGATATAACTTAACAACCAACTTTACTTTATCGTGGCTGAATAGTTGTAGCGCTCAGCCGAAAATCCAGAGGCCCAGTACGTCTACGAGTTGCCACTTTAAATTTACGTTATCGTTCGCGTAAAAAAAATATGTTGGCATGACACATGACATGACATGGCAATGTCAGATCCCAATACATTTTTTTACGCGAACGATAGTGTTAATTTAAAGTGGCAACTCGTGGTAGACGTACTGATCCCAACCCCAGGTCTGGCAATAAAGTCCAGACTTGAGATCAACAACCTCCCATTTGGCCAGCATGGTGATTGAACAAGTTTAATAATAGAGGCCCTTGCCCAGCAATGAGACATTATGAAGGGTAATTACTTTACTTTCCCTTACAATATTTTTCTAAATAGTTGCCTATATCTGCACATTAAATATGACTATCCAGGGTATTATTCATATTATCTTTATTGTGATTTATGATAGTAAAATATCATAAAAGATTATACTTAAAAACAAAAGGAAACATAGTGGTATGTTTCAAACGAACATTTCCCCAAATGTTGTTATCTAAAGAGTTGTTACACTCTTTCCAAAATAAATTCCAAAAGAACCGAAGTGTGTCTTCTTAAATGTGCACATTTGGTTATCGCAAATGTTCGCTTATTGACATTCGACGCTACCGCGATCGTCCATTATGTTTTGGCGGGACGCCGACGCTATGTTTGTTTTTTACTTTTTTTAAAACTGAATGCGCTCGGTAATTGACAAGAGCGGCCAGTTCGATTTGCAAGCGCAAACCTTTTTGCTTATATTTCTCGTAATTTATACCTTATTTAATTCAACGTGGCAACCGGGAAGAACGTGTATATTTATGACGGTGCTTTAGGGCGTGTGTACAACTGCAAATTTATTAGTTAGGTATACATATACGCCTAAGGCGTTAAATGCATGAAAGAAAAAACAAAGAAAATGATTGGTTTTTATTGCACCACTGCACCGACACAATTTAAAAAATGGATCGTAGTTTTCGGCGTGTCGACCACAATATTTATAGTCTTTCGCACTTTATTTACATTCTTCGAAAGCATAATGATTGCATTGTGCAGTTTTTCTGCAACTGTGTGTGAGTATGTACGTATCCCTAATAGGTAGGTATTAGATAATAATAAGATTGCTAACTATGACATACATAATTTTATTTATTTCACAAAGAAAAGTACAATTGACGGACTTTTTTGAACCGTCAAGATGACCTCACTCCACCTAATGGAAAGCGGTCGTGAGGTCCAGATATGAGGTTGACTAGCCCAGTCATTCAAACGAATCACTGGGCTGGCCATCCTCACTTTGAAGGCCTGCAGAAATACCTTTTCACGCCCCGCTTGAAGAACCCGAGACTATAAGAGGAAGGAAACACATGTGCTGGAAGAGCGTTCCACGTGTGGATGGTACGACAAAGAAATGAGTCACCGAACCTTTTAGTTCGGGCCAACAAATGTTGAACTGTGTGTGGATGACGCCGTAGTCCAGCACGCGTGGTACGGGAGTGGAAAGGTGAGGGTGGAATAAGCTGATTCTTCGTGGCATTCTTTACCTGTTACCACGGACACACTATAAAATTATATCAGTAAAAGACCTAATGATCTTTAAAAGGCAGGACAGGCTTAAAGCAATTGGCACACGGATACATTTCATCATTGGGCATTTGTGCTGACGCAGAAATAAAACCAGCGTTCGTAACCACTGCGCTAATTGGTGGTCAGTTATGTGTATATATATATACCTCTTTAATCCGGTCGTATCGTGGTTGGCAGCGGTTACCGTCTGATTGAATGCAGATGCATACATCTTATGACGGCTTCAAAGATCAGTTTAATCGACGTCTGGATTGATAAGAACTCTTATATTTTTCGTAATTATACCACTTGTGTATGTAGAGTAAAGTAAAGTCAAAAATATCTTTATTCATATAGACTTATAAAAAGTACTTATGACAAGTCATATACAAAAATAAAATTGTCTCCGGCAAGAAACTGGATGGTTACTCTTTTCAATCTTTTTTTTTATACACAAAAATTGAATTGACAGAGTAAAGTCATAAGTGCACACAAAATCACGTCAAGCTTTACATGGGGCACCTTATGTTGCTGACATAAAAGCCATTTCGCAATAACTTGATAATGGTCGGCCTGTCGTCCTCTTTAGGTATCTACATACTATTTAGTGATTTTGTTGAATTTTCTAAACAACCGTACGAGTATGTCGAGTTACCGCTGTTTTATAAGTTAGAAAAAATTAGGGTGTTTTGACAAACTCAAATAAATACTGTTTGTGTCTACCATGAGTTTCTGTTAAAAACTACGATAGTTAGCTTCCGAAAATGTTGCTATTTTTGGTTCCATTTCTAATCAATAGGGGCGCTCTACCGAAATCTCATACAAAAACGTCATTGGTGTAAGATCGTGGTAGCTTTACTAGATTTGAAAATTAATTCAAACATAGAAATATTCAGATTGAATACATAATTATATTTCATTATAACATTAGAATAAGAAGCAGGGGTGCTAAAATGAATGACAATTTGCATTTGACGTTGCCATGACGATGACATACCTGAGTGTAATCTGGCAAAATTGGAAACCCTTTTCGCCACAACGTATGAAGGGATTATGTAACGTTTTAGATTTAGTAGAGTTATAGTGACAGTAAAAATGTGTTTGGCTAAAACCCCTGCTTCGTTTAGTTTTTACAACGACAATATAGTTTAATGCAAGACAAAATAATTTAATTAAGCAAAAGCCTCATAAATTCTGAAGTTACTTCACTTTAAATGAGAACAATTAAGTGTGACAGCTGCTTTAAAAGTAGTTTTTAATAAATTCAGCATAAATCATAAAAGTGATTAATGTTTAATGCACCTACTTTTACCACAAAGTGTACCCTAAAAAGAACCTTTTTTACTTCTGTCTAAGGCTATAATGAATGGACATTTAGTAATACGATAATACACTATAATAGTCACCCAAAATAGGCAATAAATGTTTCATTTCTTCATCTGACTTTGAGTTTCGTATTTCAGCATTATTAAGGTCGTTTATATTCTAGCTAGACAGTTAAGTAGTTAATTAAAAGAGCTGAAAACGTTTTTAGTCATAACTAAAAAAAGAGTTAAGCCTAGCTCCTCTCTAGTTATTAAAAATGTTCCGAAGCCCCAGAATTAGACGTGGTTAATTTTTCTAAAGAAAACAGTAACGTTGCCTCGAAAAAGAGCGGCAAATATTCATTAGCCCAGTTACCCGGGGGCGGGTAATGTTGCAGGCAAACTGCGAAGAAAGTCTTCTTATGAATTGTCTAAATACTACGACGCCCAAGCGACGAGACAAGCCTAAAGAAAAGACCTAAATCTTTTGAAGCAGTAAGGAATTCCCAGAAAGATTCATAGTAACTTCGATTACTAAGCTGAAGAGGCAAGGCAGGCCACATTGCTCGCAGAACTGATGACCGCTGAGAAATAAAGGTTGGCTTAGCGAGGACGATCTAGGAGACGCAGCGTAGAGGGCCAATGACCCAGTGGCCAGAAGCGGTTAAATGCATACGCAAACCGCCTAAAGTTGTTAACGTCGTCAAATACGCAGCTATTCCGGCTGCTGAATTTACTTTTACTTACTTTACTTACTATCCTTCCTATGTTGATTTTACAACTATGCGTTTGTAAGCCGATACGTTAATACAATGGTATATTACATTCTTTCTCTAGTATAGTTTTAAATAGGTAATGTATGTTTAGTCGTGCTATTCTCGAGAGTTTTTATTAACAAACTGCTTTGTCACTGTAAAAACTAGAGCTTATTTCAGATGGCTAGTTTTAAACTCTAGCAGCAACACCACATTATAGTGCGATGGGCCTACCAGAGATAATAAGATGCTGCATATCTCTAAATGCGATCTCATATTGGCGTACGTCGACTGAATAAGTAACTACCAGTATAATGCTAAATACTAAGCATCTTTCCGTTTGTTTTGAAGTCTTCATTATTAACATTTGCATGTTTCACGAAAATTTTAATACATTACCCAGAAAGCAAATAAAAATTGCTAAAATTCACGCGTGTAAAATTGGAAGGTACGGTCAGCCTAAAAAGTACGTTTGGGACAAAGAAATTAACCATCTTAATCAGCTTATTATTGGTTCACTGCTGTACATATGAATTATATCGAATTTAACCTACAATAGCTATTTCTCCCATGCTAAATAAGTATAATGTAATAGAAGCATATCGTACAACAACTACCTGACACCAAATAAGCAGAGATTAATACTATGACTGATATAACATATACTAAGATACAATTATAATGATATAATTCATAAGTTTATACAGCGTACAGCACAAACACAAAATGAATTTAAGTAAATACCATTTGTATTACTCAGTATACAAGGAGAATTAAACCAAGCTTAAATTAAAAATATTTAATGAAATTGCCAAAAAATAATCCAGCCATTTGACAATATAAAAAAAAAACTAAGACAAATCAATAAAAATTCAATAAATGAACCTTGCAAAGAAAACGTAGTGTTAAAAGCACTTGTGAAAATTAACGAATAAGAAAACTGTATTGCTAGGTGCCCCTTATTTACAATTCAAACAAGTGGAAATTGCGAATTCCGACATTCCGACAATCCCTTACAATTATCACTTTTCATTGCAATCTCGACCATACGACCTTGTGAATAAAGCATAAGGGTGTTAATAAATCTTTCCTCTTACAAATTAACAAGCAATAAAAACATTGTTCCCATGCATTTTGTTTACCAATTTAAAATGCAAATACAACATTGAAATGAGGCCACAGTACAGGAATTAAGATGAGTAATCTAAACGATGGCGTGTACTTATTGTAAGTTTGCAATACACGAAACTATTCATTATGAATTTGTCTATGATTTTTTTCCATAGTTTATGTGTCAGACTGTAGCTTAAACTGACCGTTTAGGCGTAACTTAAGGTTGGTGCAATAAGTTGTAGGGAAAATTCGAGTGAGGGGCTTAAATCGGTTGTCAACTTATTTTCAAACCAAACAACAAAGTAAACGCCAAAAAAGATTCAATACAATGGCTCCGCTGAGCAAGTCTAACTTTCTCTTTTTTTTTATTTTACAAAGTGAATCAAGAAAAGTAAATAGATAGATACTAAATACCCTTTAACCGATTAAGTTCAGTCAATCAACACGAAAATTGAGACAACTACTTTATTAGCTAATTATGAGTTTAATAACTAGCGACGAAGAGTGAAAAGCTCAGCATTTAGATATTATGTGATCGAATCAAAAATGAAGAATTTTGTAAAAAAACTGAGCCCATCGACGTAAGCCAGCTTAAAGAACATTTGACTGTTAGGGTATAAAGAATCTGTAAAATCAAGCATTCAATGAAAAACACAACGTAGACCTGTTGTACGTGGCTGAATTAAGGTAGAAGCAGCTTAGAACCTCCAGCGATGGGTGCGTACGAGGAGACACATGTACATCTTTGACACCCAATAGCTGGCTGCATAATGATGTAAAAAAACTTTTATTAACAAGCATCACAAAAGGGCTTTTCGTTTGTTGAACCGTCATTATAAGCACTGTTCTCCTTATTATTTCGTGATTTATTTACAGTGTAGTTTGTCATCAAAGGTAACTTTAATATCCAGATAACGGTTATCAATTATTCAGTCCCAAATAGAGGGTTTACGTTCCTGTAATATGCAACCTGCGATTACAGCACGGTGACATTGATGGGAGGGTAGTAATAGACCAAAACAGGACCTGTAATTACAAGGCAGGAGTTCACATTAATATTGTATAGCCCGTTGATTGAAGGTAAAGTCAGAACTGGATTATTCAATTAACTGGTACGTTTCTAAAAATCTATAGGGAAGGCTTTGTGAAACTTCTTGTGGCTTTTGTTTATTATGATAGTCCTTATTTAGCTGTTGTTTTCTTATGTCAAACTTAAAAACGTAAAGTTTAATCTTTTATACCATCTATTTTGGTATATTTGACTGGTATAAAATACCTTTTAGCGTTAATTCCGCTGATAACACCGTGTTATTTAGAACAAATAAATGAAGCAATATTTGGTAGTCAACGAAAGTAGATCTAACTACATTAACAACCAGGCCCTTGTTTCCCATAAGGCACTTTGAAAACTTGGCAAGGACCCCGCAATCCCTAGGCTCTCGCCTGACTTTAAAAGAGAAACATTTTACATTTTTTTTGATATTTAAACTGAGAAAAGCCCCCTCACCCATGATGGGCCTCAAATAAGTGAAAGACGACCCTAGTTACAAACCTTTTAGGAGACAAACTTCATTAGCACTGGCTCTGCTGGCAATCTAAGATTTTGTTAAGAGCGTTAGCTTTGAGTGGATCGAAAACGTTGCATTTTTGTGGGAGTTTCGTGATTATTTCATTGAATTGGAATAAAACTTTCATTTTTGCTCTATTATTGTGTGCATAATACTATTTAAAAATACATTGAATTGTCTAAAAGTAGGTAGTCGCCAATTAAATATAAAACCGTTGTTGTTTGAACAATTTATAAGAGACCTAAAAATAAACTGTACGCAGTTAAAGTTATAATTATGAAATTAAAAGGTGCATTCAATAATTTAGAGATAATTTGTAGTTAATTTGAATTCGGCTAAATTCTCGCGAAAACCTTGGAAAGGTTCGATCTACTCCAAACGCAAAAAGCAAACCCTCTTAAGTGAATTTTTACTGCAGCATTTAACAATGCACTATTTTGTACACAAATATAGAAACTAAAAAAAACGACCTGATCCTAGTGATCCCGCTAGAGTCCCTAGGATCAGGTCGAATTTTTCTAGGTTCCACCTTAAAGATTTTGTTGTCAGGACTAAGTTTTGACACATTCTGCTAGTTTGATTACCAGCTTTAACATAGACCTTCGGTACACGTACCACGAGTTTACACCACTGACATTCGCTACTGTCCACGTTGACTTTTTTGTATAAGACGTCGGCACAGCTCCCCTAGTGATTAAAAATGGAACTAAAAATGACATACCTACACATTTCTGAACTCGACTATCGCCGTTTATGTGACAGAAACTCATGGTGAGGCAATTTTTGAGAATATTGAGTTTATAAAGTGCGAGTAACTCAATGCAATAACATTTTAAGAATGTGTTGCAATTCAAATGTAAGTTACTGATTTAAACTGCCTTTTACGATTCTTGTTAATTTGTTTCGAGTGCTAAGGTATTTGCATTCAAGTCATTTAAATTAAAAACGGACATTTCCTTTTTGAGCATTCTTTTTTAATTTGATAAATCAGCGTTAGCACCTGCTATTAGTACTTTACGAAGATAATACTTTGTAATTAAATGCCCGGTCTCTCATTTAAAAAAAAATTGACTACTCAAAGAAAGTGTATAATTAAATTTGTTGAATCCTCTTACTTTTATATGATGTAGTTTTTATGATAGGTGATCAATGAGAAGTGACTAATAAATATTAATAAAATAATATCTGGGACATTTACACCAAGATCATCTGACCCCAAACTAAGCCGAGCTTGTACTATGGGTGCCAAATACAGATAAACATAAGTACTTAAAAATTTCTAAATACATAATTAAATATAATATAATAACACCCAGACACGCAACAAACACAAATGTTCGTCACACTAATGTTTGTCATGGGTGAGGATCGAACCCACGAACACCGGTGCTAAAGGCAGGATCTCTGCCATTACACCAACAGGACAATCCATGAATGCATTTCTTTGCCGTCTACCATTTAGGCCCGAAAGCGTTACAGACAGACAGAATCTCGCATATAGTATAAAATAGAAGTGAAGTAGGGATTTACGGTAGTAGAATAGAAGAATATCATTTGGTTCAGGCGACAAATTACATTTAAAGATCCTAACTAAACACACATATAACAATAATATGTATAATTCACTTATTTACTAACACACTTAAGGTCTTTCGTCGACGTGCGACGCATCATGGTGTCCGGTAACCGACCTCGAAAGCGCCGGTAAATGACACCTTTTGGCCAAAACTCTCTCGATAGATGTTCAGTCGGCATCACCACAAATTAATTAAAATTCACATTATAGCGGGAGACCGACCGCTCTACCCTCAAAGTGAAGTTGGCTTTGGTGGTGAACTTGATGTAGGTACACTGCGATTTCCTCAGCCTTCGTAAATAATGGAGGCGGGAAACGTACATCAGCGTCATGGGTATTACAGCACGCAACAGCAGCTTCGGTCCAGCCGGCGCAACACCACGAAGATTGCGGCGAACGGGCTTCTTCTTCTTTCGCAGCTCGACAGGCTCAGCAACCGGCCTTTTATTCTTTTCAGTTGGCCACCTCTCAGGCTGTTGGCAGGTGGTGGCAGATTGGCTGGTGGCTGCAGCGGCGTAGGCACGTTGAGGTCTTGTCGTGCAAGCGCGTGGCTTCTCCGGTGAAGCAGAGGGGCAGGAAGTGAAGCATCGCGCGAGGTGCCGACGACCGGTGACACACTCGCATGCGCCGACTCGAAACTGCCGTAGTGGTAGTGGTGACTCAGTATCTATATGGATTATACGAGCTTATAAGCACGACAGCGCTAGACGAGTAACACGTTTGGCAAAAACGAGCTTACACGCGCGTATCAAACGCTGAAAGTGTTCTAAATGTCGTCTTGGGCATCATACCTACCCGTAGACAAGAAACATACCTATATGTAGAAAAGTGTTCGCGTATCACTGATGTGAGTGAACACTCAACGCAGTGCGTTATAGGGTTTTACATTTCACAGTTATATCAGTTAAAAGTGTCATGGAAATTATTCCTGAACCTCTGGTAATAAAACCTGTAATAACTTATGAAGTTTATTAACTGAGAGGTGATATGAGGACTGGTTCTCTAATTAAATTCATTGAATATCTTTGTATTTATTTGTCTCTTCTTTTTCTGTGGCAGAAATGTAAGGGCACCGTTGATAATTCGTAATTGATCGCCGCTGGTCTTTAGGCTTTCAATTTAATATGCATCATCATTGAGGGCTTTCAATTCAACATGCATCATCAATTCATCATTGAGCTTAGAACATCTTGCGTTTCAATGTTATAGCGCAATAATCATTTTATGGTACAAAAGCTAAGCGTACCATTAAGAGCGTTTGCTGGGGGTGGATCGGAAACGTTGCATTTTTGTGAGATTTTCGTGATTATTTTATTATATTACAATAAAACCTAAATTTTTGCTCTATTATTGTGTGCATAATACTATTTGAAAACACATTGAATTGTCTAGAAATTAGGTAAACGCCAATTATTTGCTAAATTAAATTAAAAATAGTTTTTTTTTAAATTGATAAGACAGTTAAAAATTTACTTTACACAGTTAAAGTTATAATTATGAAATTAAAAGGTGCATTCAATAATACAGAGATAAACCTATAAAAAATGCGCCGTTTACGATCTACCCAAAACGCAAAAAGCAAACCCACTTAAGGATTATTTTTTCAAACCCTTGTTACGTCGTAGCCTAGGGCTTGAGCTCCCCAGCTCGGAATGTGTGTTTTTGAAATTCCCCAATTTCAAAAACACACATTTGGCCAGAATCATTTTTTGTGTAGGTACATTGTTAAAATTTGCGACAAATTTTCCGGTTATGGAAAACCCCAATCAAAAACCAAAGCGACCCGGACAACGGAGGAAGGCTCGCCACCTACCAGATTGGGTTCTAATACACTTAGTGAAAAGTGGGCTTATGAGTTTTCCGTTCACCAGGACTTGGACGGCAACATACTACTTGCTTTTGACTACCCCGTTAGGGATATAGCACAAATTGCGGCGCGGCGCCTCTGACAGATAGCCCGCTTAGACCAACATGGCATTTTTGACGCACGCACACAGTGACGTGAGTTTACAGGCGAAGTCAGTGAGTTTCAGCACAAATTAGACATGCGCGGTGCTCTGACAGATAGCCCGCTTAAAACAACACGCCATTTTTGACGCACGCACACAGAGACATGAGTTTACAAGCGAAGTCAGTGAGCTTCGGTGAGTCGCAAAGTCGCACTGTCGCGAGTGTTTTTGTTTTTGTCGAACTTAGTGCAATTTTTCACATTATGAATTTGGTTTTTGGCCGGTTTTGTCAAGTAAGTAACTTACTTACTTCATTTTAAAAATAAAGTAGTAACCCTAGGCGGTTCACGCAAGTTTAGGAAAAAGGTGCGAGCGGTCCTTCTGTAAACTCGTTATTTTGTGGTTTCAGTGAGTCGGAAAGTCGCACTGTCGCGAGTGTTTTTGTTTTTGTCGAACTTAGTGCAATTTTTCACACTATGAATTTGGTTTTTGGCCGGTTGTGGCAAGTAGATATAACCTACTTACTTCATTTTAAAAATTCATAGCGAATATAGTAGTAACCCTATGAGGTTCACGCAAGTTTTGGAAAAAGGTGAGAGACCGGCCCTTCTGTAAACTCTTTATTTTGTGGATATAGTCGTACTTACAAAGGTTTTATCAACGTAACTTTCCTCACACTAAAAATATAAACGAAGCTACTGTGAGCGCTCCGATAAAGTCAATTCGACAGGTGGTCATTTTCTTATTAGTATGGATGGCGTCATGCATAATGGATGCACGTTTTTATAAAACCCGACATGTCGGGGCCACAATTAGTGAGTTCTTTATACTTTATGGTACTTATAATAGTGTGATGGTTACCGCCAAGACTTCACTGTTGAGGATTTTCGTTTAATTGTAAGTTTTTAAAGCTAGGATAATACTTGTAATGAAATCAAAAAAGGGTGATAAACCAACTAGGTATTAGAAATCTTCATGTATTGAAGTAAAAGTTCAATTTGAGATAATTTAAGCAAGCTGTCTTTGGAAAACATAGCTATCAGATATGTATAACAGATTTTTTTATTGTCGATGTAATAAAATATGTAGTAGTGTTATTTAAAAACGTTCCTAACTACAGAAATTATAATCGGACATACCCTCTTCCTAAAAATTCCTAAAATACTATATTTACTTCTTTTGCAGTTTTTTGTTAGACGGTATTGATGTAATAATGAAAACAATTGAGGGATTAAATGTAATGAACCTATTTTGAAAACTCTTGTATGCATGAGTTTATAATAATTGTAATTAGTTAAAGTAAAATAACATTTACCAGTCTACATAAATTGTTGTTCACTACTTGTCTATTTGTAGATGCAAAGCGTTCAAACTGGTCTTAATACTGGCCAGTTTGTGTTCATAAATTGATTAAACATTGTAAAACGAGATGCACTATAGCATAGTGATTTTCCAATTAAAACGTTATAACGGTCCAGTTAAGTAGCAGTTAATCTCAGGATTATGCAGTGTTCTAGATATTATCGGATACATCTTGAAGTATAACAGCTAAGCCACTATGTGTTCATTATTATCGTGCCAATTGATTTTAATCGCTGCAATTTTTATTGATCTGCGTAAGCTGAAAAAAAATCCTCATCCTTTTGGTTTTTTTCTTCTTATTTAGCGGTTTACAATAGGTATTGTTAGTTAGCTGTCTTTAAGCATCAAGAGATGGTGTTTGCTTAATTCAGATATCTTTGTTCTTAAAAAGTTGGTGGCAAACTTCCTAAATGTATTTTTTTTTTAAGTGACTTATCTGATGTAAGTTATAATAAACAAATACAAAATCTTGATATAAGTTTTATTCTAAACTTCCATGATGAAAATTAACTATGCTATTGTTACTAGCATGGCTAACTGATCGTCTACGCCATCTAGCGTGTGATTAAAACTATTTATCGATTATGTATTTAGAGAACTGCTCATTAAAATGCAAAGTTTGCTTAAACTCGTCCACAGACCCCAAAAAATGGCGGCAAGCAAAAAGGCCCATAAATCCAGGCTTATTACTAAAACGTATGTAATTTTTATTTATACCTACCCACATTTCACGGCGATCTGTCTTCAATTTACTTTTTTATAACTCAATTTGTTATTTGCATAAAGCATGTTAAGGTATGCGCAAGAGTTTTGTTCTTTTTTTGCGTTTTGCATGGTTTATGAACCCATTATTAAAGTCTTTATTTGGTCGTATATTTTTGGCTGACCAAAATGTAAGCGTAATTTTGTGCATATTTTTTAAGATAGTCATATTTTTCTGTACACATTTTGTAAACTTGCTACTGGACAAAATTTTGAACGTGAAACAAAACATAATTGCAGTTTTTTTCCCTCGAGCTCTGTGTCGTCCGTCACGTGAAAGGCGATCGTTGCGTTCAGAAACTTGTCTGCCATTTTCGTTACCATTTTAAATTACTAGGGCGATGTACCATAATCGCATACAAAAACCTCAAGTCGATTTACGGAAACGGAGTCGTAGGATATATGTCCGTTGCGCACGCGCAGTCCGCGTGTCGCATGCACACTGCAGTACCTACTCAACGCTCTCCCGGGGCAGCGACCTGAATGTGATTTATTTGAGGATGTATGGGGAATTCTTCTATCAAAAAGTTTGACTTTTTGTGAGAGTGTATGTTAATTTTGACGACACGACTGGCGTAGTGCGCTGTAGCACGGTTTTTCGCCCCGATTTCCTTAGTGTCCCGGGTTCGATTTCAGGTCGGGTCAATTCAGGAAACGATCTTTTCTGAATTTACTCGGGTCAGGGTGTGCTGGGAGACGCCCCTGGCTTATTTCCTTGTGTGTTACCTAGTAACACAGGGATATTTATCCCTATTTCGAGACCATTACAAGAGGTGTATTGTCTGGCGCATATTTATTTATATTTAATCATGGGTATGCATGTTAATTGAAATTGAACAAATAAGTAAATAAATAAATTTCTTTGGCACGCCCTACAGTCCAACCGGCTTGACGATTTTTGACAATTCATACACTATTTGATTAAATGCGTATCTTACAAAATGAAGCTTGGTAAATTAGACATTTACTCAGTCGAATTTTATACCGGGAGTGTGATAGGTACTTGTTTTTCACTTCTTAGTCCTTTTTTTAAGCAGTCGGGTTTTTCGTTTATTTCAGTTTTCCTTTGAATCTGGAACATACACAGGCCGACACAGTGTGACCTTATATTAGACATACTGAAACTTCATTCAGTACTGAGTGAGCACTTGAGCAGCCTTTACAAGTATTCTTACTTTACATTATATTGAACAATTTTAGACAAAAATATTTGACTAGCGATTGGCGAAATGGGTAAAGGTGGCTGCCAAAAGCACCGAAGGTCGGGCGTTCGATCCGCATTTAGGACAAATATGTATGTGTCGTATTAACTATTCAAGTTTGTGTTCAGAAATGTTGATGTATGTTTTCGACGCGTTTGGTGCAGTGCGCTGTAGCACGGTTTCTTGCCTTGACTAACGCAGTAACCCGGGTTCGATTCCCAGTCGAGTACATTCAGGAACGATCTCTTCTAAGTTGGCTCGGGTCTATGTATGCTTGAAGACGCCCCTGGCTTAATTCCTTGTCTGGTACCTCATAACACAGGGATATGTATCCCTACTTCGAGACCAGGACAAGTGGTGTGTTGTCTGGCGCATATTTATTTATTTATATAGTATTTATCAGCTTTTCGTAATTTAACTTAATAATGAATAAAATAAGATACCATCACGACTAAATCCCAAACGGGGTAGTCAGAGGCAGGTGACTGTTGTCGTGGAACCACACGATCCTTGATCCAAGTTGAGGTGCTTAACCCATAGACCACGACGCGCTCTTAATAAATTGTATTTTCTTTTATGCTGTGCAAAGTGTTGGGCTAAGGTAATATCTATCTAGATATTGATGGCAAATAAATAAGAAACAGGCGAAGCCATTGGTGAAAATAAATATTTTTTATTACATAAAAATACTAAATGCTTTTAGAACATTGCAACTCCTGTCCTGGCTATTATTTTAGAAGGCTACTAGTTAAATTGATTCCATTAACAATGAAATACTGTTCTGTAAAGGCTTCCTTCTCCACAGATAATTAAAATTGAACGGCGGGAAATGTGACGTCTGGGTGCCAAACGCCATCTTTATTTTTAACCGACAATTTTATTAGCTGCCATTAAATTTGTTGTTCAATTGCTAGTTTGTCTGAAACAGAGTTACATATTTACTCAAATAGAGAAAGTTTTTAGTTTTTTTAAGTCTAATTAGAATGGTCGAAGGTTGCTGTTCATAGGTTGCGGTTCATAGGTTGCGGTAACTGCTTGCCATGAGGAGGCCCGCTTGCTAATTTGCTACCGACGGAGTATTAAAAATAGGGCCGGTTTTTAACTAGTACTTAATTGAGCTGCTTGACGCTTGAAATCCGTTCAGTCGTCCACCTTACAGATAACCACTGCTGAATAACACTGCGTTTTCATATAGACTGTGTCTGTGACAATTAAGCACGCGGATCGCCTGATGGTAAGGCCTCTTCCTCACCGGCTCGGGGCGTTTTCGATTCGGTACTTACCTGGACCAAATCTGTTCAGATTTTCTGCTGAAAAACATTTACTGACAGGCTCTGGATGTTTTCGGTACGGTAATGTTCATTCGATGTATCAGGTGTGAGTGAGGCGCGCGGTGGAGCTGGCTGGGGTGAGGCGGGGTAGGCTAGCCACTCTGTACAAATTCGATGAAGAGGCGCGAGGTATGCGCTCGGTAAAAAATGTGTACCGTAACGAGTCGGTCTGAAAACTCTCATTTGTTTACATGCGATCGGTAAACAATCTGTACAGATTCGGTGCAGAGGCGATACCGAAACGAAAACGCACTGATCCGGTGAGGAAGAGGCCCAAGTAAGCGGTTACCGCAGCCTATGCGTGCAACACCAGGGGTATCACTCGCGCGTTGTTGACCCTGCAAAAACCTTTTCAAACCCCTCTTGAAGAACTCTATAGCTCATTATCAAAACCTCAACAGGGAAGCTCATTCCTCAGTTTTCGTGGGAGTGTTTTGTTTCTGCTGATGGATAAAGTAGCCAAATCTGTTGTTTGGAGCCAAATCTGTTGTTTGGTGGACATTGCGTCGGTCTCCACAATACGTCAATCGTCGTCTGGATGAAGTTTACCGAACTACCACGCCTAATGAATCTCAAACTAAGAAGTGAGAGGTAAACTGCCTTTTACCTTTGATGTTAAGAGAAAAAAGTTTTCTAGCCGAGATTGAACTCTTGGATAACAAAGGCTTCGAATTGGAAATCTTGACTCTCTGCGTCCTCTTTTAGCAAATAAATTGCGTTAGTACTACGAACAGAAGGGACACCTACTGTCTCTATTGTTGATTATTGTCCTTGGGTTCCAGTTTATAAATCGACTCCACAACCATCACCCTCCATCTAGTTGAGTTAAAATAAAAACAAACCAAGGCTTACCTTAAGATAAATTCATACCATTGCGATCTCGCCGTGTTAAACGTCCTCGGTACATTTTATGAGCCACATTAAGAGTTAGGACCAAAAATAATTTATACGAACAACCGCAGGAGGTAAGCTGGTAAATGTTTATTTAAAATGGCGTGTTTAAAACCGTAATGGTCAAAGCAGGGAAGATTTATGAGTGTCTTCGTTTATCAGCGACCCGCCGTGTTGCTGATAGTCTTGTTAGTGTGACTATTCCTCTTTGTTGAGGGATTTCAACATAAATACGCAGAGTGTAAGAACTGTCAACGCCATACTAATGTTAGTACCGTCTATGGATAAGAGATGGCGTTGACAGTCGATTGAATCGCGCAAGCAATGTGTGTTGAGTAATCATAAATAGGTTGAGTGAAGAGCCTTCCGTTTACACTCTTGTCCGGATAAGCTGTGAAAACCTTTCACTTTTCTTAAGCGACGCGAATTAAACACTAAAAATTGCCTTTTAAGAGTATAAAATTTAGTTAATAAAATTCAAATCCTTAATTGGCAGTAGGATTTGTCTAGTTATAGCATATGTTAAGATAGTGTAAGTGCTGTGGATTTGTTGTAAATAAATAAATAAAAAATAAATAAAATAAAATACATGCAGAGTTTAAGGACTGTCGACGTCTAAGAACGTTAGTACAGTCTGTGGATAAGAGATGGCCTTGACAGTCGATTGAATCGCGCAAGCATTCAGCATCATCCGTGCCGTCAATCTCAATCGCGCAAACATTGTGTGTTCATATATGAATACACAACTCTTTTTATTTCCTTTTGAGTTTCATTAATTTTGGGACAAGCCACCATAACATACCATAGCCTTAGGGTTGAGAGTCTTCCACTCACCCTCTTGTCCGGTGAAGCTGTGAAAACCATCAGCGGCAAACAACATTAGTCATTTTGAAAAAAAAACTTCCTTGGTGGAAATCTTATCCAATTAACACGGAACAGTTTTAACAGGAAGTCAGGAATTGATCCATTTAATAACATTATTCAATAACTTACTACCTACATACATTCTTTGCACTTGCCCAAGGACGTTATTCTAGCTAGTTTCGAAATATACGAACGCTAGAGTTCTTCTGTTTCGAGATTAGAAAAGATTTTGGTGTAATAATTCAAGCATTTTCAAAATACTTCTAAATTACTTCTATTACTACCTACTATTATTTGATTTGATTCATAAGCATAGATGTAGAGTGCTGCTTTACGTTGACGATATCGTGACAGATATTGAATGAAACTACCGTTTCAGTTGTTTGGAATTTTGAAAATTAATTTATTAGGGCGAAAGCGGAAGTTTTGCATTAATTAGTCTCACGTTGTGTTTCCGTAAACTGAAATTAAATGAAATTAATTGCTGTTAATTACTGCTCTTTATTACGGCAACCACTGCTCAATGTCATTGTAAAATTTCGCAAATATTTATGAATGCGGACAATTTGTTTATGAAGTGACCGACGACGTAGTTCAGACGATAAGAAAATTCAGGCACTGATGCCAGTTGTGGCAGAAACGTTTTTGATCCGAGATCTCTTGAGAGCGTGCACGATACAATGTGCCTCGTTCGTAATGTATCAAACTGTTAACAGGATATGCATTGTAAAAAAACCATAAAATAAAAGCCCGCAACCTATTAGGTATTGTAAATTTTACAGGGGTTTCAATTTTGTTTTTTAAGTTTTTCTGTCAATTTGTAGTAAATAATTAGTAGTTATTAACTTGTTATTTTGTGATTATTAGTTATGATTGTTTTTTATTAAAAATTAAAAAAAGAAGTTCCAAAGATAATCTTCCAAAATTGCAAAGTCTTCGATCAACTCACAGTGCACGCTCTTAAAGACAAAAGCTGCAGGACCTCGTTAGATGCAAGACGCTTTTCAACCATCCTTTCTGAAAATCTATGGAGGAGGCCTATGTTTAGCTATGGACGTCTTGGCTGTATGATAGCAATATCATGCCAGTAAACTTATTTATTACGTGGTCGTTATTACGAGTACGTCTTTGAAAACCTCATCAAGGCGAAACCGGAAGTATTGCCTTAATAAGCCTCACTTTCCGTTTCCGTGCTGCAAAATTAAAATTAAGCAAATGGTATGCCATTTACTCTAGTTTATTACGAAAACATTCGGTTAGATCGAACGATAAGTCATACCGTGGCATCACGCAAGATTTACAACTTCCCGCATTTGTAATATTGACCTAATTGCACTGTTGAATCAATATTATAATCTTTCAAGACCAAATTTGCCTAGAGCTTTTCTAACCAGAAATGACGCGCCCTACTACCCCTTTATTGCGTCCATATTTAAAATGTATATGAGCGGATTGAGAAATGGTATGTAAAATCGCTTGAAAGTTCTTCACGGCAAAAATACATTCGTTTTTGTTTCATTTAAAAAACGTTAAGTTTTTATTTACAGACATTTTAAATTAGGTATCGTGTCCCGCAAACAGTCACTAGACCACAATATGACGTCACACCTAGCGCCTCTGCTTCTATCCCATGCCCATCCATTGTAGCGATAACTTGATTTCAATGATGAAGGCCTTTGCCCAGCAGTGGGACAATATAGGCTAATTACTTTACTTTAAGTGTGCGTGAATGCGGGGTCGTCATTTCAGACTAGACAAGCTCTACTTCATTTTTGATGTGAGTCCCATTTTATGTTGGTGATCATTGTTTTATTGTGTTTTTTTCAACACAGTGTCGTTAGCAACTGAAGTGAAGGAAATCTCCTAATGGCAAACGATTATCGCAGCTTATAGGCACTTACATAACAAGTCCGTAATTGGAAGTTGTTGTGGTTTAGTCAGTACCAGTTCAACATTTACTACAACTTCAGTGCGGCAACCCTATTTTCACCTAGAGGTAAGGTGATAATGGTGTTGCCGCACTGTAGAAAAGTTGAACTTGTTAACAAACTCAATAAAACCTCCTCTTAGAATTTAACAATTGTTCGTGAATGTTAAAATGTCAGATTGGCTTAATAACTTTTTAAGACAACTTTAACAGCGGTGTGGCAGTGCCATAGTGGTATGCGTTAGGATTTATCTCTCTTTGAAAACAATAAAACCGAACTTACTCGTTACCTTAGCTTAAAAATGGAAATGTTACAGCAATCACAAATCTCAATTATCAAGTACATGAACCAAAGTACCTTTTTATTATCAAGAATTAAAAGCCAAAGCTCATTTCACCAAAAAACAGAGATTTCAGAGAATAAAATGGACGATTCTCGCATTATTCATAATTTCAGTCCTCAAACAGAACGAATACACATACATTTCGTTTAACCTGAGCTTAACGTTTGTATCACCCTGAATGCTTACATTTTCTTTTAGGGTTCTCTAGGAAAACGACATTTTTATGTAGTTCGTAGTATACTTTCACTGTTTAGTGAGCTCAACTTATTCGTGTTTATATTGAAATTTAAAGTGTTACACAATTTTATTCGAAATCCCATATGAAAATTCCTATACAAAGTAAATATATATGCGCCGGGTACGTATTTAAATTCTAAAATTAAAAAAACCTAACGTTAAATGACCTACGTTCAAAATCCCTAAAAACTAAATACCTTATCTTTGAATATACCTCAGCAACGAATACCTACCTACGAAATATCTAAGATTAAAATACCGATTGGATTAAATACCTAATGTTTAAAATGTAGTGCTAGAAACGACTCTAATGCGTTTCCCACTCGAACAGAAATGTATCTAGGTACAATACAATGAGTGAGCCCAAAAAATTTAAATACGTCTTGAAAACATTATTAGGATTAATAAACTACGTAATAAAAACCTAGTCTCCATACCAAATTTCAACGCTTTAAGCTTGAAAAGGTGAATCATAGCTCGTATATACATAGATAGTAGGTATATTTAACCTTTTGGTTTTTTAAACTTCGGGATTTAGTCTTATAGGCTATATGTCATTTCTGGATTTTGAACAAACGGCCAAACAACCATTCGACCTTTTAATTTTCGGTCTTTCGTCCATAGGGGTTGTGAAATTCGGATAAACAAACTTCAGTACTATATCCATTAGACATTTCAAACTTTTGGTATTTTAAATTTAAGTCAAATAACTATTAGGTATTTTTAACGTAGGTCATTTAACTAACGTTGGGTTTTTTTAATTTTAGACATTTAAATACGTACCCATATGCGCCAGACGACACACCACTTTTCATGGTCTCAAAGTGGGGATGAATATCCCTGTGTTACGACGAGGTACCAGACAAGGAATAAAGTCAGTTGCATCTCCCAGCACACCCCGACGCGAGCCAAACTAGAAAAGATCGTTCCTGAATTGACTCCACCGAGAATCGAACCGTTACAGCGCACTACTGTTGTAAGTAACTATACTCGTATGTAATGGTCAGATCTAAATAAACAAATAATTAAATAAAAATGCGTTTATTGCTTTCAATCGTACAAACATCACCATGAACATAAAAATAAAACACAGAAAGCAATTGGAGGTGGCTCAGCTTGTGCTGACCTAGGATCTGGATCCTAGGCAGCGCTGTTTTTCAGCCACTTTCATTTCTCTATCGGTGTTAATCGAGAATTAGTACATGAGGGCTTAGAACAAACAAAACACATTTAAAAAAACTTAACTTAAACGGTACTCTCGTGCGTTTCTGAGTATGTGTGTGTGTGTGTATGTGTGTGTGTGTGTGTATGTGTGTGTTGTGTTCGTGGCTGTGTGTGGTTACTTAAAATAATCTTTCAAGAGCAGTCTATCTACTTTCTATCTACTTTCTTTGAATTTTTTTTCTAACCAGCTATGGCTTAAAAGTAAACGGATTGCCACATTTTTTCAGTAAATTTTCTAACTGTAACAGAGCTTGCTAAAATTATTGTAATCTACTAGAGGCAGCAAACCATAGCCTTTATTATTATCAAATAAAATCAAAAAAATGTAACATTCTCCCATTTAAGCTGTCGCTACAATTATCAGATAATTACCATCAGCTTTATTACCACGGTTGCCAATTAAAGTCAGTGATCACAGATACGGTCTACGTTCTGAAATCCTAAAAACACATTTTTCAACAAGCGAGGCGTGAAAAGGCATTTCTGCAGGCCTTCAAGGTGAGGATGGCTAGCCCAGTGATTTGTTTGAATGACTGGGCTTGTCAACCTCATATCTGAACCTCAAGACCGCTCACCATCAGGTGGAGTGAGGTCATCTTGACGGGCAGTATAAAATAATAATAATTATTATTATAATTCCCGACTCAATTAAACATACTTCGGACCTTCAGTTGTCAGGCCAATCGCTTGGTGCACAAAATGAAGAGTTTACAGAAGGACCGCTCTCGTCGTTTTCCATTATACCGCCAAACCGCTTAGGGTTGCTGCTAAATTCACTCTGAATTGTTAAGTTGAAGCAGGTTTCAAATAAGTGTTCCCTGCGGTTAGGGGACGAGAATACTACCGAGGTATCCCTGCCTGTCGTAAGAGGCGACTAGAAGGGCCCTTGGGGTCGCGAAGCGCACGCGGGGGGGCCTGCGTGTGTTTCGGTTTGCGATCCCGAGGATGACGGTAACGCGTGTCTTCGGACACAGTGGTCTGTGTTATCGTGCACTGGAGTTGAGCCTGCTCCTCCCGAGGCTGGCTGCCAGGCGGCCTTGCGCGCCGAAGGGTCCTGCGAGGAGTCTCTCCCTCGTTGGGGATCGGCGCAGAATAGAAGCTTCCATTCTGCGCCGAAGATGACCACCGTCAGGTTTTAGTGGGTAGGGGTCTCTGTTTTCCCAGGAGTCCCGAGTCCCACATATCCCAGGTGTCCCGAACCCAGGGCCTTGGGAATGCCTAAATGCATTTCCTGACGCAAAAAAAAAAGGATTCAAATAAGTCCTATTTGACAGAACAGAACCCGCCACAAACCAAATATATCGTAATGTAAAAACACTAGCGACAGTGCGACTGGCCGCGTGACCGATTCTGACTTTTATCCCCTGTAAACTCCCTGTGTCTGTGTGCATAATCAAAATGGCGGTTTGTTCTAAGCGAACTATTTGTCTGCCGCATGCGTAATTTGTGCTCGAAGCAAGGAGATTTTGAAATAATGGAACTTGAAATAATATTCCACCTCACCCTTCACTGTTTTTTAAACTGGAACTAATTTGCATGTTATTATTGGATCAGGAAACAAAACGATCTGCCTTTTGGACTCATGCCAGTTTTAAAGTTGTTTTTCACGCGATTTTAGACCTTCTGTCCAAGAAATAGGAGCAGAAAAAATAAAGTTATGAATTTGACCCAGTCTGGTTTGTATTCGTGACTTTAGTGCTGAACTTCAGGAATCAGGAATAACTCGTAGGTATATGAAATTTAAGATTTGGAATCATACTAAACTAGCGACCCGCCCTGGCTTCGCACAGGTACAATGTAGATAGTAATGTGTTTTCTCCACAATATCATTATTTAGAAATAAAAATACAGGTTGAACAATTAAAATAAAATCACAAGAGTTGTCAAAAAGCTCCCACTCAGCATATGCCGTAGTACTTACCATGTTTAGCCCCACGACGCTGGTTTCCAGTGGTCACCCAAACAAAGAGGGACAAGCGTCACAATTACCTTTACCTTATTACCTTATCTTATATTATATATATTGGTACTTTACAAAATGATTGATTAAATTGACAAAACGATCTGCCTTGAAAAAACTTTAAAACATATTGCCAGTTTTAAATTTCTTTTTCGCGCGATTTTAGACCTTCTGTCCAAGACATAGGAGCAAAAAATTTTTTTATTAGTATTACTCACTTTTGTTTGACGATGAAAACTCCTTGTCAAAGACCTCACAATGATAGAAACATTAGTAAACATTGGAAATATTGCGAAAACATATTTTTTGGGCAAGTCAAAACGCTCCCTACAAACTATCGCAAGATGGTGACGTCACAGAACGCCTGTTTCTATGCGTTGTTCGGCAGCTATATTCAATATTGCGTTTATGAATATGGTTCCACAATAAAAGTTACTATAATTGGTGGGGATTAATGAATGATTGATTATTTGACGACACAATTAGCGTAGTGCGTAGCACGGGTTCTACAGCTTCAGGGACGACAAGAAGCTTTAAGTCTCGCTATCTGACTCTGTTTGTTCATGTACTAACGCACTTTAATATAATTTATAATGTATTAAATAGATAGGTAATTATTAATTTTATCATACTAACATGAAATGTAATTGAAATCTATAAAATACTAGGTGTACTATAATTGCAATGCCCTCACGGGGTTATGTACTGTACTAATAATTATAATGGCCATCTTTAATGTGAAGGTACATATTAGCAAATGAATAAAAAAAAAACCACTTCTAACCTTGACTTTCGATTCCCGGTCGGATCAATCAAAGAAACGATCTTTTCTACATTGGCTCGGGTCTGGGTGTGCTCGGACACCTCTGGCTTAATTCCTTGTCTGGTACCACAGGGAGATTTATCCCTAATTCGAGGCCATGACAAGTGGTGTGTTGTCTGGCGCATATTTATATTAATATTAAGACTTCGTACCCCGATACTCGTCATTTACTGTTCACGAATTTCCAGTAATCCTCTCTTTTACTCCCCAAGAAATCTACATGCTGAATTGCAGCTTTTTGCAAGTAGTCGCTCAGTCAGTCTCCAAATCGAATTAATCCAAATCAATTTAATTACTACTAATAAATAAAAATTACAAACCCAGGACCGCTTGCATAAGAAGTGGCGAGACACCACTTGAGCGACATCTGTGTCTATCACTGATCATAAACTACTAAAACCCAATTAAGAGAAAAGATTTACGATCATATTGAGTCAGCCATAAAATTTCAATTATTGGTTTTAATGACCCAATCATTAACTTTTAGGTGACGTTTTAAATCATTAATGGGTTTCGCAATGAATTAGTTTTATAATATTTATTAATGACTTTTTTATTGGAGCACTTTCTTCGAGTTAGGAAATAAGAGTAAGGGCAAATAAAACTGAGCAGATAAATAAATAAATATCGGGACATATAAAACGAGTATCTGGGGCCTTGCCTAAGAGATGTAAAGCTGGTAACTAACATTTCTAGCCTAGCGGCTAGAAACGGCTTATTTGGGTTATTATCATTTGACGACACGATTGCCGTAGTGCGCTGCAGCACGGTTTCTCTCCTCGATTTCCGTAGTGTCCTGGGTTCGATTCCCGGTCGGGTAAATTCAGGAAACGATCTTTTCTGAATTGACTCGGGTCTGGGAGTGCTGGGAGAAGCCCCTGGCTTATTTCCTTGTGTGGTACCTGGGAAGAGAGGGATATTATTCCCTACTGCGAGACCATTTCAAGAGGTGTGTTGTCTGGCGCATATTTGTTTTATATACTCAGGCTCGAAACGGCTGCTTACATCATTGACAATTATATTCACATGTGTTAGTTTTTTGTTTTTGTTATTTCTCTTCTGGTGTTTTTAAATATAATAGTTTTTAAATATAAATAATAAGTAAGTAAGTAAGTAATTAGCCTTTAGACTGTCCCACTGCTGGGCAAAGGCCTCCATCATTGAAACCAAGTCATCGCTACAATGGATGGGTTTAATAATAATAATAATCTTTATTTCCAAAATACACAGTTTTATTCATACAGTATTCAGCGACTTCTACACTAAGCAGGCTGCTTGGATCGTAGAAATCAGTTGACAATTGACTGATATACAGTTAAAAATTAGAGACCGGGGTCGTGCTATAAAACAACAATTTGAAAATAAAAGTAATTTCTTTCAAGCTAAACAGTAACAACAACACAATTTGGTTGAGCAATTAGAGTTTATATAAGATACATTTAACATAAGGAAGGAACTAATAAACGTTTTATCTATCTATCTAACTAGACACAATGACATTTGCATCTGTGAACTGTAAAAAACTCTAAACTCTCACACAAAATGTGACAGCTGTATTGTAGGTATAAACGGTGATTTCCGTGTTTATTTACAGAACATAAAAGTGCTACTGTTTAATGAAAATAAGAGTGAAACAATAAAAAAATTAATAAATATTAATTGATTTTCGATACTCAAGTCGGGTATCTACCCGGTCGCAAGCGGCTGGTTATTCGTTCGTAACTACCAGGTAACAAGCCGCTGGTTTACAACTAAGGATAGTTGCCATAAGCCCTTAGATCAATTTCGATATAGTATTGCTGATACTACAACTTCTTTGTATTTATCTAAGGTCGAAGTTCAGACGTCATTTTTAAGTTAGGCTATTTTATTCTTGCTATTAAAGGTAATGGTTCGGGTGATGACCAGAAATAAGCAGAAATTAACAATTAAAAGACATAAAAACGATATGGCACACTCAGTAAACACTACATCGTTTACTGAGTGTGCTATATCGTTTTTATGTCTTTTAATTGTTAATTTAAACTATGTAAGTAAACAGAGATAGAAACTAGAATTTTTTTTCCTGGTTGTAGGGACTCAAGCGGGATACGGACTCGCGACTTTCCACAATCCGGGTGGCTGTTCTTCCAACTGAGCTACCGAGGCCATTAACATACCCGGCGAATTAATATAGTGTATTTTACCGAAACCCCAAAAAAATATTTTTGCAAATATTTGACTCTCGGTTAAGATGAAACTAGCCACAGGATAAATGGATATTTATTTTTAGCATTTATCAATGCACTTTTCCCTACACAAAGATAGAAACTAGAAAAAATCGACCTGGTCGTAGGGGATCCCGCTTGAGTCCCTACGACCAGGTCAATTTTTTTTGTGCATTTTTAAATGCTAAAAATAAAAATACACTTATGAAAGTAAAAATATATTTTATTTCAATCAACTTTAATAATAAGGTTTATTAGATAAAAAAAGTCTGTTTGACTGATTTTGTATGTTTTTTTTTGATGCAATTTTACTATATTACTTACTGAGTGGGTATTTATTTATTTATTAATTTATGCCATATCATTTTTGTAAGTCTATTAATAATCACCCGATATACAGGGTGAAAAACTTCATAGCAGGACCATTGTTAGGGTCTATGAAGTTTTTTTGCTTTGTTAAGCCTACCTGTAGATTAAATCCAGGTAGTATGTGTCATGTGAATTTTAATACATCATCCAATTTCTGATAGTAGACATTTCACGTTTTCATTAACTTCGTTGTAAAAATAATTTTAAAACAAACAAAATAAATCATTTCTGAAACAGCAACGGCACGCGACATGCGAAATAATTTACAGTTGTGTCAAAATAAACGATGTTTAATTTAAAAATGGCTCTATGTACTGTTCAACATTTATAGATAGCTTTACAGTTTTTGTAGGAAGTTTGCGTTTAAAATAACAACATGTTGCAAACCTTTTTAATGTATTTGAAGCATTTTTATTCCATTACATGATAAATATATTTTTATTGTTTTATTTGTGACTATCAATAAGGCTTTAATCCTTGTCTGGTACCGCGTAACGCAAGGATATTCATCCTTACTTAGAGAAGATTTTTGCAATTAACTAGTGTGTTGCCACGCGCATATTTATTTATTTTTATTTAAATAAAAGCAGCATTTAAATAGGTTCATATTTAGTCAATGATTACTACTATCGTTCTACATGACTGAAATTAAAAATGTAGAGCTACGTGCTTATGTGTAATGTACCTATTCTAGCTTAAACTAGATTTTCAGGTAACTAAGGTAAAGGTATGTTATAACCTTATTCTTATAATTGTGAACATATTTATTTGCGGCGGAAAGAACAGTCATTTATCATAATCAGAACCCAGCGCGACAGGATATTGGAAGCCACGGTAAGGGATGTGCGGAAATATAGTCCAGGGGCGGACTTAACACATTTGACAGCTAGATGATAACGTATATGAATATATAAATAAATATAAATATAATTTATTTATTATTTCGTACACAAAGAGACAAATTACAGAGAACACAATAAGGGGTACAAAAGTACAGGTTAGCTTATCTCTAGAAAGAGATTTCTTCCAGCAGACCATGGCGACAGGAGAAACTCATTTAAAATTGTTATGGATAGACAAACGGGTACAAATGGAAATGTAAATGAGAGTTACATATTCAAAAATCGGAACAAACTAAAAACCCCTAAGTACATGTTTTACTCACAAACAAGTAAATTAATATTCTACAATAAGTACATAAACATACAGATAAAAATAATACATACAATAAATAAAATATAAATAAATATATGTATACATGTAAACATAATAATCCAATGTAATTTAAGTAAAACTCAAAAGATGTTCTTTGAGCAGTCTTTTGAAAGAACCTACAGTGCCGCATTCGCGAAGGGATACAGGCAAAGATTCAGGCATGAACAGTAAAAGATTCACCATACATGCACGTGTTACAGGGAGGAGTAAATAAATAATATGTGCCAGACAACACACCTCATGGTCTTGATTAGGGATAAATATCCTTGTACTACATGGTACCAGACAAGGAAATAAGCCTGGAGCGTCTACCAGCCCACCCGACCCGAGTCAATTTGGAAAATATCGTTTCCTGAATTGACTCGACCGGGACTCGAACCCGGGACACTATGGAAAACAAGGTGAGAAATCCTGCTGCAGCGCATTACGCCAGTCATGTTGTCAAATATGTGTCTTCTTTTCGAGAATATTCCATTTTTTTTTATATCGCCTGCTATGATTTAGAGGTCCAGTATAATATACCAAGAGCTTACACCAGTGGCAGCCGCTAGTGTTCGTGTAGAGCACGTTGATGATTCTGAATGGGATCTCGATACAGCGCCCTTAGTGTTTTGAATGGGAGCAAAAGTAGCATACGATATTTCTGAACGTAACAATCGCCGTTAACATGACGGAAACTCATGATAGACTACAGATATGATTCTGACGAGCACCGTAAGCATCTATCAGGCCAGTCCATGACAATTTTTGTGAATTATTTATGTGAATTTATCTAGTGTATTTTACATCGTAAGCCAACGTTGTTTCATCAATGTTATAGGCAAGCGCCTTTAACACCCGAAAGAAATATTTTTACAAATATTTGACTTCCGATTAAGATGAAACTAGCTATAGGAAAAGTGAATTTTCTTTTTTAGCATTAAACAATTATCTATTTTCTACACAAAGCTAGAAACTAGAAGAAAACGACCTCATCCGAACCTGATTTTCTTCACTCTGATTAAATTTGTTACTTGAAATACTGAGTATAACCGTCGCTATAACTCGTAGAGAAAAATTGAGCTCCTCCCTATAAATAAGCCCTTAGAAAAACATCCATACAGAAAGTAAGAAAGAAAGACTTTTTGGATATAGTGTAAGTTAATTAGCAGAGGAAATTAAATGTAAACAAGTTTGTTGTACAACTTTGCAAAAAAGGACCTTAAGAGCTTTATTTCCCATAAAAGAAATGTTTTTGGGAATTAAATTGGAAAAAAATACTCAAAATATATTACCTAGCTCTTAAACTATAAAGGTTCCCTAATTGTACAAAGTTACCCAAGATGGTTGTACAAGGTAAACAGGATGAGAATCAGATTCGGGGACTGTTCCGGTAGTCGAAGTTGGGACTTTCGGTCGAATCGGAACAAACCAGAAATGACATGTCATAGGGAGAAAGTTCTTTTGTAATTTACTATAACTTATCATCCCTCCTCCCTTGAGGATTGTGAAGGGTGGATTTATTATCTGATAGGGGATTACTAGCGTTACGAACTATCGCAAATTTTTAAGTACCTACACCGGGGGATTATCAAAAGACTTACCAAAACGATATGGTGTACTCAATATGTGATGTACTAACTAATCGGCTTACAGCAGGAGGTTATTAACTGCCAAAAGTCATCAAGCGATGTTGTCTTATTCCCCTTAAATATTATGTGTCAAATATAAGTATTTAAAATAAATAAATAAATATGCGCCAGACAACACACCTCTTGTAATGGTCTCGAAGTAGGGATTAATATCCCTGTGTTACGAGGTACCACACAAGGAAATAAGCCAGGGGCGTCTCCCGGCACACCCAGACCCGAGTCAATTCAGAAAAGATCGTTTCCTGAATTGACCCGACCGGGAATCGAACCCGGGACACTACGGAAATCGGGGCGAGAAACCGTGTTACAACGCACTGCGCCAATCGTGTCGTCAAATTGACACATAACAGCAAAAATATACTAAATAAAAATAAACTTACATAAACTAAATATAGATAGGACTTATCCTTATTTAATATTTTTTTGTATATGACTTGTCATATAAGTACTTTTTATACGTCTATATGAATAAAGATATTTTTTACTTTTACTTTACTTTTACTTTTATCACACGCTTGTGTTACGAGATATCAGTAAGGAAAATAACGCCAGTGGCGTCTCCCAGCACACCCTGACCCGAGCCGATTTAGAGAAGATCGTTTCCTGAATTGACCCGACCGGGAATGTAACCCGGGACACGACGCAAACCAAAGCGAGAAACCGTGCTACATCGCGCTACGCCAATCGTGTCGTTCGTTTATTTAATTCGTCTATTAGAAACAGGAAGAAGCTTATTGCATTTCAATCGATGTTTAAACCTTGCCCTATGGAACATAATGCTGTCAACCCCACTTCATTGTATAAATAGTTCACTAGAATTCAATAATAGACCCATTATAGTGCTATTTCTATTCTACACTTACCAAATAGCAGCATTGACATTTCTGTATAATAAAACGCTTAAAATACCACTTCGGTTAGGGCTTTAAGTAAAAACAGTGATACGCCTTCAGTCTCAACACATTACTGCAGTGGTGAGATTCGATTGGGCTATTTGTAGGCGTCATTTGTTTTAATAAATATTTCTGATAAAGCTTTCTAATGTATAGATTTTGAGTATATAGTATATATATAACTAAATATATGTAAAGAACCGACATTATAATTATTTAGCATAGATACTTTTTGCCACATTAAGTAATGACGTCCAATGCCAAGACTGTCTATAGAACAGAGCTGACAGATTGAACGTCATTATTTTATATCGCTTACGATGAATTTAATTATTATAAAAAGGGATCAAAGATGGGTCAATATACTTTAAATGTCGTTTCTTTGTTTCCAGGTAGGTAGTGTAATTTTGGTTTTTAGTGGATTTGATTGTAATACGATGTAAATACTAAAATAAATATTTGTTTCCAGAGCAACACATTGTTTATTTAACCAACAGTCCCAAGGAAATAAATAATACAAACTTATAAAAAAATAAATTATATATATAAAAATAAATAAATAAATTAATATATATATATTATACATATATATAATATATATATATATATATATATATATATATTTATATATATATAGTCTTAAGTACTCGTAAGTATATGAGTTTTCTTATACAACGTCACTCCACCAGCTTGTCACCAAGCTATGTGGACTAAATGATTTTTCCACTTAAAAAAACGTTTCTAGTTTTCTAGTTTCTAGTTTCTATCCTATAGCTACTTTCATCTTTATCGAAATTCAATTATTTGCAGAAATATTTCTTTCGGGTCGCGTGTTAAAAGGCGCTTGCCTAATACATTCGTGAAATAACGTTAGCTTACAACGTAAAAACTCTGCTGATGGCCTCGATAGCTCAGTTGGTAGAGTAGCCATCCGGATTGTGGAAGATGCGAGAGTTCGAGTCCTGCTTCAGCCCTAGGATCAGGTCGATGTGGACTACGAGACAAATACATAGTACCACAAAAATAAGCACCATGATTCGTCCACGTTAAAAACTGCTAACAATTAACAAATTTGATAACAAGTAAGCACTCAATAATGTTTGACCTACTTCACTATAGAAAGACTAAATTTCATTTTTAATTTTGACCGATTACCAATAATTTTGAGTGATTAGGCTCTTCATTTAGTGTGGCAAAAGAACAACATCTCTTGGTTAACTCCTACAGGAGTATAATGGGGGCTTTTTGACTTAAAGTGAGATCTTTTAATGAACTGATGTTAGGGGATTATAAGGGAGGGGCTCTCAGGATAGCGGTGCATAAAATGCCAAATGAGAATGAGGGGCCTGAACTCCTCAGGCTTATCACTCGCGCTTTCCAACCCTGTAAGAGTTGTAAGGCTTTAAGGCTAATTTTGTCAGCGAAAATAAACAATGACAGACCACATGGCAATTCATTCAGTTGGGGATCCGCGCAACGGCTTTCACCAGCAAGTATCTGCCTAAGCAGTAATGCGGTTCCCGTAAGGAGTTATTTTGATCTAGGCAGCTGAATCTTCTGCCTTGGTTGGGTATTTCCATCTGACCAAAGGTGGCCTCTTCAACATCGCACCACTCCTTAATTAAATTTGTATAATGCCCAATTAGCTCTCCGCCCGTGTGAACTTATCGTTATATGAAATTACAGGAATTTACCCTTGAGTACATTTTCAAACAAATTGTGACAGTATTTTTCTTTTCCTGTGCCATCCTTCACACGAGTGAAGCAGTCAAGTGTAGCAAATATTTTTTGCGTAGTATAATTTCTCCTATTTAAGTAGTGATAAATGAACAAATTTATGTAAGTTCAGGTCAATCACATCATATGGGGAGAGATCTGGTGTTCTGAGATACAGGCTTCTGCCTAGTTCAGGCACCAGTCTCTTACACACTTTATTGTTGTCTCCAATTATATTATGTCCATAGCTCTAATGAAAATAAAGACATTTATTATTTTTTAATAAATTGTAGCTTATATATTATTCTGATGTTGAAGCTGTATTACTGTTAAGTTTCACCTAAATCCGTTTAGTATTTATGCATGAAAGTGTAACAAACGAACACACATACTCTCAATCTTTCGCATTTATTATTAAGATAATACCTACGCCTCAACTTGGAAACGGACTAAAGGCCAGGATAAGTGATGAGCGTGTCACCAACAAAGAAACCACTCAATCGCAACGAAAGTCGATTCAAGGCTGATGTGCGAACATAGTCTCCAAGACACTGGTATAATTGACTGGCCTGTTGGCGCAATGGCAGCGATCCTGCCTTTAGCGCCGGAGGTCGTGGGTTCGATCCCCACCCATGACAAATATTTGTGTGACGAACATGTGTATTTGTTGTGTGTCTGGGTGTTATTATCTATTTAAGTATGTATTTAGAAATATTTAAGTATGTTTATCAGTCTCTGACGCCCATAATACAAGCTCTGCTCAGTTTGGGGTCAGATGATCTTGTTGTGAATTGTCCCAGATATTTATTTAATTTATTTATTTATACCTCACTTCGATCAAACATACCCAAGAGCTTTGGACTAATAGAGAAAGAGGACGACTTATCCAAACTGGAAGAGGGGTGGGCGCACATCTACACAGATGGAAGCAAAATAGAGGGGAAAGTTGGGGCAGCTGTATCCATTTGGAAAAACGGCGGAGAAGTCCAACACAACATCTTCCGTCTTGCGGACTACTGCTCTGTTTATCAGGCCGAATTGGCAGCCATTCTGCGAGCGGTAGAGCTGGCCAGCAAGCGGATGGACTTCTCCAGGGCATGCTTATGCAGCGACTCACGTTCGGCCCTTGAGAGTCTGAGCGACCCCAACTCCCTCCACCCAATTACCAACGAGATCCGTGACTCTCTCCAGAAACTCACAGACAGAGGTGGAGAGATCCGGTGGTATTGGGTGCGCGCCCACATCGGCCTCCCTGGCAACGAAAGAGCGGACGAGCTCGCAAAGAGAGCCGCGCTCAAAGATAAGAGAGCCCCAGCTTACGACTGCTTCCCAGCTTCCACGGCAAGGCGTGCCATCAGAGAGGCATCTATTGACGCCTGGCAGGAGCGGTATACGGCTGCAGCAACAGGGTCGACCACGAAGCTGTTTTTCAGCGACGTCCGCCTGGCCCAGAAAGCCCTCAGGGACTCCTGCCACACAAACCTCCGGTCTCAGGTGCTCACCGGACACGGTGGGTGTCGAGAGTACCTGCACCGGTTTGGTCTCGTGGGAGCCCCATTCTGCACTTGCGACGATGAGAGCGTGGAGAGTGTCGGGCACATCCTTGCGGATTGCCCGAAATACGCGTCTCTCCGCTACGACTGCGAGAGCAGAATGGGGATCCCTATCGAGGTGGGCAGGTTCCCCGAACTCGTCCGCGACAAGGCTGCGAGACAAATCTTCCTCGCCTTTTGCGAGAAGGTTATGCTCCTCGCCAGCAGGGCTAATGGCGGAAGGCTGTAGGTCGGCCCACCCCCGCCATGGTTTTAACGTGTTGATTATTTAATTTTTTAGGCTTTTTACACCTCTTCTTCTTTTAATTTTAATCGTATTTAATTTAATTGTAGTTTATTTAATTTAATTATAGGTTTTAATTTTATAATCTTAACTTTATTTATTCATTTGGATTTGATTATACAGTTTTACTCTCATTAGACTTGTAAATTATTTATTCTGAAATTTGATTTTAACATTTTTATATTTTAACTAATTTATTAATTCAATTGAGCTCTATACACTCCTGATTTTAAAGTTTTAAACTCTTCTGGAAATTTTGATTCCTGCCCCAGGGTCCAAAAGCCGAAGTAAGCGAGCCTAGGTGTCCTGCATATTTTATTATTGTGTTTTATTAGCTAACTTGTATTGTTTAAATTATTTTTTATTTTTACTATATAATGTACACTGCACTCAAATTCAACTGGATTGTTAATTTATTTTTTATTTTTCAATTTTATCATGTTCCAATATGTAAATAGTTTTAATAAGGATATGCAGTGTACTATAATTCAATGTATTTTTAAATTTTTATCCCTAATGGGCCCCACACCCAAATTTTATTTTTACTTATTAACTTTGTAATTGTGCGAGTGTGAGGGCAGCTTTCTCTTTTCAATTGTATCACATAGCTAGTTTTAAACACTTTAAGATTTTAATGCGTGACAAGGGCTAGGTTAGGGGGAGAGGATTATGCACGGTATCTTTTAAGGGGTAGGGCACAGATGGTGCACTATATTATATGTTAGGGCTATGCATGAGAATTATTGTGAATGTCTATTAAAGCATAAGAAAAGAAAAAACCAGACCAGCCAGACCACTACAAAAAAAAAAACAAATAGTAAAAAAAAAAAAAAAAGTAGACATTAATTTTAAGGTATAAGGAAAAAGAAACAAGCTGCCCAACAGCAATAGGGCAGAGTATCCATAGCTGTAGGGGGGGGAAAAAAAAAAAAAAAAAAAACATACCCAAGATACTCCATGAAAGCCTAGTGTCTCGGGAAAAGAATGCCTAAAAATATTCATTTACCAATATAAACCAAGACAAGTGTTTGAATTGAAATTGAAAGAGTACCTCAGCGTTTTGAGGTTGCGTTTTGCGTTTTACGATTCCAGCACACACAGATTCCTTTCGTCTTTTTATTTGATCTTTATTATGGTCGGTAAAGTTGCGAATAAGTATTTTTTTCACCCTTGCTTGTAATGTTAGTTTTACCCAGTTTTACCTTTTGCCTCTCTGTAATCTGTGGAAAGGTACGGTCTTGTTGACATCTTTTGTTTACATGTTTAGATTTTAACATCTTAGAGTATAGCGTCAAGGTCTGTCATTTCACTAAACTCTTTTTCCTCAATGTTTTTAGTTATGAGCAAAGTAAAACATCTTTATGGATGGCTTTCCGATCAATTCACGTGTGTAGCGGACACGCGTCGTACTTTTTGCTTGTTAAAATACCTACATATCCACCCGCCGAGACACGAACCGAATGGCCGAGCGGGAGCGAATGAATGGCTGGCAATTACCTTTTTACTCTGTGACTGAATGGAACTTTTTCTTGGCGAATCAATCGTTCCGTTCCCTGTTAATTGATTGTCAATGTCAAAATACATTTGTTTTGGTTTGCTGGGACGTAAGTGGCGTAGGTGTAGCAATCGTAGCAATTTGGTGAAGTTTGTGATTGGATAAGAGTCAAGACAGCGTTCTTAGGCTACTATTATGAAACCATTGTGGCTTGCAACGTAAAATACAGTGCTAGCGGTACATTCCGAAATTGAGTTAAAAGCTGCAAATGGTGTTAAAAGCATGAAAATCGGAACGATTGCTCTTCAGGCCAAATGAATCAATTTATCACGAAAAAAAACGGAGAGGAGTTATTTGTATGGGTTTTTTTTTTATCGGAAACCTATCGTGTGTGGTATCCAATGAAAGAGCTTACTGATATATCACATCATTACGTTTAAGTCACTTGTTTTAAGTTAAAATAAAAATCATTTTGAAAACACACCAAGTTTGAGCTCCTTCAGATACGATACGGTTGAATTTTTTTTTGTCAAGACATATTTGTCAGGTCTATGAATGGCTTCGACAGCTCAGTTGGAAGAGTAGCCACCCGGATTGTAGAAGACATGGGTCCCGCCTGAGGGTCGATTTTTTGTAGTTCTATCTTTGTGTGGAAAACTATTATTATTACCCTATTATCTACAAATAACTAATGATGACAGAGTTTAATTCGAAAAGTAAGCAGTGGGTACCTTAAGAAAACCATTTCAGAATTTAATTTAAAATTTGTTTTATTTACGCAGCCTAAGTTTAATAAAAAAAAACAAATTTTAAATTAAATTCTGAAATGGTTTTCTTAAGGTGGGTACCTTAAGAAAACCGTAAAATTTATTCCGTATTTTAAAACTGCACACTACTGACCGGCGTAACGTGGCGTAATGTAACTCGCTTTGTAACATGTTACGAGTCCATTACGCCGCGTAACGTCGGTCAGTTCCACCTTTCAGCAACCCGAAAAACGAAACGACGAACGTAAAATGGCCTATTTGTATATTTTCGTTAAAAACCCTAATTTGCATTTAATGATTTACGTTCATAAACACATCTTACATTAAGAAAGTCGTCTTTCTGCCATTATGATGGCAAGGATGGTTTTAAAGAAACATCCGGGATCGCCAACCAAATATATTAAAGTAAAAAACTCTAAAGTTACATTTTGATCAAAAAGAAATGAATAAAAGAAAGTATGACTGTTTTATTATTGCTGCGGTAGTACTCAGGGGTCTTATTACAACTGCTCATATCCATTAAGGTGAATTCCCTTAACTGAGCGTAGCGAGCAATTTCGTAATATGATCATTCATTTCCAGCCAGCCAGCGTTACCTGGCACTAACGAATCTCCTAGGCTGGATATTTACTGACGAAATTGCCGACTACTCTCAGTTTAGGTAATAAACTTGACTGGATAAGCGATTGTAATAGGGCCTTAGGCCATGGTACTAAAGTTTAAAGTTGCAGACACAAATAAAGAAACGAACCAAAATTTCGTGTAGCGATTTAGTTAACGATTTACTTTCGTCGATCCTCGTTAAGATATCTCCTTCCGAACTTGTCGATTGCACCTGCTTTTGAGCAGACTTATTAGTAATTGGATTGTATAAATGAATATTTATTTGACTTACGATTAAAACCAATTTGCAAAACCTGTTTAGTGCAGTGGTTCTGGAGGCCAATTGACCCACAAATAACATAACTTTGAAGTTGACTGTTGCCGTCTTGTACGCCTATCATGAGTTGCCACTTTAAATTATACCTTGATGCTATTGTTACGTTTTTGTACCCTTTTACAATCCCATTTCGACGCAACAGAGGCGCTGTACGAAATCCCAAGACAAATAGTTTAAGTACGCGAACGATAACGTAAATTTAAAACGGCAACTATATACATATATAACTATACAACGTGTTAATTTAAAAAGCGCAAAACCTCAGACACCCCAACTTATTTTTATTACAAAAGAATAATGTAAATTATTAAATTACATTTTCGCGTATTATTTACGAAGATATTCGCTTTTTTTTGTTTCTTGTGTTTGTTGCAAAATTAAAAAGTCTATGGTAATAACGCGAGAGCTAGTGCGACGTTCCCGCTTCGCGTGGCCGCAATAATAGAGTTAAGTAATGATTAAACACGGCGTAGTGAAAATATTTTTTTGGTAAAAATTTTACCCAAAAATTATTATTAGTGGAATCGATTCTACTCTCGATTCTGAACAAACTAATTTCAGGTTTTGCGCTTTTACATTAACCAATGACAGCCTTCGCGTTGACGTTTTTGTATGACATTTCGGTACAGCGCCCCTAGTGATTATAAACAGAACCAAAAATGGCATAAGCATTTCCGAAGTCAACTATCGTAGTTTAAGTGGCAGAACTCATGGTAGACATACTAGTGAATGGTAATCTCAGTAGCCCACGCTTTCCGATATATGAAAATCCCAACGTGGTAAGTGGCGAGCCTTCCGCCGTAATCGGGTCGCTTTGAATTTCGATCTGTGGTTTCTACCACCGGCGAGTTAGCAGTAAAATTGTACGATGACAACCAATAGATTGCTAAATAATTTTATACTTGGGACGGGTCATTTGACCCTAAACAATACTTTTACGTACTCGTACAATGGGTGTCAGAGTGATTAACGACAGAACAAGTATCTTAAATTGTTCTGGTTTCTAAAATACGGCAATGTGTTGCATAGTTGCTGCTTGCTCTGAATAATACCTACTAACGTCTTTAAAAAGGACATTTGAGAAAGGATAATATAATACAAAAAATCTTAATCGAAAGTCAAATGAGAATTTGCAAAAATCTTTCTTCCGGGTGTTAAAAAAAGACGCTTGCCTAACATTGATGAAACAACGAGCCATACTCCAACACGCAGGCTCAGTGCGGCTTGTTTGAGGGGTGAATGTAAGAATGTAAGGCCAGCGATAAACTTTACCATCAGATGTTATAAAGCCGCCTTGTTAGGTCTCTGACTAGGCTTTACGACTGATATCTTGCGACGCGACGTCAGCCGGGACCAACTGTTTAACGTGCCTTCCGAAGCACGGAGATGCCCGAAAGACACATCACTAAATTTCGGTCCGGGTGGTCCCCATCCATTCCTCGACCTGACTGGCGTTGCTTAACATCGGATCGTTGCCGATCCGCCGCCGTCACTTAGCCACGGGCACCTCAAGTATATCAAAGCAACGAAAAAGTTATTTTGCACTAATCAGTTCGTTTGGAGGTCATGAGAGTTGTTCGCTATCATGTCCTCGTATTTCGAGAAGTCAAAGCATTCCGGATTCACACGTCGTTTATTTGCTTGGGACGTATATCTTATAGGGTGGTTTCACAGTGCTTGCCATAGATTATAAAAGCGAGTTCGAGCTATAGTGGAGTTTCATCCATTGTTGTGTGGTTATTATCGTACATTATTTAGGTAGTAGTATCGAAGTGTTTTAACTATAACAATACTACTATTTGTGTACCAAGTTATTAGCTTCTGATACCAAAGTTTAGTTCCTTGGGCCAAATGGCGTGAGGTGACTGGTTTCATTTGTGACCCCAAAATGCCGATCAAGCTGAAGGGGCAGGTCTATAAAACCATCATTGGGCCTGTCCTTTTATATGGCAGTGAAACATGGCCGTTACTAAAGCGACACAAGCAGGAGCTGCGCGTCACGAAAATGAAGATGCTGCGGTGGATACAAATTCAAATTCAAATTCAAATCATTTATTGCATGTCACATTACAGTTTAGGTATGGTGGTAGTACAGGTAAGGTTAACATGTGACGCCCTGCAAGGGCATGGCAATACATGTGGGGCAAGTTAATGCTTGCTCAACATAACATTAGATAATATTGCATTAAAAAAATAAATGAAAATTCTTAACAAATACTATTTCATCCTAAATTGGAAACATACATAAAACTTTATTCTTATAATATTATATGGTATGAAATGTGGTTATTTTATATATTTATCACTAAAAAACTCTTGCATGTTGTAATAGCACTTATTATATGGATATGTGGAGTCTCACGCAAAGATCGCGTGCGGAACACCCACATCCGTGGCAGTCTTCGTGTTCGTGACATCGCAGACAAGCTGCAGGAGTGCCGCCTTCGTTGGTATGGTCATGTCTGACGGGGATCGGCAAACTACGTGGGCAACAAATGTCTGGCCTTACTGCCCCCGCCAGGTACCGGTAGAAGAGGTCGACCCAAGAAGCGGTGCCTCGACGTCGTTAAGGGTGACATGCGTGCCAACAAACTCACCACTGAGGATGCACAAGACCGCGCGAAGTGGGCCAAGAAAATAAGAATGGCGGACCCCACACACCAGTGTAGGTTCACAACCGGAATAGACCGCATGGATGATGACCAAAGTTTAGTTCCATAAAGCTATGCTTATAGAGAGCCCAGACATACGAGTATATTGTTTATGTGTACCAAGTTTCAGTTTAAGTCATAGCTCTATAAAGATGCATGGCTATATTATGGGACTAAACTTTGGTATCAGAGGCTAATACGAACAGAAAAATAATTACTATATTGAACGAACACTCTTCTTTCACTGACCGACTGAGTGACTGACAAATTATAACGCACAGCTCAAACTACTAAGCATGGATTACAAAGAATGTTTTTTCCTAATTATAAAAACTCAACAAGGCTGATAAGACTATATAAGCATTGTCAACATTCATGTGAAACTGACAGAATAGAGTATAAAACATGGTAATGCAACTTATATGCAGGCATTTTGCAGGCCTTCAAGATGAGTATGACCAGCTCAGTGATTGCTTTGCATTCAAGATGAGTATGACCAGCTCAGTGATTGCTTTGCATTCAAGATGAGTATGACCAGCTCAGTGATTGCTTTGCATTCAAGATGAGTATGACCAGCTCAGTGATTGCTTTGCATTCAAGATGAGTATGACCAGCTCAGTGATTGCTTTGCTTTCAAGATGAGTATGACCAGCTCAGTGATTGCTTTGCATTACTGCTTGTCAGCCTCATGTCTGGACCTCACGACCGCTTTCTATCAGGTGGAGTGAGGTCATCTTGACGGGCACTATAACTTTTTTTTTTATAAAATAACAGTAGGTAAAAAATATCTTGCTTATAATGGATAACAAACCTAAATACTGAAAGAATTTCCCTATACATCCAATTTCAGCGGCTGAGGAATCCAAATGCCCAACCCTTCTGTATTGGAATCGTTAAAACCCGACAAGGTCAATGGACTTTCAAAGTTTAATAAAAAAAAGTTATTGCGTGTAGTGACGTATTTCGTGCGTTTGGCCGAGAGAATCGCGGTCCAAGTGCGGTTTCAGACTAGAGATTCATACGCGTTTTTATGCTTGTTTTTGGAAGTGTATAATCATAATCATAATCATTTATTTATTTTCAGGCAACAAATTACATTTAAAGATCTTAACTAAACATAACCGGCCCATAAATAAATACCTTAAAACTAACATACATATAACACAATATTTAATTCACACACGTATGGTTCATCGGCGACGTGCGACGCATCATGGTGTCCGGTAACCGACCTCGAAAGTGTCGGTAAATGACACCTTTCGGCCAAAACTCCTCTTTTATGTAGGTCGATAGATCTTCAGTCGGCACTCTCACCACAAATGAATTAAAATTCACATTATGGCGGGATACCAACCGCTCAAGGTGAAGTTGGCATTAGTGGTGACCTTGATATACTCTGCGATTTCCTCAGCCTTCGTAGACTAATGGAGGCGGGAAACGCACAGCAGCGTCGTCGTATTGCAGCACAGGAACATAGCACAGGAACAGCAGTATAGGAAGTGTATACCTTTTGCAACACGCAGAACTCGTGCGAGCGTAAACGCGCTTGTAAGCTTGTTTATACACGAGCTTGCTGGCACGACTACCGGTTTGAGCAAGCACGCCGCAATATTTGGGTAGATGATGGCTTGACATGGAAATTCCAAACAGAAACTGTATGAAAAAAGCTAAATCAGTACTCATACCAGTCTAAGACTGCATAAGGTAGGGAAATCATTTGACGGTCTATGTGTAAAATATTTTAATAAGATTCCGCAAACTCTTGTTGAACTGCCTCTTCACAAGTTTAAGTCACAAATTAAACCTAAGTTAATGAAGCGAGGTTATTATAGTGTTGAGGATTTCCTAAATAATAAGAATTTCTGGTCATCTTAGGTATAATCTGCTCCTCTGCACACTTTTTTGTTATGACTTTACTCTGTCAATTCAATTTCTGTGTATAAAAACAAGATTGAAAAGAGTAACCATCGAGTTTCTGGCCGGAGTCTTCTAGATCGGAAACAACCTCCGAACCGGTGGTAGAGTCACATTATGTTCATTTATGATATTAACTATCGTAGTATTATTTTATGTAAGTTTATTTTTAAACAGTATATTTTTGCTACAATTTTTTTTTGTATATGACTTGTCATAAGTACTTTTTATAAGTCTATATGAATAAAGATATTTTTTACTTTTACTTTACTCTACTTATACGCTTTATATAGACTAGCTCGAATCGTTAACCAACCCACTGTATTAGTAGCGTACCACGCGTATGTTGTATCAATTATCCGATCTGGCATCACCTTCTGGGGCAATTCTTCAGAGAGGGAAACAGTGTTTAGAGCACAAAAGAAGTGTGTACGAGCTCTGTGTAAACTCCAGTCAACAGATAGCTGTAGGCCGTTTTTAGGTCACTCTTGACTTTGCCTTCAATTTACATACAGGAAATATGTATATTTGTGAAAAAGAACTGGACATCATTTGAGAAACTGAAAAGTAAACGCCAGAAGTATAAAATCTGTTCACAAATGTATAAGACATCGCTGTTTACAAAGAATATTACAGGCATGGCACCACGCATCTTCAATAAGTTACCAGATAACATAAGAGAGAAGGATGACGTTATTTCCTTTAAGCACGCATTATTTAATCTTTTGACTGAGAAAGCATACTACTCTATTGACGAATTCCTCCTGGACAAATCAACTAACAGGTACGAATATAAAATTAAATAATCTAAAAATCTGTGTTTTGGTTATTAACACAAATTTAACTATACATTTTTATTTTATTAGGTATATTTTAATATTGCACGCCATCTATCTGCCTAACTGTAGCAGGACAACTTAGATTTAAGACCCATCCTTGTGTGATGATTACTTACTGTTGCAATAAATATATTTGACTTTGAAGCCCGTTTAAGCGCATGTGGTTTTTTGAAGCGTGACATGTGTAGCGCGCATGTAAGCGCGTAGTATCAGGCCTCTGTCACTGCATGTACTTGCGCGCGATAATTACCTACCAGCCGCCGGTTATTCCATGACTCATTTGGCAGTTGGTTGTCAACAGCCGCGTAGAACAATTGTACGAATATTGCGGTTAAACTGACGCGATGACGTACTGTAAGTACTGACTACTGACAGTAGCGAAAGAGGTGGCCCTGGCAATATATGTCTGTCACATGACAGCACGCATTTAGGATTAAAACAATTGACATTTCTGTTACGTACTCGTACTACTATTGATTAATCTGTGGTAGTGTGCCGAAACGACCGCTTACGCGCGGAAAACGCACGAACGGAACGTATACGGGATGTCGACAATCTCATTGAGTTTAAAAATAAATTACAAGAATACCTTGCTCATAAATGTTATTACTCGATCCAAGAATTTCTGTCTGACAATGTTAATATTAAATAATTAAATCTTATATTGTAATGCTGAGGTGGTTTGGTCATATGGAAAGAATGGATGAAAGGCGATTAACGAAACGGATTTATGAGGCAAGGGTAAATGGGACTGTTGGAAGGGGAAGACCCAGAAGAACGTTTCTTGACCAAGTTCAAGATGTTCTCAGAAAGGGTCGGGTCAAGAGTACCTTTAACCGACGAGCATGTATGAAAGGACTCATGAGAGTAGAAGAAGCGCAAGATGTATGTCAGGATCGTAGCAAGTGGAAAGAAGTGGTCTCTGCCTACCCCGTTGGGAAAGAGGCGTGATGGTATGTATATATGTATGTATGTATATTGTAATTGTGATATTGTATAATTTAAAATATGAATTGTAGTTTTATGTTAGATCTATTTATTTGTCAATTCACCAATTTATATGCCTTAAAGGCGGAATACAGAGAAACTTGTAACACCAATTTCTATAATATGTCACCTGTGATTCACAATAAAGTTTTTATGATTAAGATTATGATTATGAAAAAATACTAGTATGAAAGGCTTAGGCACGCCGGCTCGGTATCGTTGCAGGTTCGATCCTTATAAGATCAATTTCTTCATTGTCTTCATTGTAGTCATAATAGGCTGGGGTTCGATCATTCTTCAAAGGACTAAGGATTGGTAAAGGTAAGGGTTGTGTTTATTTCGTGTCTAGGTGTAGTATATTCAAATATGTATTTAGAAATATTTGTTTGGGACACTTATGCCCACTTAAATCGGACTCCAGACTAAGCAGAGCGTAGAACACTCGTATGGGTATCGGGTATCAAAGAATTAGGCTGCCTGTCCACCGAAGTGGAGCGAGGCTGCGGAACAGAGTTTTGGCAACTTTCAACCATTGGGATTGCTTGAAGGCACGCCTGCCTTCAATCCTATTGGCTGCCTGTCCACCGAAGTGGAGCGAGGCAGCAGAATAGAATTTTGGCCTTTCAACCAATGGGATTGCTTGAAGGCACGCCTGCCTTCAATCCTATTGGCTGCCTGTCCACCGAAGCGGAGCGAGGCAGCGGAACAGAGTTTTGGCAGCTTTCAACCAGTGGGATTGCTTGAGGGCAGCCCTGCCTTCAATCCTAATGCTAAATACTACTACAATCAAACATTGTAGTAGTATTTAGCCTATACTGTCCCACTGCCGTGTAAAGGCTTCCTTAATTGAAATCAAGTCATCGCTATAATGGATGGGTATCATTAGCTTAATCACCCGATCACAAACCCGGGTTATGTTCCGAAAAATACGAAAACACACTTTGCCCGACCTGCGATTTGAACCCGAGACCTCTGGATTTTGGGCCGAGCTCTGTCACCACTAGGCCACGGAGGCGGAAGCATAAATATCATATACTTAAACATAATAAGAACATTTGTCCTGAGTAGGAAACAGACTCACAATCACAACCTTTGACGCCATTGTTTTGACCTTGCTGATTGCATCAACGTCCAACAGGCTATTCAAATCCTAATCTTAATCTCTCACAAAGACATCAACATAAAAATAAAAATTAAAGTAGGTACTCCAATCCAGTGTGGTCCATCTCAAAATATCCAAACACAGATCAACCGTGTCAATTTATCACAAATCTCGTTAGCGCCGAATTAATATGCCCACATCTTGATCTTGATTAAGAGACGCGATTAGCAGCATTTCTGGATCATTAAAACATGAAATAAACCGCCTGGGCCAAACAAAACATCGGTCAAAATGAAGACAAAAAGGAATTGGTGAAGAGTGATCCGTCTGGTGGCAGACGAAGGGTTCAGTAGGAAAAAAGTCACAATCAAAACATTAAGTACACGAGACCCCAAAATATTCAAACAATTAATGATAGCTGTCTGTCAGCGGCTTCCACGTAGACTGTCTTCCACGTCAAAGGTCTGACGAAATAAAATGGGTGCTAAAAACGTCCATCACCTCTGCACTCTGAAAAGCTGAAGACCTAGACGAGTGGAGAAGCCTAGTCAAGACCACCATCAAAGCATACCAAAGAAGCAATCTTCATATGCTGAAGAGGACGACAGAAGAAGAAGAGGTTTCGAGCCTATTGAATACCAACAAACTTATAGTAGTAATATTAGTATATTAAGAAACATACTTGCTGAAATAATTTCGATAGGGTATTTGACTATTTTTTAGGTGCTGTGTTTGGTAAAAAAATATTTCGACAGCACCAAAACTTCCCGAGATATAACTATTTCAAAAATCATGTTTTTGGATTTGCCCAGAACCCTCACTGCAAACTGCTGTAGTTATAATAAATTTTGCGATTATGAATATGGTTTTTAACAAAAGTTGCTATAAATTGTGTGGATTATCGAATGGTATGGTTTTTTTCATCTACTTAACACTTTTAAAAATGAATTTTCTCACCCAAGTTTGAAGGGCATAAAATTAATTATACATACCTATGTAAACAAAATAAAAAATGTTTAGGGCTCTTTTTAAGAATCCTGATGTTCTGTAATACCCTATTACATACGTTACTAACTACAACGTCTGAACTATTTATAACAATACGTCACTTATTTGTAATGCACAATGGTTTTTTTTTACGCCAATGACAATAGCTAGCGTTTGTTTCAAGTTTTTGTATGGCATTTCAGTACAACGCCTCTAGTGACGAATAATGTAACTAAAATAGCATGGAAGTTGTAGTTAAATAAATAAATATGCTTCAGACAACACACCACTTGTCATGGTCTCGAAGTAGGGATAAATATCCTTGTGTTACGAGGTACCAGATAGGGAATTAAGCCAGCGGCGTCTCCCAGCACACCCAGACCCGAGTTAATTCGGAAAACATCATTTCCTGAATTGACCAGACCGGTAATCGAACCCGGGGAACCACGCAAGTCAAGGCATAAAAACCGTGCCAGCTCACTGCGTCAACCGCGTCGTACTTGTAGTTCACTTGAGATACTCATGGTAGTGGTGGCTAATGGTAGTGTTCGGAAACGAAACCGAGACCGAGTCCTTTATATCACATTAAATGATGTACTACTTACTTTTTTTCTCCACCTCCACTCCACCTTATGGAAAGCAGTCGTGAGGTCCACATATGAGGATGACAGGCACAATAATGCAAAGCAATTACTGAGCTGGCCATATACTCATCTTGAAAGCCTGCGCTGGCACCGGTTAGTACAGTGTTGATCCCGGAACGCGACCTGACTGAGATAGGTCAGAGTCAATTGGCGGGTTTTACGCAACTGCATGGTGGTAACATCAACCGGCCGGCATAATATGTCTCCCACTTGAAGAGCACACCCCCTTCCAACTACTGAGATTTATTTTAGTGGCCCCCCCGACCAACCTCTCGGCTATGCAGAAGGGCACACTATTCCTAGCACACCGTGAAGTGTACCAGGGACCATCTGCGGTAGGTCCTGCCGCCACAAAGCACAATGCACAATGCATTATACATTATGGTACTCATAGGCGAGTAGCCCGTGGCATAACCCACTCCCATTTATCCAGAATGGTACCGGAGCAGTTATTGTCGCTCACCACGAGCATCCAAGGAACGCTAGCGGCTTCAATCCCCGCTGGGGACGTTAGAGAAGCCAACTACCATTTCTCCAAAATGGTGCCGGAGCTGTATAGCACGCTTACATCTCACTGCCGTACATCTACCCTTAACTACAGCAGGGTGGCCGGATAGGCAATCTAGCGGATACCCATCTCCATGCTATCCAGGCAAGTTCAGGAGGAGCGGCAAGCCGCTATAAGGGTTCCTCACTAACCCCGCATCTAAACACTTAGCAGCCCAACGCCCTAGACCAGTAAATTAAGATACTCGTTGCGCGCGAGAAGGAACGCTTAGTACACCGAGCAGACGAACACGCCCCTCCTCTGCAACTAACCACATGCCACCACGAATCCAACTCCAAGTTGGGGCCTGCCTTAAGAAAGACAGGGCTGGGACCCCCAACACCCGTGGTACCCTGATCCTAACAGCCAGACCCGTAGTTCTTCGAAAAACCCTACCTACCCGGATGGAGTAGATAGGGACCTGAAGAGCAAATGGTCTGCTGCAGGGCTCCCTTAGTCGCCTCTTATGACACCCACGGGAAGGAGATGGGGCGGTGGAAAGTGTTCTTTTGAAGTGCCGCCACCAGCATGGCCATTATATAACCTCATCTCTTAAAAAACTTGGAACTCTCTAAAACACAAAGCTCTAAAACCTTGGAATAACTAAATAAAGGCAGAAAACATTTATCCACAGTTAATTTAAAACAATTTAAACTTTGATTATTTTTGTTTGGATCCGATAGTTTGATTATTTCTATTCATAAAGAATATTGAAGCACGTAAAAAGTTTCAGATGCTAAATAACAGCTTTGTTCTTTGAAAAGTAATATTAATTTCACTTTGTTTAGTATAGATTAAATTTAAAGATACTCAAAAAACCAATATCATCATTGTTTCTTTTGCAAATACTACTAAGAGCTTGTCTAAGCCGAATGTTTTTTTTTTTTTAATTAAATGGGGTCCAAACGATTCTAAGCTGAAATGACGCACCCCTCCACCTCATTCACGCACGAACATAAATTTTAAATAAAGATTCAAAATAAACATGGCACTGTAATTGGTCGTTCCGTAGCCGGTTGGACTCGAACCTAGGGCAGGCCTTTGTTACTGCATGTACTTTCGCGGGATAATTACCTCCCAGCCGCTGGGTATTCCATGACTCATTTGGCAGTTGGTTGTCAACAGCCGCGTAGAGCATTTGTGCGCGGATTTTGTGGTTGAACTGACGCGATGACGTACTGTAAGTACTGACTACTGACATCTTTAGCGAAAGAGGTGACCCTGGGAATCATTAGGAAATCGACATTTTTCTATGGATGTGATTTATCTGTTGCGTAGTAACTATTAAGTAATCTGTACCTAGGGCGTCGTTCGTTTGCAAAAGTACACTTGGCACATCTAAATCAACTAAAAAAGGAGTGGGGCGCATCATTTGAAATTAGACAAGCTCTTCTAGAATTAGAACATTGACGTGTATAGAAGATAGTCTATCTGAGCTAAGTGGCTTTCTTATTTTTGGAAATCGGGACGCCACTGGCGTTTTTTTTCTCTTCATTATGTTGTTGTTTGAGCTAGCAATTTTATTTTGTTAGCTGAAGCTATGGATATCAAAATATAATGTGCTCCATTTTTTGTTTTGTTTTAAATGTAGATACTGTTTGTAAAAACAGAAAGCGTTTTAAAATATTATTCATGCTGCATAGCTACTATATTAGTTATGAGATCACGGACGAAAGCTATTATTCCTAAATATACTTTTAAAAAAAGGTTTAGAACTCACCAGCATACTACGATAGAGCAAAAAACATGAAGTTGCCGCCAAGACAACCTTGAATGAAAGGGGCTTATTATTTTAAGGAACCCTAAAAACAAAAAAAAGTAAACGCCACTGCACAAACAGGTTAGCGGCGCCTGCTCATTCAAGAAGCTTTAACTTGAAAAAATAATCAATGGATCCCTTTTTCCAATCAAAAACCGACTCAAAAACAGTTCAAAAGAACCGAAAATAGCCTGTCAATCCACGCACTTACACCTGACGAGTAAAAAGTAATATCACAAGCATGGCGTCAAAAATTCCTGAACTTGGAAACATGTTCAACCGATTCTCGTCCTTTTTTACTAAGAAGTTGAGCGTTTTAAGTCGAACATCGAATGATCAGCTCTTGTTTCTTTTTAAGCTTTTTTTTATAAATGATGGGTGGTACCGTTTTATCCATGGCCAGTTCAATACGATTGGCTTCTGTTTTTTTTCGATAAGGTGTTTAATAGAGTCGAAGAAATTTCAGGGTAGTAATTGAGTATTTTTATAGCTAAACGATTATAATAAGCTCGATATGATTTCTTCGAATATTTTTTTTCAAATTCTTTTTGCATCGTTAAATCCTATAAATTCGATTGGCTTTCCGCTTTTGGAGATGCATAATAAATTGAGAGGTAAAGTAAGGATTAGGTTGATAATGTTTAGTGATGGTCTGGTTAAGATACAGGCCATAAACAGGTTCTAATCTGATATGTTTTTATTAAAATACTGTAGCTGTCCGTCTGCGAATTCACCTGCATAGACTATTTCTTCCGTAGATTACAGCTTAAAGAAAAATATAGCCTATACTACTCGCTGGTAGCCTTGTATTGTTAAAATAATATTTGAAATCGGTCCATCACTTTCGGAGCCAATTCAATGAACAAACAAACAACCTAACAATGAAATCTTTCCTCTTAAATATTGATTTAACTATAATTACGCATGCGGCGCGGCGCTTCCGACAGATAGTCCGCTTAGAACAAACCCGCCATTTTAATCACGCACACAGACGCAGTGAGTTTACAGCGTTCGCCCGGCCGGTCGCACTGTCGCGAGTGTTTTTATTTTTGTTGAACTTGGTGCAATTTTTCACCTAGGTATAACTACCCCTACTTCATTTTAAAAATTCAGAGCGAATATTATACCCGTAGTAGTAACCCTGGGCGGTCACGCAAGTTTAGGAAAAAGGCGCAAGCGGTCTTTTGTGGCCGGAGGTCGTAGGTTCGACCCCCATGACTAACATTCATGTTTAGTTTAGTTTTATTTATCTCATAATACAAAATTACAATATATATTACATTCGATGTCACATATAAGAATTTGCATTATGATTGTCAAAATTATTATACAAATTACAATTAATAAAATAAAATGTAATGTGACGAACATTTGTGTTTGTTGCGTGTCTGGGTGTTATTTTCTTTCTCAAAAGTCGATCAAATGTTGATACATTTTATCAGAAGCATTTGTAGTTATTTATTAGGTTGCTTGAATTTGCATCGACCACTCTCGTTAGTACTACAACTGGCAAATTTGAATACCTTGCCAGAAACTGCGCGTTAAGTATAATAACGCCAGTTGACATAAAACAGAGAATCTACATCACACCGTCATAAAGTACTTCAACAGTAAAAACAAAATGGCCACCACCTGCTTTATTACCGCCCAGGTACCCTCATTTTGTTTAAATTTGTATAAAACTACGCAATTTGCTGGAGGCCGAAAGAAACGGTTTTGTTTGCACATTTTATTATGCAATGTTTGTATATTTTATTATGCAAGTTTCATTTTGCCTTAGTCTATCGCTTTTTAGGGTTTATGTCGGTTCTGTGAAATTAAAAAAGAAAGAAGTGTAGTGAAAGTGTGTGGGTAGCGTACACAGTGCGAAGAACTATTTAAAAACAACAAAAGGCTTCACCCACCTTATAATGGTCGCATCGGTTCAGAGATACAAATAATTAATAAAATAACGATTAGACATAATAATTATGCATTATTTGCATGTTACTTAGAGAGCTGAAGAAGATAAGCCCATCTCATTCTTCAAGTTGTTATTCCAATTCTTTCACTGTCCAATCCATTCGCTTGTGGAATTCGCTACCTTTACTTACTAGGCAATTTCAATGCTTACCTATTTTCAAATCCCGACTCAAAGCTTATTTCCTCACACTGTAACTTTTAAATGTCTCTAGTGCGTGGATAAACCAACCCTGAATAAGTCTTTTTTACCGTTTCTTTATAATTTTGTGTATGTTTACAGATATTTACTACGTTTATAAGTACTACCTATATGTAATTATGTAATTGCATTCATGAATGCATAAAATAACTTCATGTATTTATATATATAATTGTCTCACTATCTCACACTACCTTACTTACCTATTTTCTCTTTTTAATCTTGTCATTTCCTCTACCTGCAGGTTGTCTGGAAGAGATCGCTTTGTAGCGATAAGACCGCCTACATTGTACAATCTAAGATTATGTAATGCTTATGTTAAGTATGATTTGTTGTACAATAAAGTATATTTATCTTTATCTTATCTTATAAGCCATACATTACTATTCTAAGATCTTCGATGTAGCCCTTTTTCATGTGCGATTAAATAAATTACCATATTATTATCTTAACAGGCCATCTAAAAATCCCACTACTTTTTATTTAAAACGAATATTCTAACGGCTTGCTTACAGCTCATCCGTTATCGGCCGAACTATGCTCGTCCAAACTCGGCCGATAAAATCAAACGTATGTAAATGAGCGGTACGCGTACACCAAAAGCGATTTTGTCAGCAAATGGCGGACAGATCTACACTGACTACTGGTTTGACTTTGCTCGGCCGATGGCGGCCCAACATAGTTCGGCCGATAACGGATTAGGTGTACGCAAGCCGTAAGGGTGGGTTATTAGTATTTGGGACAGCTTATTTTAGAGAGATGAAAATCTGTACATAAAACTATATAAGTATTTTAAAAATCTTAAAAAGGATTCATGAAAGCGCTCTTGTCTAAACCTACTTCAGGAAAATATTTCTATAACTCCGTAAAGTTTATGATGTGGTCGTGTAGATAATTAAGTGAAATGCTTCCTACAAATCGTTTTTCAAAACTAACTACACTTTCCCGACGTTGGGAAAATAAGCAACTAATAAAAAGGCAAAAAGAAAGCGGTAGGAAATGAAAGGAGGTACAAATCTCTACAGGCAACTGCGCAATTAGTTACTAGAAGTGTTTCCACGGTATTTAGTACTTTTACTATATTGAAGGTCTAATTTCTAACAGCAATTTTGCAACTTTTGACATACCATCAAGTAAATATTGCCGTCATGGTGAAAAAAACTCAGAAGCCCACTTTTCACCAACATTGTATTAGAACCCAACGTGGTAGTGGTGAATCTTCCAACGTCACCCGGGTTGATTTGGTTTTTATCGATGTTTACCATCACCGTAGAGTTGGTCGGTTCCAAGAACACAAAGATGGTTTTCGCCAGATTTAACCTCGAGACATGATCCACGATCCGAGTCGGGTACTTAACCCCTTTTTATTATTGTGGGGATATCCTCAATGACACCTTGTCGCCCGGGGGAGACAACGAGGTTATGTCGAACTTCTACCGACTAAAACCCCACGGCACTCCACCTCAACACTTCAGCGCCGAGGAGGTCACAGAGAAAGGTTTCGTAGCCCCCCGCCGCCAGTGCTTCTACTAATGGGGGTCCTCTCACAGCAAACCCCCCTAGAAAGAGGGAAGGCCACGACAGCACCTGGAGTGAACAAGTACTTCAGACAAAAGCACCGCCGACCCGCTTCAAACAGTTATGCACCGCGCCCCCAACCTACTGCCTTGAGGCGCTGCACCTGAGCGCTAGTTTGGGTGGGCAGTGGTGGTCACCATATCACCTCCCGGTGGCAGACAGTGGGTGGGCGAAAAGTCTACCGCCACGCCAGAGCTCTCTTCCCGGTAGTTCTACCTGGACCAGTGCTGAGTCAGACAATGCGAAGGCTTATTAAGGTGGTGCCTAACCCCTAGGCTGCATTACCAGATAGGAACACAAGCTACATTATTATTTTTAGGCCGTAATTCAACTGAAAAAATAGTCCACTAGGGCATAACCCCTGTCTCAAAGCTATAATAAATTATAAATCCGATAGTTAATGTTACTCGTAGTTACATTTTCATATCTAATGAAAATATCAAAATGCTGAAACGATTTTAATAAACTTTCTATCTGACCCTGGGAAAATAATGATGTTCTTATCCGAGATGGTATGGTTAGTGTGTATATTCAGTACTATTATCATTACCAAGTAGTACCATTATCACGGTATAATGGAAACAAGCTAATACGGTCACAGTATCAATTAATTAACTAACAAGTGGCCGCACGCGTGGGCGGTTAGCGCATTGTCTTTGCAATTATCTGTTGTGGACGCGGCCTTATTGGGCACCAACTGTGCTGTGTAGACGCGGCCTTATTGGGCGCCAACTGTGCGGTGTACACGCGCCTTTATCGGGCGCTAACTGACTTAAGACGCATCCGGGCACTTTGATGAAATATGGAAATTGGTTTTTGCCTCGGCGACTGTTACTGCGGATTCTGCAGTGAATTCATTTCAACTGGCCAAGAAAATGTGGAAGTAGAGAATAAAAATCAGCAAAAAATAATGGCGGCTATAAAGTGCAAAGCCTGTTGCACTCAATTTTTTTTAAACAGATAAAATAACTATATACAATCAAGATTATTGGGAGAGCGTCGTGGCCTAGTGGCTCAGCACCCGAACTCAGATCGTGGATCGTGTGGTCCCGAATTCAAATCTGGCCAGAACCAACATCTTTGTGTTCATTGTTGAATATCCGACTTACTCTCCGGTGATGGGAAACATCGATAAAAAACCAAATCAACCCGGATAACGGCGGAAGGTTCACCACCTCCCACGTTGGGTTCTAATACCATTGGTGAAATGTGGGCTTCTGAGTGTTTCGTTCACCATGACGACACAGTCACTTGCCTCTGACTACCCCGTTTGGGATAAAGACTTGATGGTATGTTATTTTATTATTGGGAAAACGCTGAAGAAATATAGATATATTCCTTATATTAACTACTCCCTAGAAGTTTACAAAGCTCTCTAGTGTTGTGAAAAAACTCTTTGAAAATCTTTAATCAAATGGATAACATACAAGCTACTATGTAAGTATTTAAAAACATCCAGCTCTTTTATAGCTAAGGTTTTAATGATACACGGTTATCCCCTGGAAAAAATATCTAACGCTCAATTACACGATTCATCTCAAAAGTCATTCACTGTTAGGCATTTGGAATTCTCACCGGAATTATATTTATGGTAAATATATTTATATACATTTTCATGAGAATTGCAATTTTTATCAATGGCAGTTTTTCCCGTGACTTACACTCATGGTAGGGTATGATGGTTTGAAAGTTCATAGGAATCATTAACGGTTCGCAAATATGTTTTTTTATGGAACTACACAACCTGATACCACCCTATACTTTCTACCACCGGACTACTAAATGCCGGTCGGGCTTCCACCCTCATGTGGTGGACTTTATTGGCAATCTGCACTCAACGGCTTGCTGCGTCTTTTCTGGCCCGCACTACTAGGGAGTGGAACGCTCTCCCTGCGTCTGTGTTTCCGGATACTTACAACCTTAGGATCTTCAAGGCCAGAGTGAATAGGAATTTTCTGGGTAAGCGTGTACCACCATCGGCCTCGTCATCGCTTACCACTAGGCGAGACTGAGGCCAAACGCAAACCCATTTTAAATAATAAAAAAAATACTATCGGAACGAAAGCAACAACACTCGACACTTTTTGTATGGAAGTATATGGCAGCTGTAATGCCTTTTTGACTCTCTCTTTAGTCATCTATCCAACTATCTATTTTAGGCTTATAATACGCTGGTATTTTAATAAACGTATTTGCCATAAAAGCAGATTAGTAAGCAGTAATCTATTTGACCCTATAAGCGATATATAATTGGGTACTATGAAGAAAAGGGTCCAATTAATTTGGAACACGTGCAAAGTTTATACTCGTAGTTCGGCCGGTCAGTTATTACACAGTGTAAGGAAATTGGGTGAATTAAGTAACTGACGTAAATGGCGATACATTCATCATTAGGTGTTGTACTAGTACCGGTACTATGTCACTTAATAAAATACAAAAACTATGTGTCCAGCTCATACCTTTACATTTCATTGTACCATGTCCCAGATATTAATTTACGAGTACATTCATGCCAGTTATATGAAGCGTATCATGTTTGACCGACTTCTTTCTGTTATTTTTAGTTACTTTTATACTAATAATTATCTTGATTCTGTTTCAGTTGGTGCATTCAAATACACAACATTTATACAGGGTGTCTCAAAATTAGTGATAAGCGGAAGCCCAGTGATAAAACATCACTAAAGCTACCCGAATTAGCCCCATGTTCCGCGATTTTTGGTAGTTTACGAGTTATGATTTTTTTTATAAATATTATCGAAAATTTCTGGGTTAAGTCACTTTTTGGTCACTGTGGCACGAATAAATGATATAAATGCTCAATTTGTTTCATTGTTAGCTGAATACTAAGCCTACTTGATTAAGAAGCATTTATATTTTTAATAATGATCACTAATTTAGAAAAAAAATATATGAAACTGAAAAAGTGGAAGATACTGTTTCCCCAAAGTTTTGAAGGTCATTTAAAAAAAAATTACACTACTGTTGTTGTTATTATTGTACCTTTTTTTTCTACTTTGACTATTACTTATATCAATTATGGCATGATCACGAAGCACCAATGCCATCATTTAGGAACTAATTTTAAGCGTGAGTTAGTCGATATTGAGTTATTACATCAGCGGCCCCAAGCGCCGCTCTGCACAGTCAAACTACCCACCTGCGGCAGATTATTATTATTAATTTCCAGTTGCAGCACCACCTGTATTGTGCTGTACCAACACACATACACACACACACACACAGTCACACTACACATTCGGTACCGTATCTATTGTCTATGTATTGTATTACAATTATTACACTACACAATATATTGAATCACTCACCATTTATTTTTATCTATACTATAGTATTTATGATACTTATATGTATATGCACACACGTATGTCCGCCGCAAATGTCCGTGCGTCATCTCAGTCTGGGCCTACTGAAAATCAGCGCCTGGGCCCATAAAGCCCAGGCTATATGCTGAGTGAGGTCCATTTGTCTTTTTGGGCATCGGGACACCGCTGTCTGATGGTATGATCTTTTTTTTTCCTGTTACCTATATGTTTTGTTGTTAATGCCTACTTCTTTAGTGTTTACTTTATAAATGTAACGATGTCCTTAAAGTTAATAAATGTTTTTCTATATCTATTTCTACTTTTTTTATCCGGATGTTCTTCAAAAACTTACCTATTATGTCAACTATTCATCACATAAATTTCAATCGGATACTTTAACGGCATCATACTTAAATTTACATTCAATGTTTAGGAAGGGTAATATTCAAGATCTTATGGTAGCACATAAAACTTAATTTATAAGTTAAGAAAATAGGATTGCAGTTATCGCCTTACACAAAGTGGGTATGGAGCCGTCGGTTATTATTCAGACACTTCAAAATCTTTGTATCAGCCGTATGTTCGTATATCGTACTATCAACAGATACAACAACACTTCCTCTGTCGAAGACCATAAAAGATCGGGGCGGCCTCGTGCTGTTAAAACTACAAAGGCTGTTAATGCTGTTAAAGCCAGAATTCATAGAAACCCCATTAGGAACCAAAAAATCCTAGCGCCAGAAATGAAGATAGAGTCTTAGGGGGAGGACTCTGTCGCGTATTATAAAACAAGACCTGAAGCTCGGTGCTTATCGTTGATATACAGGACATGCCCTAAATCAACCTGTACAATTAAAGAGAGTGGATAGATCAAAACGCCTTCTGTCGCGATACGCGGGTGAAAGGCACTGTAAATATCCTCTATACCGATGAAAAAAATCGCGTTTGAAGAGCACTACAATAAGAAAAATTATAAATATAAATAAATATAAATATGCGCCAGACAACACACCACTTGTCATGGTCTCGAAGTAAGGCTAAATATCCTTGTGTTACGAGGTACCAGACAGGAAAATAAGCCAGGGGCGTCTCCCAGCACACCAAGACAGAAAAAGTCATTTTTCTGAATTGACCCGACCGGGAATCGAACCCGGAACACCACGGAAGCCAAGGCGAGAAACCGTGCTACAGCACACTGCGCCAATCGTGTCGTCAATTATAAAGTGTCCACTCACAGTTCTAAAGAAGCTGAGTCAGTAGTCGGAAAGATACAACGTGGTCATCATTCTGCGTCAGTTATGGTTTGGTGAGGCGTGTGTCTTATCAAGGAATCACAATGCTATATTTTTGTGAAAATGGAGTGAAAACTTCAGCCAAAGAGTATCAAGAGACAGTCTTGAATCGTTGTGTCGTTGTGAAACCTCTCAGCGATACACTTATTAAAAATGTACTGTGGACTTTCCAGAAGGACTCTGCACCTGGTCACAAGGCACGAACTACCGAAGCCTGGCTTGAAACCAACGTTCCTGACTTTATAAGAGCTGAAGAGTGGCCGTCATCTACCCCAGACCTCAACCCTCTAGACTACAAATTATGGTCAGTTTTAGGGGACATAGCCTGCTCTAAACGACACGGCGACATTGAGTCTCTTTAAAAATCTCTGGAGCAAGCAGTGGCGAAATTTCCCATAGGAACAGTGCGTAAATCCATAGAGTCGTGGCCAGACAGATTAAAGGCGCTGGCCATTTCGAATGGAATAGTTTTTTATTTTTAGTAATAACTTAACATTACTTCATAAAAAAAAATGCATGAGGATCTATGGTCTTCATATTTTTAACTAATAGTACCTTACCTAAGTCAAAAGATTTGCTGCTAGGGACCTAACTAACTCTCTGGCTGGACTATACTAGCATTTCAAGGAAATACAAGGCATTGTTTTCCAATGTGTAATGTCCAAGGGTCGCATTGTAGATTTCCTTAGCGAGATTTAGCTTATTCTAAAAGGAAATGAGTGAATTACCTTTAACCAATAATTGCTCTTGTGCCCTGTCTTATAAACAGAACCAAATAGAAATGTATTAAACGTTATTTTCTATGGAATTTCGTAAATAATACCTCTTTCTACACTAATAGAAGAGGAAAAATTTCACAAAGCTACATCACCAGAGAGTATACGCTAATATTTAGGCTCAATTTTAAAGGGAGATAAAAAAACTGCCAATAACGTGTATAGTCCAGTCCACGTGGGAAAAACCGCTGGATCAAAGTTCGTATATAAAACTAGTTGTTTAACTTGACTTTTTCTTTCTAATATATCTGTCTACCATGAGCTTCAGTCACGTCAACTACGAAAGTTGACTTCAGAGAATATTTTTTTTGGTTTTATTTCTAATCATCAATTCACAGGTACCAAAAAAAACATACTAAAATGACAATGCGGGCGCAGCTATCATTGGTATAAACTCATGGTAGGCAGACAGGTCTTGGTACCTACCAGTAATTTGAATTCTGCTACATAATAACGTCAGATAGTCAATCAGTCAGTTTCGAATTCTCAGATATTTGGATGTTATTATCATCATTCACGCGATAAATAGTGATATTTAGATCGCGTCTCGACAAAAAAAATCCAGGATGCTCGGCAGCCGGGTGTCCAGTTGAAGAGTTGACTTGTTGAAGGCTGCTCTCAGGATGTAAGCTGTATGTCCGAAGCCACCAGTCAAAAAAAAACTTGCTCCCAGGATGTAGTAAACTGTATGTCCAAAGACTACATCACCCAGTCAAAAAAAAAACTCATGCCTTTCTCTCAATATATTTTGTGAATCATTTATTAATTGTCTACAGGAAAAAATATATATATGATAAATACGGTCAGTATCTAGATATCCTAATTACTATAATATTCGGAGCCTATTCAATACAAACAAACAAATCTTTCCTCTTTATATTATAGATTATGAAGAGGAAAGTTTTGTTTTTTTGTATGTTAAGAATAAACTCATAAACTATTAGACTGATTTCAAAAATTATTTAGCTTAGTATCCCGTATACATCAACCAGTCATAATTAAATTGATCAGAATTGCAACTGGTGCAGGTAACATCTTTAAATAAAATATGGACGAGCTATGACGTGCTATGAATATGATAAGGCTTCACTATGTTGTTTCCTCGTAAATCTTGATAGCATTCTAATTAACGTCTTGTTAAAGAAGACTTAATCTACCAACTTGATTAATCGATTAATTTTTAATAGGGACGTTCTATGAATTTTTTATCGATATTTCGATAAATAGTAATATTGCTAATATAAGCCACAGTCAATCTTTAGCTGAATGAGAAATAAAAGGGAACATACACATTTAAAAACTGTGAATTTTTGATTGTCGTTTAGGAATTTGGGCGAAAATTAATATTTATTTACTTTAATATATTAAGAATTAAAGACTGCTTAAAACAGTAGATTTTACTTTAAGAAATAAATCTAAGAATATATCTATTACTCAAGTACTTATTATAAGATGACATTCGAATGAAAATGTATCTATCTGAGAATGCTTTGTACAGTTTAGTTTACCTTGAAGGTGTAAGCTTAGTAATTTCCTAGAGCGTTAGTAAGTTGAAATCAGTATCAAAATGGCTGGCATCGATGTTATTTATCGACATTACCCTACCACTACTTCTTATAACAGCTTGTCGACATGTGTGACCTTTGTGGGTGATTTAATTAAAATATCTTTACCGTAAATGTGTTTGAACGAAATGACCTTATTTTCTGATCAGAGACATCGATTCTTTAATCTATCCGTCATTAGAAATAATGGAGATTACTCTATCAATTTAGCATTCAACTTACTACTTAAAAGGAAAAAACTTGAAACGAGGGCGAACGTTTTATCGAGGTTCAATGTCTTACCCATTCAAAAAGAAACGAACACGGCCGAATCCTTGAAATTATTATTATGATATTAGAAATTAAAAAATAAAAACAGGAAAAAGTATATCTATATAATAAGAGGGTGATAAAGATTAAAGATTTGTTTGTTTGTATTGAACAGGCTCCGCAACTACTGGACCGATTTTAAAAATTCTTTCACCAATATAAAGCGACACTATCAGTGATTGACATATGCTATTTTTTTTTAATTCACGCTATATTTTGACGTTAAGGACAGTCTACGCAGGCGGAGCCGCTGACGGATGGTTAGTTTATTATATTTAAGTAATAATAGCTCCTATTATTATGTACGGTACGCTAAACTATGCGCTATGGTTGAATAATGCGCGTATTATTGAACGGTTCTAGGAACAGTCAAAATGTTCTACTCGAATTAAGTATTATTGATTATGAGTTTTTTGGTTTAGAAACACTGAAGTATGTATGTCTAATAGAGATACCTAAGAGCACACTCCTTTTGAATATTTATTGAACTAAGCAGACAATGAAAAATCGCAAAGTGCGTATTTATCAACAACGCAAGAGCTTTCAGCCTCAAATATTTTCATACGAGACAGTCCTTACGTTGTTCGACGTAAATAGATAATGTAATGGATGAAAACCTCCCGAGTGCTGATAAAAACTGGAAAAAGGTTGATGTGAAACATAGTAATTTCAGCTTTCAGAGCTTTTACGTAAAGGTATATTGCACAATAGCCAGCATAAGTTGAGCCCTCATTGTTATGGACGCGTATACTACGCGTGGATACGAATTTGCAACGTTGAGCTTGAGTCGTTGGTGACTGTACCATTCTGTAATAGTAAAAATAGAATGGGTATCAATGTCTCTATTAAAATGTTAAGCCTTTGACCACGTTTGTAGGGTTCCTTACCTCCAAAGAAAAAAACTGAACCCTTATAGGATCACTTTGTTGTCCGTGCATGCGTCTCTCAGTCTGTCAAGACCCTTTTTCTCAGGAACACGTGGAGGTATCCAGCTGGAATTTATATCAAATACTCAAATCTACTGTCCCTTGAAGTTATAAAAAAATCAAATTTCTAAGCCAAGCCTTTATGCCGCAAATTTCCACAAATTTTCGACATTCGCAAGGGAATCAAAACCTACAGGGTGCTTCCCGTGAACTCAAAATCTTGAAATTTAGTACGAAGCAACGTCTTATAGCACAGATAAAGGAAAAATTGTGAAAACAGTAAATTTTTAGTTACATCATATAATCAAAATATTTTTAATAAATATACCTAAAGGTTTGTACGGAACCCTCGGTGCGCGAGTCCGACTCTCACTTGGCCGGTTTTTTCTTATGAGTAAACAAAACTTTTTTCAGTAATTTTTGTAGATATTATAGTAGTTAGATTAGCTTTTAGTGAAATTTTCTCACGACGCGCACCTTAGCTCTGCTCGGCATGCTTATCCATTAGTTTTTTCTTAAAAAGACAAATTTTTATCCTTCTTCTTATCGAGTCAATGGCAAATGCAGCCACGGTGGTAACAGATTTTTAGTGACCTTCGGCCTTATTACAATCACTTATGACTTGTCAAGTTCATTCCCTAAACTGAGCTTATCGAGCAATTTCGTAATATGATCTTACATTTCCAGCCAGTCAGCGGTTACCTGGCACTAACGTTTTTTTTGGGCTGGATGTTTACGGACAAAATTGCTCGCTGCACTAAATTTAGTAAATCAAGTTGACTGGATATTAACGATTGTACTTGGCTTCTTACCAGGCCGCGGGCCTGTATTTTCGATATTTCGACGAGTTTTGACTTGATCTAACTTTTCGCTTCTCAAACCCTTCGTAATCGAATTCAGCAACTAAAATAGATACTACCCCAAGTCTTGCCATTAGACTCTAGCGTGCATATATCGTTCACCAGCAGATTCGAGCACCGTACAAGACGGACACCGACCGTGGCCGCCGCTGCTCTGCGGTGGCTGCAGAGTTTGGGGCACACATGGAGGAAATCTTTGGATACGAGTATTATGTTTTACAACAAATTAAAATTTTATCTGTTAAAGTTTTCTGTAATGTTTTTTTTTAGTGCCCGTCAAGATGACTTCACTCCACCTGATGGAAAGCAGTCGTGAGGTCCAGATATGAGGATGATAAGCACAATAATGCAAAGCAATTAATGAGCTGGCCATACTCATATTGAAGGCCTGCCCTGGCACCGGTTAGTGCAGTGCTGATCCCGGAACGCGACCAGACCGAGACAGGTCAGAGTCACTTGGCGGGTGTTACGCAACTGCATGGTGGTAACATCAACCGGCCGACATAATATGTCTCCTAAATGAAGAGCAGATGGTCTGCTGCAGGGCTCCCTTAGTCGCCTCTTACGACACCCACGGGAAGGAGATGGGCGGTGGAAAGTATTATTTTAAAGTGCCGCCACCAGCACGGCACAAAATAATAATGTACAATAATTTGAGTATTTCGGGCCGTAGCCTAGGCTAGTATAGCTATACTAGCTTAATAGAGGAAGGATTTGATTAACTGTTTGTTTGTTGTTATATATGTGTTGGAATAATTAAAAAACAACAGAAATGATAAAAAAAAATATTTAAATACATTTTCAGCTAGTAACATTGGCGACATAAGTAGTTTGTAATAATAATACTACAAAATAATAGTTTGGGCAGTCTCACCGACGCTAAATGCAGAAAAAAACACTTGCACTGATACATTCATACTTAATAAGGTAATAAATGAATAGAAGGCTCGAAGTTAGAATACATCTTTTTGTGCTACGATGTACCAGACAAGCATTAAATATCTGATTACTATTAACTAAGATATTGCGTTTGTATGAACCGACCCAATGTTACCCAAAGGCAAAATTCTAGGAAGCAAGATTTAAGGGCTAATGGCCGTAGGATCTTATGAATATATTATGAAACCCTACGTTCAAATATTCGTGTACGAAACAGCAATCGTAGCGGATTTAAACAGCTCTCATTTTTTTCAGCAAAACAATAAGCCTGCACTTTTTGTTTTGATGAAACACCAGCAAAACAGGTTTGAATAAATAATTTAAAAAGGCTTTCAGTTACGTGATGAAACGTGGATAGAAAATCTCATCAAGTTTCAGTCCGCCATTTTTGAATTATAATGAATTGCAATTTATTAAACATCCCTCAAGTGTATCTCAGACTTAACTCAGTTCGAATGCGTTAGCAGTACTCTGAGCACAAGCGCAACTTGTACGTGAGACGTCTGCAATCTACTGCCTTCACACCATGACCGCTTCCATTAAATACAGTTGATATTCAGTCAGTCTGGACATGCCACCTTGGACAGTTGGATACATGTTCCTCCTATTAAGATGATAGCCGCAATGGCCGATGCGCAATTTTGATGATAATTTCCAATTCGTCGTTGTTCGTTCGGAGAGCGTCGTGGCGTGGCCTTGGCGTTAAGCACCCCAACTCGGATCGTGGATCGTGTGGAGTTCAAATCTGGTCAGATTCATCTTTTTGTTCATTGTTCAATTGCCGACTAAGCGCTCTGACACACGAACTGCAATAGCCGTCCACTTATGCCGTTGACACGTCGACGGCAGCCGTCGATGCACCGACGGCATAGGTTGACGGCAAACCGACGGCAGAGGTTAAATCAATACAATAAATAAATTCAACGAAAAATAATAATTATTTACTTATTTTTTGCCATTTTATGACTATGTTAATATAATTCTATTTAAATAGTGCTGTCTTAACCTATTAAAAATTTGTTTTCTTTTATCTATGCTTATAATGTTCTGTGGAAGTTCATTCAAAAGGTATGGAAGACGTTTACTGAGTGTGCGGTCGCCGTAATAATTATCAAGTCTAGGCACTGTGTACCTCTCGACGCCGCTCTGGTGTGGTGACTGCTGCAGCAGTACCAAACGCTCTCCGCATCCGTGGTTATTAGATATAACCATGGCTCACCTCACTAACTGTCCCGCGTGCCCGATCACCTGCTCGCGTAAGGACTTACTTGTCAGTAACCAGAGGGCTACCACAGTAGCCGCTTTCTGGGCAAGTCAGATTTAGCCCGTGTTCTTGCCGACACGAAAGAAGAAGAAGAAGATAACAAAAGTTGTTTATGCTTTTAGCTGGCTGGAAGAAACTTGCAAACCCTAAATAACTGGTAGTAGTAACCTTTACATTTAACTTTAGTTTTGTTGTCCACTATAAGTTTCAGAAATCTAATCTGTAATGATTCTATTTTATTTATATTTTTACCTGTTCATGCCGACGAATCACGAGTTGAAGCTATACTCAATAATTATAACACATGTAGCGACATCTATCTCGCCACATACGAACTAAGAACTATCGTATCCTACATCGCGATATCAAAGTTATCCGAGCGATCGAACCTAAATAAAAAACCCGACAACAACCGTTGGGCAGTAGCCCACCAGACACAACACCCGTCTGGTCGGAGGATCCTCCCTTTTCAATGGTGGATGAGGAACTTAACACCCTGTTCCTCACAAACTCCCCAAACACATGAAACCATGTTGCAGGAAAAGGTCTAATTTTTCTAGTTTCTATCTCTGAGAAGAACAGTTTGATATCGAAAAATTAATAAATATTCGTCAATGGTTTCACAAACTACAATGATGTATGAACAATTTTTATACCGTTGTATTGTTCTTTATTCTTTAAAAAATCCTTAATTTTTTCACAAACGCACGGGTAAGATTACACATAGATTCTTAGTAAGTCTCAACTCCTCCGATGCGGTGGTAGACTCGCATTATGTTTGTATACTGTTTATTTGTATATTCATATTATTATAGTATTATAGTATTTATGTCTATTATTTAGTATAGTTTTTGACTAATTAAAAGTACTGATTAAGTCTATTTAAATAAAGATATTGGATTTTGTACAAGGTTTCCGCCCACGGGTTCGCCAGTGTGAACTATTTCGCCCTTTGAAATATAGCATATTATTATGCTACTCGCTGAATGTAGCTTTATATTGGGGAAAGACTCTTTAAAATCAATTAGGACTAGTATATTTTCGTTTGTAAACACTACGTTACAAACAAAAGTACAAGTCTTTCCCCTATATAGTTAATGGAGCATAATTATCATTTTACTGATGTCTACTGGACTTGAGAAGCAATAAGTGAAATGTCCCCTAAATTTAAAACTTTTACTGCAACTATTGCTAGCTTCCTTTTTGACAGGTCCTCAGCCAATAATAATGCGGTATTTGACGTCAAAAAGAAATAATCGCTCCCAAAAATGCTATTTTATAGTAAGTCAATCGTCTGATCTGCTCCCCGATTCAGAACAAAGTTATCGACCGATTCGGTAAATTTGTTTAAATTGTAGTAAATTTAGCGGTAATATTTAATATTTTTATATGTTAAAGCCAAGGCCTTCAGTTTGCGTGAAACAAATAAACAAATAAACCAGACGTGCCCCATACTGAAAAAATGAATAAGAAATAAAAGAAAATAACCGAACCGAAACTTTGTTCTGAGTCGGGGGGCTGTACGTCTACCACGAGTTGCTACTTTAAATTTATTTTATCATTTACATTTAATAGTAGATTATACACCAAGGGGATAAAATAAACACTGTTTTATGTCACGGGCGCTACATTGAAACCTGAACGTAACGAAGGACTCCAAATTTAACTCCTGAGCGCAGCGAGGGTGTTATAAGCTGTTAATTCCCGAGCAAAGCGAGGGAATTAAGATTGAGTCCTGAGTGCAGTGAGGGATTCAAGTGCCCAAGAAAAAAACAGTTTTATCCCGGTGGTGTATACTCTACTTTTCTCACTTTATGCGAGACAATAAAAAAACAGGCTTAGTAGATAGTGTTTATTACAGCATATTAAAGAATCTTCTAAAGCTAGTTAGAACATTATTAAAAAATAATTTTCACACCACATGCTCGACAATGCCGAATTATATGTCATGTAAACCTTACCGAAAGCAAGACATTATAATATCTCTTGGCTTTAGCCGGGTTATAATGTTCTATTATAACCCGCTGGTCAATAATGTGATTTTCACTTTCATAATTCTTATTGCTATGTCCATAAAGTCTAATTTCACTAAACAGAATGTGTCCTCAGCGGGCGCGGCCAACTCGATTTTCGAAGACCGAGGCCGGGGCCCACTAGATTCGCACTGAGACGAACTTCATTTATTTGTCAAATCGAGTAGGCCACGCCAGTTGAAAGAAGTTGCTATAGCCGTAGCTAGTAGTACTACTAGCTTTAGAAGATTCTTTAATATGCTGTAATAAACACTATCTACTAAGCCTGGTTTTTTATTGTCTCGCATAAAGTGAGAAAAGTAGAGTATACACCACCGGGATAAAACTGTTTTTTTCTTGGGCGCTTGAATCCCTCACTGCACTCAGGACTCAATCTTAATTCCCTCGCTTTGCTCGGGAATTAACTTATAACACCCTCGCTGCGCTCGGGAGTTAAATTTGGAGTTCTTCGTTACGTTCAGGATTCAATGTAGCGCCCGTGACATAAAACAGTGCTTTATCCCCTTGGTGTATAATCTACTATTATTTACTTTTATAGTTTGCGTAAAAAATTGTATTGGTATTTCATGTGTCATCCCAATACATTTTTCTACGCGAACGATAACGTAAATTTAAAGTGGCAGCTCGTGGAAGACGTTTTGATATAATTTTCTATCAGCACCGAGCTAGGTAAATTTACACTGATGTATTTAACCCTTTAATATAATAACTTTTGATGGTTTTAGAAACCAGATACCTACAATGCATAGCTTCGTACATTAAAACTATCTTTTGTAGATATTTAAATATTCGTCTAATATAAAATTTTGATTATTAAAGTCCCTGGTGTGTGGTCAGCATTAAGATCGCGCTTCTAAAGTCAAAGTTTTCATTAACTGAAAAATAAATATATGCTTACTTTACGCTAAAAACCGTATACTTATACATACACGGTATTTGACTTTATTTTTGTTGTTGTTGTTATTAAAAGACCTCTCGAAAATAAAAACATTGGTAACATTTCACAAGCACCAAAACGCCCCGAAATAAGTAATTTTAAATAACAGATATCTGGACTTGCCCAAAACGCGGGAAAACGGCCCAAAACGTCACACACTATCAATTTCTTTGCCTTCTACAAAACATTTATCGGCAGCTGTATATTTTTTTTTAGGTGCCCGTGGCTAAGTGACGGCAGCGGATCGGCAACGATCAGATGTTAAGCAACGCCAGTCAGGTCGGGTTAAGGATGGGTGACCATCCGGACCGAAATTAAGTGATGGGTTTTTCGGGCATCTCAGTGCTTCGGAAGGCACGTTAAACAGTTGGTCCCGGCTGACGTCGCAAGATATCAGTCGTAAAGCCTAGTCAGAGGCCTAAAAGGCGGCTTAGTAATAACATCTGACGGTAAGGTTTTCATCACTGGCCTTCCAATCACCTCTCCAACAATCCGCACTGAGCCCGCGTGTTGGAGTATGGCTCGTACCACCTCATAGTTGAGGTGAGGTCTGTGCCCAGCAGTGGGACGTATAAGGCTGTATTTGTTGTATAATTTTTACCCGACTGCGCCAGAAGGAGGGTTATGTTTCTCGAGAGTATGTGTGTATGTATAAATTGTTTGGCGCGCTTTGCGGCCTAAACCGCTCAATGGATTTTAGCTTGAGAGGTGTCGTTAGATTCGTATTTATTTACTGTGAGAATGACACTGGGTTGTGTCGCAAAATGGCAGATTTTTAACGCCATTTTTTTTACCCCTTGATTTGGGTATCAAACTTCAAGGCTTGAAATAGCGATATAAAAAAGTCTGAAATAAAAACTAATCATTAAGAAAAACAAAATCCCAACTGCAAAAAATTACCACTCAAAAGGAAAAAAAACAAGCTCGTTCACAACGTTTTAAATCATTGCAGGCGGGGACAAAGCATTGAATAACTTAGTACATAGTTACTTATACTTCTACAAAAAGGTTTTGTTTATGTTCGATTAATGTTGGCGACCGCCACAATGATTTAAAACGTTGCGAACGAGATTTTGAATAGTCATTTTTTGCAGTCGGGTTTTTTGTTTTTTTTAATTATTCGTTTTTTTGATTTTATGAATTCTGTTTCTTAATAAAAGTTGCTATACATTGAATAGATTATCGATATCGGTATTTCATTTATTTACTGGGCAAATATTTGTTTCCAATCCAAGCTTGAAGGGCCATAAAAAATATTGTACATATGTAAACAAACGAGAAGTTGTACTACATTCAATCAGCTGCAAGTCGTCGACGTTGCTGCGCTGTAACTTTATGCCTACTTCGTTAAATACTTCTCCCAGATAATTGAGATTCGCATTAGAACGAATGTACTAATGTAGTACTAAAATAGTACTAGCCCAGTTTGGTGAATAATTATACTAACAAGAATCGTCGCCCTTATTACACGACTGCGACGTCTAATGAATTATGAAACAGCACGAGTTTTATTCCAGCACTTAGTGCAAGGGACAGTAGTCTTTTATTAACAGTACTCAGTATTACAGCCAGGAAGTCAACGGTACATTTCGAAGTTTCTGAAACCAGTATCTACCACGAGTGGCCAATTCAAATTTACGTTATCGTTCGCCTGAAATATTGTATTGGAATTTGACATTGTCATGTCATGTCAAGTTCCAATACACATTTTTACGCGAACGATAACGTCAATTTAAATTGGGAACTCGTAGTAGACGTCAAAGACACTTTGAGAGCGATTCTTCTTTTTAAAATGAGTTTGCGTTTGGCCTCAGTCTCGCCTGGTGGTAAGCGATGACGAGGCCGATGGTGGTACACGCTTACCCAGAAAATGCCTATTCACGCAGGGAGAGCGTTCCAATCCCTAGCAGTGCGGACCAGAAAAGACGCAGCAAACCGTTGGGTACGGATTGTTGGAAAGTTAAAAATTTAACAAAGCCCACGTTAGGTTCACCACCGTGTCGTGTAACCCTTGTCAAACATTCATGTGACGGACATTTGTGTTTGTTGTGTGTCTGGGTGTTATTATCTATTCATGTATGTATTTTGAAATATTTAAGTATGTTATCAGTCTCTGACACCACAAGCACGAGCTCTGCTTAGTTTGGGGTCAGATGATCTTGGTGTAATTGTAATCCAATTTATACTTCAATATTGTCAGAACATAAAAATAAATGAACAGATGAGCTGGTAACGAAAATCAGGGGTGTTTTTGCAAAGCCATCCTCAACACATATTGTATCCGCTATACGAGCAGTTAAGAAGTGGGTGAATATTCTTAAGAAAGCAAGAAAAAGCCTTCATTAATTATAAGACATTGTTACAGCGACTTATGGAAGAAAAATAAACACAAATAGACAGCAGGAATGAAAAAGAACCAATAAATCCCACCAGACAGCGGTGTCCATAAATAACGAGCACCTCACTCAGCGATTGCCTGGGCCCGTAGGCTCAGGCGCTGATTTTCAGTGGACCCTGTTAACTAAATAGTGAATATAATAAATATGTGTATATACATACAAATGTGCCATTAAGTGTAAATGGGTGCAATAAAATACATAAATAAGTGCAGAAGTGTGTTGGCGTGTGTGTTATGAGGACCAAGCGAAAAAGAGCGGTGGGGGGGTACAACGAGCCGATAGAACTGATCTCTATTCTGTCTGATCTGTGGAGCAAGTCTACAAAAAATCCTAAAAGGATATAATAAGGTAAATTATGTTTACCAGTAACACAAAGCACGGCACTGCAATTCTGGCGAGGCACCCCACACCACCACGACTGCACAGAATTACCGCACGGCACTATAATATTGATCTTCACTATTATCTTTTTTGTATTCCTCTTTTGTATAAACACATATGTTTAATAAGATCAAACAGAAAATACCTAAGGACGCTCTTCAGCACATGTGTTTCATTCCTCTTATAGTCCCGGGTTCTTCAAGCGGGGCGTAAAAAGGCATTTCTGCACGCCTTCAAGATGAAGATGGCCAGCTCAGTGATACCTTTGCATTACTGTGCTTGTCAGGCTCATATCTCGACCACACGACCACTTTCCATCAGGTGGAGAGATGTCATCCTGACGGGCATTATAAAAAAAAGAGAACAATACCGAGAACAGTGGCTGAACGATCCAAGCTGCAAGAAAAATAACTGTTAGACTGACTCTCATAATGAGATCTACCCTACAAGAAATGTATATTGAATATAGGAACTACCCTCTTAAAACGACAATGTAAGGTAATTTAAGAAATGAATAGTCATATTGATAAGCGAATAAACGGAAAGTTAAAGTGTGTTATATCTAATTTTATTCGCTCTTTAAGCTTGAATTATTAACCAACTAAATTGACTTTCCACCAAAGGCTTCACCCGCGTAATTTTTTTTATCCCGTTAAAATGTAACCTAAAAATAAAATATAGTTTATGTTTATGTTACTAACTGATAATATAGCTATATGGGTGAAAGGACTCCTGTCCCTCGGCTTATACATTGTGAGCGAGTCAATGAGCGTTTTTGTATGAATGTATTCGGGAATAAATTCAAGAAATGAATTATTCAAAGACGTCTCAGTCGTAATGAAAAAATAGCGTAAAACGCACAGATCTTGGCCGTTCATTTACCCGGTAATTTAAAAAATCATTAAGGGTGTTCCGATTTAAGAAATCGCACAAAAAGTATCCGAAATATAAAATATTTTTGCTGCTTTCTCGTGAACAAATCGGGCCACCATGATTATCTGTTCTCAAACTAGTTAAGTAGAACTTATGCTTAAGGTGTTTGAGACTGAGTACATACACATACAGGATGGATCAAACATACCCGTCGGATCAAACATACCCGTCAATACCTTTTTTTAGGTTCCTCACACTCAGGGATATCCTAAAATACCCCATGTATGTTTTATTAGATTTTTTGTAGTTTTCGTGTTATGAATTTTTGTAAATTTCTGGGTTGAGTCATTTTTTCGGTCACTGTAGCGCGAACTGTTGAGATAATTAGATGAATAATAGCGATAGATGATTCTGATACTTTATAAAAAAATATACAATTTAAATTAAAAAGTTAGAAATGAGGTTTTTTCCCTGAACTTTGAAGGCCATTTTGAACAAAAAATTAACCAAAATTTTTCTTCCGAACCATTTTTGAAAACTTCACTACACTCTTAACTAATTACCATGTAAATTTCAATGAGTTACTTCAACGGTATCATACCTAAATTTTCATTCAAAATGTCAGAAGTGTAATATTCAAGTAATTTGTGTATCAACTAAAACTTGATTACAATTTGACTTAATGGATTTATTTATTTATTATTAAACACGTCACAATAAGTGTTCAAAATGGTGACTTTTTAGTTTCACATAGATTTGAGGTCTTTCAAAAAAAGTATTTTATAACAAACAAGTCGTCTAAATAGACGCATTTATTGCCTCATTTTTTTTTGTTTTAATGATGTATTATCTATATTGAGCAATAAAATGGTTATTTTGAAAGCGTTTTATGGCCTTTTTTTTTTATTAAAATGATTTTAGTTTACATAAAATCAAGTTTTATTTGATCCACATGAAATGAATTTGAATTATACAGATTACTTGAATTTTACACTTCTGACATTTTGAATGAAAATTTAGGTATGATACCGTCGAAGTAACTCATTGAAATTTACATGGTAATTAGTAAAGAGTGTAGTGAAGTTTAAAAAAAATATTTGAATGATACATTTTAGCCGGCCTTTAAAGTTCAGGGGCAAAAAAGCATTTCCAACTTTTTAAATTTTATAATTTTTTATTAGTTATGATAGACGCGATGGATGTGAATTCTTCAGAATCATCTATCGCTATTATTTGTCTAATAAATAAAAAAAAACAGGCATTTATCTTAACGGAGCGCGCTACAGTGACCGAAAAATTTACTCAACCCAGAAGTTTTCAAAAATTGGTACAAAAATTCACAACTCGGAAACTACAAAAAATCAGGCAACATACATGGGGTATTTTCGGATACCCCTGAGTGTGAGGAAGCTAAAAAAAATTATTGACGTGTATGTTTGGACCACCCTGTATAGTAAATAAGTACGAGTAATGGGTCTTTAATCAGTGTCTTTGTTTCTGGCTTAATCATCACTAACCAGGGCTGTTTCGATAAATCTGAAGACATTTCCTGCTCTGGGATTTAGAACTAGTACGTCTACCATGAGTTTACACCAATGACAGCCGCTAGCGTCCGCGTTGACGTTTTTGCCATGTAATTTCGGTACAGCGCCCTTAGTGATTAAAAATGGAACCAAAATTGGCAGGCAAATTTCTGAAGTGTGGGTATAAGTGTATGAGGTGAAATGAGCTCGCTTTGTCAACTTACGCGAAATTTCATACAAAATTACGTTCAAACTCAAACTCAAATAACTTTATTCAAATAGACTTTCACAGTAAGTACTTTCAAAACGTCAAATTTAAAGTGAGATATACTAAATAATAGACATAATTACTATAATAATAAAGATATATAAATACACAGTATACAGACATAATGCGACTCTACCACCGCGTCGGAGTAGTTTCTTGCTGAGAAGACCCGGCGAGAAACTCAGCTGTTACTCTTTTAAACTGTTTTGGGTTTACAACAGGCGTTAGTAAAGTATAATGTGTCATTTTGATACAAATAAACCTACTGAGTGTCTAATCTAAAGAATATAAAACAATGGAAAAAAAAATCAAACATAAAAGAGTATAAAACTTAAGGCCATTTAAACAATTAAGAAAGTAAAATTGTTAGTCAGTACAAACTAAGTATTAACAAGGTATTACAATAAAATATCTGTTACAATAGAGAGCGAGCAGAGAGCTTACGCCCAGGCATTTTTATCTATAAGGTAGTCTTTTGTAGTTTAGTAGCCCTTTTTCAATAAAGCTGCTTTGATGTGATTTTTGAATTTATGTAGTGGTAACTCACAAATGACTTTTGGGATCTTGTTGTATTAATGTATACCTTGCCCCATAAAGGATCCTAAAACTTTTTGTAGCCTATACAGGGGAAGCGCAATTTTATCCTTATTTCTAGTATTTTTGTATATACTGTGTTTGCTATAGAGACCAATATTTTCATTTTGCTATTACATTTATAGGTATTCTGGTTCCGTTTATTGTTGAATTTCCCTTTCGAAAATAATAGTTCAGTGACCCGCATATGCTTTCAAGTGTCTGGAAATTGTTTAGTGTTCATGAGCAAAATAGCTAAATATCTGAAAACCTCTCGAACCTACAGCCTGTGACTTATGCAAACCCACTAGCCGGTCCAGTAATTAATGAAGATTTACGAATCCCAAGAAATTTGCAAAGCCTTAATTGCCATGTCAAACAGACGTGACCCGCCTAACTCAGAATTAGAACTAAGCTAAGATGAGACGTAAAATATGACAAAAGTAATAGAGCTAAATAGTTAAATTTAAATGTACCTACTTATATGGTTCATAAATTAGGAAATGTAAGAACGACTAATTTTCTCGCTGGGTCTTCTCAGAATAAGAATAACATCCGATGCGGTGGTAGAGTCTCATTATGTTTGTATACAGTGTATTTATGTATATTATTATAGAATTCATATCTAAGTAAAGTATTTATATTTCTTGTTAACTGTTGATTAGATTATTCATAATAATTAAATTTTAAATTTCAAATCCCCCTACGTATCAAATGTATGCCCAGAATACCTTCCATTATTTTGGAAAAGACCTGATATACTCATCAAACGGCTGGACCGATTGTTACCAAACATAGTTAAGAACCACCGCAAAAGGAGACTGGCTTCGAAATCGGTCATCAATTTGAGAGCTACGATGCCACAAACAGATAAACACACACAGAGACATCGTCGTCAAACTTATAACACACCTCTTTTTGCGTCGGAGGTTAAAAAGAACTTGTTACAGGTCTATCTAAAATTCTAAATGAAGACATTTTTTTTTGGAGGTCCGAAAATGGTTTTCTTTAGCAATTTTTCAAATGGACTGGGAACGCCCCCGCGTTAATAACCGGGTAAATATCAGCATTGCCAGACGTCCTGATTTTGGCGCGACGTCCTGATTTTTGAATCAAAATGAAATATCCCGCTTTTGGGGATAACTCGCCCGTGCGAACTTATAACTTAAGTTTTATTTGCTACCATAAGATGTTGAAATGAACACTTCTGATACATTGAATGTAAATTTAAGTATGATGCCGTTAAAGCATCTCATTGAAATAAACATGATGAATAGTTGATAAAATAGTATAATTTTAAAAAGATTTGGATGAAAAAGTTTGTCACCGTCAGAATCAGAGATCACTTTATTATTTAAGACGTATTTATCGTTGAAATTGTGACCAATAATTGGTACCCTAATTGGTTCCACCACATTTGAGATGAAAAAAAACATTTATAGGTGAACACCTAACCGTAGTGACTAATGTACGTAGAATCATTGAATTTTTCATCGACCAGCCATTGGTAACTTCTTTTTTAAATGGCCTTCAAAAGTTAGGGATAAAACCATATTTTCCACTTTTTTGGTTTTATTATATATTTGTTATCTAAATTATTGTTCTGTCATATAAAAGTAAAGGCTTCTGAATCAAGTATTCCTAGTGTTCAGCAAACAATGAAAAAAAAAACTACCAAAAATTGCGGAACATACCTGGGCTTCCGGTTATTACTTCTTTTATTACTATGTCCCGATTTCTACAAAAGAATCCCACTTTTTCTCTCAAAAAGTTTAAAAAAAATCCCGACTTGGCAGAAAAAAAATGGTAACCCTGGTACCTACTCACTAACACAAATGGTCTTAACAAGTACGATAGCAAATATAATTTTGTATCGACATCTATCTCGCCACATACGAACTAAGAACTATCGTATCCTACATCGCGATATTAAAGTTATCCGAGCGATTGAACCTAAATACAAGAACCCGACAACAACCGTCGGGCAGTAGCCCACCAGACAGAACACCCGTCTGGTCGGAGGATCCTCCCTTTTCAATGGTGGATGAGGAACTTCACACCCTGTTCCTCACACTCCCCATAACTGGTGACCCCGCCGTGATCATCCACGACCCCAAACTGGTGACCCCGAGTACGAACGCCAGCGCAGCCTTCGCAAAGCTACGTCATCGTGACGTTATCATCACTTCCTCGAGCTTTCGAGCAGCGAGTCATACAGCTAGCCTTCTCAGCGACCTTGGCACAGCACTACGCGGCACTGCACCACTCCGACTCACTGGAGCATTCGCAGCAGCACCCCGACTCACTGGGGCATCACCGCAGACAGTTACAACTCACTGTGAACTATGCGGCATCTGGCTCTGACTCTCACTGGAACGTTCCACTATCGAACTCTGGTCTCGGAGGGGAGTGATGTAGCGACATCTATCTCGCCACATACGAACTAAGAACTATCGTATCCTACATCGCGATATTAAAGTTATCCGAGCGATTGAACCTAAATACAAGAACCCAACAACAACCGTCGGGCAGTAGCCCACCAGACACAACACCCGTCTGGTCGGAGGATCCCCTCTTTTCAATGGTGGATGAGGAACTTAACATCCTGTTCCTCACGCTCCCCAAAATTTCAATAACCGTCATGTATTTTTGTTGCGGAGGAGAAATGATGTCTGTTTTCTATTGTTTTTTTTTTAATTTTGCAGGTAAACGATCAAAAGATATTCACCATATACAAATAAATATTTATTATCATGATCTTTGTAGGTTTTTTTTAAAAAAATTCAACAAACTACGGACACGGCCACCTATGCTCGACCCGAGATCAGAAGGTCTTGGATTCAAATCCCAGGTTGGGCAAATGTGTTTTCGGATTATTCAGAATGTAGCCCGGGTGTATCAAAAACCAGCGTTTAGCAAGGCGAGTTGAGTTGTAGCGATGACTTGATTTCAATGATAAAGGCCTTTGCCCAGCAGTAGGACAGTATAGGCTAATTCTTACTTCTTACCAAGGGCCCGATTCTGCTAAATAGCAGAATATATGCCAATGAAATCGTAACTGAATTACATGATATTGACGTTTGGTCCACCCTAAAACCACAGATTACTAAATAGTTCCTACGTAACAGATAAATCACATCCATAGAAAAATTACAATTTTCTTAATCCTGAATGCGTGCTGTCATGTGACAGACAGATATTGCCAGGTTCACTTCTTTCGATATAGATATGTCAGTGATCAGTACTTACAGTACGTCATCGCGTCAGTTTAACCGCAAAACTCGCGTAAAAATGCTCTACGCGGCTGTTGACAACCAACTGCCAAATGAGTCATGGAATACCCGGCGGCTGGTAGGTAAATATCGCGCGCAAGTACGTGCAGTGACAGAGGGCTGCTAAAACTGCCATACTTATAGCGGAATCTGGGCCCTGACCTAATCCGATGCCGCCACAGTACCGCTACCATGAGTCTACACCATTGACGGTCAATAGCGCCCGCGTTGACGTACTCGTATGGTATTTCGATACAGCGCCTATAGTGATTAGAAATGAAACTAAAATTGCATACAAATTTCTGAACCCAACTATCGACCTTAACTTGCCGGCAACTCATGGTAGACAGATAAAACTATCAATGTCCCAGTATCTTGATTATAAATTCCTAAGGCCTCTTTCACTACAAGGCAAATTAATGGAAAGTTCTTGACTACACGTCGAAAATAGCAGAAAATAATCAGACTATTGAAACATCTGCTAATTGGAAAAAGGACAATATTAAATTTCTTTCTAAGAAAAAGGTAAAAAAATCCGTCGATCTAAACCATCTCAATTAGAGGTCGGTGTTTGTGATAAGCAATCTAAATTTGGCAAGCGTGTGAATTTTAAGTAAATACCAAAGATGATGCTTTGCAGTGAGACAGTAACAAAAAAGAAAAAAAAATGTGACGCAAAGGAAGCGACAGATGCTATCCTTACTTCAATATTTCCTATGGAATGTAAGAAAAACGTTACAGTCTTAAACAATCGTCGATCACACAAATCCGATTAGGTACTCAGCCCGAATTATCAAGCCTACTGTCGCTTCTAGCACTGAAAAACCAACCTTATTCCATAAAGTTTAAGGTATGCGAAATTGAGACAAATTTTGTGGTAGGACCAATCGATTGTAGCCTTCAGTGTTATCAGAAGCTTACTACCGAATTATGCGGCCTCCTTCAACCCTATTTTCGATCACAGTCTAAAATTTTCTTAATATTTTGTATATCAATTCTCTTCACTACTGGAGTTTGTGTTATAGAGAATATTTACACTGTGGTCAGTCGTAAAACCAGGGTTGTCTCTACATAACTTCTGTCAATACCCAAGTTACAGTTCGAGTTTTACAACGGTCATAAATTAAACATTCGATAGCTGATATCGGTTATGTTCCACAAATGTAAGTAGGCCTCCGTCCCCTTCATTTTGGCGACATTTTGTACGTCTTAGTGGCTTTCTTTGACACAATCAGGGGTTTTGCTAAACTGGTGTGTTTACATTATCTAATGATAGACATGTCTTGATATTCCACGGAGTATTGTCATGCTAAAAACAGTAGATAGGTACTATACCAAAATTAACAATGCGAATAATGTTTATAGGGGATTTAAATGCTTTTTGTGTCTTCCAAATTAGTGGTCCTAAAGTACTTTATGTATACTTTACTTAAAATATTTTCATTAGGTTTCCAATTAGAGGTTGTCATAGTGTTTAACCATTATTGTTTAACCATCTTCAGGCGATCCCAAAAACACTTTTTGGGGACCCAAAATGGGTGAACATTTTCACAATATTGGCGATTTCGGCAAAGAAAAAAGAAATGAGTTGAAATGCTTAGTTATTAAACATTTTCTACAAAATGGCTTCTCATTTTTTAGATACGGTTAGATTGTACATGCCTTTTTTATCTTACCTTTCCAAAATGATGCTTTTTTTTAATGGGTAGACGTTTGGCCTCAGACTCGCCTGGTGGTAAGCGATGACGAGGCCGATGTTGGTACACCCTTACCCAAAAAATGCCTATTCACTCTGGCCGCTCTGGACGCTGGTGTATATTTCAAATTTTATTTTTCATTATTTATTATGTGTAAGTACATTCAAATGTGGATAAGCTAAAGTTTTTATTGTTAAATAGTTTTGAAAATAGTACCTACCTAGTCCAGACATTGTTTTACCATCGTTTTTTCTCAAATGTATTCTTAGCAAATAAATGATTTACTTACTTACTTACGGCGCGGACCAGAAAAGACGCAGCAAACCTTTTCGTGCGGTTTGCTGGAAAGTCAGCCACATGAGGGTGGAAGCCCTTCCGGCGCCTAGTGGTCCGGTGGTAGAAAGTAGAGGGTGGTATCAAGTTGTGAAGTTCCTGTTCCGGATGTGTATATGACCTTTTATTACTACCAGTAAACTAAATTCTAGTTCACTGCTAACTAGTTATCTCCTCACATCAAGTGGTAATGAGTGCGCCACTAGTTTTTGCTTTGATCATATATCTCCTCATACAATCCTCAAATCGTTTAAAGAACTTAACATAAAAAAACGAAGGATTTATGAGGTATTTCTGTTGATATACTTAAATCAGTCATAGATACTATCTCTCCTAGTTTAGCGTTACTTTTTAATAACTGTGTAGACCCTCAGTTCCCTAATTTAATGAAATTCAGTGAAGCCCTTTATAAGTCAGGTGAGAAAAGTGACCCATCCAATTATAGACCTATTTCTATTCTACCAGCTATAAGTAAAATTTTTTAAAAGATAATATTGAATCAATTTCATTCTCACTTTGCTTTGAATAAATTATTACATAGTAATCAATTTGGATTCACTAAAAATAGGAATACAACCGATGCAGGTGTTGCGCTCATCAAACACATATTTGATGCGTGGGAAGGCAAGCAAGATGCATTATGAGTTTTTTGTGATTTATCAAAAGCATTTGACTGCGTAAATGATGAAATCCTACTGATTAAGCTGAGACATTACGGTGTTTCAAATATTTCACTTAGCCTTATAGAATCTTACCTCACTGATAGAATACAAAAAGTGAGTATCAATGGTACGAATTTTTCCGGTTCCACCGTACATATGGGCGTGCCCCAGGGATCAATATTAGGTCCTCTGCTGTTTTTGATCTATATAAATGACCTGCCTTATTTTGTCAAAGACCTATGTGGGATTGTATTATTTGCTGTTGACACTTCGCTGATTTTTAACGTAGATAGAAGTAACAAAGCACTTGACGACGTAAACAATACTCTCTCTAAGGTACTGCATTGGTTCACGAGTAACAATTTACTGCTTAATGCTAAGAAGACTAAATGTATCAAATTTTCTATGACCAATGTAAGGCACAGGTCTATATCATTATAAACATGATAACGAGCCATTAGAGATTGCGAATTCCACTGTTTTTCTAGGAGTTACTCTCGATTCCAAGTTACAGTGGGGTCCGCATATTTCTGCTCTGGCAGGAAGACTTAGTTCGGCAGCTCATGCTGTTAGAAAAGTAAGGCTCCTGACTGATATCGGAACAGCAAGATTAGTGTACTTCAGTTATTTTCACTGTTATGTCGTATGGTCTACAGTTGTGGGGCTCGGCAGCGGATCTCAACACTATCTTTGTTCTTCAAAAAAGAGCCATCCGCTCCATTTACAACCTCAGAAGTAATCAAAGAGATAGATATTTTAACGGTGTACTCTCAATTTATTTATGATAATGTAGTATAGGTCCGTAAAAAGTTGCATCTCTTCAAGAAAAACAGTGATGTTCATAAACTCAATAGCAAAAATAAAAATAAGCTCGTAACTCCCAGTCTAAGACTGCATAAGGTAGGGAAATCATTTGTTGGTCAATGTGTAAAATATTTTAATAAGATTCCGCAAACTCTTGTTGAACTACCTCTTCACAAGTTTAAGTCACAAATTAAAGCTAAGTTAATGCAGCGTGGTTATTATTGTGTTGAGGATTTCTTAAATGATAAGAATTTGTGGTCATCTTAGGTATAATCTGCTCCTCTGCACACTTTTTTGTTATGACTTTACTCTGTCAATTCAATTTTTGTGTATAAAAACAAGATTGAAAGGAGTAACCATCGAGTTTCTTGCCGGAGTCTTCTCGATCGAAAAAAAACAACCTCCGAACCGGTGGTAGAGTCACATTATATTTAATTATGATATTAACTACCATAGTATTATTTTATGTAAGTTTATTTTTATTCAGTATATTTTTGATACAATTTTTTTTTGTATATGACTTGTCATAAGTACTTTTTATAAGTCTTTAAGAATAAAGATATTTTTTACTTTACTTTACTTTACTTTACTTTGAGTCTTGTACATTGTTTTATAGACGGAAATACATGTAACTGCAGCTGGCATGCCATTAGCAGTCACTTTTACGTGTGAAATACTGTACCAATCAAGATCCTGCAGTACCTACGTCTACACGAGTTGCAAACTTTAAATTTACGTTATCGTTCGCGTAATTAAATTGTATTGGGATGACACATGACATGACATGACAATGTCAAATCCCAATACATTTTTTTACGCGAACGACGCGAAATGTAAATTTAAAGTGGCAACTCGTGGTAGACGTCAGATTTTACACCATTTAATTAGCTTCTGTTATCACGTGACTGCTACTGGCATGCTACCTAGAGTCGAACAAAAAAACCGGCCAAGTGCGAGTCAGACTCGCGCACCGTGGGTTCCGTACCAACCTGAAGGTATATTTATTAAAAATATTTTCATTATATGATGTAACTAAAAGCTTACGGTTATCGCAATTTTTCCTTTATCTGTGCTATAAGACGTTGCTTCGTACCAAATTTCAAGATACTGAGTTCACGGGAAGTACCCTGTAGGTTTTGAGTGTCGAAAATTTCTGCTGTATCTTTTGTTTGCTTTGGCTTAGAAGTTTGATTTTTTCACAGCTTCAAGGGACAGTAGACTTGAGTATCTTATGATATAAATTTAACCTTGATACCTCTACGCGTTCCTGAGAAAAAGGGTCTTGACAGACAGACAGGCGGACAACAAAGTGAACCTCTGAGGGTTCCGTTTTTTCCTTTCGAGGTACGGAACCCTAAAAAGGTTAGATAACGCTCATGTCCTTTTTTATTTTACTTTTAGGAGATAACAGCTGATCTTGGGATACACAAGGAATAAAACTGCTCAAACTTCAATATTTCATATCGAAATGTGAGTCGGAATGTTATGATAGATATCGACGCGTAAAAATGTCGTCGTAAAAATGGGAAATAGGGATTCTGGAAGTGTTTTTGACGTTTGTACGTCTTTACGTCGGAAATGTAGTGCTTCTAAAATATTGGAGTCGGTAAAAGATGAAATATTATTGATATATTCGTAAGGAAGGATGAAATTTTTAAGTTAATGCAACATAAAAGTTGAAGGTATTAAAACTTGATATAAAATTTGAAATTTTTGAGAAGCATAGCATAAGAATTAAAATACAGAATCTTTTTAATGATTGCAATAAAAATGCATTTATCAAAATTTAACTGAATTAAAATTTTAAAAACCCCCGACACAAACAATAAACTCCAAAAACTAACAAATAATATTTTAAATTCACATGTTTATGGTAAGTTCAAATATTTTTATTTTCCAAGCGTCGCGTCGCGTCTGGGGACCGCTCAAGTTTATGAAGTATTTTTCCAACAACAGCTCTTTAATTATTACGAATTACATGTAGTGTACCTACAAGCGATCTTAAGTTTCATGCATAGTCTTCTTCGTAATGCCGCGTGCTGCGAGCTCGGTGTGCGGTATGCGGCGCGGGGGTGGGCGCAACCAAGTGCGGCGACCCGAACGGGCAGACACGTAAGGGCAGACTACGTTGACGGTTGTGTCGATTTTGCGAATTTTTCGGAGTAAATTATTTTCTTGCAATCTGGGACTACACCTGTTTTTCTGACTTAGCGGTCCCCCGACGCGACGCGACGCTTGGAAAATAAAAATATTTGAACTTACCTTATACATGTGAATTTAAAATATTATTTGTTAGTTTTTGGAGTTTATTTTTTGTGTCGGGGGTTTTTAAAATTTTAAATTTTACATTTATTTTGTCCTTTTTAAAGTAGGTAAAATATTAGGAAGATATTTAAAGTGATTAAATAGTTGAGTTTGAAGTAACACAGTAGCAAATTTCAAATCATTAGGACTTATGAAAGGTAGTCAGATCCCCTCATCAACTATTAAAGACCTGATGATCTTCAAACGGCTGATCAGGTCATGGTTACCTTACCATATACTTTCAATATCATTGAAGTAACACGGTACCAAATTTCAAATTGATCGGGCATAAGGAAGTTGGTCATATCCCCTCATCAACTAGAAAAGACCTGATGATCTTCAAACGGCTGAACAGATTTTCATTTAACATGGCTAAGATAAAAAAATATAAAAACACTAGCATTGATGAAGTGCAACAAGTTAAAATTCTAGGATTGACTATTGATAGAGATATAAATTGGAAAGCACATATAGAAAATATTTGTAACAGAATTAATAAGTTTGTTTATGCATTACAGCAAGTTAAAACTGTTACAACTTTAAAAATTGCCATTGATGCATATCATGCTTATGTTGGATCCATATTACGCTATGGGTTAATTGTTTGGGGTAATGGTACCAGCATCAATAGAGCATTTATTGCACAAAAAAAGTGCGTAAGGGCAATTTGTGGTGTCTCGCCACGTACTTCCTGCCGACCCCTTTTTAAAAACCTTAGAATATTAACATTAACATCTCTTTATATTTATGAAATTTGCGTATTTGTACAACAGAATTATGAGCTATTTAAACGGGCATATCAGATATACCCTAGAAACCGTAGAAATCCTAATAGACTAGTGTTACACGATACTCCGAAGACGATGCAATATAGTAAAAGCTGCTTGACAATGTGTGTGAAAATTTTTAACCATTTGCCAAATGAATTTAAAACATTAAATTCAAGGCAATTTAAGACAGGGTTAAATAAATGGTTGCTACCATTTAAAAGAATTTCTAGAAGAGAAGTACTAGTTTCTGTTCTTTGGCGTGTCTTTATTATGATTGTTTTTCGTAATGTTTATGTCAAAAATGTCAAGTGTTATTGTTAAGTTAGTGAAAGTTTAATTGTATTGTGTTAATCTTAAGTTTAACATAATTATGTTTGAAAATATATTTGCATGTCTCTTTTATATTGACTAAGCATGAATGTTCTGTAAACTTTATTTTAAAACCATTTAAACAATGTTTTATGCGAATAAATAATTCTTATCTTAAAAAAAAAGAACACTCGGAATAAAATTATTAATGACACAAAAAAAACTAAACTAAAATCGGTTTATCCGTTTGGAAGCTACGATACCACAGACACACAGATACACAGATGCACCGATACACAGATACACAGACACGTTAAACTTATAACACCCCTCTTTTTGCGTCGGGGGTTAAAAATAGAGTCCCGCAATAAAAATAATCAAAAGCAATACAAATACAATGCCAAGAAATATTATTTTATTTGAGTCCATCTTGAAATTACCGAGACACCGGACACTGAGAAAACCTATCATTCAACAATATTGCAGAAATTCAGGCTTTATTATTGATGTTGACGTTATTTCGTGTCACTGGAGCGTCAAATATTAAGCATTAAAGAATCTGGAAATAACTTTAACCTGTAAAGTATCTTTACCGTGAGTTTCCGTCACTTAAACTACGATAGTTGACTTCTGAAAGGGGTTAGATCATTTTTGACAACACCTGCCGCCATTTTGATTTTTTTCCAAACTTTTCGCGCACGATTAAAGTGGTATATGGATAGGACACATATAAAATAAATAAAATAAAATAAAAATTGGTTTATTCAAAAAATCGTGGTTATAATTTTTCACTGAGGCTTCCCAGTAAGTAGTCATAAGACACATGTGTTGAGAATGACTCGCTGCTTCCCATGTTGTTTACAGTATTTAACCTTATGATGAGAATTAACAAAAGCATTGGTGTAGGCAAGCGACTAATCTTGTAAACTCGTCCTTTTCTGACACGTGGAAGTTTTTGAATTCTATAGGCATTGGCAAATCCGATTCTGCAAATATCGAATGCACACACTCTCCAAATGCTATATATTTGCTATTTTTATATGTTAGTAGGTACACACATATATATATATTGTAATTTAGATAAGTAGGTATATATATTATATGAGTAAATTGTTTACTTTTATCTTACTGAAACTTAGATTTACAAAACCCCGCCGTAAAGATTTCTGCTTCACCTAGTGGTTGACTGGTAGAGAATGCCTTTAGGCATTAAGTCCGCCAATTGTACTTTTCTTTGTGCAATAAAGATTAAATAAATAAATAAAGATATATATATATGTGTATATATATGTGTGTGGGCGTGTTTGTGTGTATGCGTGTATGCGCCTGTGGGTACGGATCAAACTAACTTTGTAAACAGATTTTCATCTTCATCGTATGTTAGTGTTTTTAGCCAATTAGATATTGTTTTTTTACATGCCAATGATTACATAGGGTGAATATTAAAATCAAATTAACCGGGTACCGGTTAATTTTGTTGTATAAGTAAGAAGATTGGAAATCGAACTGACATCTAGCAAACATGGTGTGAACAAAAGGTATGTTAGCAATAATATCTTATACGCTTATTTGTCCTACTTTGGGCAGTGGCCAGTGGCACTGTCCTGTGACACTTCAGGATCAGATAGAGAATATAGAGTTTTCTCACCGAGAGAATTCCGGTAATCCTGTAAAGGGCATCTGTGGGAAACCTATAGGGCTTACAGTACATAACTTTTATAAGAGATCTCTGAGCACGCTCTATGCTTAAAAAGTTCGTTTTGTTGGCACCACCCCAAATCACAATGCAGTAGTTGATGACCGACTGAGCCAGAGAAACGTAGATTTGATTTAAAAGCTGAGTCATCATCAGGCTTCTAAGTGTCTTAAATATATAGTTCAGCCTTCTAATTCTAGCCATAGTTGCTTCAATGTGAGAGTGCCAACTAAGTCTCTGATCCATCATTATGCCAAGATATTTTGTACAAGCAACCCTCAAACGAATCAAAACATACAAACAAACAAAAAATGTCTAATAAAATGGTACCCTAAAGCACGAATTAGACATGCGCGGCGCTCTGACAGATAGCCCGCTTAGAACAATACGCCATTTTTGACGCACGCACACAGAGACATGAGTTTACAAGCAAAGTCAGTGAGCTTCGGTGAGTCGGAAAGTCGCACTGTCGCGAGTGTTTTTGTTTTTGTCGATCTTGGTGAAATTTTTCACATGATGAATTTTGTTTTTGGCCGGTTCTGTCTAGTAGGTATAACTTACTTACCTACTTCATTTTAAAAATTCAGAGCGAATATAGTAGTTAGTAACCCTAGGCAGTTCACGCAAGTTTTGGAATAAGGTGCGAGCGGTCTTTCTGTGAACTTTTCATTTTATGCCCAAAGTGTCACGTTTCAGAGTTATTTGAAGGCAAAGATCGATTTGAAAAAGGTGGTATTATTACAAACTTTCATCGTGTGCGGAAACATCGAGAAAAGAACAAAATGGCGGCTGGCTGGCTATGCCCCAATAGTTCAAACCACTTTGTATGCCTTTTTTGGTTCCATTTCTTATTATTATTTACGATAGCGGGTGTCTTTGGTGTTAATGTTAACTCATGGTAAGTAGATATACTGAATGGTTTGACTGTGGGGCAAGTTCACACATCGCCTATCGTATTTTAACCCAACGTGAGAGATTCAGATTTGAATGCATTTACATTCGACTAAGAGCAAAACCACACGGGAATTCGTGATGCGTTGATACACCGCTGCACTGAATGCTGAAACATTCAAGAGCTGTCTAGTTATACTGTAAAGTTTTCATCGCCAGGAAATCGTGATTACCTATTCCTATAAGACATTGAATACTGCAAATGCAAGTGACTAGCAATCGATTCGAGTTGAGAGTTACAGTAGGGACTCTCGTCTGTTACCTGTGGTTAGGGTAAGATAATACTACCGAGATATCCCTGCCTGTCGTAAGAGGCGACTAAAAGGGCCCATGGGGTCGCGAAGCGCGCGCGAGAGGGCCTGCGTGTGTTTCGGTTTGCGATCCCGAGGATGACGGTAACGCGTGTCTTCGGACACAGTCTGTGTTATCGTGCACTGGAGTTGAGCTTGCCTCTCCCGAGGCTGGCCGCCAGGCGGCCTTGCGCGGCGAAGGATCCCGTGAGGAGTCTCTCCCTTGTTGGGGATCCCGGGTCCTTTCCATTCTGCGCCATAGATGAACACCGTCAGGTTTTAGTGGGTGGGGGGGTCTCTGTTTTCCCAGGAGTTCCGAGTCCCACATATCCCAGGTGTCCCAAATCCAGGACCGTGGGAATGCTTAAATGCATTTCCTGACGTAAAAAAAGGTACTCTCGTCTGGATGCAAATAAAACAACAGCTAATTATAAAAGTTTTGTATATTTATTAATAAATAAATATGCGCCGGACAACACACCACTTGTCATGCTTTAGAAATAAGGATAAATACCCTTCTGTAACGAGGTACCCTTCTGTGTCCACACAGGAAATTAGGCCAGGGGCGTCTCCAGCACACCCAGATCCGAGCCAATTTAGAAAAGATAGTTTTCTGAATTGGGTCAATTCAGATCTTCTTACCGGGAATCGAACCCATGACACACTACGCAAGCCAAGGCGAGAAACCGTGCTAAAATCGGCGAGATCTCATTTGGTCAGCTAGGGGCCTTTTTTCTTCTGGCTGATTAAATAAAAGTTCCGCATAAGGAGCTTGCAGACGAGCGCCATCTCATGTTAATGTTTTGTATTTATAAAACATCTACATTTACCTATGACTAGCTTTCCGCCCGCGGCTTTGCCCGAGTGAACTTAATTTTTTTGACATTTGGGATATTTTCCGACTTACGATCTGAAAATCCCTTCTCAGTAAGCACGTTACCTATGTGCTAAAAAGAAAGCCTATTCAAAATTTGAGACTCTTAGCACTTGTAGTAACGAAGTTTTATGCAACTATCAACCCCAAAAACAACCCTTTAGGGGTTGAATTTCGCCAAATCGCGTCTTATTGAGCACCTTCGTCCTAAAAAGAACCCCCATGCAAAATTCTAAACTTCTAGTACTTGTAGTTTCTGCGATTTCGTGAAGAGTGACCTTTCGCTTTTATAATAATAGATTCACTGGCCACACTTAACGTTAATCCTGTATACTGAAATCCGCTGTTAAATCGCCAATGGCTCAGCCACAAATGATAGCTTGGCCAGAGCTATGAATGGAACCGCAAATGGCTGAGCAAACACTCAACAAGCCGTTGTGTGCCCGAAATGGCTGATCGTGAATTCTAAGCTATAGTTAACTAAATTAATATTCAAACTTTCCAATGCAGTAAAGTTTTAGACGAGAGCGTCGCGGGGCCTAGGGGTTTAGCAACCCTAACTCGTATCGTGGATTGTGAGGTCAAGATCTCAAATCTGGACAGTACCAATCTTTAAGTTCATTCTTGAATTTCCCACTAACCCCCCCGTAATGGAAAACATCGATAAAGCATCCCAAACCTATCCGGATAACGGCGGACGAAACATCACCTGCCACGTTGGGTTCTAATGCCATTGGTGAAAAGTGGGCTTCTGAGTGTTTCGTTCATCATGCCAGCAACGGTCACTTCCCTCTGACTACCCCGTTTGGGGTATAGTCTTAGTGGTATGTTATGTTATAGGCCACGACGACGCTCTCCCCAAATCCACAAATTTGAAATAAAAAAATACATTACGATAGCGTTCAAGTCCAACAATTTGGATTTTTGGACACATACATTACATATTATATTTTATTCAATCCAGGCCATATTCATCCAGGTGCCCTAGATGAATATGGCCGCAGTGGATTGCTATAGGCTGAGAAAAAGAAAGAAGGCCATATTAAAATTTTATATTTTTGGTTGAGAATTTTTATTTTGTGTGACCTAAATAAAAAGCCCTCCCAAATTGAAACGAATCTCTACATATTATCTACTGCATGCTTCAAAAACAATTTTGCTCTTGGTATATTCTACCAATTGTATAAAGGGTGGGAAAAAAGTTTCTTCGCATTTTTTAAGAAAATTCAAATCATTTTTACACATAATTTATTTACATATTTTAACTAAAGTATGTAGGTGCCATTTTGTTCGATTACTTTTTGCCATCTTGTAGGTAGGGACATGATCCCATTGCTATAGGAATTTTGAGGCTTCTGATCAAAATACCGCGACAAGTGGTTTTAGCAGTCCTCTCATCATGTTAACCTGACACTACCTAAAGAATTCTGAAGAGACCGAAACAGGTGGAAATCGGAAGGTACAAGGTCAGGACTATACGGCGGAAGCATTAACACCTCCCAGCCAAACTCTCTTAATTTCTGCTGAGTGGCTAAAGATGTGTGAGGTTGTCATGATAAAAACCACACAATTTCTGCTAATTAATTCCGGCTGCTTTCTCTCAACTTCTTGCTTTATTCTCATCAGTTGTTCGCAGTAGAGTTCACAATCGATGGTCCTGCCTGGTAGTAACAGCTCATAATGAGTATTACCCTTCCAATCCCACCACACACATCACCTCGTTGCGAGTTAACCCGGGTTTCGAGACAGTCTGTGAAGCCGGCCTTTGTTGACCACGACCTTTTTTGCACGTTCTTGTCGTACGCAATCCACTTTTCATCACCAGTTATCAGCTTCTTCAAAAATGGTTCGGTTTCAATACGTCGTAATAAAGAATCACAAATGAGTACAGGGTTCATTAGGTTTCTTTCAGTGAGCTCCAGAGGTACCGAAATATCGAGCTTTTTTGTGTACCCAGTTTTTTTCTAAAACTGTTTTGTGGTCAATTCCCAGTTCTTCAGTTACGTCATCACTACTGATATGCCGATCTTGCTTCAATTTTTCAAAAATGGCACACATTTTATCCGTATTATGGCGACCATAGCGACGTGCATCTTTAACATCAAAATATCCGGATTGAAAACGCTTACACCAAATTTGTGCTTCTCTCACAGACACTGCACTAGGTCCTTAAACTTTTTTCGCGGCTTTTTACCGAATTTTTACCTTTTTGTAGTATAATTTTAAAATGTTTCGAATTTCTTTATTAGATTCACTCATCTTGACAGTGGGAAAAACAAATGAAAATCACACATTTTCCTAATTTGAATTTGGAATTATCTTCTTTAGAATTAACATTTATAATGATACCAAAACGAGCCAGATACAAATAGTATAGTCAAAGAGATTTTATTACAAGTTCATACATACTATATGCGAAAAGACTTTTTCCCCAACCTAATATATTAAAAATAAACACAATGTTTTAACTGAAACTTCTTCTGGTAGCATTGAAATATGACTTTGTATTACCCACCAATGGCTTGGCCATATAATAGCCATTCCCGTGGCCACAATAGCAAGTTTGCGTCCAACGAGCCATTGCTTCTGTCGTTACGGTCAACAACACATTATCTAGGTACTTTGGACTAGTTTACTTTGTTTTGTACACCGTACTTTTACGTTTCCTTAGCAATGGTAACAATATTCTGGTTATGAATATACAGGGTCACTTTATAAACACCATCAAAGTTGAAATATTCAATGAGGAACTATGGAGAAAATGGCAAAATACGTATTTTTCTGTTTGACAACTACAATCTTCAGTACTAAAATGTTGAGTTATTTAACTACTCAAAGGTATAAAAAAATCATTAGTTTCGTAGAGTGAGTGAGTGGCAGCGGGCTCGTAGCCTCTCAAGTCCCCGTCCGCGCTTCATGCAGACGTTGAAATTTAATTTTGACTAAGTAACCGCGCCTGATTCTATTCAAAAAATAAAATAATGTGAAAGTTATAAAGACCTACCCTGTTTTTTAAAAAAAAGTGTCTTCGGTTGATGCCTAATATCTGGGAAAATTTTGAATGGTGTTTATTAAGCCTATTACCCTAATAAACGTATTTAAAAACCCTGGAGAGAGGCCTACCACCGTTACCTGGGCAGGCCTGTGAGGCATTTGACACTCCGCGGTTTAGGCATATTCGATTCGGTTGCCGATCGGCAGATAAACTTGAAAGTTCGAAAATGAACCTTATTAATAAGAATTATTAGTAATTTTACTCATTCTGTGCCCTAACTATGAAGTGGTTCGCCTTATCCAACACGGGGCTCAGTGAAGATTGTCGATGATCACCTCTTACCTAGGTCCCCGAAATCACTTAAGGCTATGCTTTCCCAAGATTGTCAATATTTGATTGACTTTGTTTGAAGATAACTACTAAATTAAAAATATTTTAGCAAATGAAAAATTGTACGAGTAGGTCAGTGTCTTTAACTAAGGCGACAACTTTTCCAAAACACGATATAGCTTAATTTCACCGATAAAAAACAACACAAAGAAGTACGTCGACGATTTTTTTGTTTTACTCTCAAAAATTCATTATTAACATTTTGCACTTAAAAAATAATATATACGAGTAGATAGGTCTTTGTATATTCTAGGTCGACAACTTTTAAAACTTTTTAATTTGTCTAATATTATTACATAATATATGAATTACACGAAAACAGAAGGAAGCCGCGGCGTTATTCCGTTCGCGCAGAACTAATCAGTGGCCCACCGAATGCTCTATCGGACGGCGTGCTAAATCCTAGCCTTAATCGGATAATCACGTAACTTGAGGGCGGGCCCTTATCCATAATTTCCTAAAGTTATGATTTCGTTATAGCCCGCTCCGAGTCCTGAAGGTTGGGTTTTATTTTTGCAAAGAGAATTTCAGCATTTCTCCATGTCACACACCTTCGGACTACAAAATAAACTTGAAAAGTTATCCTTTCGTACGGACCTAACTTGCACCAGTGAACACGTTTGCGTATATCGAGGTTATCAGCCTTAACCATAACATAACCTACTAACCATAAACGTAGTACTAAATAGCAATAACCACAAAAAACTCACCTGAGCTCGCGACTGCATATAAAAGTAACGCTTTCTTTATCATTTACCGTTTTTTGCGCAAACAACGTTCGTGTCCCCACTTTTACCGCGACATAGGCACAAAAGGAGGAAATAAAAGAAAACTCGACCGTCCTGCGAGGCAAGATAACGTCAATTAGGCAAGACGTATGGCCTTTTCGTAGTTTAACTGCAACATACGCGAGAAAAGGCGTATTGGCTAAACATAATGTTGGGACAAGTTTGTTTAGATGACTTTGCAGTTTTATTTTTTTATCAGTAGCGGGATTTGGTAGTTACTTTCACATAGTTACACACACACAGATGGTTTGAGAACAAAACTTTTAAAAACTAGGTTAGAAAAGTTTGCAACTATACTATATATACTATATACTATACTACTATATACTATATACTACAGATGGCGCCACTCACGAAGTAAACATCTTCTCCGTATATTTTATTCCAAAAATAGTAAATAACTGTTTTTTTACCCTGAAATTTGTCTACAACGATAAAAGCAAGACAAGAACTTCGTGCTGTAAAGTTATCTTTGTGAAAATAAGCGATTGGAGTTTAAAAAACAAGTCAGTCAAAAGTGCTCAAAAAAGGTGTAAACAAAACAACTTCTGAGGGAAAAGTTAGAACAGAATATCAAACAATAATAACGAAAACACAGATAAAGTGAAAAAAAAAGGTAAATTGTCACTAAAGTATCTAATATTTTGTTACAATATATCAACAAAACAATAATTTTAGTGAATAATCAGTTATAACAAAGTGATAACATTTTTGGTGAAGGTGGATGAATAACTAAGCAAAGCCGAAAGTAATTACTCATAACGGAACAAGTCATCAACAAAGGCACACCAAATTTCGTCCATTCTATTGCTTGACTCGTCGGCTCTGTGGCGCGGCGTCGCGGTTTCTATAAGTTCCAATAGTCACAAAGCACGGGTTCGCGCCTGGCAAACGTCACGCAGTAAAAAGTCTTTTTGTGGCTTTTTTCTCTAAAAGAATGACTCCTGGCCTACGTAAAAAAGGAAACAAGCAATAATATGTCACAAATAAAATCTAAAGCCACAGGTACAAATAATTCCTATAAGAGGGCGCTCACTGTCACTTGTACCAAATGTAAGCGAATAGTTGACTCTAAAAGCACAGTATTGTGCTCAGTATGTAGCAATAACTACGAATATGACTGCATCGGATACTCGGAGAAACTACACAGGCTGAAAGATTCAGATGCCAAAAAGAATTGGAAATGCAAAACATGCGAAAAAAAAATAAAAGGGCTCTCAACACCTACTAACTCTGCTTCGTCTAACGTTACCTTGAGGAGAAAGCCGACACCTACAAAAAATATTAAGAGTCCCACTTCCAACGAACTGTTAGCTAATATTGACCACACAGGCTAACCCAGCAACATCTACTACCTCCCGTTTGGATGACTCGCTGACCGCTGGACCTGCTGAGAACCTTAAGGCTATCGCATCGTCACCGGCCGTCGCTCAGGTGGACGTCTCACTGGCGGATTCCTCAATCACCGGGATGGACGACTCACATGTTATTACCGGCCGTTATGAGTCGCTTGAATCATTGGACACCTCTGATAAAATACTATCTAAAAGTGTAGATTTCACTGAAATCGAATCAACTCAAATACAAGACCTTAAAGATAATATCAAATTACTTCGCTCAAAATACGAAATTTTACAGAATGAGTTCGATGACACTTTACTAGAAAACAATAAAATGCAACTAAAGTTAAATAAACTGAGCAAAGAAAATGAAACGCTAAAGGCCCTTTGCCGGTCACCACTTAGCAGCACTGAGTTAACTCGCGACAGCTCTAAAAAATCTAAACCATCTCGAGGACAACCTGATTATTCCAATCCATGTGGTCCTCTTGGTAGGTCCCCAGCGCGTATTCAGTCATCTCAACTCGACCATACATGTACCGAATCTATATCTACATGGCAAAAGAGAATAAGTGATCTAGAAAAACAGCTGGAAAATGCGGAAAAGACGATAAGAAGTCTTAAAAAATGCTTAGTGACTCTAGAGCGCAAAATATCAATATCAATCACGGATGACAAGCTGACTCTCCACTCTCTCCAAAAAAGAAAACCGATAAACAGAGAGCCTAAGCATGATGATTGCAACCAAATATACATCTTTGGAACGCAGCGTTGTGTTGGTCTTTCAACGGCCATATTGCAAACAAGGATGAACACGACATACGAAAAATATAGAATCACAGCAATAACGAAGCCATCTGCTTTGGCTGCAAATGTAATGAAAAATGTTAAGGAGGTGCAAGCAAACTCAAGAGACAAGCTCGTAATTTGCGTTGGTGAAAACGATTACGACACAAAAATCTTAACTTTACAGCTACGTCGCTTGCTTGCACATCTCATTGACACTGAGGTGATTGTTATAAATCTACTGAATAATATGTACATAAATGTAAATTGTTTAAATAATGAGATTAAAAACATATGTAATAAATACGAAAATTGCCACTTTGTTGAATGTAAGTCTAGTGATGTTTACAAAATGAGTGAATGTATTAATTATGTAATTGATTATAGTGATTATAAACATAAATATTTAAATGTAAAAGAACTAAAAAAGATTGTAACGCGTAAACAGGAAAGCGGCATGTCCAATGCCCAAAGTTTAAAATATCCAAAGGGTACTATCCCCTTCTATTTCTCTAAATCGCAGATCTCACGGGATGCCTCAATAGGTTCTGATGCATGTAGTACCACACAAAATCTCATCGATAGGAGTTACTCAAAAGGGACTATCCCTTACTATTTTGGCAGAAATCGTTCGAGACATAACACTAATATTGACGTGCATAACACCCCACATTCTGAAAGTTCCTTACCGCAGGCAACCAAGGCGAAAAATCTTTTTCGTTCCTAAAATGGGCCAACAGATATTTCATATTTTACACCAAAACATTGCCAGCATTTTATCCAAACAGGAAATATTAGAAATAACCTTACAAGAATTAAAACGTGCAAACAAACACCCAGATTTGATATGCTTGTCAGAAACATTTTTACAAGACGGTAGCGACAAATATCTAAACCTAAGTGATTTTGAACTAGCAACCATGTTTTGCAGAGACAAGCGAAGGGGTGGAACGTGCATATTGGCTAAGCGTAATAGCATCTATAGAGAACTCACTGAATTAAAGACATACGCAACTCAAAAAACATTCGAGGTCTGTGGCATAGAAATACCTGCACATAAGTTGCTGGTGATTTGCATGTACAGGACACCCACATCAGACCCCAACTTTTTTCTATCTAAATTAGATCTGCTGATGCATAATTTAACTAAAAAGTACAAGCACAACACTAAAATAGTCCTAACAGGAGACTTTAATAATACATTAAAGCAAGGTAAAATTACAGATTATCTTCGTGATTTATGACACAATTACAACTTGATAATCCATGTCAATATTCCAACCAGGAAATAGTCATGTATAGACCACATCCTTAGCAATATAAAAGATGCTGTTGCTACGGTATTACCCTTATACCTATCTGACCAAGATACCGCACAAATCCTAAGTTTCAGAGTAGCAGAGAACAAAAATAAACAAACGTCTTACACGATTAGTAGAAAAGAATATTCCTACGAAAATATCTCGAAACTGAAGGAATGTTTAGGTAGCATCTCTTGGTCCAATGTCTACTCAAAACTTAACTTAAATGATGCATTTCAAGAGTTTCATGATTTGCTTTGTCTGTTTTATAGTCTTTGCTTCCCAACGACAAATAGGAAGTTTAACAGTGTCCATAAAATGAAGCGAAATTGAATTAGCAAAGGACTTAAGAATAGCTGCAAGACAAAGAGACTACTTCGTTGTGAATATTATAAAAACAAAACAATTGTAAATAAAAATAACTACACAAAGTATTCTACACTACTGAAAAAATGCATCGAACGGGCCAAAAAGAATTCTAATGCAAAATATATAAATACAAGTAAAAATAAATGTAAAGCGGCTTGGACTGTAACTAAAAATGAAATTTGTAACTCAAAAAAAAATGATGACATATCTGAAATCCATATTAATAATCAAATCTTGACAAATCCTTTTGACATAGCCTCGACGTTTAACGACTATTTTATAGAATTGTCTGTGACCAAAAATGACGGACCAAACACACAAGAAAAGCTACATAAAAATAAACGTGCATGTAATTCAATGTTTCTTCGTCCTATGGCGAAGGAAGAAGTCAAAAAAGAAATAATGGGTCTAAACAACACTATGTCCGAAGGTTTCGATGGAATAAGTACAAAGATAATTAAAGTATGTGTAGAGGAATTAGTCCCTATCCTAACTTATTTAATAAATCTCTCGTTCTCATCGGGAACGTTTCCTAAATTATTAAAGGAATCCATAGTCAAGCCTTTGTATAAAAAAGGAGCACATACAGACATTACTAACTATAGACCAATAACATTGATACCTACTATTTTTTTTTTTTTTTTTATATTGCCCGTCAAGATGACCTCACTCCACCTGATGGAAAGCGGTCGTGAGGCCCAGATATGAGGTTGACAGCCCATCGAATCACTGGGCTGGCCATCCTCACCTTGAAGGCCTGCAGAAATGCCTTTTCACGCCCCGCTTGAAGAACCCGGGACTATAAGAGGAAGGAAACACATGTGCTGGAAGAGCGTTCCACGTCTGGATGGTACGACAAAGAAACGAGTCACCGAACCTTTTAGTTCGGGCCAACAAATGTTGAATTGTGTGTGGGTGACGCCGTAGTCCAGCACGCGTGGTACGGGAGTGGAAAGGTGAGGGTGGTATAAGCTGGAATAACTCGTCAGAGCATTCCCCATTGTAGAAGCGATAGAGAACACTTAGCCTGGCAATGTCTCTACGCAATTGGAGAGGCTCAAGGGTCAAAGTTGCCTCTGGGTTTCCAATAATACGGATAGCACGCCGCTGCAACCTGTCAAGAGCTTCGAGTAGGTACTTAGCGGAACCGTCCCAGAGATGAGAGCAGTATTCCACACACGAGCGAACTTGTGTCTTATACAAGAGACAGAGCTGCTCAGGCGTGAAGAATCGTCTCACTCTGTTCAGGACTCCGAGTTTACGGGATGCAGTTCTAATGACGCTCTCAATGTAGTCCCGCTGGTTTAGGTTGCTACGAACATCCATGCCAAGGATATTTCTAAGGTATTTGAAAGGTGCATGTATGAGCGTTTGTTGAATTACTGTAACACATTTAGCATTATCAGAAATGAACAGTTTGGATTCCAAAGGGCCAAATCGACCACTCTGGCAATATTCACGCTCATAAAAACTTTGCTAGATAACATTAATGCTGGTAATCTTACCACGGGACTATTTTTTGACCTTTCAAAGGCCTTCGATTTGGTCAATCACAATATACTGATAAAAAAGTTGGAGTCAATAGGAGTGAGAGGACCCACCTTGCAATGGATATCATCGTATTTGACCAATCGATATCAGCGCGTAATTATCAACAATATAGTACAGGATGAGCTTATACCTTGCGCATCTAGCTATAAGATAAATACAAATGGAGTTCCACAAGGAAGCGTGTTGGGCCCCTTATTATTTGTATTGTATGTAAACGACATAATAGAAGTGACCAATCACAAAAGTATTTTATTCGCTGACGATATATCCATTGTAGTGACATCTGAGAAACAAACTGACAATTCTATTAGAAAACATGAAATCGAAATTGACAAAACTATTGACAACGTAATAAAATGGCTAGACGCAAAATTCCCTGAAACTTAATATCGCTAAATCAAATTTCATTCAATTTAATAAATCTAAACATACTCATTGCAATTTTAAATTAAACATTGATAGATTAAAAGAAATTACAAATACCAAATTTTTGGGCGTTGTTATTGACCAAGACTTAGATTGGAAACTACAGGTGGATAACTTATGCAATAGAATCAATAGTTTCGTTTATGCACTAAACAAAATTAGGAAAGTCACTAACATACAAACGGTAGTCACTACCTACCATGCATATGTTGAATCTATACTGCGGTATGGAGTTATAGTGTGGGGAAATAGTACGGATAAGAATTGATTATTTGTAGCTCAAAAGAAATGCATCAGGGCTATATGTGGTATTCCCCCAGGCGAATCTTGCAGACAAGCTTTTAGAAATCTTAATCTGCTACCACTACCGGCTATGTACATTTACGAAATTTGCTGTTTCGTAAAAAAAAATAGTAAACTTTTCATGAAAGCCAAAGACATGAACAGTAGACTTAAAAGAGATCCCGAGAGACTGGTCCTAAGCATCATTCCTAAATCAGTTAAGTACAAAAAGAATTGTGTAAGCATGTGTGTCACAATTTATAATAAAGTTCCCTTTGATATAAAAAATCTGACTCTGAATGCATTCAAGGCCAAGTTATACAAATGGCTCATTATTAATAATATATATGACATTAAAGAATTCATTGACCGTAGATTTTAAGTGTGACATTCTTAATTAATTTTCAATTTATTTAATTTAGTATCTAGGTACTGATCCAGCCATATTTGATTTAACATTATTAATATTTTCGCTTTGTTTTGTGTGGCTCTAGTATGACATTATTGTTTGGAATATTATTAATTAATTATTACTCTTCGGATTAAGATTTGCATGCTAATAAATTGGCAAGACATGTCGCACACTTTCTCTATGATATGTACATCTGTTAATACCATGTTCTTATGCAAATAGAGTTTATGAATTATGAATTATGAACTAAATTTAAAGATGATTTATTGTTTTTACCTTATTTATATACATGAAAAGATATTTTTGTGCAATTTAGGGTTATAAAAGAAAAATTGGTTAGAGGAAGATAATGAAGAGTAGTGAATTATGAGAAAAGAATGAAAAGAAGAGAATGAAGAGAGAATTTAAATCGTAGAATCAAAAATAAATCTGATCTGTTCAAGAGCCTTGAGTTTTGAAGTTTATTATGATTTGTCGATTATTTACTGTTCAAACGTTTTATTTGTGCCATTCCGGTAACCATTGCACAAATTCAGCAATGATTTAGTATTTGAAACTATTACTTAATTTAAATAATGTCATTTATAATAAAACCCTGACTCACTTTAATACTTTTGATAATGTTTCTACGTTGTTTTGTTTGATTTCTTTATGAAATCCGCAGTTTTTAATTATTATAGGCAAATATTATGAACGATTACAGATTTTGTTATTAAGTGATACTATGAGAGGTATGAAACAAACAAACTTTTGATGTAAGTATACTTGGATAGTTCTGTAAATTATCTGTTTGAGAGATGGTGTGTAACTTAACTTGTTTGTTAGTATGAATGTATGCATGAGTGGTTTATTAGAAAGTATACATTGACTGGGACACCCAATCGTTGTAGGTTTAATAAATTGCCGTTCTGTATTCGTTCATACAGTCGGACCGGGATTTGTGGGTATTATATTGGGATCTTGTTAACCCGGTTTTTATGGGGTCTCTTGGTCACTGCCTCGTCCTTGATACTATCTCAAGTGTGTCTCGAGTTTTTGTCGAGGATAACGCGTTAGGATTGGTTTGGTTAATTGCTCTCGTTTTGGCTAGTAAATGAAATGTACTACAGATAATCGGGTAAACATTACTGGGTTCAGATGCTTTCGGATTTTCAGACATTGTAATTAGGGTAATTGACAGTTGACAGTTGTCAGTAATGAACAAGTTTACTCATATCCGTGCGCCTGCACTGAGACTGCTACAACTCTGCCTCTCTCTTCTTTGGTAGGTGATGGCGTCCTTAAGTCGTTTAGGCGTTTTTAACGCTTATTGTGACGTCACGTTAGCGCTTTTGTAATAGGAATCTACCAATTTAGTCGATTTTAAATTGGGTAATAATTGATAATTTACGTTGGGCGTGTACTATAATAATATGAAGCAGCGTCAAAAGAGCTGCACTGCACTCCGTTGTTACCTCGACGTACGTGCGCTCGCGTCATCTACTCCAGTTTATGTCTGACGCCGAAACCCACTGCGATATTAGGTTTAAAGATATTTATTCTCGAAAAAGTCAAAACAGCCACTTACATGAGAACAAAAAATGCATAGAAACATTTTGTCGTTCCTTTAAGCATCACTATCACATCACATTCGTTTAACGCACTTCATAATCACATTTCTACAAATGGTTTCCGACAACGTATTGTTTAAGATTTGACTTTAAATGCGCTAAAGGAGCGAACACTTTTTATAACTGGACGTGACGGTAACTGACGATATTGCTCTTGGTGACTATCTCACTGGGTAACAGACAGTCGTGCGGACTTTATATACTTTTAGACCCAGATAATACTCTCTGGTTTCTCGCCGGGCCTTCTCAGCAAGAAACAACTCCGACGCGGTGGTAGAGTCGCATTATGTCTGTATACTGATTATTTACATATCCATATTATTATGGTATTTATGTCAATTATTAAGTATATTTTGCCGTAAATTTGACGATTTGAAAGTACTGATACAGTCTATTTGAATAAAGTTATTTGAGTTTGAGTTTACTGAAAATGCATTTCATCATCTGGATGATTGAAAGAGCTCACAGGACGCCAGGCCTCGCTTTTCAAAATAATTTTGTCTGATTAAAAAGCAAATTAGGCAATATTCGGGTCATAAGCCGAAACTTGACCTTACTGAAAAAATCCTTTGAACGCCTTTTCCCGATCTACGAGGCATCATCAGAAGAAAAGACGACAAATTATCTCGCTCCTTTTCTCACGCCCTGTCCATACAAGTTGAGGGAATAACGCGTGTGAAAGTTTTCTCGCAGTCCGGATTCTAGTCCTACTGGCTGTTTCCACTTAATTGCTATTCCATTTTAACTGGCTGCATGTGGTCTAATATACCCAGTTTATAATTAGCCAAACTAAACATTCAAAAAGTAATCATCATATCAGCCATAGGACGTCCACTGCTGAACATAGGCCTCCCCCAATAATTTCCACCTATCCCTATTAGAAGCGGCCTGTATCCAGCGATTCCCCGTGGACTTGAATCGTCCGTCCATCTCGCGGAGGGCCGTCCTACGCTGCGCCTGCCGATACGCGGTCTCCACTCGAGCACTCTTCTGCCCCATCGGCCATCAGTCCTCCAAGCAATGTGTCCTGCCCACTGCCACTTCAGCTTGATTACCCGTTTGGCTACGTCGGTTACCTTAGTCTCCTCATTTCTGATTTCGAAAAAGTAATATACACTACGAATTCGGTTCATATTAGACGAAATAGGCTAGGAAGTGGTGATGGCGGGGTATTAACACAAATACTTCTGCAAACACAAATATGTACACATAACCACTGAAAGCGGAATTTAACATAGTTCTACGAAAATGTGTGAGTCCCCTACTAGCTATATCCCAATTATTATTTAATACAATTTGTAGTAAGAAAATTCTTTTCTAATCGTTTTTTGGGATATCACTTTTTACAGTCAATTCAATAATAAAACTATATCCCCTCAATAATACTGCTTGAATTAAAAGTAGCATTTCGTCTAATTCAGTACTTAATACACTTCTTCTTCTTCTCTGTCGTTTCGGTCGTGGTCACGTTGAGGCGTCCACATTAGTGTTAGAGGCGGACACAGCTTTCTTCACGATCTCCCGCCATTTGTCTGTGTTTGCAGACTGTCTGGCGCAGTCTAACACACGGTTTCCCACTGCGGATTTTATTTGATCAGTGCAGCGCATAGGTGATCTACCGCGCGATCTGGTGCCCTCTACTTTCCCTTCCCTTTCCCTTAACCGTTCTATGGAGTGGTTGTCCCGTCTGGAGACATGTTTAAAGTACTGTAGTATGCGCGTCTGTACTATGGTCGCTTCATGATGCCGAGTTCCCGGAGTATGGACACGTTGGTGCGGAACTCTGTCCACGATATGCCGAGCATCTTATCAGTAATTTTAGGTTATTTTCAATAAACTACGAATTCTATAGCTTATGCGCTTTTGAATATTCATTCACCCATTCTGCCCTTTTGGGGGCCCTGCAGCCCTGTGCAAAACGTTTCTGGCTTCAATAATAAGGGCTCTGCGCTCTTACTAACATATCTGTCAGTGGGTCAATCAGTTTCTCAACTGATAGGTTCCTATATACAGACAGATGTAATGTTATCTGGAAGACTCATAAAAAGGGCACTTAGAAAACACTCACCGATTATCCGTAACATACAAATAGTAGGGCCGTCCGTAGGTGAAGTTGACCGCCAAACCTTTTCGAGGACACTCGGGATCGTCTCGCCTTTGTCGAGGAAGGGCGGTGAACATGATGGATGGTGCTTGAGACTTGGGATACGTATTAGCATGATGGCAACGGATAGGTAAGTGTTTAGTTGCTACTGGTAACCGAGGTTATCCATTAGGCACAAATTACGCATGCGGCGTGGCACCCCACCGGACAGATAGTCCGCTTATAATAAACCGCCATTATGATCACGCACACAGAGAGAGTGAGAGTCGGTCACGCAACTAGTCGCACTGTCGCGAGTGGTTTTCGTTTTTATCGAACCCGGTGCAATTTTTCACATGATGAATTTTGTTTTTGGCGGGTTCTGTCAAGTAGGTATAACCTTCCTCATCATTATCCTTGCGGTCTATCCCGGTTGTGAACCCACGCTGGTGTGTGTGGTCCCAGGGTCCGGCTTTCTTATTTTCTTGGCCCACTTCGCGCGGTCTTGTGCATCATCTGTTGGCACGCATGTCAACCTTGACGACGACGAGCCATCGCTTCTTGGGTCGACCTCTTCTACCGGTACCTGGTGGGGGCGGCATAGCCAGACATTTGTTGCCCACGTAGTTTGCCGATCTCCGTGAGACATGGCCATACCAACGAAGGCGGCACTCCTGCAGCTTGTCTGCGATGTCACGAACACGAATGCTGCTGCGGATGTGGGTGTTCCGCACGAGATCTATGCTTGAGACTCCACACATCCACCGCAGCATCTTCATTTCCGTGACGCGCAACTCCTGCTTGTGTCGCTCTAGTAACGGCCATGTTTCACTGCCATATAAAAGGACAGGCCTAATGATGGTTTTATAGACCTATCAAGCTAAAGGGCTTGATCGGCATTTTGGGGTCACAAATGCCACCAGTCACCTCACGCCATTTGGCCCAAGCCGCGGAAATTAGGGCTCTGACGTCGATGTCGATGTCCCCAGACACGTTTAACACAGATCCTAGGTAGTTGAGGTAGGTATAACCTTCCTCCCCCCCATGAGCCTTCGCCTTGTCGTGGCGGGGGGCTTAGTACTGGTGGTAGGTGGAACCACCGGGAAGCTAAGAGGGCTCAGGCATGGCAATGCGGTGGACTTCCCACCCACCCATTGCCTGCCGCCGGGCGTGGTGGTGGTATGGTGCTACCACTGCCCGCCCAAAGGGGCGCCCACGGGCGCAGCGCCTTAGGGCGCGAAGTGGGAGCCGCGGTGCACAACCGTTTGGAGGGGGTCAGTGATCCGCGGCTGGCCCCCCCTGTGCACTGCGGCTCGGCGGGGCCGCACCGCCAGATGTGGCAGCGGATCCACCTTTTAGGTGGATCGTGGTTGCGGACCTAGTAGGGTCCGCGTACGGTGGGAGCCAGCGGGCTTGAGTACGGGGGTGCTTTTGCCCGCAATGCACGGCTTTCACCCCGACGGCGGAAGTCCTTGCGTGCTCCAGGTACTTCCGTGGCCTCCCCCCTTCATTGGGGGGTCGGCTGGAGGGGGCCCCAATACGGGGAAACACTGGCGACGGGGCGTTGTGAAACCTTTTAGGGACCCCGCCTCGCCGCTGAAGTGTTGAGGTCGAGTACCGTGGGGTTTTAGTCGGTAGAAGTCCGACATCACCTCGTCGTTCCCCTGAGCGACGAGGTATCCATGAGAATTTCCCCACGCAAATAAAAAAAAAAAAAAGGTATAACCTTCCTACTTCATTTTAAAAGTTCAGGGCGAATATAGTAGTAACTCTAGGCGGTCAGGCAAGTTTAGGTAAGTTTACTGGAAAAAAGCAGGAGCGGTCCTTCTGTAGGATCTTCATTTTGTGCCGAGGTAATTCATTAGGGCTCATCATAGCTGTATAGACTGGATTCGTTATGAGCGTGCGCAATTTTAGAAGATTTCGTAATTATAGTATTAAATTCTAATAAAAATACTTACCATTTATTCCTCTGCTATGTTTTGCATAACACTATACAGAAATACGTAAAAACTTACAACAATATCAGTTAGTAACCAACCTAGAATTTGAACGAAGGCTAGGAGGCTACTAGGTTTTGAGCTTGCTCCTCCCGAGGCTGGCTGCCAGGAGGCCTTGCGCGCCGAAGAGTCCTGCGAGGAGTCTCTCCCTTGTTGGGGATCCCGGGTCCCTTCCATTCTGCGCCGAAGATGACCACCGTCAGGTTTTAGTGGGCAGGGGTCTCTGTTTTCCCAGGAGTTCCGAGTCCCACATATCCCAGGTGTCCCGAACCCAGGGCCCTGGGAATGCCTAAATGCATTTTACCTACGGGACGAGTGTTCTTGAACCTATAATTGCTGAACTTAGGTACCTAAAATAACAAGATATATTTATCTTTGTCAGTTTACTTACTTTGTAGTTTGTAGTATCTTTTCTGAAGAATAAATTCGAAATTGCTTGTAGTGAAACTTTTTGATTCGCCTTTATTCTTGCCGCCATTTAATGAGGGGATTTTAAATTTCACTTGTAAAACAAGGAGTCATTATCAAAATATGTCCTTCTTCGTGGTGTCGTATATGATTAAAACCTTTTGTGTATTAAGTTTGACCTTAAAAGTACACAACAGCCGTATAATACTTAATTTAATTATTTAAATTGCTTAGGGTTTATTATTATCCTATAGTCACATAGGTTGCAGTTAGTCTTAGTAGCAATTATTCATTAAATCAAAATTCACAACAATATTTATACACGTCATAATAATAAATCAGTTATACTAAGTTTTATTTATTTACAAAAAAATGTATTAGGGCCATTTGCGACGCTAGCTCTTAGATAGCTGTAAACCTTTATTCAAAAAAACTGAACATTCTTTCATTGCCCTGTCTTTACATTAGAAATAATGTAAAGACAGGGCAATGAAATGCTGCCTTGTGAAAACATTCCCCTCATTTCTTCAAGAAACACAGTGAAATATCTTGCAGACTACCTAGGGCTCAATACCAGCAGTTATTACAAAAACCCCCGAGTCAGTGTCATATTTACAGGCAAAACGTTTATAATATGTGCTTGCTCATTTATAATAAACTACATAAACAAATTAAAAATCTTGAACGAAATAGTTTTAAGGATAATTTAACTAAATGGCTGGATTCTTTTATGTCAATGTTTCTACAATTTAACAGAATATATCTTTTACGATAAGGATTTTATAGTTTAATTTTATTTTCATAATGCCATAATTGTATAGTTATAATTGTAAATACAGTAGTAGAACAAGTATAATAAGTAGCTTTTAGCAGTACCTATATTCTTTTATGTCATTTTTTTTTAATATTTAATTTTGGGTCCTAAAAATGTACCAAACATAATGTGTTTGTGGTCTGTATAGTAGTTAGAACAAGAACCTAGTTTAACTAGGTTATCAGTATTTTTTCTTATGTTTAGTTTGTTTTTATTTTGATTCATTCTTTTCTGTGTCGTAAAGGAATGTACCAAACATTATGTTTGTTGTTAGTATAACAATAATTTGCACACCTGCATGCAGGTCGAATATTAAGTCTAGTTTTATGTTAACATCTCATACCAACTCAATTGTATTCGTTGCAAAATCTCTTCCAATTTAGTGTGCGGTTCGAAGTGAGATTTTCGGAATACCTCTTCTGCTTGAAAGGTGTCTTATACCCAAGACAAAAATCACTCCCAAATAGCCATAGCTAGCAGTGTTACCCTAACCGGATATCCTGTCTTTTGACTAGCAGGACACCATAATGTACACGCGTAGAAAGATTGTGACAAGCCCACCGGAAGTGGACTGGTCAGACACTCATAGCGGCCGGAAGTCATTCTCATATGAGAAAGGCACCGGAAACCACGATGGAAGATAGTGAGAATGAATTTGCTCAAAAGAAAGTGTACATATAGTTCCTTAAGTATTGTTGTGTTATTGTAGGGGCTATAATCTTAGTTCTTAATGATAAGATAACTAGTTCTGAATTTTAACTGTAAGTACCTTATATTGTATGTCCCAGAAATTGGCTGCATTGACCGTTGTTGTTTGAACTTGGTTTAAAGGAATTTTTGCTTTTAAAATGTTATTATGACATTGAAGAATATTTAACAGATTATATATACTAAATAAATAGATACTAACATAATATACGTGATATAAAAAATTATAATATATTTTTAATTGTTATTAAAAATGTTGATTTTTTTCGAAAATGTATAAATGTGATTGATGCATGTTCCAATAATAATTTAGTCATTAAGTGAATTTTGATATTTATCTCTCTGTTTCCTACATTTGCAGCGCCCTACAGGGTCCATAATTGATACTTACCCGCAATGCTGTCTTGTATACCTACTTACATTATGGTTAGCAATAAATAAATTGAAAATTAAAATTGTTACCAATGCTCAGGCATGAGACTGGCTCGTGTGAAAATAAATCCCCAAATAAAGTCTCAAATGAATTACACATATTCTTGTTATTTTACTTCATTATACTTTTGTTATATTGTTTCCGCCCTTTATCCCCATTTATTACATAATGCTACAAAGAAACTCAATTTCCGTATTTTCATTAAAAATGAAAATAAACGTTAAGGGTTAAACGTTAATAGAAAAAAAAGGTTCCGTGAGTTACATCACCGTTGGCCGTCTAATATCTGAATATTAGTAGTTAAGCCTAGTCAAAAGCCTGAAGCCTCGTTTACGAAGACAAAGCGCTTCGCGCGTTGCGATGGGCGACGAGGCCCGTACTGAATTCAAACACTTGTCATTTACGTAGTGCTTTTACGGAGAATCGATTTTAGACGCGTTTACTTGATATGGAACGTTTCTCAAGGCTCGTTTAAGGAGACGCGGGGCGTCGAGCGGTGCGGTGCTCGAAGCGGGCCGCCAGAAACACAAACATATGGCGATGTTTGAAGCGTTCAAGGAGAAGGGTTTGTTTGACAGGGGACGCCGCGAAGAACGCGTCGGGTGAACTAGCAAGTTTCGCAACGGGGGAACGCGGCGGATGAAGCGGCGGGAGAACGCGGCGAAGGACGCGGCAAGTAATGGGAGAGTGAGGTGCGGGGTATGCGGTGGGGATGCTGGCTCTAGTTTGCAGTCGGAAACGGTTGAACAAGACTGGAAGGATGCCAATATGCTGCGAGAGTCGCAGCGGGTGTCGCTCGGAACGACGCCGTTAACAACGCTGCGGACTACGCGGCGGGCGCAGTGCGTGTGGCATGCCACGCCGCACGCGACGCTGGACGCGCCGCATTTTCTTAAACGAGCCCCTACATTTCTGTATGTTTGAGTTTGCACGTAGGGCGACGCAGGCCGCTTCACGCGCCGCCTCACTACAAACGGTAAAAACGCCCGACGCGTTGTTTCGTTGATTTCGCAGTTACTTCACTTAATTACAATCGCTCTTGGTGGTAAGTGACGCTGTGGTCTAAGATGGTACATGTCTGCTCATTAAATGACTATTCACTCTTGTCTTGAAGATACCCAAGTTGTGTTGTTCCGGAAAAACATTCGCCGGGAGCGGGCCACTTTTCCGTTCGAGTGCATGGATACTGGCGGCACTGACGCCGTTTTTCACGTATAAGGTAAAAGCTCCTATTACAGAGGCAAATGGCAACATTTGAAAATGAGAAAGAAAAATAAGCATTTACAAATAACATAAAGAATGAAAAAAATTTGTTTCGACAAAAAGATAGATTATATTTTACATTGCTTTTGACACTATATGTTTCTGAGGTGATTGAATACATAAAAATATATATTTAAGTGCTCAGGTCGATTTTCCCTATAACGGAGGTATAACTAAGGTTCGAGCTAATTACGGCAGTAGTCGGCTCCTACAACAGAGGGTCATAATCAGAACGCTAAATGTACTGGGGTTCCTTGCATTAACATTATACTACTGGTTTGTTTTATGTTTAGGCTCTGAACTATTTTTCCTTTTAGATCGGGAACTACGGTAATGAAACCTGGGCACTAAATATCACAGAATATAAATGTCACATTTATAGGATTTTTTAAGTTTATAGTTTATTATTATAAAAACAAATTGTCGTCTATATTTTATTTTACCTTTAGTGATTTGGCAACTCCAATAGCATAGTTGGCAAGTTCCATAGTTACAATAGTCCCTTCAAACACTAACCGTTCGCTTTGCACTATTTATTTTCACAGTCTCTCTCTACTTACGTTTACTTCTACTTTGTACGTTTTTGGTTTCAGAATTATCAAAAGAATGATCGAAGAATAGAAATAGAAGTTTATTTTCTTATTTTCATTAAGCCTACGTAACAATTTTTCCTGAACCCTAAAATACGAATTACTGTATTTTAGGTCCGTAATAGGTTCTATGAAGTTACTTTTATGGAGGTATGTACTCGCAATCACAGTTTTCACTTTTAAATAGGATTTCTAGAGCATAAAACATACCACATAAAAAGGTTTTAAGTTGGTTTAATTAAACATAATTTCAACTAAACTCTGAAACAATTGAATAACTTATTATATTGAAAGTTATTATAAGCAAATACTTCTGACGCTCTTTTTTTTCCTAATACGGATGATACGTATTAGGATTGACCTTTAACATTCGTTTCCTATTACTGCTTTATTTTGTTTTTCTTGGGTATAATATATTCTATTACAAATATGACAAAAGCACTAAATATATAATAATAACAATAAAACTATCATATGAATAACATACTGATGAAATTGAAACTGTTCAATTTTATCAGTATGTTATTCATATGATAGTTTTATTGTTATTATTAGGAATATACTGATATTCCTATGAAAAGCTCAATTATATTAATATGAGTGTACTTACCTGAGTCGCTCCGCGTTTATATAGGAACGTCCTTTCACATCGCCGCCGTGGCAGAGACCGACTTATTCTGAAGAGTAAGTCTACGTTATATTCGCAAATGTCAGATATGTAATAAAGCAAAAGACTTCGAACTAGTAATTCCATTTTCGTGTACCAAAACTAATTTCAATGAGAATAAATCATGTAAATAAAAAACCGTAATTAGAGTCTATTTTGGTTACCGCCGTAATGGGAGGTTTTACCTTATATAATATAAAAAATAAGTGCTATATTATAAATCTATCCAATAATATCCCTGTCAAACCCGTTTAGTAAATGAAATGTTACTTTTCTTATAAAATTCGCGTTCTCTCAAGTCTCATACAACTTAAAATAGTTTATCGAGTAAAATGGTAAATGTTGTGTAAATCCAAAAAATGACACTAGATATAACGTGTATCTGGTTTACATATTTTTTACAATGTTAAATATGATGATTTCTCTGAAAACAACTCCATCTAGAAACATACATTTTGGAAGAGGGGGCTCTTAAAAAATAATCGGCGAAACGCAGATAGCTGAAATATCCACGTGGGAAGGCCAATGTCCAGTGGTTCTATGGTGAAATGGTTCCGGAGGAACCAACTCGTGCACTAACTCTATACTATTATTTATTAAATAAATGCTTCAGGAACCCCAAATATTAAAATACAATCCAATAAAAAACACTGCAGATCTTGATTAAACATGTAATCTTGTTATGAATGGGACCTCAAACCATTTTATGTGGCAGTATATTTATTTTATACGGGGTGTTTCCGGCGACCAGATTTCTTCATACGAATTTTATTACCTAAGCTAGCCATGAGTTTAAATCGTATATTAAAATCCTTTGTCGTGCGTTTTCGGTGAATAACTTCGGTAGATACCTATATAAACAGCATGGATTGTGTTTTTAGAGTAGCATTGACTTGTTTTGTTAATTATCAGTTAGAATAATACCAAAATTAAAACCGCCCTCACGACTTTATCCCAAACGGGGTAGTCAGAGGCAAGTGACTGTGTCGTCATGGTGAATGAAACACTCCGAAGCCCACTTTTCACCAATGGTATTAGAACCCAAAGTGGTAGGTAGTGAGCCTTCCGCCGTAATCCGGTTTTTTATCGGTGTTTTCCATCACCTGGGAGTAAGTCGGATTTTTAACAATGCACACAAATATTTTGGTTCTGGCCAGATTTGAACTCGGGACCACACGATCCACGATCTGAGTTCGGGTGCTGAACCACTAGGCCACGACGCTCTCCAAAATTAAACGTTCAATTATTTTTTATAATCGAATTCGTTTATATGTTGTGTTTGAAAGTTACCATTTGCTTATCTATTCTGAAATGACGCGCCCCTCCATTCACGCACTCATAAAATAAAGTAAAGAAAAGTAATTAGCCTATGTACGATCCCACAGCTAGGCAAAGGCTTACATAATATAAATCAAGTCATCGTTACAATGGATGGGTAGTGGCTTCATTTGAATTTTAATTATGGACTCAATAAAACAAGCTCTAGTTTAGTTATTATTTAGGATTCATACTATACTCATGTCATAGTAAATCGATAGAAGTATCGGTTGTCTTCATGCATACGCTCCGACCGCGGTTTGTATGTGTGCGCGCCCGTACTATGCTCGTTCCTACGCGCGTCGCACGCACTCCCTGACAAAATGTGAGGGGATTCTGCGTACTTCGACGCAACGCTGCGCTGCCACTTGAAATTTTGTTTTGTGTGCGTGTACGACGTACTTCCTATATTCGGGCTCAAAAATGCTACAAAATAGAATGCGTAAGTTGGTATTGCAGTGTTTATGGATGACTGAATAACAACTCATCAGATCCAGAATTGTCTTTCTTCACATTACCTACCGAATAGAAGAAAGAAAGAAAGAAAGTTGTAGTTCAGATTGATCGCTCAGAGATTGACGCTGCACTTTTGACGATTGAATAAGGTACATGCATGCGTGTTTAAATCAAATCAAATCGAATCATTTATTTGTAAATCACAGGTGGTACAGATCTTAAAGGTATACATCGTTTTGTTTCACTGTGTTCTGCTCTAGAGCGTACAAAATTCAAATTGAAAAACATTAGTAATTAGGTTAAATCATAATAAATTAGATAAATAACAAATTAAAAACATAACACATAACACAACCCTAACCATATTCATACTTAATTTCATTAGCTTAATAAGTAAAAAAAAACAAGATAAGGCCCTGTCAAATCAAGAGCCGCTAAAGTTTATCATATAAGAAGTCGGTAACACTGTAGTAGGATCTGTCTTATAGCATGCTTTTTAAGCTCAGTTTGTATTGCAATAAATTTAGGCTATTATCTCTCGCTCCGGGCCCGAGTTGGCTTACTTCTCTCTCCTTTTACTATGCCCATGTGCATATAAATAGTATTGGTGGCTGGGCAATATTTCAAAAGACTTCGTAACTCTTTTTTCGAACTATTTGATCCGCACAGCGAGATGTCAAAGGAGGATATTTGTATTTGAACACAATAAGCGGAATGTCGTATTTTCCTCACAATCGGATATTACTCGTATCTTTTGTTAGGGATTTGTTTGTATTGCTTTCGTTTGTTTTGCTGTTTTGTGTAGCTATTTTGCTGCACATCCGAGGGGAGGAATAACTTCTATTATGCAAATTACGATTTGAAACTTGCAAAGAGTTTGATACCTGCTGATTATCAGCTGCCTGTTAGCTACAAATCGTGGGTTGGATCAACGCATGTTTTATTCGTACGACATTTGTGTTTTTTCATGAATGATTTAGTTTTATTAAATTTATTTAAAGTGAGTAAGCCCAAATATATTATGTTATCTGCAAAACGGTGATTGTTTTTCATCTTTGAATTCTTGGTGCTGTTTTTTGTTTTTTATGAAGGCAATATATTTGGAAGATTATTTATAGGAATTAATACAATTTAAGTTTTTTATAAACCCAACCAAGCCTAAGGTCAAGCGATATTTCTCTCCAAGAAATAAGTTCTTCTTCGTGTCGATGATCCCATTTTTATTGACAATTATATAACAGAAATAAGTATAAAGTAAATAAGAAATAAGTACTGAAAAGTAATGTATCCCATGACACAATACACATATACAGATAAGTATATCAGTATCTGTCAGCAATTTATAAACCCCGTATCTATTTTATTAGCATGTCGAACCGGTATAAAGACTGCTTTAATTTTTATTACCTCACCAACCATATTCAACATGCGAAGTAATTATTTCAGAGTCCATCCAAGCCATAAAGACGAGAATTATGATTTCCAATAATCAATTTAATCACCGTTACTACCTTTTCACGAGTATACAGCCTCGATAACTATCAAACGACGCTGCAAGCGGTTGCCGCAGCTTGTAGACATGGAACTCTAGAAATGCCTGATGGTGATGGTAAGCAGTTACCGAAGTCTATGGACGCCTGGAATACCAGAGGCACTACGTGCGCGTTGCTGACTGTAGAGTACCTTAATGTGTGCTGTGTGCACTTATCACGGGCTCACCATCACACCAAGTGTATCCGTAACGCACTACGTCCGCCACGGTCCGAGTCTCTCATACGACTGCCCATACTACCGCTGGACAGTGACGTTGACAGATGAGTGACACCGACAGATGACGTTGACACCTGACAGGTGTCAGTGCCAACTCCCTACTCCCACTTGTGCGTGTGAGACAATGTATTGTACCTAGTACTTAGATACAAACACTACACCGACCATAATAGATACCTATTAACTATATTCTTATAGGACACCATACTCGGCGGGGCTCATTCCACAATCGGATTTTTTGTGGGAGGAAATTTCTCTGAAACCGCACGTTGCGCGACCTTTGGGGTTCCAATGTGTGAGGATGGGCATCATTACTCGTAAGTACGCTATAAGCTGTTTCTAAATATTTGTTTTTCTTTTCAGTTTGTTATCTCAGAGCTGTGTTAGTTTATTAATTAGCCGATTTCGCCTATTGTTTTCGTACTTTCCGATTTGTTGGTGGTTCGTAAGGTTACCAAAAAAAATTTAAGAATCTTCACCATGAATTCAGTAACAACGATCAACGTTAAGATTACAAATTGATGCTGTCCTCTCATTAGAAATGAATGGGACAAGACCCTTTCCCAAACCTTACTGAGATTTATTTTAGTGGCCCACCCCGACCAACCTCCCGGTTATGCAGAAAGGCATACTATTCCTAGCACACCGTGAAGTGTACCAGGGACCATCTGCGGTAGGTCCTGCCGTCTCAAAGCACAATGCACAATGCATTACACATTAAGGTACTCATAGGCGAGTAGCCCGTGGAATTACAAATATATGGATTAAAGTGAATGGGACAGTTATACAAGGGCTGCTCAACTTCGATTGTAATTTCAGAATGAGGGCGTTATCCGCCTAATTTTATATAGTCTTTTTATCACAATCCCATCTGGCTTTCATCACAATCAATAAATATCAGGAACAAATCACATCAAGATCATCTGACCCTAAATTAAGTAGAGCTTATACTATAGTTGCGGCAGAGACTGATTAACATACTTCAATATTTTTAAATACATATGTGGTGAGTTATATAGATAATAACACCCAGACACAACAACCACAAATAAATATGCGCCAGACCACACACCACTTGTCATGGCCACGAAGAAGGTCAAAATATTCTTGTGTTACGAGGTACCAGACAGGGAAATAAGCCAGCGGCGTCTCCCAGCACACCCAGACCCGAGCCAATTTAGAAAAATACATTTTTCTGAATTGACCCGACCGGGAATCGAACCGGGGACACCACGGAAGCCAAGGCGAGAAACCGTGCTACAGCACACTGCGCCAATCGTGTCGTCAAATGGTGGTCATGTCTGCCTAGTAAAAGCTCATTAACTCTATACATAAGCGCGGCTTTCTGCCGCGCCCGCCGCGGTTGCGTGCCCGCAGCTTATGTAGAATGCAGAAATGTATTAAAAAATTGAAAGCAGATTTCACGACGCGTTTTATTCCCGTGCGGCAGCCACTTAACAGAAATCTGACGTCATTTTGTAGTGACTTGTTTATAGAGTATGTACTAGCGTATAGATAGCCATGTCGCTATTTAACTATGGTGCTGCCATCTACTTCCCAACCCCAAAATATAGGCTAACGAAGGATTCTCAGGTGATCTTTAGTTTAACAAAAGAACGCTTCTTAAAGATGGAACCGAAAGGTTATTAAGAATCTGGTTGTCGTAGGTATTACGAACTTTATTGCCAGGAAGGGGGTTAGAATCATCTCAGGGTAAGTGCAGGATTCAGTTGGGCCAGAAATGTACATTCAAATAGATGACGCGAGGTAACGTGCAGTGCACTCTCTTTTGACTATGCTTCATTCATCAACGGTCGACAGTTATGTCGCAACAGTACGTCTTTTTAAATTTACGTTATCGTTTATGTAAAATATTTGCATTGGAATTTCGAACAGCGACTCTATTGAGTCGAAATGAAGCATATAAACGGTACCTATAGCATTAAGGTACCGTTTTTATGCATCATTTCGACTGATGCCAAAATCAAGTAGTTACCTAGTTTTTGTACCTAACATTCCTCTCTGAGAAGAAAAGCGAAAGAGAAGGCTTCGCCCAACAGTGGGCTTCTTACAACTGATTTAGATTTAATTCCTCTTTCTATGACCTAACTGAAAATTGATTGCGAAATGGCGGTTTTCTCTCACTAAAAAGCTGTTGCGACGTCACAATAACATTCACAGACAAAAGCGTAGCACGCTTGGTGTTCATACAAACGGAGTGGCTTGCATTATTTCAGATTTATGTCTGTGCTTCAGACCATTAAAGGGGACTCTTAAGGCTCTTGCGGTGAGGCTAGCCTTACGTTTAGGAAGCGTATTCGGACCGAGTTGCATTCTGGGTATTCAAATACTAAACGAGAAAAGGGGCTATAGAAGGCATTAAACTACCATTTGGGATAAACCGAAAACAATGTCTCTTAAAGAATTGTAGGGTTTTTTGTGTACACATTATTTACTTACTTATGATCTTTATTAGTTTCTTCCCGAGCATCTGATCACCTACAAGAGCGGTAGGAGCGCAACCCAGATCGACTACTTTCTCACCAGGAGAGCCCAGATCGGCAAGGTAGCTAACTGTAAAGTCATACCCGGAGAGAATCTTACTGCCCAACACCGTCTACTTGTGATGGACCTGCGAGTGAAGCCTCGAGGCAAATGCCGGGAGCGCTGCTCGCCCCGAACCAGGTGGTGGCTGCTTGAAGGAGCCAGATCCCACGACTTTGCTGCCGCTGTCGGTGACTTGTGCATCGCAGCGGATAGTGAGTCCGGGCAACAGCTCTGGGATAGGTGTCAGGCAGCTATCACCGGGGCGGCGAGGGTGGCGTTGGGTGTGTCTCGGGGTGGACGTGGGCTTGACAAGGTGACCTGGTGGTGGAACGAAGCAGTCCAGAAGGAGATTAGGGTAAAGAAAGCCCTCTTCAAAGCGTGGCAAGCGTCCAAATCTCCTGAAGATCGCGCCGCGTACAGGGATGCCAAACGTGCCTCTAAACGAGCTGTAGCCAGGGCCAGACGTGACCACTTACGTCCTTTGTACGATAAGTTGGAGTCGTCTGAGGGGCAGAAGCTAGCTCGTTTACAAGTTGGCACGTTCGAGAGTCAAAGCGGCCCAGGATATTTCCATGTGCCGCTGTGTAAATGACACTCTTGGTAACCTGCTATGCGAGGACCGCGCGGTGAAGGAGAGATGGCGCTCTTACTTCCACGAGCTGCTCAATAAGCAGCACAAAGAGGTGCAGCCACCTGAACTCCCTCCAAATCAGGGACTAGTGCCCCCGGTAACGCCTGATGAAGTCCAGTCGGCTCTTCGCCGCATGAAGAACCGGAAAGCTGTCGGACCCGATGGAGTCCCTATCGAAGCGTGGAAATCGATGGGTTCTCGTGGTGTGAGCATACTTACCCACCTTTTTAACCGCATTCTCCTCACCGGGAAGATACCTGACCAATGGAGACTGAGCATTATCACGCCAGTCTTCAAAGGCAAGGGCTCGGTGCAGGAGTGCAGCAATTATCGCGGCATAAAGGTGATGTCCCACACCATGAAGCTCCTCGAGCGCATTGTAGACTCTCGGATCCGACAGGAGTGTACAATCTCGGGGTGTCAGTATGGGTTTCGACCAGGTTGCGGGACCATGGACCCCATATTTGCCTTGAGAACGCTCATGGAGGGATACAGACTGAAGAATACACCTCTGCATCTACTTTTCTTAGACATGCAGAAGCCCTTCGACTGTGTCCCTCGTGAGATGATCGGCTGGGCGCTGCGGTCCAGGGCCGTTCCCGAAGTCTTTATTGACATTATCCGGGACATGTACCACGATTCCAGTTCCATAGTTAGGACTGCGGTTGGTGACACGCTTCCTTTCCTTATTACCGTTGGAGTACACCAAGGCTCCGTGCTTAGCCCGTTTCTGTTCAGCATAATATTAGACGTTCTGTCAAACAGCATCCTAGACCACCATGAGCAACCACCCTGGTTGCTTATGTATGCTGATGATATAGCGCTAGCAGATTCGGACTGGGGACGGCTGGTACAACGGGTGAATAAGTGGAAAAATTCACTTGAAAACGGCGGTCTGAAACTTAATGTGGCGAAGACGGAGTACATGGCCTGCAACACCACAGATACCCAGTCCGTCCGCATAGGCGTTGACGTGGTCGAGCGCACGGACCGTGTTAAATACCTGGGATCTGTTTTAAGCGCGTCCGGGGACATCGACCGCGACGTCAGAGCCCGAATTTCCGCGGCTTGGGCTAAATGGCGTGAGGTGGCTGGTGTCATTTGTGACCCCAAAATGCCGATCAAGCTGAAAGGGCAGGTCTATAAAACCATCATTAGGCCTGTCCTTTTATATGGCAGTGAAACATAGCCGTTACTAGAGCGACACAAGCAGGAGCTGCGCGTCACGGAAATGAAGATGCTGCAGTGGATGTGTGGAGTCTCACGCAAAGATCGCGTGCGTAACACCCACATCCGCGGCAGCCTTCGTGTTCGTGACATCGCAGACAAGCTGCACTAGTGCCGCCTTCGTTGGTATGGTCATGTCTCACGGAGATCGGTAAACTACGTGGGCAACAAATGTCTGGCTATGCCGCCCCCGCCAGGTACCGGGAGAAGAGGTCGACCCAAGAAGCGGTGGCTCGACGTCGTTAAGGGTGACATGCGTGCCAACAGACTCACCACGAGGATGCACAAGACCGCGCGAAGTGGGCCAAGAAAATAAGAAAGGCGGACCCTGGGACCCCACACACTAGTGTGGGTTCACAACCGGGATAGACCGCACGGATGATGATGATGATGATGATCTTTATGAGTTTCTTGCATGAATAACTTTGTTTTTAGGAAGCTTCACATTTTACAATATCCTTTAGTTTCTCTGGAGTTTTCCTGACGAAACGTTTTTCTAAACTTCTTCTAGCACTGTTTTAGTCCTTTTTATAACATTATGTGCCTGAAATTAATCGTTGTATCCTATTTTTGTAAAGATCTAGGTTATAATTAATTGTTTATATTTTTCTGTCACTGTCATTTTTGATTATTCAACGTCGGATTTGACAAACAGCGGGACGTCAAAAGAGCTATAAATGAAGCAACCTCGACTCTTTGGAGAGGCAGAATGCCATAAAACAAATTCGTGTTTAAACCAAAATAGAATTCTAGAAGCGAACTGAGAATGATATAAAATGACGGCTTACCGAACAGCGAATCAGTCGTCTTGCGGATTCTAAACCATCAAGTCTAACCAACAAGTAACTAACGGAGAAGTTCCGTCTTAACTCGCTGCCATCCTTCCTGCTGCCGACTGTTCCCGGAGACACTCCAACTCCTGCCTCAGCTCTTCCCTCCAGACTCCGTCCCACGACCAACCCCGTGAGCTCACGGATCATACCGATTTATATTTATAGTTAGTTTAATTTTAGGGCTAGGTAGCTAAGGTCCTGTTGAATAAACCTACCCACTTACTATCCAACTCATAGTTTTTCTTTTCTCCGTATTAGCTACTTCCGTTACGTCGTCGTCGTCCGTACCTCAATTCCTCTGCGTAACGTGACAGTGATACTTCCGTTACATCGGGGAACCTCCATTCCCCTGCGTAAAGTGACAGAATCAAATGTTTATTTATTAAATTTTACCTCCCAAAGTTAATTTTATTCATAAAATGTTGACCTCCTTTTTGACATAAACTCTTTGCTAAGATTTAAAAAAGTACTCGTACCGTTCGTTTTAGAGTTTTAGACGGAGCATCTTGATAAACCGTGCGTTTTACATTACAACAAGTGCGTAATGAGATACAATACGATATTGAAATTGGTGAAATAAGAGACTCTTTACGAGCAAATATGTTATAATATTTTTTTTATAACATATTTGAGAGGAAATAAATAAAAATCGGACTTTCTAAAACAAATAAAATCTTTAATCACTTGCTAGAGCAGTTAGAAAATGTTTACTTGTTCACAAATTAGCGATGCGCGCGCATCAGCGCTTTTTTTAAGGCAAAAGGCATTAAAAACAGCCAGTATTACTAATAAAGTAAATTAATATTTCTGTGTTTTTGTTACAGATGGTTGTAATTTATTGTCAAAATTAAATAAATTAAAGAATTAAATGTTTATTTATTATATTTTATCTCCCAAAGTTAATTTTATTCATAAAATGTTGACCTCTTTTCTGACATAAAAACTCTTTGCTAAAATTTAAAAAAGTACCGTTCGTTTTAGACGGAGCATCTTGCTAAACCGTACGTTTTACCATAATAAAAAAAACTCGTGCGTTTTACATTACATTACCGCACAAGTGCGTAATGAGATACATTACGTTATTGAAATTGGTGAAATAAGAGACCCTTTACGAGCAAATATGTTATAATTTTTTTTACTGGTTCACAAATTAGCGATGCGCTTTTTTTAAGGCAAAGGCATAAAAAGCAGCCAGTATTACTTATAAAGTTAATTAATATTCTTGTGTTTTTGTTACAGACGGTTGGAATCTATTGTCAAAATAAATTAATTAAAGAATTAAATGTTTATTTATTATATTTTAACTCCCTAAGTTAATTATGTTATAAACATTCTTGTAGTTATCTAAATTATTGGTTATGTAACAGGCTTTTAATAGTAATTTAACAATTTAATTAACATCATGTGTAACAAATAAATAATTAATTTACCAACTGGGCTAGCATAAGAGTTACTAACCGTATTGGTTTCAGAGGTCTTAATACAATATAACTTGTCAAGTTCATTCCCTCATTCCCTAAACTTAGCAAGGCGAGCAATTTCGAAGTACATGATGGAGGTATGACTAAATTAATAGAATAAATAAAATAACAAACTAAGAACGAGGTACGCGTGGCAATGTGACGTGGCATTTCCGCCTGAACATAGCTGCGAGTCGCGTTTCGTTTCACGAAATGCTAAAATAGCACACATGGCGCATGAACACAATGTCATCTTTAAATTCTCTTTTATCTGGGCTGCACTATCACGGACACTAACACTAGGGAAGACGAGATAGATATCAGAGTACAAAGTACCCTCCGTTCTAGTGCAGCCCTACACAAAGTGTTGGTGTCGGGGCTTCTCAGCAGGCGCACTAAAATCCGCGTTTGTAAAACAGTCATCCGACCTATTCTAATGTATGGCTGCCAGGCTTGGACGCTAACTCTCAAAGAAGAACAAACTGTTAGTAACAGAAAGAAAAGTGCTGCGAAAGATTCTGGGTCCAACACAGACGGAGGATGGAGTGTGGAGAAGGCGAAAGAATTGTGAGATCGAAGAACTGGTGGCAGAGCCCAATATCATCGGCGAGGTTAAAGCTCACAAACTTCGCTGGCTCGGCCATTTAGAGAGAAAGGGGGAGGATCGTGCGGTTGACGCCCGGTCAGCCGCCCCAGGTACCGCTGGGTTGACCAAGTTATGAAGGACTTGCGCGAGCTCCAGGTGGATGACTGGAAGGAAGTAGCGCTCGACAGACCGAAATGGCGTTTCTTGGTATCGGAGGCCAAGGCCCACTTTGGGTCGCAGCGCCATCTTAGTTAGTTTATTCACCTTACTCAATCATTCACACTTTTTCTCTTCCTTTGTCATCATTATTTATTAACTTCCCATATTATTCTTATATCTTTTCTATCTGACAAATATAACAATATGCTGTCAACATGCAGCTGGACGAGGTCACCCATCGAGGCCCTGTCAGGATACCAGCGCTGCTGCAGCTTTTAGGTTGCAGCGGCAAATGCTGAGACAGGGTCCTCGTTGGCCTCACATTGAGGCGTATTTATTGTTTGTTTACTAAGTTTCTTGTGTACTCTTCTGTATTTGTTGCTGATTCTTTTTTTTTCTTTTAATATGTTGTGTGCCAAATTGTGTGTGGGCCAATAAATGACTTTTTGCTTTTACTTTAGGATGATCTTTCATTTCCAACCAGTAAGCGGTTACCTGGCACTAACGTAACATCCAGGCTTTATATTTACTGACGAAATTGCTTACTACCCTCAGTTTAGGGACTTAACTTGACAGGTTATCCGCTAATGCGATCCGTGCTGCAGTTGAAGCACAGAGCACTAGCAAAAAATAAACGTGACACATTATAAAATTGAAAACATCAACCTCAACTGCCGTTTAGATAGAACGTCAAAAACAACTCTGCCTCCTTGCAAAAATGTGAAAAAGGTTATAAAATCTTCTTTAGGTCTCAAATTCTTTCACAGGGTATGAAATTATTTAAGTTACCTTCGTACGTTTTTGAATAAAATCTTATAGGTAACTAAACAAAAAAACGTATATCCAAAATTTACTTATTTCTACTTCATGGCGTTCATTGTTTTTTAGGCATGAGACGCCGGGAGGGCTTCCACCCCCATGTGGTTGACTTTCCAGCAATCCGCATTCAACGCTCTGCTGCGTCCTACCTGGTCCGCACCGCTAGGGAGTGGAACCTATGTTATATATTTATATTAAATTCTTAATATCCAGTATAAATACGCGACCATGAGTATTGGAGTACTCATACTATATGTTTTAAGTTATTTCATTATCTTACATATTCTTATATCTTTTCTATCTGACAAATATAACAATATACTGTCAACATGCAGCTGGACGAGGTCACCCATCGAGGCCCTGTCATTTACCCACTTCTTTTATTTTGTAAGTAAATTCCTAACACGAGGGTTGCCTTAAAGAGATCGCTTTCTAGCGATAAGGCCGCCTAAATTGCGAGACTGAAGCCAAACCCATTTTAAACCAAAATAAATTTAAAACATCTTCTTTTCATATTGTGTAGTACACCTTTTCATTCGCGAATTAAGCATCATACCTTTCATGCATAAGCGAGTCGCCTAATTAAAACAGCGATTTAAATACGTTCCGACTCTAAATCATTTAAAATCGTGACACAAGCCTCAGGACTCGAAGTTATGGCTCTTTAATTCACCATCATTAAGACATTCAATTACATCGACCACCTTAAGATGCGTGTAAATTAGCATTGATATATAACTGCGGGATTATAATTATCAGGGTTCCCTGAAGCAATTGGAGTTGAAAAGACTGTGGTGAAAAACTTGGGTCCTCGGCTTGGAACACTCTCAAAAAGCCATTCTAGAGTAAAATAGTAGCAATTAGCCTGTAAACTGTCCCACTGCTGGTCAAAGGCCTCCATCATTGAAATCAAGTCATCGCTACAATCGGTGGGTTTTGGGTTACACAACGCTTGCCAAATGCGGGTTGGTGATAACACACCCGGGCTGTGTTCCGAAAAATCCGCAAAAACACACTTTGCCCGACCTGTTAATTGAAAACGGGACTTCCTGGTTACTGGCCGAGTTATGAGACCACCTTCTCCGTGAACGCCTTCGTGACCGAGTGGTTTCAGTTAATTCTGTTCAGTTTTGAAATTGGAAAGTAACACACCATCACGATATCCTTTTGATTACCCAGAGGCACGTGACTGTTGCCGTCATTTTAAACCCGGGATATCTGGATTTCGGGGCGAGCTATGAAACCACTTGGCCACAGAGGCATTCTGGAAGTTGCAAAGAAAAAAGTGAAATTTATTAATATATTTTAAAAATGTATGGTTTCTTTATTAACTTATTATTCTTCTGCAATTGATTTTTTGGACATCATTACACCGCTGCCTGGTGGTTTATTTTTAAGTTCTTGTTTCTTTTTTTCCTTTTAAATTTTTGTTTTATTCTTTATTTTTAAATAGATAATAACACAAAAAAACAGAACAATGTTGAATGTTCTTCCTGGGTAACTCGCTTCGACTTGCGTAGTGTCCCGGTTTCGATTTCCAGTCAAGTAAATTTAGGAAACGATCTTTTATAAATTGGCTTGTTTCTGGGTGAGCAGAAGACGCCCCTGGCACAATTACACAAGGATATTTATCCTTTCTTCGAGACCATGACAAGTGGTGTGTTTTCTGGCGCATATTTTATTTATTAATTCTTCATTTGAAGCTAGGCAAATCCTTTAACCATCGCGCCAACGTGTCAGTCGACTTTTTAAGCCCGAAATAAACATACCTGTAGGTGACATGCAAAATATGCAGGATCTTGACAGGAATAACATTTTACATGATTTGATTGGCATCTTGCGTCTCGTGGCTGTAATGCCGGCTATAGACATTTGTATTTGTTGCCTACCCTATTTTCCATTCGTGCTCGAAAGGACCCCAACCTTAAGAATATAACTTCCTGACAAAGCCCGCAATCAAAGCTGAGAAGTGAATAACTTCACCATCGCGTTTGCGAGAAAAAAAAACGTGAATTTGTATGGCATTGAGTGAGCGCCATCTAGCGGCCTGAATGTTGCCCGAATTCGCCGCTAGATGGCGCTCACTCGATTCCATACCAATTGACATTTACGTGCTTTCAAAACGCGATGGTGAAGTCATTCACTTCTCTCACTGCAACTCGCACTCGGCACTCTGATATAGGACCCCTTTTAAATTAAGATACTGACTGCATGACCGATCTCTCCCACGTTTCACCAATGTATCTCCATCACACGCTTTTTCAAGTTGCTATTCATTTAAAAAACACTTCCTTTATTAAAATTCGTTAGTTGAGTAGATACGGAACCCAATTAGCAAGAGTTCAATCTACACTTGGATGGCTTTTTTAATTACGGTACCGAAGCCATCAAACGAATAATCAGAATGTAAATCAAACCTTTGATCAAGTTTTAATTGCTACAATAATAAATAAATAATTAATAAATAGATCATCTTACACCAAGATTGTGTGAGCAGAAACGGAAACCTGAGCTTTGGATGTCGCAGACTAATATATCGCATATTTTATTTTTTTAATATTCGCAACATGTCTGCCTAGTAAATGCCTAGTCACTCTTGTCTTGAAGAGACTCAGATTGTATTGGTTTGGAAACACATGCGCGGGTAGCGAGTTCCACAGTCCACTCCTTTGCTGTTCGCATGAAGGAGTCCGCGAAGGTTTTGTGCGTATGACTGGGGGTTATCCGAAACGTGACATAAGGGAGGGTGCGTCTTGTACTCTGATGGTGAATTTCTTTACAGAGAAGAACATGAATCGTTTACAATCATTTTGCCATCTATACTATTCTATAACTTGCTGGATGATTTTACAAACCTTTAGGAAATGTAGGTTTACTAGAAGATGACGTAGAAATGATTTTTGAACTGTATTTTATTTTTTCTTCAAGAGGGGTTTGAAAAGGTTTTTGCAGTGACGCCCCTGGTGTTGCACGCGTCCATAGGCTTATAGTTTGTTCATCACCTACTGAGAATTCCATTTTTGTTTTTGCTCCCGATTCAAAAAAAAAATCTGCAGGCCCTTATTTGAATTCTTTATACTTTTGCAAGTTTTTTTTAGGAGAAATGTTTTAGTTGTGTAAAAGTGTAATATTATAATTACCTAAACACGAAAACTAGAATAAAATAAGTAGTAGCTATTTCATATTCAAATACAGGGTGTAAAGTTTTGGATGCTTCTTAAGTCCACCGGGACAAAGGAACTGCCAACGGCTTTATAAATAGAACCTCCCTCAGACCCTCAAGCCTTACATGTCATTATTTTAAATAAAAAGTTACTTCCGGCCCACCAATCCATTTTCTTTCCAGAATGAGAAAAAAATGAACAAGCACGTGAACTTTAAAAATAATATCTTTTTTTTTCTCCTATATATTATTTTTGGCCTGGAAAATGGATCATGCATTTTTACGTTTTCACAAGCACTTCAGTATTTCCCTTGGGTATGCATTAGTAATTCCATTTTTATCTTAATTCTTGATCTGACGTGCGTTAGCATTGACTTTTGTAAAGATATATCTAGAGCAGGAATGTTCTTTCGTGATCTTTTAAGGTCAATAACAATTAATTAATTTTTCATTCATACCAAAAGAATTCTAACGAAAAAGGACCAGGAATCAAGATCGAGCATTCTAGCTCGTGCTCTAGAGTCTCCACGAACATAGATAGAACAACGAAAGAATGCTCTGTCTCTGTTTACGCAAAGGAGTTTGATAGAGTGGGGATAGAATGAGCATTCGCTTCATCTAAATGCACCTTTACTAGGTCTATGCACCAGACTGGAGACAAATCTCGTTCTAGTTGGATTTAAAATTAAGATTAATGTAATGTTAGCTATTGTGTTAGTCACACAAAATAAATCAATCCCTTATCTTGTGGGGTCTTAGAATTAGAAGCTTCTCAAGTTTTTTTCTAATTTCTATGGTTTTAAGGATGTCACATTAAATTTTGTTTTTCGTCGTTCAATTAGGATACAGTTTGTGAATGTTTTTTAACTTATAAGGACTCTTATACAAACTCATTTATAGCTATAAATACATTGGATTAGGTGTTGTATGCTGTTTAAGGTTTAGGGTTTTTTTCCAAATAAAAGTATATCTCTCTATTCACTTACTGATTAAGGTCGTTGGTTCGGTTATTTGATTGAATTGGTTGGTTAACTTATTTGTTGGTTAGGTTGATTGGTTTGGTAGGTACCTAATAAAAAAAAATTGTTTCATTATTTAACTTGTAATTTCTAGTCGCTAGCTATCTGACTAGGTTCTGATAAGAACAGTGAAAAGATTGTGAGTTTGGCTTCCACCTGATACTTGAAACATTAATTAATACTGTAAAGCGAATCATATTATGACATACACACACAGTAGGTGATGTAGAAACTTTCTAATGAAATATTATAAATAAGCTTAAACTTTAAGGGCTTCATGCAAAAAAAAACGAACGTCCTTGAACGGCTTTGTATGAAAAACACAAAAAATGTTAGTTAAAAAAATCTAATTTTCATTCAGAAAGTGTGACCAACACTTACGAATGTCATATTATTGTTTTCCTGAAAGTGTAAATAATTTTTCGTCATATTTCATTGTAAAATACCAAATAACGCAAATAAATATAATCGTAAAATCAAGCAAAGTTAATTTTTGAATTTCGTTAAGGGAAAGAGAAAGAATCACATTCGAAAACAGAAAAATGATATCATTCTCCCACAAATTCGCTGCCATTACACCCCAAAAAGCACATAAATCAACCCTGCCAGCCTCAAAGCGTTATTAATCAAAAAGTGTCGTTTTTCCCTCATTTTGTGGGGTAATTGAATTTGTGTATCGTGAAATTAGCTTCAGCGGCACAGACATATATTAAAAAAGATAACGCGTCCCTTCAACAGTGTGAAAACCAAACGTGTCACTTTTTGACGTTGTGACGTAACGCGGTTGCGTTTTCAACTGACTTCAAAAAAAGGAGGAGGTTCTCAATTCGACTGTATGTTTTTTTATGTTTGTTACCTCATAACTTTCGACTGGGTGAACCGTTTGATCATTCTTTTTTATTTAAAAGCTGGTGCTGCCCGTGTGGTCCCATTTGAATTTAATCCAGTTCTGACAGTGGCATCCATGGGAAAATCATATAAGTCTTAAATCTAGATAAACCAATGCCAATGTAGGCTTGTAACTACCTACATACATATGTAAACGTAATATGTACGAAATAGGTATATTGCTAGGTATATTGTAGTGTTTCCTTGGCTGACACCGACTCCAACAATAACAATAATTGTACGTACATTATATTATCGTATAAGTTTTAGAAGAATACGCAATTATTTCTTCACTTTTTACTGCTTTGTTTTGGAATAGTTTTTTTAGAAGTTTTTTTTTTGTTTAAATCCATGTAAGTTTAGTATGGATTTCAATACAAAACTCAAATGGATTTGACCATTTTTGATTCTAATCGACACATTTGTTTATTAATGATAGGAACTCTGCTGATCTCAGTCGATTTAAAAAAAATTGTAGACATAACAATTATAGACGCTAATGACATTTGAATTGAAGGTTGTGTTGAAAAATTTAAATGTTCATAACGTCATTTGTGGTACTTTGCCTTAATAGTAAAGTGGTCGACATGCAGCAGCGTCACATGAGCTTAGACCAATAACAGTCACTAGGGTCTGTGGTGACGTTCTTGTATGGGATTTTGGTACAGCCCTCTAGCGATTATTAATGGACTTAAAACTTACATACAAAAAAATAAACTTGCGCCAAACAACATATCATGGTTTCGAAGTAGGTACAAGTAGTCGAGAACATCATCGAATTCTAAAAACTATTTAAAATTATCAAAAAATACAATAAAAGGGGACATTTGAAAACTTTTAGTTCGTTTAAATTGGTATTAATTAATTTTATGGCTCTTCAAACTGGGGTGGGGTTTAAAAATAGACTCGCCCAAGTCTATTTTCAAAATTGCTAAATAAATTAAAATAAGTATACCATTCGATAATCCACACAATTTATAGTTGCTTTTGTTAAGAAAGCATATTCATAAACGCAAAATTCATTATAGCTGCCGAACAAATGGCATACGGTGCCGTCACCATCTTGCGACAGTGCGTCGGGAGCGTTTTGGGCAAGTCCAAAAATATGATTCTTAAAATTGCCATATACCGGGGAGTTTTCTTTTTTTTGAAATATTTCTTTAACTAATCTTTCTATTATTGAGAGGTCTTTCGATAACACCTCAACAAGAAAAAAAAAGTTTATGCGCACAAGCGGAACATATCCCGGGTTTGTGATCACAAACCCGCATTTGGCAAGCGTGGTGATTAAGCCAATACCCATCAATTGCAGCGATGACTTGATTTCAATGATGAAGGCCAGAGTGGGTCTGTAATACATAGGCTAATTATTTTACTTTTTTTTTACTTTTACGCATTGCTAACTCGTGGTAGAGGTACAAACCCTATAGACACTCGCATCATTTAAATTGTCTTATTTCTGTGTTCAGCGGCTTTAATTTATTCTGCGCCACTTGATAGAACAGGTATTTTGGAATTTAAGCCAACATTGTTTATTCACCTATTATAATAAAGGGTACACTTAAAATATTATGAGCCGAGGAGCTCGGGAGCTTAATTTCATTTAAATGAAGCAAAGTTAAACTATTAATTAAGAAGACAGATCATTTCGGCACTTAGTTCGAATACATTAATTATAATAAATAAATGTCTAGGGAAGCTCATTGAACATCCATAACGGGGATCGAACCGACTACCTTTGGCAAGAGTGATTTTCAGACACCTTAACTTGTTTTAATTATAAAAGAATTTTGTAAATAATTAAATTTAATTTTCCCGATTTTTTTTTGTTTTCTTGTGTTTGTTGCGAATTTACAAGTCTAGATGTTGATTACGCGCGATCCAGTGCGACGTTGCCACTTCGCGTGCCGCCGCAATAATAGAGTTAAGTAACGATTACAAACGGCCTATAAAAAAAAATTTTTTGGTTAAAATTTGACCCCTATTTTTTACTGGAATCGATTCTACTCTCGATTCTGAACAAACCAATTTCAGGTTTTGTGCTTTTTCATTAACACGTTGTAGATGTAGACGTGCCTCTACAATTGTGTCAAAGCATGCCCGTCAATTAATTAAATTTTTCCTCATAAATATCAGGATGCGTGTAAATGAAAAAAAGGAGTGAAAAAATATGAATTTATTTTTTAGTTCAATAGGCTAATGTAGTAAACCGACAATAGAAAATCTATTGTTCCTAACTCACGAGTGACTCCATGGCGTCAAACCTTCATGCATTCTTTCAAGTTCTGCTTCACAATGGGCGCCACCAAACGCAGCAACCAGTGGTTAAGCTGAGCCACTAGGCGTGGCCGCTAGTCGCTGAGGGCATAGTAAAAGGAGAGAAAAGTAAGCCAACTCGGGCCCCGAGTGAGAGATAATAGCCTAAACACGCAGGGCTGTTGCATGTAGTTTATTCAATCATCAACAATGCAGCGTCAATCTCTGAACAATAGATCTGAACTACAAATCTGTATCCGATTAAACATAACATTAGGAATCTTTGTTAAGTTAGGTACTTCGGTATTCACTGTTCTTATAGGGTAAAATTTTTGGCCAAAAACCGAAAAGTCTATTGCATTTTCTTGGACCTGGAAAAAGCCTATGGTCGGGTGAAAAGGAATGAGTTGTGGTTGTCTTTATCCGCGCATGAGGTGAGCAGCTGTCTGATACGAGCGCTGAAATCTTTCTATGAGTGTTCCAGTGCTTGCGTCAGAATAAACGGGGCGTACACTGACTGGTTTGACATCCATAAAGGGGTTAGACAGGGTTGTGTAGCGTCCCCATGGCTGTTCAACCTATTCATGGATGACTGTTTGAGAGATCTGAAAGACAGTGATTATGGACTGAGAATAGATGGGTTGCTTGTTAAATGCCTTCTCTACGCTGATGACCAAGTCATACTGGCGTCGTCGGCCGATGAGTTGCAGGTAATGGTAACATTTATGAATACGTCGTTAGAAGCGAGAGGTATGAAAGTGAACGTAAGTGATACAAAACCATGGTTTTTGAAAGAGAGGAGGATATGACAAAATGTGATGTTTTAATTGGAGGTGAAAAGGTAGAACATGTGAAAGAATTTGTGTATTTGGGGACTAGGTTCACGAGGGATGGAAGGCATTAGAGTGATATTGATAGAAGAGTGAATGCAGGGAATATGTTAAATGGAGCGCTGCATACCTTTATGAACAGCCAGAAGGTGTAACAAAAGGCGCGACTGGCTGTCCATGCGGGGGTGTTAGTGCCGACGCTAATGGACGGAAGTGAGAGTTGGGTATGGCAAAAGAAGGATGAAAATAGGAAATGCAGTGGAAATGAGAGCATTGCGGAGTTTGGCAGGAGTGACATTGAGTGATAAAGTAAGGAATAGCATAATAAGAGAGCGATGTGGTGTGAAAGAGGATGTTTTCACAAAAATTGAGATGGGAATGCTAAGATGGTTTGGGCATATGGAAGGGATGAATGAAAGGCGATTAACGAAACAAATTTACAAGGCCAGGGTGGATGGAGCTGTTGAAAGGGGAAGGCCTAGACGGACGTACTTAGGACAAGTCCAAGACGTGCTCAGAAAAGGTCAGGTCAGGAGTATCCATAATCGACGAGCATGTATGAAAGGATTAATGAGAGTGGAAGAAGCGCAAGAAGTGTGTCAGGACCGTAGCAAGTGGAAATATGTGGTCTCTGCCTACCCCGTTGGGAAAAAGGCGTGATAGTATGTATGTGTGTATAGGGTAGGTAATGTGACTGACTTCCCACGAGTTCCCTTACATTTTGTCAGGGTGTGTGTGCGACGCGCGTAGTTAGGGGCATAGTACGGGCGCGCTCACATACAAACCGCAGTCGGAGGGTATTTATGAAGACAACTTACTCCTATCCTTATCCTAAAAGCGCTCACATGCAGCTTGTGACTTGGACGCGGCCACTCGATCGCTCAGTTTGCGCCCATACTAATAGTATGAAAAATCTCGTCCGCAGCTAGAAACCCTGAGTGCAGTTGTTCTAAAAATACTCGGTTTCCTTTGAAATGGTCCACAATACAACATTGTGAGTAAGTTAAACTACCGAGAAATCAGCCTTTATAAAATCTGATGTTAATAGGTCACGACCTCGATGGCGTTCAACCTGTATGCACTCTAGAATAAGTTTTCAAAAATAGAACTCGTATATTCTCCCGTTTTTAACCGTGTCTTTGTCCTAATACTAATTCGTGAAAATAAAGGCGCTTTACGGTTGAGCGCACGACGTTAGGTCGACAAAAACGGAATACACGCTTTGTGCCCCGGATTTACACGGCACTTCCATCGACGCGAACTCGTGTAAATTGCGTGTATAGTGCAAGAGATAGTATGCTAAAAATATTAATATAGTAATTTAAATTAATTTGGTTTGTTTCAAAAATAGCGTAACGAAATTCTTTAAGATTACTAGATTATTAGACATTCATATTTTCAAAGATACATTGTCAAAGGTTAAGAAATGAAACGAGGAACCAAAATTCGTATAAACAAGCCGTCTTATTGCATTGTTTGATGAAGCAGCGAAAAATAAGTACACCCAAAAAGTAATTACAAGTTCATAATTATTATGTTGAAGAAAAATTTTAACAAAAAAAAACCAACTTCAAAAAAAACTATTTCAAAACCAAGCACTAAAAAGTAAATAAAAAATTGCGAATTCTTCTGAAACTTATTTGATAATATAATGTAAGTACGAGATTTATTGTTATTGTTGAAGTCGGTGTCTGCCAAGGAAACACTACAATATACCTATTTTTTACATCGTAACTAGCTAAAGCAGGTAACATTGACTGACACAGACTCCAACAATAACAATAATTGTACCTACATTATATTATCGTATAAGTTTTAGAAGAATACGCAATTTTTTATTTACTTTTTAGTGCTTTGTTTTGGATTAGTTGTTTTTTGAAGTTAGTTTTTTTTTGTTAACATTTTTGTGTACTTCTTGATTTTCAGTAAATACACACATCAAAAGTGTCTAGGGATCAAGCATTTTTATGCGGATTTCTTGAGATTGAGATGTGGCTTTGTAATAAATTTATGATTTTATAAATTTATATGGATCCTTTTTGGTGCATTTCATAATTTGAAACAGGAACTGTCAATCAAATTCGAGTAAAAGATGAAAATCAGCTGTCGATATTTTCCCTATAAAAACATACAACGCATTAAAGACATTATTAGTGCTACTGTTTCCCTACTACTGATTAAAACCAACGTTATTATGGAGCGGCGACGTCATTTAAGCAGGGAAGAAATGATCAGAGCCGTGGGAATGATAGAAGCTGGTTCCCGGCAACGTACTGTGGCTTTAGCTCTGAATACAAGTCAGAGTGTTATCAGTCGACTTTGGACACGTTACCGAAGCACTGGTACCGTGGCTGAGCGCCATGGAGGACGGTATCGCTGCACCACACGGAGACAAGACCGATACATTCAAATCACAACTCGAAGAGCTCCAACAATAACCGCCATGATGTTAGCCGTGAGGCTTCATCACTCTTCAGGGAACTTAATTAGCGACCAAACAGTCAGAAACCGCTTGCATGAAGTGAACCTTCATTCCCGAAGACCGCTAAGGGTACCACCTGTAGCAATGCACAATCGTAGGATTCGATATCAATGGGCTCTTGAACACAGAAATTGGGCAGAAGAACAATGGCGTTTCGTGTGCTTTTCTGATGAGTCTCGTTTTGGTATGAGACCGGATACAAGACGTATACGACACTGGAGAACCCCTGGACGCCAACAGCGATTAAAATCCTGCCAGGAAGTCCATCCTTATAGTGGTGGAACCATCATGGTATGGGCGGGTATTTGGATCGGCGGAAGAACTGAGTTGATTTGGATCAGAGGCAACCTCAACGCTCAAATTTATGCTGAGACGATTGTGTCAGACGTCATCGTTCCTCTGCAAGTGCAAATCGGTCCCTTATTTCAGTTAATGCATGATAATGCACGACCGCACACCGCAAGAGTTGTAAGACAGACTCTCGCCGCAGCTAACATCAATGTCCTGCCCTGGCCTGCTCAGTCGCCAGACTTGAACCCGATTGAGCATGCATGGGATATGCTACAGAGAAGAGCTCTGCCGAATATGGTGGGTATCCAGTCGCAAGAAGACCTTTTTTTGTTGTTGCAACGAACATGGGCGGCCATTCCACAGCGTGATTTGGGTGAACTCATTTTGAGTATGCCGAACCGATGTTCTTGTGTTGTTAGTGTTCGCGGTAGAAACACGGATTATTAATTGTTTAAGTTACCCAATAAAATTTTAAAGAAAACTGTTATTTCAGTCTTTTTTTCGAACTTTAATGTTAGTGGTTCAAATGTCAAAAATCCCTTTATTAGGAAAATGGCAAATTTCTTTATTAATGCAAAGGTGACTTGGTTTATCGTTACTGTAGACAAACGAAAACACTTTATTTGATGAATCCTTAAAGAAAATTTTAATTAATATCAATCAGGAGAAAAGTTATTGCAAAAACATATGTTGATCCCTAGACACTTTTGATGTGTGTAGTTCTTATTTATTTTATACATCGAAAAAGTATCGTCCGATTGCTCCTAAGAATTGAAGAGTTCCGTTACTTTGTCATGGATCCCATAATCAGAACCTAACCAAACTCTCATCAAACTACTCTTGAAGTATATCCTTTCTAATAAATAAGAAACATCGAAATCAGTCGGCGTAAAATTGAGTTATTCGTCCATTTGTCGCGCATATGGTTTGTCTAGACTTAGACTTATATGGATTTCCCATGGTTGCCACTGTCAGAACTGGACTAAATTGAAATGGGACCACACGGGTAGCATCAGCTTTCAAATAAAAAAAGAATTATCAAAATCGGCTGGCGTAATATTGAGTTATTCCTCCATTTGTCGCGGATTTTGTTTATCTAGATTTAAGACTAATATGGTTTTCTCATGGATGCAACTATCAGAACTGGACCAAATTAAAATAAAAACACTCGGGAAGCACTAGCTTTCAAATTTAAAAAGTAAGATCAAACTCGGTTCACCCCGTCGAAAGTTATGAGGTAACAAACATGAAAAACAAACAGTCGAATTGAGAACCTTCCCTTTTTTTGAACTCGGTTAAAATGGCCGTTTATTTGTTTTGTTTAAAAAATATGGCAATGAATTATTGTGTATTTGTATGAATATTGTAATAAAGTCTCTTTGGTTGTATTGTTTGCATCCGGCTGGTTCAGATACCTAAATAGCTTTATTTTAAAAGCCACACCGAAAATCTACCAATGAAATTGCTCAAATCACACATCTCAGCCCCGCTTCTGTGGAAATGCACCCTTATTCAGAATTTATCACCAAGACACACTTGCAGATTTTTGTCTCTATATCAGTGAAGTGGTTCCTTGTACTTTGATTCACTTCACCAATATTATTCGGAATTTAAAAACCCAATTCAGTTACTTATCTTACGCTGCTTTGTGTGCATATACATTTTTAGTAAATACAGCTAAAATAAACTTGCATTTGTAGTCCCTTCCCTTCGCTAACTAGATTCCACATCTGCCTAACTTATAAATTAGTCTAGAATTATTTATGCCTCACATACCTAACTCAGCTTTTATTTTTAGGGTCTGCTAGTCTGGACGGCTAATCTGAAATTGTGTTAAAGCTAGATTTTCCTCAATAATTTGCATGTTTTATTTAGTAATAAAAAAGTCTACAATTAAGGACTACGTGTGCCACTTTTAACCTTTAAGTAACTGGAAGTTTTTCTGTACCTATAATTATTTCAGATAAGATATTCTTTTTTGCAAAGGAGATAACAAGTGAATTCTTATTTTTAGCATTCAACAATGCTATATTTTCTTTTGCCCAGAATCAGGTCGAAAAATTCGACCTGATCCTGGGACTCAAACCTCAGCAAGGACAAGGTTGAATTTTTACAATGCTCTATTTTCTACACAAAGATAGAAACTAAAAAAAATCGACCTGATCCTGGGACTCAAGCGGGATTCCAATCCACGACTTTTCACAATCCGGGTGACTGCTCTTCTAAATGAGCTATCGAGGTCGTTATCAGATCTGGCGAATTTATCTAGTGTATTTAACGTTGTTTCATCAATGTTATAGGCAAGCGCCTTTAACATCCGAAAGAAAATATTTTTGCAAACATTTGACTTTCGATTCAGATGAAACTAGCTATAGGATAAGTGAATTTTTATTTTTAGCATTTAACAATGCTCTATTTTCTACTCAAAAATAGAACTAGAAAAATTGGACCTGATCCTGGGACTCAAGCCTCAGCAAGGATCAGGTCGAATTTTCCTAGTTTCTATCTTTGTGTGGATAACAAGTATTACATTTAAAAGTAAATTTTCAATTTGGGGGATCGTATTGCTAAAAGCAATTTCTCCAAGACGACCTGCGGTAACCTAAGTTCCCTGTTTATGAATCGATCTTAGCTTAAATGGAATATTGGTTGGTTACTACTACCTCAGATCTAATGCTTGACAAGAATATTTTTAGCAAAACTGAGGGCCCACAGTATTTTAACCTGATTTTTAACTATTCAATCGTCCAGGGGGCCCTACTTTTGAACCAAAAAAGTCTAACATGAATAATAACCGTTTGAAAATATATTAAATATTTTGAAGCCATACCTTTATGTTTTAAGTCAAATGTCTTACAAGAGCCAAGCCTCAGGTCTATACTGTTTTTTTACAATAACATATTACTTTAAACAAAGTCGTGAAACATAATAGACTAATTCCTACAAGAGGCGATATTTGTTTTTATATCGATTATTCTTTAATGCACAAAGGTATGGGCACAAATCGCGGACTTCATGCCAAAAAGCATTCTTCATCAGTCAGTCGGATATTTGAAACTCAAGTTCGGGTGTATTACCCACATTTGGCAAGTATGGAGATAAAGCCAATGCTCATTTCAATGATGGGGGCCTTTTACCGGCTGAATATTTACACCGCGAGGAAGATGGGTCATGTATAAACTATATATCCGCACTCAACAGTTTGCTGCGCCTTTTCTGGTTCGCGCCGCTAAGGAGTGGAACGCTCTCCCTGCGTGTGTGTTTCCGGATTCTTACAACCTTGGTGTCTTCAAGGCCAGTGTGATCAGGCATTCTCTGGGTAAGTGTGTACCACCATCGGCCTCGTCATCGCTTACCACCAGGCGAGACTGAGGCCAAACGCAAACCGATTTTTAATAAAAAGGAATGCGCCTCACATGACCTGACCTACTTTTAAATAAAGTATTCCGTTCAATTATAAATCCCCGGTATTTTAGCACAAGCAATAGCTTTCGCCTAATACCTTGGATTCGTCTGTAATGCACTCGCTCCCGTTCGCATAAAGCCTTTAAACTCGCTGTATTACCTCCATAGTTTGGGGTGTAAAGTTTGTATGTAGGGACACAAAAGAGAATGTTTTGGTATAAAACTTGGAAATATCCCTCGGGCCTTGTTACAATCGCTTATATCCAGTTAAGTCAATTTCCTAAACAGCGTGTAGCGAGAAATTTGTCAGTAAATAGCCAGCCTAGAAGAGGGGGTTTAAGGGGGTCCTCCAACATCTTCGGGCCCCAAGCCATGATTATGAGCCAGCCTAGAAGATGCCTTAGTGCCAGGTAACAGCTGACTGGCTGGAAATGAAGGATCATATTACGAAATTGCTCGCTATGCTCGGTTTAGGGCATTCGTTCCTAAAGTGGTCCAGGTGAACACCAAGGGGTCCACGTGAGACTCGACGGGGGTCTGTGTTGGCATCACATTTTTCGTTGAGTCTTGGGAATATGGTAGAAATGTTGCTAATAGAGGGTCCACCGGAACCAGCAAATTTTAAAGAGGTCTAGGCGAAAAAACCTCTGGTTTAGTTGAATAACTTGAAAAGTTATGAGGGATCATAATAAGGTTTGGTAGGGCTTTCGTGTGTAAATATCGTGGTTATAGTCGAGAGTTTGGAAAGGAGAAGTTGTCTCCAGTAGCCTCCGTCAGCAGCAGTAACACCGACTCTGAATAAGTTGGGTGTTTCAGCATAATCAAGTTGATCAGACTAGTTGGTGAGCGGCCTCAGGGTTGCTTTCTCTTAAGGTTCGAATGATAATCAAGTTGAATGAGGCTTAAATGAAGGGGTCTATTACGAATATGAGACTTGAATTGACATCTTAATCCTAGCAAGTTGGGCAGCATTGTGGAAAAGGCGTTCTTTTTCTCGTTCAACATCTTCATGACATATAACAACAATTATTACAATTATTTTACAACTTTCGTATGTGACATTTATCAGTCTTGATGCTTTACATCGCTCTTAGAGGAGCATGTTTTTTTCAAAGGACATTGTCTCGAAATATCAAAATCTACACTTATCCGATTTTCGCACTAAGCAGACGAAATTTTACAATTCAGACCAGATTATTAAATGAAAAACAGTAAACTCCGGCAAAAGATATTTAAAGGAATTCCAAAAAGCTTGTTTCTTAGTTATGAATAAATAATGAACCGGAATATATTCTTAATATTGCGGGTTTACAGTTTAATATTTTGATGATAAAGAAAATAATCGAAATACCATGGGAACAATATTAAATAAGCACCAATTTTTTTGTAGAGTTTGCAACTTTTAGCATATTTCAACAATGATTGGATTCGTAACGATGAACATAGGCTGATTATTTTATACAGTAAAAAAAGGCTTACTCTGTAGCTGAAATAGAAGTAAGAAGAACGAACTACGCAAGGGAAAATTAGCTTTTTATTTTATTTTATGTAGTTTTATTTTCAGATTCATATCAAAATAATCATGTTTAAATGTTTTCACCTTAACGACGCGTTTAGTGCATTTAGTTTAGTGATTCATACGCAGACTGAGACGCATATTATAGTCGCAGTTTGTTTTTAAAAATAATATACAAGGTGTTCCAAAAACTAGTGAAAAGCAGAAGCCCAGTGATAGAGCATCACTAGGGCTACCCGAATCAACCCCATGTATGTTCCACGATTGTTGGTAGTTTTCGAGTTATGTTTTTTTACCAATTTTCGAAAATTTCTGGGTTGTGTCACTTTTCTGGTTGCTGTGGCACGAATAGTTGAGGTACATATTTAATTTTTTTTATTCTTAGGTACTAGGCCTACTTGATTCAGAAGCATTTATATTTATAGCACTTTGCCACACGCGTAACTCGTACGAGCGTTGACGCGCTTATTAGCTGGTATAATCCAAATAGATACTGACTCACCACTACGAGTTTAAAAGAACACTTCGCAATAAGCTTAGGTACGCGCGTTTGGTTTCTTGAAGCGCGAATGTAGCTCGCGTGTAAACGCGTAATCAAAAGCAAACATATACCCACGAAAAAAAATTCTCTTTAACCGTCTACACCGCAAAGGTTCAACAACCAAAACCCATCAGAGCTGAGCTATAGGTATATGGCCCGCATAATGCCATACAGGACATTCAGATTATGAAACTTACCATCGAAATGGCCCATTAAAGCCCATATCTCGACCAATAAAATCTAAATTCTATCAGGAAATAGGATTTGGGCCAAATGCGGCGCTCTAGATGGTTTTCCATTTATACCGATACCATGGTGATAAGCGAAGCGGTTTGGTTCTCAGTAGATAACAAATAAAACTAAAAAAACGGTTTAGTTCGATTGCCTTTCTCTTGGAAACGCCCTAAGGCGGGTACAGACTAGCGTTTTATTCGCGTGTATAAGCTCGTTTTTGGAATAGCATTGTTATTTTTGGTTCCATTTGAAATTACAAATAAATCAAATATTTACTTTCATTATTACTACATCACTTACTACCATATCGTTTTTGTAAATCTTTTGGTATACCACTTGGTTATATCTTTCTTAAAGCTATTTAAAGTTAATAAAACCTAAACATGACCGCTTTACCTTAAAGGAAAGAGTGTTAACAGTAAGTGATGTTCGAGAATCTATTTCTGTAGGCACTAATATTATAAAGAAGAAAGATTTGATTGTTTGTTTGTTTCTTTGTTTGTTTGTATTGAATAGGCTCCGAAACTACTGGACCGATTATAAAAATTATTTCACCAATATGAAGCTACATTATCAGGGAGTGACATAGACTTTATTTTATCATGATTGAACAAAACATTCAGTTAAAAATAATAATATATGTATACCAAGTCGGAGAAACGCGGGCGGACTTTACCGACGCCGTGGCGTGACGTGCAATTACTTTTGACAGAACGAAGTTTCTCGAGGCAGGTAGGATTCTATAAAAGCGAAAGGTCACTCACTCATCACGAAATCTCAGAAACTACAAGTGCTAGGAGTTTCAAATTTTGCATGAGGGGTTCGTAGGAAGTTCTTACTAAGATTTTTCGAATAATCGTAAGTCGGAAAAAATCCTCTATCATAAAAATTAAGTTCACGCCGGCGAAGCCGCAGTCCGCGGGCGGAATGCTAGTTTTAAATAAGTTTACCTGGGAAGCAGTAATCCGCTATCGCTTGTTAAAGTAACCTCACCCTATTTAGGCATAGCCATGAGTTCATCCAGTGATATAGCACAATAATATTAATCTGCCTTACTAATGGGCTTAAGTTGCCTCATATTTAGTATCTAATGTAGTTACTTAGTTCCATTCCCTGCTTACATTTTGAACCTCACGCGGATAGTTTAAGGTGCAAGTTGGACTGTTGAAATGATGAAATAAAATGCAACATAGTGTGACATGAGCGGTTAAAAGATTAGTAAGTGCTAATAATGTTTCGTGCGGTGTTATAGTGAATCTTATAAGGTTTATAGTAAACAAGATTATAACTATAGTTAACAGCCACTTCAGTATCATCACAGAACGTAATGCTAAAGGAATTGTATTTTGGCCATTGGATATTGATCTACAGCAGAGGTTCTTTAATTTTCTTGGGACGGAACCCTTTTTGAAAACCAAATATTTGAAAGAGCCCTAAACTGATATGACACCAGAGAATCACAATTTTAAACAACCCAAATTATAAGCAAATCAGTTGGTAGATCTCTTCTCACTGGACCGAAAATTATTATCTTACACTAAAAGTCATTGTTTAGTATTTTATATAATTAATAACCAATAATCTAACTATTACACTGTCCTTCAAGTAAAGGGTCAGGTTAATAATTTGTAGTCCATTGAAACATAAATTCCAAGTTTCACTACCAATTTGTTCTCGGATTGTTGGTATTAGTTTCTATAGTGACCGATTGGGCTCCCTAACATCGAAAAAGATCTGCTTATTAAGATACGAAATTGAACAACTTCCACTGTAACGAAATATAATAGCTTTCTTTAAAAAATGCTTTCAACAACATGATAAATTATAGTTTAAGTGTGTGTAAAATTGATCATACGACGTAGTAAGACGAACAAATAAGTAAAAAAAAATATTTTAGTTTAATTTACGCCTTGACATGAACGGCAATATTTAACAAAAATGTATAGTAGTCAGTAAACTAGATTAAAAAGTAACTTTTTGTTAGAAATTTTAATCATTAGTAATCTATTTGGAGTAGCGAATAATATCTCCTAAATCAGAAAAAGGAAGCGAGAAAGCTTCTTCAATTCTAAAACCCATCACAAAATTCATCAATTTGTAACAATCCCGCTAAAACAAAATTTCGTACTCCAGTCACTTCCTTCAAAGGACTAATAGATTTATTAATTCAACCCAAGCCTTTGTTCATTGATAAATAGCAACGGCCACAGGTGAGACCCCTGGGGTACGCCCGGCCCAGTTATAATAGAATCTAATTTGTAACGCGCTGCGTATCGAAAGCTTGTTTCAATTCTAATTATATCCAACTAATCATTGGCTATTCGCTAATTGAGCCGGGTTCGTATTGTTTGTTTTGTTATTAGGACAATGGGAAATGTGGTTTGGTCTGCTGTGGTATTGAAACCATCCATGGAATATAAATTCAGTGAGCATACGAAAACAATAAAAAGTTAGTAAGTTAGTCAGGCCTCTGCTCGGTTTTTCTCTAAGAATTAATCAGACGTAATAAAATCTATAGGAGAACTAAGTATGTTGAAGTGGAATTTAGGCACATAGCGCATTTTTGTTTTGATTTAAATACAGACAATAGTCCTATTATCACATGACGTCATCTCAAACTATCTACTTTACGAATACATGATTACTTTATCTGCGATGTGTCCAGAAAAAAACAATGGTTTTACAAATAACGAAAGATAAGATATCACACGTCAAGTATAAAGCCTTGAATGGATGTTAGCAAGTAAAATTAATAATAAACATAAATAAAAATAACTAATAAATAACTCGCATGAAATATGAAGTCCAAAGTTGGAATGAAACGAGTGATTTACTTCAATTGGAGTGAAAAATATCACTCACCTAGTTTTTTTAGTTCAATATATTATCTTTGAATCATGCAGGGCTATCTGACCCAAAACCAACAGTATGTGTTTGAGGTGTTAGCGGCTTATCATACTTAGACTTAAAAATTACATCTAAGCACATAAATGGGGACATAATATAATATTAATAAGTTGCTTATTGTTACACTGTAAACGCTGTGTACACGTTTAATTGGTGCATATATTAGATATAATACTCTGAAATGTTTTAGTATTTAGTGCTGTGTATTTGTACTGTTGGTGTACCTTTTACCAAACAAATAAATAAATAAATATTATAGGAAAATATTATAATATATTTGGATATAATGTTATTTGTTCTGCCTGAAATTTAAACACAAGAACGCAATGAGGACTGCTCAACTTGAATTGTTATTTCGCAATTCGGGCGTTTCAGTTATTATTCTTATTTCATTAACTAGAGCGATGACGAGTTACCGAATAAACTAAATGTATATTGGACAAGTATAAGAAAAGAATACAATCATTGTTAACGTAATTTAATTATTTCACTCGTATCCCTAGTTCAAGCAACATACAAGTCTACAACAAGTATCAAGAAAAAACATAAAAGAAACATATGACCTTATAAAGAAAGACAAGCACAACAAAAACAGTAAACTATACTAAGTTACAATGCCTAAGACGGACTGATAAGGCGATTTTTCTAGGAGAATCAACGTCAACGGAAAAAAGCCTTGGTATTTTGCCAAAGACGTCTTATGTTAATGCTTCGCTCAAACATATAGCTATTTATTCGTGTATGGTGTGAGTGAGAAGAAAAGGGAGTTTTTGCAGTTAAAAATGTCTGGAAAGAATTATCTTACTAAAAATTAGACGCGATTGGCGTAGTCTGAATTCGTTTACCAGCGGGCCATTCAGGAAACGAACTCTTCATAATTGGGTGTGAGTGTGCTGGAAGACGCCTATTGCCTTAATCCTATTCTGGGGCCCCGTAACAGTAGAATATTTATACTATAGCAATTGAAACCTTATTCCGAGACCTTGACAATTAGTGTGTTGTCTGGCACATATACATTTACGAGTATGTTAATTTTGTTTTCAGGAAAGTGATCCATAAAAGCCTAAAAAGAGCGAAGTTTAAAATTCTTAAAAGTCTATGTCAACGAATATAAAAAAAACCTTTACGCACAACGGCTGGAAGTTCGTAGGTCGGATATATAGGACAAAAAAAAAATTGTGTTGGTTGTGCTATATTATCAGTAGGTATATCTTTTTAATTAACTAGTCGAAATGGAACTAAAAAACGCTACCTTGATGCTATTGTTACGTTATGGTACCGTTATTTAGTTCCATTTCGACTCGACAGAGGCGCTATACGAAATCCCAAGACAAATATTGTACGCGAACGATAACGTAAATTTAAAGTGGCAACTCATGGTAGACGTACAGAAATTTGTATGCCATTTTTGGTTCCATTTTTAATCACTAGGGGCGCTGTACTGAAATCCCTTAAAAAAATATTCTAAACGCCAATTTTCTGCATTTTGAACCACAAATAAAAATTGTAGGAAGTGGTTCATCTCGCCAGAGCCAGATTAATTCATCGTGATATACAGGACTTAACGTAACACGAGATAATGTTGAGGGGACAATACACTGTGCGGTATTTATGTTCAGTTTGGCTTAGTCATACTTTAAGATAAATATAAATTCATTCATCTATTTTTTACCTTTATTGTCACACTGTAGGACAAAGGTATCATAAATTCTTCAATATTTTACACCAATTACACGACATTTAATTGTACAATCTAGGTTGCTATATGGTGATCTTTCAAGATGATAAAAAGAATCCACGCGTGTAAGATCTTTATCAAGAAATGTTTGTTCTTGTGTTATCCTTGAACTAAAAACAAGACTTACTTCAAATTCATACATACATTTTATGATAAAACCGTTTGTTTGAACAACTAGATAGTTAATATGTTTTTTTCTGTAACATTATTTAAAAAAAAACAATAAAACATAACTTACATATTTAACGTATAAGGAGCGAGAATGAGCGAGAATTTGGAGCCTATTTAACAAAAACAATCAAACCTTTCCTCTTTATAATATTAGTATAGGAAAATTGGTTCCATATATACTTTAGGTTCAAAGGGTTTTTTCTGGAGTAAATTAATCCTTATTCCACGCGAACAAAGTCCCAAGCCATTGCTACGATTACTTAGTTTGCAATATAATTAAAATTTACGGACCAAAATCAACTTGGCTTTGTGTTATGCCGTTATGCCGTCTAGGGGCGTTTCGTCACGAATCTACTTTGTAGCTACTTTAGAAATACAAATATTATTCTTAGATCAGATTTGTTTCTGTCTTCAATAATGGTTTTTCGTTAAGCTGAGATCTTTTTCAGTAGGTCATAATTTAAAATACCATTCTTAAAATATCCATGATCTTGTCTTAAGTTCCAACACAGAAAACATGGCAATCACATTTTGTCCTAAATGGAAACGATCCCATAAGCAACGGTAGAGGTTAAAGATATATTTATTCTCATTAAAGACAAAAAAACAGTCACTTACATGAGCAACATAACCAAACATAGGTACATAACTTCTTCACAGTCGTTCAAACATAATATTATAACACAGCTTAAACAGAACACTCTAAATACACTTATAGCACATAACAACATTTTGTTTACATGTTTTCTATCACTTATTTCGCAAGACTTGTTTTGAATACATTTAATGAGCTTACATTTCTTATAGAAGAAGGTGTTTTGTTTTAACGGTAGGTAGTGTAGACAAATTATTTTGATTTAACTAGTTAAATAAAATATTGGGGGTAATTATACACAGATAGCAAAAAGAAAGGTAAGTTTAAAGGTTGATAATAGTTTTTAGATATCAAACTATGTGTATATTTTATTTTATAGTTAACTGAGTATAGCATGATCAATCGTAAATTTGTCATCGTTGTCATCGTTCCTCTACAAGTGCAAATCGGTCCCTTATTTCAGTTAATGCATGATAATGCACGACCGCACACCGCAAGAGTTGTAAGACAGACTCTCGCCGCAGCTAACATCAATGTCCTGCCCTGGCCTGCTCAGTCGCCAGACTTGAACCCGATTGAGCATGCATGGGATAAGCTACAGAGAAGAGCTCTGCCGAATATGGAGGGTATCCAGTCGCAAGAAGACCTTTTTTTGTTGTTGCAACGAACATGGGCGGCCATTCCACAGCGTGATTTGGATGAACTCATTTTGAGTATGCCAAACCAATGTTCTTGTGTTGTTAGTGTTCGCGGTAGAAACACGGATTATTAATTGTTTAAGTTACCCAATAAAATTTTAAAGAAAACTGTTATTTCACTCTTTTTTTCGAACTTTAATGTTAGTGGTTCAAATGTCAAAAATCCCTTTATTAGGAAAATGGCAAATTTCTTTATTAATGCAAAGGTGACTTGGTTTATCGTTACTGTAGACAAACGAAAACACTTTATTTGATGAATCCTTAAAGAAAATTTTAATTAATATCAATCAGGAGAAAAGTTATTGCAAAAATATATGTTGATCCCTAGACACTTTTGATGTGTGTATTTCTTCCACCCAGAGCATGATCAAAGATTTTAGCATTTTACAATGCTTGTTTTTCATATTATAGTTTTCTGTCATTCGATATGAATGAAAAGATAGATTGTACATACTGTGTAATCGGTTCCTTACAAGCTCGCTGTGACGGATCTTTCGTTGACAGTATTGTAGGCCTCTTGAGCCCGCGGCTGTATTCAGAACATAACCATCTCTGTTTTGCGGCAAAACTAGGCAGAATCGTCTCTGCGTTCTGAGCCCCTAAAATGTAGACGAATCGTAGTATGTAATAGTACATTATGATATAAGTGCGGTAAGTTGAAAATTACAGCCAAGGCGATATTGCTAGCCCGAGCCGCAGGCGAGGGCTACAAGAAAGCAGAGGCTGTATTTATCAAAGCGCACGTATGTCATACGACGTTTTATAACATATTTGCACAAATTAGACATGCGAAGCGCTCTGACAGATAGCCCGCTTAGAGCAACATGCCATTTTTTACGCACGCACACAGAGACATGAGTTTACAAGCGAAGTCAGTGAGCTTCGGTGAGTCGGAAAGTCGCACTGTCGCGAGTGTTTTTTTTTTTGTCGAACTTGATGCAATCTTTCACATGATGAATTTTGTTTTTGGCCGGTTCTGTCAAGTAGGTCTAACCTACATACCGTTCTGGCTGACATTGTCTAGTGTCCTATTACGTCCAGTCTCATAATGCCCAGTGTCTCATAATGACAAGTGTCCAAACATGTCCAGTGTCTTATTACGTCCAGTCCCATAATGTCTAGTGTCTCATAATGACAAGTGTCCAAACATGTCCAGTGTCTTATTACGTCCAGTCTCATAATGTCTAGTATATCAGAATGACATGTTCAGCGTATAACAATATCGCACAAAGTAAAATTAAGGAAAAAAAGAATTTAAAAACAAGCTTTTATGAACTTAAAAGTTAAAAATTAATTCTTTCCGTTTTTATCAGTCCCAATTTCAGAAATAAAAGCGTGTTACATTATGATAGCAAGAGGAAAAAGAAGGTGGTAAATATTCTTAACATTAAAATAAAAGCTTGTTATTAAAAAAGTTTTAAATTCATTTTGAAAATTAAGAGCGAATATAGTAGTAACCCTAGGCGGTTCACGCAAGTTTTGGAAAAAGGTGCGATCGGTCCTTCTGTACTTTGTGGCTAAACCATGGCTACATGTGAGCGACCTGGAAGGTGATATTACGATTTTATTTATTAAATGACAAATCCAGACTAATATTTTATAGAGGAAAGATTTGATTGTATGTTTGGATTGATTAGGCTCCGAAACTACTGGACCGATTTTAACAATTATTTCACCAACATAAAGCTATATTATCAGGGAGTGACATGTGCTATATTTAATAATGATTGAACAAAACATTCAGTGAAAAAAAATAGTTTAAGTAAATCAAGTCGGAGAAACGCGGGCGAGATGTGCTGCTTTACCGACGCCGCGACGTGCAATTACTTTTGACAGAACGAACGCTCACTCAAACTCAACGCGTCAAAAATGGCGTGTTGTTCTAAGAGGGCTTTCTGTCAGAGCGCCGCGCATGTCTAATTTGTGGTTTGGCTTTAAAGGTGAAGATATTTGAAAAAATCAAAAGCTTAAGACACTTCAATTTGGACTACATATAAATAATTATCGCTAAAGCTAATTATGCTGCAATTCGCCAAAATTTTCCATCTTAGAGGCCTGATACCGAGTAGGCGCCTCAGGGTTCGTTTGGAACGCTAAATAGGATAATATATCCCTATCCTACCCTTATCTATAGATAAGGACGAGTAAACTTTGGATACGTTTTCTTACCGAATGAGTTCACGTACGAGTTCGTGCGAATAATCCTGTATTAGTAATGAAAATCCAAGGCCGAGATGAAGTATTATCGGGTGATTATTATACCGTACGGAAAATGATATGGTAAACTCAATATAATAATAATAACAAATAATAATAAATATCCCTGGACATTATTCCACACAGCGCCATCTAGCCCCAAAGTAAGCTAATTAAAGCTTGTGTTATGGGATACTAGAAAACGGATAAACATACTTAAATACATTTTCTTTTGTAAATACATACTTATTATACATAGTCGACACCCAGACCAGTACAAACAGACATGTTCATGCACACAAAAATGTTTGTACTGTGCGGGGAACGAACCCGCGACCTCTGGTATAGTAGCCAACTTCTTAACCATTACACCAAGTCGGTCGTCAAAATAATATAATAAAATAAATTAATATATAAATAGAAATATATTTTTAAAAGATCTGCAAAATGCCTATTACATTGATGAATCAACGTTAGCTTACAACGTAAAATACACTATATAAATTCGCCAGGTCTGTTAACGGCCTCGGTAGCTCAGTTGGAAGAGCAGTCACCTGGATTGTGAAAGGCCGCGGGTTCGAGTCCCGCTTGAGTCCCAGGATCAGGTCGAATTATTCTAGTTTCTATCTTTGTGTAGAAAAATGGAGCATTCTTTAATGCTTAAAAACAAAAATTCACTTAAGAATAAGTTTTCTTGTGTTACGAGGTTTCAGACAAGGAATTAACCCAGGGGCGTCTCATAGCACACCCAGACACGAGCCAATATAGAAAAGATCGTTTCCTGAATTGACCCGATCGGGAATCGAACCCGGTACACCACAGAGATCGCGGCTAGAAACCGTGCTAAAGCACACTACGCTAATCTTGTCGTCAATAATTACCCTTTTTATTTATATCAATAGGTAGTTCTTTAATTACCAGATATTAATTAACTACAATAATGAACAACATCTTTTGACCTAACGACGTTATAAAACACGTCTCCAGCCAATCAGAACATTTGCAAAAGGTTTTGGGGCTTCGACGAAAACTCTCGGCGTTTCAAAGCCTTCGGCGTTTCATTTCTGAGTTGACGAGTAACTAATTTTGCAAGTTCGAGCTAAAAGTTAAATTCATTTCTGCTGCTCTCTCGGTAGAGGCCTCAATAGTACCTATAGAGTTCAGAGATTGAATATCTAAGATAACAAAGCTTTTTTTGAAAGGCCTTAAGGCACAGATTATTCAATAGTTCCTACGAAACAGATAAATCACATCCATAGAAAAATATCAATTTTCTTAATCCTAAATGCGTGCTGAATGTCATCATCATCATCATCCGTGCGGTCTATCCCGGTTGTAAACTCACGCTGGTGTGTGGGGTCCCGGGGTCCGCCTTGCTTATTTTCTTGGCCCACTTCGCGCGGTCTTGTGCATCCTCAGTGGTGAGTCTGTTGGCACGCATGTCACCCTGACAACGTCGAGCCAGCGCTTCTTGGGTCGACCTCTTCTACCAGTACCTGGCATGGCCAGACATTGGCTGCCCACGTAGTTTGCCGATCTCCGTGAGACATGACCATACCAACGAAGGCGGCACTCCTGCAGCTTGTCTGCGTTGTCACGAACACGAAGGCTGCCGCGGATGTGGGTGTTCCGCACGTGATCTTTGCGTGCTGAATGTGCTAGACATATATTGCCAGGGCAACCTCTTTCGATGTAGATGTCAGTAGTCAGTACTTACAGTACGTTATCGCGTCAGCACAAATTAGGCATGCGCGGCGGTATCAGTTCAACCGCAAAATTCGCGTACAAATGCTCTACGCGGCTGTTGACTACCAACTGCCACATAAGTCTTGGAATACCCGGCGGCTGGTAGGTAATTATCATGCAGTGACAGAGGCCTGCTTTAAGTTGACATTTTGGTGCAGTATCTCGCACGATTTCTTACCAGATATAATTGAATAGATGACGTGAGCGTACATACTACGTACTACTGCATTTGGGGTGGAGTACACTATTGAACGTATTTTGACATTCAATAAATTCAAATCCAAATTGTAGAATTATTTAATAACTAAAATGTATCTACTATACAATTAATGACTTCCTCATTGATAAAAACTAACATATTGAAATTAATTGTTGGCTATTTTGTAATTTTTGATTGATTTTAATGATTTGGATATGAACAATTTTATTGACTGTATTTTTAATTTTGTTTATTGTTACAAATATTTAGACTTTGTACAGCTGTACCTTTCTATATCAGTAACTTCTTATCGAAAATAAATTAGATTTGTCTTAGTTAAATATCATTTTATTTATTATTTAGTAATAATTATAACAATACGCAACATTTTTTTTTTTTTTTTTATATTGCCCGTCAAGATGACCTCACTCCACCTGATGGAAAGCGGTCGTGAGGTCCAGATATATAAAATAATTAATGTGAAAAGTCTGCGCTCAGCTAAGTAACGAACGACCATAGATCTCGGTCTCAGTCGTCGCTTCGCTCAATCACTATGGCAATAGATGTCAAAATCAAGTAGATTGACTTATTTTTGTTACCTAAGTCAAAATTTATTGAGAAATGGTGGAATCCTAACACTAATGATATATTGTGAAGTGGAAAACGGACTGATTCAGTATTTTCCCTAATTATTGTTATGCCAATTTTCATCACAACAAAATAAAAAATCATTTCATTTAATAACTTCAAACGGTAGATCCCTTGAGTGTGTAACTGCTTAGTTTGGATTTTGATTCATTAAAATAGATAAAAGAGACTTTTGCCCAGCTTAAAACCTTAGTCCTATGACATGGTTATCGCTTAGTGTGAAGGTTTCTTAAAGTAGTTAGGAATTTCCTTAAATATTATATCTATTTCAATTAATTAATATCTAGGACGCCCTACACAAAAGTCATCTGACCCCAAAGTGAGCAGATAAGAACTCAATTTATATGATTTGATAGTCACAGGATAGAAGATCGTGGCGCTGACCCGAAGTCATTCACTTCTCTCGCTGCAACTCGCATTCGGCTCTGCGTACGGGATGTATTGGACCAAGAACAGCCATGAACGTGAAGGCACAAAATAAAGAGTTAGTACAGAAAGCCCGCTCTCGCCTTTATCCAGTATAATTACCTAAACTTGCCTGACTGTCTAGGGTTGCTACTATTTTCGCTCGGAATTTTTGAAATGAAGTAGGTAGATGACACATAACCCGCCAAAAACAAAATAATATAATGTGAATAATTGCAGCAAGTTCCGATTCTGACCGGTATCGCCTGTAACCTCACTGTGTCTGTGGGCGTGATCAAAATGGCGGTTTGTTCTAAGTGGACAATCTGTCCAATGCCAAGGGCCAAAGTGCAGGGCCTATTGGCTGCAAATGATAATGATGGTGAGATTTGAGTACAGCTAAATACTTCCCATTTAGCTGTTCGGCTGTTGTACTAACAAAAACAAAACGCCCTCTTGATAGCGCTTTGGCGCGTATACCAAAGCACTCGGGTACGCGCGAACCAAACGCTAGTGTGATAGTGTGAACGACTCTTTGTCATAAAAACAACCAAACCTATTACTATGGTAAACTTTTATTTTTGGTTAACTTTTGTTGCATCTACTTGTGATATCTGTTTATAATGTTCTGTTTCAATTCTCAGTTTCTTATAATGTTGTTTAAGGAACAGTATAATAATAAATGACCAATTGAATAAATTCACAATGCGAGTTAGTAGGGTTACAATTTGTTTGTTGACAAAAAAAAATGCATAAATCTATGTTTATCAGTCTTTGACGCCCATATTACAAGCTCTGCTTAGTTTGGGGTCACGCGAATGCACGGTCACTATCAGGGTGTTTGAAGTAATATTTATTGTAAGGTCAAAATTATTTCTCCGGTATCAGCTTGTTAATGATAATACTATAATAGTTAATGTATCTAAATATTTTCAAATATAAAGTAAGTTTATTTTGATTTAGTTTGTTATTAAATCACATATTTCTCCATCTTAATAAATTCTGTTGTATTTGTGCACATACTTGCCTCTCGTTTACCATTTTGCCTGTACCCTAGGTCGCCTGGAAGAGATCGTTATAGAGATCGTTATTAGCGATAAGGCCGCCTAAATTGTGCATTGTTTTAAATATAATAATTAGCTTTAAGTCTATTTTAGTTTTTGTACAATAAATAATATATCTGTCTTCTTTCTTTTTCCACACCTACTTATTTTATTTCTGGCCAGTAATACTATGATTTGATTAAAACTTTTAAACTTATAATATGTAACCGTATGTGACGTAGGTATATAACATTTATCAGTTACCTAAAAATTAATAACTGCCTTGAATTAAACGTTGCACATTTTTGATAATAAATTCTAGTTATCCAAACGATGTTTCACCTACAGGATTTCAATTATTAACGTTGGATATTGTATTTCATAGTCAAATGTGTCTAAACCGAGGCTTTTGATAGTAAAGTTAATTATAAAAGCGCTCACTAGCATTCAAGTGAATATATTTAGCTTTAAAGCTTTTAAAATTTATTTACTGATGGGACTTTTGTTGAAAATAACCAATCAAATATACCTTACACAGGTTAATAATAGGTTGGGAAAAAAGATTGTTCGCATTTTTTAAGAAAATCCAAAACACGTTTTTATATAGTTTATTTACATTTAACTAAAGTATGTAGGTGCCATATTATTCGATTACTTTTTGCCATCTTGTTGGTAGGGACATGATCCTATTGCTATAGGAATTTTGAGGCTTCTGATTAAAACACCGCGACAAGTGGTTTTGGCAGTCCTCTCGTGATGGTAACCTGACACTGCAGAATTCAGAAGAATGGTTTGGTTTCATTACGTCGTAATAAAGAATCACAAATGAGTACGCGGTTCATTAGGTTTCTTTCAGTGAGCTCGTGAGGTACCCAAATATCGAACTTTTGTGTGTGCCCGGTTTTTTTCAAATGCGCCAAAACTGTTTTGTTGTCCATTCCCAGTTCTTCAGCTACGTCGTAACTACTGATATACCGATTTTGCTCCACTTTTTCAAAAATGGCATCCATTTTATCCGTAATAGGGGTGACCAGAGCGACGTGCATCTTTGACATCAAAATTTCCGGATTGAAAACGATTAAGCCAAATTTGTGCTACTCTCACAGACACTGCACTGGGTCCAAAAACATTGCAATTTTTCACCTTTTTTGTTTTTAAAATGTATTGAATTTCTTCATTAGATTCACTCATCTTGACAGTAAGAAAAACAAATGAAAATCACACATTTTGCTAATTTGAATTTGGAATTATCTTTTTTAAATTTTAAGCCTTTATTGATACCAAAACCAGCCAGATTCAAATATTATACCGTGTTACCGTGTACTCATTTGTGATTATAGCTAAAGAGATTTTATTACAAGTTCATACATTCTATATGCGAAAAGACTTTTTCCCCAATTATACTTATCAGTACAAAATATAAACTTAGGATAAAATTCATCGACAATAAACGTAAAATAAGAGCCTGCAACTTATTATTGTTAATTTTACAGAAGTTTTTTTTTTACTTCTTTTAATTTGTTTAATTACTTGTAATTTTGTGATTATAAGTTCTAGAGCTATAACTATTTTTTGTTGAATAGGTACTTGAATAATGTTCATAGACAATTCCGCCCATCTTACCAAAAATATGTTTTTTTTACATATTTTGATTTTTTTTTGAAACTAGGTCGTAAACCTACATATCTGGGGCCTGGCGCGTCAAAAGCATACAAACATAAAATGTACGTTTCCAAGGCTTCAAAAATATCTGAACAAAAAATTTGCCACACATATCTACAAGTCAACAAAGAGTCTGTATGCACCCTTGTTCAGATATTTGTGACTTATGTTTTGCTCAGATATTTTTGAAGCCTTTGAAACGTACAGATGTTTATCCTTTTGACTGTACCTAAACCTAAACTGCGAAGTGACACAGGCCTGACACTACTCAAAATGAGAATTAAGTATATATTTTTCGCTGCTTTTGAAAAATAGTCTCTCATACTTAATTTGTATAACTTATATACTTATCTTTAGCTCGGCAGGTAATTGGCAGCACAGTAAAACCAGTGCAATACAATGAAGCACAATTACTGGACATAGTCAGGACCAGAATTCCCACTATTTAGATTCCGTAGATAAAATCCAAGTAAATTATGTGTGTGAAGGGATACTCCCATTTCTAAACATGGAATAAGGTTTAAAACTAGTAAAATGGATGTTCTTTAAGATAAAAAACTTTTTTTATATTATTTGTTTATTTATTTATTCATCTGCTAATATGTACATTCACATTAAAGATGGTCATTATAATTATTAGTACAGTACATAACCCCGTAAGGGCATTGCAAATATAGTACACTTAATATTTTAAAGATTCCAATTACATTTCATGTTAGTATAATAAAATTATTAGTTACCTATCTATTTAATACATTATGAATTATATTAAAGCACATAAATAGCGTTAGTACATGAACAAACAGAGTCAGATAGCGCGACTTAAAGCTTCTTGTCGTCTCTGAACTCATTCAATGAATAGTAACATTCGTTAAGCAGCAATATCTTAAGTCTAATCCTAAATCTTTTTGCGCTGGGTTCACTTTTTATGTCATCCGGAATTTTATTAAATATATATTGATAGCTCTGTAATGAGGTTCGTTTTTAAACATTTCTAATTTGAGATTCAGTAGTTCTAATTTGTTTTTATGTCGGGGATTACTGCAGTACTTAAAAAGGCAGTTTTCCTAACTATGAGTAGGTTCTTTATTGTATTTATTTAAAATGGGTTTGCGATGACGGGCCGATGGCGGAACACCTGTACCTAAAAAATACCTATTCACTCTGGCAGGCATTAAGACATTAAGGCATTAAGACATTAAGGTTAGAAGTATCCGGAAACAGACGCAGGGAGAGCATTCCACTCCTTATCAGTGCGGACTAGAAATGAGGCAACAAACTACTCTGCTAACTTTTACGTTTTGTTTTTCATTTAGAACTTGAAGCAGTTGTAACTTAATCTGCAAGTGATACTGTCTCACTGCTGCCCAAGGGCTATAGTCATTTAAAACATGGATTTAGGATTAATCAGCACGCTTGCCAAGTATGAGATGGACTGGTCACTTAGAGCTTTTATTTGATTTCGTCTAATTCGGTATGAGTTCCGTATGATTGGCAGTTAAGTCTTCAAGTTGGGGTTGCTTTTCGACTGGAATCTTCCGGATGTGTCCGGTCTCTGTTCGACACGAGGAAGGAATTCTAAGCCGTTCAGAATTTCTACAAATGATGTAAAAATACAAAAACAAACGAACAACTAAATAAAGTTCGTTTACACCTCTAATTCATAAGAAGGCGCGGCAATGTTTAAAACTTTACACTGTTTACAAAAAATAATCCGGAATTTCATTGCAAAATCCGGAATTTACTCATGATTTTTTTGGTCTCGAATCGAGCTTGACGCTGCTTAACTGCGAAAAATACTAAATATAGTTTTTTATTACATACCTACACATTTTGAAAAACAAAAACCACAAGCAAGCACTGATATACCACATCGCAACGTACAATTTAAGCGATTTGATGCTAAAAACTTGCAAGCGGTTCTTCTTTATTTCCTATAAAGGTACATATTTGTTTTCTCCCTGCTTTCGTAGGGATGTGGTCTAGTTGCTATTTATTACGGTATTGCATAGTGACACTTGCGTGCTAATAACCGTCTATTAGGCGTTCTTGGTTGCAGAACATGTTTACGCTTAAGAATTAGTATTAATTTACTATGTTTGGTTCGCTTGAATAGCTAGTGGAATGTTTGTTTTCTGTATTTCCTTTTCATGGTAGTCTTTGCCTGTTAAGATCATTCTTTCAGTGTATTTTATTTTGGCCTTACAAAGGTCAATATTTGGCAAAGTCTGGATCAAAATGTTTTAGTATCTTTAGCTTCGTCGCTACAATGAAAACGCCTCCGTTAGATTTAGAGCTCGGACCGAAACCCGGAATTTTCGGGTTCAATTCCCAGGTCGGGCTAAGTGTGTTATCGGATTTTTCGGAATATAGCCGGGGTTTATGATCACCAACCCGCATTTGGCAAGCATGGTGATTAAGCCAACACTCATCAACTTTAGCAATGACTTGATTTCAATGATGGAGGCCGTTGCCCAGCAGGCAGTGGGAGAGGCTAATTACATACTTTTATCTTTAGCTTTTTTGTAACTAGTCCAAAATTAAAAAAAAATATCTTAACAAAACACTATGAAATATAACGTTCATATTTTTAATGACTTGCCGGTCATTTCTCGCCTGTTTCTTAAAGTTCAGTTACAAACCCAAGTGTGAGAGAATATGAAGAAATATTTATCCGAGGTAGTTTGAACAATAATAATGTTTATAACTTTGTATTACTTATTATAAGCATCAAACTTTGGATATATACATCATTATTAGTTAACCATAGTAACATTTCAACATCATACTTATAAATGACCAACGTGGATACTGTAAGAATAGTGATGTCTTTAGATTGTTTTGATAGTATCGATCTCTCTTAAATACCAACAATTTAATTTTGCGAATGATATATACCAGGTTATGATCGTAACTTGGATAATCCGTAAGCTATTGAATAACCAAAACAATAATAAAACATAAATAGCGCCAGACAACACACCACTTGTCATGGTCTCGAAATAAGGATAAATATCCTTGTATTACGAGGTACCAGACAAGGAATTAAGCCAGGGGCGTCTCCCAGCTAAGCACTCCCAGACCCGAGCCAATTTAGAAAAGATCATTTCCCAAATTGAACCGACCGGGAATCGAACCTAGGCCATTATGGATACGAGAATCCCCACACAGATGGTTAGTTTTAGACTACTATTACTTATTCTTACTATTAAGTACAGATTTTACATTAATAATATTTCTAATATAAAATGTATCTTTTTTATTAATTGTTTAAAATATCATGTTAAGTTTAGTCTCATAAACGTCACTTTGCTAATATTGAAAATCGACACAATCGAAACACGTGGCAGGATTTCAATGGATAGAAAGAGGCTTTGACTTCAGCCTTTACAAAACCATTGCAAAATGGGTCTTATCTCAGCAGCATGAGGTATCCTATGTAAAGGTTGATGTGAACACCTCTGTACAACCGGCCTACACTCTATTTTTCACTCCGGAAATCTACAAGAGAGACTTATGTTTAATAAGATGTTTTCTTGGTGATGATGTTGACTATCCAACGTAATAAGTACCTAAAAATATTTGACGATACTGTTTTATCGGTATTCATGTAGACAGCAATATTATTCGAGACTATCGAAAGTCTTGACACCACTAACAGTCAGCCACCGGCACCGCTTTATCTAGGCGTCCTAGTTTCCCCACGTCCATACCATCGACAGATGGGCATCACTAGTTTCAAGCTCACACACCGTACTTCCAATTTTACAGCGCTTGAAGACTATAAAGCGGCTTTAATTTATGATCAAAGGTGGCGGAAGCGGTTGGCCACTGGCTAACCGCTGTATAGTGTTGAGAGGCTCATTAATTCGTATTTATAATATTATGGCTGGGCAAGTAAACTCGACCATAAGCCAAAGTTACTTTGGCTGTAAGTTCTCTTTACTTTGTCTACAGTCTTGAGATCGAGTTCGGGTTGACGGTAGTATCATTACATCCATAGTAATACTAGCTTCTGTCCGCGACTTCGTACGCCCGTACCACAAAATGAAGAGTTTACTGAAGAGCCGTTCGTGCCTTTTTCCTGAAAGTGCCTGACCGCCTAGGGTTACTTCTATATTCGCTCTGAATTTTTAAAATTAAGTACGTAGATAAACGTACTTGACAAAACCGGTCAAAAACATGAATAAACGCACCAAGCTCGACCAAAACAAAAACCCTCGCGACAGTGTGACGCGTGGCCGATTCTCACCGGTATCTCCTGTAAACACACTGTGTCTGTGTGCGTGATCAAAATGGCAGTTTGATCTAAGCGGATCGAAGCGGTTCGATCACACACGTGCGATATGGCCAGGGGTAATTTTGGTGACGATGTTAAAACTGAGAATATGATCTGCGTGTTTTTTTGAGAAAAGATAAGTTATAATCTTTATTGCACAAACAAACGGAATACAACAGATTATATTAGTGAGAAGACATAGAACGTAAAATTTACATACGCTATACGAAGCGATCGCTTCCAGACAACCTACTGAACTGAAGAAACTTGTAAAACAGAGAATGGATTCTTACAAAAAACCTTACGGACTAAGATTTCTTACAAACTTAGTGAACCTACACTACTGCAACAATTTGTTTTTTGACACCTAAAGAATCACACTACTACGTGTTCTGACTCTTTCAAGTGGGGGGTATGTACGACATAGCGGAAATGTAAACAGTAGGTTAAATTCTAACTAGGTAGTTTATAATAATCGTATGTATTATTGGCGATGAAGTAAATATGTATACTTCTTTTACAGGTGCTAAGCAAATTTCAGACAATCACCCATAATTTTTTTGTCACACCAGATCTTCTGAAATAAATTGCAATAACCTACTCGTACCTTGTTGCTGAAGAGTTATTATAAAGGTCATTATCAGTTAATTGAAGGAAACTTAATAAATAATATCCATGCAACAACATCCATACTACAATCCAAAGACAACGGAGCGCTCTTTTTTCTTTTTCTCTATTTGTTTTTTAGTTCACTTATCATTCCCGATCTCTTTGCCTATTTCATACGTCGTTTGAATCGCAGTGTAAATAACGTCTTCAGAAGAGTCTGGGTAAGTACGTCAAACCAGGCATAAATATTCGCACTTGTTGTACTGTTAACTTTTCTACTGTGCCCCTCTCTACCCAGGTCACATTAACACGCACGAGTAGTGTTGTGCTCGATACACTACGAGATGCGGCGATTTCCTTTGATTTGAAGAAGTGACGCATAATCCCGCTTCGTGAAGATAAGTTAAGCTCATATCAGCTGTTCTGTTTATTAAATAATGCCTTGCCTTCATGGCTTAGTGATTAGAGTGCTTGGTAAGAGATCCAGAGGCGCTGAGTTCAAAACCCTAGTCAGTAAGTGTGTACGGTTACCCAATACCCACCCGCATTTGGCAAGCATGGTTAATCTTAAACAACCCTTCAATGGTAGCGATGACTTGATTTTACAATGGAGGACTATGCTGAGCAGTGGAAACTTACGTTGTGGGCTGCACAATTCTAGAACATAGGTAAGAAATTTTGTTGTGAACATTATTTGGCGACCAAAGCTGTACCTGTGTGGCGAACCGGCTTGTATGATCTGACGGGTACTCGGCAAGCACCCGACGGATTGATACGTACGTGGTAGGTTATTGATTAAGGCAGTAAGTACAAAGGAAATATCGTAAGCCCTGTACTATTATGAGTACGAACTATTTAATCTCATACCTAGCGTACAATGCTGCGTCGCGGCCTATCGAGTCTCAAACGCTATTTAACCAAATCTGCATTGTACTAAACTCTGATTTACACCGTGTTGACAACAATAAACTTTTAAATATTTAGAAATAGATCTGGTGTTACTTAATTCACTCAATAAACTAGTAGAGTAAGATTCATGTTGGTAGGCTCTCATAAAAAAAACTTTCACCCGGATTCAGAAATGACAATCAAAGCTTAGCCACTCTTTCATAAAGGTCGCTCCGCATGCGTCATTTGTGGATTACCATGCGTCATTGTGGCCCGACGCCTCTAACAGATAGTCCGCTTAGAACAAACCCGCCATTTGGATCACGCACACAGAGACTCGCACTGTCAAGAGTGTTTTTATTTTTGTCGAACTTGGTGCAATTTTACCACATGATGATTTTTAGTGTTGACCGGTTCTGTCAAGTAGGTATAACCTACCTACTTCAGAGCGAATATAGAAGTAACCCTGGGCGGAAACGCAAGTTTAGGAAAAAGGTTCGAGCGGTCCTTCTGTATACTCTTTATTTTGTAGTATTGCTGTGCATAATGCATAATTGCTGTGCATGTGACATGTATTCTGATCGGGCAGCATGGACAGCATTAATGTAAAGGGTAATCAACTTTGACTATCGTTGCAAAATGCATGGGGTTATATGTATGATCGAATAAAAAATGAGGAACAAAAGCTATAGCTTATTATACGATCTTAAAAAAAAAATTGAAGATCGAATAATAAGCTATCGCTGTCGTTCCTCATTTTTTATATAGAAAAATCGACGTCGATTTTTCTACCCAGATTTTTTTATTCTTGGTTCTCACCCAGGACCAATATGCATGCGACGAGCATTTCTGGGGTCTTATTACAATCCCTTATAATTTGTAAACTGAGCGTGGCGAGCAATTTCGTAATATGATCTTTCATTTCCAGCCAGTCAGCGGCTACCTGGCACTGACCCATCTTCTAGGCTGGATATTTACTGACGAAATTGCTCGCTACCCTCAGCGTAGGGGATTTACTTGACTAGATTCAAGCGATTATGAAGAGGTCCCTGTTTGTTTTGTGCCTGGGCGTTGTTATCTATTTGAGTTTGCATTTAGAAATGTTTAAAGTCAAAGTCAAATAATTTATTTCGTGGTCCTTATGTAATTAAGACCTCAATCTATAACAGTAGTAGTATCTCCATGTCGTACTTTAAGGCGTATCTACAAAATAAGCGTGTTATACATGCAATATTAAAAGAGCTAAATGAATCCATTAAATACAAAATATCTAACAACATATTATTAATTTAATTATTAAAACAATTATTGACCTTCATTGTATTCAAAATACATGAAAAATATAAAGGTCAAATTACAATATAGTCAATGAAAAGATTTACATGATCATAATAATGACTACTGATAAAGATTACAAATATTTACAATTGTATGGTTTTATTGGTATATCAGTCTCGACACTCATGGTGAGATATTATCAAGTAGAAATTAATTTACATCGTAATACGCTCTGCATGACAGTTTCTGGTTTCTTTATCTACTTTGGAAGCTTGTTATAAATTCTTGGGGTTATACCGAAAACACTCTCAACTATCCTTAACAGCTTATGTCATCTTCATACATTTGAACGATTTCTATTGTAGAAGTCGTCGTGGCGTGTTGCTCTTGGCTAGCCCCCCTCATCTTTATTGTACAAGCTCTGCTTAGTTTGGGGTCAAATGATTAGTTAGTGTATCATGTTAGTTGTCCCAGGAATGTATTTTTGAAAAATCCAAATTTAAAAAAAAAACAAATTTATGTGAGATAAACCAAAATGCATTTCGTTTCATACGCCCTTTTAACCCGTTGCTCACTGACCGAACAACAGGCGCGGTCCGACGGACCCAGTCCGATACTGAGACACGGTCCTGTGGACCGATAAGCTGGCTCAGTTACGTGCCGATACGGGAAAATTGCTATTGGCCTTTAAACAATTCAATTCAGTTGAAAGCTGCTTAAATATAAAAGGGAGAATTGAATAACTAACACAGCCCTAAAATGTAACTAGAAACGAGAAAATTATGTGTAAGATTGATTATTTATTTTCACGGCATCGTTGGACTTGGGAAGAACCTTAAAGTGAGTTTTTTATACCTAGATTAGATCATCATCACACTGAAAAAGTATATTGTGTAGGTGCATTTAATTACAAAGTAGTTTGTAAAAGCGAATCTTTCAGTCGCGATTAAATACGACATTACTGTTATAAAGAGTAAAAGTCAGTCATATTAGTGTTTATGTAAGACTTGGATATTACATATAAAAAAAAGAAATAGATAGTTGTTAATTAGGTAGTGTGATTTATATACTTACATTGAATGTTGTTAATAATTATGTTCATAATAACGTAGACGTTTACTAGTTAAGTGCTAGGTAAATACGATTAGTTACCTTATTTTGAACCCGCTAGAATAGAGTTTAGGAACAAGGCTAGATTACAATAATATATGCTTGACGTAAAAGCGGTTAAGGTCAAATACGTCGTAAATGTCGCAGGTAATGAGGAGCGGTAATCATCAGGGATTTCGTGAAATCCCTAGGCATACCACGAAATCAGGTAAGATGTCGAATAGTGGATTTAATTACTGCTACAAAGGATATTTATTTATTTATTTATTCATTTACAATATAAACTTACAGCTAAGCCAACACGTTTATATGCTAAAAAAAACAAAAATATAGAAAAGTAAACAATAACAAATACTTCGATTAAACAAACAAAAGAGCTTAAAGTAAAATAATGTACATTTAAAAACAAATTGAAAGTTAATTTTCCGAAGTAATGTGGATACTGAGTCATCAAATATGTCAGCATCCTGGAACTCAATTAGGACTTTATTGAAGAGGGCAACAGCACGAGCCGCGGGGGTGTTGCCGGCGTGGCGCGTGCGCAGGCCCGCGGGGGCCGCGAACAGACGGTGCCGCCTACGACCAGCTCCTCGAACATAATTGCGCGGCACATATAAGCCTAACCGGTGCAGGGTCTCAGGGTTCCACCTTATTACGAAACAGCAAGCAAAAGTGGACAAAAAAATGCACCTTACGCCTAAGCTGCAACGTTTCTTGGCCTAACATACCGGCTATAAACAATGATGGATACAAAAAAGGATAATATCCATACCTTTTTTTATATAAAAAGCGACCAAACTTCTTTTGGACTTTTTCTAATAGCAGTGTGTTTTTTGCACTACTAGGGTCCCAGATGATTGACCCGTATTCCAATTTACTGCGTACAAATGCGTTATAAAGCAATATCGCTATGTTAATGTCCTGGAACTGTGAGGCAGTACGCATGATGAAGCCCAAGGTTTTGTTGGCTTGCTTAGAAATGGCAACAATACGGCTATTAAAGTCGAGTTTAGCGTCAAGTTTAATACCAAGATCCTTCACTTCATTTACCCTGTTGAGAGGAACCCCTGCAACACTATAGGAGAACACGATGGGTGCTCGTGATCGAGTGAAAGTGATCAAGGCACACTTCGTACTATTAAATGACATACGGTTATCATTAGCCCATTGAACAACTGATATAAGTAACTATGTATATTAAACTCATGTAAAATGAAGACAATCAAAATCCTAAAGGCTAAGTTTAATGGCACCATGGTGTAGATACTGTTGTTGTATGTACATACAATGTTGTGTTCATGTACAATAAATAAATATAATTTGTAGTGTACTCCTTGTTACACGATTCACTGGCTCGACAACACACGGTATGCGCAGGCGGCACGTCCGCTCTCGCCAGTGGCTCTCACTGTAATAACGCGCGCCCCGCCACACCGTGAGCACGAGACAGTGTTTATAGCTATTATTATAGTTATAATATAACATACAAAAACTACATAATTAATTAGTTAAATCGTCTAAAACAGCTTACTGAATAGATAAAGATTTGAATATTTATAAATACATACTCGCATAGACAATAACACACAGATCAGACACACACAACAAAATAATTCTAAATCTGTACTAATATTATAAAGCTGAAGAGTTTGTTCGTTTGTTTGCTTGAACGTTAATCTCAGCAACTACTGGTCCGATTCGAAAAATTCTTTCAGTGTTAGATAACCCATTCATCGAGGAAGGCTATAGGCTATATATCATAATTCCACACGGATGAAGTCGCGGGCAGAAGCTAGTACTAGTATATTCCTGCTTCTAGCTCCGCACATGTCCTTGAAATTGCCGAATGTGTCTACTTTTTTGACATAGCACCAGATTTAGTTTATTGAAACGATAACTTGTTATAAAAAAAAAGATGGTATTTTTTCATATCACTAAGAAGCGGTGAGAAAATCGACTATTGGACACCTTTCGCAATTTCGTGGTATCCTTAAGAATTTCCCGTAATCCTTGATATCGTCGAAAGTCAAAGTCATAAAAACTGTTATATTTAAATATACCCCATAATAATAGTACTTTCTAATAGTCAAATCTAATTAAGTAACTAGTTATCCAATATAAATTTACATACAATAATACTATGAACATATTTAATAGTCGGAAAGGTTTTGATTCTTGATGAGAAGAATCGGCAGAAGAAACTCAGCAGACTCATTTCCAAAAAAAAAATACATTTAAATTTTGGTACGAGTATGTTGTCACAAATTCTGTCGTTGCCCTGCGACATATATACGTAATCATCATCAGTACGTAGCTGACAAAACGCGTCATTGCGAGGTCATCGACAAGGCTCTATTGTGAAGGCCCAATTGTTCAGCACGATGAAATGATCCCGTCTCGGTCAGTAGGCCTTTTGATATTGGCCTTGATTATTTTAATGAGCTATATTGTGGATTAAATTTATCGCCATAAATGATGGCAGGATTGAAACAGTGGAATGTTTATTGGAAACTTTAATAATCGGTTTTCAGTGTATTTACCTATTAAATTAGATAAAAACATGCCGAGGCATTTATTTTTGGAAATGAAATATACGACAGCTGACCTTCTGGACTTGTTTTGGGGTTATAGAAATAACAATATCATAAAGCTGCAAACCAATGCTGATGCATCGTTAATGACGTCAGATTTCAATGGTTTTTATCGCCAATATAACGGGTTCTATTGGTTAATAATATACAGTTTAACATTGGCAAAAGCTCTTGCCCCACGCTCGTCAAATTTTCACTTGATTGGTTTCTTATTAGGTTTACTGTTTTGTGTACCTACCAACAAAAGGAAATAAAGGTTAGTCTTAAATAGACAATGCCTATTTATAAAAAAAAAAACCATCAAAAAACATACTGGTAGCCCAACTCAGTATTACTCCGCCATTTCTAAAACCATACCATATTTTCGATCAATTTATTATCACTGAACCATTCGCAAAGATCACCACGCCCCTAGCCCTACTGTCAATGCGGATCATCCGGATTGAGGTGTTTACAGACTGTGGCACGAAAACACCGCTTAAGGGCGCTGTCACACTTGCGATCTGTTGGTGAGCACTTTTGTTTGAAGGAAAAAAAAATACCATCACAACTTTATCCCGAACAGGAGAGGCGAGTGACTGTTGCCGTCATGGTGAACGGAATACTCAAAAACCGACTTTTCACCAATGGTATTAGAACCCAACGTGGTAGGTGGTGACAGTTATGCCGTTGATCCCGGTTGATTTGGTTTTCTATCTGTGTATGTGTATTTCCATCACCGGAGAGTTAGTGTCCTGACACACTATGCCGAAGTTACGCGACGGAAGTTCCGCATGATTACGCCTGCTATGATTAAATGCTATTTGAATTACCGGTCACATTATGCCGTAATTACGTTGCGTTATAGCGTTCGGCACTCATGGTGTGTCATATTAGCCGAATACGTCGGAACGTAAAATCAGCCGCGGAACTTCAGTCACGTACTTTAGGCATAGTGTGTGAGTCACTTAGAAACAAAGTACGCTGAAGGTCGTATGTCTGGAAAAAAAAGGAAGAACTAATACCTACTTGCGGTATCGAAAATGCTGCTTTCAAAAAATCTGTTAAAATATTGAAATAAGCCTAAATAAGTCATCTTTATTTGAACATTAGCTAATCATAAGCGTCCTCAGGTTTAGAGTGGCCAATTATAGGCGGCCTGTATTCACTGAAGACCTGCGACCAAATTTGTATCTACCGAACCCCATAGCAAAAATAGTGGCGTTCAGAGAAACTTATATACTTAGTAGCGAGCCACTAGCAGACATCATAATCGCATTTATTTATTTAACGCGTCTTCAAAACGCTAGCGTGTTAACGCCCTTAGATCGGATGCAAGATGATGGAAATCTGCTCAATTTATTTCTTCTGGTTTTATGTTCGCAATAAACCATTGTTATATCATATTTCTACTAAAGATCTATCGCTAGAATCAATATGTTATTCTGATATAGCCTCATGCTTGTTGGCAATATAACAAAGAAGTAAGTCAGCAGTGTTGATAAATAGGAAAAATAGTAATAATATGCTAGGATACCGGTGGAGACCCAGATGACGGCGGAGGGTCGCCACCTACCACGTTATAATATACAAGGTGGGGTCTAAATTGTATTACGCTTGGTGAAATGTGAGTTTCTGAGTATTAGGCTAAGCACTCACGGAGCGGTTTTCAACCGCGCCAAACTCACAAGACTAGAGTTTTGTGCGGCGTTGCAGCCGCCGCGGTTGCGATTTTCACCCGCAAACTTAACGGGCGGTTGGATGGAAGAAATTCGCCGATCGACCGCCGACGCGCGGCCGCAAACCGTTTACCGCTGCCCACGCGGGAACTAAACGCGTCGTGAAATCTGCTTTTTAATATTATAAATACGAAAGTTTGTGAGAATGAGGAGGTTTGTGTGCGTATGTTTGTTACACTTTCACGCAAAAACTACAGAACGGATTTAGATCGATACCGGATAACGATAACGGATATAGATCAAGCAGACTGACATCGAGGAGAAGAGGCGAAGTCTTGTTGTTGAGCTTGACGGAGTGTTGGACCGCATTTCAGAATGGGGTGCATGATCTCTTGTCGAGTTCAATGCCAAGAAAACGCATGTGTGTGCATTCACAGCAAAGGCGTCGCCGTTCCTTTCCCATCCCACTCTTCAGAGCACCCCGCTACCGATTAAGGATAGCCTAAACATCCTTGGCATGGATGTTCGAAGCAACCTAAACCAGCGGGACTACATTGAGAGCGTCATTAGAACTGCATCCCGTAAACTCGGAATCCTGAACAGAGTGAGACGATTCTTCACGCCAGGGCAGCTCTGTCTTTTATATAAGACACAAGTTCGCTCGTGTGTGGAATACTGCTATCATCTCTGGGACGGTTCCGCCAAGTACCTACTCGAAGCTCTTGACAGGTTGCAGCGGCGTGCTATCCGTATTATTAGAAACCCAGAGGCCACTTTTACCCTCGAGCCTCTCCAATTGCGTAGAGACATTGCCAGGCTAAGTGTTCTCTATCGCTTCTACAATGGGGAATGCTCTGACAAGTTATTCCAGCTTATTCCACCCTCACCTTTCCACTCCCGTACCACGCGTGCTGGACTACGGCGTCATCCACACACAATTCAACATTTGTTGGCCCGAACTAAAAGGTTCGGTGACTCGTATCTTTGTCGTACCATCCAGACGTGGAACGCTCTTCCAGCACATGTGTTTCCTTCCTCTTATAGTCCCGGGTTCTTCAAGCGGGGCGTGAAAAGGCATTTCTGCAGGCATTCAAGGGGAGCATGGCCAGCCCAGTGATTCGTTTGAATGACTGAGCTTGTCAACCTCATATCTGGACCTCACGACCGCTTTCCATTAGGTGGAGTGAGGTCATCTTGACGGGCAATATAAAAAAAAAGAAAAAAAGATGAAACTTTACAGTAAAACAGCTTATACATTAGAATAACACATAGGCTACAATTCATTAAAATCTTACGTAATTTTACCAGAATATAAATATAACGATAAGATTACGCTGGCGAAGCCGCGGGCGGAAAGCTACTTTTTTCATACATAGGTACAGAGGCGTTCACATCAACATTTACAAAACCCTTGCAAATGGGTCTTATGTTAGCAGCATAAGGTGCCCATATGTAAAGCTTGATGAGAGCGCGTCTCTACTATAGAAGCTACGGCCCGCCACCGCGCAGCAGAAAACTGTTCCGTCAGTTTTTAGCCTTAGTAGCCATAGGCAAACTGCAAACGGCAACAGTCAACTAGCCTCTAACTAACCCATTCGAGGTATGTTAGCCCTATGACTGCGAATGGTGATGATAATGAAGCAGTATATACCTACAAAATTACAAAAGCGTCGTGGCCTAGTGGTTGTGCACCCGAACTCAGACCGTGGATCGTGTGGTCCCGAGTACAAATCTGGCCGGAACCAAATTCTTTGTGTTCATTGTTAAATATCCGACTTACATCCATAAAAAACCAAATCAACAAGGATAACGGCGGAAGGCTCACCACCTACTACGTTGGGTTCTAATACCATCGGTGAAAAAAGTGGCTTCTGGATGTTTCGTTCACAATGACAACACAGTCAATTGCCTTTGACTACCCCATTTGGGATAAAGTCGTGATGGTATTTATGTTATGTTAAATTACAATTACTATCACGTTTTGCAGGTGGCGACAGAAGCACAAGCCACGATCTAAACTTAACTCTAAGTTGACGCTCTGAACTAACTGACACATACATATTAATTAGGCACATACTAAATAGCAGTTTAAGTATTCCAAGCCGCTGAAGTTTAGGCGAAACGAGAAACTAGGATAAAGCTGTTATCTAGTCGAACTTGAACAAAATTAATATATATTTTTTTTTAATGTAGCAGGCATTTATCTGTCTACTGAGACAGTTTTATTTATTCAATAACACAAGGAGTAATCTTACTTCGGGACCAGTTCTATATAGTAGTCTTAGCTCTTATTTTTTGATAATGTAAATATAAAATTTATTTATATGAATAGACAAAATAAATTCATACAAAACACATTTATACATCAAAATAACCTTACCTTATATTAAATATTTTACTTAGTAACGTCACTAGCTATCGAACATGTTTTAAAATTAATAGTTCAGAAGAAAAAACTAACCACGAAAATTTCAGAACTTTTGTCACCTGTTAATTTGTTCGGTTTTAAATGTTTTGTACTAAATTTACTATTTTTCTCGCACTCAAAGTGAAAAGTACAGTTTGCACCTCGAGACTAAACGCCAACTTAATATACCCTCGGTTTCATTGACTCCCTCGATATTATGCCTTCGTTTAGTCCCTTGATATAAAATATACTATTTTAATAGTTCCTATCACAAAAATACCACATGTTGACTTACCAAATACAGAAGTCTTTCTTCGAGGATTCCCTGTGCTGGTGCTCGTAGCTGACAGGTTTTGGATGGACAAGTGATTTGAAATTTTTAATTCGATTAATATAATATTTAATATAATATATAATTAATATAATATATAATTTTTAATTGTTGACGCTAAGCCAACAAGATGTTCGTGTAATAAGATTGTCGTGTTGGCCAGCTTTTTCCCTGTTTTCGCCTTTTAGCTCGGCAGTGTGTTTAAAATTCAGTTAAAAATATTTTCAATTCTAGGTGCAATACTTCAAAAACTGTCAAAACATTGCCGAAACCAATTTTTTTAATTCCTCGCTTGTCGTCTGTCTATATTTTAACGTTCACCGTCACGCGTAGTCATCGAGTGCATTGTTGTGGCGTGAATACGTGTATCTGAAACAACCGTGCGTTTTTCGCGCCAATTTCTTCCACGTACAGCCAAGATATGGAATGATCTATCTGCGGCGGTGTTCCCAAAGGGATATGACATCGGGGCCTTCAAGAAGAGAGCGTATTCCCATCTAAAAGGCAAGCAACGCATCGGTGACACCTCTGGTGTTGCAGTTGTCCATGGGCGGAGGTGATCACTCTCCATCAGGTGACCTTCTAGCTCGTTTGCTCCCTATTACATTAAAAAAAAAAAAAAAAATTGACACCTTTGAAAATATTGCATCAGAGAAAAAACGTGGAGTTTGCTAGTTTAAATGTAGGTCGGACATTTTGATTATGAATGCAACTGAAAATCGGATTTGAAATTTAATCCATGGCACGGCAAAAAAGGCCCTACAGAAGGACAGCTTACGCCTTTTTCCAGTATAATTACCTAAACTTTCCTAACCGCCTAGGGTTACTACTACACACATCAAAAGTGTCTAGGGATCAAGCATTTTTACGCGGATTTCTTGAGATTGAGATGTGGCTTTGTAATAAATTTATGATTTTATAAATTTATGTGGATCCTTTTTGGTGCATTTCATAATTTGAAACAGGAACTGTCAATCAAATTCGAGTAAAAGATGAAAATCAGCTGTCAATATTTTCCCTATAAAAACATACAACGCATTGAAGAGATTATTAGTGCTACTGTTTCCCTACTACTGATTAAAACCAACGTTATTATGGAGCGGCGACGTCATTTAAGCAGGGAAGAAATGCTCAGAGCCGTGGGAATGATAGAAGCTGGTTCCCGGCAACGTACTGTGGCTTTAGCTCTGAATACAAGTCAGAGTGATATCAGTCGACTTTGGACACGTTACCGAAGCACTGGTACCGTGGCTGAGCGCCATGGAGGACGGTATCGCTGCACCACACGGAGACAAGACCGATACATTCAAATCACAACTCGAAGAGCTCCAACAATAACCGCCATGATGTTAGCCGTGAGGCTTCATTACTCTTCAGGGAACTTAATTAGCGACCAAACAGTCAGAAACCGCTTGCATGAAGTGAACCTTCATTCCCGAAGACCGCTAAGGGTACCACCCATAGCAATGCACAATCGTAGGATTCGATATCAATGGGCTCTTGAACACAGAAATTGGGCAGAAGAACAATGGCGTTTCGTGTGCTTTTCTGATGAGTCTCGTTTTGGTATGAGACCGGATACAAGACGTATACGACACTGGAGAACCCCTGGACGCCAACAGCGATTAAAATCCTGCCAGGAAGTCCATCCTTATAGTGGTGGAACCATCATGGTATGGGCGGGTATTTGGATCGGCGGAAGAACTGAGTTGATTTGGATCAGAGGCAACCTCAACGCTCAAATTTATGCTGAGACGATTGTATCAGACGTCATCGTTCCTCTACAAGTGCAAATCGGTCCCTTATTTCAGTTAATGCATGATAATGCACGACCGCACACCGCAAGAGTTGTAAGACCGACTCTCGCCGCAGCTAACATCAATGTCCTGCCCTGGCCTGCTCAGTCGCCAGACTTGAACCCGATTGAGCATGCATGGGATATGCTACAGAGAAGAGCTCTGCCGAATATGGAGGGTATCCAGTCGCAAGAAGACCTTTTTTTGTTGTTGCAACGAACATGGGCGGCCATTCCACAGCGTGATTTGGATGAACTCATTTTGAGTATGCCAAACTGATGTTCTTGTGTTGTTAGTGTTCGCGGTAGAAACACGGATTATTAATTGTTTAAGTTACCCAATAAAATTTTAAAGAAAACTGTTATTTCAGTCTTTTTTTCGAACTTTAATGTTAGTGGTTCAAATGTCAAAAATCCCTTTATTAGGAAAATGGCAAATTTCTTTATTAATGCAAAGGTGACTTGGTTTATCGTTACTGTAGACAAACGAAAACACTTTATTTGATGAATCCTTAAAGAAAATTTTAATTAATATCAATCAGGAGAAAAGTTATTGCAAAAATATATGTTGATCCCTAGACACTTTTGATGTGTGTATATTCGCTCTGAATTTTTAAAATTATGTAGGTAGATTAGATTATACCTATTTGATGGAACCCGCCAAAAACCAAATTAAAAATGTAAAGATTGCACCATGTTCTACAATAACAAAAACACTCGTGACAGTGCGAGTAGTCGCTTGACCGATTCTCATCGGTATCGCCTGTACACTCACTGTGTCTGTGTGCGTGACTGCATGATCAAAATGGCGGCCATAAAGACATAATCAGAATACATGATAAATCCCAAAAGATGACGAATAGTTATATAGAAATTACCAAGTTTTGACTTCCTACAAGTATTGGTATTTGCTATTAGGACTCAAAGTGTTTTTTGTTGTCATCCGATAATAAAAATACCGAGCGATTATCAAAAAACTTATAAAAAAACCAAATGGCACACTCTTTAAGTGATGTAGAAACTATCTGAGTGAAATTGAAATCTATTTATTTACATTCGTTCAGGGTCACTATACAAATCAGTTAAACAGTCAATATTTTATGGACAAAAACCTTAAAAAAGTAAAAAAAGAACACTTACATAGTTACTATTTTATTTCGCTTTTTTATGTCTTTTGATAATCATTATATCATATATCTGTTAATCAAATATCTGTTAAGGACGTCTCAATGTTGACTGGATTTCTAGACTACGTTATTTGGGATTCACTGATCTTAACACCAAAAAGGGTTAAATTAACCTGATCAAAGTCCTTGGCAATTTAAAACCGGTTTCTCAGTATTCCATACAACGTTAATATAATTCTTACACTAATTTTAGACGGTAATGGACGTTCTTATAAACAAACATAATGTATGATGTGCTTTTACTAATTTAGACATCAGTTTTTATAACTCTATCGAGGTTATGAAAGTTTGAGGTGGAAATAACAAACAATGAGGTGGAAATTTGTGTTTATTCTGGTAACATTTGTTTAAATTTCCTATTGTTAGTAACAAGTCCATTCACATGAACATTTTTTTTTTTTATGTAATAGGGAGCAAACGAGCTAGAAGGTCACCTGATGGAGAGTGATCACCTCCGCCCATGGACAACTGCAACACCAGAGGTGTCACCGATGCGTTGCTTGCCTTTTAGATGGGAATACGCTCTCTTCTTGAAGGCCCCGATGTCATATCATATGTCATGACATTTAAATTATTCGTACACAGTCTATCCAACACTTTTGTTTTATGTCTCCCTGGCACTATGGTCTGCTGATAGAAATATCTCTTTGGAAATAAGCTCACCCGTATTTTCTCTGTCCTCATATTTCTCTGTAAAAACTGAAATCTGTGTACATACTAATAAATTGTTAGTTCTTAGGCCCTTGTGGTTCAAATCCATGGTCGTGAAAAGTGTTGTCTTATTTTTCGGAACACAGGTTCGGGATCACCAACCCGCATTTGGGAAGCGTGGTAATTGTGCCTATAAACAACGACTGTAGCGATGACTTGGTTTCACTGATGGAGGCCTTTGTCCAGCAGTGGGAATATGCTAAAGTAAAGTAAAGTAAAAACTATCTTTATTCATATAGACTTATGAAAAGTACTTATGAAAAGTCATATACAAAAAAAAATATATAGCAAAAATATACTAAAAATTAAGTTACATAAATATAATACTATGATAGTAAATATCATAATTAAACATAATGTGACTCTACCACCGGTTCGGAGGTTGTTTCCGATCGAGAAGACTCCGGCAAGAAACTCGATAGTTTCAATCTTGTTTTTATACACAAAAATTGGATTGACAGAGTAAAGTCTTAACAAAAAAAAAATACATCCAACTGACCATCCCATTTTGTTTCATTAATATTCAGGATTGGCCCTTCGTGTTTCGCAATTATTTCCACAACTTGGACAACATCAGGTAAATTAAAATTTCAAATTACATTAAACTCCACATACATTAATCTCAATAGATAACGCAAGTCTCTATGAAAACCAACAGTTTATTTTAGTTTATTGTAACGTCACGAAAATGTTATTTATGGGAATTTTCAGTTTCCCAATTGATTTCAGTTTTATATACAGACAGAGGGGAGAAGTGAAAATCAATCCGCTTTATTTTGACATTCACTAGAATTTTATAAGCGCGTATAAGCTAGTTTTTGGAAGCGCATACAGGCACGCATTTTGCCACGGGTTACTCATACGAGCGTTGACGCGCTTATTAGCTTGCATAATCTATCTATATAGATACTAACTCACTACTAACGGTTCGATCGAACACGCCGTAATAAGCCCGTGTAAGTGCGTTTGGTTTTTTGAAGCGTGAAATGTAAGCGTGTAGGCCAAAGCGACCGTATACGCGCAAAAAAACGCGAGTCTAAAACCACTCTTATGACAAGTAAAGGTGGTCCCTCACCTGGAGGATTATCCTGCAATGTAACGTTTCAGATTCGATTTTGAGCATCACATTACAATATTCTGCCTTACAAAAATTCAGGGAAGCTGTATCAAAATATTACACATTGTATCATCAAGTTGCTCACTGTAATGCCTTCCTCACTGATGTAATGCTCGACTCTGTAACGTTACATTACAGGAAAATGCTCCTGGTGAGGGGGCACCTTTGAGTACAAACTTCCGCATTATCTATTTCAATGTATATCTGTGCTAGATTTGAAGCAAACGCTGGGAAAATCGTATGATACCCATTCCGATGGCCTGTCGTAAGGAAGGTGAAACTATCAAATAATTCAAAACTCGGTTAATTAATACCAGCACCACATTAGATGATATTGCTTTTACAAATTGAAATCAATGAGTATGGAAATAGAGAAATATCACGTTGGACAAGATATTCAAGAGGGATTCGAACTCGTTACCTTTTGATAACTGGGCGACTGCTCTTGCCAATTGATTATGTGTACTTAGAAATACATCATCGTTTACAAAAAAAGTAAAGTAAAGTAATTAGCTTATATACTGTCCCACAGCTGGGCAAAGACCACCATCATTGAAATCAAGTCGTCGCTACAATTGATGGGTGTTGGCTAATCACCACGCTTGCCAAATGCGGGTTGGTGATTACAAACCCGGGCTACGAGTATGTTCCGAAAAATCCGAGAACACACTTTACCTGACCTGGAAATTGAACCCAGGACCTCCGGGTTTCGAACCGAGCTCTGAAATCATATATAAAATAGACGATGAACAGTGGGAACTACAGAGAATTTCTTAAAAAATCACGGGTTTCTGTTTTAAACATGGCTTTACTTGGTGACATTTTGATAGTGCAGTCTGGCAGCTGTGAGCAACGTGATCGACGTGGCTTGTCCTATGAGCAGGAGTCTCCAGTCTCAGCATATTGCATGAGTGCTGTCTACGAGAACTGGTATCATTAACCCAGAGGCAACTTTGACCCTTGAGCCTCTCCAATTGCGTAGAGACATTGCCAGGCTAAGTGTTCTCTATCGCTTCTACAATGGGGAATGCTCTGACGAGTTATTCCAGCTTATCCCATCCTCACCTTTCCACTCCCGTACCACGCGTGCTGGACTACAGCTCAACACACAATTCAACATTTGTTGGCCCGAACTAAAAGGTTCGGTGACTCGTTTCTTTGTCGTACCATCCAGACGTGGAACGCTCTTCCAGCACATGTGTTTCCTTCCTCTTATAGTCCCGGGTTCTTCAAGCGGGGCGTGAAAAGGCATTTCTGCAGGCCTTCAAGGTGAGGACGGCCAGCCCAGTGATTCGTTTGTATGACTGGGCTTGTCAACCTCATATCTGGACCTCACGACCGCTTTCCATCAGGTGGAGTGAGGTCATCTTGACGGGCAATATAAAAAAAAAACATCCTTCAGCTGAAATTGGCTTAATTGCTGGTCAAGCGTGTGTTTTTGGATTTTTCGGAACACAATCGTAGCCCGAGATTGTAATCGCCAACGTGCATTTGACAAGTGTAGTGATTAAGTCCATTTCATTGATTGTAGCAATGACAATCACTCTGACTTAATGGAGGCCTTTGCACAGCAAAAGGGGCAGTATGTAAGTGATTGTAATTTCTTTACGTTAGAAGTTTAGTTACGAAGAAAGTTAGTGCATTATAACATCTATGGTGATACTAAGTCTAGACACAACTTATAACTACAGTAAAACGATTAAGAAAATAGCCCATTTGTAATCTAGCAGTATTACACGTCGGAGTTATTCACATACTATAATATTTTCGTTAAATATTAACTGCGAGACATAAACTGAGCCAGATTATTTTCATGCCTAGGCATTCTAAGAGGAAAGTCTAGACTTCAGTCGTAAAGTAAAGAAGTTTATCTGTTTATATGGTCTTATTAATATGCAGCATATGGTCAAAGATTAAGGAGGTGCTTCCATTTATGGCTATAAAATAGTTTCTACTTTGTCGTTTTTCAAAGATAAATCTTATGATAAATTCACTTTGTTTCGGGGCTGCGGTTATCAAAAAATAGACAACAAGTTATAATTCATTGATGAGTTTATTTGTTTATTTATTACGGTAGCTAACAACAGCTTTGATTACAAATTAAAATACCTTTGAATTGTCAGAGAATGGAATAATGCAATATTTAAATATAAAGAATTAAAAACGGGCACTCCGAATCATCTAATTTAGTGATATACGATTCGGTTGAACGTGTTTCGGTAAACAGAAGCTGGAAGAATCGACAAAATAATTTGGAGGAACTGGCTAATATTGGTATTGATAAAGAGTATAGTAATAATAGGATATTATTAGAGCTATCGCCAATTTAATTGGTGTTGTATTTCTCAAATAATAGGGTCTTCCCGCAAAACAGTAGATTTGTCGCCAAAATGTAGTGTCCAAACAATATAAAATGAATTCCACAATAAATCAAATAAAATCATCGATATACTCGTATATGATCTAGTGCCAAATTAATGTTTTTGTATTTATTATAACAGGTTTGTCCTAATAACTGTATAATCAAACTTTAAAGAGATCATTAAAAATGATATATAATGTCACTTGAAAAATTCATAGATCCAAAAAAATGTAGGGTCGTCGTCGTCATCGGTTTAACTAAAAGACGTCTACTGTTGGACATAGGCCTAACCCAAGAATCTCAATAGATTATAATAATAACAATATTATATTAAAATAATATGTTTTATTTAAATTCAATTTAAATAAAACACATGCTTAAATTCTAGTCACAATAAATAATATTTATTGTTAAAAATAACATAAAACAATCTTATCATTGAATAATCAGCGCTGGTTTTGATTTTCAACCGACTTCAAAAAAAGGAGGTGGTTCTCAATTCGACTGTATGTTTTTTTTTTTATATTTGTTACCTCATAACTTTCGACTGGGTGAACCGATTTTGATCATTTTTATTTGAAAGCTGGTGCTTCCCGAATGGTGCCATTTTAATTTGGTCTAGTTCTGACAGTGGCATCCATGAGAAAACCATATAAGTCTTAAATCTAGATAGACAAAATGCGCGACAAATAGACGAATAACTCAATATTACGCCAACCGATTTTGATAATTCTTTTTTTATTTGAAAGCTGATGCTGCCCGTGTGGTCCCATTATAATTTGGTCCAGTTCTGACAGTGGCATCCATGTGAAATTCATATAAGTCTTAAATCTAGATAAACCATATGCGCGACCATATAACTCATTATCACGCCAACCGATTTCGATGTGTCTTTTTTATTGGAAAGGATATACTTCAAGGGTAGTTTGATGAGAGTTTGGGTAGGTTCTAATTATGGGATCCATGACATAGTAACGGAACTCTTCAATTCTTAGGAGCAATTGGACGATACTTTTTCGATGTATAACATAAATAAGAACTATTCACTGAAAATCAAGAAATAAACAAAAAATTTAACAAAAAAAAAAACAACTTCAAAAAAAAATTCTAAAATAATTGAAATAATTGATTGAAAAGAAAACTTATACGATAATCTAATGTAGGTACAATTATTGTTATTGTTGGATTCGGTGTCAGCCAATGTAGGCTTGTAACTACCTACCTACATACGTAAACGTAATATGTAAGAAATAGGTATATTGCTATAGGTATTTCCTTGGCTGACACCGACTCCAACAATAACAATAATTGTACCTACATTATATTATCGTATAAGTTTTAGAAGAATACGCAATTATTTATTTACTTTTTAGTGCTTTGTTTTACAAGTTGGTTTTTTTTTGTCAAAATTTTTGTTTATTTTTGACAATTCCATCAGTTTATTGCACTCCATATAAAGGTCTCAAAACTAGATACCCCCCCCCCCCCTTTTACTTTTTCGGCCGATATGCACGTTATTTGCTTCTGGTGGGGGGTTGGCCAGCTTTAAGCGTATAGCTAATCCCATAACATGCTTGCACATATAATTTTGTAAAATGCAGGGCAGTTGCATTTCCCATGCATCCAGACAAAATTGTTTCCATTTGCTGAACCATTGGACTTTGTAATCATCAAAATCAGTACATAAATTCTCCAAGTTTTGTTTTTCTTTGCCTGCCTTACCAGCCGGTACTTCGTAGTGTTTAAAAGTAAACTGATCTATTAAATTGGTAACGAAATGTAATAATTTAATAACTGAACGAAATAAAATGTATCTAACCACTGTACCGGTGACAACATAACCAATAAAAAGAAGTCGCAATCAGGGTCGCATCGATTTATTTGGCGATAGATCTACTATTCTGAGCACGAAGCTATTTTATGGAATAAAACTATTAAAATAAGAACGAAGTTTAAATTCATCTAATGAACTACGATTTTATTGGTAATCCATCTCTTATTTTAGATATATATTGACATTAATTTGATAATTCATACCTAGGGACAATTTTTGTTTATCTGAGAACAAATATATTTCTTGGCGATAGATCTATTGATTGGATGATACAAGTTGATGACAAATATAAACTTTGGTGACAAGAAATATAGTCCCCATAATAATGTAGGTACGAGTACCTACATACAGCGCTTCTGACGTCGCATATAATCAAACAGTATGCGCTTGCCCTGTCTGTATAAAATGAGAATTTCCGTAAGTAAGGCCAGAGATGTGCTTATGCTTTTGATATCCACCAATCACATTCATTGGGAGAACCCAATAACCTAATTTGATAATCATAGCTTACTAGAAAGTAAGCTATGATTTTTATATGAATGGATGCTCTGTGAATGCGTGCTGTGCGTGCCGTGCCTACGTGTGCCTACGTGTGCCATGTGCGATCCAATACATCGCACAGCTCGAGCTGTGCATCTTCCTTGCACAGCTACCTTGCAGCATGCACCTTCGTGCGTGGCACATCTTACTCGCTTCGTTACATAGCATAGCATCAGTGAAAATTAGCGTGCACATCCTCGCACCATAGCACATCTCATAACGTCACTTCAAGCGTCAAAAAAGTGGCACGTTTGGTTAAGGCCAGGCTAAGTGTTCTCTATCGCTTCTACAATGGGGAATGCTCTGACGAGTTATTCCACTTTATTCCACCCTCACCTTTCCACTCCCGTACCACGCGTGCTGGACTACGGCGTCATCCTCACACAATTCAACATTTGTTGGCCTGAACTAAAATGTTCGGTGACTCGTTTCTTTGTCGTACCATCCAGACGTGGCACGCTCTTCCAGCACATGTGTTTCCTTTCTCTTATAGTCCCGGGTTCTTCAAGCGGGGCGTGAAAAGGCATTTCTGCAGGCCTTCAAGGTGAGGATGGCCAGCCCAGTGATTCGTTTGAATGACTGTCAGCCTTGTCAGCCTCATATCTGGACTTCACGACCTCTTTCCATCAGGTGGAGTTAGTATCTTGACGGGCATTATAAAAAAAAACAGCCGTAGACACTAGCGTTATCTATTCCTATTTGTTTCTGTGGATGAGCTAAGTTTCATCTAGCACGTGTATGGGCCTTTGTACGAAGTTGCACCTCTGATTAGAATTACTCTGTGTTATTATAATGTGAGATGGTTTAAATTTACGTTCACTGCAACTTGAGATTAGTTTCAAATAGAAACCAATTAAAGTAAATTGCTTTAATTGAAGGAAAATTAAATCATTATTTTATTATGTCTTTGGTAAATCTTCACAGATGGCCATCTGACCCCAAATTGAGCACGTTCTGTAAGGCTAATGTATGTGGGCGTTAGAAACTGATAGTATATTAAATAATAAGATATTTACTGGCAACTTTACCATTTTTAACAGGCTTCAAAAATTCAAGTCATCTATTTGTAAATGAACTCACTGCACTCAATACAAAGTGAAATCATTTGATAATTATAATGTTGTAGACTTTCTAATGTTTATTTAATTTACAATAATGTTAAGAGTAAATATGGAAAAGAGCCCAAAATGAAATATGGCAAAGCTGATCCAACTGTATGGCAACTTTGCCAAAAGGTTTTGTACCTAACTATAAAAAGATTAATTATCAACAATTAAATAAAAATAAACTTACAAGGCTCTGCAGTTTTAATCTAGATGAGTCATTGCTCTTTTTTTTATTTAAGAATAAGAAAGGCCAAGGTGGTAAAGTTATGTACTAACCCAATAATCATTTTTCATACAAAACTGAGATTTGCTGTTAGGGTTGCCCAAATTCACAAAAACCATTTCTTCACGCGTAGTTATTAATTTATTGTTGTACTTATCATATTAAAATCATTCCTCATCTACACTTGAATACTAACTATATGTCACTTGGTGGTTTAGATAGAAACAATAACGATTACCTATAAAACGAGTATTAAGAGCGTTCTACGCCTCTACGCCCTAGGTTAGCTAAGAAAACATACAATCTAAGTAATATAAAACGAATATTTTTTTAAACTTCAAAACATAAAAATGGCACGAGGCCAGCGACACGTCAGTTTCCCATACAAACAAAATACCAAAATAATTTAAAATTTGAGCATGATTGACTGTAGGTACTTTAAAACTAGGTCGCTATTAAAAAAATATATCTAAAATATCTATCCAATAAAAAAATAAAGACAACTTTTTTCCATACAAAACTACAATTCGCATTTATTTTTAATTGGGTAAGTATTTTTTTTTTTTAAAGAGGACCTAGATTAATCCTGTCTTAATCTGAATAAAATCCCATGTAGGCATAGGTGTAGTGTTACGTATGGGAGATTCATTTTGGCTGACCTGTCGCCGGCCTTTTAACTAGTTACAAAAATATTAATCATCAGATGCAACAAAACAATATAGAAATGAAAATAATTAAACATAAAAATAAATTTCGTCAGAACTATCTCTTATACAGTATTCCTTGTTGTCTTTTTATGTGATTAATTGTATTGTTTTTACAATAGATGTGGCAGGGACAGTATCACGGTCATTTCTCGTAACAAATAATTTCAACATCGGTTCATTCACTGTTTTAAAAAAAAAATATTGAATAATATGTTTCTTGTTCCTGGATGTCAATTTTTTCTACAATTCCGATATAGCACTTCCATGTTTTTCTAATGTAGTATCTCACCAAGACATTTTGATTTATAACTATATTATATATAGCAAAGTCATATTTTTTTATTCGTTCGTCCTCTTTGGTATTGTTTTGATTAGTTTCAGTCAAGTCTAGTTCACTCTCATCAGTCTCATTCTGGTTAATTTTAGTCGAGTCCTGTAATTCAACTCCCCAGGTTTCAGCATTGTTGTGGTTCGCTTCAATCGAGTCCAGCTTTACTTCTTCACCCTCTTCAGCCTTGTTTGGGTTTGTTTCCCTCAAGTCCAGTTTGTCGTCTTTTTCTCTCTCATCAGTCTCTTTTTGGTTTGTTCCAGTTGAGTCCAGTAATTCAACTCCCTCACCCCAGGTTTCAGCCTTGTTGTGGTTTGCTTCAATCGATTCTAATTCTACTCCTTCACAATCTTCAGTCTTGTTTGGGTTCGGTGCCATCAGTCTGTTTTTGGTTTGTTTCAGTCTTGTCCATTTTTTTTGCAACTTGGCCTTGTTTGGCCATGTTTAGATTTGTTTTATTTAAGCCCAAGAACATTTCTACTCCTTCATCGTCTTTAGGCTTATTCAGATTTATTTAAGTGTAGTTATGTTTTAGTTTTCTTATTGGACGTTTAGTTTGCTTATTTTCTACTTGCTTAATTGACTTCTTTGCTGCGTTAAAAATGTCAACAGTTTTATCAATTTTATGAAGGTTGCATTTTTTCTGGTCATAAATTATTTGGTTATAAGGTGAATTTCGGATTTCGGACAGAACAGTAACCTTTACTTTTTTTCAGATTTTTTTGTCACTTCTGTTGGTCTCACTGTTACCGGTTGAGTCACTACTTTATATGCAGCTGATATTATATCCGTCAATCCTTTTTGTCCTGCTAAAAAGTTTCCGGCCTTTACTTCATCGTCTTAAGTATTGTTTTGGTTTGTTCTGGTCGAATCCACGAGGTGGACTTTATCCTTTTCATTCTTGTTTTGATTTGTTTGAGTTGAGTCTAGTTTGTCATTACTATTTTGATTTAATTCGTTGTGATTTTCCACCCACAAACACGTATCATATTCCACAACTTCTCCATTTTCGTTAATTTCGATAAAAGTATCTATGTTGCTTATATCTACACACATCAAAAGTGTCTAGGGATCAACATATATTTTTGCAATAACTTTTCTCCTGATTGATATTAATTTTTTTATTTTTATGGATTCATCAAATAAAGTGTTTTCGTTTGTCTACAGTAACGATAAACCAAGTCACCTTTGCATTAATAAAGAAATTTGCCATTTTCCTTATAAAGGGATTTTTGACATTTGAACCACTAACATTGAAGTTCGAAAAAAAGACTGAAATAACAGTTTTCTTTAAAATTTTATTGGGTAACTTAAACAATTAATAATCCGTGTTTCTACCGCGAACACTAACAACACAAGAACATCGGTTTGGCATACTCAAAATGAGTTCATCCAAATCACGCTGTGGAATGGCCGCCCATGTTCGTTGCAACAACAAAAAAAGGTCTACTTGCGACTGGATACCCTCCATATTCGGCAGAGCTCTTCTCTGTATCATATCCCATGCATGCTCAATCGGGTTCAAGTCTGGCGACTGAGCAGGCCAGGGCAGGACATTGATGTTAGCTGCGGCGAGAGTCTGTCTTACAACTCTTGCGGTGTGCGGTCGTGCATTATCATGCATTAACTGAAATAAGGGACCGATTTGCACTTGTAGAGGAACGATGACGTCTGATACAATCGTCTCAGCATAAATTTGAGCGTTGAGGTTGCCTCTGATCCAAATCAACTCAGTTCTTCCGCTGATCCAAATACCCGCCCATACCATGATGGTTCCACCACTATAGGGATGGACTTCCTGGCAGGATTTTAATCGCTGTTGGCGTCCAGGGGTTCTCCAGTGTCGTATACGTCTTGTATCCGGTCTCATACCAAAACGAGACTCATCAGAAAAGCACACGAAACGCCATTGTTCTTCTGCCCAATTTCTGTGTTCAAGAGCCCATTGATATCGAATCCTACGATTGTGCATTGCTATAGGTGGTACCCTTAGCGGTCTTCGGGAATGAAGGTTCACTTCATGCAAGCGGTTTCTGACGGTTTGGTCGCTAATTAAGTTCCCTGAAGAGTGATGAAGCCTCACGGCTAACATCATGGCGGTTATTGTTGGAGCTCTTCGAGTTGTGATTTGAATGTATCGGTCTTGTCTCCGTGTGGTGCAGCGATACCGTCCTCCATGGCGCTCAGCCACGGTACCAGTGCTTCGGTAACGTTTCCAAAGTCGACTGATAACACTCTGACTTGTATTCAGAGCTAAAGCCACAGTACGTTGCCGGGAACCAGCTTCTATCATTCCCACGGCTCTGAGCATTTCTTCCCTGCTTAAATGACGTCGCCGCTCCATAATAACGTTGGTTTTAATCAGTAGTAGGGAAACAGTAGCACTAATAATGTCTTCAATGCGTTGTATGTTTTTATAGGGAAAATATTGACAGCTGATTTTCATCTTTTACTCGAATTTGATTGACAGTTCCTGTTTCAAATTATGAAATGCACCAAAAAGGATCCATATAAATTTATAAAATCATAAATTTATTACAAAGCCACATCTCAATCTCAAGAAATCCGCATAAAAATGCTTGATCCCTAGACACTTTTGATGTGTGTATTTCGTCACTCAATGTTCCTAACTTTTGATTTATGACATTAACCAAATCGTTCCGTATCTCGTCACCATAAGTGTCATATGCTTCCATTACCATATTCTTATCTGATTTGCATTTTTGATATACCGACAGCAAAACATCTTCTGAAGAGTCTGAATTTTCCTCTCTGCTACAATTGTCATCATTATTGAGGAACTCACCTTTTGTTTTTTTTTTCGTATTGGACTTTTGTGTTTGTTTGACAATTTCCTTTTGTTGTTTATTCCGGAAGTAGACGGCATCGGATTAAGATACGGGTCAACAAAGTTTTCAATTTCTACATTACATGTACTTCCGGGATTGAAATGATCAACATTGGCCAGTGAGCTACAGTTTTTAGTCACACCTGTTTGTTGAGCTGATACTTTCTTAGTCAATTTCGTTCGTCCTATTGATACCTTTTCAGCCTTTACTTGACATTGTTTTTTATATTCTACTTTATCTTTAATAGTATTTTCTTTTTTTGTTGTGTTAGCTTTTTGAGCATTTGTCCTCTTTAACTCATGTCTGAGGAGTTGTTCCAAATCCTGAGTTGATATTGAAACTCCAGGTTCTACTTTTAGTTTTCTATTTGTTGTTTTTTTATTGGGTTCGGCGCTTTTGTTTGTTTCAGATATTCTAACAGTACGCTGTCTATATTGTATTTGCGGTTCTCTTCATAATCTGGTAATTTGTTCGTAACCTTATTAGGGTTTAAAGGGACAGTGCCTGTAGTCTTAAATCCGGCTTTAATATTTTCTCTATTACAGGTTTCTATTTGAGCCAACAACTCCTTCAATAACGCCGGAAAATGACTTTTGTTTATTTGCGTTTCGGTTGGGTTGTTTATTTTATAATTAGTTGAATTTTTTCTCCAGTGCTTTTTCACCGGTCCAAAATAGGCCACATCCAACGGTTGCGTGATGTGCGTCGAATTTGGCGGTAAGAAAATGAGCCGTATATTATGCTCCTCACATAATTTTATTATTTTTATATTTAGGTCACTCGACAAATTGTCACCTATCACAAGTTTAGGCCCTTCAAGATTTTTAGCCCATGGAATTATTGTACTTGTAAACCAATCTTCAATTGTTGTCGAATCGAACCAACCTGACTTTGTCCGATTATATCCTGCGTCTGGAGGGCCATTAGAACACCATGTAGACCATAGATGCTCTGACTTGTATACTGTATATAACGGTAGCAAATTACCATCTGCACTTGCAGCGAACATTAAAGAAATATTTCCTTTAGAGTGATTTATGACTCTTTCTGGATATTTCACGTCTCTTTTAATAATGCATTCAGTTGATCCCGGGTTGTCTGACAAGTTTGTTTCGTCGTAGTTAACTATGTTACCTGCTGGGACAGCTTTAAGGCTCTCTCTAAGGTTTTCAAAATAACTTTCAAATTCCTGAGCTGTTTTTTTCTGCTCGCATTCTTTTAATATTTTGTACTGATCTTTCAGTCAGTAAACTTTTGTTTCGTGTAAGGAAATTTGCAATCCAATATTTACCAGGCATTTTATTATTGAATATATCGGCACGGTTATTTTTTTTTTAATACTCAAATATCAAGAGGCGCAAGTAGAGTCGTGTTAACGGACTTCCAAAATCGGCAGCTGCAATCAATACACTGATAATGTCCTTTTCTTCGGAATCACTTAAGCGTAACTGGCCACCAGGAGGTTTGATATGAAGTCCTTTTACTTTGTTTTCAATAGTACGCCTTGGAATAATAAAAAAAAAACCTTTTTTCTGCTTCTAAAGAAGAAATCTCTTTTCGTTTCACGAGGACAACGGCAATATCTAACATTTCTTCAGAATAGTTTTTGTACATTCTACTTCCTAACATTCGCTTCCTTCGGCAGCCCATTTTCTAAAAAAAGATAACATAGGAAAGTTGGTAAGTACTAAGTAAAATAGTTGGAAAAATAAAAATAATTCTAATAAAACCTTTAAAAATGTAATCAAAAGTGACAACCCTAGTCCCTAACAAAATATGGCGAAGTTACCATCACAATTTTCAGCACAAGTATGGTGACATTGCCAACGTAATTTTAGAAACAAATACATACACAACAACGATTAAAATGCTTTCATTCACTGCCTAAAGCATAGATATAGCTTGCATTCAAAATTTACATACCTGGTTGCAGTATTTAAACACCAAATTGTGAGAAGTTTTGGAGCACTGATTTTGAGGTTATCACACCGGCCAAAATTATTTACCAAATGAAATGACATCTATCTATGGGTCCGGTGTTGCTATATTGAAATCGGTATTGCCAATCAAACATCGAAGTTCCACCTAAATGTGGCCCAGCTATATAAAAACAAGCCTGGTCTATGGTGTAAGTGATTTTGTGAGAGTACATAGCTGATGGCAAAGTCAACGTCCGTTGGTAAAGTTGCCAGATTTCACCAAATAAATAAATAATCATAAAAATCCCGGACAAATTACTATTCACCATATAAACAAATTACGCCAAGATCATCTGACCCCAAACTTCTATGGGTGTCAGAGACTGATCAACATACTTAAATATTTCTAAATACATACTTATTTACATAATAACACCCAGACACAACAAACACAAATGTTTGTAATTTGTTGGGATAGAACCCACGACCTCCGGTGCTAAAGACAGGATCGCTACCATTGCACCAACAGGCCACTCAATATATATACCTACTTACTTATTTTTTTTAACTGACCTATTTAAAATAACGTCTACGTGGCCGAGTGGTTTCAGAGCTCGGCCCGAAACCCAGAGGCCCATTGAAACATAGGCCGGGTTTGTGATCACCAACCATGGCAAGCGTGGTCATCATCATCATTCGTGCAGTCTATCCCGGTTGCGAACCCACACCGGTGTGTGGGGTCCCAGGGTCCGCCTTTCTTATTTTCTTGGTCCACACTTTGCGCGGTCTTGTGCATCCTCAGTGGTGAGTTTGTTGGCACGCATGTAACCCTTGACGACGTCGAGCCACCGCTTCTTGGGTCAACCTCTTCTAGCGATACCTGGCGGGTTTGGCATGGCCTGACATTAATTGCCCACGTAGTTTGCCGATCTCCGTCAGACATGACCATACCAACGAAGGCGGCACTCCAGCAGCAAGCGTGGTGATTAAGCCAATACCCGTAATTGTAGCGTTGACTTGATTTCAATGATGGTGGCATTTGCCCAGCGGTGGGACAGTAAGTATATAGGCTAATTACTTAACTTTATATAAAATTGATGAGTATGGTCTTTATACCACGCTTGCCAAATAAAGGTTAGTGATCACAAATAGCTTTCGCCAACAAGGCCCGAAAAATCCGAAAACGCACTTTGCCCAGCCTGGGATATGAACCCAGGACTGTCAGGTTTCAGGCCAAGCTCTCTACTAATTAGTTTTAGTATTTTCAAATCTCCAACTCAGTCACATACACAAAGATAGAAACTAGAACATTTTGACCTGATTCAAGGGCTCAAGCGGGACTCGAACTCGCGTCTTCCGCAATCCGGGTGGCTGCCCTTCCAACTGAGCTATCGAGGCCATTAACAGACCTGGTGATTTTGGCTAGTGTACTTAAAGGCCTGTATCCACTTTGATTAGTGCGAGTGCAGGTGATAAGTGCAGGTGCTTAGTTATTAGGAGAAAACAGGTGTGGACCATGATTGATTAGTGCGAGTGATTAGTTCACTGCGCAGTAAAGTGAATAGACACGCGCCTCCCTACCCCTTCACTCGCAGCGTGCCTGCCACTAAACACGTCTGGACAGCATTTGTTTAATGTTTAGTCATTAGCGTCGCGCGTCGGACGCTCGCTTGTGTTGCAAAAATTGCAAAAAATTGGTAAGTGGACGGAAGACATACAATCTGTGAGGGAGTTTGTAAAATATGAATTTCTTTTCAATTAAACAGAATTGGACACTAATCACCACTATACACCTGCACTAAAAAATCGCTACTACTAATCACCTGCACTCGCACTGAACAAAGTGAATACAGGCCTTTACGTTCTCAGCGGACGTTATTACATCAAAGTTATAATAACGCAAACGCCTATAAACACCTGAAATAAATACTTTTTCATAATATATTTGAAATTGATGAAACTAGCAATAGAATGAGTGAATTTTTAATTTTAGCAGTTAACAATGCACTATTTTCTACACAAGATAGAAACTAGAACTTACATACTTCTGTTCTTGAAATCATCTATCATTGGAAGTTAATAAAAGCAATATAACTGAACTGGCCGTTCGAGTTTGGAACGAACAACGGAATACGCGGAATTCAGTGTCTAATTACAAAAATACAGAATTCCCGCTTCCCGATTCGTTAATCGACCCGCTGGGTAGGGTGACCAGGATGTACCGCGGCGGACAGGACTTTTAGGGCACTTATGGCCAATAGCACCAACCTTAAATCACGCCAAAAATTTTAGTTTAGGCAAAGCTTTGACATTTTAATTATGCTATGTCAGACTGTAACTAAAAGACGCAAGTGTGGAAGCCTTTTCTATAAGCTGATGACGAAGAAGATGCCATGAATCCGTGCTCACCACTTCATTTTCATAGTTTTGTTACTAAGAATACTGGCTTCTTGGCGTATGAGTTTAGGTAGTCTTGGGTTCGATTACCAACTCCGACGCGCTGGTAGAGTCGCATTATGTCTGTATACTGTGTATTTATGTATCTATATTTTTATACTATTTATGTCTATTATTAAGTATATTTTGCCAAATCAGATCGTGTGGTGACCCGGACCGGGAGCGACATGAGGAAATTAAACCGGCAGTAATCCAAATAGTTACCGACACCTCCGCGCGGCGCGGGGGCGCTGCGGGCTGTTGACGTAACCAATTTGTAATTTGTTTAACATTTTTATAATAAATTTGATCATGCGAGGGGTTAAAAATGTGGAACGGGAGGTAAAAAAGGAAATAACAAGAGAATAAACATTTTATTTATAATGTGTTCCCTCACCTAGAGCATTTTCCGTTAATGCAACGTTACAGAGTCGAGCATTACATCGTGAGGATGGTAAACCGCGCATTATAGTGTCCTGCTCTCTGCTGAGGTTTTCCCGATGAGTTATAGTACAGTGCCGTATTGACCGCACACTTTTACAGCAAGCTTTTCGTTTTCAATTACCTGTTTTAGTCACAATATAATTTCTTAACGCACTAGGGGCCCGTAATATTTGACAGCCAACAAATATGTCATTTGTTGTGACAGTAAATATGTCATTTAGAATGGTTAGACGGTTAGACCCTAATAAATAAAAAATCTGGTTAATGTGGATTTATGTTGCCATTTAAAACCCTTCTTTCAATACGTTCGTCAATTAAAGGAATTATTTCTTTATTTCCTATCAGTGCCATAAAGTTTCGTGGTTCAATGACAAACTTTCATCCCCTATAACCCCTTCCAGTCTAATTATTACGATAAAATGAAAACTATGTTACCTAAGGCAATTTCATCAAAATCGGTTCAGTAGGTATGTACAGAAGGTGAACTTTAATAAAAGTATGCTGTGATCAGTGTCAGTCAATCATTGGGCTTGACAAAAATGCTTTAGACGGTGCTAAATGCTTAGTTTGATAAAAAAAAAACTAAGATTTTTTACAAAGATAACATTGCCTAAGTAACAAAAACCGTGTTATTTTAAATAAACTGCTTACAAGCTCAATTATATTATTATGTTTATCTGACGTAGGTAGATCATCCTATAGTATTGTCTCGTTCATTCTGAGGCGCCGTCAATCAACATTCGAATGTGAGGAAGTGGTTGTATGTACCTATGTGCAGTGCAGTTAACTTAAGCAGTCTTAAAGTGCTCATTGGCTTTTCAGAAAAAGGGATCAGTCTTTAAAAAGCTTTGGTTATGACACAGAATAGGTAATTAAAGTACGTTATGATTCAAAAATTAGAATTTGGATTACGAATGCTCCAATTCTGCCTCCCGATTCCCGAATCCGCGACAATACAGCTAGCGCCACGCGTCGCGTTAGTTCATCCGCGTCGCTCGTGGAGTAACGACGTTGAATCCGCGCGCGCCATCGTCGCCGCGGTGACTAGTAAATACGTAAACGGTATAATCTCCAGTTAAAATCGCCTGATCTAAACCAGACGCTGATTTAACGATTCCAACACGGATTTCAGTGTACTGTGTATAAAAACGTTGTTTTAGGCGTTTTATTGGTGTGATTGTGAATTTATTGTGTGCTGTGGTGTATCAAGTGTTGTTACTAGGATTCCCGGGATACGTTTTACGGTGTAACAGGTTGGTTTCGTTAGTAATTTAGACTTTGAATGCTTCTACTGGGATAATTATGGGGTTTAAAGTTGCGTTCCCTGTGTAAAGAGGGAGATTTCTAAGGCGGCTATACAGAATTAAAGCGTATTCACAGCTTGTTTACCGGTCGGGATTACTGAGGCTTTTGATATTTAGTCATGAGAAAAGTCAGGATTTCCTAACGGAAAAATTCAAATAGAGTGGTTTTATAACTGCCTGCATAGGTCAGGTGACCTGAAAAAAACATTTTAATACTAAAAAGACCTTAAGACCTAAGAGAATGACTGGTTTTTCTGATAAGGGTAAGTTTAGAGTCGAAAGGGTAGAGTTTCTGCCTATGCCGCCTATAGTCGCAGGTTTGACCATAATTGTCACAAAAAACGGAAACTCGTGTTCTCCATCTGGGTGTCATCAAGCGAAAATATTCCATAATCGAATTTAGGAATATTTATAACTGAATAATTCGACCAATCTGCTGGGTCTTAGTGGTTTAATTTAGCCGCTCAGCTAGCAGCTACTACGGTCAATAATACTACTTACTTACACTAACTGCTGGTGACTAAAATAGCTAGAACTTATCGGGAAATTGTGTGGTCAGATCTGAGGCTCAGCATTGTTCGTGGTGCTGACTAAACACATCAACAATAGAGGTGTACTTAACTATATGAAACTTTCCGGTTACTGACGAGTGACTAGCCAGAGAAAGTGCCGAAACTACTCTGAGAGAGTACACAACCTGATATCACCCTCTACTTTCTACCACCGGACCACTAGACGCCGGGAGGGCTTCCACCCCCATGTGGTTGACGTCCCAGCAGTCCGCACTCAACGGCTTGCTGCGTCTTTTCTGGTCCGCACCGCTAGGAAGTGGAACGCTCTCCCTGCGTCTGTTTTTCCGGATACTAGGTATACAATCTTGGTATCTTTAGGGCAAGGGTGGATAGGCATTTTCTGGGTAAGCGTGTACCACCATCGCTTACCACCAGGCGGGACTGAGGCCAAACGCAAACCAATTCTGAATAAAAAAAAATAGGTAGTGTAGGGGAGCACCAAGAGAGTATTTACCGAAATGTGTATTTCCCGGGAATGAGAATACCGCGAACGAAGTCACTATAAAGCTAGTAAAATGAAGATAGCCAGTTTCGGGCACCCTTGGGCCTCACATAATAACAAAATCAATTTTTAAATTAGGTAACTATACTTTTTTTTAACTATTACTTCATTGAAATCAAGTCATTGCTGCAATGGATGGGTATTGGCTTAATCACCACGCTTGCCAAATGCGGGTTGGTGATCACAAACCCGGGCTATGTTCCGGAAAATCCGAAAACACACTTTGCCCGACCTGGGAATTAAACCCGGGATCTCCGGGATTCGAGCCGAGCTCTGAAACCACTCGGCCACGGGGGCGTTATACCTATTTACTTAATTAATTTTAAAATTTTTTTTTTTTTAGACTTTCCTATCGCCAGCGCTAGATTTAAAGTTCCTCTAGTAAGAACTGCGAAAAAATTACCATTGGTGCAGTAAATAGGTATTTAACGCCATTAGCAGAAAATTACTAACAACTAGCTGTCCTGTCTTCCCGTCAAAAAAAGACTATATAAAAAAAAATATAGCCTATGTCACTCCCTGATAATGTAGCTTCATATTGGTGAAAGAATTTTTAAAATCGATCCCGTAGTTCCGGAGCCTATTCAATACAAACGAATAACAAACAATCAAATGTTTTCTCTGTATACTCGTAATCTTAGTATAGATGTTCTTATTCTGTAACAAGCTTATCATGTGCAACAAATAATAATTTTGATGAGTAGGTAGTTAATTTTAGCCTTAAACTACTATTTGACGCCTTTTCTAGTTAATAATCTAAGACACCTCAAAAGTTACCTCCGTATTTACAAGTGATAGCTCTCATTTGCATGCGTCCATAGGCTGCGGTAACCGCTTACCGAACCGACGCGTTTAAAAACCATGATAAAAAGTTCATTGATTAAATATTCTTCAAGTTGTAATATGACGACCAGCGCATCATCACAGTATCATTACGTCAATGAAATAATGATTTAACAACTCACAAGTTACAAAGTTCTTACTTAGATTTAATGAAACTAACAATATGATTAATGATATCCGTAACCACAACAAAAACCCAACTTAAAAAAAAAGTTACAAAACGAAAAGTTGTTCTTACCCCGTCATATAATAAGTGTAACGTATTATAGCTAGTAATATGAAAGTACATCATACTAACGAATAGGTACTTACATATAAATAAATAAAAAATATGCGCCAGACAACACACCTCTTGTAATGGTCTCGAAGTAGGGATTAATATCCCTGTGTCACGAGGTACCACACAAGGAAATGAGCCAGGGGCGTCTCCCAGCACACCCAGACCCGAGTCAATTCAGAAAAGATCGTTTCCTGAATTGACCCGACCGGGAAACGAACCCGGGACACTAGGGAAATCGGGGCGAGAAACCGTGCTACAGCGCACTACGCCAATCGTCTCGTCATAATACGTCATAATAGTATATGTACCAGTATACATACATACATATTATGTTTGTATACTAGCTTTCGGCCCGCGGCTTCACCCGCGTGATCTTTTAAATTTTATGACATTCAGAACCCCTATGCAATTTTTTTCTGATTCCTAGCACTTGTACTAACGAAGTTTCATACAAACAAAACTGGTAACCACAAAAATAACCCCTTAGGAGGACATACAGAAGCGCCGTTTTCCCATACAAACGTAGTCCCCTGTTTCCTCACTGCATATTGCTAGTAGATAAATCATTCTTACCCAAAAAATCTTTGCCTACTATTAGCATGTCCCTGTTTCCCTTTTTTTTAATAAACTAATCATCAGAAGAGATATGACCCCTCAAAAATCTAAAAAATGGGCAGATTTACCGCTGTGTTCAAACATCCATAAAATAAATTTGGTTAGATTATATAAAAAAAGGAAAACACAGGAACACGGCCAAAGCCTTTTTCTAATTTTAACTAAAAAAAGTAATCCAATCGGTCAAGTTTTAAAGTAGATCAGGGGACTACGAAGCGTCGATTTTGTGTACTTTTGATTGGTAATTTCGGTCTGATTTGCAGATGTCTCTATCGCACTCTGCGGGGTGCTCGAGGTTTGCAAAAGACAGCAATAGATTCTACAAATACCTATTTTTCAATTCTCTCGACCGTGCTTTAGGCGTCGAATTTCGCAAAATACCGTCTTAGAGAGCACTTAGTTTGCGTCCTAAAAAGAACCCCCATGCAGAATTTGACTCTCCTAGCACTTGTAGTTTCGGAGATTTCGTGATGAGTCCTTTTGCTTTTATATTTGAAATATAGTACCTACCTAGATAACAATTGATAGGGAAGCTAACACCGAGATCAACACCACCAACTAGGGAGAGCTTGTACCAATACATTAGCTACGGTCTTAGTAAGGTACTTAGGTATATACTTCTCTGTACCTATTGTTATTATTAATTAATTAATTAATTATTCTATAATTGTTTGATGTGTAGGTACCCACTTAAGTAGTTTATATGCGCCAGACAACACACCTCTTGTCATGGTCTCGAAGTAGGGATAAATATCCCTGTGTTACGAGGTCTGGTACCTCGAGGAATAAAGCCAGGGGCGTCTCACAGCACACCCAGACCCAAGCCAATTTAAAAAAGATCGTTTCCTGAATCGACCTGACCGGGGATCGAACACAACGGAATTCAAGGCGAGAAACCGTGCTACAGCGCACTACGCCAATCGGGTCGTCGAATATATGTATTTTTTAATACAATATGTATTTTTATGAGTACTTATGTACATCTTGCTATTTTGGTGCACTTAGGTACTTACCCTTCTCAACATTTTCCTCTACTTGGGTTGTGTGGAAGAGATTGCTTTTTAGCAATAAGACCGCCTAATTGTGTCATCGTATTATCTTATTTAAATCAACCTGTATTTTTATTTTTGATGTGCATTAGATAATGGTAATCTTAAATCTTACTTACTTAAACGGCGCAGCGAACCAAAATGAGTCTTTGCCCCCGTTAATAAGGATCTCACCTTAGTAAGGTAGTGTGCTTAAATTACTCGCTCTCGTTAGTAAATACCTAGGCAGAGTCTAGAACTGCCCTTATACTCCTATTCACAGCTGAAACCTCATTCGAAGGGTTCCTTTATGACTTACGCTCTTAGGAATTGATTGTGTATTCAAAGGCCTGTGGTCACATACATACATCTAAATAGATACATGACTGGCCTGTGACCTGAGGTCGCAGTAGTAGATATCCTGCCTTCAGCGCCTCAGGTCGTGGTTTCGATCCCCATCCATGACAAACATTCGTTTGCCTAACATTTGTATAATTATGGGTGCTATTAAACAGGGTGGTCCAAACATACACGTCAATAATTTTTTTTAGCTTCCTTACACTCAGGGGTATCCAAAAATACCTCATGTATGTAACCCGATTTTTGTAGTTTTCGAGTTATGAGGGTTTATACGAATTTTCGAAAACTTCTGGGTGGACTCACTTTTTCGGTCACTGTAGCGTGATCTGTTGAGATAAATGCCTGGTTTTTTTTTCTATTAGATGAATAATAGCGCTAGATAATTCTGAAGAATTTACATCCATAACGCTTATCAAAACTCTAAAAAAAATTTATCAAATTGAAAAAGTTGGAAATGCTGTTTTTTCCCTTAACTTTGAAAGCCGTTTTAAAAAAAAGTTACGTAGAATGTTTCTTACAAATCTTTTTTAAAAACTTTACTACACTCTGAACTATGTACCATGTAAAATTCAATGAGTAACTTCAACGGCTTCATACCTAAATTTCCATTCAAAGTGCCAGAAGTGTAAAATTCAAGTAATCAGTGTATAAACAATATAAAATCCATTGTTATGTACAAGTATCATATATGGTACATGGGACAGGGAAAGGGTTAAAAGACATTAATTTTTGCATACTCCTGCACACATTTTTATGGTACATCTTCCGTCTACTTTGCCATTTTATGCAGGTTTTGCAAGACGCTAAACACTAACACCAGCTGTCTAGACGTGTTTAGTGGCAGGCACACGGCGAGTGAGGGGAATGGAAGGTGCGCGGGACGAGGCCACTCGCAAAAAAATAGAACACGCTTCTAATCGCTTTACTACGCAGGTTACTAATCACTTGTCTATCGGTGTCCACACGTGTTTTCTACTAACACTAAGCACCTGCACCAAACCCCTGCACTAACTATTAAGCGAAGTGAATGTCGGCCTATAAGTGGAACCTGTGCTATGGCGGGAAGCTATGTTTGAAATATGACATATGTAAAGACGGTCCTGAGCACATATCTGGTGGAAGACCAGCTTTAACATAAACAAGCAATCCTTCCTCTTATCTTATAGTCCCGGGTCCTACAAGCGGGGCGTGACAAGGCATTTCAGCGGGCCTGCAAGATGAGGATGGCCAGCTCAGCACTGGCTCCTTTGCATTACTGTGCACGTCAGCCTCCTATCTGGACCTTACGACCGCTTCCCATTAGGTTTAGTAAGGTCATCTTGACGAGCAATATAAAAATAAAATACCTGGGACAATACAATGCATATTTCTAGACTGCATTTCGCATTATGATAGTAATTCAAAGAATTCTAGACAATTTATTCATTAGTTACCATGAGCTAGGCTTTCCCTGAATACATGTCGATTCTGAAAATCGGTTCTACGTAGAATTAAAAACAATACCAGTAACTGACTTCAAACGATCGAGTGGAATCCTAACCTATGATTAGAATTAAGTCATCAACATAGTTAAAAAATATAACTGCTCTTTTGTGGAATACTAAGAGCGGTTCCAGATTCACGTTCTCGTTTTTAAAGCGCGTATAGGCGCGTATAGACGCACCTTTTACCGCACACGTAACTCGTACGAGCGTTGACGCGTTTAAAAGCTCGAGCCGCTTACTGACACCACTACCAGTTCGAGCGACCACGTCGCAATAAGCTAGTGTACGTGTACGTTTGGTTTTTTGATGCGTGATATGTAGGGGCGTGTTAGCGCGTATACCAAAGCGATCGTGTAAGCGCATGTCTGATCCGCTCTTAATTACTGAACCATATTTATTGTTTTTTTTTTTACTTTTTTTATTATACCTACAATTACACACATTACATGTTCAACTAGTCAGTTAGTTATAATATATCTAATTTATTACACAGTAATTCAATAATTAAACCTCATTTATTATTTTCAACGATAATATTATGTAATTCCTCAAATTATTCCCTTTTAATGTTATTTATTTTTTAGTTATTGAATTAAGTAGTTTCTCTCACGCAGTGCACCTCAGCAGAGTTCTACACAATGTTTTTTACAACATCTCTTGGGGAGTGGAGCACTGGTGACCTGTAATACGGGTTTTCTAAAAAACCTATCTCAGGCACCAGTCTCTCACACACAAGTTGTCGCAAGATAAGACTAGTTTTAGTATACTCCATGTAACAACTTTGTGAGAGAAAATAAATGAATATATTATTATTATTTATAATTTTCTAAAAGTATTTCTCAGCATAGAAAGCTGGTTTAATGAGATTTTTATTAGAAAAAAGATTGAACCTTGTAAAATTGCATAGGCTGAATAGGCAAGCTGCCTTTTGTCACAAAAATTGCAGACTGTTCTGTTCAGTTGTTATCAAATCTAGAGATGTCAGCAGTGACTAACTGCTTAGCAAGCCTTTCGAAGAACAAACGACCGAAAAATAAGGAAACCTGCGACCCGCTTCGCACAAGTGTCTGAAATAGAAATAGGAAATTATATAGAATCTTTCGAACACGAAAAATTAAGCTAGCTCATTTGGTGCAGTCATTTTGAAGTGCATACATACATTTTCAAAATCCCTTTTATATATCATAGATATAATTAACAATACTTAATAAATAATAGGAAGTTCGTCCACAAATCTGCTTTAAAACGCTGCGAGCATTTTTCTCAAACTGAGTGATTACCACTGTGATATCACGCTTGTCAAAAACTAAATAAAAAGCACATTATTTCAGAATACGTAGAGCCTAAATTATTAAAGCTTTGTTCATCAATCACCCAATCTGTCAGTTCAACAAATGTAAAAGGTAGAAAAAACCTTGATTAATTGCAAAATAAAAGTTTGAAATACCTACATTGAAGTCACAACACAGCGTTGGCCTTGAAGGGCAAAATAGTTGTTGGGTAGAGACTATTGGACGGAAAGAACACCGTTGAAAAACCTAAGGATAAGGCCTCATTTAAGGCCTATTCAAACCTGAGCGGTATTCGCCGCTGTGGGTTGCGCTACAATACCGTGCGGGTTTCGCTCAGGCATTTAGTATCAAGTTCTACGGCAAAATGTACCGCTACCCACAGCGGCAGCGAACACCGCTTAGGTCTGAACAGGCCTATACATACCGCGCGGATTTCGCTCGCTTAACTGGCGAGTCAATTAAGGCTAATAAAAGTGAAACTTCCTCTTCATCGCTATCCATCACTAAAACCAGATGCTCTAAAACGTGACTGACGTGTATATTCTTTGGCAACAAATGACTAAGTGGCGACATCTTAACTTCCTGAGCTAAACGCGAATCCCGCGCGGTATTCTACCCGCAAGGATAGCGAAGTCCGCTTTGGTGTGAACAGTAGGTAATATTACCGCATACCTACTGGGTTTTCTCTGCCGCAGGTGGTAGCGAATATCGCTTAGGTAGGTCTGAGCAGGTCAAACAAACAACAAACAAAAATATCTTTATTTAAATAGACCTGTAACAAGAACTTTTAAATCGTCATTACAAGGAAATAAAAAAACTTAGTAATAGACTTAAATACTATAATAATATGAATACATAAATACACTGTATACAAACATAATGTGACTCTACCACCGCATCGGAAGTTGATCTTATACTGAGAAGACCCGGCGAGAAACTCAGTACTTACTCTTTTAAACTTGGTTCGGTTTCACAAAAAGAGTTAGTAAAGTACAAAAAGTATTTAAAAAAAATGCTTAAGTTCTAACATTTCCTTAAAATATGGACCTAAAAGTACATCTAAACTACCGGATATAAAGCAAAAACATTGTACAAAGTTTATACAATTCAAGCCTAGAAATTGTTAGATTTTTGTTAGTCAGTACAAACTAGTTATATAAATATTACAAGAGTCAACTAATCATGTACCGAGTAGAGAGCTTAAACCCAGGCCTTTTTATCCAAAAGGTAGGTCTTTACGGAGACGCGGGGCGTTGAGGGTCGCGTAGCGCATTGCGTTAAAAAAATATCTGGGACAATTCACATCCACATCATCTGACCTCAAACTAAGCAGAGCTTGACTATGGGTGTCAGAGACTGATAAATATACTTCAATATTATTAATACGTACTTAACGTTACTTATCTGGAAATTTCAGAATACTCATTTTTATCCAAAGTTGAATCTTTGTCTGAGTTTACTTTATTCTTGCGAACTTTTAAACTGTTACTGGATTATCCATCTTTACGGAATTGTAATATAAACCATTATAATGATCTAAGTTAAAAAAGTCTTAAGTTAGAATGTTAAATATTTTCCTACATTCATTGCTTTTGCTTGCACAGGCAAACTCGCTTGCCTAAAAGTATATCTTGAGTATTTTAAGTAATTTTTGTGCGATAAAGATTATATGACGCAAGTATCCTCTTTTGATCGGTTCACTGTCAAGAAGCATAACAATTTTAAGCATAAAATAAGTTACCATATTGTAATTACTACTAATTATATTTTGGCATAATACTAATAAGCATAACAGTTTTTAGCATACAATTTATAGCATAAATGCAATGAGCATAAACATGATTAAGCATAAAATAATCCCGAGAGCTAGTCTATATACTATAAAGCTACACTACCACTGACTGACTGACTGACTGACTGACTGATCAGGGGTTTTTTTGGGGTGGTTGGGGTTGTTTTTGTGGATTTCTGGGTGGTCATAAAAAAAATAACCCTAACCTACTGACACCAGAAGGATTATAATGCATAAATGCATTATGCTAAATAATAATTATGCCACAGTACATATTATGCTAAAACCAAATTCGGTCTAATTAATATTATGCTAAATAAATTATGCCAATTTCATTATGCCAAACCATTTTAGGACAAAACACATTATGCCAATGAAAGGGATCCCCTTTTGATCCTGCATCATTTACTCCACGCTCAACTGTCATGCAACCAATATTAAAATTAAGTAGATAAACCTCAGAATCTAGAAACGACAATTATTGAATTTGTGCAAATTTATGGTGTCCTGTCACGTGAGTAGAAAATGAAAGGGGTAGCTATAGGTACTTATAAGGGCTGCTCAACTCTACAACGTAAAATTTTCATTCCTCTATCTATGAGCTCCATTAGAGTCAATTAAGGGAATAATATGGACAATTCTCATCACTTAGGCCTTTTCCTCACCGGCTCGGGGCGCTTTCGTTTCGGTACAGCCTCTGCACCAAATCTGTACTGATTGTCTGGTGAAATACATTTCCTGACGGGCTCTGGATGTTTTCGGTACGGTAATGTTCATTCGATGTGACAGGCGAGGCGCGCGGCGGAGCTAGCGGGGGTGAGACCGGGTAGGCCAGCCCCTCTGTACATATTGCGGTAATAATCTCCAAAACGAGTCAGTCTGAAATTTATCATTTGAGAATCTCTCGGGAAACAATCTGTACAGATTTGGTGCAGATGCGGTACCGAAACGAAAACGCACTGATCTGTACGTCTACCACGAGCTGACAATTTAAATTTACGTTATCGTTCGCGTAAAAAAATTGTATTGGGATGACACATGATATGACATGACAATGTCAAATCCCAATACATTGTTTTATGCGAACGATAATGTAAATTTAAAGTGGCAACTCGTGGTAGACGTACGGTAGAGAAAGAGGCCTAAATCGCTATCGTGACGTCACAATGAGCATAAAAAAATTAAACTAATCTATAATTGTGTGGAAAATCAAACAAACTTTTATTGCTTTCGTTTCGTTATCTATTCAGATTATATCTGTAATTATTTTCCCTAATTATGTTACTTAGGCCTTAATCGCAAGCACAGTCGCGGGCAACATTTAGTGAGTAAATAAAATAGAAGATTGATTTCCACCCCCATTCAAGGTCGTCATAAAAAAGAGGTCAAACTGAGTAAGCGCCCTTTCCTATTAAATACAGCTTTGCGTCCGAATCAACCCTCACATCGCAAAAAGCCAACCCTTCTGAAACAAAAGGTGACGACAAGACCCTGGCGAGTTAGGGTTGTCGAGTGGCTGGTGTTTGAGTGGTTTTTGACTGCCACACACGATCTAGCATTTGTTGGCTCGCACTAAAAGGTTCGGTGATTCGTTCCTGTGTCGTACCATCCAGACGTGGGATGCTCTTCCAGCGCATGTGTTTCGTTCCTCTTAAGGTCCCGGGGTCTTTAAGCGGGGCGTGAAAAGGCATTTCTGCAGGCCTTCAAGGTGAGGATGGCCAGCCCAGAGATTCGTTTGCATTACTGGGCATTACTTTCCATTAGGTGGAGTAAGATCATCTTGACGGGTAATATAAAAAAAATGAGGGTCACTGTAAAGTAAAGTATTTAACCCGGTCATAGCCACAATAACGGCAATCGCGATTTTAAGCGAAAATGGCTATTTGGTTAGCCAAAATGCGACCGACTAGCAATCGAGTCGTGTCGCAAGTGAAAAATTAGAATGTCCAGAAAATCCGAAGTCTGGTATTTGAATTGAACCGAGAACCTATGAATGTTTATAAATAGGTATAGTTTTTCATCAATACTATGGTATTTCTTCTTGTATAATGTTCAAATTGTTTCTATTGCTTCTGTAATTTGGTGAATGAAAATTCGAATTATAATTAGCTGAAATACTGACACAAGATTATCTGACCCCAACTTAAAAAGAGCTTGTTGAGCTAGTTATTAACATTTACATATCTACTTGAATATTTATAAATAGATACTTAAGTAGATGACAGAACAATATCAATTTTAGTCCAATAAATGTTTACAATCCAGGTTCGTGATAAATCCCATGACCATCGTCAGTGTATGCCGGATCTTACCATTTGCCAACAGGCTAGTCGAATTAACTAACTTATTCACTCTTATTACGTAATTGTGCTGGGTCCATGGCAATAATAATAAAATAGAAAAAGTGGCACTAGCGTTTTTTCAAATGATATCCTGCAAAAAAACGCAGTTGTGTTAATTGAGAATCTGTTTCCACTTTAATATTTTTGACGGCCTCAATTTCTTCCACATTTATTTTATTCTTTGTTAAACGAGCTTTGTTTTTAATTTATTCTATTGATTAAATTATCAATAACAGTCAAGTACTACTATGTTCAATAATTTTGATCTAAAGAGGAAATAAGTAAATAGTTTCTATGTGCAAGTGATGAAGTGTTGTTTTGCCGCTGCAGCCAGCAATGGAAATAGTGGAAAGAATAAGTCCTAGTATTTATATCAATAGAATTAGTGAGAAACACCCATTGTGCTAACCCTATGAAGCTCACCTCGCAAAAACGCGCAAACACCTTGAACGGCGATTTTTCATTTCTACGCTGTGTGTTGGTGAGTGATAACATTTTTTTCTCATCGAAAGGCCAGGACATCGCATGGATTGATTTTATGGACCTGTTTTAACCGCCCGCACGATAAGGGTTGGGATAAATAGTTTTTCGTTTACCGTTTTTGGGTTAAATTAGGGGTTTTCTAATAGATTGCTTAAATAACCCGGGTGCTTAGCAAGTCTCTTATTGATTTATTGTTGAAGAAACGCGCGGTCAATTGTTTTTGTCAGAAAACTTGTCAATGTCGCGATCAAACAGTTTTTATTTCTAATAAGGTTAGACCTTGTTGAATGTAGTGGTATAATAGTGATTAAATCTAACATCTGTACATTATCTGAAGTAGGTTTTAGCTAAATCATGGAAGCATTTTTATAGTAATTATTCTCTTTAAGACAAAATAGTTTTTACCTACCGCTACTTAAGAAAATAAGGAATGCCCAATGCCAAGTAATTTGTACTAATAATTCATATAAAATAAAAATCATTTATTTCAAAATCCATCTGTAGACAATTAGTATGTTAGTGACAATTTTTACTAAATATAAGTTAGTTTTTGTTAGTAGGATAATTACAACATTACATTATTGTCGAATTTATTTTCAATTAAGTATTACCTAAAGTAAAATCTAGATTTTTTTTACTGTTAATTGAAAGCTCGCTTGAAACAATATTGAATAATTGCAGAATCACGTTAGTGTTGCAAAGTAAATTGATTTCGTAGATAAACTTAAGATATGGTAACACTAAGTTTGAGAAACTGTTTTTTGAAGAATATGATATTCGTTTCAAACTAAAATTAGTTATAGCAAAAGTATATTTAGAAATTTAGTAAAATATTATTCAAGTAGATATTAACTACACTTCATTCATTATAGCATCAGACAGAAGTAATAAAGGTTATTTTTAGGGTACACTTGGTGGTAAAAGTACCTACAGTAAACATTTTTACTTTTGAGATGTAAGTATGCCGAATTTATTTTAATCTACTTATATAGCAGCTGTCACTAGTGATGTACCAACTTCTAGGCATCGAGTTCTACTTTTGAGCCTTCGAGGCGCATTGGCCGGACTCAGTCAGTTCGGTAGCCTCGTAGACCCGAGCCCAGCCGAGACGCGAGCTCCCTCAGCCACGCCTCGAGGCTTCAAAAGAGTTCGAGAAAAATGCTTCGAGATCGATCGAGCCCTGCAAAAAGCCTCGATACCGATCGAGCTCTCAAGAAGGCTCGAGTTCTGGAAAAGACTCCAGAGTCGTCGAGCTTCATACAAACGAGGCGAGCCCTGTGAACGACGCAGAGCTCTAGACAAAAGGACTCGGAAGTCGGAAGCCTCGAGCCTTGTACACATATCTTCACTAGCTGTACACTTAATTGTTCTCATTTAAAGAAAAGTAAATTCAGAATTATTATATTGAAAACTATTTGGTCTTGCATCAAACTATATTGTCGATGTAAAAACCTTCAAGAAGCAGGGGTTTTTATCCGAACACATTTTTACTGTCACTTTAACTCTACCAAATCTAAAATCCTTCATACGTTGTGGCGGAAGGTGTTTTCAATTTTGCCAGGTCATACTCAGGTATGTCATCGTCATTTGCGAATTGTCATTAATTTAAGCACCCCTGCTTCTTATTTCTAATGTTATAATGAATGAAGTATAAGTCAAACTTAAGAATCACTTAATTTTGACATAGTTGATACGCTAGAACTTAAAATGTTTATAGGAATTCGCTAATACGGGTTATAGTATAAGTAAAGTATACTATCTCTTAACAGCACTACTTCAAGTGCAACTTGTCTTTGTTTTGTCTGAACTAGACGAAATCAGTATTGTCTTAAGTCTTACTTTGTTAGGATAAACAAGAAATAACGCCATTTAGCACTTTCGTGAATATTATTACATTTTCCGCAACAACTTCATCAAAAACTGGAGTAGACTGGGATACTTTTGCTATAGTAATTCTAATTACCTTAATTTACCATATATTTTTCATTCTCTTTGGACTTTCCATTGCTACTTGGGCAGAATTACGGATTTGGTGTGAATTTGATCGGAAAACGTCACCATTATTCTTAAGACATTGGTATTTATTTATTTGTCTTTACGAATTACTTCTCTTAACAAATACCTATATTATTTTATTTCAGATCATTATAAATACAGTATTTCGACGCCTCCGTGACCGAGTTGTTTCAGAGCTCGGCCCAAAATCCAAAATCCGGGGGTCCCGGGTTCAACTCCCAGGTCGGCTAGTGTTTTCGGATTTTTCGGAACACAGCCCGGGTTTGTGATCACCAACACGCATGGTGATTAAGCCAATGCCCATCCATTGTAGCGATGACTTGATTTCAATGATGGAGGCCTTTGCCCAGCAGTGAGACAGTATATAGGCTAATTACTAATACTAGCATGTAAATAACTTCATAAGGTCATCCGTCCCCCTAAAGGGCGTCTAACTTCAATGTACACGTCTTTCATTTCGTATTTAAACTCATATCAGTTTAAATAGTTAACCTAAATATTTGAATTAGATAATTTTCTATTCAAAATGATTAAAAAATACACGGCACCCAACCAATATTTAAATTTTAATTAAGAAATTATAAAGCGTCGCTTAAATGTAGTAGCATCGCTAACATAAGTGTTAGTAGATCAGATAATTGGGGTAGGAATTAATTGCCGTTTTAATTAACGGCTTTCGCGGTGTCCGAAGAGAGTGACAAGTTATAACCTACTATACTTCATTCATTAGAACATTAGAAATAAGAAGCAGGGGGGCTAAAATGAATGGCAATTTGCATTTGATGATGAAAATGGAAAACTTTTTCCGCCACAACGTATGAAGGGATTATGTAACATTTTAGAATTGGTAGAGTTATAGTGACAGTAAAAATGAAAACACCTGCCTGTTTTAGGTTTTTACATCGACAATATAGTTTGATGCAAGACAAAATAATTTAATTAAGCAAAAGCCTCATAAATTCTGAAGTTCCTTTACTTTAAATGAGAACAATTAATTGTGACAGCTGCTATATAAGTAGATTTTAACAAATTCGGCATAAATCTTAAAAGCAATGATGTTTATTGTACTTTGACCACAAAGTGTACCCTAAAAAGAACCTTTTTTACCTCTGTCTAATGCTATAATGAATGGAGTATAGATATATAGAGTTACATCATCGAATTCTAAAAATTATTTAAATTGATCAAAAAACAATAAAACATGGGCATATGAAAATGTTTAGTTCGTTTACTTATTCATTTTAGGGCTCTTCAAACTCAGGTGGGCAATTCTATTTTCAAAAGTGTGAATTAAAAAAAATCAGTATACTATTCGATTATCGAATAGTATACTGATTTTTATTTATACCACACAATGTATTGTAGTAACTTTTAATAAAAAACCATATTCATAAACGCAAATTTCAATATAGCTGCCGAACAAGTGTCTTGCAGAACGCATAGAAATAGGCATGCTGTGACGTCACCATCTTCCGATAGTTTGTAGGGAGCGTTTTCGGCAAGTCCAAAAATAAAAATTTTCATATTGTAGTTTTTGTAAAATGTTTTTATTAAGCCGGGTACTCATTAGCGAACCGTAACCGTAACTTGCGTGATACAGTAACGAGGTCCTAGTGTGTACGCGTAATACAGCCTAAGCTTAGGACGTCGCCCGAACGCTTTCTTACTTTTTACTCATTTCTGTAACCAAACAGATACAGTAACGAGGTTCTAGTGTGTACGTGAAGTCTACATGCACTGCGAGCTGCCGAGCGAGCGCCATTTGATTCGCGGCAAGAACCGACAATCGTCGGCTCGCTGTGAGTGGCTCGTGTAGCGCTCGTTGCGAGCTCGCGAACCACGCACACAATGTGTTTTCTGGTAACAGTACATACAACGGTTACGGTTAAGGCTCGCTAATGAGTACACGGCTTTACTGAGACCAATGTTTCTCTTATTGAGAGGTCTTTCTAACAATAAAATGTCACAACCCTATTACTTTCATACGTTCCCATTTTGGGAGTGCCCGTTGACCTTTCAAGTTGAATGTAACCAAATTATAGGTTAAGTGAATAGAGTAATGGTTTTCTGATAGTAAATCAATAGTGATAATAAGCTGAACTTGATATTGTAGCCACGCTTTTTTTAAGGGCGTGTGCTTGAGTGTAACATTTGAAACGTCACAAAGTATTTTTTTTTCTGTTATGTTCTGTACATACCTTCTCATTTTATTAGTATATTATTGTGTAAGTTTTTAAGATTATTTTTCGAGCTTCTTCAAAGTTTTTAGTTTTGTATGAGCGATTTATTGGCGACAGACTAATATTGGATGACTTAATGTGTTTCTATATCAATATGCAAAACAAAACTGATGAGGGATAATACTTTATTTGAAAAATTTCATAATAGAATCACGAAAATATTGCAAAGTTGATTGTTTTGACGACCGACTTGGTGTAATGGTTAAGAAGTTGGCTACTACACCAGAGGTCGCGGGTTCGATCCCCGCACAGTACAAACATTTGTGTGCATGAACATGTCTGTTTGTACTGGTCTGGGTGTCTCTTATGTATAATAAGTATGTATTTACAAAAGAAAATGTATTTAAGTATGTTTATCCGTTGTCTAGTATCCCATAACACAAGCTTTAATTAGCTTACTTTGGGGCTAGATGGCGCTGCGTGGAATAATGTCCAGGGATATTTATTATGTCCAGGGATATTTATTTATTTCAAATTTTGGGTCACATTTGAAGCATGCCTCACGCGAAGCACACACACACCCTTAAAGTTAACAGTGAAAATATAATAATTTAAATTTAACAGACCAAACTTATTTTACCCCAAACGGGGTAGTCAGAGGCAAGTGACTGTTGCCGTCATGCTGAACGGAACACTCAGAAGCCCACTCTTCACCAATGGTATTAGAACCCAACGTGGTAGGCGGTGAGCCTTCCGCCGCTATCCGGATTGCGTTCTTTATTATACAAGTCTCTCTTCAGAAGGTAGTCTGGAAGAGATCGCTTTATAGCGATAAGAGCGCCTAAATTAAACATTTTATGTCTTATTACTGCATAACTTGCCGTATTAAATAAATAAATAAATAAATATCCCTGGACATTATTCCACACAGCGCCATCTAGCCCCAAAGTAAGCTACTTAAAGCTTGTGTTATGGGATACTAGACAACGGATAAACATACTTAAATACATTTTCTTTTGTAAATACATACTTATTATACATAGGAGACACCCAGACCAGTACAAACAGACATGTTCATGCACACAAATGTTTGTACTGTGCGGGGATCGAACCCGCGACCTCTGGTGTAGTAGCCAACTTCTTAACCATTACACCAAGTCGGTCGTCATTGGTATTGGTTTGTTTGTACAATAAAGATTATTTATCTTATCTTATCTTGATTTGGTTTTTTATCGATGTCTTCCATCACCAACCGGAGAGTTTGTCGGAAATTAAACAATGAACACAAAGATTTTGGTTCTGGTCAGATTTGAATTCGGGACCACATGATCCGCGATCCGAGTGCTGAACCCCTAGGCCGCGACGCTTTTAAAAAAAAATATTTAAACATCAAATATATTTTGAAACACTGTAAGGAATGTTTACAAGATTTTTTTGACACTGTAAAGGAGTTTTGCCAAGTGCTCATCTATAAAAATGGAATTAAGTATAACTATCTGAAATATGTATACTAACCTATAATACCCCCAATACATATTTGAGTTAGTTAGACAATAATTTATTTATTCATGTGAGTTACATTTGTCTAGATGGGAATATCTATGTCAGTGTATGTTTTGAAGTTTAAGTAACTATTTAACATTTTATTACGCTCGTCATACAAGTTATGATATGGGCATTGATTAATATACTAGAATAGTTACTAGTTTTAGGTCAGTTAATATTGGTGTAGATTTATTTAATCTAGCTAAGAACTAGTGTTTCTTCTCATGAATATTATTTATATTTTCATTATAATAAATAAATAATAAATAAATAAATATCCCTGGACATTATTCCACACAGCGCCATCTAGCCCCAAAGTAAGCTAATTAAAGCTTGTGTTATGGGATACTAGACAACGGATAAACATACTTAAATACATTTTCTTTTGTAAATACATACTTATTATACATAGGAGACACCCAGACCAGTACAAACAGACATGTTCATGCACACAAATGTTTGTACTGTGCGGGGATCGAACCCGCGACCTCTGGTGTAGTAGCCAACTTCTTAACCATTACACCAAGTCGGTCGTCAATAATACATGAATCATGAATAAGGAATGATATGAAAAGGCTAAATGTATGTCAGCAAGGACTTTTCACGTTTCGAATACGAATTGTTGTTTGTTATCATCGTTATATGAGGTTTATGTATTTTTTTTTATTAAATTTTAATAGAGATAGATATTTCAACTGTGTACTCTCAATTTATTTATGAAAATGTAGTATATGTCCGTAAAAACTTGCATCTCTTCAAGAAAAACAGTGATGTTCATAAACTCAAAACTAGAAATAAAAGTAAGCTCGTAACTCCCAGTCTAAGACTGCTTAAGGTAGGGAAATCATTTGTTGGTCAATGTGTAAAATATTTTATTAAGATTCCGCAAACGCTTGTTGAACTGCCTCTTCACAAGTTTTAGTCTCAAATTAAAGCTAAGTTAATGAAGCGAGAGCGATAAATGATAAGAATTTGTGGTCATCTTAGGTATAATCTGCTCCTCTGCACACTTTTTTGTTATGACTTTACTCTGTCAATTCAATTTTTGTGTTAAAAAACAAGATTGAAAAGAGTAACCATCGAGTTTCTTGCCGGAGTCTTCTCGATCGGAAACCACCTCCGAACCGGTGGAAGAGTCACATTATGTTTAATTATGATATTTACTATAATAGTATTATTTTATGTAAGTTTATTTTCATTTAGTATATTTTTGCTATAATTTTTTTTGTATTTGACTTGTTATAAGTACTTTTTATAAGTCTATATGAATAAAGATATTTTTTACTTTTTTACTTTACTGCAATTTTCTGCATATTATCTTTTATAACAAATATAAAGTTACCTGAAACTTAATATGATGTGTTTTGAAAGGTAGGTGGTAGGTTACACAATATTTTTTTTGCAGTGGTTTTAAGGCCCACTTCGGCCTCCTTAATTCTTAGCCGCTCCGCTGTCCAGAACGATGGAGCCAGTCCGCTTAGATTACAGGGATGCACAGACTTATTAAGACTAGGGGCCACACGGGCAAATTATGAATTGATGGCGGGCCGCCAGAAGTATAGGTAATTAAAGACAATAAATAATTGATAATAATGTATTAAAATTGAAAAAGAATTTATAAATTTGAAGCGTGGCACTGCATAGTGCTTACAATCTTTTTTATATTTGGCTCAAATTTACTTGTAGCAACACGTAAAACTGCTTCCAAACTTTCGTTTGCAAGGCGGTTTCGATTTTTGTTTTATTATTATTTAGTATTGAAAAGGTTTGTTCACATATATAGGTAGAACCAAATAAGCTGGCACATTTCAGAGCGTTAAAGGCTAAGAACAACGTTCAAACGCTCTTTCAACCGCGTCTCGCTGCTTTTAGTGAAGGATTTGCGACTGAATCGAGACTGAATCGCGTTTGCATCGCTACCGAAAGTCGCAGTATATAATGGCCCTAAATGTCATGTCCTATACATATTCTAATTGCATTCGAATGCAGTTCCTTGACAGAATAACAAGATTGTCCCCTCAAGGCCGGACGAAAGGACGCCGTTCGCCTTCAATTTGATTGGGTTACGTAAATACGATTTATCTATTGAATATTATCTAACATTAAAGCTCAATGATTCGGAAACCGGTTTAGTTGAAGTGCTAAGTTTGAATCACATTGACGTTATTTCGGATAAATACCCACTTTGATGATATTAAGAGAACCTTTTTGATTTTAGGATATGTTCGAATCCTACCATATACAATCTACTCTTATCTAAATAAAAAACTCATTTAAGTTAGAATCCCACTGTTGGGCAAAAGCCTCCTTTTCCCTCTCCCACACGTCTGTCTTTAGCCTTTTTAGGCGAAGGCATCCAGTTCATCACGCGTGGTCAACGGGCATGTCACCACAGCCCACGTTTTGATTAATTACTCGTAAATACATGACGCATGAGCCCGGACGCTTCCATGGCAAAGTGGATTCGGAGCTCGGCGTGAAACCGGAGGTTGCGGGTTCAGTTCCCAGGTCGGGCAAAGTGTTTTCGGTGTTTTCGGAACATAGCCCGGGTTTGTGCCTGACCCGCGTTTGGCAAGCGTGGTGATTAAGCCAATACCCATCAATTGTAGCGATGACTTGATTTCAATGATGAAGGCATTTGCCAAGCATTTTTTATTTGGACAGTATATAAAAGTAATATCTGGCACGAATTACTCAAGGATCATCTGACACCAAACTAAGCAGAGCTTGTACTGTATGGGTGTCAGAGAATGATAAACATACTTAAATATTTCTAAATACATATTTATTTAGATAAGTACACCCAGACACACAACAAACACAAATGTTCGTCACATTAATGTTTGTCATGGGTGGGGATTGAACCCACGACCTCCGGTGCTAAAGGCAGGATTGCACTAACGGGCCAATCAATAAATGGGCTAATAAATAAATATAAATATAAATACAACACACCTCTTGTAATGGTCTCGAAGTAGGGATTAATATCCCTGTGTTGCGAGGTACCACACAAGGAAATAAGCCAGGGGCGTCTCCGAGCACACCCAGACCCGAGTCAATTCAGAAAAGATCGTTTCCTGAATTGACCTGACCTGGAATCGAACCCGGGACACCACGGAAAACGGGGTGAGAACCCGTGCTACAGCGCACTGCGCCAGTGATTACTGTGAGCTGATTACTTTACGTTTACTTTATGAGTACGATTAATTACAATAATTAGCACGATAATTAGATTCTATACGATAGTTATAAAATTCAAGGTTATTTAGCACAACTTAGAACAAATATATTTAAGAATAGCCTTTCCGGCCCCAGTTACAAAAGCTAGTCAGGTGAACTGCTCTATTCGGAACAAACTCGCCTATCAACGTCTGCCACTAGCCTGCTCACAGCTTGTCGTGATTCGACGCATGATTTAGCACCTGCCATTCGTCCTGAAGTTTAGTTCGATAGTTAGTTAATTAATGTTCTATAATGTACATTTGCAAAGGCTGCCAACAGACTCACCACTGAGGATGGACAAGACCGCGCGAAGTGGGCCTAGAAAATAAGAAAGGCGGACCCTGGGACCCGATCTCCCGACACAGTAGTGAGTTCACAACCGGGATAGACCGCACAGATGACAGTGACATTTACAAAATAAACTTTTTAGGCTGCCTTATCGCTAATAGGCAACCTACAGGTAGAGGATATAATATAAAAATGGCAAGTATGTGCATAAATACGTAAACGCAATAACATAAATAAAATGAACCTAATAATATACTTAGTCATAAATTAAAATAGATACATATTATAGTATGAATATTAACAAACAATGAAGACATAGATAATACAGAAACCAATAGCGAATACAACAAAGCTAGCTAGAAAATTAGAAAAAGATAAATGTGAATAGTCACAGCAAAAGGTAAGGCGATATCTAAAGCAAATATGTTGAGTATGCTATTTACGTGAGCTTACCTCTAAGGCTCTTTTTGATTTAATCTAAGGCTTACCTGCAGTTTCTATGCGCGGTATGTAATACCGGTCGTTTTCGGCACGTAGGCTCAAAACGCGCTATGGCGATTGGCGATTGGCGACACATGCCAGGCAGATTCTGTGACGATTTAAACTCGAACTCACTCAGTTGACCAAACACTTTCACTATAAAGCCCGGTTCACATTATTCCAGTAGCAGCAATCCAGTCCAGCGCTGGAATACCACTAGAATAGTGTGAACCGGCACTGAAATGTCCACATTGATTGAGCGCTGGACTGGAATAATGTGAACAGGGCATGAAGTTCTTGGCAATTTACAATACTAATTTATTTCATGGGTGATTTACAAAACCATTGTAAAATGGCGCCCATTTAAAGCTTGATGTATTGCCAGATTTGCCAGTTTTTCCCGCAGTACGCTCATATGTCACACATACGATTGGCGTAGTGCGGTTTCTCGCCTCGATTGCCGTTGTGTCCCGGGTGCGATTCCCCTTTTCTGAATTGACCCGGGTCTGGGTGTGGTGGAAGACGCCCCTGGCTTGATTCCTTGTCTGGTACCTCGTAACACAAGAATATGTATCCCTACTTCGTGGTGTGTTGTCTGGCGCATAATAATAATAGTACCAAAAAGGCCACTACGTGTTGGCTTCGGCCCCACGCAAGCCTCAAAGGACCGGGTCCCCATGGAACCATACTTACTTACTTACTCCGATGGCTCAGCGACCCAAAGTGTGTCTTGGCCTCCGATGCAATATTCCGCCACTTGCTGCGATCCCGCGCAGTTGCACGCCAATCGTTGGCTTTCAACTCGCAGAGATCCGCCTGCACAACATCAGCCTAGCGATATCTGGGCCGGCCGACAGGGCGCCTTCCAGTTGGTCGGCCCAGATAAGCTTTCTTCACATTACGGTCTTCTCCCATTCTCTCCATGTGGCCAAGCCATCCGAGTCTGTGAGCTTTTGTCTCGCCTATGATGTTGGGCTCAGCCACGAGCTTTTCGATTTCGGCATTTTTTAAGATCCTCATGCTTCCATCGGTTCTTGGTACTAAACCAAGGATTTTCCGGAGGATCTTTCTCTCAGTGGTCAGGAGCATGTCTTCTTCTTTGAGTGTTAGAGTCCAGGCCTCACATCCGTACATAAGAATGGGTCGTATTATAGTTTTGTAGATGCAGATCTTCGTGCATCTACGTAGAAGCCTGGGCACCAACACTTTATGTAGAGCAGCGCTACATCGCAAGGTATTCTGAACGCGAATCTCTATCTCCTCTTCCCTGGTATTAGTATCCGTGATTGTACAGTCCAGATATTTAAATTTCACCACTCCCTTGTAGATAACATCTCCAACATGCAGCATGGACCCATGGGCCCGTGAATTTTCCAAGTACCAACATAATAAAAATAATGTCTGACACATAATGTATATTATCTCTTAGTTTTCGGTGGGTGTCACCGGCCTACAAGGGACTCTCTAGAAATCTGGCCTTCAGAAGTCCACTGCTGGTTGTAAGCTACCCCCTTATAGTAGTTTTAATAGCTTTAGGCAGTGCCGGATTAAGACTAGTTGATGCCCTAAGCAAACTGGTTCTGGTGCCCCAAAGACGTCATGTCTTAAGCAATTGCTTTCCCTGGGCAGTTTTTGGTGCCCCCTGAGACGTGATGTCCTCCTAAGCAATCGCTTGCCCTATGCCTCTGATTCTGGTGCCCCCTAAGCGTGATGTTCTAAGCAATTGCTTGTTTTGCTTTAGGGCTAATCCGGCACTGGCTTTAGGCCGCTTACTTCCAAAATAATTCCCTGTCTCCAGTGAAGTATTTTTATCTTTTTTTGTATATAGTTTTTGTTAAGCGCGTCTATTTGTATTTAGCTCTATGTCTAGTCGTCCAAGAGTTTACGTCACGTACACTGCGATAGTTACCTACAGATATGTACATCTTTTTCAGTTCCATTTCTATTCTCTAGTGAAAACATAATTAAACTCATATTGCTAATTTAATTAATTTAAAATTGCTTACATAATTTCAAGGCATTTGAATATTAAAGGGTGCCTACGTTAACCTCATATTGAAATCAAATATTTTAATTCCTTCAACAAATTTAAAACGTTGTCGGCATCCCCTTTCAATTCTTTGCACTTGCAAACCGATAATTATTTTCAACCTGATCACGAGATGCAATGTGAAAAAAGGTTTCCGGTGTTTTAAATTCAGGCTTCGTCTGCCTTAATGAATGTTAATTTAAGTAAGTATAACAACTTGGGAGCGGTTATGTAACCACAAAATGTCAACCGTATAATTCAGACTCAAAGTGTTTTCGTGGAAATTTTCAGCAAAAGTGTTTTGTCTAAGAGACGTCTCCGACTAATTACAAGAACAAATATTTTAAGTAACTCAAGGTAATTAATGTGATGAATACAGCAATTGCCTCTATATGGTATAAATAATAAATAATTTATCTTTAAAAGTGTAGATTCATTAATTTTCATCATACAAACTGATTAAAACATAATTAAACAATAACCGATGTGAAACTGTAAGTACACTAAATATTTAATTTGCAAAAAATACGAGTACTTAGTAACAATCCTTGCATGTTAAAATATAAACGATACTGAATACGAGATCAACATTTTTAAAATTTATTTCACGTGATAACTACTGAATGGGCTTTAATGAAAATATTAAGTATCTACTTTAGATTTATATACAAAGTGAACATTTTAAAAACCTGAGACCACTCGGACAAAGTCACAGCACAGCCTATGAAATAAGAGCTTATTGTTGAAAAAATCTGCAACAAAACCCTACTTTAACTAACCTATGCAAATTTTTAACAATCCCAAAAATAGCAATTCCTAATCCTATTACAGAATTTCATTTCGCTTGCGACCAATTTCGTCCTGAGCTGGATAATCTCCATACGATTACAAGGATCGCTAAAAACACATCCTACCATGTAAATGTTTGCACAATACATACAAAGTAAATAGACAGGTTTTTATCGAAACATCTGCTCGAATTTCCTCTATCTAATGCTATAGAAAAACGTGACTTATCAATATGAACGCATAGGCTGGAATCCCGTGCTGATTTGAAAGATTAGATTCGAGATATCTTAATAAAAATCAGTCAGTGCATCGTAGTCCTTAAGAATGAGGCAATAAAACTTTTAATGGCATGTTCTAGATAGTGCAATACGAGGAAAGGATGTAATTGCTTAGCGTTTCTCAAACTGTTTGTAGCTACACCCAGTTCAATTAATATGTACCTACTTAATCTGTTTGTTTAAACGCCTCCTTGGGAGAGTGGTTTCAGAACTCGGCCCTAAACTTAAAGGTCCCGGGTTTAATTCCCAGGTCGGGCAAAGTGTGTTTTCGGATTTTTCGTAAGATAGCCCGGGTTTGTGATCACCAACTGGCATTTGACAAGAGTGGTGATTAAGCTAATACCCATTAATTGTAGCGATGTCTTGATTTCGATGATGGAAGCCTGTGCCCAGCTGTGGGACTGTATATCATTTCTTGTAATAATGACTAATGACTAACAATTTTTATTTTTGGAATTGTATAAATGACTTGGAACACCCTATTGTTTTATATTATGTAGCTTTGCTGTACTTGTTAGGTTGTTCTGTTTATTTTTTAATGTTGGAATTTAAGCATTTGTTTTATCAATTAACAAATTGTACTTTACTAACTCGCATTGTAAAACCACAACAAGTTTAAAAGAGTAACTACTGAGTTTCTCGCCGGGTCTTCTCAATAAGAATTAACTTCTCCGACGCGGTGGTAGAGTCGCATTATGTTTGTATCCTGTTTATTTATTCATATTATTATAGTATTTATGTCTATTATTTAGTATATTTTTTGACTATTTAAAAGTACTGATTAAGTCTATTTAAATAAAGATATTTGGGTTTGAGTTTTGAGTTTGACGTATTTGACATTATTTTACCATATATTATTTGCATAGCGCTTCAACATATCTGATGATTGTATAGGCTAATGACGTAGTTACTGTTTGTTTCAGTTTTGGTTTTATCTATTTATCGATATTAAAGACAACTTTAAATACGGTAGATAGTTATAAACACTATACACATGTATTGACATCTGTATAGTGTGTATAACTATCTACCGTATTTGAAGTTGTCTTTGGTTTATAAAAAAATGAAATAAAATAAAAATCATTTATTTCAGGCGAGTGCCCATAATTTACTTATTTTAATTCAACAATGTTTCAACAGCGTTCATACAACGAAATAGACTAAACCATACTCGAACATAAGCCAATTTTAGAAACATACTTTGTCACCTAAAATACTCGTATTAACAACAGTACGTAAGTAATTTTTCAAGTTACAAATTTAAATGATAAAAGCAATTAGCAACAGTGTGTTCTAGCCTATGTTAGTAAGTGTAGTTATCTACAATTTCATTAAGTACCTAATTTAATTAGGTGAGGTCCTGGATTGCAATCCCAAGTCGGGCGAAGTGCGTTTTGGAGTTTCGGATCATCCCCTTACGCAATTTTACTTGACATTATATAGCAACCCGCAAGGGTGAGGACTAAGTCAATACCCATGAATTGCGATCTCATGATTGCAAGCGTGGTACAGTAATTTTCATTTTAGGCAATGTGAGTAAGAGCATGTTTATTTTGGAAATTGTACCTAAAAGAATAGACTATACAGGATTTTTGTAATAGGAGATTCAAAGATAAGATAAGATTAAATATTTATTTGTATAAACATGGTACATTTTTGGTGCTTATTTTTAGGTATCGTGCATACATGTTTAATCGATCTATCGATATACAAATGTTATGATATCGTCATGCGTAACTAGTTGACTAAAAAGTTAATAAAAACATTAAACAGTTAATATGCGATTGAAGTAAGTCAGTTTAGAATAATTTCAATTCAATTACCATTCAATACCAAGCCTTTTGTATAAAAATAAAATGTCAGTTGATTAAACAAAAAATAAATAAATAAATGTCCGTCCATTATACATAAATAGGGAATCAGTCAAATGCATCCTTAATCTGCGGTCAAATGTTAACAAAGTCAAAAAGCATCAATGTCAATTACCTGGGAAGAAGTCATCATATAATTTTTTGAGGCCACCATTACGACAACATTGCATAAATTCATTGACGCTATAAAAAGACGCGATGCAAAAACGACTAAAAGAAATAAAAAGTTGAGGTATACTTATCTTATACACAACTTAACAGTTCAGTTAAAATATAAAGTAAATGTATTAAAAATAGTTGTGCATTTGTCTCTGAAGAAAAGACATTTATTTGAGCATACCACACCACAGTGACATTCAAATTAAAAAAATGCGAAAAAGTTCGTCTAGTTATGCACTAACACATTTTTATTATAAAACAAGATGGAAGCAACAAAAGTTTGGGGAACAGTGATAACTATGAACCTCGTAGGACATTTACTCACTCCGAAGTTCAGTAATGTGTACTCTGTCGATAAGGTGATAAGCATGGTGACTGAGAATACAGGACTTATTGACTGTGGTGAACAAATAGTGCGTGTCCTGTGAAAAAACTTAATGAACAAACAACGTTTCTGAATGAGGAGATTCGTTTCTAAAGATTTTGTTAATCTCTTTTAGAGAGGTTGTTTTAATTTTTGCCGGGATGTGAAGATAGCGATAGCGACTATGACTAATATATTCTGACTGCGGCGCAATAGTGGATGTTCTGCCTAAAACGCCTAAGGTCATGAGTGATTCTCACTTAGGAATTATTCTAAGTAAGAATGACCACTCATGACCTTACGAGACCCTACGAGATCTCAACATTAATCACAAAGCTCGTAACATCTACGAGAAAAAAAAAAAAAAAGGCCGCTTTTAATAGGGATAGGTGAAAACCATTGGGGTAGGCCTATGTTCAGCTATGGACGTCCTATGGCTGATATGATGATGATGATGATGATCAATCTCTGACACCCATTATACTCGTGAGAGGAGCTTCCCAGTTTGGGTCAGTTGTTCATGCAGAAGGTTTTCTTGGATATTTAATTTGAAATACATGAGACAGTAAAAACAGTGAAGACCACTGTCAGAGTTAGAACAGAGTATGCAGTAAAATGTGTTTTAGGCTAAAACTCATTATATCAACTTAACAAGAGCTTAGGAACATCCTGCTAAAAGGATTTAGTTTCAGTCCGTATCACCTGAAAGCTTGTACCTCCCTTCTTAATTAATTCCATGGAACTCTTGTTAAGAATTTAACTGAATTAAAAAGTTAATCTGACCCAGAGACAGAGCCTGGTGGAATTTGAATTTAATATCGACGCAGGGACCGACTTAAATTGAAATAGACGACGAGGGAGTTCTTAGGACGACAGACCAACCTTTGCAGAACCTTTGGAAAATGGGTCCTATTTCAGTAGCTTAAGGACCATGTAAACTTGACGTGCTCTCGTGGTTGCGTTCTTCGCGTGTCAAAATAAAGTCACCTCGCTGCTTCATTTATTCCACGCTCAACCGTTATGGCAACAGGTGAAAATCAACTAGATTGACACCTTTCATTCCCCTTTTTATGAGGTATCATCTTCATCATTCGCAGCCACAACTACAAGACGTCAACTGCTGAGCCTCCCCCACATTTTTACAAAGCGACCGCTTGCAGGCGGTCTGCATCCACCAGAACTGGATGCAGACCGCATGCTCACATGCTGCCACATTTACCAGGTCGTCCCACGCTGCGTCTACTTTGCAACGGAGTCTAGAACTTGTCTGCCCTAACGGCTTCGATTAAATCAAAATGGAAGATAGGTGACTCGCTTCTAGCGCTTAGACCGCTTAAATCAGGCCCACGTCGCCGAATTTCACTCAGTCGCAATATACGATCGACAGGACTTTACTCTAACGCACGCCTGTCTCGCTTACGCTATGGTCAAAACAAATAGGTTTGTCTCTGTCCTTCAGCATCGCACAACGATAAATGGAATCACAGCGGTGTTAGTGTGCGTGCATGCAGTTTGTTAAATACATAACATACAACATACATAATTCGTTATTGCTTCATTATAATTTTAAATTGCCATTATGAGAAGTTGGCATTATGTGTATGTTATTTCGAGAAGTTGGTTTTTCAAGAAGTTGACTTTACAAGTAGTTGGCATTCTAAGAAGTTGGCTATTTGCGAGTAGTTGGCATTTGGCGAAGTTGGCATTCTGAGCTAACAGCGGTCTATGTTCCGTGCCCACTGCCGAACTCACTTTCCGCTGGGCTACGTCAGTCACTTTCCTTCTTCTTCGAATTTCCTCCTACTGATTCGATCACTTAGCGAAACACCACATAGCCCTCTCCACAGCTCGTTAAGTGACTTTGAGCTTTATTATGAGGACCATAGTCAGAATAAGTCTATGAAGTAAGTACATTTGAAATCAATAGAGATGAAGGGGTTTTATTACTGAAACGTTAAATGATTAATGATTAATGACGTCACATTATAGTAGCACGCTTGGTTTCATACAAGCGGAAAGCCATCCTTTATCTGAATAGATTTGCGTCTATGTAAGGAGGATTAATTATTATACTTTAGTACGGCTATTTCCAATGAATACTTGAAAAGAAAATGGTTATATGGTTATTACGCAATCTGGATTTATTTATCCTTTATTGCACATGAATATGAGCAAATGGTCAAATTAATCCCGCACGTATTCTCCACCAGTCAACCGCAATTCATATTGGGAGTAAGGAGTTTGTAACTAGCAAAAATTAGCGTTTTTATTTATTCCGTCAAGATGACCTAACTCCCTGGGGCCGAGTGCGAGTTTCAGTGAGAGAAGTGAATGACTTCACCATCGCGTTTTGCGAGCACAATGTTAATTAGTATGGACTCGAGTCAGCGGCATCTAGCAGCCAATTCGGGTAACATTAAGGCGGCTAGATTTTTTTTTGTTGCCAAACCGATTTTTTTTTGTTGTAGAAATTGGCGTTTTTTTTTCGGAAAACGCGATGGCGCAGTCATCGCACTCGGGACTCTGATTGAAAGCTGCCGTGAGCTCTAGATATGACGTTGACAAGAACAGTAGGTAATCCAAAGCAACCACTGAGCTTGTCAACTTCATCTTGAAGACTTGCCTGTATTTGGAGAATACAGGTTGTGAAAGCTTTGAAAAGTGAATAGGGAATTCTTAACTCGTGAGTTGTCTGTTCGAGTTAGAAAATGGCTTTAAAACAATAAGACTTGATTGTATTATCCTGTATACCCAACCTCCAATGTGTTTTTTGGTTTGCAGTTGAGAATACTATCTATCTCATTGGATAATGTCAGGTCAAAAAGTAGAAGCCTGTTCTCGACACTTACCTATTTATTTGGTACTAGCTGCCTCGACAGACTTCGTTCTGTCAAAAGTAATTGCAAGTCGCGGCGTCGGTAAAGCAGCACGTCTAGCCCGCGTTCTCCGAATTGATTTACATAAGTATACTATTATTTTTCACTGAATGTTTTGTTCAGTCATAATGTCACATTGGTGAAAGATTAGTGAATTTCTATTTTTAGCATTTTACAATGCTCTGTTTTTCTACACAAAGATAGAAACTAGAAAAAATTGACCTGGTCCTGGGACTCAAGCGGGATTCGAACCCGCGACCTTTCACAATCCGGGTGACTGCTCTTCCAACTGAGCTACCGAGGCCGTTAACGGACCTGGCGAATTTATCTAGTGTATTTTACGTTGTAAGCCAACGTTGTTTCATCAATGTTATAGGCAAGCGCCTTTAACATAATTTTTTTTTGGTGAAAGATTTTTTAAAATCCTTCCAGTAGTTTCGGAGCCTTTTCAATACAAACATACAATCAAATCTTTCCTCTTTATAATATTAGTATAGGTAACCCCTTTTTTGTTACTGCTGTCGGTTCAAATAGTTTCTAATAAGTTATCAGTAGGATTAAGTTGTTAGATGCCGAAGACATCTTTTCGTGCTTACGAAGTTAGGTGGAGGCAAACTTCAGTTTAAGTTGGATCGCATCTTCCGTTCTACGGCCTGTTTTCGTAAGCCTTCGGGGAAGATTCGAAGTAATATCATCAATATCTATAGATACTGATATAATCAAGACGATAGATTGTATGCTTGTGACGAGTAAACTTAAAAATGCTAGACCGATTTTAAAAATTCCATCAGTAATAAAAAGCTACAATATCAACGAGTACATTGGCATTATTTTAATTTTAAGGCTATAATTATTTAATAGGGAAAATTAGTCCACGCAAACCGCGACTAGAAAGACTGTAGTCAATACTTCTATACGCTGTAGCACGTTTTTTCGTTTTAATTCCGTAGTGTCACGAGTTCGATTCCCGGTTAGGTCAATTTAGGAAACGACCTTTTCTAAATAGGCTTGAGTCCTGGGTGTGCTGGGAGACGCCTCTGGCTTAATTCCTTGTCTGGTACCTCGTTACACAGGGATATTTATCCCTACTTCGAGACCATGACAAGAGGTGTGTTGTCTGGCGCATATTTATATTTATTATTCAGAGGAAAAATTTGATTGTTTGTTTGTTTCTATTGAATAGGTTCCAAAACTAGTGAGCAAATTAAAAAAAAAATCAGCAACTAGCTTGCCTTTCGATAAATATTATGGCCAAATTACATAAAATGTATATAAATTGTAGCCTATGTGTTATTCTGATGTATAAGCTGCATTACTGTAATGTTTCATCTAAATCCGTTCCGTAGTTTTTGCGTGAAAGAGTTAACAAAAAAAGGGTTTATGTACATCCTCACTAACTTTCGCATTTATAATATTAGTAAGATGAGTAAGAACTAAGATGTATAAGCTAAGCTACATGCGATCAACGAGTAAGAATGGGCTATATACATTTCTTGAAATTCCATTGAAAACGTGAAAAAACGGGTACGGGCTTACGAAGTCGCAGGCAAAAGCTAGTATTGCATAAAACTTGGTCACGGTATTAAAAAGGATTTAAATAAGTAACTCAAACTCAAATAACTTTATTCAAATAGACTTTCACAGTAAGTACTTTTAAATCGTCAAATTTAAAGCAAGATAATATACTAAATAATAGACGTAAATATCATAATAATATGGATATATAAATACACAGCATACAGACATAATGCGACTCTACCACCGCGTCGGAGTTATTTCTTGCTGAGAAGAACCGGCGAGAAACTCAGCAGTTACTCTTTTAAACTTGTTTTGGGTTTACATCAGGCGTTAGTAAGTACAATGTGTCATTTTGATACAAATAAACCTACTGAGTGTCTAATCTAAAGAATATAAAACAATGGAAAAAAACAAACATAAAGGAATATAAAGTTAAGGCCATTTAAACAATTAAGAAAATAAAATTGTTAGTCAGTACAAACTAAGTATTAACTAGGTATTACAATAAAATATCTGTTACAATAGAGTTATCTAATCCCGCAGCGAGCAGAGAGCTTACACACAGGCATTTTTATCTTCATGGTAGTCTTTTGTAGTATGATAGCCCTTTTTCAATAAAGCTGCTTTGATGTGATTTTTGAATCTATGTAGTGGTAACTCACAAATGGCTTTTGGGATCTTCTTGTAATAATGTATACCTTGCCCCATAAAGTATCCTAAAACTTTTTGTAACCTAAAGAGTAGAAGCGGAAACGAAGAACTAAAATGAAGGCTGTTTATGCTTTTGTTCCATTGAAATGACCTTTCAACTGAAAATACTGTGTTCCCGTGTAATAAAATTAACATTTTATGAATTCCACGCCAACGCTATGATAATTAAACAAATTTCGATACCGAAAACAAATAAATTAAAACAGGACGGTCAGCAAATTAGGCATAATAGTACATTACTTGTATCGAATGTTCGATTTGCGTGCGTACGTCTCATTTGAACTGTTTTGCTATCGCTACGCTGGAGGGGTTTATGTAGCATGTAACCAATAATTTAATTATTAATTTAATTGTTTATTGTGTCGGTGAACGTTGAAATAATTTTTAACTCTTTTCATATTCAATTTCCTTGCCTCAATTTAGTACATTTAATGTATATCTAGTTGTACTAAGTTTTGTTCTGCTTCTTAGAACGAACTGCTAAATTGAGCAAACGTATTCACACTGATTATTTTTTTAATTATTACCTTAAGTTAAATTTAAACAACACAACAAAATTAAAAATTATCTAATGTTCTCGTATATACATTTGTATACACACGTGGTCCCATCAAGCTATACAAAAGGGCACCTTATGCTGCTGACATAATAGGATAAGTAAGACCTATTTTGCAATGGTTTTGTAAAGGTTCATGTGAACGCGTCTGTCCTTATGTTAAAGCCATTTTTCCAAATATAAGTACATATTGGAACTTGTGTATATAACTCAATTTCAAATAACTTTATTCAAATAGATTTTCACAGTAAGTACTTCAAATCGTTAAATTTAAAGCAAGAAATACTAAATAATAGACATAATGACTATAATAATATAGATATATAAATACACAGTATACAGCCATAATGCGACTCTACCACCGCGTCGGAGTTGTTCCTAGTTTCATCGTATTTACAGCTGTTAACTCTTCCAAAAAAAATATGTATTTACTACCTTTTCTATTAAAAGCTTGCCTATTCTTTAGTATAGGCAATCAAAGTTAGATAACTACACTATTGCTATAACAAGTGCTCTTAAGAGCAACTCTGGCACCAAGCGTAGATTGTAATAAGTCGACAGAATCATTCTTGAAAACCTATGAACTTAAAAGCTACGTCACGTTATTATTATATCCTAGTAAGTTCGCCTCCCGCAAACATCTGTATTATTACAGGGTAATGGTATGATGTGGAAAAACAGTATATTTCATATTTAAAACAAATAATCTTAGTATTTAAAATAATCCAACGAGACGTTTGGACTACTATATTATAAAGTAAATTTAGAGGCTCTAGGTGGTAATCTGTGGCTGTCAAATAAAAAAAATTGTTTCTAAATAAGTGTTTTTGAACAGACATGAGGAAGGAGATCATTATTCCACAGCAATCAGAAGTTCTTGAGTGAAATCAAAAATCTTATACTAACCTAACGTACACATGAAGTTTAACCCGTCCCCTGTCCCATGTATCAAATATGATTCATACATTTACTATTGTCATATTTCACGGAAAGGTAACTTGTTATAAAAACAAAATTTCTCAGTAAAACTAATGAAACAAAACTCGAGAAATGAAGAATTAAAGGGAAGCGAAGAAAATTACGAAATTTCATGTAGACAAGTCACGATTCAAATGGGTTGGGTGTACCTTTTCATGTGTATTTGGTATTCAGTACTCGATCATATCATTATCATGCTTGTGAGGCATGAAAGCGGGGTTTTATTGCTCATTATTCTGCCCTTAACTTTTGTACCCCTGTGCGTACACAGGAATTTGTATGACATTTCTAAACGGTTTTCTGGAGAGAGGCATTTTTAGAAAATATTTTTTTTTCGTACAATAGGGAATTCTACTGTGTTCGAAAGAGTCCTAAAAAAATGTAGATTTTCCTAATAAAAAGCCACAAAAAGTATATTTCGGCAAAATAAACACGCTTTCTTTGGTCTTAAAATAAATTAAATTTTAAACCTTTTTAATTCCCGCGAAAACGCTGTCAGCCATTTTGGTGACGTAAGTAATATTGGTCAATGCAATCGTGTATGTATGGACCGTCGGTATCTATCCACATCAAGTTGATAGTTATGTACCTAGTTGTTTACACTGAACTGACAGTTTTTGTTCATATGACGTCACACCGTGGTGACTCGTGTTTTAGGTCACGTGATATACAGATATAAAGTTACGACTTTTGATTTCAATATAATAAAACAATCATGAGCTTTTATGACTAAAAATCAGGAAATTTAAGTATATTTATTTCCACATAAATTTAAATTTTTATCACAATTCATATTTAATTTTTCACTACCGTAATGACCCTATTGTGTCAGGTGTTTTTGAACTAAATGTGTCTGTTTGTTAGGCCTTCAAAAATGACAGTTTATACCTAAAATAAATGTTTTATGAAATAAAAACAGCTTTTGGAATATCAGCGCTAAACATACTCATCCATTGAACGCATAACAACAGTTTTACAATTGTGTCTGTTTATCTGCCCTATTTTTATCACGTACGCGTTCAATTCAGTCTAGCTTTTGTTTTTGTTATTCCCCTAATGAATATATTCAGCAGTTCCCAGCGTAAAGTTATGGTCGAAAGAAAACAATAAATGTAGTTATGGTCTAACTTTATTAGTATCATTTACGATTGTTTTATTTACATCGTAAATTCAGAATTTGTCTCAAGTTCAGTCTAAGACATTACTCTCTTTACAGACTTGGCCTTTATTGATGGTCTTCCATTGCCGTCTCCTTCCGTTCAATTAGTTTGAAATATCGTTGAGTAATGTTTTGTCATGGACATTAAGATGAAAAACGGAAGAAAGTTAGTATTTGGGTGAAGAATAGAAATCAAATCATTAGCACAGCCACGTTTTTGTCGTTGGTTTGATTTTCATTTCTGAGCATGGAAGCAATAGAACATAATTTCTAAAATCTTTTCTTTTTCATTAAGTGGAAAACATTGGTGGAGAAGACAAACACGAGGTAATGCAGTTCAATTTTCGATTAAGTTTCTTAATACGTATTTGTTGTCAGGCGTCGAACACCATATTAAAGTAACAAACTAATGTCAAATGTAATGTTTTCAAAACATTTCTTGTAAATGCAATCCCGCTAACAGATATTGTCTGCGCGAGTGCAGTAAACTGAGGCCCAAAAACCAGATGTTCTGGGTTCATACCGGCAAAGGGTGTATTCGGATTAGACGAAACAGACTCCGGGTTTGTGATCACCAAGCCGAATTGGGCAAGCCAGGTGTGATAAGGCCCAATACCCATCGAGAAATCGATGACTTAATATCAATGATGAAAGCAAGGGACCTGCGGCGGAACAGTCATCAATATTGCTTTGGGTGGCTTTGGTTGCTTGTGACAATGATTGAAACCTTTTTAAAAAAAAGTGCTCAAGACCACTTTACCATAGGACAGACAGTGTTATAAAACTGTTTTATATGTACGTTTTAAAGCTGATAAACATTTTTTTCGGTACCAAGTCACATTATTTAATGTTTTAATTTATTCATGAGATACCTAAAAACAATAATTTCATAATATTTTGTCGTGTTTCTGCGTTTATTACTTTACTTACTAATATTAAAACTATTTTTGGTTCTCTACTGCATAACGCCTTCTCCGTAGCGTGCTGTGTAGTCCTGTCTAATCAGTGAATGCATTAAGCGCCGTTACTAATACATTTCCTATGGAAATTATTTCGGCTGATACGTGAAGCTGCTACTCGTTAACCGGGTTAATTATTCAGGCACAGTTTTAGTTAATTAGGGGGTTAACTGTTAACGTTTGACGCACTTTCAGAATCAACTAAAGCTACTGTGTAGCAGCATTGGATATGTTACCGACATTGTAGACAATGCCTGAAACGTTCAGGCAATGTATGAAATATTCTTCATTTTATACTTTGCCTAGGCATTGTATACAATGCCGGACGCGCAGCTGGCAATGTGTGTAAAAGGGTTCACAAAAAAAAAGTTCACTGTTAGAATCGTCTTTCGGCATACATTTTGGGTAGGAAAGATAAACCGATTCGTATGTTTTCATTTTCAAAATATCGCACCTTGAAAACCGTACTGTCACTAATCGAAATTTGGCGTTTTTTAGTTACTAACGCCATCTAACGCAGAATTTCAGTATCTATAGAAGGCAAAGACACATGTCGTTCTATCTCTAATAAAACCCGCTAGATGGAACAAGTGTCACTACGCTTTTCAGAAACACACTAGCGCCAGCTTACTGACTAACTGTCCCTTTGACAGTCTTCCGTGTCAGTCTTTCGTCACCTACGCAAGAAAGAACATAAAATTTTGAAGCAAAGTGTTACTTTTTGTTTTATAACGTTGCTCCATCGGCGAACAGGTAAGTCAAATGTGTATTATAAGTAAAATAGTGTTTTTTGGATTAACTACATTCTTCTGATAAATAATTTGTTGAAACTTATTGTATGCATGAACTCAATATTGTCATTTTCAGTTTAGGAACATTTTTCCTCTAACTATTTGGTTTTTTATTCAGACACTTGTTGACGTTTTTTACTTAATGCCATTTTGATTTTATATATTTTACCTGACTTAATAAAGCATCAATGACCCTTTTTTGTAAGAGTCATTGTAAGTTATGTTTTGAGTAAAAGTCATGTAATAATGTTACGGGACTAACGTTATATTTAATTTTGTGCCGGATAGGACGATTTGTAACGTATTATTCTAGAAACATTAAAACGTATTTTTTTGGTTATTGCAACTTTTTTCCTAAAATTGAGATAAGAAAAATTGTTTTTGTAAATGAATACTATTTAAAACTACGGAAATGTTATTCCTGAGTAACAGTAGTATCATTATAGCTTGAAAGATGTAGTGTATTTCTTAACTTTGGGCAAAACTTGATTAGTGATTTTTGTTACAGTGTTATGCAAAAATGGCTCCGCCGAATATCAGAATATTGAAATTAAAAAGTCTTATAAAAAAGAACAATGCTGAATCAACTTACAATGAACATTCATTAATTGAGAAGGAAAATCTACCCGCATTAGTAAATAAAAACTGGCTAAAGGACAATCCCACTACTTCCCATGAAAATCAGAAACTCCGTCCATTACAAACAACAAAGATTAGACAGATTAATTCATCAAGCAGAAGATCCTCTCATTCATCTACGAAAAGTGATCAGTTGCGTGATTTTTCTCCAGCGTCAGACGATGATCGCGAATATAAACCAAGTCTATCGGAGTCGTCTTCTGACACTGAAATTGAGGAAACATCCAGTGCAAAAAAGAAAAGACTGCTAGAAAAATCTACAGTTCGTTCATCTTCTTCGAGTTTATCTCCATCTAACACATCAAGTTCAAACAGCAGCTCAGCACGTTCTGACACTAGCTCATCATCGGATTCAGAATCCGAAAAAGAAACAGAATCAGCGCCATCAGTCATTCCACAATCACTACCACCACTTAATCCACAATCACAACTATCGCCTGCGAAACGTCGCCAAAATCCTTCACCCAATGAACTCGTAGAAGTTTACGTTCCGGTTGATTTATCTGCTGATTTGGCGATGACTTCATCGGAAGATGAAGCGTTACAGAAGTCGCAAAACAATCCGGTGCTAACAGTTAGGGAGGCCGAAGTTGAAAACACTACTGTTCCTTTTGAGAGTAACAGCCCCTTGCCATTAAAAGAACTTGCTTTTCGTTTTGTTAACAGCTTGTTTGTGCCTGGAACAAATTCGACAGCGACTACTTCGAGAAAGAATAGGCGCCGAGGAAGTAAGAAAGAAACTGCAAAAATACTGAGAAATTTAGGCCTCCAGTACACATCTGCTTCAAAAGGCCGAAAACATGTTGGTTCTAGAAAACTTAAACAGCCCTGTAATTCTCGTTGCCGTTTGAAATGCTCTGAAAGATTTTCGCAAAACACTCGCCAGCAGATTTTTGAACAATATTGGAACATGGCTTCATTGTCTCGACAGAGGGATTTTATTGCTCAAAGTATGACTGAAGTAAAACCCAAATACCAATACAAAAGGCTACATAATAACAGATTACCAAGGCATGCGTTTTACTTTACAGTAAATAAAGAGAAACAGAGAGTGTGCAAAATATTTTTCAAAAACACGCTAGATATTAATGACCGGCCTATAAGAACTGTCATATCGAAACTAAATACTTCTGGTATAGTAGAACCTGAAAAAAGAAGTAAACATGAAAACCATGCAACAAAAATTCCAGAAGTGCTTTTAGAAGGAGTTAGAAATCACATCAATAAAATTCCTAGAATTGAGAGCCATTACTTGCGTAAACAAACTACAAGAGAGTATATCGACGGCGGTAAAAGTCTCACTGATCTTTATGCAGATTATAAAAAGGAATGCTTAAAGAACAATGTTGATTACGTGAAAATTCACACTTTTAGAAAAGTCTTTAATACCGAGTTTAACATCAGCTTTTTCATTCCCAAAAAAGACCAGTGCGAATTGTGCACATCCTATAAGAATGCTATACAAGAAGAAAAGAGTAGTCTGGAAGAAAAATACCAACGTCATTTAGAGGAAAAAGAAAGGAGCAGGATTGAAAAAGCCAAAGACAAAGAGGAAATAGGTTCAAATAAAATTGTGGCTTGTTACGATTTACAAGCAGTGTTACCTGTACCGAGAGGGGACGTATCGGTATTTTATTATAAATCCAAATTAAATTGTTTTAATTTTACGATCTGCGAACTAGGTACAGATAGCACTGAATGCTATTTTTGGAATGAAGTTGAAGGACAAAGAGGTGCATGCGAAATCGGAACGTGTCTGTACAAATATTTAAAGAAGAAATCTGCTGCTGCTGCTATATCTGAACCTTTAGAATTAGTATTTTACTCAGATAATTGTTGTGGTCAGCAAAAAAATCAGTTTATCGTATCTCTGTACATTCATGCTGTTCAAGAAATGCCAAATATTAAGTCTATAACCCACAAATTTCTTATAAAAGGCCACACCCAAAACGAGGGTGACGCAGCTCACTCAACAATAGAAAGGCAAATAAAAAAAGCTTTAAGATCAGGTCCTATTTATGTGCCTGACCAGTACGTACAACTAATACGGGACGCAAAAAAAAAGGGCAACAAATTCAATATAAATGAAATGAGCCATAGTGAATTTTATAATATCAAGAACTTGGCGGACCAGAAACTAAATAAGAATACAGAGGGTGAAACCGTCAAAATAGGTGATGTAAAAGTCATAAGAATTGAAAAAAGTAATGACAGTGATACCAACCGAGTTAAAGTTTTTTACAAAACTTCATATTTTCAAGATTTGTTCAAAGAAATAAATTTATCGCAACCGCAATCCCGCAGTGTACGTGTGCAGAGTATTCGTCGTCGTCCCCAATTAAAGAGGCTTTATAATACAAAGCTTCAGTTGACTGAACGCAAAAAGGCTGATTTAAGATCTCTTATTCAATCTAATCATATACCTAGGTACTACGCTTCCTCGTTTTATGACAACATAATAAACCATTAAGTACGCATTATTAGAAGGGATATACTCCTAAACAATCCCTATTTTCCTGAAATTTGTTCCTAATACATTTTAAGTTGATCGTTACAACGATCGGACCTCGTTTTCGTATAATGTTTAAGGTTTAAGTGTCGTCAAATGACCATGAAAAAGGTTTTGTTTTTTTCTATATTAATTTTACGAATTACATGAATATCACTGTAACGTGACGCATGAAAGCGAATTCAAATGTTATGATTCTCATCGTTGTTATTTTTTTCTATCTTATTTTAAGTTTATAACAACATTTAACATTCCAATTGTTTTTGAAGAAAGTTTATTCACATTTAGAAGAAAAGATTTATCATTTTGTTTTTTATTTGTTGATTTTTTAAAGTGTAATAATCAAACGAAGTACAATAGGAAGGTACTTTTGTTTTTCTTTTTTGATAGTAAAGTTTGATTTCTTTTTATCAGTTTTTCATTGATAAATACCCTTAAATTTATTGCACTTCACTATGAAATTATGACACTATTTTCTTTTTCTTGAAATGTTGAGTGGAATAGTGACACTTTTAGTAGTTTTTTTTAAAAAACCTATAATTTTGTTCTTAAAACCTTAGAAATTCACAAAAAGTTAATTGCCATCTAAAAGTAGGATAAACAATAATGCTAAAAACACCTAAAAACATTCTAATTACGCAGTTAAAAAGACAATCTAGGACTAAACATTTAAAAAAAACTTTAATCGCTGATTCCCATAAAACTGGTTTTTCGTTTAGTGACGGTACGGTTTTCAAGGTGCGATATCTTCAGTTAGTAATATCAAAGTATAAAACGGCAAAAAAGAAAATGAGCCCTGTTCTGGCACTCGACGGCTGCGGCCGCAGCACGCTCGCTTTGCTCGCTCGGCTTGTGCGGCTGGTTCATGTCAACCTAACATGCTCGTCGCTTCGCTTCTCGCAACCTAATAAACCCACGTCTCACAGAGCGAAACACTTTCGGTTTAAAAAGGTTTTTATATGTAAAATTCAACATACCGAATAACTAAGCAATGCATTTTTGTCAAAAGTTAACATTTTTGTTAGGTTAAACATTGTTTTGGACTGCCAAAACCACTTGTCGCGGTATTTTGATCAGAAGCCTAAAAAATCCTATAGCAATGGGATCATGTCCCTACCTACAAGATGGCAAAAAGTAATCGAACAAAATGGCACACACCTACATACTTTAGTTTAATGTAAATAAACTAGATTAAAAAATGTTTTGAATTTTATTAAAAAATGCGAAGAAACTTTTTCCCCAACCTACGAGTATTATACCTAATAAGGCCTTCTGCCAACTGATATTTTCCTACGTTTACTTATATTCTTTTGCGGCGTACTTCACCCCTAACTAAACTAAATGGTAGTACCAACAGTTTGCTCTAATAACACTTAACTGGGGTTCGGAGAAAAAGCTAGGGATTGTTTTTCTTAGCGTTCAATTTGCGAAAATATACAGGGTTAAACTGAACTAATGGGCAAATAAACGCAAACTCGTTTATGCTCAACGAGATAGTATAGCAAAGATTATGAGTTATTCGTATTTATTGATAGAAAAACAGGAAAATCTAATAAAAAAATTATAAAATTATGATTCTTCTTCGTGTGCATCATTTTTGTTTGGTTTTAATATTTTTTTAATATCTGTGTAAGCTTATACCAAGATCATCTGACGCTACTTAGCACAGCTTTTACTACGGGTGTCAGAGACTTATGAACACACAAAAAAGAGATTATTTTTTTTGTGTGCACGCTTGAGGAAGTTCTGACCAACACCCAGACGCTAAACAAGCACAAATGTTTAACAACTATCTTCAGACCAAAAAAATTAACTGGCCCAATGGGTAGAAGTCATCCCGACTTCTACCTGTTGGGTCAGTTAATTTTTTTCAAAAACGATTTTTCTTGTTAACATGTTCGACAACGTTTTAAGTAATTTGCTGAAGGTGCTCCAGTCTAATATAAGTTGATATTTAAATAGCTTTATGAAGACATTTTTTTTTCATTTGGTTCTGTACTCTGCTTCCGAAATAAATTAATTTCTTTTTTCTTATAATTTTCCCTGTTATTTTATTTTCAAAAATGTTTTACATACTTGTAAAGGCTTTTTAACATAAAGACCACTAACTGGTCTAAATGATTTTTGACTTCAATAACAGCTCATTATTTGGTTTAACTGAACGTTTATCAACTCAAACTTGTCATCTTACATGTTATTCCATCAATGTTTATAACCTAACCTCCAAGAAACCATAATAAACCATCAACATTTCCTTAAACCATCAATAAACTTAAATTTCTGCTACGTTAGGCCTCGCTGAAGGCTTCAGCTTCCCCTATTCAATTCTGAACAGCCTTTAAACCCATTAGGTTAGGTTCAAAGTCGGCCATTTGACTATTAACTAAGAGTTGTCTAGCTCATCCGCAGTGGACGTAAGGTTCAAAATCGAACTAAACCACATACCATTGAATAGTCCATAAATCGTGGCTACTAAAGAGCATTAGTACGGATCCGCTCGATTTGAATAAGAGTTACTTTTCTTGCGTCCGCGAGATATTTATTTTGGGTGGGTTTGTTTCCAGTTTTACTGACGATACGATTTAATTTGAGAGACGTCTTAATCACGTGAAAAAATCACTAAGTTACAACGTAGCACTAGACATGTAACTTGCTACCTAACTCACTAAGTGACTAAAATAATTTAAAAATCTTATAATGCTAAAACACAGATATACATAAATGAACATGGCGAGCATAAAATTAATTACCCTGTATACTTTATCTCTGCTGAGAAAAAGCGTCAATCTATAAATATCTGTCTGTCTGTCTGTTGGTCGTGATTCACGCAAAACCGCTGAACGTATTTAAAATAATCTTTTTGCATTTAAGTAGCCTTAGGCCTCTTCAACATCTAGGATACCTTTCATTCCCATGTAATCCCTAGGTACTTAGCAGGTAGCAAGTGAATTTTGTATGGAAAAGTGCGTATAGCCTACAGCAGCGCAACCTAATGGGTCTATTTGTGTTTGCAAATCAACCAGGAGCCCGATAAAACATACACACAATATTTCATCCAAATCGGCCCAGCCATTAAGAGGAGTTAGGTGATAAACACTGGTGCAATATACACACACTAAATAGTTTTAATAGTGGTCAAAGTCTATTGCGTAGATAGGTATTATAGTATGTAAATATAAATAACAAATATGTATATATAAATAACATAAGAACAAAGGTAAAATATTAAAAGTAGGTGCTGCAGACGTAATCAATACAGTTTTAAGTTGTACAACAAGTTTTTTTTTCAAGTACGCAATATAGATGGCGCTGTTCGTTTTTAAATCGCGCAATAAACAATTGGCATGGGGATTCTTTTTAGGACGAAGGTGCTCAGTAAGAGGGGATTTTGCAAAATTCAACCCCTAAGGGGTTGTTTTTAAGGTTGATAGTTTGCATGAAACTTCTTTACTACAAGTGCTAGGAGTCTTACATTTAGGGGTTCTTTTGAAGACGTGTGCAAACTAAGATGACGCGCAGTGGTAGGATTTCGGATATGGTGGACTTAGGACCCAAGGGTAATATTTCGGACTGAGGATATTCATGCGGACAGATAAAAGAACGCTATCAACGTTTGTTTTAGCAAATGTATGGAGGAAAACTGAAATATTTTTTTTCTCCAAATGTTCAAAAGTGTTAGCAATGAAACCTTTCTATGTTATTGCATAACACTCATTGGTTAATTCTACAAAGAAATCTTTTGCATGCACTTGCAGACCCTTGGGTCCTAAGTCCACCATATCCGAAATCCGGACCACTGTGCGACGGGTCAAGACGTGGGCCTAGCCGCGGGCGGAAGGCTAGTCATTGATATTTCATCGATTTTTTAATTTTGTCCTGAACACCTCCTATAAAATAAATAGACTTCGATATCATTGGCATCCTTTTAAAAAAGGACCTACTTATGATTTACAGTTTCTTACCGCTAGTATGAAGCTATTTCATAGGTACAAAATTGCATATTTTTAATTTGTATTATTGGTCAATTGCTAAGTATTAAACATGATGTTTTTTAGGTTTAAACTATGCAATTTTGCAGCTATGAAATAGCCTCATACTTGGGGAAAGAAAGTACTGTATAATGAGTAGGTTCGTATTAAAAGGATGCCAATGATATCAAAGTCACCCTGTATTTTAGCCAATTTCCTCAATTTACCCGACCAGGAATGGAACCCGTAACGCCACGCAAGCCAACCGTGCTACAGCACACTGCTCTAATCGTGTTGTCAAACGTGTCGTTCCTATGTTCTAAACTAAACAATTTGAAGCGCAAATTTAAACGGTTCTCTTTTATTCACGTAACGTTGTCTTCACGTAAATTAGGTATTAAATTTGGATAGCGACACCGAACCCAGGTCACTCCACCACATAGGTGACGTTATGGAAAACAGCTAGTTTTTAAAGGAATCTTTCTTTTGACCTAATCTAGCCCTCGTCACCACATTACCATAATTGTTATACCCGTAACTGGCTACAATATCCAATTATTCCACCTCATACTTAACAATAACCGGGCAATTATTCTATAAAAAAGCGAAGCTCATTTCATTCCGTAACACAGTGGGAACACGCATACCTACCCGGAATCAATAAGTATTTTTCCTTAGCCAGGAAGTTCCTAAAAATATTCGGCATACCTACTTAACTAAATGAACCGGCGTGAACCGACCGCTTGGTTCATTACGAAGGCTTTGCGGGAAACAGAAGTATTTTTTCTTCCGCACATGTAATTTTGCGGCGGGAAGTTTTTGTGCACCCTGTATACAATTAGGCGCAGTGATTTAAGGTGCAGTTTCACATATCTTGAGTAGACATATTAGATTGTTTATTTCAGATTGCAATAACGCAGTCATAATTATGTCAGTATATCTACCATGGGTTTTCGTCACGTACTATAGATAGATACGATAGATGACTTCAGAAATTTGCATACCTTTTTTAATTTCATTTCTAATCGCTAGGGCGCTGCACTGTCCCTATTTCTTATACAAAATTGGTACCTAAACTCATGGACAATAGTAGACATACAGATGTTATGTTAGAAGATTAACAGCAAGAAAATAAAATAAAATAAATTAATAAAGATGAGCATGATATAATTAAAATGCAGTTTTGAGTATTACTCACACACATGCACATTGCACACACATCACCACTTGAACTGTATTTGTAACTGAGAGCGGTTTCAGACTGACGTTACATTTTTGGGAAGTGCCTGTAGGCGCGGCGCGTAACTCGCACGAGCGCTGACGCGCATATAAGCTCATATTATCCATATAGATACTGACTGACTCACCACTACCGGTTAGAGCGAACACGCCGCAATAAGCCCGTATACGCGAGTTTGTTTTTTTGAGGAGTGAAATGTAGCGCGCGTGGAAGAGAGTATGCCAAAGTTACCGCTAAAAAACGCTGGTCTAAAACCAATCATAGTAGTCAAATATATTGTATGTTACTTCATTCAATACCTTTTTAGTGGCGGATAATTAAAAAAACTTTACATAACATACCATCATGACTTTATCCCAAACGGGGTAGTCAGAAGCAAGTGAATGTTGCCGTCATGGTGAACGGAACACTCAGAAGCCCACTTTTCACGGTATTAGAACCCAACGTGATAGGTGGTGAGCCTTCCGCCGCTATCCCGGTTGATTTGGTTTTATCGATGTTTTCCATCACCGGAAAGTTAGTCGGAAATATAACAATGAACAGACCCTTACCCAACTACTGAGATTTATTTTAGTGGCCCCCCCGACCAACCTCCCGGTTATGCAGAAAGGCACACTATTCCTAGCACACCGTGAAGTGTACCAGGCACCATCTGCGGTAGGTCCTGCCGCCACGAAGCACAATGCACAATGCATTACACATTATGGTACTCATAGGCGAGTAGCCCGTGGCATTACCCTCTCCCATTTATCCAGAATGGTACCGGAGCAGTTATAGTCGCTCACCGCGCGCATCCAAATATCGCTAGTGGCTTTAATCCCCGCTGGGGACGTCCGAGAAGCAACTACCATTTCTCCAGAATGGTGCCGGAGCTGTATAGCACGCTCACATCTCAATGCATTGCCGTACATCTACCCTTAGCTACAGCAGGGTGGCCGGATAGGCAATCTAGCGGATACCCATCTCCATGCTATCCAGGCAAGTACCGGAGGAGCGGCAAGCAGCTACAAGGGTTCCTCACTAACCCCGCATCTAAACACTTAGCGGCCCAACGCCCTAGACCAGTGAATTTAGATGCTCGTTGCGCGCGAGGAGGGACGCTCGGTACACACTACTGAGCAGACGAACATGCCCCACCTCTGCAACTAACCACATGCCACCACGAATCCAACTCCAAGTTGGGGCCTGCCTTAAGACAGGCAGTGCTGGGACCCCCCAACACCCGTGGTACCCTGATCCTAACTGCCAGACCCGTAGTTCCGGCTGCAAAAACCCTACCTACCCGGGTGTAGTAGATAAGGATAACAATGAACACAAAGATTTTAGTTCTGACCAGATTTGAACTCGGGACCACACCATCCACGATCCGAGTTGGGGAGGCCACAACGCTCTCACCAATTCAACTATGACGACTTAGGTTTGCAACTGATAGTTGAACTCGTTCAAAAACATCGATAACGTTACTAACTCTTTCGATATTCAAATCGTTAACGTCATTTTAAAAACCTCATTCGCATTTTTCCTTTATCCTCCCACCGAATTGAGAATTCCACTCAAATGTTTTTAATTAAAAAATGCCCAACCATGAATTAATTCCTTGAAGTACTCTTAACGGATGATTCAATTTGCGAAATTGTTTTCAGATAGCTTTTACGTTAAGATAAGGGTGCTTATGCATAATCGGGACATTTCGGGACACTTCATACGTTACAGACTTGGAACGTTCATTATGTGGGACTATATTTTTTTAATTAACGAGGCAGTTTAAAAGGCGATGTTTATTGGAACTGTTGGAAGGGGATGACATCGACTGTCACAGACGAACGTACTTTTTCCAAGTTCATCGTTCCCTTTGAAGGGCCAATTAAGGAGTATATGATAAGCGACTAAGATGTTTATAAGAATCGTAGCGAGAGGAAAGATGTAGTGTCTGTCTCGCGCGTTAATATAATGTAAGGCACGATGGTATCTTCGTCTATTTGGGACATCGCATTACAATTTCCAAAGTCCAACAATTACTAATTACAAAAACAAAACAAAAGAAATATCAAGAAAGTAAAATAAAAGACAGCGGTGTCGCGATGTCAATAAAATTAATTAGTCCGCGCTCAACTAATGCCTGTGCCTGATAGGTACCCATTGAGTGGCCCCACGGACAGTTGTATTCTGTTGTTGTTTGACTCCTGGACGAGAGCAAGTATACTGCCTAGGCGTTCTTCTCCAATTGTTATCGATCACTTTGGATTTTACTGATCTTATTTGGAACCGCTTCCCAATTCGATTATATTCAGATGGCCAGGTCATCTATCAGACAACTACCATTAACATAATGTAGTGTTCAGCTACTTATCTGGCTAACTGTCTTATACGTGTAAAGATTGCATGTCTCTGAATTTCTAAATGCAGACTTATATTGATACTAAAACATACGTAGTTGCCAGATTTTATTATTCATTGCGTTTCTTAAATTACGAAAACCGGCAACGTGGTTTTGACCATAGGCTGCGGTAATCGCTAAGCATCAGGCATGCTTATTTTCTACCAACGTAAGAAATTGTAAAAAAAAAATGCTGTCATAACGCTACCAATCTCTGCGTCTCCAACCGGCTATAATTTCAATCAGGACTTATCCTTACTACAGCACAACAAATGGTCGCCCTCTTTTTAGGGACTTTTGTTAGGAAAAATGTGTTTTGATGCTATTTCGTAACGTTACATAATTACACTTATTTGTTTTCGTTTGTTTTCATTTTGCTACCGTTATTATAACGAATCTAAATTGGATGTAACCACTCCTGGTTTTCGATGAAATTACTTTATTTGCTGTTTGACACAAATGGATGGATCGATATTGCCTCTGAAAAACAGCGTTATGATATGCAATCCCCAATATAGGTAAGCTGAATCGCAAACGTTTTGGATACATAATCTTTGTATTTGTTAAAGGTATTGATGTTTTTTCAATTTAAGATTTTAATGTTATTATTAAAAAAAACACTTTTCCCTATTCTTTTGCGTCTAGTGCTCCAAAGGGTAAAAACTGGAGTTAAATGTTTAGATTTTTTTTGTGTAAAAACAATAATATTCAATAAAAGTTTATTCAACTATTTACGTCAACTGATATTTTAGCCTTTTCCAAGTATACACATGGGATCTGAATATGAAAAACATTTTTTTGATTCTTCACCACCGCGGTCGCTGTTCCTACTGAATAGACTCGGCAATAAACTCAATAGTTGCTCTTTTAAAAAGGAAGTGACAATAAATTTAAAATATATATTTCAGACCAAGCACTCACGGATTGATGCAAGTCCATAGTAAGTAGGTGGATACTTAAAGCTATGCAAGTTAAATAAAAATAATAAATAAATAAATATCTGGGACCAACACGAAGATCATCTGACCCAAAACTAAGCAGAGCTTGTACTATGGGTATCAGAGGCTTATAAACATATGTACTTAAATGTTTCTAAATACATACTCAAATAGATAATAACACCCAGACACACCGCTAACACAAATTTTCGTCATTCAGTAAAATTTAAAGTACTTAATTATCATTATTTAGGCTAACTATTCACTTCCAATTTTGCCAGTTTGAAGTCATCTCAAGCTTACAGATCGCCTACATTCCGCCTCCCACTTCATACATTGTTTGGCCTGACTCTGTTGCTTAGGAAATCGAACAGCAAAAGCGAATCGGTAATGGAAAACTTTCGTAGCGAGCGCCTCGAAACTTTAGTAGAGATTGCAAAAAAGTGAACTTGTGAGTTGTAAGCGTGCACCACCATCGACCTCGTCATCGCTTACCACCAGGCGAGACTGAGGCCAAACGCAAACCCATTTTGAATAAATAAAAAAAATAACCCATCCTCTATAATAATAATATTATAAAGATTTAATACCAACAAACAAAAAAACTGACGGACGTCGCAAGATATCAGTCGTAAAGCCTAGTCAGAGGCCTAAAAAGGCGGCTTGATAACATCTGACGGTAAGGTTTATCACTGGCCTTACATTCACCTCTCCAACAATCCGCACTGAGCCCGCGTGTCGGAGTATGGCTCGTACCACCTCATAGTTGAGGTGAGGCCTGTGCTCAGCAGTGGGACGTATAAGGCTGTATTTGCTTGCTTGCTTGCTAAACAAAAAAAGGTTAGTGTACGAAACTACTGGACCGATTTGAAAAATTATTTCACTAATATAAAACTACATTATCAGGGAGTGACATAGGCTATATTTTATTATGATTGAACAAAACATTCAGTGAAAAATAATAGTCTAAGTAAATCAAGTCGGAGAAACGCGGGTGAAATGTGCTGCTTTACCGACGCCGCGACGTGCGATTACTTTTGACAGAACGAAGTCTGTCGAGGCAGCTAGTGTTAACTATAATCGCTGTTTTAATCAGCATTGACCGGCCTGGTGGTGCAATGGCAGCGATCCTGCCTTTAGCACCGGAATTCATGGGGATCGATCCCCAATTCCCCACCCATGACTAACTTTCATGTGACGAACATTTTGTTTTTTGTGTGCCTGAGTGCTAATCAGGAATTCTCTGGAACAATCTTTTCTAAATTAGCTCGGTTTTGGGTGTCCTGCGAGATGTTTCTGGCTCAATTCATTGACTGGTACCTAGGGTAGGGATATTTATCCCTACTTCGAGACCATGATAAGTGGTGTGTGGTCTGGCGCTTTTTTTATTACTAAATGTGCGTTCCTTACTATTATTTCTAGATTAAACTGACGTATCATTTCATACTAGTACCCGGTATTTATGTATTTGTGCTATCGGTACCAAGACTACAGAAGTATGCAAGTAGCAATGTTCACGGACATCCGAATGAGGTCACGTCTCTTAGAGGGAGCTTAAACCCTCTTCCATACTCGGATACTTATCTTTTAGAGAAAATCTATAAGAATGCCTTAAAAACCTTTTTTTTCGTCCAAAAGATACAGCAAAGGGCGCCCCGTTGAATTGTCACTTTTTATGTCAATTTCAATATCAATGTATATAATGCAAAATTTGCAATCCATAATACTTATAGTGGGGTTGAGGGTTCGATAACGACCCAAAACAAACGACAATATGTTTTCAGTGTTTTTTCACTCGCTGAGTGGAAATGCAGAGACGCCATCTTCTGTGCATAGAAAGCTGCGAAGCACTGTTCCTTGAAGAGTTTAAGAGCTAATTTTTCGAAATTCCTACAAGAACAGGAAATAACAGTGATGAATTTGCGGACAATATCCTGTAAGTATTAAAAAAATATAGCACTTTTACCAGTCTCTGACACTTATAGCCTAAACTTGAGTTAGATTGGGATGTGATTGAAACGTTAGGGGCCCGTTCCAAATCACTTTTCGCAGAGTGATTTTCATCCTCGTCGAATAGAAAGAGACAAAACGAACAAAACCTTTGTCTGATAACAGCTTTTCGGTGAATTTTAGCTTTTTATAATTAGCAAACCTAAATAAATAAATTGTGTATTTGCTTTTTAACTGTACGTCTACCACGAGATGCCACTCTAAATTTACGTTATCGTTCGAGTAAAAAAATTGTATTGGGAATAGACAAAAAGTGGCAACTCGTGGTAGACGTAATGAATAGATCTAAATAAAGTGTGGTCTAAATGATTTTTGACATCAATTAACTGTCAAGTACGGACAAATCATTCACAATTGAAAATCTATTGTTACGTTATGATCGCCGGCGATCGTAGCCGGGCGTGGCAGACCCGTTCCAAATCGCTTTTCGCTGAAGGATTTTCACCCTCGTCGAATAGAAAGACACAAAACGAACAAAACCTTTGTCTGAGAGCTTTCATCGGGCTCCAGGCACCGGTAGAGCACTTGTCAGAGTGACAAACGTTCGGGTGACGTTACGAAACAACTAGGAAACTGTCAGGTGACAGATTCAGCTTCGATTTCTCTCGGGGTCAATTTGGAACGGGTTCGAGTGATTTTCACTCCTAGGTCAGGCTCATATTTTTGGCGCAATTTGTAAAACTTGCTGTCCGAAGAGTGAGATTATTAAATAATCCATTTTTTATCAAAACATAAGGCAGTACGTATATCTTTTTGTTATGTCTAATTTTGTCATAAATTTATTCCTATTATTTATATTTTGTACATTAATATCAAAAAAGGGCTATTTTTTTTTCCATACAATTTGTTAATGTCTGCAAACGCTCACTCGACACAAATCATTGTCATGTACAGTTTCTTATGACTATAACTTTTTATTCTCGTATAGAACTTGTTCTATTGGATCATAACTACAAAATTAAACGAAAATAGGCTACAATTTATCACTTGTATTGTTTTTATTTACAAATTTATAGGTGTCCCAAACTTTTATTCCGTTGTAACTCCACTCGTTTTGGAACACAGCTTAGATAGATGGAAAATTATTATGTAAGTATTACATTTCAACAATGCACTATTTAGGGGGACTTAACGCGAATACCTTAGAGTAAACCTGATTAGTGAAGGTTTTCTGAGATGTTCATTTTTTATTAGCCTGTTTTGACAGGTGAACTCGTAGACTCTCAATGAGACAGGTCCCAGAAAAGTATGCACATCGTAAAACATAAGTAACATTCTTCACACTTTGAGTGGAGCCGTTGTTCTCCATTAGCGCTAATTGGCAAGCGTGGTCATTAGAAGAATTGGGGGAAATTGTTTTGCAACTTGTTTTGGGTTTGTTAAAAATGAGTTTGTGCTTTTAAATATAGCTACAGGTGTTAAGAGTAATCCAATTAAACTTTCTTACATGACACACACAATCATCATCCACACACAATTCAGCATTTGTTGGCCCGAGCGAAAAGGTTCGGTGACTCGTTTCTTTGTCGTACCATCCAGACGTGGAACGCCCTTCCAGCACATGTGTTTCCTTCCTCTTATAGTCCCGGGTTTTTCAAGCGGGGAGTGACAAGGCATTGCTGCTGGCCTTTAAGGTGAGGTTGGCCAGCTCAGTGATTCTTTTAACTGGGCTTGCCAGCCTCACATCTGGACCTCACGACTGCTTTCCATCGGAGTGAGGTCATCTTGACGGGCAATATAAAAAAAATATACTCGTAGTTTTAAGTAAATGTCTATGATTACCATGAGTTTACAGTTTTACATGCGTTGACGTTTTTGTATGGGATTGCGGTACAGCGCCCCCTAGTGAGTAGAAATGGGAACCAAAATGGCATACGGATTTCTGAAGTCAACAATAGTAGTTTACGTGGCAGAAACTCATGGTAGAAAAACGGAAGTGCTGCTTTATTTCATTTTACGCTCATGTTAATGGCTGTTTAGTTATAAAAATTAGTCTGCAAATACATGATGACTCATTTTGAAAGAAAAAATACTGAAAGCAAAAGAAATGTATTCGATTGCTGTTCGATTGTCTGTCTAAAACTCGAAAATGGCGACCGATTTGGCTGATTTTGATCTTGAAATATTCGTGCAAGATCAGGGAAGGTTTAAACTAATTTAAAAAGTGAGAAACATAATAATAAGTAACGGAAAATAAAAAAAATAACTTACAGTTTGATTTTCAAATACAAAATGTTAACAGCTGTCAAACAATAACTTTTGACAGAACAAAGTTCAGTTCAGGCAGCTAGTTCTTAATAGAATTCCTATTCGAAATCGTACACTTACCAGGGGCCCGATTCTGCTATTTAAAAGCCAGTGGAATCGTAATTAAATGGCGTTATTTTGACAGATTCAGTATGGTCTAAATGTCAAAATCGTGTCATTCAATTACGATTCCATTGGCTTTTAAACAGCAGAATCGGGCCCCAGAAAGAAGCTTTAATATTCGCCCGAAATTAATTCCAGAACGAGAAAACACATGTAAGGTTTATACCGGGTTACCCGTATGCCGTGTCAAAACTTTTTTAATTTATCCGTAGAGTAAATAAATAAGTTTTAATTGGCGAATCAGCTTGTCAATTGGAAATGCTGATGTGGGAAACACTTCTCGCACATGCCCGAAACCGGAACAGGCTTAAATGGTTTTAATTTGATTGTAAATGCTGATTTGGTTTTTTGATAGCCTGTATAAAGTTTGGTTACTGGGTAACATTTTTTTGAACAAATCTATAATTTCAGTTGTAATGTATTATGTAGTCTATTCTCTCCTGCTTATACAAAATCTTTTTTAACACAATCACGTAAGTTGGTAAATATTTTAGCGCCAGACAACACACCCTTGTCATGGTCTCGAAGTTAGGATAAATATCCTTTTGTTACGAGGGACCAGACAAGGATTATGCGACGGGCGTCTCCCAGCACACCCAGAACCGAGCCAATTTAGAAAAGATCGTTTCCTGCATAGACCCGACACCACGAAAATCGAGGCGAAAAACCGTGCTACAGGCAGCGCGTTACCAGGCCTCTGTCACTCCATGTACTCGCGCGCGATAATTACCTACTAGCCGCCGGGTCTTGCTAGACCCATTTGGCAGTTGGTTGTCAACAGCCGCGTAGAGCATTTGTACGCGAATCTTGCGGTTGAACTCATGCGATGACGTAAGTATATACTGACTTCTGACATCTATGTCAAAAGAGGTGACCCTGGCAATATATGCCTGTCACATGACAGCACGCATTTACAATGACAAAATGGTAAATTTTCTATGATGTGATTTATCTGTTACATAGTAACTATTAAGTAATCTATGGCGCTACGCCAATCGTGTGGTCTAATAATATTGTTAATACTTGTAAGTACTGTAAATTTTGAATATATATAGTTTCCGTTAGTATTGGCATGCCAACCAATCTCCATATAAAATTGTAAGATTGTAGTCTAATCTAGTGATTCTCCGCTCCCTCGTATTTCCTATGCTATTGCATCATCATCCGTTGTCGACGGTTTTTTCAATAGGTCCACAAAGTTTGATCTAGACAAAAACTGTGATCAATAGTCAAATACTTACGTCCTATCTTGAACTTCTAGGCAGCCCAGCTCTTATTTACCCTACCCCCAAGTTACCCAAACTATGAAACAGCGATTAGGCCTGAAGGCCTACTCTGAACTTGTTGACAAATTAATACTCATGTTACAAACAGCTTACATATTGCCTTCAACATTTAATTTTACAGAACACTGTTATAAATGGCGTCGTTATGGTTGGCCATAAATTTTAGCAAACTAGAATGTAAAAGGGGAGATAAATGGGGGTTGTGCTAAGGGTGCAATATGTGCCGTTTGTGTGTCGCAAATCGCAATAGTAACATTTTTACATTCTAGCGATAACTCAATCTAAACACAAAATTAGTGGCGGTAAGATTTTTTTTCATAACTAGTCTATATTGTTGGAAATAGTTTTCTATTTCCGCCGTTCGAACTAATACTACCGAGACTAAGGCCATTTAGAAAGAAAGAAAAAATATTAAATAATTTCATGGACATCGCATTACAAAACATTACAAAGCGACAATTATAAAGTAACAAAAAAAAACATGAACTACAAAAAGACATGATTAAAGATACCAACAGGCAGCGGTGTCACGATGTCCAAAAAAGTAATTTACAGACAGTGCGTATCTTCAACGCGTATGTTTAAACGCGACTAATGCCTAGCTAGTATAAGCTTTAAGTCACATGTATGACTTGTAACCCATGTTGCTACCGACTACAAACTGTCTGAAATAAATGTCATTTTACCATTCTGAAGCCTTCTCTTTCGTAACTTTATACGGCCGTCCGAATACTCTTTCGGCGCAAACTTTCTTCAGTTCTTAATGCTGCCACCCCTACCCACTGCTACACATTTATTTGCTTAACCTTTTAAGTTTCACCGCTGACTCAATCTCTTCTTTGGATGCTATCATTTCTGAATTGATCACAACCAAAAAAAGCCTGGTTACTAAAAGTGGGCGATAGAACATGTTTGAAGATACAACTGAAGTGAGAAAGTGAGAGCAGAAGAAGTGTAAAATGAAATGAAATTTTTCATTTTCTTAAGAGACACGGCAGTAGCTAGTGTAGCTAGTGATGAAAGAGACTCGAGTCCTTTAGTCGTTCATATAATAAAGACTTTTACACGACTCGACTCTAAAATGAAGACTGTAGCTTTTAGTCCTTATTAATATGACTCAGGCCCGATTTTTCTATTCTTAGTTTATTCCCTAGATAGATCTGAGGGATAACATTAACTGGCTGTTTATCAAGCGAATATATATTTTAAATTTTTCAATCGGAAACGATTGACAAAAGATTGTCCAAAGAATAGCTATCTATCGTTTGTCTATGTACTTATATCTTATATCGCTAACTTCACACTGATTTGCCACAAGCGAGATGCACTTATACAATCATTGCAATGTTAGAATGAAACAAGACAAAAGTTGATGTTTGACAAATTGACACTGACGTATAAGAAAAACAACCTCAGCTTTTTTTGCTGTCTAAATTTGTGGTAAAAAGTTTGTGATTATAATAACACTCCAAAACTCCCTAACAAAATGAAAATAATCTCAAATGACAACACCACATAACCTCAAAATGTCAATGAAAACGCATAAATAAATCTTATCCAGCCCCTCAAGAACCAGATAACTTTATTCCTCAGTTAGCGGCTTTATTCAACTGATAAAATCTATTTGACCATTTTAAAATTAAAAATCTTGTTAACCTTCGAATAAACTTTAATCTACAGATAAATTTAATCATCTGAGGATTGAAAAATCGGCCCTAAGTCGTTTAACGGATAAGACTAGAAGACTAAACACGAGTTTCACAACTCAGTCCTGTACGAAAGAACTGGCGTTTGAGTAAAGTTGTTAATAGAAACTCACTAGGCTGAAATGAGACTACTCTTTGTATTATTTAAAGTAAAACTATGTATTTGATGGATAATCAACGTAAGGTGCTGTGAGAAAAGCAATAGTTGTATTAAAGCACGCTTTACGACTCGACTCCTCAGGCGATAAGTCGGCAGTCTTGTTTTTACGTTAAAAGACTTCGACTAAAAAGGCTAGTCTTCTGACTCGAGGTTTGGGACTAAAAGACTAAGTCAGTCGGGAGTCGCCAAAACCAAGGCGAGTCTTTATTAAAGGCCTTAAAAGACTGAGTCTTAAAAGATGTGTTAGGATCGTAGCAGGCGAGAAGATGTGCCTCTTTTGCCTATCCCGAGGTGAGATCGGGTGATGGTCTTCAAACGGTTAGACTGTTGGAAAATTGTATAGCATACTCAGTGGGTGATTAAAGATCTGTCTATGTGGTTTTTCTTTAACGAACACACACTTTTAAGTTCTCCAAGTAATTTGGGTAGTGTCTACATCACCTACTGAACATGCCATATCATTTGCCTCACAGTATAATTACCTTGTTTATGCATGTGTATGAACACGACGTAAACGTCCAGTGTGCAGACGTCCTTTCACAATGAGGAACAAGAAATAACTAGGGCATGCTACTTCCCTGCGTGATCCACATTTATCTTAAGTCCACAATGTTGTTCGCTTTGATTCATAGTAAGCCGTAACGGCCTCATTTATGGCTATTGTTCTGTAAAATTTAATGCTAATGGTAACATGCCGTTTTCTGGCAAATGTCATAAACGATAGATCTATGAGAGTAGTAGAGTATATCGTATTGCAGGGGCCGGCAAAGAAAAAGGTGGAGGGACGACTTAAAAGAGCACGAAGATGACTGGCAGACATACCATCACGACTTTATCCCTAACGGGGTAGTCAGAGGCAAGTGACTGTGTCCTCATGGTGAACGAAACACTCAGAAGCCCATTTTTCACCAATGGTATTAGAACCCAACGTGGTAGGTGGTGAGCCTTTGCCGTTATCCGGGTCGATTTGGTTTTTAGCGATGTTTTCCATCACCGGAGAGTAAGTCGTATATTTAACAATGAACACAAAGATTTTGCTTCTGGCCAGATTGAAACTTGGGAACACACGATCCACGATCTGAGTTCGGGTGCTGAACCACTAGGCCACGACGCTATCTGTCGACCCTGGCACGACTGGCAGACCCTGGCATAAAATCGAGACCTATGGAGAAACTTGGGAGAGCAATTTCCTCAGCAGTGATACATAACAAGTTTATTAAAAAGAAATGATAGAGCAGTGTCGTGGCCTAAGGGTTGAGTACTTCAGCTCATAAGGCGTGAGGTCCTGATTTTAAATCTGGCCAGAATCATCGTTGTTTTCAATGTTGCGACGAACTCTCTGGTGATTTAAAACACTGATAGAAAACCAAAAGCAACTCGGATTACGACAGAAGGCTTACCACCAACCACCATGGTCAAAAGTGGGCTTCTGATACCATTCGTGAAATGTGGGCTTCTGTGTGCTCCATTCACCACGACGGGAACTTTTATCGCAATTAAAGGTACCTACTTATGTCCATTATCAAGCTCTAATCTATCTCAGTACCAAATTTTATCAAAATAGGCTTAGTGGTTTAGTGAAAGCGTAACAGACGAACAGAGAGAAATTAGTTACGATAATGGCAGGTCGGCCTAATTTTGCAAATTAAATACCTGTGTATAAAATTGTATCTAGTTACGTTTATTAGTCTCTGAAGCCCATTAATACAAACTCTGTTTTGTATATGATATGTAAATATGGAAAGGGCCATATCATTATGATAAGATAAGATAAGATTATCATTTATTGTGATAACTGTGTACATTGGTTGTTATAAGCATAATGGCATCAACAGCTTGCCCATTTCGGACCTACAATATTTGAACAATACAAAAAAATACTCACAACTAAAAAACTCATCTAAATTATAAAAACATTTCAACATTAACCTGTCTTTAAGCTTCTTTTGAAACTATGGATGTTCGAGTGACTTGATACTTATAGATAATTAGTTAAAATATCCGAATTCCAGTAATCGAAGTGTTTTGGCTACAAATATGACTGGAGGATTTCAAGATACACATGTCAAATGCATATTGAGATCGTAATTTACCCTTTGTCAGACTTTTCATTCTAAAATGTTCCTAAATGAGCGCCAGTGATCGTATTGAAATGAGATCATAACTGAATTTTGATTGTGTTTTCCAATTTATTACCTGTTGTGCGACACTCAGCAGATCGAACACACATTTGCTTAAATACACACTATTTATATATAAACCTGATGTCAAAATCTCATTAAACTTTTTTTATGAACACGTTCATCAGTAAGGCGAAATATTTCCTCTTTATAATATTAGTATTAGTGTAGATTGTGAAATATTGTGAAAAACACATGTCTGTAATTTAACACATCTCGCGTAAAGAAGGCGCCATCTTCACCGAATTTCTCCCACTCATGATACCCAATTAAGTGGACCGAAACTATACTTAAGTCAACATTAAAACACCCGAAAGGGAACTGACACTCAGACAGAGTAATTTGAGAGCGATTTTGATTACAGTTCGCTAAATAATACCTATTTTATGTACAATCGGGCACAACACACCATAGCAGAAAGTATTTATTATTAATACAATAATGGGGTGTAAAGGGACTTTGTATGATTAATAGCACAACAGAACAAAAAATTCGTTTTAAATAAAGTAATCATACTCGTATGTACAGATTAAATTATATAATGTATCAAGTGAGAGCTGGAGGCTTTTTTTTTGCGTCAGGAAATGCATTTAGGCATTCCCAAGGCCCTGGGTTCGGGACACCTGGGATATGTGGGACTCGGAACTCCTGGGAAAACAGAGACCCCTACCCACTAAAACCTGACGGTGGTCATCTTCGGCGTAGAATGGAAGGGACCCGGGATCCCCAACGAGGGAGACACTGAAGAAGAGAAGAGAGAAAGAGACTAAAGAGCCGGAGGCCTGTTTTAACTGAAAAGACAATACAAGGAAATCTGTTTTTTATCAATGCATTTCAGCAATTCTATACGATTTCTGGTACCTGGTGGGTTATATAGTTTTTTTATAAATATAAATAGAAAAAAGGCACAAAAGCTAAAGAGAAGAGCTTGTTGTTATAAAAGAGGGAAAACTTAAGCATTTTAACAGCAAACTTTTGACGAGTAGACGTTTAGGCCAGTCATCGTTCCCCTCAGGTATCAGTTCATTTTGGAAAAGGTGTCTCTTTGCCAAAATAGTTTAGGAATCCTTGGAACAAGTAAAACAAAACATTTATAAAAATTTGCTAACATCTTTGCATTCACCTGTACGTGGTTAACCCAAAATGTGTCCTTTTTTTGTTTCACAGCAAACAATGTGTCGAGAGTAGCCTCTAGCGACCGGTGAACTAATAACTGTAATCAGGGAACTACCCGTAACATATGGACACCACGAGATGAGGGTCAATTTTAAACTTCACCGATCACATTCGCATACGAAACATTTTTTCGTGTGAATCAAAATTCTTGAGTTTTTAAACCAAATGAAACAGTTTTTCCAATACTTTTTTTCTGATTGTTTAAATCACCTGAAAACGATGTGAATTGTCAAATATTTAAGATTAATCTATTTTAATATTGATCTTCAACCGTTAAGCATTTATTTACTTTGATTATTTTAGCATTTTACTATGCTTGTTTTTCATATCTAAAGATAGAAAACTGGAAAATTCAATTTCGGACCTTGATGATTTCGAGCGGCAAACGAATCCGCGTCCTTCACAATTCGGGTGACTGCTCTAAACCACTGAGCTACTTAAATAGCTATAGTTTGCTAATCAAATAGCATATTTCATCCTAACCGAAAGTTAAAATACTCGTATTTGTATAAATATTTCTTTCGGATGTTTATAGGTAGGTACCTTGAAACATTGATGGAATAACGTTGGCTTGCAACGCAAGCATATACTGGAAAGATTCGTTCGTCCCTCTGAGGTTTCGGTAGCAGTGGTTTAGAGCAGTCACCCGGATTGTGAAAGACGCCGGTTCGATTCCCGCTCGAGATCATCAAGCTCGGAAATCGATTTTTTCCAGTTTTTCTATGTATAAGCATTTGCTGCTGAATATAGGCATTCTTGGGAGTGTTATTAAAAGTAAAGAAAAGAGTAAAAAATATCTTTATTCATATAGACTTATAATCAGTACTTATGACAAGTAAAATCCAAAAAAAAATTGTAGCAAAATTATACTGAATAAAAATAAACTTACATAAAATAATACTATGATAGTAAAATATCATAATTAAACATAATGTGACTCTACCACCGGTTCGGAGGTTGTTTCCGATCGAGAAGACTCCGGCAAGAAACTCGATGGTTACTCTTTTCAATCTCGTTTTTATACACAAAAATTGAATTGACAGAGTAAAGTCATAACAAAAAAGTGTGCAGAGGAGCAGATTATACCTAAGATGACCAACTTCTTATCATTTATGAAATCCTCAACACTATAATAACCTATTTTATCTTACAATCCTTTGCTTTCTCTGCTTCTTATCACCGTCACCGTCACCGTCACCCTAATGGGCCTTCATTTTGCAGACTTACATTCACATTTAACCCTTCTTTCATCAAATAATAATATTTACGGGTTTATTGTCATTTTAGCTAAGTTCTCTTTTTCATTCCCTTGGATCAATTCGTATAAACCATTTGATATTATCTTTATAGACGATATTAAATACAATAATATGATGAGTAAAGTCGCGACGTCGAGAGCGGTCGTTGAGTTAACCCAAAAACATTGTTGGCAGAACTCGTAGAAAGTTATACAGGTAATTATACCTTTAAAGAATCTGTATTAAATTACCAACTTTTTCAAATTGTTGGACAACTACTTGAACATGAAGTATTATTACTTTTTCAAATTGACATGGGTTTTCTAGCTCCTTAAAGTAACTCTTCAAAGTAAGTCAAATCGCCTACTAATCTTTTGGCAAAAATAAATAGTTGGTAACTTTGATATTTTTTTTTAAATAACTATTTTTGTATGGACCAAGGCGATTTTCTGAAACAAACTGAAATTGATCATAACTTTTTATCGGTTAGAAATCTAACCAATATTGATAGGTTTAAAAAAGTGTGGAGTGACTCCAGATATGCGCTATTTTGATTTGATCCTTACTACCAGGGACACCCTGTATATGGATTATTACAATAATATCGTTAAAAGTGAGAGGTATGAAAGTGAACATGAGTAAGACAAAAACCATGGTTATTGAAAGATTCGTTCACATTCTGTTATATCCTCCTGGGATATGACAGAATGTGATGTTTTCATTAGAGGTGAAAAGGTAGAACAAGTGAAAGAATTTGTGTATCTGGGGACTAGGTTCACGAGGGATGGAAGGCATGATGGTGATATTGATAAAAGAGTGAATGCAGGGAATATGGTAAATGGCGCGCTGCATGCCTTTATGGACAGTCAGCAGGTGTCGGAGAAGGCGCGACTGGTTGTTCATGCGGGGGTGTTAGTGCCGACGCTTATGTACGGAAGTGAGAGTTGGGTATGACAAAAGAAGGATGAAAGTAGGACAAATGCAGTGGCAATGAGAGTATTGCGAAGTTTGGCAGGAGTGACATTGAGTGATAAAGTGAGGAATATCATAATTAGAGAGCGTTGTGGTGTGTAAGAGGATGTTGTCACCAACATTTTTTTTTAATAGACCAGACACAGTAATAAAATTATTGTCAGAATACTTTTCATCCTGGGGTCTAAACATCTAACCCGTAATTAATGTTAAAATAAAAAAAAAACAACAATTACTTGGTTTATTTTATTATTATTGCAAAGTCACAATGTTGAATAATAAAGTAAGTATCTCGCATTACTTTAAGTCACTAATCCATCAATCTTCTCTTTAGTAGCAATTACTTCAGTTAACTAGTGGAAGCGTCAGAACATATGACGTGAAACCATTAATTAATATTTTTTGTCAAACCCCTCATACCCCTTACGAACACCGCAAATTTCTCCATTTGCAACCTTAAAGCTTGTAAAGTAAAGTCGAAAAAACATGCAATTAAACGTCCAGTCAGCAACACCCTACAATTTGTGTGGGCATTTATTTATTCTTATTTCTCAGAAAAAATCGCCTGAGGCATCTCGCATAAGACATTTCCTTGCCACTGTTTAAAAAACAACAATCAATTATGAACCATAACTTGTGGTAATAAATGTTAAAATAGAATAATATAGTTTTAAACTGTCCAATGCAGTACAGACGCAGTAACATTGAATGTACTTGGTCGACCTCGTTGTCACAGTGACAGCGGTTGATTAAAACGCGAATTCCTGGTTTCAAGATCGTAAATTATGAGAATAGACGCCCATTTCTAAGAGCAGTATTAAATCTGTCATTGTCACCTTAATGCTTTGTTCGTTCGTGTGAGGTTAGGACGTCATTTTGAAGCTTTACTGTTTTAATATTGCATCTGAAGCCTGACCATTAGAAAGCAATATTAAAACTAGTTGGTGTGTTTATCTGAAATATAATATTTAAGATAAACACACCATTATTCATGAAACATTCAGCCAATGCCTCTCTACTGGAACTTACGCGCAGATATAACATCCAAAAGATTTTTGAAGACAGTCCCAGAAGACTGCCTTCTTTGAATGAGAGATTTAGCTTTCTAGTTGATTTGACCAAATAAATTGTTTATGTAAGCACGCCTGGAGCCTTATAATAATAACGTATAGAAGGATGGTCTTCATAAAACCGCCCCGTCAGAAATGAAGCACTAATCCGATCCACACATGCGTGACTATTACTTGCTTACGTGCGGCGCGCTTTGACATTGAACATTGCGGAGCTGTAATGAACACTGCAAAGCGGTTGTTTGGGGCTCCAAACTAAATGGCTATTTATCGCTTCAATTAAGGTGGTTCAAAATGGGCGTCATTCATTTGATTTTGATTTCTGCGTTGGTATGAACATTTTATGATTTCGTGAAAAAAACCCAATGAACGAACTTGGGTCCAAATAAATTTTCAGGATTTTCTGAACTCAGCCAAAAATTGTAGCAAAGAACAGATTTCGTCGAAGTAGGCTTTGACCCAGCTGTTTTTTATTTATTTGGATACTTTAACGGCGTCGCCGTTCCTTTCCCATCCCACTCTTCAGAGCACCCCGCTACCGTTTAAGGATAGCCTAAACATCCTTGGAATGGATGTTCGTAGCAACCTAAACCAGCGGGACTACATTGAGAGCGTCATTAGAACTGCATCTCGTAAAGTCGGAGTCCTGAACAGAGTGAGACGATTCTTCACGCCTCAGCAGCTCTGTCTCTTGTATAAGACACAAGTTCGCTCGTGTGTGGAATACTGCTCTCATCTCTGGGACGGTTCCGCCAAGTACCTACTCGAAGCTCTTGACAGGTTGCAGCGGCGTGCTATCCGTATTATTGGAAACCCAGAGGCAAATTTAACCCTTGAGCCTCTCCAATTGCGTAGAGACATTGCCAGGCAAAGTGTTCTCTATCGCTTCTACACTGGGGAATGCTCTGACGAGTTATTCCAGCTCATTCCACCCTCACTTTTCCACTCCCGTACCACGCGTGCTGGACTACGGCGTCACCCACACACAATTCAACATTTGTTGGCCCGAACTAAAAGGTTCGGTGACTCGTTTCTTTGTTGTACCATCCACACGTGGAACGCTCTTCCAGTACATGTGTTTCCTTCCTCGTATAGTCCCGGGTTCTTCAAGTGGGGCGTGAAAAGGCATTTCTGCAGGCCTTCAAGGTGAGGATGGCCAGCCCAGTGATTCGTTGAATGACTGGGCTTGTAAACCTCATATCTGGGCCTCACGTCCGCTTTCCATCAGGTGGAGTGAGGTCATCTTGACAGGCAATATAAAAAAAAGCATGTATATTTTCAACAAAAAACCGCATCTATACATTTGTTAACCTATGGCATTTTGTCATCCGTGAGAAGATGGTCTGTGTGTAATTTTTAAAATTATTGTAATAATTTTAACGATCTTTTAAATTCCTGCCCATCTTACATTGGTCACGCGATCTTATGTTCATTTAAAATAAACTTTACACACTTGTCTTAAGGTAGTTAATACAACATGAACAGATAAATACAATGTTTATATGGCCATTGACTACTTCTCATAATAGTCTAGTTTTGTTAACTAGGGAGTCAGTCAGTATATTATTTCTTAAAAAATAAAGTATGTGCACTTTATGATGATTAACAAGCTTGGATAAATTAAAATAGTGTAAATGTTTATAATAACAGGCCAATTTCAGCTTCAGATGTATAATTATCTCTCTGGAAATCATTTTTTGCACATACCATCTCAAGATAGGGGAACTCATACAATAAGTGTCTGAGCATTTTGAAAGCCCAGTATTTTTTTTAAGCGTTTTTACAAATTTTCAGGTATGTTTTTATGTAAAGCATCTTTTGACATTAAAAATAAGGGTAAAATAATCTATACTAAAATAATTGTTTATAGGCTAACATACAAATTAAAATAACCTATCAAAACAACTGCAAACTAACCCTTTCCTTCCATTTCAGGTACGATCCCGTGGGCACTTAATAATGCGATTGAGATTCGGCGGCAAAATCCAGGATACTCGTCCGACCGAATAATGGCCGAATTCGGTAACCCTTCCGATTTCCTGAGAAATAGTGAGGGGTAACAGGTGAGTGGATCATATCGAGTAATCATTTATACCAAGGAAAATGATGAGATCAGAGAGCGTCGTGTCGTGGCCTATTGGTTATGCACAGTCCGGAACCCACGTGCTCCTGAGTTCAAATCTGGCGGGAACCATCTTCGTGTTTATTGTTGCGATTAACCGGTGATGATAAACACCGAAAAAAAAACCAAAGCAACTCGGATAAAGGTGGCAGGCTCACCACCTACCACGTTGGGTCTAATACGCTTGGTGGAGCGTGGGCTTCTGGGTGTTTCCGTTCAACATGGCGGCAACAGTTAAATTGCCTCTGACTACTTTGTTTGATATAATATAGTCGTGATGGTATGTATGTATTTAAGAAAAGTGATATGGTGTAAAGATCCTGTCACGTAAAAATACCGCTTAGCGACAGTGGAGGGGATGCTTCTGCGCTCGGGTACAGTCAAACCACCAATTTGGCAGTAAATTCGTTAACTTTAGATGACGTAAACGGTACTCAGAAGGTTTTTTAAAAACTATCTAATGGAAATTATACTTTTTCATCAAGTTCATTTAAGGGTTTTTGCTTATCTGATTAAATAATTTACCATCTGATTTTATATGAAAACATGAAAAAAAAAGTATCAAATCAATTTTCGTTTAGATAGTATGTAGGAATTACATGTCTTTTTCCATACGATATAAATAATCTAGGAGTATAATTATTATTCTGTGCCTGTGTGATGTATAATCTTTGTATAAGATTGTTTATCTACGCACATATCATTAGTGCTCTTAATGCGTTCAGAAACCGTAGGAAATGACCAGCATTATTACAACCAATTATACTATGAGTACTTTCTTGTCTGTGGTAGTAGGTAAAATCTGTACTGAATTTAAATTTTGAACAGCTGTCCAATTCAAGTGGGTGAAATATCGAGAGCCAAATACGACAAGGCGTACAGAGATTAGTATAATTGGTAGTAATAATGCTGGTCATTTCCCTACTGCTTCTGAACCCATCTTAGAGTACTTGTGATATGTGTGTAGATAAAGTAATGTATGCAACTTAATTAAACCTTAAAACACTCGTGTAATCTTATTTTCAAACTCGCCAAGGCTCGTTGCAAAAAACCACACTCGTGTTTTAGGGTCCCTGATTATGTAACGGTTGCGTAAACTACTATTGATTGTTGAACAACCGCGAGAGGAATTCGTTATGTTAATTATTATTCAATATTTAATATGTTTGTATAGTAAGTAAGTCTAAGTAGGTCTAGTAAGTACTTTACTGAGTAACTTTAATTACTTTAAGTATGTAAAATCTGCCTCCAGGCTATAAGGAACCTTGGCCAACCTGGAGAAGTCTAAATAGGCTGAGGACCCAGGTTGGTCGAAGTAAAGATAACCTGTGTCGGTGGGGGTACTCAAGCAACGTAGACGCCAGCTGTGAATGTGGAGAACCCCTGCAAACCATGGCTCACCTCACTAACTGTCCCGCGTGCCCGACCACCTGCTCGCGTAAGGACTTACTTGTCAGTAACCAGAGGGCTACCACAGTAGCCGCTTTTTGGGCAAGTCAGATTTAGCCCGTGTTCTTGCCGACACGAATGAAGAAGAAGAAGAAGAAGACTTTAAGTATGTTGTCAAATTGTTATGCAAACTCTTGTTCAATACTACAGTGTAAGCTGTGCGCACTTTGGGACATAATGTTCAAAAACATTCACGTTTTTGTAGCACACCAAGCTGCATCTATCGATATCCGAAAAACATCATTAAAAACGAATTCCCGTGTTGAATCGGCCGCGGCTGGTTTGTTTACCCAGCGGTAAATATATGGGCTTTATTGTATTTGAAGGATGAAATTCGGCTGTCGTAAAGATCAAATGGTTTCGGAATTGTATAAATTGCGTGGTCGCCGGTTGCTTTCATATATTTGCGATGAATGACAGTTACGATTTTTTTTAAATATGTCAAACATACTACGATATGCAATAGGGATATCCTGAAAAACTCACTTTTACCACAAATTACTCATGCGGCGCGGTGCCTCTGACAGATAGTCCGCTTAAAACAAACCTGCCATTTTGATCACGCACACAGACAGTGATTTTACAGGCAATACCAGTGAGCATCAGTGAGTCGGTCAGTGCACTGTTGCGAGTGTTTTTGTTTTTGTCAAACTAGGTGCAATCTTTCACATGATGTTTTTTGTTTTTGGCCGGTTTTGTCAAGTAGGTTTAACCTACCTACTTATTTTTTTTATATTGTCCGTCAAGATGACCTCGTTCCACCTTATGGAAAGCGGTCGTGAGGTCCAGACATGAGGCTGGCAAGCCCAGTCATTCAAACGAATCACTGGGCTGGCCATTCTCACCTTGAAGGCCTGCAGAAATGCCTTTTCACGCCCCACTTGAAGAACCCGGGACTATAAGAGGAAGGAAAACACATGTGGTGGAAGGGCGTCCCACGTCTTGATGGTACGACAACGAAACGAGTCACTGAACCTTTTAGTTCGGGCCAACAAATGCTGAATTGTGTGCGGCTGACACACAATTAAAATTCAGGGCGAATATAGTGGTGACCCTGGGCGGTCACGCAAGTTTAGAAAAAAGGCGCGAGCGGTCCTTCTGTAAACTCTTTATTTTGTGCTTTCACTGAGCCAGAGAGCATGACCAGCAATTTCTTATTTGGCGAGCTCGAACGACCGACACTGTGATTTGAAAATTAAACATATTTTTTTGTCTCTAACGTTTTGAAAAAAGAAGTAGGTAACTCACCTTAGTTTTATTTTTAATTGGAACTGGCTGGAAGAACGCTGGCTGAACTTGGAAACTGCGACAGTATTGAACAATGAAAAAGTTATATTTCCTGCAATTATCTTATGCAACATAGCTCTCCAGCGTGCGTTGTGAATGTTGTGATAACCTATGAATCTGAAATTATGCTCTCTTGCCCTGTGATTAAGATCAAGGTCACCGAACTAGCTATGCAGAGGGATACATTTGGAATCAGTTTGTTTCCGTCACGTTCAACAACTTTCATGCCAATTTCAGTTCTATTTCTCACCACTAAAGGCGTTATACTGAAATCTCGGTGTAAACTTACATGAGGTACTGGGCTCAAATGGCAATCAGGCATGGTACGGCACAAAATCTGATGACATTTAGACAAGGCAGGGAATGGCGATAGGAAATTCGCAATGTCTACTGCAGCCTACAAATGGCCGGAACGGAAATATATTCCGCAGACCTATATTCCTCGATATATTTCCGCTACGGATAGTTGTTCGCTGTATGTGCCAAAATCCTACAACCTTTATCCGCTTAGCGTCCCCTTGCGTTTGCCACCAAATGGTCCCCATTCTGGGACATTTCCGTCCCATCGCGAGTCATTTATTGGAGCTATGTTATGTGTCCTGCCCATTGCCACTTTCACTTTCTCATCTGGTTCAAATCGATGATCGTTTATGGATCTTGTCATTTCTGATGTTCTGTAAAACCCTGTTCGAATCTCGCACACTGGATTCGCTGTGAGATTTAAATCTCACAGAAGACAAGGAAGTAAAAAAAAAGACAAGAGCAACTTTCGTGTCGACGTGTCAAATGTGAAAAATGTACGGGAATGACATAAGTAATCGTCTAATCGAGATGACATTTGACGTCAGTTCCAAACATTTTTAAATTTGACATGTCGAAAAAGTAGCGTGTAGCTCTTGGCTAGCCCACCAAGCACGTTACTGCCGAACGTGTCAATAAAATAAACTAAGTCAAAATAGATTTTGACATATTGCGCGCTTATAAGTGTGCATGTTCGGTCGGGTCTATATTTACTCGCATAAAAACTTTTGTCATAATTTATTCAGGGATAGTGTTGATATAATGGCATAACAACTTTACAATTGTATTCGCATATTTTTTCGAAGCATAATCAGATATGGCATAAAGATAACTTAGCATAATTTTCTAACGCATAAAATTAGAAACGCATAACAATAATGAGTAAAATCATCAAAATCTAGATTAATGTGGTTTTATGGCCCCTTGCTCTCGCCGGTGGCTGCCTCGGCGCGCTCGCTTTGCTCGCTCGGCTTCGTGCTATAGGTTCATGTACACCTAACACGCCGTCGCTTCGCTCTTCGCACCTATCAATCCATTCTTAATAATACTTATGACAAAATACCATAAATAATAAAAATGGCTGAAGACTATTATGCGTATCCTCAATACTGTTATGCTCAAAACTCATTATGCCAAAATACAATTATGCCTAAGTTTCATTATGACAGTAAAAATTATGCAACATTAATTATGCCTAAGATAATAAGTCAAAAAAATATGCGAGCAAAATGTAACCCTGTTCGGTCATCTGAGTGAATTCGCAGACCTCATTACCAACACAATCTGCTCAATTAAATTTCACGTATTTCTGCAATAATCCATTATTATTTCTGCCAAAATATACCTCTAAATCCAACGAGCAATTTGTATTTAACGTGGATATGACTTTGATTTCCCCTGTCACTATCCTTTTAGGCATTAACAGCAATTTCGTTTCCGTATTGTCCTGTCTGTCAGTTTCATGACAAAATTAGGGCACGTACTATTCCCGAAGGCAGACGTGGACTGAAACATAATTGTGCAAACAATTCTTTGTGAATTGAATATAGCATCTTTCTTTGATAAGTGGGAGTGATAATGGAATGCTATTTTCATTAGGCCCTTGTTTTTTGAAATTTAATTAGTATTCGTGTTACATTGTGGGCGGAATTTTAACAAGGATCGTAGTAATGTTATTGTAAAAGTACAGAGTGCTAAGTGCGAGTTTCAGTAAGAGATGCGAATAACTTTACCATCGCGTTTTGCGAGCGTTCGACATTCCCGGTGAGTATCGAATACTAGCGAGTATGAGTTACCAACAGTCACGTTACTCGATCCGCGTTCGCTCACCGTGAGCAGCGAGCCGTATTTTTCTTAAGTTGGTCACACATACGGTCATCCTTTACAAAGCCATTGCAAAATGGGTCTTATTATGACAGGGATAGATGCCTACATTTAAAGCTTGATTTTCTGGGGTATACATGTAAGCCGACCTTTTTAAAAATCATTTCTTAATATTAGATAAAGTGACAGCAGTCGACTACCTTATTAATATGGTTTTATCATGTTTGTTTGTTTCAAATTTTAGACAGCAACAAGTATTTAGGTTGTTACGATGAACAGAAAGATTTTTAAAGTTCAAGGATCACTTTGTAGACATGCACAAGCATAGCAATTTCTCCACTCTACTGATGAGTCGAGAACTTGACTTAATAGCACCATAACCTATCAATCTGTACCCATGGACCTAGGAACAGAAACAAACAGGTTAAGGCAACTGGAAGTGTAGACCCAGAGAAAATAGCAAAAGGCTGCTGGATGTATGATATTATTTGGTTAAAAATATACCGCATTAATCATGAAAAACAAATACTTAAATCTGTCTGTCTTACTCTTACTACAAAGCTTTCAATAAAGTATTGTAGACATTGTTAATGTTAGTTTTAATGAATAAAGGGGAAAAGTTTGGAGTTATGATTTTTGGATTACCTATGTAATTGGTTTAAGCTTGTAAGCATAATTTTATTAGGAAAATATACTTACTTATGAAAAATGATTTTCCTACCAGTCTTTATTTTGTATACCTTATACACTCAAACCACTACTTGCATCAAAACAAAACTAAGCATTGTAAACACTAATAATATTTAGTAAGTATTTTACAGATTGTATGTAATACTTCAAAATTGTCATTTAAAAGTTAAAATACTCTAGTATTTAAATGATCTTTTTGGATCTTGGCAGCTTAATTGTACCAGTCAGTCACCCAGTTAGTGTGAAGATTTTGGTTCAATTCCAGCCTGATTTCTAAACTTGACCGAATTAATTCATCTTTGAATAAATAAATCTCCCAGAATGAAATTGATAGAAATTAACTGAATGCTTTAAATTCCATTGGTTCATAGTTAGGTTAATAAAACAAACACATCACTACAGTGTTTTAATATCTATGAAATTATGTAAATTTTTAACAAACAAACTTAATAATTTTTGTTATCGCTTCAATTTCATAACATTTCACATCACATTTACTGCTTGGCTTTCTTCTTACTAATTGGCTTCTCAATATTCATCTTCTAATAAATAGATGGTATTTTCTCCTTCCACAGTAAGTGCAATTTCAGATGCTTTCCTGAAAATAAATCTCCTTCATTCTATGTTTCGACAGAACTTACTTTTTAACAGTGATAACGCGAACATACTAAATTGAAAATAATGAGGATAAATTTGTAGTTTTAACTTTACCGAAATGCCAGACCATTTCTTCATTAAGATGCAATGAATCACTATGTAAACTACAATTTTCTCATATTAAGAATCATGGTTCGCTCCATCATACTTGGAATTCTATCATCATAATGTAAACCAGCAAACATAATTTTTGGTTTCTTATGCCATCTCCATTAAATATAATGTAATATTAACTTTATGCACTCATATTTACCACATGAAAATAAGCACAATAAGTGTTTGGGTTCCGGCTGTAGTCAAGATGTGATGTGATGATTTTGGTGCTTTTATAGAGGCTTTCTTTCATCAACACAGCCTACCTCTCCAGGTATACTTTAGGCATATACTTTCTAAAAAACCTAAGTAGAATAGTAATTGAAAGGATTAGTAGGTATATCTATTACTTAAACTTCTTCAGTAAGTGTAGGTATGGGTTATAATTTCAATTAATTTTGATCTTATCGCTGCCCAAGTGCCTTACTTGCACCTGGAATACCAGGACTTTTTAATATTAGTTATATTCTTGTGCTTATGAGCCCAGATAACCACAATGCCAACTAACCTCTAAATATAGTTTTTCTAAGATAAATGGTTCACAATTCCTGTGGGCCTTTAATAATGATCCTATGGCAATAAAGAATAGAGCAATGAGCAAACAAAGTCATGTTTATGAAAAAAAAGCGCATAATAATATCAAAAACTTTAACATTTGTTTTACATACCTTGATTAAAAGGAATCTCCTTGGGAGGACCTTAAATACACTGCCTTAGTTAGCCCATTGCACAAGAGCTTGAACATTTCTTAGTTGAGCAATATTTATCCATAGTCTGCTGCTTTGTAAGACCAAACAATAAACTGAATGTAGCCCGAAGCATGTTTCTTTGACTTGGGCATTGTTTGGCGCTCATCGTGTGCTTTTACCCCTAAAAACATTATCTAAACGAGAAAAAACCGCCACGACACCGTTTAAAACAATTTCACAGCACTTTTATCGAAATAAATAAGTTTTCGATTCGCTTTCACTGTAAAATTTGAAGTGAGTACCATTCGCATTGGATTGCGTTTATTTGTTCACTCTTCGAAGTAAAAGCTGTCAAAATTGTAACTCGTACTCAGCCAAACACTCGAAACAACCAATTACAGGCGTTCACCCTGCTCGCTTTCGACTGGGAGTCGATACTCGATGGTCACTAGTGAATAGGAAAAAACTCATACTCACGCATTTTGTTACCCGATGTGACCGCTAGGTGGCGCTGGCTCGGTGCCATACAAATTCACGTTTTTCTTCTCGCAAAACGCGATGGTGAAGTAATTCGCATGTCTTTATGCAACTCGCACTAGGCACTCTGATGCTTAAAATTTCTAACGTGTACTTGTTTGGATGTTGGTTGTCTCTTTGATACTAGACTACTAAATACCTGAACGCTTTTAGACGAAGATAGAAACTAGAAAAATCGACCTGATCCTAGAACTCAAGAACATGATATAGGTCTGTTCCGTGCCTGTGTGATTAAATAAAGTTAGTTATTTGGACCATTGTTGTAATAATTATAGTAGAAACCGTAAAATTGTTTTATTTCAATGTGTAGTGTTCGCGTAAAAAACAATAAATACAAAATCACTTACAATTCTTCCTTTAATATTTTAAGCGCCAAGCTGCGACATACAGGCTTCATTTTAGTTCTCTAAATGGTTTTCTTATGCTATAATTAATAAAGCAATTATCCGACTTTCCGATCAACCGTTATTAAGAGAACTCATAACTGTGCCCAATAAACAACATCTTTTAAACGTATTTTTATTGCACAACTAGATGGCGCTTTCTAGCATTATTTTATTAAGTGCTTCTCTATTTCAAAGAATACGAGCGCACACTCAAAATGATATCAAAATTGTCTACGCGGACGAAGTCACACAAAGAAGTTATTATTAAATGATCTGATAGCTGACACTGTTTGAAGTAAGGCCTCTTCCTTACCGGTTTTCTGCTGAAAAACATTGCCTGACGGGCTCTGAATATTTTCGGTACGGTAATGTTCATTCGATGTGACAGGTGTGAGCGAGGCGCGGTGCGGAGCTGGCGGGGGTGAGATTCGGGACCCTGGGCCGCTCTGTGCAGATTCTATGCAGAAGCGCGCGTATGCACTCGGTAAAAAATCTGTACAGATTCGGTGCAGAGATGGTACCGAAACGAAACGAAACGAATCCGGTGAGGAAGAGGCCTAAATCCACCACCTCTTAGCCAGAAGTGCCCAAATACCACAGTCCTTATGACTTGATACATAATAGTTAGTCTAGGATTGTTGACCAACTAAGCTAAAATGCAGGTTAGAACCGTTACCTTATGAGAAGTATTTCGCTTAATTATACTTGGTGATTTAGCCAGCTGTGCAATGGTATAAAATACCAGTGGGGATTGATGTCCTAGTTTTTAAAGTAAAAACATACCGGGTGATGATAGAATAGAAAAGAAAATCATTTATTGACCCAACAATTCACAATGGACAAAATAATTACACAGTATAAACAAACAATTAAGCAAACAATAAAAAAAACAAAAATGACAGAAGCGGGTCAATCAGGATCAATGGACTTACAAAAATATGGCATTCTCAGTGAGTGAAATGAGTAACTGTGTAAAGGAAAATAAGGTTTATTTCAGTTGCCTTTAATTTCAATGGCACTATACAAAATCAGTTACTTAGATACATACATTTTCACTTACATAGGTAGTAACTACATTACTAACTGAGTATACCATATCGTTTTTGTAAGTCTTTTGATCTTCACCAGTTATGTCTTCAACTGTTAAAATTAGGGCAGCAATGCTCAATGGTACTATATACTTGCACAGCCTGCTATGGTCTCGTACACTTAAGTTTCTACTAGAACTCTTGAATTGTGGAATAAGTTCCGTGCAAAAAGTTTTCCCAGTGTGCATGAAGTTGTTCAACAGGAGTTTGCAAAGGTGTTCGGCAGTTCGGCACCGGCCAGCATGCTTAAAGCATACCCTCACCAATGCTCAAGAGTGTCGTGGCCACCCCAACTCAGATCTTGAATCGTGTGGTCCCGAGTTTAAATCGGCCAGAACCACATCTTCGATATTTTAGTTTGAAGGCAATTGTGAAGCCCATCAAACTTTTTAATCGTCCGATACTGAATCACTGTAAATTAATTTCAATACCTCTTGATTCTGATTAAGAAGCCGACCAAATTATCGGGCGATAGAAAGTCTGTGATCTCCGAGTACTCTTACTCTCAGGTGATGAAAAAACATCTACATATATTATAAATTACCAAATCAACCCGGATAACGGCGGAAGGTTCACCACTTACCACGTTGCTTCTAATACCATTGGTGAAAAGTGGGTTTCTGAGTGTTCCGTTCGCCATGACGGCAAAATCACTTGCTTCTGACTACCCCGTTTGGGATAAAGTTGTGATGGTATGTTATGACTAGCTTTTCGCCCGCGACTTCGCCCGCGTGAACTTCATTTTATTGACATACAGGAATTTTTCCTCTACGATACTTGATTTGCAAAATCCCGTCTTATTTAGCACCTGCGTCCTAAAAAGAACCCCTATTTAAATTTGAGACTCCTAGCACTTGTAGCAACGAAGTTTCATACAATAGTATATTTTATATCGAGGGACTAAACGAAGCCATAATATACCAGAGGTGGTTTGACCCCTGAGCGTGCAATGAAACCGAGGGTATATTAAGTTGGCGTTTAGTCTCGAGGTGCAAACTGTACTTTTCGCTTTGAGTACGAGAAAAATAGTCAATTGATTACCTACAAAAACATTTAAAACCGAACAAATTTACACTTGACAAAAATTCTGAAATTTTCGTGGTCAGTTTTTTCTTCTGAACTGAACCACATATTAACAATTTGAAACACCAGGCCCCATGCCCTTATTTGCGGACAAACCATGGAACTAAAACTCTCAACATTTTCGCAATGAAGACGGTCCACACTCCACAGATAATAGTATATTTTTACTGGCTGTTTGAGTTTGTTTATGTCACATGAAGGAAATTAAAAAACTGAATACTTTTTACTCCCTAGGGACTAAAGTGATGTCCATTAAGTTAGCAGAGCAAAGTCAGCAGAACAAAAAAGTAATGATGTGAAAATTATAAGCTAATTACAAGCTAATTAATTGCCCTCATATAAAATTTTAACCTTCTTTTTTTTTTAAAAAAACGTGCTCTGCTGGTTTAAGAAAAAGTTAGCAGAGCACCATAGCCAAATTTACTGGAAAACATTCAAACCGACTTAAAAATATCGGGCAGATTACAAGCTAAGTAATTGCCCTCATATAAAATTTTGAGCTTCTTTTTTTAAAAAAAAAAAGAACGTGCTCTGCTGGCTTAAGGAATAGTAAGCAGAGCAACATTGCATAATGTTCTATAGAAGAATGAGTTTTTCATAAATAGATACCGATTTATTAACGAGCTAATTACGAGCTAATTAATTGCGTTTAGCGTGAATTAATTGCTCTTTCATTTTTCGTTTTACTTACATGCTCTGCTGGATTTAGTCAATGTTAGCAGAGCAAGTTTGCGAACTGAAAAAAAAACATCTTTCTTAGCATAAATTTTGACTAGTAATGATGTGAAAATTATAAGCTAATTACAAGCTAATTAATTGCCCTCATATAAAATTTTAAGCTTCTTTTTTTTTTTAAAAAAAAAAACTTGCTCTGCTGGTTTAAGAAAAAGTTAGCAGAGCACCATAGCCAAATTTACTGGAAAACATTCAAATCGACTTAAAAATATCGGGCAGATTACAAGCTAATTAATTGCCCTCATATAAAATTTTGAGCTTCTTTTTTTAAAAAAAAAACGTGCGGTGCTGGCTTAAGGAATAGTAAGCAGAGCAACATTGCATAATTTTCTATAGAAGAATGAGTTCTTAATAAACAGATACCGATTTATTAACGAGCTAATTACGAGCTAAAGTGGTCACTTTAGGCCCGCTTCGTAGAGCTATATTGGCGTACTTTTAGAGCATGAGAAGTGAAAACAAATAAAACTATCAACCCCAGAAACAACCTCTATGAAATAAAAGTAAAAATTAAAAAATCTCACTTATCTACGCATACGCTCTAGGGACTTTCGGTAAAATCAGAAAAGATTCTTCGAAAAACATCACATCAAACCAATGTGTTGCACGAAGAGCATCGTTAAAAGATTTATTTGAACGCAAATGTGGCAGTTCATTGTAAAAAATATTAAATTTCAGTAGTTACAATTTCTTAGTACCGTCGTTAACCATAATATGAAGTCTTGTGAAATCGGAGACGTGGATGTTGTGAAATTTTTTTACGCAAACTTTCGTTTGAAAATGTTTTTAAGGGGCAGGAAGCGAGAAATATGACACTTTGAGATCCAGTGAAATTCGTTATTGGTAGTTTTTTCTTTTTGAGTTCAAGGTATAGGATGGCGAAAGATTTTCTTTTGAAAACATAAATAATATGTTTTTTGACCTTTCAAGATTTTTTACTAATTTTAGAATAATTACATGTAGAAACCAAGTCCGCGCGCCCATTTTTAAGCCCGAAGCACCTTAATTGGAGCCATACATGGCTCCAAACGAACCGCTTTGCAGTGTTCATTACAGCTTCGCAATGTTCAATGTCAAAGCGCGCCGTACGTAAGCAAGTAATAGTCACGCAAGTGTGGATCGGATTATTGCTTCATTTTTGACGGGGCGGTTGTATGGAGACTATCGTTCTATACGTTATTATTCTAAGCTTTCAACTTTATCATAAAGTAATTTTACTACCGATAGAAACATTTATCCCGTTTTAAAAAAGATCTCAACTGTTACCAACACATTTTAACTTGAGAGTTGGGAGGCATCTGGTAGTCGGCAGTTCGGCACCACACTTAAAACCAAGTGAGATTGTAGTCAAAATACCAATAACACATTTAAGAAAACAAACTCTAAGAAACTAGGGTTGTCCCACATTGTATCTATTGCACTATAATATTTCTATAACTCAATGGTAATGGTTCCTCCAAAAATTACCCGCATCAAATTGTTTCCTAACTAATCTTATCCCGGTTATTGTTTCACCCCCCTACCCCCAGGAGCTCTAAACTACCGCTGCAGCCGGAGAAGCGATAAAACCATAGTTTTACGTTATCGTAACTCGACCGGGCTATAATCGTTAAAATGGAGAAAAATTGAGGTCTTCATAGAGTTTGATTGGCGGAGATCAGTTGAAGGAAATTGTTTTTGTTTCACTAAAACTACCGACATAACTTTAAGTATAGTATAGTATATCTTTTTTACTTACGTACTACAAATAAAATCTAGAAAAATTCAACTTGGTATCAGGATTACGAAGTAAGATTTCCTAGAATTCACCAGTAGTTGACATAGCGTGCGCATAGACGTTTTTAGAGCTAGCGGTACACCCCGAAATTTAGTAAAAACTGCAAAAATGGTGTTAAGAGCATGAAAATCGGAACGATTGATATTGAGGCCATACGAATCAATTTGACCCGTAGCACCAAAAAAAAGGAGAGGAGTTATGACGTCATCGTCATTTTTTGTATCGGAAAAAAAAAAAAACTCAAATGTATGGATCATACTCAAATATTACCTAAGCACGAGATAAACACAAAATACTGCAATTATTTCAGCTTGTTTGTACAATCTGAATGTCAACAAGAAAATTTTACAAACATATTTTATAGCAAACTTTTTTAGGCGCCTTTTTCCCTGAGCTAGCAATAGTGTCTGTAACTTAGGTTACCTGAAACCTAAAATCGTTTTACAGCAAACTAACAGTTTGTTTTCCTAATTTAGAGAGAATCTCACGATATTTACTGCGGGTATTTAGCAGTTAAACTTATTTGCGAAAGGTTTAAGAGCCATTTAACATTTTATTACTTGAATTTGATTACGGTCAACGTCAATTAGGTATTAAACAACATGATCAGATTCTAAAATGTATTTAAAATAGTCAAAAATACATTGAAAAAGGGTCCTATAAGGGTCACAAAACTTGGGTTAGAAAATCGACTTTTGAAAGTGTTACGTCAATAAAAATAAAAAAAATATGCGCCAGACAACACACCTCTTGTAATGGTCTCGAAGTAGGGATTAATATCCCTGTGTAACGAGGTACCACACAAGGAAATAAGCTAGGGACGTCTCCCAGCACACCCAGACCCGAGTCAATTCAGAAAAGATCGTTTCCTAAACTGACCCGACCGGGAATCGAACCCGTGACACTACGGAAATCGAGGCGAGAAACCGTGCTACAGCGCACTACGCCAACCGTGTCGTCAAAAACTTTAAGTTAAGTAATAAAGTAATTAGCCTATTTACTGTACCACTGCTGGGCAAAGGCCTCCGTCATTGAAATCAAAGCATCGCTACAATGGATGGGTACTCGTATTGGCTTAATCACCACGCTTGCCAAATGCGGGTTCGTGATCACAAACTTCCAAGAAATCCGAAAACACACTTTGCCCGACCTGGGAATTGAACCCGGTAGTTCTGGATTTCAGGCCGAGCCTTTTACCACTCGGCCTCGGGGGCGTTAAAAAAACTAAGTATACCATTCAATGAGCTACAAAATTTTAATTTATATATAAACGCAAATGTACCTGCCGAAGAAATGTTTTGCAGAACGCAAAGAAATAAATCGCAAATGACGTCATTTACATGCGGCAGTTTGTAGATAGCATTTTGGGCAAGTCCAAAAATGTTACATACAAAGTTGATATATCTCGGAGTGTTTTTGTGCTTTTTAAATATATTTTTACCAATGTGGTCTTTCGATAGCACCTTAATAAAAAAATAAAAATTACTCTATTGATTGTCAGGAAGTAGAAATAATATTTTGTCGAATTGTACAAAATCAATCGACTAAACGAAGAGTAAAGCTGTGTGTTCATTAAACAATGAAAATCTTTTTCTAACAGGTAGGAGCTCAATTTCTTTAGTAAGGCTTATAGATCGGGCCTTAGTACTGACTAAATAAAGAAAAAATATAATAAGGAAGGGATGTTTGCTCGTCTATGACATCTGCTGTCATAAGACGTGACGTTGTCTCGCACACACGTGTAGTGGGGAACACACTGACGCTTACTTCGTGCCCTCGGCCTGACAGACACGGTATCTTCGCGCGGTTGCGCGGTTCGGGCCTCGAGCTATTTGCCCGGGCATCTTCTCATGAGGACCTCGCTCCACGGTATTTGATTTTACGAATTAATGTAAACCATCTTGGTTTTAACCATCTTGGTTTTGTTTTTCCCAGCTCCCTTGTCTGCGCGGTGCGACGCCCTCAGCGCGGTCTGCCTACCGGGTGAGGCACTATTCAGTGAGGCCCGATAAGCGCCAGCGTGCAGATGGCGTCTTACGCCGGTAATCAACAAGCAAGGGAGCTGAACGGGGTAGGGTATCAAAGGAGTTATAAAAATAAATAAAAATAATATTTAATAGCAATTGAATGCTATCAAGTGCACTTGCACTAGGCATGTGTGCAATAACAAAGTAGAAAATTATATTATTGTCGGCGTCTTGTCCAGGTAGTGTGTCATGTCAGGGGGGGGGGGGGGGGGGCAGATCGCCCCGCGCGAGGTCGAGGCCATGGGGACCCATGGCCGTCGAGCCGAATGCGAGATGCAGTGAGAGATGCGAATGACTTCACCTTCGCGTTTTGCGAGCACGAAATTGTCAAGTATGGCATCGAGTCAGCGCCATCTAGCGCCGTTTATGTGGCCAGAATTCGGGCATTTGACATTTACGTGCTCGCAAAACGCGATGATGAAGTCATTCGCATTTCTCACTGCAATTCGCACTCGGCACTCTCAGAATGAACCCCCTTTCGATTCGAGCGGTGCCTGTGATCTGCAGTACTACACACAAGAGGGGTTTGAAAAGGTTTTTGCAGAGTCGACCACGCGCGAGTGATACCCCTGGTGTTTCGTCATTATTATTTTAAAGTTCTTAGGTATATCTTATAATGGCAAACTCTATTTATCTAACTTCAAAAGAGGCCGAAACAAATTCACCGATTTCAACCAATTAAGGAAGTTGCTGAAACGATCCGACGACCACCAAAATGCTTTCAATCTAAAGTCCACTACAAATTTCCTACCAAAATCTGTCTTTATTTTATACCGTAGCAAATATAATTTTCTCTGCCAACCCTAACTTACTAACGAATAACTCTTATCACTTCCGAATAAAGTCGAATTTCCTTTAACAAGTAACTTGGTGTTTTTTGTACGAACCTCCTTCGGGATGCCCCTGTTAATAACATAACTCATGCTCAAATAAAAAGACTTTACTGTTACACTTTAGGGTTGCAATTCGCAAAGCCAAGATACACTGAAACTTGGTTTAGATTAACTTCACATAGAATAGGCCAGAAATTTCATAGATCAGTGCTCGCTTATTAAAAGTTGTGGAACCTCAAAATGGTAGTTTCGGTATAAAATAAAGTTTTGTTGATATATTCAGAAGAAGTACGGTCACTCGGGTGAACTTTAAAAGGGTAAGTCAATTTATAACTCATTTTGTTGATTTTCATTCTACCATAACTTTTAGGTAAGTTCTAACTTTTTTTAGTATAGTTATGAATAGTTTGTTCAAACGCTGTTTAAACATTGTAACCAAAATTAATGAATAGTATTTAATGGAGCGACATACGAGTAGTTACCTATTATACTATCTGAGCCTCTAAATATTCTAAAATCAGTGTTTTGTGGCCGACAGTTTATTATTTCTGAAAATTATGTACAGTTTATTCTTAAAGAAAAATGCAATGAAAAACTTTAGTACTTACAATGAAATTGGCATACTAATGCGGCTGATTTTTTTTTAAACCGTTAGGAAAAATTTAAAGCAAACTCAGTAATGTAAAAACTATGCAAACGAACATTGTTTTTTGTCTTATTGTTTCTTTAGTAGTACCAAAAAAAAATTGGAACGTTTAATGTGTGACAGTCGAAAATATATCAAAAAATACGGCTCATTTTTATTCATTATGAGTTCTAAATAGCAACAAATCTACGTTTTATAGCATATAAAGTTATATCCTTGACTTGCGTGGTGTCCCGGGTATAACACTATTGGCGTAGTGCGCTGTAGCACGGTTTCTCGCCTCGATTTCAGTAGTGTCCCGGGTTCGAGTCCCGGTCGGGTCAATTCAGGAAACGATCTTTTCTGAATTGACTTGGGTCTGGGTGTGCTCAGCACGCCCCTAGCTTGTTTCCTTGTGGGGTACCTCGTAACACAGGGATATTAATCTCTACTTCGAGACCATTACAAGAGGTGTGTTGTCTGGCGCATACCTAAAAAAAATTTAAGAGAACGAACTTTTCCAAATTCACTCGAGTTTGGGTGTGCAGGGAGTTTGGTACCTCGTACGTAACACAAGGGCATATTCATCCTGGCGCATTTCGTATTTATTATTTATATCCGGCAACATTATTTAAAAATGGGGTTCGCTGAAATGTTCGCTGAAATGCCAAACCTCAAAAAGATTATATTCGGTCATCGACCTCTCTTTACAGGATACCGACCTTCCAACTTCCTCAAAAAGCTTGAAATGGTTGCCAGAATCTAAAAAAAGATTTCCACATTAGACGTTCTTATATAGATCCTTAAGGTAACTGAGAGTTACTTCCAAGAGCGCTTTAGCCCTTCTTTACGGCTATAAGCAGTTCTATAACATTTTATTAGGGACAGTATCAAATCTAATAGACTGTTAGTGTCTAAACTGCTTTTAAAATATCTTCCGGTTTCAGAGAGGACTGGCTAGCAAAAGGTCTGGACTACACGGACGTAAATTGATTTGAAAAACGCGTGAGGATGACCGTCTTCATGCTCTTCTTTCGAAGTTGCTTCACTAGAAATGTCAGTCAAAGCTAAGCAGTCCTTACATGCTGTAATGCTGTCCCTTTCATTTCTATTAACATGTGACAGGGCAGCATCAATTTAAGGTGGCCTCATCTTTTGATTAGCGTTTGTGGATACGGGGGTTAGTCCGCGTTCTACCTCCATGGCAACGGATGACGCGATAAGAAAAGATAAATAATCTTTATTGCACAAACAATTACAACAGGTAAAAAAAAGGTATAAGTACAATCAACCCGGATAGCGGCGGAAGCGGAAGAACGTTGGGTTCTAATACCATTGGTGAAAAGTGGGCTTCTGAGTGTTCCGTTCACCATGACGGCAACAGTCACTTGTCTCTGACTACCCCGTTTGGGATAAAGTCGTGATGGTATGTATGTAAAAGTACAATTTAGACCGTCTTATCGCCACAAAGCGATCTCTTCCAGACAACCTTCGGCAGATAGATTTAGAACGGAGAAAAAAGTGATACAACCATATTCTCCGTAAATGGAACTGAATTTATAAAATGCTGTTTTCATTTATATAGGTTGATGTCACTAAAAGTTGCGTACTGTAAGATTTTGAGACGACTGATATAATTTTTAGTATAAACAGTTTTTTTTTTCTTAAAGTAAATCCATGACTTCTTCCACGGATCGGCCGTACACTATAGGATGTTTGACAGCCAGTTAAAAAATTCATTTCACCTTTTCGCTAAGTCTTTCACTTTACAAACGATTACGAAGTATTCCATGAATATTTTTAACGCTGAACGAAAGTTTAAAAAGTTTCATGGCTAAAAGAAATACTGGCCATTTTCGGTAAGTTAATTTTTTCAAGCCTCTTTGGAATGTGAATGATGTGTGTATTTGGGGATCCCTTTAGATCCCATAATATGTACTGTGGCATAATTATTATTTAGCATAATGCATTTATGCATTATAATCCTTCTGGTGTCAGTAGGTTAGGGTTTTTTTTTATGACCACCCAGAAATCCATAAAAACAACCCCAACCACCCCAAAAAAACCCCTGATCAGTCAGTCAGTCAGTCAGTCAGTGGTAGTGTAGCTTTATAGTATATAGACTAGCTCTCGGGATTATTTTATGCTTAATGATGTTTATGCTCATTGCATTTATGCTAAAAATTGTATGCTAAAAACTGTTGTGCTTATTAGTATTATGCGAAATTATAATTAGTAGTAATTACAATATGCTAACTTATTTTATGCTTAACATTTTTATGCTTCTTGACAGTGAACCGTGTATTTGACAACAAGTTATGTTTTTCCAAGCTTTTATCAACAGTGAAGAGAATGTTGAAGAAATTAGTCTGATAATATAACTGCTTCAATAAAATTAAGGCGGCATACAGAATCAGTGGTGAATAAGTTCTTGAACATTTAAAGAAACATTTCAAGTCTTTCAAGATGGTATGGGTAACTTTTACATTTTCTCATACCCTTGCCAATAGTACGAGTATTTTTGGGTTAAAGAAATTTATTCTCAAAAAAGATTTACATCCACTTGCATGAGAACAATAATTTTCTTAATAATAGATATTATTGTGTATTGTCACTCGAACTAAGTACCTGCTTACTCATCTAGTGTGTCACAATTTTAAGACTGGGTTTCAGTTACGTAGGTACTGCGCGACTTTAAATTTGAATGCACCAAATGAGTTTACATTTTTAATCGCTGAGGGTATTTTGTTATAAAGCTGCGCACCGTCAAAAGTGATCATTTTTTTGCCATAGTTCGTTCTTACCTTGGGTAATACAAGAAGACTTGCGCGGCGTGTACTTCGTTTAGCAAAATTTTTAACGATGTTTAGGGCTATGCTAGTATGGAGAGAGTTATGCAAAATTTTTCTAATAAGAATACACGTGAAATAATTATATAATTGCTTTATGTTCATCAATTTAGTATCCAAATATATTTTTGAAGTTGGTGTTCGAAAGTTATATTGGAAAAGTATTTTAACAATTTTGTTTTGTACAACTTGAAGATTAGCTAACTTCGTTTTACATGCACTACCCCATACTTCTATTAAATAAATTAGGTGTGGTTTAACTAGAGAATTATATATAGAGTAACGAACCCGACGCGGTATGCACCGTGAAATCTGTCTCAGTGATCCAATGAGTGACATTAATTTAGATCTAATGTGTTCAATCTGTGCATTCCACGTCAGGCCGCTATCGATTCTAAGGCCAAAATATTTCTCGCAGCTACTTTCTTTTAAGATGATATTGTTTATTTTCAAAGGTTCATAAGGTAAAATTAATTTGTTTTTAGCTTTAAAAATTATGTAACTAGTTTTAGATGGATTTATGGTTAAAAGGTTATACTGAAACCACGAAAACAGTGTTGTTAGGTCTTCTTGCGCTTTTTGGGTTATATCTTGTATGTCAGTTCCGAAATAAAATAGACATGTGTCTTCTGCGTATAGGGTTACTTGGCCATGCAAATCTAGTTCATGGATGTTATTTATGTAAATTGTAAACAGTAATGGGCCCAAAATAGAACCTTGCGGAATACCGCACGTTATGGGTAAATTTTCACTTTGAAACTGACCCATTTTGACTATTTGCGATCTATTTGCCAAATACGAACGGAACATGTTAAGCGCAGAGCCTTTTATACCTATCTTGTCTAGCTTTTTTATTTATAATTCGTGGCTAACGGTGTCGAAGGCTTTTTTTAAGTCAACAAATATGCCTAGAGCCACATTTTTTTTATCAATTTCTGATTTTATTTTTGTTACTAAATCTATAGTGGCTGCGAGAGTGCTACTTTTGGACCGAAAACCAAATTGGCGCTTATAAATGAAATCAACTGAATTTAAATAACTTTCCAGACGTTTGTGTATTACTTTTTCTAGGATTTTAGATATCACAGGTAAAACTGAAATTGGCCTGTAATTCCCAGGGTCATTTTTTGGTCCTGATTTATGCAATGGGGTGACTTTGGCCGTTTTTAAGCTTATAGGAAAATAGCCAGATTGTAAAAGATCATTGAAACTTGTAGCTAAGCTACTAGATATGAGTGTTTTTAAGCATTTCAAAACTTTAGTATTAATCCCGTCCATACCAGCACTAGCATTTGAGTCAAGACTATTAATTATTTTTATAATTTCATCAGGAGTACAAGGTTCAAGTGTTAAAAGTTCTGACGACTGCATTGCGCAAGGTAAAGCTCTTGAATAGTTAACATGAAAGTGACTAGGAATTTCATTCGCAAGAGTGGAACCTATTGAAGAAAAAAACCTATTGAATGCCTCACAAATTTCCCTAGTGTCAGTAATCTGTTTGGATTCAATGATCAGTCTTGGACAAGCGCAGTCTTTTTTTATTTTATTTTGAGCTAAGCGGTTAATTAAATTCCACATTTTCTTCGGTTTACCTAAACATTGCCTGAATTCATTAAAGTAGTAGTTATCTTTGGTTTTCTGTATCAGGTTTTTCACAAAATCCTTCTGTACCTTAAATGCCTTTTCCAGCGTTTTATCTTCCCGATTCTTCTTTAAGTTTGCCCAAAACTGATTTCTTCGGTTTATTTCGTGAATTATTTCATTATTAATCCAATCCTGCTGCGGCAAATTAAGTATTTTAGTTTTGGATTCTTTGCAGCAATTTACAAAACCTTTCAAAGTGTTTTCTAATTTTGTATAGTCCTTACTGCACTCATGAAACCCAGCCCTCTCAACTGTGTCGTATAGTTTGGAGTAATTTACTGCTTCGTATTTATGATGAATCTTCTTTGGGGACTTGATCTTTTTTATTTCAACGTAAATTTGTTTATGGTCAGACATTGCGGTCTCCACTAACGCCATATGGAAGTAATCACTTTTCAAATTAGTGGTAACGTGATCTAAAATAGACTTTCTTGTAGCCGAGTCTCTTGTGCAGTATTTTTTAGATGTTTTATTGAGTATAATATATCCAGTTTCATTGATCAATTCTTTATAGTCCTTAGTCTTTTTGTCTTTCGCCAACAGATCCACGTTATAGTCACCAAATACAATGGCTCTTTTTCTTTGTTGTAATTGTTTATTATATGTATCGAGAAAGTCTTCAAGATTTGTGTCACCTGGCTTATACACTACTCCGACATCTAAACCGTAATTTTGAAGCTTTATCCATAAATAATTATTTCCATTAATATAAATTGATTCAGCTAAGTTATGCTTTAGATCGTTGTGCACAAATATTGAAACTCCACCACCCCTTGAATCCGTACGATAGTTGAAATAGTGTGTATAGTTCAGTATAGTTAGTTTCATGGCCTGTTCCTCATTTCTGATCCAAGTCTCCGTTAGTAGAATCATATGTACAGTTATTGGCATTGTCTTTAGAATGCATTTTAATTCATCAAATTTTCCTTGCCTTCGTATACTACGAGCATTCAGATAAAGAAAGACAAGACGGGGTTTGCATGTTTGTATGTGTTGATGATCATCAACAACTTGATAACTGTTACTTTGCTTAGTTAAGATGGGGGATTGATCTATTGGAGGATGTGTTTGGTCTAGTTTTTTGGAACAGTTTCTACGATGGTAGGTGTGCCATTGACATACTTGATTGTGAGGTTAGATTCACCTTCCTTAACGCGCCGGGCAAGCTCATCTTTTACGTTCCGGAAGTATTTCTGTTGCGCTGGGGTTTGATCCGAATAAAATTTTATGTTTTCAGGTAACTTATTTTTGTTACGTAAAAGCTCCTTTGCAGGCCCGATTGTATCATAGCATACCTTGATGCTGCGATTCTTCCCTGGATTGTACTTCCCGATTCGTATAATTTTAACTGGTTTTGGTGTATCCGCGCAAACTAAAGAAGTAATCTTCATTATTTCGGCGTCATCCTTAGATATTCTTTCAGTAACATTGGCTGAAGTTTGCTCCTGAAGTCCTGAAACTATGATATTTTTCTCCCTTATATTGCGTTCTTGAACCTCACGAATCAAAAGTTCGTCCAACTTAGGTTGAGTTTGAGTTTCGGACCCCAAACCTGATGTGGTAGATAATTTTGAGAGGTTTGTGGCCTCGAGCACAGATTCGATTGATTTTAGTTTGTTTTCTCCAACAGATATTTTATTATCAAGAATAGTCACCTGAGCTTTAATTTTATCATTTTCTAGTGTAACTTCATGTGTTTTGGATTTAATGTCTTCAATCTGTGTTTTCATTTCATTAATATTTTCTTTCAATAAAGTAGTCGTTTGCTCATTGGCCACTTTTATTTCAGTAATTTGTGTCTTAACTTCGGCAATATTGTCTTGCATTTTGGTTAATATTTGTTCATTGGAGCCAATATATTTTTCTAGCAATGACTTTATAGAAGAAATCTCATTGCGCATTTTACTCATTTCATTAGGACACTCACATTCATGATCGAAGTGCTGTTTTCTTTTTCGGAATGTGATAAGAGAATCCGTGTCCACACTGTGCAGCTTCGATAGATCAGGCTGCGATCCACCGCCCGTAGTAGTGTTCGTTGGTGAACGTATTAGACTCATAATGATGTACGATTGTGTGTGTAGGAATGCGCAAATCAAGCTTCGCGCTGCACAACGACAGCACAGTTGGCACCGTTTATTCGTGTCTCATACAAACGACGCAATGGAGATGGAAACGTTTCCGTTGTTATCGCGCAGATGTGTGGTATAGTATGAACAGCGTACCTTGTAGTCCCTGTGCGAGCGAGGCAAAAAATGGCAACTGTTCTCCTTCCGCGGGGGAGCTGTGGGAGAGGCGCACGCGCACAGCCAACGGAGACTAGTAATTTGCTAATCGATCCAGAAACGAAGGAGCCCACTTACGTGGTTAAACAAAGCACAAAAACCCAGTTAATACTGATTTAGATAAAGCTTAATTTTGAATAGCACTTTTATTTATTTTTAAGCAAAAAATCAACAAGCGTTCACTCTCTTAGACGTCCGAGCGACGACCGACGAGTATTTGCAAGATCAATAGTGCGACCTTTACAACATTATGCATTATATCGTTTACAAATTAAGGCATTAATGATATTATTGCCACAGTTAAAATATATTATCACGTGGCAGAATATGCAAACCATTTAATATCTGTGTTAGTTTTTACAACCTGTCCCACTGCTGCAACGCTGCACGCTGGCGAAAGCTCTCATCATTAAAATTGAGTGTTCCCTACTTTTTAACATTATTGGATGTTTATCCACGCACTCCATAAAACCATCATTAGGCCTATTCCTTTTATATGTCAGTGAAAGTAAAGTAAGTAAGTAAAAGTAAAGTAAAAAAATCATTTATTAATTTAAGCTTGTACACAGCACTTATGACATGTCAAAAAAAAGTATATAGAAATGATAATAATAAACGTGAATAAAATAGTACAATATTAGTACATATCGTGAATCTACCACCGGTTCGGACGCTGCTTCTTATCGAGAAGACTCCGGCAAGAAACTCGATAGTTACTCTTTTGAACTTTGTTTGTATTACAAAAAATAAATTCAGAGTACAGTCAATGAGAGTAGAAAAAAGAACACAACATTGAGCAGAGGAGCAGATTATTCCTACTATGACCACAAACTTTTGTCGTTCAAGTAATCCTCTACATTATAATAACCTTGTTTCATTAACTTTGCTTTAATTGCAAAGCAAATTTTTGGCTGCTTTATTTAATTGAAAAACATGGCCGTTACTAGAGCGTCACAAGGAGCTGCGCATCACGGAAATGAAGATGCTGTGGAGTCTAACGCAAAGATCTCGTGCGGAACACCCACATCCGCGGCAGCCTTCGTGTTCGTGACATCGCAGACAAGCTGCAGGAGCCGCCTTCGTTGATAAGGTCATGTCGTGGGCAACAAATGTCTGGCCATGCCGCCCCCTCTAGGTACCGGTAGAAGAGGTCGACCCAAGAAGCAATGGCTCGACGTCGTCAAGGGTGACATGCGTGCCAACAGACTCACCACTGCGGATGCACAAGATCGCGCGAAGTGGGCCAAGAATAAGAAAGGCGGACCCTGGGTCCCCACACACTAGTGTGGGTTCACAACTGGTATATACCGCTCGGATGATGATGATCCACGCTTGCCAAATTTGAGTCATGCTGAGAAATAGCTATAGTTGTAAGTTTGTATTAACCTGTTTCTAAAATAAAGGCGAAAAGAAATCCGCAACACACCTTCACCCATTAAAAAATAAGCCGGGTATTTCTACTCAGGAAACGACATACTAACTTAACCTCAACTATATTTTAATTTATGGTTACAATGAAAACCGTCAAACATTGTTATAAGTTCATAGAAAGTGTTAACCAAACTAATATAAAGCCACATTAAACATTTTAGGACCTTTAGGTGGCCACAGGGATCCCTGCCCATATTTTCACAAGTTTGGCACAAATTAGTTAAGAAAGGTCCAAACATAAGACGTAGCGGTAGCGTTGTTATCACTTATATTTTATAACCAAGAATATCATGTACCAAAGAAAGTTTTTGATTATCTGTTTCTTTAAAATTGAGTATTACAATATTATCTAATATGTTTATGCATCTTACGGTGCAATTATTTATGACACGTTTTGTTATTTGTATCTGTTTAACATTTATTGATTTAATACTTTGTTTCTTAAACCCTTATACCTACCTGTTTTGATTTTTAAAAATAAATACAGTACAATATGTGTATTTCTTACTAAAAAGCTACTCTTAAAAATTAATACCCTAATAAGTTTACAATAGACACATTTTGATTGGATTATAACTCGCTGTTAAATCATCACATCCTCACCCCAACTTCAAGTGAAATTCGTGTACTCTTCTTGGGCGTATCTATCTAAGAATGATATAAAATACTTTTACGAATTAATAAATAAATTGTATACCCACTTTATTCGTAATCGCTACCGCTTATATTCGCCCAATACCACAACTCCCCAGCTGCCCCCAGTTATAAGTACTGTCCTCAATAATTATTAACCCCAAAATGGCGGCCTAATAGTTGACGCCGATCCCTTAGCTAAAACTAGGTAACTAGTTTACCAGGTGACAAATAGTTTGGGAGATTTATATTATGGCCATCTTGACTTGAGTTGTGGCCATACCCTGGCATTGTTTAGTAGCACAATGGAGTAATTTCGTGTGGTTCACTACCCGTTAGCACACTGGTTAGGAATGTACTTGGTTTGGGCCGTGGATTCGATACGCTCAGCATAAAAATCACGTGTGCTACTCAGGTAACTTTAAGTAGAGGACGTTCCTGATTTAATAAATCTATTTAATGTAGTATCCGGTGAAGAATGTAAAACTGTTTTTCTACACAAATATTTAATAGGGGAATATTTATTTTTGTATATTTGTAATGGATGAACTTAAGATCTACTCGACCGATTTTTAAAACACTCGATGATAACGAGTAACATAGACTATTCTAGGCTAGGCTAAAAAAAACTATTTATAAAGTGCCAGACTGTTTGTGCGTTTATGTTAGCTCTGTACACTAATAATTTTAAAACTGGATTAAAATATATAAATAAATAAATATCCCTGGACATTATTCCACACAGCGCCATCTAGCCCCAAAGTAAGCTAATTAAAGCTTGTGTTATGGGATACTAGACAACGGATAAACATACTTAAATACATTTTCTTTTGTAAATACATACTTATTATACATAGGAGACACCCAGATCAGTACAAACAGACATGTTCATGCACACAAATGTTTGTACTGTGCGGGGATCGAACCCGCGACCTCTGGTGTAGTAGCCAACTTCTTAACCATTACACCAAGTCGGTCGTCAAAAATTAAATAAAAATTAAATACAGCTTAATTTTTCAAACAACTGGTTCGAAAAATGGGCTACGTTTCATAGGTTGTACAAATAAGGCTACATTGCAAGTAATCTTGATTTAATCGCTTTCTGCAGGGGCTGGTTATAAAAACCATTATTGTAATAGCAATCGTGTAACAATCAGTGTTTGACATATGTATATTAATGACCAGCGACACGCCTTGGTTTTGATCTACTAATAAAGCCTAAATACTTATTATTAAAAAAAGAAAAACGTTGATAACCTTTAAAATAACAGAACAACCTAGCCTAATAACTTTTAACCACAAAAATATGCTTTTAATGTTACTAGTGAATATTTACTATTTAGGCAGTCTATTTGCTACAAAGTCATATCTTTCAGGCGACTACGTTAGAAATGACAAAAAAAATAAGATACCTATTTGAACATTTTTTGTCGAGGTGTTATAAAAACCTCTCAAAAAAATATAGAAAAGTATTTCGAAAGAACCAAAACGCCCCATTTTTAAAATCATATATTTGGACTTGCTCAAAACGCTTCCTACAAACTACCGTCTCACGCCATATTTCTTTGCGTTTTGCAAAACATATGTTCAGCAGGTATATTTACAAAAGGTTTTTAACAAAAGTTGCTATAAATTATATACAGATTATCGAATGGAACACTTTTTTATTTACTTTCCACTTTCAAAAATGGATTTGCCGACCGAAGTTTGAAGGCCATGAAATTAATCATACCTACAGTCACCATCAGATACACACATCAAAAGTGTCTAGGGATCAACATATATTTTTGCAATAACTTTTATCCTGATTGATATTAATTAAAATTTTCTTTAAGGACTCATCAAATAAAGTGTTTTCGTTTGTCTACAGTAACGATAAACCAAGTCACCTTTGCATTAATAAATAAATTTGCCATTTTCCTAATAAAGGGATTTTTGACATTTGAACCACTAACATTAAAGTTCGAAAAAAAGACTGAAATAACAGTTTTCTTTAAAATTTTATTGGGTAACTTAAACAATTAATAATCCGTGTTTCTACCGCGAACACTAACAACACAAGAACATCGGTTTGGCATACTCAAAATGAGTTCATCCAAATCACGCAGTGGAATGGCCGCCCATGTTCGCTGCAACAACAAAAAAAGGTCTTCTTGCGACTGGATACCCTCCATATTCGGCAGAGCTCTTCTCTGTAGCATATCCCATGCATGCTCAATCGGGTTCAAGTCTGGCGACTGAGCAGGCCAGGGCAGGACATTGATGTTAGCTGCGGCGAGAGTCTGTCTTACCCTAGGTGGTACCCTTAGCGGTCTTCGGGAACGTCATCGTTCCTCTACAAGTGCAAATCGGTCCCTTATTTCAGTTAATGCATGATAATGCACGACCGCACACCGCAAGAGTTGTAAGACAGACTCTCGCCGCAGCTAACATCAATGTCCTGCCCTGGCCTGCTCAGTCGCCAGACTTGAACCCGATTGAGCATGCATGGGATATGCTACAGAGAAGAGCTCTGCCGAATATGGAGGGTATCCAGTCGCAAGAAGACCTTTTTTTGTTGTTGCAACGAACATGGGCGGCCATTCCACAGCGTGATTTGGATGAACTCATTTTGAGTATGCCAAACCGATGTTCTTGTGTTGTTAGTGTTCGCGGTAGAAACACGGATTATTAATTGTTTAAGTTACCCAATAAAATTTTAAAGAAAACTGTTATTTCAGACTTTTTTTCGAACTTTAATGTTAGTGGTTCAAATGTCAAAAATCCCTTTATTAGGAAAATGGCAAATTTCTTTAGTAATGCAAAGGTGACTTGGTTTATCGTTACTGTAGACAAACGAAAACACTTTATTTGATGAATCCTTAAAGAAAATTTTAATTAATATCAATCAGGAGAAAAGTTATTGAAAAATATATGTTGATCCCTAGACACTTTTGATGTGTGTATATTGTAGCAGACTTATGAACAATTTTTTTTTTTGACGACCGACTTGGTGTAATGGTTAAGAAGTTGGCTACTACACCAGAGGTCGCGGGTTCGATCCCCGCACAGTACAAACATTTGTGTGCATGAACATGTCTGTTTGTACTGGTCTGGGTGTCTCCTATGTATAATAAGTATGTATTTACAAAAGAAAATGTATTTAAGTATGTTTATCCGTTGTCTAGTATCCCATAACACAAGCTTTAATTAGCTTACTTTGGGGCTAGATGGCGCTGTGTGGAATAATGTCCAGGGATATTTAATGTCCAGGGATATTTATTTTAAATGCCAATAAATTCTTAACACTACAAACTACCGATAATATCTGAACATTATTAGCATCATTAATATCTGAGCAGCAGTTAGTCAATAATTTCTATACGCACAAATAACCAAAAATATCTGAACACCTAAAACGTCAAGTATATCTACGCAAACAAACACTAAGCGTTGTAAATATAAAACACTAGCTGTTCGTACGCGGCTGCGCCTACGTGGACTTTTTGACTGTTCTGTGTTCTCCCGTTAAAATATATCCGATTTAACTTGTTTGTAGTAAGTTTTATGCTAAAATTTTTTTGCGTGAGACTCCACATATCCACCGCACCATCTTCATTTCCGTGACGCGCAGCTCCTGCTTGTGTCGCTCTAGTAACGGCCATGTTTTTCAATTAAATAAATAAGCAAAAAATTTGCTTTGCAATTAAAGCAAAGTTAATGAGACTCCACACATCCACCGCAGCATGTTCATTTCCGTGACGCACAGCTCTTGTTTGTGTCGCTCTAGTAACGGCCATGTTTCCTTGCCATATAAAAGGACAGGCCTAGTGATGGTTTTATAGACCTGCCCCTTCAGCTTGATCGGCATTTTGGGGTCACAAATGACACCAGTCACCTCACGCCATTAGGCCCAAGCCGCAGAAATTCGGGCTCTGACGTCGCGGTCGATGTCCCCGGACGCGCTTAACACAGATCCCAGGTATTTGACACGGTCCGTGCGCTCGACCACGTCAACGCCTATGCGGACGGACTGGGGATTTGTGGTGTTGCAGGCCAAGTACTCCGTCTTCGCCACATTAAGTTTCAGACCGCCGTTTTCAAGTGAATTTTTCCACTTATTCACCCGTTGTACCAGCCGTCCCCTGTCCGAATCTGCTAGCGCAATATCATCAGCATACATAAGCAACCAGGGTGGTTGCTCGTGGTGATCTCGGATGCTGTTTGACAGAACTTTAATATTACGCTGAACAGAAACGGGCTAAGCACGGAGCCTCGGTGTACTCCAACGGTGATAGGGATGGAAAGCGTGTCACCAACCGCTGTCCTAACTATGAAACTGGAATCGTGGTACAGCTCCCGGATAATGTCAATAAAGACTTCGGGAACAGCCCTAGACCGCAGCGCCCAGCCGATCATCTCACGAGGGACACAGTCGAAGGCCTTCTGTATATCTAGGAAAAGGAGATGCAGAGGTGTGTTCTTCAGTCTGTATCCCTCCATGAGCGTTCTCAAGACAAATACGGGGTCCATGGCGCAACTTGGTCAAAACCCTTACTGGCACTCCGAGATTGTACACTCCTGTCGAATCCGAGAGTCCACAATGCGCTCGAGGAGCTTCATGGTGTGGGACATAAACTTTATGCCGCGATAACCATTTTTGACCATTGAACTATAATGTAAGTATCTGACGACGTCCAAATAATATCTCAATGTTTTTGATAGTGCGACTGACCGCGACACTGAAACTCACTGACTTCGCCCGTAAACTCACGTCTCTGTATGCGTGTGTCAAAACTGGCGTGTTGTTCTAAACGGGCTATCTGTCAGAGCGCCGCGCATGTCTAATTTGTGATAATAGGTTGTGCGAAAATGATCTAACTTAGATAACTAAGTTGTCTAAGATAAATCACTAAGCAATAATGCCGCGTGCATTTTACTTTGTATTTCAACTCTTTCGAGTATTACCTAATGAATACCAATCTTTGTCATTGTTTCGAAGTAAGGTATAAGTATTTGTGTTACGGTCTACCAGCAAGGATTTTACCCAGGGGCGTTTACCTTCACACCCTAATCCAAGCCAATTTAGAAAAGTTCGTGAATAAGTTGACCCGGCCGGAATTCGAACCCGGTACACCGCGTAAGTCAAGACGAGAAACCGTGCTACAGACGCCAATCGTGACGTCAAATTAAAATGTTTATAGCATATGAACACCCTCTCAAGTCAAAAATAAATTTAAGATAAACAATTCTTACACGCGTTCCTAATTATCCTCGACCTCTACTTGGCATCTTTTGTTTTTCTCAAACAGGCCCTCAAATCCGCCCTTTGAACTTGAGTGCCCTTTATGCATTCTTATCAGAAGGGCCGTTTACACTCCTTCTGACGTGTTTCCGCTCTTTACAATGTTTACCGGAAGGAACATTTGGAAATGTGTTATGGACTTAATCCAAAAAGCCTTTTATTCACTCAAAGGTGGGTTTAATATAGGTATAAACTACAGCATTACATTGTATAGTAACGTTTTACGAATGGTACAATACAGGCAAATGGTCAGTATTCTAAAAAAACCATGTAATGTAACGCTTGGTTTTGGAAATCAAGTTATAACAAACCTTATAGCCTGTTTACAATGTGGTTTTAGTAAATGTTCTGATTCAAGTGAATGCACAAGTCTATCACCACCTCATGAACATCGTGGGCTAAGGGTAAGCTTGGAGTCATAGCCTGTTTCATGAACTCCTTGGTGACAACTTGCTTTTGTCAACCAGTTTTGGATCCTACTCAACTAAATGCCGTGAGTTGATCGAATGCGCGAGGATCTGAAAGAACTAAATATGAAGGGGTCCAAAGGAGCTCAAAGTTTAAAAAGCATGAACTGGGGGTCAAACTCGAACGTTTGACTCAAATAATTTCCTTTGTGTTCTTCTGTTACGTGTTAAGCTATTTAATTTTATCTTTGTCTTTGAAAACACGTTTTCCTAAATGCAAAGGCCTTGTCAGTGTCAGGGAAAAAAATTAAACACGAAAATACTGTGTGATAAATTAACATGGGTTCAGTACCTTTTCTATTGATTTAATTTTAACGCTACCGAACGCTGCGCACGGTAGGACAAATCGATATTGCTTACCTTTTTATAAATTCAATTCTGTAAGCATACATTTATCGGTAAAAACTTTTTTATGTTTTGTTTGGCGTAGTGCATGGTTTCTAGTGTCGACTTTAGTTATGTCCAGGGTTGGAATCCTGGTCGGATCAATTCAGAAAACGAACGTTTCCATATTGGTTCAGGTCTGGGTGTGGTATTAGACGTCGAGGGCTTAAATCCTTTTCTGGTGCCTCGGAACACAAGGATATTTGTCCTTAGTTCGAGACCATGACATGACATGTTGGTGTGGTTTCTGGCGCATTTTTTTTACTTATTTGCATAGTAAATATCTCTGCTCATCTTAACAACCCCAATAATCTGACTCTAAACTAGGCTGGGAAAGAACTATGTGTGACTTTAACTGGTAAAATACTTTAATAGTTTTAAATACACACAACAATAAAATAGTGATGCCCCCTACTGCTTGTAACCTTAAAACGAAGGGACCTATTTGTTCTAAAACACGTTTGTGTTCAAATGGTATCTAGGGAATAGCCACATAACATTCTATATTCTAGGCCATCACTATCTCTAGCACTGTCTTCCAGTCGTGCCAAATTTCAATCCCATCACAGTAGTACTTATATAAACACCATGCTCAAACTGGCACCTTCCAAATGTGTGGGGTCTCATCTTTTTGGCACGGATCCCTAAAATTTTCGTTCGCAGAATAGGGAAGGAAACTGGAAGAGTTGTTAGAGGAATCTTGATAAGGTGCGAGGGGGAGGGGGGAGGAAATAAGTGGGAGTGAAAGGGAAGGAGACAATTGGGTTAAACAAGTTCAATCTAAAAGTGTTTCTTTTATCAATAAAGACGTATTGGAAGCTTTTGTCTCATTATTAATAGACAGACCGCTTAATTTAAAAATGTGGATCAGATTCGATTTTTAATACCTAAATATCACGATTAGAATTGAAAAAAATAATTATTTTACTGTTAAGAGTACAATTTTGGTGAAATTCTTACCTAAAAAAAGCCTCCAGGATCTAGCCTACCTTTGAGAACAGGATATGTTAGAAAAAATTACAAAAAACTCGGCGAATTTTATTATTACCTTAATTATAACATAAAATATACAAACCTAAATTTAACCTTCTAAAATTTGATCTATTTGTTATTACAGCAAACTCACTATTTTCTCGTACCTGTTCTCGACACAACACTAACAGTCATAGCAAGCACTGTTGATTTTCTCGGGTTTTGCACATTCGAATGGATTTCAGACACTTGACTATTCAAAAACTGTATGTCTACCACGAGTTCTCACTATAAATTTACGTTATAGTTCGCGTAAAAAATTGTATTGGGATTTGACTTGAAATGATATGACAATGTTAAATCCCAATACAATTTTATACGCGAACGATAACGTAAATTTAAATTAGCAACTCGTGGTAGACGTACTGAACTATTCTGACGTTAGCGACCATGAAAGTATTGTTGGAAACTATTTTTTTTTATTGCCCGTCAAGATGACCTCACTCCACCTGATGGAAAGCGGTCGTGAGGTCCAGATATGAGGTTGACAAGCCCAGTCATTCAAACGAATCACTGGGCTGGCCATCCTCACCTTGAAGGCCTGTAGAAACTACTAGACTATTGATTCATTGATTCAGGAGTTATCTAAGTTACATTTGGTAGCCAGTAACACTTACATGATGTGTATTTTAATTTATAATAGATTGCCTGATCACTTCAAAACACTTTAGTCTGTAAAATTTAGAGAGAGTTTTAAATCTTGACTCGTCGCAAAATGTTTTAAAGTGTTCAAGAGTATTTAAATTACAAATGTTATCATAGTTATCGGTTATTTTGTGTTCAATTTATTTTAAGTCTAGCTTTGTATTTTGTGCATACACCTGCAAGGGTAGAAATTAGTGTCACTAAAATTATGTATTTATCGGTTGTACTTTATTAGTTATAAGACCAGCTACATCTTGTACCTTATTTCATGCTCAAATAAAGAATCAGATTGCAAAGATACAATCATCCAAACATCTGAACAAGCAGGTACCCTGCCTATTCCGATTAAAACACAAAACAAGTTTAAAAGAGTAACTGCTGAGTTTCTCGCCCTGTCTCCTCAGCAAGAAACAACTCCGACGCGGTGGTAGAGTCGCATTATGTTTGTATACTGTGTATTTATATATCCATATTATTATGGTATTTATGTCTATTGTTTAGTATATTTTGCTGTAAATTTGACGATTTAAAAGTACTGATACAGTCTATTTGAATAAAGTGGTTTGAATTTGAGTTTAATTACTCCTATTAGGATAGCAAACCATCTACGCTAACGCATAATCTGTCGACTGTGCTGTACTTGTGCGTTCGATTTGCACCCAGAAAGACAAACATTCCATCTTGAGGTTCCTTGGGGTCCTAAAGATGTACCCAAGTTGAGGAGTGAAGGGGAGCACTAAGTGAAGATTTCCCGAACTTCTTACGCGACCGAGAAACATTCTTAAGAAGTTACGGGCAAGCAATTGTTCAATTCATCTGACGTTATTTTTAGTCGAATTGCCAAAAAAAGAATCTTATTTTAGATTGACTTTTAGTCATCGTCATAATAAGTCTTTCAAGAAAAATACTGTCTTCGATGAAGGAATGTGAACGAAAATGTTGATTGAATATAAATCTATTTTCCGATATTTATTAAAAAGGGATTTCTTTACAATGAGAAAGGAAATTGAAGTCGATGGCTTTGGGGTAAAATAATACGATGGGGCACTTATTTGAAGCTTTATCGTATAAAGTACGCTTTGCAGATTTTTTGAATTGAACATTTAGAGGACATCTCAGCGAAAGACAAGCCCGGTGTGTTTACCATGAGTTTACAACAATGACAGTCGCTAGCGTCCGCGTTCACTAGTGATTTAAAATGGCACTATATCTGAAGCGAACTATCGCAGTGTACGTGAAAACTCATGGTTGACATAAATATTTCGGTGAAAACAGGCCGTCTGCAATTTTAGAAATCTAAGCCGTACGTTGTATTGCGGAACTAATTTTATCACAGTAAACTAAACTAATTTTATAAAGAGGAAAGATTTTTTTTGTTTCTATCGAATAGGCTCCGAAACTACTGGACCGATTTTCAAAATTATTTCACCAATATAAAGCTACATTATCGTTATCAGTGACAAAGGCTTTATTTTATTAATCTAGGCTATATTTTGACGTGAAAGGCGAATCCGTTGACGGACAGCTCATCATCGTCATCCGTGCGGTTGTGAACCCACACTGGTGTGTAGGGTCCCAGGGTCCGCCTTTCTTATTTTCTTGGCCCACTTCGCGCGGTCTTGCGCATCTTCAGTGGTAAGTTTTTTAAAGCCACTGACGTACAGCTGGTGATTAATAAATTGAATCGACCTAACAATTTTAAACTCCCATTTTGCCGAAAATACTCGAATTCCACCAGACGTAGTATGAATATGCCAACAATTACCATATCCATACATGTAGGTCACTGAATTTCCGAAGCTGGCGAGAAACCGGAAGTCGCCATTAACTCGACCGTGTTATATGTCCACGATCGTTAAGCTTGTTTCCGGAATCAGCCTCGAAATCACAAGTATAAATATAAAAAGATAACGCAAGGAGTTCCTATTGTGGTAGCGTGGCATTTTTGACACATTTTGTACGTCATTATAGCGTAAGAGTGAAAGGAATCCGCCATTTTTCAATCAAATTTAATTCACTTCCGAAATCAATGAAATTTGTAAATTTACTTGATTTTGACGTTGCCAAAACGTGGACTTGAAACAGCATCTAAAGAGATGCTCGCCTTAATACGCGTGGGTTCAATCCTCAGTCAGGTCAATACAAAACTATACCGGTAGATTCTTTATTTTTGAAGATTTTTGGTACACCGAGGTAGGTCAATTCCGTGGGTCAATTATAAATTACAGTATGATAAAAAAATAAATTTACTGAATTCGTCTAGATGTGTTGGAAGACTTAATTTCTTGTCTAGTACTTTGTTACATAATATTTTTTTCAACTTCGGGACCATGGCTATCAGTGTCTTGTCTGGCGCATATTTATCACTTATTTTGACACTTGAAGGGTACGCACACTCATCATCTATTCCAAACAATGTCTGCTCGAAATCGACGACGCATTCGTAAGAAGGTCGGGCAGGTGGGGTGACAAATAGACTGGACAATTGTCCGTGAATCCATTTATCTCAGGCGTTCCGATTCGGACAGTCTTAAATGACCCGACGTGACCCGAGGATACTTAATTCAGTAAAGTCACAGTTCAAGGAACTGTAAATGTGGATGAAGGTGGATGAAATATAGGGATGAAAATATGTATGGTCACTAGATCCCGTCCGAACACAAGTTGCATGAAAACATCAAACATTATTGTCCTCAACTGGCAACCATGAACTCAAAGACGCAGCGTGGATATGCCTGCCCACCTGGTGGACCTTCGACTTGGTGCAAGTTGCAGGCAATGCTGTTGGATGAAATAGGTCTAAAGCCGCTCGCTTTGGCCTTCTATGATAGAGGCCTATGTCCAGCAGTGGTATTGAATACAACCAGATCACCTACCTCTTTGGTTATTATAATACTAACCCGTTTGGTATGTGTGTGAGCTTATGTTATGTTTGATGGATGAAAGTTCAGCTGTTTCAATTCAAGGTCTACATAAACGTAACATATCACTCGAAGTGTACTTGTATATACGTTAATACACGATTTTATTTGTCTGTATGTTTATTCAAAACTGAAAGCTCTAGAAGATTTTCAGTTCTACCACGTGATTAAAACAAAAACATGTACTTACTATGAGTGTCAGAGTCTGATTAACGTAAGATAAGATAAATATACTTTATTGTATAACAAATCACAACATTAGCATCACATAGTCTTAAATTGTACAATGTAGGCGGTCTCCTATTAAATATTTCAGTAAACATAATATCTCTGGGTCTCTTCAAGACAAGAGTGAATAGGCATTTACTAGGCAGACATTTATCATCATAGATCGCATCGTCACTTACCATCAGGTGCGATTTCGATAAAATGACTGTCTAGTCCGATTTAAAAAAAAAAACACTCAGGCAAAGTTGCTCATGTGAATTTCCATCTTTAATGGGTATCGAACCTATGACCATAGGTACTTTATGCAGATTTTCTACCAATTGCACCATTGAGCTAGCAAAACCAATTACTTCAACCATCCCAAATATACGCACACAAATCGGCTTCAAAACCCGAGCCACACCCAAACAATCGAAGCTAAGAAGGTCGTTCAAGGGCGCCCATAAGTAACATTACAGTAAGCAGGCTATTTATTTCGGGGCATTACACTCATGTTCACAGATCCTCAGATCGCACTTACGTCCGTAACTCTTTAATATAAATTATTCGAAGCGCGTTCGCCTAAGAATTCGCGGATTTATGAAGCTACGTGCTTAGTCTTGGTTCTGGTGCAAGAATTTGAAACGAGCGGAAATGGAAAACAAAGAAATATAAATTTTGCATTCTAACTAAAGATTCTGAATGCTCTGACTCTGAACACCAGACAATTCCTAGAAATTACATGAAATAAAGTTTTGCCTCGAAGTTTCTGTAGGTAGAAGATCACAGATTAATCGATTTAGCCTGTTCTAGTGACAAACTGATGATCGATAAATAGAAACCGAAGTAAGCTCAGCTATGTGGGAGAAAAAATAATGAAGTGGCGACTTTTATTCAGTCTGACTGGTTATCCTTTGAAGGTAACACCACTATCTCCTTTTTTTGGTTTCGTGCACAGATATCTAGCAGGTATCCCAAAGAGACTAGTAGCCGCTAAAGATTCGTAAGATCTGAAGAATAAGAGCTTTTGACTCAGGTTGGTTATTTATGAAAGATCAGCTAAGACCGAATACGCTGACAGTAAATTTTCTTGCCACTCCTGTAAAGATGACGTTGTAATATGCTTCACGAGTTTACATTAACAATTTCAGGTTGACAGCTAGCTACAACAACAAAACATTTTACCCTTCTCTCCCGTGACTTAGCCCGGATATTAGGTCCAGGATTACCCCGGAGTACCCAGGATTGCCCCGAAAATTGGGGCGAATTGAGAAAATGAGCCTCGAACGTGGAATCCGAACGGCATTCTTTGAAGCAGCTATTCCTCGAGTTTTATTTAAGCCCAGTTGTCAAATGAATCGGGTAATTTATTTGGAACCGCGTTTTGGAAGCGGGGTAACAGATTTTCGGAATAATAAGCCATGAAGTCACTTTATTTTTAAACAATCTTGTTTGGTTTAGGCAGAGTTCGTTTTGAGGACAGACGAAGAATTTATTCTGATTTTGCGTGAATTCTTTTTTCGTTAATATTTCGTAAACAATTTTCGATTCGCGAAATGTCTTTTGTGTGGAATGAATGAAGCACTCAGTTAATTTTGTTTTTAATGAAGTGTTTTCGTTGTGCCAGTGATTCGCTATTTGCATTCTCATTTTAAAGTTTCAAGATTTGCCAAAACCAAAAGTCAAAAAGCCTCGAAGTAGATACTGTAAATGACTGTTTATTTTTGTTTTTTTCACATCGGTACTTGAGTGTGAATATTATCTTAGGTTAAGGTATTTTAATTCAGACGAGCTGCCTAACAGCAGATGTATCAAATGAGAAGGTTTGTTGGCTAACAATAATTTGAAGATGTAACTAATTTTAAAACGTAGGTTCTGAACCAATATAACTGCTGCTGAAAGGTGTATATTTGCGAAACATATTTCTTCTTCTGCCTTTTACCACTTGCAGACATTTGTTTCTCCAAGTGGTGATCCATGAAGATTGGCCTTAAAGCAAATGGTCACCAAGGAGTTAAGCTAGTTAAAGTCCTTAGCAATGCCAATAACAATGCTGAAAGCTCGTAATGCCAGTAGCTGGCACGCCAGCAGCAATTACCTGAGAGCAGTAGCAAATCAAAGAGAATAAAATACTGTTCCTGTCTAGATCCTTGCAGATTTTAAACCGACACGATTGGCGCAGTGCGCTGTAGCACGTTTTCTCGCCCCGATTTCCGTAGTGTCCCGGGTTCGATTCCCGGTCGGGTCAATTCAGGAAACGATCTTTTCTGAATTGACTCGGGTCTGGGTGTGCTGGGAGACGCCCCTGGCTTATTTCCTTGTGTGGTACCTCGTAACACAGGGATATTAATCCCTACTTCGAGACCATTACAAGAGGTGTGTTGTCTGGCGCAAAAAAAAAAAAAACCATTGGCTTCTGCTGCCACGGGACTGCTACTAATATACCAGCTACAGACCTGTGTATTTCAGGCTCTACAGGTAAACTATATCCCATATGAAATTATCTAGCTAAAAACGGCTAGCTAAAACGGCTAAAAACGGTACAATTAAAAATGTGGCCTAACTTTACCCCTGACATTTAATTTAGCACTAACCTAACACCACATTAGTGTCCTCAAAAAGTCCGGAACGGTCCAAAACGGGCTTTCGTAGATAAGAGCTGGACGTAATGCCCTAAAGCCGGCGCTACACTATCTCATACATTAAGTCGGACGTTAGAGCTACGTACACACGGACATACTGTGTTATGTAATTCATTAGGATGATGCTGAGAGATTGGGCTGGTTGTCCACAGAATGCTGAGTTCTTTACAATATTTGAAGTTGATTTGTTTCGCTGAATAAAAGTATTTTGTCTCTACCTTTCCTTCGTTAAGCTCCTCTACAGAGTTAAAATGGATCGTAGTTTTTTTGATCTTTGGTTTATAAATCATTTATTTAATTTATTTAATTTTTGACGACACGATTGGCGTAGTGTGCTGTAGCACGGTTTCTCGCCTCGATTTCCGTAGTGTCCCGGGTTCGATTCCCGGTCGGGTCAATTCAGGAAACGATCTTTTCTGATTTGACTCGGGTCTGGGTGTGCTGGGAGACGCCCCTAGCTTATTTCCTTGTGTGGTACCTCGTAACACAGGGATTTAATAATCCCTACTTCGAGACCATTACAAGAGGTGTGTTGTATGGCGCATATATATTTATATAAATTTATATTTATTTTGCTGTGCAAATAAAATAAAACGCAAACGGCGCGGCGCCCCGGACAGTGAGTCCGCTTAGAACAAACCGCCATTTTGATCACGCACACAGACACAGTGAGTTTGCAGGCGATACCGGTGAGAATCAGTGTCGCGGCCGGCGGTGTTTCCGTTTTTGTCGAACTTGGTGCCATTTTTCACATGATGTATTTTGTTTTACTGAAAGAAGGCGAGAGCGGTATTTCTGTAAACTATTTTTTTTGTGATTGAGTGCATAATAAATTCCTTTATTCCTTCTCTTCATCTAAAAAAAATGCATACATTGACTTGTTTCAGCCAATTTAAAAGTAGATCGGATCTGTTACTGACGACGATAGCCGCTGTCTATAGTAAAATTATTTCAATACAGCGCATCTGGTAGTAATGTAATGTACCTAAAAATGGGATACAAATTTCTGAACTCAACTATCGCTGTTTACGTGACGGAAACTCATGGTAGACATACTTAATATCGCTTTGACAGTGACACAGGCTTTACATAAGCAATACTATCTGGATCTTAGGCAGCTAAGTTAGGATTAGTTCTCTTACAGCTGGCTTACGGGAGCGGAACGAAAACTAATGCACTTAGACAGGGATGTTAAGAGCGAAGAAACTAGACAGGGAAATTGTTTATCTGTAGTCCTGTATTGGTATTCCATAATCACAACATCGATAATTTCAGTAGATTAAAAATGATACCAAAATTGGTATACACAATTTTGAACGCGACGATCGCCATTTACGGGGAAACTCTAAGTAGACATACCGATGTAGATCACTTTGCTGTTAGACAGTTTTTTTTTCATAAAATTATTTATTTATTTCAAAAAAGGTTTTAGCTTCAATAACATTTGAGTCTTCCAAACTGCAAAGCAGTTTTTTTAAGAGACCACTTTAAAAAGTATTATGTATATTTACTAAATTTCAGCCTATTTCCACAGACTTACATGAAAATAGATGACGACGTTCTTTTGGTGTCGAGAAGAAGTGTGTGCAGGTCTTTTGATGCAACCAATGTGGCAACGTATATAAATATGCAATGGATTTAGTCTTATCAATCCTTTTCAATGCAATAAATCAAATTTAGCGAGAAACGGCGGATTCCTATTTGTAACCTCAAAATAGGCGTTAAAAAAAGTAGCATTATTGGCACAAATTACGCATGCGTCGTCGTTTTGATCACGCACTCAGACAAAGCGAGTTTACAGGCGATACCGGTGAGAATCAGTCACGCGGTGAGTCGCACTGGCGCGAGTGTTTTTGTCGAACTTGGTGAAATTAAACATATGATGAATTTTGTTTTTGGCCGGTTCTATATAACCTACCTACTTCATTTTAAAATTCTCAGCGAATGTAGTAGTAACCCTGGGCGGTCAGGCAAGTTTAAGAAAAAGGCGCGAGCGGTCCTTCTGTAAACTCTATATGTTATGCTATTGGTGTTCATACGGTGATCCCTTGTTTTACAGACAGAATTTTCATAGAATTTTGGTTCACAGAAAATGTTCCATAGAATATTCGCTTTAAATATTTTCAATCCGAATATTATTGTTTCAACGACTATTTATTTCCTAGAATATTCAGTCCACATACGAGTATTTTCATGTCAAATGTTATTTTTAACGACTATTTGCTTCATCGAAACATACTTCACAGAAATTTAATTAATTTAATAACAGACATCAGTTTAAAAAGCCTCTGTTGGTTAGGTTAGGTTAGAATTGTGACCACATGCGACCAGAAGCGAATTTTTGGCAAATGAACATAAGTGGCAAAAAAAATGTTCTTGAGAATACTTCTTACTTAAGCCAAACATTACGAGCAAGAATAATACTAGATTTGATATTCTATGATATGAATATACTAATTTTATTTGTAACAAAAATCTATGATTTAAATTTTATTTGAAGTAACTATCCTGCGTATTGATTATTCGATGAAATGATAATATGAGAAACAATTTATGTGAATCGAAATTCTATGAATCGATTTTCTTTAAAACAGTGTACAACCGTGTTCATACAAACAGAGCAGTTCGCGTTATCTATTTCGATTTTATCTGTCTTTTATCGTTTTATCTCTGACCTTGCCAACTATTAAGTACTCTTCATACCCTATTCATACTAATCACTTACTAATGTTCAATATGCGTGACCATTCACTGCTAGCCATGACAGTACATCACTCACTCACTAGTGATACCCCCGATGGAAACTCATTTGGTTGTGAATGATCGATGAAGCGCCGTTCATTCTGAATGAACGATTTATATGACGTAACTAGTGGCGTGTAAAGTCAAGAGTGGACTCTAGAGGTTTTAAAAATGATTTACATAACATAAATTTGGTAGAGATTTTATTTATTTGAGTTTATGTGAAGTTATCTAAGATAGTGTATAAATGAGCGATCCAATTGAAGTTTCATGCACATTTGATGGTTTTTGATTTCTGGATCAATAAAATTCTATTAACGCAGACACACTATTTTCATACCCTAGAAGTAAGGAAAAATATCCTTGTGAGTCGAGGATTTAAGCCAAAGCGTCTCCCAGCACACCCAGACTCTTTTCAAAAATCTTTTTCTGAATTGACCCGACTGGAAATTGAACCCAGGACCAGGACTTGGAACCGAAAGTTAAGAGAAAGTTTCTGAGTATCCTTTCTCTTAGGCTTCATCTAGGCCGCACGTTACTGATCATACGATGCGCGGCTTAAGCATTTTGAAATCCAGTCTCTTGTATCTAGGCGAAAATGCAGTGAGTTGGTCTTCAAATTCAAATTCAAATGCCATTTATTTGCAAATACAGGTATCAAAGGTTCAAACTTTTACAAGTGATCAGCCATATTTTGCTGTTTAGGCGTGCAAATTACAATAGAGAAATAATATTACTAAACAAAAATAAAATACTAATTTACCAATTCATAATTATTACATACACAAAAAATGACGATTATTATGTCAATAAAAAAAAAATTAATATGTCACAGAGATAATGGTTAGTAATTAAAGATTATATCACAATGTGCTGTCGAGACATTCCCTTAAACTATAAAAAGCGTTTTTAATTAACAGCAACTTAATTTTTTAAATGTGAACTTTACATCCCCGACTTCACTCCTCATAGACCAGACATAATAAATAAGTTCTCTGCTTTAACTCCCAACATTGTCATCCTCAGTGCTCAATCACTTCGCCTCCTTGGTGCCCCAATCCTCGACGAAGCCATACCTACTTTTATATCTGAACAAATTTTAAAATTCAATAGTTCCTCGGATAAGCTTACCCAAATCAACGCACATATGGCCCTGTCTGTAATTCGCTTATGTACATTTGTACCAAAATTTATATATTTCCTAAGATGTTCGCCACTTTGGAAATTCAAAAATCTACTCCACCCTTTAGATAATCTACTCAAATCTTTAGTCTGTGAAATTCTAAATTGTCCCCTTTCGGATCGTTCCTGGGCCCAGGCCACGTTGCCTATACGTTTTGGCGGCCTAGGTACCCGCCTAACGTCTGATGTTGCTCTACCGGCATTCCTGTCTTCAGCTTACAGCACATGCAACCTCTATCATTCAATATTAAATTTGTCGCTTGGCGATGTTGAGGTTGCATGTTTAGCTAATGCCAGGAATGCCTGGTCTTTTGCTTGTCCGGGTGAACTTCCCACCGTACTATCTTCCCAAAGGCTCTGGGACGAGCCTCTCTGTAAGTCGGTCTACCAGGGTCTTTTATCGTCTTCGACGACTGATACAGAGAGTGCTCGTCTCATTGCCACCGCCGAAAGGGAGTCTGGTTTTTGGCTACAAGCGCTTCCGTCTGCTAACGTGGGGACTGTTTTGGATAATATTTCTTTATCCATTACAGTCTCCCTCAGACTTGGCGCCAGGATCACCCATCCACATCGATGTCATTGTGGTGATTTTGTTGGGCATCTGGGCCACCATGGCCTTTCCTGTGCCCTAAGCGCCGGACGTATCCCACGCCACGCCAGCATTAATGACACTCTCCGAAGGGCCTTTGTAGCAACCCGAATTCCGGCAGTCTTAGAGCCCGTAGGAATTTGCCGAAATGACGGTAAAAGGCCCGACGGGATGACGCTCATCCCTTGGAGCTATGGCAAAGCGTTGGTGTGGGATGCCACGTGTGTGGATACCCTTGCCCCTTCCCATGTTCATGCCACAGCACAGAACGCGGGCGCGGCGGCAGCAGCTGCAGAGTTGAAAAAAATAAATAAATACTCGTCACTTGGCAGCTGCTACCGCTTCGTACCGTTTGCGGTAGAAACTCTAGGTCCATGGGGCCCAGAAGCTCATAAAATATTTAGGGAGTTGTCCACTCGCCTGATAGAAGTCTCCGGTGACCAGAGAGCTGGCAGCTATCTCGGTCAGCGTATTAGCCTGGCCATCCAAAGAGGTAACGCTGCCAGCATTCTGGGCACCCCTGAGATCGAGGCGGTAGACAGTTCTCTTTAAGTTTGTATAATTGTATATTTTTAATTGTATATATATGTTATTTTTTTTCTAAAAATGTGACCATTGTTGGTGTCTCGTACATCAGAAGGAAGTTTATTGTATATTACCGTTGCTTTACAAAATATGCTGTTGTTCAGGAGCGTAGTTCTATTAGGAGGTATACAAATTTTATTATTACGTCTGGTACCTTAATGTTTTTCGAACAAGTCAATATTATTTTTTACAAATGTTACAGATATGAAAAATGGCTTACAGCTGTCAGTTGGTTTAAGTTTACATATAACCCTGATACATTTTTTCTGCGCCTTAAAGGCAGAATCTTTATCAGTCGAATGCCATTACCACTGTGGAAACATTTACGACCTTAGCAAGCTTAAATAACATATATGAATACTTGCTGTGTTTGGTACAAACACTCTCAATATGCGCTTTCCAGTTTAGGTTGCAATCGACATTTAAACCTAGAAACTTAGTCATTTTGACTTCCTTAATATTATGATCACAAAAGTTTACATAAATTTTCATCTTGTTATTTGATTTATTCCTGAATCTCATAATACATGTTTTGTCTAGATTAATTTGTAGATGGTTTGCTTGGAGCCAGTCGATAATGTTGATCAATGCAATGTTGATGTCCCTCTCTATAATTGAATTATCCTTATTTGAAAAAATTACAGTGCTCTGTCGTCAGCGAATTAAATCATTGGCCAGTCAACTGTTCTCGGAAAATCGTTAATGTACAACAAAAATAACACAGGTCCAAGAACGCTGCCCTGTGGCACACCATAACGATTTCTCTATAATTGGAAACATATGTCACTTCTTGATTTGATTTAGGGCAAACTTTAGTGATTAGAGTAGCTTGTTTTCTGTCGCTCAAGTATGATGTTATTAAATCGAGTATGTTGCCTCTGATTCCATAGGTATATAACTTTTTCTTAAGCAAGTGATGGTTAACATAGTCGAAGGCTTTAGTGAGATCCATGTATAGTGCACAAACAGATATTCTATTATATAGATTTGTTATTACTTTCTCTACAAATTGGTAAATTGCCAAATTAATAGTCTGCCCTGCATACAATTATACACTCCGAAATCGATTCACCTGTGCTTCTGTCCTTACTTAATTTTAGCGTTCGATTTAGGTCCCGGGACGCTTCACCTAAATTATTTTGCCTGTAAGTATATAAAAATAACACCTCATTTTACAATACCATTACCAGAATGTGTCGTTTAAATAATGAAACTGTTGCTGAGCACGTTTCTTTGGATGTTTTGGCGAGTGGGCAGTTGAAATTTAAGAAAGAAATTTGTACAATTCTGTCCGGCTAGGATTAATTAATAATTGATTTCTTGATTTATGTAGTTTTATAAATAACTTCAGAAAGTTGTAGCATGCCCTGTTTTTTACTAAAACCGCTAACATAATTTTAGGTCTTTGTTTTTTAATAACGTTTTTCCGCTAACCCTCTTTATTTCATTAAAATTAGAGCATATTGTGCCCACATGTTAAGAGTTATAGTCTAGATCTGTACTACTAATATTGTATTTTTTTCAGTCCATTTCTGACTGTAACTTGTTTTGTGAGCCTTGAAATAAATAAATAAGATATATAAATACACAGTATACAGACATAATGCGGCTCTACCACCGCGTCGGAGTGGTTTCTTGCTGAGAAGACCCGGCGAGAAACTCAGCAGTTACTCTTTTAAATTTGTTTTGGGTTTACATCCTGTTATACTCGTAATTCAGTCCCAAATTTTGAACAGCATTTATTCAAACAAATTGTAGATAACACATTTATTCCAAATTTTGTCTGGCAGCACTCTCGCAAGCTGACCACAATTTGCTAATTATATGCCTGAATAACAAGGTAGAATTAAATTAATTTAATTGTATGTGATAAGTACGCATTCACAACATTTCTATGAGCATATAGCAGCAGAAAATCAGTGTTATGCCATACATAAAACACCTTTCATAGCCAAATATACCTATTTTCAACCACACGATTAGCGCAGTGCGCTGTAGCACGGTTTCTCGTCTCGATCCCCGGTCGAGTCAATTCAGGAAACGATCTTTTCTGAATTGACTCGGGTATGGGTGTGCTGGGAGACGCCCCCGGTTTGTTTCCTCGTGTGGTACTTCGTAACACAGGGATATTGATATCTACTTTAAGTTTGGCAGGAGTGACATTGAGTGATAAAGTAAGGAATAGCATAATAAGAGAGCGATGTGGTGTGAAGGGGATGTTGTCACAAAGATTGAGATGGGAATGCTAAGATGGTGTGGGCATTGGAAAGGATGGATAAAAGGCGATTAACAAAATAAATTTACAAGGCGAGGGTGGATGGAGCTGTTGAAAGGGGAAGGCCTAGACGGACGTACTTAGGACAAGTCCAAGACGTGCTCAGAAAAGGTCAGGTCAGGAGTACCCATAATCGACGAGCATGTATGAAAGGATTAATGAGAGTGGAAGGAGCGCAAGAGGTGTGTCAGGACCGTAGCAAGTGGAAAGATGTGGTCTCTGCCTACCCTGTTGGGAAAAAGGCGTGATGGTATGTATGTATGTACTTTGAGACCATTACAAGAGGTGTGTTGTCTGGTGCATTATATTTAATTTTGGAGACAACTAAACCTTCGACCCATTTCGATTGGACGAGTGCATACGTGTATGTCATTCCCGTGTATTTTTCAATTTGACATTTCGAAACTTAACTAGCGGTGCTCTTGGCACCACCCCGTGGGATTCGAACCCAGGACTATTCACAACGCGACATAAGTGGTAGTCGCCCACATTTTGACAGGTTGTCAGCCAATTACGATGATGCATTGGACTTCAACGGAGTCGTTACGTAACTGGGTATCTACTCACTAACGTCCGTAGTTTCGGGCAAAAAACGAAGATGATTTTAACAACCGTCATGTACTTTTGTACTCTTAGGGCCCGTATTCGCTTTGATTGGTAGTAAGTGCAGGTGATTAGTGCAGGTGCTTAGTGATTATGAGAAAACATGTGTGAACAGTGATTGATTAGTGCGATTGAATAAAACACGCTTCTAATCACTTCACGAAGCAGGATACTAATCACACGCAATAATCCATCGCTGTCTACGCCTGTTTTCTCATAATCACTAAGCACCTGCACTAATCACCTGCATTCGCACAAATCAAAGTGAATGTGGGCTTTTAAATATGATATTTAGCATACACAAATAAATATTTAAGTATCCTGGTCATAAACATATTATTATATGCGCCAGACAACACATCACTTGTCATGTTCTCAAAGCAAGGATGAAAATCCTTGTGTTACGAGGTACAGAGGCGTTCACATCAACCTTTACAAAACCATTGCAAAATGGGTCTTATGCGAGTAGCATAAGGTGCCCCTATGTAAAGCTTAATGTGAACGCCCCTGTACCAGACAAGAAAATAAGCCAGAGGAGTCTCCCAGCACACCCAGACCCAAGTCAATTTAAAAAAGGTCGTTTTCTGAATTGATCGACCGGCAATCGAACCCGGGACACTACGCAAGCCAAGGCGAGAAACCTTGCTACAGCGCACTACGCCAACCGTCAATGTCATATTGCTGTAGGTTTTTTTGACACATCAGTTTGACCGAAACTACGGTCACTGCGTAAGTGAGTATGCCCGCGGTCCCCAGCTTCTACTTCGTGAAATTCGTTGAATCAGTGCTCCTCACGTGATTAAGGTTGGTGAAAATATCTGGTAGCATAATTGATGAATTCACCTGTGAACATGATCAGACCTGCGCCATTTCTAACTCGCGAACGAATAAGATTTCATTCACATATTGTTCGTCGATTATCTTCTTTTTCGGTCGACTTGGTTCCTGAAAAACGAGCCCTAGCGGGTTCCACAAAACGACCTACACCGACCCAATCGTTGTACGCAATCACAGTTGAAAGGGCCGTAGGTGGGGCGAGAAATTATCGGGTGGCGACACAGTGGCGAGGATAAGCGGTTATTGTTTTTAGTTACAACAGAGAAAATCATATTTTTGGACTTGCCCAAAACGCTCCCTACAAACTGCCACTTGCAAATGACGTCATTTGCTATCTAATTCTCTTTACTTATGTAAACAAACTAAAAGTTCCATAGGTTATTTAATGTATTTTTTGACTATGTTATATTATTTTTATAATCCGATTATGTGGTCAAATACGCTATTGCCAACATATCTGTATTGCGATTTTTTTTTAGTTCATAGTCCTATTTATAACCGTTCCCTTTGTGTATTTTCTAAGAATCTCTTTGGAATCCCTTGAAGTTTTCTAGACTCAATCAAGGACATCTTTTGACCTCAGCTAAGAATGTAACTATTGTTTTCATTTAAAGAAAACACATGCTTTTACAAATTCAGATCAAATAAGTATTTTGCGGTTTCACTTCACAATATTAATGTTAACATTTATCAGGTTTTAAAGTTGTATAGAAACAATTAAATGAATATTGTATCTTGTGTACATAGTATAAAACGAAATCGCTTCCCGCCGTCCGTGTCCGTACGCGTATGGGCACAAGAGCACATTTCCCCGGCACGGCAACAGCACTGCTCCAACCCGCCAATTAACTTGCCATTCAAATTAGAGCATTGAATTATGTGGACTATAACATATTGTACAATGTCAATATGAAAAAGCGGACGGCGGGCGGTCAGGGCGCCGCGACGCTCGCTTTTTTAACACGAGGCGATGCGGGTTCAAGCGGTACTGTTGCCATGCTGTGACCTTATTTGGCTGCTTTTCAACCGGAGATGTGCTATGCTATGGGCAAGTTAAGCTATACGAAACCATTAGACCGTTTCTACTGACTCTTTTTTCTACTTATTTATTTCCAAAAATACATTTTTAATATAAAAAAATCAATCTAATTTTGTTTAAATCCTAAGAACTAAGATAGTTTTTAGGGTTCCGTACCATGAAAGGAAAAAACGGAACCTTTATAGGATCGCTTTGTTGTCCGTGTGTCTGTCTGCCAAGACCCTTTTTCTCAGGAACGCGTGGAGGTATCAAGCTGGAATTCATATCAAATACTCAGATCTACTGACTGTCCCTTGGAGCTGTGAAAAATCAAACTTCTAAGCCAACGCAATCAAAAGATACAGCCGTTTATGCCGCAAATTTTCGACACTCTTAAGGGAATCCAAACTCACAGGGTACTTACCGTGAACTCAGAATCTTGAAATTTGGTACGGAGCAACGTCTCATAGCACAGATAAAAGTAAAATTGCGAAAACCGTAAATTTCAGTCACATTATGTAATAAAAATATTTTAATAAATATACCTACAGGTTTGTACGGAACCCTCGTTGCGCGAGTCCGACTCGCACTTGGCCGGTTTTTTTTGCAATTGATTTACTTTATACCTACCTTATCACTATTTTCCTCAAATCTACTAAAAAAGGAAACTTAGGCACAAAACATGTAACTGCCTTATACAACTTAAGAAAACAATAATTACCTACATTATACCTGAAGGTGGTCTGGAAGTTTTATCCATCGACTCACTGTACATATAATATATAGTTTAAACTTCTACATTTACCAATTACTTGGTTACTGTGACTTCGTTTGCTATGTAACAGAGCGAGTAAGATGTGCAACGAAGATGCGCCGCCGCAAGGTAGCTGTGCGAGGAAGATGCGCAGCATGAGCTATGCGATGTATCGACAGTAAGGCACGCCTCCGTAGCACTCATTTGTGAGTCAACAAACAACAACAACAAATACAGCCTTATATACGTCCCGCTGGGCACAGGCCTCACCTCAACTATGAGGTCGTACGAGCCATACTCCAACACGCAAGCTCAGTGCGGATCGTCAGAGAGGTGATTGTAAGGCCAGTGAATAATCTTACCGTCAGATGTTATAAAGCCGCCTTTTTAGGCCTCTGACTAGGCTTTACGACTGATAATATCTTGCGACGTCAGCCGGGACAAACTGTTTAATGTGCCTTCCGAAGCACGGAAATGCCCGAAAAACACATCACTAAATTTCGGTCGGGATGTAGCTTAGTAGAACCCGGTTCCACCAGTGCTATGCTTTGTGGACCAATGTATGTGATTGGTGGATAACAAAGGCATCCACAGCAACGTTTACAACTTAAAACGACAACTTCAACAGCTTCCATTTGCCAAGAAAATTCTTCTCCTCCACAGCTTTTCCGGATGCGACTCCACCACCTCCACTGCGATCTACGGAAAAAGCAAAGTGGGAATTGCTAAGCCGTTCACGGCTAAACCTGAATTGACCGAAAAAATCTCAGACATTCCGGGTGTGGGGTGCGATTAGGCTGCCGGAAAGCAGGCATCGCCTGGTCCAGTTTCTGCGTAGTATGCTCCAGCTCATGCACTAACGGAGCCATCGAAAACACCATCGACGATGATGTCGATGATAATATTTTAGATTTAGAAGATAGTTAGAATTGTTTTTGTTTATTTTATTATTGTCCATCTTCATTCCTTCATATCATATCTCACTAAATATTGATACCAGAGAAAAAGTGAATAGAACCTTCCATCAGTACATAGAGTACCGATGTTGCTTCAGAGACCATTCCCTACATTTGTGCCGATATTCGCGTTTACACGAATTATTTCCCTTATTTTTCCTTTGTTGAGTGGGCTAATTGGCTACAATTTACAACGAGATTATGTAATTTGTCCGTAATATATAACAATAATGCGGGCAAAGCCACGGGCGGTAAGCTAGTATGGCATAATTTCTTATGCCATTGACAGCTGTCAATGGTAGGTTCTGAAGGTATACTGAAGGTCTCATCATCATCCGTGCGGTCTACCGTCCGGTTGTGAACTCATACTGGTGTGTGGAATCCCAGGGTCCGCCTTTCTTATTTTCTTGACCCACTTTGCGCGGTCTTGTGCATCCTCAGTGGTGAGTCTGTTGGCACTTGAAGGTATACTGAAGGTCTATGGCTTATAAATACGAACTGTGATATCACAAACCTCCAAAAACCTTATCTTTGTAATGAAAAACACAACAAAAGGCTAATTAGAAACAGTAATTGTAATTAATGTACCCAACAAACATGGCCGTCAATTATAATAAGGTTAGGGGTGTGTAACACTGAATTATTAATTTTCTTTCAAAGGTACGTGCTCATTTGTGGAAGGAGAATGAAGTTGTTCGTGTTATTTAACAGAGTAAATTACACGACCACCCAAACATTTTTAAATTTATAGTATTCGCATTATAATGTTACTTTACGCACGATAAATGTGAAGTTACAACACTTTTGGGAATTTGTGCAACTCATGTTAACTCCATTTTTTTGGCTAATGAATGAAGCTAAAGTTTAATTTAAAAACTGCGTGAACTGGTTGTGATAAAAATATATTTTACCCGTGTTTCGCAAACGAGCCCCGTACAATTAATGTTATTTTGATTTAAAAATATTTTAGGCAACTTCGAACGAACCTTGTATTTTTTGATTCAATCGACATTATCAGGCATACTTTTTTGTAATTAGTGGTAAAGTCACATTATGTTTAATTATGATATTTACTATCATAGTATTATTTTATGTAAGTTTATTTTTGCTTTAATTTTTTTTGTAACTATATGACTTGTCATAAGTACTTTCTATAAGGCTATATGAATAAAGATATTTTTTACTTTTACTTTTTACTTTACTTTTGAAAAAAACTACTTGTAGGTTTTAATGCTACTGGTAAAAATTGTGACCTATGTCTTTTGTTTCTGCATACAATCCTAAACAAATGTTGTCGGTAAACCTAATTTGTCAAAAAAACCTATTACAATGTTATAGATTTGTTTTTTTGTGTATGGTGTATTGACCATTACATTCGGACTATGCGATGTGCTCTCAACAGTGTTGGACCATCGTTAAGCTCCTTGTGTGGGCTCTACTGAAAATCCTGGCCTTTCACGGTAATCAGTGTATTTTCAGTTAGGGTTCCATACATCAAAATAAAAAAAATAGTCCAAAAAACATTTTCACGCATCGTCCGTGGTTTTTACAACACAAAAACCGAAATATTATAACCTTTAAATTATTTGTACACAGCTGTCTATCCATTCACTTCTCATTATATGTTTTCCTAGTACCATAGTTTGCTGGAAGAAATCCCTCTATAGAGATAAGCTCAACTATACTCAGGCCATCCTCATATTTCTCTTTAAAAAAATCTGTTATTTGTGTACAAACTAATAAATGTATATACAAAGAATAACGAAGAATACCACTTCCCATACACGCGTTGACCTGTCAAGTGACTTTTTTTTTTGTTGATGTATAATGCTGCAAAAATTACATGATAATTGTTATTAAGTCTCAAACACAATGCAAATAATAAGGATTCATTTTACAACAAGGAAATCATTTTACAAAGAGAAAATGTTTGGAAGTTATGTCACTGCAACCGGCAAAAAGGCGCCAGCGCAGTCTTTGTTTTGACATTGACAGTTGTCAAGCATTTGAAATTGGTGGGGATAAAAAGTTTCGTTTCACGTAATTTTAGTTAAATATGCTGTAAAATAGTAATTTTTTATATTTTACTACACAACATCTCAGCCCAAAACTCTTCTCAATATCATCAAACTCAATTAATATTATTTAAATAACAAAGTACTCATTTTTATGAGCATAAACAGAAACAATTAAACAATTGTTCAAAGACGTACAGTAATGGCTGCGTTCCAGCTGCGTTTTAAGAAAAAATATTTCACATTTGATGGTTCATTTCAAAATTCATTTGCTTTTTTTCCTAGTTGCATTTTTTTTTATGAACATTTTTTTTGTAAATAACTAAAAATTAGCTGTATAATGAGCTATGTTTGATCGCTATACACTATTTTCACTAAATCATATTTTGACAGATCAAAAATGGACATCCTTCTTTGTACAGAACCCTCGATGCGAGTCCGGCTCGCACTTAGCCAGTTTTTGTTACATTTTCGGTAAATTAATGTCAAAGGAAAGATGTTTGTTCGAACATCTGATTCAATGGGATCGAAATAACTCTGTAATGTTATGTTTTCTTTAACAATTACTGCGAAAATGTATCTATTTTATCTTTCCCCGAAATAAATCGAGTTGTTTGGCCTATTGTCACGTTACCAAAAGGTTTTACGGGTTGTAATGCTTCTGTTTTTTTATTTTTCCTGAACATGTTTCAGCATACTCATCATGCCCAGTCTAACTTATAATCACAAAATTACAAGTAATTGTTCATTGTCTTAATATCATGTCAACCAATTATTCGTTTCAGTTATTATGCATTTAAAAAATATGCGTTCAGTAAATATTCGTCTGGATTATTATGCTTTAGAACATTGTGCATTATAATTATTCTGCTTTTCGAGTTTAAATGCCTTTTAAAAAATATGCCAACTAATATGCAAAACAATATTATGGCTCGTTACGATTAGGACAATCAGAAATATAGAACATGATACAATAAACAAATACAGCCTTATAAACGTCCCACTGCTGGGCACAGACCTCACCTCAATTATGAGGTGGTACGAGCCATATTCCAACACGCGGGCTCAGTGCGTACCGTCAGATGTTATCAAGCCGCCTTTTTAGGCCTCTGATTAGGCTTTACAACTGATATCTTGCGACGTCAGCCGGGACCAACTGTTTAACGTGCCTTCCGTAGCACGGAGATGCCCGAAAAACACATCACTTAATTACGGTCTGGGTGGTCACCCATCCATAACCCGACCTGACTGGCGTTGCTTAACATCGGATCGTTGCCGATCCGCTGCCGTCATTTTGCCACGGGCACCTTCAACATGATATTATGACAATTAACATTATGCTTAGAATTAGTGAGCCTTTAAAATATTTACTAAAAAGATCTAAGACAGGACCAAATAATAATCTTACACTAATGGAACATTTTAGGGAACATCGACATAAAGTAGTTGCCAAGGTACATTAATTAAAGGAAATAAAATAATCAAATATACGATGATCAGATGAAGTCTATGAAGTCTCGCAACAGTTTCTCAGTCTCAGAACAGTGTTAACTGGCTCGCTTCGGAAAAACACGTTTTGTGTAGTAAGAACTAATTTTAACTGATATTCAATTTTGAGCATTAGTTAGATAAAAAAAGATAAAATTTATTTATTTACCAATTGCAATATTATAATTACAATATTATAAATTTATACATTAACTCCCACACTAGGCTAAGCCTGTCTCTTGGGAATCAAATAAGTTTCAATTTTGGATGTACATGATGAATAGCCTAAAAAATATTTAGATAAACAAAAATATAACATAATAAGCAATTCTGCTGTATCTGGGTGTGTGCGTGCGTAGGTGTGTGTGAGAGTGTGTATGTGTTCGTTCATGCGCGAGGGTGGGAATGTATACTAGTCAACTGTGCTAAGGGTATGTTAGGTTATGGGTTAGGGTATAGGTTGTACTTCGAGTGTGAGCCTTGGTATCAGATGGATGATATTGCAAATGTGGTATTTTACGTCTGGATGGTACGACAAAGGAACGAGTCACAAAACCTTTAAGTGCGACCCAGCAAATGCTAGATTTTAAGGATAGTAAAAACTAGTTCTGACTAGGAAAAACGCGTTCTATCTTAAAAACTGGTTTTAACTGTAACACATACGAGTATATACTTCAAAAATTTCAAATCTTACAGTCACTACAGGTAATTCTGTTTAATCCAAAATCTATATTTTGACGACACAGTTGGCGTAGTGAGCTGTTTCTGGCCTTGACTTGCGTGGTGTCCCGGTTTCGATTCCCTGTCGGGTCAATTCAGGAGATCTTTTGTAAATTTACTTCGGTATGCGTGTGCTGGGTGCCCTTGGCTTATTTCGCTGTCTGGTACCTCGTAACACAAGGCTATTTATCCTTACTTCGAGACCATGGCAAGTGGTGTAATCTGGCTACATCGCCAAATATAAAACCTATTTATTTTCATTCTACAAACAAACAAAATAAGATACAAAATCACAATAAGATTGTTATCCATTCCCTTTGAGCAAGACAAGGGTTAAAATAAATGAATAAGAATTTGGGTTTAATTTATTTTTGTTTTGCAAATAAATATTAACTTCCTAAGCGGCCAACCTCGGCGACATTTTGCGAGAAATATGTGTTTAGGGATTATTCGCTCGTTTATTTTGAATGTAATTTCATAAATAAATTGTCCAAAGAAGGGATGTGGGGGTATCTTCAAAGAGTTATTAAATATGCCAACTTTTTTTTGTCTATTTAGGATGATTATAGTGTGAGTTATCCCAGATATTACAGATTATAATTTAGTGATATCATTATAGAGGTGATATTTAACTCCTTGAGTGTCAGCCGAACACACGGGTGTTCGTAAGAAAACCCTAAGAAAAAAATGGCAAACAATGACTCACAATGCAAAAACCTGAACAATAGAAACACGGGACTTAATGAATAATTGAAACTGATCGCTTTTCACACTCATATTATGCATACGTACGTACAACGTTTTCGATATATGGTTCACCAAAATGACAGCTTTATACATAACAATAAATCCACATAAATAATTCCAAAGCCTTTTCCCTAACTGTCTCCAAATAGGCCCTACGAGGCCTCTTGGGCCAAATCTCAGCCGTGACAGGACTCCTTATCCAAATTACTACTTTGGGAATTGTTTAACCTTTTCAATTTTTCCAAACGATTCCCGGAAACGGAACAAGATTGTCACTTAGTTAAATTAAAGTTATAGCTACGTTAGATTTGTGTGTTTTAATTGTTGAAAAAGTATATAAATATTATAATAATATGCGCCAGACAACACACCTCTTGTCATGGTCCCGAATTAGGGATAAATATCCCTGTGTTACGGCGTACCAGACCAGGAAATTAAGCCATGCAGAGGCGTCTCCCAGCCAACCCAGACCCAGGCCAATTTAAAAAAGATCATTTCCTGAATTGACCTGACCGGGGATCGAACCCGGGACACTACGGAATTAAAAGTGATCGTGTCGTCTGTCTCAAAAGTATTTGAGCTTTGAGGCTTATTTACTGAATGTCAAAATAATCCCTTTGTCTTCGTTCTGTTAGATACAGTGACTACAGTACCGATATTGCTTAAACTCAATACTTATCACCTTTTTTTGTCAGGAAAATCCTCATCGATACCACGCTGTCTGAAGGAACAACGTGGTTATGTCGAACTCCTACCGACTAAAAACCTGACTTTTTTCCCTCAGCCACTTTTGGGGACGGTATGTAGAAACCAGTATTACCACGCCGTCCCTATGGTGCAGCCGGGCCTGATGATAAACCCGCGGGATACTCCCGCCATTCCATGCCGCCAAAGCGGCCACTAGAGGTCCCAGCCCACACAGTGCAGAGCGCCCACTACGGAGAGCGAATCCTCCGCTGGTACGGTGCAGAGCACAGAGGCGCGGGCTAGGGAGCCCCCCCCCCCCCCCCCCTCCACAAAACCATAACCCCGCTGCTCGAAAGCAGCCACTGGCTGTCCCGGACCGCGTCCAGTACGTCTACCACGAGTTGCCACTTTAAATTTACGTTATCGTTCGCGTAAAAAATGTATTGAAAAATGTATTTGACATTGTACTGTCATGTCATGTCAAATCCTAATACAATTTTTTACGCGAACCGGTGCAGTGCCCAGAAGCGCACGTCAGGATATCCCCTCGCCCAGCAAAGTGCCGTCGCAATCATAGTAGGCCCGTTAACCCACACTACCAAAGGCAGCAGCTGACTAAGAGTCACCTTAATAGGACCACATCCCGTAAGGTCTCCTGGGGGAGGAATATGGGAGCGGTCCCCTTCAAGCCAAGAATTTGGCCAACGAAGAACAAGAACCGCGTGAGCAGAAGTTGTTCCACGTGGCCCAGGTTGCACCGGGACATAAGCTTGCGGTTTCGTAGTAATAAAACTATTACCACGGACAAGCAAACCCTGTACACGCGAGGAGTTAACTAAGCACCTCATTTGAGCCTCAACATGTACCAAATAAAGTCAGAGACCAAACCAATCGAAACTGTATCCTAAACAAGGCAAGGATAGGATTCATCCTTACTTCGAGACCATGACAATTGGTATTTTGTCTGGCGCATATTTTTTTAACATACTCATTTCAATAAGTAACTTACATTAAAAACACATTTTATACCAATCTTCTCTACATTTCTTAAAACAGAAATACCAGTCCCTAACATCGACCCCAGTACATCACCCTTTTTTCATTAAGGGTAGTTGTTAATAAACAAGGGTAGTTGCTGTCCCGTTAAGGTGGTAGTGGGTCAGTGGTTAGACGGTCGTTAGAGCAGTGTCGGCTGGGAACGGCAATTTTAACTTTGCCTTTTACAAGCGTTGATGATTGGTGTAAGTGATGAGATTATACATAAAATATGGGGAGGTTGCTAATTTTTATTTTAATCGTGGGTTCAGTTATCAAGAGCGTCGTGGCCTAATGGTTCAGCACAAAAACCAAATCAACCTGGATTACGGCGGAAGGCTCACCACCTACCACGTTGGGTTCTAATACCATTGGTGAAAAGTGGGCTTCTTAGTGTTTCGTTCACCATGACGACATTGTCACTTGCATCTGACTATCCCGTTTGGGATAAAGTCGTGATGGTATGTGTGTTAATTATCAACGAGTATAAACATTTATTTATATGATATACAATGCACAATTATCCTTGTTCTTTGTACGGGTGTTGTTGTATATTTATGTATGTTCATCAGTCTGTAACATAGCTAGCACTAAATAATATTGGTATCTAATATTCCCAATATTTTTTTATTGACTTAAAACACTTATTTTTTATTAACATGTTGTCCGTGCAAAGGCTTCTCCCAAAATACATTATGTGTTAAAGTTTTTCTCCTTTTAAGGGGTTTCAGACATTACTTAAAAATAAATTAAATGAAATGTCTCATTAAATATTCGTTTTTGTTTCAGGTACTTATCTCACTGTTAAAGATTACATTCTGGTGAGGCAAGCCGCCTGCCAGTGGACCGCAAGGCAAGTATAATTGCGATACTGTAAAGCTATTTTTCAATATGCTTCAGTTTTTTTCTGATCTCCTATGACTTGCACCATCCAATACTAAAGCGATGTTAGCACCAGACCCTAATCCGAGGAGTTAGGCCTTCGAAATTTGAAATTGTTGACCGCCAGCCAGCCGCCATGTTGGAATGACGCTCTTGGTTTCATATCGGTTCATACATTCATTCGTTTCCTTTGTTGCTGGGGGAACTTCTGAAAATTGGAAAAAAAGATTGGAAGCGCGGGCATTGAAATTGAAAATACTTGTGGAAAGTAATTTGTTGAAGTTTATCACCTTCCTGAGAGCTAGAGTGGTGCCAATTGTTTAGTGGTGACAATAACCGGATGCTAAGCTACGAACGCCAAGGATACTGGGATATGTGACCGCCCTGACCGAAATTTGGTGATGTATTTTCCAGGCATCTTCATGCTTCTGCAGGCACGCTAAGCAGTATTTAGGCCTAGTCGACTGGACAGTTGATAACATATAAACACCTGCTTGAGACCTAGTATAAATTTGCTGAAGAGAAATAGGAAACAACGATTAGTTACGTTCTATTGACACCTGTCTATTCTATACCTACCTCCGGGGGTACAGAGGCGTTTTACCTTCACAAAACCATTGCAAAATTGGTCTTATGTCAGCAGCATAAGGTGCCCCTATGTAAAGGTTGATGTGAACGCCTCTGTACCTGTATTCATAGATTGCGGTAGCTGTTCCATTTAAAGGCATTTGCTAGGGGTTGATGTACATCGTTTTGGATATTCATGGTCACTAACATTAGAATAGTTATTAATTACGGGTTTTTTTACTATCGTTTTTGTTTTCGAGTTTCCGATATTTCGGCTCTGTTCGAAGTGCCATGATCACGGAGTAACTGAAGATCTTGCGATTGAATTGTTATTGGCAGACAAATCGGTCTACCCTCCTCCAAAGTCATTTAATTACGCTCGTTTATAACAAAGAATATGGTGAAAAAAAACTATTCAAAAGAATGTACATCATTTTTAAAACGTTAAGTCGGTTCATCAGTCTCTTATATTCAGAGTACAAATTCTGCGCAGTGTATATTAGTTAGATGACTTTAGGTAAAGATGTTTCAGTACATACAAAGGATAATGGAGACAAAGCCATTTCGAATAACAGAATTACTCAAGAAAATTTTGCAAACGTACTACCAGTTTCGGCTCGTAAAATTTCCATTAGAATCGATAATTTGATGATAGAACTTTTGATCAGACGAAACAATATTAGGCCATTACTTTGAATAAGAGCCAATTTAGTTTAAATTCAGACGTACACAAATTGTGGGTTTCTTGTCCTTGAACCGAAAGGGTCGTTATATCAGCTAAGTCAGAAAGAACGTCTTTGAACATTGTATTGTCTTTGTCATACAAGTTCTGTGGTCGTCCACAAATTATAGTAGCGTGAATCCCATTAAAGTGTAAAAGCTTTTTTTTATGCGCCAGACAACACCATTTATACGAGTACAACGTAATAAATAAATAATAATAAATAATAAATATCTGGGACAATTCACACCAAGATCATCTGACCCCAAACTAAGCAGAGCTTGTAATATGGGCGTCAGAGACTGATAAACATACTTAAATATTTCTAAATACATACTTAAATATATAATAACACCCAGACACACAACAAATACAAATTTTCGTCACACAAATATTTGTCATGTGTGGGGATCGAACCCACGACCTCCGGCGCTAAAGGCAGGATCGCTGCCATTGCGCCAACAGGCCAGTCAAGGTCTGGTCTCGAAGTAAGGATAAATATCCTTGTGTTAAGAGGTACCATACAGGGAATTAAGCCATGGGCTCTCCCAGCACACCTTGACCCGGGCCAATTTAGAGAAAATCGTTTCCTGAATTTACCCTACCTGGACACTACGCAAGCCAAGGCGAGAAACCGTGCTACAGCGCACTACGCCAATCGTATCGTCAGATAAACGTATTTGCAGTTCGTAAAGTAATTAGCCTATGTATATATAGTCCCACTGCTGGGACAATTGATTATGATTTTGAAATCAAGTCATCGGCATCGCTACGATTGATGGGTTTTGGCCTAATCACCACGTTTGCCAAATGCGGGTTAGAGATCACAAACAGCGGGTTTCTTATGGAAAATCCGAAAACACACCTTGGCCAACCTGGGATTCGAATCCGGGACCTCCGGATTACGAGGCGAGCTCTGTCATCATCACATCTCTCAGCCACGGAAGCGCAATTTGCAGTTTTGCAGTTTTTTATTTTTACTGAAATATTTGTCTTTTTCTTGGAAAACAAATATAAATAAACTTTGACCTACACAGCTTTGAAAAGTATGATATCACCCCTTTCCTACAGTTAACTGTTTTATTTTATCTTGAAGGAAAAATTCACGAGAAAGCTATTAGTGTTTCGGACGTTCGCCTGTGCGCTGTGCCTAGTACGGTGGTCCTAATGTCATCATCATCCGTACGGTCAGGGTCCGCCAGGGTACGGTGGTCCTAATGTCCGGGGTGATTATTAAAATACTTATAAAAACGAAATGGCATACTCACTTTTTACTTTATCGTTTGACTTGTATTTTTTTTTTTTTATTGTTTTTGTTTTTTTTTCCTGACATTTGTTTTGTATTTATTATTGATTTTTTTTCTTTGACGATTTTAATATTGATTAAGTACCTTAAATAACAATGTAATTTACGTGTAATTTAACGATGAGAAATAAATTAATTGATGTGATAAATGTAAAAATTTGATGTTTTCGATTTTAATTTAATTTCAAGGTTTCAGTTTCAGTATTTTTTGTATGTTTTTACATATCTTATAATAAAAAAACCATTAAAAAAAATCAATTACATAGTTACTACGTCACTACTGAGTATGCCTTTTCATTGCGTAAGTCTATAGAAAAAGAAAGATCGTCTCATTATCTCGAATTAATGACGTCACCACACTTGCCAAAGATCTCATTAGCGTTAAATGAGATCCGTAATTTCTATTACCGCTCCAAGCTTACCCATTATGTTTAACCCCAGGATCAAAGACGTCACACCTAATTACTCGTATGTCAATTCAAGATCTGACGTAACAAGTTTGTCAATACCACCTTAATTCACTATGATTATTTCTTATTCAATTATAATTACATGTATGAGGTGTAATTATAAAGTCCTTAGAATAGGAATGTTGACTGATTTTTGGCTTTGATTTTGTTTAAAAGATAGACCCTATGATTAGCCACGCAAAGGATGTGGTGGCTTTTCGTCAGAATTTAAGTCCAAATTATGTTACAGACAATATTTTATTTCAGCTTGGCCGGTAACATCCATAATTAAGTAGGTACAAGTCTTTTTCTAAGTCCACTATTTTTAGCAACTACCGCCTATCAAGAAACAAATATTGCCAATATAATATTGGCTTGATCAAGTGAATACATTAATATTGTTCCAATAAAGATTTAACTCAAATTAATAATAAATGAAGGTTTTAATTCTGACAATAAATAATAAGTTGCAATTATTAAATATTCACATTGATTATATTGGTTTAACCAATGGACATAAGTATAGTATATTACAGCCACTATAGGTACGTAATATCATACAGTTTTGCATTTAATAAACAGTGTTGAGAAAGATAATCTAACACTATTACGAAAATAATATATACATGAAAAAATACGTCCAAAAAAGAAATACGTAGTTAAAATCAGTTTTTAGAATTCCCGCCAAAACGCTTCAAACTGTCACGTGACTGTAATTACGTCACAGACCGATTACGCGAACGATAATGTAAATTTAAAGTGGCAACTCGTGGTAGACGTCAGTGTGACACATGTCGGTCAGTGACGTCAACATCATCGCGCTTTGATTGGCGTTCGCAGTCACGTGATAATGGGTATTAAATAACGGAATTTGAATTCGTTTCCGTTGTTTCTGACTAATAAATTATATTCTTAAATGTTATTAAAGGATTTTAAATACTGTCTTTAATGTATGAAACATAACTTGATAACATGATTTGGCAACATGTGTCAACACCCCTATTACAGGGCATTAATGTACAGTCAAAAGCATAAACATCTAAACGTTTCCAACGCTTCAAAAATATCAGAGCAAGACATTAGGCACAAAACATCCATACGAAAGTTCAAGAATCTTAGTTGACTTATATTATATATTTTTAGCGGATAGCAACAACGCGGATAGCAACGGGAGGCTCACCAACTACCACGTTGGGTTCTAATAATACCATTGGTGAATAGTGGGCTTCTGAATGTTCCGTTTACCATGACGGCAACAGTCACTTGCCTCTGACTACCCCGTTTGGGATAAAGTCGTGATGGCATGTATGTATGTAGTAGCTGAATTCATTTTCTTATCCATATTGGTAACTTAAATCGGCGGCAGTATGGTTTAAAGAAGACAAGTTGGTTTTTAAGTTTATTTGTAGGTAATGTCGATCAAGCTAGTCTGTTATAAATCTTTAAAAATGTTTGAATAAAAGCATAAAACCGACTTCAATGAAGTGGGAGCCCCTCTTAACTTGGCAAAACGTAGACTTTATTTTACCATTTTTTGTTTCAACTTAAGTTCTACTAAACAGGTTTTGATGATACTTGCACTGTTCCCTAAGTTAGAAAGCCAATAAAATGATAAGAATTTGCGTGAAAAACATTAAATATGAGGGTTTCCCTTAATTTTCCTGGGATCCCATCATCAGATCCTGACTTAATGGTAATGAGACCACCTCGAAACTTTCAAACAAAAAAGAGTTTATAAAATCGGTTCACAAATGAGGAAGAAATCGCTGGTCATACATTAAAAAACTCGAACATAGAACTCATTTTTACCCATCTTCAATAAAGGAGGAGGCTTTTATTAAATTTGGTTAAAAAATGAGTTTAATTTTGAGCTAGGTAAAATTACAGAAACAACTGTTCATATTCAGTAATGCTGAGGCTATTTTATGTCTGCAATTATGAGCGCCAAAAGCTGCCGTCGCCGCTTGTGTAAACACCGCTTTAATTTACGAAAATTACTTTACTTACTTTCCTTTAAATCCATATTAAATTTCATTTAACATTTTGAGGGTTGGTTTAAAAATCACAAATATTGAGCTAAATTATGGGCGAATAACACATACCATATTTTAATCCAAATTTTTACTAACCAGTGACGATTTTTTTTATATTGCCCGTCAAGATGACCTCACTCCACCTGATGGAAAGCGGTCGTGAGTTCCAGATATGAGTCTGACAGGCCCAGTCATTCAAACAAATCACTGGGCTGGCCATCCTCACCTTGAAGGCCTTCAGAAATGCCTTTTCACGCCCCGCTTGAAGAACCAAAAGGGAGTACTAGTTAACGAAGTTGCAATATAACCTACTTAAAATAAGTAGCTAACGCCCGAACCAAGCTCTCTCTATTGACATGTGACAGGCAGCATAAATTTGAGGTGTGCTCAACTTTTGATTGGCGTTTGTTTTTTTTTATAGTGCCCGTCAAGATGACCTCACTCCTCCTGATGAAAAGCGGTCGTGAGGTCCAGCATGAGGCTGACAAGCACAGTAATGTGACATATCACTGAGCTGGTCACACTCATCTTGAATGCCTGCAAAAATGCCTTATCACGCCCCGTTTGAAGACCCCAGGACTATAAGAGGAAGGAAAAATGCGCTGGGAGAGCGTTCCACGTCTCGATGGTTCCACAAAGAAAAGATCAGTGGATGACTCCGCAATCCTGCACGCGTGGTACGGGAGTGGAAGGGTGAGGATGGGACAAGTTGTGGATACGGGGGTTAAATAAAGGGTTATTCTGAAACCTTTAAATTTTACTGTTTTGATTTTCCATACAACATTTCATCCCTGGCTTTACTTAGCTTAGGGTTAAATTCACCACCGCTCCGCTGGCCATCGTCAGGGTGTTCGGCCTCACACATTGGCATCCCAATGGTCGCGCACAGTGCGGTTTCAGAGGAATTTCCTCCCGCGAACAATCCGATTGTGGAATGAGCTCCCCTGCCGAGGTTTTCCCGGGGGAATACAGTATGGGGTCTTTTAAGAGGAGAGTTAATAGGTCGTTAATGTTCGGCAACGCGCACGAAGTGCCTCTGGTGTTACAGGTGTCCATAGGCTTTGGTAACTGCTTACTGCTTGCCACATTGTGGTTTAATTTGTTTTTTTTTATGTTGCAAGGCGCCAATAGTAGGTAGTTTAAATATATATTTTGATCTCCACATTTGCCAAATGGGGGTTGGTGATTAGAACTACCGTTTGTTTGGTGAAAAATATCAAAAATACATTATGCACGACCCAGAAGCTGAAAACGGTACTACGCGTAGAACTCTTACGTCTTGCTAATGAACGTGTTTTATTCAATTTTATTTAAAGTTTTCTCAAAACCAGTTCATTAACTATACTTAAATAAATTATATTACTCGTACATAATAATATGTAGTTACGAGTAAGTCACTAGCCAGTAACAAATAAAATTCACGCCCCTTGACGTCACTACCGGGGCTGCTCATCCCTGTGTCACAGCAAGATCCCAAAAAAGCAATTAAAATGCCTAGAGCAGTTTCATTAATTTACCCCGTAATTAAACTACTGACTTGACGCCGGCTGGGGCTCTAAAATGGAAGCTTCGATATGATCTGCCATTGAATTATTATAAAAGGTACGTGAAGTAATTAGCCTAAATAATGTCCCACTGCTGGGAAGAGGCCTCCATTAATAAAATCAGGTCATCGCTACAATTGATGGGTCTGGCTTATCACCACGCTTGCCAAATGCGGGTTGGTGATCACAAACCCGGGCTATGTTCCGAAAAATCCGAAAACACACTTTGCCCGACCTGAGAGTCAAACCCGGAACCTCCGGGTCTCAGGCACAGTTTTGAAACCATTTGCCTCGTAGGCATAAAACTCATCAACCCGCATTTAGCAAGCCTGTTGATTAAGCCAATACCCATCAATGAAATTGTAGCGATGAATTCATTTAATTTGTTTCTTTTGTTGTCTCTCTCTCTCTCTCTCTCTCAATAAATCCTTACTTTGACCCCATGACAATAGGTTAGACGACTTAAAAGAACTATTTAGTCCGTCAGTTAGATTATCAAAAAATTCTGGACACGTAGTTTTTCTTTTTTTCTAGTAAACGAAAAATTACGACGATACAGTGCGTTGAAGTTTCGCGTGACGTCACGCCTAGGTACATTTTTTACTTAGAAGTGACGTTACAAGCCCCCACTCCGGAACTTAAAATGCTCTTTATCTTTAGATTGTTTTTTATTAATTTGATGAAGCTAAAAATATATGTCCAGTATTTTTGGACGGTCCAACGAACGGACCAAACATAATGCCATTTTTTTTTAATGTTGTCTACAGCTATTTGATGTGTTGTCAAGTGCATATTTATTTGGATATTTATGTTTCGTTTTTCTTTATAAAATTGCTACCAACTCCGGCGAAGGATAACTCTAATACCACGTATTTTGTTGATTAACTATTGTACTTTAAGTGCTTTTGCACTGTCAAAATTACTTATTTATTTTGCTAAAGTTCTTTGTTGGAGATCGGTTCAGCGCTAAGAACGTTTTAAATGTGTGTAGTCTGAACTTTCTGCAATCATCTGATATGTTTATTTGTATGCGCAATAAGATTATTTATCTTTACGTATAAAAAAAAAATTAAAAACTAAAATGATAGAATGGACTTGAAGTACCACACCATACTGTCGTGAAACAAAACAAAGTTCAAAAGAGTAACTATCGAGTTTCTCGCCGGAGTCTTCTCGATAAGAAGCAACGTCCGAACCGGTGGTAAATTCGCATTATGTTTATTTACGATATGTACTATTATTGTATTATTTTATTTACCTATAATATTGTTTATATATTTCATGAGTGTATTTTTGTAAAAGCTTAAGTGAATAATAGTACATTGTTCACCGAGAGGAGAAAGAGACCGATTACCGCCGAGGGTGTCGTTTGAAACCCGAGCCGTAGGCGAGTGCTTTAAAACACCCGAGATCGGGAATCGCACTTTCTCTCGAGTGATACATAGTGCTTTATACTACACCTACGAGGAAAATAAAAAACTAAATCTTTACTAATTGAAATTTATATTGAAATTGTTGCAGTGAAGCTTAATGTAACACTTTTTCTTTCTTTATTATTTGTGCTGTTTCCTTCAACTGCGGCGGAGTTAAAAAATCTTCATCATCACTATCACTACTTATCATTTTGATTCTTTTATTTTACTTTCTACGAAAACTGAATCCTCAAACAACACACAAATTGAAAATGGCGCCAATGGCGTCTGCAATTTTCACATGTTCTTTTTTCAAATTGTTTATCCTGCCGCCGCAGGGTCGCACTGCCAGCCCGACACCATCCGACACACAGCTAGTGGCCAGTGTCATTTTGCGAACTTGGAGATAAAAACTCACTGTAAAAACTTTTTGGCTTTTGATATTTAGGTTACCGGCGCATAGTCTTACCTAAAATTAAAAAAGAAAAACCACGTAAGAAATGGATTTTCATACACTTTTCTCTCCCGCTCAGATGCGTGTTCTCCCCGCATATTTGTTCGATATGCAATGACGTACTTTCTACCGTAAATTTGATAAAGTATCAAGGTACTTTCCGAGCAGGTGTAGTATAAATGATTTTTTACTTTACTGTTACTATACAAATAATTTTCGTTGAACAATTCAGCATAATACGATTTATGCATTGCCGAAAGCTGCCATTTTAGAGCCCCTGGCCTCAAATAGGCCGTTTTGTTGACCTATGTAGTATGTAAATAAGCTAGCCTACTCCCGTTCTCGTTTTACAAGTTATAAATTATTGCAGTCAAAGGAATTAATGCGGACATTATAAATAAATATGCTCCAGACACCTCTTGCAATAGTCTCGAAATATGGATTAATATCCCTGTATTACGAGGTACCACAAATGGAAATAAGCTAGGGGCGTATCCCAGCACACCAAGAGCCGAATCAATTCAGTAAAGATTTTTTCCTGAATTGACCCGACCGGGAATCGAACCCGGGACACTACGGGAATCGAGGCGAGAAACCGTGCTACAGCGCACTACGCCAATCGTGTCGTCAAACTGGTGGTAATGTCCTAATTTTTGAGCCTGAAATTCTAGACTTCTGTTTCTTAGGTACCTACAGGCCTATTTTATCAAGACTACTATAATACTAGTACTCATGAAACTATCCAATCTTAAATTTCTTAATATATTCAAGGTAAGGATGGCCAGCCCAGTGATTCGTTTGAATGACTGGGCTTGTCAACCTCATATCTGGACCTCTCGACCGCTTTCCATCAGGTGGAGTGAGGTCATCTTGACGGGCAATATAAAAAAAAACCTAGTTATTTCATGGAGAGCGTCGTGGCCTAAATAATGTTAACCATGAGTTTACACCAATGACAGCCGCTAGCGTCCACGTCGACGTTTTTGTATAGGATTTAGGTAAGCGCCCCTGGTGATTAGAAATGGAACCCAATATGGCATATAAATAACTGAAGTCCACTTTCGTAGTTGACGTAACAGAAATTCGTGATAGACAAACAGGGGGCCTACTATATGGGGGGAAACTTTGGAAGGGTAAAAAGGCCACAAAACGTAGTGTTTTAAAGAGGTTTCATGTATTTTGCACTCTATAATATGGTTATTAGACTACCACGACCCCGCATGCGTAGTGGTGGACGTCCACCGGCACGTTGGACCGACGACCTAAAAAAAGTGGCTGGTAGTGACTGGATGGCAAAAACGGGAGATCGGCCTTTGTGGCGCGCCCTGGGGGAGGCTTATGTCCAGCAGTGGACTGCTATAGGCTGAAAAGAAAGAAGAAGATTAGACTACCAAAAAAACAACATTATGTCGAACGCTAAGTATGTTTTTTCAACGACCGAAAATTCACGGACTACATGTTCGACGAACGAGAGTAGGCCACCAGGAAACGAAAAATCCTAAACCTGGATTTGAAATCCTTTTGCAAGTCAACCCAAGCGTTCATATCACTTGCCCACCGAGGCGTTTAAACACGTTGGTTTTTAAAACAGTAATAGAATATCTTTCTCTGAAAATTGCAACCGCAGCCGGCAGACTGCGCAGCCACAATTACGTCCACACAGTAATTACCCAAGTGACGAGATGCTAAACCTAGCCTGGTCCACTTGTCTCTAATAGGCCATTCTAGCCACAGACATAAGTTGAAACAGACGACCGTGAGGATATGGTATTTTCATACATACATACCATCACGCCTTTTTCCCAACGGGGTAGGCAGAGACCACATCTTTCCACTTGCTACGGTCCTGACACACCTCTTGCGCTTCTTCCGCTCTCATTTCATACATGCTCGTCGATTATGGGTACTCCTGACCTGACCTTTTCTGAGCACGTCTTGGACTTGTCCTAAGTACGTCCGGTAGGCCTTCCCCTTTCAACAGCTCCATCCACCCTCGCCTTGTAAATTTGTTTCGTTATCGTATTTATTTCGTTTATGGTATTTTCGCGTGTCAAAAAGTCAGTGACTTTTAAAGTTTATTGTAATTTTGTATTATGAGATAAATAAAACTAAACTAAACTAAACTAAAGCCGCTGCATTCAGTACCCGCTCTACTGGCCTCTTGTCTCTCATGTACTTGCGCGCGATAATTACCTACCAGCCGCCAGGTCCTCCAAAACCCATTTGGCAGTTGGTTGTCAACAGCCGCGTAGAACATTCCATAGATAAGAATATGTACTGACGTAACTGTAAGTACTAACTAGCTGACATCTATATCGAAAGAAGTGGCCCTGGCAATATATGCCTGTCACATGACAGCTCGCATTTACAAATGGCAAAATTGAAAATTTTGTATGAAGTGATTTATCTGTTACGTAGTAACTATTAAGTAATCTGTGACTACCGATGTCAATATCAAGTATAGTCTGTCTATTTTATGAAGACCGTTTACCTATGCGTGTAGTATTGCCGATTAGCCTGCCGATAAACTGCGTCTGTAGTTTGGCAGAATTGTAAATGTAGCTTATTAAGTTTTGAGAAGGAAAAAAAAAATTAAAAAAAAAAAATTACATGAACTGTCAAACCAGTATGACATACGCTAGTGTGCGTCCTCTCAGCGGGAACAAATTGACACTAGTGACACTAAGACGGTGTGTTGGTATGTACACTAATGTACGTACATGTCTTCCTGAGATAGAACCTTTATACCTAAATTAACAATAATTCTAATACTAACGGGTTTTTGCAACAAACAATTACGGCAAATTGCTGCCGTCACGAGCGGACTACGGTGTCATGCATTTGTAGCCGAATCGTCGAGATAAATAGGTAAAGCCATTTGCCATAACTGTTCGTTGCAAGCACCCGTTAATATTAGAATTAGTGGTTAAAATGCAAAAAGAAAGTTAAAAATGTTGTTTAGACAAACAGTGATAATTTCTCGGTCTTATTGAAATTGATTTGAAGTATTCCTTTCAATGAAATGCTTTCTTGATGTCATAGTAAGTGCTGCCGCAGGCTGGGCCACTAGTTACAGTTAAAATGGTTGCCACAAGCTGCGGAAGAGATTTTTTATTCAATTAGTATGGCATCGGCGCTCGAGTGGCCGCGTCCGAGCCACAAGTCTTTTGTAGCTAACCTTGCGCAAACTCGGCCACAGACGCTGGTTTCTACGTCGCGAAGCTGTTCCGCGTTTGTTGCAGTGTCTATTAGCTTGACCTCAGCCATTAGTGGTCACGTTTGGTGGCCACTTAACTAAAAGTCGCATTTAATGACCAGTGCGCGGCACTACAAAACGTCAAAGAAGTGTCACGCTTGGTTTTCATGCAAGGAGGACTTGCGTTGTCTATTCAGATTCATGAATGTGATTCCATCCTTTGTTGGCCACGTCCGGGAGCGGTTCCCTACTAATAAACTCCCAGGACGTCTGTTTTGTTAATTGCCTTTTTGTATTATTTGATTGTCCGCAGTTCTGCCCTGCTTTTGGCAGCTTTCATGCAAAATACGTTCCTTTGCATATAACACGAGGGAAAATGGAGGTTTGCGGCCATGAATCTGATTTGAGATAAGATTAAAATCCATCTCCACATAAGACAAATATTCATGTGATGAATATTCGTGTTTGTTCTGTCCGTATATACGTGTTATAATCTCAACAAATTCAAGGAAGCGAACATTCCTTTTTTTTGTATTCTAAATGGGTTGGCGTTTGGTCTCAGTCTCACCTGATGGTAAGCCACGACAAGGTTGATGGTGGTACACGCTTACCCAAAAAAAAGGCCATATTCACTTTGACCTTGAAGACACCAAGGTTTTAAGTATCCTTAAACACAGACAGACGCAGGGTGAGCGTTCCACTCCCTAGCGGTGTGGACCAGAAAAGACGCAGCAAACCGTTGAGTGGGGATTGCTGAAAAGTCAACCACATGGGCGTGGAATCCCTCCGCCTAGTGGTCCGGTGGTAGAAAGTGGAGGGTGGTGAGGGATGATTCCAAATTGCTCTTGGAGTACTTGGAAGCGCCCCTGGCTAGCCTACATACTGGTCCCACTGTAGAGTGGGACCACTTTTGCCCTACGGCAAAAGCCACTAGCATTGAAATCAAGTCTTGGCTACCATCGATTGATGACTGGCCTGTTGGCGCAATGGCAGCGATCCTGCCTTTGACACCGGAGGTCGTGGGTTCGGTTTGTCATGACAAACATTTATGTGACGAACATTTGTGTTTGTTGTGTGTCTGGGTGTTATTATCTATTTGACGACACGGTTGGCGTAGTGCGCTGTAGCACGGTTTCTCGCCTCGATTTCCGTAGTGTCCCGGGTTCGATTCCCGGTCGGGTCAATTTAGGAAACGATCTTTTCTGAATTGACTCGGGTCTGGGTGTGCTGGGAGACGCCCCTAGCTTATTTCCTTGTGTGGTACCTCGTAACACAGGGATATTAATCCCTACTTCGAGACCATTACAAGAGGTGTGTTGTCTGGCGCATATTTATTTATTTATATTATTTATTTAAGTATGTAATTAGAAATATTTAAGTATGGTTATCAGTCTCTGACGCTCATAATACAAGCGCTGCTTAGTTTGGGGTCAGATGATCTTGGTGTGAATTGAACCAGATATTTATTTATTTATTATCGATCGGTATTGGCTGAATAGAGCAGAGCATGTTGTAGTTTTTCATAGGTTTAATACACTTGAAAATGTGGTGTCCCATAGACAAAGTCCTATAAAAACTCACCCTGATGCTTAAGTAGTTGGTTGCTGAGTGAATTTTTATTTATAGCATCTACAATGAACTATTTTCTACACAAATATAGAAACCAGAAAAATTTCTCTAGTTTTTCTAGTTTCTATCTTTGTGTAGTTGGTAGCTCTTAAATCCATGAGTAAATTTTTAAATGCCACCTACTAGGCATAAGTGGATATCTTCCAATATCAATGGGGAACAACCGTTTAACGTGCCTGTCGAAATAAGGAGTTCGCCGAAGAGTATTTATAATCCCATTCCGCTTTGACCTGACCTGCGTAGCTTAAAATCGAATCATTTCCGTTACCTAGTCGCTGCTTATCTACGGGAAATAGTTACTGAAGTCTTCAAATATTCAAGTAATTATATAACATATACCACAAAATATACAAACCAATTCCACCTCCTGATTATTAATTCATACCGAAGTCAATTACTTAAAGACAAACTAAATTCGGAGATTGCCCTTTAAACTCTGCGATAGCTAGTTATTTTATTTAAATTGACGTCAAGCGAAAGTTTGTTTACGCAACTTTCACCAGTTAATTCAACTTGGAATAGGATATAACGCCTCAATGACTTAATGGTAAGGGCTTTTAGTTCGAAAACTATGAACAGAGGTCCTGGGGTCAAATGAAGGTCGGGAAAAGTGTGATCCGTCATCTGCTCACAGCAAAACCTTTTAAAACTAAATATAGTCACTAGCTGTCCGTCAGCGGCTTCGCCTGCGTAGACGTTTCTCCCGTCAAAATATTATAACTAATCAACTTCTCATTAAAAATTCAAAGTGAAGGCGTATTTTGTTGCTTACCTGAACTAATGATATTTTATTCCACGCAGACCGAGTCACGGCAAATTCAGAGTATACATTAACCTTCAATCAAACGTTTGTCTAGCATAAAAGAAGTCCATTCTCATCTTCAAGAATTTAAATGAATACATACTTATCTAGCCGTATATACGCTTGCGAACAAAATGCCACGCTCTTCGCATTTAATTCCATTTTTATTATGCTCAAGAATTTCGTTCTTAAGCGTGACATTTCACGAATCAAGGAAAAATGTGCCATCCACGCCAGAACGGTTTGGCACATCATTGGCATGTTTGGCAGAGTGCCAGTCAGCATCTTGGTGCAAAATTGATACCTGAAGCTGGGAGGCATCTTGACAGATATCTAAATTTCTCATTACATTGAAAGTGGGGACGATATATCAGCGGAATGATGCCTGAAACAAAATGGCGTAAAGACCTGAGGGCCCACCCCAGAGCGAAAATTACGAAGTTTCGTGAAAATTTACAATACTTAAAAAAACATACATGACATGAGGGTAAGATGGATATATTTTATTTTTTGTAAAATAAAAAAATATGAAAAATCAAACACCAAAATATCGATCTATAAGTACTCGTATCTTTATTAACGGGTCGTTGTGTTAGAGAAGTTGGCCGTTGTGTCACACTGCAAATCTATGTGGATTCTTATGCTAAGCCATTTATGTCTTATAGCTGATGATGATAATCTTCGATGCTTCAGACACATTGAGAAATAAGAAGTCATTGTCATTGAACATTGAAAAATGAATCATTCTAAGCGAACGCAATCAAAAGATACAGCCGTTTATGCCGCAAATTTCCGCAAGTTTTCGACACTCGCAAGGGAATCACAGCCTGCAGGGTCCTACTTCCCGTGAACTCAGAATCTTGTAATTTTAATAAATATACCTACAGGTTTGTACGGAACCCTCGGTGCGCGAGTCCGACTCGCACTTAAGCGGTTTTTTATGTAGTGTCAGTTGCAAACAATCACTTGTGGCACACAGGCCGCCTATTTAGCAGTTACTAGCAGCTATAGACGCGTGGAACACCACGAGTTGGCAACACTGCCAGAACCCTTTTCAAATTCTTCTGTGAAAGCATCATGCAGGCAGAGATCTAATTCCACAATTTGAGTGTGGAAGGAAGCATTTCTGAAACCGAACTGTAAAAGGTCATGGCAGATCCAAATTGTGAGGATGAAAATCCTGTCGATGGTGACAGTCTAGAACAGTGTTTTCTTTGCCATGAGCATTACAGTTTTCATTGATGGAATGTGTGCCGTTCAGCCTGGCTAAGATGCGCAACATAAGGTAATTTCTCGTTTCTCTTCCCTGAGAGTCTACAAAAGAGGTAGACAAGACAAGTTTCCTCGCATGACGAAGGGGTGTAGACATGTTTAACGCAGATTCATTAATATAATATTCGATATTATCAATAGTGATTTGAGGACACGATAGAATCGATATAAACAATCGATTCAACTAATCGATTCGACGAATCGATTGAATCAATCGATTCAACTAATCGATTGTACTAATCGATTTAACTACTCGATTCAATTAATCGATTCGAAATAATAATCGTTAAATACTTAATTAATTGATAAATAACAATAGATTTGTTGAAACGAATGGTCGAGTAATCGATAAAATCAATTGATTGAATCGATACCACTAATCGAGATAGATAATTTTATCGATACTATTGATACCCCAAACTATTTATATAACACTTGTTTTTATGGAAATTATACCTAAATAAGTTTTTTCGCAAAAAATGAAAAAAAAATAGTGTGCTTTATTTGAATTTAATATTTTTATGTAAAATTTACACTTTTAAATAGCTAAAATAGCGACAGCTCATAACTGCATCGCTTTATTACTGCACTAAAAAAAATGTTAGCATTTGACGCACCGCAACGCCTGTTTTGATGCTATTTTAATGCATTATTGGTTTGTCGTCCACAAAAATGACCGACGAGTTCACACGCGACATACTCGTATCTCTTCTAAACCACGACAAAAATAAGGCGCCATGTTAGGATCTGTCGACAAAATTAAATTTCCCACACAAAATATTAAGTCACGACAATTGCCGCCATGTTAGGAACGGTAGACAAAATATAGAAATCGAGAAATGGCTAAATTTGATTGGCGTATTTTTTGTCTACTCTTCTCGTAGGGCGCGCATTTAGCCCCGCTGGACATGCGTATTCCATTTACGAAGTACACTTATAACCAAGAGTATTTTAACGGAACAGACACATAGCTCCAACAATCGTGAGAGGACAGGTTCACTACTACGCGTGTGTGCGTGGGCCCTAGCTTGACCACTGGCGGAGGCGGTATAAACTGGTTGCTCTCCGGGGCCGCCAGTGCTTTCAAGAGCACTTGTAGTAAGTTACTGCCAAATGATGGAAGATATATGTTTGACGACACGATTGGCCTAGTGCGCTATAGCCCGTTTTCTCGCCTTTAATTCCGTAGTGTCCCGGGTTCTATCCCCGGTCAGGTCAATTCAGGAAACAATATTTTTTAAAGTAGCGTGGGTCTGGGTGTGCTAGGAGACGCCCCTAGCTTAATTCCTTGTCTGGTACCTCGTAACACAGGGATATTCATCCCTACTTCGAGACCAAGACAAGAGGTGTGTTTGTCTGGCGCATATTTATTTATATTTATTTATATTTATAGAAATCTAGAATAATAAAATAAAGTTAGCTTGCAACGTGAGCATGTACTAGAAAGATTCTTTCGTGCTATTGAGATTTCGGTAGCTCAGTGGTGAAAGCAGCCACCCGGATTGTGGAAAACGCGGGTTCTAATCCTGCCAGATTTCTTCAAAGACCGGAATTTGATTTTTTCTTTGGATATGAAAAACAAGCATTGTAAAATACTAAAATAACCAAAGTAATAATTACTATCACATGTCTCGCCGCGGTTGTAGAACCTTTGTTTTTGTTCCACTTATTCACTTATATAAAGGGTGGTCCAAACATACACGTCAAAAAATTTTTTTAGCTTCCTCACACTCAGGGGTATCCGAAAATACCCCATGTACTCGTATGTTACCCGATTTTTTGTAGTTTTCGAGTTATGATTTTTTTTACAAATTTTTTAAAATTACTGGGTTGAGTCACTTTTTCGGTCACTGTAGCGCGATCTGTTGAGATAAATGCCTATTTGTTTTTTATTTATTAGATGAATAATATCGATAGATGATTCGGAAGAATTCACATCCATAACGCTTATTAACTCTAAAAAAATATATGAAGTTGTTTTTTTTTTAAATGCTGTGTATGTATGCTTTTACTTGGTTTCCAGAGTTCATTTCGCATTCGGAACGACGAAAACAAACTTCGTTCCGCAAGACTGATTAAAGTTTTCAGTACCCTTTGAGTGGTTATATTGCAGCTGAATAAGCAATTTTAACCATTTACGTAACGATAATATGTCCTGAAGCTTAATAGCCGCCAGCCGGCGTTATAGTCCTGGAACCGACTGCAGTTTTTATTAAGTCGTCGAGTACCTACATTCAAATAAATTGCGAATATTTTTTTGCTGACTTTGACTATCACTATTTAGGTCAAGATTACACTAGGAGTCGCAATCATAGCGTCCGTTTCAGCTTGTTTATTTAAATATCTGGTAAATTAAACAAGTGCTTTCGATATAAGTTGCTATTTTTTATTCGAAAGTTCTTTGTTCTCCTACTGGTGTAAAAGTAGGAGTAGTTTTTCCCCGTTTTATGTAAAGCGGATAGCACAGAAAATACCACCATACAGGTGAAACAAACACTGTCTTCGGTTGATAAAACAACAAAATACAATTCAATTTAGACACTAAGTATGAGTGAAAGAACTGTCGAAGATCGCAGACTTCACCACATAAAATAAACAATACGTGACTATTTGGAAAATAGGTAGGTACCTAATGAATTAATGTATCTTACAGTCAGCTCTTGTACTATATGTTTCAAGCTGTTAGCAGTTTTTGGCGTCATTGTCACGCTAGCTGGTTATAAAGGAGGTTGTTAAAGTAACTTGATATTGTCTGCAGATAGTGTAAACATTGAGTGCATTTTCACATAAAAGTAAAAAAAAACTGAACACATTTTATAACGGTTACATTACGAGTATTATCACAAAATACCCTGCAAATACTAAACTACCACCGAATTAAGCTTCGGAAATAAAAGCCTTTTAAAGGAGGAAATAGCAGACTCACGTGATTTGCAAATGTTTCTCTGTCTTCGTAAATATTTGTTTTTTTACAAGCTAAATTAAAAATGTCAGTTAAGTAGCACTGCGTTTGATGGGTACTAGCTTAATCACCACCCTTGTCAAACGAAGGTTGGTGGTCGCAAACCCTGAGTTACGAAAAATCCGGAAACACGCTTGATTTCAAAGATGAAGGCAATTAAAATAGAGTTAAAAGTGATTAATTAACTTTTCTTTAAATTGCACTATGTGCTTTAAAAACCATGCAACAAGAACAAACAACAACATCATCTAAATACACCAAATTTTCCCAATGATTCCTACAAGGTATCACTATCAAATCTTCTGCCTTAAAACTAGTTCGCCTTTCGTATTAGAAAGTAAGTAAGTAAAGTATTTTATTTTTTGTTTAAAAATTGTATTTGTTAAGGTTTCGCAAATTATACCGGAAATGACGCACTTGCTGACTCTCACGTGTGCCTTAAAACTAGTTCGCCTTTCGTATTAGAAAGTAAGTAAGTAAAGTATTTTATTTTTTGTTTAAAAATTGTATTAGTTAAGGTTTCGCAAATTATACCGGAAATGACGCACTTGCTGACTCTCACGTGTGCCTTAAAACAAGTTCGTCTTTCGTATAAGAAAGTAATTTAGTAAAGTATTTTATTGTTTGTATAAAAATTGTATTAGTTAAGGTTTCGCAAACTATACCGGAAATGACGCACTTGCTGGCTGCACTGTCACGTGTGCCTTTTAACAAGTTCGTCTTTCGTGCGTTTATTTTCGTTTTTTTAAATACTTTCCAACTAATGTACTCAGCTGCTAAACAAACATAACCTTTGCGAGTGTTCTAGCATTTTGATTATTTTCAGTAACATTCCGATTATTTGTCTTCTGCCTGCTTGTCATATTTTTAAATCTATGACATTTTGATTGTGCGATAATTGCGTCATTCCGATAGCTTTTAACATTCGTCATGTAGAAATGTTAGTACAGTGTTTCTACTGTATACGGCCTCAGGTTTAATCCCAGAAATTTCAAGCCGTAATACTGCAAGTGTTTTTAATCACAATTGTTGCAGAAACAATACAATGTAACTTAAAACATTAACTGAAATCTCGACGTAGCAAAAAATCCCGTATTTTTTCTGAACGGTTACGGCGTTAGTTAAAATATCTTTTTTGGTATTATTTTCCTAATAATACTGAACTACACGAAACTGTTTGCAGTTTGGCGAAATAGAAAATAATGGATTTTAGTTGGTACAGGCTCTGATTGAAGTTCTCTGCTACTGCCCGATTGATTTTGTTCATCTTTGTATAAATTCTCGAAATCTAAAGTAATTAGTAAAGTAAAGTAAAAAGTTATTTATTAGCAAACACAATGAGGCTTACAAAAGGCATAAACAAACATATCACTACAAAATAATTAATAAAAAGTAAAAAACAAATAGAAAGTAAAAAAGCCTCAATGTAACTAGGTCCCTGTCTCAGCATTTGCCGGTGCAGCTGTAAAGGCTACACCAGGGCTGGTATTCTGACAGAGCCTTGATGGTGTCGTCCGTCATCGTGTACACATAGATAAAATATAGATCAGTACTGCAAGGGAGTAAATAGTGAATATGTATACATACATACCATCAATATAATATTAAGAGCGAATTTACAAGACGGTAAAGAGGTGTTTAAAAATAATTAAATGAATGAGAGAGAATGAGGTGAGGAGAGCGTTGTAGTTCAGTGGTTCAGATCGTGGATCGTGTGGTCCCGAGTTCAAATCTGGCCAGAACCAAAATGATATAACTCTCCAGTGACGGAAAACATCGATAACAAACCAAATTAACCCGGAAAACGACGGAAGGCTCACGACCTACCTTGGGTTCTAATACCATTGGTGAAAAGTGGGCTTCTGAGTGTTTCGTTCACCATGATGGCACAGTCACTTGCCTCTGACTACCCCGCTTGGGATAAAGTTGTGATAGTATGTCATGTAAAATGATGATTAAATAAAGTTTGTGAGCACAAAGTTGCATACCGTAAAATGGAACGACATTAAGTAAAATGGTTGAACGGCAATACTGGTCTATAATCTGTGATCCGGACCGACTATGTTCATAAAAATAAAACAAAATGTGAGCTCAGCTTATTAACAGTGCGATAGCAGAACAGCAGATATCTCGCTTGTGTTGTCTGCCATCATCACTGCTGGACGTAAGCCGCGCCATGGCTCCTTCCATATCCTCAGCTGGGGGCATAGCATTTCTGACAGCAGCCTTGCTATAGCTGGTATGAGGATGCCACGTCCCCTGTGATGCTTGTGATACGATCCATGTATAGTTGAGGAAGAAAATATCACCACCAGGTGTTCTTGGACCTCGGTAACTTGTTGAACACCTACTCAGTTCTAGTTTATTGGTAACGATTTTTTTATTCGATCAGCAAGATCATGACTCTCAAGCTAAATGATGAGGATAGTAGCTATTTGTATCTCTTCCTCTATTCACTAAATGGACACTGGCTGGTATTTTTTTGTTATGATAAATAAATAAATATGCGCCAGACAACACACCTCTTGTAATGGTCTCGAAGTAGGAATTAATATCCCTGCCCCGCGTCTCCATAAATGAGGCCTTATCTATACGTCTACCACGAGTTGCCACTTTAATTTTTCGTTATCGTGTAAAAAAATTGTATTGGCATTTGACATGACATGACATGACAATGTCAAATCCCAATACATTTTTTTTACGCGAACGATAACGTAAACTTCAAGTGGCAACTCTTGGTAGACGTAATTATGTCTCATCATCATCATCACTTGTCAAATTCAGGGCTCCAGCTTGGTCATTCTTGCAAAGTAGTGTGCCGATTCCGAAGTCACATAGCGTACCCAACATCACATTGCATACGAACAAAACCTCCATATATCCTAACTTCCAGACTCCTTTTAGAACTTTCCAGTGCTAATACAGAGATTGTCATTCCAACAAGGATTTACACCCCCAGTACTGTTCACAACTTGGTGCATTTTGCGTTGTAATGGAATTTTGATGTCTCAGTTTCAAGGATCGTAAACTTCATAAGTGTTACTTTGGAGACCAAAACATTTTTATTTTCTGCATACTTCGTACTAAAATCTTTGAGTTTCCGAAGTATTTTATGATGGCTCCGCTTTTGTTTCGGTAGTTGGTGAATTTATAGCACTTTCGACGTTTAGGAAAATTTTAAATTTTTGTTACTTAAAATGCATCTACTATTCATAAAAAGCTTACCTTGACCTGAGATATAAACCTAATCCGCTTGAATTAGGAACTTTTGTGTTTTACCATCGACTTCAGACACTCATTTAATACAACAAAAACATTCAAAATGAACCGTAAATTACCAAAATTCACCATTTTCGTGCCATTTTAGTCTCTAAAATAGGTCAGCAGCAAAGGAATTCTTAATTCATCCGTAACGCAAAATTGAATATATTATGACGAGGGAAAATGGCTCTGCTGGTTCTAGCATGTTCCTGGTTGTTCCGCCTTGTTCCAACAAGCGTTCTAACGGTGCCTTGTTGAATTAGTTCATAGGTTCTCAACATGTTGTCCACACCTTAGCTACCCAGTGGGCACAGACACATTTACATTGTGAGGGGCGTATAGGTAATCGGTGTAGCTGAATAATGGGTAGGAAAATTCATTGTCAATGTGGTTGAAATCGTTAGTTCCTAATTAATTTGAGCAAACAGCAAGCTTTGGACTAATATAAGTACTACTACGGACTAATAGCACTGAAAGGTGCTGGGCAGATCCCACGCTAGCAGCACAACATTCGAGGTCCTTGACAACTTGCATATGATAGAATGGATTACGTAATTAATGACTTTCAAATCAAATGTATAAAGTACTCGAACAACACTCAATCAAACTACACTTTAAGGGTATCGTACCTATGTAAATAAGTGATTAATTTTTATTTCACATGACTAAATACTTGTCCTTTAAATACTTAATTAAATTGATTAATATGAATATTTAGTACTAACTGAATACATTGAGACATAACCTAATTACATTAATTTGCACACCTGCGTGCAGGTTGAGTACATGTACATACATATATAATTTTAAGACCTTTAGAACTTGTATTCTTGCAAACAAACGAATTTATTATTATTATTTATTATTTATTTGAAAAATGTTGGCTGTCCAAGAAGTTTGGGAACCATCGAATTTAGTTGTTATTGCACCACAAAAGCTATGTGCGTATGGAAGTCCATTGTTTTAAGTAGCCAGAAGAGATGTACTGTTTGAAAACATGCCCGGATCGCGAAAGACACGGGTTCAAGTCCTGCTTAATACCTATGACCAAAGTAGAATTTTTGTTTTTTCTATGTATAATCTTCTGTGCCTTTCTGTTTTTACTCATTATTGACTTTAGCTCACCTGCAGCGGGATTTATATTTTTTTTAAATTTCTGTAAAATTTGGTATTTGACATTGTCATGTCATGTCAAATCCAGACGACCGACTTGGTGTAATGGTTAAGAAGTTGGCTACTACACCAGAGGTCGCGGGTTCGATCCCCGCACAGTACAAACATTTGTGTGCATGAACATGTCTGTTTGTACTGGCCTGGGTGTCTCCTATGTATAATAAGTATGTATTTACAAAAGAAAATGTATTTAAGTATGTTTATCCGTTGTCTAGTATCCCATAACACAAGCTTTAATTAGCTTACTTTGGGGCTAGATGGCGCTGTGTGGAATAATGTCTATATAGGGATATTTATTATATTTTATTATATTATATTAATCCCAGTACAACTTTTTTACGCGAAAGATAACGTAAATTTAAAGTGGCAACACGTGGTAGACGTAATGGTTTCGTGTTTGTATAAAAGTTTAACTTTCATCTTTCGGCATTGTGGTATGTTAAACGAGGAAACTGACAGTTAATAACAATATAGTAGTATGATCATAAAAATGTATAATTGAAAAAAACATTTTTTGAAAAAGAGTAACTGCTGAGTTTCTTCCGCCGGGTCCTCTCAGTAATGAAGCAACGTCTTTCCGACTCCGTTGGTAGATTCGCATCATATTTATGTTCATAGTATAATTGTATATACATTTAAATTTACTAGTTAACTATGTAGTTAATTAAATTTGACTATACGAAAGTACTTATATTCATCATCATCATCATCCGTGCGGTCTATCCTGGTTGTGAACCCACACTGGTGTGTGGGGTCCCAGGGTCCGCCTTTCTTATTTTCTTGGCCCTCTTCGCGCGGTCTTGTGCATCCTCAGTGGTGAGTCTGTTGGTACGCATGTCACCCTGACAACGTCGAGCCACCGCTTCTTGGGTCGACCTCTTCTACCAGTACCTGGCATGGCCAGACATTTGTTGCCCACGTAGTTTGCCGATCTCCGTGAGACATGACCATACCAACGAAGGCGGACTCCTGCAGCTTGTCTGCGATGTCACGAAAACGAAGGCTGCCACGGATGTGGGTGTTCCGCCCAGTACTTATATTATATGTGGTCTATTTGAATAAAAATACTCTTCACTTTGATTTTGATACTGGCTTCTCCCCGAATCCATGAATAAGTATAAGAAAATCTCTAGCTTTTATTTCAAAGCCAGTTTTGAATTTTTGTTATTTCAAAATAGATCCCAAAATGTATGTAAAAACAGAGACGAACTAAGGTAGCAATAAAAGCATGATCGCATTTTCTGCACAAAAAATACAAAGCTTTCTAAAGCTCACCTAACATTTAAATGGAGAATTCTATACTTCCTCCGTTAAAATTTAATAAAAATTACCAGTTCACAAAAAAATAACTTCAATAAATGGCAGGCCATTTTGTCTGGCGAGGATCCGTACATGACCTTTTGTCGCTTATTAATAATATAAGCTATTAATAGCAAGCTGCAATGATTTTTAGGAAGTCTGTTAATATGGAGAGCGTGGTAGCCTAGGGTTCAGCACCCGAACTCAGATCGTGGATCGTGCGGTCCCGAGTTCAAATCTGTCCAGAATCAAATTCTTTGTGTTCATTGTCAAATATCCGACTTACTCTCCGGTGATGGAAAACATCGATGAAAAACCAAATCAACCCGGATAACGGCGGAAGGCTCACCACCTACCCACGTTGGGTTCTAAATACCATTAGTGAAAAGTGGGCGTCTGAGTGTTTCGATCACCATGACGGCACAGTCACTTGCCTCTGACTACCCCGTTTGGGATAAAGTCGTGATGGTATGTACGAGTATGTATGTTAATATGGTAAAAATCGATAAGGTATGAAAAATTAAAAAAAATTACAACCTTAATTTGTATAGTTTGAGCGGGTTCTGGTTAATAGGTTAATGAATTACATTTTTGTTGCCAAAACCGAATAAAATATACATTTACATAAAATGTAACACATAAAAATATAATCACAAAAAAAATAACATCTAAAAACCTATTATAATCTCTATAACCTCTTCGAAGCAATAATAAAAAGGTCATACTCAGCACATCTAAATGTTCCTTAACTAAACATAAAAGACGTTGACATTGCGTGTTATTGAACGATAGAAAGCTAGAAAAAAACTAATTTCGGCCCTTGTTGAAATCAGCCCGCGTCTTCCACAATCCGGGTGGCTGCTCTAACCACTGAGCTACCGAAATCTCAATGGAACGCACGAATCTTTCTGGTACATGCTTACGTTGCAAGCCAACGTTATTTCATCACTGTTTTAAGGCATCTTTTTCTAGTTTTTATCTTTCGACTTAAAGCAAGCATTTTGCATGCATAAGTAAACAAAGTAATAATTGAGTGTTATTGTTACAATGTTGCTATGAACAAAGGTAACAGCTTGTGGAGGAAATAGTTATGTTTTAAAGCTTATCTATGCATAGGATAAGATGAGATAAACTTTATTGCCAAACAAAATATTACAGATTTATATAATCAAACTTAATTTACAATTTAGGCGACCAAAACGCTAGAAGCAACCTCTTTTAGACCTTCAGGGAGAAAAAGGATCATTCATTTCATCCTTGACGACACGATTGGCGTAGTGCGCTGTAGCACGGTTTCTCGCCTTTAATTCCGTAGTGCATCGGGTTCAATCCCTAATTTCTAAATTGGCCTGGTTCTGGGTGTGCTGGAAGACGCCCCTCGCTGAATTCCTTTTCTGGTACCTCGTAACACAGGGATATTTATCCCTACTTCGAGACCATGAAAAGAGGTGTGTTGTCTGGCGCATATTTATTTATTTATTTACCCTCACACATCTATTCTCAAAACTCAGGTTACCTACGTTTATAGTGATGCAAACTTATATAGACCGGATACGTTTTAGCTCATGATCAAATATGCGTATCGTTCTAGTTTGTATCATAGTGCTAGGCTTACCTCCATCATAATTATAACGCTTTGACCTGGATTGGTATCTGGATAATAATAAAACCGATAGCACTATTGTGGCAAAACACAATATGCGGGTCTGAAAGTGTAGAAAACTATCGCCAGCAGTAAAAAAATATGGTCCTTCGATCCGGAACATATTTCTTATATTTCAGGAAGGTGCGTCAGAGTTTTAGCTGGAACAGCTAATAAAATGCTAACACTTAATGGTGTTAAATATAAACTGGTTTGACAGTTTGATTAAGTTAAGGAGTTCAGAAGATATTTGCTAGTGACAGGAGTGTGACACGCAGTTAAAAACATGGTCCTTTGATCCGGATCATAGCTGCTTATTGAGAAGGTGCGTCATAATTTTGGGTGATAGAGCTAATTAAATAAGCCACCCCTCCTGGACCAAAGCACAGCTACTGATGGTCAACATTCCATTACCTTTCCTGGGTCAGGTTTCAACATGCAGAACCCTCATTGCTAGCACTATTCACACTTAACGGGTTTTGATATCGTTCTATTTGTATGCCACCTTTTTAAGCGCGACCTGAAAAACTTTTAAACGGGAAATACATTTTTCAATAGAGGGTTCCCTGAATAGCTCTTTACACCAGCTAATGGCCTATTTGACTTACATTTGCAAGTTATTTTTTAATTAATCACCCTTTAAAAGGTGTTACAATTATGAGGTTTTAATTTTATTGGGGGATGAGCATTATTGGGTTTTTTAGGATTACAGCTTTTTAAAGAAACCTTGAGGGGTTGATTGCGTACTTAACCGTGGTAGAGTATTTAATTATGGTTATTACTTATTAGCTTTGCTCTTCCGCAGAGCAAAGTTGAGGTTTATATTTATTTGCAGTAGTTAATAGAAGTTTAATGTCCAATAAAATTAGGACTCAATTTGTCTTAAAATTTTGATGTAACGTTGTGTACTTTTCCATCATCGTCAAATCTTTTTGAAGTGATGACTTTTTTACTAATAATCCGTTAATGAAATGGTTAAGTGCCTTCTTCATTAGGAACTTAAGATTCCATCCGCATCCACGAATACGATATCAGGGGCATTGTGATTGTTTTATGTTCCGGTGTGTATGATATATTATGAGATATATCAGATATGATGAAAGCTGTCCACTAAAGCAACCTAGTTCTAGACGCTTCTGCCCACCAAAAGACCTTTTCTCTCGTTGGATCACCGTCAAATCAGACCACATCACGTGGTCTCTCACGTCCAAGTCAGTTTTATTTATTTTACTGCGCTGAAAAGAACAGACGTGCAATTAGCGCACTTGACGCTTAGAGGCATTCTCTACGAAACAACTCAAGCAAGGTTTATCTCGTATTTTTCAATATCAATGCACACGTATTAACACCCAGACACAGAAAGCGACACAAAGATTCGTCACACTAATGTTTGGAAACGTCCTATTCTATTCGCTTTACCAACAGCAGATTCAAAACGTGAATTGCTTGGTTTGATTTCAGAGTAAATCTAGTACTTTAGATGAAGACATTACTAGATTGCCGACGTCTTAATAAAGTAACATTTCTAACGTTATAAGAAATATCTTCACCTCATATTGTCTGACAAATAGAAAAAAGAGCAACCCCAACTAATACCCAGTTTTCGTGAACGAAATACTATAGAAGCCTTCTGCAACTTCATCCTTTGGTATAAGGTTTAAAATCGCTTGTCAGTTATATTCGTAGGTCATTTTTTGCGTGACCTACATTCGGGCTGTGTCGTAGGTCACAATGGAACCATTCCGGGTTTGTATTCTGGACGAATCTTGTTTGATCTATGGAACGGTCGCGTATTGTGTATATGTCAAGGGTTCCGTACACCGTGGTTTATGGGAAATATTAAAAATTACTACGGTAATATTATTATGATAAAAATGTCACGTCCACAAATCAAAATATAATAACAATATTTAAATGCTCACGACTAGGTTTATGCCAAAATATGCGCCAGACAACACACCACTTGTCATTGGCTCGAAGTAGGGATACATATCCCTGTGTCACGATGAATTGAGCCAGGGGCGTCTATCAATGGGGGTGATCAGAGGGAAGGTGATTGACTGAAAAACTCTGACGCGCTCAGCCCCGTACTTGTTTATTTATTCGAAGATTTCCGTTACTTAAAATAATATTATTAGACTGCATTCTTTTGAATCTTTTGAATCGAATTTTGCTTACTACGCTTGTTAATTAGTTTTTGACATCCAGTAATTTTAAAGGCAACTTATTGAACAAAAAATGTTTCAAAAAATTATCACTGAAGCCGTTCATACTCCGAATTAACTTATCTAAGAACTTGTGACATGATCTCACACTAGTTTTCTATACATACGTACGAGTATATATCACAACTTAACGTTTCCATACACGCAACATCACAAAGGTTGGTACAGTCAGCTCCAGAAAGATTTATCCAATTTCAGACACATAAAATTAAAACGAATAAAAATGCAGACGCGTCACAAGCTTCTGAGAATTGCAAGGACTGTCTGTGGAGATGGAGGGTAGTGTGTGTAATAATGTGCGTAACATTTATGTAACGAGCATTTGTGATTGTTGTGTGTCTGGGTGTTATCATCTATTTAAGTCTATTGAGAAATATTTAGGTAAACACGTATAGGAGTCTCTGACACCCATAGTCCGGGCTTCGCTTAGTTTGGAGTCATGATCTTAGTGTTAGGTGTCCCAGATGTTTATTTATTTATATACCTACAGTATAATCATAAAAAACACGGTGCATAACACATCTGTGAATTATACATTACTTTTAATGCAACATGATTACGAATTAACACAAACACAAAATAATCTTTAAAATTGCGACGTTGCCAATCTGCCTCCAGCGCACGCTCATAAGTAACAAAATAGTATATTATAGCAGGTTAAAAAACCTAATAACGTGCTGGAAAACTAATAATGGTTTTTATGACTAAAGGGACAAGATTAAGAGACGTGTAAAATTTTATACTTCTAAACCTTATTGCAATAAACCTAAAGACGAAAAAATATACACTCCTTTTTTTGCAGCTGACTTTACCTTCCACTCTGCGGGTTTCTACCCTAGGCAGTTCGGCGCACCTGCACCTCCGATCGGTATTGCCACAACACCTGTTCGGAACTCGGGATCGGCTGAAGTTTTTTTTTTATTATAGCTGGAAAGTCTGGCAAGTCGACAGGTCCTGATTTATGAAAATATAAAGTTTCAAAGGTATGAAAATAAATCTTGGAAACTACTGAGTTTTGAAGCCTGTGAATTATTGGATTGAATGATTTGAGCGTTTTTATGATCTACAGGTATCTTTAGAGATATTTTATATGCCTTTCTTGATTTAGAATTTTTTATTCGTTTTTTTCTGTGTAAGTTAAAAAAAAACAATTCACATCGGGTTAAATAACTTAATATTGATTACATTATACCCAACTTCTCTTTAATTTCATTTTTCTCCTTTTAAAACGATAACAGGGTGACAAGGGTAACGGTGACAGGCAAAAGCGCCCTTAAAACCGTAGTTTTTTTTATATTTTTTAAATTGCTTTATACATTTTTTTCGTAATTGTTGTAGTTTTTAGGTAGAAACTACGAAATTTCGTAATGTCGCCATGTAATACCGTTTATTTGTGAAACTATCAAGATTTAAGGCTTGACCGTTTTTTCAGAATATTTGCTATCTAATCAGCATTCTAAAAAGTATCAGTTAAGTTCCCTGATTTCAATAGTTTTTTTATAGCAATCGTTTTTCGGAGATTACTCGGAAACTTTAGAAAATATATTAAAACGCCAATATCTCGTCAACTATTAATTTTGGCCTGCTAGTTGATGGGGCTCAATTTTACACATAACGTCTTCCATTACGCTTTTCGAAGAATAGTTATATTTTGCCCTAACCCTGTATTTTCAAATTTCTTCATTTTCACTTAATTATTTAACATGTTAAAAGTCGCTTTCAGAAAAACGTGCTTCAGGGTGCTTTTCCACCAGTGATGCACCGTTGCAGTGAATTCCTTTGATATCCACCAATCATATTCATTGGTCCACATAGCATTGCACTGAAACGGGTTATACTAACTGATATTTTTAATAGTCAAAGTCAAAGTGTTGATCGCAATCACGTGGTTACAGAGCTGGTGAACATTATTAGCCAGTACCAACACAGAATATGAACAGAACAGTGCTGTCAATGCGTGCTATGGATGCCTGTGTGGAGGGAACATTGCTTAGCTCGAGCTGCGCATCTTCCTCGCACAGCTACCTAGCGCGCATCTTCGTAGCACAGCTTACTCGCTCCGTTACTTATCATAGCATCAGTTAAAACAACGTATAAGTTAAGCTTGCATATACTTGCAGCAAGATGTATGCCGCATGGTAGGCCATATTAAAAACATAGCCTATTAGAACCCGCCAGTAGGATATGGCTATGTGGACTAATGAATCTGATTGGTGGATATTGTGTCGACATACACATCCGCATCGTACTAGGTTTAAACTGAGACGTGAGTTGATTGTGCGTTCATATTTATGCATTTGTAATTTTTGCGTGCTGGTAGACAAAACTTCATATTGCGTACTAATCTGCGGACACCCGCAGAAAGTGTGATATTTGTGTTGAGTGAAATAGCATTTCTTGCCTCTGTCTAAATGTTTTAACTATTATTTTTGTGTAGAATGAAATAAACATATATTTTGTCCTTTGCTAACATTTCCAAATTTTATATAAAAGTAGGTGGTTTGTAGCAAATAAATACACTACATTTTGGAAATTTGTTTTAATCACATCGCCACAGAATCCTATCCTCAACAGATATCAAACGTATCCACAGCAACGCATCAAAGCCAGTTCAGTCATCTCGAGGTTCCCAGTAACTTGTTTGTGCCTGCTTAATCCAACCTTGACGTATACATTCTTTTTAATTTATTATTCGAAACGTGTAACTCTTACATTTACCTAACCCTCTAAATTTGAAAGAGCCACAATCAGTGCTGAGCTGCAGCGCTAAACAGCGCTGTACAGCGCTAATCACTTGCGTTTAATCGCAGTTAGACACAGCTTAAAATTTGTAGCCAGGAAGCGTCGCATATAATATTTACGTCTATGCCGAGGGATGGCGGCATTTGAATTTCAAATTTTGCGATTATACGTCACTAGTGAGGGTGGTCTGTGGGCACCGGGACACTCTGTTACTAGGATTCTTTGAAACTCTTTACTTCTGTGAGAAAATTTGCTGAAAAATTTGAAGAAATCTGGCATCAAACCGAAACATTAATATTCGTCAGTATTTTTTTGCATTAATACAAACCATATTACTAACTAACCATTTACAATGGAAGAATATGATCATGTTTTTTCTGAAAAACTCACTTCGAACATCGCCCAGCGAATCCGCTGTGAGATACAACTATTTAATCCTGTAAAACTAAATAAAAATGATTGCGCCTTTTCGACGGACGTGTTAATGAAATAAACCAAGCTAAATGCGATTTTGAAATTTTGTTCACATAAATTGTTTGTATTTAAGTCAAAGTGAGTTCGGTAACCTGTGTGAATTTACGTTCGTATTAGTACAGAATTGGCCTACTGTACCCCTACCGCTGACAGTCCAATGACGTTTAAGTATGGGGATTTGGTACAGCGCCTCCGGTGAACATCAATGGAACTGAAAATGGCATACAAGTTGCTGTTGTTAACTATGGTAGTGAGAAAAACTCATGGTCATTACATCAAGATCATCTGACGCCAAACTAAGCAGAACTTTTACTGTGGGTGTCAGAGAACATAACACCGAGACACAACAAACACAAATAAATAAAAATAAATAAATATGCGCCAGACAACACACCTCTTGTAATGATCTCGAAGTAGGGATTAATATCCCTGTGTTACGAGGTATCACACAAGGAAATAAGCCAGGGGCGTCTCCCAGCACACCCAGACCCGAGTCAATTCAGAAAAGATCGTTTCCTGAATTGACCCGACCGGGAATCGAACCCGGGACACTACGGAAATCGAGGCGAGAAACCGTGCTACAGCGCACTACGCCAACCGTGTCGTCAAACAAATGTTCGTCTCATGAATGTCTGTCATGAGTGGGGATCGAACCCACCACCTTCGGTGCTAGAGTCAGGATCGCTGCCATTGCACCAACAGGCAAGTTACTACGTAACAGATAAATCACATCACAGACATTGACCATTTTGTCAATCGCGAATGCGTGCTACCACAGATGACTTAATAGTTACTTCGTAACAAAAAAAATACTTCATAGTAAATTGTCCATTATGTCATTTGTAAATGCGTTCTGTCATATGACAGGCATATATTGCGAGGGCTACCTCTTTCGATATCGATGTCAGTAGTCAGTACTCGCTTTACGTCATCGCAGTTCAACCGCAAGATTTGCGTACAAATGCTCTACGCGGCTTTTGACAACCAACTGCCGAATAGGTCTAGGAAGACCCGGCGGCTGGTAGGTGATAACCGCGTGCAAGTACATGGAGTGACAGAGGCCTGCTTAAACACCTAGAGGCAGTTCGTCACACGGATGTTTTTCCTGGGGCTGTATTACAATATCTTATAACCAGTCAAGTTAATTGCTTAAACTGAGCGTAGCAGGCAATTTCATCAGTATCCATCCTACAAGGCGTTAGCGCCAGGTAACCGGTGACTGGCTGGAAATAAAAAATCACATTACGAAATTAGGGAACAATCTCACAACCATTACACAAAAATAAAATGTATAATTGTATATATATATGTATAATTGACGGTTGGCGTAGTGCGCTGTAGAACGATTTCTCGCCTCGATTTCCGTAGTGTCCCGTGTTCGATTCCCGGTCTGGTCAATTCAGGAAACGATTTTTTCTGAATTGACTCGGGTCTGGGTGTGCTAGGTGACGCCCCTGGCTTATTTCCTTGTGAGGTACCTCGTAACACAGGGATATTAATCTCTACTTCGAGACCATTACAAGAGGTGTGTTGTCTGGCGCATCTTTATATTTATTTATTTATATGATGGGAAAATTGCGATTAAGGTATCCGAGTGAAACATAACCCTTCTTTTGTGGACAAGCGATACGTGGGCACCGGGTAATTTGTGACTGCTACTTTCTTTGTGACAGTCACAATTTTATTATGGCTGAGTGTGACTAGGCTTTAGTTTGGTTACTTTAGAAGCTCTTTGGAGTACTTAATTAAAATGCGAGTAAAGTAATTATGCTGTTGAATGAGATTTTTTAGAATTTTCTTTATTAATGCATAAAGCTCTTAATGGTGAGCTATTTAGGAATTACGAGCTTTGTTCGTACTTAGGAGCAAAATAAATGATCCTAGGGACTCAAGCGGGATTCGAACCTGCGGCCTTCCACAGTCCGGGTGGCTGCTCTTCCAACTGAACTATCGAGGCTGGTAACTGACATAAAGAATTTGTAGTGTATAACCCGATTTTTATAACTGTGCACCTTGAGTTGTCAAAGTCGTTAGGTTGGCAGCATTGAATGTCCCGCCCTCAAACTTCCTTACCACTTCGCTCACACCCGACAGCGCGTCAGTGGAGTGGTGAGGAAGTATGCGGGTGGGTGAAATTCAATGCTGCCAACCTAACGATTTTGACAACTCGAGGTGCACAGTAAAAAAATCGGGTTATATTTTATGTTCTAAGCCAACGTTGTTCCATCAATGTTACATGTCGAGCGCCTTTCAACACCCGAAAGACATATTTTTGCAAAATTAGATTTTCGATCTATTTGAAACTAGCAATAGGCTAACTGTTTTTTTTTATTTTAGCGAACCCCGCTTGATTCTTTGGGATCAGGTCGATTTTTTCTGGTTTCTGTCTTTGTTTAAAAAAAGTGCATTGGTTGCTGCTAAAAATAAAAAGAACAAAATAAGTCATCCTGTGTCCCGTGACAGCCAATCAAATGCCGTGAAATCTGCAGGATCTTGACAGATGCTGACCTTAAACTCGTATAACTTGGCTTGTGCCAACCCTACGACTTTGTGCCATAATTTATGAAAATTTTTTTTGGCTGGCACTTTCAGAAAACTCTGACAACTTTTATCATTTTCTTTTCAATGTTTGTGTGTGTTAAATAAATTTATTTCTGTAAAACAAATATAATTGTGCGCCAGACAACACACCACCTTCATGGACTCGAAGTAAGGATAAATATCCTCGAATGACGGGGTTCCAGACAAGGATTCAAGCTGGGTGCGTCCAGCACACCCACACGAGCCAATTTAGCAAAGATCGTTTCCTGAATTGGCCCTACTGGGAATCGAACCTACGGGTGCGACAGCGCACTACGCCAAATCGTGTCTAGTGTCTATAAAACGAAACAATATTTATTGCGCTTTACTCAGGTAGCAAGAATCGAAACCAATTTTGGTCCAAAAACGTAAACAAAACAAAATAGCTATTGTTGTTATTGGGAATTCCCGTCTATCTAAATCACCTGTATCTGTCAGGGTTGTAATTGAACTGTTAATTCAGAGCTGCCGATTTGGCTTTATGCTTCTAATCATCATAAACCTGAACGGAGATGTTCACGTAAAATCAAATAGTGCCGGTCCAGGAAGTCCATACCTACTATAAATACAACTAATAAATATATAAATATTGACACAGCGTCAGCTGAAGGCCTTTTCTTGGAGAACCCGTTTTATTGCACTCACGAATATTTAAATTGTAGTAAATTTTAATTCATTCGTATTTGTATTAATTTTTCTATTATTTGACATTGTTGATTAATTTAATCCTATTTTAATGCTCTTTTATTTCGTTTTTTGCTTTGTAATTTTCACATGTACTTGACTCTCTTTTCATTTCTTTTTACTTAATTTCTATTGTTTTTGTTTCATTTTATTTCTTTCTGACATATGTTTTGTATTTATTTTTGATTATTTTCTTAGACGATCTCAATATTGATTCCCATATATGTCATTTAATGTAAATACGGGTAATTTATTAAAGAGAAATAAATTAATCTTATCTATGCAGAACAGAATGCCTGACAATGCTGAAAATGTCTTGTAGGCACCGGGTGAAAGTATTTTCTCCCTTTTGAAAATCCGTTTTTCAATATTTTTTAACTCACAACACAGAACATACCATCACGACTACCCAACGGGGTAGTCAGAGGCATAGTGAACGGAACACTGAGAAACCCACTTCCCACCAATGGTATTGTACCCAAGGTGGAAGGTGGTGAGCCTTCCGCCGTTATCCGGGTTGATTTTGATTTTTATCGATGTTTTTCATCACCGGTTCATTTAGTCGAACAATTAACACAAATATGGTTCTGGCTAGATTTTAACTCAGGACCACATGATCCACGATACGAGTTACGGTGCTTGGCCCCCGGGCCACGACGCTCTCATTAATTTATCGAAAGAAGTGGAAAATTCTTTAAAACGGGTAAAGGCTTGCAAGGCACAAAGCATACTACTATTTATTTATTTATTTACTAGATTTCCGCCTGCGGCTTTACCCGCGTGATATCGCCGCGTGTCATCGTTGCTTATTATGACCAAATTACAGAAAATCTTTATATTATTATTGATGATGCATAAGCTGTATTACTGCAAATTTTCATTTAAATCCGTTAAGCATTTTTTGCGTGAAAGAGTAACAAAAATACACCCATACATACATACATCCTCACAAACATTCGCATTTATAATATTAGTAAGAAGTAAGATTTAGTCTTTATTGCATCTAAACTAAAGTGCACCTCTAGTGTTGCATCTGTTCATAGGTATTTTCATTCAATGCGGCTTAGGACGGTTTTAAGCAAAAAAATGTGGTCTTTGACATCCATCGTTTCTTAGTAACTGATACGCTGACGCCTTAAATTAAGGCCCGATTTTTCAATTCTTAGTTTATTCCCTAGATAGCTAACTGAAGTTCCTATAAAATTAACTGGTAGTTTATCAAGCGAATAGATAGACAATTGAAAAATTAAAAAAAAACAATAGTCTTTTATCCAAAGAATAGCTATCTATCGTTTGTCTATGTACTTATATCGCTAATTTTACACTGATTATCCACAAGCGTGATGCATTTATACAATCATTGCAATGTTATAACGAAACAAGACAAAAGTTGATGTTTGACAAATTGACACTGACGTATAAGAAAAACAACCTCAGCTTTTTTTGCCGTCGAAAGTTGTGGTAAAAAGTTTGTAATTATAATAACACTCCAAAACTTCTTATCAAAACGAAAATAATCCCAAATGATACACTACATAACCTTAAAATGTCAAATAAAACGCATAGATAAATCTCATCCATCCCCTCAAGAAGCAGAAAACTTTATTCCTCAGTTAGCGCATTTATTCAACAGATAACATCTATCTGACTATTAAAAAATTAAAAATCTTGTTAACCTTCGAATAAACTTCATTCTACAGATAAATTTCATCATCTGAGGATTGAAAAAACGGCCCTAAATCAAATAGCGGAAGATACGTAACGTCCTAAAAATTGTCAACTGAAAACGGCGATGATCCACTACTACATGCACACACCAGACAGAGACAAACCTATTCAATTTGACCATAGCGTAAGCGAGACAGGCGTACGTCAGAGTAAAGTCCTGTCAATCGGATATCGTATATTGTGAATGAGTGAAATTAGGTGACGGGGCCCTAATTTAAGCGGTCCACGCGCTAGAGGCGCGTCACCTATTTTCCATTTAGTTTTTTTTTATTTAATCTAAGGCTAACGCCGATCATGTTAAACTAACACGACTATCGTCTAAAAGTCACTCACTGATTTGTTTTTTTTATGTACTTCACCCGCTTGTGTCATCTTTATGAAGTATATTTCACTGTTTGAAGTTATTGGGTGTCGATCACCACTGTTCGACACTCTCGGAACCCATGAAAAATTCAAAAATGATGTATGCGTAAGTATGAAGGAATGGAATCGTAGATCAATTTGGCTGAATGTTTTGTTTTCAGCTTTATTGGTAATTCCAAACCACCTGCTATACGTTGATCTTATCAGTGCCACTGAAAGCATCATCCCTGTAGCAAATCTATTACCAGGAATAACATAGGATCAATTTGGCTTATGTGGTGGTAATTCGCCAAATAGCTCTAGAGAGATAATTATTTGATTAAGTACAATTAGCACGATATCTCTAGACATGAGCTGGCTTCAAAAGGTACTCGTATCTGCTAGAGTTCACTGATTGGTGTTGGCTGATTTCACATAATGGTTAATTGCGTTTACACAGCGGGTGTTCTTCTGTAAATAATATATCTATAATCTTCGGATAAAGTAAAAGTAAATTAAAGTCATTAGCCTATATACTGTCCCATGGCTAGGCAAGGGCGTCTATCATTAAAACCAAGTGATTGCTACAATTGGGTATGGGAACAAAAATCAAACAAGTCCTAAATCGAAAACCATTTCGAGGTATTTGTATACCTTATTTAAATATTTAACATTTTTAAAAGCAAAGGATCGATAATATTCTTAATTAAATACGTTGGAAAACTGGGGTCAAATGAATGACCCCAGTTTGCCCCAGTTTGTCCGCAAAGAGTATATTATGGTTCTTATTGGACTCTTGACGGTATTTAAATTGACATCTCACAATTGAAACCTATTGGGTCGTATAAACGTCCTTTCACGTGATTGGTTTATAATCTATCCATCAACCAATCAAATGACGCGATCTGTATCATACGTAAGACTTTTAGCTTAGCTAGGTGATTCTACTGCATGGTATTAATAGGGTTTCCAGATAGCAGATTTAAAATTCCCCCAGGTGAAATATATTTTTCCACAAAGTTATTTTTAATAATACGTACATTAATTAACGCACATTGCCCAGACGGGTAGGTACAACTTAAAAGAGCCGTTCACTATAATCCCAACCCTTTCAGGTAGGGCTTGGTTTCAAAACTTGACAAAATGAATTGTATCTGAAGTCTACTTCTCACATTCTCGTGAGATTCTACATGTTGAACGGCTAGCTCTGTTTTAGTCGTAAGTGCAGTAAATCAGTAATTTTCTCCTCATAACTTATTTACCATGAATCCGGGAAAAAACACATGTGGGATACACTAAGTGAATTTGTGACGTCATAAGTTCGCAATGTTTAAAAATTAATAAAAAAATAACTACCGGCTAGATCGGCGAAATATTCAAATTAGTTACTTAAAATAGTAAAAGGTATTTAAAAATATATATAAAACATAAAAAAATTTGTTCCCATTCCCAATTGATGGGTACCGTATTGGCTTAGTCACCGTATGATAAATAAATAAACATGCGCCAGACAACACACCAATTGGTCATAGTCTCGAAGTAAAATAGATATTCTTGTGTTGTGAGGTACCAGAATCCTGGTTTCAGAGGTCCCAGTAGTATTTTACTTGCCAAGCCACAAAAAAAAGGGTAACAGAAGGACTGCTCTTGCCTTTTTCCAGTAAAATTACCTAAACTTGCCTGACCGCCTAGGGTTACTACTATCTTCGCTCTGAATTTTTAAAATGAAGGAAGTAGGTTACCTATACCTACTTGCATTAAGAAAACCTACTTGCAAAATTGCACCAAGCTCGACAAAAACAAAAACAATTGCGACAGTGCGCCTCGCCCCGTGACCGATTCTCACCGGTACCATTTTGATGACGCACACAGACAAAGTGAGTTTACAGGTGGTAAACTCACTTTGTCTGTGTGCGTCATCAAAATGGCGTTTTTATCTAAGCGGACTATCTGTCCGCGCCGCCGCGCCGCATGCTGATTTGTGTCTGAACTGAAATGACGCGCCCCTCCAGCGCATTCACACACGAAAATAAACTTTAAATATAGACGCAATAACATTTCACTCTAATTGGTCGTTCAGTAGCCGGTTGGACTTAAACCGAGGAGCAGGCGTCGTTTGTTTGCAAAGTAAACACGACACATCTAAATCAACTAAAAAAGAAGTGGGGCGCGTCATTTCGAATTAGTCAAGCTCTACCTGAAAGCATATTATGACCAGTAAATAAAAAAACCTTTTTTAAGTCGTAGGTACATTATTTAGTGTGCTCTTTATATAGTTGTTTATCGATACACCCTCCAGCGAACATCTTACAAAATCTGACGCCTCTATCATACGAGTATCTGTTTCGTGAAGCCTGAAATTGAATCTGTTCCTAAATAGATATGTGACCTAGATACCCAGCTGGGTATTAACCCATTGCCTATATCTCACGTTGCTCAATGGCTTGTTACTTGAGTATGACGAGCAATTTAACCCTCAAATGCTTAGCGATGCAGTTTTGTATCACCATTATGTTTACCACTATTCGTTGAATTGAAATACGAGTATAATATGTCTGCCAATTGCTTGTTTTTAATTGTAGAATGAGCCCCGCCGAGGTCATCCCAATGAATGAATGAATGAAATATTTATTTCCTCTTCACAATAGGACCTTAAATATAGCACTTAGGTATATTATTATGTGAGGAATGTATGTAACAAATTTAAATGTAGGTATATAACAAATTAAAAGAATAATCCTAAGGTGTGAGAGGCTGGTGCCTGAAATAGGTTTAAACCAAACCTGTGTTACAGGTGAGCTTACAGTATGGATGGAGTTCTTCAAAAAGGGTTTAAAAGTTCTGCAGATACCCCTGGTGTTGCACGCGTCCATAGGTTGAGGTAACCGCTTACAATCAGTCACCGACGTTGAATAAAAAAAACAAGCGGTATTTACTTGGTTTGGATTCTCAAATACCTTTTAGTAGTTTTTGTTGTTTTGTTGCCACCAATGTTTTGTTTTGATGTTGCAAAGTTCCTGAAGTTACGAGCAATAGAGGTTTTCTTTTTTAATTGAAGTGGCCGAAACTGAAAGGTCATTTTGTAATTTATTTTAAGAGGATACAGAATCACCGTTTTTGCATACAAACGTAGTCCGCTGTTACCTTCTTGGAAAATGCTAGTAAAAAACTAGTTTTTTTTTTCAAAAAATCTGTTGGTTTTGTTTTGATGTTGCAAAGTTACTGAAGTTACGAGCAATAAAGGTTTTCTTTTTTAATTGAAGTGGCCGAAACTGAAAGGTCATTTTGTAATTTATTTTAAGAGGATACAGAATCGCCGTTTTTGCATACAAACGTAGTCCGCTGTTACCGTCTTGGAAAATGCTAGTAAAAAACTAGTTTTTTTTTTCAAAAAATCTGTTGGTTTTGTTTTGATGTTGCAAAGTTACTGAAGTTACGAGCAATAGAGGTTTTCTTTTTTAATTGAAGTAGCCGAAACTGAAAGGTCATTTTGTAATTTATTTTAAGAGGATACAGAATCGCCGTTTTTGCATACAAACGTAGTCCGCTGTTACCTTCTTGGAAAATGCTAGTAAAAAACTAGTTTTTTTTTTCAAAAAATCTGTTGCCACTATTAGCATGTCCCTAATTTGTTATAATAGATTTATTATGAAAGAGATGACCCTTCGAAAATCTAAAAAAATGTTCAGATTTTCCGCTGTGTTTAAACATCTAGAAAATCAATTTGACCAGATTATTTAAAAAAAGAAAACTTGTTCACGGCTTAAGCTTTCTTCTAATTTTAACTAATAAAAGTAATTCAATCGGTCAAGTTTTCGAGAAGGGATCAGATACTACGAAGCGTCGATTTTGTGTACTTTTAATAGGTAATTTCGGTCTGAGTTGCAGTTGTCTCTATCGCACTCTGCGGGGGCCTAGAGGTCAGCAACAGACAGCAATAGATTTCACAAAAACCTGTTTTTCAATTCTCTCGCCTGCGCTGTGTCCTCTTAATCACTACCTGTCCGTCAGCGGCTCCGCTCTCCCGTTAAAATAAAGCCTAGCCTAGCCTAGCCTAATTTGTACAGTCATTTACATCAAACTTTACACGGTGGGGGCAACTTATGCTGTGGAGATAAGACCCATTTTTTTAATAGTTAAGTAAAAGTAGACCTGTCGTCCTCCATTCTATGGTAGGCAGACATTGATACTTGCTCACGTCTTCCATGAGTTTACACCAATACCAGCCGCTTGCGTCCGCGTTGATCGCGTTGACGTTTTTGTATGGGGTTGCGGTAGACCCAGGCCTCTGTTCCCTGCGGTTAGGGGAAGAGAATACTACCGAGGTATCCCTGCCTGTCGTAAGAGGCGACTAAAAGGGCCCTTGGGGTCGCGAAGCGCACGCGTGGGGGCCTGCGTGTGTTTCGGCTTGCGATCCCGAGGAAGACGTTAACACGTGTCTTCGGACACAGTGGTCTGTGTTATCGTGCACTGGAGTTGAGCTTGCTCCTCCCGAGGCTGGCTGCCAGGCGGCCTTGCGCGCCCAAGGGTCCAGCGAGGAGTTTCTCCCTCGTTGGGGATCCCGGGTCCCTTCCATTCTGCGCCGAAGATGACCACCATCATCTCTGGCTCTCTGTGTCGGGGTCTCTGTTTACCCAGGAGTTCCGAGTCCCACATATCCCAAGTGTCCCGAACCCAGGGCCTTGGGAATGCTTAAATGCATTTCCTGACGCAAAAAAAAAGACCCAGGCCTCTGGCACTCCATGCACTTTCGCGCGATTATCACCTACTAGCCGCCGGGTATTCCTAGACCTATTAGGCAGTTGGTTGTCAAAAGCCGACTTATAAAAAGTACTAATGACAAGTCAAAGAAAAATTATTACTAACAAAAATACACTGATTCAGTCTCTCCCGTTTCCCATAGATAACGTCTCTCGTAATAAATAAGTACAAAATAATATGAATACGCAGTATTCTTGTGAGAACATAATAGGGCCCAGTACGGGGACTACACGTGCAACTGTCAATACCAAGATATTATAGGAACTATCTATTATATCTTATTATAATGGAATAAATAATTGCATTCACAATAAATGCGACTTGCTACCAGTCGGTTAATGAACTGTTTTAAGCAGTTTGTTCATAAAACCAATGTGAAAGTTTGGTATTGTCATCACTTTTTCTGACCGTGCAACGTATTGAGTCTAGCCCTCGCTGAAAGTTTCAATTCGTTGTGTGACAAACTGAAACAATTGCTAAACAAATATTCAACTCAATCCGAAACTGCAAATAACTTTTGCTCTTTTGATTCAAATGGGTGTGTGACCAAAATTTGAAGGAGAGATAGTTGTAATTTTTTTTCAATTAGTATTTTCGTTTTTTTGCATTTATAATATTGATAGGATTACTAATACTTTTAGATATGGCCTATACCCAGTTAAAATAATCATCCTTTATACCCGGTGATTTTCAAAAGACTCACTAAATATTTCTAAATACATACGAGTACATATATAGATATTAACACTCGGACACACAACAAACACTCATGAACGTCACATAAATGTTTGTCATGGGTGGGGATCGAACCCACGACCTCCAGCGCTAAAGGCAGGATCGCTGCCATTGCGGCCACAGGCCAGTCGTATATAATATATATATATAATATATAACTCGTGATAATCACCGTGTATAAAACAAAATATCTGAAGTTATGATGTTAGTTTGGCATCGAACAAACTCATGCGCAGAGCTCATTATTACCATTGTTTAGTAAAAATGATTTCTGTCTGAATCTGCGTGTAAATTGTCTCACATAAATTAATTAATAAATATGCGCCAGACAACACACCTCTTGTAATGGTCTCGAAGTAGGGATTAATATCCCTGTGTTACGAGGTATCATACAAGGAAATAAGCCAGTGGCGTGTCCCAGCACAACCAGACACGAGTCAATTCAGAAAAGATCGTTTCCTGAATTGACTAGACCGGGAATCGAACCCGGGACACTAGGGAAATCGAGGCGAGAGACCGTGCTACAGCGCACTACGCCAACCGTGTCGTCGTGTGTTTATTTATTTATTTGTTTATATGCCATGTGTGCCAAGACATCCAAAGATGTAATATTTTATATTTTACGAAACATTTCAAAATATTCCTTTAGTTAAATATGTCTTCACTATTGTTTCAGGTAAGAAAAAATGGATTAATGAGACCCATTTAAGGTATACATAGTAAGTCGAAGAGACAACGTGGCTGGAATATTCACAACGAGAAGCAGGTAAACCAATGTGCATCCACGTTTAAAATCTTTTTTTTTTTGTTTTATTTACTCACAGAATATACAACCAATACCATTGCCTGCTTCACACCCTCAAACCATTAATAGTTTGTCCATCATGCGATAGTTGTACAATCGTTAACATCGTAATCGGCAAAACCAAACCACGAATTAACAGTTTGCTGTTGGTGGATCGATAACGTTGCATTTTTGTAAGATTTTCGTGATTATTTCATTGAATTGAAAAAAAGCTTAAATTTTTGCTCTATTATTGTTTGCATAATACTATTTAAAAACACATTGAATTGTCTGAAATTAGGTAGACGCCAAATATTTGCTAAATTAAATAAAAAACCGTTTTTTTTTAATTTATCAATTTGAAAAAGACACGTAAAAATTCACTGTACTCTGTTAAAGTTATAATAAATGAAATTTAAAGGTGCATTTTATAATAGACAGATAGTTTATACCTTATTGGAATTCAGCTAAATAATCACGAAAGCCTTAATAAAAATGCGACGTTTAAGATCGCCCCGAACGCAAAAAGCAAACTCTCTTAAAATCGCTCGTACATCCAACTTTAGCCTGTAAAAACCTAGAAACTGGTACTGGCACTAACCCTGGCAGAAACAGGCAACTTAGAGACCTAAACTTCAGAAAGCCTTGCGGCTAGAAATGTTATGATAGCTTAGCTATTCTATACTGTCGCTAGATAATCTTGATATTTGCCCCACATAATTAAATTTTGCTTATACTAACTCCTGTTTCAAAGGTGGTTCGGGTGAAAAGTTATTATGAATTAATCATGAACTCTAAGCCTTAGGATAACATTCAAAGATTATGTTCTTACCGAAACTCGGCATTACTTGGGGAAGTTTATGAATTAGACACATCTGTCAGAATTTGCATAAATTATCATAATTTTTCGTAAAGTTCGACTTAACAGTCAAATGCGTGGTAATTTTCAAAACTTTTGTTTGAGGTGTTTGGAGAGAATTATTATTTGTTTATAGAATATACTACTCGTATTATTTATGTGTACCCACGCGTAGGATTAAAGTTCTTTTCGAAAGAGGTTTTATTACAGCGAACAGTACGTCTACCACGAGTTGCTACTGTAAATTTACATTATCGTTCGCGTAAAAAAATGTATTGAGATTTGACATTGTAATGTCATGTCATGTGTCATCCCAATTCAATTTTTATACGCGAACCATAACGTAAATTTCAAGTTGCAAATCGTGGTAGACGTACTGTTGCCTTCATAATAAAGCCATTTATTGTAACAACATATCATTATATTATTGTGTTTAAGTAGCTAATGCAATGGCATGTTTTGAATGCATGACAAATGTTCATAACTAGTCTTGACCCTTTGCAGTTATAAAAATTCGTCGATTTGACCAAACGCCGATAAGATTCTAATCGTATTCACCACAGTATAAAAGACGCTTTCGTGACACTGACATGAAAGTAGGCCCGCCCCCGCAGCATCACCAACTATCCTCACCTTGACGCAGCCAGTTTCTAACAGCGACCTTTGCGAGTCATCACTCCACCTGTGGGCGTTACACGCATACCCCAGCGAAAATCGGTTCTATTACAAAATTAAGAGTTTACAGAAAGACCGCTCTCGTCTTTTTCCAGTAAAATGACCTGAACTTTACTAACCGCCTAGGTTTACTGCTATATTCGCTCTAAATTTTCAAAATGAAATAGGTAGGTTATAACAACTTGACCGAACCCTCCAAAAACAAAATTCGAAAAACTGCTACAAGTTCGACAAATACAAAACCACTCTTAACAGTGCGACTCGCCGCTTGACCGATTCCCGCCGGTATCGCCTGTAAACTGCCTCTGTCTGTGTGCGTGATCAAAATGGCGGTTTGTTCAGAGCGGACTATCTGTCTGGGCCACCACGCCGCATGCGTGATTTATGGTTCTGCTTCTTATGTGGCCAGAATATCATCACAGTTTCAAATTCGTACGATGTAACCCGAACCGATTCTTTAGTTATCGTACCGTCCGATTACTAGCTGTGCTTGCCGAATAGCTATCCATTGGTACTATCGTTATATTCTGTCGTAAGTGGCAATTGCGAGACCGGACCTAATAGATCAATGACTGCCTACATAGGCATAAAGCGAAATAGATAAGGTAAGTGTTAGTAAAATTAAGTGACTAAAAACACATTTATTGTTTTCAAGAAATAAAATATAATCATAGGATTTACATCAAAAAACAACACAAAGCAATGGAAGGCGGTTTAGCTTGTGCTTACCTATACTTCATTCGTTATAACATTAGAAATAAGAAGCAGGGATGCTAAAAGGAATGACTCTTTGCATTTGACGTTGCCATGACGATGACATACCAGAGTATAACCTGGCAAAATTGAAAACCCCTTCCGCCACAGCGTATGAAGGAGTAACATTTTAGATTTGGTAGAGTTATAGTCACAGTGAGAATGTGTTTGCTTGAAAACCCCTGTTTTTTTAGGTTTTTCCTCGACAATATAGTTTGATGCACTACAAAATAATTTATTCAAGCGAAAGCCTCATTAATTATGAAGTTACTTTACTTTAAATGAGAACAATAAAGTGTGACAGCTGCTATATAAGAAGATTTTAATAAATTCTTTATAAATCTTAAAAGTAATAATGTTTATTGTACTTTTACCACAAAGTTTACCCTAAAAAAATCCTTTTTATTTCTCTCTTATGCTGTAATGAATTTAGTATATAATCAGAATTATCTTTTGCGGCCACTTCCATTTCTTTTTTTGTGTGGTGAACCGACGTGAGTAAAAATAAAAGTGTATTTAAATCGCATGTCAAAAGGGAGTGCCATGCTCTCCTTTCTATGCTGATTGATTTACTCAACGGGCAGCGGATGCCGAAATGGGCTTTTTTCTTGAAAAATTGATAACTTTTTTACAGTTACTGTGGTGTACGATGGATGGATATTCTTGTTCGTATTGTGTCAACAAAATTATATATCAGCCGTTACGGCCTTTTTTTAGCAACAACAGTAAGCTTTAATCAAAAACATAGCTATTTGAATTTGGCACGGTAAGACTTTTCCGTAAATAAAAGAGGCGAATTTTTAAAAAAGAAAATAGAAATGGATCAGGCGCTCAGAATGGTAGCCAGCTCTTAAAAATTTGGAGAATTTATACGAGTATTACTCAACCGCTACGCTAAGCATCGTGGCCTAGTGGTTCAGCACCCGAACTTAAATCGTGGATCGTGTGGTCCCGATTTGGCCAGGACCAATATCTTTGTGTTCATTGTTAAATATCCGACTTACACTCCGGTGATGGAAAACATCGATAAAAAACCAAATCAACCCGGATAAGGGCGGAAGGCTCACCACCTACCACGTTAGGTTCTGATACCATAGGTGAAAAGTGGGCTTCTGAGTGTTCCGTTCACTATGACGACACCGTCACTTACCTCTGACCGTTTGGGATAAAGTCGTGATGGTATGTGTGTATGTCAACCGCTACCTTGACGTCACAATAAGCATCAAAAGGTCGCACGATTGGTTTTCTCACAAACGGCTTCAATTGCGACATCTATTCCGATTGAAATCTGTGACTTCGACATACAAGTACAGGCGTTATGTGTAGTCTTGAATTTCGATCAAAGGAATATCAGGCACATGAGGTACTGGGTAATTGGAATACCTAGATCATTACGTGCTTGAACAGAGATTATGGGTATAGAGTTCTGTTAAGTGGCGCAAATGCATTGTAATTTGATCTCAATTAGTTTCTAAATCTCCGTCTCCGCCTCGATTTCCGTGGTGTCCCGGGTTCGATTCCCGGTCGGGTCAATTTAGGCAACGATCTGTACATCTACCATTAGTTGCCACTTTAAATTAACGTTATCGTAAGCGTAAAATATTTGTATGGGATTTCGTACAGCGCCTCTGTTGAGTCGAAATAGAACTAAAAAACGGTACCTTAACGGTCCATTCCATTTCGACTCAACAGAGGCATACAAGGCTAAATCCCATATATACTTTACGCAAACGACGACGTAAATTTAAAGTGGCAACTCATGCTAGACGTACTTTCTAAATTGGGTCGGGTCTGGGTGTGCTGGGAGACGCTCCTGCCTAAATTCTTGCCTGGTACCTCTTAACACAAGGATTGGATAATATTTAGCCTTACTTCGAGACCATGACAAGTGTAGTCTGGCGCATATTTAAACATTTATGTTTTTTTATTATTTATAGCACATCAAAAACAGAATTGCAGGTTGGTATTACATGGGATAACATGATAAAACAAATGTGTGGTCTTATTATGATAAATCCAAGATTTATTATTCATACTTCTCAAATGACGTAACATTTTTGGCAACTCGACCATCCTCTCGGGGAAGTTCGGTTCGGTTCGGTGACTCGTTTCATTGTCCTGCCAATAGGACGTGGAATGCTCTTCCAGCACATGTGTTCCCTGCTTCCTCTTATAGTCCTGGGGTCTTCAAGTGGGGCCTGAAAAGGTATTTCTGCAAGCCTTCAAGATTAGGATCGCCAGCTCAATGATTCCTTTGCATAAGGTTCTGTGCTAGTCAGCCTCTTAACTGTACCTCATGACCGCTTTCCACCTGGTAGAGTGAGGTCACCTTGACGAGACATACAAAAAAGTTCAATTATTGTTTAAAGTTAAAAAAGTTAACTAGTTCGCCTATACTGCTGCACAAGTACTTTGGTAGAGTTATCGATGGGTAATTATTTGTGGAAAACCCCATTACACTTTTTTAGTAAACTGAATTAAAAATATTTTTAAAATATTGTTTAAACACAAAACCTTTTTTTTATTAATCATTGCTGTTTCTTTATCTGTAGGCATAAACTATTCATTCACCCAGTCACCGAACTGCATGCAAAATATTACTGCAAAATAATATTCTATTTAATAAACTCAACTTGAAAATGGCTTAATGACTTTATTTGCTGCCCATTTTTAATTTAACAGCCATCATTCGCCGGCATGATACTTTCTAGGATGGTCCAGAATTGTTTGAATATTTTGCTGACCAATCAATACCCAATAATCTGCATACCACGTAAGCTGCCCAATTTCATGCTCCTACCACATGCTTACCAAGCTGTCACATTGACTTCTCTGAAAAGCAATTACCTGCTCCATTGTTCCGTTAGTGGCAATCTCAAGACTAGGTCTAATTGATCAATTTGAGTGGTCCTAGGTATCAGATGGGTCTTGTACCAGCGACTTTCCGTTAACCCAATGACTTCTTCCAACTGACCCACTAGACGAACACTGAATACTCAAATAATTCACCGAAAACAGAGGTCCAGAAAGGTTTCGTACGTGGTCGAATTAAAACTGGAGGAAATCTAATTAGTCTATGTATGTGTATGCTATTATTTACCTTTTACTTTCTGTATTTTTTTTTAGTGTTCAAATGTTTTCGTTTTTAACAATTATTTTTCGCACTGCCTATAATATCTCCGGCTCACCGTGTGGTTGACTGATAGCCGTTTGTACTCTTATTTATGTGCAATAGAGAATAAATAAATAAATAAAATCGTTGAAGAACTTATGAAGTGCCAGAGACTGATGAACATTCTTTAATTTTTCTAAAAACATACTTCGCACAAGTACAAATTAACCCGGATAACGGCGAAAGGCTCACCACCTACCACGTTGGGTTCTAATACCATTTGTGAAAAGCGGGCTTTTGAGCGTTCCGTTCACCATGACGGCAACAGCACTCGCCTCTGACTACCCCGTTTGGGATATAGTCGTGATGGTATTTCTTTGCCTTGCAATGTGACACTATTTCGATTCCCGGTCGGGTCAATTCAGGAAGCGATCTTTTTTTAATTGACTCGGGTGCTGGGAGATGCCCCTGGCTCAAATCCTTGTCTGATAGATCGTAACACGAGGATATTTATCCTCACTTCGAGACCATGACAAATTGGTGTGTTGTCTGACGCATATATAGGCTAATCACTTTACTGAAATAGATAATAAAACATAGACACCTAAAAAAAACATATTTTTGTTACATTATAGTTTGCCCTGCAGTAGGGATAAAAACTAGGACCTTCGGCACTACAGGACGTCTTCCATGAGTGGCCACTTTAAATTTACGATATCGTTCTACGCTATCGCAATCGTTAACTATAAAACGGTACCATAATATAACAATAGCACCTTGGTTCTGTTTATAGTTCCATTTCGACTCAACAGAGGCGCTGTACGAAATCCCAATACAAATATTTTACGCGAACGATAAAGTAAATTTAAGTGGCAACTCATTGTAGACGCACAGGCAAGACCTCGACACATCGTACCACCAGCAACGGGCCAGTCAATTTATTCTTACTATCGCTTGTTAGGTCGCTTTTCCACCAAAGATGTGCTACGTTGCTGTAGATGCGTTTGATATCCACCAATCACATTCATTGGTCCACATCGCATAGCACCGATAGAAACGGGTTCTAAGTATCTAAGCTAAGTGTTTAATATGACACATGACATGACACATGGATGAATGCTATGGATGTGCTGTGCGTGCCTTCCCTAATGTCGATACATCGAATAGCTCGAGCTACGCATCTTCCTCGCACAGCTACCTTGCGGCGGCGCATCATCGTTGCACATCTTACTCGCTCCGTTGTATAGCATAGCATCAATGAAAACGGTCATAAAGTTTCGTAGCTTAGCTTGCACATCCTCCCAGAATAGCCCCTTGGAGTATTCTACTGCGATGTAACGTTTCAGATTTGATTTTGGGCAACACACTATAGTACTGGCACCCTGACATGACGAACATTCGCCTGTAATGAACATTTCAGATTCAATTTTGAGCATTACTTCATTAGAACATTATTCGGTGCTTTTCCCTCACCAAACTAATGCTTTAGTCTGTGACATAACAGTTTGCGCACTGTAATGCTCGGTTCTCCTCCCTTACTGCTGGACTCTGTAATGTTACATTACAAGCGAATGCTCCAAGTGAAGGAACACTTTTGAGCGTGGGTTATTCTTGTGTGTCTGGGTGTTATTATCTACTTAAGTATGCATTTAGAAATATTTAAGTATGTTTATCAGTCTCTGATACCCATAGTACAAGCTTTGCTTAGTTTGGGGTCAGATGATCTTGGTGTGAATCGTCCCAGATATTTATTTATTCGCACCCCTACACATTTCAAATCGTTCTTCATATAAAAACACATTGGTGTGGTTGAGGACAAAGGCCTTCAGTTAAATCTTAGTGAGAAAATAAGCAGGAAAAATGCACTCAAGCTTCATAGAATCGGTTTCAAGTTCTAAATAATTGCATCTCTAGTCTACAAGTATCTGGGGAGCGTTTTATCGCTAGCTACAGAGCCACTTTCAACGTAACGACGTAAGGCCACTTCAGTTGCAGCAACAAAAAGAAAAATCAGAAAAATCCAGACCTTACAAAGCATAGTTCGCTGCGAAATTCTTTTTTTAATTTTTGTTTACGTAGAAAGTAGATAATTATATTCTAGAGATAATAATACATGTCTTTGAATAACTTCATAGTGTACTAGCTTTCCGCCCGCGGCGTCGCCCACGTGAACTTATCGTAATATGTAAATATAAATAATACATAAACTCTTTATAAATTGTAGCCTATTGTGTTATTCTGATGTATAAGCTGGATTACTGTAATGTTTCATCTAAATCTGGTTTTTGCGTGAAAGAGTAACAAACATGTCACATTTATAATATTAGTAAGATGGCCATCTAATCCCAAAGCAAGTAGAGCTTGTAAGTTTTTTGGGTGTCAGAGACTGACAAACGGTGAAAGAAACTACAAAACGCTTCAGTACAGGTAGGTACAGTGTGTTTCTCCACGAGTGAAATAGAAATAAAAAAACATTTAAGGACATCGTTACATTACAATTTATAAAGTAAACACAAAAAAAATAGGCATTAAATAAAACAGAAAAAAGACCATACCATCGGACAGCGGTGTCCCGATGCCCAAAAAGACAAATGGACCTCACTCAGCATATAGCCTGGGCTTTATGGACCCAGGCGCTGATTGTCAGTGGGCCCAGACTGAGATGACGCACGGACATTTGCGGCGGACATACGTGTGTGCATATACATATAAGTATCATAAATAATGAAATGAAATAAAATTTGAAATTTGAGATTCATTTTCTGCTTATATTCATAAGCAGAAAATAAATTTCAAATTTAGGTACAAAGGTACACTGAAGATGACATATTTTTAGGACGTTCTGCTTACTCAATCGTTATTAACCGCATGCAAATTTAAAAAAAAATGGATTGAATTTACAAGGCATAAGTGTCAAAACTACAAGATGTCGGAATCGATTTAAAAATAAAATTAAAATAATATTAAAAACATAATAATAATTCAAAGAACAATAATAATAAGCACATGTCAACAGTTATTCAAATTAACATCCCCAAAAAGTCCAAAATTCAAAATTACCTCCAGTCATGCGTCACTTTGCGAATTTAAAAATTCCTGTGTTGTGTAGAATGCCTTTTCACTAAGCCACCTGTTTAAGGGCGCTTTTACAATTACTTGTGGCTAGATCTTTTATGAATTTTGGTATTTTGTTATAAATTGTCATACACATCCAATGATAATTTTTCCGAAACCGCTCACTTCTGGGAATAATTTCAGAAACCAATCTATTCCTATTTCTAGTATTTAGTGTATAGATATCTTTGGCTTGTTTGAAGTAGTTCATATTTTGTTTGACAAATTTATACTATAGTATAGATAAAAATAAATGGTGAGTGATTCAATATATTGTGTAGTGTAATAATTGTAATACAATACATAGACAATAGATACGGTGCCGAATGTGTAGTGTGTGTGTGTACGAGTATGTGTGTTGGTACAGCACAATACAGGTGGTGCTGCAACTCGAAAATTAATAATAATCTGCCGCAATACAGGTGGCTAGTATAACTGTTCAGAGCGGCGCGTGGGCCCGCTGGTGATATGGTATGCATCTGAAACATAGTTCCTTGCTACGTGAGTTATTCGTAATTAGATTTACAAAGAATGCTATCCGAACGCTCTTGTATGCGAAGGTTGTAAAGCATAAAAACAAACCCCTATGCGGATCCACTTTAGCCCAGCCTCAGAAGTCTACCTTTAAATGAAATTCGCCAGCATGATGCGCTGAATACCTGAATCTTTTCTACTCGCTTAGCGCATTATGATTATTTCCATAGAAAAACTATAGCAAAAGACATTTAAAGTATCATTTTCCCTGCATATACAGCGCGTTTGAAAGCATTTGTTATAATGTAAGCCGGCCGTAGAATTTAAAAGTGCAAGACTACTCGTAGCACATTGGTAGATTTGAAATGGCATTTTATATCGTGGTATTCATAGATGCGGCTACGAGGTTTCCACTTGGCTACGTGGGCGGCGATGCGTAGCAATGCAGAATATTTTTATTTATTTCTGACACATGCTATTTTGCGTTGGAAATTCGGTTTGCGATATTTGATAAAATATTAATATTAAAGTATTAAACGGTCGTGGGTTAAAAGAAATACACAAATTTGTTTAGCAGTATCTATATCTAAAGTTTAAGTAATGAAGAGCTTGGGGTCAAATGATCTTGTCAAGTGTATTCCCTGAACTGAGCGTAGTGGGTAGGAAATTTGATCCCGGGCCTTTTACCTAATCCCGGGATAGTCCCGGGGTTAGGGAGAAAAAACTGTCTAAATTAAATAAAACGTATTCTTCTACGAAATCAATTCTAATTGGGTATGGGAACAATTTTTTTTTAATTTTTAGTTATACTATTTTAAGTAACCAATTTGAATATTTTGTTGATCTAGCTGGTAGTTATTTTTTTAATAATTTTTGAACATTGCGAACTTATGACGTCACAAATTCACTTAGTGTTCCCACGTGTGTTTTTTCCCGGATTCGTGGTAAATAAATGATGAGGAGAAAATTACTGATTTACTGCACTTACGACTGAAACAGAGCTCGCTGTTCATCATGTACAATCTTACGAGTATGTGAGAAGTAGACTTCAGATACAATTCATTTTGCCAAGTTCTGAAACCAAACCCTACCTGAAAGGGTTCGGATTATAATCCGAACCCTTTCATTGGCTATTTTAAGTCCTACCTACACGTCTGAGCAATGGGCGTAAATTAATTAACGTATTATTGAAAATAACTTTGTAGAAAAATATATTTCATCTCGGGGAATTTTAAATCTGCTATCTGGAAACCCCATTAATAGCATGCAGTAAAATCACCTAGCTAAAAGTCTTACTTAAGATACAGATCGCGTCATTTGATTGGTTGATGGATAGATTAAGAGTATAAACCAATCACGTGAAAGGATTTATTATACGACCCAATAGGTTTCAATTGTGAGATGTCAATTTGATTACCGTCAAGAGTCCAATAAGAACCATAATATACTCTTTGCGGACGTTGGCAAACTGGGGTCATTCATTTGACCCCAGTTTGTCAACGTATTTAATTTAAAATATCCTCATGTTTTTTTGTTCCCATACTCAATTATTAAATTGTAATGAGATATGGTTACATTTTCAATTTTGTCGGGGTACAAATTCCACCTGTTATTGTTTGCGTATTTTTTTTTATCAGGATTTGACATTGTCATGTCGTGTCACTTTTTATGCGCCTTTGCAGGCCTTCGCATAATGTGTCTATCTATGTATATCAATAAAAATTAACCGTAGAAATGTATTTACGCTCATAACTTCTATACGACTGCACCAGATCAGATAGTAGTAGTTGTAATTATCATATAAACTGTCCCACTGCTTGGCCAAGGCCTCCATCATTGAAATCAAGTCATTGCTACAATTGATGGGTATTTTCGTGTTCATTATTGTAAGGACAAGGTTTGTATTTAAGAAAATTAATAAAAAAATATATCACAAAATAATTTAATTAAAAAATATGTTAAATAAAAAAGAGGTCTTTGCCACAGTGAAGGTTAATTACTTTACATCCCTTTGTAGTATTGGCATTAATTTGGTTTAAAACGAGATCATTGTACGCTTACTACATTGCCGAGTGCTGCGGGCTATAATCAAACTTCAGAGTGAGATAGCTGTCTGTGTCTATCTCTTGCAACATCACCTCTCCATTTGTCAGCTGTCAGTGTACTACCTACATAAACTGAAATAGATTAGGCAAATGTACGTACTACTTGTAAAAAAAAATGCGTAAAAGAGTGCATTTCAGCTTTCTGACGCTTTTTCTTTCAAATTAAATAAAAACAAACATCTGGGACGCCTTACGCCATGATCATCATACCCCGAAGAGCAGAGCTTGTACCTTGTACCAGTCAGAGACTGATAAAATGTGTTTTTTTTATACATAATTAATAAAAAAATAACACCAATAACAGACACTGAACAAATTCAAATGATCAGAATATGAATGTTTGTTTGCCCTGGGAGATTGAACCAGGATCGACGGCTTTGAATTCAGAATCTCTACCATTGTGCCTATAGGCTAGTCAACCCAGTCGGGCGAACCTTCCATGCCAACCGTTATAGCAACTGACGTCAACATTAAATAGATCTTTTCATTTCTCTTTCTACGAAAAGAATGGCCAGTCCTATCACTAAAACGCTCTTGCGATGCTGCAGACAAAACATCGCACGCTTTTATACAAACTAAGCTTATTGCGTTACCTATTAGAATTTATGGCTGAATGTACCATCGTAGCAAAGATTTCGTTTGCCTCCGCGCTTTATACTACGAGGTTTTCGCTCGGCTACTTGCGCTACGATGCGTGTAGCAGAATTGAGTAGCTACGATGAGCTAGGTGCTTTAAATGTAAATTTCATGTTTATCTACGTCATAAGGTTGTAAATAAGACTGACTTAACAAGATAAACTCGCGGCTTTGTCTGCTTTAATTTGGATTGTTTTCGATGGGGTTTTTAATTTAATTGTTTATTTCTCAAAAGTTAAAAATGGTTAACATTTTTAATCATAACTCGATTTGAATTATGAAATCTCTCATCTTATCCCCGGTCGGGTAAAGTATTTTTTTGATTTTTTCTGGAATATGGGTTTGTAGAGGAGCCATTTCTCATCAGAGTGCAAATCTGGCTAGAACCATACTTTGTGTTTGCGACTTACTCTCCGGTTACTTTGGTTATTTATCGGTGGTTTCCACTGATAAATGACCAAAGGGACCTGGAAAACGGCGTCAGGCCACTACCTACCACGTTGGAATCTAATATGCATGGTAAAAAGTGACACCATGACGGCAAAAGTCAGCTTACCTCTGACGACTACGTTTGGGATCATATCAATGCTGGTATGTATTATATGTACGACTATACAATGTGTGTATGTTATGCGCTAAACGTTCTGAATTCTAATGGTGAGATTCATTGTTATCTTATGTTATGGCATGCAGGGTTAACCTCAAAACGTACGCACTGAACCAAAAAGATAAAAGGTCACGCCTCTTTTCCAGGTTGAGCTCTTGTGACGAATATCCTCCCTCGGGACAAATGACGTCATCAATTCACGACGTGTGTCTTCCATAATGGCAGACTCAGTATCTACATTTGAACATATGTTTGACATCAGGGTTTCAACATATCGATTCTTGCGCAGGTCTTGCGGCAAAGATCGCGAGTTCAATGCTCACACAGAACTGACATATATGTGTTTTTTCTGTGACTGAGTGTTTATTTACATTGTTTATTCAAGTATGTATTAAGTATTTTCATGTTTGCTTGTTAGTCTCTGATAAATATTGTACAAGCTATGCCTAATTTGTGGCTATCGTGGTTGTATTTGTCTCAGATATCTATTTATTAAGTCATTTAAACAGTTGGGCGGAAAACTAGGGGTCGTAGGTTATTTTAACAGTTTTGAGAGATTTTCTCTTGTTTGAGCTTAGATAGTATGAAAAATAATCATAAGTAGTTCACGGTATTGAATGGGACTCATATTCAATAGCTTCCAGGGGCACCCTGAATAACGACCAGGTGAAATTCTCTATTACTAACTTAAAGTCACAGCACACTTTTCATCTCAAAAAGGGATTGTAACCGCATCAACAAGAGCCGTTCAGTATTCTTTGTATGGAACGCCCTACTACAGCGCACACTAATCGGGATCGTAATATAATCGCCTTGCTCCGGGACAAGCTCGCAAATCGCCAGCCAGGTCAACCAGCGGTCCTCGAGCCGGCGCGCGCGCCTAGCCGTAGCCAGGTCGACTTGCCGGAGCTACTGATCCGTTTTGGTTACGTTCTTACGTTAGCACAAAATAAAGAGTTTATAGAGGCAGTCCCTCTACCTGCGAGCCTATTTCCTTAACTTGCATGACCGCCCAGGGTTACTACTATATTCGCTCTGAATTTTAAAATGAAATAGGTTATACCTACTTGACACAACATAAACACTCGCGACAGTTCGACTGGCCGCGACCTTGATGCTCACTGGTATCGCCTGTAGACTCACTGCGTCTGTGTGCGTGATCAAAATGGCGGGATTGTTCTAAGCGAACTATCTGTCAGAGGCGCCGCGATGCATACGTAATTTGTGACGTTAGGTTGACGCCTGTCTGACGGCAAGGCGATCCTTTTCCAAGTTGATGTGAGTGCTACGACCTTAAGCAGTACGACAGTTTAACTTCTGAATCGCATAATGTAAAAGCGCCCTAAATCCTAAAAAATATATTTCTTCCAGCCAATATGAGTTACATCCCAATAAGTCGGAGTAATAAACATTTATAGGACAACTTCGATTAGTTTCCGAAGGGTGTGTTAGTATGTTTTAACATACATTTTCCTTATTGACCGGGACATAGGTGGGAATGTCGTATTGTTGCTGAAGTTTAACAAGGTTTAACGATGGACCCTGGTGACATCTCTGTTTGAAGGTTTTGGGTCAATCTAAAACTGTGTATGTGAGACAAGCTTCAGTATGTTCCCATATTTGTACCTTGTGCCTTTGACGTTAGGTGCAAAAATGGATGACGAGATGCTCGAGGAAGTACTCACGACCCAATTGAAACTTTGCGGAAGTGATTCAGTAGTTGTCTTATTTTGCGGTTAATTTTTTTTCAAATTTAATAACAAGGATGACCCGAAACTCGACATAAAACGGATATAGGTAACGGAAATTCATGCAACTCTCGTTTTTGCGATATAATATCACAGAATATGCTTTGCTAAGCTAAGTCCTCCATGTGTGATATACTAGGATATGTTCACACACACTTTTATCAACCTGGGTTGAGAACCTAGGATTACTGGATTTAGGCTCGAACACTGATATCTCTAACATCGATGCGTTTATAAGGTAATAAACGGTCGGTGTCTAGCTTTGAATGAGGCACTAATCAAAAACTGACTGACTATCTCCTACGAAAATCTGACCAAGAAATGAGCGTGATACTCATAGCCAATCATGTCTTCATAGCGTTTGAAAACTGTACGGTGGAAATAAAGTTTTCCACTCAAACATATTGAATTATAAGCCCTAGGAGCAGCTTCAAGACTAGGTAGGTACTAACTGGAAAAAGACCTTGCACTCTGATAAACACTTTGTAGTGCAATTGTAAGCATTTTGTAGAGAATTAAAAAATAAAATGGTCCGCACTTTAAATAATATATTGATGGAAATAGAACATGAAAAATACGGACAGGAATATCAAGTCTTTGATGGGCTAGGGTTGTCAATAATTTATAGCAAACCATTTATTTCATTATTTTAGCTACATAGGCCTATTGAAATATGATCAACTCACTGCTTTTGTCGTTTAATTACCATCCTACGCATTAGCCAACGGGCTTGTCATATAAATTAAAATAGGACTTACATATTGGATATGTCTGAAACAGTGCACATTTTGAGCATATTTTTGTTTTAATATTTAAAAACTTGAATATTTTTCGAGAAAAATAAGTCTGATAAATGCCAAGGTGACATTGAACACCTAGCTCGTTATAGCGGCAGAAAAAGTGCCGTCTGGTTGAGAAAGGTTTTGAAAACAGTTAATTTCTTTGTTATCATAGGGAAATATTGGTAATAAGTAGAATACGTCATCTTACATGGTTTACGTCATTGTCAGTATTCCTTGCTACACCTAACTTTCTGCTAGTCTTTCAGACGCAGCATCACTCGAGTGTTACCGCAGATATAAATCTTAACGGACAACGCAAGGCACATTGTTGTTATAAAACCAAGCGCGTTACTTTTTTGAAGCTGATGGCACGATAGCGTCAAATGACAGAAATCCGAGATTGCCCAAACGATTTTATAATAGTAATATTAATTATACATAGAAAGAGGAAAAATAAGTTTTACCCTGCTCAATTTTAACAATCGTTGCCAGGACAGTGTAAGCGTGGACTAAATGAAGCGCCGTCAAATTAAATAAATATAAATAAATAAATAAATATAAATATGCGCCATACAACACACCTCTTATAATGGTCTCGAAGTAGGGATTAATATCCCTGTGTTACGAGGTACCACACAAGGAAATAAGCTAGGGGCGTCTCCCAGCACACCCAGACCTGAGTTAATTCAGAAAAGATCGCTTCCTGAATTGACCCGACCGGGAATCGAACCCGGGACACTACGGAAATCGAGGCGAGAAACCTGGCTACAGCGCACTACGCCAACCGTGTCGTCAAATTAGGTGCACTGCACTAATTTTTTCACGCGAAGAGCCAATACTCCCATCATTTCTTTTTGAAAGTGTTCTTTCTAGACGTTATATAGCAAAAAAAAAAAATTTCGTGTAACTTTTCTTCGCCGTTGTTTAATACCATTAAACCAATAGCATTAAAGTACCAACTTCGCAAGCTCGGTTGTCTCTCTTCATTTATTCTCAGAAGCATTTAAGGGTGACATGCGCAAAGTAATTTAATATATCAACCCGGTGACAACCCTGCAACAAGTCCGGACGTTGTTCTTTTTGAAAACAAGTCGACAAAAGCTTTTATTTTTCAGTGCTCTGCTTTTGTTGTTCTATTTTTAAATAATGTTCTGCGTTAAGTTAGTATGTAATGTAGATATTAATATATTTGACAATGTAATTGTACGCGTCTACAAAATCTGAAAATTAGAGATACAGCAAAACCACTATGTGATAACACAATAAGCTGCTATGGAGACATTTTTGCTGCTGTAGCCCTTCATGTTCTGTTTTTGTGTTAGTATAAATCTAAAATACTAGCTGCCTCGACAGTCTTCGTTCTGTCAAAAGTAATTGAACGTCGGTAAAGCGGCACATTTCGCCCGCGTTGCTCCGACTTGATTTACATATACTATTATTTTTCACTGAATGTTTTGTTCAATCATAATAAAATATAGCCTATGTCACTCCTTGATAATGTAGCTTCATATTGGTGAAAGTATTTTTAAAATTAGCCCAGTCGTTTCGGAGCCTATTCAATACAAACAAACAATTAAATCTTTGCTCTTCAAAATATTAGTATAGATATGCTCCAGAGCCTACACAACACACCACTTATCATAGTTTTTCCAAACTTTTTTTTTTAAAGATGGTTTCCTGAATATACTCGACCGGGAATCGCACCCGGGACTACGTAACTCAGGGCGATAAACCGTGCTACAGCGGACAACGCCAATCATGTTGTGAAAAAAGTATGCACGTTAATAATAGCGAAAATTCAATGTTATTCCCATAAGTTTCAAAGCTTTCTACAAGTAGATACTTCGTGGCATAGCTCTTGCCTAGGCCCTTCCGGCGTATAATACGCTCCGCGGGATCTAGGTCATCTTAAGAGTTCTGTGACCTACTCAGCTGATAACCTTCACAAAACCTTCAACTCCGGAACTAACTTACAAAAAGAGACGATTCAAGCAACTGATATTGTGTAACTGACGGGGCTTTACTCTATTGTAGGCATATAACAACAGCAGAAGACCGATAGCAGATTGTCGTTAGGTCGAGATAGCGGTATGAATCGAAAGCCAAAACTGTACGTCTACCACAAAAATGTTTTGGGATTTGACATTGTCATGTCATGTCAAATCCCAATATACATTTTTACGCGAAAGATAGTGTAAATTTAAAGTCGCAACTCGTGGTAGACGTAGGTACTGGTCTATGCTAGGTTGAAGAGTGAAGAGGTGTTGAATGTTCTCGCAGCAATTTGATGAGTTGCACAGGCTTAAATTCCTGTGATTTCTGTCAAACCTTGCGGTTAACTAGTAGAAAATGCTTCTAGGAATTAAGTTCCAAATGTACTTAATGAAAAGTACAGTGAAGAATAAATAAATGAATAGTATTCATCGGTGAAAGATAGCATTATATTTATTTTTATGTATGCTTAGTCGCCTTGGCAATTGTCCTCAAAACTAAAGTCTTAAGCTCAAATCCTTGGCTTAGCAAAGTTTTTTTTGGAACTTTTAATATTTTAAGAAGGTAAATAGGAAAGTATTCAGCAATCATCGTAGCGACCTAATTTCAAAGATAGCGATCGTTTTCTAGTAACCCTAATAATGTGATAGTTAAACATCCTGTAACTACTCTGATTATAGAGATAAGTATAAGTAAACAAAAAGTAAAATAATTAATGATTTTAGGGTTTATAAATATTTAATACCACATTAAAAACCATAAAGTCACTTACACACGGACGACCGACTTGGTGTAATGGTTAAGAAGTTGGCTACTACACCAGAGGTCGCGGGTTCGATCCCCGCACAGTACAAACATTTGTGTGCATGAACATGTCTGTTTGTACTGGTCTGGGTGTCTCCTATGTATAATAAGTATGTATTTACAAAAGAAAATGTATTTAAGTATGTTTATCCGTTGTCTAGTATCCCATAACACAAGCTTTAATTAGCTTACTTTGGGGCTAGATGGCGCTGTGTGGAATAATGTCCAGGGATATTTATTATTAACTTACATGAGAAATTTACAAGTGTGGGTAAAAACATTTTTGCCGCGGTAGGTGAACTAACATAATTATGTTCATACAAAAGCACAGTTTATACCATAACATATATTTTCAAGTGTTACATTTAAGGAAGGTGAAGTAGGTTTAACCCCTTGAGTGTCAGCTGATCAAGATCATTTTTAATACAAAGATAGAAACTAGAAAAATTCGACCTGGTCCTGGGACTCAAGCGGGATTCGAACCCGCGACCTTTGACTCTGACTTCTTTTTTCTTTTTTCTTCTGACTGCAAAGCAAACTAGAGGTTTGCTTTGCAGTCAGACGCAATAAAGTATGAGGTTAGACATTAGTAACATGAAGCACCATAAACTCATTGTTTTACTTTTCGCTTCTTACTGTTATTACTCGAAATTCTGGCCAAAATAAAACCGGGGAAGCCCCGGGAAAATACTGAACAGTATAAATTATTCATGTTAATTTAATACTAGACTGTCTTCTCCATCTGGCGATTCATATTCATTTGCTATGTATAGTCGGTGCATTACTTAGAGTGCTGGGTAAATACGGGAGGAAGCTTCGGACGTAGACGCTATAGTAAATTTCCATAAAAACTAACGTCAATAGCGAACAGATATTTTCCTATTACCTATACTATAAGTTGACATCGACGATAGTCCCTAGCGTCTGGTTTAAGACATGCAATACATTTCGGTATAGCGCCTGTAGTAAAAAGAAATGAAACTGATAATGTCATATAAGTTGCTGTAAGTTGCTATCGTAGTTTACTTGACTAAAGCTCTTGATGGACATACAAACCGCCTTGAGGCAAACGGTTACGGTACCCCGGTGTTCATGCCCTATTGAAGAACTTTTAGTTCCGTTAAAAAACCTCGGTCCAAATACAATTAAAAAAACACGAACATGGTACAAAGCTGAATGATAATAATTTAAAAAAATATACTTATACCATCGAAAAATATTTGGCTTTCAGTGTTACAAGATAAAATGTTGCTTTTAAGACAAGTGTGAATAGGCATTTACTAGGCAGACATGTTCTAGCATAGATCGCACGCATCGTCAGTCGTCACTTACGGTTGGGTGCGTTTGCAAGCAAATGACTGACATGTCAAGTAAGGTTGCCAATAAGGAAAACACTTAAAAGTCTGGTATATGTACTGAGACAAAGTGAACCAGTAGTTAAGTAAAAAAAATAATGAGTTTTGGCTTCCATAAGCGACGCTTGTCACACAGATAGCGATAATGATAGGGCAATATTTGCTTTTGCAAGAGGCTCTCGTAATAATATATTTTTATTGCACTCGATCGCAACCGACCAAGTTTGAAATGTTTTCCCGTGTGTTTTAGCAACTGTCACCGAATATGTCTGGGTAACAACAGCTTCATAATAGCAGGCTGCGCTTGAATGATGCATAGCACTCGCATACATTCTTTGACTTTTGACTTGGTCGGTACGACCAAATTAAAAAGTCAAAGTTCTGCGTTCGCTATAATTGTGGTATCAAATCAAATCAAATTAAATCATTTATTTGTGAATCACAGGTGGTACAGATCTTAAAGGTATACATCGTTTTGTTTCACTGTGTTCTGCTCTAGAGCGTACAAAATTCAAATTAAAAAGCATTAGTAATTAGGTTAAATCATATATAGCTAGGCGGGTCTCCGCCACCATCAGGATCGGCCGTAGCGTTCTACGTGTGTATTTGGGCAATTAAAAATGAAGAAAGTAACGGTAGAAACCGATTCACAATCAAAAGTTATTAGAAATTTCACTTCTTCACAAAAAATCACTTAAAATCAGCCAACAATCACTCAAGTTGTCTCTTAATTATTCACAATCAATTGCAAGTAGAATAAAAAGTCACAAGATTACGCGGAACTATAGTGATTCGTCGAACTCGTGGTGCGCGCCGTTGACGATCACTCGAATTACACGTCCAACATGGCTGCGCTGACCATCGATACGACGCTCTGCTAGAGTGACAGCTGTCAGTTGACAGCTGTCAATCTTGTCCCGTGCAACTCGATAGGTGGCGCTCATGATGCGCCGTCACATATTAAATTAGATAAATAACAAATTAAAAAACATAACACATAACACAACCATAACCATATTCATACTCGATTTCATTAGCTTAATAAGTAAAAAAAAACAAGATAAGGCCCTGCCAAATCAGAGCCACTAAAGTTTATTATTTAAGAAGTCGGTAACACTGTAGTAGGATTTAGTAGTTTGTATTGCATTAACATAGTAGAGCTTGTGGAAGCTGAAATGACGTGCCCCTCCACCGCATTCATGCACGAATCAATTTTGAATACGGACGCAATGCATAGAAACATGCTGCTGTAATTGGTCGTTCGGTTAGACTCGAACCTAGGACGCGACTTTTGTTCGCAAAAGTACACCCGTAAAAAAAATTGTGGGCCGCGTCAGTTCTAATTAGATAAGCTCTACAATGAGCTCAAGCCTTGTCACACAGGTTGCGATGTTAAAGCAACTATCGCTTTGGCAGAGCCACAAATTACGCATGCGGACAGATAGTCCGCTTATAACAAACCGCCATTTTGATCACGCACACAAATACAATGAGTTTTCAGACGATACCGGTCAGAATCGGTCACGCGACCAGTCGCGAGGGTTTTTCGCGGGTCAAGTAGGTAAAACCTACCGACCTCATTTTAAAAATTCTGAGCGAATATTGTAGTAACCCTAGGCGGTCAGGCAAGATGGGTCATTCTGTAAACAGAGCCGACCTTGTTTGAAATGGTTTCCCGTGTGTTTTCAGCGATCGTCACCGAATATTTCTAGGTACCAACAGCTCAGCGATAGCATTAAATCATAAATGCAGGCTGCACTTGAAAGACGCCTAGCTCCGTCCTTGTCGGATTTATCGGGTAACAGGACGTTGTAAAACTTCCAGACGATGTGTGTTGAAGATTTATTGCATAGTAAAACAGAATTTACAATGTAGTAAATTTTTATAGGGAATTTACAAAGTAGTGTATATTATTATTCGGTGGCTTCGGCGAATAACCATGTTACGTAAATCTTTGTTCAGCTTTTTGAACAGCACCTCTGGTGGTTGTAAAATGAACTGGTTTGTAGTTATTGAAATGAAACTCACTTTGAAGGCCATGCCTTTTCACGCCCCGTTTAAAGACCCCGGGACTATAACAGGAAGGAAACACATACGCTGGAAGAGCAGACAAAGGAACGAGTCAACCAACCTTTTAGTGCTAGCCAACAAGTGTTAGCCAGCAAAAGCTGGATTGTGTGTGGATGACTACGTAGTCCAGCACGCGGGGTGCGGGAGTGGAAGGGTGAGGAAGGGATAAGCTGGAATAACTCTTCAGAGCATTCCCCATTGTAAAAGCGATAGAGAACACTTAACCTGGCAATGTCTGTACGCAATTAGAGAGGCTCAAGAGTCAAAGATGCCTCTGGGTTTCCGCTGATACGGATAGCACGCCGCTGAAACCTGTCGAGAGCTTCGACTAAGTACTTTGCGGAACCGTCCCAGAGATGAGAGCAGTATTCGACACACGAGCGAACTTGTCTTATATAAAAGACAGAGCTGCTCAGGCGTGAAAAATCGTCTCACTCTGTTCAGGATTCCGAGTTTACGGGATGCTGTTTTAAAAGTAAAAAAAAGTAAAAGTAAAAAATATCTTTATTCATATAGACTTATAAAAAGTACTTATGACATGTCATGTAACAAAAAAAAATTGCAATAACTTCGTCCGAGCGTGCTCACATGATTTAAAACATACTTTCACTTTAAACCAAAAAATAGATAGATTATTTATTTCTCATTACAAAAATACACATTAAATTACATTTGTTCATGGTCAATTAAAGGAGTTTCACAATCAGATCGTCAAACATAATAAAATAGAATGAAATATAACAAAATATGGAAAAATAGCACAATAATTCAAATAAAATACAAAAAGTCCCAAAAAATAATGTCAAGTCAATCATAAAATAGAATATAAAATAAGATGTCGTGAATATCAAGTCTAAAGGAAAATAAACAATAGCAAATAACAAACTATAAATTAAATAAACAATTTACAAACAATTTAAAATGTCGTTTTAGGCTGCAGTGAAATCCTTTTGCAAGAATTCCACTGCAGAAAAAAATGAAAAGTACGTTTATTATCTTCTTCATGTTTTGAATTCGATTTTAACTTAGTATGAATTCGAGATTACTATTAAATGACTATGTTTAGATAGGTAAGTGAATTTTATTATGAAATTTGTAATTACCAATGCACTGTTTTCTACCAAAATAGAAAGTAGAAAAAATCTACCTGATCCTATAGAACCCCGCTTGAGTCTTTTAGGATCAGGTCGATTTTTTCTAGTTTCTAAATTAGTGTAGAAAATATTGCATTGGTAAATAAAAATTCACTTATGTATCAATATGTTTCATAATTATGGTCTCTTCCACTACTTAATTTGCTGAAGGGCGTAAGTTTTATTTCAATACTACAGAAATGATCCCAAAATGCGTCGTCTTAAACCCCCTCTCAACGCTCGCTCAGAAAACCCGACTCAATCACACGTACATCAAAATTGTAACCCATTTCCTTGCTAATTGAATTCCTTTTCGCTTGGCATCCTCCGTAACCACTTAATTACCTCTGATGAGGCAATACAACGCCTAATTAGGTTGTGACTTTGAGCATCGTTCCCTCAAAACAAATATTCTGACGTCATCAAGTTTGTTGCTAAGGTGTTGTTATGTGGAACTTTGGGACCACAGAAATTAATTAAAATGGATGACGTGTGTTTCGCTTATCAATATTTCATTTTTATGCCAAAAATGCCTTACAAAACTCACCTTGAGCAAGTGCTGATACTCTGCAAACTTCTGGAACGATTTTTAAGAATTGAGAAATTTAAAACTTTTTGTTACAGTTATTGTGTTAAATTATGCATGTTCTGGTTCATTATGTGTCAACAAAACTGTATGTCTGACGTTTTGGTCATTCCTTTCTGCAACCATTGAATTAGAGATTTAGCCACACACAAGTACACATTTATAATTTATGTCTGTGTTTGGGGATGTAAATATTTGGAGCTCCACAGTTCGTCTGGTAAGTTTAGGAGCGGGTGGTTCGGTGAAACGACACGAGGAATATGCTCAATTCCTTATTTTCAAGAATGAAAGGTTGGCATCCTCTTTAAGGTTCGTCGGTACTTTCCATCGGAACAGCTGCTCCACTTGTATCAAGCACAAGTTCAGTCGTGTATGAATTACTGCTGCCACCTGTGGGATGGCACTGTCAAATACCAGCTGGAAGCATTTGGACTCAGTGGACCGAAGAGCCAGGAGACTCATTGCGCCCGTTGGAACCAAACTTCAGAGTTTGGAGCATCGGCGTAAAGTCGCCTGTGTATCGGTTTTTATAAGTTGTATTTTGGAGAGTGTGCTCAGGAACTACTACTACTTTCTACCACCGGACCACTAGACGCCGAGAGGGCTTCCACCCCCATATGGTAGACTTCCCAGCAATCCGCACTTAACAGTTTGCTGGTATTTTCTAGTCCACACCGCTGTGGTGTGGACCGCTATCCCTGCGTCTGTGTTTCCGAATACTTACAACCTTGGTGTCTTCCAAGGCCAGAGTGAATAGGCATTTTCTGAGTAAGCGAGCACCACCGGCCACGTTATCGCTAACCACCAGGCGAGACTAAGGCCAAACACAAACCCATTTTAAATATAAAAAAATGACTCTCTTATGCGTGTCAACGGTAGTACGAGTTGCGCGGATGGCAAAAGGCGCTGTACATGCCCGCGTATAGAACACGTTCTGTCAAATGTTTGACAGCTGGCGTCCATTATAATATCTCGCCCGCTTTTCTCCGGCTTGATTTACATATACTATTATTTTTCACAGAATTTCTCGTGCAATCATAATAAAAATAGCCTCTATCATTCCTGAATAGTTTAGCTTTATGTTAGTGAAAGAATTATCACGATCGGATCAGTAGTTTCGGAGCCTATTCAATACAAACAAATCTTTCCTCTATAATTTTAGTATAGACGTGTCTGAATCCGCTTTTATAGTTGCATCACACGACAAGCAGAGGTCATTTCTGAGTGTTGAGCCGTTACTAGACTCAAAGTGCATCGTGTCTATAACTCTGTAACGTTCTCTATTAAACTAATTTCCTCCGGGACTTCCCCAGTACAAGCTCAACTCTGCACCCCTCGTTTAAATCAAACTATTTGCTTTTAACGTTCACTATTTAGAAACCTACATAGATCTTGTCTAATTTGAAATGACGCGCCCTACTACCTTTTTTAGTTAATTTAGTAATTTAGATGTGCTTCTACGAGTATAGTAGTGTCCAACCGACTACTTAACCACGAATTACAACATGTTTATTGAGCTGAGTGAGACGAAGTCGAGAAAAGCTCCTGATACCAGACTCGATGTTTTTCGGCTGTCACGCTTCTCCTCCTAAACTATCCAACCGATTTTGACAAAATTTTGCACAAAACCCAAGGTTACCATGAGGATGGTTTAGAAAAAATAAAAACTTAAAAATATAATACCATGGACGAATAATCACCGAAAATATAATTAAAAACTTGATTTTTCAATAATCGTCAACACCACCAACACAATTTTGGCGCCAAAAAATTCAGCTTGACCATACGCAAATATGTAAAAAAAACTGATTAAAAATCGGACATGCCATGGAGGAATAATCACCGAAAATAAGTCACGCGTCAACGCTCGCTGCGAACGGTTACGTGAAAATGTCCGTGAATACGGTTAAATGTGCTAATTGCAATGTTGTGATTTCGGAAGTGCTTGCTTTCATAAGGAGTAAACATGATGTTATGGATAATGAAAGTCTTATAAGGATATGTGTGTCAGCTTTCTCTGAGGAAGAGATTGATGAAGCAAAAAAGCTATTATTTAGCTCATCGGAAACCGGTCAACGTCTAAAATCTAGACGTAAGGAGAAAAAACAAAAGGACTTGGTGGACATGATATCGGTTTTTAAAACCATAGACCCAGATAAATTGCCAGTGTTTGTTGCCTTCGAGTTACATAAACTGCCTCCTATATGCTTTGATCATGTGGATGTAACGAAACTATTGAAAGACTTGTTGGTGCTACAAGCCGAAATTTCTGACATAAAAAATAATTATGTCACGAAGATACACTTGGAACAGGCATTGAAAGATAGTTCTACGAGTAATGTGCAGTTAAACTCGAATCAATTTCCTAATCCAATATTTAACTCCAACGTCAATAAAATCAGAGGTGGAGGGTACAACCTAAACAGCGGACCGTTTGGATTGTCGCCGCGCTTATCATCACCACAGCTGATGGACAATAACACGCCCGATAACGACGACGCACTGCAATATCGCTCGCTCGTTCACTCTCGAATACCGGAGCGCTCGAGTGACGCGATAGTAAATCACGCTTCTGCGCCAGGAAACTCGACCCTATTAGAAAGGACAGTTAATGCATCAGACGACATAATGACTAATAAACAAACAACACAGCGTGTTAGAACTACGGCGGAGGTATTGTCACAAGGTGAATGGCCAAAGGATAAACAAGATGATGGTTGGAAATTGGTAAAACATAAAAGGTCTGTGAATCGCTTCCAGGGAAAAACTGGGACCGCAACCCCTAACTCGAACTCTAAATTTAAGGCAGCCGATTCAAAAATTCCGCTATTCATTACGAATGTTGACAAACATGCTACAGAAAAGGATATCTGTGAATATATAGAAAGTAAGACCCAGGAAATAGTTCAGTTACAACAAATTAATATGAAGTCGGAAAGACCTTATAATGCCTTCAAGTTGTTTGTTTCTAAATATAAAATAAATGAGTTTCTAGACGACAAGATATGGCCCGAAGGTATTCGGTTTAGAAAGTTTATTTACTTTAAGAAAAATACAGAGGAAGTAAATAAACAGAGTGTTGATAAGACCTTACCTAAAACATAATGGGTAGTACATCAAATATTGCACTCTGTACATTTAATTGTAAAAACATATTTCGATCTGCGGACTGCGTGCGGAATCTATGTAACCAAGCGGATGTGATAGCATTACAAGAGACCTGGCTCCTGCCCCATGACGTGCCCTACCTCGCGAGTGTCCATGGGGACTTCGCGTTCACCGGGAAGTCAGCTGTTGACACGTCTGCTGGAGTCCTCGTCGGGAGACCGTATGGCGGGGTGGCGCTGCTGTGGAGGAAATCTCTGTTTGCCTCCGTGTCAGTTGTGAGCTGTGTTAGTGATCGCATTGTGTGTATTAAGATAGTGCAGGGGGAGCGCTCCTTGTTAATATTTAGTGTGTACATGCCCACTGACTGTACTGAAAATCTTGCCGATTTTACAAATTGTTTGAGTGAAATTATCTCGGTGATTGAAAGTAGTGAAGTTGAATCGGTGTTTATATTGGGAGACTTTAACGCACACCCAGGAACACGATTTTCACGTGAGTTGCTTACGATCTGTAGTAATGAGTCATGGTCTTGTGTTGACATGGAACTGTTGCCTTCGGACTCACATACTTTTACAAGCTCTGCGAACGGGGCCATCCGTTGGCTGGATCACTGTGTTGTAACGAACTCGGCCAGACACTTAGTTACCAATGCAACCATTTTGTATGGTGTATATGTATCAGACCACATTCCATTGTTAATAGAATTTAATATTAATTTAATCAAACCGAAAATTATTAATTCAAAAATTGTTAATAATAAAGTAATTTGGGGTGAAAGGGACCAAAAGCAAATAAATGAATACTATGAATTTTGTAATGATAAATTAAAACAAATAAATTTTCCTGAAAGTTTAAGTAAATGTGCGGATGGTATGTGTCATGACCCTAGTCACTGTTTGTTGCTTGATAGTATTTATAACAACCTAGTATGTATTCTCAAAGAAGGATCAGAGCGTACACATGTGAGCGTTGCAAGAAAGCGCCATGGTGGTAAATACGTAGTGGGATGGAATAAGCATGTCCGCGAGGCTCATCGTCAGGCCAGGCTGTGCTATCAGGAATGGCTTTTATACAGCAAACCGACATCAGGCTCTATTTATGAAAATATGTGTACAACAAGGAATGAGTTTAAGTCTAAATTGAAATATTGCCAGGATAATCAACAGCAAATTGGGATGGACATGTTAGCAAATAGTCATAAAGAAAAGCAGTTTTGTAAATTTTGGAAATTAACCAACAAATTAAATCATAAGTCGGGACTGCCGGGGAGCGTCGGGGGCGTGCACGATCCCACTGAAATCGCAAGCGCTTTTTTAAAGCATTTTCAGGTTGATCCTACCACTTGTAATGTGCCGGAAGTGAGCGATGGTGGGGCGGTCGTGGCTGGGGACTCGTCCTCTCCCCCAATTAGATTTTCTGCTAAAGAGGTTACCAAAGTCATTCAGCAGATGGTGAGGGGAAAGTCTCCAGGCCGCGACGGCCTCTGTATCGAACACTTAAAGTATGCAGGTGTGCACCTGCCGCGAGTACTTGCAATGCTTTTTAGTTTGTGTTTGAGTCATGGTTATCTGCCATCTGAACTTACCGAAACGATTGTAGTCCCAATTGTAAAGAATAAAACAGGGGATGCCTCCGATATCTCCAACTACAGGCCTATCTCTCTCGCAACAGTGATAGCAAAGGTATTGGACAGTCTGCTTGATAAAATTTTGGCTGAAAACATTGTTCTAGAGGACGGCCAGTTTGGTTTCAGACCGGGTTTATCGACTGAAAGCGCAATCTTGTGCCTAAAGCAGACTGTTCAATATTATACAGAGAGAAAAACGCCCATATTCGCCTGTTTCTTGGATTTATCGCGGGCATTCGACTTAGTTAATTATGATCTGCTCTGGTATAAGCTGTCTCACGAAACGACTGTACCCGCGCACGTTACAGCGCTGTTAAAATATTGGTACACCACTCAGAAAAACAGAGTGAAGTGGGCAGGTTCGTACTCAGACGCATTCGGCCTGAAGTGTGGAGTAAGGCAGGGGGGGCTGAGCTCTCCTCGTCTATTTAGCCTCTATGTAAACAAGCTGATAGGTGAGCTCAGCAGCGCCAAGGTTGGATGTCACATAGACGGAGTATGCATAAACAACATCAGCTACGCCGACGATATGGTGCTGCTGAGCCCATCTATTGGCGCTCTGAGGAGGCTCCTGTGTATCTGCGAGTCGTACGCGGTGGCTTATGGGCTCAAATACAACACCAGTAAGAGTGAGTGGCTCGTTTTCAAATCCGGTACTTCTACGTACACGCAATTGCCACAACTCTTACTCGCTGGTTCCTCACTGAATCGAGTACAGCGATTTAAATATTTGGGCCACTGGGTCACCGACGAGCTCAAGGACAACGTGGACATTGATCGGGAACGCAGGTCGCTGGCTGTTCGTTGTAACATGTTGGCCCGCAGGTTTGCGCGTTGCACTAGGTCAGTAAAAATTACACTTTTTAAGGCCTTCTGCCAATCGTTTTATACGTGCAGCCTGTGGACCAAATTTACTCAGCGGACATACAGCGACCTGCGTGTCCAGTACAATAACGCATTCAGGGTGCTGTTGGGGTTGCCGTGGCGCTGTAGCGCGTCAGGGATGTTCGCGGAGGCGCGCGTTGATGGCTTCGCGGCGATAATGCGCAAACGCTGCGCTTCCATGCTGGCACGCCTGCGCTCTGCCACCAGCAGCATCCTGAGTGTGTTTGCGGACAGGTGGGATTCTCCCCTTTTAAAAAGGTGGGTGGAAACTCACCTGAAATAATAATAATTATCACCTCATTTTGGTTCAATGTAATATACTAACATAGTCAGTAAGCAAGTGTATACTAACATCTATGGAACTATCCGAAATAAATTTTTTCAATTTCAATTTCAAATAAAATTAAAAACTTACTACAAACACAATTTTGGCGCTTGTTTAATTGCAATAAACTTGTTCACTCAACTCAATATTGCAAGAGTCTACTGCCTTGCATACCTAGTATGATTTGCGTCCATATTTAAACGGCTTGTTCGTGACTCACCACTGAGGGAGGATGCACAAGAACGCGCGAAGTGGGCCAAGAAAATAAGAAAGGCGGACCCTGGGACCCCGCACGGATGATGATGATGATGAATCGTGCGTGAATATGGTTGAGGGGCGTGTCATTTCAGCCTAGACAAGCTCTACCTATATTTAATTTTACTTATTGCATTGGCGACACGATTAGCGTAGTGCGCTGTAACACTGTTTCTCGCCACGATTTCCGTAGTGTCCCGGGTTAGATTTTTAAATTAGTGGTCAATGTCAATTTCTTGTGGTAAGCACTCACACAACAAAATAAATAAATATGCGCCAGACAACACACCACTTGTCTTGGTTAGCAGTGAGTATTAATAAACATCCTTGTGCTATGATGTACCAAACAAGAAATTAAGCCAAGTGTCTCCCAGCACACCCAGACCCGAGCCAATTTAGAAAAGATCATTTCCTGAATTGACCCGACCGGGAATCGGACCCGGGACACCACGGAAATCGAGGCGAGAAACCGTGCCACAGCGCACTATGACCATTGATTATTCAACACTATCCTTGACTATCATTCTAGGTATTAACTATAGTCAATGTTTGGGAGATTCGTTCTTCAATGATGACACACTTTGACGGACCCATAAAGATAAGCAAACGAAGTTAGTCCATAAAAAAGGGTTCCAGTACTCAGCATACTACACCATCTATCAAACCTGCATCTCTGGACCAATACGGAAACTTTCGATTTTTATCCAGCCACCTACTCTACTCAGACCTCTCACCCCACGTATCGCACAAAAAGTCAGAGTTCAGCTTATATTGGAAATTGAAGGCGCTTCGCTTGGAGCACCCTTGACACCTTTCGATATATAATCGAGTGAAGCGTTCACCGCCCTAATTCTATTGGAATAAGTGCTATAATATCGTGGCACATGTTCAGGATTGTAGGCTTTATAATGCCGTAAATATGCTTTGTACTTTAATATAAAACGGAAAATTTTTGTGCGAATATCCGAGTGGTTTCAATGATTTTATCGCCGTTTTTTTACAGGAATTCCAACAAACGAATATATTGAAAACTTATACGGTATATTTATTGTCTGAATCCTATATTAACTTTTATCTAGTGATCAACAAAAACATTAAATAAATATGCCAGACAACACACCACTTGACATGGTCTCAAAGTTGGGAAAAATATCCCTGTGTTACGAGGTACCAGACAAGGAATTAAGCACCTGGCTTCTCCCACCACACCCAGACCCAAACCAATTTAGAAAAAAACGTTTCTTGCATTTATCAGATCGCGAATCAAACCCAGTACGCCACGCAAGTAGTCGCTGGTATGTACGAGGGGCTTAACGACTTATCTAAACGATACTACCATCTTCTTAATTCACCCAGTCGTCAGTGCCGTGTCATTGCTGTTAAAAACATAATCCCCAAGAACCTCCGTGAGTTACGCAAGAACAGTATAACGTCAGTGACGCAATGGGTTCCATAATGCCGGAGTCCATCATCGTGCCATGTGACACCATAGCTGTTAGCTGGAGGAGCTCGGTTATGGAACCCTTTTATGGGACGTTTGGCGACGATCCACCCGCCTCCTCGCTGTAATTCGTTTGTCGCGCATTTAGTGATGTGTGTACGTCGATGTAAATGGTTTCAGATGTCGATATTTTTGAGACCGGCAATTTCTTGTGAAATTCAGTCAAATTGTCTCAAACATTTCTAGACAGTATAATATTAAGAATTATTATTAATGCTAACTAGTGTTACTAACTAACTGTAATCTATAGTTATCTGTTTCAAATTATTTTATGTTCTTAGCCTAATTTAACATTAAGAATTTCAAGGCGGTCCAAGGCTGCCCAAGGAGAGTTTTTTCACTAAAAGCAAATCAAAACGTGTGTCATGGGTTGGATCTATATATATCTAATTATTTTTACAATCAGTCTGTTTGTATTAAACTGCTGAAAACATTTGCACGTCGCATGCGATAGAATATGATGGATAATTTTAATTTTCAAGAACCTTTTTAAAATATTTTCTGACAAATTATAAATTATTATTATAGTTATCCACACAATCCAGCATCTGTTGGCTCGCACGAAAAGGTTCGGTGACTTATTTTTGTCGTACCATCCAGACGTGGAATGCTCCAGCGCATGTGTTTTCGTCCTCTTATACTCGTAGTCCCGGGGTCTTTATGCGGGACGAGAAAAGGCATTTCCGCAGCCCTTCAAGGTGAGGATGGCCAGCTCAGTGATTGCTCGCATGACTGTGCTTGTTAGCTTTTTATCGGTCTTACGACCACTTTCCATCAGGTGGAGTGAGGTCGTCTTGACGGGTACTATAATAAAAAAATCTTATCGATCCAACCGATACACTTTTCATCACTAGGTAGAGGGTATCGTATTACCATACAAATGTCGGGAGCCATGAGCCGGGCGATGACATAGCGCTGGAAAACAAGTGGAAAAGATACTCTTAGTTTAACGGACTATTTGTAAGATTGTAGTAAGTGTTGTTTTGCATACAGCATTGTCCCTGTTTTGTGTTTGAGATATATTGCTGTATGTTTTTATGGTTTTAGTGTATTACATGAATTATGCACCGTTTTGACCTATGGTAATAAGATTTGAATTTTAGAAGTACGTTTCGTTCACCAATATAATTAATCCTTCGCGATCTTTCCTGGAAAACAGTAATGAACTGATAAACAAATTATTTTTAGTTTCATTTGGATATTTTTATTGAGTTTCGTGGAATTATTGAAGGCTTATGATCAAATGAAACTTTTATGTTTGTAAATGTTATACGTATTCTGTTCTTTTATTAAGGTAATGCTTAGTGCCTAGGATAGCAGAGGATCAACATGAATCATCACCAATCATAATGATATGTTTTTTTCACTATATGTTTTGATGGAAACATAAATATCTGAAACATCTGACTCCAGGCTGAGCTGACCCTAAACTATGCTACTCTTCTCAGCAAGAAACAACTCCGACGCGGTGGTAGCGTCGCATTATGTCTGTATACTGTGTATTTATATATCTATATTATTATAGTTTTTATTTCTATGATTTAGTATATCTTGCTTCAAATTTGACGATTTGAAAGTACTTCTGTGAAAGTCTATTTAAATAAAGTTATTTGAGTTTGAGTGAGTTTGAGTTTTAGTTTATGAATAAACTATGTTTTATAGTGTTTTAATATTCTGTATTATATATCCATATAAAAATATAATTTCGCTGTATCAAGCGGAAGTTGAACCCATGATCTTCTGCAAAACTAAGTGACTGCTTTTACAACTAAGCTACCGATACTTTTCACTATTTTCGAAAAAAATAACCTTCGCCCGATCAAGTATTGAAAAGCGCAGTCATCGACGAAATAACGAAATATCTGCCGAATAATAAATAACGCAACGGATGACTGCATTCGAGAGTAACTGCAAAAGCCTCGTCACTTCACTACTCATGAAGTAGAGTATTTTAACAAAAGCGTTTTAACTATTGCTGAAATAGTGATTTTTATCAGTCGACAGTTCATAGTGATCATCAAAGTTAGTATAGTACTAGCACAGATTAAGCAATAGTTCTACCGCACAGAAAGATCACTCACGTTAAGTTCAGTTAGGATTGCACGCGAAATCAAAACTTATTGCGTAGCCCAAGCGTTCATATTCAATTGCTGACTTGAAACCGATAGCTGTCAGAGCGCAGGGTTGCAATTGGCCATTAAGATTGCATTTCTTATCTACGAGTATACTAATATTATAAAGAGGGAAGATTGGATTTTTGATAATTATTTCGCCGATATAAAGCTACATTAACAGACAGTGACATATGCTATATTTTTTTTAATTTAGGCTACGTTTTGACGAAATAGACAGTCTACGCGGGCGAAGCCGCTGACGGAATGCTAGTATAGAATATAATACTGTTTAGTAGTAGAAGTCAGAAGAATTCTTCAGTAAAAACAAATTATAGTTGTAAAAAATCTCGGCACCTACTGTTATGAACCCCTCGGTGGGGTGAGTCGCCCGAGCGTACCTAAACTGCGGAGTGAACCATGCCTGGTACTAATAGCTTAACCTTTGTCCTAAAATGCCACATCCGGTTCCACTAGCTTCTATGTATAAAATAAAAAAAATTTGTGGAATGAGGTTTTCCTAATGAGCTAGAGTTCTTCAAGAGGTATCCGGGTCAGCAAAGTGCCTGATGGTGTTGAACGTGTTTATAGGTGCGGTAACCGCTTACCATTAGACCCGTATTCTTTCACCTACGTAATAAGAAAAAAAACATCTAAAACACCCTAAAAAAAAGTAAAACACAACAATAATGAAAAATGTATCCTTTTAAAACAGTACAACATTAACGAAAGCTAAAAGAAATCACTGCATCCCAAACTTCCGGAGGAAAACCGATTAGCCGAAAACATTTGAATAACGACATTGAGAAACAGCCCATTGGGGGAATAAACCTTTAAGGGGGGATGAGGGAACCTTGATTGATTGTGCGTCTCACCGACAGCTTCGTTTTAGGAGACTGTTTTCTTTCTGTAAATGTCTTCATAATTTTTTCGGTTGACCTGGTTTTTTGTGATAAAACATCAAAGGAGGAAAAACTACGAAACTCAGTCAGTATGCGTTAAACGACTTAGTACCCATACCACAGATTACTTAATAGGTACTGCGTAACAGATAAATCACATCTATAAACAAAATTCAGTTTTCTTAATCCTAAATGAGTGCTGTCATGTGACAGGCAGATATTGCCAGGGCTACCTCTTTCGATATAGATGTCTCAGTAGTCAATACTTACAGTATCAACCGCAAAATTCGCGTACAAATGCTCTACGCGGCTGTTGACAACCAACTGCCAAATGAGTCATGGAATACCCGGCGGCTGGTAGGTAATTTTCGCGCGCAAGTACATGCAGTGACAGAGGCCTGCCTCTATCTACCATGAGTTTACTTCAAGTAAAATACGGTAGATAACTACAAAAACTTGTAGGTATGTCATTTCTGGTTACATTGCTATTCAATATTGGCGCTGAACCGAAATCTCATACAATAAGGCGCTAGCGACTTTGGTCAGCGTAATTTTATGGTAAGTTTACTAAGGCCTCATAACAATCCATTGTAACTTGTCAAGTTCAGTCCATTAACTGAGCTTAGCCACAAATTACAGACGGCGGCGGACAGATAGTCCGCTTAGAACAAACCACCATTTTGATCACGAACACAGACAAAGTAAGTTAACAGGTGATACCGGTGAGAATCGTTCACGCGGCGAGTCGCACTGTCGCGATTGTTTTTGTTTTTGTCGAACTGTGTGCAATTTTTCATAGGATGAATTTTGTTTTAGGCATGTTCTGTCAAGTAGGTATAACCAGCCAACTTCATTTTAAAAATTCAAAGCGAATATAGTAGTAATAGCAGTAACCCTAAAGGAAAAAGGCGCGAGCGGTCCTTCTGTACACTCTTTATTTAGTGATACTATTAAGATATACAAAACTCTTTCGTTACTGATTGAGTGATCGAGTGATTGAGTGATAAATAGCGCACAGCCGAACGAAACTAATTATGACTATAGAATGCGGGTCCGGTATTAAACAACATCAGCAGATTCTTAAAATAATATAATGTAATCAAAAAGTACATTATAAAAGGTCTCTTTAATATCTTTTTTTATTTTTTTTTATTTATTAAACCATACAAATTACAGGGATGCTTAACATTATTTTCTGCCAAACTGTGCAACAGTTTGTCGGCATCTAATAGTTTGTTTACTCATGTACAATTCATTTTATGGCCATTCAAACTTGGGTGGAAAAATACATTTTTGAAGAATAACAAGATTTAAAATAATTAAGAAACCATATTAATAGACGCAAAATTTAATATAGCTGACCAACAAATGTACTGCAGAACGCAAAAAAATAGATCGCAAATGACGTCATTTGTTTTGGGCAAGTCCAAAAATATGACCTTTAAAAGTGCTAAATCTCTGGGAGTTCTGGTGCTTGCGAAATATTTTACTACCAATTAGATGTTTTGAGAGGTCGTTTGATTACCCAGCAAAAGAAATGTTAAATACCCTATCTGGCATATAGGCATTTAACAGTAGGTAGTAGTATAGAATCAGTATATATACTCGGGGACTTTAACTCCCATCCGCATGAACGATTTTATTTAGAATCACAGTGGTTATGTGCGGACATCGAGCTACTAGGGTTAGATTCTGGGACTTGTACATTTATAAGCGAGGCGAACGGATTGAAGCGCTGGCTTTTGATCATTGTGTAGTCACTAAATCTGCTCGGGAAACTATCATAGGTGTACAGGTTAAAGAAGACATTCTGTGGTCCGATCACTTTCCGCTCGAGATTGAAATTTTGTTAGATAGCATCAAACCCAAATCTCGTATAGAAAGTAAGCAAAATAACGGAGTGCGCTGGGGTGACAGAAACTCTGAACAATGTGACATGTACAGTTATTTATGTAATAATAATTTGAAATTTGTTGACTTTCCCGTTGAAATGACTGAATGTTGTAATTATGTATTTAAAGTTGTCGACCATAAACTAATTATTGATGATATGTATGACAAAATAATTCACATATTGTGTCGGGCAGCTTGTGATAGTCAATCGTCGAATGTTCCCAGATCCAAGAGGCCGGTCCTCGGTTGGAACAGGCACGTGCGTGATGCTCACAAGGTGGCCAAGGCAAAGTTTGATTCGTGGGTGTTGTACGGCAGGCCGGTGGAAGGCCGCGAGTGGGATGACATGCAGACGAGTCGTAAGATTTTTAAATCGCGCTTACGCTGGTGCCAGAATCATACTGACCAAATTAAAATGGACATCCTAGCGTCGCATCACTCTGGGAGCGATTTCCGCAGTTTCTGGAAGTCTACAAACAAACTCAATAGTAAGCCTGGTCTACCTGTGAGCGTCAACGGTACCTGTGACCTGACAAGTATAGCAGATTTATTTAGGGACCATTTTACCGTAAAGTCACCACTGGGTCCCACACAGTTGACGAGCGATGATGGTTGTAGTGGCCGGGAAGTCAGCGTCCGGTTTACGGCCGAAGAGGTGCGGCAGGCCATAAAATCTATGTCACGGGGCAAGTCTCCTGGCCATGACCACCTGAGCATTGAACACCTGAGGTACGCAGGATATCATCTGCCCAGAGTGCTGGCGATGTTCTACTCCTTGTGCGTGGGACATTCGTACTTGCCTGCGCCGATGATGAAGACTGTGGTGGTACCAATTGTCAAAAACAAAACTGGTGATATCAGTGACAAGTGTAACTATCGACCGATTTATTTGGCCACTGTTATCGCGAAGGTGCTTGACAGTTTGCTGAACACTCAGCTCGATAAACACCTACAAATACACAACAACCAATTTGGTTTTAAGTCAGGTCTCTCCACTGAAACGGCTATATTGTGTCTAAAGCAAACTGTCAAGTAGGTACTACACGGATAAAAACACGCCTATTTTTGCGTGTTTTCTTGATTTATCGAAAGCGTTTGATCTGGTTTCTTACGATATTCTATGGCATAAACTTTATCAAACATCGATGCCCGAGGAATTAATCCGTGCTTTTCAATACTGGTATGGGAACCAGATCAACGTTGTTCGGTGGTCAGGAGCGTATTCGACACCATACAGGTTGGAGTGCGGTGTGAGGCAGGGCGGGCTGACCTCACCTAAACTTTTTAACCTGTATGTGAACGCGCTTGTGGAGGGGCTCAGCAGCACACATGTCGGCTGCCATATTGATGGAATCTGCCTTAATAATATTAGTTATGCGGACGACATGGTGCTGCTGAGTGCCTCTGTAGGTGGACTGTCACAGCTGCTTGACATTTGCGAAAGGTATGCTAAGCAACATCGTTTGACTTATAATGTAAAGAAAAGTGAGTGGATGATCTTTCAGGCTAAGGGAAGGTCTCTTAGTCAAACACCTAAACTTAGACTGAATGGCTGCCCACTTAATAGAGTTGAACAATTTAAATACCTTGGGCACATTCTAACTCCGGACCTGAAAGACGATACTGACTTAGAGAGGGAGCGTAGAGCGTTGTCTGTTCGTCCGAATATGATAGCCCGCAGATTTGCTCGCTGTTCAAGAGATGTCAAAATTACCCTGTTTAGGGCATTTTGCACGTCCTTCTACACGAGTAGTCTGTGGGTGAGCTATACGCAAAAGCAGTACAGCTCTCTACGCGTCCAGTATAATAATGCTTTCAGGGTGTTGTTGGGGCTGCCCCGCTTCTGTAGCGCCTCAGGGATGTTCGCTGAGGCGCGAGTTGATTGTTTTTATACAACCATGCGCAAGCGGTGCACCTCCCTGGTGCGCAGGGTGCGGGGCAGCCCGAATAGCATTCTGCGCGCGTTCGCCGAGCGGTTTGACTACCAGTACGTGTATCACTGTAACATGGTACATGTGCGGGACAGAGTAGAGGTATTATTTTAAATTATTATCATGTACTTTTCAATTTTTAATTTATGTAATCTTTGTTTTATGTATTAATTTTTATGTATTAATGGTCCTTTTGTTGACTTTGAATGAATAAATGAATGAATAGGTTCATTGGGAATGTAAGGAAGTGTATGATAATATTGCGTTTTCACCGATAATGACAAATCATTTGTTTTAGTCCAGATCGAACTGACACTACAACCCGTGAGCTGGAGTGCATAACCCTGTAACGTTTTTGGGTTTAATAAACATTAATCAATCTATTTCATCCCATAATTACCTACTTCACCTCAGAAAGCAAAAAGGGTCCATTCGCGAAGATTTCTGTAACAACCTAATTCCTATTTATTAAGAGATCCAGCGATACCGAATAGGCCTTTCTGCTCTCCCAATCCCTAATCAAAGGCCCTGCTTTATAGCTATCGTTAATCTCATTAGGATTATCTTTATTTCAAATCTATTGCTCAGAGGTCACTTTGCCGCCGAAAAGGGCCCAAAGTGTATTCATAATTATTGCGTTATCACAATTTTGACGTAAATGAGGATATTAAACCGGAGAGGACTGTGTTTATCGTTGCGCCTTTTGGTTACATCTCAGTTAAGTGAAGTGATGATAAGGAATTAGTATTCATTGATTATAAATAATAATTATGAATGACTTGGCAGATCGTTATATTATTATTACATATTTCTATCTGACAAATATAAAAATATACTGTAACATGTTGCTGGACGAGTTCACCCATGGCCCTGTCAGAATACCAGCGCTGCTGCTGTTTTTTAGCTGCAGCAGATTATGCTGGGACAGGGTCCTCGTTGGCCCAACATTAAGGCGTATTCATTGTTTGTTTATATTTATTTATTACAAGTAAAGTACAATTGGCGGACTTAATACCCAGAGGCATTTTCTACCAGTCAACCGCGAGGTATAACAGAAACATTGGAATATTGGGCTGTGCAACATTTAAAAATGGCAGCGAGAACAACAAATCTCGGATATTAATACTTACTTAAATATATTAAAAATAATAATACATATATACATATGATATAATACCAATCATGCGAATATACATACTTAAATAATTCGAAATAAATATACTATTTCATTATACATCATATTGCCTTAAAGAACTCAATGACATAGTTGCCTAATACAGTCAACTATGTCATTGAGTTCAGATGCTTCTTCTTCTTATCGTGTCGAGTGGCAACACTACATTACGTGCGACCAGAATTCCGCCACTTGAACGGCATTGTTTCTGGCACACATGAGGTCCTCATATGTGCAACTAGCCGGGCATGCAGGGCACAGCAAAAGGTGGCTCATGTTTTGTGTGGAAAAGCCACACTCGCATGCGTTGTTAGCGCTGTCGATGAATCCCCATCTACGCAGGCTGTCCTTGCAGCGGCCGACCTGGGTCCGCAGTCTGTTTAAGGATTTCCAGGTCGACCATGGCAGCTTATGGCCAGGAGGGAGACTCTCAGCAGGTGCGACGAATAGGGTGGAAGGACTTTGCTCCTGCCACAAGTCTAGTCTGGCTTGAGGAGGGTTGCCAGAAACTGGACAGACGGATTTCAAAAAGCTCTTTCGGCTCTTTAGTCGCTGTGGTACGTCAGAGTAGCCATGCATAATAAACATTTATCAACTTTAAGGACACCGTTACATTTATAAAGTAAACACAAAAGAAGTTCAGATGCTGACTTTTTTGTTTATATTGTTTGTTTGTCTTATGTGCTCTTCTGTATTTGTTTCTTATCTCTTTCTTTTAATATGTTGTGTGCTGGAATGTGTGTGGGCCAATGACTTTTTACTTTTCAACTGTTATAAACTCAAACTCAAACTCAAATAACTTTATTCAAATAGACTGTATCAGTACTTTCAAATCGTCAAATTTACAGCAAAATATACTAAATAATAGACATAAATACCATAATAATATGGATATGTAAATAAACAGTATACAGACATAATGCGACTCTACCACCGCGTCGGAGTTGTTTCTTGCTGAGAAGACCCGGCGAGAAACTCAGCAGTTACTCTTTTAAACTTGTTTTGGGTTTACAACAGGGGTTAGTAAAGTACAAGCAGTGTGCCATTTTGATACCTAAAAGAATATAAAACAAAGAGAAAAAACCAACCATAAAAGAATATAATAACAAGAATTCATTTAAACAATTCAAAAACAAAAATTGTTAGTCAGTACATACAAACTAGGTACCTATTAACTCTTACAATAAAACATCTGTTACAATAGAGCTATTTAATCCCGCATCGAGAAGAGCGCTTATACCCAGGCATTTTTATCTATAAGGTAGTCATTTGTAGTATAATAGCCCTTTTTTAATAAAGCTGTTTTGATGTGATGTTTGAATCTATGTAAAGGTAACTCACAAATGGTTTTTGGAATTTTGTTGTAATAATGTATACCTTGCCCCATAAAGGATCCTAAAACTTTTTGTAACCTAAAGAGTGGAAGTGCAATTTTATCCTTATTCCTAGTATTTCTGCAATGTATGTCACTGTGTTTAGCATAGAGACCAATATTTTTTCTGACCAAAACAATGCAATTGTAAATGTATTGTGACGCTACAGTGAGGATACCAATTTCCTTAAAAATCTCCCTAAGTGAAGCCCGTGCACGAAGCTTATAGATGGATCTGATAGCTCGCTTCTGGAGGATAAAGATGGTTTGTATATCCGCCGCTTGACCCCAAAGTACAATGCCGTAAGACATTACACTATGGAAATAACTAAAATAAACTGAACGAGCAGTATCAACATCTGTTAATAACCTAATTTTTCTCACTGCAAAAGCAGCCGAACTAAGTCTGCCTGAGAGAGCTGTTATATGAGGGTTCCATTGCAGTTTTGAATCTAGTGTGATTCCAAGAAAAACTGTTGTATCTACAAGCTTCATAGTATTACCATCAATTTTTAGACTAATGGGGTTATCTTTAACATTAGGCAACTTAAAATTAATACATTTAGTCTTTTTTGCATTAAGCTGTAGATTATTTACTGTAAACCATTGTAAAACCTTTGAAAGTGCGTCATTAACATCATCAAAAAGGTTTTTATTTCTGTCAGTTTTAAAAACTAAAGATGTATCGTCTGCAAACAATACAACATCACAAATATCTTTTAAGTAAAAAGGTAAATCATTTATATATATCAGAAATAGTAATGGACCCAGAATGGATCCTTGAGGGACCCCCATTTTAACTTGTGATCCTGTAGAGAGTACACTGTTAACATCAACTTTTTGAGTTCTTAAACTAAGGTACGAAATTACCAAATCTAAAGCATTATCCCTTACCCCGTAAAAATCAAGCTTGCGTACAAGTGTATCGTGATCAACGCAATCAAAGGCCTTGGACAAGTCACAGAAGACGCCAAGAGCGTTCTGTGAATTCTCCCAAGCCCTAAAGATGTGTTTTAGAAGTGCAATGCCAGCATCAGTAGTAGAACGGCCTCTCGTGAATCCATATTGTTCACTGTGTAAGAGATTGTTCTCATAAAAATGGCTTAATAGTTGTTCTTGAATGATTTTTTCAAAGATCTTACTTAGAGCTGGTAGGATTGAAACAGGCCTAAAGTTACCTGGGTCTTGTTTGTTGCCTGATTTAAAAAGTGGTACAACCCTACTGTGTTTCATTAAGTTTGGAAAAACACCTTCATCCACACAATCATTGAATATTACGGCTAAATAAGGGGCAATCACGTCAATTATGTGGCTAACAATTTTGACTGATATACCCCAAAGATCAGCGGTATCTTTTGAATTAATTAATCTGAATGCTTTTATTATATCTAGTGACTCAACATGTTTAAATTCAAAGAAAACACTGCAACAAGATACATTATCTTTCAACAAATGTTCCGCTCTAGTTGGTGAGGAATTTAATGAAGCTGTAGTGATTATAGGTATATTACTGAAATACTTATCAAATGCTTCAGCAACAGATGCTTCTGATTGTAAGATGTTATTGTTAATATTAAGAGTGTATGAGGTATCGCGCTGTTTAGCTTTACCTGTTTCGTGATTTATGACGTCCCAAGTGGTTTTTATTTTGTTAGTGGACTTTGATATTTTATCACGAATGTGCAATGCCTTAGCTGTAGTGCAGGCTTTTCTGAATATTTTGGAGTAGTTCTTGACATACTCAACAAAAAGTGGATCGAAATTGTATTTTTTCATGCCGTACAACTCATACATCTTACGTCTGCTCCTGTAAATTCCAGGCGTGGCCCATTCACAAAACTTAGATTGAACTCTGCAAGTAACTTGTTTGGTCGGAAAACAAGCATCAAATTCATTTTTAACACAATCAAACAGTCTTTTGTAGACTGCATCAGGGTCACCCTGCTTATAAGGAATGGAAGATACTTTATGCTTTAAATTAGTTTTAAAACTATTAATGCGATTACCCGTCTTCGGTCTACATGTTATTTTCCTGTAATTAACGCTATTGTTAGTTAAATCTAAAAATGTTATCTTCTGCCCACAATGATCAGACTTTAATTCAGTTACTATTGCCTTTTCAATGGGTACACAGTTGCAAAATACATTATCCAGACAAGTAGATGTTGTGGCTGTTATCCTCGTGGGTTCATGGAATTGATAATCCAGACCAAAGGATTTAAATAGCGACAATAACCTATTGCTTTCAGATGAGTTTACTAGCAAATCTATATTGAAATCACCACACACAATAATGGGTTTAGACTTAGCACTTAACCTACCCAAAGCTTCCTCCATAACTGTCTCAAATCTATCTAAGTTAGTTTTTGGGGGACGGTATACACTTATCACAACAAAGCCCTCTAACTCAACACAAGACAATTCGACAATACGCTCTATGGACAGGCCTACAATGTCAGTGCGATCTTTACATTTCAAACTATTTGCAGTAAAAATTAATGAACCACCATGAATAGTGGTTTTTCTAAAGAACGCGCTTGATAATCTAAAATTATTAAGGACAAAAGACTGATAGTTTTCATCAGTCAGCCAATGTTCAGTAAAACATAAAATATCAATATTTTGGTTTTCCAGCAATAGTTCTATTTCTAAATCTTTGCCCGTCAAGCTTTGAATATTTTGGTGGAATAAATTCAAGTATTTGGGCTTGGCTGTTGTCCTAGGTCCTAGTTTAAACAAGACGCTGAAGGAGCATCACATGAAATAGATAAATTAGTACTAGTACTAATGTCAGAATAGAAAATACTGCCAATAGCGGCATTGTTAATGTTATTTGCTAACAAAGTAGCTAGTTTCTGCTTAGTCCTAATGGGAAGATACATAGTATCTTCAGTTAACCTAAAGTATGGTACAAACAGATTTGTATCAAAAAAGTCAATGTCACTATGACGACATGTCAGATTATACAAAGTTAAATTAAGGTCTTGGATGACCTTGTTCTGACTTGAAGTACTTGAGGTACTTGAGTATGGGAATGCACACAAAATAAATTTACACTTGTTCTTTGATTGAATGCCCATTATTGTTTCAATATTTTTAATTAACCCTTTTTTTGTCAATGATCGGCAGTCTCCATGAAAGACAACCACAGTGGAGTTTACCCCTAGCTTCTCTTTCGAGATGTTACTAACTAGGTCAGAATAGGACATACCTGGATGGCATAAATTTATTACTTGTTGATTCGAATTTTTAGACAACAATATGCCTAATCCTTGGCCTAGCTTGTCAGAAAATATAAAAGTATTATTTGGAGCAGCCTGTGGAGTATTACATTTATCCACCTTAGCAGGCTCTGATAAGTCAGTTGGCGTGGCCTCAACACGTGACAATTCAGTATCCATCTCCACTACTTGTTGATAACAATTATTGCAAGTGATTTGTTTACTTATAAGCGAATCAAACCTCTCTGCATTGTAAGTTGACATCTTTAACAATTCTGTGGCAGCTAATATGTGTTCACTGATCTCTTTTTGGGATATATCATACATTTTTTTGGTGTCCCTCAGAGAACTCTCTAAGCAAGCAATCTTATGCTATAGTACAAAAAGTAGGCAAAACGAACTGAATGTTTAAAAAAAATTGTTTACTGGAGCTACAGTAATTGTTTCGATATTACTTATAACAGTGTTCGTCTTATTTGGCCTACTCGTATTGAAAGTTGTACTTGCGTACTAGCTACTGCACAAAAGTTTTTCAATATTTTTGGCGCCTTCTTTTTCTTTCCATATCAATAGCAAATCATTATTATACAGTGTCCCAAAAAGCAGTGATAAACGGAAGCTCAGTATCAGAGCATAATTAGGGCTACCCGAATGTACGAGTATGTTCCGCGATTTTTGGTAGTTTTCGAGTTATGATTTTAATTACGAATTTTCGAAAACTTTCGGGTTGAGTCACTTTTTTGGTTACTGTAGCACTAATAATTGATATACAGGCAGTTTCTTACAGGGAAACCCACTGTAAGAAACTGCCTGTATATCAATTAATAATAAGTTGGAAAATACTGTTATTTCTCAATGTTTAAAAGGCCATTTAATATGAAAATGTTTTTCAAAAACTTGCCTTCAACTCTTAATTATTTAATTAAGATACTTTAACGGTATCATACTAGCCGCAGGTGTAAAATTCAATATCTTATGGTAGCAAATAAAACTTGATTATTAGTAAATCGAATGCATTAAAAAAAATGCAGTACATAAAAAGTTATTAAAATGACGACTTTCTTTGAAAGCGTAAATTCTACAACGTTAAAAAAAAAAGTACATATATATATACGTATACACTCACGTAATAACTCCATATTTCGTTACAAATGTGAAAACTCTCTTCAAATAGGAAATATTAGGAGACCGATACATCAGAATTCCCACAAATGAACTTCGACCACTATCATCACGTTAATGCATAAATTAATGAAACAACCTATCATTTACAATGAGATTAGCAATATTTGCATATTAGCTGTTAAAGGTATTGTTAGGCTAATTGCATTGATGAATGATAATAAAATTTTATGAATATTTCGCCGGTAATCTCGTCATTCAAATTGGTTCGGTTAATTCGGTTCACACTACAAATTGTGCTGGTAAAATACTGTAATCCATTATTGAATGAGGAATATCGGAATATCCTATATATAATATAGGATGTGACTACAAAAATCTATTTATTTATTCAGCTTGTGTATCAGACAGGCGATCTTTAAGGTATTTTCATTAAAAAAACGATTGTAATTGCAAAAGAAGCTTAGAAGCTTATGTTCAAGAGTGGATGTTTAATAACGGCAAAAAACTTTAAATTTTTCAATATCTACAATTACTTACGTACTTTGGCTATCCTTATAATTTTAAGTAAAAAACTGTAATTTGTGTATAAACGAATAATTAAATCTATCGCCACCTTTAAGAAGTTATTCATTATTTAAATTTCAAACACATTTTTAGCTCCTGTATTTTAATAATAAATATCTCTTACCAAAAGTTACTGCCTTCTTGTGCTTCTGTCTTAGCCCACATCAATAAACATTCGCCACGTTTCCCACAAAACCGTAACTGTGGGCCTCTAAAATGGAAGATTTAGGCATATTGTACATCCAAGAATCATCTAAGCTGCAATTTAAAAAAATTGCAGCTTAACTTGCACCATCGGTCTGTTTTTTAAGATCCCCTACCTGAAAGTTATCTGAAATAAATTACTTCTAGCAGTTCGTCTACCACGATTTGCCAATTTAAATTTACACTATCTTCTTCTTCTTCTTTTGTTATGTGGCGTTCTCTGGGTTTTTTTAACCACAATTCCGCCAATGTCACGTGAGTAGCCTTTACACGGTAAGGGGATTATGCATGTAATTTACACTATCGTTCGCGTAAAAAAAATGTATTGGGTTTTGACATTGTCATGTCATGTCATGTGTCATCCCAATACAATTTTTTTACGCGAAAGATAACGTAAATTTAAAGTGGCAACTCGTGGTAGACGTACAGGTTAGTAAATAAATAAGATTAACTAAAATAAGGCTAAATAAGATGAGGTCTCCTAAATTGTACTTTTAGACATTTTGCAAGCACTGCTTCTGTGTTATTCAGTTTGTGCACTAAAATGTTGGCTTTTTTATTATTGTTTATACGAAAATGATTTCATGTTATGAATGAAAAACATAGATACTATACGGTGCATATTTCTACTTATTAAAAATTGTTTAAAGACTAAAAGTTAAATACTATAGTATAAATTAAACCCCAACAGTCACCCAGATAATGGCGGTAGGTTCACCGCCTACGACGTTGGGCTCTAATAAGCTTGATGAAAAGTGGGATTCTGGGTTATACATTTTGATTATTAAATAATAATTTAATGCTTAAGGATACCATTTTAGGCCCCCAGTTCGTTTGTCGCACGCCTCATTTAGCAGTTCCTCTCCTTTCACCCGGGTTTTATATCCGGCCAGACCCGGTTGATTTATAACCGGGCGCAAGGAATTTAAATTAAAACCCTGTTTGGCTCTTAACACCCAGTTGCGAATGTCATAGTGTAGGAATTTACGGTCGAATTGTGTTGTAAATGTTGGTGTTTATTGCAATGTTGTTGTTTATTGCAATGTTGTTGTGTTGCGTTTTGATTGTTGAGATGTTTTGTTTTGATGTTTTCTTAACGACTTTGCTTGTGTTATACAAAGAAAGAAATAGGAAATGTCTTTAAGCTTGGACAATTTTAAATAATGGACCGAGGGCGATGTTGATAATCCTACTAATATTATTGACGAAACGATTGGCGTAGTGTGCTGTAGCACGGTTTCTCGTCTCGATTTCCGTAGTGTCCCGGGTTCGATTCCCGGTCGGGTCAATTCAGGAAACGATCTTTTCTGAATTGACTCGGGTCTGGGTGTGCTGGGAGACGCCCCTAGCTTATTTCCTTGTGTGGTACCTCGTAACACAGGGATTTAATAATCCCTATTTCGAGACCATTACAAGAGGTGTGTTGTCTGGCGTATATTTATTTATTTAATATATGTAAATGCGAAAGTTTGTGAGGATGTACTCGTATATGTATGTACGAGTATGTTTGTTACTCTTTCACGCTAAAACTTCTCAACGGATTCAGATGAAACTTTACAGTAATACAGCTTATACATCAGAATAACACATAGGCTACAATTTATAAAGTTTTATGTAATTTATCCATAATATATAACGATACCTAAATAATACTGTTGTGAAGGAGTCGAAACGTCGGGTTAGAAAAACATGAAAATATAAATTCCGCGAGTAGAATCCGTATAGTTGTTTCATTTCAAATAATAATTTAAAAAAATTGGGATAAAGATGATCTGACCCCAAACTAAGCAGAGTTTGTAGCAGTTTCTCTGGGTGTCAGAGACTGATCAACTTACGAAAACAGACTAAAAAGACACACTTCAATATATATGAAAACACCCAGAAATAAAATAAAATGACTCAAACACCCGGAAAACAGCAGAAGGCTCACCGCCTAACGTTGGGTTAATACCATTGGTGAAAAGTGGGCTTCCGAATTTTCCGTTCACCATGACGGCAATATAATCACTTGCCTTTGACTACCCCGTTTCGGATATATGGTATGTATTCTATAGAACTCAAAAAATCTTCGAAATCAATGTTAGTCTTCAAAGTGAATTTTTTTTTTTGATTTGCTGCCTAAAATTAATTTCGTTTATTAAATCTGAAGATAAGTTACCCATCAACTTGATCTAGGTCGCTGTTTTAAGTTCTAAAACATAAAATACTAATTTGATGACGTTTATGCAAGTGACTGTTAAGTGTTGACGTCATGGTGAACAGATCTCTCAGAAGGCACCTTTTCACCGATAGTATTAACTCAACGTGGTAGATGGTGAGCCCTCCGCCTTTATCCGGGTTGATCCAGTTTTTTATCGATGTTTTCCATCACTGAAGAGTTGGTCACAAAGATGATTCTCGCTTTATTTGAACTCGGGACCACACGATCCAGGTTCAGATTAAGAAAAGACGGCTAAGCTTACGTGAATGGTAATTCACAACATTCTCTAGTTTAGTTTCTAGCTTCTACTGTAGAATCTTTACCTGAAATGTCTATAAATTGCCAGAATACATTGCAGAAGTTTCCCAACCGTCATTTACATCGAAAACCTTCTATAACCGTTTAGCCAGCTCAGCAAGCACATATTAGCCGGTCTATACTGGTCGTGCCAAGTAAAACGCGATTCAGCGATTCCAAATGCAACTAAACAAACGAACGTAGACTCTATGTACGTGGCTTTAAAGGCTCTATACAGATGTTGGGATGTTTGTTTGCTGTAATTTAAGCAAAGTTTGTAATAGATTTATTTTGGAAGGGTATTAGTGGTTCATGGACGGACATGTGACAAAAAACATCCATTCATTAGTTCTTTTATTCATTTCGTCCTTCACTCATTCATTGTTACTGGTCCTTATTTTCAACGACACATCCTGTTGATATTGAACGAGCGAGAAAAAAATTGTTCGTTTGTTTTTAATAATAATATGATTGAAATAAAACACAAACAAATACAAGGGTTCGAGTCCTGCTAGAGCCTTAAGATTAGATGGTTTTTTTTCTCATTTCTGTCTTTAAACAAATACATACTCGTACTTTCATAACTAAATAGTTTATGACACAAAATGTACAATTTAGGCGGTCTTATGGCTACTATATTCCATACCAGATCGCATGCATTAGTACATTTGACTCATTACATGATGACATAGAATTGGCGGCTTTTTGTCTATGTTTAAGGTTACATTCTCTTCTAGAGGTGTTTCGTTTTTCAATAGAGCTAATGACATGTAAAAATTGCCTTAAAACGTTTTTTTTGTTCGCAGGTACACGCATTTCTTGAATACTTAATCGCAATGTAGGTAAGTTCTACCAAAACTTGTGTCTTGCTAGGCTATTCGTCAGTTTATAAAAAGAATAGTAATATGTAATAGAGTTTTAGCTTCGAACCTAGATTTCTAGGAGTTTTAGAACTACCCCAAATCAAAAGTTGAGCAGTCGTCAAATTGATGCTGCCCTATCACATGTCAATAGATATATGTAAGGACTGCTTAGCTTTGATTGACGTTTCTGAATTCGGGCATTAGCAAGATTTACCTAGTGATAATCGGCTGGATATTTCCTTACTTCTGCAATCGTGAAGGATTTTTTGTTAAATTGCCCGTCAAGATCACCTCACTCCACCTAATGGAAAGCAATCGTGAGGTCCAGTAAACAAGCACAGTAATGCTAAGGAATCGCTGAGCTGGCCATCTTCAGAAATGCCTTTTCACGTCCTGCTTGAAGACCCCGGGACTATAAGGTTATGTTCTAAGCGTATGCTTAAGTGGGGACTGCGTCTCAGCAAACGTAAAGAAGGACTTTCTTCAACTAGGTATGGTGTGGTGGTGGTAGCCGTGGTATGTTGCTGGCTGTATGAGTCTGCGTCAAGCTAAAATAGAGAGCGTTGAAGAGCTTTTGATATTAGTAGATGATGATGATGATTTAAGAACAATAGCATATAGCCTCGGTGCCCGAGGGGTGAGAAGCTTTACTCGGACAAAGTCATTTTCGTTCGATACGCAACATAGCCCAACTTTATTAAATAGTATTTTGGCAAGCATGGTGATAAATTAATTTCAAAGATGGTGTCTTATAACCAGCTGTATTATACTCTTATATGAGACCAAACGGACATTATCAACATTTGTTCGCAAGTAATATCTCATAGAACCACATCAATATGTGCCCTATTCAGCGGTCCAAATCCTCATATTTCAAACCCACGGTTCTGCCGACCCAACAGATGTCAGCCAATCGCCCACTGACATAAATCGCACTAGAAGACGCCAGTGTTTGTCCTTCGCTGTCGACGTTCCGTTATGGCAATGGATATTAAAATCAAGTAGATTTGACGACTGGCCTGTTGGCACAATGTCAGCGATCCTGCTTTTAGCCGCGGAGCTCGTGGGTTCGATCCCCCCACCCATGACAAACATTTATGTGACGAATATTTGTAATTGTTGTGGGTCTGGGTGTTATTATCTATTTCAGTTAGTATTTAGAAATATTTAAGTATGTTTATCAGTCTCTGACGCCCATAGTACAAGCTCTGCTTAGTTTGGGGTCAGATGATCTTAGTGTAAATTGTCCCAAATATTTATTTATTTTATTTACTTATTTACATTTATCAATCTAGTGTGTCTACTGAAGTTTACACTAATAACACTAATACATTTTTTTTATATTGGACTAGACAGTCATTAGATCGCAATCGCACCCGATGGTAAGTGACGATGCGATCTATGATGGTACATGTCTGCCTAGTTAATGCCTATTCACTCGTGTCTTTAAGAGACCCAGATTGTATTGGTTCGGAAACAAAAGCGCGGGCAGCGAGTTCCACTCCTTTGCTGTTCGCATTAACATGAACATTCTACATACTAACTGAAACTGAACTTGAAAACTAAATACAATTCAAATCGATCTTTCGTGATTCAAACTCAAACTCACACAGTTTGCGTCAAAAAGAGGCACGTTTGGTTTTCGTACGACGGAAGTTGCGTTATCAATATCGACTTATGTCCTTGGATCACCAGTTTTCTTTCATTCCTGAGTTATGCTTTGAAATCGGGTCAGTGCACTAGAGTGGGGTACCTCGGGAAGTTGTAATAGCCACAGATTAGACAAATGGGATATCTGGAAGGTAATATACCTAACTGAAGTAAAACTGAATGGAAATATTCAGAAGATCGGGTGGTATCTGTAGTAAGGTGATATCGTTTTATTACGAGATTTTATCCATTTTATTTCCAGATAAGCTTCTTGAAAACCATACTTAGTAGAATTATGGTTTTTAAGAACCTTATCTGGTGATTATCAATCTTGTTTGTAAAAGTTACAATTTTTTATTAGATTGAGAATAAAGCATTTTAACAATTCAATTATATTTTCACCATCGATGTATGTATTAGTATTTTTGGATATTTATATTTGAGTAAGATAGTGTAACTACGAGCCAAAGATTTTCTAATACATTTTTCCTTATACGGAATCCTTGCTCCATCTATTCAATTCAATTCCAAGAAATCGTCACCGGCGGATCTCGTGAACAAAATATCAATTTCAGTGTTGGATACTGAAATAAATATGATATTATATTGTAGTCCTCGATATACCGATTGATATCTCCAAATATGAAATAGAAAGAGAGATAGAGTTAAACAAGAAATAATTGAGTGAAAACTCAATGCAGAAAAGTCACAAAATGAAGAGTTTACAGAAAGACCACTCTCGGCTTTTCCCAGCATAAGTACCTAAACATCCCTGACAGCCTAGGGCTACTACTATAATCGTTCTAAATTTTTAAAATGAAGTAGGTAGGTTATACCTATTTGACAGAACCGGCCAAAAACAAAATCAATCATGTGAAAAATTGCACTAAGTTTGACCAAAACAGAAACATTGCGTCGTCACGCCGCGTGACCGATTCTCCCCGCACGCACACTAGCGTTTGTCATACTGGTATGCCAGTTTATGTCACTACTACAAGCATAGCGAAACGGTCTTCGTGAAATAGATAGACTATACTTATTAATGATCGAAGCGAAAAGGTAATTTCATGATATGACAAGGTTCAAAAATATTTCCTTTACCACGTCTTGGAACAAATTATATATTTGAATGTGAAGTTTATTCAAAAGAGGCGATATGTGAGATATCTTTCAACATTCAAATTAGTAATGTTTTTCCTCTTTGCGCGGATATCACAAACTGTTGTATAAATAATATGTGGAATACAATGGTAAATAAAAACATCAATCTTATATATCAGTATTAATCATATTAGGGGTTGACTGCCAAAGGGTTACCTAATGATGCAGTATATTACGCTGAATTTGTTGCCAGTGACTTCGTCAGCCTAACTAAGCCTCTAATTTACCCTGTATAAACATTTGCCCACACAATTGTCTTAGTGTGCTGTGGCACGGTTTCTCGCCTTGTCTTGCGTAGTCTGCCGGGTTCGATTCCCCGTCGGGTTAATTCAGGAAACGATATTTTCTAAATCGGTTCAGGTCTGCTGGGAGACGCTCCTGGCTTAATTCCTTCTCTGGTACCTCGTAACTCATCCCTACTTCGACGAGTGGTATGTTGTCTAGGTGGACCCTGGGACCCCACACACTAGTGTGGGTTCACAACCGGGATAGACCGCACGGATGATGATGATGTGGTCTGGCGGAATAAAAAAAAAGTTTCTACTCTATATTTCAAATTGTTTCTGTTATATTTCTGTCTCTCTCTTTGTTTGTGATTGAGACTAGTCATCATTAATTTCGCAGATGACGTACGTCCGTGCATATTATAAAGATATTGCCTTTTATTTACATCTTAAAAAAATCTTATTATAACAAGCATCCCTTTACAGTTGTCAATTCTTCTTTAAAGGAATGGACTAACTATTCACTTCCTTTGCAGTTTCATTTTTTTTTTTAAACAGAATTATTTATGCTGACAACAAGTAAGATAGCAATTACTTGTATTCTATTAATGTTGATATTTTTCCTTACTAATTATTCAATCAAAAAAAATGTGTTACATTTATTTCAGGAAACTCTTCAAACTGCTGAACCGATTTTCACCTAACACAGCTGACGCAACTCTGGCTTTCAAATGAATGAAACCTCATCGAAATTGGTATTTTTTTTTTATATTGCCCGTCAAGATGACCTCTCTCCACGATAGCGGTCGTGAGGTCCAGATATGAGGCTGACAAGCCCAGTCATTCAAACGAATCACTGGGCTGGCCATCCTCACCTTGCAGGCCTGCTGAAATGCCTTTTCACGCCCCGCTTGAAGAACCCGGGACTATGAGAGGAAGGAAACACATGTGCTGAAAAAGCGTTCCACGTCTGGATGGTAGCCTCAAAGGTTGCCTGGAAGAGATCGCTACTAGCGATAAGGCTGCCTATATTGTACACCTAATTTATTTAAATGAAACTGTAATATTTTGTTTGTGCAATAAAGTTTATCTTATCTTATCTTATGGTACGACAAAAAAACGAGTCACCGAACCTTTTACTTCGGGCCAACAAATGTGAAATCAAGTCATCGCTACAATGGATAGGTATTGATTTAATCACCACGCTTGCCAAATGCGGATTGGTTGGATTGGCTGATCACAAACCTGGGATTTGTTCCGAAAAACACACTTAGCCCTGGTAATTGAACCCGGAACCTCCGGGTTTTTGGGCCGAGCTCTGGAACCACTAGGCCACGGAGGCGGAGTGGTTCCAGAGCTCGGCCATTAAAAAAAATACTTTTAAATTATTTTGTTACTTAACCTCATAACCTTGTTACAAAATGTTCACTGTATTCTCTCATCCCTGTACCTTTTTGCTCAATCTAAGGGATGCTAAAACTTTTGCGAAAGTTACTAAATAAAATTTCACGGGCCGCTGGTTTCATATTCAATGCACATGTGATGAAAATGAGCAGGGGAATATACAGGGTAAATAAGGAAATAGGACCACGGGTCTGCTCGTTTGTTGAATTAAGGTGATGGGGGCTTATTACAGGCTCTACTCTTTGCAAAACTGGACAGTGCCCTAACTACAATCCCTTATAACTTGTCAATATCATTCCTTAAACTGAGCGTAGCGAGCAATTGCGTAATGGTCTTTCATTTACAGCCAGTCAGCGGTTTCCGGCAAAAACGCATTTTCTAGGCTGGACTTAGTGACGAAATTGCTCAGTTTAGCCACGACAGCAATAGATTATACAAATACCTTTTTTCTCAATTATCTTACACACACGACCCATTTTAAATACACACACGACCATGCATTCACTTCAATGTACGTACAATACTCACTTAATGTGTTAGACTAAATTGTTTTGTTTTTTTTTCTTTATCTCACTACTATAAAAACTATCTGTTCTTGTACCCGCTTAACTCTAAATTTATACCAAGAGAATTTGGTTCCCACGATACAGGCTCGCCGATGTGGTAACCGCTGGTAATCAGCACTGAAAAATTGATAAACCTAAACTGTTAATTGTTTTTGATATTATGGTGTTTTTAAATAAAAAAATATTATTGTTATTATTATCTCGCCCGTCTTCTTAAGAAAGACGACAGCTGACTGGCTGGCAATAAGATTTTTTTAAAGAAACGGTACAGTTCATTTCACGCTAGTATTAAGTTTGGACGACACGATTGGCGTAGTGCGCTGTAGCACGGTTTCTCGCCTCGATTGCCGTAGTGTCCCGGGTTCGATTCCCGATCGGGTCAATTCAGGAAACGATCTTTTCTGAATTGACTCGGGTCTGGGTGTGCTGGGAGACGCCTCTGGCCTATTTCCTTGTGTGGTACCTCGTAACAAAGGGATATTAATCCCAACTTCGAGACCATTATAAGAGGTGTGTTGTCTGGCGCATATTTATATTTATAAATCATACATATATTAATACGCTTTCTGGTATTCTTTTTGCGATGCCAGCGAACCGCCCTCGGTGTGTATAGGGATTTATAACACACTAAAAACTCCCTAACACCCATTTGCCTTCTTTTTCACTTTCTTTATTGTTCTACGAAAAAAACGTACATGCGTATAAAGTTACCGTGTTATCACAAAAAGGGAAATTTCACATATACTTTTTTTATATAGGACTAGACAGTCATTTGATCGCAATCGCACCTGATGGTAAGTGACGATGCTATCTATGATGGTACATGTCTGCCTAGTTAATGCCTATTATAATAATAATAATAATAATTGTGTTATGGGATACTAGACAACGGATAAACATACTTAAATACATTTTCTTTTGTAAATACATACTTATTATACATAGGAGACACCCAGACCAGTACAAACAGACATGTTCATGCACACAAATGTTTGTACTGTGCGGGGATCGAACCCGCGACCTCTGGTGTAGTAGCCAACTTCTTAACCATTACACCAAGTCGGTCTATTATAGTCTATTGACTCTTGTCTTGAAGAGACTTTGATTGTTGGTTCGGAAACACATGCGCGGGCAGCGAGTTCCACTTTTTGCTGATCGCATTATGAAGGGTTTTTTAATAAACATTGTTTACCTAAATGCCAGCATTGAGCATGAAAATTATGTATTAAAATATGGCAATTAGGTATATCACAACCACTGCCAAACCAAATATCAAAAAAGTCCCAATAACAACAATCCTACTAGTAAAATATCATTTCTAAAGATAAAAAAAAATATTTTCAAACCCCGAAAAGAGTGTAATATCTACAAGGTCCGTAATTCAAATTTTTCTATTTTACTATCTTTAGATATGAAAACGAGCATTGTAAAATGCTAAAATAATTAAAATAATAAAACAGAACATTGCTTGTTAATCACCACGCTTGCCACTATGCCGTTCATTGTTATTTATTGATACTGAGCCACATAGAACAAACGCGACCAGAACCAAAAACTAGAAATGAAATACATTTGTTACAATATTGTTTGATTTATCGTCAGTTTTCGGCATTTATTGGTCGATTTGCGGGTTGGAACAAACACATAAATACATTGACGAGGAATAAGGGTGTGTGTTTAGGGGACGAACGGTTCGTATATAGTGCTCGTTTGGGCGAAAAATTCTGGGGCGAGATACAAGTTTGTTCATGAGATATTGGCGTCCCTTGTATTCGTAAAACTTGGGTTTCATAAATAACTAAGTCTGCTTAAGGGCGTGTTGGTACACGGAGCTTTAGATTATGATAGGTATAAATACGAAATGCAAGATACTGTTGGCAAGAGCAAAACGTCCATGTTTAGTGACGGCTAAATATTTGTTTCGTCACCCAGGCTCGATTTCCATGTCTTATTAAATAACGTACGAAGGGATTCTAGGGGTGTGAGGGGGGGGGGGAAATACTGCACTTTAAAAGCTCTCACGATTATACACAAGTACAGGAGCTTTCGCCTGAGGATAGTTCGCACCGAGTTCCTCTCAACATGCTCGGGACAAGTTTGCTAAATTCAGAGCATGCTCGTTCAACGTATTTACGATATTATTACAGGTGACGAGTTTTGGTTGTATTATTATATGCTAGAGCTTGTCTAACCAGAAATAACGCGCCGAACTACATTTTTATTTCGTTTACATAAATAAATATGCGCCAGACTACACCTCCTGAAATGGTCTCGGAGTAGGGATTAATATCCCTGTGTTACGAGGTACCACACAAGGAAATAAGCTAGGGGCGTCTCCTAGCACACCCAGACCCGAGTCAATTCAGAAAAGATCGTTTCCTGAATTGCAATTGGAACAGAACAGGCTGCATCACCTGCAGCAAAAGACAAGCGAAATAGTACGAGTATTTACATCTTCGGAGATCAACAAGGTCGAGGGTTAGCGGTAAAGCTAGTGGAATCTCGATCTGGAAAATGGAACGATTCATATAATGTAATTAGTATTGTAAAGCCTATGGCTCAAAGCAGTGATAATCTGTCCAGTCTGCATTCCATGTTAAATAAAATAACCAGCCAAGATATCATAATCATAGCTGTAGGCTCCAATGACAGCGACCCTTATCTATTTCACAGCAACATTTGTAATGCGCTATGCAAATTACACAACATTAATTGTATAATTGTAAATGTGAAAAAAAAATATTTTCAAATATTAATAAACTAAATAATGAATTGAATATGTTAACGAAAAAGTATAATAATTGTAAATATATAGATGCTAATCTTGATCATGAATGGTTGAGATCAGACTTAAATAAGCTTGTTTTCAAAATAAATGTTGAGATTGACTATCTCAGGTATAAGCAGGAACTTCTTAATACAAAGCTTTTAAAGTTCCGTGTCTGTAAACAAGTAATTAATATAGAAAAAACGGTGGAGAACAATGTTTCAGTGAATGCCTGCACCATAGGATCAACTCAGAACTCACCATTAAATTTGACCACGCAATTCAGCAATAAAGTTTTTTTTCGTCAATAATGAGTTTACTGTACTACACCAAAACATAGCAGGAGTTCTTAACAAGATAGATCTTGTCAAAGCAGCACTTGACGAATTAAAGACAAATAAATTGGATATACATATTATTTTCTTGACTGAGACATTCATTCAGAGTGGTGATGAAAAGAATCTTTAATTACCAAATCATAAAATATCCGCATATTACTCTCGTGAAAACCAAAAAAAGGCTGAATCTATGATATTGATAAAAAAAGATTTGGATTATAAAACACTAAGTTATTGCAAACAAATATCTTTGTCGAAAGGTTTTGAATGCTGTGGTGTAGAATTATCTATGTACAACCTAATAATCATGAATATTTATAGAACACCTGATTCAAATGTAAATTTATTCTGTGTCAAGCTTCAGAATCTTTTACAGCATTTTACAAACAAAAAAAGAAGATATAAAATTATACTGGGGGGAGGGGGGTATTGGAATATTGATTTGTTAAAAAATTGCAATGCAACGAAAGGTTTAATAAGCATTCTTGGAAATTTTAATTTAAAACCTCATATAGAAAGAGCTACGCGGAGAAATGCATGTTTAGACCAAATAGCTAGTAATATTCACAGGGCTAAGCCAAGCATACATTTTCTTGGCTTATCAGACCACGAAACTGCCCAGAGTATAACGTTTAAAATGAAATTAATCGATAGTGAATATACCATAGAAAAAAATGATTATGGCATAGGCAATATTGATAAGTTTAAAGCTTGCATTGCAGCTCTATCATTTTCACAAGTTTACGATCAAACTGATACGAACAAAGCTTTTGATGAAATGCATAACCTAGTTGGTTTATTTTATCAACTCTGTTTTCCAAAGCGGTTGTTAAAAATCCATAACAAATTTAAATATCAAAAGTGGCTGAATAAAGGTATAAAAATAGAATGCAGGACAAAAAGACATGTATGTTTAATATACTAGGAGTAAATGCACACATATAAATAAAATAATTAGGAAAAAGGGATATAAAAAGTACAGTAGAGTTCTAAAAAGTTGCATTAACCGAGCTCAAAAACTAGGAAATAAGAAAATAATAGATAATTCTAGTAACAAATGTAAAGCTACGTGGCGTATAATTAAAAACAATTTTGATAATGATATTACAAATAATTATGTTGATATGATTTATGAAAATGACATTAGATATAATGACCCCAATGTAATGTGTGAATTGTTTAATAACTATTTTATTGATATAACCAGCGCAATAAGTAAACATTCGCATACAAACATTGTTAATATTCCATTACATAATAATTCCATATCCCTGTATCCCACAAATAAAAGGGAAGTAGAACTTATCATTTGTTCACTAAAAAATAGCAATGCTGTGGGTCATGATAAAATGAACACTCTTACCTTGAAACACTGTGCTGAATATTTGAGCAAACCACTCAGCTACATAATAAATTTGTCAATGGAACAAGGCCACTTTCCAAGCATTCTTAAGCATAGTATTGTAAAGCCACAGTTCAAAAATGGCGAGAAAACTGAAATGAACAACCATAGGCCAATCACTCATTTCAATTTTTTTGAAAGGGTTTGAGAAGGTGCTGTTTAAGCGTATTTATAGCTTTGTGTCTTCAAATAAATTGTTAAGAGATGAACGTATTGTTCCGAAAGGAGAGCTCTACTGCTTTGGCTTGTTATAATCTGATGAATGTTATAACAGAGAGCCTAAATAATAAAATACCGCTAATAGCATTGTTCGTAGATATGAGTAAAGCCTTCGATTTTGGCCTACATAAGAAACTTTTGGATAAACTGTATAGGTATGGGATAACAGGAAATGCTCACAATTGGATTGAAAGCTACCTTAATAACAGGAAACAATGTACGGAAATCGCAAAAGTGGTTGCATCCAAAAGATGCACATATAGGTCTGAATTTCGTGAGAAACAGTGTGGAGTACCGCAGGGAAGTGTCCTTGGACCATTACTGTTCTTATTGTTTACAAATGATTTGCCAACAATAACGAAGCACAAGTGTTTTATGTTTGCAGATGATACTATAATTGTTATAAAATGTGATGATAGGGCTAAATTTTGTTACGAAATTAATTTGACACTAAAAAACCTAGTACTGTGGTTAGATAATAACAATTTAAAAGTTAACATTCAGAACACTAAATTAGTATAGTTCTCTACTCGTCAAGCAAGAGAAATTGATGTAACTGTTTCGTATTTGAGTCATCCTGTTGAAGTGATTTGCGAGACGAATTTTCTGGGTTTTACTTTGGATAAACACTGTACTTGGAAAGCGCATGTAGAGAACGTATGTAAAAAAGTTGATCGTTTTGTCTATGCACTACGTCGACTTAGCAACATCTCATCGACTGAAACAGCGCTCAGTGCATATCACGGTTACGTATCGTGTGTGCTCGGCTACGGTACATTGTTATGGGGAAACTCGGTACATGTACAAAGGGCCTTTGTAGCCCAGAAGAAGTGCATTTAGGGCTAGCTGTAAAGCGCATTTTATGGAATCATGCAAACCTCTTTGTTATAAATTACAAGTACTACCTTTGCCCTGTTTGTACATTAAGCAGCTATGTACGAGATTTGTAAAACAGTACCCAAATTATTTTGTTAAACGGGGCGATCTTAGAAGTAAGCCAAGTAGACATCACAACATACTTGTATTGCCAGATGACTACAACTTTACAAAAGCAGTCCTTATTGTATGGCGAATATGGCGATAAAGGTTTTTAATCATCTGCCAGAATCTATAAAAATCTTGCCGTTGCAGATCTTTAGGAAGAAAATACACGCCTTATTAGTTGAAAACTGCTTTTATTCGATTCAGGAATACTTTGACTTTAGACACTTTGACCTACCCTTATAAATTGTAATTATCGGAATATTATGAATATGTAAACTCTTGCATGCTTGGTGGAAAGGCAAAATATGGCTGGATGTTTATAATTTTAAGATCATTTGTACCTGTATTTATGCAATAAAAATTATGATTTATGATTTATTTATGATGTTATGACCCGACCGGGAATCGAAACCCGGGACACTACGGAAATCAAGGCAAGAAACCGTGCTACAGCGCGCTACGCCAATAGTGTAAAATCGTTTATATTTAGTTTTTTTATATGAAACCAATTTCGAGCAGTTAATTTCAATGATGGAGGTCTTTGCCCAGCGGTGGGACAGTAAATAGGTTAATTACTTTACTTTTCTTTACCTCATGTGTGCGTGGATGCGGTGGAGGGAAGCGTCATTTCAGATTAGACAAGCTTTACTGGATCTCCGCCTGCTACTTCGCCCGCGTGGGTTACACAATTTTAGCTGATGTGGTTTTACTCAGTATTAGACTTTCTTAGTTACAAAATAAATTATAATTTGACAGCAAAAAATGTAGAGTTTTGTTAGAATAAGATGTCATTTAGCATTGTTAAGATCTTAATCCGCGCTAATCCAATTTAGTTGAGTTGTTATTTTTATAATTATCGTGGAAATACCGTCACATCACTAATCCCAAATGTCGGTATGATGAACCTTCATCAGGCTTACAACAGAAAATGTAATTCCTTACATCGGTTCGAACTTTGTCCTTACAAGTTAAATTCTCATCGACTTCTGACATTATGCTTCGGTAACGAAATAACAACAGTACATCTTTCTGAGAATTTCGCTAACTTGAGTTGAATGATAAATCAACGTAATTATAAATAACGAGAAGCCTTCTGACAGTGATTCCGTTAACTTTTGGCAAGTTTCATTATGTTTAAGTTAACGGACTCTCCAGTTATTTGTTAACTAGTTTTGAGACTGCGGCTTTGCCTATTTTTCGTTAAATAAAAATATACTCACTGATAATTTATATTGGTGAAAGAATTTTCAAAACTGAAAAAACTCAAAGAACTTTATTCAAATAGACTGTATCAGTACTTTCAAATCGTTAAATTTACAGCAAAATATACTAAATAATAGGCGTTAATACCATAAAAATATGGATATGTATATAAACAGTCTACAGACATAAATAATGCGACTCTACCACCGCGTCGGAGTTGTTTCTTGCTGAGAAGACCCGGCGAGAAACTCAGCAGTTACTCTTTTAAACTTGTTTTGGGGTTACAACAGGCGTTAGTAAAGTACAAGCAATGCGTCATTTTGATACAAATAAACCTAAAAGAATATAAAACTAAGAGAAAAAAAAATAACCATTCAAATGGGAATAGAAGTTTTTGAGTTTATTCGTAGCAAACATAAAAGAAATCCTTTATTTAACAGTAGTATAGGTAAACCAAAGCTCTTAACTATGTCTAAATTGAATTCTATAAATGAATAATTACCATGGCAACACTAACAATTTATTTATTAGACTATCCTTTTTGCACAATAATGGTTCGATCTACACCCACAAATATGCACATGACCAACACTTATTATTCCACTCCCGCACCACGCGTGCTGGACTACGGCGTCATCCACACACAATTCAGCATTTGTTAGCCCGAACTAAAAGGTTCTGTAACTCGTTTCTTCGTCGTACCATCCAGACGTAGAACGCCCTTCTAGCATGTGGTTCCTTCCTCTTATAGTCCCGGGTTCTTCAAGCGGGGCGTGAAAGGGCATTTCTGCAGGCCTTCAAGGTGAGGATGGCCAGCCCAGTGCTTCGTTTGAATGACTGGGCTCGTCTGCCTCTGGACCTCACGACCGCTTTCCATCAGGTCGAGTTCCATGTCGACGGGCAACATAAAAAAATATATATTTATGTTCTGTGACTCGCTATTCAAGTCTGTATGCCATTCTAGGAGGCCAAGACTCATTTTGGGTCGCTGCGCTGAGAATCCTGCCTGATTTCTTCAAGATCCAAAGTTCGACTTTTCTAGTGGGCCTAGAGGCCTCCAAGGCCTCTGCCCAGCATTTGGACAGTATAGAGGCTACTAACATTACTTTTTTTGGCTTGATGTGTGCGTGAATGCGGTGAATGGGCGCGTCATTTCAGACAAGACAAGCTCTAAGATTATGGTGAATCATCTGCCTACTAATGCAAAAAGAAACTAAATTCAAAATGGCGCACAAAACTTATCCACACTTTACGTCTGAACCACAATTGCAATAAGAAATACATCGGGGAACGATCAATTCTTCCCCAACTTGCTTCTACGTATTCTTCTGCGAAAGTTTAACATGTATTTTTCTCGAAGATTCAACTGATATATCGCGGCCGCTAGGGAGCCTGCATAAATCGAAGAAACTAGAGCGTTTCTTTCCGTTTCATCATAAAGCTTTCGGTTCATAAAATGGTATATATTACGTATGTTTGACAATGTTGCGTTGTGGTGAATAATGATGTTTATTTTTATTCAAAACGGGTTTGCGTCTGGCCTCAGTCTCGCCTGGTGGTAAGCGATGACGAGGCTGAAGGCGGACACGCTTAACCAGAAAAAAAACGAAAACTATTCACAACAAAAATATTTTGGAATGGCTTCTTTCTTGGATGAAACAGATACTACTGTCTGAACTCTGAATGCTAAGATTCTACTACATGCAAAAAACCATTTTCAATTTTCAAATCTTTTTGTGATGTATTCTATTTTTTTGGTAACAAAAAAAAACTAAGCATGTACCTTGACTATTCGCGCCACAGTTACCAAAAAAGTGACACAACCAAAAAAATTACAAAAACATCGTGATTCGAAAACTACCAAAAATCGTGGAACATACGTGGTAGGTAATTCGGGTAGCCCTAGTGGTGCTCTATCAATGGATCACTACTTTTAGGACACCCTGTATAAAATTCTTACAATAATCACTGAATGTCTAACCACTGGGCGTAAAAGCTGAATATCGGCATATAGGTTTTGTGCCGTGCTGGTGGCGGCACTTTAAAAGAATACTTTCCACAGCCCCATATCTTCCCATGGGTGTCGTAAGAGGCGACTAAGGGTTTCTTCCAGCAGACCATCTGCTCTTCAGGTGGGAGACTTATGTCGGCCGGTTGTTGTTACCACCATGCAGTTGTGTAAAACCCGCCAAGTGATTCTGACCTATCTCGGTCAGGTCGCGTTCCGGGATCAGCACTGCACTAACCGGTGCCAGGGGGACTGTGATCGTGGCAATTGTTGGACTTGTGGGAGCCCTAGCGGCGGTATTGTGTGTGTAGTGTGTATCGGCCCGCCGGCCAGGGAGACCCGTAGAAACGGTGGTGCCGCTGGCCGCCCGCGGCATAGTACAGGGGCCCAAAAGGGGTTAACCACCTCTGGAGGCTGCCCCACCAGGTCGCGCATAATCTCGGGGCGGCTCGTCGTGCCGGGTGGTGCCCGGTTCCGGTGGGGCCCGGCGACCACACCCGAGGGGGTACGGGGGCCCTTCCGTCCGGCGGACCGGCCTACAATATTCCACAAGATTAATACCAATGCAGGGCACTACGCTTTGTCTTTCATTGCCTCGATCACAGTCGTCCTTTCACGCCCCTCCCATCCTCCAACTTCTATGGCAGTCAGAAGCACGAAAAAACGGCCTACAGCGGCATCCCCATCCCCCACCAACACGCTGTTTGAGGTGGAGTTCGCTAACATCCGCGGACTCCATGCAAACCTCAACGCCGTCCATCAACACCTTGAGACGGCGAGGCCTGCGATGCTCTTTTTGACGGAAACACAGACAGGCCGCCCTGCCGATACGTCATACCTGCACTACCCCGGCTATGTGCTGGAAGAGTCCTTCCAACCTAAAGCCGGTGTATGTCTATTCGTCAGGGCGGACGTCTGCTGTAGCCGTCTCCGCTGCCTAGAAGACCCATCCCTCTCCACCCTCTGGGTGCACGTTGACCTGGGCTCCACAAGCCGGGTCTATGCGTGCATATACCGCTCCCACAAAGGCGACGCCGAGACAACTCGACTCTTCGAGCATCTGAGTCAGGCCGCAGACAACGCTCAGGCGCAGTTCCCAAATGCTGAAATGGTGTTTTTGGGAGACTTCAATGCCCACCATGGTTAGGCTCATCAAAAACAGACCATGCAGGCCGAACTGCCCATGCGTTTGCTCTCACGCAAGACCTGACGCAACTGGTACACCAGCCCGGCCGGGTACCAGATATTGTCGGTCATACTCCCTCTTTATTGGACCTTCTGCTGACGAGTCACCCAGCCGGGTATAAAGTGTCGGTTGGTGCTCCATTGGGCTCCTCCGATCACTGTCTGGTTGGCGCTACAGTGCCTTGTGCAGCTCCCCCACAACCTGTGGAGGTGACGCGGCGGTTATGGCACTACTCGTCGGCAGATTGGGACGGATTGCGAGAGTATTTTGCCTCCGTCCCTTGGCGGCAGTGCTGCTTTGGAGAAAGGGATGCTTCAGAGAGTGCATCTGCTATCGCTGACGAGATCAGTACCGGAATGGAATACTACATTCCTTTTACTGATGTCGTCAGTGCTAGCAAAACTGGTCCCTGGTTCAATCGCGAGTGTGCCGCAGCTGTTGAACAAAAACAGGCGGCGTACCGTGCTTGGTCTAGGGCCCAGGCACTCAATGATCATTCAAACCTTGCCTCCCTGAAAGCAGCCTTTAATAAAGCCACCAAGGCCACGAAGAGGGCTTACATTAGAGCAGACGCCCAGCGAATTGCACGTGTTGGCCAAGAACTCATCACGCACCCTACGGGTAGCCGCTCCTACTGGCGACTGGCTAAACACGTGCAATCTAACTTCTGCGTGCCTTCGCTGCCCCCACTGAGATTCCCTGATGGATCGTTGGCTCATCAGCCGCAAGAGAAAGCAGATTTACTGGCTAACCTCTTTGCCGCAAATTCTTGCATCGATGACTGCGGTGCTGCGCCGCCTGATATTCCACATTGCGGCTCCACAATGGCTGATATTCGTATCAGGCAGTGTGATGTTCGTGCCGAACTGCAGTCACTCGATGTCAGGAAAGCCAGTGGCCCTGATGGAATTCCAGCTGTGGTGCTGAAGAAATGTGCAGCGGAGTTGTCTCTAGTGTTTACTAGCCTGTATCGCCTCTCCTATAATTCTTGTGCCGCTGTCTTGGAGGGAGGCGAACGTTCAACCAGTTCCCAAGAAAGGGGACCGGTCTGACCCTGCCAATTACCGTCCAATAGCCGTAACCTCAGTTTTAGCTAAAGTGTTTGAGCGGATCATAAACACGCAGCTCATCCGCTACCTAGAGGATCACTCTCTCATTCACGACCGTCAGTACGGCTTCCGACCAAAACGGTCTACGGGTGATCTTCTAGCGTACGTAACACACATCTGGGGGGAGGCTATGGACAAGCATGGGGAATCTTTTGCCGTCAGCCTTGACATTGCCAAAGCTTTCGACCGTGTATGGCATCGTTCACTTCTTTCCAAGCTTCCGGCATATGGTCTGCCACCTCGCCTATGCGACTGGGTCGCCGGATTTCTGGAGGGACGTAGAATTCGTGTCCTTTGCGATGGTCAAAAATCACGCTTTCTCCAGATTAATGCCGGAGTGCCGCAGGGCTCCGTCTTGTCGCCGACGTTGTTTCTTCTGCATATCAATGACATGTTATCTCTTGGTAATATTCATTGCTATGCGGATGATAGCACGGTCCACGCGCGATATTTCGAGCGCCCTGGGGCAAAGCAGACTGACATCGAGGAGAAGAGGCGAAGTCTTGTTGTTGAGCTTGACGGAGTGTTGGACCGCATTTCAGAATGGGGTGCATGCAATCTTGTCGAGTTCAATGCCAAGAAAACGCAGGTGTGTGCATTCACAGCAAAGGCGTCGCCTTTCCTTTCCCATCCCACTCTTCAGAGCACCCCACTACCGATTAAGGATAGCCTAAACATCCTTGGTATGGATGTTCGTAGCAACCTAAACCAGCGGGACTACATTGAGAGCGTCATTAGAACTGCATCCCGTAAACTCGGAGTCCTGAACAGAGTGAGACGATTCTTCACGCCTGAGCAGCTATGTCTCTTGTATAAGACACAAGTTCGCTCGTGTGTGGAATACTGCTCTCATCTCTGGGACGGTTCCGCTAAGTACCTACTCGAAGCTCTTGACAGGTTGCAGCGGCGTGCTATCCGTATTATTGGAAACCCAGAGGCAACTTTGACCCTTGAGCCTCTCCAATTGCGTAGAGACATTGCCAGGCTAAGTGTTCTCTATCGCTTTTACAATGGGGAATGCTCTGACGAGTTATTCCAGCTTATTCCCACCCACCCTCACCTTTCCACTCCCGTACCACGCGTGCTGGACTACGGCGTCACCCACACACAATTCAACATTTGTTGGCCCGAACTAAAAGGTTCGGTGACTCGTTTCTTTGTCGTACCATCCAGACGTGGAACGCTCTTCCAGCACATGTGTTTCCTTCCTCTTATAGTCCCGGGTTCTTCAAGCGGGGCGTGAAAAGGCATTTCTGCAGGCCTTCAAGGTGAGGATGGCCAGCCCAGTGATTCGTTTGAATGACTGGGCTTGTCAACCTCATATCTGGACCTCACGACCGCTTTCCATCAGGTGGAGTGAGGTCATCTTACGGGCAATATAAAAAAAAAAAAAAAAAAAAAGGTTGCTTGGGAAGTTTAGGCGAGCCTTGAGAGACGATTTCCCGAAATTCGTACCGGAGCAGAAAAAAACGAATACGGGCGTACAAAGTGGAGGCACAGATTACTTAATACTCGTAGTTACTAACGTAACAGGTATTTATCTGTGCATCCATAAAAAATTATCAATTTTGTCAATGTTAAATGCGTGCCGTCATGTGACAGATATATTGCCAGGGCTACCTCTTTCGATATAGGTGTCAGTAGTCAGTACCTACAGTACCTCATTGCGTCAGTTCAACCACAAGATTCGCGTACAAATGCTCTACGCGGCTGTTGACAACCAACTGCCAAATGAGTCTTGGGTGACCCGGGCGACTGGTACGTAATTTTCGCGCGCAAGTACATGAAGTGACAGAGGCCTGGTGGCGGGTAAAAGCTAGTAGAATATAATATTAAGACGCCCATCAATCTTATGCACTAACTTGCCCTTTTTTGCTTGAAAGCATTATTCATATGCAATACTAAGTTGCAGCTAACCTAGTTCTCAGTTGCAATGTTAGGCCACCTGCACACGGGTTGCTTAAACAGTCATGACTTGCAATTTTAAGCTGCGACTGCATTAGTTGCTACATTTTCTAGCCATTGTTAATCTATGACTAACTCTCCGGTGATGAATAATTCGGTTTAAAAACACAGATACTCTAACACGATCGGCGAAAATTGGCCTCCTGAGTGTTTCGTTCACTATGGCAACAGTCAACTTGCCTCTGACTACCTCGTTGGGGATGAAGTCGACATACATACATACATACCATCACGCCTTTTTCCCAACGGGGTAGGCAGAGACCACATCTTTCCACTTGCTACGGTCCTGACACACCTCTTGCTTTTCTTCCACTCTCATTAATCCTTTCATACATGCTCGTCGATTATGGGTACTCCTGACCTGACCTTTTCTGAGCACGTCTTGGACTTGTCCTAAGTACGTCCGTCTAGGCCTTCCACTTTCAACAGCTCCATCCACCCTCGCCTTGTAAATTTGTTTCGTTAATCGCCTTCCATCCATCCTTTCCATATGCCCAAACCATCTTAGCATTCCCATCTCAATTTTTGTGACAACATCCTCTTTCACACCACATCGCTCTCTTATTAAGCTATTCCTTACTTTATCACTCAATGTCACTCCTGTCAAACTTCGCAATGCTCTCATTTCCACTGCATTTATCCTACTTTCATCCTTCTTTTGCCTTACCCTACTCTCACTTCCGTACATAAGCGTCGGCACTAACACCCCCGCATGAACAGCCAGTCGCTTCTCTGACACCTTCTGGCTATTCATAAGGGCATGCTGCGCTCCATTTAACATATTCCCTGCATTCACTCTTCTATAAAGTCGAGAGCGTAAGTATTTATGTGTAGGGACACATACCTACACTATATGTAATGCATTCAGTGAAATTAATATACAGTTTCGCCTGGCTCGCACATTGAACGGTTGTCTCATTTAACGCCTCACCTAATACATAATAGGCCACCTTACACTGGTGAACCCGATGTGAGCATTTTCCTAATCATTAGAATAGACGACTCTTACAGCTTGTAGCCGCGCCCATAGGCTCAGTGTTCAACTCTAAGGTCCCGGGTGGTCATTACCATGGTGACATTATTAACAGCAAGCGTATTATGACGAATACGAGTATATGCCTCGTCAACAGTGGCTTTTAGTTGTCAGTGACTAATACTGACTATGTATAGCCGCCTTCAGCCACGTCAAACGCACATGGGCGATGCAGACGTCACCCACAAACCCTGAAATATTAGTATTTATATCCTTAAATAAAAATAAAAGCATTGTGAATACAGTAAGCGTATTATAACGCAAACACGTCAATGCAGCCACACCTCGTAAACAGTGGCTACTATTTGTCAGTGACTAAAACTGACCATATATAGCCGCCCTTAGCCACGTCAGACGCACATGGTCGATGCAGACGTCATCTACAAAGCGTGAATTATGAACCGCAGTAACGTTAGTTACGAGTTCAGGAAATGGTTACGTACCGTAATTGTTGCAGTTGTCCATGTTGTATGTTAGCGGGCCTTATTATATTCTAGCTGTTGGAAACGACTTTATCTGTGTGAATTTGGCTTTTAAAAATCATCCTGTATATAAAATGCGCCAGACAACACACCACTTGTAATGGTCTCGAATTAGGGATAAATATCCCTGTGTTACGAGGTATCAGACCAGGAATTCAGCCAGGGGCGTCTCCCAGCACACCCGAGCCAATTTAGAAAAGAAGTTTCCTGAATTGACTCGACTGGGAATCGAACCCGGGACACTACGTAATAAGTCAAGGCGAGAAACCGTGCTACAACGCACTACGCCAATCATGTCGTGAAATATACAGGTATATGAATTTAAGGTGCACGATATTTTAATACAAATCCAATTAATTAATTTATACATTTTCACGTGATGCTGAAAACACGAACAGGCACACACAAATTCTAGAAATGTCACTTATAGATACAATTGAAGTCAATTACAAGTGGTTTTGACCGATTATGAGTTTTGACTGCAACATTATAATAATATTCAGATTCAATGTATCAGAGTGTACATCAAAAACGATTTTATTAAGCCTTAATATGCCCGAGTGATGCCTTAAATTTTGCAAGTGTATACAGGCGGTAAATACTTACCATGAGGATGTTTTCTATGCAAATAAACGCTCCGCCTTTGTATCCAACATCTAAATTCTCAATAAAATTTCAAAACGTCCCTTACTCTTATCGCTAAAAAGAGTGCTATCACTAAAAATAAAGTTATCCCATAACAAAAGTTTTAGCAACTATGTCGCCCACCGCATGTCAAACGTTATTATAATGGCTGAACAAATATGCGAGTCCGATAGCCTGCGATTTACGATGTCGTAAAATGAGGTATAAAGCTTCTAGATAGCGGCCATCTTTCACTGGGGGGCTTTTAAAAATTTTGAGGATGGTGTGATCGAATAGGTGAGAGAAGATACTCGCTTTAAAATGGAGAAGGATCCACTACGAAAAATATTATTATAAACTAGCTTTCCGGAAGTGACTTTACCCGTGTGAACAATTTTTTTTTTATAGTGCCCTTCAAGAAGCAAAGCAGTCGTGAGGTCCAGATATGAGGATGACAAGCACAATAATACAAAGCAATTACTGAGCTGGACATACTCATCTTGAAGGCCTGCCCTGGCACCGGTTAGTGCAGTGTTGATCCCGGACCGCGACCTGACCGAGATAGGTCAGAGTCACTTGGCGGGTTTTACGCAACTGCATGGTGGTAACATCAACCGGCCGCCATAATACGTCTCCCACCAGAAGAGCAGATGGTCTGCTGCTCCCTTAGTCGCCTCTTACGACACCCACGGGAAGGAGATTTCTCCCGTTAAAATATAGTCTAAATAAAGAATGATGGAGAAATCGCTGAACATACATTAAAAATATAAAGCCGTAAAATATATTCTACTCGCTTACAATCTAGCTTCACATTGGTGTAATAATTTGACTGACCTGTTGGTGCATTGGCAGCGATCCTGCCTTTAGCACCGGAGGTCGTAGGTTCGATCCCCACCCATCACAAACATTTATGTGACGAACATTTGTGTTTGTTGTGTGTCTGGGTGTTATTATCTATTAAAGTATGTATTTGGCAATATTCAAGTATGTTTATCAGTCTCTGACACCCATAGTACAAGCTCTGCTTAGTTTGGGGTCGGATGATCTTGGTGTAATTTGTCCTGGATATTTATTTATATTTAATTGAAAAATTGATCCTGTAGTTTTTGAGTTTATCATTACAAAGATAAACAAAAACCTATGCAGAGATTGGGTTGTGGGATCGATCCCCACCTAAAACAAACATTTATTGGTCTCTTGTTGATAATCTTCCCAGATAATTATTAATTGATGGTGAAAAACATATGTGATGGTTCCGTGCCTTTGTGTTGTTATCTTATTTATTAAGTATTATGTCTTACAGTGCCTAAAAACTAGATTGCTTAGGTCGTCATCAGATGATCTTTGTGTAAGATGTCCCAGATATTTATGCACTAAAGGGGTTCTATGGAAGCTGGCATGGCCACCAGACGCCATTATTTTTTTAAAGTTTCCACGCACGATAACAGTGGTACACTATTTTGGAAAGAGGCCACATAAACACACTAAAAATTTCTAGAATTATGGTATACCAGTGTAACAGACACCTTTATATTGCAGCTCCGATATTGTGATCGTCCGTAGCATAGTGAAGATAGTATTACAACATCCCTTTGAAAGAAATCATTCTACGCTTCATATGTCATTTTGTAACATTAAAAAAAAAACTTTTATGCCTTTCTTACTTCAATGCAATTGTTGGAACCGTTCGTTACGAGTTCCTGCTAGTCTCATTTTTAGATTGTGCGGCTTTTTTGACTATACTCGTAAGTGTCGAATATTTTACTGAGTGATTTTAGGAGACGGGGCTCTGGGCACGTGCCCAAAAGTGCCCAATGGGCCTGACTATAACTTTAACTAACATTAATTAAAAAAATATTGCTGTTTCTTCTGGTGTCTGGTTATCTAGTCTGGTATTATAGCATGAGTAGTATGAGTTAAGAAATATTTAAGTTTGTTTGTCAATTTCACATCTTGACGACTTGCTTAGTTCCGGGTCGAATGATCTTGTTGTAAGCCATTTCATTTATAGATATTTATTATTGAAACAAATATATACTTATATTATAGGTTACAGATAAATAATTTTTGAAACACTTTAGATACTACTCGTACTTCCTACAATAACTTTCCTAATAACAGCAGCCTACCAAAACGCTCCAATGAACCAACATACTTCAATATTTTGGTATGGAAATTGTTTCGGACTCTAATCCTTTTGCAATCTACTATCAATTTTAACTTTAGGGAAATTGGAATAATGAAAACATGAATTCGGTAAAAATGATCAACCAGTTCAAATGTATCAGTATTGGAAAGAATAAAGAATTGTGGCGACTCTAACGGCTCGCGTACACCTAATCCGTTATCGGCCGAACTGTGCATGACCGTCTCGGCCGATCAAAACTCTGTCGTAGTTCTGTCCGCCATTGCCCGACAAAATCGGTTTGGTGTACGCGTACCGTTCCTTTACATACATTCGGCCGTTACCGGATTAGGTGTACGCGAGCCGTAATACGTATGACTCATTATTCCTGACTAGCCTGTTGGTGCAATAGTAGCAATCCTGCCTTTTGCGCCGGAGGTCGTGGGTTCGACCCTCACTCATTTATGAGTACTCATATATCATTTAACAAACATTTATGTGACAAAGATAGAAACTAGAAAAAATCGACCTGGTCCTGCGACTCACCGGACTCCCCGGGTTGTGAAAGGTCGCGGGTTCGAATCCCGCTTGAGTCCCAGGACCAGGTCGAATTTTTCTAGTTTCTATCTTTGTGTAGAAAACAGAGCATTTATTAATGCTAAAAAATAAAAAATCATTTATGTGACAATATAGCGAACCTTAGAACTCCCAGTTTACTTCACAGAAACTCCTGAGTAAGCTTCGGCTACCTTACTTACCAGAAAACTCGCATCATGTATTTTCTTTTATTGGTATTGCAAGAGACGATGGCAAGAGACCGGACGGTATGAGTTTGATTCCATGGAAGATGGGCCGTGTGCTGGTATGGGATGCAACCTGTTCAGACACGCTGGCCCCTTCCCATCTGCATGGAACCAACAATAGAGCTGGTTCCATGCAGAAGCGGCTGAAAAAGGTAAAGCATGCGAATACAGGGGTCTAGGCTCGGAATATGATTTTGTTCCGTTCGGTGTCGAGACCCTTGGTCCGTGGGGTCGTAGCGCTATAAGGCTTTTTAAGGAAATAACAAAAAGGTTAGTCGACATCACAGGAGACCGAAGAGCTGGCAGCTACCTCGGACAGAGAATTAGTCTAGCTATTCAAAGAGGGAACGCTGCCAGTATCTTCGGAATCTTACCTAAAGGGACTCCTTTTAATAATATATTTTAGTTTAAATTATATTTTTTAAGGTTTTTAGTTTTAGGTTCATTTTAATAACTTCAGATGTGTTAGTATTTGTTTTAATATTATAAATAATGTATATTTTCTTAAACACAAGCAATTCTGAAGTTATACTTACAAAGGAACGTAATAACCTTTTTGCAAGTATTTTTTTCAAAACAATAAGGTAAGCAGGTCCTCTTACCCTAGGGCTATAGAATGCTTTTAAGAAAACTATTTTATATTCATTCTTAGCAATGTCGGACAATGTAACATCATTTCCTTTTATCCACGGCGCATAAATGAAGACAAGTTAGTCGTATGTTGGCACAAATAACCAACATCTAAGTTGGCTGGTTGGCGGCCGAAAGTCGTGAAGGCTTCATGTAACGATTAACGGTTTGCTGCGTCTTTTCTGGTCCGCACCGTCAGGGAGTGGAACGCTCTCCCCGCGTCTGTGTTTCCGGATACTTATAACCTTGGTGCCTTCTAAGCCAGAGTGAATATTTTCTGGGTAAGCGTGTACCACTTTTGTCCTCGTTATCGCGGTACCACCAGACGAGACTAAGGCCAGACGCAAACATATCTATATATAAAAGAAAGTCGTGTTAGTTACACCACTTATAACTCAAGAACGGGTGGTCCGATTTTTATGATATTTGTGTTTTTGGATTTGTCTACAACGGGAATAGGATAATAGTATAAAAAACATTGGGAAATTGACGAAAAAAAAAGCATAAACATTTTTCCGTATTATATGATCACAGCTGTCAAGCATTTGCCAATAACTTTCGACAGAACGAAGTTTGTCAGGGTCGCTAGTTTTTAATAAAAAAAAAATATGTCCCGTTACAAGAATACTGGTGCTCTTCGGTTCCAAGGGGAAATAACCACCATTAGGTTTGGGTGGGATGGGTTCTCTGTTTACCACAAGATTCAAATCCCACTTAAACCAGTTTGGAACGCATAAATACGTTTACTAACTTCAAAGAAAAAAATACCAACTAGCAGAAACCTCAAAATCAAAAATACTTATTTTAATAGAGCATTTTGACAGTTCTTTCTGATCGCTAAATAATATTTTGTATAAACTTGCATAATATTCTAACGATTAATTGACTAAAATACTAAATAAATAAAATGACTCCTACCGCGGTTAACTGGTGTTTCTACTGAAAAACCCGGCAAGAAATGCAACAGTATCTCTTTTATAAACAAAAGGTGGTTTACAATACAGTAATGACAATATTTTTTTCTATTGTAACTGTCCTTTGAGAAGTATTTTACACTCTCATAACTAAAGATAGTTTATCACTAAGCATGAGAGTTTGCTGGTTATCCAAGGAATTGGTACTTCAGTGAACTTAGTAACATGAACATTTGTTGAGCAGCTCTTAACAAATTAGGCGGTTTAAACTTGGACCGATAGTTTAGGACTTCGGCAGGTGAAGTGCCCTAAGGTCAGGAATGTCAGAATGTTTAATAGTTTTGCTGTCTAATACTAGAGTTAGGTATTAGCTAAATCTAGTACTGTCAGCATTGAAAATGCCTTGATAATAAGTAGTGACAACGTAGAAAATTTCTTCTATAAAGAAACAAGATTTTTTTCCTTCATTTTTTAATTTTTTTTCCTACTTAGTCTCTTTGTAACTCTACACAGTTCTCCAAAACTCGGATACGGAACTTTTCAGACCACCCACGTAGTCACTAGAATTATAAAGGCATTTTCAATGCTGACTTCTCCAAAACTCGGATTTACTGCGTCTAAACTGCACCAACAGAGCGTTGGAAATGATCATTCAAAACGTTTTTGGTCTGACGACAGCAAAACGCGGCACCCTACGCGCGAATAGCTTCCTCGTGCCTAAATCTCGAATTAAAATGTGAAAAACCCACTTTTTCGACATTTTCATAGCCTCTGCTATCTTTCCACTTTAATTCGGCGGTCGTCTAGTACCATTTGGTGAACTGTAGCGATGTTATCGTCAGTAGATGCAGCAAACGTCCCGAACGTTCATCGTCTCCCAAGCTCTTAAGGCCACGTTTGAATTCAGTTGCCCAAAATTGCACTGTGGTGAATGATGGTGCAGAGTCCATGTACACAGAATCCAACTCATTTTTGATTAGCGTAGGCATACTACCTTTCAAAAACAAATATTTTATGACAGCTCGATACTCGATTTATTCAATTTTCACAAAAATACTCACTCAAGCGATGGTCGAATAACAACTGCACGTTCAAAATGGCTGAAACTTTGGTGAGTACCTATAAAAAGATGCACAACTACATTCGCTGAGTATTATTGATAAGTGTTGCCATGTTCATGTTGAGGTCGGAAACTTTTCAGACCACCTTGTATAATGCTGTACTTTGGAATACTTTAATCAAAAATGTATACAACATATTCTTTTTGAATGTTGTAAGCACCCAGTCTCAAATACAACTACCTACTATCAAATATTCCATGTTAAATATTGAACAAACAAACAAAATATATGTTTATTTAAATAGACCTGTAACAAGTACTTTTAAATCGTCCTTACAATAAAAAAATATATCCCTACTTAATAATAATAAGTTGAAATTAGATCTCTTACGTTCGAATCCAAAAACGACAATCAAATGTACCCTTTTACATCTACTGCAATGTTCGTCGTCACGATTGTCGTTGTACGCTGTAGCACGGTTTTTCGCCTCGATTTCCGTAATGTCCCGGGTTCGATTCCCGGTCGGGTCAATTCAGGAAACGATCCTTTCTGAATTGACTCTGTTCTGGGTCTGCTGGGAGACGCTCCTGGCTTAATTGCTTTTCTGGTACCTCGTAATACATGGATATTATTTACTACTTCGATACCATGACAAGTTGTGTGTTGTCAGGCACATATTTATTTATTTATTTAACAAACCTCAAATGTATACCTGTCCCTTTCACATCTACTGAAATGTGACAAGACATCATTTGAAAGTTGCTCAATTTTGATCGTCGTTTCTGCAGGAGTTAACCCAGCTAAGCTAAATTAGTTAAATCGTCGTTTGAAAATATTTCTAACAAAAAAATTTGCTGATTTGTGAAAAAATTACCTACCTACCTATTTTTCTTTTCTCTTTCCGTGATTTAGACAGTTTATTATTCCACGACCAGATTCAAGTACACTCTAAGAATTTCAAATGACATCCTAGGTTGTTCCACCCTTTCATTAATCCCTATTTCACTCACGTTTCCAACACCCACGACTACCCTCGAAGCGTGTATCGTCTTATCCTTAAGCCGAAGTCATAAGGTTGTTCATTGTACGGATATACGTGTACGCACATGTGATTAATGACGTCACAGGACACTTCCGCATACATGAGGATAAGACGTGGTCCTTATAGATAAAGGTTTTCGGCTATGGGAAAAAAGATAAATAAATGTTTGGTCACTTGTTTAAGCTTATATTACACTAGCTGTCCGTCAGCGGCTTCGCTCGCGTAGACTGTCTTTACCGTCAAAATATAGCCTAAATAAAAATAAGCAAACAAACAAATCTTTTTTCATTATAATATCAGTATACCCATAGATAGACACACGATTGGAGTATTGCGCTTTAGCATGGTTTCTCGCCTTGGCTTCCGTAGTGTCCCGGGTTCGATTCCCGGCCGGGTCAATACAGAAAACGATCTTTTCTAAATTGGCTTAGGTATGGGTGTGCTGGGAGAGGCCCCTGGCTTAATTCCTTGTCTGGTGCCTCGTTAACAGGGACACCCTCAGTAGGTGATGTGTGTGACCAACCTATTGAAGTATTTTTTTTAAGTAAGTTCTTAAAATATTAATGTTTGATTTTGTATAACTCATTTTCACATAGATAGTAGGTACTCGTATCTACATTGTTTTTAGAGTAAGCTATATTATTTTGCTTTCGGTCTGTCTGAATAATTTCCCGGCATAAAAGCGAAAAGGACTGGTCTATAGCGTTGAAATTGAATCAGGAAGTCCTGGCAATGAGAATAAGAGGTAGCTTAGTTGCTTGAACGGCTCGACAGTGATTTTCGATGTTCCTGAAAAAAAAAGATGAGCTGCATAATAAATAAATAAAATAAAAAAAAAATATGCGCCAGACAACACACCTCTTGTAATGGTCTCGAAGTAGGCATTAATATCCCTGTGTCACGAGGTACCAGAAAAGCAATTAAGCCAGGAGCGTCTCCCAGCAGACCCAGAACAGAGTCAATTCAGAAAGGATCGTTTCCTGAATTGACACGACCGGGAATCGAACCCGGGACACTACGGAAATCGAGGCGAGAAACCGTGCTACAGCGCACTACGCCATTAGTGTCGTCAAATATTTTACTACAACAGATTGGGGCAGTATTTTTTTACATAGCTTTATAGGCTTGTTATTTTTAGAAACATTCATATTCGAGTTTGATTTAAGCTTCGCTCGCTTCGTTTTCATTTGTGCTTAATTAAGTTAACTTTGAAACAGAAGCAAAAAGATATGTCACTTTTGCAAGCTGCCTGGAAATGTCATTCTCAATTATTGCCAGTTAATAAATAGCGATGTGATGGGAATAACAAGAAGTATTTTTAAGATATTTAAGTACCTGTTAGTTGAGGAAGTAGTATTTATTCATTTATTTATTTATTTACAATGTAAACTTACAGCTATGGAGCCAACACGCTTACATGCTAAACAATTAACGACAATACAAAAAGAGAAAACAATTAAAACTAAACAAAATACAAACTTAAATCTACATCAAATATAAACTTAAACTTAAATAACAAATAAAGAGTTAATCCTCCGTAGTAATGAGGGTAGTGGGTCGTTAAATATGTCGGCATCCTGGTACTCGCTTAGATATGCATTCAGGAGCACAACAGCCCGAGCCGTCGGGGTGTTGCCGGCGTGACGCGTGCGCACGCCCGCGGGACATAATTTTCACGCCCGCGGGAGACGCAAACAAACGGTGCCGTCGACGACCAGCTCCTCGAACATAATTTTGTGTGACATATAACCCTAATCTGTTCAGGGTCTCGGGACTATCTAGTCCATGACGGAGTAGTAAGCAGTAGTAGATGAAGAGTTGCACTTTTCGCCTAAGCTGCAACGTATCGTGGCCCACCATACCGCCTACAAACAAGGATGGATAAAGGAAGGGATAATATCCAAACTTCCTTTTATATAAAGCATGTGTGTCACAATATATAATAAAGTTCCCTTTGATATAAAAAATATGACTCTGAATGCATTCAAGGCTAAGTTATATAAATGGCTCATAATTAATAATACTCGTATATTATTAAAGAATTCATTGACCGTAGATTTTAAGTGTGACATTCTTAATTAATTTACAATTTAATTAATTTAGTATCTACTGATCCAGCCATATTTGATTTAACATTGTACCTATTTTCGCTTTGTTTTGTGTGGCTCTAGTATGAAATTATTGTTTGGAATATTATTAATTAATTATTACTCTCCGGATTAAGATTTGCAATCGGCAAGACATGTCGCACACTTTATCTATGATATGTACATCTGTTAATACCATGTTCGCAAATAAAGTTTATGAATTATGAATTATAGAAAACGTCAATTTTTTTTTATTAATTTTCTCCAAAAGTAGCGCATTTTTCCCAAACGATTGACCCGTATTACAACTTACTGCGAACAAATGCGTCATAGAGCAAGATTGCAATGTTGAAATTTTGGAATTGCGACGCCGTACGCATAATAAATCCAAAGTTCTGTTAGCTTGCTTAGAAATTGCTATGATGTAAATGCATAATTATGTATTTGAGTTTCCTACCATATTTAAAGCAATGGAGAGTGTTTATACGAATTAATTTGAGAGAGAACCCCGGTACATGCAGCGTTGGAGTCTTCAAGGCAAAAGTGAAGAGGCATTTTCTGGGTAAGCTTTACCACCAAGCGAGACTGATGCTAAAGGCAAACTACACACCTTAATACCATCCTCTACTTTCTACCACTGGACCACTAGACGCCGGGAGGGCTTCCAGCAATGGTTGACTTGCCAGCAATCCGCACACAACTGCGTCTCTTCTGGTTCGCATCTGTCTTTTCTGCAGCGCTCTCTCTGGAAAGCCAGAATGAATAGGCATTTTCTGGGTAAGCGTCTTTCACCATCGGCCTCGCTTACCACCAGGCGAGACTGAGGCCAAAGGCAAACTCATTTTGTGTTAGAAGAAAACTAACAGCTACACACCTTGATACCATCCTTTACTTTCTACCACTGGACCACTAGACGCCGGGAGGGCTTCCACCGCCATGTGGTTGACTTACCAGCAATCCGCACTCAACGGTTTGCTGCGTCTCTTCTGGTTCGCATCTGTCTTTTCTGCAGCGCTTTTTCTGGAAAGCCAGAATGAATAGGCATTTTCTGGGTAAGCGTCTTTCACCATCGGCCTCGCTTACCACCAGGCGAGACTGATGCTAAAGGCAAACTCATTTTGTGTTAGAAGAAAACTAACAGCTACACACCTTGATACCATCCTTTACTTTCTACCACTGGACCACTAGACGCCGGGAGGGCTTCCACCGCCATGTGGTTGACTTTCCAGCAATTCAACGGTTTGCTGCGTCTCTTCTGGTTCGCATCTGTCTTTTCTGCAGCGCTCTCTCTGGAAGGCCAGAATGATAGGCATTTTCTGGGTAAGCGTCTTCCACCATCGGCCTCGTCATCGCTTACCATTGCCACCAGGCGAGACTGAGGCCAAAAGCAAACCCATTGTGCAATAAATAAAATATTTTTGTTGTGAGTTCAAGATTTGACTCTTACAGTACAAACTCTGCCTGGATTGTTTGTTACTTATCAAACTCATAGTTCAGGATAGTTGTATAAGTAATTAAAAGTCGTAATTTTTGTTAAGATTGTTTTTATTTAATGGCAATCATGTTTATTTACGTCCATATATAAAAAAACGTCGTGACCTAGTGGTTCAGCACTTGAACTCAGATCCGTGAATCCTGTGGTCCCGAGTTAAAATCTGGCCAGAACCAAAATCTTTGTGTTCATTGTTAAATATCCGACTAACTCTCCGGTAACGGAAAACAGACAACAAACCAAATCAACCAAGATAACGGCGGAAGGCTCACCGCCTACCATGTTGGGTTCTAATACCATTGGTGAAAAGTGGGCTTCTGAGTGTTTCGTTCACCATGACGGCACAGTCACTTGCCTCTGAATACCCCGCTTGGGATAAAATCGTGATGGTATGTTATATGTATATGGAAGAACGACATACTCTCGATAATTGCTTTTTAAATATTTATTACACACGAGCCGGGGATGAAAAATTACTGCACTGCAAAGTTTAATAGTTAATGAGGGAAAATCTGAAATTTATAGTTTTTCATTCGTACAAAAGATATTTTAACACTGTGCTGACGTGTTTCCGGTAATGATATTTCAGCTGTCATTCGTAAATACAGAGTTTTTTAATGGCTTTTGTTATTGTGATTATTTGATTGTAATGTGGAAAATAAGTCTTACAACACTGTTTTCACAATTTGAGTACTATTTGACGTAACTATTTGAGTTTTTATGAACAAGGTGGTACTTTTCACGGTAAAATAGTGATGTCCTTAGAGTTTTTACAGGTCTGAAAAAAAAGGCAAATTTAACGCGAACGAAGTAGCTGTCAACTGTCAAGAGCGGTTCTAGGCTTGCATGTTATACGCGCAAGTAGGTTTTGGTAGCGCATGTGGGAGCGTACAGGCGCGTCTTTTAACACACGCGTAACTGATTAGCGGTTCGAGCGAATATCGCAAATTCAAATTCATTTATTGCATAAAAAGTGGTACAAAAAGGTGACACAATATAATTCGTTCGCACAATTTACTATAAGATGGCATGCAAAATTAAGCAACATAAATTGGTCCAATAAAAATAAATATAAAATCACTAATTTGAAATTAAATGTCGGAATGCAGATGTCAGGGGTTACACAAAATTAACATTAAGTTCACTAATATTTTAATCTCAATACATATCATTATTAAAAACGATTCACAAATGACTGGAAATATTCATCCGTCGAATAGAAACAATGTTCCAGCAACCATCGTTTTAGCCTGCTTTTAAATATATTCAACGGCAATTTCTTTAGTTCGTTGTCAAGTCTGTTATATATTTTTATGGCCATGCAATAAGAATTTTTGCTGTATAGTGCTGTTGTTTTTGCAGGTAAATTTAGGTTATCCGGATATCTAGTGTTGAATTTGCATTCGTTTCTTTTTGCTTTGAACAAGTGAAGATTTGTCCTAACAAACACGCACATCTCAAAAATGTAGATACAAGGTACAGTTAGTAGGCTTAAGCCCCTGTACGCCCGTTTGGCATTTTGAAGTTCGGAATGTAACGCGCGAAAAATAATGCTAGTTTTGAACCGCTCTCAACTGCGCTGTCACAACATCACAGAGTTAACTAACCTATTCGTCTGATAACCTAGGTACAGACACTTTTAGTTAACTTACTGACTTGAATTTCGTCCTCTTATGTATATTCTGCTTAATTCATGTCCCGTTTTCCTAAAGCGCAGAGGTAACTTCACCCTCAGTTACCGCACCAGCGAAACTTGTGGTTGAAGCATTCACGTAATATAATACTACTATTAGTGTTGCATTTATATCGATACTTTTGGTATCGATTGTTGACTTTGAAAAATAAACATATCGCTATTGGTATGGTTAGCTTAAAGTTACTTGACGTAGATACTCTTAAGTAAAAGTTTGGATTGTAAGAGTGTTCTAGAGTGGAGACCGGGTATCGGAAAACGTATATACGTATAAACGTATATACGTATAAACGTATATACGCCCTCCGGCCAGGTGAGGCGATGACTTGCGAAAGATTGCTGGATGCGTCAAGCTGAGGATAGGGCGCGATGGTGTGCATTGGGAAAGACCTATGTTCAGCAGTGGACTATGATAGGCTGATGGTGATGATGAAGAGTTTGATGACCTATAAAGCGCTTGAGACCCGGAGGGCCGAAGTTTCAAATGCTGCAACAGCACAAAATATCTGTTTACGAAAATATCTGTGTGGGTCAGTATTGCTGGTTTACATAACAAAAGGAAACACCATACTTTAAGGCCGGTATAATGTATGTAGCGTTGTCTTTTATTGATTCATTTCAGTAATCACACCTTTGTTCTACAGACAATGGACTTGATGTCATCAATGACTTTGTCATCTCGCAATGGAGAGCAAGAAATACTATAACCGCTTAACCAAATATCGATATCACAAATTACTATCGAGTATTATAGATTAGTTTTTCATGGCAGTTGCACTAATAGTTCAGATATTTTGTAACTATGATAGTATATGAATTCACTACCACACTATACAACCTATAATTATTTATTTGTTATTTTTATATATTAGTATTCTCGCAAACGTTTAGGTAGAGATTCTACTATGAACGTGCCTATAGATGTTTTTGAAACTTCCAAAAACACGATTGTATTGATAGATTATAGTATCGATAAAATATTATAAATTTTCTGAGTGCAACACTAACACGTATAATATATATAAATGAAACCGCCAAACTTCGCTTAACTTGCGCTTTTAAGCACAAAAACATATCAAGCTAATTGAAGATACGATCACGCTTATGGGAAATCAATCTATTATTTACGTGTTGGAAGTTTAGAATTTGTTGGGAGTTTGAAACTTTTGGTAAACTTTTAATGTTGGTACAATGTTCTGATTTTGTGCTATAATCTTATTATCCATTTATTTTTATTAACATATAGTAAAAGATTTACCTTTTATATTTGTAAATTTTCAAAACGGCTTAATTTTTTTTTACAATAAGTACTTACTTACTACTTACTACGCTGGCTCAGCGATCCGAAGTGGGTCTTGGCCTCCGACGTCAAAGCTCGCCATTTTTACAATAAGTAACTTTTATTTATACCAAACGTTCAAAAGTTATAAATTGAGTCTCCATAATTATTATTTAAGCAGGTTATATAATGTTGCATTTTATTTTACGGATGAACATAACTTCGCTTAACTTGCGCTTTTAACCACAAAAAGATATAAAACTAATTCAAGATACGATCAAGCTATACGACAGGGGGGTTTACCTCTCCAACATTGTTCAATCTGTATCTGAACGCACTGATCGTTGAGCTCAGCGGCCGCCATGTTGGCTGTCATGTCGACGGTATTTGCGTTAATAATCTGAGCTACGCAGACGACATGGTGTTGCTGAGTGCATCGGTCTGTGACCTGAGGACACTGTTGCAGATCTGTGAGCAGGATGCTGGTGGGCACCGCTTGATGTATAATGCCTTTAAAAGTCAGTTTATGGTTTTTGAGGTGACTGGTGCCAATTTTGTGTTTTAAATTGTTTTATTGTTATATAATTTCAATGCATTGTAATTTTAATTTTAGTGTAAAATATTCGATTGACATGTAAATGTGTAAGCATGTATGGACCCTGTTTTTTGAAATAAACTTAATTTAATTTAATTTTTAATAATAAGACACACAATTTCGAACTGTAAAATAAAGGTTTATTGTACTTCGAATTTTCGCGTTTCGGTTTACTCGTGTCAAATCTGTTATTCCTTTTTTAAAACACTTGTATACTTACAATGCATTACTCATATACATTATATAGAATTGGGTAGTTGACATCATCGAATTCTAAAAAATATTTAAAATAATCAATAAATACACTAAAAGGAAATGAGTTGTGGTTGTCTTTACCCGCGCATGGGGTGAGCAGCTGTCTGATTCGAGCGCTGAAATCTATCTATGTACACACATAGATAGATTTCAGCGCTTATTCTGAAGCAAGCACTAGAACACTCTAGTGCTTGCGTCAGAATAAACGGGGCGTACACTGACATCCATAAAGGGGTTAAACAGGGTTGCGTAGCGTCCCCATGGCTGTTCACCCTATTCATGGATGACTGTTTGACAGGTCTGAAAGACAGTGATTATGGACTGAGAATTGATAGGTTGCTTGTTAAATGCCTTCTCTACGCTGATGACCAAGTCATACTGGCAACGTCGGCCGACGAGTTGCAGGAAATAGTTACATTAATGAATGCGTCGTTAGAAGCGAGAGGTATGAAAGTGAACGTGAGTAAGACAAAAACCATGGTGAAAGAGAGGAGGATACAACAGAATTTGATGTTTTGTGGTGGAGGTGAAAAGGTAGAACAAGTGAATGAATTTGTGTATCTGGGGACTAGGTTCACGAGGGATGGAAGGCATGAGACTGAAATTGTTAGAAGACTGAATGCAGGGAATATGTTAAATGGAGCGCTGCATGCCTTTATGAACAGCCAGAAGGTGTCAGAGAAGGCGCGACTGGTTGTTCATGCGGGGGTGTTAGTGCCGACGCTTATGTACGGGAGTGAGAGTTGGGTATGGCAAAAGAAGGATGACAGTAGGATAAATGCAGTGGAAATGAGAGCATTGCGAAGTTTGGCAGGAGTGATATTGAGTGATAAAGTGTGAAATAGCATAATTAGAGAGCGTTGTGGTGTGAAAGAGGATGTTGTCACAAAAATTAAGATGGGAATGCTAAGATGGTTTGGGCATATGGAAAGGATAGATGAAAGGTGATTAACGAAACAAATTTACAAGGCCCGGGTGGATGGAGCTGTTGGAAGGGGAAGGCCTAGACGGACGTACTTAGGATAGTTGAAAACCTACTTAATTTACGCCTTTGTGGTAACAAAACTTTGCTAGAATTTTACTGGATTCAAATCCTGTTTTGGGCAATGTGTTTTCGAAATTTTCAGAAGTGGTAAGGGGGTGTTAATATAAAAAACGAACTTTTCTAAATGTGTTGATGGACGCCCCCGGGCATTAATCCTTGCCTCATTACTGATCGACTTCAAAAAAGAAGGGGGTTCTCAATTATTTAGATTTGTTTTTAGAGACCATTACATTATTATGCTTGTGTGTCTTCCACATGTTTATCTAATAGTAAAGAGGAAAGGTTTGTTTGAATTGAAGACGCTCCGAAACTACTGGATCGATTTAAAAAATATTGCACCAAAATAAAGCTAAATTATCAGGAAGTGACATAGGCTATATTTGTTTCAAATTCAGGCTATATTTTGACGGGAAAGACAGTTTACGCAAGCGAAGCCGCTGACGGACAGCTTTATCTTATATTTATGAATCTGCGTCTTTATTTGACCATTTGTTGCCACAACGGTTGAGCCTGAACTAAACGAAGCAGCCGCAAAGGACTGCACTTTGTTTGGACACGAAGTTCTTGTACTCTTGCTTCATCTATAAAAATTTATGTTTTGACTACAGTTGCTAAGCTTAGTAAAGTGCTGAAAGGCGAGGCCAGCCGGGTTTGTGAAGCCGTAAAATGTTCTTATAAAACTGTTATGATGCTCCGATTCTATAGCCTGTTATACGGCGTTTGAACGCGCTTACAATGAGGTTAGTCTTTCATGAGGATGTGAACCGTTATTCTAGCTAGTCTTATAAGCTATGTTTGTGACTAGAACACTGTGTTAATAAATTTTATGATGTTCATTGACTTTGCAAGCCTAGGGATCCAGAAACGAAAGTTGAGCACAAGAATTTATGCTGTCTTGCCACGGCCGCGGGTTTCTTACCGGGACTAATTAGTACAGAATCAGCGTTGCGACGGTGGTAAAGTCATTTGAGTTTTGTATATGTACGAGTATATCGCATCTTTCCTACTGTAGGGGTACATCTCAAAATTTTGAGATATCGAGTTTTAATAATATATGGGCACAAAATTAACACGTCTACACGATTCTCTTGACAGAAAGAGTCAGAGCATACTGTTGAGCCGCGAAAACGATTTGTGTCTCTTTCACATTTCCGAGTGAAGCGTCTCAGTTTCCGCGATACAAGGAGCAATTTAGTGTCGTGCCTGTAGTTGAGGAAGGAGGACCGCTCGCGCAGCCGTTCAATTGTTGAGTTTATGATTTTGCTATGAATAGTTTAATTTATTTATGACCGATATTGTGAAAATACAGGGGCTCAAAAATCTTTAAACGCGTTTTCCCAACAATCATGTTTTTCGAATTGTGCCCCTATAGTATGAAAGCTGCAATATGTATATATACAAATGTTGCATGGTGGTTTTTTTTAGGACGTCAGTGCTCACTGCAACAGTAATATCAATTCGCAACTCACGTACACAGTTTTTTTCACAATAGTCTTAAAAGTCCGCAGAACAAAGGTCTGATATTGTCTAGATTTGAGTTAAGCACGCTCTACATATCTTAGACTACTGAATTCCAAAGCGCCCTCTCCGTTTACCGGTGGTAAGGGGAGGTGGTTCACATAACAGGTTTTTTCAAATTCATTTTTGAGGTAGTAAACAGTGAAATTAAAATCTAATAAAATTCCGATGGAAACATGATTTGATAAAGTTGGCTCGATAGAATAAATTCACAAAATTATCTCTTTTCTTGACATTTGTGTTCTATTTTTGGTTTTATTCCTAAAATAATTGATCTGTTAATATGGGTCTTTTACCAAAACAAAGTTTAAAGATAACTGGAGGGATTTCTTTTACCGATTATTTTAGTGATTTTCGGCGTGGCGCTCACCAGTTTCCTTCGGGAAATGTTGTGCAGAACCACCTCGCCTTAAAAAATCACAACACATTTCAGACCCGTTTCAGTCTGAAAACAAAAGTTGCACCTCTGCTGCCAACACGGAGATTAGCCGCGTGACGTGGGTTCCACTCCTGGGTGTTGCTTATGGCAGTTCGGCGCATCTCACAAAGTTATAGGAAAGTTGGGTGGGAAGGGATATTTTGTAACGTTACGTGACTTTTGTATGTTGGGCTTTTATACAAAAAATATAAAATCATATATTTTTGCAATAAACAGGCTAGAGCTGAAAGATACGTATACAGGGTGGTCCACATATACACGTCAATTATTTTTTTTAGTATCACACTCAGGGGTATCCGAAAATACCCCATGTATGTTACCCGATTTTTGTAGTTTTCGAGTGATGTTTTTTTTTTACAAATTTTTGAAAATTTCTGGGCTGACTCACTTTTTCGGTCACTGTAGCGCGATCTGTTGAGATAAATGCGTGAATTTTTTTTTCTTTATTAGATGAATACTAGCGCTAGATAATTCTAAAGAATTTACATCCATAATGCTTATCATAACTCTAAAAAAATATGAAATTGAAAAAGTTGGAAGAGCTGTTTTTTCCCTGAACTTTGATGGCCGTTTTAAAAAAAAAGTTTACAAAAATGTTTTACCCAAATCTTTTTTTAAAAACTTTACTACACTCTTAACTATGTACCGTGTAAACAATGAGTAACTTCAACGGCTTCATACCTAAATTTTCATTAAAAGTGTCAGAAGTGTACAATTCAAGTAATCAAGGCATCAACTAAAACTTCATTTTGAGTAAACTAAAAACATCTTAATGAATAAAAAGGAATCTGCAAATTTTATATTGACGTGTATGTTTGAACCACGTACCACGACCACGACCTGCATAATTACACTGTTTGTTGAGGCAGTTTCAGTGTTATTGACAGTAGCACCCACACTAGGCATTATCTGTGGCGCAGGCGCCGGGAAGAGTTACACATGCACACATTGCCTTTAGGTACTATTGGGTGATAAAAAACTATATACCACTTGTCATGGTCTCGAAGTAAAGATAAAAATATCCTTGTGTTACGAAATACCAAACAAGCAACAAGCAATTAAGCTAGGGGCTTCTCCCAGCACACCCAGACCCATTATAAATACATATATAATATATTATATTGCCGATATAGTGTAGTGTGATAAAGGGGTTAAAAACCACAACTCGGATCGTGGATCGTGTGGTTCCGAGTTTAAATCTTTGTATTCGTTGTTAAATTTCCGACTAACTCTCCGGTGATGGAAAACATCGACAAAAAACCAAATCAACCCGGATAACGACGGAAGGCTTCACCACGTTGGGTTCTAATACTTCTAATGCGCTTGGTAAAAAGTGGGCTTATGAGTGTTCCGTTGACCATGACTGCCACAGTCAACTTACCTTTAACTACCCCGTTTGGGATAAAGTCGTGGTACCTACGCATTGCAAATAAAGATAGAAAGATAAAATTTTTTAGTGTTGTTAATTAGGAGCCTACTGAATAATCCCTACAAAACTTTATGTTTATTAATTTGAGTATGTTTATGTAAGTTTATTTATTGCTATCTTAATAATATGTATGTCTATTGTTTTAGTCAATATGTTTTTTTTATTGATCAACTGCTCATCTTGCACCACCTCAACTGTTTACTCTTTTTTGTTTCTCTACCCGAAGGTTGCCTAGAAGAGATCGCTTCTAGCGGTAAGGCCTTCTAAATTGTACTAATAAGTTTATTTTTGTAATTTTTATATTTTTGCAATAAGGAATATCTTATCTTATCTTATAAAAAATCAACCTTAGTCCTAGACATCGAGGTGGGCTTGAACCCGCTCCTTCCGCAATTCAGGCGGCTGCTGAGCTACCGAGGCCATTAATATATTAGTGTATGTGTACCAAGCATATAAAATATCTGTTTCATCAACAAAAATTGGGTTGGTTTTATAAGAACCTTGCTTAGTTTAAGGGTACTACTTATCTATACTTCTATACTGATCGTATTAAAGAGAGGAAAGATTTGTTTGTTTTTTTGTTTGTAAGTACGTATTAAATAGGCTCCGAAACTACTGGACAGATTATCAAAATTCTTTCACCAATATGAAGCTAATATCAGGGAGTGACATAAGCTTTATTTTTTTGAAATGTAGGCTATACTTTGACGGGAAAGACAGTCCACGCAGGCGAAGCCGCTGACGGATAGTTAGTTTCAGGTATTTACTTACTTTGATAACTGTAAAATTAAGTACCGGATACACGCAAAAAAGACTTCAAAATGTTAATTTTTTACGTGGCGACAACCCTAATATGCGGATGACGTCAAAAAATAGATAAATTAATCACTGTCGTTAACACTGTGCGTGTGATAGATCGATGGTCGATTCAGTTGATGAGGAGTTGTGGAGGTCAACAACCTTTGAAAGTTTTTGTTATAATATATTACTTCCCAATCAGCTGTTTATGAGGGTTGACAAAACAGTTTGTTTAAATAAATAAAATTGCTATCCAATCAAATTTAAACACTTTTTTTTCTTACAAATTTCGTCAATATACTTTACTTTTTCTGAGTTCTATTTTTTATATAGAGTGAGCCTATTGCTTCGGCTCAGCATTACTCTAGATATAATATATGCATTTATTATTATCGTTTCTACTATTTTTATATTCAACAAAAATTCACTTCTCGAAATAAATATTAAATATCTTGGACAATTCACACCAAGATCATCTGACCCCAAACTAAGCAGAGCTTGTACTATAGGCGTGAGAGACTGATAAACATACTCAAATATTTCTAAATACCCACATAAATAGATAATAACACCAAGACACACAACAAACACAAATTTTCGCAACATGAATGTTTGTTATGGGGGGGGGGATCGAACCCACGACCTTCGGTGCTAAAGGCCGGGTTTGTGCAAAGGCAGCGCATTGCACAAACAGGCCAGTTGAAATTATTGCCTACAAGCGTTTTCGACCAGTATCGATCAGATTTGACAGACAGTTAAGGCTGTTTAAAATACAATATCCTCTCCTCATACTCCCCTACACTCTTCAAGGAACCAACATGCCAAGTGAACCTACGACCTCTTTGATAACATACTTTAGCTAACGCCCTCCTATTCTAATATCACGCGTCAATACCAAACAACTGAAGTACTCCAAGAGACATATCCTGAAGCACTCTGAACCGTGTAGTTTTACGACTTACACTCCGGGCCAGTGAAACGGATAAATCAAATTATTTTTATGAGCGACGTAAGGAGCGGAACGGGCGTAACGAGCGAGAATATATTTCCTTTCGTCACAAAGAAATGTTAATACGAGTTTAGTGGAATGGAAACAGTAGGTTTTGTTAGAACCAGCGAATGTATCAAATTTACACATAAAGTTTTATGAGTAATTGATAATTTGCACCTTAAATATCATAAAAAAAGTAATCTATGCTAATATTATGAGTAGAAAAGACTTGATTATTTGTTTGTTTTTGAGGAATAGTCTGCAAAATTACTGATGTTATTTTTTTTTGTAATATAAGGCTACATTATCAGCGAGTGACATAGGCTATGTATTTTTGTATTAAGGCTATATTTTGACGGGAGAAACAGTTTACGCGGGCCCGCTGACGGATAGCTAATTATCTTATAATTTGTTCAAAATAAATATTTGTGATTTTGAGAAAGTCTACAATTTGAACCTACTTTTCACGTAAAAACTATTAATATTCACCTGATGAGTTACTCAATTCATTTCTGTAAAACAACTCATTTAGTCGTAATTCATCTATTGAAAAGGTGAACCGATAACCTGATAAACCACTATCAGAAAGACCAGAATTCCGATGGACGCAGGTTTTTCACAACCAGAGCATAGTTCTTTTAACATTACTTCGACCTTGACAATTGGTGCGTGGTCTGGCTTGTATTTATTTAAATTGAGAGCAGAAGAACCAGTTTTCTTGGCCAAAAGTGGAATCAGATCAACTTCACGCCCACCAAACGTAGTAGGTATATTTACTGTTCACAGTTTTCCTTCTTACGTGATAAAGTTTGCTACTTCCTAACAGTCGGTAAACTCAGCGCCAAGTTCTTTCCCTATATCCGTTGTAATGAGTTGCGTATCTTTGTTCCTTTTATAGAAAACATTTTTTGACAAAAGTTTTACGGAAAGTTCAAAAGTTTCGGCAAAAAATGGATGCTCTTGTCTTTGAGAGATGTTTCGCGAATAGTTACTTCTTGGTATTAGGAAAAGGATTTTTGTAGTAATAAATTACGGTGAAAGGCAAATGTATAAGTTAAAAGTATTATCAGGATGATTTGTCGATTACTGACTGACAAGCATAACAAGTTTCGAAAAACAGAGATAGTTCTTGAGACAGTTCTTTCTAGTAATTCAAATATTGTTTGACCACAAAAATGACTCTACCTCTAGGGATATGGTCATTTTTTCCTATACTTTTCATGTTAGCCCTATGGCGAGTAAATAGGAGTGTACTATTAAAATATTGTATGGTTATTGCTCCAAAACAGCCTAGACACGCTTGAAGTAGGTAACATGACTCTACTCTTAATAAAATGGCTGCAATTCGAATACTTGTTTTGTACCATCTTACTAACATAACATACCATCACGACTTTATCCCAAACAGGGTAGTCAGAGGCAAGTGACTTGCCGTCATGGTGAACAGAACACTCAGAAGCCCACTTTTCACCAATGGTATTAGAACCCAACGTGGTAGGTGGTGAGCCTTCCGCCGCTATCCGGGTTGATTTGGTTTTTTAACGATGTTTTCCATCACCGGAGAGTTAGTTGGAAATTAAACAATGAACACAAAGTTTTTGGTTCTGGCCAGATTTGAACTTGCGACCACACGATCCGCGATCCGAGTAGGAGTGCTTAACCACTAGGCCACGACGCTCTCATCTCTTACATCTTACCATCTTACTAATATTATAAATGCAAAAGTTTGTTAGTATGTATGTATGTTTGTTACTTTCTCACGCAAAAACGATTGTATGGATTTGAATGAAACTTCACAGTAATACAGCTTATACATCAGAATAACTTATGGGCTACAATTTAAAGAGATTTAATTTAATTTGGCCATAATATATAACGATAACGCGTGCGGAAAGCTAGTGAAAAATAGTTTTTCTATCTCAGAGACGCCAACTATAACTTATGTTAATAATAGCTTTCCAAAGAAAATAGAATATGGAATGATGTCTCTTAGTGTGGTGGCAACTAATAGTTAATTGTTGTGGTTTTGGCTACGATTCTGCAATCGTCTGAAAACATTCAAGGCTTGAGGCTTTACAACGAAGCCTCAGCCGTGTCTGAAGCACCATAAAAGGTGCCTTTATCTTGTGTCTTATTGTAAGATTATCTCAAAAACAAAACAAACAATATCATTCAACATCTGCGCTAATCCCCGCTTAAAACCAGTCTTAAATAATTTAATCCAACGAATTAAGCAGCAGAAAGTCCCCAGAATCGGTTTAATTCTTAATCCTGTATTTTTGGCTTTTGAATTTTACACTTTCGCAAATTAAACATTCGTGAGGTATTTATCTACGTCGAGTTAAGATTTTTGAGGTTGTAAGGAAAGCATTTTCCTTATACATTGCTACTTTTTGTAGCGATAAAGATGCGGGTTTTATTTTCAAAATTGGATTGCGTTTTCTATTACATTTTATTACAACTGTAATTATCTTTGTCTGTCTCTATTTACACAAAGAGACTTCAAGAGAGAGGGTATACTCGTAGAATGAGCATTCGCTCGCTTGGTGTAAACGCACCTACAAACTTAACGTACCATTCGAAGCACGAAGTTGCCAGAAAAATAGGTATTTCTCTAAATTTCAGGCAGGATGGACACCCATCCCTTTACCTGGCCTGGCTCTTTGGCCAAATCTTAAATTTAAAACTTTTTAACAATACAAAAAACATTTATTGTCATAGCACACACAGCGTTGTCATTAATGTTTATCTGGGTATCGAACTCACTACCTACAGGCAAGACGTCTACCCATTCCCCCAACATGCCAGTAAGACGTCCGATAATATCATCGCCTTAATAAATAAAATGCATCATAGTCAATATAAAAAGTAAAAAAAACCCTAAAAGGCGGGTGAAAACCAATGCAAGTTAAGTTACATTTAAATTTAAAAACGATTTCAAAAGAATCTTGCGAAATCCTAGATAGAAACTGCAAAATGAATATTCTAAAACGAGATTTCAAGATGACCCATGGAGTAAATCTTTCGAATAAATTGAATTGAACTCAAACTCAAATAACTTTATTCAAATAGACTGTATCAGTACTTTCAAATCGTCAAATTAACAGCAAAATATACTGAATAATAGACATAAATACCATAATAATATGGATATATATACTCTACCACCGCGTCGGAGTTGTTTCTTGCTGAGAAGACTCGGCGAGAAACTTAGCAGTTACTCTTGTTTTGAGTTAACAACAGACTGGAGATACATATAACAGATTACACAGATTGTAAAGACATATTAATAAATACATGTTGTAGGCGAAATTGGTTTCGTGTTTAGGTAGACAGGAATTTGTAACTTTTTTGTAATTTTAATTTTACTGTTTGTGAATGTTATGTACGCCGTTCTTGTCATGTATATAAGACAATTTCAGTACGTAAAATTATTCGTAAGTGTTGTATAAGATGTGGCTGTGCTTAATAAATAGATAAATAAATAATTTATTTGACCAAGTCACTTAACAAACAGAGTTTCGTCCCGTTGTCATAAGAATTCGGAAAATCCTCTCTGAGAGCTGTTTTAGACTAGCGTTTTCGTTTTTGGAAGCGCATGCAGGCGCGTATAGGCGTCCCTTTCGCCACACGCGTTACTCGTTCGAGCGTTGACGCTCTTATTACGCGCGCGTTTAAGCGCGTATGCGAAAGGCTAGGCTCAAACCTCTCTCAGTCGGGAACGGGAGAGTTTTATTTGTATTGACAAAAATCCAAAAAAAGCTTTTTGGTTATCTTTCAGATCAGCAAAAGTTAGGAATTACACTTTCGCTCGCAAAGTAGCGTAATGCTGTGTGTGTTATGTTGTATTTATTAATAGTATATTTTATATCGAGGGAATAAACGAAGCCATAATACACCAGAGGTGGTTTGACTCCCGAGCGTGCGATGGAGTCAATAAAACCGAGGGTATATGAAGTTGGCGTTTAGTCTCGAGGTGCAAACTGTACTTTTCACTTTGAGTGCAAAAAAAATAGTCAATTTAGTACAAAAACATTTAAAACCAATTAAATTTACAGTATACAAAAATTCTGAAATTTACGCGGTCAGTTTTTTCTTCTAAACCAGTCACAGATTAAAAATTTAAAACACATGGCTCCACCTTCTTTGCGGACAAACCATGGAACTAAACTTTCAACATTTTCCCAATGAAGATGGTACACACTCCACAGATAATAGTATAATAGTTACTGGCTGTTTGAGTTCGTCTATGTCACATAAAGGAAATTAAAAACTAATTACTTTTCACTCCTTAGACTAAAGTGGTCACTTTAGTCCCGCTTCGTAGGGCTATATTGGCGTACTTTTAGAGCATGAGAAGTGAAATCATATTTTTACTTCCAGTCCCAGTGTATTTTTTTGTTCTCATTGTTTTTTTATTATTTATTTTTCATTTGTGTCACCTTAATTTATTCTATGTTATTGGGCAGATACCTAATGTGCTAGTACACATATAAGACGTCATTAAATTTTACCGATGTTTCTGTTGGCTGCCGCACACATGTGCAATTGTGCATTCATGTATAGTATTTTAGTTTTTTAAGTATCTGATTGTGTCTAAAGCTCTGTTTTGTATGTACGTGTGGGTTGAAGAAACTAATAAACGTTTTTACCTATCTATATATCTACAAGATAAAAAAAAACGTAGTAAACGAACCGGCAAAGTTTTACACCATTTAGAGATGACAAGCATTTTCCTAGTAAACTTCATTCTTTCCTGCAAAGATCTGAAACTTGAATTTTCACGAGTCATCGCATTAAACACCTCGATAGAAACGTAACCGTATCTCGAAGCACGTATAGATACGGTCGAGAATTGGATTTTACAAGGGCCAATAGTCCTTTCATCAAATAAAACTTAGAGATTCAATAAAATGCGCCTTTCTGCAAAGATTTTATCTCTTTTTGAAAATATACGGGAACCCAATTCTGCCGAATTTTAAGTATATTGAAGTGTTATTTTATTAGTTAGTTCATGTTTTTATAATATGCCATGCAATAAAATTATTTTAAAGCCAAAGATTATAATAATCCTATACTAGTTTCATCTTTATTGTAAAACCACAACAAGTTTAAAAGAGTAACTACTGAGTTTCTCGCCGGGTCTTCTCAGGAAGAATCAAAAGTTGATTATTGTTATAGTATTTACTCGTATGTCCATTATTTAGTAAATTTTTTTGGTTATTTAAAAGTACTGATTAAGTCCATTTAAATGTCAAACATTAGGCCACGCCATAGCTCAGTTTGAAGAGTAGTCGAACGAATAGCGAAATGTCGCGAGTTTGAGAATTGGTTTTTTTTTGTAATGTCGCTTGCCAGAAGATTGACGGCAAAATCTCCGTAAATGGAAAGATCTGTAGTTGAAAGAGCTATAGGTTTATTGTCGTGTGTATGTCGGTAAAATGTCCGTAGTTGAAAGATTCTGCTGGGGAATTGGCAATCAATGAATCGTCCTGTCGACGAACAGTCCATTAACCAATCGGTCATAGGAGAACGGTTGCGGAATCCCGACTGATACCTAGTGATAGTATTTTTTTTCTACTTTCCTATATGTAGATGAAAATGTCAACTTATGCCCAAGTCCGGCCGAAACATAGCCCGTGTATTTCGCCAGCCGTTTCTCTGAATGACTCAGCTACTTCGTGAATAGGTGTATATTTGGCAGAGTCAGGGGTCGCCATTGCAGGGTTAAGTTTTGTTGACGTATTGTTCGTCGATGGCTACATTATTTAGGTTTTTGGCGGTGGAGCCATCATTATTTACACGAAGAATGAGTTTTCTGCTAACTTGATGGGTGTTGTTTAGTTAACAAAGGTTTCCTCGTGCTGCAAGTGTTCATTGACAGGTGGCCAAACACAACGCATCGTACGAATTTTAACTATCTTGATTTTGCTATCAGTAAAAATATTTACGGCCTTCAAATGAGCGACCATTCAGGAGTTCATGACACACATGACCTGATGAACTGGGAGTGCTCAGGGTAGGCTGGCATTTAAACACAGAAGATAGATGTTTGCTCAGCAGTGGGATCCTGACGGATTTCAGAGGAAGAATGGAAGAGGCTGTTTATACCACAAGGGCAGAACCGCGCAAGTCTCGAACCACCTAAACGGGGGGAGTTAAACGTACTGCTTACAACTTTACTGGCCTTACTGCTTGACTGGCCTGTTGGCGCAATGGCCGCGATCCTGCCTTTAGCGCCGGAGGTCGTGGGTTCGATCCCCACCCATGACAAATATTTGTGTGACGAACATTTGTATTTGTTGTGTGTCTGTGTGTTATTATCTATTTAAGTATATATTTAGAAATATTTAAGTATGTTTATCAGTCTCTGACGCCCATATTACAAGCTCTGCTTAGTTTGGGGTTAGATGATCTTGGTGTGAATTTTCAAAAAAAAAAAAAACTATTCTGTGCTATCAAAACTTCTTATCTATGTCGCTAATAGTTTATATGTATTTTGTGTGACCAACATTCCGCTTCCTATGAGGCATTCCTGTATGCTGTATGACACGCATAAAATGGTACAATATATTGTTAATTATTGCACTACAGATTTTTTTTGTAAAAAATTGGATATATAAGTAGTTATGAAATAAAAATAAGAGAAGTACTTTGTATTATATTCAGTTATTCTAGTATACTGAAGTTGTAAATGTAAAAATAAGCTACGGAAGAGTGGCTCCCTCTGGCACAGGTGCTGCTGCCCTTACTAGAAGGAGTCCACCCCTAATTGTTAAAACTGCCTTGTTACATAAATAAACATTTTTCATTTTTTTTTTCATTTCCATTCCTGCTGGCACTCATCAGGTCATAGCGTGTGAAGCCAGCTGGACACGTGGGCCATAAAAGAGGTGACTCCTGGATTGAGGAGAGGTCTCACACTACATCCAGAGTGCCGAGTGCGAGTTGCAGTGAGAGAAGTGAATGACTTCACCATCGCGTTTTGCGAGCACGTAAATGTCAATTAGTATGGAATCGAGTCAGCGCCATCTAGCGGCGAATTCAACATTAAGGCCGCTAGATGGCGTTGACTCGATGCCATACAAATTCGCGTTTTTTTTCTCGCAAACGTTATTTACTTCTCTCACTGCAACTCGCACTCGGCACTCAGTACAGACTATCTTGTTGCGACCTGAGTACTCAGTCTCTTTTAGGTTTTCAGGTCAGCCGTGGCAAATCATGGTAAGAGCAAAAGTTCATAGCCTTTTTGCTGATAACTATACTGAGTTGACATTATTACTGCAGCAGTCCTCCTTACATAAAAAAATGCACCAGACAAACACCACTTGTCATGGTCTCGAATCAGAATAAATACACCTGTGTTACGAGATACCAGACAAGGTTAGCCAGGGGCCTCTCCGTCACACCCAGACCAGAGCCAATTTAGAAAAAATCGTTTACTGAATTGACCCGACCTTGAATCGAACCCTCTCGTTACTCCTTACGGATCTAAGCTTGGGACTTTGCTATCACCATGCAGTCAAAAAGAACTTGACTGCTACTATATTAAAAAATATATATAAAGGAAACCAAAAGGCGATAATGTATTTTTGAAGTTTTTTCATGGCTTTGTTGAAGTTCACGTAACCGTAAAAAAATTGTACGTCCACCACGAGTTGCCATTTGAATTCACATTATCGTTCGCGTAAAAAAATTGTAGTGGGATAACACATGACATGACATGACAATGTTTAATCCCAATACATTTTTTACGCGAACGATTATGTAAATTTTAAAGTGGCAACTCGTGGTAGACGTACTGACGTGTAACATATTCGATACTAATATTATATTGAGATAAAGTCTCTAACTGTGTTTGTTTGTAGGGAGTAATATTCGGAAATCCTGATCCGAACATGAACATTCTTACACTAACAGAAAGCTACACTGTTCAGGAGTGACTTAAGCTATTTTTTTTTGTTTAGGCTGTATTTCAATAAATAAATAAATAAATATCTGGGACAATTCACACCAAGATCATCTGACCCCAAACTAAGCAGAGCTTGTATTATGGGTGTCAGAGACTGATAAACATACTTAAATATTTCTAAATACATACCTAAATAGATAATAACACCCAGACACACAACAAACACAAATGTTCATCACATAAATGTTTGTCATGGGTGGGGATCGAACCCACGACCTCCGGCGTCAAAGGCAGGATCGCAGCCATTGCGCCAACAGGCCAGTCAATCAATGCGAGAAATAGGCCTCTGATGAACAGCTAGTGTTATAATGAAGGAACACTTAAATACTACTTAATACTCAATACTCGTGACTATAAAAGTGTGTTAGTAATTCCAACGAAAGTTAGTATTGCGTGATTGCACAGAATATTTTTTAAAACTCTTGACAAAAAATAAGTAGAACATGATAATAAATTGTATTAATGCCTTAGAGAAATATAGCTCCATCAAATTAATGTAAGGAAACCATCACTATTATTAACACGTAACTTTAAAAAGTTTTGATGCATGTACACATGTTGCATTGCAGTGTTAAAAATGGCGGTCACATTTCCTGTAGTTCGTTTGGTTGGATAATAATAATTATGTTGATAATCAGTTGGATTAAAAAAAAGCAGTAAAAAAGTCAAAGTAAAGTAAAAAAATCATTTATTCATTTAAGCTTGTACAAAGCACATAAGACGTGTCAAAAAAGTATATAGAAATAATAATAAAAAACGTAAATAAAATAGTACAATATTAGTACACATCGTGAATATACATAATGTGAATCTACCACCGGTTCGGACGTTGCTTCTTATCGAGAAGACTCCGGCAAGAAACTCGATAGTTACTCTTTTCAACTTTGTTTGTTTTACAAAAAATAAATTCAGAGTACAGTCAATGCGAATAGAAAAAGAACACAATATTGAGCAGAGGAGCAGATTATTCCTACTATGACCACAAACTTTTGTCGTTCAAGTAATCCTCTACATTATAATAACCTTGTTTCATTAACTTTGCTTTAATTGCAGACTTAAACTTGTGAAGAGGTAGATCAACAAGACTTTGAGGTATTTTGTTAAAGTATTTTACAGATTGACCCACAAATGAGTTTCCCACCTTGTGTAGCCTAAGACTGGGAGTTTTCAATTTGTTTTTATATAGTAAAATAACTACCACACCTACATTTAAGGTAGAAGCAATGTTTTTCTCGACAATAATTGTGAGTAAATCACATACCATCACGACTTTATCCCAAACGGGGTAGTCAGAGGCAAGTGACTGTTCCCGTCATTGTGAACGACACACTCAGAAGCCCACTTTTCACCAATGGTCTTAGAACCCAACGTGGTAGCTGGTCTTCCGCTGTTATCCGGGTTGATTTGGTTTGTTTTCGATGTTTTCCATCACCGGAGAGTAAGTCGGATATTTAACAATGAACACAATGATTTTGGTTCTGGCCAGATTTGAACTCGGGACCACACGATCCACGATATGAGTTCGGGTGCTGAACCACTAGGCTACGACACTCTCGCCACGAGTAAATCGTTTCTGATTTTTCGATTGCTATGTGCCTATCCTTATATTTCCAATGTACAATTTTCATAATATTGAATCTATATAGTGGGTTGTTTATTTACTTATGTTCTTGAGATATTTTTATCGACACGACACGGTTGGCGTAGTGCGCTGTAACACGGTTTCTCGCCTCGATTTCCGTAGTGTCCCGGGTTCGATTCCCGGTCGGGTCAATTTAGGAAATCGATCTTTTCTGAATTGACTCGGGTCTGGGTGTGCTGGGCTGGGAGATGCCCCTAGCTTATTTCCTTGTGTGGTACCTCGTAACACAGGGATATTAATCCCTACTTCGAGACCATTACAAGAGGTGTGTTGTCTGGCGCATATTTATATTTATATTTATTTATTTATTTATCATTTTTCGATTCAGATAGCTAAGTAAACACAATTGGTTCGTTATTACAAATCTAAAATTAGTCTCTGACCGAACTAGGATCAGAATTCAAGACCTTTGGATATCTAATCAAGCACTTTGTCTACGTTACCCCTTTCGTGAGGATATCAAGAAAGTGTTAAGGAAGTTACTTAAAACGCAAACATGACAAAGTAGAAGTTTATTTTATTATACATAAAAGTTGTCCAAAACATCGGTTACTGCTTAGAGATAATCCTTTCTAGTTAACTGAGACTCATTTCGGAGAAGCCATAAAAAACTTAGATAGTTCTATTTGAGTAGTATATACAGGGCTACTCTATCAACACTTGAATATTTCTAAATTTATACATATATAGATAATAATAAAGCGGAGCGTAAAAAGGCATTTTTTTTAAATATTGCCCGTCAAGATGACCTCACTCCACCTGATGGAAAGCGGTGGTGAGGTCCAGATATGAGGTTGACAAGCCCAGTCATTCAAAAGAATCACTGGGCTGGCCATCCTCACCTTGAAGGCCTGCAGAAATGCCTTTTCACGCCCCGCTTGAAGAACCCGGGACTATAAGAGGACGGAAACACATGTGCTGGAAGAGCGTTCCACGTGTGGATGGTACGACAAAGAAACGAGTCACTGAACCTTTTAGTTCGGGCCAACAAATGTTAAATTGTGTGTGGGTGACGCCGTAGTCCAGCACGCGTGGACGGGAGTGGAAAGGTGAGGGGTTTCTGCAGGCCTTCAAGGAGAGGATGGCCAGGCCATTAATTCGTTTTATTGACTGGGCTTGTCAGCCGCATATCTGAACCTCACGATCACTTTCCATCAGGTGAAGTGACGTCATCTTGTCGGGCATTATAAAAAATAATAATTATTATTATACTCAGACACAAAACCAACACAAATGTTTGTTTCACGAATGTTTGTGATTATTAAACCAACTCCAACAGTCCAGTCAATTTTAGTAGTATAAGATGGTTTATAACATGAACAGCCTGTTAAAATCGAACCATATCCCGTTTGTTTTAAACCTTATATTGTTATACTCGTATCATATCATATAGTCCACTCATTGTTCACAGAAATTTAAACTCACTTCGGGCGTAAGCGTTTCAAAATGAACTTTAATAAACTCCCAACAATTAGAACGCAGTTAAATTAAGTTTCAACCACAAACTCGGGCGTACCATTTAAAACCGCAATATGTTTGAAGGCAGAATGTTAAGTGTACATCATACTGTGACGTCGCGTCGCTACGTCAAGATAGCGCGCTATTCAAGTTGTGACGTGAGCATGCGACACGGTGAATTTGAAAAGCGAAGCGGTTCCGTTTCCTTTAAGCCGGTTTTGCACTACACTGTTTACAGAATGTTGTCCTAACTTCGACAGTGCCAGTATCTTGAGTAGTAAAATCAGATAAGTATTAAAGGGTATTCCTCGGAGCGCACGCATTTGGAGCGCCTAAGGCGAGGCGCACTTAAGCGCAATTTTTCGAAAAATATTAAAATTTCATTACTCCATTCACCAGAGGCTAAACATAGAGAAGTGTATGCAAGATTTGTAGTAAATGATATCGATAGAAGTTATTCAAGATGTAATAATAATTAATTGCTTTTTTTTTGCTTCGAAGGAAGAACTACTGTTGCTTGATAAGTTTTCTTTCGTGGGAATCGAACCTGCTACCTGCATATAAGTATACAATCACACTGCTCTAAGCCAATGGTGCCAAACATGTGAAAACATAACATCGCACTTAAGTACACTCAGCCACAAAAGCGATAGGGAAAACACAAAATAAATTACAAGATAAGCTAATTTTATTACATCTTTCACCTACGGCATACACGCCCACAAGGGCCATAAATTAATGTTACAACTTAATACAGATATAGGAGAATCGTTTCTTTATGAAAAACCCGCGAAGATATATGTTTTATGACATTTTTGTGACGTTTAGTAGTGACATTGTAAATTTTGGACGCTTTTTTATATTTGGGTGGGCGATGGATGATGCATCGGTGACGTAATGTGATCGAAAGTGTTTTTGATCTTTTGATTTATATTGAAAATGTAAATACGCTATAAAAAGCGGCTCTATCAATAAATGTAACCTTTTCTTGAATTATAAATTAGAAGTAACTCTGGATGTTTCTTACGTTTTTTGCCTAAACCACTGAACCAAATTTGATGAATAGAGAGTGAGTTAAGAGATAGATGAGACCGTGGTAAAGTTAATAAGCTAACTTTTGTCACGACAACGAAACGTTTTGATGAAAATTAACTAAAAACTAGACAAATCGGATGAAATCGCGGTCACATTTTGCTCATCAGATACCATGAGTATTACACACAAAAAGCTGTAGTTGATGTAAAATATTCAAAGATACCGAATATAAGAAACACACTTCCAGATTTTCTGTTTGTATGTCCCAGCATCCCGTGAAAACTATGAAACATTAAAAATACTCTAAAAGCTGGATTGAAACATTGCAGTATTTTCTTTTTTTTTCGCCAAACACTCGGGTGTGCACGAAACACTTAACGGGTTGATAGTGTCAAATGAACAAGAGCCGAGCAACACCGACGAAATCACTGACAATACCTAGTTTCATAATAAATACATTTCAGTCTGTAACAGTACTATGGCCGCGGGCACGAAGTCAGCGTCTTGCGGGGCGAGAGCGGCGCGGCCGCGGGCGCGTCGAGTTTCATTCAATACGTAGATAATTCTGAGACTGGGCTTGAAGGCAGCGGCGAAGACTCCCGCTCCCGCTGATTTCATGTCCGCGGCCTTATGGCCAGAAAATGTTTTTACATTACAAAAGCTTCTTCATATAAAAGCCTTTTTCCTGAACGCATGTACACGATGAGCAGTCTACAGCCAAATCGCAAACGCCCAGCATAGGCTGAGCCGTCATTACTTTGAGCTTGCGTACAACGCGTGGACGGCACAAGTCTATAGTACGCAGCCGACTGTACCCATTCATAATATTTACTGGGCTCGTATAAGCAATATCTCAAACGGCCGATTCCCGTATATCCTGTTACAATATCTTTTATGGGGCAAGTTAAATCGACTGCAATTTATTTATTTACGAACTTTTTTCGGTTCGTTTGTTTTTGTTTTTTTCTTTGTTCATATTGACACCTCTTGCAGTGTGTTATGTTTTTTCAAAATACTTGTAGCAACTGAGCAATGAAATGTGAAACTTTTTTGGTATTGAGCATTGTTTTGTTCGCATGGCATTGGCCAATAAACTAAAACAGTAAACACTAAAAGAATTGAATTATTTGTTCACTAACAAATAACACTTTTGAGTGTTAAGGACAATCCTGCGATAAAAACCTACTTATGAATAATTTAGAGTTTAGTAAAGAAAATAATTGCACCATATTTACATCCTCAAAAGAAATGTGAACATTGTAGTTTCAAATCAGAATCCAAGCTCGTCATGGCGCATCACTTAGAAACGCTCATCTAATACTCGAAGTTAAGTATGATCGCACTGATTCACTTAAAAACAACCAATAAACATATGACTTACATCAATTACTCCCCGGCTATGTGGAGCGATGACTTGCGAACACCTGATGATGATGAATAACTATTAAGTGGTAGCAACGACATAGTCATTTTCTGTATGCTAGTATTGTACTATCAAATTATACAATACATTCTTCCAGTCTGTCGAAATCGAAATAGCTCAGGGATAAGAATTTTTATAGTCTTATGGAATATTTTAATTGGAAATCGACATAATTCAATATAATATATTGTAATTCTTAATTTAATGTTATTCTGATTTTGTCCATATTTAATAGGTGTTTATTGACATTGTTAATCTAACTAAAAAACAAAATATATATCCATTCATATAAATAAAAGAAATTAAAAATACCGTCAGTCGTTGAACAAATCCTGTGAGTGTGGCATGGCAGCAAGGATAGAGGCAGCATTTCCACGCTGAACGGCTATGCTTAGCCGTTGAGCGAGAAAAGAGCCAGCTCTTCGGTCTCTTGCTGCCATGATCAGTAGAGGGTTAATTTTTTTTAAAAAAGCTTTCGTATGTGGTCCCCAGGGCCCAAAAGTTTCAAATCCAAGCGGCGTAAACACGTAATCAGCTGAAATCGAATCGTATTTACGCAGCTTGGATAGCTCCGCTGCCTCTGCTGCCGCCCCGGCTCTCGAAACTGACCCCCTGAGATGGGACGGGGCCAGAGTGTCGACACAAGTGGCATCCCACACTAGCGCTCGTCCACGCTCCCAGGGAATCAGTGTCATACCATCAGGTCTCTTGCCATCATCACGCACCAAACCACGTGGTTCCAGCGTGGATGGCACACTGATGGTGGCAAGAGCCCTCTTAATGATGTCGTTCAGACAGGCATGGTGGGCAAGACGTCCAGCACTTTGGGGGCAGCAGAGACCATGAAGGCCAAACCTGTCCATCTCCTTGCCACAAACACAGGAGTGCAGTTCACAGACGGGGGAACCAAGGCGCAAGCCCACGCTCACCCGAAATGTCTCGTTTTCTAATAGTGTGCCAAGGTTTCTACAAGGGATAGATTTTAGCCAGTGGCCAGACTCCGGTGAAGAGACTGCTAGGAGCCTTGCTCGATGAAGTTCACTAGAATTTTGTATGAGATTGCTGTGGGTCTCTTTCACCAATGCAACATCCCAAAGTTTTTGTATATGAGTTTCCTTGGGGATGTCAGCATTGGGGCAGAGACTCCTCCATGTCTCCTCCGCCTCTCTTAGAAGTAAAGGGATGTGGGAATTTTGTTTTAAAATCATTCCAGACAGTTTGGTGGTGCTGTGTATGGAGGAGATGAAAGCTGGGAGAGCTATACTCGACATTTTTCTGATACCGATGTCACCGAATTTGATTGGAAAAGTAGTTTTTTTTCTCACTCCACCTGATGGAAAGCGGTCGTGAGGTCCAGATATGAGGTTGACAAGCCCAGTCATTCAAACGAATCACTGGGCTGGCCATCCTCACCTTGAAGGCCTGCAGAAATGCCTTTTCACGCCCCGCTTGAAGAACCCGGGACTATAAGAGGAAGGAAACACATGTGCTGGAAGAGCGTTCCACGTCTGGATGGTACGACAAAGAAACGAGTCACCGAACCTTTTAGTTCGGGCCAACAAATGTTGAATTGTGTGTGGGTGACGCCGTAGTCCAGCACGCGTGGTACGGGAGTGGAAAGGTGAGGGTGGGATAAGCTGGAATAACTCGTCAGAGCATTCCCCATTGTAGAAGCGATAGAGAACACTTAGCCTGGCAATGTCTCTACGCAATTGGAGAGGCTCAAGGGTCAAAGTTGCCTCTGGGTTTCCAATAATACGGATAGCACGCCGCTGCAACCTGTCAAGAGCTTCGAGTAGGTACTTAGCGGAACCGTCCCAGAGATGAGAGCAGTATTCCACACACGAGCGAGCTTGTGTCTTATACAAGAGACAGAGCTGCTCAGGCGTGAAGAATCGTCTCACTCTGTTCAGCTTGGGTCCATGAGTTGTGATCAAATTTTAAATTTAGAATTTTTTCAAGTGAACCTTTTGGTGTGGCATCAAATGTGTCTAAAAAACCGGGAAATTTCCAGATTGGACTAGCGCGGAGAATATAGGTAAATTTTGGAACAAAAAGACAATATTTTAAAATTGTAAACACGATATGTGAACTTAATTTGTCCAATCTAGTGGCCATATTGGTAAAAATTTTCATTTTCTCTTCTAAAATTGGCGGAATGCTGTCATCTAAGAGAGGAACACCCAGAAGACAAAGCGATTTACAGTCAAGAATTTTAATATTCGGTGCTAAATAGTTAAATTTTTCAATAATACTTTGCCTGAAAGAAGGGGTAATATGACTATTAATAAACAATTCACATTTCGAGAGATTAAGATCTAAACCAATTGTTTTGAACTCGTTCAGAATTAATTTTAAATCTTCAACTACACTATCTGCTTTGCCTCCAAGGGTTCCGTCGTCAAGGTACCACACATTTAATTTAGAATTTATTTTTGAAATAATTGGATGAATGCCTAAACTGAAGAGTGCTGGGCCTAATGGATCACCTTGTTGAACTCCAACGGCAGACTCGATAGAGTGTTCCTGGTAAATTAATTTGGAAGGACTGACGTAACATTGGTGTATAAAAGCGGAAATTTGGGGAACATGAATTTGTACTTCGTTCAGCAGGGCAGATCTATCTAGAGAATTGAAAGCATTCTTTACGTCTATTTTGAGGATGACGTCGGCGTCACTGTCGAGAAGAAACGACCAGACAGCGTGCACAGTGGCTTCGCATCCTCCCCTGCTACCAAATCCCAGTTGGACGGGCTGGAAACGAGCTTTGAGGTTTGTGGCTATGTGCCGACATGCCAGTTTGGACGCTAAGCGGCGAAAAGAACAAGCAATGGCAATAGGACGAATTCCTCCATCCTTTTTTTTAAAGGCACAAAGTCTCGCACCATAGATAAAGGGGAGGAAACTATCGACTACACGACCAGAAAGAATAAAATTGCAAAGGCAAGTAATACTATGAAGGAGTTTTTTACCTGCGTCCCCAGCAGATACACTAACCAAATCTTTCAGGTGTTGCGGCGTGATGCCATCGATGCCGCTGGCAGATCCACTGGGGAAGGACAGTATACCTGCGAGAGTTTCACTGTCAGATATTTTTAACTGTTGGGAGTCCTGAAAGGGTTGGTTTACTTGAGGAGGAAGTAGACGTAAAGGATGCTTACTCCGAAGGCTCTCTAGAGTCTCGTCGTTGTATGGGGCTAGAGTATCATCAGAAAAAATCAATCGGGCAGCATTTTTGAGGTCACCATCCTGTACTTTACCTTCCACCAGTTGGCAGATACTTCGAGGAGGTCGTGTAATGGGAGAAGAGGGCGATGAATTAAAATTTTGACTAGTGTTTTGTTTGAGAGCAGCTGTAAGAGATTGATGCTGAGATTTATTGACATGAAAGTATGAAAAAGCAAAGGTGAAAAGATTTTGCCAATTTTGTTCAGTATTAATAAGGCACTTCTCTATTACGGACGACAAAGCATTAGCTAAATTGATCCTGGCTCCTCTAGGTACCCTTTTAATGAGTGGTGTTGTTCTATATAATTTACTGAGTAGTAATTCAAAATTGAGAGTAGGAGGAGGTAAATCTGCCGAACTGGCGGTTAATATGGGCCTAGGTACAGATGGAATCGGTTGGGAGGATGATGATGAGTTATGGCATTTTGATATATGAATGTTGAGTCCACGTTTACCTTTATATGTTCGGTTGTTAGTACATAAATCACACACTATAAATTCCGGTTGGGAGTGGGCGGACACGTTATTCATTGTAGAGTTTCGCTAAAAGAGATACTTAAGTAGAAAACTTGAAATTCTTGATATTAAAATTAGAAAACAAATCACATAATTGATATACTATAAAATTTGTATAAAAACTAAATATTTAAAGTCTGTGACACTTGTGATTGACGTGACGATTGAGAGCTTATGCTTGACAGTTCACGTCTCTAAAGTTCTGCCGCTCTGCTCTGATTCGTTCGCACCTCATAATAAAAAAGTCGCCGCATGTTTTCATTGGTGGTTTTATATACAATTTTGGTTGCTGTGGGAACAGAATGCCCTAGCAACCAAGATTAGTTATTTTCTAGAAAATGGACTTTATTTTCAATCGAAAAATCTGCGCGTTGAGGGCACAGCTGCGCAGGCCTGCAGTACCACGCGCACGTCAAACTTTGGCCATCTTCTTGGTGACTTTTAACGCTTGTAAAACACGCAGGTTTGTTTATTAAAATTCAAAATAGATCCCGTGCCCGCTCACGACAACGTGACCATAGAGAGTATGTATGTATGTATTGTTTAATCTTTATAATTGTACTTACTGCTATTTTTAATTTTTTTCTTGCACGTCTGCGAGCAGGCTAAACACACTGGACTTACATTAATATTTCACCATTTTATGTACTGTGTTTGTAGCAAATAAATATTTATAATTTCTGATTTCAGTCCAGCGCTCAATCAATGTGGACATTCCGGTGTGAATATTTTAGTGCAGGTCCACATTATTCCAGTGGTATTCCAGCGCTGATCTTGCTACTGGAATAATGTGAACATTTCGTGACTGACACTGACAGACAGTGCACAGTCGAAACTGCTACGACGTATAAGCGTAACTATTTTATTTTTTTAAATTAAGGGTGTTTTATTTCAAATGCCATATCGTATTGTATGGACAATGCATAAAAGCGGTCTTTAAGTGTAACAAACTTATAAATAGGTAAAAGCACATAAAATGCCGACTCCCAGCGAAACGTGCTAAAAATGGCGGCTAGAAGATTTATAATACATTTTACGATCTGCCAAAGCGCTTAGAAATAGTCGTTTAAGGCCAGCCGATTCTTTGCAGACGTAAAGTACGGGGAAGTCTGAAAGAGATCGTTTAAAGAGGGTTCTGTATATTAATTTTAAATGCTACAAGCGGTTGCTAACGACTTCGTCCGGGTGAACATAGGGTTTCGAAACCTTTCACCCTGTATTGATTTGAATACCCTATTTTAATCAATATTTTAGAGAATATGTACAAAGTTTATAATCGTTCGTATGTTCCAGCATCACATGAAAGCTACTGAAAATCTTTTTTTTTTATTGTGTCTATGTGGTAATTTAAAATCTATGTACATAGGCGTTCACATCAACCTTTACGAAACCATTGCAAAATGGGATTTATGTCGGCAGCATAAGGTGCCGCTAAACGCCTCTGTACAGAGTGAAAACATTAAAGAATTAAATTCAGACGGGCAGCTTTAGTGTGTCGTTTTCATTACAAGTGGCTGCTACGTCATGAATTATACAAGTAATAAACTTTTGATTTCAAAAAAAATAAGCATAGTCTAATAAATTATTTAAAAAAATATATAAGAATATATTTGTTTTTACATAAATCACGACCCTCGCAACAATTGTATGCGGAACCCTAGAGCTTTACGTCGCTAAAGTAAAAAGTTATTTGATCCCAAACCGGCTCATTAAAAAGGTCTTAAAACCGCAGGAATTCCGTAGATGGGTTTGCGAAAAATTTAAAAATATTTCCGGTTTACTGCGTCATACTCGTAGGGTCTATACTCTTCGGTTACTGGTTTTTCGTACTAAATTATTCATATTACTCTTAATACAAGGCAGCCATCGCAATCAGAGATTTAACACATATTTATTACTAGCTTCTGCCCGCGACTTCGTCCGCGTGGAATGATGATTTGTAGCCTATAGCTTTCCTTAATAAATGGGCTATCTAACACTGAAATCATTTTTCAACTCTGACCCTGTTCCTGAAATTAGCGCGTTCAAGCAAGCAAGCAAAAGAACAAACTCTTCAGCTTTTTATAATTAGTATAGTCGACGACCGACTTGGTGTAATGGTTAAGAAGTTGGCTACTACACCAGAGGTCGCGGGTTTGATCCCCGCACAGTACAAACATTTGTGTGCATGAACAGGTCTGTTTGTACTGGTCTGGGTGTGTCCTATGTATAATAAGTATGTATTTACAAAAGAAAATGTATTTAAGTATGTTTATCCGTTGTCTAGTATCCCATAACACAAGCTTTAATTATCTTACTTTGGGGCTAGATGGCGCTGTGTGGAATAATGTCCAGGGATATTTATAGATTAATCCACTAGCTAGTGCATTAGTTAGTGTGGAATTCGAATGCCTGCCAGGTGTGAAGTGAAGTACCTACGTGTGCACTTACTGTGTTGAGCCACAAAATAAAGTTACAGAACCGCCCGCGCCTTTTTCCTTAACTTGCCTGAGCGCCTAGGGTTACAACTATATTCGTAAGTAGGACGGTTATACCTACTTGATGGATCTGCCAAAAACAAAATTCATAACATGATCCACGATCCGAGTTGTGGCGCTTGGCCCCTAGGCCACGACGATCTTCGAGATTATTAATAATAGAAATGGGGTTGTGATAATGTTACCTATTTCGTAATTATGACAGCCTTCTGCTAGCTGTTGCTGGTGACTTCGTCAGTTTGTACTTAGTTTTAAATACTGCTCACCATGTTTATAAATAGCATGTACGTTTTATCTACAATTTAGCTTTATACCGCAGTTTTCACGAGAAGTTTTAACATACAAACATACAATCAAAATTTTCATTGTATGTTTGTATGTTTACAGTTTAAAGAGTAACTGCTGAGTTTCTCGCCGGGTCTGCTCAGTAAGAATCAACTTCTCTGACTTGGTAGAGAAATCAGTTTTTTTTTTTTGCATAATTTAGGTACAATATTAAATAAATATAAATATAAATAAATATGCGCCAGACAACACAGCTCTTGTTGGTCTCGAAGTAGGGATTAATATCCCTGTGTTACGAGGTACCACACAAGGAAATAAGCCAGGGGCGTCTCACAGCACACCCAGACCCGAGTCAATTCAAAAAAGATCGTTTCCTGAATTGACCCGACCGGGAATCGAACCCGGGACACTAGGAAAATCGAGGCGAGAAACCGTGCTACAGCGCACTACGCCAATCGTGCCGTTTTTGATCTTAAAAATAGAGTAAGTATCACTAAAACTTGCTAGGAATGAGAAGTGTGCAAATATCTCAAAGTTACCAAATAAACACAATAAATTACAAATTATCAATCAGAAAAAAAGTCATTCTTCATTAAATCGCATGTCCAATATAAATAAGATGAATAGATGTCCAATAATATTTCACAAAACACAAATTATCAATTGAATTGATAAAATTACAATACCTATTTAAAGATATGTTAAAATTAACCCAAAATAACCATTCAAAAAATAACATTCAAACTATTAAAATATTCGTCCAATCATTTTATCATAAAAAGCATGCACATACCGACTCACAGTTTCCCGACGCGCCAGTATGGTTAAAACAGGTACAGTCATTTCAAATTAAATACAAGCAAACTAAATTTACATAACCTACACAAAATACAATAATGTCAAGAGAATAAATTAATGTCAATAATAAAGTTACAGTTACACAAAATACAATAATGTCAAAAAGAATACAAATAATAATATCAATGTTCAATGAGTAGAACGACCCCTCCATAAGCCACGCGTGAAGTTTGTTTTAAAGGGAGGTCCACGCAGTGCTCTTATTTCGTCTGGTAACGAATTAAAAACTCTAACTGCCATATTAAAGGAGTTTTACTGGAAAAGTGTCAATCTACAGGGGGGCAGCTGCAGCATGTTTTCAGGGCGTGTTATGTTTGTATACTGTTTATTTATCTAATCATATTATCAAGTATAGTATTTATATCTATTATTTAGTATATTTTTTGACTACTTAAAAGTACTGATTTAGTCTATTTAAATAAATATGTTTGAGTTCAAGAATGATGTGATAATCCGTCTCGTTCATGGTGTTATTTATTTGAGTTAGACTTTGCAAAATAAAAATAGCGTAAAAATTCTGTAACACCCTGTAGCAAGCGTTAATTTGTTAAATTATAGTAATGCCACTCCATTTGATAGTGCTTTCAAATTAACTAACTCAATTAAAATAAATTGCAACCGAAATAGTACCCGGAAATGATCGCCATTAAAAGCTATTTAAATCGTGAATAAAACATCCGGTGATGTCAAAATTTACTTCACTTAATGTTCAACAATTTTTCCTTTATTTTTCTAATGGAGTTAAACATCATAAAAGCCATTTTAAGAGCGGTACTTGTACACAAACTTTGTACATTTGTTAAAGAATTTCTTATCTGCTTTTTGTTAATATTCTGTGTACATATTTGAGGATGTGTTAGAAATTTTGAGACGAATGTTACGTTTGTTTGTTAAATAATTTTTATTTCTTCTTTTGTGAATTTTTCAAATTTTATATTTTTTTATTACCGCAGAAAATCAATGTTAGAGCAAGGACTTTCAGTCCTTGCCCTGACATCGTGCTGAGCGTAGATCTTTTTGGTATAGATTTTATTAAATTGTAATTTGTATTATTTTTTTATTGTATGTGCCGGTACCAAATAAATATTTTACTTACTCACTTAAAAGGAACATCAAACGTACTGTTGGTTTACTCAAAACAGTTACAGTAATATTACAAATATCTTGCATGCATTAAAAGCAAATAAATCGTGCAAAGCTAATCAAATATTAAAGTAATGATTAAAAATAAATAAATTTCGACAAGAAACGGACAAAGTTATCGTTCAATTATTAATTAGTGTTATTTTTGGATAGCGCTGCCAGAGACCTTATTACAATTTTTTAAAACTTGTCAAGTTCATTCCCTAAACTAAGCGTAGCGAGCGAATTCGTAATGTGAATTTTAATTTCCAGCCAGTCAGCAGTTACCTGGTACTAACGCATCTTTCTAGGCTGGATATTTACTGACGAAAATGCTCGCTCTCCTCAGTTGTAAAATCACCAGGGGCCTTCACTGGTGATTTTAAAGAACTTTGAAAAAATCACTCAAAAGCCTATTTAGAATCACTGTCCAAAAATAAATGAATCGTTTTTTTTATTTCCAAATGATCATCATCATCCGTGCGGTCTATCTCGGTTGTGAACCCACACTGGTGTGTAAGGTCCCAGGGTCCGCCTTTCTTATTTTCTTGGCCCACTTCGCGCGGTCTTGTGCATCCTCAGTGGTGAGTTTGTTGGCACGCATGTCACCCGTAACGACATTTGTTACCCACGTAGTTTGCCGATCTCCATGAGACATGACCATACCAACTAAGGCGGCACTCCTGCAGCTTGTCTGCGATGTCACGAACACGAAGGCTGCCGCGGATGTGGGTGTTCCGCACGCGATCTTTGCGTGAGACTCCACACATCCACCGCAGCATCTTCATTTCCGTGACGCGCAGCTCCTGCTTGTGTCGCTCTAGTAACGGCTATGTTTCACTGCCATATAAAAGGACAGGCCTAATGATGGTTTTATAGACCTGCCTCTTCAGCTTGATCGGCATTTTGGGGTCACAAATGACACCAGTCACCTCACGCCATTTGCCCAAGTTTTTTCTTTCAAATGATCCTAACATCTAAAAAAAAGCTTTAATTGAAAACTTCCTCTTTATTAGCCACAAGCCTAAGCTATCAAAAACATTGCTTAATTAATACAACAGGCGACGTTTTATACGTGGGTTGTATTAATTCATAGAATTTTGTAATTAAAAAACAAATATGCTGGTAGGGGGAACAAGAGTTGTGGTACAAGTGATAGAAAACAGCGCTGAAGCATTTTTAGAAACATTTTCGAGGAGTAATACATCATTCACCCTGAAAATTTAGTTTTTGTTTTTTTGCCCGTCAAGTTATGAAATACTAGCTGTTCGTCAGCGGCTACGCCTGCGTAGACTGTCTTTGCCGTTAAAATATAACCTAAATTTAAAAAATAGCCTATTGCACTCCCTGATAATGTTGCTTTAAATGAATTCTAAAAGTTGGTTTAGTAGTTTCGGAGCCTACAAACAAACAAAAAAAAATCTTTCCTCTTTATAATATTATATATAGATAATATGCGCTAGACTAGACAAATACCACTTATCATGGTCTCGAAGTAGGCATACATATTCTGATGTTACGAAGTACTAGACTAGTAATTAAGCCAGGGGCGAATTAAGCCTACAGAATGAAACCGTGCTACAGCATACGAAGTCTGGAAGAGATCGCTCTGTAGCGATAATACCGCCTAAGTTGTACGTTATTGTGTTTCTTTCTTTATTTACCTGTTGTATTTGCTTCTGCAATAAAGTGTATTTATCCTTATCTTATCTTATCATGCTACACCAATTCGATTGGTCTTTGACGACACGTCAAAGATCGAAGAGAATTCGAAGTCAAGATGACCTCGCTTTATGGAAAGCGGCCGTGAGGATCAGATGAGGTAGACACAAGCACAGTTATCCCAAGTAACCACTGAGCTGGTCAATGTGGTCAATTTCTTCTTGAAGGTTAAAGTTTGGTCTGTTCCAGCGGCATATTTTCCATTTTCTAAACCAATCCTTTTTTTCGCTTCTGATATTTACACAAACTAAAAATTAAAAAAAAACTTTTGGGATACTAAGCCCTGGTTTTTGTAACGAAGTAAGCAGATATTCCTAAGTTTTTAGGCAGACTACTGAACTCAAAAACGCTCTCGCTTATGCCTTAAGCCTCAGCAATGATATACGACGTGTTGGCATAAGCGCCGCGATCGTTAGTAATGTAAAAATGAATCAAACGCCGCCATGGAAGTGCCGTACATTTTGAAAATGAAAAATGCCTTACATTAATGATCCAAAAAGCTGGTGAAAAACGCGTTACCGGTGAGCAGGAAAATTGTGTGTAGGGAAAGTCTATTTTTTATCTATAATAGAGGATGGCATACTTTGAGCTTGAAGCTGTTTCGCATAATTGTTTCGAAGCACCTAAAAAGCTTGCTTGGTATATACATATATAACGCACATTTGTTAATCTATATAGATAACGCACGAAGACGCTCTGTTTATATAAAAACTAAGCGTCCCACATTTTTTGCGATTTGATCTAAAGCTTCGTTTTAATAATAGAAACCCACGATTTTCAATTGATTTTCATAAAGTTCATAGATCTGAGCTTGCAGCGGTAAAACAGGTATACTGCACTCATTTTTAACACGCGATGTACGTACACACGAGCTATGAGTTATTTCTATTTATATCTGCGATCTCGCACAATGGTCTTATACGCCAGTACAGTTACAGTCTACAAAATGCATACTTTCTAAAACGCTTCAATTGTGGAATCAGCTCCCAATGAGTTTTTTAACATATTCGGACACTAAAGTATTACAACCTCAATAAATGTATAACACCTCCATCTGTCAAGAAATATGATGTCTTAAAAATTGCCAGTTGGCATATTAATCTTCACCACGCATATATCTCACGTCTCAACTAAACGACAGTTTATAAAGCCCTCATTTTTAACAACAAGCGGAATGCGATCAAAAATTGACCGACTTTTTCAAAGTGGTCTCTAAATCACGACACAAAAAGAACCCATAATACATGGCTTTAGTCCTTCTAAGGCAAGGCCCATCACTGGCACAATGGCCATTGATAGGTGACGTTACCCTACAAAAGGTTTTTTAGGGCATCGTTTAGGGCTGGCGATTTTTAATGTTAGTGTCAGAAATTGTGGAAATGGCATCCTTGATTACTTAGGCTATTTTGTATGGATGCAGTCACGTTCTTTTTTGAAAAAAAAATGCAAAATTACAACGGCTTACCAGTGTTTTTACTGTGGTTTTAGTCAGTGATAGCAGTGCCTTATCTTAAAGAAGCGAGTTATCTATGACGATTTATTTGTCGATTTCTAGTTCTTTATTTAATCTTTTTGTTTCCAATACATTTACCGCGCTTTAATTTGCGTACAATTCTATTTAATTTTTATGAACATCACCTTTTAAAAATAATTATCTCTTATTGAATTATAAACGACAGAAGCTCCAGTAATTTTCGATGTAAAAATAAATTTATTAAACTGCGCTCAGTTAAACTGGCTAACCATACGACATCGCCGTGATCTTCATATTTTGGCCCTATTGTATACTACTTTGTTTAATCCCCGTTCGCCTCCTTACCTTAAGACGCTGTTTCAATTCATGCAGCCTACCAAAAGTGAAGGCATGCGGTCTTGCCGGAAACTCCACCTGACAGTCCCTCCGCACTCTTCTAGCTATTATTCTCAATCCTTTGTTGTTCGCTCAATTCGTCTGTGGAATTCCTTGCCTTTAACCATTCGTCAATCTCAATCCTTACCTATTTTCAAATCTCAGGTAAAGTCGTACTTCCTCTCTCTCTGACTTCGTGTTTTTTTTTTTTTTCTTTGTTTACGTTCCTTTTACATATGTTTCTCTCCTAATTTAGTTCGTTACACAAGGAAACTGGTGCTAGGTAATCTAAAACAATATATGTGTGTATACATAGATGTATTTATTTATTTATTTTTATATTAGCATAATATTCAAATGTAATTACTATTATTTTTTTTTCCATAGCTTTTGCGCAGCCTAACTTGTCCTCTGTTTTAAATCTCTCTGCCGAAGGTTGTCTGGAAGAGATCGCTCTGTAGCGATAAGACCGCCTAAATTGTACTAAATATTTACTTTTTTGTTTTTACGTGCTGTAAGTATTTGTTTGTGCAATAAAGATTATTTATTATTATTATTATTATTTTTACATAATAGTTTTGTTTTTTGTTTAGAGAGTAGAAGAATTTACTTGACCCAGAATTTTGCATAAAGCCCCTTAAATTTACACCGCAAATGAAAAACCTACAATTTCTGGATATTTAGGCAAACATTTTGTCTGAGAGTATTTCTTTGATCGACAATCTCTAAGATTTGTTCTTATTATTTCAACGAAGCGTCGGCTCCAATTTCCTTTTTCATCATAAAAACAATCGTTCTCAATAAATATCGGACAATATTCTTTTCAATCAACATTTTTGTTCTTTAAGCCTCTTGACGTTTCCATCAGACTATTTTTGATTTCAGAAAATTGTATAGCGAGGTAAGAACGTTAAGTACTTAGCTGAAGGGATATTTCTGAACAACACAACTGTTGGTTCTATAAACTTTTTGCCTTGGTTGGGACTAGCACACGACTTTCAAAGCGTTTCAGACTACAAACGCATATGTACACGGGTTTATTGCGGCGTGTGCACTCGAAACAGAAGTGGTGGGTCAGTATCTAAATTAATTGTACGAGCTTATAAGCGTGTGGAAATAGGCGTGCCTGTGCATGCGCTTCCAAAAACGAGCTCAAACGCGCGTACAAAACACCAGTCTGAACCGTTCTTAGGCGCTTAAGGCCAGTCGATCGACGGATCCCCTAAAAACAAGGCTGATCATATCGCTTTCAGAGACTGACATTTTGTACCACACAAGGATATTCTGGCTTTATCAGACACATTTAAGGGCAAGCTCTTCGGAAAAAACCGGCTAAGTGCGAGTTGGACTCGCGCACCGAGGGTTCCGTACAAACCTGTAGGTATATTTATTAAAAATATTTTTTTTCAATGATGTAACTAAAAATTTACGGTTTTCGCAATTATTGCTATATCTGTGCTATAAGACGTTGCTTTTTACCAAATTTCAAGATTCTGAGTTCACGGGAAGTAACCTGTAAGTTTTGTTTCCCTTGCCAGTGTCGAAAATTTGCGGCATAAACGGCTGTCTTTGCGGCATAATCTTTTGATTGCGTTAGCTTAGAAGTTCGATTTTTTCAATCTCCAAGGGACAGTACACCTGAGTATTCGATATACATTGCAGCTTAATACCCCCACGCGTTCCTAAGAAAAAGCGTCTTGACAGAAAGACAGACGGACAACAAAGTGATCCTGTAAGGGTTCCGTTTTTTCCTTTCGAGGTACGGAACCCTAAATATGCTTGCTTTGGCTGGAGATCGAATCCTGGTGCATTTGACAGGGTAACTAACCATTGTACCATCAGGCTACGGTTACGACGGATAGCAAGTAGGTCACCAACAGTAATTTAAAACTGCATCTAGAAATCCTAGAGTTAATTAAAAAAGTTTTTACTTGTTCACAAAGTGCCGCTTAAACCAGGTTTAAATGGCGCTAAAGAAAGCGAAGCATTTCGCAGAAAAATAAAAATAGTTACCCTATTCAGCTAGCTTATTCTGCAAATGTCAGTAAACAGTTTATTTTCTTAATAGTTTTATTCACAATCGGGTAAATATAATATGAGATAGGTACGGAAATACATCATTTATGAAGAGGTGGTGTTTTAATTAAGTTGTGAGAGTATTAGTACAAATAAATATCAGTATTGATAGGTTTCAAAAAGTTTCGGTAAAAACTACCTATACTAATCAAAAGGTTCGGTGACTCGCTTCTTTGTCGTACCATCCAGACGTGGAACACTCTCCCAGCACATGTGTTTCCTTCCTCTTATAGTCCCGGGTTCTTCAAGCAGGGCGTGAAAAAGGATTTCTGCAGGCCTTCAAGATGAGGATGGCCAGGTCAGTGATTCCCTTGCATTACTGTGCTTGTCACCCTCATATCTGGACCTTGCGATCGCTTTCCATCAGGTGGAGTGAGGTGATATTAAAATAAAAGTTTTTCAGTATATTTTTGGAAGAGGTTTGTCAAAAAATTGGCTAAATCAGCTGGGGAGACTTATTTGTTCCTGCTGGCTAAAATTTTTCTACTTTGTCTTAACAGGGTCGGAAACGTGTTTTTAGGCGTTACATGTAAAATAGAGAGCCTCCATGGTACTTACAGGTATTAATTTGTATCTAGAATTATTTAAAAATTATATGTCAATGTCTTGTGTTCCTCCATTCTTTTCTGTTTGTCGATCTCTCAATTATATTTTATTATTTATTTTATCTGCGTGTATTCTTTTATGCGCCTCCTAACAATGGTTATGGGCCCAGAAACCTAAAATAAGTTGAGAGTAAAGTTTTAAAGCGAAAGTAAAGCGATTTAGTGTAGATTCAGTGTAAAAGTGTTGTACGTAGAAAAAGGCGTAGAAAGCACAAAAAGGGAATGAATATGGGTTCCGTACGTATTGAATCACTTACTAAAGACAATTACGAAAGCTGGCGACTGCAGGCGGAAGCATTGCTTATAAAAAATGATGCTTGGGACTACGTAAACGGGAAGAAGATCAAACCGGCAGAGGCAGCTGAGGCTATACTTTGGGAGGCTGCTGGTTCAAAAGCAAAAGCCGATCTTATCCTCTCTATAAGTCCAAGTGAGCTGAGACATGTAAGAGGTTGTCTTACTTCGAGAGATGTATGGCTTAAGTTGAACTCAATTTATGCATCGAAGGGACCTGCTAGGAAAGCCACGTTGCTTAAACAGTTGACGTTACAAAAGATGAGCGAAGGTGATGATGTCGGAGAGCACTTAACTAAATTTTTTGAAGCTAAAGACAAACTGAATGAGATGGAAGTTGAAATTCACAAGGATTTGCTTTCGATCATGTTGTTGTACAGTCTTCCTGCGAGTTTTGAAAATTTTCGTTGTGCGATCGAATCGAGAGACGAATTGCCTGAACCAGACGTACTCAAAGTTAATATTTTAGAAGAGTACAATTCTAGACATCAGAAATCGGAAGTCCTGCTAGTAAAAGGAAAGCCTTATTGGAAAAAGAATATTAGCATGGATAATAAGGAATCCAAGTCGCAGTTCAAGTTCAAATGCTTTAAATGCCATCAGTTTGGTCACAAAGCTTCCGAATGTACCAAGGCTAAGAAGAAATGTCAAGAAAGTGTAAAGTGTGTACATAAAAATGATGATGTAGATAGTTTTGATAGCAATTTTATAACTTTCAATTGTGTTTCAGATGCATGTAATGCTGTTTGCACAGAGAGTGGGGATTGGATCATTGACAGCGGATGCACATCTCATTTATGTAATGATACACGTAAATTTATTGACACTTTATCGCCTGCGAACGGTAAATTGAATTTAGCGACTAATTCGAGCACAAATATACAAGGTAAGGGCACTGTAAGGTTATTGACATGTAATGATGATTCTCAAACTGTGATTAATTTGCCAGATGCGTTATTTGTTCCTGACTTGCGAAGTAATCTGATTTCAGTAGCTAAGATAACTGATAAAGGCTATGATGTTACGTTTAAAAGTAATTTAGCCTTAGTCACTGACAGTTACGGCAAAATCAAGTTGACAGCAAAACGTAGGGGTAATTTATATTATCTTCAAGAACAATGCGCGCGAGCTTCAGTGATTTCTTCTGAACTGAATGCTGAAGTGTGGTCTTGGCACGAACGTTTAGGTCATTTAAATGCCAAAGATCTTATGAAAATTTTAAATAATTCTGGTAAGAATTTAAAATTATCAGATATGAGCAACTTGTATAATTGCGATGTTTGTGCGAGAGGGAAAATGACTGCTCTTTCATTTTCTAAATCTAGTGGACCGTGTGACAAGAAACTTAAGATCGTTTATTCCGATGTGGTTGGACCAATGCAAAATACAGCGATAGGTGGCGCGAAATATTTTGTTACATTTATTGACTGTAGTACGCGATGGTGTGAAGTTTACTTATTAAGTAAGAAGAGCGAGGTTCTTACTTTTTTTTAAATTTACAAGAGTTATGTGGAAAATTTAACAGGTAAGAAAATTAAATACCTACAAACGGATAACGGAGGAGAATACTGTAACCGGGAATTTGATTCATTTTTGCTGGAGGAGGGTATAGTGAGAAGGCTTACGATTCCTCATACTCCACAAATGAACGGAGTGGCAGAAAGGATGAACAGGACGCTCGTAGAAATGGCGAGATGCATGCTTCTTGCTTCAGGATTATCTTCAGGTTTCTGGGTTGATGCTATCGTGACGGCATGTCATGTAAGAAACCGATGCCCAACTAGTAGCCTTGAAGGAGGAATACCGTTTGAAAAGTGGTATGAAATGCCTGTCAAGCTGAGTTATTTACAGACATTTGGATGCAAAGTCCATGTGTTGAATAAGCAAGAAGGCAAGGATAAATTTGCGGCTAGAAGTGTTGAAGGAGTCTTTGTTGGATATCCAAGGAATACAAAAGGTTATAGAATTTGGTTGACTCAGGAAAGAAAAGTCATTGTGGCCAGAGATGTCAAATTTCATGAAAGCTCAAAAGTAAAAAATGACTGTAAAGAAGAAAGCTTGAACAACGATCCTTTTGAGTTAGAAAAGAAAGAAGAAGTACACAAACCGAGGTTTGTAGAAGTAGAGATTAATAAGAAACCTACGATGGATACTTGCATAACTGATGTACCGGTCACCGCTCAATCTGACATAGATGTACAACCGGAGCCAGATGATACACAAGAGGAAACTCCTGAAATCGGAGAGAGATTGTTAAAAAGAGCTGCTGGTAGACCACGACTGGAGAAGGGTCATGTAGGCCGTCCAAAGAAAATTTATCGTATGGTTGAGGTGGTTCCGGAACCAGAAAAACCTCAAGATATACCGATTGAACAGCCAGCAGAGGCACAATCTTCAGATGGTATCATGGGCATTTCAGAGCAAGTGGAAGATAAATCTTCGGAAGTATACTTTGATACTTATGAGTTTCTTGGAGCTGCAGAAATAAGCTTGAAGGATGCCTTAACCAGTAATGAAAATTATGGATGGGAAGAAGCGATTTTATCCGAAATAAGGAGCTTGATAAAGAACGATACGTGGGATATTGTCAAGAAGCCAGAAGGACGTGACGTAGTTGATTGTCGTTACGTGTTGACAACGAAACTAAATGTTGATAAGACTGAAAAGAAAAAAGCTCGACTAGTTGCGAAGGGATATAATCAACGCTATGGTATTGACTATCAAGATACATTTGCTCCTGTAGCAAGATTAGAAACAGTCAGGCTTTTAGCTGCTCTTTCAGTTGAGTTAGACATGGAGATACACCAGTTGGATATAAATACAGCGTATTTATATGGCTATTTGGAAGAAGAAGTCTTTATGCAAGTCCCACAATTATTGAAACAAAATTTGCGTAAATTAATAGAAATGGAAAATGATTGCGAAGTTTTAAAACGAGCTAAGAAGATGTTACAGGATCTGGAAGCTGGAGGCGATGTATGCCGGCTAAAAAGATCGTTATATGGTTTAAAGCAGGCTGGTCGTCAATGGAATAAAAGATTGGACAGAAAGCTGAAAAATATAGGTCTTCAACAGTCTTTAAACGAGCCGTGTCTTTATTTTAAAAATGATAAAGGAATTAACCTCTTTGTTGTTATTTACTGTGATGATATTTTAATAAGTTCAGAACGCAGAGGTTGTATTGAAAAGTTTAAAAAGGAACTGGCTGGTGAGTTCGAATTAAAAGACTTTGGTGTTGCGAAGTACATGTTAGGGATTGACTTTGTCAAAACTGACACGTGTACTATTAAGCTTTCACAACAAAAGTATATAAAAGATATTTTGAAAAAATATGCAATGTTTGATTGCAATCCAGCGATTACTCCAATGGAAGTGGGTAAGAAGTTTTGTTCTACCGGTCACGAAGACAGTGAATGTAATGAGCGATGGCCCTATAGGGAGTTAATTGGTTCCTTGATGTTTCTAGTTTCGGGGACGAGACCAGACATCGCCAATGCCGTAGTTAAATTGGCGCAGTTCACAAATAAACCAAAGGAAGAGCATTGGAAGGCATTAAAACGGATATTACGATATTTGAAAAGAACTTTGAGTTATGGTTTGACATACAAGAAAACCGGTAAGTCCGTTATTGGTTATTCAGATGCCGATTGGGGTAATTGCTTGTTAGACAGGCGCTCATACTCAGGATATGCATTCATATTAGGGGGTGCGAGTATTACTTGGAAATCACAGAAACAGAAAACTGTTGCAACCTCCTCGTGTGAGGCTGAGTATGTAAGTTTGTCGTTAGCTATGAAGGAGGCTATGCACCTAAATAGTCTGTTTACTGAAATCGGGTTACCTCAATTTTCAAAGGTAACGTTGCATGTCGATAACCAAGGGGCCATTTGTTTGGCAAAAGATCCAGTGTTCCATTCTCGATGCAAACACATTGACATTAAGCATCATTTTATAAGAAATGTTCTAAGTAATAATAAAGAGATAGAGTTAGTACATTTACGGACTGAATTGATGCTTGCTGATGTATTGACCAAGGCTTTACCTAAAGAAAAGCATAATTTATGTGTGGAGGGGTTAGGCATCACATAGTGTTGATTCAAAGCCTAGCTTTTCAGGCAAAGTAAATCTGTGTTTTTTTTTCTTTTGTTATTTAAGTTTATAGTTAATATGTTATACTTAGTGATGTTGGTCTTTACTTTTGTATGACGATACAAATTAAGGGGGCGTGTAAAATAGAGAGCCTCCATGGTACTTACAGGTATTAATTTGTATCTAGAATTATTTAAAAAATTATATGTCAATGTCTTGTGTTCCTCCATTCTTTTCTGTTTGTCGATCTCTCAATTATATTTTATTATTTATTTTATCTGCGTGTATTCTTTTATGCGCCTCCTAACATTACAGTAGCTCCGTTGGAAGAGCAGCTACCGGGATTGTGAAAGACGCGGGTTTAAGTCCCACTTGAGCCTATGAATTAGGTAGTTTTTTTCTAGATTCTATATTTAATAGCCTACTTGTTTCCCACTGCTTGACATACTCATTTCCCACCGAAATTGTGTAAAAATACAGTCGTTAAGGCTTTAAAGGAAAATAGAGTAGGTTAAGTCCTGTTCCAATTGACACTGATTGGACCGATACAAAAATTCTAATTACCGACCCCAGCGACGGAAACAATGCGAAATCACTGTAATGAATGGACGACACTTGAATCAATTGAGCGTCCGATATCTCCAATAAAGAGCCAATTGCTGTAAGTCTCGTTGTTTGTTGTTAACTGACTCTGCGACAGTCGCGTTGATGACAAATTGGTGATCAACGTCGGTGGACTATGTACATACCTGATGGTATTTTACAAAATATTGCATTAACCCATTCGCTGCCGAATAAAAAACAATGGAAAATCGTTAGTTAACGTGTGGTGCGTAGTGGGGCATTGAAAGTGTTCCAAAAAGCATTCTTCACGTTGGGCAAAATTCTGTGACCAGTGCGAAATACGGAATTTGAATAAACTTTTACAAAGATTCTACTAATCATTAATGTAACTACCTATAGCTAAATCCGACGATTTTAACTTAGATATTAATAATAATAAAAATAAATACGACATAACTTTGTTTTGTATCCTTTATCTTGGTCTGCTGGAAGAAATCTCTTTTTAGGGATAATCTAACCTGTACTTTTGCTTCTCTAAATGTTGTCCTTTTTAACGTATTTTTTGTGTACGAACAAATAAATAAAACTCGTTCGATCACCACCCATGACAAACATTTATGTGACGAACATTTGTGTTTGTTGTGTCTGGGTGTTATTATCTAGATAAGTATGTATTTAAAAATATTTAAGTATGTTTATCAGTCTCTGACACCCATAGTACAAGCTCTGCTTAGTTTGGGGGCAGATGATCATGGTGTAAATTGTCCCAGATATTTTTATTTATTCCTAAACGTTGTTCTGAATTATGATATGAATGATTAGAGATCGGCCGTATGTAATATATGCAGCCACCGGAAACCTGCGAGTCAAATTTGCAGGTGGGCAGGCGGGCGTCCCATGCTGCGTCTGACATCAAATCATCCCCTATTAAGTTCGTTTCTACGGCAAAGCAAGTATAATAAAAGAACAAAAATTTAAAATCATGTTAACAAGTTAGATTTTTCGTTTTATTAAAAGAAGAGTAATTGTTTACCACGATTAAGTCGTTAACCTATAAAGTTTATCAATTTAAACAACGACTTGTCAATAAAACAACTTCAAGAAAATTACGCATCATAAATGCCTTCAGAACTTTTTGTTTTGTATACAAAAGCTCTATTTACAAGTTGAAAGTGCAAGCGCAGCATTAAACCAACAAACATGCTGTTGTCTCTCTCCAACATTAGTGTTATTAGCGCGTCCTTTCTCCTTTGCGCATGTAAACAAACGCGTGCGCATAGTACGCATTCCAAAACCAGCTTTATTCAGTATTGCCCTGTGGTTCGTGGCGGAAGCACGTATCGGGAGTTGCTTTAAAAGCTTACGAAGTTTCGTGTTATCGTATGTTATGACGAAAGTGTGGGAGAACTCTGTTTTTAAGACTTATGATTGACCATTTTAGTGTTTGAATATAGTTTTAGGTGATTATTGTGGAGTTTTGAACAATTTTTTAAAATAAAACGTTGTTTTTAGTGATCTGAAAGTACTAATAGTGCCTGGATTGAATTATAGTGAAAAGTGTTATTTCTGATTCGGAACGTAAGTTAACACACTGTAAGTTTTTAACATTAAACCTAGGTATTAGAAGCAACTGTAATGCTATCTATTCCTTCAAATGATGAGCCTGTTGGCGCGATGAGATGAGGCTGCCAGTTAATCTAGAGTCAGTCTGAGGGCAGACTGATGCAGGAAGGCAATGCAGGATCTGTGGAATGGAACGTTAGGAGTGAGTGACTGCCAGTTACCCAAAGTGCCGCAGATCTTGGGTTCAACCAGAGCAAACCTTAACGTGTTATAGTTATTTTGAAAATGTATGTATGCATCAAAAAATATCAAACTCATATGGTTATCTTCATGTAAGTTAACCCTAAAATATGATTACAGTGTTATTTATATTTTACATTGCTATTTTCAATTTTATACTTTTTTTGGATTAAAAAGACTCCTTTAACTACTTTCATCTTCAGTGAAAGTTATAATATAACTTAACGTAAACACCATGAGAATTTGTTTGTTTGCGGGTTAATAGAAGAGCAGTCTTTCGTTCGCAATACTCATATTTAAATATAATTTCTTAAGGTGAGTGTCGAATCAACTGACATAAACAGGAATAAACCAAAGGGTGGACTTAATTTGCACTGAGAGCTTGTTAAGCGTCAATCATTCTTAGCCGACTGCAGAAAAGGGGGTGTGTTTGTTCAATCCACTTAATTGGAACTAGGAACTTTCTTTGTTTAGAAAAACAAATATTAATTGACAAGGAAAACATTTCCAGTCGGCTTGTATTGGAAAAATGGGCTATTAGCAAGGAATTGTCTCTGATTTAAGGCAGTTGTCCCACCAACGGCGAGGAAACGACTAAATATCGGCTATTTTCTCGCTCGAGAAACGTAATAGACATACATTCCATGTGTTTCCTACCTCGTATAGTCCCGGGTTCTTCAAGCGGGAAGTGAAAAGGCATTTCTGCAGGTCTTCAAGGTGAGGATGGCCAGCCCAGTGATTCGTTTGAATGACTGGGCTTGTCAACCTTTCCATCAGGTGGAGTGAGGTCATCTTGACCGGCAATATAAAGAAAAGTGTAAACAAAGGAGATGCATATATAAATAGTTGATCGCTGATTGTTCACACTGCCCGGCGAGGACTCTCTCCAGTATTTCGTCGCTGAATGACAACAGCTATCAAAGAGAGTTCTCGCTCAGCGATCAGAACTCACGCCGAGAGACCAACCAGGCCTGACTGTACGCTCGTCCGCCGCGAGCGAGTGGCGCGGGTAATCTCGCCCGTCTCACTCGTAAACTCTCTCATAGTCCAGCGACTAAACTATCGGAACTACATACTCGCTTTCCGCTGCTCGCCATCTCGTTTCTAATTCTAGCTCGACTCGCTTCTCGTAAATCGTTGGTGGTTGGACAACTTCCTAAGAAGTTCATGCAGGGTTGGCAAAGCGAGGGTTGCTTTTAGTTATGTATGTGTCCGTAGGCTGCGGTGGCCTTTTATTTGACTGGCCTGTTGGTGCAAAGGCAGCGATCCTACCTTTAGCACCGGAGGTCGTGGGTTCGATCCCCACCCATGACAAACATTCATGTGACGAACATTTGTGTTTGTTGTGTGTTATTATCTATATAAGTATGTATTTAGAAATATTTATGTATGTTTATCAGTCTCTGATACCCATGGTACAAGCTCTGCTTAGTTTGGGGTCAGATGATCTTGGTGTAATTTGTCCCGGTTATTTATTTATTTATTATTATGTTTCGCATTTTTATTTATTACTATCGTTTCAAAATCATCATCATCCGTGCGTTCTATCACGGTTGTGAACCCACACTAGTGTGTGGGGTCCCAGGGTCCGCCTTTCTTATTTTCTTGGCCCATTGCACTTCGCGCGGTCTTGTGCGTCCTCAGTGGTGAGTCTGTTGGCACGCATGTCACCCTTAACGACGTCGAGCCACCGCTTCTTGAGTCAAACTCTTCTACCGGTACCTGCGGCGGGGACATGGCCAGACATTTGTTGCCCACGTAGTTTGCCGATCTCCGTGAGACATGACCATACCAACGAAGACGGCACTCCTGCAGCTTGTCTGCGACGTCGCGAACACAAAGGCTACCGCGGATGTGGGTGTTCCGCACGCGATCTTTGCGTGAGAATCCACACATCCACCGCAGCATCTTCATTTGCGTGACGCGCAGCTCCTGCTGGTGTCGATCTAGTAACGGCCATGTTTCACTGCCATATAAAAGCACAGGCCTAATGGTGGTTTTATAGACCTCTGCCCCTTCAGCTTGATCGGCATTTTGGGGTCACAAATGACACCAGTCACCTCACGCCATTTGGCCCAAGCCGCGGAAACTATCGTTTCACAATGCCGGGTGACTATACCACAAGGCAAATCATAATATAAAAAAATCAGTTGATGTTGAACAAACTGGAGTTTAGAATTTTATGACTTTTTTTTTTATGATTTTTTTCCAAAATTAGACGGACATTCGGTTTTTTACCATTGAAACCTTAAAGAACTTAAAAAAAAAAATTCACTCAATCAGTTTCTACGTCAGCTACAGTGTACTTATATCACGTCATTTTCATTACAGTATAACTAATTTATCCAGTAGGTATACAATGAAATATCCTAATTTAAGATTTATGCCTCTCCATCAATAAGAATTAGTTATTCAAAAAGAAAACGAAGAGTCTAGTAGGTACTATATTATATTGTCAAGTTAACTCAATTCAGGGCTTCATGGCCCGTTTGTTCAATGCATGGTACTGTAAAATTTATTTCAAAATACTCTAAAATGAATAGCGTAAGTAAGCTATAAGATTTTACAAAATAACTAAAGTTGCCATGGTAAAAATGACGAACAGCCTAATTTTTTTAAGGACCACAGTCTAAATATTTGCCAAAAGCCCTACTATGTTGTTACGCCACTGCACACATATAACACAGTTTTCTTTTTGTTACAGGAAACATAAATCTATGCCGTCACCTTCGTGAAAACTAAGTGCTCTAAAATAACAATAAAGGCATAAGTGTGAAAATACAAACAATAACGTCTTAAGTGCAAAACGAGTGTTGTGTAAAACTAGTGATGCGTGAAGTGTTTATCGATACGCGGCGGTAGTGTTGTGCATCGACAATGCTGTCTTGCTCGCACATGTTGCCAAGTGTGTTCATTGGCTTTCTGCTCCAGTATTGCGTGGAGAGTCAGCAAGAGGTGCTTATTGAGGAATCAGGTAAGTTTCACATATACGTCTTTATACCTCGCTAGCTTTACAACTGTTACGGACTAGATTTCGGTCAATATGTTTTTAATAGTTTTTTCAACATGTGAACTGAAGTTACTTTTTAAATAAGCTTATTTTGCACAATATACGCTTAAGGTCAAAACGTTTCTAACCAGTTAACATTCAATGCGACTTTATTAGAAGTTCTACACAAAAGCATTTTTCAATGGACATAAAACCACCACCAGAACCAGAACCAGAGGTCGCGGGTTCGATCCCCGCACAGTACAAACATTTGTGTGCATGAACATGTCTGTTTGTACTGGTCTGGGTGTCTCCTATGTATAATAAGTATGTATTTACAAAAGAAAATGTATTTAAGTATGTTTATCCGTTGTCTAGTATCCCATAACACAAGCTTTAAGTAGCTTACTTTGGGGCTAGATGGCGCTGTGTGGAATAATGTCCAGGGATGTCCAGGGATATTTATAAACTTTTTTTGGACATAAACGTTGACGACACGAATGGCTTAGTGCGCTGTAGCACGGTTTCTCGCCTTTAATGCCGTAGTGTCCCGGGTTCGATCCCCGGTCAGGTCAATTCAGGAAATAATCTCTTCTAAATTGGCCTGGGTCTGGGTGTGCTGGGAGACGCCCCTGGCTTAATTCCTTGTCTGGTCCCTCGGAACACAGGGATATTTATCCCTACTTCGAGACCATGACAAGAGGTGTGTTGTCTGGCGCATATTTATTTATTTATAAACTTTCATGAGCCAGAACCAAAATCTTTGTGTTCATTGTTAAATCCGACTAACTCTACGGTGACGGAAAACATCGATAACAAACCAAATCAACCCGGATAACGGCGGAAGGTTCACCACCTACCACGTTGGGTTCTAATACCATTGGTGAAAAGTGGGCTTCTGAGTGTTTCGTTCACCATGACGGCACAATCACTTGCCTCGGACTACCCCGCTTGGGATAAAGTCGTGATGGTATGTTATGTTCAAAACTTTCATTACTAAATAACACAATTTTTGACCATTAAATACTTCTGTCACATATTGTGTTGTCTCCATAGTTTTTTTGTTTTATTTATTTGGGAAACAGACAGTTGTTATAAATCAGAACAAACTTAAAATTAAACAAACCAATAAAGTTTCCACTAGTATTATTTTACAATAATGTACTGACTATAAAACTCAATAAAAATTAAATCTGAGAATGAAAAAATACAAGTAATACCTACTATCAGTTACATGCAAAAACTGAAAGCTATGAAGGTACATTAATATCTTTAATTTTTTTTCTGAATGGCTACAATGAAACATTAACTCCTTGAGTGTAAGACTACCTTGGAAAATAGTATTATGACTGCGACAAGCTCGAAGCAAAAATGAATTACAAGCATAATTAGTCTTTACTAAAGGCAAATGGAAAAAGCTGTGATGTTAAATGCTAGATTTAACCGGGGAATAGTACAAAAAATACTCTCAGAAAATAAACCGTTAGCAAAAATTTAAATATATCAAAATTTTAAGTTGACACCGTAAATACGCCACCTCAGCACCCGTCAGGATCAGGAAATATTCCAATTACTCCATTCTCAGTCGACAAATGAGATCCAGTGCAAAGGGACGGCACGCTTGAAATTTAAACGGTAACTTTCCTCATGGTAGGGCTGTCAGCACTGAGTTTTTCACTGGGACTTCTCAGTTACCACCTTCTTCTTTCCGACGGCGGTTGTAGAGTTACCGTATAGTATACCTACTACATGAGTATATTTTATTTTCTATTTTGTAAAATACTAGCATTCCTCCAGCGGCTTTGCCCGCGTCAATTAAACGACTATGGTTGTGCCCTTTTCTCTTGTAAAAACAAAGCTCATGATAAACCAGCTAAAATAATGTTCAAAATCAGTACAGTTGTTTTCAAAGGACGTTGCCAAGGTTTGGACCCAGTGTTGCCTAGAAATTGGAGTTGGCCTAGTGATACTGTAGCCTTAGCACTATAAAAAATATTGAACAAAGAAATTGGTAACAGGAAAAAAAAAATCAACGCACAATATTTTTTCTAATGAAAATATTCAAAACAAGAGGCTATTTTTCTTTGGACTCCTGGTATAGATTTTTATGCGCTTTGAATACCGTATTAGTGATAGTCTGAGGAACAAATTGCACTATGTGAGCATTCTAGGCAGCAACCTTGGTCCAACTTCCATACAAAATTAGACAATCTCCTTTATCCATTACAAACCTCGTGTTTTGATCCAAAAACAGGAAAAACATTTATGTGATGAACATCTGTGTGTTCTGTATTTGGGTATTATTATCTATTTAAATATGTATATTGACATATTAAGTATGTTTAGCTTCACCTAGTTTGTGGTGAAATGGTCCTGGGGTTAGGTGTCCCAGATATTTATTCACTTTTTTTCTATCTCTGGGACACATGTACTATTGGCTGTGGGACACCAAGTTTAACAGAAGTAATGAAATACACACGTATCTACATTTTTTATTTTATTACATATTTTTTTATTTCTTCTCATTTATGTTTTTTACTTTAGTGTATATCTTTAAACAAAACGATCCAAACTCGGAGGCTCAGACGAAACATTATCGACCCATTAATGTCTATACTAGTTGAAAATTTGAATCCACGACCAACGTCGCCATAATATCCAATAATGGGACTAAATAGATAATTGGCAGCCCTTAGTGACGTAACACCGCCTCGTGACGTAAGCTCGCTAAAATGCGCCCTCTGGCGGGAATCGGGCATGAATTATTCCGTTTCGTGAAATACGTTTTGATTCTGTTGTTTTAATACTTTGAAACCTCGGAGCAAAACGCTTTGATTGGAAAGGCCTATGTTTTAAGTGAAGGTCAAACCTATGTTAATAAACGACTTCATTTAAGCATTTGGTAAGACGTTAGAGCCCTTTGGCGTCTTTTTTGTCGTGTACATGGCAGTGGGTTCGATTCCTACCCGTTATACAGTTTAGTTTTTTCTCTGAGTCTGAATTATAAGACTTACAATACTGAATAAAGTCCTTTCCCCCAGAATTTGTTGAATAGGTTCTAGGTGGCCACCGAAACTAATGTATTTATACAGTCTGTCTCAAATTTGTGTCAAGCGGAAGCCCAGGCGTAGGATCTCTCTAAGAGCTACCCAAATCACCATGTATGATCTGCGATTTTTGATAGTTTGCGAGCCATGTTTTTTTTGAATATGCGCCAGACAACACACCTCTTGTAATGGTCTCGAAGTAGGGATTATTATATCCCTGTGTTACGTGGTACCACACAAGGAAATAGGCTAGGTGCGTCTCCTAGCACACCCAGACCCGAGTCAATTCAGAAAAGATCGTTTCCTGAATTGACCCGACCGGGAATCGAACCCGGGACACTACGGAAGTCGAGGCGAGAAACCGTGCAACAGCACACTACGCCAATCGTGTCGTCAAAAAGACAAACATTCATGTGACGAATATTTGTGTTTGTTGTGTGTCTGGGTGTTGTTATCTATTTACGTATGAATTAAGAGATATTTATGTAAGTTGATCAGCCCCTGACACTCATTAGTACAAGCTCTGTTCAGTTTGGGGTCTGACGATCTTTTTATAGATAGAAAAAATGTTTTTCTTCCGAATTTCATACACCATTTTTAAGCCCCAGTTTTTTCACCTTGGGAGGGTGTCCCAAGGTGCTTTTGCCTTCACAAGGTTCAAATACTACTTACGTTGTTTAAGTATAAATACATGTTCTAGAACCAATTTCATGAAATAACGATTGACCGTACAATAAACCTTAATTTTCCCTTTACAGCCTTTTACAACCCATTTCATAATCCCTGTACACACGGCTGCGTAAGTCGTTATTTTGACTTAAATTGAACTTTATTGTTTTAGCAATAAAAACTACGGAGTGAACTTTATTACTCCCGCATTGCTTTCTTAATTATTTAGGGCAGTCGCTTTTGTAATTGTGAATGTGTTACGGAAGGTATTTTCAAAGATTTCTTTTGCATTATAAATGAAGAAAATTGTAACATATGTTACCCTGGTACAGATAACGACTAAAACTTTACTGTTGTCACAAACTAAAAAAGTTAAGTTAAAGGTGTGCAGTAAAAATGCATTACAAAAGGCTTTGCGTGCGCACTTTAAAAGATTGATGACGCCCCAAGAACTGTAGTTTTGTCATTCTCTTGGACCCACCTGTTATCTGCCTGTTTTTTTAAAATTTTTGTCTATATAATGTGAAATTGCTATTATGTATATATGTTTTTGAAATCTTCTTATTTTGATTTAAACCATTTCACCTGCCTTACACCTAATTTAAAACTTTTATCTCTAGCACTGCCTGTAATATCTCTGTCTCTGACTTTGATCTGTGTCTGTCTGTGTGGTTGGCTGGTAGAGAATGGCTCTAGGCATTAAGTCCGCCCTTTGTAACATAGACTATCTGCAGTAAAGAATAAATAAATAAACTAAGCCACATGTGGTAGTCACAAGTGACTGAGTTTGTGGCCGCAATAAACGCGACCACTAGTGACTGACGTCAAGCCTCGAACGGGTGACACGGTTGGAACGGTTTCTCGCCTTGACTCGTGTGGTATTTCGGGTTAGATACCCGGTTAGGTCAATTCAGGAAACAATCTTTCCTGAAATGCCTCTGGTCTGGGTGTGCTGGGAGACGCTCCTGGCTTATTTTCTTCTCTAGTACAGAGGCGTTCACATCAACCTTTACATAGGGGCACCTTCTGCTGCTGACATAAGACCCACTTTGCAATGGTTTTGTAAAGGTTGATGAGAACGCCTCTGTACCTCGTGACACAAGGTATTTATCCGAACTTCGAGACTGTCATAGTCTGTGGTGACTGTGTAGTCATGTGGTGTGTTGTCTGGCGCATATTTGTTGAAGTGTGCGTGTGAAGCGGGCCACTAAAGATGACCACAATTGGATTGTGGCTCGGACGGCCACTCGATCGCTTCGTATGTGCTGATGTCATACTATAGATTTCCGCCCGAAGGCTCTCACCACTGAGCTCACTAAGTAAAGTAAAAGTAAAAAATATCTTTATTCATATAGACTTATAAAAAGTACTTATGACTAGTCAAATACAAAAAAAAATGTAGCAAAAATATACTGAATAAAAATAAACTTACATAAAATAATACTACTTATGATAGTAAATATCATAATTAAACATAATGTGACCCTACCACTGCTTCGGAAGTTGTTTCTGATCGAAAAGACTCCGGCAAGAAACTCGATGGTTACTCTTTTCAATCTTGTTTGAATACATAAAAATCGAATTGACAGAGTAAAGTCATAACAAAAATGTTATACCTAAGATGACCACAAGTTTTTATCATTTAAGAAAGCCTCTACACTATAATAACCTCGCTTCATTAACTTAGCTTTAATTTGTGACTTAAACTCGTGAAGAGGCAGTTCAACAAATGTTTGCAAAATCTTATTAAAATTTACACATTGACCAATAAATGATTTCCCTACCTTATGCAGTCTTAAACTGGGAGTTAAAAGAAATAAAGAAGTATCAAAATCTGTAAAAAGAAGCAACTAACATTATTATTTGGTAGAACCCGATAATCCAACAAGATCTGCCAGTTTCGCTTCTGACCGATTACTGCAATAATTCTTTGTTCTTCCGTTAAATCCCATCACGTAAACGAAGGAGTTCGCTAAAAAGTTTTAATGAAACTGATAACTTTCACCTAAATTAAAGAGTACATTAAAAACCTTTTAATGTAACTGCGGCTGTTTCAGCTTCAGCGGACCTTAAGCGATTTTAAAAGGCCAGTTTCAATTAATGTAAGTGCTTTCTGCTAAGTGAGTTCCACTTTACTTCATTTGCAAGAGATAAGGCTTAACCCCCTTATTCATGAATAGAGTTCCTACAACTCTATCTAGTGTCTCCGTTCTACCCGCTCGTACCCCGGAAACTAACTTACAGAAAAGCTTTTAAATCTTATCCTATACTTTATTTTAATCTAGCCTTTGTGGGAAAAGTTTCATCAAAATCTGTCCAGAAGTTTTGATGAGATGTCACATACTTTCGTTTATAGATGTCGTTTATTTCAATACTATTTTGTTTAAAAACAAAATGTGCAAAACTACATCAGCTCATCTTCTATGAAATGTATAATTTAATGTGTTTAGACATGTCTCAGGCTTACACGTAAGCTGTCCAACGTCTTGGCGTAAGGGTCTTTAGACTTCCAAATTACCGGATGGGCCCGCCGCATACAAGGTTTTTAGATCAATTATGTGCCATACCTTGTAGCTTTCACCATTTCACCGAAATTTTCGCTCTAAAATCCAATAAAGCCTTTCTGATTAAATTAAAGCTGTGGTTAAGACAGCCTACGAGTATGCATGCGTAGCAACACCAGGGGCATCACCTCTGAAAACGCACTGTACGAGACCATGTTGTAAGGATGAATGACCTGTCAATTCCGGGCATCATTTTTTTATAGCGCCTGTCAAGATGACCTCACTCTATCTGATGGAGAGCGGTCGTGAGGTTCCAGATACGAGGCTGACAAGTACAGTAATGCAAATCAATCGCTGATCTGGCCCTACTCATCTTGAAGGCCTGCAAAAATGACTTATCACGCCCCGCTTGAAAACCCCGGGACTACAAGAGGGAGGAAACACATACGCTGGGAGAGCGTTCCACGTCTGGATGGTACGACGTCACTGTCTGAACTGTTTGACATCATGTCAAACAGTTTGCATGTTTCCTTCCACCGACGTTGTGTGAGCATTTTCCCGCTAACGTTACTCATGCAGAAATTCTCTTCCGACACATTTGTTCTTGGAAAATTCTGTAGTCCGACACACTTCTCTCCTGCCTTACGTAAAAAAAAAGAATTTCTGTCCGATTGAACCCTTTCTAGGCAGATTCTCCTCATTCCTAAGTCTTTTGTACCGTCAATAATAATCGCGAATAGTCCAGATTGATCGTGTAATACTTGAAAATTGCGTCTTAGCAACAATTTTTACAAAAGAATTCGTTTCTTTAGTCGTAAATATTGCCTTATTCGAAATACATTGCTGCTTGATTGTAATTTAGTGTCATGCATGCGAATAACTAGTCTGTACTAATACCATGACTTTACCTCAAGTAAAAAACGATAGTTAATTAAAGCAATGCATGCCATCTTTAGTTACATCGCGATTCACTCCAGTCAAAACCCAGGCGTGTTTGTTCTCGGCGAAGCGGAGCCCTTTCGATCTGACTCCAAATTTCCGAGAAGTCTCTCTACCTGTTGCCGATCACATCAAGCTGCTCGGTATTGAGTTGACGGTAAGCCTCAACTTCGGTCACTACATTGAGTGCTTATCTAAAACTGATGCCATGAAGGTTGGTATCCTATCCAAGGTATCTCACATCGGCGCAGCTGCTTCAGTTATTTAAAGCGCAAATCCAGCCACGTATTGGAGTACTGCTGGAGCGGATCACCTCTGGAGCGGATCAGCTAAATACCAGCTTGCCTTATTCTTTATTTTGTGGCCATACATCGAATCGTAGAATCGTTCTTCACTGAGGCCAAAATTCGTGTTCGTTATATCTATTTGCAAAAGCTTGGCAAAGGCCCCATGCATTCTTCCATGTATTTATTTAGCCTTTTTTGACCAGTCCCCTTCGAAACCATTCCGTTTGACGCGACCGTTCATACTTCAAACAAGCGATGGAAATCGCCTGTCGCGGTAAAAGATATACAGGGTCATTTTTTGGCGCGCCAAGGCTTTGGACGGACAGCCTGGGATTATCGGAATTGCGCCTGAAATTGATTCGGTTTTTGTGAAATAATTATCTTTCGGACGTTTTTGCGACGGACTCATCCGAGTTTTGTATTGGGTTTTTGATAGCAGACAGTTAATTAATGTTTTATTGTCATACTTTTGATGGAGGTGAAAGTCGTGTTTATTTGTACTGTTTGTTTCAATAGGAGAGAGGTAGAAGTCGTCAGTGGACGTATCCGCATGTCACTGATATGAGTAAACACCCAATGCAGTCCGTTACACGACATGACTTTTATTCATAGTTGAATTTGTCGTGCAAGCTCTACCTTATTTATTATTAATAGGTACAATTTACAATAAAATTTAAATTTTAATTGCTTGTAAATAAGTTTATATTCAAATGTCTAGCTTTTAGGTTTGATTTCCGCCACGGTGCAAAAGAGTGATTAAAACAGTTATCATAGCTAAGGAAACAAATATAAAAATAAACCTACTAACAATCCAATCGTGTAATTTCTTTGAGTACACATAAGTGTACTTAAAGAAATTAAATAAATAAATATTTGGGACACCTTACGCCAGCATTATCTGACCCTGACTGAAACACATACTTAAATATTTCTTTATACATAACTACATAAATAGATAAAGACACCCAGACACACAACAAACACAAATGTTCGCAGCATGAATGTTTGTCATGGGTGAGGAATTGGGGATCGAACCCACCACCTCCAGTGCTAAAGACAGGATCGCTGCCATTATTAATAATCCAGTCAACATCTTACATATTTTCTTAAAAAATAACTTAAGCACTGTTTTGTCACACCTGAATACTGTCAGGACGACACTGATTCTGTTTTCACGAAAAATGGGATTTTCTTCATATGGCTTTTCACTGTGAAAGCCACAAAGTAAATTTAAAACAGTATAGTCAACGCTATTTTAACAGTAACCGACGACATTAAAAGGATTTTCCAACAAAAGGTTTCTCATCGCTGGAATATTTAGAAAAACTCGCTGTGGGCAGTCATTGTTGAAATATTTTTTTTATCCCACATCAGTTGCAAGTTGCAAGCAAATATTCGGACTTGCCTGGCTAAGATGCGCAACATAAGGTAATTTCTCGTTTCTCGTCTCTGAGAGTCGACAAAAGAGGTAGACAAGACAAGTTTCCTCGGATGACAAAGGGGTGTAGACATGCTTAACACAGATTTATTAATATTTTAATCGATATTATCAATAGTACTGATTTGAATCAAATAATTGATGCAGCTAAACGATACAAAGAATCGAAATGATCAATTAAACTAGTCGATACAACTAATCGATTCAACTAATCGATTCGACTAATCAATTCAACTACTCGATTCGACTAATCGATTCAACTAACCGATTCAATTAATCAATTCGAAATAATAATCGTTAAATACTTAATTAGTTGAAAAATAACAATCGATTTATTAAACCGAATATTCAATTAATCGATTTAAAAGAAACCAATAATCGAGATAAATAATTTTATCGATACCATTGACATCCCAAACTATTAACACTTGTTTTTATGGAAATTATACCTAAATAAGTTTTTTCGCCAAATGCGAACAAAAATAGTCCGCTCTATTTGAATTTAATATTTTTATGAAAAAATTTACACTTATTAATAGCTAAAATAGCGACGGTTCATAAATGAATCGCTTTATTACTGCACTTAAAAAAAAAATCACCGCGTTTTCATGCTATTCTAATGCATAATTGGTTTGTCGTCCACAAAAATGACCGACGAGTTCACACACGAGATATCTCTTCTAAACCACGACAAAAATAAGGTGCCATGTTAGATCTGTCGACAAAATTGAATTTCGTAAACAAAATATTAAGTCACGACAATTGCTGCCATGTTAGGAACGGTTGACAAAATAGAGAAATAGAGAAATGGCTCAATTTGATTGGAGGATTTTAGCCCCGCTGGTAAGTAGTTTTTTTCTTTAAATGCGCTAAACCTGGCTGATTCGGTCTGATTTTTTTAAATTAAGTAGGTAGGTTAAACCTACTTGACAGAACCGGCCAGAAACAAAATTCATCGCGTAAAAAATTGCACCGAGTTCGACAAAAACAAAAACACTCATGGCAGTGCGACTCGCCGCTCGACCGATTCTCTCCGGTATCGCCTGTAATCACACTTTGTCTGAGTGCGTGATCGAAATGGCGGTTTGTTCTGAGCGGGCTGGCTATCTTTCCAGGGCGCCGCGTCGCGTCGTATGCGTATTTTATGCGCGCACTCACACACGCGTTGTAGTGTACCTGTCACAGTGTGTTTGTTGTTTCGTCTAGCTATTCCATTGTTTTACCACAGAATAGGTAATCATCATCATCATAATCATAATCATTTATTTTCAGGCAACAAATTACATTTAAAGCTCTTAACTAAACATAACCGGCCCATAGATAAATACCTTAAAGCTAACATACATATAACACAATATTTAATTCACACACGTATGGTTCATCAGCGACGTGCGACGCATCATGGTGTCCGGTAACCGACCTCGACAGCACCGGTAAATGACACCTTTCGGCCAAAACTCCTCTTTTATGTAGGTCGATAGATCTTCAGCCGGCACTCCCACCACAAATGAATTAAAATTCACATTATGGCGGGATACCAACCGCTCGACCATCAAAGTGAAGTTGGCTTTGGTGGTGACCTTGATATACTCTGCGATTTCCTCAGCCTTCGTAGAGTAATGGAGGCGGGAAACGTACAGCAGCGTCGTCGGTATTGCAGCACGCAACAGCAGCTTCGGTCTTCTTCGGACTTCTTCATCTTTCTCTCTAATAGTAATAGTACTCCGTACAGAAGGTTCTCTCAAGTAACGCGGACAAGTAGAAAAGTCTTCTTTTATCTTATAAGTTCGTGTCACACTTTTTCTTTTTAATTTGTCCGTGCTATCGATCAAGGCCATGTTTAGGTAGCTTGCACGCGGAATCAAAACTTATCACTCAGCACGAGCGTTCAAATTCCACTGTGCGCCGCTGAACCTAACCGATTTAGCTGTCAGAGCGCAGGGTCGCTACTCGCTGATTTAGTTATTAACATTTAAAAAAGTATTACTGTAATTAATATAACATCGTTTTGTATTGTGAACGGTTATTAACAATGAATAAATAAATAAATAAATATGCGCCAGACAACACACCTCTTGTAATGATCTCGAAGTAGGTATTAATATCCCTGTGTTACGAGGTATCACACAAGGGAATAAGCCAGGGGCGTCTCCCAGCACACCCAGACCCGAGTCAATTCAGAAAAGATCGTTTCCTGAATTGACCCGACCGGGAATCGAACCCGGGACACTACGGAAATCGAGGCGAGAAACCGTGCTACAGCGCACTACGCCAACCGTGTCGTCGTGTGTATAAGTAGTAGTCATTATCATTCTCATAATTACTTATAGTTACAAGTTACAGTTGAAACAAATCAGAAACAAAACATTGTATTACATAACGCGCTCGGCGGAGAGTATGCGAGCCGGGCGGCAACCTACTGTCATATACCCCATAGAGGGGCCACGCGGCCGAGCGTACCTAAACTTTGGAGTGACACAGGCCTGGTTTTACTAATGCCTTTTTTAAGTAGTCAGACTCACTTTAGATTCACCAGCTGATGTGGTGAGTTAAGTATATTAGCAGTAATACAACACTGTCTGACTAGGAATTCGAGTAACATTAATTTTATAAACAGAACACGCAAATAATCCAAGGTGTACACAGTACATACGTAAAGCCTTTAAGTAAATCCTCATATACCTACTGAATAATGTGGATGTACAAAATGTGCTCGAAAATTTTGTAAATTGAAATTGCTCTTTCCTTGCAAAATGCTACGAGTACAGAGACTAGGTTATTCAACAACACCTGGGTTTTAGTAAACCAACTCGCCGAAATATCCAGCTACAATACCGGGTTGGCTTCAACACTTTTCCCGTTATATTTCATTGGATTTACCAAACAAACGCTACTTGGGTCACGTCTTCCTTAGCTGAGTTTCCGCCATTTTGTAAAGTTATTCTTCATTGTAAATTCGACCTTAACTGTCTTGCAATAAAGAACTCGAAGCCCGCTCGAACGCTGAAAGAGTTGGTAATAGTTTAATCCCTTGGAATACCGCCAGGGGGCGCTCTTTCAAAATGGCCGTGATCATTATTCATAGAACAAACAATTTGGTAATTCGATTGCAGTATTTCAAAAGTTTTTGTCGGAGCAAAATTAAATTTGCTTGAATTCGGGGAATATTATGAAAAAAATAGTAGTTTATGTTGTATTCACCGCATACCTTCCAGCTTTATTGGGTCATCCAGCTTGCGGGTGTCCCAAGCTGTGTTTTTCAGTAAATGATGTCCATTTTATTTCTCTTTTGCCCCAAAAACAACCAGTTCTTCACGTCACTTCAATTCACTTAGTAGCTATGTCGAACACTATTTTAACTTCGAATTTCCTTATTTCTAATTTGATTACAAAGTGAAATCTAGAACATGATAACCATCTATATAGCAAGCTATGTAACCACATAGTTTGCTATAGCTTGGGATATCTCATGATGCCCATATTCAGAGATATGGTAATAAATAACATGGGACCTATATTAAAAAAAGCGTGAATGGAAGGAGAGGGCGCGAAAATTAATATTTCGTCAAGTAAGAAATAAAGATTTGTATTAGTTATTTATTACTGTTGAAGATTTCTTCCAGACTTTAATAAAACCAAATTTAAAAAGCCCAAAGTGCGTATGAAAATCACATACGTAAGTATTTAATATTCGTTCTGATTTCGCGAAGGGAAAAACGGAATGAAAGTACTATGTGGATACGCTAAAGTGTCCCTAAAATGTGATGTTTTCTGATCTGTTTAAAAAAAATATTAATTCTCCTTTTTTGTTTTGACAAAATGGCGTTCATTTCCTGAATAAAATCAAATTCGATTGACGACTTCAAAATCTTATTGTTCATTAATTTAGTCGTCATTATTATATTTTCTGTATCATAAATGCAATCGATACGTTAAGAATACTGCTAGAAACAAATTAAATAATAAATCAATGATGTAACTTCAATTTGTTTCTAAAACATGCTTCCTTGCGTGTTGGCTTAAAATTCAATGGCATGTTAAACCTGTTAAATAATCGCATCCCTATTTTAAGGCCCTGTTCAGATATACGCGCGATCGACGCGCGTTTCGTTATACATCGATGGTTATAATACATAATCAACAAACTAGCTTACTTCTCAGCGATCGATGTATTACGAAACGCGCGTCGATCGCGCGTATATCTGAACAGGGCCTAAAAGTTTAATAGTTTTGAATCTTTTAAACTAATATGAGCTTATAAATATGTAAATCTTTTGCGTAATTCTCGTAACTTATAAAAGTTGAAGTGTTACTGTGAACAAAAATTTATGTAGAACCTATAATTATGATATTACTTAAATGTATATGATACCTAACTTGATAGAGATCTCACTTTATTTTGACAGCTTTAATCATGCATTCGAATGATTCAATCAATTAAAGAAGAGTGACCAAAATATAAGTGAACTGTGGGATTTCTAAATATCTAAATGACATGATAATTTAATGATATTTTTTTACAATGACCTGTTTAAAGACTGCTTTTGCAGTTTTCAGTATGTTTCTCTGAAGTAAACAGTCGTTATATAATAATATTTGACATGAAAATATTTGGACTGAGTATTAGACTATGAAGTAAATAGTCGTTAAAACAATAATATTCGAAATAAAAAGATTTGAACCGAATATTCTCTGGAACATTTTCTGTGAACCAAAGTTCCATGAAAATTTTGTCTGTGAAACCGGGGACCCCCTTTGGTCATTTTCAATACTAATCCAAAGTTAGTAATATGTAAATTCGACTGAATTTGACAGTGAATGACCAGTTATATTTAGTCAGATCAAGCCGTCTTACATCTTAACTTAAAATTACTTTCGAATGTGTTTAGCTATTTACCAGCAAAAACGCAGCACTATTTGTACATTTTTGTATTCTATTTAAAAGTTTATACTGTTGGTATCATCAAAAGCCAAAAATTATGGAACCGAAAATACCATTCATAGGGTGTGACATTTATTGTAAACACCCACCTATCAATTTCTGTAGTTAAGTAAAAAAATATTTTTCCAGAAAACTTGGCCAAGTATTTTTTTCACTAAGCTCCCGTCTTTTTTTCCTCCTTTAGTTTCTAAAAGTAATTAGTCTAATAATCCGGTTAAATCAAAGTATTTCTGCCGTAAGTCCTTTTCTTTTCACAATTATTTGCTTCATAAAACTCAACGAGTTATTTGTAAGAATTCTCATTTTACCTTTTACGATTTCGTCCCTTAAAAAGAAACTTTAGTAATATCGTCCATCGAATTTAATCAAGCGGAATATTGTTAATTAGTAAAAGAAACTGGGCCAATTTACTATGATTTTTAGTTGTAAATTATAAAAAATGGACTTCAGAACTTCAAATTTAATTAAAACTTCGGGAGGAGGTCGGCGAAATTTTGTAAGTTTAATCAAAGGTGAGTTGGAAGGAAGATTTTCTTTTCTCGATATTATAATTATCTGTTAGAGGTTTTTGGGTTTGTTTCCTGTCGATATTGGTAATTATCTGTATTTGTTTTTCTAATGGTCACTATTAGAAATAATGGAATTGAATGGGATTTATATTACTAATTTATTCCATATTTGGTTTTTTTCCGGAAGTAACAAAAAAAATAAGGCTTATTTGATATATTTTTTTCAATTCACCTAATCGTCTGGTCAGGCCGTTAAATAAAGTTCTTATGTATTCTATGACGACACGAATGGCATAGTGCGTTGTAGCACGGTTTCTCGCCTTTATTTCCGTAGTGTCCCGGGTTCGATCCCCGGCCAGGTCAATTGAGGAAATGATCTTTTCTAAATTGGCCTGGGTCTGGGTGTGCTGGGAGACGCCCCTGGCTTAATTCCTTGTCTGGTACCTCGTAACACAGGGATATTTATCCCTACTTCGAGACCATGACAAGAGGTGTGTTGTCTGGCGCATATTTATTTATTTATTTATGTGTTTTTTATCTTATTTAGACTTTTAACGATAAATCTCTATCAAAATCTCTTTTTAACACTAGAAAGACGGACGGGCTTTTGACCCCATTTTGAAGTTTAGCGTTGTATTTATAATTTCTAAAGTATTTATTCATATGTTTTATCCTATCGTGACTTTTATTGAAATAGCTCTAACATCAGTACAGTAATGATCTTATTATCATTTAGTCATCTTAAATCGAATAAACATAGTGTTTACCTACAAAGTCGGCACCGGGTCTTTTGACCCATGCGGCATTTGTTGTAATAAAATATGTAATTGCGGGTACATCATAATATGTATTTTATTCTTATACCGCCGTGGTTATTAAAATATGGCATACGTGTCGACTTATTGCATATCAATTACTGCTTTCGTAGTAATAAACAGTAGTCTTTTTATTGTACTATGTCTCGACTCAGTGATAGTCAAATATTATTGCGTTTGATGCAAAAAAAAATCTGTGAATCATTTAAGCTAAACTTGGGGAATAGAAGTCTGGGTCAATAAAAACTTTATTACCAAACATCAATATTTATTTTGAATACCCTCTCCCCTCCATAATACATTAAAATGTTATTTTTTATTTGTTGGGTCAAATGACCCCTCGCTGTCTTTTTTGGTAAGCTATTTTTCCCGTCTTTCTAGTGTTAAAGAGGTTTATAGGTTAAGCTATCGTATAACCATAACAGTAGCAGTTAGTTAGCGAGTGATCCCTTTTTACTTTGTTTTCTCAGTTTATAGTTTGTCTTTTTTATCTCGTTGATACACCCTATAAAAATATAAATATAAATATGCGCCAGACAACACACCTTTTGTAATGGTCTCGAAGTAGGGATTATTAAATCCCTGTGTTACGAGGTACCACACAAGGAAATAAGCTGGGGGCGTCTCCCAGCACACCCAGACCCGAGTCAATTCAGAAAAGATCGTTTCCTGAATTGACCCGACCGGGAATCGAACCCGGGACACTACGGAAATCAAGGCGAGAAACCGTGCTACAGCACACTACGCCAATCGTGTCGTCTCGTGATATTATGAATCGCGATAGTATGAATTTAATATATTCAATGAATAGTTTCGTACTGTCCTAATGTGTTACGCTGCCTGAAAACTGATGGTCACCCCACTCATACAGAGTTTTAATAATACCAACATAAGATTTATGTCTACTAAAATGTATTTCGGCGTTCCGTTTCACGCAGTATTTAGTGGTTATAAATTATAAATACGACTTCCCGGTCGCGAAGTTATTGCGTTTTGAGCGTATTTTGGTTTCATTTTTTAGATTTTGTACCATGTGCGCATAAAGTAAAAACCATGTGGAAACCATGGTTGTCGAATTATTATTCTTTTTCGATGGGTGGTGATTTATTTTATTATTTCGATTTCTTGCTTCTTCTGGGTTACCTATATTTGTTTATTATAAGCTTTTTCAGAAGGAATCAACCTGCAGATATTGAATAGAGACACATTTAACATTATTGGTTTGTAAGTGTCTTAGTTATTTATAGTCGCACTATTAGGTTAGATAAAGCTTAACATCGAACTATCGCAATACGAAAACAGAATAACATAGATAAGTAGATAGTTACTTTTTCTTCAAAACGTAACCAGTTATGAAACTGAGCCCTTTCATCTTATAAATCAACCATTCTATTAAAATCATTTATACAGCCGGAATAAGCGGTAAAAAATCACGGATTCAAAAGTATGAAAACAATGAAATTAATTTCCCACCCGACTGTAGATAGCGTCAATTTCAATTCAGAATTCCAAATTAACCCCCAAAAGCGGCATGCGAATTTCAAACTTAACCCAGAAGGTGAAAAGTTGAAAATAGAACAAAAAACTCGGATTAGGGCTTGGTACAGGCACATTATTCCGTAATGAGCTTCCTTATTCGCTTTCAGAATGGACATATAATTTCGGGTTTCAACAAGATATTTTTTTAGTTCGTTTAACCGTGATTGGAAGGACTTAGTTGACTTGGCTCTGGATATTTGGCCAAAAAAACAGGCTGGAAACTTTTTGGCTAACGTTTGCTTTTAACATAAAAACACTTTGCTATTCCAGATTTAAAGTTAGGCTGACAATAAGTAAAGCTATAATCTGTAGAATGTAATGTATGTTTTGCTGTTGGTGCACCTAAACAAACGAATAATAATAAAAAAACATTTTTTTGTATTTATTAATTTCTACCTTAAGATGAGATTAAGATTAAAATAAATAACACTAAAATCAGTTAAGTTTCCACTGATGTTTGACACAAATCATCGAACAATCAACTATATCAACGCTAAGACTATGAATTCAAAACATAAAATGAAAAATAATAATATGAACTTAAAATGCTCACAAATACACGGGTCATAGTCAGAGAAAGCAATTCGCGCGCAGCGGCACATAGGCGGCGATACCACAGATTAACAGATAAATCACATCCATAGAGAAAAAAAAAATCCTAATCCTAAATGCGTGCTGTCATGTGACAGACATATATTGCCAGGGCCACCACCCTTCGATATAGATGTAGTCAGTACTTACAGTACGTCATCGCGTCAGTTCAACCGCAAGATTCGCGTACAAATGCTCTACGCGGCTGTTGACAACCAACTGCCAAATGAGTCATGGAATACCCGGCGGCTGGAAGGTAATCATCGCGCGCAAGTATATGCAGTGGCCGTAGCCTGACGATACGAACCAAACTCCGGAGGTTGAAACTTCGGCCTGAAGTCGCCAGTCTATCGGTATTTTATAAGGCGTGTTTCAGAGAGTGTGCGGAAGAACTACACAACTTGATACCACACTCTACTTTCTACCTCCGAGCCACTAGCCGCCGCCGGGAGGGCTTCCACCACCATGTGGACTTTCCAGCAATCCGCACTCAACGGCTTGTGTGTCTTGTGTTTTCGAGGTCGGAGTGAATAGGTTTTTCTGGGTAAGCGTGTACCACCATTGGCCTCGTCATCGCTTACCACCAGGCGAGATTGTCCAAAAGCAAACCGACTTCAAATTTTTTAAAAATGCAACCAAATTGAGAACCTCTTTCTTTCTTTGTAGATAAGCGTCTTGGCTAAGACGGTATGTCTTTCTAGACGTTGTTCCTGCTTTAACCACGTAAATTTTCCACGTTACGCATGCAGCGCGGTGCCTCTAACAGATAGTCCACTTAGAACAAACCCACCATTTTTTGATCACGCACACAGACACAGTGAGTTTACGGGCGATACCAGTGAGCGGTTACGAATTCGAGAATCAAAACTTCACTAAGCAAATTTCAAAAGAATAACAGTCGAAATACCAAAATTTAAAAGACCAAATGTTTTATTTGGCAAAGTTTTATAATCCAAATGTATGTGTTATCAAACGGACGACTAACCAAAAGTTGATAGATGTAAATTCAAAATGCCAAATCATTCCTGATCAAATTTCATAATCGCAAATGTTTTCTTTTTCAGTGTTTTGTTTACCTTCCTCAGTTTAATAGTTAAATATATTCTTGATCCAGAGGTCGCGAGTTCGATTACCACGGGACAACCTCTTTGTGTGTTATTTAATTTAATAAAAAACTTATTACTAATACAAACATTCTATGGAGGGACAATCTATTATTACATAGTGTACCCTCCGACCGTATACCTAATATTATCAATACACTTTATTCGCCAGCAATTTGGTACTGGCAGTAATTCTGGCGATGTGATTACAGTTCTAACCTAACCTAACCAACAGATTTTTCTGTGAAATGTGTTTCTATGAAGCAAATAGTAGTTTAAGTAAAGTAAAGTAATTAATTTATTAAAAACGAGAATTAAACTTAACTTAATTTTTAACTTTTTCAGTTAAATCAGTTGATAATTTTAGTCATTTTTCCAATAATCCTTTCACCTTGGAACATTTGGTTAATAGTGTAATAAATCATTTGAACGTTGATAATTCAAACTTTGCTCAGTTGAACAAATGACTATTGTTATTTAAAAAAAATGTTGATTTGTTCATTGTTCTTTTGAAATTTTCTCAATAAAGTTTGGATCTTTTAATATGTAACCCAGTGAGCATCAGTGTCGTGGCCAGTAGCACGGTCGCGAGTGTTTTTGTTGAACTTGGTGCAATTTTTCAGTCATGATGAATTTTGTTTTTGTCTGGTTTTCTCATGTTGGTATAACCTACCTACTTTCGTTTTAAAAATTCAGGGCGAATATAGTAGTAACTCTGGGCGGTCACGCAAGTTTAGGGAAAAGGCGCGAGTGGTCCTTCTGTAAACTCTTTATTTTGTGACGTAACTATATGTTTACGTACTCGTCGACTACACGAGAATGGAGTTACCTACCAACGGTTATTTTATCACAGCGTCAAATATATTTCAGCCATTTCCTAAAACCCTGCACGGGTCACGAACAATTGTGCCATAAGCTTCTCATTATCCAGCCTTCGTCAGTTTAATTTATTATGAAATTGATTCCCGCGTTTTGTCTCCAATTTGGGGCCTTTAATAATAGAATTTTGATATGTCTGCTACAGAACTGGGTCTAAGTCACCGACATACATCGAAATGGGTAAAGTCAATTCCTCAGTTTGTGTGAACACTAAGCGGGTCATTATTTTGATGATTATTGTGACGTCACATAAGAGTACAATCACAAATTACATTTTTGATCATACACACAGACAGAGAGAGTTTACAGGCGATACCAGTAAGCATCAATGTCGCAGCTAGTCGCACTGTCGCGAGTGTTTTTGTTTTTGTCGAACTTGGTGCAATTTTTCACATTATGAATTTTGTTTTTGGCCGGTTCTGTCATCATTTATTTTAAAAATTCAGAGCGCCTTAAGTAGTTACCCAGGGCTGTCACCCAAGTTTAGGAAAAATGCACGTGCGGTCCTTCTGTAAACTCTTTATTTTCTAGTACAATTGATACGAATTCTTTGTTTCTCAGCTGATTTTAATTTATATCATTAACAGATGAAAGCCCAAAGCAACCCGTACAATGGCGAAATGGACACCACCTACCACGTTGGGTTCTAATACACATAATGAAAAGTGGTCTTCTGAGCTTTACCGTTCCCCCGACGGCGACAGTCAACTTGCCTCTGTCGTTTGGGATCTATATCACAGATTACTTAATAGTTACTAACGCAACAGATAAATCACTACATAGTAAATTAACAATTTTGACAATTTTAATGTGACCGTGCTCTCATGTGACCGGCATATATTGCCTGGGCTGGGCTACCTCTTTTGATATAGATGTCAGTAGTCAGTACCTTAAGTACGTCATCATCGCCTCAGTTGAACCGCAAGATTCGCGTACAAATGCTCTACGCGGCTGTTGACAACCAACTGCCAAATGGGTCTTGGGAGACCCGGCGGCTGATAGGTGATTATCGCGCGCAAGTACATGAAGTGACAGTCGCTTTGGCATAGGTACGCGCTCTACATTTCGCGCTTCAAAAACCCAAACTCGCGTACACAGGCCTATTGCGGCGTATATAGATTATATACAAGCTTGTGAGCGCGTCGATTCTTGCACGGTTTTCGCGTTACGAACTTATACGCGCGTATAGAACGTTATTCTGAAGCCGCTCTGAATGTAATTCCACTTGATTCTTAACATCAGTTGCCATGATTGTCGAGCAATTCTTTTTTATCACGTGAACACTCTCGTCAACTATTGAAATGTATGTCTCTGGTCTTAACCTTTGTGATTCAGGACACATACCGAACAGGATCCAACCTTCCTCTAAGGTCGTATGTGACTCAGTGTTCCAAGTAATAAGAGACAAATTGGTAAGGACTAGAAAGTCGGAATCAATTTAGAAAATTAACTTCCAACGCTTAGTGGAGTTACTGAGCGTATTTAATTTCGACTTCGTGGAATAAAATGATGCCTTTAATAGGGAATAGTTACCAGTATAATGAACTAAAGGATACCTCAAAAGGAACCCTTTTAAGATCAACTTAATAGTCACAAATAGAAATGAATGACGCGATTGTACTTTCTACGTGTCAAAAATGACTGCAATGCATCTGTTCTGACGCTGCCTCTTTAAGTGGCAGTTTCAACAAAAGGCTGGTTAAAAGTTTAATGTATGTCTGTTTGTGAAGTCGTAGCTTTACGGAAGAACTGATTATAATTCAGTTTCTTTCATTTGTAAGGTGACTCTATTTGCAGTTTTTTTAGCTATGCTGCAAGCTATCTGTCTTTTGTGTTTTGGGAAAATCTGTAAGTAATTTGAAGATTATCAGGTTTTTTGTAGTTGTACTTATATGAGAGCCACTTCTTCAAGTCTGGTCGAAAGTTTTCCTGTCACTTCAACGATATTGCCAGGATATTAGATTTCTTACTAATTAGATCTTTTTTTTTTGTTTAATCATTATTCTCAAAGTCAGTGTGTATCGATTTCGTATTAGCCCCTTCCCCCTATTTATTATTGGGCTACCTTACAGCGGCATCAGAATGCGAATAGGAATCTCATTAAAATTCTACTGACAATGTCATTGTTGCCGACATGCAAGTTGAATATGAACCCTTATCTCTGTTATTTTTGGGCTTCATTCGTGGTAAGCGATGACAAGGCCGATGGTGGTATGCGCTGACCCAGAAAATGACTTTTCTTTCTGGCCTAGGTTGTAAGTATCCGGAAACACAGACGCAGGGAGAGCTTTCCACTCCCTAGCAATACGGACCTAAAAAAAATGCGGTAAACCGTTGTGTTAGAAATTGCTGGAAAGCTAACCACATGGGGGTGGAAGCCCTTCCGTATAATATCAACAATTTTACTTCAGTAGATTCTACATCACCTTCAAGCCAGATCATCTTCCTCACGGTAAAAAAAAAAACCAATATATATTTTTCCAGTTTAGCTGACTTAAACCATTCAGCCAACAAGGCGTTTAAGTTACCACCACTAACTTTAAGCCTAGCAGCGGCAAATGGTTTCTGTAATAGCACCACTATGCCACTTACGTAGCTTGAAGCTTTCAAGCATTACTTATACAGCTTAGTTTCCCGAAACATCGTTAATTTGTCGGTTTACTGAACCAGTGTTTCATAAACTGAAATGAGAAACTTTTGAAGTTTTTAATTAAAAATCTAAATTGCAGGTTTGGTTAAGCTGAAAATAGTGTTGTAAGGTGACGCGGTTTCTGCGGGGTGTCCCGTTTTAAGAGACCTGCAATGGTGACACATCGACTCACCCTTGATTTATTTGTTAATTCTTTATTGCACAGAATTTAGCAGCAAATGGCGGACTGAATGCGAAGAGAGATACTCTACCAGTCAACCACACGGTCAGTCAGAAACGTAACTTGACGCCGAATGTCTCGATCTCCTATTACCGTTAAAAATATATCTAATACAGTCTTAGACGCCTTGCTGCAACCTGCGAGACTCACTACCAGGTGATATACTAGCTATAATGCAACAAGCGGGCTCAGCGCTGATTGTTTGAAAGATTACACACATCTTAGGTAGTAATAAAACCCTCAAGCCAAATTGCCCTGATAAAAGCCGCCTCCAAAGCTCTCCCAATAGGCTTATGGGCACGATGTCAGCCAACTGTTTAACCTCCAAAGTCAGTACGTCTATTAATCATTTCTATAAAACCGATCAATAAAAAAAACCTAATTCACAAATGCCTGTTTTTAAGCTGTCCCGATTAGCAAACCAAAATACTGACTCCCTTCATTTCGTCCCACAATTTGAAGCATAAATGACCTAACAACACTAGCAAAGATATACTCATTTGTGCTGCTAAATATTATAAATGAAAATACCTCGCCGCGTTTGTGCCATATACTCGTAATAATAAAAGGGTCCTTTAATAAACGTTTTATGAGAAGCCTTTGAGTATTTTAGTAATAAAATATTATAATTTTCTGGCATTAGTGAGTGACAATCCATTATCTGATGATATGAAAAGTTTTACTAAGATTATCTGGCGCAGGCCCTTAATTACTCTTAAATCTATTTTTTTTGTTTATTAGGAACTGTCTTCAGTTTTTTTATACATCAACTGGAACCATCACTTGAATCTTTTGTTACATTGATGACTGAAGTCGCTGTTTTAGAAAATCTGTAATGCATTTGGATATCACTTCTACGAGATATCAAAAGTAACATATACTGATAGACGGACTATAAACAGTGAGGCATTACGCCTTTGCGCAAGATGGAGGCTTCAAATTTTTGTTGAATTTTTCACAAACATTCAACTCATTATCCCAATTCGAAAGAAACTTTCAACCTAACCCCCAGAACCCTTTGTGGATGCTTGAAAATCTAAAGAAGCTTCCTCGTTTGAGGCTAACTTCGTTTGGCTGTTGCTAGTCAGCTCACGGATGCTGAAATCAGAGCTACCGTCCTGTAACTGTGTTAGGATTTGTAAGACATTGGACAGCGGTAAAAACTTTTCTGCTGTGTTACGAGCTGTTGCCTAGCAGAACTACCAATCTTCTAATCTAAACTTTAAGAGTCTTCGAACGAAAAGTTTGAATTTGCGAGACGACGACACCGACGCGACGCTTCTTCAGTGTCTGTTACCGACGAAACGGACTTTGTACTAAAACCTAATAAAAAGATCTGTAAATGAATGTAATTAAGGTGTGGGGTCTTTGGGGCTCTAAGGCGGCTAAAAAAATGAAACAAGCCAAAAACGGGGATGTTTGTGGGTGACCGACGACAGCTGGATCAAACCTTTTAGATAGATCTACTTTTTATACTTTGATTGATTATTCTTGATTGTATGTATGTCATAGTTGTCTGTTATGGGGTTTTGTGTTGTTGTGGATCATTCATTATAAGTTTTCGCTCCTGCATTTTTCATTGTTTTAGACACCTTAGAGCCCCAAAGACCTTAATTATATTTATTTACAGATCTTTTTTTTATTAAGTTTTAGGACTCAGTCCGTTTCGTCAGTAACAGGTCTGAAGACCAAAGCTTGCAAATCATGGACCTAATGATTCGAAATTTGATCTATATCTCCGATAGACTATAGAGAGTAGGTATGGTGGTTAGTAGTCAGTATGTTTCCTCGACTACAAGTCTGTGAAGACCATAAAAACTGAAACGTTAAGGTCACGCAACTAGCTTTGAAAAGAGTTATATTTTTAGCAGTACACCGATATAACGACATAAATTAGTTGAAGTAGGGGTTAATAACAGCTGAATCCTGAAAGACTAGGAAGATTAACGACCAGATAAATAACAGAGAGAGCTGCAACAACTGCGCTGTGACAGGTACGCTGCTACGGGGGTGTACACTGAGTTTGAGCACTGGTATATCCAGTAAAAGCCGTCCGTGTTCTCGCACGAATGGCTGAACAGCGTAATTCCAGATTTTTTTATTGGAAATGGGTTTGTGTTTTGCCTCGGCCTCGCCTGGACTATGACGAGGCCGATGGTGGTGCACGCTTACCCAGAAAATGTCTATTCACTCTGGCCTTGAAGACACCAACGTTGTAAGTAACCGGAATCAGACGCAGGGAGAGCGTTCCACTGCCTAGCGGTGCGGACTAGGAAGGACGCAGCAAACCGTTGAGTTCGGATGGCTGCGAAGTCAACCACATGGGCAATTGCTGTTGCATTAATACTTTAAATAATCTTTTCTTAAACATGCTCGGAAATATTGTCATTACTTTTGAATAAAGAACACGCGAAGTATCATATTTACGTAGACTGAAAACCCAAAATCACTTCCCGGCGCGTTCTTTGAATTTCGAACGAAGAGCGCGCCGGCAATGTTGTATGAAACGGTGTGCTGTTTGAATTTAGAACTCTTTCATCTATCGTACACATTGCGTTCTCGTGGCTGTATAGCCACAGATGCGTTTACCTTTCAGTACAAATTGTAAAATAAAAAAAAACAAATTGGCGGTAAAGCGGAGTTGTTATTTTGTTAATAATATTAATTAAATTTATTATGTAAAAGGCCCTTTTTATTTCCTTGCATTTTTTTAAGAAAAGCACTATATATGCCTCGGCCGAAATGGCAATTGCCTGTCTCGTATCATTGAAGTCCTCGCCTGCGGCTCGGCCTTCAAACTCATACTCGACCTGCAATTGCCTATTTCGCTGCCTTTGCAATAATGTACTATAATGCGTTCAATGAACTATTGTATAATATTATTCGTAACGAATATTGTTTGCTTGATAAGAAAATTAATGTCATGAAGTTGATACGGCAATCTGTTTTAGAATATTTGCGCATCAACGACTTTGCAATGCACCAATGCAATCAAGTCACTGACTTTCTGACGTCACCTATATATTACGTACAAACTTTTCTAATATGTTTTTAGAAGTTTTTCTTGTTATCATACAATATAAACAAGTCAATAAACAAATATATACGATCCTTAACCTAAAAGAAAATTGAATAACTTAAAAAAAAATTAATAATTATAATAATAAGTGTATATATTATACGACACGGTTGGCGTAGTGCGCTGTAGCACGGTTTCTCGCCTCGATTCCCGTAGTGTCCCGGGTTCGATTCCCGGTCGTGTCAATTCAGGAAACGATCTTTTCTGAATTGACTCGGGTCTGGGTGTGCTGGGAGACGACCCTGGTTTATTTCCTTGTGTGGTACTTCGTAACACAGGGATATTACAGGAGGTGTGTTGTCTGGCGCATATTTATTATTTATTAAAAGAAATTTCGCCTAATCAAACAGAAATTCCTTCTACTATTGAAAACGGAATCATCTAATTCTAATCTATTAACTTAATAATCTGAATTGATTGTCAAAATCAGATAATTAAATGCCGCTCAAGTTCGGAACAAGTGTTTTTGGATTTTTCGGCACTCAAACCCTGGTGATCACAAGCTCTTACGAGTAATGATCACCAATGTAGAAATTGCTTGATTTACAATATGTAGCTTTGCCCAGCAGACGTAAGATAGTTTAGGCTAATGACCTCTTATGTTCTAAGTTTTTTTTTCATAGCTGGTTTGCTGCTAATGTGTGTACGATTACATGCAAAAAGTTCCAGACAATACTCTTAAATAACATATACAAGCTCGAAGGCCTAGCCAGGCCTTCGGCCTTACAGACGAAGCTTGGCCTATACATAATAGATACAAGTTTTTTTCAAACCTCGTTAAACCTTTTTGGATCAGTAAGAGGAAACTTTCCTGTTAGTGCACAATCCTGCCTTTAGCACCGGAGGCCGTGGGTTCGATCCCCACCCATGACAAACATTTGTGTTTGTTGTGTGTCTGGGTGTTATTATCTATTTAAGTATGTATTTAGAAATATTCAAGTATGTTTATCAGTCTCTGACACCCATAGTACAAGCTCTGCTTAGTTTGGGGTGATGATCTTGGTGTAATTTGTCCTGGATATATATTTATTTATTTAAACAGAAAAGCCGTTTTCCATACAAACCGTAGTCCTCTGATTCCTCCCTGGATATTGCTAGTAGAGATTTTTTTTCAAAAAAACAATTACTACTATTGGTATGTATAAATAAATAAAAAGAAATAAGACTCTTAAAAAAAATTGGCTAGATTTCCGCTGTGTTCAAATATCCAGAAAACTAATTGGACTAGTTTATGTAAAAACACTCAAACTCAAATATCTTTATTTAAATAGACTTAATCGGTACTTTTAAATAGTCAAAAAATATACTAAATAATAGACATAAATACTATAATAATATGAATATATAAATAAACAGTATACAAACATAATGCGACTCTACCACCACGTCGGAGAAGTTGATTCTTACTGAGGAGACCCGGCGAGAAACTCAGTAGTTACTCTTTTAAACTTGTTGTGGTTTTACAATGCGAGTTAGTAGAGTAATTTGTTTGTTGATATAAAAAAGTGCTTAAATTCTAACATTTTATTAACAAAAGGTAACAGCAACACGGCCAAAGCCTTTCTTCAATATTTAATGAAAAAAAGTAATTAAATAGATAATTTTAAAAAAACGGTCAACTTTCTGAAAACGAATCAGGCGACTACGAAACGTTGTTTTTTGTTCTTTAATAGATAGAGAGGCCATATCATCAACCTTTACAAATCCACTGCGAAATGGGGCTTATGTCAGCAGCATATGGTGCCCCTGTGTAAAGGTTGATGTGAACGCCTCTGTACTTAATTTCGGTCTGAGTTGCAGGTATTTATACGAGGGGGCTTGAAGTTAGCAACAGACAGCAATGGATTTTCCAAAAACCTATTTTTCAATTCTCTTGCCTTTGCTGTGTCCTCTAAAAGTTACAAAGCGACCTGTTCTATTGTCCAATTTTTGCGTAACCTCCGTCTCTATCTGAAATATAACTTTTATTGTGAATCATAGAATCCTTTGACCTTCCAGCTCCGATACAGAATAGGGCTGTCAGTCCCTCCTAAGTCAATATTAACACTGCTATGTAAGGGATAACGTTTTGTTCCAACCACCCTTTGATACGGGTGAAATAGCCTGAAATTACACTGAAGGCATTTTGATGTATCGCAGGGAGCCTAATTTGTCTTGTGGTCGTGGTCGCCATGTGGCCGGCCTGTGGACTTAGGGACGATTTATTTGTTCCTGTGTAATGCTATGTCTAGACTAAAATCTTAAGGTCGAATACACTTGAAGCTGATGTGAGGTGATGTACCGACACAGAAGGTAATAGTACTCCGTACAGAAGGTTCTCTCTAGAAACGCGGGCAAGTAAAAAAGTCTTCTCTAATCTTACAAGTTTGTGTCACACTAGTACTTTTTAATTTGTCCGTGCTATCGATCCAGGCCATGTTTAGGTAGCTTGCCCGCGAAATCGAAACTTATTGATATTCCACTGTGCGCCGCTGAACGAAACCGATTTAGCTGTCAGAGCTCAGGGTCGCAACTCGCTGATTTCATTATTTACTTAAGAAAAAGTATTACTGTAATATGACATTTATTTTTATAATTACTTGTTAATTACACTTGACACAAATCACACATCAAAACATTAAATAACGCGCTCGGCGGCGAGTGTTGGAGCCGAGCTGCAACCTACTGTCATACCCCAGAGAGGGGTCACGCGGCCGAGCGTACCTAAACTTTGAAGTGACACAGGCCTGGTACCGATGACCTGGCGCAGGTTGCAGGAAGCCGTCGGAGGCGTTGAATCAAAAGCCATTTGCTTCTCTAAAGACCACACCACGTATTTGGGGTAGCCTTTGTACAGAATTGGAGTTCCAAAGGGAAAGTATTTAATAGAACGACATACTAACCTCACCTAACCACCAAAAAACTATCTGAGCCTCTAAATATTCTAAAATCAGTGTTTTGTGGCCGACATATTAATTCTGGGGATTAATTTCAGTATTTTTAGTTGCTCAGTTATTTCTCATAAAGATGATATGCGATAGTATATATTATACTCGAATGTTAAAATCACCTTCAAAAGAACATGCTGCTGCAACCTTATTTTTTTCGGTTCTACCATTTTTCGTTCAATTCCAGATTGCACGTTATCAATTTAAAAATTGTAAAAATACATCAGACTATCTTGAAAATGAAGATAAAATATTCGTTCGATTCATTTGCAATACACACTACTACAGAGTTATACAAATTATTGAAAAAGAAATTCAGGATGAACTAAAAACTACAGTATTTAAACAGTAAAACTGAAATTGTTGAAAACACAAAAAAAAATAACGTCGCAGATTTACGCCTACCTTATTTTGTTAAAAGTTTTTTAAACCATGAGTTTTCTTTTGTCGACATTCCTGTTTTATTTCTTTAATCTTTTATCAGAGTCAAGATTTTTAAGATATACAAAAACGTTAACAATTGTGTGACCGTTTGATGTTCCCACGGGTCTGTTGAGCTAAAGATGTTTTTTTATTTATTTTTCTTCATTTCAATTGAAGGCAAGTATTATTTTTATGCGTAAAATGTGAATGTGAAAATAAAAATACTACCGGAGTTATTGTTCTGCCATAACATAAAATTAAGGCACTTTGCAGTAAGCTGCGCCAAGCTCTAAAAATTTGGCAAAATACCAAACCATTTTTTTACGTTATATATTTGGTGTCGAGGCCACCAGTATAAGATGAAACGGCGACACATTACTTGTATAATTAGCAGAAATGAAAGTTTTTCAAGTTAATAATTTTCAGCTGATTATAACAAGAGTTCAATTATAAACTCCAGTTTAAAGTTAAAGGTGCTGATAGATTAGAGCATTTACTTGTTACAGAACATCGAGCATTCGTTGTTTTTCGGCGATCATGACGCGCGATGTTTCGTTACAACTTGATTTTAAAAACCAGTGAGGTGCAGTTAGTATATATTCTTATCTATAAAAGAGTGCAAGCAAAAATTTTACAGGTAAATGCTCACCCGCCATGAGCATTACTTCAAACACAGCGAGTAACGTAACAATAACATAGAATTCTATTATCTATAATTACCTTAAAGAGTATGAATACATTGTAAATAAGGAAAAAGTGTGACGTATTTATACAATAACGCATAAAATAAAAATCATCTTTCAGCGGGTACATTTAACTTAATTTGGCCATATATTCACCCAACTTTAGTTTTAATGAGATATTGATATACTCGTACTTTTGCAATTTTACAGTTGCATTTTAACGCAGCTTCCAGGGTTCAAAGCTTGCATTTTTCCCGCCTCGATTTCCGTGGTGTCCCGGGTTCGATTCCCGGTTGGGTCAATTCAGGAAACGATCTTTCCAAAATTGACCCGGATCTGGGTGTGCTGGGAGACACCCCTGGCTTAGTTACATTTAACTTAATTTGGCCACATATTTACCGAACTTTAGTTTTAATGAGATATTGTTATACTCGTACTTTTGCAATTTTACAGTTGCATTTTAACGCAGCTCCCAGGGTTCAAATCTTGCATATTTCTCGCCTCGATTTCCGTGGTGTCCCGGGTTCGATTCCCGGTCGGGTCAATTCAGGAATCGATCTTTCCAAAATTGGCCCGGGTCTGGGTGTGCTGGGAGACACCCCTAGCTTAGTCCTTATCTGGTATCGTAACACAAGGATATTTATCGTTACTTCGAGACCATGACAAGTGGTTTGTTGTCTGGCGCATTTTATTTATTCATTTTATTTTAAACTTGAATTGTTTTTCTGCGTGTACATTAATTTTAACTTGGCCTCACATTTACCTGGCCTCATATTTATATTTAACTGGCCTGTTGGCGCAATCATAGCGATCCTGCCTTTAGCGCCGGAGGTCGTGGGTTCGATCCCCACCCATGACAAATATTTGTGTGACGAACATTTGTATTTGTTGTGTGTCTGGGTGTTATTATCTATTTAAGTATGTATTTAGAAATATTTAAGTATGTTTATCAGTCTCTGACGCCCATAATACAAGCTCTGCTTAGTTTGGGGTCAGATGATCTTGGTGTGAATTGTCCCAGATATTTATTTATTTATTTATTTACCGAGCTATAGTTTTGATGAGATATTGTTATATTTCGACAGTGGATTGCACATTATTTTGCAATTTGAAAAGATATAAGTAGTTGCATTTTATTACTCAGCTTCTAGGGTTCAAAGCTTGCATATTTGTTTCAATTATCAATAGGGTTCCGTCATGGTTAACGAAATTTTATATGGCGATATTGTATAAACTTGTGGTCTGTATTTGTATGTATAGCCTTAATAAGTAGCCAAATTTCTACATCTAGAAAAAAAATATGAGAATGAGATTAACCAACGATTAATTGGCGTTATTTCCATACTTCTCAGGTTTCCAATTTGTAGAAACTTAGTAGCGATTTCTTTAGTACCTCTTTAGGCCTACTCCGGTAGAAATTCACGCAGTTTCGTGAAACTTTAACATAATATACCATAACATAACATACCGTCACGACATTATCCCAAACGGGGTAGTCGGAGGCAAGTGGCTGTGCCGTCATGGTGAACGAAACACTCAAAAGCCCACTTTTCACCAATGGTATTAGAACCCAACGTGGTAGGTGGTGAGCCTTCCGCCGTTGGTTTTTTATCGATGTTTTCCATCACCAGAGAGTAAGTCGCTCATAATTAACACAAAGATTTTGGTTCTGGCCAGATTTGGACTCAGAACCACACGATCCATGATCTAAGTTCGGGTGCTGAACCACTAGGCCACGACGCTCTCCTTTTGAAACTTTGAAAGGTTAAAAAGGTCGTAAAAAGTAGTATGTTATGAATGAATTTTATGTATTTTGTACAATAAAATACGGTTATTAGAATACTAAAAAATCAACATCAATTTCCCACGGCACGTATGTTTTTTTTTATGACGGAAAGTTCACGTAACTAAAGTAAAAGTAAAAAACTATTTATTTACTTAAGATTTTACAAAGAAGCACTTATGAAACGTCAAAATTCACAAAAAAATATATATATACGTAAATAAAATAATACAATAGTAGTACTATTTCTAAATAAACATAATGCGAATCTACCACCGGTTCGGAAGTTGCTTCTTATCGAGAAGACTCCGGCAAGAAACTCTAGTTATTCTTTTGAACTTTGTTTTGTTTTACAACAAATAAATTCAGAGTACAGTCAAAAGAACAATAAAAATATATATAAACAACTACGTTTTCGACAAATAGGAATAGGGTCTCTGTTACTTATTACAAATTATTATCTCAAAACCGTAGGTATACCATTCTTTATTAAACAATATTTTGTAAATAATGCTTGCATAATCCTAATCATAATCATACTTCCTTATCCAAAAAAGGTAGGTAGGTACTTATATCATGGAAGCACGAACAACGTAGATGTCAGTACCACCTATAGGTATAGGTTGAATTTAGATGAAACTTTACAGTAATACAGCATATACATAAGAATAACACATATGCTACAATTTATAAAGATTTTATGCATACATGTTACAGAAATATAGTTCACGCGGGCGAAGCCGCGGGCGGTAAGCTAGTCGTTAATATTTATTTAATTAATCGATATTTGGGCATAACATTAACCTTTTACGGTCTATTACCTCAAAATAACCTTTTAGTTTAAACTTCCACCTCTCAGTGGGTATGAACCATAATACTATTCATTTATAACCTTTATTTTACATTAATTGATTCAGTTTGAAACTATTTTGGAATCATAAAGTTGGAATAAATGTTTATCAAGGAAACAAATTGGATGTAGGAGTCAGCACTATAATACCAATTAAATGAAAGCGTTTTGCCTGCTCCTACATAATGCGAACAGCTGAGTAATTGAATTCACTACCCGCTTCTATACAAACCAATATAACATTTACCTTTGTAGACTAAAAAAGTAGAGTAATAAGCATATTGTAGTATATCGGTTTCGATTCCCGGTCGAGTCTATTATAAAAAAACGAACTTTTCCAAATCGGCCCGGCTCTGGGTGTGCTGGAAGACGCCCGTGGCTTAATTCCTTGTCCGGTACCTCGTAACACAGGGATATTTATCCTTTCTTCGAGGCCATGACAAGTGGTGTGCATACAAATGCCTAAACGTATATTTAAAGGCTTCATAATTAAAATCAAGTCATCGCTACATATATGGCTGGTGGGCATGTATGGGTTTTGGCCTAATCAGCACGCTAGCCAAATACAGGTTGGCGATCACGAACGTACCTGAAAATCCAAAAACACTAGCCCGGACTTTGATTTGCACCTGGGACCTCCGGATTTCGATACTAGTGCACATATTGCAACTAAAACAAGTCTATGTCGGTTATATTGTACCATCATGTATAAAAAAGTAAGCTTTGTCTGGAGACATTGTTCGTAATCTGGTAATATTTTTTGTAAACACGCTAGGCCAAAAAAACAGAACCACCCAGAAACCAGAACTACTATTTTCAAACAACTATCTAGTTTCCACAAAAGCCGCCCTTAATCCGTGTTTATTTCACCCACGTATATTAGTACTTGGCCTTTACACTAGCCGTAAGATTAAGAATAAAAAGAAGTGTTTTTTTGTCAATGGAAAACCTAGAAAACAACACTGATGTATGCTGTGCAAAAAATATAAACAATAATTGCAATGTATAAAATTAACCCGACTGAATTACGTAAACGAATGAACACGAACATCTAACGTGATGCAAGCTTCGAATGAATAAAAGATCACTAAATGAGAAACATCTGTACGTTTTGGTTGGCAGTAATAGTTTGTAACTACTTTGCCACAGTTCTAGAAATTGTTTTTTTCATTGGTACGCAATGTGACCCATTCTTGATGTATGAAACTTGTAAAAGGGTGTATGTCATTGAATTTATTGACGAAATAAATAAGTGCTTGTAGCCTATTTTTATCAATTTAAGGGTTTTAAATTTCTTTTTTGAATTCTTCTTTAGTTCGTTTCAATACTGCTAATTTTCTGGTAATAAGTTTGAGGATTATTAAAATAGATTTTAATTTAAAAATAAAACGGTTACCAGCGACTTCGGCATTTAAGAAAAACTCATTTTTTTCTTAAAAAATATGCACCTATAGAGTGAAACTTATTAGAGTTAACATGAGTTTGAAGCTGAATATTGCTTGAAAAAAGGGCAGGCTTCTTACTCTTCCGTTATCCTTCTACGCACCGTGTAAAGGCCTCTAAGCTTACAATCAAACTACATATCTCGTTACTATACACACGTGTCAAATGTTATGTCAATTGATCTGTCGTAAAGTGCGGTTCGAATTAACGGGATCGCGGCGAGTTGACGATAGTGTGGGGCTAATTAGATTAATTATGTCGATAAATTAAACAGTTCAAACCTCAAGCATACAATGTGACCCATTCGTAGTGGCTTGAACATAAAGGTGTAAACTACGATACTTTATTGCCAAAAAACATAATACAAAAACCAGCAACCTACTGTTGGTGTTGCTCTTGTAATACCCTGCTATAGTATTTATTCATTTACAAATCCAGTTATAAATAATGAGATGTTTCCTTTTATGCTACTCTCGTGGCAAACAAGCACGCGGACCGCTAATGGTAAAGGTAATCGCAGTCTATTAACTAGTGCAAAACCTTTTGTGCAATAGTTACTGCAAATTTGAACATTTGCAAGGTACAAGCACTTAAATAGAACGATTTTATAAACACGCATCAAAAAACAAACTCAGGAAAAAAAAAAAAATGGTTTTGGCATATTACAAGGATACAGGTGGAATTTCTCTATTTTTCATATCTTTGGAATAGTAATTTATATCATTAATCCCTTATTCATACTACATCACCATATTTGGAACTATAATGTACTTAACATGCGGTCCAAAAACAATGAAAAACTTCAGCAAGTTATGCCCTATAAAGGGTTAAGAACCCAAAATATATTAAAACACATCGATAATTCGGTCACATCACTACAACCCGTCACCCGTTAGTCCGCACGGGTATCAAATTACAAAGTACAAGACCCGCCATTTCGCCTTCACCGAAATCTTCACGCACCTTCCATCTCTTTCGCACAATCCTCGAATTGCTAGTGTATGAACGAGACAACAATAGTAAGGATATCACGAAAACTGACAAGTGTGTGCCCTGATTTGCAGGATATGGGAAGATGGTTTCTTTTGGTTAGCTGACGAAAATAAATTGATGTCACTTACACTATGAGAATGACAGTTGGTAAATGATCCACCGCTTTTGCAGTAATGGTCTCACGTTTTGGATAACAATTAATTATACATGTGTTCCTATTTGTGTGAATATCTTTCGGCTGTAAGATCTTATCTATGCTTTTATAATATTTTCAAGTTAAATATATATTATACAAAGTCATCATAGTAAATAAAAGTAGGTAATAAGCCGATATTCTGTCCCACTGTTGGGCTGGGCATCACGGATATCAAGTCTTCGCTACAATTGATGGGTATTGGCTTAATTGGTACTTTGTTCTTCCGAAAATATATAATCGCAAAACACTTGCTTGGTCTGGATTCGAATCCGGAACCCCCGGATTTCGGGCTGAGCGTCTTACAACTCGGCAACCGGAAGCTGTTGAAACATACTGTACTTTTTTTACACCCTGTATAAATAACACTTTGAACGCTATAGGGGTCACCGGTGACCGGCAAACAATAGATTTTCTATTGTGTCTGGTTTGGCGGCAGTCAAAAACTACACGTTGCACGCCGTGGGGATCACCGGTGACCGGCTAACAATAGATTTTCTATTGTGTCTGGTTTGGCGGCAGTTAAAGACTAGACGTTGAACGCCGTGGGGGTCACCGGTGACCGGCTAACAATAGATTTTCTATTGTGTCTGGTTTGGCGGCAGTTAAAGACTAGACGTTGAACGCCGTGGGGGTCACCGGTGACCGGCTAACAATAGATTTTCTATTGTGTCTGGTTTGGCGGCAGTTAAAGACTAGACGTTGAACGCCGTGGGGGTCACCGGTGACCGGCTAACAATAGATTTTCTATTGTGTCTGGTTTGGCGGCAGTTAAAGACTTAGAAAGATAAAAAGAAAGATGAACATTGGAACATCAACAAAAGTTCTTATTTTTATAACAATTCGATTTCCCTATTAATTTCCTAATGCAATTTCTTTGCGCAGGGTGGGAATAATTAATTGCAGCGTCCTTCCGAGTTGATGGGGAAAATTAATCTCCACAGTTTCTTTGTTTGTGGAATCATTTGGGCTTAGGTAGGTTTGAAACCGGATTTGGACATAACGTTAATCTCATTGTGTTTCACATAACAGAACACAGAACTTGTATTTCAATATGAACATGGCTTATATCAAGATATATCAAGTTTTACATACGAGATAATCTGTTACAGAAAAAAGTTTTCTGTGTGTGATCTTAAGGACATTTTTCTTGACATGGACACATTTATAATCGACATGTACGTACACCCACCCAGACTAAAAACATATATTTCAGTTTAATACAAGTTGACAGTATTCTTAGACCTCGATACGATAAAGATTACGACCAACAAAAAAGTGGAATAAGGTTTCAAAAGTTTTTAGAGCATGATGGGTTTCTTTCACCTCAATAGGTATTTTTCGATTTTCAGAATAATAAATGTACAAAACTTTTTTCGACATGTATCGTACTTCTGATAGTCTGTTATGATGGTCATCGAAAATGTATTTTATTTAATACGGAAATCGGATAAACACACTCAATATTTCGTCACGACGTAAAAAACAGCGTAAAGCATAAATGTTACGTTTGGTGACACCAGCCCAGTGGACCGAGGTGCGAATATTGCTGGAACTTTTCGTATTTACGGGAACGGAACGCTTTTGGGGTACCGGGGTCAGATGAGGAACCTTTTGTTAACTTTTCGAGAGGTCCGTCTATCTGACGACTGAAAATAAACAATTGCTCGTTCGCTGATTTACCATACCGCCAAGCATTTATGTGTTCTTGGGTGTAAACCAAAACGCCGCTTATAGGTTATAATCTGGAATCACTGTATTACTGTATTTGAAATTAAGTGCCTTATTATAGTAAGTATTTAAAGGAGCTGAATTACTTTTGAGAAAAAGTTTACAAGAGGGTTTCTCCTACAGTATCAGGAACGTTCGAGTGATACCTCTTTGGACATTTATGAGCTGATAACTGCTCACGATCAGGAGTTTCGCATGCTGTTTTGGCGATAAGTTTTTGAGTGAGTTTTAATAATTCGGTCTAGAAAAATCTAGCACAGAAAGAAGTACGGAACATGATGTCCCAACTCGTACTTTGCTGGTCATTCTTTCGTAACAAGGAAGTAAGGATGTTTCTGAGTGACGTTGAACCTCGATAACGTCAAGCAACATTTATTATCCCACTCAGAAAATGGACTCGAATACTCAATGTTCACTTTCGATGACATTTCACATATTCCTTTGCATTCAGTGCTTTATTTCATTTTATTAAGAACACATTACAGGTAACAGTTACAGAACATTATGAGTTTACAAATTTTAAACACCATCGGGTTTTTGCAACGAAATTAATTTTATGGTAAATGGATGGCGGTGGAAGTGGCCACGATGACATGCAATTGTCTTCGAAACGTCGATATAAAATAGGTAAATCCATTTACCATAAAATTAATTTCGTTGCATAAACCCTACAGTGTTTAATCATTTTGTTTATGTAATAGGGAGCAAAGGAGCAGGAAGGTCACCGGATGGAAAGTGATCACCTCCGCCCATGGACAACTGCAACACCAGAGGTGTCACCGCGTTGCTTGCCTTTTAAATGGGAAAAATGTAACAAGAAAGTTTAAAATGTTATTATGAATGTATGCATGCAAAAAAATTACAGACTAAACTATCACTCAAAAACATGTGTCCCTGACTTGATGGGCAAAGAAAAACAACATTTACTGGACTAAATACTTATAACTAGTTTAGCAGCCACAAATTAGACATGAGCGGCGCTCTGACCGATAGCCCGCTTAGAGCAACACGCCATTTTTGACGCACGCACACAGAGACATCAGTTTACAAGCGAAGTCAGTGAGCTTCGGTGAGTCGGAAAGTCGCACTGTCGCGAGTGTTTCTGTTTTTGTCTAACTTGGTGCATTTTTTCACATGATGAATTTTGTTTTTTGCTGGTTCTGTCAAGTAGGTATATAACTTACTTACTTCATTCTAAAAATTCAGAGCGAATACAGTAGTAACCCTAGGCGGTTCACGCAAGTTTTGGAAAAAGGTTCGAGCGGTCCTTCTGTTATTATTTATTTTGTGGCTCAGCTTTTAAACACTGACAGTGTATTGAAGCATCGCTAGATAAGAATAAACATACAATATCTGAGAGAGCATACACGCTGGCCATCTCTTTCTCATGCTTGTACTGAGACTGCCATAGGCTGATTAACATATTTATCTATCTATATATAAAAGAAAGTCGTGTTAGTTACACCACTTATAACTCGAGAACGGATGGACCGATTTTTATGATTTTTGTGTTTTTGAATTTGTCTACATCAGGAATATGATAATAAGTATTAAAAACATTGGTAAATTCACGAAAACTCAATGCAAAAACCTTTTTCCATACTAAATGTTCACAGCTGCCATAACTTTTGACAGAACGAAGTTTGTCGGGGCCGCTAGTTTCAATAATATACGACCGAATGTACAAAAACATCCAGTGCCTAAATAAACTCATGTGTTTATCATAAAAAGGTTTATCCTGGGTTGGAAATGTTGGAATTCAATACTAAGTTTTTACGTTGTAGGCAGGTTGAGGTTTTTCCTTTTCTGACTTTTATGATAGCTGTTTTTTTTTCAGTCTAGTCATCACATTATTTCCCTAATTAACTTAACCCTAGCTTCTATGCGAAATCCGGTAATTCATCAACACTACAATGTCATTAAGTAAGAAATAAAAAAGAAAGATTGGCTAACAATGGCCGGTTGGACAGGGGTGTAATAATGAGAAATTATTATGTCTGCGGACTTGAAAACTTAGGGTACGTATGTATTTGTATTGCAAACGTCGCCGTAATGATTAACTTACAATGTAAAGTAATCTATTTCAATTATTATCGATTTTATGTACCTACCGGCCAACACACCAATTGTCATGGTCTCGAAGTAATCTATCTATATGTTTAATAGAAAAAAATACAAATGTGTTGCTAAGCCTGAAATTAAAAAAAATTAAAGTCTCAAACGTATGAATGGATTATGTACAATTTTAGATTTGGTAAAGTTACTGTGACAGTAAAAATGTGTTCGGATACTCAACCCCTGCTTCGTTTAAGTTTTTAACATCGACAATATATATACAATAATAGGACGAAATATTTTTATTTAAGCAAAAACCTCATAAATTCTAAAGTCACTTTACTTTAAATGAGAACATTTAAGTGTGACAGATGCTTGTCTGATTTTAATAAATTCGACATAAATCTCAAGAGTACAAAATGTTTATTGTACTTTCACCACAACGTTCTATAATGGGGAATGCTCTGACGAGTTATTCCAGCTCATTCCACCCTCACCTTTCCACTCCCGTACCACGCGTGCTGGACTACGGCGTCATCCACACACAATTCAACATTTGTTGGCCCAAACTAAAAGGTTAGGTTACTCGTTTCTTTGTCGTACCATCCAGACGTGGAACGCTCTTCCAGCACATGTTTCCTTCCTCGTATAGTCCCGGGTTCTTCAAGCGGGGCGTGAAAAGGCATTTCTGCAGGCCTTCAAGGTGAGGATGGCCAGCCCAGTGAATCGTTTGAATGACTGGGCTTGTCAACCTCATATCTGGATCTCACGACCGCTTTCCATCAGGTGGAGTGAGGTCATCTTGACGGCTAATATAAAAAAAAGTGTACCTTAAAAAGAACCTTTTTATTTTGTCTAATGCTATGAATGGAGTATAGTTATAAACAAATATCCTTGTGTCGACGGGTTACATTTGTGCTATGAATACGTCTACTTTTTCGAAAACGTCCCAGAAACGCTTGTAGAAGTTGTTCCATGTAACCTCATTAGGTATGGTTTATATGGGTTAGCTTAATTTTCGCTTCAGGCTTAGTGGCGCACTTAATATTGCATTTTACTTGCATTATAGGTATTACTAACAATACCTGTAATATGTGCACTTATGACTTTGCAATGAAAATATCGATTCATTAATTCGACTCAAGGAACTTCAAGAAGCATTTACGACCAACCATATAAATAAAATACAGACGGTTTTTTTATACTAGCTTTCCGCCCGTGGCTTCGCCTGCGTTTCGTTATAAAAAATCTATAATTCATAATTCATAATCTTTATTGCGTTATGTGGTACATGTTGGTCTTAAAATTATACATATCCGCACATAAACCCTGTAAGGGCACTGCATAGAATAGAACAACAATTAATTACATAGATTACAGAACTAAAATAAATTAAATCACATTCAAATCACAATCAAATTCATCATGTAGGCAGATACATAATATAAGCATATTTATTAGCAGAAATAATTCATTTTACAAATAATATTAAAATTATTAAGTACTATTCATGTCAAGGTTAAAATTAAAATTTGTCATCAAAATATTCTTTCATTCTATAATATGGTTTGTCATTGTTTTTTTGTTTGTTTGTTGTTTGTTTGTGTTATAATATATAAATTGTAGCCCATGTGTTATTCTGATGTATAAGCTGTATTACTGTAAAGTTTCATACAAATCCGTTCAGTAGTTTTTGCGTGAAAGAGTAACAAACATACATCCTCACAAACATTCGCATTTATAATATTAGTAAGATTTCCCTACAAAATGACCTTCTCCACCTAATGAAAAGCGATCGTCAGGTCCATATTATGAAGAATACGGTTCAAAAGATTTAACAGATTTAAGTTTGACCGCAACATAGGATAGGTGAGATACATTGCTGCTGCGTGAACGGACCCATGTAAACCAACACTAACTCTGCCAAGTCATCGACGTAAAGTACAATTTCTCCTGTATGCTTTTAACGACTCCATTTCTTTAGCCGTGGTGCTACAACTCTGTATAAAATGAACATTGTAATGCCTACTAATGTATTATTATTCGTTCTAACTTCGAACACTATTATGTGTGTAATTTTTTCAAGTGACTTTTAACTCAGGCTAATTGGGTAGCCACTTACAGTACACGCTAGTTCTGGTTCAATTTTTTTTAATTCTTTTTTAACACACTCTTCAAAACGTGAAAGTTACGGGTATACTCGAACATAAGTTAACTTAGAAGTACTTTATATTATTGACGACACGATTGGCGTAGTTCACTGTAGCACGGTTTCTTGCCTTCACTTACGTATTGTGCCGGGTTCGATTCCCGGTCGAGTAAATTCAGTTAACGATCTTTTCTTAATTGACTCGGGTTTAGGTGTGCTGGGAGCAGCCCCTGGCATAACTCCTTGTCTAGTACATCGTAACATAGGGATATTTATCCCTGCTTCGAGACCATTACAAGAGAGTAGAGTGTTGTCTGGCGCATATATATTTATATATTTATATTTAATACCGCCCAAATAGTACCATTAATTCAATTAGCTGAAACTGTAATACCTATTTTGTTGTTCTATTACCTCTTGATCCAAGTTCCGTGCCCGTGAAGCGTCCTTAGGCAAAGAACTTAAATAATCATTCATTGATTTTAATGTTCGCGGGTTCAAATCCCGCTTGAGTCCCTAGGATCAGGTCGATTTTTTCTAGTGTCTATCTTTGTGTAGAAAAAAGTGCATTGTTAAATGCTAAAAATAAAAATTAATATCCCATAGGTTCATCTTAATCGAAAGTTAAATAAAAATATTTGCAAAAAAAATTCTTTCGGTTGTTAAAGGCGCTTGCCTAACATTAATGAAACAAACGTTGGGTTACAACGTTAAATACGAGTAGATAAATTCACTGGGCCTGTTAATGGCGTCGGTAGCTCAGTTCGAAGAGCAGCCTCCGGATTGTGGAAGCTGGCCCATTCGAATCCCGCTTGAGCCCCTAGGGTCTGGTCGAATTTTTCTAGTTTCTATCATTGTGTAGAAAATAGTGCATTGTTAAATAGTTAAAAAAAACACTTATGTGCAAATCAATTTATTCATTGATTCTTACTGAGTCTTGTTGGTTATCATAATCGAATCAATTTAAAAGCCTTACCTTTTCTGACGCTTGTAGACACATCATTAAAAAGCACCCAAACATAAAAGTACCACAGATTCTCATAAATATTAACGTTGCCTGCTACGCACCAGTCTATCTTGAGCCCCGCTATTTTTTCTACGAAAATGACCAAAGAAAACATCCATCTAACTAAACATTTAAAAGGGAAAGCGTGTACTTGACAAATCCATACCCCAGATTCATGGTTTCTGCCCTCCCCGAGTAGGTTTTCATGTAGGGTACGGGAATTGGGAAAAATGTTACGATACATCCCAGAGGTGTCCGCGTTCCTTGAATTCTTTGCGGATTCCTAGGTTAGGGGAGCTACGATAAACGAATAGGGCGGGACGGTTTGTCTTTTGTTTCAACTTTTATTGCGCTAAATTTTCATCATCATTAAGGTAGAATAGTTATAAGTTACGGGATTTCAACTATGTACCTTTTTTAAGTAACTCTATTATTTATTACTTATTGGCAGACATATTGACATATAGGGCAGTCTACCCTCTTTCGAGGTCTTTTAATACGCTCGGCGCCCGTAGGGTTGTTTGCTAACATGCAATGTTTGCTGTCTGCGTACTTGTTAGAAATCCCGTAACTAATAACTATTCTAATGTCAGTGACCATGAAAGTTTAAAACAATATATCATTAAGGTAGTTTTATGATTCAGGCAGCCTGCAACAGGTTTCCCTATATATCGATTGAGTAAGCATATGTCACACTTACAAGTAGAACTGCTGCACCAATGCCTACTATGCTAATGTTATATCTGATTAATGATTATAAGTATAACTTATCGCGCAAAATATGGTGCATGGGTTTATTAAAATATTTGCGCAGCCAACATTTAAGTTTGAGGTCCATACGAGAATTCAAGATTTGACAATTTCGCTTCATACGGAAATGTCACTCAGATCTCTTCTCAAGTACAGATTATAAAATACGTATCGAAGGGCATCGTTTGCTCTAAACGTCACATCCATTGAAATACTTCGTACCAAAAGAAATTCATTTAAAGCTTTTCATGTGCAAAAATGACCTTCCTCTATTAAATATAAATGCAAATCAAATGACACACATGAGTTCTACTCCGTACAAAATGCCATTCACCTTTCTTATACCAAATGCAATATACCCTTTTTCCTGCTCTGTCCTATATATTCCTGTCCCTATGGCCACCCTTGTCAGGTGATATGTCAGTTGAAGTTTTATTACAGCGTGGGACATATTTGGGTTGTACAGTCATCCCTTGAAGGGCTACACCGCCAGCATAACTTGAGCTCTCGTTACTATGAACTCGCATACTACGCGTGTACGCTACGAAGTATTATACTGAGGTTTGGTTGACTGTACTTGCTTTTATTTAGGTCGCGGTAGATCGGAATATTTTGAGCGGAAACTATTTTGAGGTTTTGTAGAAACAGTGAATTTTTGGTCAGAAAGGTGATAAAAAAAAAATTGAATTATTACATGGATCCGGTTCTATTCAGAATACATTTTGATATTAAACAAAAAAACCTAACAATTTCAAGATTAGGGTATTGAATCAGAATAAATAAATGAGAATTCCCAATAAAAATAATTGGGACACATTTCACCATGATTATTTGAGCTCGAACTACGGCGAGTTTGCACCATAGGTATCAATCAAATAAGGGGTCTAATAAAGCCCTTATTTACTTACTAAATACACAAAGATAGAAACTAGAAAAATTCGACCTGATCCTAGGGACTCAAGCGGGATAAGCGTGGATTTACTTTATGTAGAAAATAGTGCATTGTTAAATGCTAAAAAAACGTTAATTATAAAATAAATATTTTTTTTTATTACAAAAGTGTTGATGAGCTGGGCAATCGAATCTACCATCTTCAGCACTATAAGTAGAACGTTCAACGACGAGCCTAGTCTAAGAAATTAATTGAATTTGTGTAAATACCTTCATGCACTCTGCCATGGAACAGAACTTTCAACAGATCTTGACCCAAAATCCGGAGGTCCCGGGTTTAAGGGTTTAATTTAAATACCAGATAAGCCAAAGTGTGTTTTCGCATGTTTCGGAACATAGCCCGGGTTCGTGATCGCCAATCCACATTTTGCAAGTGTGGTGATTAAGCCATCAATTGTAGCAATGACTTGATTTCAATGATAGGGGCCTTTCCCCAGAAAAGTTTAAATACCTAAAACGTATATAAACATAACTTATCATGTTGATTTAGAAGTGGTTAATAAAACACCGGTAAATTTCCTCCAGATTTAATTGGAAATTTCATCTGGAGATCCCCAAGGAAATATGATGCGATAGTGATGAGCTTGTGAGTAATATCGATAGAAAATGTATCGATACTTCTGATATACAAAACACCGAATTATAAAGCATATTAAGATAATAGGTATAAGAACATTCCTCTGTCTCAATTCCTTCATGAAATAACGAAAGCTCGGTAGGTACCGAGAAAACCTTGTGTGTGAAATAAAACCCAACCCGTAATGAAACCTAAGTCGTCCAAAAATCATTTTTATGGAATATTTTCAGTCATAATTATATCTCTCGAGCAAATATTAGTACTGACCGAAGGTGGCTATAGATTTGTCACCAAAAGGGCAAAACACAGCTAAAACGACTTTCAGTATTTCTAAAACTGTCCATCACCTGTGTAGGCATTTCTGCCTTGAAATGTTTAAGTAAGCAAAGTAAAATAATATTGACTTGTTCGAAAAATGTAAAGGTACCAGACGTAATAATAAAATTTGTATACCTCCTAATAGAACTTTGCTTCTGAACAACAGCATATTTTGTAAAGCACCGGTTATATACAATAAACTTTCTTCTGATGTACTAGACACCAACAATGGTCACATTTTTAGGAAAAAATTGAAGTTGCTGTTAATTAAAAACGCTTTCTATAGTTTAAGGGAATATCTCGACAGCACATTGTGATTTATTCTTTAACTACTAACCATTATCTTTGTGACATATTTATCTTTTTTTTTTGACATTATAATCGTCATTTTTTGTGTATGTAATAACTGTGAATTGGTTAATTAGTATTTTATTATGGGTAATTAATATTATTTCTCTATTGTAATTTACACGCTTAAACAGCAACATATGGCGGATCACTCGTAAAAGTTTGAACCTTCGATACCTGAATTTGCAAATAAATGGAATTTGAATTTGAAAGTATGGCTCTGACACCCATAGTACAAGCTCTGCTTGGTTTGGGGTCAGATGGTCTTGGTGTAGCTGTGATAAATAATTATTAAAATGACAACTATTGTCAGTTCATTTTCAACTATCCGTCATTTGACTACTTAGTACGACTACTATGCTATTTAGGTTTTACCGGGCCTTGACCACGCCTTTCCTGTCAGAAACAATGCACTCTCGCAACGAATGTTCAATTCATTCATCAGTCAAAAAGTAAAAAAGTACGGTTTCAAAAAGTACGAATAAGTACGGTTTCATAAAGTACAGTTTCATGAAGTACGGTTTCAAAAAGTAAGGTTTCATAGAGTACGGTTTCAAAACATCGATATCTTTGCAAGTATTTCATCGATATCTAACGTCTCTGTTACCCGGGTAGGCGTGTAAGAGGAAACCATATTAAGTACAGATAGGAGATTCAATCATTTCTTCAAAAATACCTGTGATGTACACATTAATATAAAGCAAGTTTTGAACTAATTAGGTTATTAAAATATTTTGACATAGACACAAGACACATCAACAGACACATTTTGTGATCATGTGGTAATCGAATCCGCGACTCTTTGCGTCTCCAGTCATCATCACGGCGAAATGCATGTCGTGACCTAAGTCTTTTATTATCCTTTAGTGCATGTATTTGTCCACTCTTATAGATAGGCCTTCAAGATGTGGCCGACAAGCTTAGCGATTCCTTTGCATTACTGTGCTAATAAAGTAAAGTAAAAGTAAAAGTAAAAAAATCATTTATTCATTTAAGCTTGTACAAAGCACTTATGACATGTTAAAAAAAAAAAACGTAAATAAAATAGTACAATATTAGTACATATTGTGAATATACATAATGTGAATCTACCACCGGTTCGGACGTTGCTCTTATGGAGAAGACTCCGGCAAGAAACTCGATAGTTACTCTTTTGAACTTTGTTTGTTTCACAAAAAATAAATTCAGAGTACAGTCAATGCGAGTAGAAAAAAGAACACAATATTGAGCAGAGGAGCAGATTATTCCTACTATGACCACAAACTTTTTTCGTTCAAGTAATCCTCTACATTATAATAACCTTGTTTCATTAACTTTGCTTTAATTGCAGACTTAAACTTGTGAAGAGGTAGATCAACAAGACTTTGAGGTATTTGTTAAAGTATTTTACAGATTGATCCACAAATGAGTTTCCCACCTTGTGTAGCCTAAGACTGGGAGTTTTCAATTTGTTTTTATTTCTGGTATTATGTTTATGAGTATCACTGTTTTTTTTGAACAGATACAAGTTTTTGCGCACATACATTATGTTATCTAAAATATACTGAGCATGCACAGTTAAAATATCGATCTTCTTAAATACTTCCCTAAACGAGTCGCGTGGTCTAAGTTTGTAAATGGAGCGGATGTCTCTTTTTTGAAGTACAAAAATGGTGTTCAAGTCTGCAGCTGAACCCCACAACAGTAGACCATACGACATAACACTATGAAAGTAGCTAAAATATACTAGTCTTGCTGTTTCAATATCAGTCAAGAGTCTTATTTTTCTAACAGCACAAGCAGCGGAACTGAGTCTCCCTGCCAGGGCCGTTATATGCGGACCCCATTGTAACTTAGAATCTAGAGTTATTCCTAAAAATACAGTAGAATTTGTTAATTCTAATGGCTCGTCATTCATAGTTACAATAGTGTCAACCTGTCTCACATTGGGCATAGAGAATTTGATGCACTTTGTTTTTTTTGCATTTAGTAATAAATTATTACTAGTGAACCAACATAGTACTTTTGAGAGAGTATTATTTACATCGTCAAATGCTTGATAACCTCTGACGACTTTAAAAATCAACGAGGTATCGTCAGCAAATAATACTATCTCACAAATATCTTTGACATAGGTAGGAAGATCATTTCTATAAATAAGAAAAAGCAAAGGTCCTAATATAGATCCCTGGGGCACTCCCATACGTATGGTGGCACCGGAAGATGCAGTTCCGTTGATACAAACTTTTTGAGTTCTATCTGTAAGATAGGATTGTATTAATTGAGATGAGATACCTGAAACACCGTAATGTCTTAGCTTAATCAGTAACATTTCATGATCCACGCAATCAAATGCTTTTGAAAGATCACAAAATATTCCTACTGCATCTTGCTTGTTTCCCCAAGCATCAAATATGTGTTTGATAAGTGCTACACCTGCATCAGTTGTGCTCTTGTGTTTAGTAAAACACAACAGTAAAACAGCAAGTTATTTAAATCAAAGTGTGAAAGCAGCTGGTTCAATATAATTTTTTCAAAGATTTTGAAATGGGTCTATAATTAGATGGGTCACTTTTGCTACCAGATTTAAAAAGTGGGATGACCTTATTAAATTTCATTAAGTTGGGAAACTGACCTTGGTCTATGCAATTATTAAAAAGTTTAGCTAAGTGGGGTGATATCGGATTAATGATTGATTTGAGTAGATTAATCGAAATACCCCACAAATCTTCGGTATTTTTCAAACTCAAACTCAAATAACTTTATTCAAATAGACTGTATCAGTACTTTCAAATCGTCAAATTTACAGCAAAATATACTAAATAATAGACATAAATACCATATTAATATGGATATGTAAATAAACAGTATACAGACATAATGCGACTCTACCACCGCGTCGGAGTTGTTTCTTGCTGAGAAGACCCGGCGAGAAACTCAGCAGTTACTCTTTTAAACTTGTTTTGGGTTTACAACAGGCGTTTCATATTAAGTTCCTTAAATACCTTGAGGATGTCATGAGAATCAACATGATCAAAGCAGAACTGATTTGTGCACCCATCAACACTAGATGTTAGCAGGGACTCAGCTATATGTGGACTAGAATTTAACGTGCTTGTAGTTACAATAGGTATATTAGAAAAAAAGTTTCAAATGTATTTGCTATTTCAATCTCAGATTCAATAACATTATTTTGAATTTTGAGAGAGAATGAGTGATCGCGAGGTTTAGATTTACAGGTTTCTTTATTAATTATGTTCCAAGTGGCTTTGATTTTATTTTTAGCCTGTTTTATTTTGTCTCGCATGGACTTTGCAATATGACATGACTTCTTTTTTTTTTTTTTGAGAGGTGATATATTTTTAATTAAATAGACTAAATGATATTTATATACACAGTTCAGTAAAAATTAAAAAGAAAAACCTAAATTTAAATAATAAAACTAAAAACTACTTAGAAAATTTTGCCCCTGCGGTAAGGTGCCCAAGATGCTGGCAGCATTCCCCCGTTGGATGGCTAGGCTCACACGTTGCGCGAGGAATGTACCAGTTCTTGGGTCACCAGTGAAAGTATTCAGTCTTCTAGACAGTATTTTAATGAGGTTTTGTGCACTTGGACCCCACGGACCGAGGGTTTCGACTCCGTAAGGCACAACAGTGTACCCTGATCCTATGTTCAGGTACTTTTGTGTCTTTTTATGTTCAGCCGCTTCAGCCGCCGCGCCTGCCTGTTTGCATGTTCTTGGAACATGGGAAGAATGTATCATCATCTTCAAATGCTCCCACACAGCTCCCAGCTCAATTCACTGATCCATTACATTTACACCTCAGTCGTCTTAAGCAAAATACAGCGGTATTAAAGAGGATTCCTCGAGGTGCTAGACTCTCTGTCGCATCCAAACTCATAACATTCATAGAAAATTGTACACAAAATAACACAGAAACTGATTGGGCTAATCTTTTCACATTACCATTCCAAATTCTTCACGCAAAATCAAACAATAGCCCTACTTCTTTAACTCAAATCATTAAAAACAACTGCCACAACCTTTCTACCGTCACACCTTCTAACACCCAAAAAAGGCCTTTCAATTTATACAAAAAGGTTGAAGAAAAAGTAAGCGACGGTGACCTTAAAGGTGCCGCCAGGATCCTCTTTTCCAATGACGTATTGTCCCCAGACTCGACAGGAACCCTCGCAGCACTGCAGTCCAGACACCCCTCGGCCCCTGCAGCACCTCAACTCCCCGGCCCACCCCGTGCACCCAGTATACAGTGTACTTCAAAAGACGTAACCAATGCCATATTCTCTTTCAAAGCAGGATCTGCTTCTGGATTAGATGGTCTATCTCCACAGCATTTGAAAGATTTAACCTCTGCTTCTATCGGTGACGTCAGTCAAAAGCTTGTTCTTTCTTTAACAAATTTAATTAACTTTATGCTAGCTGGTAAAGTAAACGCGCAGATCATACCAATTCTCTACCCTCTATCAAAGAAAGACGGTGGGGTAAGGCCAATAGCCATCGGGTTCACTTTTAGGCGTATAGCATCAAAAATTGCCGTTAAATACATACAACCTAAATTAAGTAACCATTTATCCCCTGTACAGTTAGGTTTTAATGTAAGTGGCGGATGCGAAGCTGCCGTACACTCGGCTCGCACTTACTTACACTCGAATTCACATGATGAGGTGCTGCTCAAAATTGACGTGAAAAATGCATTCAGTTCAGTAGATAGTAGTAGCACCATGTTGACAGAAATTTGGCATAATATCCCGGAACTCACAAATTATTTAAACAACTGCTATCTGGAACCTACAAAACTCATGTACAAAAACCACGAAATTCTCTCAGCGGTCGGTTGTCAACAAGGTGACCCTCTTGGTCCGGCCATTTTTAGTTTATCATCAGGGTTTACCCTGTAATGCAAAACTTACATTCTAAATTTAACGCTTGGTATGTGTATGACGGAACCCTAGGAGACAAACCAGATACTGTGCTTTCGGATTTGAAAAACATTATTAATACATTTATCTATGGGTTTAGAACTAAATTTCAAAAAATGCGAACTTTTCCTTCCAGAAAAGCTACAACACAGAGACATGATAATTAAAAAATTTAACCTTTTGGCAAAAGACATCAAAATTATTGACAAAACTTCCCTGTGTCTCCTTGGGGCCCCAATTTTCCCAAATTCATTTACAAATTTTATAGAAGATACTATCACAAAATTTAAAGAAAATTCCGACCGCCTAGTGAAGATCACCCCCCATTCGGCATTATTCATCTTGAGATTTTGTTTATTCGTTCCAAAGTTCACTTACCTCCTCCGATCAACCCCTGTTTGGACTAATCAAAATCTTCTTTGCTCAATAGACATGCTTATCAGAAATTCTTTAGAGACTGTCCTCAATATTAAATTAAGTGAATCGTCCTGGACACAAGCCTTTCTCCCCTTAAGATATGGAGGTCTAGGCATTCGCAAAATTTCCAGTGTTTCACTTCCAGCTTTTTTATCGTCTGCCTACAGCACTTTCTACCTCACCAAAAAAATTGTTTCCCGCTCCGTCCCGGCGTCAGAAATTTACGAACTAGGCAACGCTAAAAAAGCTTGGCAAATGGCCTGGCCTAACCAAATTCCCTCGTGCCCCAACTTGCAAAGAAGTTGGGATGAAATTATCTGCAGTGCTGCACACAGAGGTTTGCTTTTATGCAGCTCAGGCTCCCAGCGTGCAAGGCTTGAGGCAGTTTCCCGTAAGGAGTCCGGCCACTGGCTAAATGCGTACCCCAGTACAAATACGGGAAATTGCCCCGACCCTAATACACTGCGCGTGGCAGTAGGTTTGCGCCTCGGGGTCGAGCTGTGCGTATCACACACCTGCCCCTGTGGTACTGAGGTTGACTCACTAGGACATCACGGCCTATCATGTACTAGGAGTGCAGGCCGCTTGTCCCGCCACGCCGCCTTGAACGATGTCATTCGTCGGGCCCTCGCCTCCGTTAACGTACCGGCTATGTTAGAGCCGCAAGGAATCGTACGTGACGACGGTAAGAGACCGGACGCGATGACACTCGTTCCTTGGAGCATGGGCCGACCGCTGGTGTGGGATGCGACCTGCGTCGACACGCTGGCCCCTTCCCATGTTCCTAGAACATGCGAACAGGCAGGCGCGGCGGCTGAAGCGGCTGAACATAAAAAGACACAAAAGTACCTGAACATATGATTTCTTGAATGTTTTTGAATATAATTTAACATGCTCAACTAGTTTTTGACAGTTTGAGTTAGCTTTTAATCCATAGAATTCGTATAATTTATTTCTACTTTTATGGATGCCTGGAGTGGCCCAATCACTAAATTTAAACTTAAAATTATCAACAGTTACTTTCTTCTTAGGAAAAATATGGTTATGTTCATGCAATATTATCTCAAAGAGATGCCTATACTGATCATCTATGTTATGATGACCTTGGGGCAGTAGGTTAGATATATTTTTATTTATATTAGTTCGAAACTTTTTTACTCGACACTTGGTAACTGGTCTATAAATAATATCCACTGATTGAGAGACATGACGGTGCTCAAATTTGGTCAATAGACCGCAGTGATCTGATTTCAAACAGTTTATAATTGATTTCTCAATAGAAATATTTTTACAAAAAATATTGTCTAAGCAGGTGGCTGTTAACTCGGTGATCCTGGTTGGTTGATCAAAAAGATTAAATAAATCAAATGATTTAAAAAGATTCAAAAATCTCACAGAGGTCTGAGAATAATCTAAAATGTTAACATTAAAATCCCCACATACAACTACCTTCTTGTTTGATTTACAAACCTTTTTCAGTACTTCTTCCATGGTCTCTTCGAACTGACAATAATCAGCAGAAGGGGGTCTATACACACACACAATAATAATCTGCTCTCACTCTGCGCATGCAAGTTCAATAGTTCGCTCAATTGAGAGTGCTACTATGTCTTTACGCTCTCTAGATTTAAACTTATTGTGAATTAATATCAGTGACCCACCGCGAATAGAGGAACTTCTCAAGAACGAACTAATGATACTATAATTATCAATGCTAATCATACATTCATTTTTTTTCAGCCAGTGTTCAGTTAAACATAAGACATGTATATCCATACAGTCTAAAAATAAACCTACTTCTAATTCTTTGCCAGAGAAGCCTTGCATGTTTTGATGCACAAAGTTTATAAAATTATTTTGGGGCTTCTCCTTTGTCAACAATGTGCAAGAGTTTACCTCTATTGTCTCTGAATCTAATTTAAATGATTTGGAGCAAGTTCCAAAGTCTGTGGTACAATGGTATCATTCTGCTCAATAAAAGCAGAGTGTTTAGCCAAATAATTGGCTGAAATGTAAAAAAAATAAGATAGCGACATAGCTATCTGTCGTTTATAATAATTAGATAAATGAAATCTACCTTTTGTCAGGTACATATTATTATTAATAATAGGTTCAATGTCAATGAGATTTATTAAATTATTTGAAAATGTCACAGTATCAAATGTCAAATTGATTCTATGTCTTTTTTCATTTTCTGCTTGTAACAGACCCCTACTGTAAGGCAATGTGAACATCACAATTTTACTGACATTAACTAATGAACATAAAGTATTGCGATGTATTTTCATTTGGTTCTTGTGCACAGTACCTCTGTTTCCAATTAAAATAATAAGGGTTGAATTGGGGCTGAAACTATATTCAGCAATTTTCTGAATGATATCACAGTATGAGGCACCCGGTGAACAGTGATTTATAACTGACTTTCCGAGACTATCATACAAAATGTGGCCTATACTTTTTCCAATGTCGTCACTAAACATTACAATGTTACAATCTGGATTTTTATCAGTGTTACTGACAGGGCAGGTATCAGAGATGGAACTGTTGGTGGCTGATTGTGAAGTAAGGGTGTTAAGAAGAGAGTAATCACATTCTGACTGAATAACAGTATGGCCATCATTACTGCTGGAAACTGAGTCCGGGTTGCACAAGAGTTTGGTCAGGGCCAAAATATGCTCCTCATTTTCTTTTTTGGTGATTGTGTATCTGTCAGTTAAACGCCTCAGATTTTCTTAAAGACTACATATTTCTGCTTGTAATACTTTCACGTCATTGTCATATTGACTTAAATTATTGTCTATCATTATAGAATAGACATCCAGTCATCACCTAATCGTCTAATTAATCTCCTAATTTTCTGGTTTTTTATCAGTTTCTGAGTTTTCTTAATGAATTTGCTTATCCTAACATATTTTCTAAATTTGTTTTTGCTGCACTTTGCAACACCCTCTGGACCAGTGGAATTAATCAAATTATTACTAGCCAAATCAATAGCCACAGTAGGGATTGAAGAATGTGCAACAGAAACCAGGCTGGGCACACTAAGAACTAACTCATCGAACAAGCTTTGGTTTTGGGTGTCAACGGTGTGTAGTTTTTCAGTCTCCATGGAAGATATCAGGTGGTGGGCCTCTTGTAGCTCTTGTTCAAGCATGGTAATGCGTTTGAGGCTTTGCACATATTCATCGCTGCAGTCACTGAACCCATCTACTATTATTTGTAACCTTTCCCGCTCATTTAATACTAATAAATACCTTTCATGCATCTCAGCCATGTCTTTCTTTAACAAAGCGTTCCTACTCAACGCCTCCAACAATTCCCTCTCATTGTCTTCTCTTTCAAAATGCAGTTGTTTTAACCAACTCTTTGGATGCCTTCAATTCCTGCAAAGTCAGCTCTAGCTGGCGAGATGAGGCAGCGGGGGTCATCATGGTTAAATTGACAAAATATCAATCCAACAAACAACGTAGAATACCAAAGTGTTGTTTATACAATCAAGAGGTTGTGTAGCTCAAGAGTATTTTTTGTATTCTAACCTCTTCGCGTTTCTGACAAACAGAGTCAGCTCATGCCTAAGGACAGCATGTCGGTACAGTATCTTTTTAAAAAATGGTACTCAGTTGAAATACCAGGTAGAAAGGAGTGGGAGGATGGCACTCCTGCAAACTTCCAAACCGGAGACATCGTGTGGTACACTGATGGCTCCAGGATAAATGGGCGGGCTGGCTATGGAGTCTATGGCGAGAGACCTAAAGCGCAGATTCACAGCAGTCTGGGCCTACACGCCACCGTCTTCCAGGCCGAAATGACCGCCATTTTGCACTGCGCACAGGAGAACCTGGAACGCGCTTTTAAAAATAAGAGTATATATATACTATCAGACAGTCAGGCAGCCCTTAGAGCGCTTGACGCAGTTAAAATCAACTCAAAACTCACCCTTGATTGTGCCGAAGCCCTGAACAAACTCGGGGTCAACAATAGGGTGACGATACGCTGGGTACCGGGACACTGTGATATCCCGGGTAACGAAACAGCAGACGAACTGGCCAGGGCGGGTGCGGCAACCATCACACATGCCCCTGAGCCTGTGGTGGGTATACCCAAATGCGCCCTGAGGCAGCCGCTATTAGCCCGAATGGAATACCTTAGCAGGAAACACTGGACCAGCAGCAATGGTATGGTACATGCTAAGGCACTCATCGAAGGCTACTCACACAAGTTCACCACAAAGGCCCTTGGATTAAGAAGGAGACAGATAAGAATCCTTACCAGAACCCTTACGGGGCACTGTAGGCTGAACAAACACGGACACAGGATTGGTATCGCTGAGTCACCGACCTGTAGATTCTGTCGTGAAGAGGAAGAGACCCCGGTCCATGTCCTATGCGACTGTGATGCTTTAATACACAGCAGAAGCCGCGTTCTCGGCGGGCACAAGCTTGCCCCTTCGGACGCCATTAACATCACTCCCAGGAAAATAATTCAGTTCATGATGGCTGTAGGCCTGGAGAGTGATCTTTGAGGGATGATGACCACAATAGATCAATCCTGGTCGCAGTGGTCAATCGCTTTGCCGACATCCTAACGCTAAACGAATAACGAATAACGAACAGAGTCAGACAATTCGAATATTTCACTACTTAGGTATAATTTAAGGTCGTAGAATGAAATGTATGAATGTTATTTAAACAAACAATACAATACCTTTTCCAAGAGAAAACAATGATTCACAAATATTTGAACGGTCAACTGACACGCACTGTCGGCACCGATAAATCACGAAGTATAAACTTTTTTCACAAAAAAAACACTATATAACACGTAATTAACACTAATTATTGTTTACGACGACTTATTGGGCCTTAAATTAGTTATTTACAGGTTTAAATCAAATTAAAATACGGGACAAGTCAAGATCAGCTGTTAGCCGTAGTGTTGCCACAGCAGAAAAAAAATATGTATGTCAGTCAGCCTCATATCTGAATCTCTAGATCGCATCAAGTGATGTGATCAGTGATCATCTTGAAAAGAGAAAACTTACTAATATTATAAATGTGAAAGTTTGTAAGGAGTTTGTGTGTATGTTTGTCACTCTTTCACGCAAAAACCACTGAACGGAATTAGTAATGAAACTTGACAGTACTTTACAGTAATACAGCATAAACATATAAGAATAACACATGCTGTTTGATTGTTGTACATTTTTACCATACACCTTGGAAAAAAATAAAGGGTTCTTTAGATTCTTATACAGGAAAACCAAAATTACAAGCTAAGTCTACATGGACAGATTATGGCAATACCTAGTAAATAATGAAACAGAAACCATTACCGTGAATTATTATTATTGCAGGGTAATTTTCGCTTTTACCTATTAAACCAAATCTATTATTAACTTCTTCATTTCAGTTGTACTTAAAAACTTTTCGTGCGATTATGAACTGTATTGTGAGAGTGCTAAGGTCGAAGTCTGATAGGGAGAGGTAACTCTTCTAAAGTAATTGAATTCTTTATTTGTATAGGTAAATTCGTTACTTCTATTTGCAGACCCTCCGCCAAAGAAAAGTACATTATACTTGGCTCACTGTTGGGTCTGAATAAGGTAACCAACTGCTGGAAAAATGAGGAAAAATAAAAAAATATTATAACTTGCTGAAAATGTTATGCAGCATAATATTTAAAGATTTGAACTAAAAAAAAAATAACGTGTCTTAAGAATCGGGTGGAATAATACTACTACTACTGAATAGACCTCAATATTTGTAATGTGACTTGCAATAAAATAAAGGGCATAAGATGAGACCTTCGTTGATTTTTTCTAGTAGGTACGTATCTTCAGATAAGAAATAAATAATTGTATCTACAATGCTGAATAACATGTCGTTGTGGCTCAAATAGTGATAATCATAATTAAAGAGTAATTATTGCTCAAATACCGGCGCGATTCCAAATTCCCGAAAAAAAATCCTGCAAAACACAAAAATCATTGTCATCCTGCAAATAGACCTTTTATGAATTTCGTCTCCGAAAGAAAGAAAACGAACATCGAATGTGCAAATAGAGGAGGACCAGATGGCAGCACTCGACTATATTCACCAGTTCCAAATGCTCTTGTGTCTAGACTTCAATAAATTCGATTTTAGCCTACTAAGGTACTTATTTTTTTCTTTTATTGTCACTGCATTGGTGAGGCATACGGGCTGCCTGATGGTAAGCGGTTACCGCAGCCAATCTCGCGTAAATATGACAAAACCACCGAATCTGTACAGATTTTCAGCTGAAAAACATTTCCTGACAGGCTCTGGATGTTTTAGGTTCAATGTTCATTCGATGTGACAGGTGTAAGTGAGGTGCGCGGGTGTGAGACGGGGGAGGCCGGTCTGTACAGATTCGCGAGTATGCGCTCGGTCGCCTTCCGTCGTTATCCGGGTTGATTTGGTTTTTTGTCGATGTTTTCCATCACCGGAGAGTTAGTCGGAAATTCAAAAACGAACACAAAGATGGTTTTGGACAAATTTGAACTGGGGACTACACGATCTACGAGTTCACTACGTTTTCTAATAAGTAACTTTTACTTACAGGGTTACTTTATAAACACTATCCAAAATTTTCCCAGACATTAGGCATCAATCGAAGGCAGCTTCTTTAAAAAAAGGGTTGGTCTTCTTAACTTTTACATTATTAAATTTTCTTCGGACAGATTATTCGTGCGGCGTGGTTACTTATTCAAAATTGTATTTCAACTTCTAAATAAAGCGCGGGCGCGGAGTTGAGAGGCTGCGAGCCCGCCGCCACTCACGTCGCGCAGTATCAACGAAACTAGTGATTTTTTTATACCTTTGAGTAGTTATAATAACATTAATAACTCAAAATTTTAGTACTGAAGGTTGTCAAACAGAAAAATAAGTGTTTAGCCATTTTCTCCATAGATCCACATATTTCAATTTTGATGGTGTTTATAAAATGGTGTTTGTTGTGCCCTGCATATTCCTGTAAAATTAATATTTATAGTTTTGTTATGTAGGTATGAGGTTCGTCTACTAAGGTACCCTAAAAAGAAACAAAGAGTAACCCGGTCTGGCTGCAATCAAAATCCGGATCAAATGCGCATTAAACGCGGATATCCGGGTGCGGCCGTATAATCCGGATTTAATTAGACTCCGGAAGGTTTCGTGTTTGCAATTACACTGTAGTTCAGATAAGGTACGTTTGGTAGTAGGTCATTTGGACTGCTAGTATGTGTATTAGAATGTGTTTTCATATTCCGCAGTATTTTTATAGTGTTCCGAAACAACTACAGTTACTAAAAAAGGAGATTGTGGTTTGCCTTCATATCTACTTTTTAGGAAACAAATATAACAGCATTTCTGTATACGTATATACTATAAGAAAAAAAAAGAATAAGTATTAACACATCAAAAAGAAAAGAAGGGAAAAACTCTGATATATACCCTACAATTCAACAAAAAATAAAACGAATGACCTGATTTAAGGTCTTAACTTCACCAATTTTTTTGCCTTTTGTATTCAAAATAAACTGATCAAAATCATACCAAACTCAAACTCAAATATCTTTATTTAGATATACTTAATCAGTGCTTTTAAATAGTCGAAAAATATACTAAATAATAGACATAAATACTATAATAATATGAATAAATAAACAGTAGGTATACAAACATAATGCGACTCTACCACCGCGTCGGAGAAGTTGGTTCTTACTGAGAAGACCCGGCGAGAAACTCAGTAGTTACTCTTTTAAACTTGTTGTGTTAGTAGAGTACAATTTGTTTGTTGATAAAAAAATGCTTAAATGCTAACATTACAAAATAAACAGCTAAGCTACATAATATAAGACAATAGGCTGTACCAAGTCATTTATACAATTCCAAAAACAAAAATTGTTAGTCATTAATACACTTAAGTCCGGTATTTAATTAATAAATATTACAAGAGGGAACTGATCCCGCACCGAGCAGAGAGCTTTAATTCCAGGATTTTTTATCTAAAAGGGAATCATTGGTAGTATAATACCCCTTTTTTAATACCCTTTCTTTAGATTTGCTGAATTCGAATACTAAGACCAGGTGGTCTCTTTTTAGTGTTCTTTAATCGAAATTCAAGAAACCTAAATGATTGCAATAAACGTTTGTAAAAACTGCGTGTGACGCACAACCCCAATATGGAATACCTTATGAATATCGCAGGATTTCCTAAAATGTAAACCAAAAACTTTCTACAGACCCTCAAGTTCCTTCATTGATTTGTCTTTGATCGCTCTCGTTCAAGTGGTCATCGAGACAAACGGGTTTCATCTTGCCTTATTCTTATCCACCCTACCCTGACCCTTCGCCTTTTGCCAGAGACTAATAAAATATTTCATATTCTTCTGTTTTGCTATTTGATATGACTTTGTTTTTAATTATTTGTAACGATGGCCGGAAGTGAATAAATGTTTTTGCACAAAATATTACAGAAAGAATTAGGGATTTTGTAAAATTTAGATGGCCTTATCGCTTGATTCAGTCTCTTTCAGGAAACCTTTAGGCAGTAAATCATTAAAAAAATATAAACATAAATAGACAACAAAACCACACAGAACAAATCAGGTGGAATTCCTGAGATATTTTTATAATAAAAAAACTCGTATAAAATTATTAGCAGCAACTCACACTTACCCATTTTTAATGCACAAACCCACATCCAAATATGGAACACAGAGATTTTGAATTTCCCTAACCTTATCTCCATTGCAATAAGGTTAATTTTCCCAACCAAAAAACGCGAATCCAAAAAGGTTTAATATTCAGAACATCATATCTCATAACGCCTCTACGGGGGGTCTCACAGTGTACCTTCGCCCTAATATGCGAGTTTATCTTTAAAAATGAGAACAATAGGCTTTTGTGTGAACTCGCCTTTTGGTATAAACTTGGCTATGAACGTGTAGGTGTGATTTATTTTGTTAGATAGATCATTTTTTTGGTGTTTTTTTACGGATGTAACTTTGATAAGAAAAGGTGTTACAAGTTGTGAATATACAGGGTGACTTTAATATCATTGGCATTCTTTTAAATTAAGTTGCTACTCATGATAATTATACAGTATTTTACAAGAAAAAAATAGTTTATTAAAAAACTACTTGATTGTAAACAATAATTAAACTACTAATACTAATAAACGGGTTTTTGGGTTGTTTATTAGTATTAGTAGTTAAAATGAAACATGAAAGTTTAAAATGTTATTTAATAAATGAACTATTTTTTTTCTTGTAATTATTTTATTTAGTGTTATTGGTCAATTGCTAAGTTTTAAACATGATGTTTATGAGGTTTAAAAATATGCAATTTTGCACCTATGAATTAGCCTCATACTTGGGGAAAGTACTATATTTATGAGTAGGTTCTTATTTTAAAAGGATGCCAATGATATTAAAGTCACCCTGTATGTTGCGGTAGAGTAATTGTTATGTTATGGGATTTCTCATACGCAATTTGATAGGTGTTTCTACTTTTGCTTTATTTAGACTTAGTTAAATTAAAAGTTCAAACACCAAAATCAGTACTTTATTCGTTGAAATAAATGAATAACTGCAACCGGAATAGGCACATACATAATGTTCTTTCAAAAAAGTAAAATCTGATAGTAGTGCTATCCGACAAGTTTTGATACTTTTTTGATGAATAAAATAACATAGTTTTTTTTTCTTTTTTTTTTTTACAATTCACACCAAGATCATCTGACACCAAACTAAGCAGAGCTTGTAATATGGGCGTCAGAGACTGATAAACATACTTAAATATTTCTAAATACATACTTAAATAGATAATAACACCCAGACACACAACAAATAAAAATGTTCGTCACACAAATATTTGTCATGGGTGGGGATCGAACCCACGACGGCGCTAAAGGCAGGATCGCTGCTATTGCGCCAACAGGCCAGTCAAAGTCTAGTAGTTGAAACGTTTTCTTAGATTTAACGGTTCATTACATAAACCAATGACGAAAAATGTAATACATAAGTACATACCATCACGACTTTATTCTATGTCGGGTAGTCAGAGGCAAGTGACTGTGTCGTCATGGTGAACGAAACACTCAGGTCACTTTTCATCAATGGTATTAGAAAAAAAATATCAGTATTTTTTTTTATTTTTAAATAAGTAGGGTTATGTAATGATTTATAAAACCGTAAAAGCCATAAATGGAATGTAAGTCCTGTCTACGATCAGTATATAAAACTTGAAACAATATTATCTCGCAATAAGTTGTCTTTGATCAACTAAAAAAATTACTACAAATGTCTTTACGAATGCCTTTTATTATAGTGAATCTTAACTTGCAATGTCCGTCGCTGGCTTCAACTTACTTTTTTTTGCATCAGACTATACCCATTCATCGTCGTTTCGAGAACACGAAAATGTAGTCCTGGCATTATCTACGGTGCCATTCGTTTCGCTGGGTACCGGGCAGGTATTATTTTTTGCGATATTGAAGTTTATTCTCTGTGACTACTGGTTTTTGCGAATTTAAAAATCGTATTCATTGATGCAAAAACGGTTTACAGTTTAAAAGAAGGGTCTGAATAAATGTGTCCTAGAACTAAATAAATATAAATATGCGCCAGACAACACCTGTTGTAATGGTCTCGAAGTAGGGATTAATATCCCTGTGTTACGAGGTACCACACAAGGAAATAAGCCAGGGGCATCTCCCAGCACACCCAGACCCGAGTCAATTCAGAAAAGATCGTTTACTGAATTGACCCGACCAGGAATCGCACCCGGGACACTACGGAAATCGAGGCGAAAAACCGTGCAACAGCACTACGCCAATTGAGTCGTCCAAAATATTCTGATTGATTGGAAATCGATTAAAAAAAGGGGAAAACATGACATCCATACTAGAAAAAATCGCTAGGTAGGTAGGTATGATTTCGGTAGCTTAGGGCCAGGGGGGGACAGTTGCCTCGAACCACCAACATCGCAAAGATAGAGGCGGCAGCTAAATGTTCTAACCAAGAACTAGAATGTTTTGACAATGACTAAATGTCTCTTATTTTGACGTCTGTAATTTCTGACGTTGACAGACACAAGAATGTCTAACCGTCGCGTCGTGAGGTCTTGATGATGTGTACCATTTTGAATGTTTTTCGGTCTGTATTTCTTGGATTAAGTGCCTTTATCACCAGTGACGCTAAGTTGAGCTCGCTCCTGGCTCCTGGTTTTGTAACTACTGTGTCCTGGAATGCAGTGTCCTATTTCGAATCGGCAATTCGGTTTATAGCCGTTTGTGTTTGAATTTTGCGAGAAAGGACGCTACAAATAACAATATTTGGAGCGAAAAGAGACGCTTTTTGTGTTGTGTTTGTTGTGAAAAGGACACTTATCAATATGTGCTATTAACAGCCTCATTACGATGCTCCATCTTTGTGCTTTTGGATGCAAGTACCAATTTAAAAAAATGTTTTATTATACATACATATAGTTGGTGTAGATCGGTAAATCGGATCCTATCTGGTAAAATTGCATACACTGGTGATGATGAGACAAAACATGCTGCCTTGCTTGCTTATTTCAGTAAATACAGACATAACAAAAATAAAAAAATGAAAAAAGTTGTTTTATTTCCTACTTTTCCGCATAATTCTCAGTAATGAGTTGATATGTGGAAAATGATACATACATTTTCGATTAGGGATCCCTTTCATTGGCATAATGTGTTTTGTCCTAAAATGGTTTGGCATAATGAAATTGGCATAATTTATTTAGCATAATATTAATTAGACCGAATTTGGTTTTAGCATAATATGGACTGTGGCATAATTATTATTTAGCATAATGCATTTATGCATTATTATTTTTGGCACAAAAATCCTTCAGGTGTCAGTAGGTTAGGGTTATTATGCTCATTGCATTTATGCTAAAAATTGTATGCTAAAAACTGTTGTGCTTATTAGTATTATGCGAAATTATAATTAGTAGTAATTACAATATGCTAACTTATTTTATGCTTAAAATTTTTATGCTTCTTGACAGTGAACCCTTCGATTACTTGTTGTTCCAAACTTATAGTGAGGGTGGCACAATGAGTCAGTACATATAACTTAATTGTGTTATTGTGCTAAACTCGTCATTGAGGAAGAATTTCCTTTACTTTTTAATTCTGTTTGTAAGCCAGTTTTTTTTTTATATAGCCCGTCAAGATGACCTCACTCCACCTGATGGAAAGCGGTCGTGAGGTCCAGATATGAGGTTGACAAGCCCAGTCATTCAAACGAATCACTGGGCTGGCCATCCTCACATTGAACGCCTGCAGAAATTCAATAATGCTGAAGTTGAAATTCAATAGTCTATTTTTTAATTCTGGAAACTGACCTGACAATTAAACCCTAACAACTGTAACTAGCAGATGTTAATTTTATCGGTTGAACGGTCAGTTTAGTGGCCGAGATTAAAAAACAGACTAATGATTTCAGTCAATATTATTAAATATGGTGCTATACTATAGGTACCTACCTAGGTATATGTGTGTAGCATGCATGAGTTTCTGGTTATAAATTCTAGATGGCGCATCAAACTTGAATGCCAAAAAAATTCACAAGAGGGCTCTCTTTCCACCTTTATTACTTTACTCTTTGCTTAGGGCTTAGAGTAAGATCAGTTTGCGGAAGACGCGGGTTCAAATCCCGCCCGGCATCTAGGGCCAAAATCTGAATTTTACAAAAATATATGTTTCTTTTGCAATAGTTGATGGCAGTGTTCCACTGGGCCTGTCTTGTGCTGTCTAGGAACACGATTTAAAAAAAAATTTGACAGGGGAAGTTGATCACAGAAAATAAAAAACACTTAAATTTATTAAAGGCATTGTGTAGTGGCTTTGATTAAATTGCTGAAGATCGTGGGTTCGATGTCCACCAGAGACAGTAAATGGGCGTTTTCCAAAAAAGTTGTCTCGAGAGAAAAGTCAGTGTCCCATGACTTTCATAGCGTTTTATTCAAATTCTACCAAGATAATTAAAGTGAGATGTCAATTTTTACAACAAATAACTTATAAACTGCTGAATCATCTTTAAATAATGCATAAATTAGTCTTAAAAATAAAATAAACCCAAAATAAGTAAAGAAGAAGGCTGTGTTTTGGCATGTCCCACACCAACAGTGCCAAGTTTGTAAAATTGAAAAGTAACGTTCCGATTTTAGAACCCACATGTTAGATTATTATGCTGCTAAATAGTGAACTTTGCTTCAATTTTCAACCTTAAAACAGGTAGATAACGTTCACATTTATTAAATAAAGCCGGTTTAGTGTTGTCCTGCAAAATTACGTATGGTGGCATTTCCGCCTACGCGACCGATTTTTCTATGACTTCCATCAAAATACTTCTTCTTCTTTCGTGTCGGCAAGAACACGGGCTAAATCCGACTTGCCCAGAAAGCGGCTACTGTGGTAGCCCTCTGGTTACTGACAAGTAAGTCCTTACGCGAGCAGGTGGTCGGGCACGCGGGACAGTTAGTGAGGTGAGCCATGGTTTGCAGGGGTTCTCCACATTCACAGCTGGCGTCTACGTTGCTTGAGTACCCCCACCGACACAGGTTATCTTTACTTCGACCAACCTGGGTCCTCAGCCTATTTAGACTTCTCCAGGTTGGCCAAGGTTCCTTATACCCTGGAGGCAGATTTTCATCAGGGGGGTACAGTGAATGTGGGTACTCGCTTGCCCAAAGCCTGCACCTCATGTCAGTAGGGATTTCGTCGGTAGGCTGCGTAGATCGCAGGAAGCTTTTGCGGCTTCGCAACCGACCTGTGGCGGGGGAGAGCCCGAAGAGTGGATGTCTCGGGTCGCTTTCCTGTTTTTGTTTTTCAAGCGAACATGTCACTTCTCTACGGACTCTGGGTGGAGCTATTCCCGCAAGAGGAAACAGCATACCGACCGGGGTTGGCTTAAGACAGCCAGTAACTATGCGGCAGGTGTCGTTCAGCTCTGCGTCCACGTCTCTGGTATGTGCTGACCTAGCCCACACTGGACACGCGTATTCTCCTGCTGAAAAACACAAAGCTAGTCCCGTAGTGCGCATAACCGTTGGGTTTGCTCCCCAGTTAGTGGAGGAGAGACGGCGCAGTAGATTATTGCGGGAACTAACTTTATGTTTTGTGTTTCTGCAGTGGGTCTTGTAAGTGAGAGAGCGGTCCAGTGTCACACCTAGGTATCTAGGGAGGTTACAGTGTTGGATGGCGACGCCTTTCCAGGAAATGTTCAGCTCCCTGTTTGCCTCGCGGTTACGAAGGTGGAAAGCACACGATTGGGTTTTGCTTGGATTGGGCCTTAGAGCGTTATGCTCGTAATATTCATGGAGGTTTTCCAAGGCAAGATTCAGTGTACTTTCCACGGTTTCGAAGGTCTTATCTTGGCAAGTTAGTGCAAGATCATCCGCATAGATATATCGTTGAGTATTAGGGTGGTGGGGCTGATCATTCGTGTAGACGTTGAATAGAAGTGGTTCCAGGACGCTTCCTTGGGGAAGGCCGTTTTTCTGACATCGCCATCTGCTCTTCTTTCCGAGTAAGTGGACGCAGAAGCGGCGATTACGAAGGAGCTCACTTAACAGTGACACGAAAGTGGGATCGTTTGTGGCACTCGATACTTTAGACAGCAATTTTTTTATATTCACTGTGTCATACGCTGCTGAGAGGTCGACAAATACAGCACCTGTGACCATGCCCCGCTCAAATCCGTCCTCAATGAATTGAGTGAGGTTAAGTACCTGACTGGTGCATGATTTTGACCCGGCCGAAATCCGGCCTGTTCTGGGATGAGAGTGGGGTCAATGGTAACTGTGAGTCGGTTGAGTATTAGTCGCTCGAAGAGCTTGAGGGTATGACACAGGAGAGAAATTGGTCTGTAGCTCTTAGGGTCAGATGGAGATTTCCCAGGTTTTAGTAAGGCCACAATTTTCGACTTCCTCCACAGTTTCGGGATCTTCGCTGATGCCATGCACGCGTTAAATAAACTAAGCAGCCAGGATGTAGCCACTGGTCCCAGGTGTTTCAGCTGTTTGACTGTGATATCATCCAAGCCAGCAGCTTTGCCGTTTTTGAGTGCTTTTATGCTTGTGGTGATATCAGTGAGTGTGAAAGGCAAGCTGATGTTGTTGCATGTCTGTTGCGTATGTTGGGCTGATCTTGGTGTTTTGAGGAGTCTTCCAGTAGGCTTTCCATTAAGTATGAGCTGGTGCGCTACTTGATTGGCTGTGGTTTGACCCGGTAATGATGGAGGGGGCGGGTCATTTGTCAGTTTTTGTATAGTGGACCACGCTTTCTTGCTATTATGCGTCATATCGATAGACGTGACAGTATTCATCCACTTTTCCATCCTACTATCGCCCACGAGACTAAGAAGCTCTTCTCCGATCGAGATGATCTGTTCAGAGAAGGGGTCTTCTGCGAAGAGTGCCTCATATTGTGTAAGCAGGGTGGAAGCTTCTGATGTCAAGCCTGGGACGTATGATGTGCAACAGCCTCTGGGTATGGTCCGCCGGGATACTGACCAGATGACTTTTACAAACTCGTCGTAGTTTTGAGGTTCAGGCGGTATGTCGAGAAGCTGTTGGTCCACTTTTTCAGAGAAGCTGGTCCAATCAGCTTTGGCAAAGTTGAACCGTCTTCTGAATGGGACCTGTAAAGGTCTCACAGTAGCCACCACCTGGATCACCACAGGCCGATGCTGTGTTTTAGGTATTGGAGAGCACAGTTGTTTGGTACATTGAGGTCTTATATTCGCGCTGCAGAAAGCGAGGTCCGGGTTATAGCCGCGACGCCAACGGCGACTGTAGAACGATGCAGGGAGTTTGGCACTGTGGATGAGTTCCAGGCCGTGCGAATCTGACCATCGCTCTACAGCTTCTCCGTTTGAGTCACTGGCTGCGTAGCCCCAGGTGGTACTGTGACTATTAAAGTCGCCAAGTATTAGTTTAGTGGGGTGATTATCAAAGTTCTTAGTTTTGATAAATCTAAAGTCGTCATTCGGGGGCTTATAGACAGAGGTCACTGTCCAGTTTCCGAGGTCGGCGGTGATAAATTCTATCGAACCTTCTGATATACAGTCTGCTGAAAGAACTGTGATGGCTGGTTTTGCAAAAACTGCGCTGCCATACTTTTTGTGCTCAATTTCAGCGATAAGGACCATACCTGCTATATGTGGTCTTTGTTGGTGAGAACCACGGTGTGTTTCTTGGACACACAGAATGTCGCATGAGTGCCTCTGACAGAGTCTGGATAGTAAGATGGACTTGTCATCTGAAAAGCCTTCGATATTAATCGTGATGACAGTCAGGGCTGGCTCTGAAAAAAGCTTTTTAGTTGGTCCTGAAAAGGACCGTTCTGGGGGCCCTTGATAGGGCTGGTTTAAGCATGGAACGCCCATTTGCCGTGGTAAAAAGATTCGCCAGCCTAGCCACTCCGTTACGGTGACTAGCTGTTTCCAGGGTGCGCCGCGGGGAGGCTCTTTTTATGCACCCTATCAAAATACTGACTAATTTGGACATAATTTTCGAATTGTGGCAACATTATTGGTTTATAGTAGTCGCCATTTTGTAAAAATGACACTGCAGTTCATCAGTAAACGTCATAGAAGGTGTCATCTCAAACTGGTTCACAAAAAAAAATCCACAAACTAGTCTGCTTTTCATTAGGTAATGTATTGCTTTGCTTTTGAATTTTTATTGTGTATAACGTGTTTTTTTTATGTATATTTTAGATCTTAAGCTTAAATGACTCTTAAGTTTAACAGTGATGAGTAATTTATTACTGAAGTTTATCCGGATTAGATACGTCACTTCTATTACGCTACTTTAGCGTGAATGGAACCAAAAAGTAACGTAATGGAATCCTAAAGATGATTACACAACGTGTTTACATGCTGGTCAACCAAATGGAAAACAGAAAGATTTAAGTAAGTTTGTACCGTGAAGTACGGTATCAAATTATACGTATAAGTACATAAATTTAAAAACGTAAAAACGTGTATGGACATTTTAAAAATAAACCGGGTTAACGTTCAGATTTCTAGATCCAAGCTTTACGCTACAAGGGTTAAGTACTTAGTCAGTTAATCAGTTAGTCAAGACTTCTTTTTATTTAAGGACACATCATAAAAAAATATATGCCATTTGTTTTACTCCTGTACTCAAAAAATACTTGATAAGTGCATATGATGTTAGTTTTTAAGCCTTTTTTTAGATTAACATCTAAAACAAGGCTTAAAAACTAGATACTGTGTTATGTATGTATGAATGAATCTTTTTAACCTGAAAAAGAGCTTAACAACTAGATGGTTATGTATGTATGATTGTTTTTAACCTGAAAAGAGCTTAACAACTAGATGTGTTATGTATGTATGTATGGATATTTTTGAACTGAAAAGAGCCTAACAACCTACACGTGTTATATGTATGTATAAAGTTTTTATCCTGAAAAGAGCTTAACAACTACACGTGTAATGTATGTATGTATAAAAGTGTTTAACTTGTAAAGAGGTTAAAAACTAAATGTATAACACATTCACTTACCTACTTAGTGGAACTATTTTTCATTTTAGGTATAAATATGCCGTTAACGGCTGCAGAAAAGTCGAAGCGGTATCGCGAAAAAATTAAAACCAACCCAGAAAAATATGAAACTTTTAAAAGAAAGGAATTACAAAGACAAAAAACACCAAAAAAAAATTAAAGAACTAACTGAAGACGAAAAACAGGCAAGAAGAAAACACTGGAGGGTACAAAAACGAAAACAAAAAGAAAGAAAAAAGAACAGTCAGCAGAGTCAGCCTATACAACCATGCGAAGTACAGGCTGTAGCAACTCATGACACTAACGACACTCAAACAAACAAACAAACAAACAAAAAATATCTTAATTTAAATAGACCTGTAACAAGTACTTTTAAATCTATTTCTGTGCATACTAGTAGGTAGGTTAATTCAAATAATTTTATAAGTATTTATGACTGATTCGTAGTAGGTAATTCGTATTGTCCCATTAAGGGCAAAAGAAGTGCCTATCTAAAAAAAACTCAAATTTTGATTTTATGGCATCGTATCATCTTTGAGGGTTTTTTTGAGATGCCGCTTTTGCACTTAGTGGGGCAGATAAATATAATGTTGTGCCATATGAACGTTTCCTTACAGTTCCTCAACGTGATTTTTAGTTTCTTCATACGTCACTGTCCCGTTATTGCTGTGATTTAATTTTTAAGATAAAAAATACAGATCTCAAACATATTTGTTTGATATTTTGTACAATATATTTTAGTTAGTTAATTATATTCTCTCGATAGGCGTTTATAATTAATATGACTCATTTGTTGATTTATGAAAAAAAATTATAGTGCAAAGTTATCAAAAGTAGCGTGAAGGAATGTTTTTGTTGAACAACTTGGTTATTTTGTTAAATTAAACTTGGGAATAGATATTTTTGGGAAGACTGCTTTGTTTTTGTTTAATTAATATATTATGATGATTCCTAACCTCCTTTACTTTTATTTTAATCTCTCTTAAATCTAGTGACGTATTGGAACTTCTAATGAAGATACACAAAATGAAATCATAATTATTTCCAAAATCCATATATTTTTAGTAAAAAATTTACCATTTCTATACATTTTATACTTTATTTCATCAACTCTTTTACATTTCGAAACTAAATGACAATAATTATTTTTGAGGAATTCCTTTACGTTACCGACAACTTTTTTGAAAAACGCCCATATAACATTTCTTGTTCGTGTTTGTGTTGTCATTATCAATTAGTAGATATATAGAAATATTTAGGTATGTATAATCATCACTATCTAACACCTATAATCTTCTTATGGTCCATGGTCCTAGATATTGTTATTAGACGATGCCGATATTTAATTGAAAAAACGAAAGTTGCAGTAAATAAGTACAGTCAAAAGCATAAATATCTGTATATTTTAGGACTTCAAAAACTTGTTACTATTAGATACAAATATCTTAACAAGTCAACAAAGAGTCTGAACGAACTCTCAAATAGTTTTATTGGCTAATGTTTCGCTCAGATATTTTTGAAGCCTTGGAAACGTATCTATATTTTTGCTTTTGAATGTACCACAAGACTCTAAAGTAATAGAAATATTTGCCTTTTTATACTCTTGGTTGAAAAAAACAATTTCTTTAGGAACATTAGCGGTTCCATTTTTCTATTAGTATTAAGTTTCAAGTAAAGACATCGCAAAGTAGGAGTTATTGAGAGAAATTGTCGCTTCGCATCAGATACAAGGAGGTAAACTGTAGCTTTACAATGCAATCATACCATCTCGACTTCATCCCAAACGGGGTAGTCAAAGGCAAGTTGCCGTCATGGTGAACGGAACACTCAGAAGCCCACTTTACACCAATGGTATCAGAACCCAACGTAGGTAGTGAGCCTTCCGCCGCTATCCGGTTTGATTTGGTATTATATCGATGTTTTCCATCACCGGAGAGTTAGTCGGAAATTAAACAATGAACACAAAGATTTTTGGTTCTGGCCAGATTTGACCTCGGGACCACACGATCCGCGATCCGACTTGGAGTGCAAAGTGTAGCTTCATAAAATGTTGAAACCTTGGCCTTGGAAACAAGGCTGGTTAAGTGAACTGGATTGGACTGGACTTGTATGTAGTAAGATATATTGGCTTTTAGAATATACTAGCTATACTACAGCCTTAGTTTTAATTTTTTTTTAACCTGCCTTCTTTAGTCTTAAAGAGCATTGTGGAACATGGTTCGAATCTGGCCAGAACCATCTTCGTGTTCATAATTAAATTTCCGACGTAACTTCTTTTCTCCGGAGGAGATGGAAAACTCTGATAAAAAACCAAATCAACCCGGATAACGGCGGAAGACTCACCACTTACCACGTTGGGTTCTAATACGCTTAGTGAAAAATGTGGGCTTCTAAGGATTCCGTACATCATGACGGCAACGTTTGATATAAAGTTGTGATGGTATGTTAAGTTACTTAATATAAAAATAAAACCCTTATCATAAAAATAACAAGAATTTAATTTCAATAAAGTACACCTGCCCTCCTCTTATTGAACATCTAGTAAATGGCTTACCTGATACACTTGAAAACCTAATAAGTACTTCAGCCCCCCGATTCAGAACGAAGTTATCGACAGAGGTTTTGTTTAAATTATAGTAAATTACCCGCTAATCGGTAGTAATCAATATTTTGATATGTTAAAGCCAAAGGCCCTAAGTTTTCATAAACCAAATTAGATGAAACCTACCCTATTTAAAAGAAAATAACCGATTCGGTCGATAACTTTGTTCTGAATCGGGGGGCTGCTTTAGATATTGTGCAGTACTGTCACTTCCGCAAATTTATAATTAATGAGGCAAAACATTTCGTTAGCTTAAACAGTTACAGGATTATTTGTACTTTTTATGAATAGGGAGGAAATAATTAATTTCGCAAGGAGAAAATTCCATTTAACACTTTATTTAATGCAAAAACCCTCCAAAGATGTAGTTTCTTGGCTGCCGCATAAAAAACGAAAACTCTAACAATTTATTTCTCTCAATTAATCTCACTACTTTATGTTCCTCGAAAACAAATAGTAGACAGTCACAATTTGTCTTGTCAAACCATTTACGACTCTGTACATTCTGAACTAATTGCAAGCAGTTATTAACTTTATTTATTACTCCATAAGGGCTATTTACAACCTACTACCGTGAAGTGGAGTAAAAATTAATAATTGACTACAAAGCCGCCAAATAAGGTAAACGCACGAGTTATGGACCCCAGTGCGTTGTAAAATAGGGATGTCAATTTTACAACCAGGGTACCAGATATGGACACTTTTGATTAATGACTCTTTAGGGGCAATTGGGCGGTTACGTTAAATGCTTTATTTGAATTTTGCGTGTTACAGATAATGATGTAAATTAATATGTTATTTTGCAATTAGGCTTAGCCTATGTTGCAAAAGCCTATACAGAGTCGCGTAAACCATTAAATTAAGGGCTATGTCGTTAGTTTATATGAAAAAAACAATAATTAATTATTAATTATTATAAATAATTCAATATAAACCGCAAAACGCTCTTTTTGTTTATTTATTCTTTATTGAACCTTAACTAAAGTACAAAGGGCGGACTTAATGCCTAGAAGCACTCTCCTGCCACTCAACCACATGGTCAGACAGCAATATTACTGGCAATGTGAAAAATAATATTTTTTGAAGTAAATGATTCAAAGCAAAATATCAAAATTACAAAATAATTAAATACGTTATATATATAAAATAGCATACACACAAATAGACAAAAAGTGAGGAAGTCAAAATACAGCTCTTGAAGCGTCATCAATCCTTAGAAATTCGTGTGCATTCCACATTTACTGCACGCCTTCCTTACCGAGACAAGCAGTTTGTTCCCTTTTCCTAGGATCTGAACTCTGATCCTATAAAATTCAGGCTGAGCGTTTTTATCACACGGCCACAAATGTTATGGAGTTATATTAGTTTAACATCTTATCTTACAAATATTCACAATCAATCAATCAATGTATTGTAAAAGCTACAGATTTACATACCTGTTCCAGATTTTATACGAAATAGACCTTATATGGCTTTCTCTTGCGACTTTTTTCGCATTGACTTAAATATTGCCACACTGTTTAGATTTTTATCATTTAAATAGCTGGCCAATTTAATAGTATACCAAAATTTACTAAAATTGCTTTAGCGGTTTCGACGTGACAAACATACAGTTAATTTTGCATTTATAATATCAGTATGAATGACAAATCGTCACGACACGACTTCTATTTACTTTTGGCTTTTATTGTTTTCCATTCTATTAATCAAAAATCACAAATCATTTAATTCCATTTACGAATAGTCACTATATTAAACCAAGCAAGAAGTCTCCGCATAATTAATAACTAACAAAGCTGTTAAATAAGGTAAAGGTGTGAATTATGGACAGTAGCTGTCAAGTTACACAACGGTGCCAGAAATGGACATGTCAATGCAACAGGTTTTACTGCTTGTATTAAATTATAAGTGATTATTACTAAACTTACATGATTTAAAAGGAACTAAGAGCAGTTAACTGTTTCTGTGAGATATAATTTTTAGAAGCGAATTAGTGTGGAATTTAATCATGTACTGTTTAAAGAATACGTTGCAAAATCGGAAGCAAGTACGTAATTTAAACATTATTTATATTGTTTGATGTTTGTACAGCTAAACAAAAATTACGCTTGTGGGCAGAGGACCTCATTTTCTTTAATTGCTTTACAGATTTTTTTGCATTGAGGTTGATTTATATGATCATAGTACTGTTTCCCCGACTGTGCGGTTAGAAGGTAACCACCTCGCAAGGTGAACGGATGACCTGATTGAAGATTTCGCTGTCAACTTTGGCAATATATTTCTTATGGAATTCTGGTAGGATGTAAGTGGCCGGAATTCACCGCGGTCCGGCGAATATTTCAAGTCATCCGTGCACCTAGTAAGTGGGCGTCCGATGCTGCGTTGGCTTTTAAGGGCCCCTTCTCCGAAATGATTGTTTCTAGATCAAGTTGTTTTCAGAGAAATGATAATATTTAAAATTGTTAAAAAATATAATCTTAGTACAGAACTACAGATACACGTTTGATAAAAACACAATATTTAACATTTTACTCGAAAAAAAAAACCAGAAGTAACATCGATTTTGAAACTGTTTTAAGTTGTATGCAACTTGGGGAACGCAATTATTTTGAAAATATAACATTTCATTTATAAAACGGGTTTGACAGGTATATTATTGGGTAGATTTATAATATGGCACTTATCATTGCATTGTGGCATATATTTTTTCATATAAAATATTTGAAACTTGAAAAATGGCTCGCGCACACTATTACGAACAAAATCAACTCCAAAAAGCTAAGTTCAAATGTGTGAATGTTCTTGGACAGGCGTAATACACATTTTACCTTAGCCTTAAACAACATTTTCAAAAAGCAACCTTAAAACGCTGGGGTACCTTTTTAATCCAAGCACTTGGTGGTTACGACATTAATAATAATAATAATAATGAATAATCTTTATTGCACAAACAAATACTTACAGCACGTAAAAACAAAAAAGTAAATATTAAAGTACAATTTAGGCGGTCTTATCGCTACAGAGCGATCTCTTCCAGACAACCTTCGGCAAAGAGATTTGAAACAGAGGACGTGTTAGGCTGCGCAAAAGCTATGGAAAAAAAATGTAATTACATTTGAATGTTATGCTAATATAAAAATAAATAAATAAATACATCTATGTATACACACATATATTAAATTAAATGTGACACTATGAAATTGTCATAGTATATTTTTGCTAGTAATAATTGTTTTTTTGACTTGTCACAAGTACTTTTCATAAGTCCATACTCTATATGAACAAAGACATTTTTTACTTTTACTATTCTTTCCTAATTCAACCATGAGGCACCTTTTAGGCGTTCATGGGGTATCTTAGGTATATGTATAGGTAAGATCGAAGGGCAGTAAAGATCATTTGAAGTCGAAAGGCTGAGCAACAAACAAACTCTTAGGATTATTATTTAGAACCAAGCTGCTGAAAAGGTTAAATACCTACAGTAAGACCTTTTTAAAACAAATGTGGTATTTTTATAAATACACAAAGTACATTAAATTATCTCGCGTGTATGAACCTAATGTTTCTTTACTCGGAAGTGGCGTTTTAAACACGGACAGCTTTGTTTTAAACTCGCTTTTAACTGTACAGTTAGCCGCAGATGAAGAGTAACATTCAACATCGTACCGTCCACGCGTTGTATGGGAATTATTAGCAGCGAGAGTTCAATTTATACTGGACGGGTTGAGCTTGCGTTGTTGATTGTACTGCTGTATGATTATAAGGATTAAGGGATATTTTCCAGTGAAGAATAAAAGCAAGGTTTAAAATTTAGCGCAATGTTGCTAACATACATTCTCATTAACACGTTCGTTTAAACGCGGTTTTAGCATACATTTAGGGTGAAAGAGCACGAAACAGGGGTGGTAGTTCTTTCTACATATAAAAATAAAAATATGCGCCAGACAACACACCACTTGTAATGGTCTCGAAGTAAGGATAAATATCCCTGTGTTCCAAGGTACCAGACAACAAAGGGCGTCTCAGCACGCCACGACCCGAGCCGATTTAGAAAAGATCGTTTTCTGAATTGACCCGACCGGGAATAGAACCCGGGACACTACGTAAGGCGAAATACCGTGCTACAGCGCACTTCGCCAATTGTGTCTTCATTATCAGTACTTTGATAATATTGAGGCTAATGTACTGTATTATTCTATGACACCTAACAATTATATTAACAGTCAGTATTTCTAAAGCGAATAGGGTACCTACCTATCTGTTTTTTTTGTTGTTGAGGTGATTGACCTCATAAAATGGAAACATTGTTTTAAATTAGTTCGAAAGCACAAAACTCCCTAAGATAGGTAACAATTTATAAATCATATTCTTGGACTTGGCAAAAACGCTACCTACAAACTGCCAAAGCAAATGACGTCATTTGCGATCTATTTCTTTGCGTTCGGCAAAACATTTGTTCAGCAGCCATATTAAATTTCGCGTATATGAATATGGTTTCTTAACAAGTGTTTGCTATAAATTGTGTAGATTATCGAATAGCACAGTTTATCTTAATAACTTCAAAAAGAAACTTCAAGAAAAATTAACTTTCCCACCCAAGTTTGAAGTGCAGTAATAATTGTACATAAGTAAACAAACATAAGCCCTTTTTACTATATTTTTTGATTTTATTAAAAAAAAAAAATCTTAAGATGTGGTCTAATCTATTACTGACTGACTTTATAATTACTGAACTGTCTCTGTCAAAAAATCAAATTCAAAACCAAAATCATCACACATGACATGACACAACAATAATCACCGTCACGTCTGAATACTTACGTGGTTCCGTACAATAAAGTAAACGACAAAGAGATTTCAATTAGTTATATTGAATGTTTAATGGTTTTGCTAGGCGCGGTCGCATTGTATGGCATTTGGCAATTGCGACGGATATATGAATGGAAACATAGACTTCAATCAAAATAGAAGACGCAAGTGTATATGGATATTGGAAAGGTGGATAATATTATTTCTTTTACTTAAAAAAAGCAACTTTAACAGAATGAAAACAATGCGCCATTCAATTAGCCGGCGCTCTTCCGTCAATCCTGCACTCTTCCGTTAATGCCACTCCAATTACGTAGTGACATTGCCAGGCTAAGTATTCTCTACCGCTTCTACTATGGGGAATGCTCTGACAAGTTATTCCAGCTTATTCCACCCTCACCCGTATCACGCGTGCTGGACTACGGCGTCACCCACACACAATTCAACATTTGTTGGCCCGAACTAAAAGGTTCGGTGACTCGTTTCTTTGTCGTACCATCCACACGTAGAACGCTCTTCCAGCACATGAGTTTCCTTCCTCTTATAGTCCCGGGTTCTTCAAGCGGGGCGTGAAAAGGCATTTCTGCAGGCCTTCAAGGTGAGGATGACCAGCCCAGTCATTCGTTTGAATGACTGGGCTTGTCAACCTCATATCTGGACCTCACGACCGCTTTCCATCAGGTGGAGTGAGGTCATCTTGACGGGCAATATAAAACAATAATATATATAACCTTCGAAAATAACCTGGGAAGGGTACGAACTAATTAGCTTTAGGGTATCATTTAGAAATAACAGTTATAATGAAAATAATTATGCTAGAGATAACTGAAGTTTCATAACTTACTTAGTAACTGATATTATTTGTTTCAGGTAATACAAACACTTAAGTTCTTCAACTGTAGCAGCTGCAGGGACATTGACTGAAAAGTTAGACAAGTAATGTATACAACGCCAATTTCTTCTATCATCAATCTAAATGTACGACATTATCATGATGAGGAACTCAAAATGGTTTCAGGCTAGCGTTAGCCTAAATCGTTTTTGGAAGCGCATTTAGGCGTGTACGCCGATTTTAATTATTTTAAACTTTTTTTTGTCCATTTTAGCTACAATTATACCAGTTCTACTCATTGTTATTACTTCTAAACATTATAACTAGTTCATTGGATTTTTTATGTCGATATTATGTCGGCTATCAAATTTTTTAGTCACGATAACGCGTGCTTGGTGCAAAGTCTCGTGCAACCTTCCCACCTGGAGCAGATGACGTTAGTTTGTGGGGGGGGGGGACGTTATAGTGGTTATATATAATCCATAGATACTAACTCACCACTACGGGTTTGAACGAACACGCCGCAATAAGCCCGTGTATGCGCGTTGGTTTCTTAGGAGAGCGATATGTAGCGCGCATGTAAGCACGTATGACAAAGTTATAAATATCCCTGGACATTCCCTGGACATCCCCTGGACATTATTCCACACAGCGCCATCTAGCCCCAAAGTAAGCTAATTAAAGCTTGTGTTATGGGATACTAGACAACGGATAAACATACTTAAATACATTTTCTTTTGTAAATACATACTTATTATACATAGGAGACACCCAGACCAGTACAAACAGACATGTTCATGCACACAAATGTTTGTACTGTGCGGGGATCGAACCCGCGACCTCTGGTGTAGTACCCAACTTCTTAACCATTACACCAAGTCGGTCGTCAAAGCTATAAAGCTATTTATGTTTTTAAAGCATATTTGATTTTGCTTTATAAAAATATGCTAATACAATTATGCGAATAGCTGTTATGCCATAATATCATTATTCCTGAAAACACTATGCCTGAATAAATTATATGCGAGTAAATAGAGACCCAACTGAAACTGTTATTAAATTAAAATCAATGAAAAGGTAATTTATTAATAGGTATGAGCGTAATTGGGCAAGCTTGCCAATTGAGATGTCCCAAAATGTATGGAGTTTTGGCCAGAAATGGGACATCTGCTATGGGTTCTTTTGTTCGCTTGATGGGTATGTAGGTTGGTGATCACAAACCCAGCCAAACCAGATTGATCAAACACACCGTCTGACCTGGAATTTGAACCCGGGTCTTCCAGGTTTCGAGCCGAGCTCTATAAACACTCCACCACTAGGTACTCTGGTCACGGAGGAGAGCATTTAGATATATAAAATTAAATATCTGGGACAAATTACACCAAGATCATTTGTGTGGCAGAGACTGATAAACATACTTAAATATTTCTAAATACACACCTTTGTAAATTTTTTTTTATATTGCCCGTCAAAATGCAGAGTCGCTTAATGTATACAAGGTTAAATTGAAACAATATGTATTAGAATCTATACCTGTATTAAAATAGTAACAAGTTCACCTACTGTATTGCAACTGCACTGTGACATCTTTTGCCTCATACGTAAACGTCGAATAATAGATACCCTCTTTAAAAATTTATTAAATGTATTGTAATGGTTTGCAATTTATTACGTTAATTTCTTTTAATATTAAACTCATAACGTAGTTAGGTAGTTATATCCAAATGCTACACAAATATATCAGTAGTCAAGTGCAGTGAACCTACTTGTGTTTGGTGTAAATGAGAAAAATTACTTCATCTGTTCTTCGGCCGTTATAATGTGTACTACAAATGTGTTCTCATGTAAGTGAAATGTTCATGTATTTCTTTATGAGAATAAATGTTCTTTAACCAGAAAATGACCTCACTCCACCTGATGGAAAGCGGTCGTGAGGTCCAGATATGAGGCTGACAAGCCCAGTCATTCAAACGAATCACTGGGCTGGCCATCCACACCTTGAAGGCCAGCAGAAATGCCTTTTCACGCCCTGCTTGAAGACCCTGGGACTATAAGAGGAAGGAAACACATGTGCTGGAAGAGCGTTCCACGTCTGGATGGTACGACAAAGGAACGAGTCACCGAACCTTTTAGTTCGGGCCAACAAATGTTGAATTGTGTGTGGGTGACGCCGTAGTCCAGCATCCGTGGTGCGGGAGTGGAATGGTGATAATAATAGACACAAAAAGACAGAAATGTTCGTCACATGAATGCATGTCATGGGTGGGAATCGAACCCACGAACTCCGGTGCTAAAGGCAGAACCGGTCATTACAAAGAGGCCAGGCCATCACCAACAGGCCAGTCATTAAAAAGATATTGATCGATTTTTTAAAAACGCAATTGACTATGGTGCTTTAAGTAGATATATTCCATCCACCGACCGGTTCAACCCCTTGAAAGCAGAAATAAGAAGCAAAAAAATTGTAAATATTTGCGTGATGAATTTTCTGAAAATGTTTACGGAATGAAGAATTATGAGAAGAAAATGTACGAACTTATTTTCGTATGTTACTTTAAGTTCTCCTGAAATTAGTTTTTGTCGAGAGAAACGTGGAAATTTGTAGTTAAGTTCTAATGGTAGTTGAAGCGGTATTGCTACAAGTGGAAATTTGATATTTCTGGTGAGGAATTGAAATGATCATAGTAAATTATGTGTAATCTTAAAATAATAAATAAAATAAAATATCCCTGGACATTATTCCACACAGCGCCATCTAGCCCCAAAGTAAGCTAATTAAAGCTTGTGTTATGGGATACTAGACAACGGATAAACATACTTAAATACATTTTCTTTTGTAAATACATACTTATTATACATAAGAGACACCCAGACCAGTACAAACAGACATGTTCATGCACACAAATGTTTGTACTGTGCGGGGATCGAACCCGCGACCTCTGGTGTAGTAGCCAACTTCTTAACCATTACACCAAGTCGGTCGTCAAATATTATTATAACTTTGATTATTTTAGCATTTTACGATGCATTTCTTCATAACCAAAGATAGAGAACTAAAAAATTCTAACTGATCTCGAGCGAAAATCGAACCTGCGTCTTTCGCATTTCGCATGGCTGCTCTATAGTAATGCCAAAATCAACTGTCAAAATATTGTTTTTTGCACATAACGCCGCTGATAACAGCGTATCTACTCGTATCTAGTGTAGAAATATAACTAAAATTGGCATACAAGTTGATATAGTTAATTTAACTACGGAGGCCAGCGCAGCCGAGGGACTATCCGCGACATACTTTTTTGTCAAAATAGATCCCTGACTAACTATCGAAAAACGCACACGGAGGACTAAAAGTACGCCGTACAAAAAGTCCGCGGATCGAACGCGGACGCTGACGGACCAGAGCGTATTAAAGTACGCGGGAGTCCGCGAAAAAAGTAGAACTAACGAACTATGAGCAGCAAGGGCCACAGCGGACTTTAGTCTGCGTTGAGCGAAGATTCGAAATAAAGAGATGGACGGAGTATTAAAAACGGCTTCTTAACTCCATGTCAATTACAAATTACAACACAACGTTATCTCAGTATATTTTGCCTCCATAACGTGCGCTTCACTAAATTTCGGACACCGTGTGCGTTGAGTCCGTGGTAAGACCGCGGTGGGTTTTTTATTCGCGGAGCGAACTATTCTTACCCGCCGCGAACAAAAGTCCGTCGTCTGCGTGGCGAATGGAAGGCGTACTAATAAAAAGTGGTTTAGATTTGGTGTTGATGTATTTAATAATTTAGTTACGTCTCTTGACTTAATAGACGTATATTCGACTAATGCCTTCATTGCTTCAATAAATACTCCGTCATTAACAAGAGTCATTAGTAATATCATTAGTTTGACTGGCTTGTTGGCGCAATGTCAGAGATCTTGCCTTTAGCGCCGGAGGTCCTGGGTTCGATCCCCTCTGACAAACATTAATGTGAACATTTGTGTTTGATATGTGTCTGGTTGTTATTATCTATTTTAGTATGTATTAGCAAATATTTAAATATGTTCATCAGTCTCTGACGCCCATAGAACAAGCTCTGCTTAGTTTGGGCTCAGATGATCTTGTTGTGAATTGTCCCAGATATTTATTTATTTATCAAATCCAGGTGAACTCAGCTACCAGACCTTAAGGCGACAGTGACGTCTCAGTCAATACCCCATTTCGCACTGCGAGTTCCCCTCAAAGCTAATTTGCATCCCAATGAAATCCCCAACTTGAGAACCAGATCGCAGTCCAATGAATAAGGATTAATTGCCTCAAACTATCGACATACTAACTTAGGCAATTCGATTAAACAGCTGAAGGGGGAAACTTGAAGTATTGCGACTTGGTTATGTGGATCCATAAATATTTAGGTTCAGCGCAATGTCGGAGGGGTAAGAGAAGTGAAAAGTGACGCAGATTGGCTTTTCACCCTCACATTTTCGTATTCCAGCCTCCACCTTAAACCATTTTGGTAATAAGGAACGTGCAATGACATCTTTTTGAGGTGTTAACAAAAGATCGCTCTAAAGCACGAATAGCTCCGAGATAGAAATTTAAAAAAAATCTTACTTGCCAAAACAGGTTTGTAGGGGCAAACTGATGATATATTGTGACGTCACTACCCATATGCATATGATTTCTTAACATAAGTAGCTATTTATTGTGTGGATGATGAAATGATATTTTTTTTTTATATTGCCCGTCAAGATGACCTCACTCCACCTGATGGATAGCGGTCGTGAGGTTCAGATATGAGACTGACAAGCCCAGTCATTCAAACGAATCACTGGGCTGGCCCCACCTTGAAGGCCTGCAGAAATGCCTTTTCACGCCCCGCTTGAAGAACCCGGGACTCTAAGAGGAAGGAAACACATGTGCTGGAAGGGCGTTCCACGTCTGGAACTACATTACACTTTTGAAATTCGAAGATGTTGTCGTCTACCCGATTCTTCCATGGGTTTAGGTCAAACGAACATAGAGCTAAAGCTGTAGCAAGGATGTTCTTTCGTGATCTTTTAGTGTAAATGATAATTCATTTTTCATTTACACCAAGAGAATTCTATCGAACAAGAACGAGGAATCAAGAACGATCATTCTAGCTCGTGCTTTAGGGTCTTCGCGAACTAAGATACACAACGAAAGAATGCTCTGTCTCTGTTTACACGAAGTGGATGGAGTGGGGAGAGCATGAGTATTCGTTTGGTCTACATCCACCTATGCGAATAGCTAAGGAGCGTCTGCACAAGCGTTGCCGAAGAATTTATGCAGCGAAGTGCACAGTGGCGCATACTGTAACCTGTTTTGCCCACGAAATAAAATGCTATTATGAAACAGTCCGGATTATCCAGCAGTTGTGTTAACTACTATAATCCTGTGACCAAAGCGTAAACTAATCAATCATTTCCTCCTCTCAAATTATAAACCCTTCAGCGCTCACCTCATTCTAAATCCCAAAGCGTCGCCTTTGTCTCGTTTCTCGCTAGTTATTAACGCGAGACGAGACCGGGGTAATTTGGAGACGGATTGCGACCTGTGGCGGGAATAGTGTTTAGGAATAAACGTGCTTGACAATGCATACTAAGATGGTCTTGACTATTATCTACTAGTGTTAGCTTTGCTTTGAATAAGCTAGCAATAATTCTGTGCAGTTATTGGGTTTTGAGGTTAACCATTTTTTTTTGTGCAATTACCGCTGGATAACATGTTGTTGTGCCTTTTCAGACGTCCAAAGAACCTAATTTGTTGAAGAAATTTTGGCAAATTGAGAATGTATTTATTTATACACGGTGTCATAGAAATTAGTGATAATCGTAAGCCCAGTAGAGCATTACTAGGGCTACCCGAATAACCCCTATATATGTTCCGCGATTTTTGGTAGTTTGATTTTTGAACGAATTTTCGAAAATTTCTGGATTGCGTGCGTCACTTTTTTGGTTGCTGTGGCGCAAATGGTTGAGGTAGATGCTTATTTTCTTTCATTGTTAGCTGAATACTAGGTCTAGTTGATTCAAAATTCAAAAGCAGTTACATCTATAGCAAAAACAATAGAAGTAAAAAAGTAAAGTGAAGTAATTAGCCTATATGCTGTCCCACTGCTGGGCAAAGGCCTCCATCATTGAAATCAAGTCATCGCTACAATGGATGGGTATTGGCTTAATCACCACGCTTGCCAAATGCGGGTTGGTGATTACAAACCCGGGCTATGTTCCGTAAAATCCGAAAACACACTTTGCTCGAACTGGGAATCGAACCCGGGACCTCCGATATAATAAATAATAATTCAGAAAATAAGAATGGAACTGAAAAAGTGGTAAATACTGTTTTTTCCCTAAGTTTCGAACGCTATTTAAAAATTCCTTCGAACCTTTTTCAAAAACTACCAACCATTCAACTATTTAGTTCATAAATCTCAATGAGATACTTAAAGGGCATCATACTTAAATGTTCATTCAACGTGTCAGAAGTGTAAAATTCAAGATCTTAGATAGCAAATAAAACTTAATTACAAGTAAGCCTGATGCATTCCTCTTCACAAAAACATTATAAAGAGTTTTTAGAATGGCGAGTTTCTTGTTTAAAATCAATTCTACACCAGTAAATAAAAAAAGTTTTTGTTTAAAAAAAATCATCTAGATACGATGTTACAACCTCTAAAATTTGTTGATGTGCAATAAAGAATTTCTCATCTTATCTTATCTTATTGAGTATTTCCAGAACCGTTTTAAAAATATGGCCAGTTACATTCACAATGAAATATATTATTATGCACACAATTAAGTATTAAAACGCCGTTAATTTATTTATATGAAATTTCATCTTTTACTTCAGCTCACCTCCGATTGAACTATTTAATTACTTTTAGTCTGGATTTTATTAACAATTCAGTGATCACCTCATTTTAAATCCCAAAGCGTCGCCTTTATCTCGTTGCTTGCTAGACGAGACCGGGTTGATTTGGAGACGGATTGCGACCTGTGGCGGTAATAGGGTTAAGGAATAAACGTGCTAGACAATGCTGGTCTTTACTATTGGCGGAGATTTAAATGAGCTAGCAATATACCTGAGTATAAAGGGTTATAGTGCAAAATCGTGCGAATTATACCTTCAGTCCGAATTGTGGTTGGTGATGAGTGGTAGATTACAACCATTGCCTTTCAATATGCAAGAACCTTGCTGCTTGCAGTCAAATAAATAATAAGAAATAAATAAATAATAAATATCTGCGACAATTCACACCAAGATCATCTGACCCCAAACTAAGCAGAGCTTGTAATATGGGCGTCAGAGACTGATAAACATACTTAAATATTTCTAAATACATACTTAAATAGATAATAACACCCAGACACACAACAAATACACATGTTCGTCACACAAATATTTGTCATGTCATCGAACCCACGACCTCCGGCGATAAAGGCAGGATCGCTGCCATCGCGCCAACAGGCCAGTCAAAAAAGTACGACAAAAAATGTTTTGACGTCGTTTTGAACACCATTTTCCTCATGATTACTGATTGATTAAAGCATTCACTGGTATTATAACATCGAGCATTTGTCGTTTAAAAAATAACTCGAACCACTATGCGAATACGTCATGTTTTGTTAGGGATCCTTTTTTTTTTTTTCGACAATTTTTTTTGTCCTTGAATTCGGCATAACGATTCAGGCATATATTTTTTTGGCATTTTCAGTAAGCGTTAATATAGTTCAGGCTAATGTTTTTTTCCCTAATTTTGATTTGCATGAAGTTATAATGTATATTGTTTATTAGTCTTATAGTTATTAGGCATAAAGATCCAAAAGCATAATGGATAAATACTTTAGTTAATCATACGTATTTATTCAAGATTTGATTTGAATCTGAAAAACCAAAAGTAGGCATTAGGGCGCCATAGTGTAACAGTAGGTTAGGGTACGGCGGGGTGGCCGTAGGGCCACCCCTAAGCCGCCAACATGTTCATTTTATATAGGAAAAGTATTGTATGCAAACACAAATTTTCCAAAACTCACTTCACGATTGTGACATGATATTTATTCGGCGTATAATTATTATGCCTATCAAACTAATGCTTAAATATCATCATGTGTAAGCATATTTAGGCTTTAGAATAGTATGCTTACCAATTATTATGCTTAAATTACTTAGGTATGCTTTAAAAAAATGTGCCTTAAAAGTTATGCCAAAATAATATTGTGCGTAACTCTTATTAGGATCAGTAAAAGTATGCCATGTTAAATTATGGCATAATATTTTATGCAAATAAATGGGAACCGTTTTGTTACAACTTGATTATAAATACCAAGCTAGAACGTTACATCACATTGAAATGTTTTTAAATAAGCATTTGCCTGTGTTATGCCATTCGTAAAAACGGCACATTACAATGTAATGCACTAGCAAAAGCTCCAATCTATACCCACCTTTAGCTATATTTATTGCTACTCCTTTTAGAAAGAGACAGAAGGCAGAACGTGCGAAAGGTGCGATTGCACCTGATGGTACTCTACGGTGATAGAAAACATCGATAACAAACCAAATCAATATCCTGTACATCAATATCAGTATTATATGTATATATTATATGCTGATAATTTTTTTTGTATTTATTATATATAAAATTATGTAATTTATTTATATATATTTTTTAATATTTATTTATATTATTAAAATATATATTTTTTTTAATCCTTTTTTATATCTCCGCACTTGCTGACCCTTTCTGTCATCTTTCCTCTACCTGTAGTAGGTTGTCTGGAAGAGATTGCTTTTAGCAATAAGACCGCCTAAATTGTACATCAACTTTCTTTGTAATTCTTGATTTTTCCTGTTTTTGTGCAATAGAGAGTATTTTATCTTATCTCATCAACCCGGATAGCGGCGGAAGGCTCACCACTTACCACGTCGGGTTCTTAAACCATTGGTGAAGAGTGGGCGACACAGTCACTTGCCTCTGACTACCCCGTTTGGGATAAAGCCGTGATGGTATGTATGGTATGATTACACGTGTAACGAATTATTATTTTAACATTTTGGCATCAATAGCGCGCCTTTTTGCATGGAATTACGAGTGTAAGTTCTAGGTGTAGTTATTCTAAGATCACAATGAAATTTAATAGTACCCAATTTTAAACTGATTTTGTATTAAGAGCTCCGTTTATTCCTTTTCGTTAGCTGAAGGAATCTTTGAAATCTTTATGAGTGTCTACTACAATTAGGGAAATGAGATTCAACGCTTAGACCGGATATTGGCAGGATATCCCGCAATTTGGAAGATTTTCTCAATCAAAATCGGACATTTCAGTGAAGAATCATCAAGAAATTGATGCTTTTACGAGTATATTATTAGTTTGTTATGAATGACGACACGGTTGGCGTAGTGTGCTGTAGCACGGTTTCTCGCCTTGACTTACGTAGTGTCCCGGGTTCGATTCCCGGTGGGTTCAATTCATGTAACGAATTCTTCTAAATTGGTTCGGGTTTGGGTGTGCTGAGACGCCCCTGGATTACTCTTTGTCTGGTACCTCGTAACACAGGGATATTTATTCTCACTATAGACTATAACAAGTGGTGTGTTTTCTGGCGCATATTTATTCATTTTTTTTTTCCCGAGCGTGCGACTATTCTTGTGTATCATACACACGAATAGTCGCACGTTTGGGAGTCAAACCGCCTTATGGTAGATACTCGTATATTATGGCTTCGTTTCGATATAAAATATACTATTATAATTTCTTAATACTGCTAGCTGGCTGGTAACGAGTCTATCTTTTTAGCTTCTAACTAACCTAATCGTGATAAATTTTCTAACAGTCCTTTAGATTGAGTGCGCAACTTCGCCCATATCTCTTATTCAGAAGCAGATTTGCAACCCCGCGTCAAATTAAGGGTACCATCCCTTATAATTATCGGACAAGGGATGGAAGTGTCCCGGCTCTATGAAGATTTATTGCGGTTTAAACTGGCTGATAATTTGATATGTGGGTTTAAGGAATGAACATAGTGAAAGATATAATATAAAAATAAAAATTATCAATTTATTTATTAGTTCGCTCTAAAATATAGTTTACAAGTGAGAACATGTAGCCTATAGTAAAGAGATTTCTTGCAGCAGACCATGGTTCTTCACCGACATAGTTCTTCGGATAACCAAGCTGAAGTGGCAATGGGCGGCTCACATTGCCCGCAGGACTGATGACCGCTGGGTAGTAAGGGTCCTCAATGGCGACCACGGATTGGAAGACGCAGCGTAGGTAGGCCACCCACCCGGTGAACCGATGACTTGGTGCAAGTTCCAGGAAGCTGCTGGATGCAATTAGCCCGAAGCCGCTCGCTGTGGCGTGAGGCCTATGTCGAGCAGTGGACTTCTAAAGGCTGTTGATGATGATTATGATGAGACCATGGTTACAGGGTGCAAAAACAAAGCGTGACGAAAGAAGCCAGAATCCCTAGCCAAGAGCAACACACTAGTTTCGTCTCAGCATGTCAAATTGAAAAATGTACTAGAATGACATTAGCACTCGTCTAATCGAAATGACATTTGATGTCAGTTCCATGCATTTTTAATATCGAAAAGAAAGAACATAACGTGTTGCTATTGACTAGCCCCTAGACATTAATACGATAACGTCACCATCATTGTCCAGTACAAAAAAATGTATTGGGATTTGACATTGTCATGTCATAATACAGAATCCCAATTTACGCGAACGATAACGTTAATTTGAAGTGGCAACTCGTAGTAGACGCACTGCTCGCTCTTAAGTAACGTTTTCCATTGTTTAACTAGTACCACTATATTACCTAAATCCAATACAAATTATCTAAAACATTACCACGTGTTAGACATTCCCAAGGCCCTGGGCTCGGGACACCTGGGATATGTGGGACTCGGAACTCCTGGGAAAACAGAGACCCCTACCCACTAAAACCTGACGGTGGTCATCGTCGTCACAGAATGGAAGGGACCCGGGACCCCCAACTAGGGAGAGACTCCTCGCAGGACCCGTCGGCGCGCAAGGCCGCCTGTGGTGAAAGGCTATAGGCAACTAGGCCAAATCCTCAATGTGATTTTTGTAGTACTAATTCAGAAGAATACTACTAAATTTTGGTCGGTACGATTACCAGTATTCGTCGGGTAAAGGTTTACCCGACGAATCAGTATTGATATAGGCCAAGATTTATTAGGTGATCACAACTTGTTATCGCTTGAAGTGGATACAGTTCCTAAAGCTAAACTATCCAATTCGCTTTCACCTTAAAACTGACTAACTATATTGGAATTCGAAAATTGTAGTAATAAATTACTTGTATTAATTTGCTTGGCCCAAATTTTATGGAGAACCAAATTTTCCTCCTCTTTATACTCGAAGTTAATTAAAAATCGTCGTATTTATTTTCAATTAATTTCGTTGTTGAGTGGAACTAGTGTAAGGGTATAATAAATGAAACATTAATAAAATGTTCTTCATGTTTTTCCAATTCAATTCCAAATAAAAACAAAAACGTTAAATATAAGTTTATTAATGACTAAAGTTTAGTACCTAAACTACGATTGCAAACTTCTTTCATGCCACATTTGGTTCCATTTCTAGTCACTAGGGGTGCTGTACTGAAATACCATACAAAAACGACAGCGGCTGTCATTGGTGTAAACTCATGGTAGTAAATATCTATGCGGGGCGGCATGGCCAGACATTTGTTGCCCACGTAGTTTGCCGATCTCCATGAGACATGACCATACCAACGAAGGCGGCACTCCTGCAGCTTGTCTGCGATGTCGCGAACATGAAGGCTGCCGTGGATGTGTTCCGCACACGATCTTTGCGTGAGACTCCGTGACGCGCAGGAGGTATATAAAAGAGAGTCGTGTTAGTTACACTATTTATTACCCAAGAACGGCTGAACCGATTTGGCTGAAAATTGGTGGTTAGGTAGCTTTGAACCAGGAGACGGACATAGGATACTTTTTAATTAAAAATCCATACTAAATGTTCACAGCTGGCATTTGCCAATAACTTTTGACAGAACGAAGTTTGTTGGGGCGGCTAGTAATTTAATAAATAAAGGCCCTAAAAAAACATTTAGTTTGTTTACAAGTACAATTCATTTGATGCCCCTTAAAATTTGGGAGGCCAAATACATTTTTAAAAGTCTTAAGTAAATAAAAGAAACTATACCATTAATCTACACAATTTATAGCAACTTTTGTTGAGAAACCATACTCATAAACGCAAAATGTAATAGGAACAAATGTTTTGCAGACAAAGAAAAACACAGCAAATGACGTCACTTGCTAGCAGCAAGGACGTTGTAGGAAGCGTTTTGGCCAAGTCGAAAAATATTATTTTTTAAATTGCTTTATCACGGAGTTTTGGTGCTTTTGAAATATATTTTTAATAATGTCACCATTTTTGAGAGGTCTTTAGATGTCATTACAACAAAAAAAAATGGCAAAATATAGCCTATTGTAGCGATGAACCTATTTAGGCTAATTACTTTCATTTTAACTCAGGAGCCAATTAAAAACGGCAAATATTTGCCAATTCCCGGAAAAACATTGTCCTAATTACTTAATTGGGCCAAGAACAAACGTCAACTCAGACGTTTCCGTCACCTGAGCAGCGCTTTGTCTCAAGCAGACCTCTCTCATTTCTTTGATCACGGAAATGGAGAAATCTTGAGATTAAGTGGAATCGCAATTAAGGATTTAACAAAATGCGTCAGGCGTTGCGTAGACCAAGTACCAACGTGTTTCCTTATGGGATTTTATTGGAGAATTATAAGGAAATCAAGAAAGCCGTCCGTGTAAGTCAATCGTTTTTTACAACCGTCAATTTTTAAGACACATAAACAAAAACAATACAAAAACATGCAAATAAAACGAATATTTGATAAGTGTCTCCATTCGTGCCTCATAACTTTCGACTGGGTGAACCGATTTTAATCATTCTTTTTTTATTTGAAAGCTGGTGCTTCTTGAATGGTCCCATTTTATTTTGGTCTAGTTCTGACAGTGGCATCCATGAGAAAACCATATAAGTCTTAAATCTAGTCTTTGACGACCGACTTGGTGTAATGGTTAAGAAGTTGGCTACTACACCAGAGGTCGCGGGTTCGATCCCCGCACAGTACAAACATTTGTGTGCATGAACATGTCTGTTTTTACTGGTCTGGGTGTCTCCTATGTATAATAAGTATGTATTTACAAAAGAAAATGTATTCAAGTATGTTTATCCGTTGTCTAGTATCCCATAACACAAGCTTTAATTAGCTTATCTAGCCCGATGGCGCTGTGTGGAATAATGTCCAGGGATATTTATTATTATTATTATTATCTAGATAGACAAAATGCGCGACATATGGACGACAAATGGACGAATAACTTAATATTACGCCAACCTATTTTGATAATTCTTTATTTATTTGAAAGCTGATGGTGCCCGTGTGGTCCTATTTTAATTTGGTCCAGTTCTGACAGTAGCATGTAGGTTTGTAACTACCTACATACATACGTAAACGTGATATGTAAGAAATAGGTATATTGCTAGGTATATTGTAGTGTTTCCTTGGCTGACACCGACTCCAACAATAACAATAGTTGTACCTACATAATATTATCGTATAAGTTTTAGAAGAATACGCAATTATTTCTTTACTTTTTAGTGCTTTGTTTTGGAATAGTTTTTTTTTGAAGTTGGATTTTTTTTTGTTAAAATTTTTGGTATAGCAATAATGTAATGTTTTTCTGTTGGTGTACCTTAATAATTAAGATGACTTTGCAAAAATATCCCATGTGCAGTTGACGTTTAAATCTGTTTTAGTTTTGAATCTCTACTTTTCGATCACGCTCGGTGCATCGGGTTTTTTTATGGTGAACATAAATTTTTAGATAAAGTGAAAGTAAAAGTAAAGTTCAAAATATATTTACTCATATAGACTTATAACAAGTCAGATAGAAAAAAAAAATATAGCAAAAATATACTAAATATAAACTTACATAAAATAATACTATGATAGTAAATATCATAATTAAACATAATGTTACTCTACCACCGGTTCGGAGGTTGTTTCCGATCGAGAAGACTTCGGCAAGAAACTCGATGGTTACTCTTTTCAATCTTGTTTTTATACACAAAAATTGAATTGACAAAATAAAGTCATAACAAAAAAAAATGTGCAGAGGGGCAGATTATACCTAAGATGACCACAAATTCTTATCATTTAAGAAATCCTCAACACTATAATAACCTCGCTTTATTGACTTAGCTTTAATATGTGACTTGTGAAGAGGCAGTTCAACAAGAGTTTGCGGAATCTTATTGAAATAATCACACATTGACCAACGAATGATTTTCCTACCTTATGCAGTCTTAGACTGGGAGTTACGAGCTTATTTTTATTTCTAGTATTGAGTTTATGAACATCACTGTTTTTCTTGAAGACATGCAAGTTTTTACGGACATCTACTACATCATAAATAAATTGAGAGTACACCGTCAAAATATCTATCAGAGATAATTCTCAGAAGCACAAAAATACAACTAGCGTTTCCCCTTTAAATATTATTTATTTTTACTGTAAGAAACAAAGCGCCTGCGGGAAGTTGGAGAATAAAGGGCAGTTTGCCTTCCGTTGAAAGCGTCCTTTTCCATTTAATGTGATTGTTCTGTCATTTTCGTAGTCTGTACTGTCATGTCTTTCATGCGTAGTTTATTGAACGCTCACACTGAGAAAAACCAGACACAATAGTTGTTGTAAGTCGCCGGTAATAAATCTCCAGAGGCTTCAATCTGGTCCTTAGAGCCGGATCTACCTTGCTCCTGCAGCTATCTGTATATGGCGTTATTCTCACCTGAGTATTAACCTGTGCTAAGTTGTTTCACCTTCACAGTACGGTATGGCTGTAAAACCGGAGAAAATAGTTAATGTTATCCCATTTCTGTAGGCTCCAATCTGGTCCTTTGAGCCGGATCACACTACGCCTAAGATGGGTGTTAGGCGTAGTGTGATCCGGCTCAAAGGACCAGATTGGAGCCTACAAAAATGGGATGAAATGTTATCCCATTTCTGTAGGCTCCAATCCATCACCATGGAATGGAAGCCTACAGAAATGGGATAACATTAACTATTTTCTCCGGTTTTACCGGTTAGTTTCCTGGGTTACTTTGCTACCAGGTCACTGATGACGTTAGGTCTGCTTTGTACTTCCATGGTTTGGAACCTAACGGGCTACAATGGAATGTTCTGTTAGTTGGAACCCAACGTAGAGTGAGCTTTTGTCCGTTACCCGGGTTGATTTGGTTTTATCGATGTTATCCATCACCGGAGAGTACTGACCGTATGGCGGACGTAGGAGGGATCGGGAAAATGTGGACGCGTTAAATGTGTAAAATGAATAATTATATTCTTATGCAAATGTAACGTGACAAAGAGTGAGACATTGACAGAAAAACAAAGAAAAGATGAATGCCAAAGTGGCATCATAGGCCATTTCGTTTTTTTCTCGATTTTTCCGCGCACGTGAAAATAGCATATATATGGAATTTCTGACTAGTCTGACAATATGGTATCCTAAAGTGTCACGTTCTAGAGTTATTTGAAGGTAAAGATCAAAATGAAAAAAGTGATTTAGTTGAAAATCTACTAATTAAGAGGCTTTCCGTATGATTTTGTTGATAAATAACCGATTTTAGCACATTTGAAAAGTCCGATAATTTCTCACGCAATCTTCCCAAAGTCGTCTAGAAGAAATCATTCACAGCGATAAGGTCACTATTTGCCTTTCCTATGCTGTCACAAATAAAATTGTATTTCTCTTATGCAGTAAAGTATATTTGACATTAATCTAAAATATTATGTAATTTTTTTTGCCAAAAAACTGGTGAAAACCACAATTAACTTCATAATTGTTAAGCACTCACAAATTCGCACTTCATGAAAATGCGACAATACACATAAATAACCGTTTAAATGTCCTGAAATCTGCTATAGATTGATAAAATGTTAAATTTTTAAGTAATAATCACCTTTTTCAAATCGATCATTACCTTCAAATAACTCTGAAACGTGATACTTTAAGGGTAGATAGATAAATAGATAGATTATTCTTTATTGTACAAAAGCGAAGTAACCTAAAGCTAAGTAGTACATTTAAAACAATGCACAATTTAGGCGGCCTTATCGCTAATATACCATATAACTTGAAATTTTTTGTTTGTTTCTATGTCCTCTAGCTAAATATACCACTTATTGTGCGCGGACTCTTTAAAAAATACAAAATGGCGGCTGGTGGCTATGCCAGCTTACACACAAAATGTTCAAACCCCTTTGTAGTTAAAAATAAATACATCTTTTAAGGAAAGAAGTTCGGTTTGCTTTAGTCAGAAAAAAAATGAATACATAGATGGTTTGGGCCAGATTTTAACTCGGCACCACCACACCATCTAGCTAGCTAGGCTTTATTTTATGTTCATAAGAATTTGACTGGCCTGTTGGCGCAATGGTATTGGTCAGGAGCCTTTAAATCAGAATATAGTGGGTTCGAATCCCACCCATAGCAAATATATTTGACGATTTTTTGTGATAGTGTGTCAAGGTTTTTATTGTGAAATAATGAAGAATGATTTATGATCAGACATTGACAACCATAGTAGGTACAAACTCGGCTTAGTTTGGCGTCTGATGATCATGTTTAAAATATATATAAAAAGTGGATTGTGTCAGCATCCCCATTTGTATGTCCTTGCCTCATTTATCGTTTGGTAACATAAAGTGAAGTCGATTGTCCGTATGTCTAAAAATAAAAAAAGAGCCAGACTCCCTATTGCGTGAACTAGTTTAAACCGAAAATAACCGGTTAAAAATGGTCGTCATTAATCAAAAGATAATTTGTTATGATTGTAAACTATAACGATTCTTATTAGACGATTTATCTTGATATCAAATCGATTTCTTTTTTAGGTGCATTCGAGGGTTAAAAATATGTTAATGAAAATAAAGACAGAGAATGTTTCAAGACGAGACGTTTGTTTGAGAAGTTATTTTTTGAATGTTTGTTGCATCAAATTGATAATTTTTAATTGATGTTGTAATGCATTCTGCAAGTGTATTTCTCTATATTTTTAGTTCAAAAGCCACTAAACATTTTTTATTATGTTTTATCCCTGAAACACTAAGTATAAATAAGCCTATGTTAGACCTTCATTATAAGAGTCAAGTCATCGCCAAAATTAATTAATTATCGCGTGATAATTCATTAAAAATTCTCAAAAAGGCTCTTCCCTTACGACTAGACTTAAGAAAATATTTCAGTGCACGATTTCAATTCTGAAGATGCAAAAGGGAGATAGCTCGGGGTGAATTGAAACTGAATAACTAATAAAGTTAAAAAGGAATTACAGGGCGATCCACCCTAACTAATTAACAAGAAAGAGGGTAGAACTCCGAAGGCTTAAAATCAAGAGGTTTCACTGGAGTTACTACTTTTCTCGGTTAGGTATTTGCGATTGAATGCCTTAATATGAAGTGAGATTTGACTAACATTAATCAATTCTACGGGGTGATTATCAAGAGACTTACAAAATAGATATAGCATTCACAGTATGTAATTGAAAATTTGCTTTTTTCAAATGACTTTAATTTTAAGTAGAAAGGAAGAAGAAGAAGCCCGTTCGCCGCAATCTGTGTGGTGTTGCGCCGGACCGAAGCTGCTGTTGCGTGCTGCAATACCAACGACGCTGCTGCACGTTCTCCGCCTCCATTATTCTACGAAGGCTGAGGAAGAGGAGGACAGAGTATATCAAGGTCACCAAAGCCAACTTCACCTTAAGGGTCGTGCGGTTGGTATCCCGCCATAATGTGAATTTCAATTCATTTGTTGTGAGAGTGCCGACTGAAAATCTATCAACCTACATAAAAGAGGAGTTTTGGCCGTAAGGTGTCATTTACCGGCACTTTCGAGATCGGTTACCGGACACCATGATGCGTCGCACGTCGCCGATGAACCATACGTGTGTGAATTAAATGCTGTGTTATAGGTATTAAAAGGAAGCTCAGGGAAACCACTTTGAACATTTAAAATCATTTATTTGAATGAGCAAACACACTATTACAACCATGGAAAAAAGTGAGAGAGACAGAAGATATTGTCAAACGGTGTTGGCGGGAATGTGCGCGTTTTCTAAAGAGCTGCGTTCGGAAATGCCTAACAGTCGGCCTTCCTGATCTACTGCTCGCCCCGAGCAGTGTCATTGTCCTTACTACACCTTCCTAATGGTAATCTGAGTACATCTCTGTCAAAACTTCTTAAGGCCTTGAATAGGTGACCCCAGGCGCAATCTCTACTAGCTTCTTAAGGCTAGCATTATTACGACTATAATCAACTTCTTAATGTTGACATGACCAGGTGACTTCTTAATGCCACCACAAATGACATACCATAATAATATGCCAGTGAATGGAAATGCACATTCCATCTTTTACGTCGCGACGTCTTCGACTACACCTCTCAAGGAATGCATGCATCAAACAGCAGACCCTGCTGTCAGTCTCTTAAGACCAGTCCAATCTCTTAAGGAAAGTCCACCCTCTTAAGGCAAGTCCACCCTCTCAGGGCAACTCCATCGGTGGTCAGACCGTCTGCCACGTATGTTCGACTAACACTCAACGGGTTAATTACAGCGAAACGTTCTTAATATTACATCACCATCATAATAGTTACAACAATTGTTACAAAATTAAACCATAAATTACATTTCACAAGCCTTCTGAATGGCACATAGGTAACTGTTTCTCCAGTCAAGGAATGGATCATTTGTAGTACCCCTTTTCAATTTTTTTTATAAGCTGAAAACATCTACAGTGCTGGTAGATTTGCAAGGCTTTAAGCTGGCAGCATAAAACACACTCTCAAAAATATATATTCGTATAAGCTCCTACTGGGTTTATGCATACGATGCATACCAGTTCAGTACTCACGAAATACCTATAATAATTCCAAGCTAAAATTTAATATCGCAAGATGTTGGAATTTTGATCTATTGACTTTAATGCATGACCGTTCAGTTCTGTTACTGATCACTGCAGGCTTTAGGTACTTGTAATCCATTCAACAGCTGTGATATTACTTTTTAATTTTTAAAATATCCCCTGTAACCTGTAATTGTAAAAACTAATTAGACATCAGTTCCATAAGAAACCAGTAAGTTCATTCTTCAGCAAAACTTGGATTTTAAACTTCTCAATCAATGATCACATTTCTTCTCAAAAAGTCACACTTAGTAGTTCCATTGTAATTTGTATTTTCCATCAAATTGGTATTTTTCATTTTTGTGCAACATCACCAATTCTAAGCTAAACAGAAAATAAAGCATTATAAAGTGTCTTCCACATTCTACAAAGAAAGCATTGTTGCTTCTTATTTTTAGTTCACATATTGGTGAACAACACACTGTAGCAGAAGTTATGACAGCAGAACCATCTCTCTACTTTACCTTTAGTAAAATTAGGTAGTTCACAGCCCAAATAATAATAATAGTACCAGGTCCAACCACTTGGTAAAACTGTACCAGAACACAGAATTAGCTCAATACATATGATCCACAGAATTATGACTATGATAGGTGGGCACATCAGGTTCACTGATGTTACACCATCACTGCTACACAACACCCATCATCATCAACCATTTCATTTGCCAATAATGTAAAATATCAGTTGTACTAGGGAGTACTCTGATACCCAGTTACTTAATATTTTTTTCTCATAAACTGTTAATAACCTTCTCTTGTTACCCATAGAAGTAAACCAGTTGTAAATATAAAATGCTATAGGTAAGTAACCTTTCTGTAACACTTACAGATACTTTCCCGTATTAGGTGCTAAAATGTGATACTTACATTTTCCAGGTTTTATGCAAACCTTATCTTGTGTAATAAGAAATTATCATATTGGTACATTAATGAAGATTGCCAAGAAAACACAATCATGAACTTCTTCACTTTCTTCAACTTCTTCACAAGTTGTCAATCACAACATCATGAGTGCTAAACGCTACATTCATGATAACTCCTCTTTATGTCAACATAGTGTTTCATATTGTTTCCAGCCAAACAGACTTGTGTTTTTTGTAACTTTATTTTTCCTGAAATCTCATAAAAACAATTGTATAAACAATTCACCAAACCTCCTGAGTGGGTTTAACTTTTCTAGTCTTTCACACTCATTACAAAAATAATATACAATGTTATTCACTGTACATTGCACATAAGAGAATGAATAACTTTTAATAAATTATTATATATTATATATACACAACTCCCAACTAATTTGTAACCAATTTCCAGTACTAAGCGATTTCAATCTAGGCGAACAGATTGTTGTTAATGAAACGAACATTCAATTAAATTCTGCACAGATATTTACATATTGTCAAAACAACTACACATTTCAAAACATGACTGTGTTTTATTCATTGTTCAAAAGACACAACTAAGATGTCTCTGAGAACACACAGTCTTGAACCATTAACTGATAATATAACATACCTGGTTTGTAGAATAAAATTCAATTCAGTGGATAATTCAAATCATGTATCTCATTGATTACTTTGTACCTGAGACACATTGAACTTTCTCACAACATCCAGACTTTCAAATTCCAGATACAGAAACATACAAATGTAATCACATAAGGAGAAATCCTTAACCCCTTTCATAAAATTGTTATTTAAATTGCTCAATTTAATTTTATAAATTTGTGAATCAATGAAATATTCTTACCATCATATTTAAAGTACTCAAATTAGTGTTAACCTTACCAACAAGGCAGCAGGGAAGTTGCAGTTGGCATTTAGGGCACTCAGAGAGTTAAGTTCTCTTCGGCTGATATCATGAAATATGACTTCACAATTACTATCTTTTTCTACTCTAGAGTTTGTTCACTTATTATCAGATATTATTGTGAGTAATAATATCACACAAGAAATATTGCCATAGTATCACTATAAATTTAACTTGAAAAACTGTTAACCAATTTAGCTCTTACCTCGGTTGGCTTATATCTCAACATGAGTGATTATTACCACATCATAAAGTTAACATTGTCACATTCAACAACCACATAGTCCTTGTGAGACAGGACTACTTTCTAATATATTTCTTGGTAGTGTATAGGATCATTAGAGATCACTATTAGTTAGACCTCAGCAATTGAACAACTCACTTGTGTATCGGCATATCCTGAAACTTTAAACTATGGATAGGGATACTCACTGTGTTTAGCTGAAGAGGCTTTACCTGTTTGACTTTTGTTAGTCACCACAAACTTTGTACCAAAGTTATTATGTTATTTTCACTGGCATTGATGATTTATTCATACTGGCACAAATCCAGCAGTTTTATCCCATTTTGACTGAATGCATTTTTTTCAATGTTAAAATCATGTAACAACAACAGTCTTCCATCAGCAGTGTTCCTAGAACTTGTTAACAGATACTTACATTACAACATTAGAAAGTGTTAGATTATTTCACTTGCAAAAGTTTTGTTTTGCAGAGTAGGTATGAAGCTCTGATGAACTTGCTAAAAAGAATATTCGATTATTGTACCAAACTTTAGGTAAACTGCATTGAAATATTAGGTAGGTACTAACATAATAGGTACATATGTGGTAAAGTGTCTGCTGAATAGCCCGTCTCAACCGGCAGTTGCCATGAGTTTTATGTTCCGGAACTGCCCGTGTCAAGTAGTAGTTACCATGATTCACATGATAACAAGTATTCATGAGCAGCATCTGCCTTTTTTACAGACGAATTCAGTGAAGTGTCGATCTATTCCGATCGGGAATATGCGCAGGTTGCAACGGTTGCCTGAACGACGACGGTACCTAATGAGACCGGGCGTGTCCCTACAACCAGCAGAAATAGCACCGACTTCTATCGAATTATTTTCTACTACCTTCTGTGATAAACGAGTCTGGTAATCCTCACGCGTTTTCTAAAGCAAGCTTATTATAATAAAATTGTAAATAGCCCAGGCCTGCTAGGGACCTGACCTCGTATCGTATTGACTAGCTCAAACTTACCCTACTCCTATTGGAAGGAAGACTATCAACTGCTGTTCTTTAATCACTCCAACCCATGTTTAAATCGCTCAGCTGGTCGTGCTATTGTTAGGCGTAGGTACCCCTTAAGTTTTGATGTGCAATTAAATAAGCAGGTATGATAGTTTTCTCATCCCAGACGTACATAGGTACTTGCAATACCTTCGATTTTTCCCATCTATTGCTCAACTGAAGCCGTAGACCGGGGGTCAGTCTGCCGTCTGTTAACCACGTGGTAGCCACTCGGGATGGATTCACCTGAGCACTGGCCGGTACGCCACCGGACTCAGCTCGGGACAGCCATGGCGTATCCGCTGCCGCCGTAACCCCCGCTACCGGCACCGCGCCTGACGCCGACGTCGACGCTTTTATAGCAGCGTCGCATACGTTGAGGTCCTTGAGGTTCTTCACACGGTCGTAAACGCTTCGGCTCAGCAGATATAGAACGTGATGAACGCCGCCGATTTGTAATGTTCTTTACCTGTCCAATCCCATTACGCTGCCCGGCGCGCGTGACATTTCAAGCGATGCGTTCGCGCCCCATTAGGCGCGCCGGGCAGCGTTGGCGATCTGGGTGGTCCGGTGCCAGATGTGTTTTCAACGGTGTATTAAAAAAGTTTGGAGTTGCTTATGGTCTTATATTTTTAACCACAGATGAACTATAAAAAATGACAAGACTGGTCGCACCTTCCTTTTTTTTTCAAATGACATCCGAAAATTCAAATAAATTTTTCCAATCAGTCAAATTTCAAAGGTTTTACGCACATAAATTGTTCTGAAAAGTGGTTTTTAGTGTGTTTACGTGATGGTAAGTGCTATTTCTTTCTAGTTTTGCTATTTGTGAGCAACGTAAGCTATAAGGATTCTAGAAATGTGTCGTGTGTGTACAAGATTTCAATGTTTAGGTTCAGTTACTAGAAATCGGCTTTTCAAGCGTTTTTCGAATTTATTTGCGGCACAATCGTTTTGATTAGCTATAGAAACTTATTAGAAACAATCATCATATCAAACATTCGTATTATTCCACAGTATTATTTCATTTTTGCAAAAAAATATTACGTAATTATCAAGTGGCCGTTATTCAAATGATGACGCAATCAGCCGTTAAAAACGCATGTGATTGTGAGCGTTATGTTGTTCGGGTTATGGTCGGTTATCGCTTGCGCGTTGGCAAAAATCTTTTAGAGTCGATAGTGATGCGGGCTTAGTCGACATATTTGTTTTGACGATATGGGTTTTATATGAAACTTGAATGATGATAATAGGTTGAAAATATTGGGATAAAGATAAAAAGTGTAGTAAATGTAAAGTAGATATAAATAAATGATAAAACATGGTTTATTACGTGTATTTATTTATTTAATCTTCATTGCACGAAATTTAGAATGCCTAGAATTTGTTGTGTTCTTGTGTTACAAAAAGTATCTTTATTTTTTAGATATAAAAAAAATGTCTGTTTGGCGCCTTTCTGGAGACGCTCCGAAAGAGTTTTTGGATGAGCCCTATGGAAGTGACGGGAGTGATAATGAGGAGGAGGCGGACATTGTGGATGACGGTGCTTTAGGCGATAGATGGTTTGAAGGTCATCCATCCGATCTCGAAAAGGTTTGTTTTTAAATTTTATCAATTAATTTAATTAATTATTTTTTTATTCCTGGGACCACTACAACTTCGTTACTTTTTATTCATGTTGTGAGGAAATCCGTGAGGTAATTTAGTGCAAATTTAGGTGTTTGAGATGTGTGCTATTTTTGTTGGTTGGCCTTGATATGAGTATGCTATTTAAATTTATGTAATGTGTTGACTTACCGTGAAAATGGAAAGATAGATGAATTATGATAAATAAACAATCCATCTTGGATTGTTTATTTTGTTTTTTTCGGTGGGCTTTGTTATGATTTGGTGATGAACTAACTAACGAACTTATTTTACAAAGCATTTGTGCAATTCTGATTTTACTGGGCAAATTAATTGTATAGGCATGATTAATGTTTTTATTAATTATTTTATGCTGCCTGCTAAACCTGCATTGTGTTGGCCCTTCGATCTTTTACCAAATTATGACTCATTTTTTAAAATTTTAGGATGCGATCGAGCCAGACCCAGCCGAATTGTTGGAAGAAGAAGCAGGGAAGAAGAACAATGCAGTTATGACATGTTGTTGACTGTACAAATTAACTTCATAAAATGTTGACTGTTCATTTGATTTTTGGAAAGTAAAACAATTTTTCACATAATCATTATCTAAAAAATAAAATATTACTACTAATGTACAATGCATTTATGACATGTTGTTGACTGTACAAATTAACTTCATAAAATTCTGACTGTTTCTTTGATTTTTGGAAAAAAAACAAATTTTTCCACTTATTTTTATTTACCTATTTATCAATATTTTTTGGTTGTATAAATACTTACCTACTTTTTATCTAAAAAATAAAATATTCCATGAATTTATTACTTTCATTCATTTCCTAACTACTAATGTAGGTACAAAAGTGAGCCGACATCGATAAGTCGCTGCGTAAGCTACGCGGCGCCGCACTATTGCGTTATCTGTAATGGGGCACGTGGCCACTTGAGGCCGTTATGAAGAGCTCGGGTTACCGACTCACTTTTTGTAAACATTGTCGTCGTAATGGTTTGTTTGTTATGTTTTATTGGTAGTTTGCTTCTTGAAGTTGATGAATGGGAACTTTTTATGACTAAAGCTACTTAGTTATTATATCTCTGCGATAAAATCAATATCATGCCTACTGGAAGTTTTATTGTAATGCAAAATGGTAGAATAGAAAATATTTTACGTTGAGGTTACTGGAAAAGTATTCACTAACAAAAAGTCGTTTGCCAAATTAGGATAGGAGCTATAGTTTTTTTTTATGGCCAGTTACGTAAAAACTGCTGATGCGCAAAAAAAACTGATCACCTGTCAGATTTTTTTATTTTTGGTTATTTTGACATTATTTTTTACTGCAGGCCTCGCAGGTTAATAGTTCCCAGTGTGAGTTAGCACAATCAGAATCACTGTTGTTGCTTCCTCCACTGCACCAACTCATCTTTACATACAGTAGTTAATTTATGAAAACAAACACAATCACTCGAACACTTCCCTACAGACAAGTTCAAACCGGTTTCTGTAGGCGCAGCGTACCGGCGCGCGGCGCGCCATACAATGTTTGCGAGTGTTCAAAAATACTAGATAAACTAAAAACTACGCAGAGATAACTCTTGTGTAGGCACTAGGTCCCCTAATCCCACTTCTGAGCTAAAAGGAAGCTCAGGGAAACCACTTTGAACATTTAAAATCATTTATTTGAATGAGCAAACACACTATTACATTACAACCATGGAAAAAAGTGAGAGAGACAGAAGATATTGTCAAACGGTGTTGGCGGGAATGTGCGCGTTTTCTAAAGAGCTGCGTTCGGAAATGCCTAACAGTATGTATGTTAGTTTTAATGTATTTATCTATTAGCCGATTATGTTTAGATAAGATCTTTAAATGTAATTAGTTGCTTGAAAATGAATAAATGATTTGATGATGATTTGATTAAGTTCACCATACAAAATCAGTCGAACAGTATTTTTTTTATGAAAACCTTAAATAGTCGATTGAATAAATACAATTTTCTCATAGTCACCACATCACTTAAAAATGCCATATCGTTTTTGTAAGTCTTTCGATAATAATCCGCTGAAATATGCACGTACTTCTATACTGTCTATACTAAAGTGGAAAGATTTGTTTGTTTGTACTGAAAAGGCTCCGAAACTACTGGACCGATTATAAAATTCTTCAATCAAACAATCAAATCTTTCCTCTTTATAATATTAGTATTTATTTATTTATTTAATCTTTAATGCAAAAAAATACATTAGGCGGACTTAGTGCTAAAAACATTCTCTACCAGTCAACCATCGGATGAGACAGAAATGCTGTTGGCGGTGCAAAATGTTCATTTAGAATCGGAAATGAATACAAAGATTTTATAAATTCTTAAAACGACAGATACAACCTAATCAATATAAATTATAGATACGTATATACATAAATAAATATATACTTACATATTAAATAACATACTCACTATTATGGGAAAACAATAAAATAAAATAGATGATGAACAGTGGAAACTACTGAGAATTTCTTAAAAAAATCACAAATTGCTGTTTTGAACATGGCTTTACTTGGTGACATTTTGATAGTGTCTGGCTACTTATTCCACAATCTGACAGCTGCTAGAACAAAAGAGTGATCGACGTGGCTCGACCTACGAGCAGGAGTCTCCATTCTTTTATATTTTAATACTCGTAGATAACGCAAGCATGACGCTTTTTAAAGTTTATTGGGACGCTATAGCGTTTTAGTGATAGAAATCCGCCATTTCCTAAGTGATTACAATTTAAATCGTGAAAAAAGAAATGATAAGAGAAAATGTACCTTGATTCTGTTATCTATTTCATTTCAAATCCTGTAGGCTATGTTTTAATAACCACCCTTGTCAAATGTGATTAAAAACTGTTTTTGATTCCGAAAAAGGCTTTGGCGGATCCTTCACTAAAATATTGAAACAACTCCAGCAGAATCTGTGATTTAGGTATTTTCCCAACGTCCTAGGAGAGATTAGTACGAAAAAACGCACTTAATCATTGGATTACTTTCTTTCTTTTGTCTACAAAGCCTTATCTCCGAGAAGCCAAACCTTAATAAGAGCGTAGAAAGATTTATTGTTTCCAAATCGGATAAAGTCTGACCCTAGACAGCCTTTGTTCTAGACACCTAAATCGAAATTATCTAAGTCTGGGATCTAACGACTTGGGAGTTTCATGTTTTGTTTAGTTTAAGTTTACAAGAATGTTTACTATGAAAGTTTAGGCGGGAGATGCGGATAAGGTTTTGTACTCGTAGCTGAGCTACGACTAAAAATAGTAATTTAGAAAGAGCTATATTTTTATGACCTTTTGAAGGGTTAAAAAACATTTATAAAACATTAACAACAGTTTTTATCACTACGGGCCTCAGGCTCAAATTTTGCAGGCAACGTGGCAGCGGCCGCTGCCGCCCGCTTCCCGAAAAATTCGAGGCTGAGGCCTTATGGCCAGTGTTGCGGACCCCGACGTGACATCACGTCGGGGTCCACCACTATTGCAGTGCTGTCGAGGAGACGCAATAAGACACAGTTGGACCTTAAGAATTACTATATAACCACAGACGGAATGGCAGTGAAATTAGACAACAGTTGGTAATAGTCTGGTTTATTATAATTCTACTAAAGCTTATATACGAACTCATACACGTACACTGTGTGTGCCTAATCTTACTACGTGACCATCCGGCACAGTACTCCCCCCTTTAAAAAAAACACATTAGATTAGGCACAGCCAGTATTCACATTGTTTAGTATTTAGTGCAGGTGATTAGTGCAGGTGCTTAGTGTTAGTAGAAAACACGCGAGGACACCGATAGACTAGTGCAAGTGATTAGTAACCTGCGTAGTTAAGCGATTAGAAGCGTGTTCTATTTTTTTGCGATTGGCCTCGTCCTGCTCGCCTACCATTCCACTCACTCGCCGCGTGCCTGCCACTAAACACGTCTGGCCAGCAGGTGTTAGTGTTTAGTGTTTAGCGTTTTGCAAAAATTACATTAAATGGCAAAGTAGACGGAAGATTAAATATAAAAATGTGTGTAGGAGTATGTAAAAATGAATGTCTTTTAAATTGTAAAGACCTTATGTACCTACAAAATAAAAGGTGTCCGACTAAAAACTAAACACATCCACTAAACAGAATTGGACACTGCTTGCACTCCTCACCTGCACTAATCCATTGCTCCTACTAGTCACCTGCCCTCGCACTAAGCAAAGTGAATACCGGCCTTTAATTACAATAGCTTTGCCTGGTAAAAGGTGTTATTAGATAAATAAATTCTCGATCGGAAACAACCTCCGAACCGGTGGTAGAGTCACATTATGTTTATTTGTAATTTTTACTATAATAGTATTATTTTATGTAAGTTTATTTTTATTTAAGATAAGATAAGATAAGATATTCTTTATTGCAAAATATAATAATAATTAGACGACAAGATTGGCGTAGCGCGCTGTAGCACGGTTTCTCGCCTCGATTTCCGTAGTGTCCCGGGTTCGATTCCCGGTCGGGTCAATTCAGAAGACGATCTTTTCTGAATTGACTCGGGTCTGGGTGTGCCGGGAGACGCCCCTGGCTTATTTCCTTGTGTGGTACCTCGTAACACAGGTATATTAATTTATATATTACAAGAGGTGTGTTGTCTGGCACATATTTATTTATTTATTTATAACAATTACAAAAATAAAGTTAACATAACTTATCAGTACAACTTAGGCGGCCTTATCGCTAGAAGTGATCTCTTCCAGGCAACCTTCGGGTAGAAAAACTAAAAAGAGTAAACAGTTGAGGTGGTGCAAGATGAGCAGATAATCAATAAAAAAAATAAACATTTACTAAAATATACATATTATTAAGATAGCAATAAATAAACTTACATAAACATACTTAAATTAAAAAACATAGTTTTGTATGGATTATTCAGTAGGCACCTAAGTAACAGAACTAATTGAATTATTAAGACTAATTAATTATTGAATTATTTAGTATGTGTTTGCTGTATTTTTTTTTTGTATTTGACTTGTCATAAGTACTTTTTATAAGTCTATATGATACGGATATAGTTATGGACATTTTTTACTTCACCTTAAAAGGCAAGGAGGTTTGAATCGTTGTGGCATAGCCCGCCAGCCGCCATTTTGTATTTTTCTCGATATTTCCGCGCACACTGAAAGTAGTATACATATATGGAAAGAGGACAAAATACCATTCCATACAAATATGTTCGAACCCATTTAGCAAGCTATGATGGTGGCAGAGTGAAATCGATCTTATGGGTGTCCCGGCACACTCGCCTGGTTCATTTCCCTATGTGGTACCTCATAACCCAGGGATTTTGAGACCAAGACAAGTTGTGTGTTGCCTGGCGCATATTCATTTATTTATTTTCTGCCTAAAATGATGACAATGATGCGCTCCGTTTATATTCTGATCCTGGGTTCTTCAAGCAAGGCGTGGCGAGGGATATATTCAGGCCTTCAGGATAGGATGACCAGCTCAGTAGTAACTCAGTAGTATTAGTCAACCTAAGATCTGGACCTCACGGCCACTTTCTAAAGTACAGTGAGGTCAACATGTAGTGCACAGTAAAGAAATCCGTACTTCCATACTAATATTATAAATACGAAAGTAACTATGTCTGTCTGTCTCGCTTTCACGCCGAAACTACTGAACCGATTTCAATGAAATTTGGTACAAAGATAGTCTAGAGCCTGAGGAAGGACATAGGCTACTTTTTATTAGGAATTAAATTTTGTAAAGGGTTGAAACTGGGGATAAAAGGTTGTATGAAAGTATTGTCCTTTTCAGAACTAAAAGCATAAAACTTATATTTTGGGCTGTTGATTAGATATAAATAAATATGGCATTATGTTGTATTATGGTGGTTACAATGGGTGTAGAATAAACATAGGGGATATAATATATAACAATGAGGTCACACGGGCGAAGCCGCGGGCGGGAAGGTAGTATAATATAAACGTATAGTACACAAATTATTGTCTCCTCGGGATTGTTTCAGACCCCTCGGTAGTATTAGCCGCCAACCAAAAGGAGCTTAACCTTACGGTAAAAGTAAATGAACTTCGCTAAGAGCGGTTTCAGACTCGCGTTTTATACGCTCGGTTTTGATAGCGCATGTAGGCGCGTACAGGCACGCTTTTGGCCACACGGCCTTACCCATGTGGCTAAAAGCGTACCTGTACGCCCCGACCAGGGCCTAACTCGTAAGAGCGCTAACGCGCTTACTCGTATAATACATATAGATACTGACTCACCACTACCGGTTCGAGCGAACACGCCGCAATAAGCCCGTGTACGCGCAAAAAACGCTTGTCTGAAACGGCTGTTACTTAATTCAAAACCACCTAAACAGAGGTCAACCAAGGTCATCATTCGTGCAGCAAACACTTCATACAGCATTGGATGGAAATAACTGAATCTATGTTTCGGAAACACTATTACTCATTGTGATTGCAGTAGTTTATGTTTTGTGGTAATGAGGTTAGGGAGGGCAAGGATTTATTGCGAAATGGGTCCGAGTGAATTAGGACCAAAAAGCCTTTTTGTTTGATAGGAACAGTTCAATTATACCTTTGTGGCTTTAGGACGATGTTTCTTTGAAAATATCAGGCTTCTTTTTCTGTTTTAGTGAACCTGATAAGGACAGGGGACCGGGGGATTAATTCGCCCGCAATACACGTATAACCTTACAGACAATATTTAATTTTTATTTTATTTATTAGGTACACAAGACAGAATTATAACAAAAACATTACAAACAAGAAAAGCGAATCTTGTACACAAAGATGTGTACACAGAAGTGTAACAATAAGTAAGACAAGGTCAACTACTTTCAGCGGAGAATTAATCTATTAAAGGAATATTCTAAATATCAATAAATATATATCATAAATATCAATAGCTAAATATAAAATATTTTCTATGAACATATATGTATTAGTATGTATATAAATATATATGTGTTTCTAAAAATAATTCTAAATAATCATATACGTATACTTAAAGAATTACAATTAGTGCTGTATTAATAGTAGACTTTTCAAATTTCAGGCAATGCTTTATATACCCGATCTCTAAAGCTAATTATTGAAGTGCTGAACAGATCCGGTGCACTATCTGTGCCACTCAATGTATTAAAGTCACGGCACATTCTGAGCACAGGATCATGAAAACATACGTTATTGTTGCAAAAAGGGATATCAAATGGGCGATAACATCTAGTGGACCTGTTAGGTATCCTAAATCTGATCTTAGCGAGAATTTCAGTGGAAACATATCCGTTCAAAATTTTGTATAAATATGTAAGATCGTGCATTTTACGCCTGCTACAAAGATCTCGCATTTTAAAATACCGAAGGCGGTCTTCATAACTAAGTAGTTTTCGCTTAAGGCCAAATCTGAGTGATAAGGTTCTAAGTAGACGTCTCTGAATAGATTCGATAAGTCCACATAAGTACTGTACTGAGGTAACCAAATAATCGAAGCATATTCAAGCTGACTCAATATCAATGACTTGTACAGTAACAATAAACTTCTTGGTGACCTAAATTCTTTAGAAGCACGACAAATAAATCCTAACAATTTCTTGCATTTCTTAGATATCACTTCATAATGAAAATTAAAGCTTAACTTACTATCAAAGACAACCCCCAAGTCCCTGACAACATTTTTACGCTCTGATGTCGTATCGCTTATCAAGTAGTCAGAGAAAATTGGGTTTGTGACGCGAGTAACCGATATAACTGAGCACTTTGACGCCTTAAGGCTCATATTATTCTTTTTGCACCAATTGTTTAGGACCTCCAGATCCAACTGCAAACCAATATAGTCACGAACTGATTTTACCCTACAAAATAGTTTTAGATCATCAGCGAACAATAATGTTAGGTTCTTAAGTCTAGGGATAAGATCATTGATATAAATGATAAAAAGTAGTGGTCTCAGATGAGACCCCTGTGGAACATCAGATGTTACAGACACTGGATTAGATGTAAAACCCTTCAATGCAACCAACTGGCTACGGTTCGAAACATATGATGTTATCCAGCGCAGCAGGCAACCGTGAACTCCAACTGTCTCTAGTTTGTAAATTAGAGTTTCATAATCGACTCTGTCAAAGGCCTTCCTAAAGTCAGTGTATATGGAAACAACTTGACCGTGATCATGAAATGCCCTACAAATATAATGAGTGTATTCCATTAAGTTGCTGACAGTAGACTTTCCCCTGACAAAACCATGTTGCTCTTGGCGAATGTAAGGTTTTACGTGCGTATATAGTCGGTCATATATCAAAGATTCCATTATCTTCGCTTAACATGATAAAATGCTAATGGGCCTGTAGTTGGTACATTGAGTAGGATCACCGGACTTGTGGATGGGAACCACATGTGCAATCTTCCAGATATCTGGAAAGACACCTATCTGCAAGGATTTGCTAATGATAATACTGGTAGTACTAAAGCTTTTGCGCAGGATTTAATAAAGCATGGAGGGATACCATCAGGGCCAGCCCCTTTGTTGACATCTAGTCCTGAAAGCTCAATATTGATCTCATCTTTCGTCACCCGTACAGCTTAAAGGGGATAGTTAACGCACAAATCCGGTTTTAAAACTGTGTTAATAACATGATTCTGTACAAAGACAAATATTCTGAAAATAATTCAGACGCCTCTTGCCCCCCAGTTGCGGTTTTGCCGATAAATTCAACTGTATTGGGTACAGATTGGCTGCTTCTTTTATTTTTGACAAAAGAAAAAAATTACTTGGTGGTTTCACCAAGAGATTCTTCAACATCACTCAAATATTAAGCATAGCAAGCCTTTATCAGTCGCTTAGACCTAGTACGGAGCAGTTGAAATTCGTCATAATCTCTAGGATTTCCATATTTTTTGAATTTCTTATGAACTTGTTTCTTTTTCTTAATGCATGCCTTGAGGGACTCCGAGAACCAGATTGGATATTTAGAGGGGCCAATTCTCTTTAATGGAGTATGTGACTTAATTATTTCACCGAGAACATCATAAAAGCATGCTACGTTTACATTTATGTCATCATCTGCAAGTATTTTTGACCATTTAATTTTATTCAAGTGATAGGTGCACTTTTCCGTGTTACATTTACGATAATTAAAGACTTTATCAGTATTGTTTTGGACTTTCTGTTTTTTAACATAGCTAAATTGTGCGATAATTTCAATGGGAGTAGTGTTGCCCAAATGCAAGAACAAGACGTGACTTAGCCAGTCTTGGTCTTGGTCTCGCGCCAACACACCTAGTCTTGGTCTTGGTCTTGGTATTGCACTCCCAGTCTTGGTCTTGGTCTTGGTCTTGCAGCAAGAGTCTCGCAAGTCTTGCAATTACCTATTAGCCTATTGATAATTATTAAACGTTAATTTATACAGGTGATTATCAAATAACTTTCGAAAACGATATGGCATAAGTACTCACTAAGTGATGTAGAAACTATCTAAGTGAAAATAAATTTATTTAGCTAACTTTAATTTCAAGGTCATCATACAAATCACTCGAACGGTCAGTATTTTTTGTATGAAAACCTTTAAAGTAAAGTTATTTGAAAAAATCTAAACTTGAATAGTTACTACATCACTCACTGTGTATGCCATATCGTTTTCGGAAGTTATTTGATTATTACCCGGTAGCTTAGAACAACGTAACAGAGTAGTTACATTTTGAGCTTGAATTATCATAGCCATAGTAAAGACCAACCATATATAAAAACCCAAAACAACCCGGCTAACAGCGGAAGACTCAGCACCTACCTATTTACGTTGGGCTCTAATAAGCTTCGTGGGATATTAATAAAAAAAATAAACTGACACCGGGTAGGGTTTGAACCCACGACCTAAGCGATCCGTGCCGATGCATGCTATAACTAATAGTATATAAAAGTTTCATACATTTATTTTGAGATATCGTCATTTTATTGCGACGCGGGACGAGACCACCCACGACGATTAAACAGACGCGTCAATTACGACACCACAATTCCTCCACCACCACCTTCACCTTCACCTTCGACAGCACAGTTTTTTTAGATTTTTTTCGTCTCATAGAGTCCCTAAGCATATAACCGAACTCCTATACAGTATACTCCCTATAAAGACACTCAGTCCTAACTGCAAGACGCAAGAGTCTCGCAGGCTTAGTCTTGTTCTTGCTCAAATCTTGCACGGTCAGTCTTAGTCTTGGTCTTGCTAAAATTAGGCGGTCTTGGTCTTGCAAAAATGCAAGAACAAGACCAAGACTGCAAGACCAAGACCGATTTTGGGCAACACTAAATGGGAGGGTGATGGCGGTCAGGTGTTGCGATCGGTAATCATTCTGAAATAGCTACATCTGTAAGGTATGTCATAAATAGATCAAGTGTTCTATAATTTGCATTTAGTACATGATTAAATTGGTATAACCCCCCGAGTTCTAAAAGATCAATCAGTAACTTAGACTTAGGGTGTAAAGGTCGGCTTGGAACCACCAGGAGACCAGGACAAATGTGGAAGATTAAAGTCACCCAGCACAATAGTTTTTGTGTTACTTAAGTCAGTATTCAAGAGAACATTGCAATAGTTGGTATAAAAAGCGATACACTTAGATATTTCCAATATAATAATAGTAAGGGAAGATGGCTATGGGGGGAGGCGGATGACCGTGATTCGAAGGTGAAAAGATGCTGGAACATCGCTTATGAAGTCGTGAACGACGGGAATATCCGTGGGATACCCGTCAGGCGTGTCTGCCGTTAGGTGACTGGCGGGCAGATCCGATCTTGTATGGGATGAAAAGGCATGGATCTGTCTGGCGGGAAGCACCCAGTGAAAGAATAGGTCTTCCCAGTAGAATCTGAGTAGACAACCGAAATTTTCTTGGTTATTATTATTATTAAAATCATTAGGATAGACTTTATCGTGAAGATTCTTGAGTTTGTTTCTCAATTGGCCTAATTTTTAATGAGCAAATTATATACTTAGGGAGATTGGAGCTTCCTTAATACCATTAGGGTGATTCTTAATTAGTCGAACATTATTTTAGAAAATAGATTAAAAAATATTGCCGTTACAGCGGACGCTCTCATAATTACTAATTTAATGAATTACCGACGCAACGAAATCTTTATTAGGTTATTAATTTTTTTCTACGAGTTTTTATCTTAGCAATCGTTTTAATTTATGTTTTACATCGGTTTCTATTTAATGAAGGGGCGACATCTATTCTTTTACCTTACCTTTTGTAACATCTTGTTGTTATTGAAAAACACCTAAACTAAAAAAAGTTTGTATCAAAAATAGGGTAGTTTATTTATATCTGAACTATGTAACCTAAGCAGGAAGACAGGGAAATTAGATCTATTCCCAAAAAGGGGTTACAATAGCCACCCACCCACCCTCGCTTCTTGGGTATAACACTGGACAGGGCAATACGTTTAAAGATCATTGTCGGGGTGTGAAACAGAAAGTCGGTTCAAGGAATAACTTAGTTAGACCCCTCACCTCTACAGCTTGGGGAGCAGCCCCGCACGTTCTCCGCTCACGGTGAATACGCTTGCCCAGTGTGGCATCTTTCTGCACATTCCAGAGAAGTTGATGTCACTTTGAATAAAACCTGCCGCATCATCACTTGCTGCCTTAAACCTACCCCCCTTAACAAGCTGTACCCACTTTCAGGTATAGCGCCCCCTCAGTGCTATCAAAAAGAAAAAGCACGAGACTGATGCTTGATATCCTCTTCATGAGCACTGCATGCCTGAGGCTAGACTAAAAAGTCGTAAGAGCTTCCTTAGGCAGACGAGTGCAATTACCGAGAGGCCGACGGACGCTCGCATAGAATTTTGGTCCACAATATGTCCACCACCTCTCCATTACATAGCCCCTGCTGAACACCTGCCACCAGAACATGAGCAGCTCTGGTTAACCTGAAAATCGCTGAACCGACTCCGTTGCCAGGTTGGCCGTAGGCCAGGTCAGGTCAAGTGGGGGTTCACTGACCAGGAGTGCGACTGTGGTGGTCACCCCAAACTATGACTCACGTGCTCGAATGTCCACAGTGCCCAACCTCCTGCACAATCGAAGACCTGCACATGGCGGACGGTGCTGCGCTGGATGTCGCTGGGTTCTGTTGGGGTCACTTTAGTTTTTTGCCGTAGACTCAAGAAGAAGAAGAGAAAAGTTAAAATAGAGAGATAGTAAGATCGAGAGATTGTAAGAAATTTAATCCCATTAACTTGTGGCAAAACGTACTTAGTACATCCAAAGTAGAAAATTGATATAGATATTTTTTCTAAAGTTTTTGACATGCCTCTAAAAAAAATAAGTATACAAGGTACTTGATACAGTATCGTATCGTATGAACGTGGGGATCCAGGTAGGATTGGCGGTTGTGGTCTACAAAAACATGACCTCTAAACTAAACTAAATGAATAAATGGACCAGATTTGACCGCAATCTCTCCTTATTTTGATTCTTAGTTTCTTAAATGTTTTGATAAGATGTAGAATTGTAGATTTGAATAGGTTTAGGCTCGCTACGTGGGTTTTGATGCGAGATAATTTACGTTTATATTATGTGCCTATCTACTTACGAGGCTTTAAGTGTTGAGTTAGAAGCGGAGAGAGTTATTTTAAACTTGCTGCTAAATAAGCTTTGGCCTTTGACTTTTTAATCAAAAATATGAGTAAAATTTAAATAATAGGTATAGCAAAAATCTGTTTAAGTTTATTTGTGGTCACGCTACTAAATCTAAGCGCGGCATTTTAGAAGCCGCCACTTGTTAGCAGCGCGGCGCGTACCAAAGGGTTACATCGTCGGGTATGATTTTCCTGTTTTTTGTAGGAATTTTTGAATCAACAATTTGACATATTTTTAGAAACTGATTAATTATGAATTTTCCTGATGATATTACGAAATATACTCGTATAGTAATTATCTTATCACTTGAACCCCCGGGCAAATATTATTGAATTTGCGTATATTCGCGCAGGCTTTTAAAGTGGGTGAGCGCTGAATTGCTTAGTATAATTTAGTTCTACCAATTATAAAGTTAATTTTGAGAAGACGATGCTTGGAAGGGTTAAAGCTGGAGTAAATGGGGCAAGAAGCAGGCCTGATTTTAGCTAATTTTATTAGAAAATTATGATGTCATGTTAAAATGGATTTAAAAGTATGATATTTAGACTGAAAATCAGTTTTACCGTAAACATAATCAAAGTTTTCGGTTTGAAAACGAGGATCGAAACGTGATGCTGTCACCGTAATTAAATTTTTAAGCAACATTTTTTTTGATATCATAATAATGATAACGCCCTCGTGGCCGAGTGGTTTCAGACTTCGGCCTGAAATCCGGAGGTCCCGGGTTCAATTCCCAGGTCGGACAAAGTGTGTTTTCGGATTTTTCGGAACATAACCCGGGTTTGTGATCACCAACCCGCATTGACAAGCGTAGTGATTAAGCCAATACCCATTAATTGTAGCTATGACTTGATTTATGTTCGAGGCCTTTGCCCAGAGCAGTGGCACAGTATGTAAATAGGCTAATTACTTAACTTTTACTTATGTTACATAATAATGATATGATCTTTTCTGAATTGGCTCGGGTCTGGGTGTGCTGGGAGACGCCCCTAGCTTATTTCCTTGTGTGGTACCTCGTAACACAGGGATATTAATCCCTACTTCGAGACCATTACAAGAGGTGTGTTGTCTGGCGCATATTTATTTATTTATATAATGATTTTTTTAAAAGAAGTTTAACATGTCTTTTATGAATTGGATGTAAATCTGATTCTGGGATGAAAAATCATTCAACATCTGCGCTATTGTTATATCGGTGTTGTAAAAAAATGTGTGGAAATAAATGTTGAAACAGCAATCACCTGGTTAGCGAAAGGTTGCGAATTCAAGTCTTGCCCGATACGTAGATAAGATGAATTTATCTAGTATACATTCAAAAATGAAAAATATTATATTAATTCTTTTTTTTAATAAGATAATCCGTTTTTGTTACTTGTAAGCCCACACAAGATAATATTGCAACGAAATATATTTCAAAATTAAAATATAAACACATAACTTGCGTCGAAATCCCACGCAGCGATACTTTGTCGGCAACAGCTAAGTAATGGAGGGAATAGGCTACATTATTGAAATCAAGCTGCAGTAAACTCTTATAAAGGCTCCATAGCTGTCGAGATAGGACTATTATCTAACCTGGGTGTCAAAAAGAAACAATACGATAATGTTTAAGCTCATTTGAGGAGGACAAAGGCTTCTCTGGGTCGGTTTCGAGATAAAATTCGAATAGGGTTGGAATTCATTGGAATGTTAAATGTTATATAAGTACGCTGTAAGAGCTAAGGCTGCCTAAATTGCACATTTTAGAAATGTATGCTAAAATCTCTAATTACGCTGAAGGTGTTGGATTCGATTTTCACACAGGACAAACAACTGTGTTTATTCTTTGTTTTTTAAGCCACAGCAACAGTATTTAGGAATAATTAACTATGATTATGATCACCTGGAACCCATAGGACAAGTTCTGCTCAGGTTCGGGTCATTCTCTGATTTTTAAATATTTTTAGCACCAAAATAATTTGATGATTTTTTTTTTTGTTATGAAAATCAAAGTGGAGCAACCCTGAATTGTATAGCTGTCCCTTTGTCATATATCATGTCAAGTGACAGGACAGCTACAATTTGAAGGATGCTCAACTGACTGTCGTTTTAGAATATAGGTTTGTATCTAAATAAGGCGATTGCAAACTACTACATTTAAGTTCAGTCGCCACCCCTAAATCTGAATCGCGATATCTGTTTAACAGCTGTTTAAATAATGATTTTATTCACAACCGTAGCGTTTTATACTCATTTTATAGCGTTCACATCTCATAAAGTTAAATAGGCGGAGAGAATTCGTTAAAGAAGGCCTACTTGCGATTGAAGTTTGATTAGGAATTTGCGATATTAGTATTTCGTAAAGGAATTCGGCATTCAAACCCTTTATTTTTTTGCAGTATATTTTGTAAAATACCTGAAATCGTCAGCAAAAGTGCTGTTTCAAACATCCTGTACTAAAAGGAATTGTGTTTGTGAGTGAATATTGATTTTGTGATTTTACTGCCAATTAATTTTTAACACTGGCTACTTCTGGCATTTTTAGTAGTTTGACGACCGACTTGGTGTAATGGTTAAGAAGTTGGCTACTACACCAGAGGTCGCGGGTTCGATCCCCGCACAGTACAAACATTTGATGAACATGTCTGTTTGCACTGGTCTGGGTGTCTCCTATGTATAATAAGTATGTATTTACAAAAGAAAATGTATTTAAGTATGTTTATCCGTTGTCTAGTATCCCATAACACAAGCTTTAATTAGCTTACTTTGGGGCTAGATGGCGCTGTGTGGAATAATGTCCAGGGATAATTGTCCAGGGATATTTAGTATTTCTTCAATTTATTCACTACTGTGTTCACACTCCGTGTTTCACCACGAGTTTCCGTCAATTAAACGGCGATTGTTGCGTTCGTATGCCATTTTGGTTCCATTTCAAATCACTAGGGGAGCTGTACCGAGATCCTATTCAAAAACGTCAAAACGACTGCCGCAGACGCCAGCAGCTGTCATTGGTGAAAACTGACTACCATGGTAGTCATACTGATTTGCTTTGTATATAGTTCAAACTGTGCTTAGTTAAAGATCAGTAAATCAAGTTCTGCAGGCCTTCAAGGTGAGGATGGCCAGCCCAGTGATTCGTTTGAATGACTGGGCCTGTCAGCCTCATATCTGGACCTCACGACCGCTTTCCATCAGGTGGAGTGAGGTCATCTTGACGGGTAATATATAAAAAAAGTGTAAATTAATGTTAAATAATTTCTGGCTTAAAAAAGATGTTTCAAAATTTCAGGAATCTGAATAACGCGTACTTCCTCGTATTCATTCAAATATCGGTACTTCAATAATAACATAGATACGAGTACATAATTAAATATAGATTGTTTTCATAGTAAATAATTCCATATATTAACACTCAAGCCCTACGTTCACCTCCCAACTATTGGATTTCAAATACATTTTGTGTTTGATATAATAGAATTGAAGCAACGTGTACAAATGTTTGTATATACTTAGAAATTTAGATTTAATGTTGAAGTTGGTTTGCGTAAAATAATAAAGGCCCCTTCACACATAACAATACGTGGAACGAAGGTTCACTGCGATTATATTCAATAATTTACTTGTACTTTTTGATAATGCAGTAAGTAACTACAAAATTGGTAAATCGTGATCTTTTTTATTTTTTCGTGTTTAACCTATTTTACTAATTAATATTTTAAAGCGCATAGTGTGTATTTTAAAAGAAAAAAAATAGCATTCAGATTAACGAGAATAGGTAGTCTTTTGCTTTTTATTTTGCATTCGCTGTTTAAATTAAATTTTACCTGATGTATGTTAACAACGCTATTCTTTGTTCGTGTATAGATTGAGCATTTAACACTTACTCTTATATCTTTTACATTTCTCTGCATAATAGAAGAGATATCTTTTTCTTTTCTTCATTTTTCCATTCCTAAATACGGATGTATTTCGTTTTTCAATGAAAGAGGAAGGGTTATTCACCGTAACCTAGTGTAACAGGGTCCTAATAGAAAATTACCTTCAAATTTTACGATCGCCGTAAGTTTGCGCTTGGCCTAATAGTACTTATGCAAATTGGACGTTTTTATTACGAATCTATTAGAACTAACAGCTGTAATATAGCTGTATTAAAGCTGTAGTAAGGCTGTAGTGGGGTTTGTAGTTTAGCCTGTAATGCAGTCATTAGGGAGGATTGCTTCTCATGGTGTGGGAAATGCTTATTTGTGCAGTTTAAGCAATTGTTTGGTGTTATATCGTAATTTAAAAATAGAAGTATTTTTTTTTATCGTTGAACCTTCCACGTCTCAGTGTCACGCTATCAGGACAACAAACAATATCTCTTCTGTTGTGTCTGGTTTTTAAAGAAAAGAAATATAATTTGCTTCTTCAACCTTTTAACACTCTAATTGAATTAAGGTAATTGCTCCTTTTACAGGCAAATGGCAACATTTGAAAGTGACAAAGAAAAATAAGCAATTACAAATAACATAAATACTGGAAAAGTTTTGTCGACAAAAAGCTAGATTATATTTTCCATTTCTTCTGACACTGTATGTTTTTAAAGTGATTAAATACTAAAAAAAATATTCAAGTGTTTAGGTCGATTTTTCCCTTATGGTAGGTAGGTGGGGTTAGGGGAGGTATAAACTAAGGTTACAGCTAATTACGGCAGTAGTCTGCTCCTACAGTCACTCACTTTTACAGAATAAAAATGACACATCTATAAGATTTTTAAGGTTTATAGTTTATTAATGAAACAAATCGTCGTCTACATTTTATAGTGGGTTGGCAGCTCCAAAAAAAAAATGACATGTTTTTAATCCCCGTTGGTTCCATAGTTACAATACTTACAATAGTTCCGTCAAACACTAACCGTATGTAACATAACGGTAAATTCTTTTACCTATTTTCTCGACGTTTCACCACCACCACACCACGTGACCACGGTGACATGCAATTGTCGCCGAAACGTCGAGAAAATAGGTAAAACAATTTACCGTTATGTTTCGTTGCAAAAACCCGTTTTTATTAGAATTAGTTAAAATGCAACAAGAAAGTTTAAAATGTTAACTAACCGTATGTGTTGGCTTTGCACTATTTATTTTCACAGTCTCTCTCTACTTGCACTTACTTCTACTTTGTACGTTTTCAGTTTTCGATTTATCAAAAGAACGATCGAGGAATAAAAAAAAATAGAATTCCAGTTCAAACTTATACTCGTATGTAAACAACAAGTTAAACTTCTCGATTTATTCTTTTATTTTCATTAAACCTACGTAACATTTTTTCCTGAACCCTAAAATAAGAATTACTGTAAACATATTAGGTTCTATGAACTTCCTTTTATGGAGGTATGTACTCGCAATCACAGTTTTCACATTCAAATAGGATTTCTAGAAGGTAAAACATACCACATAAAAAAGTTTAAAGTTGGTTTAATTAAACATAATTTCAACGAACCTCGAACAATAATTGAATATCTTATTAAATTATAAGCAAATACATATGACGCTCTATTTTCCCTAATACGGATGATCCCACCTTATAAGAATTGACCTTTGAAATTAGTTTCCTATTACTCCGATATTTTGTTTTTTGTTTTTGGGTATAATATATTCTATTACACATTCAAGAAAAAGCTCTAAATATATGGTAATAATAAGAATAAAACTATCATACTGATGAAATTGAACAGTATATTACTATGAAAAACTTAATTGTATAAATATGAGTGTACCTACCTGAGTCGCTCCGCCGCGTTTATATGGAAACGTTGTGTCGCATTGCCGTGGTGGGGACTGACTTATTATGAAGAGTAACATCTACTTTATTTTCGGTTATGTCCGTAATAAAATGAAAGACTTTTAATGAGTAAATTCCACTTGTGTTTGTGTACCTAAACTAGAGAGAAGTTCATCAAATCATGAAAATAAATATACCGCCGTAATTGGAGTTGATTTTGGTTACCTCCGTAATAGGAAGTTTTACCTTATGTCTGCCACGAGTTTCCGTCATATAAACTACGATGGTTGAGTTCAGAAATGTATATGCCACTTTAGTTCCATTTCTGTTCTAATGATGTTTTTATCGGACTGCATTGTGTTAATTTTTATTTTTTTTATTGTATTTTGAATAATGTGAATATAATGTAATGCTTAGACATAATATGTGCATGTTACCTAGATAGCTGAAGAGGAGAAGCCATACAATACTAGTCTAAGATCTTTTATGTAACCCTTCTTCATGTGCGAATAAATGAATTATCTTATCTTATCTTATCTGAACGCTAGAGGCGCTGTACCGACGTTTAAAAACGTCAACGCGGACGCTAGCGACTGTCATTGGTATAAACTCATTGAACAAGTAGAAAGCGCCATACAGGTTATCTCGAAACACTACGTTAAACGGTACTGGGGGCCTACTCGCGAACGAATGTCCAAGGTTTCTGTCAAACTGATCTAAATCTACAGCAATATGACATTCTTGAATATTTATTTGTGTATGATGAATATGATATTAAAGAGTAAAAATATACATGACAGGTTATTGTTTTAAACTTTCATGGTCGATAACATTAGAATAGTTATTAGTTACGGGATTTCTACCATGTAGGTACAGAGGCGTTCACATCAACTTTTACAGGGGAGCATCTTCTTCTGCTGACATAAGACCCATTTTGCAATGGTTTTGTAAATGTTTATGTGAACGCCTCTGTACCTTTTCATTTTCGAGTTTTTTGTTTTTGACTTGTAGTGCATAACTGTGCAGAAATATCGGAAACTCAAAAACAAAAAGGCGCATGGTAGAAATCACGTAACTAATAACTATTCAAATATATGACAGTCTTAGAATAATAAAATTACTTAAAGAAACCAAGTCCGCGCGCCCATTTTGAAGCACCTTAATTAAAACGGACCGCTTTGCAGTGTTCATTACAGCTCCGCAATGTTCAATGTCAAAGCGCGCCGCACGTAAGCAAGCAATAGTCACGCATGTGTGGATCGGATTAGTGCTTCATTTCTGATTGCGGTTGTATGAAGACTATCCTTCTATAAGTTATTATTCTAAGATGACACTTGTTAAAATCATCTTCTTTTTTATTCTTATTCCATCCAGTCCATGTCAGTTTTCTACTACTACGGAAATTGTGTTAGTGAGTAGGTACCTTGGTATGCCTATAAATTGGTATGAGCTGGCAGGAGCCGGGTAAATACCAAGTTTAACCTGAATTTTGGGATGATTCTAGCAGGGGTAGGAGAGTAAATTACTCTCAAAGCTGCAGCGATGATTTTGCCTATAGACAATCATGAAATTGTGAGCCTTCCACCAACTCCCAAAAGAGCGACGAATCTAGGCATATTTCTAAATTGCGGCATTTCAACAATTCGCTAGGTCATTCCGCTAAAGGTGCATTTTGACCTTACGAGCATAGAGTTAAGCTAGAGCAGGAATGATCTTTCTCAATAATTCTAACTAATAAGTACAAGGAATCAAGAACGAACATTCTAGCTCGTGCTCTAGGGTCTCCGCGAACATAGATAGATAGAAAGAATGCTCTGTCTCTGTTCACACAAAGATAATTTGATGGAGTGGGGATAGAATGAGCATTCGCTCGTTAGGTCTAAATGCACCTTACGAACCAACACTCTTGAGGTTAAAATAGTACCTGCCTACATAGTTCATTTTGAGTTATATTTTCTGATTATGAATAATCGCATAAATGGGATTTCTTTAAGAGTAGAGGCTGAAGGCCAGGAGAAACACACTACTTAGGCGTACACATAAAAGTATATAAAATGATATTAAATATACTTTGTCCTGGTGATGACTGATATATCACTCTCGCACTTTTAAAGGTGTTCTTCAACACCTACAGGACTGTTTTTTAAATGACATCGCAAAAGCTCAAAATCATAAACAACTCCATCATCTAGTTGGCCTGATTTTGGCTCCATAGCAGCGGAAGTAATGTGAACATTTCAATCAGAACAGAAGGTTTTTCATTATAAATGTAAACCATCCAACATCCCACCAATCAACTCCCAGAAGAGCCACGAATCAAGGCATATTTCTAAATTGCGATATTCCAACATTTTGCTCGGTGCATTCCGCTAACACACCAACACTCTTGGGATTACAATGTATGCAATATGCAGATGCGACGGGTTAAATCCACCTGGGCAATGTTCGGGTGTTCTCTTATTAGCCTGTGCGGATAGGTTGTTTTTAAGCGAAACGTAAAGTGTAGCGTCCTGTCAAATACACTTGTGAGCAGATTAACCGGACCAGTTGTTAAACTCAATCAAATAAATTTATACTTCAAACAATTGGTGCATAGCAATAGCACCTTTCCGAATTATTGTAACCAATTCAAGTCATTCAAAAACTTGCTAATTAAAATAATGTTAGCTGTTGCGTAACGCCTCCATGGCCGAATGGTTTCAGAACTCGGCCTGAAATCTAGAAGTCCCGGGTCAATTCCCAGGTCGGACAAAGTGTGTTTTCGGATTTTTCGGAACATAGCCCGGGTTTGTGATCACCAACCCGCATTTGGCAAGCGTGGTGATTAAGGCAAAACACATCAATTGTAGCGATGATTTGATTTCTGTGATGGAGGCTTTTGCTCACGGACAGTATACAGGCTAACTACTTACTATCACAGTGGTTAGGTATTGCATAGTTGATTCTGGCCTTTTTTTTGGCTGAGAAACGGCAATCAAAGCAGAGCAGTCCTCACATGTGTAGCTGTCCTTTTCATTTCTATTGGCATGTGACGGCAGCATCAATTTGAGGTGTGCTCAACTTTTGATTTGCGTTTGTGGATACGGGGGTTGTCACCTACTTTTGATGCTGACTGTAATCAACTGGTCTCATAGTAAATATGAGTATATTACTATAGCCAAACCCTTAAGGGCAGAGAAACCCCCCAAGTTATGACCATTAATCAAACGGAATAAGAATTACAACCAATGAAATGTTTAAAAAATGCTCAGATTTTTTTAAATGTTATGTTAAAAAAAACTGTTAGAATGTTTTGCCATGTACTTACGGTTGATAAAAACTAGTCAAAACGTTTCGTAATGTATTTAATTTCAATAAAATGCTCACAAGAATAATGAATAAGAAAACAATGTCCCTAATCCAATTGTTTGAATTTGCGTATTTCTTTAATAAAATTAGATAAACTTTATTGTGTTAGGACAAATAAAAATGGACAGACGTACGTATCTACATATTGGTCGTTTGTAGCAGCGTGGGGTCGATTGCTCGATGGTATCTTCATTTGAAAAAAACGAGTACTATTTTTATTTGGTCTTTTTTATACGAAACAATAGTTTTGGGAGTTTGAATGTTGATTGTTATTTATGATTCGTAATGTGAACTAGACACTATGATTCATTATTAATGGTTGTTTATTTATTATTTATTTATACTTAACTATGTTTATTATAGGAAGAGCAAAAATAATTGTTTCCTAGTTTAAATACAAAAACCTCATCGCCGTTACAGAAATTTGCATATTATTGATTATTACATTCACACACATACTCATAATTATGGACAAAAATTACCCATACACAGAACAAACATACGTTTATCATATATAAGTTCGCCCTGGGTGGGAATCGAACCCACTACCTTCGGCGCTGTAGCACAGATTACTTAATAGTTACTACGTAACAGACAAATCACTCCATAGAACATTTTAAATTTTGTCCGTTATAAACGCGTGCTGTCATGTGTCAGGCAAATACTCTTATTAGCAGGGCTATCTTTTTCGATGTGATGTCAGAACATGTTCGTCAGTTCAACCGCAGGATGCGTACGAATGCTCTACGCGGCTGTTGACAAACAACTGCCAAATGGGTCTTCCAAGACCCGGCGGCTGGTAGGTAATTATCGCGCACAAGTACATGGAGTGACAGAGGCCTGGCTGTAGTCAGAATCATACTACTACAGAGCCAACAGGCCAAGTAACTGTAGTGTTCCTTTTAGTTAGGAGCTAGTGTGTGATCAGCTGGGTATCACGGGTGTCATAATTGAGTAGTTGACTACATCATCGAATCCTAAAAAGTATTCAAAAAAATCAAAAAATACAAAAAAGAGGCATTTGTAAAATTTTTAGTTCGTTTACTGAGGCATAATTCATTTAATGGCTCTTAAAACTCGGATGGGCAAGTCTTTTTATGAAAATTAAAAATAAATGAAAATAACTATACCATTCGATAATCCACACAATATAAATATAGTAACTTTCGTAAAGAAACCATATTTATAAACGCAAAATTGAATATAGCTGCCCAACAAGTGTCTTGCAGAACGCATAGAAAAAGGCGTTCTGTGACGTCACCATCTTGCGATAGTTTGTAGGGAGCGTTTTGGGTAAGTCCATAAATATGATTTTTCAAACTGCCATATCTCGGGGAGGTTTCGTGTTATCAAAATATTTATTTTACCAATGTCTCCATTATTGAGAGTTTGAGGGGTCTTTCGCTAACACCTCAACAAAAAAACATGAATATGAATTCACATGAATGTGAATAGGAACCAAAACGTAAAGAACTTTACCTTTATGGCCTGCACAGACGACGTATTTTTCTTCGCGGCGGAGATATGAGTACGCTCCGCGTATAAAACGCTCACAAAGCACACGGTGTGCGATCATTTGTGGTCCGAAAGTATTTAAATATTCTGAGATTACGTTGTGCTGTAATTTACATAAAGTTTAAGCAAAAGAGAAGACGTTTTAAAGAGAATACTGGGTCCATCCCCTTATTTCGAATTGATTTTTAACTAGGAGAGTAAAGTCCGCCGTGTGCGTTGACTGCTCATAGTTCGTTCATTCTATTTTTTTCGCGGACGACCGCGCACTTTAATCCGCTAGGCGTACTTCTAGTCGTCCGTTTGCGTTAATCGATACAGTTTGTAAGGGATCTATTTTGACGGAGAAAAAAGTACGCCGCGGATAATCCCTCGTCTGCGCAGGCCTTTATTTACACTTGTACTTCCATACATAGGTGTTCTAGTACGTATGTCAAAGCGACAAGCTAAATCCCTTTGTGCGCTTTAAGCCGCTTTACACTGCTGCAAAGCTAACTAGCGAAAATTGTATGTTTGGTAAAAACTGGCACGTTCCGGATAACTGGATGAAAGCAGTTTTAAACTTTTGTTTACTACACGAAGCTCCGATCAAAAGACCTTGTTTTGTTATTAGACTGAACCCGGAGAAAATACGTTATTTTCCGAGTATTTATCGTCTAAGTAAACCTATTCAAAAACACGACACGTCATGAATACAACAAATAAAACTGACAAAAAACACGATCATCACTATCATCAGTTACCATCAGAACACAGTATATCAGATTTGCGGTTATCATTAAGCGGGCACATAAAAATATCACTATTCCTACTTTTGACGAACGTAATTCAAAAAACTATGCGTGATTTAAAACCTACGTGTCCGCCTTGTGTGAACCAATAGTTAAGTTGCAGTCAAACAAAATAAAAAAAATAAAAAAAATTATATGCGCCAGACAACACACCTCTTGTAATGGTCTCGAAGTAGGGATTAATATCCCTGTGCTACGAGGTACCACACAAGGAAATAAGCCAGGGGCGTCTCCCAGCACACGTCGTCGTGATGGTATTGTGATTTTATATTAAAACAATAGTTTTTAATATAACATCACAATACCATCACGACTATTATGCCAAACGGGGTAATCAGAGGCAAGTGACTGTTACCGTCTTGTTGAACGGAACACTCAGAAGCCCACTTTTAACCAATGGTATTAGAACCAAACGTGGAAGGTGGTGAGCCTTCTGCCGTAATCCGGGTTGATTTGGTTTTTTATCAATGTTTTCCATCTTCGCAGAGTAAGTCGAAAATTTAACAAGGATTGGTTTTGGTCAGATTTGCACACGCACGATCCAGGATCTGAGTTGGGTTGCTTAAACCCTAGGCCACGACACTATCAATGTTCTAATAATGCAGTTCTGTATAACACATTCAGTTCACTCCCCCAAAAGCTTGTGTGTTCTATTGTCTTCAAAATAACAGAATAAATGGTCTGCATGCAGACCGAATACAATGGACAATTTATGCTATATTTTAAGACCTTTTTGACATGTATTCTAGTAAATAAATATTTTGACTTTGACTTTGAAACACTAAAAGCAGTAACAATTGTCAGCACAGTCCTGTTTTAACCATTTCAGCTTTATTTGTCGGCTTTTAACTTTAACTGTGATACAAATGGGAGTACAAACAACCGTTTCCCAATGTCCGTACATTCAGACTAATTTGTTCGGCATGTAGTTAATATGTCAGGGAACATTGTTAGGTCACAGAGTAGCTTGCAAATAAGCTTAAATACTGAACTTTTATAATTGTTTCAAATGACGATCATTTTGATTTTAACGCATTATACAGTTTATATGTATTTGAGTATTGTTACCGCTGCTGTTTCAAATCGCTGTGGAAAATATATCACAGTAGAAAATGTATATTCTTGGTAACTGATTAGGCCGATAGCCATGGGGAAGATATTAATTTATTTTTTGCCACTTTTATGAGTAGTCAAAAATGTTGCAAAAAAGAAAATTTCAACCTTTTTTTTATATTTAATAATTTGAAACTAAAAAAAAATTTTCCGAGAAATCTAAAATGTATACCGTTTACTAAGGAGCAGAAACTTAGCTGCTTTTATAATTTCATGGAGCGATTATACTACAGTACTAAAAAAGGATATAAACTCAATTTAAAAAATTACATCTGTTTTTTTCTTCCGGTCTTACCTGAATTTACCTTCAAAGCAATTAGCTTCGCTAAATCATAAAGGTGTTCTGCAAAATTGGAAGTTTAATTAAATCATAACACCCCCCGATGTTCAAAGGGTTGCGTAATTAATTTTGTGATTTCGCCAAATCGAAATTTAATATTGATGAACGTCAGATTCTTTGAATTTTCTTGTTAATTAGCAGCAAGTTACAAGTACATGCTTCACTTTGAAGTTAAAAATTAACGGCTATCCGTGACCAGGGGCAATGTCCAAAAAAACTATAAAAACACAAAAACACGTTAAAAACAAATGAAAATATAAAAAACACAGCAATGCAATCTAACAATCATATCTTCATTAAGGCCTGTTCTGACCTGAGCGGTATTCAGTGCCGCTGTGGGTAGACCGCTACCCACAGCGGCAGCAAATACCGCTCAGGTTTGAACAGGCCCTTATAGTTTGTCGAATTTAGGATGATAATTTCGACAGTTCACGCCCATGTAGTAGGTATTGCATTTTTTTTCGGTGAAGTGTACTGCAGATAATGTCGTACTTTATTGACGGGTACCGCCCACTTAGTGAAGTGCCTTGCAAACGAATAGCAATAGAAAATTTAAAATCGGTTGTAAAATAAATTAATCTAACATTTAAATTTAAATTTTACTTCAATACAGTTTAATTTTGATTAGTATTCAAGTTATTTGCCATCATCTATCATACGATTATTCTTAAACAACATTGAATAAGTATAATAAAGATTTGGAACTTAAATATTATTCGATTGTGCGTTTGTGAACAATAATTGATAATAAACTAAAGGGACAGTTATTCTAATGATAATGACGATAATGATTTTAAAAGTGATTTAGGGTGTGCAAAATAAAATAAGTTGTAAATAACTTCAAATCCCAATACCTACGTCATTTAATTCACTCATATATTTTTCACAACGAAAATACGTACTTTAAATCTAAAAAATTCAAACTAACTTAATAATAAAATAAACAAAATAATAATATAAATGATATTTACAATTTAAAAAGGTATGGGCCGTGGGGCAAGGAACCCAGAACGCTGGCTGCGTTTCCTCGCTGAATGGCTATACTGAGCCTTTGAGCGAGGAAGGAGCCAGCTCTTCTGTCCTTGCTGGTGGCCGCAAGTTTTGTGGCTAGTGTCCCGAAGAAGTTTATATATTTATATATATATTTTTATTTATTTAATTATCTTTTTAATGCACATTTAAATATTCGAATAACATTTTCTCTATTCATCTATTATACAAACCAACGATTCCAATTGCTATGAAATAATAAATCGATGATTCACTAACGAATACATACTACCCCATCCCTATTGAAAGCTGACAAAATTATCATCCTAAATTGGACAAACTATAGGTTTATTTATTTATTTGTACTTTATTGCACATGAGATAAAGTACAATTTGCGAACTTATTCCCGAGAGCCATTCTTTGGAAGGTCACGAAACTTAGGTTTTTCAGGTTTAACATAACACACCATCACGACTTCATCCCAAACGGGGTAGTCAGAGGCAAGTGACCGTTGCCGTCATAGTGAACGGAACACTCAGAAGCCCACTTTTTACCAATGGTATTAGAACCCAACGTGGTAGGTTTGAGCCGAAGAGTACTGTCAACAGTAGAACGAAATGATAACTTACGTTCCAAATCTGATTAAATTACAAATTAGATATTGCATTTAACTTAGTTATTTTTTTGACGACCGACTTGGTGTAATGGTTAAGAAGTTGGCTACTACACCAGAGGTCGCGGGTTCGATCCCCGCACAGTACAAACATTTGTGTGCATGAACATGTCTGTTTGTACTGGTCTGGGTGTCTCCTATGTATAATAAGTATGTATTTACAAAAAAAAAATGTATTTAAGTATGTTTATCCGTTGTCTAGTATCCCATAACACAAGCTTTAATTAGCTTACTTTGGGGCTAGATGGCGCTGTGTGGAATAATGTCCAGGTATATTTATTTATTTATTTATTTATTGGACTAGTAATCAATTTTAGGAGCTTTTATTCATGAAACTGTGGTGAAAGTTTATTAAATGTACGAGTTAGAATTTATCCAGAATCACTCTGCTGGATTTTATTTTTCACTCTATTTAGGCCTTTTCAACTGCAAATTGGCGTAACAACACGCACTGGCTGGTAAAACTCTTTTAAATCTCGTTTGTTTCTTTTTAAATTGACAGTTGAAAGCTTCGTTTGTGGTCTGACTTCGTTAGTTGTTCTCAGATTCTGTTGTTTTGAATCTGTGGGGTTCCATTGTTGAATATTGAAGGCTTGTCGAGTGATATTGTTTTATGACAAGTTTCATGTTATATTAGGCACTAGGGCCTGGTTTCCACCAAGTTGGAGAGGAGAGCAGATGTGTATCATTTCTGTCCAGTAAATGCGTATTCACTCTTGCCTTGACCCAGTGTAACAACAATACAACAGGTTGGGTGCCATTTTTTTTTAAATTGTAGCGTAATAAATAATAAGATTTCGTTATTTTCACATTTCACAGACAGACGTAAAAAATAAAAATCTGATGGGTTATCTAAACACATCTCTTCTCAGTTTCGGTGGAAACCGGGCCTAACCGTCCGTCACCGGCTTCGCCCGCATAGACTGTCTATCCCGTCAAAACATAGCCTAAATTAAAAATAATGTCACTCCCTGAAAATGTGGCTTTAATATTTATTCTTTATTGCACATAGTCTAAGTATGTTACAAAGGGCGGACTTAATGCCTAGAGGCATTCTCTACCAGTCAACCACAGAGTCAGACTGAGATATTACAGGCAGTGCTAGAGATAAAAGATTTAAATTAGGTGTAAAGAAGGTGTAATGGTTTAAATCAAAATAATAAGATTTCAAAGAAATTACAAAAACATATATACATAATAATAGCAATAACACATTATATAGACAAAAAATTCAAAAAATAACAGACAGATAACAGGTGGGTCCAAGAGAATGACAAAACTACAATTCTTGAAGTGTGATCAATTTTTTATACTGCACGCCTTTCTAACCAAGACCGGCAGTTTGTTCCAAAGTCGTATTGCCGGAACAGTGAAGGAAGAAGACAAAAAGCCAGATTCTTTATATTGATGAAAGAATTTTCAAAATCGGTCCAGTAGTTTCGGAGCCTATTTAATACTAAAAAACCAAAAAAATCTTCTTTATAATTTTAGTAGAGATAAATGTCACAATCCTTATTCATACCAGATAATACCTGACGCTAGTTAGTGCTTTTTTCTTCGTTCGGCATTATTTACTTGAAGATCCTTAGAGCGTAGAGGTTATGAACTTTAGACGCAATAAGTATCTGAGACAGCAACAGAAATATTGGCCTGAGTGTTTGTGGCTGGTTTTCTTATTTATTTATTTATTGCAAACCATAATGTAGGTAGGTACACAAGATAGTATTGAAGATAAGTATCAGTTATGGACCCTGTAGGGCGCTGCAAATGTAGGAAACAGAGAGACAAATATTAAAATTAACTTAATGACTAAATTATCATAGGAACATGCATCAATCACAATAATCAATATCACATTTATACATTTTCGAAAAATTTCAACATTTATAATAAAAATTCAAAATATATTATAATTATTTATATTACATATATTATATTTACATTTATGTACGTATCTATTTATTTAGTATATTTGATCTGTTAGATCTTAATGTAGAGAACATTTTAAGTTTGGACCAGGGCAATGTACGAGTATGTTATGTTGTTTTGAACCGTAATGACAAAAAGAGTGCTTATCAGCTGCTTATGAACAGATAGACAGAACAAAAGTAATAGAATTCTTATTTGCTACAGCAATTTGAAAATAGAAATGGTCTCCTTTTATGTAACCTGTCATAATTTAATGTCCTTTTGGAAATAGTGCGTCAATATAAAAACAACTTCATCTATATCTATACTGTATTCGATGCCTTCAAACAATGCCCTCAGCGGGATACCTCTTGAGGTATCTTATCAAACATCTATACCTATAAAATAACTATAACAAGGCATCCCTTGATTGTGCCTTCTATATTTTAAAGGGAAATTATAACTAAATTTAGAGATAACCAATGAAACTCGAAAGATATTATACGAAGAAAATGTTTTACCGCCTGAAAAATTACTATTCATGGTTGTGTGAAAATTTGTTGTTAACAAATAAAGATAAATGATAGTTGACAATTCAGTAATGAAATGCTTACCAAATAAATAGAAGATACCTATACAATAATATGTTCTTAGTTTTATGAAAAAAAAATACTAGAAAAAAATATTGTAATTAAAATTACGATAATACTAAGATCTTAGTCAAAGAACTGTAAAACTTATTCCTATACTACGAATTGTAAAAATAAATCCTTAATCCTGCTTTGATATATTTTTACAAATTTCAAGATTGTAAAAATATATCACGTCCCTTTATAACCTATCCAAGAACGATTCTCGCTCCATTATCGCTTACAAGCTACTCGATCGAGAACCACCAGTAACCACACAGTAGTAACGACGGACCATTAAGTTTGGACACAGATATAAATCGAAACAAATGACACGCGCGAATCTTAGCGTGTCGAATGTTGTCCTTAAGTTCGCGCTTTACCGTGGTGGCAACGAAATTAAATTAAATTCATTTATTTCAGGCAATTCAGCCATATTACATTACTTAAATCATTAAATTAACATACAAGATCTACACATTACGTTCAATTAAATTTATATCAAGCAATAAAAACACATTTATTTACATTTAATAATTTCGAATCTAATGAAATGTTTAGACGTAATAATAACATTTGCATGTTACCTAGATAGCTGAAGAGGAGAAGACATACAATATATATATTTAAATATATATATTACATATTGTATGGCATAGATCGATAAAAAACCAAATCAACCCGTATAACGACGGAAAGCTCACCAACTACCAGGTTGGATTCTAGTACCACTTGCCCAAAGGTGGGCGTGAAAGCTCCGTTCACCATGCATGACGATAATAGACAATTGCTTCTAACTACCCCTTTTAAGACATGGTCGTGATGGTATGTTTATGAGAACGATTGCAATGTAATGAAAAATGTATGCATCATAGCACAAATTAGACATGCGCGGCGCTCTGACAGATAGCCCGCTTAGAACAACACGCCATTTTTGACGCACGAACACAGAGACATGAGTTTACAAGCGAAGTCAGTGAGCTTCGGTGAGTCGGAAAGTCGCACTGTCGCGAGTGTTTTTGTTTTTGTCGAACTTGGTGCAATTTTTCACATGATGAATTTTGTTTTGGCCGGTTCTGTCAAGTAGGTATAACTTACTTAATACTTCATTTTAAAAATTCAGAGCGAATATAGTAAGATTGATGAACATTTTTCCTGGTCTTGTCATATAGATTATTTATGTAACAAGTTAAGATTGTTATTGGGTAAATTTTATCATTTAAGTATGAAAGTTCCTATTAGTATATTACGATGCTTGTATTTTAGTTTAGTTGCCTCGATACTGGGCTACGCTCTGGACTGTTATGGTCTTACTTTTAAAACATACATCGACAAACTTGAAACACTACAAATGAGATTCCTTAAGCTACTAGTAAATAAGAAGACTAAAAGTAAATGCAAAGGTAATTATACAATGTTATACAAAATATGTAAAGTACTACCAGTCAGTATAAAACATAAATATATATTAGCCGTAAATAACCATAGCATTTCGGAGCGTGTCCTAGAGTTGGTCAAAAATAGTCATGGCACCCGGTCGGTGTCTGCGGGAAAATTCGAAGTTCCTAGAGTGAAAAATTACTTTGGGGACAGGACTTTAAAAAAGAGATTACCCTACCTTATAAATAGCTTTCCCGAGGATATACGACGGGAGCCATGTAAGTTGAAATTTAAAAAGAGACTTAAGAGATATCTACTGTCATCAATTATTTAGTTGGCAGTAGATATCTCTTATTGTGTGAACTCATTATCAATTACATTTTTTTTTTTTTTTGTAATGTATAAAAAATTGAGACTCCTGATCCCACAGACAAACTGTGTCAACAGTATTGTGGGACATTTTTCTATAAATTGTTATTTTTTGTATGGTTTAATAATATAAAATAAATAAAAAATAAATAGTAGCAACCCTAGGCGGTTCACGCAAGTTTTGGAAAAAGGTGCAAGCGGTCCTTCTGAAAGCTCTTTATTTTGTGATCATAGTGTGTGACGGCACATTCAGTGTCAAAAAATTGGTTTTCTTACAGACGGAGGGACTTTATCTATAAAGATTTAAGTCTGGTAACGACCTACCATTAAGGTTTGGACAGGTATTTACGACCGACCCGTGGTCAACCCTATCATAAACGTAACACTTATTTAAAATACCTGTAAAGTCCAATCGATTCGGGTTAGTGAGTTTATATGAGTGAGGTATGTGGATTATTTATATTATTACTTAACTATGTTGAAGCTTTTTACTTTTTTATAGACTTCAAAGGAGTTTCTCAATGCGGCGTTGTTTTCAGATTGCTTATTGTGAGTTGGCCACAGATTTCTGCTATGTTTTTTTGAACTTTTTGGAAACTATTTGACGATATTGTCGCCAAATGTAGAAGTCAGGTAAATTATGATTTCGAGTTATGAGAACAAAGCCTATTCTGTGATCAATCACTTATCCGCATTTCACATTCTGAATCCGTAGTGAGATTCAAAGGACAGTGCCCAAGTTGACCTATGAACCAACAAACATTTGACATTTGTCATAATTCTGGCCATGATTTTAGACATAATTATCACTTATTAGATTGTCACGGACACTTCTGATTTTTGATATCAAAATTAAAAATACTGAAAAGATTTATCGTAGATTTTTTTTTAATTCTACCATTTATGTTGCTTCGTCTGTACCCTCTGTTGTTTAGCCATCGCAACAATATTTTAACTTACTTTGTATCGACAAAAGAAACCTTGTATGTGCAAGAAAATGTAGTTGTGAACTTACTAAAGGCTCTTAAAAATGAGTAACAATACTTTACTGTCAATGCAATAGATGTATAATCAACTTTTTATTTTAAATCAAATTATACCTTGGCTTAAATCAGCTTTGTGCGAAGCCGGTTGACTTGACACTTCAACGCAAAAAAAATTACCGGCATCTGTCTTGTATTATTCGCTTTCAATGTGCAATGCTGTGTTATTGTCTTTATATTAATAATTGTATTCTTACGACTCTGCTTAAAAAACGGACGTTGATGGCTCTCTGTAGTGACCTACCTCGTTTTAGATTTAACGGTTGAAAGACTTTGTAACCTGCACGCACATAACTAACTCAGCAATATTTACGGATTTACGATCATCGCAATGGAATCAACATTTTATCTGAATTGTGGCTCAGCTAGTGGTAGAAGTGGCAGATCAACAAAATATGTGCTTGAAGAACATTAGTCCCACTCACGTAAATAAAACTTCGCATTATATTATTAAATACGACCTCAAAATTTTTCAGTTTTTCGATATTAAACGAGTTTTCAGAAGTGTCCGTCCATAAACTTTAAAGTGTATGTATTTATGAACCCTAGGTATTTTTCATGACTGTTGGTTCTGAGGCGGCAATGTATGGGTGAATGTTCACTATCCTTCCGTTTTCTGTAAAACTCGATAGCGACGCCGAGGCACTTAACTGACGAACGAGTTAATAACGAACTTAAGTGAAATTACATTTTGACATCACATACATGTATGTATAGCTCTAGAAATTGTGTTTCTGTTTATTCAGTCATCTGCATGAATTTGAGTTCGGATTTTTACGGAATCGCTGCACTTTTTTTTAATCAGATGGTGCTTTGGATACCATGTTAATAAAATGTACCCTACTTTTAAGTCTAGGTTTACAATACCTATACGTGTACAAAGTTTCATTAAAAAACCATCCAATAGTTTTCACGTGAAGCTGAACATCCAAACAGACAGACCTAAATTCCATAAATATCTTTGTTATAATTATACTTGATTGATTGCATACATCGCATTTAATTAGATTACTGTTTGTGTTTTGGAATCGACCTTTTATTTCGATTTTTTTCACTATCCAGACCCAGCTAGCAAATAGATCTTACTCTATAATAAGCCTAAGATATCAAGTTATCCCCTCCCAGACAGGCGACAGGATCGTGTTCGCGGATCAAACTGAGCAGTAGTGACAGGAAACCAATAACGTGAACAAGCCATAATTTGTTTTGCGGTTGCGAGCATTCGAAGTGAAGTGATGCTCGCGATCGAAATGGACGTACGCGTAAAGTAATAGGGACGGAATAGTTGCGATTTTATTTACTTTCTTAAGTGGAGATGCTATTCAAAGCAATGAAGTTTGTCGACAGCGATCAATGGATGAATATTATTGTTTGTGTTAGGCTGGTATTATACATAGTACGTTTGTGTTTGTTATACACAAAAAACAATGAACCGAGCAAGGTTTAATTAACGTGTACCTATATAGTGTTTAATCCTAACAGATCCCACTTTTCACAAAATCGCTTCCCATTAATTTCTCAGTGTAGATATCACGTGCATATAGGCACAACACTACGCTTACAAATTAAATGAACAAGATATAAGGAAAATAACACGTATTGATAATATTTACTATGATCTGGTGTATCGGCTTGTGAGGATTATAAGAAAATGAAGTTGTTACAAGAGATATAATGTAACAACTTCATGTACGTTTTTGTGAAAAAGACTTCACACATGTATGAGTACCTCTATGGGCACGGGTCTTTTGGGATTTGAAGTTTTTAGAAGTTTTGTTCACGGTGAAATCGAGCAAAGGAATATTAGTTTTAAGTTACATTAGAATGACATTCGAATTTCGAAGTGAATTTATAAAATGATCTAAAATCATAGAGATACTAAAAATATGTTCCAAAAAGGATTTGAAATGAAAAACTATTTTTTTACGAAATATTCGTAAGTATCCAAACGTTACTATGTCAGAGACTACATCATTAAACATTCTTAAAAGATTTCCTGTCCAAGAAATATGACAATAGAAAATCAATTGTTATGTATCATATGTGATACATGGGGCATGAAAAGGGTTAAATTGTTATTCCACCTAGACACAAAACCCACGCTATAAGTTCATGACCATTTTCTAGTTTTCTTATTTAATATGTTTTAAAATATGTACTAGTAGGTAACTAACCAGCAAATAATTAATTTCTAGCGGTACGCTAAATTAACCTGCAAATGGTGCTAAAAGCATGAAAATCGGAACGATTGATCTTTAACCCATACGAATCAATTTGACCCGAAGCACGGAAAAAATTAAAAAAAGCAGATGAAACGATGATTTTAAAATGATGCGAACGAGCTTGTTTTTTCCTTTGATGAGTGGTAATTTTATGCAGTCGAGTTTTTTTTTTTTTTTTTCAATAATCCCGCCGCCGTTCCTTTCCTATCCCACTCTTCAGAGCGCCCCGCTACCGATTAAGGATAGCCTAAACATCCTTGGCACGAATGTTCGTAGCAACCTAAACCAGCGGGACTACATTGAGAGCGTCATTAGAACTGCATCCCGTAAACTCGGAATCCTGAACAGAGTGAGACGATTCTTCACGCCTGGGCAGCTCTGTCTTTTATATAAGACACAAGTTCGCTCTTGTGTGCAATACTGCTTTCATCTACCTACTCGAAGTTCTTGACAGGTTGTAGCGGCGTGCTATCCGTATTATTGGAAACCCAGAGGCAACATTGTCCCTTGAGCCTCTCCAATTGCGTAGAGACATTGCCAGGCTAAGTGTTCTCTAATGCTTCTACAATGGGGAATGCTCTGACGAGTTATTCCAGCTTATTCTACCCTCACCTTTCCACTCCCGTACAACGCGTGCTGGACTACAGCGTCATCCACACACAATTCAACATTTGTTGGCCCAAACTAAAAGGTTCGGTGACTCGTTTCTTTGTCGTACCATCCAGACGTGGAACGCTCTTCCAGCACATGTGTTTCCTTCCTCTTATAGTCCCGGGATCTTAAAGCGGGGCGTGAAAAGGCATTTCTGCAGGCCTTCAAGGTGAGGATGGCCAGCCCAGTGATTCGTTTGAATGACTGGGCTTGTCAACCTCATATCTGGACCTCACGACCGCTTTCCATCAGGTGAAGTGAGGTCATCTTGACGGGCAATATCAAAAAAAAAAAAAATTATTTCATACTGTAGTTGAATAACCAATATTTATGGAATCGCTGTTTCAAGCCTTTCATTTTGATACTCCACCCAAGGAAATGGGTAGAAAACCAAAAATACGCCATAAATAAAATAAAAAAATAAATGATTTTTAATTTTATTTTGATATAATACCTAGTGTCACTCTCACAGTTAATACGAATCTAACGACACAAGTCAAGCTAAAATCCATTTAACCGTTCAAGCTGCAGAGCGTGCTATACAATTATACATACATACAAATATACATCCATACTCTCGAAAAACATAACCCTCGTTCTGGCGCAGTTCGGTAAAAAGAATGAACATTGTGTTGGTAAATTTATTCAAAGACACGATTTTAATTTGGTTTTACAATTAGGTTACAATTGTAATCCTTCCCAATATTGACTTTGTTTCACTGATTCACATGTAAGTTTTTCATGGTTGACATTATTTTTATCGAAAATTGTAATATTATTAAGTACTGTTCCATCAATGTAATTGTATCTGATTTTTTGTTATTCATGTGTGGTGTTCAGCCACTAAAGTAGGTAAAGTTTAAGCATTGTAGCTCGAAGTTTCTGGGGTCCTGAATTCAAATTTTGCCGGGCCCATCTATATGTTCTTATGAAAAAAGCTGACTCTTGATTGCTGAAAAACACCTGTTTTTAATATGTATTATGGAGCAAACGAGCAGGAAGGTCACCTGATAGAGAGTGATCACCTCCACTAATGGACAACTGCAACACAAGAGTTGTCACCGATGCGTTGCTTACCTTTTAATGGGAATACGCTCTCTTCTCAGGCTCCGATGTCATATTATTATGTTATATTATGTTTTAAAACCAAAGCAAGAAAAACAGCGGATAGGTGACCAGGACACTACTTACTACATTGGACTCTGCTACGCTTGGCCGAATTAGGGCTTCTGAGTGTTCCGTTCACCAGGATCGCAACAGTCGACTTCTGTATAGTCGTTAGCTTATTCATTAATTCCCTAATCCAATAATTTATTCATTCATTGCAAAAAGTGCTGTACGATCTCGAGCGTCTAGAAAAGGTCAGCTTTGGACCGAAAATTCAAATCTAGTTTTAGGTTTTGCATAATCATGAACTGGTTCATACATATTTATTGTTAATTTGGTATTACTACTTTCCCCTTTGGTCATCTCATCCTTAACGAACTTTGTTCGTCGACTTCGAAATTTGAATTCTGCCGAAAATTTGAAAAAAGAAAATGTAAAGCTGACTCTGGTATTCGTTGGAAGCATAATTTTTGGTACACTAAACCACACTCCTGTGAGCCTACGAGTATGTGCACGAGTGCAAATCTGACCAAAAACATATTCGTGTCCATTGTTAAATTTCCGACTAACTCTCCGGTGATGGAAAAACATTGATAGAAAACCAAGCATCCCGTATATCGGCGTAAGGCTCATCGTCTGCCACGTTGGGTTCTAATACCATTGGTGAAAAGTGAGCTTCTGAGTGTTCTATTCACCATGACGGCAATAGTCAACCTACCTCTGACTCTGACTTCCTCCTTTGAGGTAGTCGTGATGGTATGTATGTGTTCTAGAAGTCTGATCTCGTTCCGTGTTCAAATCTACACTCACGACCAATACCCACTACTAATAATGATGATGGTGACGTCTTTCTTGGCGATACGGCTATGGTGACTGCTAGTCTACAGTAACTTGTATGTTTTAATCCCTACAAAATACTGGTACTAGTATTAGTAGCGAAAATATCGATAGATTTACTATTGATAATTTATAGTTTATGGGCACTATTTAATATTAACAATAGTATATAGCTTTCTGTCAATATATTGTAACATTCTAGCACAAATTGCATGCGGCGCGGCGCCTCTGACAGACAGTCCGCTTAAAACAAACCCGCTATTTTGATCACGCACACAGACACAGTGAGTTTACAGGCGATACCAGTGAGCATCAGTGTCGCGGCCAGTAGCATTTTCACGAGTTTTTCTTCGAACTTGGTGCAATTTTTCACATGATGAACTTTGCTTTTGGCCGGATCCGTCAACCTACCTACTGCATTTTAAAAATTCAGAGCGAATAGGTATAGTAGTGGGCGGTCACGCAAGTTTAGGAAAAAGGCGCGAACGGTCCTTCTGTAAATTCTTTATTTTGTGGTTCTAGTTAAAAAAGTATTGATGGTAAACATGTCATTAATGTGACAAACCTTCGTGTTGTAATAATGTTGTATTAAGTAATATTTAAGTATGTGTATCAGTCTTTGTCCTTCATATGACAAGCGCTTCTAAGTCTGGTGTCAGGTGATTTTGATCTGAGCTGTCTTTCATATTCATTTTATTCTTCACACCGACCGACGTCCTTATCAAAATAATCCAGTGCCGTGCTGGCACAATACTTTCCACCACCCCATCTCCTTCCCGTGGATGTCGTAAGAGGCGACTAAGGGAGCCCTACAGCAGACCATCTGCTCTTCAGGTGGGAGACATATTATGTCGGCCGGTTGATGTTACCACCATGCAGTTGCGTAAAACCTGCCAAGTGACTCTGACCTATCTCGGTCAGGTCGCGTTCCGGGAGCAACACTGCACTAACCGGTGCCAGGGCAGGCCTTCAAGATGAGTATGGCCAGCTCAGTAATTGCTTTGCATTTTTGTGCTTGTCATCCTCATCTGGACCTCACGGCTGCTTTCCATCAGTGAGTTCATCTTAACGGGCACTAAAAAAAAAAGACTTTCGAAAACCATCGATATTTCTCTATCGTTACAACACTAGATTGAACTAGCTCTCTCCAATTGAACTATACGCTCGAGTGCCCTTCCTTACGTATTCAGCGGTTTCATCTTGTGTTGTTGTTTCATTTGCTATGTTCACAATTACAATACAAATGGGCACCAACGTAATCACCAAAACCTTAGTTTGCACCTAATTTCCATTCCAGTTAGTTAGAAGCGGAATAGCGTAGTTGCTTTGTACAGTCAGTCACAGAAATTAGTGTCTAAATCAAAAATATTTTTCAAATAAATTATTTCACAAAAGTGCCTTGAAATCGTCAAAAAAGAACTACAGGATAGACATTAATGTATTTATATTGTGACTCTACCACCGCGGTTAGACTGCTGTTTTTTTAATGTGATGAGAAACTCAGTAGTTACGCTTATAATAAACGCGTTTACCTAGCAGTTCAGTAATCAATCACCCACCGTGTAGATTTTTTTGGTTTCGTCAATTATGCAATGATGTTAAAGGTGATTTAGCAAAAAAAAACAATTTCTATCGTCTTGGTATCATCATATGTGTACTCAGGCCCCTTTTTCCACTTTGGGACTTGGATACGTGCCCAGGGCCCCGCGATCCTGAGGCCCCCCAGTTAAATCAGTTTAGAAAAATATTTGACACTTACAGTCAAAAAGGCCCCATCATCCTAATGTTCCCAGGGCCTCAAAATATAGGTTGAAGATGTCACTGACTGTACTCTGTACTCTCTAATCGAAACTGCAGAGAATTCATAAGTGTACCGACAGCAAAATGCACAGATACAAGCATAATTGGGCCGGACACTCGATTACTGAACGCGGCGGGATTATGCGGGTATCTCTCGCCCGATGGATTAGGGTGCGACGGATTAGTAGTTGGGATTAGGTATTTGCTGCTTATTTATGAACAGATTGAAATTCAATTTCAAACTATATTACGTGCAGAATAACCTAACGAGAATTATTACCCAAAAGTGTCTGTATAGTACTTGTTGTGTGGCAATTGGGTCTTGGACAAATCATTGGATTCTAATAATAATGATTCAATATTATTGTTTTTTTTTTTAAATACCTTTTCTGAAACTCAAAATTTAATATTGCTGCAGATCAAATGTTCTGCAGAACACATAGAAGTAGACGTCATGTGACGTCACTTTAGTGCAATCTCAAAATATATTTTATTTTTACCACTTTTTCTATATTTGAGAGCTCTTTTGATAAAACATAAAAAAGAAGTGAAATACCCAAACTATACACAAGTGCTACCTAGGCTAACAGGGTTTGGGAGAGTCGAATAAAATCGTCGAATAAATCGAGTCCATATGCTACGGTAACCGCTCACCAAAATGTCTGCGTACTAGCATGCCATTAGCGTTGTATCAATTTTAAAAGGCTTCCCTTTATACTGGCTGTTTCTTTCGTTCTTCCTTTTACCGCAAAAGCCGCTTAACGTCGAGTTTCGGGAATCCCTGTATACCCATTAAGAGAATCATTTCGCTCATGTTCTTTTGTCTAGCCTGATTCCTGGGTAGTGCTCAAAAATAAAAAATAAATGTTATATAATGCTATCACATGATTAAGAAAAAAAAAGTATAAACAGCTGGAGAAAAGCTTCCATCATTGAATTCAAGTCTTCTCTACAATTTTATTAAATAAAGTTACTCGATGTTATTAATTGTATTTTTTATAAATAAAATAAAATAAAGCAAACAAAGTATGGTATTATTTGTCTTAAATGTTTACTTTTTTTTTTGACTGGTAGAGATTGCCACTAGTCCGCTATTAGTACTCTTATTTGTGTGCATTAAAAAAAAATGTACCATAAACTCATAAATGTAGTTATAGTCATTTACATGCATTTACATGCATTACGGGTGATGGGTGAGTAACAATCAGTATATCTACCATGGTTTTAATGACAGCCAATGGCGTCCGCGTAAACCGTGATGAGTTTGTATGGAATTACGGTACAGCGCCCCTAGTGATGTAAAATGGAACCAAAAATAGCATACTTCTGAACGCAACGTTCAATGGAATGACGACGCGATTGGCGTAGCGCGCTGTAGCACGGTTTCTCGCCTCGATTTCCGTAGTGCCCGGTCGGTGAAGTCAGGGAACGATATTTTCTGAATTGACTCAGATCTGGGTGTGCTGAGAGACGCCCCTGGCTTATTTCCTCGTGTGGTAGTACCTCGTAACACAGGGATGTTAATCCCTACTTCGAGACCATTACAAGAGGTGTGTTGTCTGGCGCATATTTATTATGTCATATTATTTATATATTTATTTATAACCGTGATTTAAAACTCACGTGAGACATACAGACAGGTATTTCGCTTATTTCACCACATCTATTACACAACCAACAATAACTTAACATAACACACCATCACGACTCTATCCCTAACGGCACAGAATAAAGAGTTTACAGAAGGACCGCTCGCACCTTTTTCCTAAACTTGCGTGAACTGCCTAGGGTTACTACTTTATTCGCTCTGAATTTTTGAATTTTTTTTTGAAAATGAAGTAAGTAGGTTATACCTACTCGACAGAACCGACCAAAAACAAAATTCATCATGTGAAAAATGGCACCAAGTTCGACAAAAACAAAAACACTCGTGTCAGTTCGACTTTTCGACTCACTGAAACTCACTGACTTCGCCTGTAAACTCACGTCTCTGTGTGCGTGTGTCAAGAATAGCGTGTTGTTCTAAGCGGGCTATCGGTCAGAGGCGCCTCGCCGAATGCGTAATTTGTGCTAACGGGGTAGTCAAAGGCAAGTGACTGTTACCGTCATGTTGAACGGAACACTCTGAAGCCCACTTTTCACCAGTGGTATTAGAACGCAACGTGGTATTTGGTGAGCCTTCCGCCGCTATCCGGGTTGATTTGGTTTTTTATCGATGTTTTCCATCACCAGAGAGTTAGTCGAAAATTAAACAATGAACACAAAGATTTTGGTTCTGGCCAGATTTGAACTCGGGACCACATGATCCGCGATCCGAGTTGGAGTGCTTAACCACTAGGCCGACGCTCAACCAACAATGCAGTGAGCAATCAAATTGTACAGTTTCACCTACCTAATATCAAACAGCCTGCTTTGTTAACTCAATTGCCGGACGGACTGCACGGAATTAATATGCGGGTATAACACACCCGACCGAGAAGGGTGCGATTGCGTACGTTATCTGTGTTTTGAATATAAATCGCGGTAGCCCGCATCCTGGCGATTTTAGATTTATCTCGATGCGGTAAATACTGACCAATGAAGGGGGGAGGCCACGGAAGTACCCGGAGCACACAGGTACTTCCGCCTTCGCGGTGAAAGCCGTGCATTGCGGGCAAAAGCACCCCCGTACTCAAGCCCGCTGGCTCCCACCGTACGCGGACCCTACTAGGTCCGCAACCACGATCCACCTAAAAGATGGATCCGCTGCCACATCTGGCGGTGCGGCCCCGCCGAGCCGCAGTGCACAGGGGGGGCCAGCCGCGGATCACTGACCCCCTCCAAACGGTTGTGCACCGCGGCCCCCACCTCGCGCCCTAAGGCGCTGCGCCCGTGGGCGCCCCTTTGAGGGGGCAGTGGTAGGCACCATACCACCACCACGCCCGGCGGCAGGCAATGGGTGGGTGGGAAGTCCACCGCACTGCCATGCCTGAGCCCTCTTAGCTTCCCGGTGGTTCCACCTGCCACCAGTACTAAGCCCCCCCGCCACGACAAGGCGAAGGCTCATGGGGGGGGGGGGGGGGCGCAATGGCATCCTGCCTTAAGCGCCGAAGATCGGGGGTTCCATCCCCACCCATGAAAACATTTGTGTGTCTGGGTGTTATTATCTACTTAAATATGTCTTACAAAATACTGGTGTCTGTTTATCGGTCTCAGACTCCCAATAGTACGAGCTCTGCTCAGTTTGGGTTCGGATGATCTTTTATTTATTTTATTTAAATATATTCTTCTTGAAATACTTTGTACTACAAAATTTTACTCCAATACACCCACAAGCCCATAATAAACCCATAAACGTACTCCGTGTAACTTTATTACATTCATATAACGTAGGCAGTCATACAATTACATACAATTACCATCAAAGTCGTCCGCTGGAACACGTAAGCGGGGCGGCATTATTTTATTACCGGTGCTTCTCATTATAGTAATATGATGTAGTATAACTCATATGCATATGTATTATTTGAAGATGGCATTGTAATATCAAAAGCAATTTAAACGAAACGGTTAGCGGGAACATTCACAAATGAATCTTTTTGATGTCATTTTTTAAATGTTTTCGTTCTTAATGACGATTACATAAAGAATTAGTTTACTTGTTCAATTAAGTGTTAAATTAAAAGGCTTTAACAGTTCTACTTTTTGTTTCAGGTAATTCAATTGATTTCGGAGTGAAGGGAGATAATAGTACCAAGGAGGTATGCATTTGTCACAAGATAGGAAGAGCCGTAATTTCGGGAAAATTTTAGGAAAATCCGAAACGCCGTATAATAAAAATCTGACATTTAATATCGCTATTATCCTGGTTATTTTTACTAAAATTCCGGGTCTTCCTATTGTTCCTCGACATATTCACAACTAAGAGCTTTTTCAAAGTTTTTGTCTGTTTCGAGTTGATTTTTGTTAGCATTTTCTGGAACAAAAGATCGCACTATATTCGGTCGAATGCTCTTCTAGAATTGCTGTTCCAAGTATGCAGCTGTGAAATTGGCCAAACGCAGCGACTCATACGTTGCACCGAATTATGTACTGAAGGGTTTGCTAATTAGTCCTGCAATGGTTTAATTATAATGCTTGAGGTGACGTGGCCTATTTAAAAGGTAAAGATGTTACAGGCTCTTTAGAGTCGTATAGTAAACAATCTAATTAATAATCCAATTATTATTTCTTCCTACCTAAAATAAATTAATATCTGGGACAATTTACACCAAGATCATTTGACCCTAAACTAAGCAGAGCTTGTATGTACTATTGGTTTCAGAGACTGACAAACTTACTCATATATTTCTAAATACGAATACTTAATTATATAGATAATAACACCCGACACACAACAAACACAAATATTTGTCATGAGTGGGGATCAAACCCACCACCCCCGATGCTAAGGAGGTCGTGGCGTGGGTTTGATAAGCAGGAATCTTGTGACCTTTATTAGTTCGTTCGTCCATCTATCGGGTGGGCGTCCCACCACGAAGTTTCCTTCATAAGCTCTCCAATTCAGATTTTTTTTGCCCCAACCCTCATCAAATCTTTGTACTATGTACCCTGCCCGCACATACAGAAGACATAACAACACCATTTCATTCATGTATGGTATTAAAGGCAGTGCTCGCAACCATAGACAAAAATCGCCAAATAGATGAAGCTAGTGTACTTGTGACGGATGGTAGATAAATACTCTTCTTATGGCTTTGTACTACAGTTACTGCTACCAATTTCAAAATGGTCGAGCTCGAACGGGAATCGAAAGATTTTTCACAATCCGGGTGACTGCTCTAACCACACAGACCTATGTGGGATTGTATTATTTGCTGATGACACTTCTCTGATTTTTAACGTAGATAGAAGTAACAAAGCGCTTGACGACGTAAATAATACTCTCCCTAAGGTACTGCATTGATTCACGAGTAACAATTTACTGCTTAATGCTAAGAGGACTAAATGTATCAAATTTTCTATGCCCAATGTAAGACAGGTCGATAACATTATAAACATGAATAACGAGCCATTAGAGATTGCGCATTCCACTGTATTTTTAGGAATTACTCTCGATTCCAAGTTGCAGTGGGGTCCGCATATTTCTGCTCTGGCAGGAAGACTTAGTTCGGCAGCTTATGCTGTTAGAAAAATAAGGCTCCTTACTGATATTAACTATCATAGTATTATTTTATGTAAGTTTATTTTTATTCAGTATATTTTTGGTACAATTTTTTTTTGTATATGACTTGTCATAAGTACTTTTTATAAGTCTATATGAATAAAGATATTTTTTACTTTCTTTTTTACTTTTACTTGCTACCGAAATCTCAGCGGAACAAATGAATATTTCAAGTATATGCTTACGTTGCAAGCCAACGTTATTTCATCAATGTTTTTAAAACAAATAGGTACCTATAAATAAACACCCGAAAGGAATATCATACGATCCGATCATTAGGAGGATACAGAAGCGCCGTTTTCCCATACAAACGTAGTCCCCTGGATTTGGCTAGTAGAGAAATCATTTTTGAGAATCATTGCTAGTGGTATGTCCCTATGTTTTCCTTTTTTTAATAAATCACTACTTAATATAAAACAAAGTCGCTTGCACTGTCTGTCCCTATGTATGCTTAAATCTTTAAAACTACGCAACGGATTTTGATGCGGTTTTTTTTAATAGATAGAGTGATTCTTAAGGAAGGTTTATATGTATAATACATGCATATATAGTCCACGCGGGCGAAGCCGCGGGCGGGTCGCTAGTTAATAACTAAAAGAGATATGAACCTACAAAAATCGAAAAATGGTCAGATTTTCCGCTGTGTTCAAACATCCAGAAAACTAATTTGACTAGTTTATTTCAAAAAAAGGAAAACATAGAAACAAGAACACAGTCCTTCTTTAATTCACAAAAACGGTCTACTTTCCGAAAAGTGTTTAGGGGACTACGAAACGTCGATTCTGTGTACTTTTGATAGGTAATTTCGGTCCGATTTGCATCTGTCTCTATCGCGCTCTGCAGGGGCTCAAGGTTTGCAAAAGACAGGAATAGATTTTACAAATACCTATTTTTCAATTCTCTCGAACGTCCTCATTAGGTCTTAAATCGTGTTTTTCTAGTTTTTCATCTATAGATATAAATAAATAAAATAAATAAATAAATATCTGGGACAATTCACACCAAGATCATCTGACCCCAAACTAAGCAGAGCTTTTAATATTGGCGTCAGAGACTGATAAACATACTTAAATATTTCTAAATACATACTTAAATAGATAATAACACCCAGACACACAACAAATACAAATGTTCGTCACACAAATATTTGTCATGGGTGGGGATCGAACCCACGACCTCCGGCGCTAAAGGCAGGATCGCTAAAAACAAGCATTGTAAAAATGTTAAAATATTCAAAGTAATGATCAAAATTTACTGTGGAACTAAAATATAAGCACTGAAGCGCTATCGTGACGTCACAGCGTCAAGAAATTAGGACGCTGGTTTTCATGTATGGTATGCGATATCCCTTTCAATTTATGTCTGTGCCTGCAACGGTTTCTACAAATTGACCGATTTCGTCATTCACGTGGGCTTCTCGAACTATCGCGATCATTCAATCATTCGTTTAAGGAACATTTGTATGGCTTGCCTGATTTCATCTTTGGTGGAAACCTTAAAGGGGAGAATTTAATTAAAACAAATAGCGAATAAGGGTAATTGGAACTTCCGGTAAATATTGATAGATACTTTGTTTATCGATAACTGGTCATACTTAGAAAAATACATTAAAATAAATTTAACAAACCTCATGTATCCAGTTTCTGGTATTAAAGTTTTAAAGACCTAAATTGATAAGTACAGATAAACTTTCTGTCTCTCTAGAGAATAATTAGAAATAAGAATTATATCTACGCTCTTACAACCGCAAGCAAAAAGTCAGTAATATACAAAAAATAGAGTTTCCACAGATAGACAATAGCACCTGGTAAACGATTAAATTGTTTGACAAACTTCACGTTTTTATCAAATTACTGGCTTTCCGCCCGCGACTTCGCCCGCGTGAACTGCATATATGTTACATGTATACATAAAATCTCTATAAATAGTAGCCTATGTGTTATTCTGATTTATAAGCTGTATTTCTGTGAAGTTTCATCTAAATCCGTTCAGTAGTTTTTGCGTGAATAAGTAACAAACATACATACATCTATCCTTACGAACTTTCGCATTTTCAATATTAGTAGGATTTGGTAGTTTACGGCTTTGTTTTTAAAGGTGGATTAAGACCGAACGAACATAGAGCTAGAATGCTGTTTCGTCATCTTTTAGTGTTAATGATAATTAATTTTTCAATTACACCAAAATAATTCTAACGAACAAGAACGAGCATTCTAGCTCGTGTTGAGAAAGAATGTCTCTGTTTACTTACACAAAGGGAATTTGATGGAGTGGGAATAGAATGAGCATTCGCTCGTTTGGTCTTAACCCACCTTAACGTGTTTGTCGTACGAACTACGTACAAATATGTTTGCCGGAAATTTCGGTGAAACAATGTTTGAGAAACAATTTGAGCGCTCACCGGGTGGGTTATACTCAAGACATGTACACAATATGACATAAACCTCCATCAGTTTCATAAAAGTGTTTTGGCTAATACCACAGTACGTCTACCACGAGTTGCCACTTTAAATGTACATTATTTCGCGTAAAAAACAACATTTTTTTACGCGAACGATACGTAAAATTAAAGTGGCAACTCGTGGTAGACGTATCTACTGATTACTTAATAGTTACTACACGGGTAAGATTACCTCGAACGGAGTAGGCATTAACCGTGTATCTAAATTTAAATATCTTGTGAATATCGTTGCTGACGACCTTAAGGATAATGACGACATAGAAAGAGAACGTAGGGCTCTGGGGGTTAAATGAAATATGTTGGCTCGCAGATTTTCCCTTTGTACCGAAAAAGTAAAGGTCACGGCTCTTTAAAGCCTATTGTCTAGAGTTGTAGAGTTGCTACTACATGTCAGTAATACGCGATTAATCGTGCATTTTGATCCATACAAACTCTAAAGTGTGTAGTTTCTTACAAACATTTACGGAATGAGATTCCCAAGACATGTTGCTGTCCACTTTAACTCCTAAGAACTTAGCAGTGTTTGTATTATTGATATTTGCCCCTTGAATAGCGATATTGAAATTTTGAACAGGTTTCTTTCGAGAAAAATGCATTATGTTTGTCTTTCCTAGATTTATTTTAAGGTTATTATCATTTAACCAATTTATTATATTTTCAATAGTGAGAGTAATGTCATGATTATAGTGAATGTTATTGTCAGATTCAAGTAAATTAGTATTGTCGTCAGCAAATAAAATTAATGGATGAATGGTACAAGTATTGATGTCATTTATATAAACTAAAAATAACAAAGGCCCAAGGACACTGCCTTGGGGCACTCCATATTGAACTTCGTGAAATTCAGACCTGTACCTAATTTCTTCTTGAGTAGTAATACATAGCTATTTGCGATAATTCAGTACATTGCATTTTAATATTTGGGTAGGCTGTGGGCCACATATTCAAAAGATCATTGGATACCCTACGTGTCCAATATAGCAACATCTTCAGGATGATGTTAGGGCTGCCTCGTTCCTGCAGCACATCTGGGATGTTTACGGAATATCAAACTGACGATTTTATGGCCATCATCCGCAAAAAACAGTATCCCAGGTCCGCAGGATGCGGGACAGTCGCAACAGCATCCTGATGACCATAGCGGATAGGTACACTTCACCGCTGTGGAAGTGCATAGTGGTGCTGATAGTTACCACGGAAACAAATTTATTTGGTAACTCGTAGCACACTATTAATTGCCCTTATTTTTATTATGTGTTTAGCTGTTTTTCATTTATACTTTGTTTTATGTACTAACATAGTTTCCTAATAATTTCTACTAACACAACTATGGATTCAGTTGTCCGAAATAAACAGGTTTTTTTCATTTTTTAATACGTAAAAGATAATGCTCATTATAGAAAATTGACAGGCATATTTTGCGAGGGCTACCTCTTTCGATATACGAGTAGATGTCAGCAGTTAGTACTTACTTTACGTCATCACGTCAGTTCACCCGCAAGATTCGCGTACAAGCTCACCGCGGCTTTTGACAAACAACTGCCAAATAGGTCTAGGAAGACCCGGCGGCTGGTAGGTAAATATCGCGCGCAAGTACATGGAGTGACAGAGGCCTGGTAATACTCTGTTATATGTCTTAACTTTCTTAATTCGTATTAACTAAATTAAGATTAGCAATCTTAGTAAAAACAAAATGTATTTTCCGAGTTCTGTCTTGTCTAGTACTGGCATGATTTAACTTGGAGATCTTTTTAAAAATTCGCTAAAACATCAAAGTTAGTGTTTTATTACACAAAAATGCTAGTATATCTCTAAAGATTAGCAAAAATACAAGAACGTGGCAGTGGGAATGTAAGCTGCCTTAATATCAATCGTTTCCAAGAATTTTATTGTAATTTGCTTAGAAATTTCGTCAAAATCTTGAACCATTTTCTTAATTAGTCAAGTAGGTATTATTCGTTTGTTTGTTTTTGTGGAGATAATTATTTTCGTAGAAGTCGTTCTTTTGTGCGACTTTCTATCATGATTGATTGCCTATAAATAACTAAAATTGATCATAGTCAGTCAGTCATTTATATCATTCACATACATGTATCACTAGCTTTCCGCCCGCTGCTTCGCCTGCGTGAACTTCATTTTTATGACATAGAGGATTTTTTCCGACTTACGATACTTGATTCGCAAAACCCCGTCTTAGTTAACACCTACGTCTTAAAAATAACCCCCATGCACAATTTGAAACTCCTAGCACTTGTAGTTTCTGAGATTTCGTGATGGGTGACCTTTCGCTTGTATATTCATAGGTTTTTTTAAGATTCATATTTTTTGCTTTTAGATTCATACTTTTTGAGAGAACCCGTGTGGGCCCGAATTGAAATCTTGTCAGAAACATCTTTGTGTTTAATGTTAAACTTGCTTCTGCCGCGACTTCGTCCGCGTGGAATGACGATAAGCAGCCTATATATATAGCCTTCCTAAAATGAAATAATTTTTCCAATCGGCCCTGTAGTGCCTGAGATTAGCGTTCAAGCAAACAAACTAATTCATATTAGCCCATAGTATGTCGTACGAGGGGCATGCCAAAAGAAGTTAGATCCTCTTTACTCAGTTTTTTGACACTGGCAAGTTATACACCATCTTAAAGGCTGGTTGTTTTTTTGATATATTTGAAAATAGAACACACATCTTTTTTTATTATTTTTTGAATGAGCTTCGTTTTGCCGAGAATCTGGCGGGGATTCGCTTGCAGCAATGGAGCTCAGGCGACGTGATTTTCGCGCTATTATTTATTATGACTATAAAAAAGGTTTAAAGAATCAAGAATGTTTTGAACTTTTGGCTACTACTTTTGGTGAGTCTGCTTGTTCACGAGCAACAGTATTTAATTAGTTTGCTGAATTAAAAAGGGGACAGGGATGTCTCGAAGATGAAGCGAAGACAGGTCCGCCAACCGCGGTCACATAAGAAAACTTTCGTGCAGTCGAAAAACCTATTAAATATTATACTTAAATTTGAAAGAGCCTGCATCAAAACAATAGTTATAATTGCGAACAGCATTTCACCAAAATAGAAGTAAATACGAGTACCAATAAATATAACACGTTACCGACTGCCATTATCACGCACGCAATCTCGATCGCCCTCAATCGATTCTATTGCGATCGTAAATCGATACGAGCCGACCCGACTCGAATAACAAACGTCGATTATGATTCCGATGGTTTTCATGTTGCGAGGACGTGAGTGTAACTAGCAGGTTATGATCAGGATTCCAGGGTAGGAGATTTTATATTTACGAGTATTATGGTAGTAAACAAAATATCTTAAACTGTACGTTGCAAAACAAGTTAAGTGTGGAGCTTTGTTCTCGCGAGCGTAACGTACAACGCCGCGGTATGCGTTGCCGGACCTAATCGTATGAAAAACGTCAATAATGGTCTCATTTTTCGTCGCAGCATGTCGTCATCCATACACATTAGCTGCCATTAGGCTATGGAACTCGCTGCCTAATAGAATTAAATTGTCAACCAGTAGGTTTTCCTTCAAAAGAGCTATCCATAACTTCTTCTTAGATAAACCTTAACTCATTTAACCAAACCTCTCTCCTTTCAAGGCAATATTTTAAGATTTAGGTACGATATTTAGTGTATGTATCTTTAAATTTATGTATTATGATTATGTATGTGTAATATGTATAATTTTGGTATAAGTATGTTTTTTGTATTAATAGTATATTTTATTTCCGGTTTTATGAGACACCGCCAACACGATTTCTGCTTCGCCCAGTGGTTGACTGGTAGAGAATGCCATTAGGCATTAAGTCCGCCAATTGTACTTTTTCTTTGTGCAATAAAGAATAAATAAATAATAAACATGTGTCCGGCAACGCATGCCGCATACTACAGCGTTGTGCGTTACGATCGCGACACAGAAACAACTCCGACGCGGTGGTATAGTCGCAAAGTTTGTATAATGTGTATTTATAATAATTTATTCTTATTAGTAGATATAGTATTTATGTCCAATATTCTACTTTCTATATTGTGGTTTAAAAGTACTGAGTTTGAGTGAGTTAAAAAATAATAGTATCATATGGAGCAACATACCTTTTTTGGCGTCAGAAAATGCATTTAGGCATTCACAAGGCCCTGGGTTCGGGATACCTGGGATATGTGGGACTCGGAACTCCTGGGAAAACAGAGACCTTTGGCGCAGAATGGAAAGGACCCGGGATCCCCAACAAGGGAGAGACTTCTCGCAGGACCCTTCGGCGCGCAAGGCCGCCTGGCAGCCAGCCTCGGGAGGAGCAAGCTCAACCAGTGCACTATAACACAGACCACTGTGTTCGCAGCCACACGTTACCGTCATCTTCGGGATCGCAAACTGAAACCTTCGCGACCCCAAGGGCCCTTTTAGTCGCCTCTTACGACAGGCAGGGATACCTCGGTAGTATTCTATTCCCCTAACCGCAGGGAACGCAGAGCGTCATACTAACCTAACCACCAAAAATACTATCTGAGCCTGTAAATATTCTAAATCCGTGTTTTGTGGCCGACACATTAACTCTGGGGCGCATTTCAGTATTTTTAGTTGCTCATTTTTTTATTTCTCATTAAAAAAGTTTCAGTAATGTTTTCAACATGAATGACATAAAAAAAATATTTTAGAGAATTATAAAGAGAGCGATATTACCTCTAAAATAGAAAAGCGTTGACGGTAATTGCTTTTGATTAAAATTCAGTTTCAGTATGATTAGCGTGTATACTTTTCTTCTAACAAAAGCGAGTGTGATGTTAATATGTTTTAGTTAGGTAATACAATAAAATATAATGAAGAAATTTTGGTCTCTGTATTTTAAATTGATTTTAAATATTCACAAGCGATACAATCGTTTATTTATGCATAATTGTTAATGTAAATACCTGCCAGCACACTCCTACCTAAAAGTTTCTCAAGCAATTTGCTTACACTTCACTTAACTACTATTATGCAGTCCCTCCAAAAGTCCTTAGAAGAGGTGAAGTTGTTGTGCTCAAAGCAAATAAATGAGTTTCAGAAGAACTTGGACAATGCTGTGCCGTTGGCATCCTCAACAACCACTGTGGCAACATTAGCCGAGGAGTTCAAGGTCTTTCGCACATTTATTATGTCCACTGTTGCACACCTGCAGCAGCAGGTTGAGTTGATTAGACAGGAGTGCGACAGGCTAGAGGTGCAGGGCCGAAGAAAGATCTTGCTTGTGCATGGAGTTCCTGAGGACGAGCAAGAGGACACTTGCAGCAGTTTGTTGAAGGCTGTGTCGGAGAGCCTCCGGCTGCCACTTTCCCGGGACTCGTTCATACGCTGCCAAAGGATGGGCCGGGTCGCTGGTGAGAAGCCCAGACCAGTTGTAGTCGAGTTCTGTCAGGTGATGGATCGAGACAAGGTCTGGTTCGCTAAGACTGGTCTAAAAGGCACAGGGGTGACAATCTCAGAATTCCTGACCAGAGCTCGTCATGGAACATTTATTGAGGCTCGGAAACGCCTTGGTGTCCAGCGGTGCTGGACGCGCAACGGAGACATCGTTGTGCTCGCATCGGACGGGCAGCAGCACAGAAATGTATCACTGGAGGATCTTGACAGGCACAGTTGTGCCCTGGGTGCAGACGCTCGGGTGGAGGCCGACGGAGGTGCTGTAGCTGCGGGCCGGAGGCAAGTTCAGGCTGGCAGTGGAAGGCCTAAACGCAACGCCAAGAAATAGTGGTTAGCTCCTTAATCTCGCTCACATAACTTTTGGTGTTTGTGTTCATAATCTGTGTTTGTCAAGTGTTTTGTTTTTGTTCGGACTTTTCGGTACTATGAGGCTTTCTTTTTTTTGGTTTTGTTTGTGCAAATTGTAGTATACCGTCGCACTTTACTTTATTTGTACTAAAAATAGCGTGCGGCAGAATTATTTTTGGTTCCGTTCCGTGATGACACTGACAGATGTCTTGGATAATGTCATTCATTACATTTCGCGTAATAATCACGTTGACAGTCTTATTTTAACGTTCTGTCGGATTCTGTTTATCGACTGTGTTTCGAATTTAGTTTAGATAATAATTAATCTGATAATATGGGTTCTTTACCTAAACAAAGTTTAAAGATAACTGGGGGGACAGCTTAATGTATACGCCTTAGTTGAATATGTTATTTTCACACAAGCGAATCCAAGAAACACACCTTGGATACACGTGCCGACGCTATCCCAGTTTCCGCGTAATATTACAAACCTGAAAAAATAGCAAAAAATAGATAATCATCTAGAGACTTGATTTAGTGTTGTTTTCACTTTTTGCTAAATTAAATAAGCTTTCTTTTGTCCAATTAATGTAACAGCTGGCAGGCAGAGGAACATTTAGATAATAATTTTGATAGTGTAGCCATAGAATATTGAGTTATTTGTTATTTTTATTATATATTTTTTTTTTTAATGGATGTAGCAAACGGTTCGGGTAGCCAAAGTGATCACTTTCTTTCTTTATCTTCTTCTTCTTCACAAGACAATGACAGTTTTCATTCCACTTCTCTACCTCTTTCTGAGGCTCTTAATTCTACTTTTTCTGATGTGACTAAGAATTTTAACATCGTCCATATCAACGCTCAAAGCATTCCAGGTCATTACACTGATCTCCTAGCAACCTTTGATACCAAGAATGTTCACGCAATTCTTGTGTCTGAAACTTGGCTTAATCCTTCCCTCCCATCCACAACGTACTCGCTCCCAGGTTTCATTCTTGTAAGGAATGACCGTATTTCTCGATCCGGGGGTGGTGTTGCAATGTACTTGCGGGCTAATATACCTTATTCTGTAATCAAAATTTCGCCTTCTACTTCTTCCTCTGATACATCTCAATATCTCTTTCTTGAGGTTAACCTTGCTAACTCTAAAGTTCTACTAGGCGTGTTTTACAGCCCTTCTAAGAGAGTAGACTACTTTTCCTCCCTTGAAAAACTGTTAGAGGACCTGACTCCCTTATACAAGCATACAATTCTGATGGGTGATTTCAACACTTGCCTATTGAAGCAAGATTCTCGCACTTCTCGTCTCACATCTATATTAGATGCCTCAAACTTAAATATTCTTCCACTTCATGCCACTCATTTCTTTCCGAACAGTATTCCATCTCTTCTAGATCTCATCATAACTTCTTCTACTGACCATGTTGCCAAACACGGCCAACATCATGCAGATGCTTTTTCGTACCATGATCTTCTATATCTGTCCTACAAAATTCGTCCTCCAAAAGCTAATGCAAAAGTTGTTATGCAACGTAATTTTGGTGGAATGAGCATTGAATCTTTAAGACGCGATTCTCTTAACATGGACTGGTCCGTGGTCGACAATGCTGGGAGTGTAGATGAGAAGATTTGTCTTTTTAACTCTCTTATCATCCAGCTATACGACAAACATGCTCCAGTCCATCCAGTCAAAATCAAACATTCTCCTGCACCCTGGCTCACTGATGAGCTAAAGGCACTAAGAGACAAAAAGAACTCAGCTAAGTGTCACTACAAATTGAACCCATCTGAGACAAACCGGGATAAATACAAAGCTATTCGGAATCGCTGCAATAGGTTGTGTAGGGACGCTCAACGACGCCATATTCATAAATCTGTAGAAAATGGAAATCCAGTAAAAGTTTGGAAATTTCTTAAGTCTATTGGAATTGGAAGAACCCGTGAAGCTTCTATCCCAAATGACGTAAATGTCGACCTTCTTAATAAACATTTCTCTTCTTCTACTTGCATTGATAGTACTTTAAAGTCTAACACACTTACTCAACTTTCATCTCTTCCAGCACCTGACTATATGTCGTTTACTTTTAGTCAAATTTACGATTGTGATGTTGAGAAGATCGTTCACTCTATCGCTTCTGATGCGGTGGGTAGTGATAGCATTAGTCGTAAAATGATTATACCCCTTCATGATCTCCTTTCTCCTGTCATCACCCGTATCCTCAACCATTCCCTCACCACCGGTATTTTTCCAAAATTGTGGAAAGATGCGCAAATAATACCACTCCCAAAAAAATCCAAACCTACTGCATACACTGACTATCGTCCAATATCCATCCTACCGTTCCTGTCAAAAGTACTAGAGCGCGTTGTTCACCAGCAACTTAGTGGTTTCTTGACTAGGAACCAGCTCCCAAATAATTTCCAATCCGGCTTCCGTCCCGGTCATAGTACGACTACTGCACTTGTCAAGATCACGGATGACATTCGCTTTGGCATGGACTCTAAATGCCTTTCCGTATTAATTCTGCTGGATTTCAGTAATGCTTTTAACACTGTTGATCTTGACATCCTACTCGGCGTGTTGCGTTCTCTCAATATATCTCCAATGGTAATTGACTGGTTTCATAGTTACTTGCATGGGCGCCGGCAACGCATTAGGGCTGAGGATTCTTTCTCTTCATGGTGCGACGTTAGTGCCGGTGTACCGCAAGGTGGCGTTTTGTCCCCTCTTCTCTTTGCTACTTTCATTAATTCGATAACCAATAATATCTCTTCTTTTTACCACCTATATGCAGACGATCTCCAAATCTACTCCCAAGGCAGCCTTGTTGAACTTCCAAACGTCGTTCTGACCTTAAATGATGACCTGGAACAGATCTCTAATTGGAGCAGGTCGTTCGGGCTTAAAGTTAATCCTGCAAAAACTCAAGCACTGATTGTTGGTAGTTCGTGGCTAACTGCTAGAATTGATTGGAGTGTTTTGCCAGCAATTGTGTTTGATGGTGTTCAAATTCCGTTCAGTAAGGAAGTGAAAAACCTAGGAGTACACATTGACAGTACGTTGGCTTGGACAACTCAAGTTGGTCAGGTCAGCAGGAGAATGTTTGCTTCTGCTAGTTCCCTAAGTAGACTTCGTAATTTTCTGCCAATACCCACCAAAATTGCTCTTGTACAAGCCTTACTCTTTCCCATTCTAGATTATGCCGACTGTTGCTACTTAGACCTTAATGAGAATCTCCTAAATAAACTTGAGCGGCTTCAAAATTTCTTCGCATTATTTTTGGACTTCGCAAGTACGACCATGTTTCCGAGTATCGGGCCCAGCTAAACTGGCTTCCCATTCGTCTTCGCCGTGATTCTCATGTCCTTTTCCTTCTATATAACATTCTGTTCAACCCAATGTCACCCCGTTATCTCAAGGAGCGGTTCCAATTTCTGTATCCCATCCGTGGACGAGAAATGCGTTCTTCCAAGAAACTCCGCCTTCAATTCCCTCCTCATTCTTCCCACTCCTACACACAGTCATTTACTGTGAAATCCATACGTTTATGGAACTCCTTACCCCTATCAATCAGAGAGTCCCAATCCTTATCCATCTTTAAAGCAAGGGTCAAAGCACATTTCCTTGCACTTTGACGTCAGTCCTTGTTGTTCTTCCTTTTTCTTCTTTATCCTTTATATTTCCTGATCATTTTAGTTGCAGCTGAGCTGATTGCTATTGTCTGTTTAAATAACGTCACATTTGTTTCTACTTTTTATATATAGTATGTATGTGTCATGTGAATATATAAACCTAGTCCTATACTGTGTAGATATTTATAATTAAACTTATTTTATTTATTATTTTTCTTCGTGCACTTACTTGCCCTTTTCGCCAAATTTCCTTTGCTTGTGGGTTGCTTGGCAGAGATCGCTTTTTAGCGATAAAGCCGCCCAAATTGTACTTTCATTTATTGTAAATTGTTTCTGTACTGTAAGTTTTGTGTGCAATAAAGAATATATTATTATTATTTATTATTATTATAATGCTCAGAATACCAAAATATCAAAGATTTACGTTACTATGTGCTCGAATGGGTGGATGTATGGATGCCGTAGTAGACCCCAGTAGAACCCCACGCGAACCATCGTTCGATATGTAGTGGACGAAACGACTACGAAACCATACTTAAATACCCTGTCAAAGGCGAATTAATACGAAAATGTATCATCTGGAATATTGGCAAAAGAGTCATTTTGCCACCATTTATATCAAGATAATTAAAGGGTCTGTCACCATCAATCAGACTGAATCGACTCACTAAGATAGATTGGTACCATCTGCAAAAAACTTAAGACAATTTTTTCTTCATTATTTTTGCTAAGAATATGATTGATGATAAGTTTAGATCAGTGGATGAGACACAACATTTTTTTTTAATAAAACGGCCGTCAAACATGCATGCCGCTCGCCCAATAGTTAGAGTTAACCAAAGCGTATGGTTTCGCGTTTCAAAACCATAATTAACGGTTTCAGACTAGCGTATTTTTCGCTTTGGCATAGGCGCTTACACGCTTGCTACATTTCGCGCTCCGAACAACCAGACAGGCGTACAGGTCGCGTCACGTAAAAACGCCCTGGAAGACTGTGGATGTGTTTGCGCATGGGTCGAATAACGAACCAATGGCGAAAGGCCCGTGCCCTTGCGCCATTGGTTCGTTCGTGCGGCGCCTCCCCTCCTCGCTTCGTACCACTAATTAGATCCATAAATCGTCTAGTGCGCAGAGTGAGCTCTGAAGCGCTTTTTACGTGACGCGACCAGGACACAGGCTTATTGCTTATACGAGGTGTTTTCAAAAGCGAGCTTATGCGCACGTATAAATCGCTATCGTGGATCGCAATGGCATGCTGTCTCTACAAAAACCCCTGAAGATCTCCATGCTATATTCCGTGCTCATTGGGAAAACCTCAGCAGTTTTTCCTCAATTTAATTATCTGAATGTTAGTAAAATGCGTGTTTCTGGTTATGTTATGTTTAAAATAAGGGCCTAGATTAGTATAACATAGCTTTAGGAACATACGAAATATACATAAAGTTTCTGTATATACCAATGACCCTATCGCTCGCGTTGACCCGCGTTGACGTTTTTATATAGGACTTCGGAACAGCGCCCGGCGTTATTAGAAATAGAATCCATAATGACAAATGCTTTTCTGAACTAAACTATCGTAGTAGACGTGACAGAAACTCAGGCCTTATGGCCTAACACCTTTTTTTATTCCTAGCTAATTATGGAAAATATTTCTCTCTTCCAATTTCGATGCAACTTTGTATTTCCGAATCGTTGGACGAAATATTAAAACAAAATAAAAACATTCACCGAAAACAGAAAATTGAATAATTGGCGACACTGAAATTGAACATGAAACGCGTTTTGCAAAATCCTACGAAATTATTCCCCGTGCGAAACACAATTTCAGCGTTGAAAAATATAACTATGTTATATGTCACATAAATCAACATGACACAATGCTTACTGACCTGCTGCTGTATTTGTGGTATTGTTTAACTATTAAATTGTTCACAAAGTCACAATAAATTAACTTAGTTATATTGGCTCTGCCGCAATAAAGGGATAAGGGTATTGTTATTTAATATTTACCGATCGGTCAATCGACTTACACGTAATTAGCTGAAATTGAAAATATTTCAGTCAGCAGCTGATCTAGAGGAAAGATTTCTCTGTTTGTATCGAAGAGGCTCCGAAAATACAAGACCGATATTTAAAAAAAATCACCAATATAAAGCTACATTATCAGGGAGTGACATAGGCTATTTTTATTTTTATTTTAGGCTACGATTATATTTTGACGGGAAAGACAGTCTACGCGAGCGAAACCGCTGACGAACAGCTGGTCTATAAATTATAAAAGTATTTTCAAACCCGCCGTTGGGTTTAAATAAAACCAAGTACATAACTGCAAATCGAACTTAATTGTATGTGACTTGATGATGTTTTTTGATTTTATTTAATATTTTTTAGTCAGCATCAGTGATCAGAGGGCCTTGTTACAATCGCTTATTCCAGTCGACGTAATTCCCTGAACTGAGGGCAGCTAATAATTTCATCAATAAATATTCAGCCTGGAAGATGCGTTGGTGCCAGCCGCTGACTGACTGGAATTTAAAGATCTTATTACAAAATTTCTCGAATTAACTTGACTAGTTATAGGAAATGTAATAAAGCCCTCTGAAAAGATTAAACTGCCTCGTTTGGCTGTGGTTTTATGTAAAGTGGTGGTATTTGAGTGGCAGGCAGCTCTGTTCCATGCGGATGATTCTGCTTTGTCTTACCACTCTTGCCACCACCAGCATCATTGCAACAGATAACTTCCTCTAACTTACCCATATCCCTAATTACCATTACCCAATACGTTCTTTTCAAATATAGAAAAACTAGAAAGAAACAATATTCGGATTTTAGATTTCGAGCGGAATTCGACCCCGCGTCTTTTGCAAACCGCGGATCAGAATCTACTCTCATCATTACTGTACCTAGCGATTGTTTTCTAGTGTATTTCTACGTTGCAAGACAACGTTATTCTATGAATGTTTTTCATAGCGTACTTGCTATGAAAATTCAAAAAAAATATTTTGTAACTTTTTTGCTGCTAACCGTCCAAAGAGTAGTCATTATTGAAAATGGCGGTGCTGAACGCGCCGAGCATACAGAAATTGCAAATTGTCGTTTCCAATCGATGTAACGACTACTAATTACATTGCTACTGCTAAGTACTTGTTAAAATTAAAGGCACTGTTACCTAGATTAGCGGAAAAGCAAGTTGAAGCGGGGAAATCCACAGATTTTCTACATTTAATGTTGCCACGCTGTGGGCCAATGCCCGTCAAGATGACCTCACTCCACCTGATGGAAAGCTTGTGACGGATTCGGTGACTGGAAGGCTCGGTTTGCTTCGATGCCATACTAATTGTATAGACAATATCATCGTTAGCTTGTGGCGGTTGCGTTTGATGGCGGAAGATAGAACGCTCTCCCTGCGTCTGTGTTTCCGGATACTTACAACCTTGGTGTCTTCAAGGCCAGAGTGAATAGGCATTTTCTGGGTAAGCGTGTACCACCATCGGCCTCGTCATCGCTTACCACCAGGCGAGACTGAGGCCAAACGCAAACCCATTAAAAAAAAAAAAGATGCAGTAACAGTGAACTTGTTGATTTGAGAATGACACTACATGCATTTGATTAAACGATAGCTGCTGATATCTAATAGCTGGTCATACACATGCCCCCGTTTAGGTAGACCCTATTAGCATACCCGTGCATAATCATCGTTGGCAGCCACAAACAAATGATGTTCCTGCGGTGGTATTTCCAAAGGGATATGACATCGGAGCCTTCAAGAGAGAGTATGAGGTGTCGCAGTGATTCATGGGCGGAGGTGATCACTTTCCATCAGGTGACCTTCCAGCTCGTGACGGCCAGCTCAAGTCATTCCCATACATTTTGAAGTTCCATCAAAAGTTTTTGTGACGTACTGGTATTTGCTAGACTTTATTTCTCTTTATCTTCACAAAACTTCGCTATGATAAAATTCTGTTTCGTTTTTTGGAAAATCTATCGTGTAACATTTTTTGTGAGTCTGAGTGCAGAGTGCGAGTTGCAGTGAGAGAAGTGAATAACTTCACCATCGCGTTTGCGAGAAAAAAAAACGTGAATTTGTATGGCATCGAGTGAGCGCCATCTAGCGGCCTTAATGTTGCCCAAATTAGCCGCTAGGTGGCGTTGACTCGATTTCATACTAATTGACATATACGTGCTCGCTAAACGCGATGGTGAAGTCATTCACTTCTCTCACTGCAACTCGCACTCGGCACTCTGGACGACTCAATGAAAAAATGGCTATCAAAGGCCTTTCACTTAAAAATACGTTTCACAAAAAATGTTCCTGTACATGGAAAACTGGCGGTATTAACTGGTGAATTATTTTTTCTCTGCCTTAGGGGTTCAATGACTTAATTTAACGTTTAACTTCTTTTCTATCCTTAAATTTTATACAGTTCCTTGAACTTTGACACTCCTATTCAGACAATAATCAATGCTTTCATTCAATTTTATCAGTGCTTTTTAACTGTCAATATTCATATTTTAACGTCAACCATACGAATACTTTAAGATGTTCATATTCTTACCTTAGTTATTTAGTTATGTTCAGTTTTTGTACCTATCGTGTGTGTTTATTTCTTATTGATTGATTTTATTTTGATAATAGTTCCTACAATTTATGTTTTTCGTTTATTTTCTGTACAAATAAGTATCTTTGAATTTACTATTTGGTTTAATTGTGGTAAAACTAAATAGTTCATCTTAATCTTGTAATCCACATTCATCGATAAAGTGCTAGAAGTTTGTTCCGCACTACGTACTACGGATGTGGCCGAAACTTCGCGTGAACTTGCGGGTGCGAAGTAGTGTGAACGTGCCCTGGGGCGTTGACGCCACTACATGTTAACCCTTTTGATGTGTGGCTGTGGGATTTTTGAGGTTATATTATCGGTGTTAATTAATTGCGAACTATTTATCTTACAAATTATTTCATTCTTAAAAATTACACAATGACAAACACTAGTAATAATTCTAATCTAGGTAAAATATTCAAGAATCTAGACTAACACTATTATGTCAAAGTCACTCGTGTCTGTTTGTTACAATTTCACGCTTAAAATGCGGCTTTATTTTCTAAAGAGAAAGGTTGGTTCTTGAGAAAGGACAAGGGCTACATTCAGCCTCAAAAATGAAATCCGTAACGGGATTGTAACTCCTCTACGAGGACGAAGTATAAGAATATAATTTGCATAAATAAATACATTCCTGTATTGATATTCCTTAATTTTACTTAACCCCAAACTAAGCAGAGCTTGTATTTAGGGTGTTTCTACATCATCCACTGAATGAGCTGAAAATATTTAGGTAAACAATCAAATCAAAGATTTATTTCACCAATGAAATGTACAGTCACTGATAAAAATTAATTACGGTTTCGGCGAACCGATGTCGAATCTCATTTGTGTCAAAATATTGTTAATTATTGCCAATATACATTATGATTTCGACAAATTGAGTCATGCGAATGGATTTATTATTATCATGTTAAGATTAAAATTCGCAAATTATAAATAAATGTGTGGTTTACCTGTTAGTTTTGCAAACAAATGTGGATTTGTTGAGTATGGAAATTACATTTTGTGAGCAAATTAGTAGTACCTAGTGGTGAGAGCTATATAGACAAACTGTATGCATAGAAAAACAAACAAATTAGGTAAGGTATCAGGCAGGATTTGACCTCACACCTACACTATCAAATTAAGCTTAAGAAACCCGTCGAATTCTTCTGGTGTTTTTCACCCTGCAAACCAGTGTTATTCTATTTTACCTAAGCCTATATTGTCCCACTACTAAGCAAAGGCCTCCCCCAAATCTCTCTAATAATCCCTTTCACCAGCCAAAGTTTGCTATTCTGGTAAGTATTTGTCCAGATCGCCACGCCATCGTTTTTTTGGACGACCTCTTTTTCGATATCCGTCTCCTGGTTGCCATTGGTTATTTTATTACATAATACGTTTTTATTATTTATGTAGGTGTAAATGATGAAAAAAAAAAAATGAAAACGTTTTTGTATTGTTTTTTACTTGCAGTTTTTCCTGAATGCTGAAACATTTCTTATTGGTATTTTTTTGACAATATTAGGTAACGAAATATAGCGGGGAAGTGTTATCGTTGTATTTACAACCTAATATATTTCATTTTTGTTTATATCGCATAAAACGGTCACACGTTATATTATTGCGAATTTCATGTCTGTTCAGTTGTTTTATAACCGCATTGAAAATACAGCCGCGGGGGAAAGTGTTACGTGAAAATAATAAATGTAATACATTATTAGTTACAGCGTAGTAGAATTGCTTGGTGTTGGAACCAGAGCTCTGGGTTCAAATCCCAGGCCAGGCAAAGTGTTTTCGGATTTTTCGGAACTTAGTCCGGGTTTATAGTCTTAAACCTGCATTTGGTAAACGTGGCGATGAAACCAATACTCATCAATTGTAGCTGACTCGGGTTCAATGATAGAAGAAGAAAAACATTTATTATTTACATGGACATCGCTTTATAAAATAACACAAATTACAAAAAAAAAGTAGACCGCGCTCAGCAAATGCCTGTGTCTGAAAGGCCCAGACGCTGATTTTCAGCAGGCCCAGTAGTATAGAGTCATTTGCCCAGCAGTGGACAGTTTATAGGCTATTCAACTTTTACTGATTTTATTAAAGCCCACTTATAACTAGCCACTGTTAAAACCTGTGAGAAATAAACATGCTGTTCTGTTTTAATTTGTTTTTGATTGCAATTTGGGCTTCTACTTTTGCTGCCCATTTAAAAACCTTTTTCAAATAAACATAAAACGAGGAACGTATGGCTTGTAATGTGCAATCATAAGGGTTCGTTTCATACCACTCTGGCAATCAAAAAATGTGTCAAGGGTGAGTTGAATCTCTTGCCGTAAGTATTCCGTACATAAAACATTTTTTATTTTACTACTACTAATTAAATTGCATTTTTAGAGAGCGTCGCGCGTCGTGGCGTCGACCCGAGATCAAATCTGGCCAGAACCATGAACGAAGGCGTTCATTGTTTGATTTGAGAAATTAGTATATACCCTACTATATGGTATTTTGGTTACATTTTTAATTACTAGGGAAGCTGTACCGGAGTCCGTACTAAATAAGGGCGAAACCGATAGGAAATACAAAAAAAATCTTTCTGTAGAATATTTAACGATTTACCATCTTCCTGCGGAATTCTAAAAAGAAGGCGTCACGAGTTGTAAATTGTTGTTTATGAGAGCTCCCTTAGCTCGGTGGTTGTCTATGTTTTATTAGTGATATGTCACACGTACCGGAAATATATTGCAATAATAAAAGTAAGATGGAAGCTATGGTGCTTCCTGATATTGCTCAAGCAGGCGCGAGTTATAGATATGTTTGTATGGTTAGATTAATTCTAATAAAAACAGGTTTGTACAACGTTACAAAATTACGGTAAATTTTGTTTTACCTATTTTTCTCGATGTTTCGGCGACAATTGCATGTCACCGTGGTCACTAGCGGACTGGTGGTGCGCGGCGTCGTCTAGCGTGGCGCGGCGGAAGATCTTCATCTACCTGCACATTTTAAAATATTCTGTCCATAGTAAATAAATAAATATAAATATGCGCCAGACAACACACCTCTTGTCATGGTCTCGAAGGAGGGATAAATATCCCTGTATTACGAGGTACCAGACAAGGAATTAAGCCAGGGGCGTCTCCCAGCACACCCAAACCCGAGGCAATTTAGAAAAGATCGTTTCCTGAATTGACCCGACCGGGAATCGAACCCGGGGCACTGCGGAATTCGGGGCGAGAAACCGTGCTACTGCACACTACGCCAATCGTGCCGTCAAATACACATATAGTACAGGTAGGTCGACAAACTACACTCACAGTGTCCGGGTTTTTTCGAGACGGTCCAACTCGCGTTTTACACATTGTAATCACTGGGTCCTAGTGCATCAAGAAAGTTTAAAATGTTATTTGGTTAGATTAAGGCTGCACTTTTTAATTTTTATCTCAATATCAAATTGAGTTTTGTGGTCATATGTGGGGAAAGAAATATCAGTATGGTTCTGCAGCAAAGCACTGTACAATGGTCGCACAGAACTAGAATTAACACTACTGGAGAGTAGTATACTGCAGGGTTTACAGTTACACATTTTTTAACAGCATAATTTCATAGGAACCCAGTATAAACCTTTGTAATTTAAAAATCGTTTAAGTTTTTTGTACGCCTCTGTACTGCACATAAAAATAGCTATTACACAGAATGGAATCGAACTCATGACCTACGCTAATGAGCTATTCAGTACGTCTACTTAGAACAATAACGTATAGAAGGATAGTCTTCATACAACCGCCACGTCAAAAATGAAGCACTAATTCCATCCCACACATGCGTGACTATTACTTGCTTAAGTGCGGCGCGCTTTGACATTGAACATTGCGGAGCTGTAATGAACACTGCAAAGCGGTCCGTTTGGAGCCATTTATGGCTCCAATTAAGGTGCTTCAAAGTGGGCGCGTGGACTTGGTTTCTATATGTAATTATTCTAAGTACGTCTACCACGAGTTGCCACTTTAAATTTTGACAATGTCAAATCTTAATACAATTTTACGCGAACGATAATGTAAATTTAAAGTGGCAACTCGTGGTAGACGTACTGCTCTAATAATGATGATGTTAACATAAATGTCTAGGTAATACCTCATCTCCTTTGGGATTCCTTGTCAGTGTGTATTAATCCCTGTTCAAAACACAATTCCAGTTTCACTACTAACAGTCTGTCATGTTGTCAACATCCAAGAGATAACTAGGGTTAGCATAAACGGAATATTGAATCGTTCATTTGAGTTTGTAAATAATACAATCAAATGTTTTCTAGACAAAGATAGGAACTAGAAAAAATTGACCTAATCCTAGGGACTCAAGCGGGGTCAAATTAAAAATTCAATAAATAAATTAAAATATTTTATATATTTATCACAAAAACCACAGCCCTTGAATATCTAATACAGACAGTACCGATATATTTAACTGAAAACCAGAAACGTATTTACATTTTACTTTCAGGATTTATTCTGACTTTTTTCACGATAAGCCAAGTTCGCTGTAGCACGGTTTCTCGCTTTGATTTACGTAGTGTTCCAGGTTCGATTCCCGATCCAGTCAATTCAGTGTCCTAATTCCTAGTACTCAGTAACACAGGGATAATCCCTAATTCAAGACTATGAAAAGTGGTGTGTTGTCTAGCGGATATTCATTTATTCATGTATTGAAAATAACACGGCCAACAAAAATATAAAATATTTTATTTTCCAACAATATTACTTATCCGACGTTAACAACGCAACTTAAGATAAATCCGTGTGTTGAATAACTGAATGGTGTGGATGGCCTATAAATGGCCTAAATATAAATCGAACATCACCATACATATACCATGTCACACCTTGAAGGATTCACGTAATCCCATAATACCTGCACGGCATAGTGTGCTGAGCAAATTCTATAACCTAATTAAACTGTTATTGTCTCAGGAAATACAGCTTGTAGCTTGAGCTGTTGGTGAAAGGAACGTCGAAGGGATCCATATCTAAAAAGTAGTTTATCATCCTGAAACGCTTGCCTTACCACACAGCCTCTTATTTTATATTCTGTAGCTTTTCTGTACTTGTTAGGTTGTTCTGTCTATTAACGTTAAAATTTAAGCAGTTTTTTTTTCTTAACAAACAAATTGTATTCTACTAACTCGCATTGTAAAACCACAACAAGTTTAAAAGAGTAACCACTGAGTTTCTCGCCGGGTCTTCTCAATAAGAATCAACTCCTCCGACGCGGTGGTAGAGTCGCATTATGTTTGTATACTGTTTATGTGTATATTCATAATATTAGTATTTATGTTTTGTGTATTAGTTCACATGTTCTTTATCATAATGAAAGGGTTTTGTGCACATCTTGCGACCTATACTTGTATCTTTACTCTTTGACCAACCACCTCATCATCACTCTTTCGCCACCTCGCTTTGCAACCTCTCACCTTCTTTCCAGAGATTTTTTAAAGCGTTGATTAATTTTTTACTTTTCTTTTTATTCTGTATAAAGTATTCAGCCATTACTACTCGCTTCTACTTTTCTCTTGTTCAAGCATATTAACATCGAACCAAGTTACAATACAACAGAACTCAGCCAATGGTTGTCCCTTGTGGAATTCCCAATTAAGAGCGTTTGGACAAGCCTTAGGTATACTCGGTTATTGGATTAACGGAACAAGGTGCGGCAAAGTCAAACACTGAATTTGATTGAGGTGGCAAAATCCTAAACTCACAGGTACATCTACGACGGCCTACTAGCCGGCTAGTCGGTCGTAAGAACGCCGACTAGTTGAACAAGCCGACCATTGCTTGGTGATGTTTGGGTGGCATCGGTCGTTCAGTAATGTTTATTATTAGAAATAAAGACAGATAAGAAAGATAAACATTTATTTGGTGACAAAACAGTACAAATAGAAACAACAAAAGTGTGCAGATAAAATAGGGTGACACGTTTTGACACCAAAAAGGCATTTACTCAGCATATGCCGGGGTATCATAAAGACACCGCGAAGCTGGTCTTCCGTAGATGCCTTAGAGGAGACTCTATGCGCACCAAAAGTACAAAAAGCAAAAAACAGCAATAACCTCAATTCGCAAATCACGCACACAGTTTTTTTTAACAATGGTCTTTAGAGAATTACAAACGTAGGTACTAAACTAGTAACACAGCATTAACAAAACACTCAGAGTTATGAAAATAGGTACTATAACTTATTGAATAAACAAGTAAATATACAGACAGAATATGGCATCAGAATCAATTAGATGAGCTACGAAGAGCTCCTATTCTTAAGTCATGTTATTTAACTGTATGATCTGTCCGCAAGCCCTTACAACACCAAGACTTATCTGTGAACCAAAATATCTTGCCTATAGCCCGTGCGGAAAGGTCCTTGGAATAAAAACTTTGGAACTGGGAAAAAATTGTGATTAAAATTTCTCTCGTTGCCTGTCCCCCTGAACAAGCTAGGGCAGAATAGTTTATTTTGATTTACACAAAAATGACACAGCAGACATCGAAAATCGCATATAGTATTATTTAAAAAAATTGTCAACTTTAAAAAAATACAGGTTTATCCGAAATAACTAGACTGCAAAACCTTTTTGAAGATAAAGTGTGTAAAATGTTTGTGTGTGTATCTTCGCAATAACGCCATAACACTCTTGTGCTCGCCTGTCCTGCTCATATAATGAGGCCACATATATATTTTCAGTCATTTTGCCAAAAAGCCCATTCACTGCCCTCCCGGTATCCTGATTTAAAATATTATTACCCTCATTCCGGATTAAAGAAATGGCCACAAAACCCCACATTTTTTATTTCAATTGATAATTGCTTATTGTTTAATCGCTTGCGAAAACCAATTGGATTGATTAAAGCAGCCAATGAAATAAACAAGGTTTTTGTTGGAAGGAACAAAATGCTTATTGAATTTTCAGTTGGAGTAGTCAGTCAAAAGTTTTATCTAAGAAGATTGTTTCAAAGAAGTATTGTATTTAGTCTATTCTGCCTCACTGCTGGCCGAAGCACTCCATCGCTGATATTAAGTATTCGCTACAAAAAATATATTTCATTAGTGATTTATTTAACAATTTTCAAGGATTTCAATAAAACAAAAGTGTCTGTATAAGTCCATACTATCCGTTCCATACACAAACTTAGACCACGCGACTCGCTTAGGGAAGTATCTAAGAAGATCGATATTTTAACTGTGCATGCTCAGTATATTTTAGATAACATAATGTATGTGCGCAAAAACTTGCATCTGTTCAAAAAAACAGTGATACTCATAAACATAATACCAGAAATAAAAACAAATTGAAAACTCCCAGTCTTAGGCTACATAAGGTGGGAAACTTATTTGTGGGTCAATCTGTAAAATACGTTAACAAAATACCTCAAAGTCTTGTTGATCTACCTCTTCACAAGTTTAAGTCTGCAATTAAAGCAAAGTTAATGAAACAAATCTGCTCCTCTGATTAATATTATATTCTTTTTTCTACTCTCATTGAGTGTACTCTAAATTTATTTTTTGTAAAACAAACAAAGTTCAAAAGATTAACTATCGAGTTTCTTGTCGGAGTCTTCTCGATAAGAAGCAACGTCCGAACCGGTGGTAGTTTCACATTACAAAGTAATATAGGTACTCGTATATAGGTAGATTGAGATAAAATACAAACCTATTGCTAAGAGGCAAAATCCCAATCCTATCGCGACAGAGTGAGTTATATCGTGAAAGAGCGAGACAGATATAACTGATCTCAATAATTAATCATGCTTAATCCCTAAGGCTTTATATCGGGATTCGCGTTTGAACGGGCGATCAAACAAAATATCCGATTTATTTGTTAACAAACATCGATATGAGATTTCTTATCGATCGATTCGGCACGTATTTGAGTTTCTGTATTCGACTGTATATAGACGAACTCGTTAGTGGAGTTGATTGTAAGCAGGTCTTAGAGAGAATTTCTGACCAAAGTTATTGGCCAATTTTGGCTTAACAAACTTATATCGCGGTTATTTGATTCCACGCCCAGCAAATTTTGTTATATTTATTAGTATCTGACACCTATCATGCATTCACATAAATCATTGTGTAATGATTTCGCAGGATAAACTTAAATAAATAATAACACCCAGATATAGAGCTGCACATATGACACGTGTATGGTTTTCCTAGGTGATATCAAACTCACGACCTTTCGTACTATTAACGGCTCTTCTACCCGTGTTGTAACAACTGAAAAGTCAGTCATCAGATTGACTTAATTATCTAATTAATAATACCAAGATACATAAAATAAGTTATTTAAGTAAGAATACATTTGTGTATGAAGTTATAAAAAATAAATTAATTTATTAATCATAATCATATGTTAGCTTAATTTGCATCCAACATGGTATAAATAGAGATCTTCGTTACAGTTTGAGTCACTAGTATTGAAATGGCTAATAGTATGCAAATGTTACAAGAAAAAAAAACATAAAACTAATTCACTAGTTAGCAAAATGTTCCATTATTATTAATACAATATGATATTAACTCAAGTAAGTATTCCACCATTAAATGTCACGATTAAAATAAAATGTCAATATCAACAACAACAAAAGAGCCAGAAAAAAAAGTGCAAAAAGTCCAAAATTCCGATTGGCTTAGCACATTAAATACCTAAATAAAACTACTTTTATTTTACCTACAAAATATATAATAAATAAATATACGCCAGACAGCACACCTCTTGTTGAAGTAGGGATTAATATCGGCGTCTCCCAGCACACCCAAACCAGAGTCAATTCAGAAAAAAACGTTCTCTAAATTGACCTGACCGGAAGCGAGAAACCGTGCTACAGCGCACTACGCCATTCGTTTCGTCGGATATAAAATAAAATCTCATCGGATATAAATACACATAAGTTAGAAACATGCCATTTTGATTAAATCATTTACAAAATTTTAAAATGTGTACTGAACCACGAGTAGAATCAAGGACCCCTTTTCGCAAGTGGTGCACATAATTGCCAATATTCAACCCTTATCGATAAACTCGACTTATTGTGGTCATAACTGTCAATTTGAATTGCTGACCACACGTGGTGGGTACGTTTGGGGTCACTTAATGGCATTTAATTAGTGAAATGGGGTATTTTTGTACCCCTCTTGTGGTGGGTCAATTTTAATAAAATATAATACAGAACGTCTTAAACATAAACGCCTCCTGAGTCGTTTCAGAACTCGGCCCTAAACCCGGAGGTCCCGGATTTCGGATTTTTCGGAACATAGCCCGGGTTTGTGATCACCGATCCGCATTTAGCAAGCGTCAAAAGACAACTCATCAATTGTAGCGATGACTTGATTTCAAAGATGAAGGACTTTGCCCAGCAATGGGACATGTTAGGGTAATTACCTATTGTACTTTTACTTAAAAAATACAGAAATACTACATATTTTTTAAAACTTTCTTGTTGCATTTTAACTTACTAATTTCAATATAAACGGGACCGCTGATGACCTCGGTGACATGCAATTGTCGCCGAAACATCGAGATAAATGGGTAAAGCAATTTACCGTTATTTATTCTTTGCAAAAACCTGTTTTCATTAGAATTAGTCAGAAATAGTATACGAAGTAAAGAAAAATTTAATATTTTGACATTTTGATTGGAACTCAAAATAAGCAGAGCTTGAAGTATGGGTGCCAGAGTCTGATAACTATTCCTAAATACACACATCAAAAGTGTCTAGGGATCAACATATATTTTTGCAATAACTTTTCTCCTGATTGATATTAATTAAAATTTTCTTTAAGGATTCATCAAATAAAGTGTTTTCGTTTGTCTACAGTAACGATAAACCAAGTCACCTTTGCATTAATAAAGAAATTTGCCATTTTCCTAATAAAGGGATTTTTGACATTTGAACCACTAACATTAAAGTTCGAAAAAAAGACTGAAATAACAGTTTTCTTTAAAATTTTATTGGGTAACTTAAACAATTAATAATCCGTGTTTCTACCGCGAACACTAACAACACAAGAACATCGGTTTGGCATACTCAAAATGAGTTCATCCAAATCACGCTGTGGAATGGCCGCCCATGTTCGTTGCAACAACAAAAAAAGGTCTTCTTGCGACTGGATACCCTCCATATTCGGCAGAGCTCTTCTCTGTAGCATATCCCATGCATGCTCTATCGGGTTCAAGTCTGGCGACTGAGCAGGCCAGGGCAGGACATTGATGTTAGCTGCGGCGAGAGTCTGTCTTACAACTCTTGCGGTGTGCGGTCGTGCATTATCATGCATTAACTGAAATAAGTGACCGATTTGCACTTGTAGAGGAACGATGACGTCTGATACAATCGTCTCTGCATAAATTTGAGCGTTGAGGTTGCCTCTGATCCAAATCAACTCAGTTCTTCCGCCGATCCAAATACCCGCCCATACCATGATGGTTCCACCACTATAAGGATGGACTTCCTTGCAGGATTTTAATCGCTGTTGGCGTCCAGGGGTTCTCCAGTGTCGTATACGTCTTGTATCCGGTCTCATACCAAAACGAGACTCATCAGAAAAGCACACGAAACGCCATTGTTCTTCTGCCCAATTTCTGTGTTCAAGAGCCCATTGATATCGAATCCTACGATTGTGCATTGCTATAGGTGGTACCCTTAACGGTCTTCGGGAATGAAGGTTCACTTCATGCAAGAGGTTTCTGACTGTTTGGTCGCTAATTAAGTTCCCTGAAGAGTGATGCAGCCTCACGGCTAACATCATGGCGGTTATTGTTGGAGCTCTTCGAGTTGTGATTTGAATGTATCGGTCTTGTCTCCGTGTGGTGCAGCGATACCGTCCTCCATGGCGCTCAGCCACGGTACCAGTGCTTCGGTAACGTGTCCAAAGTCGACTGATAACACTCTGACTTGTATTCAGAGCTAAAGCCACAGTACGTTGCCGGGAACCAGCTTCTATCATTCCCACGGCTCTGAGCATTTCTTCCCTGCTTAAATGACGTCGCCGCTCCATAATAACGTTGGTTTTAATCAGTAGTAGGGAAACAGTAGCACTAATAATGTCTTCAATGCGTTGTATGTTTTTATAGGGAAAATATTGACAGCTGATTTTCATCTTTTACTCGAATTTGATTGACAGTTCCTGTTTCAAATTATGAAATGCACCAAAAAGGATCCATATAAATTTATAAAATCATAAATTTATTACAAAGCCACATCTCAATCTCAAGAAATCCGCATAAAAATGCTTGATCCCTAGACACTTTTGATGTGTGTATATAAAAAAATACGCACCGTCAAACAAAGACACCAAATGTCAAGGTTTCGGAATAAGGGAAAATAACCTTGTATTACGGGGTATCAGTACGTCTACCACGAGTTGCCAATTTAAATTCACGTTTTCGTTCGCGTAAAAATTTGTATTGGGATTTGACATGACATGACATGACAATGTCAAATCCCAATACATTTTTTTACGCAAACAATAACGTAAATTTAAATTGAGTTATAGTATGGAGTTCTTCAAGAGGGGTTCGAAAAGGTTTTTGCAGGGTCGACAACGCGCGAGTGATACCCCTGGTGTTGCACGTGTCCATAGGCCGCGGTAACCGCTTAGGTGGTCCGCATGCTTGACTGTCACCGAAGTTATAAAAAAAAAGACGTATAGATTAGGATTTAAGCCAGCGACGTATAGCTACGTGATCAAGTACCCAGAACCGAGTCAATTCGGAAAAGTTCGTTTTCTGAATTGACCGGACTGGGAATCGAACCCCACCAGGCACGCATGTCAAGGCAATAAACATCCAATCGTGTCGTCCTAAATAAATTATGTCGTTTTTTACTATATACATGCTTAAATAGTGACACCCAAATTAAAAAAATAATAAAAGATAAATATGACCGGAAAGGATATAAATAACTAAAAGGTAAACTACAACCCAAATATTAATAATTCTATAGAAGTCCGCCCTCTCCCAACTACAAAAACACACAGAAAGTATTAATAAATGTCTTTAATAAAAATAGGTCTTTATTAAAATATGTTACTTGACACACAGACAAAATAGAAACAGATGTTGCGAGATTACATACTTACTTGCGATAAGGCCGCGCAAATTTCATTATTTTTCTTTTTCTTAAAGTTATTTTTCAGTGTGCAACTGTACTGTCATATGACAGGCATATATTGCGAGGGCTACCTCTTTCGATATAGCTGTCAGTAGTCAGTAACTACAGTACGTCATCAAGTCATCAGTTCAACCGCAAAATTCGCTTACAAATGCTCTATGCGGCTGATGACAACCAACTGCCAAATAACTCTTGGGAGACCCGGCGGCCAGTGGGTAATTGTTGCGCGCAAGTAAATGGCCTGCTTGCGTTATCTAAAATATTGAGATTTTTATCTGTGGTCCTCACTGTTTGACCGACCCGTCAACTAGTCGACAAATCGCCTAACTAGTCGCTCTGCTGAAATACAGGATAATATCATCTTACCTGCTGAAATTCATGCCTGGGAAAACGGTGTACATTTCCGATCGGATCTATTATAGGAATCTGGTACTGTTTAAAGATAGGCCAGGCCTTTTCAAAGATAGCTCAGCCAATGGCATTGCAGTTGTGGCTAGTTTGAACCGGTTTTCGGACGGAATAGTCGACTGTGTACTATTTGGGCGTCGCATTTAGAGTTGTGACGGTTTTGGGTATTGAAGACTGTGTAAACGTTAGTTTGTAGTTAAGCGACAACTAGTGTACTTAATGAATACAATAATAAATTAATATTTTTTTTATCTTCACGAAGGTAGTAAATGCTTACGTGAATTTTTACGCAAAAGATAACGTGAATTAAAAGTGCCAACTCGTGGTAGACGTACTGGCAGCCTCTGTTCTTTCTATTATGTAATGTATAATGTCTAATTTGAGATATAATCGTGAGCGTATGTATTGTTTTAATGTATGTACGTAATTTGAGCGGTACTTCATAAAAAATTTTTTTGGAAGTTTCGTTTATTAGAATTTGGGATGCCTTTTTGTATACGTATACGAGTATTAAAGCATCACATTAAATCTTGCGAAGAGTTTTATTTTTGTTTTTAACTTTGTACACTATAAAATCTGGATCAAAATATAGGTAGGTGACTTTAGATTCATATGCGAGTGAATGAGAAAGAAAAAGGAATCATATAGGAATGAAAGAGTTTTAAAACCTAAGCGGCAAACGAAGACAGGCAAGGCAACAGTTAAAAAAAATTACATCCGATAGGATAGTATGACGTCATAAACGTCACAGAAGGATCTCACCCGGAACCCATCCGCATTCCCCAATCTGCTACATTCGACCCACAAACGGACAATTTACGCAATATAAATCAATATAACGAATTGATAACCGCCGATAGTGTACTATAAATCATACACAATTGCACACTAGCGCCGAGACGGCAATAAATTATAATTACTCGCAACAGACGCGATAATATGGCGCCGAGTGTAATTTATATCAATCTAAGCGTAAATATTAGGACTTATCTTGTTGCTAAGACTGCCATAAGTAGGCTTACGACGCTTGAAGTTTTGCGTGCGTCTATATTACATTGAATCTATTATACTGAAGATACATCCATGCATACGCTCACGAGGCAATGTGACTGGTGCCTTTCACCAAGCGTGTTAGAATCCAACGTGGTAGATGATGAGCATTCGGCCGTCACGTTGTCCGTTTTGTTTTGTCCTTTAGTTTTTAGCAATTTTTTCCACGCCGGAGAGTTAATATCACAAATATGTCTTATTGCAATATTCTATTTGTAAAGTCCAATTCTTCCATTACCTTGCTCATATCTGATACCATCTCCTAACCTATCAAGAAACTGAGCTTGGCTTCATAGTTCGTGGAAGTTTAAGGATTTCACTTACAAACAAATTTCACACAAAATTTCCCAGAAGGCCCACATAAGAGACGCTGGTAATACAGCTTATTGTATAGGCCATTAGGCAAAGCAACTTACAAATGGCGGAGTGTCCCAAGCACGACATCTCTTGTCTAGAATTATTCAAAACTATAGAGTCACCATGATTAATATCATTATTTGCTCTAGGGTGACGGCTAAACCTGGGCCTACCCCACACATTAGTCATTATTTAAACTTCCTTATGGTCCAACATAACAATATCTTAGCAGTCAGCATAGTTAAAAACGGGATTGCTACCATGTACCTTATTTGTTATGAGATTTCGATATTTCGGCTCTGTTGCAAGCGGCATTATAACTGAGTGAATGAAGATCTTGCGAGTGAGCTGTCATTGGCAGACTGTTCTAACGTTAGGGACCATGAATGTTGAAAGAAATAAATTGGCAGACAGTTCATAAAGTTCCTGAAATATGACTGCAAACTCTCATAAAATAAAATAACTATCAAGTGTCATTGCTTAAAATTAATTATGTTCAATACAGTTCTGTAAATATGATCGGCCTTAATGGAACTATATGCCTTACACGTAAGGCTTAAATTCAAACACTTAACTTTCCTATTATCGTCAATTAATACCATAGAATTACAATAATAAATACAACGACCCTTTGTCCACAGTTTAATTGCTTTTTAAATTTATCGCCGCCAAGTTTTTCCCTTTGTGGGCTCCATTGTAATTTATGGTGGGCCCTTCAGGAGTGTAATTATACAGTGTTGATTTTGCTCTTTTTGTTTTTAAGTAAATTTTATTTATTTAGCTTGAAAGCGTCGTGTCCCGAGTTCAAATCTGGCCAGAACCATCATCATCATCCGTGCGGTCTATCCCGGTTGTGAACCCACACTGGTGTGTGGGGTCCCAGGGTCCGCCTTTCTTATTTTCTTGGCCCACTTCGCGCGGTCTTGTGCATCCTCAGTGGTGAGTCTGTTGGCACGCATGTCACCCTTAACCGGTCGACCTCTTCTACCGGTACCTAGCGGGGGCGGCATGGCGAGACATTTGTTGCCCACGTAGTTTGCCGATCTCCGTGAGACATGACCATACTCCTCCGGTGATGGAAAGCATCAATGAAAAACCAAATCAAACCGAATAACGGCGGAAGGCTCACCACCTACCACGTTGGCTCTAATACTATTGATGAAAAGTGGGCTTCAGAGTGTTCCTCACTGTGACGGCAACAGTCACTTGCCTCTGACTACCATATTGAGGATATGGTCGTGATAGTATGGTATGGAATTTGATCATAAGATTTTAGTTCCAACCGCGTTTCCAAGCGTTGTTTATAAATGCCCTTTTTTCTACACAAAAAGATCATTAGTAAATGCTATAAGTTAAAAAAACACTTATCCTATAGCTCGTTTCGTCTTAAACTAGGTCTGTTAACGGCCTCGATAGCTCGTCAAGAGCAGCCACCCGTACTGCGGAAGGTCGCGCGTTTGAATCCCGTTTCCCTAGGTGGTTGATTTTTTCTGGTATCTCTCCTAACATAAACGTTGTTGTGTGTGGATCATCAAACCACTTCAAAAGTATTAAGTAGAAATGAAAATACTTGTGCAGAGGCGTTCACATCAACCTTTACAAAACCATTGCAAAATGGGTCTCAAGTCAGCACCATATGGTACCCCTATGTAAAGGTTGATGTGAACTCCTCTGTACCTTGATTTTCTAATTACATATAAACCAAACTATGCTATCAAGTACATATTATGATCGGCTCAAATATTGAGTGACACTCTCGTAATCCTCACACGACGTAATTAACAGTTTAAAGGCGAAATAGGCTTGAGATAATTAAATCAATTAATTTTAATCCTAAGATTAGCCGAGATGTTTGGGCTGATTGACACGTGTTGAAACCCTTTGAAGATATGTTTTCGCGCAGAAACGAGTAAATTACATTGATAGATCGGCTGGCTCGTTGGCCTGGTTGGTTGAAGGTCGTGGGTGCGATCCCAACCGATAACAAACATTCGTGTGACAAGCTTTTTTGTTGTCTTTTTGGGATAATTATAAATTGTAGCCTCAAGGAAACCCTACTGCTGAATTTGGGCCTCAAGCATAGATTTCGAGAGCAATCAGTTGTCAGAGACCCTCGTCTACGGAATCCTGTGTCAGTATTCTGAAAAACTCACTTCGAGCCTCGCTCAGTGAATTCGTCCTCCTTCTGGTGAATCCTCCATCCTGGTCTCCATCCAGTTCCCAGGATGGAGACCAGGATGGACCTACTTACTTATATTACAATTATTTGCAAAAGTAAAGATATTTGGCTCTATGTAACTTGTTCTTTTACACTTCAACCTTCTAAATAACTTAACCAATATCAAAGAGTTCAGTAAAACACACATGTAATATGTCTAGAAGAGCGGTGCCTCCTGACACAAGCAATTCTACGCTTAAAAGGAGGCTCCAGCCACAGTTAATGCAAATGTAACCTATTTGTTGTTGTTTATTTAGTATACACAATAACTATTAGCGCCTAGTTGCAACATACTACATTTAAATTTAACTAATTACACTACATTTAAATAATCCCCCTTGTCCACATGTCATTAACATTAAATTTGCAAATAGGTAACTTGAGCTCTTTTGTAGTTTTTCAACCGACTTCAAATGGCCTTGACTGGCCTATTGGCGCAATGGCAGCGATCCTGCCTTTAGCGCCGGAGGTCGTGGGTTCGATCCCCACCCATGACAAATATTTGTGTGACGAACATTTGTATTTGTTGTGTGTCTGGGTGTTATTATCTATTTAAGTATGTATTTAGAAATATTTAAGTATGTTTATCATTCTCTGACGCCCATATTACAAGCTCTGCTTAGTTTGGGGTCAGATGATCTTGGTGTGAAATGTCCCAGATATTTATTTATTTATTTAAATAAAGGAGGAGGTTCTCAGTTCGACTGTATGTTTTTTTATGTTTGTTACCTCATTACTTTCGACTGGGTGAACCGATTTTGATCATTCTTTTTTTATTTGAAAGCTGGTGCTTTCCGAGTGGTCCTATTTTAATTTGGTTTAGTTGTGACAGTGGCATTCATGAGAAAATCATATAAGTCTTAAATCTAGATAGAATAAATGCGCTACAAATAGACGAATAACTCAATATTACGCCAAACGATTTTGATAATTCTTTTTTTATTTGAAAGCTGACGCTGCCCGTATGGTCACATTTTTATTTGGTCTAGTTCTGACAGTGACATCCATGACAAAATCATATAAGTCTAGAATCTAGATAGACTAAATGCGCGACAAATGGACGAATAACTCAATATTACGCCAACCGATTTTGATAATTCTTTTTTAATTTGAAAGCTGACGCTGCCCGTGTGGTCCCATTTTTATTTGGTCTAGTTCTGACAGTGGCATCCATGAGAAAATCATATAAGTCTTAAATCTAGATAGACTAAATGCGCGACAAATGGACGAATAACTCAATATTACGCCAACCGATTTTGATAATTCTTTTTTTATTTGAAAGCTGACGCTGCCCGTGTAGTCCCATTTTTATTTGGTCTAGTTCTGACAGTGGCATCCATGAGAAAATCATATAAGTCTTAAATTTCGATGCTTCTTTTTTTATTGAAAAGGATTCAAGGGTAGTTTGATCAGAGTTTGGTTAGGTTCTGATTATGGGATTCATGACAAAGTAACGGAACTCTTCAATTCTTAGAAGCAATTTGACATTTGGACGATACTTTTTCTATGTATATAATAAATAAGCACTGAAAATCAAGAAATAAACAAAAAAATTAACAAAAAAAAAACAACTTAAAAAAAACCTATTACAAAACAGGGCACTATAAAGTAAGGAAATAATTGCGTATTCTTCTAAAACTTATACGACAGTATAATGTAGGTACAATTGTAGTTATTGTTGGAGTCGGTGTCAGCCAATGTAAGTTTGTAACTACCTACATACAAACAAACGTAAACGTGAGATGTAAAAAATAGGTATATTGTAATGTTTTCTTGGCTGACACCGACACCGACAATAACAATAATTGTACCTACATTATACTGTCGTATAAGTTTTAGAAGAATACGCAATTGTTTCTTTACTTTTTAGTGCTTTGTTTTGGTATCCTAGTTTTTTTTTAAAGTTGTTTTTTTTTTGTTAAAATTTTTGTTTTTATAAGTGAGATTTTCTGTTCAGTACAATCGCAAAACTATATCAAAATATTGTCATAATCAATACCACTGAACGTAGGAGTCGAACGCGAACGAAGTCGCGGGTAGAAGCTAGTTTTATAATATTTCTGCCCCAATGGTCATCATTCTTCTTTCTGTGCCTGTGTGTAACTTCATTAATGAAGTTAATAACCACTGCTATTATTAAAGCCTCTTCATAAAGTGATTTGCATTCAAATGTCATGCCGTGGAGCTTTCTATAAATATTTTAGTGTGTTCAAAAAACATTGTCTGAACAACAAAACAAGCATTCTAGCACAAGAATGACAAAAACTGCTGAACGTAGGAGCACACTGAAATATTAAGTTGGGCTCAGGTAGGGTGACCACAAGCTTAGGTTAGTTTAAATACTTTTAAGGTTGTAGCAAATGACAGGTGTGGAAACTTCTTCGAAATCTGTTCATGTTTCATTAAGAAAGATTTAGCAGTAGAAGCAAAGTTTTAACATATTTAGTGTTTTGTGCATGGTCGCTTGTATTTCAAACTAAAAACAAAGAAAAAGTAGACTTATCATGACTATGTGAGAGCAAAATGAGAAATTATGATATCAAATATCTGAGATCAATACTTGCTGTCTTACAAATGTATTTATTTTATTCACTTATTGACACCAATTTTAAACTGTGCTACGGCTTTGTGTTGAGAAGACCGGGTGAAGACATTCTACTACACGGAATAAATATTAAAAAAGTTATACTGGCCTTAACTTGAGGATGTGTTGGTCTTATTTTGATTTTAGTAAATTTAAAAAAAATGGGAGAGTAAGTACAGTTCCAAGTTGCGATCTACATTTTTTATGACATGCCTTGTTTTTGTCTTCACAGTTAAAATGTTAAAAAGCAAACGTCCACAGTTCGGTAAAATTATGACAGTACCTTAGGTTCACTCTCGCCTGAAATACCTCATGTAACATAAAAAACTTTTTTTTTATTACGCAATGTAAACAAAATCTTTTATAGACTACACGTTGCCCGGGGGAGCACCGAGTCTCGGACTCTTACTGGCATACCGAGTAAAAATATTCACTGGTGGAACCCTTATTTTGCATTAAGTGGGAGAAGGCGGGATAGCCGAAGCAGCAGGTTATGGTTCCGAACCCGGGTGCACAGCGCCCACTACACAGACGAATCTGTGCTGGTACGGTGCTGAGCCACGACCAATGCGCGTCAGTGATTAACCCTCACCGCGTGCCTAGGAGGCTCGCCATCTACCGCTGCCGTGAAAAACGGCTGCCACCAGACCCGAAGTTTCCTCAATAGGACCAAAATATCCCGCAATTCCTCCCGGGGAGGAATATGGGAGCGGTCCCCCTCTAGCCAAGTATTTCGCCAACGAAGAAAAAGAACCGCGTTAGCAGAAGTTGTTCCACATTGCCCAGGGTGCACCGGAACAGAAGCTTGCCATTCCGTACTAATTTTTACCATGGACAAGCAAACCCTGCACACGCGAGGAGATAACTTGGCGTCGGACTCCATGTAACGTAAAAAAATGCTTCAAACTACTTTAAATCCGAAAATGAATTAGGTCATCCTTTACTTCTTAATAGGGTTGGTCACCCTAGCTTTGCACTAGATGCCTGTTATTCTGAATAGGAGCTACTCAAATATTAATGCTAAGTAAAAGCAGTAGTACGAAGAAAAGGCCAAATTAAATGTTTTGAGAGAAATATCCATTCTAAGATAGTGGCTTTTTTTTTCAGTACAGTGAACCATATCAACAGCGTTTTACTAAGCTAAGCTTTCATTGTATGAAGTTTTCATAGACACAGATGATACAAAATATTAGGCTTTTTATACCGGTTGATTATCAAAAGACTTACAAAAGCGATATGGCATACTCGAAGCTCTTGACAGGTTGCAGCGGCGTGCTATCCGTATTATTGGAAACCCAGAGGCAACTATGACCCTTGCGCCTCTCCAATTGCGTAGAGACATTGCCAGGCTAAGTGTTCTCTATCGCTTCTACAGTGGAGAATGCTCTGACGAGTTTATTCCAGCTTATTCCACTCCCGTACCACGCGTGCTGGACTACGGCGTCTTCGACACAATTCAGCATTTGTTGGCCCGAAATAAAAGGTTCGGTGACTCGTTTCTTTGTCGTACCATCCAGACGTGGAACGCCCTTCCAGCACATGTGTTTCATTCCTCTTATAGTCCCGGGTTCTTAAAGGGGGACGTGAAAAGGAATTTCTGTAGGCCTTCAAGGTGAGGATGGCCAGCCCAGTGATTCGTTTGAATGACTGGGCTTGTTAGCCTCATATCTGGACCTCACGACCGCTTTCTATCAGGTAGAGTGAGGTCATCTTGACGGGCAATATAAAAAAAGGAAGAGACGTAGTAACTATGTAAGTTAAAATTTGTTTTTTTAAGTGGATATTAGTTTGAAGGAAGGAAGGTCTTGGGTGGGAAGCGAACCCACGACCTCTGGTGCTAAATGCAGGATCGCTACCATTGCACTGACAGGCCAGTCAAAGGCCAGTATTTGGTTGTGGTAAAGATATCTTCGGAGGAATCCGGTGTCTGAAAAAAAAAGTCTTTTTTTTGTTGCTGACTGTACATGTCTGGCTGTTTCAGAATTAAAGACTGTATGTAAATTAGATTACAAAGGCGATAGCGTAAAAATACGGTGAAATAATGTGTCATTGCCCCTTTATGAAATAAATTCATGAGATCAAATTAAAGTACAGTTGCAAAAGACTGTAAATGTATAAAATTAACATATTTATCATATTTATAATAAACGATTATATTTGAATGAAAATGGAAAAATAAATACACACATCAAAAGTGTCTAGGGATCAACATATATTTTTGCAATAACTTTTCTCCTGATTGATATTAATTAAAATTTTCTTTAAGGATTCATCAAATAAAGTGTTTTCGTTTGTCTACAGTAACGATAAACCAAGTCACCTTTGCATTAATAAAGAAATTTGCCATTATCCTAATAAAGGGATTTTTGACATTTGAACCACTAACATTAAAGTTCGAAAAAAAGACTGAAATAACAGTTTTCTTTAAAATTTTATTGGGTAACTTAAACAATTAATAATCCGTGTTTCTACCGCGAACACTAACAACACAAGAACATCGGTTTGGCATACTCAAAATGAGTTCATCCAAATCACGCTGTGGAATGGCCGCCCATGTTCGTTGCAACAACAAAAAAAGGTCTTCTTGCGACTGGATACCCTCCATATTCGGCAGAGCTCTTCTCTGTAGCATATCCCATGCATGCTCAATCGGGTTCAAGTCTGGCGACTGAGCAGGCCAGGGCAGGACATTGATGTTAGCTGCGGCGAGAGTCTGTCTTACAACTCTTGCGGTGTGCGGTCGTGCATTATCATGCATTAACTGAAATAAGGGACCGATTTGCACTTGTAGAGGAACGATGACGTCTGATACAATCGTCTCAGCATAAATTTGAGCGTTGAGGTTGCCTCTGATCCAAATCAACTCAGTTCTTCCGCCGATCCAAATACCCGCCCATACCATGATGGTTCCACCACTATAAGGATGGACTTCCTGGCAGGATTTTAATCGCTGTTGGCGTCCAGGGGTTCTCCAGTGTCGTATACGTCTTGTATCCGGTCTCATACCAAAACGAGACTCATCAGAAAAGCACACGAAACGCCATTGTTCTTCTGCCCAATTTCTGTGTTCAAGAGCCCATTGATATCGAATCCTACGATTGTGCATTGCTATAGGTGGTACCCTTAGCGGTCTTTGGGAATGAAGGTTCACTTCATGCAAGCGGTTTCTGACTGTTTGGTCGCTAATTAAGTTCCCTGAAGAGTGATGCAGCCTCACGGCTAACATCATGGCGGTTATTGTTGGAGCTCTTCGAGTTGTGATTTGAATGTATCGGTCTTGTCTCCGTGTGGTGCAGCGATACCGTCCTCCATGGCGCTCAGCCACGGTACCAGTGCTTCGGTAACGTGTCCAAAGTCGACTGATAACACTCTGACTTGTATTCAGAGCTAAAGCCACAGTACGTTGCCGGTCACCAGCTTCTATCATTCCCACGGCTGTGAGCATTTCTTCCCTGCTTAAATGACGTCGCCGCTCCATAATAACGTTGGTTTTAATCAGTAGTAGGGAAACAGTAGCACTAATAATGTCTTCAATGCGTTGTATGTTTTTATAGGGAAAATATTGACAGCTGATTTTCATCTTTTACTCGAATTTGATTGACAGTTCCTGTTTCAAATTATGAAATGCACCAAAAAGGATCCATATAAATTTATAAAATCATAAATTTATTACAAAGCCACATCTCAATCTCAAGAAATCCGCATAAAAATGCTTGATCCCTAGACACTTTTGATGTGTGTATTTTGTAAGAGAAGCTGCATCTTCTCCTACTTTTCATACAGAAAACTATTCAACAAGACAGGACATTTTGTTTGTTCATTATCTGAGTATATTAAATAACATTTATTTTTCTTTACCCTTATAAAAACCGCCAAACCACATGCTTCAAATTCATAATGTAAATATTCGAAAACGTGATAAAATCACGAAAGTTTGAAATCCATAGATTTTAATCATTCGCCATCTTCAAACCGAGTCAAGCTACGAGTAATAAAACCTCGTGGGAATCAGTCATTTTTCAGTTTATTCCGAATTACCATCAAATTGCTAATGGTATGTACCTTACCTTATTATTAAATACTTAGTGTGTTTCAGTTTTATTTCACTTGTAAATATTTTTATGTAAGTACATATTTTATTTTAATTGATTGTTTTTCTTTTTAGTTCCGATATTCTTCATTGTTAAACAAATAAGAGATTTAATTTTAAAAGGCAAATAAATCTAATCAATTCTCTTTTACTCCGGAATTTAAAAATTCTTCAAACACTTAATCACGTAAAATGAAGGGTATTTTCGTTCAAGGCATTTAAAATCGTATTGAAACGGTATTCGTCAGACATACCCCTTCCGCCTAAATACTGGGTTTGATATTAAATCTGAACCCCACGGTACTGTAGGGCTAAATGGTTTATTGCACGAAAGGGAATATTCAAAGAAAGATCCGTATATTTTTTATTACAAGGACAATATTGAAGGTCGGATGGAATCATATCAATGGCACTGGGGACGGAGATCTAAGTAAGCGAAGAACCGAGTTTTATTAAATGTTTCTTTAGGTTTTAATTTATTTAATTTAAAAATATTATTTTTAACTTGGTTTTAGCTTGGATTGTAATTGAATTTTTTAACTTATTTTTAGATAAAATTTTATTATGAGGAATTATTATTTTTTGTAAACTGTTTTTTTTATTAAGAACACTGTCTGAAATAAAGTGATTTTGTTTTATTTGTTTTTTTTTATATTTTACATTGCCAGTCAAGATGATCTCACTCCACCTGATGGAAAGCGGCCGTGAGGTCCAGATATGAGGTTTACAAGCACAGTAATGCATAGCTAACTGAGCTATTTATTGGTCAACCGCGTCTTGAAGCCCTGCAGAAATGCCTTTTAACGCCCCAATTGAAGATTTCGGTGCTATAAGAGCGTTTTATCTCCTTTATTACACAAATTACAAACCGGCATTTTGATCACGCACACACACAAAGTGAGTTTACAGGCGATACCGGTGAGAATCGGTCGAGCGGCGAGTGCACTGTTGCGAGTGTTTATTGTTTTTGTCGAACTTGGTGTAATTTTTCAGATGATAAATTGGGTTTTTGGCCAGTTCTGTCAAGTAGGTATAATCAACCTACTCTATTTTAAAAACTCAGAGCCAATATAGTATTAACCCCAGGCGGTCAGGCAAATTGAGGTAGTTACGAGTATACTGGAAAAAAGGCGAGAGCGGTCCTTCTGTAAACTCTTTATTTTGTAATCGTCTAAACGCGGTGAATGGTGGTTAAACTGGCCAAATATCCGAGACCGTGTACGGCAGCACTTATAGTGAATGTATCCACGCCATCTCTCATGGCTTAAGCCAACCTGACAGACATGTAACGGAATCTTATTAATAATGCGGCTGTAATCCTCAATTTTCTTCATATAATGTTTATTAAAGAAAACATGTGGTTGACTTAAGGATTATTCCTCGGTTGCTCTTGATTCCGCCTGGGGGGATGAGTGAATTTGAGGAATTTCATTACATTTGGATAAGAGTAAAAAAAACGTGATGCCATGGTACAGGTTAATCAAATCAACCTGTATAAAACTCAGACTTTTTACCCTGTATATATAACGCGCTAGGCAGTGAGTGTGCTTGCCGATCGACAACCCTGTCATGCGCCCCTCGCTGGGGCGCGGCGACCGAGCTTACCTAAACTGTGGAGTGACACAGCTGGTTTTATTTAAAAAATCGAAATCTCAAATAGAAATTTTTCTTTCAAAAGGTCAATCCATAATCTTTTCCTACTGAAACCTTAACTTCTCTCCAGTAACCGCTTACTCACATTTCTTTCTGAGACAATGTTTAAAGACTTAGGTACAATTATAAGATATTTATCTTATATGTACGTATGTGTATGTATGTATTTTACTTTACTCATAATATTTAATCTGGTTGAGAATGTTGTTTCTTGATAGATAGATATACTTTATTGTACTAAAAAACAATAAGAGATATATTCAACAATTCCACAACACGTAAGAAACTTTCTAAAGTGAACAGCGGAGCTAAGGTTTAATAATTGACACGTTTTTCATCGCGCCCAGTGTCACGCTCTAGTATAGTCTGACTATTTTACGAAGATCGTTTCACTATGTTTCTATTAGTGAGATGCACTGACATACTAGTATGACATTCGTTAGTGTGCGTGCTCTCAGCGGGAACAATTGACACTATTGCCGGCCTCTGTCACTGCATGTACTTGCGCGCGATAATTACCTACCAGCCGCCGGGTATTCTATGACTCATTTGGCAGTTGGTTGTCAACAGCCGCGTAGAGCATTTGTACGCGAATCTTGCGGTTGAACTGACGCGATGAGGTACTGTAAGTACTGACTACTGACATGTATATCGAAAGAGGTGGCCCTGGCAATATATGTCTGTTACATGACCGCAACGCATTTAGGTTTAAGAAAATTGTCATAAATAAATAAATAAATAAATATGCGCCAGACAACACACCTCTTGTAATGGTCTCGAAGTAGGGATTAATATCCCTGTGTTACGAGGTACCACACAAGAAAATAAGCTAGGGGCGTCTCCCAGCACACCCAGACCCGAGTCAATTCAGAAAAGATCGTTTCCTAAATTGACCCGACCGGGAATCGAACCCGGGACACTACGGAAATCGAGGCGAGAAACCGTGCTACAGCGCACTACGCCAACCGTGTCGTCATATATCTATGGATGTGATTTATCTGTTACGTAGTAACTATTAAGTAATCTGTGACTATAGTGACACTAAGACAGTGTGTCTGCGTGTGTATACGTAACTACTACAAGTATAGTAAAAAGGTCTTCCTTTTTTTTAATAATAATAAATGATTTATTGTTTTTTCCCACATAACAAACTTAATCCTGAAATTTAAAATAACATCAAGGTGTTATTTTTTAACTAATTATTACTAAAACTATTAGACAATGATAATTACCTACTGAGCCTGCGTGTAGTACTCGTAGGAGACAGGTCACTCAAACTAGGTTGCCCTGTGCTATGGGTTACCTGGCCCCGACCTCTCAGAAACCTCTCTCTACTTATTAATAAAGATTCAAAAATAAAAATAAAATAAAACAAAATAAAACGCATGAGTTTACAAAAACAAAAGTACCTACATAGGATAAGAAGAAAACAGGAATCTTCTTGCAGCATTGCGTCACGTTGACCTCGAAAAGAGATTGAGCGTAAATTAACTATATGAAGTTTTGCCCTTACACAAGAACAGACAATAATTAGTTCTGTTTGGTCGTAATCCAACTTCCTTAGCCATTCAATTACCTTGCTCCTGCATTCTAGTTTGGGAAGCTTAAGAATGGATAAAAATTTCTTCGTGAGATAGAACGTTTATACGGAAAATTCCTTCATGAAATTTCTTTAAAGGTTTTTCATTTAACGATAATGTTATGCAAAAAGCACACATTACAGCAAAAAGCACACATTACGAGCATTATCGATCACTTTGCGTTAAGCTCTCATCATATTTGCATATGGAACTCCTTCGGGAATTCCTACGAAGTTGGCCTTAATGAAATTCTTCAAGTATGTTGGGACTGCTCCGTTGGCGGAATATTAAGCGATTATAAAAATTTGGAGTTTTTAGGAGAGTTTGAGTGTTTTTAACACAGGAGACCACTGATGTACTTCTGCCGATATACGCTAAGCACTTATTAAATGTATGCATACAAAATCGTAAAAACTACACATATAATGTTTCTTGGACCAGTATGATATGAACGATATTTAATATAATAAGTGTCTTATTTTCACTTTGATTTTATCATTTTGCTATGCTTATTTTAATTTCCCAAAACACCAAAAAAGAAACAAAGTAAAATCATTTAATGGCCTAGACTTTGTGATTTTTCAAGGGTCTACATTATTTCTACGGTATCTGCTTGTTCATTAAAATACCAAAATATTTTACGTATCTATTGGCCTGTTGGCGCAATGGCAGCGATCCTGCCTTTAGCGCCGGACGTCGTGGGTTCGATCCCCACCCATGACAAATATTTGTGTGACGAACATTTGTATTTGTTGTGTGTCTGGGTGTTATTATCTATTTAAGTATGCATTTAGAAATATTTAAGTATGTTTATCAGTCTCTGACGCCCATATTACAAGCTCTGCTTAGTTTGGGGTCAGATGATCTTGGTGTGAATTGTCCCAGATATTTATTATTTATTTCTTTATTTATTATTATTTATCTCACTTCTTACTAAAAAATAAATAAATAAATAAATAAATATCCCTGGACATTATTCCACACAGCGCAATCTAGCCCCAAAGTAAGCTAATTAAAGCTTGTGTTATGGGATACTAGACAACGGATAAACATACTTAAATACATTTTCTTTTGTAAATACATACTTATTATACATAGGAGACACCCAGACAACAAATATTTGTCATGTGTGGGGATCGAACCCACAACCTCCGGCGCTAAAGGCAGGATCGCTGCCATTGCGCCAACAGGCCAGTCAACGAAGCAGCTAGTATCGACAGCTTCAAGCAGTGAAGGCATAGTGAATATTTGTACTATAAAGAATATATATATCTATCTATCTCAACTTAAACAGCATTGACCAAACGACTATACCTACACTTCAGACCAATTGTTTTTTTTTTCTGAATTAATTACAAAAAAAACTCGTTAAATCTTTTCCGCTTCACCGCTCCTGTTCGGATTGCATTCTATTTTTACCTTTCACTTTTTACCTCCAGAAAGTAACGTTCAAATAACGACCTTTTCTGGTTATTTACGACTAGAGCTGGTCCCCTGGGGTCTATGAAGCTATTCCTGGGTTCATAAAAGAGGTTTTTTCGCCGCTGAGTACGGTAAACCATTATTGTGGTCGTTAAGGCGCTGGTTAGAGGATTGATTGTTTTATGCGTTCGGTAATTTTGAAAGCAGTGTTTTCTTAACTGGAATTATGATAAAATTATGAATTAAAATAAGTTTATTTTCAATACTCTAAGTCTAAAATCTATTCTACGTATAGAATCAGGTCATGCTTATAATTAAAATGCGTTGACATCGGAACTGAGTTTTTGCTAATTTTAACTTTTTTTGTCATACTATTTAGGGTTTTATTTTAGCAGCAAATAGTAGCTTAGGTCCTTTCCTGAGGTCTAGTCTATATCTGTGATAAAATTTACAAAATATATATAAGTATAGGTAGGTTGGTGAAAGCTGCTCCATCCTTCCATAATTCATCGTCAAGATTAGCCATAAGTCCAGAGGTGATAAGAGGGCTCTTTGTCATAATTTAAGGGTATTGTGCCGCGAAATGACGCCACTGCCCGTCACGTCGCTTGTACTAAGGCCAGCCTAACACGGACAGCTTGAATAAATAAATAATAAATATCTGGGACAATTTACACCTAGATCATCTGACCCCAAACTAAGCAGAGCTTGTACTATGGGCGTCAGAGGCTGATAAACATACTTAAATACTTCTAAATACATACTTAAATGATCGAACCCACGACCACCGGTGCTAAAGGCAGGATCGCTGCCATTGCACCAACAGGCCAGTCAACGAAGCAGCTAGTATCGACAGCTCCAAGCAGTGAAGGCATAGTGAACTACAGTATCCTACGTACACACATATACGGAACCGCTCGAGCAGTTGTGGCTGCTTTGAATGGTTGGCAGCACAAGCAGTCGCCAGGCATACACTGACAGCTCGAGCTGTCGACTGCTCTCGCGCAGTTACCTACGCCCGAACTCTTCATTCCGCGTCGCGCATTTCGTGTCCGTACGTCTTGTTTTGCTTGTTGAGTCAATTAGCTTCAAGCTGTTGACTATGACTGCAAGAAAGCTTGTTTTCTCTTTGTTTTATATTCTTATAGGTTTATTTGTATCAATATGACACACTGCTTGTACTTTACTAACGCCTGTTGTAAACCCAAAAGATGTTTAAAAGAGTAACTGCCGAGTTTCTAGCCGGGTCTCCTCAGCAAGAAACAACTCCGACGCGGTGGTAGAGTCGCATTATGTCTGTATACCTACTGTGTATTTATATATCCATATTATTATGGTATTTATGTCTATTATTTAGTATATTTTGCTGTAAATTTGACAATTTGAAGGTACTGATACAGTCTATTTGAATAACGTTATTTGAGATTGAGTTTGAGTTAGAAAGGTCCGTGTTTTTTTTATACTACGTTGGTGACAAGCGGGCCGCCTCATGGTAAGCGGTGTATGTTGATCACTGGCCAACTGCTCGAGCTGTCCGTGTATGGCGGGCCTAAAGCCCCTTGATACATGGCGACATTTTCCAGCGTTTTTTGAAAATTCGGCTTGGATTGTTTTCAGACAAATCCTTTAAGATGTAATATTAAGTGCGTATCATAGCTCTAGTCCAAACTGCAATCCAGTTAACACTTTGTGTAAATAACCTCGCCCGTCGCTGTTACAATTTGAAAGCTTTTTACATACATATTAATAACAAAGAAACAAACAAAAACTAACACAGATGTTTACTACATTAATATGTCCTGGGTGAGAATCGATCCCACGGCCTTCCTGGCTTCAAAGCCCTTCTCGTTGCGTAAACTAGCCATCAACAAAAAAAGCTGTTAAAATTATTACCTGGCAACACTCAGCCTAATTTTATACCCCTATCTCCATCATGAGGATCTAATTCTTCTTCTTTTCAGCCTAACAACGCGCCCTGGGGGCGTCTAGCATTGGACGCCAGACGCCCCTAGGGCGCGCCACAAGCCACCATGAGTTTACCATGAGTTTACCTCAAGTAAACTACGCTGAATAACTACAGCAACTTGTATGCCATTACTATTCTTGCTGTACAGAAAACCAACACAAAAAAGCAGCTAACGACTGTCATCGGCATAAATTCATGGTAGGGGCAGGCTCTGTCACTCCATATACTTGCGTGCGATAATTACCTACCAGCCGGGTCTTCCTAGACCCATTAGACAGTTGATTGTCAACAGCCGCGTAGAGCATTTGTACGCAAATCCTGCGGTTGAACTGACGCGATGACGTACTGTAAGTACTGACTACCGACATATGTATCGCAAGAGGTGGCCCTGGCGCAATATGCCTGTCATATAAATATAAATATGCGCCAGACAACACACCTCTTGTAATGGTCTCGAAGTAGGGATTAATATCCCTGTGTTACGAGGTACCACACAAGGAAATAAGCCAGGGGCCAGACCCGAGTCAATTCAGAGAAGATCGTTTCCTAAATTGACCCGACCGGGAATCGAACCCGGGACACTACGGAAATCGAGGCGAGAAACCGTGCTACAGCGTACTACGCCATTCGTGTCGTCAAATATAATATGTCAGCACGCATTAATTACAAAATGACAAAATTGACAATTTTCTATGAAGTGATTTTTCTGTTACGAAGTAACTATTAAGTCATCTGTGGTAGAGGTCCTCAACGCAAAAAGTACCAAACAGATTGTTCCGATCCCAACTTTTTAATGGCTGAAGAATTATGTCATAAAATCTGTCTTTTCATGCCTTCCTACCAATTTTTATGAAAAAACTGTTTACCATCAAGTTTACCTTCATTTAACGACCTCATAACGACAACTTTGCGTCCATATTCTTGGACTTAACGTCTTTTATCAAAGTCATAAAAACCGAGACTATAAGGAGACTTTATAAAGCTCTCTCCTGACGACAACATCATTATTACTTTATTAACGATGTCAGGTGACCATCTAAGGGATTATCTATCTATTCAACAGTACGTCTACCACGAGTTGCCACTTAAAATTTACGTTATTTTTGCGCCAGACAACACACCTCTTGTAATGGTCTCGAAGTAGGGATTAATATCCCTGTGTTACGAGGTACCACACAAGGAAAAAAGCCAGGGGCGTCTCCCAGCACAGAGAGATATTGGGATTTGACGTCATGTCAAATCCCAATACGAATTCTAGTAGTCTTAAAGTAGCAACTCGTGGTAGACGTACAGGTTTTATCAAATGCTGCCGCCCACTTGACTGCTAACTGTTTTAATATGAATTATTGTACACACTCATCGTCATGGTCTTGAAATGAGGATAGAGATCTTCGTGTTATGAGGCACCAAGCAAGGATTCAATCCAGGTGCGTCTTGCAGCACACCCAGACCCAAGCCGTTTAATAAAACTTCGTTTCCTAAATTGACCCGCCCGGGAATCCAACAGGGACGCCACGCATGTCCGGGCGAGAAACAGTGCTACAGCGCACAACTGTCTTTAATTGATTCATTTTTCAATATCATGAGTCGATAGATCAACTAATTGATTTGTAGATACCAAAATAGGTTGGTCGTTTTACCTCACAGATTACGCCATGGACATTCTTCACTATATTAAGTTTTTACTTCATTCAATCGTAAAATCTAAAATAAATTCTTTTAAAACCGTTAAAGCTGTGAAATAGTTCTTTTTACACGCTCCAGATTCCAAATAAATATATTGTGATACGAAAAGGCGATATCTCTGCATATTTCCCGTTAAAATGAGAATTATTTTGAGAGCGTTCAGAAAGACCGAGCGATATGAATAGCGTTTGACGCGCCGCCATTTTCTAGGGGTCCCTTCAAGGTGTAAAACCTTTATTATATTACTTCATTTAATTTCACAAAGAATTCATTGCCATTGGCTCGACAAAGATGCGATTCGGAGACCTTTTGATGACAAACGCTGTGTTAGAAGCAAGGTATAAGAACGATCTGATTCATTAACAAATCAATATATGGAACACCCTACACCAAGACCATCTGACCCCAAACTAAGCCTATAAGGCACAAATTGGAAAGCCTACTGTAGTGGCCGAATTGCACATGAATTAGAAAATACAAGTACACAACATAATAAACATTTAAAAGAGTTCAAACTACGAAATTGAAATAGCAAATATAGCAAAATTTATACAACAATAGTTAAGTCAACAGTCTTACTTACTGTCGATATTTAAAAATAAAACAATATTACAAACGTACAGAACCCAACCCTGCGATCGGTCAGTTTTTTCTAAATCCCGACCGTGTCAATGGCACCTCATTATTATTCCACAAAATAATGATTCGACCGATTTCGACCGATTATCTCAGTTCCCGGGATCGGGATCACACAACACTATTAATGCCGGAACACCTGGCGCGTAGTTTATTCTAATTAGTGATGTGCCAATGTATCGATCTTTTTGAATGTGTTGCAGTTTGATAGGTATTTGCGTTTTATCTTAAAGTGTCTTTTTTATTGGTTATGATTAATAATTATCCAGGAGCTTGTCATTATATAGCTCAGTATCTAAATGAATTTAGAATGATCTTTAGAATGATCTTCGGAAAAATATTGTACATACATTTGAATAGTTCAATCGCTAACCAAGCAAACGTGTCCCCCAGCCTTACAGAATCCGCAACGTGCAAGTGATTCCGATGGTATTGCTTGTGTCTCTGGGTTACGGTTACCGCTTTCTGCGTCAGGCGGCTCACAAGCTTGCTTAAAAAATATATTTTTTCGCAATATTATAAAATACCTATACTGTCCAACTGCTGAGCAAAGGCGCTTTTTAATTTGAAAATTAAGTAAATATTATAAAAACTTTGTTTCAACATTCCTTACACGCAGCACAACTGTGTCAAAATCACTAAGTAAATGTTTACCAAGTAACTGAAATAATACCCTCACAATCAATATCGACACTAAACTAGTCCTGTCATGTCACATCACTAAAAGACCGTAGAACTGAGCTACAAAAGAATTCCTTAGCCGATGCTTAATTCGTGTATAGTTACACATTTTTTATTTCACTACACATATGCGCAAAGCGATAGCTTACTATGGATCTTGAAATTAACATAACATGGATGGGGTAAAAGAAATAAAAAAGTTTCTTTGTCCGTTCATTAATGTTGAGCCTTCTCATTTAAATATTGGATAAAAATGTTAGAAAGGTTTATTTTTTTACTTGATAGTTTAATCAAAGGATCTTTGAAGAGGTTCAGGTTGAAAGTATTTGTTTTTATTTAGGTCAAAAAGGTAGCGTATGAGAATTGTTCATGGTAAGGAGACATTTGCCGTCGTGTTTGGAGCCCTTTGAAACAGCCAAACTTTGCCTAACGTAAAAGGTGTTTCAACCGCTTGCTATCAGCCGGTCCGCGGGTATGTTTGCCATTGACGTTATTTTAAGTTTTTTTTTTGGCTTTTAAATTCTCTTCTAGTTACATAAAAGACGGCATAATGAGGTTTCAAATTCTGGTTTAAGAACTTTATTTTCACAAAAGAATTACATTCACTTACATGAGAATATTTTTACAATAGGTATAAATTAAATAGTTTGGGCATTCGTATTGACATCTTTATAATTGAACATTAACTCTAATAAATGCAAGCAATAGATCGCAAGCCAACACAACAAATTAAAACAAACGTAGGTAAGCGTGAATACTTCGCACAGCGGTTGGGTCAAATGAAGCACAAAAGAATCGCGACTTCGCGAGCGTTCGTTAAATTCCGGGTAAACTCGTCCACTGGTTTGTTCGGCTTTGTCATGCTCTCAGGGATAAGCACTCCTGGATGTGGCTCACATGTTGTAATTAATCGTACAGATGGAATGGCGGCCAAATTAAATACAAACATAGATTCCCAGCGGGAAGTTTGCGTTTGCTAAGATCTTGACATACATCCTACACTACTTCTGCTCTCATTAATCTTTTCATACATGCTCTTTAGAACAGGCCGTATATAGATCTTAATAATGAAACCTCCCCTTGCTTCACAGGGTTGGCACCGCTCGAGTAATACCCCTAGTGTTGCACGAATTCATAAATAAATATATAAGACAGCACACCACTTGTCATGGTCTCGAAGTAGGGATACATTTCCATGTGTTACTAGGTATCAGATAGGAAATTAGGCCAGGGCCTCCCAGCACATCCAAACCAAATCGTTTCCTCAAATTGACCCGACTAGGAATCGAACGCGGGACAGCACGCAAGCCAATCAAGAAACCGTGCTACAGCACTCTACGCCAATCGTGTGAAGCTTTTTGGCCACCAACGGTGTAAAAATAAATATTACAGTGGGGTAATTATGAGAATTTTTTTTCGTCGCATATGGACCAATTTAAAAACTGTTATTCCAGTTTAACATACTGCCAATGCTCTGAGTGTTTCCCCTTACCTTATCCATAAAAACTAATTCAATAGTAAAATCATGCACAAACCTCCTTCACGGTGGCCAAAAGAAAAAAAAGCGAGTTTTTGCGAGAGGTTTACAAAGCTTAGGCTCCTTTTTGTACATAAGCGTTGAAAATCACCCAGAGCCGGTGCCTATTGTGAAAAGTCTCAAAGAGAATTCTCGAGACTCAAAACCTTCACGCTTTGAACTTTAAAATGATTCGGTATAACCAACTTATAATGTATTCAGCTGTCAAAATGTTTGGGAGTAATTGATATTTTGGTGAAATATTCAAAAGGTTTACTTACTGGAACATTTGCAACTGTAATTTTGTTACCTATTGTGCTGTCGATAAGTAAATCTCAGTTCAAAATTTGAAAGTGTGACAGAAGTAAGAAGGAGACCTTGTCGAATGAGCCAGGCTCGAACTTAATTTAGAATTTTCGTAAAACTAGGTGATTTTTTGTTCTTTCGCGTCGGGACCACGGCAATTATCTTGCCGTTTAATTAATTGGGTCTGGGTGTGCTGGGAGACGCCCCTGGCTGATTTCCTTGTGTGGTACCTCGTAACACAGGGATATTAATCCCTACTTCGAGACCATTACAAGAGGTGTGTTGTCTGGCGCATATTTATTTATTTATTTATTTATTTATTAGATAATAAGATAAATATTGTTGATTGCACACCAAAAATTTCATAACAGATACGAGTATATATACCTGTAATGACGTTTTTATAACCCACTACTACTTAATTACTAATATCCCTGGACATCCCCTGGACAAATAAATATCCCTGGACATTATTCCACACAGCGCCATCTAGCCCCAAAGTAAGCTAATTAAAGCTTGTGTTATGGGATACTAGACAACGGATAAACATACTTAAATACATTTTCTTTTGTAAATACATACTTATTATACATAGGAGACACCCAGACCAGTACAAACAGACATGTTCATGCACACAAATGTTTGTACTGTGCGGGGATCGAACCCGCGACCTCTGGTGTAGTAGCCAACTTCTTAACCATTACACCAAGTCGGTCGTCAAAACTAATACTCAATAAATTACATGATAATAGAAAAGATGATACAAAAGATTTGAATTGATAGAAAATAGTTATAATACAAACAAACCATTTATTAGATATTATTCGCGCGAATAACCAAATCCGCGTACACGGGCTTATAGCGGCGTGTTCGCTCTAACTTATACGAGCCAACAAGCACGCTGACGCTCGTACGAGTTGCGATTGTGGCAGAAGGTGCGCCGTTACGCGCCTACACGTGCTACTAAATACGACGTAGACGCGCGTGTACACCGCTAGTTTGGAACCGTTCTTAATAAGTGAAAAAACAAATCTAAATCACACTAAGAGCATTCTCAAAATGTTACTAACTTCACTTAAATGGAAACTATAAATATCGAACTAAATACCAAACAGGAAAATACTCTAAAGATCATATTTAATTGGTCTTATAAATTTGATGTTTCCTCTTATTTTACGAAAGTGGGATTCGTTAAAATTCTATGCTTTCGTAAGTTATGAGAATTAGAACAAAATTAAAGTTATAGACCTTCTATGGATCGAAGTGTAACGTTTTAAAGGAGAATTTGTCTTACAATCTTAGTAGAAGTGGATGACTAATGATACTTGACCTAAACAAATGGAAAAAAATGCTAACACGACAATCTATAGTTACTTTTAATTCTAATTCACAGTGTAGAAACTATCGATAGTATTCATATTCATCACTATTGATACCTGAACTTCATACTAACCATTTTATAATAAAACGTTCCAATTTGAAAAATACTCTGCAAGTGCCGTTCAATTTAAATACTACTTTCTTCGATGTCTGGAAGACATCGCATTAAAGCGATAAGACCGCCTAAGTTTTACTTTAGAGCGTCTATCTTCTGTATTTACTTGTTGTGTTTGTTTGTGCGATTTTTTTGTCTTATTACTAAAGCTTTTCTAAGAAAAATCTTTCAATTTCTAACACAAAGGCTGACTCTCGAAATTTCTAATTATTAAGATTAAACAAGGCGTCTCTTTACTTTCTTTACCCTGGAATTAATTAATTTAATTTATTTAATTGGTAAGATTTTTCAATTCTTAAGCAAAGCTAGTTAAGAGCAATTTTGTTACTAGAATTTGATGTATGTTTATTTTAAGAATTACGAAATAAAAATTACTTTAACTTTGAAAAAAAAGTATAAAAACATAAGTCAAGGCCGGAAATCACTTTGCTTAGTGGTTAGTGCAGGTGCTTAGTGTTAGTAGAAAACACGTGTGGACACCGATAGATTCGTGCAAGTGATTAGTAACCTGCGTAGTATAGCGATTAGAAGCGTGTTCTATTTTTTGCGAGTGGCCTCGTTTCGCGCGCCTCCTATTCCTCTCACTCGCCGCGTGTCTGCCACTAAACACGGCTGGACAGCAGGTGTTAGTGTTTAGTGGTTTGCAAAACTTGTATAAAATGGCAAAGTAGACGGAAGATTTACCATAAAAATGTCTGCAGGAGTATGTAAAAATGAATGTCTTTTAAATTGTAAAGACCTTAGGTACAAAATTAAAGGTGTCCGTGATAATTTAAACACATCCACTAAACGCAATTGGACACTACTTGCACTAATCAATCGCTCCTATTAGTCACCTGGACACGCACTATCTGAAAACCATCAACACTTTCAGGATAGCACTAAAAAAATATCATATGTTAACACAAAAAACAGACCCACAATATAGCAAACTTACCTGAATTTTATTCGCGACGCGTAGGTAGCAAGGAGGGTAGCCCCTAGGCACTGACACTGATACTGATATTCTTCTTTCTCTTTACATAACTCTTGTCATTAATTTCTACTTAATATGTACGTTTTTGTATATCAATAACACGCCACATCAGCGTTTTACGTGGCAAAATGCGGTTAAATATGGTGCGGCAGCATCCTTGTTATCTAAGAAGTCTGTGTGTCAGTGTAACAGCACAGCATAGCTGTCATACCACGAATATATATATATTTTTAATTTATTACTTATTTGTAGCTTTAGGCAAACTTCACGTCACATTACGACACTTTTACACTTACAATTAGCTCACTTTCTCTACTTAATTTACTGCATACACACACACTTACAGTTTACACATAAATATATCACGAATGACGAATACTCGACTGGCCCTGCCAGAATACCAGCGTCTGCAGTTTTGTACTGCAGAGACACATGCTGAGGCAGTGGCCTGATTAACCCATTATCTGTTAAAACCTTTTTTTTTGTATCACCTTGTTATTTGTTTATTGTCTATCTTCATTATTTCATTGTTTGTATTTGTCGGGTTAATAAATAATTTTTCTTTCTTTCTTTTCTTTCACTAAGCAAAGTGAATACCGGCCTTAGGTACAGAAGATAAAAAAAATATCTAGGCCAGATCTTGGTGTAGGCACTCAATCACATAATTGTTTGCCCTGGCTCGAATCAACGACTAACGAGGCAGCGGGCACTCACCATTGATATTTTTTTAATACTTATTTTGAAATACGTGTTCTTGAAAAACTCCAGTACGTTTACCACGAGTTGCCACTTTCAATTTACATTATCGTTCGCGTATAAAAAATTATTGGGATTTGACATTGTCATGTCATGTGTCATCCTAATACAATTTTGTTACGCCACAAATTAGGCATGCGCGGCGCTCTTTATTTTGTGGTTACGCAAACGATAATGTAAATTGAAAGTGGCAACTCGTGGTAGACGTAACAGATTGTGCTTTTATTTTAAATCTAAAAAAATTAAGTCTAGTCATAAATAAAAAGCCTTTAAAATTATTTTGTCTTAGAAAGTGTCTAAGAAAAACGTACTGCTATAGAAAAACCTATTGTGTGCGACCGTATGAATCAAACCTTTTTATTACTTTTATCTCTGCGGTTGGGTCATAGAGTAAATAAATCCAGAAAAAATTACAAGTGCTCTGTAGTATTATGCCTACTTTCACTATTTGTCCCAATGCATGTTTTGTTAGACAGTCGCACATCGTCAATTATAGCTCGAGCTATTATTTGCACTTAGTGTTTTGCAAGGAGTTACGAGGTCTTTTTATAACACATCTACTTATGAATTCTTCATGGTCGTCGCTTCTCAATAATCAAATTACCAGCGCTCTGTATTCGTTAATTTGACAGTGAAGGTTTAGAACTACAATCAAAATTTACTTTAAAATATCGTTTCGCAGCGGCAAACGAGGTTGCTTGCTTTTATATTATTATTGCTAATCTAAACTGTCGGTGGGAGACAAGCGCGTGAATCGCCTGGTAGGCTACAACACCCAAGTACCCTGTGGATCCTACTGGATCTGTAGGTACTTGAGTTGTACAATAATTTCTTCAAAAAAAATGTTTAGGTATATATATTAAGGATCATAAGAAATCTAAACTTTTACGCACCAAATATGTGACCAAAAGAATTTTTACAAAATCTCTTTTTTTTTTGGTCGTGTGAATTCGAATCTCCTCATTTGTTGTTTTAGGTGTCTCGTAAATGATTAACTACAGATGACTTAATTTTTTGGTGTGAATTCGAATCTCCTCATTTGTTTTTTTAAGTGTCTCAAAATGACAACCAAAAATCAAAATCAAACCAGAGATGGCTTTCACAGCTTGACCCTAATTCGCCTTCGTGTACCTAATTTTTCTGTACCTTCTGTACTTTAAATATTTCATTCTTACTCTACAGCTGGGTAATATATTCTTTGTAATCTGGGCTTCGATCAAACATACGTTGTTATCCTTTATTGATATTCAATCTCTCAAATGAGGGTAAAGCCTCGATTAAAAAATCGCTTTTTGCCGTCCAATGGCAGGGGAGGGTTTCCTTGATTTATTAAAATAACTATGAATATATGGGGGTTCACTGTCAAGAAGCATAAAAATTTTAAGCATAAAATAAGTTAGCATATTGTAATTACTACTAATTATAATTTCGCATAATACTAATAAGCACAACAGTTTTTAGCATACAATTTTCAGCATAAATGCAATGAGCATAATAACCCTAACCTACTGACACCTGAAGGATTTCCGGGTGGTCATAAAAAAAAATAACCCTAACCTACTGATACCTGAAGGATTTCCGGGTGGTCATAAAAAAAATAACCCTAACCTACTGACACCTGAAGGATTTTTGTGCCAAAAATAATAATGCATAAATGCATTATGCTAAATAATAATTATGCCACAGTACATATTATGCTAAAACCAAATTCGGTCTAATTAATATTATGCTAAATAAATTATGCCAATTTCATTATGCCAAACCATTTTAGGACAAAACACATTATGCCAATGAAAGGGATCCCATATTTGGGTCCTAAATTGATGTTTACCTATGTAGTAAAAGCGTGCACATTTTTTAAACTTCGTGGCTCCGAGTTAAAATCTGGCTATAACCAAGCTTTGTGGTCATTGTTAAATTTCTGACTTACTATCTGCTGATGGAAAACATCGACAGAAAACCATAACGGCGGAAGGCTCACTACTATACCACGTTGGGTTCAGATATTCGTATCCGTAAAAGAACGAAAGTGCACGACGTAGCCCAGTGGGTAAGTAAGCTGAAGTGGCAGTGGGCAGGGCACATGCGCGCAGAACTGATGGCCGTTGGGGCAGGAAAGTTCTAGACTGTAGTGTAGACCGTTTCAGGGCAGACGCAGCGTAGCACGCCCGCCTGCAAGGTGGAAGTTAAAATAAAATAAACTTGAACGTTCAATAATATATAAGTTTAGATTTAGGTATAGAGTATGTACATCTAGAAAAAAGCTTCATTTGAAGAACTTTATATACTGATTTACTTCAAAAAAGGGAACTGAAAGCCACACACATTTAAGTTTTTATTTGGTGCAAGATAAGGCAAAGTCAATAGTGAACTATTCCATTGAAAGCTGCCAAGAAAGTCCATATTAAGTTCTACGCATTGCGTCAATCGCCAGTTATATATCCCAGACAACGCCGGCGCTCTGAGCAATATTTCAGAAAAGAGATATGTTCCTGAATATTAGCACCCGTCTCAAAATATTTCACACATGACGAAGTACCCACAGTCAATACCGTAAAGAGAGCTGAACGGAAACGCACAGCCAATAGCAGGCGGCTGACGTTTGATTACGTCATTAGAATACAAATGGCCGCCGACGTCGCTCCGTTTTACGCGCCATTCGAAATACATTAATTTACGCGTTTTATTGTTTGTATTTATGTGTAATGGAACGGAGCGGTTGGGGGTTAATAGAGTTGACTTTAATACACATTAATGACATTTTTTTTTTGGGTTTTAAGTTCTTTTTAGTGATATTTAGTGGCTTTTATATCTTTATAATTAAGTTTCCGTTTTAAATTATCGTAAAACTTTGTTTAATTTGGTAAATAACTGTTATAGTCTCACTGCGCTAGTCATAAATATGTATAATAAACGATTGACATTCTTTTTTAAGTTGTATGCCAATTAAACGTCATGTTTATTATTTTGCTTTACACTATGTTAACGTGGGTTCAACTTACATTAATAGTAGAAATAGGACTGAGTCAGTTACCATGCTTGCCAATGCAAATTGGTGTATCCCCGCCATTTTGGAATTCCGTAACACACTTTGCCTGTTCAAGAATTTGACGCAAGCCCGGTTATTCTGAAAAACTCACTTCGAACCTCGCCCAGTGAATACGCGGTGAGTGAGATATAAATATTCATTTGCTGGCGAGATCTTACTGGCGACTTGTTCATGAAATAAACTACAGTAAATGCGATTTTGACATTAAGTGTAAAGATATTGTGTGTAAAATAAGTGAAAATCTATACGGTCACCTGAGTGATTTCGGGTTCGAATTTTACAGAATCGCTCTACAGGTTTGCAAGATAAATTCGTTTGAAAAGCATACATATCAGCTTAATCTATCGATTTACCAATAATTGACCAGTAGCGGTTTTAGATTCGATTCACGTACGGTACTCGTATTTACAACCTTTTCTCGATTGTCTTCTGCGACCCGAAGGCATAGCATTTTATGTCCGGCATTTATCGTATAGTTAGCTAGAAGTATTACAAAGCTTTATGTAGTTTTATGTTATTGCTAAGAGTTACCTTTCAAATATTACTAATAAGGTAAGACATGGTAGCAATCCCGTACTATTCTACCATTTACTTTTTCAGTTTTAAATTTTGAATGCTAATCCTAAAAAAATGCTGTTTCTGAAAAGACGGATAAATCTCAACAACCTCAAATATGTATTTGAAATATTAAAGTTAAGTGAAGTAAACTAATTAGCCTACATACTGTCTCACTACTGGGCAAAGGGCTCCATTATTGATATCAAGTAATCGCTACAATGGATGGGTATTGGCTTAATCACCACGCTTGCCGAATGCGAGCTGGTGATCATAGACCCGGGCTATGTTCCGAAAAATCCGAAAACACTTTGCCCGACCTGCGAATTGAACCGGGGACCTCCGGATTTCGGGCCGACCTCTGAAACCACTCGGCGCATTTTTTTAAATTGACTAAATGGTTGTTGGATCGCAATCTCACCTGGGGATAAGTGGCTATGTTATCGGTGATGGAACGTCTCTGCCTATTTACACTTTCTTTGAAGAGATCCAGATTGTATTGATTTGGAAACACATGCAGCGAGTTCCATTCCTTTGCTTCTCATAAGGAAGGAGTCTGCGAATTACATCATCTTTCCTCCACTTGGTTTGCAAATAAATGCTTTGAGTTTGAGTTTGCTATCGGACATACTTACATACATACCATCACGCCTTGTTCCCAACGAGGTAGGCAGAGACCACATCTTTTCACTTGCTACGGTCCTGACACACCTCTTGCGCTTCTTCCACTCTCATTCACTTCTCTATCGGACATGAAATGTCATAACTGCTATCGGTGATCCAAGTTATGAAGAGAAACAGTAGTGTCAACTGAGGTAACCAAGGTTATCCTTCAGTTTCATGACAAGGCATTATCTGAGGCCTTACTACAATCCTTTAAAACTTGTCAAGTTCATTCCCTAAACTGAGCTTAGCGAGCTATTTCGTAATATGATCTTTCGTTTCCAGCCAGTCTGCAGTTACCTGGCATTATCGCATCTTCTAGGCTGGATATTTACTGACGAAATTGCTCGCTACCCTCAGTATAGGGAATTTACTTGACTGGTATAAGCGATTGTAATAAGGCCAGCAGACATGTACCATCGTCAGTGAATGTAAAGCTCTTCCCTTCCTCATTTAGTGACTTACGACAACGCACAAACCACTACCCGTAGGAGCTGAAATTTGGCACCCTTGGTGTAGGATATCACTAGAAATTTGTACAAGAATGTTAAAAAACGGATACGGTCAAACGAAGTCGCGGGCCGAAGCTATTATCCTTTCATCGTTACCCGAAACACAGCCTTACCCCATCCCATCTCCGATGCCACGGGGTAAACCCATAAATTACGCTTAATCAGTGGGAAGTACCGAATCGACCCGCGGTAGCAATCTCGACGCCGACAGAGATCGATACTCATCTCCCCACTTATCGATTGATTCGATGATACTGTATTAAGAGGATGACTGATCTCAAAAAGTAAAGGAGCATACTGACTCACATGGCTCGTACTACTTTTATTTCGTATGACAATACCTTGAAGAACATAGGAGAATAGTAACGAAGGATTTTTGTATGGTCAAGGGCAAAGATTTATAAATAATTATATTTTAGTATGTATTCTTATGAATAATCAATATGTATTTATATATATAAGTCGGTATATATTTGATGTAAGTAAACTGTTTCTTTTTATTTTAATTACTCTTGATTTCACTAAACCCCGCCATAAAGATTTCTGCTTCGCCTGGTGGAACTGGTAGAGAATACCTTAAGGCATTAAGTCCGCCAATTGTACTTTTTCGTGCATTATAGTATAAATAAATAAAAAAATGGCTAATTCTGCTAACTTGGCTAGCAAAGGAGTTTTGTATTACCTATCAAGCAAGCAATGTTTTCATCAGATTCGAATACCTGAATTGACAAACATTATATTGGCCTGATCAGGCAGTAAAATGTACACTGAACTCTGTATATTGCTCACAGACAACTAGTCTCGAGTTGGCAAGTTAATGCAATATAACATAGCAATTTTGATGCCCTGCACGGACAAAAAATAGTTTGTTCTGGAATATCAATGTGTTGTAAGTATTGCTTCTTTTCCATACAATGCCGTTGGCAAACTAGCATGGGTACTGCCTTAGGATAACCGGTTACCGCAGCCTATGGAAACAAGGATTAAAAGAGGTTGCGAAAAAAGAGGTGGTTGGTCATCTGACCCTTGCAGTACCCGTAAAGCTAGGCAGTATTTTGTGAAGTTTTGGGGAGTGTGAGGAACAGGGTGTAAAGTTCCTCATCCACCATTGAAAAGGGAGGATCCTCCGACCAGACGGGTGTTGTGTTTGGTGGGCTACTGCCCAAGGGTTGTTGTCGGGTTCTTGTATCTATATTCGATAGCTCGGATAACTTTGTTATCGCGATGTAGGATACTTCAGTTGTGGCGAAATAGATGTCGCTACAAAGTCAACAAAACTAAATCTGACATCCAGCTGACCTCAAAACAGCTTCCCGACGAAGATTAAATCAAAATAAGAAGTGAGGTGGCTCAGCTCTAGCGCGTGGACCGCCTAAATCTGGCCCCAGTCGCCTAATTTCACTCAGTCGCAATATACGATCGACAGGACTTTACTCTGACTCACGCATGTCTCGCTTACGCTATGGTCAAAACCAAGTTTGTCTCTGTCCTTCAACATCGCATAACGATAATGGAGTTGTGCATCATCCCCGTTTTCAGTACGTTGTCAATATTAAGGACAAGCCGTATCTTCGACTATTTGATTTTATCTTAGCTACCCGATATGCTCTAGCTAGCTTTTTCACCTGTGTTTGAACACAATACTGCCCCATCGGTTTCTCTTAGTTGTAGCACATGAGACAGAGGTAAAGCTTCAACACCTGCGCTGTAACAAGTGACACTACTGCACGTGCGTGAGCACTGGCGGCCTCGTCACGTACGGAGAGAACCGATTCATACCGGCTCAGCCAGTGCTCGAGCTAAGCCTCACACACACACGTGTAGTATTAAAAACCTGTCGTAGCGCGGTTCTTGAAGCTTTGTCAATATAAAGATATAAACAATATAAAGATCTTACAGAAGGACCGCTCCTGCCTTTTTCCAGTAAAATTACCTTAACTTGCCTGACCACCTAGCGTTACTACTATATTCGCTCTGAATTTTTAAAATGAAGTAGGTAGGTAAAACCTAATTGACAGAAAGCAAAATTCATCATGTAAAAAATTGCCCGAAGTTCAACAAAAACAAAAACACTCGCGACAGTGCGACTCGCCGCGTGACCGATTCTGACCGGTATCCCCTGTAAAGACACTGTGTCTGTGTGCATGATCAAAATAGCGGTTTGTTCTAAGCGGACTATCTGTCCGGGCTGCGCATGCGTAATTTGTGGCTGTAGTTCCACGTCAAGTGCGGGACGGGAATTTGAATTCTACTTCTACCAATCCTATACCTATTATCAATCAATCAATCAACCAAATAATTTATTTCGAGGAACAACAATGACTCATATAGTGATATATATATTATTATTATGGACAAGTATCATTAAAATTTCTGTTTACAAACAAACAATCACTGATTCGCATAAGCCGGGTGCTCATTAGCGAGCTGTAACCGTTGCATGTACTGTTACCAAACAACATAGTGTGTAGGTACGTGGTTTGCGAACCTGCTGCGAGCAGTACGCGTGCGGCTCGCAGCGAGCCGACGATTACAAGGTACTCATTGCTGTTACCGTAAAGTTGCTATACTAAAATAGAATTCACAAGTAATTTCAATATTGAACCAATACACCGTATCTTTATTTACATCATGTCAATTACGACTATATCCTAATAAATATTACGATAACCTCAGATATATTCAATAGAAGTTAGAACGAATATTCGCAATTTCCATAGTACAGTCGACCTGATTGAGCATTATGAATTAGATAGTCCGCGATTAGTATGCGGTGTTCCTAGAAAGTAAAACTCAGCTTATGATGGCAGGTGTGCTCTGCCATCGGTCGACGGTACTAGATAGAAATCTTTATTGTTATTTGAGTAACCGGTACCAAGTATCGGTATTCCCATTTCAATACCTATCAAAGGAGTGGATTGGATTTCGCATACGAAACCGTATTTAATTTGCAATTATTCGGAAGTATGCTTTATTGCAAAACCTGTTGATTTTCAGTTCGGCTAAATCTTGCGAGCGTCGGAGAGGAATATATCGCAAATAAAAATACCGAAAGGTCAGTTTTTAATTTCCTGTTCAATGAGCAAGTTAAATCATTGGTTATTGTTTATGTTAAAAGAGCAAAAAGCATCTCATAATCGAATTTTAGTCCCGGTAGTTTAGATGACTAAACTACCGGGACTAAAATTTCGATGAATAGCTATGAAGCTATTTCATAATAAAATAAAATTAGAAAGTTTCAAACAGAAGCAGGTATGGCCGAATATGCAATCGATCGATTCTAATAAAAGTGGGTTTTTGCAACGAAACAAAATAACAGTAAATTGTTTTACCAATTTTTCTCGACGTTTCGGCGACAATTGCATGTCACCGTGGTCACTAGCGGACTTCAAAATGTTATGCAACCGATGATTTTGAAGTCTTTGGCACTATGAAATTATCAAACAGAAGCAGGTATGGCCGAATATGCAATCGATCGATTCTAATAAAAGTGGGTTTTTGCAACGAAACAAAATTACGGTAAATTGTTTTACCTATTTTTCTCCACGTTTCGGCGACAATTGCATGTCACCGTGGTCCCGAGCGGACTTTAAAATGTTATGCAATCGATGATTTTGAAGTCTTTGGCACCATGCAATTATTAATTTGATACCTTTATTTAGAAATATTTAAGTATTTTTAGCAGGCATCCTTAGTACGAGCTCTGCTTAGTTTGGAGTCAGATCTTGATGTAAATTAATTTATTATAAAAATGTGCAATAAATTACATAAACACTCAGCAACCAACCCTGGCATATACACAACCCTTTAGGCAATCACAACTTATTTTCCGTTCCTTTGAGTAAAACTAATTTTGCTCTGGGCTGTTAGGACATACTCGTAAAAGTTCTGGAATGAGAACTATTTGAACCTAAACTTTATTATTTAATACTAGCTTTTGCCTGCGAGTTCGTACGCGCATAAACGTAAAATCCTGTTTACTCGTATTTCGAGAAATCATCTGTTAGTACAAGAGTTCTGACAGACACAGACAACGAATTGATTGTTTCATTTCAATTCATTTTTCTAAACACTGAAAATCTACTGATAGTAAAACAAAAGCCATATAATAGAAGAATATAGTCTTATCTGCATAAAACGTCATCTCCAAACCGTAATTCATTATTGTCTTTATGACTATAGTTCTGTCATAGTACTCAAACCCAACTAGTTAATTGGTAATATTACTTAGTTATTTTAAGTGCCACTTACAAACTTTAGGATGTTAATTCCGTCATCGAATTTGAATATACCGCTTCTGGTTTATATAGTTATTATCAATGAATGGAGATGTGTAAAACAAGAGTTTTATTATGTATAATAAAACGGTTACCAATGTAAAATTGTTCATTTGAAATCTTCTGGAGAAATCACAAGCACAAAAATAATCCCAAAAATCTCAGAAAATTCGTTGCCAGCGTGCTCTTAACAACACTTGCGAAAAGAAAAACGATGCAACGTAATTTTACTTCAATTGCCGCATCTTCGCTCTCTCCAAACGCCTCAGGGCGAATAAAGTTAGATGTTGCTGTAAATACGGGCATTACCTGGAGAGATATATCGGGTGTCAAAAGTGCGAAATAACTGGATAACATTGTAATTTTATCGATAGGATAATGGTGCGAAGATTTTTATTAGATGCTCTTTAAAGTGTTAACTTATTTTTAAACAAGTTTGGTGAAAGTTCGCTGAGTTTTTTTTGCTGAGTTTTCTAAGTAGGATCAATCCTTTGACGCCCATGGTAGAGTCGCTTTATAAATTAAAACATTTAGTGTGTTAAATACAGAGTTTTAATGAAAATTGTTATTCATATTAATACATTAATTTAGCCGTTTTCGTTATCCTATCCTAATCCAACCGTACCTGGGCGCTAACGGTTGGTATGCCAACAGTAACTGTGCAAAGTTTAAAAATCCGCAATAATTTGTATATATGTACAGATGTGGATAGTTAACTAAAGTACAAATAAATCTGGGTTGATTTGGTTTTGTATCGATGTTTTCCATCACCGGCGAGTTAGTCGTAACAATGAACACCAAATTGGTTCTGGCCAGGTTTGGTTTCGGGACCACACGATCCACGATCCGAGTTGGGTTGAGTTCGAATCCCTCCGGATAACGGCGACAGGCTCAACACCTACCACGTTGGGTTCCAATACCATTCGTGAAAAGTCGGCTGCTGAGTGTTCCATTCACAGTCACTTGCCTCTGATTACCCCGTTTGGGATACAGTTGTTATGTTATTAAAATTAATTGACTGAATTCTTTTATAACTCCAGAATCGGGACGCTCTGGATCCGTGAATTGTAACAATCAGATGTGGCGACTGACTGACCTTTAAAAAACGAACGCAATAAACCGCTTCATGATTCCCACAAATATTATTTTATGCCCATAAAATTGCACTTACATTTATAACTGTAATCCCCAGGCACAACTTGGTAGCTTAAGCACTGACCAGCCAATAAATATAGCCCAAAATTACACACCAGCCGGCCACTTGTGAATTTATTATTTTAATGGTGTCCATCCATGGGTCTGGAGTAGTGTTGTTAACTGTCAGATTTACTACTGCTATCGTATCGATAAACAAGGGTAAGCGATGTTTTTTGAATTGTGGAATGAACTCCCTGCCGAGGTTTTCCCGATGAGTTATAGTATGGAGTTCCTCAAGAGGGGTTTGAAAAGGTTTTTACAGGGTCGACAACGCGAGAGTGATACCCCTGGTGTTGCACGCGTCCATAGGCCGCGATAACCGCTTACCATCAGGCGGTCCGCGTGCTTGATTGTCACCGACGTAGTATTAAAAAAAAAAGAGTTTTTGATGAAAAAAAAATTGGATACGACCGATAGTACTAACAGTAGAGTTTTTTTTAATTAGTCTATAAAGTGTCCCGCTGCTAGGCAAAGCCTCCATTATTGTAATCAAGTCATTACTACAAATTGAGAGGAAATGCCAAATAATCTTGTTTGCCAAATGCTAGTTTGGTGAGTACAATTAATATTACTAATATTCCGCATGATCCGAAAACAACAGCTTTGCCCGACCTGTATGTAAAATCTAGAATTTTTGGTTTCTGGATTATTTAGATTGATACACAGTTCGTAGGAACTTTTATTTATTTCGCTACAATATCTTTTACGTTAGGGTTGTGTACATAACTTAAAGAGTATTTAATTAGTACTCACTCTTGATCACTGGTCGAGGTGACGAGCACCTGCTTTTTTGGACTGGCCTGTTGGCGCAATGGCAGCGATCCTGCCTTTAGCGCCGGAGGTCGTGGGTTCGATCCCCACCCATGACAAATATTTGTGTGACGAACATTTGTATTTGTTGTGTGTCTGGGTGTTATTATCTATTTAAGTATGTATTTAGAAATATTTAAGTATGTTTATCAGTCTCTGACGCCCATATTACAAGCTCTGCTTAGTTTGGGGTCAGATGATCTTGGTATGCATTGTCCCAGGTATTTATTTATATTTATTATTTATTTTAACTAGGAGACGATGGTATCGATATTTTATGCTGTTGCGTGCAACACTAGCCTGCGGTCATCGGGATCGTCCGTTAAGCGGTGTAATGAGTGGTTTAACGAATAGTTTGCTACTTTTTAACCGAATTAAGATAATGTGGGCTTGAGGGTATGATACCAATGGTTTAATAGGGTGTCGATTGGTAGTGTTAACAGTGGGAAGAAAAGGTATAGGATAATTCTGGACGTGAGAAGCATAACACGTCCGTTTTTCACCGTTTTTTGTTTATTAGGCCAATTTATTTAAAAAACCGTGTTCTATGCAACGATGAAACTGTATGTCCAAAAAGTCAGTCAGGACATTGATTTTCAAAAACAAAACAATGCAGCAAACCGTTACGGTTGTGACGCATTTTATTGCAAGTGAAATACAATAAAATACTCTGACACCTTCATAATATATTTTATTGTAGGTATACACATACCATCACGACTTTATCCCAAACGGGGTAGTCAGAAGCAAGTGACAGTTGCCGTCATGGTGTGTGTCATTAACGTTGTTATTTTAATAATTGTATCTAGGATTAGAATGTAAGTGCGGAGTTACATTGTTCTTCAGCGACTGTAATCAAATAACGTACCGAAGCTAACATTGTATGTAAGTTTTTAATAATTTTAATTTTTAATTTTAATTTTTTTAATTTTTTTTTTTTTAAGTTTTTCTAAAATAACTTCAAATTTAAGTTAGTTTAACAAAAAAAATAATCTCCTAATGTGCCATTTCTTTATCTAGGCAAAAGCCATGCTAATTAAACCTGTGGGTTCAACTGCTTTTTAGGCATTGAGTCCAAACATCACCAATTTTATCACAAAATAGTCTGTACTGTATATTATGCTTTTGTTAGTAACAGTTTAATGCCTATCTGGTCCAGATTCCAGAAAAAGGTAAATGTATTTTTACTTGTGAACTGTAATACAATTTTACATAAAAAAATATTTATTTTACTGAGTTTCTTGCTACCGACGAGTTCTTGATTTTTTTTTTTTAAATAAATATCCCTGGACATTATTCCACACAGCGCCATCTAGCCCCAAAGTAAGCTAATTAAAGCTTGTGTTATGGGATACTGGACAACGGATAAACATACTTAAATACATTTTCTTTTGTAAATACATACTTATTATACACAGGAGACACCCAGACCAGTACAAACAAACATGTTCATGCACACAAATGTTTGTACTGTGCGGGGATCGAACCCGCTACCTCTGGTGTAGTAGCCAACTTCTTAACCATTACACCAAGTCGGTCGTCAAATTATAATATAATAATAAGATATAATAATTAATATCTTAATATTGGCTAATTTGAATTTAAAAAGTTTTTTGTTTCAATTTTTTACAAAAGCTTTGAAGATTTTCAAGACTAACTCGTTTAGACTTGACTGAACAAGATCTCGGGCGGTTAAAATATAACAATCTTTAACTTACTGAAAAATATTCAAAAATCCGCCATTCCAGATCCCCCAGAAACCAATGCCATCATAAGATTAACATAAGTGAGAATTGATAAAAAATATAGTTAAGATTTTCTCACACAATATAATAAAATGTCTTTCTAATTTTGTATATAGCTAAATAAAACAATTTTGATTTCACACTACCTAAATAAGTAGTACCCATATAGTAGACCATTGTACCTTCCAAGATAAAAAATAATCACTGCAACGATTACAGTAAACTTTTTCGATATTGTTAAATAATTAATGTATTTGATAAACTAAAACTACTAATAATCTGTGAAAAATTTAGCAATTTATGTACTTTACCCGAAATTCGAGACCATGTAATCTGCGTAACTTAACATACTTACCTATATACAAACTACCAACATATAATAATGTATATGGATAAAGAACAAGGCAATATTATGTTAACGTACATTCTTAATTATTATTAAGATCTAGTTCAGGAATAAATGACGCAGAAAAAAGTTAAACAATGTAAAAATTTACTAAATTATCAGTTTATTACTATAAAAATGTATATAAATAAATAAATAAATATAAATATAAATAAATATGCGCCAGACAACACACCTCTTGTAATGATCTCGAAGTAGGGATTATTAAATCCCTGCGTTACGAGGTACCACACAAGGAAATAAGCTAGGGGCGTCTCCCAGCACACCCAGACCCAAATCAATTTAGAAAAGATCGTTTCCTGAATTGACCCGACCGGGAATCGAACCCGGGACACTACGGAAATCGAGGCGAGAAACCGTGCTACAGCACACTACACCAATCGTGTCGTACCTAAAAATACAATAAATATACCTAAAAATGCATGTATTGTTTACACATTGTATATTAATATCTAGTAAGTGCATAAAGACTCAAACCGCCTACACATAAACCCACTGTATGGGATTACAGTTGGCAGGTTGATAATAAAAAATATTGTAAAGTTTGTGATTTGGATTTAAAAAAAAAAGTTAGTTACACTAAGTTAAATTTGAGGTCGGGCAAAGTAAGTTTTAAGATTTTTCGGAACATAGCCCGGGTTTGTGATTACCAACCCGCATTTGGCAAGCGTGGTGATTAAGCCAATACCCATCCATTGTAGCGATGACTTGATTTCAATGATGGAGGCCTTTGCCCAGCTGTGGTACAGTAAATAGGCTAATTACTTACTTACTACCCGTATACTCGTACACTAAGATAGGCTCTCACCTACTGTATAATTGTCTAGTTTAGTACGCGTATCCTCTGGATTATACTTAACAATCATTTCTTTTTGTTACAGCTAACATAGAATCCCTCCACGCGCCTACTGGGGGCGGCGTGGAACTGCCGTGTGACGTCACACCAGCCCTGCCCGATGACCAGGTCGGCCTCGTCATATGGTACAAGCAGGGCCACGAAACGCCGATTTACTCGTAAGTATTATTAAGAACAAATAAATAAATATGCGCCAGACAACACACCTCTTGTCATGGTTTCGAAGTAGGAATAAATATCCCTGTGTTACGAGGTATCAGACAAGGAAATATGCCAGGGGCGTCTCCCAGCACACACAGACACGAGCCAATTTAGAGAAGATCGTTTCCTGAATTGACCCAACCGGGAATCGAACCCGGGACACTACGGAAATGCGTGCGTAGTACGAACGTACGTACGAACCAAACATTACTTCTTTACCCTACAAGGGGCCCTAGGCACATTAGGATAATGTGGCCTGTTTTACTAGAAGTGCTAAATACTTTTTTCACTGATGTACAGAAGGGGGCCCTCAAGACCACGGGGCCCAGGGCAGGTGCCCCTAAATATATTTTTCACTGATGTAGAGAAGGGGCCCCCCAAGATCACAGGCCCCAGGGCAGGTGCCCAAAATTCCAAATAGAAAAGACGGGATTCTGTGAAATTGGAACCTATAATCATTCAGGTGATCGAGCACAGTTTTAGAAATATAAATATTATTTTAATATTAAAATGCACCTTTTTTTCTTATGTACACACAACTTTTAATGTTAAAATCGCATTTAACGTAGTTTATATTATGAACACCTACTTCAGTAAGGCGCCATGTCGTTGTTATACAATTTTCAATATGAGAAATTTGAATCTCACATAATCCATTCCAGTATTTTTTATGGCCTCAGCAATCGTGCTTTAACAGCAAATTGATTCCGCCAATATCAAGTTATATTGGACATCCTCTGTGTTGTTTGGGCAGTGAGAATTTTGTTTACTCTTCCGCCGTTGAGATTCGGCGGAAGAGACACAGAAGTGATTTGCCGTTTAAGAAAATTTCGATTTTTGTGTTCGGATAAGTTGTGATTATTTCTATCACTATCTAAAACAATCACATAAAAAAAGTTTCAGACATCACAAAACGTTACAAACAGATAAAAACAGCGGGGTTATTTTATTTACAACCTGATGTTAAGCAGTTCAATATATTTACAAAGAACGGGAAGAGGATAAGAGGAATTTTAAATCGAGGGGTCGGGGAAGGATAAGGGGTATTTTTGGCAGTCAAAAAAAAAGTGCTTCGCTGCACCCTCATCCAAGCCGCATTCGCACAGTCTTTTACACGTATTTTGTTCAGGAACACGGGAGTGCAGGCGTGGCCAAAGCGTAAACGGTAAATAACTGAAACCACATGTTTACAACATTCCAGTATGTCTATCATGAATTTACACAAATGACAGTTGCTAGCGTCCGCGTAAACCGCGCTGACGTTTTTGTATGGAATTTCGGTACAGCGCCCCTAGTGATTTGAAATGAAACCAAAAATGGCATTCAAAGGAGATTGCGTAATTTTGTATGGAAGTTGGACCAAGGCTGCCTAGAATGCTCACATAGTGCATTTTGTTCTTCAGACTGTCACTGATCTGTAATTCAAAGCGCATATACAAATCTATCCCAGGAGTCCAAAGAAAATCAGCCTGCCAAAAAATGTTTAAAATATATTATAATTGTATCAATTGTATTTTGATGTTGAGATACATAATAATTGGGTGTCATTAAAACATTGTTGAGAAAAGAATCTCAAAAACGTTGTTGAATGAAAGATTTATTAAAAACTGGATTATTTTTTTCCTGGGACCAATTCTTTTCAAAATACTTTTTATAGTTCATTTTAATAGTACCACTGGACCAACTCCCATTCCTAGGCAGCACTTGGTCCAAACCTTGGCAATGTCCTTTCTGAACGCAACGATCGCCGCCTTCGTGACGGAAACTCGTGATAGACATACAACAGTACGTCTACCACGAGCTGCCACTTTAAATTTACGTTACTGTTCGCGTAAAAAAATTGTATTGGGGTTTGACATGACATGACATGACAATGTCAAATCCCAATACATTTTTTTAAGCCACCGAAAATGTTAATTTAAAGTGGCAATTCGTGGTAAACGTATGTACCAGGTCGGGTAATGAGTTTTTGCGATGATGATGATCAATTACCAATCTCCCTCAAGTCGTTACCAACTGTTTTACAATCAGCAACCTTTTGTAATAGGCGTAAATAAATAAATATAATAGACATAATCCTTTGTTTTACGAAGATTTAAGCCAGGGGCGTCTCCCAACACGCCCAGGCCCAAGCTTATTTCCTGAATTGGCCCTACTGGAATATACTACGTCAATTGTGTAGTCGAAAACATATTATTTTCAATTGCAACTTACAAACAAACATCCAACACAAACATACAATATTCGAAATTGGAACTAATATACAATATATATATATATATATATATATATATATATATATTCAATATTGAACGGATCTAAAACCCCTTTACAGGACATCGAAACAATCAATGATGGGTAAGTATAAAACAGTGGTTTTTTTTTTTTTAGTGAAAGTCTCTCTTATCTATATCTATATATATTTTAATTTAATTACCATTTTAAATAGTCACACAACACAATTAGAAATAATTTAGCATTCGAAAAACCACGAAGGTTTGTGATAATGCCGCAATGTAATTTACATAATCTTGTCAACAAGAGACAATGACGGTCCGAGAAGAACCGTGGCAACAATAAAGAAAAGAAAAAAAAACACAATGACTAAGAAAGATACCTATTATAAAAAATATTAAGTATGTACTAATAAATGTATTTTTCTTAATGGGCAAGAAGAACCCTGGTGAATGCACTTCTAAGTGTCAGCGTTTCCCTGTTTTATAAAATAACTCTTCAGTTTTACTTTAATGTTATTTGGTGAAACATTATTACGCAGATCAGGCGGTAGGTCATTAATGAGCCGCGGCACAAGGTTACTCGCTGTCCGCTCACCGTTGTAATTATTGATAGTAGTTCCTAAAATGTCTGATTTAAAGCTTACGCAAAGCTAACTCCTCATTTAACATTTGAATTGAATGTTATCTACACAAAGCAACATTAGTTTTGGGCTGTTACACAATAAAATAATTACTTGATAATTGTATATTTGTACTACAACAACAACAAACAAATACAGCCTTATACTTCCCACTGCTGGGCACAGGCCTCACCTCAACTATGAGGTGGTGCGAGCCATACTCCAACACGCGGGTTCCGTGCGGATTGTTGGAGAGGTGAATGTAAGGCCAGTGATAAACCTTACCGTCAGATGTTACTAAGCAGCCTTTTTAGGCCTCTGACTGGGCTTTACGACTGATATCTTGCGACGTCAGCCGGGACCAACTGTTTAACGTGCCTTCCGAAGCACGGAGATGCCCTGAAAACACATCACTTGATTTCGGTCGGGGTGGTCACCCATCCATAACCCGACCTGACTGGCGTTGCATAACATCGGATCGTTGCCGATCCGCTGCCGATATTTGTACTAAATTCGATAATTTATGAAACAACATTATTTGGATTTTGTACACAGTTATGGTTTTTCCAATAGGTCTAAGGGTTCATTTGAGTAAGTAGCGGCAAGCAAAGTCAGTATTTGTAGAAATAAAGATGTTTTTTTATCGGAAATAAATATCTAGGACAATTCACACCAAGAACATCTGACCAAACTAAGCAAAGCTTGTACAGCAACAGCAGAAGTAGGTGATACTTAAACGTACCAGAATTGATGATTTTACAAAAACCATTAAGTTTATACTAGGAAATGAAATGAGATAGTTAATTCGTCATAATGAATATTTGCTGCATGTGATAATTTTTTTACGTAGTTTTCATTCATAAAAACAAACTGGAAGTTTGGTCGATCATCATTTACTTTTGCTGTTGACTGTACTATGGGTGTCAGAGACTAATAAACATACTTAAACATTTCTAAAACATACTTAGATAGTTAATAACACCCAGACACACAACAAACAAATGTTCGTCGCATGAATGTTTGTCATGGGTGGGGATCGAACCCACGACCTCCGGCGCTTAAGGCAGGATCGCTGCCATTGCGCCAACAGGTCAGTCAAGTCAGCTATTATAACCTTCTCGACTTACCATAGGTTTCGCACTATCAATATAATAGGCTTTCCGCCCGCGGCATCGCCCGTGTTATTGTCATATATCATCATCATCATATCATAAATTGTAGCCCATGTGTTATTCTGAAGTATAAGCTGTATTACTGTAAAGTTTCATCTAAATCCGTTCAGTAGTTTTTGCGTGAAAGAGTAACAAACATACAGTAAAGTAAAAAATATCTTCATTCATATAGACTTATAAAAAGTACTTATGACAAGTCAAATACAAAAAAAATAGCAAAAATATACTAAATAAAAATAAACTTACATAAAATAATACTATGATAGTCAATATCATAATTAAACATAATGTGGCTCTACCACCGGTTCGGAAGTTATTTCCGATCGAGAAGACTCCGGCAAGAAACTCGATGGTTACTCTTTTCAATCTTGTTTTTATACACAAAAATTGAATTGACAGAGTAAAGTCATAACAAAAAAAAATGCACATCATGCATACATACGGTTAAAGATCTTTATTTCTCATAAGAATTACAAATTCACTTACTGAGAAAACAATTCATTCATATATCATTATTATTATAATCGCTTCAGATGGGCGCACAACAAAATGAAAACATTAATGTCGGTAGCATGCAAAAATCTGACGAGCGGCCGATAGTCCGGTACACAGACAGTTGCCAGATACATGGATGTGCGAAGTTTGTAGGTCGCGTATGATGCGGCATTGATGAGCGTAGTTATGTGGCAAATTTTTTTCATTTCATTGTACTTTATTAAATCTTGAAATTTGTATTTTATTACGTACCTAAATAATAAATTTATATTCATTATTGTTTATTTTTTTATTTATCATTTTATTGATTTAATTTGTTCGTGTTACATTATTTTTATGTATTCATATTGTATTTTATTATTATATTCATATATGCACATTAGTGTATTTTTATGTATTTAATAAAATATACTGTTTGAGACGTTACTATACTATGTTCTCCATTTGTAAGTTACTAAGTGGTTGGAATTCCTTAATTGCATTTTTTGAAGGGTTCTTTTCTTAATAAAATTTAAATTAATATTTATATCCTTGTTTAAAATTTTATGTATAAGTAAGCAAGTAAAATACTTGTAAGATTGATTTACATTCATAATTTTAGTTGTTCTATAAATTATTTTAGTATTTGTTCGAAAATTAAAGTTGAATAATATTTTTTATCAATTTATTTTGAGCTGTTTGAATTAATTGAATGTTTTTTTTCGCAGCTGAACCCCAGATCTCGATTAGGTATTCTAATTGTGGTTTAACCAACGAGTTGTAAATCATGTGACGTATTTGTTTGGGAAGACACTTAGTGATGCCAAACAACATTCCAGTTAGCGATGTTAATTTACCTTTTATTTTTTTAAGTGTGGTCTCCAGTTGAGATGGTTGTCAAGGATAATGCTTAAATATTTTTCATTTGACTTTTGGTTTATTTTTTGTTCATTTATTTGAAGCTGCAGTTGGTCACTAATTATTTTATTGATTGCGGAGAAAATTATGTAATTGGTTTTAGCTGTATTGATTGTAAGTAAGTTGTAGCTGAACCTTTCTTTTAGTTTGTTTAAGTCACTTTGAACAATGGGAATCATACTTTGCGTGGTTTGACCAAAGTAAAAGATAGATGTGTCATCTGCATACAATGTCAGTTCATCTACAAAGCCCATTTGGTGAATGTCATTGATGTATATCAAAAATAAAAGTGGACCCAGTATCGATCCTTGTGGAACCCTACACGTGATGGGCTGAAGACAACTTTGGTGGTCACCTATTTTAACTAGCTGTTTGCGATTTTGTAAGTATGAATCCAAGATATTTAGAGCGCTACCGCCAATACCAATATTTGACAGTTTTTTCATTAGAATTTTGTGACTTACTGTGTCGAATGCTTTTTTTAGATCAATAAAGATGCCAAGTGCTAGTTGTTTTTGATTTATTTTGTTTTTAAGCTTTGTAACAAGGTCCGTAGTCGCTGCAAGAGTATTTGATTTACGTCTAAATCCGTATTGGTTTTGGTACAAAAGTTTATTTGCGTTCAGGTATGTTTAAAGACGGGCGTGTAGAACCTTCTCGAAAACCTTCGAAACAACCGGAAGCACAGATATTGGACGGTAGTTATTTGGGTCAAATTTAGATCCGGACTTATGGATCGGACTCACTTTTGCAATTTTTAAGCTTTCAGGAAAAATACCCCGGACAAGACACTCGTTTATACTTTGCGCTAAATCGCTCGAGATAAGTTTTTAATGCACTTTATTGCTTCAGTGTTAATGCCATCAATGCCGCAACTGGAGTTGGGATCTAGACTGTCTATGATTTTGCCGATTTCGTCCGAGTTGGTTGGTGATATTTCGTTCAGTTTTGACGTTTCAATTGAAGACTGTAAATGCGTTTCATAGCTGCGGTATTTAGCTGGAAACTCACCAGCAAGGTTAACTCCAATTGAAGAAAAATAACTAATAATAGTTAGTAAAATAACTACTATATTTATAACTACTATTAGAAAAATAACTACTATATACTACTAATTAACTATTATAATAATATTAACTATACTACTATATCAGTTATAGTCATTGGACCCATAATAATCTTATGCGGGTGACTTGTAATTTTCTCCTTGTTGTGAGTTAAGTCTGCAATTAGATTCCACATTTTTTGGGGCTTGTTGGAAGTTTCTTGAAAACATTTTTTATAATAATTTGATTTTGCTTCTTGGATAATTTTAGTCATTTTTGTTTTGGCCTCAATGTAAAGTCTTACCTTTTCTTCATTAGATTTTTCATTTTTAAAGTCCTGATAAAGTTCATTCCTTACATTCAATATCTTAGTGTGATATACCCTGCTTTTAGATATGCAGCTCATCAATTTTTCTTCCAGTGCTTCATATGAGGAGTTTTTATTTGCATTTACTGTTTCTTCGTAGGTCTTGTATAAGGTGTCGTAGTTAATTTTACTGTATCTGATTTTAGTTGGCGAAGAAGGATGGTAGTTATGGACTTCGAAGTAAATGTGTTTGTGGTCCGACATAGCTGACTCTATTAATGCAAAATGGAAGCTATCATCTCTCAGGTTTGTTGATATATGATCAAGGATACTTTTAGTACTTGTGGTTTCACGAGTGCAGAAATCTTTGCCAATTTTGTTCATAATCCGGAAGCCATGCACTTTGTTGATGTGCTTATACTGGCGAACGTCATGATCTAGATTTGATAAGTCATAGTTAAAGTCGCCGAAAACTACTGCTCTCTTCATTTTTATCAACTGTGCAGAGTATGTGTCTAGGAATTGTTTCGTACTCGTTCGTCCAGGTTTGTAGATTGCACCAATGTTCAACGAAAACTTAGCCACGTGAACCCATATATAGTGGTTGTCGTCTTCAGAGTGTTCCTCAACCAGACTTTGTCTCAGATCAAAGATGGATACACCACCTCCCTTGCTCGTATTTCTGAAATTGTAGTAGTGCGTGTAGCATGGTATTTGTATCCTTTTAGCTTCGTCTGCATTTTTAATCCAAGTCTCTGTGATGACAAGGACATGAATTTTTTCGTGGAAAGATTTTATGATACATTTCAATTCATCCAATTTGCCTGGACAAATGATGCTGCGTGCGTTTAGATCTGAGAGACTTTTTAGAAGAATCTGAGAGACTTTTTAGTTGTATCTATTTCGGTTGTATCCTTTGGCGATCTGATAAGTACGAGTAGTGTTGTTAGTTAGTGAAATTTTGCTGACTTCGAGGGTTTCTGAGTGTTTCCTTTCTTTTCCTCTGATTTAATGATTTTTGGGACATCTTTTACATATTTTATCTGTAGGTCAGTTTCCCCTTTGGTGGTTCGGTTCTCTAGTTCTTCCTTTAGCTGTTCAAGATACTTCCGTTGCTTAATTGTTTGGTCGGAATAAATTTTTAATTTTTCAAAATTAATGGTGTTTTTATTTCGTAAAATCATTTTTGCTGTTTTTTGTGTCTGGAAACAGACCTTCAGTGGGCGAATTGTCCCGGCTTTGTGCTTTCCGAGTCGAATTATTTTTTCTGGTTCGGGACAGGTTGCATCTATAGCTTTAGCAATTTTTAGGACTTCATTTTTATCATGTTCGATTCTCTCTGTAATAGCGCTTGATGTAGATTCACGTACTCCAACTATGATGATGTTTTTTGCGCGTGTGTTTCGTTCATTAATTTCGTTGAGCAGTTCTTCACAGTTTGCTGTAGTTTGATTTGATGTAGATGGTTGCAACTGATTTTGGGCTAGTTTCATTTCAGAATTTAGGGCTTCAATTCGTTCATCAAAGTTATTTGTTGTTACTTTAAGGTTTTCCACATCAGATTTTAGGGTTTTTTGCTCCTGGAAAATGTTATCGATAGTTTTGCTAAAACTGTGCACCTTGTCTTTAATTATAGCAACATCCTCACAGAGTTTGCTAGTGGTCTCCTTTTGTGACTTACTAGTTTCAGTTAGAAGAGCCATCACATCAGCTATTTGCCTTTTTAGATCTGATAGTTCGCTTTTGACTATCGTAGTGTCATCATCATGTTTGCGCTTATTGCGCATGGTTATTTGGCATATGCCTTAAACATCTTCAAGCGACGCACCCGATATACTTGTTTGAGATTCACCAAGTTGATTATCAATGCCATATCCAGAAGGCGCGTGTGGAGTGCTCATTATAGATCCTTGTTACGCACGCTTACTTGTTCCGAGTGTCGATCAGTCGGTTAGTGCAAGCGAGTTAAAAAATAAGAGGACGTCTTGTTTACTCACGGGGGTGAAGAGTGGTTTCCTCGTCGATGTAAGGTGCCGTCAGCTTAGCTCGATGAATAGTGGGCGTAAACGACACACAATGGTTTCGTTCAAAATGAAATCTTCCCAGACAGCTAATAAGACTCGAAATAAGATATTGGTGAAAAATTATATTTATAAAATTTGAGCACACGTCCGCCTCGTAAGCGCATCGAAGCGAACTACTAAATAAAAATAAACTTACATAAAATAATACTATGATAGTCATAATTAAACATAATGTGGCTCTACCACCGGTTCGGAAGTTATTTCCGATCGAGAAGACTCCGGCGAGAAACTCGATGGTTACTCTTTTCAATCTTGTTTTTATACACAATAATTGAATTGACAGAGTAAAGTCATAACAAAAAAAAATGCACATCATGCATACATCCTTACAAACTTTCGCATTTATAATATTCATAAGATATGTGTATATTTTATGTCAACTCCCACCTCACACATAAGTTTCGAGGACCAACGCAATCCGTTCCTCATGTTGATCTTCATTTCAAATTTAGACCCAAACTTAGACTGACTTAGATGGATGTGGTTATGCTCGATGGCGAAGTTGGATATTGCAGTTCAGTAAACTTGATGTTAGGGAATTCCTCACTTTGATGTTCGATTAGTTTTGGATTAATGGTCGGTATGTACTTAGTGTGCAGTCTGATTTGGCACTACTTTAGCTTATTGCAAAACCTCCGTGGCCGAGTGGTTTCAGAGCTCGGCCCGAAAACCCGAGGTTAATCCAATACCCATTTATTGTAGCGATGAATTGATTTCAATGATTGCCCAGCAGTGGGACAGTATATAGGCTAATCACTTAGCTAATTGCATGTTCTCTCACCTACTTACAGACGTTAATAGTACCTACTTCGATCGAGAAGATAAAACAGTTTCAGTGGTCTTTTGACAACCATGGCCGCCTGACAAAGGAAATTATATTTTCTTAAAAACAAGCTAATATGACTGCAGTGCCTTGATCTCATCATCATCATCATCCGTGCGGTCTCTCTCGGTTGTGAACCCACACTGGTGTGTGTGGTCCCAGGGTCCGCCTTTCTTATTTTCTTGGCCCACTTCACACGGTCTTGTGCATCCTCAGTGGTGAGTCTGTTGGCACGCATGTCACCCTTAACGACGTCGAGCCACCGCTTCTACCGGTACCTGGCGGAGGCGGCATGGCCAGACATTTGTTGCCCACGTAGTTTGCCGATCTCCGTGGGACATGACCATACCAACGAAGGCGGCACTCCTGCACTGCAGTGCCTTGACAAATTCAATTTAAATAGTTGTAGCTGCTTATTTTTGTTTCCAGAAGTTCCAGAAGTTATGCTAGACAGTTTTAATATTGTACTAGTAATTAAATTTTTTCTGTGTGTGTGATTCTAGAATTACAGTAGCCGTAGCGATGTAAACTTCGCACTTTGGATAGGTTAATAAGCACAGTTTTGCTTTTTTATAATATTGTTTGAATTTTTTGGCAAACATTAGGCCGTTAATTAATTACTTCTTAAGATTGCTCCATGCCGGTATTTCATGTATGCCTACTAACTGTAATTCTGACTTCCCAATAACAATATTTCAATTACACGTTCGTATAAACCCATCCATATAAGGGTAACATTACTTGCGTCATAACCGGTATCTAAGGCAAACATTCCTGCGTTACCGTACGCCGGTAAATCCTGGATTGACCCAGTTAAAGTCAAAAACGCCGCCGGACCCATGTAGTTAAAGTTGAACCTGTGATGCATCAGAGGTTTTTAACGATGTGCGCTTGGGAGGTGTAATCCGATTTCGTTTGGATCGGTTTATAAATCTACATACGCCATTATTAAATGTGCATGATATGCGAACAATTAAAAAATATCGAACTTTTAATTGAAATACTTCAGCGATATTTGGAACACGATACAATTCAAATATTGCTTCAATAACGGATTCTGTGTTTATCTGTACGTACGCCAACCAATCAATTTGTTTTAAGTAAAGAAATCCAATTGATCTTCTTTTTCAATTTACTATGTAGTATTTATTACAAACCGTATTTTCGAATACTGGGTCATATAGGTATCTTTCGTATTTTTTGTATTATAGTAAATAAATTGATTCAAAAAATAATGAAGCCTACATATTTACAAACCCATCGCTGGGAAAAGTCTTCTTTCTATCCATTGTACTGACGCATTCACAATAACCTTTAGAAACCAATTGCAAAATAGGTCTTACGTCAACAGTACAACGTGCCCATATGTAAAGCTTGACGAGAACGAGTGTGTGCTTGTAACGATCATGAGCAGACAACCCACCGCTTGTCATGGTCTCGAAGTAGGGAAGATAAATATTCTTGTGTTACGAGGTACCAGACAAGGTATTAAGCCGGGAGCACAATGTACTACAAAACAGAGCACAATGTACTACTACACAAAGTACATTATGACGAATACTCGTCTTTGCAGCTACACCTCGTTGAATGTGGCGCTAAATAATTTCACTTTTAACCGTTCCAATATTTGGTTCCAACTTCCAATAATAATTTTTCCCGTGCCTTTCAGTTAAAAAAACATTCTAAACTCATTGTTGGAGTAAACCCATTGAAACAAAAATACTTCATACGGTTCAATTGCGGTCCGGAACATCCAAATGGAATTTTGAAACTTAGGCAGTAATAATAAAACTTCAACCATTAAACCGAAGGTATGTTTGCGTGACCTATTTTACAATAAAGTCAATTTATTTGAGCCTTTATTGTTGTTACTCAGTTTTCTGGTTACTAACAACATAATCTCGTTTTAACGGACTTCGTGAAAGGAAATTCGCAATTTTATTGTTTGTCGGCATTGAGAGCAAAAATTGTTTGGTTTTCTGTTCTTGAGTCAAATATGTATCGGGTATGAGTTTATGCAAGAAAATTATACCCTTCTTTTAAACATGCTCCAGAAGGTTCTAAATTCTATTGTGTATTATGATTTCACTCGTTATTACATAATGAGCAGATAATGGCTCAAAAACTTGTGTAGTAAAAAAACTCGATCAGTGCTTAGTTTAAAATGGATTGATATTCATTAAAGCAAACATAATGTACAATTAATTATCTTATAGTTTATAAGTAAGTTATCTGCCAGCTTAGTTTTATACAATTCACGCACGACACGTCATAAGTCGAAATTCCGTGCTCATCACCTTGATGGCTGGCGCTCAACAACCGTACGTTTTCCGCGTCGATTACTTACGCGTACATCCAAGATATGGAATGATCTTCCTGCGGCGGTATTTCCAAAAGAATATGACATCGGAGCCTTCAAGAAGAGAGCGTATTTACATTTTAAAAGGCAAGAAACGCATCGGTGGCACCTCTGGTGTTGCAGTTGTCGATGGGCGGAGGGGATCACTTTCCATCAGGTGACCTTCCTGCTCGTTTGCTCCCTTTTACATAAAAAAAACATTTCAATATATTTTCTTACCATCTATAATAAACAGAAAAATGCTCGCCTTTTTCTCCAAAAGCTTCTTTAGAAGCTAACACGTGGATATTAAAGTTAGAATAGTGAAATATGAATATATTCCACTTGAGCTGCCACATCACGTACAAGTAAACTTTTGAAAACTACTCACACGCTTTATACTAAAAACTGGCATAACACAAATTCGAAGACGGTGAAATTTTAAAGAATTTTCTCTTCCAATTTGTGTTAAGAGCTTGGCTCGAGTCCAAAATTTTGACAAAACAGACATCGTATTAATAAACTTAACGGTACAAGCAAGTGGATTGTATTATAATGTTATCTACAGAATGCAATGTATTGGTTCTGTATTTTAAAGTTAATGTGATCCAAACACACAAATGCTGAGGATTGTATCTCAAACGGGGTAATCAGTGATTAAATCACTAATCAGAGTCAATTTGACTGACGGAACACTGAAGCTTCTGAAGCCTACTTTTCACCAAGCATATTAGAGCACAACGTGGTAGGTAGTGAGCCTTCCGTTATCCGGGTTGATTTGGTGCTTTATCGGTGTTCTCCATCACCGAAGAGTTGGTCGCAAAAACAATGAGCACGAAAGTGGTTCTTGTGGTGTTTAAGGCGCTGCAGTATTCTGAATATCACAAAGGGCGTGGCTACGAAAATGTACTGAATTTCTATGATTTAAAAGTCTTAAATGCGCTGGCGCCCGCGAGCAATCACATCGCATAGAAATAAGTACAAAAAGCGACAAACTAATTATTTTACTTAAAATTAACTTAGGAAAAATGGTTCTTTATAATTGTGAATATTAATGATGTCAAAGCATTAAAGCAATTTCGTATGTAAATCGAATGTCGTTTATTATATAAATCTTATCCTTTCTTAGTATTTAGAGCTCTCATCGAAATTAAAATGTATCGAGGCATTTTTTGTAAATCAAGTTTCGGGTTCTGGTCATGTCTAGCCAGACAAAGGTATCAAATCAAATAATGTAGTGCAATGTCTTTGACGCACAAAATCAGATCAAAATAGACGATTTTTTCAAAGTATTATCTTAATGTGTTGTGGATTATTATTTCCTGTGAAAGGTTCCTTACAAAAGTTCATGCCCGTTGGCACGGTTGCTGTTGGTGGAATCTGACTCAGTTGCGGGTTAGGAATTCGATTCTCACCGTGGAAAAATATTGACATGACGAACATTGTGGTCTTCGTGATTAGATTTCAGCGTCTTTTAGCAAACTGAAAGCTGATAAATTCCCTTATTTTTTTCAATATTATTCGCTTAATAAAGGTCATCACAAACTTGGTTTTTTGAACTGAGGTTCAACATACATACACATACATACCATCACGACTTTATCCCAAACGGGGTAGCCAGAGGCAAGTGACTGTGACGAAACACTCAGAAGCCCACTTCTCACCAATGGTATTAGAACCCAACTTGGTAGGTGGTGAGCTTTCTGCCGTTATCCAGGTTGATTTGGTTTTTTATCGATGTTTTCCATCACCGGAGAGTAGGTTAAAAAAATCGGGATATCTGAAGGTTTGAAAGTTTGAACCTGTGAATTTCGAATTGCGTTAGAGTGTCGGTGAAAGAAGAATAATGATGCATCCATTCAAATATTACAAAAACTAACTGAAATTGATAAGAATAAGTTTCCTTTGTGTTCTCAACAATGGCTCGCTCCACCAGTTGCAATATATCGTCTCTCAAAATATCTGCGGATTGGCTAAGAAGTCCCCATCCCCCTTCTCAGACGAAGTCAACAGAACCGCGCTCCAACTTAGGTGGAGTACTTTTAGTTGTGAAGACTTGTTTTTTATGAAAGTAGGTTCGGGTCGGGATTTTGTGGATGTGGTTGGGTCGATTTAACAAGTGAAGTAGATACATGGTGAGTAGTTATGCCGTGGGCGGGCAATATAAAAATTGATCGTCATCATCAGCATTCATCGTCAAGTAAAATCCGCCAAGCTTGATTCTCGCATCAACTCAAATACTTTTTGTGAAACAGATATTTTTCTTGAGTCTGAGTGGTACCTTCATTGTTTCTCGTATCCCTAAAACTCGCATGGTAGTGAGCGATGACGCGGCCGATGGTGGCACACGCTGACCCAGAAAATGCATATTCACTATGGCCTTGACGTCACCAAGGTTGTAAGTATCTGTAAACACAGACGCAGGAAGAGCGTTCCACTCCCTGCCGGTTCGGACCAGAAAAGACGCAGCAAACGTTGTGTGCGGATTGCTGGAAAGTCAACCACATGAGGGTGGAAGCCCTCCCGGCGCTGTCTAGTAGTTCGGTGTAGGACAGTGATTGTATAGTTAAACAGCGCCTATCTGATTATGAATGAAATCATAAATGGCATACAACTGCTGCATTTACCTACGAGTGTTGCAGTTTATCAGAGGCACAAGGCAATGTATGTAATAAATAAATAAATAAATAAATATCCCTGGACATTATTCCACACAGCGCCATCTAGCCCCAAAGTAAGCTAATTAAAGCTTGTGTTATGGGATACTAGACAACGGATAAACATACTTAAATACATTTTCTTTTGGAAATACATACTTATTATACATAGGAGATGATAGATGTAATATTGACTGATATATTTATTAATCGTTGCTGACAAGATTCTTCTTTGTTGTTGTTAAATTTGTTTTCCTTCATAAAACTGCAATAACGAACATATTTACAGCAAGACTTAATTAGCCATTACGAGTTCCGACACAGTCTTCTTGCAGAGAAAACTTGGAAACAGATAACAATGGCTTTTGTGCAACAAGGTCCTATCACAGACAATTATTTTGTTGGTTCCTTTTATAGTTCTTGAGATAATTGATAGCTTTCTAGAGCTTTTGTTGCTAAATGTAAGGAAACTAATTTAATGTTGTTTGGAATTTCATGTGTTATATGCAATATTTTAAGTTGAATATCCTTTGTGATATATGTGAGAAATTACTCAAGTCATGATATATTCTTTGAGATTAGGCAAAGTCATGATTCATCATTAGCCACAAGATGTCCACTGCTGTATATAGAAGGGATAGACTATGTAACAGTACTGATGTCGTCTTCTTCTTCTTAGCTTGTCGATGGAACACGAGAATTAATTACATCGTAGTCCAGGTATGTATGTATGTCGGCCTTGTGTTTCATCCCGATGGGTTTCTTGAACACACAGAATGTGACAGCGTGTGGTTCGGCAGAGTTCAGAAAGAATTTCTGACTTTTCTTGCGAAAAACCTTCGATGTTAGTCGAGACTACGCACAAAGCCGGCTCTAGTGCTGGATTTGTGGGTTCCATCGTGGTGAAAGGATTCGCCAGTTAGCGTTAGGTGATCGCCAACTGTTGCCCGGGGTGCGCCCGACGTACAAAGCTTTGGTACATCTGCGGGGAGGCTCCTTTTGTGCACCCCACTGACTGACGTCGTACAGAAGGATCACTCTCGAACAAAAGTCAAGTTTTAACTTATCTGGGTGCTGCTAACAGCAAACCCATTTGGCTGACACAGCGCAGGGTCGCCAGTGTAATTATAAAAATAAACATGTCTCTTATTTATTCATTTGTTCTTCATTGTACATCTATTCGAAGCATGATTGGCAAACCTAATTCTTAAAGGCATTATCTACTAGTCAACCTTAAGTTTTAACGGAGAACAAAGGAATTTTGGAATGCGCAACGTCTTATGTCGAACATATTACCAGTAGTGGCACATTCTTCAGTAAAAACAAATGATAGTTACAAAAAATAAAAATAAAAACTATGAAGTACAAATTCGAGCTTATTCAAACTTACAACCTTTTGTTAACCTGGTAACTACTCTCACCATTTGAACTACCGAGACCTCAAGAGACCCGTCAAATTCTTCTAGTTCCTATCAACATAATAAATAGGGAAAGATTTGTATTTTTTGTCGTTTTCAAGGCTGGGATTTAGCGCGCCGTCCGATAGAGTATTCGGTGGGCCACTGATTAGTTCTGCGAGAACGGAATAACGCAGCGGCTTCCATGTTTTCGTGTAATGAGTTTATTATGAAATAACATTAGACAAATAAATAAATAAATAAATATCTGGGACAATTCACACCAAGATCATCTGACCCCAAACTAAGCAGAGCTTGTAATATGGGCGTCAGAGACTGATAAACATACTTAAATATTTCTAAATACATACTTAAATAGATAATAACACCCAGACACAACAAATACAAATGTTCGTCACACAAATATTTGTCATAGGTGGGGATCGAACCCACGACCTCCGGCGCTAAAGGCAGGATCGCTGCCATTGCGCCAACGGGCCAGTCAACAAACAAACTAAAAACTACTAAAACAGACAAATTAAAAAGTTTAAAAAGTCGTCGCCTTAGTTAAAGACACTGACCTACTCGTACAATTTTTTATTTGCTAAATTATCTTTTAATTTTGTAGTTATCTTCAATCAAAGTCGATCAAATATTGACAATCTTGGGAGAGCATAGCCTTAACGAATCAACTAGAAAAAAAGCTAGTTATTATATACTACAAGCTTCAACGGCTAAGCTATTTATTGGTGAAAGATTTTTAAAATTGTTCCAGTTTTTTCCAGTTTATTTATACCCATAAAAAATGCATATATTCCCTCTTTACCATATTATTAGTGATAGATTTCCGTACGTACGTAGAAGGAAGCCAGCCCATTGTCGTTATTAGGGTATCTGAACTGTTGTTAACCACAATTTCACAATGAATAGCAGAAATATTAGAGGTGCCCGTGGCTGAGTGACGGCAGCGGATCGGCAACGACCCGATGTTAAGCAACGCCAGTCAGGTCGGGTTATGGATGGGTGACCATCCCGACCGAAATTAGGTGATGTATTTTTCGGGCATCTCCGTGCTTCGGAAGGCACGTTAAACAGTTAGTCCCGTCTGCCGTCGCAAGATATCAGTCGTTAAGCCTAGTCAGAGGCCTAAAAAGGCGGCTTGATAACATCTGACGGTAAGGTTTATCACTGGCCTTACATTCACCTCTCCAACAATCCGCACTGAGCCCGCGTGTCGCAGTATGGCTCGTACCACCTCATAGTTGAGGTGAGGCCTGTGCCTAGCAGTGGGACGTATAAGGCTGTATTTGAAGGATAAATATTTGCCATATTTGAGCTCTTGCTTTTGCTTAAAGCGCTTTGGCATACGCACGGCGCTACAAAATCAATGTTGGTTTGAATCCAAGGATCTTAGTATAGAGTATTCAAAGAAACGTTCTATATTATGTACCTACAATAGCCTACCTTTCAGAGTCGTGAGACCCCAAATCGTGGTTTTATTGTAAATCGGCTTACTGTCGATCATGACGAGGGCTTTTGGTAAGTGAGACGTTAGATATTTATTTTGATTGATTTGGGCGCAACTTACAGTAAGGCTGAAGCTAATTTCAACTGTTCCTTTTTGATCGACTTGCAAGTAAAGACTTTCCGTAATATTTCAAGCTTTGTAATTTAAGTGATCACCTCGGAATGAGAGATTTTTTTTAATATATAAGACTAGACAGTCATTTGATCGCAATCGCACCTGATGGTAAGAGACAACGCGATCTATGATGGAACATGTCTTCCTAGTAAATGCCTATTCACTCTTGTCTTGAAGAGACCCGGATTGTATTGGTTCGGAAACAAATGGAAAACGCTACCGCAACATATTTGTTTTAAATACTGTTTCTAAATTGAAATGTGTCTGAGGATAATCTTAAAACCCCATATTATAGTAAAACATTATTAATTTCTTCATTCGTTTTTGAAATTATAATTTTTTAGCATGTTCAGGTTGGGTCACTATGTACGATTGGTGGTCGTTTATTTATATCAAAACTAACACCACTGAAAAAAAGGAAACTACTATCAGATTGACATTCCGCGTCCCGCCTTTAGAAAATAGAAGTTTTCAGCAGTTAGTGTGTGAAATATTATTTAGTAAGTTTAATAATTCCTTCGATTTATTTAGATTTTGAATTATGCCTCGTACCTAGGTAGGTATTACTAGGCCATTTTTTTTGTAACGGGTGTTACAGGTGTAACACCCGTTACAAAAAAAATGCATTCGTTTATTTAGCGACTGACTTAATGCGCGCATTATAAAATGCTTTTGAGAAAGTAAGGCTTTGATTGAGCACTACTCATATTTGCTTTTAATTTATGGTTGATCTATTTAATATGGCGAATTTGGTGAAGTTTTTGAAGGTTTCAACATTTAGGGGTCCTCCGTAAATTACTTTGACACGTTTATGGGTGTCAATAATGTTTGTTTTGCTAAAAACTGGGTTGAATAAAATATACAGTAGGTGGCTGGCTACCCCAGAGTAGTTCGACTAGCCTCTGAGAACCCGACAGGTCTCTGAGAAGGCCTCCTCCTAGTCTGTCGTATGTGTAGACACATTATAAACAAAAATACAATTTACTGTCAGCCGGTGCATCGACAGACCACGGGTACGGCTGTCACATTTCAGCAAAAACGACGACAATTGGACATAAATACGTGATTTATAAGCGGGCCCCTAAATAATATTTGCCTTCAGCGAAAGCTGATGAAGGAATATAGACAAAGAATGAAAGTAAATTATGAAAAACAAGCAGAACAAATACTAAAGAGTGGGAGCGGGACAGAAAAAGAAGATAAGCTGATGAAGAAAAAATTGCACAAGATCCAAACATAAAATATGTCTGGTGTTGAATTATGAATAAAAAGTGACATAAAAGTATTGATGTTAGTGAGCAGTAGGCATGATAATAGTTCCTTTGTTGTTTAAATGCCAAAAATTTGATAAAATATACATTTATTACTACAAATATTGGCTTAATTTCATACTCGTAACACCCGTTACATTCAGCCGTAACGCCCGTTACAGTTTTAGATTTCTATAAAAAATCCTGTTTGTATTTTTGTTTTAATATGAGTAGTCTATAAAGTTCAGCATTTTTTCAGTTACGTGTTCACAATTTTTTTACCTACATAAAGTAAAACATTTCGCAGACTTTTGCTTTTGTTGCGGTAAAGCCGGGAAGCTTAGACAAATTCGGGTAACGCCCGTTACGCACATATTTGCCCTTATTGCTTTACTGCTGCCTTTAACTGATAATTTCAATACCGGTGACGAAAAATAGTCCTCAGTGGAGGGTGTTAAGCTAATGAAACTGTTAGTTTTCTTCTTGCATCATCAATTAATCGTCAAGTAAAAGTGTACAACCTGTAACACCCGTTACATGGAATGACCCAAATGCGCGGGCAGCGAGTTCAAAGCTGTAAGCATTATGAGGGATAATAAGGAGATAATAAGCTGAATTTTCGTTATCAAATATATCATACATGAATACCCAAAGCGAACTCGCTTAATACTGAATGTATTTAGACATAGGGGTTTGAACATTTTTGTATGGAAGCTGGCATAGCTGCCGCCATTTTTTATTTCAAAGTTTCCGCGCACGATAAATGTGTATATTGTAAGAAGACACACAAAAACCCAAAAAATAGTTCAAACTGTGGTACCCTAACTGAATGCTCACGTTTTAGAGTTATTTGAAGGAAAAGGAAAAGGATAGACTGGCCTGTTGGCGCAATGGCAGCGATCCTGCCTTTAGCGCCGGAGGTCGTGGGTTCGATCCCCACCCATGACAAATATTTGTGTGACGAACATTTATATTTGTTGTGTGTCTGGGTGTTATTATCTATTTAAGTATGTATTTAGAAATATTTAAGTATGTTTAGGGTCAGATGATCTTGGTGTGAAAAAAAAAAAAAAAAAGCTCGATATGAAAAAGGTGAAATTATTTAAAAATCTACTAATTCTGTGGCACATCTTGTTATTTTGTTTACAAATAACATATGTATTTAAGGACATTTATTATAATATTATTTGTATTTGCTTTTAATTCGTTACTATTAAATAGTTTTACCAATCCTGGTCGAGTACTCGAAACAGTTTATATTAAAAAGTATTTGTAAAATAACATTTCGATTAAACAATCCATACTATCCATACTAATATTATAAATGCGAAAGTAACTCTGTCTGTCTGTCTCGCTTTCACGCCAAAAATACTGAACCGATTTAAATGAAATTATGAGCACAGATAGTCTAGAGCCTGAGATAGAACATAGGCTACTTTTTAATTGGAAAAAAGTGTTGTAAAGGGTTGAAAAGGGGGATTAACAGTTTGTATGAAAGTGCTGTCATTTTCAGAACTAAAAGCATAAAACTTATATTTTAGGCTGTTAATTAGATATAAATGAATATGGCATTCAAAGGTTGTAAAATTTTCACCCTTAAACATTTGCAAAAATTCGATCTCTAGGGGTGATAGTTTGTTTGTATAAAACTTCGTCACTTCAAGTGCTAGGAGTCTCAAATTTTACATAGGGGTTCTTTTTAGGACGTAGGACTAAGACGGGATTTTGTGAATAACAAGTATCGTAAGTCTAAAAAAATTCCATATCATAAAAATTAAGTTTACGCTGGCGAAGCCGCGGGCGAAAAGCTAGTCTTTTATAAGCTTTCACTTCTCCGAAAAACTTTCACCGTATATAAAACATGACTCCAATAAATAATATCCAATATATATTCCTAGAAAAACCAGGAAAATTCATTTCCATTTTCATAAATATCAGCATTTCTTATACAAATGAAAATAAGCGAGAACTTAATGAAAAATGTAATATGTGCCAGTGTGCGTCGCTCATGCTAATAAATATGTCCGTGTCGGTCTGTTTGTAATATCATACCGCATACGATTAGACTCGCCAGTTAACAACTTAGTGGACGGTTATAATATTAGTTAACTTTCGAAACTATTACTAACATAGTAAATCACTGGTAGTAAGTAACATAAGAAAACTCAAAGGGGCTCATAAAACTATAAAGAGAACTTTGCACTTTATTTATTACAAGTCAAAAATTAAATGAAATTTAAATAAAAATTGTTTATTTGCTTTTTAGTTATACAGTTCTTCATTTTACAAAATCTGCCAAACTATACAATAGTTTGTTGGCAGAAGCTGGCTCCCAATTTGTTATAAACTGTTTTAATCAAAGCTACTTAACCAATAAAGTACAAAGATTACTTACTTTAATAATACAAAAAACATGCGTAAAAAAGAACATGCTTATAGTCTTAGGTAACTACATCTATTCAATCTTTTCTATTATTTGACCTTCAAATCATAATAATATATTAGCTACCACAACATAACATACCATCACCACTTTATTACAAACGTGGTAGTCAGAGGCAAGTGACTGTTGCTGTCATGGTGAACGGAACACTCGGAAGCCCACTTTTCACCACCCATCGTGGTCGGTGGTGAGTCTTCCACCGTTATCCTGCTTGATTTGGTTTCGATGTTTCCATCACCGGAAAAACAATGAACACCAAGACTATTCTGGCCAGATTTGAACTCAGGACCACACGATCCATGATCCGAGTTGGGGTGCTTAACCCCTAGGCCACGAAACTCTGCAAGCTTCTAAAAGCCATTACGGATTGTTTTTTTAAGAGTTATCACTTATTATGATATTTTACAAGTTTACATCTGAGTGCAGAGTGCGAGTTGCAGTGAGAGAAGTGAATAACTTCACCATCGCGTTTGCGAGAAAAAAAACGCGAATTTGTATGGTATCGAGTCAACGCCATATAGCGGCCTTAATGTTTCCCGAATTCGCCGCTAGGTGGCGCTGACTCGATTCCATAGTAATTGACATTTACGTGCTCGCAAAACGCGATGGTGAAGTCATTCACTTCTCTCACTGCAACTCGCACTCGGCACTCCAGTTTGACGATACTGGTGGTGCCTCGGGTTCGTTTCCCGGTCAGGTCAATTCAGAAAACGAATATTCTACATTGGTTTGTGTCCCTTTGTGCTGGGGACGCTCCTGGCTTAAATTCTTGTCTAATACCTTGTAACATAAGGATATTTATACTTCGAGCTCATGACAGTTGGTGTATTGTGCCCCGCCCCGGTCGGGTCAATTCAGGCAATGATCTTTTTTTTTAATTGCTGGGAGAGACCTCTCGCTTAATTCCTTGTCTGACACCTCGAAACACAGGGATATTTATCCCTACTTCGAGACCGTGAGAAGTGGTGTGTTGTCTGGCGTATATTTATTGGCATTAGTTTATTTTAATGTGTGTCATCGACTCACACTACAAGCTATTGCCGGTTATGCTTGCTAACTGATATTTATGTGACTTTAATGTTTCCAAGCCATTACTTAAGCGTTCGTAGTAGTTAAACCACAGGCATAAATCCTAATTGATATGACAACGCACCAAAGTATGAAAACCAAGCGTAGTACCGCTTTTCGAACGACTTTAAAAAAAGGTTCTCAATTCGACTGTATGTTTTTTTTTAATGTTTGTTACCTTATAACTTTCGAGTGGGTGAACTGATTTTGATTATTCTTATTTTATTTAAAAGCTGGTGCTTCCCGTGTGTTCCCATTTAAATTAGGTCCAGTTCTGACAGTGGCATCTATGAAAAAATCATATAAGTTTTAAACCTAGATGAACTAGATGCGCGACGATTGGAAGAATAGCTCAATATCACGCCAACCGATTTCGATGCTTCTTTTTTTATTAGAAAGTATATACTTCAAGGGTAGTTTGATGAGAGTTTGGTTAGGTTCTGATTATGGGATCCATGACAAAGAAACGGAACTCTTCAATTCTTAGGAGCAATTGGACGATACTTTTTCGATGAAAATAAATAAGAACTATTCACTAAAAATCAAAAATAAACAAAAATTTTAACAAAAAAAAACAACTTCAAAAAAAACTATTCCATAACAAAACACTAAAAAGTAAATAAATATTTGCGTATTCTTCTAAAACTTATACGATAATATAATGTAGGTACAGTTATTGTTATTGTTGGAGTCGGTGTCAGCCAATGTAGGTTTGTAACAACCTACATACATACGTAAACGTGAGATGTAAAAAATAGGTATATTGCTAGGTATAATGTAGTGTTTCCTTGGCTGACACCGACTTCAACAATACCTACTCGAAGCTCTTGACAGGTTGCAGCGGCGTGCTAACCTTATTATTGGAAACCCAGAGGCGACTTTGACCCTTGAGCCTCTACAATTGCGTAGAGACATTGCTAGGCTAAGTGTTCTCTATCGCCTCTACAATGGGGAATGCTCTGACGAGTTATTCCAGCTTATCCCACCCTCACCTTTCTACTCCCGTACCACGCGTGCTGGACTACGGCGTCACCCACACACAATTCAGCATTTGTTGGCCCGAACTAAAAGGTTCGGTGACTCGTTTCTTTGTCGTACCATCCAGACGTGGAACGCCCTTCCAGCACATGTGTTTCCTTCCTCTTAGAAAGTCCCGGGTTCTTCAAGCGGGGCGTGAAAAGGCATTTCTGCAGGCCTTCAAGGTGAGGATGGCCAGCCCAGTGATTTGTTTGAATGACTGGGCTTGTCAGCCTCATATCTAGACCTCACGACCGCTTTCCATCAGTTGGAGTGAGGTCATCTTGACGGGCAATATATATATATTTTATATAATATTTATATAAATATTATATACAAATAAAGCGTATGTAGGCGCGTACAGTTGAACCTTTTGTCACACGTACACTCATACGACCGTTGACGTACTCATGAGCTCGTTCAATCCAAATGGTCACTGACTCACTGGTTCGAGCGAACCTGCCGCGATATGCCTGTGTACGCGCGTTTGGATTTTTCAAGCGTTAGGCGCGAAAGAACGCTAGTCCGAAACCTCTCTAGTTTTGGACGTGTGATAGGTTCTAGTGATAGGAATTCCCCAGTTTTCAATCAATTAATTAAGTTCAGAGAAAGAAGAAATGCTGAGTGTAAATCTACTTGATTTATTCGTCCGCTACAAAAACGGCTGAGCGAAAATAAGTGGACTAAATGTCAAAACAGGTGCCTACACTTTTTCAGACAGTTCGTACACTCACAAATCACGCATGCGGCCACGGACGGATAGTCCACATACCATCACGACTTTATCCCAAACAGGGTAGTCAGAGGCAAGTGACTGTGTCGTCATGGTGAACGAAACACTCAGAAGCCCACTTTTCACCAATGGTATTGGACTCAACGTGGTAGGTGGTGAGCCTTCCGCCGTTTTCCGGGTTGATTTGGTTTTTTTACGATGTTTTTCATCTCCGTAGACTAAGTCGGATATTTAATAATCTACGATCTGAGTTCGGGTGCTGAACCACTGGGCCACGACGCTCTCGACAGGTAGTAGTAGCTTAGAACAAACCCGCCACTTTGATCACGCACACAGCGAAGTGAGTTTACAGGCGAAGCCGGTCAAAATCGGTGTCGCGGCAAGTCAACTGTCGCGAGTGCTTCGATTTTGTCGAACTTGATGCAATTTGAACATCACATGATGAATTATGTTTTTGGCGGGTTCTGTCAAGTACCTATCTATTTCATTTTAAAAACTCAGAGGTAATATTATAGAAGTAACCTTGGGCGGTCACGCAAGTTAGAGAAAAAGCGAGCGGTCCTTCTGTAAACTCTTTATTTTGTGGTGCACTCGCGTGATCATTTTCGTTTTATCTCTGTGAGGTAAACTTTGCTATTTGGGAGCGGCTTATTTATGATCAATCCTCACGATAGAATGTTTGAAATTATGCAAAATATTGTAGTAGTTTATTAAGTTTATGAGTTATTGGAAGAATAAAAGGCTACGTACGCGTAGATTATGGCTTTTCCTCACAGAAACAGGGTACTACCGGTAACAAGGTTACCTGTTGCTTTATCCGTGAGCGCATATGATAACATTGGAATATTTCACCTGTACGGATCGGTCCCTACCCGTACCGGTTTGTCTGCACCAGGAAACTGCCTCTATATGTCCTCACCCCGAGCACATACGCGCGCCTCTGCATACATTCAGGACAGAGCGATCTGTCTGATCGGGGCACCAGTCACATCGAATGAACAGTACCGTACCGAAAACATCCATAGCCTGAAAATTTGTCAGCAAAACATCTGTACTAATTTGGTGCAGGGGTGGTGGTGAGGAATAGGCATACTTCTCCCGTTAAAATTTAGCCTGAAAAAAGGATTGCCTATGTTTCTTGCTAACGATGTAACTTTATATTGGTGTTAAAGTATTGAAAATCGTTTCTGTAGTTTCGGAGCCAATCCAATGCAAAGAAACAATCAAATCTTTTCTCTTTATAATATTAATACTATGATAAAAAACATCGACTAAAAAAACCAAATTAACCAGGTTAACCACGTTAGGTTCTAATACCGTTTGTTAAAAGTGGGCTTCTGAGTGTTCCGTTCACCATGACGGCGACAGTCACTTGCCTCTGACTACCCCGTTTTGGATATAGTCGTATGTTATAATTATCCTAATTGCTATTTTTTTTCTAACAGGCTGGATACAAGGGAAGGCAGGCCGACCCACTGGTCGGACTCCTCGACCCTGGGGGTGAGGGCTTCCTTTAGGAGCGACACCACGCCTGCTGTTCTGGTTCTCACCAAATTGAGGTAATCATAATCATCACAATCTTTATTGCATAAATACAGGTGCAAATAATCTGAAATTATAAACGTCAAGCCATATTTTGCCTTTCTAGCAAGCGTGCTATAGTTTACAAGCTCATATTCAATTTACGGTAACAATAGAGTTATCATCATTATCATCCATGCTGTCTATCCCGGTTGTGAACCCACACTGGTGTGTGGGGTCCCAGGGTCCGCCCTACAGTAACTATAGAGCAACAAGTATTATTTCTATGTCATTTCGATCACAAATTCAATTCCATTAGAAAAAAAGAGGATTTCCGGCCAGTCGCTGATGCTCAAAGAACGCGAAAGTGGGTTCTCTCATAGAGTTACCCATCTTAAATTCTATTTTTTTAGTACGAATTTCATTCATTCGAGTTCGATTCGCACTTTTTTTGCAATTCTTTTAGATGACCTAAAACACTATTTTATTAAAATATGGCTGGAATTCCGACTTTCGATCGTTAGTTTTATCGTATTTCATGTGTTTCAAAATCATCAACGATTGAAGGCGTCTAAAAATATTTTCAATATAAAAAATGCAATTTAAAATATAAGACCATCAGGCTTATAAACACGCTAAAGCCTAACAAAAAATATGCTTTTTCACATAGAGTACCAATATTATACTCTTAATTTGCCGAAAATTTGGTGTGAAACTGTACTATGTGTATATATCGTAGAATAACAGGAACAGCCGGATTTTCGCGAAAATCCTGGGACGATGCCGAACGCCGGATCTTTGATTGGTCAAATTTACGTTCACAGTTCCTTCGCTTTACGTTGCTTATTATCAAAATTTGATGCAGTTTTTTATTAACAATAAAACGTTATTTTTGCGTAAACTAAAACTACAGTTTGATAAGATTAATCCATAGGTATTATTATTTACCAATGCAATGAGTGAATGGATTAAAGTGACTGTGTTATTCGAACTAATAAGAAAAGAGATGTCACTCAGTCGACTCTTCGATTAGCCAATCGGCGTTCAAGTTTCCGACCGTCGTAGGGCGAGCCAAATTTTTCCGAGCTTCCTGAAAATAACCAGGATAATAGAGATACTAATGTCAGATTCCTTTTATCCGGCATTTCGCGATAATCTCTTATCCTACGACATATCTAACCTGACTGTTTCAGTAGGATCTTTGTTTATTTTTAATTCGCCATTGTTGATGCCATTTACGCGCTTATACCAGTATTGCATAAATGACACGATAAATAACGACCTCTTTGTTTATAATTAAGACAGTCAAAGTTAACAAAAGGATAACTTATGAAAAGGAATGTTAATAAAATTATTGTAAAAACATATCTATGAATAGAATGTGATGGTAATCGGCTTTTCATATTAGGAAAAAATCTATTCGTTACTTAAAACTTCTTACTTACTTACTATACTGGCGCAGCGACCCGAAGTGAGTCTTGGCCTCCGATAACAAGCGTCTCCATCTTGGTCTATCCTGTGCCACCTCCTGCCAGTCATCCACACCGAGCTCGCGCAAGTCCTTTAGGACCTCATCCTTCCAGCGGTACCTGGGGCGACCCACCGGTCGCCGCCCACTAGGTCGTCCCACGTACGCTTTCCTCATTCCACGATCTTCATCCATTCGCTCCAGGTGACCGAGCCAGCGAAGTCTTTGGCTCTTGATCTCGCCAATGATGTTCGGCTCACCCACCAGGTCCTCGAGCTCTATGTTGTTCCATCGCCTCCAAGTACCATCGTCTGCCTGCACTGGTCCCAGGATCTTTCTCCAAATCATCCTTTCCGCCACTCGGAGTTTGGTCTCTTCTTTAAGGGTCAATTTCCAAGTCTCGCATCCGTACATGAGGATTGGCCGTATTACCGTTTTGTAAATACGGATTTTTGAACGTCTGCTGAGTAGCCCCGACACCAAAACCTTGTGCAAAGCTGCACTACAACGGAACTTCGCCCGCCATCATTTTTTCGAAATCAAAATCTTAATTTTACGTTTTTCCTAATTAACTACGAGTACCTTACTTTTTATTCTTTAATAGATACGTTTAATAATGAAATGAATATAAATGACTCCCTTACTTAACGCAGATTGCTAGCTCCCATACATTAATATCATATTTCAATCTGATTCCATTCGTATCCAAATACGAATATATATGAAATATTGAGAGAATCCTAAATAATGCATGAAGGTTCTACCGCGTTTTGTGAATTATTAACTCAGAAATGTGCCGTGAAATATAGTGGTTTCATGGCTTCTTTGAAAAGCTGATTTCGAAGTAAATCATGAATTCTTAATATGACCTAAATAATAGGCTGAGGAAAAAGTTTCTTTGCATTTTTTAAGAAAATTCAAATCATTTTTTAATTTTATTTACATTTAACTAAAGTATGTAGGTGCTATTTTGTTCGATTACTTTTTGCCATCTTGTAGGTAGGGACATGATCCCATTGCTATAGGAATTTTGAGGCTTCTGATCAAAATACCGCAACAAGTGGTTTTGGCAGTCCGCTCGTGATGTTAACCTGACACTGCCTAAAGAATTCTGAAGAGACCGAAACAGGTGGAAATCTGAAGGTGCAAGGTCAGGACTATACGGCGGATGCATTAACACCTCCCAGCCAAACTCTCTTAATTTTTGCTGAGTGTGAGGTCTAGCGTTATCATGTTGAAATACCACACCCTTTCTGTTGATTAATTCCGGCCGCTTTCTCTCAACTTCTTGCTTTAATCTCATCAGTTGTTCGCAATAGAGTTCAGAATCGTTCGTCCTGCCTGGTGGTAACAGCTCATAATGGATAATGCCCTTCCAATCCCACCACACACACACAGCATCACCTTGTTGCGAGTTAACCCGGGTTTTGCCACAGTCTGTGAAGCCTGACCGGCCTTTGACCACGACCTTTTTCACACGTTCTTGTCGTACGTGATCCACTTTTCATCACCAGTTATCAGCTTCTTCATAAATGGTTCGGTTTGATTACATCGTAGTAAAAAAATCACAAATGAGTACACGGTTCATTAGGTTCCTTTCAGTGAGCTCGTGAGGTACCCAAACATCGAGCTTGTATGTGTACTCAGATTTTTTCGAATGCGCCAAAACTGTTTTGTGGTCAATTCCCAGTTCTTCAGCGCTTATCTTGACAGTAAGAAAAACAAAAGAAAATGACACATTTTCCTAATTCGAAAACCAGCCGGATACAAATAGTATAGCCAAAGAGATTTTATTACAAGTTCATACATACTATATGCGAAAAGACTTTTTCCCCAACCTAATATTAAGTAAACAAAATGTTGATGCTTCTAAAGTTAATATAATACTCCGCTTCGTAATTCTTCTTTGTAATTGAGCTACTGAGTCTCTCATCATCATCGCCACAGGACGCGGTTTTCAGCTGTACGCATCCAACGGCGTCCCGCAACCTGCACCAGTTTATCGGTCCACCGGTTAGGAGGCCTGTCCTTGCGTCCAGTTCCTGGTCCCCACTCGAGAACCTGGAGAGATAGAGAGAGAGGAGGAGTACTCTTGGGTTTAAATCCCGGGTCAAGCAGTGTTTTCGGATTAGATAGCCTGGATGTGATGACCGACTTGTATTTGGCAAGCTTGGTGATTAGGCAGTCAGTGATAGTTACTACGTAACAGATAAATCACATCCATAGAAAAATGAAAATTTTCTTAATCCTCAGTGAGTGCTGTCATATGTCAGGCATATATTACCAAGACCACCTCTTCCGATATAGATGTCAGTAGTCAGTACTCACAGTACGTCATCGCATCAGTTAAACCGCAAAATTCGCGTACAAATGCTCTACGCGGCTGTTGACAACCAACTACCAAATGAGTCATAGAATACCCGGCGGCTGGAAGGTAATCATCGCGCACAAGTACATGCAGTGACAGAGGCCTGGCTTAGGTGAATACCCATCAATTGTGCGATGACTTAATAGGCCTTTGCTCAGCGCTGGGACAGTGTACGTACAGGCTTATTGCTTGCTTGCTAACATGAAAGGATATAATAAAATAATATTTAAGAATAATTATTTTAACATATTATTTTTATGAATGTAACTTATTATCTTATTAAACATGTAAGCGGCTATATTAAAGGTCCTGCCAGAATACCAGCGTCTCTGTAGTCTCGGTCTGCAGAGGCATGTGCTGTAAGGCAGAGATCTGATTGGCCTCTCTCTGTTTTATTTTTTGGTTCTTGTTCAGTTTTAAGGTAATTGTTTACTTTGTATTTTAAACCGTGTGGTTTTAAACTATTTTTCTTTCTTTCTTAATTATTATTTTTGCATAAAAAAGGTTTGGATTTTTTGGCTTATTATTAACTTAGATTGTGTGTACATCCCTAAGTGAATATGTCATATTCAGAAAGGGATTAAACTTTTACTTTTCGATTTAAAATACTTCCTGATTTCTTCAAAAACCACCTCTTCCCTTGTAACTTAAACCACACCACAGCAAATAGTTTTAAATACCAATCGATTCAAGTCACTCGAGACCTATCAAAGGCCTTTGAGTCTTTGTTCTACTTATTTCCTTCTTTGACGGCATTCAGAGCGTGAAACTGGATACTTTTGATGCCTTCACATTTTGAATGAAAAAGTATTAAAAGGGGTTTTCGGAATACTATTATCTAACATGTCTATCGGGGTTTGAGGAGACTGAATAAGCGATTTCTATTAAATTCGGGCATGAAAGAGCTTGACGCGTACCTATATCCTTTTGGTTTCGCCTAAATAAGGTAACTTTCAAATAAAAATGACAGTTATCACATTAGATATTTAAAAAAAACCATTTGAAGGACATAGGCTACATTTTGTGGCGAAAAAATGATACCTTTAGAAAATCCCACACTAGCGTTATTTGTGCGTCGACGTCTTCCAGGCGATATAAAGTTGGTAGGGTATACCTACTTGACCTGCTAAAAACAAAATTCATCGTGTGAAAAATTGCACCAAGTTCTACAAAAACACTCTCGACAGTGCGACTCGCCGCGTGATTGATTCTCACCGGTATCGTTTGTAAACACACTTTGTCTGTGTGCGTGATCCGAATGGCGGTTTGTTCTAGGCGGACTATCTATCTGTCTGTGTCTGGGCCGCCGCGTCGCATGCGTAATGTTAATATTCTAGATTTAAGTACAGACTAAAAGAAGGTCAGTATGGGACGTCTTAAGTTTTGATCCCCACCTAGCAAAATCATTAAATTAATAAATTACGTTTGTTCCGTTTACATTGTTAACCCGACACCCACAATGAAGATTATGCTTGAAATATCGTTGAGGTCTTCGGTTCAAATCCCAGGAAATGTAACACAGCAACTAGCTACGAGTAGGCTAGCAACTTATAAATTGTGATGACTTGAGTTCAGAAATGGTGTCCTTAGCCCATCTGTGGGACAGTTTATAGACTAGTTATTTTCTCACTGATTTTTAATCCTTTATTTTCTTCTCCAGGCCGGAAGACAGCGGGCAGTACCGATGCAGAGTGGACTTCATGAAGTCTCCAACGAAGAACACGAGACTAAATCTGACCGTACTGAGTAAGTTTCCACCTATTTTCATCTAAATCTGAATCAGCTGTTAGGAGTTAGGATCCCACTGCTTAGAAAAGGCTTCCCTATTTCCAAGCCAGCCTATTTAGAGCCTTCTAGAACCAGTTCTTTGCGTGGCCCGGTGCTTCTTTGGTGGGGCCAGCTGTGTAGCTGTTATTTTTTTCAAAACGGGGATGCGTTTGGCCTCATTCTCTCCTGGTGGTAAGCTATGACGAGGCCGATGGTATTACACGCTTACCCAGACAATGCCTATTCACTCTGGCCTTGAAGACACCACGGTTTTAAGTATCCGGAAACACAGATGCAGGGAGAGTTGGAAAGTCAACATGAAGGTGAAATCTCCTTCAGCGCCAAGTAGTCAGGTGGTAGAAAGTAGAGGGTGGTTTCCCAAACTGAACTTTCAGTCTAGTGATGTGCGTAGCCCAAACCCCACTTAAACCTAGCTGCAGCTTGCCCCACAGCGGCTACTTTGAGTGACGTGGTGCATCACATTTCCATACTATCTATACTAATTTATAAAGAGGAAAAATTTGATTGTTTGTCTTGAAAAGGCTCCGAAACTATTTTACTGATTTTAAGAATTCTTTCACCAAAACGAAGCTACATTATCAGGGAGTGACATAGGCTATATTTTATTATGATGGAACAAAACATTCAGTGAAAAAGAATAGTATACGTAAATCAAGTCGGAGAAACGCGGGCGTGGTGTGCTGCTTTACCGACGCCGCGACATTTACTTTTTACAGAACGAAGCCTGTCGAGGCAGCTACTATCTTATGAATTAGGACCTGTGAGATCAAGGAATGTCTTACTAACATTACATTTAGTCACATTTTGAAACTAACTGTACAGAAAACCACATGTCGTACTGATACGTTACGACATGTCATGAATATACCATGACATTATTAAGCTCACGTTCTGGATGACACCCTTCCAACTTACTTGTGTTTAGAATCCTTAGTGTTAACTTCCTATTAAGTATGTATAAGATAGTCTTGATAGAGATCTCCAAAGATGTTCAGCATTTATATAGGTATCTACTTCTTTCAGGTTCAGCTAAAGAAAAAGTTCCTGCAATTGAACTAGAGTATATCCAAAAAGCCTTCGCCTTTCATGTAAAGGCCCATTTAGTTAGGCAGAAGTATAAATCCCTATTACATGGTAGTCCCCCCCTATCGGCAACATCTTCGAACAACACCTATAAACTTTATCTACCCATCTTTGGCCACTGGGACCAGAAATTAAGTAGATACAGAAGGGTAACTCAATGAGACGCTCTAATAGAGCCTAACCTACTCGTAAAAAGGTGCGATGTCGAAAAATTTAACTTTGTTATTCTTTTCAAGATATTTTGTTGACAAGTGAACAAAGTGAATTAAATAAAAATGTTGATGAATTAAAAATGGTGCTTTAATCCTAAAAAACCAGACACAACAGAAAAGCTATTGTTTGGTGACCTGATATTGTATCACTGGTACGTGAAAGGCTAATTTTGTATGTAGGTGTTGAACTTAATGTCAATTTAGATTATATCAATAGCTGCCTCTATTTTTTTTGGATTAAGCGTATTCTTAAAACTTAGGACAAAGAAATTAAAACTGTACCTTTTATTTTCAGAGCTGTTATTGCTAAAGTTAAGTTAATAAAAGGGTTAGGTATTGGCTATACGCAGTCTTATTAATTCGCCTGTCTGTTCCATCTTATTCTTTGCGAGATCTGTTCGTATCAAATAGACCCTATAAATCAAGTGGGGTCAGGGACAGAGAACTATTCTTTTTGTGTAGGGTTTTTGGGGTTCGTTGATGGGATAAATGGCAAAGCTTTGCTTTGTGGTTCTCTAATAGTTACCGAAACTACGGCATTTAAAATCAAAAAAACCGGCCAAGTGCGAGTTGGACTCGCGCACCAAGGGTTCCGTACAAACCTGTAGGTATATGGATTAAAAATATTTTTATGAAATGATGTTACTAAAAATATACGGTTTTCGCAATTTTTCCTTCATCTGTGCTATAAGACGTTGCTTCATACCAAATTTCAAGATTCTAAGTTCACGGGAAGTACCCTGTAGGTTTTGATTCCCTTGTGAGTGTCGAAAATTTGCAGAAATTTGCAGCATAAACGGCATAACGTTTTTTCATTGCGTTGGCTTAAAAGTTTGATTTTTTCACAGCTCCGAGGGACAGTAGACCTGATTATTTGATATATATTACAGCTTGAGACCTTTACGCGATCCTGAGAAAAATAGTCTTGACAGACAGACAGACGGACGGACAACAAAGTGATCCTATAAGGGTTCCATTTTTTCCTTTCGAGGTACGGAACCCTAAAAATGATAATTAAGAATAAGTAATGAGAAAATTTAAGATGAAGCAGTAAGTAAGAAAAATTGCACTTGAATTGAAGGTCGGTTGGTAGAGAGAAGTTCTAAAATAAAAAACCTCGTACGTCTTAAAGGTTGTAGACTTTCGGTTGCCTTCAACCAGCTTCTTTGTAGGAGACCTATATTCTACATCTGTTTCATCAACAGACATTTGTGCTGGTACAGAAATTGAACCCACGACCCTTTATGTCACTGCACTAAACGGATATAAGGAATAAAATTATTTGGTGTAGAAGGTAATTTTTTATGAACTGCATATTAAACCTATAAAGATACAGCAACCCTGATCTATTTTGCTTCACAAACTGGTTTGTAAGCATTCGTTCCAATATAGTTACTAGGCTAGCCTCTACTAGGCTTTCAGCACTGTAATAGCTTATGAATAATAACGTAGTGTCTGAAATGGAATGTTTCGTGAAGTTTTTCGTAGTTTCGTTCGACTACTACTCTTTCTAATATTCATGAAATAAATAAGTTATAAGTAAAGAGACATCATACTGTGTACGACAGATGTCCTACAAGCTTGATAGTCAAACTTAGAAATGAGGGCCGAACCTCCCTCCCAGACAGGGCAAACATAAGTTTTGAAGACAACAACATCCTAGTTTCTTGAACTAAACACTAAAATAACAATTTGTCCCTAGTACCACCAGAGAGGCTTCTAATCCTGAATCAAGACAGCAACGAGATCAGGGGTGGAGTCATCGGCCCCTACGACGAGGGGACGGAAGTCAACCTCACTTGCGTGGCTGTTGGTGGTAAGTAGATCAGCCGAGAATATTCGGGTGCAAAAATTGTGTAGATTCGAAAAGCTTTGGAAGACTAAGGCACTGCCTTGGACCTTAAACAAAACGATAACGACACGCACGATTGGCGTAGTGCGCTGTAGCACGGTTTCTCACCTTGAATTCCGTAGTGTCCCAAGTGACCCCGGTCAGGTAAATTCAGGAAACGATCTTTTCTGAATTGGCTTGGGTCTGGGGTGCTGGGAGACGCCCCTGACTCAATTCCTTGTCTAGTACCATGTAACACAGGGATACTTATAAATAAATATGCGCCAGACAACACACCACTTGTCATGGTCTTAAAGTAAGGATAAATATCCCTGTGTTACGAGGTACCAGACAGGGAAATAAGCCAGGGGCGTCTCCCAGCACACCCAGACCCGAGCCAATTTAGAAAAAGTCATTTTTCTGAATTGACCCGACCGGGAATCGAACCCGGGACACCACGCAAGCCAAGGCTAGAAACCGTGCTACAGCACACTGCGGCAATCGTGTCGTCGCTTATCCCTGCCTCTAGACCATGACAAGAGGTGTGTTGTCTCGCGCATATTTATTTATTTATTTATTAAACCAGTTTTCAGTTACCGATACCGAAAATAGTTACGTATGCGCGGGGAGCGGATGATTTCATACTGGTTCCATAGAAATCAAATATTTATCGGTAGCTTGTATCTAACACAAGACACAAAGTGTCCAGTGTTTGCGCCCTGCCTTAAAGCGCAAAAAAAGTCATGATAAATGATAGGAATACCAAAAAAACAACTTCAATTTCGGTCTCATTTAAGATTTACCCAACTATATTTCCTCTTCATTCAAAGAGGTCCTTGATGAAGGCAGAGCGGTGGTGGGTATGCTAAAGTCAACAACACATACTCTCTCACGTCTCTTGCTACATGCATTCCCAATATTGTTTTAAAATACTGAGTGCGTAAAATTTAATGGGCTTACATACAAATTACGTAATAAACTCTCAAGAATAAGTATACTCGTAAGCTTATTTTGAGCTTATAACGCGTAAATTAGAATAAATACTAGTAAAATCTATTTATGTGTGCACTATACAATAGGACACTCGAAGAAAGAACTTCCTTACAAGTGTCTTCTGTATTACTTTAATCTTTTCTTTCAATACAAGAATATCAATTCACATCTAGCCTAGAAACACCCAACTGATTAGGAAATCAACGCAGCAAACCTATCTCGTTAACAGAACCAAACTTCTTGCTTACTTTGGCTACCTTTTTCTTGCCACTTCTTTTCTTAGGGGTTTGATTACATCTGACCAGAAAAAGTAGTAAACAGTTTTTATTTTTAGCATATAACAATGCACCATTTAGAAAATGGTAGGTAGAAACTAGAAAGGTAGAAACTAGAAAAATTTGACCCCTAGGGGGTTAACCCGCGTCTATCCAATCCTGGTGGCTGCACTTCTAACTGAGCTATCGATGCCATTAACAGATCTGACGAGTTTGTCTAGTGTACTTTATTTTGTAAGCCAACGTTGTTTCTTCAATGTCATAAGGGATGCTCCTTCCAACACTATATATAGTCCATTCATAAATAGCATTAGACAGAAGTAAAAAAAACATTATTACTTTTAAGATTTATGCCGAATTTGTTAAAATCTACTTATATAGCAGCTCTCACACTTAATTGTTCTCATTTAAAGTAAAGGAACTTCAGAATTTATGAGGCTTTTGCTTAAATAAATTATTTTGTCTTGCATCAAACTATATTGTCGATGTAAAAACCTAAAAGAAGCAGGGGTTTTTATTCGAACACATTTTTACTGTCACTATAACTCTACCAAGTCTAAAATATTGCATATTCCCTTCATACGTTGTGGCGAAAGGGGTTTTAAATTTTGCCAGGTTATACTCTGGTAAGTTATCGTCATGGCAACGTCAAATGCCAATTATCATTCATTTTAGCACCTCTGCTTCTTATTTCGAATGTTATAAAGAAAAAGTATAGCTATATGTTAAGTGAATTTTTCTTTTTCCAATATAATATTGCACTTGCCAATGCCGCTTGAGCCCTAGGATCAGGTCGAATTTTACTAGTTTCTCATTGATGAGTACGAATGTAAGGTCAGTTCAAGACTATCGATAATCCAAGAATGTTAAGTCTTTTTAGCAGTATTGATCGTCCAACAAAGGCTTGCGGGTCACTTGGTGGAATGTTTGCTCCTAGGCTCATGGACAAATACGACATCCCATGTGCCACCGATGAGCGCTTGCCTTTTGAGGAAGGAATTCCCTCTGTTCTTGAAGACCCTCATGTATCGTACTGTGTCTCCCTAAAAATGCTCACGCTGGCAGATCATTCCATGATTGGGATTAACTCGTAAAGAAATGACACTTAAAGAGCGCATAGTATTACGTTGCGCCAGCCATTCAGATTCAGACCAACCTGGAGACTATCGGCGGGTAGTCCTAATAGGGCTGTTAGGTGGAATGATAGTCTATTAAATTGTTTTTCAGTTCATTCGATATCTTAAGTCCAGAAATGATTGGGCTAAAACTCGAACATGCATTACTTTTGCGACAGCTTTTTTGCTGGTTGTAAAGGTACGGCCGAGACGTATGTACTCATACTTTGGATAAGATCATTGCGCTCATTTAGGTCCTTAGTGGAAGTTTGAGAAGCGCAAACTAAACGTCTAAATGTGTTATCTGCAATGACGGGACCATCTTTTATTTATTGAAATGGTAAGAATTGGTTTCCAAAGCATGGAAGTAAGCAATTGTTTGCCCTCTCAGCTGGGTGACGTCTGCGCTTTTTGCAAGACCACTCGTATTCATAACATAATTAAAAACCTGTACCAATCACGCTATATTATATTCCTAAATTCGCCTAGCTAATTGCTTTTCAATAAAAAAACAGAACAAAAATCCCTGTCCAATTCTCTCATGTTAGCGATGAAAATACTCCAATCAATTATGCCACCCTCTTTCCATTGTTTTATTCAAAAATTTAAAAACGCGTGAGAACTTCATTGTTCGTTGGATTTTTATTTGCTGCATTGTGCGTGTGTATTTCATTAAATCAGTTGTTTTCAGCTTTCAAACATGGCTGACCCCCATCAGACGTCAGGAGTTGGTCGCGATCCCGAGGGGTGTTAACGAAAAATGTCCGATTCACGCATTTGCCTGAGATTTGGGGCAAGTTATAAGCGATTCGATATGAGATCGTGTCTATTACGTCATCATTATCATTCGCAACCATTGGGGTTGGCGATGCCTCTTAGCTGCTGAAGCCTATGGACTTTCCTTCTAGATTTCTCAAAAGTTCGGTTGGAGACGACCTGCTTTCATATTTTGACATTAAATTCATACAAGAACATACCCTAACGCCTGTCGACTTGTAGTACTATGCCATTTCCATTGACTCATAAACTAACTTACCCCTGGACTTCGTCTATCGTTTTTCTTTCTTCACGGATTTTTTCATTCATAATAATCACATAAAAACATCCTAAGGATTTCCCGCTTTTAACACTTTCAATAACGTTGAGCTTGTTTATGATATTTTTCTTTCTCAAAATCTTATCTCTATATTTATATACTATAGGTCAGAAGACCAAGATTCGGGTACATAAGTTACTGGACTTTTCAAAGTGCAACCACTAAATAAGCACTTTCGAAGTTCTTTTTGAAAAAAACTCCTTTACGCCTTGTAAAAGAAGCAACCACTAGTAGAAATACCAGTGTGTGTGATAGGGACCACATGACTACAAGCTAACGCCGATGACGGTCGCTAGCGTATCGGTCAGATTTTTAATGGAATTTCGGTACTATCGTGTAGTTAACTATCGTAGTTTACTTGAGGTAATCTCGTGGTGGGGGTCAACACGACCCCCTTTTTTCAGTCAGGAAAATCCTCATGGATACCACGCTGTCCGGGGTAACAACGTGGTTATGTCGGACTCCTACCGACTAAAAACCTGACTTTTTGCCCTCAACCACTCATGAGGGTGGTATGGAAAAACCAGCTTTACCACGCCGCGTCCCCGTGGCGCGGCCGGGCTTACCAGTAGATCCGTGCAATGCAGATCAAGGTCAACCAGAACCAGTGTTCTAAAATTTAAAATCGCTGCCTCCTTTGACTTGTATCTATTATGAATGTACCTTGACAAGGGTCACTAGCGTTTTGTTTTACACGGTTTTTTCACCCCGTTGTTCCCTGGCTCTGCTCCTGGCGGGTTGGCTACAATTTTAGCGCTTTGTTCCCGTTGACAATGGGTCTTAGGCGCCTAAATACCGGCGCGACGCTTGTCTTTTTAATTCTGTGCGAAAAAGGATAAGGTTGCGTTTTTGTGGGGTGTTGACATGATATACACTACACTACACACATATACATGAACTACATCTAGAATGATAGATTACTACATGCTAAACAATGATATTATAGGTAAATGAAGCAGATGTATTTTAACTAGACTCGCGAAAAGTTACTGATAGCGCTGCCAGCCTGTTAAAACATTTGAAGTGCAACCATTAAGGCCTGCACAGACGAGGGATTATCCGCGACGTCCTTTTTTGTCCGTCAAAATAGATCACTTACAAACTGTATCGACCAACGCACATGGAGGACTAAAAGTACGCCGTACAAAAAATCCGCCGAATAACCGCGGACGCCGACGAACCGGACCAGAAGTCCGCCAAACAATAGAACTAACGAGCTATGAGCAGCAACGCACACAGCGGACTTCACTCCGGTATGTGGTGTGTGGTATTATCTTTTGAAACGTCTTTTTTTTTTACTAACTTCATCTAAATTACAACACAACGTTTTCAGATTATTTGCCTCCATAACATGCGATTCCCTAAATTTCTGGACAACAATGAACGCACACCGCGTGCGTTGAGTCCGTGGTGAGTCCGCGGACGACTTTTTATTCGCGGAGCGGACTTTTTTGTCCGCTGCGGACATTTATTAAAAATAAAATGATACATATCTGTTGGTTTCGTTCCGCCATGGTGAATAGGTAGGTTTCTTTTCTAAAACACAAAAAAAACAAATAAAGAAAGATCTATTGGATAAATTGTAATAGGTCATTATAAATGCTACCTGACAGCAATAACTAGATCGATAACATGTATTTGCAAATTGAAAATAATTTAGTGTCCTGTTAATGCAATGGAAGCGATAATTAGCGGTTCAAATTGCGAAATCCAATTTTGAGGTTGGGTGAGCCCAAAACCAACATTTATGTAATGAACATTCGAGGTTTTCTTTGTCTGGTTATTATTATTTATTTAGTCTCCGACATTTTCGACACAAATTACGCATACGGCCTGGCGCCTCTGACAAATAGTCCGCCTAGAACAAACCCGCCATTTGATCACGCACACAGACACAGTGAGTTTACAGTCGAGACCGCGAGCATCAGTGTCACTGCCAGTCGCACTGTCGCGAGTGTTTTTGTTTTTGTCGAACTTGGTGCAATTTTTCACATGATGAATTTTGTTTTTGGCCGGTTCTGTTCAGTAGGTATAATCTGCCTTCTTCATTTTAAAAATTTAGCGCGAATAATAATATAGTAAAGGCGCGAGCGGTCCTTCTGTAAACTCTTTATTTCGTTACTTTGATTAGTTTTGTATCAGATGATCTTGTAGTAAGAAGTCACATATATTCACTTTAATTTTCTCCTCAGGCCGTCCAACAGCGAGGGTCTCCTGGTGGAAGTCACACGCGCTCCTGGCCAACTCTGAAGCCAGGGCTTCGGTTTCGTTCAGACTGCAGAGGTCTGACTATGGAACTGATATCACTTGCCAGGTAAGGATGTGTTTGTTAAACCGGGTGAATATTTTTGATGTGAGGAAAATGATATGACGTACTCAGTGAGTACTCAAAATACGGCGGGCATGTAAACGATTAAACCCTCATAACATCATTGGATCACTACAATGATGTTAGAGGTTTTAATCGTAGACTGATTTCCTTTACTGTCAAAGTGTAATTTTAGAGTTTCATACAAATAATACGAATGTCTGACTAATTCTGTATGAAAAGCCTTATAAAAAAATAATTTCCTTTTTTTACTATAAATCTTTATACTCATTTTCCTTTTCGAGTAAATAATCGCCCGGGATGTTAGGTGTCTCAGTTACTCATTTCTTATGACTAAACTATACTTCATTCATTATAGCATTAGACAGAAGTAAAAAAGGTTATTTTTAGGGTACACTTTGTGGTAAAAGTACAATAAACATTATTACTTTTAAGACTTAGGCCGAATTTCTTAAAATCTACTTAAATAGCAGCGGTCACACTTATTTTTCTCATTTGAAGTAAAGTTACTTAAAAAGAAGGGCGGCGAAACTCGCCTCCATATTTTACAAAAACGTTACCAAACGGAAACATGTTAAATAAATAGAGTTAAATTTGTTGAATTTATTTCCATATAATCAGGATTTTTAAAGAAGGCAGGTCAAAGATAAATTATTCCCGATTTCAATGAAACAAAACTTTTCTGTAGTGCAACAAAAAGTGCAAAAACTAAACGGTTTTATTTCCTGTGAGAGTATTCCAATCTACGCAGAAGTTTTCAATCATGGAATTAATTTTATTTTCAATTTGTGTTATGGTAAGTTATATTTTAACTGTCTTGACCTATTTTAATTAAATAAATACACTATAATGAGAATTTTAAAGCCACATAATTGTATTTTGAATGTATTCAAGTGCAAAGTGAAAAAACAAACTGACAAAGAGGCTGTATGGTAATATACTTCTTTGCCTTTTGCCCATTGTTGTCATCAATGTCAAAATTGTCAATGTCAAACGAATCACTCACATTACGTTACGTTTAATTTTTATTATTTTATTGTTTGTAACAGTTTTTTTTCGTTTTCATCAAATAATCAAACTGTAAGAGAAAGTAGAATCCCTCCAGAATTACCTGCACCACCTGTTGCAGAAAAACATAATCAAATTGAAACCCAGCAAGCAAATAATAAAGCAAACACTCAAATAGCTCTCACAACAACAAGAAGAGCAGCTGCCTCTGCTGGCCGTTGCTTGTTTCCAGAGTGTGATGATCGGGAAAAACTTCATGTACCTGAGTCTATACACAGAAGGGTCCTACTTAGTAGACTTTAAGTAGTACAAGGGAGTGAAGCCATTTTAGGATATTATTGTTATTGTGCTGCTGGAAATCATACAGTTGGGTGTTGCTCGCACATAATGCCCATTTTATGGTACATGGGGTACGCTTGTCATCCGGATCATTTCGGAGCTCCTGCTGCATTCTTGGACCACTTGTAAATTATTTAAATAAATGTACATAAATAAGTTAATATGATTTTCATTTCAAAGCTTACATAGCAGTAAAACTCAAATAAGCCTCATACTGAGCTTAACGAACTTAATATAAGTACACCAGAAATGTACTTCTTTTGTTCTTTTTTTTTTATATTGCCCGTCAAGATGACCTCACTCCACCTGATGGAAAGCGGTCGTGAGGTCCAGATATGAGGTTGACAAGCCCAGTCATTCAAACGAATCACTGAGCTGGCCATCCTCACCTTGAAGGCCTTTGTCTTGTTCTATAGTTCTGTGATGATGTGATAAGGGCAACGGGTGACAGATCGCTCGTGCCGCGCAACGATGCGGCACGAGCTATACGCGTAGTAGAAGAAGCACGCGGCCGTACTAACAAACTCGCAGTGCGCCTTTGCATGGGATGAGGATGTGGTGGATGAGGCCCATCGAGGGTTCTCATTGCACGTATCATGTAGCGCTGTTGACTGAACAAGCCCGTTCGTACACCCGCGACGGGACCCGTCGCAAAGACGTGGGCCCGTCTGGGAGGGCGCGGAGTCCGCCTTCCCACGACGGTCATCCGCGCAATTCTCCGGAACGGAACACTTTGCATGGAACCGTGCCTAGTCGGACAAAATGCGGATATTGTACGTTGCATTGTAGTGGAACATGTATCCATTCTGACTGATGTGTAAGCATCAGTATCATTTTAATAATTAAAAAATGATTAAAAACCAGCGATTTAAAATATAACCTCACTACCTTCGCCTTATAGCTTTAATATCTTTTTAACCCCAGCTTTAAGAGAGTTAAAACAATTAACTTTTTTGTTAGTCTAGCGTAGTTCTAAAAACATCTACCGATTTCTTTTATGTACGTGGCCCGTAAGTAGAGGTCTGAAATTATATGGAAGTTCGCCGTCCTTCTTTATGAGGCCTTTTCATAATTAAATTATTTTGTCTTGTATCAAACTATATTGTCGATGTAAAAACCTAAAAGAAGCAGGGATTTTTATCCGAACACATTTTTACTGTCACTATAACTCTACCAAATCTAAAATGTTACATAATCCCTTCAGAAGATGTGGCGGAAGGGGTTTTCAATTTTGCCAGGTTATACTCAGGTATGTCATCGTCATGGCAACGTCAAATGCAAATTGTCATTCATTTTAGCACCCCTGCTTCTTTTTCTAATGTTTTAATGAATGAAGTATAAGTATAATTCTAGGCTTGCATGTGTTCATAAACTGTGGTTCAGAAAATAAAAAATGTCTGCGGTGACTACTTACCATCTGACGCTCCGTATGCCTGTTTGTCACCGATATCTATAAAATATATATTTTTTTAAATGCTGTTATTTTTTTGTTAACAGGCTGTCACCGATCCATCTATATCTCCTGTGTCAGAAAATCTTTCAATCGATGTTAACTGTGAGTATTGTTGTAATCTTTTTATTCTTTAAAAATTTCAATTGGTGAAATCGGTGAAACGCCTAGCCTGTAGCACTAGGAAGCAAAATTTAAAATGCATTTTCTTATAACTCGTCATACAATGAAACATTTAACTATATTTTACGACTAGTAAGTAGATCTTGTAATGAATCCAGAACCGTAGAATTAGTAAAAGTTTTAATAAAAGCACAATAACCAGATACAAATTCAAAAAACTCATTTAACATGTGTATTAAGTTATGTAATAAGTTGCCGGAGGCTATAAAAGCCTTGCCTTCTAAACAATTTAAATGTGCCTTATTCAAGCTGTTGACTAAAAAAATTTATTATAGTGTTAATGAATTTATTGATAGTAAAATTTAAATTTAATAATTATGTAATTAATTGAAATAATTTAATCCTAATCTCTTTATTTAATTCATGTTCGATTTTAAGTGCCTGTCTCTCAATTATTGCATGCCAATTGTTGTTGGTTAAATGTGAGAAACCAATGTAATGTAATACCTATAAGTACCACATTTTCTGCAATAAATAAATAATTATTATTCTCTTTATTCAGTATAAATCTTAGATATAAAATTAGTATAGTATTCTTACAAAAACTGAGATTTATAACATTAAAAACAACTTATGAATTATAATTATAAAAACGAAATAATTACAATTATACAACTTAAGATTAAAGTTACAAAAACAATGATTTATAAAAATACCATAAAAATCTTAACCTAGGGAGCCGCCGGTAGCGGGGCAGGCGAGGCCTAGACTACCGGTTGTTAGGGCTGCAGAGAGAGGAACCTCCAGACAATACGTGCCGTGTCCAAGAGTACCGCCTTCTGTATCTGACCCTTGATCCAGCCGCTAAGCGAAGGCCTCTCGAGGTGTTGATCGAGGCTCTTCGCTATTAAGCCGTTTGCCGAAACCACTATCGGGACAATGATCGTCGAATCTACATCCCACATGGCGGTCACCTCGTGAGCCAAGTCAAGGTACTTGCTGAGCTTGTCCTTCTCGGCCTTCACGAGGTTATCGTCATGCGGGATGGTGACAACGACGAGCACTGCCCGGCGTTGGGATCGGTCTACCAGCACGATATCAGGCTTATTGGCTACAATAGTCCTGTCTGTGATGACAGAGCGATCCCAATAGAGCAACGCATGACCATTTTCAAGAACTGGCACCGGTGCGTACTTATAGTACGGTAGCTCCGATTCGACAAGGTCATATCGAAGAGCAAGTTGCTGGTGGATAATCCTGGCTACTAGGTTGTGCCTGTGCAAGTACTCTCCGTTAGCAAGGTGAGAACAACCGGAAATAACATGGCGAATAGACTCGCCAGGACGGCGGCATGCCCGACAAATGTCGACCGTACCGTCCTTCATGATGTATTTCCGGTAGTTATTCACCTTGATAACTTCATCAGCAATTGCACAGACAAAACCTTCGGTTTCCCCAAAGAGGTCCCCGAAACGTAGCCAGTTCACCGATGCGGAGAGGTCAACATCAGGTCCTGTTAAGGCCCGATAGAACCTCCCATGCAGCTCCTTGCTCTTCCATATTTCCTTGCGGTCATCGGTGGTGAGCACCGGTAGTTGACGCCAGTTCTCCTTTGCCAAGGAGAGCGGCGTGAGGCCCTTATCAACTGCCACAACATCGCGATGTATCCCACATTCGTTGCTGAGGAAAAACCTCCTAAGACTGCACACCTCGCGGTTATGAAGGTTCTTGGCATTTAAAAAACCACGACCCCCCACCTTCCGCGGGATGTACAGTCTCATGACAGACGAGCGTGGGTGTAACACACGATATGTTGTGAGCAATTTTCGGACCCTTACATTCAGAGCGTCCAGCTCGGTTTGAGTCCATCTTAGTATGCCAAAGGAGTATATCAGTAAAGGCATCACCCAACCGTTGAAGGCGCGCACCTTATTGCCACCTGACAAAGAACTCTTGAGTACCTTTGTACTAAAGAAGCGCTCCTTCACCGATTGCTTGACGTCTCCCACTGATACACCCAATGACTCTGACATACCAAGATATTTGTAGGTTTCGGCTTCAGAGAGGGATCTGAGTGTCATCGTCTCAGAGAGCTGTAAATTCGGTGAATCTACAACCCTCCCTTCTTGTACATGCATGACCGCACACTTGTCTACACCGAACTCCATCTTGATGGCATTGCTAAAAATCTCAGTGATTTTTAACAGTTCTATCAAGACCTGGGGTTTTGGTGCAAACAGCTTCAGGTCATCCATGTACAACAAATGAGAGATGAACTCACCCCCTCTGCGAAGCCGGTAGCCTAGCTCCGAATCCTTTAGTAAGGTACTAAGAGGATTCAGAGACAAACAAAACCACAAAGGACTCAAACTATCGCCCTGGAAAATACCTCGCTCTATCCTTATCAGATCCTGCGGAGCAGGCGAGCCATCCCCACTACCTGGTTGACAAAGGACTGTGATCCACTTCCCCATGCATGTGCTTAAAAAAGATCTCAGAGTTGCATCAATTTTATACAGCTCCAAGATCCTTCTCAGCCACGAATGGGGCACCGAATCATAGGCCTTCTTATAGTCAATCCAAGCAGTTGAAAGAGCTTTCCTGCTACGCCGGACTTGCTGGCAAATGGTCGTGTCTATAAGGAGGAGTTCTTTAGTACCTCGGGACCCAACCCTACATCCATTCTGAGCAGGAGCCAAAACATTGTTCGCAACGACATGCGTGTTAATTTTTTTTGCTAGAATGGACGTAAGGAGCTTGTAGATGGTAGGTAAGCACGTGATGGGTCTATAGTTTTTTGCTTCCGAGGTACTACCAGATTTGTGTAAAAGGAAAGTGACACCTTTAGTAAGGAAACTAGGAAGAGAACCAACCTCAAGGGATTCCTGGAACTGCACTGCCAAGCATGGATGGGAACATCGAAACCACTTGATCCAGAAGTTGTGTAATCCATCCGGGCCAGGGCTTTTCCAGTTCTGAGCCGTCTGAATGGCACAACTAACGTCTTCGGAGTCAATAGTTACTGACTCCATGGTTCCGATGGATTCGCAATCATGCTCGACAGTACGCATCCAGTCACCCTCCGTGTGCTCGACAAGCATCGACCAGATGCTGCGCCAGAAGTCAATCATGACACTTGCATCCGGTCGCTGACCGTCGTTCACACGTTGGTTAGTATCTTCCCAGTTTCGGTACACCTTCCTTTGGTCACTTTGGAAAAGGCGATTTTGTACATATCTGTCCACACGTCTGTCAATATCTGTCTCTGTAGCGACGGATACGGTTTGCCCACGCAAAGACCTTCTGCTTCAGAAAGTGAATGCGTTCCGTGAAACAAGCCATATACTGTTCGGGCCTAATACCCGTCCCAGCAAAGGCTTGGTTCACGTAACGCATGACCCGAGGGCGATGGTTCCCTCGGCTGAAGCAGACCAGCTTCGCAATGAGGGTCCTAAACGTGTTGATACGTCGCTCGATTCGCTTTTGCCATGCGGGTACATTGACGGCAGGTCGCACTGCATGGTCAGAGTCCGGGAACTTGACACGAGCAACACGGCATGCCGCAATGGCCCCGCAGTACAGAATCGAGTGAGTATCAACTAAATCTTCACTAGTCCTTATAAACGGAGCTAGTAAAGCGTCCAGGGCTCCCATTAACGCTAGGTTGCGTCTATTAGTAGGCAAACGTGGTAACCGCCGCCTAGAGACTCGTGTGGAGCGATATTCTGAAATCTCGTTCTCCAAAGCCCTCCTCAGTTGCTCTTTGGCCTGAGTACTCACGCTTGCGTTCGCACTGGCCTCTCCATCAGCATCTGGATCTATCCGAGGCGCTACCGGAATCGAGTCGAAAACCGGACTCGGATGTGACAGCGCGTCGGAAGGGTCCCGCGTCGAGGAACAGGTCGCGCGAACTGGAAGCGTCTCCAGGCGAAGCCGATCAAGCGTAGGCTGATCTAGCATCTGTAGACGCTGAATCGCCCGCACTTGATCCGACAGTCGTTGGGCGGAAACAGCCGCGGCCGGTTCAAGGGCCTGAAACAGAGGCAGCATCCGGTCACGATACGCAGACAGGTTGGTTCCTCCCTCTGTAGCCCCGTAATAGGCGCGCATGCAGTTGACATTCTTGTCGTTTGTCCATCGCATGCGGCGCACTACACCACCGGTAGCGGGAGCCTCGCGTGGGCAGACTGCCCCACAGGTCCCAAGCGTGCCGGCAGCGGTCGTCGTCCACGTCGCGCAGGTGGTCGCGGCGGTCGTGGCGGCGGTGGCCCGCTCTCATCACTTGAACTGGAGCTCGCAGTGGTTTCAGGAGGAGTAACAAACTTCTCCACCGACGACGAGCTGGGCGACGGAGCGGGCTGTGGTGTTGGACGTGCGCTTACTGTATTTGCTCTCTCTCTTGCCCTCGCTCTTGTTATCATAATATTATCAACATTTTATAGCGGAAAATATTTGTGATGCATTGTGACAGCTGTCACACTTGACATTTATTTGTGGTTTGAAATTTATACATTGTGGCTGAAATGATGTTAAATACTGTCGGAATTGATTTCTGTTCTTGCATATTACTATTAAATGCATAAATCACTTCAATGGAGATGGAAAATGTACTAAAAATATTAAATGATAAACCATGATAACTAAAAGACGTCTGCTGTCAACGAGCTTTTTTTTTTTTTAATTATTATTATTATTAAAGCTTTTGTTTTGTCTTCGATATAACACATTCACAATAAACTTGGTTTCCAAATTAAATTTGATGTCAAGTGCGAGCATATTCTTTCTCACAATTTCCTGAAAATGGTAGAAAACGCACTGAAAATACGGCTGGCATGTAAAGGTTTAAAAACCTCTTTACATCATTGTAGATCATATCAAAACTTTTTTAACCCCCTCAGAATCTCTTTTAAAGTTAGAATCGCCAGAGAAGAAGTTGAAACTTAACCCTGTCGCCTTGATTGCATGAACCTAACTTAGTTAGGACGGCACTCGAGTTTCTTATTAAGCATTAATTAATGAAACTTCCCTCTGGTTCCTTGTTCTGGCTCAGTTTACCTCGAGATTTATTCTCAATTAAAATATTGAAGAATCAGGGTGATTTGAAAACGCACTGTCCTATCTATACATAGCTCATAACATGGTTTGTGATCGTCAACACATGTTATTTTTTTGGTCGTGGTCTAGGGGTTATAACCATCCCAACTCGGATTGTGGATCGCGTGGTCCCGAGTTCAAATCTGGCCGGAACCAAAATCTTTGTGTCTATTGTTAAATTTCCAAATAACTCTCCGGTGATGGAAAACATCGATAGAAAACCAAATCAACCCGGATACCATCACCACCTACGACGTTTTTATATATCTAACAGATACTCGTATCAAAGTGGTCTTTATCTCCAGAAGAAAAGTCTTCATTGTAGATATTATTTTTTGATTTCATTAGTTTCTCGAACATTAAAGAAACCTGCTTAATTAAATCAATTATTATTATTAATAATCATTTATTTCAGGTGATAAAAACCCATATTGTTACATACAAATGAAATTAAAATAAGGAGTAATAGAAACATAAAATAATAGACAAATATAATACAATAAAAACACAAATACTCTTGTCTACTTTAGACAAGGCTTTTTTTTAAATATCAAATAAACTCGTTACTACCGCCTCACTCTTATATCAAAAGCTCAACTTTCAAGAAACGTGAAATATACACCCTGTATATTATCACTGTTCATCGCCCATAATCTTTGATTGACGTATCATTACTGAATACTGGATCTGTGTGCTGAGTTTTTTGTTGTTCTGTCTCTTTCGCTCTTCACCGGAATCAAAGCTGTCTCCCTCTGGCTATGTCAGGATTATTATGTCGATATGAGATGTATGGCGTGATAATGTATCTGAAAGGATAGGCGGCAACAAAAGTGTTTTGGTAAAAATATTAAATTATTATTGAATGCAATATTAAAAATGTTGGTGGACGAAACAATCACTTTTTAGTTGTGCCCAAGACGCGCATTGCAACTATAAAAAATATAAAAATAATTTATTGGAACAAATTAAACCAAGATCATCTGAACCCCAAACTAAGCAGAGCTTGTACTATGTCTGTCAGAGACTGATCAACATACTTAAATATTGCTAAAACTACATACTTAAATAGATAATAACACCCAGACACACAACAAACACAAATGTACGTCGCATAAATGTTTGTCATGGGTGGGGATCGAGCCCACGACCTCCGACGCTAATAGCAGGATCGCTACCATTGTGCCAGCAGACCAGTCAAACTATAAATTAATCGATGCGTCAAACCTTTTACTGTTCAAATAATTACGGCAGTGCGACTAGCATTGAGAATGGTATAATGTAAACCAAGGGTCACAGAGAACAATTATCTAAGTTTACTACCATGAATTGGTAGTTAAAGCCGTTATAGTTAGCAGATTTTTCGTGAAACCCATTTCACCCTTTAAGACAGTTTCAATGCCTTAATAAGGCTTTAATTTGAACTGAAAACAAGTCTATATTAAGGAAGCCCATGTTAAGAGTATAAGCGTAATTCTACTCAACGTTGAAGTACAATAAAATTAATGTAAAGTAAAAATAGTGTTTGTTCAGGCTCTTGCAAAATCTCTTTGCTCTAAGGCATTAATTTGTTTTTTTTTCAAATAAGTTAAAAAAAAAACAAATGTCAGATGATATCTACAATCGCTTCAAATTTTACATTTGGATCATTGTAGTTAATATTACAAAGGATATAATTGTAGCAAATCTTCAAGGCGTAAAATCAAAGCCACGGCAAAACATTTTTTCACCATCGCACATTACTGCAACATGGTAGCAGCAATAAATATTACTCCTTTTTTGCCATGATTAGTGTAAGAAAGTTTCTTTTTTTCCTTGTCTCGTCTGATTCCAATATAAAGGACTACATCAAGATGTCAATTAAGCAGCTAGATGGGAATCCGAAACACACGATTACATCTGACTGGGGGCTCGTTTTCGGTTGCAGAAGATTTATGGCCGAGTTCGGTGCGGCAATCTTTTGCTGTTAAATTCGTTATTGCGTTTTAAAGCCGTTAACAGCGCGATATCTTTTGAAGTAGGTTTTTCGTGTTTCTGCTCGTTTTAAGTTGTATGGGTTTTAAGCAGATAAGTTAATGCATTGGCATTTATGTAGAACTTTGCTGTTGGTAACATTGATAAAAATGTATTTTTGTGTATCAAAAATAGTTGTAGCAGTAATTTGAAATTTGTTACCTTTCTAATAACAAAAAAAGTTATAATATATCATAAGATAATCATATTTTGTAAAAAAAAAACCGTTATAACCATATTGGGAGTTGTTATTTATGTACACGACTGTCCAAGGTTTAGGAGATACAATTATTGGTTTACCAAAAACTGTATTTGGAGTCAATAGAAAAATATATCGTATTGTTGTCATCATTATTTTTAGATGTTTTAAATTTTACATGGATAAATAAATATGCGCCAGACAACACCCACCCACACCAATTTGCCTTGGTTTCAAAGTAGGGTTAAATATCCTTGATGGCAAACATTTGGTGGAAGTTGGCTGATAAGGATTTCAAGTTTTTATAGAATAAAGTAATTAATTACTAGCGTTTATGAAAGCCATGGAGTATTTTAAGGATTAATTACGATCACGGGAAAAATGGTCCATCATTTTTTTTGTGAAATCTATAAATTTAATTTTTTCTCAAGGCACCTATTAATTGATGGGTAGTCGCTTTCTAGTACTTTCCTTTTTTGAGTAAATAAACACTGTGCTAGTTATACGATTTTCACTATAAGATGATATGCCTGACAGTTCTCATTGTTCCGTGTCACGCAAGCTATTTCGAACTAAATAAAAAGAAACTGGCAAAAGAAAATGTTGTAAACTATTAAAAAACTGTTGTCCTTTCGAATCTTTTAAGTAAATTATTGATATTATTGCTAACTGTTCATAAATGAAGTTAATGAAATTAAATTATTATATCTTTACAGCGCCTGATGCGTGAAAAGGAACGCCATTCAATAGTGTATTGACACTACCGAATCGACAAAAAATCGATGAATGGGCGACCATTTTGTAATCACGTCATTCGCATTTTTTAACTATTATTTTCGAGATACAGCGTTTTATTCTATAACTTATTAGCCATAACCCGTTTATTAAGAATTTATTTAAAAATTAAAAATCGGTAAATCTGGTTCCATTTCCTTTGCAAACTCGAAAAAATTAGATTCGTTACGAACCTGTCAGGGATATTATTACACTCTGTTATTTTTTTAAAGTTTTTTTTTGAGTGCAAATATACGGCGAAAGTAGTATGCTTGAAAAGCACTATATGTAGACAAAGTTGATTTTAAAGCAGTCTATGCCACCTACCCCCACTGTCGGTGTTGGTCTTACAGACCAAGTTCATTAAACGCCGCTTTTAAAGTTCAGCTAGGCCACACACATACACCGGAATAGTTGACGCGTGTCAAAGGGAGTTCAATAGGGATGTTGACACACCTTACCAATTCATCTAAACGTATGTTTTATACATTAAAGACAGTATTTAGAAACCAATAATAACATTTTGAGAATATATTTTTCATAGATTAAAGAAAATTATTTCAAATTGCGTTATTTAATACCCATGTGACTGCGAACGCCCATCAAAGCCGATGACGTCACTGACCGGTAAACATGCTGAAACTTTCATATCCAAGTTAAAATCAGGTTATCTTTGACAGAGCGCGAGATTTTTAATGGGTCTGTGCATAGTCACATGACAATTTGGAGCGTTTTGGCGGGAATTCTAAAATCTATTTTTGATTACGTATTTTTATTGAAATTGGACGTATTTTTCATGAAATATTTTTGTGTTTAAATAGGGTCTATCTATATTTATCAAGCAAAATCAATTCCAAAAATTAGTCAACTTCCCTATTCTTGACGCTGCATTAGCATGTAATCATGTATTTTATTTAATCTGCAAAGCACAAGATAGTACAAAAGGCGGACTTAATGCTAAAAGCATTCTCTACCATACGACACCATCGGGAGAGACAGAAATGCTGTTGGCAGTGCAAAATGTTAAATTTGAATATAAATACAAAGGTTTTTGAATTTTAAGAACGACAGTGGGTATACAGCCTATAATACATACAATACATCAACATATACATACCGTTGTGCTCGTGGAAGAGAATTTTGAAAATATTCCCGTACGGGTTAGTGAAGAAGACTAACTTTTCTAAATTAGCTAGGCCGTGGTTTTGCTGACAGACTATATATTAAGAATTTTTATGAAGAATTTTTGTTGTTAATGAAAAATATTTTTTGTGTAAATTTTATTTTCTTAGTTAATATGAACAAATATGTATAACGTTACACTATATCGATATATGTCCGTGGGCTGGCGTACTGGCTTGAAAGTTAAGTAAAAATGAATGAGTTTGGTAGGCGAAACCGGACTGTAAGCCCAGCCTTTTCAAAAAAGCGATATTATTTTGCGAATAGTGTTTGCTTTGGTTTGTACTCTAATCTTACAGTGCTAAATTTTAGAAATGTCTTACCACCTATTTTGACGTTTCTACTCAAAAGGGATATTTACACATGTTACCGATTCATGTAAACGTATGTTTTATACATTAAAGACAGTATTTAAAAACTTATACTAACTTTTTAAGAATATATTTATTCGTCATTAATTAAAGAAAATGAATTCAAATTACGTTATTAAATAAATCATAAATAAATCATAAATCATGCTTTATTGTGGAACACAGGTATATACAGATTACAGATGTTAACAAAAGTGTCTTAATTGTTCAACTGTGACCTACCTCTATGGGCGTACAATAATTATTCAACAAATGCCCATTATCACGTGACTGCGAACGCCCATCAAAGCGCGATGACGTGGGTCCGGCCGTTATGGTCCCATTCCGGTTTGCCCCCGGCCGGGTTGCACCCACATTTAAAAAGTTGTTATTCCGGTATGCACCCAGCCGCGTTGCCCCCATAGTTTCTCTTTTTGTCATGATATTCGAATCAGTACGGTTAAGTAGACAATTGTTAAAAAATAAATGAAAATAAAGACCAAAATCATGACTAATGTGTGTAGCTAGTGTAGATAACAGTAGATCAGATAGATGTATACCTGCGGCCTATAGCGATAAGGGATTGCCTACATCTGTCTACAATGTTATAGGTATTTTTTACATTTTCTAACTAGTAAGTAAAAGTCACTTTCTTGTTTGTATAATCATCTATATTCATAAAATTAACAGCCATTATGGCGAAACTACGAATCAAACAAAATATAGGTAAATATCACAATCATATACATTTGTCACTTATAATCTTTATATAATCAACATTAATATAAATAATATGTTTATAGAAAAAAAATATGAAAATATAAAATATAGTAAAATAAACAAAAATATCACTATGGGATTACTACCTATTGCAGGACTAAGTATAAGTATGCAAAATTCTGGACTTTTTATGTGATTTACATTTTTGTTTCATTTTAACAAAGGGGCGAATCTTGGCCAAAAACGAAATAATAGAAGTTTTTTTCTTTTCATAGTCAGCTGTCACTGTCAGCCTTACAATAGCTTCGTCATTCTTTTTACTTTTCATGGTCCTCTTAGATATTGATATTCCATTCTGCTGCAGTCTGTATATAGAAATATGTAAAAAGATCAATAAATGATATCCTTGCGCATTCCCACACAGCGCTATCTAGTCCCTAACTAAAAAAAAATACATTTAACATTGTAGACAGATGTAGGCAATCCCTTATCGCTATAGGCTGCAGGTATACATCTATCTGATCTACTGTTATCTACACTAGCTACACACATCAGTCATGATTTTGGTCTTTATTTTAATTAATTTTTTAACAATTGTCTACTTAACCGTACTGATTCGAATATCATGACAAAAAGAGAAACTATGGGGGCAACGCGGCCGGGTGCATACCGGAATAACAACTTTTTATATGTGGGTGCAACCCGACCGGGGGCAATCCGGAATGGGACCATGACGGCCGGACCCGATGACGTCACGGACATTCCTAAATTCAAAATCAGGTTAACTTTGACAGAGCGCAAATGTTTATCGGTCTGTGACGTAATCATAGTCACGTGACAGTTTGGAGCGTTTTGGCAGGGATTCAAAAAACTTTTTTTTAATTGAAACATTAAGACGTATTTTTTCATGCATTTATTATTTTCGTGTTTCAATGTAGTCTCTCTATGAAACAAAATAAATTCCAGAAATATGTCAACATCCTTATTTAGGGGAGTCCTTTGTTTTCCCCATCACTGGTACTCTTTGTTGCGACTCGGCCGGGTATAACTCGGGTCACAACGCAGGTCAAGTCAAGTGCGTGCAACAACGCACTACTCTCTGAGGTTATTGGTATAGTCTGTCTTTTTTAAGAAAACCGTTTTTCTATACTTGTATTAGTATCACATACGCTAGTATGCGTGCTCTACCAAATACCAATTCAAAAAACATTTTAGCCAGATGATGCCGTGGTGTAATAGGGATATGGAGAAACGGTGATTAACGCTAATGACTTGTTGAATACTACCCCCATTCTGCTTAATGGAAGAATGATGAATCACAGTCATAAATTAAATGACGCGAGTGTTCCGACTTACGTACACCTAAAACGTTATCGGCCGAACTCGGCCGATGAAAACTCCGTAGTAGTTCTGTCCGCCATCGGCCGTCAAAATCAGTGCTGGTGTACCTTTACCGGTTTTTCACATAGGTACGTTTGATTGAATCGGCGATGACGGCCGAGAGTGGTTTGGCCGATAAGGGATTAGGTCTACGCGAGCCGTAAGTATTTGGCGTGTCAAAAGAAGTAACGTAGTGGCCTTCTTTCGGCGCTACGAGTACTTCTTTTGGTCCGTGTTATGGCAACAGATGTTTAAAAAATAGATTAAGACCGGATCCAGACTTTTTGCTTTGGCATACGCGCTTACACCCAAGCCACTTAATATGAAGCATTTCAAAACATTTGAAAACTGACTTTCTCTCCTCCAAAACTTTGAGCCGCAGTTAAAACCGCCATTTTAATTGCCTTTATCAATCAATCAAAATCAAAACATAAATCAAAATGGACGCGAAAAATTCGCACTTCAAAATGGAGTTTGCCACTTGTACAAACAAAGGTTTTAATGAAACACTTCAATCAAATACAGCCAAGCTAAACCTTTGAGCAATAAAAATAAGGTTGAAAATATCCAGGTCAATTGTACCTACCCTTTTAAATATGGGGTTAGCAAAAAAACAACGCTTAATTGTCTTAAGTGGTATAAAAGGGTTAAAGAGGCCCTTTAATAGTAGGGCTAACCCTTTGTAGGGATCAGTAGAATCATAAGAGAATACAATGGTTATTTAGAAAGCCCTTATTGTTTTTTTAAGATTGCCGGCATCGATATAGGGGTGGGAAGTGGAGCAAATGTTCTGAGGGGTTCAAGGTGTTGGAACACCTTTGCTGAGGTGTTTTGTCAAGACTTTCTTGAACTTGTCGATTATTTATTTTTACGACAATCTCACCTGATCTTAAAGTGTGCCTGTGACTTAAAGTACTGTGCAGTCTAAAAAAGCCTTTTCTTGTTGAAGAAGCCCAAATTGTAATTCTCTTAAAACAAAAACAGTTTTTTAATGCGTTGAGCATTGAGAAAACCTTATGGCCAGTCTATATTTATACACCCTTTTACTTAAATTAGGACCTTTTTTGGAATTCACAATTTCTGAAATCTTGTAAATATAAAATGCTCCAGACAACCTACCCATTGTCATGGCATTGAATTAATAACAAAATTAACATTGCGTCACGACTCACGAGGTATCAAGGACAAGGATCTAAGGCAGGCAAAGACCTGGCTTAGATCTGGGTATGCTGGGAAAAGTCCTAGCACACCCAGATCCAATATAAGTTAGGAAAGTTCGTTTTCTGAATTTAGCCCGACTGGGAGTCGAAGCCGACCCTGGGACACCGCGACGCTGGTAAGAGCGGTTAACTGCGCTGCAGTTGATACGTGTTGATAATCCAAAAGGCCTCCATCATTGAAATCAATCATCACTACAATTGATGGGTTTTGGTTTAATCACCACTCCATACACCACTATTTGGTTTTATCGTATAGTCCCGGGTTCTTCAAGCGGGGCGTGAAAAGGCATTTCTGCAGGCCTTCAAGGTGAGGATGCCCAGCCCAGTGCTTCGTTTGGGTGACTGGGCTTGTCAACCTCAAATCTGGACCTCACGACCGCTTTCCATCAGGTGGAGTGATGTCATCTTGACGGGCCAAATAAAAAAAATGCACTTGCGCAAAATCCAAAAGCTTACTCTCCGCGACCTGGGTTTGAACCCGAGACCTACTGATTCCTGATCTTCCTGATCTAAAGATAGAAAATGAGAAAAAATTGAATTACGGGGGAACTGGCACTCGAATCTGACCCCGCGGAGCCAGTTAACCACTGCCATTTTTTTAATGCGTCTCTGTATTTAATTGAAATTAAAATAAATAAAATAAATTTTAAAAACACTTACATGTGGTAAACTAAAGCCCATATACCTGCCAGGCATTCCTTTATAAAATTCAAGTTATTTTGCACACAATTTAACAACACTACTACGTGACAAGAGAACAAAATGGACACACAGTTGCTGCAAAAATCCCTCGAAGAGGTGAGGGCTATGTGCACTATGAGGATGACAGAGTTCCAGCGCATCTTCGAAGAGGCTAATCCATCTTCTTCGCCGCCTTCAATTGCTACACTTGCCAAAGATTTTATGTCTTTTAAGACATTCATCATGTCAACTCTGACTGGTCTTCAGAGGCAGGTGGAGCTGTTGGCACAAGGCTGCGACAGATTGGAGATGCATAGCAGACGCAAAATGCTGATGGTACATGGCCTCCCTGAGGTTGAAAACGAAGACACGGGTGAAGAAGTGCTTTCAGCATTGGCAAAGTATCTGAGGTTGCCACTTGCAAGGGACTCAATGAGTCGCTGCCATCGTGTTGGTCAAGTCACTCAGGATAAGCCCCGGCCCATTGTTGTTAAGTTTTGCCAGTTTGCTGATCGGGACAAAGTGTGGTACGGGAAAACTGCTCTTAAGGGAACCGGAATCACGCTGTCTGAGTTCCTAACTAGAGTACGGCATAGTACTTTCATGGAAGCCCGAAAGCGTCTTGGAGTCACCAACTGCTGGACGAAAAACGGCGTCATCATTGTTGCTGCGGCGGACGGCAAAAAGCGCGGCTTAACAACGTTAGCCGAGCTTGACACCATCTGCAGCCCGCTGCCGGAGGCCGAAGTCCAAGCGGTGAAGCCGAAGAAGACTGCCACCTTGCCTGCCACTACCCTGGAGGCCAGCAGCGGCAAGACCCGCCGTAAGAAGTAGTTTTCCTCCAGTTGTAAGCTTGTTGTAGTCGGTGTCGCTCCGGTTACACTTATCAGTAGGTAATATTAATGTCTCGTCGTTTAAATTTGTACTTTAATTTTACTTTAAGCAGCAAAATGTTACTTCTATTTTCCGTTACCCATAATTGTCTTTAAAAACTATCTTTATATCTAAATTCTTTTACAAAATACTATTACCTACTTTATTTATTTACATGATTATTTTGTATTGATTGATTGGTAAGTTGCCAGGCAGGTTACTCGTCTGAGGCAGTGACATTGACAGTGACAGCTTTTTTTTTTTTTTTTTTTCCGTTTCGTGCTCTGTGCATCTGTTGATTTATTTTCAAAGCTTCAACTACTTTTTTTTTTCTTTTTTTTGTAAACTAACTTGTTTTGTATAAGTAAGTGCGATTATTTCTTCCGGATTGCTGGCACGTGGAGGCTTTAGTGTTTTTATTTGGTCTTGTTCATTTGTACGCAAGTACAATTTTAAAAGTGTAATTTGAGTCTGATATTTATTTATTTATTATTATTGTATTGATATGGTTTCGCCAAAAAGTACCAGTAACCAAAGCGAGCATTTCCTTTCCTTTTCTTCTTCTTCCTTAGACGATGAAAGTTTCCACTCCACATCTGCACCTCTCCTTGATGTCCTACATTCTGTTTTTGCAGATGTCCCCAAAAACTTCAACGTGGTTCACATCAACGCTCAAAGCATCCCAGCCCACCACACTGACATGTTGACAGCTTTTGACAACAAGAACATTCATGCAGTTCTCGTGTCGGAAACTTGGCTGAATCCTAATACTCCATCCACATCCTTCTCCTTACCCGGTTTCGTCCTTGTCCGGAATGACCGCATTGTCAGAACTGGCGGTGGCGTAGCCATATATATTCGATCTCACATTCCTTTTACTATTGTAAATAATTCTCCACCGTCTTCGTCCTCTGAGCTAGCCCAGCACTTATTTCTTGAATTATCACTGTCTCATACCAAAGTACTACTCGGTGTTGTCTATAGTCCATCTAGGGGTGTGGATTATTTCTCTTCCTTCGAAAAGACTTTGGAAGAATTGACCCCGTTATATAGCCATACTATAATAATGGGCGATTTCAATACCTGCCTTCTCAGGAATGACGCCCGTTCCCATCGTCTTAAATCTCTCGTAAATGCAAGTGATATGCATGTGCTCCCTCTTAACGCTACTCACTTCTTCCCAAACTCCGCTCCATCTCTTTTAGACCTTATCTTGGTCTCCTCAACTATCCACGCCGCTAAGCACGGTCAGTGTTCTGCTGATGCCTTCTCGTTTCATGACCTTGTTTATTTGTCTTACAAAGTCCGTCCCCCCAAATCCAAGGCGAAAATACTATTTCAGCGCAATTTTGGTGGCATGAGCACTGAGAATTTGCGGCAGGATGCAATAAACATCGATTGGTCGGTAATACACAATACCACTGGCATTGATGAGAAGGTCAACATATTCAACTCCCTTCTTAAACAGCTTTTCGATAAGCATGCTCCTGTTCGACCGGTTAAGATGAAACATTTTCCTGCTCCCTGGCTATCTGATGACCTCAGAGCTTTGAGAAACAAGAAAAATGCTGCAAAATCAAAGTTCAAGATGGAGCCATCGGACAAAAACCGCGAAAAATACAAAATGATAAGAAACCGCTGCAATAGGTTGTGTAGAGACGCTCAACGGCGCCATATTCACGAATCTGTTGAGAACGGTAACCCTACAAAAGTATGGAAATTCTTGAGATCGCTAGGAGTTGGAAGATTACGTAGTGAATCCACCCCCCAAGATATTAATATTGACCTCTTAAATTCCCACTTCTGCTCATCTACCTTCATTGATGATACTAGAAAGCGTGACACTTTAAATAAACTGTCTTGTCTTCCAACTCCTGATTTTTCTCCTTTTGTCTTCAGTCAAGTTACTGACTGTGATGTTTTGAAGAACGTTAAGGCTATTGCATCTGATGCCGTCGGTAACGATAGTGTTAGTCGTAAGATGATCGTACCCCTCCTCGATGTCCTAAATCCTATTATTACCCACATCCTGAACTACTCTCTCCTTTCGAGCACCTTCCCACTTATATGGAAAGATGCACAGGTAATTCCTCTCCCAAAAAAGTCCAACCCTGAATCATTCTCCGATTACCGCCCTATTTCCATTTTGCCGTTTCTGTCCAAAGTCTTGGAGCGTGTTGTACATGATCAGCTTAGTCACTTCCTTTCCAAATACAACCTTTTAAATCCCTTCCAATCTGGATTCCGTCCCGGTCATAGTACAACTACAGCTTTAGTAAAGATTACTGACGACATTCGGCGTGGCATGGACTGCCGGAGCCTGACTGTGTTGACGTTGCTTGACTTCAGTAACGCTTATAATACGGTTGACTTCGACATCCTTCTTGGCATTTTGCGTTCTCTTAACATATCTCCGGCGGTGCTTGACTGGTTTCATAGTTACTTGCATGGGCGCCGGCAACGCATTCGTGCTGAAGACTCGTTTTCTGCATGGCGCGATATTTCTGCTGGCGTACCACAAGGTGGTGTCCTGTCTCCTCTTCTTTTTTCTGTTTTCATAAATTCTATTACTCATAATCTCTCTTCTTCTCACCACCTTTATGCAGATGATCTCCAAATATATTCGCAGGGTAGCCTTGAAAACCTTCATGGGGTAGTCGGAACTATTAATGCTGATCTGGCACGTATTCTGGACTGGAGCATGGCCTTCGGTCTTAAGGTGAACCCGAACAAAACACAAGTTATTGTCATTGGCAGCTCGTGGTTGATATCAAGGATCGAATGGGAGTCGATGCCGCCTATTGTATTTGATGGGATCCAGATCTCCTATAGCAGCATAGTGAAAAACTTAGGTGTCTTGCTTGACAGTTCGTTGAGCTGGGAGAAACAGATTGGTGAGGTGAGCAGGAGAATGTTCGCATCAGCAAGTTCTCTCAGTAGACTCCGCCACTTCTTACCTATACCCACCAAAATTGCACTTGTGCAGGCCTTGCTGCTGCCAATTCTTGACTATGCCGATTGTGCCTATTTAGACATCACTGAAAATTTTCTGAATAAACTCGAGCGCCTTCAAAACTTCTGCATACGCATTATCTTCGGGTTACGTAAATTTGATCACGTTTCTCAATTCCGCGCTCAGTTAAACTGGCTAACCATACGACATCGCCGTGATCTTCATATTTTGGCCCTATTGTATACTACTTTGTTTAATCCCCGTTCGCCTCCTTACCTTAAGACGCTGTTTCAATTCATGCAGCCTACCAAAAGTGAAGGCATGCGGTCTTGCCGGAAACTCCACCTGACAGTCCCTCCGCACTCTTCTAGCTATTATTCTCAATCCTTTGTTGTTCGCTCAATTCGTCTGTGGAATTCCTTGCCTTTAACCATTCGTCAATCTCAATCCTTACCTATTTTCAAATCTCAGGTAAAGTCGTACTTCCTCTCTCTCTGACTTCGTGTTTTTTTTTTTTTTTTTTCTTTGTTTACGTTCCTTTTACATATGTTTCTCTCCTAATTTAGTTCGTTACACAAGGAAACTGGTGCTAGGTAATCTAAAACAATATATGTGTGTATACATAGATGTATTTATTTATTTATTTTTATATTAGCATAATATTCAAATGTAATTACTATTTTTTTTTTTTTCCATAGCTTTTGCGCAGCCTAACTCGTCCTCTGTTTTAAATCTCTCTGCCGAAGGTTCTCTGGAAGAGATCGCTCTGTAGCGATAAGACCGCCTAAATTGTACTAAATATTTACTTTTTTGTTTTTACGTGCTGTAAGTATTTGTTTGTGCAATAAAGATTATTTATTATTATTATTATTATTCCTTGAGCCCTCGGATCCCCATTTAGTGATATTGGTAGCACAGTGGTTAGAGCAGCCATCCGGATTGTGGAAATCGCGGGTTCGTTACCCGCTCGGTATCTCTAAGGTACGAAATTGTTTTTTTTCTAGTTTCCTATCTTTAGATAAGAGAACAAGCAGTGTAAAATGCAAAAAATGTTAAAGTAATACATTAATAAGTTACCTATAATATGCATAAAGCACGATATTATTAAGTAATTCTCCCTTCTTGGAGATGATTGATGCGACTTTGATACGTGTATGCAAATGCGACGTGTATGGCGCCGGAAATTTAATAATCTCCATCTTTTTAGTCATTAAAACATTAAAATTCACTTAAGTAGTCGACACATACGGGTAGGGTGACGAAGGTACCGAAAATTTACTAATTATGACTTTTATTATGGTCAGTTGCATCGAAAAAGGTTGGTACAGCAATGCTTACCAGTGGACTGTCAAGCAAAACAAAAATTTTTATATTTATTTATTAGTTCGTATACAAAAATACAGTTATCTATACTGATATTATAAATAGAAAAGATTTGATTGTTTGTTCGTTTCATTGAATAGGCTCCGAAACTACTGGACCGATTTTAAAAATTCTTTCACCAAGAAGATACATTATCAAGGAGTGACATCAGCTATATTTTATTATGATTGAACAAAACATTCAATGAAAAATAATAGTATTTGTAAATCAAGTCGGAGAAACGCGGGTTAGATGTGCTGCTTTACCGACGCCGCGACGTGCAATTACTTTTGACAAAACGAAGTCTGTCGAAGCAGCTAGTGATAGATAAAATTGAGGAAGTAAAAGTACTGGTGAGCTTATCTTTTAGGAGGGATTTCGTTTAGCGACCATGATTACTATAAATAATAATAATAATAAATATGCGCCAGACAACACACCTCTTGTAATGGTCTCGAAGTAGGGATTAATATCCCTGTGTCACGAGGTACCACACAAGGAAATCAGCCAGGGGCGTCTCCCCGCAAACCCATGCCCGAGTTAATTCAGAAAACATCGTTTCCTGAATTGACCCGCCCGGGAATCGAACCCGGGACACTGAGAAAATCGAGGCGAGAAACCGTGCTACAGCGCACTACGCCAATCGTGTCGTCAAATCACTCTGATCAATCACTATGATACGACTATTATGATAATGATTGACTCACTGTGAAATAAGTTTTGATTGGGCTGTTGACTAAAGAACCTGCTTTAAGCGCAAGAGGGCAAACGGACATAATACAAAACATGATGAATATATGTGTTCATTCTATGTCTTCTTAAATTAAGTATGAAATTATGAGCCCACGTGTTGAAATTATTTGACGAACATCTAAGCTGTGTGTCTCAGTCATGCTAGTGATGTGTTGAATGATAGATTATATGAGAAGGATTATTCTAAATTATTTTCAAAAAATTAGTTGTCGATTCTTTCTGCCGTTAAAATACAGCATATATAGTCTATGTTACTCGCTGATAATGTAGCTTTGTCTTGGTGAATTAGTCCAGTAGTTTCAGAGCCTATTTAATACAAACAAACTTTCTATTCTTTCCTCTTTATGATATTAGTAAAAATTAATCATTACACAAGCAGCATTTGAAGTTATCGAAAAAGTAAACTGTAATGATATTCTTTTCAAACTAGTTTCTCCCACGATATACATTCGTTTTGACTGGTTTGCCGTGAGTGTTGGTAATTATCTTTTTAGTTTTGTAAGCAGTAATAATATAGCATGTTTTTCAGTCCGTGTCTACGAGTACTATAAGATTAAGATAAAGAATTTATTTTGCTTCAAATGTGGTTCATTCAGATCTTATGAAATAATAGTTTCACACAATTTTGCAGAAACTGGCTTGCAAAATTGTACAATTTACGTCAATTATCAAAATTACGTCAAACCTTTGATTTGAAGTATTCATAATATTCATTTACAGAGTAAAAACCAAACCAAATTTGCAGCACCAAATTTTTAGTTTCCTTTTAAATATTTCTAAAGTTAGGATTTCATATTTTCATCCAACCTGTTGAATATTTTTTCTTCTGAAGAAGTTCATGTGAGTCCTAACGAAAACACAAACCTCATATTGTATTTGTAAACGATCTTCTCTATGTTTTTTTAACTGATTTATAAAATACTCGTATACATACAAGTATATTTAGTGCGTTGAAAGAGCATTCTAGCTCAATTATACTTCCCTCAACGGACCTTTAAAAAAATCAAAGTTGGAAAACTACATAAATAAAATACAACAGCGTAAAGGTAAATTAATATAGGCCACTAGATATCAGTTAGTTAGTTATAAGCATCTTTCGTTAGATTGAAAGCGTAATCGATTTATTTTAATTACTAGTGCAACTCGATACTAATTGAGTGAAGATCAGAGGGTACATCACTAGTAAAATCCTTTTAAGTAAGCAAGGAAGCTCAAATTAATTTCTCGGCTGCCTTTAGTTTTAAACCTGTTTTAGCTGTATCCTTTGAGATGTTTTATTTAATAACAAAATAGTGATTGCTCCCATCTGCGGATACTTATAAAAAAGTATTATAGTGTTATAATGAAACGTCTGACGAATGAAATTAATGTCTCAAGGTTAACTCCTCATATTTAGCCTTCATACAGTGTTCATTGTAAGGGCATGCAATTTACCTAATAAACATTTTAATGTGGATAAAATTAAAAGATATTATTAACTATTTCAGATTTCTATAAATCTAATTATAGGAAAAACTAGGAAAAATGAACTGGTTCTAGGTATCGAACGGGACTTGAACCTTCCGCGAACTGGGTGTCTGCTTTTCAAACTAAGCTACCAAGTTCCTTGCTGGCGTTATTTCACCATCAAATTTTAAAAGATGTTAATATTTTACAAGATTACATTATTTAGGAGCCCATAAGCGTGCAATCGTTTTATGTTATATTATACAATATAAGATAGTAAGTGGTTTTAATTCACAAAAACACAAGCTAAATAGAAGGTTGTAAAAATATACTAAACTAGCTTTCCGCCCGCGGCTTCGCCCGCGTGAACTTAATTTTCCCGCTTTTCTGTTGAATTTTTTCCTGAATTTTCTTTGCTATAAACCTCACGGAGCCCGAGACCTTTCCAACGAATGCAAAACCGTGGAAATCGGTTCGTGCGTTCTGGAGTTATAGCGTCAGGAAGGAAAACCCGACTTATTTTTATATACTCGTAATAGATAATAAAATTGCGCAGATGTTATTTAACAGCAAAAATTAACGAAAACGGAATGTGTTTTATAGACTGTACCGATATAAAAAATGTTGCATCAGATGAAAAAAATACAAAAATTTACCGATTCCCGCCTAAAAACTAAATGCAACGCTGCAACGCGGTAAACAATTTTCGCTCAAAACGTGAACGTATCGAACAAAAATCGAATTTGTGTTTCAGGCAAAGCCTCTAAAATGCTTTTTTAATTTTTATTACTTTTTTGAGTAAAAACGAGGCTGACAAGCATGTTACCCGATTTTTAAAACTGTGCACCTCGAGTTGTCAAAATCGTTATTACGAGTATAGGTAAGGGTGTCAGCGGAGTGGTGAGGAAGTTGGCGGGCGGGTGAAATTCAATGCTACCAACCTAAAGATTTTGACAACTCGAGGTGCACAGTGATAATAGTCGGGTTATACTGCTACAATATTTATGTCTACCATGCGTTCCAGTGCCCGTGGCTAAGTGACGGCAGCGGATCGGCAACGATCCGATGTTACGCAACGCCAGTCAGGTCGGGTTATGGATGGGTGACCATCCCGACCGAAATTAAGTGATGTGTTTTTCGGGCATCTCCGTGCTTTGGAAGGCACGTTAAACCGTTGGCTGACGTCGCAAGATATCAGTCGTAAAGCCTAGTCAGAGGCCTAAAATGGCGGCTTGATAACATCTGACGGTAAGGTTTATCACTGGCCTTACATTCACCTCTCCAACAATCCGCACTGAGCCCGCGTGTTGGAGTGTGGCTCATACCACCTCATAGTTGAGGTGGGGCTCGTGCGCCAGTGGGACGTATAAGGCTGTATTTGTATGCTTTTCAGTACGACACGATACGATTGACTTTTGAAATTTGTATGCAATGTTTGGTTCCTTTTCTAATCACTAGTCACTGTACCGAAGTCCCATACAAAAATGTCGATAGGGTCATCACTCTTCATAAGTGTGAACCCATGGTAGATATTATACAGGATGGTTACTGGTAGTAATTTGGGTTGGTCTATGCCTAGATCGTATTTGTACCGGTTTTTTATTCATCCCCTAAGGAGAATGATATACTCATACTCATTTAAACGGGAGATTCCTCCCGTCACAATGTGGCCTATTTAGTCCACGTGGGCGAAGCTAGTTAATTCACAAGTAAGATGCCTTATTACCATCCTCTTACTTATATCAAATAATTAGTATACTTATTTATAAGGCACATACGTGTCTCAAGCGCAAATGTCCGTGAGTCCACTGATTTGGGGCCCACTGAAAATCAGTGCCTGGGCCAAAAAGTCCAGGCTGAATGCTGAGTGGGGTCCTTTTATTTTTTGGCATCGGGACGTCGCTGTCTGATGGTATTGTTTTGCCTTGTTGTTATTTTGTTCTGTTGTTTTATGCCTACCACCTACGTGTTTTTTTTTATTCAAATGTAACGATGTCCAAAAATTTAATAAATGTTTTCTATTTCTGTTATATATCCAGTCAAGTTAATTTCCTAAACTGGCTGTAGCGACTAATTCCGTCACTAAAAATCCAAGCTAGGAGATGCATAAGCGCCAGGTGAAATATCATTTCGAAATTGTTCGCTACGCTCTGTTTGGGGAATGAACTTGACAGTATAAGGTATGTATTAAGGCCCCTGGTCGTTGAATAAGTAGCATCGGTTTTAGATTACAAATAATAATGGAAGCTCTCAAGATTAGGAGACGCTTCCTTTTTAAACTTGCTTCTTTTTAATTAAGTTACTTTTGATCGTATACACCGGAAGAGCAATGAAATAAAAACAAAAACAATGGTAGGAATGTTCCACCTGCTTGCTGCGTCATTACATCTTATCAAGCTTGGAAACAAAATAAGATGGAAGATCTTAAGATTTAGTTCACACAGTATATTCGATCTCAACTTTCTCAATAGACTTCGAGTATCAAATACCTAATAGTGTTTACTCTAATACACAGTATTTTATGAAAGATGCATAAAATGAACCGTGATGTAAGGAATTCCATTTTATCCATCTAATAGGCTCGTCAATTCAAACATAACAACTTTCATTTCATGGAAATAATTTAGTACGTCTACCACGAATTGCCACGTTAAATTTACGTTATCTTTCGCGTAAAAAATGGTTCTGGAATTTGACATGACATGGCATGAGAATGTCAAATCCCAATACAATTTTTAACGCGAAAGATAACGTAAATTTAACGTGGCAACTCGTGCTTGACATACAGGTGCTATTACAGTTAACATAACATAACATACTATTTCGACCATATCCCTAACGGGTTATTCAGGGGCGAGTGACTGTTGCCCTCATGGTGAACGAAACACTCAGAAGGCCACTTTTCACCAATGGTATTAGAACCCATCAACAGTAAACATTGTTGAAATAGCAAGTATGCTAAATAACATTAATACTAAAATTTGTATTCGACTCCTGGTTCAATTGCAAAGTTCCAGGGCCAGGATCGTGTATTCCATTCCCACGCAGGACCAACATTTATGTATTGAACATTTGTGTTTGTTTTCTATATAAGTATTTACAGGCTCTGTTCAGGATTTACAGGCTCTGTTTAGTTTGGGGTCAGGTGATCTTACTGTAAGGTATCGCAGACACGATTTTGTTTTAGTCTGATCGTTCGAAAAATCTGCAACTAATCTGTATATGTTTTTATTCACAGTGCGACCTCTCTGGGTGCGGCTTCAAGGTGGCAAGCGACCCCTGGTAGCAGGCCAGAGCACTGAGCTGGTCTGCCAAGCGGTCGGCGCCAGACCGAAACCGACGATATCCTGGTGGAAGGGAGGAACGAGGCTCAAGACTGTCAGGGAAACTGTGAGTATTTGATAACAGTTTTTTTTAATTTATTGTGGCATTGGCGACTGGGCCGTCACCCAAAAAGGATACCATATAAACTATACTACTTTCGCCGTATGATGATATCCCTGACAGTTCATAATTGTCAATTATAGTGCTGTAACGAATGTAATTTAATCGAGTTGGCAAAGAAAATGGAATCAGAGTTACCGATTTTTAATTTTTAAATGAATTCTTAATGTTTATTCTTATGGCTAAGAAGTAATAGAATAAAACGCGGTATTTCGAAAATAATAGTTAAAAAATTGCACACAAGGCAGAGGCACTGGTACTGATGCGAATGATGTGATTACAAATTACAAAATGGGTGCTCCTATATTCATCAATTTTTTGTCGATTCAGTAGTGTCAATACACTATTGAATGGCGTTCCGTTTCACGCATCAGGCGCTGTAAACATATATTAATTTAATTTCAAATACTTCATTAATTAACGGTTGATATTAATAATAATAATTTACTTGATAAGATTCGAAAGAACAATAGTTTTTTAACAGTTTATAACATTTTCTTTTGCCAGTTTCTTTATAGTATGCGTGACACGGAACAATAAAAGCTGTCAGGCATATCATCTTACAGTAAAAATAGAATAGGAGCTACCCCAATAGACTTCGTTCTGTCAAATGTTTGACAGCTGGTGTCCATTACCATATCTCGTCCGCTTTTCTCCGACTTGATTTACTTATACCATTATTTTTCACTGAATTTCTTGTGCAATCATAATAAAATATAGCCTATATCACTCCTGAATAGTTTAGCTATCTGTTAGTGAAAGAATTTTCACGATCGGATCAGTAGTTTCGGAGCCGATTCAATACAAACAAACAATCAAATCTTTCAATATCAGTAGTAGAAAGTAATTTGATTAGGCTAAATTTATCCAAATGTGTGAATGATATAAGTATAAATAATATGATACAGTTCGATGTTACAGAGTATTCTTAAGAAAATCTCTCTTTACTATATTGAGGGCTTGATCTGTTAAAAGTAAACGTTGAAGGGCCAATTGAGGGCATACAAATAATAGGTGTTCAAGATCACAGAAATCTTTCTAGAAGGTTAACGGTGAAGATGTGATCTAATTCTATTATTCTACTATGAACGATTCTCAAACAACTGATTGTATACTATTTTCACTGTAAGGTGATATGCCTGACAGCTCTTTATTGTTCCGTGTCACGCATACTATTTCGAACTAAATAAAAAGAAACTGGCAAAAGAAAATGTTATAAACTATTAAAAAACTATTGTTCTTTCGAATCTTATCAAGTAAATTATTGTTATTCTTATTAACCGTTAATAAATGAAGTGTTTTAAAATTAAACTTATATATCTTTACAGCGCCTGATGCGTGAAAAGGAACGCCATTAAATAGTGTATTGACACTACTGAATCGACAAAAAATCGATGAATAGGAACGACCATTTTGTAATTTTGAATCACGTCATTCGCATCAGTACCAGTGCGTCTGCCTTGTGTGCAATTTTTTAACTATTATTTTTGACATACCGCGTTTTATTCTATTACTTGTTAGCCATAACCCGTTTATTAAGAATTTATTTTAAAATTATAAATCGGTAAATCTGATTGCTATTCCTTAGCCAACTCGATCAAATTACATTAGTTACAGCACTATAATTGACAGTTATAAACTGTCAGGGATATCATCATACGGCGAAAGTAGTATAGTAGAGAACGATCAGCTTCTGTCACTTCATGTACCTGCTCGCGATAATTACCTACCAGCCGCCGGGTCTCCGCTGTAGATACTGACTACTGTACGCCTACCACGTGTTGCCAGATGTATTGGGATTCGACATTGTCATGTCATGTCATGTCAAATCCTAATAAAAAAAAATTACGCGAACGATAACGTAAATTTAAAGTGGCCACTCGTGCTAGACGTACTGACATCTATATCGAAAGTGGTAGCCCTGTCAATATAATATGCCTGTCACATAAGAGCACACATTTAAAATTGACAATATTGATAATTATCTATATAGTGATTTATCTGTTACTATATTAACTATTAAGTTATCTGTGACATTAGCCGCCATGGGGGGGTGACTGGTAAACAATGGATTTTATATTGTATCTGGTTTGGCGGCAGTCAGAGACTTAAATTTGACAGCAGTCGTATTGGTATCTCATCTTTAGCCGACAAAGAAAAGGGTTGAAAAGGGTACACCGACAAAAATGAGTTGAACATTTCTAATTTAAGATCTATCATTGTACCATGTTTTCACCAAATAAAGAAATATTATATTCTATTCTATGTCCACGTAACTTGACTAAGAACTCAAGTAAAAAGGTAAACTATACTAGCTTGGGACCGCGTCTTCGTACCGTTCCCCTAAGAAATTCTGGAAATCCTATCTTATTGCTCCCCTGCACTCTCCAAGAAATCTACATCCCAAATTTCAACTTTCTTCTCCTAGTATGTAAATAACCCAATGAAGAAAGAATGACTGAGGCGCGTATTGAGTAACGTAAGTTTGATATTATGAAAGATTGTATAGATAATATTATTAACTAGCTGTCCGCCAGCGACTGCGCCCGCGTCTTTCTCGTCAAAATATAGCCTAAATTAAAAAAAATATAGCCTTTGTCACTCCCTGATAATGTAGCTTTATATTGGTGATATAATTTTTAAAATCGGTCGACTAGTTTCGGAGCCTATTCAAAAACAAACAAATCTTTCCTCTTTATAATATCAAAATAGATTATTACAATTTCACTGAATCCATAACCTTGTTCGAAAGAATATAAGTAGATCTTTCCTTTTTTTAAGAGGTTTCATTACTTTTTCTGAATTCACGTCGTACATTTTCTACGGATATATTATGTTTCAATAAAGCGAGCTACGAGTATATCAAATGAAAGCAGCCGCGGGAGCTTCTTGTAATTAAAAATAAAACAAGATTAATAAAACAGAGTTGGCTATCGAACAAAAGTAAACACAAATATAGATGTGTAACGGGTGACCCGCGGCTACATCGGGTACAACTTTGTTATTGTCATGAAATTTAATAGCAATTATTACTAAATACACAATTTTATTAATTTAATAGAAAATAAGTTAAAGAAGATTTTTTTTCAATGTACGAGCAGGAAGGTCACCTGATGGAAAGTGATCACCTCCGCCCATGGACAACTGCAACACCAGAGGTGTCACCGATGCGTTGCTTGCCTTTTAAATGGGAATACGCTCTCTTCTTGAAGGCTCCGATGTCATATTCCTTTGGAAATACCGACGCAGGAAGATCATTCCATATCTCGGATGTACGCGGAAGAAATTGACGCAAAAAACTTACGGTTGTTGAGCGCCAGCCATCCAGGTGATGAGCATGGAATTTCGACTTATGACGTGTCGTACGGTGATGAAATTCAGCAGCAGGTATAACATCATGCAATTCTTCTGAGCTCAAGTAATTGTACTCTACAACATTATTTTGGACGACACGGGCTTCATGACGACACGATTGGCGTAGTGCGCTGTAGCACGGTTTCTCGCCTCGATTTCCCTAGTGTCCCGGGTTCGGTTCCCGGTCGGGTCAATTCAGGAAACGATCTTTTCTGAATTGACCCGGGTCTGGGTGTGCTGGGAGACGCCCCTGGCTTATTTCCTTGTGAGGTACCTCGTAACACAGGGATATTAATCCCTACTTCGAGACCAACAAGAGGTGTGTTGTCTGGCGCATATTTATTTATTTATTTTATTTATGTGCGCGTCAAAATAATTTTAATACCCTTTCTATACCATTCTATAATGAGTAATTTAATATATTATGAATAAGTTTTGTCCCCAATTTTCCATTAATCCAATACAACAAAAAAGACTGTGACCACAAAGATTTACATTTCTACCTAGGCAAGCAAGATGACACTTAGTAGGGTATCAGTATGTCAACCATGAGTTTATTACACCAATGTCAGCCGCTAGCATCTACGAAGACCGAAAGGAACTATTTGGGACCGAGCTGCCGACTGCAACTGCCAGAGTCAGACCTGTCCCCTTTGAGCATAATAAACCTAGATGACAGAGGCCATTTTGAAAAAAAACGACGCCAACGTCGAATCAATCATGGTGAGCTCACGGCAAATTGACCAGTTCTAAAAAATCCCTTTCATTTGGTAACAAACTGCTATTTTATTCGGCAGTTGAATCCTTCTGGTGCAATAAAGTTTATGACCACAGAATCCGGATTTAACCGTTGCGTTGGACTGTAACTAGTGTTGGGACAGATTCGATTTATTCAACTTTTCTAAGACTCGAACCGTCTTTTGCGAGACTCGAATGACTGTTATAAATATTATTGAGGACAATTTTTCATTTTGTGGCACTTACCATCTGCGAAAAATTTGGCTGCTACATTCAGACCGACAGTTAATGCAAAAATATAGTTAGCGAACTATTGATTTCTGCTTCATTTGTGTTCCACTGAGAGGATTTTCTTATTTACTTCGATATTTTAAGCAAAATTGTCTTCATCAATCACTCTTAATTATTTATAAAATGTATAGGTATTAAATAACATTACAAAAATACTAACTTCTGTCTATGTAATTTGAAATTTTATAGCTAAATGACGTGTAAAGACTTTTGTCTGTTCATCACTTTTGCTGACCTTGAAGGGTTAAAAAAGAAAAATATGTATAGTGATGATGAAACAAAGTTGGCTTACAACGTAGAATACACTAGATAAATTTGCCAGGCCTGTTAACGGCCTCGGTAGCTCAGTTGGGAGAGCAGCCACTCGGATTATGGAAGGTCGCGGGTTTGAATCCCGCTGGAGTCCCTAGGATCAGGTCGAATATTTGTAGTTTCTTTCTTTGTTTAGAAAATAGTGCTTTGTTAAATGCTTAAAATAAAGATCCACTTATATGTATAGTGATAACATACGATGAATATTGATCTACATGTATTGGGAATGAATAAAGTATTCTACGATTCGAGTCTGAACTTAACTTTACTGTCACCGGTCTAGAAATACGATGAACAAATGTTATAGCATGTAGCGTCAATAGTAACCTTACATATTCTGCCCTATTTCAATATAGATAAGGTTGAAAAGCGTTCAGATACTTCTGCGAATTTGCATTGCGGGTATCGTGTTGACGAGGCAACAAATCGAGGAACATTCAACACATTGGTCATGATGATAGGTGGTTGTACAACAGCTATTCAACGTATCTAACGCTACAGAGCAGCGCTTTTTCACAAATGTTACGTAAGATGCCAGTTCGATTCCGGCCTGTTTTCCTTGACTTCAAGTACTTATCGCTAAAAAAATATTCAATTACTATTAATACTTAATGCATAACACAAACATCACGATTATATCCCAAACGGAGTAGTCCGAGGCAAGTAACTGTTGCCGTCATGGAACGGAACACCTATTCTGTTATATTCTGCAATCCCCCCACCTTCCAACCGCGTCGTCTGGAAGAAGTTGCTCAAAGCGATAAACTTAAGGTCACTATTTGCTATCCTAAATAAAATTGTATTTTTCTCTTATGCATTTTTAATATGAATTTTTTTTGTAGATTTTTTACCAAAAAACAGGTAAAATCCACATTAACTTTATTTATTTGAGCTTCAAAATGCACACTCCATAAAAATTCTGTAATACACATAACCAACGTGTTAAATGTCCTGTTTGTTATTTGTTGACAAAATAACACGAAAGAGTCATAAATAGTAGATTTTTAATTAATAATCACCTTTTTCATATCGATCTTTACCTTTAAATAACTCGGAAACGTGACACTTTAGGGTACCGTATTGCCAGATATTTTTTGTTTATTTATGTCTTCTCTATCCATATTTACCACTTTTATCGTGCGCGCGTAAACTTCAGAGAAAAAAACGAAATGGCGGCAGGTGGCTATGCCAGCCTCCTTACAAAAATGTTCAAACCTCTAGCAATGAACACAAATATGTTTCTGGCCAGATTCGAACTCGGGATCGACGATCCGAGTGGGGGTGTTTACCCGCTAGGCTACGATACCTAATGAAGTTTTCTTTACAAGATACTTAATACACATGAGAAAATACCTCAAAAATTGTAAGGTTGGGTCATTGTGTCATCATGTCTGCCTGCATCCTCCAAATCCGACCCTTTTCAGGTCGCCTGGTTGTCATGAATACATTCAAAACAAATATCTTAAGCAAGTAATGGTTGAGTCTGTTTTAATATGAATCTCACACTGAAAAAGCGACCGAAGCACTGGCGTTGGTAAATAGAATTTCAATTTAATGTATCTTACAAATAAAACACTATGTGGTTTGTTTGTACGTTGCTTAGGTTCTCTCTGGAGAGAAGATATTGCAGACGAGATCTTGTGAAGAAAAAATGTTGAAGGGATGAAATTCGTTTAAACCACCACAGCGTGCTGGACTACGTAGTCATCCACACACAATCCAGCATTTGTTGGCTCGCACTAAAAGGTTCGGTGACTCGTTCTTTTGTCGTACCATCCAGACGTGGAATGCTCTTCCAGCGCATGTGTTTCCTTCCTCTTATAGTCCCGGGGTCTTCAAGCGGGGCGTGAAAAGGCATTTCTGCAGGCCTTCAAAGTGGGGATGGCCAGCCCAGTGATTCATTTGTATGACTGGGCTTGTCAGCCGCATATCTGGACCTCACGACCACTTTCCATCAGGGCAATATAAAAAAACAGCTTGAGAGTAACGCCCTATCTCTTACGAGCTTACACGCGCTTCAAGAAACCAAACTTGCGTACACAGGCGTGTTCGCTTGCACCGGTAGTGGTGAGTCAGTATCTAGGATCATACGAGCTCATGAAAGCGTCAACGCTCGTACGAGTTACGCGTGTGGCAAAAGGCGCGCCTGTACTCGCCTTCATGCGCTTCCAAAAACGAGCGTCTATAAAATACTACAAACTGGTCTGAAACCGCATTTACGATTGAGTTAGATTGTCTTTACAACGAAATAGTCAACACACAGTTTACCAATCGATTATGACCTACAATTTACGACCTTGTTATGTTCCATAGCAATTTTTAACCCAAAAAATATGACCCTATTACTTTTTCAGCTATTTCTCAAACTGAGCAATCGAATGAGCGTTCCAGCTTTACGGGAGTTTGCCCTGGTTTGCCCTATAAATTCAGATTTATGGATAGTTCCACCGTCTCTGGGGCAGGTGGAATATTAAAAAGGCAGGACTCCTATTCCGGAATGGATGGCGGAGCGAAGCAAAAAAGCGTAGAAGGGCTCCTATCGTAATTAGCACACTCGCTCTGGAGTTCGAGCTAAAGGCTGAAATTGTGACAAAATGACGAATTTCTTCGTAAAAAATAATTCTGTATCTTGATTATCATTTTATGTTTGGCTGAAATTTAAAGTAAGAGAAATATTATAAAAAACAAATCCATGATCATAAATCATCAATCAACTAACTTATATACTTACGGTCTAAGTTATTTTAAACTAGTGGAAAGGGCGAGGTGGACTGCTTTTTTTGGGTCCCTATTTGGCAATAAAATTTAACTTCAAAACAAATAAGGCTTATGTAATGTATTCCTTTTTAAAAAAAACTGTCTTACTGTCGGGAGTGATTTATATGTATATTACGTCTTCTTTCACAAATAAAAAGTTTATTATCTTCTAGCTTTCTGCCCGCGGCTTCGCCCGCATTATCGTTATATATTATGGCCAAATTACATAAAATGTTTATAAATTATAGCCTATGTGTTATTCTGATGTATAAGCTGTATTACTGTTAAGTTTCATCCAAATCCGTTCAGTAGTTTTTGCGTGAAAGAGTAACAAACATACGTACATACATCCTCACAAACTTTCGCATTTATAATATTAGTAAGAATTATTACTGACTTTTTGCCAGTGGCTTCACCAGCACAGAATCAGAATCAGAATCAGAATCTTTATTTGCGTAAAACATGGTATTTGATGATGTTACAACATAAGAGAGTGCACATGTTTCGCTATTACAAATAGCATGCAAAAATTACATAATTATAAAATTACAACAGGTATAATTACAATTAGATTATAATCTTTAGCAAGTGTTATAATTTAATAGTATGAGACCAAATTTGCGTATAATTATTATTATATATATATTATGAAGATAACTAAAGTATGTCAAATAAAATGAATTGTATTAGGAACTAAATTTAATGTCAATAAAATCTTTACGTTTACTATTTCTCCCTTAAATTAAAATATAGCCTTTGTAACTCGCTGATATAAAAATCGGTCCAGTAGTGTATGAGTTTATTCGTTACATTCATACAAGTCTTTCCTCTTTATAATATCAGCGTAGGTATGTATAACCAAATTGCTTCTATATTTTTGCGTTTGATGTTACAAATGCACTGGTTTGTAGATGTCGTGATGCGCATAGAATTGGTCCGTTGGGAGTTAGCGCAATATCCGCCTTGTAATGAAGAACTTGTGATCCGATTATAGGGACTGCGAATCCAGCGATTTGTGCGGAAGGCGATTATTTTTGATTAGGTAAAGGGATTTATGCAATCATAAGTTTATTTCAATTGAAGACTTACTTTTGATGGATCTTTTAGTCTAGTTAACGTTTGTGACAGCGGTAGTCGTTATAAGGCTTAGGACAGCAGGAGACTAGGATGACGTGGAATTTTTTTTTTTTATTCAGGTGGTTTTCTATTTGCTTGTATGTATTTCTTAGTTTCAGATTAATGTTTAATAATATGACCGAGTGGGACGTGAAGGCTCGATATGTCAGTGGACGCATTATGCTAGCTTATTCAAGAAATCACGTTTTCTGGTCTTAATAATAAAAAAAACTACCTTGTTTATTTTTAATACGATTGTCATCAACGCGAACTCTACACTTTCTATCAGAAAAGTGTTGTAATATTTTTTTACCGTTAGAGAGACCCCACACTAGCGTTCGTTGTCGCCGGCACGACCGCTCAACGAACCGTAGTGTGGGGTCTCTGTAACGTAGTTGGACGCCATTTTGCTTTTTTCCGACTTCGTGCAAAACGTCGGTTAAATTAAATTAAGAATGCAGCGGCGTGTTCAGTGTTCATTAAATAACATACAAAATTATTGCAGGGTTTATTTTTTATTTTTCTCGCAAAGGTGGCAAGTATGCGGTCTGATGGACACGAAGACCTTGACTGGTGACTTTTCTAAGCTTGCTTTAACATTGTCTCCATATTTTAACTTTCCTATCACCATGATCACGAACCTTCTTCTCCCACAACATTAATTGCATGGCATATATTAAATTTTATTACGTGTAGTATAATTCGACGTGTTATTTTTTCTTTTAATAAATAAATAAATGAATTTACCTTTTTGTCTTATATAGCTTAGCATGTTATCAATATTTTTTTCTTTTTTTTAATGTTATAAATGTAATTATTTGTTTTTTTCTGCATAGCACTTCGTTTTTGAATTTTAACTGTTGACTTTCTTGTATTTTTAGGCGAACTGCGCGTAAAAATTAAAAAATACTTTGTGGGTGACTTAAGTTGGACGGATTTCCTCATTTTTCATTCGGTCACGTAGCATTTCTATGGCTTGCGTTTTCTTCAGTTTTATAAAGAGTTAACGGTTAATTCAAAATAAAATAATGCAAGAAATGTTGGACTTTCCCCATTCAATTCGATTAGCAAGTTTTGCCACATTTCTTCCCAAAATTCCAAAGCTGGTACGAATAAATGAAATACGCAAATGTTCTCGGATTCGCCCTCGAGTTATCCGCATTTTCATCGTCTGCTCAGAATTTCTGGAAATAGCGCACTGTTAAGATTTTTGGGGATCCTCTATAGAGTTCAAGGTAAAATGTCAAGTAGTGTGCTAGCGGTTACATCCCGAAATTCAGTCTAAACCTGCAGATGGTGTTAAAGGCATGAAAATAGAAACGTTTGATCTGTAGGCCATACTAATCAATTCGACCCGTAGCACGGAAAAAAAGAAAAAAGGAGAGGAGTTATGGCGTCATCTTTTTCTTGCATGGAAAAAAAACCATTTGGCTCTGAAACCTGTCTTGAGTGGTATCTAATGAAAGGGCTTACTGAGCCAATTCTAAAAATATATCACATCATAACATTTAAGTCACTTGTATTAAATTAAAATAAAAATCATTTTCAAAACACCCCAAGTTTGGTCCTTCAGATATGATACGGGCAGATATTTTTTTGCAAAAATATGCTTCAAATGGTACGTATTAACTAACCCTTAAAAAGGATTTTTGAAAATATTTACATTTAGTATTTTTTTCATCATCATCATAATCATTTATATTCAGGCAACAAATTAGATTTAAAGATCTTAACTAAGATCTATAAATCTGTACTAAGAAGCATAATACCTTAAAATTAGTAACACAATATTTAATTTTTACAATCTAGCCCCAAGTACGCACTGTTTCCCCCTCGTAGTTGTATGCACGACCAGGGGATCTGTTCGCCATCGTAGTTGCATAAAGAAGTTAGGACAGAACCATTATACCGAGAGCTACACTCGTTTCTCTTTTGTTTTTTCAATCGCCGTAATTGGTTGTTTCGTATATTTTCCCTTATGCATTGTGGATTTTGCGCGATTGTGGGGAATTGCGGAAAAAAGCCGGGACTTTCAGAAACTTATTGGTATTTGCTTTTGGCTGGATTTAAACTAAAAACCGTATTAAATTATCTATAATTTACTATATTAATGTAGATTAGCGAGTTTAACGAGTAAAATAGTGGTCGGCTAAAATCAAGAGGGAGTGTAGGTATTTCGTTTTATGGCACGGTGAGATAATATTACTGTGTCATCGCTTAACCGCGTTTGAAGCGTTATAAATAAGTATTTTGGGGATGTAAGAGAGATTTATATTTTCTTACAGCAAGCAAGCAGACGTCTTGCTTGTTGTACGTTCATGTCAGAAAGACACAGAAGGCTACTCACGCGTGTACCGTGCTATTTCCAGTGTATGGAAAATCATTTCCTTGTACCGTAGATTCGATGAAATGTCCCAGAGATGTATTAGGAATCTATCAGATTGAACCAATTAGGTAACCATACAAAGGTATCGTTGCATCTCGATGCCACGGCCTGCCGCCATTGTGCCGTCATGACGTCATCACGCGCGTAGCCAATCGGATCGTTAGGCGGGTAATTAACTGTCACGTTGGCAGCTTTGACTGATATTGCGTGACTATTCGTATTCCATTTCAAATTAAAGGAAAATGCTATTCTAGTGTTGTTAGAGATTTTTGCATAAAATTGAGAAGAAAGGAACGCTTGTGTTTTCGAGTTCTTTTTCGTTTTAATTCTTAATCAGTCATTCATATGTTTTTTACTCTATTCTCCAACACTAAAATTTCTTTTGAGAATTCTAATAAAAACGGGTTATTGCAACGAAACAAAATTACAGGCAATTGTTTTACCTATTTCTCAACTATTTACCGTTATTTTTTTTCGTTGCAAAAACCCGTTTTTATTAGAATTAGCTAAAATGCCACAAAAAGTTTAAAATTCTATTGAGAATCCTAAATCATCCTATACAATGACGTTACTAGAACTGTGTTGGTATTCATATCTATATGGTAGTTTGCCACAATCAATTATGTAAGGCGTTAACGAAACAAAGTACTGAAAGTTCACCTGGAGCCATTCCATAAGCCCTTAGGGCTTAGAGCAATATTGAATCAACATTACTCATAAGTCAACGTCTTATAACTTTTATTTTTATTTGTGTGTGGTTGACATTCATACGTCATTTCTAAATAAGGTTAATTTAATATTGCTGTAACAGTGGTTCAGGGGCAGGCTCAGCTCAGCGTGATCCTTACCATAGATAGTTGATTGAGGCTTTACAAAATGGCCGCCTTTTTGAATAGAAATATCCTTTTTTAACTTATTATTCTAAGCTCGTATAATTCAAAATTCAGAGAATATCAAACAGAATTTCCACCAACAATTGCCTAACACATTTTATCTTCATTTGTTTTTTCTGTAAGATATTATTATTTGCCTACTAATATAATAAAGAGGGAAGATTTGATTGTTTGTTTGTGTTAAATAGGCTCCGCAACTACTGGACCGTTTTTAAAAAGTATTTATCTATTATAATTAAACAAAAAATTCATTTTTTTTTTTATGAAAATCAAGTCCGAGAAACGCGGGCGAGATGCGCTGCTTTACCCACGCCGCGACGTGCAACTACTTTCAACAGAAAGAAGCCTGTCGAGGCAGCTAGTGTGAAATATAGAATATTTGCTCACTCACTTACTTACCGCCTCTTGTCCTAGACCTCACCAGACGGCAACGTCACCAGCAGCATCCTGACCTTCACGCCGGCCATAGACGACGCCGGCAGGGTCCTGTCCTGCAGAGCTGTCCAACCATCGCTGCCGCACTCCACGCACGAGGATGGCTGGAAGATGGAGATACAACGTGAGTATGAATGAGGTCTGGACAGGATAGTAGATAAGTGAATTTTTATTCTAGCATTATACAATGCTCTGTTTTCTACACAAAGATAGAAACTAGAAAATTCGACCTGGTCCTGGGACTCAAGCGGGATTCGAACCCGCGACCTTTCACAATCCGGGTGACTGCTCTTCCAACTGAGCTACCGAGGCCGTTAACAGACCTGGTGAATTTATCTAGTGTTAAGTGTTAATTTAACAATTGTTTGATGCTAAAATAAAAATTCACTTATCCAATAGCTAGTTTTCATCTTAATCGAAAGTTAAATATTTGCTAAAATATTTCTTTCGGATGTTAAAGGCGCTTGCCTATAACATTGATGAAACAACGTTGGCTTACAACATAAAATACACTAGATAAATTCGCCAGGTCTGTTAACGGCCTCGGTAGCTCAGTTGGAAGAGCAGTCATCGTGACAGGTCGTGACAGATTGTGAAAGGTCGCGGGTTCGAATCCCGCTTGAGTCCCAGGACCAGGTCGAATTTTCTAATTTCTATCTTTAGGATAGTCAATAGCTTTGGGTATAACTTCTAGTCCACTCTGAAGTCATTTCAGTAATTTTTGTAAATCAAACAAAGTTCAAAAGAGTAACTATCGAGTTTCTTGCCGGGGTCTTCTCGATAAGAAGCAACGTCCGAACCGGTGGTAGATTCACATTATGTACTCGTATATTCACGATGTGTACTAATATTGTACTATGTTATTTACGTTTATTATTATTATTTCTATATACTTTTTTTTGACATGTCATAAGTGCTTTGTTAAAGCTTATAAATGATTTTTTTACTTTTTCTTTCTTACTTTACTTTTTCGCGCATGATCAATACCTACTTATCATAGGAATAGATAGGAATGCGTGCGTTACTCTGAACAACTTCAGACTGGATTAGAAGGCTGTTTCAAAAATGGTGTTGACAATACGATTGACAAGGCGATGTAGCGCGGTTTCTCTCCTTGACTTGCTTGGTTCTAATTTGGTTCCGATCTGGGTGCGATGGGGTCTCCTCGGGCTTGAACCAGTGTCTGCTACCATGTAACACAAGGATATTTATACTTACTTCGAGGCTAAGACTATTGATGTGTTGCCTGGAGCATGTTTTTTAAATTATTTTTCAGACTTTCATTTTTGAGTGGAAAAATACATGGTATAATACATGAAATGACCCTATTAATAAAAAAGTATTGCTTCATCAATCAGTTTATTCTGTATAATGGGTATTAGAGGCTAATAAGCTAAGATTCTTTATTGCACATAAAAAAAAACAATGAAGGTTTGTATTACACGAAATAGTAAGATGACACAATTTGGCGGTCTTATTGCTAAAAAGCAATCTCTTCCAGACAACCCAAGTAGAGGAAAATGTTAAAAAAAGGGTAAGTATGTGCACAAAAATAGTGAAATGTAAATTTAAATAACAAAATAATTATACAGGATATGTACTAATTAGCCCACCAAAATGAGTTAAATAAAAAGACGAGGAGAAGTGAAAGGAGGAAAGTAATTAGGGGATAAAGTAGAGTGTGAGAGTGTAGAGTGCTAATTAACATAGGTACCTAAAATGTGTCTAAATATATTAATACCCAGACATAGGATAGGCACTAACAGCCGCCCTATAAAATCGTTTGTCTGGGCTGGGTATCAAACCCACGATGGACAGGACTTTTTGGACTTTTATTACTTTATGACAATATCATGTTAAGAATAAATAATAAACTATATTTTGTGATTGGTCAATAGTTTTAGAGCAAGCTATTCAATCAATTTTAAGCATCTCTCAAAGTGCCTCTCACATTAATAGTTAAAAATAAACGAGTCTACCTCTCATTCAGTAAAATCGCACAATTTTCCAACTGTTACAACCTTTCAGCTAGTGTTGTAATTACTATCTAGTAATAGTCTATCGATAATTTCGGGACTTTAAAAATCATGATGCTACTTATATTTTCATGTGATATTCTGACCTGGCGAAGGTTGACCTGAATGTATATAGCACTAGAGGTTGTAAGTTCCTCACCGAGGATAAACATTCATTTTGAGTGGTATTTATGTTGAGTGTTATTTTCACTAAAATTTATTTTGAGAAATACGAGTTTTTTTTTTTAATGGGTTTGCGTTTGGCCTCAGTCTCGCCTGGTGGTAAGCGATGACGAGGCCGATGGTGGTACACGCTTACCCAGAAAATGCCTATTCACTCTGGCCTTGAAGACACCAAGATTGTATGTATCCGGAAACACAGACGCAGGGAGAGCGTTCCACTCCCTAGCGGTACGTACCAGAAAAGACGCAGCAAACCGTTGGGTACGGACTTTTTGTACGAAATTTGTGACGAAATTATGTATAATAAGCAGTCTATCTACTGGTAAAATTGATGGTATCGGTGCTATAACACGCCAAAATCATCAGTATACTTGATGATCAGGCCGTAGGCTTTTCTGAGAATTCCACATTCAGAGTGCTCAGTGCGAGTTTCAGTGAGAGAAGTAAATGACTTTACCCTCGCTTTTTGCGAGCAAAAAACGCAAATTTGTATGGCATCGAGTAAGCGCCATCTAGGGGCCTTAGTTTTTCTCGAATTTGTCGCTAGATGGTGATGTCTCGATTTCATACTAATTGACATTTATGTGCTCGTAAAACGCTATGGCGAAGTCTTTCACTTTCAAAAACCATCGATAACACTATGTACAACACTACCATCATTACATTTTGCGGCCATGTCTTATAAGACATTACTATAACTGCAGTAATAGTTTTTAGCTTTCCCAGCTCTACTTAAAAAATAAGCGCTGCCAGCGCTGCTGCCCTTAAGTGTGAGGTGAGACCTAGATTCTGGGACGAAGTTTAAGCGGGAAACTTGCAAAAGAAATTAGTGTAACTGAATTGAAAAACTAATCTTTTACTGCTAAGAATACTTTTCAACTTCGAGAGATACTGTGTTATTCGTGGCATGCAAATAAAGGTACCAGAGACTTTCAAACTGCAATGTATGTTTACTTTTATAGATTAAAACATTCAAAATTAGATTGTTAGTATGATCTTCCTAATGAACTCCTTTATATCCTGAGCATCTGCTGAGCGAATAAGCGAATCATTGAAATCAAGTCATCGCTACAATTAATGGGTATTACTATGCTTGCCAAACGCGGGTTGCTGATCACAAAACCCGGGCTATGTTCCGATAACTCCAAAACACTCGACGGTGTAATGCCTTGGGCTAAATGCAAAATAACAAAATCTGATAAGTGATTATTTTGTTGATTCGTATTAATACTGAGTTAATGGAAAACAAATTAATATTGGCAACGCATCAAAACCATAATTAACTTAATTACTTGTATTAATAGCGCGTGTTTAAATATCAATCAATTAGTACGTAGTGGACGTTTCATTGAGCAACGTCTGGCATAGGTATGATTCACACGGACCGAGTCGTGCGTCGAAGCGCAATGTACATTTAGGGAAACCGAAGCGTCAACAAAGGAAACAAGGTCTAAATCTGCATGAAATTCATATCGTTCCATGGAATGCGCCCGGAGCTGATCGGCTTCCGAAGTCCCATCCCAATATGAACCTAAACTACTGTTGACCAATGTGAGGATGGCCAAACTACCATGAGTTAACACTTGGAACTTCTTTCCAATACCCACCAAAATTGCGCTTGTGCAGGCTCTACTTTCGCCGATCCTTGATTACGGCGACACTTGTTATGTGGATATCAGTGAACACGTTCTCGACAAGCATGAACGACTACAACATTTTTGCATCCATATTGTCTTCGGGCTACGCAAGTTTGATCATGTTTCTGAATACCGCGCCCAACTAAATCGGCTTCCAATACGTCGTCGTCGTGATCCCCATGTTCTTACATTGCTGTACTTTATCCTGTTTGATCCGCGGTCATCCCCATATCTTAAACATCGTTTCAGTTTTCAGCAACCTGCCAAAGGTTCTTGCCTTAAACTGCTTCTATCATTTCCTTCCTATTGTCCACCTAATTTATTTAAATGAAACTGTAATATTTTGTTTGTGCAATAAAGTATATCTTATCTTATCTTAACACCAATGACAGCCGCGACCGCGTTAACCAAGTTGACGTTTCGTATGGGATTTGAACTGGAATGGAACTAAAAATGACATACTTTCTGAAGTCAACTATATTCGTTTATGTGAGAGAAACTCATGGCAGACATACAACAGAAAAAATGCGTACAACGCGCGTTTACAGTTTTTTATATGTCTTTACTAATTCTAATAAAAACGGGTTTTTGCAAATTTTTTTACCTATCTTCTCGACGTTTCGGCGACAATTGCATGTCACCGTGGTCACGAGCGGACACGCTGGACGCGGCGTCGTCTAGCTGGGCGCGGCGAACGATCTTCATCTACCCGCACATTTTCAAATATTCTATTCATAGTTAAATACAGTAATGTATATTAATATTATAAAGAGGAAAGATTGGTTTGTTTTTTTGTTTGTTTGTTTGTATTGAATAGGCTCCGAAACTACTGATCCGATCGTGAAAATTCTGTCACTAACAGAAAGCTAAATTATTTAGGAGTGTTATAGGCTATATTTTATTATGATTGAACAAAATATTCAGTGAAAAATAATAGTATATGTAAATCAATGCGCGCCCTACGAAAAAAGTAGACAAAAATACTCCAATCAAATTTCGCCATTTCTCGTTTTCTCTATTTTGTATACCGTTCCTAACATGGCAGCAATTGTCGTGGCTTAATATTTTGTATGGGCAATTCAATTTTGTCGACAGATCCTAACATGGCGCCTTATGTTTGTCGTGGTTTAGAAGAGATGTCCCGTGTGTGAACTCGTCGGTCGTTTTTGTGGACGACAAACCATGCATTAAAATAACATGAAAACAGGCGTCGCGGTGCGCCAAAATACTGGCCTTTTTTTAAAGTGCGGTAATAAAGCGATGCATTTATGAGCCGTCGCTATGTTAGCTTTTTATGAGTGTAAATTTTACATAAAAATATTAAATTCAAATAAAGCGAACTATTTATTTTCTCTTTTTGCGAAAAACCTTATATAGGTATAATTTCCAAAAAAACAAGTGTTTTATATAAGTAGTTTGGGTATCAATATTATCGATAAAATTATTTATCTCTTTTATTGGTATCGATTTAATCGATTATTTGTATCGATTAATCGACCATTCGTTTCAATAAATCGATTGTTATTTATCAATTAATTAGGCATTTAACGATTATTATTTCGAATCGATTAATTGAATCGATCAGTTAAAACGATTAGTTTTTTTATTTTTTATTATTATTTAAAATGGGTTTGCGTTTGGCCTCAAAGTTAAATCTACTAGTTTAATCGATCAGTGGAATCGATCAGTTATTTGATTAGTTGAATCGATTAATTGATCATATCGATTATTTGTATCGTTTAGTTTCATCGATTACTTGAATTGATTAAGTTGAATCGACTAGTTGAATTGCTTAGTTTAATCGATTAGTAGAATCGATTTGTTAAATCGATTAGTTAATTCGATCACATCGATTAAGTGTATCGATTATTCGAATCCTTTAGTTCGATCGATTATTTGTATCGATTGTTTATATCGATACTATCGTGTCTGCAAATCAGTACTATTGATAATATCGAATATTATATTAATGAATCTGTTAAACATGTCTACACCCCTTTGTAATGCGAGGAAACTTGTCTTGTCTACCTCTTTTGTCGACTCTCAGAGACGAGAAACGAGAAATTACCTTAAGTTGCGCATCTTAGCCAGGCAAGTCGGAGAAAAGCGGGCAAGATATGATAATGGACATCAGCTGTCAAATATTTGACAGAACGAAGTCTGTTGGTGCAGCTCGTTAATAATATCTTTATTTCCTTACAGACTTGCCGGTGGTGAAACTGGCATTGGGTGCCAACCTTGATGCTGGGAAGGTGGTGGAAGGCTCTGATGTGTACCTGGACTGCAGAGTGCGAGCAAACCCGTGGCATACACATGTTTATTTTACACATAACGTAAGCAACAGTTTTCCTTAAAGTACCTTTAGTAAAACCTATATATAGCTTCGCACTGCTGGGCAGATAAATCATGTCTTAGGGGTATTATTGGCTAAATCATGCTTACAGAATGATTTTTTGCGGAAACAGAAATGAAAAAGTTTGGTCGATACAGACTTGAAAGTTTATTCAGATGTTTGGTGTCTAACCATTTTAAACGTCATATTAAAATAAAAACCATGTAAGTACCAATGCCAGTAAATTATTGTACCTAAGCTTACCCTTGTTTTTTTAGGCTAACTTGACCAGACTATGTAAATTGTATGTAAAGTGTTTGATTTTTATGACAAGTATTTACTAGCTGTAAAAATTCTCGTTTGTGTAAAAATAATAGCTAAGTTAATAACATCTAAAAATAAATGATTTTTATTTTATTTCATTAATTTTTATTTATTAAGGTAATTAACACTAGCTCCAACGTAAAATGGAGGATCAAAAAGCTCTTTAAAATAACCGTCGCAAATACTAAAGCACAAATTAAACGTTCAATGGTAGGTACTTATGTGAGAGAGTTATGGTTTAAAATACACATCTTGACTGATTCAAAACATAAATTCTCGAAATTTGCGTTGTTGGCTGTCTGAAGTGCTAAGCAGCTTGCTGCTGCAAAAATGCTATATCTGCCCTTATCAATGATGATAGTGTAAACACTCAGTATAAATCACCAAGAAACGATGAAGTTCAAAATGAAATTTGTTAAGTTCAGATAACATAATAATATACATGATATTTTATTGTATGTCCCCTTGAGAATTTAATAGTCGCTGCTACCAATCATCAACGGTCTCTGTTGTTGTTCCTGCGTGCTTCCAAACCATTTTGCAATATTTTCGTACTCTTCGAAACTTAGCAAAGAAAAGAATAAGGTTGTTTTTTTTGTTGAGGTTTTATCGAAAGACCTCTCAAAAATGGAAATATTGGTAAAAACATTTTTGCGTGTTTGAAGGGCTTGTACTTAAGTAAACATACTCAAACTTTTTATGAGGCGCTTTTTTAATGTGTTTTTTGATTATATTAAATTATTTATAGAATCTGGTGGGTTGTCAAATACCCTATTATATTCCCAGTCGTGGCAAATGATATGTTCTATGCAACATAATTGAGAAGACATAAGACCTATGACTGCTTTGTCTTTCGCTCAGCGCCACATTGCATACGATAAACTACTGAAATGGCTTCCAAGTCGTATGTAATCCTCGGAACAATGCTTCAGTGTAAGTTAATTAATTGCGCAATTAGTGCTAATTACATTATCTTTATACCCCATAACTGCAGTGGAGCTAGTCAAATGGTTTAGAGCGAACGGTCTCGGGTTCTATTTAGAAATGGAATCTATGCTACTTTTGTACTTACACAAAATAAAGAGTCTGCAGAAGGACCGCTCTCGCCTTTTCTCAGTATAATTACCAAAACTTGTCTGACCGCCTAGGGTTACTACTATATTCGCTCTGAATTTTTAAAACGAAGTAAGTAGGTTATACCTACTTAACAGAACCCGCCAAAAACAAAATTCATCGTGTGAAAAATGGCAACAAGTTCGACACAAACAAAAACACTCGCGACAGTGCGACTGGCCGCGTGACCGATTCTCACCGGTATCGCCTGTTAACTCACTTTGTCTGTGTGCGTGATCAAAATGGCGGTTTGTTCTAAGCGGGTTTTGCCCTATACTGATTGATACGGTGATTTAATGGCGATAGAGCTAGTCAAACAGCTACTGTTCTGAAGGGATGGTCAAAGAATATTTTTTTTGCTCGTATACGATCGTTTTGGCATCCGCGCTTATTAATATCCAAACGCGCGTACTCGGGCATAATGCGGCGTGTTCGCTGGAACCGGTAGTGGTGAGTCAGTATCGGTATGGATTAGACGAACTTATAAGCGTGTCTAAAACGCTAGTGCCGCACTTAAATAGTAAGGGCATCGTAAACGATTTCAAGACATTAATAATCACCTCTTTTCTCAGGGTGCCGTAGTAAAGCCAGGCCCAGGAGTCCTCCTAGCAAACCAGAGCCTGGTGCTTCAGCATGTGTCCAGGAAGGCAGCCGGTGCGTATGTCTGCTCAGCCAGGAATGGCTTGGGAGAAGGGTCTAGTGAGAAACTGGTGCTGGATGTCAAATGTGAGTATAATTTTGGATAAAACAAAATAAAATATCTATATGTACAAGTTGGACATTTTTCAAGTGGTACTTTTGAATCGTTCCGTACTCTATCCATCTCGTATAGTCTTACATAAATATACCGTGTGATTATCAAAAGACTTACAACGATTTGACCGACCTAGTAAGTAATGTAGAAACTATCTAAGTGAAAATGAAATTTATTTAATCAACTTTCATTTAAAGCTATAATAATAATAAAGTGTATTTCGGAAACAATACATCCATATGTGTTAGTACAATATTTTACTTAAAAATCTATGGTTAGTTACAAAAAAATTACAGAAAATTAAAATTCAAACAGCACGATAAGGTCCCGTGATCACTCTCCGCACAAAACAATTCCAAAGCGGCGATGTATACCTATTGGCTAGTGTCATCAGTATACTGTTGCGACTTGCTCGAACCCTAGCAGGGTTACCGTTTTTTTGCGGACGATTGTATTGAATCCATCGGTCCGGTATTCTGCAAACATCCCTGTTGCACTACAAAAACGAGGCAGTCCCAACAGCATCCTGAAAATATTATTATATTGGATGCGCAGGGCTTCAAGCGATCGTTTGGTGTGTTTGACCCACAGGTTTCCCGTATACATGTTCTGACAATAAGCTTTAAAAAGCGTAACTTTAATATGTTCTGTACAACGGGAAAATCTGCGAGCCATCGTGTTACCTCTAACCGGCAGAGCCCTACGCTCCCTTTCAATGTCAGCATCATCTTTGAGGTCACTCGTAATAATATGTCCTAGATATTTAAATTTAGTGACGCGTCTAATGCTCAAGCCGTTAAGAGTTATATTCTCAGCGCTATTAGGACGTTTACCAGCGGCCTCAAAGACCATGTACTCGGTTTTTTAAAATATAAATCAGTCGAAGAGATAGTATTGTTTTTATGATTTATAATATTGGGCCTACTGCTTTTTCTTATTTATATAAATCACCTTCCTTACTTTGTCAAAGACATTTGTGAAATAGTATTATTTGCTGATGATACCTCGTTGATTTTTAAAATCAACAGAGGTAAGCAAGCATTTGACGATGTAAATAATACTATTTCAAAAGTACTATGTTGGTTCACAAGCAACAATTTATTACTTAATGCAAAGAAAATGAAGTGTATTAAATTCACTATGCCTAATGTTAAACAGGTTGATACCATTATCAATATGAATGATTAGACATTAGAAATTACGAACTCTACGGTATTTTTAGGAATTACTCTAGATTCTAAGTTACAGTGGGGTCCACATATAACGGCTCTGGCAGGAAGACTTAGTTCGGCCGCTTGTGCTGTCCGAAAAATTAGACTCCTGACTGATATTGAAACAGCAAGACTAGTGTATTTTAGTTACTTTCATAGCGTTATGTCGTATGGTCTACTGTTGTGGGGCTCAGCTGCAGACCTTAACACCATTTTTGTACTCCAAAAAAGAGCTATTCGGTCGATATACAACCTTAGGCCACGCGACTCGCTCAGAGAAGTATTTAAGAAGATTGATATTTTAACTGTGCACGCTCAGTATATTTTCGATAACATAATGTATGTGCGCAAAAACTTGCATATGTTCAAAAAAAACTGTGATACTCATACACACAATACTAGAAATAAAAACAAACTTATTACTCCAAGTCTTAGGCTACATAAGGTAGGAAATTCTTTTGTTGGTCAATCTGTAAAGTACTTTAACAAAATACCTCAGTCTTGTTGATCTACCTCTTCACAAGTTCAAGTCTACATTTAAAACAAAGTTGATAAAACAAGGTTATTATAACGTGGAGGATTACTTGAACGACAACAATTTGTGGTCATAGTAAGAATAATCTGCTCCTCTGCTCAAATAATGGGTTTTTATTGCTCTTTTGACTATACTCTGAATTTATTTGTTGTAAAACCAAACAAAGTTCAAAAGAGTAGCTATCGAGTTTCTTGCCGGAGTCTTCTCGATAAGAAGCAACGTCCGAACCGGTGGTAGATTCGCATTATGTTTATTTAGAATATTAACTATTATTGTATTATTTTATTTACGTCTATTAACGTTTATATATATTTTTTGTGAATTTTGACATTTCATAAGTGCTTCTTTGTAAAAGCTTAAGTGAATAAATGATTTTTTACTTTTGCCTTACTTATGAAAACCTTAAAATTAAATTCGGTAAAAAAAAAATCAGTGACATAATTCAGTCGAATGTCCATACAGACTAATAATGAGACTCTAACATCGCGGTCGGACTGCTGTTTCCACAAAGAAGAAACTCAGTAGTGATTCCAAACAAATTAACGGAAGGCTCACCACCTACCTCGTTTGAACCATTAGTGAAAAGTGGGCTTCTGAGTGTTCCGTTCCCCATGACGGCATCAGTCACTTGCCTCTGACTATCCCGTTTGGGATATAGCCGTGATGGTATGTTATCAAGAGGATATTAGGAGGAAGCTTAATCGAAACACTAGCAAATGCGAGTTACTGGTTCCAATGATCGAAACACACTTTCAAACATTGTAATCAGTACTCTTTTACCTAAAAACTAAGTTGGACCTCGGTATTTTTGTCATATTTTTGTTGTTTTCTTCAAACAGATACGCCAACTTGCCAATCAACGCAGCCTGTGGTGCTGCGAGCGGCTAGAGGAGAAATGATCGACATCGAATGCGAACTGGACGCAAACCCCAAGGTATTTACCCTGTATGCAACCATCCTTTTGGTATAATTCTGAAACCGACTGCAGGCTTCAGATCACACTTAGTTCCAGTTAATTTCTGTCTTGCTGGTAGTTTTAATTAAGACTATGCAGCGCATGTCTTGACCCCTTCATACTATTAAGCTCTTTAACGGTGATTTGTTCAATTTTTCTGGTGATTGTACAAATTCAGCGGTGGGGATGACCAATGGTATAAAATAGAATTGGTTATCTGGCCCCGTGGAGTCAGATTCGAGCGGGGCCAGTTCCCTGAGCCCTCTGAATTATGAAGCGTGAAAGCGTTTACGATGCTATTGAAAATCGAATCGCACTGTAAAGTTATCGTTACATAAAATTCATTGTTGACATTGTACCACCAGAGAATTATTTTCTGACCATGATATTATCTAAACTTTTGACATCTGAATTAAATTTTATTGACCAACTTTACTATATTAACTTTATTTAGGTAATTTATTTAATTTTAATAAGCTTTTATTTTTTTTCTTGGGAATAGTTATTGTGCTTGAGAAATGACACAATTTGATGATAATGAATTGCATGACGACAAAATATTCACACATTGTTGATCGATAAAACATGCATGCCCAAAATATAAATATAAGAACTTCAAATGTACTATGTTTTATGCAAATGAAGAATTATCTTATCTTATCTTAGTTCTAATATTTAAAAGTGAACTATTCGTTTTCTTTTGCAAGGTATTGTCACCGTTGCGTATACTTAGATTTCATAAGATCAACGCAGAAGAACCTTGTACCGCTTACAGGTTTATTAGGAGTATTTCAAAGACTTATCTACAAAAAAACATAATTTTCATAACACTCAGGAGAAAAATCATCGTAAAGGTCACAGCACTTAATCACGGCGCGGCAATAGCACCGCTCCAACCCGTCATCGCCTCGCTTTTTCACATTGACATTGTAAATTAAACTATAGTAGACACAATTCAATGCTCTAATTTGAATGGCAAATTAGTTACCGGGTTGCAGTGCAGCGGTGGTGTTGCGTTAAATTCGGTTCAAATATTGTTTTATCATTTACAATGTGCCCTGCCCGCTGCCACTTCCTTATAATTTAGTTTTATGCTTGGAATAATTGCATTTAGAAACTCAAGTCCGCGCGCCCATTTTGAAGCCATAAATGGCTCCAAACGGACCGCTTTGCAGTGTTCATTACAGCTTCGCAATGTTCAATGTCAAAGCGCGCCGCACGTAAGCAAGTAATAGTCACGCATGTGTGGATTGGATCGGATTAGTGCTTCATTTTTGACGGGGCGTTGTATGAAGACTATCCTTCTACAATTTATTATTCTAAGGTTTTATGGTTTTTTCTTACTCATTTTTACTTCGATCACATAACTTTATATTCACTATTCGGTCAAGAAAAACTATACTACTTTCGCCATATGATGATATCCCTGACAGTTCATAATTGTCAATTATAGTGCTGTAACGAATGTAATTTAATCGAGTTAGCAAAGGAAATGGAATCGGATTAACCGATGTTTAATTTTTAAATAAATTCCTAATAAACGGGTTATGGCTAATAAGTTATGAAATAAAACGCGGTATGTCGAAAATAATAGTTAAAAATATCACACAAGGCAGACGCACTGGTACTAATGCGAATGACGTGATTACAAATTACAAAATGGGCGCTATATTCATCAATTTTTTGTCGATTCAGTAGTGTCAATAAACTATTTAATGGCGTTCCTTTTCACGCATCAGGCGCTGTAAAGACATATTAATTTAATTTCAACTACTTCATTTATTAACGGTTAATCATAATAGGAATAATTTACTTGATAAGATTCGAAAGAACAATAGTTTTCTAATAGTTTATAACATTTTCATTTACCACTTTCTTTTTATTTAGTTTGATATAGTATGCGTGACACGGAACAATAAGAGCTGTCAGGCGTATCATCTTACAGTGAAAATAGTATAGTAGCTACCAAAATCTAAATGTAATTCCGCTTCATTCAATTATCTCTGCAAACCAAACTGACAGCTCGCTTCAAAAACTAACAGATTGATTCATTAACATAAAACGAGAGAATTCGTGATGGAACGTTTAGTTAAGCAATCATGGCCGACCATGATTCGTTTGCGAATGCCGGAATATTCACACTTTTGTTGGCAGTTGGGGTAACGGCACACAGCGAGATATGCGACGACGAGCCATAATATGAAAATCAAAGTCTTGTTCTTAAAAAAAAACATCACAGTCGGACTTACCCCCTTATGCATAAAAAAGTATTTAACAGTATTTTCCCTAGTAGTCTAAAAGCACTTTTTATATTTAAAGGTGGGTTATTTAGGATCTCCACCCATCACATGAGAATATAAATGGAAATGTAATGACTCTACGTTCATTTAGGCATCATTTTTTGCTTAAGGTTCAACCAATCCAACCTTTTGGGACCAAGGGTTTGAATCTGGCTAGTTTAACTATGTTTTTTACGTCAAATTTCGTTACGACACGATTAGCGTAATGCGCTGTAGCACGGTTTCTCGCCTCAATTTCGGTAGTGTCCCGGGTTCGATTTGCGGTCAGGTCAATTTACGAAACCATCTTTCTAAATTGGATCGGGTCTGGGTGTGCTGGGTGACGCCACTCGCCCCAAATTCCCGGTCTGGTTCCTCGTAACACAAGGATATTTTATCCTTACTTCGAGACCATGACAGGTGGTGTGTTGTCTGGCGCATATTTATTTATTATTTCGTACACAAAGAGACAAATTACATAGAAAACAATAAAGAGTACAAAATACTAGGGTAGCTTATCTCTAGAAAGAGATTTCTTCCAGCCGACCATGGCGACAGGAAAAACTCATTTAAATTTTATAGAAGATCAGAAATGAGAATCGATGTTCTTTAAAAAATAACAGCGGCTAACGCTTCGGTCTATTTTGCCTGCTAAAAACTAAACTTACCCGATTGGGCCGATAGGCTTGCCATGCAACCGAATGAAAATCACCTACTTTATTATACACTATAAAAAAAATCATAAAGGCTCGCAAAACCACTTGTGAGTCTCTGAAACAAGACCCTTTTTATATTCCGTTTTTGCATCGCCCTGCGTCATACGAGTAGATGCCGCAGTCGATATATAGAGTTTAATAAATAGTTATATTATCGGATAGCCTTTTGTATGTTCGTGCCTTATTCATTCGTTTGCACAAATTCCTGAAATTCTCCAGTTCGGTGCCTATTGTAGGCAGTGTATAAATGATTGTTGGCTTTGTCTGATCTGCATTGATAATTATGGAACTTTTGTTCAATTAATTAAGTAAAGTGCCTATCTAAACTAATTGAATCATGCTGTGTTAAAGAGCAAGTAAATAATGGAAAAGTAAATAACAAAGACAACAAATCACTCTTTTTTTGGTCTCAAAGTAAGATTTAAGTTTTTTTTTCCGGTGATTAAAAAATATTAATAAAAGTACGTGGTGCATTTGTACTGCATTTGTGAGGCCTAAAGAATTAACTAGGGCGTCACATTCCTCAAATGGCGACCACGAACTGGAAGACGCAGCGTAGGTAGACCACCCACCCGGTGGAGCGATGACTTGGTGCAAGTTGCAGGAAGCCGCGATGCAATTACCCCAAAGCCGCTCGCTGTGGCGTTCTATGGGGGAGGCCTTATCTAGCAGTGGACTTCTTAAGGCTGTTAATGATGATGATGGAAGAAGTAACTGTAAAATTACAATGTTAATGCAACAGACTTAAAACGTGAAGGTTCGCACCCAGAATAAACATTCATGTGTGTGATGAACATATATGTTTGTTCAGGGTCTGAGTGATATTATCTATTTAAGTAGGTATGTTTTTATAAATATTTAAGTATGTTTATCAATTCAGTACAAACTTTGCTTCGTTTTCTTCGGGTCAGATGATCCTGTAGTTAGGGGTCCCAGATATTTATTGATGTCGCCTGAATTTAGTCTAAAGATGCTTCCACACTTGGAGCATTCGCCTGTAATGTAACGTTACAGAGTTGAACATTAACTTAAGTTAGGGAGGAGAACCGAGCATTACAGTGCGCAAACTGTAATGTTACTATATGCCAGCATTACGTTGGTGAGGGAAAAGCACCGAGCATTACAGTGCGCAACTTGATGATACATTGTGTAATATTTTGATACAACTTCTCTGAAGTTTTGTAATGCAGTATTGTAATGTAATGCTCAAAATCGAATCTAGAATGTACTTACAGGAAAATGCTCCAGGTGAGGGACCACCTTTATATAACTGGCGACGTATTTTTTCACGTTAGTGTAGTTATCTTTTTGCTTGTGTTTGAAATATTTTGTTTTTTAACAGGATTCCATGTTCTTCCACTGGTGGTTCAACAGCTCAGCTCACACTAAGCATGAGCTGACTACAACACCCTCCACTTCTTCTAACAGCTCACCTGGTAAGATCGAACGTTTTAACAGGGATTATTTAAGCTTTGTATCGGCTAATTACCTACAGTTGGGTCAATCTGACCCGAGGGATTAAATGAACTTAATTTGTTAGGTTTATCCTTTTATGTAAATTTACAATTCCATTCCATTACAATCGCTACAAATATTTGTGTATGGGTCATCTTGACCCATCTCAAATGTTATTCATAGAAAAATATTCATATTATTTTTAGCCTATATACTCTATTACTGCTAGGCAAAGCCTTCCAATAATGAAATTGAGTCATCGCTACAATTAAGTCATCATAATCATTTAAATTGGGTCATAGCTACATGAATTATCAGTTTAGTTGACTTAATCACCGCCGTTTGAGGGTCCATTAATCAGCGGATGTACAAACCATCTTTATCCTGCAAAAGCGAGCGATCAGATCTATTTATAAGCTTCGTGCACGGGCCTCACTCAGAGAAATTGACAGACTTTTTAAGGAAATTGGGATTCTCACAGTGGCTTCCCAATTTATTTACAACTGTATTGTCTTGGTGAAAAAGAATATCAGTCTTTTCACAAAACACTGCGATATACACGCCAAAAATACTAGGAATAAGGATTAAATTGCGCTTCTATTGTTTAGATTACAAAAAGTTTTGGGATCCTTTATGGGGCAAGGTGTACACTACTACAACAAAGTTCCTCAGGCAATTTGTATGTTACCGCTGCACAAATTCAAAAAACACATTAAATCTGTTTTATTAAAAAGGGGTATTATACTAGCAATGATTACCTTTTGGGTAAAAAAGCCTGGGATTAAAGCTTATTATTTAATTACCGGACTAGTGTATTAATGGCTAACCATTTTTATTTTTGTAATTGTATAAATGACTTGGTACAGCCTATTGTTTTATATTATGTAGCTTTGCTGTACTTGTTAGGTTGTTCTGTCTATTTATTAATGTTAGAATTTAAGCAGTTTTTTTTTCTCAACAAACAAATTGAACTCTACTAACTCGCATTCTAAAACCACAACAAGTTTAAAAGAGTAACTACTGAGTTTCTCGCCGGGTCTTCTCAGTAAGAATCAACTTGTCCGACGCGGTGGTAGAGTCGCATTAAGTTTGTATACTGTTTATTTATATATTTATATTATTATAGTATTTATGTCTATTTCTTAGTATATTTTTTGACTATTTAAAAGTACTGATTAAGTCTTTTTAAATTAAGATATTTGAGTTTGAGTCAGAAACCCGGTTGCATTAGGAGAAATACAAGATACAAATGAACCTAGAATCAGTACGACTACCAAGAGTTTGCGTCATGTTAACTACGATAGTTAACTACACCGGTATGTATGGTCATTTCCAGTTTCATTTATATTCAGAAAAGGCGTTGTACCGAAGTCACAAATACTTTACTACAGACGCTAGCGAGTATCGGTGAAAACTTATAGTCAAACAGAAACCCAGGTCATATTAAGAAATGTTATATTTAACGCAAACTAAGAATTCGTTCAGAGTAAAAATACAGCTTTATTTCTGAAAATGCTAATGTTCTAGGTGTTTTCACATACATGGTGAACACGTCATCAGACTACGGCTGGGTGCAGTGCTCCGGCTCGAACACCGTGGGCAGACAGACCAAGCCATGCCTGTTCCACATACTGCCTGCTGGTGAGTTTATATTTATACGCAAAAAGGATCATCGGTACTGTCACACACACCTACATACAAACACACTCGCACACACATACGCACAAATACGAACACACACGAAAAACACCCTACACGCATTATTTGTTTGAAATTATGCAAGTCTGTTCAATTGTTGAGGAATTTTTAATATGTGACAGTTCTTTATGACGACACGCTTGGCGCAGTGCGCTGTAGCACGGTTTCTTGCCTAGATTTCCGTAATGTCCCGGGTTCGATTCCCGGTCGGGTCAATTCAGGAAACGATCTTTTCTGAATTGACTCGGGTCTGGGTGTGCTGGGAGACGCCCCTGGCTTATTTCCTTGTGTAGTACCTCGTAACACAGGGAATTAATCCCTACTTCGAGACCATTACAAGAGGTGTGTTGTCTGGCGCATATTTATATTATTTATTTATTTATTTATAGCTATCGTCACGGGGTGCACCGTCACACTTTGGGGCCACCATATCGTTCAGTTTCTGAGATGTAGATCGTAGAATGAGCCTGATGGATAATTAATTCCTTCGGTTCAAAAAGCCACTACTAACAAGGTGACCTTACACAGGCATTAACTAAAATAGACGGACTTCGTCTGTCAAAAATTAGTACAGTTATGTACCTACTTATGAATGTACGAGTAGTTATGTATCTATTAATTGACGTTGCTTCATCCACACTAAATCTTGAGCTCCGCATACTTGCTTGACACCGATTCCAATATAAAAAAACTACAATAGATTCATAAAATACCAATATTTCTTATGAAAACTGCCACACAGATCCTCAGGACGCATTCCTAGTATTGCTACTAGAAATTCAAATGTACTGGCTAGGCTCCAACATCATACATGTATGGTATGACCAAGGTTATTCAAATTTAGACCTTATTAAAATGGTGTAAAGAACTGCAGTTTAAACGTTTGTTGCTGACTTTATCTTCTCGTAACTCATACAAATGTACCTTTTAGCTGTTTCATTTAATGTTATGCTGATTTTTTTACAGTCGCCATTTTTGCGTGCGTACTGCGGCGTGCAGATGTTAATATTATTGACAAATGTCAAAAATGTAATGCTCTTGAGCTAGGAAGCTTTTCTTACCAGATCTCCCTCCAGTTTTTTTTAAATTTTGCACCAGACCACAAGCCAATTATCACGGTTTTAAAGCAAGAATCAGTATCCTTATGTTACGAGGTACAAGAATTTATTCCGGACCAATTTAGAAAAGTTCCTGTCATAAATTGACCCGGCGGGAGTAAAACCCAGGACACCACGCAAGTCATAGCGAAAATTTCCTCTCGGTGACGGAACTGACTCAGTCCCATAAAAATATTAGTTATAACTTCTTAGTTTTTTCGTACAGATAAGCCATCAGCTGTGAAGGCATGTGAGATCACCAATGTGACGTACGACTCTCTCACTCTCAACTGCACGCCAGGACATGACGGTGGTATCAAGCAGTCTTTTCTATTACAAGTAAGTAGGTACACACTAGTTGATACAAATCAACCCTTAAAACCAAGGTTCATCTCTAACAAATAAACAATTATACAATGTGTTAATAAAAAAGCGCAAAACCTGAAAATAGTTTGTTCAGAATCGAGAGTAGAATCGATTCCACTAGTAAAAAACAGGGGTCAAATTTTGACCAAAAAAATATTTTAATCACGCCGTGTTTAACCATTACTTAACTCTTTTATTGCAGCGGCACGCGCAGCGGCGACGTCGCACTAGATCGCGCGTTATTACCATAGACTTTTTATATGCGGACAAACACAAGAAAACAAAAAAGCTAATATCTTCGTAAATGATCCGCGAAATTTAAATGTAATAATTTACTTAATTCTTTTATGATAAAAATAAGTTGGGGTGTCTGAGGTTTTGCGCTTTTTTATTAACACGTTGTTAATAAAAAAGCGATCACGTCAACGCATTTTTGATAATAAGCTAAGATCAACATTCAATTAAAATTCATTTATTTCGAACCAAGGTTCGTGCATCGTGAGATGTTACTAACAAATTTTTTTACAAGCAATTTAATTGATTTTACTAAAGCCTGAGTACTGCTATTTTATTATTGTTTTATCGCGTTCCAGTAGCGAATTTCAGCGATTCTTTTATGATGTAACTTTTCTCAAATAGCGAAGTACCTATGAGTAATGTTCCAATTTCAATGATCCATGTTTCAGAATTCCAGATCTCTGTCACTCTTTATACTCAGACGTGCTGAACCAAATATTTGATATGTGCCTTTTTTGCCATACTTTAAACAAGATGGTAAAGTTTGTATTCAAATAAAATATTATATCAAAACACACTGCTATAAATCAGTAAAAACCACCCCAATTCATCTCAAAGTAAACATATATAATCCCCGAAGACACGTAAACAACGAATCTAATACGACATTTACTTGTAACGGGGCAAATTGGGGACGCGCCCGTTTTCCCACGCGCCAATTTTACCCAAGTGAACATTTTAGGGTTGGGTTATACGAGGACATCGTATTTCGTGTATCAGTTTCGTAACCGAAATAGAGAGGTGAAGAAATTTGTATCACAATAACTCACTCTACTAGGGTGAAATCGTGGGGTCAGGCGGTATGTTGCTGATGATAACTGTTAGAAGGCCTCGTTGAGTAAAAACTAACAGAATCGTAATTTTTTAACTATGGATCTTCTTTGTTGCATCAAATATTCATTAATAACAAAACATATATAGATAGACTGGTCTTTCCGTTTGGTCCTTTATAGCAAAATAAAAAACCTCTTGATGTTTTATATCCAACATTCCAACTAAATCATTTTCCATAGGTATTTGACATGGCGACAGGTCTCCTCCTCCGAAACATCAGCAACGATGATCCAGAATTCGAAGTGTCAGGGCTGTCATCCAGCACAGCACTCGCCGTGTCAGTGAGGGCGTTCAACAAGAAGGGGTCCAGTGAGCCTCTCACATTGACTTCTAGTCTGCTAAAATACCCACAGCGACATACAGGTTAGTTTATGTGACAGATGTTGTTCAAACACACAACACACTCATTCAACTACAGACATACACATTTTCATATTATATAGGAATAGAAAAAAAAAGCTTGGCTAAATTAAAGCAAGTTTTTATTTATTAAGCCAGCTAAGCATAAGGCCCTACAAACAACCTCATGTTTTAAAACAAAACACATTAATAATTAATAACACCAGTTGCCCTGACATTTAAGTAACAAAGGCCTAAACTATCAAGTAACAGCAACGCAATATTGTAGAACCTGATCTTAGTTGTCAAAAGCACCCAACGTTCTAAATTTGGTGGGTAATATACCAGTATTATATACCTCATCATATCAGTATTGTGACAGGGTGCACGGGTCTATCACACGGAGACGCCGAAAACGCCTGTTTGTTTGTAACCCAAAGTGCACAGAGGGGAACGGATGCATTTCGGTGAATACTACTAAGGTCCGTTAATGTTTCAATGTAAAGTTTATACCAAAAATGTGTAATATTGAAAACGAATTTAAGTTTTATTCAACTTAAATTAGCACATTGGCAGTCCACATAGTAGACACAATAGAACACCACAATAGAGTACCACATGCGGTTCACTGGACTGTTAACGTGTTAGACGGTGAGTCCCATGGACCCACGACTATAGAAGTCTGACTGTTTTTTACCACTACAGTTAGGAGTTAGTGCAAATATTAAGGCCAATAATAACATGATTGCCTGTAAATTGGTTTTACCACTTTTCTACAATCTAATTTGTTGTAATTATGGCCTACCTGTTGAATTATGACTTGGCCGGAAAATCTATTTGAAGCTTTAGCTACTTCTACATTTGAACTAAATGTCAAGTCATGTTTCTGTTATTGATATTTCTTAATGTTATTTTTGATGTCAATGTGCCACTAAGGTGACAAAAATCTTCGTATCTATTTATCTATTCCATTGTTCCGTGGTCTTGGCATCCCGGTAATGTAGGGTTCTTGGGAAATGTGACAAGGTCGTCTAAGCCGGCACCTCACCAGATATCAATATCGTAGTTTAACAATAACCAGAGGCATCACAGAATAGGTATTATATCTTGCGCCTCGTTTAATTCCCACCGAATTGCTATCTCATATTACAAATTTATCGCCCTTAGATGTCTTCCGCGGCCGAAATGATGTTATTTGCTATTAAGTTTCGCTCGCAGTATGAAAATACTAAATGGTTTATTAGTTTTACTGATTATTTTTTATTTCGTAGACTTCTCAACATAACCTTATACAAATCAAAGGTAATAGACATTGTTATCTTGTGTTGACGAAACATTTTTCACTTTTGTTTTCATTCAATTATTGGGTAAGAGAATTACAATTCCAATTTACTCAGATGACAACAAACTCTACTTTCCTTTTATGCGCACAATTCGGGCAATGTTAAAATCTTATTTATGTTAGTTGATTTCACTAGGTACTGTTCGTCGGTAAGGCATCACGTCGTCGTTATCCTCTTTGCATTTTACGAATTTTTAATTTCACTGCCGATTCTGTTACCTACAGAAGAAGAAGTAAGTTTCTCGGAATACTTCTTCTGATCTGATGATAAAGTTCAAGTATCATGTTGCCAATTTCAACGGTTTTTATTTTCATCAGAGTTTCCTTTGCCCTCAGCGCAAGTACCAGTGAAAGTCGAGCTGACGACGGTTCTGATCATCGTGTTGTGCGCGGTCGGTGTCATCGCGGCGATGACGGCGGTGTCGGCCTTCGTGTTCTGTTGTCGATACTGCAAGAGTGACAGTGAGTGAGATAAATATTGTTGTTTTTGCATTAAACATACCGCGTGATTACTAAATATTTATAAAACATATATTCAGATTGATTTTTATTACTCAGTAAAAGATGTAGTAACTATGTAAGTGAAAATTTGTTTTTTTTAATTGACCTTAATTTCTGGTTCAAAAACCAAAAGCAAAAAGACCTTTTCCGGCTTGCACCGTTTCGGGAGTGGAACGCTCTCTCTGCGTCTGTGTTTTCAAATCCATAGGCATTTTCTGGGTAAGCGTGTACCACCTTCGGCCTTTTCATCGCTTACCACCAGGCGAGACTAAGGCCGAACGCAAACCCATTCTGAATAAAAAAAATATAGATCACTTACTGAGTATGTCATATCATTTTTGTAAGTATTTTGATAATTACCCAGTATTATGGTAATTATCAAAATACTTTTGAATCGGACAATGGAAATCAAAGTTAATTCCTTTATAGTTTAAACATGCAGCATACTTAGTATGATTCTGGTTCAATTCTCCTAAAGCTTACATTTAAGGGGCCTCAAAGAAGTTGTAATCAAGTCGTAAGTATGGGCCAAGATCCTAGAAACAAATGAATGGCTGATGCCAGTAATTATGCCAGTTCTTCAGCGCTCGTTTTGTTATAACTTATAGTAATTATTTTTTTCTTTTCAGATAAAAACGAAAAAGATAAGCGTCAACAAGATGAAACGTCTAATATACCACTGACCGGCTCTAAAGAGACGGAAAGTGTTGATAGTTTAGGTAAGACTTACGTGTATCTTTGAGTTATCTTTGTTTATGGAGTATTTTTAACCTTATTCCTTTGACATACGGTCCAAAACTGCAACATATTATGGCCCTTCAAAGTGTTAAGAATTTGCTAAGTGCTTTAGGAATATTCATCTTTCGCAAAAGCTGTGAATCAAATCCAAAATAAAGCCATTATTCCTAGCTCCAAGCAGTAGCTCATTTTAGACCGCGCATAAAATTGAGGCATGCTAGGTGGGTCAAATAGACCCCACCAAGCATGCTAAGGGCATAATTAAACATTGATGTATTATTAACTCTTCTTCAAGCCTATCATAAATGATTTTATTTTTCTACCACAGATAAAAACCCGGACATAATCCCTCTAGACGGCAAAATAAGCGACAGCTGTTCAAACAAGTCTTCAACCACAGACTACAGCTCGATCAGGCCACTGATATCTAAAACGCAAAACGACAAATACGACATCCCACCCAACTGTGACAGATTCTACGACCATACCATAGACCCCTGCAATCAGTATATCCAAGTCCGACCCGTAGAATATAGAGTAAGACCAACTTACCAGACAAGTTTGGGGCCAATGCCGAACTTAGGGCCAAGTATACAGAGCTTGGGCGCTATGAGCAGTCTGCATATGGCCAATGTTGGCCCCAATGAGTGTCACAGGCCGTACGATAAAGTGTATGAAGATTGGTTGAAATATAAGAATGCTTTGCCTTTGAATACAAGTGGATTGGTAAGTGATATTTGATTTTAGGTTTTAAAATACTTACCCACTTAATGTATTTTTCTAGAGTTTATTCAGGTTTACTAAGATATTGAGAGGTTCCACTATAGCACAAATAACGCATGCGGCGCTGCGCCTCTGACAGACATATCATAGTCCGCTTAGAACAAACCCGCCATTTTGGCGAGGGCTGGGAGGGCTGGGAGACGCCCCTAGCTTATTTCCTTGTGTGGTACCTCGTACCACAGGGATTCAATAATCCCTACTTCGAGACCATTACAAGAGGTGTGTTGTCTGGCGCATATTTATTTTGATCACGCACACAGACACAATGAGTTTTAAGGCGATACCAGTGAGCATCAGTATCGCGGCCAGTCAACTGTCGCGAGTGTTTTTGTTTATGTCGAACTTGGTCCAATTTTTCACATGTTGAATAAAGCACGAAATAAAGATTTACAGAATAAGGTCTTTATTTCGTGCCTTAACGTCAAATCGTCGTGCTGCCATTTAATAGCCATTTATTTGACGCTATTGAGCGTGTCTTATATTTAGAATTTTTGCAATGAATAAACCATTAATAAAAAACTACTATCCTTTTAAATATGTCGTTAGTTCGTTAGTTTAAGGACTAGTTCACAGAATAGGATTTTAGGAAGTTGAATTTTATGCACTTCACTATATTCCCTTGATGTTATATTTTGCAGCTGCCAGCAGAACAGCTGATGCCTCCAGAACTGTACGTGTCCCCCCCTCCGTCACTGTACAGCAACCCCCACAGAAACCCCTTAAACCTAGCTCAGATGCCTGAGCTGGAACCTAGGTTAGTATTCAGACTGTTGATTTCATTAAATCATTCCTAAAACGCGAATCTGCAAGCTAAAGGTGCTGAGCATGAGCATTCACTTGTAACAGAACATCGAGCTTCAGTTGTTTTTAAAATTTACTCAATTCACATTGCGAACATGACGCTCGATAAAGACGTTACGACATAGACGTCGACGTGACGTCATAACATAGAAATGTTTTTAGAAAACTTAGCATTTGCCTTTATTTATTTATATAAGGTATGCAAACAGATCACAGCCATTGCACAACCAAGAATATATATCAACTTATCATAACTAGACCGTAATCCTTAAATAGCATCATGATTTAAGTTTACATCTACAACGAGGGTTAAACAATTTTGATTACTGACTATATTTTCAACATACAATGGTTGTTCTTAATATCCTACATTATTTGTGTACAGTCGAGGACAGCTCGGTTTTAAGAAATTCAGAGACTGCTCTTTTGTACTGGGAAAATCTGTTATTGAATACATCCACGCATCCGCCACTACGGACGACATCATTGTACGTTCTGCACATTCTGACCATTTGATTGAAAGGGGAGGTGTTGTTCTCATACACTTGTATTGAAATAATGTTCGGGTGACGCGATCTATACCGAGTATTAAAGTTGAGGGAAGAGGGCAAATACGGGGCATCAGTAGCTGAATGCACTATCTTGTCAAGACAAAGCAAGTCATATCTTTTACGACGAGTCTGCAAAGGTATCAGGTCGAACTTTAAAAGGGTCTCCCTGTAGTCTCTGAGCGAACGTCTATAATTAAATTTACGTGAAATAACCTCAAGCACTTCCTCTGCACTCTCTCGATGCTGTCGATATGGACATCATAATAATATGGCGACGAAATCGGACAAAAATTCTCTTAAAACACTTCTAACCAAGCTAAAAAACAGGCACAAGATACTACGGGGTTTTCTAAAAGCCTTATTTGTTCGCATTATAAATCCCAATAGTTTGTAACTCTTTTTCAGAATATGATCATAATGAGGCCTGAAGGTTAATTGATCATCAAATAAAACACCCAAATCCTTAACAATCTCCTTTCTGCCCAGTATCTTGTCCTGAATAAAATACTGCTGAACTACTTGGTTCTTTTTCCTGGTTAAAGAGATGACACAGCTTTTGCTTGCGTTAATATTCATTTTGTTGTAAGAACACCAGGCAGAAATTATCTTCGAATTTTTCTGAAGCGCAGTGCTTTGTGTTATATCACTGATATCCGTGTAAATTTTCGAATGGTCGGCATAGAGGAGAGATGGACATGTCAGACGATCAACCAAATGGTTTATTGCACCATTCGCAAAAACGTTACAATACAATGTAATGTTCTAGCAAACGGTCTAGTCTATACCCATCTTAAAACCACTTTGAAGGTTGATACACCGAAAACCAGGAGTTGCGGCACGCCTAGATAGGCCTGTGTTTACGACCACACGATGATAGTGATTCAACCACAAAAATGCATCATTGATGACTCCTGGATAGCCTCTGCCTCAACCACTTATCCAAGCTAATAAAATTAAAGAACTATGATGATAATGATTCAATGAAATCGTTAGTGAACCCTGGTCTCCTGAGTATATATATAGTTATAGGCTGATAAAATTCGCAGGATTTAGAGAACGCAGGCCGATTTCTGCGTGATACGCGATCGCGGCATGCACGCAGCTAGCAGTGACGTGTCGATTATTAAGTTGAGACGTATCTCTTGCACTAGTAAATAGTTGAATAAAATAATGGCGATATCGCTACGTGAACGCCACTGATTGCTGCGTAAACACCGCGGTGTTGCTGAAAAATCTCGGGTAGTGTGAAAAGGGTGTAAAACCAGGCAGCAGGTAAAATCGTTAAGCTACAGTTACACATGCTCATTACTAGTACGAAAGCTAATGAGCATGCTCATTTTTAGTGAAAAGTGAGCATGCTCGTTTTAAGCATGCTATTTTAGAGCATTTGTAACTGTAGCTTTATGTAATCACATTATAATGTTTTCTCTTAGGTACCACCTGGAACACCGATTACAAGACTCAAGAAGTTGTTCCAACTCGCCCCCAGTGAGGTTCAACACTGACAACAACAGTGCGTTCTTCAGCAAAACTGTGCTGGACCGGACAACGAACACACTTCCCCATTTAAAAAGTAGGTTAAATGGTAAGTAAAAAAAGTTCAGGAGTGTACTTAGATTTGTGAACTTACACTTTTTATTAAACACCCGTTAAGATACAAAATGTTCGATTTTCGTGTATCATGATCAAAAACATGTTCGAGGTCCACAACAGGTTAAAATCTTAGGTCAGCTTAGTCATTTTTGAGGTCATTCATGTGTCTTTCTTATGAGGAATATTTTCTTTGATATAATAAGGCACTAAAAGAAATGGCCAAACATTTTTAGGAATAAGAATATTTATTTCGCAAGAATGTGGTACATTTTAGGTGGTAGAGAAAAAATAAAAGTAAACAAGACACATTCACCCACGCAAATACAATTTTATAAAATTAAAATTGTAATACATTCATTAATTCACAAGCGCTAACACAATAATTTAAATTCCCATATCAAAATATTTAGCTAGGTTCTAAAAGCAATTTTGAATGAGCCAAACTTTCAATTTATACTTGAATTGAATTAATGATAGATTCTTTAAGCCCATTCGTTATTTATTATATATTCTAATGGCCATTACACGGCTGTTTCTAGAACACAATGTTTTATTTTTATTTAAACTCTTCATTCAACTTTCGCAGGTAACTCATCGAATCAAAGTGAAGTGAAAACAAGTGCAACGAAGTCGACAGAAACCCACCCAGAACACGTCACAGTCAGCCAGGACTGTGGCTGAGGAAAGTGCAAAGTGACCTTTTCACTGGCACCAAGTGAAAGTGAAAAGTGACACTATACCATAGTGATAAGGATGACTAGTGACAGTGTTTCGCCCGTCCGAAGTTTCGTTTTAAAAGTGTCTTTTATTTGTGTTGATTTTTAAAAATATATTTATGAAAAATCAAGAAACGATCTACGGTTTATTTAATTACATGATAAAAACTAATTACAACGTGTAAAATAAGTAAATATTCAATTTATAAATTATTTTTTACTTGGACAGTATTTTTATTTTATTATTAGGTTTAAGCCTTGACACTGCCAATTAGATATTGAATTGTATAAAATGCGGGTAACGATTATACGTATGCGAATAAAATGTTGTATGGTGAAATATGAAAATGAGTTAATTATACTGCAAAATAAACAGTATGTTTTTTTGTAGTCAGGCCTCATGCTGCTTAAAAAGAATATGTGATTCGAACAAAATATGAATCATTTTTGAATACAAAAATAATAAAAAAAACTGAATGTGGTAAATGAAAATCATTGTGCAAAAAATCTTTATATTAAAATAAATAAAATAAATAAATACCTAGGACAATTCACACCAAGATCATCTGACCCCAAACTAAGCTGAGCTTGTAATATGGGTGTCAGAGACTGATAAACATACTTAAATATTTCTAAATACATACTTAAATAGATAATAACACCCAGACACACAACAAATACAAATGTTCGTCACACAAATATTTGTCATGGGTGGGGATCGAACCCACGACCTCCAGCGCTAAAGGCAGGATCGCTGCCATTGCGCCAACAGGCCAGTCGAATATTATTATTAATATTAATATTCATTGAATTTGATGTATTCAAAACACTACTATTAGCTAAAAGCATTCAAATTATCAATCTGATATAACAAGAATGGTTGGAAATGTGAAATTATTCGCAATCACAGTAAAATAGAGGCTTTAAGCGAAAGACAATTACTTTAACAAGCCTATTTGTTCGTTGTCACAAATGAACATTATTTGCTTTAAAGCTCCGAGGTATTACGATACCCAATTACAAGTAAATTCAAGTAAAACCTCTAGATCATTTGTTTGATTGCTACATTTTATCAAAGATTATTATTCATTGTAAAAAAGAAGTTGTTCAAAAAGTTGAGTAAACTTTTCGAGCACCTCAAATAATATGACACCAAGTAAAAAGACGATAGAATGTGCACTCTGACGGCTTTGCGTCCTTTAGAAACTATACGTACCTAATTATAACTTTTAGCTTTATATTTCATTTCAGACTTATTTATTTTGAACTATGTTTGGTACAACAGAAAATGAAGTAAAGACTGCGTCATTTTGATCTTTGAAATCGGTTTTAAATGAGAATTTTAGGCTCGCAAACCCATTTATTTGATTACTACTGATTCTTGAATTAAAATGTCCGGTCATGCAAGACACTCGACCTTAACCAGTGAAAATTAGTCTGTCAATTAGGCTGGGGCCTGGCTACTATTCATCACTATTCTATTTGCATCAAATTCTTACTTAGGTAGCAGACTTGAAACATTGTTATTATCATCATTAAAAATGATTGAGTTTAGCCTGTTAAGTGGATTAATTAAAGATAATTTTATAAATTAATATTTCTTGATAGGCTCTAAAAGTTTGGCAGCCATTACATGTATCATTAAATCACTTACTGACTGTAAAACAATATTTATTTCGTATTCTGCTGCTGTATGTATGTATAAATCAATAAACATCAGCTAACCTTTTTATTCTTCTGACATTCATTTCAAACAAGCAGGATTGAAGTGTGGCAAACTTTTATTTACACCAAAAAGAGTCACCAAAAAAACTCATATTGTACAAAAAAATAATCATTTCAACATGCACAATTTTATTTCAGCCTGAAACGATAACTTTGATTGAGCAATTGAATTATTTTTAAATAAAAGACCAACATCAAATTGTTGCCTAATTACACAAGTTAAATTAGGATGACACCACGTGACATTATAATGATGTTATGTTTGTATGGCCTACCTTAGTCTAACACTTCGTTTTTGTAAATTTACATCATATTATTAGCATATTATATGTACTATGTGAATAATATAGGAGTCTGCTAGTGGCTAAGAAAACAATTTATGCTTCTTTAAAGGTCAATTTAAGGTTAGAGGATGATTAGTTCTGACTCTGCATCTTCCAAAAGATGTATAAGACTGAATTTGTAACAAAATGAACACACGAAAGTAGATAAAAAATACACTGATCGTTGAATTTTGTACGATTACTTATCTAATAACATTTTTAGAAAAGTTATTATTTTAAATCGCACCTTGATTTTTTTGTTTGTCATTAGATGTTATTAGTTTTTTTAGAGTAATCGTACGAGTAAAAGCAGACCGAAGCTAACACAGAATGATACACAAATATGTTGTGAATGTAAATAGTGTAAATAATTTAATTGTAATTAGTAATAAGTATGTTTTACGAAGAGTTGCCATACTAGTTACAATGTAGTTTAAAGTACACATAAGATGTATGTAATCTATGTATGTTAAAATGAAAAATCGAGCTTTTAAGTTATTATGAAAATTACATTACTTTTATTTTAATGCTTTGTTTGGTATCTAACTTAACCGAAATAATGCAAACACGAACGAACGTTTACAATGTGACAAAATTATCAAACTTAAGTATTTGAAAAACCTAATATTTTGGTTAGTTATAATCCCTTCTTAATCATTGTTGTCTATGGTCGATATATTGAAAATATAAAGATTGTCCTTTGGGAAGATTGATTTTAAAAATTGTAATAACATTTGACACTTAAAAAGTGAAGCATGCACATTTTATTGAAAAAATATATTTGAATAAAAAGATATAAAATTCTTGACCTGTTACTAAGTTAAGCTTTTTTGCAAAGACACCAGCCCCTGTTTCATAAACGTGATAATTCGACATATTTCGCAGTGACAATTCGATTTTTTTTCTGTTTCACAGACAGGTGACATAATTGTGACGGTGGAAAAACTGACAATTATGTCGGAATGTCGCAACAATTCGACAATTCTCTGCTTCATGAAACTTTTTGCGCGACAGGTGACGAGTTGTCCGGAAAAACCCGACAATTTTGTTTTATGAAACAGAATTGTCACGACTTTCCGACATATTTGAAGAATTGTCTGACAATCCTGACAGGTCAACCTATGTCGGGAAATAACATTCTGAATTATGAAAGTTTAAATGATAGTTACTTAGAAGGTTCATTACAAAAATGGTAAGTAATCAATAAATTACCGAACTTCCCAAAGGGTACACATCGGTTTTCATATTATAACTCCTAAAATGGTACTAGGTTTTTTGTTCATTTCCTTCTCAACAATCGAAGTTGATTCTCAACAATTGAAGATTGATGAATAATTTTACTGTGATTATAGTTTTTTCTATTCTTCTACCGTCATTTACCTTCCTAAAACAAAATTATTTGTAAAAATGTAAAAAGGCGACATAATTGTCACGAAAGTTCGACAATTATCACCCACAATCCGACAATTGTCACCGAAAAAAAATAACTCAACTTTGGTTTTTGACATATTATGTCGAGTTTTATGAAACGGGTTTCTTGATGACAATTATGTCGCCGATTTCACCTGTCGGATGGACATAATTGTCACCTTTATGAAACAGGATTCGGGCGACTACTTGACATATATATCAGTTCGCGACATAATTGTCGGATTATCACGTATGTGAAACAGGGCCCTGAGCGATGTTGTTTAAATATAAATTATATTAAATAAATTATTGTGATATTATAATGACCGCAGGCACATATTTTTTTCAACTATAATTAATTTTAGTGGAAAGTTAATGAGAAAAATACTACTAGGTTTACTAACGATTAGTTAAACGACTAATTTCAGTTTTTTTTTAATTTTACTGTAATAAGAATCTTATGAATAGTTTAATAGACCAAATTATTTAATGATGTCAGTTCCATAGCAGTTGAAGTAAAGAATGTTTTAATAATTTTATGGTAAAGATATAGATTAGTTAGATTTTTATAGATTTACACTTCTCAGTTGGTACGATTGGCGACACGATTGGCTTTTGAAATTCAAATATTTTTTTTAATCAGATTCTATAACGTTTTTAAAATCTAACCATTTTGTTATGTCGGACTAAAGTAAAAAAGTGAATACAGACCAGTACGTCTACCACGAGTTGCCACTTTAAATTAACATTATTGTTCGCGTAAAAAATTGTATTGGGATTTGACATTGTCATGTCCTGTCAAATTTTTACGCGACGATGACGTAAATTTAAAGTGGCAACTCGTGGTAGACGTAATGTTTCAAGGAATGTAATAATTTAAATAGAAAAATAGCTAAAGATTGTGTCGCCGGTTGTACACCATCGCCTTAAACGCTTTTTTTTTATAAAATTAGCAAAAAATACTTATTTTTTAAGCGTTTGTTTTTGTGATGTAAAATTCTTTTCGAGATAATAAATGTGAGTTTTTAACTTGATTATGACTTTTTATTGCTTTATTTAATACCCTTCATTTTTGATAGCCATATTACACAAAAAATACCTTTCTTTAATAATAATAAATAAATAATAAATATCCCTGGACATTATTCCACACAGCGCCATCTAGCCCCAAAGTAAGCTAATTAAAGCTTGTGTTATGGGATACTAGACAACGGATAAACATACTTAAATACATTTTCTTTTGTAAATACATACTTATTATACATAGGAGACACCCAGACCAGTACAAACAGACATGTTCATGCACACAAATGTTTGTACTGTGCGGGGATCGAACCCGCGACCTCTGGTGTAGTAGCCAACTTCTTAACCATTACACCAAGTCGGTCTTTAATATTGTTACCTACATTGGTATAGAATAATTACTTATAAACATCTTAAATAACTTGTTAAATCAAAAACTTCAAACAATTACTAACATCGAGAACAGCTTACTCTGAAGCTTAAAATAAGCATAGTTTTAGGTATTAATAATGGGAAATCAGAAATATTTATTGAATAAACCATGGATGTCTTATGCTAGTTGGCATTGCAAAATTACAGTACACTGGTTTACCCATTTCGGGCATTCAACAATAATTTATACATAAACAGTAGTGTAAGTATATTCATGTAGATTTTTTATATATTCATTAAATTAATTATTAAATTATTATATATTGTTAATTGTATTGCATCTGCATATAAAGAGAGAGAGAGAGAGGGATGTTCATTTTAATTATAAATTATTGTTAATGTCACATTGTGTCTGAGACTAATGAACACCCTTCAATATTGGTGAAAACATATCGAAATTTACCTTATTTACATACATACATACCATCACGAATTTATCCCAAACGGAAGCAAGTGACTGTGTCGCCATGGTGAACGAAACACTCAGAAGCCCACTTTTCACTATGGTATTAGAACCCAACGTGGTAGGTGGTGAGCCTTCCGCCGTTATCCGGGTTGATTTGGTTTTTTATCGATGTTTTCTGTCACCGGAGAGTAAGTCGGATATGAACACAAATATTTTGGTTCTGGCCAGATTTGAGCTCGGGACTACACGATCCACGATCTGAGTTCGGGTGCTGAACCACTAGGCCTCGAGTGGCGACCACGAACTGAAAGACGCAGCGTTGGCGGGCCAGTGCACTGGTGCAGGTTGCGGGGAGCCATTGGATGGATGCGTACGGCCCAAAGCCGCTCGCTGTGTGATCCATTGAGGAAGGCCTTTGTCCAGCGCTGGACTTCGAAAGGCTGATGATGATGATATAAATTGATAATAACACCCTGATGCAGAATAAGTGCTAATGTTTTACAAAAACGTCACTGAAATCCTTGCTATTTTGACTCATTTAGTAAACTCATCATTCATATCTGGTAGCTTTCCTGAACTTCTGAAGCGGTCAATCATAAAACCTTTATTCAAGAAGGGTAAGAGCGAGGATGTGAATAGTTACAGACCCATTGCACTGATTCCGATATTTTCAAAAGTTTTTGAAAAATGTATGCACAAGAGACTCATTAGCTTCTTTGATAGGTTTGAGATCATTAGTCGTGAACAGTATGGCTTCCAGAAAAATAAATCCACAACTTTAGCCTTACATCGTCTCGTAACGACTCTCATATCCAACGTTAATGCCAAGAACTGGACCACTGCTCTCTTCATTGATCTATCAAAAGCCTTCGATCACGTTTCGCATTCGTTATTATTACAGAAAATGGCAGCAGTTGGAATTAGGGGGCCGGCATTAGAATGGATAGAGTCTTACTTGACAGGCAGGCAACAATGTGTGGCTATAAATAAAATGAACCAGCAAAACGAAGTTATTTCTCACTTTTCTGAATATAACAATATAGGATGCGGTGTGCCACAGGGAAGCGTGCTGGGCCCAATCTTGTTCCTCATCTACATCAATGACATTGTTGATGTAACAGACCACAAATGCGTTTTGTTTGCTGACGATATTTCCATAATTATTACGTCAGATAAAACAAGTAAAACAATTACTGATCACGTTATGGACATAAATGGCACTATTGAAAAATTTATTGAATGGCTTGACATACACAATATGAAAATTAATTTAATTAAATCCAATTATATCCATTTTAATAATTATAAGAATATTAGTTTGAATAAGAATGACATACACTATAAAAACACTAGCATTGATGAAGTGCAACAAGTTAAAATTCTAGGATTGACTATTGATAGAGATATAAATTGGAAAGCACATATAGAAAATGTTTGTAACAGAATTAATAAGTTTGTTTATGCATTACAGCAAGTTAAAACTGTTACAACTTTAAAAATTGCCATTGATGCATATCATGCTTATGTTGGATCCATATTACGCTATGGGTTAATTGTTTGGGGTAATGGTACCAGCATCAATAGAGCATTTATTGCACAAAAAAAGTGCGTAAGGGCAATTTGTGGTGCCTCGCCACGTACTTCCTGCCGACCCCTTTTTAAAAACCTTAGAATATTAACATTAACATCTCTTTATATTTATGAAATTTGCGTATTTGTACAACAGAATTATGAGCTATTTAAACGGGCATATCAGATATACCCTAGAAACCGTAGAAATTCTAATAGACTAGTGTTACACGATACTCCGAAGACGATGCAATATAGTAAAAGCTGCTTGACAATGTGTGTGAAATTTTTTAACCATTTGCCAAATGAATTTAAAACATTAAATTCAAGGCAATTTAAGACAGGGTTGAATAAATGGTTGCTGTCTAAGACCTTCTACCATTTAAAAGAATTTCTAGAAGAGAAGTACTAGTTTCTGTTCTTTGGCGTGTCTTTATTATGATTGTTTTTCGTAATGTTTATGTCAAAAATGTCAAGTGTTATTGTTAAGTTAGTGAAAGTTTAATTGTATTGTGTTAATCTTAAGTTTAACATAATTATGTTTGAAAATATATTTGCATGTCTCTTTTATATTGACTAAGCATGAATGTTCTGTAAACTTTATTTTAAAACCATTTATACAATGTTTTATGCGAATAAATAATTCTTATCTATCTTATCTCAAAAATGATAATCATGGGTGCAAATTCGTACATATACTATATAAGTACATAACCATTACAAGGATTTATATCTATATTTAGTTTAAGTAGTTACATTAAGCTGCCCTCAAATTTGCTATACCTTGCTAACTAGGTCCTAGGTTCATTCTATCGTTATATCTACCACCTGTATAATGTAATACACCTAGTAAGCAAATGTAAATAAATAAATCAATCAATCAAAAATACACTGACGCTATTTTAATTTTAATTTACTTATTTCAGATAATTATTACATCCATAATTGTTAGTAAAATGATTTAGTCTATAGACCAGACCTATAAAAATAATATTTAGTTAATTTTCTTCTAAAATCCGGCTCCATTCAAACCGAAAATTCGTAAGTAGTGGTGTCTAGCCGAAATAGCAAAAAACTGAAGTATTTTTTTTAGCAATTTAAATAAATAATAATAAATATCTGGGACAATTCACACCAAGATCATCTGACCCCAAACTAAGCAGAGCTTGTAATATGGGCGTCAGAGACTGATAAACATACTTAAATATTTCTAAATACATACTTAAATAGATAATAACACCCAGACACACAACAAATACAAATGTTCGTCACACAAATATTTGTCATGGGTGGGGATCGAACCCACGACCTCCGGCGCTAAAGGCAGGATCGCTGCCATTGCGCCAACAGGCCAGTCAAATTTGATTTTTAAATTATTTAGGCAAGGAATACCCACCATACAACAGCTTTGCTTCTGTTAGTAGCTATCAAAAAACAGACGTTCTGTATAAATAATTAACCTATACCGATAAACAAACAACTTAGGCTTGACTCAATTAGTACGGCATATACGCGTATGTTTGTTTGTACACAACTATTTGCTTTTCCCATACAAATCTGAATGGGAATATTATGAGAACTACTCACTTCGAAGAAAGAAGTTTACTTTGAGAGCTGACCGGAAAACTATCCATCAGTTTATAGAAAACATTCTAGAAATACTGGTTATGTTCAGAAGCTGGAATATTTGAATTTACCTTGTCTATTAATAGTGCTTTTTTAATTCTTAACCTTTGACTCTTGACGAAGGTGCCAAAATAATCATTCGTCAGTGATTTTCGATTCACTGAATTTAGCACTTAAGCACTGATGACTTCGGCCAATCAGCTATAGGGCACATGACATTTGAACTGGAGCAGTAAACCCGTTCGTTTTTCATACAAAAATCAATTGACATTCACGCGCTAAATAGTAGTAGATATGCCTATACTCCATTCATTATAGCATCAGACAGAAGTAAAAAAGGTTCTTTTTAGGGCACACTTTGTGGTAAAGGTACAATAAACATAATTGCTTAAAAGATTTATGCCGAATTTATTAAAATCCACATAAATAGCAGCTGTCACACTTAATTGTTCTCATTTAATATAAAGGAACTTCAGAATTTATGAGGCTTTTGCTTAAAATAATTATTTTGTCTTGCATCAAATCATATTGTCGATTTAAAAACCTAAAACAGGCAGGGGTTTCCATTTTTACTGTCACTATAACTCTACCAAATCTAAAATGTTACATAATCCCTTCATACGTTGTGGCGGAAGGGGTTTTCAATTTTGCTAGGTTATACTCAGGTATGTTATGCCTGCTTCTTATTTCTAATGTTTTAATGAATGAAGTATAGATTTTGCGTGCACTTATTTAGGATAATTTATTTAACGATAAAAACGCCAATGTTAACTAATATCGTGAATGTCGATTGATTTTTGTATTGCGTTAAAACGCGCGTTTATAAGCTCTTCGGAAGCGTTTGGCACGTACAGGCGCGTCTTTTGCATTACTCGTACGAGCGTTGACGTGCTTATAAGCTCGTATGATCCATATAGATACTGACCCAGCACTACCTACCGGTTGGTTAGAGTGAAAATGCCGCGTTAATCCCGTGTACGCGCGTTTGGATTTTCCGAAGCGCGAGAAAAAAACGCTAGTGTGTAACCGCTTTACGATTCAATTGTTGATTTCAATGCATGCGGAATCCCAATAAATTTTTGAAATTTATTTCGTTGATAGATATCGAACAATAAAAATCAGCTTTATATTCAATAGAGTACAGTATAAAATAATAAATGAAACGGACGGAAATCGAATGACTTTTCAAAAGAAAATAAAAAGATATTTATTTGCTTAGTTCTGTATTCGCTGCATTGCGGACGGTAATGACATTATTATGTTGCGTTATAGCTATTTTCTTCTCTTGAAGTGAAAAATCATACCTACGAGTATATCATTTTTAAGACCATGTTCATTGTTTGGAAATTCCAAAAACAGTGGCCTTATAACAATCGATTCCGCAACCGTTTTCCTATGATCCATTCGTCAATGGACTGTTCGTTGACAGGACGATTCATTAATTGCCATTTCTCCAGCAAAATCTTCCGACAATCTTCCGACAAGCGACAATACAAAAAATACAGAAATGTACACCTTACTATGTCTTTAATAAGAGATCAGAGCTGGCTACTTACCCTAGTAAGAAAATCGCAGTCGCATTTGGTACACATTTGATACACAGATGGCAGGCACACATTTTTTTCAAGCGGGGCGTGAAAAGGCATTTCTGCAAACCTTCAAGGTGAGGATGGCCAGCCCAGTGATTCGTTTGAATGACTGGGCTTGTCAACCTCATATCTGGAACTCACGACCGCTTTCCATCAGGTGGAGTGAGGTCATCTTGACTTGCAATAAAAAAAAAACAATTACCACTTTGGAAGTGTCTATCTTTCATACGATTGACTTTAAGAAAAATGGTTTTAGGAACCTCAATGTCTTTTCTTTTAGACGTATCTACTATCTGGATACTTATAGTTTTTTTTTATTTCAGATACCTAATATAAGGAGCTCAATATTTAACTTTTTATTTTTGTGTAAAACAAAGTAAAAGAAAACTGAACATAAAATAAAGTTCACAAACCATAATATTATATTATTCATAATAGTTTACCAAAATCTAATTACTCAGGGTGTCCCTGGAAGTAAGGATCAAATCAAACAGCGCGTAGTTGTCATTTAATCAAAGAAGAGGAGCACGAGTAGTTACAATAAAATAATTCGATTTTGGTTAACTAAATAGAAAAGTAAATTATGTTTTGTGAAGTTTATTTTATGTTTTTTGTGATAACATGAATATTACATTCTTTATTTTTGAAATGTATGAAAGATAGACACTTCCAAAGTGGTAAAGTGTGTGCCTGCCATCTGTGTATCAAATGTGTACCAAATATGTACCAAATGTGTACCAAATGTGTACTAAATGTGTACCAAATGTGTACCAAATGTGTACCAAATGTGTACCAAATGCGACTGCGTATCTAGATTTCCTTACTAGAGTAAGTAGCCAGCTCTGATCTCTTATTAGAGACATAGTAAGGTGTAGATTTGTATATTTTTTGTAATGTCGCATGTCGGAAGATTGACGGCGAAATCTCCGTAAATGGAAAGTTCTGTAGTTGAAAGAGCCATAAGTTTATTGTCGTGTCGGTAAAACATTCTGTAGCTGGAAAGGCCTGACGTCGAAAGTGAGATATACGAAAAGATATGTCCGCAAAATGTCCGTAGTTGAAAGATTCTGCTGGAGAAATAGCAATAAATGAAAAGTGCCAAGTAACCGCTGACTGGCTGGTAATAAAAGATTTTGTTACGACATTGCTCGCTCCGCTCAGTTTAGGGAATGAACTTGACAGTGTTTTTCTTACAAATTTTGAACTAACAGTCGGCGTTAAGTCTGACTGCTGATAAATCAGACAGTTGAAAACGCAGACATGTCTAGAAATAGATAACGCAAGTCCTTCCGTACTTATAAATATTAAGCGTTGCACCTTTTTGACCCCTATGTGACGTCATGATAAAACTTTAGGTATAGGCACTATCCATTTCTCAATTGATTCTAATCGAGTTCATAGAGAGAGAAATGAAAAATTGAAATCTCGACAAACTACACGTGCAAAGATAGAACTTAATTTTTTTTGATGATTTTTGATTTTTGAGTTTGCATTTTTCAACGCAATGTTTTAAAATGCATTTTTCATTATTCAATTCTCTATCTATGAAGGTAACGCTTGCAAGTATCCGGAAACAGAGACGCAGGGAGAAGAGTTCGAAGTATCGGCCTCGGGTATCGATACCGAGTACTCATGTGGTATCGATGGACATGGTATCGATACCCTTAAAGTATCTGTCCTAAAGTATCGATACTACTCAGTATCGAGTACTTGCAGAGATCATTTAAATGACAGTTTAACCGTTTATGAACTTCAGGTATTACCACGGGAAATAATTATTATAAAATAGTTTATTGTAAAAAAAAAGAAAGATTTAGTGGCAATATAGAAAAACGAATATATTGAAAAAAATAATTAACACCTACCTGCCTTTTGGCCATTTTAGCCCCTGCGTTTAAAAACAGCCTTTCGGCTAGAACAGAAGTGATGGCGACCACAGCGAGACGCCTAAATTCCTTGTAAGGACAACCTTCATGTCCTCCCACGTCTCTATAGGGTTGGACTTTAACTTTGTCACAGGAGTTTTAATATTATGTGTCAGCTGGTCTCCGCTGTGTTCCGTTTTTTACCAGCTGTTATGCGCTAATTCTTTATGTTCTCGCCAAAAATTTAAAGCGTCGACGTCGGGAAAATGTTACTAAATCGAGTACTCGATACCGGCAATTTCTTTCGATACTTGCGATTAAGTACCAGGCTGTAGTATCGAGTACTCAGTATCGAGTAGTGCTTTGGAAAGTATCGATACCTACTCGATATCGAAAATATCGTTCGAACCGAAAGCGTTCCACTTCCCAGCGGTGCGGACCAGAAAACACTCAGCAAGCCGTTGAGTGGGGACTGCTGGAAAGTCAACCACATGAGGGTGGAACCCCAACCTGCCCAATTAATTGGCAAGTATACTTTCGCTTTTGGGTCGGCTAACGTGTTAAAACGTGTATCGTATGTATAAGGCAGAGTACATATCCTAGAAAACAAATCTGCAAAAAGACATCTACTTATTCATTATACCTTTAGCTCAATCGTCCTTAATGTACGGATAATTTGATATATCAACAGTAGAAAACCTGAGAACTTAGTCTTAGTGATGCGAAGATTAATATTTTATAAAACAAAGGATTTATTATATCTTTTTTAGAAATGATCCAAATCACTTCTACGGAAAAGAATTTAAGTCATTCCTTCATACCCAGTCCAAGATCAAATCTATAGATTTTGAGTCAACGTTCAATCTTCAATCGAACACATACATTTTGTGTAGAGTGACAAAACAACACGAAAGAAAGCAAACCTAAATAATAAAATCGAATTACTAATTCATTGATTCAGTAAGTACAAAAACGAATGCAATTTTTTTCGTTATCTGTCTTTTCGGTTTAGATTTTATTTTTTATTTATTTATTGAAAAACAAAATCCACAGATCTTAAATTTGTTCTACAAACAGTAAGTACTTAAATTTTAAACTTACAGCCAAAAACGAATTTACATTTCATATTTATTAAATAAAACTTACAACAGTCACGGCATTTTACAAAGATGCTATTAAAACCATACTAAAAGAAATGGTGTGATATAGAAAAGATAAATATTTAAGTGATATAATTTAGTAGCTACTTTAAATTGAAAACTAGGTTAGCTTTATAGTAAAATATTAGGTATTAAGTATGCGATAGGTATGCGAAAGATCCGGTTCGTATGGACCAAAACTTGGTGTGGCGATCTTTCAGTATTAAAAAATGCTCACCAAGTGTTGGTATGTCTTTTGCGGTGCACTTTATTTGTTTTGCTTTTCAGTCACGTAGTGCTTTTGATTAATGATTGAATGGACTGTATAGGATTTTGGGTTCATTAAAAATGCAACCTAAGTAAATCAATTGTAACCACTTAATGCGTGAGGAAAAAAGGGGCAGCTGTCTTGGAGCTGGACCAGGACGAAGAAGAACAGCTGTCCAGAAGGTGTATGAAGGAAACCATGCCCACTTACCTGAGGAAATGCTTCAGGAAGTCCACGTCCTCGTGCCTGCACTACAACCACTCGCCAAAGCTCGATGGCTACACCAATTTTTAAAAGCGCTTGTCTTTTCACACACACACAGAGTTTATAGACGATTTATAGGTATATTTCGTAGAAATTACACAGTTTTTCAGGGATTTAAATAGATCTATTTCATGAGAGCACACGCGCACAGCTCAGTCTCGATCCGTTGCAAGTTCAAGAAGAAGAAAAAAAGCGTTTCAAGCAGCCGCTAGATGGCGCGGCGATGGGCGTAGACGTCACACGATTGTGCGACACAGAAGAGACGATCTACACGTGTGCATGGGTGAAAGGAAGGGAGATAGGGATGTTTTTTAAGTGGTTACAATATTTATTGTTAATAATTAAGGAATAATATAACAATAAAACCCAACAAAACTCATAGGTGGAGTTACTCTTACAATAAACTATTAGTTAAACTATAAATATCGATACTTAAGTCTGTTTGAACTGTACTTACTATCTTCTACACAGAGAGATCCCCTGATTAAGCGGGATCAGGTCGAATTTTTCTAGTTTCTATCTTTGTGTAGAAAATAGTGCATTGTTAAATGCTAAAAATAAAAAAACACTTATTGGTTCTTTCTTTCTTTTCTTTCAATCACTCCTGAGCTGCACATCTCTATACACTCACGGACAAAGTAAAACAAAGTTGGTTCGAACTTCACTCGTAACTCCGGTTGACATTGAGCATTTTCTCACCGGATTCAGACGTGGTTCGAGAGCAACTTGTTTTAACTTTAACTGAGTCTTAAGTGAGATACGGGATCCACGTAAAACAGTGATTACTTGTTTTTTATTTTCTGTTCTTGACGACCCGTTCTTTAACAGATACTTGTGGTGGGTGGGGTATTTGTAGTCGGTTCAGGCGTTCACATGAACCTTTACATAGAGGCACCTTCTGCCTGTCTTAAGACTCATTTTGCAATGGTTTTGTAAAGGTTGATGTGAACGCCTCTTTACGTATTTTTTTGGTTCCTGGATTGCATAACACAAGGGAAAACCATATCAGCGTATTGTGACAAAATGTCTTTGGCCCAAAAAGCTCTCCAGTATGTGATGTATCCAATGTATGTGATGTTGTCAGAATTTATTTGATTCCTAATTTGTTTAATTAAAAGTAATAATGGCATATAAACTCCTCGAACAACAAAAAAGTAAATACTGGCAGGTAAAGCCCAGACATTTGATGAAATTCTTTTCTTATTTTAAAAATAGAAGTCATTTGATTTCGTTGTGTCGGAGCGTGGTACGCAAAATGGATAAATTTGAAATTGACGCCGTAATAAAATATCTCTGCCTGAAAAAAAATACTACTGAGCAAGTGAATCTAGACTTGAAAGGAACATTAGGGGTTTATGCTCCTCCGTATGCTACGGTTGCGCGGTGGGGTGCCGAGTTTAAGAGAGGAAGAACTTTAACTAAAGACGACCCGCTCTCGTTACGTTCTCGTTAAGACGGCAGTTACCGAACAAATGATAAAAAAAGTTGAAAAAAATGTTTTGGCAGATCGTCGTGTTACTGTTCGTTTTGTAGCTGAAGAACTAAAGATTTCGATAGGAAGTAAATATAGTATTTGAATATTTGGGCATGAAAAAAGTATTAACAAACTGGGTGCATAAAATGCTTACAGACGAAAATAAACAAACAAGACTGCGGTTTTTTCAAATCAATTTCGAATTATTACAACAAGATCCTGACCGATTTTTGGCTCACTTCGTAACTATGGATGTAACATGGCTCCACCATTATGATCCTGAAACGAAACAACAGTCCATGACTTGGAAGAGGCCGTCATCTCCAACGCCTAAGAAAATTAAGGCAATTCCATCCGCCGGCAAAATTATGGGCTCTCTTTTCTGGGACAGCCAGGGGGCGATAAACTCAAATAACTTTAGTCAAATAGACTGTATCAGTACTTTCAAATCGCCAAATTTACAGCAAAATATACTAAATAATAGACATAAATACCATGATAATATGGATATTTATATATTGATGGAACATCCTCCATACTCATCCGACCTTGTGCCTAGTGATTACTACCTGTTCCCGCGGTTAAAAGAACAACTGAGAGGTCATAAATATGGGAATGATGAAGCAGTGATAGCCGCCGTACATGATTTTTGAAGCAAATAGAAGATTTTTCAAGAAGGGAATCTCAGGATTAGAAAAACGATATACCAAGTGTATAAACCTCAAAGGTGATAATGTCGAAAAATAAAATAACAATAAATAATATATATATTGATTGCAGCTTATGGTTTTTGCTTAAAACAATTAAGCAAAAACCATAAGCTGCAATCAAAAAGAACACTTGGCTCAGGGCTCGGAACCGCTATTTAAAATAACGTTTTTTAAACCTTTTGAATTGTTTATTGCATAGGTTTTGTTCTGAACAAAACAAAACGAATAATGTTTGTAGCAAACGATACGTGACTAAGCTGCGCAGTCATAAAATTACAAATGTGAATGAAAAGAAATGGAATTATAGTAAGAAACATCTCGAATCTTCAAAACCGCTGAAGTCTAAAAACTTTATTTAAACCAACTGACGCTGCTACATTCAACGGTTTCAGCCTATCGTTTTTATAATCTTGTTTTTGGAAGCGCATGTAGGCGCGTACAAGTTCTTATAATCCTTACAGCGAACACGCCGCAATAAGCCCGTGTATGCGCGTTTGGCTTTTTGAGATGCAAAGCGACCGCATACGAGCGCAAAAAAAATGCTAGTCTTTAATAAAATAAATAAATAAATAAATAAATACAACACACCTCTTGTAATGGTCTCGAAGTAGGGATTATTAAATCCCTGTGTTACGAGGTACCACGCAAGGAAATAAGCTAGGGGCGTCTCCCAGCACACCCGAGTCAATTCAGAAAAGATCGTTTCCTGAATTGACCCGACCGGGAATCGAACCCGGGACACTACGGAAATCGAGGCGAGAAACCGTGCTACAGCACACTACGCCAATCGTGTCATCAATCACGTTAATCGCTCTTAGTTCACGCTTATCGTTATGGCACATGTCAAAATCTAGTAAATATACATTAAACTCCTCTTTCTAAACCTAAATCTATACTAATATTATAATATTAAGTTTATAAAGTGGAAAGATATGCTTGTTTGTTTGTTTGTATTGAATAGGCCCCGAACCTACTGGACCGATTTCAAAAATTCCTTCATCAATATGAAGTTACATTATCAGGGAGTGACATAGGCTTTATTTTATTATGATTATACTAAACATTAAGTGAAAAATAATAGTAAATGTAAATCAAGTCGGAGAAACGCGGGCGAGATTTGCTGCTTCACCGACGCTGCGCGCGACCTGCAATTACTTTTGACAGAACGAAGTCTGTCGAAGCAGCTAGTTGCAAAAAAAAGAGGTACTTTTAATATATAAAAGGCACAATTAAATTTAAAATAGACAAACCGAGCAGTCAACTCCTAAAAAGGCAGCTAGTGGGGTTGAAAATGAACAGAAACAGCGGCGACCACATTAATATTACCCCAGGGGTTAGGGTGACTAATAATGACTTTAAGAAAAGGACAATTACAATAATTTGAAATAATAATTTTCGGTATCAGCGCCGTTTTTGCTCCTGGATTTTAAAGTAAAAAAAAATTATCTGGACAAGTTTACTAAGTTAAAGTAAAAAATTGATTTAACATAACATTCAGACGGGGTATATAGTGAGAGGCAAGTGACTGTTGCCGTCATGGTAATTGGAACACTCAGAAGCACTTTTCACCAATGGTATTAGAACCCAACGTGGTAGGTGGTGAGCCTTCTGCCGCTTTCCGGGTTTACTTTGGTTTTTTATCAATGTTTCCATCACCGGAGAGTTAGCCGGAAATTAAACAGTGAACAAAAATATTTTGGTTCTGGCCAGATTTGAACTCGGAACCACACGATCCGCGATCCGAGTTGGAATGCTTAACCACTAGGCCCCGACGCTCTCAGTATAGATATAACTGTAAAGAAATTGAAACTATACCAAAGTGCGCGTTAATGGTAACTTTGATATTACACGTGTGACTAAAGAAAACAATGCATAGCAAAAGTTACTTACATCACTAGTTAATAAAAAAAGGCCATCTTTGGGTTCCTGGGCCACTTACAGCTAGTGAATTAAGTTCTCATTTGTTGTGAATTGTAAAAAAAATATCCTACTCTATCAGATCGTTTGGCCACCGTATCCTTGTTATATAAATAAAAGAGATAATACTTTCTTATCTGTGGCTGTGTTCGTGAATTACAAGGGGCTATTTTCTGCAGTGCTGCGCCAACGAGTGAAACGCCCTAAGTAAACTTTTCACCAAAGTAGTTGTTACTTTTGAGCAAAAATTTTGTTTATAGTTTTACTTAGGTGAATAGAAATTAAGTTTACTTTTATGAATAGAAATGGATCTAAAAATGGCAAACAAGTTGTTGTAGTCAAGTATCGTTGTTCATGGTTCTTTATACTAATATTATGAAGAGGTAAGCTTTGATTGTTTGTTTCAATTGAATAGGCTCCAAAACCCCTGGACCTCATTTTAAAAAATCTCTCACCAGTATAAAGCTACATTATCAGGGAGTGACGTAGGCTATTGTTTTTAATGTTAGCGAGAGAAATAGTTTCTACCCCAACATTCCGCTCTTCTTTTTCTTATCGTGTCGATGGCTATATCCTTTTTGACCAAAACTCCGCCACCCTAACGGCATGGTCGTTAGCACACATAAGTTCCTCACGAGTACAGCTGTCCGGACACGAGGGGCATTATATGAGGTGGTCCATAGTTTGTGGGGAGGCACCACACTTGCACGCATTGTCCCCATCTGTGTAACCCTATCTGCACAGACTCTCCCTGCATCTGCCAACCTGGGTCCTCAACCTGTTCAGAGCTTTACAAGTAAGCCATGGCAAGTCGCGGCCCCGGGGGAGACTCTCAGAAGGCCCGACGAATGGGGCGGTAGCAGGTAGCCTCTCCAGCCATAAGCCGATCCTGGCCTAATGCCGCACTAATGCAAGCAAGCGGTCGCCCATGTGTCGTCTTATTGATATTTATAATAAGTATTTTAATACGATAGATATGTTTGCTTCTAATGCTAAACCTTCAAAAATACTGTAATGAGTAAAGTATGTGAAATAGATCCGTAGAAAACTTGTAAATATACCTACAAATGAATCGTATTAACAGGCCCAGGTTAATGTGTAGTGATCTAATGCAACATTGATTGTTTTCATTATAAGACACTAATATTGAGTCGATTTTTTAGATACTGGATACAATAATTTAGCATACACCTCTCAAGAATAATATAACAACCTGTGGTTAACGGTGTTGGTATCACAATTATTATTTTAAGTTACTTTAAATATCATTTGTAACCTTATTGTGATATTGTTTGTTTGACCCCAATAAATAATGAAAAAATTAAATAGTCTACTACAGGCAAAGCCGCTGACGGATAGCTAGTAGTCAATATTGACTTATTTACTATATAGTAAATAAAAAAATATTAAACAAAAATATTGCAAAATATAAAAATTAAGTATAATAAATCATTAAGATTAAATAAATAATATGTGTATCGTTTTTTGTGCATGTTTTTTGTTTAGTGTTCTTCCATTAATCCACTTGGATTAAACTTTGATTGTTTGTTAACTACCGAATTGGGAACAACTTTTTGTTAGCCGTTTTGAGCTCCATTTCATAATTTATCAGTTATTTGGGGAATCCCAGCCACGAATGAGTTATGAACTATACACGCTAGCGAGTATCGTAGGTGTAAACGCATGGTAGTGGTACAGTTTTGTGGTACAGTTACAGAGAACTTAGGTTCATATTGCTCAATTCACAAAAGTGAACTCCAGCTTTACTTAATAACTATCAAAAAGAGATGTCCTAAAATGTATGAAATAGTATGCGTGACACGAAACAATAGGAGCTGTCAGGCATATCATCTTACAGTGAAAATAGTATAGTGTGGCTTTTGATTTTGCCATTTGCATTAACATTTGTCTCAGCTCAGCTTTTGTTTTGAGAACTTAGAACTTCTAATGCTATTCAGGCCACAATAACCACAAAAGTTGATCGCAACAACTGGTTGAGTAAAAATGTTGGTGTTGTGGTCTTGTCAAATTGACACCACGTAATCTGTGTTGTCTGTTTCCGCCATGATGTTTTTCGTTGTTTGTTGATAATTCTATTATTGGAAATCTTGTTTGAACAAAGTAAATATACCTTTTTAAGGAAATTGAATGTTTAGGAACTGTTCCACGTATTTTTTCCTTCTTTTTGTTATGGTGTACCTAGTTTTGGCCAAAAATGGGACATCTCTTTTTCAGAACATACCTGGGGTTTTTGATCACTGATCACCATTCAAATTTTCAGTATCATTTACGGTTTACAAGTATAAGATTCTAAGAGGGAGTTACTCCCTTTTTCATCTTAATATCATATTTAATGAGGTAATTAATTACTCGTTTTTGTAACAAACCATAGACTTGAAAGGACAAAGACCGAATTATAAATGGGCTTTGCTTATTAATTATTTAGATAAAATCATCTCTTTCTAAACGAATGATGCTGTAACAAGAGCGGAATAATATTTACTTAATTCAATATCATTTTTTATTTTTAATGTAAATAAAGAATAATCTTTTTTAGTGGCTTTCAACATAATGGCTTTATACTTAGTTTATTTAATATTGTTGTGGCTAGTGTTGCCCAAATGCAAGAACAAGACGAGACTTAGCCAGTCTTGGTCTTGGTCTTGCGCCTATACACCTGGTATTGGTCTTGGTCTTGGTATTGCGCTCCCAGTCTTGGTCTTGGTCTTGGTCTTGCAGCAAGAGTCTCGCAATTACCTTTATGCCTATTGCTATTTATTAAACGTTCTTTTATATCTTATAACAACGTAAGAGAGTAGGTTCATTTGAGCTTGAATTAACATAACCATAGTAAAGACCAACCAAATTAATAAATGTCTAAACATTTAATGAGAAATTCGAAAAATTATCTGCCACCGGGTGTGGTTTAGCCCACGACCTAAGCGATCCGTGCCGATGCTCTAACCAACTGAGCTATCAGTCTGTTCCTTGATAAAGGTTTACATTTAATTAGCTTACATGTGTTAAAAGATGGTTAAAACAGATAATAAAACCAATTAATGACATTAACTTGACTTTTAACTTAACTTTAACAATTTTAGCAACATTATACATTATACAGAAGCTAAAAAAAATATTGACGTGTATGTTTGGACCCCCTTGAATGTCTAGAAAGAGATAGATAGACAGCCAAGGCCTCACCTTATATGCAATGTAATAAAAGAGTTACACAATATAAACAATATACCATTTATTTAAATGAAAAATAAAATACTATACAAATTGAATTACAGAACAGTACACAATAGCTTTGACATTACTATTACTTTATATTAATTCTTTTGACCACGAATTAATACAAAACAACCATCTGGCTGACCCATCACTCAGCCTATTTCAATGTTTTCTAATTACTAATGACGCTTTAGAAAATAATCTCTCAGCAGATACTGAAGTACAGGTATTGAATGAAAATCACGGGCAATCTTCGATAAAGTCGGATATTCTGTCTCATGTATCCTACACCACTCTAAAATGTCTTCCGAGCTGGCTGCTCGGAGTTTACTTAGGTACTCCTCCAACTCGTCAACATCTAAGCCTTGAAGACAAGATCCCGATCCAAATGACGTTGAGGGGGATGTCCCTCAACGTCATTTGCATGTGCATACAGTTTCTCAAAGTCTATTACGTCTTCATGTTCATCTTAATCAGTCCAATTTCCCAATTTTGTTTTATATTTTTTGGAGTCCCTAAGTGTATACCTGAACTCCAATACTCCCTGAAACGACACTTAGTCCTAACTGCAAGACGCAAGAGTCTCGCAGGATTAGTCTTGTTCTTGCTCAAATCACAACACAAGACCAAGACTGCAAGACCAAGACCGATTTTGGGCAACACTATTGTGGCTTTAAGATCTAAGAAAACTACCAATACGAGTAAATGTGTTTTCAACAGTTATATCTGAAATAAACTTATTTTTCACAGTTCAGATCACAATGACCACCCTAACGAGTTTCTTCTGAGAGAAAAACAATACTTACTTGCTAGAAAGGTTCTACATTTGATTTTTTTAATTGGATTTCATTCTGAAAAGAAAAACAATACTAGAAAGATATATAATTTCATTTAGATCTCTAGAACCACAGGTTTTAGGTACCTACTGCGCGCGCTAAAAGAACTACATAGATGTCGTGGGTTCGATCCCCACCCATGACAAACATTTTGTGTGACGAACATGAGTGTTTGTTGTGTGTCTGGGTGTTATTATCTATATATGTATGTATTTAGAAATATTTAAGTATGTTTATCAGTCTCTGACGCCCATAGTACAAGCTCTGCTTAGTTTGGGGTCAGATGATCTTGGTGTTAATTGTCCCAGATATTTATTTATTTATTTATTGATTTATAGATATGTCATAATATAATATAATATTTGTTGGCCCGAACTAAAAGGTTCGGTGACTCGTTTCTTTGTCGTACCATCCAGACGTGGAACGCTCTTCCAGCACATGTGTTTCCTTCCTCTTATAGTCCCGGGTTCTTCAAGCGGGGCGTGAAAAGGCATTTCTGCAGGCCTTCAAGGTGAGGATGGCCAGCCCAGTGATTCGTTTGAATGACTGGGCTTGTCAACCTCATATCTGGACCTCACGACCGCTTTCCATCAGGTGGAGTGAGGTCATCTTGACGGGCAATATAAAAAAGAATGTATTATGATCTTTTATTATTATTATTTTTACTAATGTGACTACGCCATTTGTAGCCTGTTTACTGCTGGGCTACGTGTCTATTTTGTTGGCATCCGCAGAATACCAGTGGCCGTGACGAGCTGTCTCGTTACGGCTTATATGCTGAGCGGAGACCATTTTGGTACCTTTGTCTATTATGTTAAGATTCAGAGTGTATTTTTGTTTTGCTGTCGAATGTATGTTTTTTTTTTTGTTTCTTGTATATTAATGGTACCGAATAAACTTTTTTCTATTCTATTTCTATTCTATTCTATAGATAGAAAATCTCGCACACAATTTACGTTTCATCACGATATAGGTATAACACAATAATGTCTCTTAAAGATGTTGGCCGCCGACTTTCACAATTTATTTAAAAATTCACAACAGTTTATGCGCTGCGAACGCAGTTTAATATCGATCAAAAGAGCATTATGAACGGAAATTGAGTGAATCGATAAAATGTTAAGTGGAAATAGCAGCGGCGAGGAGTAAATTCCTTTATGGGATGATTCCGAAATCAACAGCAGACCGCAGTATTTTGGTATGAAGTGACAGCTCAGAAAATAGAAACTGGTGATCCAAGTTACAATCCCTATATGTATTTTATGTAACACCATTTATTTAGTTTATTATTTAAATATCTCTTACCTATTCTTTGTTTTGCACAGCCGTACCCGATATTTATTATACAAGTTTCTCTTCAGAAGTTAGTCTGGAAGAGATCGCTTTATAGCGATAAGACCGCCTAACTCAGCAAGAAACAACTCCGACGCGGTGGTAGAGTCGCATTATGTCTGTATACTGTGTGCATTTATATATCCATATTATTATGGTATTTTTGTCTATTGCTCAGTATATTTTGCTGTAAATTTGACGATTTGAAAGTACTGATACAGTCTATTTGAGTTTAAGTTCGAGTTAAATTGTACATTAATTCATGGTATAATTTGCAGTATTTGTTTGTTTGTGCAATAAATGATATTATTTATCTTATCTCAGCTTGCAGCAGCAATCGTTGTGTTACTGTGCTTTAACCATGTGTCTACGTGACGTAAACTAACGTTAATTAGTAGTACGTATCGAACCAACTCGGTCGGGTCAATTCAGAAATCTATTTTTTTTAATCTAAGGTCTGAGTGTGCCTGGCTTAAATCCTTGTCTTGTAACTCGTAACACAAGGATATTTATTTACCATTATTTTGAGACCCTGACAATAATTTTCGGTTCGAATACAGCTCCTCCGGTCAAATGGGCTAACAAACATTTTATAAGGTCAATGCAACGTTTCCTCTTAACCAAGTAATCGAATTGTGAATATCTAGAGTGTTTTCAGTTAATTTTGAAGTGATTTTGGGGATTGACAAAATTACGTAAGTCGTTTGGAATAATTGAGACATTATAAGGGCTTAAAGGTTTTCGGTTACGAAAATGAAGGCAAATTACAGTCATGGTTATAGGACTTACAGGGTAATAATAACATTAACTTTAGTAAAATATTTTAACAAAATACCTCAAAGTCTTGTTGATCTACCTCTTCACAAGTTTAAGTCTGCAATTAAAGCAAAGTTAATGAAACAAGGTTATTATAATGTAGAGGATCACTTGAACGACAAGAGCTTGTGGTCATAGTAGGAATAATCTGCTCTTCTGCTCAATATTGTATTCTTTTTTCTACTCTCTTTGACTGTACTCTGAATTTATTTGTTGTAAAACAAATAAAGTTCAAAAGAGTAACTATCGAGTTTCTTGCCGGAGTCTTCTCGATGAGGAGCAACGTCCGAACCGGTGGTAGATTCGCATTATATTTATTTACGATATGTACTATTATTGTATTATTTTATTTCCGTTTATTATTATTATTTCTATATACTTTTTCGACATGTCATAAGTGCTTTGTACAAGCTCAAATGACTAAATATATTTTTTAATTACTTACTTTACTATTAATTCACACAGAATAATACTATACACTCAATAAAAAAATGCTTCTCTGTATAGGCCTTGGCTCAAAATTTGGATGTCTTGGGTTTATATCCCAGGTGAGGCAAACTACTTACTTACATATGTTTGCGGATTTTAGAACCATAGTCGGGATTGTGATCATCAAACCACAACTGGCAAGCGTGATTAAGCCTATACCCATCAATTGTAGCAAAGACCTGATTGCAATGATGGAGGCCTTTTTCCGGCATTGGGATAGTTTATAGGCTTATTACTCTACTTTTAAATAATAAATAAATAAATATCCCTGGACATTATTCCACACAGCGCCATCTAGCCCCAAAGTAAGCTAATTAAAGCTTGTGTTATGGGATACTAGACAACGGATAAACATACTTAAATACATTTTCTTTTGTAAATACATACTTATTATACATAGGAGACACCCAGACCAGTACAAACAGACATGTTCATGCACACAAATGTTTGTACTGTGCGGGGATCGAACCCGCGACCTCTGGTGTAGTAGCCAACTTCTTAACCATTTTTTTTTTTTATATTGCCCGTCAAGATGACCTCACTCCACCTGATGGAAAGCGGTCGTGAGGTCCAGATATGAGGTTGACAAGCCCAGTCGGTCGTCAAATTTACGAGTAGGTATTTTTCATCTAATTACTTTCTTTAATTCTTTGTGTATGTGTTCATGTTTATCTTTAACACCTATGTTATATGTTTATATTAAATTGTTATTATCCAGTATAAGAATTTAGTCCCACTTCTCTTATTTTGTTCATAATTTCCTAACTCGTGTTATTCTCGTATATACTCGTTGCCTAGAAGAGATCGTTTCCTAGCGAAATTGTACTAGACCAAATATTATTTTCTTTTTAGGCACTGTTGTATTTATTTTCTTTTTAGTTGTACAATAAAGTATATTTATCTCATCATATCTTTAATATGTTAATCTTTAAATCTTAAAATACTTATCTACATCTTAACGAAGTAACTTGGCATTATCTAAAGCAGCCAAAGTAATGTATTTGAATTAATTGACAGGCAGCTTCATGTCTAAAAGTATATCTATATAAAAATAGATTTGTCTGTCTTGTAATCGGAGACGCGAACCGTTGTTAAGAAACAATGTTAAAAAAGGCATCTATTCGACAGTAAAATGTTTCGGTTCTTTCAAAATTAAATGTCTCTTGGCTTAACCATTGGCGTATAGAATGAGGGTTTTGTCTATTTATTTATTTATTTTACTTTAATCAAAACGGCTTACACCAAATCTATATAAATGGTCGTGGATATCTACCCAGACTGAATACGATCATTAGTTTAACGACACGATTGGAGTAGTACGCTGTAGCACGGTTTCTCGTCCAGTTTGCGTGGTATCCCGGGTTTGATTCCCAAGCGTGTCAATTCAGGAAACGAACTTTTATTATTTGGCTCGGGTCTGGGAGTCCTGAGAGTGCCGGCGCAAATCCATGTCTGACACACCTTAACACAAGGATATTTATCCTTACTTTAAGGCCATGACAATTGGTGTCTTGTCTGGCGTATATTTATTAATTTATTAGTGTTCGTTTTGTGTCAAGGTGTTATCTATTTAACATAAATAACGTACTGGCAGTGTGATATAACACTTAGCCCCCGAGCTAGATAGAAAATTAAAAAAAAAAACTTTAGAAAAAAGGTTTCTGTGTGACCCCTAAACTGGGACGTTTTATTTGCGTGTATGTTAAGCTATTCGACATAACAAGGATTAGTGCTGAGCGCTAATAATGACCCTCAGAGCCGTGTTGACCTTGCGCAAAAAACCTACGCTGACATGACCAGGAGCTACTACGGTAACTCGAAAAAAAGACGCTTTAAATTAAAAAATGATCAACAAGTATTGCAAACTCCTAGCCTTTGTAATTTGTGAGATTTCGTGATAATGAGTGACCTTTCGCTTTTATATATAGATTCAGTTTATTATCTCTAATACCGAGGTTGATTTTTATGCTAACATAACTGGGCTATTAACAACTGAGCTAACTAACTATTAACAACTGAGCTAACTACAAAGAAATAACTATTCTGTCTTACAGAGAGTTTCAGTGGTAAGGGGGCTCACCAACATCTTCGGGCCTCAAACCAACCTCACCTGCAAGCTGGTGCACCCTGCTGAATAACAAACGAGGCTTCGGCGATGGCTCCCTTTTATGGGTTGGGAGGTCAGATGGCAGTCGCTCCCGTTAACTATGGTTCGTAAGATACTAGAGCGACACAAGCAGAAGCTGCGCGTCACGGAAATGAAGATGCTGCGGTGAATGTGTGGAGTCTCACGTAAAGATCGCGTGCAAAACACCCACATCCTTGGCAGCCTTCTTGTTCGTGACATCGCAGACAAGCTGCAGGAGTGCCGCCTTCGTTGGTATGGTCATATCTCACGGAGATCGGCAAACTACGTGGGCAACAAATGTCTGGCTATGCCGCCCCCGCCAGGCACCGTTAGAAGAGGTCGACCCAAGAAGCGGTGGCTCGACGTCGTCAAGGGTGACATGCATGCCAACAGACTCACCACTGAGGACCGCGCAAAGTGGGCGAAGAAAATAAGAAAGGTGGACCCTGGGACCCTACACACCAGTGTGTGTTCACAACCGGGACAGACCGCACGGATGATGATGAGAGAGTTTCAGTGGTAGTGGTCCGCGCCGGTCTTAATGCTTGTTGTCACTATCACTTAGCTCTACAAGGCTTGCTTGTCTGGCAGTCGCCTTGTTATTTTATTAGAGTTCAGTGTTGTAACTTAAATTCCATGACAGTAATTTTGGCAGAAGGTTTTTTTTTCTTCGAAATATAATTCAAAGCTGGCCATCCTTAATGATTATGTCCTGCTACTAATTATAATATTCGGAAATATCCTAGTTTGTTAGTCTAAGATATTTAATAAACTTAGAAAGATATTTTATAAGGTTTGGGTAACACACCTACTCCTTCAAATGTCAGTATACTCCTAGTATCTTACTGACATTCGAAATTCAATCTAATTAACCAATCAACGAACTCATTCTAATTTACTAATTTAAGTAATGCTTGAAATTCGATTTTTTAAGGGTGGGCCCAAAACTTCCTGTACGTTTACCACGAGTTGCCACTTTTAATTTACTTTATCGTTCGCGTAAGCATATGTATTGGGATTTGATGGCATGTCATGTCATGTCAAATCCCAATACATTTTTTTTACGATAACATGAATCTAAAGTATCAACTCGTGGTAGACGTAATGATCTCCCTTGAAAATACGTTCAATAAGATTTTGTTTTTACACTTACCATGTGGTAATAACCCTGTATGAAATTATTATACTGTAACAGAAGAAGTTACTGGGTCGGAACAAACAAGCATTGGTCGTAAGTATGAAAGTTATCGGCGTATAAACAATATAAATGGTCTAATACCTTTTGATTTACTGCCCCGTCGATAGAGCTATAACGTTTTTCTAGGGGTGGTTTTCAAGATAGGGGCTGATAGCGATGCGAATCTATTTTATAATAAGGATCTTCTCGGTCTAAAATAGGAAGAGAATAGTCTCAGAATACTGTCAAGAAGCATAAAAATTTTAAGCATAAAATGAGTTAGCATATTGTAATTACTACTAATTATAATTTCGCATAATACTAATAAGTACAACAGTTTTTAGCATACAATTTTTAGCATAAATGCAATGAGCATAAACATGATTAAGCATAAAATAATTAACCATAAATTTAAAAAGCATAATGGAATTTTACCATAATGAAAATAGGCATAATCGTTTTACGCAGAAAAATAACTCCTATGTTAATAGACCCACATCAGTAACTTTTTACGTATTGCTCGGATAAAACTTGTAGGCGTATTGTGTGTGGGTAGATAGTCATTAAATTATAATGTCATTAAAGAAGGTGAATTAGGTGTGATCACCAGTACCTACCTACTTACTTATATTTTAAAAAGTAAATAAAAATATGGCTTTTACGCTCAGTCATTAGCAGCAATTAATTTCTATGTTGATCGTCACTACCCAGTCGGTTTTAATGTTTTGCTTGGGATTTCGATACGGCTGACTAATATTTAAATAAAATTAAAAAAATAACTCTAAACCTACTGACACCTGAAGGATTTCCGGGTGGTCATAAAAAAAAATTACCCTAACCTACTGACACCTAAAGGATTTCCGGGTGGTCATAAAAAAAATACCCTAACCTATTGACACCTAAAGGATTTCCGGGTGGTCATAAAAAAAATAACCTTAACCTACTGACACCAGAAAGATTTCCGGTTGGTCATAAAAAAAATAACCCTAACCTACTGACACCTGAAGGATTTCTGGGTGGTCATAAAAAAAATAACCCTAACCTACTGACATCTGAAGGATTTCTGGGTGGTCATAAACTAAAATACACAACTTTTTCTTTCCTTTATGCCTAATAACTATTATGATAAAATACTGTTATGCGACTTTCCATTATGCTTGAAAAAATTGTGCCAAAAATAATAATGCATAAATGCATTATGCTAAATAATAATTATGCCACAGTACATATTATGCTAAAACCAAATTCGGTCTAATTAATATTATGCTAAATAAATTATGCCAATTTCATTATGCCAAACCATTTTAGGACAAAACACATTATGCCAATGAAAGGGATCCCGTCCACGAATGAACACTCCTTGGAATTTTCGTTTTATTTTATATTTTTGTATCGATTTTGTTTTCTATTTTAAGTTTGAGCCTCGGAGAATCATATCACGCAGAGATGCGTGCGCAGTCTGAACTAGCTCTGTTTTGTCTCTGCTGGTGAAGCCAAACAACATCCAACCTGAGTGCCGAGTGCGAGTTGCAGTGAGACAAGTGAATGACTTCACCATCGCGTTTTGCGAGCACGTAAATGTCAATTACTATGGAATCGAGTCAGCGCCATCTAGCGGCGAATTCGGGCAACATTAAGGCCGCTAGATGGCGTTGACTCGATACCATACAAATTCGCGTTTTTTTTCTTGCAAACGCGATGGTGAAGTTATTCACTTCTCTCACTGCAACTCGCACTCGGCACTCTGGAGGGGTATTTGTTGCGGCCGGTTGAGACTTCGTACCCTGCATAGTTACCGACGTAGCCATAAGATGCCAGTGGTCAAGGCCAATTAGAATCATTGCTTTAGCTCCATTATAGCATAAGTGACACTTACGAATGGACACATTTTGGAATATCATTTTTATTTTTACATTTTCGTATTTTATTTATTTATTTATTAATGCAGCATGCTGGCTCACAGTTGCCCAAAATGCCAGCACACTAGTTATATATAATTACTATTAACATATCTACATAATTAATTTTCCCATGCCAAAAAACATATTATACAGATTGAATATAAATTAAATGAAATACAAATTGTCAATAAAATAATCTATGTCAACAAAAAAATTATAATCAAAATCTCAAAACATTAACACAATAATGTCTGCCATGAATTTCCTTCATGATAAACTATGATCGTTGAGTTCAGCAATTTGGTGAACGACTACTTCAGCAGGCCCTGCCAGATTACGGCAGCGGCACGTAAGTATAAGTATAACTTTATTACATCATCAAGTAAGTACAAAGTATAAATTGTTATTATTTGACGACACGGTTGGCGTAGTGCGCTGTAGTACGGTTTTTCGCCTCGATTTCCGTAGTGTCCCGAGTTCGATTTCCGGTCCGGTCAATTTAGGAGACGATATTTTCTGAATTGGGTCAATTTAGGAAACGATATTTTCTGAATCGATTCGGGTCTGGGTGTGCTGGGAGACGCCCCTAGCTTATTTCCTTGTGTGGTACCTCGTAACACAGGGATATTAATCCGTGCTTCGAGACCATTACAAGAGGTGTTTTGTCTGGCGCATATTTATTCATTTATAATTTATAAATAAATAAATAAATATCCGGGACAAAATTAAATTTAAATATGTAAATTTGTCCCGGATTTGTGTAAATGTCTGCTTAGTAGCAGGGCTTGTACGAGTAAGTACTATGGGTGCTAGACACTGATATGTACATTCTTCAATATTTCTAAATGAATACTTATAAAGTTAATAACAACAAATCATCAAGCTGAGGCAATGTCCTGGTTGGCCCACAATTTTTTTTGTTAATTTTTAAAATCTGCGGTTTGTTTTTAATGGTTTTGTAGCCTATCCTTTGCATTAAAAATGTGTTGTATGGGTTAGTAAATGTTTCTCCTTTCTTTTAATTAGTATGCCATTTTTTAGTTCCATTTCTAATCAATAGAGACGCTGTACACAGTACAACTGACATTGGTATACATTTTTGAAGCCTATTGTGACTTCAAATAGCGTTTTAGTGATGGGACATCGCCATTCTTCAATCGATTTTATATTTATTTACAAAAAAAAGTTCAGGAAGTTAATAAGTACTTCCCTAACTTTTTTCTGTGAATAAATTAAATGAATGTTAAAATCAAGTAGATTAGAATTATCTAATCTACTTGATTTTAACATTAGTTGTTTTAACTTTTTTCTGTGAATAAATTAAACGAATGTTAAAATCAAGTAGATTAAATAATTCTAATCTACTTGATAGAATTATCTAATGTACTTGATTTTAACATTAGTTGTTTTAACTTTTTTTTGTGAATAAATTAAACGAATGTTAAAATCAAGTAGATTAGATAGTTCTACTCTACTTGATTTTAGCATTCGTAGTTTTAACGGTTGAGCGTCAACTAAATAAAGCAGCGTCAAAAAACTGAGCACTGCCCTCCTAACACGCGTAGGTATTCTTTTTCAATGTATGTCTATGCGCGAAGCTTACCCCTGAATTTAACCCTTTCAATAAGATGTACAATCAAGCATTGTAAAAATGGAATGAGTAATTCTAATAAAATTCCAATAACAATCTCCAATCGCTTATAAATCGCACCGCAAAGTGACAAATGCAAACTATTACTTCCATTGTTAGTTCCTTGTGGGCGCTGTGATCCCATGAGCATGTCAAAGCGGGGCATCTCAGCCATCAATATAAATATAACATAAATAAATATGAGACAACACTTGCAATCAATTAGTGTTAGTCGAGTGTGGTACAGAATAAGACGTCGAAAAAAAAAATTAAGTCGGTTTGAATAGATAAAATATATTCAGCATATGAGCATAACATATTTTCTCGTTAATTACTCGTCGAATTTGATTTTGATTATATTCTAAAGAGGTACATTGAAGGTAGATTCCTCTGGTAAGTATTACGTAGCCATAATATTTAGGTTTCTGCATTCACCCGTCATTCTTACCGTCAGGACCGCGGCTCACTTAATTATTATAATTTTTTCTGTTTCATAGAGGTAGGTACATTGAATTTCATTAGAGGTACAAACTAGTACAATGCTGGTACGTTCCTTTCATATACAACATATTCATTTCTGAAACCATACAACCGCCATTCCGACCCACACGATATTTTTGGTCATTAATGGTATCGTAACTTCAATGAAGTCGTTTATTAACCAAAGAAAAAGCATCTTCAGATTCATATTTTATTTGTGTGAATAGATTAATTTACGTTATTAAATATCACTTCTTCATACGTTATTCTTAAGTGTTGGCAGATAACATAAACAGAACCGTGTTTAAAAAGAGCATGCAAAGTTTATACAATAAAAATATATTATACTTACACACGTTTCCCCTTGTTTAAAATTGTTTATAAATTGTTTTCAATGCCTGGTGGAAGTAAACATGTGTACATACTAATAGAAATACTCGGAGCTAGTAAATATACATTAGGCATTCAAGCGCAATCTCAGGGATCGGCAACATTTTATTTGTATTTTTTTTTATTGGACAGCTTCACTTCATAGGAACCGCTTAGTCAGTAAATACTCAAAATATTACAACCTTTATACCCTAGGGCCCAGGATTCACATCAATTATATAATACAATTTGTATAGCAGTTTCTTTTGTAATATTGTCTGTGCATAGGTATTGGGCAATATCGGTCTACCATGGTGTCTCACTAGTTTACAGGTATTTGTATTTTTAGCTTGGAATGTGCACCTTAGGTTTAGTGTTAAATTATAAAAAGGTTACAACCCCTGTCTTTCCACCACGAGCTTGGTACACACGATACCGGATGTGAATAAGGGATTTTATTAGAATTCCTTCGCGACGATTGGAAGACGAAGAATTTTATGTTAGTAAAGGCATACACTGTACCATAGGGATGTATAATGTAGTGTGGTAACTTTGAAAGGGTGATTTTAGTAGCTGGTGCCCCCGACTTTGTATGTGTAGGTTATGCAAATTCTTCAATATTAAAAGCACTTTCCGTAAAAACATTAAGTAATTCAAATTCAGATCATTCATTGTGACCTAAGTGCACGTAGGTTTGGTACGATTTTAGGTGCTTACAACTGAGTTGCACTTTTCTTAGTTCAATATTTGCGGTAAAAAAAAGTTAAAGTCAGAGCCTGTATACTGTCCCACTGCTGGGAAAAGGCCTCCATCATTGAAATTAAGTAATCGTTACAGTTGATGGGTATTGGCTTAATCACCACGTTAGCCAAATGCGGGTTGGTGATCACAAATTCGAGCTTTGTTCCGAAAAATCCGAAAACACACTTTGCCCAACCTGGGAATCGAACCCGGGACCTCAGGGTTTCGGGCCGAGCTCTGAAACCACTCGGCCACGGAGGTTTTATTATATGCAGTCTGAGAATTTAAATTATCTGCCACCTCTTCCTCTCTGACATTTATTTATTTATTTCTTATTACAGTTAAAGTATTAAATTGTTTGCTTCGCACCCCTAAACCATTACTGGTTTGTCTGGGTACTGCAATTCCACTTATCATTATAGGTGGTACACACAAACACAATATGAAAAGTGTCAAATACAAAAACATAAAATAAAAACACATTCATGTGTAAGTTGGACCGTAGTCCGTACCATGTAGCTTACTTATACTATAAAGTTACGGACGGAAGTGACAAAATAAAGCAGTCAGAAAAAAAAATCCTAAGCATGTTAAAAGGTACTTGCTTTGAAACATTGTTGAAGTAACTTTGGCTCGCAACGTTATTAAAATGACCAGGTATTTTCATGATTTCGATAGCTTAGTAAAGATGACTTAGATTTGAACTAGTTCTTCTCTGAAAAATCAGCCATAATGATTGTAAAATGCTAAAATCCTAGTAACATAAACATGCTCAGCAACTTATATCACTAACCGTACTATACAGGGTGACTACATACGTAGCTGGGAAATCACACCGCCATAAAATGCACGCGTTGCCCGATCAATGCGCCCTTTTTGCGAACAGCTGGTACTCCCGTGCCATTCCCGGTTTGCAGTTCGTTTGTGCAAGTTAAGTGAAAATTGGAGGTTAGGTTTTTACCGAATGGTTTAATCTGCAAGAGAAGCGTGAAAGGAAAGCTTATTTCGAGGTTGTTGATATAATGCAGATATGAAAATTAATAAATCTGCGTGAATCCTTGTCTGGTACCTCGTAACACAAGGATATTTATCCTTACTCCGAGACCATGACAAGTGGTGTGTAGTCTGGCGCATATTTATTATTATTATTTATACTTTCATATAACAATTTCATCAATGTAACTTTATTTTTATTTTTTGCGCCAGACAACACACCTTTTGTCATGGTCTCGAAGTAGGGATAAATATCCCTGTGTCACGAGGTACCAGACAAGGAATTAAGCCAGGGGCGTCTCCCACACCCAGACCCAGGCCAATTTAGAAAAGATCATTTCCTGAATTGACCTGACCGGGGATCGAACCCGGGACACTACTACTTTGATAAATAATCAGTCGTATTTATTTACTACGTGCGAACGTAACGAACATTTTTAAGGTTGGTGTCTAATGACACGCACAGGTTTGGTTTTTTAATGAACCTTTGTACACTAAATACTGGAAAAGCTGTTAACGGAAATAAAGTACGGCATTCTAACTATAGATTTATTTATATGTGTGAAGCCAAGCCAACTAAGCTTCGCTAGTGAATAGAGGATGTGCAAGCAAAGCTACGAAACTATTTGACCGTTTCTACTGATGCTACGCTTTGTAGGGGACTGTAAGATGTGCTACGAAGATGCGTAGCTCGAGCTATGCGATGTATCAAATCAACATTAGGAAAAGCACGCATCCATAGCACGCATCCATGTGTCATATTACAAAACAGCGCTATGCTATCGTGGACAATGAATGAGATTGGCGGATTTCAAGCGCATCTATAGGAACGTTCCACATCACTAGTGGAAAATCAGCATTAAGTGTCTCTACAGCCACTTATCTAAAGCTTTGTCCCTGTATCATTTATTTACTAATAAGTATGTCGTATTATCTTGCTATGTCATCGAAATGCATCAGTATACGCTGCATGAGAGGAGCCTCCACGAGTGGCGTATCTTAATGTCTTATACGTCCGGCGCACCCTGGGCAATCTGCGAGGACAGCGAGTCAGTAACGCAGATTGGCTGATCATTTCACCACGATGGCAACACAAATGCCTGACCAACAGCTCTTTTTAGGGCCGAATCTCCAACAGCCCTTTTCGGGCACGGTCTTTATCAGGACCACCCAACCAGCCACCATCAAGATTTAAAGGGCCTATCTCTACAACACGCCCTAAGAGTAATGCCCATCAACATTGACTCGACACGATAAGAAGCAGAAGAATGTAGGCTTCTATTATGTTTTGATTATTCCCATGTCAAATGTAAAAATACAAGAGAATGAACCAAATATCATTACTTATATCAAAGAGCTTGCAATAAGTATAAAATTGTTCTGGAACACAACTTTGCCCTATCCATCATCGGAACCTCTCTGAAGTAAATCATATAAAGAACGACCTCTCTTAATAAATTTCCGAAGAAATATTAACTCTATTGAACAAGCCACAAGAGCGTAGTTCCATTCCGATGGTTGCAGAAACAATTTTGTACTCCTATACGCACTTTTCAATACAAAATTACTACTGCGTCCAATTTGAATCGTAACACAATAGGTATACTGGTGGTTTTAGAATGTTGAAAGAAAGAAAAAATGGTAAAATTTCTGCCAACTTGCCAAATTATCGAAAGCCAATTTAAAGTTGGGCCATTTTGAAATGTTTTTGCCTTTATTAAGATTATTACCTTTATTCTAGAATTTATTGTCTTATTATGTTGTTAACTACGAAATTGGCTAAGTTTTTTTTTTCTTTATCCCTTTTTTAAACGCCGCATCATTATAATTCTAATCATTATAAATCTTTCAATTCTCACTAAACTCCGTTTTAAATAACTGTAGGTAGCCCTAACGACTCCGTGACAGAATGGTAAGAGCGCTTGTTTTGGGTTCAATTCCCAGGTTTCGGTTTTGGATTCTCGAAATACAGCTTCAAAAACTTCAATTTCAACATATAAAAATTAGTAGATTGTAGTACTTCTAAATTCAACATCTTTCAAAGCTGGTTATATCTAAGTGTGGTGCATACGTGAATAACTATTTTCAATTCAATTCAATTTATTTCAGGCATAGCCCATAATATATTATTAACATTATACTTATAAAACTAGAGTATAAGACACAGTTGGAACATTCAATTCAATTTCTTTATTTGCATACTAAGTGTTTACACATACATAGATGCTACAGTTTGAAAGTAATTACATCTTAGTTACCGCTAAGGTATTGCAAACTAACTTGAGGACGGCGATTTTATATTAAAATTAATCATTACAAACTTAAAAAAAAACTCATTAATATATTTCTGAGGAATATATGTAGCTTACTTATAATTATGTATAATAGTAACTATTTATTTACCTAACATTTTAACTTAATTTTATATTGTTAAATATTCATTTAGAGAATCATAGCATTTCGATATTAAGTAGGCTTTAAGTGTTTTTGAGAATTTCCATAAGCTTGTTTCATTCTTTATGTTTAGGGGCAGTTTATTAAAAAAATTGACCGACATGTAGTTAGGACTAGTATGAAGCATTTTGATTCTAGATGGTGGTGGGTAAAGTCTATTTTTGTGTCTAGTGTTTATAGTGTGCGTATTTTTTACTTTGGCCAATTTCTCAATATTTGTAAAAGTAAATATGCAAATATCATAAATGAATAAGGATGGTACGGTAAGTAAATTTAGCTTTATGAAAAATGGTTTACAAGATTGGGTGTTGTCTATTTTGGCTATGATTCTAACTAATTTCTTTTGCATTAAGAACAGGATATTCGTGTAACATCACAACATTTAACCTATAGTGTGGAGCATCACCCGCCTTTGTAAAAGTGGCAAATCCCACCTATCAACAAACACCCTGAGAATACTATTGGAGGCGGCTCGTAATTAATATATTCCATTCCACATTTTCCAATTAATATAATCGTTCACAATTTTTCAAATTACCGCCACTATTATCTGCTGACAGCATTAACTTGTGTGGTTAACTCGCAGAATTAACCCTGTATAATGATCAGGAGTAATTACGTCATTAATCAGAACCACATGGGTGAATCTCGTTAATTCTGCAGCTTATAGCGCCCTCTCTCATAGCACAACAGCTTAATTAAGTAAAGTTGAAAGAAAATTAAATGGATTTGGTTTTGTGGAAAAATATATGACAAAATTATCAGTCGGAGTGTATTAAGTAGACTAAGTTACAAACAAATGTTACGAAACCCACTCTGTGAGGTAAGGAGGAACTTATAGCATGCGCCAGGCCACATAACATTTGTCATGGTCTCGAATTGAGGATAAAATATCCTTGTGTATGGGAGTACCAGAGAAGACTTTAAGACAGGGGCGTCTCCCAGCACACCTAGACCCGAGCAAATTATAAATGTTCGTTTCTTGAATTGACCTGACCGGGAATCAAACCCGGGACACTTTACGAGTCAAGGTGACAAACTGGGCTGCAGCGGACGAATCAAATCGTAGCAGCAAAACGAAAGACAGGCTATGCTAAAAATATAAGCATATTTTTTCAAGAAAAACAATATCAATGTTAGGAGTAACTCTTTTTAAGACACACTAACTAATTTAAAAAAGCTTAAGTAGCCACTGCCATCATTTAAAAACAATTATAACGGAATATTTCGCCTGGTTCCATCCAGCGAATCTCGATCTTGTTATATAAATTGAAAGGTAATCGACTTCTGAGTCTCCTAAGGTCTTATGACAATAATTAGACCAATCATTTCGCTGTTAAAACGCAGCAACAGCCCCATAGTACCCCGAAGGAGGTGCAAGCATTAATTTTAAAGCGTTTAGGCAGCATGGAGTGCTATAAAAGTACTAAAAGACGTTAGTAGGGCTGTGCAGTGTGCACAGATGACGAAAGTTTAAATAATAGTAGGTATTTTTTGCTGCATTATTTTTGCATTTGCACAATTGAAGACTATTCTACCCCTGACAGTTTTATAATTGAAAAAAGGCAAATTCATGCAATTGGGTATTTGACAAAAAAAAATTCTGATGTGTTTTTAAAAGAGCTATCAAAAATGGAAACACTGTTAAAAAAATATTCTGATGGCATTCCCTAGATCTACATTGCGATTTTAAAGATCATATATTTTGGACTTGCATAAAACGCTCCATACTTACAATTACATGTTGCCCTTTTTTAATGTATTTTTCCAAAATATAATAATTATCAGAATCTGATGATGGTGTCTAAGACCCAATTAAACTAGGTATCATTCTATTGAGATTGAAACAAAAAACTTAACAAAAAAAAACCAACTTCAAAAAAAACTATTCCAAAATAAAGCAACTAAAAAGTAAAGAAATAATTGCGTATTCTCCTAAAACTATACGATAATAATATAATGTAGGTACAATTATTGTTATTGTTGGAGTCGGTGTCAGCCAATGTAGGTTTGTAACTAGGTAGTTAAAACAAAAAAATTAACAAAAGAAAAAACCAACCTCAAAAAAACTAAAAATAAAAAAAGGAGCATCGAAATCGGTTGGCGTGATATTGAGTTATTCGTCCATTTGTCGCGCATATGGTTTATCTAGATTTAAGGCTTATATGAATTTCTCATGGATGCCACTGTCAGAACTGGACCAAATTAAAATGGGACCACACGGGCAGCATCAGCTTTCAAAAAAAAAATCAAAATCGGTTGGCGTATTATTGAGTTATTCGTCCATATGTCGCGCCTTTTGTCTATCTAGATTTAAGACTTATATGAATTTCACATGGATGGCACTGTCAGAACAGGACCAAATTAAAATGGGACCACACAGGCAGTATCAGCCTTTAAATAAAAAAAGAATTATCAAAATCGGTTGGCGTGATAATAAGTTATTCGTCCATATGTCGCGCATTTTGTCTATCTAGATTTAAGACTTATATGGTTTCCTCATGGATACCACTGTCAGAACTAGACCAATGATCAAAATCGGTTCACCAAGTCCAAAGTTATGAGGTAACAAACATAAAAAAAAACATACAGTCGAATTGAGAACCTCCTCCTTTTTTTGAAGTCGGTTAAAAATAGCAAAATCGAGACTCAGAACAGTGTACACTTTTTCACGCTAAAAATGCAGTTCGGGATGTTCAGTAGTAGATATTTTGGGGCACCAAAAGCATTAAACAAGAATAAAATGTGGATTTTGTTGACCGGATGATTGTTCATAGTCAGGAAAAATATATAAAAATAATTTATAATATAAAATATATTTTTTTTACTTAAGACAGTCTTAGACCGTCTTAATAAAAAAAATGATATTTCACCACTTTTATTTTATACATGAAATTTAAGATCATTTAAATTTTCTAACTGCATCTTGTCAGTCGGAAGTCGGAAGAGCAGCCACCCGGATAGTGGAAGGTCGCGAGTGCCAATCCCACTTGAGTCCCTAGGATCAGGTCGATTTTTTTACTTTCTATCTTTGCGAAAAAAATAGTGCATTGTTAAATGCTAAAATCAAAAATTCACTTATCCCATAGCTAGTTTCATCTTAATTGAAAGTCAAATATTTGCAAAAATATTTATTTCGGGTATTAAAGGCGCATGCCTATATCATTGATGAAACAACGTTGGTTTACAACGTAAAATACACTAAATAAATTCGCCGGATCTGTTAACGGCCTTGGTAGCTCAGTTGGAAGAGCAGCCACCCAGATTGTGGAAGGTCGCGGGTTCGAATCCCGCTTAAATCCCTAGGATCAGGTCAAATTTTTCTAATTTCTATCTTTGTGTACAAAATAGGGCATTGTTAACTCCTAAATTTAAAAATTCACTTGTATCATAGGACACAACATACACCTACTAAGTATGCCATATTTACCTTATGGAAACGCAACAATATCGTTATGAGTGTGAATTATTTATTACGTGACTTCATGCGACATATTTATGAGCGCATTACCATGGTGGATACATATTTCTGAATTTTACTTTTGACGACCAATGTTATTTATTTCGCGAGTACTTTTGTATTTAATAGTTGATTTCACTTTTTGATCTCACTAATAAAAAAATATTTTTAGCGTGTAGTGCACGCTATCGTATGTGATGGATGAATAAGTAACCCTTTTCTTATTATTTGCTGAAATATTGAGATTATTTGCTTTGCCTAAACTCAAACTCAAATAACTTTATTCAAATAGACTGTATCAGTACTTTCAAATCGTCAAATTTACAGCAAAATATACTCAATAATAGACATAAATACCATAATAATATGGATATGTAAATAAACAGTATACAGACATAATGCGACTCTACCACCGCGTCGTAGTTGTTTCTTGCTGAGAAGACCCGGCGAGAAACTCAGCAGTTACTCTTTTAAACTTGTTTTGGGTTTACAACAGGCGTTAGTAAAGTACAAGCAGTGTGTCATTTTGATACAAATAAACCTAAAAGAATATAAAACAAAGAAAAAAAACCAACCATAAAAGAATATAATAACAAAAATTCATTTAAACAATTCAAAAAGAAAAATTGTTAGTCAGTACATACTAGGTACCTATTAACTATTACAATAAAACATCTGTTACAATAGAGCTATTTAATCCCGCATCGAGCAGAGCACTTACACCCAGGCATTTTTATCCATAAGGTAGTTTTTTGTGTCTGTTGCCATCATCATGGTGAACGGAATACTCAAAAGCTCACTTTTCACCAATGGTATTAGAACCCATCGTGGTAGGTGGGTGAGCATTCCGTCGTTATACGGGTCAATTTGGATTCTTATCGATGTTTTTCACCACTGAAGAGTGGTGCAGTAGGAAATTTAAAAATAAACACAAATAGATATGGTTCTGGCCGAATTTGTACTCAGTACCACACGATTCACGATCGGAGTTGGGGTGCTTAACCCCTTGGTCACGACACTCCCAAACTTTACAAGTAGAGAAAATACTTTGAATATTATATTTACTGAATTAGAGGTCTCTTTTCGGATCAATATGGATCCTTTATCACGTTTTCAGGCATTGAGCATCAACGTCAACGTTGAGGCAAGACAACGTCTCGCAATTTCCCGAACAGAGATACAGAATAATAAATTATAGCAATTAAACAACGCATAAGCAGCCATAAGCGCTATAACAGCTCCACTGGGGCGCATTAAACAGGCTGTTGTGTATCTATAGTCTGGACGAGTTTTAATTAAAAGTTTGTATTAACAATTTGTCCAGTCCGTGTCGGCGGCGCTTTATAATAATGTTGATATATGTATGAGATGTTCAGTTTTAACGTAGTTACTAAAGTTTAGGTAAGGTCATCGACATAGCTCTCAGAATGGGTGTTTGGCTATATGCCCGTATATTTCTTTATTTGTCATCGAAAGAGCTCTTATGAACAGAAACATTAATAAAAATGTTTTGAAATCACGAAAACTTCCTGAAATATTGTAATTTTGAAAATCAAATTTTTGGACTTGCACAAAACACTCCCTACAAACGGATACAAAGTTGTGACGTCACATCTCGCAGTTTCAGTTGTATATTATATGGATTAGGGACTATGCGTTCTGCAAAACATTTAGTTTGTCAGTTATGGGCACAAGTGAACTATGATAGGCTGATGATGATGATGAGACGTCTATTTTTGTAGGTTAGCCTTAGTTTTTAAAACCAAAACGGATGCGTATGTTTGTAGCGTCAACCTTAACATGAAGCATCATTAACTGGCAACACTCAGGAGCTCTTTTATTGATTTAAATTACACGTCGGCTGCCTTTACGAGCTGGTGTTGCTAGTAGTGATGTGCAGTTGCGAACTTTCATCGATAGTTGACTATTCCATAATGTACTTGAATGTTTGTCAAACTGTCAAATACAAAATAAAACTCTTTTCAGTTAGCCACTTCATTAGTAGTTATTATTTAAAACCTTTTTTGTGTTAATACGTTATATTTGGATGATATCATTCGGCCACTTCTGTTCATACAAAGAAGTAATATAATATGAAAAAGAACCCAATCAGAAGTTGTAAGCCTTAAACACCCACCATCTAACCTCTACGAAACCACATTATACTAAGGGCTGATTTTTCAATTCTCAGGTAATTTATTCGAAGGTTCACATGGTTTTTAATTTTTCAATGGTCAGATAGATGTTATCTGTTGAATAAAGCCGCTACCTGAGGAATAAAATTATCTGCTTCTTGAGGTGCTGGATAAGATTTATCTATGCGTTTTCTTTGACATTTTGAAGTTATGTGGTGTGTCATTTGAGATTATTTTCATTTTGTTAAGGAGTTCTGGTGTGTTATTATAATCACAAACTTTTTACCACAACTTTAGACAACAGAAAAAGCTGAGGTGGTTTTTCTTATACGTCAGTGTCAATTTGTCAAACGTCAACTTTTGTCTTGTTTCATTCTAACATTGCAATGATTGTATAAGTGCATCTCGCTTGTGGATAATCAGTGTGAAGTTAGCGATATAAGTACATAAACAAACGATAGATAGCTATTCTTTGAATAAAAGATGATTGAAAAATAGAAAATATTTATTCGCTTGATAAGCAGTCAGTTAAATTTATACTTCAGTTAGCTATCTAGGGAATAAACTAAGAATTAAAAAATCAAGCCTTAATGTAACAATTTTATTCAATAACCATCGACAAAATTCTGAAATAACCACACTTGTACCGATAAATATATACCATGCAGACAACACTATCAGACTAATCGGTGGGTGGTCAATTTACCGCGATTTGCTTGTAAATGCACGATAATTTAGCGATTCAAGTAAGTCTTACGAAACCGTGTTATTTGCGAGAATCCTTGCGATGATATTATATGCTAAAATGATAATTTGAGTGGTCTTTACTTTAACGCCTTATCTTTGCCACTCAAAGAGCCGACGTAGCCGTAGGGATTATGTGCACTTTGACTTAAATTTGTTCAAGTGTGAGTATATTTCCAACGCAACCCCATGAACGCCAGAAAAGTGTCTCAAAAGAATGCTGAAAAACAAAATTTAGCACTCAAACACTCGCTAGTGTCAAAATATGAACCAAGTGCGTGCATGAGAGATAAATAAATAAATATGCGTCAGACAACACACCTCTTGTCATGGTCTCGAAGTAGGGATAAATATCCCTGTGTTACGAGGTACCAGACAAGGAATTAAGCCAGGGGCGTCTCCCAACACAACCAGACCCATTTTAGAAAAGATCGTTTCCTGAATTGACCTGACCGGGGATCGAACCAGGGACGATACGGAATTCAAGGCGAGACCCCGTGCTACAGTGCACTACGCCAATCGTGTCGTCAAATCGTTTTAAAGTAGCGTTTTGCGTGTCTCGCACAACACTCAATCAAGCATCGCACGCTTTTTAGAGTTGATTTTGTTAGTAATAGTGTATCTGGGGTATTTTTTTTTTATATTGCCCGTCAAGATGACCTCACTCCACCTGATGGAAAGCGGTCGTGAGGTCCAGATATGAGGTTGACAAGCCCAGTCATTCAAACGAATCACTGGGCTGGCCATCCTCACCTTGAAGGCCTGCAGAAATGCCTTCTCACGCCCCGCTTGAAGAACCTGGGACTATATTAAGAAGGAAACACATGTGCTGGAAGAGCGTTCCACGTCTGGGTGGTACGACAAAGATACGAGTCACCGAACCTTTTAGTTCGGGCCAACAAATGTTGAATTGTGTGTGGATGACGCCGTAGTCCAGCACGCGTGGTACGGGAGTGGAAAGGTTAGGGTGGAATAAGCTGGAATAACTCGTCATTTATGATCGAAGCTAAAATTTTGTCAAGTGTGACTGTTTGATGACTTAGTTATACCAGAAAAAGGAAAAAGCGCATTAAGAGATTTCTTTGAGGCCCACTTTAATAGATCAATAAGATTGTGATCGTTCCTCACGATTCCACCATAACGAAGACCACTTCAGCTTAACGATGTTCCACGATCTCTGCTCAGCCTCTAGTTACCATAAGTTTACACCGATGACAATCGCAGGCGTCTGTGGTGACGTTTTTTATGGGATTTCCGTACACCGCTTCCATTGAATAGTAATCAAAATGAACTAATATCTACCACCAGACCACTAGACGCCGGGAGGGCTTCAACCCCCATGTGGTTGACTTCGCAACAATTCGTACTCAACGGTTAGCTGTGTCTTTTCTGGTCAGCACCGCCAGGGAGTAGAACGTTCTCCCTACGTCTGTGTTCCCGGATACTTACAACGTTGGTATCTTCAAAGCCAAAGTGAATGGGCATTTTCTGGGTAAGCGTGTACCACCGTCGGCCTCGTCATCGCTTACCACCAGGCGAGACTAAGGCTAAACGCAAACCCATTTTGAATGAAAAAAAACAAATAAAAATGGCGCTTGCTGCGGCGAGAAATGATCCACCTCAGTGAATAGTGCCCTATTCACTGAGGTGGATCATTTCTCGCCGCAGCAAGCGCCATTTTTATTTGTAGTTGGATCGTCAAATTTTAAAGCAAATTTATGGTGTAGATTTTTGATGAAATCCTGATAATTTTCAGCTTTTTGATCAGAACCAGAAGGGTATAATATCACTAGTAGCTAGCTCTCTCGCTTTGTATCAGAAATAACCCTTGAAATGTGAACAGCTTTTCAAAGACATATTTTCTAGACCGCAGTTTTCAGAGTAAGTAAGCATTGCGAATGCAAAGATCTAGACAGCGTCGTCAACATCGACAAATAGAACAAAGAATCGCAATCTTCCCGCGGTCTGTCTTGTATTGCAGTCGAAAGGCAATTTTTTCATCGCCACCCGGTTTAACGACCCCGGCGTGTTTTATACTGCGCGAGGTTGTTAGTAGTATTCAATTTTTAAGCTTCTGATGGAAACTACTTATCGAAAGGTTGAGTTTAGGCCAAGCGCGTTTCAGATACCTTCTCAGGATATCAGACTTTGTTCGTAGGAACTTTCTATGTCACCTTCTGATTACGGTGTACTAGCTTTCCTCCCGCAGCTTCGCTCGCGTGAACTTCATCGTTAGAACATATTATGGCCAAATTACATAAAATGTTTATAAATTGTAGCCTATGTTTAAGCTGTATTACTGTAAAGTTTCATCTAAACCCGTTTAGTAGTTCTTGTGTGAATGAGTAACAAAAATACACACATACATACATCGTAACAAACTTTCGCATTTATAATATACGTAAGATTGTAAGATGTTGGTATTATATTGGAAATAGGCCTAGAAGGGCCGCGTAGTCCGTAATCAGTGTGATGTGTTGCGTAGGATTTCGGTACAGTGATTAGAAATGGAACCAAAATTAGCATACAAACTGAAGCCCACTATCGTACATAGTGTACGAGACAGAAACTCATGGTAGAAGTATTGAAGTTCTGGGGATTTACTTTTAAGGCGAGGTGGTTCTGCACAACATTTCACGCGGACCGAAAATCACTAAAATAATCGATTAAAAAATTTATAGATGTAATAAAAAAAAACATGGAATGAAACCCCTACAGTTATCTTTAAACTTTGTTTTGGTAAAGGACCCATATTATCAGATCAATTATTTTAGGAATAAAACCAAAAATAGAAGACAAAATGTCACGAAAAAAGGTAACTTTGTGAATTTATTATATCGAGCGAACTTTATCAAATCATGTTTCCACATGATGAATTCTCTGTATTATTCTCTCAACAATATCAGTAAATTTTATTAGATTTTAATTTCACAGTTAACTACTTCAAAAATGAAGTCTAAAAACGTGTTTTGTGAACCACCTCCCCTTAACGGGAAGGTTCGGTTCGATGACATTTATTCGTGTGCGATAATTTATCTATTGTTTATCTGTGCGATCGAACCGTTCAGAAAAGTTTGAATATCAGTACAGTACGTCTACCACGAGTTGCCACTGTAAATTTACACTATCGTTTGCGTAATTTTTTTTATTGGGATTTGACATTGTCATGTCATGTTCATGTGTCACCCCAATACATTTTTTTTACGCGAACGATAACGTAAATTTAACGTGGCAACTCGTGGTAGACGTTCAGACATCAATAGTACAAATTATTGCTAATTTTGGATCTCGAAAGAGATCTTAAAATATATTAATTTGCTTATTTATTTCGTACCGTGTCGCAGTCGTGTCGTGACATACAAACGCATCTGGCTAGGACAAAAAGTCGGTTCCAGTGTGGTATTGGCTCAGTAACTTATATTGCAGCCCCGGGGTTGCAAGAACACGATACCAGAACTATACCAGAATTTTTGTGTCACAGCACAAGTGGCTCCGCTTATTGGAACCGAGATGGGATACAACGTATTTTGTGGGTATCTTCCAGATTTTCAGTTTTTATTTACCTTTGATGCCTTGACCCGAAATCCTTTCATTCCAAAATCGATTCCCATAGGTGTGGCAAAGTTTCGGGCGTTGAGATAAATTTTGTAATTACCAATTCGCATGTGACAAGCATGGTTGGCCATCAATTGCATCAATGATCGAATTTAAATAGAAGCTACCCTGGGTAAAACGACCCAGCAGTGAAACAGTATCACTTCAATTTTGCGGTATATTAAGTAGCAGATTTGATATCTGATAACAAAAACGATACCCATACACCATCATCTTTCACCGTTGCATCCGATGGACCGGTTGTTCCACCTCCCACCGAAGGTGTGGGCACATAGGAGGGTAGAGGGCATACCCATAGGTTGCGGTAACCGCTTACTGTCAAGGTGTATGCTTATCTTTTTTTGTCTCATAAAAAAATAATGTAAACTATCTCAAATTATCGTTCTAAAAACATAAAAACTAGCCAGGCCATCAAATTTTTTCCCTAAAACGTGTAGTAACAAGGTCACTTTTCACGCCCCCTCTTAATTGACCCTCCTAAGTGGGTCGGCTTCGAGGAATAAATTTCCTTTTTTAATATAATTCCCGTCGGAATGCCGACGGAGAGAAATACCAACACTTGTTACGTCGATGCTTTCATTAATTTCTGACGGGCCATCGCTTGCTGGCACTGCCTTTAGGCCAGGAGACAGGATGCTGGGATTAGATATATCGGGTGATTATCAGAAGACTTACAAAAATGATTGAAAAAAACAAATTTTCACTTACATCGCTACTTCATTTCCTATTTACCGAGTATCGTTTTGGGAAATTCGAGTATTTTGATAATCACCTGGTATAATTGGGCAGATAGATAGATAGATAAACTTTATTGCACTAAAAACATTATCAGGAATATTTCACAAAATAGACCATGTGTACCTACACAATCTGGGCGGCCTCATCGCTATAGAACAATTTTCTTTCAACGGGGCTAAGATGCGCGCCGTACGAGAAGAAATTTCGCCATTTCTCAATTTTTTTCAATTCTCTATTTTGCTTACCGTTCCTAACCTAACAAGGCAGCAATTGTCGTGACCCAATATTTGTATGGGGAATTCAATTTAACGACAGATCCTAACATGGTGCCTTATTTTAACACTAAAATAATATTTAAAATCGGTTCGGTAGTTTCGGAGATACCTCAAATATACAAACTCACAAACGCTTACCCCTTCATTCTCGTAAGTATAGATTAGTGTAGATATAATCGTAGCTCAGCTTGCTATATTTTAACGAGTTTTTGAAAAACTATCAACGACAATATCAACTAGTATAGTACCCATTAAGATACTCGTAGAAAAACTATAAATAAATGTCTACTTAACCATGCACTGTTTATTCTATATGCAAATTCGCAGAAATAATGAAACAGCCAAGAAACGTTCGCAAAAAGGTTTCGCAGTGCTTATAACACAATTCACTGGAGCAATAAAGGCGCCTGTACCAAATATTTTATTACTGTATCTGATTAATTGTCTTATAAAGGAATAAACGCTGCAAGACGGTAGTTCTACTTGGCACACGGCCAGTGAAATATTGCCAAAGGAAAGATGGATTCAGCCGATACTGTCGAGCTTTTAAAAGTCAGGTAAATATTTATGCCATTCGCTGGCAGATTGCCTAGGTTTACTTGTTAGATAAGCACTTAATAGGACTCTGGATTTTGGAGAGGCCTTCCACAACTAAACCAATTTTTAGAATTAAGCTTGTGGCGAAGTCACCGTTATAGGCCAGCATTACAGGAGCCGGAGCGCCAGGATTCGTCAAACAGTATTTAGGAGTAGATATAATAATGGAAAAGTGAATAAAATATCAACCAATCCAGAGACTTGTTTATTGTATAGGGTAATTGTAAAGGATCTGTAACAAAATAACAAAAAAAAAATACAATGAGTCCTCGGTATAAGACTATCTAATAGTAATAGGTAAGGAAATAGGTATGATATGCTTACCCCGATAAAAGGGTTATTGTTACATTATAACTGTTTATAATTAATTATTTACTTTAAATAATCAACATCACACATTTCACAACATTTTAACTTATTCTGATAATCTCTGGTAATACGCACGCACGTTTTGGTAGGACTGATCAAAATGCTGAACAGGGAACGTGGAACGAAAAATTAAATTTTGAAAGAACAGGCACAGAATACTATTGATGGCCAGTAAGTTAAACTATGAAGTTTCCAGCCATCGTGGAGGTTCTAACGTCCATGAGACTGGAACGAAACGGCATCGTTACAAGCTTACTTGGATAAAACCTAGCAGACTTGACTACTATTTGACTCAGATCGGATAAAGTGACGTAAATAAGCTATTATTACTAGGAACACTTTTGGCGACGACACAATTGGCGTAGTGCGTTGTAGCACGGTTTCTCGCCTTGACCTACGTAGTGTCCCGGGTTCGATTCCAGGTCGGGTCAATTCAGTAAACGATATTTTCTAAATTCATTTGAGTCATCGGTTACATTACATAAACTACTAGGTATAGTTTTTTACTACAGCAACATATATAATTATGTTATTTTGAGTTTCATTTCTATTCTGAGACGCTATACCTAGGCTAGGCCTAGGCCTTTAAAAACAAATTATCTAAAGATAGGCCTTTGTGCCACAAACAACCATTTAACCACTCCTTTTTTATAAAAAAGTGCATATTGTCTTTTTATTCGTTCAATGTTCAATGAATAATATTTCATGTACCCTGTCCCTTGCCCTACAATGGTCCGGGCAGATCTGAGAATAACAAATGACAGGCATTCGTGTTATTTCCCTCACAAATGGATCCGTATCAACAACCAGATATTCCGCCACATAAATATTTCATTATACGCAGTATTCTCCTGATTTTATAAAATTAATTCACTTACATAATCTGTTAAATTTGAATAGTTAATGAGGGTAAAAAACACTTCACAAAAAGACATTTAATGAACGAAAATAAAAGTAAATCTCCAAGCACGTCTATCAGAAGATCTAAAAGCACAATTTCAGGGGAAAATCTAGGAATCATTCATGTGTTGTACAAGTATTCCTATCTTCAAGGTATGTACGAGTAAGCAATTGGATTTCAATCGATATTTGAATTTACAGACATCAAATCTAACAACCTTTGAATAATAACGTATAGAAGGATAGTCTTCATATAACCGCCCGTCAAAAATGAAGCACTAATCCGATCCACACATGGGTGTCTATTACTTGCTTACGTGCGGCGCGCTTTGACATTGAACATTGCGGAGCTGTAATGAACACTGCAAAGAGGTCCGTTTGGAGCCATTTATGGCTCCATTATGGTGTTTCAAAATGGGCGCGCGGACTCGGTTTCTATATGTAATTATTCTAAGCTAACAACCAAGTTTGTCCTTCTATCAGTGTCTCGTCTGTTTTTTTAAATACCTAATGTTTACACATTCTAACGAATCTTGTTCTCTCCTATTTGTGATTAGGGCATAAGACTACAAAATGTATGACAACGTCAAACGCTTCGTATATCACGTCAGGGTATTTTTGCCAAAGTGCTTGTAATCTTTAAAATAATGTTGCACAGTACATTTGGTTACTCTTTCGTAAAATATTAAGTAAGTTGTAAGAGCAGTATGTGAATGGCCGATGATTTATCAGACAGAAGCAGAGTTACAACGCGTGCTACTTCTTGTATGCCACTGCGGCATTATTTACACCGGCATTGCCATAATCATGAAAGAAAGAAAGAAAAATAAAATAACAACAAAGTTAGTTTAAAAATAAAATATCATGCAAAATTATAACGGGCCGATCAGGCCACTGCCTCAGCATGTGTCGCTGCAGTACAAGGCAGCAACACTGGTATCTACCACATCTAGAGTTGAACATTTTATTTTTATAATTATCACTATACAAAATACATAATGACACTCACACTCAAAACTCTTACCTGTGCAACAGCTTTACGCGAACTAACATATTACTTTTATATTTATTTAAACAGTACTGTGTGCTATCATACGACAATTGAAAGATACATAAACAATAATTCTAATCCTAAACAAAAACTACCCTATATTAAGCACTGCCCTGTAATGGATATTTGCGAGTTGCTCTCTCTTAAGGGACGCCGGTGTAATAGGCATTTGTCTGTAAAATCCCTAATTCCGGTTGAACCTTTTTCTGTTTCACCTTTTAATCACACTGTAATTAAAATTCAATAGTGTAAATGACATAAGTGATGATATTGATCAACTCTCTGTTTCCCACTCAGACATACTACTCGATGTCAGTGACTGTACGAAGATAATAGCAAAGTCCAACTCCTATCTTAAAATAATACATCAGAACATACGAAGTATCTCCCGGAACATAGATGAAATGAGTATTTTGATACAGAGAACTAACATAAAGTGGGACATAATCGTTCTTACGGAATGCTGGCTTCCTCTAACTCGTCAAGTTCCTGCAATCGATGGTTATACGTGTCTCAAGTCATGTAATAATAGGACTCAAAACGAAGGAGTAGTTGTTTACTGTAAGGAGGGATTAAGCATCAGGTGCCATGGGGTAGTAATAGCTGACTGCAACTCAATTACATTAGACATAAATAATACTATGATAATCGCGATATACAGACCATATGGCTTTAAAAATCCTACTAGTTTTATAGAATCTCTCAATCAGTCCCTTCATCCGTATTTTAGTCACAAGGACATAATTATTGTTGGTGATATGAATATTAATATTAGTTCTAATAATAGGGACCCAAATTCAGCCTTTTACCTAAATGTATTAGCCTCACATGGCCTACTTCCAGCACACATCTTACCTACGCATGATAAAACTTGTTTAGACCACGTCATACTAAAAACTAAAAAGAATGCTGAATGTTATGTCGCGAAAACTTCAGTAACAGACCATGACACAATAATTTTTTTACTAGATATCAAGCTTCAGCGTCATTCTTCGCCGCAAAAATTTGTAAAACGAATTAACTACAAAGGCTTGGATACCGAACTCCTTAATTTGGATTTTGATGGCGTCTGTGCTGTAGGCGATAATGTTAATTTAGCCACAACAATTTTTATAGAATACCTACAGAGTGCGATCCTCAATAATACTAGCCTAATAAAAACATCTAACCGTAAGCAAATAAAAAAAGCTTGGGTAACAACTGGTGTACTTAAATGTTTAAGAGTCCGAGACAGACTCCATCAGAAAAGCAAAAGGGAACCAGATAATAATGTCATTAGAACATCTTACAAAAGATACAGAAATTTTTGTAGCGAACTATTGAAAAAACTTAAAAGAGATTATGAAAAAAGCGAATTATCTACAGCAGCAAAAACAAGTAATAAAAAGCTATGGAATAAAATTAAAGAAGTAACAAATACAACTAAACAAAACAACCCTGCGATAGAATTATTAGACAAATCAGATCCAATTAAATCAACCAACTGTGTTAATCACTTTTTCGTGAATGTAGGACTGAAATCTGCTGAACAGATGCACTCCAATGCCACCTCTAGTCAAGCCTCAGCTGCCATCCAGGTAAAATCGCACCACCAATCGTTGGTTCTCCTTGAAGCTGATCAGGAAGAAGTAGCAGCAATTATCTTAAACTTAAAATCAGATTGTACTGTTGGTAGGGATGGCATTTCCGCAGTGATTCTAAAGCGCTACATCAAATTGCTTGCCCCAATGATCACACATATCTGTAATCTTTCCATTAAAACAGGCATATTCCCGAAAATCTTTAAGCAAGCTGAAATTCACCCAATCTACAAGAGTGGCAGCCGAGACAGCGTCGATAATTATAGACCTATTTCAATTTTACCAACTTTGTCTAAAATCCTTGAAAAACTTATTAATAAGCAACTGACTCTTTACTTGGAAAAAAACAAATTACTGTCTCCCTCTCAATACGGTTTCCGTTCTAAAATGTCAACTAACGACGCTGTACATGAGTTAACCAATTTTATAGCTACGAACATTGATTCTAGTAAAAAAGTAATTATAATATTCCTTGATTTAGCCAAAGCGTTCGACTCTGTCCCTGTTTCACTGTTGTTGCAGAAGTTGGAGAGGCTTGGGGTAAGAAATACACAGCTGCAGTTGTTTTCTGACTATCTATCTGACAGATTCCAAAGGGTTAAGATTGGTGATTACTATAGCGAAGACCTCCCTATATCATGCGGGGTTCCTCAAGGAAGTGTGTTGGGCCCAACCTTGTTTTTGACATACATAAACGATCTTTGTGACATAGCCTTGACAAACGGTAAGGTTATTACCTTTGCTGATGACACAGCCCTACTCTTGCACGCTGATTCATGGAGTGATGCCTATCATTATGCGCAGTTGGGGTTTGACAAAGTGACAGAGTGGCTAAAAGAAAACAAACTCACCTTGAACATCAGCAAAACAAAATTTATTCGATTTAGTGCGAAAAACCTTGCCTTGCCCGAAGTGGACTCTCTCAAGATTACTGCACACTGCTGCTCTCAAACTGACATTACTTGTTCTTGCCCTGAATTATCGCGCACAAATACAATAAAATATCTTGGTGTAATGATCGATAACACATTAAGCTTTCAACCTCATATTGACCTTCTAACATCCAGAGTGCGTAAATTAATATATGTGTTCAAAAACTTGCGTCATGCGGCTGATGACAGGGTTTTGAGAATGGTGTACTTTGCGTTATGTCAATCAATACTGACGTATTGCATCACGTCTTGGGGTGGAGCACCGAAAACGACATTGTTACAACTTGAAAGAGCGCAGAGGGCTGTCTTGAAGGTTGGTAACGGCCTACCCTTCTTGTACCCTACTGATGAGCTGTATAAAAGATGTAACGTTTTAACAGTTCGCCAACTTTTTATTTTGCATACTATACTACATAAACACTCTCTCCTGCAATATGACCCTGGTATCGTGAACAAAAGAAGAAAAGCAAAGGTCTGTCCTGGCAAGTCACTGAGGACACAATTCTCTCACAAATTTTTCACGTTTTTAGGCGGGTTTCTTTATAACAAGTTAAATAAAATACTACTTTTCTATCCCCTGCCTATTTATGCTTGCAAACAGCGAGTCCTGCAATGGTTGCTAGGCAAAGACTACAATACCACAGAGAATCTTTTGGCAGTTGTATCCTAAAAGTAAATAAACGGCACCTAGCTTTAAATATATAATCACACGCATACCTCAAACTCACGCACACACGCACGCTTGCATACAGATATATACACACACACCCCCACCCATCCATACAAACCCACACGAAAATACACACACTCACACACACACAAACACTCATGCACACACGCAAACACACGACACACGCATGCATGCATGCATGCATGCCACTTTATCTTTATTAGGTAGTTATATTCTTCTAAATTTTTCATGTTTTGTTTTTCTATTTACATTAAACTAGTGATTTTAATATTTTATATTTTGTAACCGAAATTGAGAGGGTGGGAGCCTGGCGATCCGTCACACAGGGATTACCCTAGTATGGACACCAGTCTCTCACAAAGGTGGCTCATGTTCTTATCTTTAAGTTTAGTTGATAAGTTTGTATATTTGGCTTTTGTGAAGAGGAAATAAATTTCACTTATTATTATTATAACAGACCATCACTACTATATGCCAAACGGGGTAGTCAGCGGCAAGTGACAGCTGCCGCATGGTGAACGGAACACTCAGAAGCCTGTTTCACCAATGGTAATAAAACCCATCGTGGTAGGTGGTGAGGCTTTCGTTCTCCGGGTTGATTTGTTTTTCCATCGATGTTTACCATCACCGGAGAGTTAGTCGGAAATTTAACAATAAACACATAGATGGCGCTGGCCAGATTTGAACTCCACACTCCGTGTAACCACACGGTCCACGATCGCAGTTGGGGTGCTTAACCCCTAGGCCACAACTGAACTGACCTGGCAATAAATTGGAGTAATAGCAACCGCCCCACGCCACCATCTAACGTACGGAATCTTCGATCCGCGAATACGAACCACCACTTTCATTTGTTTTTCTTTGTTTTCTTCGCAACTGGTTCCGTCCAGTTCGGTGTGCAAGGCGGCCATCGTCATGCCTTAGCAGTTTTGTTTTCTGTAAGTGAAAAATGCCGGCAAGTTCCCCGAAGCACTCACGTCAGCTATTTATTATTATCAACTTTCTTTCCACTCTAACGGATTCGCGAAATTATGGCAACACTCTGGGTACGCTGGTTGAACGTCAAGAAGGAAATATGTATGATTTTATATGTTACCATTATACAATTATCGTGAGAGACGTCGAGGGATGAGGCTATACAGCATTTCTTCTCGAATCGAAAATGAGAGTGAGTCAACATTTTTTAACGCAAGCACGTATTCTTAATCGCTCCGTATTTGAAAATCAAAAACTGTGTCTTTATCCTAAAAAATCTTGAAAAGAAACCGCAAATATTATTGGTGTAGTTGTTTGTGAACAGTGTACAAAAAAATAACGCAAAATATTGAGAAAATTGGTGCAATTTCGACAAAAATTATCGTGTTGTTATCAGTAATTGGTACCGGTGAACAGAAATATTATCAAAAGTGGCGGTAAACGGTAAAAAGCTGTCTACGGTTACACTCCCGCACAATAAACACTAACGTTTCTGCCAAACGGAGCCATAGTTTCGCAGTGAATAGATAAGCGAACGGTGGCCCTTTGGAATCATAGCTGTACTCAGGTGAAATACAAGAGAGTTAAAGTTCGAATCCCGCACTTGCAAAACTTTTTGTGTTGAACATACATTTCGGGGCAAGTAAAATGAGATGTAAAGCATGTCAAAGGGTGCTTAGGGCTACTGATTTGAAGTCTTGTTCACATTGCGATAGTAAATATCATTTTTTGTGTTTGGGAATATCGCCAGCTGCCTATGCGAAAGAACTTAAGCAACAAAAAAGTAACAATTGGAAGTGTCCTGACTGCAAAGCATTAGAAAAGCGCGGCGATAACACAAATACTCCAATAAGATCACAACAATCTGAATCGTCACCGTCAGCGGCGTCACCAAAAAGTGCTCCTCAACCTCATGATAGCAACGAAGTAATTATGGAGGAACTCAAGACCTACATAGATGTGAAACTAAAGGAAACAGCAAAAAGTATTATGTCGGAGTTCAGAGCTGCATTAACGTTGGAGATTGAAACCGTTAACAAGACAATCGATGAACTTAAATCAAGTGTTGTATTTTTGAGCTTCCAATATGACGAGCTCACTGAAGTTGTTCGTGATAACTCTCGAGAGGTTGATGACTTGCGTGAAGAAAACAAGAAAATATCTGAAGAATTGACGGACATAAGAAGTAAGCTTACATTATTAGATCTTCAATCACGCGCGTGCAACCTTGAAATCCAGTGTGTGTCGGAGCACAAAAACGAAAACTTATTAAATATGACTAAACATCTGTCAGAAACTATTGAAGTTGATTTGTCTGAGAACGACATAGTGAACTTTCATAGAATTCCAAAATTGAGTTTAGAATCTGACCGGCCCCGCAGCATTGTGGTCAAGTTTGTGAATCCTCGGGTCCGAGATGAAGTCCTAGCAGCAGTGAAAAAATTTAACAAATCACATGAAGGTGCAAAACTGAACACATCTCATCTCAGGCTAGCTGGTGAAAAGCAACCTGTATTCGTCGTTGAACATCTTTCTCCAGAGAATAAAAAATTGCATGCAGCAGCAAGGAGTGTTGGCAAAGAAAGGCAATACCAATTTGTGTGGGTGCGAAATGGACGCATTTTTATGCGGAAGGATGCCAAATCAAAAATCAACTGGATTACTAGTGAGGCGGTCTTGAACTCTCTTTAGATTTAATTTATATTTTTATTGGCATGACTTTTAATATTAATCGTTACATTCAAGTTTAAAATTTATTACCAAAATGTACGAGGCCTTAGAACTAAGACAGATGATCTTTACACCTCAGTTTTGAACCGTAAGTATGATGTCCTTGTCTTAACCGAGACTTGGTTAAACAACACCGTCTATGATTATGAACTACTTGATCAGCGTTACAACATATTCAGACGTGATAGATCTTCAACCTCGTCTACTAAGAGGGAGGGAGGTGGTGTAATATATATAGATAGCTGTCCTAAAAGAGCATAAAGCCATTCGTAGATTAAAGTGGGAGTCCCCTTGTGAGGATGTATGGCTGTCACTAAAGATTGGTAACACTAGTTATGTGAATATTTGTGCTGTGTACGTACCTCCCCCAGTCAAACTCGATTGCATTGAGTCTTTTGTAAATAACACAACTGATGTCATTCAAAATAAGATGACCGGCACCTCTCAGGTATTGGTAGTAGGGGATTTCAATTTTCCCCGTCTAAATTGGTCCGGTGGCGCAGACCCCCTTAATTTATCTGCGGTAGCATCGCTCAGTAACACAGAACATGCTTTCATTGATGCAATGTCATTTAATAACTTACATCAATGTAATTTCATTCCTAATGTAAATGGTAGAGTCCTGGATTTAATATTCTGCGACAAACCTACAAATGTGACCGTAACTGAAGCCGACCTTTCTGTTCTCCCAATAGACCCTCATCATCCATGTATTGAAATAGAACTCAAAAATTCTACACGTAATACAATCAAGCCGAAAAAAATTAAAGTTTTGAATTTCTATAAGAGTGACTATGAGGCTATAAACAACGAGCTATCTAAAATCAATTGGCCTTCTGCCTGGAGCTATTCAAACGGTGTTGATGAGATGTTGGTGTTATTTTATTGCACAATAATGCCAATTATACGTAAATACACGCCTACTCAGTTCAAAAAGGATTCTAAATATCCAGTTTGGTTCAGTCTACCGTTAATAAAGGCACTTAAGGAGAAAAACAAATATCATAATAAGTTCAAGAAGTATGGAAATCCTATGGATAGAATCACGTTTGAGCTCTTGCGTAAGCGCTGTGATGTAATGATAAAGGAGTGTTATAATACTTTTAAAAAGCAAGCCAGTGTTAATTTGCAAACAAATCCCAAATATTTCTGGAGTTTCGTTAACGAGAAAAGGGCCAATAGTGTAACTATACCTGACGAAATGTGTTTCGGGGGCAGTGTTGCTAGGGGTGGACAACAGATTGTAAATCTCTTTTCCACTTACTTTCAGACTGTTTATAAAAGTGTTTCCAAATTACAAATGCCGGAAGCGACGAATGGTGCACAGGCCACTCAACACGTAATGTCAAAATCAATAGTAACGGAATCAGATGTTCTTAGTGCTTTACAGGGACTAGACTGCAGTAAGGGACCAGGGCCAGATCAACTACCTCCTATTTTCCTCAAAAGTTGAAAGAGTCGAAAACTTTATGCAAGCCCTTGACGTTACTTTACACGCGCTCACTAGATACAGGAATATTTCCAACGGAATGGAAATTAGCCCACTTGACTCCTATTCACAAATCTGGAGATTTAAACAACGTACAAAATTACCGCCCTATCTCTATTCTCTCAATAAGCGGTAAAATACTAGAGTCGATTGTTTATAGGCAGATGTTACGGTTTGTTCAAAATCATATGAACCCTAATCAACATGGATTCCTCCCACGTAGATCTACCTCCACTAACTTGGTAGAATATATTAGTGATGTCACAGAAGCTCTAGACAAACAGAAAGAGGTTCATGCAATATATACCGACTTCCGCAAAGCATTCGACCTAGTGAATCACACTCTGTTGATGAGGAAGCTTGCTGGCGTTGGAATTCATGGTTCTCTCTTAAGATGGTGTGAATCCTACCTACTTAATAGATCGCAGTTGGTAGCCATTCATGGTTTTACTTCGGAAACATCTCCTGTACCCTCAGGGGCACGGGCTCCCATTTGGGCCCCCTCTTCTTTTTAATCTTCATAAATGACCTCTGCGGTCACATCCAAAGTAAATTCAAAATGTTCGCTGATGACCTCAAAGTGTACCGGTCTGTTACTGGTGCACAAGATGCAATCATATTGCAGAACGACATAGATAATGTCTCTGAGTGGTGCGAAATGAATGGCATGTTCCTAAACCCTGACAAATGTTTCTTTCTAAGGCTCACTAGAAAAAAAAACAACTTACAACACCTCTTACAAAATTGGAAATTGTAAACTTAAAGAGGTGGAGGTTATTCGTGACTTGGGGGTTTTAATTGATAGATCAGTTAGTTTTCGCCACCACATAGATCACATAATATCTCAAACATCACGTCTAACTGGCTTTGTTAACCGTCAGATGAAACTGTTTAGGCAACCTTATTTGAATGTAAAAATATACAACACCATGATTCGCAGCATTCTGGAGTACTGCAGTGTTATTTGGAATCCCTCATATCAAGTACACTCCGATAGAATTGAATGTGTCCAAAAACGCTTTTTGTACCATCTGGCTTTCTCCGACAACAAATGCCGAGCTCTGAATTCCTATAATGAGCGTCTCTCACATTACAAAATGGAACCACTTCATACCCGTAGAAAAGTGTTGGATATTGTTTTCGCCTTTAAGTTGCTGCACGGTCTGATGGATTCATCGAATATCCTTGAAAGATTTTCTTTTTGTGTGCCACGTATGAGCAGCCGCCTACACAACAGAAAGACTTTCTCCTTGCCTGGGTGCAAGACAAACCTTGGACAGCATTCACCACTCTATCGCATGGCAGCTAGTTGTAACACTGTCCGCGCTAATATTGACTTGTTTTCTGGTTCTAATGCCTCAATTAAATGTAATTTGAAATCATTGTTATGTAAACAGCAAACGGCTGTTTGATCATTGTCTTTTAAGAAATTGTTTTTCCTTTCTTTTTAATTGTTATGGACATAGTTTTTTCTTTTTCTTTTTTCTTTTGTTTAATCGCAGTGTTGATTTTTCAAAAATGCATGCTGTGTTTACATCTAGAAGGAATTACAATAACGTGTATCTATTTTAGTTAAACGTTTTACGGATGGCAAAAAATGTAAATCCAGTTTTGTAAACCAAATATAAAAAAAAAAAAAAAAACCCGTGTGGCTCCGCGGTCAAATCTGACCAGAACAATATTTGTGTTCATTGTAATAACATCGTCAAGATCCCAAGTAACCCGTTAGAGTATGTACCGGCGGCGGCTCGCCACCTACCACGTTGGGTTTTGATACGCTTGACGAAACGAACTAAAAGGTTCGGTAACTCGTCTCTTTGTTGTACCATCCAGACGGGACGCTCTTCCAGCACATGTGTTTCCTTCCTCGTATAGTCCCGGGTTCTTCAAGCGGGGCGTAAAAGCATTTCTGCAGGCCTTCAAGGTGAGGATGGCCAGCCCAGTGATTCGTTTGAATGACTGGGCTTGTCAACCTCATATCTGGACCTCACGACCGCTTTCCATCCGGTGGAGTGAGGTCATCTCGACAGGCACTTTTTTTTTTTAAACGAGGGCTTCTGAGTGGTCCGTTCACTAGGTCCCAGCGAAAAATAAGTTCAGCATTCTATGTCCAGCTGAACACACGTCACCTTATAGTCAGGGCCCTTATTCCTATTTGGTACTTTGGGAACGTGCCCAGAGTGTCAAATGGGAAAACTGAGGGCCCCTGAGTGCCCATTCCTAAAATTAGTTTAGTAAAATATATGACACTTAAAGTCTAAAAGGCCCCATTATTTGTTTAGTATCAATATCCGGAATCCATCTTGAGTCATGCACCTGTCTTCTTGCCTTTAAGTCAGCCCTTCCGGTTCCTTTTCGATAGTGGCGCCCTCTTTATTGTGTAATTGGTACTACCTACTTGGCGCGCTTGCGCCACGTTGAGTCTTGTCATTATAGCGTCGGTTTTCGCGCTGCTTACAAGTCAGCTTATTCGCAAAAACCCAACTTAATTTGGCGGGTAATATTAATTTATATATTTTTTAAATAAGTGTTTAAAGTTTCAAAATTGTTATTGATTACGTTCCTTTTCGAAATAATAATGGAGAATCCCGATCCCGATCGCGTAAGTAAAGAAAATATACCGTCTCGAAAACGTGATCACTCTCCATTGCCGAGTTCGGAGTGCAGTGGTTCGTCCAGTGACAGTGAGTTCCCAAGGAGATCCAAGGTACAGAAAGTGGATCAAACCGTGAGTTATGCACATTTTGAATTCTTATCTCAACAAGTGGCATTCTTGACAAATCTCGTAGCTCAGAATAATGAAGTTTCAAACTCTAATAAAGAAGATTCAAGGGCGGTAGATTCGAACGACCTTAACTTACGCCGGCCTACCGAAAACTTGACGAAAACGAACCAACTCAATTCGTCAGAATTAACTACGATTGTCAAAGATCCGATTTATGCACATGCGAACGAAAATTATATTAAAAAATTAGTTGAGTTGCAACGGTTTAAGTGCGACGATTGGTATGCTGTTCGATTTGCTGATGCCCAGAAAAAATATTTAGCTACCCCCGGTTTTGTGGAGCTAAATGTTAACGACTCTTTAAAACGGTTCGAGGTAGCTATGTTACGTGATGATCCGCGTTCGTATTTGTTAGAACGTTCCTTTGCTGGTTTAACAAATGCTTTACTTTCGCAAAAAGAGGAGTTACAAAATTCACTGCAAACATTAGTAGATTGGGCATGTGATACAAAACAGACATTGAATCCTAATGCTTTATTTGATAAAATCCAATCCCTGTTTTCGAAAGAATCGTCATACAGTAAAGTGACTGATGATTTGTTGCAAATAAATAAATAATAAATAAATAAATAATATCCCTGGACATTATTCCACACAGCGCCATCTAGCCCCAAAGTAAGCTAATTAAAGCTTGTGTTATGGGATACTAGACAACGGATAAACATACTTAAATACATTTTCTTTTGTAAATACATACTTATTATACATAGGAGACACCCAGACCAGTACAAACAGACATGTTCATGCACACAAATGTTTGTACTGTGCGGGGATCGAACCCGCGACCTCTGGTGTAGTAGCCAACTTCTTAACCATTACACCAAGTGGGTCGTCAAATAGTGTGTGGTCGACGTGCGGATTTGATAACAGCAAGAAGAGATGCACTTTTAAGACAAATACCAGAGGGATTTCATAGAGATGTTTTTTATAAAATACCTCCTAGTGCAGAAACATTATTTAACGACGAATTACTTCAAAACTACCTTCAAAAAATTGGGTGGGGCAGATAAATTGATGTCTTCATCGCAACCAGTAGCTAGATCACGATCAAGAGATAATTTTCATCAAAATCAGAAGCCGTCAACAAGCAAACAAGTAGACGAATCCTTTTTTCGTCGAAAAGCTAACTCCAAACGCCATCCCCCTCGACGGTCTAACCAAACAAACCAGGAAAAGTCGAGAAACAATAGTCAAAAAGGCAAGAAATCACAAAACCAAGCCTCTTTTAAAAATAAGCGTCGACAATGACTGTCGGAATTTTCACGGAGGCTGTCTAAAAGAATGTCAATATGTTTGGAAAAATCTGGGTGCACCGAAACAAATATGCCAGTTACTAGATGGAGCACTAATTCCTTTCATACTGAAACCGCCACTGATATTTCCAGATTCTATTACAATGCAAAATTACCGAACCAAAACTTCTATCGATATGACAGCTCAGATTCAAAGCATGTTAGATTCAGGAGTGCTCAAACCAGCAGACAAGAGCCCCAGTTACCTCTCGACGTTTTTTCTGGTACCCAAGCCAGACGGCAGCCACCGCCCAATATTCAACCTGAAACAACTGAACAAATTCGTCATGACACAACCATTTCACCTGTTCAGTCATTTTCATGTACCAACATTTTTGCAGCACCAAGATTGGATGGCAAAAATGGACCTAAGCCAGGCGTACTTTCACCTACCGATTGCACAGCAGCATCGCCGCTGAGGCTCAATTATCATCACGATCCAAATCAGCACCAGCTGCTTCAGATGACCTGCTTACCATTTGGACTGGCGTCAGCACCGAGGACATTCGCTACTGTAACCAACTGGGTGGCCGAGTTACTGAGAAGCCATGGTATAAGGTGCGTAGTCTACTTGGACGATTTTCTCCTGGCACATCAATCAATACACCAGCTACGCGACGACATAGCCTTTACGATGAACATCATGCAGCTTTTGGGCTGGAATATAAATCAAGAAAAGTCTGTTCTGGCTCCGACACAATGCCTCGAGTTCCTCGGCATAAGATGGGATTCCAAACGCAACGCAATGTCCCTGTCGGAGTCGAAGTGCCTATCGCTACGCAAAGCACTTCAACAACAGCTAAAAACAGGCAAGTGGTCCCTAAAACAGTATCAGACGCTCATGGGGAGATTGAACTTTGCCACATTCGTAACGAAAAGGGGTCGTCCTCACTGTCGTACACTGCAATACTTCAGTCGACAGTTGTCGAAGAATCGCCCGTATCGCAAACTGAAACTTCCACTACCAGTTCAGTTGGAGATAGAATGGTGGTACAATTCAATAGGAACCAGCATGCCAATACACATGAACGATGTGACCCATCTATTGACCACAGATGCGTCAGACATTGGTTGGGGCGCTCAGCTCAGCGATCAATTTCTGTCCGGAACATGGACAAAACATCAAATGCCGTGGCACGCCAACAGAAAGGAAATGTTTGCTGTTTATGCTGCGATTCTTCACAATCAACATCACCTGAAGGACGCGCAAATACTTCTACAGACAGACAATCGAACAGTTGTGTCATACATCAACAAGGAAGGTGGCACGAAATCAAAGAAGCTTCTGAAACAAACCCGACAACTTCTCACGGTTTTAGACAGTCTCAACGTTCACCTAACAGCGCAGTACTTTCCAGGAAGATTCAACGCCGAGGTAGATGCTCTATCACGCCAGAAGACTTGCCCCGAGTGGCATCTCACAGCTGTAGCAACAGCAACCATTTTTCAAATGTGGGGAGTTCCCGAAATAGATCTATTTGCATCAAAGACTGCTCATGTGATACCGAGGTATGTCTCGATGGATGTACAAGACCAGCAAGCACAACATCACAACGCATTTTGTCACCAGTGGCACTACAGACTCGCTTGGCTGTTTCCACCGCCAAACCTAGTTCCCAGAGTTCTCAGTCACCTGAATCAAGCCAGCGGCCATTATATACTCATTGCGCCCAAATGGAACAAGGTGTTTTGGCAAGCAGACGTTCAACGCCGAGCCCTACGGCCGCCTATTCTGATTCCAGACCTAGCACAAGTTCTTATCGACACGCGAACAGGGGCACACCCGCCGGAGATCAGAGAGCTGCATTTACAAGCATGGCTGATTTCGGGTGGCAAGATATGTTAACGGAGTGGACTGACCAAGAGCAAGAACTACTAATGTCCAGCTGGCGACGCTCTACGATCAACACCTACAGACCAGCTTGGACTAGATGGAAAAAGTGGTGTGAGTCACATTCTATTAACTTTAAATACCCCAACGCCGACCAAGTAGCATGAAATCTGGCATATCTACATTGTGACGTTGGATTGGCATATAAGACTATTTTAGTACATAAGTCGGTTATTTCAACCTTTACTCATTTGGGTTCTAATGTAGATCTCTCTTCAAATTTTTTAATTAAACACATGTTAAAAGCAATATCTGTTGCTCGTACTAAACCTGTAAAGCCACCTATCTGGAATCCCAAGCAGTTATTACAATACTTAAGTTCAAATGGCCCAGACGAAAATAACCTTTACCAAGTCTCAAAACACACAGCTACTTTATTGTTACTAGCTAGTGGTCGCAGAGTTCATGATCTGACTTTGTTACGCATGGATAATGAATGTTTAATTGATGATCAAACTAGTATCGTTATATGGCCAGCCTTTGGATCCAAGACCGACAACGTAAATAATCGGCAGTCAGGTTGGAGGCTTAGAGAACATCCTGATAAAAATTTAAATTTGATTTATTGGATCAGACAATTGCTTAAAGTGTCATTAGGTCGTAGACAAAATGTTAATAATTTGTTTATAACAGCGCGGGGTGATGTAAAGCCCGCCACCAGAACCGTGATCGGTGGGTGGGTCAAATCGTTATTGAAAGATGCAGATATTGAGGCCTCTCCAGGGTCAGTAAGATCAGCAGTGGCGTCCCTAAATTGGATAGAAAATTTCCCTTTAGACAAAATTCTTGCTACTGGTAATTGGAAATCGGTACATACATTTCGAAATTATTATTAAAGAGAATTAATTGCTCCTGATTCAAATAAAATGCAATCTGTTTCGTTATCAAATTACTTTGATGCAGTAAATGATTAAAGAATACTACCTCGTTGCTGTAAATGAGGAAATTATAATAACTGTAACTATTATTATTTTAGTTAGAATAACAAAGTTTGTTTTGTGATTGTTCAATGTGGAATAGTACAACAATAAAGTACTTATATGGCAAATTAATATACTTTTCTTTATTAATAGCCTTATTCTATTTATACACAATATAGCGTCAATAACTTGATCCAAGTTATTTGCACCAGGAGATAACAAACACAAACATCACTCAAGATGGATTCCGGATATTGATACTAAACAAATAATAGAGAGTTTTACCTAAAAATAAAACTTACCTATTATTTTTTATTCAATATCCGGAATCCAGGTAAGTCCTACCTGGTGCATCATGAGTGCTATAATGACAAGACTCAACGTGGCGCAAGCGCGCCAAGTAGGTAGTACCAATTACACAATAAAGAGGGCGCCACTATCGAAAAGAAACCGGAAGGGCAGACTTAAAGGCAAGAAGACAGGTGCTTGACTCAAGATGGATTCCGGATATTGAATAAAAAATAATAGGTAAGTTTTATTTTTAGGTAAAACTCTCTATTATCCTACTGTTCATAGCTTTTAAACACGGCACTGCTTATGGTTGTGAATGATGATGATAAATAACCACAAAGGTTTTATTTCGTTATAGTTTAATGTACAAATGTATCATGAAAACTCTCCATTGTTTAATTAATTACCAATTTTAATAAAACATGTATTCTCATTTCAATACAACACATTACACTACAGAACGGTTTGCGCTCCCACCGACAGATGTCGCTCCAATATCGGACGCGGATGTCCCGATGCGAAGCCGTTATTTACAAATACACACACACAACACGGATGTGTAGATACAATAGTGTATTGTATATATGCTGGGCGATTTTAAATAACTTTTTTTTAAAGTAAATGCTCGGTGGCTTAGCAGGGAGTGACGTACTTGCTAAGTTTGGTCTCCACCCTGTATAAAAATTATATAATGATCATTTGGCCGCTGACAATACATCATCTTATTTTAAATAATTTTCCAGTACGGCCAAAAAAACCCTTTTTGTAGGTCACGACTCTTTTCACGGCTGTTTGTGATAAACCTCGTGAGAGTTTTGAGAACAGAATAGTCAGAGAAACGCCCCTTTGACGACGAACATTTTGGTAAATTTAACTCATTTTGGACTATTTATGAGATACGCCTTTTAGGGTACCTACCTCAAACAAACGCTTACCTCTTTGTAATATAAGTGTAGATGCTTTAGACTGATTTAATTGAATTGAATTTAGTGAAGTAGGCCGTGGGCTGCAGACAAAGGCCGCAGGATTCGAAATAACTATGCTAAATTTCAAAATTGGGTATTCTTACATAGAACAAAAAAGAAATTTGAAATTATCTTCAGAAGAAGCTCAAGAGCCTCGTTTTTTCGAATAAAAATAACGCCAGTCACATAACATATCCAAATTTTATATTTCATAAAAAAAAGTTGTAAACCCTAGTACGTACGCACACGCAATAGTCGTAGCGAATGTCCGCTGCATACTAACGCGGATGTAGTCGTAAACCCGCTCGTGGAGACTAGCCTTTATTTCCTATATAGTATAATAAAATATGTCTGTATCGATGGTATTATAGTTTGTTTCATGTTTTTGTTTTTTATACATGGATGCCTGATAGTTAGCTGTTACACCTGCAATAGATGAGGATCACTCGCGTGTTACCGACCTTGAAGACTAAGAGGATCCACTATTTCCTGACAGCTCCCTTTGAACTCATCAGCAGGGATGAAAAGACTAAGAATAGAATACCATTTATTTCAAGCAACATATTACATTTAAAGATCTTAACTAAACATAATCGGCCCATAGATAAATACCTTAAAAACTAACATACATAATATTACATAATATAATTAACTTATTTACTAACACACGTGAGACTAAGAGATAAGTGTTCGTATTGAATAGGCTTTAAAACTACTGATTGTGAACATTATGTCATTAACAGAAAGCTAAATTATTCAGGAGTGTTATAGGCTATATTATAATATGATTGAACAAAAAATTCAATGAAAAATAATAGTAAATGTACATCAGTCGGAGTAAAGCGGGCAAGATGTGATAATGGACAGCAGCTGTCAAACATTTGACAGAACGAAGTCTGTTGGGGCAGCTTGTTTATTATAATGCTAAATTACCTACCTCCAGTTACAGTAAGTTACGAGCTAGATTAGGATAAAATAAAAACAGAAACCAACGTAAAAACGAAGTCATAGTGAGAGGAAGTACTTACGTTTTAACCTGGGACGTTTGAAACAGTATTAATTACGTTTTTTCTATGTAAGGTGAAGACAGCTCTTTCCAGAGCTGATTTTGTAATTACTTATTACTGAACCGTACTAAACTTATTCGTTTATGTCACGTAAACTAAAATAGTTTTCTATAGCCACTTCAATGTACTTTTCAGTTCTCTTAAATAGAGGATTACCTCTATTTAAGAGAACTAAGTTTTTATATGGGATTTCGCTATAGTTATTAAACTATAGCGAAATCCCATATAAAAACTTCACGAAAATCGTGTCTACCATCAGTGAGAACTCATCGTAAGTACAAGTATGAAGTACAGATCTCGAAAAGCCCACTGAAGATTTCAAAGGTGTTAAATTTGATACACTAGAATAATTCCGCTCGCGGCTTCCCCGCGCGGGCCAATTTTTTTGCATTTAAAAGCTTTATAAATTGTGGCTAGTGGGTTATTCTGATGTATAATCTGTATGACTGTAAAGTTTCATCTAAATCCGTTTCGTAGTTTTTGCGTGAAAGAGTAACAATCACACATACTCACAAACTTCGCGTGTAAGTCTTAGTAAGAAGACGATACTAATTCCAGCTATACCTACCCACGATGCTCCTGTACACTACGAAGGCAGAGGAGATCATAGAGTACATGCGAATCAAGTCCACAACATCGCCTGGAGGGTCGAGCGGTTGATGTCCCGCCATAATGTATTTTAACTGATTCGTGGTGAGGGTTCCCACTGAACATATGTCGACCTTCATGAAGGAGGAGTTCGGCGTCATGCGAGTGTTCCCAGGTGCAGACGGCGTGTCACGAGTCGCTGACATCCGTACAGTCTACGGGGTGATCCGGCGGGCTTTCTCCAAGCTCTGTCCGCTGCCAGCGCAGCCTGAGGCAGAACTCAACTCTGAAGATCAGTTGGAAGGCGATGTTTCCAAGGCTGGGGGCATGTTTACGCCTCCTACTAGCGCCATCTAGAGGAGTCACGGGTCAACGTGAAAGAAGCCTGTGAAAGAATCCTCGCGAACCGTAACGCTCGGCCGCAACGACATTGCTCTGTATAAAACTCGGGAAGCCAGTCGATTCATGTACCATATTTAACAATATAAACGCCTATTTTAAACGTAAACCACGAGTCTTATTGAAGGAAGAAAGAAGCCCTCCTGCCGCCACATAAACTTCTGGCCGAAAAGGTGTCCTGTATCGGCGGTTACCAGACACCAGCCTACGTCGCACATAGCCGTCGCTAGTAGATACGTGTGAATTTCATGGGTAATTTCAACATAATAAAATCTAAAAATTGTAAATGTTAGCCTCTAAGGTATTTATTTATAGGCCGATTTTTTTTATAAGATCTTAGATAACCTTTGTTGCCTAAATGACTTATTATATTATTTTATAATTTGGATAATTCCCTTAGTCGCGGACAAACTCGCGAGCAAAAGGTAGTTCAGGAAAGATGGTTGTATTTTTATATTTGTTCTTTATTTCAGGAGATGAATACCTACGAGTTTATGATGATTATGGTACTACAAAATTAGACAGAATAAGTTAGGGACACTCTTTATTTGAAGGCTAATTTATAACTGTGCTCAGACGGTAAATTCGTACATAATCATGACAGAATATTTCATAACATTTTTTGTTGAATTATTTAACAACTACAAAATTAACAAAATAAATTACAAATTGAGGGAAATATATTAATTGGCCCTTAAAAATATTTAGACAAAAAGATAACTATAAGTATTCAATTAAAACACAAAAAATACAACAAACAAATTTATTTTAATGCATAGTTATTCTATAAATACGAGGGGTGTTCAATTAAAAGTAATGATGGCATATAAACTCCTTAGACAACAAAAAAGTTAATACTGGCAGTAAAGCCCAGATATTTGATAAAATTAAAGAAATAAAATTATTGATTTCCTTTCTTATTTTGAAAATAGAAGTCATTTATTTGTTTTCGTCGTGTAGGAGCTGCGTGGTACGCAAAATGGATAAAATAGAAATTCGCGCCTTATTAAAATATCGCTGCCTGAAAAAATTTACTACTGAGCAAGTAAATCTAGACTTGAAAGAAACATAAGGGGTTAATGCTCCTCCGTATTCTACAGTTGCGCGGTGGTTTGCCGAGTTCAAGAGAGAGAGAAAGAGGCCTTCGACTACCGTGTGCCGAGTTTAAGAGAGAAAGAGGACGCCCTACGACGACAGTTTAAGAACAAATTTTAAAAAGTTGAAAAAATTGTTTTGGCAGATCGTTGTGTAACTGTTCGGTTTGTAGCTGACGAACTGAAGATTTCGATAGTAAGTATCAATAGTATTATAGTTACATTAACATTTGGGCATGAAAAAAGCATCAGCGTGCTGGGTGTCTAGAATGCTTGCAGACGAGCATAAACAAACAAGACTGCGGATTTCTCAAATCAATCTGGAATTGTTCCAACAAGATCCTAACCGATTTTTGGCTCGCTTCGTAACTATGAATGAAACATGGCTCCACCATTATGATCCTGAAACGAAACAACAGTCCATGACTTGGAAGAGGCCTTCATCTCCAACGACTAAGAAGTTTAGGGTAATTCCATCCGCCAGTAAGATTATGGGCTCTCTTTACTGGAACAGCCCGGGGGTTATAATGATTTAATGCCTCAATCATGGAGCTACTATTACGGGGCCCTTATACGCAGAACAAATAAGAAACTGCGTCATAAAATAACAATAAATAATATATAACTGCTTCATACTCATTATCATTTTTTATTGAATACCCCTAATACGTACTTCCGAAAAATGTATCATCAATAAATTAATAAGGGACAATAACCGTGTTAAATTAAATCAGTTAAATAATTATAAAATATAAATAACGTAGAAACTTTCGAGTAAGGCGAACATTCATTTTTACCAACTTTTAATAAGTAAGTACACTGAGACTTCAAAGGCTAGTAAATAAATAAAAAAAATATGTGAAAGTACCTACTCGAAGTATATAGGGTATATAGGGTATTGACGACCGACTTGGTGTAATGGTTAAGAAGTTGGCTACTACACCAGAGGTCGCGGGTTCGATCCCCGCACAGTACAAACATTTGTGTGCATGAACATGTCTGTTTGTACTGGTCTGGGTGTCTCCTATGTATAATAAGTATGTATTTACAAAAGAAAATGTATTTAAGTATGTTTATCCGTTGTCTAGTATCCCATAACACAAGCTTTAATTAGCTTACTTTGGGGCAAGATGGCGCTGTGTGGAATAATGTCCAGGGATATTTATTTATTATTATTTATAAGGACATGTGAGTTCAATTGCTTTTTATCCTCATCTTCACTTTTCGATCTTATCTCTGCGCTTTATTACTGTCTGCATGTTTTTAATACTAAGTCAGTAGTAAAACAAGCATGCGGGCCTGGTGGGAAGCGGTTACCGCAACCTATTACACGTGCAACACTAGAGGCACTCGCGCGTTGCTGACCCCGTAAAAACCTTTATCAGTACATCTACCACGAGTTGCCACTTTAAGTTTACGTTATCATTCGCGTAAAAAATTGTATTGGGATTTGACATGACATGACAATGTCACATCTTAAGACATCTATGTCGAATGAGGTAGCCCTTTCAATATATGTCTGTCACATGCATGCTGCATTTACAATTGACAAAATGGTAAATGTTCTATTGAAAAAGCCATTTTACAATATCAAATTTTAGCGTTGGTGTGTGAAAGAGGATGTTGTCACAAAAATTGAGATGGGAATGCTAAGATGGCTTGGACATATGGAAAGGATGGATGAAAGGCGATTAACGAAACAAACTTACAAGGCGAGGGTGGATCATCATCATCATCATTTCAGCCGAACGACGCCCACTGCTGGGCATAGGCCTCCCCCAAGGATCTCCACAACGATCGGTCCTGCGCTGTCCGCATCCAGCGGCTTCCCGCGACCTTGACCAGATCGTCGGTCCACCTTGTAGAGGGCCTGCCCACGGAACGTCGTCCGGTACGCGGTCGCCATTCGAGAACCTTTCCGCCCCCAACGGCCATCGGTTCTCCGCGCTGTGTGTGAGGGTGGATGGAGCTGTTGAAAGGGGAAGGCTTAGACGGACGTACATAGGACAAGTCCAAGAAGTGCTCAGAAAAGTTCAGGTCAGGAGTACCCATAAACGACGAGCATGTATGAAAGGATTAATGAGAGTGGAAGACGCGGAAGAGGTGTGTCAGGACCGTAGCAAGTGGAAAGATGTGGTCTCTGCCTACCCCGTTGGGAAAAAGGCTTGATGGTATGTATGTATGTATGTTATTTCACAAAAATCTATTGCAAATAGAGTTATTTTCCTTGACGAACCGTTCAGCTCACAGTGATTGAATAACACTGAAAAATATCTGAAAATTGACAGAAAATTAAAGCCTTTGTCGAGTAAATATAGCGAACAAAAGAATATAACAGAGCCGAACTATGCCTTGCCTTTTGAATATCGTACGCATACAAAATCCGTGAAACCGAATACGCATTTTCAGATTTTCTATTTTAGAATGCCTACCTACATCGATAGCTGCCAAACGAGCTTCCAAACGAATTTGTATTCTACACAAAAGTGTACGTCCTATTCCGAGTTCTACCGACCTAAACTACGATAAGATTGACCTAAACTACTTAAAGACTACTATAATATTGGGCGAAAACAAAATTATGTTCAGTAAAATTTCTTATACAATATCCAAGGACAGTTAAATTAAACTTCCGTTATTCTAAATGAATAACGTTGATATAATAATATAAGAATAAAATAATGAACTGGTAAGTTCAGCGCGAACACTCTTTAGTAACATTTTATTTTACAGTGCATTTTGAGTTTCCCCTGTCGAGATGACGGTCGGTACAGTTCACATTGATAATACCAATCAAACTTAATTTCTATACATGCGATGTCGAAATTGGGAACACCAAAAAATTCCTAAACACGTAATTCCGAATTTGAATATTCTGATTTTCAAAAATCCGAATTTCATAATTCCGAAGCAACAGAATCCCGAATATTCAAAAACACCAAAGTTATTTTTCCGAAACTCACAAATCCGAAATTTCATATTTTCCAACTTACATACTAATGTAAGATCGTACTAACGAAGAATTAAAAATCTGAAGTTTCATTGCCCTGAAAAACCATATTCCGAATTTCAAATTCCAAAAGTCATTGCTGAAATTAAAAATAAATATCATAAATGTGTAAATTAAGCTGAATAACTTTATTAACAAGATTGAATGACTAGGATAGGTTAGAAGGGTGACTTAAACGTGCAAGCCGAGCGAGCGAAGCGAGCGTGCTGCGGCAGCGGCCGGCGAAACATTTTAAGAGGATGTAAGTATTTCACATTATTTGCTTTCTTCGTATTCATGATGAATCGGATTATTGTTGATTCGGAATTTTGATAATTCGGGATTGTGGATTTCGGCATTCTGACTTTCGTATTATTATCATTCGGAGTTTTGAAATAACGGATTTATGATGAATCAGAATTTTTATATATGGAAGTCTTAATCATTCGGAATTATGAAATTCGAAATTAAATTTTGAAATTCGTTATTATAACTTTCGGAATAATGTAGTGTACCCGTATAAATCACATTTTACTTAGTTCCTTTCACTTACACTCTCCTAGTGGAGGCGCTACCGGCCTTTTCTAATTTTTAATACCAAAGTTGAATCTCGCAGCGGCTTCCGTGTTCAGCAAACAACAGTTCCCTAATCTTTCATTCCCTGTAGTTGCGGCCGTGACGCGATACTTAACAACTACCTATGTATTTAACACCCTGAAGGCACTTTACCGTTTTACCATACCTAATGATAAAAAATAGAAATTATCTACCGATAGCTGCAACTCTGCTAATTATCCAGCATTAAGATTCACTTCGACACGGAAATCCTTCGACGTCTGTTACAGAGAGATGGCTGATTATATAACGGTTTGAGGCCTTAACACAGTCCGTCTACCAGCATTTTAGAGACTCGAAATAGTAAAATACTTAGATACAAAGCCCCCTTTTTGAGTAAGAAGTGGTAATCAGCCTGTTTTCTACTACTGTCTCGTCATTCATCATTCGCAGCCACAAGACGTCCACAGGTGAACATAGGCCTCTCTTACCGATTTTCAAAGCGACCTGTTGCAGGCGGTCTGCATCCATCGGAAACCCGCCACTTTTATCGTCCGTCCACCTTGCAGGCGGGCGTCCCACGCTGCGCCTGCCCTGAAACGGTCTCCAGTCTAGAACTTTTCTGCCCCAACGGCCATCAGTTTTGCGTGCTATGTGCCCTGCCCACTGCCACTTCTGCTTACTTACCCCAAGTCAATCAAGTCGTTGCTCCAAAAGTAATAAGTATTTGTCATTAATAAATATTGGCTTAATCGCCTCGCTTGCCAAATGTGGGATCACAGACCCAGGTAATGTTCCGAAATATTAGACAACATACTTTTGCACGATCTGAAATCAGAATCCAAGACTTAGGTTTTCGGGGCGAGCCCTGTAACCACTGGGCCAGAGCAAATAAAACTATTTATTTATTTGTATTTTTTGTACTTATTGCAGTATCAGTAAGACTATTATTAAAAAAAATATTAATTTACTAACTAAATTTAATAAATGTCTTTCTATTTCTATTACCTACTAAGTGATAACCATTTTTGTAATCTAAAATAAAAAATAATAAAAAACATCGTTTCACAGGGCCTGAAAGGTGAACTTAATGTTCTGATATAGATCTGCCTTTTGATATCTGCCGAAGCTTTTTTAATATCTTTTAAGGTTCTTGCGAGCTAAGTGCCAAGTGCGGGTCATTCCATCATACGTACCGAGAAAGTAAAGGCGGATTTGACTGCCCTGTTGGCGCAATGGCAGCGATCCTGCCTTTAGCGCTGGAGGTCGTGGGTTCGATCCCCACCCATGACAAACATTTGTGTGACGAACATTTGTATTTGTTGTGTGTCTGGGTGTTATTATCTATTTACTCGTAAGTATGCATTTAGAAATATTTAAGTATGTTTATCAGTCTCTGACGCCCATATTACAAGCTCTGCTTAGTTTGCCGTTTGGGGTCAGATGATCTTGGTGTGAACTGTCCCAGATATTTATTTATTTATTATTTATTTACATAGAAATAAATGGTTGCGTTTGCATCTAATAATGTTAATTCGCGTTTACGTATTCGTGACCGAATAGTGAACGAAGCCCGTACTATGCACTCTACAAATCGTCCCATGTAAACACCTCAAAAGTGTGTAAGGAAAAAGTTTAAATGAGTCAAGTTGGAGAGTGATGGATCGACGGCCGCTGATAAGACAACGACGAGATAAAAACCAGGAGAAAAATTACTTTGGTACTTACACTGTTATTCCAGCAGACTCAATTGAATGTCAATTTCTCTGAAGAACAAAGTCCCTAACTTTTACGACGTTGTTTTACTTTGGAAGTCCTTGTGTTTTTTCTTGCAGACAATTTTTTTTGGTCTATATTTGGATGCGGTTGAAGGCGGTTTCGTGTTAGCTTCGTGCAGTATGCAGAACTACAGTATAATTTTAGCACAGATTACATAATAGTTACATACGTCACAGATAAGTCACATCATAGAAAATTGACTATTTTGTCAATTGTACGTGTTTTTTTTTTTAAATATTTCCCGTCAAGATGACCTCACTCCACCTGATGGAAAGCGGTCGTGAGGTCCAAATATGAGGTTGACAAGCCCAGTTATTCAACGAATCACTGGGCTGGCCATCCTCACCTTGAAGCCCTGCAGAAATGCCTTTTCACGCCCCGAGGAAGGAAACACATGTGCTGGAAGAGCGCTCCACGTCTGGATGGTACGACAAAGAAACGAGTCACCGAACCTTTTAGTTCGGGCCAACAAATGTTGAATTGTGTGTGGGTGACGCCGTAGTCCAGCACGCGTGGTACGGGAGTGGAAAGGTGAGGGTGGAATGAGCTGGAATAACTCGTCAGAGCATTCCCCATTGTACTCGTAGCAGCGATAGAAAACACTTAGCCTGGCAATGTTTCTACGCAATTGGAGAGGCTCAATGGTCAAAGTTGCCTCTGGGTTTCCAATAATACGGATAGCTCGCCGCTGCAACCTGTCAAGAGCTTCGAGCAGGTACTTGGCAGAACCGTACCAGAGATGAGAGCAGTATTCCACACACGAGCGGACTTGTGTCTCATTTGACGATGTAAATAATGCTCTCTCAAAAGTACTATGTTGGTTCACTAGTAATAATTTATTACTTAATGCAAAAAAAACAAAGTGCATCAAATTCTCTATGCCCAATGTGAGACAGGTTGATACTATTGTAACTATGAATGACGAGCCATTAGAATTAACAAATTCTACTGTATTTTTAGGAATAACTTTAGATTCTAAGTTGCAATGGGGTCCGCATATAACGGCCCTGGCAGGGAGACTCAGTTCCGCTGCTTGTGCTGTTAGAAAAATACGACTCTTGACTGATATTGAAACAGCAAGACTAGTATATTTTAGCTACTTTCATAGTGTTATGTCGTATGGTCTACTGTTGTGGGGTTCAGCTGCAGACTTGAACACCATTTTTGTACTTCAAAAAAGAGCCATCCGCTCCATTTACAAACTTAGACCACGCGACTCGCTTAGGGAAGTATTTAAGAAGATCGATATTTTAACTGTGCATGCTCAGTATATTTTAGATAACATAATGTATGTGCGCAAAAACTTGCATCTGTTCAAAAAAAACAGTGACACTCATAAACATAATACCAGAAATAAAAACAAATTGAAAACTCCCAGTCTTAGGCTACACAAGGTGGGAAACTCATTTGTGGGTCAATCTGTAAAATACTTTAACAAAATACCTCAAAGTCTTGTTGATCTACCTCTTCACAAGTTTAAGTCTGCAATTAAAGCAAAGATAATGAAACAAGGTTATTATAATGTAGAGGATTACTTGAACGACAAAAGTTTGTGGTCATAGTAGGAATAATCTGCTCCTCTGCTCAATATTGTGTTCTTTTTTCTACTCGCATTGACTGTACTCTGAATTTATTTTTTGTAAAACAAACAAAGTTGAAAAGAGTAACTATCGAGTTTCTTGCCGGAGTCTTCTCGATAAGAAGCAACGTCCGAACCGGTGGTAGATTCACATTATGTATATTCACGATGTGTACTAATATTGTACTATTTTATTTACGTTTATTATTATTATTTCTGTATACTTTTTTTGACATGTCATAAGTGCTTTATACAAGCTTAAATGAATAAATGATTTTTTACTTTTACTTTTTTACTATACAAGAGACAGCTGCTCAGGGGTGAAGAATCGTCCCACTCTGTTCAGGACTCCGAGTTTACGGGATGCAGTTCTAATGACGCTCTCAATGTAGTCCCGCTGGTTTAGGTTGCTACGAACATCCACGCCAAGGATGTTAAGGCTATCCTTAATCGGTAGCGGGGTGCTCTGAATCGTAGGATGGGAAAGGAACGGCGTCGCCTTTGCTGTGAATGCAAACACCTGCGTTTTCTTGGCATTGAACTCGACAAGATTGCATGCACCCCATTCTGAAATGAGGTTCAACACTCCGTCAAGCTCAACAACAAGACTTCGCCTCTTCTCCTCGATGTCAGTCTGCTTTGCCCTAGGGCGCTCGAAATAACGCGCGTGGACCGTGCTATCATCCGCATAGCAATGAATATTACCAAGAGATAACATGTCATTGATATGCAGAAGAAACAACGTCGGCGACAAGACGGAGCCCTGCGGCACTCCGGCATTAATCTGGAGAAAGCGTGATTTTCGACCATCGCAAAGGACGCGAATTCTACGTCCCTCCAGAAATCCGGTGACCCAGTCGCATAGGCGAGGTGGCAGACCATATGCCGGAAGCTTGGAAAGAAGCGAGCGATGCCATACACGGTCGAAAGCTTTGGCAATGTCAAGGCTGAAAGATTCCCAATGCTTGTCCATAGCCTCCCCCCAGATGTGTGTTACGTACGCTAGAAGATCACCCGTAGACCGTTTTGGTCGGAAGCCGTACTGACGGTCGTGAATGAGAGAGTGATCCTCTAGGTAGCGGATGAGCTGCGTGTTTATGATACGTTCGAACACTTTAGCTAAAACTGAGGTTACGGCTATTGGACGGTAATTGGCAGGGTCAGACCGGTCCCCTTTTTTGGGAACTGTTTGAACGTTCGCCTCCTTCCAAGACAGTGGCACAAGACCCGAATTGTAGGAGAGGCGATACAGGCTAGTGAACACTGGAGACAACTCCGCTGCACATTTCTTCAGAACCACAGCTGGAATTCCATCAGGGCCACTGGCTTTCCTGACATCGAGTGACCGCAGTTCGGCACGAACATCACACTGCCTGATACGAATATCAGGCATTGTGGAGCCGCAATGTGGTATTTCAGGCGGCGCAGCACCGCAGTCATCGATGCAAGAGTTTGCGGCAAAGAGGTTAGCCAGTAAATCGGCTTTCTCTTGCGGCTGATGAGCCAACGATCCATCAGGGTATCTCAGTGGGGGCAGCGCGCAGAAGTTAGATTGCACGTGTTTAGCCAGTCGCCAGTAGGAGCAGCTACCCGTAGGGTGCATGATGAGTTCTTGGCCAACACGTGCAATTCGCTGGGCGTCTGCTCTAATGTAAGCCCTCTTCGTGGCCTTGGTGGCTTTATTAAAGGCTGCTTTCAGGGAGGCAAGGTTTGAATGATCATTGAGTGCCTGGGCCCTAGACCAAGCACGGTACCCCGCCTGTTTTTGTTCAACAGTGGTGGCACACTCGCGATTGAACCAGGGACCTGTTTTGCTAGCACTGACGACATCAGTGAAAGGAATGTAGTATTCCATTCCGGTACTGATCTCGTCCGCGATAGCAGATGCACTCTCTGGAGCATCCCTTTCTCCAAAGCAGTACTGCCGCCAAGGGACGGAGGCAAAGTATTCTCGCAATCCGTCCCAATCTGCCGACGAGTATTGCCATAACCGCCGCGTCACCTCCACAGGTTGTGGGGGAGCTGCACAAGGCACTGTAGCGCCAACCAGACAGTGATCGGAGGAGCCCAATGGAGCACCATCCGACACTTTATACCCGGCTGGGTGACTCGTCAGCAGAAGGTCCAATAAGGAGGGTGTATGACCGACAATATCTGGTACCCGGGTGGGCTGATGTACCAGTTGCATCAGGTCTTGCGTGAGAGCGAACGCATGGGCAGTTCGGCCTGCATGGTCTGTTTTTGATGAGCCTAACCAGGACTCATGGTGGAAGGAAGGAACTGCGCCTGCGGTCTGCGGCCTGACTCAGATGTTCGAAGAGTCGAGTTGTCTCGGCGTCGCCTTTGTGGGAGCGGTATATGCACGCATAGACCCGGCTCGTGGAGCCCAGGTCCATGTGCAGCCAGAGGGTGGAGAAGGATGGGTCTTCTAGGCAGCGGAGACGGCTACAGCAGACGTCCGCCCTGACGAAAAGACATACATCGGCTTTAGGTTGGAAGGACTCTTCCAGCACATAGCCGGGGTAGTGCAGGTATGACGTATCGGCAGGGCGGCCTATCTGTGTTTCCATCAAAAAGAGCATCGCAGGCCTCGCCGTCTCAAGGTGTTGATGGACGGCGTTGAGGTTTGCATGGAGTCCACGGATGTTAGCGAACTCCACCTCAAACAGCGTGTTGGTGGAGGATGGGGATGCCGCTGTTGGCCGTTTTTTCATGCTTCTGACTGCCATAGAAGTTGGAGGATGGGAGGGGCGTGAAAGGACGACCGTGATCGAGGCAATGAAAGACAAAGCGTGGTGCCCTGCATAAGTATTAATCGCGTGGAATAGTGTAGGCCGGTCCGCCGGACGGCACCACCCGGCACGACGATCCACCCCGAGATTATGCGCGACCTGGTGGGGCAGCCTCCAGAGGTGGTTAACCCCTTTTGGGCCCCTGTACTATGCCGCGGGTGGCCAGCGGCACCACCGTTTCTACGGGTCTCCCTGGCCGGCGGGCCGATACACACTACACACACAATACCGCCGCTAAGGCTCCCACTGGTCCAACAATTGCCACGATCACAGTCCCCCTGGCACCGGTTAGTGCAGTGCTGATCCCGGAACGCGACCTGACCGAGATAGGTCAGAATCACTTGGCGGGTTTTACACAACTGCATGGTGGTAACAACAACCGGCCGACATAAGTCTCCCACCTGGAGAGCAGATGGTCTGCTGCAAAAAAAACCCTTATGTGTGCTGTCATGTGACAAGCATATATTGCGAGGGCTACAAGTATCACTTTCAATATAGATGTCAGTAGTCAGTACATATACCACGAGTTGCCATTTTAAATTTACGTCATTGTTCTCGTAAAAAAATTGTATTGGGATGACACATGGCATGATATGACAATGTCAAATCCCAATACATTTTTTTACGCTAGCGATAATGTAAATTCAAAGTGGCGACGCGTGGTAAACGTACAGTACTTACCTTACGTCATCGAGTCACAGTTAACCGCAAGATTCGTGTACAAATGCTCTACGAGGCTTTTGACAACCAACTGCCAAATAGGTATAGAAAGACTCGGCGGCTGGTAGGTAAATATCGCGCACAAGTACATGGAGTGACATAGGCCTGGTTTTAGCACATAGTAATTGATTTTTTGATGACACGATTGGCGTGGTGCGCTGTAGCACGGTTTCTCGCCTCGATTTCCGTAGTCACAACTTCAATTCAGGAAACGTTTTTTTTTAAATTGGCTGTTGTCTGGGCACCTATGCTGGGACAGGCCTCTTTCTTACATCCTTGTCTGGTACCTTGTAATACAAGGATATCCTTACTTCGAGATCATGACAAGCGATGTGTTTTGTCTGGCGCATATTTATTTATATATACTAATATTATATAGAGGAGAGATTTGATTGTTTGTTAGTTTGTATTGAATAGGCTCCGAAACTACTAGACCGATTTTAAAAATTATTTCAGCAATATGAAGCGCTATTATCAGGGAGTGACATAGGCTATATTTTATTATGATTGAAAGACGGAGGTAGACATTTTGAACATTTCTTGTAAACAAATAATAAATCATGAATAACTACCTATTTCTTTTTGTTCTATTAATTAAACTTTCAAATGTTTGTTATTTCTATTATTTCCTTAGCCTTCCTGCAGTAATTTTTGGTTAGATAACAAATTCATGAACTTCAGGAATGATAAAATGGCCAAAAAACAGTTATTAATCTGATGGCTAATTTCAAGAATTTTCCACCTCGCTGTCTTTGAAGGCTGATTTTAGCCAAAGTAGCCCATTAAGTACTTCTTTTTTGTAATGATTAAGAAAGCTGAGATTCTGGAGCATTTTTGAGCTTTACTTAGAAACCATACAGTCACCCGCTTAGATTTTTAATTTAAAGTTGAAAATTTAAGTCTTTATTCATCAACCGTACATTTTTGGTTTTATACCAACATTCTCATCATTTTGGTCCAAGTTATGAAACTGATTATTTTATGCATCAAAGTACAATTAAGGATGATTCAGTTGGGCAAAGAAAAAATTTGAAAAGTCTTCTACTTTTAAGAAAATAAAAAATTTAAACTTTTAGTTAGTTAAAAAATCATAACTCGAAAACTATAAACAATCGTGGAACATACATAGGGGTGATTCGGGTACCCCAAGGGGTGCTCTTTCTGTGGGCTTCCGCTTGACACTTCTTTTTGGGACACCCTGTATAAGAAGGTATAAGACACATACCATCAGGTGCCGTATTACCATCTTATAGCCAGGCAGGTTAATTTCCTGAGCGTAGCGAGAAATTTCGTCAGTAAATAGCTGGCCTAGAGGATGCGTTATTGACAGGTAACCGCTGACTGGCTGGAAAAGAAAGATCATTTAGGAAATCTCTCGCTACGCTCAGTTTCAGAAATTAACTTGAATGGCTATACTCGTATGAGATGGTAAAGCGGCCCCTGCCCCCCGATTCAGAACGAAGTTATCGACCGATTCGGTAAATTTGTTTTAGTTATAGTAAATGATCCGCTAAGCGGTAACCATCAATATTTTGATATGTTAAAGCCAAAGGCCCTAAGTTTTCATAAACCAAATTACATACAATCTACCCTACTTTAAAAATGATTAAAATAAAAGAAAATAACTGAATCGGGAGGCAGATCTTTTACTTTACTAACCTCGGTCTATAATTTGTGAGCGTCATTTTGTCAACGTCAAGACACATAAGTGACGTCACGGCGATGACGTGTGTGTGAATGGGATTAATTAATGACTCTCCGCTGTCTGTTCATAAAGATATACCTAAAGAGGTAGGTAGAGTATCCAAATAAACTACTTCCCGCTTAATATTAATCTAGCTAGGAATAGTTAGATCATCATTCCCTATGCCAACGCGAACGAGTAGTAAGAGCACTCAGTCCGAATTTAGGAGGTCTCGGGTTCATTTTACGTATTGTGAGGTAAAAGTGTGTTTACGGATTTTTCGAAACCTAGTCCGGGCTTGAGATTACATTAGATACGATTTAGAATTATGTTTAAGATCTCTTAATATGTATGATAAATTAATGTACGAATTGTTTTAATGTTGCAGTGCCTTATCAGGGTCATGTGTGTACTTTTTAGATGTAAGAACTTTTTAAACCACATAAAACAAAGATTTATGATTATGTTTAAACCATGAACACAAATTACACATGTGGCGCGGCTGCCGGGACAGGTAGTCCGCTTAGAACGAACCGCCATTTTGATCACGCACACAGACACAGTGAGTTTACTGTGTGAGAATCGGTCGCGTAGCGAGTCGCAGTGTCGCGAGTGTTATTGTTTTTGTCGAACTTGGTGCAATTTTTCACATTATGAATTTTGTTTTTGGCCGGTTCTGTTAAAGTACCTACGTACTTCATTATAAAAATTCAGAGCGATGCTTCTGTCAGGCAAGGCTTCTGTAAACTCTTTATTTTGTGACATGGACCTGCATTTAGTCGGCTCGGTTATTAAGCCATATCCGTCTATTGTAGCAATGACTTAATTTTAATATGAAGGCATTGCTTAGCAATGAAATAGTACAATTAGGCTAATTAATTAACTTAGGTACTTACTTCATTTACAGACAAAATTTTGCGGCCTAAATCTATGATAGCAGACTTTTATTAAAACACTGTAACACACGAAGAAAGGATATAACTTTTTTCTAAATAGAATCCCAGGCTTTCATCATTTTATTTCTTCTTCGTTATCAGAAACAAATTAATCCCATGGTTCTTATCAGAAAACCATAAACCGATTGTTTCGACGGCCATGTTGGGGGACACCGGAAATTCCGCCGCCACCGGAAGTTGTCGCGTTTCCGGCTATCGCCGCGCCGGAAGTAGCTGTGTTCGCGGTTCGTTGGCCAGATTTACGGCTTAGTGGAACGGTTGACTTTAGATATTAGTGACGTTAGCATTCTAATACTATCATATCGGTATAATCACAACGCATAAGGCCTCTTCCTCACCGATTCTGTGTGTTTTCGTTTCGGTACCGCCTCTGTACGTCTACCACGAGTTGCCACTTTAAATTTACGTTATCGTTCGCGTGAAAAATTGTATTGGGATTTGACATGACATGTCATGACAATGTCAAATCCCAATACATTTTTTTACGCGAATGATAACGTATATTTAAATTGGCAACTCGTGGTAGACGTACTGCACCGAATCTGTACAGATTTCCTGCTGAAAATCTTTCCAAGGCTGCTATATACATTTTGATGACACGATTGGCGTAGTGCGCTGTTGCACGGTTTCTCGCCTTGACTTACGTAGTGTCCCGGGTTCGATTCCAGGTCGAGTCAAATCAGGAAACGATCTTTTCTGTATTGGCTCGGGTCTGGGTGTGCTGGGAGACGCCCCTGCTTTAATTCCTTGTCTGGTACCACGTAGCACAGGGATATTTATCCCTACTTCGAGACCATGGCAAGTGGTGTTGTTGAGTAGCTCATATTTACTCTAAAAAACTACCCACCTCACTAGCACTTAGGATTAGGTAAAATGGGGTGAAATAGCCGTAACAAAAAATATCAGAGGCTTAAGTATCAAACACTATTTATTACCAGATATAATGTAATTTTTTCTTGTTTGACTTTGTCTCCACCAAACCCTTAATTTTACATTAATCCACCAGAAAATTTCTATTTGAAACTTAAATAATGAGTCTGTTCAAAACGAAACGTTGTCTCTCAAAACTTAATTTAAATATTTGAAATTCTATTAAGAAGACATCTCCCCTCAGGTGGAACGGACAGATAAACTCTTCACGATGTCATTTACTTTATAAGATAAATTAAAATACACTGGGGAGCAAAAATTGGTAGTCACTTATATGAATGAGGATTGTCTTATTGTAATAACTTCGGTAACAGGTTACATCTGACCTCAAATTAAGCAGAGCTTGTATTATAAGTGCCAGACTGATAAACATATTTAAATATTTCCTAATAATTAATTGAATAGTTTACACCCAACATAGAACAAACACAATTGTTGGTAAAATAATGTTTGTTTTTAGTTGATTTCACACAGGGCCTACAGCGCAACAGGCAGTGCCTCTTTCCATTGCAACGCGGGCCAATCGTAATCGTCACAATGAACATCAAAAACATAGTTATGTAAAATTTTAATATATTTAAAGATCTCTCAGACTCCGAACTATAAACCTCTTATAGCAACATTAAAATAGTCATTCAGAATTATTAAAATAAAGTCAGAATATCTACCTCAGCTAAATCAAACAAGACGTTGACGTCCTGGTATCATTTCATCAGTGCCACTCTAGGAGCTTATGGCTCCAGCCAGGCACCTTATCACACTCGCTCAAAGCTAGTCATGTTAATTCCCTAAACTGAGGGTAACGACCCATTTCCTCAGTAAATATTCAACCTAGAAAATGTGTTAGTACCTACCAGGCATAGATTTGGAGGTAATTTATAAATGGTGCCCGGTAACCGATGGAATTGAAAGATCTTATCGTTTAAAGATTGAACTTGATAAGTTATGAGGGATTGTAAAAAGGCCCTTGGTCTGAGTTCCTACTGCTACTGTTATTACCTAATAATTATAACGTCTGACCTAATAGTTGTCTCTGTAGATTTAAGTCCCAATTTCACGACTTTTTATTATTCAATTTATTGTTGTAGCTATAAGTGAGCACTTATTTTGCTCGAAAGTGTAGCTGTTTATATTTTAGTTGCAAGCGATGATGGCTCAGGGATCTTATGGTGATCTTTTGTTCCCAGACTGCTTACTTCCAATAATGGTACTGTATTGCCATTTTGTATCAAGATCTCTGCATTTCAGTTAATTAACAATGAGATCACTAGGAATGATATTTCCCAAGAAAAAAATATCACCACATATTATGTGATATTATCTACTTTTACATAAAAAAAAGTTTTTTTTAGTTCCAAAAAAGACTGAGCTTATTAAAACAATACTTATCTACCACAAGATAAATCCAAAAACAATCATGTATCGAAACCAGCTCTTTTAATCTAGCCAGACAGTAGAATTGCAGAAAATAGAACGACCAAATTAATATTATAGATCTATCTTAACTGTGGATAGAACCTGCTTCTTTGAGTTTAATTTTTTCAAAAATGGGTTTGCGTTTGGCTAAAGTCAAGCCCGGTGGTGAGCGATGACGCGTCCAATGGTGGAACACGCCTACCCAGAAAATGCCTTAATCAGTCTTGCCTCGAATACACTAAGGTTGTACGCATCCGGAAAGCCTGACCTTGCCGACCGGCGACCCTATTAAACTAAGGGGATCTTTTGTATAGTTTGTTGATCAGACGACCACATTCCATAAACTCTAGCTGAATGTATCTTACTGCAAGGCACAGGCCCAACTCCAACGTTTTATAACTAAATGAATCATTATCTGGCCCAAATTACACCAAGATAATAAAAATAATCATAATACCCCAAACTAAGCAAAGCTTGTAATATGGGTGTCTGAGACTGATAAACATATTTAAATACTTCTTATTTTGACGACACGATTGGCGCAGTGTGCTGTAGCACGGTTTCTCGCCTTGGCTTCCGTGGTGTTCCGGGTTCGATTCCCGGTCGGGTCAATTCAGAAAAAAATATCTTTTCTAAAGTGGCTCGGGTCTGGGTGTGCTGGGAGACGCCCCTGGCTTATATCCCTGTCTGGTACCTCGTAACACAAGGATATTGATCCTTACTTCGAGACCATGACAAGTGGTGTGTTGTCTGGCGCATATTTATTATTTGTCATGGGTGGGGATAGAACCCACGACCTCCGGTGCTAAAGGCAGGATCACTACCATCGCAGCAACAGGCCGTCAAGTAAGAGGGTGGTTCGAGCCATACCCCATGCGTGGGCTCAGTCTGGACTATTGAAGAGGTGTAATAAATATGAGGCTATTGATAAACTACACTTAATGATTTTTAGACCCGTAGCGCTGGGTTTTAATGTTTCGAAAATAGTCAAGTTCTCTCTTTATGGCATGTAATTTCGGAATCCTTTGTCAAACCTAATACATTAATTTGTGTCATCTTAGGTAGTTGCATAGGTAGAAATTTAGGTATTTGTCTTTTCGGTCAGTGAAAAAAAAAATGAAAAAAAAAATGAAAAAATCTTTATTGCTTTACAATTTTGTGTTTACATTATCAGAGTTTGGATTCTCCTTTTAAGTGTATGAAAACACTTGTGCCAGGAGAAACCGCTCTCCTATATCTAGAAGTTATATAATAGCATCAAAGAATACTACATACAACTGTTGTTGAAGTTTACATTATCCTAAGGTGAGTAGGTATGTACGTATGTATGTGTTTATAAATATATATAATGTGTGTGTGTGTGTGTGTGTGTGTGTGTACGGTCAGTACTGGACGGAAAAACAATTAGAGATGCAAATTTTACTTTCATGATGATAACGAAGTAGTAACTGATGTACAGAGGCATTCTGTGTCAGGTCTGTCCACAGGAACCCTGACATTTAACTAATACCTAACATGTCGCTCGACTGGATCTAAAAGAATATTACAGTTGTTGAAATAGGTGTTATGCGTTTTAGAATACTAATATCTGTTGTACAACGTATTTTGTGTCGAATTCATCCACGGCATTAGTATAATATATTTATTTTTCATCACAACTCTCTGTACTAGCCACAAACTCGACTGAAATGGAAAGAGTGTTTAAGCCAGGTGCAGAAGCGTTGCGTGAGAGCTATTAACAAAGCGTGGTTCCTAGATTCGTGCAGACCCTTATTCAAAGCATGTAAAATTCTTCCTCTGCCTTGTATATATTTGAGAGATCTGTGCCTATTTGTAAAAAGTAATCCAACCCACTTTGCAAAACGTAATGAAGTTTATACGAGGCAAAAAAGAGCAAAGTTTAGCCACAAACAAATATATAGAAAAAACGTCTACAATATGTGCATACATATTTACAATTTTCTTCCAAATGACATAAAATTACTTAAAGATAATATGTTTAAAAATAAATTATGTGACTGGCATATTTGTAACTGTTTTTATAATATTAAAGAATTTATTGACTTTTGTAAGAACTGTAAAAATTGATTGTTTTAATAATGTGATTGTGGATTTAATGATTATTCTTATATTTGACATTTTAATAAATTTAATAACAATATAAATTAACAAACATTTGCTCGTCTGCTTGCAGGCAGAATACTAACGACATACCATATTATTAAGATCTTGCTGTAAAATTGTATTCTGGCAAATAAATGATTGATTATGATTATGATTAAAAAAAAATGCAAGTTATTAAAATTTACGTTTTTTTATTTAGTTTTTGTAATAGAACACTAAATTCTTAATACATACTGACCTTAAGACAGTTTGCGCTGGACGAAGATGACACAAATTAGGTTGGCACACTCCGCAGGCTATACTAGATATGGTACTTTAAATATTTTTACATTAAAATAATTTTGTCAGTTTTATTTTGAATAAAAACTATGGCATACAAATAGTTGCTGATTATGCGACAGTCAGATGTGATGCAATAATAAGCTTCTGTACGATTCTATCTACAGGCAAGAAATAAGCAACTTTAGAATTTTTGAAACTTATGACCTCAAAATAGCCTAGCGCTACGGGTCTAATTATCTAACTACGCTTGATAACATCTAGCGACGTCAAGCTATGGTTTTTACTTTTTTTATTCGAAATGGTTTGCGTTTGGCCTCAGTCTCGCCTGATGGTAGGCGATGATGGTACACGCTTATCCAGAAAATGCCTAATCACTTGCCTATGCCTTGAATATTGTAAGTTTCCGGAAACGCAGACGCAGCCAGAGCGTTCCTTGTACGGTGCGGACCAGCCCCCCTATTCAGAACAAAGTTGAGAGACTGATCGAATTGAGAATCAAAGACTGATTCGGTTATTTACTTTCATTTTTAATTCATTTTTTAAGTAGGGTATTTGATATGTAATTTAGTTTGTAAAAACTTAAGGCCTTTGGCTTTCACATATAAAAATATTGATTGCTACCTTCAAGCGGATCATTTACTCTATTTAAAACAAATTTACCGAATCGGTCGATAACTTCGTTCTGAATCGGGGGGCAGCTCCCGATTCAGAACGAAGTTATCGACCGATTCGATAAGTTTGTTTTGATTAAAGTACCTAAATTACGCTCAAAGGTAGCAATTAATATTTTTATGTTTAAGACATAAAGGCCTTTAGTTTGTCATTACCGAAATTATATAAATCTACCCATTCTTAAATAATGAGTTAAAAATAAAAGAAAATAACCGAATCGGTCGATTACTATGTTTTAAATCGGGGGGCTTGAAGGACGCAGCGAACCATTGTGTATTTTTATTCTCACTAATAAGTATTATAAACTTAAACGAATATTATAAATGCGTAAGTGTGAAGATATATTATTATGTTTGTTACTCTTTCACGCCAAAACAACTGAACAGATTTAGTTGCAACATCAGAATAACACATGGGCTACAATGTATAAAGATTTTATGTAATTTGGCCATAATATATAACGATAACGCGGGCGAAGCCGCGGGCGGAAAGCTAGTGTTAACATGTTTTTTTAATTTCTTCCTAACAGTGGTCTAATCTCATTTTTGTGTAACTATCTATTATCACACCATGATGATCACATGATAAGGCAAGCAACGCCTCGGTGGTGCCCTGTGGTATTAATACAGTTGTCACTATGGTGTGTTGGTAGTTAACTTAAACTCAAATTGCTACCGTTAAGAAAAAAAAATGACACCACAATGATTGAAAAAAAACTATCTCTATCAATGTATAAAAAACCCAAAAGATTTTGGCTGCGAACAGATTCAGTCGAAGTAGACAGGCGAGATCTCTCAAATTCCAATACACCATAATGAATAATGATTTATTATTCATTATGGTGTATAATATGAACTAATGTGTAATAATGCGCCAGTACAACTATTATATACTGAAGTATTAGGATGGATTTCCCTGACTGAGCTAGGCTAATGATATACTAATTAAAATAGTCTTTTATGTAATATCCTTTCAAGACTTTCACTCTTTTGTCGAGGGATAGTTGCCAATAGATAGATAGATAGATGTTTGTTTGATTTATAGATTATATTACAATATTTATTTTTATTTATTTATTCTTTATTGCACAAAGAAAAATACAATTGGTGGACTTAATGCCTAGTGGCATTCTCTATCAGTCAACCACTGGGCGAAGCAGAAATCTTGTTGGCGGCGTCTCGTAAAAACCGGAATAAAATATACTGTTAATACAAAATACAAACTCATAAAAAAATATACATATTATACATACATAATTATAATATGTAAATTTGAAGATACATACACTAAATATCGTATCTAAATCTCAAAACGTTGTCTTGAAAGGAGAGATTAATGCTATTTCTGAGTTAAGGTTTCTCTAAGAAGAAGTTGTGGATTGCTCTTTTGAAGGAAAACCTACTGGTCGACAATGCAATTTTATTAGGCAGCGAGTTCCATAGCCTGATGGCAGCAAATGTGAAAGAATTCGATATATGGGAAGACGTATGTGGAGGAGTGTGAAGCAGCGAAAGGCTATGCGAGCGATGGTTGCGCGTGCTGCACTCGTCCCTATACTTATATAGATATTCATATTATAATACATATATTATTATTATATCTAGATATAATATAATATATATATTATAGGTTATTATCTTTATTGTACATTTTACAAATGAAACTTAATGCTTAGTATTACATTAAAACAATGCACAATTAAGGCGGCCTTATCGTTAATAGCGATAGCGAATCTTTACCGGGCCACCTACAGGTAAGGAAATATATTATTAGAATGGCAAGTACGTGCACAAATACGAAAACTTAATAACATAAATAAAAAAACAAACTTAAACTTAACAATACTATAATAAATAGGGTTATTTAAATTAATAGATCCATGTATTATAGTATGAATGTAAACAAACAAGTTATACATAGATGAGACAGAAACCAATAGCGAATACACCAAATCTAGCTAGAAAATTTGAAAAAGATAAATATGAATAATCACAGCGAAAGATAGTGCGATTTTACCACTAATATCAAGTTCAAGTTTAGCTCAACGTGATCGAAGCATAAATAAAATAACCTCAAGTTTAAATACCACAAGGAGTGGTACCTGTAAAGATTAAAAAAGATCTGAAATGGAGACTTCTGGAAGGTAAAGATACAGATAGATACAGGATTCCGTAATGTAGGGCGGTAAATCATGTTACGGTGTGAATGCCAAAAAAGAAATATACCTTGCTTAATCAATACATGATCTTGCTTAATCAATGCATGACCTTGCTTAATTAATGCATGACCTTGCTTAATCAATGCATGACCTTGCTTAATCAATGCATGACCTTGTTTAATCAATGCATAGAGGTGCCCGTGGCTAAGTGACGGCAGCGGATCGGCAACGATCCGATGTTAAGCAACGCTAGTCAGGTCGGGTTATGGATGGGTGACCACCCCGACCGTATTCAAAATAAAATTTCAACTTCTGAATAAAGTTGAAGAGACTGCGAGCCCGCCGCCGCTCACGTCGCGCAGTATCAACGAAACTAGTGGTTTTTTTATACCTTTGAGTAGTTATAATAACATTAATAACTCGACATTTTAGTACTGGAGGTTGTCAAACAGAAAAATACGTATGTTGCCATTTTCTCCACAGATCCTCATACACACATCAACATGGTCTAGGGATATTTCAATTAAACCTAAATAACTAAAATTATATTAACGTTTTGCTAAGACACCTACACATTAAAATAAACCTTGTTTAATAGCCTATCTAATCTGATAAATCAACTTTTAGATAAAGTTAAATTAAAAAAAAAACTTAGAAGAAGAGGAAAAACTCAGACAAAATTTCAATCTGAACAAAACAACTTATTTTTTTATAAAAAATTGTTGAAAACTTAATAATACGTGGATCCACCTAAGACTCTCCTGACACATCTGCAGCGGTTCTGCATACTCAAAACAAGGGTGTCAACATCCTGTTGTGGAATACTGTCCCAAGTCCTGCTAAGATGCAAGAAAAGCTGGTTTTCATGCAAAATATCTTCAGGGAAATTCCTAAGAGCTCTTCTCTGAAGCATATCCCCGGCATGCTCAATAAGTCAGGGGATTGTGCAGGCCAGTCTAAAGCTTGGATATCATGCTGTTGTAACCAACTTGTAACGATACGCGTCGTATGTGGACGGGCATTGTCGTGCATTAGCTGGAAATTTTGTCCCATTTGCTGTCTGTGGGGCAAGATTACTGGCTCTAGCACCTCATCTCGGTATTTTAGAGCAGTCATATTGCCTTGTATCCAAACGAGGTCCGTTCTACCGCCGAGACGAATTCCTGCCCAAACCATTATCGTGCCACCTTGATATGCATGAACTTGTTGTGGGGGCTGCAGTCGATTCCAACGTCCAGGTTCTCTCCAAACGCGTACTCTTCGCGAATCAGGATGAAATCCAAACCTGGATTCATCAGCGAAAAGCAGAAGTGACCATTGAGAATGGTTCCAGTTTTCGTGTGCAATAGCCCATTGTAATCTTCTTCCTCGATTGCCTCTCCTTAGCGCTGGTACCCGAAGTGGCCTACGAGCACGTAGGTTGACTTCCACCATACTCTCTCTGTAGCCTTTGAACCAATTGCATCGCCGTTACATTTGGTTGACTTCGTGCAGCATTTACTATGAATCGGTCCTGTACATGTGTTGTAATGCGTCGAGGTCCTCGGTGCCGTTCCACCACTTCCCCCGTGACACGATAACGTGACCAAAGCCTGGATAAAACGCTCTGACTGGTCCTCATCGCTTCAGAAACCGCAATTTGGGTAGCGCCAGCTTCAATCACTGCTCTTAACATTTCGTTGCTGGTCAAGTGTCTACGTGGCATGATTAAATGAACACCGGAGATGCGTTTGACAAAGATTTATAGAAATTTATGGAGTTTTAATCAGGTTAGAAGTTCGTGAAGATTTACTTCTTTGGAAGAAATTCAATGAATGCGATTTTTTTCTTAAAACAAAACCTTTTATATACAAATTTGAATTTAAAAAAGGAACTTAATAATGTTTTTATAATCTGTCATTAATGGTTTTTTTGTAAGGTCAGTACTTTTTAAGTTATTCAAATAGTTTTATATATCCCTAGACCATGTTGTTGTGTGTATTTCAATTTGGATGGTGTTTATAAAATAGAGGCAAGTAATGTAACAGGGCGTATTACTTGCCTCCATTTTGTTATTTTCGCTAGCTCAGTGTGACTGCAGCTTTGTACAAACGTCATATCTCGTTAACAGTGCAAGCGAGTATGTATTTTCAAACTTCAATGTCTGCAATTTGCACAGAACAAATTACCTATAAGCTAGAATTCCTCCCCGGAGTCGTTACGCCACAGTGATAGGACAGTATAGGTAATGGTTCAATGCTGTCTTCGAGTTGAATGTGAAATTAACATCAAACTAAGCAATTTGAATTAAACTAAGTTACAGATTAATAATTATTAATATTTTATTTATATCTCTGTATTTTTATCTATTGATTTATTTGTCAAAAAGAAAGAAAGAAAGAAAGAAAGAAAGATCACTTATTGACCCTGATGATGTTACGCAATAAAATAAAATAATAAAAGTAACAAACAAAGTAAAAATCAGGAAGTAAAGTAAAGTAAAGTAAACAAATCATTTATTCATTCAAGCTTGTACAAAGCATTTATGACATGTCAAAAAAGTATATAGAAATAATAATAATAAACGTAAATAAAATAGTACAATATTAGTACATATCGTGAATATACATAATGTGAATCTACCACCGGTTCGGACGTTGCTTCTTATCGAGAAGACTCCGGCAAGAAACTCGATAGTTACTCTTTTGAACTTTGTTTGGTTTACAAAAAATAAATTCAGAGTACAGTCAATGAGAGTAGAAAAAAGGAACACAACATTGAGCAGAGGAGCAGATTATTCCTACTATGACCACAAACACGTGGTTGACTTTACAACACTCACTGAATTGGCAATAATAACTTTATCTTTTTTTTTTGATAATAAAGAGCATCAGGTATGTTTGAAGCGATACAAGTTTCACGTGTCAAAATCGCATTTAACCTCAAAAATAACCTATTAAAATAACTGTTTATGAGTACTAGCTATTGCCTATGGAGCAAGGTTTCACTCATTGTAAATTAGAAACGAAAACTCCATTGAAAATGTTAACCCTAACAGACTTCGCGAGAACACGAACAAAGGCAAGTATTAAGTTCATTAAGTTGTCAGTATCGGGTTAATTCAATGACATAACGCGAAATGGATGACGCGAAAGTGTCTACTTCATGTGTCAAAAGTTAAGTGGTCGCCGAATATATTTATGTGGCCCATTTCCCCACCGCCGTTTTTATTTAACAGGGTGTAATTTTACTACTCGATACGATAAGAAGAAGATGATATCATCGAATACCCAGGTGACCAATGCTTAGCTTTTTGGTTAAGAGGCTCTTCATGATGACATGGCGGTGGGGATAATTATGGGCCTTGTAAGTTCTTCCAAACTCTCTTTGTTTAGTATGCACTTAAACGTTTTGGCTATTGATATCAAAATTAAAAAGATATACTTAGATCATCATTCCACTGTCTATGAACGCAATTAAAATCGATTGAGAAATTGAGAATTCCTGCTATTAAAACGGTGGCATGCTTTGTTTTCCTACAGACAGAAGTACTTGCGTCTTTTATTTAAATTTATATCCGGGGTTTCCTACTGAAATTAATTTATTGTCTACTTCGGGAAAGTTTAGAAAGCCTTTTTGAAGAAAGAGTCATTGGGAAGTGCGTTTGTGGGGGCTTTTAACGAATTAAATTTTATTCAAGAGAATCATTTTAGGCGCAGAGTTTGACTGCCAGTTAATGCTCTATGTTATTGTAAGTCTTCTGTGAGACTTTGTTTTTTTTTGCATTTATTTAAATTTTGTCACCTTTTTGTATCTTTTGTTAGATTTTGTATGACCAGTTTGGCGGAAAATTTCTTCTTTTTCCTCGGCCCATTCCTTTATAATGAAATTAATTCGATCCTGTCCATCTATTCTCTACCCAGAGAACAGTGTAAAAAGAACACACACTCGAACGCCTCATATTCACACACGCATACCAATACACAGTATTTAAACACATCCACAAACACGCACTTACACACAAACACACACACACACACACACACACACTTCTTAGGTTAAGGTTAAAGAAATTTATTTCTCATAAAAACTTAAAATAGTTCACTTACAATGAGATAAAGTACAACTAAATTAATATTGTATTACACTATAATAACTATATTATCATGAAGTTTAATTGAATTACATAATTTAAATTGAAATGAGTTAGAGTAATATTAAAGCAGTAATAGGTTAAATTTAACATGTAAATAATTTCAAATCTAGATAAATTATGATCATTGGTCTGGTTTTGCCTCTTAAGCCTAGAAAATTATATAATATTATTAAATTAAATTAAATTAAATTAAATTAAATTAAAAATAATTATTGCGAATATAATTTTTGAGTTGGACTTTAAACGTGTTTATGTTATCAATTTCTTTTATTAAAAGTAAAGTATTGAACAACTGTGCTCCCTCGAAAAGTATCGTGCTCCTGCCGTAATTAGTGCGCGTGTTTATTAGTTTGAGTTTGTTTTGTTGTCGTAGGTGATGCTTTGCTATTTTTTTAGTAAATTGTATTTCAGAGTGGATAATACCATGAACATTTTTTTGGATTAAAATACAGGTACCGTAGACATAAAGTTGTTTTAAATTTAAAATTTCGGTTTTTTTATATAGCTCTTTTGTTGGGGTTAAATAGGGGTAATGAAACAATACTTTTATAATTTTATTTTGAATTCGTTGTAAGGGAATCAGGTTGGTTGGCGCGGCTGAACCCCACAATTCAACTAAATATTCAAGGTGTGATTTTACTAAGGAGTTATATATAACAGTACTCACTCTTTTAGGAATGCAGTTTGATACTCGACGTAAAGCTCCTAGTAATGGTACTAGTTTTGTTTTGAGATGTTCAATATGCGACTTCCATGTTAATTTGTCATCGATTCTCAATCCAAGGTATTTTTCTTGATGTGAAATCTGTATTATTTCATTGTTTATAGTAAGGGGAGGGTATTGTGGGATAGGTTTATTTTTTGCAGCAAAAATCATAAATGAAGTTTTCGATGCATTAACTGTTAATAAATTGGATTTGAACCATTCATTTAGAACATCCAGGTCTTTTTGAGCGTCATTGATGAACTTCTTAGGTTGACTAAAAGTACCAACCTTCATTATAATTACCATTTTACACAGTTGTTTAAGCAAGTTTATATCTACGAAGCTGAGAGGCGAGAGCCTGGTAATCTGTACGACAGGTTTTTAACCTAGTGCGGATACCAGTCTCTCATATTAATAGCTCACCATATGTATTAAATGTATGTTAGACCTAAAAGAGTAAGCTAAAATTGTGAAGGAGAAATGAATGCTTTTTACTAATATAAGATAATAACTATATGTGTTTCACACTAAAGAAAGTTTTGAGTTTGAATTTAAATTATTTTTATATAATGTTTCTATATCAAGAATTTGTTTTTATACGGAATAAAAAACACTCAGTAGGTATATATGTACTGTCCACGATTTACGCTGTTTTAACTTGCCAGTTAAAGTTTAAATAAGTACTTCCGCTCCGTTCTCTGAGTTCCAGTCGCTAACTTCTGCGAAGTCCCGGGTTTGAGCGTCTGGTTTTTGTTACGGGTTCAGGCTTTTGTCAACAATTTTCACTTGAGCTATTTCTATGGATGATTTGTGAAAGTTATTTGCGATTAATCGCATTTCTGCGAATTTTAATTAGTTAGCTCGCAGCTAATGATGAGTTTATGAATATGAATACAAACAACTGACGACACGTTTGGCGTTGGTGCGGGCCAGCACCAACAGCATCCTGAACATGATTGCTGACAGCGTGGACTGTGCAACTGCAGCGCAATATCCGAGGGACTTGTGCTGGAGGGATTCGATGGTGATTTTAATTATAAAAATAGTTTTTATATTTCGTAATTCTTTACTAACATTAGATTAAGATTATTGTCACTAACACTGTGGACTTTGTCTAATAATAAATAAATTGAACTGAATTGAATTGTAGCTCGGTTTCTCGCCGCGACTTACGAGGCTGTCCCGGGTTCGATACCCGGTCGAGCCAGGAAACGATCTGTTCTAAATTGGGTCGGGTCTGGGTGTTCTGGGTGACGCCCCTGGCTTAAATCCATATCCAGGACACCACGCAAGTCAAGCCGAGAAACCGTGCTTCGTCGCTCACAACTGTGACGTCAAATTTATAATATATGTTAACTTCCTGGAGTTATCATCACATCATCCCAGTTGCCAAGTAACTAACGCTCAAGGCTTTATCCAACCCCAAAATTAAGCAAACAAGAAATCCTATTCCATTACCAGAAATACAATATCTAAGAAGTCCCCACGATACGAATTAGCCTCCTTTTGTATCGCAGGGAATATATCTTGAAAGCACGGGAATGCCCCAGTGGCCCTGTCACGTAGAGATTTGATCCTCCATTCCTATCTTATGTTTTCTGCCTAGACCACTGGGGCAGGCACGTTTCTTGGCTTTATGTGGGCCAAGGCAGAAGTTTTGGAGGCTGAAGCAGACTATGCTGAAACATTTTAATGAGTTTTGCCGCTAGTAATATGTTCAATATAGCAGTAAATAAATAAATAGATATATATATATAGAGAATAGAGAAGATCAACTAAGCAATTGTTGAACTGTCTGTCCTGTCAGAGACTGTTTATACACACTCGAAAATATTTAAGTTGAATAGAATTTATTTAATTAAAAAATCGTTACATTCAAACCTCAACTCTGTTGAATAATTATTGTACGCCCATAGAGGTAGGTCACAGTAGATCAATTTAGAAATTCTATTAACCTGTGTTACACAATAAAGTATGATTGATAATCTGTTTCCTGGGGAACCCACGACCTTCTTCGCTAAATGCAGGATCGCTGCCATTGCTCCAACAGGCTAGTCAATTGCCAACATCACCAACCATTTTTTAGATCCCACGGCTGGGTAAAGTTATAGGCCTCTCTAGGTAGAGGGTAAAGGTATAGATTTATTTTAATAACATTGTGAGTTCTTTTGAAGTCCGTATGAATGAATATGTTTTTATTTATGTCTGTTTGCTTGTGACTTGCACCAGAAGAAAAATAAGCCACGGTCACGCTGCAGAAGCGCAGCGAATACTTAAGCGGGCTTACTTTTGGCACCCGTTCGTGTTAGGAATTGGTCATGGCAGTGTTGACACCGCATTCTGATAAATTTTAATAGACGCGACAGATTGGGTAGGAGCTTACTTGTGGTCAAAGAAGCCGCCTTCGGTACCTGTTATAACGTTAACTCTACGAGTGCAATGCGGTGATATTATCCCCGTGCCACGCATTTGGATATGCCGCAGGGAAACGAGGATACCAGGGATTGCGTAAAACCCCAGGGATACCACGTAATCACAGAAAATGTGCGAATGTTGATTTTATTGACCACGAGTTGCACGGCTTCTCGCGTGCCCTGGGTTAGATTCCCAGTCCAGTCAATTCACTAAACGGTCTTTTCTAAATTGGCTTGGTTCTGGCCCAGACCGTCTGGGTGTGCTGGGAGACGCCCCTGGCTTAATTCTTCGTCTGGTTCCTCGTAACACAGGAATATTTATCCCTACCTCGAGACAGTGACAAGTGGTGTATTGTCTTGGAGCATATTTGTCTATTTTTTTTTTTTTTTTTTTATGTAATAGGGAGCAAACGAGCTAGAAGGTCACCTGATGGAGAGTGATCACCTCCGCCCATGGACAACTGCAACACCAGAGGTGTCACCGATGCGTTGCTTGCCTTTTAGATGGGAATACGCTCTCTTAAACTTACTACTTCTTTTAAAATAAAAACATCAAATTATGACAAAATATCATCTTGCTATTCGGAAAATGTCGTTCGTTTCACTAGACTTCTTCTTTCTTTGCGGAGTTGAAATGTACCTATACTGAAAATATTTTCCACAACATCTTCTGCTATGAGACATAAGTATCTTTAATTCACCAGAGTGCCGAGTGAAAGTTGCAGTGAGAGAAGTGAATAACTTCACCGTCGCGTTTGCGAGAAAAAAAACGCGAATTTGTATGGCATCGAGTGAGCGTCCATCTAGCGGCCTGGATGTTGCCCGAATTCGCCACTAGATGGCGCTGACTCGATTCCATACTAATTGACATTTACGTGCTCGCAAAACGCGATGGTTAAGTCATTCACTTCTCTCACTGCAACTCGCATTCGGCACTCTGAATTTGTATGTGAATTGCTGCACCCACAAACCTTATTTCACTACAGACATCCCAAAACAAAGTCATTAAAGCTTTATTTCAATGTCCCTTCCATACACCAACCAATCAAATATATAAAAAAACTAAAATATTCAATTAATCCCAATTATATAAATTCAACACATACATTTTGGTAAAAAAAAAAATTACAAATTCAATTAAAAGTAACATAAAATTGCTTATAAAAAGTAACCCTCACAATCTCCGAAACAAAATTATGGTACAATTATTAGCACCTAGAACTAACTATGGAAAGACGACAGTACTGTATGGGGGGGCACAGCTATTCAATTTGCAAGATATCAGCCAAGTTGAAAAGCAAGTAACAGCTAATACTACTACCCAGTTGTGAGTTTTTTTTTTTCCTTTTTTTTTTTTGGTTTATAGTAAAAAAATCTAATTTTTATCTGTATTAAATATCAGAAAATGAATACACGAATCAAGGAAATCTCTAATTGTAATTCTCCTAATTATTTCTTTAAACAGCTGCCTCCAAAATGTTCTCTTAACCTGTCATGCTTGCATTTTAATATTAGGTCACTTATTAAAAATTTTGCGAAACTACAACAACTTATTCACAATTGTACCTGTCCACTTGATATAGTGGTGTTAACAGAAGTCAATATCACGAATAACATAGTCCACAAAAAATAATATAGTCTTGTGTGCAGTTTATAGGCCGCCCTCGTCAAACAAAAACCTGTTTGTTACAGAGCTGGGTAATTTAATTTCTAAGTTTGAGTTAAGACAGAACTTCCTATTAATTGGTGATACAAACGTTGATCTGAAAACTATCTCGTCATACAAAGACTCATATGTGGGAGCACTCAGCGAACGCGGATTGATGTGCGGAATATCACAGTATACGAGAATTGAAACATAGACAGAATGTTGTCACCAAATCTTGCATAGATCACATTTTTGCTCGCGTCCCCACGTTACATCCGTACTCGGCGGTGCTCGATGTAGTACTAGCGGATCATCACGGTGTTATGTTCGCGTGCATTGAATTTGCACCTACGATGGATCCCAGGCGTATACAGGGTGACAAGCGGTGTTTGGTTAACTATGAGATCCTTCATAAGATTTTACTAAGGAGTTATATATAACAGTACTCACTCTTTTAGGAATGCAGTTTGATACTCGACGTAAAGCTCCTAGTAATGGTACTAGTTTTGTTTTGAGATGTTCAATATGCGACTTCCATGTTAATTTGTCATCGATTCTCAATCCAAGGTATTTTTCTTGATGTGAAATCTGTATTATTTCATTGTTTATAGTAAGGGGAGGGTATTGTGGGATAGGTTTATTTTTTGCAGCAAAAATCATAAATGAAGTTTTCGATGCATTAACTGTTAATAAATTGGATTTGAACCATTCATTTAGAACATCCAGGTCTTTTTGAGCGTCATTGATGAACTTCTTAGGTTGACTAAAAGTACCAACCTTCATTATAATTACCATTTTACACAGTTGTTTAAGCAAGTTTATATCTACGAAGCTGAGAGGCGAGAGCCTGGTAATCTGTACGACAGGTTTTTAACCTAGTGCGGATACCAGTCTCTCATATTAATAGCTCACCATATGTATTAAATGTATGTTAGACCTAAAAGAGTAAGCTAAAATTGTGAAGGAGAAATGAATGCTTTTTACTAATATAAGATAATAACTATATGTGTTTCACACTAAAGAAAGTTTTGAGTTTGAATTTAAATTATTTTCATATAATGTTTCTATATCAAGAATTTGTTTTTATACGGAACAAAAACACTCAGTAGGTATATATGTACTGTCCACGATTTACGCTGTTTTAACTTGCCAGTTAAAGTTTAAATAAGTACTTCCGCTCCGTTCTCTGAGTTCCAGTCGCTAACTTCTGCGAAGTCCCGGGTTTGAGCGTCTGGTTTTTGTTACGGGTTCAGGCTTTTGTCAACAATTTTCACTTGAGCTATTTCTATGGATGATTTGTGAAAGTTATTTGCGATTAATCGCATTTCTGCGAATTTTAATTAGTTAGCTCGCAGCTAATGATGAGTTTATGAATATGAATACAAACAACTGACGACACGTTTGGCGTTGGTGCGGGCCAGCACCAACAGCATCCTGAACATGATTGCTGACAGCGTGGACTGTGCAACTGCAGCGCAATATCCGAGGGACTTGTGCTGGAGGGATTCGATGGTGATTTTAATTATAAAAATAGTTTTTATATTTCGTAATTCTTTACTAACATTAGATTAAGATTATTGTCACTAACACTGTGGACTTTGTCTAATAATAAATAAATTGAACTGAATTGAATTGTAGCTCGGTTTCTCGCCGCGACTTACGAGGCTGTCCCGGGTTCGATACCCGGTCGAGCCAGGAAACGATCTGTTCTAAATTGGGTCGGGTCTGGGTGTTCTGGGTGACGCCCCTGGCTTAAATCCATATCCAGGACACCACGCAAGTCAAGCCGAGAAACCGTGCTTCGTCGCTCACAACTGTGACGTCAAATTTATAATATATGTTAACTTCCTGGAGTTATCATCACATCATCCCAGTTGCCAAGTAACTAACGCTCAAGGCTTTATCCAACCCCAAAATTAAGCAAACAAGAAATCCTATTCCATTACCAGAAATACAATATCTAAGAAGTCCCCACGATACGAATTAGCCTCCTTTTGTATCGCAGGGAATATATCTTGAAAGCACGGGAATGCCCCAGTGGCCCTGTCACGTAGAGATTTGATCCTCCATTCCTATCTTATGTTTTCTGCCTAGACCACTGGGGCAGGCACGTTTCTTGGCTTTATGTGGGCCAAGGCAGAAGTTTTGGAGGCTGAAGCAGACTATGCTGAAACATTTTAATGAGTTTTGCCGCTAGTAATATGTTCAATATAGCAGTAAATAAATAAATAGATATATATATATAGAGAATAGAGAAGATCAACTAAGCAATTGTTGAACTGTCTGTCCTGTCAGAGACTGTTTATACACACTCGAAAATATTTAAGTTGAATAGAATTTATTTAATTAAAAAATCGTTACATTCAAACCTCAACTCTGTTGAATAATTATTGTACGCCCATAGAGGTAGGTCACAGTAGATCAATTTAGAAATTCTATTAACCTGTGTTACACAATAAAGTATGATTGATAATCTGTTTCCTGGGGAACCCACGACCTTCTTCGCTAAATGCAGGATCGCTGCCATTGCTCCAACAGGCTAGTCAATTGCCAACATCACCAACCATTTTTTAGATCCCACGGCTGGGTAAAGTTATAGGCCTCTCTAGGTAGAGGGTAAAGGTATAGATTTATTTTAATAACATTGTGAGTTCTTTTGAAGTCCGTATGAATGAATATGTTTTTATTTATGTCTGTTTGCTTGTGACTTGCACCAGAAGAAAAATAAGCCACGGTCACGCTGCAGAAGCGCAGCGAATACTTAAGCGGGCTTACTTTTGGCACCCGTTCGTGTTAGGAATTGGTCATGGCAGTGTTGACACCGCATTCTGATAAATTTTAATAGACGCGACAGATTGGGTAGGAGCTTACTTGTGGTCAAAGAAGCCGCCTTCGGTACCTGTTATAACGTTAACTCTACGAGTGCAATGCGGTGATATTATCCCCGTGCCACGCATTTGGATATGCCGCAGGGAAACGAGGATACCAGGGATTGCGTAAAACCCCAGGGATACCACGTAATCACAGAAAATGTGCGAATGTTGATTTTATTGACCACGAGTTGCACGGCTTCTCGCGTGCCCTGGGTTAGATTCCCAGTCCAGTCAATTCACTAAACGGTCTTTTCTAAATTGGCTTGGTTCTGGCCCAGACCGTCTGGGTGTGCTGGGAGACGCCCCTGGCTTAATTCTTCGTCTGGTTCCTCGTAACACAGGAATATTTATCCCTACCTCGAGACAGTGACAAGTGGTGTATTGTCTTGGAGCATATTTGTCTATTTTTTTTTTTTTTTTTTTATGTAATAGGGAGCAAACGAGCTAGAAGGTCACCTGATGGAGAGTGATCACCTCCGCCCATGGACAACTGCAACACCAGAGGTGTCACCGATGCGTTGCTTGCCTTTTAGATGGGAATACGCTCTCTTAAACTTACTACTTCTTTTAAAATAAAAACATCAAATTATGACAAAATATCATCTTGCTATTCGGAAAATGTCGTTCGTTTCACTAGACTTCTTCTTTCTTTGCGGAGTTGAAATGTACCTATACTGAAAATATTTTCCACAACATCTTCTGCTATGAGACATAAGTATCTTTAATTCACCAGAGTGCCGAGTGAAAGTTGCAGTGAGAGAAGTGAATAACTTCACCGTCGCGTTTGCGAGAAAAAAAACGCGAATTTGTATGGCATCGAGTGAGCGTCCATCTAGCGGCCTGGATGTTGCCCGAATTCGCCACTAGATGGCGCTGACTCGATTCCATACTAATTGACATTTACGTGCTCGCAAAACGCGATGGTTAAGTCATTCACTTCTCTCACTGCAACTCGCATTCGGCACTCTGAATTTGTATGTGAATTGCTGCACCCACAAACCTTATTTCACTACAGACATCCCAAAACAAAGTCATTAAAGCTTTATTTCAATGTCCCTTCCATACACCAACCAATCAAATATATAAAAAAACTAAAATATTCAATTAATCCCAATTATATAAATTCAACACATACATTTTGGTAAAAAAAAAAATTACAAATTCAATTAAAAGTAACATAAAATTGCTTATAAAAAGTAACCCTCACAATCTCCGAAACAAAATTATGGTACAATTATTAGCACCTAGAACTAACTATGGAAAGACGACAGTACTGTATGGGGGGGCACAGCTATTCAATTTGCAAGATATCAGCCAAGTTGAAAAGCAAGTAACAGCTAATACTACTACCCAGTTGTGAGTTTTTTTTTTTCCTTTTTTTTTTTTGGTTTATAGTAAAAAAATCTAATTTTTATCTGTATTAAATATCAGAAAATGAATACACGAATCAAGGAAATCTCTAATTGTAATTCTCCTAATTATTTCTTTAAACAGCTGCCTCCAAAATGTTCTCTTAACCTGTCATGCTTGCATTTTAATATTAGGTCACTTATTAAAAAATTTGCGAAACTACAACAACTTATTCACAATTGTACCTGTCCACTTGATATAGTGGTGTTAACAGAAGTCAATATCACGAATAACATAGTCCACAAAAAATAATATAGTCTTGTGTGCAGTTTATAGGCCGCCCTCGTCAAACAAAAACCTGTTTGTTACAGAGCTGGGTAATTTAATTTCTAAGTTTGAGTTAAGACAGAACTTCCTATTAATTGGTGATACAAACGTTGATCTGAAAACTATCTCGTCATACAAAGACGCATATGTGGGAGCACTCAGCGAACGCGGATTGATGTGCGGAATATCACAGTATACGAGAATTGAAACATAGACAGAATGTTGTCACCAAATCTTGCATAGATCACATTTTTGCTCGCGTCCCCACGTTACATCCGTACTCGGCGGTGCTCGATGTAGTACTAGCGGATCATCACGGTGTTATGTTCGCGTGCATTGAATTTGCACCTACGATGGATCCCAGGCGTATACAGGGTGACAAGCGGTGTTTGGTTAACTATGAGATCCTTCATAAGGAACTTAAAAGTATAGAATGGTCAAAGTCAAAACACCTAAAATCCCCAAACGATATTTATTATTTCATATGGAACTCATTACAGAACGCGAGGAACTCTTCCATGAATACTCGTAACTGTAAGCTGGCCGATGCGGCTGCTAAAAGGCCAAGATTTAACTGGATTGATGATAATGTCAATCATCTCTGTAATAAAAAAAACAAACTATATCGCGACTGGAAAAACAGTTCAAATGATGCAAAGTTAAGATTAGAATATGTTAAAATACGTAATAAAGTACATAAAGTTCTAGAAGCCAAAAGAAATTCATATTATCTGAAGGAAATTAACAATAATTTTAAAAATATAAAAAAAGTTTATGAAATTGTCAACCAAATGCTGGGAAGAGTAACTCTGTCCATCGATGCCGCTATTCTTAAAGCGTTTAGTGCACAAGGACTTACTTCTAAAGCTATAGCTGATAACTTTGCAAATTGCTTTGACAAAGCAGTTAAAAATATTATTCCTAATTGTAAGATTAAATTAATCAACCAAAATCATACATGTACACCCTTGGATTCAAGCATACTGTTCAAAAAGCGACACCCAGCAGTGTTCATAATCATTAAAAACCTTAATTCAAGAAAAGCAGCAGGCCCCGACAATGTATCCGTTTCTGACATTAAACTGATTGGTGAATACATATCGCCAACTATTGCTGACTTAATTAATCAGAGTATTCAAACTGGCTTGTATCCAGATCAACTTAAAGTAGGATGTGTCAGACCTGTGCATAAGAAAGGAAAACGTGATGAATATGTAAATTATCGACCGATCACGTTACTCTCTACGATTGATAAAATTGTGGAAAAATTTGTAAGTGAGCAAATACATACTTTTTATAGTAAGCATTCAGTCATTAATCAGTTGCAATTTGGTTTTCAGTCGGGTAAGAGTACAGCACATCTTTTGTCTAAATTCACAGATGAAGTCAATAGTCATCTTAACGAACAAAGGCAGGTGTTAGTTTTATTTATTGACTTTTCGCGCGCGTTCGATACTCTGGTGCATGGTCAGCTTATAGACAGATTAAGCAATTGTGGAGTACGTGGCCCATTGTTAAGTTGGTGCGAAAACTACCTAAAGAATCGAACATTTACTGTAAAGATCGATAACACCGTAAGTGAATTAGTAGCAGTGACGGAGGGAACGGCTCAAGGCTCGGTACTAGGACCCTTGCATTTTTTGTCTTACGTCAATGACATAAAAAACTGTGTTGTTCACAGTACTTGCTACCAGTTTGCAGATGACACTTGTCCTCTGATTGGTAATAAAAACCCACAAGCTGCCCGTGATCTTCTGCAGTCTGATTTTGATTCTTTAACTAAATGGTGTCATGATGCGGGGTTAGTCATAAATATCAGTAAAACCAAACTATTAGTTATAAAGTCGCCCTATGTCAAGTATTTACCAGTTAAAAACATTGTGGCGCACGAGCACAGCTGCTTACATGCTAACAGCGTATGTTGCTGCCCGGGAATAGAGATGGTAGACAGACAAACATATCTAGGATTGATAATTGACAGTAATTTTAATTGGAGCTTTCATATTGAGCGCGTTTGCAATAAATTGAGACAATTTCTAGCTTATATTACCATTCTCAACAGTCGTATACCGTTCAAGGTTAAATTGATATTATATTATGCACTAGCTGAAACATATGTTAAATACGGGCTCAGTAGCTATGGACGAACCTATAAAACATATCTTGACCAGATTAATAATTTACAGTTAAGAATACTTAAAACTATTGTTTCAAATAATATTAAAAACAAATTCCATAGTGATATCTGTAGTCTTTTCAAGCACTGTAAAACCTTACCGATACACATGCAAGTTCAGTATTCGATTCTGAAAGAGCAATTCTTCAACGAATCCCTAAAAACATATATCAGACACCCTGTATGCACTAGGGCCATTTCTAGGAACCGGCTTTTTCAACCGCGCGCAAACAATGCCTATGGCAAGCGGACAACTAGCTACCTTGTGCCTCGCCTTATCAATAACTTGCCGTCTGAATTAGTGGGCGGTATAACGGAAAAAAATATTAAGTGTAAAATGAAATGTTATTACTTTAATTTAAATTGGTGAGTTTGGTGACTGGCGATTCTGTATGATTGTTCATATATGTAATTTTTGTATTGCCTATAGCAAAAGGTATACCAACCTATTTCTATTGCCTTTAACAGAATACCTATGTAAGTACCTAGTTTTATTAAATGGTAAACTCACGATGTTACTCAAGTGTAAACCTTAGTGGTTTTTTAGAAACTATCACTATGCGAATGTATGCAACTATTTTTATTTGGTAAATAAAAGAAAAAAATATATATAAGCTACCAAACGCCATAAAAGAGTGTGAAAGCATAAATATGTTTCAAAATAAACTGAAATTGTATTTAGAGTCGAGTTCCGGCTAATTATTTTATTTTATTAAGTTAAATTTATATCTCATTGTAAATGAAATGTAATTTCGTATGCGAATAAAGATCTTTAAACCTAATTGTATTCATTTTGCTTTATGCATTGCGTCAAAAACCTAGTAGTTCCAAACCATCCTCGATTTACATAAACAAACCCGAATCATAACACAAAATATGTAAATCTTCCAGACACTCAACCCTACGCGACACGGTTACCGTGTCGCGTAGGGTTGAGATCGTAACTATAATATGTGTACCAAATCGAAGAAGTGAAATATACGGAAAAACAAAAAGTGTATTTTTGTGACAAGCCACAAGTCCGTAAATAGTTCTCAAATATAACTTGGCGCCTGGCATGGAGAAAGATATGAAATTCAAGTAAAAGATATTATTACTTTGTTTATTTTTCATATCGAAAGATAGAAAACTGGAAGAAAACGAATTTCAGACCTTGAATCAGGCAGGATTCGAACCCGCGTCTTCCACAATCCGAGTGGCTGCTCTAACCACTGAGCAACCGGAATCTCAATAGAACGAACGAATCTCTCTAGTACTTACAAGCCAACGTTATTTCATCACTGTTCAAAAAAAAGGCAAAACCTTCAAACATCTTCAAATATTTTACAAATATTTAAACTTTCGGTGATGATGATGATATTTGATTAGTACCTACTTTGTTTATTTTATCATTCTACAATGTTTGCTTTAATAATTATTTGATTGATATTTCTTCCATAAAGGAATCGCATTGTTGAGGCAATGTCAAACACTCCATGCTCCATTCTTGAATAATTTCATGCTCATTATTAGCAGTTACTTCCGTTTCCTGGGTAGGAAAATACCTCCAACTTGAATCTAAAACCTGGATTTTGGGTCATCCACAGGCCAAATCGTTTTAAAGTAGGGTGAATGACCCAAATGCTAGCACTGCACCAAGTAATCAGCACTCCGAATATTTAGTCACTTTTTAAGGTTTATACAGGTTTGCACTAACCAATTTGGGTTACCACTTTATTGAGTGCAATTTTATGTATCTTAATGGTTGTACCTAACTATCTACTAGTAATACCTACCTACCATATTATTAAGAAAGACACTTCCTAGTGATGTTTAACTAGATCTAAACAAATTATTTAAATACCTACATAAGATGTTCAACTTTGTCAAGTTTATAAATACTATTAGACTATCAGTAAAATCTTTTTTATGCTTATTCACAGAGTGTGTATGTGTATTTAAAAAAATTCAATAAAAGGGATTATAGGTACTAATAAACATTTTTTTATTTAATATAATTTCAATACCACTATTACAGTGCTGTTAAATGGTAAGATGGTGATTTTTTATTCTTGCCTTTCAAAAAAATGGATTAAGATAAACTGTTTTTATTTAAATATTATATAACTGATTGAATATTGAAACCAGAAAACTCGCCATAACGAGTGAAAAAGTATTGTTCAATGTGATAAACGGGCATAAGTTAGGACTAACTCTTAAAGTCCGATAATTGAGTCCTCCACCCCAATTTACATAGGTACTAAAACTATTCTTCCTCGGTAGTCTAAGGCCGAGGTCTATAGAGCGTGCTTAGCTCAAACTTAAGACTTATCTTATACTTTGAACAGCTTTATCTATTTATGTCAGTTTCTTATCGATATTAAATAATTTTGGTCTTAGTTGAACATCAACTTAGACATTCGTTAGTAATAATTATAACAATACTCAATAAGAAAGAAAATAATTAACGTGATAGTTCTGTGTTTAGCTAAGTTACGACTATAAATCTCGGCCTTAGTCACAGTAATGAAGGGATAAGCAATGTCGTATAGTAACATCCAAGACACCATACGTGATTTTATTTTTGCAACAGTTCGACATAATATTATTGAAATATTTTCCCAGACGTGGTGGTTACGTCTTTTTAGTATCACTCCCGGCAATGTGGATCCGGAAACCTTTTGCATTCTTATTCTAACGCTGCACATATTCGAAAATTGTCATTTCCGAACAAACGTCTAGGATTTTGTGTTCGTTCTTTCGGTGTTTTATTATGTGACATAAGTTCTAACAACAACCTATACTTCATTCATTTTAACATTAGAAATAAGAAGCAGGGGGAATGAATGACAATTTGCATTTGACCTTGCCATGACGATAACATACCTGAGTATAACCTGGCAAAATTGAAAACTCCTTCCGCCACAATGTATGAAGGGATTATGTAACATTTTAGATTTTGTAGAGTTATAGTGACAGTAAAAATGAAAACCGCTGCCTGTTTTAGGTTTTTACATCGACAATATAGATTGATGTAAGACAAAATAATTATTTTAAGCAAAAGCCTCATAAATTCTGAAGTTCCTTTACTTTAAATGAGAACAATTAAGTGTGACAGCTGCTATTTATGAGGATTTTATTAAATTCGGCATAAATCTTAAAAGCAATGATGTTTATTGTACTTTTACCACAAAGTGTACCCTAAAAAGAACCTTTTTTACTTCTGTCTAATGCTATAATGAATGGAGTATAGATACATAACCATTTTAAACTTTATTGTTACAATATAACTAGATACTAATGGGTTGTTGAACCAAACAATTAGGTATGGCAAATTGCTTTAATTTATCTCGACATTTCAGCTACAGTGGAATGTCACCGGCGGACTGCGTCCGTAATTGTTCATTACAAAAACCCGTTATAGTCCAGTCAACGAAAAGGTATAGAAGGAAATTGTGTCCTAGCGACATGCAATTTTACCGAAAATGAAAGCTGATGAAATGTTCTACAAGTTTCATTTAGTCAAGTTGTTCCATATCTTGTATAGTTTTTGAGGTATCTGCTCTTGAAAGTATGTAATTTTGTAAAATAATTTTTTTGCTCTTGTTGACCGGATAACTCGTCGACGATGCACTGATGTCCCCGACTTTTGATATGTTTACTTTCTAACTAGTCCAAACAAAGTTACGAAGTAAAAATTGTGTTCCAAGCATTTCCCTCTCAACCTTTTTTGAGCATTCGTTGCCTGGACTATTAGTATTAAAATTAGCAACCTAAATATATATTACCAATTAATTACTTTTTATGTTTTTCCATTACATTGTTCACCGGCCCGTATTCTGAAACAAAACCTGTACTTGAGTATAGATCTGAGTGACGTTTTGAAATCTCTACTCAAGCACAGATCAGCGCTTGAGTAAGATTCCAGAATACGGGCCTTAAAATTTTATCTAGCCGGTTTCGTTCACAACACTGCTCAAACAGTATTTCTAAGAATAACATACTTTCCAGTCAGTTTATAAGTTTTCTAATCCCAAGCTACTAAGCTGCAGTTTCTAATAATGCTCACAGTGAACAACTTGAATGGCAAGCAGAACACTGCAGTTTTGTGCAGCGGCTCCTCGCCCGCATATAAGCGAAGTTGCGGGCCATAGCCGGCGCAACTTTGCAGTGACTGCTTTTTAGTCGCGTTCTACGTAGAGACTGAACTAACAGAGTGCATTGAGAACAATGGCGGTCAGTTGGTCAAGTTGTCTGCACTGTGGTCGCTTTATTTCATTTTTCTGTGTGACATTGAACACTGAACAGCGACGACTGACTTAAATATTAAGAAAATCTAAATGACAAAAGATGATCGAAGGGATTACTGTGACATAAACTTGAAATATTCATCGAAAACATAACCTCTCTCTGAATGTTTTTTTTTCTTCGATAATCTTTTGCTCTTTTTTTTTAAACATTAATACCTACAGCTTGTTCCCACCAGTGTTAAATCAGCTTTCAAAATGGTGAGTCCTATTTTAATTTAAAAATGAACTCGGAAACCAGGAATTTCTGTGAGGTCTGAAATACAGGCTTAACAACGTACGGTGGGAGCTTTATATTTGTCGGTGTATTTTCAGGACGTTTACTGTATGGATTAGCCGCGTCTAGCCGGTTCGTTGACAAACAACATTCCGTTTCAGTTTTCATAGCTTCTGTGAACTGGTTGCCTGTGGAAATATCATATGTTTTTATTAGTTGTCGGTTTCGTGGAATGGTACTTTTGGTTTTTTTTTTTTGAAAAGCTGTGGATACCACAGCGATATCATAGAACACGGCGTTTAGAAAAATCTGCATGGACGTCATTTGTTGTAGGAGTATAAGTGTAGGTACCTACCTACGCCGATAGGTAAAACAATATTGCAGAAGTAGCTATGTTTCTAGAATGAATACTTTTTAGGTAGATACGGCAATTGGTCGGAAAACTGCCCATTTCACGGAATTAACACTATGAAGTATAGGCGCATGGACAAAATTAAAAGTATAATATATCTGTTAATAATGCGTTTACTTCAATACTTCCTCTTTTAGGAATGATTTTATTTAACTTTAGCAATCTTACAGTATTATTATTTTAACCATGTCTTGTTGGTTGGAAAAAAAAATTGGTTGGAAGCTGTTTTTTGAAATTTATAAAAACTATGTCATTTCTGAATAATGCTCTAAATCTAATTCAGTTATTACGTCTCACAGGTATATTTAAGGTTATACTTAAGTACCGAAAATATGATATAAACAAATTAAAAAAATATATATATTCCTTATTTGACGACACGATTGGCGTAGTGTGCTGTAGCACGGTTTCTCGCCTCGATTTCCGTAGTGTCCCGGGTTCAATTCCCGGTCGGGTCAATTCAGGAAACGATCTTTTCTGAATTGACTCGGGTCTGGGTGTGCTGGGAGACGCCCCTAGCTTATGTCCTTGTATGGTACCTCGTAACACAGGGATTTAATAATCCCTACTTCGAGAGCATTACAAGAGGTGTGTTGTCTGGCGCATATTCATATTTATATTTATTTATTTTATTTATTTATTCAATACTCAATACTTTGTTATAGTTTGTCTATTTAAAACAATTTTAAATAACAAAATAACTGAAATATATTTTTTATTCGTATCCTGCATAATTGTCTCTTTCTCTCTGAATTTTAAATATTGTAAACGTAACTAAAAATATATGTAAGTATATCACGGCTAGAATGTTTGGTATAAATTAAACTTTAAAAAAAAAAAACGTGAACAATATACTTTCTGTGGGTCTGCGAATATATTAATTTTCTTCTGTACTTGCGCTATTGTAGTTTGCTATGCCCGAAAAGGGCACCTAAGTTTTAAGTTTCTAAAATGTATACCCTCCAGCTGTGTAACACTTAGTTTGCAAATAAATACTAAAATAAATACTCGGATACCTACTTCAATCGACTGCCAATGCCATCTCTTATCCACAGACTGTACTGATATTCGTAAGGCGTTGACACTTTGACAGACCCTACACTTAGCAATTAGCATGTATACTAAAAACCCCTGAACAAACACACTAAACCATAAGAAATTTGATCAAAACATAATGCCCTGAATTGAACGCCCTCTTAACGGAATGCCTAGGTAAATCATTGACTTCAGGGTATTAGAAAAATTCATTGAAAATATTCTGGCGGTAAACATTTTTACGTAGCCGGCTGAGCACAATATTAAATTCCATAGCAAAACTTTCAAATATGTGGCGTGTTTTGTGTGCAAAAGTGAAATTGGTTTCTGCTGAACATTCGAAGGTATTTTTAAACTCCATTGCAAGAACCAAGTTTTGTTTATGCGTGAATAGAGCAAAAGAATTTATGTCTCTGTTTGTATTCTTCAGCATTGCACGAGATTACCCATGCCATTTTTTATGTGTATCTAGTTCAAATGTATCCTTAAGTAAATAAATCAGAACACTAAATCAAATAAGTTCAAATAACTAAATCATATGAAATATCAATAAACTGTAAGCAGCCGTTTACAGCCGCTAATTATCGCTAGAGATGATATAAAGCCAAATAAGCCGTTACTACCCGCTAGCCTAGAAATGTTAGTAACCGGCTTCGGATCTATAGGCGGAACTATTTACTAACTACATACTCGCAATCATCCCTCTCCAGCAATTGCTTGTCACGAGCGTCATTTCAGCTAATCTTACAAATTACTAAACTACTGTTTACAATCGGGCAGTAAGATGCGGTAACTGACAAATTTAATCTTTCAAATCACTAAAATCTAAGTGATTTGAAAGATCAAATTTGTCTAAGCATTAAATTGTGAAAAAGTTCCCATCCCTCCCCTACCTCTCCTACTTAATAATCTAAGGTAATTTACCTTAGATTACTAACTAAGTAGCATAATTAAGTGATTTACCTTATTTAATTACTCAATAAATAAAGTGAAAAACGCCACCATTCACACCAGAGCTAAAATCATGAGCAAAACCAAAAAAAACTGGCCCGGCTCGAATCTGACCTCGCAGGGCCATTTAATACCATTTTTGAATTGGTCAACTACCGCCCCACAGCTGAAATTTGTACAGTCACCAAAAGAATTGAACAAATTACCCTTAAGGAGCTTATTTATGAAATGGTCAAGACATGCTCTGCATATTCCTCATTAAAACTACCAGGACAGCAGAAATTAACTGGAACTAGCGGGGCCAGGTCCCTGAGTCCTGGCTCTAAAAATACGTTATTTTAATATTTTCCATAATCATGGGTTGGAAATTTACTGGGTTCATGTTTTGAAGCAAAATCAATATTAAACTCTTCCGTTACCGACGTAGTTTCCAGTAACTTAGTGACTGATAGACACCGCCAAGAAGTTTCAGCATCTCCGCACCTATTTTCATTTTAGGAACCTACATTGGTTCCCTGGGTAGAACTTACAGAGAATTTACCAAAATTCTTAGGAGCACGGAAAAAACCGGGTAAAGGTGAAATTTCAGACAATAAGACTAGTCTAATACATTTAGTACCATAAATAAAATAAACAAAAATACCAACAATGTACAAGTTACACTTTTATTAAAGAAGATACTCTGTGTATTCTGAGGATCTGATAGTGTACTATGTGTTGTGTGTCTGGGTGTTATTATCGATTTAAATATGTATTTAGAAATATCTACACATATCTTTATCACTATCTTTATCACCCTTATTACTCTGTTTAGTTCGGGGCCAGATGATCATGGTGTAAGTGTGCCATATATTTATTTTTTAGCCATAGCCTTTAGCCTTCCTCGATAAATGAGCTTTGAAAATTTTTCAGTGTTACATACACTGAAAAATCGAACCAGTAGTTCCTGAGACTAGCGCGTTCAAGCAAACAAACAAATTCTTCAGCTTTTTAATATCGGTTTAGATTTATTCATATTCTTATGCGTCCATTGCATGCAGTTACGCCCTTCTACTTCTGCGCAATCGGCTAGGCCGTGAATCTCGTATTTACAGCCTTTATGGTACTGTCCTATCAATCACGCTAATCCAATCAAGTGAACTCTGAAGACGTTAAATTAGTTCAGAAATGATCTAGAATGGTGGAAAAAAGGGTGTAAGAGGCAAGAAAATCTGATTATGTAATCGAAAAATTTACATTTTATAGCCAGTAAATTGGAGTCTTTGGAGATTATTCTACTCTTTTGAGCTGTTGGTTGGTTAACCGTACTTATGTTCTTTCCCTTGTCGAAACTTTAACACGCAAGCCGAGCGAGCGAAGCGAGAAGCAGAAGTAATTTTTGTTAGGAAGTGATTGATTCGTTTATAAATCCATTATATTAAATCAAAGTAAAATGATGACTGCTGGAAGCTGGAATTAAACATTAGTTCAACGTTCTGGTATTGGTAAAGGTAATTCTTCCAAAAAAATTACTTCTTCTAAAACAAAGCAAACATTTATTATTATGAAAATAAAACTTTTTAAAACCGATCTAGGCTATCAGTAGAAGAAACAAAAAGAAGTAGCCTGACTTTTGCGACAGCTTATTTTATTTGTCAATTTTTTTAACTTCATTTTCACTGGATTCGTGCGTGAAAGAAAATGTTTATAAATTCTTAATGTGAAATTACTACTTCATTGAGAACAAATTTGTGAGTTAATATTTACTTATATTGTTTTATGTCTTATTTAAGTCAGCATATCCAAGGTTTGATTCCCCGATCGCAATGGTGGCTTATAGGGTATTTGAAATTACCAATGTGGATTTGGTGAGCATGGTGAATAAGCATTATTTTGTTAGTTTTTTTACCACAAAAAAAATCAAGTCATCGCTACAATTTCTGGGTGTTGGCTTAATCACCGCGCGTGCCAAATGCGGATTGGTGATCACAAACCCGCGCTATGTTCTGAAAAATCCATAAACACACTGCCCGACCTGGGTTTTGAACCCGGGACCTCCAGAACTTGGGCCGAGCTCTGTCACCACACAGCCACAGAGGCGTTATATTTGTGACATTATCAAGGTCGCCCATACTTGCTTTCTATGATGCTAGAACCGAGCTTCATCAAAAATAATGATTTTAAATGACAATTATTTCCTTGGTTCAACATTGTGCGCCCGACAGTAGTATTTGTTAAAGTTAACTTATTTATTGAAATGAAAAAGACTTAAGTACATCAAACACGTATAATACAAGCATAGCACCTCTTTAATAAACCTTATTTCTTAAAATCAATGTGAGAAAACGGACGATGCACTTGTTCACCTTTCCCTTCTCTGAATTTATTTCATCTAATTTATTTGTTTGAAAAAGATAAATTTAAAATCACTAATTGCCTAGCGCCAAATTTGGACATGAACTATTCAAGCTAGTTAATTATAAACGACAATTTGTAAAGCCAATATTGTACACCGAATACTACTAATGCCTATTAAATTTCCACGTCAATAACTTGCACGAATCGAAAACAGATTCATCTCCGAATTTACAAAAACCACTGAAATACATTGCCTTGCACACACATCAATTCGTTCCTGCAATAAAAACTGTTTACTTTGATTCTGGGAGACGCCCCTGGCTTAATTCCTTGTCTGGTACTTCGTAATACAGGGATATTTATCCCTCCTTTGAGACCATGACAAGAGGTGTGTTGTCTGGCGCATATTTATATTTATTTATTTATTTATTTATTCTTATCTTCGCTTTATGTGTTGACGATGAATTGGTAAAGCTGGAAATTATTTGCTTTTGAAACCAAATATATCTTAAACATCATCATCATCATCATCATCCGTGCGGTCTATCCCGGTTGTGAACCCGCACCGGTGTGTAGGGTCCCAGGGTCCGCCCAAATATATCATAAACAGACTTACAAAATATTTATCAATTCAACTCCATTTTGGTTAAAAAAATGGGTTGCTAAAAGTACTATAGCTATTAATAAGAAACAACCTTCCATCTATTCCATCAAGACAGCACTGAAGATATTGAACTAATGAAAAGAACACTGATATTTTTTATTGCAGAAGATTCCCGGATTGAAAATTTAACCAGCCATGGGAAAACACAATGGAAACAAAAACTATACTAAAGTGTTGTTCAAGAAATCGAACATTACTATACGCACTCATTCAAGAACTTGCTCGGATGCCTCTCGAAATGCTAGAAGTGGTATTTTGCAAATTCAAAATAAAATCTCGAAGACTAACGAATACTACAAAGATGGTGATAAGCTGAAGAGAGATTTGAGCGTTGAGACCAGATTCTGTGCGTTAAGAAGATATTACAAGAGCAAACACAAAAAAGACAGGGCTTCTGTTCTAACTTCTTCAGCTAAATCTAGGTGCTCAACTGAAGCCGATCCCGATTTTACTGAATTTAAACCAGACCATGCTTGTGGTGACAGCAGAAACCAATTCGAAGTTGTCACAACTCATCCTTTAAATATTGACATAACATCGCTAATGATCGATAATCTGAAAAGCCTACTCAACGATTGGATCCGCAAACACGTTATAGAAGACACTGAAACAAAAAATAAATTTATAAATATTCTTGATTCAATTCTGCAATCTCTAGATGTTAAGGTTTCTAGCACACATTCAACCTGTTCTACATACATTGTAGAAAGAAATGGAGAAGAATGTAAAGTAAGGAATAGAAGGACAGCAACTAATTCAGTTACCTGCCAATATTGTAAACATAAACAGACTTCACTTATCGCAGATACAAGCAGTAGTGAGCCTTTTCCGTACAAGCATATGAGAATAATATCCACATTGAGTATCCCTAGAAATATGTATAAAAAGAGAAGAGAAGAAAATAAAAGTGTTTACAAAGTAAAGAAACCCCAGAAAAAGAATTTAGTGGTAAAAAGTAATAAAAATGAACGTATAGTGGTTATTAATGTTTCGAGTGGTCTCTTATCTAAGGTGTCTAAGAAAAAAATGCTTGAAATATCTAAAGGTCGTAATGAAAAGAAAGAAAACAAAAAAGAAATCATATTCTTACCACACGTTCTTTACAATAGCACAACTGATTGCACATCAAATACAGAGTTTGAAAATGACAAGAAGATTGGAGAAACTAAAGCAAGTAATATGAATACCATGCCAAGTCTTGTCAAAAGCATTTATGCTGACGATCCAGCGAATATTACGAGTACAGACAAAATCATCAACTTTGAGAATAGGAATGATAATTTTACAATGACAGAAACAAACTTTTCCCGACATAACTCTACTAAACTCATCAATAGTATATCAATAAATACTACTGATAGATATGAAAATCAAACCAAAATTGATTGTATAAAACAAAGTATGGAATTCCTCAACTTTGCAGTACAAACACAAAACAATGGAAATAGAAAATCCAGAAAAGCTGAAATCAAAAAAACAAAATTGGAAGCTTGTAAGAAACGCAAGAAGACATGCCGAAGGCAGAAACTATTTTACCCCAAAGGTTCACCAATTCTAGAAACTAGTAACATAAAACATAAACACTTCACGTATTTGTACAGACAATCTAACAATCGACGTCGGCATGAAAGTGTTTTTTTGAATAATTTCTGTGATTTTTTAAAATATTTTTCTGATTATGAAGGAAAAAGAAATATCAAACTTGACATTAATTGTAATGTTTATCCGTTTTTTGACATTGAAGACAAGATTTCAAATACAGAAACAAAATCGTTTCAAGAATACGACATCAAATCTAGAACCACAGATATTTTTGACATGGAAATTCCTGCTGTGAACAATGCTTCAGGGCTTGAAGAAACTAAAGAAATGACTCCCAAAGTCTCAACAGAATTAAATCCTGATATAATTCCGATACTTGATGGAGCCGCAAGCCAAGCAAAATATATTTTCAGAAGCGATAATTCAACCAGTATATCTGCAATATCTTTAAAATATACAGACATTATTGAGAGAGGTACCATAATGACTGGCTTAGAAGTATCCAAAGAATTAAAAGAGCTTAAATCTGCAATAAAGGATTTAGCTGCTACAGCACAACTAATTGTTAAAGAACATTTGAATAGACGCAAAGAGGAAACTAAAATTGATTTTGTACCAGCTACTGCTACCACAACTACAGATTGCGGCACAAAGAAAGTATCTACAGTAATAAATAATATCAATAACAAACCAATCAGACAGTCAAATCTATCAAGAGGGCTTCAATTTTCTAATACAGCAGCAAAATGTCAGCTTTTATCTGGTATAAGGTTATCAAAAGGGCCCAGTAAGAAAGTAGGAGACGCTATAAGCAGATTAAAAAAAAGAAGTTCCTCCTATCATGTTATAGATAGCGAATCCATACTTAAAGTCACTGATATGACAACATATGCGGCCAAATCAAATGAAAGTACCAAACCATGTGCTTTAAGAAAATCAAAATCCTTGTTGAACATCACAAATGAGTTAAACAGGCAGAAGTTGATAGCATTTTTCTGTGATGATTGCAGCAAGAAAGAGCGTATTAGTACTTATAATCCAAACAATAGTTTTTGTAATCCTCAAACAGGCTCCCATCCGAGATGTGCATCGCAAACTTCACCAAGTAATATGTCGTGTTGTAAAACCTGTGCCAATAGTTTGGATCCCTCCAAATTGAAGCTGCCTACTCAAATGTCAGAGTATCAAGGTTGCAAACATGAGTACTCGTCAGTCTTTGTCGATATAGATAAACCAACGATAACTGTAAAAAAGAAGAGTGGCTTACCCTTTTGGGAGGGCTGCCTATATTGTATACTCCTGTGGATTCCACTTTTTGTCATCGTCTACTTTTTTTATAAATATGTCTTAAAAGTACCTGAATTACCAGCCAATATTACAACAACAACAACCCGAAAGCCTCCTAAATTAATTTTGAGATCGTTGCCTGAAAGTGCAGATTTAAACATGTCACGCTTAAACTTGAGACTCTCTGATTTTGGCTTTTAATGGGCTTATTTATATTTGTTGAAATATACGTTTTAAATAATTAGGTGTTGTTTCATTTTCTTGAACCACCCCCTCAACTTTAAATTATGCAGGAATAAATTAGTGTCAAATTATAATATGATTTCATTTTTAGCCTCTATTTTGGTTTCAGAAAAGTATAAACAATCAAAATGCATGCAGTGAAAGGCACTATTGACGAAACTCAAAAGACGATAAACAAAAGACCAACCTCTTTGAAGAGATTTCCTAAACAAATGCCATCTTACATAGTAGCCTTTGCAGTACATGAAACGTACGACGACATTGCGACCGCTCAACAAATGATATGTAATAAAAGAAGCCTTCAAAGCAGTGCTAGTTCTGTATCTCCAACCATATCTACAAAAACTATCACGATGGAACGTAACTCGGTAACAAAAATTCCAGACGCTGATTTCACAGAAACCCTAGAAGAAACTAAAGTGGATAATGTGGAATCAGATATGAACCATGATAACAACGCTAACATTCACGATCATGCCTACAAAACTAAAACAATGAATTATATTTTAGTTAATAATAAACAAGAGGATATTGTCAGTCTACCAGTTGATGATTTGAATGTTATAAGTGAATCCAAAAAACAGTTACAAAAACATGGTGGATTACCAAAACAGAAACGAAAAAACCATTGCAGAATTAAAAATATTAACTTGAAATATAAAAACTCGCTGAAAAGAGAAAAAAAGGCGAGTAAAAGACAAGTATCAGCTGCCAAGTTAAAGGAAACTTTTTATTCTAATTCTGTTACAAAAATAGTTTCTCGAACTGCGCTTTTAAGAAATGCCGTAGCGAAAGAAAATATACATGACAACGTTGAATCATTTTCGGATGATAACAGTAATAACAATGGATCTTTACAATCATCTCCCTCATCTACTAAAAAATCTTTCAAAAGTAATTCAAGCAATGATACTTTAACTCGTCAAGGAAGTGTTTCTTCAAAGAACGAAGACTCAAATAGCTTCAAAGAAGTTAATTCTGTTGTCAGAATTCAATCTAAACGAGCCGAGCCATACAAAACTGATGTCATCAACGTATCTGTAGCCGTAGCTTATAACCCAGGAACTGGAAATGATGTAATCAGCAAACAAATATGTAATTCGTCTGAGCCATATCGATCACTCTTTGATGGAGACTTGATCAGTACGGAAACCTTAGTAGAACCCTTAGGCTTACTGACTTCGGGTTCTGTATCTAGTGAGACATCTGAAAATGTTAAAGATTTTTATCGACAGACTATAAATAACACAAGTGATAGGACATTAAAGCCAAATCTGGTCAGCCAAAACTCTTACATAGTTGGCTATACTGGCTCCGAAGCAGAAGGTAGTGTGCAATCTGACTGCACTTTGGCGCCGAACTCTGAAACGTTTATGTATGAAGAGAATCTGAGACCAACGCCTCCGGCGTTAGAAAAACTAGAAAATGAAAAGAATCACAATAAAGCACTGCTAGATACGGTTATTAACATGGGCATTTTCCCAAAAAGTAATCCGTCCACTAGTTCTGCAGTCAACTACGAAGATAACATGCATAGTGTGTATGTCACTGGAGAATCTGCTAAAGTCAAAAACTTTGGATTCAAACAGTATCCAGAAAATCAAGGAGATAATTCAAAATACGTCGTAAATAAGTCATTTGAAAGAGATGACGATATAAATAATTTCAAAAATTTGAATTTGCCAGATGAATCGACAATAAAAGCCATAATTAAAGAGACTGAAAAAAATGACAACAAGTTTTGTTCTGGCGAGCTGGGAAATTATCCAAGCAACATGATTGAGCTTTGGGATAGATTAGTTTTGGTTGTAGATACCGCTGTTAAAAGACTAGAATACTCACTAGCAGACAAAATTATCAGTGAAATCAAAAAGTCCCTTCCTGCATTCGAGACACCAGCTGATCGAAAAGAAGATATTTCTATAGTTGATGTAGAAAAATGTACAGGAGACACGGGCGATAACTACGAGGTTTTGATTGATAATAACAAAATGAGTACTGAAGGCGATGAAAGTCTGCAGTGTAATTTGGTTGGTAATCAAATTATAGATAATATTATGATGAAATTGAGCGAAGAGGGTCCGAAGACTTTCATTCCTGGGCCTTCTACAAAGTCATTTGAAAAAATCAAAAGGCCTAAAATATTTAGAGATTATTTCGAAGTGTTAAAGCCTCCTGACGTTGAAAATGTGACAGCCGAAGGAAAAGGTGATACAGTGACTGTTTCTACTGCTGTCCCAAGTGTTATGGAAGAAGTTGGTTCTTTTCGCCACTTGAAATCTATATTATCTGGTCCTGTTGCGTTTTTCAAAGAGAACATGTTGGTATTGACAAGTGTGCCTACGTTTTTTGTAATGTTGCTTTTCGTTTATAGTCTAATTGTTATAGTCATAAAACCTTGGTGATCTTGCAGAAAGAGTTATGTTTCAGGTTTCGATTAATCGTTTGTAACCTTTGTCATTGTAATAAAACTTTGGTGTTGTTACAGATTAAGAGATGATTTTATTTGAATACCTTTTCATACGAGTACAAGTAGTAAAACCAACGAGCCTTTGCTTGAAATCAAGTGGGACCATATCCGAGTTTGGGCTATCTTTATCTGTAATTTAAAGTAAATTAAAAACTCAGTTGTATATTCAATTATTTATTGTCTGATCTATCGAGTTTTTCATAAATGAAATAGATAAACTTTGAAACAGTAAAAGTAATACAATTACACATTTTAAAGTTTGGAACCACGATGATTTTTTGGAAATACAAGGAATCATCACTGTAAGTGGAAGTAGGTATCTGATTCGAACGCTTACCCGCGTGTTATTTCAATACACTTTGGAGCAAAAAAATTGGTCCACCCCCGTTAAAAAGGTTTTGTAGTAATGATTGTTGGTGTTATGTTATAATAACGACGTATACTTAAAATTGAGGCGGCTCTATTTCTTGGCTCCCGAGTATTGTGAAGTAAATAAATTAACATTAATTTTAATCATTTGTTTGTTCATCATTAAAATGATTTAGTTCTGTTCTTGTGCCAAAACGAGATGTCCAGAGCGGTCCAGGGTGAAGACGGGACGAACCCTGCGGCTTCTGAAACATTTAACAAATCAGTTGAAGGTTCAATAATACAGCCTTCGAGAGATGGAAACCAGAACCACTTGTGTTTATGACAAAGTTCCATACAAGAGGCTGTGACAGGAACACTACTACTCGTGTACGTGTGAGCCCTAGCTTGACAACTTTCCGAGCCAGTATTAGGCCTCATTTACGGAGACGCGGGGCGTCGCGCGTTGCGTTGTGCGGCGCGGCAGCACTCCTACAGAGGCGTTCACATGAACCTTTACATAGGGGCACCTTATGCTGCTGACATAAGACCCATTTCGCAATGGCTTTGTAAAGGTTGATGTGAACGCCTCTGTACAACGCCAATTGTTTAAACTCGGTGCGGGCCGCGCCGCCCGCCACACGTGACGCGCAACGCCCCGCGCCTCCGTAAATGAGGCCTAAGGCTAGATTTACTGCTACACGGACGGTCCGTACGGAGGACCGTTGTCCGGAGCTATGGCATAGAAAATCAACTTGCGTTCAGTTGAACACGGCCCGCCGAGCATTCGTCCATCTGGAGGAAACTATCCGTCGAGCGCGTCCGTGCTCCGGACGTCCGTATTAGATTAGGACGCGCTACATTTTTTGACGACCGACTTGGTGTAATGGTTAAGAAGTTGGCTACTACACCAGAGGTCGCGGGTTCAATCCCCGCACAGTACAAACATTTGTGTGCATGAACATGTCTGTTTGTACTGGTCTGGGTGTCTCCTATGTATAATAAGTATGTATTTACAAAAGAAAATTTATTTAAGTATGTTTATCCGTTGTCTAGTATCCCATAACAAAAGCTTTAATTAGCTTACTTTGGGGCTAGATGGCGCTGTGTGGAATAATGTCCAGGGATATTTATTATTTATTATTATTTATTATTACATTTATATTTTCTGTGCGACATTACTTAGTTTGTCCGAGCCGTACGTTAGTCCGTGGAGCACTAAAACCAGCCGCGGTTACTTTCTGTACGAGACGTTACAAGCGCACGTAATGTCACCTGTCGCAGCACGGATGTTGAGCTTGGTCTGTTCCATAAATTAACCCGGGTGCTAGCTGAAACGTAACAAAACTAACCTCAACTTTGCGCTTTTCCTTCTGCCAGAAGCGAAGGCATTTGCTTGAGCCACAGACCCTGCATCTTCATCTGCTTGCTGCAAAAAGAAAGAAAGTAGGTAACTTATTTCCTTCTGTTTAATTCAGTTTTATGCTCTCCGTGCGATGACTGACTTGTCCTCTGGTATTTTAGTACCAGAACCTGTATATTTGTACTGCACTGCTTCTGAATTAGAAACACCAACCTCGTTCTGGACCGCAGCTTCGGTGGTAGCCTGTGGGTTGGCTTGCGATCTTGGCGCTGGCACCGGGGCTCCGTACCGCGTGAACACACGTGGTTGGGTCCTGTCGTGAAAATAGGTAACATAAGAATTTTGTACTGAAAATTTATTCAGTAATGTATTTCGTATTATGAATTCGAAGTTGAAAAACTTGTAGTACCTTAAGTATTCAGCCGAGCGTAGGTATAATATATATACCACTACTGGGCGAAGGCCTCCATTTTTGAAATCGCTACAATTGTTTGGTATAGTTAATTGTCACGCTTGTCAAAGGCTTGGTGATCACAGCCCGGGCTATGTCCCGAAAAATGCAAAAACAAACATTGCTCAATCAGGGATTTGAAATCGCGACCTCCATACATGGCCACGGAGGCAAACAGAGTGAATACTTTAAGTTCGAAAGAAAATCAATATTTGATCAGCAAATGTCATTCATTATCGATATCTACGAGTATTAACAAACTACATACGAGTATATCACGCAATCTACCTATCCGAGTAACAAGATGATTCACCCATCCTTATTCAGCGGATGCACCGACGAATGCAAATTCAAGACCTTTGTTACAACTTCATTACCGAGTTCTACGTGACAAAAAGATGGTTGTATCATTTAAATTCTACATGGGTGGACGGGGTGGACCTGACCTTGTTCTCAATGGCTGGTGACACCTAAACCCGTTTATCTAATCTTCTAGCAATGAGGTGATAATGGATCGTTTTTGTATGGGAGGTATAGGAGTAACTAGGTATGCAGCCAAAGAAATCACTATTTCATCATATTTACCTTATTTGTATAGATTGCTTATTTTTATTTCCTAAAATATAGATATCTCTCAATTCTCTCTCGGTGGCAAATTAATTGAGCCTTCTCCGTTTTTAGTTTCCGTCGTTTTTATTACCACAAATAAGTAACCAAGAAAGCTAAAAACGAAGGGCCATTTATTTATTTCCTCTCAAGTCAAATTATTACAACAGTAAATTCATGTTTTGCTAATAACTTGCTTACTCATTCACGTGCTCCTGCTTCCCGAGGAAGATTTTTGTGCAACTCTTCGGTCAAAAGGTTCGGTGTCATAAACGAATAGAATGACCTAGATAGTGTAGGATGCCTGATAAAACCTGTAAGGCAGGGCGCAATCGTGGACACTTTTGTGTCTTGTGTCAGATACAAGCTATCGATGAATATTTGATTTCCATAAAACCAGCATGAAATCACCAACTCCCTGCGCATGAGTAAAGTTTGTCCGATCACCGCTACAGGACACAGCAACTACGGTTTTCTGTGATAGTGTGCCGTGTCGGCAGCAAAACGTTTCTACGTTTGCGAAGCGCCTGAATAAAACCCCTAAGCTTTGGAAGTTAGCGCATTGCTTAGTCCTACCTAATACTCGTATACTACTGACAATGGTTTCGCCTCTCATTGCTTATACGTTCTTACCGAATCGTTGTATCTTAGCTTGCTGTCTCAGATATTTGTTTAAAAAAATGCTACTAACCTTGTGCCGAACGCTGTAGCAACCGCTACTGAAGTCGCTTCATCGTCTACGTTGTTATCATCAGTTTCTTCATCTTTTTCTTCGGTCTGTTCAATACCATTTCCTTGCTGGTTCACATCGAGTCCACTCTGGAGTGAGTCTTGACCTTGGGAAACTTGCTGTGGTATCTGTGATTGAACTTGGAATTGCTGGAACATAAACAATAAAAATGCTTTAAAGAACGAAGGAATCTTTTTATCTATGTTACGCTTATTGGTATGTTAATTTAGTTATTATAATTATAATATTTATAATTTTTATCTGTGCTAAGGAACGATTTTTCTGTTTTCTTTTCTTTCTTTCGATGTACAATTTTATTATCTTTTTGTAAAAGTAACAAATAATTATAGTATTTTATACGAGGCAGTCAGCATACATTTGGTAGCTGCTACCATCTGTGAAGATTTTGGTATGATGTTAAATATTCGTTCAACTTAATGATTCTTAAACGTTAAATTAAAAATACTGTTTTGGTAAGAATAATAACGAAGTTCTTCTAACCTGCTGAGGGGCAAATCCATTCTGGTATTGAGCAGCAAGCCCGTTCTGGTATTGCTGAACTATCTGCTCATAGTCGACCAGCTGGGCTTGGGGGAGGAACACATTCTGCTGTTCTTGAGTTTGGTATTGATTGATGGCTGCTTGGGGTTGTGGCTGGTACTGGCTAGCAACTGTTTGTGGCTGGTACTGGCTAGCAACTGTCTGTGGCTGGTACTGGCTGGCAACTGTCTGTGGCTGGTATTGACTAACAACAGCTTGGGGCTGGTATTGACCAGCAGGTTGGGGCTGGTACTCGCCGACAAATTGTGGCTGATATTGGCCAACAACAGCTTGTGGTTGGTATTGGCTCACAGCTGGTTGTGGTTGATACTGGTTTACACCGGCTTGGTACTGGTCAGTGGCAATTTGGGGCTGTGGTTGGTACTGGCTAGCTACAGATTGAGGTTGTGGTGCCTGAAGGAAGACTGTCTGCTGTTCCTAAAATATTATAACCATGTTTTCAAAAAAGGTCTTTCATACATTGATTGGAGCTCCATGTTTTTAGAGGAGGAAGTTAAACAAGCATGAGCCAGAGAACACATTTTAGACCAAACAAAAATGTAATGAAAAAATCGGATTATGTGACTCCAGAAAAGTTACACTCAAGAGATACTGACCTGAGGTTGAAATTGGTTGATTGGCTGCTGTTGCGGTTGGGGTTGATATTGCTGAGGCTGATATAGGACTTCTTGAGGTTGGTAGCTTTGCTGATATACCAACTGAGGTTGCTGTTGTTCGTTCAGTTGATCTTCCTCCTCTTGTTTAGGCTGACCGTACTGGTTTGGCTGAACACTCTGTGGTTGCACTGGAGCAAACTGATTTGGAACTCCTTGGGGCTGAACGACAATCGGTTGTTGGAAGGTCTGCAGCTGTGGTTGGTATTGGCTGCCAAATTGGGTCTGAGGACTTTGAGCTTGTTGTACTACAGGTTGGTACTGGCTACTAACAAATTGAGGCTGAGGATTCTGAGACACAAATCCAACATCAGGATCCTGTCCACTAACGACCACCTGCTGCTGATAACCTGGGCTTGTAACAATACTCTGTTGCGCTTGAAGCCCTTGAATGTACTGCTGTTGGGCTAAAATTGAAGGTAAAGCAGCAAAATGTGTGGCAGCATCATAGCTAGCCACCTGTTTCTGAGAAGTTTCCTGTTGAATTGGCTGGAAGTATAGAGGTGCTTTGATCTGTCCCAATTGCACAAACTGAGGCTGTAACTGCAACTGAGCTAAGGAACTAAGGAATAGTTCTCCAGGGTATTCTTGCACATTCTGCTTTGATACTTCAACTGTGACCTTGCTCTTTTTGTCATCTCTTTTGTCATCTAAAGTCTCGCCTTCGTTTAGGTCAACGGATTCAGTTGTTGAATCAGTAGTTCTGGAATCTTCAGGGTTTTTGGTAGTGACTTCTGTAGTACTAACAGTACTTTCAGTTCCAAATTGTCTTGGGACTTGGGGTGTTGGTACCTTGTTGTCTCGGCTTCTAGCCTGAGCTGCTTCTAACTGACGTTGTCTTTCAAATTCACGGTACTGTTCTTGCTGTTGTTGGTACTGTGAACAATTAATACATTGTACATACATCCAATCAAGTGCCGTTAAATTGCACGACATAGATTTACCCTTCTTTTTTGTATTTTTTTTTTATAAATGAGGAGTTACAGCTTAAAATTAAACGAACTCTCACACATCAATACACGGAATTAGAACTAATGGTTTTTTAATTACTCGTACTTTCTTTACAATGAACAAACCTGGCTACGCCTGTAACTCTCGTCCAAGTTCTTGACATCAGAGTTGAAGTTCGGTCCAACATATTGCTGTCCATTAACGGGTGAGACCTGGAAAATGGGCCGCTGCTCAAAGGTTGGCAAGCCTTGGACGGAAACGTCTTCTTCAGGGCCGCCGTACTGGGTAGAGGGGGTTAGCGGCCGGCGAGGATCAACGGGCGGTAGGTACTCTTGCTGTTGTGGGCTTTGATTCTGGAGACAAAGAAGTTGTCTTAGTATTCGCCAAATCACATGCTTCTTTCAGGGAGTTTCTACATTAACATCAATCATCATAACTGTCTTTTTAATAAGAAACAATTTTTTCATCATTATACTATTGGACATAGAATATCTTTTTTAATTGAATTTGTGCAGGAATCGTTTCGGTAATACTTTCATAATGCGAAGCTATGCAGTGGAAAAGGGTTTATTTACTAAAATTTCCGGTACATTTTGAGTAAGAGAGTAAATAGGTTTTTTTTTTGTGTGACATGTAACACCAAATAATATATTGTAAATACAATCACGTGAAGTGGTGGTCAATCTGCCGTTTTTGGCAATAAAAAAAGAGAAATGTAAGATCTACATACCTGTGATACTTTCTGTGGTAGTTCGAATGCTGGTCCAGCAGGTCTGAACCCACTAGGCGGGTAAGGAGCCTCCGCCACTGCTCCGCTAAGCACCAGGGAAATCACAGCCAACAGTTCCTAGAGGGTAGAAGAATCTTTAGTGCTAAGCCAGAGTAGGCAGAAAGTGTAGAAGGCCCAACAGTAAGTTTAACAACGGACAGATATCGTAACGGACAGATATGATGAATAATCGACCATTTATGGCGGAATCCCAAATGAGTAATATTAACATTATTTTGTAGCAAAATTGTTTACTAGAAAAAGTCAACCTTGGTCCTAAGGATTGAGCGAGCGATCTTAATTTGTACCTTATTGCCAGACAAAAAAACATGAAAAGCATTTCTTGTACGGAAATTGACAGAATATTTTTTTAATAATTTTATCTGGGCATCAACATAACATTTTTTTAAGAATTTAAAATAAAACAAACTTAAAAAAAACAGATTTAGTCAAAACATAATAAAAATAAATAGTTAATAGCGAAACAAAAGTAAAATAGTTTATTAACTTTAGTGATGTCAGGTTGATTAAGGTCTTTGTTAGTTTTTCATAATTAGTGAGAGCAATAAAGTACAACTAAAATTAAAATAATAAAAAATATTAAAATAATTATAAAATATTTTTGTTTGTAGGTAGATCTAAAATTAGAACACCCAAATTCCAAAGCCCACAAAATTTATCACATCACAGCACAATAACAACGTGTAATCACCTTCATTTTCGTTCACTTTCGCTTATTGACCTGCGTCGGCGCAGCGCTTTTATAGACAATAGTTCTTCATATTGTCATTCTGCGCGCGCCACCAATCGTCCTTACACCCCAAGACTCGGTAAAGTTTAAACGCAAGGGATTTTGAACTTTATGTCTTTAGAAGAAGAGTGTGAGGTGAGGATAGTGGGTGAGCTGATATTTGGAATAAGGCTTTTAACGATGACGCTACAGAATCTTCGGTTAGGTGTTGTCCACGTGTGAACAAAAAATCTGGTTATTCTGAAATGTTCCTTAAACTAAGGCATAAGTTCTCGTCAAACTTCTAGTCCGCTTTGAACACGAGATGAGTCCTGCATTACTAGTTTTTCCTATAAAAAATAGATATCGCGCCTTAGAATAATTACATAGAAAAACTAAGTCCGCGCACCTATTTTGAAGCACCTTAATTGGAGCCATAAATGGCTCCAAACGGACCGCTTTGCAGTGTTCATTACAGCTCCGCAATATTCTATGTCAAAGCTCGCCGCACGTAAGCAAGTAACAGTCACGCTTGTGTGGATCGGATTAGTGCTTCATTTTTAACGGGGCGGTTGTATTAAGACTATCCTTCTATACGTCTTCTACATCTATTCTTCTTCTATCTGCAGAGTTTTTACTATGAAAATTATGTATTACGCATGCGCGAAGGAACTTCAGAGTTGACTAGATATTTGACGCGAACTACACGTATAAGCGTTGATCAGTTGACTTCTTGGATGTAAATGGCCCACTTCCAAGAGGGTGTTATTGAAACTGGTGGTTGTTTTACACATAGCGCTTCATTTAGAGTGCCCCAGGCGTCTATTTCAGGGGGCGAAATACGATAAAATCATAGTTACTCATTATCCTCTTACTTATATCAAATATTTATTATGCTTATTGATAAGGCACATACGTGTGTCCACCGCAAGTGTCCGTGAGTCTACTCATTTGGGGCCCACTCAAAATCAGCGCCTGGACAGAAACCCCAGGCTGAATGCTGAGTGAGGTCCTTTAATTTTTTTGACATCGGGACGTCGCTGTCTGTTGGACTGGTGGTATTGTTTTATCTTGTTGTTGTTTTATGCCTACCACCTACGTGTTTTTTTTTCCTCAAATGTAACGATGTCCAAAAATTTTATCAATGTTTTCTATTTCTATTTCTAAAAAATTTCAAAGCGCCTAGCATCCCGCGCAAGTTGCTCGATCAATCATTCATTTGATCTTAAAACGCCAGTTTTTTTTTAAGACAAATCTTTTAAGTTTATGTAAACATTATAATAGCTATATTTGTTGAAAATACTGTTATAAAAAGGTAGCCCCTTGCGTACGTAAAGTGACACTCACTGTTTAAACCACAGGGATGTTTCAAAATCACGATCCGCCCAAACTTTTAGAGCCACTATTTACTTTTTGCCCCGGTTCAAAAAAGTCGTAGATCCGATGCTGGTTCTGAGTTAAAATTGCTTTTACAAATGTATATAGTTACTTACTCTTAGGAAAATGATATGGCGTACTAGAATGTAGTAACTATACAAGGAAATTTGAACTTTTGAAAAAATTCGCTTAGAAAGTTTTTATATCGCCTACTGAGTATGACACGTAATTTTCATCAGGGTTAAAAAATCAACCGGTATACTTGTTTACTTAATAAATATTATTTAAACATAACGAAAAAAAAAGTTGACAATCATTTACTTAAAGATATGACCACATTAATACAAAAATTATAAAACAATGTGCAATGTACTTAACCATCCCATTAACTCATATAATTAATATTTTCCTGACGCAGGGGCAATTCCCTAAAGAGTTAAAAAGATCTGTTGTGAAACCATAACATAAAACTGGACCTCGTGACGAATTAGGCAATTACAGACCAATAACACTTATACCTGTATTATCAAAAATATTTGAAAAGGTCATGTATGATAAAATATACAGATTTCTCTCTATGGAGGGATTACTAAAGAATGAACAATTCGGCTTTCGCAAAAATAGCTCTACCACACTTGCTTGTTGTTGCATCGTATGAAAGAAATGACACAAAACCTAAATGATAAGATGCAATAATTACGCTAGTGTGAACGAAGCTTTGGCTCTACATTTCGGCATTCTGTCGTCGGACTGACGACCCTTTACAGTAGCCGCACGTTCATTGACACGTCACAAACTGTCTGTCTGTTTGTTTTGACATTCATAATAGCCTTACGGAGTATTTTTAATGAGGAAATGTTGGTTAAGTACCTTCATTTGATGGAAAATTTCCCGGCGAGACTTGCATCATGTCCTAAAGTGTATTCACCAATTAGTTGGTTGAGCACACAACCTCCGGAAATCTACTGTACTTAAGTTACAGTCGGCTATGCTAATATTCAAGTTTATTTATGTAAAAAATTATACAAAACTTACCTCCGAGTATATTCAGAACGAAACCTAACACGAAAATTCCTAAAATTTATCTTACTGGGGCCTTATTCCAACCCCTTATAACGTGTCAAGTTCATTTTCTAAACTGAGCGTAGCGAGCAATTTCTTAATTTATGATCTCTAATTTCCAGCCAGTCAGCGGCGCCGGCTACCTGGCAATAATGCATTTTCTGGGCTGGATATTACGGATTACCAAAATTGCTCGCTACGCAAAATTGCTCGCTACGCTCAGTTGAAGAATTAACTTGACTGGCTCTATCCGTACCATCTCTTATAGCCAGTCAAGTTAATTTTCTAAGCTGAGTGTAGCGAGCAATTTCGTCAGTAAATATCTGGCCTAGAGGATGCATGCATTGGACAAGACTAAGGGTCATGTTCAACGACCACATCGTCCCTGAACCCGTTTCCGTCGAAGGTGTAACCCTTAAAGTTGTCCAGGAGTAGGTATATATACTTGGGTCACAAATTACAGCTGGGTAGAGACAACTTTGAGGGTGAAATCACCAGAAGAGTTCAGCTTGGATGGGCAGCACGTGGAAAGTTGCGTCACATCTTCGAATCACCTTTGCCACAATGCCTGAAGACCAAGGTGTTTGATCAGTGCGTTCTACCCGTCTTGACCTACGGAGCCGAGACATGGAGCCTGCCAGTGAAACTAGCCCACAGAAGTGTAGCAAACTGAAGTGGCAGTGGGCTGGTCACATCTGTCGCAGAACCGATGGTCGGTGTAGTAGACGGGTTCTTGAGTGGAGACCACGACTCGCCAAGCGAAGTGTTGGACGTCCACCGGCACGTTGGACCGACGACCTAAAGAAAGTGGCTGGTAGTGACTGGATGGCGCGCCCTGGTGGAGGCTTATGTCCAGCAGTGGACTGTTATCGGCTGAAAAGAAGAATAATAAAGAAGAAGAGAATGCATTATTGACAAGGAACCACTGACTGGCTGAAAATGAGACATCAGTCGCTCGCTACTCCTGTTTAGGAAATTAACTTGACTGGCTATAAGACATGGTGATACGGCCCCAGTTCGTTTGTTCCGGCTTCTCGTGAAACCTGCTAAATTGCTTTGATGGAACTTTGTTTACTATGAAAGCTGGGTTAAACCAATAGGAATCAAGAACTTCAGATTTATCTACTGGGTAAAGAGTTAAAAAAAGTTTATGCGTTTTAGTCATAAAGGATTTAATTACGTACTTAGAGAATCAAAATGGAAGATAGGTGACTCGCCTCTAGCTCGTGGACCGCTTAAATCAGGCCCCCGTCGCCAAATTTCACTCAGTCGCAATATACGATTGACAGGACTTTACTCCTACGAACGGCTGTCTCGCTTACGCTATGATCAAAACAAATAGGTTTGTCCCTGTCCTTCAACAGCGCACAACGATAAATAGAATCACAGCGGTATGAGTGTGCGATGTGCGTGCATGTAGTTGTTCATCCCCATTTTCAGTGGTCAATTTTAAGAGCGTTAGCTGGGGGGGGTTCGTTCAAAAACGTTGCATTTTTGTAAGATTTTCGTGATTTTTCATGGAATTGAATTAAAACTTAATTTTTTTCTATATTGTTGTGTGCATAATAGTATGTATTTAAAACACATTGAATTGTATAAAATTAAGTAGTCACTAATTATTTGCTAAATTAAATAAATAAACGTATTTTTTTTTTAATTGATACTTGTAAGTCTCAAAAATTTACTGTACACAGTTGAAGTTATAATTATGAAATTAAAAGGTACATTCAATAATAGAGAGATAATTTATACTTAATTTGAATTCAGCTAAATAATTACGAAAACCTTTAAAAAATGCGACATTTACGCTCTACCCCAAACGCAAAAAGCAAACCCGCTTAAGGACGTACCGTATCTTCCGCTGTTTGATTTAATCTAAGCGTGTGGTTATTTCATTCTCATCAGTGTGACAGTTATAATTCCTTTTTATTACTCTATTACTGGTCAATTAGTCGACTCGTTTCTCTAGTTTTATTAGTCGACCCGATCAGTCATAGTCGGCCCGGCCCATCTCTATTGCTTGAGGGCTAGCAGGAACCTTGAGCTACGTAATTGTATAGGTACTACTTTACGTTACAATCGACCAAATTATTACATGAAAAAATAGAACGATTTCGTGGTCTATTGAAAAGGCCAGCAGATCTTAATTAGTAAATCTTACTTCTTACTACACTAGTTATCCTAGTATTGCAACCTCCTAACCTAACCGGGGCTAAGCGACGAGCGGTTTAGGCTGACATAAGCACCGCACGAGCCGAGCGAGCGAGGCAAGCGTGCCGCGGTAGCGGCCGCCGAGTGCCAGAAGCAACTTAAAGGCGTTTCTCACATCATTTTACTTTCTGAATATGAGCAAAAATATTATGGAAATTATGTTTAGGGATAAAAGCGTTATGAAAATAAACAGTAAGAGTTGAAATAATATTGATAACAATTTTCGGAAACATGAGTGTTATGTACATCGTCGGTACTACTAGAATTGTATGAACGAAAACTTTAGGAAGAAAAAAATTAGGAGAGTGATCATTCGGATTACAAATCGGTAGGAAAAACAATTTTGGGTAAAGAACGTTAGGTGAGCCAATATGGACCCGGTTTTAACATGTCCACTTCATTTATTTTGATTTTTTCTTTATTAAGGAAACAAACAGCCATTTCTAATACATTTGCTGAATTTAACAAAGGACATTAGTATTTAGTGTTTCCACTGTTGGGCAATAGATGAAGTGTTGATCTAGACAAATTTGCAATCAAAAAGAAAAAGATTAACTTAACAATAAAGAAATACATAAACTATTATAAGTATCCGGATGGCTGCTCTTCCAACTGAGCTACCGACGCCGTTAACAGACCCGGCCTCGGGTATTCATAAAAGATAAAACAGTCTTCTAAGACTGATTTCACTATGGTAAAGTTGTCTTGAAGCACTGTTTAAGTTTTTATGAATAAGGGGGCTAAGTACACACATCAAAAGTGTCTAGGGATCAACATATATTTTTGCAATAACTTTTCTCCTGATTGATATTAATTAAAATTTTCTTTAAGGATTCATCAAATAAAGTGTTTTCGTTTGTCTACAGTAACGATAAACCAAGTCACCTTTGCATTAATAAAGAAATTTGCCATTTTCCTAATAAAGGGATTTTTGACATTTGAACCACTTCCATTAAAGTTCGAAAAAAAGACTGAAATAACAGTTTTCTTTAAAATTTTATTGGGTAACTTAAACAACTAATAATCAGTGTTTCTACCGCGAACACTAACAACACAAGAACATCGGTTTGGCATACTCAAAATGAGTTCATCCAAATCACGCTGTGGAATGGCCGCCCATGTTCGTTGCAACAACAAAAAAAGGTCTTCTTGCGACTGGATACCCTCCATATTCGGCAGAGCTCTTCTCTGTAGCATATCCCATGTATGCTCAATCGGGTTCAAGTCTGGCGACTGAGCAGGCCAGGGCAGGACATTGATGTTAGCTGCGGCGAGAGTCTGTCTTACAACTCTTGCGGTGTGCGGTCGTGCATTATCATGCATTAACTGAAATAAGGGACCGATTTGCACTTGTAGAGGAACGATGACGTCTGATACAATCGTCTCAGCATAAATTTGAGCGTTGAGGTTGCCTCTGATCCAAATCAACTCAGTTCTTCCGCCGATCCAAATACCCGCCCATACCATGATGGTTCGACCACTATAAGGATGGACTTCCTGGCAGGATTTTAATCGCTGTTGGCGTCCAGGGGTTCTCCAGTGTCGTATACGTCTTGTACCCGGTCTCATACCAAAACGAGACTCATCAGAAAAGCACACGAAACGCCATTGTTCTTCTGCCCAATTTCTGTGTTCAAGAGCCCATTGATATCGAATCCTACGATTGTGCATTGCTATAGGTGGTACCCTTAGCGGTCTTCGGGAATGAAGGTTCACTTCATGCAAGCGGTTTCTGACTGTTTGGTCGCTAATTAAGTTCCCTGAAGAGTGATGAAGCCTCACGGCTAACATAATGGCGGTTATTGTTGGAGCTCTTCGATTTGTGATTTGAATGTATCGGTCTTGTCTCCGTGTGGTGCAGCGATACCGTCCTCCATGGCGCTCAGCCACGGTACCAGTGCTTCGGTAACGTGTCCAAAGTCGACTGATAACACTCTGACTTGTATTCAGAGCTAAAGTCACAGTACGTTGCCGGGAACCAGCTTCTATCATTCCCACGGCTCTGAGCATTTCTTCCCTGCTTAAATGACGTCGCCGCTCCATAATAACGTTGGTTTTAATCAGTAGTAGGGAAACAGTAGCACTAATAATGTCTTCAATGCGTTGTATGTTTTTATAGGGAGAATATTGACAGCTGATTTTCATCTTTTACTCGAATTTGATTGACAGTTCCTGTTTCAAATTATGAAATGCACCAAAAAGGATCCATATAAATTTATAAAATCATAAATTTATTACAAAGCCACATCTCAATCTCAAGAAATCCGCATAAAAATGCTTGATCCCTAGACACTTTTGATGTGTGTAGTTAAGTTAGTAAATTGCTTGTTACAAATCGCTAGGAACATCGTCGGTAGTAGGTACTACAAATGAATGAAAACTTTAGAAGAAAAATATTCAGGAAGAGTGATCATTCGGATTATTAACATTAGAAACAGAGTAGTTAGGAATTGAGATTTTCAGGATGAAAAATGTTAGGAAGGACATTTTCGGAGTTCCAATTATCGGAGTTGTAAATTTAGGTGAAATTTGGCGCACCCGTTAAAACCTACTCATCTTATTTATTTGACATGAAATAGTACATTGTTACACAAGGTGAGAAAGTTACCTTTTCAATGCACGAGATGGTTTGGCGCGCGAGCGTAGCGAGAGCGCTAATAGTTCGAGGGCATTGAAAAGGTCTTTCTTCCGAGGTAAACACTCTGCTTTCCATTACGAATATAAGGAAAGTCCAACTGTTTGAGCTTCTTCCCTAATGAAATCAGGAGTCAAATCCATATCTAAGTCTGATGAACTCATTTTGCAGAAAATAAACTTCTCACTCGATTCACGAAACAACTGAATGAAGTTCGAATAGTTGCAATCCCGCCTTTTTTTTGTCTGTGGAATTCAACCATTTTTTTAAAAATATTTGTAAAAAAGCATACTTAGACAATGATGATGGAATTCCCCCGCCTTATTTTATTTAAAGAAAATATTATTTTTTTCATTTCTATCGTAAATGCTTAGCTCAAATTTATTCAATCAAATACTAATTAAGTGAAACATACATTAATGAGTATATTCCTGCTTCGATTGTTTAAATATTCATTTGAAATCAAGATAAAGAAATTTCAAATACAGCTGTGGCTGAATAGAATACATCGACTTGCCGCAAAAAGAATGTCAAAATAGAAGGTGACATTTGACAGTTATTTACTTTCAGCCCTAGGGCTGAAAGTGAAGCTTTCAACCCTATGCTCAGGCAACTTCAAGCGTACTTTCCGTGTATGAGTAATGAAAACATAATTTTCAATCACTTTTTCGAAAACGGTACGATTACGTAGCTGTAAATGAATCATGCTCGCCTCTCTCAAGGTGGTCCCTCACCTGAAGCATTCGCCTGTAATGTAAAGTAACAGAGTATAGCATTACATCAGTGAGGAAGGAGAACTCAGCATTACAGTGTGCAAACTGAAATGTTACAGATTCGACCATTCGTTGGTGAGGAAAAGCAGCGAATGATGTTCTAATGAAGTAATGCTCCAAATGGAATCTGAAATGTATCTACTCACATTACAAGCGAATGTTCGTCATATCAGGGAGGCAGGACTGTAATGTAATGCTCAAAATCGAATCTGATACGTTACATTACAGGCGAATGCTTCAATTGAGGGAGCACCTTTTGAAACAGCAAAACTTGCTACTCCGAGCTTCACCCGGCTCCCAAACAATGTTTTCTCTGTGCTATCTCCACATTTTCCAGTTAAAGTGCGGTTAAAGCGTCCATTACATTACCGATTTCGCTGAATGTTTTCGTGGAAACGTTAAAAACACATCCGTTCGGAGATTACCAAAGTTCGCCCAAGTAGATTCGGTTCTGATAAAATTAGTTTTACTGATTTCTGAGTTTGGCAGTTTGGAATGTATGTCGCGGTAGGGATAATCGATTATCGATGCTTGATAAACGTCGATGTTTGGCGGTAAAATGTCCATGTTTACCTTAAAACATCGAATCGAATCGAGATCGCGAGCGATAGGGTGACTTTATTGTATATATATATGTAATAAGATTTGAAGAATTGTCATTACGTCTATGGTATGAAAATTATATCGGTACATCGATAACTTCACATTCAACTGTACTTTGGATTTGGAGCAAAATAATTCCACCCTTGTTTTTCAGGTTTCATCGTTATTATTGCAAATTACTAAAAAATAACAACGACGAAACCTAGAAAACGGGGGGAATTGATTTCTTTGCTCTGAAGTGTAACTAGATACACCTGGTGTAGTTGATATCCAAACAATTTCGAAGGAATGTTAATTCCGATTTTTTAGCAGAAGCGTTTAAGTACCTACTTCCTCGAAAATACAAGGCTAGTAAGCTTTATTAAAACAGATTTAATATATTTTTTTTATTTATTGACGCACCCCAGACCATCGAACTTTTCGGACATCGATTATTGAATTTTGATATATAGTACGGTCAGCAACATAAGTAACTGAGCACTATAGTAATATTAGTTTTTTTCCCCATTCTACCTGTCATTTGTTATAAATAGAAAAGATTAGATTGTTTGTTTGTTGGTATTGAAAGGTTCCGAAACTATGGGGCCAATTTTAAAAAATATTTCATCAATATAAAGCTACGTTATCACTATTATCAGCGAGTATATTACTCGCTTTATTTTTTCAAGCTATTTCAACGGAAGAAAAAGTCCCTTCAAATTGCTAAGACAACATAACAAAGTCAATGTCACGGATCACGCATGCGGCGCAGCGGCACAGAATAAAATAAGCTGCGGCCCGGACAGAGTGTCCGCTTATAACAAACCGCCATTCTGATCACGCACACATACACAGTGAGTTTACAGGCCATACCGGGGAGAATCGTTCACGCGGCGAGTCGCACTGTCGCGAGTGCTTTTGTTTTGTCGAAATTGGTGCAATTTTTCACACGATGAACCTTAAAATTCAGAGCAAATATAGTAGTACCTTAGGCGGTCGGGCCAGTTTAGGTTATACTGGAAAAAGGCGGTAGCGGTTCTTCTGTGAACTTTTTATTTGGTGTCAATGCTCCAAGGTACTTAAGTATTAAGCCACTTCTGCTGCTGACTTTACATCGATACTTTTATAATATTGACCATCCCTAGTCGTGGTGTCTTCGGTTTAGCCATTTTTCTGGAATAGTCAAGAGAATTGATGCTTCGGAGATTTCCTAAACTTTTGCTTCTGCTTTTGAATTTTTAGATAAGAATAAAGAGTAGATACGAAACATTTGATTTTCTAGAGCACCAATATTTTCAGTAAATGAATTCTGTAGTGCTGAATTGTTTTATATTCGAAGAAGACATTTGAAAATTCAAATAAACTGGCTGTTTTATTATTGCACTAAAGCGTGGAGTTTATATTTATTATTTTAAATTTACCCCACAGACTTGGATATTTTTGCGGTGTTTTTCATTACCGGTTAAGTAGTAACTTTCATACTAAAACAGTATGTTGAGGCTGCTTTTCCACCAGAGATGTGCTATGCAGCTGTGCTGCGAGGATGTGCGAGCTAAGCTACGAAACTATAAGACCGTTTCCTCTGTACTATGCTGTGCAAAGGTACTTTTTGGAACCGACAGCACCTGCAGCGTCCGCAGTCACTTGATGGTGAGCGACATAGATAACAATGGGACGCTGCACGGTCGGTAGTTGCAGCCGGCAGCTCGGTTCCAAATAGTACCTTAACGGAGCGAGTTAGAGGTGCTACTAAGATGCGCCGGCGCAAGGTAGCTGTGCGAGAAAGTAGCGCAGTTCTAGATCTGCGATGTTACATCATCATCATCCGTGCGGTATATCCCGGTTGTGAACCCACACCAGTGTGTAGGGTCCCAGGGTTTGCCTTTATTATTTTCTTGGCCCTCTTCGCGCGGTCTTGTGCATCCTCAGGGGTGAGTCTGTTGGCACGCATGTCACCCTTGAGGACGTCGAGCTACCGCTTCTTGGGTCGACCGCTTCTGCCGGTCCCCGGCGGAGGCGGCATGGCCAGACGTTTGTTGCCCAAGTAGTTTGCCGATCTCCGTGAGACATGACCATACCAACGAAGGCGGCACTGCTGCAGCTTGTCGGAGATGTCACGAACGCGAAGGCTGCCCCGGATGTGGGTGTACCGCACGCGTTCATGCGTGCGGTACACCCACACATTCACCGCAGCATCTTCATTTCCGTGACGCGCAGCTCCTACTTGTGTCGCTGTAGTAACGGCCATGTTTCACTGCCATATAGAAGGACAGGCCTAATGATGGTTTTATAGACCTGCCCCTTCAGCTTGATCGGCATTTTGGGGTCACAAATGACACCAGTCACCTCACGCCATTTGGCCCAAGCCGCGGAAATTTGGGCTCTGATGTCGCTGTAGCGACAGTAGGGAAGCATCTAGCATCTACAGGCCGCATCCATTCATGTGAAGAATATGGCTTAGTGAAACTCATTTCCACCAGTGCTATGCTATGTGGACCAATGGATATGATTGGTGGAAATCAAACGCATCCACAGCAACTAGCATAGCACATTTCTAGCGGAAAAGCACCATTGGCTCAGAGATCGAACTGACTTTCAGGGTGTTTTAATATCGTGCGGATTCCATCACGCATACGGTATGGCAACGCTTGCGTGACACCCGCGAGTGCCCTTTTCATACAACTTGTGTGAAAAGGACAAGCGAAATCATCACGTGATGCGTGAAATACGCTTTATGAAATCCGCAAGATATTAAAAACCCTTAGCTGGAATACTTCACAAGAATTCAATTTTCATAATTTCAACACAGCCTTATCAGTGAATTCTTAGTTAATATTCATTATTATTCATCTTCACTGATTGCGACAGCGCCAGCCTAATTTTCATTTCTGTTTTAATTTGACGACATCTTTGAGTTGAAATCCAGTACGGTTAATAATTTGAATCGTAAGCTCCATCGATGAAACACTTTTAGGTATAACAAACTAAAACTCGAGCTTAATTAATAAAATAAATATGCGCCAGACCACGCCACCACTTGTCATAGAAATAATAGCCTTGCAAAAGGCATGAAAGTAAAAAAAAACAAGACATAATAACGAAGCATAGAGTTCAAAATCCTGTAAATACATCTCTTACTTAATATTATGTAGGTACTTATGATTACTAACGAATAAATGAATATAATTATGAATAATTAATGGCTGTTGGGGCTGAAAACCAGGACCATGGTTTGAACAGTCAATTTTTTTTTTCCGAAGATCGTAAAATAGGCGTTCGAAATGTTGGATCATGCGCTCAAAATGGTTGCCGGTTGATATTCTGTCACTCAGCTTTAATTGCTATCAACATACCCGGCTCATAAAGCAAACAGTACCTTGCTATACCAACGCGCTTGGCCGTCGTCCAACTTGCCCATTCTACCATTTGGCATAAGTCCCGCGCCGTATTTAATCTGGAAGCTCAAAGAGTCAAGCCCACTATATTTTTAGGCTATAAATTGTTTATGGACTGGCTAAGTAGGCACTTAGTTGATTGGTGGTTTATGTTAGCAAGAACTTTGAGAAGTGTTCCGTAGTGTAATCTTTTAATAGCTAATCTTAGTCCTGCGAAACAAGTGAACTTCTGATGAAACGTATACTAATACGTCTACCACGAGTTGGCACTTCAAATTTATGTTATCGTTCGCGTAAAAAAATTGTATTGGGACATAACAATGTACAGAAATCCCATACAAAAACGTCAACACGGTTTACCTACGCGGACGCTAGCGGCTGTCATGGTTGTAAACTCATGGTAGCCATCAGAATCTTATACAGCGCACTAGGCCAACCGTGACGTGGCATAGAACCTGGCATAAAACAGATAACCTGGCAAAAATGTGAGAGCCCTTAAAGCCCGTTTCTCATTATTCCAGTAGCAGCATTCCAGTCCAGCGCTGGAATACCACTGGAATAATGTGAACCGGCACTGGAATGTCTATAATTCTAGAGTGGAATAATGTGAACATACGTCTACCACGAGTTGCCAATTTAAATTTACGTTATCGTTCTCGTAAAAATTGTATTGGGATTTGACATTTTCATGTCATGTCAAATCCCAATACAAATTATTTCCAATCGCAATACAGGGCATTACAGAAACAATGGGGCACAGTAACAGTAGGTTAAAAATGGCTCTAAATAAAAGATTTGACGTTATTTCTGGGCTGTCAGTTGCCAAGTCTGCTTTCAGATTTCAACCCGTACCTCATATAAGTAGCAGGTATTATATAGACTTAGCAGTGCGACGGACGCGCGCCCGTCGCGCTGCTGATAATTTCATACTTTAAACGACGCGAGCGCTGCGGCAGTCACTAGTCAGTAGGCGCCGAGTTAGTGTAAGCGAATTTTCGTTGACAGACAGCAAAATATGAAAGTTCGACACCGAAAGATTCATTGCACCACACTAATCTAAGTGCTCTCGCGCGACAGCAGCGCTGCTGATTTTATAATGTAAAGGCATCCGCTGCTGACGCCCTAAGGTCTCAAGGCCGGTAATCACTTTGCTTAGTAGTCAGTGCGGGTGATTAGTGTAGGTGCTTAGTGTTAGTAGAAAATACGTGTGGACACCGATAGATTAGTGCAAGTGATTAGTAACCTGCGTAGTAAAGCGATTAGAAGAGTGTTCTATTTTTTTCTAAAGACGTCTGGACAGCAGTTGTTAGTGTTTAGCGTTTTGCAAAACTTGCATAAAATGGCAAAGTAGACGGAAGATTCACCACAAAAATGTGTGCAGGAGTATGTAAAAATGTAAAGACTGTGAAGTATTTAAATTGTAAAGACCTTAAGTACAAAATTAAAGGTGTCCGAGTTAAACTAAACACAGCAACTAAACACATCCACTAAACAAAACTGGACATTACTTGCGCTACACACCTGCACTAATCAATCGCTACTACTAGTCACCTGCACTCGCACTAAGCAAAGTGAATACCGGCCTTTACTCAGAAATGACGACTGAATATCAACCTTAGACAAATACAAATAAGAATTTGGTGTATGAGTAATACTATTTCAATACTGCTCTAGTCTAGAAGCTTATGGTTAGGCTCCTGGTTGTAATTCAAAAAACTGCGGCTCTTTCATCTTACATGTATGTAGGCCTTTATTTTATCTAAGTTTTCACATATTGTTATTCAAATAGAACTGTAACATTATTAGTAAGTACTTTAATAATACTTTCCAGTTAGTAATTTCCATACTTTTGACTATTTTGTACTAGTAGAAACTTAATTACTGGCGCCTTTGGCTCAGAAAAACAACATGATTACCAACTATTGGGCCAATCAAAAGTACTTTTTCACGATAAAATCAAGGCTACGTGTTTAAATCTAATGGCAAAGAATTTTGCGTGGCCGTTTACACCACTCGGTGTGCTGTGTAACACCAGAACGTGCATTTTATAGCAGAGGCACAAGTAACGAGAGTATGAATCTTCAGCAATTTTAGTGTAAAAATTCTGTTGTTTTAATAAAAGCATCGTAAGTTAGGAAGTGATCAATGATTTAATAACTTGTTGATTGTCTAAATACCTAAATTTTTCGTAGCAGAGCCTTCTCTCCGACAAGGCCGCTATTGTTTACGTGCGCGTTTTTTGAATATTTGTCTCTATTCTATTCCGCTGGGCTATTCACTAACTTTTATCGCAAGAAAATCACGATTATTATTTATTTATTTATTTATTTAACACAATTAAACGGGATAATCCCAGTTACATAATTATGAAAGCTACAGGAAGGAATACATTACACCAATTTTTCGACTTTGCTTAAAAGCGATTGAGATTATGACAGAGATTATTTCTTTCTGAGGTCGAACTGCATCGTCATTGGCTGACAAGCTGTCAGAACGCGAGCAATCGATTGGCGTTGCTAGTTAAGTAATAAGGGGGACCTTAACATTTACTTACGCATGTGAATGTGACGAAGTCATGAAATTATGACGTATTGACGTTTTAAAAATGCTTACCTTACACGCACTTGGACCACAGGCCGCCAGCGCGCGGCGGGGTCATGTTGTTTTCGATTACGATTCACCACTCGTCGAGGTCAATAGTATCACCGTGCAGCGAATTGCGAGAACCAATTGAAATGGGGGAAAATATACGATATCTGTGATGAATATTGATATTAATACGAACTGTTTTATCCCCCTTATTACTGGGCGAAGTGGTTTTGGGGGAATTAGGCGGGTGTTTTTGCTGAATGCCGTTAGGAATTACAATTAGAAGGTGTGGAGGGAATTGGGTATGAGAAAAAAAAACATATATGGCCTAAATCGAAAACCATTTCGAGGTATTTGTATTTTTTACCTTATTTAAATATTTAACATTTTTAAAGGCAAAGGATCTAGGATATTTTTAATTAAATACGTTGGCAATCTGAGGTCATTCATTTGACCCCAGTTTGCCATCGTACGAAAAGAGTACATTAAGGTTCATATAGGACTCTTGACGATCCCACAATTGAAACCCATTGGGTCGTATAACCGTCCTTTCACGTGATTGGTTGATAATCTTTCCAAGAACCAATTAAATGACGCGATCTGTATCTTAGGTGAGATTCTCAGCTATGTTATTCTACTGCATGGTATTAATGGTGCTGTCAGATAGCAGATTTTAAATTCCCCCAAGTGAAAAATATTTTTCAACAAAGTTATTTTTATTGATACGTATATTAATTTACACCCATCCAGACGGGTGGGTAGGACTTAAAATAGCCATTCGCTATAATCCCTACCATTTCAGGTAGGGTTTGGTTTCAGAACTTGGCAAAATAAATTGTTTCTGAAGTCTACTTCTCACATTCTCGTGAGCTGCACATGATGAACGGCGAGCTCTGTTCTGTTTCAGCCGTAAGTGCAGTAAATCAGTAATTTTCTCCTATAAATAATGTTATTTGCCACGAATCGGAGAAAAAACACACGTGGGAACACTTAGCGAATTTATGACGTCATGAGTTCGCAATGTTTAAAAATTAATAAAAAATTAACTACTGGCTAGATCAGAAAAATATTCAAATCAGCTTCTTCAAATAGGAAAAGGTATCTATTAAATAAAAATATTTTAAAAAATACCTAAAAATTTGTTCCCATACACAATTGTCGTGATTATTATTGAGTTATCGTACTTTCAATTTTAGTTTCGTTTTTAAGATCTAATCTATTTTGTAAATTAGAATACTTCTCCGTGGCCGAGTGGTTTCAGATCTCTGCCCGAAATCCAGAGGTCGCGTGTTCAATTCCCAGGTCGGGCAAAGTGTGTTTTCGGATTTTTCGGAACATAGCCCGGGTTTGTGATCACCAACCCACATTTGGCAAGCGTAGTGATTAAGCCACTACTCATCAATCGTAGCGATGACTTGATTTCAATGATGGAGGTCTTTGCCCAGCAGGGGTGGGACAGTATACAGTGACTGGGGATTCATTGGCATCTCTTCAAAATAAGAACCTACTCATGATATACAATACTTTCCCCAAGTATGAGGCTATTTCATAGGTACGCAATTGCATATTATTATTAATACCTACTTCGAGACCATTACAAGAGGCGTGTTGTCTGGCGCATATATATTTGTATTTAAATTTATTTATTATAAAGAGGAAAGATTTGATTGTTTGTATAGGCTCCGCAACTACTGGACAAATTTTGAAAAACTTTCACCAATATAGAGCTACATTATCAGGGAGTGACATATTCTATATTTTTTTTGTTTAGGCTTTATTTTGACAGGAATGACAGTCTACGCGGGCGACAGCCAGTCGTTAAATATTCTGTCACCCATTAATATAATCATGACTTCAGTGTAATGTACCAAATAAAATACAATTTGAAGGTGTATTTTATTGCATTATGAAGCAAGGGAGCAGTTCCTGCGAGCCCTGACTGAATTTTCACTGCTAACGTTTTTTCACCCCTGTCAGGGATGCGAAGTAGCCATGTTCATTACTGCTCGATCTGCAAAAATTAGCAATTTCTTTATTAATAGTTTGAGACAAAGCTAATTCCAGGTTATAAGTAAAAAATGTTATAAGCATACAGAGAGGCACAAGTGAGCAATAAGAACATAATTAAATTAAAATAATATGAAAAAGACATATAAAATAGATAACACGAGAGGCCTCAAAGTGGGGCCAACCAAAGCTGCAGCAGCGCTGGTATTCTGTCAGGGCTTTAATGGGGGTGTCGTTCGACATCGTGCGCATGCATGTAATAAAAGATATATACTGCAAGCTAATAAATAAATACTAATAAGAAAAAAAGTGTTTTAAACAGTAAAAGTAAAAAAAAAAATTACAACTGAAAAAGCTGCATTGCAGAATACGGATTAGACACGTAGAAAGTAGACTGCCAGGTCTACCGGCGCCTACTATCGAATCTATTCATCCACCAGAGCAGTACGGTAGGTACAGTACTTATGTCTACCATAAATAAATAATAAATAAATATCTGGGACAATTCACACCAAGATCATCTAACCCCAAACTAAGCTGAGCTTGTAATATGGGCGTCAGAGACTGATAAAGACACACAACAAATACAAATTAATGTTCGTCACACAAATATTTGTCATGGGTGGGGATCGAACGCACGACCTCTGGCGCTAAAGGCAGGATCGCTGCCATTGAGCCAACAGGCCATGATTTGCCACTTGTCGAAATTGAACTATAAAACGGTACCATTACGTAACAATAGCATCTTATGGTACCGTTTTTAAATTACATTTCGACTCAATAGAGCCGCTGTACGAAATCCCAATTCGAATATTTTATGAATTTAGGCGAACGATAACGTAAACTTAAAGTGGCAAGTCATGGTAGACCTAGATACTGATAAGCGCTGGCAGAACGGCGCCGACCAATCAGCTTTCTTAATTGCTGCTCTTACGGTGTTGGTAGCCTGCTTCCTACGTGTTTATCCCCCTAAGCCACATGACGTTTGACACTGTCATGTGACGGTCTCGTCACGACGGCAGTTGCTGATGGCAACATACAGCTCGTTTACACTTTAGCAGCTGTTGGACGGAGTGCTGAGTGCGGGTTACAGTGAGCGATGTGAATGACTTCACCATCGCGTTTTGCGAGCAGAAAAACGCGAATTTGTGTGGCATCGAGTCAGCGCCATCTAGCGGCCTTAATGTTGCCCTCATTTGCCGCTAAATAACGCTGACTCGTTTTTATACTGATAGACATTTACGTACTTGCAAAACGCAATGGTGAACTCATCATTCACTTCTCTCACTGCAACTCGCACTCAGCACTCAGATTGAATATGATTTTACTTACCCTGAATCCTCATTTATCTCTTCAACATCGCTTCCCTGTGAGAAAAATATCTAATCAGACAATTCATGAAAAATGCTCTTTTTCATCAAGCATCTATAAAAGCGAAAGGTCACGAAACCTCAGAAACTACAAGTGCTAGGAGTTTCAAATTTGGCAAAGAGGTTCTTTTTAGGAATTAGGTGCTAACTAATACGGGATATTGTGAATCAAGTATCGTAATTCGTAAAAAATCCTGTGGATCATAATAATGAAGTTCACGCAGGCGAAGCCGCGGGCGGAAAGCTAGTAATATTTATACAATTTTACCTTGTAACCTGACTACCAAACATCGAAAAAAACCTAATACTTTTGGAAATGTTATTTTTTGCAAATAAATAAATAAATATCTGGGACAATTATTCACACCAAGATCATCTGACCCCAAACTAAGCTGAGCTTGTAATATGGGCGTCAGAGACTGATAAACATACTTAAATATTTCTAAATACATACTTAAATACATAATAACACCCAGACACACAACAAATACAAATGTTCGTCACACAAATATTTGTCATGGGTGGGGATCGAACCCACGACCTCTGGCGCTAAAGGCAGGATCGCTGCCATTGCGCCAACAGGCCAGTCACTCAATCACTACACATCCTGGTTTATCTCCTGTGGAAACAAGATTGCAAGATTGGAGGTAGAAAAAGGGAGCCTGCAATCGGTAACTTGGGGAAGGGAAATTATGTTAAATTAAAACATAGCAGTCAAGAAAAAGTTTACCTGTAAACTAGTTATTTCACTATCAGTATTAACAAGCAGCTCTGAAAGATACTGCGTGACATGATCCTCTCTATCCACCACATCACTCTCCTCACACCCGGTGCAGTTCTTCAGGTATTCCTCAAGAATACCTCGCATCTCTCTCGCTGGTACTGTCTTGTCGTATTTCTGTCTCGCTTCCTCGTTAAAGTGCTCACGGCTAAATTGTTCGTCGGAGTTTGCTACGTCGTAGTTCAGAGCTTTTGTTGGGTAACATGACTGTAAGAAAAACATAGTGTGTAAAGGCACAAAATAAAGAGTTTACAGAAGGACCGCTCGCACCTTTTTCCAAAACTTGCGTGAACCGCCTAGGGTTACTACTTTATTCGCTCTGAATTTTTAAAATAAAGTAAGTAAGTTATACCTACTTGACAGAACCGGCTAAAAACAAAATTCATCAAGTGCAAAATTGCACCAAGGTCGACAAAAACAAACACAGTGCGACTTTCCGACTCACTGAAGCTCACTGACTTCGCTTGTCTCTGTGTGCGTGCGTCAAAAATGGCGTGGTGTTCTAAGCGGGCTATCTGTCAGAGCGCTTCGCATGTCTAATTTGTGGTAAAGGGGTCTTGAAAAACTAGCATATTGCATGTGTTTTAACGGCAAACGCACGTCAAAGGGGTTTGGACATATTTGTATGGTAGGTATTCTGAAATCTTTTATTTGTTGACAAAATGATGCACATAATTAGTAGATTTTTAATGAAAAACATCTTTTACATATCGATCTTCACCTTCAAATAACTCGGGAACGTGACATTTTAGTGTACCATAGTATGAGATTTTTGTTTGGCTGAGAGGTCCTCTTTTTAAATTACTTTTATCGTGCGTGGAAACTTCGAAAAAGTAACAAAATGGCGGTGGCTATGCCACATAGGTTCAATCCCCTTTGAATACTTAGTACGATCACCGAAATTCACGACCCTTTTTTTATATACATATATACTTACAGCAAATAGAAAAGTTACTTGTTTTCACTTTTTGATTTTCTATCAAATTTTGTTTTCTGGATTATTTATAGTTTTTTCGATTTATATATATTTTTTGAAGTATGTGTAGTAGCTATGGTCACAGTGAAGTGATTTGCGCTATGATAAACTTACTCCAAAATCTCCTCCTTCGTAGCAAGGTCTTGTGTGGACCAAAACCAACATGAACAGATGGGTGACCACGCCGATGTGTGACTTACGGACACTTGTCTCCATGAAAAGAAAAACAGGAACTAAACAATTTTCCCTCGCAAATGGAAGCAGGTGAAAGTGTTAAGCATTGTTAGTAAAGAAAACCATCTTTATACACGTGGTATGATGAAACACTAAGGAAGCTGTCAGAGACTGATAATAATGGTTAAACAAGTGGAAAGGTTAGGTCATACGAATAATTGTTCTGTGTGAGAATCGAACCCACGACCTCTAGTGCTAAGACAGGACTTCATCTTAAACATATCTTTTAGTAACCCCGCTTGTTCGTACGGCGCTACCGTGCGCCTGTCAATTAAATTAAAATATTTTTTTAACATCGCCGGCAAATATTTAAAAAAAACAGATGTCTGTCTAGCTTTGTGTGTGTGGGTGTGTACGTCTGTGTTTGAGTGTGCGTATGTCTGTTATTCTGGTAGCGATAAGGCCGTATAAATTGTACACCTAATTTGATTTACTGTGTGGGTCATAATGACGGGTGTATAGTTTCAGAAATGTATATGTTAAATATGAGAGTAATGTACCAGCAATGTACTAGTTATTAGTACCTTCAATTAAATTAAATGTACCTCCATGAAACAGGAACAATTAAAATAATAAAGTGAGCCGCGGTTCTGACGGTACGAATGACGGGTGAATGCTGAGAAGGAAATAGATATCTTAAGGTTACCTAATATCTACCAAAGGAATGTACCCTCTATGTACCTCATAAAAATATAATCTGAATCAAATCCGACGAGTTATTAACGAGAATATCAAGAAAACACATTTTGGCGCCTATCATATTTTCATAGCAATATGAGTATAATTCTATTTGCTCGTATTGAGAATGCGACGAGAATATTATGAGACGAATATCATCATTTGAAATATGTGATTAGGTAAATAAGAGCAAAATATATAATAATGTAAATGATCATTTACTCAACGTTTATGAAAAGCAGTAAAAAATATATGAAAACTAATATTTATAAACAAGGTAGGTATTTACTTTTGTCCGAATAAAATACTATGTGCAATTACATTTTAAGGGCTTCTCGTAGTGCGAATACTTAAGTCATCATCATCTTCTTCTTAGTCGTTCACTCTTGGCAGAGTCGTCGTGGTCATGGGAGGTGCAGATTGCGTGACTCGTTGTACTACCTCTCACCACCTCTCATTACCCCAGGCAGTGCGGACACACTGGTTGAGCGACAATTCAATGAGTGTTCCTCTTTGGTCTGTCCAACGTAGCGGGGAGCGACCTTTGCTTCTCGAGCCGTTCAGTCGTCTCTGGACAACAAGTCTCTCCATGCTGTCGCCTTCTTTGCGGCTGACGTCATCATCTTATCACACCCATTTATTCTGTCTATAGCAATGAGCTTTGTAATGACCGATATAGTCAAGTCTATTTGACATTGAAAGTAGGTACGTACTCGTACGTATTTAATTATTCCTATAATCTCGTATATTTTTTTCTTGTAGATTTATTAACAGTGACACATCATCAATACACACTGAATCTTATTATTTTAATACTTTGGCTTAGCTCAAAGTTTATATCATTATGCAAAATATATGTAAATGTTCTTATTCCATTGCATTTATTACGAAGACATGATACTATCGTGTGAAAATGATGTTAAAACAAAAACAGTTTCCCTTTTCAAGAATATGATCATTAAAATGTGTTGATTTAAACAATTGCCGTAGAAAAAATTACAGGAGTTAAAATGGGTTTTGTCGATTTTCTCGTTAATTACTCGTTAATTATTTGATTCAGATTATATTTTTATGCGGTACATTGAAGGTACATTCCTCTGGTAAATATTTCTATTATCTGATATCTGGAATATTTTGTTTGTGCAAGCAAGAAGTTCTTAACTTATCTTCAATTGGACTCTTTCTAGCTAATGTAATTGTAAAAAAATACACAGAACTGTTTACTATGAAAGAATGATCCACTTAGTGAACTAGATTAGAAATGTTATCTCTTTGAGTCCGTTTTAGAGGCTTTTAGGTAAAATAAGCCGATTCGATCCTTCTCAATTAATCTAGGTATTAATTAGGGCCCTCTAGCAGCAAATAAATCATTCTTAATCCTCAGAGAAAGGCTTTGAAGATAAAAATAATTATTCTAAAAGGCACAAATTTCACAAACTTCAAGTTAACTTGACATAATTTGAAATTAATACTGTCTGGTAACCCTAATTAGGTTGAAAGATATCGTTGAAAATAAGTCTTGCATGTTTAACAGCTAGAGTAACTTCTAAGGTACTGCGGTTACGCTCGGCTGAACGAATATTAAAAATAAATATGCGCCAGACATCGCATCACTTGTCTCTGTCTCGAAGTAAGAATAAATATCCCTGTGTTACGAGGTACAAGACAAGGAATTAAGCCAGGGGCGATACGTCGTTTCCTGAAATGATCTAACCAGGATTTGAACCAGTAATTCCACCCGCGGCTTCGCCCGCGTGGAATAATTTTTCTTACACGTTGGGTTACATATCAAAGTGTGCATACGGATCCCTAACGTTTTTGAAAAATGTATTTGCCTATAGCAATCAGGGATAATGTAGCTCTTCAAAAGTGAAGGAGTTTTTGAAATCGGTTCCGTAGTTGCAGAAATTAAGTACCTATCTCAAAACATACAAACTCACAAACGCTTAGTGTCGATAAAAAAGAGACTAATGTTAACTCGCCATCAACTGAAAACTACGTCAGCGAACCTTAAGGTGCGTTTCCATCAGAGATGATCGCGGATGCGTTTCGAGGAATTGTGTGTTAAGAACCAATAGAATTGTTCCATTCACCTAGCTTCCCGATTCTATTGGTTCTTAACAAACACGTTCCTCGCAACGCATCCTCGCACATCGCTACTCTTTGCTTCGAGAAAGGCGCCCTTTTAACAATTTACTAAACTCAAAATTAGCTCCGAACTAAGTTCGTGGTTTTTTTACTAGATCTCTAGAGTTTTAGATTTCGACTAGATGCATGCATGCAGCTGGTCGCTTCTGGCTATCTACGGGGCGGGGCCATAAGGCCCATAAGGCATTGTTATAAAACAATCCCTATAACTTGTCAAATTCGTTGATTAAACTGAGCGTAGCAAGCAATTTGGCCTGGCACCAACGCATCTTTTAGGCAGGATATTCATCATCATCATCATCCGTGCGGTCTATCCCGGTTGTGTACCCACACTGGTGTGTGAGGTCCAAGGGTCCGCCTTTCTTATTTTCTTGGCCCACTTCGCGCGGTCTTGTGCATCCTCAGTGGTGAGTTTGTTGGCACGCATGTCACCCTTAACGACGTCGAGCCACCGCTTCTTGGGTCGACCTCTTCTACCGGCACCTGGCGGGCATTTCCAGACATTTGTGGCCCACGTAGTCTGCCGATCTCCGTGAGACATGACCATACCAACGAAGGCGGCACTCCTGCAGCTTGTCTGCGATGTCACGAACACGAAGGCTGCCGCGGATGTGGGTGTTACGCACGCGATCTTCGCGTGAACTATCTTTTAGGCTGGATATTGACTGACAAAATTGCTCGCTACATCAGTATAGGGGATAAACATTACAGGATATAAGGGGTCGTAATAAGGTCCCAGGCCTGTGTTCAGCATTGGTTTAAAAGCGTTATAATGTTTTCACTCACCATTTAAATACCTGTCACTAACACATGCGCACGAATGAGCGATCAACATGCTTCTCAAAGAATTAACACATAACTCATCTTCAGGTTTTGTTGATGATTGTACCTTAGGCCTCTAGCGCACGATCAGTTTAGTAACGACGACTTTTCAACGACTAGCAAAACTGGAAACTTAGCTTAACCCTTCTAAGTAATTTTCTACACAGAGGTTTGAGTAACTTTGTATGGACCCGACCCGTGGCGTAATTTTTTTTATTAGCGGCTAGCAATATTTCTATCGCTGTTTTATAGATCCCTAATAAAGAAACACATCTGAGTGGCCAGAATTGTTTTAAGTGATATCGGATCCGAGACATGTTTTTTTCACGTCGGGGTCCACCACTGTTGCAGTGCTGTCGAGGAGACGCAATAAGACACAGTTGGACCTTAAGAATTACTATATAACCACAGACGGAATGGCAGTGAAATGAGACAACAGTTGGTAATAGTCTTGTTTATTATAGCTCTACTAAAGCTAATATACGAACTCATACACGTACACTGTGTGTGCCTAATCTTACTACGTGACCATCCGGCACAGTACTCCCCCCTTTTAAAAAAAAACATAATTTACCCTCTTGCAAAATTGAAGTCCTGAAAAATTGCAATGACATAGGATGTTCAACGGAATCTGAGCACTGGTTTGAATAATCTACCTGATCTTATCATGTACGTGCTCTTGTCTTTTTCCAAACCATCACGTTCTCGAACCATTATTTATAGTAAACGCTGTGTAGGCAAATACCTTCTCATAGGTGATTTTGTATGCCTATGCACTTTTACGACAATATTGTCACGGCCACTTATGTGTGCAATATTGTGAAATAAAATCTTCTTAGCACCTTTGTTGTCCTCGGCTTGGGGAACTTGTTGATGCTTTATAATATTTCTTCTTCCTGGCGTATCCCTTGGCTCGTTTCGTTACACGATAACCTAAGAAATCAAACTCGCTCTGGAGGAATTAACTAACCAATTAATTAACCCATTTTCGTAAAATTTTTCGAAAACAATCTCCATGGGTTAATTTTTGAACCATCTGCGGCCTAGATGTAGCTTACACTTCGGGACATTTGTTCCGGTATCGTTAAAATACCTGATACCACCGTTTCGGTCGGTAACAATGAGGGGTTACATTAACCAAGATATTCGCTCCGGTATCGATTAAAAAAAACTCAACCTCGACCTTTTCGGTCGCTAAAAAGGGTTGCTTCCAATTGCATGGTTCCTGACATCTGTGAGCGTATTTTCCATATTTACGATGATAATGACAAATTGTTGCTTCTTTGTTACGCGATCTTGAACTTGACTTCGGCGCGTAATACATACTTGCGATTATTGCTGCGTCGGCTATTCTTGCGTTTCGTATCGTTTTTGCACACATTTCCATTTGTACTTGTTTTAGCTGCGTCAGCACACCTTCTAACATTTGATAATGACCTTCGCTTGCGCTGTCCTATAAACAGGGTGTCTTTTATCTAGATCCGGAGATTCTGTGACGGCTTGCTTTTGTAGTGCGATGACTGCTTCAAACTGGGCAAACCAAAGACGGGCTGATCCTTCCAGAATTCCGGAATATGGGATACGACGGCGGTGCTGATAGTGACTTCTTGCGACTCACTGATACACGATTTGCACGGAAATACCATTTTGTTGTTTCAGGGTCGCGTATTTGTTCCGACGCGGGGTCACCACTGTTGCGGACCCCGACGTGACATCACGTCGGGGTTCACCACTGTTGCAGTGCTGTCGAGGAGACGCAATAAGGCACAGTTGGACCTTAAGAATTACTACATAACCACAGACGGAATGGCAGTGAAATGAGACAACAGTTGGTAATAGTCTGGTTTATTATAATTCTACTAAAGCTTATATAGGAACTCATACACGTACACTGTGTGTGCCTAATCTTACTACGTGACCATCCGGCACAGCATTAATTTATTGCCTTAGTTCTACTTAAATACCAGTTCTGAAATGTTACTTTATGGAGCTCTCACATAACAGCTATTAAAAAGGATGCAGAATAGGAGAGGAAGGTTTTATTTTTAAGATGAAAATACCTGTTGGGTATATTTTTTTGATAAAAGTACATTCAGCAATACATGAAGGTAGATGTCCATAATGTAATATTGTCTACAAAACAGTACACACATACACATACATACATACCATCATGACTTTATCCCAATCGGGGTAGTCAGAGGCAAGTGACTGTGTCGTCATGGTGAACAAAACACTCGGAACCCAACCACCAATGGTATACAAAGCAGTAGATGTTAAGTATTTAGCATTAGGAAGTGGAACACAAGCTACCACGATAAACGACCTTAAAACGTCAATGACATGACTGACATACATACATGCAAACCATCACGCCTTTTTCCCAACGAGGTAGGCAGAGACCACATATTTCCACTTGCTACGGTCCTGACACACCTCTTGCGCTTCTTCCACTCTCATTCATCCTTTCATACATTGCTTGTTGATTATAGGTACTCCTGACTTGACCTTTTTTAACAACGTCGTGGACTTTTCATAAGTACGTCCATCTAGACTCTAGGCCTTCCCCTTTCGACAACTGTAAAAAAATTATGTAAATTACTTGAGTAAAAGTTTTTCTTTGCCATGAGCCACCGTTTACGAGTTGCTTAAGAAAACTTTAAAAAAGTACCTTTACATCCACCTTTACTATATACACCAGTACTTTGAGTGTGCTACTTCAGACATCATTCCCTACATTTGTGCCAAAATTCGCCTTTACACGAATTATTTCCCCTATTTTTCCTTCGTTGAGGAGGCTAGCAGCCGCATCGCACCCCACAACCCAAATGCCTGGGATTGTTTGGGTCTATTCTGGTTTAGCAGTGAACAGCTTAGCAATTCCCGCTTTGCTTTTTCCATAGATCGCAGAGGTGGTTGTGGAGTCGCATACGAAAAAGCTGTGGAGGGAGAGAATCGTCTTAGCAAATGGATGCTGTTGAAGTTGTCGCACTGAAAACCATTTGGTCTCCACCTATCCCCGACCTGGTTTCATAAAGAACACGTTGATATTTGGTGGAGACAATTCCATAAGGAGATCTATAAAGTCGACATCTTCTCCAACTTTTCTGCTTCAATATGTCATTAAGTATTGATCCCGGCGGAAAAACTGTTTAGAACCTTTTTTGTGGGAAATTTAATGCGGATCGCTTGAGTAGAAGCCTTTTTTTGCTATGAGCCACCGTTTACGAGTTGTTTAAGAAAAACTTAAAAAAACACCTTTAAACCCCCTACCCGTTAGCTCCACCCCCATCCATCGAGACTTTGAGTATGTTGCTTCAGACACCATTCCCTACATTTGTGCCAAAATTCGCCTTTAAACGAATTATTTCCCCTATTTAGCAGTTTTTCGCCTTCGTTGCTTGGGCTACAAGGAGTATTTTGAAAGTTTGTTTGAAAGAGATGTCCATCACTAGGAAGATACTCAATTTTTGACGTCGATGACATCAAAAAAAAATCTAATAGTCTAATGGGAGGTATTGGTGCTGAACCGTGGATATTAAAGACATTACAAGGAAAAAACAACTGTCAAAGTATTTTTACCCACGATACAAGAACAATAATGGCCTAATATTACACCTACACGATTTTCTTGCGATCGAAGCTAGTGAATAGCCCAACCGGGCTATGTTTTAGATATACTGAAATTACACTTAACCCATCCTAGGATGTGAACCCATCTGGATTTCATTCGCATGAAATAAGCCCTCTTATAACAACGCAGACCCGGTTAGGTGCACTAGTGCATGCGAAGGTTTGAATCCTACAAATGTCAATAGGTAGATGACTATTTATTTTTGTTAAGGTGTTATCGAAAGAGCTCTCAATGATAGAAACATTGAAATATGCCAAAAGAAATATGCCAAAATCGTATTTTCACCCTTACCTACTATAAATTATTTATTTATTTATTAGTTTGTACACAAATTACAGTTTTTAACATAGAAAAATAAGGATAGCTAAAGTACAGGTGAGCTTATCTCTAAAGAGAGATTTCATCCAGCAGACCATGATGCAAGGAAAAGCATAAAACAAACAGTGATGGATAGACAAAACTGTGTACATAATTTTAAAGATAAAAATTTCTATAAATAGACCAGCTTACTTACAAATAGACATATATTATTACAAATATAAAATATATAAGTACCTAACTAAAATAATTATTATTAAAAATAAATAAAATTATTATTATTATGATCCAACACAATTCAATTTTTTTTAAAAGATGTTCTTTTAACAATTTTTTGAAGGAACCCACAGTGCGACATTCTCGAATAGAAATGGGCAGCTTGTTCCACAGTTTCACAGCCTGAACAGTAAAAGAGTCACCATACATGCTCGTTCTACAGATAGGGGCAGTCAGCTGTAAATTATAGGCTGAACGATGAGTTCTGCTGTAGAAGGCTGCAAAAACTTTTCGGGCGACTTTATTAACGTGATAGTCCCACGCAAGGTTACAGTCAAGGTAGACACCCAAGTTCTTGACCGAAACAGCATAGTCTATGTTCGTTCCGTTATACACCAGCGGTGACAAAGTCAATGCGCCAACCCTATTGTACATAGATCTACCACCGATGATAATGGCTTGAGATTTCTGCGGATTCACGAGCAGATCATACGATTCAGCCCACCCACTAATGCGTTCTAGATTTTGATTCATTTCCACTATTGCTGAATCAATATCATCAAGTTTGAAGTGAACGTAAAGTTGCAGATCATCAGCATAAAGGTGGTAGTTAGCAGACAATACTGAAGTGATTGCATTGATAAAGATCGAAAAAAGCAAGGGAGAAAGGACGCCACCCTGAGGAACACCAGCAGTAAGCTCACACCAGTTCGATGAAACATCGTCAGCGCGAACGCACTGAAGGCGGCCTCCCAGGTAAGAATTGAACCATTCTATTGCGTGAGGAGATATGTTAAGCGACTGTAGGATGCCTAGGAGCACGTCAAAGTCAACCGAGTTAAATGCACTGCTGAAATCCAACAGAGTTAAAAGTGTGAGATGCTTATGCTCCATAGCATATCTTATGTCGTTAGTAACTTTCAGCAGTGCAGTAACAGTACTGTGTCCAGAACGAAAACCAGATTGGAAAGGATTCAAGAGATTGTTACGGTTCAGAAACGCAGTCAGTTGGCCATGAATAATGCTTTCTAGGGCTTTGGAAAGAACAGGCAGGATGAAAATGGGACGATACTGAGAAGGAGTGTTAGGATTTAATGTTTTTGGCAAAGGGATAACTATGGCTTTCTTCCAGGCTGAAGGAAAGACATTAGAGGAAATGGAAAAGTTTAGGATGTGAGTAATGACAGGAAGAACGATATCAAGGATTAGCTTGACCATCTTAAGACAGATAGCATCATCACCCACCGCATTGGAGGAAATAGAAAGGATAGCCTTTTTAACATCACACATTGCAATAGAATTGAAAACTAAAGGATCGCAAACAGGTCTAGGGAAGCTATGAAGCTGTTCAAGAGTAATTGATTTTAAATGTGCATCTAAACAAACGGGGGGCACAGTAAAATAAGAATTTAACGATTGAAGATCAGTTAAGATAGGAGAAGATTCAGTAGACTTACCAATACCCAGCGATCTTAAAAACTTCCACACGTTAGCAGGGTTGGAATCCTGAACAGTAGAGTGAATGTGGCGACTTTTTGCGTCGCTACACATCCTATTGCACCGATTACCGCAACTTTTTGTATCGATAGGAATTAAGCTCAGTCTGAAATTTGCTATATTTACGTTTAGCTTTATCACGCAGCAGCATAGTCTGCTTAATATCAGGGGTCAGCCAAGGGGCAGGGGCAGGGGGATGTTTCACCTTGACACGTCGAACAGGAGCAATGCCTATCAAAAGTGTCAATGACCAATATGTAAATTATGTGGATTATCGAATGGTTTAATTATTTTGATTTGTTTTGAAGCTTACGTAAGCTTAAGTAAGTATACGAACTCAAAGTTTTCATGTGGCCCTTTTGTGTATTTTTTTAATATTTAAAAAAAAATAGAATTCCTGTAACATATATTTGTGTTTGGAGTACCGGTGTTTGTGATGCTTTCGTAGTTACTGGTTTACATTGCACTAGGCAACATTTTACTTTGGGACCAGAGCAATGTACCTACTTGTGTGATGTTATCTCAATTTATTAAAAAATTAACATGTGTTGGGAATTTAACGAGCTGGGCCCTTAGTGATTGTGTTATTTACTGACAATTAACAACTAAATCTAAAGCAAAAAAAACCAAGTGATAAAACTTAAAATCTAAAACTTACAAGTTGGTGATCCTTATCACTATTGTCCAGGTGGGGAAATCCTTCGCTCCAGAGGCGTCCTAAAAACCCCCTAAAGCTGGCCAGCTAAAATTCACCCCAAAACTAAAGCGTAGGTATTCTCCCAGGGCGAGCGACCGCGCTCCAGCCCGAGAGATGCTTCCTGCACACCGCGTGAATGTCCACCAGAATGACACCAGCACAACACATACACTTACGCAAACAACAAACGACTCCAAGTGTCTAAATCACAACAACCAACGAATTTCACAAATCTATCGGCGCCAGCGCCGCACCCGTCCGTCACGATGTTTTCAGGCACACTCTGCTCGCCGCGACCCCTCCCAGGCGGTCGCGCACGCACAACTTTTTTCAATACTACCCGTTATTAACTCGCGATTTTAAAGTCCGTATTCCAGTACGTTTTAGATTCAACAACATGCATTCGGTTGCTTTATAAACACAATGTTGAATTGTCAATTTTCCTGTCTGCGCTAGCCCTAAGCCGCTTGTTTTCAAACCAACCTGATATTTTATTTCACACCTGTTTTGTTAGTAAACTCGTTCAAATTACAGTCGTCTTCGCTTGTGACAAAATAACTAAATAGAACCATGTCATCAATCCTCCATGTCCCAATGTCCATCAATCATCAATGGATTCACTGACTTAGCTCCGTGAGATAACTAAGGATCCAGTTGCATTCCAAAATTCGCTGGCATCCCAAAATAAATGAAAACTATCGCAAATGTAGAAGAAAAAAAAATACAACAAACAAACAGGAAAAACAAAAGACCGGGAGAAAATTATAGTCTAACTTTAAACCGTCATGACCACAGACACCACAGACTCGCATTGCGTTTTATCCAAATTGTCTACAAATTTTTCATTTTGAGTACGAAAGCTTACTTTCGTGGCGAACTGTACCTAATAAGTATTTGCACTGTAACATAATAATTATACACAACCAACCATACATACAACTTTACATACTTAGTGTCTTTAAGTAAGAGTGAATAGGCCTTTTCAGTAAGCATGTTCTACTATCAGCTCATCATCTCTTACCACCAGGCGAGATTAAGGCCAAACCCAAACACATTTTGTTGAAAAAAACATTTATTTCCATCTTAGAATAATTACACCTTGAAGGATAGTTCCATACAAAAAGGCGCGCCATTTGTGATGCCAAAATCAACTGTCAAAATAACAATTCTTTACACATGTAATCACAATTTTCAGTATTTAACATGTATGAATACTAATTGTGCTTCTCTGTTATGTTGTTGCAACCATTTAGGTACTGCACAAATAAACATTTTGAAGAAGCTCTCACCTCAGATCCAGACGTGACGTCCTGATATTTGTGGCATCAAAACGGGTGCCCCGACTCGCCTTCTGTGCGTAATTATTTTAAGATTTCCATTATGGGAACGCAACGCGGTGGCAAAATCATAATTGCCTGACGACTAGTCTCAAATAATTTCACCAGACATAAAACCGCTTTATTTCAATGCCCGAATCTGGACAGATTAAAAATAAAAACAGTTTGCTTTTTTATTTTTAAGAGCCCGTTCCAGCAAACGGGTAAAAAGAAGGATTGAATTTAATTAACGGAGTCCGGCGAGTTGTTGCAGAGTAATCCACTTTGTAACGAGATAGACACCATAACACTAGCCGAGCCAATTAAAGATATTCTTTGTGCGAAACTAGGGCTCGTCAGGGAGAGGCGACGCGATTCGCGGCGCGATTTCGTTTATATTTTATGCCTTTAATATTATACTGTCCAGCAACGTCGGCGAAAACCCAGCATCATTGAAGTCGTCGTGTGTTGGCTTTATTTACTTTTTTTAAATTATTTATTGTTTCGTACACAAAATTACAATAGGTTGGGGAAAAAGTTTATTCGCATTTTTTAAGAAAATTCAAAACATGTTTCAATATAGTTTATTTACATTTAACTTAAGTATTGTATGTAGGTGCCATTATGCAAGAGTACTTTTTGCCATCTTGTAGGTAGGAACATGATCCCATTGCTATAGGAATTTTGAGACTTTTGATCAAAATACCGCGACATGTGGTTTTGGCAATCCTCTCGTGATGTTAACCTGACACTGCCTAAAGAATTCGAAGAGACTGAAACAGGTGGAAATCTGAAGGTGCAAGCTCTCTTAATTTTTGCTGAGTGGCTAAAGATGTGTGAGGTCTAGCGTTATCATGATGAAAAACCACACCCTTTCTGTTGAATAATTACGGCCGCTTTCTCTCAACTTCTTGCTTTAATATAATGGTCCTGCCTGGTGGTAACAGCACATAATGAATAATTCCCTTCCAATCCCACCACACACACAGCGAGTTAACCCGGATTTCGCCACAGTCTGTGAAGCCTGACCGGCCTTTGACCACGACCTTTTTCGCACGTTCTTGTCGTACGTGATCCACTTTTCATCACCAGTTATCAGCTTCTTCAAAAATGGCTCGGTTTCATAACGTCGTAATAAATAATCACAAATGGGAAGCGGTTTATTAGGTTTCTTTCAGTGAGCTACCCAATGTGAGGTACCCAAATATCGAGCTTTTTTGTGTATCCAGTTTTTTTCAAATGCGCCAAATCTGTTTGTGGTCAATTCCCAGTTCTTCAGCTACGTCGTAACTACTGATATGCCGATCTTGCTTTACTTTTTCAAAAATGGCATCCATTTTATCCGCAATAGGGCGACCAGAGCGACGTGCATCTTTGACATCAAAATTTCCGGATTGAAAACGCTTAAACCAAATTTGTGCTACTCTCACAGACACTGCACTAGGTCCATAAACATCGCAAATTTTTTTCGCGGCTAGCGTTGCATTTTAACCATTTCTGTAGTAAAATATTAAAATGTATCGAATTTCTTCATTAGATTCACTCATCTTGACAGTAAGAAAAATAAATGAAAATCACACATTGTCCTAATTTTAATTTGGAATTATCTTCTTTAAAATTTAAACTTTTAATGATACCAAAACCAGCCAGATACAAATAGTAGCCAAAGAGATTTTATTACAAGTTCATACATATATGCGAAAAGACTTTTTCTGCAACCTAATATAATACAGAACATTGAGGAAAACAAAAGTACAGGTGAGCTTATCTCTTAATTCTTCCAGCAGACCATGATAGTTACAGGACCAAGATGTACAAAAAAGTTATGTCTGCTCATTGCCTAAAATTTCTCGACTGAGTTGAAGCGTGCAGCGCCTACAACTGCAACGGTGTGAGGTGGAATAGATCCTCAGATTTTATTTTAGAAACTTTACTCACCTCTCAACTCTGTCAGCAAACTCAAAGAGAGTTAAAGTGCCTCTTGATGTCTGGCGTATGAGTGACCCCACAGTTACAGTAAGGTCACTTCGGAGTGTAGGTAGATTCCCTCCGTCATGATCATAGACCGAAATATCCTAATTCAAGGCAGGAGACAGGGCACATAGCGCAAAGAAACTACAGTAGGGGGAAAGGTCGGAAAAACTATTCGGTCCTCGTAACCTTTCAACAGTCCGCTCGTGACCACGGTGACATGAAATTGTCGCCGAAACGTCGAGAAAAATAGGTAAAATAATTTACCGTATTTTTTTTGTTGCAAAAAATTTCAACGTTTTTATTAGAATTAGTTAAAATGCAACATGAAAGTTTAAAATTAACCTTCAACAGCTGAGAAAGGTCGCAGGATCTCGAAGGAGAGGACACTGGTGATGATGATCAAATCGTTTTTAGTTTGTATCGCCTAAATCAATCTTAACTGTTTATTTTCATGAGTTCAATGAATGAGGTAATCTAGAACACAATATTTACATACAGTATGTAAACAAAAGTTTGATACTCGTAATTCCGAAACATAAGAATGGCTGGCATCAGGGTTATCAACGACTGGTTGTTTACCATCTTTAATGAAAATGTTTTTTGTTTCATAAGTATCTAGTCCTACCCAAGATGTTAAGAAAAATCCGTAGAGCACTTTGCTTCACCTGGGAATTGAACTGACTGCATTCCGAGCTGAGTGCTCCTATCATTTTCAATCTGCATCCCATCCACTGATTCTCTAACTTGCATTGCAACTCGATTGCTACTCGCTTGAATTTTTATGCAGTATTCGACGTCAAACAGTAAAGGCGCCTAAAAATAAAAAAACAAACTAGCAAAACATTTTCAGTCTCCTGCGACTTTTTAAACACGAACATCTAACAAACATCTATCTATTTGACAGAATGACTTCAGACGAAGAAGACGTGCGCGGTGTTTTACAAGTCATTTCACATGCAACTAGAAAAAGAAACCGACTTCGTCCCAAATCACAGGGCGCTCGCTCGATGAATAACAACCAACGTATTTTCTTTATTCCAATTCATATTATCACACACAATACACTGCTATAGGTAAGTAAAAAAGAATTATACGTAGGAAATCAGGAAATGCGAAATGCACAACCGCAATGTTCGAAAGCAACGATGAAATGAATTACCCCTCCCCCCGCAGGCGAACACGGGGATGTTTTCCGACCGCCTCGAATTAATAACATGTTTGCTTGTTTGAGCTAACAAAACTTACAAAACAGGGTCGCAGGACTCGCAGGAGACACGGCATAAGGGTGGTTTTTTTTTATAAACACTTTTTTATCACGCACGCGGGATTTTCACTCCCCCCCCCCCCCCCCGCGTCGCCCCGACCGCGCTCGCGCTCTACGCGCGGGGCCGATAAATCCCGCACTTTGTACGTGTTTCGAAATATGCGATTTTATAGTAATCGCAGGAAGAAAATGGCCCTGTCGCCAGTGTATTAAAAAAAATATCGATAACTATAACTGCCTGAATGAGTGGTTTTACATTATGTTGTTGACAATTCAATCAATCGTGATGTGCCATCCCTATTCTTTTAACTTATGAACGATTCACCGGAACTAAATACAAGAAGATCAGGCATCGTTTGGTGTGCACGTGTTTACTATTGTCTGATAGATAAGTGCTTGTAATACTCATGAGTGTAGTAAATTGAGATGATACGAGAGTTATAGTGCATGACTTACCTATGTTAGACTCCCCGATAGTCACTTTGGGGCGCCCTTAGACTTTCCCTAAACTTTCGGATTGGACCACTTGTCCAGCAGTCCAGGATCACCACCGTAGAGGTATGAAATTAGTGCCTTCAACCCAGATTTCAGAAACGTAGCTCCTAAGGGGTCTGTTCAAATTGATGCTATCTCTTGATGTCAGTCGAAATTAAAGAGACAGGTAAACGTGAAAGCCTTAGATTAAATCAAAATGGAAGATAGCGAGTGGGATAGGACTCGCCTGTAGCGCGTGGACCGCTTAAACCCCCCCCCCCCCCCCGGTCGCTTAATTTCACTTGTCGCATTAGACGATTGACAGGACTTTACTCTGACGCGCGCCTGCCTGTCTATAAATAAAAAAGGCTATGGTCCCTCGTTTACAGTTGTCAATTCAAAGGCTGTGCCGTATCTTTCACTATTTGATTTAATCTAAGGTTTAAGCTGCTTATTTTGTTGTTTTAGAATTCTACGTTAGGGCACGTGTCTGTAATATATTGAGACCCGCTCAGCTTTCCCGCCCATTTGACGTCAGGTTCAATCCACTTTACAACATATTCGTTTGTTTACAGACACAAGATGAAGTCAATTCTGAAACTAATTACAATAGTCCAGCTTTTGGACTTGGCATCAGCTGTGTGCCACGCCTGCTTAGACCACATCTGCTACACCAGACGAAAACTCTTCGAAGAACACCAGCTCTCAGGCCAGATAGCCGTAGATAGAATGGATAACCTCCTTCACCTTCATTATAAAAATTTCAAGGCCAAAGACTATACGGTCGTCGTAGACTTGAATGATGACAATTTAAAAGCGCGTATTCTGCCTATTTCGTACTCATTCGCCAGAGCTGTCAACCAAAACACTGGAGACGTATTTTTCTCGGGCACTAAAGGCATTTACAAATACAATGCTCTTATAAAACAAACTTTAGAATATGGACTTTTCAGTAAACGAATCTGGCACATGCAGTTTAAAGATATGTTGTACTTTACTGAATATGAAAAAAAGGGTTTATTTTTCATCGAAAAAAACCATACTCATTGTATCATGGCATTGTCAGATTACGTGATTGATGATTTTATCGTAGACAAAAACGATGATATCTATTTCACGAGCTATTATTTAGTTTATAGACTTAAAAAATATGATAAAAGACCTAAATTTTTTAGTACTATACTTTATTCTTTAGCAACAGATATGTTTGATAACGCATATTTTGTTGAAACAAATGCCAGAATCTTGCACAGAATGGATTACAGAACGAACACATTGAGAGAAGTAGGTATGTTCGACGGTGGAACTCTGGTGTTTAGAATGGTCTTTGATAGCATGAATAGGATAATCTACATTGACGCGTCGGATGACAAAGTATACCTTCTGTCGCCGAATTATGCTCGTTGCTCTTTGACACTCAGTCTCAAACGGTTGGAGGATTAAACGAATCCCTAAAATTACACTAAGGCATAACCAAAGTACCTAAAGGGCCACCTATACGGTACGATTGATCTTTACGATCCGTCGTTTCAGACGCGACCGCAACGACAAAACACTAACGATTCGTCGTTACAATCGGTCTGACACGCGGATCGTAAAGTTCAATCGTACCGTATAACACTTACCGTCACACTATTTTAGACCAACTGAATCGACCGTTTACCAATGATTCCCGAAACTTCAAAAAATTCTCCCAGTACCCGTACCACGACGGTGCGTTTACACCAAGCGAGTGAATGCTTCTATCCCACTCTTTGAAATGTCTGTCTCTGTTTACACAAAGAGAATGCTCTTCCAGCGCATGTGTTTCCTTCCTCTTATAGTCCCGGGGTCTTGTGAAGTGGAAAGGCATTTCTGCAGGCCTTCAAGGTGAGGATGGCCAGCTCAGTGATTCGTTTGTATGACTGAGCTTGTCAGCCTCATATCTGGACCTCACGACCGCTTTTCATCAGGTGAAGTGGGTTCATCTTGTCGGACATTACAAAAAAATTAAAAAAAGAATTTGAGATTCGCTCGCTTGGTGAGTAAGTTGATGATAGTCGTCGCTGGGGTCTGTAGAAAGTTTTAGTATGGGATCTCGGTACCAACGCCTCTTGGGAATACTAGACCCAAAAGTGGCATACATTAATTAACGCTTTTTAAGTGACACAAACTCATGGTTGGGGAAGAGCAGAGTACTAATTTATGTTTATAATAGTTGTGAAAATAAAAAATAATATTTAAGTTTTAGTTTGTTAATTAAGTGTGATTGCTTTAAATTATTATTAAGATTATGTGGGTGATTTAAACTAATAAATGAAATAGTTTATTTGTATCATAAAAGCTTTATTTTTTGTGCCATGTATAATGTCATGGAATGTAAACATTTTAGACAAATCAAAACTTTATAATATAATTCAAGTATTTTTAAAAACTTCAATGTTCTTGATCTAACTCTTAAAAGGGAAGACAAAGTGAGATATAAATTGATATTATTGTATTGTACCTACCTATAACATTTTAGGAACAATTTAGATTTCAATGAAATTTTGGCTTTCTTTCAGTTTTAACCTGAATCAAACTAGTTATATTATCACAAATATCCATTAAAGGCATTGTCAACGATATTATAATAATAATTATATTAAATTATATATACAGGGCTACTTTATAAGCACCATCTTAATTTAAATATGAGGATCTATGAAGAAAATGGCAAAATACGTATTTTACTGTTTAACAACCTTCAGTACTAAAATGTTGAGTTATTAATGTTATTAGAACTACTCAAAGGTATAAAAAACACTAGTTTCGTAGATACTGCGCGACGTGAGCGGCGGCGGGCTCGCAGCCTCTCAACTCCGCGCCCGCGCTTAATTTAGAAATTGAAATTTAATTTTGAATATGTAACCACGCCGCACGAATAATCTGTTCGAAAAACATATTTTAATGTAAAGGTTAGAAACACCTACCCTTTTTTTAAAAAAAGCTGTCTACAATTGATGCCTAGTCTGTGAAAATTTTGGATGGTGTTTATAAAGTAACCCTGTATAATAAGATTTCGGGAATATATTTTTTTACCTAATGACGATTTTTTAATTACTTTGAAATATCCATTGCTATCTACTTTTTTGATATATAAAAAAATAATACTTCACCATTATCAATCAGTCATTTAATTCAAGCTGTGGCTGTAGCCTAGTCCAGAACGTCCTTAATTACTTAAGGGTCAGGCCATTTTGCATTTACTTGATCAAAACCCTTTTTTAAAGGAATTAATGTAAACTAAGAATCATTGAAGAAATATATATGTCGTTATGGACGCAGTTATAGCCACAGCTTGAAGTAAATGACTGATTGATAATGAAGTAATATTAACGTTACAATATCGTTACGGTAACGTTTTGATCCTCGTATATGACTTGAACCTGGTTGAGGTGAGAACCGACTTCTTGACCTTGAGATAATTTAAATTTTCTCCTTCTAGACAATTTTTACAAGAAAGTCTGTTTTGAATTCTAAAGAAAAGTTTGGAAGCACTTTACGAAAGAAAGAAATATGATACCTATGTGTTAACGCGTACAAGCCTCAGCATATAAAATATTCACCTTATTTTTTATACATTTAATTTTAATATAATCTATAAAAACATCAAAAAGATAAAAAGACTAACTTTTAGTAACTTTAATTCAGTACAATTTTTATATTCGTAATTTGCTTATGAAACAAGTTCAGTAACTTGATCATTGCCGCTGGCATATTAGGATAAGTATGAAACTAACAACGAAAAGCCTCAAGTAAGAAATACATAATAGCAATTTTTAAAGAAATACTGTCCTTATATTCAACAACTTTTTCTAATCTGATCATTATAAAGTAGCTACGTACTGTTTTATAAAAAAAACTCAGTTTTAACGTTTGAATTTCAACATAAAAAAGAACTGTGAAAACAACATTCCTTTTAGTTACACATTTCTTTTAATTCTAATCATAATCACACTCGAAATAAATTTTACAAATATGGCCACATTTGACAATTCCAAATGTCAGCTGTCACTTTTACGCTCCAATTCACGCGCACATTTAGAACATCAAAATTATTGAAAAAAGTTGTTAATCATAAGCAGTTTACGTCCTAATATTATCATTCACCCCTTTACCTAAGAAATATAGTGCTTGGGACACACCAGCCTCTATAACTTGGTGGTGCAGCGCCTCTCGGTCCAGATGGCGTGAATGGGCGCCGCGTGCCTTTCCAATAGCTGGAGCCAGCTCTTAGGGCTTCGCTTCTGTCTGGAAAGACGAGATGTGTGACATCCGTGTTAGTTTTGTGCTAACTACATGATTGGAAATTTATGATGTTCTATCTAAGACTAGACTAAGACTAGACTAAGTTTTTCCATGGATGCGATGATGATACGCTATGCCGACGTTTAATCTGACTCGCTTGTTGGCGCAATGGCAGCGATCCTGCTCTCAGCGCCGGAGGTTGTGGGTTAGATCATTCATCATTTGTATTTTATGTGTTGCTATTTAGAAATATTTAAGTATGTTTATATATAAGTCTCTGACACCAATGGTACAAACGTCTTTAAAGGGCAGAGCCTGTTGCAGTTCTTAATTGGTTTTAGACCTATATGTTATAGAAGTAAAGTTCAAAATATGATGTCGAACATTTGATAAAGTCCTATAAAGGATTAACGACTCACGTCTGATTAGAATAGCCCTCTCCATTCCTTGTTGGTTAAGTAACCTTGAGACTTATTAATCATTATTTATGTTGTTAAAAATACGTACATTGCATTCTCCCCTCTCCTCAGGTTTCTTGTTCGCCATGGTTTCAGGGTTGTATTCATTTTCCAGCCCAAAAGCCTGTAATTATAAAACCATATGTTAGTTCAATGTAAAATACAAATCAAAAGTAATATTTGTTTACAGATTTTTAAATTCTGAATTTGGTTATTTTGCTTTACATAAGTTTTTATTATTAGCAGTTGTGCTAACTAGCAAAAACCTACCTTCAAAATGTCCAAGTTTGGCAAATGTTCGCCCGGCCCATTTTGTGTGAAATGGCTAAGGACTTTTCCACCCTTTTCTACCAACAACGAACCCCCAGTCTGCACCCAATCGCCTTTCATGTCACCACCCAGTCCTAATTACAACAAATAATAACTAATTACTACACAAGATAACTAATTACAAGTAATAATATTCTCTTTACATACTGATTAACAAATTTAACACAGAAAAAACATTAATCTTTTATATTATCTTAGTGTGTCGGGAAATGTGTCAAAATAAGTGATTTCTAAATGAAATGACAAATATAAAAAAAAATACACTACATATTTTTAACCGCTGATTTAAAAGCATACCGAGGTCTACGTTAGCGGCTTTGTTCTAATTTACAAAAGAAAAAAAAGATAATACTAAAGACGTATACAGAAATAAGGTTTTAAAGATACTACAAATCCATACTACTTGCAATGTAATTCATACAAGAAAATGTATTAAACTCAAACTCGAAAAGACGTCAGCAAAATTAAAATCCTACTCCTACAACAATTTGACTACTAATGTTAATTTTATTCTAGCAATATTGATGCTCACATTCTGTAATATAACGTACACAAATCCCGACACACCTCAAATATGTAAGAGTTGAGCGCGCGCTCAGCCGGCCCGCTTTGCACGAAGTGGAGGACGCAGCGGCCATTTTGGAACAACACCATGCCGCCATTTTGTAGGCCGTCGCCAGTGAGGTCGCTTTGCAAACCTATAGTTAGCAGGCTGATAAATACTTAACTAACGATATTATTAACTCTATCTTGACTGGCCTGTTGGCGCAATGGCAGCGATCCTGCCTTTAGCGCCGGAGGTCGTGGGTTCGATCCCCACCCATGACAAATATTTGTGTGACGAAGATTTATATTTGTTGTGTGTCTGGGTGTTATTATCTATTTAAGTATGTATTTAGAAATATTTAAGTATGTTTATCAGTCTCTGACGCCCATATTACAAGCTCCGCTCAGTTTGGGGTCAGATGATCTTGGTGTGAATTGTCCCAGATATTTATTATTTATTTATTTATTATTTAATAGTATATTTTACATCGAGGGACTAAAAAAAAAAAAAAAAGCCCTTTATTCCAAGTTTCCAGTTGTTACATTTTAGTTTTTCTGTATTGGTAAGTATGTTCCTTAAAGTATTTAGTTAGTGTTATGTTTTGGTATTTACTAATTATTTATTTAATTTGGACCCCTCTTCGGGTGTAGGCCTCCTCCAACTCTCTCCATTTTTGCCTGTCTTCCGCTTTGTTAAGCCAGTCTGTTCCTGCAGTTTCTTTTATATCATCTAGCCATCGCTTGTATGGCTTTCCCACTTTCCTTTTGCCAATAGGGCCTCTCCATTTCGTTGCCAATATTGTCCACCTTTTGTCCTTATACCGCGCGATATGTCCTGCCCATCGCCATTTTAATTTGCGGGCTTGAGTTAGTGCGTCTTGTATCTTTGTTTTTTCTCTTATAGACATACTCTTTATTTTTAGTATCTTTTTTATGTTGAGCATGCTCCTTTCCATGGCTCTTTGGGTGGTTCTTATCTTTCTTTTTATTTTATCTGTAAAAGTCCATGTTTGACACCCATAAAGCAGACTCGGTAGAAGGCATGTATCTGCCACTATCTTTTTAAGGTTCAAGCTGTATTTGCCTTTTAGGATTTCTTGCAGTGACCAGAATTTCCTCCAGGTTATGTTGGCTCTCCTTTCGACCTCTTCTTCGTTGTTTGTTTTTGTAAAGGACAGTTGCTTTCCTAGATATATATATTGGTCTACATATTCTATGTTGTTGCCGTTGATATTTATTTGTATTTGTTTGCTGTTTGTCATTATTTTGGTTTTATTTTTGTTCATTTGTAAGCCTGCTTTGGTACTTTCTTCGTCAAGTTGTTTTATAAGCTCTCTTAGTTCTGTTGCAGTTTCGGCTACTATGACAATGTCGTCTGCAAATCTCAAATGGTCCATGAACTGTCCCTCCAGGTTAATGCCTTTTGATTTCAATTGAGATTCCGAAATATGATTTCCAGGACAGCAATAAAGATCTTGGGTGATAAAGGATCTCCTTGTCGGAGCCCGCTCTCTATCCTTATTTGTTTTCCTCTTGTCTCCAGCTTGACTCGGCTAGTGCTTTTCGCGTATATATTCTTTATAATATTAATGTATTTTTGGTCCACATTAAGCTGTTTCAATGCATTCCAGATTGCGCTGTGATTGATGCTATCAAATGCCTTGCTATAATCTATAAAGGCGACATATAGGTTTCTGTTGAACTCTAATTCTCTATTATCTGATCTAGTGCTTGTATCTGGTCAGTGGTGCTGAAACCTGCCCTGAAGCCAGCCTGTTCTCTTGGTTGCGAGTCGTCAATTGTCTTGGATAGTCGCCTTAACATTATTGAGGAGAACAGTTTGTAGATGCTCGCCAGTAAGCTGATTGGCCTATAGTTACCGATGTCTAAGGAATTGCCTTTCTTATACAGCAATATTATGTCGGATGTACACCATTGCTCTGGTACGGTTTCGGAATTAAGTACCATATTGAATAGATGTGTTAAATGTGGTAGCAGAATTGGAGCACCATGTTTTAGAGCTTCGTTTGTTATTCCATCTGGACCTGGGCTTTTTTCGGTTTTCAGCTGTTTTATGTGCTCATACACTTCTTTTTCTTCGATCTGCTTTACTGACAAGTTTACATTATTCGCAATGGGTGTTTCCTCTTGTATGTGGTTGTAGTCTTTCATTCTGTAGAGTTCTTCATAAGAGTGTGTGGCATGTTTTATTTCGTCTTGCCTTGTTTCTGTTTCTCCTGTGTCTTGTCTAAGTTTTTGTATCCAGGATTTGTTTAGATTAAGTTCTTTTAAAGCTCTTTTTGTACTTCTGTGTTTCTTTAGGTTCCTTGTTATTACTTCCTTCCTGTGATCTCTGTAGTCTTTTCTTATAGATTTCTTTGTTTCCTTGAACAGCCGGGTAAGTTCTTTCTTCATGTCTTGATCTTTGTCTTTCTTAAAGATTAGTTCCGTGCGTTGTTTTATTAGTTGTTTTGTATTGTCGCTAAAGATATTGTTTATTCTTGTGTGGTCAGTCTTAGTCTTTTGTGTTGTGCTGTCTATTATTGACTTTTCTATTTTATTGTAGTAATCTTGGACACCTGAGTATTCTTTTTTGTTTTCTAGTTTTTTCTCTAAGCATCTGATATAATTATGTATTTCCTCTTCTGTTTTGAGGCCTTTAATCGAGGAATGGAAGTTTTTTCGACTCTTTTTTGGATGTTTCAATTTAAATGTTGCTCTCAGAAGTCGGTGGTCTGATGGGAATGGTACATTATTCAGGACTTCGAAATTAGTGATGTGTGTTGGTCGGTTTGTCATTATGAAATCTATTTCATTCCTAGTGTTTTGGCCAGGTGATATCCAGGTCCATCTTCTGCTCGATCTTTTGTTATAAAAGGTATTCATTACAGAGAGTTTATTTCCTAGTGCATAGTCTATGAGTCTTTCTCCTCGTTTGTTTCGGTCCCCGTAGCCATACTTGCCCATAATTAGATGTTCTTCCTTCTTGGGGTAGCCTATTTTTGCGTTAAAATCTCCCATGACGATTATTTTGTCGTTGTCGCCGGCTAGAGAGTGAGCTTTGTCTATTTCACTGTAGAATTTTTCGATTTCATCGTCGCTTGATTTATCTGTAGGCGCGTATACCTGGATTATCAAAAATTCTGCTCCTTTTATGTTGAGTTGAAGCAGTGCTACTCTCTCCGAGAGTCCTATGAAATTGGTGATTTGGTTTTTCAGATTCTTTTTAATTAGAAACCCCACTCCGTTCAATCCTTTGGTTTCTCCATAGTAGCAGAAGATGTATTTTTCGTACTCTTCTATGCTGCTGCCCATTCTCCTGACTTCACTTAATCCTACTATCTCATGGTTTATTTTACCGAGTGCGTTGTTTAACTCTATATATCTTTCTATTGATGCTAGAGATCTCACATTATAGGTGCAAATTTTCAATGTTTTCTCTGTTTTAGTGTCATTTTGTGGTATTTTCCTGCTTACAGGCTCTTCATTTGTTATGCAATTGTTTCTTTGTTTGAGGTTCTGTTGTGTGGTTTTTTATTGTTGTGTTTCGCTGGGTTTGATGGTTAATGAATTTTGATTTGTTTGTGGCTTTTTCGTTGGAGGGTTGCGGTCATAATTCCCCACGATGACCGCTATTCGTCTTGGGAAATAGTAGTTTATGTTGGTTGTTTGATCTTCTGTGGTGTGTTTCCGGGGGTCCGTCGTTCGTTGCTATTGTTTGCTCGTGCTCTGGTCTGAATTTGCCCTTGTGCTGTTTTTGAATTCGAAAGTATTTGTTTTATTTATTTTATTTGGTGCCTTCTGTGGCAGTTCTTCATTGGAGTCTTTTTTTGTTAGTGATATTGATGGTGACCTTTTTCTTTTTTCTGCTTCTTTCGATTTTCCTCTTATTATGATTCGGTCGGGTAGCGAATCACGGCATTGTTGCCTTTTTCAATCTCGTCTTGCAGCTTTACTTTGAGTTCTTTTCTTGTGTTTAAGACGTCTTTTGGGAAGTCTTCTGTGACATAGGTCTCCAGGGGGAACTTTTTGTTGTTTCTTAGCAGTTCTGTTCTTCTCCATGCGATGGTAAGTTTTGCTAGTATGGGTCTACGTTTCTTTTCTTGCTTTCTGCCCAGCCTGTAGACATCACTTAGTTCCCACTTATCGAACGGTTCTGATCCCGCGGCTGTGCACACCGTGCTAAATGCCTCAATGACCAGTTTTTGGAGCTCGTTATTATTTTCCTCTGTTTCATCGATCCCATGAAGAATAATGTTGTTCTTTCTTGTTTCTTTTTCCAGGCTTCGGACTTTGTTGTTTAGAGTTGCTACTTTGTATTTCAACACTATATTTTCTTCTAGTAGTAGTGGTTTCAGCTTTTCGTCAATTGTGGAAGCTAGATCGGTGGTGAGTTTTTCTGTTTGTGCTTTCATTTGATCTTTGAATTCTTCCCTCATTTCGTTTATATTTATATTCATGGACTCCATTTTTTCTATAAGCTGTGCTAACTGTTTCTTCATAGTTGTTTTAAATTCTACTAATTGGTAGGAACTTTTTAATATCGTGCAACTCTGGGCAGTCGTTGGTAACACTAATTTTGTCTTTGGTGGTTTTTTTGTGCTGACAACTTCTTATGTGTTTGACAGCATAAGTGTCATAACACCGGATACCGCGTTTCGATAAGTGACAGCTCGTAGGTTTGATCTAGTTTTAGATATGGTTATGTTTATTCTTGTTTTCTGTTTTCACGCTTTTCTGTTTTTTACGCACTGATTTAGTCACTTTTAGTTTGTAATTTAGCTGTCGCTAATTTTAGTTCGCACCGCCGTACACTTTCCGCAACGAGATAGTTGCTAATTCACTAGATTCTTTATTAAATTTACGCAGTAGCACAGATACGGTTCGTTACTTGACAGCTCCCGGAAGTAACTCGAGGGACTAAACGAAGCCATATTATACCAGAGGTGGTTTGACTCCCGAGCGTGCGAGGGAGTCAATGAAACCGAGTGTATATTAAGTTGGCGTTTAGTCTCGAGGTGCAAACTGTACTTCACTTTGAGTGCGAGAAATAGTCAATTTAGTACAAAAACCTTTAAAACCAAACAAATTTACACTTGACAAGTACTGAAATTTTCGTGGTCAGTTTTTTCTTCTGAACTGGACAACAGATTAACAATTTAAAACACATGGCGCCACCTTCTTTGCGGACAAACCATGAAACTAAAACTCTCTGCATTTTCGCAATGAAGACGGTCCGTCCACACTCCACAGATAATAGTATATTTTTACTGGTTATTTGAGTTTGTCTATGTCACATGAAGGAAATTAAAAAACTAATTACTTTTTACTCCCTACCTAGGGGCTAAAGTGGTCACTTTAGGCCTGCATCGTAGGGCTATATTGGCGTACTTTTAGAGCATGAGAAGTGAAAACGACTTTTAAATTACATAATCAAAAAGAATATAATTATTGTAAGCCATTGGAGTTTTGTTGCGTTGCCAAAACAGCACTCAATTTTGCGTATCATTTGCAAATCTCTAACCGGAAAAGGGGAGGGACTGCTATCCCAACTACACTAATGTAACTTACTTAAAAACCTTTTAATGCCCGTTTAGGACCCGTGATTCTTTTAAATTTCCTTTGAGCTATATCTGAAAGCACCAAATTGCACTTCAGACCGACCACCTCGTCGATTAAGCCGCTTTCTGTCTCTAGTAAAAGAGGATTCTGAGCGATAGAAAAGAATAGAACTACAGAAAACCGCAATTCGGTGTTTGCCAGATGTACAGTCAAAAGAGTCCAAAATATCTGTACGTTTCAAAGGCTTCAAAAATATCTGAGCGAAACATTAGCTACAAATTTTTATACAAGTCAAAAAAGAGTCTAATCGAACCCTCGTATAGATATTTGTGGCTAATGTTTTGCTCAGATATTTTTGAACCTTGGCAACATATAGAAATGTATGCTTTTGACTATACCTCACCTATTATGAGTTCAGTGTGAATGTTCTCAAGAATTACAATATTTATTGACACAATTGGAGTAGTGCGCTGTAGCACGGTTTCTTGCCTTGACTTGCGTGGTTCCATTCCCGGTGGGGTCAATTTAGGAAATAAGACTACTAAATTGACTCGGGTCCAGGTGTGCTGGGAGTCGCCCTTGGCCTAATTTTTTGTCAGGTGCCTATTTATAGGGATATTTATTTGAAAGACTTTGAGACTTTGAAATGTGGTGTGTTGTCTGACGAATATTTATTTTTTTAAAATAGTAAAAAGCGCTTCAATGGGCTGATTTAGTGGGATCGGAACCTAATTCTTAGAATACTAACCCATGCTTCTTCCCTTGGCGATGGCTTCCCTCGACTGCTTCCACAGCAGCGACGTCAGGATGGTGACCAGGTTGAACCGCTTGAAGCCTAGAGACTGGTAGGTCGCTATGTTCTCCACATAGTAGAGATCTGGAAGAGGCAAGTTTATGAGGTGTAGTTGTCATAAACTTAGTACCTACATGAGTATTTGCAGAATTCTAAGGGGCTTTGCACATGAAGCAACTATTGCAGCAACTGGCAACTGTTTGCATATATTTTAATGGGGCTGCCCACACAAAGCAACTCGAGTTTCGAGTTCCGATGATCGCCAACAGTTTTCAGTTAGTGTTGTTGCAATAGCGATAGTTTCAATAGCGATAGTTGACCTTGAAAATTTCTTTCGAAACTATCGACCCGTGACGACACTATCGATAGTGAGAATTAAGCGATATTATTGATCTTTTTCGATACTATCGATAGTATCACGCCACTCAAGTCGATAGTATCGCGCCTATCGATAGTTTTGCTTTAGTAACTATAGAGGTATTTTCGATACTATCGACTGGGAACAAAACGAAATCTTTTAAGTGCTTGCAATAGTATCGTTAAATCTTCGACTATCGATAGGGCAAAACTATTGATACTATCGATAGTATCGATACTATCGACACGCATCCTATAGATAGTTTCGATAAAAAAGTCAATAGTATCGCCTACATCTCACTATCGATACCATCGATAGTATCGTAACGGGTCGATAGTTTCGATAGGACTATCGATAGTATAACTGATTTTCGAGGTCACGATAGTATCACGATACTATCGATAGACTATCGCTATCGCAACAACGCTATTCTCAGTTGCTGTAATCGATGACAAAGTTTCGTGGTTCCGATGACTGAGTTAGTTTTTTACGTCGACGGCGACGACGTAATAAAATGAGAAAAGTGCTGCTTCTTCGATATCCACCGTCACACTGAACGCTGATCGCTGCGTAGATTGAGTAACTCAGCTATGAAGGTTGCTCACGGATTGCCATAAAATTGCGGCAACCGTAAACGTTATAGCAACTACCAACTTTTTACAGGAAACTTAAAAAAATTAGACTTGATGCCTTTGACTACCTGCCTGGTAATTTTATCCAAATCCAAATCCTGATTCGGACTACTAGCGATCTTTTTTTTGATAGACTTACCTCCATCAAAGAACTTTCCATCCACAAACTCCTTGGAGCCAGCCTCTTCGACGCCAATTCCCACCAGCTTAATGTTGTGCTTCGCCAGGACGGGGGCTATGTCTCCGAGCTGTAAAATTGATACAATGTGAAACTGTATCTTGAAGATAGGAAAATTTGAGAATTCAAGCTTCGGCCCTAGCTGTCGAGCGAGATTCGAATCTACATCTTTGGCAAACCAGGCTGACCTTACCACTGAGCTAGCTACATCTAGGAACGATTTTTTTTTTGTTTTTTTTTTAGATTTGAAAATAACTAATTAGCATTGTATATTGCTATAATTAAAAATAATAACTGTGTGTTGGTTAGGTTTCCATGCCTGACCTGTACATCTACCATGAGTTGCCACTTTCAATTAATTCTATTGCGTAAAAAAATGTATTGGGATTTGACATGACATGACAATGTCAAATGCCAAGACATTTTTTTACGCGAACGATAACGTAAATATAAAGTGGCAAGTCGTGGTAGACGTGCTGCTGTAACAATGTTGATTAAATTTAGTTTAGAGATAGATTGGTCCCTTCGAAGTTCTTCAAACAAATCTTACACAAGTAAAATAATTGACGACACGATTAGCGCCGTGTGCGTAGCACGGTTTTTCGCCTTGGCTTGCGTGGTGTCCCGGGCTCGATTCCCGGTCGAGTAAATTTAGGAAACGATCTTTTCGAAATTGGGGTTTGGGTGCGCTAGAGACTCCCCTGGCTTATTTCCATGTCTGGTACCTCGTTACCCTTTGATATTTATCCTCCTCGAGACCATGACAAGTGGTGTGTTGTCTGTCTATTTATTTATTCAATAACTGTTTGTTTGATGTTATCTCACCTCCTTAGCCCAGAGCCTGCAGAACATGCAGCCCCAGCGCCGGAAAAAGATGATGGCGACATTTTGGTCCTCCCAGAAACTCTTTAGCTCTCTAGCCTGTAAATAAAAAAGAGTTTTTGGATTTATTAAAATTTTAATCAATAACAGCCAATTTTATGCCACATTATTAACATGACCACCTTTTAACAACTAATCATAGAGGGCAGAGAAGGGAAAATAGAAGGCTCAAGATGGAATTACAAGAAACAACACATTTGTAATAATCAGATAACCTTTATTATTATTAGTTACTAAAAATTAAATTAATAATTATGTTGTGAAACAAATATCATATTGTTTAAAGTTTAAGGAGTTGAAATGCTGCCATAATCCAGAGGAGAATTGTGGTCGCTCAACTGACAAGAGCATGGCTCTTAAGTTTTGTGATGATAAATGGACAATGCAGCAAATTTCATTAAAAAAGTAAGAAAATATAGGTAAAATAAACATAGACTTGACAATCTTATCCATATTTTTCTGAGATGATAAGAAAGTAATGTAAACATCTTGTTATTGTAAAAGAGCTACACAAATAAGTGTTATAGTGTCATTGGCAGAATTTTATCTCAATTATTTTAATTTTAACTTAAAATGTAATTTAATTTAACTTTGATTGGACAAGTACAAACATTAAAAATCACATCAAGCTATGGATGCATATTGTTATAGTTTTGCAAAGATTGACCTAAACACAAAGTAGCAAATGAGATGGGCAGGGTCAATATTATAATACAATGAATAATTAATACTATGAACCAGTGGTTTAGTTAGGTATCCCCTAAATGAGATTCGGATAGCCATTTCTAGCCTCAACACAACTGAAAAATCTAAACCAGCATCAATAGCCCGGAGCAGGGTTACAACCATCTAGTTTTCCCAGGACAACTCCTGGTTTTTGTTGTGGAAACTGATTAAAAACTATCGAGGACATTCCTCCAGGATAGTTTTTAATCAGTTTCCTGGCTTACAGTACCTAATCTTTTTTTGGTTTCGCCAACCTCAAATCCTAGTTTTTGCAAATTGGTATTGGAAACCCTAATCAATCCTAAAGCTCTTTAACAAAGCTACTCACTCATGTAACCCATCTCCTTCTTCCTTGAGGTTTTTCTCTTGCCTAAACTGTGTGTGCAATTACACAATCATCTAAAAACTGGGAAATAAAGTAGGAATTTCATTTCTTTCAATACTTATGCAATTTAATTAGTCTAATCAAAAAAAAATTAACTCTCAATCCTTTGTAATATTCTATGGTTGAGATAGAGACCTACAAGCGATGCAATAAAAACGTATATTTATGTTTAAAGTGTATGCTAGAGAGGTGTTTAAGTTACCCAGCACAATCAGACTTATATAAACAGTATTATATTATTATTCACTCAGCGGATATGCATTATCCTTCCATATTATGAGCAGATCTACCATCTTCCACTAATCATATAAAACAAACAAGGACGTAAAACTAGCCGTAAGCCCGTAACCGCATTCACGCTCGACTAGAATAGATAATTACCAATGCATTCTGCAATTGTCGGCACAGAATAATGCAACTTGTAAAGCCGGTTTTGAATGATTTTTATCAAATAAGCATTTATATAGCGATAAGGTTTACTCCAAAGGTCGGAGCTAGAAAATTCGATACTTATCAAAGCAATATACTTTTATCACTCTTAAAATTAGATCAAGTTAGAACATTCTAGAGAAAAAAGTTGTAAAAAACAAAATTTTCCCTACCTCGCCATTGGCAACGCTTTTTACTTTCTGAGCGCCCACCGCTTCTATATTCACGGACATCTTCGTTGATCTTGTAATTGTGTTTGGATGAGTATGTATTTTTGAAATAACTTTTAAAATTGCAGAATTCCGATAGCGAACGGCGGACACAAAAGATGTGATCACGAACATAGACTAATTTATTTACATGAAGCCGCAGTCGGAAAATAAAAACAATCACAATCTGACAGAGCAGTGACAGGCGACAGCGACAGCCGATTTCTGTCAGTCAGAAGCTGTCAGTGTCACGGTAACGTTTATTATTTTTTAAGGCAAAGGCGTTATAATAATGCTTTTTGTAGTTTTCTTGCAAAAAGAGATCAGAAACATCCAGTGTACAATAAGGATGGCGTTTCTTTCCATCATTTAGTAAAATTTCGTCTAATTATTATCAAATATATATCAAAATTTAGAAAAAAACTACAATAAATTTGCGTAACATTTAAAGTGTAATAAACTAACATAATATACTTGTTTTTCACATTAACTATTGTCATTTAATATTATTATAACATTTCTAGCTATAGATACACAATGAATTGGCGAGAGATTACTGTTTTGCAAATTAGTCAATTTTACTGAGTTTTTTAACATATTTTCAAACTACATAAATACTCATAAAATGTTAATTCTATTATTGTATTTTAAAGATCAATCATAATTATAATTTAATAAAAAACTTCAATAAAAGTTACTGTTTCGCAGTCTGCCATATTCCGAAAACTATAACTTTTAATTTAATAACATGGCCACATCCATCAAAGTTAGTGCTGAGGGCAGTACATAATCAAACTAAATATCGATATCGGATTTTTTGGTACGAACCAAGCTTGTGCAAATCATGTATCGTGGACTTCTAAACGCACGAGCACAATTAGCTCACTGCATTTTGGAATTTTTTTAACATGCAAGATAATAACAAGAAGAGATTAGAACAGTGGGCACATCAAAGTGGTGAATCAAAGGTTTTTTTTTTGTTAGCAGTTAGGCCAGTAAGCATTCACCTTTGCTTTTATTCTTGCCACAGACATTGTCGACGTTATTCCGGCTTTTGGAACTCTTTATCAACCAGAACCAGCTTAACTAGAAGATAACGCATTCGTACTTAAGCTGTATAAACCTTTATTCTAGAACTCTTTCGCATTTTTACGTTTCTCTGTTTTTCTGTTGCTTGGATAAAATAAAAGCAAAATAACGTCAAATGTTGAAGCGTTTAACTGTGACTTTTGCATTTTCTTTCTTCTATCTTCACGGCTTTTTACAATTATTCGGAAATAAGGTATTTTATCTATCTAAAATCTTTTTACCAATCAATATTGAAACACGGTTTTAGACTGAACCGGAACTTCAACACCCAAAAAAACAAAATATGAAACCTGTGAACACATTCAACAAATACGCAAGAATGTGAAGCTATAAAATTGATCCCCATACGTCGCAATCACTACATACGTCGCAAACACCCCACACGTCGCTACAAAACGATGAGTTAGGTGGATTTCTTTAAATAGTCACCAAATTAAAAACTTTTTGTGATATTTAGTTTACCTATAACTAAGATTTATTTGATACCCTAAAATTTGATTTTACTCTTTCTGATACTTTCAATAGAGGCTTGTGTCGATGATGTCGTTGAATTACCACTTTGAAATCAGCATGTCAAATAGTTGATAGATTTTAAAAGTTAAGTTATCGAAAAAATATGAATGAAAATAAGTTTTTTAAACGGCGTTCAAAACTTTGAGAAAAAACAGTGTTTCTCACTTTTTCGGAAAAAAGTCAAGTTTGCGTTATAAGTCCAGCTAATTAGTTAAATTTTAAGTTTTGATGTTTATTTACTTTATAGAAAATTATTTATTTTCTTTTTTTTCCATCTATTGAGATGAAAGAACCTGCATTCAGATATCTCAAAAATCTCCTGCCTGAAATGAGATTGGAACTAGTTAAATGTGGATGAAGGAACATCCTGTGATATTATTTTTATTGTCTTCCTTCAGTTAACTAAGTAGCTCAAAACTTAAATTCAAATAACTTCATTCAAATAGACCTTCACGGTAAGTACTTTAAAATCGTCAAATTTAAAGCCAGATATACTAAATGATTGACATAAATACTCTAATAATATAGATATATAAGTACACAGTTTAAAGACTTATTGCGACTCTACGACCGCGTCGGAGTCGTTTCTTGCTGAGAAGACCCGGCGAGAAACTACCTACATAAAACACTGATCTGAATTCTTGAATTATCAAATAAAATGTTAAAGTTTTTAGGTTAGTCAGCCAAGTATTTTTTCACATAATCCGGCACTAGGAATTTCGTTTTTGACTCTAACCCCATAAATATTCGTAAATTTTCCTAAATAAATGTGTCATGTGTGTGTGTTAACTATACTAATCTAGACTATTACTATTAAGAGGAGAGACTTGATTGTTTGTTTGTTAGTATTGAATAGGCTCCAAAACTACTCATCCGATCGTGAAAATTCTTTCACTAACAAAAGCTATAGCTTAACCGCTGTAAAGTCCACACGGCAGTCAGATATCTGAACACATGATTAATAAAATCTCCGTGTTGTTATTTAGAAAATTTATAACTTTAGATGTGTGAGTATTTGTTTTAGTATTGTAAATAAAAATAAACTAATTGAATATCAATTATTTATTAGACGTGGGACCAAATACGGCCGCTTTTACTCTACTTTTTATTAGTTGCCATAGACACGCCAGTAGCCTCTGAAATTGTCTTAGTTACATGTATGTCTTCACCTGGAAAAATCATGAATACATTATACTAACGAAGTAACGTAAAGTTAAATGATGTATTTGCGAGAATACATAAAATAGCAATAACAATGTAAAACACATCGAAAGTACTAAGAAAACTTTATTAACACAATGTAGAAAATAAAATTAATGCACACCTGGAGAAGACGCGTGTTTGAATTTTTTTCTTTGAAAATAATTCACCACATTTCAAAGCATTGACTTCTTAATTTTTGATCAGGTGACTGATTGAAGTGATTGATTGGCTTGCCTTAGAGCATATATAATTATTATTACTAAGCTATATTTTCTTAAGATAGAACAAAAAAATCAGTGAAAAAAAATAGTGAATGAAACCGCGGCACCGGTATCTAGTTTGAAGACGAAACATAAATCAAGTCGGAGAAGAGCGGGAAAAATGGACACCAGCTATCAAACATTTGACAGAACGAAGTTTGTTTGGGCAGCTCGGGCTCCACGAGTCCAGGTAGAATTAGGTATAGTGAAAAAATCAAACATGTCCTAAATTGAAAACCATTTCGAGGTATTTGTATTTAATACCTTATTTAAATATTTACCATACCAAGGCAAAGGATCTAGGACATTTTCAATTAAATACCAACGTACGTAAAGAGTACATTAAGGTTCCGATTGGACTCTTGACGGCAATCAAATTGACACCTCACAGTTGAAACCCATGGGGTCGTATTAACGTCCTTTCACGTAATTGGTTGATAATCTGTCCATCAACCAATCAAATGACGCAAACTGTTTCATACGTGAGATTTTTTGCTAGGTGATTCTACTGCATGGTATTTAAGGTGTTTCCAGATTGCTGATTTTAAATTCCACCAGATGAAAAATATTTTTCCACAAAGTAATTTTTGATAATACGTACATTAATTTACACCCATTGACCAGACGGGTAGGTAGGACTTAAAATAGCCATTCGCTATAATCCCTACCATTTCAGGTAGGGCTTGGTTTCAGAACTTGGCAAAATAAATTGTATCTGAAGTATACTTCTCACATTCTCGTGAGATGCTACATGATGAACGGCGAGCTCTGTTTCTGTTTCTCTCATCATTTATTTACCACGGAAAAAACACATGTGGGAACACTTAGTGAATTTGTGACGTCATGAGTTCGCAATGTTTAAAAGTAACTCAAAATACTCAAATTATTTCCTTGTGTGGTACCTCGTAACTTAGGGATATTAATCCCCACTGAATTCACATTTTTTTGTCGAAATGGGACCTAATAAGAAAATAAAATTTTGACATTTGTTTTTGTTTAAAATATCTATGATAGTAAGGTAGCATTGCACGTTTTATAATTATTCATTTTATATATGAAGCTCTCAGATTTAATTTGAAACCAGCTGATTTTGTTTTGACGTACACATACTTTTGTTTTTTGTTGAAACACAAAAAACACATTTTTGTTGAAATTTTATTTTTGTTATTGTTATTCTATGCAAGACTGGACATATTGAATTCTAATTTGTATAATTTATTGTTAATTTTAGTTTTGTTATATTATAATAATTGGATATATAATAATGCATGACGACTGAAATGTTTGCATATCGCTAAAGCGGTATAACATGTATGAACTAGATAATATCATGATAACAAGAACTAAAATTGTACCGCGTTTTTTTCGAAGAAACAAATTCTATTCAATTCTTGTTCTACTTCGAGACCATTACAAGAGGTGTGTTGTATGCCGCATATTATATATATTATTTTTTTAATTAAATGAGCCTTGCATACGACCACGAAATTTTTTTTTACGACAAAAGGTGTACATGGGGTGGCACAGCACTAGTTGGTGTCTGTTAGATTGGTACTCCTGATTTTGTCTTGTCATTTTTCTCTTGTGTTGGTCATGGAATAAACTGAATACGCATTCTCTGTGATCTTTCTTTTTAATATTGTGTTGCTTTAATAATCTGTAGTTGTGTCATTCATTCTTGTGAATTTTGTGTGTCATTTGCCGCGTGCTCCACCGTGCACCGGTTTGTGAATAAATAAATTCGCCTAACTTGGTGAGTCTTTAACTTTTTTCTTTATTTCTCTTTATTTTACACACAATCTAGTAAATACGCGTTGCGCCCTGTTTTTATTAAGATATAGTTGAAGGCTTTTCACGGCCTTGCGTTTACCATTGATTTTCCGTGTTTCGCTTGTACTTACCTACCTACATAATTGACTTTATAGGTTTTTTGCCCTAGTCATACGTCATTTCGTTCGTTGTTACTTGATGGAGTAGATTCGTGGATGACTCATGAATATGGTATGGTTGAAGCAATACGTATTGAAGTAATTGGTATGTTTTGTGCGCTAAGATCAAACACTATTGTTCATAAACTCTTTATTAGTAGGTAGCATCAAAAATACCCTTGATTTGTCCCACGTAGTTGTTGCGTCTTCGTGGGCACAATCAAACATACATTACATTATTTATAACTGGGACTAGCCGTCCGTCAGCGGATTCGCCCGATAAAATAAAGCCTAAATAAATAATTACTCAAATATTTCTGAATACATTTTTAAATAGATATTAACACCCAGACACATGACAAACACGAATGGTCCTCACACGAATTTTTGCCATGGGTGTAGAATTGGGGATCACAATCATAATCATTTCTTTATTTGGATCCAACATGGTTTATATAGATCCAACATGGTTTATATAGATCCTCGTTACATTATAAGTCTCATGTAAGGCTACTAGAATTAGCATGCAATTGTTAAGTACAAGGAAAATAACATACAATGAATTCAATAATAAACAAAATGTCCCATTACTATTCTTACAATATGATTATATGTCAAGTATTCCATCATTAGATGTCACAATTAAAATAAAATGACAATTAACAGCAAAGTGCAAAAAGTTCTTCCGATTGGGTTGGCACAATAAATACCTAAATAAAGCTTCTTTCTCCAGTCAAAGAAATTCTTAATACTATAGATTTTTTTGTCATTGAGCCACCGAAATAGATGCTTTTTGAATATTGCCACATTGTGCCCTTTTATATCATTGGGTACCTATATGATTATACATTTTGATACATATAGCCAGCCAGATCAAACTCACAACCTTTGGGGCTAAAGGCAGGCTCGCTGCCATTGCACCAACAGGCCAGTCAGATCATAATCCACAGAAGTATCCAGTTACTTGATTCCAGACAACTTTAAGTTAACAGTCTATGAGCTACGAGAAAACTCTATGAGAATCCTACTATTATTTCTGATTGGGGACACTGAAAGTGGGCTTGGTGATTAGTCCATCTAAACTACCCTTACTTCCTAGCTTTAGATCCAGGTTGCTGGAAGCTGATGAATCATAAATGATAGAAGACCCCCTGGTACTTATCCAACTGATGCTGGATATTATGACTAATTTCTAATTTCAAGCTCAAAAAGACCCTGCAAGCATAACCTAACAACACCTTGCCATGGAAACAAAATTGAACTACTCAGGATCTAATTTTCCCTAATGTTTTTCTAATATCCTGTGATTAAATGATAGGAAACTTTTCTAGCCTATCCATGGCTGAAACTTGATATAACAATGCTCCTGTGCATTTCTTCTTACATACTTCCTTAGTTCTGTTGTCAAAAGATATTGACCCAGACATACCATACCATAGCCAACTATCTCACTTTTAAGTGCTTGTTTCTTAAGCCTGTTTTCTATATAATTAACATGTCTTGCAAAGCTGAATAGCTGGCTACCTTCAAAACTGTCCTTGAGCCTATTTGGAGCCAATCCTTTTTTTTAAAGTGGTTTTTTCAGAACAAATATTTCTTAGGGAGTAATCTAATAAGAATAATAATATAAATAATGTGGGTGAGAACGCACTATAGCGGCGTGCTAGACCATCCGCAAAGACATGCATTGCTATTGCAATAGAATGCTGATAGAATATTGATCAATGCAACAGAAAATATTTCACAAGATGGAACGAATTGTTGACGGCGCGCGATTGGCGCAGTGCGCTGTAGCATGGTTTCTCGCCTTGACTTATGTAGTGTCTTCAGGAAACGAGTTTTCTAGATTGGCTCGGGTCTAGGTGTGCTGGCAGACGCCCCTGCTTCAATTCCTTGTCTGGTACTATCGAGGTATCTCGCGCCTTTTGTAGAAATATTCCCGTGAGCGCCTCGCACCGGGCATTAGCTCCACCTGCCCCTGATTGGTTACGTATTTTTACTACGTTTTACTGTAACCAATTATATTCCTGCGAATTGTCGTTGTCATGGGGAATTGATTTTTCATGAATGCTCAATTTATGTAAACTAAACCGTATTTTCATTAATTAAGAGTTCGTTCACAGTGATCGTGTTATTGTAATGATTTTAGAGACAACAGTGGTTTACAAACAAATATGTTTTTTTAACCGTCCTTGGGGTCAGTGTGTCATTTCTTCCTACTAACTCATATGCGACGTTTTACCAAACCGTGATCGATGCGCCGCTTGACCCGAAACATGAATGGATGAAGGGCGTGGCCGGTATCTGCAAACAATTTCAGCCCTTAGACTGGTAAGGCGCGAGAGACCTCGATAGTACCTCGTAACACGGGGATATTCATCCCTACCTCGAGAACATGGCAAGTGGTGTGTTGTTTGGCGCATATTTATGTTTTGTCTTAAAATCGTCTCATAAATCGTATAATGTTAAGAAAAGGAGACCAGGATTGAATTGATGTTGGGGTTCATGAGCCGCAGGAGATGCGGCATGTAGCATGGTCCAACCGGTGTGGGTCCGCCTCGAAGCTTCAGTGGGACTTGTTTACGTTTTTTGCAGCTGTCACATTCAAAGGATAGTGTACATTCGCCCATACATTGCCGCCTATGAATCAACAGTCATGAAAAATACCTCTCAGGGTTCATAAATACATACAATTTAGTGTCAAAACGTAGTTTATGGTCGGACACTTCTGAGAACTCGGTAAATATCAAAAAACTGAAAAAAATTTAAGGTTATATTTAAGAATATAATGCGAAGTTTTATTTATGTGAGTAGGACTAATGTTCTTTAAGCACATATTTTGATGATCTGCCACTTCTGCCAGTACCATGGAACCACTAGCTGAGCCACAAGTCACACAAAATGTTGATTCCATTGCGATGCTCGTAAATCCGTAATTATTGCTGAGTTAGCTATGTGCGGGTTACAAAGTCTTAAAACGGTTAAATCTAAATGGAGGTAGGTCACTACAAACAGAGAGCCACCAACGTCCGTTTTTTAAGCCGAGTCGTAAGAATAAAATTATTAATATAAAAACAATAACACAGCATTGCAAATTGGAAGCGAAAAATACAAGACACTAGACAGATGCTGGTATTTTTTTTTGCGTTGAAGTGTCAAGTCAACCAAACGTCATTAACTTCTTTTTTTTTGGCTGCGCACAAAGCTGATTTGAGCCAATGTATAATCTGATTTAAAATAAAAAGTTGATTAAACATCTATCGCATTGACAGTAAAGTATTGTTACTCATTTTTAAGAGCCTTTAGTAAGTTCACAACTACATTTTCTTGCACAAACAAGATTTCTTCTGTCAATACAAAGTAAATAAAATATTGTTGCGATGGCTAAACAACAGAGGGCACAGACGAAAGCAACATAAATGGTATTTAAAAAATGTTTTCGTAATAATAAATCTTTTCAGTATTTTTAATTTTGATATCAAAAATCAGAAGTGTCCGTGACAATCTATTAAGTGATAATTATGTCTTAAATTATAGCCAGATTTATGACAAATGTCAAATGTTTGTTGGTTCATAGGCCAACTTGGACACTGTCCTTTAAGAATCATGCATGACATGCTCATCAGGGTAACAGTAACAATTCTTACTGGATAATTTCTCATTTCACAGCTTGGAATAGGACTTCTCTAAACCTCCACTTGCCCTGTCCATGTGTTAGGTTTGCCACTCACTAAAGCACTATTTGATCGATCATCGCCCCACCGTACGGGGATGTCTATCTGTGGAGAGCTATTTGGTAGTGATTTGTACCTATTTATCAGTGCATCTCACATACGTGACTGACCCTCCCAGTTGCAATTTTTCAATTGGTTCCTTTTTCGAATAGTATCGTTGTTTCTATTGTGTGTCTACACATACGACAGACTAGGGCTATACCAGTTCTCTATTGAATGGTGGTGTTTCCAATTCTATTCGCTTGACACCCGAAACGTTCCACTCGGTCGCCTCTTGTTGGCACTTGTTCTTGGACTACTGACTGACCTTCGACTAACAATGAGCGACATAACAACGACAGAGTTTGTGCATCGTGAACTGAGACGACGGGCAGAATGCAAATAATGAAATAAAGGATAGTGTACATTCGACCATACATTGCCGCCTATGAACCAACAGTCATGAAAAATACCTCTTAGGGTTCTTAAATACATACACTTTAGTGTCAAAAAAGAGTTTATGGACGGACACTTCTGAGAACTCGTTAAATATCATAAAACGGAAAATTTTGAGGTTATATTTAATAATATCATGCGAAGTTTGATTTAATTATCTAATGTTCTTCACGCACATATTTTGTTAATCTGCCAGTACCATGAAACCACTAGCTGAGACATAATTCACACAAAATGTTGATTCCATTGCGATGATCGTAAATCCGTAATTATCGCTGAGTTAGCTATGTGCAAAGTCTTTTTAACAGTTCAATCTAAAAGGAGGTAGGTCACTACAGAGAGCCATCAATGTCCGTTTCTTAGGCCGAATCGTAAGTAAAATAATTAATATAAAAACAATAACACAGCATTCAGTTCTATAAACGACATGACGTTTGTCTATTCCTTACTTGTTTGATTTAATTCCGCCTTGGTCCTCTTCTTCCTTCTTTCTTCCCTTCTATGGTTGGTTTCAAAAGGTCGTCATGTCGTATAATGTGGCCTATCTTTCACCCAAGACGGTTTGTTATGGCAGATTCCATAATTGGCATAGCATTGTTATGTTATAATTTTCATTGAATTTTGCCGGGTTATATCAAACCGGTCGTCTGTCGATGCACCATAAATTGTATTGTTGTTCTATTGCGTCCAGCACATACGACAGACAAAGATCCACCAAATACTTGTAGCAACAATTTTTACTTTGCCCAATTAAGGATTAAAGCTAAAAACCCATTGGATTGATGCTGTCCCGCAAGATGTCAGTTACCGCTCTGATTGTAGTCTCACATCAGAATTAATGGTCTTCGTGTCGTCTTCACAATTAGGAGTTAGTCTCACCGGTATTTGACATTCCAGACTATTTCAGCGGATCATAGACGACTTTGTTGGTATTTCTAATTTTCACAAAGAGTGAAATCTCTCTTATTTAGCAAATGGCCACTTCAAGGTCTTCAAATATTTAACCACCGCGACAGGGCTCAGTCTCCGGAGGGAGGGTGTCATGGTCGTGGCGCCAACCGCCAGCTAACCTTCCTAATAAGTAATCTCTTATGGCAATCAACACGATATTTCCTAAGTGACTTAAATATACTTCTCAAAATAAAACTGCCTGGAATTGAAAGTTCTGTCTGTGTTATCGTGCCCTGGAGTTGAGCTTGCTCCTCCCGAGGCTGGCTGCCAGGCGGCCTCGCGCGCCGAAGGGTCCTGCGAGGAGTCTCTCCCTTGTTGGGGATCCAGGGTCCCTTCCATTCTGCACCTAAGATGACCACCGTCAGGTTTTAGTGGTCAGGTGTCCCGAACCCAGGGCCTTGGGAATGCCTAAATGCATTTCCTGACGCAAAAAAAGGGAATGAACTTGACAGTTTTAGGGGATTCGACGACACGATTGGCGTAGTGCGCTGTAGCACGGTTTCTCGCCTTTAATTCCGCAGTGTCCCGGGTTCGATCCCCGGTCAGGTCAATTCTTCAAAAATGATCTTGTCTAAATTGGCCGGGGTCTGGGTGTGCTGTGAGACGCCCCTGGCCTAATTCCTTGTCTGGTACCTCGTAACTCAGGCATATTTATCCCTACTTCGAGACCATGACAAGAGGTGTGTTGTCTGGCGAAATAAAAAAAAATTGTTACTTATAACATAACTACTTACTATAATGAGGCCTTAGCCCCATTTCAGACTTACCCCATGTCTGAGGCTACGTTCAGACTATGCCGGCCCGACGAATTTGCTATATTTATGCTGAGAAACCAGATACAATGATGAATGTGTTGATGCGGTCACCTCACCAGTACGTACATTTCAACTTGATAACTGTTGATAGCAATTAATGATTGTGTAATCTAAACAAATATTACAAATGCGATAGTAACTGTCTGTATGTTACGTTTTTGCGTCAAACTAACCAACTCAGTTACTGAGTTAATTATTTATCAAATAAAAAATGTAACTTGAGGAAAATTGTGAGTTTACAATTCACTTAATTAATAGGTACTATAGACACATAGGTATTCTGTTATTGGCAATATAAACAAGATAAATTGGTCCTTGGAGGAGGACATACCCAAGTTATGCCGTATTCTGTTATTGGCTATATAAACAAGATAAATTGGTCCCTGGAGTAGGATATAGAATAAACCCAAGTAATGCAGTGTGTCGCAAAAATTAACTAAAATCAATGATTTATCAAAGTCCTTTTTTATAATTCTGACTAAAATGCGTAAAATAAAACTGAAGGTCACCTGGGCACCATACTATGGAAACTATACCCAAGCTGTACAGATTTAAAATAGGCTGCAATACACATAAAAATCTCCGGGGTGCCTACTCACTAACCCCGTGTCCGTAGTTTCGGGAAAACTGACACTCAATACTCAATAATTTGACGCGACCGACCTGGAAAACCTTGAACAGACTACGGACACGGGTCGGTCGCTGCAAGGACAATCTTTTCAGATGGGGATACATCGAGGGTGCAAAGAATGTGTGCGAATGCGGTGCATCCCCCCAGACTATCGATCACCTTTTGTCATGCCCCTCGTGTTCGGACAGCTGCTCACACGATGACCTTAAATATATGTGCCAATGCTGAGGCTATTAAGGTGGCAGAATACTGGTCAAATGAAATTTAATGTTGCTGTCGACACGAAACAAGAACTCAATAATTTTCTACTACAATCAATCTCAATTGATGAATAATTAATTAAGATCAAATATTTTCTTTTACATGGTCTTCTTAACTAGTATGAATAATAATTTAATAAGATAATTTTAACAAAAGGCGTGTATTTTTGTACTCTTTAATATCATATTCACCATACACAAATCAATATTTGAAAATATGATGTCTTCGTAGGTTTTTTGGCACATTCGTTTGACCGAAACTACGGGCATTTCGCTAGTGAGTAGGCCCCCAGTTTACGATAGTATGGTTCGCTTAAAGGTAGGAAAAAATAATTAAATGTATTTTCCAAAGTGTATTGTTTATTTTTTTTAAACAATTAACTTTTGCAATGTCTAGGTATAGGTAATTCATCTAAAAGGCCGTCGGTGTATCTATTTGTTCTTAATGTCTGGCCCAAGATAGGCTTATCTCGCATAAATGTAGTTTTTTTTTATTTGGTAATAATTTAAAAAAGCGTAAAAGTATGTACATGAAATTAAAACTGGGGTACCTATAATTAAAATCTATTTTGGTATTTGTAGGCGGATTACGCCCGATGACCTCTAATAGATTTTTCTAACTCATCATTTCTCTAGCCAGTGATATCAAATTATTGGCATTTATATCCCATATTAATGATTTATTTTAAACTCAAGAATAGGCTACTTGAAATTAATTACTACACACAGACAAAGTCGCGGCCACTAATTAGGTAGGTACCTAATAAATTATAAATGTAAACGGTTTGCGCTTATCTATCACAAAGGGGCTCACGTGACATAGCATGGAATTACAGTGGAATAATTAAATGATTGTTTGAATCATTTTTATCTTGATTAAATTAATACAATTTTATTAATAGACAATCTTGTTGCATCTAATTCATCATCTTTCAATATTTTTTGCAACGTCATTGTTTCGCCATAATTTTCTTTGAAATTATTAATTTAAATTAAATCATCAAGCTATTCCTATCTCGTTACCATTATTCATACTGATTCACTCATTGGTGACGTCATGCATCGTCATTTCACGACAAAATCACTGAGAACCTCGCGATGTAGGATTTAGTATGCTTTGAAGGGTCTTGTAATATTGGAGGTTCCTAATGGCTAAAGGCAGCGGAACACAGTGAAGTTAGTCAGTCAATATTGAAACTCCGTGGCCTCAACGCGCAAAAAGTTGGAGGTGTTGTCTGTGATATTTTTTAATAGTTTTAATACCGGTAAGTGCGATGATAATAGTTTTCTTAACCTTGACTTTTTGCTGCCAGTCTGCTTAGAAACTAGGCGATAGCCTCTATATCACTGGTTCGTTTCGCATGTGATGTGATCCTTTTTTGTGGTAGACTACAAACTCATACCTGATACAGATCTTATAATGTAAAAACGACCGATTGGCGCAGTGCGTTGTAACACGGTTGCTTGCCTTGCCAGGTGTCCCGGAATCGTTTCCCGGTTGGGTCAATTGATTTATATACGATTGAACTTATGTAGGTGGTTACTGTTATCAGTTAAGGCTTTAGATTGTTACTAATAGTTAAGTTGAGCAAATAATCGCGTGCAAACAAACCAACTTTTAGAGTTGGGCCTGTTGTTGTTCCTAGTTCATCTTTTTGTCTGACTTTAGGTGATGTTATTTAAAATGTCTGTTTTCTTTACTAGAAGACAATAAATTTAATTATAGGTACACCACTTGTTCTTACTCGATAATAACAGGTTAGGTATCTTTCAACGAGGTGTGGATATCTGTACTAATAAATAAATATAAAAATCGGGACATATTACACACCCAACAGACCAAGAGTAGGGAAAACTCGTACACATGGGTCTGGGACTTCAAAACATGTTATAAAGGCATTACTTTTATTATAAAAACCACAGACAAACACAGCTCTTCACATAAATATTTGTCCTTGCTAAGCATCTTATTTCTTTACAAGGTATGGCGTTAGTGTTAATTTACAAGCTAACATGACATTTGGAAAACCAGATTATATGAAGTCAGTCACAAGCGTAAATATGTTAACATTTTTGCACTTTACGGGTTTAACATAAGGTTCAAATTATAGTAATTATTGGTGCCTGCGATTGTACCTGAAAGGAATATATGTAAGTATGTGTGTTTCCAACACATTTATATGGAATTTATAAATTATGTGTTTCCTCATACTCATTAAATACACGACACCAATCATTTTGCCCGCCATTTTTCCTATATTTTATTTTTATAGATTCATTGTATCGAAATGGCCATGAATTTGTCGCCATATCTTAGATTGTATGCATGTTTTTCTTAGTTACTTTAACAGTAATTCTTGTTAATAACCGGCGTTGTATTAAACTATAATTTTCTATGTGAAATACTTTATGGTAACTATGAGACTTCGTTTTGCGTAGAATAATGATTTGAGCGTAGAAGTCATATCATACAAAATTAATGAAACGAAATGATATGAATTATTTATTATTATTTATTTAGCGGTAATTTCATTTCAGTATAGCTTTTCAAAATCAATCCTCTACCTGCAGGGTGTAATAAAACCAGTCCATAGTGATAATTAACTAGCAAACCTCAGAATTGTGAATAGTTATCAAAGTAAATTTGAAGAGAGTCTGGTGAGAGAGAGGTGAATTATTAAAAAGTTTGATAATTTTTCATTCATTGATGTTTCGTTCTGTGGGCGAAACGTTCGTGGACCAAATGTTCTCTGCGCAAAAAGTGAACGGTTCAAAGATTCTGTTGGCTAAACCTTCACTGGCATATCGTTCCGTTGGCGAAACGTTAATGGTGGTAAGATTCTATTGGTAAACGGTTCATGGATCAATAATTTGTTGGTCAACCGTTTCAGACTCATTTGAAGAATAGTGAATCTGGAAGCGTATTAAGTTAAAAAAACTTAGGTTTAGAAATAAATTCTGCAAGTCATCACCCATCATAATGTCGCTATAAGTTATTTAATCATGCTATGTCTCACTTGAGGATGTTAGCATACATGTGTAAAATTGTTCAAGCCAGATAAAATAATGTGTTAATGTTAACATTTTAAATAAAGATATGTAGGTAATGAAGTTAATTCACCAACGTTTAAAAATAATACGACACGGTTGGATTATTGCGCTGTAGCACGGTTTCTCGCCGCGATTTCCGTAGTGTCCCGGGTTCGATTAACGGTCGGGTCAGTTCAGGAAACTCTCTGTGTCTGTGTGTGCTGGGAGACGCCCCTGGCTTATTTCCTTGTGTGGTACCCTCGTAACACAGGGATATTAATCCCTACTTCGACAACATTACAAGAGGTGTGTTGTTTGGCGCATATTTATATTTACAATATCTTTAATAGGTATGTATAAAAGAAAGTCGTGTTAGTTACACCACTTATAACTCAAGAACGGGTTGGACTGATTTTTATGATTTTTGTGTCTTTGGATTTGTCTACTTCGGGATGTGGTCTATGACAGTACATTTCTGCCCAGTAAATGCTTAATTCACTCTTGTCTTGAAGATGCCCAGGTTGTATTGTTCAGAAATAACATGCGCGGGCAGCCAGTTCCACTCCTTTGCTGTTTGCATTAAATAATAATAATGAGATAAGTTAACAATAAAATACCACTGATGGGTAAAGGCCTCCATCATTGAAATTAAGTCATCGCTACAGTTTATAGGTATTATGCCTTAATACCCATGCCAAATGCAAGTTGGTGATCGATCACAAACCTTGGTTATGTTACGAAAAAATCATTAAGTTGTAATCCTTTAATTATTTCCTCTATTCTTCCTCAGAGTAAAATGTCGATCCACATCAAAGACTCCGACGACCTGAAGAACAGGCTGACCGAGGCCGGCGACAAGCTGGTGGTCCTCGACTTCATGGCCACGTGGTGCGGGCCCTGCAAGGTCATCGGGCCTAAACTAGACGAGTTGGCTAATGAGATGACTGATAGCATCGTTGTTCTAAAGGTAAATTTTAATATTACTTATTTATAGGGACACTTGGGCTTCCCTTTAGTTAGATCATCAGGATATTAGCAGTCTTCATGCGTTGGAATTCGGTGGGCTCAATTCCAGAACCGCCACCTAAGGCCATGACTTCTTAGCGCTATTCGCCTCTATAGCCGTTAGTTCTTTGCGCTATGTGCCCCTAAGGCCAAGAGTTCTTCGCGCGATGTGACCACGGCCAATTAGGTTTTTTGCGCTATGTGCCCCTACGGTCATGAGTTCTTCGCCCTATGTGCCCTAATGGCCACGAGTTATTCGCGCTATGTGCCCCTACGGTCATGAGTTCTGCCCCCGATAATTGAAAAGACGCATCTAACAAACAGGTAAAACGAAAAAAAAAATGTTAGAATGTCAAAATTGGGTATTTCTATGCTGTCCCTAAAATAGTTATTAAAAAAAATTAAAAAAAATGTGGATGATGGCTCAGGTATTGTTCTTTAATTACTCTTTGAAAAAAATTACAATTGACATTTTATTTAATAAATTTTATGAAAAAACCTTTTCATCTTAGCATAAAAAAAATGACTAAAATACCTAAAGCTTAATTAAAAGGGCGCTAATAACCATATGCGCCTTTTCAATGTCGTACGATTATTTCTACACTTTTATACTTAATATTAAGTTAATGAACTACGTTCTCATTTTAAGAAGATAAAACGCATATGGCTTTATGCGCCTTTTCATTTAAGCATTCTAAATACTAATATCACATCATTGCGAAATTAAAATGTCACTTACTTAACAAGCAGCTGTACGAAATACAAAATTGATTTAAACTTTTACTAAAAAAGTTATGTATATCTTTTACTTTTTAGCTGAGAACGGTAGGTATAATTTCTGTAGGAACAGAAAACACTTTTATTATAAAATTGAACATGTTTTATTTAAAAGAATAACAAGAAACAGTTTCCTAAGGCAGAATCACATCAGTTTCGTTCACGATGATTTCGATGACGAATTTCGGAATTCGGGTTGTGAATTTTATATATTTCACAAGTCTCACACTCTTCACTCCCTAATTTTGCAAAAGAGATGTTAAGATCCTTTAAAACCCTGCGATAATGATCATAGGAAACACAGTTTTCGGGAATGCAATTATGTTTTTTGCAAAAATCTTTGTGCATATCACGAACATTCAAATCTGATGGTAAAAACTTGCGGTTTGGAGCATGCTCTCTTCTATAATGCGAAATTGCTGGGTGAAAAGAGTTTATGTGGTCAATAAAATAAGATTTAAGCCTCGTCTGTCCCTGATTTCATCATTTTGTAAATGTTTAAGGGCGCTCCTGACAACTTTGTAATTTTTTTTTAAGTCCAAGTGTTGTTAAAAAAAATGTTTTGTATACATTATTTTTTCTCCGGTTTCATTATTTAAAAAATATGTAATAGTTTTTCCACGGTAAATGTTTTTAGAGTTATTGTTTTTTCTTTGTGTGCGTCTAGCTGGTGAACTCTGAGGAGAATTGTTAGCTATGGAAATATACTGTTCTTTGTTACTGATTTTACGGAATGTTTTATTTAACATCGCTCTATGATTTGAAGATATTTTTGTGTTACACTTTTTTTTACAATTTTCATTACAACCCGGTTTTAAGCAATATTTAGTATAATTTTTTAACTCCTTTTCATTCTTTTGCGCTCTTCCAGTTTTATTCCGTAATGTTTACGTTTGCGTAGAGTCCCCTTTTTAGTTAATTGATTCGATCGGGCTGGAAGTTCATCTTCCGGCACAGTCTCAGGTGACTCTGATACGCGAATATTACTTTGGTCTGAATCTTCTATGACATCACCATCCGAATCGGATTCCGAAGCGATTTTCAAGTCTTTCTTTTGTGGAGGTACGTAGTCTTTATCAAAAAGAGAATCATCAGAGTCGAAATCACCTGAAGAAGACGTAGTATCACAACTGCTGCTGCTGCTGCTGCTATTACTTTGTTTGGAGTCAGCTTGTGTGATGGGAGTTGACTCGAGTAAAGAATTATTGGTCGGATCCGTGCTGTCATTAATTAATTAATTTATTTATTTATTTATTTATTTTACTTTAATTAAAACGGCGGTACACCAATAACAATAATTAAAGATACAGAAATAAAAATAAAAACATTAAATTAGACCTACATTAAAGACTTAAGTTATTCTCATTACATTCATTTTAAGCGTAACTCGCGGTGACAGCGGAACTGCTACGCATTTCCTCCACTTGCGGTAACGAATACGATGTTTCAGTCGAAGATGGTGTTGTGATTTGTTCACTATTAGATGCTAGAGCTTTTGTAATCATATCAAACCTTCGACTGTTCTTCATTTTTGTTGAGTCTGTAACAAATACAGTAATTAAGTTCGAGTCAAAGATCACAATAATAACACACGTAACTAAGTAAAAATTACTAAGCTACAACAGCTGCTATGCTTCAATCATTTCGACTTTCTTGTTTTAGGGTTTTTACGCAGTCGGGTTTTTTTTTCATATACCCAGCGTCACTTTCACAGTTATACAAATCTAACGACAGTTCTGAAGCTAAACTCCATCCAGCCGTTCAGGCTGCAGAGCGTGCCAAACAATTATACATACTTACATACTCTCAAAAAACATAACCCACCTTCTGAAGCTGTCGGGTAAAAAACGTAAACAATCTTGATATGTTTCATGTTAAGTAAGTACATTTAAAAATAAAATAGATCTTTATTAAAATACATTATCCAATTAGGAAATAAAAAACGTTCAAAATCTTGAAAAAAAAACCTTAAGATTGTTAACATTTATTGATGTATCCCGAATGGCTGAAGTATTATGATATATAATATAATTACTCCTAAAAAAGACGACGCGATGCCGCGTGACCACATATTATTTCACAAATAGGTAAGTCATATAGCAATTTGTTACATTCAGCCAATACAGACTTTATGTGCATTATAATAAGCTTTTACTTACTATTAATGACTAACATGCATAAATATAGTGTAACTTACCTTAACATAAATCACTAAATTAAATAAACAGCGCGTGCGACGATGACGCGCACTGCTCCCTTAGCCGCTCGGGCGCAACTGATCGATTGCAGTACATTTCTCTCCCCCTGCACGTTTCCGTCTCAGTGTTGCTAAGTTGAAAAGGCGCATAAACACATTTACGTCTAATCAATTAATCACCCTTCGTATATTAGGCTTCTTCCAAAATGATCAAAGACGTATGTACCAAATGCGCTCGATGAAAACTTAATATACGAAGTTGAAAAGGCACTTCTGACAGATGATGACTTTTCATCTTAGCATGCATGACTTTTGTAACTAGCACCGAAGACGCTTAGGGTTAGTTGCGTCTTATCAATTTCCTTTCGGAAACATATGCCCTTTCACCTTCTAAACGGTAAGGATTTTTATAACAGGAAACGGCGTTTCTGTGTAAATATGCCGTTTCAATTAAGTATAAACGAAATGCGTCTTTTTACCTTCTGACTATTGGCAAAATGATTGTAAATGCGTCCATTTTCGCAATGGTATTTCTGTAACAGAACGAGGTAGCAAAATATAAAAAATACTAGCAGATGCGCCTTTTTTTCCTTATTCCGGCAGTTTATATAACTCAATTTCGGTAAAAATGTTAGATGCGTCTTTTTAACTATCGGGGGCAGAGTTCTTCGCCCTATGTGCCCTAATAGCCACGAGTTATTCGCGCTATGTGCCCCTACGGTCATGAGTTCTTCACGCTTAGTACCTTTACTGCCATGAGTGCTTCGCTGTATGTATACCCACCCACTCCTCTGAACAAGGTTGAGGACTTCAGTTTTAGAAATTCCCTTTGTAAAAAGCTGACTGAAGGCATAAGTTGTAATGTAGGTCATTTATAGGAATGTGAGATAGCCTGAAAATTACTATCACGCCTCTTCTAAGTGTTTAAGATACTTTATCTACTTAGATAAGTGTTATTTGGGCGCAGAACCAACAGAAGGCCCACTACTTAAAATAAGCTAAAATGGTTATAATTTTATTGTAATACTGTGAACTTCGTGATATTCTCAAAATGTAAGTACCGTATTCATAGCAAGCACAACTGTCAGTTAATTTTCATTATTAATACCCTGATAATTTTATTCAAACATTGTATAGTTAACACGTTAACTACAATAGGTTCATATCTTAAAATATTTTAAAATGACCCTAGCCAACGCGGGCCAATCAGTTTTGAAATCCATTCGAAAGTTATAATAAATGTTACCGTCACTAAATAAACAATATTATCTGTACCTAAAGTAGTTTCTTAAAAGATAATATTTTTTGCACAAACAAATACAATAAGTTATCTGATCTATCACACAAAGCAAGAAAAAACACTTAATCTGTTCATTCACTTTATAGCCATATGATGACCTAAGATGTACTATGGGAGTCTGAGGCAGATCTATAAATAAATCTACATACATGAGCATGTATTAACGTCCGTATTTCACAAAATAATCACTACCCTGTATTAGTTGATTTAGTATTCAGTGAATCACTTAATAACTGCACACAATCATAATCAATACTGCTATTAGCTCGGTGACCTCTCCATACTGCTATTGCTGCGATTTTAAAGGAAATTTTAACCACAAGTTTTTTAATCAGTTGAATTTTACCACACAATATGGGTGTGGGTGTGTGAAACCCGTTGTGGTAGGTATATGACTAAATTGTTAGTTTATAAATTTTTAGTATTAATGGTCTTCGACTTCGAGTTTTCACTGATGCTTATGTATTCTTAAAGATGTCTATAATTGCAAATGATTGAAAACAGAAGGATTTCAAATAAAGATCAGTTACAGATAAGCTTTTTCTTATTTTTTGATCTGGTAGACCTTAAAAAATACATTCTTACTTTAATCTTACAGTAACAAAGCGCACTTCGTATAAAAAGTACATATTTGGGTTGTTTGTGGTTTGAACCTGGTTTTCCACCATCTGCATCGGGTCGGATCGCAAATTTTGAAATTTATGAAGGAGTTCTGGCTAGGATAGCACTTCTGACCACATCAACTTCAGATTACTTATATTCATATTTTTTTGACAATTATTTGGAGAATTTTAGTTTGTGACACAGACATTATTGCCCCTCCCTCGCCCCGAGGAGTAGAAAACCCGCGTGCGTGATGAACCCACACCGTGTTAAAAACACCCTAGGCATGACTTCATTATCGTTTACATTAGTTATTTTATTTCTCCTACTCTACTCACTAAAAATAGCTGACAGCATTATCGTCCTAAAGGTAAATTTCAAAATTTATTATTGCGGAAACTTAGGCTCCTCTATAGATTTTCAGGATATTAAGCAGTCTTCAATTCTTCACCCATCGGAATTTGATGGTCTCAATTCTAGATTCTCTCTGCCCCTGCGGCGATGAGTTCTTAGCGCTATGTGCCCCTACGGCCATAATTATGAGTTCTTTTGCTCTGTGACCCTGTGGACATAGTTCTTTACGCTATGTGCTCTTACAGTCGTGAGTTTTTCGCGCAATGTACCGCTTACGCATGACTTCATTTACGTTTGTTATATTTATAAATACCCTAATCACTAAACCGTCATCATTACTAAGACTTGATAATTCAGTATTATCATTTATAATTTATTTATTTTCAAGCAACAAATTACATTCAAATATCTTGAATAAACATAATCGGCCCATAGATAAATACCTACCTTAAAATTAATATACATTTATCACAATATTTAATTCACACACATATGGTTCATCGGCGACGTCCGACCCATCATGTTGTCCGGTAACCGACCTCTAACGCCGGTAAATGACACCTTTCGGCCAAATCTACTCTTTTATGTAGGTCGATAGATCTTCAGTCGGCACTCTCACCACAAATGAATTGAAATTCACATTATGGCGGGATACCAACCGCTCGACCTCTCAGGTGAAGTTGGCTTTGGTGGTGACCTTGATATACTCTGCGATTTCCTCAGCCTCCGTAGAGTAATGGAGGCGGGGAACGTACAGCAGCGTCGTCGGTATTGCAGCATGCAACAGCAGCTTCAGGCCAGCCGGCATAACACCACACAGATTTGCATCAGACAGTTTATTTCATTGCTTAAAACTGATATAGAACTGACGAGAAGAAGATATTTAGGTTAAATGTAGATTTTGCGTGTTAATGCAAGTGGGCTATAATAATTACTTTAAGTGATCTGCACTTCTGCAGATTACAAACAGCAATCACAAGACGACAGTAAATAAACAGTATCAACTGATTCTAGCTCGCTTTAAAGTTAAAAGTATACTTTAAACTTTAAACCAGCTCAATCCGCCTAATAAAATAGGGCGAACCCACTTCAGAGTAAAATTTTAATGAAAGCGTGAAATTCTCGTTAAAGTTTAAATTTGTAGGTAGGCCATTTTTGATCGGCTAATCTTACCATTGATTGATATAGAGGGTCTTGAACAATCAATTATTCTAGAAGAAGTTTAACTGTGCTTAGAAAAAGAACGATTCACGGTCAAGGTTTGTTTATCCAACCTCAATCGATAAAACCTGAAGAATAATATACCTAGCCAGCTTAGCCGCACTGATTCAATCAGGGTTTTATTTGCTGTGTTCAGTTGACCTTCAGAAACAACCGCAAGTAACTGTCTCCATTGTTTTTTTAATAAACGCAAGTCTATGAGACATAATATTATGCTTACTTAAAAAACAACTTCTTAGTGGGAAGAGAATTTCCATTTCTCATTTCCACGACTCTCTTTTCGGCAATAAAGTGCAATTAAATGTGAATGACATTAACTAAGCGACCTTAGCGCAGAATCTATTGCAGCCACCTACATTGTGTATTTACGTAACCCGAGTTGACAGTAATTATACCATGATGCTAACAGCTGTTACATGCGGTATCATTACGACACAATCTTTTATTTACATGAACTTACTTATCCTGTGGTTATGTGTACTTATACGCGATTCACATAGTAGAGTCAAAAACATAAATACCTGTTCGTTTGAAAGGCTTGAAAAATATCTGAGAGAAAAATTAAGTGTCAAAATAAATTCATTTCTTTTCTAAATATATTACATTATTGTATAAAAGTCTACAAAGACTCTGAATGCACTGTGGTATAGGTATTTTTGGTTAATGTTTGGCTCAGAGACTCTTTAAGCCTTAAAACTCACACATATTTTTGTTTCTGACTGTACATACATACGCACGCACCTCATTGATTTAAAATCAACGCTGTGCAAGAGTGAACAGTTGAGTTTACCACCTCCTGACAGACTTACTGCAGAATCGTATCCTTCCCTTATAATCCCCGCCAAAGGAGGCTGAATGTCACAGTCTTAATTGATACATATCTCCGTCTGATACAATAACACAAACCACTTAGCCTTGACATAGCGATTTCACATTTCTGAAAGTATGATTAAGGGTGCACACCCACGTCAGACTTTTTGTCGGACCGATAATCGGGCCGATTTTGTATTTCATATTATTTCTGACCTACTTTTTGTCGGACGTGTGCGTTGCTCCATTGCTATCTGTACGTTCTATTTTTCTCCTACAAAAAATCGGTCACCGATTATCGGACGTGGGCGTGCACCCTAAGACTTGTAAACCAGTATTTAGCGCCATGAACGAATGGGCGGAAAAGTACTGGACACAGTTTAAAAGGCATAGGTTGACTATCATCACCTGTTTGTATAGGCAGCAAGACGAAATCAGTCTTCCAGCTGAACAAATAACCAATATAACAAGTACCAAACATGCTAAAAAAAACATCCTAAACGTTATTGCTTTTAAGTTCAACAAAAGCTAATAAGTACCTTTCTTTCCAGATCGATGTGGACGAGTGCGAGGACATTGCCACAGAGTACAACATCAACTCCATGCCCACCTTTGTCTTCATTAAGAGCAACAAGAAACTCGAAGAGTTCTCTGGCGCGAACGTCGACAAACTCAAAAACACAGTTCTTAAGCACAAGTAATCGCATCGCTGCTGCGCGGCGGCTGCCCCAAGGCGAGCTAGCGACGGGTACCACATACCCATATGGGTCCTACATTAGCATAATGGGTCCCACATACCCAGTATAAAATAAAAACGCAGCAAAACTACTACATTACACCAACTGATAAAATCTGTGAATTTTTACGTCGCTAGTCCGCCAGTTAGATTTGTGTCACAATCAGAATTTTGTCACTGATGCTAAGTGTGGGCATAATACACCCATTCGCACTAATAATAAATAATGATAATAATAAAAAATATATGTTGTATTTTTCTTTTAGCAGAAAGACGGAGTTAGTGTGTCCAAAGCATATAAGTCTATTTTTGACACAAGTGTAATGATGTTATTGGGGTATATAAGTGTCATCTCAAGATTTATATTGTAATAATGCAATGTTTGAAGTAATCTTTGGCCTTAAAGGCGACTGGAAGGTTCACAATTTTTGTTTCCAAGTAGATACACATATTTTTGTAAAGTGTTGTTTTTTTGACGCTTGCTATACGTAAGAGCCAGTCGCCTGAGCGTTTTGCCTCTTCGATGTATTATTTCCGCGTATTTTTCACATTTATGTATGTTACAAGTATTGTTATTCCAATAAATATTGTCAAAACGTATTTCATGTTTTAATATACCCTTTTTTAAGGAAAATCTGTCTAAGTAAACACGCTACTATAATTTCTACATGTCAAATTTTAAAATGTATGGGATTGACTTTAGCAGTATATCAATACCTCTGAAATATACTCAAACTCAAACATCTTTATTTAAATAGACTCAATCAGTACTGTTAAATAGTTAAGTCATTTAAACAATTCCAAAGATAAACATTGTTAGTCACTGATATTAATATACTTAAGTCCGGGATTTATTTATAAATATTACAAGAGGCCGCACTGAGCAGAGCTTTAAACCCAGACTTTTTATCTAAAAGGTAGTCATTGGTAGTATAATATAACTATTTTAATAAAACAGATTTGATGTGGTTTTCGAATCTGTGCAGCGGTAAAATACGAATTGCCTGAGGAACTTTGTTGGAGTAGTGTACACCTTGCCCTATAAAGGATCCCAAAACTTTTTGTAATCTAAACAATCAACGGCAGCGCAATTTTATCCTTAGTAAGTATTAAAAACCTTTGAATACCCATTTATCATTAGAAAGAAGGCTTAACTTCATTATCTTGATAGCACAAAGCGCGGTATTATTATACAATGATGCAATCGGCTATCACTACCTTGTCTTCAAGATAATAATGATACTAGCAATCGAGAAGAAATTAAATTTCATGTTAACGCTATTTATTTTATTTAAAACTATTTAGGTATATGAATAGTATATTATGTTTAATTCATTAAGTATATGGTATTTAAGATTCGTTTGTCTTTTGGTTCAATTTCTATATGTTGCACAACCCAAAAATTTCAATGTTTCTGTTATACCTTGCGGTTGACTAGTAGAAAATGCCTCCAGGCATTAAGTCCGCGAATTGTACTTCACTTGTTTGTGCAATAAAGAATAAATAGATAAAAAAATATATATTTATAGTACGTACTCAACTACATTTACATTTAGGTAAAAGCTTCGGAGTTTACGAGAAGGGAAAATAACTACTATTGATAAGCTAGGAGTAGCGGTACGGTCAGTAACAGAACTAGCTAAGCATATCAGTACTTTGTCATCATACCTACCTTATTTTAGTTGTTCCCATTCCACTGCCTGTCATCTCTCTGAATTATACTCGAGGGGTAGGGCAAACAAAACTACGCATAAATGAATGCAAATACAAAATACAAAATAATTTATTGAAATAAACATGGCCTCTACAAAAATGTATAGGACCTTATCCAATTAAGTTTATAAAAACCTGTCCTAGGATAAGGCCGCTCTTCCATTGGATAACAAACATGTTCTTAAAAAATAATCCTCAGTTTTAGTAGCAGTTTGGTAGCGTGAGATAAATGATAGGTACGTGTTTATTAACTAATTAATTACAAAAATATTAAAACATTATCATTATTACATCATTAAGGCCCGTATTCTAGAATCGTACTCAAGCACTGATCTGTACTTGAGTAGAGATTTCAAAACGTCAGTTCATACAAAAACGTCACTCAGATCTATACTCAAGTACAGATTTTGTTTTAGAATACGGGCCTTAGTTTTCAGATTCCATATAGTCCATTTTTCTTAACCAGTGAAATACTTTATTTTTACATTCCATGAAAGACACATTATAGAACTTTAGTTTCCTATTTAGTTTATTGTATAAGATTACAGATTTTGAATTGAATTGGTTGCGAGAAAATTTCGTTTTTGATAATTTAATATTTATTACATTGTAGGGATTTCGTTTTGCATTAACTCTGTCATCAGGAATAGTAATTTTATGAGTTCTTAAAACACTTAACAAAATGTAAAGTTGTCTAACAGTCAAAACATTGCAATCTTCATATACTTTTACTGTGCTATAAGTACGTTTCTTTAACAGGAGAACTTTCAAAATGGATCTTTGAGCTCGTTCCAGCTGCATCAGATTAGTTTTGTCACTTCCACCCCAAACAGGCAAACAGTAGCTGATTATTGACTGCGCTAGAGTTTTATAAATATATATGAGAAGTTGTTTGTCAGCAATATGTCTGAGATATTTAAAAAGCCAAATTAATTTTCTGATTCGAGAAGTACAATTTTGTATTTGTGTGTGCCAATTTAATTGGTGATCAATGTAAAGTCCAAGATACTTAGCCGTAGAGACTTTTTCAAGAGCTGAACACTTACAATTAAATGCAGTGATGTGATTATTACAGGTGTGAGCAGTGATTTTTAGGTTAACATTAGGCTGAAGAGAGTTAAGAATCGAAAAAGTAATGTAGTTTGTTTTACTTGTGTTTAATGTCAACAGATTGTTTTTTAACCATTTTATAACAACTTGGAGGCCTATCTCCGCTCTATTATGAACTTCCTCCCAGGTATCACCGTAAAATAGCAGGGCTGTATCATCTGCATATGAAATTATTGTGCCTTTTTCAAGTTTAACTGCACTGAGGTCATTGATGTACATGAGAAACAAGGTAGGGCCAACGACGCTACCTTGTGGGACTCCGTACAATGAGGTTGTCTCTACGGCACTGTAAAAAATTTCATTTAATTTTACTTGTTGTGCTCTGTTGCTTAGGTAGTCTATGAGTAAGGTGTGAAATGAACCACGTATTCCTAGTTTGTCAAGCTTTTTTATAAGGATGGGGATAGAGACAGTATCAAAAGCTTTTTTTAGATCTAAGAAAACACATAGAGCTTTCTTTTTCTTATTAATGTGGTCAATAATTTTACTGGTTAAAGATAAAACTGCATCTTCTGTGCTCTTGCCTTCGCGAAAACCAAACTGGGAATCGGAAATGATATTATATTTATTAAGGTAGTTTACAAGACGTTTATTGATTAGCTTTTCTAGAATTTTTGAGAGAGCACTAAGTACTGATATTGGTCTATAGTTATCTATGTTGTCTCTATCCCCATTCTTATGTATAGGGTGAATGATTGCACGTTTAAATACTTGAGGGAAGACTCCCTTATTAAAACAGAGAGAGAATAGGTGATGTAAGAGTGGGATGAGGTCTAGTTTTGCCATTTTTATAAATTTTGTAGGTATTTTATCCCAGCCACATGCGGAATCGGACTTCAAATTCATGATGATACTTTCAATCTCTGAAGGGTCTGGTGAGATTAAGCCAATTGAGTTGACTACAGTAGGGAACGATTTAAGTGACTCCAAGCACTCCTTTGTAATAGGAGCAGAAGAAATCTCCTCAGCTAGAGTTTTTCCAATGTTAATAAAATGTTTGTTAATTAAATTACACGACTCTATTTCTGAACTGGCAATGTTTATTAACTCCTGATTTTTGGATTTTGATACATTTAGATTAGTTATCGTTTTTATTGTATTCCATAGAAGCTTATTGTTACTTTTTGTTTTTGCTAATTGTTCTCTCTCATATTGCCGTTTTAGTTTTTTTAATAAGTTATTGCAATAGTTGCGATATCTTCTATATGAGATTCGTAAGATTGTGTTTGTAGGGTCCGATTTGAGTTGTTTTTGGAGTTTATTTCTATTGTTAATACACTTTAGCATACCAGTAGTAATCCAGGGTTTAATAATTCTTTTATCGTGAGGTACTTTAATAGTCTTTGTGTTTTGTGCTAGTGATTTAGATATAGTATTTATGATTTTCTGTGCTAGGTTCTCGGGCTGTTCAATTGACAAAAGCTCTGAAAGATTAAGTTCTTGTAGTGTTTTGAGTGCACCAGCATAGTCAGTAATAGTTTTTGTGTTTTTGCTTACCATACGTTTTTTATTTGAATAAATATTTAATAATGTCATTAGGTGGTCAGTTATGGTAGTTTCTATTACGGCTATTGACGCTGAGTATCTCGTGGGATCTATGTTCATCATAACGTGATCTATACAACTATTTACTCTTGTATTTAATCGATGACCAGGTAGCACGCCATGGTTTGAAAGCATTTCCAAATAGTTGGCGCCACGATAGTCCATTTCTTCTTCCAAGATATTGATATTTATATCGCCTACGATGATTGTATTCTTATCAAATCTATCATCGTTGAGAAGGATATCTAAAGAGCTTGTAACGATGCCGTTTCCCTTCAGTCTCGTGGACGTTACAACCTCCACGATCGCTAGAAACTTCATGGTTTAACTGCTGGCCATTAAAAGTATTTTGTACTTGTTTTCAAATTTGATTCAATTCGATTTTTGTTTCGCATTGCATGCGCAGCTTTTTTGATTCAGTCCTACCAAAACCATCGTACTGAACAGTTTGTGAGCATTTTACCAGATTACCAGTTTAACTAGTATAACTTACGTGATGGTGTATTTTTAAATACTCTAAATAACCAATTTTGTAAACAGTTAAAACAGTTAGGTATAAGTAACAGGAACCCGTGTATCGGGGTAAGCATATCATACCTATTTACTTACCTATTACTATTAGATAATCTATTACCTAGGACTCTTTGTATTCATTTATTGTTATTTTGTTACAGTTCTTCTTTCCTACCTATACTTTTATCCTATTTAATAAACAAGTCACTGGATTGGCTGATCTTTTATTAACTATTCCACAACTACATCTACTTCTAAATATTGTGTGACGAATCCCGGCGCTCCGGCTCCTGTATTGCTGGCCAGCATCGAGGATCCACGTTATATGGCGCCCGAACAAAAAATCGAAGATATCTCTTCTCTGCAGCTCGAAACCACGAGTGAAGAATAATATTTGTTATTTCCAGTAACTGAAAAAGAAGATAATTTAGGACGTTTGTGCAATTTATGTGTGTTTAAGTGTGGTACTTATTTAGTGCATTTACCCTACCCTATTTTGTGTACTATCATTCATCCCCATTTCATTACACTATACCATACCGTTTTCACAACCAAATATACTTCAATCACTATACACACATTTTACAGACAATAATACGATCGACGCTACTACTGCTGGTTACAAATGTAATCGGTTCCCGATGCTTTAGTAGCGGAGGCATCACATTCACAAACTTATTACCTACTTATACTTATTATCCCAAAGATACTTCCAGTACCCTTTACTTTATTTACACCACAACCCTACAGACATCACCTACTCTACGGTTTGTCTAACCGACAGCTACATAAACCTTCGAGGTTTTGGAGTTTAAACCCTTGGTTATTCCAAATCTCGTTTGTTACCACATCCTTGGCTTTGGAGAGTATCCTTATCCAAGTTACTACACGCTTAGCTTGTATTTCTTTAGGTCTTCTAGGCCGACTAAGTTTACGCAAGCTAAGTATACTTACAAACATTACATACATCGAATAACAAAATATTTTTTACCAAATACACCACTCTCCAACTTATTTTCGTACTTCATCAATTTATCTTACTAGAATTGAGCAATAATTTTTACAATAATTTATAATCATTACTATTTTCAATATAAAACGTCAACTTTGCTTCTGAACTGATATTGTCAGACATTGTCACACTATTTATCTTCAAATCAAATAATTTTCTCTTTTCAAACTAAGAAAAGGTTTTATACCTTATTATAATACCAGTTGTACACCATGGATATTTTTCAATTGAACAAACCAGAAATTATTTATGAACTTAGATTACGTAACACAAATTTTCAACCAACTCTAACTGCCGTTGAATTGCGTGAAATCCTATCCATTACCTTATCAGAACCAAATACATACATACATGTGGATTTTTAGTGATTTTGGTAATGATATATTTTGATAATTTTGTAATGGTTTACTTACACCAAAAATAACACCTAATATTACTCATGTTTTCACAAGGCCATGTACGGTTTAGTCGATATTTTATTTAATATTCTATATTCGGGTGTAGTTTATTATTTATTTCTCTTTAACCTTCAATAGTTGTTTTGGAGCGGTTGGTAACTCCCATCTTAAACTAAGCCTTATTACCAGGAGCGGCTTGGGAACTCCTTAAAAATAAGCCTTAGCCCCTTTGATTTCTCAAATACTATATTGTAGTTTATGTAAAAGTATATTCTTATTCCCATTTTTTCCATAGTTTAAGAGCGGTTGGTAACTCTTGAAATAAGCCTTACCACCAGGAGCGGTAGGTAACTCCTAATAAATAAGCCTTTACCATTTGATGCTAACCTTTTTATGAGTTCCTCATGAGTGAATCCCAGTTAATGAACAGGGTCACCCATATTCTTTTCTTGTTGGTTCATCCAGTTACTGGCGTTAGCATAGCCAGGAATTGTTTGATTCACTTGAGAGAGTGTATCATTATCATATGTGTATTGAATAAAGTGGTATGTATTCTATTGATTATTCATGTGTGGTGTATAATATAACCAATAAACCGTAGGTCGTTGGCATGTGAAAGACATGAAACCTATTCCAAAATTAAGATAACTATCGATCACCGTGTACTCTAATTTACCATATTTTCTTTATATAATTAGGACTTTTGTTAATAATTCCCTATTTTGTGTTTTTACTCACCGTATACTCTAATTTACCATATTTTCTTTATATAATTACTTATTGATTTATTATAATTTATTATTACTTTAAGCGTGACGCATGTCACTTAATCTCTTGATTTATATAGGTACTGTTTTTATATACATCTTCATCCTTTCGGCTAACCATTAACTACCATGTCAATACGTAATTTTGTACATATAAGATTATTATGTTTTATTATTTTTTTAAAAAACGACTAGTCGGATTTCCGGCTTTAGTCATTAGTCATTTTCTCTATGGAGCGGATAACAACTCCTTAAATAAGCCTATGTTTTAGTAATCGTCGAATTTTTACCTCTGGAGCGGATAACAACTCCTTAAATAAGCCTCTGTTATTTTCTACCTAGTAGTTGGACTACAACCAACTTACTTGTTACCTTATTAGTAATTACTTTTAACAAGTAGTTACTTATTATAATCCCTAATGAGATTAAATCTTATCTTCTGACCATATTAAGGTTAGTAAACTTGTACATTTTTAAGACACTTAACACCAACACTTACACATGACATTCATCACACACATAAAAACTAAACATGATCACCAAAAGCCAGCGGGTGGTGACTGGCATATTTAAATAAGCCTGCACTAATCTGGGTTAGTTTCATGAGAAACATCTTCTATTATATAAGATTTCTCTACTTGACTGATGCCTTAATTCAAACTTACAGAATTAAGACTTTGTTAGATACGACGGATGTTAGTATTTGAATGAAACCGAAACCAACCTAGTGTAAATTTCTCACTGTAAAAAACATTCGTTTACCCAAAATTCTATCATGCACTTCCATTTAATTAATTAATAGGTTATTACTCATATTGTATTTTTTATAAAATAAGTGACTTGTTTGTTGACATGTTTGTTGACTTGTTTGTTGACTTGGTTGTTGACGTAACTATCAACTTATCTTCCAAATTTAACTTATTGTAAAAACGACATCGTTAGCATTACCTTATTTTTTTTACTTAACTTTTACATAACTTAACTTAACTAAAGATTAACTTAACTTAACTTTAACTTTCAAAAAAAAAATCCTTAAAGATTTTTTTTGCGCCGGCCACCCCGGTATTGTAACGATGCCGTTTCCCTTCAGTCTCGTGGACGTTACAACCTCCACGATCGCTAGAAACTTCATGGTTTAACTGCTGGCCATTAAAAGTATTTTGTACTTGTTTTCAAATTTGATTCAATTCGATTTTTGTTTCGCATTGCATGCGCAGCTTTTTTGATTCAGTCCTACCAAAACCATCGTACTGAACAGTTTGTGAGCATTTTACCAGATTACCAGTTTAACTAGTATAACTTACGTGATGGTGTATTTTTAAATACTCTAAATAACCAATTTTGTAAACAGTTAAAACAGTTAGGTATAAGTAACAGGAACCCGTGTATCGGGGTAAGCATATCATACCTATTTACTTACCTATTACTATTAGATAATCTATTACCTAGGACTCTTTGTATTCATTTATTGTTATTTTGTTACAGTTCTTCTTTCCTACCTATACTTTTATCCTATTTAATAAACAAGTCACTGGATTGGCTGATCTTTTATTAACTATTCCACAACTACATCTACTTCTAAATATTGTGTGACGAATCCCGGCGCTCCGGCTCCTGTATTGCTGGCCAGCATCGAGGATCCACGTTATAAGCTTAGGAAATTGTTTATATTAGCATTTGACGGCGATCTATAAATACATAATAAGGTAAACTCAGGTAGTGTAACTTCAAGACACGAAGCATCTGAGATGAGAATTTCTTTGACTTTGTGTTGAAGCGAGCTGTCTATGTAGACCAAAATGAAGTCTGTTATATGGGGATTATTTTCTGTCAACTTAATTTCCTTCATTTTAAACTTGTTAAACTGATATTATGCAAAAAGACAATTCGGACAAATGACTTTATGACATGAGAAATTAGGAGAACAAATTATTATAATAGCACCCGACATTATGACAGAAAAGTTTTCGGAGAAAATGTGATATTAACTTAATAATTACTTATAGAAACCAAGTCCGCGCGCCCATTTTTCCAAACGGACTGCTTTGCAGTGTTTATTACAGCTCCGCAACGTTCAATGTCAAAGCGCGCCGCGCGTAAGCAAGCAATAGTCACGCGCATGTGTGGCTCGGATTAGTGCTTCATTTCTGACGGGGCGGTTGTTTAGAGACTATCCTTATAAACGTTTTTACAACATTTCGAACATTCAAATCAGTGCAAGGGAAGGTTATGTGAAACAGAGATGAAAAGGAGTCCTGGAAACGGGTTCTACTACTGAGCTTTTTTTTTATACGAATGGATGCGTACTTTCTGTGTGCGCGCTGTACGCGCTATCCCTACTGTCGATACATCGCATAGCTCGAGCTACGCATCTTACTCGCTCCGTTACATAACATAGCATCAGTGGAAACGGTGTAATAGTTCCTTAGCTTGCACATCTTCGCAGCATAGCTGCATTGCATCTCTGGTGGAAAAGCAGCCTCAATCTACTTCTGTTTCGGACTTAACGTATCAGTTCAGTTTATTTGGTTTGTTAGAAGAAGTGGACGTTTCACTGTCAGAAACAGTGTTGGCAAAAAGGTAATCTAAATAACGATTAAAAAGTTAATCGTGATTAACGATTAAAGTTAATTAATCGTAATCGACATCTAGACGATTACGATTATTAGTCGTAATCATTAATCGTTAATCACGATTTATAACTATGACTAATGAGTAATGACGTTTGGTGGAACAGTTCAAAAAATGTAAAACAAGTTCATCTTAATTTTTTTATTTGAGTATTAATAAAAATCACAGTAATTGGTAATCAAAATAGAAGCTAGTTTTTTATGTTATAATTATTATTGACAATAAAATTTTAGCTTACCAAAACAGTTTTAATTTTTTAAATGATTTAAATTACATTTCATAATTACTCTTTTCTCAAATAAATCGTCCGATATTTTGTGCGACCTGGGTATATTCAACATGGTGGCAAAAGAAAACATCCTTTCAACTGAGCCAGAGGAAGGCATGGGTGTGTTAAATTTAATAAATACTTCTTTCTTAACTGGGTAGCGTTCTAAAAGATCTGTTTCACGGCTTCCTTCTGCGAAAAAAATTGAGATAATTAAATCTGCTCTATTTCTTAAATCAATAGTTTCCGCTTCACTTCCAGAATCCGAAAAATCAAAAAAGTCGTCGTTTTTTTGCAAATTATTATTGCTAATATTTTTTTGCTGATTGTCAGCTACCAGCTCTGGACTTTTCAATAATTCGCTTTTGACAACGGATTTAAACAAGTTCGTACATTTTATCTGATCAGCAGGAGTCAGGCACACCAGCCACTTATTCTTAAATCTGGGATAGGCTAATGCTGCAATGACTGCATGTTTGCTTGTCTCACTCGTAAGATTAAAGAATTTAATTTTAGAAAACGAACAACAAACTCAAGCGCAAAACCAGAAAATGTATCGGTTGACGCTTCCTTTTCCTCAATACTACTAAAACAAATGACTTAATAATATGATTAGCACTACTACACTGTTTTTAAATTTTCATCATGTTTTTAAAAAAGCATGAAAAATTAAAATTACGCTATTTTATCCTTGTAGTAAACTATAAGTAGCGATACCGTGACTGGATTTTATCCGAAAACGTAGTTGATTAAATCTAAATATACTTTTTTCCATTTATCAAACATACCTTAATCAGCTTTAATCAAATTAACGATTAACGACTAATGATTATTTCTTTTAATCGCGATTACGATTACAATATTAATCGTGATTTTTTTAATTACGATTAATATTAATTCAGAATCAGAATTTATTTGCAATAAAAGTGGTTACAAAAGGTCTTACACACAGTCATATAGTTCCATCACATTTAGCTCCTTAGTCTAAAGCATGCAAATTTTTAATTTAACAATTTTTGGTTACATAATTCAATTCAAAAAATATATTCTAATGTCATCAATCTCAATTAATTAATTCCTCAACACTATAAAATAATTTGTCCATAAGCCAATTAGTCACACTTTTCTTAAATCTCTGCAATGTAAGAGATTTAAACTCCAGAGGTAGGGCGTTAAATACCATAATACACATTGCATGAGCTTGTTTTTTATACAATGTGGTTCTAGGTTGTGTATCGAATACCAATCTGTCAGGATTTCGCGTATTCCTGGGATATATATCCCGTGCGCTTTTAAAATATTGAGGATACATTTTTACAAAGCACACGAGCTCGAGTATGTACATGCAGGGCAACGGCAAAACATTTAATTGTTTAAAAAGGGGTTTGCATGAAAAAAAAGGAGGATAACCACAAATTGCACGTATACATTTCTTCTGGGCAATAAAAACCTTATTTATATCGCATGAATTACCCCAAATCAACAATCCGTATCTCAAAATAGACGAGACGTGACCATGATAAGCCGTTAGAGTTGTCGATAGGGTACATGTCTGTCTTAGTCTGGCAAGAACATATACAAACTTATTAAGTTTGCCACATACCTATTGAATATGAGACTTCCAATTCAAGAACTTGTCGATCGTTATCCCCAGAAACCTTGTGTTCCGTTCTTCATTTATGCTAAGGTTAAGCTCCAATGTTTTACTACCATAACTTTGGAATTGTATGTAGTTAGTTTTACCAAGATTCACATTTAAATTGTTACTGTTCAACCACGTTACTACCGAATCAACCGCACTCTTTACTTCGTTTTCATAAGTTACCAGATCTTTCTCGAAATTAACTACAACAGAAACGTCATCAGCAAACAGCGTACATTTGTTTTTAGTAATGTCTGGTAGATCATTAATATAGATCAGGAACAGCAGAGGTCCCAAAACACTTCCCTGTGGTACCCCGCACGCGTTAACCCTAGGATCAGATCTGTACGCAGACAAAACGGATTTTTCATTAAAATTTGTAACTTCAACATATTGGCTCCGATCTTGAAGATATGATTTTACCCAATTTAGAGCCGGTCCACGGATTCCAAGATTATTTAATTTTACTATTAAGACTTCGTGTAAGACGAAATCAAAAGCCCGTGACATGTCAAAAAAGATGACACTACTAAGTTTCTTTCTGTTAATATTCTCAGTCACCTCCTTAACCAAGTTATAGATGGCTAGTACGGTAGATTTACCACTTTGGAAACCAAATTGCTCCTTCTTAATAATTCCAAAGGTCACAACAAATGACATAACTCTCCTGTACATGGCTCTTTCAAAAATCTTTGACAAAACAGGTATCAGGGTGATTGGTCTATAATTACTCATGTCAAGTTCATTGCCTTTTTTTTAGTAAGGGTCTGACAACTGACGTTTTGAATTTATTCGGAAATAGTCCCTGGGCAAAAGAGAGGTTAACTAAATACGTTAAAACTGGGGCTAAAATCAAGCTGCAATATTTAACAACCGTTGTACTATATTCATCATATCCTTCGGCTTTAGTATTATTTAGGGATTGAATTATATTGTGAACCTCATTTTTGTCACAAGGTCTTAGAAACATTGTATTTGCTATAACTGATTTACTTGTATTTTTAATGTCACTATGTTTATTAGAATTAGTCAGATTTATAAAATAATTATTAAATTCATTTGCAATGTCAATTGGGTCCTTAACACATTTATCACCTATATTTAATTTATTTATTAGTCCATGTCTAGGTTCACCGTGTCCCTGATCATTAATAAGTTTCCATGATGCACGACATTTACTTTTTGCGTTATTCAAGAATTTATCATTTTGTATTTTTTGAGATACGCATAAACATCGTCGAAGCATCTTCGAATAGCATTGATATTTAATTTTGTTAGCCTGCGTCTTATTCCTATAGAAATGGTGTCGGAGAAATCTTTTCATTTTGCAACTGATTTTTATTCCTTTTGTTATCCATTTAGGCCCTTTGTATTTGGTTGTTAATTTAATTTTCCTGAGTGGAAAACACAATTTGTAGAACAAATCGAAAAGTTCGTAAAACAAGTCCATGGCCGTATTTATATTTTTCTGGTTATATATTTCTGCAAAAGACAACTGGGAAAGACACTGATTAAACTTTTCCATATTCTCAGCGCTATAGTCTCTTTTAGCAACAAAATACGTTGAAGGAATGGTAGAAAATCTTTTAGTTACTGGTATGTAGAGCATTTGAGCTGTGTTATGGTCTGATAGGTTAAGTTCTATGAGTTTGCCAAACGCGCCCTTGACATTGCTAAGTAGATGGTCTATGCAAGTCCGTTGTCTAGTAGGCTCCGTTATGTGGAGTGTCAAGTTGTAATTTTTTGCTAGGTTTTCGAGTTCGATAGTGGAGCTATTCTTATGGAGAGTATTGATATTGAGATCCCCTGCCAAGACTATTTTATATTTTGGATATTTTTTTGTAATAGTGAACAGTAATGAGTCAAGTTTTGATAAGAACAGGCTAACCCGAGAATTGGGTACACGATAGAGGCAGATTACAATTATTCGATACGCATTAATGATTACGCCGCAGCACTCAAAGTACATATCCTTGGCTTGTGACTTTACGAAAGCAAGGTCTGTAAATGGAAGACCTCGTGTGGTTAGTATAGCTACTCCCCCTCTACGCTGCCTATTACTCCTACAATAACTTGATGCGGTGCAGTAATCAAGAACATGCATATTTCTCTCATCATCAAGACCAACAAAGGTCTCTGATAAACAAATTACATGTGGTTTTTGATCTTGTTTGTATAAATCCATAATAGTTACATCAAAAATATCTCTCTTACCCATAATACCAGCTATATTCTGGTGCATTATCATAAAATGCATTTGGTGCGTGTCTTTAGGAACGAAAAAATGTTCCGCCTGCTTGTTCTGCGTGGATTGGATTTGGCGAGTTCATGCTGTTTGGTTGTGATTTGACAATTTTTTTAAAATAATATGGTATCGTCCCTTTCTTTGACTGCATATCTAATTCTTTTATAGACAGATCTATTATACACACACACAGATCTATTATAGACATTCGATTAAAGTTAGTCAAATTAACTAATCGATTGAAAAAATAATCAACTAATGCCAACACTGGTCAGAAATAGGAGCTCCAAAGATGAAATTCCTTGAATTCACTTTCCTAGATGAAGAAGATCGTCCTCTGGATATAATATCTAGACTGTCTGTAGAAATTATGAATTTAACTTGAGAATTGTGTTTGTGTTCCTGTGAATTTTATTAACTTAATCAAAAAAAAGCCCCCCGATTCAGATCGAAGTTATCGACCGATTCGGTAAATTTGTTTTAATTATAGTAAATGATATGCTAAGTGGTAGCTATCAATATTTTGATATGTTAAAGCCAAAGGCCCTAAGTTTTCATAAACCAAATCACATACAACATTCCACCTTAAAAAAAATGAAAAATAAAAGAAAATAACCGAATAGGTCCATAACTTTGTTCTGAATCGGGGGGCTGGTTTGCCAATTATTTTTTTTGTGAGCTACGGAATAATAAACACAAATTCTTTAAATCTATTATTTATTTATTTACAACAGCTCCTTACACAAACATGGTCTTATTTCATAACATTTTTAAAAGTAATATTGGCTAACAAACTTACTCGTATTACACTTTTGTGAGGCGAGCACACACATTTTGACGTTTCGACTTTCGAGTACTATAGTTCTTCAATTCGCCGCTAGAGGCACTGGTGTATGCTAAAGTATGTAAAATTATTGTCTTTTACTGTAGGCAGGTTTTATTAGAGTAGGTTTTCTACAGTGTGTGTTCAAAATTTCTCTGAAACTTGCGTTACTTACACCACAGATAAATAAATGTGATGGTTTGGAATTGCCAAGAAAACATGTGCGAAAACAAGGGGGTTAGAATATGTAGGATATACACTACACACAACTGTTAACGTTCTTATTAGTGCTTGAAGTGAATCTTGATTCAAACTCCCCGGACACTAGTAAAAAGATAAGGCAGATTGGATTTACCTGTAACAAAAACAGTCGTTAAAGAGAGACAAGAGCGTGAGACCATGGGATGGACGTTATAATAAAAATATAGCTATTGATAGGATAACAAGAAAAAAACATTGCCACCATGTTGGTACGTACCTGCACCCGGGAGCAAATTAAACGAGCCACCCTTGATTTTTGAGTTACGTCTTTTGAATTTTCAAGCTTTACCTTGTGACTGTGCGTGCGCAAAATAAACAAATAAATGCCAAAAATCAAACAGATTAATTTGCTAAATCGATTAATTTGCTCTCAAGTGAAGTTCCACGTATATTCAAAAGCATAAATAAAAATAAATAAATAAATATATAAATATCTGGGACAATTTACACCAAGATCATCTGACCCCAAACTAAGCAGAGCTTGTACTATGGGTGTCAGAGACTGATAAACATACTTAAATATTCCTAAATACATACTTAAATAGATAATAACAACCAGACACATAACAAACACAAATGTTCGTAGCATGGGTATCTGTACTTTTTCATGCCTTCAAAAATGGCAGAGCAAAATGTTTTGCTGTATCCATAAATATCTATGCGTCGTTCAGACTATGTTGACTTATTAAGATATTTGTGGCTAAGGTCTTGCACAATCATTTTTGAAGCGTACAAATATTTATCTTTCTGACTGTACTTTGTAACAAGCCTGTATAAACAGATTTAATAGGGAATGAATTTTGATTATCTCAGATCCGACTATACCAATAATATAAAGAGGAAATATTTGTGTTTGTATTAAATAGGCTCCGAAACTACTGCACTGATTTTAAAAAATCTTTCACCAACATGAAGATACATTATCAGGGAGTGACATAGGCTATATTTTATTATGATTGAACCAAACTTTCAGGGAAAAATAATCGTATTTGTAAATCAAGTCGGAGTAACGGGCGAGATGTGCTGTGCTGCTAACCCAAGCCGCGACGTGCAATTACTTTTGACAGAATGAAGTCTGTCGAGGCAGCTATACTCCATTCATTATAGCATTAGACAGAAGTAAATAATAGTACATTATTGCAAAGGCAGCGAAATAGGAAATTGCAGGTCGAGTATGAGTTTGAAGGCCGAGCCGCAGGCGAGGACTTCAATGATACGAGACAGGCAATTGCCATTTCGGCCGAGGCATATATAGTGCTTTTCTTAAAAAAATGCAAGGAAATAAAAAGGGCCTTTTACATAATCAATTTAATTAATATTATTAACAAAATAACAACTCCGCTTTACCGCCAATTTGTTTTTTTTTATTTTACAATTTGTGCCGAAAGGTAAACGCATCTGTGGCTATACAGCCACGAGAACGCAATGTGTACGATAGATGGAAGAGTTCTAAATTCAAACAGCACACCGTTTCATACAACATTGCCGGCGCGCTCTTCGTTCGAAATTCAAAGAACGCGCCGGGAAGTGATTTTGGGTTTTCAGTCTACGTAAATATGATACTTCGCGTGTTCTTTATTCAAAAGTAATGACAATATTTCTGAGCATGTTTAAGAAAAGGTTATTTTTAGGGTAAAGTTTATGGTAAAAGTACAATAAACATTATTACTATTAAGATTTATATTGAATTTATTCGAATCTACTTATGTAGCAGCTGTCACACTTAATTGTTTTCATTTAAAGTTAAGTAACTTCAAAAAATAATAATTTATCTTGCCTAAAACTATATTGTCGATGTTAAAAACCTAAAAGAAGTAAGTATCAGAACACATTTTTCCTGCACTATAACTCTACCAAATCTAAAATGTTGCTTAATCCCTTGATACGTTGTAGTGGGAGAAGTTTTAAATTTTGCCAGGTTATACTCAGATATGTCATCCGACATTGCAAAGTCAAATGCAAATTGTCATTCATTTTAGCACCCCTGCTTCTATGAGCCTCTTATTTTTAATGTTTTATTATAGTAAATGGAGTGTAGTCTGAAATAAATTAAAAAGACAATATATGAACCCTTTTGTCGGCTAATCCCTTCGCTTCTTGCTGCTCTGCTCGTGCCGCTCGTGCTCCCGCCTGCGCGCGGCCGGCTTGTCGGCGCGCTTGGCCTCGCTCAGGAAGCGGTCCAGCCCAAACGGGTCGAAGTCCGCTTCGGGCTGGTTGCGGCTCTGTGAGAAAGGTATACTAGTTAGAATACTTTTAGTACTTAAATAGATCCCACTTAAAGATGTGAAATGACTGAATCAACTGTCAAATTCAGACATTTTGACCAAAAATGACCACTTTTGGTACAGTCTCACTTCTTACTAATATTATAAATGCGAAAGTTTGTGAGGATGTATGTATGTATGTTTGATGCTCTTCACGAAAAAACTACTGAACGAGTTCAGATGAAACTTTACAGTATTACGGATTATACATCAGAATAACACATAGGCTACAATTTATAAAGATTTTATGTAATTTAGATACACTAAATAACAATAAATATATAAATATAAATCAATATGCGCCAGACAACACACCTCTTGTAATGGTCTCGAAGTAGGGATTAATATCCCTGTGTCACGAGGTACCACACAAGGAAATCAGCCAGGGGCGTCTCCCAGCACACCCAGACCCGAGTCAATTCAGAAAAGATCGTTTCCTTAATTGACCCGACCGGGAATCGAACCCGGGACACTAAGGAAATCGAGGCGAGAAACCGTGCTACAGCGCACTACGCCAATCGTGTCGTCACAATAAGTATAGTAAGTCGGAAGAAATCGAAGCCGCGGGCGTAAAGCGCTAGTATACAGGGTGTAAAAAAACTCGACTCTTATCTTATAAAAGCTAGTATTTATAATAAAACAGTATTGCTCGAGTTAATTTGGTGAATTTGACGTAAAAGACTGTCATATGTAGTCAGATTCAGTCATTTTACCTTTCTAGTCCCACCGTTGGGAAAAGACCTCCATCATTGCTACAATTAATCAGCACTCTATAGCACTTGGCACAATGGTAAATATAAAATAATTCAATGGAGATATCATTACACAGTAGACCAGTCACTGATTGGAGTTCTATTTTATTCAAATATAAGACTTCAGATCTTGTATGATTGTTATAATTATATGATTTTATTCGTAAAACTTTAATACCTACCCTGTAAAGATACATATTGTACTCTCGGTGCAAAAACGAGCCACCCCATTTTTAAAAGTAAGTGAGTAATGTTTATTATCAAAAAAGTTTAGGCTTATATCTAGCGAACTTTGCACTAAGTAATGCTTGTATCGTAAGGGTGGCTCAAGTGACAGATTTTTAACTAAAAAACAAAAAAATAATAAGCTAGGGTCAAAGCAGGAATCAAGTAGTGTGCTTGAACATGTTCTGTGGTGTGTGTGGACATGCGTGTATGTTTCTGAGTGTAATAATTATAGACAAAAATAATAACGATATTAACCTAAAAATCTAAAGTGGCTCGATTTATTTTCATCTGTAAAATAATGAATCATAATAAGTAATACCTGAAAGAGTGAAAACTACATAATATACAAACCGGTGGTTCATGCGAGGACTGCGGCTGGTCGCGCTCGAACTGCACCGGGCCCGCGCGGCTGTTGCCGCTGCTGGTTCCCGCGAACTCTTTGTCCGCCACGAATCTGGCGAAGGGAAGTAATTCATATCTATAAGTCCTAATATTATAAAGAGGAAAGATTCGTTTGCTGGTTTTATTGAAAAGGCTCCGAAACTATTGATCCGATCGTGAAAATTCTTTCACTAACAGAAAGCTGAATTATTCAGGAGTGATGTAGGCTATATTTTATTTTCATTGAACAAAAAAATCAGTATAAAATAATAGTAAATGTAAATCAAGTCGGAGAAAAGCGGGCAAAATGGACACCAGCTGTCAAAGATTTGACAGAACGAAGTCTGTCTAGGCAGCTGTAGATACCAATACCATCGGAATTGTTGCGATAGCAATGGTCTATCGATAGTATCAAGATACTATCGTGACCTTGACAATTTTAGGAAGAAATGCTCTGCAATAGAGGCCATTTGAAGCCGAATGCAGAGTGGGATCTACCAGATTTTGGTGAAAACAGGTCGTCTGCAAACCAGCTTCTCAACAAATCTATCCGTGAGGCTTATTTCCACCGATGAAATGACAAAAGAAAATCCCTGAAAACGGCAGTAAACACTACTATTGTCCATACCTGCGCTGGTTAGCCCCAGTATCCAGATCCCCATAATTATCCTTATCCTGGTTGCGCGAAGGCCGGTAGATGTGCGAGCCCACGTTGTCCTGGTTGCGCCACGGCTTGTCGTACACGTTGTAGGCTTCATCATCGCCGTAGCCTGCGGAAAACATAATAAAATATGACTGATTTAAGCCATTTTTTTATTATTGACTAGGGACTAGGCGGCAGACATTTGACCACAATCGCACCTGGTGGTAAGTGATGATGTGGTCTATGATGGTTCATGGCTGCCCAGTAAATGCATATTCACTCTTGTCTTAAACTTGTATTAAAGAGACCCAGGTTGTATTTTTCCGGAAAAACAAACGCGGGCAGCGAGTTCCACTCCTTTGCTGTTCGCATTATGAAAGAATCGGCGAACCGCTTCGTGTGGATAGCAGGAATATCCACAAGATTTTTGAGACCTATTAAAAAGTGAGTTCAGGAACGTAAGGTTTGTATAACTTGAATCTTACAGTAAATTTAGTTAAGAATGAGTTTCTGTAGTATGTGCTCACATAGAAAATAAAATATGAAGCTAAATTTAAGATTTTATTTGGTTGCCCCCAAAATGACCTGATCCAAGGGCTCACTCGAGACTCAAACCCGCGTCTTCCACAATCCGAGTGGCTGCTCTTCAAACTGAGCTATCAAGGCCATTAACAGACCTGGCGAATTAGTCTTCTGTATTTTACGTTGTAGGCAAGCGCTTTTTAACACCCACAAAAAGATTTTTGTAAATATTCGACTTTCGATTAAGATAAAACTATACTCCATTCATTTTAACATTAGAAATAAGAGGCTCATAGAAGCAGGGGTGCTAAAATGAATGACAATTTGCATTTGACGTTGCAATGCCGGATGACATACCTGAGTATAACCTGGCAAAATTGAAAACCTCCTTCCGCCACAACGTATGAAGGGATTATGTAACATTTAAGATTTGGTAGAGTTATAGTGACAGTTAAAATGTGTTTGGGATACTCAACCCCTGCTTCTTTTAGGTTTTCAACATCGACAATATAGTTTTATGCAAGACAAAATGATTTATTTAAGCAAAAACCTCATAAATTCTGAAGTTACTTTGCTTTAAATGAGAAAAAATAAGTGTGACAGCTGCTATATAAGTAGATTTTAATAAATTCGTCATAAATCGTAATAGAAATAATGTTTATTGTACTTTTAACACAAAGTGTACCCCAAAAAAACCTTATTTTACTTCTGTCTAACGCTATAATGAATGGAGTTCAGCTACAGGATGTGACTTTTTATTTTTAACAATGCACAATTTTCTACTAAAAGATAATTAGAAAAATACGACCGGATCTAGGGTTCAAGAGGGACTCGAAATCCCCTGGATCCGCCACTGAGTGCGCCAAGGGGCCAAGCTTTTGCACTGAGCTTGGTTGGTCCATTCCCCGACTGTTGTTGAACAGCCGCTGGTTGATCATGCCCTGTGGCGATATGTCGTACTAGCGGGCTTTCACTATACTACTTTCGCCGTATGATGATATCCCTAACAATTCGTAATTGTCCATTATAGTGATGTAACGAATGTAATTTAATCGAGTTGGCCAATCGGATTTACCGATTTTTTATTAATTCTAAATAAACAAATGGGTTATGGCTAATGAGTTAGATAATAAAACGCGTTATCTCGAAAATAATAGTTAAAAAATAGCACACAAGGCAGATGCGAATCACTCGTACTGATGCGAATGACGTGATCACAAAATGGTCGCTCCTATCCATCGATTTTTTGTCGATTCAGTAGTGTCAATACACTATTGAATGGCGTTACTTTTCACGCAACAGGCGCTGTATGGATATATCAATTTAATTTCATTTACTTCATTTATTAACAGATAATAATAATGACAATAATTTAGTTAATAAGCTTCGAAAGGACAGTATTTTTTTTAAGTTTATAACATTTTCTTTCGCCAGTTTATTTTTATGCGTGACACGGAACAATGAGAACTGTCATGCATATCATCATAAGGTGAAAATAGTATAGTTTATACCTAGTAGAAGATTTTATACTCATCACTATTTAAATGACTTGCCACCGCAAGTTCCCGCAAGTTCCCGCAATGTGATCGACCAATAAATGCAGACCGAATACAATGGACAATTTATGCTATATTTTAAGACCTTTTTGACATGTAGTCTCGTAAATAAATATTTTGACTTGACCAGTTGCTGTCTCTTATAGTCTCTGACCTATAAATAGACGATGGTGTACTTACCACGGTCACTTTCCTTGCTGTTTTTGACCCGTTGCTGTTTTTAACAGTTCTGTTTGACCTATGAGTAGATGGTGGTGTACTCAGTATTGCGAGTATACTCAGTATAGCGGTATGGTCACCACGGCTCTTTACCTAGGAGTTCTGACATATAAGCAGCGAGCGGTGAACACACCATTGTGTGGTATACTCACCACTTTGTGCACCACTGTTACTTTTATTACTGGTTTTTGACCACAAACTCCGTAAACACCCCCTTTTTTTATTACTGAGATTTATTTTAGTGGTCCCCTGACCAAACTCTCGGTTATGCAGAAGGGCACACTATTCCAAGCACACCGTGAAGTGTACCAGGGACCATCTGCAGTAGGTCCTGCCGCCACAAAGCACAATGCATTACACATTATGGTACTCATAGGCGAGTAGCCCGTGGCATTACCCACTTCCATTTATCCAGAATGGTACCGGAGCAGTTATAGTCGCTCACCACGCGCATCCCAAAGAACGCTAGCGGCTTCAATCCCCGCTGGGGACGTCAGAGAAGCCAACTACCATTTCTCCAGAATAGTGCCGGAGCTGTATAGCACGCTCACATCTCGATGCACTGCGTACATCTACCCTTAACTACAGCAGGGTGACTGGATAGGCAATCTAGCGGATACCCATCTCCTTGCTAACCAGGCAAGTACCGGAGGAGCAGCAAGCCGCTATAAGGGTTCCTCACTAACCCCGCATCTAAACACTTAGCAGCCCAACGCCCTAGACCAGTGAATTTAGATACTCGTTGCGCGCGAGGAGGGACGCTCGGTACACACTACCGAGCAGACGAACATCCTCCTCTGCAACTAACCACATGCCACCACGAATCCAACTCCAAGTTGGGGCCTGCCTTAAGAAAGGCACGGCTGGGACCCCCCAACACCCGTGGTACCCTGATCCTAACAGCCAGACCCGTAGTTCCAGCTGCGAAAACCCTACGTACCCCTAAACAGTTAACTCTATAAGCCAGCGGTGTTGTCCTCACCTTGGTCCATGCCTCTGCTGTTGTTGAACAGCCGCTGGTCGAACATGCCCTCGCCGCCCTGCGCCTTGGCCGGCATGCCGAGAGCTATTTGCTCCGATATGTCGCGCTCGCGATCATTCACTAGTTTAGATCTGTAAAAAAAGAAAAAGTATTAGTCAAGAAAGAAGATAGATAGTCAATAGTTTTTTTTTGTGTTTAGATTGAATTGTCAGTTATTTTGTGTATAAATAAATAAATATCTGGGAATGTTTGTCATGAGTGAGGTCCGAACTACTCCGAGCCACGACCTCCGGGGTGCAAGGCAGGATCACTGCCATTGCACCAACAGACCAGTCAAAATTAAATTATGTTTGTAATTTGTGCATACACTGTAGGACTAAAAATAAGTGACACAAAAATCATGCATTTATCGATTAGTAATTAGTTATAAGACCAGCTACACACTGTACCTTATAGTACATGTACTGATATGGTATACTCGGTAAGTGATGTAGTAGTAATCATGTGTGTGGAAATTTGTTTTTTTTTATTGATCAAATTTCAAAGTTTTCATAGAAAAATCAATCGACTGATTGGTTTGTTGAACTCGAAATGGAAGTTAGTTAAATCAATTTCATTTTCACTTAGATAGTTTCTGCGTTACTTACTGAGAATGCCATAGCGTTTTTGTAAGTATTTTGATAATCACCCGGTATACCGCCATACAGGTGTCAACAATAATAGTAAATACAACAGTGATTTATTACACCCTATTGTAAGTTTCATTATTATATTGTGTATTTTTGCATTTTTCAAGGCTGTATATCATAGACAATAAAAAAAAGTTAAAAAAAATCTGGTTCAATATTTAAATATTGCATTATTTCTTAGGCACTTCATATTAAAATCAAAAGTCAAACATGTTCTAGCTTACAGTATCTTTACCTCTTATCGGGAGCAGCCCTAGCCATATTCCTCTCTCTTTGCCTATCCTTGTGCCTCTCCACTCGCAGCTTGTCTCTCTCAGCAGCGGTGAGGCCAGATTCGTCCACTTCTGGCATTTCTGCATCGTCTTCGGGGGCTCTGATACCTGGAAGAGTTTCGCTATTAGATTGGGGGTAGATATATGTTTGGAATGTTATAATATTGCAAGGGAAAGAGAGAAATCGACAAGAGGAAACACTGCTCTTCTACACTCGGTATTAGGTACTAGGAGAAAGGTAACTGTTGCTGAAAGTGAGTTCGAGTTCCCAAAGGTGATAGGAGCCCCAACCAACCACCGAAGACCGAGGCACACAAGAGCACAGCTTCATTGGTAAGTGATTTATCTATTAGATTATCTCTTCCCACTCGTGTCGAACTATTTTCTGTCGTATCGTATTTATTTAAATTCATCGAATACAGTCCACTTATTATAGCTTACACTACACTACAATCTTCACTGAGTCTGGCAAAACAAGCTCATTATTTATAAATGTATCTTGAAACCAGTATGGACATACGGTATTGAGCTCTGGGGGTCGGCAAGCCACTCAAACAGAGTTTCTGCAGGATTGTCGATGTGTGAACGCAACCATAAATCGTCTTTCGCCTGGCAACCCCAGTCAATTCAAATATGGTATATGAGCTGTCACGGTTTATTATTTTAAGTGATAATAAAACGCTACAATAAGTCAGAAAAATATATATATTAAAGAAAAAAACAAGATTAGTTAAGATCTCGGGCAGGGTCTGGTCACAATAATGATCGGCCGTTAAACTTATTACACCAGTGCACTCCCCTGGGCTATCCACTAGCGCGAAGACCGGCACCGGTCCTTCTTCATCCGTAGGCCAGTCCTCAACCCGTAGGGTGATCCCAGTATGGGGAACGTATAGAACACTTGTAATTATTCCACAACACAATTGGAGTTCAGTATCCTTATTTCCATAAGCACCAATACATAACAGATGACAACAATTGAGGATATTACTACGCAGCCGATAGGTATCGAGATGTCAGGCGAATGCTCGTAGGATCGGTGCGTCCAGCTACTCCGTGCGCGCTACGTCACAACGACCGGTTCCTTATCTGCGCCTGCGCACCGCGCCGGCCGCGGCGTTCTAAACTCATTATTGAAAATAAATATTGCGTTGTCTGTTTGTAGCATTAAGATTAGTTAGTTTTGATGTTTTATAGTATTAAGTTATTTTTAAGAGTGTTATAAGTATTAAGACTAGTTTTTAGATTTATTTTAGGTTTATCAGTGTATATAGAAATATATAGGTAAATGTAATTTGGTAACCTACGTTACAGAGCCCATACATACTTGTAACGGCGCGCCATTCAAATTATTCTCGTTGTCGTTTCATGGTAGTCATTGTCGGTGCACAAGCACATTTTCGTAATTATATCGTTCTCGTAATATTGTTATTTAGTACACAACCCTTTTCGCTGTCGCTTCACGTGTATTAAACTGCAAAGGGAAAGAGAGAAGTCGACTGGAGGAAACACTGCTGTTCTACACCCGGTATTAGGTACTTGGCAAAAGGTAACTGTTGCTGGAGGTGAGTTCGAGTTCCCAAAGGTGATAGGAGCCCCAACCAACCGCCGAAGACCGAGGCACACGAGAGCACAGCTTTATTGGTAAGTGTTTTGTCCATTCGATTATCTCTTCTCACTATTATCGTCTTATTTTCTGTCGTAATGTTTAAATTTAGTTTATCGAATACAGTCCACTCTTATCGCTTACAAGCATTAAAGACACTGAACTGTGCGCCTTGGTTCACGAAGAACACTGAAGTACACGAGTACCTACAAATTCCAACTATTAAGGAGGACATAGAAAGGTTTGGTGGGACCTACAAAAAGACTTCAGCGACACAAAAGCCAACTCGCTGTCACGTTATTCGACGTCAGCGCGTTTACATCCCGGCTAAAAAGGAAACGAATAGCCTCAATCTGACCGACCGAGACCGACATTGGATACAAAATGCATGGGATGGCACATCATTTTGGATGTGAACAATCTCGAACTGACCCAATAGACCGATCTGATTGAAGCTGACTGGCTGATTGCAGATAGAAAAACAACAAAAGGAAAAAAGAAATCGCTTACAGTTTTAACCTTGACTTGGTTAACAGTTGTGTTGTGGGTACGACAAACACCGCTAATGAACTGATGGCTGTTGTGACAGGAGAGATATAGAATGAAGACCATCTGGACCCAAACATAGCTTAGCCAGCCAACCAACTTTAATAAAAGGTACAGGATTCCCAATTCCTACTATAATCACTAACCAGAAGGCCTATTCTTAGCAATGGACTCCGATGGGCTCTCAGTGTTGTAGATGATTTTTTTTCTCCAGCCTAAGTGTCTAAACACACTATGGCGAAAATACACGACGGAAGTTCGGCATGATTACGCCTGCAATGCTATTTGAATTACTGATGACACATTATACCGAAATTACGTTGCGTTATAGCGCACAGCCTAACTTCGGTCAGGCGTAAGTTCATCGGCAACTTATTTTGTAGAGCATACAATTATAGACACTGAATGCACAAAGTTGAGCAACTGGATTTCTGTCGCGTAAGTTCGGCACTTATGGTGTGTCATATCAGCCGAATACGTCGGAACGTATAATCAGCCGCGGAACATCGGTCGCGTACTTTAGGCATAGTGTGTTTAGACACTAAATCGGAAGAAAACTTAACTCACCAGCTCTATGGTCTCTGGCTCTCTGCGCCAACATCCTCAAATGCTCTTCCTTCTTCTCTTTCTCCCTCTGCGCCAATCTCTTCTCGAGCTGAGCTCTCGCTTCTACCGCTTCTCTTGCCTTTCTATCTGCTATGTATAAAGCTTCGGCTAGCTTGGAGAAGTTCTCGTTGATGTGGACCTGTTGGAGACCTCGCCCGTCTGCGGCTAGACGCTTGTCTAGAGGAATTGTGTACCCTGGGAGGAAGATTTAGAACTGTAAGTTTCCACGTGTAAAAATGTTTAACATTTATTGAATTTAATTATGAATGAATAAAATGAGTTTTTACTGGTCTTGTGCAAATTTTAGTTTGTTGCTTTTTATCATTTTCAATATTTAAACATGTAAAACAAAGAGAATGCAATAATAAATGCCTGTAAACTCGGGTTAATCTCGTAAACCAAACAAAATCGTCGAAGTCGCGACGTATGTTCGAGTTCTAACATCACGGCATGGCTGTCCGTGTTTTCCCGCGCATTTAAAAATGGAGATTTGTTTAATAAAAATGGAGATTTGTTTAATAAAAATAAAATATAATGAACGTTTTTACTCAAAATATATCCAACATAGTTATTGTTTACCTATGAGCTACACTATGCAACACTTTTCATCTTCTATTTTCATTACAGTCAAATATAGAACGTCTGAAAAGTTATGAATGTTTTTCTATTATGTTAAATTGAATAATTGTAGCTTTAAAGCATCAAATATACTAGAGGAATTCAACGGGTCTTGGTAGCTCAATGGTTTGAGCAGTCAGAGATGCAGATTCCATTTCCACTTGTTACCTTGACCAGTTATTTTTTCTAGTGTTTCTTTAGATGAAAATAATAGTATTCTGAATTCAAAATAACAAAAATCTTATAAATACATATATTCTCTTTGGTGGCTGCCATGCTGCCAACGTAAGATCTGCTTTAAATTGGTTATAACAGAATCTGCTATCTTCAATGCTCAAAAACATGCTATAAGTAAAAAAGCCCTTACAGGAAGACATTATTTTTTATTACTTTTTTTTATTTATTATTACTTCTTCCCCTCTATCTCTCTTCTCAAAAACTCACCTTTAGCGTTCTTCCAGTGGGACACACAAGGCGGAACCTTCCAGTCCCTCTGCTGTTTGACGGAAACCCTCCTGGGGGGAGAATGTAGCACGGGCGCGGGGGGGGAGGGCGCGGCGCGGGGGATCTTCTTGTTTATCTGGAAGCGGGGGGGCTCCATCGGGTCGTTTTGGGCTTCTACCATCCTGTTGAAGTTGACATTGTAAGGCTGACACAAAGCCTCTACATAGGTATTTCACCGTATTTTTGGGGCTCGACATCGGACGACATCCCATTTTAAATTTATGTATAAATCATGATCTACTTTTAAAAGCATAGGAAGTAAACCTCCATAGGATAATGGACCTTCCGCTATGAATAATACAGTGCTATGATTATTGCTGGCATAAATGTGCAAAATAAATGTTAAATGCCAAAGTTTAGTAAAAAAAACCTAACAAAAACAATAAGTATCAATGAAAAAGCCTTTGTTTAATTTAGCATTTTACAATACTTGTTTTCCTAACGAAAGATAAAAAAACTAAAAAAACCGGCCAAGTGAGAGTCTGACTCGCGCAACGAGGGTTCCGTACAAACCTGTAGGTATTTTTACTAAAAATATTTTTATTGTATGATGTAACTAAAAATTTACGGTTGTTGCAATTTTTCCTTTATTTGTGCTATAAGACGTTGCTTCGTACCAAATAGGTCTTGCAAGTCTCGAAAATTTGCGGCATAAACGGCTGCATCGTTTAATTGCGTTGGCTTAGAAGTTTCATTTTTTTACAGCTCCAAAGGGACAGTAGACCTGAGTATTTGATATAAATTCCAGCCTGATACCTCCACGCGTTCCTGAGAAAAAGGGTCTTGACAGACGGACGAACGGACAATAGTGGTCCTTTAAGCGTTCCGTTTTCTCCTTCCGAGGTACGGAACCTAAAAAAAATCTAGTTTTCTATCTTTCGAAATGAAAACTTCGTTTTTTTAATCCTTTTCAGTAACGAAATATTTGTTATAATATTTTTACGGATGTTGGAAGTCGAAATATTCCTGTAAGCCATTAGAGCGATGACGTGATTCGAATTACAGTTTTTAGCTTGTATTTTACTTTTTTGTTTAAATACAACCTCTATTGCTAAAATGGACTCACCTTATAACCCTTTGCTTAGCTCCCGAGTTGAACGCGCCGCCTTGCTGCGCCGGAGTGTACCGGATGTACTGCGCGGGAGCCTGACGAACAAACACACGCACTATCAACGCGTTTAGTTATAACTTGATCTTCTCCCGATGGGGAGAAGTGAAATTATAAGAAAGAAATATCTGGGATGGCCATAACCAGGGTGTCAGAGACTGATAAACCTGCATTTATAATAATAATAATTCATTTATAACATAACATAACATACCATCACGACTTTATCCCAAACGGGGTAGTCAGGGGCAACTTGCAAGTGACTGTTGCCGTCATGGTGAACAGAACACTCAGAAGCCTGGTTTGGTTCTGGTCGGATTCTAACTGGGGACCACACGATCCGCGATCCGAGTTGGAGTGTTTAACCACTAGCCGTGACGCTCTCAACAATTAATATATTTTAGATAAAAATCCATTTAAAAACATTTCTTATCATTTTAAGATTAAAATGCAATTAAAAAATTATTACATTCAAATATTCACCTAAATAGATAAACACAGAAAGGTATAGATCAAACATGAATTTCTTTTCTTGGAAATCAAACCCCACCTTTAGAGTCATAGCCATTGATGCTCAAAATGTGAATACAAAACATTAAAATAAATAGAAGATCAACAACTGGAGTATGATTAAAGAAACAATTTGGGTGTTATTATCTATTTAAGTATATATTTAGAAATATATAAGTATGTTTATCAGTCTCTGACGCCCATATTACAAGCTCTGCTTAGTTTGGGGTCGGATGATCTTGGTGTGAATTGTCCCAGATATTAAAAAAAAAAATTTACTCCACTCTGATTAGTGAGCAGGCCTCATAGAGGGAGTTATATTTAAGTCTCAGTTTAATTACTAGGCTACCTCCATAGTTTTGTCTCGCTTGTGATTCAGTAATGTGCCTTGGCTAAAGCCAATCCCGTATCCACATTTGTTCAGCCTAAATTAATTTTAACATACCATAATGATATTATCATCAAGACTTAAAGCCAAATGGGGTAGTCAGAGGCAGTCACTGTTGGCCTAATGGTGAACAAAACATATTAGAACATGGTAGGTGGTTACCCTTACCCTGTTCTCTGGGTTCATTTGGTTTTTATTTATGTTTACCATCACTGGCGAGTTTGTCGGATATTCAACAAAGACCACCACCTAAATTAATACCAGCTGAAAAGGAGCATTTATTACACGTGAAAAGCAAGAACATGAAAGTCAACTCACAGCTTTCGGTGCAGCTTTAACAGGCAGAGCCGCAGATATTTTAGCATTCGTAATCTTTTCCAATGCCAGTTTTGTCTTCTCTGTGATATCTTGAATATCCTCTTCATCGGGCTTATGAAGAGTTGGGTCATCTTCAGCTAACACTTCTGATGGTAACAGGTCTGACAGTTTGGAGTAGATTATCTGTACAGAATTTTAATTGAATTAAATCTAAAATCATTTTCTGTTGTTTAAATCCTTTACATTAAGCCTCAATCTACAAACATACACATTTAAATGAGCACTCGATAGAAATCCACTCATGCAAAAATACAAGACCATTTTACACACTTTTGTGACTAAGCAGTCAGTAAACCCCAAATTCTGAAATGTAACTCAAGCTACTCCTAAAATGTGTTACTGGAAATGAAAGAGACAGCATGTGACGCTGTAAAATAAAGCTATTAGTGATGTTTCAGAATTCATGTGTTAATAACTAAGAATACATTACTCAAAGTGGTAACAATCTTGTAAAAATGGAAGAAATTATGGCTAAACCTACCTTATCAGCCCCATGTCCTTGTCGAGCAATTGCAGAGTATTTGACCTTCCCAGTTTCATCAAGCTGAACAGCTAGAGCATTTGAAGTGCTCTCCTTGCCACGAGCACCCATCCCGAGAGGGTACTGGGCCACGTGGATCTCTGGGAAGGCTCCTCCATCTGTTGGTACACATAAATAAGATATGTGTGAGAAAAATCAACAGATGTCTTTGTTCCAATCTACATAAAGCAGTCAATATGATATTAGTGTTCATCTATCATCCCTGATAGCTTATTTGCTCTTAATAACAAACAAAGAATCATGGTTGGCAACCCTGTAATCTCTATTCAGAGCAGTCTTTTATCACCAAAATTCATTCCTACTTCAGAGCAGTCTTTTATCACCAAAATCCATTCCTACTATGTCCATATTAGTTTTCCCAGTTTTGAAACTGGAAGACCAGTTTTTTTCAGCAATGCTACCAACAGACTGAGAATAAATAGGGAAATTCAAGACCACTATATTTCTAGTCTTTGGCGTTACTGTTTGGCCCCATTTTGCTGTGGTGACCTGTTGTGGTCCACACCATGTCAATCAGTAGATTTGACGGGTGCAATGTGTAATTTGATGAATGGCCACGGTAAAGATAGGTCAATAGACAGTTACCTCCAAAATCCTCCTCTGTACGAGGCACCCATCCTTTCCTCTGCCCATAGGGAGGCACACTAGTCTGAGAAACCACCAACGCACTTCCGACGCGCTTAGCCTTCAGCTCATCATCTCGATCCCACACTTGCTGTGTAGGAGCAGGCAAAAGGCTGTAAATAAATATGTAAATCTTTTAGATATAACCATAAAATTACCTGGTCCGTAGGCATTTCAATTCAAAAATGAATAAGTTCGCAGGGCTGTGATTTAAGAGAAACGTTAATAAATAGCGTACACGTACAAAAAACGTAGAAATATTTAAAAAACACCATCAGTGATTTATGAGTAACCAGCCGGCGTAGTATAGTTGAAAAATGTGTGAACATTACCACTGTATGGTTTTTGCGAAAGAGTGTGTTTTGCATATCGATTAAAATGACTAAATATAAAGCAAAAATAGTAAAATCGTGGAAAAGTAAATCTACGCACCTTGTCAACGACGCCATTTTGATGACTGACTGAATGAGTTTCGTCCGGAAATAAAAAATAACGATATGAGAATAAATTACTGCCTGAAAGTGAAATGTACTTTATTATTTTAATTGAACCATTACGATTATCTTGAAAGAAGGGAACCCCAGGGGCTTTATTTTTACCTCAGAGTATTTTTTATTCAGCATTTTATTTATTTTTGTCAAGCGTTTGGTATGACTATGATGTTTCTAAACTGAAATGGTTTTTTTGAGCACCAGAAGACTCAATTATACAGCCAAAAATACTAAAAAAAACTTATTTCTCATAAAACTACCAATTAATTCTTGTTTTTAACTTTTAACAAAAGAATACGAACAGTTTTATAAATATTATAAAGAATTTAACACAATGAAAAAATCACGTTTATTTACATTATTGTGTGAAATGATTGAGAAACTGTCAGATTCGTATATAAATGAAGTAGGATGCGAACGTCCCTCTTTTATAACCTCAAAAATGCGCGAGAAGAATATTAGTCTGATGGTGAAGTGAGCTTAATTTAGCTTCTAATTGGTGTTAAAGTGAACATTCATCCGCCATGCCATCAAAGAAGAGAAAATACAATGCCAGGTTCCCGGCGGTAAGTTGCACTCATCTCATTTAGGCGTCCAATATTGAAGATTGTATTGTTGTTTTCATCTATAATTTTGAAGAGATTGGTGATATCATAATATTGTTTATTTGTAGGGACGAATTAAGAAGATTATGCAGACAGACGAGGAAGTGGGAAAAGTAGCCCAGGCAGTGCCGATCATAATTTATATCCTTTTTTAATAAACACCCTTTAGTGGATTAGTCTTATTGCTTTGACAATATGCAACTTTCAAAAATGGTTGTTTTATTGTAAATCTACTGACTAATGATGATGACATTATCTTGTTAATCTGCCTTTTGTTGGCAATGCTATTTTGAGCCAGTATTATTTGTGTTGAGGCTCTGTTATATAAAATATTCCATTTAATTTTGTACTTTATGTAATACATAGGCTTGCTGTAACAATTTTAATTGCATAATGAATATTGTTCTATTATATTATAAAAGATACATTATATTTAGATTGTATGACATAGTTTGCTTATTTTTGTGGTGCTTTGTTTGTATGCTATAATTTAGGAAAATGTTGATTCAGTGCGCTTAGCCACAGCCACAGGTGCTGCCACATGTAACAGCCAGTTAGCCTGTATTGATCCATAAAATCAATAATACACAACTAAAATGTGTATAGATCTAGTAAGTGCATGCCTAAAGATACAATATGAAGAAAGCGAAACAATAATAAAATTATTATGCTATAAACATTGGGTCAATTTGGGCTTGACCTGAAACTAAGAACAGCTGGTATGGGTTTCAGAGACTGAAATTCAATATTAACATTGATATATTTGAATTTAGTACTAATGACCCTCGGACACAGAACGGACTATTAACAAAACCCTGGAAATTAGTGTTGTGTAGGGCAGGACAGTTCTTTTTGTCACTTTTTTGTTTATTATGTTAATAAGTGACGAATGAAAAAAGAAAATGAATAATCTAAATATTGGATTTACAAAAAACTGCTTACGGGTAAATTTAAGGTAGTACTAATTTAGCATTTTGACATGAGTATGAATAGTACCATTATTGCAAAAAAAACAACAAATAATGTCTTATTAAATTATACAATACATTTGTAAGAAACATTCCAATTACTAAAGATGGATCTACAGCGATAAGTTAAACTAGTCTTGAATAAATTTTATTTAGTAATTTATTTCTTCATCACATTGACAAAGCAATCAAGTTAATAATCACATTTCATGGTTGTTTACAGATAAAAAACACGTGTTTATTATTATTTTTTTTTTCTCGAAATCAAGTTGATAGGTATTTCTGGAAGGATCTTTCAATTATCATCAACATCATTATCATCCGTGGGGTCTATCCCGGTTGTGAACCCACACTGGTGTGTGGGGTCCCTTGGTCCGCCTTTCTTATTTTCTTGGCCCACTTCGCGCGGTCTTGTGCATCCTCAGTGGTGAGTCTGTTGGCACGCATGTCACCCTTGATGACGTCGAGCCAGCGCTTCTTGGGTCGACCTCTTCTACCGGTACCTGGCGGGGGCGGCATGGCCAGACATTTGTTGCCCACGTAGTTTGCCGATCTCCGTGAGATATGACCATACCAACGAAGGCGGCACTCTTGCAGCTTGTCTGCGATGTCACGAATACGAAGGCTGCCGCGGATGTGGGTGTTACGCACGCGATATTTGCGTGAGACTCCACACATCCACCGCAGCACTGTAGTAACTGCCATGTTTCACTGCTATATAAAAGGAATGGAAGGATCTTTAAATGAGATAAATAATTCATCATCATCATCATCCGTGCGGTCTATCCCGGTTGTGAACCCACACTGTGTATGGGGTCCCAGGGTCCGCCTTTCTTATTTTCTTGGCCCACTTCGCGCGGTCTTGTGCATCCTCAGTGGTGAGTCTGTTGGCGTTGGCACGCATGTCACCCTTGATGACGTCGAGCCACCGCTTCTTGGGTCGACCTCTTCTACCGGTACCTGGCGGGGGCGGCATGGCCAGACATTTGTTGCCCACGTAGTTTGCCGATCTCCGTGAGATATGACCATACCAACGAAGGCGGCACTCTTGCAGCTTGTCTGCGATGTCACGAATACGAAGGCTGCCGCGGATGTGGGTGTTACGCACGCGATCTTTGCGTGAGACTCCACACATCCACCGCAGCACCGTAGTAACTGCCATGTTTCACTGCCATATAAAAGCAATGGAAGGATCTTTAAATGAGATAAATAATTAACAATTAGTAATTGATTTATTTATTACCAATAATTAATGATGATATTATTGTGTTTCGCTTATAAGCATCTCTCTGCTGTTAGTAAATTAGACAGCCAGAGCTCATCTAGCAGGTGTCCCCAGCTGGACCCACCTACTCATGCTCGAACAAACACGTGGTAACGTAAGTCTTCAGGCAGCTACAAAAACGCTTTTTTGGCATTCAAAGCAAATTACACCCTATTACCTACCATGAAACTAGTTTTGCGGATTTCTTGCCCAATTTTCACGAAACTTGTAAACTATAGAGTAGACCCCATCGAGGTCTACTCTAGTTCGTTCTAACATGAATAAGTATCGTTAAACGTTAGGCGTTATAGAGTTGTATTACGAAACTACATAAATGTTGCATTGAAGACGGCCCTGCCACTCGATTCAGAACGAAGTTATCGACCGATTCGGTAATTTTCTTTTATTTTTGTTTCCTTTTTTTAAGATAGGTAGTTTTTATATAATTTTGTTTATGAAAACAAAAGGCCTTTGGCTATAACATATAAAATTATTGATTGCTACTGTTAAGCTAAAACAAACTTACCGAATCGGTCGATAACTTCGTTCTGAATCGATGATGAGGATAGAGCGACATTGGCTTTCGATGCTCATATATTTTTTCAAAACATTGCTGCTGTTTCCGAGCTTCGGCCCTGTTGCCATTCAATTAGTAGCTCTGAAGCTTTTCAGCGCTCCTTGCTAGCTGTCTTCTGGAGCTACCGCACGTCTCGCTCTACCCCAGGGCCCTATAGAAAGGCTCCCATATATGGTTGGCTACACGTGAGAGATAGTTATATTGTTGCCCTATTAAGGTCATATCCTATACTCCTCATTTTTGAAATTTTACTTGAAATTGCCCCCCATTCATGCCACTCGTTTTTATATAACAGAACAGCATTTTAATTAATAGTAATTAATATAATTATATACCGGCACTGAGCCCGCGTGTTATGGCTTGTACCACCTCATAGTTGAGGTGAGGCCTGTGCCCAGCAGTGGGACGTATAAGGCTGTATTTGTAATATAATAATATAATTATTTTAAGAGGGCTTACTCTCATTGTATTACAGAATCCGGACGTTAGTCAGTTAGTCAGCTATCATTTTTTTCAATGTGGGATTGTCCACATCGCCCATCCGTTTTGTTATCAGTGCAAGATGGGAGCAGTGAAATACCTACAACGCAAATAAGCCAACAAATTCAATTTGTTGAATATTTATTCATGATTTTTATATGCGTCATTGCTTTAATACATAGTACGTATCGTAAGGCTGCTAACACAGTCAACGAAGTTCGATCAGCGTTGAACATAACTACGATAATTTCATTGATAAAATTATCCGGTTAATAAACAACATTAGGTGTTAATTATAATCGTTATATTCGTGACGAACATTTGTGTTTGTTGTGTGGCTGGGTGTTATTATCTATTTAAGTATGTATTTAGAAATATTTAAGTATGTTTATCAGTCTCTGACGCCCATAGTACAAGCTCTGCTTAGTTTGGGGTCAGATGATCTTGGTGTGAATTGTCCCAGATATTTATTATTATTTATGGGTATCTGTTAAAACAGCTCGATGTTTTTTGACATCGGTATAATAAAGATCACGGGTAAAACCAAGTGACCATCATGATGATATACATTTTATTAGGTTTGTAGGAATTTTCTTACGATTCTGCAGGTGTTAAGAATGTACGCTTTTTGTATTTGGGAGTATATGTATTCGGGCAGGTCTAAGCTCCTAAGAGATTGGCTTAGTTGAATTGGTACAACTCCTGTTGTTGACATGACTATGGGGACTATGGTAACTTTGTTCAATCGCCACATGCGTATAATTTCATCTTTTAACTCTATATATTTTGAAAGTTTCTCGGCTATTGTTTTTTGTAAGTTATGGGTGTTTGGCACGGCTATATCAATTAAATGGGCAGTTTTGTTGCATTTGTCTATTATGGTGATATCGGGTCTGGTAAAATGTATTGTTTTATCTGTTAAGATGGCACGGTCGAAGTATAACTTGTGAGTTGAGTTTTCAAGAACTGTTTCAGGTTTGTATTTGTAATAGGGAGTTTGTGGTTGTGTCAGTAGTTTGTATTTTTGTGCAATTAATTGATGTATAATATTAGCAACTTGGTCATGTCTATATTTATAATCTGTCTGTGCTATTGCTTTACATGCTCCTGTTATGTGTTGAATAGTTTCGGGTGCCGCGTTGCATCGTCTGCAGATATATGTTTGTATAGGAGATCTTATGATGAACTTTTGATAATTACGGGTTTCAATTACCTGGTCTTGAATGGCAATGATAAAGCCCTCAGTTTCCGGGAACAGCTCTCCCCTCTTTAGCCATTCGTTCAACGCTTTAATGTCGACGTTATTTTGGCAAAGATCTAGGAGATGCCGCCCGTGGAGGGACTTTCTCATCCATTCCTGTATTTTAGTCTGTCTGTCAGTTTGTGTTTCTGTCGGTTGTGGGTTATTATCACTAAGATTCAAAGGGGTTAATTTAATGTCATTTTGTACTATTGTTTTGTGAAGTGTTGATAAATGAGCTTTGCTGTGGAAATTCGATCTCATGTTTGTAATTTGTTTACTTTGTAAATTAGCTATATCTATTAGTCCTCTCCCTCCATCTGTACGTGGTAGAGTCAATCTCTGTACGCAGGATCGCGGGTGGTGTTTTCTATGTCTGGTCATACTTTTGTTGATAATGCGTTGTAATGTTTTCAATTCAGTTTTGGACCAGTTTATGATCCCAAAGGAGTATGTTAAAATGGGAATAGCGTAAGAGTTGATTGCTTTGATAATGTTTCTCGAATTTAATTGGGATTTTAGAATTTTGTTTACCCGACTTTTAAACTGGTTGGTTAGTTCTTTTTTGGTGTCTTTGTAGTTGATTAAGTTAGATTGGTTATAGCCCAAATATTTGTAAGTCTCATTGTTCTCCAAAGATGTAATAATTTCACCAGTTGTCATTTCGTAACTGTGATGGTAACGGTTTCCAGCTCGAATAGAATTTATCCTACACTTGTCTATTCCAAAGTCCATCCTTATGTCCTTAGAAAACTGTTCTGTTACATTAGCGAGTTCATTGAGTTCGTCTTCGGACGTGGCATAAAGTTTTATATCGTCCATGTACATTAGGTGATTTATTTTACAGATTTGGTTGCTCTCTATACATGCAGGTGATGAGGTTAAAGTTTGATGCTTGAGAATGTATCCACATTCAGTACTGTTTAATATATTCGATAGAGGGTTAAGTGCTAGACAAAACCAAAGTGGGCTCAGAGCATCACCCTGGAAATTGCCTCGGTTGATATTTATAGGTTAGTTATAGAGTGTAAAATACCAGTTTTTGTGTTCAACTGTAGCTGCGTAGTCCATGTTTGAATAATATTTTCTAGGAAATGTGTGATTGTAGGATTAATTTTATAGATATTTAGAATATGTAGGAGCCAACTATGAGGAACTGAGTCGTAGGCCTTTCTATAATCAATGTACATTGAGAAAAGTTTGGCTTGAGTCTTTTTTACTTGTTTGAGAATCACGGCATCTATAGTGAGCTGTTCCTTGCATCCCTGACTGTTCTTCTTACACCCTTTCTGTTGTTCTGCAAGTATATTATTTGCATCTATGTGTTTGTAAATGGCTTGGGCAAGACATGATGTTATTAGTTTATAAATAGTTTGGAGACAAGTGATTGGCCTGTACTTAGCAGGGTTTGCAGTGTCATTTGCGTCCTTTGGGATCATATATGTGATGCCTTGTGTAATGTATTGAGGTATGATGTCTGGGTTCTGAATGAAATGGTTGATAAAATTATGAAGAAAATTATGAATATAGCTGAACTTTTTGTACCAGTAATTATGGAGATGATCAGAGCCTGGTGTCTTCCAGTTGTGCAATCTATCTAATACCATTCTGAATGTGTCAAATGGAATAATCTCAAATACCATTTCATCTATTTCATTAAAACGTTGTTGCTCGCACCTTGTCCATGTGGCTTCTTCACTGTGTGTAACTGGGTGTTCCCATATACTTGCCCAAAACCCTCGTAATGTATCCATTGGTGGGTGTGTAATGTTGTCACTGTTTAAGTTATTAGTGTCTTTGATATCACGATAGAATTGCTTTTCGTTTACTGTAAATTGTTTGTTTTGTCGCTTGCGTAGTGTGCATTTTAACCTAACCTACTGCTCAAAACCGAAAGCTTCTGTTTCAAAGTAACGCAATAACGTTTCATAACGCAAGCTTTAATTAGCTTACTTTGGGGCTAGATGGCGCTGTGTGGAATAATGTCCAGGGATATTTATTTATTTATTTATTTATTTAAAGTGTCTAAAAAGTGGGGCAGTTGTGTGTTATTCTCTTCATGTGTTGAGTGTATTTTATAGTTTTCTAGTATTTTATTTACCTGATTTATAAGGTTCCGAGTTCGACATCCATTAATATAATGTGTGATTCTGCCTATATTTGCCCTTAACTTAGCTATTCTTTTTTCTAGTCTTATTTGCCAGCTTGGTTTGTACTCTCGCTTTGTCATGTTTCTGCTATCTTTAGGTGGAATCGTAATGTTGGCACCATTAATTCTAGGACGGCTCAAGCTGCACAGTACACAATATTTTGCAAATTTGTAAAAGTAGTGTTCTGATCTATATGTTTTGGCAAAATAACCCTATTAATATAATTAACTATTATTGCTAACTTTCTAGTAGATTTCTGTTTTGGAATAAAATCTCTTGCAGTTGGTTCCGAGTTCGAATAAGAGTTGAGTGCAAGTTGAAACGTGTCATCTATATCGGGTCTCTCTTGACCTACAGTTTCATTTAAATCGTGATGGGAGGCTTCTATCATATCTTCTTTATTTGTGTTGTGTGAAGGTGTAGTGAGCAAACGGTTGGCAAAAACGGTATTTGTTTGGTGTGTATCTGCGTTTGTACCTATGTTTAGATCAAGTGAATGTAAAGGAGGGGGTGAATCCGAGTGTGTGTGAGCTTGTGTGCTGTTAGGATCGTATTGCAGTGATATTTGTGGTTGTGAGTTTTGTCTATCTTCCATATTATTTGTAAGCTGTAATTCGTTTGCTACTTCTTGTTTAATTTCATTAATTCTATTTTCACTTAGATATTTGTTTAAAATTATTAATCTTCTCTGGTCCGCTACTCTTTGTTCTGTAACGTGAGCTAATTCAGGGAAAGCCTCTACAAAGTGCTTGTGTAGGTATCGCCTATACGCAGATTTGTCGGTTTCTAATTTTGTAACTTGGAAGTAACATTTCATGATGGCTTCATTATGCATATCTGTCCATTTAGAGCGCTTGTTTGATGATCGTGAATTGCGGATCATAGGCAGCGTATGGCTGGTCTGGTTTGCTTGAGAATTTTGGGGTTGCATTGTGTTGATTTCTGTCTGTACTTCTAAATATATATCATCAATGGATTTCTGAGGGATTAACTTTCTTCTCATAATTGCCCGTCTTTGATCTCCCAAACGTTGTCTAGTAACCTGCATTCCTGGGAATCGTTGGATAAAATATTGATGAAGTGGTTCTAGGTACTTCATTTTAGTATTGGTTTCTAAATTTGTGATTTTTAAATAAGTACGTAGGATAAATTTGTTCATATCTAAAGTCCATTTTCTACGTTTCGATGAGTGACTTGTAGTGGGTACAGTGTTTTTGGCATTTTCTGCCTCTTGCACATTATCTACACAGCCTTCACTAGACAAAGACGATGGTGAAGATGGTTGGTCTGATTGGTGGAACGACGAACCACTTGACTGAAAAGATGGTGTATCAGATACATTTAAGTCTTCGGCTGTAACAAACTTATCGACTGGAGCCCGCCTGCTCAACTCCTCGTCGCCGTCGGATCGCATGCTGAAACACCCAGCAACGGCTCCAGGTGCTCCCCGGCGGCCCCCGGGCAGCGGCCGCAAATTATACTTACTAAATGACATTTCTCCATACAGGGTTTAGGATCGTTAGTTTGGGAAGGGTAGAAGACTCGTTTGCCTAGATGTTAGTTGACAACATGTTGCAGTAAAGGTATTGTTTAAATGGTCTTGATGTTAGCCTATGATTAAGTGCCTACTTCCCGTAAGCCCCCCCACCACGACAAGGTGATCCCAAGGGGGGTTTATTATTATTGTTATTTATTTAGTTTTTTTCAAAACCACAAATATAAAACAAAAAAAATCAAACAAACGGATTACCAACTTACCATTCATCTAAACATACGGTAAATCACAAAAAAAAACAAAAATAGAATTAAAATAAAACAAATCAGTGTTGCTTGGTTTTCAGTTGAAATAAACGCTATAGACTTTATAAATAAAATATCACAAACATAATTATGGGGGGGATGCCACAAGAAATTAGATACTCAAAAATTATAAAATTTATTCTTTATTACAAGTATTGATCTTTTAGAAGTATTAACCCTGAACACGTATACACATTTTCATGCTTTTGCACCTTAGAATAATTACATAAGTTATTATTCTAAGGTTAGAAACAATTGGAAAATACCTGTGACCACTCTTCTTTAGACACATCAGAAATCTCGAAATTATAGGCAGCCAGTGCATCTTCTTTGCTTTCAAACCTCTTCCCCTTTAGTTTTTCTTTAATTTTTGGAATTAGGTAAAAATCACAAGGCGCTAGGTCAGGGGAATATGGTGGGTGAGGAAGGATTGACACATTTTTTGAGTTGAAAATGTCAAGTGTTCCGGCGGACGTGTGGCGCCGCATTGTCGTGGTGCCAGATAAGGTTTCCTGACTTCGGTCGCTTGTCACACCAAGCTGATATTACTGTTGGAGCACAAACTGTCACATACCATAGAGTTCACCGTTCTTTGATCCTCTAGCACTACAGTAGCAATATGACCCGTTTTGCAGAAAAACGAGGCGACCATTTGTTTCTGTGTGCTTCGTGCACGGAGACATTTCGTTGGAGTTGGTTTATCTTCAAAACACCGAGTCGACTGTCGCTTTGTTTCGGGATCATAGTTATATAGCCATGTTTTGTCACCAGTCAGTATATCATAAACGTTTTTTTTCTCGCCACCGTCGAATTTATCTATCATGAATAGGCACCAATCTACCCGACGGTCTTTCTGCTCATCGGTAAGTTTGTGCGGCACCCATCTCGAACAACGTTTACGGAGAGAAAGTTGGTCGTGAATTATGGTTTGCATTGCTGCTGATCCAATTCCCAGTTTACATTCCAGCTATACATGCGTAATTCGTCGGTTTTCGCGAATACATTTTTTGACTGCACGAACGTTTTCTTGTGTGTTGTGTCTTCGCTTCAGCTTCCAGACATTCCCGTCCTCTTTTAAATTCAGCAAACCAATTAAATACTGTTGCTCGTTAACATGCAGACTCACCAAAAGTAGTATCCAAAAGTTCAGAACATTCTTGAGGCTTTAAACCTTTTTTATAGTCATAATAAATCATAGCGCTAAAATCACGTTGACTGAGCTCAATTGCTGCAAGCGAATTCCCGCCAGATTCTCAAAAAATAATGCTCATTCATATAAAAATTAAAAAAAATATGTGTGTTCTATTTTCAAATATATCAATGAACAACCAGCTTATAAGATGGTGTATAACTTGCCAGTGTCAATCAAATGAGTAAAGTGTATCTGACTTCTTTTGGCATGCATGCCCCTCGTATTATCTTACCACATAAAAAAACTTACAAAGAGTAGATTCTATAAAAAAATATTGATGACCTTATGGCGCAAAATGCCTCTGGCTGCTCATCATAACTGCGTTGTATGATTGCGGCAGCATTGTATTTTAATAAAACAACTCTTAACGAACGTGTATGTATTACATATGACTTTATTATTCCATTGCAGCATTGTATGATTGTATGGTATGCCTCAATAACCGGCTGGTCTATTTATTAAACAATATTACAGTACTTATACAACGTGTTAATAAATAAGCGCAAAACCTGAAATTAGTTTGTTCAGAATCGAGAGTAGAATCGATTCCACTAATAAAAAATAGGGGTAAAATTTCAACCAAATAAATATTTTTATTACGCCGTGTTTAAACATTACTTAACCCTATTATTGCGGCGGCACGAGAAGCGGGAACGTCGCACTAGCTCGCGCGTTATTACCATAGACATTTAATTTTGCAGCATAGACAAGAAACAAAAAAAAGCGAATATCTTCGTAAATAATACGCGAAAATTTAATTTAATAATTTACATTATTCTTTTATAATAAAAATAAGTTGGGGTGTCGGAGGTCTTGCGCTTTTTAATTAACACTTTGTATAATCCAAGTCATCATCGGGCATGTCTTGTCATGCGTTAGCACGCCAGATAATAATTTATTTTTAGTCGCCAAATAAGGATAGCATACCAACAAAGATAATTAAATTGTTAGTGGTAAACTAGGCGGTCTGACATTCAATTCAGAGGCAAAATTGATTGCAGTGAATTTATATATCGCCAGTCACAAGAAACTGCATCAACATTACCTGATGATGAGCAACTACCACCGCCTATAAAAAATAAAAAAACTCTTTATTAACAACACATTGAAAATAAATACAATAAAATAATAATGCAGTGTAAAACTACTCTCTACATTGGCAGAGGTTCCCAAACTAGGCTAGGCCTGTATCTTAGGAAACCGATTTACATTCGAATTTTCTCTTTCTCTTTTTCTTTTTCTCGCAAAACGCGATGGTGAAGTCATTCGCATCGCTCACTGCAACTCGCACTCAGATCTCTGTTCGCATTATTCCAGTCCAGCGCTCAATCAATGTGGACATTCCGTGCCGGTTCACATTATTGCAGTGGTATTCCAGCGCTGGACTGGAATGCTGCTACTAGAATAATGTGAACCGGGCTTAACTGAAAATGGTATTCAAGTTCCTATAGTAAAGTACCGTAGTTTACTTGAGGTTATTTCATGATAAGGGTGCAGCTCCTTGATGAGCTCTGGCTTTCTTGCTTTCCAGTAGAAACTAGTTTATTAAATATAGACAGATCCGGAGTAAGCGGATCCTTGGACTCCCAGGGGCTCAGTCTCGTTATATAGTCGTGATGAATAGCAATAATAATCTTTCGTTACGAGATCAGAGTCCAGAGCCATATTATAAAGCACCTACCAGTACTCCGACTCCTTTGTTGAAAAACGCATGCCGCCACTGCATAGGTATAGGTACGCACAGAGACTCCGTCATGGGTCAGAGTTGTCACAACAAAAAGTACTCAAATATTTTACATAAAAGTTTTAATTTGTAATAACGAAAGAATAAAAATAGTGAATAGAGCGTTTTCAAGAATAACATCGTAACAGACATAAAACAGAAACAGCAGACATGAAGCAGCTGATTTTATTCGCGATTTCAAAGTCCCATATAATTATTAGTAAAAGTCCCTATCAACCATATTCGGCTTTAGGGGTTTTTTCCGTAACACGTTGTTTAACCTAAAATCTAGTATTTTATCGTAAGCGACCTGGTATATTGCTGTAAGCGACATGTAAACTACGTATTATATTAGTCGATGAAGGTTACGACAAAAAATCGAATGGGTTTGTAACTCTATAAAAACTTTATATATTTTTGGTAAGTGCTTTTTTATATTTATGTGCCTGAATTTGCGAATAACTCATCTAACATACCTAACATCAATTTTAAAAGCAAGGTAGGTAGGTACCTAGGTAAATAAAAATAACTTACCGGTCGTCCCGTGGAAATCGATGAAATTTTAAACCTTTATCAACAATTTTACAATAAAAAACGGAACAAATCCTGTAAACCATTATGACTTTTTGAAATTTCGTTACGCTTCTTAAAACTTACACACCATCAAGCTTTGGAGCGCAAACGGGAAGTGATTGATTGCGCTCGCAGACTCTGCCGCTTACTTCCCCGCGTACCCCCCATCATTGCCCCGCGCAAGTACATGAGTCTGGCGGGCGACTGTTAGTAGTGGATTGGACTCTCCAGGCGTCGTGTTCGTGTCATGTGAATGGTTTCAAACAGACGAAACAGTAAGGTGACGAATATTTGTGTTAGTTAGTTCTGTGTCTCTGTTAGTTTTATCTATTAATATTAATTTTAAATTATTTATTAGATATTATCTTTAAATGTAAATTATATTGGTCAAGTATGTTTTGAAGTATGCGGTCCATATATTTCTTGTCCTTCACAATGATATTATTCTGTAAACTTTACAGTGTAAAGTATAGTGTTATTATAATAAAAAAGACCACAATATTTTAGCTCTTTTTAAAAACTGATCAATAATTTAGATCGTCGATGTCACCAACTTTTTTCTGATTCTTTTATCATTTTTTACAAACTTAGGCAATATATTTTAATGGATTGCGTTGTTTTAACCCGCACGTTATTCACGGGTCGTTCTTCTGTGTAGAAACTTGAAATTCCGTAAAAGTCCTTAACTCAGAGCTTTTCGATAATGCACCTCGCACCCTGGAGCTCTTCGTGGAGTCACTACTCCGCAAGGCGATGCAGGTGACGATGTCCAGGAACGCGAAGACGCTGAGCCCCTCCCACGTGAAGCAGTGCATCCTGGCAGAGTCGCGCTTTGATTTCTTGAGGGATTTGGTATGTGCGGAGGATATCAATATGTCTACAGGTCGCGTCACGTAAAAAGCGCTTTGGGGCTCACCCTGCGCACTAGACGATTTACGGATCTAATTGCTGGTACGAAGTAAGGAGGGGGAGGCGAGGAGACGCGCCGCGCTAACGTACCAATAGCGCCAGGGCACGGGCCTTGCGCCATTGGTTCCTTAGTCGAGCCATGCACAAACACATCCCCTCCACTGTCTTCCAGGGCGCTTTTTACGTGAAGCGACCTGTACAATGCGTTTACTTTACATCAATGACAGCCGCTAGCCGTCCGTGTAAACCTCGTTGACGTTTTGTATGGGATTTCGGTACAGCGCCCCCTAGTAATTCAAAATGGAACCACAAATGGCAAACAAATTTCTGAACGCAACGTACGCTACGGAAACGTATGGTCGACAAACAGGTCACCCTTTACAAAAACAATAAAAATGGATCTTGTAAATAAATAAATATGCGCCAGACAACACACCTCTTGTACCTAATGGTCTCGAAGTAGCGATGAATATTCCTGTCTTACGAGGTACCACACAATGAAATAAGCCAGGGGCGTCTCACAGCACACCCAGACCAAAGACAATTCAGAAAAGATCGTTTCCTGGATTGACCCGACCGGGAATCGAACCCGGGACACTACGGAAATCGAGGCTACAGACCACTTCGCCAATCTTGTCGTCAATCTTATGTCAGCAGCATGTGAAGCTTGACGTGCTGTCAGCTGTCGTGTGCACACAGGCAGTTGATATTGTGATAGTTATTATCATTATTAAAAAAGCCTTTATCTTTAGAAACTGCTTTCTATTAGGCAGGGCACATTTTATTGATTGCTGGTTGGCTATTCGTTTGTGTCATCTAATGGCATTTGTCTGTCTTCAAAACCTCAACTATCACAGTGGTTTCTCCTTCTCAAGTAATAATAATTCTTTTATTTCTGTCACAGGTCAAAAATGTCCCAGATGTTTCAGTGGCTGAAGAAAAAGAAACCATAAGTGCAGAGAGTTCCCCAAATGCTTCAAGGTATTTAGTTGTACTTTATTGTATATTCAGCTTATTGAAAAAGAACATAATTCAACTTTAGCGTGACAAGGTTACAGGAGATTTAGATTTAGAACGAAATATGTTTCAAACTCAAATATCTTTATTTAAATAGCCTTAATCAGTACACTGAAAAATATACTAAATAATAGACATAATTACTATAGTAATATGAATATATAAATAAACAGTATTCAAACATAATGCGACTCTACCACCGCGTCAGAGGAGTTGATTCTTACTGAGAAGACTGATTGGACCCGTCGGAGGAGATCATTCTTACTGAGAAGACCGATTGGACCCGTCGGAGGAGTTCATTCTTACTGAGTAGAGTTGATTCTTAGATAAGATAAGATAAGATAGGAATTATTTATTCGCATAAAGTTTACAGAACATTCATGCTTAGTCAATATAAAAGAGACATGCAAAAATATTTTCAAACATAATTATGTTAAACTTAAGATTAACACAATACAATTAAACTTTCACTAACTTAACAATAACACTTGACATTTTTGACATAAACATTACGAAATCTAATCATAATAAAGACACGCCATAGAACAAAAACTAGGACTTCTCTTCTAGAAATTCTTATAAATGGTAGAAGGTCTTCGACAGCAACCATTTATGTAACCCTGTCTTAAATTGCCTTGAATTTAATGTTTTTAAATCATTTGGCAAATGGTTAAAAAATTTCACACACATTGTCAAGCAGCTTTTACTATATTGCATCGTCTTCGGAGTATCGCGTAACACTAGTCTATTAGGATCTCTACGGTTTCTAGGGTATATCTGATATGCCCGTTTAAATAGCTCATAATTCTGCTGTACAAATACGCAAATTTCATAAATATAAAGAGATGTTAATGTTAGTATTCTAAGTTTTTCAAAAAGGGGTCGGCAGGAAGTACGTGGCGAGACACCACAAATTGCCCTTACACTTTTTTTGTGCACTAAATGCTCTATTGATGCTGGTACCATTACCCCAAACAATTAACCCATAGTAATATGGATCCAACATAAGCATGATATGCATCAATGGCAATTCTTAAAGTTGTAACAGTTTTAACTTGCTGTAATGTATGAACAAGCTTATTAATTCTGTTACAAACATTTTCTATATGTGCTTTCCAATTTATATCTCTATCAATAGTCAATCCTAGAATTTTAACTTGTTGCCAGCCTGTCAAGTAAGACTCTATCCATTCTAAAGCCGGCCCCCTAATTCCAACTGCTGCCATTTTCTGTAATAATAACGAAAGCGAAACGTGATCGAAGGCTTTTGATAGATCAATGAAGAGAGCAGTGGTCCAGTTCTTGGCATTGACGTTGGATATGAGAGTCGTTACGAGACGATGTAAGGCTAAAGTTGTGGATTTATTTTTCTGGAAGCCATACTGTTCACGACTAATGTTCTCAAACCTATCAAAGAAGCTAATAAGTCTTTTGTGCATACATTTTTCAAAAACTTTTGAAAATATCGGAATCAGTGTCTCTTACCCTTCTTGAATAGAGGTTTTATGATTGACCGCTTCAGAAGTTCAGGAAAGCTACCAGATATGAATGATGAGTTTACTAAATGAGTCAAAATAGCAAGGATTTCAGTGACGCATTCCTTTATAATTTTAGTATTGATTTCATCGTATCCCTCCGAGCTAGTTTTTTTTAAGGACATAACTTCTCTTTTGACTTCTGCTTCCGACAAAGGTGTCAAAAAAATCGAGTTTGATACCTGCTTGGTGCTTATTACTTTTTTTGGTTGGTCAGTTTGTTTTTTATTTGCCAAATTTATAAAGTAGTTATTAAATGTAGCTATGCTTAGGGGGTCAGTCAATACCGATTTGTTCGCTTCAATTCTTTCTATACTGTTTCCTTTGTGTACAGCATTCAGCTCATTTTTTATTACTGTCCATGAAGCTTTGCATTTATTCTTACTTTTACTAATGAATTTAATATTAGAATTCCTTTTTGAATTTGAAATACATTTTTTCAATATCTTAGAATATTTTATATAATTTTGTATTCTTACTGTGTTTACCTGTCTAACAGAGATAGGGCGAAACGTCATTGCTTGTGTTTATAATTAAATTATGGTTGTATCACTTATGTTTCTTTCACCAGGCCTGTCATGTCGAAGAGAAGGTATAGTAAAATAAAAATATAATGTTAAAAGTTGCAAAATCCACATATGATAACCGGTTGATTTTCCTTGGCCTCTGTGGCTAAAATGGTCCTAATACATTCAAAATAATAGTGGTCGGATTCCTCTTATTCTTATTTTGTTATGATTTATTCATTTTCGGTCTGTGCCAAATATTTTTCGTATTAAAAACGGTGATGTCTGTTTTCGTATTTTTTATTATTATTCTTTTCAGTTGTTTTTTGTAATTGTTACGTTCGTGTAATAAAGAATATCTTATCTTATATTTTAGGCAACGTTTATGAGATCGAAATGAATGAGTACTGCTAATACAATATTGAAAATCAATACTCAGGTCACGTCACTCGTCGTGACTCGTGGTGACCGTATTTTGGCCTAGACAATGCGCAGTCCACAATGATTTAGGCTTCTTCTTTGAACGGCACAAGTTAAACTATCTTCGCTAGTTTTTAGTCATGAAAACAAGCTTGAACTGGTGGTGTAGAAAACGCTGGTATCGTGCAAACATACCATCACGCCCTTTTACCAACGGGGTAGGAGACCACATCTTTCCACTTGCTACGGTCTTGACACACATCTTGCGCTTCTTCCACTCTCGTTAATCCTTTCATGCATGCTCGTTGATTATGGGTACTCTTGACCTGACCTTTTCTCTAAACGTCTTGGACTTGTCCTAAGTACATCCGTCTAGACTCTAGGCCTTACCTTTTCAACAGCTCCATCCACCGCATTTATTATTAAACAGCTTCAGAGCCGGTCACACGATATCGAGTGATAAAACAATAGGTCATCTATTGTGGCTGGATTTCTGACAGTGCAGGTGTTAGTATAATTACCCTAATGGCCAGAGTCTTCCAGATTTTCAGACGTACCAGGGCCGCCGCGGCGCGTGGTCAGGGAAGACTCGAACAGTTCGAGCAGCTGCGACACGCGGGTGTCCGCGCCGCCGCACGCGCCCCCGCCCTTCAAGCGGGCCCTGTCCTCCGATACGGAGTTGCCACACAGGTACATAAACACTTTTTTTAAATATGAAGTTCTCTTCACTTCTTTAAGCCAGGGCTAAACTTGATGGAAATTCCGTGGCGGAAGATGTGTATTGGCGTTCCGTCGCGATCCGCGACGGAATTTCCGTCAAGTGTAGCCGAAACCAAACCGCTCTTACGTGGCTTGTTTGGTATCAAAATTTTGAAAATTTGCACAATTTAGACAACTTGATCCACAATCATGCCGGTATAATAATAATACAACAGTATTAAATTAAAATATGTAGTTCTAATGATAAACAGGTAAATAAAGTAATGAATTTTACCATTCGCAATTACTTTAAATTTAACGATTTGAGAAATAAATAATATAAAACATTATATTATTGTTATACATTTCCACAGGCCACATCGGACGGAGACTATCACCTCCACCATAGTATCAGCAGACGCGGCCATAGACCTAAGCAAGCGAGAAAAGCCAGTAAGAACGGCCAACTTCTACCAAGAAACGCTTACAGACGAGATATCCCACAAGAGCGTCATCACACTCAACCCCACATACACCAGCCCACAACCATCGACCAGCTACACAAGTATGACTACAGTGCCGCCCTTACAAAGAATAGACTCAGTGCCAAAGCAGGAGTTCTTTGTAGTCGATAATACACCCCCCGCAACCCCTATGACACCATTCACGCCTATACTAAACATAGACTTTTCCAAAAATCTAGCCAATCCTGAAATTAAAGTTCTAGACACAGCCGTGGCTAGCATTGTAGGAGTGAAGGAACCAAGGAGTTTGAAAAGACAGAATTCGAAGCCTCCTAAGGTTGTACACAAAAAAATTGAACTTAAACCTACTTTACCAAGCCAACCAGTCGATATAGACCATTTGAACTCGGGCAATCTACAAATAGACGAAGATTATGATACCTGAATTGTTTTGTTTATTTTTATGTGTGTCTATTATGTGACGCGATTGTTGAATGATTGTTGCATGTTGTTGAGTGGCATGATTCGAAATGTCTTTAAGTTATATGGTGCGCCAATGTATATAGCAATGGTTATTCCCTTACCAGGCGCCGCTGTATATACAGGGTGTAAAAAGACCCTTAACGAAGCCGGCGTCTACGGAATCAGACCATTAAATCAAGTCACAGAAAAAATAAATTATGGATGGGAAATTTAATTTTTTTTGGTGTCAATTTTAAACCTAAAAACGGACTACGCAATGTAACGTGTGCAACAGACCGCTCCTGCGCTTGTGTGCGCGGCCGTTCCGTTACGCATAATCAAGGGGTACGCACGATGTACATTGCGAGTACGTTTTGAAGCATTTTTTTGTTAGGAAATACTTGAAATTTTGATAATGTTTCTTAGGACAAAAATTAAGTAATAATGATTAGAGTTTGTTTTCATCAAAATCTTAAGATTTTTTTGACTTTGACCTTCAATAACTTTGTAACTATTGAGTTCCCAGGTATGGTCTAGAAAGAAAAAATGGTCCTGATGATGTGCAGAATACGTAGGTGTCGGCTTCGTTGAGGGTGTTTTTACACCCTTTATAATATTTCATGTATACCGAATGATTATCAAAAGCCTTGCAAAAACGAGATGGCATACTCAGTAAGTAAAAATTGTTTCATTTTTCAATTGACCTCAAATCGAGGTCATCATCAGTCGAACAGTTGATTTTTATTTGTATGACCTTAAAAAAAATCAAATTTTCAATCGACTTACATTCACATCATTTACTGCGTTTTTGTAAGTCTTTTGATAATCATCCGGTATATCAAACTTTGGCAGCGCTCACATAAATATAAATATAAATATGCGCCAGACAACACTCCTCTTGTAATGGTCTCGAAGTAGGGATTAATATCCCTGTGTTACGAGGTACCACACAAGCTCCCAGCACACCCAGTCATTTCAGAAAAGATCGTTTCTTAAATTGACTCGACCCGGGACACTACGGAAATCGAGGCGAAAAACCGTGCTACAGCGCACTGCGCCAATCGTGTCATAACGTTATGTTATAGTAACTGCAAAATAAAAGTTGATTCGCTGGTTCTTTTTTTAATGTGTACTTTTGAAAGGTAACAAGTACTTTAAACTGCATTGGTAAAAATCATTGCCATACGCCGTGGCGCACCTTGCCTCAGTGTTTAGTTTTGCTATCTGATTATAGGGACTGATTAAGTACCATTTGATTTAATTATGAGCTTAATGAGTGTCTAGGCTTATGGAGTACCGCTCATATTTTATCAATAGAAAGTTTGTTTTTGGCAGCGTCAGTTCATCTATTAGGATCATAACTATAACATGCGGTGACCTAGCAAATGCACATCCAATAATTTTAAACCTGGCATATTTTAATAAAAGATATTACATTTCACATGATCCGAAATAATTTTGATACTGGGTTTCTTCAATGTACCGAATGATTATTAGACAAAAGACTTATGATATGGCAAGTGAAAATTTGTTATATCAAATCACTCTTTTAAGGTTTTCATTAAAAAATACTCGTTCTCTGTATGGTGAGGTGACCTTGCAATGAAAGTTTATTATAAATTTCATTTTTCCCTTAGATAGTTTCGACATCACCTACTGAGCATGCCATGGCGTTTTTGTAAGTCTTTTGATAATCACCCGGTATAAGACCCAAGCTCCTCGTTTTCAAACTTGCAAGGCAAAGGTGATAAAAATAGTAGAAGTAGTAGTATCTCTCTATCTCTCTCTCTCTCTCTCTACCAGTGATTTGTTGGGATACGAGACCTCCAATCACCTGAGAAATGTCATACCTACTAGGAGTTTGGATTTCCAACTAACTCCACACGTCTAGACCCTTTCATATTTATCAGTAAGTATATGTTTGTTGCGAAAGTGCGAAAGAAAGATAAGTAAGAGAAACGTTTTTAATTCCAGTTTTTTGTTCAATTAGAATCTAATGTGAGAAACGAAATTTATATTTTCAGGTTTTTGATAAATTTTAGAACTAGCGCTTCTTAGCACTTTATTCAACAAAAATATTAGATCTACAACACTTCTTCAGCCAGTGGTATGTCCCTTAAATTTTGATATTGACGGCGCTATCGTTTTAACTGTATCGATAAATAGTATGACCAAAATGTGACGCGCCCGCGCCATAGTGCGCGTCCATAGATTATAATCTATCTGCGCGTCTCATTTTTTTTTTATACAGACGCGCGTGCGTGCTGTATTCGTTAGTGTTGTACGACTAATTAAGTTTTTGTGGATAAGTAAATATTTAAGGATTAAAATAATGGAAATATTTGTAAAACAAATTACCTACCCGTAGAGATTGTAGAATATTGAATGTAAAACCTATAAGTCGAACAAAATTAATGTTCTTGCTGCCAGTTTCTGAAATATTATTTAAATCAACCTATTATTAAATCTACTAAGTCAACTATCGTCTGTGTTGGCTAAAATTAAACCAACCAATCAATTGATGACATTTGATCAAGCATTATCAGTTGATCACTTCTATCATAAATACCCAATAAATAGTCCATGAACGCCTAAAAAGTGTCCCGGCATAAGAGTGCTAAAAACAAACTTAGCACTCAAACACTCGATGAGATTATGACAATTCGCTTTTTGACTGTGGTGAAAAGTGTTGCATAGTGTAGCTCATAGGTAAACAATAACTACTTATGTTGGATATATTTTTTAGTAAAAAAACAATTCCTTATTTTTAAATGCGCGGGCAAAGACACACGAGACACGGACGGCCATTACATGACGTCGTAACTCGACATAAGTCCCGACTTCGCTGATTTTATTTGGTTTACGAGATTAACATGAGTTTTCAGGGATTTATTTTTGTATTCTCTTTGTTTTACAAGTTTAAATACTGAAAACTATAAAAGCAAATAACTAAAATTTGCACAAGACTAGTAAAAACTAATTTTATTATTTTCAATTAAATTCAATGGAAGTAGTACATTTCTACACGTGGAAAGAAACGTTTTTTAACAAAGTGACGTAAAAGTCACGTGACCTAGCGTTTTCGCGAGAAATTCAATCCACTCCGAAAAAACAAATTATCTCCTAAACTATACATTTTTTTGAAAAATTATTTTGTTAGGGATTTTTGAGAAACAGTAATAGCGAATAACATAAAGTCACATTTAATGGCGTAACCGCCAAGTGCTTGCATAGAAAATAAAAGAGTACCCCAGCGTGTTAAGGTTGCTTTTCGAAAATGTTATTTATGGGTAAGGTAAGGTATGTGTGCGCGTCCAACAACACTCACACATTTGAACTAAGCATCGGACTCTTAGGTTTGGATCGGAACGGAGTTGATTTTGTTCGTAGTGTTGTATCTGAGGTATTTATGATCGAAGTTTGATCACTTCAGAAAATGGTGGTGAGGATAATATTTTCAAAATTATTGCATTAATCCTGCGTAGTTTTTTATGATAACAGTAAATTGTGGATGTTGTTTACCAGCTTAGATATAATGCTTATTTTTATGTGAGTAGTTGTTCTTTTGGTACGCTGAAGTCTAATAGAGTACGTGTGTTTTGTTTATTTGTTTTAGAATGAGATTGGTGTTTAATTTAAGCTTGTGGTGTAGCTGATAAGCTGAGATAACTTCAATAGAGAATATTTGTTATGCGTAACATAAAAAAAAAACATTTTTAGACCTAGGCATTGGCAAAAAATAGACTAACTATGCTATGTGCCAAGATAAGATTATTTACTGTAATTCTCGGTAAGTTCTTTTACATCCAGTTATCTCAGTTTCAAATTACTATTCCAATATGCTGAAATAAGTCATAAAATTTGACTTAAGGTTGGTTTAGTTGGACCAAACGAGCGCATGCATTCTATCAAATTCTCTTAGTGTAAAAAGAGGCAAGAGAATGCTCTCTGTGTGGATAGAATGAGCATTCACTTGTTTGGTCTCAGCCCACCTTTACAAAACTATTTTTTGGTTGTAAGTCAGTTGTTAAGTTTTTTTTTTGATGTTAAAAATCCTCAATGGCATAAAATAACTAAACGGTATAGTTATTGTCAAACTTCTATCTAGTGCACTCTGAAGTTGTCCTGAGTCAGGCCTGTGTTACTTCAAAGTTTAGGTACGCTCGGCCGCGTGGCCCCTCTCTGGGGTATGACTGCTTGCACACTCGCCGCCGAGCGCGATATTTAATGTTTTGTTCCAACTGTTACTTGCAATAATAAGAATAATATTGACTAGTACTAATACTAAACGATGTTATATTAATTACAGTAATAACTACTTTTTAAAAGTTAATTATTCAATCAGCTAGTTGCGGCCTTAAGCTCTGACAGCTAAATCGGTTCCCTTCAGCAGTGCACAGAGGAATATGAACGCTCTCATGCTATGCGATAAGTTTCGATTCCACGTGCAAGCTTGGCCTTGATAGCACGGACAAATTAAAAAGTACTAGTGTGACACGAACTTGTAAGATTAAAGAAGACTTTTTTACTTGTCCGCGTTTCTTGAGAGAACCTTCGTAGGGAGTACTATTACCTATTCTGTGCCCGGATCCCGCATTCTATTTTTTCCTATGAAAAATACATATTTCGCGTGCGCGAAACAACTTCAGAGTGGACTGCAAGTTTGACGCGAGCGATAATCAGCTGCAATATTCTTCATGCCACGGTTCTTCACAAGACAATGTGAATGTGTAGAAAGGTTCATCCCTGTGACATCCCTGGGAACTCTGATAAAATAAAAAAACTTACCCATATATTCTTTTCGTATTTTTGTATAGGCACTAAGTCCGAACTGACTGACATCATTTTATAGACTATATTTCGAATATACACACCATCAACATGGTCTAGGAATATTTCAATTAAGCCTAAATAACTAAAATTCTATCAACTTTTTGTTAAGGCACCTACACATTAAAATAAACCTTGTTTAATAGCCTATCTAATCTGATAAATAAACTTTTAGATAAAGTCAAATCTAAAAAAAAACTTAAAAGAAGAGGTAAAACTCAGACAAAATTTCAATCTTAACTTTATTTTTGAAACATCAAAACCTAAACAAAACAACTATTTTTTTATAAAAAATTGTTGAAAACTTAAAATTTATAATCCGTGGATCCACCTAAGACTCCTGACACATCTGCAGCGGTTCTGCATATTTAAAACAAGGGTGTCAATATCTTGTTGTGGAATACTGTCCCAAGTCCTGCTAAGATGCAAGAAAACCTGGTTTTCATGTACAATATCTTCAGGGAAATTCCTAAGAGCTCTTCTCGGAAGCATATCCTAGGTATGCTCAATAAGATTTAAGTCAGGGGATTGTGCAGGCCAGTCTATAGCTTGGATATCATGCTGTTGTAACCAACTTGTAACGATACGCGCCGTATGTGGACGGGCATTGTCGTGCATTAGCTGGAAATTTTGTCCCATTTGTGTGTGGGGCAAGATTACAAGCTCTAGCACCTCATCTCGGTATTTTAGAGCAGTCATATTGCCTTGTATCCAAACGAGGTCCGATCTACCGCCGAGACGAATTCCTGCCCAAACCATAATCGTGCCACCTTGATATGCATGAACTTGTTGTGGGTGCTGCAGTCGATTCCAAAGTCCAGGTTCTCTCCAAACGCGTACTCTTCGCGAATCAGGATGAAATCCAAACCTGGATTCATCAGTGAAAAGCACAAGTGACCATTGAGAATAGTTCCAGTTTTCGTGTGCAATAGCCCATTGTAATCTTCCTCGATTGCCTCTCCTTAGCGCTGGTACCCGAAGTGGCCTACGAGCACGTAGGTTGACTTCATGCAGTTGTCTTCTCAAAGTTTGACCGCTTACCAGCAAACCATACTTTCTCTGTAGCCGTTGAACCAATTGCATCGCCGTTACATTTGGTTGACTTCGTGCAGCATTTACTATGAATCGGTCCTGTACATGTGTTGTAATGCGTTGGGGTCCTCGGTGCCGTTCCACCACTTCCCCCGTGACACGATAACGTGACCAAAGCCTGGATATAACGCTCTGACTGGTCCTCATGGCTTCAGAAACCGCAATTTGGGTAGCTCCAGCTTGAATCATGCCGACTGCTCTTATCATTTCGTTCCTCGTCAAGTGTCTACGTGGCATGAATAAATGAACACCAGAGATGCGTTTATTTATTTATTTATTTCAAGGCTCACAAAACAAGTTACAGTCAGAAATAGACCGAAAAAAATACAATATTAGTAATACAGATCTAGACTATATCTCTTAACATGTGGGCACAATATGTTCTTATGCTTAATGAAATAAAGAGGGTTAGCGGAAAATCGTTATTACAAATAACAAAGACCTAAAACTATGCTAGCGGTTTTAGTAAAAAACAGTGCATGCTACAACTTTATGACAAAGATTTATATAAATTTATGGAGTTCTAATCAAGTTGGGAGTTCGTGAAGATTTACTTCTTTGGAAGAAATTCAATTAATGCGAATTTCATCTTAAAACAAAACCTTTTATATACAAATTTGAATTCAAAACAGGAACTTATTAATGTTTGTATAATCTGTCATTAATAGTGTTTTTGTAAGGCCAGTACTTTTTAAGTTATTTAAAAAAGTTTTATATATCCCTAGACCATGTTGTTGTGTGTATATCACGAAATTATTCTATGATAAAACTTTTCGTATTCAGTAATTATCATGAAGTTTTCTACACAGACCGGCTTTGAAAATTCCACGAACGATTACGGGATATCCAAAAACAGATTACAATTACATGATGTCTCTATTTCGAGATCCTAAAATACATCTTCATGTTGTGTAAAATATCCTGTAATGTCCTTTATAAGATTAATCTTCCATACCTACATTCGTTTCAAATTTAGTGTACATAAATTAATAAGGTAATTAGTAATTAAATTCTGATGTCATTAGTGATATAAGAATAGAAGAATAGTGTATGGATTTCGCGTTGGCATTTTTATTTTTAGTTGTTTAATTTGTTTGATTGTTTTTTATTGTTTGAAAAATGTGCTAGAAAGAATGAAATCGAATAGAAACATGTTCCATGTGGAAATAATTTAATAAAAATTAAATGATTCAGTAGTATCAATGTTTTTATAAAATTTATTTTTTCAGTGTTATTAGTTATTTTGCGTAGATACAGTCGGACACAACTATAGTTTAAGAGCGGTAGCAGAATATGTAATAATACGCGCGTATAAGCTCGTTTTTGGAGGTGTTTGGAACACGCGCAACTCGTACAAATTTGACGTGCTTATAAGCTCGTATACGCGCGGACCGCTTACCGACACAACTACCATTTCGAGCAAACATGCCGAAACATGCCCGTGTACACAAGTCCTTTTTTTGCGCGTAATGCAGAGTGCGTGTAAGCGCGTATGCCAAAACTACCGTATACGCGCGGAAAAAAACGCTATCTATCTACTATCGACGAGCGATTTCTTATCGCGGCGATATCGCACACACTAGTTCCAATTAAATGCTGCCTTGCTAAAAAATCGCGCTAGTGTGAAAAGGCTCTACCTGCATATTGGCAATTGATAATATACTCGAACCATGAGGAAAACCTTTAAAAATAAACAACTTTCACTCTTATTAATTATTATCGAACGCACTTAAGTTAGAATACCCTGCAAAACAGAATCTCCTGAATCACGTAACATAACAGTTTTGAAAGTGACTATACCTTCCTTTTATGGCTTCTCAACTTCAAGCGCCAATCAATATTAGGGGGATTGTCTTACAAAAAATAAAGATGAATCGAAACCGAACTTGTTAGCGTTTTTCAGATCTTTCATCGTGAGGCATCGTCAACCTTTACAAAACCAAAATGCAAAATGGGTCTACAGCATCATAGGCTGCCCCTATGTGAAACTTGTGTACTTTCATGAGATGATATACATTTGTAAATAGGTAGATACATACACAAACCCTTAATTTACAGTTGATCTTTACAGTTCAAGCTGTGGAACAAGCTGCCCGTTTCTCTAATTTGAATACTATCAATAGTCGCTAAGTAAGTAGTAACTACATCTTTCTAAAATTTGGGAGGTTTCGTGAAAGCCGAAAAGCAAACAAAGACAAGTGTGATATTACTTCTACTACTAAGAGAATCAACATGTTTTTTTAACGCTTTTCTCCCTTATTCATGGAAACCCGAAACAGTGAGCCTACATTAAAATACTTAGTTAAAACATTCCTTATTTTAAATATTAAGGGGGTCAATAAAATAACTACGATTTAAATTAAAAACAACTAGGTACATACAGATTTTACCCTGTTTTCCGAAGAACGAGATATGCCTCCTAAGTCCTAGGTGAAATTCGGAATGCGGGACTCATCTCGTGTTCAATGAGTGAGGCAAACTGTAGGTACTTACCTACCTATCGAAAACGTAAGCAAGACGCAAGAACAAGCAAGGATTCTTACCTCTCGTTATCCGCACACGATAATCATGATTTTTGAGGTTACAGACACCATTTTAGAGCACCTACATGAAACCATAAAATTTATATACATAACACTCGTTTCTATTCGGCTTTCCACCTTTCGATACTTAAGTACCTACGAACTTTCCAATTTGTACAAAACGTAAATGTTGCACTGCACTGGAGATTTCATAATACGATACGATACGCTAGAGATTATTTATAACATAATGGAACTTACCTTTAGGTAAGTAATTCAACCGATTTACGTTTTTAAAAGTCACTAAAGGCCCGTATTCATTTTGACTAGTGCAGGTGCTTAGTGATTATGAGTAAACACGTGTAGACAGCGATGGATTATTGTAGGTGATTAGTATCCTGCTTCGTGAATTGATTAGAAGCGTGTTCTATTCAATCACTGTCCACATGTGTTTTCTCATAATCACTAAGCACCTGCACTAATACCTGCACTTACTACAATACGGGCCACCTGCCGTAAAAATAATGGCGAAAGACTTAGTGCGCACGCGGCGCTACGGCCTGACTACATTATCATAAATAAATAGAGAGTACTCAGTTTTGGAAATTAACTTGGCTGGATGTAAGCGATTCATCTTCACCTACTTGACCATCACATTGGCTGTGTTTCTTAGAGAGATTATTCAAGATCGACGAGGAACTCTTGGTGTTTTTAAGCGCAGGCCGGCCATACAGAAGCGGTGGCGTTGCGGGAGCCGCGCGGGAGCGGTTTTTTACTGGACCTAACTAGTAATAGTTCGCGTAGTCCAATCTGAAGTTAAGTCGCATGCGCAATACTTATACATAAAATCTTTATAAATTGTAGCCTATGTGCTATTCTGATGTATATAAGCTGTAAAGTTTCATCTAAATCCGTTCAGTAGTTTTTGCGTGAGAGAGTAACAAACATACACACATCATACATCCTCACAAACTTTCGCATTTTTAATATTAGTAGGATGTTAGTCTGTAAAGTATAAAATATGGGCTTAGCCTATCTATGGGCCTCTGTTTAGTATCACTTCTGTAATGGGTAATATTGCAATTTTGGTAAAATAAATGAATTATTATTATTAGGTACCCCGCTGCTAACGCTCCGCTCGCGCGCACCCGTGCCGCTAACGAACCGCTCCCGCGCCGCTACATGTGTGCTGAGCTTTATATAATTTACTGTTTGTTTTTTTAAGTAATGCCAATGCGTGATAGACTGTCAAACTACTGAAAAGCAATAAAGAAGGGTAAACGTTTAGATAAGATATTTAATGTTAGTCTACCATGTACAGTCACCATCAGATATATTGTAGCAGGCAGGGTGACCAAATACTTCTGAACGATTTGGAATGGCAATGGTTCTAAACACTACAAACTACCAATAATATCTGAACATTAATAACATTAATAATATCTGAACATTCATAACATCAATAATATCTGAGCAGCAGTTAGTCAATAATTTCTATAGATACGCACAAATAACCAAAAATATCTGAACACCTAAAACGTCAAGTGTACCTACGCAGACAAACACTAAGCATTGATTTTTTTTTTAATATGCACACTCTGAAATAAAGTGATTTTATTTTATTTTTTTGTTGTAAATTTAAAACACTAGCTCTTTGCACGCGGCTTCGCCTACGTGGACTCTACGATTTTGGCTGTTCTTTTCTCGCGTTAAAATATATTATATTTTACTTGTTTTTAACTACTAAGTTTTATGCTAAAATAATTTTGTAAATTTGTCCCGTAGTTTTTGATTACTTTACTACTTACTAGCTGTCGTACTTAATAAGAATCATCATATATTCATCGTAAATTATAGCCTAAAATTTAGGCTGCTCGCTATGCAACTTGCTTATAATGTAGCTTCATTTTGGGTACAAAAAAGCAATAAGCCTACATACATGTCGCACTGCTGGGCAAAGGCCTTCATCATTGAAATCATGTCATCGCTACAATAGATGAGTATTGGCATAATCACCACGCTTGCCAAATGCGGGTTGGTGATCACAAACCCGGGCTAGGTTCCGAAAAATCCGAAAACACACTTTGGCTGACCTGGTAATTGAACCCGGGACCTCCGGATTTCAGGCCGAGCTTTAAAACCACTCTGCCACGCAGGCGTTTTGATATAAGAAAGGAGGAGGAAATTTTAGTAAAAGGAATTTTAAAATCGGTCCAGTAATTTTAGAACCTTTTTAATACAAATAAGCAAACAATATTTTTTTTCCTTTAAATATTATTAGTGTAGAATAGAACTATAGGTGAAGAATACACTTCCAAATTTAAACAGTAAATGTTCAGATGTTTTTGGTTATTCGAACCTAAATAAAAGTTTGACAAGCTGCTCAGATAATAGTGATGTAATGAATGTTCAGATGTTATTGGTAACTTGTGGTGTAAAGAACTTAAGGGCTTTTTAAATTGTTCAGATGTTTATGGGAATCCTGTTTGCTGACATATATCTGATGGCGACAGAACTCTATTGAATGTTTATTTGTTGTACCTAAATCATGATAGTAATATAGATTGGTGATACGTATTTTGTCTTTTATTTAAGTTACTACTTTCAGCGCTTGGCACATCTGGCGGATACGTAGTTCCCGTCACGTGAAGGGAATTTTGTGCAATTTGATGGTGAATGAACCCAGGTCCAGAAGCTTCCGGGCCACATAACATATTAAGGGCCATCGACCGAACAATTTCCTGTAGTATTCACACATGCTTTAGGAATTGGCCACACACGGTTGTCGCCGCCACAGGCCATTATCGAGTACTATCACTTACCTACTTCCTTGTTCTGTTCCGAACTTCCGACACTACGCGACTGACTAGTGTGCTACGACGAGTCTCTACTACCGACCACAACTACGAGTACCAATGTCTGTCACGCGCTTCGGCTAGGTACCTTTGTAGCCGCTTCTAGCTTCGAAAACTTCAGTCGGCGTCGTTCGTGGTTGCAGTCGCGTGTGGGGCACCCTAATAATGCTGCTATCTCCACCAAAGATGTGCTAAGTAGCTATGCTGCGAGGATGTGCAAGCTAAGCTACGAAACTATTAGACCATTTGCTCCGTTACCATATCACGAGTGGAAACGGTTCCACTCGTAATATGCTATGTAACGGAGTTCGGAGCAAGTAAGATTTGCTACGATGATTCGCAGTTCGAGCTATGCGATGTATCGACAATAGGGAAGGCAGGCACGCATATATGTGTCATAATAAAAACAAGCTTATTGGAACCCATTTTCACCAATGCTATGCTAGAAGGAGCAATTAATGTGGTTGGTGGGTTAGGCCTGGTTCCCGCCGAAAATTCTCTCCATCCGCTTTCGGAGAGAGATGTGATGTGTATGTCTACAGTGTATGTCTTATTAAGCTAACAAACATGGCGTATGACCACCATAGCCAATTAGTAGTGTTGGGAAATCGTCGATTGAATCATACAGACAGTCATTAGCCTATCATACACCGCGCCGCCGGGTTTCAGACGTACAGAACTATGCCTGGGTGGCGAAACGACGATTTTGCCCTGTAACTGTACGTGTGTATGGAGACTATTAACTTTAAAGTTGTTGATTCAAATCAGTAGGTCTCCTGAAATTTACCTTAGTTTACTGAAATACTGATTTTGAACGACAATCTGCCGATTTTTACCAAATCTTCATAAAGGCTTACTAATCCTAAGCAACGTTCATTGTCAATTTGTAAAAATTATAACATAAATAAGGATATAATCTCGATAGCTAATGACATCCTCATGGATTTTTCTTGTTACATATTGTAAGCTATAAATACCAAAATAATTCAAACTTCATTTCTTAGTCTTATAAAAGCACACCGGCAATTCGGTAGAATATGTTGGAGAGAAAATTAGATTAAGACCAATTGTAATTTACCACATTCTTGCAAATAAACGATTATTATTATTATGAGTACTTGATAGAAGGAACCATAAATCGACAGCATAGTATTTTTACCACTTTCAATCGATATAAATGAATGATGATTCTGATTCATGTGACGTTCTTAATATGAGTAAAAAGTTGTCACATTGCTGTCAAAAAAGTTTCAAAATTAATTCGTTTTGGATAAAAAAAAAGTTGACATTGGCGAAATCAATCTGCTAGAAAAGCAAGATTATCGAGGCCACAAAAAAAATCTTTAAAAATGCTTAAACATTATTGCATGATTTCATGTTCTGTTTCTTTTTCACAACAAAAGACGTTTAAGTGCGAGTTGTGCGGCCTAAAAGTGTGTGATCAATGCGGAAATTCGTGATTTTGTAACGGTGTGATCTTTGTTTACAAAATAAGGCACATAGGAGGATCTGGACTTTAAGTAAACTGTCAGTCAATATATCGTTTTGCTCATGAAGCTAGCAGCACCTGCCTGATCGCGCACGGCGCATGCGCAGTAGTTAATTTGCTGAGATAAAAATCGGAATGCTGGACTCTTCTAGTGTTCAGAAGGGACTGGCTGGAGGTTTTGTATTTCATTCTGTGCTGGAAGTTTGACGCGAACTATACTTATCTTGAAGATATTCATATAATGAGGTTTTACTAGGGGCTAAAAAGTAAAAAATAAAATTGCAAGTACAAAAATATTTCATTTTATTGTTGTTAAATTAAATTATTGTTACCTAACAATAACAAGTGGTTCACCTAAACTACTTAGATCACGACCGCAAATATTATCGACTTCAGAATTTTGTTTAATATTTTAATTCAGGGTGAATAGAACTATTGCGTCTGTCTTTACTTTATATTAGATGTAAAAAAATGTAAAGAAGATAATATTACAGCCGAAAAAACAAACAGAACCTTTTTTAAAAACTGATAAAAAATTATGAATTTTTAAATTAAATTTTGAAAATTATTTTACTTAAAATACTAAAAATACTAATAGTGATGCCGAAAATTATTTTTAAATAGTTAGTTAAAATGATACAAGTTAATGCTGGCCTAAAAATCTTATTTACCTTTTTTTTCGAGTTTTTTGTTGTACTTAAAAATGAAATTGGCAAGATTTGGTCACATCTTCAAGTTAGCCACTATCGGGTAATCTGGACATTTTATGAAGAAAAAAAAAATGACTGCAGTCATATTTACTTATTTTAAATTTTGAGATTCAGTAGAGCAGAAAATAAGAAAAATTACAACAGCTTATTTCCTAAAATGGATTAACAAAATGGACATCCTAAGATACCTACATAACAGTCTGTCTTGGTTCCCTAACTTAAAGCTAACTTGACAGTACTAAGAAGATCCCGTAATGATTCACTTTAAAAATATATAAGACTCTATTCTTATGCAATTAGGTGTTAAAAAAGGTGTTTGGATGTTTCAAACAAAATTTTATGGATATTTTGCCAACATTGTATGTAATTTTGAATCAGTTTTAGGGTTAAAAGAAATTATAAACATGTTTTTAAAATTTAACAAAGAAACAATGATCTATAAAATAGTTATGTTCACATAAATTATAATATTGTATTAATACTGATTACAATTACTTATATTACAGGTATTTATGGTAATTGCATAATGGCCATATTTACATTGCTGTGGCGTGGAAAATAATTTAGTAAAAGAAGTAAGACCCGCATTTCATAAACGAAAATGTTAAACTAAGTTATAATATACAACCATTGCTTAAATAAAATACACCTTAAACTTAATACTACCAAATATTTCATCATGATCAAAAGATTATGCAAAATGATTACTAAAATATTAATCTGTTATATAAATAAATGTGCAATAACACGATTATGTATATTTAATGTTTATTATCAAGCACCTATAGGTAATGGTAAGGCACATTCAGTTTTTTTTTTACAAGATAAGTAAATCATGATACTTGAATGATGAAAACATTTAATATTTTTTTAATATTAAATTTTATTATTTTAATCTGATTAGGCAATTTAAAATAGCATTTCGTTTTTTATTGTATTGTTATTTTATTTGCTTGAAGAGTTGAAATGGAAGACTGCATTACAACTTACAAATAAATAATTACATTCAGAACATTATTACAAATTATGTTTAGGTTATTACAGCTAAGTAATATAAATTAGAATAAACTATTATAATTACTTACTAGATTTTCATTTAACATAGAAGAAATTTGGAATGTAAAACAAATTAGCAGTCTTTATTGATGTAATTACACTAAAGTTATTATTTGATTACACTCTTAAAATAGAAGTTTTAAGGGAAAGAAAGACTGAGTTATATTAGAAGAAAATATCAGGATGGTTTTCGAGAATATGAAATCTACAACGTAAATCAGAGCAACTCCTGGATATTTCTACCATTTAGTGATCACCTCTTCATGGCATTCAATAATATTTATGGCAAATTATTACTCCGTTACCAACAGCAATATCTTCAACTGAACTCATTGCCTTCATACAAGCTTTCGCACACTTCAAGCAGCCTGAGGACTGGACCAATGTTGTATGGGAAAAGAGATTTAGATACCAATCTGCTTATTTGAAGTCTTAGCCGTATCAACACTCTCATTGTGTCATCAAGACCTCTCGAGCCAGTATCTGAATTTTGGCAAGTCTCTAGAAACTTGGGCCAGTTCCTCCTAACATACTTCAAAAACCTGAGCAAATACAATAGAAAACATGTTTCGTTGCTTACTAAATAGTCTAGCAAGACGTCACTATCATGTGAGACCACTTTGAGGAACTCAATGAAGGAGGATATGGGATTCAACATAGGTATCAGGTCAGGATACATGGAATTCCTGTAGACAATGCCGACAGTTATGTCTAGAGTGCACACCATTGATTCTATCAAATAGTCATCTTGCTCGCTAAATAGGTGTATTAACATTTTTGTAAATGGTGTCTCTGGATGGAATTCTAAGCTATTTCTGATAAAAACATCAAGCTTTTTCAATACATCTCTGATCGATCTCTCCACCATCTGCATATCTTGAATTGCATTATAATCGGAAGAATCAATTGAGCTATCAGAAGAATCGCAACGCATTTCCTTAACTGTAACTGCAACTGATTTTAGCACTAAGAGAGACATCCTCTGCAGCATTGTCTTGTCTACTTCACTTCTCTGATTAGAGTCCTCATTATCATCCTCACCATAGCTTTGATCTACTAACTGGATTGTCGTTGATAAAGGTGTGACTTCTGGTCCCAAAGAATAATTACGTATCACCGTACAGTCATGGCCCAGGAAGCCAAAGCTGCTTCTGCTGTTCTGTACTCTCACATCATTCAGTAACCTGAAGTCTTTGACATATCTGACAATAGAATGAGCTAGACAACATATCTCTTCAGGTAGAATATCTTGCAAAGCCAAAGTAGATCCATAGCATAGTACTTCATTGAATAAGCTTAGCAAATGAGTGTAAACCAGACTTGGCAACACTGTATTTCTCAGTAAATCCACAAAGCTCTGCAAGTCGGCATAGAATGGTTTTGTGTCTATAACCGAGAGATTCGCTTTCACACTTATAATATTCTCCCACAGGGAGAAAAACGTTAGTATACAATTTTCTGCATTCACTAAGTTCAGGTACCGTAGTAGCAATAGCTTCATGTTTTTAACTAAGACTGGCCAGTGGTGTTCTAATGTTTTAATTGTCAAGCACTTTATGTGTGATGTGTCAAAGGACTCTGAATCTGTGAGGATAACAGTGACACACCCATTCTCATTTACCCTCTCTATCCTGGATTGCGGAGGCTCAGGCGAATTGGGTTCCTCCAAATCATTTGAAAGTTGTTCCGCTGGGAGCTTCAACACCGGCTCATGTAATTTGAATGTTGCTGATCTGTCCTCAACAGGTTTTTCTTCAGATGAAGTGGAGGATGAGCTATTTGTTTGCAAATTTGAAAATGCATTGTGTAAATTATTGCTTTGAGAACTGGATGAAGGTCCCTCAGAAGCATTATTACTTGTGGCATACCCTACAGTACTTCTGAAGGGGTTGTCTTCCTGAACATGCATGGTACCTGGTGAATTAATGTAATTGCTATCTTCCAGAGGGTGCTGTTCAACATCTTTCCACTCAACTATTCTCTTTATTATATCCAAACTGAAATTTATCTTCTGCACAGTTATTCTGTTAATTCTATCAAACAGGTAAATGTTCTCTGCTATTTGTTGCAGCCAGTTCTCATCAACTGTATCTTTAGACACTATTAAAAAGCTAGCAAGGACTCTACTCGCAACAAATGTAACAATTTTACTCTTATGATCTGCTAATTCTACAACCTCAGTGATCCAGTCATGCCTATTTCTAACAAAAATGTCACAAGCTTGCATAACCTTTGAGCATATAGTACCTGTACTGTTTTGTTTTAAATAAATATCAAACATGAGTTGCATTGTGGATAGATATGTCAGTGAAGAAGTTAAAGGCCATGATACAATATTCAGCTGCCTATCAAAAAGTTGGGATACAGTATTTTCATCAAAACTACATAAGCATTGCCCCACAAGGGCATTTTGCAGCACCCGCAGCTCAGAGAGAAGTTTATCATCCTCCGAGTTCCAATGTTGAGTAGTATTTGAGCATGAGGGTATAATTTCGACACTAGAATCATTAGGAAGCCTCAATATTGCTGAACAATCGACGGCATCTTCACTTACGGTCCCGCTGTCAGGAGATTCGCCGTTTCGGAGAGGGAAATCTTCAGATATCTCAACATGAGGAGTCTCTGCATCAAATATCTCCGTAAGCACTTCTTCGCTAGACTTGTCACTCCCATCGTCTATATCGGGAGCGTCGATACGCTGTTTCTTTTTCACAGGTTGATCAGAGGCCATACCTTCATTTATGGGTGCACAGTGCAAGTGTCCCCTCCAAACCATTAACTTGCAGTCCTAGACGCTCGCAGTAAGATATTCGATGTTATTTATCAACGTAGAACTCAGTATTTCCGTAATTTAGGCAGTCCTGAAATGAATAAAGGGAATATGAATGCATGACCTTTCTGTTCAGCTACCTAATTACGCGGACGACAAAGCCTTTGATATTTTACAGTAACAAGACCTCCTGCAACTTGTTACACATAAAATAAACCTGAATTAGTATTCAAACTAGTCGATTTCAGTCAAATTTCGAGTAAAATCCACTACTATTTCTGATTTTTGATGAACTTTCCAAAATATTTTGATGGCATACATACCATTGACAGAAAGAGGTTGTTATGGCACTTTATTCCGTCCAAGGTATCCATAAATTAATGATAATTAGTCACTGCAATCCAGTCATACACAATAATTCACAATTTTATGTAATATTCAGTCAATTTCAGTCGAAACATGATATTTATTTCACTAAACGAAAGATCGTCGCCTCCATTACGAACATGACGCTCTATCAAATGATAAACTTTTTACAATGGAATGTATCAAGTATCTATTTTTATAACCCATCAGAGCTACAATTATTGTATTTCAAAATCGCGACATGATTTATTTAGTCGTAATTTTATAGAATTGGCTATTTATTATTCCTATTTTATCTTATTTTAGTAACAAGTAATTCTAAATATGCCAATTTTCACATCCGTTTCCTGTAAGGACGTTGCCAGTCAAACGACTTCCGAATTCAGCGTTTTTATTTCGGTAGCTGGCTGCACCACCTTCAATGGGGACATTTTCTATTTAACCTGTGGGAATTTCTGGCAGAGTGGAGTGTGGGTCGCTTTCTTTGCGAGCTGGCAGGGCCCGCAGCGAAGTTATATTCAATAAAAAAAAATAATTAAAAATTATATACGCAGCAAGCGTTTTGATAGCAAAATCGGGTCGATTAACCACACACGTACATTTATACACAGCTGAAGCCCAGCGGGCAAATTAGAACGTGTGTGGCAAACTGATCAGTTTGATCTGAGGGATGTACGCTTAAAGCATTCAGACTGAATGCTCGAAGGATGCACGGCGCGGCGGCTGGCGGGTACCCGACGGGAAAAAACCACAAATTACTATTTGAGTAGCTGGCTAGTAAACACGTACGTGTATGGCAGGCTAAATTGTCTGCTCTTTGGCGCAAAGTGCAGTGCAACCAATATAATACAACTAGCCATTCATTATTCAAGGCATAAGCTGAAAATTAAAAATACTTATGTGCATATTTTTCAGTTGGCTAAACAAAATAAAAAACTAATAACATGGTGTTCTTGTATGGATTTAATGTCTTGTATGACTGTGGCACCACTGGTACACGCACGTATTTAAGGGGGGGTCCAGGGGGTCCGGACCCCCCCTCTCATTCATATCCATCTTACGTGTCCAACATTAAAAATTACACGCCGCTTCCGATCTTTCATTTAAAAACCAACAAAAAACGCGCATTTTTTTCAGATTTTTCTTTACTGATGTAATATTTAAGTAGTGTTTTACATTTATTATTAAAAAATGGCACAGTCAAATTATCGCCTCTGGACATTCTACGGAAGATGCGAAGGGAGATTTCACTCGGTGGATGTTGCAAGTTTGCCCATTTAGAACCAACTTTTAAGAAAACCCCACAGAAAAAAGGCGTTAAACAACTGATCTTGGCGGCCAGTTAACATTACCCTGATGTGAATTTAAGCCTCCTCAAGTTTGTATTTGCAAAACTTCCAACGTTTCAGTTGATGTGTGGCATGTTGATTGTGGTGCTCTCTAATTGAAACCACTTTTTTATCACATTAATATCCATTGTAATGCTAGAAATAATCGATTATCATGGCTAATAATCACTATTGACTGTATCTGGCTGAACTTCACTATTGTGAAAAAATTTGATAGTTCTTGTTTTATTTGAAAGCTGATGCTGCCCGTGTGTGGTCCCATTTAAATTTGGTCTAGTTCTGACAGTGGCATCCATTGGAAATCCATATATGTCTTAAATCTAGATAGACAAAATGCGCGACAAATGGACGAATAACTCAATATTACGCCAACCGATTTTGATAACTCTTTTTTTTATTTGAAAGCTGATGCTGTCCGTGTGGTCCCATTTCAATTTGGTCCAGTTCTGACAGTAGAATCCATGGGAAATCCATATAAGTCTTAAATCTAGATAAACCAAATGCGCGACAAAAGGACGAATAACTCATTATCACGCCAACCGATTTCGATGCTACTCTTTTCAACCGACTTCAAAAAAAGGAGGAGGTTCTCAATTCGACTGTATGTTATTTTTAATTTTTTTTTATGTTTGTTACCTCATAACTTTCGACTGGGTGAACCGATTTTGATCATTTTTTTTTTATTTGAATGCTGGTGCTTCCCGAATGGTCCCAATTTAATTTGGTCTAGTTCTGACAGTGGCATCCATGAGAAAACCATATAAGTCTTAAATCTAGATAGACAAAATGCGCGCCAAATGGACGGGTAATTCAATATTACGCCAACCGATTTTGAATTCTTTTTTTATTTGAAAGCTGATGCTGCCCGTGTGGTCCTATTTTAATTTGGTCCAGTTCTGACAGTGGCATCCATTGGAAATCCTTAGAAGTCTTAAATCAAGATAAACCATATGCGCGACTAATGGACGAATAACTCATTATCACGCCAACCGATTTCGATGCTTCTTTTTTTATTGGAAAGGATAGTTTCAAGGGTAGTTTGATGAGTGTTAGGTTCTGATTATGGGATCCATGACAAAGTAACGGAACTCTTCAATTCTTAGGAGCAATTGGACGATACTTTTTCGATGTATAAAATAAATAAGAACTATTCACTGAAAATCAAGAAATTAACAAGAAATTTAACAAAAAAAACCAACTTAAAAAAAAATTTTTCAAAACAAAGCACTAAAAAGTAAAGAAATAATTGCGTATTCTTCTAAAACTTATACGATAATTTTCCTTGGCTGACACCGACTTCAACAATGACAATAATTGTACCTACATTATATTATCGTATAAGTTTTAGAAGAATACGCAATTATTTCTTTACTTTTTAGTGCTTTGTTTTGGAATAGTTTTTTTTGAACTTGTTTTTTTTTTTGTTAATTTTTTTTTATTGGAAAGGATATACTTCAAGGGTAGTTTGCTGAGAGTTTGGTCAGGTTCTGATGAATGGGATCCGTGAAAAAGTAACGGAACTCTTCAATTCTTAGGAGCAATTGGGCGATACTTTTTCGATGTATAAAATAAATATGAACTATTCACTGAAAATCAAGAAATAAACAGAAATTTTAACAAAAAATAACCAACTTCAGAAAAAACTATTCTAAAACAAAGCACTAAAAAGTAAAGAAATAATTGCGTTTTCTTCTAAAACTCGGATAAGTTTGTAAAATAATGTAGGTCGGGTATCGTAGTCGGTGTCAGCCAAGGAAACACTACAATATACCTATTTCTTACATATTACGTTCACGTATGTAGGTAGGTAGTTACTAACATTGGCTGACACAGACTCCAACAATAACAATAATTGTACCTACATTATATTATCGTATAAGTTTTAGAAGAATACGCAATTATTTCTTTACTTTTTAGTGCTTTGTTTTAGAATAGTTTTTTTTGAAGTTGGTTTTTTTTGGTAAATTTAAAAAAAAAATTAAAGTAAGGCACCTACTTAGAGTAACTCAAGTATACGATACTCGCACAATGTGACCGGTTCGTAGTGTAACAAACTTTAAGGCTGTAAATAAACTAGGATTAAATTCATCGACAAAAACATAAAATAAGAGCCCGCCACTTATCAATGTAAATATTACAGGAGATTAAATTTTTTTTAAACTCTTCTTTCATTTTGTTTAGTTACTTGTAATTTTGTGATTGAAAGCTAGAGCTATGATTATTTTTTGTTAAATACTTTATTAATAAGCTTTTATTTAAAATAAAATGGCCACTATATTTTCTTTCTATCAATTACAATTAACAATGACAAGAAAGTAATTACATTTTTTTTACATTATCTAGAACTTTCTTGAAAACTAGTTCGTAGACCCACATATTGTTGAATAAATTTTAAAACTAAACTAGTATTGCTACAAATCACTGAAAGAATACAAACGTGTAGCTTCTTTGGAAACATGCGTAGGTACAAAAGTTCCAAAAAAAGCATAAACACTTTTTTTCCATAGGAACCCCTCCACGGTAATTTACAAAGTAAAATAATTTGTAGCTTTTCAGGTGTTTGCAGGGTAAAAATAATGTTTTAAGAATAGGGCAGTCAAACTTAAGTTTTAAAATGTATTCAACAATATGTTGGGTTTAGGAACTAGTTTTCAAGAAAAAATCAGAATATGTAATAAAAACTGTATTAATATTTTTTGGGAAGTTTGACAGTTTTTTTTTCTCAAACGAAGAAGATTTTGGCAGCCATTTTATTTTCAAATTAAAGCAGATTAATCCAAGTATTTAACAATAAATAAGCATAGTTTTTAAAGCCGGGCCTGACTGTGGCAAACAAGCTTCCACCTTGGTGGAAGGCTTGTGGAGCGCACGGTTGGTGTTTGCGGCTCATGCTCTATTTAAGCATCCCACCTCAGTGTGCTATCGACTTTGTGCACCCCCCGCCACCCTTGTCAAAGCTAAAGCTACGTCCGTGACTGCTGATGACCGCTATAGCCCCAATATCTAATCTATTTTTTACTTACTCTTCAGAAAATATCTTTCATCGGAAACTTTATGTGCAAAACAATCCTAGCCTTACCTGTACCTAATGTTTTGTTTTATAGGTATGTAGTTTTCTTTATCATATTTTTTTTTGTCATACCTACATTATTACATAGGTACCTACATTTTTTCGAGTGATTCATGTAGTATTCATTTACAAAATTTCATATGTGGCGCTAAAAAACCACGTTTATTTCTAAAACTATTAAGACTCAAGGCATGACGATAGATACAGCTGTTCAAAGGCTAAAATAAGTCTAAGTTTAAGATAAGTACGCTCTATCTGTGATTCTTAAAAAAAACTTAACAATGTACCTTAAATGGTTTTTAAGTGTCTAGTGTCGACAGTTCGGTGTGTAAAGGTAAAATAAAATGTTCAATATTGCATTGATCAATGCCAAATGCCAATATAGCTCAATTTGGCTTCAAGCCAGGCTTGTCTACGGAAACTGCAATTCTTAGTATCAAGCGTGCTGTCAGGTACTATACGGATAGGCAAACTCCCATTTATGCTTGCTTCCTCGACCTCTCCAAGGCCTTCGATCTGGTATCCTACGATATCGTCTGGGTAAAGTTGAGGGAGCAGGGTGTTCCCTCCGAAATAACGCAATAGGCTACTTGACTCATGTCTAATTTCATACAATAAATGAGAATTTCCTGCAGTATTTGGCTTAGGAAAACAAAACATATCGATTAAAGTATTTTAAAAGAGCAAGATTAATTTAAAATCCAATTTCAAAAATCCTTTTTTTGTTTTCAACTTGAAACGTCAAAAACGCTGTCGGCCATGATGTGACGTCATACAAATTGTAAACAACTAAACGTCATCCGTATTTCACTCGTGACTTATACCTAACGTGGTTCAAAAATTCTAAATCTTTGACGATTCTTCTATTAACGAAAAACAACAACATTAATAATCATGGACGTTGGATTCGTAAAAGCAGAAAGCACAAATTTGCCGAGAATTGACACATTGATGATTGGTATTTTTTTGCATCAAATCCAGATTTCTGCTCTGCCGAGCTAAGAAACGTCAAGACTTCTATGTAAGTACAGTGAATTTGTTAAAATAGAAGACATCTAAGGAAAAAATAAGTGCATTCACATACTCTTCCTTTTCAGAAGTGATTTAAAACTTCTCATGTATCATCATAACCTCTGAATAATATAACTAATGCCTATGGTCTTTCTTCTTACAGATCTGCAAGGGAATCATACGGCGACGATGCCGTAGGTTACGTACAACTTAAACGAGATGGTAAAATCTGCACAGTCAAGTGTAAAGTATGTCCTGAACATAAGGTACGCTCCAAGCACTATACAGTGTCAGTACTAGTAGATGAAGAAGAAGAAAAAATTACAACTGCCCTCTGTGAAGATTGCCCTGCGGCAGCCGGTGGATGCAAACATGCTATTGCATTTTTATTTTGGTTGCACCGTCGCACTGAGGAGCCTGCTTGCACATCAGTAGAGTGCTACTGGAAGAAATCCAATCTCTCCAAAGTTGGATCATCATTGAAAGTATTAACTGCAAAAGATATGTGCAAACGAAAATATCAGGATCCTGTACCAAATGCAAGTGTATTAGCAGAATTTGTAGATGAATGTAAGAGGAAAAAAATAGAAACTTGTCAGTTTTTAAAGCATACTGAAAACTATATAGAAAATAGATCACTGTTGTCATTGCATAACTTGCTATACACTTACAATGATTCAGATTGTAAAAGCTTTCTTACCAAAATTAAAGGTCTTTTCAATGATGACAACATAAAGTATGTAGAAATGCATACTAGATATCAGTACAAAAGTGGTTTGTGGTTTGAGCTTCGCTATGGGACAATAACAGCATCCAAGTGCTATGAAGTAAGCCGCTGCAAAACATTTGATGGTTCTCTGGTTGCATTGATTTTTGGTGCAAGAACAGTGCAAACACCGGCAATAAAACGTGGCCAAAAGTTAGAGGACAGTCAGAGAGGTTGCAGAAGAAAAGTTGGGCATAAAGTTCACAAAATGTGGCCTCTTTATTTCTCATGAGTATCCCATGATTGCTGGGTCACCAGATGGTATTAATAGAAAAAAAGGTCTTATTGAAATTAAATGCCCATCTACAGAAAAAAATTTTGAAAATTATATAAAAGATGGTAAATTAACCAAGAAATGCTTAGCTCAGGTACAAATTCAAATGTTTTGTGCGAAAGTAAATCTTACTCATTTTTGTGTTGCTAGCAGTGATTTTGAGCAAAGTAAAAAAGTGACAATATTACCCATTACTTTTAATGAGGAATATGTAAGAAAATTAATCGGACACATAGTTTTATTTTGGGAACTCAATATTTTTCCTAAATTATATGAAAGTGTTAACATGTAAAAATGTGAAATAAAATGCATATTAAGTATTGATAACTTGATATTTTATTTAATAAGTGAATCTTGTAGGTTTATTAAAGCACAGGCAGTGATTACACAGAAATCCAATACATGTAATAAATTCAAATTAACTACTGAGTGTGGCTTTAGGATTGAGAACTCTCGAACCCTTCTGATGACTCTTTCTACATGAATTCGGAGACTAGCTATTTCCTTAGTTTGTTTTGCCTCACTTTTGGTCAATTTTGATCCAACTGCAACACTTGGAGGTCTTAACAAAGTGAAACCTCTTTGCTTCAAATACATTTCAATATGTTTAAAGCCTCTATCTGCTAAAATGTAAGAATTTGGTTCCAAACTATCAAGAAATTTACAGTGTTCAAGTAAATTAATATCACTGATTCTGCCCCCATATCCACTAGACACAAAGCTAACTAAACCATCGGGTGTACACGATATGAGGTACTTATAGGTATTTGCTTTTTTATATTCTGACCAAGTCAATGCCTGATGAATGGCTTTTTTTGGTTTTTGGATTTCAATTTCTAGACAATCTATAATACAGTTTATTTTGTTATATTTATAGCGAAATGCTATTGGCAGATTCTTTTTAATTGTACTTTTAGTAAAAGTTTTAACAAAAGGTGAAAGTACACTAACAATTGAAGGCATTTTGTTGTAAAATATTTTACTCGCTTGAGACAATGAAATGTCAAAATCATCAGCTAACTGCGAAAATGTTCTATTTAATCTTATTTTCATTAAACACAGTAAAATATGTTTCTCTGACAGTTTGGTGTGTTTAGTAATGAGAGGAACTATAAAATAAAGTTCTGTTGGTATTCCAATGTACAGTCTCGGATTTTGCTTTATCTTAAATAGGGTGCTCTGTAAATTTTCATTTTCATGCTTAACAATTGCTTCCTGCAAACTGTCTGCAGTAGTTTGACTTGATGGTTTTGATGGAGATGAGTCAATGGATGAGCCCCCTTGAGACAATGTATATGATGCATCACTTTCATATTTTTCCTCAGTAAAAAACAATTTTCTCCTTGTTACTGATTGACCAGATATGGATAGTGAGTAACTCTTTCCTTCTGACGGTTTGTTAGATGTTGCAGTTGACTGGTGAGCAATTGTTTGAATCGGTGAAGATACAGCATCTTTCACAGCCGCACTGAACTGCACCTGTTTACTTCTATAGTGTTTTGAAACACAAGCTTGAACCATTTTGTGAGCATAGTGTTTTACTACTTGACAAGATACATCTTCATGCATTGGCTGAACTTGTACTGCTTGATCCCGGAACTGAGTATTATGCTGTACTACTTGCACTGTTTTCTCATGGAACTTCTCAAGAGAGGAGGAACATGACGGTAAAACATCCTCCTTATTAAGTAATTCTGAAAGAAATTAATGCTGTTTTAACGATTTTTACTATGCACTAGCAAGGATGTCTAAAGACTAGCGTCTATTAATTGTTTTATCATAATACCATACTTATTTTTACATTACCTTGATGAAATGACGATGTTGATATTTCCATATTACAGACTGGTTTGTCTTCTGATAAAGGCATTACTACTAATCCTTTCTTGTAAGGATGCTCCAGCTGTTCTTGATCTGGATTTGGGCTACATCTGCGTTTTTAACACTCTGGCTCTTTAACCTGGATGGTGTACAGCCTGGTTTCATTCGTATTCTTTTAACGGAGCCCATCAGTTTGTATTGCATGTAATTTTCCATGTCATTTTCTAACTAAAAGGTAAATAACACAAGAACTATTAGTTAGTACTTTGTCCACTGACTTGTTGATACTCAAACTAAAAAACGTATAACAAAAATAACTATAAACTTTCGGGACATTCTTATGAAGGTAGTTACTTACATCAAAGTGATCTTCGCAAAAATAAATTTGAGTTACAGTCGATATAGATTCAGGATCCCTTTGAGCAAGTCTTAGCCATTTATTGCGCATATTTGTTTCAATAGGCAGTTTAATCCACAACTCTCCTGGGGTCTTTATCGATGTGTTCTTGCATTCTCGGACGATGCAATAACGATAATTACTATATTTCTCATGTAAACTAGTAGAAATCATGTTTTTATGTTAAACTTTTAGAGGTTATGCTAACCGCGTCTTGTCAAATGTATGTTTACAATGGGTATGACGTCAGAGCACAGATAATCTATAGACTAACATGGCGGACAGCGTTTTCGCTCGTTTTAGAAAACCATTATTTTTAATTATAGTTTTGCGATTTCACAGGCGTTAAAAAAATTAAGTAATATTTTTTTTGGCTTAGTAGAACAAATATCAACCATCTTAGACCTACTTTGAAAAAGAGTCAACTAGCCTATTGATGCAATATTGGTATGCTAACCAAATCAACACAGTTAGATGGGCTAACACTTTTTCTGTGGATTATGGTTTGCAGTGCGGGGTAAGACAGGGGGGGCTAACGTTCCCGAGGCTCTTCAACCTGTACATCAATGGGCTCATCGTTGCTCTCAGCAGCATGCGTGTCGGCTGCTAATAATGTCTGTATTAATAACATAAGTTATGCAGACGACATGGTGCTGCTGGCTCCAACGATGGGTGCGCTCAGAAAGATGTTACGGGTATGCGAAGATTGTGCCAAAATTCACAGACTGATTTATAATATTAAGAAAAGTCAATACATGATATTTATGGCAGCCGGTAAATGTCCAAGCGAAAAACCTGAGCTCTTGTTGTATGGGGAAAAGCTGAATAGAGTCTACCAATTTAAGTATCTGGGTAACATAGTGTATGTTAGTGATGATCTTAAAGACCATGCTGACATCGAATGAGAACGTAGGGCGTTGGCGGTAAGGTGTAACATGCTGGCTCGCAGGTTTGCTCGTTGTACTGATCAAGTAAAACTTACCTTGTTTCAAGCGTATTGCCAAAACTTATACACGAGCAACCTGTGGATCAGCTACACCAAGAAATCGATGAACGTCCTACGTGTCTAGTACAACAACGGCTTCAGGGTGCTGTTGGGCCTACCTCGCTTCTGTAGTGCGTCAGAGATGTTCGGCTTTTTTGCCGTCATACGAAAGAAGACTGCCTCGTTGTTAGAAAGAATACGAGGGAGCTCCAACAGCATCTTGAAAACCGTTGCCGAGAGCTATGACTCTCCTTTGCTGAAGCATATGGTTCGCTTGGTGATCAAATAAGTCTAAAATACTTATTTTGATAGCTAGGCGAGCCAAATGTTATTAGCAAAAATTTAATTTTTAAATACATTTTCTGATATTGTAACTAACATTAGTTTCTTCAAGTGTGATACTAACCCATGGATCAATGTTATCTTTAAATAAATGATTTATTATTAATAATATTGCCAATTTTTGTTTGACATGACATCCCCTAGGATATTCGAAGAAAAATACTTCTAAATATTTTTTATTGATAGTTTCATGGCAACACTCGCAGTGTTCCCCTCCCCCGCCAGGCTAAAATGTCTGCTTCGATAGACTCGAAAATTAAGTTTTGTAGAAAGAAATACTATTTTTAGCTAAAATAAATTAATAAAACGATAATCACCAGGTGAATATAAACAAACTAAGTGTGTGATGTGTAACTAAAGTCTCTACAATGAGTCACCTCAATGTTTTTGCATAACAATCGATAGAAAATTTAGGTTAAGATCTCTGGTATTGTATTTGGAACAATATAATATCAAACTGGATTCATAAAGACTGGATTGGATGATATTTTCGTCACACGCAAGTACATGTTATTGTTTATTTATAGTTCCGATACGGAAACGTATTGATATGTCATTGGGTCTTGTAGTTTTTTTTGTGTGAAAATGTATAAGTTCAATCTTCGGGTTGCGAAAGCATCTAGATCTCCGCTGGAGTATTGAATGACACCCGCAACCTTGCACCGCGCGAATAGAAAGCAATTGTCGCCTTTTTCATCGTTAGACAATAGAATACTTAGTTAATTTCCTATTTAGGAACAGATGAGCTAAACCTATGCATTGGAATGACGATCTTAGTCAGTATTTAGTATCCAGTATTTTTGTACTTCCTTGCGCTATTTAGGTCCTGCCCTGTCTTTATATTACTAGCCAAGTTCTAAGTAATGGTAGCTCTAACCTTGTGAAGTATTCCCAGTATTATCTCATACTGATTAGTCTACTAATGATAGTAATTTAACGTCTTATCATTACCTAATCTAAAAAACGGTAAATAAGGTACTTTACAACTTTATACCATGTTCCTAACCTGTTTTTCTTCTAATGTACTTACCAATTTGTTTGCTGTGTGGGGGTTTTCAAACACCATCCTTTTGTTATTGTTTGTGGTTAAGTTTTATCTTATTATCAAGATTAAATAGAAATCTCAATGAATACTTTTTCGAATGAGTTATCTTTCATTAAATACCTTATCTGCAGTCAGTTTTATCTGATATTATTGTATAGGCGCCCCTTAAGTCTGGCTAGATTATTGGCTAATCTTCGTCTTTGACCAAACAATTTTTAGTCAATGGAAAAATTTGAGTCATCTCGTTGAATATTGAAACTCAATTTTATGGTGTAAGCATTAAGCTACTTCAACAATCCATACATAGTAACTAAAAAACTGTCTACTCAAATAACTTGTATATGATATTTTTCTAGTTCCTCACCTTTCTGAAATCCTTATCCTGGCTTGTATTTGAGAAATACTTGGAAAATCTTTTAAGTGAAAAAACCTTTCCTTCCTGTGAATATTAAATTTTTTGTTCACTTATTAAAAAATAAATAAATTAATAAATGTTTTAAATATGGCATAATGGAGTCCCACCCCTTCCTGTACCCAATTTGTCTTTCTGAGATGAAGGCATAATAATAATAATTTATTTGCAGAAACTAGAGTGTACATTTATACAGATGTTACAAAATGTAGACTCTTTAATCCTCCAATCAGTATGCGATTTTTTGCATGAACACTGCTATTGAATCAATATCATATTATACTTATTGGGGTGCAAGTTATTCATATAAAATCTTGTTGCATGATTAACAATTACAGTGTTAATGTTTGTGTAATAAATGACTGCTTTAATTATTTGCATATAAAACAAAGAATGTTCACTTGCCCAATCTTTGTCAAGATCAAGTCTAGGTCAAGTAAAACACTTAGGCAAATTATTAATCTAAGTATGAATCAAACATCAAAAGTTCATTACTTTCATTTTCACTTTTAGAGAGATTTTTAATTAGTATAATTTAATGCAGCATAAATATTTTTTGTCATATTTTAGTGAGGCTCTAATTGCATTACAATTATAATTTATTCACTAAATAACTCACTGTTTGAAGTAAAACTTACCCTGTTTACATATTTCTTGAATTTATCTTGTGTTGGGTATAACTTTCTTGCATTCAGTTTTTTAGGCTTGACAGTTGCAAATTTTTCTTTCACTTCAACTTTACTTTTAGTTATTTCAATATTTTAAATGGAGATCCTTAAGGTAGGCATAAGTACAGTCAGCCCCAGAAGTAGTTTTAACACCTACCTTTAGTACTTAGCCACTTTTGACATTGTCCAAGTTGTCTTAACAATTTGTATGGTAAACGACAGATAGAATGGCAGTCAGAATGGGAACATCCAGGAAAAAATACTAAAGTACTCTGCTACTTTCTTTGCTGACTGCACTATGGTGGATGCCTTAAGTTTAAGTACATATTAACACGTCGTCAATCAACATAGTAGCCACAGTAGGAAAAAAATACAATTTACAGCATTTGGTCCATCAACTGATGAGGTGTTAAAGTATTTTTGAATAATACCAAGACCCATTAAACCTAACCCACGTTATATTATTACCATCTGGGAAATAAATAAATATGCACCAGACAACACACCTCTTGTAATAGTCTCGAAGTAATAACACAACACAAGGAAATAAGCCAGGCGCGTTTCCCAGCACACCCAGACCAGAGTCAATTCAGAAAAGATCCGGGAATCGAACCCGAATCAAACGAAAATCGAGGCGAGAAACCCTGCTACAGCGCACTACGCCAATCGTGTCGTCACACCCAGAAACCCATATCTTAGGCATCCAAGAACCAGCCAAGTTAACAGTTTTGTTTTTTCTAATTTTACAATATTTTTTTTCTTTTCAGATCACAATGGAACATGAACGAGTCATAACAATGAGCTAAAAGCCTTGATTTTGTTAAAGTAGATTTTTTACTGGAATCTCTTAGGATATAGTGTTAGTGCTAAGGACATGTGTGGTCTGGTGCAGTGACTTGTTGTGAACTGGTCGCCATCGCAGACACGATGTCGGATGAAGAGGACTCGTCCCCTGATATGGCTTTGGTGCCCATCAACAATGTACCTGGTAAGTGTTGATAGGAGTTTTTATGTTTGGTTAATTTAATCACATTTTAGATAAATATTATTCTGTTAGCATGGTCTGCTGCAAGTAATCTCTCTTTAGAGATGAGCGTTTACTTTTGCTATCCTCAATTTTATCTGCGAAAACTGCTGGTTCACGTTGACTCGCGGGCGCGGTAGCGGGCGCGATCGCGATATATCAAACATACGGCGTAATATCCAAGCGTTCACGTACGAAACGCACGTGGGACGTAAGTATGATTACCGCGCCCGCCGCCGCCCCCGCGCCCGCGTGTTCTACTTGAACAAGCTCTAATTTGCGTACGTAATAAATGAACAGAAGCTAGGATAGGCTGGATGCGGGTAAATTGAACAGATCATCTTTTGAGTGCTGCGACACACTGTTCTCTAGTAGGGACCACAAGTGGCCGCAAAAAGTTGAAGATGAGATATTTCTTACAATTAATATGGTATTGGCGCAAACTGAGCCGTCGAGAGGCGGCGTCCTAGCCACGAACTAGTGGTGGCCGCGTTTGGAGAAATGAGGAGATTCTTAGAAGTTGTAACCCTTTCCCTGATACATAAGTCATAATAACATTAAAATACATATTAATATGTTTTCTATTGTTATATTTCTTGGACAGGAAACCTGTTAAGTCACCGACATAACCGCGCCAATAACTAAGTTAAGGGTTAGTAAGAATAGCGCGAAAGACTATGGCCGTTGACGTAGAAAGTCTTATAAAACGATCTCAAGCTGACAAACGACTTAGAGCCGTTAAGTCTGGGGAGAAACTTCGCCTCCCTATGCGTGTTCTGCCGCTTATACAACGGGTTCTGTTCTGAAGAACTATTCTAAATGATGCACGGCTACTTTCTATCACCGACAGGGAGTTCACCCTCACACGCTAGACCCGGGTCTCGTACAGTTTGGTTTCAGAGATGTTTACTGCCGAGGACGCTTAAATTGTGGAATGACATCCCTGCCGAGGTTTTCCCAATGAGCTATAGGATGGAGCTCTTCGAGAGGGATTTGAAAATGTTGTCGCAGGGTCGACAACACGTGTCTGTTGCCCCTGGTTTTGCACGCGTCCATAGGCTGCAGTAACCGCTTACCGTTAGGCGGTCCGTGTGCTTGATTGTCGCCGACGTTGTATATAAAAAAAGAATTAAGCTTCAGTGGCAGCCCTTGCCCTTGAACAGACCGAGATGGTCTCTTTACGCCTTGTGCTATACTTCGGTATCTGCGCCTTGAATAAGGTTTTTTGGCGACCTTTGCTACTTAGCGCCTTAAGCGAACGCTCCTCTCTCTCTTATCTTAGTGCCACCCCAGTTCCATAGAAAATGCAAGGTAGGCCTACTAGGGTGATCTTTGCAAGGAAGTCTTTATACAAGTTTCGGGATTTCGGTCATGGCTTTAGTCCGTAAGTTTTTAAGCGCCGACAAATGATGCTATCCTTTAGCAAATTAGCATTTCCCTAGGGAACAGGACAGAATGCTCTTCCAATTCACACCTCGAATTCTAGGCAATTTGGCCGTCATAACCGAAATTAGGAGCTAGCTTCTTAAAACGAAAACCATCTCACTCTTAGATAAGCATTTACAGTGGTCAAGTGCTCAATCCTGTGTTCCAAACTTACAACATTGAGTAATTCGCACAGTATCGATGTTTTAATTTGAGGATTCTTAACGAGTATATATTTGTTTGACCACCTCATAGTTGAGGTGAGGCCTGTGCCCAGCAGTGGGACGTATAAGGCTGTATTTGTTAACGAGTATAACCGTTTGATTTCTACTCAAACGTAACATACACGATATAGGCCGTATTGGCTATGTGGTTTTTTTGGCTACACTTTATGAAAAAGCATTGTTTGTTCTTATAAAAACTTATTACATTCTTGGTGTATGATAGTATGTAGGTACCTTTTGTCCCTTTCAGTTGAAAATACCAACCACTGTCTGAAACTTAAAGCGAAAGCGAACCTACGACTCCAGACGTGATAGGCAAGTCACTGGCCAAGGTGCTAAGGGTCTGTCATAAGTAAATGTAACTGAATAAAAGAAGTAAATAAATTATTATTATTTGGAACTTCACAGCTGAGCCACAGTGGGATGACATGAGCAGAAACTGACCCTCTAGAATTATAGTCTTATATAAAATCGTCCTTTCTTCAACTTTGTTGTGATTTCGACTTAGTGAGTGTATAACTTACTCAACGATCTGCTAATCAACCGTAAATTTATATTTCCTAATGAGATAACGAATCGAACGAAACTTAAAAAAAAAGATTCGATACTATTTTTATTAAAATCAAATGCAATCTACGTTAAATAAACTAATCGAAGTTAATAGCATAAATAGTACTGACATATGAATGTTCCTTTTTAACCCCCGACGCAAAAAGAGGGGTGTTATAAGTTTAACGTGTCTGTGTATCTGTGTATCTGTCTGTGGTATCGTAGCTCCCAAACGGATGAACCGATTTTCGTTTAGTTTTTTTTGTGTCATAGATAATTTTATCCCGAGTGTTCTTAGCCACGTTTCATGAAAATCTGTTCAGCCGTTTGAAGATCATCAGGTCTTTTCTAGTTGATGAGGGGATATGACTTCCCTATGTCCGATCAATTCGAAATTTGGTACCGTGTTACTTCAATGATATTGAAAGTATATGGTAAGGTAACCATGACTTGATCAGCCATTTGAAGATCATCAGGTCTTTAATAGTTGATGAGGGGATCTGACTACCTTTCATATGTCCTGATGATTTGAAATTTGCTACTGTGTTACTTCAATTATAATGAAAGTATATGGTAAGGTAAGCATGACTTTAAATATGACATATTAGGGTAAGGTTTAGATTTCGAAGGTGGGTAATTAAATGGGATCAATTAGGCTTCCTAATATTTTACCTACTTTAAAAAGGACAAAATACAAGTAAAATTAAAAATTTAATTTAAATTTAATTTAAAGGCGCTACCAAGTGCGGCGACCCGAACGGGCAGACACGTGAGGGCAGACTACGTTGACGGTTGTGTCGATTTTGCCAATTTCTTCGGAGTAAATTCTTTTCTTGCAATCTGCGACTACACCTGTTTTTCTGACTTAGCGGTCCCTAGACGCGACGCGACGCTTGAAAAATCAAAATATTTGAACTTACCTTATACATGTGAATTTAAAATATTATTTGTTCGTTTTTGGAGTTTATTTTCGGGGGTTTTTACTACATCTTACTCTATAAGAATAATGGATAAGGAAGTGAAGGCAACCAGGTACTATCACAGCATGAGCTGCCGCAGTTATTAAATAATCTAGACATAACATTTATAACGTAAGCGATTAGCATCTGTGTTTATTTACATTTGTTATCGGACTATCTGAGTATTATTGTGATAAGGACGGTGAAAGTTAGTCTTTATGACAGATAAGTTTATTCGGAAAGCGAAGCGAGCGATCACATACGTATTTTTTGTAAATAAACGACATTTCATAATAGAAGGTCAACTCTGAACTAAACACATGAGTAGTTCGCTACAAACAAGCACGCGAAACACGCATGCAGATTTTTATTTTACACTGAATATAATATATGTTTGTCAAATATGAGTGGTAAAAAAATAGGGATTCTAAGCATATTTAAATTTCAAGTATTCAACAATTTTATCTTCAAGTGGACTTTTAAATAAACCTGCTAATAATATAATATACTCAAAAACTTATTTTAAGAAGCCTGTACGAATTTAATTGACAGATTATTCGTTTGATGTGGATAATTCACGTTGAGTGTCAAAATGGGTAATGCAGATATTCTTGAGGCTCTAAGCATAAGGATCCCAATAAAACTCTAAAGTCTAATTAAAAAAAAGAGCTACTGTTACACTATACTGTGCGCCAACACCTCTAGGTACTTCTCACCACGATATGCACCACATGCTCTGTTGTTGTGCTATGGCCATAGGATATCCTCCTTATTTTAGCCACTGTTTCCTGTTGATTGTTTCGTTCGTACAGTCGGCCACAACGTGAACCTGATATAGCAGTTGGGAAATTACCTCTATTTAGCAAACTATAAGGATCAAGAGTGATTTTGGCTTGATGGACGAACTGTTTGAATGAGGTGTGCAAACGTGAAATTATTTGTGAAATGGTTTAATTCGCGCTTTAGTGTAAAGTAAAAGTTAATGAACAACAAAGACTATAATGGTGTCTCCTTAGTCGAATTTCACATTGAAGGTTTCTCGCCTGGACTTGCGTGGTGTCCCGGGTTCGATTCCCTATCGGTTCTTTCAGGAAACGATCTTTTCTAAATTAGCTCTGGTCTGGGTGGGCTGGGAGACGCCCCTGGCTCAATTCCTTGTCTGGTACCTCGTAAAATAGATATATTTTATACCTATTTCGGAATCATGGCAATTGGTGTGTTGTCTGGCGGATATTTATTAACTATTTGTTTATTTATTAATGTCTATGTCATATACTCCATGTGATCAAAAGTTTAGCATAAAACAAAGAAACTATCGCTAATTCATTTCCATAATCACCAGAGGTCGTAAAAATTTGCTTTTCTGCTAGAAAGGTGTTAAACAAGGAAGTATTTGTATTATTAAACGATTAACATGTATTTACATACAAGTTTGTGTTATAAAAGCAGTGAATTACAAGGAAAATTTAATATGTATCTAGTTCTTCCTATTTATTGTAGACAACTTTTGTTTTAAACATATTGATCTTATATTACTAAATCTATTCAGTAGTATCATTCATGATTCGCAGCCATAACACGTCTACGTATTAACATGGTCTTTCTTTCTCTCATTTTGTAGACGGCCTGTTTTTTTTCACCCAAATATTACAAACCTTTACGTCATTCTCCCTTACGAAGCAAAGGCATCGCGTTTGCCATCAAATCGTCGTTCTTACAGTAGTATTCTGTCTCAACGACCATCAGGTCCGCTGTGTGCTCTACCCACTACCACTTTAACTTGCATATCTTGTATTCGTCTTTGACTTAAATTCTCCAAAGTTCTTATATGATACGATCAGAAATGCACAGAGAAAATTCGCAACAAAGTTCGTTGGAAGAGCTGTAGCTTTCTTATGGGGTCAATAATGAAGAACAATTTGAAAGACCAATACTTCGTCCCTTCCAATGCAAAGTATTTTTTAAGAATTATCATACAAGTGCGGTCTAGGTGCTGTATACAGGACAGCACTTGAATAGCTAATACATTGAAATTAAATAACTTTACAGATTCTATTCGTGGTTTTATATTTATTGACAAATAACATCTTTGCCATCTCGTGATCACGACTGCTGTAAAGGAGTCTAAACGTCGGGTTAGAAAATGTTAAAAATAAGAACGTAAAGTTGTTTTATTTCTATGTTTTAGTGCTCGCATCAATGTCAGAAAGCAATAGCTATTATTTTTTTACTCAATTTGAGTCTTGATGCTGTCATTTGTTTACCTTGTCTAATTGGAGCATTACCTTCCAGTGCTGGGCATCAAACGTCTCAAGCAGATCGAGACGATGTTCGTCTCCAGGCGAGCACAGGGACCGCGGACGCTGGGCCTCAGTGTGGAGACGTTGGTGGATCTGCTGTTGGTGTTGTACGATGAGTGCTGTAACAGCAGTCTTAGGAGGGAGAAGGCGGTGGCTGACTTCATACAATACGGTGAGTTAGCTAGAGCTAGACACTGTTGGTCCACACAATGTGTTGTTCAATGAATGCTGCAGTGGCAGATGCTACAAGACGGTAACAGACCTCATACGAGACAGCAAGAGACAGTTCTGCATGTTAATCTTCCAGTATTAGGTATTAAACGTCCTAATCGAGGCGATGTTCGTCTCTCGGTGATCCTAGTGACCGCGGACCCTATGTCTCTGCGTGGAGACGTTAGTGGATCTGCTGTTGGTGTTGTACGACGAGTGCTGTAACAGCAGTCTTAGGAGGGAGAAGGCGGTGGCTGACTTCATACAATACGGTGAGTTAGCTAGACAAGACAAGTCTTCCTTGATTGGTCCTCGCAATCAAGGAAGACTGAATGGACTTGATATGAGGTTGTACAATGAATGCAGTAGACGCAAGGAGAAGGCGAAGGCAGACTTCGTACGAGATGGCCAGTCGGTGAAGAGCGACACAATACTGACCCGCGCCTTGTATACCTGCTATTCTTCTTCTTTCTTCTATTCAGCCTATAGCAGTCCACTGCTAGACATAAGCCTCCCCCAGGTCGCGCGTGCTATTGGTTAATGCCAATACTGTCGATGCATATAGACACCTCCAAAATACGAGGACCTTACTTTTGTGACAATGTAATCTATATATGATGGTACTATGTCATAGTGGTTCTCATTCTACCTGCCATCAGTCATATCCATTAAAATTGCTATTTCAACCTTGAAAAAGGTAATGTTTCAGAGTACTAAAGTGTTAAGCTACTTCTGTTACTGATGAATGATAGGAACACCCAAAAATCCCGAAACTTTTAATTAGGAATTTGAGAATGAAAATTTTCCTACGAAACAAAATTCAAAATCACGAAATATCTTTTTCCGGAAGTCACAAATAATAATTTTGGGATTGATGCTCTAAAAAAATTTAAATCCTTTTACACGCCAACCCGTCAAATCGAAATGGTCCGGTTAACGAGGTGATGATATTACAAAGAGGGCACTAATCCCACTTTGTTTGCAGTTAAACCAGTGGCGACAGCACTGAAGCGCCTCCGGCTCTCGCGCGATGACTTCGAGCTGGTGAAGGTGATAGGGCGGGGTGCGTTCGGCGAGGTGTGCGTCGTGAGGGCTTCTTTCATGCAGGTGAGGATATTGCAACTTTGAAGTAGGAATGACGGCGGTGGCTTTTGCCGTAAAAAAGATCGCAAGTGGTATTCCGGGAGACGTGTTTTTATTCCAAATGTTTTTCTGCGTGTTATTCTATGACAGTGGCGTGAATTTGGACGTCTTTTTCACAACTAATTATTATTTACTTTTTGAGAACTAACAATTCAATGTCTCATAGTTCAGAAATTGCTCAATTTTCATCCTAATTTAATAGGGCTTTTTGAAATTTTAATAATCCTTCTACTATAAGTATCTATCAAAATTTCCTGTCACCGTGTATACAAGCAAATGTAACACATCACCAGAAATAGACATAGTTAAGCTCAAAACACATAAATATCCATTTGAGACAAATATTTTCTTTTACGAAGGTTTTTTATGTGTAGACTAGCGAATCCTACACGCGATATTTCAAGGCGAGATCGTGGCGTTTACGCAGCGATCGATTATTGAGTGAAGGCGTATCGCCACGAAGTCGCTGCGATTTATTAATCACAGGAATATCGTGTACAGTAGTAAATCGATAGTGATATCGCTGGGTACACTCGACGTTCTCTCCCCACTGAGAAATCAAAAAATAGGGTTTTAGCACAAAATAAAGAGTTTACAGAAGGACCGCTCGCACCTTTTCCAAAACTTGCGTGAACCGCCTAGGGTTACTACTATATTCGCTCTGAATTTTTAAAATGAAGTAAGTTATACTACTACTACTTGACAGAACCGGCCAAAAACAAAATTCATCATGTGAAAAATTGCACCAAGTTCGACAAAAACAGAAACACTCGCGACAGTGCGACTTTCCGACTCACCGAAGCTCACTGACTTCGCTTGTAAACTCATGTCTCTGTGTGCGTGCGTCAAAAATGGCGTGTTGTTCTAAGCGGGCTATCTGTCAGAGCGCCGCGCATGTCTAATTTGTGCTTTTAGTACATCCGGCAAGTACAGAATGCTACTTTACCTCAGGGCACCGACGGCGGCGCCAACCTCGGCGCAGCGAGCGGCGGCACCGTCTCCACGAGTACCGGGGAGCGGGTGTACGCCATGAAAATACTCAACAAGTGGGAGATGCTCAAGGTATGATACCGTTTTTTATATAACAACATTAGCTAACCTGTGTTTTACCCTGTGGACACGTACAATGTCAAGTTACAACGTGCAAGTATTATCACACTTTCCTCTGATAGCCATCATATGTATGTTATTCCAACGTCAGTCTCCCTTTTCGCCTTGCTGTTGCGTAGTAACGAAATAAAATTTCGATGACGTTTAGCAGTATTCTAGTTTTAGATTTACAATAATTTGAATGAGTGTTTTGAGGCTATATTTTTAGCTTTGTTCAAAGTAACCAACCAGGTAATAAAGGCTTATTTATACGATTATTTCGCAGAGAGCGGAAACAGCGTGCTTCCAGGAAGAGCGAGACGTGCTTGTCTATGGCGACCGGAGGTGGATCACAAACTTGCACTATGCCTTTCAGGACGAACACAACTTGGTGAGTTTGGTTTGGATTTCATGCTTAAATAGTAAGGAAGGACTCAAAATATAAAATTAAAAAAAAAAGCGAACAAGCAATCAGAATACTAGTAGAAATCCTGATTTAACTTGAGTTTTTTTGTCAATATTTTTATATTATTTTAGCAATGATTTTATTTCGATGACAGAGACATTGCTCAGCAATGGTACAGTAGCGGCTAATTACAATATCTTTTTCCATTTCCCAGTACCTAGTAATGGACTACTACTGCGGCGGCGATCTGCTCACGCTGCTGTCCAAGTTCGAGGACCGGCTGCCGGAGGACATGGCCAAGTTCTACATCGCGGAGATGGTGCTCGCCGTGCAGAGCGTGCACGAGCTGCGCTACGTGCACCGGTGAGCGCCGCGCTCTCTGCAGCTGCCAGGCAGACTCCGCTCTGTCTAATGTTTGACAGCTGGTGTCCAAATGGACACCAGCTGTCAAACATTGTCGCTTTTCTTTGACTTGATTCACATTTACTGTTGTTTTTCACTCAATTTTTTGTTCAATAATAATTTATTAAAAGGTGTAAAAAGACCCTTAACGAAGCCGACACCTACTCTGCATATCATCAGGATCATTTTTTCTTTCTAGACCATACCCGGGAACTTAATAGTGACAAAGTTATTGAAGGTCAAAGTGAAAAAAAATCTCAAGATTTTCATAAAAACAAACTAATTATTATTACTTAATGTTTGTCCTAAGAATATAAAAAAAAAAAATAAAAAAAAATCACTCTAGTGTATTGAGATCACCTACCGAATATACCATCACATTTTCCTCACAGTAAAAAAAATCACCCAGTATTATAGATACTCTGTATTAGGCACTATAATATTTATTTATTAGTTCGTACACAAAAATGCAGTTACAATAGATAAAATTTATTAAACCAATAGTACAAGTAGATCTAATCTCTTATTTATTTATTCTTTATTGCACATAGTCTATGTTACAAAGGGCGGACTTAATGCCTGGAGGCATTCTCTACCAGTCAACCACACAGTCAGACAGAGATATTATAGGCAGTGCCAGAAATAAAAGTTTTAAATTAGGTGTAAAAAAGGTAAAATGGTTTAAATCAAAATAATAAGATTTCAAAGAAATTACAAAAGTATATACACATAAACTTATACGATAATATAATGTAGGTACAGTTATTGTTATTGTTGGAGTCGGTGTCAGCCAAGGAAACACTACAATATACCTATTTCTTACATATCACGTTTAAGTATGTATGTAGGTAGTTACAAACCTACATTGGCTGACACCGACTCCAACAATAACAATAATTGTACGTACATTATATTATCGTATAAGTTTTAGAAGAATACGCAATTATTTCTTTACTTTTTAGTGCTTTGTTTTGGAATAGTTTTTTTTGAAGTTGTTTTTTTTTTAATACTTTTCTCTGAAGTCTTGTGTGGTATTTTGGTACCGGAATAGCAATAATAATCCCGTATCTTTATCCTTTTTACCCACTCATGTATCCTACATTATTTGTTTTGGGCATGGTAGGATATAATGAATTAAGGGTAAGGAGGGAACTCGCGCTGACTTCGTACATTTTCAACGTATGCAATTCGGAAATATTGTGTAAGATCGAGCTCCTGGTGCCGGACCTTACGTGTGGCTAAACAAGTCCCCGTTAACAGACGCGCTTACTACTCGCAATCTTATTGCTGATGAAATAGATCTATTTTTGTGTACTCTGAGTGAATTCACGAAGGCGGCGTTATTTGTAATCTGTTTTAGGAAATAGTTTTGAATTTTAAAATGTTGTGAATTTGTATGTTGTGCCTAGGATTAGTTACTTCACTGTCGCATTGGGACTTACCTGTAATGGCAGTGTTTTTGTTTAAATGAATAAATAAATAAATCTTTTTCAGAGACATCAAGCCAGACAATGTGTTATTGGATGCGAGCGGGCATATCCGACTGGCGGACTTCGGGTCCTGTCTGCGGTTAGGAGACGATGGGAAGGTAATCATTTCAAATCTCATTATTCAATAAAAAAAAACCGATAATAAGTTTAATTTACGAACAGAATCCCTACTAATGTGTCTTATAAAAGTGAACATTGTCATCAATAATTAGACAAATAAGTTTTAACCACACTATTAAGCGTGTAATTTTTTGCCCAGAGGCTACTTTGACCCTTGAGCCTCTCCAATTGCGTAGAGACATTGCCAGGCTAAGTGTTCTCTATCGCTTCTACAATGGGGAATGCTCTGACGAGTTATTCCAGCTTATCCCACCCTCACCCTTCCACTCCCGTACCACGCGTGCTGGACTACGGCGTCACCCACACACAATTCAACATTTGTTGGCCTGAACTAAAAGGTTCGGTGACTCGTTCCTTTGTCGTACCATCCAGACGTGGAACGCTCTTCCAGCACATGTGTTTCCTTCCTCGTATAGTCCCGGGTTCTTCAAGCGGGGCGTGAAAATGCTTTTCTGCAGGCCTTCAAGGTGAGGATGGCCAGCTCAGTGATTCGTTGAATGACTGGGCTTGTCAACCTCATATCTGGACCTCACGACCGCTTTCCATTAGGTGGAGTGAGGTCATCTTGACGGGCAATATAAAAAAAAAATGTTTCTAGGTACAAAGCAATGTGGCTGTCGGCACACCTGACTACATATCGCCAGAAATATTAAGAGTAAGTTGTTAGTCAAGCTTTTAAAATTAAATTAATGCTGATGCAATAATTTTAAGAAGATAATGAAAATATTTCGCTAAATAAATAAATACGGCATTCTTGAAGTTACGTTTCTCACATAATCTTTTTTTTTATCTCAGGCTATGGAGGATGGACAGGGTCGTTACGGGCCTGAGTGTGATTGGTGGTCGTTAGGTGAGTACCTAATTTATAATTACCATAATATAATCATTATATTTTCGTTCCGGCTCGAAGGACCATGAAAAATATTGGAAATCCATAAAATAAAATTAGATGTTCTTTAATCGATAAAAGTAATATTAGTTTTAATCTGAAGGTGGTTTAAAGCTGTGGGGCCGCTTTTAATTTGATGGTCACTATAAACTGTCGAATTAACATCACCAAACTTGTCGCGTCTTTACATAAAATGAGACGATGATAGTTATTCATTGACAGGCATGGACCTTATTTTAAGGCGTTTAGGCACCGAAAATTAACATCCATAAATAATCCTGCCTGATTTCATCAAGGTCCGAAATTCGAATTTTTCTAATATCGCAATCTTTCGATTGATAAATATTTTTTTTTATTCGTCATTCTCTTGATACTGTTAATAATCCTCTGTAAAGACTAGCTAAAAATAACTGCAAAATAAATACAAACCATTTGTCACCAGGTGTTTGTATGTACGAAATGCTTTACGGCGAGACGCCGTTCTACGCGGAATCACTCGTAGAAACGTACGGCAAGATCATGAACCACGCGCGCTCCTTCCACTGCCCGCCGCCTGAAGAATCCCCACAGGTAAGATAAGATAAGATTAATCTTTATTTAGCTTTCTTAAAATATCAAATGGATTCATGCAGATGTTTTTCAAAAGACATGCCATACTGACTTTGACTTCTTTGTATATTTTGGAATGTAGTAAATTTGTAGGAAAACATGCAGATTTGTATTCTCCTATAAGAAACGCTCACTTTAAGAGAAATAATAGAGGAGCTAACCAACGGAAAGGCCAATCTACAACACTTAAACTGCTTTCATTAGGGCCACATTCCATGGCTATCAAGATTTATAATAGACTCCCGAATGAAATTAGAGAAATTCAAGATACGATATAGATGACGACCGACTTGGTGTAATGGTTAAGAAGTTGGCTACTACACCAGAGGTGGCGGGTTCGATCCCCGCACAGTACAAACATTTGTGTGCATGAACATGTCTGTTTGTACTGGTCTGGGTGTCTCCTATGTATAATAAGTATGTATTTACAAAAGAAAATGTATTTAAGTATGTTTATCCGTTGTCTAGTATCCCATAACACAAGCTTTAATTAGCTTACTTTGGGGCTAGATGGCGCTGTGTGGAATAATGTCCAGGGATATTTATTATTATTATTATTATATCAAACCATTTACGCTTAGTTTAAGGAAGCATCTCATTTCTGAATGCTACACGACTTGAAAGAGTTCTTTGTTGATAGATGAGGGAAAACAACCTGTTCTTTGCATCTCGGTGATGTTCATTTTGTTTTCTGTTTTATGTATTTTAAGGGGCATAAAATTGTACCCTCTAAATATTGCAATGCCCTAACAGGGCGACACAAGCACTGTACTTCGTTTAAGATCTTTTTAATACTGTGGCAAGCAATAAATGATTTGATTTGATTTGACGACACGATTGGCGTAGTGCGCTGTAGCACGGTTTCTCGCCTCGATTTTCGTAGTGTCCCGGGTTCGATTCCCGGTCGGGTCAATTCAGGAAACGATCTTTTCTGAATTGACTCGGGTCTGGGTGTGCTGGGAGACGCCCCTAGCTTATTTCCTTGTGTGGTACCTCGTAACACAGGGATACTAATTCCTACTTCGAGACCATCACAAGAGGTGTGTTGTCTGGCGCATATTTATTTATTTGATTTGATAAAAATTCATTTGGATATAGAAAACACGAAAAAACAACTGGTCCAAGGTTGTTACGGGGACCGTATTCTGGATGTCCAACTTCCAACCCACCATTCGTAATCATAATATGTTTAGAATAACCCCACGTGTTTTCATTCAATATCACGGATTGTAGAAGTATTGAGACGATGTCGATGTCTTGTGGCCAGCCTCCATATTTTTTTTAATTTACAATTTGTAAATCGTAAATTAGTAGAGCGTCGTGGCCTATTGGAAGCACTCCAACTCGGATTGCGGATCTTTGTGTTCATTGTTTAATTTCCGACTAACTCCCCGGAGATGGAAAACAAGGTTACCTATCTTAAGTTCGAATTTTTTATGACCGCATTTCATTAGACCGAAAACTTTTCGACTATTTTCGTTTCGCCTTTTTTCACTTCGTCGAAAGCACGTTTGCCACTGTATTAGTTGACCGACTATCAATTCGTTTTTTTTCGTTACTCCGACGTTTCACTTGGTCGAAAAACTTTTTACCAAAGTTATGCTTGGCCGAAATAACATTTGTTCGAAGTATTATATTGCCGAACATTCATTAAACCACTGTTTTATTTGCCAAATTTTCATTTCACCAAACACCTCGAAACATTTGAGCACACTATTCCCGATTATAATAATTGCTGTTATTTTTAATCAAGCAGGCATGCAAGCAAGCATACAAGCAGGCATGAAAGCAAGCATGCAAGCTTGCAAGCAGGCAAGAAAGCAAGCATGCAAGCAGGCATGAAAGCAAGCATGCATGCATGCATGCATGAGGATTGCCTCTTCTCCGGCGCTGCGGGAAAAGCAGCCCTTTCGCCCTTGCGTAGTGAATCTCAGGCTCCGCTTCAGCTCGCCCGGGTGCCGGAGAATCACTACAGCGGGCGAGGGCTGCTCTCCCCCGCGCCTCCGGCTCTTGAATAACACTCTAGTGTAGGGCAGACTAGTATCACGGCGAGGTGACCACGGCAAGTCGGGGTCTACCTATTTCGGATCCAAGCCAGCTTACCTTAATGCAGCCGTGCTCGCTTCGATTCAATATTCGGTAAAATGTTGTATCGGTGAAGTAAAAATATGACAAATAAAACATCTTGCCATTGAAAAAAGTGCAAGAAAGACTTCGGCCAGTAGTAAGAAGTTATTTTGAAAATAGGTGAAACGTGGTTCGGTAAAATGATACTTAAGTCAAATTATATTTCGTTGGTTTAAAAATATGGCAAACAATACAGATAGCAAAAAAGACGTCGGTCAAACGTTTTCGGTCAAATGAAAATCGAACAAGTAAATTTCGGACAAGTAAGCCGTTCCCGGAAAACATCGATAAAAAACCAAACCAACCCGAATAGCGACGGAAGGCTCTTCACCTACTACGTTGGGTTCTAATACCATTGGTGAAAGTGGGCTTCTGAGTGTTCCGTTCACCATGACGGCAACAGTCACTTGCCTCTGACTACCCCGTTTGGAATAAAGTCGTGATGGTATGTAAATCGTCACAATTATGGGAGTTGCGTTTTCGGCATATAATTGCAGAAAATGAAGACTCCACTTTAATGGATTTATTTCTGTTCCATGAGCAATTCAGATACAATATGGAATAAAGATTATTACGGGCTGATAAATCCTTTGCACTTTCTATGCACTAATTTAACTTTTTTTTCATAACAGGTGTCAGAAGAAGCCAAAGATTTAATTAAACGTCTAATCTGCGCATCTGAAGATAGGCTAGGGAGAAATGGGTTGCAAGATTTTAAGGTACGTATATTCCTTTCAGTATAAATAATCACCCGGTATAAAATCAACACGTCCTCATAGTCAACACATTAAAAATGTATTTCTCTCACAGAACCACCCCTGGTTCGCGGGGTTAGATTGGGAGAATCTCCGCGAGATGCAAGCGCCCTTCGTACCAGATGTCTCCAGCCCTACGGATACATCCAATTTTGATGTCGACGATACTGACATTAGGTAAGAGAAAATTGAAATACAAGAAAAATAGGTGGGTAAATGCTCTAAACGAAACTAAGGTTAGTATTTTTGTCTGTTTGTCAGAATTTAAAAAAAAACACTCTGACACAAGTCCGGGAGAATTTAGGAGTTTCGACTACTTTGTAACAGACTTAATCAACGGAGGAAAAAACGAGACAAAGATGTTAAATAGTAATTTTACTGTATCTATTTAGTATCATTATCTGAACTATTTAATAGCATGTATCACAAAAAATCCAATCATTTAAAATCAAAACTATTGACAAAATAATTAAAGAATCCGTGAAGTGGTTTTTTTATATTTTTTAGGGTTCTAATACCATTGGTGACGGATGGGATTTTGATTGTTCTTTTGTATTCCTTTTTGACCATGACGGCACAGTCACTTGCCTTGCCTTAACTTCCCCATATGACATATAGTCGTGATGGTGTGTTATCTTATTTACAAGTAATTTTCGTCAGGTTATCAGAAGCAGTTCCCCCGCAGCCAGCATCCTCAGCATTCTCCGGTCTGCACCTACCATTCGTCGGCTTCACCTTCACAGCGGGTTCAAGACTGTCAGATTTGGGAGCGCCCACCAGCCCGCTTAGTCCTGCCAAGAATGCGCCTTTGCAGGTTTGTTTTAGTGGATGTTGCCTATAGTCTTAATTTTTCAAAATCTAGACAAGAAACCCTTTTTTGTAGCTGTTCCTCGTTTTTTTACCTAATAAGTAGAAAATGTTAGGTTTTTATACCATTCAGGGGGTTTCAGGCTTTGTGTGCCAAGCAAAAATATTAAAAATTAATAAATATGGCATATTTATGTCATTCGACGACATTTCAAACGAAGTAAAATATTTACTTTAACGCTTATAAAATTAATAGAAGTAAACTGATCATTTTTAAAAGTTTACACTCTAAGATAGTCAAAGGGGTTTAGGGTTAGCTATCATAAGACTGATCAGATTAGTACACTCGCGGGCAAAAGTATGAAATCACTTACTTGGAATTGACTCCGTGCGATCTTGAGTACTCAATAACTAGTTAAGAAAGATAAAAATGCTACCATTTTGAAAGTTAAACTGTCAACTTTAAATTGATACCAAATTCATTTAAATCACACCAGAATTTTAGGAGCTGTTCCGGATAAAGTGAAGGAGTTATGAAAATATATGGAAAAATAATCAATGAAGAAAACTCCAAAAATAATGATAAAAAAAACTTTTGGCCTTCAAATCAAGTTTCAATATTTTGTGTTACCTCCTCTCGCCCTAATAACTGCTCGTAGAAAGTTCTTCATTGACCTAATTAGCTTCTGAATCGTTCCTTGCGGGATGCCTTCCCACTCCTCTATCAAAGCAGATTTCAGCTCATTCACACTTGAAGGAGCAGGATTTCTGGAATGAATCCTCCTCTTCAGTTCATCCCACACGTGCTCAATGGGATTCAAGTCCGGGCTGAGCGCTGGCCAGTCCAATGTGGCGATAGCGACTTCTTCAAGGTATTCAGTTGTGGCACGGGAAGTGTGACAACGAGCGTTATCGTGCATAAGGAGGAAGTCATCACCGATATATCCCGCATAGGGAACGACATGCTCCAGCAGAATATTGTAAATGTAGCGGTCTGAAGTTAGATCGCCTCCTCGTCCCCCGCCAGGCACGAAAACAAGCTCCGTTTTACCGTCGAAGGAAATGCCGGCCCACATCATACAAGAACCGCCCCATAAGCCACCGTCTCAGCGAAACAGCACTGCGAGCCGACCGTTTCGGTCGCTGCCGTGCAAACACATTCTGCACTCGTCGGAGAACAGGACTCGCCTCCATTGCTCAACCTCCCAATCGAAGGCGAGCTTGTCGGTGACCTGCCGTCAGTTTCGGGCCTGTGGCAGGCTTTTTTGGAGTCAAATTAGCTTGCTTAAGTTTCCGACAAACTGTCCACTCGCTGGCAGCTACCCCACGAACATTTCGGAGCTCCTGTTGGACGTCGACACCAGTCAAATGCCGATTTCGGCCGAGGTAGACACGATAAAACGGTCATCCCTCTCCAATGTGCACCGGCGCCGTCCAGATCTCGGGATAAAGCCACCAGTCTACCGAAAGCGTTTGTAAACTTTCGAAACACAGGACTGGCTTATGTGGAGCTGACGTGCGACAGCCAGCTGGCTGAGCCCTTCTTGCAATAGGGCGACGATTTGAGCGGCTTCTGTAGGTGTGGTATCCATTGTCGTCCAAGTTCAAGAGTCAAAAGTAAAACTAGTGTGATTTAAATGAATTTGGTATCAATTTAAAGTTAACCGTTTAACCTTTAAAATGGTACCATTTTTTTTATTCTTAACTAGTTATTAAGTAATCAAGATCGCGCCGAGTCAATTCCAATTAAGTGATTCCATACTTTTGCTCGCGAGTGTAGTATAAACACTACAAAATATACAATAATGTTTAAATGTTGTTAATTTTTGAAGGCTGGCGTTTGCCTGATTGATTGCAATCTCTTTTGGTCTATAAAAACGCAGACGGTTTTTTCTGTATTTGTTTATTTTATGAATTGTTTGTTTAACAAGTATGTTTCTCTGTCCCCAGGCGCCATCCAACGCGGGCGACCGGGCAGCACTCAAAGCGCTGGAAAGAGAGAACGCTCTGCTGGCGCACAGCATCGCCGAGCTGCGCGCGGGCAGTGCCCCCGGCGGGGGGGACGGTCAGTATCAGCACTCATACCGGGCAGCACTCACAGCGCTAGAGAGAGAGAACGCTCTGCTGGCGCACAGCATCGCCGAGCTGCGCGCGGGCAGTGCCCCCGGCGGGGGGGACGGTCAGTATCAGCACTCATACCGGGCAGCACTCACAGCGCTAGAGAGAGAGAACGCTCTGCTGGCGCACAGCATCGCCGAGCTGCGCGCGGGCAGTGCCCCCGGCGGGGGGGACGGTCAGTATCAGCACTCATACCGGGCAGCACTCACAGCGCTAGAGAGAGAGAACGCTCTGCTGGCGCACAGCATCGCCGAGCTGCGCGCGGGCAGTGCCCCCGGCGGGGGGGACGGTCAGTATCAGCACTCATACCGGGCAGCACTCACAGCGCTAGAGAGAGAGAACGCTCTGCTGGCGCACAGCATCGCCGAGCTGCGCGCGGGCAGTGCCCCCGGCGGGGGGGACGGTCAGTATCAGCACTCATACCGGGCAGCACTCACAGCGCTAGAGAGAGAGAACGCTCTGCTGGCGCACAGCATCGCCGAGCTGCGCGCGGGCAGTGCCCCCGGCGGGGGGGACGGTCAGTATCAGCACTCATACCGGGCAGCACTCACAGCGCTAGAGAGAGAGAACGCTCTGCTGGCGCACAGCATCGCCGAGCTGCGCGCGGGCAGTGCCCCCGGCGGGGGGGACGGTCAGTATCAGCACTTATACCGAGTGATTATCGAAAGACTTCGAATCCGAATCAACAATAATCCGATGTTTCATAAATACGAATTCCGAATAATCAAAACTCCGAAAAATCATAAATCCGTAAAAAAATCATAAATCTATTATATTTTCGTAATTTTTTTTTTTGAGCAGAACGGTTACATTGCCGACAATTCGCTTCTGGCCCTCGCCGGCCGCTGCGGCGCACGCTCGCGATGTGCTCACAGTTCTAACCCAACCAACAGTAGCTTTTTAAGTGTAGGGCAGACTAGTATCACGCCCGGATGACCACGGCTAGTCGGGTTTCTGCTCAATTTTATATGTAAATAGTATATTTGATGTAAACTTTTATTTAATAATTGCAATTTCGAAATTTTGAAATTCGGAATATCGTTTTCGTATAAATGGATCTTCGGATTATTACTTCTTCGTACTAATGATAGTCGGAAATTTGAAATTTTTTTGACGGATTAGTTACTTTCGGCAAAATTTCTTTCGTGCCTTTGAATGTTAGCAATTTTGTTGTTTAGGAATTATGAAATACGGATTATTCCAAATTTTTGGAAATCGAATCTATTTTAAGTTAACTTTTGGCCGTGACTTCCCCTTTACACTACTGTATATAAATAAATAAATATCTGGGACAATTTACACCAAGATCATCTGACCCCAAACTAAGCAGAGCTAGTACTATGGGTGTCAGAGACTGATAAACATACTTAAATATTTCTAAATACATACTTAAATAGATAATAACTCCCAGACACAACAAACAGTCCATATGTTTTGTAATTTTAGTGTTATCTCAAATGATTAGTATTTTTTCCATCTACGTGTATTATTATTTAGAGTGCCCCAGATGAGACTATTAAGAACTGTCGAAAAAAAAATGTAGTAAGGCTTACTTTAAAGTAGTACCTTACTAGGTTGTTAGGCTAAATTCATATTACATTTTCGTAATTTTTTACATTCCCATCTTCAAAACTTACATTTCTTTCGCAGAAGACGTGATCCAACTGAAAGAAGAACTAACAACATTATCAAAACGAAATTTCGATCTAGAGGCACAGGTGAAGTGCTACGAACAACTGAACAGCGGAATTACAGTGACGGTAAGATACAGAAATACTTGACTACAGTTTAAGTTACCTTAGAGAAAGTGAATTCATAGAAACTCTGATAAACAAAACACTTCACTCTCATTTACAGCCAAATTTTAATAAGATTACAATAATGGCACCTACCGAGCCTTTTGTTTTGCTAGGGGTTTTTCAAGCCGTATTCACATGGGTCGTGATACGCATTATTGCAATTTTCGTTGAGATTCTAAAAAGAAAATACAGCATAATGAAAGACTTTTTTTAAATTATTTTCAAGGCCGTTAGAAATGAACAGCCAAAAAAACGATTATTTTTCTTTATAAATCATCTTATCAGTCCTAAGAGAAGTATTTTTTTAATAAGTCCTCAATATTCCATAGTAATGAAGAATTAAAATAAGTACCTAGTGCTGAAAAATCTGTTGGTTTGTTAGACATGGACTGAACAACTTATCTTTTGCCTTCATCCAGGACTCATCAGCACCCCAAGACCTAGTGCTGCGCGTCCGCGAGCTGGAGAACACGGTCTCAACCCTCAGCACGGAGAAGGAGGATCTCATCAAGGATAAGGCTGACATGACCGAGAAGTTCCGGCTTCAGGTGAGTTATCTTACGACAATGCGACGTTGCCAATCCGCGCCATAGCGCGCTCTTAATAATACAGCGAATATTAGGTACAAATCGACAACGATAGTTACAAAGGCTGATTATGAAGCTTTGGCTTCTAAGACGTCCACTGCACACAAGCGTCTTTTACAGATTTCTAAAGTTGCCTTTTGTAAACGGCCTGCATAATCTTTCTCAAGACTTCCAGGACCTTTCACATACTCTTTGCTAACGAATAGTGTGCAATTCGGGAGGTTTTTCACTCTAAATGTCATCGATTTTTGGGCTATATGTCTTGCCCACTACCACTTAAACTTACTAGAGGCCTTTGGAGATAATTTGTTCGCTCAAAACTCACTCCCCACAATAATCACGATCTTCAGACATGACGAACCGACTAGAGAGAATTGGCCATTTTGTTTCGTTGGTGACAGTTACTCAATAACCCAAATGTAACATTTACCTGTTATTCTAGGATAAAGAACTTCAAGACGCATTAGACCAACGAAAGCTGGCCATGACAGAGTACAAAGAAGTAGCCGAGAAACTGTCCGACTTGCGGCAGCAGAAACAGAAGCTTTCTCGACAGGTATTGTGGTCTTTCGTTTAAAATAACAAATATACAGGATCAAACATGTATAAGGTTGCTATTTTTTCTAAATGTGAAATATGTGAAACTACCATAAAAAACATCATTTTATAAAGGGACTGTATTTCATGTAAATAAAGATGTTATGTTATGTAATAAATCTATATGAGAAAAAAATAAGTTGAACATACCACCGATTTTAGAAAATAAAAAACTAATTTTTGTTTCAAAAAAGCCAACAGAAACTTTACAAATGATCTCAGGGAATCAAAATTAATGATTTTTATTGCAATACTGATTGTGTGGGTAGATTGACAGGAAGAAAAGAAATAGACAATGATAATTTTAATGAAATCATACGGCCTGATTTGCAAATTTCACTATTCATTATCGTTTACGAAATGGCGTTCAATTATTTGACATTCCTCTATATTTTTGACATGAACAATGACTTATCTTGAAAGGAAAGTTTTACAAAGGAAGTTTATGACATCTCGCCGCGCTGTTCGTTGTTATAGCGCTTTCGGCTCGAAAGAGCCTTGTCAAAATATAGCCTAAATTAAAAGAAATATAGCCTATGTCACTCCCTAATAATCTAGCTTTATATTGGTGAAATAATTTTTAAAATCGGTGCAATAGTTTCGGAGCCTATTCAATACAAACAAACAAATCTTTCCTCTTTATGATATTAGTACAGATAACCTGTCTTTCGCTTTCGGCTCGAACGAGCCTTGTTCATGTAAGAAATTATATCTATTTCGAATTAATTTGTTATTTAACGTATTTCTACCACCAGGTGCGTGACAAGGAGCAAGAGTTAGAGAAAGAGATGCAGAAGATCGACGCTCTCCGGCAAGACATCCGGCGCGCGGACAAGGGCCGCCGGGAACTCGAAGCGCGATTGGATATGGCCATCGCTGAAGCCACCAAGGTACGCTATTATGCAGATGCGTGTACAACATTTACAAGACCATTGCAAAATAAGTCTTATGTCAGCGGCATGAGGTGCCAGTATAGTATGTGAGTAAGATGGATGATGGTGGGATGATGACAAACTAAGTTTGCATTTCTAAGAGATAAAAGAGACACCTCGGAAATTTTAGGCTTATTTAGTCAGCAATTTCAAAACCCATTGAAATAATATTTAATTTGTCAGATTCATAAGTGAATTTCCTTTATTTTGCTCTTAGCTTTACATGAACATATAGTGAAAGTATGTAAGAGGGCATACCGAAATTTAGGGTTTATTCTGCGACAATCACAGGGATGCACTAATTTAAAGGCGATACGTGCGTTGTACGAAGCATTGGTAAAGAGCCACCTCGAATGCAATGCGCCCATTTGGTCGCCCCATGAGGCTAAATATAAGTTGATGCTAGAAAGGATACAAAACAAATTTACGAGATTCTTATACTTTAAATTACACGGTGTTTATCCTTTCTATCCGCTGATGTACCCAACACTGTTTGTATTGGGTATGGTAGGCTACAACAAGCTGGAAGTGAGACGGGGCTTGAGTCTAGCAACATATTTGTTCAAAATACTGCGAGGGCGAGTGTTCAACCAAGCTGTTTTGCAGACAATGACGCTATGCGTGCCGGATCGGTACGTATGGCGGCGGAGACTGCCCCCCCTATTCGCCACTCCACGCTCGCGAACTAACGTTTTAAAACAGGCGCCATTGACTAGAGCATTGCGAAGTCTTAACAAAGTCGCAGATTATGTTGACATATTCCACTGCTCCTTGACTGAATACACAAAAGCGATTCTTTTTGTTTTGTGTAATGAAAATTAATCAATTTAATCAAATTTGAGAATTACTGTTATTATTTATTTTAATTAAGGATTTGTTATTTGAGTACCTATTATTATTATTTTAATGTTTTTTTTTAATCTAATTAATTTTTTGTTTGGCTTCACTATTGTATTGGGTAGTCCTGTAAGAATAGTGTAAGGTTTTGAAATAAATAAATAAATAAATGATGGGATACTTTTCATAGCACAAACACAAATATCAAAAACACCTATTCTAAAACAAAGATACTAATTTTACAGTGAAGAAAGACCACTTTTAACACGGCCATAGGGATTCTTTTATTCACCGACAGTATTTGTTTCTTAAGAGAAACTGTTTTGCGGCAAGTTAAAATTAAAATTAAGGTAAATATTCAAATTCAAATTCATTTATTCGTCATCACAGGTAGTACAAGATGGTATGGTGAAAAATAATAAGAAAACTCCATGACGCGCCTTCAAAGGCGTAACAGATTAATAAGAATACAAATAATAGCAAAATTATTAAAATGAACACATGTCAATGAATTAGGAATAATATTATAGACATAGCTGAATATTGAACAGCATTAGATAACCTAGCTAGCAGAGTGCTGAGTGCGAGTTGCAGTGAGAGAAGTGAATGACTTCACCATCGCGTTTTGCGAGAACGTAAATGTCAATTAGTATGGAATCAAGTCTCAATGCCTTACAAATTCGCGTTTTTTTCTCGCAAAACGCAATGGTGAAGTCATTCGCATCGCTCACTGTTACTCGCACTCAGCACACTGATCGGACTCACTCTATCCACCTGTCATGTTGTCTCACATTATTATTCTTGTACCAGGAGCGCAAACTCCGCGAAGAGACGCTTCGATCATCGCGAAGTGAGAGCGTATCGAGCATCGGGCCCGCCGCCGACGTGGCGAGGCTGCAGCACGAAGTCGAAGCATTGGAGGTGAGAAACCAACTACTTATTACTAACTGACTAACGTAGGTACGTAACAACACATTCAAAATAAATAAAATAAAATAGTAACACAATGAAAAACTACTCTCTACATTAGCAGAGGTTGCCATACTAGGCTAGGCCTGTATCTTGGGAAACCTATTTACATTTACATTTCACAGTTAAGGCTTAAATAAAAAATAAAAACAGTGACATATTATTCATGAGTGAGTTGCGAGAGAAAGTTTGTTTATCTATTTGAAGTAAGTGATTCTGTTTCGTCGTAGTTAACAGATAGAAGCAGTCATTCGATCGTAAACTTTACCTCCTTGAGGGATTTATTAATCAAATTAGATCGTGCAGAGACGGCATTGTATGTAGAAAGGTGACAGTAACAGGGGTTATTCTTTCTTATTCTTAGCTGCCTCGACAGACTTTGTTCTTTCAAAAGTTTTCGCACGTCGCGGCGTCGGTAAAGCAGCACTTCTCGCCTGCGTTTCTCCGACTTTATTTACATATACTTATATTTTTCACTGAATTTTTTGTTCAACCATAATAAAATATAGCCTATGTCACTCCCTGATGATGTAGCTTCATATTGGTGTAGAATTTCTAAAATCGGTCCAGTAGTTTCGGAGCCTATTCAATACAAACAAACAAACAATCAAATCTTTCCTCTTTTTATAATATTAGTATAGAAAAACAAATTAACTCAGAAATAAATTTGTACAAATATACACTTTTGATTCGTATTTCAAGTTTTTGTATCGTATTCGATTTGATTTGCATTCGATAATGGTTGAGTTGAGCGTGGACTAAATGGAACGCCACAAAGTTCGTACGCTCGCACCATGAACATCAATTTATACGACACGATAGGCGTAATGCGCTGTAGCACGTCTCCTTGATTTTCGTGGTGTCGCGGGTTCAATTCCCGGTCGGGTCAATTTTGAAAAAATACTTTTGATGGGTGTGCTGAGAGTTAGCTTGTAATCGAATTGAATAGTCTAGCTTGAAGTACTTGTCCGGTACACAGGGATATTTATTGTTACTTGACGATCGGTGTGTTGTTTGGCGCATATTTTTTCATCTGTGGTCTTATACAAACTGATGACATATTTCTTCCTGCAGCTACAATACAAAGAGTCGCTAGCGCAACAGCAATCACGCTACAACTCTGAACTCACTGCTTTACGCGACCAGTTACAAGAGACCGACGCTATGCGGAATGTGCTCAACCGTGAGGTAAGTGCCACTTAAATTTAAGTTGGCTTTCAAATGTTGTCAACATGAAAAAGGAGCTTTTGGTTCTGATAGTGTTAGAAGACATTCCATAGTTCGGATGTTACGGAATCCTATGTCAATATATACCAGGTGAAGATTTATTTCGTGAGGTAAAAGATATGGCAATATGGCATAGGAACTATCTAAGTAGATAATCTTTTGAAGTTTATTGACAATTTGTTGAATATAAAGAAGCTGATTAAACTGTGTAAATATTTATTGAAGATTTTAATTTATAGACAGCTACATTTTACAACGTTGACGCGAGAGAGAAGGGCACATTCTTTTGTTAGAAGTCTATGACAAGAGCAATTGGAGGTTGCAATTCAAACTTTTGCGTTCTATTTCCAACAACAATAAATACGAATGTCAGTCTGATTACGTTTGAGAACCTTAAAACAAAAATTAACCAAAAAGCCATATTTACACTTGGAGAGTTTTATTTTTATTTTTTTATATTGCCCGTCAAGATGACCTCACTCCACCTGATGGAAAGCGGTCGTGAGGTCCAGATATGAGGTTGACAAGCCCAGTCATTCAAACGAATCACTGGGCTGGCCATCCTCACCTTGAAGGCCTGCAGAAATGCCTTTTCACGCCCCACTTGAAGAACCCGGGACTATACGAGGAAGGAAACACATGTGCTGGAAGAGCGTTCCACGTCTGGATGGTACGACAAAGAAACGAGTCACCGAACCTTTTAGTGCGGGCCAACAAATGTTGAATTGTGTGTGGGTGACGCCGTAGTCCAGCACGCGTGGTACGGGAGTGGAAGGGTGAGGGTGGGATAAGCTGGAATAACTCGTCAGAGCATTCCCCATTGTAGAAGCGATAGAGAACACTTAGCCTGGCAATGTCTCTACGCAATTGGAGAGGCTCAAGGGTCAAAGTAGCCTCTGGGCAAAAAATTACACGCTTAATAGTGTGGTTAAAACTTATTTGTCTTATTATTGATGACAATGTTCACTTTTATAAGACACATTGGTAGGGATTCTGTTCGTAAATTAAACTTATTATCTTTTTTTTCTATTGCATAATGAGATTTGAAATGATTACCTTCCCATCGTCTCCTAACCGCAGACAGGACCCGAAGTCCGCCAGTCGGATGTGCCCGCTCGCGTCCAATAACACGTTGTCTGGCTTGATGTCTCTGAAAAAGATTTATTTATGTCTTATATTAGAACTTGTGTCTTATACAAGAGACAGAGCTGCTCAGGCGTGAAGAATCTTCTCACTCTGTTCAGGACTCCGAGTTTACGGGATGCAGTTCTAATGACGCTCTCAATGTAGTCCCGCTGGTTTAGGTTGCTACGAACATCCATGCCAAGGATGTTTAGGCTATCCTTAATCGGTAGTGGGGTGCTCTGAAGAGTGGGATGGGAAAGGAAAGGCGACACCTTTGCTGTGAATGCACACACCTGCGTTTTCTTGGCATTGAACTCGACAAGATTGCATGCACCCCATTCTGAAATGCGGTCCAACACTCCGTCAAGCTCAACAACAAGACTTCGCCTCTTCTCCTCGATGTCAGTCTGCTTTGCCCCAGGGCGCTCGAAATACCGCGCGTGGACCGTGCTATCATCCGCATAGCAATGAATATTACCAAGAGATAACATGTGAGAGTTTTTTGTACATCAACTTTTGTTTAAGCTATATTATTTTCCTTACAAAATAAATAATAATTCGGTCGGTATAATGTCAAGCTTAGTGTACTTTCATATTCTGTAGTATCGTCAAGATGTAAATGAATTTAAGCTTTGTCTGTTACAAAAAAAACCTTATTTCCTGTTCAGCTACAAACATCCAAAGAGAAGTTGGAGAGCCGTCGGCTAGAACAGCTGAGTGACAGCGAAGACAAGCAGATGCTCATCAATGAGAACAGGAAACTGGCCAAAGATCTGGACGCGGTGAGTAATAAAATAAGATATCAAAATCATCTTATTACGTCTTTTTTCACTAGGAGTTGGTTTTCTAATTTTTTCCGTGTTCCAACCAAACCAAATTACAGTTTCCCAAGCATTTGTTGGAGCCCTATTGTCCGCAGACGCTTCATAAACAGTAGTTCTTGCGAAAAGTGTGGATAAGTGTGGATCAAAAAGAGTACATAACATAAATCCCTTTTTAGGTAAATACGAGAACTTGAATTTTATTTTATAATGTAGGTACCACGTTAGCAATACAGGGTGTCCCTGGAAGTAAGGATCAAATCGAAATAGCGCATAGGTTAGGGTCATTTCTGACCCTTCTAACCCTATTAATATTGGTCCGCATTCTAACCGTTAAAAAGTTATTTTCTGAAAAATTAAATTAAATTGATCATACAAATAAAAGGCACCCTGTATAACAAATGCAGGTGGGTGACACATGTTTTCAACTTAATTTAAAATGTAGATTCTTAAAATCGCAGATTCACGATCCTACTGTATGTACAACCTGTTAAATATCCTCAGTTAGATTATAATTTAAGTAACAGTTGGAACTTGATGTTTTTCGTTGGTACATGAGTCATATATGCCGTTGATGCTTACTTTAAAAATAAACAGTTTCGTAATGGCATTTATTTATTTCTGCCAATTTATCTTCACTTTATTTAAATTCTTGTTGCACTTTCGAAACATACTATTAAGCAGGGAATTGTTATACCTTGTCGCCGTGTTCTGGAGCGCTGCTAGGCTGTTGTTGAATAATTGGGTATGGGAACAAAAATCAAACATGTCCTAAATCGAAAACCATTTCGAAGTATTTGTATTTTATACCTTATTTAAATATTTAACATTTTTAAAAGCAAAGGATCTAGGATATTTTTATTTAAATACGTTTGCAAACTGGGGTCAAATGAATGACCCCAGTTTGCTAACGTCCGCAAAGAGTATATTATGGTTCTTAATGTACTCTTGACGGTAATCAAATTGACATCTCACAATTGAAATCTATTGGGTCGTATAAACGTCATTTCACGTGATTGGTTTATAATCTATCCATCAACCAATCAAATGACGCGATCTGTATCATACGTAAGACTTTTAGCAATGGGGTTTCCAGATAGCAGATTTAAAATTCCCCTAGGTGAAATATATGTTTCCACAAAGTTATTTTTAATAATACGTAAATTAACTTACGCTCATTGCCCAGACGGGTAGGTAGGACTTAAAATAGCCATTCGCTATCCCAACCCTTTCAGGTAGGGCTTGGTTTCAGAACTTGGCAAAATGAATTGTATCTGAAGTCTACTTCTCACATTCTCGTAAGATTGTACATGATGAACGGCGAGCTCTGTTTCAGTCGTAATTGCAGTAGATCAGTAATTTTCTCCTTATAATTTATTACCCACGAATCCGGGAAAAAACACATGTGGGAACACTAAGTGAATTTGTGACGTCATGTATTCGCAATGTTTAAAAATTAATAAAAAATTAACTACCGGCTAGTTCAACGAAATATTCAAATTATTTACTTAAAATAGTAAAAGATATTTAAAAAATATAAAAAAAAAATAAAAAAAATTGTTTTCATACTCGATTAATCTAGGTATTTCCTAAATAATAGATGGCAGAAAACGGTAGAAGATGGCAATCAGAGAGGAGACAGCTGGAAATGGAACTGGAAGAAATCCGGGTGAAGAGAGACGGCATGCAGCACTGGGAAACTCAGGTTTGTGCAGTCTTGCTCTCATACACAAATTGTGGTATATGAAGTAGATATATTTTCTTTATGTTCAAAAATAGAGATTTAAGATGACTGCATCTAGCATTTATTTCATAAAGGTAAGTTCTAAGTTACAAAAAAGACAAATTGTACTTATCAGCTGTTACCACCGGGCAGGATTATCGATTCTGAACTCTACTGCGAACAACTGATGAGGTTACAGCAAGAAGTTGAGAGGAAGCGGCCGGAATTAATCAACAGAAAGAGTGTGGTTTTTCATAATGAGATCTCACACATCTTTAGCCACTCAGCAAAAATTAAGAAAGTTTGGCTGGGAGGTGTTAATGCATCCGCCGTATAGTCCTGACCTTGCTTGCACCTTCAGATTTCCACCTGTTACGGTCTCTTCAGAATTATTCAGGCAGTGTCAGGTTAACATCACGAGAGGACTGCCAAAACCACTTGTAGCGGTATTTTGATCAGAAGCCTCAAAATTCCTTTAGCAATGAGATCATGACCCTACCTACAAGATGGCAAAAAGTAATCGAACAAAATAGCACCTACATACTTTAGTTGAATGTAAATAAATTATATTAAAAAATGTGTTAAATTTTCTTAAAAAATGCGAAGAAACTTTTCCCCAAATTATTATATGGTCGGATTCAACCATTTTACATCTTTAATCTGAACTCTCAGTGAGATTCTGTCGATATATAAATTACCATTTTTGAACTTTATTTCCTTAACTTAAGGGCCAAAACAAACTAAAAGTGCAGCATGTTCTTGTTAATAAAGTTCCAAAGCAACAATACTAAGAGGTTCCTGTTTGCCAGCAGATTGCAGACATCATCAGATGGGTGGCGGACGAGAAGGAAGCCCGTGGCTACTTACAAGCTCTAGCTACGAAGATGACGGAGGAGTTGGAGTATCTCAAACATGGTTAGTTCTTTTCATAGGATCATCATTTTTTGTCTATACAAATATTATAAAGAGGAAAGATTTGATTGTTTGTTTGTATTGAATAGGCTTGAATAACTACTAGACCGATTTTAAAAATTATTTCACCAAAATGAACCTACATTATCAGTTGGTGACATAGGCTATTTTATTATAATTGAACAAAACATTCAGTGAAAATTTATAGTATATGTAAATCAAGTCAATCATGAGAAACGCGGGCGAAATGTGCTGCTTTACCGACGCCGCGACTTGCAATTACTTTTGACAGAACGAAGTCTGTCGAGGCAGCTAGTCGTTGATAAATTGAGGTAGTAAAGGTGTTTTATCTTGTCTTAAGTCTTGTCTCTCTCTCTCTTTAGTTTTATTAAGTTTCCTTTAAACCCTCTTTTGTTTTTAGCGAGCACCCCCCGCGGCGCCGCCCCCTCCTCCCCCCCCGGCCCGGCGCCCGGCACAGGCGGCTGGCGGAACCGGCGCTCACAAAAACTGGACAAAATGGAGATTCTCACTCTTCAGTCTTCTCTCCACTCGGAGATACAGGCCAAGCAGGCCGTCGGCGAGGAGCTCAGTCGCACGCGCGCTGAATTGCTGGCCAGCCAAAGGTGAGATACGATAAATGACTGGTTTTGCAGCAAAATAGTAAAAAAAACAGGTTTTACAGTGAGATAGGGAAAAAACAGGTTTTAGAGCAAAATAGGAAAAAAACAGGTTTACAGCAAAAAAAAAAACAGTTTTAACAGCAAAAAAATATCATAGATACAGAACACAGTGTTACAGAAAAAAACTCATTAAGGAGTATTATCGCTGGAAGTAACCACAACTGTGCAATTTTGGCCGTCATATCGCTAAGAGCGACTCCAGGCAACCTTCAGTAGCGTCATTACTACAGCAAAAATAAGGTCAGTTCCACCTTCAGTACAGCTCCCAGTAGAAACTGGACAAGACGAAGATCCTCACTCTCCAGTCCTCGCTGCACTCGGAGATACCGGCTAAACAATCTGTCGGTGAGGAGCTCATCGCACGCGCGCAAAGTCGCTGGCCAGCCAGCGGTAAGATATTGTGATAAATGACAGGTTTTACATTGAAAATAACAAAAAAAAGACAAAACAACAGGTTTTACAGCAAAAAGTTTAGGCATCCTCATCACCAAAAGCGTTTTTAGAAATAAGATTTAGGCGGTCTTATCTCCACAAATGATCTCAAAAGTGCAATTTCAACCGTATTAGCTAAGGGCCACTCCAGGCAACCTTCAGTAGCGTCATTGCTGCAGGGGAAATAGTCAGTTAGTTCCACCTACCACCATTACCGATACAGAGTTTCTTGCCGGAGTCTTCTCGATCAGAAAAACCTCCGAACCAGTGGTAGAGTCACATTATGTTTAATTATGATGTTCTTTTTTAAACTAAAGTAACTTCAGAATTCATGCGGCTTTGGCTTAAATACATTATTTTGTCTTGCATCAAACTATATTAAATAAATGAAATAAATATCTGGGACAATTCACACCAAGATCATCTGACCCCAAACTAAGCAGAGCTTGTAATATGGGCGTCAGAGACTGATAAACATACTTAAATATTTCTAAATACATACTTAAATAGATAATAACACCCAGACACACAACAAATATAAATGTTCGTCACACAAATATTTGTCAGGGGTGGGGATCGAACCCACGACCTCCGGCGCTAAAGGCAGGATCGCTGCCATTGCGCCAACAGGCCAGTCAAATTGTCGATGTGAAAACCTAAAAAAGCAGGGGTTTTCATCCGAACACATTTTTACTGTCACTATAACTCTACCAAATCTAAAATGTTACATAATCCCTTCATACGTTGAAACGGAAGGGGTTTTCAATTTTGCCAGGTTATACTCAGGTATGTCATCGTCATGGCAACGTCAAATGCAAATCGTCATTCATTTTAGCAACCCTGCTTGTTATTTCTAATGTTATAATGAATGAAGTATAGTTTACGCCACGGAAACTCATTATAGACAAACAGAGCCGTAACAGGTCACTGTTATGTGTGGAACGTTTTCATAACATCAACACCGAAATAGATTCTCTAAGTATTTCTGAGACTTCTATCTACAAAAATATTTCAACGTATGGTCTCTCGCCTCTTCTATGAATTATAAAAACGCATACAGAGCTAACTTCCAGAAGCAAACGACCGTGATGCAAGATGGCGGAGTTAGTGACGCCATATATGATGTCGCGCCATCCATCGATAGCGCGCAGGCGTCTTCCAGGCTGGATATTTACTGACTAAATTGCTCGCTACCCTCAATTAAAGGAATTAACTTGACTGGATAAAAGCTATTGTGAACAGGCCCTAGCCCCCCGATTCAGAACCAAGTTATCGACCGATTCGGTTATTTTCTTATATTTTTAATATTTTTTTTAAGTAGGGTAGATTGTTTGTGATTTGGTTTATGAAAACTTAGGGCCTTTTGCTTTAACATATTCAAATATTGATAGCTACCGCTTAGCGGATCATTTACTATAATTAAAACAAATTTACCGAATCGGTCGATAACTTCGTTCTGAATCGGGGGGCAGATCGTCTGTTATGGTTGGGTGTGCCGCGCATTTGCTTTCAAATGGTCCCCGTTTCATGACTTTTTCTGCCCTGACGTCATTTACCATCACAAATTCCCAAGCTCACAAGCGTTTTCCTCCTCCAGAGAGCTGGTAGACACCAGATCGCGCCTGGAGTCTCTGGCTCGGGACATGAAGCACAAGGAGCAGCACATCCGCGATATGCAGGCGCGCCTGGACGCGCCGCACGCGCCTGGGAATTCCTGTGAGTATCACCATACTGTACTAATACTTCCCTGGTTATACTTGTTCACAAAGAAAAATTCAATTGAATAATTTTATCTTACTATACTCTGAGATACAGGCTTCTGCCTAGTTCAGGCACCAGTCTCTTACAAACTTTTTTGTTGTTTCCAATAAAATTATGTCTATAGCTCAAATTGTATTTTTAAGATTGTGGAGAAAAAAAATGCTTAAGAATAAAAAAATACTTGTCTTTTAAAGAGGTTAGTCCTCGTAAATTAAATTAATCAGCAAGAAATGTTACTATTATCATGGTTATTGACCAGTGTAAAGACAGATTAGATCACTACCTAAAATTACGGGTTCAGTTGAACATAGGCATTGCATCTCATTAGAGCTATGACGAAAAGTATAGTATCGTAGTAAGACTATATTGATGAAAAGACCTGATAAGTAAATAAAGCCATGTGTTTTCGCCCTAAAATTGCTCAAAAGAATTTTATAACTGTGATATATTTTTTGTTTAAATAACAGCCATTTTAGAGTTTACTTTTGAATACCTGATAAATATCGGATAGTGGTTAAGGAAAATAATTTACGTTTATCTACAGGTGGATCGTTTTACTTCTTTTGTAATACTTCTGTGCCTATTATGTTTTATTTATTTATTGCATATTTATTTACATTACACCTTTACACACAGATCTATAATATGTTTATTTAGTGCACCTTTTCTTTTTGTTTTTGTTACATGTTACCGCACAATCCCATCCCATACAAATACGAATTGCCCAATGCCTAATGGAATCTTGGGCTCCCACCACAAAGTCCAACGTCGCCCGCGACGAAAAAAACGGAAATAAACCAACAATATAATTGTCTATGGACTCTAAACGTGTGTGAATATAAATTCGAAACTGTGATGTGTCGATTGGCTGTTTTGAAATTGGAATATGTTCTTATTTTCAATCTTTACTGTCACCTAAACGTTTGTGACGTAACGAACATGTATTATCTGTGGCATTTACTTTTTTATCGCGTGTGACGCGTTCTTTTTTCTATCACTCTTGTGTTTTTTTTGTTTTTTGTATTGTGTTGCCAATGCTAGTTCGCTCGTGGCTAAGACCGTATCTACCCCTATTTATAGGGGTCACATCATGTATATGGGGGGTAGCGATACTTGTGTATCATCATATATACGACGATTGATTTATAGCGTTTTTCTATAGTCGCAACTTTTACGTCTTTAAAATTTGTAAAGGCTTTTTACTTTTTTATATATTCTTATAAATTGCCTTCATTTATTGAGTTTTCATACTTATGGCGCCCTCATAGAAAACTATGACGACGTGTAGACTACAGTTTTACGTCCGAGCTTCGGTTCACTGCACAATTTAAAAAAAAACGCAATTTCAGGTGGGAAATAATAATTCGTAAACCGTTTTTCAAATATTTTGTTGGTTATCAAACAATTTGACGCAAAATTAGAGTATTAAGACTATAGAAACAATGAATAACTCCGTACCTAATGTAAATAATTTACATAATGAGAATGTACAATTGGTATTGAAAGGATATGTTGTTTTTTCTGCTCGGAAGATACTAGTCCAAAAAGTTTTATTATTTGCACCGAAGGTGTTTTAGATATAAGATATAAGAAGCCATTGAATTTTAGTCTAGTCAAAAGCTCTTACCAAAGATTTATCCAAAATTCTTAATATTTTTAGTTTAAATATAGTCACGAATGAACTAGTCAATAAAATCTCATTTTTTATGAATACTACTAATAGTATTGTATTCATTGTTTTATATCTGTATAAATAAATAGTCCTGGAATCAAAATAAAGAACAGGTAGCTACTCAAAGTTTGTTGCTCCGTTGTTTTCAAATAAATTAAAGACTTCCAAAACAAAAACCCTGTTATTGTTTTGCTAATTGAGAACGATAAGTAAAGTAAAAGTAAAAAATATCTTTATTCATATAGACTTATAAAAAGTACTTATGACATGTCATGTAACAAAAAAAAATTGTAGCAAAAATATACTGAATAAAAATAAACTTACATAAAGTAATACTATGATAGTTCATATCATAATTAAATATAATGTGACTCTACCACCGGTTCGGAGGTTGTTTCCGATCGAGAAGACTCCGGCAAGAAACTCGATGGTTACTCTTTTCAGTCTTGTTTTTATACACAAAATGGAATTGACAGAGTAAAGTCATAACAAAAAAGTAATCCACATAATCACATTTATTTAATACCTAAATATGTTAATCAGTCAGTACATTTCATAGTGTACACCTCGAGTACAGTACAAAAGGTCGTGTCTTTTATTTACACTGAAATAAGCAATGAATTTTACTCACAATGACAAATAATGAATTATTAAAAAAAATTGACAACACAATGCAAGAATGATTTATTGTGTAGTTTGTAAGTTTCATTTAGATCAGATATCGAATCTCAGTGAGTTCTGTATCAATAAGTTTTAAGGCTACAGTATGATTAGTACACATAATTTCAGTCTATAGAACATACATAAATATATAAACAACTTAGGGCCCTTTCCAAATCGCTTCACCCTCGTTGAATAGAGAGAGACACAACGAGCAACACCTTCGTCTGACTGTCAGGTGAATTTCATCAGGCTCCAGACACCGGCTGAATTCGCACTTGTCAGAGTGATAAACGTCACCCGAACCCGTGCCGAAACAACTGGGAGACTGTCAGGTGACAGCTCGGTTATCTTCGATTTCGCTCGGGGTCAATTGGGAACGGGTTCGAGTGATTTTCACCCACAGCCTTAAATAACATTACTTATGATCAAGAAGGCTAGAGACTGAGGAGAGATAACTCCCGAAGTGGGGGTAAGCTTTCGAGGGCCGAAAGTCGTATACTCTGTGCCGGGCAAAACGCTGTATTGCGCATGTGCAGCGGCAGCTATTTGTCATTTCATGGTCACATGGTTTTGTTTTGAACGGTGTCACGTGCGACAGTTGTTGTTTTTTGTTGACCAATTTTGACACTTCGCGAGGATCGCGGCAAAGAAGCGTAATGCGCATGCGTCACTGTGGGATACGGATTTAGTCCAACCCTTTCCAGGGAGTTATCTCTCCTTAGTTTCTAGCCTTCTTGCTTATGATATACCTGTAAGAGATATACATGTATTTATCTATACTTGTTGTTTTTGTTATACTTTGGCTGGTATACAGAACGTCTGGGGAAGTGACATTATAGGTAAAATGAAAACAATGATCTTTTGAAATACAATTTTTTTTACAGTCAAGAAGGTACGAAAATTTGTACAGTATTCCCATAAAAACAAAGATTTATAACAATAAAAGCCACTTTTGAATTATAATTATAAAAAATATTAATTATCAAAACTAAATAATTACAATTATAAAACCTAAGCTAAAAGTTATAAAAACACTATAAAAACCTGAACCTAGGGTGCCGCCGGCAGCAGGGCAGGCAAGGCCCAGACTATCGGTGGTTAGGGCTGCAGAGAGAGGAACCTCCTGACAATACGAGCCGTGTCCAGGAGCACCGCCTTCTGCATTTTATTATTAAGATCTGAAAAATTAAGGTATTAACTGGAAGTACTCATCAACCAGAAAATTATTATTAGCTGTAGCCTTAAAACTTATCATAATAATATTTCCTCTTTTATTGTATTTAAGTTACTATCGGCACATTTATTCTGCATTTATGTTTCTCTCTTGCAGTAAGTTATTGATACTGTGTATGCAATTTTATGTTATACCGGTGTATAATTGTGTCAGATGCGACTTGTACATAATTTATTAAAGTTCTGTTGTATTAAGTTGTTTTTTTATTTTTGTGTTTGAATTTTTGGTGTCATTTCTCAACTATAACAATATTTAAACTTACTTTTGTAACCTTATCCTAGATGGAGTATTCTAAAAATATGTGGAAATATTCCTGAAAAAAATATTTTTATTCTTTGGTGCCCCCATTAAAAACGCCTGATTTGAGATTATATTTTGAACCTTAAATGCAAGTGTTTAAAGTCGTAAGTTATGCGCAAGCAGCTCGGCAGGGATCGGCCAAGTCATCGACGTACTGGAGCGGTAAAGAAGAAAATGGTTCGTGTGCCAAAATATTAGAAATTAGAATAGCATTTACGTATGTGATTGTGCATTGTTTGTCCTGGCCGTTGTATGTTGTTACATCGTTGATAGCATAGTTCGAAGATGCTAAGATTATGCTCTGTTAATTCTTATATATTTTTCCCTGTCCCTAAACTCTGGTCTTATTTGAAAATGAAAAAAATTAAAATGATAAATCTTTATTGTGTCTCTCTAAACATAGTTACATACAAATCGCTGGGATCTCCTTTTAAGCATCAATGCCTGCGTGTTAGGAGACCCCGCTCCTTCCTGAGACCACTAACAAAGATAAATAAAAACATATTTATTTGACTAATAACAAACTTAAATTTTTATGTAGGTAAATAAATAAATAAATGGCATAAAATTTACAATATGTTTGATATTCTATGAAAACTTATTTTTATATTTTTTCTTCTGACCGATAAATAATTTGGCTTTTCTAATCTAAATTGTACTAAAAATAAAATCATTTATTTCAAAGTGAATCGTTAATCCATGATATTATTGGAACCAGAGCAATATCGTAATGTGCAATCAATTTTTTTCTTGTCTATCTTCTATGTCATTAAATCTGTTTGTAGGCTTACAACTTGACACCATTTTCTTGAATAAACTTGAGTAATGTGAACCGCCCTCTCTCACTTTTTTTTTTTATTTTGGTACTCGATAGCGAAAAAATTAATAAAATAATATTGTGAAAATATACTTTTACGATTTAACAACAAACAAGGCAAATACTTTGAAGGTGTAAGTTTGATTTACTCCCTGTTCTTGTGCTGCGTTTTTAGATTTAGTTCAATTTCATTCATTTTGTACCGTTATTTTGTAAATACGAGCAAGTGTCGAGGAAAATTATGTTTTTGATAAATTGCGCTATCACTGTTTTGCGGGTCTTCGTAAAATCACAGATATATGTTAACGAATTCGCTGTCCTGAGACTTACATGATACCTAGTTGATTTATGTTTTTATGTGGAATGAATAGTGAATTTGTTATATTTTAGATTTTTATCTTTAGACTAATTAATCAATGGATTTGTGGTATAGCTATTAGTGTTATTTTTATTTTATTTTTGACACTACTAGCTATTTACTCTGACGTTTTTTTTTTAAAATTCAAAGTAAGACGCCGAAACAGTGATCGTCGCCTACGATTCGGCCTAAACATTTCATTTGCAATTTCGCTTCGCTTTGCTTGAGCTTGTTGCGGTGGCATGGATGTAACAAATACCTACAAAATGATAAACTACCCAACTACGTCGGCCAAGGTGTTTTTGTTCAACCTATAACAGTGTGATTCTCCACCACCTTTACCCTACTAAGGCCTCGAATTTACATTTCCTCTGGAAGTTTTCACTATAAAAGTCATATGTTCATTTTTAAAGACGAATTTTACGATATCAGTAACGTACATTAAAATATGTGCACAAATAGTGGAGTATCTCTATTATTCAGTTCACTAAAAAATATATTTTCAACTTCCGTTAACTATTGTTGACGTCCGTTAACTTTTGTTGACCTCCGTTAACTTTTGTCGACTTCCGTTAACATCTATCCATATCCGTTTTCCGTTCGTCCGTCTAATACACCACATAACGCTGAGCGAAATGGTTTTCTTTAACACTTGTTTGTATAAGCACATAGGCATTTGACTAATATTGTTTTTGTAAAACTGTATAAAGTCAGTATTTGTGAAAAACACGATACGAGTCAACGTGCATGCAAATTCACCTTGATTTCCGAATAGCCAGAAATACATATTTTGTTCGTTATATTCGTTGTACAGACAGCTAAAACGTAACATATCATTGAACCATCTCGTCAAAACGCATACACTTCACCTATGGTATTCTATACTTATTTATTATGATGTTTCTCAGGCCATTCAAGTGTGTTACGGATTTATATTTTTGAAATAGTGCGTTTAAACTTTAAATTAAGATATATTTTTTGTTGATGTTTCTGTATAGGTTTATATTTCGTTTTTGCTCCTAAGTTGTCCTACATTGTAGCTAATTCTAATTGTACCTACATCTTTCTACACATATGAATATTGAGATATAAAAAACTCGTATCCATAAGTGATATTATCAGGATCTATCACTATGGTCCAAAAATAACGCTGACTCAGTGCGTCCTACTCTATATCATCACCTTAGTGGCGGAATTCACATTTCATATTTATGTTCTAGTAAATCTATTTGTATTTTATTTATTTGTATCCCGTGTACGTTGGCTCGTGTTCAGAATTTAGATTCTCTTGTGTAAGTCCAGTGTGCATGGTTATACTCCTGTTTTTATTTTGACTAAAATGTGCTTTTTGTGCAGTCAGGTTCAAAAGTGCTTATAAATGTTTTTGATGTTAGGTTTTGCCCCGTATTCTAGAGAACCATGTGTCATATTTTTGAGTAGTTCTTTTTCGCTACGCCTAAAGCATTTTTGTACCTGATAATAGTTTGAGGTCTAATAGTTATTACCCAAATTTGTGTAAACGTTTTGTGACGTTGGTTTCGGTTGGGATTGGTTTAAATGTTTCTTTTAACTTCAACACACCCTACACATGATTTCATTACAATCTATTCGATTGTGTTTCGTACCTAAGCAAAAAAATGTTTCAAAATTCCAAAATGAAAAAATGTTCTATTTGTAAAGGTACGAAGCAGGATATGAACACTCCTAATCAACTAAAGCACATATTTACCCCTTTTTCATAAAAACTCAATGAGCCTTATAATACTGTTTTATCTAATGTACAATTTTGTCTCTTTAATTTGCAATGACTCTGTCTAACAAAAATAAGTGTTGTTTTTATGAAAAATAGGGGTTAATAATTGACTATATTGTAATCAAAGTATCATTGTGTTTCAGTTCTGGATCGACCGCCTTCACAAATGAGTTACCTCGACCAGTTTTTAAAGGAAGCCCCTACGGAGCGACATTACGACAATGTGCCTCTTATGAATAATGAGCAGAAGGTTGGTTTTGCTTTGAAGAATGCACTATTTATGGTTAACATTGCATTAGTTGCTTTTACACTTTGGTTGGACTTTTGTGATGTTTTTTTATTATTCGCAGAGCAGGTGGTCAAAAGCTTAAATTCATCGTTAGATTTATCTGTGTATTATTCTTAATTTCTTATTTATTCTTCGTCTAAAGAAAAATATCTTTTTCAATCTATTAAGTTGAAATAATCACTGAAAAGTCTGACCCAAGTGCCACTTTAAAATATTTCTTACTCATATTTCACCAAATTAATTTGTGACTAATCCTTGGTGACTGTTTTATGATAGCTTGGCAACAAAGATAATCGTATAATATAGTCTCATAATTATTTAAATCTTAGAAGTAAACAACGAAGCTAACTTTGTACTGAAATGATTATAAGTGGAACAGCCTTGCAAATGGTGGTTAATGTAAACGTACCATGGTAGTACAATGGCAGTTAACTTCGCTGCTGTGAAAATTTACGAGATGCTAACTCTCAAAGTAAAGCTGATATAACATATGTACCAAATAATGCTAAATGACTTTTGTTACTGAATGTACTTGACTTCCAACCATAGTAAGAACTCTTTAGTTTTAAAATATATTTTTTTTCCACAATATAACAGCTTATTTTGATTATAATCTAAGTTTACAATATGTTGGAAAATTAATTGTTTAAGTCTTTTGACTTTTTTATTTCAAGGCACACATCAAAAGTTACAGTCAGTAATAGACATTTCTAGAGCCACTTAATTTTGCCAAGTTATTCATATAAACTCATTCAATGTCCATTCTGCTTTTATTTTGTTTTGCCATTTTCGTTTCGTAGATGTCGCCGCAGTACCGTTACAGGAATAACCAGTACTGTTGTAATGCAAAGGTATTTTATTTTTTTATCACTATTTTTTATTTGCTTTCTAATAACGCTTTTAATGTTTGTGTGCGATTATAGCTCGAGCTATAGCTCTTATAAGTGGTTCGTCTCCAGAACATGTTAAGGGCGTTAGCTGGGGGAGGATCGAAAACGTTGCATTTTTGTAAGATTTTCGTGATTATTTCATTGAATTGAATCAAACTTAAACGTTTGCTCTATTATTGTGTGCATCATACTATTTAAAAACACATTGAATTGTCCATAATTAGGTAGTCTCCAATTATTTGCTAAATTAACTAAAATACCGAAAAATTGATAAGACACTTAAAAATTTACTGTACACAGTTAAAGTTATAATTATGAAATTAAAAGTGCATTAAATAATAGAGAGATAATTTATACTTAATTTGAATTCAACGAAATAATCACGAAAACCATAAAAAATGCGACGTTACGATTACGATCTACCCCAAAATTGGCTGCTTTGGTAAGGTAAACCCATGCAAGTTTTAGGCCGCTTTACAAAATACAAAGTCAAAGTCAAAGTCAAATTATTTATTTTGTGGTACAGAAATATTTATTTACTCAAGTTATTCCGTCAGCTTCACATGAGGTCGTCAGCGGCGCTGCCGCCGCGCGACACCACTTGTATTAGTGCGGTGTAATCCACGCAATAATTAATCTTTCAGTGTCGAACTCGCTCATTTTGCTGTCTGTCAACAAAAAAAAAGTATGTGCGAGCGTGCTATACAGCTCCGGCACCATTCTGGAGTTATGGTAGTTGGCTTCTCTGACGTCCCCAGCGGGGATTGAAGCCGCTAGCGTTCTTTGGATGCGCGTGGTGAGCGACTATAACTGCTCCGGTACCATTCTGGATAAATGGGAGTGGGTAATGCCACGGGCTACTCGCCTATGAGTACCATAATGTGTAATGCATTGTGCATTGTGCTTTGTGGCGGCAGGACCTACCGCAGATGGTCCCTGGTACACTTTACGGTGTGCTTTAACAGTGTGCCATATTGCATAACCGTGAGGTTGGTCGGGTGGGCCACTAAAATGAATCTCAGAGGTTGAAAAAGGGGTGTCTGTCAACAAACACGTGCGCTACAACACTAGCTCAGTCGGCGCCTATTCAATGTAGCGACTGTCGCGCGCCGCCCACGCGCCGCTGCTGCCGTTTATAGTATGAAATCATCAGCAGTATCAGCAGCGCGGCCGTCGCGCGTTTGCCGTGCGACCGTCGCGCTGCTAAATGTGAAAGCGCTTTAGGTCCAACATGAGCGCTCTAGAGTCCTGCACCCGGGTGATTATCGAAAGAATTACCAAAACGATATGGTATACTCGGTAAGAGATGTAGTAACTATGTGAGTGAAAATTTTACTAACTTTCATTCCAAGGTCATCGTTCAAATTAGTCTAACATAAAATATCATTACGAATTTGACCCAAACGGGGTAGTCAGAGGCAAGTGACTGTTGCCGTCATGGTGAACGGAACACTGAGAAGCCCACTCTTCACCAATGGTATTAGAACCCAACGTGGTAGGTGGTGAGCCTTCCGCCGCTATCCGGGTTGATTTGGTTTTTTATCGATGTTTTCCATCACCGGAGAGTTAGTCGGATATTTAACAATGAACACAAAGATTTTGGTTCTGTCCAGATTTGAACTCGGGACCACACGATCCGCGATCCGAGTTGGAGTGCTTAACCACTAGGTCACGAACAGTCGAACAGTCTTTATTTTTAGTATGAAAACCTTAAAATTAAAGTCAATTGAAAAATCTTATTTTCACCCACATAGTTACTACATCACTTACCATATAGAAAGAAAGAAAGATACATTCTCAAAAATAAACAAAATAACAATAGACAAAAGATAAAAACAAAAAATAATATCTATAAATAATACAGTGACTATGTTACCAAAATGGTTACTCAGCTAAAATGTGTTTTTTTGTGTTCATTTATATCGTTTATGTCTTCTTTTTTTTGATAAACACCCAGTCTGTAACGATAGGTATCTGTTACAGATGTTATACGGATCTCAACAGTCTGCCGCTCTGAGTGGGTCGATAGACTCTCAGGACGAATCGGAACCGCGCGCCGCATCGCCCGCCTCTAGCAAGAGTTCACCCAGTGAAATGTCCACTGTAAGTGATGTCGTATTTTGAATTAGTCGAAGTCAACTGACAGCTGCTAATGTCACATTGTGGAATAATGGTGTCAAAACTCGGGACCCGATATTGCCCAGTGTTCTAGATACCGCTAGGCTACCGAAAGTACTACACATGTTCTTTATAAATACTTTCCGTGTTTTCTATACTAATGTTATAAAGAGGTAAGATTTGATTGTTTGTTTTATTGTTTGTTTGTTTGTATTGAATAGGCTCCGTAACTACTGATCCGATCGTGAAAATTCTTTCACTCACAGAAAGCGAAATTATTCAGGAGTGATTTGGCTTTATTTTATTATGATTAAACAGAAAAATCAGTGAGAAATAATATTATATGTAAATCAAGTCGGAGAAAAGCGGGCAAGATGTGATAATGGACACCAGCTGTCAAACAATTGCCAGAACGAAGTCTGTCGGGACAGCTCGTATGATATAAAAAGAATATGGTTGTTTTATTCATCCACTTTGCCGCGACACTATTTTTGTTTTCATGAAAACCTGACAATCTGGTAAACGTCAGTTTACTTCGTTTCATTAAAAAAACTACTTTAGTTAAATAGAGAGTTAATTTTCGCCTCTGATTGTTGTTTTCTCGGAAACAGAAATATGCAGGGTTATAAAGAAAGATCAATACAGGGTGAGTTCTAGCAAGAACGTGTAAAATACTAGAACTAAATTCCTTTTTTTTAGTAAATGAGAACTTAGGTATACCAGCGAGTATTTTCCCACTCGCTACATTTCTGATGAATTGGTGAATTTCGTGATTACCATCAAAGTCACGTTAACGTTTAAGTTGAAGGCTTGAAGATTCTGAAATTGATTTCCTGACCATCAACGTTCGATATTAAACCTTCTCCTGTTGTCAATATTGACTAAACTATTACACCGGATATAGGGCTACATTTTTTTACGAAGTTTTAAGCATAAGCTGTGTGTTTCTATAACAAAATTGCCACTAATCTCATTGTGTTTTTGCAGGACCCATCGTTAGGCCCAGCAGTGCCAGGCAAGCAGAAAGTCCACCAGTTCCTAGTCAGAACGTTTAGCAGTCCTACCAAATGTAACCATTGTACGTCGCTTATGGTGAGTATGCTGATTTTTTTCTGGAAATGCTATTTGTAATTTATGCCGTTTATTTATTTTGTACAGTCAGCAGCAAAAGTCGCTATATGGTCCAGGTGCTCATAAAGAAGTTGGCATTTCAAGATTTTAAAAATATATACACAGTCAAATTAGCATTAACTTATGAACGTTTGGTGCTTCAATCATATCTGAGCAGTCTGCTTTACTTAATATTACACGTTCCACTGGTCCGAGACAAGTGAACTGCTAGAAAATCACTGGTTACTAAGCAGTCAGCATGTCAATAACATCTAAACAGTTAGTTTTTATTATCTACACACATTTCTATCAGAAATCCGTTAGCAGCTAGAACTCCATCGGTTTCTAGTACGTTGGGACTAGTAAAAGGCAAGACGGCTCGTTGCACACTGTTTATTCAAGGAGCGGGGACGCAGACGCAGCTACGCATATAGCTATACATAACATTTCCTCCCTCTATAGATACAGATATTCTAATAACCAAAGTTTGGAAAGATCACTGGGTACTCTGTCGGGGACATTCAATATTCAGAACATTGATTTGGTCGCTGTTCTCAGCCTCGTAAAAGTCATCATCGGCTTCAGTAACAGGCCGCCGAACTCCACGAGTTAAACACACTTTTGATGGGGTTTGTTCTAAATAAGACGCCTCTCTTGTCACCTCCTCCTCCTCTCTTAAACTCCTAGGTGATGGATCTGGTGAGTGGATTGCGGGCGGTGTCCTTGTCACTGTCGTGGGAAGTTGCGAGGCTCGTGTTTCTTCAACGGTTACTGAACTTTCCTCTTGACTATTGTCCCAGTTAGCATAGTGGTTTTTTCCTTTATCCAACACAATTTGGTTTATTTGTTTTCTAACAATTTCGAACGTATTTGAATCTTTAATTTTATACAAAACTCTTCCTAATTTTTCAACAATTAATCCCTTTCTCCAAACAAACTTCGCGTTACTTATATTTTTTTTATATAATACTAGGCTCCCAATTGGGAGTTGTTTTATATTTTCCTCAATAAGCGAGCACTGTTTATTATCGATCGAATTAAACATTGAAGGAGGGAGCGATGGCGTCGGCAATAACAAATCCAACCGTGATCTCAACTGACGTCCATACACCAGTTGAGCAGGTGAGACACCCGTGGCAGAATGTATTGAGTTACGGTAATCAAAAAGATACTTTAAAAGATTCAATTTGCTATCTCTGAGATTTTGTTTGCGAAGTAAACAAGCCTTGATCCCCTTTTTTATGATCTTAACATAGCTCTCCGCCTGACCATTACTTGCTGGATGGTACGCGGGTGACGTAATATGTTTTATACCGTTAAGAGTACAGAATCTTGTGAACTCTTCCGAACAAAAAGATGTGCCATTGTCACTTACAATCGTGTGTACCAGCCCGTTTCTAGACATAAAATCGTATAACCTGTCGATAACAGCGGAAGATGACGTCGTTGAGTTCGTGTCGTACACTTCTACCCACTTAGTATACGAATCAACTACAACCAAATACGAGCGGCCGGCTATGGGGCCTAAGAAATCAATGTGCACTCTGTGAAAAGGATAAATAGCAGGCGGCCAAGGGGCAGGGGAGGCGCGTGGCGGTGACGGTCGCAGCTGAATGCATACTTCACAGGAAGCCATTAAGTTTTCCAAGGCCTTGTCTATCCCTGGAAACCATAACTTTGACCTAGCCTCCGCTTTAGTTTTTACTATGCCTAAATGAAAGGTATGTAATTCCGATAATATCTTTGTTTGTAATGCTGCCGGAATAACGACCTTATGCCCTCTCATTAGGCACCCGTTTTCATATGACAATTGTAACCTACAAGCATAAAAAGGCTTCAAGGTTGGATTTAACACCTTTCTAGGCCAGCCGTTTAAAACATATTTAATTATCTGGGACATCTGAGGATCTTTGCTTGTCTCATTACGCAATACGTCCACCGTGACCGGCAATCCGCCTTCGACAACAAAACACACATACGCAGCGCTATCATAAAACTCAGCAGCTGGGCCGGCGCGGGCGCTCGCCGCGCACCCACTGCTCCCTTCCCCTGCCACCGGCAGACTAGCCCGAGACAACCAGTCCGCGCTGTTATCACTGCTCCGAACATACTCGATTACATAATTATAAGCACTAAGAAACATTGCATATCTTTGTAATCTATTGGCTGAAACCTCTGGGATGCCTTTGTTAGGGCCAAAAATAGATATGAGGGGTTTGTGGTCCGTTCTGAGTATGAATGGTGTGCCTCTCCCGTAGAGGTACTGATGAAACCTACGTACCCCGAATATAATAGCGGTTGCTTCTTTCTGTATTTGAGAATAGCGTTTCTCTGCAGAGTTTAAAGTGCGTGAAGCAAAAGCGAGTGGTCGCTCGACCATCCCGGGTTCTACCTGCGAGAGAATCGCGCCGAGACCGTTGGGTGACGCATCGACTGTTAATATTAATTTTGCATCTTTGTTGAAATGCGCTAAAATTTGGTCTGATGCTAGATACTGCTTAATAGAATTGAACGACTGCGTATGCTTTTGCGTCCATTCCCATTTTGAACCCTTTTTTAGTAAGTCAAATAGGGGACTTAAAATTGATGACGCACCGGGCACAAAACTTCTGTAATAATTTACTAAGCCGAGGAAAGATTGCAATTGTGACACATTACCGGGTGTGGGAGCCTCGACTATAGCTTTTACCTTGTCCTGAGATTTTTTTAGACCGTTTTTGTTGATAACATACCCTAAATAGTTAATTTCGTCTTTAAAAAATTCGCATTTATCCTTATGAAGGGTAAACCCCGCCTCCTGTAGTCTCTGTAACACAGCATTTAGTCTTTCTAAATGCTCACTGGAATCTTTTCCAGTCACTAACACGTCATCAATCAGGCATATCACCCCGTTTAGGCCCGCCAACACTCCTTCCATAGCGCGCTGGAATATAGAAGGCGCGCTCGCTAGACCGAACACTAGACGCGTATATTTAAAAAGGCCGCGGTGCGTATTGATGCAAGTTAGCTGTTGGGACTCCTCATCAAGGCAGCATTGTGTGTAGGCCATAGATAAGTCCAATTTACTAAATTGTTTACCACCACACAATTTCGCAAACAATTCGTTTACCGTAGGTAATGGGTACTGTTCAACCACTAATTGTTTGTTGATGCTTACAGAGTAATCAGCGCACAACCTAATAGTCCCGTCTCTTTTTAACACTGGCACGACGGGTGACGCATACTCTGCGTGCTCAACTGGTTGTAAAATCCCCAATTTTACTAGCCTATCGATTTCTAAATCTACTTTTTCCCTCAAGGCAAAAGCTATAGGACGTGCTTTGAAAAATATAGGCTTAAAATTTTCTTTTAGGGACAAGTTAACTTTATATTTGTTAAACCGACCGACCGACTTGGTGTAATGGTTAAGAAGTTGGCTACTACACCAGAGGTCGCGGGTTCGATCCCCGCACAGTACAAACATTTGTGTGCATGAACATGTCTGTTTGTACTGGTCTGGGTGTCTCCTATGTATAATAAGTATGTATTTACAAAAGAAAATGTATTTAAGTATGTTTATCCGTTGTCTAGTATCCCATAACACAAGCTTTAATTAGCTTACTTTGGGGCTAGATGGCGCTGTGTGGAATAATGTCCAGGGATGTCCAGGGGATATTAAAGCATCCTAGTTCCCCTGAGAATAAATTGGAATACTTTTGACGCAGTTGCTGAATAGCATCTTCGTGTTGTTTACAAAAATAAATAGGGGTTAACTCTAATCTAAATTTCGATATAAAGTCGCGCCCTAAGAGCGGTGGACCACCATTGCGCACCACGTACACATCCAGAGCATGATTTTGACCTGAAAAGCCTATTTGTGCTCGTAAAACCCCTATACAAGGAATATTACCGCCCGAGTAGCCTGACAACTGCTTTGTACTCGGAAACAATGGCAAATCTTTAAAAAAATCCCGGTATGTATTTTCAGAAATAACAGTTACGGCGGAGCCACTATCTATCTCAAACTGTACATTTACCCCACAAAAACTTACGGTTTCTACCATAGGTTCTCCTCTGGTCGTACGGATGTTAAATATGGTACCGTCAATGCCATCGCCCTCTTCAACGTTATCTGTCGCAAGGTAGTTAATTTTCTTGCACATCCTACGCAAGTGGCCTCTTACGTTGCACTTTTTACAAGTATAGTTAGCGTAACGACACTGTTCCGACTTGTGATTAAAATAACCGCACACCGAACACTTCACTTTGTTAGCTTTATCACTTTGCGGGTTAATTTTGAACACTTGACCGGTCTGTACTTCATTGTTGCCGCTCATGATAGCTGCAGCTCCCGTTCGCGCACACCGAATACCTTCAGCTATTTCTACAGCCCTTGACAAAGTAAGATTTGACAGTTCATGGGAATAGAGTTTTTCCTTTTCTACGCCCGGTAGCATTCCTACAATGAACCGGTCTCGTAGTACCTCTTCCACGTTGCTGAACTTGCAATCGGCAGTCAGACCTCTTAGCCGCGCTGCCCACCGCGTATGAGTCTCTTCCGGTTCCTGGGCTGCTGTGTAGAAGATGTGTCTAGCACCGAACCCAACCTTTTTGGGTGTGAAATGTGCATCCAATAAAAGTATGATGTCTTCATAGGGCACCTCTTGAACTTCCTTTGGCAGGGCCAGGTCTGATGCCAGTTTGTACGTGGCATCGCTGAGTGCGCTCAGCAAGATTGCGCGTCGCCTAGTTCCCGTTGCGTCAGACACTGAATTTATTTCGTTTGCTATAAACCATTGCGCTAAACGACATTTATATGTCTTCCACGACTGGACATTGTGGTCGAAATTCGATAATATACCGAAGTTGTTGCACGCCATTTTATTTTTTTCTATAACGTGGGTACTTTACGGATCGTCGCCAATAGTACGTTGGGACTAGTAAAAGGCAAGACGGCTCGTTGCACACTGTTTATTCAAGGAGCGGGGACGCAGACGCAGCTACGCATATAGCTATACATAACAGTTTCCAAGCAGTCAAACTTTCAATGGTAACTAAGCAGCCAAATTTACGAAATTTAAACAAGATCATTAATTTGAAAATAAACTTTGTTTGGAACAAAACAAGGTTGTAAATTATAGCACTGTATGGAGTGTGACGTAAATTGTTTTTTTTTTGCAATTTAAGCTAGGGGTCTACTGCGATTTGCGAAGTAAGTTCGATGCTCCGTTCTTCGGTTGACACTTATTAAAATGCCACCTAAGAGTTCGGATCTTAATCCAATAGAGAATTCGTGGGGGAAACTGATACAGGCGAACTCCACCCAAGCAAGGGCGCGTGAAAGATTTAACAACCATGTGGTCAATAAATTACAAAAAGCCATGTGAAAATTTAGTTGATTCGATTCGGTTTTATGTTAGTTGCACGATTTTGAGCCGTCAGACAAAACTACCCAAAATACAAAAAGACTCTCGCCAGGATCGAGCTCGCAACCTTTCAGCTATTACGTGCCGTTTCAAAAACTAGGCTGACTGATGTTGAAAATAAGGTACGAAACAAAGGTACCCCCTATCTCTAAAACTAAACCAGGTAGTTAAAGCATAAAAATATTTTTTTATTTTTTATCTATGCCATTAGTTTAATGCCATTAGTTTTTATCTCAAGACCTCCAGTTCAGTTCAGTTCAGTTTACATAACTTGATCAATGCTGAAAGAGTATTCCGCAAAATTATTTCTGGAAGCATAAACACCTAAAAATGATTTGTTTTTTGTTGAAAGTAAATAAAACCATATCCATAAAATATGTCTTACTTAGTTATTTTAATTGTTTCTTCCAGTCATTACAATTATATTTAAATGCTTGGCACTGGTAGTCAATTACTTTTCTTTATAAGTAAAGTTCATATTTTTTGCCGTTGAGTGGGCAATAATAATAATGAAACATAAATTTGAGTGTCGTACATAAAAGATGCAGATGTAGTGCGAAATAGTTTTGACAAGTTATGTAAAGATGTTTAAAAATCAATTTTTGAATCGAAAAACACTCGTTGGGAGTATCAGTTCGGTACTACCTGATGCAGTGTCAGGTAAATACCTTACTTATCTTTCAGCACTTTTGAGATGGTTAGAACGAATCTATCATTAATATATCATATTTTTCACCTAATTGCTATGACGACGTTGTTATTGATTACGATTATAATAATAATAATGCTGATGACGGATGATGACTATTTCAATCAAACATGGTTTTGCAATGGGTTAAATTTTAACGAAGCATGTTACTGATGTTGCATTGCGGTATCGCATGTGGTCCACCTAATCAGTACTACTCTGACATAATTAGATACAATAAATTGGCTGTAATAAAGTTAGGTTAGGTTCGTTACGTACGTTACTAGGTAAACTAAGCAGGTGGACCACAACCGAAGACTGGTTTCATTATGTACCTAGTCGTTTTATTTTATTAGTAGCTGTTCCTCGCGGCTTTGCCCCCGTGGTCAAAAGAAAAAGGTAGCCTATGGCACTCTTCACTGTCTTCAATCTCCATACCAAAAATTACATTGATCTGTTGCTCTGCTTTGACGTGAAAAAAGGACAAACTAACAAACAAATACACTTCGAATTTATGATATTAAATAGTATGAATTTTTAACCCTCATAGGAATGGGAATGGTATTTGCAATCTGTCTATCTCCTGACAGAGTTAAACATGAGACAGACATATGCAGTGACAAGTCTGCACTGTTTTCGTGAAACGTCAAAATCGTTTGAGACAGGTTATTATTTATGCACCTGGAATGGTACGTCAATAGAGTAAGGTCTTTGTGTCTTCAATGTTAGATATATATGATCATCCTGTCTGCGTAGATACCTACAGGTGGTGCTCTGGGTGGGTGTACATATATTTATGCTGAGTCGTGTGTTTAGATATAATTAGCAAACTAGCTGCTCAGTATTTATGACAAATAGACGTTTATATATTAATGATAATTTTGCAGTATAGAACTTATTGAAATTTACTTTGCTAAGATATATTTGACCACTCTGGCAGCTCCGATATATCTGCTGCTGACTGTACACACCACGGTGGACAGTCATTATTAACCTTGTCCAGCCAATGTGAACAATTCTTTCTATTATAAAAAAAATATATATATTTATAATAATCATTTAAAGTTCGTTTTAGTTTGAATCTTCGTTTTGTTTGAGTATCATTGACTTGTTCTTTTAATTAGTTGAGAATAATCATATTTTTGGACATTATCATTTTTGTACGGTTGTTTGTGCTACCACTGTTGTTATGTTTGCATTTCTAATGTAATGATGTCCCTAAATTTACGAGTGTTTATTATTCTAATTTTAAACATAATCCGGTTCAAAGGACTGACAGGATCTCCCTCTCCCATATCATATTGTCATTCATGACCGATCGGGTCTCATAAATGTTCTTTTGTATACTTACAGAGTGCAATAAACTGATTGATTTGACATAACCTTCTTATTCCAGATCGGCCTAACCCGGCAAGGCGTGGTGTGCGAGACCTGCGGCCTAGCCGTGCATACCCGCTGCTGCGCGCGCGTCGCCGGCCGCTGCCCGCTGCCGCCCGAGCGCTCGCGCCGCCCGCTCGGCATCGACCCCGCGCGCGGGCAGGGCACGGCCTACGAGGGCTATGTGAAGGTGCGTCTAGAGATAGCGAGGCTAGGGCTAGGGCTGCGGCTAGCCGTGCATACCCGCTGCTGCGCGCGCGTCGCCGGCCGCTGCCCGCTGCCGCCCGAGCGCTCGCGCCGCCCGCTCGGCATCGACCCCGCGCGCGGGCAGGGCACGGCCTACGAGGGCTATGTGAAGGTGCGTCTAGAGATAGCGAGGCTAGGGCTAGGGCTGCGGCTAGCCGTGCATACCCGCTGCTGCGCGCGCGTCGCCGGCCGCTGCCCGCTGCCGCCCGAGCGCTCGCGCCGCCCGCTCGGCATCGACCCCGCGCGCGGGCAGGGCACGGCCTACGAGGGCTATGTGAAGGTGCGTCTAGAGATAGCGAGGCTAGGGCTAGGGCTGCGGCTAGCCGTGCATACCCGCTGCTGCGCGCGCGTCGCCGGCCGCTGCCCGCTGCCGCCCGAGCGCTCGCGCCGCCCGCTCGGCATCGACCCCGCGCGCGGGCAGGGCACGGCCTACGAGGGCTATGTGAAGGTGCGTCTAGAGATAGCGAGGCTAGGGCTAGGGCTGCGGCTAGCCGTGCATACCCGCTGCTGCGCGCGCGTCGCCGGCCGCTGCCCGCTGCCGCCCGAGCGCTCGCGCCGCCCGCTCGGCATCGACCCCGCGCGCGGGCAGGGCACGGCCTACGAGGGCTATGTGAAGGTGCGTCTAGAGATAGCGAGGCTAGGGCTAGGGCTGCGGCTAGCCGTGCATACCCGCTGCTGCGCGCGCGTCGCCGGCCGCTGCCCGCTGCCGCCCGAGCGCTCGCGCCGCCCGCTCGGCATCGACCCCGCGCGCGGGCAGGGCACGGCCTACGAGGGCTATGTGAAGGTGCGTCTAGAGATAGCGAGGCTAGGGCTAGGGCTGCGGCTAGCCGTGCATACCCGCTGCTGCGCGCGCGTCGCCGGCCGCTGCCCGCTGCCGCCCGAGCGCTCGCGCCGCCCGCTCGGCATCGACCCCGCGCGCGGGCAGGGCACGGCCTACGAGGGCTATGTGAAGGTGCGTCTAGAGATAGACTAGAACTTTTGCTAGACCACTACATTCTAGGCTGCGTTCCATAACAAGTGAAATTTCACTGTGAGGAGGGAAAATCACTCGAACCCGTTATAAATTGACCCCGAGTGAAATCGAAGATGACCGAGCTGTCACCTGACAGTTTAACAGTTGTTTTCTGCGAAAGTGCGAATTCTACCGGCGCCTGGAGCCCATGAAATTCATAAAGTTTTGTTCGTTTTGTCTCTTTCTATCCGACGAAAATCATTGTATGAAAAGCAATTTGGAACGGGCCCTTAATGTTAAGTTTTTACTAATGGTAAAAAATAGGCAAATACTCAGTATTCTAAAAACATTTCTATGTAATGAAACGTTTTTGCGTGGTTTTTTTTTTAATCAAGTTGTAACAAATAATCGTGCGTCATGTTCGAAATGTGGCTCGAGTAAATTTAAAAATGACGATTACTCTTGTGTTCATTTATAAATGAATGTTCAAATCTATTAGCACCTTGGTAGTACGTTTCTCTATAGCCCAGCAGAACGAGATAAAGAATGGAAACTATTTTAACGTTTTGCAAAAAAGTCGAAAGGAAGGATGTCCAAACTTCGGCCTTGCCGTAGTTATTGGGTGATGGCTGGCGCTCAAGTTGCACCTTCGCAAACATGGTCTACTGTCTGCAAGAAACCAAAATGGCCGCTAGCGCCGCTGATTGTTAATAAATTATATAGTACGTAACCAATGTATTATGTTTGTTTCATATAAAAATTACGTATAAAAAAACAAGGGATTGCCCGTCTAATTTGTTGGTTTATAAATCCTTAAAAAGAAAAGTTATTAAAGAAATCCAATCTACCACCCTCTGTGCTATGCTCGACAGACGCTTTGTGAACGTGAATAGATAATAAATAAAAACTATTTTCGTTTTGTGTTCCCAGGTACCAAAGCCAGGAGGGGTGAAGAAAGGTTGGATGCGACAGTTTGTGGTCGTGTGTGACTTCAAGTTGTTCCTGTACGACATTTCTCAAGATAGGTGAGCATGTTTTAGTAATTTTTTTTGCAATTACTTATTGAGTTCTTGTCTTTTTGTGGGTTAAAAAAAATTGTTCCTTTTTTCTCACGAATTAAAGGTCCTTGGAGAATAATTGAAGAAAATTGGATTAAAAAGCTGTAATTTTAGAAAGAAAACCTTTATCAGCTGTGACAATAGAAATGTCTCATAAATTTAGTACATTTCAACCAAGCAACGTCTGATTGGTATTCATCAAATCTGTTGTAATTCTCAAATAACTGATCGTCGTAGTCAGTTTTTTCACTTTCATAATTCGCCGTATAATTCCCAGGAACGCCCTTCCGTCCGTCTGCGTGAGCCAAGTTCTGGACATGCGAGATCCGGAGTTCAGCGTGACGTCGGTCAAGGAGTCTGACGTCATACACGCGAGCAAACGGGACATACCTTGTATATTTAGGGTAAGTGTTTTGACTATTTGTTTAACATACTAGCGGGATTTAGCGAAAGCTGTCATTCACACATTGCGCTTGTGTGTGTAGTTTGCTTCGATCATATATACCCAGGATGCACCGTTACGAACAAAATCAACTCCAAAAAGTGTCGTAATGTGTCGGTGCACGTACATATGTTCGTGTTGTTGGACAAAGCACTCATATACTTACCTTAGCCATGAGCACTTTGAGCGCGATTTTGACAGATGGTGCGACGTCATAACACCACCATCTTGCATTCACGCCTCTGCTCCTCGGCGTTAGCACTGTAAGCGTTATGTCATATTCATAGAAAAACGTCATAAATTTAAAATTACGTAAAATATTTTTTTTAGATACGAGGTGCATTCAATAAGTACCTAGCCTGATCGCCAGAGGGCGCTGTAGTTTCGAAATAGTTTTACCACAGTGTAGCACATTCTTTTTTAATTCTTTTTTCAAATTTTTATTCCAATCCCTTCATTTGTTTTAATTTGACAACTTATGGAAGCGAACGTGTCGATCGGTTTTACAAAAATGGAAAAAGAGCAATATCGTTCGGTGATTCGATTCCTATTTTTGGAAGGGAAAACGCGCATCGAAATCAAAGAGCGCTTGGATGCTGTGTACGGTGATTCTTCTCCATCGATGGCCACCGTCAAGAATTGGTTCAACGAGTTTGCACGTGGCCGTACGTCGGTTTTTGATGAACCACGTCCAGGTGCACCGAAAACAGCTGCTACGGAGGATAACATTAAAAAAATCCATGATCTCGTATTGGCAGATCGCCGATTGAAGGTTCGGGAGCTAGCTGAGACTGTAGCCATTTCAGAAGGAACAGTGCATCATATTCTTCACGAGGAACTCGGCATGAGAAAGCTGTCGGCGCGATGGGTGCCGCGTTTACTCACACCGGAAAACAAGCGCAACCGTGAGACCACATCGGAGACGTGTTTGGCGCTGTTTAAGCGGAATCCAGCGGAGTTTTTGCGTCGTTTTGTGACCGTCGATGAAACCTGGATCCACTGGTACACACCAGAGACCAAGGAGCAATCAAAACAATGGATCCAGACCGGGGAACGTGCTCCAAAGAAGGCGAAAAATGTAAAATCGGCCGGAAAAGATAAGGCCACCGTTTTCTGGGATTCACAAGGTGTGATCTACATCGATTACCTCGAGAAGGGTAAAACAATTACAGGGCTTTACTATGCCGATTTATTGGGCCGATTCGACGCCGAATTAAAGAAAAAACGACCCCATCTGGCGAAGAAAAAAGTGCTGTTTCACCACGACAACGCACCGGTTCACACGTCTGCCGTTGCCATGGCCAAATTGGTCGAATTACGCTACGAATTGCTGCCCCATCCGTATTCTCCAGATTTGGCTTCTTGTGATTTCTTTCTGTTTCCTAATCTGAAAAAATCACTCGCCGGGAATAGATATGGATCAAATGAGGAGGTCATCGCCGCCACGGATGCCTATTTTGCAGAGTTTGACAAAAACTATTTTTCGGACGGGTTAAAAAAGTTGGAGCATCGCTGGGCTAAGTGTATCGAACTAAAAGGAGACTATGTTGAAAAAGAAATTGCCACTATTCCAAAATTTTCGTTTATTTTTGTTGGCTAAGTATTTATTGAATGACCCTCGTAAGTCTCAGTAATAAATCTTCGCTGTGGATAATAAGATAACTTTTCATTCATAAAAGTAACAATATCTTGCGAAATACTATAAATAATTGATCCTTAAATTTTGAGGTTATGTGTAGATAATTTTGCGGTCTGGTTTGATTTCAAAGCTGATAGCAATGTTAGCGCTTTCAGCGCTTTTCAATTTGGACCGGGCAAAAGTGCTAAAAGTACTTTCGGCGTAAATTGGACCGCAGCGTAAATGTGACATCATCGAGTGCTAAGTTTGTTTTTAGCGCTCTTATTCCGAAACTTTTTTTAGCCCTTCATGGGTTATCTTCGGTATATTGATCGAAGAGTCTGTAAATAAAATGTGCGTTACAGAGATTGTCAATGTCTTGTTTTGACTATTCAATGATCTGTAGCGTGATTTTTTGTCTCTGCCGTCAGTCAACGGGCTCGTATTATTGTACATACTACATACAGCACCAGTTTCTTTTTGACCTGTACGTCTATCACGAGTTACCACTTTAAATTTACGTAATCGTTCGCGTCATGTCATGTCAAATCCCAATACATTTTTTTACGCGCACGATAACGTAAATTTTAAGTGGCAACTCGTGATAGTCGTACTGGTGGTCAGGATTGGAACTTATGCTTTCATCATGTAAAATCAGTGTTCTGGATACAATCTTGCGATGACAGTGACGTTGACGACCGACTTGGTGTAATGGTTAAGAAGTTGGCTACTACACCAGAGGTCGCGGGTTCGATCCCCGCACAGTACAAACATTTGTGTGCATGAACATGTCTGTTTGTACTGGTCTGGGTGTCTCCTGTGTATAATAAGTATGTATTTACAAAAGAAAATGTATTTAAGTATGTTTATCCGTTGTCTAGTATCCCATAACACAAGCTTTAATTAGCTTACTTTATGGGCAAATGGGCTAGATGGCGCTGTGTGGAATAATGTCCAGGGATATTTATTTATTTATTATTCAAACTCAAACTCAAACTCAAATAACTTTATTCAAATAGACTGTATCAGTACTTTCAAATCGTCAAATTTACAGCAAAATATACTAAATAATAGACATAAATACCATAATAATATGGATATGTAAATAAACAGTATACAGACATAATGCGACTCTACCACCGCGTCGGAGTTGTTTCTTGCTGAGAAGACCCGGCGAGAAACTCAGCAGTTACTCTTTTAAACTTGTTTTGGGTTTACAACAGGGGTTAGTAAAGTACAAGCAGTGTGCCATTTTGATACCTAAAAGAATATAAAACAAAGAGAAAAAACCAACCATAAAAGAATATAATAACAAGAATTCATTTAAACAATTCAAAAACAAAAATTGTTAGTCAGTACATACAAACTAGGTACCTATTAACTCTTACAATAAAACATCTGTTACAATAGAGCTATTTAATCCCGCATCGAGAAGAGCGCTTATACCCAGGCATTTTTATCTATAAGGTAGTCTTTTGTAGTATAATAGCCCTTTTTTAATAAAGCTGTTTTGATGTGATGTTTGAATCTATGTAAAGGTAACTCACAAATGGTTTTTGGAATTTTGTTGTAATAATGTATACCTTGCCCCATAAAGGATCCTAAAACTTTTTGTAACCTAAAGAGTGGAAGTGTGTGGAGTGCAAATGCAGCCGAACTAAGTCTGCCTGAGAGAGCTGTTATATGAGGGTTCCATTGCAGTTTTGAATCTAGTGTGATTCCAAGAAAAACTGTTGTATCTACAAGCTTCATAGTATTACCATCAATTTTTAGACTAATGGGGTTATCTTTAACATTAGGCAACTTAAAATTAATACATTCAGTCTTTTTTGCATTAAGCTGTAGATTATTTACTGTGAACCATTGTAAAACCTTTGAAAGTGCGTCATTAACATCATCAAAAAGGTTTTTATTTCTGTCAGTTTTAAAAACTAAAGATGTATCGTCTGCAAACAATACAACATCACAAATATCTTTTAAGTAAAAAGGTAAATCATTTATATATATCAGAAATAGTAATGGACCCAGAATGGATCCTTGAGGGACCCCCATTTTAACTTGTGATCCTGTAGAGAGTACACTGTTAACATCAACTTTTTGAGTTCTTAAACTAAGGTACGAAATTACCAAATCTAAAGCATTATCCCTTACCCCGTAAAAATTAATTATTTGTCACCGGGTGAGAATAGTTTGTGACACTGTGCGTTTCATGTGTTATAATGACATGTTTTCTAAAAAAACGCTAAGACTAATAATATGCATATTGCTAATATAATGTAATTAATCAAATCAAGTCAGATGTCCGCGGGGTTTTTGCCTTACTTTGACACCAGTACACATATTATGCTCTTTTTGACTGACTCAATTCTTTTGCTTTTAACCTTGGAAGATATTTGTTTACGTTTAAGAATCATCCATTGACAGTTATGTTTATGATATCAGCTGGACTTCAGATATCCTATATTTATTATTATTTTTGTTCTAGATATCTACGTCACAGTTAGAGGGTGGCAAGCGATCTCATACACTAATGTTAGCGGAGTCCGAATCAGAGAAGACCAAGTGGGTGGTCGCGCTCAGCGAGCTCCATAGGATATTGAAGAGGAATAATCTACCTGATAAATGCGTGAGTGATTTTTTATTCTTATGTATACGTTAAGTTTTTAGAGAATAATACACAGTATAGTTTGTACAGTTTAGGATGATAATTTTGACAGCTAACAATAGGGATGGGGTAGTTAATAATCGTTAGTGAATCGATTCGACTATCGAATCATTAATTCATAGAACTTGGAATCGTCAGTTTATTTTAATGTGCAATAAAGAGATAATTAAGTAAATATATTACGCGGGCTTTTATAGTAAATTAGGTAGGTATTAGGATTTAAAGTTATACTTATATAATGGTGCACACCTTAAATCATCATCGTCCACATCAATAAATGAACTGTTCTTTGAGTATATTATCAATTCTTGTTCACAAATGATGTTCACAAAGTTTATATGTTAGATTAATTTTGTTTCACAACCGAATTTCTATATTTTTTTGTTATTCGTTTACAAGGCACTTCACTAAGTGGGCGGTACCCATCAATAAAGTACGATATTATCTGTAGAACACCTAACCGAAAACGAATGCAATACTTTATTTATAGGCATGAACTGTCAAAATTATCATCCTAAATTGGACAAGGTATAGGCTGTAACATATGGCTGAAAATGTCTAAATGTAATTTTTTTTTTATAAATGGATTGTCTGATCTATTTTTGCAATCCTTATGTATGGATTTTGCCTACAAAACAAACAGCCACCAATAACGCTCTTCTTCCTGATCCATCCAAAAATAAGGCAAAGGGAGTTAAGAGTTCGTTTCACCAAGTAGTTCCTATGCCGTGATGTCAGCAGCAGTTTTGCTACATGTGATTGAAATGTGATTCCTTAAAAACAAGGAGTTTTAAAACGAGATTCTTTTAGAACATGATTGAAAGAGCGATTTTAATGTCCAATATGTTATACCAATGATTTTAATTTCCATAAATTTCTCAATGTCAAGGATAAAAAAAGCGAACAGTATTTCGCTATGAAACAAAATTGAAGAAATAAAAGAAAATTGAGGTACCACAATTTACATAAGTGAGCACACTGACTACAGTTATTGTTTTACGAAACTGCTGTCCGCCATTTATCCATGTGTGAAAGTTTTATAAAGCAAGCAGATTAACATTATTTTCTGACTAAAATCATGATCTACATTTATCAGTTATTCACTTTGAATATTACTATCACTCATTGAATCACTGTCAGTAGTGTCACTTTCTTTTCCAATTTCAAATAAATCTGTGTATTTCATCATCAATAGCTGGATTTGATTGATTGGATTTCTTTAGGATGTGCATTTTCTTTTAATAAAACCTCATCTCGTTGATGATTCTCCACAATGAGGTTCGACTTCCTTTGAAGTCTTTCTCACGTCTCATTTCATGCAGTAACTTAGACTAGGCAATTCGCTTTGACGGAATAAAACTAATGTATTTTATAGCGCTACTTTCGAAATCATCCAGTTCGATAGTTTTAGGTCCAGACTCCAGGACCACTTTTGCCCTGGGTTGAATTTTTTGTGGGCATACTGGCCACCTCGCGTTCTCTAGTGATCTTCGAGACAGTTTTTTTTTTCAGATAACCTGTGAAAACCAGGGTTTCCTAACTACGTCATGAAGTACGGACGCATCTAAAATTATGTTTAAAAATGCGCTGTATCTTTTTAGATAAAATGTATGTCATTTTTAAATAAGGTTCGGCTAGCTAGTCTCCCATTTCTGCAGACCAGGATTGGGGACGTAAATACAATTTTTGATAACCCTTTTTCACTAATCTGTAATGGCGGCTAAACACATTATATTGGAATAAGTGAAGCGTCGTGACTTTTTTCATGCTTTAAAGAGTTCCTTACTAGAACACTGACTGTTTTAGGCATGTTTCAAACGCAAAAACTTTAAAAAACATACAAATTTGACAACACCCATACAGTTAGGGGTGGGGTATATTACGGTATAGGAACTATGGGATGAAACTCACTTCGTTCGCGAGTAGGCCCCCTGAACCATATGGGTTCTGAGCGGTAGTGCTGAACTCACGATTCTCTCACGACGAAAGAGTGTTATGTAATAAGCTTTTAAACCTTTTTACTCCAGGTGTACAGCGCATGCGTGTTAGTAGACGGCTCGGGGCCGGCCGCGGGGGCATTGCGGGGCGCGCTGTGCGCCGCCGTCATAGAGCCCACGCGCGTGTGCGTCGGCGGGCTGGCCGGGCTGGCGCTGCTGGACCTGGCGCGGCAGGAGCTCACCCCGCGCCGCCAGCACGCGCCCGTCGCCAAACTACTTTATGTACATAAGGAACAGCTGCTGGGTAAGTGTTTGCCAACTACAGACCTTTACCCACAGATTACTTCATAGTTACTACGTTACAGATACATCACTTCATAGAAAATGGACAATTTTGACAATTGTAAATGCGTGCTGTCATGTGATAGTCATATTATATTGCAAGGGCTACCTCTTTCGATATAGATGTCAGAGGTCAGTACTTACTTTAAGTACCTCATTCATCACGTCAATTCAACCGCAGGATTCGCGAATCGCGTACATAACGCTCTGGGCGGTTGTTGACAACCAACTGCCAAATTGGTCTTGGAGGATCCGGTGGCTGGTAAGTAATTATCGCGCGCAAGTACATGGAGTGACAGAGGGCTGCCTTAACTGCGACGCACCGCTTTGGGCTCCGCCTCCCTTAGCCGCAACTCGGCCTCCAACCTCGCATGACGCCGCTCAACCTTCGACCTCACAATAGAGTATTTGATGGTAAAATCTGACAGCTGCTAATGTCACTTTGTAAATATGGCTATGTTCAATGTTATAGTGATGCGTTCAGGTTTCGTTAATTCACAGAAAGGAATGATTAATGACAAAATGACAAAAAAAGGAAACTACATACATCTAATTTTATTAAAAAGTTGAAGATATCTACTGTGATATGTATTTATCATAACAAAAAAATTACTGGCCCGGCACGCGTTACTTCGTATTTCTGAACGTATCCTACGCCAGCCGTGTTGGTCGCCTTTTTGTTCGTATCATTCTTCATTCGGCTTCTAACCTCTTGAATCTAATTTCGCCGGATTGGCATTACATTACTGTCACCAAAAACATTTTTTTACGACAATCCTTCGTTCGTTAGAACATCTGAGAACCAACATCCACCGAGTTATAGCTGAGGTAACTCCCTAAATTTGCATAAATTGCCATTAACAGACCTGACGAATTCCTTTAGTGTACTTTACGGGACCCTCCAAGTGATTCTTACCTATCTCGGGGTACCCTAGCGGGGTATTGTGTGTGTAGTGTGTATCGGCCCGCCGGCCAGGGAGACCCGTAGAAACGGTGGTGCCGCTGGCCGCCCGCGGCATAGTATAGGGGCCCAAAAGGGGTTAACCACCTCTGGAGGCTGCCCCACCAGGTCGCGCATAATCTCGGGGTGGCTCGTCGTGCCGGGTGGTGCCCGGTTCCGGTGGGGCCCGGCGACCACACCCGAGGGGGTACGGGGGCCCTTCCGTCCGGCGGACCGGCCTACACTATTCCACGCGATTAATACCAATGCAGGGCACCACGCTTTGTCTTTCATTGCCTCGATCACAGTCGTTCTTTCACGCCCCTCCCATCCTCCAACGTCTATGGCAGTCAGAAGCACGAAAAAACGGCCAACAGCGGCATCCCCATCCCCCACAAACACGCTGTTTGAGGTGGAGTTCGCTAACATCCGCGGACTCCATGCAAACCTCAACGCCGTCCATCAACACCTTGAGACGGTCTATTCGTCAGGGCGGACGTCTGCTGTAGCCGTCTCCGCTGCCTAGAAGACCCATCCTTCTCCACCCTCTGGGTGCACGTTGACCTGGGCTCCACAAGCCGGGTCTATGCGTGCATATACCGCTCCCACAAAGGCGACGCCGAGACAACTCGACTCTTCGAGCATCTGAGTCAGGCCGCAGACAACGCTCAGGCGCAGTTCCCAAATGCCGAAATGGTGTTTTGGAGACTTCAATGCCCACCATGAGTCCTGGTTAGGCTCATCAAAAACAGACCATCCAGGCCGAACTGCCCATGCGTTTGCTCTCACGCAAGACCTGACGCAACTGGTACACCAGCCCACCCGGGTCGGTCATACTCCCTCCTTATTGGACCTTCTGCTGACGAGTCACCCAGCCGGGTATAAAGTGTCGGTTGGTGCTCCATTGGGCTCCTCCGATCACTGTCTGGTTGGCGCTACAGTGCCTTGTGCAGCTCCCCCACAACCTGTGGAGGTGACGCGGCGGTTATGGCACTACTCGTCGGCAGATTGGGACGGATTGCGAGAGTATTTTGCCTCCGTCCCTTGGCGGCAGTGCTGCTTTGGAGAAAGGGATGCTTCAGAGGGTGCATCTGCTATCGCTGATCAGTACCGGAATGGAATACTACATTCCTTTTACTGATGTCGTCAGTGCTAGCAAAACTGGTCCCTGGTTCAATCGCGAGTGTGCCGCAGCTGTTGAACAAAAACAGGCGGCGTACCGTGCTTGGTCTAGGGCCCAGGCACTCAATGATCATTCAAACCTTGCCTCCCTGAAAGCAGCCTTTAATAAAGCCACCAAGGCCACGAAGATGGCTTACATTAGAGCAGACGCCCAGCGAATTGCACGTGTTGGCCAAGAACTCATCACGCACCCTACGGGTAGCCGCTCTTACTGGCGACTGGCTAAACACGTGCAATCTAACTTCTGCGTGCCTTCGCTGCCCCCACTGAGATTCCCTGATGGATCGTTGGCTCATCAGCCGCAAGAGAAAGCCGATTTACTGGCCAACCTCTTTGCCGCAAACTCTTGCATCTGCGGTGCTGCGCCGCCTAAAATTCCACATTGCGGCTCCACAATGCCTGATATTCGTATCAGGCAGTGTGATGTTCGTGCCGAACTGCAGTCACTCGATGTCAGGAAAGCCAGTGGCCCTGATGGAATTCCAGCTGTGGTGCTGAAGAAATGTGCAGCGGAGTTGTCTCCAGTGTTCACTAGCCTGTATCGCCTCTCCTACAATTCGGGTCTTGTGCCGCTGTCTTGGAGGGAGGCGAACGTTCAACCACTTCCCAAAAAAGGGGACCGGTCTGACCCTGCCAATTACCGTCCAATAGCCGTAACCTCAGTTTTAGCTAAAGTGTTTGAGCGGATCATAAACACGCAGCTCATCCGCTACCTAGAGGATCACTCTCTCATTCACGACCGTCAGTACGGCTTCCGACCAAAACGGTCTACGGGTGATCTTCTAGCGTACGTAACACACATCTGGGGGGAGGCTATGGACAAGCATGGGGAATCTTTGGCCGTCAGCCTTGACATTGACAAAGCTTTCGACCGTGTATGGCATCGTTCGCTTCTTTCCAAGCTTCCGGCAGATGGTCTGCCACCTCGCCTATGCGACTGGGTCGCCGGATTTCTGGAGGGACGTAGAATTCGTGTCCTTTGCGATGGTCGAAAATCACGCTTTCTCCAGATTAATGCCGGAGTGCCACAGGGCTCCGTCTTGTCACCGACGTTGTTTCTTCTGCATATCAATGACATGTTATCTCTTGGTAATATTCATTGCTATGCGGATGATAGCACGGTCCACGCGCGATATTTCGAGCGCCCTGGGGCAAAGCAGACTGACATCGAGGAGAAGAGGCGAAGTCTTGTTGTTGAGCTTGACGGAGTGTTGGACCGCATTTCAGAATGGGGTGCATGCAATCTTGTCGAGTTCAATGCCAAGAAAACGCAGGTGTGTGCATTCACAGCAAAGGCGTCGCCTTTCCTTTCTCATCCCACTCTTCAGAGCACCCCGCTACCGATTAAGGATAGCCTAAACATCCTTGGCATGGATGTTCGTAGCAACCTAAACCAGCGGGACTACATTGAGAGCGTCATTAGAACTGCATCCCGTAAACTCGGAGTGCTGAACAGAGTGAGACAATTCTTCACGCCTGAGCAGCTCTGTCTCTTGTATAAGACAGAAGTTCGCTCGTGTGTGGAATACTGCTCTCATCTCTGAGACGGTTCCGCTAAGTACCTACTCGAAGCTCTTGACAGGTTGCAGCGGCGTGCTATCCGTATTATTGGAAACCCAGATTCAACTTTGACCCTTGAGCCTCTCCAATTGCGTAGAGACATTGCCAGGCTAAGTGTTCTCTATCGCTTCTACAATGGGGAATGCTCTGACGAGTTATTCCAGCTTATCCCACCCTCACCTTTCCACCCCGTACCACGCGTGCTGGACTACGGCGTCACCCAAACACAATTCAACATTTTTTGGCCCGAACTAAAAGGTTCGGTGACTCGTTTCTTTGTCGTACCATCCAGACGTGGAACGCTCTTCCAGCACATGTGTTTCCTTCCTCGTATAGTCCCGGGTTCTTCAAGTGGGGCGGGAAAAGGCATTTCTGCAGGCCTTCAAGGTGAGGATGGCCAGCCCAGTGATTCCTTTGAATGACTGGGCTTGTCAACCTCATATCTGGACCTCACGACCGCTTTCCATCAGGTGGAGTGAGGTCATCTTGACGGGCAATATAAAAAAAAAGCGCGGACGATACACAGTCCACCATCATACGCTTGAGATGTCATTGTCTGTTCAAGCTCTGCTTAGTTAGGTGTCAGGGTGCCGAGTACGAGTTGCAGTGAGAGATTCGAATGACCTCACTATCGCGTTTTGCGAGCACATAAATGTCAATTTGTATGAGATCGAGTCGGCGCTACCTAGCGTCAAATCCGGGCAACATTACGGTCGCTAGGTGGCGTTGACTCGGTGCCATACTAATTGGCATTTACGTGCTCGCAAAACGCGAGGGTGAAGTCATTCGTAACTCTCACTGCAACTCGCATTAGGCACTCAGATAATCTTGTAGTCTCCGTCACAAATGACGCTTGCGGCGATCTTGACGGGCAATATAAAAAAAAAACCCACGTTTGAGTCCCGCTCGAGCCCTCGGACAAAGTTTGAATTTTTCAAGAGAACATTGTAAAATTGCTCAAATTAAAATGCAATTAGAGTATAAATACTAAAGGCTGATTATTTTTCCAGTGACGATAGCCGGCCGCGGCCGACACGTCCGGCTGGTGCCTATCCTGGCGCTGGAATGTTCGGAGGTGGAGTGCGTGAAGCTGGCTGAATCCAAAGGGGCAGTGGACATAGCCGCCGGCGAGTTGCACGCGCACGCGCACGGGTTCGCGGTCGTGTGTAAGCGACAGGTATGGAAACTGGGGTTTTTGCTAAAATTAATAGATTTTCTGTCCCAAATATATCACTAGTATTTTGATGAGACACCATTTACTTGTTGAAAAATAGTTCACTCTAGTTAATTACTAGCTAATCGAATACATTTTCCGTTTTTTATATATTTTTTCTAATATAAAATGGGCATTTACGGGTCAAACTTACTACTTAAATAACTTGCCATATCTTATGCTGAGGAAGAAATGATGAAATGATTTCAAAAAATATTATTTTTTGTTTTAAGATTTGTAATAGATAAGAGTAAGTTAAATTAATTGTGATGTTTGTGATTATATAGAATTTTAGGGCAAGCCTCAAGAACAAATTTTTTCAATTAATACAAATAATATTTATATTAATAAAAATGACGAAAATCATGTAAAACATTGTGCCATAGTGATCTTGGTTATAATTATTTTAATACGTGTAACAATAAAGTTGTTATCAATTTATCATAAATGCGGAGGAACTGTGTTTGTTTGTTACGCTTTGACAATTAAAGTAATTAAATGCACTTTGGTGTGAAAGCTGTGTGAAAAAACTGTTATACACAGAAGATGTTACTGAGGAAAGCTAGTACTAAATAAATAAGTGTTTTTGTCTATCTCAGAATTCCTACGTAGTAAACGTCTACGAAATAACCAGAACAGCGGCCCGAAGGTGCCGCGTGGCGGAGCTGCGCGCGCCCAGCGCCGTGCTGAGCGTGCAGCTGGCGCGCGGGCGGCTCATCCTGGGCTACCGGGGCGGCTTCGCGGCGCACCAGCTGCCCGACCCGCGGCGCCCGAGCCACGACCATCCTGCCGTCTGTGAGTTAACTACTTTATCTACAGAAACTAAAATTCGGACTTCCAACCTTGATGAGCTCATCTAGGTCCGAAATTCGATTTTTTATACTTTTCTGTATTTAGCTATAAAAATATGCATCCTAGACCACCACGAGCAACGACCCTAGTTGCTTATGTATGCTGATGATATAGCGCTAGCAGATTCAGACAGGGGACGGCTGGTACAACGGGTGAATGCCTCCCCCGCCAGGTACCGGTAGAAGAGGTCGACCCAAGAAGCGGTGGCTCGACGTCGTTAAGGGTGACATGCGTGCCAACAGACTCACCACTGAGGATGCACAAGAGCGTGCGAAGTGGGCCAAGAAAATAAGAAAGGCGGACCCTGGGATCTCACACACCAGTGTGGGTTCACAACCGGGATAGACCTCACGGATGATGATGTCTTCAGCTATAAAAATAGCTTTTGGGCGACCGGCCTACGGCAGACTCGTGGCCCAGAAACTAGGTCTGCGACGCCCTACGCGGGCGCTCGGCGTACGGCCTCACTGGATATGCTTGAAGTGATTTTTTATTGCCTAGTGCTCAGCCTCCGGCTTCGCGAAGTTATTTGAGAACGATGATAGACGCTCTGGGCTTCACCCTACGTGGAGTTCGACCTTCGGCCTCACGATGAAGCATAGATTTCGCTCATCCGATGCAGTTTCCATTTTTTTTCTAGCCCACATAGCCTGTTCAGGAGCCCATAAAAGAAATCACACCGAAGAATGTAGACTTGTAGACTAATTTTCATAATGTGAAAAGGCATTTCTGCAGGCCTTCAAGGTGAGGATGGCCAGCCCAGTGATTCTTTGAATGACTGGGCTTGTCAACCTCATATTTGGACCTCACGATCGCTTTCCATCAGGTGGAGTGAGGTCATCTTGACGGGCAATATAAAAAAAAAACCATTTTGCCAATTGTTTTTGATGAAAATGGTCAAATGTCATTTTGATGACCCCAATCTATAATATTTCCATTTTAGACTTTTTTGACACTCTCAATAATTGGCAAGACCCAAAAAACGTTTTGAAAATGGCCGCCAGCGCCGGCGCCATTTTCATCTGGGCTCTATATGGCAACACTCCTTATTTTCAGTTTTTTTCCCTAACTTTAAAGTCACCCCCTCCGAAAAAATATATTTATGCTATACTGTAGCCAGTGTTGCCAGTCGATTTTTTAAAAATATTGTAAGGCCATTTTGGAACCATAGCAACCATCAAACTGCATCCCAATTTTTTGACAGCTATCATATTTCTCATTTCGACTTTCTCGGGCCATATCCAAAAAACTACCATTTGGTAGAAATTCTCATTCCTGGCAATACTCGAATAAATTACCCAGAGTAGGTCCATACTTCACATTATGATCAGGATTTGCCATCTACCGAAAAAAACTTCAAAAATGGCCAATTTCCGTGGATAGAACAAGATGGCCGACAGCGTTAGTTTTTTATGAACCTCTAAGGAAGTGACTTATTCGGAAAATTACGTTAGTTAATTTGTCAAGTTGTCGTTCAAGAAAGAAGTAATATTGATCAAAAATTATTATGGGTCTAATTTACGTAGGTTGGAGATATTTATTTTGGTATTTTATTTTATTTAATGAGACATGGAAACTAGTACGATTTGGAAGATAGTTTCTTAGTTAATCGTTTTCGTTCCTTTCGGTCCACTTTGTATAAATCTTAAAAACATTTTGTTTAAAAATTCGACTTTTTTGTGTGAAATATTACCTGACGTCATTATTTCTTCTGTTTCCAGCTCTAGTCCACCCAGAAAACCAAGTGAACGTGTTCCTCTCCCACTCGGGCGCGCGCCCGCTGGCGGCCGCCCCTGTGCCGGGCGGCGGCGACACGCTGCTGGTGTTCAGCTCGCTGGCGCTCTACGTGGACAGGAACGGCAGCCGCGCCAAGGACACCGAGCTCATGTACACGCAGCAGCCGCAGCACCACGGTGAGGAACCACGGACCCGAAGGAACCTTTCAGCCGCCATTTTGTTTTTTGCTCGATATTCCGCGCTCTATGAATGTGGTGAATATGAAAAGAGGACACTTTTTTGTTCATTTTCTACCAACAAGCAAGTAAAAACTACATAAACTTTATTATTTTGAGCATTTAAAAATGTCCACACCATAAAAATACAACACTTAATCAACCGTTTAAATGTCCTGAAATGTTATTTGTTTACAAAAAGTCACATATTTAGTAGATTTTAACTAATATCACCGTCAATTTTGTTGGTTTTTGTGTCTTCTTTCCATATGTACCACTTTTATTGTGCGCGGAAACTTCGAAAAAAAATCGCGACCGGTCGCTTTGCCTTCTTTCATACAAAAATGTTCAAACGCCTTTAAAGGACTACAGTCTCTTTTGATGCCTAAACCAAAAATTTACTTTACTCGTTCAGTCGCGAGTATAATCAGCATTGTATCGTAAATTCTTTTAAATAATACTTTTTTTTTCTTTGCAGCTATCAACGAAACCCACCTAATGATATTCACGACAACTCACATAGACATCTATGACATCGAAACCGGTGAATGGGTGCAGACTATCAATATACGTGAGTATTTACGCTTTTAATTTTGATGGAATAAGGGGGCGAGAGACCTAATAAAAAAAATAATGTTTCTTCAGAATTAAAGTTAAGGCCTTGCAAATAATTATGTTTTTAGGCGAGGCAATTCTGTTCCAACGTGAAATAAAGACGTATTTTTTTCATGAAGATATAACTCGAGAGTTATTATTGGTGGGTTTTGATTACCATCCAAAAGTAGGTAACATTAAAATTATTCTCTGATATCTATAGTTCAGTTACCTGGTTTGCTCAGTCTTCTTCTTCTTAGCGTGTCGATGGAACACGAGAATTACTTACATCGTAGTCCAGGTATGTATGGTCGGCCTTGTGTTTCATCCCGATGGGTTTCTTGAACACACAGAATGTGACAGCGTGTGGTTCGGCAGAGTTCAGAAAGAATTTCTGACTTTTCCTGCGAAAAACCTTCGATGTTAGTCGAGACTACGCACAAAGCCGGCTCTAGTGCTGGATTTGTGGGTTCCATCGTATTGAAAGGATTCGCCAGTTAGCGTTAGGTGATCGCCAACTGTTGCCCGGGGTGCGCCCGACGTACAAAGCTTTGGTACATCTGCGGGGAGGCTCCTTTCGTGCAGTTTGCTTAGTAAGAACCGACATAAGCTGAATTCTCATACTAAGCTAAAGAGGGACGTAGAATTCGCGTCCTTTGCGATGGTCGAAAATCACGCTTTCTCTGGAGAAAGCGTGATTCCGTGATTGATCTGGATCAATGCCGGAGTGCCGCAGGGCTCCGTCTTGTCGCCGACGTTGTTTCTTCTGCATATCAATGACATGTTATCTCTTGGTAATATTCATTGCTATGCGGATGATAGCACGGTCCACGCGCGATATTTCGAGCGCCCTGGGGCGAAGCAGACTGACATCGAGGAGAAGAGGCGAAGTCTTGTTGTTGAGCTTGGCAGATTGTTGGACCGCATTTCAGAATGGGGTGCATGCAATCTTGTCAAGTTCAATGCCAAGAAAACGCCGGTGTGTGCATTCACAGCAAAGGCGTCGCCGTTCCTTTCCCATCCCACTCTTCAGAGCACCCCAATACCGATTAAGGATAGCCTAAACATCCTTGGCATGGATGTTCGTAGCAACCTAAACCAGCGGGACTACATTGAGAGCGTCATTAGAACTGCATCCCGTAAACTCGGAGTCCTGAACAGAGTGAGACGATTCTTCACGCCTGAGCAGCTCTGTCTCTTGTATAAGACACAAGTTCGCTCGTGTGTGGAATACTGCTCTCATCTCTGGGACGGTTCCGCCAAGTACCTACTCGAAGCTCTTGACAGGTTGCAGCGGCGTGCTATCCGTATTATTGGAAACCCAGAGGCAACTTTGACCCTTGAGCCTCTCCAATTGCGTAGAGACATTGCCAGGCTAAGTGTTCTCTATCGCTTCTACAATGGGGAATGCTCTGACGAGTTATTCCAGATTATCCCACCCTCACCCTTCCACTCCCGTACCACGCGTGCTGGACTACGGCGTCACCCACACACAATTCAACATATGTTGGCCTGAACTAAAAGGTTCGGTGACTCGTTCCTTCAAGGTGAGGATGGTCAGCCCACTGATTCGTTTGAATGACTGGGCTTGTCAACCTCATATCTGGACCTCACGACCGTTTTCCATCAGGTGGAGTGAGGTCATTTTGACGGGCAATATAAAAAAAAAGCGCGGACGATACACAGTCCACAATCATACGCTTGAGATGTCATTGTCTGTTCAAGCTCTGCTTAGTTTAAAATAAATAAATAAATATGCGCCAGACAACACACCTCTTGTAATGGTCTCGAAGTAGGGATTAATATTCCTGTGTCACGAAGTACCGCACAAGGAAATCAGCCAGGGGCGTCTCCCAGCACACCCAGACCCGAGTCAATTCAGAAAAGATCGTGTCCTGAATTGACCCGACTGGGAATCGAACCCGGGACACTAAGGAAATCGAGGCGAGAAACCGTGCTACAGCGCACTACGCCAATCGTGTCGTTTGGTGTCAGGGTGCCGAGTGCGAGTTGCAGTGAGAGATGCGAATGACATCACTCTCGCGTTTTGCGAGCACATAAATGTCAATTTGTATGAGATCGAGTCGGCTCCACCTAGCGTCAAATCCGGGCAACATTACGGTCGCTAGGTGGCGTTGACTCGGTGCCATACTAATTGGCATTTACGTGCTCGCAAAACGCGAGGGTGAAGTCATTCGTAACTCTCACTGCAACTCGCAGTAGGCACTCAGATAATCTTGTAGTCTCCGTCACAAATGACGCTTGCGGCGCGGCGCCTCTGACAGATAGTCCGCTTAGAACAAACCAGCCATTTTAATCACGCACATAGACACAGTGAGTTTACAGGCGATACCGGTGAGAATCAGTGTCGCGGCCACAGTCGCACTGTCGCGCGAGTTTTTTCGTTTTTGTCGAACGTGGTGCAATTTTTCGCAGGATGAATTTTGTTTTTGGCCGGTTCTGACAAGTAGGTACAACTTACTTACTTCATTTAAAAAATTCCGAGCGAATATAGTAGTAAACCTGGGCGGTCACGCAAGTTTAGGAAAAATATGCGAGCGGTCCTTCTGTAAACTTTATTTTTAATATCTCCGTTTGATAGCGCTGAATATGTTTTTTATTTCAAATGTGACCTCCTTAGCAAACGCGCGGCCGCTGGACGAGTGCGGCTGGATCATCGCTGTCGGCGGCGGCGGGAACGGCTTCCCCTTCAGCGGCGACGCCACGCCTTACATCATCTATCTGAGGCCGCTGCTTATACGTGAGTGTTTGAATATATCAGCTATGTTACACATTACAGGTAGGTTGCCTGTAACATGCCTGGTAGAGATAAGGCTGCCTAAATTGTTCATTGTTTTAATGTAATACTTAAGTTTCCTTGTTAAATGTACAATCAAGAATATTATCTCTCTATAGGTTCCTCAGAGATCGCCAGAGATCTGTCTATTGGGCAAAGCCAATTGACGAGGCTGAAAACTGAGGCAGGTAGCATCATTTCGTCAGCACCTGAAATCCTGAGGGAGATTGAGAGCTTCTATGGACAGTTATATTCCACGCAAACACCTGCTGAAAGCAAGGCTAAAGATCCTAGAGCCAAGCTTACCCGACACTATACCGAAGATATCCCGGACGTCTGTACGAGATTAGGATGGCTCTCAAGCAGCTTAAAAACAACAAGGCGGCGGGTGATGACGGAATCACAACCGAGCTCCTGAGAGCGGGCGGTAAACCGATACTTAAGGTCCTCCAGACGCTCTTCAGTTCTGTCATCCTCGAGGGAAAAACGCCAAAGGCATGGGGCAGAGGCGATGTGATGCTGTTCTTCAAGAAGGGTGACAAAACTCTCTTGAAGAACTACAGACCCATCTCGCTTCTGAGCCATATCTATAAGCTGTTTTCGAGAGTCATTACGAATCGTCTCGCTCGCAGGTTCGACGACTTCCAACCTCCCGAACAAGCAGGGTTCCGAAAAGGCTATAGTACCGTAGACCACATTCATACGCTGCGGCAAGTTATACAGAAGACCGAAGAGTATAACTTGCCACTTTGCTTAGCGTTCGTGGACTACGAGAAAGCCTTTGATTCGATTGAGACCTGGGCAGTACAGCAGTCTCTCCAAAGGTGCCAAATAGACTACAGGTACATTGAGGTGCTAAGGTACTTATACCAGAACGCCACCATGTCGGTCCGATTGCAGAACCAGAGCTCTAATCCGATCCAACTACAGCGAGGCGTGAGACAAGGAGACGTTATTTCTCCGAAACTGTTCACGGCTGCGTTGGAGGATATTTTCAAGCTTCTGGACTGGAAAGGACGCGGCATCAACATCAATGGCGAGTACCTAACACACCTGCGATTTGCCGATGATGTAGTTCTTATGGCTGAGACCTTGGAAGACCTGAACATAATGCTCGAAGATCTCGGTAATGCTTCTCAAAGAGTGGGTCTTAAGATGAACATGGACAAAACGAAAATCATGTTAAATGCCCATATTGCACCTGCTCCAGTTAACGTTGGGAACATTACACTCGAAGTTGTTGACCACTATGTTTACCTGGGACATACAGTCTAGCTAGGTAAGTCCAACTTCGAGAAAGAGATCTCTCGTCGAATCCAGCTCGGATGGGCAGCGTTCGGGAAGCTCCGGCATATATTTGCGTCCGAAATACCTCAGTGTCTCAAGACAAAAGTCTTTGACCAGTGTGTGTTGCCAGTAATGACCTATGGGAGTGAGACGTGGTCCCTTACTATGGGTCTCATAAGAAGGCTCAAGATCACCCAGCGAGCAATGGAGAGAGCGATGCTTGGTATTTCCCTGCTCGATCGAATCAGAAATGATGAGATCCGCAGGAGAACAAAAACAACCGACATCGCTCGAAGGATTGCATCGCTGAAGTGGCAGTGGGCGGGACACATAGCGCGGAGAACCGATGGCCGTTGGGGCGGAAAGGTTCTCGAATGGCGACCGCGTACCGGACGACGTTCCGTGGGCAGGCCCTCTACAAGGTGGACCGACGATCTGGTCAAGGTCGCGGGAAGCCGCTGGATGCGGACAGCGCAGGACCGATCGTTGTGGAGATCCTTGGGGGAGGCCTATGCCCAGCAGTGGGCGTCGTTCGGCTGAAATGATGATGATGATGATGATAGGTTCCTCAAGCAGGTCGCGAAAAAGTATGACGAATACGAATTATTGAAATCGTCGTACTGAAATCACTGTTTATCTTTCCGCCTTAAAACGAAAGAAAAAAAAGTTAATTTACATCGAGCAATAAGAAGATTTGCACTCGACACAAATTCAATTTCCTTAGGTTCTGCAGACCTTCCAGGTGAGGATGGCCAGCCCAGTGATTCGTTTGAATTACTGAACTTGTCAGCGTCATATCTGGACCTCACGACAGCTTTCCCTCAGGTGGAGTGAGGTCATCTTGACGGGCAATATAAAAAAATATAAAAAAAGCCTCGGAGTCTTTACTCCCAGCAGTCTCAGTCGAAGTTCATATTCCCCCTTTAACACATACCTAAAGTATTATGTTGAGCCAGTATCTGGGTTTCAAAACCCTTTATCCCAAAGTTTAGAAACACAGTTTAAGTTACGTACAGGTAAAAATTAAAAGCATTTACAGAAAAATGCTAGCCTAGCTCATTAAATGACCTTTAGAGTTTCATATTACCTATATTTTTCGGACCTGTACTTATAAGCTAAGTAAAGAGAAGCGTTCGATTTCATAGCAAAGTAATAGTATATTTTGTATCGAGGGACAAAACGAAGCCATAACACGAGAGGTGCGAGGGAGTCAATGAAACCGAGGGTATATTAAGTTAGCGTTTAGTCTCGAGGTGCAAACTGTACTTTTCACTTTGAGTGCGAGAAAAATAGTCAATTTAGTACAAAAACATTTAAAACCGAACAAATTTACACTCGACAAATGTTCTGAAATTTTCGCAGTCAGTTTTTCTTCTGAACTGAACCAGTCACAGATTATACCCTTTCATTGGAATTATTAATTATTATTATTGGAATTACGATTGCGTTTATTTAACTTTTGACTGATCACGCACATAAAGTATTGTAACAATTTTTGATACAATGTACTACAGGGAATACTGTACTTCATGGACGGGCTCCACCCACTTAGAGATGTGTCTTTCGTAATTAATAACCACAGACTATAAAACGGTTTTGAAATAAATCGATTATCGATTCTATTAATAAAACACAATAAAATTATTGTGACTTTATTTTATATCAAATCACGTAAAAACCTTTATTATTTTGCATTAAAATGCCCTAAATGTCACTGTTTTAATGCCTAAATAATTTGCGTAATGAAAACAGTTCCATCGTACTCGTACCTAGTAATGGGATCGAATTTATTCGCTGCAAATTAATGAATCTAAAATAATCGTTTAGACTTACTGTAGTTGGTTCAAATAAAAAGCATGTGAATGAACTGCGGTACGTACTTGTAATGAACAGGTGCAAAATGTGGAAATTCATATTACTTTAGGGATTAAAAAATAAAACAACCAAAAGAGGTACCGTAATACTATTTTTAAATATAAAGAATCGTCTTCTTCGTATGACCAGGAATCATCATCACTTGAGTTCTCAGTAATATTGATTATCAATTCTTGGACAGATAAATTGTCGAATGCAACATCCCGTTCCAATCCGACATTATCACCTTTTTTGTTTTTTCTACAACACTCGCCCAGTTTTCAGGAGTTACTTTTTCACACGCATTTTTTAGTAAATCCAGCATTTTTCTTGCGGTGAAAGGAGGAGTTGTATTGTTCCTCGCAGCATATCCTTTAACTTGTGCCCAGATCATTTCAATTGCATTATATTGGCAGTGATATGGGGGAATTCTGAGGACGGTTTGCCATTTCATCTATTACGTATCGTTTTGGCAGCTTCTTTGGTTTTAATATCTTTACTAACTCCACTTTTAGTAGGGACTCGCACACCTCCTTGCCATTGTCACGGAGCCAGTTTATGATTTCATGTTTTTTGTTGGTCTACGTTGGCATTTTATTAATTTGACGAGAGTGATAGGGTGCATTATCAATAAATATTATTGATGGCTCTTCGAGTGATGTAAGCATTTCTCTGAACCACTTTCAATACACGTTCGAATTCATCTCATGATAATCTCCTGTTTTCTGGGATTTGAAAGCTAATAGAGCGTCTGGCACAAATCCTTTTACTGTTCCTGCATTGCAAATAATCAGTCGTTCGCCTTTTCCCATTGGTACTGTAGAAGTGGAGCACTGTTGTCACTCCAAGTTTTTGACAGCGTATGATTTACATTGAGCCAAGTTTCATCTGTGAAAACAACATTCGACCAATCTTCTATTTTTTTCGCTTGTCTTAAAAATTTGCATCGATACAAAGCAATATCATTGCGTTCCATTGAAATTTTTTGTTTGTCACATTTTTGGAATAAGAATCCAATGTCTTTGAATACCTTTGCCAAAGATGATTTTTGACCTCGGAACTTGTTTGTCCTTTAAGCACTTTATTTTTTTAGCATTTTGACAGTAACGAAGGGAGGAACGATACGCTCAACTCAACCAAACGTGAGAATTCACAAATAATTCAATACGGAGGAATATAAATACTCAACTCGACGTATGAAAATGTGGATTAACACTGACAACAAAATGGCGTCGCGCGTCGCCGCCGCGTCATGTGTTGCCGTATAATAATAGATAAAATAACGAAATTATCGATAAAATAATGAGTGTGTTAAATCTATTAAAACTTCTTCATGATTAAAATCGATTGATAAAAGAAATCGAATCGGTTACGGGTCAGGGTATCACCATTTGACTGAGTATTAGAGCTGTCAAAAGGTAAATAAACGATTGGAAAGGGTAGGTATAACAATTTAAAACACATGGCGCCACCTTCTTTGCGGAAAAACCATGGAACTAAAACTCTCAACATTTTCACAATGAAGATGGTCCACACTCCACAGATAATAGTATATTTTTACTGGCTGTTTGAGTTTGTCTATGTCGCATGAAGGAAATTAAAAAAATATGTACTTTTTACTCCCTAGAGACTAAAGTGTTCACTTTAGTCTCGCTTCGTAGGGCTATATTGGCGTACTTTTAGAGCATGAGAAGTGAAAAACATTTTATTTATTACAGCTGGTCCCCTGAGCGTGGAGCTGGTGTGTCCGTTCGGTAGCAACACGCGGCGGTACTCCATCCGGGATCAGTCGCATCAAGCTATCGAAGCGCATAATAGATTGTAAGTTGGAAATTACTTTATGGCTACCAGATGGCTTTTTAATCGTCGATAAAACGGCATACTCAGATTTTGGTACTATTTTTTTAATTGTGTGTATTCCAGGGATTGTAAATAGCTTTCCATCGACTAAAATATAATTAGTCCAGTAATTTTAATTGAAAAGGGGTCAACCTCAGAATCAGAGATATTTACCTGAATATTTGTATTAAGTTTAATTTTTTGACGTTCTAAGAGACACTCCACACTTGCGTTCATTGAGCGTCAGCAAGCCGGCGACCCCCCTACACTGGCGTAATTTGGTCGTTGGGTCGTCTCGGCGCCCGCGCAAAAGGGCATTTTTAAAGTTTTTGTTTAGAATATCATTATTTGAGATATTTTTACGTCGTGTTCTAAAGTCTTAGAAATCTAGTGTGCAAGATAGGAAGTGAGTTTTCAGCTAGCACTGGTCTTCATGGTTGGTGTATTGCAGGTCTCAAGGTCGCTCGCGCCTAATATCGGCGCCGACAAACTTCGCGCACCTGTCGCACATGGGCCCGGGCGACGGCATCCGCTCGCAGCGCCTGCTGGACCTGCCCACTACTGTGGAGACCGCCGACGACCACCAGCAGGTTTGTTCAGTCACTAGACAGGATCTTACAGGTATTTTAGGCCCTAGAAAGCCACATTAGAGTTCTAGACATTCTTATTTAGGCCCTGTAAAGTCACATTTAGGTCATAGAAAGTCACATTTAGTTTCAAAACGGGCATATCTAGGTTCCAAACAGCAATTTTCGGTCCTTAACATAAATTTTAGGTCACAAACAGTAATTTTAGGTCCCAAAAAGTAATTTAAGGCCCCTAATCTTGGTAATATAATCGAAGGAAACAGTAATTTTAGATCCTAAACAGTTATTTTTTTTAGGTCCCAAACAGTAATTTTGTCCTGAACGGTTATATTTAGGTCCCAGAAGTGCATGTATAGTTCCCACACAGCTGTTCTTAGGTATATTCAGGTCACTCAAGGTACCTTAACTACTTGGTGAAGTGAATGTAATGTAATATTGTTTTTACAGATGTATAGCAGTCGAGAAAGCAGTAAAAGGACGTCGCCGTTAACGATATCACACGGGACGGGCTCTTACAACGGTGAGATTTTGTTTGTTAATAATTTTAATAATTTGGTAATTCCTAACAATATTTGCAGACAGTTATATCTTTTTTGTGCGGACAGCAACAGACGTAGCAGAACTACTTTATCTAAATATTTTATGAATAAATGAAATTTATTTCACATAAAAGAGTGTACATAATTATTTAGGTATTATCCTGTAATGATAGTTGTATGTGGTAAATAAATAAATAATAAATAATAATAATAAATAATAGTATTGCTGTTTATATTTGGTCCACCAAACTATCATACTTTTTATAGCGTTAATCTGAAAATCTTGTCGTTTTTCACGACAAAGTTAAACCCAAAAAAGTCGCACTATCCGCGTTCCGCAAAGTTTCTCCATTGAAATAAAAGACAATTAATTGATTTTTAAAATTATTAAAATTCATTTAATATGTCTTCTCTAAATTAATTCTAAGATTATTTCTGTTAAGCTACTCAGTTATTGATGTCAAAGTTTTAATGATGTCATATTTATGTTGATCGAATGTAGATTTCTCGTCAGTAGTAACTATAATCGAAACATCTTAGGCAAATAATACGCTTTTTTGTTCCGTTATATCTGGCAAGTCATTATTATACAAAATAAACAGTAACGGGCCAAAAACACTCCCTTGTGGAACACCAAACTTGTTATTTTTTTGTTCTGATTTATATGAACTTATTCTATTATCGTCCAGGTTCGTGGCGCGGCGCGCGCCCGCGCGAGCTGCCGCCGGCCGCGCCCGACGCGCCGCCCTCGCCGCCGCTGTCGCACCACAGGCCCATGGAGAGGTAACCGCACTCACTCACCCTGTATAGCAGCAGCAGTGTGTCGCCGCGCGAGCTGCCCCGGCCGCGCCCGACGCGCCGCCCTCGCCGCCGCTGTCGCACCACAGGCCCATGGAGAGGTAACCGCACTCACTCACCCTGTATAGCAGCAGCAGTGTGTCGCCGCGCGAGCTGCCCCGGCCGCGCCCGACGCGCCGCCCTCGCCGCCGCTGTCGCACCACAGGCCCATGGAGAGGTAACCGCACTCACTCACCCTGTATAGCAGCAGCAGTGTGTCGCCGCGCGAGCTGCCCCGGCCGCGCCCGACGCGCCGCCCTCGCCGCCGCTGTCGCACCACAGGCCCATGGAGAGGTAACCGCACTCACTCACCCTGTATAGCAGCAGCAGTGTGTCGCCGCGCGAGCTGCCCCGGCCGCGCCCGACGCGCCGCCCTCGCCGCCGCTGTCGCACCACAGGCCCATGGAGAGGTAACCGCACTCACTCACCCTGTATAGCAGCAGCAGTGTGTCGCCGCGCGAGCTGCCCCGGCCGCGCCCGACGCGCCGCCCTCGCCGCCGCTGTCGCACCACAGGCCCATGGAGAGGTAACCGCACTCACTCACCCTGTATAGCAGCAGCAGTGTGTCGCCGCGCGAGCTGCCCCGGCCGCGCCCGACGCGCCGCCCTCGCCGCCGCTGTCGCACCACAGGCCCATGGAGAGGTAACCGCACTCACTCACCCTGTATAGCAGCAGCAGTGTGTCGCCGCGCGAGCTGCCCCGGCCGCGCCCGACGCGCCGCCCTCGCCGCCGCTGTCGCACCACAGGCCCATGGAGAGGTAACCGCACTCACTCACCCTGTATAGCAGCAGCAGTGTGTCGCCGCGCGAGCTGCCCCGGCCGCGCCCGACGCGCCGCCCTCGCCGCCGCTGTCGCACCACAGGCCCATGGAGAGGTAACCGCACTCACTCACCCTGTATAGCAGCAGCAGTGTGTCGCCGCGCGAGCTGCCCCGGCCGCGCCCGACGCGCCGCCCTCGCCGCCGCTGTCGCACCACAGGCCCATGGAGAGGTAACCGCACTCACTCACCCTGTATAGCAGCAGCAGTGTGTCGCCGCGCGAGCTGCCCCGGCCGCGCCCGACGCGCCGCCCTCGCCGCCGCTGTCGCACCACAGGCCCATGGAGAGGTAACCGCACTCACTCACCCTGTATAGCAGCAGCAGTGTGTCTGTCACGAGTTTCCGTCACGTAAGCGGTGCGGTCAGAAATTTGTATGCCATTTTTGGTTCATATTTAAATCACTAGGGGCGCTGTACAGAAATCTTATACAGAAACGTCAACACCGTTTACGCAGACGCTGTCATTGATTTAAATTGGTGGTAGACATACTCTTGTCCTTAGACCAAACATTTACATTTATATCATCCTAATCGTATCGTCTGGGTGTGCTGGGAGACGTCCCTGGCTTATTTCCTTGTGTGGTACCTCGTAACACAGGGATATTAATCCCTACTTCGAGACCATTACAAGAGGTGTGTTGTCTGGCGCAATAAATATATATATATATATCATATATATATAATTTTAATATGTATATAAATAAAATGCTTGCAATTATTTATACTGCTTTTTTTACATTAGAAAAGCAAAAAGAGTTCATCCTCAGATTTAGATTCATTTATTTATTTACTTAAAAATGAATTTAACATGAAAAATCACACTCTGGATCCACCATGGTCTCGTGCAGTTTGGTTTTAGAGATACTTCCGCTTAAAAAAATCTTTATTTTGATCACGCACACAGACACAGTGAGTTTACAGGCGATACTGGTGAGCATCGTTATGTCGCCAGTCGCACTGTCGCGGATGTTTTTGTTAAACTTGCAAATGAAAGTGCAATTTTTCAAATGATATATTTTGTTTCTGGCGGGTTCTGTTCTGTCAAATAGAGCTTAAATCTACCTAGTACATACTTCATTTTAAAAATTAATAGTAGTAGTAGTAATTATCTAACTATCGAGTTTCTTGCCGGAGTCTTCTCGATAAGAAGCAACGTCCGAACCGGTGGTAGATTCACATTATGTATATTCACGATGTGTACTAATATTGTACTATTTTATTTACGTTTATTATTATTATTTCTATTTTTAGTATTATTTTAAGTTGGATCGCGCACATTGATCGAAATTGTTGATTTAGCAAAATGCACGGTGGCACTGTACAGAATATCTTATCCTATCTTATTGTGTGTTGCACCGTACAGAATATGTTATCTTATCTTATTGTGGGTTGCACCGTACAGAATATTTTATCTTATCTTATTTTGGGTTGCACCGTACACAGTATCTTATCTTATTGTGTGTTGCAACGTATAGAATATCTTATTTTATCGTGTGTTGCAGCGTACAGATTGTGGGTTGCATCGTACAGAATATGTTATGTTATCTATGTCATCGTCGCCAGGTCGCTGGGCGGCGGCTCGGCGGGCAGCGGCTCGCTGCTGGAGCGCGCGCTGACGCCGCTGTCGCTGGGCAGCATGAGCTCGCTGCACGACGCGCTTAAGGTATGTTTTGTAAGTAGACCAACACTCTTTATTACTCTTTACTTTACTTCTTTTAACAGTTTACAATGCTTGTTTTTCATATCTAAATATAGAAAAACTGGAAAAAAACGATTTCTGACCTTGATGGTTTTTCTATCATAACACATTATATTACTTCACTTATTTTTTTTGTTACTCTTTTTGTTACGTTTGTAGCTATTTTGTGTTCGGAACTTCGATCAACAATATCACTAGATAAAGCCTCAAGAAGAAAATCACAGCTATTTGAGATCGAATTTTTGCCCTGTTGTCTTTACTGCCTCGAACAGGGTATAATGGAGTCGCACTTTGTATTTCTAACACTACAGCTAATACTAATTACAAGTGAATATTACAAAAATAAACATTAGAGACCGCAACGCGACGCTAAGCAACGAGTGAAAGTAAATTTTCATTGCGTGTTTTGCGAAATCTATTCTACAATTTTACTTTGAAGCAGAGATTGGCAATGTATAGTTTACACTAAGTTATGTTAAGTTTTTTTAATTTTTGGCAAATATCAAAATTAATTAAAAACTTCCTTATTTAATTAAACAATTACAAAACAGTTAAAACAGTACTCAAGTTATTCATAAACATACGTATATTTTTGAAATATATACATAAACAGATAATAATAACCAGACACACAATAAACACAAAAGTTCGTCATATAAATGTTTGTCATGGGGTAGGATCGATCCCACAATTTCTGGCCACAGATAAATGGGTCGCTGGGAAATCTTTGAATAAAAAATAACATTTTAAAATATGTAAAAAAATAGTAAAGTTTTTTAGTATAAAAACTCTCCATAAAACTCACTATTCTAGAGCATCCGCCTTTATGTTGGCTCGTGGGTAGGCTTACATTAGGCTAGGTTATAATATAAAACAGCATTTGCTTATCTGAGTATGATATTCCATCCGATAATTTATTTTTCCGATGGTCATTTCTACAGTTTTCGTAAGCACACTCAGGCATTGTGTCAGCACGTTGTCTCAGTCAAAAGTGAACTAAATAGAAATAAGTTCCCACTTTTAAAGTGGGACGTTATTCGCTCGACCGTTTTTGACGTTCTGACCGGTTATCTAGTGTGTAAAGACAATTTCAGAAAGTTATCATCAGATCATCTATTAATAAGCAGATACCGATGGTGTTTGATTTCAGAAATTTTGTCACCTTATCCATAAAAAATACACAGCGCTTAAAGTGCTTAGTTTATCAAAAGTAAAATAATTTTAGAAGACAGCTTTTTATAGGGACAATAATAGTTTTCCCTCAAGATTTTCAATACATACGTGAAAAAGTAATTAATTTACTCTTAGCGTCGACGTGACTTCAAATAAACTTAGTCAAAATAATCGTAATATTTTTTTTGTATTCAAGTCAAGACTAAATTTCAAAGAAGAAGATAGTTTAAACTGGTTTGTTCTTTCTTTCCTGAACCTGCCTCTCTGTTCCTTCGTTTTCTCTGTTGTTTACCCTTCAACTACAATGTTACATTTACATTTATGACCTTTATTTATTTACGAACGACTTGGTGTAATGGTTAAGAAGTTGGCTACTACACCAGAGGTGGCGGGTTCGATCCCCGCACAGTACAAACATTTGTGTGCATGAACATGTCTGTTTGTACTGGTCTGGGTGTCTCCTGTCTATAATAAGTATGTATTTACAAAATAAAATGTATTTAAGTATGTTTATCCGTTGTCTAGTATCCCATAACACAAGCTTTAATTAGCTTACTTTGGGGCTAGATGGCGCTGTGTGGAATAATGTCCAGGGATATTTATTTATTTATTATTTACAAAATACAGACGTGTCATTGTGACTATTTTGTTATTCATTTCTGCTTCTGGTTTTAATAAAAGAAAAGATTGTTTTTTGCTATAATACACGATTGCTATTACTATCTGTAGGTGGGCACAGAACTAGGCTCGGGATTACACTCCACGGACAGCAGCTGCGCCGCGTCGCCGCCGCACCCCAACGATCCCTGATGGTCAGTATAGAAACGCATTAAAAACACACTGCTTTAAAACATAATAAAATGTTATTAGTAAAAAAAGTAAAACTGACTTGAACAAAAAAGTACTGAAAATAATATAATAGGTCGAGGCGTTCGATTCCTTTTTGAGGTAATTGTCAGCAAATCCTTTATTTGATTATAATTTTTTTAGAGCTGGAACAGACCCTGAAACAATTGTAGACCCCTGTGATATTATCCTGTATTTCATTATTTTGAGGGGTTTTTTTTATTGAAGTCTGTAACTTTATTTGGAAATTGATGAATTTTTTTAGCGTAAATTATTAAGACATTTTTCCTAGTGCTAGAGCTAAGAGTTAGCTTCCAAACCGACGAAATTTCACACGACCAAAACTTTCAACCCCTACTCTTTGTACCTTTAGGGGTTCTTTCTGAAGGGGGGCACCAAAAAGTATATCCTCTCACACTCGTCAATTTTCTAAATCGGAATGACGAAGTTCTGAAGTAATGCATATAAAAATTATACAACTGAATTGAAAACCTTCTTCGTTTTTTGAAGTCAGCTGAAAATTATATTCATAATCTGTGGTGTGGTGTGGTGTGTGTGTGCTGCTTATTCTGGTGCAAGATTTACGAAGGTTCGTAAAACTTTGTAAGGTTAGAACTGCAATGGGGCCATATTACAATCTCTTCAGCATTCGCAATTTCGTCAGTAAATACCATTATACTATTTTCACTAAAAGATGATATGCCTGACATCTCTCATTGTTCCGTGTCACGCATACTATTTCAAACTAAATAAAAAGTACCTGGTAAGTGAAAAGGTTATAAACTAAAAACTACTGTCCTTTCGAATCTTATCAAGTAAATTATTGTTATTATTATTAACTGTTAATCAATGAAGTAAATGAAATTAAATGAATAATGAATATATCTTTACATCGCCTGATGCGTGAAAAGAACGCCATTCAATAGTGTATGACACTACGTAATCGACAAAAATCGATGAATAGGAGCGACCATTTTGTAATCGCGTCATTCGCATCAGTACGAGTGCGTCTGCTTTGTGTGCTATTTTTTAACTATTATTTTACCGCGTTTTATTCTATAACCCGTTTACTAAGAATTTATTTAAAAGTTAAAAATCCGATTACATTTCCTTTGCCAACTCTATTAAATTACATTCGTTACATCACTATAATTGACAATTATGAACTGTCAGGGATATCATCATAAGGCGAAAGTAGTATAGTGACAGGTATTTGCTCACTGGCTGGAAATTGATAGAAAACGTCAATTAAAGATGGCGGTTAGGTTCTGACTGCTTTATTCGCAAAGCTTCAATGAACAGATGTCAAACATACAGAGGTCATATATCAGCACGAAGGTTGGTATAATAACATAAATACCTTACAGAAATGAAAGTTCATTTTACGAAAGGCTTGCTACGCTTAGTATAGGAAATTAACTTGGCTGGCCGTAAGAGATTGTAATATGGCCCCTGACTTCCATACAATGTCGCGTTCTCCTGTCTTGGTCCCGGCGCCAACCAAACAAATGTTTTTATAATATATTATTTGTTGCAGAAACCAACTAAACTCGTATTGGACTATAGACATGTCCCGTTTCTACGCTTGCTTCTGTTGACGGTTTGGTTTCGGTTTTCGAGACGTGAGGCTACACGACGCACTAATAAATATATACTGCAATTGTATATGTACGCGTTTACAATCAAAATTATGTCTAAAATTAACATATTATTTAATTGTACACGACTGTTTAACATGCTTATAAAAAAAAGTGCGAATTCGAATATAAATGTCATAAATATGACCCCTAAAACGCATTGATATATTTATGCATTCGCATAATTTATTTATAAATTTGGTTCCTATTTATAAATGAAAGAATATTATTTGCAATATTTAAATTATTATAAATAAGAACGGAGTATATTGTTGCATTACGAGTATAACACAATACCTTCCATTATGATAATAATAAATGAAATAATAAAGGTTTGATTAGATAACTAACCCAAGTGGCTTGTAGGTCAATTAGAAACAGTTGAGGAGTCTCTTATTGTATTGTCATAAACATCTGTACAGGGCATGTAAAAAGATCTGATTAAAATGTGTTCACATCTTTTTGTGCGTCACAATGTACAACTTATTTATAAATAATAGCGTTGATATGATCCTTGTAAACTACAAAATAATTACTCATAGACTACGACAGAAAATTTAATAAAACTGTCAAAACTATTATTTATCAAAACTGGTTATTTTGATTTCATTGCAAATGTTTGGAAGTAATATCACTTGTATATAATAAATTGAAAGACATCATTAATCTTAATGTAATAAAATGATTCGAATTAATGTTTAAAATTGGTCTTCCTATACCGTGGCATTATAAGTCCTAAAAAAACTGTATCCATTTTGATAAAATTACCATATATTTAGATTTGCAATGACTTCTGTAACGACCACCATTGTATATCGCGTATTTTATGTGATTAAGAAATTTATAAATATAATAAATAGGTGTAGATTTTATTAACCAAATTGTATTTATTTGCTTTTAAGACTATAAGAATACTCTGGTCGCCATTTCGTTTTTTTTTGTACTATTAATGCACACGAAGTAAAGACACACATATATTTTATTTATCTTGAGTGAATGAATTACAGTTGTAGCTGTTAATAGCTGGCTGGAGTGCAGAGAAATCAAGTCTAGGAGTACCTAAATAAGGTATTTAGTAACTACCAAATATAGTCGTCAAATTTTTGAAAAGACAAAAATGGCTTACCTTTTTTGACCAGAGGAAGAAGGGATCTGTACCACTGTATGTTATTTACTTGTGTGAATATTGCACCGCCGATTTTTCACTATTTTAAGTATGACGACTCCCTACACTGAGTAGTTTTATTTTTTATTCTAAACCTGAAAGTTGACTAGCATCATTAATAAATATTAATAATAATAACACTGCCAACCTACTGGTGTGACCAACAGGTAATTCATATTTATATGAATTAGTTAACAGCCAGCATCGTTTAGTTTATTCATCGTTGTAAAATTAACAAAGTTATAATTATTAAAAAATCTCCAATGATATTCTAGTAATTTTAAATATTATAAGTTTGCCTTGTAATGTAAGAAAGTGTACAGATATTTTTGTTCAAAAAATTGAGGCTTTTGGACGAAAAATACGTACAATCGACCACAACTCACGCGTAAAACTGGATTTGGTTCCGGCCGCGCTTTGTATGCGAGTTTATAGAAATGAGAGCTCTGCTTATGTTGGCCGTGTGACTTCATCACTGAATTAACGGATCAAAGGCAAGACAACATATTCACCAACTGTGCTGTGACAGGTGACACAACAATACGTGCGCGTGAACACTGGAGGCCTTGTCGCGTACGGAGAGAAACCGGTTTACACCGGCTCGGCCAGTGCTCAAGTAGTATACCTGCCACAGCCACTTGTATGAAGCTTGTATCTGTTCCGTTTATACTGGGTGATTATCAAAAGACTTTCAAAACGATATGTCGATGGTATGGTACGATATACTCAGTAATGTGGTAATGTTAGTGGCAATTTGATTTTTTCAATTGAATTTAATTTCAAGGTCACACAAAATCAGCCAACCAGTCAGTATTGCATGTAAAACCTAAAATTCAAGTCAATGAAAAAAAACATTTTTTTTATCTTTACTACATCACATACCTACCGACTATGCCATATCGTTTTTGATAATCACCCGGTATACTCATGCAGTGTTACGCTCCGGCTGTGGTTGAATGTACGAATAATTAAGAATCGAAGATATGTTAAATGTTTGCGCTAGATAGAAATAGCTAACGAATGAATTTTATAAATGATGAACACCAGGGCCCTAACCAATCCCTTTAAGCTTTTTGAACCATATTACTATGTAATAACGTTTTAATATCAACCGTAATCCAATACAAATAAGAAGTATGGCTATGATAGTATTATAGCTGCTATAGGAGATTGCGTCTGGGCCCCAGATATTGTTCTCTAAGTAATTTATATTGTGGAGTTTGTTCAGTTTAAATTTCCTTATCATTCTGATCTAAAATTACATTTCTAAGTTTGTTAATTTGGTTGAATCATTGTGATTTATCCATTATAACCCGATTTTTATATATGTGCACCTCGAGTTGTCAAAATCGTTAGGTTGGGAGCTTTGAATTTCAGCCGCAAACTTCCTCACTACTCCGCTCACACCCACTAAGGTGTCAGCGGAGTGATGAGGAAGTTAACGGGCGGGTGATATTCAATAATAAAAAAATCTTTATTGAAATAATAATAAATAAATTTTCTTTAACAATAAATACAAAAAAATAATAACACAGTGAAAAACTACTCTCTATATTAGCAGAGGTTCCCAACCCAACGATTTTGACAACTCGAGGTGCACAGTTATAAAAATCGGGTATATAAAGTGAAACGTTCGGTGATCATGGTCACTCCTTATTATGTCGACAAATGAATTGTAAAAGTCCTTTCAGAAAAAAATACCCAGAGATTTTTTTCTTATTTATCCCAAATTTCGGTAAAATCGTATCTTCTTTATTGTGCGAATATTTTAATATTGGATCGATCAAATTGACATTTTCATAATGAAACTACCAAGGAGGCTAGAAACTAAGGAGAGATAACTCCCTGGAAAGGGTTGGACTAAATCCGTATCCCACAGTGACGCATGCGCATTACGCTTCTTTGCCGCGATCCTCGCGAAGTGTCAAAATTGGTCAACACAACCCACAAAAAACAACAACTGTCGCACGTGACACCGTTCAAAACAAAACCATGTGACCATGAAATGACAAATAGCTGCCGCTGCACATGCGCAATACAGCGTTTTGCCCGGCACAGAGTATACGACTTTCGGCCCTTGAAAGCTTACCCCCACTTCGGGAGTTATCTCTCCTTAGTCTCTAGCCTTCTTGGAAACTACCAAAATATTACACGTTATCTGTTGTCTGTCACCTCTTGTAGCTCATGGGACTTCACAAAATAAGTATGTGATAGTGGTGTTATGTTGTGAATTATCTTTTCATATTATATTGTGTGGTTAGTATCAATAGTATGAAAATTCTGACACGATACACTTTTTTTATTACTCAAAGTCCATCAAATACAATTGATTAGCCTAGCAAAATATCTCATGCGATCTTCAATAGCCATTTTCGTAAGTGTGAAATCACATAAATGAATTCAAATACGTACTTTATTTTCCAATCATTATCTCATTAGAAATATTATCTTCCCCTCATTTTCATACAAAATAAAACTGTATAATAGCACTGTTTTCACTACGGTAAAGTGGACTTGAAGCACTGTTTGAATTTTTATGAAAAAAGGGGTAAGTTCTTTGCTCAGTGGCATTTCAACATTTTTGTCTGTTTCTTTATTTCTAAGTTGATCTGAAATTATTATTATTATATGAACAGATAATTCATAACAAACGACATGGAGAATGAATCTGTAATAGAACGAACTACTTACAGTTCTTGCAAATCACGAGCGCGCGTGAATTTAACGAAATTGAACTTTATCGTACGGTATTAAGAGCGTCGGCACGCGCGCTCGTAAAATGATTGTACTGTACGTGGGCTCATTTCTTCACATTGCATTCGAATCTTCTGAAATACATAATCAATTATTGCCCCAGATTTAAAAACATCGAATAATTTTAAAAACAAATTATTTTGTTTTGCAGATAACTGACCTTAGTTTATATGACACACGATTACTGTTTCATTTCTCATCTCATTGTAATATGTGATTAAATATTTAAATTTAAGTCAATGAATAATGTAATAATTGTTATTTTAACAATCTAGTCTTTTTGTGTTTGTTTATATGACCATAATGTATTATTGATTATGTCTTTTGTATCTTCGCTGTATGTTTTAAGCGTAATTCATTAGTTCGTTTAGAAGAAAATCGAGATTTTTAGTGTAATAATATTTAATAAAATGTGGGGTATGGAGCCGAATGGGACCCGAGGAGGGAAAAAATAATTTTGGTTGAGCAAGATCACGATAGGGATATGCTTTTTAAAAATTAGTTACCACCAGGCAATCATTGGTCATTCTCAATAATTGGAAAATTTAAAGCATCCTAACTGTACTCATCTTTTCCTTGGGTTGAAATAAAATTGATCTCCATGATTGCTTTCTTCAAAATATGAAAAAGTTTGTGAAATAATACAGTTGTGAATTTGTTTAGTTGTTCTTGCTCATCCAAAAATAATTTCCCTTAATGCTGAAAAATATATTAATTACGGTTTTTATTATTATTTTTACGTTTTAACTTCGATTTTATAAGTAATCCAAAGATCTGTCAATCAGGCTTAAAATGATCAAACTTTGTCGAAACAAAGTGTATTAATATAGTGAAATAATAATTAGCTTTTTATAAATATAAAGATATTATTAAAAATGTACCAGAACTGAATTGTATGCCTGTTGCTTGATAGGTGCATGATTTCAATGATTTTTTTAAACCGTCAGACCGGAATAGTATGAAAAACTAATTCTTTTACAAATTTATCAAATTAAAAAGTACCTATTTTAATCCAATGTATTTTGTATAAATGCAAAACACCAAATTATAAGTAAGTACGTATTATTATCATACATTCCGGTAGTATTTTCACACTATCTATGATTTCAGATTTATAAATATATTTTATTTTATATAATGTATACTTAATACGACTAAAATAACTCACTTTCCATATTGATGATGAATGCATGAAAAATATTTTTTCCATTTTTTACGTTACATACCATAATGTAAATGATAGTCAATTGAAAGTAAAATATGTATTTAAACATAAAAAATGGCAATTAGGGACATAATATGTTCAACCTAATAAAAAATACGAAAAAATTGTTAAACCTCAAATGACTAGGGAAGTTTTGTTAAATGTACGTAATGAAATAATATTTATGTAAATTATAGGGTTTTATGTACAACTGTGCGTAAATACGATGTATTGAACAATTACCTTATATACGGTTTCTTTATTATTATTTCTTTGAAATATAAGTGTTCATTCGTGTTGTGAATTGTTTATTTACTTTTCATGTTTACTAATCGCAAACAGGCTAGTTGTACAAAAACCTTAAGAGTAGATTTTGCTAAAATTGATGTAAAAGTTTGCATTTCATACGTATACCGAGAACCACGTTATTATAATAAGCTTCCCACAGTCTTATGTTAATTATTGGACAATATACTAGAAAAAATAATATTGTATCACTATATTCCTCTTAGTCTGTAATAAATTACTATTTCGAAGTTTGGCAGAGTATTGCTCTGAAAATGTCACGTTCTGTTACTCTGAAAAATGTCACGTTCTGTTCTCAGTATTTACGAAAATCATACGAATTTTTGGAGTAATATTTTGCTGTATTTGCACTTTTCTGTTCTCATTTTTGTGTAAAGTGCTTTCATATTAGGTGCCATTGATAAATGCAGATATCACTTGAAGATTGTCCAATTTAGGATCATTTTGACAGCTCACAATAGGGATGGAGTAGTTTATATATAATAGTTAGTGAATCGATCGATTGTCGAATCATTATTTCATAGAACTTTGGGGCGGTCGGCCCAGCCTATTCGCCGGGCCTAATCACGCTACAGGGGCATCCCGGTATACTGGGAAAGATAGTTTTACCTAAACTAAGGCCCGTATTATAGAATCGTACTCAAGCACTGATCTATACTTGAGTAGAGATTTGAAAACGTCAGTTCATACAAAAACGTCACTCAGATCTATACTCAAGTACAGATTTTGTTTTTTAATAGTCAGTTTATTTTTATGTGCAATAAAGATAATTAAATAAATGTTTTACGACTTAAAGCCCTCAAGTAAATTAAATAAGGTAGGCATTAGAATTTTAAAGTCATTATTACCAATATAATGGTGCACACCCTAAATCACTTTCATAATCATTATCGTCAACATCAATAGATTAACTGTCCCTTGAGTCTATTATCAATTCTTGTTCACAAAGTTTATGTTAGATACATTTTGTTTCACAATCGATTTTCTATTATCTTTTTTTATTCGTTTGCAAGGCACTTCACTGAGTGGGTGGTGACCGTCAGTAAAGTACGATATTATCAGTAGTATACTTTACCAAAAAAAAATGCAATACTTCATAGGCGTGAACTGTCAAAATTATCATCCTAAATTGGACAAGGTATAGGTTGATAATATACGCTGAATTATTTTGTGATCGCTTTCCAGCAAAGAAGATGATTAATCTTGAATAATTTTCACTTGAAAATTAAATGTAGTCTAGATTATGCAGATTTATCATTTACATGCTTTAATCATGAACAACGTTGCATAGTTTTATAAAATAATTGCAAGAGAGATAGTATTATAGCCTTTCGCAAGTATCTTCCTTGGATCTAACTACTACATATTATAATTTGTATGTAAATCTAAATTATTGACTAATATTAAATTGCAATTAACATGAAATTCAATACTTAATTATTTTATGTAAATACTTAAATAAAGAACAATTTGAAGGATTTTATTTTTTATTTCGTAAATCTTTTCCTGAATTACGGTTAATATTCTAGGTATAGTCGATTTACGATTTCAAGGCTTATCACGAATTTCCGGATATTGATCACACACTGTAAGTCGCACATAAACGTCTTGCGTTGTAAAAAAGAAACAGAACATAATATTCATGCAAAATTGTTGAAATTAAGCATTTCTTGCATTGTTGAAATTAAATAATGAAATATTACTCTCTATCTATTATTGCAAATTAAGTTTAATATGGTGAAGGGTGTAAGCAGACATCTAAATTAACAAATATTTTATCAAGAAAGGGGGTACTGACAAGTGTCATCGATTAGAAATCGTAGAATGAATAAAAGTTATTCTGCTTTTTGATTTCATGCATTTTAATACGTATGAACGCCAAACAAGTTTAGGCTCTATCTTATGCTTTTTGGAAATATGCCTCTCAATATGAAACTCGTGACGATTAGAAAAATCTAAAATATGGAACACGATATTATGACGAGGAACATTACGCTTAGGATTGGTGAGCCTTTTTATGAAGACTCGGTAAAAAACAGTAGATTGTGGTTCAAAACCAGTATTTAAGTCAACTAAGGCCAATTTCGGGAGATCTACTAAATTGAATCAACAACTTTTAAGTTAATAGCCTCCATACACGTAAAGTTAAAGGGTGAAGTCGTCGTTTCGCCACGCACGCACAGTTCTGTCCATCTTACACCCGTCGGGCAAACATATACGTGTATGGTAGGCTAATGATTCTGTATGATTCATTCGATGATTTCCCAAAACTAAGAATTGGCTATGGTTGTCAATACGCCATGTTTTGTCAGAAATAAGACATGTAAGATAAAACAGACTATAGATGCAACCCTATTGATGATTAGTAGCGTAAATAAAAAACAAACATATAAATACAATTTTATTCAGCAAATCACTAAGTCAATAGTTAATATTAAACGCAACACTTAAAACAATCTCAAGTCTTTGTACAAGGCAATTTTGTATCAACATTATCCACACATGGGGAGCAAAAGTATTTGATAAATTATAACCACAACCTCTAAATGCAATGCAAATTGGTATATTCGATTTAATCGATGTAAAATTGTTTGTGCAAACTGGTGGAAAATATCGATCATACCCGGAAGGTAATCATCAAACCTTCTGGGCGTAGTATAACGAGGTCGGATATAGCTCAGCTTATGCTGGCAGACTGACGCTCTAGGTGTGGTTGACTTTTTACAAAAGCACTAAATAATTTCCACCATTGTCTAATCAACGTCTATTCAATCCACGCAACGTCTCTCGATGAGATGAGACAAGATATTAGAATGAAAATAGTATTTATTGGTATAAATAAAACAATACCTATCTACACACTCAAATTATTTATAGCGAATTTTACCGTATCTCATATTTTCTAAAAAGATACTATAAAATTGCACTATAATAAATAAATTGTTTTACAAACATTGTTAGACAATCTAATTGCAAAAAACTTGTGCTCCCCAGCTATTTTTCGCCATAGATTACATCATTTCACTATAATAATAATAATATATTTATATCCACTGCTGCAATTTAATAAATGTACAAATTATAATACATAAGAGTTAAAATGAAACAGCTTTATGAGTATTTATTAAAATAATATTTCGTAAGTAAATTTTACACAAAAAAATAGGATTTGAGCGAAATTCACAACAGTGCCAAACCACAACAGAGGGGAACCACCACTCAATCAGAAAGTATGGTAAATTATTATTGTCCTATACATCAAAAAAACAGGCAGCGGAAAATCAAAATAAAGGCACGATTTCTTAAATTTTTAGAAATATAAGATTTGTTTTGCCCGACCAGGTTAAATTTTAGAAAGGTTTTTAGGCAAAACATTTCTGGAATAGTCTCAGTAGCTTACGGATATCTTGACCAATTTGTTTTTTCAGTATTTCTATCTGGAAAATTTCATGTAGGTCTCGCTCTGTCTAGATTTGTTACTATCGTGCTAATCTTTAAAGGAATGTGCACTGTGTAGGAACAACACTTTCGAAGCCAAGTACCTACTAAAAAAACTTTAAATCATGAAGCATGACTTTTCGTTTCTGCATGGGATAAGCATGATACGCAAATGTTTTTGAGCTCGTCTGTGAACACCATTGACAAGCAATGAATAGCTTAGTTATGAAAAGTTCGCTAACTATTAATGCAAATTCCTGAAGCTATTTTTAAAAATTAACATATCTTGGCAAACTATTTTCAGTATTTGAACTGTCGTTAAAAGTACTGAGTGATCAAACGTGATACTAGCAATATTAACATGATTCACTTCTTTTTTCGTCTTCGAATTTACATCTTGTTAGTCTCTGCAAGAATACAACTTAAAATTATGAGGAGTTAATAAAATAAAGTAATTAAAAATAAAACGACATTATAATACTTTTAATGAATTACAAATGGACGATTACACCTAAAATTAATTGTAAATTTGTGTCTAAAATGTGTGACAATGATATAAAAGGTTGAGAATAAGGAAGTAGAAGATGAGAATAAAAGATTTTAGTAAGCTTTAATAAGGGATATGCGATCATTTAAATTCCAATCTTACAAATTGGAGTAATTTATAGGAAAATATAGAAGTATGATGACATCTTGCATGGTTTTTTTTTAATTTTTGGCGCTGTTAACAGCCGCATTGTTTATTTTTGTAGACACATCGCATCTCCTTTTTAGTTTTTATAGTAGTATAACATAAGTAGCATACACACACATTATTATCATTGTTACACATGATACACGTACTTCACGATAAACGCTAGATTTTGGTGCGAAAACAAACCATCACAAGTGTAGGTTAAATGCGAATAGTAATGGTGAGATTGTTCATACGATTAGGTCGAAATCAGCTGGCTTGTGAAAGCCTAGCTACAGCCACATTCAAAAATTCACGACACAGTCAAATAATAAGCTGTCAAATACAAAGAAAATGACAGTTTCTGCAATTTACGCGGAGTTCACATGGGTCCATTTATGACTTGACTTGGCCCTAAAATGAAGAGAAATTAGATCCCATTGTCTTTTTATTTTCGTGGAAATAGAAAATCGACTTGCTACTAAACTTGAATTCTAATAATTTGGCGAGTGGCTAGTCGCACGACAAAATTGGCTCATGTAAACCACCTTTTATCTTTTGCAATTATTTGACAGTTTAGGACAAACCGTGACATGAAGATAAGAATAACATCATGATTTTTCGATGTAGTATTACCATAGATTCGTCATTGAGTTTTAGTGCATAAAACATCTTAACTTTGTCGATATAAAAACAGGGAGACTGTAAATATTGCCTCAGTATTCCCACTTTGCAACAAAATGCCAAATCTATGATAGTTGCAAATAATTGCATTATTTTAATATGATAAATTACTAAATAAGCGACTTGTGGTTCGATATATTAGCTCACATGTATGAAAGTTTAAATTTCAAATCAGAGTCTAAAATTGCAAATTACAATAAGAGAACTCCCATAAATTTGGATATTTAGGCCATTTTTGTGTGAAAATCTGAAACATTACTCAAAACTGGGATGCTTTCCAATAACATGTCAGTATAAATTAAAGAGACAGGTATACATGTAAGAGCTGTTTAACTTTAAGTGACGTTTCAGAATTCAAGAGACATTGTAGCCATCATATCAAACCGATACAACATACTTTATATGTTCGTCTGAACCCAGTAGTAAGCATATTGATGACAAATTAAAGATTATGATTTTTAATCGTATTTCGTTCCATGGTTTTTTTATGGCTACGCAAACTCTCAAAACTTTACAGGGATCTGAAATGTCTAGGAAGGAGTTATCTAAATAACATTTTGTTTTCACAATACTATGGATTCATTTTGTAACAAAAACCGTCCACTTCCGGTTTCACAGACGGAGGGCCTTCCGTTTCCGTTACTTGAGGGCAGTTCCTTCCGGTTTCGTTCAAAGCCGTTTTCTTTCCGGGAAGTCTATACCATACTAAAATTAATCGATTTGCTTCAGCAGTTTAGACGAGGAAATGTAACAAACGGACAGTTTGAGTTACTTTTTTATTCATAAAATAAGTATGGATGGATATTGTTTACTCCTAGTTTCAAGTGTTCAAATAGGCAATAAATAGTTATCTAAAACTCCGTTCCTAGCACTTTAGTCCCTTGCTACTCGAGGCCTACGATACGTTACGTTTAGTCGGCCTTCCGGGGCCTTCTCTTTCGGACCTCGCTGGCCTTCTCGGCCTTCGCCTCGGCCTTGGAGTCTCCGCCTTCCTGTTTCGGCTTCTCGTCGTCCGATGTCTGTGGATAAACAATAAATAGTAAATAGGAGGTGATAAAAAAATTAAGCCAATTCGCATTACCGGCATCTCAGTCACTTAATTAGTTATATTTACTAGATTACTACTTGAATTTGGAGCCCTTGAAAGAGATTGCTCTTTCAAGAGGTCCAAATAATCTGTCTTACACTGGTTGATCATGACGAAAATGACATGGTATACTTAATAGGAGATGCTGCAACTTCCTTTCATGCTGAGGTTATCATAGAAAATTTGACTTAGTCTTTTTATTTGTATGAACCCCTTCAAATATTAAAAAGAAAATTGCCTGATCTTTCCGATCCGATCATAAAGACGAATCGTTATATCTGGGTACCAACTCACTGATGCAATATCTGAAGTTTCAGGCAAATTTACATGGTTTTTATTGGTATAAAAACGAAGATGATTTTAACAACCGTCATGTATTTTTGTACTACTAAATATGATATTTAGCATACACAAGTAAATATACAAGAATACCATATTGTTGTAGGTTTTTTTGACACATTAGTTTGACCGACACTACGGACATTGCGTTAGTGAAACGACGGATCGTAACGATCAATCGCACCGTATATGGGGCTCTTTACAGAATAAATAACCACTCTGTATCATTTATAAATATAAATATGCGCCAGACAACACACCTCTTGTAATGGTCTCCAAGTAGAGATTGATATCCCTGGGTTACGAGGCACCACACAAGGAAAAAAGCCAGGGGCGTCTCCCAGCACACCCTGACCGGAGTCAATTCAGAAAATATCGTTTTCTTAAACATGCTCGGAAATATTGTCATTACTTTTGAATAAAGAACACGCGAAGTATCATATTTACGTAGACTGAAAACCCAAAATCACTTCCCGGCGCGTTCTTTGAATTTCGAACGAAGAGCGCGCCGGCAATGTTGTATGAAACGGTGTGCTGTTTGAATTTAGAACTCTTCCATCTATCGTACACATTGCGTTCTCGTGGCTGTATAGCCACAGATGCGTTTACCTTTCGGCACAAATTGTAAAATAAAAAGAAACAAATTGGCGGTAAAGCGGAGTTGTTATTTTGTTAATAATATTAATTAAATTTATTATGTAATAGGCCCTTTTTATTTCCTTGCATTTTTTTAAGAAAAGCACTATATATGCCTCGGCCGAAATGGCAATTGCCTGTCTCGTATCATTGAAGTCCTCGCCTGCGGCTCGGCCTTCAAACTCATACTCGACCTGCAATAGCCTATTTCGCTGCCTTTGCAATAATGTACTATTCCTGAATCGACCCGACCGGGAATCGAGGCGAGAAACCGTGCTACAGCGCACTGCGCCAATCGTGTCGTCAATTGAACTATCCGATGTCTAGTGCTCACCTCGCAGGGCGAGTTCTTCTCGGCGTCGCTGTCGGCGGTGTCGGCGTCATCCACGATATCTTCGTTAAGAAGCTCCTGCGCGAAATTTAATTTAATTTATTTATGTTTGCATGATTCATAATTTGGTGCAACCTTAATAAGTTCCTTCCTATAAATGAACACTACTAACTTCAATTCTTAAAGTTATATTTCCTATCTTCTATATACCTCATCATAAGTGACCAAGTAGAAATAGAAATGTTTTTGCAAAACCAAGTGTTACAAGGGGTCTTAAATAAAATAGGTACTTTAAACTTAGTTACCTTGTACAGGTGTAGCAAATGTTCATTTGAAAAATTTCTTATAAACTAGTAATAACAGTGGTTATATCAAATGTTGTTACTTATAACAATTAATGGAAATAGTTTTAGTTTATACTATCTTACATATTGTAGTTTATGTAAAGTAAAGGTATGGAATAACAATTGTACATACATAACGCCAATTAGTATTAATATACTATTTTCACTGTAAGATGATATGCCTGACAGCTCTTATTGTTCCGTCTCACGCATACTATTTCAAACTAAACAAAAAGAAACTGGCGAAAGAAAATGTCATAAACTATTAAAAAACTATTGTTCTTTCGAATCTTATCAAGTAACTTATTGTTATTTTTATTAACTGTTAATAGATGAAGTAAATTAATATATATTTACAGCGCCTGATGCGTGAAAAGGAACGCCAATTAATAGTGTATTGACACTACTGAATCGACTAAAAAACGATGAATAGGAGCGACCATTTTGTAATCACGTCATTCGCATCAGTACCAGTGCGTCTGCCTTGTGTGCTAATTTTTAAATATTATTTTCGAGATACCGCGTTTTATTTTATAACTTATTATCAGCCATAACCCGTTTAAAAAGAATTTATTTAAAAATTAAAAATCTGTAAATCCGATACCATTTCCTTTGCAGACTCGATAAAATTACATTCGTTACATATTAATATAATACTATAAATGACAATTATGAACTGTCAGGGATATCATCATACAGGGAAAGTAGTATTCTTTTTAAGAGTAAGAGCAATGCGAACTTTTTTAAATTATTTGTAAAAGAAGGTGATTTTTGGTCTTTTTGTATTATCAGTGGTAATTTATTGAAAATTTTGATTGCCATATAAATGTCTAATATGTAAATTGATGGTAATGTTAGTAGTTCGTATTTAATAAAATGAGGTTTACAGCTTTGCATGTTGTCTATCTGAGCTATAATTCGATTAAGTATATAAACATACTACGGCAAGTTTTTATGGTTTTGTGTGTAAAGCCTCTAGATATCATAAAAAAAGCTTCAAAGAGAATATTATATTGGGTTGAATAATCGTTCTTGGCTCATAAAACGCGGAAATGTCATTACCTACATCACTGTTCTTAGAGTTGTAATTAATTGCTTACCAGATACAGCTGTAATTTTTAAAGGCACACAGTGGAATTAAACATTCAAATGAATAAACAACATGGCTTTCGTAAGCTAAAAGCTGTCTAATTTTTTATATTTATTCTACGTTCAAACCCCTTTTTTTACGGCTTAATAGGGGGCTACGCTTAGTTACAAAAGAGCACATGTGCTAGTCAGTAAGTCACAGGTATATTTATTTTCGCAAAAACAATGATTTGCAATTAGCTTGTCATACCTCTAATAACTTATTCCTCAAAACCAAATATGTAGTGTATTTGTATATTTTTTTGTTAGGCAAGGAGTCCTACAAGGCCAATTTTCCCTGTTTTCAGCATGAAAAAGGGAACTAAAACTCCTACCAGTGGGCCTATTAGCAGGCCCCTGTCACTCCATGTACTTGCGCGCGATAATCACCTACCAGCCGCCGAATAATTTGGAATTTATACAAATAAATCAATTGGTGGCGCTAGTTGGCGGCTAAAATCGCCTTAATTTGCTACAGCATAGATTGTCTTCCTAGACCTATTTGGCAGTTGGTTGTCAACAGCCGCGTAGAGCATTTGTACGCTAATCTTTCGGTTGAACTGACGCGATGACGTAATATAACCACTGACTACTGACACCTATATCGAAAGAGGTAGCCTCATGGACTTAATATACAAACAGGACTCTGAAAAATTGCATTTACAAAAATGAACTGTTTTGCTTGCTATCAAGGTGTATTTTGGATTACGCTTTTTACAGATGTAAATCCGAGCCGAGAAAGATAGCAACCACAGAGGCCGTGTGTCTCATTCTTTCATCTTGCAAGACTAAAAAAATGTTCTTGATTAAAAATTTAGACTCAATAATCTTCGTTGAAACACTTGTGTTTGAATGGCATTTTATTGAATTTAAGTCACTGTATTTTAATCACGTTAATTTTATTATTATTTTTATATTACTCAAATGTAATATTTATTTTTATCAAAACTATATTTTGCTTAATTTTCTACTGGTAACCCTTAAAAACGTCATGGCAGCATGGCAGTGATAGATTGGACAGTTTATTATTATATTCGTCAAATAACATTTTTACTTTCTTTCGCATAACGACAGTTTAAAATGGGAAAAATGTTTTGCATTTATGCTTGCCCAAGTGAATAATATAGTAGTTGCAATGTATTTTTTCAAAAATAACATTATTATAAATCTAACAACTATTGTGTCCATGAATTTGTGTGGTCAAGGAAGGTCCTATTAACTGTACGGTATTAATAATTTCAGTATGAACAAAGTAAAATAGTAAAGCAAAAAATTGCTTATACAATTGCGTAAACAAAGATTGCTTTTGAGGTTTGTTTTCAGATGCAAACAATTGTTTGCATCTGAATTAGCAATAAAGACATAAAATAAAATAAGGGTTTTGAACACACAAGCAAAAACGTTATTTTGTCAATGTTAAAGCAACTGTTTCTGACTAAATTGAAGCATTTGTATTATACATTCTGTACAATGGACAAAATTTGTCCATTGTACAGGATGGGGCGGATAAAACAAATACAATTATAAGATAAAATTCACAATAATAAGGCAGATTAGATAAAATTCATCATTTAACGATGAAGAGCCACACGAACTGCAATTAGTTAAAGCGTTGAATAATTCCTATTTGAATTTAAACATATTTCATCATACTAAATGTGTTTTTTTTAAATATTTCTCCTTCTGATTTCTAACATCAGAAGTGGGATTAAGTAACTTCTAGCCCACAAAAAGGAGGAACAGAGTCTCGTGCACGGCTTAAGTTTTGTGTGTGTTGTGATAAATAAATAAAAATAAAATATCCCTGGACATTATTCCACACAGCGCCATCTAGCCCCAAAGTAAGCTAATTAAAGCTTGTGTTATGGGATACTAGACAACGGATAAACATACTTAAATACATTTTCTTTTGTAAATACATACTTATTATACATAGGAGACACCCAGACCAGTACAAACAGACATGTTCATGCACACAAATGTTTGTACTGTGCGGGGATCGAACCCGCGACCTCTGGTGTAGTAGCCAACTTCTTAACCATTACACCAAGTCGGTCGTCATGACTGGTGGATCCAGTCGTAGTGAGCGTAGGTCGCGACGGCGTTCCCGCAGCCGTTCTAGTGATAGGTCGCGGTATGGCTCACGGAGTCGTTCAAAAGTGTCAACGTCGAACCGTCGGTCGCGTCGTCATTCCCGTAGTAGCAAAACACGCAGTGAAAGTCATGCGCGGTCTCGTAATACGTCGCGTCGTGATAGGTCGCGTCGCCGTTATCGTCACAGTGATATATCCCGTTCACCCAGTAGGCATAAAATTACGGATGGGTCGGTCCTTAATACGTTGAATTCAATTATGAATCGTTTAACGTCGATCGAAAATAGCTGTGTAACGGATATTCCGAATAAAACAATAGTGCGTTGTGGCCCCAGTGACATGCGTGATACTCTACCGTGGGCGAGTCGAATACATCGCAATCGAATGTGTCCAGACACTGCACACCGGAACCCAAGGAGAGTACCCATGAGACACGAACAACAAACTCATTACCAAATACCCACATTTCAACACCACAAATAAATAATTTTGATTCAAGCATGTCAGACCCAACTAGGGCTCTTGTCGATGCTCTTAGGTCGCTCCAACCAGTTAGATCTCAAAATGACTTCGTTTCAAACTTTGATCCTTTTATTCACAACATAGACGCATGGTGCGAAGAGGTCGACCGTGCCCAGGAGGCTAATGGCTGGAGTGACTACGAGTGTCTTTCGCGCGTTGCGTCTTGTCTCAAGGGTGACGCCAAAATTTGGCTAAACGAGTGGGTTGCGTCTGAGCGCACTTGGTCAAATTTTAAACGCGAATTCAAAACATTGTGCCCGCGAAAGTTAGATTATGCCAATATACTATTCGAGACAATGAATACCACGTCTGATAAGTACGTCACTTACGCAGAATACGCGCGTCGCACCTTGTTGCGTTTACGAATAGTTAATGGTCTAAGCGATGAACTCATGACTTTAATAGTGATCCGCGGTATTGATAATCCTCAGATAAGGGCAGCCGCGGCGAATGCTAATTTAAACCCTGAGACAATAGTTTCGTTTTTGTCAATTTACACGAAGCCTGTACGTACGAAATCTGAGGCTCACGTTTTAACGTCGAGCGAGCGTCATTTGCAATCTACCTCAAACCAAAACGAAAAAAAAATGTTTTTCATGTGGTCGGAAAGGACATATCAGCCGCTATTGTCGCTCAAAACCTAGTTCTCAGAATATTCCAACTTCTACCGGTGCGAGCAGTATTATTTGCACCTTCTGTAAGAAGTCTGGTCACCTTGAAGACAAGTGCTATGCTAAAAATCGGTCTTAACCGTGAAATTAACGAAACGTTAACGTTTGCGCGAAAAATAATTTTAAAAGTACAGGTGCTAATGATATTGTCCTTGCTATGGTCGATGGTATTCCCGTGGATGCTATTAATAGACAGTGGTGCGCTTAACGTGTCACTTATTTCATATGACGTGCTAAAGTACCTTTCCTGCCAGAAGAAACCTACCCATTGCGTATTAAAAGGCATCAGCAATAAAGAGAAAATAGCTAAGTCGTACATCACCGTTACTCTTGAGTTTAGCAAAGTCTCAATCGAAGCTGACTAAATTGTGGTCTCTTTTTCATGCATGAACGCGCCAATCATTGTGAGTATGGATTTTCCATAAACCTTCGGAAGTGTTCGTTTCTGGCAACTAAGGTCGAATACCTTGGATTGGTCGTGAGTCAGGGTCAGGTAAGGCCGAGCCCACACAAGGTCGAGGCTCCCGTGAATTCTCGAGTTCCCGAGAACGTGTGTATGTTTCTGGGGCTCGCGGGATACTTTAGACGTTTTGTTAAAAACTATGCCACACGCTGGCTAACTTAGCTGCAACCCTTCCGTTGTTGTAGTGACACAAGTTTCATAACCGCGTATTCGGGCTCAGATAGCACAATCCGCGAATATTGAGACACAGGGGTCGCTGCAACAGCTGAGGGATGGCAAACTAGAGCCCACACGTTATGTGTATCAAAAAAACCTCTTGTTTTATAAATTTTCGCCTGTTGGCGAGGATACCCGCCTACTATGTTACGTTCCTAAGGGGCATAGGCTCAGCTGATGAGAATATTCCACGATGAGCGTGAGCACATGAGCGCTGACAAGACTGTTGACCTTATACTTAAACTTGGTTTCCGGGACTTCGTCCATTTCTTAACAAGTACGTAGCCCACTGTTTAGTTTGCATCTCAAATAAGAGGGTACCGAGATCACCAAGTCAAAGCATAACGTTCTGGGGAAAAGCCCGATACTCCCTTTCATACCATCCACATGGATGCATTGGGTCCTCTGCCCATGTCTAATGGGTACAAATTTATATTAGTAGTTGTGGATGCTTACACTAAATTCAGTCTTTTGTATCCTATTTACCGACAAGCGTTGGTAAGCTAAAACGGGCTTAACGCAAGAAGTCTCATTATTTGGGGTTCCAAAGTTGATAGTTACCGATAGGGGACGAATGTTTGAGTCTGGGGAATTTGTAACCTTGATGACGGAATTAGGTGACTTGCACTACATTACACAGAAAATGCACCATGCAAAAATCCATCCGCACCATCTTCAACATGCTACGGTTCGAGATAAACCACAAAGCCTTCTCCTGGTTGGAAGCCTCATGGAAACTGCAGTTGATCCTCAACATCACCAAACAGAAGACTACTCAGGCTTCACCCCTTAATTTGATGATTGGTACGGATGCGACCACACCGGTAATCCGAAACCTCGTTTGTGATATCGCTGTTGAAGGCACAAATCCTAATAAAGAGGCGTGGCGTGAAATGTACCGCAGCAGGGCGAGCGAGTTGACGTCCATGAACAAGCAGCGACAAGACGACTAAGACGCCCACTTCGCCAGTTTGAACTTGATGATCTGGTGTTTGTTGTCAAGTTCTCAGTCTACTGGAAAACTTGATCCGGGAAGGCGAGGGCCTTACAGAGTCGTGAAAGTTCTACCAAATGGGAGGTTTGAACTCAAGTTGCTCAGCTGCAGCTATGCAGCTATGGGAAGACTACACAAGCAGCGGCACAGTATATGGTGCCCTGGCGTGGCGAGTGCCCTGAGTCATGCGCAGCTTTCTTGGAGGGTATGTACAAGCTTTTGTTGGCGGAACTACAGGCTTACCCAGCCTTGGCGTTCACTGTTTAGACTTCAGGCTTTTAGCCTTGGCGTCAGTTATCTGAACTTCAGGCGTGAAGCCTTGGCGTTCTGTTGTCGAACTTCGGGCTAACTGCCCTGGCGTTCGTTGAACTTCGGGCTAACTGCCCTGGCGTTCGTTGAACTTCGGGCTAACTGCCCTGGCGTTCGTTGAACTACAGACATATGATCTAGGCGTTCGTTGAACTACAGACATTGGTCTTGGCGTTCGTTGAACTTCAGGCATGTTGCCTTGGCGTTCTTACTTACACAGGTATTCCCGATGATGTTGGTGGCAGAACGCAGTTTTAATGAAGCCCTGAACCTATGAAGGAAACGCCTAGGCTTGGTTTGTTGTTTTAAGAGACGTCTCTGATGGTATTTAAAGAGTGATGTATGTATGTGTGTTCACAAGGATGTACGATAGATGAACTATGAATTAATTGAGAGGCGATGGAAGAAAGATTTGTGAGGATTAGTGTGTTAAATCTAGGCTAAACTAGATTATTATTAACAGAGGCTTAACTTGCAGATGAGAACGTGGATGATCATGAGCCATTGGATATCACATCGTCCTCTGGGGAGAGTCTTTCTGTGCCTTCACTGGACAGAGACCAGGACTCCGGATCTGCTGGTGTTGCTGGTCCAAGCGGCGTGACACCGGGCTCTGAAGTCGGACTATCAATGCCCCTATTGGGCAAAGACATGAACATTGATGGAGACTGCGCTGCACCACATGTCGTCTACTTGGGAACTCGTGTCGAGGACGACACTTCGTCAGGAGAGGCCGTATAAGCAATCACCCCTAAGGCTACCTAACTACCCTCGCCACCATCTTATAAAAGGAGCAACGAGTCGCCGGGCGCTCACTTAGTTCCGAGCGTTTGAAGCGTGTACATTGGTCGAGTAGTATTTATGTTAAGGCATTCAGTGTTAGACTTTCAGTTTAGGTCTAGATTCTGTTCCTCTGATTAGTGATTTACTTTTGTTTTGTTAAATAATATTGTTGAAAGAATTAATTAAATAACAGTTTCTACATGTGTTTTTTTTAAATATTTCTCCTTCTGATTTCTAACAATATTTACGTTTTTCTGTGAAATTAATTTAAAAAAAGATGCAACATGCGATGTGCCACATAGCAAAGATCTTTTTGTCACCCTATTAAAAAGAGACATACAGCCTTCCTACTACGGCATGAAAAAATACAATTTCGATCCACTTTTTGTTGAGTATGTCAAGAACTACTCCAAAATCTTCAGAAAAGCCTGCACTACAGCTAAGGCATTGCACATTCGTGATAAAATATCAAAGTCCACTAACAAAATAAAAACCACTTGGGACGTCATAAATCACGAAACAGGTAAAGCTAAACAGCGCGATACCTCATACACTCTTAATATTAACAATAACATCTTACAATCAGAAGCATCTGTTGCTGAAGCATTTGATAAGTATTTCAGTAATATACCTATAATGACTACAGCTTCATTAAATTCCTCACCAACTAGAGCGGAACATTTGTTGAAAGATAATGTATCTTGTTGCAGTGTATTCTTTAAATTTAAACGTGTTGAGTCACTAGATATATTAAAAGCATTCAGAATAATTAATTTAAAAGATACCGCTGATCTTTGGGGTATATCAGTCAAAATTGTTAGCCACATAATTGACGTGATTGCCCCTTATTTAGCCGTAATATTCAATGATTGTGTTGATGAAGGTGTTTTTCCAAACTTAATGAAACACAGTAGGGTTGTACCACTTTTTAAATCAGGCAACAAACAAGACCCAGGTAACTTTAGGCCTGTTTCAATCCTACCAGCTCTAAGTAAGATCTTTGAAAAAAACATTCAAGAACAACTATTAAGCCATTTTTATGAGAACAATCTCTTACGCAGTGAACAACATGGATTCACGAGAGGCCGTTCTACTACTCATGCTGGCATTGCACTTCTAAAACACATCTTTAGGGCTTGAGAGAATTCACAGAACGCTCTTGGCGTCTTCTGTGACTTGTCCAAGGCCTTTGATTGCGTTGATCACGATACACTTATACGCAAGCTTGATTTTTACGGGGTTAGGGATAATGCTTTAGATTTGGTAATATCGTACCTTAGTTTAAGAACTCAAAAAGTTGTACTGTCTACAGGATCACAAGTTCAAATGGGGGTCCCTCAAGGATCCATTCTAGGACCATTACTATTTCTGATATATATAAATGATTTACCGTTTTTACTTAAAAGATATTTGTGATGTTATATTGTTTGCAGACGATACATCTTTAGTTTTTAAAACTGACAGAAATAAAAACCTTTTTGATGATGTTAATGACGCACTTCCAAAGGTTTTACAATGGTTCACAGTAAATAGTCTACAGCTTAATGCAAAAAAGACTAAATGTATTAATTTTAAGTTGCCTAATGTTAAAGATAACCCCATTAGTCTAAAAATTGATGGTAATACTATGAATCTTGTAGATACAACAGTTTTTCTTGGAATCACACTAGATTCAAAACTGCAATGGAACCCTCATATAACAGGCAGGCATCTCTCAGGCAGACTTAGTTCGGCTGCATTTGCAGTGAGAAAAATTAGGTTATTAACAGACGTTGATACTGCTCGTTCAGTTTATTTTAGTTATTTCCATAGTGTAATGTCTTACGGCATTGTACTTTGGGGTCAAGCGGCGCATATACAAACCATCTTCATCCTCCAGAAGCGAGCGATCAGATCCATCTATAAGCTTCGTGCACGGGCTTCACTTAGGGAGATTTTTAAGGAAATTGGTATCCTCACTGTAGCGTCACAATACACAATTGCATTGTTTTGGTGAGAAAAAATATTGGTCTCTATGCTAAACAGAGTGACATACATTGCAGAAATTCTAGGAATAAGGATGAAATTGCACTTCCACTCTTTAGGTTACAAAAAGTTTTAGGATCCCTTATGGGGCAAGGTATACATTATTACAACAAAATTCCAAAAACCATTTGTGAGTTACCACTACATAAATTCAAAAATCACATCAAAACAGCTTTATTAAAAATACTACAAAATACTACCTTATAGATAAAAATGCCTGGGTATAAGCGCTCTGCTCGATGCGGGATTAAATAGCTCTATTGTAACAGATGTTTTATTGTAATAGTTAATAGGTAACTAGGATGTACTGACTAACAGTTTTTCTTTTTGAATTGTTTAAATGATTTTTTGTTATTATATTCTTTTATGGTTGGTTTTTCTTTTTGTTTTATATTCTTTTAGGTTTATTTGTATCAAAATCACACACTGCTTGTACTTTACTAACGCCTGTTGTAAACCCAAAACAAGTTTAAAAGAGTAACTGCCGAGTTTCTCGCCGGGTCTTCTCAGCAAGAAACAACTCCGACGCGCTGGTAGAGTCGCATTATGTCTGTATACTGTTTATTTACATATCCATATTATTATGGTATTTATGTCTATTATTTAGTATATTTTGCTGTAAATTTGACGAATTGACTTTCAGTACTGATACAGTCTATTTGAATAAAGTTATTTGAGTTTGAGTTTGAGTTTGACATATCTCGTTCGGCTCGTTTTTCATATTAAGTTTCTTCTGTTTGTATATTAAGTCCATGGGTAGCCCTCGCATTATATGCCTGTCATACGACAGCACGCATTTACAATTGACAAAATGATAAATTTTCTATGATGTGATTTATCTGTCACGTAGTAACTATTAAGTATACTATCTGTGCGTAGTTACCTGGTCATCATCAGACTTGTTCCCGTCCTGGTCTCCCTTGGCCAGCTGGTCCAGCTCCGCGCGCGTGACCAGCAGCTTGTCGGCGCGCCGCGGCGGGTACAGGAGGTCTATCACGCAGACCAGCATCTACAAATTTATTTATTAAATAGACTATACATTGTAGAATAGAATTCAAAATAAACATAACTTTATCAAAGTCATATGTTTTGAAATTAAATCAAAACGAATGATGATCTTTTCAGCTCGAATAGAGAAGTCCCAAGGACAATGTTGAAGTTCAAACCACCTGATAAATTAGCCAAGGTGATCGTTCGAGTTTTTCTTTATTAATCATTAGATAAAAACTTTGTTAATGCTAAATAAATAAATAAATATCTGGGACAATTCACACCAAGATCATCTGACCCCAAACTAAGCAGAGCTTGTATTATAAGCGTCAGAGACTGATAAACATAGTTAAATATTTCTAAATACATACTTAAATAGATAATAACACCCAGACACACAACAAACACAAATGTTCGCCACATAAATGTTTGTCATGGGTGGGGATCGAACCCGCGACCTCCGGCGTGAAAGGCAGGATTGCTGCCATTGCGCTAACAGGTCAGTCTAATAACTAAATAAGAATAATTTGATCAATTGATGTGTTCACTGTGGGGCAAAAGAAATTCAGTGAGAGGCACAATGTTCATATATTAAGAGTTCGATATCCATATTAGAAAATGAAATTTCAGTGATATCTTCCGTAACCGTTATTTTAAGGCTCTCCTAGCTGTGACTAAACAGCAGACAACATTGAGGAAATAAATTGCAGTGGATACAATAATTTTGCAACATAATTGCAATCAAGTTGCGAGTTACTTACCAATCCAAGAATAGCACCAATGAATATGGTAGCAACAGCGAAGATCAGATACGACCCCCAAGTTGGCAGGCCATATGTCTCCATCAGTGTATTGTGGACACCCTATAAAATACAAGCTTGATTAGATCATGATCATGTGATCAATCCTATAAAAATAGATCTCTCATGCTTCACACCAATCACACCTAAGTGAACGTTCACATATACACCATATGCTGCTGACATAAGACCCATTTTGCAATGGTTTTGTAAAGGTTGATGTAAATGCCTTTGTACTGTGCGAATAAATATGCGCCAGACTACACACCAATTGTATTGTCATGGTCTCGAAAAAAGGTATCCTTGCAAGGTACCAGAGAATGAAGGACTCTTGGGGATTGGAGCACTGGTGACCTGTAATACGGGTTTACTAAAAAACAGGCACCAGTCCCTCACACACAAGTTGCCGTAACATAAGACTAGTTTTAGTTTACTCAATGTAACAACTTTGTGAGAGAAAATAAATGAATATCATCATCATCATCTGTGCGGTCTAATCTGTATTTTGCATTATTATGTAAATACATATTATAAAGTTAATTAAAAGTTTGTTTCCTGATTTGACCTGTCTGTTGCCTGTAAAGTCAAGGCGTGAAATCGCACTACAGCGGACTACAGACAGACAGCGTAACAATCGAACATATAAACATACTTGCATATTTCTTAATACATATTGAAATAGACAACACCTAGACACTTATTAAACACAAATGTTTGTCGCAACGCAAGTGGAGATCAAACTTGCCACCTTCGGAACTAAAAACAGGATTGCTACCGTAGCACGAACAGGCCACTCGATGCCTACAATGTAGACACAATATGACAGAAGGTAAGCAGCACTCACCCTCAACGCCTGGCTCAGCTTGAAGAACTCAGCCACCAGCGTCATCTGCACGGAATCCGGCGCCTTCCACCCGGGGATGGGCTCCGTCTGCTTCCAGCGCTGCTGCTGCACGTAGCTGAGCATGGAGTCCGCGTCGCGCGGGCCCTTGTACTGGCGGAACTCGCCGTCTTTCACGCTGGGAAGGAGTTTGCTATTTTCTAAGAATGTATTGACCTACCTTCCTCGCTTTTGCATTCGTAAAAGTTAGTCCTTTTTAGTTACGTACTATTTTAATAGATTTTGACAGCCTTAGAAATGGAAAGAGGCACAACAGTGTGATAATTAAAGCAGTCTGATTAAGGACGTAAATAATAATTATATAACTAACTATAAATGGTGGTCCAATCTATTTCTACACAACATTATAGCTGTCAACTTAGTAAGAACATTTTGGAATCTGACAAAACTAAATAGGACAAAATCAGGACAGTTAGTGTGATAAGATAAGGAACCTTCCGACAGTGGCAAATGGTGCAAAGATAGAAAGTAGTAGACAGTAGTCTAGGATAACATATTTTAACACAGTAATCTGAAAGCTGTAGACAGTCATTATCATCATCATTTCTAGCCATGAGACATCCAATACTGAACATAGATGTCTCATAGATTACTAGAGTACAAGCAGTCTGTATCCATCAGAATCCTGCTACCTTTAACTGGTCATCCATCCACCTTGCGAGTGGATGTCCCACTCCATGTTTACCTTAAAAAGGTCTCCTAAAGACTTTTCTACTTAAACTTTAGTTCTGTTCAACACTTACTGGAATATAGTCGGGAGCGCAGTGACGACGAACCGGCCGCTAAGGCCTGGCGACTTGGTGACGTCAACCGCGGCCGCCTTCAGGCCTGTGCCCTTGCGAGCGGCCTGCGTGGACATCTCGCGCCAGGCCGCGGAGAGCGCGTTGCACGCCGGGCACCATGGCGCGTAGCTGGGAGTGGAAAATACAGGTTGAAGAAAAATAATCTCAGATAAAATGAGCGCACGATAGCGGCAATTGTCGCCACGTAGCCGTTAATTCTTTTTGTTGCAAAAAACCCGATGGTGTAAAAATTTTGTAGTTAATAAAATGTAACAAGAAAGTTTGAAATGACTGGCCTGTTGGTGCAATGGTAGCGATCCTGGCTTAGGCACCGGAGGTCGTGGGTTCGATCCCCACCCATGACAAACATTTATGTGCCAAGCATTTTGTGTTTATTATCTGTTTGAGTATGTATTTAAAACTCGAAGTGGCGAACCCTGGGACCCCACACACCAGTGTGGGTTCACAACCGGGATAGACCGCACGGATGATGATGCTGAGTATGTATTTGAAAATATTTAAGTATGTCAATCAAACCCTAACACCATCAGTTTGGAGTGAGGTCTCTTGCTGTAATTTTTCCCAGATAACTATTTTTAAGATGTTTAAAAATTATATTAAATTTTCGTGGATTCATTGCAGTGTATTATGTTGCAATTATGCTACATCCTTTATGTAAAATAAAAACCAGCTGTACTGTGAATGTGTATTTACTAGTTGTAATAACAAGAAAAAGTTGTTACTCAGACATGAACCTGATACAAAAGACAAATAACAATGCTTCTATAAATATTCTTCGTTTAATAAATAAATAAATTTCAAAAACTTAATCTAAAATCTTTACACCATAATTTTGTTATTTGACCCTATTGTGGGCCGGGTGATCGGTCCGTTTGTTGTGGGCCATTTCACCATTTCCCCAGGGGGTCTTTAGGTTGTCCCATTTTCACGCATTAATCTTCCTGTTGCTCTGCAGATTCTTGCTACTGTCAGTTCTTTCAGATCTTCTTCATCTAACGAGTCTGACCCCATGAGTCACCACCGAATGTGTGAGTACATCAGGCATTTGGCGAGTAGGTGGAAACTCATTTCCTCGCTGTCCGTGCACTCCGGGCATGTGGGGTTGTTTTTGATGCCTATTACTGTTAGGTGCCTGTTAAGTCTAGACCCTAAATGAGGCAGAGGACATCATATTTCCTAGTGAATGCTTAGATATTATCACTCTGGCACAAAACAAACATATTTTTACATGTAGGTCAGTCCTAAGAGGGTGAACTCTGACTCATAGTACCACGTATTCCTTTGGGATAGATTATACTTTTAGAAGTAATCGTAGTTCAGATATCAGATGTGATTATGAACAGCTTCTTTGAAACAGGAGTAAAAATCTGTCAAAGATCACTCAAATATAAAAATTAATCACGTGATCAGATTTTCCACATTGAGGGTGCGTTTCCACCAGAGTTTTTTTTTTAAATAATAAATATGCGCCAGACAACACACCTCTTGTAATGGTCTCAAAGTAGGGATTAATATCCCTGTGTTGCGAGGTACCACACAAGGAAATAAGCCAGGGGCGTCTCCTAGCACACCCAGACCCAAATCAATTCAGAAAAGATCGTTTCTTGAATTGGCCCGACCAGGAATCGAACCCGGGACACTACGGCAATCGAGGCAAGAAACCATGCTACAGCGCACTACGCCAATCGTGTCGTCAAGATGTGTGAAGATGCGTTTATTCTATTGGTTACAAACACATTCCTTGAATGCATTCTCGTACAAATCTGGTGGAAACCAACCTAATTGTTGTCACCATTTTTTATAAAGGTCTCTATAAAAAACAACAGCTCCTTTCTGCATTTAGCAAACGACTTTTTGTTATTGGATAGTCTTTCTGTAACCAGCGTCATGTGTGATCATCAGGCAACTTCTTGGTTCAAGAGTTAAGTGTAAAACTAGGGATGACCTCCTTTAGAATGTGAGTTTACAGTTTTAAAACTAAAGTTATGTCAGCCTGCAGCATTACATTCCAAAGGTGGTTGACTGTACCAATTTATGAAGCAGTTCTTAAAAATGAACATCAACAGCCTTGATGTATTGATTGGTTGTAAATTAGGTCTAATTATTAGGACCTTGAATGTTTATCATGAATAGTAGATAGAAGATATGATTCTTCAGATATATTATTACAAATTCATTCTATTCAAGTCCTGAATCCAGAAAGGATAATCAAAATTGAGTAGCCCTTACAATCTTAGATTACCTTAGCTATCCCTTTTAATTCTACTACTTTTTCATTAGCAGCAAAACATGCCAGCCCCATTGAAAATCCCAAAATAGATTCTAGCTCTAGAAAATAAGAGACCAGTAATGAAATGGATTGATAATGGAACAGAATAAGATTCAAGTAAGATTTGAGCCCCCTTGAGACTCAATAAATAATTTCACGTACATTTTTAATTGAGTAACAAAAACGTACACTAGTTAATTTGCTACCCATTGGACAACAATCAGAGCGAGAAATTATACAGACTATACAGTCAAGGAGACAATAGTTCCAGAGGTGTGCGTCACATTATTTACGGCTATTCAGACCTTACCGACCTTGTCACAGTTTATTGAACTCAGGTGTGGGATGCACAGATTATTTACGCTAGATCCATAATACAAGCAAAAGTCTCAATGGCAAAACCCACTTACATCTTCATAAAGCCACTTCGGTAATCAAAGCGTAAGACCAATTAATTCTGTCTAAAATTACATTCAAATGTAAAATGACACGTTTTGTTGGGGGACCGGCGACCAAAAAGTACTCACAATTCCACCATCCATTCTCCTTCGAGGATCTCTTTCCAATTATCTTCATTTAGCTCACGGTTTGCACTTGCTAAACCCGTGAGGGAACATAAAATTACAGAGAAACAAATGGAAAAACGCAAAATTTTCGGTGCCGTGAAAACCCGCGCCATGTTTGATTTTTTGAATAATGTTGCCATGAACAGAAGACCAAGTTTCTCCTAAATAATTGTTTTTGTGTTGACTTTTTTATATTTTTTTATTTTCATTTACGTCAAAACGAGTTGTATTGTAGTCACCACCATAAAGACTATAGTTTAAAATCAACAAAACCGTTGCTTGGAAGAATCTAAGTACTTACATCAGAGCATAGGACATACAACGACGAGGACATACTATTTATATTAACATAAACTCAATCAGTACCAAAAGTTTTTACGCCTGTTAAATTTAGGTCATGGATATTGGTATAAATCAAATCAAGCAAGTACATATTCATAAGAGAAAAAGTCTAGAAAGATTTGTCAGATTGTTTTGTCCCTTGAGTTCTATGGATTTGAAATGACGAGATTGGCGTGCATTATTATTACTTATTAAAAAATATAGTGGAAAATGTATTGACTATTTCATTAAATACTCATTCCTGATCTGTGATTGTACTTTAGAATACTCGAGAAAAACAAACAAAGTTTGTGAATTTTTTAGATATTGACAAAGTTTTCTCAAGTATGTTCAAGAATAAATACTACTTAATAGTGGTTATCAGTTCAACATGGCAACATCGTTGCTTAAGAGCGCCATCTAGTGATCAATCCTTAGTTTAAATTTTCTCGACGTAATTTTAGTTTGGTCAACTAGATGTCAGTACTAGTATGAAAACTGAACGAAAAATATTGTTTCTAACGATAGAATTTACCGGAGAGTACGGTGTCAATGTTTGAACTTACTATGCACAGGCAATGCACAGAATAACTTTAGAATGTGGTACAGTCGACCACAGATATGGTGTAAACAATATAATATCTTCTCTTGGGTTGTGCCCTCATTGTTAAAATGAACTCGTTCACTCTCCGAGATTCTAGGTTCAAACTGGTAGGAGCTGGTTGAACTGTGGTTGGTGGAACTGGCTAAAGTTTACTAATCTATACTTCATTACTGATATTTTATAGAGGGAAGATTTGTTTGTTTGTACTGGATAGGCTCCGAAACTACTAGAGTACTGCCCCCCGAATCCCCCGATTCAGAACGAAGTTATCGACCGATTCGGTAAGTTTGTTTTAATCATATTATAGTTGACCCGCTTATCGGTAACAATCAAAATTTTTATTTGTTAAAGCTAAACGCCTTTAGTTTTCATGAATTAAATTATATAAAAACTAACCCATCTTAAAAAATCAATCAAATAAAAAAGAAAAGAATTATCAGAATTGGTCGATAACTTTGTTCTGAATCGGGACACTGGTCCGATTTTAAAAATTCTTTCACCAATATAATTTTACATGATATTCAATTCTTTATTGCATTTCACAGTGTAGTACAACATCTTAAAATATACCATTAAAAAGTGCACCATGAACCCTGTCGGGCACAACAAAAATGAAGAGGAGGAAAACCATTGTTCATAGAAAATTAAATGATAATGCAACAAAATAGTATTAAATTACATCTAATTATTATTTAGAAACTCGTCTAAAGATTACAATTTAGGTATTTTTGTTTAGTAGACTAGCTTTCCGCCCGCGGCTTCGCCCGCGTGAACTTCATTTTTCTTTCCCGCTTTTCTGTTGAAATTTTTCCTGAATTTTCTTTGCTATAAACCTCACGGAGCCCGAGACCTTTCCAACGAATGCAAAACCGTGGAAATCGGTTCGTGCGTTCTGGAGTTATAGCGCCAGGAAGGAAAACCCGACTTATTTTTATATAATAGATTAGCTTTCCGCCCGCGGCTTCGCCCGCGTGAACTTCATTTTTCTTTCCCGCTTTCCTGTTGAAATTTTTCCTGAATTTTCTTTGCTATAAACCTCACGGAGCCCGAGACCTTTCCAACGAATGCAAAACCGTGGAAATCGGTTCGTGCGTTCTGGAGTTATAGCGTCAGGAAGGAAAACTCGACTTATTTTTATATAATAGATTATTCAGGTATAAAGAATATTTTTATTATATATTTATATCAATAGTTTGGTTTTTAGTATTACTATTCAGTCTTCAATTTATTTTAAATGTTTATCTTCTAAAAAATATTTTACAGTGTAAGTAGGTAGTAGGTTTTTTGTATTAGTAGGTATATTTTTGAGGTCATTGTTTTATGTTTCATAAGGAATCTGGTAGTTTATTATAGATTTATGATCAGCAAGTAACATACACATTATTTTGGGCTATATTTTAATAGGAGAAATAGTTTACACGGGCGTAGATGCTGATGACCTTGAGGACAGACGGTTATTTTTGCTCGCAAACAAACTCGGAAGTCGTTAATTTGAACAAGTGAATTAAAATACAACTTCAGAGTACATCTAAAGACTCCTAATGACTAAACTGAACTTCCAACTAAGTATATGTAAGGATTGACGCCTGGCTGTTAGTGGGAGAACCTGGTGAACTTCTACAACCTTCTTCTAGAGCTCCAAGTCACAGTTCATGTGAAAAACATTATTTAGGTGTCCGGCCCCCTGCATGATTCGAACCATGTTAGCTGTCGTCGACGGATTCTATTATTTGTATTTTAAAACCGTCCTTTAGGAAATAAGAATTAGCCATGTTTGTACACTATTTGAGGATTACTGTCTAGCCTTATGTCTAGTTTATTTTATTACAATAAATTTTTCGCCATGTATCGATGGCAATCTGTCTGTGTACCTATTCTAAATAAATAATAATAAATAGAACTGAAACTGAAAATCGTCAACTATAGGTAGTAATTAACTTGAAGGAAGCCCAGACCGATCTACTCGTATCGTCCACGCCGGCGTGGACGCGCGCCGCGACCCCAGTCCTATTCAGATTCGCGTAACCGGCACGTGCCGGGTCGCTTCTCTCCTCAAACCTACTTCCGTTTGCTATCTCCCAGTAACGCTCTAAGCTAAGGTTCGTGTCCCCCCTTGGGGCGCCCTTAGGCACCTTACTTAAATATTAGGTTTGAGAGCCTTCTGCTCACCCACTTGTCCGGTGAAATTGTGAAAGCCATCAGCGGCTAACAATGCATGCCACGTAGAAAAAAGAAAAAAAATTGAACGAAGCTCAAGGTCATGGTAAAAAAACGTGCCTACTGGCAGGATTTAGGAGAGACATTCACTGCACAGCAGTTGGATAGTTAACTTGAATAAAAATGTGTAGCGTCCATCTTGATTTGCAAATAAAGTCCTTTGACTTAAATAGGTACTTATTTAAAGAGAGCACGCCTCCACTTGATTAAGTAGGTATTTGATGCAAATAAATAAATATCAGGGGCAAATTCATCAATTTTTAATTCTTTTTGAAGTTAATCCGACGACAAATTGAGCAGAGCTTGTACTATGGGTGTTAGAGACTGGTAAGCATACTTAAATATTTCTAAATACATACTCAAATACTTAGATAATAACACCCAAACACACAACAAACACAAATGTTCGTCACACGAATGTTTGTCATGGTCCCACTTACCTGTGGGGATCTCTGCCATGCGTCAAACTTCTCGAAAATGTGGCGAATTCAACGGGCCATGAAACAACCACCGCAACTGCTTCCAACTCTGGTGGGATGCCGGACAGATTTGGAGACGATCGACTGTCTGGTGGAAACAGCCATAGTTACCGAAGCCCATATCTCACGAGAAGACGAGGGGCATGAAAAATCAACGCCCTTCCAACCGCTCCGTCCAACCTCACTTGGCAAAATACGTCGAGCACTCACGATGTTCAAGAATAAGAAGAAAGAGGGACCGGACGGGATACGAGCCGACCATCTGAAACTGGGCGGCCAGGTAGTCATCCACAAATTCCACTTGATAATGGATTATATTCTCAGAACGGGTTACTTCCCTACCGCCTGGAAAGATAGCATTTACATCTTCTTACACAAGACCGGAAAAGACCACACCAAGCCCGAATCATACCGCCCCATCTCGCTACTCAACATCATGGGCAAATGGGCCGAGAGACTGATACAACAACGCATACTAGAAGAGTGCTCCGACCTCATTCCCGACCACCAACACGGGTTTGTCAAGCATCGAGGCACCCACACGCAGATCCTCCGCACTGCGAAGAAGATCACCGACTCACTAGAGAAAGGCCAGAGTGTAGCGATGATATCCACGGACCTGTCAAAAGCCTTCGACTCCATCAACCACAAAGGACTGGTAAAGAAACTACAAAACGCCGGAGCGCCGAATAACATCATTAAAATTATCGAAAACTACCTAGACGGGCGCACTACTCGGGGTAGCTTCAGAACAACGCGAGGCACCGCTAAAGAAATACCGCACGGCGTGCCACAGGGATCCATATTGGGCCCCTTAATCTTTAACTTATACGTTTCAGATATACCCCGCGGTGGATACCGCGGGCAACTCCTTTCCCAGTATGCCGACGACCTGTGCATTCTAAACGCTGCCGACAAACCGGACGACGCCACCACCCGCGCCGAATGGATGGCTACCGAAGTCGTGGATTACTACCACCGCTGGGGACTCAGGTGTAACGTTTCAAAGACGGAATGCGTGATGTTCACGCACAAGAGACCGGCGAGCGGTGCGTCAAACTGCCGTGGCTACCGCAACCATGTCGAACTAAAGGGCGAAAAAATTTTCTACAAGAATCACACTAAGTACCTAGGTGTGATCTTCGACAAACAACTCTCGATGAATCTACATACTAAGCAGAACGTTGATAAAGCCAAGAAGGTGAGAGCCTGTCTCTACGGTATAATCGGCTATCGGGCAAATGTCTCGCTCGAAACCAAACTCAACGTGATCAACGCCTGCCTGCTGCCGGTCCTGGACTACGGGGTAGTGCCGCTGCTACCGTTGTTCAGCCGAACCAACATACTCACGCTCGAGCGGCAACATCGAATGGCTCTTAAGGCAGCTGCTCAATTCAGTCGTAGACTGGAGACTGAAGTCCTCTACGACATGCTTCAACAAGACCCGTGGCATATAAGAATTCACGACCTAAACAAAGACCTACTAGACGCCGTGAAACGCCTCAACATCCCGGACCTTCGAGACCCCGGCGAGCGCTACACACGATACAATAAGTACAACCCCCTTCTCTATGCAGATAGAATTGGCACAGTTGAATACGTGAGCAAACATAAGCGCAGTAAACCTCTTGACAAGCGAAAGGTTCCCACCCGCGCCGGCCTGCTAGAGACCCGCACTCACACCGCTCCCGCTACGTGAGGCCTACGGAACACGCGAACACATTGTCCTCTCAGCCCCTGAAAGGGGAAAAAAAAAAAAAAAAACCACGCAGCCTGCGAGAAAAATTATCATAAATAAAGTTCCACCCACAAACCAAATGATCCTTCCTCCAAGGACCGGTACTCGGATATGAACTATACCCCCAGTGTACTTACATGCAAATGAATAATTTTATAAGTAGTTTGTAAGCACACACTCATGAAATTGTACCACCAACTAGACGAATAAAATATATTCTATTCTATTCTATTCTATTCGTCAACAAGCAAGTCAAATAAAGTCTATGACCGAGTTGGCCAACAGCGAAGTCTAGAATCAGAAGGTGGAATCAGGAGGTGGTTCCATTCATCTAAGGAACCAAGGAACCATCTCAAAAACACCGTACAAGCCATGGAGGTTGAATGTGTGATGATACACCTGACCCCAGGCACAGATTACTAGTTACTACGTAACAGCATAAATCAGACATGCGCGGCGCTCTGACAGATAGCCCGCTTAGAACAACACGCCATTTTTGACGCACGCACACAGAGACATGAGTTTACAGGCGAAGTCAGAGATTTTCAGAGTCGCGGTCAGTTGCACTGTCAAAAACATTGAGATATTATTTGTAGGTACGTCGTCAGATACTTACATTATAGTTCAATGGTCAAAAATGGTTTCACGCAGATATTTCTGTTGCAGTGTATTTGGCTGTATGAACACCACACGAAATTGTGATTAAACGTTCTTTAAGTTACCAAATGATGTTGAAAGGTAAGTAAAACTCAGATAACGTTTGCAAGTTAGTAGTACTATGTACGAGTATAATAAGTATATAGGTAGGTAAACCATTATATTTCGTCACATTCAAATCCAGTACAAATGGGCTTTCACTTTTTCCGTAACATATCATAACATGCATTGGTAAAACACCAGTATTTTTGGTACGCGCGGCTGCTGCATCCGTGCCGCGCCGCCGACAGGTGACCGCAAGCGTTGGATCATGGTGTTATCCACGGCCTACTAGGTAAGTAGGTAGGTAGGACTGTATGATCAAGCCATTAGGCTAGCAGGTTGCACCTGGACCTCGGTAAATGACTTCTTATAATATAATACTTTTATACGTATTCACCCATCTCAACTCCTTTTAACCTAACTGGACCCCTTTTGTATATTTTTGTTTTTGTCGAACTAGGTGCATCTTTTCACTTGATGTATTTTATTTCACGCGGTATCTGTCAAATCGCGCATATCTGGCGTATATAGTAGCGAGTAGCAACCCTAGGCGATCAGGCAAGTTGATAGAAAAAGGCGAGAGCGGTCCTTCTGTAAACTCTTTATTTTGTGGTAACAGATATATCACATCAATGGAAAATTGATCATTTTGTCAATTGTAAATGCGTGCTGTCATCAGACAGGCATTTATACTTACTTTAGCTCATCGTGTCAGTTGAACCGCAAGATTCGCGTACAAATGCTCTACGCGGCGTTTGACAGCCAACTGCCAAATAGGTCATGAATGACCCGGCGGCTGGTAGGTAATTATCACGCGCAAGTACATTGAGTGACAGCGAGGCCTGCCCCAGGTTCGTAGCAATGCATCGAGGCCGTTACAAAAATAAGGAAACCGTCGATAATTCGACACGGCATCGCGGCACCGCGGGGCTTCGCCGGCTTCGTCTACGATCGATCGAGTTTAGTAATGTGATTAGTTTAGTTTGCGGCAAGGACGATACGCGATAACTGGCGTAGATACTTTGTTGTTGTAACAATTAGATTGTTTCAAAATTGAATTGGAACAGATCATTCTGCAACTTTTAAGCTCACAACGCGACACAGACAAGAAATGATTCGACGTGAAATATTAATAATCGATTGAAATTTGTATATAACATCTTCTGCTTCTTTGTTGACGATACGATTGGGGTAGTGCCAGGCCTGTGTCACTCCATGTACCTACTTGCGCGGGATCATCACCTACCAGTCGCCGGGTCTTCCAAGACTCATTTGGCAGTTGGTTGTCAACAGCCGCGTAGTGCATTTGTACGCGAATCTTGCGGTTGATCTGACGCGCTGACGTACAGTACGTCACCTACCTACAGTACGTTTGACGACACGATTGGCGTAGTGCGCTGTAGCACGGTTTTTCGCCTCGATTTCCGTAGTGTCCCGGGTTCGATTCCCGGTCGGGTCAATTCAGGAAACGATCTTTTCTGAATTGACTCGGGTCTGGGTGTGCTGGGAGACGCCCCTGGCTTATTTCCTTGTGTGGTAACTCGTAACACAGGGATATCAATCCCTACTTCGAGACCATTACAAGAGGTGTGTTGTCTGGCGCATATTTATATTTATATTTTTTATATTTATTTATGTCAAAAGAGGTGGCCCTAGCAATTTATACTTGTCACATGACAGCACTCATATAAAATTGACAATATTTTTAATTTTCAAAGCAGTGACATCTCTGACGTTAGTAACTATTAGGTTATTTGTGGTAGTGCGCTGTAGCGCGGTTTGCACCTTGACATGCGCGCTGTCCCGTGTCCATTCCCGGTAAATCAAATCAGAAAACGAACTTCTCAAACTTCCATCGGGCCTGGGTGTGCTAAGACGCCCCTGCTTAAACCCTTGTCTAGTACCTCGCGGCAAGCAGGATATGTACCACACAGGAACTTCATCCTTATTTCGAGACCATGGCAATTGGTATCTTGTCTGGCGCATATTATTAATCCTTTAAGGTCGGAACACTTCTTTATTTTAAATTGGACAACCACCTGGATGATAACATTTTAAGTAATATAAAATTAGAACTTAGAACCGAGTTCTGAGCGTTAACATGTACAGTGTGTTAGGGATAGAGGTAGCGATATTTTTAGGGCATGTTGTATACTTAATTTTATCGATAAAAACACCCCCTTATGGGGGTCCATCTGCTCTCTTTCAGAAAAGCACAGCTATTGTTCGTGTTGCTGATGAAAATTATCAATATCTCTGGATTTGAAAGCCCTAATAAGTAGGAAAAAAAATTGTGTTTAAAAGCTAATAATACTGCCTATCACCCAATAGAAAAGAAACATACGGTTTCTAATAACAATGCCACATAAAAAAATGTTTATGTTAGGTTTTTCTTTAAAAATTGATTGTTTTTTCACTATTACGTAACATACTTTGAAAACTAGCTGGTTAAGGTGTATTATTTTTGTAAATTACAGAAACCTAGTAATAATAGCTACAAAACAACACCAAATTTATTGCTCAAGTCGAATAGTTTGGAAGTTATTGTTATTTGAATATGACCCTTGCGCGAACTCTTAATGAGCATTGTGGGAAATTGATAAGTGTAGTTAAACACAAATCATGCTAAATATTACATTTAATCAAGCTTTACACTATTGAATCTAATTTAAAAACATTTCAAACAATTTTTAAATTAGATTCAATAGTGTAAAGCTTGATTAAATGTAATAATTAGCATGTTTTAGGAACAATTGCAATTGTTATTAGGAACCGTATGTTTATTTTTTATTAAATAAATAAATAAATAAATATCCCTGGACATTATTCCACACAGCGCCATCTAGCCCCAAAGTAAGCTAATTAAAGCTTGTGTTATGGGATACTAGACAACGGATAAACATACTTAAATACATTTTTCTTTTGTAAATACATACTTATTATACATAGGAGACACCCAGACCAGTACAAACAGACATGTTCATGCACACAAATGTTTGTACTGTGCGGGGATCGAACCCGCGACCTCTGGTGTAGTAGCCAACTTCTTAACCATTACACCAAGTCGGTCGTCAATTGAGTGATAGGCAGTATTATCAGCTTTTAAACACAATTTTTTCCTACTTATTAGGGCTTTCAAATCTAGAGATATTGATAATTTTCATCAGCAACATGAAAAAAAACAAAAAAACTAACAATAGCTGTGATTTCTGAAAGAGAGCAGATGGACCCCCTTAAGGGGGTGTTTTTATCGATAAAATTAAGTATACAACATGCCCTAAAAATATCGCTACCTCTATCCCTAACACACTGTATAAAACTATAATTAATCAGGCTAGAGTACTGGATTTCATTCAGCATCTCATAAAATATTGTTCAGGAGCTAAATAAGTTTAAAAGGGCTATGGCTATCTTCGATAGTTATACGAGAAATCGGAATTGTTTAGGTACTTAATGTTAACAACCTAATTTAATAAAAATAAATAAATATACGCGAAAAATTACTCCAAGATCACCTGACCCCATACTAAGCAGAGCTTGTCCCCGGTGCTAAAGGCAGGATCGCCTGCCATTACACGAACAGGCCAGTCGAATCAGTCAAAGGTGGCCAATTTGTTCATCAGCGGTCCGCCTCGCCTGCCTGTTACCGGAGCCTTTACAATAATTACACCTAAAAGGATAGTTTATAAATAGTAGATTGTTACACAAGGTGAGAAAGTTACCTTTTCAATGCACTAGAATAGTTCGAGGGCATTGAAAAGGTCTTTCTTCCGAGGTAAACACTCTGCTTTTCATTACGAATATAAGGAAAGTAAATAAAAATCAGATCCATAAGTTCAACCAACAACATTTTATTGAAACATTACCTTACCTACAACAAAGTTGATGATATTTCTATTTTTTCATTTCTATCGTAAATGCTTAGCTCAAATTTATTCAATTAAATACTAATTGAGTGAAACATACATTAATGAGTATATTCCTGCTTCGATTGTTTAAATATTCATTTGAAATCAAGATAAAGAAATTTCAAATACAGCTGTGGCTGAATAGAATACATCGACTTGCTGCAAAAGGATTGTCAAAATAGAAGGTGACTTTTGACAGTTATTTACTTTCAGCCCTAGGGCTGAAAAAAACTTTACAGCCCTAGGGCTGAAAGTGAAGCTTTCAACCCTATGCTCAGGCAACTTCAAGCGTACTTTCCGTGTATGAGTAATGAAATAAATATTTTCTCTTACTTCGGGAAATTGACATCGGTAAATTCATATTTAGCTGTAACGGCTAAATCTTACTAATATTACAAATTCAAAAGTCTGAGAATGTATGGATGTATGTGTGTTTGTTACTCTTTCGGACTGATGAGAAGCGGCAGTGAGGTACATATGAGGACGACAAGCACAGCAATCACTGAGCTGGTCAGTCTCATCTTGAAGCCTACAAATATGCCTTTTCACGTCTTGCTTGTAGACCCCAGGACCCATAAGAGGAATAAAAACATGCGCTGGAGGAGCGTTCCACGTCTGAATAGTACGGCAAAGAAATGAGTCATCGTACCCTTTAGTGCAGGCTAACAAATGCTGGATTGTGTAGAAAAAATCAAGATATTTGAGAGCATCCGTACTTTGTAGAATTATCAGAATCAATCACAGCACAGCTGTAGGCTTTATGATATGTCGCTCAACACAGGTCTACCTATAATTTAAAAACTGAGTGGTTTTACTGGCTGGCATCCACCGAAATCATGGGATCTTTTTCAAAACCGCACATTTGCATTCAATGATTTTCACTCCAACTGGTTTATTGGCTGCTGACTCGGTTACAGCCAAATACGGTTGTTAATATCTGACAAAGCTGGCGTCAATTTCAAATTATAATCAAAACAAACGTTACCGTTGAAATAGAATCCAACAAAATACTTTGAATATTATTGAATGTTAAAATACCTCTGCCACCGCAACACGCGATCAACAATAATATCTCTGGTGTTGCACTTTTTCATAGACTAGGTACGGCCTAGAATAATTACGCATAGAAGGCGAGTCGGGGCACCCGGTTTTGATGCCACAAATATTAAACACTAACACTTCGCCCGCGTTATCGTTATTTGGTATATTATGGGCAAATTAAATTAAATCTTTATAAATTGTAGTCTATATGTGTTATTCTGATTTATAAGCTGTATTACTGTTGAGTTTCATCTTAATCCGTTTAGTAGTTTTTGCGTGAAAGAGTAACAAACACACATACATCCATACATTCTCAGACTTTTGAATTTGTAATATTAGTAAGATTTAGCCGTTACAGCTAAATATTTATTTCATTACTCATACACGGAAAGTACGCTTGAAGTTGCCTGAGCATAGGGTTAAAAGCTTCACTTTCAGCCCTAGGGCTGTAAAGTTTTTTTCAGCCCTAGGGCTGAAAGTAAATAACTGTCAAAAGTCACCTTCTATTTTGACAATCCTTTTGCAGCAAGTCGATGTATTCTATTCAGCCACAGCTGTATTTGAAATTTCTAAAATATAAATAAAGTGTTTAACGTATGTAGTAAATATACGCGAAAAATTACTCCAAGATCACCTGACCCCATACTAAGACGTGGAACGCTCCTCCAGCGCATGTTTTTATTCCTCTTATGGGTCCTGGGGTCTACAAGCAAGACGTGAAAAGGCATATTTGTAGGTCTTCAAGATGAGACTGACCAGCTCAGTGATTGCTGTGCTTGTCGTCCTCATATGTACCTCACTGCCAGTTCTCATCAGGATTACAGGATTGAGGTTACCATGGCAGGAAAATTTATGACAAAAATATCCGTAGACAGCAGGTAGGTTCAGCTCAGCATAATGATAGCAGCTTACGTAATGGAATATAAAAGTTTGAGTAGCAGAATCAACGTTACGTCGCGTTAATTGCTCAGCAAGAATGTTACATTTGTTAAGCCAATTATCTATAGACTTAAATTCTATTACGTCGTAAAAACGTATCTATTCCATTACGTCTGACGCCACTGGTTCTTAGGATCTACAGGCTCAGAATCAAGAACTAGAGTTAGTAAGGTGTCTCTGTATTGTAAAATGTAACCCAAAGACAGATTTAAACTCGAAAAGAGATAGGAAAAACGACAGTAATACAAAAAAAAAACAGCCAAGTGCGAGTCGGACTCGCGCACCGAGGGTTCCGTATAAACCTGTAGGTATATTTACTATCAATATTTTTGTTATGTGATGTAACTAAAAATTTACGGTTTTCGCAAATTTTCCTTTATCTGTGCTATAAGACGTTGCTTCGTACCAAATTTCAAGATTCTGAGTTCACGGGAAGTACCCTGTAGGTTTTAATTCCCTTGAGAGTGTCGAAAATTTGCGGCATAAACGGCTGCATCTTTTGATTGCGTTGGCTTAGAAGTTTTATTTTTTCACAGCTCCAAGAGACAGTAGACTTAGAGTATTTGATATAAATTCCAGCTTGATACCTACGCGTTCCTGAGGAAAAGGGTCTTGACAGACAGACGGACGAAAGGACAACAAAGTGATCCTATAAGGGTTCCGTTTTTTTCTTTTTTAGATACGGAACCTTAAAAGTATCCATTTAGTTTCGTACGTATATGTTGAGGATAGGAAACGTTCTAGAATTAGTAAATGAAGGCAATGTTGCATTTGCTGAGGAGTTAGATATACGGTGACAGCACAGTTGTACAAAGCAGGACTAAAAAAACGATGCTTTTTTAGTTTCAAGTCGTGAAGAAACCAGAGGTGAGAAAATTGCTAGATTGATGTGAGAGGAGATTACCAAAGGCTATGGTCACGTACTGAACCAGGGGCACAATGATAGCGTAGAGTAGAGTGCTTTCTATATCCAGCAAGACGGTTATGACAAACTTCAGATCCCCCAGCTGACCAATAACATCCAACGCATGAGGTCTGAAAATAAAAACCGAGGGAAAGCTATTTTTATAGCATATTAGTGAATGGATTACATCGGTAAAGTAACAAATAACAAGGATAGTTGATATTTCTATACTGGTAGCCAAATGTTGCACTTAAAAAACCTATCCGTGCGTGAACACAATTAGGTTCTAGTTAAAAGACTGCAGACTCCCATTTTGCTCCTTTGTTGTCGCCCTACACAGTCCTGTGTGGCCGGGGACTCCCCTGGGAGATGTTGGGATAAATAATTGAAGCCGTATTGTGTTACGGTTGTTTTCTGCCTCGTAATAGCTTTTTAAATATTCAAGTAGTCTGTATGACTTGTACCCTCGAAACCTCGATTTAACAGAGCAAGGTTCAACTACTATAGACTGAAAGTATTTCTAGAAAAGACTTTGTTAGCGGTAAATATTGCGAATCAAACGAAAAACCACTTGCTGAATACCATACACATTACCATTTTGACGACACGATTGGAGCAGTGCGTTGCAGTATAGCACGGTTTCTAGCCTCGATTTCCGTGGTATCTCGGGTACGATTCTTAAACGGGTCAATTATGGAAACTATGTTTTCTTAATTGTCCCGGGTCTGGATGTGCTGGTAGACGCCACTTTTTTTTTCGAGGAAAAAATGCTTTACGCACTATCCCACCGCCCGGGGGAGCGGTGGGGGACTGCGAGACTCCCCGCCGGTGAAGCTGGCGGTATACCCACTAAAAGAACCTCGGTGTATCTCCACTTTGCTCTATCGGGACGACGTGGGATTCCCTTAGGATTTCGGCCACATCGTCCCAAGCGGTCAGCCCAGCCACTGCCGGGCCTCCTCACGCCCTGGTAGATGCCCCTGGCTTCCGTGTCTGGTACCTCGTAACAAAAGGATATTTATACTTACTTTGAAACGATGACACATAACACCACGTGGGTTGTCTGGCGCATATTTCTTTATTTATATTGCTAGTGCAGTGTTGTGTTCCTTTTGATGCGTTTGGTAGTCAGCTCTTCTGGAAGCTATTGTGTTGTCATTAGGTCCTGCGGTAGGTACCGAGGTTCGTCATTGTCCTCCGGTGTCGCAGCGCTGCGGTAACCGAAACCAGGCGGCCCACACGTTGCTTGCTTACGCCTAATGTTAGAAATATGTAGTTTGAAATAGCCATGTTGGTCAGCGATACTTGGAACTTTCTTACCCACTTCACCATACTGTGAAAATTGTGTTCTTGTCCAATCTAAATGCTGAGAAGGGACGCCTTGACGATTTCTAAAGTTCAAGTTTTTCTCAAAAAGGTCAAGTCAAGTCAAGCTTGACTTGCGTGGTGTCGCGGGTTCGATTCCTGGTCGAGTCAATTCAGTAAACGATCTAAATTGACGCCCCTGGCTTATTCCTTGTCTGGTACCTCGTACTCGTAACACAGGGATATTAATTCCTACTTTGAGACCATGATAAGTGGTGTTTTGTCTGTCGCTTATTTATTTATTTTACCTATGCCTCAGGAAGGCGTGTTGGTTCGTGGATTGTGTGCCCTGTCCCTAAATATAACTATATTTAATCCTATTTTGCTTTCTGCCTTCCCAGAAGCGCTTTTTTAATTGGTGATTATAGTTGAATGATTATGATACTTTGAACTTAACTTACTAAGATAGCATGAAGACATCAAAATGTAGACTTCCTCAACTTAGATACGATTAAGTGAATTCTTATTATTAGCATTTAACAATGCACTATTTTCTACACAAAGATTTGCAAATATTTGACTCTCGATTAAGATGAAGCTAGTTTCTAAAAATATTTCTTTCGGGTGTTAAAGGCGCTTGCCTATAACAGTGGCGAAAACAAACGTTGGCTTACAATGTAAAATACACTAGATAAATTCGCCGGGTCTGTTAACGGCCTCGGTTGCTCAGTTGGAAGAGCAACCACCCGGATTGTGGAAGGTCGCGGGTTCGAATCCCACTAGAATCCTAGGATCAGGTCGAATCTTAGTTACGTTTAGTTACCTTTGATAATAAGGGTAACTATATAACGGAAGTCATCACTATCTGTTGACTCTAGTTTTGTTTAAGTGGCCTGTTGGTGCAATGGTAGCGATCCTGCCTTTCGTACCGGAGGTCGTGGGTTCGGTCCTAAGTCCTAACCCATGACAAACATTCATGTAACGATTGTGTTTGTTGTGAGTCTGGGCTTTATTATTTATTTAAGTATATTTATCAGTCTCTGTCACCCATAGTAAGTACAAGCACTGCTTAGTTTGTGGGGTTAGATGATCTTGTTGTAATTTGTCCCAGTTTTTTTTTAATAATATCACCACATTAATTTGTCTTGCACTGCGTAAGCTTCGTTGCATGATACTCTTTTTATAAGAACTCAGCACACGTTTTTGCGTCATAAATTTCAATGCCACGGTCATCTTGTCAGCACTTAAAAAAACGTGGGAATGCTCTATGGTCTATAGAAATATGAAGGTAGTTCCGTTTCTTGAATGGAACAGAGGAACTCATTGTTCGCATTTCTGTATGCACAGGTGTATTTGTTGCGTTCCATTCAAGAGATCAATCAAATGCTTTGCGGAAAATTTTGAAACGTTGGATTATTTAATTTAATATAAAATGATATTTTGAATGTGCGTCATTAAACTCAGTTCTATGTTCTGGTAAATTTAAAAACACTCCTAGCCCGAACTGGGAATTTAACTTGTAACCCCTAGCAATCTCAATTGGCCAACAAAGTGTTCATTTGAACAGCGTTGGAAGAGTTTATGCTTGCTACTCATAAGTTTTTTTTTATTTTTATTCCAAAGAAAAACACTCTTAGAGTAGAAAGATTCATAGGACTTTTTACTAACATTCGAGCCATTGCTGAAAGATACCATTCAATATTATTACGCAATATCTTCTTTTTTTGTCACAAGGAACTTGCAGCTATCAATGTTACGTTCCCGACATCCCATTATTGTCGCAGAGATTATACATCAGCAAGTCAATCACTCCACCTACCTGATGCTACAATGACTAAATAAAAATTAATAAACTGGTTGCAACGGCCCGAAAGACCATATCCCACGGCGACAAATGTTTAAAAAATAATTGATAGAAGGAAAAAACCGGACAATAATCCAGGTCCCTAGAGGATTACACGACAAACGCATTTCGTGTGGTCACAGTGGCTTCCAAATTTAAATTTTGAAAAGCAATGGAACGCCTAGGTGTTTTTTTTTCGAATTGTTTTTTAGTCTATGGCTTGGTGGGGTCCTGTCTGTGTAGATTGTTATTTTTCAATTACACGTTTGCTCGAATCAAATTGAACTCCATTTTGCGAAAAGGGATTGACCTAATAAATGATACCAAAAGTCAAATCTAGTTTTCAGATCATTCCTTACTGAAGCACATTGTTGTTTTTACACAAAAAGGTCTACAGAACCAAGTATCACCTAAAAACCCAAAAACGTACAAATTCAACTGTCACAGTGACAGTGCTGTCGCAGCTACCTGTTGCGATCTAGCGTCATAGCGTGTGAATGATCCATAGATCTATATTGATAGCCCATCGATGATTTGGCAGGATCTACAATGAACTACTTGGGTAGCTGGTTGTCTAGTTGACGTTTGACGTGGGGTTTGATGGTGACAATGGTGGTAATAGTGTGTGAAATGTAGCATATCACAATAAATAAATAACGCCATTGATGCTCTATGCAAGATAGATGCGCGGTACGGTCAAACTGATTGAGAAGAAATCTGAAATACCTCATAACTTTCTTTCCCTACCTCATCCACATTTGTTCATATTTATTTGTCAACATAATGACAGTCCCTTTACTTTATCTTGAAGGTTGTATAGAAGAAATCTCTCTCTAGCGATGGGGCCGCCATAATTGTATAAATTAGAATTACTGAAATGCAATAATAATGTAACTCTTTGTGCAATAAAGTATATCTTTATAACCCCTATCCATACTTATCCTCCAGTGCTAAGTATGTTACGTTTACAGTACCTAAGAGTAGGTAGTTTGATAACAAGCTGTTTAGCCCAGTGGTTAGGAGCTCTAGTTAAATGTGAGGGTCGCGAGCTAAATTCCCATACCAGCAATGGCTGTTGATGGAGCAGATATTGGTGCGAGGTCTGGGTTTTAGTGGTACGTATTCTTGTTATTTCTATTTGCCAAAATCAGACTTTGGTATCAGGATAATATTAGTTTTCCTTAATTTTTTTTACAATTGTTGTTTGACGAAGCCCTTTATCCATAAGCAGAAATCTTGATGGTACAGATGGTTGTATGACCTATGAAAACATAGAATAGATCTTTAGTCTAACATAGGGTCGTACATAATCAATTGAAGTGCCCGCTGTCTAGTTGGGTAGTTAAATAATTTATTCGTATAAGCTCTACATAAGATTTTTTAGTTTATTGCTTTGAACTTCCATGGTCACTAACGGTACAGCTATGGTATATGGTAGTTATTTTGAATTTGTTTCGAAACCATGAAAGCTGCAGCTAAAAGCAGATACCTTTCAAACTATTATACTCGTACTTACTTATAAAGTTTATAATCAGAATATTTCGATCGCCAAGTTTCCGATTACATTTTTTACTCGAAACGAGAGCACCTAAGTGGAGAAATACGATGCAAGTTTACTAAGAGATACCACGTTTAAAAGGATTACCCGGCCGCCATGACGGCGACCACGTCAAAAAAAGAAAAATAATGGCTCGGGGATTAGTTGCCAGTGTCAGAGTGTTAAATATCGAACACACGGCGTCTAATTTGACAACTGAGGCTGGCCGAAAAATATGAATCCGACGAGTAAAAAACATAATTCAAAAAATAACTATAATTTGACAGGTGTGTCGTATTTCTCGTTGGAGGTTTGACAGTTCGATTTGAAGGTATGTCGCCGGGCATGATGGCGGGATGGCTTAATGCTTGATTCTGTTTTTCAACAAAATCAACGATTAAAATTAAATTTTTAATTACTAAGCCGACCAGTCTTGAGATTACTTTCAACTCGTTCGTAAAAACTGCAATGATATCTAACGTTTATAGAGCCACATTTAATTAAGTTATTCAAGTTAAATTACTTATATACCTAACTGTAGAATTAATTATCTGATACCAAGACATAATAAAGAGGAGACTAGATGGTATGTATGAATGTTTAACGACGCGATTGGCGTAGTGTCCTGGGTTCGACTCCCGGTCGAGTCAATTCAGAAAACGATCTTTTTTGAATTGACTCTGGGTGTCCTGGCAGACGCCCCTGGCTTAATTCCTTGTCCGGTACCTCGTAATACAGGGATATTAATCCTTACTTCGAGACCATGACAAGTGGTGTGTCTGGCGCAAATTTATTTATTACCTATATAATGTGATTTTATCAAATTAATACAATATGGAAATATTTGAACTATATACGAGTATATTATACTAGTACTCGTATATAGTTCCGATGTTTCGATTTGCACCTTCAGAGTATAAATAACTACTTATATATGCAAGACGTAAAAAATTTCTAAAGAATCTTAATGATTGTAATTGTGGCTTGTGGCTTTCCTTGGTTCGTAGATTTAGGATCACTTTCTAATCTTGAAGGAAACTCCCAGATTACCAGCGTTCATTCAGAAATAAGTGAGATCTTCCGCCTGCAGTAACCAAAACAAAACACACTCATCGTTTAACAATCCTAAGACCCACCAAGGGTCAAAATTCACAAAAGAATACCATGCTTATACCAAACACTTATCACCTTATCAAGGCTTCAGTTGACAAAAGAGCATCGGAACGAAACGCAAAGTCACGCACAAAAACTAAACGCAACCGGCCAGCATCAAAATACCTCCGTATTGATCCAGATACGAGGATCTTGTCCACAAACAATGCTATTCTTGTGAAAATAAACAACAGTTCGGGGGCCGTGTTCGATATTTGAAAATTGTAAAAATAAAACGTCATAGAAGAGTTCGAATTTCGAAACTAGGGCATTATAGGGGTGCGTCAAGCTTTAATTGTACTTAATTATGAAAAAACAACTAATTTAAGCAGAGTTATTTGACTGGCGCAATAGCTAGATGTCTAGCCTATGGCGCTTATATTTTATAAATTGCTATTTTTTTGCAGGGATAATGTATTTTAATGTTTTTTTTTTATTTAATCATTTCAGAAACACTGACAAATATACTATATAGAAATATAACTTGTACTGCCTGTATTACTCGTATATATTCAGGATATAGATGGCAGACAACAAACTATGCTAAGCCAATGAGGAAATATATGTACCACTCATGTTTCAATTCTTTATTATTTTAGAAGAGATTACCTTTTTTGAACTCTATGATATCTAAGTGGTAGTTATGACTTATTATAATGAAAGCAATTTTGATGTCAATTTATTTTAGCTTAGGTAATTTTATTTATTTAATCACCTTGGCTGGCAGCCCTAGTCATAGACAACGGTGTTGTGTCACGTCAAAAGCGCGCGTAAAATATTTTGATATTTGACAACTGTCACGGGCCCTGATCGATATCTATTTATTTATTTAAATGCTTAAGCGCTGTACATTGAACCTTTTTATAACTATACGCCTGTCGTATACCACAATTGGTAATGTTATGTTTGTTGCAGTAGGTATAACGTATTTTTGATACGGTCCATCAACCTTAGACTTAATATAAATGCTTGACAGCGAAGGTGATCCGCCTGAAAGGGGTATTAGGTTCTGCCCCCCATATGTATATTAAGACTGGCCTGTTGGTGCAGTGACAGAGATCCTGCCTTTAGCACCGGAGATCGTGTGTTCGATCCCCATGACAAACATGCGTGTGACGAACATTTGTGTTTGTTGTGTGTCTGGGTGTTATTATCTATTTAAATATGTATTTAGAAATATTTTTAATTATTTTTTATCAGTCGCCGATATCCACAGTACAAGCTTTGCTTAGTTTAGGGTCAGATAAATTTTGTGTAAATTGTCCCAGGCATTTATTTATTAACTTATATCAGAACGAAGTTGTCGACCGATCCGACAACATTATTTCTTTTAAGCTACTTTTTAGTTTTCGTTTCTATTACAGAGCGTCTATATTTTGATTTTGTTACATAAAACTAAATGCTTTAAGCCGTAACATTTGAGAAAATTTAGCTGTAATTGACTAAATTTTAAAGAAATTTTCCGAATCAGTTGATTTATAACTTTGTTCTGAATTGGGAGCAATTCACGATCGGTTTAGAGAAGTGATCTACAGTAATTAGCAGTAGTAGCTATTGTCAGGTGATTGCTTTTTTATAATGCGTCTAACAAACAAGCACAGGCTGCCTGATAGTAAATAAATAAATAAATATCTGGGGCAATTTACACTAAGATCATCTGACCTCAATCTTAGCAGAGCTTGAACTATGGGCGTCGGAGACTGATAAGCATACTTAAATAAATAAATAAATATCTAGGACAATTCACACCAAGTTCATCTGACCCCAAACTAAGCAGAGCTTGTACTGTGGGTGTCAGAGACTCATAAACATACTTAAATATTTCTAAATACATACTTAAATAGATAATAACACCCATATGATATATGTAATAATATGTATAATAATAATATGATATAATAATAATAATAATATATATATATAATATATATATATATATATATAATATGTCTAAATACATACTTAAATAGATAATAACACCACAACAAACACAAATGTTCGTCACATAAATGTTTGTCATGGGTGGGGATCGAACCCGCGGCCAGTAAGCGGTTAATGGTGGTTCATGATCTGGTGCATTGGTAATTTGCAACCGTAAGACCAGCCCCAGCTAAACAAAGGCCTCCCCATAGGTTTCCAGAGCGACTGGTTGAAACCTTTATCTGGTCGCCTGTCCACCAAGCCGGTGGTCGGGCGTTATGTGCCCTGCACAGTGCCACTTCAAGTTTCTTATCCACTGGCTGGGTACGTTTTTTTAGTTTTTCTAAGATTTCTTCATTACTAATTTGATAACAACAACCAAACAGTTTTGCTCATCATGGAAATGAGCGTCATATGTGATTTTAGAATTAAATCGCAAGTGTAAACAAAAAATTGTTGGTGCAGGAACCGAAAACAAAAAATAAGTGATTGAATTTTATTACCGATTACACTTTTAAAATTTATTTAAGAAGTTCAATTTAATAGCTTCAGGCAGTATTTTTTTCAAAGTTAATGTTATGTGAATACTCTATTTAAAGCTATAAAAAAGTATCTAATTGTTAACTTAAAATTCACTTAATTTGTCCCTACAGCCTCCTCTAGAAGAGAAATGTCTGAAAGGCCAAAAGTCGAGTGTCATTCTCGGTTCCTTTTTGTAACTTTTTAATCCTAACGCTATTTATGTAATGGCCCTTGGGAAACAATATTACCAGTTAAACTAGATAAACCCTACCGTAGCTGCCAACATAAAAGTTAGGATTCTAAATTTAAAGGCGAGCGTTGGCGGCAAAATGACCATAAACAAGTTTTTATTTTTTTACCGCTGGCCCGATGCTGCCAGGCTTTTGTGTCAGTATCCTGCTCTTTTCAGTGAGACCTTTTTAAGGTAGAAATTTATTATCTATATTCGGGCATGACCAGTAGCGTTCTAATTGTGAGTTATGAGGTTATATTTTGTTTTTTTGTGGGGTAGTTTCCTTCGGAAGGTCACCTTTGTGTTTTTTATGGAGCCGAGTTATTTATTGGTGTTTTTTTAATTGAGTTTGTTACGGATTTAACGGATTAATCGGATTTCGTTTTATGTGTTCTAGTATAATAGGGCGGATGTTCTTCCTGATGTTCCGATGTTGGTATTCGATCGGACAGGAAACGATTTGAAAAAAAAGTAACGTTGGATTGGATGGGAATTTTATTTGACAAACTGTGTAATCGTTTAATATGTTCGTATTGAACGTTCATAGCAATGGGTATGATAAAATGTAAAAAAAAGGTTTAGGACCAAATTAAATTGGTTAGTTTTAGATTTTAGTAAAATAGGTTGGGGAAAAAGTTTCTTGGCATTTTTTAAGAAAATTCAAAACATTTTTAATACACTTTATTTACATTTAACTAGACTTTGTAGGTGCGTGCCATTTTTTTCGATTACTTTTTGCCATCTTGTAGGTAGGGCCATGATCCCATTGCTTTAGGAATTTAGAGGCTTCTGATCAAAATACCACGACAAGTGGTTTTCGCAGTCCTCTCGTGATGTTAACCTGACACTGCCTAAAGAATTCTGAAGAGATCGAAACAGGTGGAAATCTGAAGGTGCAAGGTCAGGACTATACGGCGGATGCATTAACACCTCCCAGCCAAACTCTCTTAATTTTTGGTGAGTGGCTAAAGATGTGTGAGGTCTAGTCGTTATCATGATGAAAAACCACACCCTATCTGTTGATTAATTTCGACCGCTTTCTATCAACTTCTTGCTTTAATCTCATCAGTTGTTCGCAGTAGAGTTCAGAATCGATGGTCCTGCCTGGTGGTAACAGCTCATAATAATGATGCCCTTCCAACACACACGGCATCACCTTGTTGCGAGTTAACTCGGGTTTCGCCACAGTCTGTAAAGCCTGACCGGCTTTTCACCACGACCTTTTTCGCACTTTCTTGTCGTACGTGATCCACTTCTCATCACCAGTTATCAGCTTCTTCAAAAATGGTTCGGTTTCATTACGTCGTAATAAAGAATCACAAATGAGTACACGGTTCATTAGGTTTCTTTCAGTGAGCTCGTGAGGTACCCAAATATCGAGCTTTTTTGTGTACCCAATTTTTTTTAAAATGCGTGAAAACTGTTTTGTGGTCAATTCCCAGTTCTTCAGCTACGTCGTAACTATATGCATCCATTTTATTCGTAATAGGGCGACCAGAGCGACGCGTATCTTTGACATCAAAATTTCCGGATTGTAAACGCTTAAACCAAATTTGTGCTACTGTTACAGACACTGCACTAAATCCATAAACATCGCAAATTTTTTTTCACGGCTTGCGTTTTTACCTTTTTTTGTAGTAAATTTTTAAAATGTACCGATTTCTTCATTAGATTCCCTCATCTTGACTTGTAAGAAAAACAAATGAAAATCACACATTTTCCTAATTTGAATTTGGAATTATCTTCTTTAAATTTTATACTTTTAATGAAACCAAAACCAGCCAGATACAAATAGTATAGCCAAATAGATTTTATTCCAAGTTCATACTCGTACTATATGCGAAAGACTTTTTCCCCAACCTAATATATCATTAATTTTCGTACACTCTAAATCCATTTGGTCATAAAATCGAACACTGGGTTGAGTATCCTTTGCTGTCAGTTCTATACATTTTAAAATTGTCGTGTTCTTGGCTAGGGCATACAGTAATACATAGAATGGATTTTAGGGATAATGATTGGTTCGAAGTCATCTTTTCGGCTCACTAATTCTAAGCAAAATGTTCATTGTCATTATATCATGTTCCATATTTCTGATTTTCCGAATATTTTCAGATTTTCTAAAATACTGTAAGCTAAAATTGTTTTGCATAAGTATTAAAACACATAACTCGGAGGGCAGAAAAATTACAATGCATAATGTTTCAAAGCTTAATAATTAAAACGAATAATGAGTTTACATCATATTATGACAATGAACATTATGCTTAGAAAAAAAAAAAATTGGTTCAGTAACATACTCTAACTAACCAAGTATAATAACTAAAGTTTGGTTCTAGCATTTGGGTCGCAGTTCTAACCTAACCTAGCCATTTCGGTCGAATTTACCAACCCTAACAAACCAAGTGAAATTGGTATTAGGAAATTCACTAATTATGCTATCTTAAATTATGCTTTAAAATATTAGGATTAACTATATTATGCCAAAAGTAATTAGTGCTTTCACTACTTATGCCTTGTAATAATATGCATTTAGACTGATAAGCTGTGTCATCATCATTTCAGCCGAACGACGCCCACTGCTGGGCATAGGCCACAACGATCGGTCCTGCGCTGTCCGTATCCAGCGGCTTCCCGCGACCTTGACCAGATCGTCGGTCCACCTTGTAGAGGGCCTGCCCACGGAACGTCGTCCGGTACGCGGTCGCCATTCGAGAGCCTTTCCGCCCCAACGGCCATCGGTTCTCCGCGCTATGTGTCCCGCCCACTGCCACTTCAGCGATGCAATCCTTCGAGGGATGTCGGTTGTTTTTGTTCTCCTGCGGATCTCATCATTTCTGATTCGATCGAGCAGGGAAATACCAAGCATCGCTCTCTCCATTGCTCGCTGGGTGATCTTGAGCCTTCTTATGAGACCCATAGTAAGGGACCACTTCTCACTCCCATAGGTCATTACTGGCAACACACACTGGTCAAAGACTTTTGTCTTGAGACACTGAGGTATTTCGGACGCAAATATATGCCGGAGCTTCCCGAACGCTGCCCATCCGAGCTGGATTCGACGAGAGATCTCTTTCTCGAAGTTGGACTTACCTAGCTGGACTGTCTGTCCCAGGTAAACATAGTGGTCAACAACTTCGAGTGTAATGTTCCCAACGTTAACTGGAGCGGGTGCAATATGGGCATTTAACATGATTTTTGTTTTGTCCATGTTCATCTTAAGACCCACTCTTTGAGAAGCATTACCGAGATCTTCGAGCATTATGTTCAGGTCTTCCAAGGTAATAATAAATAATAATAATAAATCTTTATTTCTCTTTACAAAAAATAACGTTTTAAATAACATGTGAACTTAATTGGTAGGTACAGAAAGGGTGTTATTTTGTAGAGACTGGAGACAGTACTAGGATTACCTGTGCTACAGCCACCAGGCCTCCACCACCGGACATGACAATGTAGTTTTTATGCATTCGTTAAGGTTTTGGAGAATATTATTTACATTTTTAAACAACTTAGCTAAAGGACACAACGAAATTAATGAAAAATACGATATCAATAGTGCGTGTGTGTGTGTGTATGTGGTGTGTGTGTGTGTGTGTGTGTGTGTGTGTGTGTGTGTGTGTGTGTGTGAGTTTACGTTTTAGTGAATTATTTTAATAAGCGCCTCACTCTCTTCATAGTCCCAAGGTCTCAGCCATAAGAACTACATCATCGGCAAATCGCAGGTGTGTTAGGTATAATATATAAGCTGTGTAATAATATGCATTTGGACTATTATGCTACATAAAAGTTATGCCAAGCATAACTTATGAGAAGTGAATGTTATACTTTATGATGTTATCTTATGCCTAATGAGTTATGCCAAGCGACTTTAGAATAATCGACGTTATGCGAAAAGTTAGTTGAAAATCTACAAATAAATTTTAACTGTTAAGCGTTCGAAATCCTAAACAGGCGGTTTCATTATAAAGTATAAGGATTACCCCCCATGGCTCTACGTTAAGTAAAGTTTAGTGTTATCTGACTGCTGACAATACCTGCGCACTTTTTCACCGTTGGAATCAAGATTCATTATTCCTAAAGGATAGGGCACATAAGATCACTTCATCAAAGGAGTCCCAATTATAAAGTATTTTGTCGCCCCGCACCTGGGCGTAAAAAAGTTAGCAAAAAAAGTAAAAATACGGGCAATGATTCCTCCCGGCGAGAATTATAATCGGCAATGGAGCGAGCGCTTTAATCCATCGATTCTGCGTTTTGGCGATCCGCTGGGTGATGTGAAAACTTTGGCAAATTTGAACTACAAAAATGGCTGGGAACTGAGCTGCTAGCAGTATACGTAGAAACAGTTTAAAAATTGGTTACGGTAAAATAATCTACAACCTAAAAAGAAAGCGTCGTGGCCTAGTGGTTCAGCACCCGAACTCAGATCGTGGATCCTGTGGTCCGAGTTCAAATCTGGCCAGAACCAAAGCCTTTGTGTTCATTGTTAAATATCAGACTAACTCTCCGGTGATGGAAAACATCGATAACAAACCAAATCAACCCGGATAGCGGCGGGAGGCTCACCACCTACCACGTTGGGTTTGAATACCATTGGTGAAAAGTGGGCTTCTAAATGAATGACATTTCAGCGAACGGTCCAACGTTTACGTAGTCCAAACTACTCGACAAGGCTTCCTTTTGTGATTTAGACTACTTAGTACTAAACAAGGCTTAGTACAAAAAAGGGATATTCAACGTGAAAATGGTGAAATATCAATGAAGCTTTTTAAGATATCTAATATTATATATTTTTTACTATTTACATTTTTTTAAATCAAGACTTCACATCTTTATTGTAACTTCGCATAAACAAAGTCTGCTCTAATACGGCGAAACCCATCTCGCGAAAATGCATTTCGTGAACAGCCATTTTTGCAAAACGTTTTTTACCACCACCCGGTATTGTGTCGACGGGATGCCCTGATTCGGGTTAAGGTTCTAACCTTCAACGGCCGGGTTTGTACAAAAATTATGAAGCTGGCTAAATGCGTGAAAAAATAAACATTGCAGACAGTTGTTAGAATAGAAACACAATTTTTTTTGGAACATGGTCCAATTTCTGGTAACCCACACCGACAAAGGACTTGGAAATTAAGCTCGTGGCTTGTTTTAAATCTAAAATCGATTAAAGTTTCAATCATTGAGACCAATCCTTCGCCTAGTAGTGGAATACACATGCTTACATCAATTAAATTAAGCAAGAAAATTCATTTTTCATTTCCCTACTAAACCATTTTTTGAAGTAGGTAATAGTACATTATGATATAAGTGCGGTAAGTTGAAAATTACAGCCGAGGCGATATTGCTAGCCCGAGCCGTAGGCGAGGGCTACAAGAAAGCAGAGGCTGTAATTATCAAAGCGCACGTATGTCATACGACGTTTTATAACATATTTGAGAGGAAATAAATAAAAATCGGACTTTCTAAAACAAATAAAATCTTTAATCACTTGCTAGAGCTGTTAGAAAATGTTTACTTGTTCACAAATTAGCGATGCGCGCGCATCAGCGCTTTTTTTAAGGCAAAAGGCATTAAAAACAGCCAGTATTACTAATAAAGTAAATTAATATTTCTGTGTTTTTGTTACAGATGGTTGTAATTTATTGTCAAAATTAAATAAATTAAAGAATTAAATGTTTATATATTATATTTCATCTCCCAAAGTTAATTTTATTCATAAAATGTTGACCTCTTTTCTGACATAAAAACTCTTTGCTAAAATTTAAAAAAGTACCGTTCGTTTTAGACGGAGCATCTTGCTAAACCGTACGTTTTACCATAATAAAAAAAACTCGTGCGTTTTACATTACATTACCGCACAAGTACGTAATGAGATACATTACGTTATTGAGATTGGTGAAATAAGAGACCCTTTACGAGCAAATATGTTATAAACACTTTAAGATTGAATCGCACAAGCAATAATACATTATGATATAAGTGCGGTAAGTTGAAAATTACAGCAGAGGCGATATTGCTAGCCCGAGCCGTAGGCAAGGGCTACAAGAAAGCAGAGGCTGTAATTATCAAAGCGCACGTATGTCATACGACGTTTCATAACATATTTGCGAGGAAAAAATAAAACTTGGGCTTTCTTAAACAAATAAATCTTAGTCACAAAAAAACTTTTACTTGTTCACAAATTAGCGATGCGCGCGCATCAGCGCTTTTTTTAAGGCAAGGGCATAAAAAACAGCCCGTATTACTAATCAAGTGAATTAATATTTTTGTGATTTTGTTACAGATAAATTGACTGGCCTGTTGGCGCAATGGCAGCGATCCTGCCTTTAGCGCCGGAGGTCGTGGGTTCGATCCCCACCCATGACAAATATTTGTGTGACGAACATTTGTATTTGTTGTGTGTCTGGGTGTGATTATCTATTTAAGTATGTATTTAGAAATATTTAAGTATGTTTATCAGTCTCTGACGCCCATATTACAAGCTCTGCTTAGTTCGGGGTCAGATGATCTTGGTATGAATTGTCCCAGGTATTTATTTATTTAAATGGTTGTAATTTATTGTCAAAATTAATTAAATTAAAGTATTAATAGTTTATTTATTATATTTTATATCCCAAAGTTAATTTTATTCATAGAATGTTGACCTCTTTTCTGACACAAAAACTCTTTGCTAAGATTTAAACAAGTACCGTTCGGTTTAGACGGAGCATAACCCGTGCGGTTCACCTTAATAAAAAAAAACTCGTGCGTTTTACATTACAATAACGCACAAGTGCGTAATGAGATACAATACGATATTGAAATTGGTGAAATAAGAGACCCTTTACGAGCAAATACGTTATAAAATATTATTTAAAGTTGTAGTTAAAACGAATCGTTTACTTACTCACTTTAAATAATTTAAAGGAGCAGTTGTCTATTGTTTTGTGTTGAGTCCCCGAAGACAAAATGTTTAGGGTACTCTACTTTATGTTGAAGTAGACTACAACGATTTCCAGTCTGGGGTTGTAAGCATTGTAAGATCTGATAAAATCCATCTAGAGCACTCCATGCCACAGGGTAGTGTACTTGGCTGTTTGCTGTTTTTAATTTATGTTAACCATCTGCCAAATGTACTTAACATCCCCTGTACCCTTTATGCAGCTGACATCTCCCTTATATTGCCCTGTTCAGGTACCTCAGATTTGAATCAACAGCTAGGCTGGAACTTGAACATAATCAAGCTGGCTCCATGACCATAACCTAAAAATTAACTTCAGTAAAACGAAACTCATACAGTTTGAGCCCTACCAAAGGCGCACGCTGGATATAGATTATCAATTTAATAATGTTCCTTTTCAGTGCTCATGCTCTAAAAGAACGCCAACATAGCCCTACGAAGCAGGACTAAAGTGACCACTTTAGTCCCTAGGGAGTAAAAACGAATTCGTTTTTTAATTTCCTTCATGTGATCAAGACAAACTCCAAGAGCCAGTAAAAACATACTATTATCTGTGGAGCGTGGACCTTCTCATTGCGAAAATGTTGAGAGTTTTAGTTTCATGGCTTGTCCGCTAAGAAGGTGCGCCATGTGTTTTAAATTGTTAATCTGTTGTACAGCTAAGAAGAAAAAACTGACCACGAAAATTTCAGAACTTTTGTCAAGTTCGGTTTTAAATGTTGTTTTTGTACTAAATTGACTATTTTTCTCGCACTCAAAGTGAAAAGTACAGTTTGCACCTAGAGACTAAACGCCAACTTAATATCCCCTCGGTTTCATTGACTCCTTCGCTAGCTCGGGAGTCAAACCACCTTTGGTACATTATGGCTTCGTTTAGTCCCTCGCTATAAAATATACTATTAAAACTCGTAAACTCGCACTGTCTTATAAATGCCCTTAGAGAGTTAAAAAGAACTACAGACTTAAAAACGGCAACCAGCGCATACGATGCACATGCGGACTCCTGGCTGCGCTGTGGAATAGTGCTTTGGGGGAGCAGCACAGACGCTAGGAAACTGTTTGTAATACAAAAATAATTTATAAGAATTCTGACAAATATAGATTCAAGGACAAGCTGTAGGGGCTATTTTATCTAGTACCACATCTTACTATTTAACTTTTTCATTGTACATATTTGAAACTTGCATTTTGGTAAAACATAATGTACACTGGTTTCCACAACATTCCCGTCCTGAAAACGTGAGGCCGAAAAAAGAACAAATAGTAAACTCTGGTCCATATTCAAGGTCGATTAAAATATTTAATTCCCTTCCGGAATCTTTAAAAAATGTACAGTACGTCCTACCACGAGTGCCACTTTAAATTTACTTTATCGTTTAAAAAAGAAATTTAAAAAAAAGAGAAAAAAGAGAGAAATAATACCAGGTTCAGAAATGTTGTTACTAATTGCAGGAGTTCTTTTATAGGGAAAATTAGATAGATTATAAGGCAATATTTTATTACTCTAGGATTAGAAATAATATATTAATTGTGATTTAATTTTAGTTTGAGTATATTTAATTATAAATGTTAAGTAATAAAATAAAATTTATATATTTGTAGTGCCCTTACAGGGTTCTTGTTTGAAACTATTCTTCTTTAGGATCTGTGTACAATAAAAAGAGCAAATAAATGTTTATGATTTCATCCCTTTCATAGATAAAATGCTCGATTTTATAACGACATGATTAGGGTTGTCTTTTTTAGAGAATTTTAAAAACTACATTTTAAACCTTCTGACAAAATTGAGACCAAAATCTATCTAAAAATGTATGTTCATACACACGTACGACCTATCACAAATAATGTAATGACCTCTCAGATAGAAAAAAAAGTTTCAAGTAATTTTAATTTACCTGGAGCATAAATGATACCTAAAACACAAGCTACTCAATTGTTTACGTAATTAATCAATTAAATTGAGAAAAGATGGAGGACTGTTATTGAAACCTTCTTATATTACTTTTATTTGCTTATTTTGCCGATTAACCGTGTTAGTCTTTTGACTATCATGGGGTATTTCCCATTTATCCGTTTGGTTCCAGTCCTGTCAATTGCCAGCCCTGACCAGCCAACACGACACGAGGCAGAACAGCCAATGGTCGACGCGTGCAGCTCACTAATTGAGTGCTCCTATTACTGGGCACCTCGATGTTGGTGTACAGGGTGCGATGAAAAATTTTCTGTTTATTTATTAGTTGTAGCCAAACGTTTGGCTGACTACGAAGTATTATAAATTGTTGGGCGTTAAAAAAATTCTTAGCAATTTAATTTTTTGTAATTTTTTTGGTGTTTTTATTTTTTGGTTAAAAAAACAAATTCCATAATATCTATAAACATCAAACTGGTTTTAATTTACTTACACCATCGTAAATTCAGGAGTAGATCTTAAGGCTTCAAGACACTAAGTACGGCGTGCAAGAAATTTTTGAAAATTTTACTGATATTTTGAATTTAAGTAATATTTTTATTAGGGCCCAGTTTTTAAAGAATAAGTGTTCTAGAACTGTTATACTCCCTCCATTGGTTTTACGTGAAGCTTAAACATATAAACAGATAGGCACAAATGCTAAATTGTGCAGATTTACAACGGTCACCGTTTTATCATATAACCCGGTTTTTATAACTGTGCACATCGAGTTGTCAAAATCGTTAGGTTGGCAGCATTGAATTTCACCCGCCCTCATACTTCCTCACCACTCCGCTGACGCACTGTCGGGTGTGACCGGACTGTAGTGAGGAAGTTAGCGGGCGGGAGAAATTCAATGCTGCCAACCTAACGCTTTGGCAACTCGAGGTGCACAGTTATAAAAATCGGGTTAAATTGTATAGATTTAGCTACGATTCGTAGCAAAGTCTTAGCGTCGTAGCAGCTCATAGTCTTTGTGATACTCGTAGATATCAATTCATTATTTTTCTCTTATTGAAGGTGCCTTAATGTCGAGATTTTTGATCAACTAAGTACCGTTTTTAATTAATAATAACTCAAGGTTAGCAGTTATTTAATAAGAGACTAAATGATTGTTAATATTCTCTGGTAAAATTAATTCTGATGTTTTAATGTAATGAAATACAGTATTGAAGGTTAATTTTTACTTACGTAAAGTAGAACTAATATTTTTTAAAAGAATAATTTTTAAACTTTGCCTTTTTTGTTTCTAATGGATGGAACTCAAAAACTACCAAGTATACCGATTAAAAAAAACTTTAACCAATTCATAGCTACATGAAATAATGCAAATAACATAGGCTATACTTTTAGGCTATATTGTAATGGGAGAAATTGTCCACGCGGGCGTAACGCTAGTATTTAATAAAAACAAAAGAAATAACCACCCTATACAGAGCTACTATCAACGGGCGCACGCCACGGCACACGTGCCGCAAAATGGTGGCGTTCGAAAATTGAATAAATCAAGAGGATTGGCTGCTAATCGTAACGGGTGAGCAACGCGGAATCGCGTAGGGGACCTTTATAGACTTAATGGCAATTGTCACACCTGAGGTTAACAGTTCAATACGTTGCTTTTCATGCGAATACGATAGAGCCTCACGAAAAGGAATGTTTAAAAAAAAAATGTAATGGGTTTTGGCCTCAGTCTCGCCTGATGGTGAATAATGACGAGGCCAATAGTGGAACACGCTCACCCAGAAAACGCCTATTCATCTTGCCTGGGAGACACCAGTCTAATCCCCTTAGTGAGATGTATTTATATATACTTAAAATGACTGTTTTAGCTGTTGTATTGTTTCGTCTGTTTCATTTTAGAGCTGACAACACTTGGAATAAGTAACAGAACATTATAGCTAAGGAAGTCGTCCAGCACAGATTGAGTTTTGCGTTCAGTGGTTTTGATAAACATACACAAAATGAACATTAGGGGATTTGAGTTTTTTTTTGGGAATCCTAAGTTATACCTAAGTTGAGTACTTGATGACTTACAAGTACCCAGTAAATACTTATATAAAACCCACGTCACTTATACCCGGTGGTCCATACATACACGTCAATAATTTTTAGCTTCCTAACACTTAGGGGTATCCGAAAATACCCCATATATGTTGTTACCCGATTTTCTGTAGTCTGTGAGTTATGATTTTTTTTACGCATTTTTGAAAATTTCAGGGTTGTGTCACGTTTTCAGTGTAGTGCGATCTGTTGAGATAAATGGCCGTTTTTTTTTCTTTATTAGATGGATAATAGCGCCAGATGATTCTGAAGAATTCACATCCATAACGTTTTACATAACTCTAGAAAAAAATTGTGAAATGGAAAAAGTTAGAAATGCTGTTTTTTCCCTACACTTTAAGGGCCGTTTTAAAAAAAAGTAAACTTAAATTTTTCATCCAAATCAAACAAACAAACTTTTAACTATTTACCATGTCAATAAGTAACTTCAAAATAACTTGTAAAATTCATGTAATCGGTGTATCAACTAAAACTTGATTACAACTTAAGCTAATGGAATTATTTATAAAAAACGTCATGATATGTGTTCAAAATGGTGACTTTTAGTTTCACATAGATTTGAAGTCGTTTTAAAAATAAATATTTTATCCCAAAAAAGTCATCTAAATAAACGCATTTATAGCCTTAATTCTTTTTTTGCTTTGACGATGTATTATCTGTATTTAGCAATAAAATGGTCATTTTGAAAGCGTTTTATGCCTTTTTATTAAGATGTTTTTAGTTTACTTATAATCAAGTTTTACTTGATACACAGATTACTTGAATTTTACACTTCTGGCATTTTGAATGAAAATTTTAGTATGATGCCGCTAAAGTAACTCATTGAAATTTACATGGTAATTCGTTTAGAAAGTAGTGAAGTTTTAAAAAAAGATTTGGATGAAAATTTCCTAATTTTTTTCAGAGTTATGATAAGCGTTATGGATGTGAATGTTGATGTGATTCATCAGAACCATCTAGCGCTATTATTCAACTAATAAAGAAAAAAAATCAGGCTATTATCTCAACAGATCGCGCTGCAGTGACCGAAAAAAAGACTCAAACAAGAAAATTTCAAAAATTAGTAAAAAAAAAATTCTAACTCGAAAACTACAAAAAATCGGGTAACACACATGGGATATTTTCGGATACCCCTAAGTGTGAGGAAGCTAAAAATTGTTGACGTGTATGTTTGGACCACCCTGTATTTTAAAATACTTACATGTTTGAGAATACCAACTTTAAAATATCACAATTTCAGTAGTGACTAGCTAGACAACTGTTTTTTTCCTTTTTTTTGTTATTTCCGATTTTGTTCAGTGCAAATATTCTAGAAATTGATTTAAGAGTTAGAATTAATCTACGTGCTAGAAGACGAAGAGAAGAATAAACTAACGCTACATTAGCTCCGTTACCAAAACCATTATAAATACCGTAACATCGGCAAAAGTTCGGGGCCATAATTCGTTTCCTGCTTACTCCAATAATTTCTTTCACGCAAAAAGATAAAAGGGCGGCAAATTGAAAAGTCGAGTAGCGCATAATCGAATATTCCCGATTCGCTCAATATCTACCCAGATCAAAGTACTTTTCAATTTAATTCGTTAGATCGCTCGAAAATTACCAAACAAGCGAAATTGGCGGGAATACGCAACATGGATACCGTCGTTTGTTTTTGGAGGGAATGGAGTTCGAATTTCGAGATGAAAGGGGAGACAATTACAAAGTAGTTAATATTTTTTTTGGTAACATTTAAAATATTCACAAACGACCTTTTATAAAGAAGAGTTTGCTGCATATTTTATAATAAACAGTAGAGTAGTAAGAGTTCCAAGAGATCCTCTCACAATTAAATAAAGACAGATATTGTATTTACCCCTCTTCGGTTTTTATTGAAAAATGTTTGTTTCTTGTTGGAAAAATCAGGGTGTCAAATTAAAAATTCCTAAAATCTTTAAAATTTTCTACTTCTGCCTGATTGCTCTGTGTTTTGATACAAAGTTACAAAATTACCTTAATGTTCTAGCCTGTATTGCTCACTGTGCAATGGCTTACATTATTGTCGCAAATCGTAACTAGGTACAATTTGATAGGTACTCGTACAAACATACCTAACAAAAATATTGTCAAATGCGGATTGGTCTACTTTGCATGTGAACTCAGCACCTTTGGACTACGAAGAACTCTTACCAATCGGCTACCAAACAGTAAAAAAAGAAATTTCATAAAACTACTTAGTTAGGTTTCAGGAAAGAAGACGAGAAACACTTACTAAAAACTTTTAAGACAGACAAGAAGTTGTTCCTTTTGCTAAGTATTCGAAGGCTGTTTCGAAGTTTTTACTTTGTGAATTACGGCAGATCTTAATTAATTAAAAAATTGGAGTTTTTAGTTGTAACACTTTGTAATTATATGTAGGATATTATTCAGCTTGGAAGCACGAATACCGGAGGTTCGTCATCTTCTACGTTGAATTAGGCCTCTGTCACTCCATATACTTGCACGCGATAATTAACTGCCTTGCCGCTTAGAGCTTTTTGTACGCGAATCTTGCGGTTGAACTGAAGCGATGACGTACTGTAAATACTGATTACTGGCATTTATACCGAAAGAGATAGCCCTGGCAATATCGAGTAACTAATAAGTAATCTGTGGTTGAGTTCTAAACGATCAGCGGAACGTGGGCTCTGACTGATCCGTTTACCATGACCCCAACAGGCAACTTGCTTCTGACTACCCCGTTTTGCACATAGTCGTGTGCGTATGATGTAAAGAAAGCACAAAGTCAATCAACGAGCTTCGGAGAGAGCTATATTCGATAATTCTCAAGTAATCGAATCAAAAATGAGTTAAATCCATAAAACTAAAGTGACTGACTTATCCCAGCGGGTAAGTTGACTCAAACTCCAACGCAAACTCAAATATCCTTATTTAAATAGACTTAATCAGTACTTTTAAATAGTCAAAAAATATATTAAATACTAGACATAAATACTATAATAATATGAATATATAAATAAACAGTATACAAACATAATGCGACTCTACCACCGCGTCGGAGTTGATTCTTACTGAGAAGACCCGGCAAGAAACTCAGTAGTTAGTTGAAGTGGCAGTGTCAGGACATGTCAGGAGGACAAGTCACGAAGCATTGATGGTGCTTGAAGCATAAAAGTTCTGGTTTAAAGATCTTTTGAAGGCAAATGCAGCGTGGAACGTCCAAGCAAAGTAGACTCACTATGGTAACTGCAGCAGTGGATATATCGTATACCGATATAACTCTATATAATTTATTGCTGTGGACGATGATGTTGTTGATGGGACTAACAGAGCTACTCCTTAAACGTTAGTTAACTATCAAGATTATGGGGTTGAGGAAAATCTTTACGGAAAGCTTATGTTCAACAGTGCACACCGCGTGTTATAGACATGTTGCGAATGGGAATAAAAATAAAGTGAAGCTGAGCTTTAAAGATAGATATTTATTCATAACTATTAAATAATTAATATATACAGTATAGTAAAAATTAAAAAGAAAACCTTAAAATAAATATAACTACTAAGAAAATTTTTCACCTGTGGTAAGGTACCTAAGATGCTGGCAGCATTCCCCCGTTGTATAGAAAGACTCGCACGTTGAGCGAGGAATGTACCAGCTCTTGGGTCACCTGTAGTTAAAATCAATTTTTCAGCAAGATTTTTTAAAAGGTTCTGTACACTCGGACCCCACGGACCCAGGGTTTCGACGCCGAAAGGCACAAAAGTGTAACCGGAACCGATGTTCTGGTACTTTTGTGCCTTTTTATATTCCGCCGCTTCAGCCGCCGCGCCTGCCCGTTTACTCGTAACGGGAACATGGGAAGGGGCCAGCGTGTCGACGCAGGTCGCATCCCACACCAGCGGCCGGCCCATGCTCCATGGAACGTGTCATGCATCATGTCATCACCATCATTCTCTCAGCTGAGCTGTGAGTAATTCCTCGAAATGTTCTTTAAAAAAAATAATCGGCTACTCTAGTAAATTGAAACTGAAATGATTCTGTTTAGAATTACAGTTGCCCTAAAAACTTGATGACAAAAGCCAAAAACTGCCAAATTTTCCCGTCAAGCCGCTATTCGCTGATTGTAATAAGAAATTGAATTCTGTAAATTTCAAAAGGAACCTTTTCTGTGGGACTCAATTTTTCGGTGGGTTACTCGCGGGTTGGGAGTACCTACTTAGGGTTGGCAACTTGGCACCGTTATCTTTATTATTAGTAGACTTTCTAATTTTTGACTTTACATGGACTTCTATTTCCATTTTTTTTTGACTTAAAGATTTTTGATCATTTTCCAATCTTGTAATCACGTTAAGAGGACCAAAAACCAAATGGTCACGTTTTTGGTTTTTCTAGAGCATAAAATATAAAACAGAGTTGATTGTTTTGGGTACGACTTCATGCTTCCTTTGAAGTTTCTGATATTCTTAACAGTGAAGGTACGTGAGGTTGATATCATTTAACAAGATTTTGTAAACAGCCTTCATTACAAGTAGTTTTAGGGAAAAGCAAAGTGTGCAATGAATGTCAGTGATCACTCATATCAATGGCACGCGCGCTCTGCATACTTTAACGACTAATACTCTCTCGCTCTCTCTCGCTTTTCATGTGACCTCTACTTATTGCACCAACGGGCCAGTCCTATTCGTCTTTTTACTAGCCATTTTATGATGTGTCACTTTTCTCTTATTTTTTATTTAATTCATGTTGCAAGACGTCTATTTGACAGCCCTAACAAGGAGGAGGCTATTACATTACTTGCGCTCGGGTTTACTTTTGTTCTTTGATCGTTTCTTGTCTTTAATATAACTGATTGCGTATTACAATGCTGGTTATTATTCTGTTTAGTTACTTGTAATACTTGAATTGCTGTTATGCTGGCTGTGTTAGAGAAAAGAAACTCAACTTTCGGACCATGGTGTAGCACATTGTATTAAGCCACAAATGTCCCACTACTGGGCTCAGGTTTTGCTCGAAGTGTTAAAGTATTGCCCTAACAAGCAAGCGTGCAAATTATTGGATAGGTAAATGTAAGGCAAGTGATAAACCCTACTGTGTTATAAAGTCGCCCTAAGTCCGGATGACTTTAGACTTAACGACTGAAATCTAGATGTCTTCGTGGACCAACTGCATAACGTGCCTTCTTCGAATAACACTGTATTGAATATACAGTGTTATTCAAAGAAGGTACGTAAATATTTGAAAATGTAGTGACAGTAAATACAAACGATCAATTCTGAGAATTAAGTCCAAATCTCCATTGGCAGAAACACTTCCCGCTAAACCACCGGGACCAGCACGCATTTGCATGAGTTTTCAAACTATACATACCTACCAGTCCGTTTAGAGCCATCTTATCTAAGTCCTAAGGAGTGGATCTAGATTCTGTGAAGATCAAAATCAATTAAGGCTCTCCAAAGCCAAAATCTTTCTCCAAACATAATAGAAAACTCATAACCGTCAGATGTATTAGTTGAATGAATAATAAATCCGTACCACAGACAATAGAGGCATTAGCCGCACCATAGACAAGAGCGAGGGTGGGGTAACAGAATCCGCGCACGTCAACTCTATTATTTATGGATTCTTTAACATGTAAGGACTTTCGAATGGAGGGTGTAGTGTTGAAAGCAAATACATCGGACATTTGGCGCAAGGAAGTGTACTTTCTGCCTCACTGCGCCGCTAAGGGGCGCGTTTATGATACCCAGAGGGCTGCGGTTATTTGAAAAATATAAAAGTATCAATAGCGGGAATTCTGACAGGTGTTCTGATTGAAGAGGCTGTATGTGCATTCTGTTGCGTCATTAGTTGGCACGTAGTAATACATTTCACTGTATGTGTCTATTATTTTTCAAACAAGAGTGAAAATTAAAAAATTTAAAACGTTTGACATTTTAAATCTTTTATGTGTAATATCTAGAAAATGTATTTAGCCAATACTATCTACCAACGCTATCAAATCGGATGATATTTGCCAATTGCCATTGTACAAGAATTTTACAAGCGTATACCTAAGCTACACTACAAAAGGTTCAGGCATAATTATTATCTCAGAGAAGACTTCTGGAAAATCTAGATTCCCAATTTCCCGTTGCGACATGAAGAAGAAAATGCATTTCGAAAGTGGAACGCCCGAATTCTAAATTAAAAAGGCTAAAAGCGAGGGGACGTTCGAGATTCGAATCTCGGAACAACATTTGTTTGAATTAGTGTCGATGGCGCTCGAGTGGCCACATGCCAGCACGTTCATTGCGACACTGGCCACTGCGGGTTATTGTTTTCGGCGTTAGTAAAAAAAGTGCACAGGACTTTTTTTCTGCCTAACTGGACAAATAGTTAATGCTGTGATGAACCTTTTTGACTATCTACTCACAAGCATTTTGACTGTGTTACTGACTTCACTACGGCTGATCTTCTTCAATACCTCCATAACACAATTCAAGTTTAAAAATCCGTGTAGCCCAGTGTTTACTATTAAAGATGAATAAACACCTGCTACCCCCAAATTAAGGCCTGTATTCACTTTGATTATTAGCTATTGCAGATGATTAGTGCATGTGCTTAGTGATTAGGAGAAAACTCGTGTACAGCGATGGATTAGTGCGTTTGATTAGTTACCTGCGTAGTAAACTGATTAAATTATAAAGGTTCTTTTTTTTGCGAGTGGACTGCGAGTAGCCTCGTCTTCCTAGCCTAGCCTCCCTCCCCCCTCATTCGCAGCGTGCCTGCCACTAAACACATCTGGACAGCAGTTGTTAGTGTTTAGCGTCGCTGGTCGGACGCTCGTTTCGCAAAAAATGCGATTTAACCGGTCTTCTGTCGATACACCGTCCGACGGTAAATTATATTGTTTTTCCATTGTGTCTAGCACATACGACATACAAAGGTGTCCGATATAAACTCAACACAGCCACTAAACGGAATTGGTCACTGCACTACTCGTACTACTCACCTGCACTAATCTCTCGCACCTTCTAATCAACTGCACTCGCACTGATCAAAATAAATACATGCCTTTAACAGCGTTTCAGGATGAGTTTTTTGATCTCTGCCTAGTTTTCGGGTGGAAAAGCGATGAAATCAGAGTTACAAAAACAAAAAAATACGTTCTTTCTAAAAGAGTCAACCTGCTGACGCTGACGGCTGAAGGAGCATAAATAATTTATTAAGAGCACAGGACAGGAATCCAGGATCTCCTCAGAAATTGAACAGATATTGAAATTTGAACGGCAAATAAGAAAAATAACCCCACGAATATACCCGTGATTTCTTTAAATAATACGCCCTTAGACAGGGTGTCGTCCTTAAAATATCTCGGTCACATTGTGACAGAGGACTTGAGGGACGACGCTGACGTCGAAAGGGAGAGCACAGAGCGCTGGCGGTTAGGGCCAACATGATAATCCACAGATTTAGACATTGCTTAGCACAGGTCAAAGTGACATTATTCAGACCTTACTGCACATCCCTATACACCTATAATCTATGGACTCATTGAATGAAAAAGTCGCTTTGCGCTCTCAGGGTTCAATATAATAATGCTTTCAGGGCGCTGTTGGGGCTTCCGCGCTGGTGCAGCGCGTCGGGCATATTCGCGGACGCGCGGGTGGACGGGTTCCCCGCGGTGCTCCGGGGCCGTGCCGCCGCGGCGCTGCGCAGGTTGCGTGTCAGCGCCAACAGCCTCCTGGCCGTTATTGCTGATAAGGGGGATAGTCGCTTTATCAGGCGCTGGATCACACAGCACGTTAGTTTGAGAAAGATAAATGTCAAATAAATTAAATAAACAGTACGTTTCTGTAATTTTACTAACACATAGATAAATAAGTTGCCTTTTGTACTAACAATGCTATGGACTTAATGTCTGAAATAAAAACCTTTTTTTTTTTGTTTTTAATTTAAGTTTTATTAGAAATTTACTAGTTTTCTACCATGTGGTTTTCTCATTTAAGCCTGGCGTTCTTTGTTGCTTCTTAATAATTTTATAAACGGAAAATCACACCGAGGCACACTAGTAAAAATACCTTGATATTCCTAAATACTGAATTAGTGCCTTGACTCACATTTGCTCACTCTTTTCTGCCATTGTGTAGTAAATATTGGCAACGTCAAAAATATTAGTTGGATTTTTTTCCATTTATTTACCATTGAAAACTTAAATAACATGATCATAATCCGGTCACATGCTAAAACCACTAAGGTTTATGACGACACGGCCACTAAAAAAGATCGATACTATTGTATCGTTCTTTTTTAGTGGCCGTGTCGTCAATCTCTTAATTGTTATCGGATACATTATTAAACAAGATTACAGTTTAATAATAAATATATCATAAAAGTAGAAACTAGGTAAATTTATCTATAATTCACTAATTGTGTTGTATTGTTTGAGATTGATATGCCTCAAAAAGTACAATTTTAGTTTATTTTTAATGTTTTTATTCAATGAAATGGCGGTACGAATAAGTAAATTGCAAATTCATCGTGTATCATAAATTAGTGCTTACGGCTGGGATGTCTTTTTTTTATAACTAACTATTCTTCTATGTGTTATTATGGAAGGCAAACAACATACTTTCGAGTCTCAGGGTTATTTTCATAGTCATCACAGATATACATTAAATTAAAAAATCCATCATAAACTCACACGGGAGAAATTTCAAAAAGTTCTCAGCCATGGCAAACTCGGTAATGAACCCTATGGCTCGATGAAGTCTGACATAACCTCAACATTCGTAACATTCGCCTATTCGGGCATAAAACCTTAATGTTTCTGATCGCACTTGTACAGAAACGTCCCAATATTTTCTTGTCAAACACGGTAGGCCTTTGAATTTCGGCGTCTGTGCGCTACCGACATAGTTACATAGAGGCTGTAATATATACCTACGAGGTGGGAGAGTATTCTGAAACTGTGATGTTTTTGGTAGGGAATTGTTGTTGTTTATTTTAAATCTTTTTATAAACATCAAAAAAAGATTTAGAATAAAAATACAAATTTGACACAAAGATAGAAACTAGAATAGAAGTAGAACGTTTCTGTTTTTGTGTAAAAAATAGTGCATTGGTAAATGCTAATATAAAAATGAACAAGCATATTTGAGTTACGTAATTTAGTCTAAATTTTTGTCAGATATGAGTTTGTAAGTGCTGTAGATTGAGAATTAGAACCTTATTTTATTACACCTCGGTGGCAATCCTAGGCTGGAATCCCAGGTAATCTGAAGTGTGTTGGTGGCGATTCAGTTTTGAATCATCAATTGAAGCGATGCAAGGCTTGATTTGAATGAAAAACCCTGATTGCTCTCAATGGTTATGTGGTTTTAGATTGTTATTAAGTACAGTTATTTTACAAAATTTTGTTTTACTTGAGTGTTTGTCATAAAGTTAGGAATTCACCGAAAAACCTATCCGTTTCAAAAACCAGAGAAGCACAAACCCACATTTTTCAATATCCCGATGAAAAATAACTGTCCCGCCATAGTTTTCGTTTCGAACAAATGGAAAACAAACATTTAAATTGTTAAAACAAAAATAACCTTTACAGAATACTTCTGCCACGCAGCAGCCGGGTGGGGGAGGCGTGCGGGAGGGCGATAAGCGGCTTAGAGCGGGACGGGGCTAGCGCAATAACGTATGCGTTTGAGCGAGACGGATGTACGTGTCTATATACAACTGCGAACATTACTGCGTACGATCTGAAATTGCTTGCAATCTCACAGCGACGTTAGAGTTTAGTTATGCTGTTGTAATTTAGACTCTATGTCTGGAGCGATAGGGTTTGATTTTGATTGGAGGAGGGATGGATGTTGAGTGATTCTCAGTATTAAGGGTAAAATAAAAATACATTTTCCAGTGAATATCTACGACAAGTAAAGTTTGCCATCGTATAGTTATGGCGAGGCACAATTTAGCTCGCCATCTAAACAGCTAATTTTAAAAGAACTCTAACAGAGTTTGTTTTGCGACAAATTTCTCGTTTTTATTTCTCTTTACTTCTATAATGGCAGTCTGTTTGTGGCCATTTTATCCGTGTATAATGAAATTGTTAGCGAAATTTCTTTATCGCTTTTTTTTATTTGACTGAGGTTCTTATTAAGTGGTGTACCACTTAATAAGAACTGTAGTCAGTAACAGCTTAAACTTATGACTCAGTTAATTCCATCGAATAAAACTCTTCCGTTACTGAAAGCTGAATTTAGGTAACATGCCCCCTTTCATAACAAATTTATACTCTACTAACTCGCATTGTAAAACCACAACAAGTTAAAAAGAGTAACTATACCTACTGAGTTTCTCGCCGAGTATTCTCAGTAAGAAACAACTCCGACGCGGTGGTAGAGTCGCATTGAGTTTGTATATCTACTGTTTATTCATATATTCAAATTATTACAGTATTTATGTTTTTTTAAAGTACTACTTAAGTCTATGTAAATAAAGATATTTGAGTTTGAGTTTCCCTTTTGGCACTTTGGACACGTGGCCAGGACCCCGGGATCTTGGAGGCCCCTAAAATCAGCTTTTATAGATTTTACAACGTTAAAACAAGGTAAACAAGAATAGAGGGGCCGTGGGGGTTAGTGGTATCCTAGTATGCTCAGGGCCTAGGTCAAAGGCGGTCCTTTTTAGGCATCGGGTTCCTTGCAGAGTGTAAGGCAGCACTAAGAAGAGATTTCCCGAAATGAATAGAAAATTAGGGTAGAATAAAAAAATAAATTTAATAAATATTTGGTGCGGCTCGTGGACACCAACATCGTCAGAGCCTATAAAAAACCAAACCAAAAGTTTATATAATGGGTGCAAGAGACTAATGAACATTCTTAAATAAGATCTCTAATTACTAAACCTAATTAATAAAGGAAATAGCATTTTGTCTACTGACTGAACTAATCACCCACGGCCCTATTGACAAGAATTCTAGAAACCTAGATTTTGATGTAATAGAAAAATACATACATACATTCACTCACGACGACTATATACCAAACGGAATAGTCAGAGGCAAGTTGACTGATACCGTCGCGTCGTGGTGAGTGGAACACTGAGAAGCCCTCTTTTAAGCAAGCGTATTAGAACCCAACGTGATAGGTGGTGAGCCTTACGTCGTTATCCGAGTTATACATCCCCAGAGAGTTAGTCGCAAAAACAATGTATATGTTACCGGCAATGTGTATATTCCGGCATTGTATACAATGCCTAAACCATTCAGGCAATGTATGAAATATTCTTCATTTCATACTTTGCCTAGGCTTGTATGCGATGCCGGATGCATAGCCGTCAATGTGTATAAAAAGGTTCACTAAAAAGAAAGTTTAGTCAGAATCGTCTTTTGGCATACATTTTGGATCGGAAAGATAAACCGAATCGTTTGTTTTCATTTTCAAAATATCCTTAGTTATAATTATGTAGTAAAAAAGAACATGAAGCCAGTTCATTTCTGCCGCACTCGCTGGCCGCTGTCGCGGCATGCTCGCTTCGCTCGCTGGTTCATGTCAACCTAACATGCTCGTCGCTTCGCTCCTCGCAACTTAACAAACCCATGTCTTACAGAGCAATACATTTTCGGGTTAAAAAGGTTTTCTAAATATAAAATTGAACAAAAAGAATAACCAAGCTATGCATTTTGCCAAAAGTTATTTATGCTTTACGTTGTTTGACTTTGAGTAGGCACCTCAATAAAACTTGATAATTAAAAGCAAAATCTATTTATTTCACACATTACCAGATGACCACTGGGCATTCTATACAATGCCTAGGCATTGTATAAATCGCCTAGGCAAAGTATGCAATGGACAATCAAATTCGTAATATTTCATATATTGCCTAAACGCACCCGGCACTGTGTACATTGCCTAGGCATTGTATACAATGCCTGAATTATACACATTGCCGGTGACATATACAAAGATGGTCTGGCCAGATTGGAACTCGGTACCACACGTATTTTGAGCAGGGTGCTTCACCCCGAGGCCACGACGCTCTCTATTCCGCTTCTGGCTGTAGAAAAATAAACGTAGTACCCTGTTTCTGGATAATGCTAGTACAGGAATCTTATTACCCATACAAAAAAGATGGCCGCTATCAGCATGTCTCTTTGTTTTCCTTCTTTTATCAAATTAATTATGAAAAGAGATATGAGCCTTCGAAAATCTCAAAAATTGGTGAGATTTCCCGCTGTACCTAGATAGAAAATTAATTTGACTGGATTATCTCAAAAAAGGAAAACATAGGAACATCTTTATCATCTTAATCAATTTAATATCACTTTAATTTAGTACTACTCGCAGTTTTTCTTAGTTCTCTTTTATTTAGGTAACTACGAGGAACTTGGTCGTTGTGTGGATTGTGAACACCCTGCCTAGTCGTGGTTTTGATCTTCTTCACCCAATAGCAGCAACATTGATGTGAGTTTCTGTCTTGCTAATTTTATACTTGCCTATCTTTTACCATTTTCTTTTACCTGTAGGTTGCCTGGAAAAGATCGCTATTAGCGAAAGGGCCGCTCAAATTGTGCAGTGTTTGAATAATAATAATAATAATAATACATTTATTTGCACAGAATACAGGTCACACAGGTTATTGTTACATTTGTGCTTACAGTACAAATCTATATTCTGCCAGTCTAAGGCATGCAAATGTTATAAGGCAAATTAAACATCAAATTACATTATTTTAATAAATTAACATTTTTTTTTATTAACAAATTAAAAATTATCGTTGAGGAAATCATCAATTTTTTAATTTAAATTTATTACTTCGCTTTAAGTTTCTATGTTTAAATCTTTCAATAAAGTCGCCTTGTTGTCAATTATGCTCACGTAAACGGACATACTCGTAGGCAATATGTATTTTTTGTCAAATGTCTTCACAAATGAACAGTAAGTACTAAGGTAGGTCATTTCCCCTTACAAACAAACATAGTCCAGTAGACGTATCGAACGGGCCTCCGCCGGGCTTCAGTCACCGAACCCGCGCTATCGGGTTACAACGGGCACTCACTAAGCTACGAGTATGTCCACTATAGTACCTAGCATAGAAACATGATTTTAATTGGGCTAACTTAAATTTGTACATTATCCTATGTGAAATCAATTAATGAATAATATTTTTTTTTTATATTGCCCGTCAAGTTGACCTCACTCCAGCTGATGAGAAGCGGTCGTCAGGCCCAGAAATGAGACTGACAGGCACAGAATGCAAAGGAATCTCTGAGCTGGCCATTCTCATCTTGAAGGCTTGCAGAAATGTCTTTAATCTGGGACTATAAGAGAAAGGAAACACATGTGCTGGAAGAGAGTTCCACGTCTGGATGGTACGACAAAGAATCGAGTCACCGAACCTTTTAGTTCGGGTCAACAAATGCTGAATTGTGTGTGGATGACGCTGTAGTCCAGCACGCGTGGTACGGGAGAGGAAAGGTAAGAATAGATGATATTTCCACTGTATCTTTTTTTAATTATCGTAGGGAAAGCCTCATAGATAAAGGGGTGGGGGGAGCACGAAGTTTTGTGGGACTTCTACCGACTAAAACCACACGGCAGTCGACCTCAACACTTCAGCGGCGAGGCGGGGTCCCTATGAAAGGTTTCACAACACCCAGCGCTCTCTGCTCTACCTAGGACAAGTCCAAGAGTTATCTTTCAGATCAAGAATACCTACCCATAACATATAGACGAGCATGCATGAAAGGATTAACGAGTGTGAGAGAAGCGCAAGATGTGTGTCAGAACCGTAGCAGATTTGAAGATGTCTGCCTACCCTGTTCGGATAAAGGCATGATGGTATACTGCAACTACTATTCTTTAAGGTGTTTCCTCACCTGGAGCATTTTCCTGGGGTTCCCTACTTGAAATCGAATGCCCTTTGCTCGAACATTAATTGCTCGAAAACTTTTCCTCGAAGATTTATAAGATCGACAATTCATGAGCTCGACAGATCTCTACATCGATGCATCAAAATCTCGAATGACGTGAGCTCCAAGGAACGAATGCGTGAAGATGTTATCTCGAAACATAATTTCTCGAAAGAAAGACGATTTGAGTTAAACTACTATATTATTATCAATATTTTTCCGTGCTTACAACTGTACGTGCGCTCACTCAATGGATCTGCTGAAAATCAGCGTCTGGGCTATCAGGCACAGGCATAAGCTGAGCGCGGTCCAATTCATTTTACGGACATCGCGACACCGCTATCTGTTATTGTTATTTAATATTTGAGTAAAGGGCATTCGATTTCAAGTACGAAACCCATTTTCCTGTATGTAATGTAACATTTCAGATTAGATTTCGAGCATTACATTACTATACTGCATTTAACAAAACTTCACGGAAGTTGTTTTAAAATATTACACATTATATCATCAAGTTGCGCTGCTTTTCCCTCACCAAATGTCCGAATCTGTAACATTACAGCTTGCACTGTGATGCTCGGTTCTCCTCCCTCACTGATGTAATGCTCGACTCTGTAAAGTTACATTGTCGCTTTGGCATACCATTTCATAGCATTTTAAAAACAAGAAGATTGAGTACGAGTATCTACTACCCTTAGAATGATTACCAAAGTCCGTGCGCTCATCTTGAAGCACCTTAATTGGAGCCATAAATGGCTCCAAACAGACCACTTTGCAGTGTTCATTACAGCTCCGCAATGTTCAATGTCAAAGCGCGCCGCACGTAAGCAAGTAATAGTCACGCATGTTTGGATCGGATTAGTGCTTCATTTCTAACGGGTCGGTTGTATGAAGACTATCGTTCTATACGTTATTTTTCTCAGCTAGTGAATACTACTGAATAATACTACCTAAATTGTTTTACTTTAAGCAATGTATACTATATTATGACGAGGAAAGATTTGATGTTTGTGTGTTTGTGTGTTTGTATTGAATAGCCTCCGAAAATACTAGACCGATCGTAAAAAATCCTTCTCTGATATAAAGCTACATCATCAACGAGTGACAGGCTACATTTATTTATTTATTAATAATGATAATATTTATTTATTGCAAAATATTGTAAAATAAAGTAAAAAATCATTTATTCACTTAAGCTTTTACAAAGAAGCACTTATGAAATGTCAAAATTCACAAAAAAAAAAAAAAACAATAATAGACGTAAATAAAATAATACAATAATAGTACATATCCTAAATAAACATAATGCGAATTTACCACCAGTTCGGACGTTGCTTCTTATCGAGAAGACTCCGGCAAGAAACTCGATAGTGATATTAACAGTCGATAGTCATAAACATAATTTAATTAAATCGAATACATGAATTGCAGGTTGAGGCAAATGAGCATTTAACAGAGGACCCCACTAGGCTGTGCCTGTATCTTGGGGAACCAGTAAAGAAATGAATAACCTGTGTTTACATGGCATGGCATTATATGGCAGTGAAACATGGCCGTTACTAGAGCGACACCAACAGGAGCTGCGCGTCACGAAAATTAAGATGCTGCGGTGGATGTGTGGGGCCTCACGCAAAGATCGCGTGACATCGCGGACAAGCTGCAGGAGTGCCGCCTTCGTTGGTATGGTCATGTCTCACGGAGATCGGCGAACTACGTGGGCAACAAATGTCTGGCCGTGCCAGGTACTGGTAGAAGAGGTCGACCCAAGAAGCGCTGGCTCGACGTTGTCAAGGGTGACATGCGTGCCATCAGACTCACCACTGAGGATGCACAAGACGCGCGAAGTGGGTCAAGAAAATAAGAAAGGCGGACCCTGGGACCCCACACACCAGTGTGAGTTCACAACCGGGACAGACCGCACGGATGATGATGATGATGATAATGACAATCAATTTTAAATTACAAACGAAAATTAAAAAAAAATTAGGATGGGATTTAATATGAAATCAGAAGTTTCACAAAAATAAAGAGACTCAAAAACCTAAAAACAACAATTAACCAGATCTTCAGTACTTGAATAATCTAAAGAAAGAAGCCACCTAGTTATAACAGTTTAAGGCTAAATTTTAACGGGACAAATGTCGACACCCGCGAAGCAGCTAATGGTCACATATTAGTTTTATCAAAATGAAGGAATTCAAATAAAAAACGCAAATTGTATTTTATATGTATATATTCGGATTCAATATTTCAATAGCTATCAGTTAATAATTAATACAACTTAACTTAAAAAAAATACACTGACTCTTCATCCGCTTCGTACAGCAAGTACTCCGTAAACTAACTTAGCTATGTCCAAGCTTAAAATTTACTATAAATTACAAATTTCATTACATTTAAATACTACAATTTGAAAAATAAAATATTAAATTAACTAATAATCTCTTTATGTTTTGATAATCTATAATTTACACTTTCATCCCCTATTGAACACAGGAAATGTCAAGGGCAGTTCTCTGGCAAGTCCCTAGGCTTATTTTCATTTATTTATTAAAAAATAATATGTAAATAAGTCCAGAAATAGTGTAAATTCATTATTAATCGACGCAAATGTGTAATATTGCGTTCAAACTAATATTTTTGAAAGCAAATAATTTAAATCCCCTTTTGTTACTACAATTTCTACAAATTTATATAATTTTCTTTGAAAAATCTTTTGATGGAAAATGAACTAAAGTTGACTGTTTAAATTTTAAAAACTCTCACTGGTCTCTAAAAAGGGGACAAATTACGAAACCTTAAAACTATTAATAACATTAATCACATATACAATCGGAGCACACACATTTACAAATTGTTTTCAAAATAAAAACTCTTAAACACATAATTATGTACAATAATAAAAGTATGGGATCTTTAACGCTTTATTTTAGCGAATTTCGTCACTAAACGTAACCTAGCTATTTATTATAAGTGATATGACTCAGGTATTTTACATAGGAGAGGAAGCAAACATACGCAAAAGAACATTCTATAAACATTACATTATAAATTCTGTAGGTTTTCTTCAATTTACAGTTTTGGCAACGGTGCCATTTCGTTTCTGAGTTAGGCCTTCAAAACGCGAATAAATTAACTTTCGTTGATAATTTCCATTGTAATCGTTAAAATTATGACACTTTGTTCTAAATGCAGCATTTTAAATTATTCAATAATAATAGGTAGTACTTTAGTAAATTAAAAAAACTAGCAAGTATTAATTTCATAATGGGTTTAAAGCGATTGAAATTTCTGCATCAAAAAAGTTTTCATCATGATTGCAACGAAATGTTTACATTTTATAAACATAATATACACAAAATAGTACAGTATTGTCTAAGAAGAATCACAGTATGACGTTAAGTCTTGCTCAAAAGATTAATTTACTTTTAGTACAATTCCTCCTCGTTAAAACACGTGTGTGTTCGATTTACACTGAATTCGGTTGTTTGTATTTGAACAGATGTATAAATTAAATCTAATAATGATATGTACTTGAATCCCACTTGCACAACTCTCAAGGCACTTCAGTATTTTACCAAGAGTGAGTGAAAGTACAAAAAACAGTCAAAGTGAACTTGAGAGTTAATGAAAGTAGGAAATCTAAAGGATGCTCAAAATAACATGAGTACGAAATATACAGAGTCAACTCCTATGAATATCGAAAGGGTTTTTTAGATTGCAACCTAACGATAACCATGTGAAAACGACGTCTTTCTGGCCCCTGACTCCCGAACCAAATTTCGCCGGATGGGCATTACTGTCATAAAAAAAATTTTTTGAACCCTAACGCTTTGAAATAAGGTTCAAAAATTTCTTGTTTGACATTTCTGCAATGCTTGTCCAATGAAATTCTGTTCAAGAGTCAGGCCCAAGGTCCGAACTGACCTTAAGATACGTTTTTTAGAAGAAAATCCTCTGTACATTTCTTAGTCACGCGCTGTTACTATCAATAAAAGGTCCGAAAACAAGCAAAAACATTGTAAACCGCTCATTCAGTACACGCCCGTATAATTTACACTCTATTTACATCTAAAATGAAAGACTAGAGAGACTACACCATGTTGATCCCATATTTTTCTGGGGCAAAGTAGCTGTTACCAGTGTTGGAAAAGTTCGTGATCTGCGATGCTTGTAGCATGCTTAAGTGGGGGGAATTTTGGGACTGGTTCTCTGGAGACTCAGGGCCTGAAGAGAGGATGTTGTGGTGGGACGGCCAGGCGGCCGGTGGCGAGGGGTTGCCGAAGGAGACTTGGTTGTAAAGCTGGTTGCCATTGGCGGTCAGGTTGTGGCCGTGGTGACTCCCGTGGGACTGGTTCACGGATGAACCGTTGAAGTACTCCATCTGTAAAGGAAGGAGGAGTTAAAACTCGGTTGAAGGGCTTATTAATTAGATCGTCTTAGGGTTTTTATTTGATTAACAGGGTTAAAACCTTAGATTTGGAACCGGCTTTATGACCTATGTTGTTGATCAAGGCTGATTTTTAGTTAATTAAATTTCATACCAGTTAAGATAAAAGACTAGTTTATGGATATTCTACCAATCATGCATGTTTTAAGTGAGTAATCAGTATTTTTAGTAGTAAGTAGTATTTTTTGCTCAAAGTTTCTTGATTATCATTATGACTTAAATAGTATTAAAATTTACTTTAAGGTCCTAAACAAAGTGTCAGTAAAAAATCTGATCAGTATCTCACCTGACTTGGATAATAAGGAGAGTTATACGCGCTCTGCCCGTATCCCTGATGGTGGTGCGACGTGGAGTAGCTCCGGATATAGTCCGAACTGCCCGGCCAATGGAAACTGTTGTAGCTGTCCGGGTGGTACACATTCCCTGGCCCGTTCAGGCTCTGAGGAGTTATAGGAGGAGAAGGAGTCGTCATTATCGACGAGTTAGACCCTAGTGGAGTCAAATTTCCAGTCAACCTAGAACTGTACTGATCCTTGACTAAACTACTCCCGAAAGACTTCTCTGAATAGTCAAGCTTACTTGAATAGTCTAATCTTTTAGGACTGTTGTACAGTTCCTGTTTGGGAGTGACTCCATAGCCGTGAACGTTGGATATTTCTGACGAAGAAGACTCTTTCCCCAATCTTAGAGCATCATTAGAACTGTAATGGTGCAACGAAGTAAGGCTGTTGTTCTTATTTAGAGGAGAGGAATCGTAGTTAGAAGGTGCTGATTCTTTCTTGCAAATGACATTTATTGGTGGGCTCACCGATGTGGTGGGGGTTATAGGAAGGTTTGGTGACGACGTTGTAATACTTGAAGTATTCGTCGTGAGGCTGTTGGTGGAGCTAGATGGCTTCGACGTGGTGATCTTTGAGGACGTCGAGGAGTTTGAGGAGCCTTTGAGGTTAGAACTGGAGGAGATGGACGAGCCTGTCTTCGAGCTGGAGGTGGTTTTGCTCGAGATTTGCGTGTTGGTCTGCTGCTGCAGCTGCTGCCGGCATTTCGCTCTTCGGTTCTTGAACCACACCTGGTGACAAGGATATACGTTATAATAATACAATGAATACCATATTCAAGCATATGATAGTGAAGTGCTACCGAAAGCTAAAGTGGGTTATTTTTGCTTGTAGTCAATCGTGTAGGTATCCCACAAAACGTTAGAAACTTATATTAACTCCGTTGTTGTAATTTCAAGAGCTCGCTGCCTATAACATGAAATGCTGCGGATTTGATACTTCACAACCAACTGATAAACAGTCTGGTTGAACTACGAATTTTATGATAATTAAGTATTTTTATATATTATTTAGTGTCTGATTCCTATATCCAAGATGAAAAGTAATGAGAAGCCTCCACCATTGAAATCAAGTCATCGCTACAGTGGATGGGTATTGGCTTCATTTATCTTTTTTTTTAAAGTAGTGTAGCGCGTCATTTCTGATTTGAAAAGCTTTATTTAACTATTTATTATTGAAACCACGAGCCGCCTTGCTTCGAAAGGGTGCTGTGAAGATAATAATGGGTTTTTTCTACTTAACTGTAATATGTATGTATTATACATATATTATCATATTATCCTACCTCTTAAATTACTTTGAAATAAAACCGTTGAATCGTTTAAAAGATCTAAGGGAAAAGACGGTGGGAAGCGACTTACCTTTAATGCTTTGAAGAAATTCCTGTCCTAAAGATTTTCATCGAAGTAAGATTTTCAATAAAAAAAGATAACCTTAATAAGTAATAATTAGTTGAACGCTTGCACCCTCACTTTAATCAGAAAACTTAGTGCGATAAAAACCCTTTTTCATTTCAAAATATTTATTTCACCGTAAAATAAGTAGCATTTTGAAATGTGCGATATTACAACCCACTTTACCTCCTGCACACATCTGTCGCGGTCCGCACTGAGGGTAGTTAGCGGGGCTTTGCATTGCGCTTTTTAGGGATCCGTCGAGGGTGTAAAGACCTCGTCATGGTGACTTTGATTTGCGTAAGCTGTTGAGAGCGATAACGGGGACGAGGGTATTGTCTTTTAATGATTAGTTTTTGAGAAATTGGGGCGGTTAATTCGAGTTCCAAAAGTGAGGTTATTAAGTAGTTTGAAGTGGTTCTACTCAGAAAGGTAATGAAAATTAAATTAACGAACAGTATATTTTACAGGATTTTCACAATGTGTCAATAATAATCTACTTTTACAATTACTTTATATCATTTATTACTAATTTTAGTAGTGTTACCTAACGGCATTTTGGTATGTGTTTTGCTTAAGATTTTACCAAGCTTAAGATTATTAAGCGATTAGTCACGCATAGGTATAATTTTATCAAACTGTTCAGATAAATGTAAACAACACGTCTAAGACGGTGATGAGAATACAGTTTTTTTTTCAAGAGTAATCTGGTCCAAAAATGCCACTCGGAAAAGGAGAAATTTAACAGAAAAAATATAAAAAGCTACCAATGAATTATGCCTCATTTGTAATTGCCATGTTTTCTACGGGTCCCTTTCATATTTCTAACCCTGCGCTACCGAAATTTTTCTATAAAATGTATTAACTCATTATTCGCAAGCACAATGCTGCAAACACTTGGTCCAAGCCAACTTAATCCTTCCATAGCTTGGCCTGTCACGCACTGGGGAAAGTAAGAAATACATGTGCTTTAATGCTATAGGAATAACGCTCACAATCGCTGGTTAGTAAGAACATTATGTGTTGCACTGTACAGGCGTTGAGGAAACTACGATTTAACTCTTAAAGCTAATGAGGTAGGGTTTGAAATTGATGGATAGATGATTTGTGTTTTTCATTGTTGATATTGTATTGTTTGTTCTTTGAGTTAGAAAGTTGTATTTAAATATTTATTTCTAAAGAACGTGTTATATACTTGGTCTTGTACTATTGTTTGACCTTTTATTTGAATATTCTTTTTATATTTTTGCAAAATAACGTACTTACATCTATTCGGACCCATTATCATAGAATAGAAAGTTTGTTTGCATAGGAACAAGATGTCACAAACAATTAGATCAGCATACATTAGAGCGTCGTAGGGGTTAAGCATACCGGCTGGGAGCCTGAGTGGTCCGAAGTTCAAATCTGGCCAGAACCATCTATGTATTCGATGTACATTTTCAAACGGTGGATGGTTCGCCACCCACCAGGTGGGCTTCTAATTGGTCCGTTCCCCAGGACGGCAACAGTCAACTTGCCTCTGACTACCCAGTTTGTGGTTTAGTCATCACGGTGTATGTAATATGTATTACATACCTTAGTTTTGTTTGATCTCCTGATTGAATTTAACCTTTATGCGCAAATTGTCAAATTCGCAAATTGTCAAGCGGTCGCAATCTGCCAAATTCGCAAATTGTCAAATTCGCATATTGTCAAATTCGCAAATTGTCAAATTCGCAAATTGCCAAATTCGCAAAATGTCAAATGCGCTAAATGTCAAATTCGCTAAATGTCAAATTTTCAAAATGTCCAGTTGTTTAGGTTTAATAATAAAAGTAAAGTTATTAATTGGCAGAACTTTTAATCATTAAAATGTCAAGGGTTTTTTAAAAATATGAAACCATAAAACCGTAATATAAAATCAACAACAAAATCAAAATCCTAATATTTTCGTATTATATCAAATCAACAAAACAAAAACAATAGATAAGTCATTGTATAAAAAGAATCATGTGTTTTTTTATTTATAAAGACGTAAAAACTTAATTTTTTGGAAAAATTGTGTAATCGATATTTTGTCTCCTTCCAATTTTTTTAGGTATTTTTTATACCTAACTTCAAACTGAACATCTTTCAACCTTCTTTTGCTCTTCATAAGTCTAAACAAGGAATCTCTCATTATACGATCCCAAGTCAAGTAATTAATTGGTAGAAAATACCTTTAATAATTGGTGCATAAAAGTTTAGAAATAACATTTAAAGTGACGTTAACAGTGACATCTCTCTTTTTAATGAGTAGTTATTACACTCGTTACATAATGGTGCGCAGGTGCGGTGGAAGGAGACAAAATATCGATTACACAATTTTTCCAAAAAATTAAGTTTTTACGTCTTTATAAATAAAAAAACACATGATTCTTTTTATACAATGACTTATCTATTGTTTTTGTTTTATTGATTTGATACAATACGAAAATATTAGGATTTTGATTTTGTTGTTGATTTTATATTACGGTTTTATGGTTTCATATTTAAAAAAAACCCTTGACATTTTAATGATTAAAAGTTCTGCCAATTAATAACTTGACTTTTATTATTAAACCGAAACAACTGGACATTTTGAAAATATGACATTTTGCGAATTTGACATTTTGCGCATTTGACATTTTGCGAATTTGGCAATTTGCGAATTTGACAATTTGCGAATTTGACAATATGCGAATTTGACAATTTGCGAATTTGGCAGATTGCGACCGCTTGACAATTTGCGAATTTGACAATTTGCGCATAAAGGGAATTTAAGGATTGCTTTTTTATGAACACCCTATTAATTCACAGTATTACTAACTATAGCAACAACGTATTAAGTAGCCCTTCACAGGACGGCCTGAAATCAAATTGACTTGAAAGCTAAAATTAATCACAATAATGTACGTCACACTAATCCTTGCAGAGCTCACAATTACCAGTAATTGTCCGCACGCCCCACCACTCGACTTTACCTTAGGCGTTTTATAAGTAAGAGGCTTTTTAAATGCCCTGATGTACAATTTTCACCAATCGGCATGATTGGTCATGAAATGGTCATCAATCGACCTGTTATGCCGTTTTTGGTGTGGAACAAAGATTGAGTACCTATCTTATCCTGAATTTAAGAATGTAGGTACCGTAGGTACACATAAACTGCGTCAGCATAGAAATACGAGGACCGCGACAAAAGAGTAATTTGACAACACATCTGCGACAAAACATGAATCAGACACACAGTATACGCCTCGAAAAACAAAGAAAGATCGAAATCGAACGATAATTATGTTTTTTATCTTTTGTTTTTTCGATCGCTGTTTGTTTTTCTAATCTTTCAGTCAGTCAGTATTTTGCAGAAATGAGTGTCGAAGTTGAGTTCGTTGACTTGCTCGCTCTACCAGTTGTAACTATTTAAGGCTTATTGTCATGTTTCCCTTGGTCAACCCTGTGTGGTGTGACCCTACACATCATAGCTAATTAAATACCTAATTGATGCACTTATCTTATAAATTCTTGATTTTCATGGTTGTATGAATTCAATTATAAAGATTAGATTTTTGGCCTGTTAGCCACGCGATGTGGGTTCAATCCATATACGAGTATAACCAGAACAAACACTTGACAAACATTTGTTTGTTTTGCTTCTGGATTTTACTCTTCAATTAGTACTTTATTCAGAATTATCAAAATACTTGTTTCAGTCTCTGAGACCCATAGTACAAGCTCTGCTCAGCAATGCTCAGAAATGTCAATACATATGATCCCGAACTAAGCAGAGCTTATGTGTGTGTATGTAAAAAGCTGGCTAGAGCATTGCGATCATTATTAGTTTCTTTTAGGAATAACTCAGAAATACGTTTTAAAATTAGGCGGCAAATATTTATTTCGTAAAAATGTAACAGATCTTCATCTTATATAATAAAAATAGCTATGTTCCCTTTAACACCTCAAACAATTTTCCCACTTTCACCACTCTGCTACCCCTTACTCGTAATTCGTTCAAACGTCCAATTTCAAACAACACGACTCGCGCATTAGTTCGCCAATAGAATTAACGTTCCAAATTCGAATTTGAAAATCGAATCTCCTTTGTCTGGGACGTTAACCCTAACGAGATTGTGACGGATGGATGGCAGTTCGATAAAGTGGGATGCCTTGATTTTAAAGACATTAAAGTTGATATGCAGTAGCAGGGTTGAGATTCTTTTTGGAACTTTACGAAATCAGAAATGTTTACTTTTTTAACCCTGATTATGGAAGGATTCTGTAGTTGGTTTATTACCATAAACCGTGACTGTAAGTAATTTTAAAAGAAAGTTATTAATCCCAGGTAAAGCTATTGCCGATACACAGACAGTCTTATTGCTGGGCTGAGGCAATTTATTAATTAGGAGAAAATTAATTAATTGTTACTATGCGCTAAGGATGAATACTAATGCTTGCTAAATTATGTTAGTTTTGCTCATCCTGGATTTTTTGTTGATGCTACCTCTGCAATAAATATTTTTTCTCAACATCATTTGTTTTTGAATAGTGCAATAAGATACAACGTATACTGTTGCCAGAACGCTCTGAATCCACAGTTCTGACAACGTTACAATATGTTATACAGTCAAGCGGTGGAAATAGCGTTGATTGTACATAGATAATGACATGTAAGTTTGCTCACAGATTACCATTTAAAACCAGTGGCCCCAGCAAACAGTCTCGCGGCACGAATCACTAAATCCTCACACCAAACATTTGTAATGGCCGTGAATGTGATACGCGGGGAAAGTCGAGTGGCGGGGCGTGCGCGCAATTACTGGAGATTGTGCGTAGTTCGTAGAGGGTGTTGATAAAGAAGGAATAATAAATATAGATATGCGCCAGACAACACACCAATTGTCATGGTTCTGAACGAGGGATGAAATATCCTTGATGAGTTACGAGACAAGGGTTTAAGCCAGGGGCGTGAGCACAACCAGACCCATTTTCGAAAAGTTACCTTTATGGCCCTACCGGGAATCCAACTCGGGACACCACGCCAGTCGAGGCGAGAAACCGCGCTATAACACGCTACGCCGACCTGTTCTGTTTAATATAAATGGAAGAATAAGTTACAATAACTGTGCATTGCATAATTCGTATTTATTATTGTTTACATACATACACATCATCACGCCTTTTTCCCAACGGGGTAGGCAGAGTCCACATCTTTCCACTTGCTACGGTCCCGACACACCTCTTGCGCTTCTTCCACTCTCATTAATCCTTTCACACATGCTCGTCGATTATGGGTACTCCTGACCTGATCTTTTCTAAGCATTTAGCTCACTAAAAAACCGATTTTTCTAAATTAATGAAATAAAACGCAGAAACTTACCATTAACATTTCACATAAAATCATTAGATTCAAAACATAACATTGAATTTAACAAAATAATAAATAAAATAAATATCCCTGGACATTATTCCACACAGCGCCATCTAGCCCCAAAGTAAGCTAATTAAAGCTTGTGTTATGGGATACTAGACAACGGATAAACATACATATATACATTTTCTTTTGTAAATACATACTTATTATACATAGGAGACACTTAGACCAGTACAAACAGGCATGTTCATGCACACAAATGTTTGTACTGTGCGGGGATCGAACCCGCGACCTCTGGTGTAGTAGCCAACTTCTTAACCATTACACCAAGTCGGTCGTAATCACGAATAACTATCGAAAATTGCGGTATTTTACACTGTATTACAACGAAACGTTTCGTCTTTTTCATATTGGTATCCCTGGGACTTAAGCTATGAAGTATTTAGATTCGAAGGGTGTGGGCAAGTTCTTGGTCTTGGGTGGCAGCTAAATGGTGGATTACTGATCTCCCGAGAATGTATAATCTCTCCATCCATCAGACCTCGCTTTATTGAACAATGATTATAATAAGTGTATGATTTTATTTTAAGAAGCTATCAACGCGGGGTACGAGTATACCTACAGGGTGATTGAGGATTCATTTGCATTGGCAATAAGAACCTACTTATGAAATACAGTACTTTCCACAAGTATGAGGCTATTCCTATTCTTACGAGAGGAGCACAATTGCATATTTTTAAACCTTATAAACAATTGCCTATATAGTATTAAACATGATGTTTATGAGTTAAAAATATGCAATTTTGTACCTATTTAATAAGGTTCGGTGACTCGTTTCTTTGTCGTACCATCCAGACGTGGAACGCTCTTCCAGCACATGTGTTTCCTTCCCCGTATAGTCCCGGGTTCTTCAAGCGGGGCGGGAAAAGGCATTGCAGGCCTTCAAGGTGAGGATGGCCAGCCCAGTGATTCGTTTGAATGACTGGGCTTGTCAACCTCATATCTGGACCTCACGACCGCTTTCCATCAGGTGGAGTGAGGTCATCTTGACAGGCAATATAAAAAAAAAACCCCACACTTGGGTAAAGTACTGTATATCATGAGTAGGTTTTTAATTTTAAAGGATGCCAATGAATCCTCAGTCATCCCGATAGGTAAGGCTAAGGATGTCATATACATAAAGAAATTAGATCGAGATAGGAAACTAGAAAAAATCGAATGACGGACCTTGAAGAAATCAGACAGGATTCGAACCGATTTTTTTTGACCGGGTATGAGGCCGACAAGCCCAGACATACAAACGAATCACTGGACTGGCCATCCTCACCTTGAAGGCCTGCAGAAATGCCTTTTCACGCCCCGCTTGAAGACCCCGGGACTATAAGTAAGAGGAAGGGAACACATGCGCTGGAAGAGCATTCCACAATACGAAAACTTTACAATGCTTGTTTACTATCTTTCGATATGAAACGAGCAATTGTAAAATGCTAAGTTAAGCAAAGCTAAAGAAATCAGATCCGAAATCTATGTGGAGTTTGTATGTTTCTCATTACGAACATTTGGATACTAATATCAAGACACAGAAAATAGTTCATACCTATTAAAGTTTGATTTGTTTTTTGGACCAAACCCACGACTTACAAACCAAATGAGCTAACCATTGGAAATCATATACTTTTTTTATTTCAAATACCTTAACATCTGTTACCAAAGAGGCTTGGTTTGGAATTACCCTAGAATCGTTTTTTAGGGCGACCGAAACCTACACACAAGCCATTTTATTTTGGCCATATTGTAACGTTAAAATAGATAAGAAGTTGACAGGATTGGATTCAAGTTCGTAATTAGGTTTATTACGCTTAAACGGCATGCTTTAACGACACTTTAAACATATATTTACATATATTATGACGACACGATTGGCGTAGTGTGCTGTTGCACGGTTTCTCGCCTCGACTTCCGTAGTGTCCCGGGTTCGATTCCCGGTCGGGTCAATTCAGGAAACGATCTTTTCTGAATTGACTCGGGGTCTTGGTGTGCTAGGAGACGCCCCTAGCTTATTTCCTTGTGTGGTACCTCGTAACACAGGGATATAATAATTCCTACTTCGAGACCATTACAAGAGGTGTGTTGTCTGGCGCATTAAATATATATATATATATTCATATTCATTTTCGGTGTCTCGTCTTGACTAACGTAGTGTCCCGGTAGAGTCAGTTCAGGAAACGATCTTCTCTAAATTGTCTCGGGACTAGAAGTGCTGGGTGACGCTGCTTCATTCCTTGTCTGGTACCTTGTACTTAACACAGGGATGTTTATCCCTACTTTGAGACCATGACAAGTGATGTGTTATCTGGCGCATGTATTTATACTTAATATTACTTATAATACATGTAACATGTAAACCTAAAACTTGGCAATAATAGTATATTTTATATCGAGGGACTAAACGAAGCCATAATATACCAGAGGTGGTAGGTGTGGTTCGTCACTGAAATCGAGGGTATATTAAGTTGGCGTTTAGTCTTAGTTTTCACTTTGAGTGCGAGAAAAATAGTAAATTTTGTACAAAAACATTTAACACTAAACAAATTTACACTCGACAAAAGTTCTGAAATATACGCGGTCAGTTTTTTCTTCTAAACCAGTCACAGATTAACAATTTGAAACACATGGCGCCACCTTCTTCGCAGACAAACCATGGAACTAAAAGTCTCTCCTCGATGAAGATGGTCCACACTCCACAGATAATAGTATATTTACTGGCTGTTTGAGTTTGCCTATGTCACATGAAGGAAATTAAAAAGCTAATTACTTTTTACTCACTAGGGACTAAAGTGGTCACTTTAGTCCCGCTTCGTAGGGCTATATTGGCGTACTTTTAGAGCATGAGAAGTGAATAGTGACTAAACTTGGTGATCAGAAACCCGGGCTACTTTGACCTGGGAAGATAAAAATGAAAGGTTTAGAACCCTCACCTGTACTCTCGACTCCGGGAGGTTGATCTTCAAGGCCACCTCCTCCCTCATGAAGATGTCGGGGTACCTGGTCTTCCCGAACAGTGCTTCTAGCACGTCGAGCTGGGCGCGGGTGAACGTGGTCCGCTCCCGGCGCTGTTTCCTGGGGTTCACGCCTGGGGGACAAAGAAATTGATGTTTAGTTGACGCTCAAAATTAAGTAATTCTAATAAAAAAGGGTTTTTGCAACGAACTAATTACGGTAAGATTTGGTTTTTCTCGACGTTTAGTTAGAATTATGTAGTTAGGTAAAATGCAATAAGGAAGTTTAAAATGCTAATAAATAATATCTGGGATAATTTACAGCAAGATCATCTGACCCCAAACTAAGCAGAGCTTCCATGGGCGTGAGAGACTGATACACATACTGAAATGTTTCTAAAACATACATAAATAGATGATAATACGCAGACACACAACAAACACTTGTGTTCGTCACATAAATGTTTGTCATGGGTGGGGACCCACAACCTCCGGCTCTAAAAGCTGGATCACTGCCATTGCGCCAACAGGCCAGTCAAAATAACAGGCCATCATTATAATTTGAAGAGCGTCGTGGTCTAGGGGTGAGTACTCCAGTTCATAACCCGCTTGGTCCCGAGTTCAAATCTGGCCAGCCCCCCAAAACGAAGTTATCGGCCGATTCGGTAATTTTGTTTTAATTACAGTAAATGACCTGCTTAGAAGTAGCATTCAATATTTTTAATGTTAAAGCCTTCATTATTGTATATTGCACGTCTGCGGGCAGGCTGAACACACTGTCTGCCCTGCTGTTCCACACAGGCAGCGGGATAGTGCGTAAGGTATTTCTCACCCGGATAACAAAAAGAAACAAAAAAAGGCTAAACACATTGAACTAACATTATTATTTGTAACTAACATAATAATATACATTTCAGATTTTCTGTATGTAAAATCATAATCTTTATTTCATAAATACAGGTACAAATGATCTTAAAATTATAAACATCCTGCCATATTTTGCCTTTCCACCAAGCATGGAATTGTGAAAAGGCATTTCTGCAGGCCTTCAAGGTGAGGATGGCCAGTCCAGTGATTCGTTTGAATGACTGAGCTTGTCTTGACCTCACGACCGCTTTCCATCAGGTGGAGTGAGGTCATCTGGATGGGCAATATATATATAAAAAAAAATGCAACAGTTTACATATTCATAACATTCCGATCATTACAATTTATAAGGGTAGGTCAAAGTGTCTAAAGTTAAAGTATTCCTGAATCGAATAAAAGCAGTTTTCAACTAATAAGGCGTGTATTTTCTTCCTAAAGATCTGCAACGGCAAGATTTTTATAGATTCTGGCAGATGATTAAAAACCCTTAGAGCCATACAATAAGGACTGCTTTTCTAAAGTTGTAGTCTGATATTTGGCAATACAAGTCTGTTCTGATGTCTACTTGGCTTACTTCTAAGATCGCCCCGTTTAACAAAATAATTTCGGTACTGTAGCGGCTATCATTGGTGAAAACAGACTGGCCCAGTCCTGTATGACTACCAGGATTTTACACCAATGACAATCGAGCGTCCACGTTGTTGACGTTTATGTGAGGTATTTCAGTACAGCGCCCCCTGGTGATTGTAAATGGAACCCTAAAATGGCATACCAATTTCTGAAGTCTATAACATAACTATATAATTCATATTCAAATTATTTATTGCATTCATGTTGTACATTGTTTGTCTTATATTTAAATTAAGTTCAGAACATGAACCCTGTAAGGGCACTGCAAACCGGGAACACTTAAAATATTTAAACTATACAATACAACAGCCATTTCACACTATCATTATCGATAACACTCATCTTTCATCCATCATTTGTTAGTGACATATTGTATTTTCATTAAAAAACTCTGACAGCGAATAAAAACTTTTTTCGATAATACATTGCTTCAATTTTCTTCTAAATTTACTGATATTTGATTCTCTTTGTAAATGAATTGGAATTTCGTTAAATATTTTTACAATCATGCCTAAACTAAACGACTTTACAACCTTCAATTTCGAATTTGGAAGTGCCAATTTTTCACGAGGTCTTAAATTTTGTGGCCGCACATACAGAGGGAACAGTTCTGGGTTCTTTTTCACAAATATAACTTAACTTGTCAAAATTGATGATATTACAAAAACTATAAAGCTTATTAAACTACTAGAATATAAATGAGACATTCCATTCATTATGATGGATATTTGCTGCATGTGATCAATTTTTTTACGTATTTTTCATTCATAAAAACAAATTGCAAGTTTGTTCAATCACCATTTACTTTTGCTCTTGACTGTATATACTAAGTGAAAATCTAACCCGCTAAAGATTTAATTCTACGCAAGGCACCAACGGGCAAGTAGATTTATTAATTTATTATTATCAGCTGTTATCACCTGCGATGTTTTGATAACTAGCTATAAATGGTTAAATAGTTCACAAACTAATTAATAAACAAATTAATTCATAACGTTAGCGGATTTGCAAATGTGTGAATACGAACGTAAAAATGCTAATGAGCGTATTCAAATCACAGTTTGAACACGAAATGTAGAGACTTAGGAACTTTAGCTTATTAATATTCGATAAAAAATTTTTGAACTTGCAACGGATCGAGACTAAGCTGTGCGCGTGTGCTCTCATGATAGAAATCTATTTAAATCCTTGAAAAACTGTGTAATTTCTACGAAATATAACTATAAATCGTCTTTATACTCAGTGTGTGTGTCAAAAGACAAGCGCTTTCATAAATTGGTATAGCCATCGAGCTTTGGCAAGTGGTTGTGGTGCAGGCACGAGGACGTGGACTTCCTGGATCATTTCCTCAAGTAAGTGTGGATGGTTTCCTTCATACACCTTCTGGACAGCTGTTCTTCGTCGTCCTGGTCCAGCTCCAAAACAGCTGCCCACCTTTTTCCTCGCGCATTAAGTGGTTACAATTAATTTACTTAGGTTGCATTTTTATGAACCCAAAATCCTATACAGTCCATTCAATAATCAATCAAAGGCACTACGTGACTGAAAAGCAATACAAATAAAGTGCACCGCAAAGGACCTACCTACACTTGGTGAGCATTTTTTTAAACTGAAAAATCGCCACACCAAGTTATTTTTTTTTAATATTGTACTCCTTTCTGAGAGCCTTCTGAGCCTATCTTGAGCCATCTAAGTTATAAAGTATATCCGTAAGTAAGTATGCAGGTAGGTTCTCGGTGGTTGTTTTAGAAAATTAAGGTATTCACTGGATTATTAGGCCTAAGGGAGAACTTCAGAAGATATGCAGACCTCTGTTGAGGTCATTACATGGAGTTGGAAAAACGCACATAAATTCCTCAGATTCATTCATAGCATTCATTCAGCCTGATATTCATAATATGCTGAATTGTTTTAATAGCAATTTCATTTGATGAGTGATTTTGAATGAGTCATTGTTACTTGAAATAAATAAATTCATTCATTCATTCATTCATTCATTCATTTGCCTTATCCTAAAGGTACTATTTAAATTATGATTTGCTCAGGGGAGGTAGTTCTAACTCAACGTAGTCCAACCAAAAGCAATTTGTAGCCAATTAAAATAATAATTTATTGCTTATTTCCTATCATATCCAATTCCCAATATATGTATTCGTCTCGCTATTAGCTATTTATACTGTAATTTTGCTTTATAAGAGAATCGAATGACATTACCAATCAAATTATGGTAATTCAAATAGATGCTTCTGTATTTTTAATATTTTAATATTGGCAGAAGTCCTATAATTGTATTTAAAAATCTTAGTTCAACAACCTAGTGGGAAATTCTTAAATAAATTATTTAATTCGCAATTACTTTAGTAAATATAGCCGATGACCGTTACAATAAGTTAATATTAATATTTTCTCTGGGAAACCAAACACACAAATACTTAGCACGTCCACTAGCCCAACTTATTTGTTTATTTATTTAATATTCAATGCAAAAAATTACATTATGCGGACTTAATGCTAGAAGAATTCTCTACCAGTCAACCATCGGATGAGACAGAAATGCTGTTGGCAACTTGTTTTTTGGAATATATTTTTGACAGATTCTTTTCATCAGGAAATGGTCTTAATGATTATGATACATTTTACTCATAAGTAGGATCGCAATCAGGTATGTATAAAACTATATGGTATAAATATTTTGTTCATATTAATAAATAATCTATGAAAAATGTCACCATAAACGAATAGGAAATAGCTCATCCGTATTGTTTTGATAAGTACATAGCATACTTACACATGTACCAGTGAAAAGCATAAATATCTATACGTTTCCAAGGCTTCAAAAATATCTAAGCAAAACTTTAGGCACAAATATCTTCATGAGAGTTCGTTCAGCCTCTTTGTTGACTTGTATAGATATTTAAATAAACAAATGAATATCTGTGACAAATAACACCAAGATCATCTGACCCCAAACTAAGCAGAGCTTGTACTATAGGTGTCAGTGACTTAAACATCCTTAAATATCTCTAAATACATTCTTAGATAGAAAATAACACCCAGACACAAATGTTCGTCCCATTATTTGTGGCTAATGTTTTGCTCAGACATTTGTGAAGCCTTTGAAACGCACAGATAATAATGCTTTTGGCTGTACTAAGGTGTCGCTTCGACGAACAAGAAAGTGCCCAATTTTGAATTGTTTAATCCACTGAACTATTTTGTAGCCATGTTGTCTTCGAAGTCGGTTGAAAGCAAGGAATGCGTGTCATTAGTCATTCTTCTAACGCTGAACAAACATACAGACGTCGTGTCAAACATGTAATCCTTGCTTAGAATAAAAATCATTAAGTCTTTAGAATGCGGCCATGTTGTCTGACGAAAACGATGTATTGGATGCCACAGACTTGCGCTCGACAAGAGTTTCGTTTGCTTTTTCAACACGTTCAGTTAATTTATTTTACTACATACTTAAAGATTCTATTAATAAGAAATCTGTAGAGCATCCGGAGTGGCTGATGTAGCACGCTGGTCAGACAGTTGAAAAATGGGCAAGGTGCACGCTCAGAGAACTTACTAAAAAAAAATAGAGACTGTTAGAATGGGATTGAAATTCATGGTAAAATTGTAGCGCAAACAAGCGATTACAATAAAAATAATAATGTATTTTCGTGAATACTTATTTACAAATCCGAATCAAATTGACGACACGATTGGCATAGTGCGCTGTGGCACGGTTTCTCGCCTCAATTTCCGTAGTGTCCCAGGTTCGATTGTCGGGTCTATTCAGGAAACGATCTTTTCTGAAATGGCTCGGGTCTGTGTGTGCTGGGAGACGCCCCTGGCCTATTGTGTGTGGTACCTCGTAACACAGGGATATTAATCCCTACTTCGAGACCATTACAAGAGGTGTGTTGTCTGGCGAAAATTTATAATTTATTATTTATAAATTAGTGTAAGAGTTTTATAACTGCAATTTTTCGTTGTTTCTCAGTGATCGATATGTCTTGATTACTACGTGTGTTGATAAAAATGAGTTTATGCCCTTGATAAACAGACGAATAAATTTATCACGAGGTCCTGATTGTAAGTGTTGTTATTTCAAACACAAATAATTATATTCAATCAAATTAAATAAGCTACGCGGATTCTACTTGCTGCTTTATGTTAATGGTGTTATTTGAATAAGTAGTTTTCGCATAAATATCAGAAAACAATAATGGTAAAAGGTTCCACAAAAGGTCTTGGCTTGAGCTGAGTGCCCACCTTTTCGGTTGCAAGTTTGTCAATTAGTTTTTCTATTCCACAATCATCTATACTCTATTTGCTCCGAATGAATTGTATTCCTTTATTTCTTTCTAATGAAACATGCAGTTTTCATCGTGGTTAGTTACGATACAAAATGGAAGTGGAAGTTGAAATGGAAGGACTGACCCGTTAATAAAACTAGGGGCTAGTTTATGGCGCTACTATTCGTGGGTTTGAATCCCATCCATAACAAGTATTCAGCCGGAGAAAATTTGTATCTGTGCTGTGGTTGGGTGGATGCAAAAACTATAAGTATTTAAAACAGTAAGTAAACATATATGGGACAGCTTAAACCCCGATTTGCTAAGCAGAACTTGTCCTATGGGGGTCAGCATACTTATAAAAATAATTATGTATGTATTTAGTTAAAAAATTAAATACATACTTAAGTAGTTAGTAACATACAGACACAGAAAAAACACAAATGTTCGTCACGTGAATGTTAGTCCTGGGTGTGTGGATCGTACCCACGACCCCAGGTGCTAAAGGCAGAATCGTTCAGCATTAAAGCAATAGGCCAGTCAAAAAAAGACAAGAGACATTCGAAAACAAAATTTAAGCACTTAGTTAGTAGAGTCTCATGTAGAGTCGAAATTGCCTAGCAAAATTCATTCGATATTACTAAAATGAAAACGAAACGAGTATTCGTATTGTTACTACTATTAGCCAATCAGAAGCTGCGCAATAACAATAAAAGTCAACTTTGCGTCTGCGCAGGTCAAGCGCGTTCGTTAGCTAGGTCTTGTATTAAAATCTAGCTTTAAATGTGCCTAAGCTCCTTATCTCTGGGTAACGACACTTAATGGTTATATTATCTACTAACTTATGTTATAAAGTAGCGGTTAAGTGTATTTATCACTTATTTCAATTTAGTACTTTGCTTTTCTTGCGATGTGAATAACTTAAGCAGGTTTTAAGTAATAGATCAATTGTGAGTTGTTTAATAATGATGAATGATATACTTCATACGTTATTCAACGTTGATTTACTAAGTTGTTCTAGCGGGTTACTTTTTCATTGAAGTTATTATTTATAACTTTGTTTGTTTTAACTATAGCGCCTGCTTGTGAAATAACAAACTGGTAGGACGAAATTTTGACGACACGATCGGCGTAGTGTCACAGAATAGGTAATAGTATCCGTCCAGAAAGTTCACTCAAGAGACGCGTAAAAGAAAAAAAGTCTTCTTTAATTTTACAAGTTCGTGTCACAATAGTACTTTATAATTTGTTCGTGTTATCGATCAAGGTCTGTCTGGCGCATATATTGTTTTATTTTTCGCCTCGAGAATGTTTGTTAGATAGGGAACAAGCTAAACAAACGAATGTAAACTAAAGAGCGAATGCATTAGCGGGTGATTTAAACTTTTCAACATTTTCAAATCAATAGCTTCTGGTTATTTTGAGGTGAATAAATTCGATTGCTCGAAGCGTACTTTTTTCAGTTCACGAGAAAAAACTGAATTAGCATAGTATGTTGTGTTGTTTCTTTAATTATTCTTAGTCTTCTCGCGTGTTGCATCTCTGTGGCAGTTTGTGGCACATGGAAAACTAAATTCGATGACAAATCTCTTGCCAGTGTTACATGAAAACTCTTTCTATTACTTGTCTATGAATGGTCAGGACAGACTGCGTGTCTCTAGCAGGGCTTTTGTGTACCATAGACAAGTAACTATCTCTTATGTGTCGTCTATAGAATGTTTTTGTCTCTGTTATACTGGGTTACAAGCTTGGTTATTGAATTAGTAGCATTTTGTTGAGAAATGAATTATTGTGGTCCAAAAATGTCATGTAAGTGTCGGTGTAGACAAATAAAACATCACGAAAAAGAGACAAGAAACGTAATAAGAGTAACGTATCTTATTAGTTTTTTAATTGATTATCTATTTAAGGATGCATTTAGAAATATTTAAGTATATTTATCAGTCTCTGACGCCCATATTACAAGCTCTGCTTAGTTTGGGGTCAGATGATCTTGGTGTGAATTGTCCCAGGTATTTATTTATTTATTTAATAAAATCATATCTAATCTTACTAACTGATGTATGAAACATCTCTTGTTTTATCCGCAATGGATGTAATTCTTGGTTTTGTAGAGCTATTTTGCTCTACTCTTCTGTAGTTCCTCTAAAAGGGTTTGAAAACTTTCTCAAATGCTCGACTACCCTTGTGAGTGATAGCTCTGGCTGTATGCGGCTATCTATAGGGTGCGGTAACCGCTCAGCTAGTTTTCCACTGAAATTAATGTATCTATTCATTCGATTCTATTTACTGTACAGTAGCGCACCAAATCTATTGTTGGCAATATCGCTATCGACCAAAAAGCAGCTTTTGAATCTCGCTTGCGGATTAAAAATAAAATAAAAAGACTGTACACCGTCCGCCCTTCACAAACAAACATTTCATACGAAACTGTCACATTACTTACCCATAGAAAAGTGAAAATAAATAGAGCCGCATCTGTCTCGTTTCTCCTTTAGTAAAACGCGTGCGTGTGACAGGGACGGATAGATTTCAATTGTTATTCTCACAATGGGGCGCGTAATCCCCGCGACACGCCGCTTTTTTTTCATGATTTTATCTGTGGCTGATTTTTGATAGCTACTGAGTAGTTTCCAATAGTATCGTAACTGGCTTTTTCTAAAATCTGAGTATCTAAGGCTTTTTTATTGAATATCATCATCCGACTGGTAAAGAATAGCATGAATGGCAAAGTTTCAATTTCAGAAGTTGGAACCCAGGAATTTTCTGAATGGCGTCACCGATTTTGTCTGACAATAAAACCGGACCAGTAAAAGGGTAGTTTCTTTGATCCAAAATCGGAATAAACGAAAAATGCTTTTTATTTTATTATCTGAATCTGTGGAAGATATTGTTGATATTTTTATTATAATCTGCTTCGATTAAATCGAATAGCGGAAGATACGGAACTTCCTTAAAATTGTCAACTGAAAACAGGGATGTTGCACAAGTGATTCTTAATCGTTGTGCGATGTGCAAGGACAGAGACCAACCTATTTGTTTTAACCATAGCGTAAGCGATACAAGCGTGGATCAGAGTGAAATTAGGCGACGGGGGCCTGATTTAAGCGGTCCACGCGCTAGAGGCGAGTCACCTACCGTCCGCTATTTTGATTTAATCCAAGATAATCTGCAATGTTTTTGACTTACATATTTTCCTTTAACTCATCGCAACAATTATTGATAAATAGTGACTTTTTGAAAAATACAGACTAAAGATAGAAATTTTAAGTAAAACGATACTTAAGCAGTTTTACCGGTTAACCGCCTACTTGTTTATGGTCGCGGTTGTCTGCTCTATGGTCGCTAATGGTGTATTCGTGTAGAGATCTCGTTACGCTCTATCGATGATTCTAAAAGGCTTAAGATTTGACAGATAATCTTAAGTCGGTTATTGGGCATCTCATTTGTGGGTTGGAGACGTGAATATAAACAAACTTTTTATTTAGGAAGTACGGGATGTCTGAAAAGTTGTTTGCGTTTAGTTGAATCAGGATTTGAAAATGTGCTCCCTGCGGTCAGGGGAATAGAATACTACCGAGGTATCCCTGCCTAACTTGGTGCAAGTTGCAGGGAGCCGCTAGATGCAATTGGCCCAAAGCCGCTCGCTGTGGCGTTCTATGGGGGAGGCATATGTCCAGCAGTGGACTTCTTAAGGCTTCCTAAATGATGATGATCCCTGCCTGTCGTAAGAGGCGACTCAAAGGGCCCTTGGGGTCGCAAAACGCACGCGGGGGGGCCTGCGTGTGTTTCGGTTGCGATCCCGAGGAAGACGTTAACACGTGTCTTCGGACACCGTGGTCTGTGTTATCGTGCACTGTGGTTTAGCTTTCTCCTCCCGAGGCTGGTTGCCAGGCGGCTTTACGCACTGAAGGGTCCTGCGATGAGTCTCTCCCTTATTGGGGATCCCGGGTCCCTTCCATTCTGCGCCGAAGATGACCATCGTCAGGTTTTAGTGGGTAGGGGTATCTGTTTTCCCAGGAGTTCCGAGTCCCACATATCCCAGGTGTACCGTACCCAGAGCATTGAGAATGCCTAAATGCATTTCCTGACGCAAAAGGGGTTTGAAACTGTAAGTTTCTGCAAATGTTAATGACGCCAAAAATCATAGACAAAATAGTTGAATCACTAAAACCACGTTGCCGACTCATTGATGTAATAGGGGGCGGTGTTTGATATTCAATATAAATAAAATGTCAACACCTTAAACGTTTCTTTTGTTTCTTATACAATATTTAAGAAACTAAAACTGTAAGGTAGTTTCAATGACTTTAGTAACTTTTGTAAGTATATGAAAATAAATCTGATCATTCATTTATTTTGGGATTATAAATACCAAATATAATTACATATAGAAATCATATTATGTGTGGGTTTTTTATGATTGGTAAAAATGATAAGTAACAGAAATCTAAAATAATTATTAAAAACGAAAACACTAGTATCTAATCATGGTTTGTTCGAAAGTTAAATTTAAGTTTTATCTACAAAATTCCATAAACTTCCGGTAGCAAAATTTTGAAATCAGTTCACAAAAACGAAATCAATTTAATCCTATGTAATTACAGTGATTAATCAATTTATCTTTGGTGTGATTCGATAACTAATAAAATGGATGGCTTCCAAAATTATCAACGGTTATCTTTATTAATTGAATTTCAGTAAACAGTGTAATTTTAAACATGTGAAAGGAATAATTTATAATGTGAATTATTTATTGCATAGTAAGCACGTGATTTTTTGAAACCGTATCGCAAAAGCAAATTACTATTGTGTATGTACTGTCAAGAGCATAAATATGTAAACGTTTTCAAGGCTTCAAAAATATCAGAACCAAACCTTAGCTATAAATATCTCTATACGAGAGTTCTTATTAATACTTTTGACTGCACGTGTATTCAATTTGTGTAGAATTTATTGATTCTACACTTACTTACTGTGTTCGCTTATGCATTCTGCCAGTCATTTGACTGGATTATTAATAAATATGATTTTTTACTATAATTCATTAACTTGCTACATATATGACCTTTGACCAGAAGTTAGGTAAGTAAATACAATTTTAGAATTAACTTTTGGAAACAACATAAAGTAGAAATTCGAGTATATATTAGTCCCAAATAGAGTAAGGTCTGAATAACGATTCTTCTGATAAAATTACAGAAGCAAGTAGATTATTTTTTATTATTACTACCAGGAAAATCAAGAACATTAACTTTATTTTTTCATTTCCTTACTGATAGTTACAAATTTTGTCAGAAATAAGGTAATTTTATTTTGACGTTTTCACAATCAATTAGATAACAAATGACTCATTTTATTTAATACCTTTATGTATACTCCTTAACAAGCCGCATCACAAATGTGACAACAAATTATTTTCCCGTTTTTCACGGTGTTTGACCCAGCCGTCCCCTAGCGCATCTCCTTTAATGACCTGTAAAATACTTTTAGGGGAAAGATACACAGCTGCGGGCGAAAATTCCAGCTTGGCATTATGAACTGTGTTTCCATTGTGTTAGGGCGAGTTCGGGAGAAGAAAGTCGGAATTGGCGGGCTGTCAACTGTCAATTTGACAGTACTCGAGGGGCGATAATGGGCGCATTCGGATTTTAAACCGGATTGTTGTTTCAGATCAGCGGTTGCGTAGCAGAGGGGCGTTCGACAAACTTACAATTAGGTGGATACTGATTTTATAGGAGATAGAAAAGGGCGATTTGAGATGTGCTGCATAGAAACAGTTTTTAGTTGGATGTGTCTTTAAGCCGCCGTCAAGTAACCTGTCAGGTCAGGCCTCAACATGTGTTATTCTCAACTCAAAGTTAGTCTATTGATTGAATGTCAAGTGAATGTTAAAATCACAATTTAAGCGATTATAGCACGTTAACCTATGACGCGTCCACGACGTGCTAAAGTACATTGATCATATAAAAAGGCAAAGGCTTTATTGAAATCAAATACGTAATGTGAACGCATGTACTCAAGTTATGATTATTTAATTGTATGCATATGTTTTAGCGCGCGAAGGGTAAGAATATGATTTTTTAGTACATATATGAATAAGGGCGGAGACCAAGTACATTACTGCCCATTTAACTTTACAATCAACTCCATAGAACAGAAAATTCCACTGATACAGATGAATTAAAATTTTAAACAGTAAAATTAACTACAAAAGATCAACAAATCTACAAACGAGCGCCCCGGGAATCGAACCCGGGCTTTTATCTCTCGCGCCCACTCTGTTTGCCCCATAAGTTACGGTAGCGCGTGATAAGTTAATCCCAGAAAGAGATGGCGATAAAGGCTGTTACTCTCTAACTTGGAACTCGAAATCATTGGGAGTTAATTTTTGAATTTTTAGTGTATTATGTTTGCAAAAAAGTTGCTATCTGTACCTACGCCTACCACGAGTTGCCACTTGCAATTTAACTTATCGTTCGCGTAAAATAATATTTTTTTTAAATGTAATGTGACCCAATAAGTCTGACATTCACATGCCCCGCGCTGTCTTGACAAAATAGACGCTCAAAATGTTAAAAATCACCACCATCTGAAATGTACTCTATTTTATGTGAATAAATATTATTTTATTTGATTTTTGATTTTTGGTAAACGTTCTGAATGAACTGTATCGTGACTGTATCCATATAAAAACTGCTTTATTGTTACTAGCGACTAGGCAAGACTGAATACCTTATTTTATAGCCAAACAAGCACATATTATTATGTTCAAACGAACAATGATTAATGGGTATAACTTCTAGTGCATCTATTCATTTTTGATTCGTTTTTTGTGTTTTGATATAAAGTTTTCGTGCAACGATTTACAAATTTGAAAAAATTAGAAGGCTATGTAACGTTGTTGTTTTGTTGTTATTAAATCTTGCTATAGATAGATAACTTAAAGTCAAAATGCAAAATTTAATATACCTGAAAGCTGATGTAGTTCGTTCCTTCATTTACATGTAGGTATTTATTTGCATTTGATTTTATTGAACGCGAACTGCTAGCATGCAAAATTGCAAACCGCGTTCGCTATAGCACGTCATGTAAAATACTAGAGTATCGCCCGCACTAGGGAGAACTTTTGTGTCAGTAAAACGAACAATAGCAAACTTCAGGTCCCCAGCCGACCCAACAGCTCCCCAATGAGCTGGAGCTAGGATACTTGCCAGCAGAACAAGCCTATGTTATATTTGCTTGTACATAAGCAAAACTCCCTCTATCCATAAATCATGTTAACACATAAATTGTAGCAACTGGGGGCTAACTTGAGACAGATTAGCGTGGTAACTTCACTAGAATCAGATACGATAGCGGACATTCAACCTTACTAGCTGTATATAAGGTTAATTTTAGAAAAATCCTAGACTCAAGTTTCGGTCGAATGAAAAGCAGAGGAATTCAGACGCTGATGCAAAAGTTTACGGTCGATTTTAGCAGTTTACGAGGGTGCGAAGGGATGAGTTATTTTATTATAGCGATAATGTTGCCATCTCTGACGCAGGGGTGCTAACCGAGTTGCCAGTAAATTGAAATTTATCTAATAAATTACTGTTAGTGGTACGTTACCGTTGTAAGGGGTGTTGGTAACCGATTGGGGTATTTTAGTGTAAATGAAGTCGGTAATGATAATGATAGCTATTAATTAAGTTATGATGTTATGAAAAGTCGAGTGCAGCTGTAGCAATAAAGAGACCACTGATTACAGCATCTCGATCCAGAAGCTTAAACTTCTTTATTTCAGCCCTTAATAAGTAAAAAAAAAATCTATTCATTCATTGGTTGGAATGTTTGACGGAATGTCAAGTCTAGGCTATCGTAAATCATTCACTGATATTAGCTACCGGCACTGGCATTGTGTTTTGAGTTATAACAAATACGTGCAAGTATGCTGAGTCCATCGAGTATCGAGTCGAGTTGTATAATGCTGTATTATGTTGTATAATGACTGTGTTATTTTTGTTTTCTTAACTTGCCTCGATTAACTAGTAAATGTATGCATGTTAAAATTTCTTATTAGTTATAGAAAAGTTGTTTGTGTACGCTCCTAACGCTCATTACCTATTATTACAATAGTTTTTCAACTATGTTCAAACGATATTATTTCTCAGTAAGTGAAATGTATATTTTTTATGCGCTTCCCGCAATCAAAACAGTGCATGCTAGAAGGCATAGCTACTTCCTGCATCCTTATGTCTATAACAAGGTTCAATCTCTCTGCTGCATTAAACACTGTTCTGTACCCGAGCTTAAACGCAAAGTGACTATGTGGACTCTGACATTGTCGTACAATGAAAGTGAAAAACTACTGAGAGCACTTGTCTAGATAACTTGTTTTTCGGTTTCAGGATATTTCATCGTAGGGCTAGACCGGATACTGGTTATCGCACGCACGCACACATTCACACCAACACACACACGCACACACACACACACACACACCGAAACACACACAAATTTACTCAAGTTCAACCATTTTTATATGTAACATCTTTAATTAATATATAATCTTTAGTTCACTGTAATGTTCTTAACTTACTAATATCTAGTCGCTTATAATTTGAAATGTTTTGGCAACATGTGACCAATGATTTTCTACAGGACAGGCTGTGCCTAGTGTAGAAATCATTTTGCCTTGTGTAATTATACGTTTGTCGACGCAATTTTTGGCACTCTAACTAAGCTGCTGTGTTACATTGTTTTTGTTATTTTATTTTCTGTAATGTCAAAGTTGTTTAATAAACATTTTATTATTATTATTATTATTATTATTATGAGAAATAAAGTTCTTCTAAACCTTATCTGAAAACAGAGCTTTGCAAAATGTTTCTGGCCCATATAAAATTCAGTTTCTGCCCGTCGCTACATAACAATATGAGCTCTAAATATTCAGGCTTTACTAACACCTATTCACCCGAATTAAAAATAGGTACCTTACTCTTAGCAAAGACAACTAAGTTGTTTGTAACGTAATTTATACTTATCTTAGGCCCGTATTCTAGAACCGTACTCAAGCACTGATTTGTACTTGAGAATAAATTTCAAAACGTCAGTTCATACAATAACGTCTTTCAGATCTATACTCAAGTACAGATTTTGTTTTAGAATACGGGCCTTAGAATAATAACGCATAGAAGGTCGGGGCACCACCCGTTTTGATGCCACAAATATTAAGATGTCACGGCTAAATCTGAACTTACCACTGTCGAGGTAAGAGCTTCTTTAAAATGTTTATTTGTGCAGTAAATGGTTGTAACAATATGACAGAGAAGCACGAATAGTATTCGTATGAATACTTTCAGTATTATTCAGTATGAGTAAAAAATCTAAAGTTAAGTAAAGTTCGTAGTAAAATTAGGATTACATTGTATTTATACCTCGTAAAAAACTCTAGAGAGGGCTATGCTAAGTGATCAATTCAGGAATGAGGAAATCCGTAGAAGAACGAAAGTGACCGACGTATCCCAGCGGGTAAGTAAGCTGAAGTGGCAGTGGGCAGGGCACATAGCTCGCAGAACTGATGGCCGTTGGTGCAGGAAAGTTCTTAACCGGAGACCGTTTCAGGGCAGGTGCAGCGTGAGACGCCCGCCTGCAAGGTGGACGGACGACCTGATAAAAGTGGCGGGATCTCGGTGAATCCAGGCCGCTTGCAAGTGGTCGCTTTGGAAATCGGTAAGGAGGCCTATGTTCAGCAGTGGACGTCTTGTGGCTGCGAATGATGATGATGATGATGATGTCATATTATTATTTTGTCAGTTGATTTTGGCATCAAAAATGACGCGCCTTTTTCTATGGAACTATTCTTCTGGGTGTGATTAATCGAAGATATTTATAATTTTTATTTTGATAGTATTCATACCCCCAAGCACTTCATCTAATCGCAAAGAGCCCAGCATAAAGTCATCAGTTATCGCCCACCAGCCATAGAGGGCGCACGTGGCAGCCACGCGCCATATATCTGTTAGCTTTGCAATTCGCACCCAATCGAGCTTGGAAAGGAAATATTAGATTAACTAGAGAGGAATATAAATATTGGTTAGGGTTAGATGTGGTAGATTTTTGCAACCACTTGGACGGTTGCTCATGGGAATCCTTTTAAACGCACAAAATAATAAATAATGTCGCTGTGTAAAAGATCTGCCATGAATCATATCATAATATAATCATGCAATAGATCAGATTCATAACACTAAAATACTGTTTACAGTTTTTCTATAACAAAGCTGGCCACACCGTCCAGCCTGGCATCACCGGCGACCTGACCTGTTCCGGCGGCCACTTAAAAGGGCAGCGCAGCACATCTCGCTTCACTTTTGCTCCAGGACGCACGGCTAGCCGAATCCCTGCCCGTCAGCCTATTGCTAGTCTCATTTGATCTAGATTCTAGAATAGTTTTGATTACCTACCTTATTCTTTATAAATATAAAATAACGTGGTTAGATAAATGAGCAAGATAAATCATTAATCAGCTTTCGTAAAGTTAAATTGTGATTTGCCATAGTGGTTTTATTAATTTAGTTTAAAATCAATCGGTGGAGAAAGTGATATTTAATTTTGTTCGGTTAGTTACTTCGGTCTCAATTATTATTCTGTATACCTACCTACCTAATTTTAGTTGTGAAAGTATTGTAGTTGTGTAAAATAAACTTATTATCAGTGGTATTTTATGGCTTTATTTGTGAGTATTCCTACTAATAGTTGAATTTTTCTGGGGGTAGTTACAGTATCGGCCATAAGACGTCTACATACATACATACATCATACTTCATACATTTGTAGAGTGGTTGATTTTAGTGTAGGCGGCTAGTATCTATAGGAACCCCGAGACCTTCATACTGCAGGTGGACGTTCTAAGGGGAATTTGCCGCCAAATAGTCTACCTTCCAGAACACTGATGCCCCAATAGCAGCTCAGAGAATCAGTCCTTCGCGTTATATGCCCTGTCCACTACCAATCTAACTTACGAGTACTTACCCGCTGGGATACGTTTATTATAGAGCTCTCTTTTGAGTTTACCAATAATTAAAACAGTTATGAGCAATTTCTTAAATGACAAGAATTAGTGGTGGTATTCTTAGGTATAATCTGCTCCTCTGCACATTTTTTCTTTTGACTCTATTTACTCTATTAATTCAATTTCTGTGAAAACCAGATTGAAAAGAGTAACCATCGAGTTTCTTGCCTGGTTTTCTCGATCGGATTTAACCTCCGAACCGGTGGTAGAGTCACATTATGATTATTTATGGTATTTAATATCATAGCATCATTTCATTTACGTTAATTTTATTTAGTATATTTATGCTACTAATAAATTGACTAATATAAGTTTTTATGAAGAAATTTATTTTAATTTTTAGTATGACAAAGATGTGGTTACAACCACGAGAAGAAACCGTACACAAAATAATTTCACTGTCCAGAAAGATCTAGCTTCTTTCGCTAAAAATAACCCTGCACAGGCTACGGGGTCCCTCACACCCCGCTAATTGTAAAGTCAACAATGCCGTGCCATTGTTTGTTTGTGTTTTTTGGTGAGTGCGCCAGAGGGCAGCACTCTGTCCTGAGAGGTTAAGTTAATGGGATCGTGTTAGAAACTCCCATGATGTTGCTAATTCAAAAAAAGACCGTAAAAGCCAAAGTTTAGGTTTTCTAGCATTTTACACGTAGCTTTAATTATTCATTCATTTACTTACTTTGGTTAAGCTTAAGTTTGATAATAAATAATGTTCTACGCATTATAAGGTGTCTATTTTTCGTGTCGTTTGTGTGATTGAAGAAAGTCACTTTATGGTACCTACGGAATAGCAAAATGCAAGGATAAGGACATGAGAGGATAGATTCGCATGAACCTAGGACTGGACGAGAGTAGCCACTGATGGATACCTATGAATAAATCTAAAGGAGGCCATTGCTATAAAATAAGAAAACACTACTTGTATGTATGTACTACGCAATGTTGAATTTCGTTAAGATTTTTTCACGAGGTCTCTAACGGGATTTTAGGATTTACGCTAATGTCTGTTTGCAATTCTTTTTAAAGTTACATAAACTACCGATCTAACTCTAAGTGAGTCGCGTGTGCCTTTAATGAAATTCAACTCTTAACTCTGGATGTTTTCCCGGCAACCCTGAGTCGCCGGCGGGGTGTGAGAGACCCATTGCATAAATAAACACAGAGAACGTGGCAAGTTTCACACACTAGGGGCGCTGTGATACAAGTGGTGACAATATCGCAGCGAAAACAAAAGGGGAATTTGATTTTTTTGGTGTGTCAGAGAAAAATAAACAACCGGTTATGGTTATTTTTGATGACACAACAACAACACAATGAGTTATGTTTTTGCTCATAAATCACAAAAGGTACTCTTCTTTTGTTTGGATATAATTATCAAAAAGTAAGTGACCTAGGTAGGTACCTGATTTTCAATTCGTTTAAATAGTTATTTTTCACTTCTGTGTTTGATTTTGATGTATAATTTAATCACCAATCTTAATTATTTAAAGCTGTACTCGATATAGGTTGCGAGAAAATCAGAGGTATTTGTTACTGCTAACAAGAACTGTGCGCAGCTTAGCCTTAACTTAACCAGAATAACAAACCTATTTTAAAAGTAAAAGATCGCGCAGAAAACATTTAACAAAAACAAATCGAAACAAAAAGTTTTCAAATTTTCAAATTATGCAAATACTTTGAACGAGGAGTCAAATCAACCGTGCAAAATCCTCAGGAAACGGGACATTTTCACACCCGACAGTGGGGTCTGATAGACCGACAAGTGTTAGTTCTCACGGAGCGTTTTAGTGTTAATCAATTAGGGCGGTGTTTTCTCATTGTTTGTTTTTTCTTCGTAACAATCGCGGGGATGTTTCTTTTGGAAAATGTTATTTTGAGGGTTCGCTTTTACAGTAGGTACTTTTCGTTAACATTCAAAACGAGCGAGTTATATGTGTTTTACTTAGATTAACTTGAAATAGATATATTTGATATTTCCCTTCTTTTTTTGCGAGGTGAGTGAGATTGTTATGAGAATGTAACAAATAAAAATAAGATAAATAATCTTTATTGCACAAACAAATATAACACGTAAACAGAAAATAAAGCAAAGTACCTACAATTGAGGCGGTCTAATCGCTATAGAGCGATCTCTTCCAGACAACCTTCGTCAGAGAGATTTAGAATGGAGAGCGAGTTAGGTCGTGCAAAAGTGATAAAAATTTAATGAGTATTTCAATATTATGCTAAAAAAAAAAAAAATAGTAAACATATACAAACATATAAATATTATAATGCTGAAAAAGGATTACCTAGCACCAGTTTCCGTAAGTAACGAACTAGATTATGAGAAAAATGTATGTGAAAGCAACGTAAAAAACCAAGTCAGAGAGAGAGTAAGTACGATTTAACCTGCAATTTGAAAATAGGTAGGGATTGAGATTGACGAATGGGTGAAGGCAAAGAATTCCGCAGACGAATTGAGCGAACAACAAAGGATTGAGAAAAATAGCTAGAAGATTGCGAAGGGACTGTTAGGTGAAGCTTCCGGCAAGACCGCATGCCTTTACTTTTGGTAGGCTGCATGAATTTAAACAGCGTCTTAAGGTAAGGAGGTCGAACGAGGATTAAACAAAGTGGTATACAACAAGGACAAAATATGAAGATCACGGCGATGACGTATGGTGAGCCAGTTTAGTGGAATTGAGAAACATTATTAAATTTACGTAACCCAAAGATGATGCGTATGCAGAAGTTTTGAAGGCGTTCGAGTTTATTTAGAAAAAAATCAGTAATATCTAAATAGGCACAATCGGCATAGTCAAGAATTGCCAGTAGCAAGGCCTGCACTAGAACAATTTTGATGGGTATAGGTAAGAAATGGCGGAGCCTCCTGAGAGAACTTGCTGATGCGAACATTTTCCTGCTCACCTCACCAATCTTTTTTCCCAGTTCAACGAACAGTCAAGATAAACACCTAAGTTTTTCACTGTACTGCTGTAGGAGATCCGGATTCCGTCAAACACAACAGGCGGCATCGACTCCAATTCGTTATTCGATATAATCATTAAAATCAGGAGAATATAAAAAAACCGACCAAGTGCGAGTCGGCCTCGCGCCCCGAGGGTTCCGTACAAACCTGTAGGTATATTTATTAAAAATATTTTTATTATTTGATGTAAAAAAAAATACGGTTTTCGCAATTTTTCCTTTATATGTGCTGTAAGAAATTGCTAAGTACCAAATTTCAAGATTCTGAGTTCACGGGTCAGTTGATTCCCTTGCGAGTGTCGAAACTTAGCGGAAATTTGCGGCATAAACGGCTGTATCTGTTGATTGCGTTGGCTTAGATGTTTGATTTTTTCAAAGCTCCAAGGGACAGTAGTAGCTCCGAGTATTTGATACAAATTCCTGAGAAAAAGGGTCTTCACAGACGGAAAGACGGACTCACGGACAAAAAAATGATCCTATAAGGGTTCCGTTTTTTCTTTTGGTAAGGAACCCTAAAAAATGAGAAAAAAGATGGATTTATTTGAAAGGGTAAAATTTATTTCCTTGTCCTTACTTAGTTGTCTTCCTTGATCCTTGAAAGTATTTTTTTTGATTTTAATACTTACTTATTTACGTGATGAGTTTCCATAATAAGATCAATGAGATGTAGGGATCAGAAAATCGATGACGTTGTAGTCTTTTGATAACTACGAGTAGTACTCGTATATACAAGAGACATGAACGCATTAGAAATACATAATTACAATTTTAAGAACATCATTTCATTTTGAATTGGATTCGAATTTAAAATCGAACAATCATTATTATTAGCAATACTTCATAAGTTAAGTAGCTCTTACAAGTATGACTTTTCCGGCCTACGGACTCGCGTGACGGCATCAATTAGATAAATAAATATCTGGGACAATTAACGCCAAGATCATCTGACCCCAAACTAAGCAGACCTTGTACTATGGGCGTCAGAGACTGATAAAAATACTTTATTATTTCTAAATACATATACTTCAATAAATAATAATACACACAACAAACTCAAATGTTCGTCACATAAATGTTTGTCATGGGCGGGGATCGAACCCACGACCTCCGGCGCTTAAGGGAATTCTGAGCGAAGTTTAAGAAATCTGATGTTATTCATTTCAAAATATCTACATAAAAACATTATTCCTATCACAATCCGTTGTAACCATAGACAAAATCCATTAGCTGAGCCACTAACCACAGATAACTGTGAGAGCTCAATTCCCTTATCGCCAGTAGCAAAATTTTAAAAATTTCATGATGACGTTCGAAGATAACTGCTGACGGTGACAAGAGCATTGCATTAAGGAAAAAAAATAAAACAAACATGGCGGGGCAAGATGGCGGCACGGCAAAGGAGCCGCGGTAGCGGCATTCTCAGGTTGGAATTCATAAATGATAAATTTAATATTATTTATGACGGGTGAAGTATAAAGAGTTGTAAGTACTGGTTTCCGATATCAACTGCGATAGCCTGACGGTGAAGGAGTAAGTGTTCAGGTACTTTCTTTAATTGTTGGATCAGTTTTAATTTGTTGTTATTAAAAAAATCAAAGGATGGAAAGAGTGGACACTCAGTGTGGTTGGCACACCGATTTAACGTTACTTAGCGAACTATAGAAAGAGCCATGCTTAGTTTTTCATGATAAGGTAAACAATATCAGTAGGTCAACAATCATTGATGTATGCGTATCCTAATATGTTTGGAAAACATACTATTTGGATACGCACGCATAGGCTTATAACCTTTGGGATATAGTTAGTCAATCGTAAGAGCCCTCATTCGTTGTGCCCCTACAGATGCTGATCGATTAGAGCATTTACTTGAATTAGAACATCGAGCATTCGTTGTTTTCGAATATACTCGAACCACAATGCGAACATGACGCTAGATGTTCAGTTACAACTTGATTTTAAAAACCATATAACGTTACATTCCATGGAAATGTTTTTTATAAAACTGGGCATTTGTCTGAATTGTCTCATTCGTAAAAACGTTGTAATAACGGTTTAATAAAGGAGGTATTATCATCTCCTGACGATCCAAGCGTGGCATAAAATATGGTAGTTAATTTGGTCGCACCGAGACGCGGCCCGATTTCACGCCGGAGCCCGCTTATTTATGTCAAAATGTACATTTGATTCCAAAATATAGATACAGACGATCGTAAGTTTTTAAATTTCTTGTATTAGAGTTTCAAGCTCATGCCTTGCTTGTGGCTTGTATGTCTTAAGTTCCGTATGTTATGTTATCTAGAAGAAGTCAGTTGGGGCAGACTGAATATTGTTGTTCCTTGCGGTTAGGGGAGTTGAATACTGCCGAGGTGTTGCTGCCAGGGTCCTGAGCAGAGTCTCTTCTTTGTTGGGGATCTCGGGTCCTTTCCATTCTGCGCCGTAGGGGTCTCTGTTTTCCCAGAAGTTCCGAGTCCCACATATCATAGGTGTCCCGAACCCAGGGCCTTGTTAATGACTAAATGCATATCCGGCCGCAAAAAGTCTGAATACTGGTTTCTATCATACCAACCCCACAAGTGCCTATCAGAACATAATGGTACACTTCATCTATTATTGGCGCAGAAACCAATTTTCGTTAAGGCGAGGCGGTTCTGCACAACATTTCACGAAGGAAACTTGGGAGCGCCACGCGGACCGAAAATCACTAAAATAATCGATTAAAAATTAACAGATGTAATAAAAAAAACCATCGGATGAAATCCCTCCAGTCTTCAATTTTTGTTTTGGTAAAGGACCCATATTATTAAATCAATTATTTTAGTAATCAAACCAAAAATAGCAGACAAAATGTCACGAAAAGAGGTAACTTTGTGAATTTATTCTATCAAGCCAACTTTATCAAATCATGTTTCCACCGGATGAATTCCCTGTATTATCCCTTCAACAATATCAGTAAATTTTATTAGATTTCATTTTCACTGTTTACTACTTCAAAAATGAATTCTTAAAGCGTGTTTTGTGAACCATCTCCCCTTATGAACTTCATAAACCGCACCGCCTGATTATTACAACAGCATGTCATTGTACTTTATGTTTTCACTATGTTGATTATTCCAGAGAATTGCGTAACAGTTTTTCAAATCTACTCGTAATAACAACACTTAAAGTTAGGTAAAGGCGTCGAAGTAGACGACACACAAACAGACACCCGACACCGGATTACGGTTGTGGGGACTCAATAATCGATACTCTTTACCTGATGGTGGCTGTCCGATGTGGAAGAATGGACGGTTGAAATGAATTAGCCTTGCAAGAATTATTGTTGAGAAACGTTGGCCTAAAACTATCCCACTGCTAGTCAAAGGCTTTCAACATTAGAATTTGGTGAGCGATACAAATTGGTGGGCATTTTTGTAATACCACGCTAGCAAAATGCAGGTTGGTGGTGATCATAAACCTGCTGCTGAACTATTATGGCCCGTTCTTTGAACTTAGGGTCACTGCTGTACCGCCACAAATATTGTTGGAATTAAAGCTTGAATAGATAATTATCTTTGGTAAACCGAGCTACAATTTTTGCTCTAGCATCCCAGTGCTTGACCCGGTGATACCAACTGGTCAAAAAAACCTTTGATCTGACTATGGGCCTCACCAGAACCAACTATGAAGATGACTAAGCTCAGTATTCTACTATTATTGGTGATTCAACTTTGATTCTGTTAGTTACACAATTTGAGTTAATAACTAAGCTTATGATGACCAACAACCAACAACCAGACCAATAGAACTTTTTAGTAGATTTACCAAAAAATGTTTTGACGGAATAAAATTCTTTCTGCGACATGTTAAATTACGCAGTAGGATATCTATCGCATGAAAAGCTTATCGAAAATAATTTTAAAAAATATTCGTAATAATAATACTACAGTACAGCAAAATCTAACAAATCGTTCCCAGTTTTTATTTTAGGTCGTGTAAAACTATTTTTGAATGTTTAAAGTTGTAATAAAATCTCTTTGGTTTTTTTTTGTATCTGGCTGGTTCAGTAACCAACAAAAATAGATGCCGTTCCCTTTTCTTTCATCAGCTTTTACTCACATGCGCTAATCAAAACTTTTTTTTGTCTTAACGCTTATTTTTTCCATTATTCCCAGCGAAACCGACGGCACAGATAAGCTTGTAAGTGGTCGTCCTCGTCCTCGTAACAATATAAAATGTCCTATGGGGTCATCGTGCTACAGAAGCCATACTTGCCATGAATGTTACGCCACACCGAAACGTACTTCGATATGTTTTTGGTTAAAAGCATGTTAATGATACATGCGCTATTGGTGTCTATTATAGATTTAAAAACATGAAAATTATTAAGACAAATGATAAAACAAAAAAAAAGACAAGAAAATCACAAAAAAAAAGATACAGAATGAAGTTTTCCTCTGTGTTGACACAACGAAGGCATAAAAAAAGGTACATGTTTGATGAATATGCATTTGTGAAATCAAACCTATGATTTGCATCGCAACGAACACTTGTAACCACTGTTCAAGTTAACAAGTCGTCAGAGAAAAAGATTGTTTGAAAAAGGAATTGAATAAAAAAACATGATTGTAATTTTAGTACTTGATAAAAGTTGATGAACAATATACTTAGAAAACAATTAGTAACCGTAGTTAAGGTTCAATCTACATATCTTAATTTATACATTTATGACGTCAGTTTTTTTTTTCTTGCAAAGTTCGTTTATAAAGTTAACACATTGAATTTCGAACGGCCTCAGATATCCGGCTTCCTGATTCCGAATAAATAGATTAAGAAGTAAGAGAGACTAAAAAATCAATTAATTATACCGTCGCCAGATTAAAAAAGCCAACTGGCCGTATAAAATTCTAAGGGATGCCAATAAAAAAGCTAAACACAATGAAAAAAATAAATTTCGAAAAAAGAACTCCCAGCTGCCATGTTACGCAGCGCGCGCGAGGGAGACAGATGTAATGGGGAATTGTGTGGGTGCGAAAGGGAGGAGAATAAGGATTAAAAATGGAAGTTGGCGGAGGATTAATTTTATTCCCGTATTAAACGCGTATTGGACTTTAAATCTAATAGGTTGCGAGTCGTTAATTTTGTTTGTAGGTTTATGGTGGTTTTATATGAAACGTAATATTTTACAGTTTTGGTTGAACTTTATGATTCAGTTAGAATTAACTTTAGTTAGGACAAACAACCATTGTGTCTAATATAAATTACGCGTTTTTACGAATAGAAGGAATGTCTTATGTAATTTTGTATGATTTTTATCCAGGCACTGATGCAACTAAATTGCATGCAATTTGTTTCGATGTATTTTGATATAGGAACCATCTGTGTACTGTTTCAGAATTTGCATCAAATTGAAATTTCCGTTACTGAAAACATATTATCTACTTAGGTTCACAAGTGTCACAACTATTCGCAGTTGCATGCGAATTTTTAATTGTAAAAAACCATTAATGGGTGATAATTGTCAATTACGTGCCTTCAACGTACAAAAAAATGTTTTTTTCTTCGAATACAATTTCAGAAGAGGTAAATTGTAAATAACTGAGATAATTTTCCGCAGATTAATTAAAGTATCTACTTCTGAGTACATAATTTTATTATGTATTTTTTTTGGAAAATATAAAACAACACGTGCTATTTTTACCTCAGGCCCGGACTCAACGGAAGGTTTGTGTCATTTTTTATTCGTACCTAACTAAAAACACACTAATCCGCGAAAGGGTTATTCCACGGAAGAGTCTGCAATATTTTTTACGGCGACCTTCAGGTACTTACTCAAAAAAGGTCTATTTGACGTTTATTGTTTATTTGAAAACGGTAGGAACGACAAATGTTCGAAATCTCAGAATAAAAAAATAAGATAAGATAAATAATATTTATTACGCAAATAAATACAATAAATTATGAATTACTAAGGACCAAAATAGTAACTAACATTCATTATTGCTAAAGGTTGCGATTATTTTTGCTTGTATAAAAAGTCGAAATTGTTATTGGTCGCTGTGTGCACTTCTTTGAAGTTCAGTAGGAAATCAGGAAAAAGTTTTCTCATCTTATTAGTAAGTACGATCAATGAGTTATTAAGCCGTGATGTTTCGAACGTATATTCTTCCAAAGAATACCTTCTGATAACGATACATTATTGTTCATTTTGTAATCATGCAGTGTATGATGCTTTAAGGGTGTAAACCTTTCATTTGCGCTATGAAAAAAGTGCAATACAATTTCAATTAATTTTTTCCACACCTGTCAGAATTTCCCGCGCAATTTCAACACAGTTCTGATTCTAATTGAAGAATCTATGGAGGGAGGATAAATAGGGAGCCTTTGTTGTGTACGTACGCGGAAACTGCGGTCCCACTAGTTTTGCTTTCGGAACGCACTCCATTCTTGAAGCCGGGGGTCTTAATCCGGCCTCTTCGGAGAAAACTCCCCTTTGATTTCAGAACGCGAGTTCTATTTTTGAAAATGCAACATTGGGTGCGCTTCTTTTGAAAGGGCTAAGGATGTAACCATGCGGAAAAAGAATGATTTCATTGTAACCTTTTTTGTGTGCAATAAAAAGCATTTGAATGAACGTAAAAAAAACAGTTGGATAGTTAGGTCGTAGTAGCCGTTTGGCAAACAGGTTATGCGAAATACCATGAGTTCAAATTTCAGACTGAAAAGATTTTTTCGAAAGGTAAGTCACAAGATCTCTAGGCTTCTATCTGACATCATTTATGCCTAATCCAGATGCGTATTATGGTTTTTAACGGCCAATTTAGATCAGATTAGAATGTGCATACTACAGACTGCATTAAGTCAACCGTATAAACTTTCAGAATGAGAATCTAAACACCAATGCTATGAAAAGGTGGTTTTCTATCTCCTATATTACAATGCATGTGTCTGCCACGTAATTAACGGCTGGTAAAACTGTAGACCAGTTTTAACAAATAATAAAGTTATAACATTTCAAAATGACGATTTCAACTACCAAATTGCATACTGTGCGAAAAAAAAAACAACGTTATGAGGATACCATAGTTTGTGGTGAGTAGTATCTGCATTTGTCTAGCTAGCCAATAATATACTTAAAACAACAGCGGTTTGCTAATGAGAATTTTAATTAGATGGAAATTAGTAGAATTGAGTGAAATGCGCAAAATAAAACAAAATTAAATGGCTTTCTGAAAGGTTGCAAATAGTTGTTTGTGAACTCAGTTAAAGATTTGTTCAACAAGTTAAAATATAATCAATAGTTAATTCAATGACAACAAATTGAGGTCAGTCCCCTTGGTTATTTACTTTTCGAAATCTAGGTAACGGACGCATTACAGAACGACAGATTAAAACCTTCCACGTTTGAAAAAAGCAAACCACACGCGAAACAAAGCGTACCAACATCGAAACTCGAACTCTGCATTAATTAGACCAACTAACAAGCGACGACTCCAGATTCTGCCGCGTTTTGGGGTAGCATGGCAACACTGGGGTGGGAGAAGAGAAGTGGGGAGACGTAAGCCGCTTACCAGGGTGGCCGGGCTGTTTTGATTATTTCGAAGGATGTCTTCTTGGTACGTAAATTATGCAGTGCTTTTGCGTCGGGCTGTTTTGGCTGCTTTCGGTAGTTGTAAATTGCGTTCCGTTTCTTTGTGTAGGAAATTTGTCTCTGTTTTAGGCTTTTGAATAATGAAAAGCCTTCATGTATGTAGTTATGATTGTGTTGTTCTCTGTAAGTGATGATTAGTTTGAAGGTGCTCTTCCTAATCTATTATTTGTGAAAATAAGCTCGTATTGCTTTCATTTTAATGTTTGATTGAGTTCTGCTCATGATTTTGTTGATCACTGTCATGAATACAATAATTCAATGGCCGAATCTGTGTATGCGCAAGGTAGGTAAACCAAAAATACGTACGACACGATTGGCGTAGTGCGCCGTAGCAGGGTTTCTCGCCTCGATTTCCGTAGTGTCGGGTCTGGGTGTGCTGGGAGAGGCCCTTGGCTTATTTCCTTGTGTGGTAACTCGTAACACAGGAATATTAATCCCTACTTCGAGACCATTGCAAGAGGTGTGTTGTCTGGCGCGATTGATTATTTATATTTATACATCTTATGACGTAGTATTACTTAGCGTTTCTGTCTACTATTATAGCAATGTTCTCTGCCAACAGAAATCTTGTGGGCCGGAAAAACGGCCCTTTTCACGCCCCTGAACTACAAGTATAATAATAAGAGGATGTGCTAGGAGAGCGTTCCACGTTCTGGATAGTACGACAAAGAAATGAGTCACGGAACCTTTTAGTGCGAGCCAACAAATGCTGGATTGTCAGTGAATGACGTCGGAATCGCTGGTGCTTTGGGTGCAGTGATAGCTGGAACTAATACCGAAATATTTGTAAATAAATAAATAATAATAAATATGCGGGACAAATAACACCAAGATCATCTGCCCCAAACTAAACAGAGTTTGTACAATGGGTGTCAGAGACTTATAAACATACTTACACATTTCAAAATATATACTTATTTAGATAATACCCACACACCCAGACACACAACAAACACAAATGTACGCCACATAAATGTTAATCATGTCAAATGCTTACTCAAACAAGAAGTATAACATCACCACAAAAAAATCAATACCAACTGTCTGGATCAAGTCTAGTGAGCCAACGAGCTAACCAAACCTAGACATGATAGAAGTCTTCAGACTTCTCAATCGACAAACTTTCGCATTTATAAAATTAAGCGTGGAACCACAGACAAACAAGTCGGTTCGTCCAAAACCGGTTTGAAGCAATCTTGAGCGGAACAGTATTCAACGCGGAAATAAATTTTAATAGATGACGTGAGTGTATGTTCGCATATCAAATAAAGCAGGGCCCCTCTCTCGACGTCGCTTAGTTAAGTCCACGCTTTACGTCATGGCAACGGATGACCAAATTAAGTAGATTTACATTTAACATTCATCCATTGATTGAGAAATCACACATAACCAGTACTACCTATATGTAATTGCATTCATGAATGCATAAAATAACTTTATGTATAAATATATAATTATCTCATTATCTCACACTACCTTACCTATTTTCTCTTTTTAATCATGTCATTTCCTCTACCTGCAGGTTGTCTGGAAGAGATCGCTTCCTAGCGATAAGACCGCCTACATTGTACAATCTAAGATTATGTAATGCTTATGTTAAGTATGATTTGTTGTACAATAAAGTATATTTATCTTATCTTATCTTATAACAGTCCCACTCAATACAGCATTTGTTGGCTCCCACCAAAAGGTTTTCGCAAGTATATCCTTCCTCTAATATTCAGGCGAGGCGTTCAGGGGTATTTTTGCAGGCCTTCAAGATTAAATTGATCAGCCCAGTTGTATGCTATGCATTACTGTGTTTATCAGCCTAATTTCTGGAGCTGATGGCCGCTTTCCATCAGACGGTGTTTAGTAGATGACGAGCAACGTGCACTAAAATTGAATTCCTATCACTAAAATGCTATCGTGACGCCACAATAAGCGCCAACAAATGACGCGTTTAGTTTTTCATAGACGGAAGAAATTGCGTTATCTGTTACGATGTATGTCTGTGGTATTCAGCACGTAGAATATTAATAACGCCTAAGCCTGGTTAGGGCCCAACCTATGGAAGGCGTGAGTCAACGGATTAGGGCAATATAGCTACGAAATGTATGGACGCTGACTGAGGAGAGGAATGAAAGGGTAAAAACTTATACCTGAGGAAATAAATTTCGGAAGTGCTATAAGTGAAAGTGAACTTAAATCAGACTTCAAGATGGTTTATTTTGAGTTTTCAATGTGTGTCAAATTGGTTCACATAGGGTAGTTCTACCAGTTCGCCGGCCACTGCCAGTTCTCGGCCATCAGGGATATTTTGTAAAGGAATAAGAAAAATACACGCGACCAATTTGAATAGTCTATGTTATACTATTAAGACAGTAGTTACGCGTGACCTTGCCAAATTGCAGGGTAATAAAATCTTGTTTGTAACTTCAGTGTGCCCTTGACGTTCAAGGAGTGTAAACGTATGTCGAAATCAACAAAAAAAATAGTGTGCGGCATTCTGTTCTAAGGTAAGTTAAACGGTTGGTTACATGAATTTCTGAGTCTGTTTAAATTTTTTGTGTTATTCGATTGTTAAAGTTTTATTACAATATTTTTTTTTTGAGATTAAATAAGGTTTACTTATAAATTTTACGTGGCTGGCTAACTCAATACATATTTAACAAGATTTTGAATTCTCGGCCAGATGGCCGACAATCGGCAGTTACTTAAAGGTTTTCATTAATTTATATCTTCAACAATTGTATTCATTTCTAGTATCTCAGTTCTAATGAAGAAATTATAACAAAAATCCAGATCCAGTTCCAGTTTCCGGCCACAAGGACTCATACAAAAAAACTGTGAAAAAGGTATTTCAATTTGATAACTTTTGGCGGCCGAAAAGAGGCTTTCACGTATCCTTTTCTCGGCCTATGTATATCTATAGGAATGTACACATAACAAATATTTATTATTCTCTTGAACATGTTTCAAAAGTAATTCCTATTCAATACTTATATCTGTTATTCAAGCATTAAGCTTGCTTTTCGTTTAATTTTTAACACAAACTCATCTAAAACTTGTAACTAAAATGAGTGGCCGAAAATAGAAAGCACTTATGTGAGCTCTCGGCCATGAAACAAAAAGCGGCCGACAAACGGTTGCGAAGTTTTCAGTTGTCGGCCTACCATTCCTAGTGTGGCCGAGAACCTGCTGCCGCTATTCTGATTATCGGCCACAACATCGTGCTTATGCCGGCAACTGAGTGCAGTGATGTCAATTTTCGGCCACTACCTTCCTTATGGCCGAAAACTTGCACTATCCAACTCAGTTATCGGCCACACAAAACAGCAATGGCCGACCACTGGGATGCAATCATATCAGTTATCGGCCAATCATTTTTTACGTGGGATCACTGGTATCCATTAACGATATATCTATTATGGATTTGAATTTGAATAATTACCCGATTGACACCCAAGAAAATAATTTGACCCAAAGGAAAGATGCTCCTCAAGAAGAACATGAGAATGTATTGACTATAATAACAAGCACTGATGTCCACTGTGAAGAATATTTGAAAGATCATGTTGAATCTCGTGAAATGATTCCAAAGACATGTACGTCACCAGCGCTTAAGAGTGCTGTTGTTTATGACGATACGATAATTGAGTCACAAGATGACGTAATAAACACAGTCGCAAATAATGCTGATCCTTTCCATAAACATCTCAAATCTATTGAAACACCATCCGGGGGAACAGAAAAAAAGAGAAACATGAATAGGCTACCAAGTGCAATATCAGCAAAGAAATGGAGAGAATTCTATAAGCTTAAGGATATAAAAAAGCGTAACATTGAAGAAGAGAAACAGAGAAAAAAGACGGAGCGAGAGAAAAAAAAGAATGAGAAAGCCGAAATCAAGCAAGCTGAAGAGAAGAAACGAAAAAAAAATGACTAAATAAAACTTACTGTGATTGATACTGCTAGTACAGATGATGACATTATGCCGGTGAGTAAAGACAATCAAATATTTTGCTGATTTATTTATTTATTTTTATGTTTTAAATAGCTATGAAATGAAATTGTTGTTGCAGATGAAAGTGAAACTTCCAAAGAGAGAAGAATTTAGGGCAACGAGACCAGATAACGTAAACACAAAGACAGGAGATTACGATAGAAATTTTAGTAAAAATATGACGCGTATAAGAAAAAATATATTTGACAACTCCGATAGTGATGATGATAATATTATAAAAATGTCGGTGAATGAACCAAACAGAGGACATGATATGAAAGATGGAAGCTCAGATAAGGTTCGTGATATCAGATATAAATACCTACTTGATAGGTGTAATAATTCTAGAAAACTTAAGTTTATATAAGTTATAAAATATATAAGTTTATAAAATACCGAATTGCTATATTTTTTCTACTTATTTTGATTTTTATGAAAAAGAGCTTATTGAGTAATACATTATCGGAATAAAAAGTACTTACCTGTTGATAAATACCAAATTTTATATGTTTTAGATGTCAGACTCTATAATAGAAAAAGAATTAAACACAATGATTCTTGAAGAAGAAAATAATACAAGTGAAGATGAAGACGATTCTATTTTTAATATATAAGTCAAGAAGGTGAGTGATACTGTTACACACAATATAATATTATTACATACGTACCAATACTACATTAAAGACAGCTACTTAAGTATTAATTTAAAATGTGCTTTTTTTTCAGGTGATAAATAATTCAAAGCAGTATTTAATAGACTTGATTGTTGATTACTTACACACAAGAGAAGCAAGAGAAAGAAAAAAAGAAGAAGTAAGAAATGGAAGACACACATAAAAAGCTAAAAGTAAAATTGAAGAAACTAATTAGGAGAATTTTAATAGAAATAGAAATAGAATTTTAAAATCATGAAGACTGCAATAAAGAGTAATTGGTATTTGTTGATTATATTTAATTATGTTGATTATATTTTATACCAAAAGGGGCCAGAGAGAAAGTACCAAGAGTTTATACATGAAGACTGAACACAACACAGTGTATTACAATATAGATAGTGAATAATGTTATGATAGATGTTACAAAGTTATTTTTAAGACACTGAACAGAATTTGATAGTCATAGATGGAAAGTTTCTAGAAAGTGATGAATATAATAGATGTTGGCAATATGTTTAACGAACAGAGCTTTTTATTTCGTTTATAATGTTAATTGTTATTCCAGTTTCTTGATCTAATAGAAGTTTATCCAAAATCATGAAGACTGAGCAGAGACTGGTGTTATTTTGGACATTTAGAAAGTTGATGTAAATAAATTGATTAGTTAGTTTTATAATTTAACTGTCAAGTTCCTAAATAAAAACTTTGAAATACATGAGAACAATAATATTCTTTATTTTTTGTAAAGACCTACCTATACCTATACAAAATATCAATATATTTGAAGGAAAACAAAGCGGCCGACAACTAGCATATTAGTGCGGCCGATAACTGATATAGATGGCCGAAAACTGGCATATTTACTACTTTTCTATATTTATAGCAATAAAAAATAAATGGGAATATTTGGTTATTAAATTTCTAGACAATAGAAAACCATATTAAATTCACGTTCATACGGTATTAATATTTTTTATTTCTAGTGAATGTTTGGAAAGTTATACGAATCAGAAGTCGAAATTTCGCTTAATTGGCCGAGAACTGGCAGAATTACCCTATAATGACTGTTTTCTATTGTTCTTTATTGATTTCACAGGTAAAGGATTATGAGACCGAATGAGGCATTAAAAATTTAAACAGATGTATCACTGTCCTTGCAAAAACTTCACGCTTGCGCAGGTCACATACATACATCACAACGGCGTCATGGTGTACGGAACACTCAGATCAGAAACCCGCTTTTCACCGAGCTTATTAGAACCCAACGTGGTAGGTGGCGAGTTTTACGTCGTTATCACCTGAAATCAACCTTGCTATGGTTTTCTATCGGTAATTTCCATCACTGTAGACAGAAGTTAGACAGAACGCTCCCGTCTGTACATAAAGCAGTTCTAGTTAGAAACACAGAGAACAGTACGTATTTTTAAAAAGCGCCCGTCGCAATCACAAAATAGTGGCTAATCTCCAAAATATCTAGTGAAAATAATTAAATGTAGTTTCAATCATTTATAATACAATTACAATAATTATATACGCATAAGTGTTTCTAGAAGTTAAGTATTTATTTGAATTTATTTAAGTTAATATCAGTGGAATTCCATACAATTATCGCAAAACCATTGTCATCTTTGCAACACCCTAACAGGGAACTTGTACCTAGGTACTTACATTTTATATTGAGTTCTTTTGACCCTGTATATGATTCATATTTAATTAATAAATAAAAAAAAACAACGCTAACATGGTACGTCTAGCACGAGTTGCAACTTTATATTTACATTATCGTTCGCGTAAAAAAATGTATTGCGATTCGACATTGTCAAGTCATGTCATGTGCCATCCCAATACAATTTTTTTACGCGAACCATAACGTAAATTTAAAGTGGCAACTCGTGGTAGACGTACTGGCTAGATTTGGAACTCGGGACCACGCGGGTTGCGAGCCGAACTTTTTTTAGTGAGCCTACGCCACTTCGTTCATATTATTATGTCCAATAATAAATAAACCAAAACTCTAACCTTGCGGGAATCCAACCGCCTCTAACCCGTGGTGGGTCAGGCCAAAGGGGCCCAACCCCCCCAAGGGGCCGGGGCCCATGCCCATGTGGTGGGCGCTGGAGTGGTGCGCGTACGGGTTCTGCGCGAGGGGGGAGGGCTGCTTCAAGTAGTGGAAGTAGTGGTGTAGGGGCGTTGATGAGTGGTGGGCCTGGGGAAGATAGGTTGTGTTAGTAATTAGCCTTAATATTGTCCTTATTCTTGGTAAAAACGAGCTGAACTGGAAGGTCACCTGATGGACAGTGATCACCTCCGCCCATGGACAACTGCAACACCTGAGGTGTCACCGATGCGTTGCTTGCCTTTTATTTGAGTCATGGTTATAATTAAATGGACGACTGAATTAAGAAGTGATTATAAAAAAAAAACAAGCCTGATGAATTATTTTGCGATTCATAAACACTGTGCGATGATATTAGGCAAATACCTCTCAAGAGTCAAAATAAATACTTTTACAATCATTGTCCGACGAAGATGGAATTAGTTATTTAAAACAAGTATAATCTGCAGGACTGAGTCCGCAGTGATGTGTAGACATGATGTTCTGCCTTAGTGGACAGATTAATTCAAGAAAATCGAAAAATGCTTACTGGAGTCAAAACTGACCCTGAAACTGGGGGATAATTCTATTTGGAAATTTTGTCACGTATCAAAACGTGTTGGTTCTAGTATTTAACCCTTACCTGCGGAGCATCAGGCCCAGTGGCCGTGTTGGTAACCAAGGCTCATGCTCCCAAGCGTGGTCACCCCACGAACCTCTTGCGCGCGAGGCCCAACATGGCGGTGTGGGGGAAATAGTTCTGCCTCTTATCAAACGGTAAAAGTGTCAGTGCTAATAACCCTTACCTGCGGAGCAGCAGGCCCAGTGGCCGTGGGCCCACTGGCCGAGGCCGCGTTGGTGAGCAAGGCCATGTTCCTGAGCGTAGTCACCGCACGAGCCTCTTGCGCGCGTGGCTCGACATGGTGGGGCGAGGGGGTTATTGCGAGAGCTCACGCACGGGCCTGGGTGACTGCATGGTTGGGTCTGCAACAAAATGGTCGACGTTACGTTAAGGTATGTTCAAAGGTGTCAGAATAGCGCAAAAAAGTCGCTACTTTTAAACAAAAACACTTATCAAAACTTAGTTTTTTTCAGTAAGGTACATATTTACTTTAGGCATTTAGTATTATAAAATATGAGACAATTTGAAAATTTTGATTTCTGGCGTATTATAGTTTATGGCCCTTAAGCCCTTAGTACTTTTTTGTTTTAAGTCTTAGATATATCAAATGTTTAATACATTACCTAAATTTAATTTAATTTTAATATTCTCATGTAAGGTGATTAGGAACTTAGTTAAATATAATAATAGTATTATATAATGAACATAATTGGTACACAATGAGTATCTCAGACATTGAAAATGTATATCAGTCATGTTAAGAGAGTGTACCAAACAACATCTCATATGATATCAGCAAAAAAATGTTAAATACTACTTCATCTATTGCCTTACAAACGATATGTTACGATAATAGTTATGAGTTAGATCCATTTAAAATTGCGAAGTTTTCACAACTTTTTGTTACGCACTTGAATTCAATTGCCTCGCTTACAACCTGAGTTCAATCAGCGTTGGTTACAAAAAGCGTGCTATCAAGCAAAGCATTGCAATTATCCACGCCTCATACGCGTATAATATACGAATAAACTCTCCTTTCAATTGAACGCACGTCGGCTCCAATTATAACCAACGCAGATCTTATTTTTTGCAGCAATCATAAACTATTTTGAAATTACCCGTATGCCCGGCAATTTCACGCACTGTTGCAACACTGAACCTAAAAAAAACAAAGTCAAACGCACAGAACGCCTTCCAAATTTGAAATGTGAATGAACGTTTCATTCGTCACAAGTTCGATTGCGAAGTTCGAAACCTTTTTTTACCTTTAGAGGTACGTGTTTACAGACATTTTGTCACGTTTTATTTTTTTTGTCGGCCGTTACCTGAGATTCCTTTGCCAATTCGAGGGGCTATGATCTTGCATTGTGCGTAAAAAAGTTGACGAGCTATATCAAAGTGATGACATTTGAAAAGGTTAAAAAATAGACATGATATGCATAGAGCTTTATTTATAGAAATGTATTGTACATTAATGTTTGATCTCTGTACATTTTTTTTTCATTTATTATAGGTATAATAGGTAGAGCAGAGACGACATTATTCTTCTTTTTAATAAATGGAGCGATTAACCTGAAAATGTCTGGGTTCAAACAGGAATGGGGTGTTTAAATATTTTCATAAAATTAAAAATCACATCATGACGACACGATTGGCGTAGTGCGCTGTAGCACTGTTTCTCGCCTCGATTCCTGCAGTGTGGGGCAATTCAGGAAACGATCTTTTCTGAATTGACTCGGGTCTGGGTGTGCTGGGAGACGCCCCTGGCTTATTTCCTTGTGTGTACTTCGAGATCATTACAAGAGGTTGTCTGGCGCATATTTATTGATATTTATATTTACTTTGTTTCCACAATTATTCTTAATTTGGATCGTAATGCTACTTGGCCTATTGCACCCGTCGTTTGTTGTGTGTGTTTAGTAAAATGCAGCGATTTTATCTAAGGAAAATTTTGCGAACAGATTTGTTGTGTTATTCCTAATTATAAAACTGTTTTAATAGCTTGATAAGTCTCAAAGAACAAAACTTGAACAGTGTAGCTATATTTTTTATAACTTCAGCACGGAAACTTGGAGATTATCTCCAGAACAAATCTACTTAACCAAGTTTTAACACTTTTTTTAACTAAGCCCTTCATTAACTAAGTAGGTAGTGAATGATGAATAATTGTTTCAAATTGTTTGCTATGTAGGCACCTACTTTTATCAAGCAATGGTATGTTTTAGCTCTGTTGGGCAAGTTAAAATCCCGTCATCTTTTAATTTGTAAGTAAAAATCTATTCATAAGCTAAGTTTTTGACTGGCCTGTTGGCGCAATGGCAGCGATCCTGCCTTTAGCGCCGGAGGTCGTGGGTGGTGGTGAGGTGGATCCCCACCCATGACAAATATTTGTGTGACGATCATTTGTATTTGTTGTGTGTCTGGGTGTTATTATCTATTTAAGTATGTATTTAGAAATATTTAAGTATGTTTATCAGTCTCTGACGCTCATATTACAAGCTCTGCTTAGTTTGGGGTCAGATGATCTTGGTGTGCATTATCCCAGGTAATTATTTATTTATTTGCCGCTTTTCACCTTCCTGCAAGTACACATTTTTTATGACGTAAAAAAATTGTCACTTTCGGTTCTAATGGTCGTTCCCAGAAACCACATTCTGTACTTCCCTTACCGCACCTTGATTCTGTCAACAAAAGATTATCTTAAATCCCAAGATACTATCTCTGAAATCCCACAGAAACCCTTGACTTTGTTCAAAACTCATCGTTAGACCGAAGGCACAAAACACAATATTGCCTGTACTAATTTTGCAAAGGACTTTCGCTCGACTGAGATTTCTGCGATTTTTGGCGGCAAATTTTTGGGAAAGGCGTTTGATTGTGTAACCAAGGGCTCTAGTCCCTTTTACTTTTTCGTTCTAGCGGTGGGTTTGAAGTGTTTTCGCGTCAATACCCCATTTGCAGTCAAAATGAGCACGTATTTAAAATGGTGCAAACAAAAATGTTTTTTTTTTATAAAGCTCTGTTCCAACCATTTCATAAGTTCTGTCGAACATTCAATTTAGCACTGTTCCTTTATTTCACTCAGTCGCATAAAATGAATTGGAAGTGTTTTTTAAAGCACTCCTAGTACCTAACCACCAGCGACAAGCTAATAAAGTTTCTGATAATAAAACTTTGAGATGTAATGTTTCTATTATACGATCCAAAATGGTAATTGTTTTCATTAGTAAGTACTTAGGTAGATCAACATTATAATATGCCCATGACTTAAAAATTCAGCCTGTAAAATATCTGACAAAAAAACAGCAGTCAAACGTAAAAAGCTTTGGAAACAGCTTCCATTCAGCCAGAACCGTAGCATTCTAAATTCAAACATCTCCGACGCACGTCCCGCCAATTTGTCATACTGACAGCTACCGCTGCCAACTGCGCAAACAACGAATAATTACACCAGAGGGCGCGAATGTTTGCTCGCGAACAATATGGCCATGTTTGCGTTACGATATTTATGGCGTTCATTGCATCGCAAATAGTTTTAGGGAGTTATTGACACCATCTTTTTAGGGTGATGGATGCTAGCTTTGTGCAAATTTTTCTCTGACTAATGACACGATGTGGAAAATAATAACGAAATCGATCATTTATATTGAGCCAATACAAGAGATCTTAACCAAATAACCCAACTAAAACGAGAAAATTTTGACTCTAGCTTAAAGGCTTCATAGCTAGCAAAAGCAAACCAAGCCTGCTTTGGCCAGACTAGCAAACCATTATGCGGCAATTTTCCAACGTTAGTAAAAAGCCTACATTTAACAAAGAATCCTCGCAATTATTATCAAGGGAATATAAATATGTAAGTATGAACATTAAGGAGCTCTGTATAGCACCAGAATTTACAACCACCTGAAAATGTATATTACAAGCCATACAAGCCAGTTCTTATTGCTACAGACTCGTATTCTACGCCCTGACAATATATGTAGAGCTATGTTTAACTAAACAGTGTATTCAGGGACTCATATTGCCAATGCCATATGGGCACGAAGTTACAAATTTCCATCACCATATTTGCAAACACCACTACATCCGAACAAAGACATATTTCCCAATCCTGCAAAAAGTGCCGACAAACCTCTGCGGTGACGACAAATGGTTACTCCGAAATTTCGGAAAAAATACAACGGGGCCATTGAAATAGTTAATAGTGTGACACGGACCGAAAAATCGGGGACAAAAAGACCCGGGAACAATTATCACGCCCAAAATTAAGGTCTTTGTAGCGATACGTGCAAGGGTTAGGTTATCAATAAAACGGTTTTTGCGGCGCGACCTGGTGGGATGATGGGAATTTTAGGTAGGTATGTTTGTTACACGTGTAAGTGGTTTGACAGTAGTGGAAAATAATTTTTTTATGCCAATTTATTTCTTACACTGTGCTAAAAAAAGTTGTACTAGAACCATTGTGCAACAAACATTATATTTCCCAAGTTGGCCCACCTACATTCTGGTATAAAAACAGACAGAATATTTACTTAATTACAACAATCCAGAGGTATTTAAATGCAAAAAGCAGAAACATACTTCCGACCGACCGATAGACCGATAGTTAACAGAGACATGACGGAAGTACGAATTTCAGCTTTTTTTAAATATTTTAAGACTTGAGGTACGGTTGGTTAACACAGATATTCCTTATACACCCTACGTACTAGCCTTCTCTCAAAAACTGTTTTCGGGAGTGTTATTCTACTCTTACTAAAAAGGTAGGTATCTCAAATTATAGTAACTCATTCTTTTACTTGAAGACAACAGTAGCGATTTTCAGAACCAAACATAGAAAAGTTTCTGATATTTTATTCCGAAAACGCGTAACGTCTCTCTTACAATAGAAACATATTAGAAGCATCGTCAAATATTTATTTTGTAACAAAAAATATATAATTTGTTATTGGACACGCATGTTTAGGCCGAAGGGGCAACATCCTCCATTGTGCTCAGTGACAGTTTTCCAAATACAGTTGGCAGGACCGGAGTTATTTTTTTCGAATACGTGTTCGAAATTGGAACGTCTCTATTTCGAATTTTAAATGCAGCGTGTATTGGGTTGTGGCATTGTGACTGGCAGCTTTGAAATGTCTTTGCTTTTTGGTATGGCATGGGACATGGAACAGAGGACAGAAGATTAAAAAGATAATTTGAAAAGTTTGAATGAAATAAAAAGTCAATAAAATTGATATTAAAATAAATTGATATCTTAAACAGCCTGATAATATACATATTTGCCTACGATCACCCTGCTTTTTCATTAGTCTTTGACATTGCTTTAAGTCCACTAAGAGCCTATGCTGTCTGCATAAGTGGAGTTAGGGATCCCCAACAGTGAAATATGTATTTTTTTTTCTGATCGTCCTTCAAATACTCTTTTCTTTCGGTATGATATTAAGTATCATAATTTATGAGTACCATATACAAAATGGTTCCCAGAATATACCGAGCAGATCTTTTTTATCAACACAGATAACAATTTCTACTAACGGAAATATTATTTTCATGATAATCAGCATAATAATTGATCAGACAGATTTTGGGATATCTAATCGGTTCCATTCATGCAAAATTTAAATTTCTAAAGAAATGAAGATGCTTACAGTATCTTTAGTTATATCAATCAGTAGTATTGAAACAAAATTAATACCTCGTGATTCACTTTTTAATTATTATCAACTTGCGCAACTTCCACAGACATTGATTACTATTATAATAAGTCAGCTGACCTCCTAAACCCGTGACGTCACAACATCTTATATCGAAATGAAGTCTATCTGACAGATGTTATATCTATCCATAAGCCAGAAATTAATAAAAATACGGCTCTGATTGTCTCCTTCTATTCAAAACCTATTTTCTTGACTTTTTTTCTATCCTATAAAATTATAAATCCAAATAACGTCTTTGCCTAAAATGAATTAATTAAACGCAAACTCCTTGCCTAAACTGTTTACAACTGTGTTGCCACTTTCACAAGAGCCCAACTCCCAACACACAAAACAATTAGACTCCCCCTCTCCCCTGGGGGTAACCTGATACCCTCATTACGGGAGATTGTGAATGCAGTTGCAATGAGGGAGTTCTGATGTCCTCTTGATGGGAATCTGCGCTTTTGTGGGCATAATAAATTCATGGTTTGGTGGGGTAAAATTGGTCTTTTTTTTGGTTTTTGTTCTTGCTTAAAGAAACAATTATAAGACCGCCAGTGAGAACAGTACAAGTGATTGTGAATCGAAAATTCTTGACAGTAGCTTTGATTTAGACTCAAATAGCATTTGAGTGGTATCCTTATACCAATCAAAAAGGTACCTTGAACTTTTATGAACTACATAGTATTTTATACAGCTTTTACACACGCACAATTACAATCCCTACTAAGTTTATGGACAGAGCCCAAGAGCGATCAGTAACCATATTTGAACTGAGCCTCGAATGCAGTACTTTACACATTATGGCTGCTGCAGGATATTTACACAGCAGCTATACTCTGAAATAAAATAAAGTAGTCAGGCAGTGCCTGACATTTACAAAAAAATATTTTTTTACAGTCAAAAACTCATCGAATTGAAAATTATACCACGTTTTTAGACAAATATAAACATGATTTTTCATAATATCTATTCTAATATTATAAAAAGGAAAGATTTGATTGTTTGTTCGATCGTATTGAATAGGTTCCGAAACTACAGAACCGATTTTAGAAATTCCTTTACCAATATAAAGTTACGTTATCAGCGAGTGACAAATGGGCTTTTTTTGCAAGCTATATTTTAACGGGTGAAACCGTCTACGTGGGCGAAGCCGCTCACCGACAGCTATCTATAGTATACATACATATATGATAATTTTAATGGTTATAAACTTTTCTCACTCATTTTCTCCCCCTTCTTGGCCGAGTCTTCTGGGCGGGGTCCCACGAGACCCACTAATGGGTCATGTTGCCAAATACTTCGGGTCGTTTGTAACCAGAGACGGATCGGCGCTAATTCGTTTTATTGTTTAACCCGCGGTAAATAGTTGGATTTTATTTCGTATGGGCTCTTAAAGATCTTCAAGAGCCCATACGAAATAAAATCCAACTATTTACCGCGTATCTACGTCAAGCTTTATGCACTATAATGGCTCTATAGCAGTTTTGTTTTACACTTCTTTAGCACTTAACAGTGACTTACAAATCCGAAATGGATATTCCCGAATACCAGTTAATAGGGCTAATTAGAAGATTTAACTTAAATATTTCAAATATTGCCACATCAAAAGACGTGCATGTGGTACTCGTACGTGCAAATGCTGGTATGATTTCTCATTGCAGTTAATTACACTAGTTTTAGCCAAATATTTAGTGAAAAAAGCTATTCAGCCTAACTAAAAACAAGTACTTGAACTGAATATAGGTATAAATATCTGGAAAACCCCATTGAAAAATATCTAGTCAATCAACAGTAGGTGTCAGAAACTGATAAACATAATTTCTTACGACCGTCTTCAGAAACGATAGTCAAGAGGTTTGCTTAACTTGACTGACGTTTCTGGATTGGGGCAATAGTTTCTTAAGTTCGTCGTATGAATATTCGTCATTCAAGCATATTCTCTACCCATTTCATAAGAGTCATACAGAGCTTATTAAAAGTAGATGTATGATAAACATTATTTCCCACATTTCAAACCAATTTGTCCCTACAGTTAATAATAATAAAATTAGCAATCCAAAGATTACGATCACTATAAGGTTTCCCATTCAATCTGCTATCAATTTATTTTACATTTCAACCCCTCGCGTGACGTCACACAATGGCCACGCGTCGTCATTGTTAGACGAAATTAATGTTGCAAATTGATAGTTTTACTATATTTTAGTGTGAGTGATTAATTTTGGGATCGGGTAGCAAATTTATGGTTTTGTGCCAAAAAGAAAATATTAGATCATGATCTTAAAGTATGATTTTTATCGATCAATTGGAACAGTGGCTTTATTTCATTCAATTAATTTATTCTTAGGTGATTCATCGCCAAAAATATTTTCCAAGCCAGTGGAATTCTATAAGAAGGTATTCCTATCATATGGTTATCATATCAGTCTTTTTTTTTGTCAAAAAAATTACTGAAATTTTATGAAGCGTGGCTGTTGCGATTGTCTTCCACGATTGAAACATAACCCAGAGCTCAACTTATGAAACAACTTAACTTATATAACTTACTAACTACACTGATTCGTGGTTTAACATATCTATACCTAAAGTGGAAATATTTGATTGTAAATAAATATGCGCCAGACAGCATCACTTACGACTGTCATGGTCTCCTAATTAGGATAAAGATCTTGTGTTACGAGGTACCAGACAAGGAATTATGCCGTACGTCTCCCAGCACACCCAGACCAGATTCAATTCAGAAAATATCGTTTCCTGAAATTGACTCGACCGGGAATCGAACCCGAGGCACTACGCAGTTCAAGGCGAGAAACCGTGCTACAGCATTCTACACCAATCATGTCTTGTGCGTGTGTTTGAATTGGAGAGGCTACACTGTCAGTGAGAAACATAGGCCATTTTTTTATAGGCTGATGTATATTAACGGAAGAAATGGTCGAAGCGGGCGTAGTCGTTGATGGATAGCTAGTTTTATTATTTAAGTCCAATTAAGTTGTAGGTATAGAGTAGATGCCTTTCGTACATACTCACGATCAAAGAATAGGTACTGGTAGTATACCTTTCTTTGTAGTAGATGTCCGTAAAAACTTGCATCTATTCAAGAAAAACAGTGATGTTCATAAACTCAATACCAGAAATAAAAATAAGCTTTTAACTCCCAGTCTAAGACTGCATAAGGTAGGGTAATCGTTTGTTGGTCAATGTGTAAAATATTTTAATAAGATACCGCAAACTCTTGTTGAACTGCCACTTCACCAGTTTAAGTCACAAATTAAAGCTAAGTTAATGAAGCGGGGTTATTATAGTGTTGAGGATTTCTTAAATGATAAGAATTTCTGGTCATCTTAGGTATAATCTGCTCCTCTGCACACTTTTTTGTTATGACTTTACTCTGTTAATTCAATTTCTGTGTATAAAAACAAGATTAACCATCAACCATGAAAAGAGTAACTATCGAGTTTCTTGCCAGAGTCTTCTCGATCGGAAAAACCTCCGAACCGGTGGTAGAGTATTATTTTATGTAAGTTTATTTTTATTCAGTATATTTTTGCTACAATTTTTTTTTGTATTTGATTTGTCTTATGTATTTTTTATAAGTCTATATGAATAAAGATATTTTTACTTTTTTTTTGTTACTTTACTTTACTTTGATTTATTTAAAAGAAAAAGTCGTAGTAATAATCTTGGCATCCAATACATTCAAAATATCCTCTGGTATTTACCAGTTAAGTCCTAAATTTCCGATTTTACAGGAAAGATTTCTAGAATATCCCTGTTGGACTCTAATAACTTCCAAATAATTATATATCAAAACATACACAAATATCAGAAACTCGTAATTGAATACAAAATCGCTCATTATTCTTGAAATTAAAACCTAGGGATTAACTTCATGCCTCAAGCGCATATTCTGTAATTGAGGACAATTTAAATTATTTTCCGTATTTTATTACATTTTGTCCTTCCCAATAACTTACTGGCATTAAATATATCTTCCATTGTAATATACGACCGCTGTAAGTCAACATTCGTTATTACGGCGCGCGCGAAAACCCCAAGCAACACTACTTGGTCGGGTAAACAAGCAGTTAAACAAAATCGATAGCTGAAGAGCGAGCGAGTCGGCGCATTAAGTTTGTTTAAGAAAGAAAAGGACGGGCTCGTCGGGGGACGTTACGAGGCGGGGCAGAACCCGCCTATGAAAAGGACGCACGATTCTAAACCGTACGAGCGAGCTGGACAGATAGAGGTTTGTGCTTGCAGCGGAATTTGAAGGTAAATAATGCAAGCTGTATAAGCGCGCTATAACGGCTGCAAAGATGTAGCGAATCATTTATTAACTACACAGAAATGGTTTGGTAATGAACTGTGTGGTTACTTAGGATTTATACGATTATGCGGGTTTATTGTTTCTGATATTCACGTCCGCTGGTTAATAACTTAATTATGAACGTTCACTCATACACTTTCCTCAATGACTGGTATTAAAAACACGTAGGAATCTAGCAAGAAAATAGCTATACAACTTTTACACACTAACATAAATCGTAAACCCCTTTCTCGTACGTAAATACCTCGTAATACCTGTTTATCTTATTCAGCACATTCCCAGATGTATTCCCGGAATATGGTCGAGATTTTTACACATATCGATAGCTTATTTCATACTAAACATTACATACGAATATGATATCTTGAAGAATGTTTAAAGATAAAATAGTTTCTATCCTACAAGCGTGTGCTTTAGGCAGCCATTTTGATATAGTCTCCAGTTAAGACATTACTGCAGTTATCTGTGGGATGGTTATTGAAAAAACATCAACAATCTCGCAAGACTAGGTAGCTACCATCATACACGCCAGCATTTGTTAAACGACTTTTGATAATTTGACACATTTTACTTTCATACAAAAATAAATATCAATTTAAATTTACGTCTGAATGTTCTTATCTCTGTGCGCATGGCATCGCAAAAATATGGTAAACAAGCCCTTCCGAATCACGGGGTGTGAGTCCGAATCACTTACTGTGAACTTTTTATCACTATCAGCTGAATCGCGCGATTCCCGCGCGCGTCGTTTTTTCGTATGTGAATGGAACATAGACTTACAAATGTCTCGACAGTACTCATCAATTAAAAATGATTTTACAAGCTTTTATTAGCTTGTAAAATCATTTTTAATTGATGTATTGAGTTAGATAAAACTCGTAGAATACCAAAATGTTGTTGTGTTGGTAGTTAACTAGTCTTGCGAGGTTGTTGATGTTTTTTCAATAACCCTGTATATCAGGCAGGCATTCTGGACTCATCCAACGCGAAGCCAAGAAACTCATCGGGTACCTACAAGCTTGGCCCATCGTCATATAATTATATAGAAAAGGTTGGGTTCTAATACCCATGGGTAAAAAGTGGGCTTCTGAGTTTTCCGTTCACCATGACGGCAACAGTCACTTGCCTCTGACTACCCCGTTTGGGATAAAGCCGTGATGGTATGTTATGTTATGTTATATACACAGAAAACTCTCGCATGAGGTTTTATCAACTAACTGCTCAATAAAAATACCTACTACTTATTACTTCAAATATTACTACTACTACTACTCAACGGATCGCCTAACCAAGCGAGTTTGTGGCCAAACGCAAACTCATTTTAAATAAATAAATAAAATGTTCAAGCGAAGAAATCCATGTTCAGGTTTGTCGAAGAGACCACAGCCTCGTATTTTAATGTATACCTATGTACCTTTTTTCACATTTTCGTCCGTCAGACGGTAAATAAATATTTCCAACAGTCATTAATTAACTAGGGTTTATCACACATTCATCGGCCATTTAATAATAATATGTAAATTTCGCATTCATCATGATTTTCAATCAGCAATAATGACTTATTTCATGCTGAAAATACCTGCTGAGATTTAAAACATTAAACATCATTGCTCAATAATTAATATTAACGTGTAAAAGTGCTAATAGATTTGAGCATTCACTTGTATCAAAACATCGAACATTAAAATTTGTCGTTTTTAAAACTCGAACTCCATTGCGAACATGACGCTCATGATTTGTTACAACTTGTTCTTAAAAACCCAGGCAAAAACGTTACATTGCACGGGAACGATTTTGGAATAGTTCCTGATCATTTTCTTGCATGGTCACCATTTGTAAAAATGTTAAATAACGATGAAATACTCTAGCAAATGCTCTAGTCTCTACCCACCCTAATATTATGCTTAAAAGTGCGTATTTTTAAAATCTACGGCAGTTTTAAAAATGTCTTTTTTCTAATTATATAACAGTGTAAAAAACTGAGGGGTTAATAAATAGTGTTTGACTCTTGTTCCTAGGAATACTGAACAAATATGTGAGTACTTATGTATCTGTCTAGGTAGTTTAAGTTCAGATGATCTCGATGTGAGAAAGGCTAGATTTTTCAAATAAATTTTAGTTAAAAGTCAAATAAGTATAAAAAATATTTAAATTTTATTAAATAATATTCTATTGTCAAACGGTCTTGCTAAAATAGGGAGGTATGGCTCTTTTATTCAATGGTCAAATTGTTCCGTCATTTCAATGCAAAATCCACCCGAAGCCATGAAATTGTTTCCGAATCCAAATGGATACCATTTCCTCTACGTGACTTTATAAAAAAGTTACAAACACAAAAGCTAATTTATAGTGTCAGTTTCGCGTCGCCTGAATGCAGTACGTGATAGCGACAATCAAAACGCGCGGATTGTGTCGATATAAAAGAACCTATTTCATGCTCTGTGCTGACTATGTGTGTGGGCGGGAAACTAACCTAAAAATGAAAAAACATGAATTGAAACAAATACATTTGCATGGCAAATCTGATTGGGTTGCTTCATTAATCTCATAAGGCACCCTGTATAATTGAAATGGTTGATGCCACTGCTATCCTCCTCTTAAAATAAGATCTTAAATCAAAATTCTTTTTTTTTTCTAAAGATATATTTATCTTACTTGAAAATCAAAACTAAATGCTAATCAAAGACCACAACCGCAAAGAATCATACGGTAGCAGTAGCTTCATGGCCACATATCAGGATACATATCTTCGTGTTACGAGGCACCAGACAAGGATTTAAGCCAGGGGCTCTCCCAGCATACCCAGACATGAGTTAATTCAGAAAAGGGTTCCTGAATCGTGTCGTCAATGGATGCTAAATGAAGTTTCTCAGAATTTGCTGCAGATGGAAATGAGCTTACTACCTATAGGTAATACTTAGAAAGGCTCCTATACTGAACTATCTTTCAGTAGTACCTCTTTATCAGAAGAAATACTTAGGCATTAAGGCTGCTAATACCAAGTTAAAGGTCATCGGAGGTCAAGAATCGTCTATTGTTTCAATAGCGAAGCTACATCAGACTACTTACGGCATACTTAGAGTACGGGTTACGGGTAGCGGGTTCGAATCCCGCTTGAGTCCCTAGGATCAGGTTGAATTTTTCTAGTTTCTATCTCTGCGTAGATAAAAGTGCATTGTTAAAAGCTAAACATTTAAATTTACTTATTCTATAGGTAGTTTCATCTTAATCGAAAGTCAAATTTTGCAAAAATATTTCTTTCGGGTGTTGAAGGCCTTTCCTATAACATTTATGAAACAAATTCGCCGGGTCTGTTAACGGCCTCGGTAACTCAGTTGGAAGAGCAACCACCCGGATTGTGGAAGGTCGCTGGTTCGAATCGCACTTGAGTCTGTAACGATGCCGTTTCCCTTCAGTCTCGTGGACGTTACAACCTCCACGATCGCTGAAACTTCATGGTTTAACTGCTAGCCATTAAAAGTATTTTGTACTTGTTTTTCAAAGTTTGATTCAATTTGATTTTTGTTTCGCATTGCATGCGCAGCTTTTTTGATTCAGTCCTACCAAAACCATCGTACTGAACAGTTTGCGAGCATTTTACCAGATTACCAGTTTAGTATAACTTATGTGATGGTGTATTTTTAAATACTTTAAATAACCAATTATTGTAAACAGTTAAAACAGTTATAAGTAACAGGAACCCGTGTATCGGGGTAAGCATATCATACCTATTTACTTACCTATTACTATTAGATAATCTATTACCTAGGACTCTTTGTATTCATTTATTGTTATTTTGTTACAGTTCTTCTTTCCTACCTATACTTTTATCCTTTTTAATAAACAAGTCACTGGATTGGCTCTCTATAATAATCAAAACTTGTGAAGACTGATTTATTTTTTATGATTAAGGAGGAACATTTTTTTACAACAAGACGCCACAGACCAATAAAACTACTGTCAAAATTACTAATATAACCTCAAATTGCATCTCACGCCTATTTGGGCCTGCAATACCCTGCACTCAGCTAATTACTATTATTAACGGCGGGTGTCGACAATGATCAAATCCACGGGGGGCGTACGACCCCAAGGGTTAGGGGCGTAACGCCACTGTTACATAACGTGGGCTAACATCTGCCAAGTGTCTATGCTTTTGAAATGGATCTTTTGTTTTCGATTGGCAGTTCATGCTTTTGTTGTTGGGATGCAGCAGACAATATCAATTATCTGGTTACAAACTGTGATATATTGCTTAGGTATTTATGTATTTTTGAATTTTATAGTACCTATACAAAACGGATTTTACATTTGACCACATTTGACATTGACAATCTATGTAGGTACAACTCGAATTTGAATTGTTATAACTAATACAATTCTGCAAGTAACATGATAAAGAGATTTTCTATAACGCCTCGTTACGCACTGAAACAAAGTCGGTTTGAGATCGTACTTGCTTCTTAGCGTTGAAATGAGAATATTTGGTGAATTAAAAACTCTAAAAATTAATAGTTATCATCTTTGCCATTCGGTGATCAGAATTGATTTAAATTGGTCGAGACAACATGTTATAAGGGTTAGGAAACAACGAGTAGGTACGGAGTAATACTTAAGGGTTGAAAACAATAAATCCTTAACAGCATCTTAATTGTATTACTATTGTGCCTGTAAATTAGTAACTACTTTGGTTTAGATTAAAAAGTAGTTCGAAACAAATTAAAATTTAAAAATGAAGCGTTCAGTTAGATAATATACCTACTAGTAAAGCCGGCGCCATCCTTCTGACCAAAAACCGTTTGAATATATCCGTAATGTTTAAGGGGAAGCAATCACAGCTTTCCTCTAGTGATCAGCCAATCAACAGTCATGGTATGGTCTGTGTAGGTACGTAGGTATTCTGTGCCACCAGCGTAAGGTTCCGAGGAAAATCAGTACCATAACCAAGATTTTACCTTACGTAAACCTGATGTAACTAAAACAACTTGTGTGCAAATTATAGTTTAATTGCTATTCCCAAATCCTAGAAAATACTTTACTATAGATGTTAGCGACTATCATCGATGTGAAGTCACGGTTGGAGTACAGGCACAAATTGGATCATTTACCCACTGATTCATAAAAACTTAAACAGTGCTTCAAGACAACTTTACCATGGTGAAAACAGGCTTAATAGAAGACATCTTTTATGATTATGGGGGTTAGTGTTTAACGTTAAAGTAGTACTATATTTTTTGCTATAAATCAGTCGTTCAGTACCTAGTCATCATTTAAGGAAGGATGCCTAAAGTAGGAAGCTCTAAAAATATGTACAAGACGTAACCATGCTAATATTTTTAGAAACGTTTGTATTTCCCGTCTCCAGCATCCCCTTAACTAGTCTTGCCTTCCTTCAACGATATTCAAAGCGCTCGAATACTTCTATACCGCGTAACGTGGTAGTTAGCGGCACCAAAGAGGCGGTTACTCAGCAGTTTCGCCCAATTAGCCTGCGTGAGTCAAAGATTACGGGAGCTTCTTGAAAAAAACATCGATAATGACCATGTTTTGATACGGAGGCGAACTTTCGAGAAGTTTATTGATTTAGTTACGATCAGAAATAGAATCGCGTGTATAAGAGTGATTCGCTGAAGCCCAACTTTGAGTAAAGGGATTGGTTGGCTTGGAAACGTTCGGGCAACCGCTTGATTTTCAGTCCGAAACATGAATGTCTAATTACATTGTGTTTATTACTCTAGTCCCGAAACGCAGTCAAAATTTGGAACTCGGAAGAAATATCTCAATTAACTGAGAAAATGGGTAAGGCATGTGATCAAAATAAACATTAGGAAATGCTTATAAGAACTAAAGTCACTGATCAAGCTCAATCAGATTTACATAAGTGGTTAAGTTAAAAAGCCGATGGCCATTGTTGGCATCAATTCAATAATTTTATGTTGTAAATGTAGGTATTTTACTATATTATGCAAGGTAAAACCTAGGTCTAGTCATGATTTTAGTGGATGCAGGTTACTCGACATATCTATGGAAATCTATGGGATAGACCCATTTTCATAGGGGGAATCGTATCGCTGCGAAAAATAGGTAATTATGATGATTCATTAACAAGCCATTGGAATAACGACTACTACTTCGTATCCGTCTTACTCTTTCTCGGTAAGACTATGGCACTGGCTTTAAGGCCAAGATCTATAGTCGCTACTTAGCCAAGCACAGACTTATCACATGAATTATTATCTAAGGTAATTACTACGAGCTGCCCCAACAGACTTCGTTCTGTCAAATGTATGACAGCTGGTGTCCATTATAACATCTCCCTCGCTTTTCTAAGACTTGATTTACTTAAACTATTATTTTTCACTGATTTTTTTGCTCAATCGTAATAAAATATAGCCAGTATAACTCCTGAATAGTTTAGCTTGTTGATAGTGAAATATTTTTTACGGTCGGATCAGTAGTTTCGGAGCTTATTCAAAACAAACAATAAAATCTTTTCTCTTGATAATATTAGTATACATTGTTATAATTATTACTAACGAATACCTACGAGTAAAGTGATTTTTAACTAAGACAAAAATAATTTAATATCGATAAGTAACTGATATAAATAGATACAGCAACAGCTACAGTTCAAAGTCTATGATAAGTCTAAGTTTAGGCTAGCACGCTCGACTCTAAAGATCCCGGCCTATTATGAGGAGTTAATATTCAATCTTGTTGTTTCTAGGCTAAGGTCATGTTATGAAATTATTTATTTGTTTGGTGTTAAGGTGTTATTAAATAGGTATCTAATAAAACCTACTAAGCATGCATTTAAAGAAAGTATAGCAATCTCTGATACCCGCGTCATTACTTCTTTTTACCTTACTTAGTTAAAATCACATAGTCGTAAGTCGTATGTAAAGATGCAGAGATTCTGATTTTCCCCTGCACAACTAAGAAACAACAATTAAATTTAAATTTAAATGAATTTATTCCTCGTTAACTTTGCTTTCCCATGCTTTCGACATCGCCTTCTCATGCTCCTACTAATTACTCATCATATTCTCACTAAGCTTGCGGACAAGATTCATAAATTCCTGTGTGTGTGTTAAATTAAAGTTGTTCTTATCTAGAATTTTCGTTCGAAATTTAACAAGAAAATCTATTTTTTTTTCTAAAAACAGCCTCATAACAATTAGTTAAGACGCTTTTTGCCTTAATTTGTTGTAGGCTCGGGTAATAATACATATTCAGCCTATGTTTTTTTACAGTCAACGTTTCTTTGTTCTAACGGAAAACTACCTAATGCGTGTTAATGTGCTGTCCTGGCGTTTATTTTCTTAATTAAAGTGGCTTAGTTGTTGCTCACTCTCTATTTTGTTTGGACTGTTTTCGTAAATCACTTTCAAGTTTGAATATCCTCAATAACTATTGATTGTAGCATCAATAATATGAATTATTAGGAGTATTAAATAGGTACTTACAGTCCATTAATAAATAAAATCTTATCTAAATTTTCCTTGTCGAATTAGCTTGCTATGCCGTTTTGCTATCACCCGAAAGATATCATGATATGAATTGATAAGTGGTCACTAGTGTTGTTTCTCCACCTGCGAACATTGATAGCATCAATCACCATCGATACTTTCCTTACGGCACAAAACAATGGGTTATTTACATTTAACCTAGCCAATGTTAAAAACTATGCATCATCCATACTACTCTTAATATTATTGTACTTTGTTTGGCGGTATATTGTAATAAGTTCGTAGTTATGCTACCGTTCTTGTGTACGTTTTCGGAACAAACATAATGTTTATTTTTATGTTCTCACGTGAGTGAATTTTTAATAATTCTTAGTGAGAATAAATGTCTTAAACCTTATATTATAAAGTGGAAAGATTTTATTGTTTGTTTGTAATGAATGGCTCCGAAACTAATGAACCGATTTCAAAAAATCTTTCACTTATAGCTACATTATGAGGCTCACATAGGCTACATAGGCTATATGTTTTTACAATTTTAGTAGGCTATATTTTGAGTGGAGAAATAGTCTACGTGTGCGAAGCCGCTTACGAACAGCTAGTTAAAACACAGCTCATCTTAACCCAAAACTGAAACTTTATTTATTTATAAAATAATAATAATAAGTAGACTATTCATTTCTACTTTCCACTACAGACGATTTGTTATGTAGCTTTTTGTTAAATACATAGGTAAGTACTGTTTTATATTTTATTACAATCTCTTTATTTTGAGGCAATTTTTTGTTCGTATAACGAATCCTCTGTTGCTTGTTTAGATGAATTAGTAATAGATTGAAGGTTCTAGGGGTGAGGAGATTAGTTATCTGTATTATCGGTTTGACCCATTTTAGAAACTAGCCAGATTTAAAATTAACTTCATTATTGCTATTGTCTATAAATTATATGTTTTTGTGATAAACGTTGAAAAGTATTGATAGCAAAGCAATAATAAATTATCGAAATTTCAATCAACCATCACCACGTTTGAAAATATAGTTTGGTTACATCATAGTGATATCGATATTTTAACTTATATTCAGTTAATTTTTTACTCATCATAAATGAAAAAACTATCGATATTTCGCCAGCGCATTACCCATACATTTCTTTTCATATATCAAGGAAAATAGTGGGAGGAAAAGATAAGATTTAGTTACTGGTTAATAAGTTTATTATAGCTATTTTAAGCAATTAAAAAACAACTGTAGGAAAAGCTGAACTAAGAAGTAAAAAAATACTTTTCCCATAAATTCATGAGCAGTGTTTCATGTGAGCATGGGAACCACAGGATAGAACGTACAAAATGTTTAATGCTGCTTTTTTTTAAAATGTGTTCATGAATGTAATTTAAAATAGGAAATAAAGCCTTTTTGTACGTAAGGTGATGTAAGAAACACACTTTGTCCTCCTATATCAAGAAATATTTCCTGTCAAATAAACGGATCAGTCAGTATTCAGAACTCAGATCAGTCAGTATTCAGATCATCGATCATTTATTATTGCTTCGCTATCAATACTCATCATCATCATCCGTGCGGTCTATCCCGGTTGTAAACCCACACTGGCGTGTGGGGTCCCAGGGTCCGCCTTTCTTATTTTCTTGTCCCACTTCGCGCGGTCTTGTGCATCCTCAGTGGTGAGTTTGTTGGCACGCATGTCACCCTTAACGACGTAACCCACACTATCCTACTGAGCCAATTACTTAACATGTCATAGGAACACTGATTCCTGTTAAAGAAACAATCTTCGTAGATTTAAGTACCTATTGGAAATAACAAATGATTTTTAAAATAAACTAATGTGAAATACTAAAATAAATGACGAAAGCGCATTGAATCATCATTTGTAATGTATTTTGGTTAATTAATGTTCATCATGACAATTATTTTTCAAAATGAACAGTAGGTATAATGATAATCTATGTGCATATTTTTGACACATTTAAAAAAATAAGAAGTAACACTTACCACATATTATTCTTGAAGATTATTTAAGGAAAATTAAGAAATCCAATTAATTAGGTACATACCTACTAATCCAGATAGTGATGTGGTTCATCAATAACATAATGTATCGATATAAATATACCTATATTTGAAGACCGTCTAATCATTGTAAGTAGGTGGTTACTCAAAAATACTTTTAATTCGAGAAAACATTACTGGTGACCGAGGAAATCTCACCATTATGTTATCATTATTCTAGCTAGGTGTGCAATAGTATCCGAAGAGTTATACGTCCACTTAGTTAGCTAAAGTGGAGGTATTATTTTTCTATTCAAAAGTTTTTTAGTGTTTCTTGGGCAGAGCGTAACCACAAGAGGTATAAATGCATTTTTTTTATCAATTGTTTCATAAACTCCATTCATTAAAGCATCAGACAGAAGTAAAAAAGGTTCTATTTAGGGTACATTTTGTGATAAAAGTACAAGAAACATTATTACTTTTAGTAGATATTTATGCCAAATTTATTAAAATCGACTTATATCGCAGCTGTCACACTTAATTGTTTTTATTTAAAGTAAAGTACCTTCAGAATTCATGAGGCTTTTGCTTAAATAAACTATTTTGTTTTACATAAAACTATATTGTGGACGTTAAAAACCTAAAAGAAGCAGGGGTTGAGTATCCGAACAGATTTTTATTGTCACTATAACTCTACCAGATCTAAAATGTTACATAATCCCTTCATACATTGTGGCGGAAGTGGTTTGCAATCTTGCCAGGTTTTACTCAGGTATTTCATCCAGCATTGCAACGTAAAAGCAAATTTTCATTCATTTTAGCACCCCTGCTTCTATGAGCCTCTTATTATGAATGTTATAATAAATGGAATAATAAAAAGTATGAAGATCATGCAAAACACCTGCACATCACTAGACACCTAATAAACAATGTCGTAACTCGATTAAAAAACGCATCAATCTATCGATATCTGACACCGATGCTATCGCAGAACGTTGTTATCGCAAAATTTCGTTAATTATTATCGATAAACTTCTATACTGAGTTAGTGACACGCGTAATACGCCTGTATTGTCAGATTATACCTCGTTTTGGGCATTAAGATATTATTCAATCACAGTTTCAAAAAGCTTTGTCATAGGATAATAATCATGAATTATTACATGGTAAAATAAATCAATATCTAACACATCTTACACCAAATCTGACCCCAAGCTGAGCACAGCCTTTTTTTTTTTTTTCTTTCGGGGGAAAAAATGCATTACGCACTATCCCACTGCCTGGGTGGGGCAGCGAGGGAGTGTGGGACTCTCCGTCCCTGAAGGTGACGGCATACCCACCAAAAAGACCCCCGGTATACCTCATCGCCTTGACGGGACGACACAGTGCCTAGTTCGGATTACCATGCCGTCCCTGGCGGACGGCCCAGCCTTCACGCCGGGCCTCCTCACGCAGCAGGGGCATCCCGGTATACGGGGACACCCCCAGACAGGAGCACCGTGCAATGGGGTGAAAGTCCCCCGACTTTCACCCCGGTGCTGCTTTTAGGGAGCAGGGAGAAGGCGTGCAAACCGCCGTCTCCTCACTCCCCGCCGTCTGCGTCGGAGAGGGGCCGCCTGAGGATCTACCTCCCGGGCCCTCTCCGCTGTCTCCTTCTGCGACATCACCTCTTCGCAGAAGGAGACCATCGCCTCCCATCCTCTCTCGCTCGCCAGCATGGCCCGTATCAGGGCCGGGAGCGAGAGGTCGGCGCCGACCACATTCACTAATGTGCGACGCTGCACCACCCAAGCAGTGCACACCTCAAGGGTGTGCTGGGCGGTGTCCTCCTCGGCGTCGCACTGGTGGCACCTCGGGGTGGGCTCCCTCCGAGCGATGTCATGCAGGTACGTAAGGGGCCTCTTTTCCCTACGTACCCACTGGTCGAGGACTGGCCTGATCGCCTCTATGGTTAGTCGGCCATAGAGCGGGTCGGCCAGGTCCTCCGCCCACCTCGCTCTGAGCACGCCGGCGCACTCCCTCAACTTCGTCCCAATACGGGCGCTCTCCTCTTGCTCTTGCTGCTGTGCGGGACTGGTACACAGCAGCGAGAACATCCGCCTCCAGTTCCCAGGGGGGCATGCCTGCCAGGACACAGGCAGCTCCTCCCGACACCGTACGGTAACCCCGTATAGCCCTCAACGCTATAAGCCTCTGAGGCGCCCGTAACAGGCGCCTAGTTTCAGCGGGTGCCCGCCCAAATTGGCGCTCCGTAGAGCGCCATACTTTTGAGGATGCCGGCGTAGAGACGCCGGAAGCTAAGCACAGCCTATGTTATGTGTGTCCAAGACCGAAAGACAATATACTAAAACATCCAATTTTTCTATGAAACAATCATAAACTTCCAGTTGATTTTAGTACATATTTAGTCTAACATATAATTTTTTAAGAACCTTCGACATCCACGAGAATTAAAAAGACATATTTTAATAACGAGCCTCTGAATAACTGTCATTATTAAGCTCTCAAACTATCACATACTCGTACAAACAGATATTCAAACATCGTTTAAATAACGGATATCTTCATATCCATCGATATTTCGCAATGCACAAATCCTAATCACTTTCCTATATTCTAAAAACACCACTATCCCAATACAATACGGTTGAAATTCACCTAACGAAGGTATAAAGCGTAGTACACTGCTAATTAGGCCTGCACAAAGCGGGTACACACTATACGTCCACGGCGTTTTGTGAAATTAACAAGCATAGATAACGTCAATTACTCGTAACAAAGGAGGATCAGTTTGTTGGCTGTTTGCCTTTGATGTCTGTGCCATATTTTGCTCTAAAGGTCGAGCATTTCAAAGACTGAATTATTGATGTAACTGAGAAATCTAAGAGTACAGAGAATAATGAAGTTTAGTTATCACTTTATGAGATATACAGTAACATAAAACGAACGTTCTCGATATTGAAATAAACTAAGACTCGTTTTCTAGTTTTTTGGATTTACAATTCCATAACATACCCTCACGACTTTATCCCAAACGGGTAGTCAGATGGAAGTGACTGTTGCAGTCATGGTGAACGGAACACTCAGAAGCCCACTTTTCACGAATGGCATTAGAACCCAACCTGGTAGGTGGTGAGCTTGCCTCCATTATCCGGTTTGATTTGGTTTTTCATTGATGTTTTTCATCACCGGAGAGTAACTTTGTAGGAAATATAACAATGAACACATATATTTTGGTTCTGGCCAGATTTTAAATCGGGACCAAAGTACCTATCCACGATCCGAGTTGGGGTGCTTAACCCCTAGGCCACGACGCTCTCAACACGACGCACTACAATTGTGATTCCATAATGAAAAAGAAAATGTCTACCACCACTATCGAAAACATTCCCGTATTCATAATAACAACTATTCCCGTCATCTAAAAAGGAGGCTGGCCAAGACCTACGCAGAGTGAACTTAGGGCCAAATTACTGCATACTCTGCCTTCTTTTCACTTGACGCGATCTATACCCAAGTGTTACAGGGTAACTCGTACCAGTTAATGTTGCCAGTGTTACGCTCTAGTTGTGTTGTGACTGTACAGGGGAAGCTTAAATCTTTTTATTTCGCCACACATCTTTATAAAACGCACATTTTAATTGGCCCTCATTACTTCTACTATAAAAGGGAGCGCCCCTAAGTTTTGGTCTCTAAACAACAAACAAACAGACGGGTAATTGGCCAGGAACGGATCTAATCGCAGATAGCACAAAACAAGTCAGTCGGATTCGGATCAGATTAAAACATTTTTTACAAAAACGATTGCAGTTATATTTTATCGAAAACAATTTTATTGGACATGGATGTTTTGACAAAAGGACATGATATTTAATAATTATCAACTAGCAAAGTTAATGTTAAAATACTGATGTCAAAGGTCGCTGCACTGGTGGACGATCAGAATTTCATCGATTTATTGAGTAAAATGCTTCGGAACCGCAGATACCAAGTGACCCTCAATTCTAAAACAAGTAGATGGAGATGTCAAAGGAATGGTCTCCCACAAGAAAGTGTCTTCGCAAACATCCATTTCAACATTTACACAAATGATGAACCTGATCTCCCCCATATTGACAGGTTTTTATACGCCGACGACTTGGCTCTTACAGCCCAAACCACTACCTTTTCTGAAGCCGAAAAAACATTGACAGAAGCTCTGGAAGTACTCGGGACATACTACGATAAGAACGCCCTCAAGCCAAATCCGTCTAAAACAGTGTCCTGTGTCTTCCATCTCCGAAACCACCAGGCCAACAGAAACTTGAATATTAAATCCCGCGATATCAACATCCGGCACTCTGACCATCCAATCTGTCTAGGGGTGACTTGAGATAGATCCCTCACCTATAAAAGTCACTGTCTCAAGACCAAACAAAAAGTCGGTTCGCGGAAAAACCTCCTCTCCCGGCTTACCTCAACCTCCTGGGTAGCTTTTCCGCATGTCCTTCGCACATCGGGGCGGGCACTCTGCTTCTCGGCAGGGGAGTATGCATGCCCAGTGTGGCATCGCTCTACCCATGCCAAACGAGTAGATGAGGCCCTAAACGAAACATGCCGGACGATCACGGGCTGCCTCAAGCCCACGCCACTCACAATGGCATATCCGCTGTCGGGTATCGCTCCACTAGATGTGAGAAGACATATCACCTCTGCGGTCAAGAAGAAGAAACAGGAATCCGACAGCAGACACCTACTTTTCGCTTCAAACCTATGTCATTCCCGCCTTAAAAGCCGTAACACTTTTCTTCGAGGTACACTGGCTATAACTTGATCTCCTACCGAAGCGCGAAAAAAATGTGGAACAAGAAACCTGCTCCACCATCTGAGTATGTTACTACTAGTGAGTGCCTACCCCCTGGCGGCAACCGGCTCCGAACTCAAGTGGGCCGCTGCAGGTTTAGCCTTAGTAGGTGGGGATACGTTGCACTAGACAGGGTTCAATGCGAGTGTGGTGCCGCAGAACAGACCATGCAACACTAGCTATCTTGCCCCCAGTGCCCCGCCATCAGCTGCACACTTCAAGATCTTTATCACCTCCCTTTTCAACAAAAAGGATCATCGACACGACGAAGAAGATTACTAGCCAATAAGTTAATATTAAGGCCTGCGCAGACGACGGACTTTCGTCCGCAGAAAAAAAAGTCCACTCACAGTTCGTTAGTTCTATTTTTTCCGCGGACTTTTTGTGTGCCCTACTTTTAGTTGTTCGATACAGTTTGTAAGAGATCTATTTTGGCGGTCTAATGTACAATACCTATGGGTTTCCTCAACTTGTAGGTACCTAAAATTATCCCGCATAGCGGTTTTTCCATCATGCAGCCATGCTGCGAGGATTTGCAAGCTAAGCTACGCAACTGTAAGACAGATTCCACTGATGGAATGCTATGCAACGGAGCAAGTAAGGTGCTACGAGAAGAATGTGAAGATGCGCAGCTCGAGCTGTGTATAAACATTAGGGAAAGCACGCACTACACGCATCCATAGCGTGCAATTACAGCGCGCTTCCATGTTATATTAAAAACATAGCTTGGTAGAATCTTTTTTCACCGGTGCTATGCTATATGTACCAATGAATATGATTGGTTGGCATCAAACGCATCCACAGCAACGTAGCATAGCACATCTCAGGTGGAGAAGCAGCATAAGAATGCACTAGCGGCTTGCCACAATACGGCGTTGCGGTAGACCGCAGGGAATGCGGCTAGCCGCAATAGACGCTACTACCAGTGCGCCCCGCCGTGGTTACTAGACAACCGGAGCTCTTCACGGCTAGCCGCAGAACAATACGCTGAGATCATAATTTTCCATTTAAAAAAATAAGTACAATGGTTTTGAAACTGTGTCGACAGTAACTGCAATTCACGAAGTTCCTATCCTTTTATGGTGCCCGTCAAGATCACCTCACTCCACCTGATGGAAAGCGGTCGTGAGGTCCAGATATGAGGCTGATAGGCACAGTACCTAATGCAATGCAAGCACTGAGCTAGTCATAGTTTTATCTCCACGTTCAATAATAGTATATGTTATATCGAGGGACTAAACGAAGCCATAATACACCAGAGGTGGTTTGACTTCCGAGCGTGCGATGGAGTCAATGAAACCAAAGGTATATATTATGTTGGCGTTTAGTCTCGAGGTGCAAACTGTACTTTTCACTTTGAGTGCGAGAAAAATAGTCAAATTAGTACAAAAACATTTAAAACCGAACAAATTTATACTCGACAAAAGTTCTGAAAGTCAGTTTTTTCTTCTGAACTAGTCACAGATTAACAATTTTAAAACACATGGGCGCTACCTTATTTGCGGACAAAACATGCAACTTAAACTCCCAACATTTTCGCAATGAAGTTGGTCCACACTCCACAGATAATAGTATATTTACTGGCTGTTTGAGTTTGTCTTTGTCACAAAAAGGAAATTAAACCTAATTACTTTTTACTCCCTACAGACTTAAGTGGTCCCTTTAGTCCCGCTTCGTAGGGCTATATTGGCGTCATTTAGAGCATGAGAAGTGAAACATAGATTCATCCATCTTACGGTTACTTTTGACCTATCTAAAGACATCAACGCGGTAGTTATCATCTCAGAAATGTTTCTAAAAGATTGGGTATATTTCCTTTTTTTAGAAAGTTGCGGCGTTTGAAATACCACACGAAATGAGAACAGAATAAAAATACCTTGTATTTTTTGCCAAAAACGATACTGAAAATGGTACAGAAAGAAAATATGCTAATAAATTCATTAAAATAGGTTATTTTGGCCCCAAATTAAGAGCGTGTAAAGTGTGTGAGGCTGGTAAAAGTACTTAAATACCTAAATGGATGACAACACCCAGACACCGATTATTCTGAAAATAACTATGAAAGGTAGAGGTATTATAGTACCTATAGATACAAGTATTTTTCTGGTTAGTATACATAAGACTATTTTTTTAGGTAATTCGTCGGTAACCTACCAGTGTATTTGTAATCAAAGTTTCGCCGTTGAAGAACCGCATGTTTTTCTTAAAAGCGATCGTTAGACCTTGATTTTTTACACACAAAAAAGCGCAAAAAAGTACTATAAAAGTTCACACACACTTGAGAATGGGATCACGCCCCCCCGCAAAGTGGTGTAAGTCAGAAGATCGTAAATTTGCGCGGGGCGTGTCCGCCACGCCTAGGGGTGGCGTAGACAATGTACGGAACTACGGACCCCGTGTTTACGATTATTGGTAAGGTTTATTGTGTTTGGGGGTACTTTTAAAACCTTAACCTTATTTTGTATTTTTATTCCATTTATGCACATAACGGAAGATATTCATGTCACTGAATGATCGTCAAAAATGTGTTCATTATTAGTAACCTACAATTTATTGATGGTATAAAACATTTCATTAATTTATACTAAGCATAGCTGTCGAAACTCATTTGTTTTTCTTCAAATAAACGGAGACTTAGGTACTAGACCACTGCTAGTAAAATACCTTGAATTATTATTTGCTGAGGCAAATAAACAAAAATTCTTCATACTCGTAACTAGGCACTTGTAGTTAAAAAGATTAGACGAATAGATTCCTATCTTTACTTTGTTATAATTAACCTGAAAATAATAAATTACTGTGAGAACAGTTTACAAAAACATGTTGACTGCTTTTTAATATGATCACGTATTATTGACTACCAAAGTTTTCGTCACCAATTTATGTTCAAATTCAAAATGTATTCAAAAAACAAATAAGTACATCTATTATTACAGGCACATGCCTAATACAATAGTGTAGCCAGCTAATTTTTTCCTTAATTAATATATTCATGCATCAAATTTAGTTCCCTTAATAAAAATAAAAAATATTTATTTAATTTCATTATATTATACATTATACTCAGTCTCAAATTTAAACTATCTATTACATTATATTATCTATTAAATTATTTCATCTTACTATTATTAATATTATGTCGTTATCTTACTATTATTAAAATAATCAACCGCAAAAAAATTAATAACAACACAACACCTTTAGAGTTACTTTGTTGAACTCGCTCATCATTACTAATGATAATTAATAATGATTCAATTCTCCTTCTTCGTCGTGTTGATGATCCGTAAATCTAGTGAAATACAATAGCTATATGATTCAATTGAAGCTATTTACACTTGCATTAATTTAAATTAATGTGTACGATATCTAGCTTCTGACCTACACGATTTTTAATCCTGCCTATATCGATATTTTAATTATAGCCGATCCATTATATTTTAACAGGATATACTTTAATACCTGCCATGTCATGCACCTACAACTGACCCATGAATACATACTTGTCAAAACAATATGTCACTCGTTAAACCAAAAATAATCGGCACGGGTCATTTTCTATTATCAGGGATACATATATTAATGACTAATTAAGAGTATAACGAGTAGGCCTAGTCTCAAAACACTATTTTCACGAAGGTGATGTAGCCTTAAAACACTGTTTAGTTTTTTTTTTTTATTTAAATATCAAATAATTTATAAAAGGTTGCCATTTTTAATAGCACTTGGGCCCAAAAGCCCAACTCTGATGCAGCACTCACTTAAACACAAGCAATATTTCTTTCAATTTCTTTAAATTTGACGACACGATTGGCGCAGTGCGCTGTGGCACGGTTTTTCACCTCGATTTCCGTAGTGTCCCGGGTTCGATTCCCGGTCGGGTCAATTCAGGAAACTATCTTTTCTGAATTGACTCGGGTCTGGGTGTGTTGGGAGACGCCCCTGGCTTATTTCCTTGTGTGGTACCTCGTAACACAGGGATATTAATCCCTACTTTGAGACCATTACAAGAGGTGTGTTGTCTGGCGCATATTTATATTTATTTATATTTGTATTTTTTTTATATTTATATTTAATTTGCATTTTGAAACATTAAATGGAAAATATTTAACTTGGAAATTGTGATAAATGTTATTATTTAATTAACTTTATTGACATGTGAATATATAATTATCTTTATAGACCTAGTTATCCTTTTTTTTTAATTACCAATTTTTAATAAATCAAACAAGCATGGCTTGTGCGAGTAATATTAGCTATTCAAATTTTGTTTTACAAATTTAGTATTTCGAATACTATGTTACCTAACCAATATTTGACACCCTCCAAAATGAACATTCTCTATGGCCGGCCCCCTGTTCAAAATGCGTACGATGTATAAATTATTATTTAATAGTTCCCATTTCTGAGGGGTAGCAAGTAATGGATGAATTGAAACATAAAAACTTTTATTGTTATGTACTGGCAGTCTAATGCCTTTGTTCACATTTACCATGACTATATCAAAGAATTATGTAGTAATAACGTCATTCGCAGTAGTTTTGTATTTAATACCTCTTCCTCAATTATGGAAACGTTAAGAATTGTTTGGTGTTTGAAAAGAAATTTGGTAGAAGATTATTATATAAAAGCTAATTCACTTAGTTATTTTAAATCAATTAGTAATAAATCCAAACAATCAACAAAATGTATATTCTTCTGCCATGAAAAGTCGTCAAAAATTCATTGTAATTATATTATTACTTTACAATTGTCTAATTTAAAAAAATACATTCAAATTGCATAATGATTGTTTTCTACAAAACACTATCAATCTCTTAGAACTTCTAGTAAACTCAGTTGTTACATTTTACCTAGTTGCAATATATTTTTTCGCAATCACGGATCCAAAGCAAGTATTTTTTACAATTATCTATTTTTTAATAGATAAATCGGTGTACGTTACGTACATTCGGAATTAATCATTGATATAGAGAGATATCGGGCCGCTATCGCCGTATTGACATTGCAGATAGGCCTAAAGTGCGCTGACGAATTAAAAGTTAATAAAACATTTGTTTTATTGTGCTATCTTACGTAATTGTTAGAAATCTTTTATTGTTAGATGATACATAATGTTTATATTCTTTTAGGACACTATATCTTGTTTAAGTTAGAAGTCATCTTCAATTTAAAGTTGTTTGGGTTTATTATTTACAAACTAAATATGTTTTGAGATTTGCAATAAAAGGACTTTAAGGAAATCAAATACCTACCTATTGCAGTTTCTAAAGCTTTAACATAAGTAAACTACTGATGAAACATAGGCATTACATTACACAGCACAACACAAACCACTGTTAATATTACCTTTTTGGTAGCTACTGCATTGAAAGCTACAAGAATACTTTAGCTATTTTTCATTTAACATATTTCGACACATTTAATTCATGTCATAGGCTCGGTAGGTAGACAATGCGTAAACCTCCTGGATTTTTGTCAACTACCCTTCTGTTCAAGTATTATTTTAAAATTACAACAGAGTAAAGTTAGAGATTTTTTGGGCTTAGGTATTAAATATAATTAAGTTCACGTTTGTTGGCTAAATTTGTTATAAAAACTCGTTTTGTTCTTGAAACTAAGCACTTACCTCCAAAAGCGTAAATCCAAAGTTTCGTGTGACAAAAGGCACAGAGTGTAAAACTCGATACAATATCACACAATTATCGTTCCGTTAATTGCGTCGATCAATCACTTCTCACGGGCACGCCACGAATGCGATGTTTCTATTCGACTATCTTATCTAGTAAAAACACTAATCAGTGACTTTCAGTTTGCGCGTCCTTGCTCAAAAATTAAAAAACAAAACTTCGTTGTTACTTAGGCCGTAATTGAAAAAAAAAGCACAACACTGTTCGTACACTCGCGTTCGAATTTCGAAAGTCTTATTGTTCGTGGGAGCGCGCGCAACGTTCGCCCGTGCGGTTAGGCCCAGACTGCCGCATACTCACTCCCCTCGCCTCCCTCGCCCCACCCCTGACGACGGCACATTTTTCAGGTACGGAAAAACGGGAAAAAAGGCCTGTTTATCTATTTGGCGATACCTGACGAAATTAGTAGTTTATGGGCGCGTGGGTGTGACAATAGGCCGCCTCGTTATAGGTGGTCTGAGCTTTGTAATGGCGGGCCTTTGTTTTAGAGGCGTGTCGGTAGCACGTGCTCTAATCGATTGTTTTGATCGTGAGATTTTGCACTGTTTGTATAAAATAACATTTTCAATTATTTAATTTGACGGCACGGTTGGCGAAGTGCGTTGTAGCACGGTTTCTCGCCTCGATTTCCGTAGTGTTCCGGGTTCGATTTCCGGTCGAGTCAATTCAGGAAACGATATTTTCTAAATTGACTCGGGTCTGGGTGTGCTGGGAGACGCCCCTGGCTTAATTCCTTGTCTCGTAATACAGGGATATCTGTCCCTCCTTCGAGACCATGACAAGAGGTGTGTTGTCTGGCGCATATTTACATTTATTTATTTTATAGATAGATTGATTCATATTTTTTTCAAAGATAGACAAGATTGATAGATGTTTAAAGAAGTAGTCAAAATACTTATAGAGATTAGTTTAAAAACCCAAAAGTTTCCCACAGACCCAAATGCGAATCAACGGTGACAATCCCAAAGACAATCCTTCTTTTGTTTCGTAAACAAAACAAATCAATGGATTGTTAACGAGAAAGGCACAAAACAATTGTTGGGTACATTCAGAAGTTAACGATAATATAAGTAGTTATGATAATGACTGTAATCTTCCTTATCTTTTAATTCTAAAAAAAGGTTAAATAGAGTGTGGCGTCTTGACACTTTTTTGGTATTCACAAATTCTTGAAAATGAGTGCTATTTCAAGGTATCTTGCCAAACTTCGTAGAAAAGTTTTAATCCGTTTATATTCCTGTGTAAATCTCGTCTGTGGATAAGTCAGTTGGTTTGAGTAAAGATCAGGTAGGTATTATATTATATTCAGATCTGAAGAATATCAAATAAAGATACTTACTCACCTTAAAATGACTTAATATGATATAATATGTAATTTTGTCAATCGAAGAAAAGAGTAAAATAAGTTTATGTTGAAACAACCACGTGACGTCCTTTTTCAAGACAGTCATAGACGGACTAATAGAAGGATCTAGGTCATTTTCTTTGAAAATCAAGTCACACGAGATCTTTAGCAAAATTAGATGACCATTTGTGAAGGACATTTGCATGCCCACCAAACCAGGGGATAATTGTCATTGTCACTCATCCCGATGTAATATCTACACAATAAATAAAATAATAATAAATATAATAAATATGCGCCAGACAACACAACTCTTGTAATGGTCTCGAAGTAGGGATTATTAAATCCCTGTGTTACGAGGTACCACACAAGGAAATAAGCTAGGGGCGTCTCCCAGCACACCCAGACCCGAGTCAATTCAGAAAAGATCGTTTCCTGAATTGACCCGACCGGGAATCGAACTCGGGACACTACGGAAATCGAGGCGAGAAACCGTGCTACAGCACACTACGCCAATCGTGTCGTCAATGTTATGCAAACACACGTTTGAGTTTCAGTTTAGGGACATGCACTTCTGAAGATTTTGTTTGATTAAGTATAGTATAACTTTCACCCGATAGATTCCTGGCATGCTCTCTAACAGGATATCATTAAATTGTGGAATAGGCATCTTGAGTGGATAGCATAGAGTTTTTGAATGTTGGGACTTCGACAAAATCGACCTGAAAAAAAGCAAAACAAACTATTCCTAGTTGTAGAAAGTTAAAAAACGTATAGAATGGCGTCGTTGTAAAAAAATGGACATTCATTCATGCAATAACACATTACAAAGTCTAAAGCGTCCTGTTTCTCAATATATTGCCATCATCGCCACGCTGGTCAAATATTCTAATAAATATCTCGATTACGTAACGCTCCGTACCTTCTTTAATTGAATGGGCTCCGTAACCTGCTACCGAATGCCGCCATCCGCCATCTTGGATTGGGTGCTTTAAAGTGTCAGAACTTCTGTAATAATGACGTCGTTGAAAGAAGTTTTTAAAGACAGTTAGCTCAACAAACATGTGCATGTTTTAGGGATTTGCTTGCTGTTGTACACAGGAATTTAAATAGGTGTTATGGTTAAAAATAAATAAGGAATCACAATTAGGTAAGGAGTTCGAATAATTTTGATTAGTTCTTACCCTAAAACGGATTTGGCTACATATTATGAGCATAGTTTGTTGAATTTTAGTAGAGATTTTGTTTCACCAATTTGTTTTCTTTTAAAAATGTTCAATTGTATTGATTTTTTTTAAGCTCAGCACATTTTGTAATAAGTAATGTGAACACCTGGCACAAACACCTCAGCAAACACTCGACCAGCTCCCAGCCAGCCCAATCTCAAAACGAACTTATGTTGTGCGTTTTCTGTACTAATATTAATAAGAGGGAAGATTTGATTGTTTATTTTCATTGAATAGGAACGAAACTACTGGTCTGATTTGAAAAACTCTTTCAACAATATAAAGCTAAATTATCAGCGAGTACCTGATTGGCAATATTTTAACGGGAGGCATAAATACGGCATACATACACTTTCCACGCGGGCGAAGCCACTGGAAAATGTATGTACCTACCTATGCTGGAAAGCCAGTGATGTATGTTTCCACTCGCTCGAACTCTCAGGCCGTTTGTCGCTTACCTATTTTACAAAATTAAAAAATATCTTAATTCGCACGACATAAGTCCATTTGGACACTTTATTTATTTAGTTCATTCTTATACTCCAGTGGTGGTAGACTGTACTTTATAACGCAAACAATCCCGCTTATAAAAGGCCTCTCTTCCTACTTAATAAATACTAATTACTTTTTATGAGTGAAATAAATTAAGACGAGGTTCTTATAAAATATTTATCGGTGCGCAATTCACGTTACATATTACAAGATCTGCATACACAAATAAGCAAAACTTAAAAAACATAAGTTTTATAATTGATATAACTGGACGTAGAATCTTAAACGTGCACTTAATAGTTTAATTTTCATCATAAAATCAAGAAAAAAACATAAATAAATAATGGTACGTTTATCATAAAATTATTAATAAAATTTCGAAATAAGCGCAGCTATAAAATTGAAGCTACATGCTACTCATGCTATTCTCCCGGTTTCTTAATGAAAAAAAAAATCAAGCGGCAAAGGCATACATTTGAAATGTCAGATGTTTCACACCTACCAAAAAGTATTAATTTGAAAATACTTGACTAACTATTTTGGCTTTTGTTACGTGTGTCGTAAGGTTCACATTTATTTGGCTAAATTTGAGATACGCTGTTGTACTACGGGCACGTATGAATGGTAAATGTCATTGGTTTTGTCCGGCTAATGAAGGTAGTCTTAGTACGGACCAGACTTCTTAATTTTTTTTATCGTTTATTCAACAGTCAAATAATAAACATTAAAATTCAAACTTTGAGGTATAATACCTAGTCGAAGGCACACCCAACGACTAGTCTCTTGGATTATAAATTAGGGGAAGATTTATTAACCACTCAATTTATTTTATTTTAATTTTATTAGGTTTTTTTTGCAGATAATTTTTTATGGGGACTATGTGACTATATTATCATAGCCCTTATTTCTCCTGTGAATGTTAGATCCCTGAGTGAAAGATGTAAGAAAGTAAGGATGATGATATTAAAGTGTTTAACAGGCTTAAGAGGACACAGCACGTTCGAGAGAATTGAAAAATAGGTATTTGTAAAATGTATTGCTGTCTTTTGCAAACCTCGAGTAGGATAGAGACAGATGCAAATCGGACCGTAATTACAAAAGTACACAAAATCGACGTTTCGTAGTCCCCTAATCCCTTATCGAAAAGTTGACCAATTTAGTTATTTTTTTCATTAAAAATTAAAAATGGACTTTTATTAATGGTATTTCTACGTTTTACCTTTTTCGAAATAAACTAGTCAATTTAGTTTCCTGGATGTTTGAACACAGCAGAAAATCTAACATTTTTTTTAGATTTTTGAAGGTTCATATCTCTATTAGTAATAAATTTATTAAAAAAAGGAAAACATAGGGACATATAGTGGCAACAGATTTTTAGGGTAAAAATTATATCTCTACTAGCAAAATCCAGGGAGGAAACAGGGGACTACATTTGTATGGAAAAACGGCGCTTCTGTATCCTCTTAAGACGACGGCTACGACGGCAAACTAGTATTAAACTAGTTTGCCGAAGTAGTTATATTATAATTAGGAACCGCAACATGTACTCAAATTATTATATAGTTTTCATAGTTTCCTGTTACAGGCCTGCATTCACCAAAATCCGGCGACCTTAATTTTAGTTCGTCCGCCAACCTTACTTTCAGTATTTTGTTAACATTTTAACTGACAGGTAAAAAAACCGAAAAGCACTAATAAAATTTTTTTTTTAGTGCTTTTCGGTTTTTTTACCTGTCAGTTGAATACTAGTTTGCCGTCGTAGCCGTCGTCTTCAGAGGATACAGAAGCGCCGTTTTTCCATACAAACGTAGTCCCCAGTATGATAAAGTCATTTATGTAGATACTTAGAATATTATCACTGCGCCAAGGAAGGTCCATACTATTGCAAGCTTACGGCGGGTCGGCGCAACAAAAGTGAGATATACACGTTAAATATGGTATCTTTACGACGACTTCGGGGAGCCGTAGCCGGTGTGTACTGTATACAAACCAGACTAAACACCCAGCTACTAATGGTCATTACCATTGCAGTCTCTCTGTATTTTTAAAGGGTCCACTTATGGCACCTTAGTGAATAGTTGATTTCACTAAACAGTTATGAAAATAATAAATAACTAAGCAAGATAAGGAACTGCAAAGTCTCAGTAATTTGTATTATTTTAAATGGAGATAAAGTCGTGAGGATGGTATTATTTTGAAAAACTTCAAAATTTGACTTTTATTCATCTAACCAGCTGGTAGACCTTTAATGTGGACCATAGGTTTTGATATTGTTCTTAATACTAACTATACCAAAAATACCCGTAGACTCATGTACAAGAGTGACACTTGCGAGTTTTTTGTCCATACGCAGCGGTAACCGCTTCCTGTGTTTGCAACCCATGCTGTTTATTAAACAATACGAGAACATTACAAGTAAGTATTATAATTTAAATAGTATATCGTTTTCTAATGCTTAACTAGCACCTCCATTTTAAGTAACTCCACGGCATTATACTATACATTCGGTGTGGTCCATTAAAGGTGTCTTTAAGGAATAATCGACCAAAAAGGCAGCTGCCTAAATTATGCAATGTTAAGTTTATAAGAAACGATATCTAAATTGTTTCGATATGTAGCGAAAAGTCCTGGGATCATTATTTCCTGTTTTATTACGAAATGTTTGTAACATCAGATGACGTAAGGGAAATACATAAGAAATAACTCTTTTATTTAGCCACATATAAATGCAGGTTCGTAATGAATGTCTCAATAACTATACTAATAATATTTAGCTATCAGAGAGCTGCTTTTTCAAACGTCCCTTGACTAAAGCTTATATGTTCATAATAAGATAACAACTACTTGGGATACTACAACAGTTACACCAATTAAAAACAGATTTTTTTAAACGTGTTAGGAATCATTAAATAATAAATACCTGCCTGCAAGCAAATTGATTAAATCTTTGAAACAAAGGGTCCACAAAGTTTAGAAGACAAGAATAGGATTACCGAAGACCAAACGATCAGAACGATGACTCATCAAGACATAAAAGTGTCTAAAATCATGTTACTTTTGACTAAAAAAAGCATTGCTTTAAAAAAACAAAACGCACGAAATAAACTTTTTAAATAACCCACACCGTTGACCCAAATCCGAGTTCGGGGACCGTATTTTTCATTAACGCAGCCCAAAAACTCACAATTATAAATTCCAATATTTAACCATAGAGTCCGTTTAGATTCACAATCGAATTTTAAAAAGGACCGACAGTCCGAGGTTCCAACTAAAAAAACAAATATTACTGGCTTAACAGAAAGTTCTGCATCCATTGAGGGTTTTAAAACTTTGAAAAAAGGTATTAGCAATAAAACAGCGTCGATGTATTCCGATTTTTTGAATCGTTCGATGCGTGAAACCGATCGCCGTGGTCCATGGCATCCAACTGTCCGGAAACGAATAAAAAACCGCGGCAAACTTTTAAAACTGAATGGGTCGTCATTTTTTACACCCGTTAGGCATGTCGCAGTGAAAAATGATATAATTTATATCGGTTCGCTGGTAGCGAGCGGCTACCCGTTTTGTGTGCGCGTGATAAAATATAAATAATAAAAAAATATAATATTTTTTTATGATATTTTTTATCTTCTCCTTTTCTACTAATTTAAAATGTTTCCTTATCAACGCGCGGCGCGCGGCGACAAAAGAGTTAGGGATGTGCTCGACTCAATAACTTGACTTAAGATATCGATGTTATGTTAGTAAACAGATCACTACAAAACTAATGTATGCTGCACTTCATGAAAACAGTCGCATGCCGGAATTCTGAAATGTTAATTAAAAAGCATTCCTTACATGTTATGTTTATATGCAATGTTTTATATCGACTGATACATTTTTGTGCGGTATATCTACTAATACTATGTAACAAATAGCGTCTCAGCTCGTAAACGTGTAAAATAGTACAAGTCGAGTACACATACGATTGCTATTTGGAATTTCAAAGAGAAAATATTGTTTTTTCTTCTGTCAAAAATTCATTCACACGGTATTGCGATGTTGTCAATGTTGAAATAATACACGTCCGATGGTGAACTTCAACAAATTTCGAAGTGGAGATTCCTAGATCTACAACATATTTATGAGTAAGCCTACATCGTTTTAGTCAACTAAAAACAAAAGCTATTAAAGCCTCGTTCAATAGACCTAACAATAACAGTACTCAAGGAAACAGCACAGGGATTGTGGTCAAATTATAGCGACTGTGAGATTTTTTCTGACTAGCATACTCACTGCCTAACACGTTACGCACGGTAGCACTTATCCAATCACCCAAACATTTCAAAGCAACAAAGATTCACGCAAATGTCTATAAACCAATGGACATAAAGTTCAAATTCGTTAAAAGGCGTATAATGCTGTATCATGCATAACATTTCAATTGAGTGAAGCCGAGAAGAGATAAAAGCGTTAATAAATTAGTTATAACTAATTATCGTGCACAATTTCATGCCTTTGTTATCATCAGCACGTTTTTGCAGGTAATTGTAATTCAAATGTATACGGCCATTTATGGGTAACTAATTCAAAAGGCCAGATTTACACGTCGATACAAACTAATTGCAATAATTTCAATTAAGTACAAAGTGACATGTTAATAAAAAAGCCAAGGCTAGTAAATAAACTATCTCACTGCTGGCCAAAAGGATTTGTCATAGAAGTCTTGCTATCCCTAATCGATGATATATGTGGCTTTTCAAATGCAAGTTGACGGCTGCTGCAATATATCATGAAAATTTAAATACAGGCCAAACCTAGGTCCATTCTAGGAATAACGGTGGAACGGGTATTGACTAAAACGCATAATAAATTATCTCTACTTAAAGAACTATAATTATTGAAATAAAAAAAAAATCACATGTACCCTTTCAAGCAATCTAATGACGTTTCCCGGAAAAAAATCTTCCGTTATCATTTTAACGATATAAATCATTGTCATGAATTGAGACAAAGGGACGGTTTCCCAGGTAGATACTTGGTGAACTGAAAGTTCACACGTGTCAAGTACCTAATGACGCCCTCATAAGAACACATGAGTGCGGCTGTGGCAGTATCTCCAGAGGTCCAACGATTAAGTATTTGGGTCTGGTCATTGATGAGAAACTCAGTTTTGGTGCCCATCTGATTGAATCCGCGAAAAGGGTCCGTAAACTTATTTACGTTTTCAAGAGCCTGCGCACGGCAGCTGATCAAGAATTACTCAAATCTGTCTACATAGCCATCTGTCAGTCCATAATTACTTACTGTATCATAACTTGGGGGGGTGCGGCTTCTAGCAACATGATAGTCTTAGAAAGAGCGCAACGATCAGTGCTAAAAGTAATGTTTAGGAAGCCCATTAGGTACCCCACTGATACGCTGTACAAGGAAAACGAAATTCTGAACGTTCGCAATCTTTATGTACTGAAAGTTGTTACCCACGTGCATCGCCAAGTTGTTAAATCCCCCGAGTATGGTAAAATGCTTAAAAAGCGAGTGTTTAGACTGCCGCTTCCCGCAATCAAAACAGTGCATGCTAGAAGGCATAGCTACTTCCTGCATCCTTATGTCTATAACAAGGTTCAATCTCACTGCTGCATTAAACACTGTTCTGTACCCGAGCTTAAACGCAAAGTGACTATGTGGACTCTGACATTGTCGTACAATGAAAGTGAAAAACTACTGAGAGCACTTGTCTAGATAACTTGTTTTTCGGTTTCAGGATAGTTCATCGTAGGGCTAGACCGGATACTGGTTAACGCACGCACGCACGCACACATTCACACCAACATACACACACACCAACACACACACCCGCACACACACACACACACACACACACACACACACACACACACACACACACACACCGAAACACACACAAATTCACTCAAGTTCAACCATTTTTATATGTAACATCTTCAATTAGTATATAATCTTTAGTTCACTGTTCTTAACTTACTAATAGTCGCTTAAAATTTGAAATGTTTTGGCAACATGTGACCAATGATTTTCTACAGGACAGGCTGTGCCTAGTGTAGAAATCATTTTGCCTTGTGTAATTATACGTTTGTCGACGCAATTTTTGGCACTCTAACTAAGCTGCTGTGTTACATTGTTTTTATTATTTTATTTTCTGTAATGTCAAAGTTGTTTAATAAACATTTTATTATTTACTATCTATTATTATTATATGCAAATAAAAATGTAAAAACATCCCGGCCATCTAAAATATAAGTTTCCTGGTTTGGAATCACTTTTATTAATCGTCTTTAAAATATACCTACACATTTAAGATCGTTCAAACCTCGATTCTTAACGGGTAAATTAATATACTTACTTTCAACAAAACTTCAATGTTTGAGTCATACCTAAAAACATATAATACCTAAACCTGGCTCCGAAAAATACAGTGAATAATAATTCCGCATGAACCTAGCCTAATTGTAATTCAAATGTAATGCAATTAAAGATCGTTATCGATAATTAAGACTTCACTAGCACACGCACACACCCCCACATCACACTTACAAATCAAAGCGTGCGCACGTACTGGCACGAATGAAATATTCAAATTTGGAAGCTGATTCCGTTTATGGCTACTTAATTTGGGTGATTCGATTTGAATATTTAAAAAAAGAACGTAAGAAAAAACGAACGGCCTTAGACATTCCTCCGGTCGCGGTTGAAGCGGTAGGTGCCATATTTTACTATGAAAACTAGGATTCTACTGATCAATATTACCAGAAAACCATATTCTACGTTGCGAAATTACCTGTTTTGATCTATACAATGTACTTTCTCGGATTTGATACCTATATTGCCTTGTAGTAAATAACTGAGTGCCACTGCGTTCTTTTTCCTGGTCATACAAAAACTTTTTCCTGGATACTATATTAGCCTTTGTTTTTTTCGCATCTACCACCAATTCATAAGTAGGTATTCAGTGTGAACGTATCAATTTCGGACAGGTATCCTGTGTGAAAATAAAATTATTGTCGTCCTTGTTCGGGCCAGCCAGTAGTGTGGCCGGGACGGTACTTTTCGCGTACATTTGAACTTTGGAAAAATTGTTACATTTACGTCTGCGGCGATTATGTTTTGGAAATACCAAGATAAGCTAAGATAACCTCTGTGTGGTGTTTCTTTGTAACCGCGCTGGTAAAAGAGCATGCGGCCATATGATGTCAGGCGGTTACCCCAACATATTAATATTCCGTGCTGTAAGGATTAAGTAGTACTTTTTCAAATTCTGCAATACAGGATTTAATCTACCCAGGGGCCGTATTACAATTTGACGACCCGATTTGTGTAGTGCGCTGTAGTACGGTTTCTCGCCTTTAATTCCGTAGTGTCACGGGTTATTACCCAGTCAGGTAAATTCAGGAAATGATCTTTTCTAAATTGGCCTGGGTCTGGGTGTGCTGGGAGACGCCCCTGGCTTAATTTCTTGTCTGGTACCTCGTAACACAATTTATCCCTACTTCAAGACAACAAGAGGTGTGTTGTCTGGCGCAAATTTATTTATTTACAATCTTTTGCCACTGTCGCAGTGTGGCCGTTTACGGTTCTAAAATGCTCACTTTGTTTTGGTATTACGATGTCACTTTTTTAGAGATACATCTGCAACTGAAAAGATTTAGACTGGTACTATTTGACAGATAAAAAATGTCATGAAACGTAAAATAAATTCGTAAAACCAATACGCTGTGGAGTACGTCTACCACGAGTTGCCACTTTGAATTTACGTTATCGTTCGCGTGAAAAAAGTATTGGGATTTGACATGACATGAAATGACAATGTCAAATCCCAATACATTTTTATACGGGTTAAAACAATTTTAAAAAGCCAAGTATTTTTGGTTTGGCGCTGATACCTCAGATTTAGAAGATATAGCATACTGCTTATGGTACACCAACTGCCTAGACTAGACCCTTAAGCTAATTCCTACTGATAACCTACCGAGGGTCCTGTTAAAAATCTACTAATACTCAAACATCATTCAAAGTTGGCCAGCTTGACTGAGTATGATTTAACTTTCATTTCAACGGGATGTTGAAATTTTGTTGAGTTTTCGTGACGTAATGGTCACATGACGGGGAATAAGCGGTCTTATTACCAAGAATGCCAGAACGCTCAATTCACGGACAAATGCGAGCAAGCTTTAAAAGGCCCCTGAGAGAGAGAGATAGATACGCTTCTTTTAACTTATTTAAACTAAGTAACATGTTTTGCAGTTGTTTTTCATTGTTTTGTGATTATAACAACAGCACGAACATAATTCGATATTAACAGAACGAAAAACCTCGAAGATGTTATATAAGAATGACTTTTTAAATTACTCACAAAAGATAGATATATCACAATAAAATTAAGTTATAACTCGTACTTATGCAAAATAACTCTGAACTCGAATATGAAATATCAATTTCGATAGATCATCATAACATAATATTTTTCTGTTCGGATTTCCTTTAAATCACTTAGATAATGTCATTTATTATAAAACTGTCATTTTATGAGTAAAATTTGGTGTTGAAAAGTTTTTTTACAAAGTCCACGAGGTGCGGTAACTGCTTACCATCATGCGACCCGCATGCTTTTTAGCCACGGACGTTGAAACAGAATAAATTTGAATTAATGACTGATCATCATTCAATCATCAATCATTATTCATGGTTACAAAAACACATAAGTCAGGCGAAACTTGAACCTGTGACCTTCGCTGACCGGGCGACTCTCTTTCAACTGAGCTACCAAAACTTTTTATAGCTAATTATTAATAAAGTTTCGGTGAAAACTAGTGCATTAAATAAATAAATAAATAAATATGCGCCAGACAACACACCACTTGTCATGGTCTCGAAGTAAGGATAAATATCCTTGTGTTACGAGGTACCAGACAGGGAAATAAGAAAGGGGCGTCTCCCAGCACACCCAGAGCCGAGCCAATTTAGAAAAAGTAATTTTTCTGAATTGACCCGACCGGGAATCGAACCCGAACACCACGGAAGCCAAGGCGAGAAACCGTGCTACAGCACACTGCGCCAATCGTGTCGTCAAATGCTAATGTCATATTGTGAAATGCTAATTTAATAAAAATAATATTATGGGCCTTTCCCAAATGCATACCTATTAACATACACACACACAGCGATCCTGCCTCTAGCACCGGAGGTCGGAGGCTCGATCCCCACCCATGATAAACATTTGTGTTTATTGTGTGTCTGGGTGTTATTATCTATGTAAGTATGTATTTGAAATATTCAAGTATGTTTATCAGTCTCTGACACCCATAGTACACACAAGCTCAGCTTAGTTTGGGGTCAGATGATCTTGGTGGAATTTAACCCAGATGAGACTTGAATCCATTTAGGTATGTTTACGCCAAATCGCAAGTTATTTGAACATTAGGGTATTTTAGTATTTTTTTGTTGAGATGGTATCGAAAGACCTCTCGAAAATGGAAACATTGGTAAAAATAAATTCTAAAGCACTAAAACTCCCCGAGATATATCTGCAGTTATAAAAATTATATTTTTGAACTTACCCAAAACGCTCCATACAAACTCCCGCCTGCAAATGACGTCATTTGCGATCAATTTGTTTGCGTTCTGCAATGCATTTCCTCGGCAGCTATATTTATTTTTGCGTTTAATATGGTTTCATAACAAAATTTGCTATAAATTGTGTAGATGATCGTATGTGCCGTGCTGGTAGCGGCACTTTAACACCGCCGCATCTCCTTCCCGTGGGTGTCGTAAGAGGCGACTAAGGGAGCACCCTGCAGCAGGCCATCTGCTCTTCAGGTGGGAGACATATTATGTCTGCTGGTTGATGTTACCACCATGCAGTTGCGTAAAATCCGCCAAGTGACTCTGACCTATCTCGGTCAGGTCGGGTTCCGGGATCAACACTGCACTAACCGGTACCAGAGCAGGCCTTCAAGATGAGTATGGCCAGCTAAGTAATTGCTTTGCATTATTGTGCTTGTCATCCTCATATCTGGATCTAACCACTGCTTTCCACCAGGTGGAGTGAGGTTATCTTGACAGGCACTATAAAAAAATGGTATTTTAAATGGTACCTACTTTCAAAAATGGATTTTCCCACCCAAGTTTAAAGGGCCATAAAATGAATTGTACATAAGAAAACAAACATATATGTGAAAAGCAACTGCTATAGTGCCTTTTTTAAATGTATTTTTTGATTATATTCAATTATTTTTAGAATCTGATGATGTTGTCAAGTGACTTCTGGATAAAGGAAGAGTGCTCCTCTTATTGGTCAAGGAGGTTTGGGGAGTGAAAGGAACAGGGTGTGAAGTTCCTCATCCACCATTGAAAAGGGAGGATCCTCCGACCAGACGGGTGTTGTGGGCTACTGCCCGACGGTTGTTGTCGGGTTCTCGTATCTATGTACATTCGCTCGGATAACTTTAATATCGCGATGTAGGATACGTCAGTTTTTAGCTCGTATGTGGCGAGATAGATGTCGCTACATCACTCCCCTCCGAGACCGGCGGTCAAGAGCAGGTGCTTGCCGGGCCAGTGGAATGTTCCAGTGAGTCGGAACCAGATGCCGCATAGTTCACGTTGAGTCGGAACTGTCTGCGGTGATGCCCCAGCGAGTCGGGGTGATGCTGCGAATGGTCCAGTGAGTCGGAGTGGTGCAGTGCTGCGTAGTGGCTGGCTGCTGCGTCGACCAGGAGAGAAGTGCGTCTCTGCTTGCTGACCGGCCGAAGTGCAGTGTGCTGTGCCAAGGTCGCTGAGAAGGCTGGCTGTATAACTCGCTGCTCGAAAGCTTGAGGAAGTGATGATCACGTCGGGGTCACCAGTTTGGGAAGTGAAAGGAACAGGGTGTGAAGTTCCTCATCCACCATTTAAAAGGGAGGATCCTCCGACCAGACGGGTGTTGTGTCTGGTGGGCTACTGCCCGACGGTTGTTGTCGGGTTATCGTATCTATGTATAATCGCTCGGATAACTTTAATATCGCGAAGTAGGATACGTCAGTTATCACGTCGGGGTCACCAGTTTGGGGAGTGAAAGGAACAGGGTGTGAAGTTCCTCATCCACCATTGAAAAGGGAGGATCTTCCGACCAGACGGGTGTTGTGTCTGGTGGGCTACTGCCCGACGGTTGTTGTCGGGTTCTCGTATCTATGTACAATCGCTCGGATAACTTTAATATCGCGAAGTAGGATACGTCAGTTTTTAGCTCGTATGTGGCGATACAGATGTCGCTACAGAGGCGTTGTGTGTGTGTGTGTGTGTATGCCTTGATGAGTTATTCTCCATAAGCGCCACATCAGCATTTTCACGTGGCAAAATGCCCTCACACACGCGGCTGGTTTCGCATGTTCTCGTTGTGACACTGACAGTGACAGTCAAAGTCAATCATACCATAGATATTTCTCTCTTTTTTCACCTATTTAAAATCTGCTATCTGGAAACACTATTAATACCATGCAGTAGAATCACCTAGCTAAAAGTCTCACGTATGATACATATCGCGTCATTTGATTGGTTGATGGATATATTATCAACCAATTACGCGAAAAGACGTACCGTAGATGTGTTCAATATGGCGGAGAAGAATCGCCAGTGCGTTCTTCAACTGTATTCTGATGAAGAAACGCGACCCAATAGGTTTCAATTGTGAGATGTCAATTTGATTACCGTCAAGAGTCCAATAGGAACCATAGTATACTCTTTGCGGACGTTGACAAACTGGGGTCATTCATTAGACCCAGATTGCCAACGTATTTAAATAAAAATATCCTAGATCCTTTGCTTTTAAAAATGTTAAATATTTAATTATGGTATAAAATACAAATACCTCGAAATGGTTTTTGATTTAGGACATGTTTCATTTTATTCCCACACCCAATTATCCTTTTTTTTACTTGCACGTACTTAAGACGAACACACAGGCCCTGACTGCAGCGGCATGTGCTGAGGCAGGGACCTCATTGACTTTCTGTATTTCTTTTTCTACTTTTAATTGTTTGTTAAATTTGTTTCTTGTATTGTACCTATTATTATTTGTGCCCCTTGTACTGTTGGGTTAGTAAAATATTTTCTATTTCAATTTCTATATGCGAACTTCTTAAGGGCGTTGATCCACCTTACAGGTGGGCTTCCCATGATGCGTGTGTATTACAAGTCTTTACCAAGTTGTTCGAAGCTGACTGTACTAGACATGTACTCACCTTTCTAAATCCTTCACTGAGGTGCAATTACAAAGGCGCTAGGGACGCGACGATATATCATCGATAAATCGGCAAACGGCAGCCATGTATCAGCCGATTAAGCGGAGGATGGGGCTAGTGTTGCGCTTTACGGTTATCGACAAATTATTGGTTTCGGTTTTTTCCTTCTTGTTAAAAACTTAGTCGTTTTTAATTACTGTTACCAACTTTTTGTCTCTTTCACTGTAAGGGTTTTCAATATATGAAGGTGTCAGCTAAAGAGATACTCGTAGTTATGGAATAAATGTGTGGGAAATAATATCTAAAAACAATATTATTTTATTTTCAAAACAATTGTTTTCAGGGGAAAAACTTTACGTTTTTACAAAGTGCATAACGCGTGAATGCATGGTAACCATCATGATATCAATTTTATTCATTTATGAGTTAGAAAGGCTTTCAAATAAACTTCTAGTAAATCATCGAGACTGTCGCCAAGCCACAGCTCTATGCAACTTCGTTGTAAGCTGGAATTAGTGCTTCGGTTTAAACATATCGACGTTTTACGAATATCGATGTTTTTCGTTCAATTGGCTTTTTGCGATTTGCTTTCTTTGTGGATTCACTTGGCGTTGCGGTTATGTAGAATCATGCTATTATTAATTATTGGTGAAACAGTTAGAAATGAATTAACTTAAGGTTTAACCCTAACCTGTTTATTACGGTATTGGTATTACAAGATTTATTACTTGTAATATCAAAAATTAAATATAGAGATAGAAATTAGTCAGAAAAATATCCGTCAGGAGGGTCGTTTATTATCAAATAGTGTGATTCCATAAATATTCAATTTTTTCAGTGTATTTTAGGCTGGGCACAAGAAAGAAGCTCATTGGATGAAATAATTATTCATACAGATAGAAGGCAGCAATCTGCAATATAGAACATGGCAAAAAAATATTCTAAAACAGAATAATGTACGTCTGTGCTATTGATTTATTTGGCCTTTTGCCAAATATTTCTTGAAAAGATGAGTTATGCGTTAGTGTATACAAATAAATAAACTGTTTACTCAATATGAAGATCGAAAGGCTCGCAGACTTAATTAGCTACAGGTCATAGAGAAATCTGATCCACACATCGAACCAGACATTCTTATACGTCCGCCAGCGTCCACGGACGCTGAGCGAATGAGCAAAAAAGACGAGAGACACTCATCTGACAGCAAACGCGGGGTGGGGCTTACCGCATCCCGCCTCTTAAAACGAGCCCCACCATTGGCTCATTTAAAAATCGATTCCATTTTATAAATATGTAACCGCTTCCGCTCCGGGCCTACCGACGCGTTCGAAATACAAACACTTAAATTTCAAAACTGTGCTCTAAAGGAAAGCGCGCGAAAACCGAAAATGGAACGCGGCGTTTTTAGTGATGTGCCATTTTAGATCGATATGAACTCAATTGTTTTACCGAGATGTCTTTGTAGTCTCTTTTGTTTTATTTAAAGGAGTCTGTGCCCAAGAGATGTATTTTTTTCTCGGCGTTCATCCAACGCACTTTTTTGTCGTAGGTAGGTCTTGGATTAAACAATACATGCACGTAGGTGGGTAAGATCGAATTCGTAATAAATAATGGTGTATTTATGATTTATAGATCTGAAGCCATATCAGATTATAGGTAATGTAGGGGGTCTATTTATTAGTAATAGTTGTTTGTAATTTATTGTTGACGCTGTGCGTAATAATATGTTAATGTTATTATATTACGGTACAGTCAGACAGAAACCTAAACCGTAACACGTGGTATAAGCTATGGCTTTATGACTGACTGGCCAGTTGGTGCAATGGTAGCGATGCTGCCTTTAGCACCGGAGGCCGTGGGTTCGATCCCCTTCCATGACAAGCACATATGTGACGGACATTTGTGTTTGTTGTGTGTCTGGGGATTAATATCTATTAAGTATGTATTTAGATGTTTATTAATCTTTGATGCTAATAGTACTAGTTTAGTACGAGATCATGGTGTAATTTGACCGAGATATTTATTTATTGCTACGAATTTCGTTGATGGACTTTTGCCCATGTGGCTTCGTGCTAGATTCAGCATTAAGTCGATGACAAGTAAACAATTCAATTTGCCTCTTTTTGGAACGTCGGATCTCTTTACAAAGCTTTGAAAAATTACTAGATTCCCCCATTTTTTTCAATTTAATAAATTGTAAGTTTTTTTTTAGTAGAAGATATCTATTTATAAAAATACCTGCCCGGCAAAACAAACATTTGGATAAAAATTGTGCCTGTTTAATTAGAAGTTGAATAAATCCACGCTCAGGAAGATCTGTCCCTGATACTTACGTCTAGATGCGATTGCAATAGTTATTTTTTTTATATTTTTATTTACTAGCCGTTACTAGGTACTTTGTACGAGCCCGGCGGGAGCCAGACACGAGGTGTCACCACTGCGGCGCTGATAATGACACCGCCCAGCACACACTGGAGGTGTGCGTTGCGTGGGCGGATCAGCGCCGCGAGTTAGTGGTCAGACTTGGCGTCGACCTCTCGCTCCCGGCGCTCATATCGGCTATGTTAGGGAGCCAGGAGGCTTGGGAGACAATGGTCTCCTTCTGCGAAGACGTGATGACGCAGAAGGAGACAGCGGAAAGGGCCCGAGAGGATGATCCTCAGGCGGCTCCTCTCCGACGCAGACGGCGGGTAGTGCAATGCGAAGACGGCGGTTCGCCCGTCCTCTTCCGGCTCCCTAAAGTAACACCGGGGTGATTGCCGGGGGGCTTTCACCCCATTGCACGGTGTTCCCGCCTGGTGGTGTCCCAGTATACCGGTATACCCCTGTAGCCTGGGGAGGCCCGGCCGCCGCTTTTTGGCTCCATGTCGCTCCATTCCATAGCGGTGAGGTTACCCCGGTCGTTTTAGTACGGTATCCCGTCGACTCCACGGCGGGGAGTCCCACACTCCCCCACTGCCTACCCCTCGGGCAGTGGGATAGTCCTTACATGTTTATTCCGGGAACAAAAAAAAAGGTACTTTGTAAGAGTGCGTGAGCTTTTCATGATGTATATAAATCTAAATAACTCGTGTTTGATCTAGTTTTTATGAATTTGATGGCGAAAACTGCATGAATGATGAGGCATGGCCCTAGGGTATAGCGAGATGAGCAGTTACGCCCAAAAACCCAGTTCTTCCTCTTTCGTTGCAGTTCATGCAGACCTGACATGCTCATCACTAAGCAAAGGCATGATCTTTTATAAAAATTATATAACACTAGTCTATTATGGCACCAAATTCTATGGAGGCAGAACATTTTGTCAAATGAATTGTTACAATCATGCCTTACCGGTTACCGCATACCATCAGGTCTACGTGATTGTTGGTCACCAACGTAGTATAAAAGGAACATTATATTTATCAAAATTCGACGACACGGTTGTCGAAGTGCGCTGTAGCACGGTTTCTCGCCTCGATTTCCATAGTGTCCCGGGTTCGATTACCGGTCGGGTCAATTCAGGAAACGATCTTTTCTTAATTGACTCAAGTCTAGGTGTGCTAGGAGACGCCCCTGGCTTATTTCCTTGTGTGGTACCTCGTAGCGCAGAGATATTAATCCCTACTTTGAGACCATTACAAGAGGTGTGTTGTCTGGCGCATATTTATTTATTTTATTTATATTTAAGCAAAGCTTGTACCATGGGTATCAGAGACTGATGAACATACTTAAATATTTCTAAATACATAAATGAATAGATTGTCATGGATGGGGATTGAGCCTACGACCTCCGGTGCTACTAACTAAGGCAGGATCGCAATAAGATACTACTTGAACAATTTAACTTTTTTTATATATATATTGCCCGTCAAGATGACCTCACTCCACCTGATGTATAGCGGTCGTGAGGTCCAGATATGAGGCTGACAAGCCAAGTCATTCAAACGAATCACTGGGCTGGCCATCCTCACCTTGAAGGCCTGCAGCCTTTTCAACCCCGCTTGAAGAACCCGGGACTATACGAGGAAGGAAACACATGTGCTGGAAGAGCGTTCCACGTCTGGATGGTACGACAAAGAAACGAGTCACCGAACCTTTTAGTTCGGGCCAACAAATGTTGAATTGTGAGTGGATGTTATTATTTAACAAGCGTGGTTTGTAGTTTGTTCTGTTAGAATTCATCCAGGGTTTTAAATCTTTGCCCAAAGCTCAGATTTTTCCATTTAGTTAAACAGTGTCCCCGGGCGATTAATTTCGTAATGGTCGCCTTACCCTACCCAGTTTCCTCTTCATTTTTAATGTTTTACTTACCTACAACAGCAGGAACAGTGTCTTTAACAAAAATTGACTATGCTTAATGTTAATCCTCGTGTTCAGATCACGGCGATACAAGCCTCGAGCTTAGTGCAGTAAACATTGATACATATAAATTGTATATTCTTTTTAATACATAAATATATTTATTTTGTTTTTTTCTTTTAAAAGTTAAGTGCTAAGTGAATTTTTATTTTATTTTTATTTTTAGCATTAAACAATGCTCTATTTACTACACAAAGATAGAAACTAGAAAAATTCGACCTGGTCCTGGGACACAAGCGGGATTCGAACCCGCGACCTTTCACAATCCGGGTGACTGGCTCATACGGCTGAGTCACTCCTTAAAATTTGGCTCATGATTTCAATTTTAGCCTGTTTCGAAAAGAAAGTCGTGTTGTAACACCACTTATAACTCGAGAACGGGTGGTCCGATTTTCATGATTTTGTGTTTTTGGATTTGTCTACATCGGGAATAGGATACCTAATAAGTATTAAAAACATTGGGAAATTGACAAAAAAAAGCAAAAAAATTTTTCCATACTAAATGTTCCAGCTGTCCAGCATTTGCCAAGAACTTTTGACAGGACGAAGTTCGTCAGGGTCGCAGGTTACAAGGTAAATACTTCACTACATACGCTAGCGGCTAACGATCGTCAGTGGGAACTTCTGGACTGGTACCGGTCATCCGTCTTCCTTGTGGGAGATGCAAGTGGCCGTCCCACCATACGTTTGCCTCAAAAAGTCTTCAATCCAGAATGTTCCATCATAAAGTAAATAAACTAAGGCCTCCATCTTTGGAATCAAGTCATCGCAACAATAATTGACAGGTATTAGCTCAATCACCCACCAGATGTGGATCGCAAATCCGTTCTATGTTAAATTCGAAAACAAATTCATTTCATCGTATTAATAAACAGGCACAGCCTCTTTTAATTGAACCAACTCAGCAGGAACTCCCAAAATTCTAGTCTACAAGTCCTGTAATCCCGCAGACTGCAATCAAATCGTCGGTAACCGCGAAATGGCAAAACAAACCCTGCATGTTGCTATTATGAATATTAAATTTCACCCCTCGCCTGGAGAGGGATGTGGCGTTGGTGACGTTTTGGTATCGATAGCGATAGTTTCACTTAAACATTTGCAATGGTTTGGTATTTTTACATTGTGTCTACTTAACTGGAGAATAAAGGTGGGTTTAAACCAAACAAACAAAGAGCTAAAGCTAGAGCAAGAATGTTCTCTCGTGATCTTTTAGTGTAAATGATAATTCATTTTTGATGACCACCAAAAGAATTCTAACAAACAAGAACGAGGAATCAAGAACGTGCATTTTACCTCGTGCTCTAGGATATCCGCGAACAAAGATATAACAACAATAGTAGATTGTTACACAAGGTGAGAAAGTTACCTTTTCAATGCACGAGATGGTTTGGCGCGCGAGCGTAGCGAGAGCGCTAATAGTTCGAGGGCACTGAAAAGGTCTTTCTTCCGAGGTAAACACTCTGCTATTCATTACGAATATAAGGAAAGTAAATAAAAATCAGATACATAAGTTCAACCAACAAAATTTTATTGAAACATTACCTACAACAAAGTTGATGATATTTCTATTTAAAGTTTATATTAAAATTAGAGCAATTGTTAAATGAGAGAGAGAGGTTACTGCCTGGGATGTTGATAGTTGATATTTTTGTGAAACTTGAGCATCTTGAGTAAATGTTGGTGATGAAAAGGAATGTCAAAATAGAAGGTGACATTTGAGAGTTATTTACTTTCAGCCCGAGGGCTGAAAAAAACTTTACAGCCCTAGGGCTGAAAGTGAAGCTTTCAACCCTATGCTCAGGCAACTTCAAGCGTCCTTTCCGTGTATGAGTAATGAAAAAGAATGTTTTGTCTCTGTTTACACAGAGAGAATTTGATGGAATGGGACTACAACAATATTTTTTAGCTTAGTAAAAAATGTTATTCCCTAATTGATGCACATACTTCCATTTGTTTTCATAAAGATATTCCGACATGCGGAAAGTTTAGTATTCTGTTATAACTTTGTTTAAAGTAAAATATATTACCTAGGTATTTATCTATCTTCATTAAATAAATAAATAGTAAATAAATAAAATCCCTGGACATTATTCCACACAGCGCCATCTAGCCCCAAGGTAAGCTAATTAAAGCTTGTGTTATGGGATACTAGACTAGACAACGGATAAACATACTTAAATACATTTTCTTTTGTAAATACATACTTATTATACATAGGAGACACCCAGACCAGTACAAACAGACATGTTCATGCACACAAATGTTTGTACTGTGCGGGGATCGAACCCGCGACCTCTGGTGTAGTAGCCAACTTCTTAACCATTACACCAAGTCGGTCGTCAATCGTCATTAAAAGTAATACATTATATCTCTACGTTTGTTTTTGCTGTAATTGAAAATATATCTAAACCATTCTTCTACGTTTTACGTTTAGGTGGGTATCGCCCAGAGCATTAATTTGCTAGAGCATCACATCGTAATGTAACGTTTTTACGAATGGTAGAATTCAGACAAATACTCAGTTTTCTAATAACATTTACATTCTTGCTTAAGCTTCTCGTCTTTACCGGTCGTAGGAGGATACTTCACAATGTCTATTATTTCCTTGATGTACCTTTGATCCAGCTGTGAGATGATGTGGTAGAACTTTGTGGTATCTACTTTTATATTAAAGTTATACGACACAACACCCGTCTGGTCGGAGGATCCTCCCTTTTTAATGGTAGATGAGGAACTTTACACCCTGTTCCTCACGTCCTCAAAAATGTAACGTTTCTGTTTGGTTTTTAGAACCATTGGAACAAAACATCGAGCGTCATGTACACATTGTGGTCCGGGTAAATTTAAAAACGACTTATTCTCGTTTTTCTGATACAAGTGAATGCTATAATCTATCAGCACCTTTTAATACTCAGTTTTTTTATCGCCACTTATCCCATCCCTACTCGCAGAGATTCGCGGCAACGCTCGCCGCGGGGCGCGTAATAACTCGCATGTGGCGAGATTGGCCACTCCGCTTCACGGCTCCTTGGCCTCACGATGGCGCAGTGTAAATAAAAAATAATAATCATGCCACCTGTGCATGTGTTGGGTGCATCAAAAGTTGGTCTTTAAAACTAATATTATACGAGAAGAGATAATATTATAAGAGAAGAGATGATATTATACTTAGGAGAAGATATTCGATTTTTTATACCTTTTAGTTTAAGTATTTTTTTTAGATACCTAGGTAAGTATTTATGTTTCTAATCAATAAAATCTAAAAAGATTTTTAAAAAGAGCTACGTTATCAGTAAGTAACGTTAACGTCATAAAATATTAACTCAGCCAGTATTTCATCTTAATAGTATAGAGATCCCTACGAAAATTGCAATTATCTACGTATCAGGTAATTTTTAAAAAAGTTGCCTTTATAAGTCAGTATTTGGCGAGCGAATCTAGCCTTCTGCAACTGAGGTGAAATTATTGTTAACATTCAGCTGAGGTGTAGTCTGTCGGACGTGATTTTAAATATGATTAAAAAAAAACAAATTATATTTTGTATATTCATCTGGTATATAGGTTTATTAGTTATCATAATACAAAAAAAAGGATCTTTTAAAATAAAACATCGGTGAATTATTTATTAATTTAATGAGATCAAATTTTAGGACGTTTTATGCACACAAAAAAAGCACAAATAAAACAACGAAATTTTCTCTGGTTTAATAACGTAGTTCCCTTTTATAGTGCCTATTCAAAGGGTAAATAAAATAAACAACCATACCCTACGGTTCAATTAGGCATAAATCAGTTTCAAAGTTAACCTTATTTTAGATCATTAAATCTGACATGCTTTGCAAATTCGAGAAGAACACTGCAGGCATATTTAGACGGAGTTCTCTCGGAAGACGGTTGTAATAAACGCGCTCTTTCACGATAGGATATAATTTACCACCCAAGCAACTTTTATATAAGTAGAACAAATGCATTAGTACTAGCAAGATCTAAAATTTTGATGAATACTGCCATGTGCCAACGACGTGTCTAATTCTTTCAGCCATCTTGCTCTACATTGTTTTTTTTTTGTTCCGACATCAGAAAGAAAAAACAAGCTCTAAAGTACTTTTTTTGTGTTACTTCAGTTTTATCCAATGCTTATCATTCTAAGATACCAAATAAATTGTTCTGGTTGAGCCACTACTCAAATTTGCAAACAAATTATTAACCACGTGATTAATAATGATGATTGATGAGTAATAGATCAATAAAGATGAGCTAAGTATAATGTTTTACTCTATTAATACTTTTGTTTATGGGGTCACGTCTGAGAGACCCTATGGTAGTTTAAATATTTTATTGACTTAACGACTGACAGACACTATGACATCAGAAAGTTATTTATGAGGTGACGTCTCCTAGAATCAACGCTTATTGCTGTACTTACGTCTGTGGGACACCGGCAGCTCATAACTCCACACGTATGCAATGTGTAGCCGTTACCGCCTGACTGGCTATTGGCTCGAACCGTTTTGTGAAGGTACTTAGCGCGGCAAAGTTACATCACGCGATGCAGCGGTTTGGCAACGTCGCAAGTGTTTGGCGGTGTCTGATAGACTACCACCTCAGTCGCAGAAGGCTAGGTCGCTAGTTTTATTGTACAGTCAAACTCATAAATATCTGTACGTTTCAAAGGCGTCAAAAATATCTGAGCAAACATTAGCCACAAAAACCTGTAAAAGTCATTAAAAAGTCTGAAGGAACTCTCGTAGGTTCCTCCTATGTAGGTAGGTATACCGTCACCTTATGAGACAGCATCAGTTTGAACAGATGAGTATCAAATCTTTTTTTTACTGACAAGTTCTTACTAAAGTCCTCCGCGGCGTTGCAGTTTTTTTTCCATCATTCCAAAAATGTATACAAATTCGGAACGTGACTTGTTTCCTCCACCCTTAATCTACCTGACCAGTTAACTAGACACCTCCGCTGTCATACATCCACCGCCTTTGTAGTACAAATTAGTAAGAAGTAGGATACGCATAAGGTCTGGTTGGTAGGTTTTAAACTGGTCATTTTTACAAAGAGTTTCCGTTTCATTGTGCGCGCGATCGGGAGACGAATAAATTCAAATAAAGAATGTTTGATTCACACACGCTTAATGAACAGGGCCGGTCAACATTTTGTGATCGTAAAATTGCAGCAACCAGCTGCCCGCGCATGTTTCCGAACGAATACAATCTGGGTCTCTTCAAGAAAAGAGTGAATAGGCATTTACTAGGCCGACATGTACCATCTTAAATCGCATCGTCACTTACCATCAGGTGCGATCGCGATCAAATTACTGTCTAGTCCTATATTTAAAAAAAAACATATTTGAATGCGACAGAAAATACATATTTATTACTCTAAATAAAAATTCTTGCTTCGGTGCATGTGCAGTTTGTAGAACGTTAATACATATGATATGCCAAAAATAAGGTGCAGTCGCTTATTAACTAACGATAAAAGCTTTCATGCCATCTTCAGGTCTAATTATAATTTAGCCGTAAAGACCAAGTCACAAAATTGGCTACATACTTTACATTTTGATGTGACTTACATAAATAAAACCAAACTATTTTCAACCGACTTCAAAAAAAGGAGGAGGTTCTCAATTCGACTGTATGTTTTTTTTTTTTAGGTTTGTTACCTCATAACTTTCGACTGGGTGAACCGATTTTGATCATTCTTTTTTTATTTGAAAGCTGGTGCTTCCCGAATGGTCCCATTTTAATTTGGTCTAGTTTTGACAGTGGCATCCATGAAAAAATCATATAAGTCTTCAATCTAGATAGACAAAATGCGCGACAAATGGACGACAAATGGACGAATAACTCAATATTACGCCAACCGATTTTGATAATTCTTTATTTATTTGAAAGCTGATGGTGCCTGTGTGGTCCCATTTTCATTTAGTTTAATTCTGACAGTGGCATCCATGGGAAATATATATAAGTCTTAAATCTAGATCGACAAAATGCGCGACAAATGGACGGGTAACTCAATATTACGCCAACCGATTTTGATAATTCTTTTTTTATTTGAAAGCTGATGCTGCTTGTGTGGTCCCATTTTAATTTGGACACCGACTCGCAACAATAACAATAATAGTACCTACATTATATTATCGTATAAGTTTTAGAAGAATACGCAATTATTTGTTTACTTTTTAGTTCTTTGTTTTGGAATAGTTTTTTTTGAAGTTGGTTTTTTTTTTGTTAATTTTTTTTTAATACCTCAACAACAGGGGACTCCTACTTCATCTGTGTTTTCCTCTCATCGACGTCCATAGTGATATGATTGACCTGTGGTATCCGATACTCGAGGTTAATGACACTATAGTGTATAATTTTTGTTTCAAAAGCACTCAATGTTTTTACAATTCAAAGTAACCGTATTTAGTGTTTACCGACATTCAAATTCTTGCTTACCCTTTATATCATCTTTCCTATGCCTGTAGATCGTCTGCAAGAGCTTGCTTCAAGCAATAAGACCGCCTCAATTGTTCATTAGGATTTAAGTGCATTTCTTATTTTTAAATTCTTTGTTTGATGAGCAATTAAGAGTTTTTTCCCTTGTCTTTATTACTAGTTCACATACGGGAAAAAAGACTACCAAAAACACTTTTTTTAAAGTTAGTTCCTGGTTGGTAAAGTTGAAATAATCAAGGAATGAATTACTTATTATATTTTTATCGAACTAAAAAGGTTTACAAACACCGTAGAGTCCGTGCCACAGACAATAAATAACTTTTTTCTCGGCTACCGTGCAGCGGCCAGTGCTTTAATAATTTCCGAGATTTATCACGCGACTCGCGGTGCGACTAAAAGACGCATAAAATATGGCGGTCGATTTGTACAAATTAATTAATGGTTGATCTCGATTGCGGCTTACTTTTCACTCTCATTTTGCTCTTAAACGAATTAGTTTAGCTCTATAACTGACTACATTGATTACAGCAACATAAACTTTAAGCATTTTACAATGCGACAGGGTAAAAAAATTACGAGTAGGTACTGACTGATCTCGCTAGCGTGCATGGTGAATATAAATGGAATTAAATGGCACACAAGTTGCTACTGTTAACGATTGTAGTTGACGTGACGTAAACTGATGGTAGACGTACGTGCTGTATGTAGGTACTTTAATACTATCGAAAGTTAGAAAACTAGAAAAAATCGTATTTCAGCCCTTGAAGAAATCAGGCAGGATTCGAACTCGCGTCTTCCACAATGCTGCTGCTCTAACCACCACCTCTCTCTTTTTCTATATTTCGATATGAAAACAAGCATTGTAAAATGTTAAAATAAACGAAGTAATACTTCAATAATAATATGATCAATAACAGTATGATCGAGCTTATATTAAAAAACCAAAATTGGAGCGAATTATTACAACTTGACGATCCTATTATTTTATATATTAAAATCAAATCAATTTTCTGTAATACATATATATGATTCATAGCGAGTGAATGTCAAACCGTCTAAGAAGAGAGAAAATCAGCCTTGGGTCACAACTGCGTTGTTAAATATGATTGCAACAAAAGATAGCCTATTTAGATAGTGGAAATCAAGCCCTACTAATAATAATTATAGGCTAGAATATACGAAATACGGAAATAAAATACAACAAATAATAAATAAAGCTAAAAATGATTGTAAGGGATATATGCAGAATATGGGGGAAAATAAACCAGTGGCTTGGAAAAAGCAAATTTTCAGTCGATGCCGTCATTGAAAGATATGTACAAAATGAACAGCCAATAAAACACATTTGTAATAAGTTTGCTGAAACTTTTACTGATGAAATAAACCAAATTAAACACGCTTTCGAGGTCGGTTACGGACACCATGATGCGTCGCCATACGTGTGTGAATTAAATATAGTGTTATGTGTTATGTTAGTTTTAAGGTATTTATCTATCCACCCAGAAATCCTTCAGGTGTCAGTAGGTCAGGGTTATTTTTTTTATGACTACCCGGAAATCCTTCTATCTTTTTATGCAGAGAACAATACACAAACGTTAGTTCTATGAGTTTTCGATATAAGAAGGTATCGACTGAGGACGTGCTAAAGATAATAGACAAGCTGGACTGCAATAAGTCACCGGGGTCGGATCAGATTAGAGTTAGGGATTTGAAGTTAATTAAAAATAACAGTGGTCCGGTCATAGCAAACTTTATAAACCTTTGTTAAGAAAGAGTATTTACCATGATGAGTTCAAAAAAGCTATAATAAGGCCTATTTACAAACATGGATCAATCAAGAATACACAAACTATAGACCCATCGCCATCTTAAACGTACTCAATAAAATTACTGAAAAAGTCATAGTTAAACAGGTATCCGATTTTTTGGAACTTAACAATATTCTCAGTGATGTTCAATACGGGTTTAGGCCAAACAGAAGCACAAACATGGCACTTTCTCAATTCACAGATGATGTTAACAATGCGCTTAATGATCAAAATCTAGTAACGGTTGTGTTTATAGACTTCAAAAAAGCATTCGACACGATCGACCACGACGGCTTGTTGCAGTCCATGGAACAGTGTGGTATTCGAGGACCCACGAACAAATGGTTCAGCAATTACCTAACAGATAGAACTTTGGAAGTCCGTATTAGCGGAACTAGCAGTGATGTAGGTAACATTCAGTACGGTGTCCCGACGGGATCCGTATTCGGTCCAGTGGGATACATTGTTCATGTAAATGGTATGAGTAAAGTAATACA